>JAQOWZ010000006.1:10050616-20050616 GCA_035578165.1 Stenolophus ochropezus | reverse complement strand
AATATTCGGCGAAATTTTGACCGAATATTTGACATTACCGAATAATATATTTTTGCACAATCTGAAAGCATTATTTGTGGAGAGGGGTGTATTTATTCTAAAATCATTTACTGTTATTGTAGATACATTAATATGATAACTAAACATATGTAGGTATATCTTTTGTTTAAAATTTATTATCTATATATTTAAATATTTTAACAAAACTAAACAGCTTTGTAGTTTACTTACTTCTTGTAACCGAATGTCCGGTATTAAAATATGCCGAATATACCGAATACCGAATAGTGAAAATATGGCTGAAAACCAAATAATTATTCAGCTACGGTCCCATCTCTAGTTCTTATCCTAATGTAATCGAATCAAATTTAAACTGAAATATTTACTACCTGGTGCTCACTCGCTGTGAATTACTCTCATTCTTGCCTTGATATAATTAAATCAAAATCTCACTCCGTTAAAACTAGTCACCGTAATGTTTATACTACCTGTGACTGAGAGACGGATGCTTACTCAGTTTTAAGTATTCTAATTCTTAGCATCATATAATTATATTAAAATCACAGTTTTGTTTGATAATTATTAGTTTTTTGTACGTTATTTCAATTTTCTTCCTTTCGACAAATACTTCTTGAAAAGACTACTTATTATTTGATTGTGATGATTTGTAAGATGATGATAAATAACAAAAGTCTTTTCTTCTTTATTATTATTGTTAAAAGTGACGTCTAGCCTAATAAGATTATAATGTAAAAGCATGCTTTTCAAGGCATTTTTATTATAAAAGAGCGTTCGTAATATGGGCCACTATCTCTTTAAAAATAATGTGATTTTCTAATAAATTGAAGCATTTTATTTAATTTAACAATCAAAACTTAACTACATAATTTTCGGATTATGTTAAGTTTTCGGCTGAAACTAGAAGAGGAACCGAATATTCGGTTACGGTTTCGATTTCGGCAGAAAATTGTGTTTCGGTCGAACACTAATTATGTATTAGTTTATTAATGTGGTTTCCGTTCTTTGAAATTTGGCCTAAAAAACCGGATGCCGTAATTATCCGATAGTTAAAATAGTAAATGCAAATTCATTTGTTTTTGTTACTATTAATTTCACATTTTTGCAACCTTAATCTCATTTTAATTTGGTCAAAATGGCACTCCGACGAAGTAAGATAACACAGTCATAAATAATTATTATTGAAATATCTATATTTCATACAACTAATTTTTGAAATGTAAATGAGCAGATATAATTAATTCGTACATTTCATTCTAATTATATTCCTGCAATCTATATCCCGTGTACTAATCCCTGCTGACTTGACTGCAGGTTTCGAATTCCTGATACAGCGAAAATTAATTAAATGAAAATGAACATCTTCCGTTATTTGCATAAGTAAGAACGAGTACGGGTAATATATTCTCGCATTCGGATAGAATTGTCGTGTTCATATGGTTATTTATGTGTTGAGGCATCTGCTGTTTATTAACGCTGTCATGGCAACAACTGCTAAGCAGATGAAGATGAGCAAGTGAAAGGATGATAACTGAACATCGACATTGATAATACTCGTTTCTTCAATAACAGTTATGAGAAATTTTAAACAGGTACTCATCCAAGATCTGTTTATCGTTTATGAATACAGTTGCCACATTCCAAAGAGTACTTGTTTGCTTTTTAAATTGCGAAAGTGTTTGTTATAATAGGTGGCACATTTAATAAGTTTCATGTTTTTATTATCATTTACTATTGTATATATAAATAATTTTGAAAGGAAGACGCTTGAAATTAAAATTATAAAATCCCAATTAAAGATCATAGATTTTTCAGTTAAAAAGCTTGATGTTCAATTATTTATTGGTTATTATTACTCACACTATTGCTCATTGACGGGTTTTTCAAAGCAACACTAAAGTTTTAAGTTAATTTGTTTTTGTTGTGTTGTTGTAATAATTGTTATTGTTATTATACTGTACGACATACCCATTATTAATTAATAATATAAGTACATTATTAAAATATGTGTAAAACTTAAATAATAAAAATACTTTATTTTACATTATATTGTGGTTTAATAAGCACAAGTGCGTTGAGACATGATACAAAACCAGAAAATTTATTGCCACAAAACTAGAATTTAAAAAGGAATAAATAAGTTTGCCAAAAAGGAAAAATGTATTCCCTTAAAATTTAAATTAAAATTATAAAGAAAATTTAATTCCTTTAATTAATATTTTATGTCCTTTTTTGGTAGGATGTAGGAAGATATATGTATGTTGTGGGTACTGCGATAAAAACAAAAAATTTAGAATAGGGTTGCCAACTATTTTATACAAAAACTGTAGTAATATATTTTATAAAAATAAATTGTTTAGTACATATAATATAAATATTTAGTTTTAAAATTAGTGTGTTTGAATATTTTTAATTCAATTCATACCTGATATTTCCTTGCATCAAATTTCTAGTACTGTATCGGAACACCGAAAAAAAAAATATTTTTGGCGTAACTCAAATCTATTTCTTGTATATTTTTTCCATCTTTTTGTATTTTACAATAAAAAACGTCATATTTAGTTATTTTATTATTGAAAATTATATATGTCAAATTTGACAATAGCATAAATGCCAAATTTTGTAAACGTATGAATAATTCCTGTTTTATAGAAATATTACGTGAAACAAAAACGATAAAGTTAATCTTTTTTTATTATTATTATAAATTATTAAATGTTTTGATCTTAAGTTTAGTTCATTTAATACACATAAATAAAGATTGAAATTTAGTTACTGATCACATAAATAATCGTTTTTCGAATTGAAATATAAAATATACTTTTCAAAAACGGTTTGGCAAAATTGCATATTACCATTGTCTAATAATTTAATAATAAAAAATTTTGATTATACAACAAGTCGATTCTTTGTGCGATATGATAAAGCAATAAATCGTTGTGGTACCTGAAATTAGGTACGAATGGTGTCCGTGGCCATATAGAGTAATAACAGCGAGTGTTGGCTACTGTTTAATATGTAGACGCTCAACCGGGCGAGCAAGTAGTGATTACTGCGGCATTTCCTGGGCGCCACTACACCTTATGCGCCTTATAAGGTTCACAACACATTCTAATAAGTTTATTACACATACGTGATATCGTAGCACACACAGGCTGCTAAAATGCTCCAACATGGCGTTAAACGTTTCATATGCAAGTGTCAAATCGTTATAACAAGCTTTAATAACCGTTTTTGAAATGTAGTTGTCATTTTGCTTTTGTTGTTTGGTTCTACAAAAAGCAAAAATACATTTTAAGATCAAATGTCAAAAAAAAACTAATGATTCAACAACAAACTGAAAATACTATTTAAAATCTAACTTTCATAAATTAAATGACATTCCGAGAATGAAGATTAGGCTTCTTTATATACTCTATTCTAAGAATCGCCAATGAAGGAAGTCTTTTTTGTCCGGCAGTATTCCGCACTTATGCATTAATTCGCTTTAATCATCTATATTGATAAAATGTGTATCTCACTGTAACATGAAGGAAAAGAACAAAATATTTTTCTTTGTCTTACTAGTACTTTTTGTTTTGGTTATACAGTGTTCCAATTTCTTTTTTAGTTTCCAAATTTTTGCAGGCGATTAAAGGAATTTTGGGAGTGCTTGAGCATCTGTAAAAAGGGTTATAGCTAAGTCACTGGTCAAAATTTCTTTTTTACCTCCCGCCTATCAATATATCGATAAGGGAGGTATTCTTTTTGGTCAAATTTGTCGAGTGTGAGTTTTCAATATATATGAGCACAAATTTGGGTCCCTAGAATATGATTTTACTATTTTTACCTGTCTGTATGTCCGTGTTTGTGTGCTTTTCTGTGGCGATTTTTCGTCGACGATAACTCCAATACGATATATGTAAAAAATATAATATTTGGTATTTAAGAGTTATATTCAAACATGATGAACTGATTAGATTTTGACTACAATTGGTTAACCGGAAGTAGTACTTTACATGAAGCATTAAATTGTTTTTTTTCTAAAAAGACGCCTCTAACTTCTTTTTTTTTTCGCAAATTATTATGTTATTTCCATAACAACTTAAATCGTAATTGACTGATAGACTGATATCGTTAATTATTTAGTTACCATTGTCAAAGAAATGTTATAGAAAATTACAGTATTATTAGTAGGGAATTAAATTATAAAAATCATACTTGATCGTCTAGCAATTGCAAATAAATAAATTTGCACTGTCAAGTAGCCCACTACTTACAAATACTTTAACATTATTTGTCGACTCGGAATATCAGTACCTAATACAACTTATTTCATACAGTAACATAAACTTTGGCTCCGCAAGTTCCGTCTTAGTTCATACGTCCTCGAATATTATAATATAATTTCATACCTTGTAGCTTAAATATCTATTAGTGTTAAAAAGTAAGCAAAAACAAATTCGGTAGATAATGAAAACAAGAGTTAATAACAGTACCTAACTAGTAAAATAAAAATAGTTTATATATAAACCCATACATTATTCAGCGATTTTAAATTCTTCATCAATTACATATTCGTTAATTAAATAACTATTATTTTCCCGTAAATTTCCACTATTATAATAAACGTTTAAATCTATCCTTTCTTGTAATCAATCATTTGATAAGTAGATCAGCTTTTAAAGAAAAACATTTTTTATTACAGTTCACGAGGCTATGGAAATTTGAATAAATTATTTAAAAGTGAATATATTAAACTTTCGACAAAATCACTCACTGGTGAAATCGTGCAAGATATACCTACTTTTGAGTTCATACAAAATAAAAAGTAATGAAAATGACTTACCTCAGGTACAGTTGTTTCATAAGGCGTGTTTAAAAATTCTGGTGCATTGTCGTTAATGTCTGACACACGCACTATCACTGGTATGGTTCGTTTTTTATTCGATGATTTCACCAAACACGTTAACTGCAACAAAAAATAACATTTATAATTTAGTTAATAACTATCATAAATATTTAATAATAAAATATATCTCTCAAGGCTTATTACCCATTACTGGGTGCGGCAATTTGCTAAATATCGCTGATATTAGTAATTATGTATTTATAAAGTAGAGAGTGTTTACTAGACGTTACTTTTTTGTACTTTAGCTGCTGTAGCGAATGCATTCATTGGCCAAATTATGTGGAAAGAATTTGAATCGGTAAGGGACGGAAACAATAATATTTTATATTTAACTTGTAAAATATCACTTCTTAAGATTTTTATTCATAAAATGGCTTTTTTTCGACATTTTAATAGGATTTTTTTAGATAATGCAAATATTAATCTATCCATTGGGCCTCCAGGGCATCTGAAGCCCTGAAAGGTTCAGCCGATCGGGAATTGGAGCACGCTTCGGCCTGTGCTCTAATTTTTGGTGTGCTCAAAACCAGGGCACATTTTGCAGCAGATTTAGCTGCTCTGGTTTCAGTGGGTCAAGAATTGGAGCACTTCGAAGTGTTTGCTCTAATTCTTGGCCTGCTAACATCGGAGCACATTTTGGAACAGTTTCTGTTGCTCTGATTTAGTGGATCAGTAATTAGAGCATTTTGAAGAGTTTTCTCTAAGTCTTGGCCTACTGAACCCAAAACACATTCTGGATTGTGTTCTGGTTTGAATGGGTCAAGAATTGGAGCACTCAGAAGTGTTTGCTCTAATTCTTAGCCTACTGAAACCAGAGTATATTCTGGAGCAGTTTGAGCTGCTCTGGTTTAAATTGGTCACGAATTGGATTACTCAGAAGTGTTTGCTTTAATTCTGGAGCAGTTTTGGCTGCTCTGGCTTGTGCTCTGGTTTCAGTGGGTCAAAAATTAGAACATTCAAAAATGTGTGTTCTATTATTAATTTTTTTTCTTGTAATTGCAATTGCAATGAAATTTTCAAAAGTATTTTTATTTGGTCTAAAAATTATATTGATAATAACAAAGGCTCTGAAATAAATATTTACTTGTTTCTTAATATTAACAAAAATAAAATAGAATGCATTTATTTTTATATCTGACATTTCAGTTTGTGATAGTCACTTTTCATTCTATATTTGTTTATATTTGTTTTACTTATTTAAATTAGACAGCTAAATTAGATTGGGAATCCATAGCTTACACTTTATTAGAGTTTAACGAGTCAAATAATATTTGGATTTTTAGGCTTGAGATTCTTTAAAAAGCGACAATTTCACAATTTACATTATTGACCATTATGATACAACGGTTTCTTAATAATAAATTATTATTGATTTATGTTACCATGCTTAACAAGTATATAAACGGTAGTGAAAAACAATTTCTCATATTAAATAAAAATAGAAAATGGTGGGTGTCTGTGTCTAGACTATAGAACTGAAAAAAATATTTGTATATATTAAGAATGAAAGAAATCTATTTTACATTTATAAGTAAAAGGTATGATATATATTATTGGTTTCTAATTAGAAATTCTACAATTATAAGTAAAAGGTGTGATATAAATTATTGGTTTCTAATTACGTATAATTTGTTCAAATACCAATAATAATTAGTGTGCAAAAATATTAATTAGTCGAAACTTAGGGGAAAGTAGCCTAATTTGGACCGTTGCCTAATTTGGACCGCTGTGGTATCCAAAGATTGATAAAATCTGTGCGATTTTAAATAGACTACTTGTTAAACGTAGAGGTAGACCAGATTAATGTAATCGTGTTTGTGAAAAAATTTCTCATGGTTACATTAAGAGAAGGGTTATTTATTTGACTACGAAGAAAATTTGTTATTTTGATGTCAGAGTGAAAGCCGTTAGTTCGTCCAAACGTAAGTAATTACAAGTCCTCTTATATCATTACAAAGCTTACTTATCTATCTATAATTTCCTGTTACAATTTTATGAGTTTATGTTACTTTGACATTTTTGTATAATTTTAAGTGTAAAATATTCAAGTTGCCCAAGTTGGACCGAAAACAGTTGCCCAAATTGGACCGACAAAAATTGTGATTACGGCACAGAATAATACATACAGAAGCGACACGTCGACATGTCGGTACCTTTCATGTTACCCTATTCAGTTCTATGATCTTGGAGCATTGTGTAGACCTTTAAATTTGTTGACTTCTCCTATCTCTCCCTAAGATGTGACGAAACTATCCGATTTTAAACAATTAGCCCTTTAAATTTATTGCCTTTCCCCATCTCTCTGACAAAATGCGAAACATAAAAAAGAGAATGGTGATTCATGGTTTTGTACATTGTGTGAAGAAACCAAGGAAGAAAATATGATACAATATATGAAATGTCGCACTTGGATTCATTCTCAGTGTACTGGAGTTAGTGCTGTAGTTAAAAGGTTATATTGTTGTAATTTTCGTTAAGAAAGCTAATGGTCCAATTTAGGAAGCTAGCGATCCAAATAAGGAAACCGGTTTCCTATATTGGACCGATGACAAGATTTTTTTGAATTTATTTTTTACTATTATAAATGGTATTTAAAATTTAATAAATGGTTTTATTTTGAAGGTACACTTAGTGAGTTTCTTTTCTACTACTTAATTTTTATTTACACTTCTTCCGTGCCTTTATATAGTGAATTTTATAAAATTGGTCCAAATTAGGCTACCTTCCCCTATCTTCCAAATTAATCTCCTACGTTCGTTAACCTTTTGATATTATCTATGAATAATTAAAATCTATATCTATCCATCAGATTTTTTCTATGAAATTTTCTACAAAACGAATTCCATATATTTATATGTTAAAAGGAATATGTCCAATCATCAATTTAGCAGATAAATATTAGCTAGATTTTAATCTTGTAGCAATTTAACATGCGACAAAAGAATCCAATTTATAAATGGCTGTTAAAATAAATAACCAATTTTATGGTTATCTTAAATCTTTCTTCAAAGAATGAGCAAATTTCCGGATTTAAAATTTAAAGAAGAGGAGAGACACAGATAAATTTGTTCTTCGAAATATACCGACAGTGGTTAGGCAGTAAAAATTTTATAAATCTAAATTTAATGCGACGATATAACATTTATTTTTTTTAAAGAAGAAATAAATAGAAGTAAACAAATTTATATTCAACTGTTGTAAATCATATTCTTCTTTCAATGGAATGACATATTTAAATAAAAGAGGACGTAACCTAACATAACTTAACCATTTAGTTACCTGCATTTGTTTATTTTATTTTATGATATTAACATATTACAAAGGATTGAAACTCATTAACATTTGAATTCGCGACTTGAAATGATAGTTTAATATTTAATTTTATGCTTTTTTTTAAAGAAATATTCTGTTATATCTATTAACATATCTAGTAGTAGCGCGCATTCTATGCAGTGCACTCTTTGGAAAAAATGAAAAATTAAAAAAAATATTAATTACTCTTTTTTGGAGTAAAAAAAGCTCTATTAAAAATTATCAAAACTTACTATAAGCTCCATATTAAAAATTAAAGTTGACACCGATAACTTGAAAACGGTATGCGATAAAAAAATTGAAAACACCCGTAAATTCATTATAAGAAAGTGCACACCAAATTCACTTAATCTTTTCATTTTGGAAGTTATGAGCAAAAATTAAAACCGTAATATTCACATTTTCGTTCATATCTAGTAACCTATGCATTTTTTCAGGAAAACAAAGTCGTTGTTAAAATGGTCCCTTAATGCGGCAACTTTGGTCTAATTTCACCGACCTCTTATCTCTTACCGTTCTCAAGATCCCCATGCTTAAGAAGTTATTCTTAATTTTATGCGTGCAATTTTGTGAGAAAATATTTTAATGAAATACATTACATACACCTATCCTAGAATGAGTGCACACCCAAAAAATAATACCATCGCACGCTACTGATATCTAGGTTTGTTATGAGTATCATAATAATCGTAGATGTCCGTTTGAAAACATCTAAAGTCTGGTATTATAACATCCTTGGTTAATTCAATAGTTTATCGTTTTCAGAAAATGAAGGTGTTATTAATAAATATTATTTTATATACAGTTATGTTGTCTCATGTTATTTTGACAAGTCATTATGATAATATTACCGTACAGATACAGTAATTACGTATCTCAAGTTGCACCAGCAAGGCTTAAATTTTAAGCTTAAACAAAAAATGCTTATCGAAATTTTGACAGCAATATTGAATAGTTCATTTTCATTTTATTCCGACGTAATATTGTCCATTTAAGGGAAACTTAAAATTTTAGTAATATTGGTGCAATCAGCCACTTTTTTTCTAACTTTTAAATATTATTTATCTAAGAATAAAAACAAAAAAAAAACATTTAATTTATTATTAGTGATATTGCTTTAAACATGAATATTTGTTTAATGTGCACATTTTTAATAGTACTTAAACATAAAATATGAAAAATATCCACGACTTACACGCATAATAATTGTTTAAAATTATATTGTTACATTTTGGTGGTGTAAATTATTAATATGTATTTATAAAATAATTCAGTTTTCTTTTATATATTTAATAAAATATTTTTAGATTTGATGTATTATATTACATATTTTAATTTCAAGTAAAACCATTGTGTACTTTCCCGAATAGACATTATTTACAATTATATCAAATAAGCAATATATACAATTATAAATGTACTGTCTCAAAGTACTGTATAAAGAATAAGATATGTAAAAATCAAGTTTTTTTGCCTTATATTTTAAGAGCAATATTAAGTTTCATACGCATGTAAGAAAAAAGCAGTGTAAAATGCTGTTCATTTTGAATATTTATTTATGTTACTAAAAACTACATTGTGTAACATATATTTGTTTTTACACATGTTAAAGAAGAATGCCTACTGTTGAAGTTATTGGTGTTTATTTCAGTCAGACTATACGAGTAATTATTTCTCACGTAGTAATGTACAAATTTATTTGAAGCAGATTTCGGTAATGATGAGATTACAGTTGTTCACACAGTGTATTCGGTCATTTGCCTCAATTATGGTCAATGAAACATAATGTTCCTGAATTATTGTTTACATTAGCAAAAAACTTGTCCAGCAGGTATACTCGTATGTTTAAAATTAGAACTAAACCTTTTTTAACTGTATGGACCTTTAAACGTTTTAAATTCTTTTCGAATTCTCTAATGTCAATGTTCACTGATAATACAGATAAATTTTTATATATTATTGATAAAAGCAACAATAATGAAGCAACAGATAAATGGAAAGATTACAAGGATATTGTAAAAAATTGAAGTACCTATCTTTTATGCGATTATATTCAATTGTTGATAAATTTTATGGGAAATACTGAAATTGAGAAATCGTATTTTCCGAAACAATATTTATAATTGTTGTTTTTAGCCGAACAATTTTTTAATTTCTCACAATTTTTTAATAAGAGGTTCATTCTTGTTGTCATCTTTTTCACTTCACTTATGCTTAAAGAGAAGTGAATGATATTAAAAATTTTCACTAATTTTCTTGATCACACAGTATTTAACATTTTTTTTCTGAATTTAGATTAGCCCTGAAATGCTTTGTATTTTGTATTTAATTACCAGCTATAGATTAATTTTCAAATATGATATATGACACTGACAATAGGGTTGGAAGTAGTAAGAATTTGGAATTAGGTAGATGTGTGAGAGAGAAAGGTGTAATACTGTGACGTAGATGTTAAGGGTACCAAAAATTCGAATAATAATAGTTTCTATCATACAGAATTAGGGTCTGGATTTACTATAAGTGATCAATTTCCTAATTGACTACTATGGTGGAGAACCCCTTTTTATTTGAAACATTTTCCCAGATATTCAATTGCTTAGAATTTATTTGTGGAAGAAGAAATGGACCAAAATTAGTTTTCGCCATTTTCTCATGATCTACGGGGAATTTTGGACAGGTGCAAAATGCGCACAATTTCTCCCATTTAACCGAAGTCGTAGCTGTTTCCGAGATCATAATGGTGGCAGATGAACTCTGGATACATTGTATGTATATTACTTGTAGTAATCAATATTTAAATTTGGCAAACACATTTTCCCATTCCAGTTACCAATTATTTGATATATAAATCAGTAAAATGTTATTTTAAATTTGACATTTTTTTATTTTTTAAAGAAACTTTCTTAATTTTTGACATGTTTAGAATAAAATTTAAATAATATAGCAATATAAATTATATTTCATTATGATTGTTGTATTTCTTGTTTGTTTCTCTTGACAACCTTTTGTATGGCCGAAGAAAGTGTTAATTTTTAAGGTTGTCGAACTCAAGACCTAAGGTTTTCCTGTTATTTTGACAAATGCATTTACATATGAGTATTTGTCAAAAATAAATGTCCATTTTGGCGATATTATCAATAGAATAAAATACATGCGAAAATGTAGATTTGAATTTATTAGCAAAAAGATTTGTCGAAATGAAAGTCAGAAAAATAAATTTTATCAAGATAGTTGATTTAATTTAATTTAATTATAATTCTATATTATTTGTTATATTAAAAACATTTAAAAATTCAATGTGTATTTTTAGAAAAGTCCCGTATATTTTCCTGTATTAATTCAGCATTGCGGGATATAAGGTCAGTTTGCTGTAAGAATTATTAAACTTTTATCTAGTATCGGTGTCGTACTCGTACACATAGATGGGATTTTTATTTACTATCCCATTATCGTACGTGTTAAAGAGAGATATATATGTATGCTATCTGCATCCAACTAACGACAAAAATGATATAGAAACAGAAACAGTACCTAGCGTAACCGCGTTAAGGAATATTTTCAAATATTTAAACAGTTTGAATATATCATCCATGTCATTCATTTATTTATGAAGCTAATTTTAGCGTTGACAATTTGTACTTCAAAGTTTATTGTTAGTTTATTTAGTTTAACGTACAACTCTTTTTGTATAATTCTTCTATTATTATATTATATTTGTATATAATACTGTTACTTTTGATATTTATTTACTTCCAGAATTACAAGATTTCACCCGACAATATGACATCATCAATCCCCATTTTACTTTGTCGTTTTGAACTACATGGTTACGGCTAATGACGTGAAGATCAACTCAGGAAATTCAATATTACATATTAATGTATTTATTTACATGTACTAACCTGGAAGACGACGTGAGAAATATTTTCAGCATCCCTATCCAAAGGTTCCAGTAACTGGAGTCGCTTTCCATTGAGTATGAATAGAGTGCGACCCTTGGGAAACACCAGGTCTAGGACTATTTCGCTGAACGGGTCTCCCACTATAGGAAGATCTGGAGGTGATGTTACTTGGTTCACATCTGAAAAGCAGAAAAACAAATTATATATCATTAAATAAGAAAATAAGTATGATGGTTATATTTGTACATATATAATATTATGGTACAATTTTGTGCAAACTTGTATATGTTTTTATTACTTTTTATGTTCTTCCTTCACCTTGATAGTCTTTACATACCATTTTAAATAAATAATAACTATAATTATTTTTTCCTTGCTACTACTGTTAGTTTTGCTGTTTTTTTTTAAAGGCCACAAATTTTTAATAGGATTCATACCAACAAAATTCTAGTAGTATTGTAAAAAAAATAAGGAGAAAACAGCCTCTTGTACAGAAGAAGATAAATAAATTGAAGTAAGATTTGGTTTTATTATAACTGACATTTTTTTTAAAATAAATTTCAAATAATTAAATGGCAAGAAGAGAGCATAAATACTAAAAGAATAGTTAATGTAAGTTGCTCAAAATAAAAAATATCTCGTTGTTCATATTAATTTGCACAATTGTCATAAATTTAATTATTATACAAAGCCGACACCTTTGGGCTAGTAGGTTCCACAACCAGGGTTCAAATGCCGCAGATGTGTGAATGTGTGTTTCTTTATATTCCATATTAGAAACAAATGTACATATGTATATTTAGTATCGTCTTTTGTTATTGTTATCTGAAAAGTCTGATATCATCTAACTTAAGATATATCTCAGAATTATCATAAAAATAAGGATTACAATACTACAAATTTGGCGATATTATTTGTAAGTAATCTACAAGAACAAATAATACCTAAATGGTCTTTGTAGGAAGTTTTAACTTTCATATATACAAGGAAATATCCTTGAGACGTCGTTTTCTATGTGTCATCATTACTACAAAACATTATGGAATAGATTTATTGTCTGATGTAGCATAGATATATCTTATTTATTATATTTGTCTTTTTCAGTTTATCATTGAAATCATCAAAAATTATACAATATCGTATAACAATAGAATACTTTCGTTTTTCATCAATTTCATATGAAGTATTTTGAAATCAATATTCTCTTTTTTAAGAATAATCAAAACACTTTTATCATGTGCATAATTAAATAATATCACTGAGACAATAAGCAGATAAAATATCTATAGCAAATTCTGGTCATCCTGAATTGGCATATTAAGATGGATTTAAACAGCCAGCTTAAAAACTAACCGTAACTTTAACTTTAATCTTTTAAAGTTAGTTTTAGATGATTTCCGCTGTACGCATGCGCACAAAGAGTTGATAGAAGAACATGTTCGTGTTACATTAATAAAGTAACCTCAAATAAGATCTTTTTAATTATGGATTTTAATTTAATCGATTTATGGTGGTATTCTGAGCGTTTTCATAACTTCTATAAGAGTTATCTTAAGGACTTATAGATATGAAATGTCGGAGTGGTATTCTGAGCGCATCTATAGCTTATAGGTTTATCTTACATGTCTTAAGATATCTTAAAAACTTACGGTCAGTATACAGCTAACAATAACTTGTAAGAGAAACAAATAGAAGAATAATTTGGTTTGAAAATGAATAATAATTTGCAAATTTTATTTTTTGCACATTTATTATTAGAAGATGAGTATGAACAGTAAGTAAAAATTAAAATACTACATACATTTGTCAATGTTTGATGTTATTATTGTTATATTTTTAGTAATAACATGCGCATTATAAGAAAACTTATAAGGGATGCAATGAATCCGTTTGAATTGCCAGATAAACATTTTAAACAAATGTTTCGTCTCACAAGGGAATGTGTGAGAAATATAATTGAGAATTTGCAGCCCCAATATGTCGATTACACATCTCGAATACCATTTCATTTACTATATTTACTGGTACTATTTGTTGACGTAACTCATCCAATAGATAGATATGTACAATAATTATAAATTTATTTATGTAGTAGTCATAGTCTCATTATAAATTATATTGTATATTAATATTTCTTCTAAAAATAATGCTTGCAAGTCCTATGTACACCACTTTTTGCATTGAACAGTGGTTTTCTCCCAGCAATGTTTCTTTTCTTTAATTGTCATTACATCTGTAAACAACTTTGACGTTACTTCTGTCAAATTCTTGCAGTAAAGTTGAATCAGTATAGCTAATCTCAGAAAAATAAATACTGTCCATACGCAATTATGAATTTCGAAAACTTGTATTTTTTATTTATTTTATAGTAATAATTCGTTTTGTATTGTAAATACGTTAACTAAAATAGTTATAAATAAACTATTATCCGTATTGTATAAATATTAAACCATAGTACATGTTTTATTTTTCAGCGAGTGGCACTATTGGTTTTAAGATAACTTAAGGGAAAGTTATAGAAATTCAAGGTTACAGACGCGCGCTCAGAATACGAATTTATGAAAATCTATAAGCCTTCGAGTTATAGATTTGTCTTAAGCTATAGATCTTAAAAGTTACAGATTTTTAAGATTAGTTAAAAAATATCTACATATTTACAATAAAAAATGCTTGGGACTTAATAGCCAAAGCGTTAAATGAATCTGCATAAATACCCATCTCTAGAGTGGTAATGGAAATAGTAAAGTTAGTTTTAAATTTAAATTTTTATGGAGAAATATGTAGATCTAAGGCCCACTTTAACCTGTATGGTATAAATGAGGGAATAGTTATCAGAGGAATAAATTTATCCCTAGATTTATCGAAGGTTTTAATATAATATAAACGACTTTTATATGTGTACTATAGCAACGGAGTAACTATTCCTGAAATAAGTAATTTTTTTGCAAGATTGTACGTGAAATTGACATTTGACAGCATACTTGATAGTAATCATTTTTCAAAAAATGAATTATCTTCATGAGTCTGATAGTGATGAGAAGTTATTAATACGAATGGATAGAATGAGAGAACCAAGAAAATTTAAAGGAAGGTTCATAATAATAATTTTTAATAGGCTGAAATGTGTGAACAGATTTTCATTTTATAGGCACAATTATTTAAATGATCTTACAGATAAAGAATTCATTAGAATTATTTTTTTCAAATTTTGTTATTATCACTTATAAATAGTTTTATCCACAACTATCAAATAATATGCCTATAATTCAATGGTTTTTTTTATCAAATAATATTACTCATTCGAATGATTTACAAAGCGAGTGCTTTCGCTCGTATTGGCAAAATTCATTCACATGATTAATAGCACACATTACATGCTCATTGAATAAAATACTATTAATTTATCTTCGAGCTTGCGATAACAATTTTAAAATTTAACAACCAAAAATTTATAAATTATATTGGATTTAAATATCGTTCAGGCTGAGTTATTTATATTTACAAAACTTGACAATTGTTTTTGTCAACTTTAAGGTACGTCGGTTTAAAATATAGCTAAATTGTAGAAATATGAAATACTAATTGTAAAATACAAAAATAAATGTATAAAGAACAAACGAAACGCCTAATAAGTTGTATTCATTCATTCATGTTTCAAATTAAAACACGCTAATAAACCAGCCGCCGCAATGAAAGTGTTAATGTCCGAGAAAAATATTCTCATTTAGAGGCAGATCAGTCAAGAAAAATATTATCAGAAAAAGCTAATGATTGCGTTTATAAAACACGCAACATGCTCTCAAGTTTAATTTCACACTGTTAATTCATAATTACAGCAAAATTCCGTTCCTGAAAAACTCTTTTCCTCCCGTATAAATTATTCATGAATATGGCAGCTCCTTTTTGCAGTGACTGCCTTAACGCAGCTAATTTAGCCGTTGATAAATATAATCAGTAGAAATTTATGCAAAACGCGGCAGGAAAAATCCAGCGCGTGCTCGGCCGATACCAGCAGGAATAGAAAAACGGCAGGAAAGCGCAGGAACCGTTAGGTAGCAGGACGGCGACCACACTCACGTCTGCAACGCTTTACGTCCTAAATGAGGAAGTCGTTTCATTCGGTTCGGACTTTAAAATTAATTGAACACATCATCCGAGATTATTAGCTGTTTATTGCTGCTTTATTTCAACATGGAAATTGTTTATTTGCAACTCAGAATCGATAAAGGATTATACAGAGTGTCCTAAATAATTTGTTAAGTAGGTGGATCTAGAGAACGATGAAATATACGTCGTCGATTAAATTAGACCAAAGTTGCCGCATTAAAAGACCTTTTTAACGATGGATTTGTTTTCCTAAAAATGCATAGGTTACTAAATATATGAATGGGAATGTAACATATTTTCGTTCATATCTAGTAACCTATGCATTTTTTTATGAAAACAAAGACATCGATAAAAAAAGCCTAGACTGTATCTTGTTATATAGGTATATAAATTTTGTTTTTAAATATTATTTAACATTAAAGAGTAACAATTATTTTTCCAAAATATGGTTTATTTCACCCCCACTTACCCTATATTATACCGGAAAAAATTGCTTAGATTATTGATTGATATATGTAAGGAAGAGTAAATTAACTTAACTTATTAGTAGTTTTGTTCTTTTGATATCATTTGGCTCATTTATTTTGTCCGTTCTTTTTCTCACAACTAAGCTAAAGTGATATTGAAGTGATGAGAGTTGTATCAATCTCAATTAGAATTGGGTTTTATTTTGCTGTCAATCAAAAAAATTGTTTCATCATTCAATTTAAAATGTAAAATGTTATTTTGTTTGTAATAATAACAAAATGACCAATAATATTGAAGATATTATATTAGTAAGTATTAATTTTGTTTACAAACAAATGGTTAAAAAACGTTTATTTAAAATTTATATCAATGTTTTAAATTTATCGTTAGGGCAATTATTAAATGAAGATGTAAATGATACGGATATTAATTTTTTATGCGCATCTATTTCGAAGGATAATATATATTTTTTGGCTGCCTTAGCGATAGTCTTCGTTAAAAAATTCTACGATTGCCATTTTTTTAACTAATCAAAAATATCTGCTCAGCTCACTTTAATCATTAAATTTTAGAAAATTTTAAAACACACATTCATCAAAGAAACCACAAGTATTTATTTGGAGAGGATTCGAAGACAGCTTTTAAAACCGCAAATTTATATATCAATGTACGTTTTCATTATAAGAAGAAACAATGATTCACCTTTTGATGTAAATATCATAAAATATTTTTAGAATATTCCCGGAGACATCATGCAATTTTAATTCGTAGTTACATGTATTCTATAAATATATTAATGTACATTGCAATACAGTTGGTGAGGGATTGTATTAAAAACAAATAGTTTTACAATGATTTGTTTTTTAAAGAAATTTGATTTGAAATAGTTATTTGTATATTAAAGGACTAAATTCATTTTTTAAGCATATGTAATTTATTCTACGAGACGATAGCCGAGGAGAATAAACCATGTAAGTAATAAAAATAATTTTGTTCTTAGATATACATTATATTTTTTCGGAAATCAGTTAAATTATTAATTAAAAATATAAATATATAGCATTATATGTTTGTAAAACGTCAGCTAGCTATTGAGAGGGGGGTGGCTGTGTTAACAAACGTACAGTTAAAGTGTCAAATATTGCTTTATAATTTTCATTTATGTTTACACCTGCTTAGACGTCGTCTGCATGAATAGATAAATTATTATCAAAGGTAAATAATAAATAAATTCACCAATAGAATGATATGTTTGTTATTTTAACTAGTGCTAAAATAAAAAATCTCATCACTTCATCACATTTGTTTTGTGACAAAAAGAACGGTTACAATATGTGATGTAATACTGTGTGTAAAAATAATACACCTATTATAGCAGAACATAAAAAAAGATTAGGTTTAACATTAACATGTTTGCGATCGAGTTCGCTAAGGAATCATTTCATCAATCATCTCATCATATAATCATATACACCAAACAACCCCTCATTGATAGTATATGATCATATTGTTTTATGGGTGCCCATATATTCTTGTAAGAATATGTGGTTAGCTTTTGTAAAATTTACTGTTAACTTACGTGCAGTCATGTGGTTAACTTAATTATTCGTTTAAGTCAACGTTTAACTACTACATTGCTTCCTGTATTGTGTATTCTCTCGTCTTTTCTTTTTGAGTACTTAGTTTAAATTGTTATAGTTATGCATAGGACATTCGCCTATAAACATTAACTTGAAAGTAAAGATGGACGCAAAAAACACAAAAAACATAAATGCAATTGCTTTGGTCATACATCATTTCAGACTTTCCATTTCGAAATTTAAAAGGATTTCTATTTGTGAGGAATTTATAGCTTTCAGACAATTATTGCAGCCCTAACAATACAAAACATTTGAAATAGAAACCTGGATGCCATATGGCAAGTACAATACAACTGTTCATTTTTTATATATTCTTATTAGTTATCAGAAATTACACTCTGTAAGCTAATATGAGTAGGTAGAAACATATACTAATTTACAATTACTTTTTAAAAATTTTGTTATACAGAGGTATCTTATACATATTTATGAACTACTATTTACCTACCAAAAAATCTGATGTGGTCATCACATCTAAATTATACACATTTTTTGCTGCACTTCATTTAAACTTATTTTACTTTAAAGTGAGATCATTCTACGGTTAATCATTCTTTGCTTCGAAATTGATTATCTTTTGTAACATTTTATTAAAATGTTTATAACTATTCCTTATTTCATTACACAAAATTATTTTAACCGCTGAAAAACTTGCAAAAAAGAAGATATCATTTTTCTTTATTTCCTACATATTTTTCAACAAAATATACTCTATTTATTAACAAAAAATCAAATATTTCCTACAAAGAAGGTAAAGAAGTTCTTGGAGAATTCAGACAATTTATTAAAATACAAATACACATCAATGTTTCAACTTCAATTAAGTCTTCCTCAGGGTGATATTAATGACTTAATGGAGGACGAAACATTAGTGGGTATATTTGTATTTTAATTAATTGACTGAATTCTGCAACAACTTTACCTCCTTACTTTAACAACTAAAATCCAACTAAATTATTATTTTTATTACGTTTCTGTCAAAAATAAACTGCCCTTTTAAAAAGGCCGATTGGAATAGAAATTAGAGGTGCCATAAATAGATGTTATAGTAATTGCATTAAAAAAATATGTAACATTCTACGGCTAATCGTTTTTGAATTATGCAAAAATTAAAAAAAAAACACTATGAGAAAAATGCCGTTTTGACACTGACGATTGGAATAAAATAGGGAGGTGCACAACTAGATGTTATAGCTGTCCCACACACAAAATTTCATAATTGTACGGCTATTCATTTTTGAGTTATGCGATATTTCTACTGAAATCTGAAAATCGATTTTTTTTTCGCGATGACAATATTTTCTTTACTTCGTACAAGGAACCGTATCCCCCTACTTGTCTACACCACTGTACTCTGTATAGTACGTAAAAATTTTGAATTTAGTAAGGATATAATCAACAATATATATCATTAATTCTTAATTATTAATCAAACATTACCTATACACAAAATAAAATGGAAAAATCAATTAGATTTTTTAGAAATTATTAATGTTTATTTATTATATTTTGAGTAAAGCAAACATAAATTAGCTTTTATTCAATCGTGTATGTATTTATTCATATTTTGCAGTTTGCAATTTCTCCGGTGTCAGTTTCATAATTAATGTTAAAAAATGCGTGAAAAGTAGTGAAATTTCCGCATAAAAAATTCAGTTGTAAAATCTACATGATGATACTTTATGGAAATGTTTGTTTACTGTACTACTTTTTATGCTAATTCGAGTTCATTGTATGTTAGTTCCGCTATGTTGACGTAAAAACATCTCTTGAAATTATTTCACTGGTGTGTAATTAAATGTTTAAATACTTTAACGTTAAACCAATCTCCGAATGGTTCTACGACCACTGAAGAAGCGAACTCGTAAACAAGAACATGTTATCTGTTTGCGCAGTCCTACGTATATGCATATTGGTTCGGGTAAGTGCATGTTTATGAATACAGTTTGAGAATTAACACACCGAACCCTGCGTAAGAATGCGCGGCATTTAAGACCAGCAAGAGAAATCGCCATAAATATCTTGATGACAGAAAATTATGTACAACTAATTAGTAAAACAAAACGCAGTCATTATGTAGATTTGATTCAATTTTCTGGTGACCTTTCACCTAGAAAGCTACCACATTTTGGAATAACACTCAACTCTTGCAAATATTTAATTATTTTTATTTCACTAAATTACCAACTCCGGTCGTAGACAATGGATGTTTAAAATGCATAAAAGTAACAACGATATAAAACAAAGTAAATATTAACAGAATAGCTATTAAAAAACACAGATCACATAAGTAATACTAAAGAGTATTTGGATTATGTGGATATAAAAAATAAAATCAATTTAAGAAAACAAATAAGAAGAAAATAGTGGTCAATAGGTAATCAATATATGTGAAAAAAGTAATGCTAGAAAGATAGAATTACTTTTATAATTGTAAAGACTTATGATATGTTTAAATATGTAACATATTTATTGTTTTATGACTGAAATATATTTATTTTGATTCATTTTTTTATGTGACACGAATTTTACATGTGATTTCATTTTTGTTTGTTCCTATTTTTATATATTATATTTATTATTAAAATTCATTAAATATAATTATTTTTACCCTGAGAATATCACTTGGTCCGCCACTGCTTATAGGGGACGAATAATAATTCGGGTTTATAAGGGAAAGTATATACATGATATCAATGACATGGTTTTAGAAAAAGTTTAAACATTGTGAACAAGGATTGCGGTAATAAAATAGTTATTTATGCAACTAGTGTGTAAAGTACGTGTTTTTTAAACGAGTGCTGTTTAACGCATGAGGTGTAGCAGAATGCGGAAATTATAACACGAGATAAAAAACACTATATTACACATGTGTTGCTTCCAAAATTTTTCCTACTACCGAAACATTAATAAAAATTAATTTCAAAAGTAAATAAAACAATAGAAAAATATGTCACCAGTGTGTGAAAAGTGTTTACGTTGCCTAGCAACGGTTATTTTCAAGCATTAGTGCATGAAAAAGGAGTCTACAAATTCTAAAAAGGGCATAAAGGTGTACTTAAAACGTGTTCTTTTTTTCAACACATATACAATATGTCAACCAATTTTATGTTTGATACTAGCCAATTTAAATTGTACCGAAAATGGTGCAATTTCTTAAACAATTTATAGGCTTGTCTAAAGCGGCCTTAAATGTTTTATAAGATATATAATTGCTCCAAATATATGTACGTCGTATAAAAGTGGAATAATATAATATTTTTTATACTTTGCGTCACTTATTTTATTCGATTCGAATCCTTTACATCTGGATTGTAAAGCCTATGCAATGACCACTAGCCATTAGCTCTACAATGCTTGTTTATAATATTATTGATATACATGTTACAATGAATAATGTCAATATAGAGACAAATATAAAAACAATTGACTTTGTTACGACTATATAATTAATGTCATTGTAATAACATTATAATCAATATTCCAATGTAACTAATGCTATTTTGATATATGGTTATTTTATCTCTATAATAAATAATTAAAGAAATAAGAACAGTTATTTATAGTACATTTGACAATAAGAAAACGAAGTTATAAATTTTTAATAAATAGCTTTATATTTATATTTCTCTGTTTAAATTGGTATAGTTCTTGTCAAATTCATGTCTTTGATATTTATAAGTTATTGAAGCTACAAGGAATGTAAGTACATTAAAGCTTTCGAGGTGTAAATTGAGGCCTAGCTTGCGGAGCTGAAATTTATGTTACCGTATATGAGGATAGTTGCATTATTATCTGAGAAATAATTATAAACAATTGCGATAAATTTTAAAATAACCATAATTTATTTCGTGATGTATATATGACAGATAAGGATTTTTTAAGTGCCACGATTTTAAAAATAATAGAATAAATGAAAAGAAAGACTGTATTTTTTTATATGAATTTGAGCATGAGAAAGTTTAAATTTGAATTACTAATGAACATGTTGTACTATTATTTTCAAATTTTAGAATATTATAAATACATCTTCTTAGACAAGGAATGTAGCAACAGAAAGTAAAATAGTGTCGTATTATTACTTACATGAAAACAAAAACAAAGCATTTCATTTATAGTTACTTAAAACATAAAATATGAAAAAGTATACATGACTTACATGTACAATAAAATTATATTGTATTATTTTAAACTCGTCGCCCGTGTAAATTATTAATATTTTAAAAACAGTTTCGTTTTCTTCTGTAAAATTAATAAAATATTCTTAGATTTGATGTTTTATATAACATATTTTAATTTGAAGTTAAACCGTTGAATAAACACTACTAAATGTACTGTTTAAAAGGATACTGTGTAAAGAATAATAGAGGTAAAAATCAATTTATTTGGTCATATAGTTTAAGAGCAATATAAAGTTTAATAAGTATGTAATATATAAGTATTTATTTATGTTACTAAATATATAAAATAACTTTGCTTTTACACATGTTAAAGAGAAATGTTTAGGATTTAATGTGATGTATGAATTTTAAAAATCGACTACTGTAAAGATTATTGATTATTGGTTTCTCCGATAGTAGTTACTTACATTTCAAGTCGCTTATTATATTTTTCGCGCTACCAGCTGTATTTAAGTTCCAATTATGTATTTGTAAAATATGAGACACTTTACAATTCAAATTTATTTGTTTTCAACTATTTATAGTTAATTTCGCTTGTTGCTAGACGACTAAATGTATATGTAATTCGGAAGATTTGCATAATTAACGTGCTAGTAGGATAGTTATTTCTATAACACTCCATTGACAATGGTAACCAAATAATAAATGTTATCAGAATTTTACGACTTACATTGCTATGGAAGTAAGTTAAACTTACGTGAACGGTGGCGTGAAAAATACTTTTCAGACGACCACATATGAAAGTAGCCATATATACACTGTAATTAACACCAGAAAATGTAACATGGCACACGGCGTGTGTTATAATAACACACTAGTGTGTTATATTACCGGATATGACAATTAGTAGTCAATAGATGGAACTTGGATAATGAAATGTAACAAAATTAATGAAAATTTGTTTAAAACTACGATTTTAAAATTGGTAGTGAATTAATAAGAAAAATAAAGAGTCAAAATGTACTGATAGTTTTATTAATTGTTTATAATACGTACTAGACTTTCAAATCAGTTTCCCTGTTAACTAGTGATACTTAACCTCAAACCCAAACGTCAATGCTTTCGTGAGGTGTGTTTGACATTGACACTTTTGTATAAACCCTGTTTTTATTATAATATTTTGTGGTTGTCTGAAAAATAGTGTACATAACTCGCTTGAAAGTGCATAGCAACGCTCGTGTATTAAATCACTCGGCGCTACACGCCTCGTTCTTCAATCTCTACACGCGCTTGCTATTTACCACTTTCCACGCTTGTTATGTAAATAATTATAACATTTCTTTACCAATATCCTGTTATGTCCATGGTAACAATTTTACATGCTAGAATGTATAACAAGAATAATCTTTATAGGAATGTTTTAATCTTTATTATTTCGAAGGCCGTTCTTAAATTGCATATATGGTTAAGACGTTAATAGTATTATTGATGTCATGGATTTTAAAATACCTAAGAGAAATAGTTTCTTCTGATGATTTTTTTTTATTAAAATTGGTTCTGTTGAAAAATATTCGAAACATATTGAATTTTTTTTTATTTGTAGACATTTTAGAAAATCTCGAAGTCAAAATCGGTACGATGACAGTATCTCTTATAATTTTTTAAATTTTTAAACAAAAATAAATGTGACAAAATCATTTTCGATCGAAGAAACTATCTAAAAATCAATCGCAGAACGAAAAATATGAGAACATAAAATTATACATTGACATAAAATGTAAGTGTATACAATTTAATGTTTAATAGTTTATAGCATATTTACAAGTATATCTAGGAAATAGTTGGCTCGTGTTTATCTATGCAGTGGTTGAATCTATGCTATGATCTAGGATCTATGAAGCTACCGCAAGAGTTCAGTGACCCTGAACGAGGCTAGCTGGGCCCTAGGGCCTTAGCACTTGCTTAGTCTCAAACAGGTGTCTGATCTACTTCCTATCTATCAATGAAGTGGATACCAATAGAGGTTTCCAGCTTCAGCTTACGTTCAACTCACCGGGTTCGTTGCTTCATGTATCGTTCATTTCTACGTACCGTACTTATCATTGGGGAGGTATTGTGATTATACTGATTTTGACAATTAGAGGTATTAAATGTCTACGAATTAAAGACGTTAAAATATGTCTTGGTTTTGAGAGTGATATCTATTGGTTTAACGGATTTTAATTAAACTTTTGGTGAAAATCTGTCAACCAGAAGTAAAAGTTTATAGAATACCAGTGAGTATTTAATTACTTACTGACTTACTCAATGATAATACTCATTTTTAAATTAAATTACAATTGCTTGTATTTAGCGAAACAAAGTATTTTTTTAACAAACGTACCGAATAAGGGAAATAATGAGGTTTTTATAGACTATTAGTGACGTCACCAGCCAATTTTATTTGTGTGGGCACAGGCCGGTCCGACATTTTTTAGGATGAGCACCCAAAGTGTTAAAAACAAATATTTTTTATATAAATAAATGTTATTTAACAAAAAATAAGAGATAATTACTTTACCTTAACCATCGATTAATAAAAAAATATCGCATAGAAAAACTGTCGGAAGTTGTCAAAAACATACGTTATTTACTACTTAAAGTAAGGATTAATTCTTCGGTATTTGAGAGGTCCGTTGATGCCCATTTCTTTTCATAGACAAACTTTCTGTTTCTTTGAAGTTGCCAATCTCCAACAGAACAGATTTTCGGTCGGCAACTAAACCCCGAGGGGAGATTTGGTAGCGAGTTGAAACGCACACTGCACCGGTGCGATTCAATAGTTTTTCGAAAAGTAAGTTTCGATGGAAAAAGTGCTCTGCTTTTTGGATCACGCTATATTTACGATTGAGAGGAATTATAAACATAACTTCCCGGCTAAATGCTCCTTTTGCCTTCATAATTACCTATTGAAAGTAGGGAGTTTACTGTGCCTCGCCCTGTATATTAATTATTGTTTTCATCACCTATAAGACTACTGCTTTGTAAAAATGTTTTAATAGTTATTAATGGTTCAAGTTTTATATTGTAGGTATAATACTTGAGGTACTTATTTGAAGTGATTTATGTAAATAAAACACTTGTACCATACAAAATATTTCCAGTACCTCTTAATAAAATAATTTAAAATGTATTTGAATTTTTTAAATTATACATTTCAAATGATATTTAACAAAAAATAGTGTAGAAAATGTTAGTATGATGATAAACAATAAAAATGTATTGCTAATGAGTAAAAATGTTTATCTAACAAGTAGGTTATGGACTACTTTATTTATTTTAAATCATCATAATTATAATGTTCTAATTACACGGTGTTGGTTAAACAACAAATGTAAACAATAGTACGCTTTTAGCTTAGTATTTATTTTTAACTGTAGTGTATATAACCTTCTTTGCGTTGGTGATGAAGATGAATACATTAGATGTATTCTTTTCACACAAATTATCACATCATTTCACTTAATGTGACCGTTCTTTTCGTCACAAATCAAATGTGATTAAGAAATCTCTTTCACCCTTACACAAAAATAACGACGTTTTATGATTTATAATAATATTTTAAATTTATCGTTTATTAATTGAAGATGTACAAATGATACAGACATTTTTTGTTATTTTTCTTTACTTCGAAAGAATATTACAGATTTTTAAAGATAGTTAAAAAGATAATCATAATTATCATTCTTTTTATTTCTAGAAACTAGTTGAATTCCTTTTAATTTTTAAACATATGTAAAGTGAAAAGGATCACGAAAAGAATGCACTTATTACCGGGATTGGAACCGAGATCTTTGATGTACAGGTTGTTCCACATCTTACGACAAAAAATTAAAGGGTATATACTGTACAATGTACTGATTATAAAACAACAATATTTTTTTTAAATTCGCAGAAATTGCAACGTATTTCAAGCAAACATATTTTTGCCACTGGTCGGTAGTTATTTTTAATATTTTTTTCAAATTTTCTACAATGAAAGTAATTGTTTACATTATATTTAATACTAATAAATGTCTAATATTTTGTAATTAATAGGTACTCCAGTGATCCAAAAAATGTCTACTTCAAGAAAACTATTCTTAACATTGCGAATTTAAAAAAAAAAATTGTTTCATGATCATCAAGTCGTACTGTATAAATATCTTTTATTTTTTTGGCGTAAGTTGTGGAACACCCTGTATAAAGTGGTTATACCAGAGGTATTTGGTAGGTGTAAATGTAAATATGTACAATTAGTAATATTTTATGTTTTGTACAGAATAATTCCGTAAATTTTCCTTTTTCGATGGTCCGAATATAATTGAGGTGTGATGTTGTGTTCTGTTTGCAACCTCTGGAACATTTAGCACCCAAGCAAAGATCCGCCATTGGTCAGTGTAGTGAAAGTACACTCGTACCTATACATATGTGAACCATTTTGTTCGACCATGTCATGGTGTTTATATGCTGCGTTTAACAGTACCGCAAAGTGCTTAGCATAATGCTCTCAGATATAAAAACATTATTTTTTTGTATCGAATGACTTGAAAGTAAATTTTGCTCCAGAGAACGGTTAATTTGTTATTAATGCGATATTTTCTTACACTTACTTTCTATTGAAAATGTATTACAATAAAAACAAACACAAAATACCACACATTAGCTGGAATATGACTAGTATTTTTAATGGTCAATTATTAAAAAATTGAAAGTGCAAGTACAACACATTGCTGCTGTTGTATGTCTAATTTAATGTACCTGATTAACTTTCAACATCTTGAGTTAAAACTTTCATAACAGTAAAAAAGTAAAATTGAAATCATCTATAACCTTAAAGTATTCATGTAAAATGTCAACCGAACTATTAACCATTGCTTTTAAAATTGTGTTCCTTAAAATTTAAGCCTTGTTGGAACAACTTAGCATTAATGTACTAAAGGAAGATCCAGGAATTTTTAAACAAATTTTCCAGTTCCATAAAAGGGATTATCCACTATAACTCAATATTTATTCTTCTGTTCGAAATGGAGCCAAAGTTTTGCATTTATAAAAAGGATTAGTTAACTCCATTCCTTATTCATAAAAAGGATTAAGTATATTATTTGGTCTAAAAGATAAGTCTAGTTTGGTGAAAATAGCAATATTTGTAGATGATTATCAGCATTTCTAAATGATACAGATAATTTAATTTTTACCATGTCCAGTGGAAGAATTAAAAAAAACACAGAACAGAAAACAACTAAACACGCACTAATTCTCAGTTTAGCCAATTTATGGCTATATAATTTATTGATTTGTAACGACAAGTTAAAACAAGAAAAATTGTAACTAATATAAGAGTGAATGTGAATCGCTCTAATCCCATTAAATTTATACCGGATGAAATTTGGAGTTAGTTAAACATAAATTTAATCTTTTGTATGAATCTGGATGTACTGTGCACTGCCCTCTATAAAATTGTTTGTAGAAGGCCTGACTTAGAAGTAATACACTTACATATATCATCAAACACTGTTACATATTGTTAGGAAATCACAACAATTTATTTTATAATTTGTAAAACTGTTATATAACATTAGTTTTTCTTATAATATAATAAGTTTTTTACATTACGGGTTCCTAATGGATTTTGTACTTCATAGAAAGTGAGAAAAAATATTATTAAATTCTTCAATAAGAATAAATCTAATAAAACATCCGTTATTTTAATAAATATTAACTATTAATATTTTACTATTTTCTTCCTAACGGTTCCGTGGTTAACCATAAACTCTTCTTTTGCTATAAAACAAAACCGTAACCATTGTACGTCGCAAGATAGAAGAAAATCGAAGATTGCTTAATTCGATAAGCAAATTATACAATACAAACTACAAGACATGTCGTAAACAACCTATTACAAACAATACATTCAAACTGTGTCCGAGTGGCTTAGGCGTCCACTATGTTACATGCGATGAGGATGGAATACTAAGTTCTCATCTTTTATTCTGGAAAGATGAGTACGAGATTAAAATGTTGGATCATCACGTTTTCTAGTTACATTTTTAGATAGCTGTATCTTACATTTTTTTTCTATAACGATATAACCCTAGGAGGGGTTTTGGCCGCAGGGAAAATCAAAAAGTTTAATTTATTTTAGAACTATTTTATTTGCATTTTATTAGTGTATGTAGGTTATTAGTAGTAAAGTCTCCAAGTTCGTTTTCTGATTTATCGTTCGTGTCTCTACATTATTTCATGTAAAATTTATGTTTTTTAAAGCAGATATGTGTAAGTGATTTTATATAAAAAAAATCAGATTATAATGACTTATTCTAAAATATTAGAGGGTCCACTACTAATACACCAAAATACTCTTTAGTAATATCATTAAAATCGTCCTAAAAATTAACATTTTCAAAATAAATAAAATACTGTAAAATTGTTGAAACTTTGTACTATGTCTCTCTAATGATAGATTTTTAAATTTTTGTTCAGTTTTATTATTTTATTCATTTAAAGTTTGCTTATATTAAGCAAATTGTAACACATTTTACTGTTGGCAAAAACTTAATAAAAATAATAATTTAGTTGGCTTTAAATTTTTATAGCAAACATTTGATTTCTTGTTAATAAATTGTCATTGGCAACTGTCAGAGTATATTTCGTGAAAAATATGTATGAAGTAAATGAGAACAATATCTATTTTTTTGCAAGTTTCTGAGTGATTATAATAATTTTGTGTAATGCAGAAAGGAATAGTGGTAAACATTTTAATAAAATTTTCAAAACATTATCCACTTCGCAGGGAAGTTCCAAGATATGAAACGAAAGTTGAAGAATAATAAGCCGTAGAATGATCTCACTTTCAAGTGAAATAAATTTAAATGAAGTGCAGGTGTCCACATCAAATTTTTTTTTTATTGCAATCGGTTGTGCCAAAAGAGCACTTTACACGAAGGTGTTTTTCTTTAATTTTTCACTCAAAAACGAGTAGCCGTAGAATGTTGAAAATTTGTATGTGGGACTATAATTTAATAGGCGTATCCGGAAGTCTTGTGGTATGCACCTCAGACTTTTTGGAATTATTAAATGTATTCCTTTACAAGATCTCATCATCGAATATTTTTCACAAAAATAAACTTGTCTTCCCTGTAGATTGGTTGGTAGAAACATATTGTTCATATTTACATTTTTACTTCAGTGTGTGGTATTTATTTTCCCATACAGATAATTCTGAATGATATATTTGTGTCTTGAAATAATTCCAGATAATAGCATCTCAAGGATATTCACATATGGTTGCACGTTCAATTCGTTTATGTTTAAATGAATATATTGATTAATACGTATGTAAATTATGGCTGAATCTAGATCGAAGTTATCTGATGTAAAAACAATGGAATATTACTGCAATTATGGCCACCTACTGTGTTTCGATATTTTTTTACTTTCGAGTAATTTCTTTCAAATTTAGCTCAGGTTGAAGTTTCTCAGAAATTTCTTTTAATGTCTCTATAATTATTTCGAAGGCGGTCAAAGTATAGACATACAATGGGAAAGTGCAGAATAGTGTAGTTTGGAAATACGCCAACTGATGTTTAGAACTGTAATAAATACTATAATGATAGTAATAAGCAAGCAAATTCGGGTAAGGTTAGTTCTTGGATGGGAAACCGTCTCGGAATACCATTATGTCACATTGATAGTAATAAAATAATAATATTATAGACTTTTTCATGGTGACAGCTTTTATAGTATATTATGATACAAGTGTATAAGTCGGCAATTAAAGCACACGTGACAAATATAAAAGCGCGACGCGAAACGGAGTGCTTTAATGGCAGTTATACCTACACGTGTACGATATTTTTTATTATACCTGCAAAATAAGCTGGAAAACAGGAATTGAAATTTGATTCTGACGTTTTATAATTTTGTGTGATTTGACATAACATCCTTTACCTGGAAATACATTAGCATATGTTTTTACATTACTTTGTTATTGCATAGCAACTTTAAAGAGCACGGTATGTTTTAATCTTGCTTTTTCGAATGCTTTTTAGTTTGTTTAACAAGGATTATGATACAGGTATAATAAAAAAGAATTTATTAGAAATTTCTGATTCTATCGATATACTTTCATTTTGCACGATTTTTTCACATTTGACATATATCCGAAGTCCGTTTTATCGAGGTTCTGCCAGTGGAGTAGCTAGAATCCTTTCTGGAAAAAAAAACTAACGCAGCTGATTTGACAGATAATCCGTTAAACATTTGTTATTTTTCTCTCAATTTCATGGCTACTGCTATTTTTAGGGTAATAAGCTTATAAGGCACGTAAAATTAATTTTGCTTATTGATTTAGAAGCAGAATTTTATGCCTTAAAACTGTCATTTGAAACTTTTTTACTTAAAATAATTAGGGAACCAGGTATTTACGAAAATATGATTTTACATGTTAAATTCTTATGTTCGGGTATTCAAGTCACCATCCTGTATAATGTACAGTGAGTTATTAGTAAATTATGTACATATGTTTACAGCCTTATAAAATACTGTCTGCAATATTATATACAAATAAAGCAAAAAGTACTATACTTACAGCTACCTCTACTTTCTTCTATATCCAAAATGATGTTGGTTTGACCCGTCTCGACGTCACATAATCCTGGAACAAAAAAACAATATCTGTAATATGTACAATCAAAATTATGACATGTACAAGACATCGCCATCCGCTATTATATTTAATTTCCTGTACTTTATATATTTCTTTTATTTTTTTATTTTTTGCTACGAAAATAATTATATGTATGTACCACAAAAAATATTGACAGCTTCATTATTTGTATAAGACATACATAAACTAATTCAGAAATACAGTGTTATCATTGCACGAAGTATAATATAGAAGGTGTCGAGAGATAGTAAACTGTGTAGATAGAGATAGCACATCGTGTCTGATTCTGTACTTGAACTTTCTTTGCCGGTGTTGTAAGTGTTATTTTGTTGTATATAATTTTTATAAATAATAAAACGTAAACTGAGCAAAAGATGCTTTTTTATTTTGGCAAATTTACTTTTTGACATAACTTTCTTGTTTCAATTCATACAAGTTTCTAGTTTGCACATTCTAGACATTTTTTACGGGGATTGACAGCAGTCCTCAAAATTTTTATAGCAGTTTTTCAGAAATTCATACTTTTTATGATATGCATATTAATTTTCATATGTACATTAAAATGTAAACAAACTAAGTTAAAAAAAATTTGAAGACCCTCGTAAAAAAGTGTGATGTGCAAATTAGAAACTTGTAAGAATTGAAACAAGAAAGTTATTAATCAAAAAGTAAATTTGCCAAAATCAGTTTTTTTGTCATATCTAGTATTTTTTTCGGGAAATCAAATACATGATTGAAATGGTCAACTTATGCGGAAACTTTGCCTTAATTTAATCATTCTTCGTATGTCTTACGGTTCTCGAGATCCCAATGTTTAGACACTATATGCTATCTCTTTCTAAGATAGTCTTTATCTTTTTTAAAGCATATTTCAGTAGCCATCTTTCTGTATTTGGTCTTTACTCCTTCTATATTATACATCGTGATTCATTGTAAGTGGTATACTATTGCTCTTTTTTGTCGTGACAAATTTTACTTGCATTTCAGTTGTGTAGGTTGCCAGAATACAGCTGCAAGAGATCTACAGCTTATAGTAAGTTCCAAAATACTCGGATACGACGGTGTTTCAATTTGGATAACATTGTCTAAGATGGAATTTGAACACCAGATCTTAAATTCCACTCTGTTCGAGTATGAGCACGCTAAATAAGTGAGTCAACGTTTAATTTATAATCTCTTTCGAAACACCTATTTGTGTAGTTAATTATAAGAAAAATACACAAAGAAATCAATATAATAGACAGAAATTTAGGTCAAAAATTAATGATACATTCAATCAAAATTAAATTATACACTTGGGACTACGGAAACATTTAATTTCCGTAATTACTATTCAAATTTGACAAGTAAATTTTGTAGCAATCATTCCTATGACAGGTTGAAAGATTTAAACAGTTAAAAATGTCTCCAGATTTTGATAGTTTTGATTCATCTTTATTGTTTTATTATTTTAGTAAAATATTTGGAATGGCTCCTTACAAAATAATAGGAGCAAAAGGAAAAAGAAAATTTGTATCTAATAGACATGAAAGTTTAATAAGTGTGGTGATAATTTTTTTGCTTATAACTTTATTTTATTTTGGATTTACACAAAGGAAAGATTTTATTGAAAGATTTGATGAAATTACTGGATATATTGAAGGATTGCAAACTACTAGTAACTTAGTATTAACAATTGGACAATATATAACATGTATCGTTCACAGAAAGACATATATGAACTTGTTTATAGATATTGAGAATTTAGACAATTTCATGTTGTCGCTTGGAATTCGAAACGATTACGATATACTGAAAAAATATGGATTAATTGTTATTGTATGTGGATTTATTCTAAGTTGTTTACAAACTGCATTGGATTACACTCTAGTATTTAAAGGAAATTACTTGTTGTACTGTTGTTTATATTCTGTACCACATTTTGTAAATACTGTTGCACAATGTGGTCTTGTTATTCAACTTATAGGATTAACACACCGTTTTAGAAATTATAATAAAACTATGAAAAATATAATTAATGAACCACGAAATGTTAACTATAATTTACAAGAAATATCTGAGGAAATATTCAGCAGGAAAAAGTACTTACTTGATATTTTGAAACGTGCAAGACATATTCATTGGCATCTGGTTGATTTTGGATTGAAATTAGATTCAATATATAATTTTTCTAATTTGTTACTCGTGACAAATACTTTTATAGGAATAATATCTTCGTTGTTTTATATGTGGATATATTTTAAGAGTAATATTGTTGAAAACAAGTGGTTAATTGTTTTTCAAATGTCATACTATGCGATAGCAACTTTATTTAGATTGTTTTGTATTTTGTGTAGTATTAATTCTACTGTATATCAGGTATGTTTTCTAATATATATGTATATGCTATGTATATTTTTTATATGTTGCAGTCAACAAAAATTGCTCATATGTTGTATAAAATTGAAGCTACGAATGACATGAAAATAAATAATAATGTAAGTATAAAAATTAATATTTCCCTCGAATAATTTTAACGAATCATGTTATAGTATTTTTTGAATTTCGACCAATGAAAATCGAATATAATGCACATGTGCATAACCTAAATATATTTAACCTTTATCGAGTATTTTAATGTCATAAATGACGCTTATGAGACAATTTAAAATAAATATTAAATATTTATAGCAAAAACTTTATACATATACTTAATATGAAATTATTCTCTAGAAATATTTTAACATATCACTCTTGATGTCTGCTGAAACCAGAGCACATTCTGGAGCAGATATAGCTGCTCTGGATTGTACTCTATTTTCAGCGGGTCAAGAATTGGAGCACTCAGAAGTGTTTACTCTAACTCTAGGTCTGCTGAAACCATAGCTCATTTTGTGTTCTGGTTTCAATGGACCAAAAATCAGAGCAAGTATTCAGAATGCTCTGTTTCTTGCACTGTTTAAATAGGCATTTAAGAGCAGATATTCTGGATTTTGCTGTAGTTTCAGTTGTTTCAAAATTAGATTCTTCACCTACTGAAACCAAACCTAATTAAGTTAATTTACTTATTATATTTTATAATTAAATCAATATATTTCTTATGGTATGTAATTGTATATACATTAGAATTTTAAAATAGAATGAAATTATACGTCTAAATTTAGATTATTAACCATTGAATTATAAATTAGTGTTGGATTTCCAAAGTTGGTAATAATGTAATTATTACAACAAGAAATATCGTTACATAAATTTATAAAACTCAATTCCTTTAGGAATGTTGTAAATTTATAATATATGATTATAAGGAAAAATTCTAAATAGCTATATCTCATAAAATTAAAAGACTATAATGAAAGTTAAAACTATTTTGCTAGTTCTACTTCTATTTTGTAGGTTGAGATTATATATTTGCAAGTAATACACCATAAAGTTCAATTCTCAGCTTGTGGTCTAATACCACTAGATAATAGTTTGTATTATACGGTATGAATTCAAAACAGTAATTAAAAAAGTAGCAGTAGTAATTAATTTATATCAATTTCAGATGGCTGCTGGAGTTACTACCTATTTAGTAATATTAATCAACTTTTAGTTAAATACATTCATTTTATCTACGCTACATAGAATGTAAGTGCGCCTTAACATACATATATTACTTTTTCCTTTCAATCTACATCATCCATGCTTGTTGTTCCTATAAAGTATATTAAAAATTTAAATATTTATTGTTATTATATTTCTGAGAATGCAAGTGAAAATATTGTTGGTTTCCTCGATTTAATGAATGTCTGCTGCAAAAATTAATAACTTTTATCTAGCCTCTTTCTTGTAAACACATGTCATATATGAGACTTTTATTCGCTGTCTCATTGTCGTATGTGCTACAGTGGTGTATATTTGTTACCGACGTCCAACCAACAACAAAAATGAAATAGAAACAGTAGACCAGTAGTGTAACCGCGATAACGAATATTTTTAAATATTTAAATTTTTTTAATACGTTATTTATGTCATTTATTAAGATAATTTTGGCGTCGACAATTTGAATAGCATTGTGTGTTGGTAGTATTAGTTATCTACAACTCTTCTTAAATATTTTTTCACGAGTTTGTAATTCCACAAGTGCGTCATTGCAATACAACTCGAATTATGTACTATACTTTTTCTACAACAACTATTCGACTGTTTTGATAAATAGCGCCAACTAAAAAATAAAAATATAAAAACAATTGTCTCAAACTGTCAACCTCTAAATAATAAACTGAAACAATTTACAACCCAAATATAACAATACTATGTAAAATATTTCTTCATTAGATGTATTGTTTTAAATTAATTATAATTAATTTTGTCTTATTTATTCTGCTAACATGATTTCGATAAATCAAAAATTCTCTAACTGTGCGATCGCCGTAATGTGACACTTAGATAACCTAAAAGTTGTAATATAATGCTTATTTACATTAGTGGTTATAGAAAAGATGTATTACACCTTCTTCTATCTTTAAAACGTTGTAGTTTTATTTTATAGACGACAAGGGTAAAATCAAGGGTATACAAGTATGGACATGAAAATAATATCTTGTAGTCATAAATAAATACAATTTGTAAAAGCATAAGGAAATATCAAATAACCTATGTGTAAAGGTGAAATTTAAATTCAGAATTTATAATTAATAAATTAGTTTCATTCATTATCAAATCAAGGTGTGCCAAGGTTTTGTCACTTGTCTGAGATGTTGTCATGGTAAAAGGTTATTGAATTTGTAATTTTAATGCAAGCAAAATCATAGATGTTCTTGGAATAATAATATATTGGCAGAGAACAATGTACCGAGAAAAAATTTGAATGGAAACACCGGCATCTTAAATTTGTATTCAATATTGAACTAGAGCCAATGAACTTTCAAAGTGTATGTTTTCTACCCACAGAGATATATTCATGTACAGGTCAATAATATGTACATATGTATCTATGAAGCATTTTTATCTCCTACCAAATTTGTAAGGGAGGTACAGGGATAATAAAAAAAACGCATATTGAGTTTGTAGTGAATAAACACGTTTTAACTTATTACAATCTGATCAATAGCATGCAGTCAAGTTAAGCAAGGTAAGCTCTGCTTACCCATGAATTCTGTTAAATACTTTAATATAATTTTTTTAATATAATCCAATAAATATAAAATTATTTTATGCAGAATCAAATTTCTTTAACTTCTAATTTGTATTAAACCTAAAAGAAAGTGTAAATTTAATCATCGTATGGAAGCGAGCCAAGGTAGACAAATGCTGCATAAACCAGAGTGAAGTGTGATTCGTCTGTTTTCGAAATCTTGCAAGGACGGTATATTCGGTGGGTAATTTAGATTTAAGAAATCGCAACCATTCATTATGCTTCGCTAAATGCAGAAAAATCTCTGCTTACGTAGGAACTAGAGTCAATGAAACAAGATATTTATTTTAAATCAAGTAACGAAAGTTGAAAGTAAGTAAACAACAAATCATTTTCAAGTAAATTTGTTTCAAATAACCTCTTTCCTTCATTAAAAAAAATCTGATGTGGACACCATATGACATCCTTGTATGGTAAGTTATATACATTTTTTGCTGCACTTCATTTAAAACTTATTTCACTTGAAAGTGAGATCATTCTACGGTTAATCGTTCTTCAATTTCCTTTCGTTTCATATCTTTGAACTTTCCTTCGAAATGGATCATATTTTGTTAATTTTATTGAAATGTTTATCACTATTCCTTATTGCATTAAAAAAATAATATTTTAATCGCTCAAAAACTTGCAAAGAAAAAGTTTTTCATTTATTCATTTGTCAATGTCAATTTATTATCATCAAATGTTTCCTACAAAAATTAGAAGCTTTTATAGTAACTACATAAATAATATTTTAATATTCTACAGCTAATCGTTTGAATTATGAGAAAAATAAAAAAAACACTACGAGTAAAATGCTCTTTTGGCACTGCCGATTGCAATGAAAAGTGAGGTGCACAATTAGATTTTATAACAGTCCAATATACAAAATTTCAAAATTTAACGACTAATCATTTTTGAGTTATGCGAAATACATATGTACATACATACGTACGTATAGATGTCACTCCGAAAGAAGTCAAAATGAATTCAGGGATAGCCACAATGGATATTTTCGTTAAAATCTGAAAACCGATTTTTTCGAGATTACAGTACTACCTTTTCTTCGTACAAGGAAGTAAAATACAGAAGAATTGAACTTATATTCAAATAATTTAATAAAATCGTATTTTTGTTTATTTTTAAATAATAAAGTGTAAGTTTGCGTTTATTTCTCTGTTCACACATATTTGATAACTGTACCTACTTTTATAATTGTTTTACTCTAATATAAATTCGGTAACGGAAAAAATCTAAAATCAACGAAAAATTCTTACCATTCCATTTGAGATCTGAATTTCAAATTCCAGCTTCGCAAATCTTTATCCATACAAAAATATTGTTTTCTCGGAATGATTCAGAACCCACTAAAAGCTGTAGGTCCTTTGCAGAGGATGTAGGTTGAGAATCATTATCATTAAAATGTTAGTAAAACAAGAAACAAATACATGTGTTTATTATCCATTTAGGAATGTAATGTCATAAATAATGATGATATTATTACATTAATTGAGCCTCCCTTCTCAAACACAACTATACATTTTCACATTTTCAGTTTGACTATATTAATGACACACAAAGTAATTATCTTTCCTAAGGAAGTCACAAATTATTCTTTCTGGTTTAATTCGCTATAAAACAGAATAATAAACCTGTATTCTCCATCCTTTTCCACGAGTAAAACATTTGATATACATTGTGTAATTAGATAAGCTGTGCTGCAGATGACGTCATTCGGTGCAGTGGTTAACGAGCAAACCCACGCGTTCTTCTCCAATCAGAACACTGGATACATTCCCTACTACTTGCAAACGCAAACGAGTATAGCGGAAAAATGCACAAGTTGCATGGAAAAAGTGAGCAGCGGTTTGAAAGATTTTATGGATCTAGAGTTGTCATAAAAATAGGAACATCAGCACGTGTTTTTTATTTCATCTTGTGTATTGTATTCACATGTTCAAGCTTCATGTGGACATGTGAACATCGATGGATAATAATTTGATTGATTGATTGTCAAGTCTTTATGTCATTGTCAATTGAAAAAGAAAAAATTGTAGGCTTAGTAAGCAAGATATACTAGCTTGTTAGAATGGTTTGAGCGAAACACAAGTATTTTTAAATAAACCTGTATGAATGAAATTACTTATGCATGAAATATACATTATTTATTACTTAATATGATGGATTCTTGATTATTATTGTATATTATCCAGTTAATTAAAAGTACAAAACTAGTAATAAGAATTCAATGCACATATTCTAGTATGCTCAATGAAAGATAATTTAAACATACTAAATCATTTGTGACATAGGCGTAGATAGACTTTAAACTTGTGGGGTGCTTAAGTTTTTACTTAAAATAAAACAAAAAAATGGTTTATTAAAAATTAAACAAAAACATGAAATATTATTGAAAGTTTAAATAAAATCTTATTTTAATGTTACATAACAACATATATTACTGTAATAGTTAACAGTTTTTTATTCAAAAGAATAAGTTCTTCTAAAATATATTGAACATTTTTTTTTTGAAAATTATGAGGTGAGTTTGTGTCATACGAGATCTCATTCAGTTCTATATTCTCCTCATAGCACAAAGTGATCTTTCACAAGTTGCCATATGTATTGAATGCTGTATGAGTTTGAGTTATATTATAAAGTTTATAATATTGCTAAATGTACCTTAATTAAGTATAAATACTTCTCATAGTACTTATTTTTGACTACTTATCATGTTTTTTAGAAAAGTCATTTCAGCATTTAAAATATCTTTATTTACACCGGAAGCGATATAATGTTCTTTAAATTTGGATCTTACATCAAAACTTTTTAAGGAAACATTATGAAGGAGTGAATCTTTAACACAATTCACAATCTACCATTATAAATAATATTCGGTATGTAGGAAAAAATATTTTATCTACAACTATTGAAATATGGGTACATTATACGTGTGATACTACATATAATATACTACTCATATTACACAAGTGTAATATGAAATGTCATGATACACGCTACACTTTTCTGTAATAAATAGGGCACATAATTTAACACATAATATTTTATTAAACTGTTAATTTATTAATAATATATTTTTTATTATAAATATCAATATATATGCTCATAAAAGTATAATAAATACAATTTGAAAAGCCATTTTGACATTTAAATGCTACTGTGGCGCCATCTGTTAAGCTATATATGAACTACTCGCACTTTACTGAATATTTTACAAATAATATCAGATTTTTTATATGCCTGATAGTTGTAGATAAAGTATAGTATTTGACTCGCATAATATGGCTACATTACACGCGGATGATTAAAAATACTCGCTACCGCTCGTATTTTTAATTACATCCTCGTGTAATATAGCCTACATATTATGCTTGTTAAATAATATACTATCCTATCATTCTATAAGAATAAAAGCAGTTTATTGTTCTACAGGTTTCCGTTTTAAGAGACTAACCATTGGAATCTCGAGAACCGTAAGAGATAAGTCGGTTAAATTGGGGCAAAGTTGCCGCATTAATGGGGTAGGTGACCAATTTCTAAATTTGGTATATATGATAGCTTGTACAAAAATAATATACCCGTATTTTTTTAAAATTGTTAATTATATGTTGTTTTGAAGTAAATAAATAATATAGTACTTGGGAGGGGATTATGACGTCAACGAAGTTCATGAGAGCGGCGAAGGTAGACAGACGGAAATAGGTGGTGTGAGTGAGATAGTGCTAACTTAGTGAACGTCATAGTAAAGGACGCTGTTTCTATTTAACGCAAATTACTAAACAATTGCTGATAAATATTTAACTTTTTTAATGTCAACGTTAATAAATAAATATATTTTCTATAATTCAATAGTTTTTTCATTAAAATTCTACCTTGGTCACCTACCCCATTGGCCATTTTAATCATGTATTTGTTTTCCTGAAAAAAAAATCACGCAAAAATTGATTTCGGCAAATTTACTTTTTGACATAACTTTCTTGTTTCAATTCATACAAATTTCTAGTTCGCACATTTTACAGACACTTTTTTACGAGAAATTCTCAACGGTCTTCAAAATTTTTGTAACTCGTACAAATTTCAAGAAATTCATACAAGGTTCAAAGTTGTCTTTAATACTGTTAAACAGAGATTTTTTTCTCTTTCCAACGATATAAAATACATGTACATTAAAATGAAAATAAAATAAGAAATTAGAAAATTATTGATTTTATTCATTTTCGGTCAAGAGTGCTTTGGAAACAAAATCGAATATCTTTTGTTTATAAATAGAATTCCTAAATTCTAACTGTTGTATACTTGAAATAAACTACAATCTAATACATAATTTAATTGTTATACATATTTCATGAAATAATTTGTAGAGTTCTAGAAATACACTTACTCGTATTCTATGATCTGTAAACATAACGTTGTTTATATACGTAAACCGTAGTATACAAATTCAATTCTCTATACCAAGATGAATCAATCGGAGAATAAGTACCCGTGTACTTAGCTTGTAAGTGCCCCTATGGTAATTTCCCTCCGTCTCTGGTTTATAGTTCCAGTTTTTAGAATAGTTAGCAGCTCGCCGTATGTTTATGATATCAATGAAGTGATGCTAGAGAATGTTAATGAGAAGAATAACTTTATCTGCTTCTATTTCTCACTGCATTAGTCTCGTGTGGAATATTCAATGATCACATTTCTGTCTGATATTTCTACCTACGCTAGTGTATTGTTTGCAGTGACATAACCTGGCTTTCTAGATCAGATGGGTATACGACCTGTGCTGCTATTGTTTTCACTATTTCGACAATGGTCAGTAGCTGCTTTAATCAGTTAATTGTTTTAATTGATTTGAATTGGATACTTTCTAAGTAACTCCTTTTTAGAATGTTGCAGCTGTTTTCTGACCGATCACGTTTATTTTAACTTTGCTGGGTGTTGCTATTGTTTGGGTTTTGTAACTGACATTTTAGATTGACATTTTGACTGTTTCTTATTAACAGATACGTTTGCTGTCACTATTTTACCAGATATGGAAAAACCGGAGCAATGTTAAATTTATAAATTATGAAATTTTATTAAAATATTTACCATTTAGCGTAATCGCTAAATACATTCTCAAACATGTAAAGACAGGGTCACTTAAATCTTATTTTATGCTAAGGCAAAAGAGAAACTGGACTGTAAGTGCCATGTCTTAGAGATGTTAAAATTTTCATTGATTTTGTTTTTACTTCTTTATCTAATGTAAGGGACAAAGCCTGACAATTATTAAAATATGTCAGACAAAATTATGTCTTTGCCTACTTTCTTGGTTCCTAGAATCTTTCATAACTTATTAGTAGTTATTGTTCTAATTCCTGGTTCCGATGGTTTGTTATTTAAAAATTTTAACTAAGCTTTGAATAATAATGTAGATATACAAATTTTTTGAAAGAAACTTACTTAAACATTTCTTGATAGTCTCAGCAAATTTCGTTAGCCCGTTTCGACTCGAATTGAGGCGAGTCAGATCTGGGGATCAAATCCCAACAACCCAAATAAAAATATAGCTGTGTTCGAGTGGTTTGGAACCACCTACACATCTAAAATGGAATTAGTCTAAATTTAATAAGGGAAGTAACAGTATATGTTTACCTCTCGCCACTCAGTAAGAGAGGTATTGGAATCATGTTAATAATCCATTACCTGGTGAGTATTCAATGAATAAGCACGTTTGAAAGTCTCTAGAACACGATTTTAATATTATCACCATGATGTCTGTCCGTGTGCGTGGATGAATAGATGGATTGATGTTGTCGTAACAATTAGGTACTCAAATACTAGTGAATAAAAAAGTTGTAATTTTGTATATAACATTCTTACATCCTAGATTAGATCTTGTTAGATTTTGATGTTAATAATGCAACCGAAAGTGGTGTTTTCATGAAGATCTGAAGTGTTTTTCTAAGATATCTTAATTAATCAGAAATATATGAGAATTTTTGTAAATAATAATTTAATATTATGCCATTAACTAAAATTTTATAGTTCAAATTCATAATCTGATGTGGACACTATAGGACTTCCTTGTACGCTAAATTAAACACATTTCTTGCTGCACTTCATTTGAACTTATTTCTCTTAAAAGTGAGATCATTCTACAGTTAATCATTCTTCGAACTTCCCTTCGAAATGGATCATCTTTTGAAACTTTTATTACAATGTTTATCATTATTCCTTACTGCCTTACATAAACCTATTTTAATCGTTCAAAAACTTGAAAAGAAAGAGATGTATTAACCAGTATTAACAATACATCAAATGTTTCCTACAGAAATTAAAAGCCAACTAAATTATTATTTTTATTAAGTTTTTGCCAAAAGTAAACTGCTTTTTTGAAAAGGTCATTTGAAATAAAAAATGGAGGTGCATCACTAGATTTCAATATTCTATTAGCAAAGTACCCTTTTGGCACTGTCGATTGCAATAAAAAAGGAAGGTGCAAATCTAGATGTTATAGCAGTCCCGTATACAAAATTTAAAAATTTTATGTCATTTTTGAGTATGTACGCACAGACGTCACGCCGAAATTAGTCAAAATGGATTTAGTGATAATCAAAATGGATATTTCCGTTGAGTATATCCTTTTTTCGCCTACTGATTTTTCTATCAATTGTTAATACTGTTATCTATATTGTCAAAAAGGCATTAGTTTATGTTAAAAATAACTGATTACAGGAATGAAAATTTTTGATTAGAAAAATTAAATTATTGATTACTACAATGACTGAATCAATGTGACCATTACAATTTATTTGCAAATACAAAATTATTATAAGGTTATGTTTTATTGATTATGCTATGCTATACTCAGGCCCGATTCTGTACTGTCGGCCGCCCTCGTGCAAGTAAAATTTTTGGCGCCCCTCAAATGCAGATGAAAGAGTAAATAAAATTGAACCGCAGAAACTTTTTTTCCATTTACCTAAGGTGAAATTACTTATTATTAAAAATTACATTTTTAAGGGAAGGTTCTCAATTTTCTCTGTCATGCACAAAAATAATGTGCGCAAATGCCTGACACACGTGTCGTAAAAAATTAAAAATAATACATAGAGCATTGTTATTTATTGCGTTGTTAAATCTTAAGTTATATGAAAAATAAGAATATATTTTACTTATTATTCATTAAATCAAAAAATAAAAGTAATTTTTGGCCGCCCTAAATTTTGGCCGCCCACGTGCAGGGGCACGCTCTGCACGTACGCCAGAATCGGCCCTGGCTATACTTATTTTCCGTATTACTCATATTAATTATATATTCAAATTTCAATTATTTATGACAATAAAATATATTGTGTGACAAACCGGATACTAAGACTTGTATAACCTATCGTTTCCATAGTATATTCGTAAAATAAAGACATAAAATTTTAATTTAGCATACCTAAACACTACTGTGCGTCTCTTTCATGCCTGTGAGGTGAAGTCTGATAAATACTCCGTTAAAATTATATCGTCATTTGCTAATGACCGGGTGAAATGTTGAATTTGCATAGATTTTAAGCAGATTTCTCGAGATTTATGATGGTATAAATGGTGTAGTTTTCCCACGATGATGTTATTGCATGTGTTGTAGAAACAAATGCCTGCACATCTATCTGCGTTCAGTTGTTAATGCAGTGGCGCGAAGGCAATTATTTAATGGGTGCGCAAGCGGAAAATGAAGTAACAAATCACAGGAAGCCGTGGAGAACACGCCAGCTGAGCATCGGGCAGGCACAGCCTTCTTAGACAAACCCTCCAGACACACAGAAATCTTTACAACAACCAGGAAGTTATTATTACTTGCAAACTTCAAAAAATGTTAACGTTTTTCATAAAATAAATTATTTTCATAACTGTCAATCTACACAATTTATTACTAATAAAATTTAATTTCTCTGTTGTATGGTAGAGAGACCTTTCGTACTGATTTTGTCAGTACTATACTGATTTTCAGACCCTTGTACTGCTAACTAATTTATAATATATTTTTTACGGATTTTTTTATTAATTGATATATATTTATACATTTTTATATAATTTAAGTATTAAGTAAAATTTTTATCCTATCGACTTCAGTAACAAAATAAATGATTTAAAGTTTAACTAGTAAGTGACTTGGTTACACACTATGTGATTTTGAGAAGTATAAACTAGTAATAGCAATAAAATTAAGTTGTAAGTTTAAATTTAATTTCTCACATGTAACCATTCTGTAGTAACTAATTATTGTTCAATAATATTATTATTCTTCGAAATTATATAACAAAAATTAAGGCATAAAATGCTTTCTTATAAGCAGGGAACTGTTGCAGTTGTGCTAAAAAATACTTAAAGTAGTACAGTTACAGTTACATGCGATTTTTTATATTTATAATATTCATTTAATAATAATAATTGTATTATAGGATATATATATACCTATATGATATTTGACAATGACATTATCTAAAAAAAAATACATGTGATACCAAGAAAATATATCATTTGTAAAAAGGGAATCCCTGACTACGTTATAACTTGCAAGATAAGAAATAAGCAAGAAATTGCCGATCAAAACAAGATTTTTATATACAAATGTCTTGTTTTTCGAGAAAAGACAAAAAATAACAAAACAAGACAAGAAATCTTGTTTTGTGAAACACTTGTTTAGTTTTTATTATCGCTTTGTCTCTCCCAAGTATTTTAAATTCCTTAAACTTGGTTTGGTTATTTTAAATTATAGAAATAATCTAGTGGCAGAGTTATAAACATCTACCCTTTTCTGCATTTGAATTACAAAATTTTCATAACACTTTATTACAATAAAAATTTCAGTCTTCATCATAACGTTTTTCATCTGTAACAATATCTTAAAGAGTTTCCCCAACTAGGCACTAAGTACGCCACTGGTAAAAATTCAACGGGGTTTATCTTGCCTTATTGGTTGTTCAAAATACGAAGGAATACGCGTCTTATGAGATGAACTGTACTAAAATATATATATTTATTTAAATATTCACTCTCCAGTTATAACTTAAGTACCCTAACTAGTGAGCCAGTGCTTCCCGTAAAATCTGTCTTTATAGAGATTTTATCTTCAGATTACAGGGATAAATTATTTTATTAATTACACGATATAATGTGGTGTAATAAAAACTATACGATTATTAATTCAAGTAAGTCATCTATAAATCTCTGTATATAAGCAATTTAATATTTAAATCATGGCACATACATAATATTAAATTAACTTGTAATAAAACTTCATCTACCCGTATAATAAATTGCAAAAATCCCAAAACAAATAGCATGGCGGCTATAAATATCCTGTGTGTGAAATACATCCTCAGTCTTGTAATTTATGTTACCGGCCCCAGAACAAGTGAGAATCACTTACCCGCCTTGGCCAGGACTGCGTGGCCTCCCAGGACACAGGCCAGGACTAGGAGGACGAACCAGTTTGTCACGGCCATCGCGTCGTCCTGCAATAAAATCATTCTTTATTAATAATGGTTAAATGGTGGATGAACTTGCGGTGAAGTTATGCTTTCTCATTTAATAGTTAAAGTTAAAGTTAATCACGTGGAAAGTTCATCATAGCTTAAACATCTTGTAATAGTTGCAGGCTTGACAGGAGTCGAATTAAATTAAATTAAATGTAAATACATAAATATTTTTAGATGCAACTGTGTGCAAGTGAGATATTTGTTTTGTGATACTGTATACTTTATTAGAATTTTAATGGAATATGTTGACTGTCTCCAGCATCTGCAGTACATAATACATTATTATATATCTGCAGTTTTCTTTTTTAAGCGATTGGTTCGTACCATGGGCGCCGATCCTTCAAAATTTCCTTGTGGGCAAGGAAGGCAAATTCCGACCAAAAAGAAATACTAAAAGGAATGTATAGAAACTAAAAAGCTTATTTTCAATGATAAGTATTTAATTAATTTTATTATGTGTTCAGGTTTCAGCAAACCAGAGCGCATTCCAGAGCAGCTAAATCTGTTCCAGAATATGCTTTGTGCTCAGTAGGCCAAGTAATACAGAAAGCGCTTCAACAACGCACTAATTCCTGATCCATTGAAACCAGGGCACACTCCAGAGCAGCCAAATCTGCTCCAGAATGTGCTCTAGTTTCAGCAGACCTAGAATTAGAGTAAACATTTCTGAGTGTTCTAATTCTTATCCCACTAAAACCAGAGAACAATCCAGAACAGCCATATCTGAGTGCTCTAATTTCAGACCCACTACTTCAGAATGAGTTCTGGTTTCAGCAGACCTAGAATTAGAGCACACGCTGAAGCGTACTCCAATTCCCAGCTGGCTGAACTAAACCACCTTTAGGGCATGAGATGCATTGGTAAGCGGTCTAGCCAGACCATCAGACGGTGACGAAATTTGACGCACTAATGCGTGGAAAGTAACTCTTTGCAAACTCAAGAGAGGTAGAGTATGTAGTTTATGAAAAAATATATTAATTCATAAACATTCTTCTTGGATTTTTTTTGTAAATTTTTCGACTACTTTATTATTAAATTGACGACACCCTTGGTCTTAGTGTTACTAACTGTCTCTTAAAAGTTTCTTTTAATACTCCGCATTTGTTTTCATTATTGTGTATTTAATAAATACGTTTGTTCATAATATTTCTTAATTATTCCTGTTGAAAAGTGACTTAATTTTTAGCTGGACAGTTTTTATTTATTAAACAATTTTATATAGAATTCAGAAGATTCCAGGCCCAGATTAACATAACTGAGAGAAGTGGAAGAAGATCTAAAAGCAGTCGGAATTAGCAACTGGAAGAACAAAACAAGAGATAGGGAGTTGTAGAGGAAGATTATAAAGAACATCTAAGATATAGTAACGGAGATTGATCCACTCCAATAAAATTGGATCTAGATAGCTTCGAAGGAAGCGGCGCAACCCCATGGGGGGTTAAGCCACTATACATAGAAGATTCTAGAATATTCAAGACTAGCTGCCCGCAGATGTATAAGGGTCGCATCAGGTGGACCGAGGAAGTTTGTATCGGTCAGAGTGCAGAGTTACTAAAAAGAGTCAACGTTGGTCAGTGCATGCCAGCGACATGTAAAATAGAAATAAATAAATAGTTAGTGAAATAAATAAATAGTTGGTGTTATAAATAAATAGTTGGTGATATAAATATTGTAAAAATAAATATTGCGTAGTTTTAAGTGTTTAAATAAATGTTCTTAGTGTTGAAGTCTTTATTAATAATTATTATTCTTAAATTAGTGTATATGTTTGTTTATTTATAGTGTTACTAATTTTTATTACCTTTCAATTTGTTATTCATTTATTAAACTTATTTATATAAATTTTCATGTTTCAATTATTTTTACTCTTTTCCTAAATGAATAACCGTTACAGTAACATAATCTAAATCCTATTTTTAAAAGAAAATTTATTAAACTGTTTTATAAACTTTTATAGATTTATAGTTATGTAATAGCATTCTAGCAATGTTAGTTAAAGTGTGTCTATATAACAAGTGGAATGTGCACGTCGTGTTCTACATATAAATAGGAAACTGAAGTTTATATATTACGTAGTTGTTCCCATGTTAAAGTGTGTATGTACATACATACATGTAGTTAATTTACTTTGGGCGTGGTTACTCAATGAACCTAACGTGACGAATGCACTCTACGGTAAAAATATCTCACTGTAATTATAATTTGTAGCATGGGGCAACTATGTTTATAATAGCCGCATAAATTGCATCGTCAAGCTTATTAAAAATCAACTTCTTATCCAGATTTTTCCAAGTACTGACTGTGCCAATATGCTTTCTAACATTTTTGACAACAAATCGCAAATTAAACTATTTGTACATATATAAGTAGTAGCATTCTTCTAGTTATTTGCCTTTTCACCTCATTTTTTTAGTAGTAAAATAATGGTTTTGAAAATTTATACTATACTTCGAACTAGATGTATAGCTAAACAAATAGTTATTTTCTTCAAACGTCATAAAAGTGACATCTTCTGTGACGTGATTGACAAGGTTGAAGTTTAATTTCTATGCCAACGTAATATAATTTTTTATTCTAGCCGCCGTATAATATTGTCGCCGCCGTATAATATTGTCGCCGCTGTATAGCCAATAAGAAGCGCCGTATAATATTGTCGCCGCCGTATAACCAATAAGAAGTAACTTGTACAATAGAAATCTGTAATATCGCCCTAAATGTCACTATAAAAACTAGATAACCTAAGAATAAAGTTACTAAAAATTATGAATAACTGACAGGTAACCTTAGTGGTCAAATAGTAATTTATTTTTTAAAATTTCTAAGTTTGAAGAAAAAATAGCATGTGTTATTCAGAGTAAAAGTGATACTTTGTGTGGCGAGCATGGAAGTTTGCACGACGAGCGAAGCGAGTCGGACAATTGCATGCGAGGCACACAAAGTATCACTTTTACTCTTAATAACACAATATACTATTATTTATACAAGACGATAAAATAATATTTTATCGACAAGCGGAAAGTGTTAATTCACGAGCGATATAATCGCGAGTGAATTATTTTTCGCGAGTCGATAATTTAATTTTATCGTCGTGTATAAAATTCTATTTTTTTCTATAGCAGGTTTTGAAGAGAAAAGAATTAGAAAAATTAAATTAATATTTAAGAACAATTTTAAAATGTCAGTTGTGTGCGTTGTTATGGAAATGTAGTTCTAATAAACAAAAGTTAAAGTACTTTATCTACCCTTGCTATTAAAGTGTTACTTTATCTACCCTTGCGGTTAAAGTGCTACTTTATCTACTATTTTGAGTTGATAAAATTACACTTTAACATCTGCTATAGAAAAAAAAATATCCGAATCATTTACATCATCATTTAATAATTTCTGGGAATGATAAATCTAAAACTATTAAAACTAACAATGGTCCGTATTCCGAACTCACTTTTAGGCAGCCTGATTTTACATTTATAATCTTTTGTGGCGAAATGTAATTTTTAACAAAAGCACTCATAAAAGTGAGTTCGGAATACTGGCGAATATCTAATAGTGTCCGCAGTATTGTTATTATTAAAAACAAAATAACACTAGTGAAACAATTTTGTTGATTGACAGCAATGCAGTACATAACTCAATTCTTTAGGTGAGATTGTAAATTCAGCAAGCACTACCTTTGGAGGTGACTGTTTAATTGTGACAAAAAGAATGGTCAACATTAGCACAGAATAGGTTTATACAGAAGCGACAGTAAGACAGAGAAACGAAAATTAGAGAGAGACGGAGACTGTGCACAAATTTAAAGGGCTTATTGTTTAAAATCGGAAAATTCTTTCACATCTTAGAGAGAGATAGGGGAAGAGCACAAATTTAAAGGTCTACACAATGCTTCAAGGTCATAGAACTGGAAAGAGGAAAATGAAAGGTACCGACACAGAGTGTCGCTTCTGTATGTAACTATTCTGTGAAATTGCGACTAGATTAGCTCGTTCCAACTCGAATTAAACGGAATGTGAGACCTGGGATTAAAATCCCAGTCTTGGCTGTCATTATCCAAATAAAAATACCGCTGAGTACAAGTAATTTACACAACTTACACCACTAAAATTCAAGCAAGAACTGCCAAGAAAAAAAAACCTTAGGTACTTAAGGTCTTATTTCATCTAAGAATGTACATTTATTTTATTGGGTTCATTGTCTAAAAGCTAGAGTTCGATCCCTGCTAAGTCAAATTCTTTAGTAACTATTACCCACATAGAAAATATTCACGTTCTACCTGGAAAGTGACGTCTGGTAAACTGAACTACTAATAAACAGATAACTGTATGTCATAAATAGCTAAAATTATTTAGAGATTATTAGATTTAGTAACGCAGTTGTAAGATATATCTAAACTGTGCATTTTTAAAATAATTAATTAGTATATAACTGTTTGGTTCTAATTAATCTATGCATCTTAGAACAATTGATATTTTTTCCTGTAATTATGAGAAAAATTCTCATAGGAAACTTTGCGTAAATACAATGATGTGACTTTCTGGTTTCAACGGATGGCTCAATTTTTTCCATTCACATACAAGTGTTTTGCCTTTGAAAATAAGTATTTCAGGGTTTCTTATTTATAATAATAAATATTTTCCATTATAATACTTTTCATTTTAATGAAAATTTTTTTAAAATATGTTTTCTTAAAAAATATTATATCTACGATTTCTTTTCAAATCAAATAACACCCTTCGTAGAATCGAAATCTGCACCCGGCACACCTAGTAATGGGTAAAAATGTTTGCCCGAGTGTCAACAACTTGTGGTTCTCCTGCAAGGAGTGGAGAACAGGTAGTGTCCTTCAAGCCCACGTGGGTAGCCCGTGGGTTCCGTCTACCTCTACAAGTGTCTCATGTCATTTTAGACCATTGCGCAATACCAATTCGATAGGAAATTACAAAATCCCACCCACATGTCATTGTTTTATTTACTCTCGATGTTCCAGTTTTTATTGTGAGGATATAAATAATGTATAAGTTTTCGTAATATTGAAATAAAAACCGTTGTGTGGCAGGTGGTAATTATACATAACTGCTGAAGTTTGAAGATTAATTAATAATGCTAATTACATGTTGGAGTAATCACAGGGCATTGGATTTTTCAGTTAGTCTTTAGGAGTTATTTATTAAGCTTGTGTAACGTCCCAGGAATTTTTAAAGTGCTTAGAACTGTTAGATATTTGGAATATGTAGTCTGTTTTTTACAATAATTTATGTTTTCACACATGTACTTATCGAGGAATTTGTTAAAATGTTGTACTGAAGTAACGGTCTTTTATTTTTTAAATAGTCTAGTACTTATATCTTTTACCTGTTTTAGGATATTAAGCTTTTACATACATAGATAAATGTAAACAGGGTTACTAAGTCATAATTGTATACCATGTAATTTGACAAGTCAGTATGGTAATTAATATTTACTGTACAAAATTATCAAAATAATGTAGGACAATTGTCATATTATAGCAACTAATACAGACTTGATCACGAAAAGGTTGCTCACAAGAGAATTTAATATAAAATTTTATTATTTATTAATAAAGTGAAAGCGGTAAACTATTTAATAAACTACGAATCTTATGAATCATACCAAGTCTCTCCAAGCTTGGAATTCAATTGACATCTGTGGCAATTATGATACTCATAACTATTCTAGGTATGTTAATAGCTATTACCGGTTTCAAAATAATATGCTTTTGTTTACGTTTTACACGCGAAAGTGTTAAAATCATATTTTAAAGACCTTGAATATTGATTAAATCTCGATTTTTATTTCTCAGTATGATCCTTATAATTCCCTTACTGATGTGGATAGATCTAAAATTATTATTTTTATTTTAATGTGTACATTTCTATTTGTCCAAAAATCTTTGATGTTTTTATTACTATTGCTTAAAGTTACTATGAAATATCGAATGTAAACATAATCAATATCATGATCGAAAACTTTAAATAGCTGGACATTCTAAAATACTTATTCCCATATTCATAAAACGTTCGTTATATTTATAACGCTTCGTTAAATTTTTTCACAAAATATAAAACAGTAGAAGAACAAAAAATTTTATTTTTCGTTAAAGAAGACTTGTGTTATTGGAGAAAATATTTAACGAGGCGTTATAACTACAACGAACGTTTTATGAATACGGGCATTAGAATGCTAAATTGCGGAAATTAAATAAATATGTAAAGTTATTCAAAATTAACGAGTACAACTAGTTCAAGCATTCAATGAGTGGGATAGATTTCATTTTCATTGAGCTCTTTTGTTTTTATCGTACCAACACACCACAGTTGTCGAAATATACTTGTTATTTTTTTGTACTATATGAAATAATTGACAGGCGAAACAATTATTGACAAACATTTTGCAAAAACTACATAAATATTTATATTTATTGTTCTAGTGTCCCAGTTATCTCAAGAATTCAACTAATGGAAATTCAGTGTTGTAAGATAATAAAAAATAAGTATTTTTACGCATAATTAAACTGACGACCGAGAAATCAAATGTCTCAATCACACCAATTAGACAAATTGTAAATTTGATACACTTTCTACACAACCTAGTGGTGATTTTCACTAAAAATAGAAAGAATAAATCTGTGTACAACTAAGAGAAGTCGCCTACGAATGTGACTAACATTTCCTCACTTTAGAATTGCGTGCGCGGATTAAATGAGAGTAAATATAGACTAATTTCACTTAAGCAAGAATTAAACTTGTTTAAAATTAGATTAATACAGAAATGTGATACATCGGACAAAGGAACTGGTTTTTGAAATACTCGACAATAAGATGTTGTTATAAATACAATTAAAGATATCATTTACATAGTTTTTGGTAATGCAATTTTTATATTGTAAAGTATATACCACATAGCACTTCCCGGACACTTTTCCTGAAGTGGAGAATGCAACAGAGGGACAAAATTTATAAGGTGGGAAATTGAAATCGGATTTTTCGAATCAACTAGACTAGGAATTCCTTAAAAATTAGAAACATAAAATAAAATAAATAATAAATAAATAAATAGAGCTACTAATTGTTTTTATACTTAAAAAAACTATTAAAACATTACCAAGTCGAAAGCAGCTGTACGAAATTTCCTACAATATTTTTTTCCAAAGTTGTAATCCTAGAAATGTTTCTCTTTTACCACTGTTGCATAAATGACATTTGTATTTAACTACTCAACCAATGGCGGAATCGCAGAATACATTTAACGTAATGAATTTCTAGGTATTTTCAAAGTGTCATAAATTTAATTTGTTTGAATTGTAACGTTGAAGTTATCGTTGCAATTAAATGATCAAATAATGAGTATACGGTGTTACGTCTTCTCTAGATTATTATATTTGTATACAGTGTGTATACACTAGTGAATTAATGAGATCATTATTTCACGCGAAATGAAATTGGAAAATACGCATATGTAGAAATATTAACAGCTTCAAAAGTAGAATATTTAGTTTTGTATTTACAAATAGTTATTTGTACATACATTTATTTGATTCACATTTTAAAATTCAAAATACTTAAATGACAATGTTTTATATTTTTTATCTGTTTATAACCAACAACTTTGTTGTAGTAACTTAGTAACGCACAAAATTAAACAGTCCCTGGTATTGTCTTTTTTGTTCATTTTGCAAATGTCATCAAATTGTTTAAAATTCATAATTTTAAATACATTTTTACGTATTTAACTTCTGTTCTTAAAAAACTCGCCTTCGTCTCATTTGTAATTTTCGCATGTGTTAAATAACCACCTTTGTTTCCTTACTTTTTATATAAATGGCTATTAAATTCAAGTTAAATAATATTAAAATACAGACAATAAGAATTATAATGAGTGACTTCACTAAACTGAAATATATATTTTGAGAATGGACTCAGAAAAATCGACTTTACATAAATGCAATAATGCTTCATTATAGAACCTCTCACTGTAAAATACAACTTACCGTATATGTATTTTAGTTATTTATATTATAAGTTTGTTAGTTTGCATTTTACAGCGTGTTTTTCTATATTTAATAAAGGCCTGCGATGTAGAAATACCAAAAGAACACAGAATGTATTATATTTTTGGGCGACATATGCACTTTCTTAAAAAAATTGCTTGTTAATGTGAAATCATAGACATCAATAAGCGAGATGCTTTAAAAAAAAATGGCCGTTCTGAAAAACAATGAAAAGTCAAAGTCTGTTAAAATAATCAAAATAATTTTTTTTCAAAACTTTCTAAGCACTTTTTATTATTTCAATTATTATTACCTATAAATATAAAAAAAAACGAGTTATTTTAACGCACCGCAATGCCTAAAATCAAAACAACCGGTGATGTCAACGGTGTTTAATTGCTATATTTACACTTTAGAAAACCAACAAATAATTTCACCTACTGTACATTCACAAATACACAGACTTTATTGTAAAAACATCAAAATTATAGGAACCTAGTAACAAGCTAATATAATTGCATTTTTGCACATAAAAACAAATAGTAACCCAAACAATAGAATATTTGGAGTAGTAGTTGTATTTTCCGTCACGACCAAAACGTGCCAAGTATCAGTTCGCTAAAACAAGCAATGATTAATATCACTTGATACTTATTCCCAAGTCACGTACGGGTAATGACGTGTTTCCTGCTCGCACTTGTGTGGATTTGGGTTAAGCGGAGTGCAGCGAAGCAGCAGGTGGTCACCCACGCACTCCTGGATTCCATGTTCGCCAGATCTAAATGTCTATCGGCTTATCGCACGAGTAATGATACGGCCTGGAATACCTTTGTCTTGCAAATTGTTATCGGATCGGGACTTTATAGCTACACATTTATTTTTCCGTTTTATGGTAACTAAAATAGGGATAATCAAAATGGACAACGAATGACATTTTTTTATTTCGTGTTTTACCTTTGCACAATGTTTTGAAAAATTTAAATGCGAGTATTATTGTGTCTTAAGTTGTTGAAGGTAATGAGTCCTTTTACACAGGAGTAATAGAGAATATACATAACAAGTAGTTGTTGTCTCTGAACGTGAAGCTGAAGATATGTTTTTGTATTTCTAAAGTAATCTACTTATTTTGATGCGAAGCATAATAATAAATTAATAAAGTTGTAATATAACCCGTGTTTCTTCAAATGACAATTCCACTCATAATTTCTCATTCAATTAAATCAAAAATCACAGTATTGTGATGAATTGAACCAATCAGATTCAAATCTTACTGACTTTGTTTGAAATAAAAGATTTTTTTCTATAGCAGTTGTTAAAGTGCAATTTTATCAACTCAAAGTAGTGGATAAAGTAGCACTTTAACAGCAAGGGTAGATAAAGTAACACTTTAACAGCAAGGGTAGATAAAGTACTTTAACTTTTATTTATTAGAAGTACATTTCCATAACAACGCACACTACTGACATTTTAAAATTGTTCTTAAATAATAATTTAATTTTTCTAATTCTTTTCTCTTCAAAACCTGCTATAGAAAAAAATAGAATTTTATACACGACGATAAAATTATCGCTCGTGAATTAACACTTTCCTCTTGTCGATAAATATTATTTTTTCGTCTTGTATAAAAAATAACTATTAAATTTTATTTTCAAAGCACACTTGACCGACATGAATAAAACCAATCATGTTCTAATTTCTTTTTAATTTTTGTTTTATATCATTGGAAAGAGAAATAATCTGTATTTAATTGTATTAAAGACAATTTTAAATATGCAAATTGGAAGTGTAAATTTCTGGAAACATATATGTATGAGCTATAAAAATTTTGAAGATCAGAAAAAAGTATGTGTAGAACGTGAGATCATACTACGGCTAATCATTCTTCTAACTTCCCTTCGAAATGAATCATTCTTTTTTTATGAAAATGTTTATTACTATGCCTTATTGCATTACCTGCAAAAATTATTTTAATCGCTTAAAAACTTGCGAAGAAAGAGATACTGTTTTCATTTTCTTGGCCATATTTCTCACGAAATATATTCTGGTAGCTGTCAATTTATTATCAAGAATTGAAATGTTTCCTACAAATAAAAAGCCAACTAAATTATTAATTTTATTAAATATCTGCCAAAAGTAAAATGCCCTTTAGGAAAGGCCAATTGGACAAAAAATTGAGGTGCATAACTAGATGTTGTAGCAATTACGTGAACAAAATTTCAACATTCTACGACTAATCGTTTTTGAGTTATGCGAGATACGTTCTTACGCACGGACGGAGGTCACGCCGAAACTATTCAAAATGGATTTAGGGATAATCAAAAAGGATATTTCCGTTGAAATCTGTAAACTGAAATTTTTCGCGATTACAGTACTTCGTTTACGGAAGGAAAAGGTAAATTAAAATGACCAACTAATGCAACAACTTTGCTCCAATTAACTATCTTCGTTTCTATTACGGTTATCGAGATCCTAATAATTAGGTGCGAAAAATCAACCTTCCGAGTGTCCAGCAATTAATAACAAATTGTCGCTTTCAGTACCTTTAAATTTTTTAGGTCCCCCAAAGAGATTAGGGCTCTAAGTTATTGCTTATTTAGCTTAAATGTAAATCAGGCACTGGTTGTACGAGTAGTATTCATTCTTTTCAACTGTTAATTAATTCAATTTTCTCAAATCCATTACATTTAGTTACACATCAATCAAATGTCAGTATGTTAATATTTTATGATTACATACCAATCATATATGAATGTATGTAGAGTTGCTAAGTAACCACCTATATGTCATGACCAAACACGCATGTTATTGAGTAAATATGAACAGATATCTTAAAGATTTGCAAAAGCTGTATACTGCAAATATTTTCATTTAAAAAACAAATAAAATTAATAAAACATGGAATTATAGCCTGTTTCTTATATTTTTCTTTCACGTACTCGTATAAATTTCTGATAATATCTAATGAATTTGAAGGCGAGATCTCCAATAATCCGAAACCGGTAGACCACTTAAATATTTCTTTCAATTCTTAATGTTTTTTTTGTACAATCGACGCATTAATAAACATAAATTTAGATATATTTGAAAATTTATTGAAAAATTTATTTGACAGGAGTTACCATTTACTTACCGGTTTCTAGGCCAGCATAAAAGATAAAATTTGAGAAAGACAACGAACGCATAATTATAATTTTAATATAAAAAATTCAAATTGTCAGTATCTTAATGCATATTGTTGAGTTATTAACAATGCAAGTCGCAAGCAATTATTTCTTTGTCTTGCTGTGATTTCTTGATCCAGATACCTGAGCATATAATTCTTATGCAAATAAAGGAGTGTATTACATATGAACTCGCATGCATGCTGTGTGTGCGAGAGAGATAGCGAGTGTGACACAATGACCTGACCGAGTATAAAAGTACCGCTAGTGATGTGAATTCGAAATTTTTCTGGACCGGATGTGAAAAGTTACACGGAAAATATTACATGTTTATAGTATATGTATAAATATAACATCATGCTTTCTATATATCATTTTACCAACAGATTGTGTATGGACAGATCACTTGATACAAGTTAGACGGGAAGCTTGGGTTGTTATTCAAAGTAGAGAAAATAGTAAGGATGATCACTCACAAATCTGATACTTACAATATAAAATCTTCTGATAATAAAACATACAGAATTACTTTTGTTTCTTATATTTGTAGTTAGGAAAATATATTTATATGTAAAGACAATCACAAGTATATTTACTTGGGGAAATATCGAGTAAATCAGAAAACAGCAAGTGGTATACATATAGGATTATTTTCGATTTTTATTAATGTTCTTGTTTCCGTTCTAGCAATTTTATCAGTCGGAATAAAAATTTGAAAGTTATTATACAAGGTGGGACACACTAATTTCTCTTGTTTTGAAGGTGAATTAAAAAAAAAGTAGTATACATATAAAAGTTTTACTTTTAGTTTCTTCAAGTACTGCACGGGATGTTTTAAATCACCTAGTTTTAAAAATAATTTCTTGCAAGTGGTGGCTATTGTTGTCAATATACTGCTGGAGGTGGATTCTAAGGTATATCTTGTCATATGAGCACTATTTCCAAGTGTATTGCATCCTCTAGGGTTTGTAGGATTCTGGAACGATGCTTAAACACTTCAATCATTAGGTACCCCCACAAGAAATAGTCACAGGATTTTAAATACGGCGAGCACACGGTCACAAAATGTCGCCTCTTACAAAGGTCAGTTGGCATCTCCCTCAAACAAGCCATTAAATTTCAAGCTGTATAGGCTGTGGTTTTCAATTATGTCAGAACCAGGTATTTCCTGCATTAGCTTATTCAAGAGCTGGCACAAAAACTCTTGGATTATGGTGACATTCTGAACAGAATTCACGGTAACGTACGATTTCCTTCATAAAAAGGGAGGACCAATTCTTCGGTGTTCGAGAGGTCCGTTGTCGCCCATTTCTTTTCACAGACATCCTTTCCGTTTTTTTGAAGTTGGCAACCCCCCAATAGAACAGATTTTTGGTTGGCTCTTGAATAATTTAAGGCAGAAAATGTTTGGTTCCAACAGGAGTGAACCACAAATCAAACAACTTGATATTTAATGGTGATTTTGAGGGAGATGCTTCTCGTCCAAATGACCTCTGTAAGATGCGACATTTTGTGGACCTTCGCTTGCCGGAATTAACGCACATGACTATTTCTTGTGGAGGTATCTAAAGACTTAAGTGTTTAAGCATCGTTCCAGAACACTACCAACCCTGGAGGATGCAATCCGTTTGGAAGTAGCCCTAATATGAAAAGGTATTGACAACAACAGGCACCACTTGCAAGAAATTATTTTTAAAGCTCGGTGATTCAAAAATTTCCGTGCTATAGTTGAAGAAACTAAAAATAAAATTTTTGTATTACTACTAACTTTACTTTTATTCATTTTCAAAACAAGATAGGTTGCTTTGCCCGACCCTGTTTATAGAATGCCATGAAAATTGATTTTACAATATTAACAAGATACAGTATTTACTGCTGATAGAGGAACTGATTAAGTGACTGGCGAGCCTATCTCCTTTTTAAGTAGTAAAATTATTACCTTACGTATATTGTACAATAATTTATTTATTATTTACTTGTAAATAATACAACTATTTATAATGTACTTAAACAATGTAACTACCTACTAATTTGTGAAAAAAAATATGTTTGTAGCTTGTAAAGTTTAATTTTCCTGGTGAATAAACAATTCAAATAAATGATCATTTACAAGTGACTTCTTGATTATTTTTTTTTCTTTTATGGTATAAAAATTGTTATATGTCGACATTGTCATAGTGTATCAATAAAAATGAATGCTTGTTCTATATGTAATAGAATTCTTAAAAATGTGTCCTGATTTTCTGATCAAATCCTCTTATGTTCATATGACGACATACAATTCCTGATGAAGTACATATTTATGTGTTTACTAATGAATGGGAAAGCATTGCCCATATTCTCTCTAAAAGAATGTGGAATCTCTGTCGATATAAAAATGAGCAGTTTTCCTCGTAATAAAAGTCTGTTTGGCATCGTTGGACACCTGAACGCTGCAGGCAGTAAGAAACCCACACAGTCGCATGTTCCCTGACTAGCATGTCGCTGTCTGTTGTCCTATGTCCTAGCCACTAGCCAATTACCAGATATCTCTGCTCTTCCACGCCGCCATTGTCTTGCCACACTTATCAACGCATCGCAAACCGAACAACAAAACGGTTTTCAAATTTCTACCAACGTTAAGAATCCTCATTTTATTTCTCGGAATTCTGCTATCGCACGAAATAAATTAAATCTATGGTTTATTAACTGTTCATTTGACAGTGAATTGCAAGATATAAGTCGTAATTACTTTCAGGATAACCTCCTGATAAGTAAGTAGCTTTACTAAACTTATTTATTTAGGGACATATTTTTCATTTTAAGTAAAATTTCGATTTTGTCACTACGGTCGTGTGGACAATAAATGATTCATCTTATTGATGTGGGTACTGGGTAAGAAACGTCAGGTTTTTACCAGGAAAAGTATTTCTCCTTTTCTCACTATTTATTAGAAAAAATATGTACAGTACACTGTTAGAAAAAATGTAATTTTACATAAATAAATTACATAATAATTTATTTAGAATTACATATTTACTTTGCATTATTACAAAATTTACAAATCTGATGTAGTTTTTCACAAATTTACGTACTTTTACATAAACCTGTAAAATTACACTATTGTTATGTATATATTGTATTATATTTATGCAATATAACATAACATAAGTATTTTTACAAATATTACGTACATTTTTAGATATATCACATAGTAATTTCTGTACTTCTGTAGAATTATAGATATTACGTACCAAATTCTGTAAAATTGCAGAAAATGTGATGTATTATTTGTGCGCTTGCTCAGAGTAAGCAGCGTCTGCATCTGTATTGTTTGATCCAGCGCGGTTCCTAATTGCTAGTTCATCCATGTTCTAGTTGTGGAAAACAATTCAGGTTAAATTAAAGGTAAGTTATTATATTGTCATTCTTCCAAACGTTTAAATTATTATGTGTTTTAAAAAGTAACAATATGCTGTAATAATAATATTTAACATGAAAAACTAATTTAACAGTAGAAAACTATCTAAATTAATTATTTTCCATTATTAAGGACCTGTTATAATTTTGTAATTATCAAAATTACAATAATTTTTCATTTATTAGTAAAAATATAAATTTCTATGCAGAATAAAACATATTTTACCTATGTTTCATTGTGAAGGGATAATTTTATACAACACAAATTGTAAGTTTACCATTAATTGATGTATATTTAAATGTGAGAAGTAATTTTGCAGAACCTAAATTGTAAATTTACCATTTATTGATGTACATTTACATGTGAGAAGTAATTTTATAGAACCTAAATTGTAAATTTACTATTAATTAATGTACATTTAAATAAGAGAGGTAATATTACAGAACCTAAATTGTAAATTTACCATTTATTGATGTACATTTACATGTGAGAAGTAATTTTATAGAACCTAAATTGTAAATTTACCATTAATTGATGTACATTTAAATAAGAGAGGTAATATTACAGAACCTAAATTGTAAATTTACCATTAATTGATGTACATTTAAATGTGAGAGGTAAATTATCAAAACACAAAATGTAAATATATCATAAAGAAACCAGCAGTTTATGCTGTCGAAGCGTTTGGTTAAATAAAATTTACAGAACATAAACTAAAAAGTTGTTTTATTTAATAATTATAAGTTCTAAAAAATATTTTTCCTACAACCGGGCATAAAGTACAACTTTATGCCTTCATTTGAGTGTGTAAAGAGTTTACGTAGCCTAGCAACAGCTATATGTTCGAGACCGAATACCAGATCGAGAACAAGAAACTTTTCAAAGACCTGAAGATGGCAAGTGAGACCTTGCCGAAACGTCGTCAAGTAAACGAAGGAGAAGAGAAGACCAGACCAACACGACAACACGAGAAGAAACCCGGAATAAAAATCCAAGTATCAAAATCAACATATATGTACAGGGTGAATACTGAAAACCTTGACATAGGGAAATAACATGGGAAAACAGTTTTTTGCTGTTTCCATCTGTCCCGCTAAATAAAATCGGGTGTATATGGTATCGTTAGTTAGATTACTTAATTTTGCATCTAATAAAACTAAATGTTGTGTAATAAGACCTTTTCTAACTGAAATATTTGATAAAATAAATTGTATTTTGAAGTTTATCCTTCATATTTTCGAATAAGAAATGTTAAAAACAAAATGCTCCATAGCCGAGTGGATACGAGGGCTGTTTCATAACATAAATAATCTACAAAACCTGGTTCGAGACCACCTCGGCCCTATTTTTTTTTAATTAAATTATGCTTAAAATATCTTTATTATATCAGACTATTTTAATAAAATAGCAATATTCATATTTTTATAAATAAAAAAATCCAAATATTTAATAGAATTATTATTTGCTGTCTGTCAAACTTAACAATTAATTCGAATTTAGTTTTTGGTGTATAATTTTGTATTTCATGTTTCGAAACATGATATTTTAAGTATAATTTAATTTAAAAAAAAAATAGGGCCGAGGTGGTCTCGAACCAGGTCTTGTAGATTATTTATGTTATGAAACAGCATATTCGAAAATATGAAGGATAACCTTCAAAATACAATTTATTTTATCAAATATTTCAGTTAGAAAAGGCCATATTACACAACATTTGGTTTTATTAGATGCAAAATTAAGTAATCTAACTAACGATACCATATACACCCGATTTTATTTAGCGGGACAGATGGAAACAGCAAAAAACTGTTTTCCCATGTTATTTCCCTATGTCAAGGTTTTCAGTATTCACCCTGTATATATATATATACAGTTTGAATAATTCTTTATGTTTTGTTGTAATGTGCTAATCATTTTTGTATAAAGAAAATATAATTACTTTTCTAAAAGAAGCTTATTTTAATTTATACTTAACCATTTTATCTTTTAATTTCCTTTTAGCATATGGGGTAAGTATATAACTAAGTTCTAATAATAAGATAATTATACATTATGCCCCGAGAAAGTGAAACCATATGGAAATTTTTTTTATTATCAACATTAGAAAAAAACTTCAAAGGAATAAAAGTTGACGCTTTAAGTTAAAATGACTTTCGCATTGTCAAAGTTTATAAAAATTATATGGATGTTCATAAAATTCAATTGAGCTAAATATCACAATAGTAAAGCACCATAAATATTAGAAATATGAAGAAATATTATAAGAAAAAGTGATTCAGAATTAAATTTGAAATATGAATGCAAAAAATTATCAAAATTTACGAAAAAAAATTATTACTAATCAAACAGTAACAATACAAGGTATGCCACAAAAGTTTTAAAATCAATCATATTCTTATGTTTTTATAAGAACAGAAGCTTCATTATTCATTATTAATAAAAAAATATGTTTTCTGTTTTTTGGTAATTAATTTATAATTTTTGGCGTACAACCGGTAAATTTAATTTGGAATCACTTTTTCTTATAAATTTTTTTCATATTTCTAATATTTATGGTACTTTATTCTTGTGATATTTAGTTCAATTGGATTTTATGAACACCCTATACAACTTACATAAATTTTGACAACATTTTAAGCGACAACTTCTTTTCCTATAAAGTTTTTATCTAATATTAATAATAAAAAAAAATCCATTTGGTTCCACTTTCTCGGGACACACTGTATTTTTACAAAAATTAAATTCTGTAAAACTGTAATTTTCAAGATTTTCAAATTATTTAATCTATAAATTTAATTATTATGTAAAATATTAGTTGTAAAGTTACATGCACCTAAATGTAAATTTATAATCTAAAATTACACAATTCGTAATTTTACATTTTCCGAAATTACAGAAATATCTGTAAAAAAGTAAAACTTTATATGTACAGAAATTTATGTAATTTCAGAATATGTAAAATTATACAATTTGTAATTTTACATATATTGAAATTACATAAAATTCTGTAAAGAAAGTAAAATACATATGGTATGTATTTTTACAGAACAATGTTTTACATGTATTTCTGTAAATATGTAAAATGTAAAAACACATAATTTATCCTGGCAGTTTGGTGGCCAGAATTTTTTATGTAATTTTACACATTTTTTTCTAACAGTGTAGATTCCGCTTAATGCTGGGACTAATTTTGATTCACTTAAGAGGTTGACCTAATTAAACGAATTAATTATAAATTCTAAAATAATACAGTTAAGAACTGCTTTGCCTTAATGTAATACTAATCAGAATCACCCTCCGTAAAACAAATCACTGTAATGTTTACTATCTGTGAGGGGTGCTCACTCATTGTAATTTACATTATTCTTGCCCTAATGTAATTAGATGAAAATCACCATCCCAAAAAAACTAGCTACCGTAATGTACATTAACTGAAGATGAAATGTGCATCGATTATGAAGTAAGTACACTAATTCATGCCTTAATGTAATTAGATCAAAATCACCCTCCTTAAAAACCAGCCCCCGTAATATTCATTACCTTTTGAGAAGTACTCTATTTTTTACCCTAATGAAATTAGATCAAAATCATATTCCATAAAAACACCGTAATGTTTAGTATTTGAGAGAGAGGTACTAACTCATTGTAAAAATTACTCTAATTCTTGCTGTAATTAAATCAAAATCACTATCCGTACAAATCTTAACTGTCCCAATTAAGTGAAAAGTTGTTTCTCTTTTAAGGAATTTGGTAAAAATAGCGGTTGTTCTATTTAATTGATAGCCCAATTGAATTAACTGTAGAGGATAGTAATACTAGTTTCCTATTATTCCATTGTGGAATAAAGGGCAGATTAAATCGATATGATAATATATTTTAATCTGCTAGTTTTACTAGCATTTTAATTAATAAATGTTATTAGGCCATATTCTCTGTAAAAGACCTACAGCTTGGATCTGAACCACTCGGTTTCGTTTTTGGTAATTGAGATCTCATTCTCCAACTCAGGTCGAGTTTGAATATACTATTAAATTTTTAATAACAAATGAAAAATGAAATAATTTAAAAATTGAGTATTTTTTGCCTAATGTTAAAAATTAACTACTTTATCTAAATAAATAATCTAGAAGTAATTTTTGATTATTAGATTTTAAATAGATATGACGTGTATTTCACTTTATCGTAGATACAACGAAATACATAATGTAATACTTAACTTTTTGCCCTAGTTTCCTTTTTTGTAGGGAAAAAATATTTATAAAAACTTAACCTTAAAATATTATTTAACAGGTGAAAATTACAAAAAGAAACTTGTTTTTCAGAAATTATATATTGTTGTAATCAATGTGATTGATGATTTAATTATTGTAATCATCATGTTGTAAAATCACTTTTATAATAAGTTATTGATAATTATATATTTCTGTTTATAAACAAATATTACATAAGTACGTGTGTCGTGTGTAACTTCTAAAGCAAATAAAGAAAAGGACTGAGATGAAAAATATCTTGTAGCAGTTGTAACCAGCCTTTTTACCTTATTTTGCAATTTCTTGAATTGTTTTGCTTACAGACGCAAACACAGACATTATCGTGAAAATGATAAAATCTGTATATATGGATCGTAGAATGTTCTTATGTACCAAAAACTGGATAAGTGCATATTTTAATTTGAAGACAAGAATGACATTGGTAAAAATATTTAATAAAAATTTTTTTGCGCCACCGTTGGCATAAACATAAGGTCTATTATTTGATTACCAGTTTTACAAAAAATAACAGCCTTACTAGCAGGTATATCTCATTCTTCCTAGATAGACTTTTGGCAACTTGAGTATATTCTCAAGTTTATCTAATAGGTGGCTACTAGTATTGGTATCACAAAATAAAATATTTAGTTAATAAATAACTTATTTTCCTTATAGTTACTAGGTACTTTATTAGGAGATGGATATCTAGGGCCTAAGTTATCTTAACCGATTCCGGTAAAATAGCAGTAACGCAGCAGTTTCATATATTACAAATCTCGGGTTCGAATTTCGGCAAAGGAATAGATATTTGTTTGCAACTTACATTTGTTACATATCCGTCAATAATGCCTAAAAATTGGGAAAGTTACTTCATGACCTTCATGACTATAATCATCTTCGAAATTATAGTAACTTTATTAAATCCTACATAATTTAAATTAATTTTCATTATTTTTTCCTAGATATTGATCTATTTAAAAAAGGAATAAGCAATAAACAATGTTATAATTACATAATACACCATTACATCGTTATGTGATCATGTTTGCAATAGTTCTGTTTATGGACAGATCTCGTAGATGATATATTCTACTGTACTGTAGGGCGTGCACTAGTTATAATACAGCTAACATTTCTTCTAAAGGTCAAAAATGAAAGGTAAAGTGTAACACACAAAGGTTACATACATTGCGCTATACGTAAACACATTGTCAAAGCGTTTTACCTTTAGTGCATTATGATTCTACACAGGTAAAAACTTTCTACGTATGGTAGTGTGGAAAAAACTGCATCTACTCTTCGGAGAACTACTAGTCAAGTCTCTAGTGTTTCAACCAGAAAAGAACACTTGTGGTTCTTGGAATGACGCGAAGCTACCACACATTAACACTGAGAATAATATTAAATGAACTTTGCTGATATATCGGTGCATTCTTTAAATGTAAACGGGTACTGCTTCAAGAATGACTCAGTAAAAACTGGATTTGTGAACAGATGTTATGTAATAATAATTCATTAATAGCACGACAATATGCTTAAATATTTCAAGAAATCAAAAAGAAATTACAGCCAAAATTTTAAATCAATATTAGTTTGTTTTATTGCCAAATTGAAACAATATAACAGTTCATTTTTTAACTAAATTTTATCTTTTCCTGAATGTCTACCGACTATAAATACAAAAATAATATATTCATGACATTTGTGTACATTATTTTGTAGATACATTTATAAAAACAACAAAATCAAAGAACTAAATGCCACTGAATTCTATTTTCGCGTCTTGGGTCTTATCATGGTGATTTCTCTTATTTTTTCGACAGTTTACAGCGAATACTCTTTTTTAAGTAACATTTGCATGCTTTCCTGTTTACGGGTAAGTATCAAATTTATTTCGCACATTTTTAACAGACTTGAATAACTCATCATAAAGATAAATAACTTCAACAAGGCTCACATCGATGTTTTTTAGTTTTTTCCTGATAAATTGAATCTCGAAAGTAAAAAATTTCCATATTCTTTTCATAAACAAAGTTACTATACGTTCCCATTTGACTCCAAATTCCTTTTGCTTCGTTTCGAGCAATCATTTTTTGGATGTGTCATTTGCAATCTTTAATAATGATGCATAAATTTTTGATTTTTATTTCAAATGGTATCTTAAATTCCTGTGCTATGAATTTATATAAGTTGTACAACCAAATTTAAGATCGTCCAATAAATTGTTCCTTACATAGAATTAAAAAAAAAAAAACGTAATTCAGAGTCAGGAGATATAAAAATGAGATAGAGAAAACAGCACATTTTTAAAATGAAAATATCTTTTCTCTTTGTAACATTTTAGGTTAGTTTACTCTAACGTTTAACTTCATATTTGACCTTTGTATCATATGTAAATGTATATGTATCAAATATATTTTTGTGTGAGTTTGTGGTTCATAACATCACGAAATTTCGGAGCGAGAATATTTATATATTGTGGAATATTTTATATTGCTAAATGCATGGTGTGAGTCACAGCTTTCATTCATGTAAAAATAAATCATAACATTTTTTAAAAATGTCCCTATTGCAGTAGATATCTTCTTTATTACATGTGGTGGCCGGTAAAAAAGTTTCTAGCTTAAATATTATCAAATCATCAGACCTTATAGTTGTACAACTATTAAAGATTTGTAACAATAATTTAAAAATACACGAATTTCGTTTCGGTTGGTTATAAATTTGTTATGGTCTATCTACACAGCATTTGTATTATTGGTAGATTGAAATACTAGAAATCAGCAACCGTAACCTAAATTTTAGACAATTCATACATTTCTTAACCTAATCCTAAATTAACAAAAATTCTTTACAATTTGTACAGCGGTATTTCTATTTGAAGAAAGATTAAGAATGGCGAATATAGGATGTGAACCTTAGGTCTTACACTCCGCTCAGTTCGAGTCGAAGCACGCTAATTAAGTGAGCCACCGGTGCCTGATTATCATATGTAAAATCTATTAAATATTAATGTTTGAAATACAAATATGTGAATGAAAACGAAATGATATATATCTTGTAAAACTGTTATGAAACTCTGAAGATATTTGTAAGGTATTTTAGATATTTCCTATTTTAATTCAAGTTTTATCTTTTATAAAAACGTATAATTACCGTCTCCGATTGATTTAACATTATAGCTTCTAAGTTAAGTACAGTTACCACCGGTGGCTTCAAAGAAATATCTAACTTTATCTTAAAATATTCCTTTCGATATTCAATAAATGATAGAATTTATTGACTGGTTCTTCCATTCATCCATTTTATTGTCTCTTGGATACTTTACTTTATCTGTTTGTTGCCAAGGTTACAGAACAGGAATAAATTAAATCCAAAACCTGATTAAGTCATAATAAGATATTTTTCCTGATTTTATGGGTACCGTCTCAATTATAAGGCGCATAAAATGTTCATTACGAACGGAAATGAAACAATAAAACATATCATTAACTATAAAGTTCAACAGGCTGACATTTTATAAACAAAAATACAAAACAGAGAAAGTAAATAATATTGCAAATTAATGTAATTTTTGTTTCAACTTTTCGAAGTTAGCTCGGAAATTGTTAATATAGAAAGCTGAACTTTAAAATTAATATATGAATTATATCTTTGACAGATAATTGAATTTTCCTAGAGAACAATTTTTAAAGATATTTATATTAAATTACATATTGTGTAACTAGTAGGAAAAGTGATATATTTCAGGACGACAGACGAGTCTAGCAACCACAGGAATAGGGAAATAAATCACTTTCGCTGTTCATATACTATTTTTTCTCTGATTGACAGATTGATAATTTTTAATCAATCAATTTAAGGCCATTATTTCACTCAAAAACTTAAAATGGAAAGTAAATGTACAGGGTGGTGACACGAACACTTGAACATAGGGATCTAACATGTAAAAATATGTTCGTAATTTCCTGCTTCCCTAATAATTTTAGGTAAAAAAGCTTCCAATAACAGTTGTAAGTAAAGCTTTAAAATTATGCATCTGAATTAATGAGTAAAATAATTTTACATGCCTTGTAAGCTCAGATATTAGGTATGAAAATGTTAGTTTATTTTTATTATTATTTGAAATTACTGTTGTAGTGAACAATATTACATAAATTAATTTTGAATTTATAAAGTAAAAGCAAAATAAAATTGATATTTTTTTTTACCGTAACTTGACAAAACAATGATTACAAATAATAAAATAAAAAAGCAGCTAATTTGATAGATAAACCGTTAAACATTTGTTATTTTTGTCTCATTCCATGGCAACTGCTATTTTAGGTGTGATTTGCGTTATTTGCATACCTAATTTCTGGGCTTACAAGGCATGAAAATTAATTTTGCTTATTGATTCAGATGCAGAATTTTATGCTCTACAATTGTTATTCGGAACTTTTTACTTTAAATAATTAGGGAAGCAGGAAATTACGACAATATGATTTTACGTGTTAAATCCCTACGTTCAGGTATTCGAATAGTCACCGTTCTAAATATAAAAAAAAATAACAGCTACAAACAAAGAAAATTTAGTTTTTATTCTCTTTATAAATATGAACAACAAAGTTTATACATTTATTATATACACATGGACTCCTATTTTACAATTCAAGAAACTCAAATGACAACTTTATTCATATTGTTTATCTGTTTATATTTAACAATTTTGTTATAGTAACAGTAATGCATAAAATTTACGGAGTCTGTGGGTTTATCTTTTTTGTTTTGTTTTATAAATGTCATCAAAATGTCAAACATTCATAATTTAAAATACATTTTTGCAGTTATTCAAACGGAAGTAGAAAAGTAGTAAGTTTTGCCCTTACTGTTGGGAATTCATCGTCTTCGACTTCTAGATCTAGTTAAATTATAATAAATGTATCAACTATCAAGTTTTCTAGGTTTTCAGTTTTGTTAGTTGACAGTTAATTCTATTTTCTCTGTTTCGGAATTAGAATATCATATTCCAGCACGCTTTTTGATGTTAGAAGGAGCTTCTTAAATGATTTTTGGTTATATTTTGTTATTTGAGATTCGCATAACTGCATTAAATACACAAAATATCTAGGCAACTGACAAAGCAATTCTAATTTACCTAGGCAACAGACGAAACAGAAATCACTGTTACCAACCTAACTATTCTATCAAAAAAATCCCTTAATGGAAATTGTCAAATATTATTATAAAAAATAATGTAAATAAAAGCCGAAACAGAGAAAATAGTATAAAACGTTCGTTATAGAAGGCAATTCAAGCACTCGTTTGTTCGGGCACTCGCTGCTTCGCGCTCGTTCCCGAAATTCAAACTCGTGCTTGAAAAGGTTGCCTTCTACAACTTATGTTTTAATATACTATTATAGAAGATGTTTTTGTACTTAAAGTCTAGAATAAAGAATTTGAAATTTGTCCGTTAATTTATTAAACCACTGCCGAAGATACAATTTCATTCAAGTTACAAAACTTAAATACTCGCCTTCGTCTTGTTTTGTACCTTTCGCATGCTTCAAATAACCGCCTTTGTTTTTTTCATTATTACACACATATATACTAAGGGCATAATGAAGATGTCCAAGTTGAGAGTATGCAAATCTATATTAAATACATTAAGACTTAAGACTTTTCATTTATGTATCAGTATTCGAACCCTTGTAGTGCCTTCCTAAATCCGTGATAAAACCACCAACACTACCACTTACATGTTGTATTAACTACACTATTCTACACTACTGCAGTTCGTTCACAACTGAATTAAATTCCTGGGCAATGACACATCATTACGCACTTATGTGTCCATTGTCACAAGGAGTACTACTTGTAAGACCTGTTGTTCTCAAAATGTTCAAGGAAAACTATACATGTAGTACCACATGTGAACTTAATCACAAGTCTTAACAAACACATAAGATTCAAATAAGTGTTATACGGCAGACTGTGGATATACTTATAATAAGTAAGATACTGGTTATTGTCATTACTCATTGATGATGCGATGAGATGTGAGATGTGAGAGTTTTTTGTTTTGTTTTGCATGACTATACAACAATTTTTAAATTAAAAATAGATGGTAACATATGAGGGTTTCCATGATGACACTTTTTACGGAAATAATTATTGTAAATAAATTCTCCCGACCAAGAATAAACTGTCACTTTATATGTTTGACAAGTGACACGTACTACACTACTTTATTTCCTAGAGAATAAAGTGAGGAACAAATGTAAATTAAATTATTTATTTTTTTCTGTAGCAGATGTTAAAGTGTAATTTTATCAACTCAAAATAGTGGATAAAGTAACACTTTAACCGCAAGGATATATAAAGTAACACTTTAACAGCAAGGGTAGATAAAGTACTTTAACTTTTGTTTATTAGAAGTACATTTCCATAACAACGCAGACTACTGACATTTTAAAATTGTTCTTAAATATTATTATATCGCTCGTGAATTAACCCTTTCCGCTTGTCGATAAAATATTATTTTATCGTCTTGTATAAAAAATAACTATTAATTAGGTCAGAAGAAAATGTTGTATGCATTTCAGGAATAAACTTAAACCTCAACTGAAAATAAATTAGTCTCCACAAAATAAGACACCAATAGAAATTTAAAAGGTTTTTTGCGAAGTACATTTTTATTTTAATTTAAAAATAAAACAAAGACAAATATCGTATTCTTGTTGGCTAATAGAACCAAATTTGCAGAATAGATTCACTTACAAGAAATAATACAGATAGCCTACTTTTAAAAATTCAGCAGTAAATATAGTGACTATAGAAATAAGAGATGTGAATTATTTTTGTAGAAAACTAAGTTAATTATTTACGTAATTTAATTTTTATTTGGATAACTGGTTTTTCATTACTACTACACTTTTACTCGTTTCGCATATGATTCTCCATAATCAGGCCAGCGGGTCCTAAACAAAATATAATTCGAGCACCAAATTTGATTTTTTTTTTGTTTTAATATTAGCAACTTCGTTCATTAACTAAAGTGGTGTTTGTTATCAATTAATCAGATTTTTGCAGGCTTTGACTAACTTTGTTTTGCGCGTTGTTTAAAACATCTAATTTGTGTTTTTGGGTAAAAAAAAGTCAATATGAAATTAAATATATATTGCTCTGTATTACGAACTCACTTTTATAATAAAAGTGCTTTTAGGAAACGTGCTTTTACATTATAATCTTATGAGGCCAGACGTCATTTTTAACAAAAGCGATAAAAGTGATACAGGCTATTCTCTATTTATAAAATAACCGGAACATGTCATAATTTTCAAATTTTATAGCTACAATTTCTTTTCTACCCAAAATACATATGTTCTTTTTTAAATTTCACATTTAATTCCACACTTGTGTAATTGTAATGTTTGTAACCAATTTCACTTGTAGAACTACTGTCGTTGACTCATATATTTTTTATAGCTTACCTCAAAACTTTTTATAAATTACAAATTTTTCAAAACTTTTTATTAAATTATTATTAAAGTTCATCATTTTTACACAGTAATACAATATTATACTTGAATTTTATTTAAAACTGGGAAAGCACGATTGGTAGGAGCTAAGATTAATTTTGGAACAAAATTGGATAAATAGAGCACAATTCCGCAATAATAGACTTGTAATTAAAAACAGTTAATGACCGGAAATTACTTTAAATCAACTACAAATTGAAATGAGTAATGCAGAACAAATGCATCGAAATGATGATAGATTTTTCTTTGACCACCATTAGAGCTCTTCCCATTTTAATCAAACATAGTATTAAAAGATTATCCACTCATTAATTCCAAATTGAATAGATTAGTGTGTGAATGGTTTAACCTTTAAAAAACGATTCTACGTCAGTGAGTCATCTTGACAAGTCTTTTAAGAATCTGAAATCGTATCGAGATAATAACAGATGGGCTCGAGTTTCTGTGCTGTACGTGTAAGATGTAATTACGGCCAGGCGCTATGATAAATTAATCTCAGTTTTATTTCCTCATAATGGAACAAGATTGATTAGCGCGTGCCAAGATGAGGATCATTTTGTGAGTGTAATTATTGTATATTGCTAATTTTATAACGATCAAATTACCGTATATTGTGTGCACGACAACATCGGGTATTTATGAAAGTGGTTATTAGAAAACGTATGTGAGTAATATTTTTCGACGAGCACTCATATACAGGAGTTATATAGATATACATTTAAGAGATTATATGAACTATTTTTCTAATATTCCGGCTTATTTATATGAATTAATAAAATAATTAAAAGAAAAGGTGTTAACAATACAGACAACATAGATAATAATAATATATTTTTTTAAGTGAATTGTTTCCTTTTATATGTGATGACATTTTCATATGTGCCTATTTTTATATATTATACCTATTGTTATTAAATACAATCATGTCAAGTATCTTTATATCTATTTAGGATGTTTCAATTGTATTGAAAAGAATTAAGAGTATATGATTTTCGCGATGTATACTTCAAAAATAAGGATCTCTAATTATAAATAATATTTTTTTCTCCAATTGTCATAAAAATGGTATCTTTTGTGAAGTGCTTCACAAGATAGAAATTTAATTTCAACGCCACCGAAGTAGATACCTATGTTGTTACTTCTACGCCGTCCGAATAGAAGTAAAATAAATAAATATCCATAGAAACTATGTACAATCGGAGAATAAGAAATAAATTGTACAATAGAAACCAGTAATATTGCCCTAACAGTGGCGGTAATCGCGTAATAGACCAACAACCCCAAAGAATGGGAAAGTTTAGCGTTTTTTTATTGTCTTATATTATTAAGAATGTCTTGAAAAGTGAGTTGCTATATTTTATTTCACTCAAAAATGCTCAGATTTCTCATAAAATAAAAATAAAATCTATATTTATTTGTTTTTAATTTCCTCCCCTAATCTATTTGACTGGAAACGTCCCTGTGCCCTAAATGTCTCTAGAAAACTAGATAATCTAACAAAAAAAAATTACTAGAAGCCATCAATAACTGACAGGTTTAAATTGATAACCTACAAATTGAACATCAAATTGTATTTTATTTTTTAAAATATCTACATTTGAAGAAAAAATATAATGTATCATTCAGAGTAAATGTTCGTCGTGCAAACTTCTACGCTTCTACTTTCAAAAGTTAAGTACTAACATGTAAAACTGTTATCTGTCGGTTTTACCAGTTATTAGTAGTATTGTTTACATTATTGAAAGTTATTATAATTTTATTTACAAGTGAATAACAAATGAACTACTGTACAATAAAGGGAAGGTGCCTACCAGTTTTACTGATTCAAAGAAGTGAACAGGATCGCCAGTCAATTATTTTTATCAGCAATGAAGACTATTTTATGTTGTTAATAATTAAAAATACTATTTCTACTATCTACTAGTAGAGTATAATTCATGATAAAAATAATATTTTTAAATATTTTTTATGAGTAATATATTGAATACTTAAATCAAAATACAAGTACAGTTTTTTCAACAAATTGAGTATCTTATATACATATATATTTATTTATAACTAAATTATAGGATAAGAGATAATGTTCTGGCTACATTAGACATATTACCTAACCTAGAAATAATATTTATGTAATTTTATATAAAGTGCAAAACATTTCGAAATTTAGATCAAGATATACTCAAATACAATAGCACATATACTTTTATTACTTTCAGAAATTAAGTAATATGCTTCCTTAATGTTCAATGCACTTTGAAAGTTAATAATATGTTATAACAAACATTTAATTTATGCAATTATTTTGTATTTAATTTAATATTATTTCATATTGAGAATTTCTGCAGTTAGGAATGCATTTTTGTAACATTCATGCAAGTAATCAAAAATTGTTGTTATAATTGTGGTGCTTTTATAGTTTTTTGTGTATTTTTGGCTATTTTATGAAGCTTTTCTTTGTTCTCAAGCCCATTGGAAAATTTCAGCTAAAGTCTTTGTGTAGAATAATCAATACCAAACCCTTTCTGTTCTCCTGATACCTTATATATTTAAAAACATACGTTATTAACCGTTTTATATTATAAATAAACTATTTTACTATCAATATGTAATATATTTAAATAAAATATTATATTTTATACAATTGTATTATTTTCTAAATATCTTATTTATACATTTATAAATTTTATATTGTTTCGGAGAAAATTCCAACTACGCTATTGTAGTAAACTGTTTTATAATGACAGTATGACCTTTTGAACCGTAAAAAGTCGTAGTAATTATTGATCAAGACTGCTTTCCCAGTCATTTCCGGCAGTCTTTTGTTGTTTAATTATTGGCTACTTTTTTACCAATCAGAGATAGATAGATAGACCTATTTATCTGCTGCTTATTAGAGATAAAAATTATAGATGTGGTACGAGATAGATTTTAAAAGTGACAGTTTTTATTGACTTGAAAGCAGGAAGACATTGTTCTATGCCTCGTAATATAAATATATTGTTACGAGTTACTATGTGGTCTATAGATTTTTTAGTTTTAATATTTTTATTGTAATTTATCATTTTTGACTTATTGATTTTTAAGCTACGCGTTATATTTTGTATTTTGTTATCTATATATTTGACGTTTTAACATACTTAAAGATTTTTAATACATTTATTTTACAAAAATTTAAAAATATTGTACAGATATACAATTGCTATGTTATTATTATTATTAATAATAACGTTATAATACCAAATATTATATATATATATATATATATATATATATATATATATATATATATATATATATATATATATATGTTTAGTTTTACTTATTTCTTAAAATATAAAATACTATTTCCGGTTGATAAATTATTATTATTATTTATTTATGCCTGACAATCGGTTTCGAATTTACATTTCTCTTTACGGTTTCATCATAATGCATAAATTATTATTGAAATCTAATTAGATATTAAAATTAGAATAAAAAATGTAATAACAAAAGAAAATAGTAAAAATATACATATAAAACATTTCATGACGTAACAAACAGCACAATAAGTGAAAAAGTGATTTCCTTTAGTTAGGTAAGATATATTTTACTCAGTGATTCGACATCACAGGGTCTTTCGCATTATTTTAATATATATTATTAACTTATAAATATTGGAAATATAATAATAGTTTTTAGTCGTTATGCTCTATTTAATTAAATATACTATAGTATTTAATAATTGCTCTCTCGGAAAACACCATTATTATCTAAATTATATTTTATTCGGGCAGCAGTGGTTCATTTGTTTAGCGCGCTCCGATTTGAGTGTAAAAACTCGGGTTCAACTAAATAAAAATACCGCTGTATCCGAGTAGTTCGGAACCCACTATAAGTTATGCCATCAAAATGCAAGTAAAATCTTTCATAAGACGAGTAAGTTATGTACTTGATACCCTTTTCCACCTTCAATAAAGAATAGGTATATACAATATCTTCAATAATGTAGGTAATTTTATATATTACAAATAAAAACATTTGATGTGTCTAACTTATTACCTCCCGTCTCTGTAGTAATATATTCTACAAAAAAATCTTTAGTACATTAAATATTTAGATTTAAAATTAGTTTGTTCAGAACATTTTTCATTCATTCTTACCTGAAATTTCCTTGCATCAAATTTCTATAATACTGTATTGGAAACCGAAGAAAATATTTATTTTTGGCGAAACTAAAATCTATTCCTTGTATATTCCTTCTATATTTTTGTATTTTACAATAAAACAATTCATATTTATTTATTTTATCTTTGAAAATTATTTACGTGAAATTTGACGACAGCATACATGTCATATATAACTCATCTCATTTCACTTAATTAGTGACAAAACCTATTATCAACCTCATGTACCTATAGTAGGTTTGAGGTACGAAGTACATTATTATAACCTCTGCAATTTAAAAATTTAGTGCAAATAAAAACCCACAACCCTAACGATACAATTATATGATACAATTCTCAAACCATTTTATGACAATGTAACCAATTTCGTTGCAAGTTTGACAATTTAACTCTCATTTTTTCCCTACAGATATTTCCGGTAAATGAATCACTGACAAGAGAGACAACCTCTCACCTGTTCCAAGTCAGAGAAAGACAACATACAGGTGAACCAGTTGAACAGAGAGCACCATACTAGTTCACACAGGCTAGATAAGGACAGCTAGCGAGATACAGGTGTATGGCTAACAGAGACAGCTACATGGGGGTTACCTGCGAGTGAGAGAGAGGGAGCTACGTGGGCAACTGGGCGCGACCGAGTGGGATAACTGGAATATTTCTTCACCTGGATCGAGAACTCTCTAAAGATAGATTCTGAGAGGAACTGTAGGTTTAATATTTGCAATGTAACTTATATTCATGTTTCACAATACTCGTATATTTTTCTTTGAAATATATTAATGTCAGGTTTAATAAAGTCGTTGTCATTGTCAAGATAAATGCTTAACACCTTCAGAATGTGATGCTAATAATTAAAAGTGAAATATGAGAATCTGTTATTAATACCACCTAACCATAATTACAGGCAAAATTTTGTAAATAAAATTTTAATATAAACACGAGTTTCCAATTTTTGTATTTGCTACCTGCAGTCTTGTGCAAATATTTAGCAAATTTATTATTTTTTGCGACACCGTTGAAGTAAGCTTAACTTATGGGCCAATTCTGAGCAAATCTGTAAAAAACTGACAAAAACGCATATATTTTTGTTGATTAATATAAAATTATACATAAGAGTGGCTACTTTCGTTGCGATATTGTTCATTATTTACAGATTTACAGATCTGTAAGAAGTACAGATTTGTTCAGAATTGGCTTATTACTTCCATTTCCATATGACTCAAAGTTTCTAATAGGGTAAGTGGGGAAAAGATGGACCGGTAAAAGAGATGGACTTTTGGTTTTAAAAGTTCATTAGAGTAACATCTCTCATAGGGATTGTTAATTTTGTTTTTTAGAGACGTTGGTCATTATTCTGCTCTTGTCTTTAATTCCTTCTTTAAGCCTTCTTTAGCTAAAGACGGTCTCTATGTTTAATTATAACCATATTTAGCAACCTTCTCTAAGCTTTCTTTAATGAAAGATGGTTTTTTTCTAAACTACATTTGACAACATATATTTTCTTATTTGCTTATTATTAACACCAAATAATTCCCGAATATTTACTACGTTATCTATATCATGCACAAATTCTGCCATTTTTATGAGTAAACAAGAGTTTAAAGACGGCTCCTGTCATCTCTAAGTAATTAACCTAAAAAAGATGCTTAATTATCTCTAATTATGAGAGGTGTATATAAAATCTTATAGTGAAGCTTCTTTAAGTTACTTAATGAAAGTTCTTTAACGTTAGAAACGAGACCAGAATACTGGCCAGTGTAAGTAGGCACTTGAAATTTAATGTAGCCAAAAATTTGCTTAAAAAATTGTCAAAATTTTTTAGTACATAATTAGTCAATTACTAGGTAGGTTTAAGCTAATTATTTATGCACATACTTTGTAAACACGTGCATTAGACTTAACGTAACCTAAAAATGTAGTTTTATAAAGAATTGTTGTAATATGGTTAATCAGAGGGTAATGGTAATGAAAAAGCTGAAGATTATAAAACCGAATACGCAGGTTTCAAGGAATATTATTTTAAAATAAGGTTACAGAAGGATGATTGGATAAAATGTGTAATTTGTCGTTGTTTGTACGAAAAGTGTACCACATATGACAAATGACAATAATCTGTTAACCGTTCATCTCCTCATAGCCTTGGTCCGTCTCACCTATATAGTGGAAGAGAGTTGGACTTTTGTGAACCCGAATAAAATATTTTTGTAGCTTTCAGAATATAGTTTCAATATTTTCCTTATTCTTATAAGGAAGGCTAGATTATTTAATAATATAGAATAATAATTATTTTTCCAAATTGTGGTCCATCTCACTCCCACCTACCCTACCGTTTATTATTTGGTTCCCATTGTCAACAGAGAGTTATAGAAAATAACAGTCCTACCAGCAGGGTAATTATAAAAATCATACGAATTTCCTATACATTGGGTAGTTCAGCAACTTGCAAAAATAACTACATAAAGGTGCGTATAAATAAATCTGAACTGTCAAACGGTCCACACTTTTCAAATACTTAAACATTATTTGAAGTTTTAGAATTAAAGATTAAAAAATATATATACGAAAAATATTTCTAAATACATATTTTTTGTAAAACATAAGGTTAACTTTTCTATAATTTAGTTTAAAATATATTTAAATTAAAAATAATAATAATTGTATTCAAATTAAGTGCAAATTGTTAATGTTTTTTCAATGAAATTTATTGTAAGCTACTGTTATAATTATCATATTCATGTATATTTATTATTAACAAAAAAGTAATGAATACAAACATCAACTTATTTTTAATTTTCTTTACATATGTATTTTATTTAAATTTGTAAATTAAAATACCCTACAACCGTTTCACTGTAACGGTAAATTTACGTCATCAATATATTAATGACGTATCTTCTCATCATTTCTGAAGCAAAACAGGATCGCGTTTTAATGTATTTTCTTTCGCTGGTTACTCATATAGTTGATAATGATAGATACGAGTATGTTAGTTCTTAAAAAATATACTCGTACAATCAATATGTTAGGTATCAGTAAACACATTTTACAAATAAAAGTATGCAAATGGTTCATTCATAGTGATCTGTTTTTAATTCAATAAAAAGTTAATTTATCATGATTACATATACGTGCTATAAATAACCTTTATGCTTTATAATGGTATATATTCAAATTTTGTTCGGTCTTTTATACTGAATAATTCATTCAAAATATTTCTTGACAGTATATTGCCTAAAACACTAATCGCGAAAAATTTCAGTTTTCAAATTTTAATGGAAATATCCGTTTTGATCAACCCTAAGTACATTTTGACTAGTTTCGGTGTGATGTCTGTCCGTACGTAAGTATGTATATGAGATGCTATAACATTTAATTATAAACCTCTTTTTTTATTGTAATCGGCTGTTTCAAAACGGCAGTATGCTCGAAGAGTTTTTTGTATTTAGTTCAAGTACAGTACTTGTACTTGCAGTTTTAAATATAAGTACAAGTACAGTTGAAATAGAGAAAGCATTTGGAATAAAATTGATAATCTGTCCGAGCAAAAAAGGCTATAATTAAATATGCATACAAGAAAGTCATGTGGTGTCCACATCTGATTTTTTTTTATTATAGATAAAAGTTGGATATTACTTCTTTGATTACTAAATTTCCTTGTTTTATTATATGTTTATTTTTATTTTTACTGAGATTTAAATTGCAGTATATTGCTTTTATAAGTTGACGAGTAATAAACTAAAATGTTTTTTTCGCGCCTCCGTGTTATTATGACTTGTATTACAGAACTCAAAATCGACCAGAAACTCTCAGTTTGCAGGCCTAGGCCTAGGGATGCCAACTTAAATATTTTAGCATTACATTCTATTAAAAAATTTTAATTTTATTTTATTGGAAATGTAAAACTTTGATTAAAACAAATATTTTTGATTTATTTTTATATTATATTCGTCTTGTATGATTATGATTACGATAATTGTTGAAAAATATCAATTCACATTCGTTTTATTTTTAGGTTAGAACAAATGTCACTAAATATTTTGAAAAAAGAAGTGATTTTTAAGTAGTAATAATATTTCTTTAATAAATTAAATGTGTCATCGGCGCAAAAAATCTAGAGTATCACACGCCCTGAAACTCTTTTCGAGAGCGATTTTACTTTGCTTTCAGCTCGGCCTGCAAATAATGCGAGATTTAATTTCTGGACTAGTGATACAAATAACAATTACTTCTACGATTTATTTAATTACATAGTCACAACAAAAAATCTACTGTGCAAATATAATTTTACCCACAGTATGTGTTTGAAATGTGGGTAAAGAGTATATTATTTTTTATCGAACTGTAGCAACTTTTTCTTGATTTAATATATGTATATGCCTGGAGAAACGACATAACATAACAACATCCTGACGTATTTTTCTCTTTCTATCCGTTTTAAGATTGCACAGGATGTAAGATAAAGAATTAAACATAATTTTCTTTCTGTACTTCCTTAGATCTTCCAAACTAGACATGTATAAATATCATTGTATAATCTTCTAAAAGACATTCTAATGACAGAATTCCTGACAAAAAATACGAGCGATAATGAGAGTATTCTTGTTTTTGCAATTATTCATTGTGTACTCAAGTTCAGTTACTGGAGGCAAGCAGTAAAGAACAAGTGAACAAGTGTGCAAATTTCTCCTCGTTTGTTTTTGTTTTTGGTTCATTGAAATCCCGAAGGCTTGCCGCACCTGTCGTCTGCAGGAAGAAAAATGAACATCGCCTGGACCTCTGCTTCTCAAAATGTTACCAGCTTTATTATCTGTCTTTCTTTTCCAGCGCGATATTAATTTCTTACGAAAAGGTTAACGAGGTTACAATGGACCAGCGCATTCTAAATTAAATTTCAACATTTTGATACTGATTTAATGATTTTAGTTTTGTTTAACTAATAAATTATAAAAATTTCGTTACAATCGGTAAAAAGAACAAAATTAGTGATTAAATAAATGTATATTTTTCTATTTCCGTATAATACGAGACTCTCTAATAATAACAACATTACTTCATTCGAAATTCAAACGGAAAGTAGACATATATAGCAACATTAACTGCTACAAAAATAGAAAATTTAGTTCTTATTCGCTTTACAAATATTAATAACACAGTTTTTCGTATTACATTTATTAGATTCACAGTTCAAATAACTCGCATGACAAGTTTATTTATAAAACTGTTACACACAACTGTATCGTAATTGTTTATTTACAATTTAGTTACCGTGGTGGAAACATTTACTTTACGCCCTTGGACGGTAAAGAAAATGTCAAAAACATTTATACAGACTTAAAATAACTTTTATTCTTTTCATACCTATCCTTCGATATACCAGGACATTAAACTACTTAAGTTTTATTAGCTTCTAGCAAAATTTAGTAACTAATTTTCGGAATGATGCTTTATGCTTGACATTTGACATTTTAATTTATTTGTAACTTGCTTACGTTGATTACATGATTTTTGGTATCTTGTAATTAAGAACTACATTTCATTTGATAGTAGTAGCACAGTATAATTAAGTAAATAAATAATTTATTACTTATTATACTCTGGTAGTAGTGTACACCTAGGGTTGAAAAAGAATAAAAAGAATAATTCAAACAAAATATCGTCCACAGGCATAACTTTCTGTTTTGGCCCTCTATACGCTAATATTATTATAACCATCAATTCTGTTATAGTAACTTAGTAACGCACAATATTAAGAAGTTCTTGGTATTGTCTTTTTGTTTATTTTATGAATGCTATCAAATAGTGAAAAATTTTAAACACATTTTTGTATTTATTAATCAAACGAAAGTAAATGTTCTATGGAACACATAAAGAAAATGGGAGGTTATTAATTTTTGTAATTACTATACTTCTCTATGTCTCGTTTTCTAATTTTATATGCGTTAAATATCCACGTTTATTTCCTTACTCATTATATTAAATACCAATATCATCTTCGTTATTGTTACTATTCTTACGATGTCATTTTTTGTTCAATTTTTTCGAAGAAACAAATGATTAATCAATAAGTTTTTTTATACCTCGTACTACTCTACGAAAAGCCGTTAACATAATCAATATTTGTCTTTCACAAGTTTGGACAAGTGTGAATAAAAAAGAGCGGTTTACACAGTATGTTTCGAGAAATAATTTTACTTGACTTATTTGTAGAAATCATTACGTTTTTTTTGCCTTGTTCTAACATCAAGGTGCAAATTTATAAAAAGTACTTGAAAAATTACAGTTACATGTTTTAGAAAAAATAATTTACTTATTTTAAAAATCATGACCAAAATAATACCAGTTTTATCTATGTTATCCAGATCCAGTATGCTGCATAGTACAAATCAACTAAACACATAATTTTTATGTTTATGACAAATATATTGTAACATTATATAAAACATATAAACGGAAAATATGGTTAGAAAGAGTAAAAGTAGACAATTAGTTTCAATGTTAATGATTTTATTTACAAGAATTACATTTTTATTTGAAATAATTCCAAGCCGATGGTTACATGTTTTTCCGTTTATAGGCACCACTCTTGCTTATTATTGGCTCGTCTAGATTTAGACTTTCTAGAGTCTTGTCTTGTCTTATCTAGATTAACAAGATTAAACTGGAAAAAGTCTTGTCTTGAAATTTGAAGAAAACACAAGACTTTCTTAATCTAGATCAATGGTTCTTAAATTGGGTTCCGAGGCACCTTAAGGCGCCTTTCATTACTTGTAGGGGTTCCGTGGACGTGGTGTGAACTTTAACATAGGAGGTATTTTAATAATTCTTGGATCTGAGCATTTGAACTGATGTCAAATGGTTGTCCAAAGAATAGGTATTGAATCGTGTATACGAATTAAAAGTAGAACTACCTATTCACTTTTTTTGAACAAGAAAACACACTTGAATTTTGTGTATTGTTAATAAATGTATTTGAAGAACTGAATAAAATAAATTTCAGTATACAAAAAATAAGAATTGAAATTTTTTTAAAATTGTCCGATAAAATTAGAACTTTTTAAGACAAGATAAAATTTTGAATATTGAGTGTAAGTTGGAAATGTTTAGAACACCTAATATTTTTGCTACTATTTTCCAGACATATCAATTGATAGTTTTGACTGGATCTAGGTACCGAGGGTTAGTTATCCAGCAGTTACTTCGTTATTTACTTTATAGAACACAACAGGTTTGTTCCAACAAAAGTTCAGAACCGTTCAGAACTTTACTGAGTTTGCGCAAAGCCATTTTATCGTTTCAACGAGCCGATTTAAAAATTCAGAACTTATTGTGCAGTGTTCCAAGAGCGAGTAAATTTGATTCCGAACTAGTTCTGAACCGTTCTGAAAATTCTAGAATTTTTCAAGAATTTCTAATTCTGACTCAATTCAACGTCCTATAACCTCATTTATTTTGTTTTTATTAAAATAAATCCGTAATGAAAGAAGACAGCAATTATTATCCTACCTTCTATTTATTATGTTAAAATATAATAAAAGGCACGAATTTTCCTAAGAGGTGTTTTTTATTCTGTGATTTTATAGGGTATGATACTGATACACAAATAAAATTCTCAATCAATTCTAAGTCGTTCCAACACTAGTCAAGTAAATTTTAATGGATTCTAAGCAGTTCTGAATCTCGGTCTGAACTCATTTGAACTTTCGGTTGGAATAAACTTAACAAAATATTAGTTAGCAATTTAATGTAACCGTGCAGTAACTAAGTCAAGTCTTGTCTAGACAGCAACACTACCATTGAGAAAAACCATAAGTACGTTTCCATTTCCTTGAACTTGAGTTTGTTGCATTAGACGCACAAGAATGAGTGACAGGTCCATTTGTATTTGAGACAAAATATAGTAGTGAAATTGTTCCGAAATATCGCATGTTAGTAATTGAAAGTAAAGAAAATGAATTCGCAGATGGTGATTGGGAAACCATAAATATATTTCCGTCTCCTTGAACTTGAGTTTGTCGCATTAGATGCACAAGAATGATTGACAGGTCAATTTCTATTTAAGACAAAATATAGTGCAAATATTCCAAAATATCGCAAATTAGTAACAGTTTAAAGTAAAGAAAAAGAATCCGCAGTTCTGATTGGAAACATAAGGTAATAATTCGTAACATAGTGCCATACATTAAGCTGCAGGATAGATATGTTCCAGTAACTAACTGATAATTTAACTATCGTTTTATAAAATCGAGCAAAAGTCAAATCTTGTCTAGACAGCAACACTACCATTGGGAAAAACAATAATACGTTTCCGTTTTCTTGAACTTGACTTTGTTGCATTAGACGCACAAGAGTGATTGACAAGTCCATTTGTATTTGAGACAATATTTAGAACTACAAGTGTTCAAAGTATCGCAAGTTTGTAATAGTTTAAAGTAAAGAAAATGAATCCACAGTTAGTGATTGGTTCTATAAGGTAATAATTCGTAACATAGTGCCATACATTAAGCTGCAGGATAGACATGTTCCGCAGTGGTATCTCGTGTAACATATGTGTGTAGTACACCAGCGAGTAGTGTCTGGTTATCGCTTGACCAGCTCGTGTAATTACACACTGGCCGCGAGACGAGGTGTGTCCAACCATGCACTAATTACAGGGGTGTCCAATCAATATTTAATCACACGCAACAAGTGAGAATGAAACTGCGAGCCAACCAATATTGCGGGCAACGGGTACATCTAAAGCAGGGATGGACTTTACAAGGAATCTGAGGAAAACTCGGTTCAGATTAATACTGATTATTTGTTTTCTTGATTGTAACTTAAGGTAGATGCTAGTCAAATACAATTAACATTGACTTTTTGATGAAACTTAGAATACAAATTCTCTACCTATATTTTTAAATTACTGCACCGCCTATAACCAGAGATATTTGCCCAACTGAAACGAGATAATTGGTAAAAATGTAACATGTATTCTTACGAGAAGAACGTACTTCCGTTAACTTAAATTAAGAAATAACATTTAAAAAAGTCTGTTGATTTTTCTATGAATATCTCAATTATTGATAATAATTATAGTATTTTTTAAATATAGTTTTGCAGTACTAATTACGACAAAAACATAATAAAAGAAATTTACTGGGTTTAATTTATATTAAAAAGTAGTCTATTACAATTATTTTTTTATTACTGTCTTATTTTTATATTTATTATATAGATTATTAATTTTCATACCACATAAAAGAACTTTTCTTGACTTCTTGTGCATATTTTTTGGGCTTCTTTTCATTTTAAATGAATTATCACCAACTGTCAGTGGTGTTAGATGGAGCATGCAGAGTTTATTTGACTATGTAAGTCAAACGAAAGTCGAATTATGAATGTTTTGACTAACATAGTAGGGTAGCAACTACCTTAAATCCTTACTGTCTATTTTTGTTTTTTCCAGTTTTTAAAATTTGGTATTATTTATTTACAATGACATCATCAATATCACTGAAATGACAGGCAGAAGTTGTAGGGTTACCCCTGGTCGTCTAATTCTTCTACGCATGCGTACTATCACCAAAACCGCATGCCGTACAATTTTATCTGTCCACCTCGGTTAGCTATACTATTTTAACACAACATTCATTTTTATTACTAGTCCACTTAAGGTGCACTTAATATAACCAAAAATCTAGAATTTTATTTGGGTGAAATACACTTTTAATACGACAGTTTTTCTACGTCCGCGTAACTTTCAGCTGTACATCTACATTGCTTTTATTTTAAGAATAAATTAGAAATTCGTTTATTTTAAAATGTATTCTTTGGAATGGATCACTTTCTGTCTGTGGACCATTTTTCGTAGTGATTTATTCAGTGTTTATGAGCTGCTATTAATTTTCCATTTGTAGAACATAAATAAAATGTGATTGTACATATCGTATTACGTGGTACCTACAACAATCTTGGAGTGGTATTCTATAACTCATAACAACTACAAATAACAACTGCACTTTTTAAAGTATCAATTACAAACGTCAAATGTCAAATGTCACCATGGGTGAAATTCAAATTTGTAATGAATTTAAGACATTCCCAATAACCATTAATGTTGTAGAATAGCATAAGTATACTTTGTAGTTGATTTGCAATTGACATAATAACAAGTCTAAGTGATAGCAACCGAAGTTATATAATTAATAAGAAATGATTCGAAAGGACGTTTAATTGAACTAAATTTTCGCCATTAAAAATAATCTAGATGTGTCTGATTTAGCGGACCTTTCTTTTATTCTACCATTTCCTCTAAAGTTTAAGTTATTAATGATTCTTAAAGTTGTTGTTGCACTTGGGGTAGACCAGTCAAAAATATTATAACCCAAAAAGCAAATGTTAAATTCGTTCCCTATGTTTTATTTTAAATGAGATAAGCAAGTATACATTACTGTCAATCAAATATGAAGTATTAACCATGGATGTTAAAAATACTCACAGTATATACATAACTTTCTCCAGATCTAGAATATTTTCAAATACAAAACCTGTGTCTTAGTTGAATATTGATGTATAAATAATTTTATTTAAAATATAAATTTACTAGCTGTTGTTCATATGTACCTACGTATCATAATTTCAGTAATGAAAGTATAAAATAAATATTAAAGGAATATTATAAACAATCATATAAAAATTACAAAATACAGATAGTCATTCGCGCCTTTGTAAGATTTAAAGTAATGACCCTTTGGTTATAAAGATATTGTTTGCTATCCACTTACTAGACCAACGGTATCGACAGGAATGTTATTATTACGTGTGCTCTGTATATCCATATGTGAATACCCTTGAGACGTCGTCTGGTAAGAGGTATTATTTCATAACTAAAATATATCATCTACTAGAATTGAGTTGCTATACAAAATGTATATAAAAGGAAATATGAAATATATGTGCTTTGCTTTATATATTCTGATCAGTGAAGTCTTTTGAAATATTGTTTGGTATAAAAGCACAAAGTAAATCACATAAAATAATGTATCTATGCTTATGGAAAGAGCAATTTTGACCTAAAGCATAAAGACCCAAATGATACACTTATTCATGTGTGTTTCATGTCTTAATAATATAATTAATGATTTGAGTACATAGTTTTATGAGTTGCTATGGTAATACTGGACATTACAAACAATTTTACAAATTTTTGAATTTTCTATATGCAGTCGATACTAGCCCCAATTAAGGGGCTGTCGTAATTAAACAAACTAATAATATTTTCTAAAGTAAGCCTGCCGAACTCTGATTCTTATCCTAATGAAATTAGATCAAAACCGTGACCGTTGAAACTAATCATTATAATGTTTACTATCTGTGAGATGGATGCTCATTCCATGTGAAGTACTCTATTTCTTGCTCTAATTTAATTAGATCAAAATCACTCTTCGTAAAAACCCATCATTGTAAAGTTTACTATCTATGAGAGGGGTGCTCACTCTCTGTGAAGTACTCTAATTCTTGCCCTAATATAATTAGTTCAAAATCACACTCCGTAAAAACTAGATATCGTAATGTTTACTATCTGAGAAAAGGTGCTCACTCACTGTGAAATATACTAATGCTTGTCATAATGAGTTCAAAATCATCCTCCGTTAAAAGTAGTCATTTTAATATTGAATAAAAGATTAGTTTTATTCGTTTGGATAGGTCATTTAAAAAAATTCAATAGTACACGAAAGTTTCGACTGTACATCAGTTATATCAGGGTGATAATTACTATTAAATTTTATTCAAGAAAGTAAAGTACTTCACATAAATCAAATGTAGATAAAACACATCCACATAAACATATTACTTATCAACCAACTCAGTTGTACAATATTAATTTTTAATACTAATTATCACCCTGTACCCTAATAAGACTGATTTACAATCGAAATCTTGATATATTATTGGATTTTATGAAATGATAACTACTCGAAAACTTTATCTGAATTATAATGTTTAATTTAATACCTGACTGAGCGGAATGTACTTTCTATGAAGTTATCTAATTTTTGCCCTAATTAATAAAATAAAACTAGAAAGAATGAGATGGCTTGGATATGTATGTAGAGCAAAAGAAAGAAATATAATAAGATCAATGATCGAGTGGAGCCCATCAGGAAGAAGAACACGAGGCATAGCCAGATCAACATATCTAAGGGAAGTGGAAAACGATTTAAAAGCAACACGAATTAACAACTGGAAGAGCAAACCAAGAGATAGGGAGTTGTAAAAGAAGATCATAAAGAACTTCTCTTAGCGGAGAAGAACGGTGCTTCTAAAATTCATCGTATAGGTGTCATTCTTGGGCGTAAAATGTTAAAGTAACGGAAAGCATATTGAAGAACTTGTTATTAAAATAAATTATTCTGCATTAACAAAAATGATATTTGAAATATTTGTCGGATTGCGTCTAGATTTTGACGAAGTCACGAAAAATACGATCCAATATGTTGCCAAACTCGAAAAGGAAATTGACAATTATCAACGATGATGGTTTAAATCAGATTGTATCTGTCTGCAAAATGTGAAAAAAAAACAGCGGATCTAAAAATGTTAACTTTATTCTATATTTTAAACCAAATGTGACTTCACTTTTCCAGGTAAAATAAAGGTTAGCAATGTTGAAATAATATGAATAACATTGCAAATATGAACGAGAAAACACTCTCAGAACTAAAACAACCTAAGAACCACAAAGTAATGAGGTGATGAATAGAATGAACCACAATCCCAAAGAACGAAGAAAGAATGAACTGTCATCTATCCATCGTATGGCGACCATATTGAACGTCAGAAAACAGCGCTCCTACCGGTAATTTCGATAGTTAATAGTAACAGAGATTGAACGACTCCAATAAAAATAGGATCTAGAAAGCTTCAGAGGAAGCGGCGCAACCCATTGGGGGTGTTAAGCCATTCTATATGTAACGTATTTAGATTAAAATCCATAAAAACTAGTCATCGTTTCTGCCTCAATTATATGGTGATCGATTTATTAGATTTCCAGACCCTGTGAAATTTTTCAGTCTGCCACATCAGATATTTTTCTATTTATATTAATTATAATAATTCTAGTGATCTTTACTAGTTCCAGTTATTTTAAATACATAACCATCCTATTTCAAGTAATTACTTATTGTAGTAAAGTATAAATTTGCTTCGTCCGGTTCTGTGCATTTATCTAAAGCCTAGCAACCTTCCTTACAAATTACTTGCAAAGATAGCGTAATACATATTCTCAAGTACGGAGAGTAAAAAGGCAGATTCCATTAAGACTGTTATTAAAGTGTTATAAACACTATAAACTCTTCATCTCGCCATCAGCTTTCTATATGTATTATTCATCCCAAAATACCACCGCAGTTATGACTGCGAGACACAAATAAAGAAGCTGTAACAAGTTTAGCGACTGGAAAGTCGGACAATCAATTCACTTGTTTATTGCAGAAGTTGCCAAATTGCACCACACTTAATTAAAATGACAAATTGGCCAGAGGCGGGACTCTGCAATGGTTGCGAAATTCAAAACGCGACAGTGTTACAATAAATATATCATCGTGGTTCATTATTCATTGCTGGGTGCGCCAGAGTTACCGAAATTTGCGATAATGATTATTGTTTTCAATTAATAATATATTTTCAGAACTCACAATAATTGTACAAAACAACTTTTTTTAGTTTCAGTTCTGTAAATTTTTTTAACCCAACGTTTTGGCATCAAAAATTTCTGCCTTCTTCAGAGTAATGACAAATGAAACAAAGCAATTAAACGAGTAACTAAGAAATGAATTATAACATATTTTATATTCAAAGCCATGCTTTACTAATTTTTAAATCATCGTTGTGATTGAGATTAATATTTGTAGTTTTAAAAATCCCAATGGCTTCTCTAATTAATCTTGTGTTAAACGATGTAGATCTTGAAATAATTTCCGTGGTAATTAGTAAAGTATGGCATACAGATATAACATAAAAAATTAAAATTGTAATAATTAGAATACTACAAGTTCTTATAATATATTATTTATTTAATATTAATTTTATAATTTAAAAATACTTATAATACATAAAGAAAAACGTAGCAAAGTTATAGAATTCTGTCTTTAAGTCTTAACGATCCAGCAACTTGACAAAATCTTTCAAATTTGATACCAATGTTCGTGACACGCTTGCTGCGATTCGTAATATAGTTAGTATTTCACGAGACAAGATTTCTTGTCTTGTTTTGGTATTTCTTGTTTTGTCTCGAAAAATAAGACAAGCAGTATATATACATCTTGTCTTTCATTATTCTTGTACATAAAAGAAACGCAGGAGTACAAGAATTGAAGAAAATCTTGCTATTCTTGCAAGACAATTTGTTGCTTTGTCTTGCTTTATAATTTGTATATCTTGTCTTGTTTTTAATAATAATATTTTTTTTCTTTCTGTAAAATTGATTCTTTTTCTAATCTTATCACATGAGAGACGAATTTCATAGTTTCTTTTATATCGTCTTCTGAATTCTTCATCATTATAGAACTCAAATGAGTTTGTTCTTTCCCGGATAATTCTAATTCGTCCCTTATTCAAATCTAAATCATACCTCAAATTCTTAATTCCTTCATTGACATATGACATATGACAGCTATATTTGGAATTTAACAGCGATAAAATTTGACAGTAATCTCTAAATTTAACAATAACAAATACTATATTTTTTATATTTTTTACATGTGTCGTATTGGAGTTATCGTGGACGGAACATCGTCACAGACACACAGATACACGCACATACATACATACTCATAGACGGGCATACAGACACACGATAAAAATAGTTAAATTGTATTCTACGGACCCTAATTCGTATCCATATGTTGAAAACTCAAACTCGAGAAATTTGACCAAAAACAATATCTCCCTTATCTATACAGGCTGTTCCATTTAAAAGTGCCACCATTGCTATCTCGAGAACTATAAGAGCTACGAGGTTGATTAAATTAGCAAAGAACCACCATTTTACAAGACTAATACAATGAGGAAAAAAAAATTTTTTTTTCAACCAGTGGTTCTCAAAATACGAGACACAACTTTCTTATTTTAAATGAGAACGTATGCTTATTTTTAGGTTATTCGATAGAGTATTTTTTTCTGAATTCAACGATATGTACATATCATATACTAATATAACAAAATAATTGAGAAAAATGCATGTTAAATTTATATGTATTTTATTTATATCTGGCTGAAACAAGAGTGCTATGGTTAGAAAACATAGACATAATGTAAAAAAGAAAAAAATGGCCCAAGGGACCCAACTTTTTTTTAATGGTGGCAGTTAACGTGTTAACCAATCTCGTAGCTCTTATAGTTCTCGAGATAGCAATGGTGGCACTTTTAAATGGAACATCCTGTATATTGATTGCCCGTGAAAATTGTTGTTTTGTTTTCTCTTTGTTTTTTGTTTTAATGAAATGTATCCCCTTTTCCTCTTAAGATATTTGTCATGAAAGTTCCATCGCAAAAAGTGTGTTTTTTTACCATATTACAAAACTACGTGTTTTCCTGTTTTAATTCCAGTTTTAGTTGTCCCGCTTAGAACTCTAAGTAAGTGTTTGATAACTCCTCGCTTATTGTAATTTTTCCACTAGAACTCTATCTCCCCCTCGGCTTCTGCTTGGGTGAAGTAATTACAAACCGTGTTTGCTGAACACGGAACCTATTGGATTACGGGTAATCTTATCCCGAGAGCGGCGCATTATATATGCACGTGCACCACACAATGTTCACTACACATCGTGGTCTGCTTTGTGTCTTACTCAGCCGCCATCTTCCCCAGACTAGATCACACAGATCCCGAGGATTACTGTGAAATATGAGGAGAGAATATGACACGAGCAAGAATTAAGAAGGTTTGATACGCTTGAAGATGGAGTTTTAAATGCCGTGAATAGTAGAAATAGTTTTAATATTTTTAGTTAACATATAGGTATGTTAGTGGTTAGGGCTTCATAACTCTAATGTTTCCGCTTCGAATCTATGGAGATATGAATATATGTGTTTTCCCTTCAATCATAAACCATCATTCGATTGATTATGAAAAAAGACTGTTTTTTGTTTAAATGATTATTATTCATTACAATAAATTTATTAAAGAAAAAGTGAAAATTTTGTCAGAATTATAGAATTATGAAGACTTTCAAGCAAATCTAATTTTTAATAAAATGAAAATACTTTTGTGGAGTTGCAGTTATTTAATAAAATCCACTAATACCCCGACGTTTCGACTGTAAAGAAATCTTCATCAGGGTGCTGATAACTTACAATATATACAATCAAATATACAGACATACATTCTACTGAGGTAACAGACTTACAAAAAGGTATTAAAATATTATCAAGTAAAACATGTAAATTATTTTACAGAAATCTTTCGTCAAACATATATATACCATACATACGTACATGTTACTTAACAGGTATCAACCAACTGACTTATACAAGAAGTTTCTAGTTGTGTATCAGTCGAAAATTGAAAAAAACATACTGCTAGCCAATCAAGAGCCAGAGAACAGCAAAAAAAAATGTTCAACTAATGTAAAGCTAATAAAATAGCACTAGAAATGTAGCTACACTGGAAATATATTATTGTAATAATTGTCCATAATGTTTTCTCAAAATCCCAGAATAAATAGAGTTGAGATTCTTAACGTCGGTCTGTGTGTTAACAAATTGTTGATCCCTTTGTATAAATAACATTTCGAGAGTATGACGTTTATTCAAGTTCTTCTCCGTAGCTAATATCCTAGTGTCTTCAAATTAAAAAGAATGTTATTCTTTTTGCCAGTGTTCTACTACGGCACATTTGTAACTTAAATTTGGTTTTACTGCGTTACTTTGGTGTTTTTTTAGTTTAGTGTGGAGGTATTTCTTATTTTTTTCAATGTAAGCTTTGCTACAGTCTTTACATGGAATTTTGTAGACAATGTTCAATCTTTGCATTGTATTAATGGGGGTATTTGGTGTTACTGAACAAATTATTTACTTTTTTATACTGTTTGAATGTAATGTTTTTTTCACCACTGGGTTAGCGCGTTTCGATGCGAACTGAACAGATTGTAAGATCTCGGGATCAAATCTCAACTTCGTCAATGTTTATCCAAATAAAAATACCACTGTGTCCGAGTGGTTTGAAACCAACTACAAACTGTAGGTCCTTCGCAAAGGCTTTAGGGTGACAATCTACTATAGTCAAAATGCAAGTAAAAATTATTATGAAACAGGTGAAGTTCACTTCAGTTTCACCTGGGGACAAAATTCTTGTTGTAACGTCAATAATAATAATAATTATTATTATTATTAATAATTTATTTACAGCTGAAATCAGAAACAATAGGGTAAACATCAAGTACGGCTTCTATTTACAAATTTATGCAAATATCTATGTATGTATTCTTTTCTATCTACTTTAATTGAAACATTTTTCTCGTCATGCAATTGTTTTCGAAATATAATCGAAAAAAAGTCTCGTACTATTTGTTGTTTTCGAGATTTTAGTGATAGCAACTGAAAATTGGAGATGTTGTAAAATTTATTTTTCAGATGAAACTTAACTATTAAATTATAAAAAAAAAATCTAGCTGTCCAAAAAACATAACAGTGGTGGGTGAATGGTTAACATGTTTGCACTTGCAACTAAGCATATCTTGAGATCAGGGTTTGAATCGTCCGTGTCATTAACTATTTACTAAAAAAAATGTTCACGATATATAAGACAAGAACCTCTTTTAATTGATTCCTTGTTCCTTCTATAAATGATGTGGACATGGTAATATATTTTCCAAAATGCAGCAAAACAATTTCTCTTTTTATTAGGTAACAAAATTTAAACTGTGCAAAAAATGTAAATGCATTTATAAAATTAATTAAACAATTACATGATAAAGCTTTTTACAATGACATTTATATAAATATTTAGAATTTATTAGAAAGTTTAATTTTTATCATATATTTATAGTATTTAAATAAACATTTAGAAAATTGAAAAAACATGGAGATTTCAACGGTAAACTAAGCGACGATCTAAGAGACTTTAATTGGTTATTAAGAAAGATGCATAGAATATAGAATGCTTATTATTTATAATGCATGCATGTTAAATTACCTAATCAAACGCAAATACAAAATACTCGTTTACAGTGTAGCACAATTCTTTTTTTAAGATTTTTATTTGATGAAATATGTAATATGAAATGTTCTACATGGCTAAATAAATGTACATACATAATTGTCAAGAATTTTATGTTTATTTAATTTTTAATTTAAAAGTAGTAATAAGAACAATAAGATTGATTTTTAAGTGACACAGAACACAGAACATAATTTAGTATAGAAAACATACTATTGAAGTAACAGGAAATTAATGTATACATTTATAAGAAACACAGAGCACAAAACAATGATCTGCACAGTTTAGTAATTCACCAACATTCATTATCTATTTAGAAAAAACTTTTGGAGTATTAATTATTTAATAATATTTACTAATACACCAACGTTTCGACTGTAAATCTGTCAGCAGTGTGATAAATGGTTTTAATGAAAACGGATTTACAGTCGAGTTTTAAAAAAAAATATATTTAACCATATAGCCGGATAATGAAATTTGAGTATATTAACTCAATTTCTAGAAGGTTTAAAAAAAGTTACTAGTAAATATTGTTGCTCTGACGAGATCTATCACTGGTTAAATTTAATGTACATATTTCTGTTACATTATTGTATTGTTGATACAAAGTTACGAATATAAAAGTAAAAAGTCTGATGTGGACACCACATAACTTCCTTGTATGCTAAATTATTCGCATTTTTGCTGCACTTCATTTAAACTTATTTCGCTTGAAAGTAAGATAATTCTTCAACTTCTATTCGTTTCATATTTTAGAATTTCCGTTCAAAATGAATCATCTTTTAAAAATTTTATTACAATATTTATCACTATTTCATATTGTACTACAAAAATTATTTTAATCGCTGAAAAACATCCAAAGAAAGAGATATTGTTTTCATATATTTCGTACATTTTTCTCAGGAATATATTTTGACAGTTGTCAATGTCAATTTATTAACAAGAAATAAAATGTTTCCTAAAAAAATTGAAAGCTAACTGTATTATTTTTATCAAATTTCTGCCAAAAGTAAAGTGCCCTTTTGAAAAGACCGATTGTAACAAAAAATGGAAATGCATAACTATATGTTATAACAATTCCATAAACAAAATTTCAACAATCTACTGCTAATCGTTTTTGAGTTATGCAAAAAATTCAAAAGAACACTACGAGCAAAGTATCCTTTAGGCAATAAAAAAGTGAGGTGCATAACTATATGTAATAGCAGTTCCATATACAAAATTTCAACGTTCTACTCTAATCGTTTTAGAGTTATGCAAGACATGTACATACGTACGTACAGGCGTCATGCCGAAAATAGTCAAAATGGATATTACCGTATACTTCGTACATGAAATTGAATACAAATTTTGTAACTAAGATTTTGCAATTAAGACTTCAAAAAATGAAAAAATAGAAAAAATATTGTATTTTTTAATTAAAATATGTTTTATTATTAACAATTTGTCCATTTGTTTGTTGTACTTTAATGAAAAACGTTCAGAAAGGTATAAAAAAAAGATTCTAACGGTACATCAAGCTACAAACTTGGAGACTTCAATAGGGAGTTACGGCACAAACTTTACAAAACAGTTTTATTTATTCACTTTAGCGTTTTAGCTGTGAGTGTACATGTGCATCAGCCCTTTAACAGATTAAATTTAGCCCATCCCAACACAACAAAGACCGGAAGCTTGACAAAGCAACCGCATCCATTTCGACTGATGACCTGAACTCCGATATATCATTTTTGTCATAATTACGAACGAAATTCAGGCAATAAAGAAAAATAATTGCAAAGAAAGTGTTGAATTAGTATGCAGCATTATATAACCTGGGCGATGCATCCATTTCGACTGATGACCGGGCCTGCTCCACCAAAAACTTTGCAACTTTTCAACTTTACACTTTGCACTTTGCAATTTTTGCAAAGTGCAATGTAAATGTGTTTTACCAAGTAAAATATATTTGTGATCTGATCTGCTGTTTGTTTTTTGCAAAAGTTTTTTATTTGATATCTGTGATTATTTGATCTCAATTACATAATCTGACAAGTTTTATGTCATATTGACTGTATTTACTGTTATTTAATATAATAAGAAAACATGTCAAAAAGGCAAGATTAAATCCTTAAGAAACTAGCCTTGCTACAATGCATCAAGTATAAAAAGATACATTATTTGCATCCTCATATTGAGCATTTTATAACCTGGACGATCATCTATTTCGACTGATGACCTGGACTCCGATTTATAATTTTTGTCATAATTACAAACGAAATTCAGACAATAAAGAGAAATAAATGCAAAAGAAAGTGTTGAATTAATATGCAGCATTTTATAACCTGGGCGATGCATATATTTCTACTGATGACCTGGACTCCGATTTATCATATTTGTCATAATTGCGAACGAAATTCAGGCAATAAAGAGAAATAATTGCAAAGAAAGTGTTGGATTAGTATGCAGCATTTTATAACCTGGGCGATTAAGCTAAAAGTGAAAGGAACTGCAGCACACCCAGCGTTTCTCGGTATGTCCGCGCTGGACTTCAAGCGAGACAAGACTCCGCAAGATGTCGTAGAAGAGGAATTTGCTCCAGCGCCCATACTAGGACTAGTTCATGTAATAATTTAAACGGAATATTATAAGAAGCACGGGCTGGAATTCTACCTGTTGCTATGAAAATTTTAATCATTTTCCAACATCACGCTTACATTTATATAATTTCTTTTTTACCCTTTTTTTAAAATTCATATTTTTTAAAATATCTAAAAAGGCACTGTTTATTATATTGTTACTTCTACATAATAATAGTTTGCCAATTTCTGCTGCAAAAATTATTAAACTTTTATCTTGCATTGGTAAGACTTTTATTATATACAGGGTGAATACTAGAAACCCCGACTTAGGGAATTAACATGGGAATAATTTTTTGTTTTTTTCCATTTGTCCTGCTAAATATAATGAGATGTATATGATACCCTAGGTTAGATTATTTAATTTTGCATCTAATGACATCAAGTATTATGACAAAGGACCTATTTCACTTAAAATATTGATAAAATAAATTGAATTTTGACAGTTGCCCTTTATATTTATGTAATTAGAATTTTTTTTAAACAAAATAACAAAGTGGATAACGTTGTGTATGTATATTTTTATTATTTAAAATTAAAATTACGTACTATTAATTGAGACATGCATGTTTCAAAAGATTTTATTTGATGTAATAATTGCGTAGGCTTCCACAGTCTGAGTCATGAGTAATATTCGATTTCCGGGAATGGACTGTGTCAATTTTTGAGTCAGAGCTCAACGTTTCGCCCGCAGTCGTATGGGGCATCTTCAGGAGCAAGAACGTTTTACTGTCGATAAAACAAGGTTACTCGACGTGTCAACCACGCTAGAGGCCAAGTTTAAGCAAAAAAGGCGCAAGGGACGACTCAGTTTATAAGGTTACCCGACGTGTAAACCACGCTAGAGGCCAAATAAACCAAGTGAACCAAGTGCTTAAACTTGGCCTCTAGCATGGTTGACACGTCGAGTAACCTTGTTTTATCGACAGTAAAACATTCTTGCTCCTGAAGATGCCCCATACGACTGCGGGCGAAACGTTGAGCTCTGACTCAAAAATTGACACAGTCCATTCCCGGAAATCGAATATTTCTGATTTTATTTGATGATGACAAACGGATCATATTTTTTAAAACATTTAACAATATTCGTTATCGCTGTTACACTACTGTTTCTAAATCATTTTTGTCAAACAACGACAAAAAATATTTAGAAACAGTAGTGTAACAGGGATAAAAAATAATCAAATAAAATATTGACAAATTGATTTTTGACAATCAATTAAATTAAATATTAAAAATCAATTGTCATCGTTTCCTTTGTTTTTCTTGCATTTTTTTGCAAATGTTATGACGACGGGAAATAATGTAAATTAGCTCCCATATGAGATAATGTGATATTTCTATCTCTATGTTAACGACACAGAAACTAACTTCTTCTCCCGGTCATAAAAAACGACTTTTAATTTTGTGACTGTATTTAGACCTGGGAAAAAGTGAATTAGAAGAATTTAAATATAGTTTCTTTCGCAAGATATAATGGTGTGTTTATTATATCTTCAGTTTCTTCAAATTTCTACAAATTTTCTCAGAATAATTTTATAAACAGTTTAATATGCATTTTCTGACAGATCAAAGACATGTAAACTACAAAAAAAATGTTGATAATAATATTTCATAAATTGTGTGAATCCATGGGTAAGACCCCATAACATAATCAAAGCGAAACATCTACCATTGATTAAATAAATTTTCCGATACTGGATATGATGTATTGATATTAATAAAATATCAGATGGTTGGTATCGATACTAAAATATCGGTGTCGAAAAAAAATATCTATACTGGTATCAAAAGTATAAGAACATCCTTACTCATACTGTTCCATTTTTTAATTTTAGTAGAAAAAAGTGACATCTGGTAAACGTTTTGCTCTTTAAAAATATTAACTGCCACACCCAGTAATAGGACATAAACAGTGGTGTTATATTTATTTATGGTGTGTTGCATCAATATGATTTAAATTTTAAATACGTCTTAAGCAAATAGTAACACTTGATTTCAAATGTCAAATGAATTATTAAATTCTTCTGTCATTATTTTAATATACATTACTAACTCCTGTCATTCTAAGAGTGATGTATGAATCATGAAAAAATCAAAATTTTGATGTATATGCATATTTTTAGTCCTTTACAATGTGATTTTAACATTTTCACGATGATGTCTCTGTGTGTATGTGTGTAAGTTTGTCGGGTCGTATTTATACGATAATTCAATTCAACAGAAAATATAAAATTTATTTATTTTCATTAGATTTTACGAAGAAATGAATAACTATAGCTTCGAAAACTCTATTATCAGATATTTTTTATGTGTGTATGGGTTTTATTTTTACATTTAACAGATAAGAAATATGAATTGTATTGGTTTGACCATAGTTAATGAAAAGTAATTTTTAAAAAATTATTAACACTGTTCTTTATTTGACAAAACTGGAAAGACTTTTTTTTAAATTTTAAATATCATTTGGAAACAAAATTAATTTTTTATAGTATAGCCCTCTCCACCTAAACTGTAGCTCAGTGGTTAATTTTTACCAGTTTTTTCTCTAATAAAAATAGATAGCACTGCAGAAAATATTAAAACATCACTTGTAATGTTTGTTTTTATTTATCAAAAATGATAGCAACTGGTTAAAATTTAATCACTAAGTTACAGAATAGGCCACAATGTGTGTTAAAACACCTATTTCTAAAAATTTCACTAGTTAATTATTCTATATCTTGTTCTTATATAAATTTAAGTTGTCAGATATCTAGGTGATTGTAGGATTTAAATTCTATTAAATTAATTGAAACTTACGAAATAAAGACACCTGTGTCAGTGACAATTTTATTTTATAGTTTGTGTGAAGAATGGAAATTAATAGTTTCCTATATAGCTTAATTATATTATGTAATTATAGATTTATTAGCTTCCCATCTAGACATGAAAAGTTTTAGAAAAAACTGATGTGGCCAGTACATAACCTCTCATTTTTGCAAAATTTATAAATTATATTATATAGGCATCTGTAGGTTGAATGTTGACCCGGTAAAATAAATTATTAAAATAATTGGCACAATATTAATATAATTCCTTTTAGATTATTCGATAATTATTTTAATAATATTTTTGCAAATATAAATATTATAGGTAAACAGATTAACCACGATTGTAGCAAATTTACTTAAACATTAATCACTTGTAATAGATGAACTATAAATTTTTAGCTAATGACATAATATTAAATTATTATTTACAAAAATTCTCGTATATTCATAATTAATTACTATATTTTAGAATAATTCTGATAATCATGAAAGCACCAATTCCGGTTGCACGATTATCACTAAAATCTAATCAGATTTAATCTAGGATGTCAGAATTTATATCCAACATTTCAACTTTTTTTATTCACTAGTATTTGAATAATAGTTATGGAAACATCCATCCACACACACGGAGAGACATCATTATAAAAATATTAAAATCGTGTTCCAGGGATTTCAAAATGTGCGTATCCATTGAAAACTCATCTGATTTTTAGCATGATTCCAATACCTTTCTTACAGAGTGGCGAGAGGTAAAAATAGAAATTTCTTGAAAACAATATTATACAGTTACTTATATAAAAAAAGAGAAAATAAAAACATTATTATTATTATTATTATTATTATTACTATTATTATAACGAAAGTTATAATAAAAACTGTAGCATAAATGTGAGCCAGATCAAGTTATCCTTGAAATATTAGAATTTTAATAACAAAAGAATGCATACCACTGTCCACAGCTGTCTCGATTGAAAGTGTTGCTTATGCTTACCTACAACAAAAGAAATACATTATTAAAATAATTGTCATTGGAAATAAACGTCAATTTATACTTGATTTATAAAGTCAAGCGGAGGAAGGAATAAGTAAAAACTGGATGGGAAATTATATAGGCAAAAAATATCTACTTAATTTTTGACTTAAGGGTTTCGTTCGAGTCGTGAGTAAATTATAGTCTTTTATTTCATAATTTTATTTACTGTCAATGCAAATTTGTGTAACCAGCTGCATTTTAAAAGTAATTGGTAATTTTTCGAATGATTCGATTCGCATTTCGACACAGTTTTGTTTCAAGGTGACGACTTGAAAATGTCCTGTAGGGTTTTGCGTGTCATTAGTGAAATTTGAGTAAAATGAACCACTTCAATTGGAAATGGATAATAATTCATGATACTATATTTATTTAAAGTATAATAAATCATTCTAAGTTTCTCTTATAACTTTAATGTTAATAAATATACATTTATACTTTATAGTGTTTCACCAAGACAAGAAATCTTTTTTTGCAGCATATTTCTTGTCTTATGACAAGAAATTTAGAAATTAGATGAAGTATAAGTTTCAACCTGCTCATTAATAACTTACGAAAGTATATGTATACCTCGCCAGAATTCATTTAAACAATTACTTTTACTTTGCGTTTCACACAAATATAGTTTGTTTTCGGCATACATTATATGTCTGTTGAAAATTACTTAAAACTATTTAAATACGCAAAATTTTATTGGTGTTCCGAAGGACCGTAGGATTTGTTTCAAACAATTTCCAACTTTCATAGACATGCAGGGTGGTGATTCAACACCCAAACTTGTGAATTTAACATGTAAAATCATATTTTCTTAATTTCTTGCTTCCCTAAAAAGTTTCAAATAACAGTTGAAAGCTTTAAATTCTTCATCTCAATCAATAATTTTACGTGCTTTGTATACTCAGAAATTGGGTATGAAAATTACAAAAACCATTCCAAAAATAGCAGTAGTTATAGAATTGACACAAAAATTAACAAATGTTTAACGGTTTTTCGGGTAAGTTAACCTGCGTTAGTTCTTTTTAAGTAATTATTTGTCATTAAAGAGAACCATATTACACAAACTGCTATATTTTTATTTTAATTACATGGCTACAGCTATTATTGGGGTTATTTACGTCATTTTCATACTTAATTTCTGAGTTTACAAAGCAGGTAAAATTAATTTTACTTATTGATTCAGGTACAAAATTTTATGCTCTATAACTATTATTTAAAGTCTTTTTTTACTGTACTTTCAATTCTTCACACGTAACTAAACTATTACTATATGTAATAATATTTTACATTATTAACAAAATAAAAGAGTTTTTACTGCTGACTGGAAGAACTACTTATCACCTCCATGAAGCAGTAAAAACCTGCCATGATATAATGTAAAAAAAAATTGGTTCTCACATAACTATAATTTAAATTATAAATTTTATTTACATACACAATTTTATTTGTGTTTGATATTCGTTCCCTGAGTAGATCCATGTAGGGTTGAAAGTTTTCAAATACGAAATAAAGTTTTCCCAAAATTGACTGATTTCCAATCATTTTTGCCCTATCCTTATTCATCGACTAGTCAAGAAAATCAACATTATTAATATCGGAGAAATATGAAAATTAATACTGATTTCATAATAAGTAAGATAAAAGAAGATCAGTGATATCAATAAGGTCTAGATTTTTTTTTACAAGAAACTGTTAAATAATATTTAAAAGAGCTAATAATTGGACATTTAAAAAAGACCATTGAATTCCATATGAAGCGACTTTGAATGCTTAACCCTGTGAATATATCATTCTCAATTGTCCATACTCGTTTTGTTTTGTCCTTGTTGGGGTATAATTTATAACCTCCTATTTAAATTTATCCTGTTACCCAGCAACCCAGTTGTCCATTAATAATTGGGTAAAAAGAAAACCGCAGTATCGTTGCTCATTTATTCGCACAGAGTTGCCCAGCCGCCTCTGATACTGTGAACAGGAAACGAGTGAAAAAAGATACCCAGAAGCCTCTCTTCCCACGAATATCTCACCCGTAGGAGGCTGTGCACGCGAACTAGCTTTTGTTAAGACAAAAGAAAACGAAAGTCAGAATAGGTAATTGGATTCTTTCACACTATTTACGTAACGCGGATTAAAAACAATTACAGTTGCAAAATGTGAACCTCTAATCGGGAAATTATGCAGTGCCATGTCTCTTTCCGAACGTTGCATTCAAATCTCCATAATATTTCAAGCATCCCAGTTATTCTCACAGGGATTTTTTTATTCATTTCATAGATGTTTCAATAATTCTCCAAATTCTTTAGTTGTATTTTATATACGAGTATTATAGTTATTTACACCCAGGTCAGATTCGTAAAAGGATTAGCCGAATTCCATATTTATTCCCGATTTGATTCCGTTTCGTATTACTAAATGGGATTAGTCACTAACTCCGGTTAGAGTTATTCATAAAAAATACTAAAGACATTATTTACTTTTAAAGATAACTCTACTTGTTTCGTAGAATTAGCATTATTTGTAGAGCCAACCGTCTAAATTTCTATGAAGGGATAAAAAATATGTCGGATGCGGTTGTCGCTTTTCTGGGTTACGCTGAAAACATGTCTCTGAAGTAGTCTAAGTATTTCGATGAGAAGCATAATAAACTACTAACATATCTCGCTTTTCTTCATTTGAACATTGCGTTTTCTCTGTAACATTCACCACTAATTTAATTGAACCGTCAAAACTAACAAATGATATTTGACTTTGTTTCCAAAGCACACTTGACCGAAATGAATAAAACCAATAATTTTCAAATAACTTAGTTAATTTTCATTTAGTGTAGGAGTGTCTTATATCATTGAAAAGAGAAGAAAAATCTCTTATTTTATAGTATTAAAAAAATCCTTCTAAACAAGTTCCTCTGCGTGCAAACTAGAAACTTATATGAGTTAATACAATATAGTTATAAATGAAAAAGTAAATTTACCTATATCAGTTGTTTGCTCATATCTAGTAACCTATACATTTTTTCGTAAAACAAATTAAAATGGTCAACTAATGCGGCAACTTTGCCTCAATTTAACTGACTTCGTATCTCTTATGGATCTCGAGATTCCAATGGTTAGCCTCTTAAAACGGACACCTGTATTTGAAAAATTTATTTAACAAAAGCAGTAATTTTTAAATTAATCTTTAATATTTTTAAAGTTAAAATTTACTTCCCAATTTTCCAATTAGTCAGTTAATGTTCAAAATTAGTTACCTATCAGTTATTTTTAAACATAACTTGCTGCTTCAGAAACCCAATCGGTTAACAGTAAAAAATATTCGATCCTGTAAAAATATAAATATCGTTCACGACTACCAGGCACTCTAGCTGGCGCGGAGAGCACACCCCAAAGGCCATTTTTATGTATTCGTACATTACTGTTTAGGTATTTATAACTGATGATTCCGAACACTCATGGTTTGGCTGAACTGTCTGTCAACACAGTAGTTTTAAATTACTATTATTTTGTAATTATCTTCTCTAAATATCTCACTTTAACATCAGTACTTAAAGAATGAGCCACTAACAACATGTGCTCAACAGTAAAATGAAGACTACTTTAAAATGAACATGTTCAATCTGATATTTCAACCCAGACTTAATTCGTTGTCATCCGTCAATACCTTTAGCATTTTTTTGAATACCTTAAATACCTTTTTTCCGACCGCCACATCTAATAGGAGATCGGAGACCTATTGTAATCGTATATCGATTTCGACATTTCGAGATTTTAACATCTGTCCACCAATTCAGGTTTTTAAAATAAGTAATAACCATAGTGGAATGAAATTCAAATTTAATTTAACCATAGTTGATTGTATATAGCTTATATATTTACTAATAGCGGTAGGTTTTGTGATTTTTTTTGTAATAATTTTATTTAAAATTAGTAATATTGTATGTTATTAAGAGTAAAAGTGATACTTTGTGTAGCGAGCGTGGAAATTTGCACGACGAACATGTGAGGAACACAAAAAAACTTTTACTCTGAATGACACGTATAATTTTTTCATCAAACGGAGACATTTTAAAAAATACCGTTATAGGTTTACAGGTCCCTTGTAGAGGCTGTACTTGCAGACTTATCCCTTATATCACTAAAATGAAAGTAAATTTGTCACAAGTAAAAGTACCTAAGATAAAGCTGGAAATAATATTTGTTGATTCTGCGAAGAATATGAAGAAACTTCAGTACACATTATACCTGAATATTCAGTTTTAAATGAAAGTAGACGTCGCCTCGAAAATATACTTAGATTAGCACGCCATTTAAATCATAAATATATTACACCATTGTAGTTTAAGAAGGTAAATACATATTGTAAGGAATTCATTATTTAGAAGTAAATATGTTTTCATCCATTTCATAGACGTTCTAGATAAATTAAAAAAACTAATATTGTATCATAACCTTGAAAAATTGACAATTCTGAATTTTCCCTTGGTAAAGGAATTAAGTACCTATATATACAATACATGACAGCAATTGAAATCGGTAAATCGACTTTTGGAGAAATATAAGGTTTCATAAACTCTTCCAAACATCTACAAGCTGTGTAAATTAAGTAAAAAGTATTTTTTTCATAATTATTCACCTTACATTACAATTCAATATTGTTTCTCTCAAAATAACTTCCTTGTGAAGCCACACAATTCTTCCTATCCTCAAGGTAGTGTTGAAACTCTGTTACTAGAATTACCTTTTTTTCACGTTTAAATGTATTGAAGTGTCCCAACATGAGTTCCCTTGAAGTAATTTTGGTTTCTTCTTTAGAAGAGGAAAAATTCACAAGTATAAGGCTGAGGAGCCACAGTAATGGCCAAAATATCATTATTTGTTTTAAACCATTTTTACGTAGATTTTTTTTATCCCCAATGAATTTGTCAAAATCTGTTGAACGCTGGTGTCAATCAAATTTCACTCTTCCTTAGTCATTCAGTACTGCCAACCGACGATCTGCCGGCACAAGATCCCAGATTCTGTCAACATTTTCATCAGTTCTTGAAGATGAATTCCTTCCACTGCGTGTTTCATCTTCAACTGACTTTTTTTCCTTCTGAAAATGCCTAAAACCACCGAAAAACCTGGCTCCTTGAAATAACACTGTCTCCGTAGGTTAAGTTTTGTAAAAGTTTCCATTGCACTGTGTCCAAGTCTGAAGCAAAACCTGATAGTACATCGTTGTTAAATTGACGTTACTTGTTTTTAGAACGCACAGACACCGAAATGACACTAGCGAGTTCAAACGTGTACCAAATCCTGCGTCCCAAGTTTTACAAGATCAAAGGCTTCGATGCCAGTCTTATTACATAATTTACACACCTCGTTAGTAAGGACCATGTTACAATAGATCCTTTAAGTGGCAATAAAGAAGTGTTTACCACTTTAACCCTCTATCTTAATAATAATTATATAATGTACCTTAGGTACTTGAGTGTTTGTTACACATAGGAATGTTGTACACAGATATTTATAATAAAACAAATGAAAGATAACTTCGTTTTGCAGCTTGATTAATTTTATCGCTTGTAAACCGTACAACAGTTTCACTAGTAAAAACGACTCTCAGTGTCTTGGTTTATGAAATAATGAATTGTGGTTAAAAGCTGGTGGAAGTATGTTGTCGGAGTGCACTAGCTGTGCACTGGAATGCGTGTCCTGTTAGATGTCGGTAAGAATGCACTCGGTATTACCTGCTCAACAGGTGGCACAACATCCAACACAGCTCAGCCATCCCAACAAACGCAACTATTTCAGATACTACGCTGCAATTATTACTAATTAAATAAACCTACAGTTTAATTGAAATAAATGTAAGTTATTTAGGATAATAGTCTATATCTGTAGGAGGGCTCTCATTACGAAACGATTCTACTTATAACTTCACTCATATCAATTATTTACTTACGGAAAAATATTCTCTGTTTCTACAGTTTTTTTTTCACTGACTGTCATAATAAAAAAACAAAATCTCAATGTATCTTAGCTCCGCTCAGTTGGGTTCACTTATTTTGATCGTATTTGTTTTAGGTAAGTGAGGAGAGTTATTCGTCCTTTACCGATGCTAAGTCACCATCAAAGGTTGTGCTTACAGAGATTTTAATCTAAAGATGTAAAATTGGGTTACGCTTTCCTGTAAATTAAGAATAATATTTCATTATTTAACTTAAAACATTATTATTTTGAGAGTAAAAATAACAAAATTGCCAGTAATATTTAAGGTATTATATTGGGAGTTTTAATTTTATTTATAACAAATTGATAATGAAATTAAATATGAAAATTTATAACATTGTTTTAAATTTATTGTTAGGAGCAGTTAGTTATGAAGCATTAAGAAAAGGTACTCCAGAGTTTTTTTTTTACCGTGGTGTAATTAGTTCCTAATTCATCTGGGGAAACTCTATTAGTTCTAAATTAAAATTTTGAGAAACATGTAAATACAATAAACAAAAAACAATATATATGCAGAAAATAATCATTCAACTGAGATTAGATGAGACGGATGAAAAAAGGATGCTATTACTGTAAACCATGTAGCTTGTGACATTTTTGATTTTTATGTGAAGACGACGAAATAAATTTTTTGTCTATTTTTAGCATCCGTTCGTGCGGATGTATGTACAAACGTGCAGAGTAAATTCTATTAAACCAACCTGAAATTGATTATTTTTGATCGGTCAACCAGAAATAATAGAGTACTTTTGTCATTTTAGATTTTTGCTGTCAAAGATCCAAGGAACAAACTTTATTTCAAAGAAAATAATAATAAATTTAGTGATACTTTAGATTATCGTATTAGCGTACATATTTCATAATGGTGGTCTTTTTTGTGATTGTTATAGCTGATTTACTTATACAGAATTTGTAGAATAAATTTTGCTATTGTCAATTAATATTAATTTATAAATCCATTCTCAAAATTAATGTGTTGAATGTATGAATAAAATTTGAATTATTAGTAGCATTTTAATTATCAGTGTTAAGAAAATAACCGGAATACCGTCTTATGCAGATTTAACCGGAAGAGAGATACATATCCAATTTTGATAATTTAAAATATGTAACATGTGCATTCATGTTGCTGTTATTATTAGCAATTTTTACATATACTTTTACTTCAATATACATATTTATTTGATCATTAAGGATATGTGATTTTATCTATTAGAAATCTTTCTATTTCTCACACATGCCTTTCTTTTATTATATTTAGTTGTAGAACTTTAAAGAATTTCGAGCGATGTTGATTGTCAAATTTTTTGGACGTTCTGGATCTTTTCTTCCAATTGGATTTTCATTTCGTACTATTCTTATCAATCTACTGTCATCTATGGTGTAATGTAATTATTCCATATTATAACATTTCTTCGCATTCTCTACCGCATAGTTTCTTACGACATATAAATAATAAAGTATTATTCATAATGAGTACTAATTTATTTTAAATCCCCTATTATTAAGACTTAATATTGTAAAAGAGGTTTTATTTTGAATTTATAATAATAGATATCTACGATACAAATACAGATCATCTTTAGTAGAAAAACAAAAAAGTAATATTTAAGTTTTCGCTAAATGGTTTTAATGTATACATTTACTGGTAATTGCAGGTATCTTTTTTTTAAGTAAAAAGATGAATAGTTGAATTCTTGGTGCATGTTAGAATAGGTATATAAGGGTTTAATATTATCGATAAATATATAACAAGGTGTTGCAGTGAAGAATTACGATGTATTTAAACTACAAATTGATGCATCAAATCTATCCGATATGATAATGTAATCACCAATCAAAATTGATTACTCAACAGCTTGATAGATGCATATCCTGTTCTTATTAAATTTCCATACCAAATTGTCCCAGACTGTAAATTATTTAATATTGAAAATATTCTATGTGGGAATTTTTCCGTCCCACACATCCGATGCAATCGCAGCCAGCCATGAAAAACAACTGCAGAAACCAAAACAAAACGCTGCAGAGCGAGAATCGAACCCCGCCCTTTGAACACGAAGCGAGATATGATAATATATTTAATTAAATCTCAATGCAATTGAAATAATTCTCAGGTAGAGATAAGCGAAAATAATTGCTAGCAATACTAGCCTACTATCATTAATTCTGTAGGGAATTTGTTTCATACAATTTAGAGTATAGAATAGAATGTACTACGTGATATGTCAGCCGTGTAAAAAATGATGGTTAATGTACGCTTGAAAAAGTTTGAAATATTGAACCGTAGTTTAACGAACAATGCGCATTCAATAATTAGCTAAATTATACCGTTGTTTGTGGATGTGTAGGTGGTTGAAGATATTGTACTTCCTTGCAGAAAGTGAAGAAAAATTGCCGTCAAATTAGAACTAACCCTATCTTCTTTTTACATCGCATCACCCGTTTTTAATGTTATTTGTTACTCACTTGTAAGACATAATTTATTTAAAATGTTTATTCACCGGAGAAAACAACAATTACAAGCTACTTTTATTTACAAATGAATAACAAATAAACTATTGTGCAATATACGCAAGGTAATAGTTTTTACTGTTTCTAGAAGATGACAGGCTATTATGATGTCTGTAAGTATGTGTAAAAAACCATTTATTATTTGATTTCTATCAAGCAGAAAATTATGTAAACTTGAATCTACATGTATTTTCATGATATGACAAGTTGTCTAACTTTAGAATACAATTGGTGTGTGTTCTTAAAAAATAGTTCTAAATACAATTTTTTCGCAAATTATATTAGTCTCCAACATAAACTTCTAGATAAAGAAATAAGTATTTATGAATTATATTAGTTTTAACCTAGGTTTAGGCTATGTAATTTCAATAAAATGATGAGTTATACTTATCTTCATGGGCGCCGACTTTTCAAAATTCTTTGAGACAAAATTTCTTATACTGACCAACTGATTGGTTGATAACTGTTAAATGTACGTTTGTTACTTTTATCTATGTTTGACAAATGATTTCTGTAAAATAATTTACATGATTTATTTGATAACGTTTTAATACAATTTATCACCCTGATGAAGACTGATTTACAGTCGAAACGTTGGTGTATTAGTGAATTTTATTAAATGACTGCAATTCCGAAAAATACCTTCTTTTAATAACATTCATGTTTTTGAAAAGCAAGGAAAGTAGTGCTATGTTGCATGTAGAGCAATAACAGTATGAGGCGAGAGTTTTTAATTTATTTTTGTTAATTTCATTGAATTATGCTATTAAAATAAAGTAATCTTCATTAAATAAGATGTAGAAATACATGTAATATAGTCTTGTATAATATGGTGACTTAGTTGTTAGCAGAACAGTTTTTATATACCAAAAACTGTTTTCTCAAATTTAATGGCTATGACAAAACTTTTTCGTACTCATGCATTGAAATGTGTTGTTTCGCGTTGCCTAAGCAACGTCTGGAACGTCAATTTCCCAGGTCTCCACCAGATAGGTAACCGGGAAATTTTGGAAAAAACACTCCTACTTCTACAGCATTTATTAAAAAACTATATTTATAATAAAATAGTATAATGTTTTAAACATTCTTTTACCTAATAATATTAAAAGAAAATAGGGGATTATTGAACGAAATTTAATGTAGAAAAAGTAAATTTAGTGCATTTGATATACAATGTTGGCAACAACTGCTGTCATGTTGACAGATTGACAGCACTTGTTAGTACTGAAACACATAACCACAAATCATATATAATTTGTAATAAATAATTTTATTTGTTCAAAAATAACTAATTATTAGTTTTATAAATTCGTACGAAAAATATTGTACAAACCTCTTGCGTGAACTGGGTTTCCGGAATCGTTCTATGGCAGCGCTCGCGAGCTCGCGCCGCCAAACACTCCTCCGGAAACCAGTCGTTCCCGCATTTGGTATGTAAATAACTATTTCGAAACACACGTGTAAGTGGTATCCATAGTAATGATCAATAACAGATGTTGCATCTTAGCTGAAACTTAGGTGCCTTTAAGTTCGCTCCATAAGTATTTCATTTTATCATATCACATTCGATTGCATATGTTCCTATAATAAATATAATGTTAGACAGCCAGGCAGCTTTAAAGGCATTGAATGCCTTCACATGTAAATCAAAGCTAGTCTGGAACTGCAGGGAGACCCTCCAATTGCTATCCGAAGCAAACCAAGTCACCCTAGGGTGGGTACCAGGGCACGAGGGAATCCTAGAAAACGAGAAAGCTGATGAACTTGCAAAAAAAGGGGCTAAACTTTCATACCACGGGCCGGAACCTTCATGTGGTCTTCCACAAAGCCACTATAAGAAGGTGGTCAAAAACTGGGAGGAATCTGCCATATCCTCATATTGGAAAAATATTCCAGGCCTTAATCAAGCTCGGAAATTCATTTCCCCAGCTTCGACAAACGCCAAAGAGTTACTAGCTCTCAGCAAAAAGGATCTTAATATAACGACAGGAATTCTCACTGGCCACTGTCCTTTAAAGTACCATTTGCACAAAATTGGTATAGCTGAAAATGAAATCTATCGACTCTGTGAAGAGAACGAAGAATCGTCGGAACATATACTGTGTGAATGCCCAGCCGTAACTGTGGAGAGACTCAATCAACTAGGTAAGAGGTATCTTACGGCAGATGAGATCAAGAACTTGACTCCTGGAGCCATAATCGGCTTCATCAAAAATCTGGATCTACTTCCGGAAAACTAAGTAAGGGCTGTGTCACAAAAGATCTTCTAGGTCGCGTTGACAAAAAGCGACAAAACGCTTAAACCCTCGTATACATACAAATACAATATGTTCCTATTAAATGAGTGATCGTTAAATTTTAGTAGAAAAAAAAACAAAGAATATCGTTTTAATATTAGATTTTTTTATTGTTGCTCTTAAAATTTCATAGTTAAATAGACGTTGGCAACACTAAGTATAATATGATTTGTCTATAAAAAGAACTATCATTAAAAATCCGACAAAACGGCGTTTATAGTAGGCGTGATGATATATTTATCTCCCAGTTTCTTTTTCAATTTATTTCAATGAGTCACATAGTTAGTATCTCTACCTACTCGTAGTAATTTTATCATAAATTGAATGAAAGTTAGCGCGAATGTATAATGCTAGTCGTCCTCTCTCGGACAGCTACAATACGTATTACCAGCTTGCGGACGATACATCAAGTGTAATATGATATATTAACGACCGTAGTGGGAGGGTCCCTATGCACTCTGCAATGGATTTAATTATCGGCCTGCTTGTTTATGGATGCTAATCATTGCATGGAAATCATTTGGATGTGCGGTCACCCGCCACTACATAAACTACGAATAGACAAGCTGAAAGAAGAATAGAAAGTACTTGTCGCAGTGTTTATGTACTATATTTGCATAAGAAGTTATGTAATGATGTGTTCAGTTAATACCTGAATGGATAATCCAGCACATCGTGATTGACTACGTTTTCGTAAATCTAAATTGTTTGAAATTTTAACGCATTGTATGGATCTACAGTTTATCGTTATAGGCGACTCTGATTAAGCTCGCAGCGCCAAAATATGAATTTGGGAAACTAATGAAGTTGTGATATTTATTTGTTTTGACTTACGAAGCAATGGTATTTAGCAGACGATTTTTTCTTTATTTTTTCAAATTAAAGATTTGTTATTATTTATAGTAACTTCTATTCAATAAAGTTTAAGTTATTTATTTTTGATTATTAGTATAGTTTTCATTGATTCTCTGCATCATTTGAGAACTTAGAATGAAGATTGAAATTATTTTTAAAGAAAATATAAGATTTTTTTCCCGAAGTTATCAATATTATTTGATATAATATTTTAATTAAATTTTATGCCTTTACTATATAACGAACGGTTCAGTGAAGTTGAAATAATATTTTAAATGTAAGTAGCGATAGGAAGAATTTTTAGATGTTGGATATATTTTATTAAAAAGCATTTTAAATAATAAGAATATAAAAAGACATCTCAAATATCCCTTCGTCAACAAACTATGGCATTACTTTTTAATTTAAAATCCAGGCCTTATTTTTTTTTTCATTTTTCTAATTTATTGTAAATATTTAAAGAACATTCTGCCCCTTTTGGAATGTTATATTATTTTATAGTTTTGATCAATAAGAAATATGTAATATGTCAAATTATATAGTCAAATAAATTTTGTAAGCACCAACTAAAACAATGCTGTTTATTACAGTTCCTGTAGTTTTGAAATTCGCTATACAATGAATTCATGCAAATTTGAACTTATGTAGTTGTTGCATATTACCACACCAATAATAACTGACTGAGTTGAATTCAAATTCCAACTTTAGTAAGTGACAATGGCTATATTTCTTTGAAATAGACTTATACATGTTCTACAACACTATCTGAATGAAAAACAACACCATAGATATCGACCTGCAACTTGTTTACATATCGTGGTATGTGGTATCCATTTGTCTAATTAATATACCAGTTTGAAATAGACTCCATACAGAAAGAATAACAAATAGCATTTCATACACAAGAGAATGCCGTTCTGTTACCTAGTTTCATACTGAGATAATACTAGTCTACATTTTATATTAACCTGTATTCTTCAAATCTGACATGGGAAAGAAGAATAATGACTTTTTTTAGGTTAGGAATACATATAGTTTAAATATGAATAAGTATATTATTACCTGTTCTTATCTTTTAAATATTAATGTACATTAAATAATGCAATGAAATGTATATAATTCATTGTAATTACCTCTCAATATACAATGGGTAAAAATGAGATACTTAGTATGTTTTTTACTATAACTACGAGTAGTTATGTAATTCAATTCACATGAAAAATTATCTCGTTTTTCTGCTTAACTTGTGAAGTAATTTGAATATAATCTGTCAACTAGTCTAATCACAATAAACTTCTTATTGATCTAATGATCAAGTTTTTTCATTTGAAAGGAAATACGGCAACGGAGATCAAGACTAAGTTGGATGCTGTCCTTAGGGATGCTTCGCCTTCGTTTTCCATCGTTAGTTTAGTGAGTGTTCAGGCCGACTAAAATCGGCTACCATATTGGAAATTCTTGATTTAATTATTTCTCATTAAATATTTTTTTATAAAACAGTAACAATATAGGCCGTTACTCCTCATAACCACGATTGGCAGCTGTCATTTTGCACGTGTAAAAAAAAATAAACATCAGTCTTGTAAAATAGAAATTGTTTGCTAATTTAACCGACTTCGTAGCTTTTGTATTTCTTGAGATAGTAATACTCGTACTGTTCCACTTAAAATGAGTACTTCCTATTTTTAAACTAATTAACAAATACTTTTTTTTATTCCTTCACAAACATGTTCCCATTATTTTAATTCTTTAAAATAATTATAGGAGGTATATTTCAGGATAGTGAAATAAGGCTCTTAATTCACTCTTCTCAGCCAATCACAAAACCAGAAATTAATTATTCTTGTGTATTTTAAATTTGCCGTCTTACATCTGAGGACATAGGCGCCAACTCTATGGGTGTTCCGGGGCTCGAGCACCCGACAGGATTACACGACGAAATTATTTTCTTTTTTAAAATATTTTTCCTACGACCACTGTTAAAAATAGTCTTTTTAACGGTTGCTTAGCCAGTTAAAAATAACAGTTTATAACATAGTGAATACTTTTAAATCGTTGCCATTGACAACGAATTAAAAGTAAAAAACAAATTTACTTTTAACACTAGTGTTAAAAAGGAACTAAATCTAGTTACCTGTCATAAATGTCATTCTATAATGCTTAGTTTTTATTTACTAATACATAACTAGGATCGTAGGAAAAATAGTGTATGATATTTGTGTTAAAAGTGATTTTATTTCGTTCGTGGGGTTTGTTACACTCGGCTTCGCCTCGTTTCAAACTTCCCCACTCACTAATAAAATGTCACTTTTAACACTTATATCATAAATACCTATTAAATTTACCTCAAGAAATTATAAGTTTTGTTTTATTTTCAGGAATCCTATGTAAATTTGTATTTATTTATTTCTCCAGTTAAAAGAATCATTTAAAAGCAGAATATTGTATTGTCTTTTATATAGAGTGTTCATTTTAATTGGACCACCATAGCTATCTTGGCAACTATAAAATATATGAATTGGTAAACATCTTCTATACATTTGTTATTCAGTTTTTAATAGAAACTGCTATTTTCATGTAACTGTATACAAACTTATTGCTAATACAAAGATTATATTTTTTAACGAAAAATTAATAAAAGTATTAATAATAGTAATATAGTATTATATTCGGGATTATGGTCATTATTCACTTAGCTGATTTGCATCACTCGCCTTTCTCGAATAATGACTATCATAATCAAGTGAGCTACCGCTATCCGTAGTTATAATTTTAAATCAGAATAAAGCTTTTCTAAATTTTGTGTAATGTACAAATAAAGAATATATGTAAATATTTCTTAAGTAAAACTGTTGTATAGGTAGTAATTTATTTTGTGTTTTCAATATCAATAGAGAGATTTAAATTGTGGTATTTAGTATAAGCACGTGCTATTAACTACAATTATGTCAACGAAGTCCGAATGAAATTGAAATGAACACACATATACACACACGTTTGCAGATAATAAGCTATGATGATATATTTATTTCTGAAACTAGTTGCATTACAGAAGAATGTTAGTTGCTATTTTTAATCTTCTTGCAAGTTTAAGTATGTTAGCGTGAAAACATTTCAGAAATGTTCCAATTAGAGTAATTTCCAGATGCAAATTCTTCTGTAATGAGAAAAAACTAACTTAGTTATTAAAACGATCTTCTTTTTACAACTAAAGCAAACATTTTTTGAATTTCAAATGACTACATTAATAATAGTAATTTAGTGAAAGCAAAATCAAAATAATCCAGAATTGCACAAAAATGAAAGTGTTAAGCGAACAAAGAAAGTTATACGGAGTAGTTTCATGTAGAATTAGAACATATTCTCTGGAATGCACGCTGGTTCAAACTGGCCACATAAATATATCTATAATAGAATATGGAACGATGTAAATACGATATTATACTTGTAAAACTTCTGCGGAACACCTTAGAGGTGGTCTACAGGTTTCTGGACTTAAAAATCTTCTTACTTTTAATATAAATTCCTCACGAGTACAACTTTGCAAGTTTGTAACTTTATTTCGCATTGAAATCTCTTAAGAGATCATCCATTTTTACAACTTCTTGTTAGTAGCAGAGTCGGATTAATGATTTTTGGGACATTGAGCATCAATGATTTTGTGGCTTCCTCTTCCCCCTTCTTTAGGATACTACATTTATTTCTACATCTTATTTAATTCAGATTGCTTTATTTTAATAGTATAATTCAATGAAATTTACAAAACTAAATTAAAATTTTCCGCCTTATATTTTTATTGCTATCTACACTCAACTTTGTCACATGTCAAATCATGGTTATGAGGTTAGAATAACAGGACACAGAGCCAATGGTTCACAGTTCGATTCCTACTTAGGATATTTTTTTTTTCTGTTTTTTATATTAATACCTACAAAATTATTACTGTTTTGTAGATAATGCATAATAAAATTTAAAAAGAAATAATATACCATGCAGTAAATAAATTTATTAACAAATACTCGAATATCAACAGAATAAATAAACTAATTAAATGACCAGAACAAGAAAACAATCATATTAATTATCTTAATAGTTTCTACAATTAATAAAATAATTAAATAAAAAAACAGAAAGCAAAAAAAGGTCTAAGTAGAAATCGAAATGAGAACCTTTGACTCTATAGCCCGTTACTCTAATATCATAACAACGACCTGACATGTACGAACATTGCGTGTAGAGAGCAACAAAAATATGAACTGAAAAATTTTAATTTATTTTTGTAAATAGTGTGTAAAAAAGGATATAATTTTAATAGTATTTTTTTCATTATTAAAAGTCAATTTGGAGAAAAATAAAATATACGGGTTCATTATTCTATATATTAAAGCTAAAAATGAAAAATCGTGCAAGACCTTACTGTAGACATGAAGTAAAATTGTCATTTATTTCAATTTTAAGACAAATATGTTACTTAGTTAGTCACGAATGATTTTCATCATTATTTTTGTTACTAATTTTTGATTTTGTTTATAAAATATTATATACAATACATAAATACACAATAAAAAACAGTAGTGTTTGAGATGTTTTTATCTATTTAAAAATCAAGTTTGGATTGCTGAAATGAAACGGTTTTGAAAGTGAACGTCTTAATAAACAAGTATATTTCTTTCTTGATGTTATACAGGTGTTACAAATTCGGTTTAATTATGTAAAAGTTACTGACCATTTTAGAAATTAAATATAACTTTTTAATTTGCATAATTTCACTCCATAGTTATTAAATAAAGATTTCAAAGAATTTTGATTTATTACATTTAATGATATCGTATTTAATTTTATACGCGTGCTAGATCAATAGAATTTGTTTAATGTTATATTTTTACACCAGGAAACCTATTAAATTACTATTTGCATAACTTTAACCTGTTACGGTTATTAAATAAAGATATCAGACATATGTAATAATTATAGGTATATTTAATTATAATATGAATGCTAAAATTACGCAGAATTTATTAATAAATTTCATGTGCAATTGTGGTTCAGTGATTAAGATGATTTAACTCAAATTAATCAGAATTCCAGATTTCTCAAGATAAAAAAACATAGGTATGTAGGTATTTCAAACGATAAATAAAAAATTTAACCGAATATTCGGCCGTATAATATATTTTTCTACAATCTGAAAACAAGATTGGTTATACTGATTAAAAAATTAAATGATTTACCATTAACACATATAACTATTATAATATTAATTATTTACTCTCTTATTGTAGTTACATTAGTAATAACAAAACATACTCATATATGGTTTGTTTAAAATTTATTAAGTATAATTATATAGTTCTTCTCTAATAACCGAATTTCGGTATTAAAATAGGTCGAATAACGAGTAAAGAAAATATGGCCGAAAAATAATTCGGCTTCGATTCTACTTCTAATTTTTAGGTTTTGACTAGTGTCCGACCGAAATTTCCTTATCTGTACGTAGAGATTTTTTTAAAATTTTAAGTGCCAAAATGAAATAAAATGTTGCATGTACCACGGGTATAATCAGGGAATATTCCCTCGTGCTGTAATCTTTTGATTATGTCCTCAATACATAAATAACTATTTTTATGTTATTTCAATTTTCTTCCTTTCGACAAAATTAATCTCGAAATTTGTAAGGAGGTGATAAATAACTTAATTCTTTACTTCTTTAGTATTTAGTTGTGAAAGTGAAAGTCTAGCGTATTAAAATTGAAATGGAAAAGCACGCTTCTTGAAGTCACTTTTATTATAAAATTGCGTTCTTAAGTTTAAAAATAAAGTGATTTTCTAATAAACTGAAGTCTTTTATTTTATTTAATAATCAAATAATACCTTAAAAAGTAAGAAAAGCACTAGATTTCAGTGATTAATAAAACTTTAACTAAATTTAATCTTAACTACATAAGTTTTGGGTTCGTTAACATATTTGGCCAAAACCAGAAGAGGAGCCGAATAATCGGTTACAGTTTCGGTTTCTGCTCTAGTTTTGACTATGCTAGCATGTTTTAAAATTAAGTCAAGTAAATTCTATTTCATATTCCATATAAATTGTTACTGTGTACAAATTGAAGTTACGTTGCAGCAAAGTAAGTCAATATACAATTGTTTCCTGCGCTCCAAATAGAAAACTCATTTGAAGATAATACAAGTAATTTGGAGTTGCATTAAAATATTACCCTCCAATCGAAACTCCATCTCCCTGATCCATTCCATCTGCAATTTGACTGCCCGGTAAAAATAAATAGCATCACGTACAATGTGGGGCGGTAGCCTGAGGCTTGAGCAGCTACGATCTCAGCTCCATTGTGACTCCGTAAAAAACCCCGGCTCTACCTGCCTATAGAAAGTGCACCTGTAGCACTTTGTATACGTGAGCGGCCATTACTAATGTTGTCACATCGGATGGAAATAGAAAATGCTGGGAAATAACTACAATGCTCTTATATATTTTCTACAAGACGTTCCCATGAAAGATATTGGCATCTACCCAAAATCTACAATCGGTTTAGGAGAAACATTCCTTTACAAAAAAACCATTCATCGGTAACTTTCATTGTAGTATGTGGCAGCAGGTGATACAGAAATCTTTATACGATTTTTTTCTGCCCGATATTTTGTAACGTTTGGAATTCCAAGGCAATAAGTTATGATTACAAATCATTTGAGGATGATTTTGAAGATCGAAACGACATAGCAAAATTAAAATTTAGATCTGTTTGAAACAGGGACTCAAAACGAAAAATTTTAGGGTTTGGATACGGTTAATGGTTTATACTTTAATAAAAATTCTGTTTCGGTTATTAGTAACTGTTTTTTGTAATATTGTTTAATAATTCAGATCTATAATAGGGCAAAGGTTAATGATTTCACTTAAACTAAATAAAGATTGGTATTCGTTCTTATTAACTGAATAAATGATTGATTGAAAGAATGAAATTTTTAGAAATCAGCCAGAGTAGAAATAAATATTTTTAAACACTGACTGATTTTCAAAGTTTCATTCTTTCCGTCAATTATTAAGGAATAGCTGAAAAACAGGTACTCACTATTTCACTTGTACATATTTCTCGAAAGCGACTTATATTTCATTTAGAAACATGATGCACAATGCAAGAAATTTCGGATATTCAGAAATTTTGTTTTATATGAGTTTACTGAATATCACACATAATTTTTTATATTAGTAACATAGCGGAAAATACACATACAACACATGAAGTCTTATCTACGACGCCTAAACTCTGACTGAACAAGTTACTAATAGTTTAACAGGTTTTCATTGTTTTTAAATTAAACACGGTGATGGGTAGAACGCCCATCTAGTGACATGAAAATGAAATGAAAAGTAAGGTAATTATTTGCACTTTATGTCAAATATGTTCTTTATAAATTATACATTGCGATTTGTCATTATTGGTCATAAGATCTAAAAATATTGTACTGGCTCATCATAATATTCTCTGTTTTACCAATCCTCATAAAATTTATTTTAAGTCTTTTTCTATATTTCTCAATTGTAAAACGGTTTTTTTCCTACATTTCTATTTGAGTATGAAGCATTGCATCTAGTGTAAAATATGCATACAATATGCACTAAAAATTCATCAAAATATGCATGATATATGCAAAATATGCATTATTATTTTCTTATATTTGGCATTAACTTTTGACGAAACGTGAACATATGAAAAGAGTTTGGTGATATGCGTAATAAAAACGACATATGCAATTGCATAGAATCCGCTCTTTAGTGATAAATTATCGGAAAAAATGTATTTTTGTGCAAAATAATTAGATATATTTATCGCGCTGTTCTAGCAAAAATATATAGCTAATGATGGTAGGTTAGAATATATTTCATTCGTCTCGTAGTTCTCATTAAAAGAAGATAATATCAGCTTCTGGGTTGGTTTCTCCATCAGTCATTCAGGTCTCGGGTATCTGGAGTCACTAATTGATATTTACGGTAGTATAAATCAATACGAGTCAAATCAGAGAATGGGTGGGTCCGTCAAAGCCTACTCGACTACTGTTAGACAACTCTTGCTCAATGTTACTTGTACACTACTTTCAGCACTCTCGGCTAACTGTAAACGGGGAATATTGGAATTCGCTCATTGAATAATACATTCAAAATCTACTAAATTGGCATATATTTTTCTACGAAAAAAACAAAGAAAATATTTGTATTGTTGTTATGGATGACTATTAATTATTAATTTTTTTAGGTTAGCAATTTTATGTTGGTGGAGGCCTCTGGGCAGAAGTTTGGTGGGGCCCTTTTTCAACATGGAATAAAAATTGAAAATCTATTTTTTATGATTATTTTAATAAATTGTTAAATAAAAAAATACTTGAATAATTTTTAATATTATTTTTCACTCTGATGAAGATTGATTTACAGTCGAAACGTTAATTAGTAATAATTGTTAACGCAATATATAAAAAGTTTATTATAAAATAAATGTGTTTTCATATACTCCTAATGAGATTTACCAATTACTCAGGGTTGTAAACAGTCTAAATATGTTCTGTTAGTATGTATAAAGCTTGTAGTAATTAATCATTTCACTATAAGTAATTTTATTTAATTTTTACGACCTTGTGTGATTAATGTGACACGGTTTAATAAAAGTATAATAGCAATAGTTACACTAATGTTCTAATGAAAGAAATAATACAAAAACATAAATTTGTTGTTATCACCATATAACCAGCCATGACCACAGAACAAAAACACTAAACGAAAACATTAAAAAAAAAATAATATTCTACAATCAATTTCTTTATGAACTTTTTTCAAATCATTCTTCTTTGTAAAAAATAAATAAATAAGATGTTACACTTTTATTGTAGGAAGTAATAATAAAGATAAATATTTGTAATACATAGACAAGGTGTCCGTTCGATTCAATAATCGCCTAAATTTATAAAAAACATAAGCAAATACGTAGCCTTTTTGAGCAACGCTGAAGATATGTTTCTAAAGTAATCTACTTATTTCGATGTGTAGCACATTAAAATCCAAACATTATCCCGCTTGGCTTCCTTAATTAATTACTCAAATTTCGTTTGAAATAAATGATTTTTAATTTTATTTCCAAAGCACACTTAATTACAATTGAATAAAATCAATAATTCTTTAATTTCTTACTGTATTTTCATTTTAATTTACAAGTATTTTATACCGTTAGAAAGAGAAAAAAAATTATTTTTAACAATACTAAAGACAATTTTGAGCCCCGTACGAATATTGAAAGTTAGTATGAATTTCTCGAAAAGTGTTCGGGGTACAAGAATTTTGAGGATCCCTGTCATTTCCTCGTAAAAAAAATGTATGCAGAATGTGAAAACTAGAAACTTGTTGAATTGAAAGAAGAAAGTTATAATTCAAAAAGTAAATTTGCCAAAATAAGTTTTTTACTCACATCTAGTGAGCTATGCATTTTTTCGGGAAAACAAATACATGATTAAAATGGGCAACTAATGCAGCAATTTAATCGATTTCGTATCTCTGTCGGTTCTCGAGATTCCAATGACTAGCCTCTTAAAACGGACACCTGTATACCATAGGCATGTAAGACGATATATATTCCTTTCGTTTTCTATGAAAAATAAACCTCACCTGATATTTGGGTCAAAATTATGTGACTTTCTTCAACACCATGTTTAATCGAAAACAGTAAAATCTACTTTATGTTTAACTCTAAATAATTGTAGTATAGAAATTTACACTTGATTTCACTTATACTGGTCTTGTAATGCATGTATATATTTTAGGTCATCTGAAGCGTATCCAAATCGGTTCACTGATTCGTAAAGGGCTAAGAAACACCCATATAGATTCACTCAAGCAGTTAGTACAGTCCGAAATTCTTTTAGGAAATTCTTACAAAAAAGTGTCTGTGTCCTCTTTGTTGAAACGTGTAAGGTGTATTTATTTTTTTCCTTAAAACAATTTATGTAAGCTCAAGCTTCTAAAGCTAACAAAAATACCACATAGGGACACAGTGACAAAAATACATTGCATAAGATCATAAACACAGAACATTTTATTTTTAATTCTCAGTTCATTGCTGTAAGAAATGAATAGTACTGACATTTATGATGAAGAGGTAACCACATAAGTACTACAATGCTGTATTGTTAAGTTAGATTTGGTTGCGTTATGTAGCTTCCTCATAAAGTGACAGACTTGGCGGTAAACTCATTCAGACATCATTTTTGAATTTCGAAAATAATAATATATAAATCTGCAGTGCAAAGGCTTCTCATATACAGAGCCGTAACTAGAGTTTTGATCACCTGTGACAAAACTTATTTGCGTCCCTATAATTCAAGAAAATAAAAAAACAACTTTTATAAACCAATCCAAAAATTAACGCACCAGATATTAAAGTTTAAAATACTTTATTATTTTCTTTAATACTTCAGGCACTTAATTTTATTTGTAAAGGACCTAGCAAATGGTGTTTATACATGGTATATGGAATCTCATTTGTCTTTGATTTACTTTTTTCGTTTTTAATATTAAAAATATGTTGCATAGTAAATAGATTTAGTTGTAGTTCTGTTTTACTGAGTTGATTACGGATCGATTTTTTTTATATACCAACTGATAGTTAAGTCGCACTTTACTTCAAATAGAAGGTAAACGTAGAACTAGAAAGATATAAAATGAATAGCAGCACTAGAAGAAGGTTGAAATTACCGCAGAACAGAAGTTTGGTGAAATCTATACTTCGGTTTCTCGAATGATGCAAAGGTATAGAAACTTGTGGTTATTCCAGAAGACCTGGACAAAGTAGAAATCGTGCAAAAACCGTTGTTCAATATAGTTTCTTAAAAGTTACCTTCTTAAAGGAATGTGCAATATTCTGAATCCACATTAATAAAATGACATCATCGTAATTAAAATTTTCAGGAAAATATTTTTTAATTGATATTATAGTCACATTTGTTAGTCTTCCTTATTCATTACATGAGAGAAGGTAAAATTTAATAATTTTCAAATTGCTAAAATAGCGTTCACAAAAGACTGTATTAATTGATAAAAATGTTGCAGTTATCTGTAGATATTTAATTATCAAAATTTAAAAAGTAGAATTTAGAAATATTCGAAGTAAAACCATAAAATTTTGCGCGAAGCAACAAATTGTATAATAAGAGTACAAAAAAATTATTCAGATTTGCAAAAACCGGTAACTGGTGATTAGATTTAATTTTATAGTTTAGTGCAATAATTTTTTCTGATGAAAAGATTCTGTGTAATTTAATATTTTTTTTTGTTTTGCTTAAGATAGATATATTAAGGTAATTCGCCTCTCTCTAAGAGAATTTCTGAATCCGCCACTGTCCTCAAAATGAACTACGATATGTTCACAGAGAAATCTTACATTTGAGATGGTTGTGGTTTTAAGTATCAAATTTATTTCAAGGATACTAAAATCATCATGACTTTTAGTTATATTTTTACATGTAACTTTTTATAAAGAAAAGTACCAAGAATATTATTATTATTACTCATAGATAATTGTAGATATTATGTTATAATTAATCTATTTGTGCATGGTATAATACGTTAACTATTTACTATTTAATAACCTATATAAATATCTCCTTACACAATATATTGGTTCATTTGATAGACTTACACTTAGCCTTGGAAATCTACAAAAAATTCGTGGTTTCTGCATGACGTGTTCTTGAAATATAAGACTGTGGTGTACACAGTATACAAGTACAGTACAATGAAAAAGTATTTCATGCCAAAATAAATTCAGCTGGATTTTATAGTCATTAATTTGACACAGAACAAATTCTAACACTTAACTTTGAATAGAGATTGTAAAATTAATATTCTAATATTACTATGAATCAGAGTTTCACAAACTTTTTCATCCATTTCGACAACCGAAAAATATTCATACCTTGTGTATAAGTAAAACTAAAGATTAGAATACAAATTTTGTTCTTAAATATTTATTATTTAAAAGAAAACATGAAAATGGAGTTTTCAGAGAGAACAATTTTAAAAGAAATTTACATTAAAGTTTAAATAAGAGTTTAACGAAAATAAATATTATAAAATATTTAATAATTATAAATAAATTATTTAAATTTAAGGAATAGAAATAGAATAGAAAGACATTACAACTTCTGACTCTTTTTCACCTATTCTTTTGATAGCTAATCTCGAAAATTTTATTAATTTATTATTCGTTTCCTATAAAGATTATCACAAATTAAGAATTTCATAAGTAATATAGGGTGGGGACAGTAACCTCCCTACGTTCAAACGGTAATTGTGACTTTTGCTGTCAAAACTTACTTTTTGAAAAACGACTGAATTGCAGTGATGCAACGTGTTTTTCGTACTCGCTACCAAATCTTATCTCGGAGTTCAGTTACCGACCGAAAATATGTTCTGTTGGGAGTTGACAACTTCAAAGAAACAGAAAGAGTGTCTATGAAAAAAATGGGCGACAACGAACTTCTTGAATACCGAATAATTGGTCTTTACTTTTTATAAAGGAAATCGCACCTTATCGTGAATTCTGTTCGGTATGTCACCATGATTCAAGAGTTTTTCCGCCAGATCTTACAGAATTTAATGCAGGAAATGTCTGATTCCAATAAATTAAAACACAGCCCATATAGCTCGAAATTTATTGGCTATTTTGAAGGAGATGTTCCCCGGTCAACTGACCTCTGTAAGAGGCGACATTTTGTAGCCCTGCGATCGCCGGATTTAACGCCCTGTGACTATTTCTTGTAGGGGTATCTAAAGATTGAAGTGTTTAAACATCGTTCAACAACCCTACAAACCCTGGAGGATGCAATCCGTTTGGAAATTGCGCTCTTATGAAAAGATAAGCTTCATAGAGCTATATAAAATCTTAAAAACCGCCTGCAGCAGTATGATAATTATAGTCAGAACTTCCAAGAAATTATTTTAAAACTAGATAATTTAAAACTTCCCGTACTGTAGCTGAAAAAATTATAAATTAATCTTTTATTGGTCTTCTACTTTTATAAATCACCTTCAAAACTAGGGAGATTGTTTTGCCCTATCCTGTACATATACACGTCAATACAATTTCCCATGATTATTTTTATTATCATCTGTTGCACAACATTTCTAGAAGGAACAGGATCTCAAGTACCTATCTAAGGTACTTATTTCCGGACATGTTTTACTTGCACTTTACTGGTATAGATTGTTTATCTATAGCCTCTGAAAATGACCAACAGCTTGCTTATGGTGTATTCCAAACCACGCGGACACAACGCTATTTTTATTCGGATAAACATTAGCGACGCTAGGATTTGAACCCTGGATCTTACAATCTACTCAATTTTATTGATAACCACTATTGCCCGTCCGTGATTATTTTAAGTAATGTTTTTGGTATATTTACAGTTAGAATATAAAAAGAAATAATTTTACTGAAACACAAATAAAAAAAATATAATGATCGAAATTTGTGATAAAGCAATTTGGCAAACCCAATACTTAGTAATAAGTAAGTTATTATTTCTAATAATTCCTCTCTTCACGTTGCATTGAAATCTACAAATAAACAAGCTATAATTTTGAAATTAATAAATATACACAATAAAATAATTATAGAAATAAATCAAATTCGTTTTGCCTTCATTCACAAAACAACAAACATAAAACATTTCAAAATGTATTCGTTCTTACTCGTAAAAGTTTATAATTTCATACTGAAATTAATTCTACGTTCCTCGTTTGTTTTGTTTTGCGTCTACGTTACATTAACTATATTTTTATTTTAAGTTTAGTGAATAGAATATAAATGTTTTACGATGCATTGTTCGTATTCAGTACACAACGAAATATTAAAATAAAACTGGTAAAAATCTGCACAATAATAGTTTCTCCGCAACAAGTGCATTATTTACTGCATTGGTAAATGCCGTAGCATTTACACGGAGTAGGCTAATAAAATAACATCAGCGCATCACTGACCTTTCGAAATGTCTTCGCACTTCGTTACGTCATTCGCACCTTTATTTTTTGCCGACAAAAAATAAACACTTACAAGACAGAAGAGAATATTGTAAATGACGAATGAAACAGTATTATTCAACTGTAAAATTTATTGAAAATGGATACAACATGATATAATTTGTGGGAATGATGAGATGACGTGTGAAATGTCAAAACTTGTGTTTGATTTTCATTTTTGATAACTATTTAAATAAAAATACTGCTGTGTCCAAATATTTCAAAGTCACTATCATTAGTAGGTACGTATATAGGATGAAATTTTTTTGGCGCCCATCCACAACTAATAAAATGGTGCTCCATTATAGGCATTTTTTAAAATCCTGTTTCGTATTTCGAACAATTTTACTAAAAAGAAAAAATGTATGCTTCGTATAGTAAACATTTATTTAACTAAAGTACATGTTTTCAATTGTACAAAATTACTTTTAATACTAATATAATTAGATCCTAATTGCATGCTTTAATATTTCCGAAATTACGAATTATTTATTCCATGTTTAATTTGTCGAATATGTCACTTTCAATTGCGATCATTGTAAGATTGACGAGTTGATTTTGAGAGATGGTTGACCTTAAAAAGTTTTTTATAATTTTTAATCACGCAAATGATCTTATCATTTGCTACACTAACAAAAAGGATTAATTATATTCTTAAAACAATAAAAAAAATTTGGAGAACGCAGTTGACTTAAATCGAATGCGAAAAGATAGTCTGTATTTTCAGGATAGCCAAAATAATATATATTTAGAAAAACAGGTGTTATTTTTTAAAAAATTTGACAAATAATACGCCCTATATGAGAATTTTAAACAGTAACATTCGAATCCGTCTATTAGAGATAAATCACCCCATTAGGAAACTATTTTAACTTTAATGAATTATCGTTATTTCATATCTATTTAGTTAAAAATTGGCTACGGTGAAATTTGACATTCGGAGCATTCTTACCAAATAAGCTACTGCTGCTACTCTATTTACCTCTCAACTAACTTTTCAATGTCATCTTTAAAGCGGAAAACGCCATTGTTTATATATTTACTTTAATTTGTGTTCTAGTTCACTTTAAAAGTAGTCGTAAGGTGTTGTGATTTGTGAAGACCCTAATTCGTGGTCAGTTGTTAAAATCTCAAAATGTCAAAATCATTATGAGTATTTAATTCTTTTGCACGTAATAAACTAGTTTTATTGATATCATTTTGCACAGATTTTAATCTTGTCTTTTACTTATGTTTTAACCTTAGATGAGGTATAACATAGAGATATGCCACACTCCTATAGCTACGTACTACTCAGCAAGCAAAACATGTATGGTCGAGAATCGCCTAACAGTTAGCTGCGTGAGAACAATCCGCCAGCTGAGTAGTGCACACTTACAGTTAGACGAACGAAATATTGGTCATAGTGTTTTGTCACCCATCCTCATTATTTGTTTGGTTGAGTTTTCCATATAACTACTCCATTGGTCCACTGTTCTCAAACAGCTGGCTGCAAGCGATTTTAAACCTTAGATCTTTCGACAATATATTTGGGCAATGCCATATCTCTATGTTATACCTCATCTAAGGTTTTAACTATAACGAAACTGAGAAAATATTTGATCTATCAGGACCTCCAGGATATAATTTAGCAGAATTGTTTAAAAAAAGTAAAAGTACAGGAATTTTTTCTTTATTAGTATACATCTTTAAATTAAAATTACAAGTTCATTTGACATTGACAACCAATGTTACACTTTATCTGGAACGGTACCATGCTATATAAAACTGGTATACATAGTAATGACTAATGACAGTTTAGAAAATATTACATCGTGTCTGTAACTCACGTTAAAAGGAAGTACGGTGAAACAAATATATAACAAAAAAGAAATTAAATTAATGATGGCAGAAAAGTTAACAACACCAAATTTTAATAAAGCAGCTGATACCCAACGGGCATTCACATGTAGAATTTTGGAAGCAGTTCCAAATTAAATTGATGACTAGAACAAAACAACCTCCACTTCCCTATGTCCCGGGGCGGTCGGCTCACGTGACTAGATGTGGTATCGTGTCGGACAGGTAGAGTAGGCTGGGTTAACATCTGAACATCAGAACATCTGCCTGCAGGCCGGCGTGATTGCCATCGAGCGTCGCAGAGGGAGCAGTACAGCCCAGGAATTCTAGGTGTGAATCGGTCAAACGTGAGAGAGAATCGGACGGAGGAGTTAGCTAGATGGTGGGTAAACAAGCGGGTGTGCTTGGTGGGATGGAAGATGACGCTTCTAGGGATTCTTGTGGAAATGCTAGTAATGAAATTATTAACTATGGAAAGAGTGGCTGAGCGAGATGTATACATTTTATCATCTACACATGTTATATTGTTCGACATTGTATCACACATTCAATATTGCACACCTTTTATCGTGCACACTTTTAATCGGTGAAAAAAGTTATCTTATACACATTTAATCTTCCAAAATATTTATCACTGAATATTTTACCTAATTATATGTATGTTAATTGCATGGACAATAAACGAATGAAAGGTATAGATACAATGTTTTAAAGATGAAGCGTTGGCGACGATAAAATGTATGGAACATAAAATGAATGGAAGATAAAATGTATGTAATTGTGTATGATATAAGATGTGCAAAATTGAATGTTTAAAAGATACCAAGTCGAGTAATATAACATGTGTGGAGGATAAAATGTATACGCCTCAGCGCGTTATTGACATCTTCTAACTTGTTGTGACGTTACTTAGAATCAGAGATCATTCGTTCAAGTCTCGCCGATCGACAATTTGTGTGATTTTTCATTAAATAAAAATCACCAGTTGTCGGGCAGCTTCGAGAACTGCGGCTCGGTGAGTTCGGTTAGGAAGGTACGCGGCATTCAGCTGTATATAAGCTCGTAGATAGAATTATGGAAAAGGTGACACCATTGGATTAGTAGTTAGTACTAATACTTTGAAATCCAGGTGTTACAGATTCTAATTTCCAGTAGTTGTGTGTTAAGAATGATGAAAGGTTTCTACATATAGAGAGTCCATATGTCCCAATTTTCCCAGTTTTATCCAGGTTTTATCTCTCTTGTTCCGATGACCCAACAAAATCTGTCGGGACATGTAGGGTTTGTTCTAACTAACCTCCAAATCAGTTCGGAATTATACCACGCATACACAGTTAAAAAAAGCGTTCCAACTAACTTCAATATGCAAATACGGTACTTTAACTACCCTATTAACCAGTAATATTAACTGTAACAAAACCATGGAGGTTAGTTCACTGTATCTCCTTTAACAAAAAAATCATGAAAATTATTGAAAATTCCAGGGAATGGGGGTGACTTTAATCAATTTATAAAGTATACAATAAGTACACTAACAGACTCTTGTTATTTTACGTGTTTTTGTAAGTACTTTTTATTATTACAAATCTTTTTTTAATAACATTAAAAAGCTAAAAATATCGGGTTACTTTACCATTCCGCAATGCGTAAAATCGCTACTATCGGAGACGTCAACGATGGGTAATTGTTATTTTTACATATATTTTTAATGCTTGCCGAATGGATATCAAAGGCAGTATGTTATACAACAATTTTCTGGTCGGTAAATTGTATTCAATATTACAGAACGAAAATTTATTTTAAAAGTAACAACTCTTAAATTTTTTTAAAGTAGTTCTTAATTTTAATTTTGTTATTATATCGATCGTGTAGAAAACAATACAGACAGTAAGTATTCTACCGGTTTCGGATTATTGAAGATATATACAAAGTAGGGAGCACTTACTGTACTTAATTCTTAAATAGCTATTAATAGTTATTTGACATCACAAGTACTGTAATTATTCAAATATAAATTTTCTCATTCTCACACATCTTCAGTTACAAATGTGAATATTCCTGAAATAACGTTTATTTATTATGGGGAAGACAGCAATAAAAATACAATCACATGTGTAGAAGACATGAAGATATAATACCAGCCACATTCTAAGCAGCCATATATCTTACATATCCGCAACTTAAATATTGAAGTGTATGATTCAATATTCTTATGCAGTTAGATAGTTTCACGTACTATACTTATACCATATAAATCTCGCATTACATAACGTTTAATGCAGCTTGCATACGTTATATTCCGGTTGATTTAGGTCGCCTAATCACCTGTTTACTTCTAGTTCATAACTTATCAACCGTCCATACTAAACGCCCGTGTGCTGTGTAAACTCACAAACAAAACCAGACGATTCAGGTTTCACGGACAGAGAAAGGTGTTAGGATTATTAATTAAAGGTTACAGATGTGAAGATGATCAAAAAATTAACTTGAATGCATGACATTTCTCAAATGAATAGAAATTAACACAAGGACTGGCAATTAAAAACTGTCTAAAGTTTTGTTTTTCTTGTTTCAATGTTGATATGTTTTATACAGATTGCGTAAAAGTCACTGGCCAAAACGAAAATATTTTAAATTAAAGTTAATGAAAATAAAAATGTTTCAAATTTAACTAACTACTTGCGAAATATGTATTTATACTTGAAGATTGTACTAAAAACAAAATATCGAAAATTTATGAACTATGGTATTTTTTAGAGAATTATTCGTACACATAAGTTTTCTATTTAAAAGGGAAAAATAGAGTACTTCCAAAAATAATATTGACATTTTACTGACGGGATCATATTCTCTACATTTCAGAAATAAAATGCAATAACCAATTATGAAACAAATATTATTTTCCTTATGTAAATTATAAAAAAACAAAATGTATACAAGAAATGGGTACACAGAATTATTCGTACACTTATGAAATCTTACATACAACGAGTCAATATTTATATTTATAAATATAAAACATCTATGATTGCGTAATTATCATTTGTTTGAGTATTTTGTATAAAGTTTTTTGAAAAATAGGTCACAAAAACAAGGAATTACGCTAGTTGAAAGACGAATCTATTTGAAATTACTTTGCCAGTGTAAACCTTTAAGGCAGTTCGTCAAAATTATATGAAGATTGCAATCAACTATTGAGAACATTAGAAGTAAATATAAAAATGAGAAGTAGCAGAAAATATTTACCGTCGGGGCCGTAAGAAAATTTTAAATCAACAAAATGAACGATTTATTGAGCGTTAAATAAAATTAAATCCTAAAAACCCTTTTTATTTTATTTATCGACTAATATTTGTAAAAAAAATAATTGTTTCATAGTTTTCGTTACTAAAAATTAAAAACAGTAAAATTTACATTTTCGTTCTTATCTAGTAATCTCTGCATTTTCCCTTAATGCGGCAACTTTGATCTAATTTAACTGACGTATCTTTTACTGTTCTCCCCAAGCTTAACAAATTATTTTGGACACCCTATGTATGTATATAAAATAAAAAATATAATTCCAATACAGACCACTTTGATGCAATTAATAAAACGTTAGTTGTTTCATGAAAAATTCATACTTTGTGCTGTAAACTTCTGCATTATTGAATAACTATAAAAAGGTTAACATCAGTTCTAACAAAAAGTGTTCTTTTAATGGATATTGTCAGTTTTTATCGTCTTAATGATAATTTTACTTATATTTATTGCAATATCAGCAAGAAGCTACAGCTGATACTGACATTCGAATCACTCGTTATATATTCTAAACAATAACGATCAAAGGGCGTGGTGGAGTTATGTATATTTTTCAGATAAATAATCACCATGAAACACGCTCTAAATGTCTGTAAACTATTCAGTTTTTATAAAGTAATTGCAAATAGAAATTGTTATTCTTTCCATTCCAGTGTATCGAGGTCACAACAATAAAGTAGTCAAGTAGAACTATCTCAATCAAGGATAGCATTAGAAAAATACCAGCAAAAATCCAAGTCATTTTATAACTGTCCGATATTGCTACAGTTAGAATAAATTTAAATTATTATAACGAAAACGATAACAATTTCAGTGAGAGCATAATCGTGTTATCCTTGAAAATATTAGAATTAATAACAAAAGATTGCATACCACAATAGCTTTCTCGATGGAAATTCCTCTCACCTGCAACAAAAACAAAAATATTATTATTTGTGAAAATTTTATTGTTCTCTTTCGTAACCACGTATTGAAATCACTGGGTTCGTCGCTTATTTTACTGTTGAAATCTCCAAATATATGGCATTATAAAGTCATAAAAAAATTATGTAAGAATTCTTTTTCACAAAAGATGGGTTTATAAATACACTGTTTTATTTAAAGTAGCCACTTTGTTGTAAAGTGACTTATTGTATGTTTTAATTTATTAAATAGGAAAGTGTTAATTCACGAGGGATATAATCGCAAGTGAATTATTTTTCGCGAGTCGATAATTTAATTTTATCGTCGTGTATAAAATTCTATTTTTTTCTATAGCAGGTTTTGAAGAGAAAAGAAAAAATTAAATTATTATTTAAGAACAATTTTAAAATGTCAGTAGTGTGCGTTGTTATGGAAATGTACTTCTAATAAACAAAAATTAAAGTATTTTATCTACCCTTGCTGTTAAAGTGTTACTTTATCTACCCTTGCGGTTAAAGTGCTACTTTATTTTGAGTTGACAAAATTGCACTTTAACATCTGCTATAAAAGAAAATAGTTATTTGTATATCAAGAGACTAAAGTATGATTTTTTATTACGCATTTATGGAATTTATTCTATCGCCAAGCATGTGAGTAATAAAAAATACTTTAGTCCATAGATATACATTATACTTTTTCCGAAATTATTAAATTAATTAATTAAAAACATAATAAATATCATTCTGTATTTGTAAAACGTCAGGTAACTATAGAGACGGGAATGGTTGTGATAACAAAGGTAATGTCAAATATTTCTTTATAATTTTCAATTATAGAAAAAATATAGGTTAACTTTAGAAAAAAAAACGAAATGTTGCCTCTTACAGAGATTAGTTTGCCGGGGAACAGCTTTATGTTATTATAATAAAATAAGTATCTTTTTTGCTATAACTAATAGTTTCAGAATAAATCGAGAAGTTACATTTCGATGAAACAGCCTGTATAATAGTCCTCGTCAAGTTAATTTCTTTGATATTTAAATGACTTTTATCGGTTAAGTTTACCACAAATACAATTTTAAAACGGTCATTGAAATTATAAAGATTGAAACATCTAGTTATAAATTCCTATTGTGTAAAAATATACTAAGAAAATAATACTATATTATTATTATTACTAGTATATTAAATCTTGTTAGTGTAAACTGATAATCTTTAAAATATAATTTGTTATTTCGAGCATAAGGAAGCAGGATACAATTTATCAATTTTATTTTTTATGTCGATTATAAATAATGTAGACAATAGATATCGCAGTCAAGTAATAACAGGTATCTTAAGGGTATTGACATAAAATTTACGAAGCAAATGTAATCTAGATTTCTGCAAGAAGTTCCTGTTTATATACCATATTATTAGAAATAGTGGTATTTTTATATAAAAATCTAGCTAGAAAGTTAAGTATATAATATAAAGGTATTCGCGTATGATGTGACCTGGTTTCAAATAACATAAATGTAGAAATAATGCGATGCTAAATTGTTTCCTTGTTATGATTACAGTGTTGATTAATGTTCGCTTGTTTTGCCAAGCTAGATATTGTTTTAAAATAGAGCACACATACTTCGAATTCCAAGACAGTAACGGTTATAGACAAATAGATTAGATTCTAGCAGATAAATTATTACTTTATTTTCTTTTGCATCGGTCAATTTCCGTGAGTCATTTCCTTGTGTGATTATTTTTTAATAGCATCAGATATTATAAAATAAAAACACGATCCACTCCAGAAGATGATTTAATGAACATAGTAAAACAATTTAACTTAAGTAAGAGTAATATATTTAATTGTCATCTGTGAGGCAACATTATTACAGATATACAAGGGTCTAAAATACAAACTCCCTAATTTTGAAACTGTTAAAAAAATAGTAGACATAAAAAAATATATTTAGTTTCTGGTACTACAGCACGGGAAATTTTAAATCAATAGTTTTAAAAATAATTTCTATTCTGCTGCAGGCGTATTCTAACATTTTGCATAGCTTTATGAACCATTTCTTTTCATATGAAGGCTATTTTCAAACGGATTATATCCTCCAAGATCTGTAAGGTTCTGGGACGATGATTAAACACTTCAGTCTTTAGATACCCCCACAAGAAATAGTCACAGGGCATTAAATCTGGCGAGCGCAGGGCCACGAAATGATGCCTCTTACAGAGTTCAGTTGGCAAGAGAACATCTCCCTAAAAATAGGCATTAAATTTCGAGCTGTGTAAGTTGTGGTTCAATCCTGTTAGAACCAGACATTTCATGCATTAAATTATTCAAGAGCTGGCGCAAAAACTCTTGGATCATGGTGACATACCGAACAGAATTCACGGTAACGTGCGATTTCCTTCATAAAAAAGTAAGGGCCAATTCTTCCATATTCGAGAGGTCCGTTGTCGCATATTTCTTTTCATAGACAATTTTTCTGTTTCTTTGATGTTATTAATCCCCAACGAGGGGAGATTTGGTAGCGAGTACGAAATGCGATACAGTAGTTTTTTGAAAGTAAGTTTCGACGACAAAAAGCGCACTGTTTTTTTTTGACTACCTTATTTTTAAGATTGAGGAGAATTAAAAAGATAACTTCCCGGGTATCTGCTCCTTTTGCGACGATGTTTACCCTTCTAGGGCATACCCTCCCTTCACAAATACCTATTGAAAGTAGGGATGCTACTGTGCGCCACCTTGTACTTTTATCCAATTGCACGAACAAGACTTCAATTGTAAGTAACAACTTAAAACTTAAGTTATTTTGTTGCAACTGCTTTTAGTTGCTTCTTGATAAGTTTTTGGTTATCTAGATAACAGTGAATAAGACTGGCATTTGAACTCCAGATTTCATACTCCATTCCATTCAAGTCAAAGCACACTAATCAAGTGCACCATCGTTGCTAATTTTCACTTGTTACTTCTTTCTTTAAATTTTTAATTACTGTTATTATTTTCCTAAGAATGTAAGAGAAATTATTAAATATCATCGGTAATAATAAACAACTGTTTATTTAACATGTATAGTAATTATGGATAATAATATTTTACGGTTAAACAGCATTACAACATAACTTTTATTGTATTTTAGTGCAGAATTTCGAAAAAAGTAAAAGCTTATAGAGATTGCAACGGTAAATCAAGCGACGAACTTGGAGATTTCAATAGGAAGTTACGAAACAAGGTGTACAACATAATATATAGAATGTCCACGGATCGAGTTGCAAAGAGGGAAAAATATATTTTTGATAAAAGTTTTTGCATGTTCCAGAACGGCAAGTTCAATTTTATTAACCTTTTCAAATTTTCTTTTAGTTTCAGAGAAAAATTGAAAATAGCACCAAAAAATAAGTTCGCGTTGTCATAGTAATAATTGTTAACATGAGTTTTATTTATGCACAGATAATATTTTAATTAATAATAATAACGGGCAGCGGTGGGTCACTTGGTTAGTGCGTTCTGATTCAAATTGGCGGAGTGTAAGACCCAATATTTAAATCTCAAATTCGTCAATATTTATCCAAATAAAAATACTACTGTGTCCGACTAGTTCAGATTCTCTACAAACTGAAGGTTGACAACATACAAGAATAAAATACAAGTAGAACTTGTTACATTGCCGACGAATAAAAATGAATTTGTCTATGTTATAAGTGTATTATTATATTGCAAATAATTCACAAGAAAAGAATATTATAATATCTTTATTAATAACATTAATAATAACTTACGGAGGTATGAGATTTTGGATTCAAATCTCAGCTTCGCAAACTATAAACTTAATATAAATACCGTTGTATTAAGATGGTTCCTTCTTACTATAAGCTGTAGGTATAGAGGCTGCAGATTAAAAAGTGACACAGCTGAAATGCAAGAAAAATTTGTCATGACAAGTGCAGCCCTGTTCTATCTAGTAATACATAAATGATACAGATAAATATTACAAAATATAATTTCTCATAAAAATATTTATATGTATTAGTTTTTAGTGAAAATTTTTGTATGAATTACCTTACAGCAATCTATGAGCTACTTACATTTCAAACGAAATCACTTTTTCTAAGATGGCAGGATATAATAATGCACGCTTGAATAGTTTTATAAACCTTTCACTAATGTATTATGTATATGATCTATGATCATACCTTATGTACCTTTCTTATTAATAGTACTGAAAAACTAGTCTATATATCAATTTTTAGAAAACTGCATAAAATGTATATATAAATATATCATCATATCTTTACCTATATCTATATTTTATATATGCATACGGGTTTGTTCGCAGACAGATCATAGTAGATAATATATTGCTGGTTTCAAATAGTACTAGGCAATATTTTAAGATATTTACATAAGTAAATTTATTTATAGAAAGAGAAAATTTAAAGCGCCCCTCTTGACCTCCTTCGTGTTATGTCCAGGATAACAAACTGATAATAACATTGAATGAACTATAAAAAAGAAACAAGTACTCAAGTACTTCATATAGGTTACTTAATTAATAATTACTAATCTATCAAATTATTATACTCACAGATATAAACATCTTCATAAAGCCTTTTTTAATAATAAAATGCATACATATTTTCAAAAGTATCTAATGTTGTACAATAGTTATTTACACAAATGTCACTTTTTAAAAACTGTACACTTTTGAAGTTCACTAATTCACTTTTCATCACGCAGTGGTTATGAAAAATCTGGTGTTTGAAAACATCAGTCAGTCTGGGACTAAAGTAAAATTTTTTATTGCGCATATGGAATTTATTCTACGAAGCGATAGCCAAGGAGAATAAACCATGTGAGTAATAAAAAATGCTTTAGTCTTTAGATATACATTATATTTTTTTGGAAATCGTTAAATTATTAATTAAACACATAAATAAATAGCATGATGTGTTTGTAAAACGTCAACTAGCTATAGAGACGAGGATGGCTGTGATAACAAACGTACTGTCAAAGTGTCAAATATTTCTTTATAATTTTCATTTATATTTACAACTGCTTAGACGTCGTCTGCATGAAATCAGATAAATTATTATTAAAGGTAAATAATACATAATTTCACCAATAATATTATAGAATGATATGTTTGTTATTTTAGATAGAGAAAAATAAACTGCAAAAATATAATACTATTAAAATATAGGTTAATTCAGTTTGACAGAAAAGTCCGTAAAGTTTAATTTTGACATAAGAGTCTGTAAAGTTTTATTTTAGCTACTACTTTGGCTAAATTCGCGTTGTTATATCATGTACTTTACGTATTTTAATTTCGGTACTTGTTTTGCTAAATTCGCGGAGTGATATCGAGTACTTCAGTATCGATTTAAAAAAAAAACTAATCTTCCTCACTATTTCGCGAGAGGAAAGTAAAGCTTTCTATGCATGTCTTAAAAATAATATTTTGAAGGCTTGTTGACAATCATAACATTTCTAATTAGGATTTGCTAATTCTTGAAAGCAAAAATCATTTCTTTAGGTGTTGAAAACAGTGATTTTAATCTTAGACAAATATCAAACCTCATTAAAATATTCAAAAATAGTAATAGAAAATATACAAATTTTTATATTTAGCAACAAATTTCTAGAAATGAATATCCCAATTAGTACCTATCTCCAAACAAAGGCATTGGTATCCAAGATCTCAATCAAAATTAATTACACATTTAATTAATTTTGGCTGGAGGTAACAATTAGTATGTAGAAATTTCGGCTGGCACATTCTCTCATATACTCGTACACCTTTCATATCTACGTGTACAAGTCTTCAAGGTTCGCTATTGACCTGTCAGCCATGAATTTATGTGGAGTGTATTGTGACGTGCGTAGGAGGTGATACCAATCGTTCACGTATGATTTAAGGCAGAAATAACAAAGAATTAGGAAGAATTTTGCAAGATTATTTATGGGACAGCATTTTTATTAGTAGTAATTTCATTAAATCATATTTACTATAAAATAATGATATTAATATATCAATATATCTCCCACGCAAATATGAAGTACAAAGATTTGATTTTTGATTTATTATTTTGTTAGTAGGTTCGTCGCTTGATGTATTGTTGAAGTTTCTCAATTATTTTCTTGTTGTAACATTACTATTTATTTGAATAATATAATGATCATATCAAACAATGATTCACAAAGGTTTTTTAAATGACCCACGATTTTATTTTTTAAACTTTTTTTTTATTGTGCTTTTCTTCATTCCTGGTTCGGTAGTTCTTGATATCAATATTTTGACGTCGACCTATATTTATTGTTCTTCACTTGCAAAAGTAAAACTAATAGAACAAAAATAAAAGTAATAAAAATAATATCTCATTTTTTTATACATTTTAGAGAAATATGTTTTAAAAACAATATTATTATTTTAATTATATTTAATGTAATGATAATAAAAAATTCACATTATAACTCTAAAATAAACTGAAATTGATGAAACCTTTGTACTTTACATGTTAAAAATGAAATATAAAAAATATATTATATTAATCGTACAATTTATTTTAATTTTAAATATTTTTACTGGTAGACTTATGACTGACATGTTAATTATACGTTTACATCTTCACATACCGTCATATCTGTCAGTAACAATTGCATAGGCAACTACTAGTAGCTTAGCAAAATATAAAACCATCATCACCTGTGGTAATGAAGATTTTTTTAAATGTTTTTTATTGTAAAATACTATTAATTTTTATTTAATAAAAATATATTTGCACAACAACCTACACTGATTCACAACAGTTCAAAAATTAATTTTAAATCAAAATGTAACCATGACGATTCTACTGTGGTTTAATCATTTTTTTACTATCAAACTGCCTACTACCATCAAATGAAGCATTCTGCTTGTGCAGAATAATCTGCATAGAAATAAATAGAATTTTATACACAATGATTGAATGTGGAAGTTTAGCGATTTTTTTTTATTAAGATTGTCTTCAAAAGTGATACTCTACATTTTATGTCGCTAAAAAAAGTAGATTTCTCAAGGAATGAACTTTTATACAAAAATGACTCCACAGAGGTTCACCTACCTGCACGCGCTGGGTTTCCATGGCAACAGAGAGTTTTAACCATCGTTCAGTCTATGTAGTTTATATTCAAAGGATTACAAAATTTAGCAAATGTAGTCGTCAAATTTTAATTAAGTCATTTTGAAAGTAAAAATGAAGAAATACAAAGTGGTTTTATTGTAAAATATAAGACAGTGAAGGAAATATATATGAAGCAGTTAATAAAACTATAGTCACCCCATTGTATCATTGCTATTGCGTTATTGTTTTCTGAAATGATAACAAACAACTATAATATCAGCTGTACTTGCTACAGCGAGGCGACTATATTAATACCATAAGATATAATGTGATCAGGTTTTATTATTCATTATAAGCTGATGCTTCTTTTTACACGGCACAATATATTTTAATCTTACAATAATATTATCAAACTGTCCAAGATTCTATAAATATGAAAATGAAAAGGCACCACCCACCAATTTATAAGCAGCAATGCTCACAAGCAGCAAATACTGTAACTTAATCCTTCAAACTAAAATATGATTTGTTGTTTGGTAAGTACACACGGATTGTAGGTATTTGCTTCTTATGTAAATAGAGACATCGCTTGTGTGGCCTATTGCACAGCTTGTGATATATTTGCAAGCGTAGTGTGTAGTAGTAATTTATACGTACATACTGCAAGTGTGTTTACACAACCATGTTTGTACATTCTTCACGAAGAAGACGTACTCTGAAAAATAAGAGCAAAGGAAACACTCCCAAGGTCGGAAGTTCACAAATTATTAAATAAAGTTTATTGCTACGTGGGTGTACGAGTGGTGCTATTATAGAACAAGAAGCTGAAGCTGTAAGGTGAAGAATGAAGCACTTCAAATATCGAAATGTTTATTTAAATGCCGGTTGTTTTGACAAGTTACTGGTTGGATCTGAGGTAGCTTGAGTTCAATCCCCTCGAAATATAACTAGAATTGATTTTGATATATCAATAGTTGAGTCAAATTCTTTACCATTTCCCACATAACAATGTACTCTCCAAGTTAGTTACAATTCCGAAGAGGCAAGAGCTATCGTTTGATAAACGATCGGTATTACCGAAATGTACTAGAAAACGGGGTTGGCAAAAATAATGATTTATTTAAAAATTTCAAAAATCATTAATTTAAAAACTAAAATCAAATAAATCATGATTTTTTTTTATTTTTTTAATTTTTTAAAGATATTTAAGTGTTACTGCACTTTTTACTTGTTTTAAAACAATATAAATATTTTATTTTATAAACGAAAATGAAATCTGTAATAAAACCATAATGATTTATCTGAAGAAAATTAGGAAGAACAACAAAGAATTTTTACTTTTAGTTCATCATTAAATTTTCAGATATTATAATATGCAGAACATATATTGGTTATTATTAATAGATTTGTACCACAGGAAAAATTAACTATATTGTGACTTCTACATGATCGTAGAAAAATTATATTACAAAACCATTTATTAAATTTGTTTACTGCCTTATTAAAATTTCTTTTTTCTATTACTGTCTTTCCTAATTTTAATATAAAGGAATTTTTTATTTTATTATTTTAATTGTTTAAAAGTAAAATAAAAAAAATAATACACATCATTACCTACTTTTAATTAAAGAAATATTAAGAACAATAAATTCCCACAGTTACAATAATAAGAGAAAAAGGTAATAGTTATTTACATATTAATTGTAGTAACGCCTGGTTCCCGGATTAGCGACAGAACGATTACGGGAACCAAGTTCACGCAAGAGGTTAATACAATATTTTTTGCAGAACAAACATAAAATCAGTATTTTTTTACAAACGTTTCTATTCATTATACATTATTTCCACGGATCAAGAATTTTTTTCAATTAATTATAGTAGCCATATTTCGGAACAGTGAATTATGGCTCATAATTCACTCTGCTCGGCCAATCACAGAACCAGAAATTAATTATTCACGTTTATTTTATTTGTAGATCACCCTTCCTACGGCTATCTCAGAGCTGACGGTCTAATCATTTGTTATTGTGTATTTTTAAGTTGTCATTTTTTAAAATATTTATGCGTTTTTCTGAATTTACAGGGGTAGAAAAAGTAAAGTATTACATTCGGGATTATGGTCATTATTCAAATGCACTAATTTATAGTTCAAATTATTATCTTTAATTATTTGAGAAATTATACTTTTTATTACACAATTTTGAAAAAAATGCTAGAACTACGAATGTTGTTTCAAATTTCCCGCACGCAAATCTAATAGTAGAGTGCTCAGCGCCATGAAAAGCGTAAAAAAATGCGTTTTGTGGGGGAATCATTGTTAAAAGCTGAAATTTTCACACATGACACTTAATGACCGAACCAATCTAAATTTCGAATTTGTAAAAATTTGAACCAGACAAATGGGCACTAGAATCAAAATTTGAGTTAGGCACATACCGTTAAAGAGAAGAAAATTCTGAATTTTTTTATATAAAAAAACTGTCAATTTTCGTGGCGGGTCTATTTATAATATTTTTTTAAATTTTATTCAATACATTGTGGCTTACGGGCTTAAGAAATTTTGAATTGAAATATTTCGCAAATAATGTCGGAAAAAATCAAGCAAAATTAACCAGTTTTTATGTTTACACTGTATTATCTCCAAAACTAAAGCTTAAATAAAAAAAAAGTATTCTTTATAAAAGTTTCTTTAGTGTTTTGGGAACATGGTGGTCTATATTTTATTGTGCTATTACATATGGTAATCGAATTATTTTATTAATTATAAAATAACACATTTTTATGCTTTCCCGACGAGAGTCTGGCTCAGCGTCCCCACCCTTACAACGATGTTGTCTATCCTTACAATCTCCATAGCACCATCTCACTCCCTTGCATTGTACAGTTGCCAGCGCGAATTTATTTCTGATTTTGTAAGAAATAAGAAGTTATTACAAATGTAATTAATATTTATATTTATTAAGATTTATAAAATAATTTGAGGAAACATTCAGAGTAATATTTTTTTATAAAATAATTCTGTAACTAATAGTATTTTTTCGAGGTTGTCCAAATAAATAACAGTTTAGACATAATAAATCTTTATTACCACAACTTTGTTAAGTGTTTTTAAGAAATGAATAATAAGTAATACAAATGTAACAAAAGATAATCTTTAAAATTCGATAACTTTATTTTTAATTCCATTTGTATTGCTTTTTCTCAGTACGCAATATTATTATAAATTAAATTAGAATGGGCAAATAAAATGTACTTGTATTCTCAAACATTTATTTAAAAAATAAAACACAGGTGTCCATTGACTTAAAAATTCTTCGTCAGAGGTTTCTGAATTGGTTTCAGCAATATTTAACATCTGTAGTATTTCAGCAACAGATGAGTATCTATTTTTTATAATTAGATGTATCCATTTCTTTATAATCTACATATTGTGGTATTTTATCTATTTCTTCTCCAATATCTGAACAAATTTTCAAAATTTGAGATAACTCCGATGGTCCCAGACAAAAGATTGTATTTTTTTCTGAAGACGTAGAAGCAGCTTCAATGTAATTGTGTACAGTGTGAGATTTTGAAATGGATAGTATAAATATTGATGACTGATTTGGCTGCATCGGCTGTACTATTTATATTTTAGAACCAAACTGATTTTTGATAAAATCTGTAAAAAATCGTTTTGATCTAGTTCCATTTAATTCTAAGTATCTTTTAAATATTGATGTTACAGCAAATCCTTTTCCTTTACCTAATCCATTTTATATTTCATGTATTATACATTTTACAGCATCCTGCTTTTCTCTTTCGCTTTGTGACAAAAATTAATCTACAGCTTGGTTTATTTGTGGTTTTGATTGTGACGATATTTTTTTATTTGTATTTCTCATCTCAATAACTAAACATCCCGGATAATACTTAACTTCCATGGCAATTAAATCATTGGCCCCAATTCTTTTTAAAATATCCATCTTCATATTAGCTATGTCACGAATTTTTTTTTGAATATTTTTGGACATAACTTGGCATAAAAGTTATCCAACTACATTTTTCTGACAAAACACACATCTATTAATATTAAAATTGTCTTTTCTCAACGATTTTCCAACAGAAGGAGGTAACGTAATACATAGTTCTTTATATTCTTGCTGCGCTTTCGTTCTATTTCGCAAATTTTGAATGTTATGCTTACTTGTGTAACATGCATAGCATTTGTTATGCCATTTCAAATTATGCCAATTTGCTAATTGTATTTTTGACACTATTTCGTTAATTTCTGGCTCGATAGTGTTAGTTATTTCACTTCGTAATTTAAATACCTTTATGAAAGTAGCGCAAGTCCTTTCTGTTAAAAATATTGTACCGCCTCGTTTTTTACAAAGTATACAACAAGATCCTTGTTGTATATCAAGTTTTAACACCGATTCAAGTTCACTGCTAGAACTTGTACTTTCAGTTCTTTCCATATCTATTAAATTAAAACAGTGAAATTAAATCAAAGTATAAGTAATAAATAAAAATAATAATTACCTTATTAAGGTATATTAAAATAATGTATCGTAATACTTGGCTTCACTCACTAGAAAATTATATTCACACAGTCTCACTGTTACAGAAACACTATTCATATGAACAGTAAATAAATACATAAATCCCAATGATTTTAGCCTGCTTGCATTTTAAAAAGATATAATAAATATTATCTCTGGAGAATAATACATACAAATCAGAAATAAGTGAGATGGTGCTATGGAGAATGTAAGGATAGACAACATCGTTGTAAGGGTGGGGACGCTGGGCCAGACTCTCGTCGGGAAGGCATTAAAATGTGATATTTTATAATTAATAAAATAATTCGATTACCATATGTAATATCACAATAAAATATATACCACCATGTTCCTAAAAGACCAAAGAAACTTTTATAAAGAATACTTTTTTTTCATTTAAGCTTTAGTTATGGAGATAATACAGTGTAAACATAAAAACTGGTTAATTGTGCTTGATTTTTTCCAACATTCTTTGCGAAATATTTCAATTTAAAATTTCTTAAGCCCGTAAGCCACAATGCATTGAGTAAAAATAAAAAAAATATTATAAATAGACCCGCCACGAAAGTTGACAGTTTTTTTATATGAAAAAATTCAGAATTTTCTTCTCTTCAACGGTATGTGCCTAACTCAAATTTTGATTCTAGTGCCCATTTGTTTGGTTAAAATTTTTACAAATTCGAAATTTAGATTTGTTAGGTCATTAAGTATCATGTGTGAAAATTTCAGCTTTTAACAACGATTCCCCCACAAAAGTGATAATTTTAATTCTCTGGCACTCTACTATAATGAAAACGTGGGAAATTATATTTCAGACGTCGCTTAGCAGATGCGGATTTTATTGTAAATGTATTTGTAATTACAATAAGTTTTATTCCATATGTAATTATATTTTTAATAATGTTCTTTACTTTGCAAGTATAAAAAAAGAATAAAAAGATGCTTAAATGAAAACATGGATAATTAAATTTAGTTTGTATAATAGACAATACAAAAAGTGTTACTTTTACTAGTTTAAATAGAGCATAAAAGTCTTTTGTTCGTTTCAATTCACTTTCTTTAATTATTTATACAAATTAATACAGTTACAATAAAAGTAAAAACAAAACAAAACATATTTGTTTTCAAATGGATAAAGTTAATTTTTCTTTTCAACTGTTTATAATTGACAGTCAATAAATCACACTTTCAAATATTTTTAACCTGATTTACAAGTGCAAACCTACACCAGCACAAATATGTTTTCATCGTATGAGAACGTCTAAGAACATTCATATGTTAACTTTGCAGATTATTCTCAGAAGATATAAACCCTAGTTAGTAATCTGACATAAAATATTACTTCTTATTCTTTGTTGATGATAATTTATGTGTCCTTAAAGAAGATTTTAAAAACAGACCACAATTCCCAGAAGAGTTTATTGCAAAAAATGTTTCGTGATTCGTCATTGAAGTCTCTTTAGTGTTATTGCTTTGCTTATTATAGAAAGATGCTAATGATTATAATAAATAATTAATTAGTATAATTAGCAAGTTTACTAATTGATAATTGTAGTAATATGTCGATGTATTGTCACGCATATTAATTAAAATGAAATAGATCATCAGTTTTTTATTACTAGGAGTGTTTCATGTCTGCAAATTTAGGAAGACATTAACATATTTGTATAATGAAATCTTTACCAGATGTTGTTTCTCAAGTCGGTACTCAAAACTATATAGTATAGAGAATATAGCACATGTATAGAAATAATAATTTTTAATATAAAACATTACAATGAAAAACCTATCGAAGTGCCAAAACAAACAACAAATTTAAACAGAAAAAGGAGGGAACAGAGAAATGGCATGTTCTAAAAGAATGAAAATTTGAAATAGCTTTAACAAACATGCAAATTGGACACATCGATTATACTCACAAACACATCATGAAAACAACTGAACTAAATATAAGTATAATTTACTCAACCAAAATCACCATCTGTCAACAAATTTGATTTCAAAGCACACTTATTTTCATTAATATGTCAAAAACTGTCAAGTTTATAAGGTAAAAACCCTTAAACTTTTTTTAAGTAAAAAATATTTCCTTTCAATTAGTGCAATAATACACAGGAAATTCCATTTCAAAATAATCCATTAGGTTCGGATTTTAAAGTGCCGGTTACCTTAACCATCGGTTAATAGAGAAGTATAGCATGAAAATATTAAATAACCTATATATTTGTCAAGTTACGTCAATTTTTCGATACGATATTTTAACATACACTTTAACCAGAGGTGAAAAAATCGATTTTTAATATAACTCGGGAGTTCGATAAATAGAAAATAATTCTTCAGTTTTTTTCTCAAATTTGTTGCCATCTGGCAATATCCGTCAAGGCCTATGGGCTTTCGTGTCTACAACAAATTTTCAAAAATCTGCCATATTCTTTTTAATATATTCTCCCGAATTCGAATCGCATAAATCAATTTCTTTCTCATATTTTTTCTATATAAAATTATTTGTTGGCGCAATTTCCATATCAGCTACAATGCCTATAAAGCTGGGTTGGCAAAAATTATGATTTATTTAAAAAAAATCAAAAATCATTGATTTTCTTAAAAAAAATCATATAAATCATGATTTTAATTTTTTTTTTGAAGATTTCTCAGTATTACTTCACTTTTTAGTAGTTTTAAAAAGCAATATAAATATTTTATTTCATAAACGGAAACAAAATCTGTAATAAAACCAAAACGATTCATCTGAATAAAACTAGGAAAAATAACAAAGAATTTCAATTTTAGTTACACATTCCTTCAGTTATATGAGAATTAAAATGATAAAATTATAATTTTAAAATATTATTATATACAGAATACATTTTAGTTATTATTCATCCTTTCGAACAAATAATTAAATTTTTATTATAATTATTATATTTTTATATCTTTAATAAAAATCAATGATTTTTATTTAAAAACTCAGTTGATGTAAATCGTGATTTAAATTTAATGATTTAAATTTGGCCAACCCTGCTATAAAGCATATTGGCATAACCAACAATGGGTAATAAGCTGAGACTGAAATATTTATTATTATTTTATATCTCTTGTGTGGTCTACTATACTTTAAACATTTCTTACAAAATGAATGACATCCAATTATCCATATTTATTTTCATTTCCAAAACAAAGTAATTTATAAATCAACTTTTTTTGATCACGTCTGGCTATGGAACGGTAAACCAGCATGTGTTCTAAACTTGTTTTTTCTCAAGTTTAAATTTTGTGGTTATCAGATAAAAACCACAAAATTTCAACTCTACAGGGTCAAATAAACAATATATCATTTTTTTGTATGAATGAAGGACTTGTAAGGCAATTGTTTCTAGATCAAATCATCAACTATTTTTGAAAGTGAATGTACGTGTCTATAAGGAAATTAGAATGGAATACATTAAGGAGAAAAATTTACGTTTATAACTGTGTCGTAATTGTTTGATCATCGTATAAGCAAATCTTTATTACTAATTAAGAAATATTGCAAAATATGTAAAGACAAATTATTTTGTTCGCTCTATTTCACAAAGATATATATTTTTGCCTCAAGGAAAGAAATAAATTGTAAAATGATTATATTATAATTCTAATGTATTATTAATTGTACTTAAAATGGGGCTATTTTAATATTTCCGATTATGTAAAACCAATATTTTCTAACTGACAGATTCATAAAATGCATCATTAATTTTACGTTCTTATATGTAATAACTTTTTAAACTACGTTGTTACATTTTTTTTTATAAAAATATTAAAACGTAGGTATATTCTTGTTATTTTCAGAAAAAAAATACACTCTATTCATCTCTCTCACAAAAAAAAAACTCTATTAAGGCGATGAGAATTATTAATAATATTAACTTTATTAATAACAAATTTATTCTCAGAAATATGAGAAAGATCAAAAGTTGTTTCACTGAAAAAAATGTATGTCGCAAATAAATAATAATGTTTCAGCGATTTATAATTTAAATTCTTCAAATATTTGTAAGATGAGGCAAAAATTAATGGCCTACAAATTACGAAATTAAATTCTTATCTGAAAAAAATACAAATCTATTAAATTTTCACAACCGTTAGTTCCCTAGGCCGAAGATCTTATAATTATAATCACAAACCAGTTGTAAATGAATGATGTAGCCGGAGGCTGTGAAGTCCAGACAATAATCAATTAAATGGAAATTGTATTCCTTGAATATTTTAACAAAAATTAGAACACATATGTGTGTAGTGTAAGTATAGAAATATCTGATCTAAGAAATAGAAAAATTGGCAAGAATTTGTTCTTGTGTTTTTCAATTATTTTCGTTATTATTTTGCTGAGTAATGTTTATTATTGAGTAGTATTCGGCCAAAAATTCTGGTTTCTGGCGCTTTTGGGTTTGTTCGGAACAGTTTCACTCGCCTATTTTTTTTTTGTTTGTTAGTAATAGTTTTGTTTCGTACGTTATTTCATTTTTTTTCCTGTCGATTAATAATTATTATTTTATTATCGTTATTCTGAGACTGGTAGTATGAATGTACTAAGTGTATGATGAGGCAAGATCTCAATAATTTAATATGTAGAATTACGACTTATTGTACAATTAAGAAAAAATAAGAAACGTTATTTTAATAGAATAGCATACATTATAAAAGAACCAGTTAGTTAGTAACAAACACTTCTTGCAAAGATTACTTATTTCATTGTGATTATTTGTGGTATTTGTAAGGTGGTGATAGATAACTAAAATCTGTACTTCTTTAGTGAAGATAGTGCCCCGTATTCCGAGCTCACTCACATCATTATCATTAATTATACAGTAAATTGCGTTAGGTTCGTTTTACTTGTAGCTAAAACAAATTTATAAATATGGACGGTAAATAAAAAACTTACTGATCCAATTTTAATCTTAAATACGATTTTGAAGTTATTGAAATTAAATTGTCATAATTATAAGTTCTGAGTAATAGCACATGCTCAGATCCTCTGATCAATCAGATGCTTTTAGGAAAAGTTTAAATTTAAAGTTAGTTGAAACATTATTTCTAAATTACACATGCGTTATACAGTTCTAGTTGAATGTTGGAACAAACCTTAGATTCAATGGGAACAAAACTTTAAAAATGTTCGAACATTTTTAAATAATAAATTTGCTTAAAACCAACCATTACACCCTGTTGACTTTAATTCGCTCAATACTATAGTACCTACAGACGATAAACTTATATTGACTTAGAGATATATGTATATATTTTGTTTAAAATATCAGGTATATTATTTAATTAAACATAAAGTATATATCCATAACAAAAATAATGTATTTATTAATAATTATTTCATTGGGCGTCTTATAACCCTCGAAGAAATTTAAGTTGTAATAATCAACTTTGGAATAGGTAATCAAACACTCTCGTTATTATAATCAAGTACTTGTAAAAAATCAAAAAAAAAATAGTACCTAAGTAATAAGTCGTACTAATATTCTATTCATCATTCTTTTTGCTTCAAGATAACATTTTCTAATAAGTAGGTGAGATAAAACCTTGACGATTTCATCATTCAACACTATAGTGTTTTTTCAAAGCTATACAATTTATAAAAATTATTGATTACCCAGTTTAATTACAAGATATTATTCGTACCACAATACGATCTGTAATTAAGATCAATCAAAATTAATTCAGTAATTGTGTTTTAATATACTTTTTTCACTTGCCTTATACAGAAAGAATTGATAAATGTATTATGAATAATATCTATGATCTAGAGTCTATATATAGATATGCAATTTCTATACCTTTTTTATATACCGGACATATACATTACATGCCATGTACTTTCATATTTATGTTATTATTTGCTAATAAGTTTAATTATACACATTGTACATTCGGAATTAATTGACATATATAAGAAGATATGAAGAAAATAACATTTCGAGAAACATACTTTAGATTTAATGCGTTAAGTGGTTTTTTGAAAAATTTCAAACAACAAATTACAGTTAAATAAATTAAATATATTCGTTTTTTATGTTAGTTACTTTTTACTCATGCTGTCTATTTATATGTTTGTAAGGTATTTATGGATAATAAAATATTTGCTAAAATGGAATGAAATAAAAACCAGAAAGTGCCAATAATTAAAGACGTCGAAGTCATTGTTACAGACATATACCTACACATTTTTACACACAGTTAGTAACAATTTCAGACACTCAAGTTATTGTAGTAAATTATAATTCTTAAAGATAGGTTCTAAAGTTAAGTTAAATATTTAAATATTAGTATTTATTAACATATTCCATATCATTTGTTTTTCTTTTTACAAATTTTTCAAAAACATAATTTTGACCGTAATCGCATTATGATAAAAGCAAAACTATGCCAATGCAATTTTTTTTTTATTTTTACGAGCTAAAATGTGTAGATACAAAATAAAAACTTTACTTTAAAATTAAAATATTGGCATTTTTTTTCTAGTTTTGAAATGAAACCTATCTCAAAGATAATGTAAATTTTATATCAATTATTATAAAATTTATTATATTCTTATTGATATTACGAAACATTATTTCTCATAAAATCTTGCGGATATAAGATTGTAGAATTACTGCCATCTACACCAAACTACTAAGATCCACACCTTTACAAAAATGCACAAATGTTCATTATTTGCTTCGCACATAAATTTAGGATATTTGATGTTGATCAGTTGATCAGTGTAAAATTCGGCCTTTGCTCTATCTAATGTTAATCCAGGAAATTAGGAAAAAATAGGATACCATAATATTTACAAATCATTCATATTTTCTTGTAACTTACAATTTATTTGACCGCGTCCAATACATAATAGATTTATTGTTTATTTTAAGAAGTAGGGGAAATATTTCTATTTACTCTTCCAAAACCTTAGATGGTTTAAGATTGGCAGTATATCCCCTTAAATAACAATAGCAGAAAATGTAAATTAAATCAATGATTTTTCAAAAAAAAAAAATCAAAGTGATTTAAACCAATGCAACCTGCTTATATGGAAAACGTGTCATACCGAAGTAACAACACATAAATAATTATTAAAAAAAATACTGATTATGGACATAACCTTAATGTTACTTAAGGACACTCCGTGCTAGTGTATAGAGTGCAGCACAATATCTATATAAGTCTTGATAGTGTAACCTCGGAAATAACCTTAAAGTGGCTATTACTTATTTGGAAATGTAGAGTAGTATTATAATAAAATCCACCTACACATATAATAATCCAAACAAAATGTTTACATGTATAATCTTCCAACTCTCTCAAGCATGTGTGTATTCTTTCTCAATGACACGCTTGGTTTATGAGTTTGTATGATGGTTAAGTGACATATATTAGCATATGACATTCTGTTTATACATACGGTAGGTGGAAACTTAATTACCAACTCAGTTCCTGATTAAATTAAGGAAAAGTGTTAAGTCGATTTAATCTTACATGACATTTAAAAATACATAAATTTGCATAGTGTGTTTTGCCAAATTATAATCGTATATTTCACCACGAGATAATAAATATTCAGAATTAGTTCGATAATAGCTGTAACTAAATTAAATCCACTAAATCAAAGTAGCATATTAAACTAATTTTAAATGGAGTGGTTTCTAAACAATAATTTACATATGTAATATCACAAGACCTACTCATTTTATCGATATGCTTTTATTTTGCACAATTTTTTTTTCTTGATTGTGCTGAAAAGCAAAAAAAAAGAAGTCCTCAAAAATAAGTTTTTTTAAGAAAATCATAGTGGTTGTGTGTTATTTGGTGACATAATAATTCTAAAGATAACAACAATAACGATAATTGTTATTATTTTGAAATATTAATATCTGTCACACTGCCAGTTATAAACAATAATAATTGTTTATTTACTTGGTAGCGGAAATTTATCGTGGGTACCGAAATTTTATCATAAATAATATAACGATAATAATGAATTTAACAGTAAACTTTATTGCATAATAAAAGGTAAACTAGTGTGACAAATAATTAGAATCATTTTTGGCACAACGTTATTACATGAATTAATTTAAAAAAAAAAGAAATATATATTTTTTAGTGTAACTTGACAAAACAGTAATTACAAATAATAATAAAAATAAAATTACGCTGTTAAATTAACAGATCATCCGTTAAACATTTGTTATTTTTGTCTTACTTCCATGACTACTTCCATTTTAGAGGTGATTCACGTCATTTTCATACCTAATTTTTGAGCTTACAAGTTACGTAAAATTAATTTTGCTTATTGATTCAGATGCAGAATTTTATGCTCTACAATTGTTACTTGAAGCTTTTTTACTTAAAATAATTAGGGAAGCAGGGAATTAGGAAAATATGCTTGTACATGTTAAATCCCTATGTTCGGTTTTTTTTTAGTCATCCCCCTGTATGTATATGGAATATATCTCTATCTTAATGCAAATCAAACTATTTCTCATATAATAGTGACCCCCTAGGTACCCTTTCCATGCCAGATAAAATACCAAGGAGTAGCCGTTTGATGAAATTAGTGATATCTGCAATTAACTTGACACACCCAACAGTGGGTAATAAATCGTACGTGATATTAATTTATTTATAAATATTATACTTGCAAAATTTTTTTTCTTTGTAATCTGATTCTGACATATGACACCAGTTGTAAAAAATAATAGCAATTTTCTTCTGTGTATTTGTACGTGCTTGGATTAAGATAAGCTTTTCTTCTTCTTTTTCTGCTATGATACAACATTCCTTGTAGAAGCAAGGCAGAAGTAAGGCTTCAACTGCCACAGGTACTTGCTTCGTTTCAATTTTACTTGTATTTTAAAAATATTGCAGTCAGAAACTTCTACAAAGTGGTTTTAAACCACTCACACACAGCTATTATTTATTTGGTAAACAGGGAGAATATAAACATGATAATTGAACTGTATTTAAAAATAAGAGCGAAAAATGGTTGATTTCAATAATAACATTTAATTACAATGACTGTTTTATAGTAATGTAAAATAATTGACTTTTTAATCTTGTTTTTTTTTCAGTAATGAGGTAATTATTAACGAAAATTATTTTAAAATGTAAAAAAATCACTTTATTTAAAATCCAATGTAAACTTTTAAATTAATTCATAACAATTATTACAGTTCAACCTATTTATAACAATTATTTGTAAGAGTAGATAATAGACATATTAATTGTTGAGAACAATACATTTTTCATAAAGAAAAAAGAAAGTAAAATATTATCTTGCATTTAATTTTTAATTAACTTAGGGAATATTAATGAATTTAAAAGCCCTTTTAGATTAGCCTATTAATTGTAGAAGATCTTGTATCATTTAAATTGTCTAGTATTAGTTTAAACAGTAAACTGGCTGAAATATTGTATACGATCGTAAAACAGAACACGTTTTATTTTTCATACAACCTGTCAGTCAATGTGGCTGTGAGCAAACGCATATATGAATTTTGTGATCTCATGCATTTCTAACGTTTATTTCTTTTTATTATATGTAGTGTGGTTATAGAAAACTTAGTGTTACTACTGGTAAAGTTGTAAGTATTGCAAAACTTTAAATGTAAATAAATTTATAGTTAATTTTGCTTGTCACATTGTCATATTCAAGGAAAGTGTGCAGAATCAGAGCCAATATATTGTACAAGAAATTGCATTAATATCATATAAAACTTTGAGAAAATCTAACTTTTGGTAGAAGATATTGTATCATTTCTTGTACTATTTATTGTCCCATATATAGGCTAGTCTAAAACAGGCTTAATATACTATAGAATAGAGTGTAGATATTCCAGAAAAAAAACAAAATTATCTACAATGATAATCAGGTAAATGACATTAGCTCAAATTGTTATAACAGCTAATAATTGATTTTTTAAAATTAATAATAACATTTTCTTTAAGATGAAGTAATAGGTGTATTAATTTATTTTATTTTATATAATTTCTTGAAACATATTACACGCACGCATATTATAAAAAGTTAATAGTATTAGGAAATGGTAGTTAAATCCATATTCTTAGAAAATTAGTGCTACCCAACTCTCATTTTGCAAGTAGTAAGGAAATGGAATCACAGATATGGATATATATTTCATTTCAGTTGTTAATAACTGCAATAAATTCAATGAACTTCGTTAATAACCTCCATATAAGCGCAGAATGATGCGAATATATCATACGGCGAGATTACTTTCTATATATTGTAGTAGCTGCACCCGTATATTAATATAGTACAGTTATCTCCAGTGCAGTCACTAAGTGACCGGTTGTGCAAGTGACGAGAGTACAAACCGGTCACTCACACTCACACACCAAATTACTCAATAACCTCCCAGAACACTCTGCACTGCTGCTTAAGTGCCTGTGATGATTCAATATTTAGTTTAAAACTGGAGATCGTTTCTTGGTAGATGAAATGGTTATGGTTCTGAAAACCCGAATACGATTCACCTTAGTATTAATTATAAAAAATGAATGATGAATACTATTTAATGTTTGTTAATTAGATTCCCAAGTAATGTATGTTTACAAATTACAGATCTGTAATAATTGTAACAATGACAGAAGGTTAAGTTAACAATGACAACTATTTTCAAAGAAATTTTCCTGTATTTTTAAAATTTTAATTTCCACCGGTTTCGAATAATGGCGAACTTCCTTTCGATCTCAAAAATTATGCTCGACCGACAGAAAGCAATTACTGCCCTTAATACTTTAATAATTACATTTATTTCAAATTTAAGCTTTCGGACTACTTAGTATTTTTTTGCGAACATCGGATTTTACAACCCTGTTTAAATTTCTTCTTAATCAATTTTGAAACCTAAACATGATTTATTTTTAAAAACATTTTTTTAAATAGTTCTATGTATTTATAAAAATAATAAAAAAAATATCTCGGAAGGATTCGAATACAGGTTTAAAGAGTTTTCGATGTTTATAAACTAACATATTCACACCAGTATATGTCTAATAATATATTTATGTACATAATTATAAATTTTAAAGTGTTACTACTATTAATTGATTACAAATATAAAATTATATGATTAATACAATCGAAATGTTCAAATGATCTAATCAGAGGCGCACCCAGATATTTTTTTCAGAGGGGGTTTCAAAGAGATTGTTTATTTTAAGTGGTAGGTACACTATATCTATCACAAGAACTACAAGAAATACAGAGTTAGTTAAATTAGCTATTAATTTATACATATATTAATAGACTATATATTACATTTCACTATTGGGCATAATTTTTTTTGTTTTCATTTATTCATACTTTTTTCCAAATAATAATTGGTTTATCTGATCTAAAAAGGTTTAGTTTGGTTTATCTGAAACAATTACTGAGTTCCAAAAGGTTTCAGGGTGGTTTATATATTTCAAAAACAAAGCGTAAAGATATGTGTACGGAGACTAGTTGGTTTGAGAGTATTTATATGTAATTCGGAATTAGGACAACAGAAAATGAGTTCATTCCATAAAGATAATATATTAACAATAACATAAAATTGACATGCATAATATAATCAATATATATATATATATATATATATATATATATATATATATATTTAATAAAGTACCTCATTAATTTCGGGGGGGTGTTTGAAACCTCCAAACGTCCAAACCCCCCTTGGGTGCGCCACTGGATCTAATTGTAATATTAACTTAATATTACAAAGTATAAGAAGCGAAACAACATAAATACTCAAAATAATGATACAATTTAATCATTCTAACCTCAACCTTTTCTTTCAATAAAATAACAATGAAGAGAAATTATCAAAGAATTGAAAAAGCATTGAAAAAATTGGCTGAGAAATTCTAGTACATCCGCCTTGAATCGACGTGTGAAAAGAATATGCATTCTCCATTCTTTTTTCATTTGTTATTAGCACAAAAATTCGAAATTCTTGTATCCGCATTGTTTGAACAAAAGAATTCTTGCATAATGAAATAAAAATATCGCGTAGTATACCACGGACAGAGACAACTAAATAGACGTAGGTTGTAAATAACTTAATAGTTAAATAAATGGTTTTATTATGTTATATATTATTAATGTTGTATATTTAGGATAATAAATTAACTGAATAATGTATTCCAGAAAGCAAGTGAACATTTTGAGTTGCTCTGCTGTAATGATGTGTTAATGTAGCATAATTGCAAGTCCAAATGATCTCATATAGCATGATTGCATCATGAATCCTGTCGTCAGGTGAAAGGATGACATACATTCTATGAAGATGCGCTGTAAATGTTAAGAATTGGTAACTGTATAGGGAAAGGGTACTGCATTCTATTGTTACCATTATATACAGTTATTATAATCGAACGAAAGGTTTTGCATTTGCGTTATACGAGTATACCGCTTTATACAAATTCCAAAGAAATTACTAAATTACAACAAGATGGAAAGGTGCTGATATGTTTAATTTTATAAAACACATCCATTTATATACTCAATAAAATGTGAAACATAAATACACCAACTGTTTTTTTTTTTGTGATTTTTGATTATTTGTCTAATATCTATAAATTTTTACCAGACATTTAAATATTTTATTTAACTTTATCTTGACTTATATCTATCTATAAGAGTACCTAAAAAATAGAAATATACAAAATTAATTCAATTCAGAAATTTTTTCGTCACCCTCAAATATATTTTTCAATCAATCAATCGATATCAGATGCTACTATATTACAAACAATTTTATATTTATAACATTGCAAAATTTTTGAAATTTTAATAAAAAATTGTAAATAAAATTTCCTTTAATAATAACAACAATAATATTTAATTCTAATGTTCTTGAACCAATAGGTCAGACTGGTAGAACTATTTCTACAAGATCAAATGAATACCAACGATCTATATCAGATTGAATCAGCTTGAGAAATCGTCAGTTGCAGAGCATTGCCTTGGAGGATTTTCATGAAATAAAATTTCAACATTCGAAAATTATTTCAAGATCAACATCTCTTAACAGAAGATTAATTAGCAAAGCCATTGAAATTTTTAAAACTGAAAATATTAATCTCAATCACAACAATGCAAAGTTTGTAAATATGTACATATAGCTAGCATGACTTCCTGTGTTATAATATGCGGGTAAACTCGACTTAAGTTGGTTGCTAAACATGGTTGTAAAAAGTTAGATTAGGTTAAGGTAGGCCAAAGTTAGGTTTGGAATTGTATAAAATATCAATAAATATTAAGTTTACATTTTATGAACAATAAAATTAAGAAGTTTTTTTTTATTATTTCTACATCTAATAAAAACTTCTTTTATCTACAACTATTGAAATATGGGTACATTATACGTGTGATACTACATATAATATACTACTCATATTACACAAGTGTAATATGAAATGTCATGATACACGCTACACTTTTCTATAATAAATAGGGCATATAATTTAACACATAATATTTTATTAAACTGTTAATTTATTAATAACATATTTTTTATTATAAATATCAATATATATGCTTATAAAAGTATAATAAATACAATTTGAAAATTGATTTTGACATTTAAGTGCTACTGTGGCGCCATCTGTTAAGCTATATATGAACTACCCACACCTACCTGAATATTTAACAAATAATATCAGATTTGTTATATGCCTGATAGTTGTAGATAAAGTATAGTATTTGACTCGCATAATATGGCTACATTACACTCAGATGATTAAAAATACTCGCTACCGCTCGTATTTTTAATTACATCATCGTGTAATATAGCCTACATATTATGCTTGTTAAATAATATACTATAATTTGACAATATTGACATGAAATAAAAATTTTCTTCAGGTTTGGCCATAAAGTCGAGTTTTATCAAAAATGCTACAATTCCTTACTTAGTTAGTTGTTTCTTGTTTTTATTTTGTAATTTGTCATTACCCTGAAGAAGGAAGCAGTTTATGCAGCCGAAACGTTGCTTTTAATAAACGTATCATTCTCAGCTACTGTTTTAATTTTAATTTTTGTTTTAATTTTATGTTTTAGTATATCATATGCCTACGTGCGTAATCATTCCATGCACATATTTTAGTTTTAATTTTAATTCTAGTTTTATTTTTTAGTTGGAAGAGTATGCAAACTTCATATTTTCTAAAACTAGAAATGAGAACTGTCAACTGTCAAAAATGTCAAATTTGATTTTGAATATCATTAATAAATATTATAATATCCAAAACCAAAATCGAATTTAAAATGTATTTTGCTGTTTTGTACATAGAAACTGTGAAAAGAAGAATTTGAGGTATTGCTGCAGCTGTAATTTTATTAAAAAACGAAGAGAACAAAAAGAAACAGAAAATAAGAAATGAAATAAAATATAAAAAGGAAAAATTGAAACATAGCAAGATACAGCACATCAGTACTGCAATCAAAAAATAAACTTAAAACTAAAATTTAAAATTAAAATAGTAGCTGGCAATGAATAAAAAAGTTGTTTTATTTACTTAAGTAATATTTATTTTACGACAGTAAGTTCACTTTAAATAAAACGAATTAAACCTATATCTCAAGTGTAGTAATTAAATAAATAAAATTTAAGAGCAGTTCCTAATACCGGTATTATATAAACTATATAATAAAGTAGTTTACTAAAGATAAAAATTTTTAAGATAATTAAAAATAAAGTTCAAGGCAACATTTTATTATTATAGACTCATTTTAAAAATATTTACTATCCCATATTATTATATTTTCATCTAGAAGTCATGTTTAAAAATAGGTACCTGGTTAACACACAGCATTATTAATTAATTAAAAATCTCTCTATGACTTCATAAAGATTTCTAAAGTCGTGACTGAGGCTCTCTACATGAAATCTACTTACAAGACAGTAGAAAGACAGTAGATAGTTTCCTAACGAACTTGTACTTCCTGTTATAATGAATGGAGAATATGTGAAATAATTAAACTTGTTAAAAGTGAAATTGTACTGTCAAAAATTAATAGAAACATAATGGGAAAGAAAGTGCAGCTGGATATTTTTAGCAGTACTAATTTAGTTATTAATTATCGCAATAAAGTTTCAGTTGTAATTCATTGCTCCGGTTACACGAAATTTAATTAAACCTATTAATTAATGTTCTCAAAACAAATATAACTTTGTGGACTCATAAAAATTCAATAACAATTTTGTTTTTATACAACTATTACATACCAAATACTAGAATGCACATTGATATTTTTATTATACTACAGAAAAACCACAAATGACAATATTAAACTGTCTTCTTTGGTTAACCAATATTTATTAAAAGTTGAAAAACATGTGCCATAGATTTCAAAAACTTAAATATGAAGTTACGTTTAGTCGAATTTGCTTTACAGGTGAACGTCGGTTACATCTCAGTCAAAATCGGTATGATACTAGAGTATTATTTATGCTTTTTTGTTTTTACCTTTTTACTTCCTTGTATAAAGTAAAGGAAGTATACACCTATTGTAATCGAGAAAAAAGGTTTTCAGCTTTCAACGGAAATATCCATTTTGACAATCCCTGTGACGTCTGTATATTCGTACGCATAACTCAAAAATAATTAGCCATAGAATGTTGAAATTTTGTAGGGACTGTTAGAATATCTAGCTGCATGTGCATTTATTTTTTTGATTGCAACAAAAAAATTGTATAATTTAATAAGCTTACAAGGGTGTCATGTGGTGTCTACATTATATATATATATATATTTTTTAAATAACTTACTTCAAATTTGAGAACTAAATTTATCTAATTTTCTAAACATCGAAACTCACCTATTTTATTGAAATTACATGGATAGCCTGAACCATAGCTAAAAACCAATAGAATTTTGTAAAATTTAAAAAGAAAGACAATTGGAATTGGGAGATAGAGTAAAAAAAACATGATTGAAAACATTTTTTGTATATTTAGTTGAATATTTTATATTATCTATTAAATCGTTTACGGAATCAACCTAACCAGCACTGCCTGCCATAACCATGAACAAAATAGCTAAGTGGCACACCTATAACATTGAGTAAAAATCTGCCGATACATTTGTGTATTTATCTGATATGAATTTATAGTTTCATCTTCATATATTGCGAGATGTGTGTATTGATATTGAGTATTGGCGATGTTGGTATTACGGCCTACACACGCGTATGAACTTGTCATTAATTACTGCACCGTTACTGCACAAACAGCCCAGTACCAATGCATTAAACCCACGGACCTGTGACTCATACCAGCACCAACATTGATTTCAGAAAGTGGTTGAATACGAGTATAATCAAACGTGAATATATTGCCTACTGTAGTACACTGACTCATAACTAGTTTATAGCAGTGCGAAAGAAATGCTTATTTCGATGCAGAGGTAAACATTGAAAAATAATCTGTGAGTAAAAATTCACTTTTTCGCCGAGTAAATTTTATTTTTGTTAAACAGTTCTCAAGTGTACTGGAAAGAATTGAGGAATGATGAGAGAATTCCTTTCTACTGCAAGATTATGGCAGCCTTCTCCAAGTTTTTAAATTCTCTAGGGATGGTCAAAATGGAAATTTTACCTTAAAATCTGAAAACCTAAATTATTTCTGTTACAATACTTCCTTTACTTCGCATAAGGATATAATAATAAAATGAATTACTGTGACATGCTTTTACTGTAAAAAACAAAAACTTATAAGGTATATACAGATTGTTAGAAAATAAGTTTTCAAGATTTATAGGATATGGAAAAGAAGCCAAAATAAAACGAAAAGTATTTTATTCACAATCATTATAGTATAATGCCGATTCCTAACTTTTTGGAGGTTTGGAAGTTAGTCATTCCTAACTGTATTGACAAATCTCTTGGGTTGGAAGTAACAAATTGCACTTCCATCTCTTGGGTTGGAAGTATTTATGTAGAGGTTGCCTAGTAACATTGTCATAAATCTCTACAATAAAATAGGTTAAAACAAATTATAATGAAGGGAAAAAAAACTACTGGAATTTAGTCAATGGGATAAAATTTTATTTCCTCTCCTACCGGTTTCGACCCCATTGATTGAATTCCAGTAGTTTTCTTTCCCTTCATCAATTGACCAGTGAAGAAAAATCCGTCTACCACAAATTATAATAGTTGTCAAAAAATACTGTACCTTATTTATTTATTAAAAAAAGGATGATTGTGAATAAAATAGTATACATACCTCGGTGGGAGTTTCATTTCGCCTCGCGCTATATCTCACCTCCAAGCTTCGCCTCTCGGTAATACCTATATATAAGCCCTCGGCTGAAATGAAACATTTCCCACCTCGCATGTAAATAACTAATACAACATGTATCCAAAAATTGAACCGTTTCAGAGATATGGGAGTTTTAATTCAGATTAATAAATTTTATAGTATAGTCCCATATCTCCGAAACGGTTCATTTTTGTATAATACTTATTGATTTGTTTTGACTTGTTCTCCATGTCCTATACATCTTGAACACTTATTTTTTAACACCCTATATATTGATGAAAAGTGTAAGTCTCTGTTCCTTCTAAAGATACTGTGTCGAAGAATAATATAAAACAGTACTTGTATTACAAGAAATATATCATTGGTATCTAAAGAGCTATTTCAATTAAATGGTCTAGTATAAATAACAGATAGTTTAATAAGTAGTCTACTGGTTTTGGGCCGAAGCTTCTGTAGTTAATTAAAGAATGATTGAGTTCCCAATCAAGTGTGTTAAAATTTCAATTATAAGAAACAAAAACTCGGGTATGCGAAAGCCGATTGGATGTATATTGGTGTCAGTGTACGGTTGAACTCGTACTCGATTCTTAAGGAGGGCATGATAGCACGATGAACCGTTACGAACTGTCTTGTCCTCTTTCCTCACACTCATTCAAATCGCCAGAAATCCAAGAGGAACTCATTCATGGCCATGCAGAATACTAAATGTATTTCTATTCACGCCTATACAAATTTTAATATATGGTAGGACTTCTAATACGTTGATTCTAGTAGGTGATATGTTTTGGTGTCAGAGTAATAACTTGTATTCAACATATTTATTACTACACATAGCTGGTAATCGTTTAAATTAACGGTTTTTGCTTCAATTTCGTTTACTATAAAAAAATCTAATGTGTCCAACATATTACCTCCTGCCCAGGGCTGTCGCGAGGGTGAGCCAGGGTAGTATTTTTCTTGTTTAAAAATAATAAAAACATATTGAACCGTAATTGGTAAAAAAATGAACTCGGACACCTTTGCTTCAAGACATCCTAGACGGATATTTACAAATTGAATGTAATTTAAAGGATTGTCCGGATACCCGTATATTTTTGACAACTTATGACAGTTTTTCGATGCAATATTTTTCTATTAATCAATGGTTTAGCTAGGAGGTCCTCAGAATTGTGTTATTTTTTATTAAATAAGATTTATTTATTAACAAAAACATTGATTTAATACCTTAAGTGCCCACCCTAAAAAATGTCGGACGTCACTGAGGTGATATGTTTTGGTGTCAGAGTAATAACTTGTATTCAACATATATATTACTGCACATAGCTGGCAATCGTTTAAATTAACGGTTTTTGCTTCAGTTTCGTTTACTAAAAAAACCTGTGACCGACACTACCGAATATCTATGCTAAACAATAAAAATGTCGCGAAGTGAGGTCTTACAAGATTTTTCATTTTTAGATTTAATCAATAGAATAATGAAAAATATTAGACCCGTATTTTCTATTTCTCCCAAATTGACTTTTACCAATGAAAATATAGTGGCAAATAAAAACCTTACAATGCTTTAAATCACAGACTGTTCACTTTACCAACTTTTAAACGCGCCAAACAAAAATATTTAGAATCTGGAATTCAAACGTTTATAACTTCACACTAGAACCTACGGATTTTTCAACTTTTTTTTTTAGTATGATTTTAAAACGATATTATAAAACATAAAATGTAAATAAAAAAAAATTACATCATATGGAACAACAAATTAAACATTGTAGTTTCGATTTAAACAAAATAAGGTTATCTCTTTTTCACTACCAGCGTAGCACCAATCATTATTTACCTTTATTTGACATGAGAAATTGTTATTCGCTACTATTACTTTGTAACCATGGTCACTTAGGCTAATAATAAATTATTATTGACCTAGGTCAATAATGTAAACTGTTTCTTTCCAAAGAAATTCAAGCATACAAAAAAAGTTTAATAAATGGATTCATATTTTTTGCCACCTAATTTAAATAAAATCAATTAAAATCAGATCAACAATCGAAATTGAGGTGACAAACTGAAACGCCAAATATAAAAATAAATGCAGTTTACTATAAGTCGTCTCAAAAAGAAATAGAGCTGCCAATCATTCTCCCGTATCTATTACAACAAACAAGTTACAGGACACGTATGTATCGTTTTATCCAATGGGGTGTAATGTGCTGTTCAGTACATACTGCAACCGTCGTAGACTCTTGTCTTGCCTACCAGTACCAAATCAACCAACTTCAAAGTTCTATCAGTATAGCATGGGATTATTTCAATAACAAATGGAATTTTGTAAATATTTAAATTTTAAAATACTTTACTTAGTGGAATTTATATGCTATTAATCGCTTCATCTTCCATAAATTAAAACATATTAAAAATTAATTCTCTGTTTTTACTATTTCAAAATAGTAGTTTATAAATATATATAGACATTAATAAAATAAATATTTTTTTATTGGTATGATCATTTTGTACTCTGTCTGTGCATTGATGTACAAATTAACAATATACATATATAGTGTTTTTCAAATTAACTAGAATTAGAAGAGAATGGCTTACATTTGTTTGGTCATGATAGATTTTCCAATCAATTCATTGTTAATGATTCGGTTGTTAAAGCAGTGAGTGATTTCTTACCGACAGGGAATCGGTAGCTTACTAATTGTGAAAGTTTAATTAAAACATTATAACTTATGTGAAACATTTTTTTTAATATTTTTAAATTTCATTTTTGGCTGAACCTCGCCTTTGAGAATAACTCAATAAAGAAATTATTATTATTATTATTATTATATTGCATCGATCATGTCAAAAACATAATAAGCATTGTGAGCAATAAGTACTTTACCGACTACGAATTATTGGAATTCTCGTTCCAAAAACACTCTCAACAGGAAGTAAGCACTTACTGCTCTGACCGTCACTTATAACACGGATGGTATTATAATAATACCGATTTTAAAGTTTCGTTATTTTAAGAAATATTAACGAATTTGAGTTTTTACAATACGTTTTGACTAAAAGATATCATCCAGATGTATGTGTGCACTTGAAGTGACTATTTCCTTCACAATTTAATAACCATAGATATATCAAGATTTTAAAAATTTGGACCAGTCATAACATACTGACAGCCAAAATTGTATACCATGACTATCGCTATTATTGAAAAATTGAAGAAATTTAAAGATTCATTTATATAATTAAAATACGACATAATGTACTTGTCATTTGATTCAGAATTTTTTATTTTCCTATTCATATTACAACAATTATTGTCAGTCAAAAAACTAATTCTCCATGTTAATCTCCTATGTGCACCTAGGAAGAAAAAACACACAGTAAACATGACGTAAGAGATAAAAACCAACAGTGTGTCCTCTTTATTAATTTTCTTAAAGTTAAGCTGCAAGGAATGTAAGCTCATGTTACGGTAGGAGAGTAGATGTAAGTAGGTACTTACATTCTGAGGTGCTTATTATATTTTTCGCGTCACCAGGAACAATTAACTTCAAATAATATTAAAGTATTCGAAAAGTGTAGACCATTTGTCAGTTCAGATTTATTTATTTGCAACTTTTTATAGCTGACTTTGTCCCGTTGCTAGACGACTAAATGTATACGAAATTGGAATGATTTTCATAATAACCCTACTACTCATAGTAGGACTGTTATTTTCTATAACAGTATATATAGTTGAGAATTCAAACACATTAACCATTCAGCCATCACTGGGTTATTATTCTCTTTAGATATAATGTATGTAAAAATAAATACTTAAATACATAATAAGACAAACAATTTAAATAATCTATTATAGTTTTAGACTTAGGTACCTGTCGATATTTTAAATATATTAACATATGGAAATGAAGAATGTTGTTCGGTGTAATATTTTATGTATATGTGAAAGCACGTTATGTAATTCGTAAATATTTTTAAGAAAAGTAATTAATTATTTAAGTACGTTAATACATCATTCAAATATTTGAGTTATTTCAGGCCATAAGTAAAAGTAAAATAGTATTATGTTAAACTATTTATTACGAGTATAAATAAACATATCTTCAGTCTATTGCATGCATTTTAATATATCAGCCCTGATTATAGACAGGCGGTAGGTTCGTATTGATGATGATATACCGGTAAAGAATAATGAAGAGAGTCTGAAGAATTCTCTTATTGCAGCACACACCTATCTTCATTTCAAATATTTTTCTTTGATGATATCCGTTGTTGTTTTTCCTAGTTCTTCGCATCGTACTGTTAAATTCTGTTCACTTGTTTTAAAAATTACTTTAATAGTGTTGGATAGTGCAGATTAACTCAGTAACACTATAGTATATTTTTTATAAAAACATAGTAACTATCGCTTCTGTGCATTTCTTATATTGTCTATTATTAGGTGCATTCTTGCATATTGTTGGAATTATTTTTATTCTGATTACATTCTAAAACACAAGGGCGTTGGAACCGGGCTGATTCTGGGAGCAGTTTCCCGCCTGGAAATTTTGCTGGGGGCGAAGATTATTTTTACATACACCATAAAATCAATTTTGGAAGTTATAAGCAAAAATTAAAAACCATAAAATTTACATTTTGGTTCATATCTAGTAAGTTACGCATATTTTTTAGGAAAACAGAGACATCCTTAAAATGTTCTCTTAATGCGGCAAATTTGATCTAATTTAACCGAACTCGTATCTTTTAAAAGTTATTTGGAACACCCTGTATATGCTATCTGCGTCTAACCAACGACAGAAATAAAATAGATACATTAATGTAACCGCGGTAACGTATATTTTAAAATATTAAAAAAAACGTAAATATGTCATTCCTGTAATTTATGAAGGTGATTTTGCTGTCTACAATTTGTGATTCACTGTGTGTTTCTATAGTTTCGCTAGTTTAATTTACAACTCTTTTCGTATGTTTCATCCATCTTTTTATTTGTATATAATAAATACAGTTTTGATATTTATTTACTTCAGAAATTACGAAAGTGTTACATTTTATATTTAATAAATTTCGTATTGCAGAAATTATGATTTTATTTAAAGTAGAATTTAATTTTAAACAATTTTGTACTCTTGTAGTTTTGCTCTAAATCTATCAGGAGAGATCAGGATATCTATAATATAATAACCACTGTCCTTTATGTTTGGTCTCAAAATTTAAAGTTATATCATTTTTATTGTTACACATTGCTCCACCTCGAAAAGTAGTTACAAAAAATGTGCACTAGTTATATATTTATTCTGGTCAAACAGACAGCATTAATTGCAGTTTTTCATCCAACACCTTAGTGTTAAAAAGTTAAAAAAACATTGGAACGAATTAGTGCAAGTCATCGAACAGACTTACAGTGAGTAAAAAAATATTTGCACACTTTTTTGTTAACCAAGTAATTCAATACATTTGGATACAAAAAGTTATTTTAGTTTACTGTTGGAAAAGAAATAAAAACAATATACTGCGGTATAAAGTCAAACAAAAGAAAATTAATAATTTAACAAATAGTAGTCAAAATGTATTTGCTCCTTCTTCACATTTATAGTAATATTCATCTTTTACCAGCAAAATAAACCGAAACTATCGAAAATAAGAAAAGATCAGGTCGTCTAAAAGATTTAATGAAAGAGTACGTCGTCAAATTGCCAACGAAGCAAAAAAGAACACGATTCATAGGAAGATACTATCAGTATTATTGTAATAAAGTCTGGCAAAAAAATATTTCTCAGACAATAAAAAACACGCGTCAGATTTTAATTTAAATCTTTTACAATTCATAAATGTAGGGAAAAGAGCTTGCAGTTTCCTAAAACTTGCTTAAATAACCTTAGTGAGATTTGATAATACGTAATATTTTCTGATGAGAGCAAATATAACATTGTAGATCTGATGACTTTTAAAGAAAATTCACTTAAGGTGTTACATACTCTATAAATTCCTCACTTTCTCTGTCAATGTGTCAATCATCATTTTAATTGAAATTTTCAAAACATGAGTGTGATAATATATTTACACAAATTGACAAAAACAAATATTTATTTCTATTTTTGTTTTATAACACGGATTATTACAACAAATTAGCAAATAAAATGGGTTAGTATTCTTAAGAATGCAGTTTTAATTTTTTTTTTGACACATTCGACACTCGACTATTGGTGAAAAACCAGTTATCTTTGTAGACCAAAATGTTCTTGAAGCATATGCTGTTTCTACATTATATTTATACCAACGTACGTTAATAAAAGACACAAATTCAACTAATAACACTAAAAGTACACAACTGAAGTTTACTGTGACTCAAGGTCACGCGTTGTGTTCTTCAAGCTCATTCGTCAGATTTGATGGTAAGACTTTTCACTTGTCAATCAAAACATTCGCGGTCTTAACTTCCCAATCAATTCATATAAAGTGACGTTACATTAAAGCAAAAAGGACCCGTATTTCGGAAGTATTTTAATTATATCATTTTATTCCTTTATTAATATTCAATATTATCCCCCATTGAATATTTAAAAATGCATTTAAAAAAAATAAGAAATTAAATGAAGACCATAGAGCTAATCATTTATTTACCCAAAGTCGGTTCTTTACCGTTAAATTTCCATAGACCATTCGCAAATGAAGTTAAATATATGTAGTTACATATGTACCGCATTGAAATAGGTAATAAGGAAATCATAACCTATTTTTTAATGACAACACCATACCGAATGAATAATCCTCCACTGTGGAATTACACGTTATCTGTACACTACACGATGTTCATCTTCTCATGTGTATAAGTTAGTGCGGGATCAGCATTAACATGCGCTATTGTTCCACATGCAATCTTGCATCTTCTCGAGTTGCGAAACTGCGACTGCTCTGCTATTCTCACCGCGGTACAATCACAGCCGTAGCCGTACACTTGTCATACGCGTGGTTGCTACACGGAGAATGTCACAGCCCGCAACGAACGTGGGATCGCATGAATATGGATTAGGAAATGTGGAGATCTGACAGAGGATGATTGAGTGCTGATAGAAAATAAAAGTGCAGGGTGGTATAGAACTCATATGTTGGGTTTGTACTACTAATTGTTATCTATAGTACTACTTTCGTAGATGAATAGGCTTTCAAGTACAGGTTGCTTCCATGAGTTCATCTTCTAGTGTTTCACAAGAGTCTTGTATTTTTCTTGATTTTGTATACATATTACAAAAAATGCAAAACAAGAACAAGACAAGAGCTACAAATTTCAAAGATCTGACAGCGGATGATTGAGTGCTGATAGAAAATAAAAGTGCAGGGTGGTACAGAACTCATGTGTTGGGTTTGTACCAGGGCATGTAACCGAAAAAAATACTGGTTAACGGTTAACCCTTATAGAGAACGTTATAATAATAACGGTTTTAGTTCGAAAACCGGTTTTTGAAAATTGGAAACCGGTTTAAACCGGTTAATATATCGGTTAAAAAAATAATTAAAATTAATTAAAACAAATTAATTACATCAAGTAATTTACAATCATAGTTAATCATGAAAACTAACAATATTTAGCTTTGCACCTTAAAATTTTGATTTTACAGCCGAAAAAATCCAAAATGACCCATTTTTCGGTCAAAAATTTTGGTTTTTTAAAATAGTCCAAATTGATAGTCGCCGAATAGCTGATTTTAAATTTTCAAACCGAATTTAATTATCTCTTCCCATTCCTGAGATATTAGGCTTCAAAGTTGCACCTCAAAAAAGTGTGTTTTTTGACTATATATCTAAAATGGGTAGAGATACAGTCTCAACGATTATACCAGTCGATTCTACGCACAAAGTTACATAAAGAAATGTTTTCTTCGCATATATGTTCTTTGGAACGATTTGGTGTAAAACTTTTTGGGTCCCAATCTTTTCATTTTTCAGACTTAAGTAAATACAGATGCGCTGGTTTCAAATTTTCAAACCGATTTCAATTATCTCTTACCGTTCTCGAGATATTTGGATTCAAAGTTGCAACTGAAAAAAATCGTTTTTCAGGAATATCCCTGAAATGGGTCAAGATACGATCTCGACGACTTCACCAATCGATTCTACGGGCAAAATTACATAAGTGTACCAATTTTCAGATTAATATTCCAATGGATACAATTTTTAGAGCGAAAAAACGAAAATCGTGAAAATCGAAAAATCGCCTGATGAACCCCTTGCGATTTTTTTCGATTTTTGACGATTTTCGTTTTTCCTCTATAAAATTTGTATCCATTGGAATAAAAATCTGAAAATTGGTACAAAAATGTAATTTTGCCCGTAGAATCGATTGGTAAGGTCGCCAAAGTTGTATCTGAACCCATTTCAGAATTATTCCTGAAAAACTGATTTTTTCAGGTCTAACTTTGAACACAAATATCTCGAGAACGGTAAAAGATAATTGAAATCGGTTTGAAAATTTGGAATCAGCGCATCTGTATTTACTTAAGTTCAGAATATAAAAAATTTTGGTGACAAAAAGTTTCCAAGCGAAAAATTGAAATTCAGGTTTTTTTCGTTTTTCTCATTTTTCACCAAATCGTTCCAAAGATCGTATATGCGGAGAAAACATTTCTTTATGTAACTTTGCGCGTAGAATCGACTGGTGTAATCGTTGATACTGTATCTCTACCCATTTTAGAGATATGTTCAAAAAACACCCTTTTTTGAGGTGCAACTTTGAGGCCAAATATCTCAGGAATCGGAAGAGATAATTAAATTCGGTTTGAAAATTTGAAATCAGCGCATCGGCGACTATCAATTCGGTTTTTTCAAAAAAATCAATAAATTTTATCTAAAAATGGGTTTATTTGGGTTATTTCACACCCTGGAATGGGTTTAAAGTGCTTAACAATGATTTAAGTGTTCATAATTAAAAAAATAAGTTTAACACGATTATGTGTTGCATTTTATACCCAAAAATAAGTTGAAAAGTGTCTAAACATATTTTATAGTACATTTGGAAATTTGTCACACCTTAAAATGGGTAAAAAGGAACCCAAACCTGACCTAAAATTGGGTTTAAAGGGTGTCAACAATCAAAAACCAAAATTTTGGACTCATACATGGGTATTTTTGGAATATTTCAGCTGTATATGAAAAATTTTTCAGTAAAAACCTAAAAATTGTAACTTTTTATATTCAACTGTAATTAGAAATTACTAAAAGTTAGTTACAAACAGGGAATGTAACCGAAATAAATACTGGTTAACGGTTAACCCTTATAGAGAACGTTATAATAATAAAGGTTTTAGTTCGAAAACCGGTTTTTAAAAATTGGAAACCGGTTTAAACCGGTTAATATATCGGTTTAAAAAATTATTAACATTAATTAAAAAAAAAGTAATTATAAATATTTGATTAAAAAAATTATAGAATAAATAATTTTAAAAAATAATAAAAAATTACCATCTGAGAAAATATAACAATTAAAAAAAACAATTTAATTAATAAATATTCACAAAAATTCCTGTAATTTATTCAGAAAAACGCAGGTCACTTTTCAATTTTAAACTTGCCTGTGTTGACAAAGGCCGTATTTATTTTGACTTTTTAAGTAACCTTAACGGCCAAAGAGACCTACATTTATGACTCTCCAATAAAATGTTAATTGTAAAAACTGTCATGACTCATGTTCAAATACAAATAGAAAACACAGATATAAAAAAAATATTTTTTTTTCTCGCTAAATGAAAAATATCGGTTAAAATTACGGTTAAAGTTCGCAATTTTCGTTAAAAATATCGGTTACCGGTTTTTATTAACCGGTTTTTTTAACCGGTTACATGCCCTGGTTTGTACTACTAATTGTCATCTGTGGTACTAGTTTTCTAGATGGAATAGGCTTTCAAGTACAGGTTTCCATGAGTTCATCTTCTCGTTATTAATCGTAAACATGTGATTCAAATCGTTAAGGGGAAAAGGGGGATTGATGACATCATTTTATCCGTTAATAAATAGGTTAAGTCCGGGAGAGATGCTACACTTTTTGATGCAGTAGTTTTGTAGTTTTTTATTAAGTATTGCAAACTAGTTAATTTTAAAAAGCGTTAACAAAAATGTAACATATATGAAAATAGGCAAAATGTTGTCTATCCCGATAACGCAGGGTTAGTCAAAAATCGCCCAGAAATTCTCTGTTTGCCGGCCTAGGCTGGCAAAAAGTAAGAATGTCAACTTATAGTTATTTGTATATCAAGATACTAAAGTATAATTTATTAGTTACAAATATGGAACTATATAACTAATAAAATAATACTTTAATTCTGAGGTACACATTATATTTTTTCTGAAATCGGTAAATTATTAATTAAAAACATAAATAACGACAGAGATGACTGTGATAACAAAGGTACTGTGAAAGTGTCAAATATTTCTTTATAAATTTCATTTTTTACACGTACTTATTAAACATTAAATCCGATAAATTATTATCATAAGTAAATAATAAATAAATTCACCAACTGTATTACAGAATAATGTTTGTTATTTTAGGTAGTGCTAAAATAAACTGCAAAAATATAATACTATTAAAATATAGGTTAATTCAGTTTGACAAATGAGTCCGTAATAAAATTTTGTCTACTTTGAACAGTTCTAGATGGTAGCCGTACCAATAAATTACGTGTTACAATTTCAGTTATTAGATATAAAATAAAGATTTACAAAAAGAAGAAGAATATTGATTGAATGAAATTTGATGGATAGAAAAGGTTATGACATTTGACACTATGCGATTTGTTTATGTAGCTACATTCACTTAGCACTGTTCTCACTACTTCTGTCTCATATAACATAGCTCTCTTTCTTCATCTCTCTTGATGAAATGTTTTATTAATTATTTCCGGTTACTATGCAGTTTTTTTAGTGTTGACATCTAGATAAGACAAAATCTTGTCTTGTCTAGAAATTTGAAGACAAGACTTTTGTTAGTCTTGTCTTGATACTGTAGACAAGACAAGACAATGGACTACAAAGGCTAGATCTAGACAGGAACACTAAGTCTTTTTTTATAAAATAAATACGTGTCTAATATTTTTAATTTCAAATTTAAATTCTGGTATGATATTTACTTATAAATAAAATTGTCAAACTCGTATAATTATCGTTATTAATTATACAACTAAGTGTATATTTTTCAGTAATGTACTATTTTGAACATAAATTTAGAGATTTAAATGCTTGATTAGAAGAGAAGATTTAGATAAATTTTTAGACTTCAACAACACATCAGGCAACAAACCTATTTAAACATTTTACTTAATTGAATTAAGAATTAAAGAATGTTTTTTTTTTTCAATAAGAGTGAATCCATTTAGAATCACTATTGCAATGTTTTAGTATTCAATTCTTAAATGGAGGGTACATAAGCATAAAATTTATACTGCGTGTGTAAGATATATCTTAAAGTAGATGGCTCGTATTACGAGCTCACTTTTATAATAAAATCGCGATTTTAACGCCCACTTTTACATCATAATCTTATGTAAAATTGAAAGTTAAAATCACGATATTATTATAAAAGTGAGCTAGTTCGCTTTTATAATAAAATCGCGATTTTAACGTTCGTTTGACAAAAGATTTTGATGTAAAAGTGAGCGTTAAAATCGCGATTTTATTATAAAAGTGAGCTCGTAATACGGGCCATTATGTTTAAATTGTAATTGTTAATTTTAACGTTATTTATCAATAAGTATAGCTACAACTGAAAAAAATCTGTCGAATATAGTAAAGTAAAGTGAAAGATTGATTTATTTTAATTAATACAGCAACGGAATATAAGAACAGGAATAATAATAATTAACCTATATGAGTGACAATATGCAAATAAATATATTCATGTGATGATATATTTATTTATTTTGAAAGTATCTGGTGAAATATGGATACTTTCTATTATTTATTGTAATATATTCACAGGAAATTAATTTATATACATACTTTCTAACTGTAAATTTATATTTATATTAATTTATGAAAATTACTAATCATTAATCAATTATTAAAACAAATTTTCCATAAAAACAGTTATTCATTGTTTCCATTTTTGTTATTCCAAAGCTGACAGTATTTTGCTTCTATTTTAAGTTCTTTACCTAATGCACATTTTACATAAGACGTTTAAAACGCAGATACGTTATCAAGGTATAAATTTTAATTATCAATGCTTTGCACGGTTACTCAGACCTGAAGTACGGTCTTAGACCATACATAGATTGTGTATTCTAAAGTGTATAAAATGTATATTTTATATTCATGTCTTTTGTATATTTCTAGATTCATTTTATTGTAGTTTTTATAAATCCAGATAATATATTAGTAACACAAACAAAACACTGAATAAATATTTATGAGAAAGTTTTATAGAAATAAATATAAAAATATATGAAAATGTTTATTCATTCAAAAAAACTTTATTTATATTTATTAATTTTCTTAAGACCAGTCGCATTTTTATTATTTATAGTTATTATTATTGAATTTATATATTCATACATACTGTTTTATAATTCTAGATTTATTGTGAATTGTATTAAATATTTTTTTCTTAATAATTGCTACCGAATAATAGATGTAATAATAATACTCCTAAATATCGATTATGCTTAGAAAATTTTAACGAATATTCCAAATTTATAAATAATTACACCGCTTTTGAAGTAAAGAAAAGTATTTTGAAAGCTAAAATAATGACTTTTCTGAAGAACATTATGAGCAGCAAAAAATTAAATATATTAGAAGTATACTTAATTTAAGTACCAAATTTGATTTGGTAATTATTATAAACATTACAAAATTACACTTATTCTGCTTATAAACACAGCAAATTGTGACAGATTGTGCTATTAGGAAAATAAAAAAGTAGATGAAAACTAGTGACACAAAATTGCGTTAGTAATTTTAAAATGAACTTTAAAGAAAATAAGAATTTATTCTTTTAAATAGAAAACTGTTAGTAAAGAAATATATTATTGTTGTGACATTTAAATGAGATTTAATTTAACTGTAAATAATATTTTATGTGTTCGTTCATAAATTAAACAAATAAACAATTTTTTATTTGTAAACTAACTTATTATTTTATTTTAAGATAAGGAATTAAGCCCCCTTCAATTTTAAAGTCTAACTACGCCTATGTATATAGTTATTAGTTTTTAAATTGGTTCGTTATTTCCGTCACATCTACTGTGGTATACTCTTCTCATCAGCTAAGAGTGCCAAGAGGTGTCGCCAAGGACTTCATCGAAATCTCTGATAAAGGGCGGTAATAAATCTTAAGTTAAAGGTATATTTCTCATATATAAAGATGTTTGTAGTGTACTCTACACATTAGAGATGAGTGCCAAAGGTAATAAATAGGTATAGAATTTTTCCGGTATAAATATATTATTATCAAAATATAAGATGAAGCAAATTGGCACACTTAAGAATGAATAATAAACTGTGACATATTTGTCACGTTATAAATCTCGTGGTGTACTCTTCACTTCAACTATAAGTGTCAAGTGGTGACAATTTGTAAAGTCCTTTTCGGTATACATATAACATTACCAAAATCTATGGTAAAGCAAATTTACACATGATCTTTGGATATTAAAATAACATTTAAATTACTTGTATGTGGTACACTTTATATTTAGAAGTGAGTACCCGGAAGAAAGCCATTTAAATCAATTTTAAAGTGTAAATATGTCAATTTTAAGATTTAGAAAGAAAAGTACCATGTATAATATATAGGTAACAAGTGTAAAAGTGTAATAACTTGTATATATGTATACCTGTTCATAATTTTTGTAATACATATTAAAAGTTTTGAATTGTATTACTTCAATTTAATATTTATTGAAATATGCATGTCAGTTAAATGTAAACAACAAATAACTTGGTTTTAATTCAAAACATTAGTATTCCAAACAAGAATATGTAAATAACAAGATCGTCTGCTCTTTAACTCCAAACAAAAAAACAAAATTTAAAAAACAACCCTAACATATTAACTTATAACACAATATTCCCTACCTTTCTACAGCTGCTATCTCGTGAGGAACTCCTACTCCTTTAGAACATCACTACACTCACTAGCACTCTAGTTTGTTGGTTATGGCACACACCACAGATCATATACGTACGCACAGACAACCGCGCGTTACTAAACTGACCTGCGTTGCGATGGCAACGGTTCATATCCCCACCAGATTGGCTGGCTAAGTGGATTGTGGTTTGTGGTCAAGTTGGCTGTGGACAACGCGTAGGCTACTTGATTGTGGTTGGGTTTTGTTGGTGGTGTGGATTTAGAAATGATAATATAGTTGCAGACAAATAGGGATTAGTATCGGAGAAATAATTAATTTAGTTCACTTTGAACGTGAATATATTCTATAATAATACATATAAAAAATTGCGGTAAACTTTAAAATGATCTAATGCAGGATTGGTTTTATCGACTGGATATTGATGAAAGGAAGATGTTGTTTGCAGTTGCAGTCATTTAATAAAATCCACTAATACACCAACGTTTCGACTGTAAATCAGTCTTCATCAGGGTGATAAATGGTATTAAAATCTTATCAAGTAAATCATGTAAATTATTTTACAGAAATCTTTCGTCAAACATAGATAAAACATACACACAACCATGTTACTTAACAGTTATCAATCAACCAAGAGTTGGTTGATAACTGTTAAGTAACATGGTTGTGTGTATGTTTTATCTATGTTTGACGAAAGATTTCTGTAAAATAATTTACATGATTTACTTGATAAGATTTTAATACCATTTATCACCCTGATGAAGACTGATTTACAGTCGAAACGTTGGTGTATTAGTGGATTTTATTAAATGACTGCAACTCCAAACAACATCTTCCTTTAAAATGATCATCAGTCATTTCTTGATAAATACGAAAAATAAGGATTTTTTAAGTATAGACATTTCAAAAATAATACAATTAATGTATAAGAAGAGAGCATTTTTGATATGAATTCGAATATAAGGAATTTTAATTCTAAATTACTAATGAACGTGTACTACTATTTTCAAATTTTGGAATATTATAAATAAATCTTAGAAAAGGAATGTAGAAACAGAATGTAAAAAAGTGTCATAGTATAGTTTGTATAATAATATAAACAAAAAGACAACATTTCATTTATTATTCGTGATATCGATTTTAAACTGAAATATTTAATTATTATGCACATTTTAATAATATTTAAACTCAAATTTGAAAAAATGTGCATAACTTTCCTTTTTTTGTGAAATCAATAATATATTCTTACTGGCCTATTCTGTAAGCTATCGTTATGGGATAACGAATCAATATATCGTTATTATAACGAAAATCATTAAAGTGGTATTCTGTAAACAATAACAAACTAAGGAAAAGTTAAACTTTAAAATAAAAATATTAATAATAATTTTGAAATATTAATATTTTACAAGTTTGTAGACGAAAATAATGACAAGTGTTGTTTAATTTATTGTATGCAAAAATAATATTTTTAATATAAAATAAAATTCGACAGAAGAGGTCTTCGAATTATACACATAATGGTAGAAATGACACACATTTTATATTCCAAAAGAAAATATTACTATATTATTTCAATTATGTCTTGATGTAGTAAGATATTTTAACATTGGATTTTTTAAAACAAATATACATTAGATTCGATGCTATTTTCAGAGCCGTAACTAGCGTTTTGAGTGCCTGTGACAAAAATATTCTTTGCGCCCCTGCGCATAAACAAAATTAAAAAGAAAAACAACTTCTAATAAATAAATACTTTATTCTAAATATACTTATACATTATTCCAAAAAATTAACGCACCAGATATTAAAATTGTTTTATTATTTTCATAAGTAATATAATAAGAGCCATGAATTTATTGGAGAAAATTATGAATAATTTTTGCGTAGTAACTGGCAACAAACAAACGAGTGTCAAAAATGACATTTAGATTACTACAGTGAAGTTAGAGTGATTTAAGTTATTTTTGACCCGAGTTATCGTTACTACGCAGGAATTATGAGTAATTTTTACCAATTAAATTCATAGCTTGAATTATATTTGCTTGATTATTTCACGAATGACAACAGTTGACAAACAAATTAAATTTTTGATATCAAAATAATGTAATCATGACTATGTTACTGTAATATAGTTTTTTTCACGTAAGAGTGATCGTACGTCATACCTAGTAATAAAATTATAGCCAAAACAGCAATGTTACTATCCCTAGCATATACCCAGTAAAATACAAGGAACTTTGCGTCTTTTACTAATCAATGGTTGGTAATCCTGTACAATGTTGCCATTCACGAAATGTCAAAAAATAATATTATTTTTGAAAAATGTCTAAAAATGGAGCTAAAAATTTAGGAAGTTGTGCACAGAATATGGTTAATTCTGTAGTAAGGTATTTTGAACAAGATATTCAAACATTCCTTTTGACAATTTCATGTTAAAGACACAATTGTTCCATTTAGTTTCGGTGCAAGTAACTTAAATTATTTGTTTTAAAAATTTTACAATTATTTTGTTTATAGTAATAAGAAAGAGCCAATTTATCAAACAGACAGATTTGCGGGACAATATTGCCATTGTGTTCTTTGACTTCCACCATACCACTGTATGTTTAACCCGATAGAGCACATCTGGGGTATTACAAAAGAGTATTATAAAAATCACGTTGGTCTAGCTGCTAGTTCCATGGAAAAATCATTGGCTACATGGAGAGAAGCTTTAGCCAAAATAACACCAGATATATGGGCTAAAACTTTTCCTCACACCGAAGAAGAAATTAGACGTTGATGGAATAGAGAAGTAGGTTTTGACCGAGAGGACGTTGAGTCACTTATTATTAATTTTGGCGATGACGATAACGAAGATACAGAGGGGGATGATGAACAAATTTAATTTATTTTATATAAATAATGGGGAAGTTTAGCGTATTTTTTTATTTCTTTATTTTATCAAGATTGCCTTCAAAAGTGATATTCTACATTTTATTTCACCCAAAGATGCCTAGATTTCTCAAAATATGAAATTTTATACAAAAATGACGTCAGTGTGGCTCGCAGAGAACGTTTCATCTATCTAAACCAGCGCGCGCTGAGTTCCCATGGCAACAGAGAAGCGTGTGGTGTAATGCCGCAAAATACAACCTACGTTCAAAAAGTCAGGTCTCCCCACCCCTTCTGCGCAAGACGTCAGTGTGGCTCGAAGATAAATAATTAATTATAAATAATTAGCAACATAATTTTAACTTTCAATTACATTTTAAGTTATAATTATTCATATACTTACGACTAAAAGATATTTCACATCTAATTTCGACCACGCTAAACTTCCCTATTGACAAGATCATACATACACACATGGTATTCTATGCAACCATCAACACTTGAATGTACCCTATAAATACTTGGCGACGTTGTATCAGGGAACATTATGACGTACGATCACTTTTACATGAAAAAGACTATATTATCAATTTTTTTCACTGAAATAATCACTCATATTTCAGGCACTTAATCTTATTTTGAAAGATGTTCGTACTCAGTGTATGAAATCTCATTTTCATTGCTTTGTTCATTTTTTCTAAAAGATTTGTTGCATAGTAAATGATTTAATTGAAGTTAAATTTAAAAAACAAAATTGTTCCTTTCAAGAACTCGTCGATGAGGATCGTATCCGATGCAGTATACAATATAAGGTTTAATGCAAAGATCGTTTTAAAGTAAGATTCAATGTAATAAACCAAATATGACACTGAGCGGAATACAAAACTCGGCACTGTTTGTGTCACTACGCGTTTCGATCTTTCGATCATCATCAGGTAACTGAAATTAGGGAGTTTGGGATCTAGGTTCTATAGGGTCAGGGTCATGGAGTAATTTTATTGGGCGGAAGATTATGTCTGATTGACTGTTAATTTGGACGTTTATAATTGGTTTGTTTGATTTTTCTTTGTAGATTTCTAAGTTTTCGATAATGTTAAGTCTGTTACTTTTATTTTGTGTTTTACAAATTGACATTATGTCCTCGATTTTACCCGCTGCGTGTTCATTGTCTATTAGGTGAGTCGCGTAATTTGAGTCAGTTTTAAAGTTTTTAAATGAATTTATATGTTCTTTATACCTGTCTTTAAATTTTCGTCCGGTTTGACCGATGTAATTTAAATTGCAAGTTCCGCATTTTAATTTATAGATACCGCTATTATTATATTTATTTTTATTTTCGATGTTATTATTAATTTGGTTTTTAAGGTTATCTTCGGTCTTATATGCTATTTTTATGTTACTGTTCTTAAATAATTTAGTTATGGTGTGAGTGAATTTACCGATATAAGTAAATTTAGACCATTGTTGTTTAATGTCCGTGTTTGATGTAATTTGATTTTTGTTTTTGTTTTTAATCTTATGTTTTATATTTTTATGTAATTTGTTAACGATAGTTTTAGTATATCCGTTGTTTAATGAAATATTCCAAAAATACCCATGTATGAGACCAAAATTTTGGTTTTTGATTGTTGACACCCTTTAAACCCAATTTTAGGTCAGGTTTGAGTTCCTTTTTACCCATTTTGAGGTGTGACAAATTTCCAAATGTACTATACAATATGTTTAGACACTTTTCAACTCATTTTTGGGTATAAAATGCAACACATAATCGTGTTAAACTTATTTTTTTAATTATGAATACCTAAATCATTGTTAAGCACTTTAAACCCGTTCCAGTGTGTGAAATAACCCAAATAAACCCATTTTTAGGTAAAATTTATTGATTTTTTTGAAAAAAACCAAATTGATAGTCGCCGATGCGATGATTTCAAATTTTCAAACCGAATTTAATTATCTCTTCCCATTCCTGAGATATTTGGCCTCAAAGTTGCACCTCAAAAAAGTGTGTTTTTTGAACATATCTCTAAAATGGGTAGAGATACAGTATCAACGATTACACCAGTCGATTCTACGCGCAAAGTTACATAAAGAAATGTTTTCTCCGCATATACGATCTTTGGAACTATTTGGTGAAAAATGAGAAAAACGAAAAAAACCTGAATTTCAATTTTTCGCTTGGAAACTTTTTGTCACCAAAATTTTTTATATTCTGGACTTAAGTAAATACAGATGCGCTGATTCCAAATTTTCAAACCGATTTCAATTATCTTTTACCGTTCTCGAGATATTTGTGTTCAAAGTTAGACCTGAAAAAATCAGTTTTTCAGGAATAATTCTGAAATGGGTTCAGATACGACTTTGGCGACCTCACCAATCGATTCTACGGGCAAAATTACATTTTTGTACCAATTTTCAGATTTTTATTCCAATGTATACAAATTTTATAGAGGAAAAACGAAAATCGTCAAAAATCGAAAAAAATCGCAAGGGGTTCATCAGGCGATTTTTCGATTTTCGCGATTTTCGTTTTTTCGCTCTAAAAATTGTATCCATTGGAATATTAATCAGAAAATTGGTACACTTATGTAATTTTGCCCGTAGAATCGATTGGTGAAGTCGTCGAGATCGTATCTTGACACATTTCAGGGATATTCCAGAAAAACGATTTTTTTCAGTTCCAACTTTGAACCCAAATATCTCGAGAACGGTAAGAGATAATTGAAATCGGTTTGAAAATTTGAAACCAGCGCATCTGTATTTACTTAAGTCTGAAAATTGAAAAGATTTGGAGCCAAAAAGTTCTCCAGCGAAAAACTGAAATTCCGGTTTTTTTCTTTTTTCTCATTTTACACCAAATCGTTCCAAAGAACATATATGCGAAGAAAACATTTCTTTATGTAACTTTGTGCGTAGAATCGATTGGTATAATCGTTGAGACTGTATCTCTACCCATTTTAGAGATATAGTCAAAAAACACACTTTTTTGAGGTGCAACTTTGAAGCCTAATATCTCAGGAATGGGAAGAGATAATTAAATTCGGTTTGAAAATTTAGAATCAGCTCATCGGCGACTATCAATTTGGACTATATTAAAAAACCAAAATTTTTGACCGAAAAATGGGTCATTTTGGATTTTTTCGGTTGTAAAATCAAAATTTTAAGGTGCAAATCTAAATATTGTTAGTTTTCATGATTAACTATGATTATAAATTACTTGGAGATGAGAAAAGATATTAATTTTTATTTGGATATGGTTTGGAATATATTTGCGAATATAGATAACAATTATCAACACAAAATTTCCAAATATAAGTACTTTCGGTCATCATTTCCGTTGTAGGGCACGGTTCGTGGTCCAATTAACAACTATCAATTGTTTTACAGACATCCTTTTGTTTAGATAAAGTTCATTTGTCCTAATTATTTGTTTATTAACTGTTTCTTATATTATTATTTCCACCTTCTATATACACGGTGGCTCAATGAAAATTATAAGCGCAATTTTTGGCCACTTAACATCAATTTTGCAAAAAACGCTCAAACACGTCATTTTTAGTATAAAGGGGGAACACCTGAATGGATTAGTTCCAATGGCATAATTTCAACCCTAAAATGGGGGTGGACTGCACCTCAAAAATTTTAAATGGAAAAGAGTGTCAAGTAAGTATTTTTCCCGTAACGTAGAGGGCCGAAATAATAGTACTTTTATAATCTCGTAAATAATACAGTCACAGATGTAAAAGGAATAATAAAAGTTAATATATATATATATATAAGACACAAACTAATAGCACTTTAAAAGTATACAATTTAAGTGTACTATTACTCAAGATCACGCCCGTTGTATTCTTCAAAATGTTGATGTCGATTATCTTTTGTTTTCTGCTAAAATATTTTAGAAGTATCTCGTGTTTGGTATCAAATGAAAGGATTATTTGTTGAGGGCTGGCGTGTAGAAATGACAAAAAAATTCCTTGTCGAATGTCTTTTGTTTTCAGCTAAAATATTTCAAAAGTAAGTCGTGCTTGGTATCAAATGTAAGTACTCGACTATGTTTGGCGTGCAAAAATGTCAAAAATCATGTCAACAGGCTTTTGTTTCTGGAGAAAAGTTGTCAGAAGTACGTCGTATTAAATGTAAATAAAAAATGACAAATAATTACCATGTCAATCAGCTTTTGTTTTTGGCAAAAAGTTGTCAGAAGTATCATTTTAAGTATTTTGCGCGTGTGCCACCTTTGCCGCTTTGCCACGCCCTAGTTACGGTACTGGCTATTTTAATGACAACACGTCCAAATGCTATAAAGCGATTTATTTGTTATATCACTAAGGTTTTTTGAATGGTGAACCTCTCTCTGGATATTAATTTTACTGTAGTAATAAATTAGTTATTAATCACAGGAATGATAAAATGTGAAACTTTAAATTAAACACAATTATGAAATTTGCATTTTATAATTACTACAATTAATTATTCGTTATTTTGTGAGATACTTTTTATTACTTCTTTAATCATAGTTTGAAAATATCAACATAAGTAATATTAGCTTCGTTTTACGTAATTTTTGATTTCTAGTTACGCCACTGGTATTACTATTGGGTCCCTTATTTTGGCAAATAATAAGTTTAAAATATGCGGCAATTTTAAAATATACCGCATAGGAAGAAGACAACTTTAAACACAAATTACATCTTAATTTAATCAAAATAGTACTGAAGCGTAAAGAGGGAGGGGGGGGGGGGGGGTGCGCAAATATCTGTATGTCTTATGACGGATTTAGATTTGTGACAGATACACTATTTATTTTTGTGTTTAAAGTCGTTTCTATATGCCTCCCTTTTGTAAACAGTGTTTATTTTAAACAGTATTTAAATACTTAGTAGCCATTTTTCTGAATGAACAAAAAAACAATCAACATTGACTATTTTAAGCAGTTTTCAATTAAATACAATAAACGTGAATGTATGTAACTCGTAAAACATTTGGTTAAGATCAAGTATGAATCAAGAGAGATTTTCCAACTTGCCTATTGTAAACATTGAAAATTCCATTGATAAAACGCTTGTTCCCTTGAAAAAATTTAAATATTTTTATGTTTTGTGACAAAAATAGAAATTTGAAGTTAATTTAAGGATATTATACTATAATTGAACTCAAAACATTAAAAAGCGCAATAAAAATTAATAGTTTTCATTTATTTACCTTACTTTTTACATGCACAAGTAACAACGTGAGAGATTGGGGCCAGCCTTCCTGGATCTTAGTAACGCCTACGACAATGGATTTATTGTTACGAAATTATAAAAAATAGATAAAAATGACAAACTAGTAAAAATATGTTCGAAAGAGATTATGGTTTCAGAAATGTAAATTATGAAGTGAACTACAATAGGGAAATTCTTGACACATTCTTAACGAAAATAGATAATTAACAAGAAGAGATAAGAAAAAAGTGTAGCTATTTATACAGTGCATGTGTGCTACGAAACGAGGAAAATAGGACTTAACATATGGGATTTCAAAAAAATTCAGTTATTTTTTTCGTGATAGATTCAGAGCAAAACAATTTAATTTTGAACAACAATCAACAACTTTGTACTGTTGTAGTTTTGCTCTAAATCTATCAGGAGAGAGAGTAGCCGCAATTTTTGAAATTACATATTAAAGTCCTATGTTCCGCTTTTCGTTGCACACACTGGATATTATGAAGATGTTTATGCCGAAAGATATTATTACCAAAAAGTGATAGTCACGTGACATGCGTAGTTCTCAAATTTATTCATGTACTAGTACATGAAAAGTAACCGTTGCTAGGCAACGTAAACGGTTTAATTTACTTTAAAATTAATTTTTATTAATATTTCGATTGTTGGAAAAATTATATGCAACACGTGTGTAACATAGTGTTTTTTACCTCGTGTTATACTTTCCTCATTCGGCTACGCCTCGTGCGTTAAACAGAGCTCGGCGAAAAAACACTTGCTTTACACACTAGTTGCATAAATAACTATTTCGTAGAAAAAACAAGAACTTGCAGTAACATTTAGACACTGCCAGGTGTCAGGTCGTAAGTTCCAAGAAATGTTGACGCGCGATTGTCTTTTTAAAACCATGCAACTAATGAAATTATTAAAACAGATGACATGACATGACATGACATAAAATTAATATCTTATATCATAGCTCACGAACGAAATAATATTTAAAAGAATTTTTTTCTCTAACACTCATTAATTGTTGCATATTTTCATATTCTTCTGCATAATGGTAATATTTCAACAATGATACAGAACCCGATTGCTTTACAACTTGATTTATGTACTATACTTTTTCTACGACGATTATTTGACTGTTTTTCGATCACATCATGATCACACAATATAGTGAAAGAATTGTAAATAGTGCCAACAACAGAAAATAAAAACTATGTCAAACTGTCAACCTCTATAAAATAATTTAAACATTTACAATCCAATAAAATAGTACTATGTAGAACATTTCTCATCATTTTTCTAATTAATTATAAGTAATTTTGTCTTATTTAAACTGCTGACATACTTTCAATAAATCCAAAATTCCGTAAATGTGCGATGGCGTATTTTACACACGGTTTTCGTAATGTGACACTTAAATAACCTATAAGTTGTGCAATAATGGCTATTTACATTAGTGGTCGTAGAAAAATCTTGTTTAACTTCTACTTTTACAAAACTTGCCTTCGTCACAAAATGGTTATATACAATGTGTCTAGCTAAGTTCGCGACAAATGGAAAACTTTTTTATTCTTGGGTTTATGAAAAAAAGTTATTCTTTATAAAAAGTCCTGCTTCATCCAAAACTTAAATTCAAATTGTCAGATTTTAATATTTGTTAGTCATATACGAGATATGACAAAAAATATGAAATCATTAACGCGCCTAGAAAATTTTCAAGAAAGGGACAATAATAAATATATAAATATACAGAAATCGATTTCTAACAAGCAACAAATATGTTGTCACTGTGATAAAAATTAGGAAAAATAATTATCAAAAATAAATTATTATATTTCACATACTACAAAGTGGAAGAAGCTGTATCAGCATTCCACACTTTGCCGACGTCCATGTATACGATGTATTGTTTAATAATACACAAAATTTTGAATTAGGCAACAACATATTTATGCATTATAAAAATCATAATTTGGAGAATTTTGAGTTTGTAAATTTTAAAACAACATGTGAATATTTTTAAAATTGCATATTTTGTTTATAAAATACTTTTCCTACGACCAATGTTAAAAATAGCCTTTTTAACGGTTGCTTAGCATATTAAAAATAACAGTTTATAACACAGTGAATACTTTTAAATCGTTGTCATTGACAACGAATTAAAAGTAAAAAACAAGTTTACTTTTAACACTTGTGTTAAAAAGGAACTAAATCTAGTTACCTGTCATAAATGTCATTCTATAATGCTTAGTTTTTATTTACTAATACATAACTAGGTTTTTAGGAAAATTAGTGTATGATATTTGTGTTAAAAGTGATTTTATTTCGTTCGTGGGGTTTGTTATACTCGGCTTCGCCTCGTTTCAAACTTCCCCACTCACTCATAAAATGTCACTTTAAACACTTATATAATAAATAACTATTTTATATAAATATTGAAAAATTGATTTGTATTAATTAAAGGTGTAGGATATTGCTTATACGAGTTAGTAAAAAAAATGGGTTTCAACTCGTGAAAATATCCACTAGATTATTGAGAAAATTATATGTATTACACAGAATATTTTATACTACGAAATATGAATTTTAAATCTAATCAAAAAGAAAGAAATAGAAAATTCTTATTATTGATGTACTTGCAAAATACAGACATTTTGTGTAGTAAACATTTTTACAAAATAAAATTATGTATTTATTTATTGCATGTAATTTGCTTTTATTATATTGATAAATTTAAATTTGGAGCGTAAATCAGCCAATAAATTTAAATGTCCACACAATGCCCCAAGGTCATAGAACGGAATGAGGTAACATCAAAGGTACCGACACAAAGTGTCGCTTCTTATATAACTATTCTGTGCCTTCGTCTCGTTTTGTAATTTTCGCATGCGGTGAATAACCAAACCACCTTTTTTTCCTTACTTATTACATAAATAATTACTCCACTAAAATGCAAGTAAAACTTAAACCCCGTTCCACTTGGAATGTTATGCCACAGATGACATTTAATTTTATGTTCCACTAAAATGTATTTTGTAATAAATCACTAAATATAGGTTAATGCTCAATCACACATATCTATATGTTTTGTTATCATAAAATTTTAAATAAAATAATTGAGTTTTTCTATCAACATGCTAATATATTATTTCTTTTATTATGTTATAATTGATATGTACGTACGATAATTATTAGAAAATACGATACAACAACTTTTAGGAAAACCTTATCCAAGAAAGGAAATAAAAACAAATTATTTACCATTGAAATATGAGGGATTCTTGCCAATATATTATTTCTTTATCTTTAAGTATTTTCCTATCATTTAAATAAATTAAACATATATTTTTTCAAATTTTAAACGTATATAAGCTCTACTAGGATTTGGCATTCTCACATTGCAACATAAACACCAAAATGAAGTGTTTGGTTATAATTTTGGTTTGTGTACAAATCTTCCAAGTTTTATCCCAAGATGTTGAAACATTAGTTGAAGAGATAGAACAAGTTTACGAACAGGCCCAAAACTGGACTTATCCAACGGATAGTTATGGATATGTTTTAGATAATTATAATCCAGGAGGTAATATTTTAATTTTGTTCTTATATTAATTTAATTAAAAGAGATATACAGTTTACATTTAAAATATAGTGGTAGTTGACTGAACATTGTATTATAAGCAGTAGCAGGGCCGTAGTTACACAATTTTCTAAAATGGGACAAGTCATTTTATGGAGGGCTGTAAAATGGAAATTAAAATAATATTATTATTACCTGTATTTTATTAAATCTTAGTTCAATTAAAAGCAGGGTTGGCCTGATTTAAATCATTTGATTTAAATCGTGATTTAAATCATTTGATTTAGATCGTGATTTAAATCTTGATTTAAATCGTGATTTAAATCTTGATTTAAATCGTGATTTAAATCTTGATTTAAATCGTGATTTAAATCTTGATTTAAATCTTGATTTAAATCAACTGATTTTTTAAATAAAAATCATTGATTTTTATCAAAAATTTAAATTAATAGAAATTGAATTATTAAGAATAACTAAAATCTGTTCTGTATGTAAAAATATGTTAAAATGAAATTATATTTTATCACTTTATTTGTCATCTAACTAAAGAAAAATGTAGGTATTTAAATGTGTAACTAAAAGTAAAAAATCTTTGATAGTCTTCCTAGTTTTATTCAGATGAATCTTTTTTATTTTATAACAGATATCGTTTTCGGTTATGAAATAAAAAAATTATATAGCAATTAAAAAGTATAGTAACACTTAGATATCTTTAAAAATTAAAAAAAATCAAAAAAATCATGATTTATTTGATTTTTAAGGAATTTAGTTTAAATTTATCTAAATCTATCAAAATGTCTGATAATTTATTGAAAATCAGACATTTTATTAAATCGTTGTTTTTTTTGTTGAAAATAATTCATTTATTCAGAGCTACTTTTCAAAAAAAAAATTCTTACACCTTATTAAATATTTAAATATTATACTTCTGTCAAATTTGTTCTCCATATTTAATGTTAAATGAGAGAAGGAGAAACAAAAAAAATCAAATGTCAAATTGCAACCATGGATATGACAAGTTCCAATTTTTACGTTAGAAATGTGTGTTAGAACATTTTATAATAATTTTTACACTATAATAATTTATTTAACTTTATATTTTTATATTTCTCTTTTCTATTTTGTACATTTTTTACGATATTTCTTTTTCTATCTGTTTTTAACCCTACTATTCTTTTTGTTTTCTTATTATTACTAACTTTTAATTCAAAATTACAAAAGAAAATTGTTTAAATTGTTTTCGTATATTTAGCGAGATTTGATATTATACTACGCTATTATTGACTTGAAATGCTGTAATAGTTATGCAAAACAAAAAAAAGTAAATTGTTCATAAAATTACCTTTGCTTAATTCAAAAAAACAGTCTTGTGATTTATATTACAAAAAAAAATTAAATCTTCACTTTTCTTTTATTAACTTGTGTTAAAAATTCATTTATTATTTTTTTAATATCATTTTTGCGTTTTAAATATCAAACACAAATGTTTAAAATGACTGCACAATTCATTATGATTAAAAAACAGTTTATTATCTCTCTAAAATATTTAACATATTTTAAATTCTTCATATAATTTTATCAGTAGTAGTAATTTGTTTTTAAATAAATGGGAAAAATAACATTTTCAAGGTGCATGTCGTAAATATTCAACTATCAATATCAGTAAGTTAATATTATTCTAAATTATTTTCTATGTTATTGAATTAAATTGAAAATTCTAGGAAGTTAAGATAAAAATACTTCATTAGTTACATAATTCAAAATATATATAGATTATAAGAAACATTTAAAAAGTAAAAATTATACTTGTATGATATGTATTTAGTTTTGCGAATAGAAAATAGAATTATCTTCATTCGAATTCCTAAAATAAGTTTGGATTCTTTATATTTATATTTGGGTTGGAATTAAGGGAATAAATAAAGGTTTTATCCCGAGACTGTAATTAATAAGGTGGAGCCGAGGACATTTTCAATTAAGCGATTAACGAATTTTATTCTCGAAATGCATAAAAAAATTTCCACCACTAAATTTAATTGTTAAATAGATATGCGCTCAAAGAAAGTCTCCAATAATTCTTTTGCAAAATTATTAACCGGTTACTGAAACAAGTAACCGTGTTTACTGTGGTTCAGTTTCGAAACACACTTATAATAAAAAAAATAATTATTTAATTGGCTTTTAATTTTCGTAGGAAACATTTGATAATAAATTGACATTGGCAACTGTAAGAATATATTTCGTGAGAAATATGTACGATATAAATGAAAACCATATCTTTTTCAAAGTTTTTGAGCGATTAAAATAATTTTGTATAATGCAATAAGAAATAGTGATCAACATTTTAATAAAATTAAAAAATTGATCCATTTCGAAGGGAAGTTAGATATAAAACAAATGAAAGATGAAGATGATTAACTGTAAAATGATTTCACTTTCAAGTGAAAAAAGTTTAAATGAAGTGCAGCAAAAAATACGTATTATTTAGCGTACAAGGAAGTCATGTAGTGTCAACTTCAGATTTTTTAATAAAAGAAAGGGAATTATATGAAATAAATTTACAAGAAAATTATTTACTGTTTTCTTACTTTTAACTTTCAATACTTGATTCAAAGTCAAAATAAAGATAAGCATTCCTTTGCATTTATTTTTTTATTACCAAAAAATGTGTTCTAAAGGTGAATTTAACAAATATTTAAATAAGTATGCAGCCTTTATGATTTTTACACATTACCTTGTTTTATTGTTTCCCGGTTGAGTAATATAAGTTTGACAGTTGCAGTTTGTACTTGCGTCTGTCCTTTGCTATTAGAATTGTTTTCGTTTGTACCGAAGTTTAACAAATAAGCATACTTAAACTTTATTGAACAATATAGTTTATTTTGTTTTCAGTATACATAAACGACGGAGAATACGACTTCATCATAGTAGGCGCTGGATCATCCGGAACGGTGGTTGCCAACAGGTTGTCCGCAGTCACGGGTTGGAAGATCCTGCTTGTAGAAGCGGGAGATTGGGAAGATGACGTCACAGATGTTCCTGACTTGACTGATTATCTCAGAACTACTGATTATAATTGGGGTTATAATGTACAACCCCAAAAGGATTTCGTGGGTGAGTTCAATAAAGAAACTGGAACATAGGTTTTATACAGGGTGGTTCATCGGTTTGTATTTTTTTATTTACTCGATTAATTTAAATATTAGTGAAATTTTTCCAAACAAAGTTTATTTTAAATTAAAAGGCCTATATATTTGTTTGATTTTAAATAGTTCTTATGCATTAAAGTCCTAGAATACAAAAACTATTCTTGTTTTTAATAAGAAATAATCACTTATTTCAAAAAACTTTTTCAACATTTTTTTTCTAAAATTAAATGATCATAAAGGCAAAATTGTACTTTTGTTCCTTTAATATTTATGTAGTAAAACTAATAGAAATGGGTACAAATTATTTATTCCCAGAACCTTTCTCCCTTCCAGTGTAAGGATAGTTGAATTAAATTGAGTTGTTTCAGGTGTTTTTCCAAATTTCTCTCCTTGTATTTTTTTCGTTCCCGTTAATTTATCTTGCCTGTATTATTAATGTTTTTATTAATCTTTTTTCATCAGTTTTCAATTCCAGCCATCGTATCTATCTTTCTTGTATTATTATTATTATTTCCGCAGATTTTTACATTCAGTTCTGTTTCAAATATTTCATTCTGTATCCATTCACTTCTTAAAGAATTAATTTCTTTAAACTAATCGGGTTTGTATTCAGGACATTGATATTGCTAATGAAGTGAATATACCCTCATACCAGAGCTGGACAAATTACTCAAAAATTATTAATAGCTAGTAATTAAAAATCTAAAACCAACTACATTTAATATATAGAAAGTAATTGAAATATCTGTAATTGCTTATGTCAATTTTTTCTAAAAACATTCCGAAATTACTGATTACTATTCCTTTGTTTTGAAAGTAATTCGAATACAATTACTATATTTCTAAAAGTAATTGAATTAGTAATTTAATTTCTGAAGTATTTAATTTTTAGCTTAAAACAATATAATCGAATCAACGAAATTGTATTTTTTTTTATTGTGTTCTTTTATGTCAGTTAGCACCCCGAAGAAGACTTATTCGAAGTCGAAATGTTAGTGTGTATTTGTAATTGATAAATTGACTGAAATCGTAAATTTAGTCTATCTACTGGTACAATTTTATCAGCAGAAGAAAATAGTTTTTTGGTTTCTCCTCCAGTCTATCTAAGACTTATTTTGTTTGAATAATAATAAATAATAAAAAATCTCAAGCTTGTATAAATAATTTAATTATAATTATTAATGGTTAGCCTGCTCCGATTCAAATTTAATGAGCATGAGATATAGTGTTCAAATTCCAGCATATTTTATTAATCAAATAAAAATACAATTTTGTCCGAATTCTGAATGATTTAGAACAAACAGTAAGATGTAAATCCCTTGAACCTCTGAAATGCAAGTACAAACCTCAATTACTTGACGCCCATATAGAATGTTATGACACTAATTGTAAGTTAATAATTATTATTTCCTTACAGGATATTTGGACCGCGCAATAGCCTTCCCTCGAGGAAAAGGCATCGGAGGAACCTCCCTCATCAACGCCATGATCTACGCCCGAGGAAACAAAGACGACTACGACCGTTGGGGCGTCGAAAACCCTGGCTGGAACTACGACGAAGTCCTTCCCTACTTCCGAAGATCTGAAATCGCCACATTCCCTGATGCTAGTCCGTTGTACCATGGTCTGAACGGCACCTTACACGTAGAATACAGCAAACTGTACGATGAAGTTGGTGAAGCCTTCCTTGAAGCTCAGAATCAACTCGGAAGGGATGTTGCAAGGGATTATAACACTGAGGACCAAATGGTGTTTTCTGTCCTGCAACTGAACGAAGTTAATGGAAGAAGAGATAGTGGAGGAAAAGCTTTTATTAATCCAGCTAAAAACCGAACGAATTTAATAATTAGAAATAATACATTAACGACCAAGCTTTTAATACACCATAACAACAAAACTGTTTATGGTGTGCAATACGTGAATAATGGTACTTTTTACTACGCAACAGCTAAAAAAGAAGTAATTGTCAGTGCTGGTTCAATTAATACACCACAACTTTTAATGCTGTCAGGTATTGGTCCTAGAAGACATCTCAAAGAGATGAATATAAAACTAGTAAAAGATTTACCAGTAGGGGACAACTTATGGGATCATATTATATACTCAGCACAAGCTTTTACCATCAACTATACATACCCAGACCAAAATTTAACCGAACAAGTTCAACAATATTTACAAGGAGAAGGTGTTTTAACAACAGCTGATAATATACAATGTATAGGCTACGTAAACTTAATGAATACAAGTAAAACTGTGCCGGATGTTGAGCATGTGTTCCATGCAAGTAAAGCCGGTAGTAATCCTTATTCTGTCTATCAAAATTTGTTTAGATATACAGAAGACTCGTACGAAAGTATTGCAGTTCCAACTTTTAACTCTGATCAAATTTCCATTCATTCATTATTGCTACATCCGAAGTCAAGAGGAACAATTAGACTAAAAACAGCTTCACCATTTGATTTTCCTCTTTTGAATCCAAACTATCTAGCTGAACCTGAAGATGCTGCAACATTAGTAGCAGCAATAAAAGACCAATTCCGTATGATAAACACTCCGGCGTTACAAAAGTACAACACAACAGCAATCAAAGTGTGTCACCCATCCTGCAATTGTTCTGACTTTGGTTCTGATGACTTCTGGTTGTGTATGGTCAAAGCAATTACTAGTACGGTGTACCATTTCAGTGGGACAACTAAAATGGGACCCAAATGCAATAAGGATACAGTGGTGGATTCCAGTCTGAAGGTTCACGGTGTGAAGAATTTAAGAGTAGCAGATTGTAGTGTGATTCCTGTTACTACCTCTGGGCATACTAATGCCGTGGCCTTTATGATTGGAGAAAAGGCAGCTGATTTGCTTAAGGAGTGCTATTGTGATGGAATTGTCTGTGAATATGAAGATTTGTACGAATAAATGTAATGTATGAAATAAAGCATGAAATACATTTTATTGTTTTTTCTTTAATTCCTTTAATTTTTAAAATATTTTAATATAAGTGTGACAAAGCAGTTATTGCAAAACAAATATGAATATTGAATGCAGCATTAGTTTTATTGTACTAGATACTTAGTAATTGGAAAAAAATCATTCATTTAACTAAATTTACTAATAAACCAACGTTTTGACAGTAAATCAGTCTGTACCAAGGTGCAATTTTTGTTATACATTCATATATTTACGTGCTTTTTATGGTGGAAATTCTTTATATTCATTTCAAATTCATATTGTTTTCCATTTTTTTATTTTTTAAATAATTTATTTCAAAATTTTTATTTGTAATAAATTACTACAACTTACATATAGTTCGAAATTTTTAAATTGAAATTAAAAACTTTTTACATTTGATTAAAGTCCCAGTATTTATTTCATTTTTTAAATGTCATTTTTAGGTCCAGTATAGACTAACATTATTGTGAGAAATTATAGTTATATACGACAATTAACAATTTAAAATTCATAAGCGTGCAATAGCGAGATATAAAAATTAAAATCATATTACCTCTCACCACTCAGTAAGAGAGGTATTGGAATTATGCTAAATATCATATAGTGAGTTATCAATGGATAACCACCTTTTGAAGTCCCTAGAACACGATTTTAATATTTTTAGAATGATGTCTGTCCGTGTGTGTTACTAGATGGATGGATGGATGGATGTTGTAATGATTAATCAAATACTAGTAAAAAAATTGAAATTTTGTATATAACATTTTGACACCCTAGATTAGATCTGAATAGATGTTAGTGTTAATCGTGCAACCGGAAGAGGTGTTTTTAGATCTGAAGTGTTTTTCTAAAATATCTTAATTAATTAATTTTTTGTAAATAATAATTTAATATTATGTCATTAACTAAAATATATAGTTAAAATTCGATTCTACCTATCCCCATTCGACTATTAAAAGTAATTAATGATACGGAAAATTTGTTACAATTACCGTTAATCTGTTTAAATATGGAAATAAATATTTTATATTTGTCAGTGATAATTATTATAATTTTCAATGAAAATATTATACAAATAATTATCGCATAATATACAAGGAATAGTACTAAAACTCTAAGTAATAATTATTTTAATAATTCATTTTACCGTGACAGCAATTAACGTAAGGATACTCATATATTACAATTTATAGATATTGCAAAAAAGAGAACCAAGAGAAATTCTGTGAAATAAAAAATGTAGCAGATAAGAAATATAAAAAGAAAAAAGAAGTGTTCCTGATTATAATGGAATATGTGAAGAGGACAGACGAGAGGTTAGGTGCTAGCCATATCAGATTTTTTAAAATTGAATATGTTAGCTTCAAAAAATAAATAATAGAAATATCATAGAAGTGGCATACTGTGCATAAAAGAACAATAAAATTTAATATGCTACACACTACACATATTTATAAAACTGGTCACCTAACTATTTTTATATTACAGTATATAACTGTTTATACAATTATGTAGGAAAATGTACATATAGTTTAGGAGATTAAAAATTTATAAAATTTATAACTTAAGGCAATTTTTCATAGGACAAAAATTCAACAAACTGAAGACCAAAAGCATTTGAAATTCAGAGATTTTTTCCTATAAAAACTATTTTTAAAAAGGTTTGAAGAGGCATCGGTTATAAAGCCCTACAGGTAGAGGCATCCTTACTTTGCATGTCACAGATGATTTTACACCTCTGACCTGATGTTTTCTGTCATCCTCATACGCCTACAGACTTTATTGACCCCTTAGGAGTAGAAACATCCGTGCTGCCTAGAACCACAAATGGTTTTAGACCTCGGGTTTAGGAAGAAGGGAAACTATAATGGGAGACATCCGTATTCCTCAGAATCACGGAGGGTTTTAGACCTCGGGCCTGAGGTTTTCATTCGCATTCATACTCCCTAAAACCACGAAGGGTTTTAGACCTCGGGTTTGAGAAACATGAAAGCTATTATGAGATGCATCCGTAATCCTCAGAACCACGGAGGGTTTTAGACCTCGGGTTTGAGAACAAGGTATGCATTGAGTGTACTGGCGGATAGTATGCCGTAGGTAAAATCATCTAGGATCTTCATTTTTTCGAGTCTCTATGGAGGGGCAAATGACTCTCACTGTTTCCCTTTGCCTACGCCCTTGTTAAATAAGTATATTTCATTTATATTACTCAGACTGTGTATAATTTCTTTACTCTTGTTGAAATAGCAAAAATATTCATAGAATAAATGTGAGTTGCATATATATTCATATAGGTACTAATGTCGTTTTGAGCCAAATTCGACAGAGCCATCCAGTTCTTTTTTTTGTATATATTAATATTAAAATAGATCTTCCAATAATTCATTGGTATATTTTATAACAGAACTAATTTGTATTACTAATTACTTGACATTTGCTCTTTTCTTTATAATATTTGATTGAAACGCCTGATATTAACCAAACAGCAACCAGACTCACAGTTATGTAGACCTCATAAGCTTAACTATATCTATATATTTATCAATCGACGGAATAATACAGCTCCCATTGATTGAATGGCAAAAAGGTTGACAATAAAATTCAATAATTATTTTCTAATTAGAGTTTTGTTTTCGAAATCGATACTAAAGTACATGATATCACTCCGCAAAGTTAGTCAAAGTAGTAGCTAAAGTAAAACTTTATTTCAAAATATAACTTTACGGACTCATCTGTCAAACTGAATTAACCTATATTTTAATAGTATTATATTTTTGCAGTTTACTTAGCTACTTAGCACTACCTAATTAATGAAAATTCTAAAGAATTATTTGACTCTTTGATAGTACGTTTGTTAACATGATTTAAGTAATAATTTAACGATTTCGAAATAGTTATTTATGATATAAGTGTTAAAAGTGACATTTTATGAGTGAGTGGGGAAGTTTGAAACGAGGCGAAGCCGAGTGTAACAAACCCCACGAACGAAATAAAATCACTTTTAACACAAATATCATACACTATTTTTCCTACGACCCTAGTTATGTACCTATTAGTAAATAAAAACTAAGTATTATAGAATGACATTTATGACAGTTTATGATGTATTTGTTATGAACAACTGAACATAAGAAGTGTTAAAAGTAAATTTGTTTTTTACTTTTAACACGTTGTCAATGACAACGTTTTAAAAGTATTTACTGTGTTATAAACTGTTATTTTTAACTTGCTAAGCAACCGTTAAAAATACTATTTTTAACAGTGCTCGTAGGAAAAATATATATTGTATATATAAGGACTAAAGTATTTTTTATTATGCATATTATGGTATTTATTCTACGAGGCGATAACCGTACAATACTTTAGTCCCTTTTTACTACAAGCACTTCAATCTTAATCGAACTAAAAAAAATTGTATTGAAAATACTTACCAAACATTTTGTCTTGAACATTAACTAGCTTTATATTCACAAAAATAAAGTAGGTTGTCTATGTTTTTATTTTTGATATTTCAAATTGTCATTCTTAATTTTTATTTGATTTTATTTGATTTACTTATTTAATTTAGACGACGAATTCTTGAATTAAATGATTTTTTCCCTATAATAATTTCTAGCGGACACTTGAAAAACAAATTCATTGGTTTAAAGAAATATCCAAAAAAATAATCGTGTGAGTCTTGACACACTGACACTTGTAAAAATGTTGTATAATAGGTGATAAAAAGAAAAAAAGTAAGTAACTTATACTTACTATAAAAAGTAATGAATTTGTTTATTGCATGTTATTTAACTGCTGTCAAAATTTGTCCATTATTCATATTTTTGATGAAGATTGATAATAAATAAATTTGTTGGATTTTCCATTGTTACGTCTAAAAGCGGATTCATGCAGACAATTATAATGACAATTATATTTTATTTATGTGCAGATTTATTTTTAATTTATCTATCGTTGAATTAAGTCTTCCTGCGTCTTTATAAATGAAAATCAACGCATGCATGCACTTATTTATGGATTCTATCACAATAACAGAAAACAAAAATGTTCGATGATAGTAAATATGACATGTAATTTTTTACCATTTATTTGCCATTTTTGCTATTTATAATATGCATGTGTTTTATATCGTCGAAAAAAAAAAACTCTATTTAACGGTCTCACAGCCAACTTCGATGCCCATTGAAAATTAAAACATGGTATCAATTTCTCAAAAACGGTATGAGAAATAAAAATTTTGAGTACTGCAGTGAATTCGTCATTAAAAAGAGCTTGAATAATGTGCAACTAGAGACCTGCGCCGATAACATTTTTACCGGCGGCGGCGCTTACATGAAAAGTCATCGGCGGCCGGCGGCGCGCCGGCGTCCACGCCGAACTGAACGTCGGCGGCGGCGTCGACATACGCCGATTAAATATATAAAAATTAAATTGTAAAGATAAAAAATATTGCTAAAAAGGTACACAGGGTGTTCGAAAAATAGGGGACCAAATTTGGAAAATATATTAATCAACCCAAAACAAGAAAATAATCCTAATATACCCATGTCTGGAAACGAACCATTTCGGAATAAAACACTCTTTTGTTTGAATTTTGAATTTTATTTTTAGTAATGTTTCTTACTGTCAAAATTACAATAGTTACGTTAATACTTGTAATTTGTTTATTCACGTTTCCTTAGTAACTGTCAAAATTTGTTGTTACCGTAATTAAATTATTTTGATTTTGTTTTGAAGCTTTTCTATTAATATTGTATTGTTGGAGCAGAGTTGATAGGGCTTTATTTTTTGTATAACAGATTAACGAGAAATTTGTATCTACATTATCTGAAAAATAATTTACCAAATTTATTGGAGAATGTTTCACTATTCACACGGCATCATATGTGGTTTATGCACGCCTCCACATTTTAGTTTCCAAGTAAGACAATATTTTCAAAATTTATTTCTTGATTGGTGGATAGGCAGAGGTGGTCCAACTACGTGGCCTCCACGTTCACTAGACTTGAATCCGTTTGATTTTTATTTTTGGGTTCATTTAAAGAGCTTAGTTTATTCGACGCCCATTAATAACGTAGAGAATTTACGGCAAAGAATCATAGACTGTTTCAATAGTATAAGACTAAAACCAGGAATATTCGAACGTGTCCGACAATCAATGAGAAGACTTCTAGAATGTTGCATACAACTTCAAGGAGGACATTTTGAACAACTATTGTAATTTTGAGAGTAAAAACATTACTAAAAATAAAATTCAAAATTCAAACAAAATAATGTTTTATTCCGAAATGGTTCGTTTCCGGACATGGGTATATTTGGATTATTTTCTTGTTTTGGTTTGATTAATATATTTTCCAAATTTGGTCCCCTATTTTTCAAACACCCTGTATATGTTTTAAAAATTAAGAGAAAGGAAAAAATAAATTTTGCTTAGATACATTGTTTTATTTTTCTGAACAAGTTAAGCTATAGTTGTCATGTATAAATATAATTTTATCTACATGTACTGGGTTCAGTCTTGACCTCTTATTAGTTACTACTGAGCCTGCAACTGAGAAAACTCTTTCGCTACTCGCTAGGTGTACTGGTTGCTGGGATACATAACACTTTTAGCCAAAGCGGTACACCAAGGAAATTGTAATCTATTTTTTTCCAAAATGATAAAATATCACCATTTACAACTTTTTGTGCAGTAGTAGGTACTTAACAGTAGATTAATTTCAGACTCAATTTCGTTATCTTCAGGTGAATGTGCTGAATGTTTTTTGGTTAATTCAACTAAATAGTCAACATTGTCAATTTCTTCTACTCTTTCCCCTTTTTCTGAACTGTGACTTTTGTCATCTTCGTTTACATATAAGTTTTAATTTGTGTTGAAAGAAAAAAATAATAAAATGGCGAGGCGCGCCTATGAATTTATTCGGCGGCGGCTCGGCGGCGCGCCGATATTTTTTTAGTGGCGGCGGCGGCGTAAAAAATTTTTCGGCGGCGGCGGCGGAAATCGGCGGCGCAGATCTCTATGTGCAACATAATAGTATATTGTGTTATTAAGAGTAAAACTGATACTTTGTGTGGCGAGCATGGAAGTTTGCAGTATTGTACTACTATTACCTCGACTATTACAGTAGTATATACCTTGTATCTATGTACATTTGCAAAATAATGTCATTGTCTGATTCAAACACTCAATCAGAATTATTACAAAGTAAAATTCTAAAATATCAAAATAATAGTATATTGCGTTATTAAGATAACAGTAAAAGTGATACTTCGTGTGGGGATTGTGGAAGTTTGCACGACGAGCGAAGCGAGTCAAACAATTGCATGCGAGGCACACAAACACACTTTTACTCTGAATAACACATTCTATTTTTTCTTCAAACTTAGAAATTTAAAAAAATAAACTGCTATTTGACGTTTAATATGTAGGTTACCTGTCAGTTATTCATTATTTTTAGTAACTTTATTCTTAGGTTATCTAGTTTTTATAGTGACATTTAGGGCGATATTACAGATTTCTATTGTACAAGTTACTTCTTATTGGCTGATTCTACATACGGTGACGAAGAAATTACACGGCGGCTAGAATAAAATATTATATTACGGAGGCATAGAAATTAAACTTCAACCTTGTCAATTACGTCACAGAAGATGTCACTTTTATAACGTTTGAAGAAAAACAATTTTTTGTATTGAAATAAAAAATTTATAAACAGAATACGAAAATTGAATTGAACATTTTGGTTTATATCTAGTCATCTACGCATTTTTTGAGAATAACGAAAACTTGTTTAAAATAACCCCCACATAAGACAATTTTTGTCTAATTTAAGCGACTTTGTATCTCTTACAGTTCCCGAGATCCCCATGCTTAACCAGTTTCATTGGTCACTCTGTAGAGTTTTTATTATTATGAGAAGCTATAGTGCTTAGTTTTATATTTAACAACATATATGTATGGTATGGTCACATACACCATTCATATACATGTAAATTAAATAGAAAGAAAATTAAATTATTATCAGCAAAAAAACTGAATATTATTTATTTCATTTCTTTGTAAGAAAATACAATAGTTATTTGTGTATCAAGGTCGTAAAAGTGATCTTTTTTGGCCTAATCCGAAGATTGCAGCCGAGGCTAGCAAATCACATGAGGCCTAAAAAGAACTTTTTTTCGAAATCGATACTAAAGTACATGATATAACTCCGTGAATAGCCAAAGTAGTAGGTAAAGTAAAATTTTACAGACTCTTACGTCAAAATTTGACTTTACGGACTCATCTGTCAAATGATTTAACCTATATTTTCATAGTATTATATTTTTGCAGTTTATTTTAGCACTACCTAAAATAACAAACATATCATTCTATAATATTATTGGTGAATTTATTTATTATTTACTTTTGATAATAATTTATCTGATTTTATGCAGACGACCTCTAAGCAGATGTAAACATAAATTAAAATTATAAAGAAATATTTGACACTTTGACAGTACGTTTGTTATAACAGCCATCTTCGTCTCAATAGCTAGCTGACGTTTTACAAACACATAATACAATTTATTTATATTTTTAATTAATAATTTACAGATTTCGGAAAAAATATAATGTGTATCTAAGTACTTAAGCATTTTTTATTACCCACATATATGGTTTATTCTCTTCGGCTATCACCTCCCAAAATAAATTCTATATGTTTAACAAAAAAAATTAATTAATCCCTTGATATACACATGTCTATTATGCGATTATAATAAAAACATATCAATTTTCATTCATAATTTGCTTTTGACATCTATCAAATTCTATTTTACGGCCGCTATTGTCACTCGCAAATTCATTACTTTTTAAGTAAAATATATGTATATAAAGAAATAGTTTAAAATTAACTTGTAATAATATGATACAATAATTAATTACATAAATATGAACTATCTATTTCATAATGAGTAAACAAACGGTCGAAAATTTAGACTTTGACAAATGTCAAATAAAAATTGATACTTTATAGTTGCCAGCAAATTAACAAAACAACTATGTATGTAATAGCCGCCTAAAAAATATATTTAGAAAAAGTAATGATCCACCCACACTTTTTAGTCGGCACATGTACATCAAAAATGTAGCAAGCATTAAATAGAGTAATAAATCATATTCAGTCTTAGTTAAAATGTAAAATTAGGCTTGCTGGTAATGTGGCTAGTGGTTAAATTAGTTAACAACAATGATTCGTTTATTCGGTGACACACATTAAAGCTACCGGATATACATGATGTATGTGTGTATGTATGTACGTATTAATTACCATTTGTCTTAACGATCCGCATGCGACGTGCATGTTAATTGTATAAGTGATTCACCAGGGCCGTATTCACCGGGTTTTCATCTCAATATACTCTAAATTGTACTAACAAACTGTGGATGAGACATGTAACAGTAAATTCACGTTATATATGAAAGTCAATAAAAAAATAATAATAAGGTTTTCCGAATTTTGTTACCAAATATTTAATTATGTATTTTATTTACTTTTTATGTCTTGCCACTCAGTAAGAGAGGTATTGAAATCATACTAAAAATCGGATAGTTAGTTTTCAATGGATAAACACGTTTTGAAGTCTCTAGAACACGATTTTAATATTTTTACGATTATGTCTGTCCCTATGTGTGGATTGATGGATATTGTCGTAACAATTACTCAAATACTAGTAAACAACAAGTTTAAATTTTGGATGTATCATTCTGACACCCTAGATTAGATCTCATTAGATTTTGGTGTTACTCGTGCAACCGGAAGTGGTGTTTTCATGAATATCTTAATTAATTATGAATTTAATAGAATTTTTGGAAATAATAATTTAATATTGTCATTAGCTAAAAGTTTATAGTTCAAATTTTTTTCTATCTATTTAACTAGTCGTATTATCAGTATTTATGATTCGGTAAATTTGTTACAATTTCAGTTAATTTGTATACGTATGGAATTAAATGTTATATATTTGACCGTGACAATTATTATAATTGACTTTAAAAATATTGTACAAATAATTATCGAATACTCTAAAAAAAATTATACTAATATTGTAGTGTACTTATTATTTTACCTTGTTAACAGTCAAGTCAAGTAAATATTAATAAACAGTGCGCAGAGGACAGGCGAGAGGTTATGTGCTGGCCACATTAGATTTTTAATATTGAGTATTTAAGTAACGAAATCCATGATTATATTTTTATTTTATTTTTGTACGAGGTGCATAAATTAAGAAATAAGACTGGCAACGTCGTTCGATTTGGTATCATTTGGAACGCGAGACTTGGAGAGGAAGTAGGTAACATGTTATGTGCCTTCAGTACGAATTTGAACTCGCTATAGTCATTTGGTTATCCGTAGCGATTTTTTTCATAACAGTTTTTTCTTGTCTCTAAAAATGAGTAACGTCAATTTCAAACAACTGTGTGCTATCAGATTTTGCTTCAGACTTGGGCACAGTGCAATGGAAACTTTTATAAAACTAAGTAGACCTACGGAGACAGTATTATTTCAAGGGGTGAGGTTTCTCGGTAGGTTTAGGCATTTTCAGAAGGAAAAGAGTTTAATGAAGATAAAATACGCAGCGAAAAGTTTTCATCTTCAAAAACTGATAAAAATGTCGACAGAATCTAGGATTTTGTGCATTTAGATCGTCGGTTGACAGTAGTGAATGATTGGGGAAGAGTTAAATTTGATTCATATCACCGTTCATCAGATTTTTATTAATTCCTGGGGATGTGAAAAATCTGCAGAAAAATGATTTTAAAAAATGAGATTTTGACCAGTAAAAACATTCCTGTGGCTCATCAGCCTTCTTATTCGTCTGACTTGAGTTTTTTTGTAGTTTTAGGCATTTTCAGAAGAAAAAGAGTCGATCAGCGGAAGGCCTGCATCTTCAAGAACTGATGAAAATGTCGACAGAATCTAATCTGGAATCTTGTACATTCAGATCGTCGGTTCAATTTTATTCACATCACAGTTCATCAGATTTTGATTAATTTATTGGGGATGAAAAAATAGCGCATGGTTTAAAAAAAATGAGATTTTTACCAGTAAAAGCATTCCTGTGGCTTCTCAGCGCCCTTATTCAAATGAGTTGAGTTTTTGTGACTTTTTCCTTTTCCTCTTTGAAAAATCACCTCAAGAAAACTCACCTTGGGACACTTCAAAACATTTAAATGGCTGTAACCGAGCAGCTAAAGGTACTTTTAGTATCCGAGTTCCAGCACTGCCATGAGGATAGGAAGAACCGTCTCCACCTATTTTGTAATGTGTCCTGTTATGGGGTTATTAATATTTTTAAAAAAATCTACATTGGGGCCAGAATTGATCCGTGTCTGCATTGTTACGCCATTGGGCGTTTTAAAACTTTCTTCCAAAGTAGTATGATATATTTATTTTTATCATTTTTAAGCAATTTAACAACAATATCTATGGTGATTCGTAAACAAAGCGTCGCACTTGTTAGCGTTACTAAGAAACCATTAAACTTTACATCCACAACTACAATCATTAATTATAGTTGGTTCAATTAATATAATATCAAAATATAATTAACTTGTTTTGAGATAACCAGCAAAGATTATTATTTTTTTAAATATTTCCAGTTATTTGTTTTCTTGTTACAAGTGCGTCATTTTACAGAATGATATGAACGATATTAACCCATTAAGTATGAAAAAGAAACATAATATAAATTTGTAATAGCATTCAATATAAATATAATATAGGAACTAAACTTCTTGATATGTTGCTGAATGTAGGTGAAAATAAAAAAAGTGATTTCAGAATTCAATCAAATTTTGGAATTTACAGCTCCAACATATCAACCCCATTCTTCAGGGAGAGTAAGTTAGGTAAATTTGGGTAAAATCGTAGAAAAAGGCAGGTATATAGTGTGGTTCTTACGCTCTCAGTCTACCTTTTTATTTCACAATTCTACCATTATGACGTGAAAGCATCCCTTCCCCAAATTTTAACAATTATTTTCTCGTAAACTATGAGTAATGAATCGATTTAAAAAAAAATACGGATATTTTATTTTTTGTCTAGTATCACATACGTATGTAAAAATAAAAATTTGGTCACATACGCCATTGCTACAAATGAATTTTTTTTGGCAACAATATGTCGGATTTATATAATATTTGCATATGACTATAACCAGTTGATAAAAATATAAATAAATAAATAAGTAGGATAAATTACAGATGTAAGTTCAGACCATTTTGCGGTAACAAATATTCATTGGTTAAATAAGTATGTTTAATAATTTTTGATCAGTGTGTATAGTTTTTAGAACTTACTCGTGTGTAATTTAAGCTACTTTTTTTTTATTTATATTTTTAAAATTGTAATTCGCAAAGTACCTTATTTTAGTAACTATCCAGACGTATAAATCAATCCTGTATTCTCAATTTAAATTGTATCTTCCGCTATTAGACGTTTTAATTACAGTTCCGAACTGAGTATAATTAGTTTATCTAAGTGGTGGTTCGTTAGGGGATGAAGGTAAAGCAATGTCTTACCATAAAAAATGAGGAGAGAAAAAGATTGCATTATATTTTTAAATTTCAATCTTCCAGAAATTTTCATATTAGCGCGCAAAATACTATCGAATAAAGCATTCGTATCTCGTATGCCCAGCGTAGTGTCGACTACAGAAATGCAGAGGCAACATTTCTCCTGCTTCAAACTTCATCAATGTGTGTATGTACGATTGTGCAATTTTTACAATGCTCACCACTTTTATCGATTTTTCTCTCGCTGCCCTACCAGTTCTAGAAAAGGGAGTCTTGAGGTATGCCTTAAGTACTCTCTGATTGGTCTGTTTGCTCGTGGCCGAATCAAGACCAAACTGAATGCTTTTGTAATTTTGGCCGTTACATTTGCCATTGCCCAAATATTGTATAAGTGTGTGAACGTGGACACCGAACATATCTTTGGATTTTAAATTTAGGTTAATTTTTAAAAAATTATAGTAGGTTTTTGTTACATGCAAATAATAAATGACGTTCTGAGTACTGATGATATCGTTATTTTTCTGATAAATGAATGTCGCTTTAAGAATTTTCTATCGCCTGCCTCACCAAAATTTTAGTTCACAAGTCGCCAATGGTTTTGATTTATACATGTACGTACATACGTTTGTATCTTGCATTACTCAAAAACGACTAGCAGTAGTTTGAGGCAGGATAATTTTTTACCTCTGCACTTTTCGACAGTATATGTATATAGCATAGAGAAAAAGTGGAAATTTGAAAACTAGACCTTATGGATATATTACACGCTTAATTTAAAATTAAAAATTGAAATTTAAAAGTACAATGTAAAATTCTCTATTCTTCATTTTATATGGTAAGGCACTGCCTACCCTGACGAACAGCCACTGATTCAAACATACGTACGTAGGTACAGACGTCAAACCGAAACTCTTCAAATTGTTTCACGGATGGTCAAAATGAATACCTAAAAATAAATTTTTCGTACTTATTCCTTTACTTCCCACAAGAAATTAAAAATATCAAATGTCATGATTTGTTAAATAAAAAGAACTTAATTGTACTATACGAAGAAAAGGAAATAATACGAATAGAAGAATTAGAAAGAAATAAAACAGTTTCGTGCAGTCCATATGTTAAAGATGTGCACACCCTGGAAAAATAGCAAAATACATATTACATATTTTTTGTCATAAAAATATGATTATGTTTAGCGGGAGAAATATTAGCGCATTGAATACGCTAAACGCGAACGCGTACGCCAAGTGCACCCATCCCTTGTGCACTGTTAGCGCAGCTCATTCGTACAGGCAAGGTACCATTCTGTCACATTACGCAGAGAGGGAAGAATAATATAGAAACTTCATAAATCTAATCGGCGCGCCTCGTCCGTTGCGTGCACTGAAAATTATGCACTTTCATAGAGATAAAGATTGTAGCTTGCTTATTCAAATTTATATCTATTTTTTATTACCAGTTTTTGGTAAATATACACATCTTTATATAAAAATAAAAATTGTAATAATTTTAATTTGTATTTCAGGCAAATCTATTAACATTAAGTATTTAATTATTACTTTATTCAGTGTTATTACAGATTTATTAAAATTTCCATTTTTTGACGGATTTGTTCTTTAAAAAAATAAATTATTGAAGCTATCAGGCCAATACACCTAACATTAGTTTGTCCTAAAAAATTAATATAAAACAAGAATATGTGAGTCATTTAAATGTTACAGTAAGAAGAGTAGTAAAGTTAAAATGAGGTAGAAAAGAGAGGATTTAGCTAGTTTAGTTAAAAAATAATAAACTACATATTTTGCATAAAAAAAAAAAGAAAACAAAGCAATGAATTTCCAGCCCAAGTGTTGCGATTTGGAGGAACCAAGTTCGATGCCAATCTGGGGAAAGAGACCTTGTCGGAAAAGGAAGTAAACGTTTAGTCCAAGACGTCACGGCTCTGCCGACTGTTTAACATAACGAGATTAACTGAGTGCGTGGGAGGGCCATGTACGTACATTAGAACCTCACTACTACACATCAACACACGCACTACATCCACTACGTATCAGCCGCACACACATGTCTATCAATTCACTTTACATGTGTAAATAAATAAATATGTCTTGTTATCTTGTCCTACAAGTATATACAATAATAAGTCACAGATCTATTTTTAATTTTTTATCTCAAATATACTTACATATAATTTAACATTATTAATAATAAACGACATGTCACAGATGTGAACCTGGGACATATAATGCAAATCAATGTTTATCGATCGGATATTAGAAAAGATTTATTAAATGGCTATTCAAAGACAGTAAGTTGCTGTAATTGTATTTACTTACCGTTCACTAATAAAATGTACAGAAATTTGTAGCTATTAAAAATAAAAGTGCAGTTACTATTACTACAGTTATTGATAAGTAATGGTACCTTACAAATTATTTTAGCAGCTATTTCTTACACAAGAATACAACTAGAGGCGCACCCAGATATTTCGGACGAGATTTTCAAATACAGATTGTTCATTTTAAGTTGTACACTATTGCTATCTCGTAGAAATTTATTACAAAATAATAAATAAAAAAAAACTTATCGCAGGACGAAGTGGTGTTACCGTATCGGTTCTTTTTATGATTTTTTTCTCTTACTTTTTCGACAATTTACAGAATAATACTATTTTTGCGTAATATTTGCATGCTTTTCTCTTTTTAGATAAGTAGTATAAGTATTTATTTCTCACATTTTTAACAAACTTGAGCAACTCATCATAAAGATCAATATCTTCAACTAGGCTCACAACGATTTTCTGTTGTTTTTCCTACTACATAGAATTTCGGAAGTAAAAATTCCCATATTATTTTCATGAACAAAGTTAGTATACGTTCCATTTGACACCAAATTAATTTTTTCAATAATGATTCATAAATTTTTGCTTTTTAGTTTAAATGATATCGTAAAATCCTGTGATATGAATCTATGTATTTGAACTACACATATTTTCTCTTTGTAGTTGTATATCATATCAAGTTGTACAACAAAATTTAACATCGTCCAATCAATAGTTTTCTACTTAAAATAAAAAAATAACTCGAAATCAAAAGAACAAAAAATTAATTTACCGGTTTCAGGATATTAAGCTTTTGTTTACATAGACAAAAGTAAGCAGGGTAACTAAGTCTTAATTATTTCCCATGTAATTTTGACAAGTCAATGTGGTAAAATATTACTCTACAGATTTGTCATAATAATGTGCGACAATTGGATAATATAACTGCCATATCAACCCATACAGACTTTGATCACGAAATCGTTTCTCGTTATATAAAATAATATTTATTTACAACATGAAACTGGTAAACTATTGAACAAACCACGGATGTTATGAATCACACTAGGCCTTAGATGTCTTAAAATCCTCGCTCTCCGAGTTTGGAATGCAAATGATATCTGCGGCGGTTATGATACTCATAACTAAAGAGCGGATTCTATGCAATTGCATGTGTTGTTTATATTAGGCATATCAACAAACTGTTTTCATATGTTTACGTTTCATCAAAAATTAATGCCAAATATAAAAAAAAATAATGCATATTTTGCATTTAATGATACTTTACTGCATATTTTGATTTTTTTTTGCATATTAGTGCATATTTTAAGACTTTTTCAAAAACAAAAATTAATTTTTGACAAATTTTGTTCTTTTTTAAAAACAGTATATTACAAGAAATATAATTTTGATCGTACTTTTAACAAGTGAGCATTTATATAAAATGTACTCATTGCAACCATTACAATCATATTTAATTTCTCGTCATAACAAAAAAAAAGTGATTTTAGAACTGCTTAGAACTTACGTAATTCTTATTTTGTAAGTAAGGTAAGTAAATAATATCTGTCACTGAAATTCGTATGTTTGGAACTATAACAACAATTAGAAATGCCGAAAAAAATGTATTAAAAATATGAGCAGCATATAGCAACTTTCTCGTTAAAGATGACTTTTTTGGTTTTTGTATTAAAAAAGAGCTTTTGTAAATTTCAATATGAATATGAATTCGAGATTTTTTTATTTTTGTTAGAATTACCTGTGATATTTATTGTCTTTATACATTTCATTAAATGTTCCAAATAAAACACTGCATGTAAAAATAGAAATAAGAAAATGATATCAGTAAAACGAGCCTGATGACATAATTTTTTTTGCATATTTTTAACTTTTTTGCATATATCATGCATATTTTGATGATTTTTTAATGCATATTGCATGCATATTTTGACACTTTTTTAGTGCATATAATCTGCTCTTTACTCATAACTATCCTAGGTATGATAATAGCTATAATTTCATAGAGTTAAAGTATTAACGATAACATAAAATTGACACGAATTATATAATCAATAAAGTACCTAATTAATATCGGAGAGAGTTTGATCAAATTTTCTATGTCAAAATTACTTCACGAATGACAACTGTTCGAAGAAAATTTTTCATATCAACTAAATGTAATCATTACTTCTTGTGATTAAATAGCAGTGTGCTATTAATAAAGATATATAATAGTGGAGGTTAAATGGTAGTACTGAAAAAATAATATAATAATTAAATTACCTATCAGATTTTTTTTAATTAACTTATGAGTACATAGACATTTGAAACAGTATAGGAATAATAATAAAAATATTTATTTATTCTTGCCAATCAACTTAGAATGTACATTATTCTTTACAGTTTAATTATAATGTACAGTGATACAAAATTATAAATCATTCATTTATCTTCTTAAAAATTCATTGTTTCAACTTCAAGCATTTATTATATATTCACATTACTATGGATATCACTTGTTATATGGCACCGCATCGTTCAAACAAAATGCAACTTAGGGAATATAGGTTGTCAATGTCATGAGATTAATTGTCAAATAAACTTATAATACAATGTTTACCAATGAAAGATAAATTCAAATGGTTATATAGTACAATAGTGGGTACTAAATCAAATCCTACCACAGTTTCAAGAATATATTCAAAAATTTGAAGTAGTGCTTGTTTAGATACAAAACAGGAGAAGATTAAAACCACTGCGAAATGAAAATAATAAAAATTATGTATTACGGGCAATAGAAGAAATTAACAAACTTTCTACAAAAGCTTTAGCAAATCAATTAAATATCAGCAAAACATCTGTATATCGATTACTAAAAGACGAAAAATTTCATTCATACCATTTTCAAAATCACCTAGAGTTAAGAAACAAAGACCAAAAGAATTGCCTTTTGTGAACTACGTTTTGAGAAAATTAATATCGATATAAATTTCAAGAACAAAATTTTATTTACTGATACAGCTACTTTTTTTAAAACAGGAGAAGTAAATTCGCAAAATTGTAGATATTGGAACAGGCATAATTTACATTTATTTAAAGAAAGTAGGACTCAATATCCAATAAAAGTTAATTTTTGAGCTGGCTTAATTGGGGAACATGTAAATGGACTATTTTTTATTAAAGGAAATATTAATGGTAAAATATATATGGAATTATTACAAAATCAGATTATACCAAGTTTAAATATACTGAATTTAAATATAGACGAAATATGGTTTCAGCACGACGATTGTCCAGCTCACAACCATCGAATAGTAAAAGAATATTTGAACAAAATATTTCCTCATCGCTGGATAGGACGTGGGGAAGAAATCAACTGGTCACCGCGTTCACTAGATCTCTCTCCTAATGACTTCTTTTACTGGGGGTTTTTAAAATCTAAAGTTTATACGAGAGAAATTAAATATTTAGAAGAACTTAAATTCACAATTAGAGAAGCTTCATTTACAATAACTTCCGATATATTACATTCTGCAATTGATAATTTTTATAATCGTTTAAATTAAGTTTTAGTTGTTAATGGTGAAGTTTTTGAAAATTTGTTGTAATTCGTTACATATGTAGAAAATATATTGATTTTTTATTAATACCTATTTTACTTTACATTATTTATAAATCAGTAAATTATGATGACAAGTGCATTTGACATTGACAAACTATATTCCCTATGTTGCATTTTATCTGGAACGATACGGTGCCATATAACAAGTGGTATCCATAGTAATGACCAATAACAAATTCAAATATGTTGCAGACGTACATATTAAAATTAAATACAAAAATTTTGTAAGTAATTATGGTACTTAAATATATACAAACAAAACATTAGTAATATTTGTACATGAAGAAAATAAAACATGCTAATAAGTATTAAATTATTGTTAACTATGGCAACAAAAAATTTGTGAAGTACCTGTATAATTATTCATAGAAATAACAACAGCAATTTTATGTAACTACGTTTTTTGACATATATTAACAATAAAAATTACTTGTTCATACATTAATGAAATAGAGTTTAAAATAAAAAACGTGATAGTGCATCTAAACAATCTTATAACTTTTTTGCTATTGTTTTATTTTCTGTATTTTCCAATAAAAGTATAATAATGGAAAATTATGAGAAAACAAAATAATAATGTGCATGAGATTATGCGAAATATTCTACATTATTTGCTCATAAAATGAACAAATCGTCTTATGATTTATAATATAATTTGATATCAATATAAACTTAAAAAGGTGAAAATTAAAATTAGACGATAGGTTTATGTTAACACTTACCCTTTTTTATAATTTTGAGTTGTAACTGACATTCTACATTAAATTATGATAATTTTTTAATAAAAGGCGTTCAACATTAGTCTCCGTACACCAGTAAAGGAAAAACGTTTTCTATTCTTTTAAAGTTTTTCTTAGAATATATAAATTTTATAATATAACGTATTATATTGACAAAAGAATAATGTATTGACTTCCTAAATTTTTCGTAATGAAATCGTGAAAAAATATATATTATATTTATTATAACAATAAGTACGTTAATTTAGTCTTTGTACACTTGTAAATTATAAAGAATCAATTATCTTTTGAACCACCATTAGAATTACTTCCCTTAAACGGTTTGTCATACTTTCCACTAATTTTTCTGGAGTTTGGGAGTCAATTTTACCCAATTTTTCTACCATAAATGTAGTACTTCTTTCATATACTTTGGGCGTCTTGTATTACACATTTTTTTTAAATAAATGATAGAGATGTTAAATAAGATTCATATCTAGAGATTGTGGAGGCGTTTTTAATTGTTGTCTACAATTTTACAATATGTAACTATTCTTATTCTAGCCATTTACGTGTAATATGTTATGTCATTATCTTGATGAAAAATTTAAGAATTCCTTAAACTCAATTTTTCAGTACATTTTCCAAATTCTCTTTTAAAATAATCAAATAACCCACTTTCACATCAATAAAAATTAAGTTTCTTCACTCATACAACCTTACCTATATAAGCACAGATCCTCCTTCCCATTTCACTGTTGGGCATAATTTTTTTGTTTTCATTTGTTCATTCTTCCTTTTCCAAACAATAATTCGTCCATCTGATTCAAAGAGGTTTATTTTGGTTCATATGAAAAAATTACTGAGTTCCAGAATGTTTCAGGGTGGTTTTTATATTTCGAAAACAAAGCGTAAAGATGTGTGTACGGAGACTAGTTGGTTTGAGTGTATATTTATTCATATCTTTATTATTTATTGTCATATGAAAGATACCAGTTAATACTACTAACTTCACGTTGAAAACAAAAACATATGACGTCTGTTTAATGTCAGCACCTAGTAAAAATAAAATTGATAAAAGTCCCTAATTGAATTCTGCCATTATAAAAAAAAAGATTTACAATAACTACATCGTTTTTGCTTACGACGTTAATATATAATTATTTAATACAATAATGACCTAAGAAACGTAGAAACCAGTGAGAATCGCAACAAAAAAATGTAAACACTGACTTCCAAAAAATTTCATCCCTCTATCAACCAATTCTCCAGTCAAGAATATAGACTTTCACTAAAAATAGGGTAAGTGTGGGAAAGATGGATCATTAGAGTGATATATTTTGTTGTTTGGAGTATATGTAATAGCCACTTGAAAATTGAAGCAGTGAACATTGAATAATCCAAGATGTACTTAAAAAAATGCTAAAACAATTTTATAACATGCATATATACAAATACTTCTTCGGTAGGTTTAATGTAATTTTTCATGTACATACTTTACAAATCTGAGATGTCCAGAAGACTTAACGTAACCTAAAAACGTGGTTATATTTGTACACAGTCATAAATAATATAGTGGTCCATTTAAACTCTGCTATGACGGCAAAAAGATAAATTCAACCGGTAAACAGGAAATAATCATTTGCACATAGAGAGGTAGACGATCTAGTTGCTATTCCATAGTTATGAAGAATAGAAATAGGTTAAATAGGTAATCAGAAAGTGATAAAAATACATATATAGTTTAATTTTATTCCTTATTCTTGTAAGTAAGTAATAGCTATTAACATACCTAGGATAGTTATGAGTATTATAACCGCCGTAGATACCAATTGAATTCCGAGCTCGGAGAGCCAGGATTTTTAGACATCTAAGGCTTGGTATGATTCATAACATCAGTGGTTTGTTCAATAAATTACCGATTTCACGTTATTTATAAACAATATTTTATAAAATAAAATTTTGAGTGATATGATAGCTGTATTATCCAATTGTCCCACGTTATTTTGACAAATTTCTACTGTAATATTTTTGTCATACTGACTTGTCAAAATTACATGGGATACAATTATGACGTAGTTACCTTGATTACTTTTGTCTATGTAAACTTAGCTTAATATCCTAAATCCGGTAAAATAAATTTTATATATTATATAGTATTAATAATTTTTATAAGACGTGGTCCATCTCACTTCCATTTACACTATTAAGTATATTTGAAGAAAGTTACAGCAAAATATGCAAGTAATAACCTTAATTAAAAAAATATAGTGCACATATTTAGAAATGGTGATCGGTTCTGCAGAGATCACATCTGATTTTTGTAATGTCACGTCCCTGAGAAGTTTAACAATTTCAATTTTAACTAACCTATTATAAGTACTGCAAATTTGTTTTTTGAAAATGTTTCAAAGAACTTTGTTGTCATTTAAGAAAAAATGATGACGCATTTTTTCGAATAACGTCTTAAATGCTACACATTTCTCTAATGTGTTCTTAGGAAATCCGTCTCATATAGTATTCTAATACCTCCTACAATTTCCTATCGTTTAAACAATTACAATAAGTGGCCGTGCAAGTCCTCGCTCACTAGTGTCCGCAGAGCTTTCATCATCCACACTCGGTGAAGCTCAAAGCTCTGCCGGGCTTCTAGGTGTGTGGAATAACGCGATGAGCAAGATAGCGCTATGTGATTGCAATTCCAGTTTCGTATTCCTTTAGTGTCGTGGGAAGATAGTGAATAGACAATATGCCGACTAGAAAGAAGATTATGAAAGTAAGTCAGATTTTAATAATAAGCCATATTCACAAAATCGGTTTAAATATGTTAAAATCAAAGTAAATTTCACATATTTAAACCAGTTTAAGAGCTAATCCTGTGTTTGATATTGATTTACAAAGATATAATATAAAAAATAAACGATATTTTTTGTTAATTATATTGTGCGCATGCGCAAACATAGTTGAATGAAACGGTATTTGAAACTGACTTACGCAGGGTTTATAAGCTTTTATGGAGATTTGGGTATCTTATGGGTCGATTCTGTAAATTTTTATTACTTATAAGAAACATAAATATTATTATACAAATTGATCTCTTACAAAATAAATAAATAAATAAATTGATCCAAATTTTCAATGAGTTTTAACGATGTAGTTGTATTTCTAAACATTTTCTTAGAAAAACAGAAATGTCAAATGAATTTGAAATACCTGTCACATAAATAAGGTAGTAGTATACATACTTTGTAGAAATATTTATTGTAATATGAAATAAGACAATAAATACAAAATGTTAGTTTATTATCTGCGAAAAAGTATTTACCGGTTTTAGGATATTAAGCTTTTTTTTACCTAGACAAAAGTAATCAGGGTAACTAAGTCATAATTCTATACTATGTACTGTGGACATGTTAGTATGGTAATAATATTAGCGTATAAAATTGTAAAAACAACATGGGACAATTGTCATTTTATCATATAAACCCATACAGATTTGACCACGAAAACGTTCCGCACAAGAAAATTTAATAAAATAATATTTATCAATAACGTGAAACCGGTAAACTATTGAACAAATCACGAATATTATGAATGATACCAGTCCTTAGTTGTCGTAAAATCCTAGCTCTCTGAGCTCGAAAATCTATTGACATCTGCGGCGGTTATGATACTCATATCCTAGGTATGTTCAGTTGTATTATTACGAGGTGTGTAAATTAAGTAATAAGAATGTTTTCTTTTTTAAAATGCTTGAATAGAATTTCAATTTAACATTTTCTCCCTCAAAATAACATCCTTGGGAGACCGTACAGTGCTGGAGATGGTTCTTCTTATCCTCATGGCAGAGCTGGAACTCGGAAACTTTAATCATCTTCAGCTAATCGGTTACAGCCGTTTATATGTTTTTAAATGTTACAAAATGAGTTTGCTTGAGGTGATTTTTCAATCTGGGTAAAAGGAAAAAGTCACAACTCAAGTCAAGCGAATAAGGAGGCTGAAGAGCCACAGGAATATTTTTACTGGTCAAAATATCATTTTTTAAAACCTTTTTTTGCAGATATATCTCATCCCCAACGAAATAGTCAAAATCTGATGACCGGTGATATGTATAAAATTTAACTCTTCCCCAATTATTCAATACTGGCAACCGACGAGTTAAATACACATGATTCCAGATTCTGTCATTATCATCAGTTCTTGAAGATGAAGGCCTTCCGTTGCGTGTTTCATCTTCAATCGACTCTATTTCTTCTGAAAATGTCTAAAACTACCGAAAAACCTGACCCCTTAAAATAACCCTGTCTCCGTAGGTCTGCTTAAGTTTTGTAAAAATTTCCATTGCCCTGTGTCCAAGTCTGAAGCAAAACCTGGTAACACACTGGTGTTTGAAATTGACGTTACTCATTTTTAGAACGCACAAAAAAAACTGTTTTACGAACAAAATCAATTCGAACAACAAAATGACTCTAGCGAGTTCAAACTCGTGTTGAAGGCATATAACATGTTCACCTGCCTTTCCTCGAAGTACAGTGTCCCAAGTGTTACCAGATCGAACACTACGTTACCAGTCTTATTACTTAATTTACGCACCTTGAATGTACTAGTTTTCTTATTCCCTTACGACATATCTTGAACGTAAATTTCGGGTACCGTTCCTGCCTCAAAGAACCTGTACCGCAAGTCTCAAAACTTTATAAGGAACAGTCGACTTATTCTATAACGTGTTTCAAATATCGTTTCCTACAGCTACACAATACAAAAACTGTTTTCATTATTTATTTACAACATTATTTGGTTGTTACTACAAACTATACTATATTAGGAATATTATTGAAGAAAATACAAAAATGTTTTCATTATTTATTAACATCATTATTTGGTTCCTACTTGAATGTTATTGTGTTTATGAATGACATGAGTTGGAGGTACATTATGGAAGATATAATACCTGCGCGGGCGTTATGTGTTGCTATGGTAATAATGACAACAAACTGACATTCACATTGACTTAAAGTGTAAAAAAGAAACAATTGTTACATACGTTATTTCGCAAATATAGTTAACTATTTATGATTTATACATTAGATTAGGAAATTATAATGAAACATAGAATTATATACACTAGCGAACATAATTGACATTTATATCTTCATGAGAATCTTGGTATGAAAATAGGTATTATATTTTAATAATACATTGAATTCAGTGTAAAACTTAATAACAATATTTATTTTGAAATAAGAGCACATACACATAAACAAATGAGTAGAAGTTTAATTTTGAAAACTACAAATATTTATTCGTACTTTTATAAAATATAAATTTAAATTTAAAAGTTCTTTTAACACTAAAAGCAGTAAATGGTATATTTACCTCATAGAAAAAAAAATATTATAACGAAATAAACAAACTACTAACAAAAGTGAATAAAAAAAAGATAATAATAATAGTCTGCGAGTATACCGGGACTTTATTTCATCAGTAAACATAGAGTATATCATTACTTAGTTACGGTGTAAATTGATTGAAAGCAATGTATTGAAGCGTTTATTTTATGAGTTTACATAGGGACTAAATATTAATTAAAAAAATTATAAATTATTTATTTGTGTTTTATACAGTTACATCCAGATTCATAAAAGGGATTAGCCACTAACCCAGATTAGTTAGTCGCAAAGTTACTCCCCCTTTAACATCCTGAAATATCAAAATAACTTAAATCCCATTTCAACGCTCGTGAAGTAACACTTTCCGCTAGACGATAAAATATTATTTTGTCGTCTTGTATAAAAAATAGCTATTAATTTATGCCATTCATTTCAAAATAATTTGATTTTTAAAAAATGTCCTATGCAAGATCAAGTTGCACGTTAAAAATCAGGATTAAATAATTACTACATTATAAAACATTAAAGATCAAGCTACTAGTGGGACTAATAAGTATGTTTACTCTTAAAATAAACACTTTAATACATTGCTATAATTCTGTAACTATACGTTACTGAAACTACTCTTTGTTTACTGATAAAATAAACTCCCGGTATACAAACTTTATTAGAAAATAATTTAAAAGTAAAGACTGGTACCCGTGGTACCAAAATCCTATTTATAAATATTCTTTGTAAAAGGCTAATTTAATCAAAAACAACAATTATTGTAGTATCAATATTGTACCAGTTTCAATATTAATTGTTTTATTTACGTTATTATTACAGATATTTTAGTATTCTTAAAATAAATAAAATGTATATTTAAATGCCGATAACCTAACAACAAGTTTTATATCTTTGAAGAAATACGTCAATTGAAAGTATGCATAAGTAAAACAATAATAATAATATTTATACATAATAAAGTAATCAATCTTACAGAAGTATTTCAATTCTATTATCTATAAATAAAAAATATATGTGAATTTTCATATTTACATTTTACTGACTACCTTAAGTTGTCAGTATTTTTTAACGTGACACCTAGGATTTCTCATATTCATGCTACGACATGATGTTTGATTGATAACAATGCGTCTAACCAATGACAACAATGAAATGGAATTGTATAACCGCAGTTATATTTAAAATATTTGAGTATGTCATTTATGGCATTCATGTCTTTTATAAAGGTGATTGTGACAATCGCGTCATTGTGAGTTGGTAGTTTTGTTTTGGTTTATCTACAACTCTTTTTGTATGTTTCATGCATTATTACCTTTATATATATTACTGTCAACTGACATTTGTTTACTTCGAAAATCATAAGAATTTACCCGACAAGATGATGTCATCAATTCCCATTTTCAACTTACGATTACAATAATTGATGAATGACATAAAGATTAACTCGAGGAAACAAATCTTTTTTGAATGTTTGCAATTTTTATATCTACAAAATCTTTTAACCGGTCCTTAATTATTTTATAATAATAAAAGGCAATATAGGTATGTATAGATGCCAATATAATTCAAAACAATTTTCTAACAATAAAAATATTTGTGTCCTTTCTTTCCCTTTGACAGCTTTTAGCCAATGAAATGATATCTAATAAAAACATTTTTTTGAAGTAATAGTTACTAAAATTTGCGTTTAAAAATTAGGCAAACGTGTCAATAACAAATTTAAAAACATACATTTATATAAAGTAACGTGTCACTAAAAATGATTATTACCGAAATTGTCTCGGAAATTGTACTCAGTGTGAAAAGACAAACCAATTAAAAGAATCCACATAGTAAAACGTATTCCACTTGTTTATAGTCCGAGGTATGTGCGTCGCGTCCACTATCTATATGTTGTTTGTCAATCATTTTCTTATTGGAAATGGAAAATGTATGGTTTGTGCGTAAACCGGTTGTGATGTGTACATGTACACACATTGTGTCATGCATGTTGTTGGTCTAGGAACGATTAGAGCTGTTCTATTCGGGAGCATTGACATCCAGTAGCTAGGAGACTAGGCAAGTCGCAGCGGTAGACCAGTCATAGAACATAGCAAAAGAGAAATGAATACGGTGTACGGAGAAGAAGTTAATATGTCTTTCGTTTATTAACTTGTTGGTTACTGAACTTGACAGATATTTTATTTAAGTTTCATAAATTATATTGACTGTATTGTTTAATATATTTACCACATTTTTATATTTTATTTCACGTATACTTATTTATTTACTGTAGTATTAATTATTTTTTAATATTTCTGTGTAAATATCGGTATATACTGGAGATGAGACTGAAGTCGAATAATTATTCGGTATTCTGCCGATTCGGCATATTTTAATACCGAATATTTGGTTAGAAGAAATAATTAAACCACAACGTTATTTTGCTATATTAAAATATAAAAATGTATAGATATTAAATTTTAAACAAAATTTATACATATTGTTTAGTTATTACAATAAGAGTAAATCATTTATCTAGTTATACTTCTTGACGGTAAATTTCTTGAAACTAAAATAATTAAATTTAATAATAATCATACAAGAAATTACTTTAACTAAAAATAGGGCGCGCATTTCAGAATAAATATACCCCTCTCTGCAACGAGGACCACCAATCACGCTTTAAGATTTTACAAAAATATGATACGGTAATGCCGAATATTCGGATAAAATTTCGCCGAATATTTTTTATTCGGTTATTCGGCTGAACTGCTATTCGTTACATCACTAGTATATAAATTTTATTACTTCCGTCCACCTTGATAATAGAAGTACTTATAGGAATTTAAGTTCTTAATATTTTTACGGTCATATATCTGAATAATTTTCTAATTTTGTTTTTATTTTTCATTTAAATGTTTGAAATTGAAAACAGAATACAACTCTATTTAATAGTATTCAAATCAACTTTGAACCCTATATGAAAATTGAAAGTTAGTATGAATTTCTGGAATAGTTAACAAGCTATAAAATTTTGAATACCGTTGACAATACCTTGATTTTGTAATGTGACGAGTTTAACAAATATTTCTAATTTTTACTCAGAAAGTAAACGCTTCAATAAATTGCTGTCATTCTGCAACTATGGTAATGAAACTACACAATGTTTACACAAAAATTAACTCCCGGAATACAAACATTATTAATTTAAATGTAAAGACTTGTACCTATGGTACCACATTCTATGTATTTAAAAGACTGATTTAATCAAAAACAACACGTATAGTCCATATTGTACTAGTTTAATTCTTTTATTTGCGTTTTTACTATTACAGATACTTTAGCCACAGTATAAATCGTGTATATATACGATTTATACTGTGCTTTAGCTGACAATTCCTCGTAAAAAAGTCTCCTATTACTTGCAAATTAAAAACTTGTGACTTGAAAGAAACAAAAAAGTTATAAGTCAAAAAGTAAATGGACTAAAATCAGTTTTTTGTTCATATCTAGTACCTTTGCATATTTCGTGAATACAAATAAAGTAGCCACTAATGCAACAACATTATCCCAATTTAACCGACTGCACATCTCTTACCGTTCTCGATTTCCCAGTTGATAGGTTTGAAAACAGTGTTCGTGAAGGATCCAGAAACGTACCTAATGAGGAGAATTAACCTTTTTTTAGGTAATCATAAACAGTAAAGTATACAGTATGCCCAGTGATCAAGTTGCAAAGAGGGAAAACATTTTTATTTTTTATTTTACGAGAGAAATGTATTCAAAACGACCATTTCAGTTTTAGCCTTTTCAAATTTTCTTTTAGTTTAAAAGAAAAATCGAAAATAGGTTGCCTTAGTTCCAATAAATAAGTTCGCGACAATTCGGACATGTTTAAAAATAAAATTATTTTCCCTTTTTGCAACTCGATCTATAGACATACCTGTATAATAATATAAACTACAAAATTTATTAAATAACACAAAATCATTGAATTAGAAAAAAATATACATACAAAAGAAAACTAAACTTTAAACTTATAATTAAACTAATTTTTTTTCGTCGATGCGAATCAGGTCAAAACTTTCTTAAGATTCAACTTCTTTAAGGGGTTTTAATTTCCTCAATTCGGAAAAGCTACGTTCAGTCGTTGTCATACTTGCGGGTAGCGTTATTAATATTGTAAATAAGATATTTACTAATAAAAAAATATCAGCATCAAATTGTTTCGGAACTACATTAAACTGACTGGAATATCATATTTATTATAAGTTAGGAATCAGTGCTTGCACAACAATATTTCGGCAAATAGTTTTTCTTCTTGACAATTCTGCTCCATATCAAACTAATCTTTGTAATGTCTGAATATATGAGACGCTTTTGCGCTCCAGATTTACTTATTATTATTTTCGAAATTCAAAAACCTGACCTGTCTAAAGCCCCATCGCTCTTAAATTCGCCCTGATCAAAAAATGGATGCCGCGAAAAATTTGAAAATTAAAAATTTTTATTATGGAATTTTATTTCTCCAAAACATTTTTCTTGGCCTAAGACATTGAGTTTTAAATATTATATTATTATTTATTATTTTACACCCTATAATGAGTTAAGAAAATATCTAGTTTGAAATATATTGTGAAAATAATTATTCATACATAAATATATATTTTTTCAAAATTCAAAATTAAATTATTTCTTTTCGTTCTCGCAGTATTTGCTTTCAAAGTTTTACCTAAATAGCTAAATATAAAATGATTTCGTTTTAAAACTAAAATACGTCGATCTACAACCTCGGTGATTTCACCATTCGAAATAAGTTGAAAAACATTTTTACTACTACTACTATAGGTAATTATCTCAGTTACAAAAATAAATAATTTAATGGGGGAATCTAGGTCAATCGAATTTAGAGAAATTAGTTTAAAAATAGAAAGAATATGCAAAATATTGAATATTAATTAAGAAATAAAATGATGTAATTAAAATACTTCCGAAATACTGGATTTTTTGTCATAGCGTGACGTTACCTATATGAATTGTATAAATATTTTGATTGGGAACTTTAAAAACCCGCGAATGTTTTGATTGACAAGTGAAAAATTCTGCTATCAAGTTTGACGAATGAGCTTGAAGAACACAACGGACAAGACCTTGAGTTTCAGTAAACTTCAGTTGTGTACTTTTAAAGTGTTATTAATTGAATTTGTGTCTTATATATTAACTTTTATTATTTATTTTACATCTGTGACAATATTATTTACGAGATTAGTGCATAAATTATCTGTTTATGTGTAATTTGTTAAAAGTTTGCTTTACTAATTAATGTCAGATTGATTATTTCAAATTTTGGAAATCTGTAAATCTTTTCCCTCATACTTTAAAATAAAATTAAAAAAGAGATGGTGAAAACCTCCATTCTATTTGAAAATTTGAACAGATTATAGGATCTGTTAATATTAACAATTTTATATACCGCAAAATTTTGACCCAAAAATAGATACATATTATTAGAATATTTGAACACAATTTTAGGTTTAAAGGTTAAATATTCTAACTTCATGAAAACATACCTAGGTAATAGATTTTTAATTGCAAATGCTGAAATCCCATATAAATACACAGGCAAAGAGAAATGTTATAAATAAAAAAAATGGAATCATTTCTTTTACATGACTTTAACAGATGGTAGTACTGATATATTTCAATAATAATTTCTGTTTTATAGTAATTCTCATTTGAAGGTTATAATAAATAATATAGATATACATTTTCATGCTCTATTTACGGATGATCGATATATAACAGAAAATGAATATTACATATCACTTTCATTACGAGAAAGTCTGTATGCAAATAAATTAGAACAGAAATAAGATAAATATTTCACTTTCCTAATCCATATTTTGTAATTAAACTACATATTTTTTCTCATCATTACACAACATAACCTAAAAATAATTAAAGTAGTTCACAATTTATCTGTTTTTTCGCACATTTTCGAAGGTTCATGCGACTTTCAAACGCATTTTACAAATACGGCTTTACCGTGAAGGACGAATAATCAATTTTATTACTTGTATAGTTCCTACAGCTAAACACTCCACTGGGTAACTATGGCAACTAAACAATTAACAGTAATTTTTGTGTCTCAACCCAGTGGTTGCTGTTTATTTGTCAAAAAAAGTAAGTAAACATTAGATAAACATTATAAATCAGTTCTATAATAGTCATTACTGAATTACTCATTAACGCTTTTCTTTAAATTCTTGCATTAGAAATAAGAAAAAAATAAACACATTATACGATAATTGGTAAAAATCCTTATACGAAGAAAATAACTAATTGTGCTATTATTATGGAAATTAATACGATGACTATGACAATGTCGCCTTCAAAAATTGTTTAAATTCATAAGATTCTCGTAGTCTTGACTTAATTTATACAAGACAGTAATGAATATACATATAATTTTTCTATAAGAACGGTGAAAGTGACTTATAATGAAAAGGTATGAATTAATAGTTAAATAAGTCGGATTTACCATCGTCGGTTTTAGCGATGAAGTCTCATGAAACGTCCATATTTATGTGCTTTTGAGCGCTAAGGAAAGATATAGCGTTGTTTTCTGAGTTTTATATAACTGCATGTTCTACAAATATATTTTTTCTTCAAACGTCATAAAAGTGACATCTTCTGTGACGTGATTGACAAGGTTGAAGTTTAATTTCTATGCCGCCGTAATATAATTTTTTATTATAGCCGCCGTTTAATTTTTTCGCCGCCGTATATAGAATCAGCCAATAAGAAGTAAGTTGTAAAATAGAAATCTGTAATATCGCCCTAAATGTCACTATAAAAACTAGATAACCTAAGAATAAAGTTACTAAAAATTATGAATAACTGACAGGTAACCTACATATTAAACGTCAAATAGTAATTAATTTTTTAAATTTCTACGTTTTAAGAAAAAATAAAATGTGTTATTCAGAGTAAAAGTGCTTTGTGTGCCTCGCATGCAATTGTCCGATTCGCTTTGCTCGTCGTGCAAACTTCCATGCTCGCCACACAAAGTGTCACTTTTACTCTTAATAACACAATATACTATTTTTTTATGATCCATACAGAGTGGTGACTTGAACACCCGAACATAGAGATTTAACATGTAAAATCATATTTTCGTAATTTCCTGCTTCCCTAATTATTTTAGGTGAAAAAGGTTCAAATCAGGCCCGGATTTAAGGGCCACCAAAAGGCGACCCCACCAAATTAAAAATTTTGTCAACAATTTACATTACCTACTGGAAAATAAGAAAGAACAAACCTGGAAAACACCAAAATTTATATACTTTTTTTTAACTTTACTAACATACAACGGTACCTATGCTTTAATTTTTAATAAACAAAATAATAGTGTCTTTAGTCCAGAATGTATAATTTAATTAATTTAGAAAAACTGCGGAATCCTTTTCCAAACGTGATAGTCATCTTGAGAATTTATCTTTTTTTCGTGATAACAAATTGCACCGCAATAAAAAAGCAAGAAAAGTGCCAAAATTAAATTTTATGTTTTTCAATACAGAGTTGGTTTTATTCGACTGGATAATTAGTAATTAGGAAATAATGCAGCCATTTAATAAAATCTACTTATACACCATCGTATTGACTGTAAATCAGTGCTCATCGTGGTTATATAAATGGCATAACTTTATTATAAAAAGATCATACAATATGGATTTTCAATTTTTATTCCATGTTGAAAAAGGGCCCCCACCAAACTTTTGCTCAGATGCCCCACCAACAAAAATCCGGCCCTAGTTCCACTAATAAAGAGCATAAAATTCTGCACCTGAATCAATAAGCACAATTAATTTTACGTGCCCTGTAAGCTCAGAAATTAGATATGAAAATGACGTACTTTTGTGGCTGGTAGAATCGGCATGCGCCTCGTTCTACAATTATTATCAACTGTAGTAAAAAATAATATATACTCGCAAACCATGCATGAAAATGCCATTAATAATAGGTTTCTCAACATTAATGTATAATATACCATTATATACAAAGAAATAAATAATAAATAGTGAAACTAGATCATGATTTTGAATTAGTGAAGGTATTACGAATAAAATTCATACCCATGGAGTTTATTTTAAAAATCTTAAAATCAGCTAAGATGAAAACACGTTTCTTATTCGGAAGTAAAGAGTTTTTTGAGTTTTCAAAATTTTGCGCAGGATGATAAAGTAAATTTATTTTTTATCGTGTATAGATTATGCGGATTTTTTTATTACTGTTAAATTTGATTAAGTAATCAGGTACCATTTCAGCATTTCCAGAAACCAGAATTTTGCATAAGTGCGTGCTATTTCGAAAGGATACTTACGAAAGTTAAGAAATTTGCCAATATTGATCACTTATGGTGTAATTGTATTGCATTTTAAAAATATATTTCAAATTCCGTATTGATATTAAATCAATAACAAAAACAAATCTTGGGTGGGATTCTATAACTTCGGTTGGTATCATTTGGACTTGTTATGATATCAATTGCAAATATCAACTAAAAAGTATATTTGCTATTCTATAACAGTAATGGTTATACCATATGGTTGATACATACTTACATATACTCATATATATATATATAAAGAACACTTTACATGTCTACACTGATGTGGGAATGTCTTAAATTCATTACAAATTTGAATTTTCGCCGTGGTGACATTTGACATTTGACGTGTGTTATTGATATTATAACAGATACAATTGTTATTTGTAGTTGTTATGAGTTATAGAATCCTACCACTTTTTGGTTATTTATTAACTAAGAGCATTGTAAAGATATGTCCGAAGGTATAAATAATTTATGATGCCTGACCAATAAGCTTCCCAAACTCTGTAGTTTGAAATATCTTATCATAAAACTACACAAAAAGTGGCGGAGACCAAATGATCATATTTGAGATGGATGGCGTACTATTAATTTTTGAAATATCTAGATGAAAAAAAATCACAATTTGTAGCTAATGAACGGAAGTTTTATTGTAATATATTAAAAAAATAATTATGAAAAAGAATGTCTGATAAATACAGTCCTTCCACGTTGACGAATTTCTGCAGACGAAAGTTCATCACCATATCTTCCAACATTTCAACCGGAATTGCTGCGATTTCACATCGTAGGACTTCTTTTAAATCATGTCAAAAACACGATGTTTAGCACTGCAACGGGTCATGGTACGAGGGTCGTTCAAAAAATGTTTAGAAAAACATAAAAAATCATATTATGTTGTGTAATTTTTTTTTATATATGTATTAACATATTCTCCTTGTAATTCTATACACTTTTCCAAGTGATTAAGTCGTCCAAAAAGATTGATTTCGGAAGGCCCTCAAAATAAATTTCTGTTTGGGCAATGACCTCCTCGTCCGACGTAAATCGTTGTCCGCTGAGCCATTTTTTTAAGAATGGATAAATCCGATGAATACGGTAGATGTAATAATTCGAACTTTATTTCCATAATTTTGGCCTTCGAAAATGCGTTAATGTACACCCGTGCAGTGTCTTGATGAAAGAAGATTTTTTCTTTTTCAAATGAGGATGTTTTTTTTTCTTTATGTATTTAATAATAATACATAATTGTAAGATAACATATGTATTTGTTATTTTCTAAACAAAAAAAATGTACGTGTGATACAAGATTATACATATGTTCAAGGTCATTAGCGAATATTAATATGCGAGACAAGGGATATGCAAGGAAATTACGATCAAGACAAGATTTTTATACACAAGAGTAATGAAAGAAAAGATATGCTTCAATTTCTTATTTTAATTTTCAAGACAAGTCAATAAATAACATGAGACAAGAAATCTTGTTTTGTGAAACACTAGAAATTTCTTCCGGGGGTGCATTGCCCCCGTCTCTCCCCCAAACATGCCTGAAAGAAACACTGGCTATGTCCGAGTGGTTCGAAACCTACAATAAGCTGTAGGCTGACAACCTATGTACATCACTAAAATGCAAGTAACATGTAACATGTCCTGGAACATCTATCTTAGGAACTTGAAGCCCTGTTCCACATATAATGGTGACAACACAAGGGCCGTCTTGAGGGGTGGACCAGGGTGGTCACTGAACCCCCTACCCCTGGTAGTAGCTGTGCCCACCCATCTGCCTCACGCAATTTTAATTTAAATGAAAATAGGAAATCTGATATATTAAGAAACAGTAACTATATGTAGTAAGCCGAACGTAGAAATTAGTATGGATTTGAACCTAAAAGTAAATCTCAAAACTATTATTAAGATTATTTTTATACGGATAAAGCGACAGATAGTGGAGATATAGATACACTGTGATACACATAGCTATAATTTTAAGGAGCAAGTTGACTCATTTATAATATTATACTTATATATACGAGGGCGGTCCGATAAGTACTTAGCCTTACCGCCCTATAGCACAACAATCGCAAGAGCAATTTTTTATTGCTTAGAACATCATCGTAGACAGCTACTGTCAAATTTTCAGCCGAATCGGACGCGAAGTATTGTTTTGACCGCGTGTGGAAGCGAGCGTATCCGCAGATTTGAGAAAAATGGAAAAATAACACTATCGGTCGGTGATTTGATTCTTGTTTTTGGAAGGGAAATCGCGCAGCGAAATTAAAGAACGCTTGGATGCTGTATAGGGTGACTCTTTTCCTTCGATGGCGACCGTCAAAAATTGGTTTAACGAGTTTCAACGTGGTCGCACGTCGGTTTTTGATGAGTCACGCCCAGGTGCCCCGAAAACGGCTACCACGGAGGATAACGTAACAAAAATCCACGATTTCGTATTGGCAGACCGTCGATTGAAGGTGCGTGAGATAGCTGACACAGTAGGCATCTCAAAAGACCGCGTGGGTCATACCTTGCATGAATTATTGGGTATGAGAAAGCTGTCGACGCGATGGGTGCCGCGTTTGTTCACTCCTGACAACATGCGCATCCGTGAGACTACTTCAGAGCAGAATTTGACGATGTTTAGGCGCTATCCGAAGGAGTTTCTGAGTCGTTTCGTGACAGTCGACGAAACATGGGTACACTGGTACACACCAGAGACCAAGGAACAGTCGAAACAGTGGACTTCACCCGGCGAACGTGCTCCAAAGAAGGCGAAGACTGTCCTATCAGCCGGAAAGGTTATGGCGACGGTTTTCTGGAATTCAAAAAGTGTGATCTACATCGACTACCTGGAGAAGGGTAAAACGATTACAGGGCTCTACTATGCCGAATTATTGGGCCGATTCGACGCCGAATTGCAGAAAAAACGGCCCCATTAGTCGAAGAAACGAATGCTTTTCCACCGTGACAATGCACCGGCTCACACCTCCGCCTTCGCCACAGCCAAATTGGTAGAATTAGGCTACGAACTGCTACCCCACCCACCGTATTCTCCGGATTTGGCCTTGTGCGACTTTTTTTTGTTTCCAAATTTGAAAAAGTCACTCGCTGGGCAGAAATTTCAGTCGAATGGGGCAGTTATCACCGCCACGAAAGCCTACTTTGCACACCTTCAGAAAATGTTTTTTTCAGACGGGTTACAGAAGTTGGAGCATCGCTGGATCGAGTGTATAGAACTCAAAGGAGATTATGTTGAAAAATAAATCGCCATTTTTCAAAAAAAAATGTTATTCTTTTGTAGGCTAAGTACTTATCGGACCACCCTCGTACATACCATTACTAGCGATATAAGTGAAATTAATCATTGGTTTACTGATATTAAAATATTTTAATGAGGTTAAGTTATTAAGTTGATTAAACATTAACGGTAAATCATTTTAAAATTATGACAATTTTAAACCTTTGGCTGAACATTGCAAAACTGATATATTACAAAGCGATTCTAGCACAAACAATAATTAAAAAATATGAACTATAATTATTATTATTCTGGTTTCAAGAACAGCACGCGAATATACCTTTTCTTGCTTAAGAAGAATACAGGTTTACATATACATATTTAAGAAAAACGTTTGCAAATTTAATTATAACCTTTATAGAGTTTTTTTTTTTTTAGTTAAGCATTTAATAATTGTTTATAATGTATTTAAAAAAAAAATTATATAACATTTATTTATTAAAAACATATTGTTTTCATTTAACATTTTGGGTATCCGCCCAAAAAATTATCAGACCGGCTTGTGCCCACCCAAATAAAATTGGCTGGCTGGCGACGTCACTGTTTGCCACAGATGATGTTTATTTCCTAATGATCTGATTAATAGATCAGACATTTAAAATAAAATTTGAAAATAATATATTTAATAAGTTTGTTATCAGTTTCAATATTATTACTTATAATGCACCTGTGAATATTACATACCCTATAATGTACCTCGTACTGACGTTATTACTAATAACATACTATAGTCTGATATCATATTGGCTCAATCTTTGTTCATTATTATAAATTTTAATATGACAATTCATTTTTATTTATTATAATTTAAAGAAAAGAAATACCTACATTTAACATAACAAAGATATCTGAAGATAACATTTTAAAATTTTAGTTTTAAAAATACAAAAGAAAATATACAAATATGAAAAACATTGTGGGATGAGGTATAGCTTTTTGTAAGAAATGCCCCGTATGGAGGTAAGGATCTAATTAAAAATTACTAAAATTGATTGGACGATAAGTAATTCAGAACAGCATAAATTAAAATTATAATTCGCGAGTTGAGTCAATGAACTAAGAAATAGCTAGGAATTGAAAAAACTAGTTATCAATGACCTAGAAAAATTTACTTTATATAATTCACTTCATGTTACTTATGTTGTAATATTATACAGGAAAATTTTATTGTTTTGAATGTATAATTACTTACTACAAAGATTACTGAAAATTTAATTTTGATAAGAGAATTATTTATAGAGAAAAATTTTATATGATAATAGACCTGGTTTTGGTTAATTAGGTATTATGTATTCGATACAGCAATAAATTAAGTAATATTGTTTGTTGTCCTAGGCCTAGGCTATTATGTGTGTGCTATACATTGTTTTTTTTAATAATAATTATGACATTTTTATCTTGACGTATTTTTCTAAATACACAATAAATTAAAAGCCAGTTACGAAATAAAATCTAAACTAAAGGTAAATGGTAAATTTGAATTTATTCTATTCAACTGGATTCTATGTTTTTAATAGTTGACTAAAAGAAAAGGTATTTGTAAATTTATAAGGTAAATTAAGGAAAAGTAGGAATCTTATTTTTTTACATCTCTACATTTGTGTTTTTTATATCAATAATATATATTTTTTCGAAATCAATATAAGATCCTGACATCACTCCGCGAAATTAGCCAAAGTAGAAGATAAAGTAAAACTTTACAAACTCTTATGTCAAAATTTAATTTTACGGACTCATCTGACAAACTGAATTAACCTACCTATATTATACGAGTATTATATTTTTGCAGTTATTTTAGCACTACGTAAGATAACATACATATCATTCTATAATATTATTGGTGAATTTATTTATTATTTACCTTTGATAATAATTTATCTGATTACATGCAGACTACGTCTAAGCAGGTGAAAACATAAATGAAAATTATAAAGAAATATTTGTCACTTTATTACTATCTTTCTTTACAAACATTTATAGCTTGGATTCGTATAATTATCATGTGGTAATTTTAAATTACTATTATTTTATTTTTATCTTCTCTAAATACTACAGTTTAAAGTCAGTTTTAAAAAAAAATTACACAAAAGTGTTACGAAATTACGTTGTTTTCATGATATTGAAGAAGAAAAGATTTATTAAAAATTGTGTCATTATAAGTAAAACTTTCAGAAAAATGTATTACTAATGTATTTGACAGCTGTCAAGATCTTGACATTTTGTCATTTCAATATCACAAAAAAGTTATTGGGATGTTCTACATTTCTACATATTAAAAGTATAATTATATTTAGTGTGAAAAAAACTCTTACAAAAAAAGTACGAAATTGATAGTAATTATACAAATATTGCATGATTTATAAATTTTTCTTTCTAAGCAGCATGAGTCGCAAGTTTCCGATAACATTTATTATTTTGTTACCATTGTTAATGGAGTGTTATAGAAAATATAACTGTCCTACTAGTCATTGGCGTAGCTATATATTTCTTTTGAAGGGTTCCTAGCAATGACTCAATGGTTTTGTACTTCTAGATACCAACACTACTGAAAATGTATGTTGTCATCTTAGCAACGACGTACTTTGAACTCTGTCTTTGTCGGAGGTATAGAAATACCAATGATGATATCTCACTTGCTATCACTTTTCAAAATAATCTCGAAAAAGTATGCCAAAATAGACAGCCTCTGATGCGCTGTCTACAGTGTTATTTCACATGCAATCACAATTTAACATAACTTCAAAAAAATGCGCTAAATTTAAAAGCCTGTTATTATAATAACTTCAGACGTCGTCTGTGAATGCTATGTAGTCGGAAATATGCAACATTCTATCATAATATTTGTTCCAAAGACCTGGACTTAATATGGAACCCTGGGGGAAATATATTCTTCGGTTTTACGTTACACTTCTGCCCTCAAAATTTGTATTAACCTACGGGCACCTTACGGACTTATAGACATCTCAGAAAAACACTTTCAGAAACCTTCCCAGGGAATGAACATATCCTATAATATATTTTACAATTTACCTGTGAAATGAAAGCAATGAATTCTTCCCTTGTAATGTTTTACATATCAAACATTTTCAAAACATTGTCTCTATTTATTATATTGCAAGGTCATCTGTGAATGCTATGTTGTTGGAGGTATACAACAAGATGCTAATATACATATTGTAAAAGGAGATGGAACAAAAAAAGTATGTTACACATATCTTTGAAATTTATCACACTAAATACCTACTATACGTCTTCTCTGATTTTATCAGATATAGGTACTTTTATTTTTAAGAACTATTTTTTTTTTGTTTTTCAACAAAATAACTCAAGAAAAATGACTTCGGAGTCGGGATTTACCAGCAGTTTGCTTTCGTGTTTGTTGCTAAGTAAAAAAAAAAATATTGCGAAATAAAAGTTTATCGATAAAATCTGGAGGTCTAGGTCTTGTGATTATATAAATATTTGTCATACTTTGCAAAAACAATCTCAAGTCAGAGCCGGATTAAATATTTAGTGCACCAAAATTTTGCCCTCTAAACCTCCAACTCCCTCCTTAATAAAATGTTAGTTAATAATTTAGGAAAATACAAAGCAATTTTTTCACAATCGTTAGCAAAATTCATTATTATTCTACATGAAATAGTGAGCAAAGCAGCATGTTAAATCGCAAGTGAGCAAAATACTTAATTATTAAACCATCTTCGTCAAGTCATAAATTTTAGTGGAGTTACTAATTGTACTATAAATATCTGTACCATTTTACATGAAGGAACTACAATTATTTGTTGTTAGATTTACATTAAATTTTGAGTTTTTCATTAATAAAAAAGTACAATGTTTTGTTTTTTTTTTAGAAAAATTATATTTCACGATTTTGAAAACAAATCACGTTTAGCATAAGTGAGCATGTCTTTTTCAAACTTGTCTCATTCTATGCAGTATTTTCATTTTTACAATTGTGATTTCAGTCCGGTAAATGAGAATTTACGGTTTTTTTATTCTTTACAGTACTGTTTATATAAATTTCATAAATTTTTACTTATACGTCCTTTAGATGATTTTAAAATATTTGTACATTCTTATATTTTGTAGAACTAAATTTAATTTTTTTAAACCTGACCTTATTTAAAAAAAATATGTTGAATGTTTGTAATTGACATGTCTTAAGTGACAGATAACAGTGTTTATCTTTTTAAATTTTTTAATGATTTTCACGGTTCGAAATTTCTGACTCAGCTCCTTTGTCGCCTCGTCCGGAAACAACTTATTCGTACCGTAAAAACTCATTTACCGGACGTAAATTACGATTTATTAACAAATTATTAATTAAAAACTACACAATCAAAATTTGAAAAAATATCGACACACACATCGTTTAAAAATGAACACAGTTTTAATTGATGTTTTCCTAATTTTTAATTTTTTTGAATATACCTATGCATACAAGTATGTAAAAAAAAATAATTATTGTATATATTAAATACAAAATATTCTCAAAGTTGCAAAGTTGCTGTATATATTTACACTTAATTTTCCTATCACATTATTTGTATTATTATTACTAAGTATATTATTAACATTTATAAACTGTTTTTCTATTATTTTTTTGATATCCTTTTGCGTTTTAATAAATCGGAAAATAATTTTCCATACGGTATGCCTAATGATTGGTTCATCTTTGTCTGTGATAAACATTGCATATAATTTTCCTCCGGTAATTGTATAACGTGTGTCCTTGGCATAGAAACGTATCCTGTATATGTGCATCAATTGTTAATAGGATAAAAATTATATAGAAATCTACTTTCACTGATATATCATGAGGTCGTAATTTATAAAGTTTTGACACATTAAATGAAAGTAAAGAGATTATATACAACATTTCACTTACTTGTATGATTGCTCTATGTGGAGCAAGGGAAGATTCGTAGAAATTTTACTTGCATTTAATGATAGGAAAATGAAAATACAGATTTTTAATGATTTTATTGGGATGACATTTTTGCCATAAAATAATTTTTGAAGTATATAGTCAAAAAATATTGTCAAACCTCTTAGATGTCCAGTTTACAGCTTTCATCTGAAAACAAAAATGATATTAAAAACATTAATGTACAAGGTGTTCATTTTAATTGATACACCATTGTTATTTCGAAAACAAATGTTATCTAAGGGTAAGCAAATAGTGAATTTAAAATAAACTTATGTATCGAATAAGCAAACTATAAATATATGGTACCGTTTCATATAACAAAGTTGGTGTCCATATAGTATGAGAACTACTTGTTGAGAAAAACAAATTTTATGCTTGTTGAAATAGTCTTTTAAAATATAAATTGTTTGCTAATTTAACGGACTTCCTAGCTCTTATAGTTTTCGAGAAAATAGTGTACATACAATATTGTACATAACCTAGTATAGGTATTTAAGAAATTTACTACTAAAATACATATTAATCATGTATAAATACATGCACTCAAACCAACTATGTAGTCTCCGTACAAACATCTTTACGCTTTGTTTTTGAAATATATTAACCACCCTGAAACCTTCTGGAACTCAGTATTTTTTTCATATGAAACAAAATAAACTTTTTTGTACAAAATGGACGAATTACTGTTTGGAAAAGGAAGAATGAAGAATGAAAACAAAAAAAATATGCCTAACAGTGAAATATGGGGGAGGATCTGTGCTTATATGGGGCTGTATGAGGGCAGAAGCGGCGCGAAACTTAATTTTTATTGATGAGAAAGTGAGTTATTTGAATATTTTAAAAGAGAATTTGGAAAAATATGCTGAATAATTGAGTTTAAGGGATTGTTAAATATTTCAGCAAGATAATGACCCCAAATATAGTACACGTAAACTACTAGAATTAGAATAGGTATTTATTGTAAAATTGTAGACAATAATTAAAAACGCCTCCACAGTCTGTATATATGAGTCCTATTGAACATCTTGGGGATTTATTTTTAAAAAATGTATAAACAAGACGCCCAAAAAAAAAATGAAAGAAGTACTACATTTATGGTGCAAGAATGGAGTAAAATTGATTCCCAAACTCCAAAAAAATTAGTGGGAAATATGACGAAGCGTTTAATGGAAGTAATTATAATAAATGGCGGTTCAAAAGATCATTGATTCTATATAATTTACAGGTGTACGGAGACTAAATGGCATACTTATTGTTACAATAAATATTATATTTTTTTTCTCGATTTCATAAAGTCAGTACATTATTTTATTTATTAATATAGTAAGTTATATTATAAAATTTATTTCGTGTATAGTATATACAATAAAAAACTTTAAAAGAATAAAAAACTTTTTTCCTGTACTGGTGTACGGAGACTAGTTGGTTTGAGTAGGTATATACATAAATATATAGCAAATTGATAAACATAACAGTAATTTTTTCTGATCCTATATTGACAAAAAAAATAGATAGTAATAATACAATTTTTATAATCACAGCAACTTTTTTTACCGTGTGACTTACATATGGATATTTTCCTCGGCAAAAAAATATTCTTCATGAAAAGACTAACCTCTCTGCTATGTTATGTAAATAACTATTACATGTTACAAGTTTTTGGTACTACTTATGTCAAAAGGTTGAATTTATTAAGGTAAGGAAAATAAGTAAATATTATAAAAAAAATGTAATAATGTATAAGGTAATAAGATTTGTAAGATATATATTACGACCTTCCGTATAGTGACATTTAGATAACATGTACGTTATACAATAATGGCTATTATGTTAGCGGTCGTAGAAAAATAAATACTGAAAACCACAAATTACCTATTTATATTAATTTGTTCACAGGTGTACTATTTAATAAACACATTTGTTGAATAATTTTGTATTTGAAAAATACATGATTTTGATTAAATTGTTACATAAAAGAAATGGAATGTCAAATGAATTTATATTAAATTGGAGTATTTTTATTGCTCACATATTGCAATTTCAATTTTCTGAATTATTGCAATATACACAACTAGAAAGACCAAACAATGTGTAATATTATTTTGTTGCACAGAAGTCATAATATTTTATTGTTGTGGTTTGTTGTAGTATTATATATTGTTTACTTGTGTACAAAACAATAATATTATTATATTTTTAGATGTACCAAGAACACGTTCGTATTAACACCTGTAATATACACAATATAATATACCAAACCGGATGGATACATAGTTCCTCAAAACACACATCCATTTAACATTATGCGATCACATATGATGATTCTATATATGTAATAACCTCCGTATATGGAAAAGAAGGTCTGGATTAAAAAGTTTCATCTACTGTCCCGCTTACGGAGACAGAGAGGTATTGAGAGGGATTTCAAATTTTTATGGTTTTAAAGTTATTGCAAAAATGAAAGTTTATATTTAAATTTAATTATCATATAATATTTATTATAATTTGTTGTTTACATTGTGTTAAAACAGAGGATATATATCATATCTATATGGTTACGACTTATATTTGATTGACAGCAATGTATACTTGATTGTCTCATTCAAAATGAAACATAGAGATCGAATTTGACATTCGCTTTTTGGGTAATAAAATTTTCTAACAGGCCTGTACCAATTGCAACAATAATTTTAAGAATCATTAATAATTTTAGAGGAAAAGGTACAAAAGTAGAATGTTCTGCTAGATCATTGGATCTTACATATCCAGATTCCTTTTATTGGTGATTTAACATCAGACTTTTGTATTGGCGATATCTTCAAAATTTGGATGAATTAAAAGTTCAAATTCTAAACATTTCTCAAAATATTATAATTATCCAAATATTATCGTATATAATTCAAGAGTTTTACAACAGATTGAGTCATTGCTTAGCAGGTAATGGATGGATTTTTGAAAATTTATTGTTTAATTGTACATTATTATATGTTGCTTACTTGTTGTGTAGTACACCATTCTACTTTAAAGTTATTAATGATTATTAAAATTGTTGTTGCACTTGATGTCAGAAAATTTTATAACCCAAAAAGAAATGTCAAATTCGTTCCCTAAGTTTCATTTTAAATAAAGCAAGCAAGTATACATTGCTGTCAAAAAAATAAAAAAACATAAGTCATAACCATGGATATGATAAATCCTCATGTTTCACCTTACACCTTAATATTAATTACACGTCATTAACTGTCACAACTAGTATTTTCTTTTATTTCCATGGTTATCTGTATTTTAACGAAAATTTATATTTAATAAATCTCGTACCGTACATGTGCTGGTGCAACAATTATGATAAATCTGATGTAGAATTTAACTTTATTGAACACCTTTGTACTCTTGTAGATTTGCTCAAAATTTATCAAAAAGAGAGATTATCAGCAATTTTTTAAATTCGCATGTTAAAGTCCTATATTCCGTGCTTCATTGCACACACTGTATAATGAATTATAATTGTCATTATTCGTGAAGGTAAAGTTTGCATCACCAGCCGTAGGCGAGTGATACAAATCATTTGAGTGAATAATGACCATAATCCAATGACAAATGACCGTCAGCTGTCAGACGACCGTAGGAAGGGTGATACACATCACGGCAGATTTAAAATAAACGCGAATAAATAATTTCTGGTTTTATGAATGGCAGAAAAGAGTACTTATGAGCCATAGTTCACTGCCCTGAAATTAGGCTACTATAATTAATCGTTTAACAATATTTAAAATTATATTTGAACAAAATCTTTTATCATTATTTATGAATTATTATACAATTCAAATAAATATAAAATTTTACCTTTCAACTGTCTCATAGAAATATAATTACGAGTAAATATCTTCTCAGTCTTAATATTACTGAGTTGTGCATTAATTCAATAAAATTATTTTTGCACATTGATTCAGATGCAAAATTTTACGCTCTACAAATGTTGAGTAGTGCCTTTAGTTTTAAATAAACAATTTATTGTAAAAGTGTGTCTAGACTTATTTGTTTAGGGATTAAGAATTTTCGTTTCTTAATTACATGCAGCTGCTACATATTTCTTCCAGAATATTCTATTCTGAGTAATTTTTGTACTTATGTTCTTTCATCCACTATTGGTTCCCTACCCTTCTTTGTAGGCGTTGTTTAGAATTCTGATATGTTTTTGGAATAATTTTATAAATCAGTTGCTAACTAGCTCTAGAGTTGCTAACTAGCTCTCGAGTTGTATTCAAGCTTTTGAGTTGCATTTTTGTGTAAACATTTCTTTATTTACATTGTACATTTTGTATATACTTGTAGTTTTTGTGTTATTTCGTGTGTTGTTAAGAATATATATTTGAAAATACAATATATAGTTTTTCTTAAGTAACTCGACACACCCAACATGTTATTTGAAGTGTTTTTACCGAAAATAAATAGGGAAGCAGGAAATTAGGAAAATATAATTTTACATATCTAACCTTATATTCGGGTGTTCGTGTCATCATCTGTATGTTCATTTACATGTGACACTGTACCTATCTCGCGAACAACAAGAACTATGAAGTTGATTAAATTAGTAAACAATTTCTATTTTTTATTTAAATACGGCTAAAATAACTATGTCATGGACGGTAAAAGTGAATGCGAAAATCAATAAATTTATAACAACAATCAACAAACACATAATTACAATTTCTGGAATACTGCTTAAATTGTCCTCCTCTTTCATTAATATAACGGATCACAGCGTTCTAAAATTTAAATACATATTTATTTGTATAATGCATGGACAGTGGCCTAGAATATATTAAGAACTGCAACTTATATCTTTTATTTTCTTATAATACTGAATAATATTTTCAAAACAAAATTTATTTATAACAACATATAATCTAGGCTTACTTAGAAGAATAAAAAAAATCTATGACCTGAAAACTACAAAAAAAATGTTTTATTCGGGATCAAAACAATACAACTCTTCTCTACTATATAGGCTATGAAAATTAACCGATTGTTGTCATTTATCATATGTGGTACACTCTTCTTGTAAACAGCGACCATGAATTACAAATTTTATCCAATCATACTTCTTTATCGTTTTTTAAATAATTTTCTTTGCATCCCATATATTCGTTTTCATAATATTTACCTTCTTCATTATCATCACCCTCTTTGTAACCATTTAACAATAGTTCTTCAGAATTAATGGAATATCAACTAGATTTAACAATAAAAATACTCTGATCCATCTCTCCTCAGCATACATGGTTCATCTGACTTTAGAGCAAAGGTTAAATGGACCACTAAATTACTTATAACTGTGTACAAATAGAACCACATTTTTAGATTACGTTAAGTTAAGCACAAGTTTATAGAGTTTGTACATAAATAATTAGTTAAAACCAACTGAAATAATAATTAACTAAGTGTGTATATAAGTAAATCTTGGATTATTAAGTGTTGATTGCATTAATTAAAAGCGGCTACTTACATTGTCTCCAAACAACAAAATTAACATTCCCTATGAGAGATATCACTCTAATGTACTTTTAGGACCAAAAATCCATCTCTCCTACCGGTCCATCTCTCCCCCACTTACACTAGTCCTTCGTTTCCCTTTTCAAAAGAGTTAATTACTCCTAATCAGCAGTAGAAATGGTTTTACCTTGCTAATAACTAAAAATATTTATAGATGTCCAAGAATAATTCACAAAAAAAAATGTTTAAGAATGGATAAAGTGCATTACATATTACAAAATTTTATCTATCCCCTAAATGCTCACCTTTTCCCTTTTCGTAAGAAAGTCTTATTACGTTGACAAAATAAATTATTTTATCTTTCACTCTTCGGGCGATAAAGTGAGTGGATCTGAAGAGGATGCATCTATGAGGCCCCGTGGCGTGTGGGGCCTGAAGCGACCACTTCCACCGCTTGTGCATAAATCCGCCACTGTCCATGGCACACTTATTTTAGCCATACTTGAAGATTAATACATCTAACACACATTTCTCTCAAAAAAAAAAATGTTACCTAAGGGTATACAAATATTATATCACACTAAGTTGGTCCTCGTAGTTTAAGAACCAAAGGTTGAAAACAATTTATACTCATTAAAATAGTTCTGTAAAATAAAAATTGTTTGCGAATTTAATCGACTTCGTAGCTCTTAAGTACTCGAGATAGCAATAACGTACCACTTTAAATTAACATCCTATACATGATCAGTAATAAACTACAAGAAATAAATAATAAATGTTTTTTTTTTGTAAATGCGTTATTAAATTTTGTGACTTTTTCTCTAAACACTCATAAGTTGTGATTTGATTTTTAAAATCTTCAAAGTTCAAGGTTCGGAACATTTTATAAGACTTTCGTTTGCACTTAATTTTTAATTTAATCTGCTTCTATTAATTAATCAAAGATTTTAATGGCAAATATCTATTTTATAAAAATAATTATTCCACTATAGTTTTATTTTAATATAACGTAGTATGAAATCACCATAAAATTATTTGTATATGTTTTATGATTTTATATACAAGATATCAACATGTTTTTCTACATAAACAAATAAATATCTCTTGGTTATTAACTGTAATCTTTGTATATTAACTTTTTTCTCAATAAAATTATCTATCTTGAATGTAATAAAAATTTTAATACCTCTAAACATTTTTATGTTTGTGCATTATTTGAATAAGATAAAAAATGCTTTTAAACATATTTATATTTTTCTGACTAATAACACGAATAAGAAAAAATTTGTCTGGAATTTCTTGATAATCGTCTGTTGATAAAATTTGCTGTATAATTTTTACATAATAATGTAATGTAAAACTAGAATTATGGGAACAAGGAACAATAGCTAACAATGTTGTTTTAAATCGTGTAATTACGGATTCAGTTACTAAATTCCGCTTAAAAATTTGTACTGTATATTTATGTTAAGAATATTAGAACAATAATTTTTAAAAAACCATGAATCATAAAAAAAATATATTGTTTATTTTCAATATAAATGTTTGTTTATAATTGTTTAATGATGATGATAAAAGTTTCTTTTGTTTATACGTTGTTGACAGACAAATTTCAAGATCATTCCATTCTTGGGGAATACCAGGTTATATTTTAGAAATAGAAATAAAAATACCTTCATATCGTTAAGATGTTATATAACAATTAAATAATTAAAAATGTTCAATTTCTACTTCTATGTTTATAAAAAAATTATGATAATTTATTCAGACTAAAGGTACGTTCACAGCTCTTAACGTAGTCGTAGTTTTAGTTTCTCGACGTAAGCGTAAATATATGTCGAACGTGAATACGGCTGAGCATTCACATCTCTTAACTTTGTTTCTCGACGTAGACGTAGTCGCTGCGCACAAGCGTAAAGTTTGCAAACTTCATATACTCGACGTAGTATCTCGACGTATTTCGGTTGGACAGAGAAGAGGCTATCCTTTTTCATGAGCAGTAAATGTGCGTAGTGTGACCAAATTTGTGTGTCATCAAATATCTGACATTTGTATTTTGCTTTTGTGAAAAAATGAATGCTAGAACAAAAATAATAGTAGGTTCTATTGTAAAAAGAAGGAGAATAGCTGAAATAGCTGCTCTGTCAAAAGAACCACATGTCAAAAAAATTATTATTTAATTTTAAATAAATATCATTTTATTTTATACATATCAAATGTGAAACGTAGCTACATTTTATTAATATAAATAAATATTTTGAAATTTAAATTGCTATATTAAAAATATTATGGTTTGTTCACCTCTATTTCTTAACATAATTTTTTGATATTATTTTGCATTTATATAGATTAAATAAATTATAACGTTATTATATTAGTAATATCATTATTAATCCAAGAACATATTATATCTAAACGTATTTATTACATTTTATTTTTATTTAATGTGAACAAACATTCACAGCGACGAATGCTTGTGTTAAGAGCTGTGAATGATAATATTTTTTATGCTTACGTCGAAAACAAAAGTTCAATTACAACGACCAAAAACAGTGTTTATGTTAGAGCTGTGAACCTAGCTTAAGATTTAAGAAAACAAAATGCAAAATAAATATACACAATTGACTATTAGAATGTTAAGAACATTAGGTATATTGATTAATATTATATTTTTTGAGTTATCGCCAAATTAAGATTAAATATTTACATAATACGACTTATTTGGCAATATAAGTTAAAAAGATAAAATTAATATTAAAAATATAATAAAAATGTCACTATTTTTTTTTTCAATTAATCTGTGATTCATATTTACAGCAACAAATGCTAAAAATGACAGTTAAAATTGTCATTTCCCATTAATCAATTTTTGACAAAAACTTGTGTCAGTGCGGCTAGAAGTTTAAATATTAAAATCTGTTCAGCCGAACTTTTAAAATAGTCAGAACGTATTGCTTATCCAATAAAATCTTGAAACGTTAAATCCTATAATTATAATACTTTTTTCATTATATCTGGCAAGCAGAAAAAATATGCAGTATTATATTTGTCCTTCAAATATTTATACAAGGTGTTCCAAAACTATTGTAAAAGAAATTAAGAGGATATACAATTTGATGTACCTACTAGTGTAGGGCAACAAGATTTTTTTCAAAATTCGTAAAAAATCGCACTGATGTGATAAGTTATGAATAGGAATACATTAAAATTAATGTAAAGGAAATATCTTTTTACTTAAGAAAAATTTGCAGTCGCCACTGAGGAGAAAATTTGAACTGAAAATTTTTTTTAAATAAAAACATATTTCCCTTACATTTATACTTGCGTAGGAAATTAGAGTTAAACTCTACCGTTTTGCACTACAATCACTACATAAAATTATATATAGCTTTAATTTTTTTACCATACTTTTGAAACATCTGCATGTAAATGAAGTGAAATTATGAGTTCTATCATCAAGGAAAAGAAATAAATAAATATTATAGACCACTTGATTGTTTAGTAACAATAGTCAAATTCAAAAAAGTTTTTTCGAATTTTGAATAATTTTCGAGTGATTTAAATCACATTGACTTTTTTTTTAAATCATTGATTTAAATCACTAGTTCTGCAATAGTTATTTAACATTTGAAATTTACGTAAATTGGGGGAACAGCAGATGTATAATGTTACCATATAGCAATACTGTTAAACACTACTGAATCTGTTTAACTTCGTCGACTTTACCGTTTTTTTTTTTAATTTATAATGCAGATTTTTTTTTGTCAAATTTACTTTGAAATATGTTACAGTAAAATCAAGTTATAACAACATTAAATGAAACGTATAGATACATTTCGTCGCTAGAACCGGAAGTTGCTATAACTGGAAAAATAAAATAACTTTAGCGTATTTTGACGTTATAAGCAGTTTATCACTATAAACAGTAACATCACAGACAAACAAAATGTTTGTCTATGGTATCGTTAAAAACGGATTTTACTGCAGTTTTTATTGTTTCTTTAAATTTTTATTATTCCTTACGATAGATACCTATATTTTTTCCATACAAAATGCTTTTTTGTGAAACAAGTTTTTGAAATTATAATATACCGTTTTAAATAAAAAAAATCAGATTTAATATTTAATTTTTATTTGTTCTTGCTTTCTGCAGCTCCGATTCATGTAGGTTGCACACTTTCTACATCAGCTTTGTTCGTTTTATAAGTAGAATTTTGTCATTCCCAAATACTTTTTCATTTTTGTTTCTTCCAACAGTTCTTCTGCCAGAATTCTGGTGCATATATATGCTACACTTTCCATATCAGTTTCATGTGCTTTTAAACATCATTTTATTATTCTCAATTACTAATAATCACTCATAATATATTATTTATTTGTTCCTACTTCCTGCAGCTTTGGTCCATAAATGTGGTACACTCTCCACACCAGGTTACATACCTTTTAAAACTCTAGATTATCATTCCTACTGAAAAGCATTGACAACAGTTCTTCTTCTCGTGATACCTGGTGATCTTTCCTGCTTCATCAGTTTCGTGTGCTTTTAAACAAAATTTTATTATTCTCAATTATTAATAATCACTCATAATAAACCATTTATTTATTCCTACTTCCTGCAGTTCTGGTCCATACATGTGGTACACTCTCCACACCAACTTTATACCATATAAAACCCGAGTTTGTCATTCCCATTGATTAATAAGCATTGACAACATTTCTTCTTCTCCTGATAGCTCTGGTCCATATACGTGATACACTCTCCACATCAGCTATCCTACATCTCTGGTCCATATACTTGGTACACTCTCCACACCAGGTTCATACCTTTTAAAACCCTAGTTTGTCATTCCAATTGATTATAAGCATTGACAACATTTGTTCTCGTGATGTCTGGTGATCTTTCCTGTTTCCTACAGCTCTGTTTCGTCTCGTGTTAGCTCTGGTCCATATACATATGTGGTACACTCTCCACACCAGCTTTATCCCATTTAAAACCCTAGTTTATCATTCCTACTGAAAAACACTGACTCATGATGCCTGTGATCTTTCTGCTTCCTACAGCTCTGGTCCATACATGTGGTACACTCTCCACACCAGCTACATACATTTTAAAACCCTAGTTTTTCATTCCCATTGATTAATAAGCATTGACAGCCCTAGTTTATCATCCTACTGAGAAGCACTGACAACATTTCTCGTGAAGCCCGGTGATCTTTCCTGCTTCCTACAGCTCTGGTCCATACATGTGGTACACTCTCCACACCAGCTACATACCTTTTAAAACCCTAGTTTTTCATTCCCAGTGATTAATAAGCATTGACAGCCCTACTTTATCATTCCTACTGAAAAGCACTAACAACCTTCTACTCGTGATGCCTGGTAATCTTTCCTGCTTTCTACAGCTCTGGTCCATACATGTGGTACAATCTCCATACCAGCTTTACGCCTTTTAAAACCCTAGTTTTCCATTCCCGTTGATTACTAAGCATTGACATATCTACTTTATCATTCCTACTGAAAAGCACTGACAATCTTCTTCTCGTGATGCTGATGCCTAGTGATCTTCCTGCTTTCTACAGCTCTGGTCCATACATGTGGTACACTCTCCACACCAGCTTCATACCTATTAAAACCCTATTTTATCATTCCTACTGAAAAGCCTTGACAATATTCCTCTACTCGTGTAAATGATGCCCGGTGATCTTTCCTGCTTCCTACAGCTCTGGTCCATACATGTAGTACACTCTCCACACCAGCTACATACCTTTTAAAACCCTAATTTGTCATTCCCATTGATTAATAAGCATTGACAACATTTCTTCTTCTCGTGATACCTTTTTTTCTTAAATTAATTTTGGAGCTCCGGTTCATGTAAGTGGTACACTCACTACATCAGCTTTGAGCGTTTTAAAAACAGAATTTTTTCATTCCCGTCAAGTACTTATCTTTCTTGCAATTGTTCTTCATTGATTTTTATCAAAAATAATAAAATTGAATTATTTACTACAAAATTATTAATAATAACTAAAATATGATTTGTATAAAATAATATCTTAAAATTAAATGATATTCTATCAATTTATTTTGCATATAACAGAAGTAAATGTAAATAATTAAAAGAATTGTTTTGGTTTTATTACAGAAATATTTACAGTGCTTTTCAAACAATTTAATAGTAAGAAATATTTAAAAATTAAAAAAATCATGCTTTATTTGATTTAAAAAAGAAACAATGATTTTTCATTTTTTAAAATAAATCATTTCCAACTCTGATTTATTAGTTCTTGGTTTCTGTAGCTCTGGTCCACACATGTGGTTCACTTTCCACACCAGTTTTATAAGTTTTAAAAGTTAAAACCCTAGTTTATCATCCTACTGAAAAGCATTGACAACACTTCTTCTCGTGATGCCTGTGATCTTCCTGCTTCCTCCAGCTCTCCTGCCTTCCTGACCCGCATGTGGTACACTCTCCACACCAGCTACATACCTATTATATCCTTTTAAACCCCGTACTATACCATTCCCATTGATCTATACGCATTAACAACCTTTCTTCTCTCGCTGCTGCCGATCTTCCTGCTTCCTCCAGCTCTCCTTCCTGCCCTGGTGGAGGGGAGCGTGCAGTCCTGCAGCTGGAGGTGCCCGCCTCGGCTCGGGCGCCGCAGACCGCGGGTACTGCTGTACTCCGCTACTCACTCGCTAAGTGTCAGTGCACGGTGATACAAGAGAATGATACGGGACTAAGCTACTGCACTCAGGTACTACACTCTTCTACTCTCTACTAACCACAAACAGATACAACAGTGTAACTAACCAAGGGTTGGGTAGGAATTAAAGTAATAGTCGGTGTAAAATATTCTATAGTCAATAATATATGAAATTTTATATTTGGTATATACAAAAAAAAACAACAACGAATTCTGTAACTTTTAATATTTTGGACTAAACTAAAAAAAGTACATGATAAAATAAAATATAAAATAACATTTTTGTTATGAAGTGTGTGATAGAGAAAATTAAAATGATTTTGAATAAAATCAGTAAGATATAAAAAGCAACAACGAATTTTCTTACTTTTAATATTTTGAACTAAACTAAAAACAGTACATAATTTTATTTGTAAAGACACTAAATATTATAAAATAAAATATAAAATAACATTTTTATTATAAACTGTATAATAGAGAAAATTAAAACGACTTTGAATAAAATCAGAAAGATATAAAAAACAACGACGAATTCACTTACTTTTAATATTTTAGACTAAACTAAAAAAGTACTTGATTTTATTTGAAAAACCACTAAAAATGAGAAAATTAAAACGACTTTGAATAAAATCAGAAAGATATAAAAAACAACAACGAATTCTCTTACTTTTAATATTTTGGACTAAACTAAAAAAAGTACTTGATTTTATTTGAAAACACACTAAAAATGATAATATAGCAATTTTATTATAAACTGTGTAATACATAAAATTAAAATAATTGTGAATAAAATCTGAAAGATATAAGATTATATGAAAAACTACTACCGTGTTGTACACTAAAACATAATACAAATTTTGTATTTTATTTTATTATTCCCTCTAAATCTAAATAAATTTGGACTTATTCAAAAAAGTGTATGATATTATTTTATTTACAATAAAATACAGAATAATAATTATTTATATAAAAATGTGTAGTATATAAAATAAATATAATGAAGTAGAATAAAATCAGGAAGATATAAGATTTTATGAAAAATTACTTCCTTGTTGTTTACTAAAACAGAACACAAATTTTGTATTTTTTTTATTATTCCTTTAAATCAAATTAAATTTGGACTAACTCAAAAAAATATGTGATTTTATTTTATTTATAATAAAATATAGAATAATAATTATTAATTTAAACCGTATACTAGATAAAATAAAATAATGTAGTAAAATAAAATCAGAAAGATATAACATTATATGAAAAACTATTATCTTGTACACTAAAACAATACAAATTTTGTATTTTATTTTATTATTCCCTCTGAATTAAATAAAATTTAGACTACTCAAAAAAGTGTATGATTTTGTTTTATTTATAATAAAATATAGAATAATAATGATTAATATATACCTTATACTACATGAAATTAAAATGATACAGTAGCATAAAATCAAAAATATATAAGATTTTATAAAAACTACTAGTACCTAGTTGTAGGTATATAAGACAGAATACAAATTTTGGGATTATTTTAAATAAAATAATAAATGGTTACACTTAAATAAAAATTCTCAGAAAAGTACAGATTACAGTATTACTAACTGCAATAAAAAAAATTTACAATGTCATTTCATTTGATAATATAGTAACATAGTGCACTAAGAATTAAACTACATACTGAGTACATACTACGTGGTGGTGTCATATAAGGGAGTAAAAATGCTAGAACAATGCGTTTTTATTATAATTAAAAACAGTGTTATTATAATATTATAACTTATTACTCATTGTTGAGCACGTCAACTAATCAGTTACAAATTATAAATAATTACTTATTTATTTACTTAACACACTTACAAATTATAATAACAAAAACATAATATCTAAATATATAGTATATAATAAAATACTTTTATTACAGAGTACTGAATGTTATTATATAAATTAATGCTGCAAAAATTTATAGATGAATATTTTTAAAAGTTTAAAATTTTGAGTAAGATCATGATAGTAATTAGGTACTCATCTAAGTAAATAATGACCATAAACTCAAAAATAATATTAGACTCCTTTTACTCCTGTAAATTCAGAAAAACATAAAAATGCACAATGACAAATGACTATACCGTCAACTCTCAGACATCCGTAGAAGGGAAAGAGAACTACTGGAACTCAGTAGTTTTCTTTCCCTTCATCAATTGACCAAAGTAATATCCGTCTACCATCCAGAGGAAGGGTGATCCATATAGCACAGCAGATTTAAAATAAACGTGAATAATTGATTTCTGATTCTATGATTGGTCGATAAGGGTGAATTATGAGTCATATTTTACTGCCCTGATATATGGCTACTATATTTAATCGAAAAATTTAAATAATACGTTAAAACATTATTTGTAAAAAAGTATGCATCAGTTGAAACATATCACTTTTAAATATTTTTAATTGTAAAATTACTATTAAAACTAACTTTGCAGTAAAAAAGTATTATTTATGATATTTAAAATTAAATTTAAAGTGTAGTAAAATATAATTTATTAAAAATAATCAATATATCACTAAATTAAACTTATCATAAATAATAATTCAATTGTTTTTGCTGTAAATTTGTTATCACTTCATTACAAAGTTTTTATTTAGTAATACAAGTAAAATAATGTCTGTCAACATTACTAAATAAATTATTAGAAAGTGAAAATATGTTTTATTTATTTTTTTCCCGACCTATAAATAAGGTATTGTTTTTGATCAAATTTGTCTAGATATCATTTTTTGAGTAAATTAACACTGTTTTGATTTTTAAGAACTATTTATACAAATAAAACGCTGATCTTTGATAATCAACCGGAATAGTACATATAATAAAGAAAGTAATCAGCATATGTAATCAAACATAAAATACCCGCATTTTTTAAAATCGATTCATTATTCGCAGTTTACACGAAAACAATTATTAAAAATTTGAGGAAGGGATGCTATAACATTATCGTGGTGGAATCTTGAAAGAAGAGAGATAGACTGGGAGAGTAGAGACAGTATACCTTTTTTTTCCCCGATTCTACCAGGCTGACGTGACATATCCCTTCTCTAGAACATTAAATTGCTAATAACTATATTATTGCAAACTAATGTTTAGTTTTTATTATTATAATGAGCAGGTATAAGTAGTGTCTAGTTTTTATATTTTATGACTTATATATTGAAATTCGATTATGGTCACATTCCAAGAATTAAGCATTTCATAATATGTTTTGATTGTTTTTAACGTTTTGTCTGTCGGTTTATTTGTAGAGCAAATTTGATTAACGAAATTTTATATTCAAACTACTGATATCAATGGCACAAGTTGAACAACTTTTACTAAAAATTGATTTAGTCTTGTAATTATTTAAAATAAATTTTAAAAAATGTCCATTATCAATTCCGAAATAAATTATGTATAATATATTTGATAAAAAAAATAAATTTTAAAGAATGTCCATTAACAATTCCGAAATAAATTATGTATAATATATTTGAAAAAAAAACAACATTTGCGATATTCAAATACTTGTAATTGACAAATATTAGTGTCGTGCATATACAGAATGTTTCAATATAGTAGCCCACTATTAGTCACGTAAATAAAAAAAATTGTATCGGCGGTTCTCAAGATTTGAGATAAAATATATACAGGTGTTCAATGACGCAGAAGTAGGACTTTACCATGGGATTTCAAAAAATTGCGGATACTCTCTCTCCTGATAGATTTAGAGCAAAATAAAGATCTTCAAAATTAAATTCTACATCAAATAAAACTATAATTGATGCAACAGCATGTCTGCAGAACGAGATTTATTAAATATAAATCGTTAAAAATCAAAAAGCCTGTATAGGTATATATACAGGGTGGTCACTCGAATCTAAAATAATTAGGGAAACAGGAAATTACGAAAATATAATTTTAGATGTTAAATCCCTTTGCCAGGGTGTTTGAGTCACCACCCTGTATATATTTTTTATCAATTTATACATTTTTTTTTCTTTTATTGCAAAAAATATTTTTTTTTTATTCAATAAGGTTATGTTGCTTATGTACAAATTTTAAAATTACCAAGCTATTTATGTTTAAACATTAATTTTGAACTGTTTTCTTAATTAATATACCCAACTAAGCCATGAAAACAATTGTTTTCAATAATGTTTCTATTTTATTAACTTATTTTACAACACATATTTACAAAATAAACGTGTACGTCCTTTACGGTAGAAGAATGGTACAACCAGTAATAGGTCGTGACTGACAAACGTTAAACATTAATAAACAGTAGGTGAGAAGTTACTTGTTGACTAAATTTTTAAATAGTAAAATATGTACTTTAAAAAATAACCATGTATGGAACTACTATTTATCAGTATTATCATAATTTTATTACTAATGTACGTAACATAGTTAGACATTAAACAATGGGTAATAAACCAATGACATTAATTGTTGAATTTACAAACTCTTTGTTCAAATGTTTTAAAATCGCTAATAAGCTGTAGTTAAAAAGTAGGAAACGAACTCAATTTCTTAAGAAAATAAACAATCCTACATACAAAACAAACAACCAAAGATGCAGTGAAAGTCGCTGAGCATATTTTTAACCGATAACTTTATATCGGTCATTGTTAATGAATTCAATATGAGATTGTTTATGCATTAACAATGCAGTCTGCAACAACAAAAAAACCAACAGTTTAAAAAATGTAAACAACGTTTAGTTATCACTTTGTAAACATAAATATTTTGGTGAAAAAGGATAAATGTATGTAGTGTGCGATAGCATATATGCAGCAACATGTTTGCAAAAAAGAGTTAATTGTATTTGTGTTTTTTTTACTGTTTTGTTTATATTCATATTTTAATTACTAATTAATTTTTATTTTTAGGTATTTTTCTATATATATAATTAAATTTACTGTAATATTTATTTTTAGGAAGATATCTATTAAACATTTATAATAATTTGTAACATTAATACCTTTTTTACATCCTTGTACAAATTACAGGAAGAATTGAATCGCGAAAAATTTCGGCTATCAGGTTTCAACGAAAATATCCATTTTGACTAATTTTGGCGTGACGTCTGTACGTACGTACATATGTACGTATATACGTATCGCATAACACAAAAATTATTATCTATAGAATGTTTTTTCATTTCAATGTACAGTGCCAAAAGACACTTTGCTTGTAGTATTTTTTGAAGTTTTTGCATAACTCAAAAGCGATTAGCCGTAGAATGTTGAAATTATTTATTTATGTAATTACTATAACATCCAGTTATGCACCTCCATTTTTGGTTCCAATCGGCCTTTTCAAAAGGACAGTTTACTTTAGTTTTTTTTAATTACATTTGCTAATAAATTTTCATTTACAATTATCAGAATACATTTGGTGAGAAATAGGTACGAAATAAATTAGGTATATTATGTAACTCATTGGTTAATTTTTAAACAGTTGCTAAAATTTTTGACAAATAAAAACAAATATTACAAGTCATGCTTTGATATTTTATCCAGTGCTATCTGTTTTCATTGGAGAAAAAAATTGGCAAATGGTTAAAAATTAATCACTAAATTACGTTATAGAGAGCAAAATCTCTTTTTTTGTAAGTTTTTGAGCGATTAAAATAGTTTGGATATGAAACGAATGGAAGTTGAAGAATGATTAGCCGTACTTAGTATAAGTGCAACAAAAAATATTGATAATTTAGTGTACAAGGAAGTCATGTCAGATTTTTTTAAATATAATAAATTATCATAATAAAATTGTTTTATGAACCTAAGGTTTGACATATAATACAATCGTGATATAAATATATAATTATCTATGACTGCATTAAAAGTACATCGGGTAAAATCAGTAATGATAAATAAATAATAAAATTATGCTTCAAAATGAAACATAGTTTTAATCATATATTATTTTGAAACGGTAAATAATTTTATTGTGCAATATTAAATAAAATATTGTATGACAAATAATTTGCAATATAATACAATTCTTTCATAGATATTTAATTAAATTGTTATTATTAAATAATTTGGCAAACAATTTTGTATCAAATATACAATATTTTTACCTCCTGTCTATCAATATACAGGTGTATTAGTGAAGACGAATCCCCTTTAACTTTTTTATTATCAGACATATACAAGTTTAAATATATTAAACATACAACGACTATCAACTTTTATTTTTTAAATAGGAACCTAGAATTATTTTGATAAAATTAAAACAACCATTTTTTTGTCTTTTTATTTATGTATTAGTTGTCATAGGTACATTAATACGAAAAAAATTGACAAAATAATAAAATTGTAAAATTTCAAAAATAATAATAACCATACACAACATTAAGGTATAAATTCATATCTAGCAGTTCTGTCAAAAATCGTATTGTTTAATTTTTGTTTTGTAACAAGCTGATAGGAAGTAGTAAAATGGAGACATACTTATTATTAAAATATAAATGAATTAGGAAATAATATGGTGATAAAGAAAAATTTCCCTAAATAGCTGTACAAAATTTGCAAAATTCACATTATTTCTGTTAATATCTATAAACGTAATAACTTGTTTACTTGCTTTGTTGAAATTATCTTTATTCTGAAGAAGGCAGGGGTTTATGCTGCCGAAACTTTGAGTTTAATAAATAAATAGTTAAAGAACTAAAACTAAAAATAAATGTTTTATTCAATAACTATGAGTTCATAAATTTAATTTAAGTTTTATAATTTTTACATATGTTCGGTTTATTAATCATTGGTATATTTAAAGAACGTCTTATTTTAAAATATCTACTAAAAATAAGTCTTTAGATATGACATATTAAAAAATGAAAATAACATTTTCAATTTATTTTTCACTGATAACAAAACAATTGTAAGTATTTAAAATCTGATTTATGTACATAAACTTAATTTTGTTTTATACATACATAATATGAAACATGATACAGGAATTATTTGTGTACAAATAAATAAAATCAATGATATATTTATTTATAATGACTGTTCATTTTCTCCTGCTTTAAATTCCAGCAGGAAATTGCTCTTCAACTGCAGGAGTGGCTTACAATAAATAAAAGATCCTATTAGCCGTGACAGTTCTTTTGTATACAAACCATTCAATTATATAACTCTGTAACAAATTCTAAATAAATTTGGAAATGGCTGCATTAATATAGAAAGTTTCCAAGTGAAAGTTTTAAATTGGTTTTCAATTTTTAAATACCAGTTTGGATATTTCATTTTCAATTTTATAAAATGTGTATCTGGTATGAAAATCATGGTAATTAGTACATGCAATGATAATAACTAAGGTGTAAAAAACGGTGAGATGATATTAATTTACATGTTCAAAAGTTCAGTGCGTCAAATAAAAACAGAAACCTTGAATGAAGCCAAGGCCGTTGCATGACACAGTTAACTATTTCATATAAAAACACGAAATGTTATCAGAAATATGCACTGTAGTGTATCAAGGGCATTATAGAGATGTTTATACCCGTCCAAAATACCAGGACCGGATTTATTTAAGCTAAGTAAACTATACAGGGTGTTCCATTTAAGTGTGCCACCATTGCTATCTCGAGAACTATAAGAACTACGAGGTTGGTTAAATTAGCAAGGAACCACCATTTTACAACACTAATACAATGAGCAAAAAATTTTTTTTTCGACCAGTGGCTCTCAAAATACGGGTCACAACTTTCTTATTTTAAATAGAAACATATGTTTATTTTTAGGTTATTCGATAGAGTATTTTTTTCTGAATTCAACGATATAAATATATCTTAAAATAACTGAGAAAAATGCATGTTAGATTCATATGTATTTTATTTATATCTGGCTGACACAAGAGTGCTTTGGATAGAAAACAATTCATTTTCTTCTTAAAACTGACAGTTTAAGAACATAAAATTTAACAAAAAAATAATCAAACAATGTTAGACAGAATAATATGTCTATGTTTGCTATAACCATAGCTCTCTTGTTTCAGCCAGATATAAATAAAATACATATAAATCTAACATACATTTTTCTCAGTTATTTTGTTATATTAGTATATGATATGTCTATATCGTTGAATTCAGAAGAAAATACTTTATCGAATAACCTAAAAATAAACATATGTTCCCATTTAAAATAAAAAAGTTGTGTTCCGTATTTTGAGAACCATTGGTCGAAATTTTTTTTTTACTCATTGCATTAGTCTTGTAAAATGGTGGTTCTTTGCTAATTTAACCAACCTCATAGCTCTTATAGTTCTCGAGATAGCAATGGTGGCACACTTAATTGAAACAGCCTGTAGTTTAGGGCTGCAGAATTTTAGGGGCGGCAAATTTCAGACGTATGTATGTATGTACAACATTCCATATGACATATCTTGGAATTGGAAGGGTATGCATATTTATAAATGTTTTAAAATGTGTGGGGAAGATTAAACATTTATAGAAGCTGTGCAGTAACCTGTAAGTCTTGTAACAAAATGTGTATGCATACTTACATGTTATGTGCGCCTTGATTATTTTTTTATTCTTCTGAATTGTACACAAATGTGAATGCATGTAGAATATTTACAAGTATAGCAGCCAGAAATTGTTCTGCAGAGCGTTCATTTTCGTGTCTTAATAGTTATTTATGATACAAGTGCGTTACATTACAGATAAGTCATATGGGAAAAGTTTAGCTCACGAGGCCGTTAGGTCAAGTGACTTACGTAATTAACACACGTGTGCCATACAACATTTTATCCAACACATTTTAATCATTGATATAAAATACATATAAGATTTTTGACAAATGGAATTTCGATATGACATTTAGGAACAAAATAATGTAGAGAAGGTTTTATAACGTAATTACAATGATACGAACCAAAAAAACAGTGAGCTAATATATTTAGCTCACTAGTGACTTATGACCTACTTTATTTATCTAAAAACAGCATACTTATATCATTATAATTACACGGTGTTGGATAAAAGAATTAAAAATAATTTAAGAACGAACATAGTACAACAAAGATTAAATGCATTGGTAAATTTATCAATCGAATCTGAGATAGTAGATTCAATATAATATGATGATATCATTAAATTACTTGCAGAAAAGAAGGTGAGACGTGTTGTATAGTTATTTAGTTTGTTCAATAAAAAATATTGTATTTATATTAGTACCTATTGATTTTTTTTTATGTATCTTATAACATATCTATAATAAAAAAAATATATTATTATAAATAAATTATTTAATATAAGTATTTGTATTTTTATTTATGGGGCGGTAAAAAGTTCATAGGTTAGGGCGGCAAAAACCTAAATCCGGCTCTGCAAAAGATCGAGGACATGCAAATAAAAATTTCATAAAAATATAGCCAAAAACATGCACTGCAGTATTTTTATATCAAGGGCATTTTGAAGATGGTTTTTCCAAATGAGCTTAAATGTCAAGTATTGCTCTCTGCTGAATGCAATACTTGACTTCTGACTATCGTTTACAAACCAAATAATATAGAACAGAATTTTAAAATGATATACAGTGTGTGAAATGAAATGCGGAAACGTAGGATTTCAGCATGGGATTTAAAAAAATTGCGAATACTCTCTCTTAAAAATATATGATCATAATTGATGCAATGTACGTATGCAGTACTAGATTTCAAAAATATAAAATGTAACATTTTCGATAAAATCAGACAGCCATGGATATAGAAGAATATATCTATGTGACATTTGAGACAGTTAATGACATGTCATTATAGGTAACGTCAGGGGTAATGTATTTATTAAATTATGTTATAGTCCAAAATTAGTTTAAAAATGAATGTTTCATTTCTAAGTGTAATTAAAATTTGTTTTATGTGATAAACTTCACTTATTTTTTATTTAATACTAGTAATATCAAAATACAGACAATAAGAATTATAATAAACTGACAGATAGATATTTTCTTTGATATTTTATATGTATATCTGTAACTTCCATGGCTGTCTGATTTTTCACGAAAATATTAAATTTTATATTTAATATATCTCGTACTGCAGACATGCTATTGCAACAATTATGATCTTATTTGACATAGAATTAAATTTTAAACAAACTTGTACTGTTGTATTTTTGTGTAAATCCATCAGGAGAGAATCAGCATTTTTTTTTGAAATTCCATGTTAATGTCCTATGTTTCGCATTTCGTTGCACACCCTGTATGAAAAATATAAGTAGTCTATGCGTGCCATTTTTAATAAATATTAACATAGCACAAAAAATACTTTATTTGCAATAATTGATTATTGATATTATTATAACGGTTAAAATAGTATATACTTTAAGTAATTTTATGAAATAATTGATAGTGTTATGTTTTATTTGTTTGAATGACATTAGCATTTGATTAGAACTAAACAAAAAGATTAAAATGATTTATATCTAAAATAATGATCTTATTTTATGAACCTTTTTGTAAAACTTAAAATTTAATATATGTGACAGAATTTATTGTGAGTATTAGCAAAAAAAAAATTATATAAGCAGGGGTGTCGTTACAAAAAAATGTTCAAAATCTTGAAATATTTATTTGATTATTTCACAGTGTTTTATAAATTTCTTAAGAAAATTATTTCAGACACAAAATACAAAATATGAAACAAATGTATTGCAATGCTTTGGCAAAATACATTATATTTTTTGTATTTCAAATATTCAGTATTTCCAATATTAAAATACTTAAAGTAGTTCAAATATATTTATGTATTTCAATTACTGTTAGGTATTTATATCTAATTAAAATAAATAATTTACGGAGTTTATTTATCCAATGGCAATGAGGTTTTTGATTCAAAAAAAAAACCTACATTCTTCGAATTATACGTGTAGCTGATTGATAATAGTATTATTAAAGTATTATAATATATTAAAATATAAAATACTTCTGAGAAATATTTGAAATAAAGGCACAAAATACTTTTAAACAAAAGTATTTCAAAAAAATTGTCAAAATACTTAGTCTATTCCAAACACTTATTTCAAATACTATATACCACTGATTTTTATGCAATCAAAATGCTTCATTTGCAAATTTTCAGTGATAATATTGATAGAACAACAGTAACATCGCCATAGGTAAACTTCGTTGATATGAAAAATTATATTACTTATAAAAAAAATTAAATCAACATATTTATACAAACTATACAAATTTCCAGAAATATTCTTTATAGATCTTAACAACTTCGAGCTATGAATTTAATAGAATCCAAGGTGAATCAAATTCGCCTTAGATTTAAATACGATTGTAGGCGTTTCTGCAATTCCACGAGGCTTTATTAGTGATAACAGAAATAACTGCCACATTCATTGGTGGCGGATATGTACAAACAGCAACCGAGTTGTACTCAAATAAAAAAATATACTATTTCTGTTTTAAGAATAAAAAAAAAATATTCTGTAATATTTTAAGAAAAGTGCCACTACAACACCACTGGATGTAAGTACATATTGGTGCCAAAAAAGGGCTGCAAATTTTAAGGATATTATTATCTTCAAATTTAGTACCACTGGATTTGTATTTTTTCTTTTTTATTTATTTTCATCTGTTTATATAAAGTGAGCGAAGAAATAATTTCCATCACCGTGAAAAAACCTTTTCCAAAAGCGTGAAAAAACTTTTTCCTGGGTACTTCACGCACGGTGTCATGTTAACATAACAATTGTGAAAAATTACCTACTTTATGCATTGTTATTAGAATAAAAATTTTAACATTTTTTGACAGTTATAGAAAATAGTATTTTTGGAATTTTGCAAAAAGAATTTAATACAGGTTACAGAACTTTAATAGTATATAGTGCAATAAGTTCAGAAAGTCACCTATTCATACAAGGTGAGTAATAGGTGATTCTACACGAATGTTGTACTATACTTTTTCTACGACCACACTGCTAAATGTTACAGAATAAAAATACATACACAAAAGCTATTTGGCATATAAAATAATATTTCCCACACTGCACATGCGCAGTGTGAGAAATGATTTCTTACACTTTAATACACGATTGTGGGAAATACGTAACTTTCAAGCTTTATATAGTAAAAAAATATATATACTCATAAAAGTTGTGACTCTTTTATTAACAGCCTGTTTATGAATAATATTTGATCTGATATCATAAGCCTGAAACAAATATTTTTCCCCTACTTTCATTGTATTGTATTTTTTCTGCGATTAATAAGCAAAAATCACAATTTTCTCATACTCATATATTTCTCACAGTATTTACCAACACTGTGCATGTGCATTGTAAGAAATATTATTTCTTTAAGTCAAATAGTATTGTACACAATAACAATTAGTAGCGTGGTCTTAGAAAAAGTATAGTATGCACTTGTATATAATCACCTATTTTGGAACAAAACAAGAACTTTGGGTGCATAAAGCGATTAGAACGTTGTCCTGTAGATGATAAATGCATAATTCATTTTCTTGTTAATTCTTTTGACATACCAAATAGACCTACATCTTAAGAATTTCCGTATTACTAGGGTCTCAGCTAATTACAATTTCTCGAATGTAAAGTCGTATTTACATACCTTGTGACTGAACTAATTTGTTTTGTTAATTTTTTAAAAATGTTTGGGGGCTTCATAAAGCGACAGCATATTTAAAATAAATAAATATTTACATTAATATAAAAGTAAATATATTTTTGCAACAAGGTCCTTCAAATTGTATATTTAATAATACACATATAATATGTTATATAAATAGGTAATACACCAAAAAAAAGTAACTATTTTATCTAATTTCCTGAATTATACAATATGTGTCATGGACCATATATTATATTTATTTAACATATCCAATGCCATCATAAGCTAATATTATCATAAAAGTAAAATGGCAAGATCATTATAAATAAAATGATTAAAAAAAGTTTGGTTTTTCTATGACAAAACAAATTAAGTTCTACGTCAATTTATTGCTAAGTTTTTCAGCCATGAAGGCTATAGCAAATGCACTATTCTTCTAAAAATAATACACCAAAATGTATAAACAAACATGCATATCATTATAGTTTTTTGCACATATTTTGGGTGAGCCATATTAATAGGCAGATTACGGTAAAGATAAAAATATTATTTAAAACACGTGTAATAGCTATTAACATACCTAAGATTGTTATGAGTATTATAACTGCCACATACGTAGGTTTGAAATCTCAGTTCTTAGAGCAATCTAAGGCTTGGTATGATTCATAACATCCGTGCTTTGTTTAATAGTTTACCGGTTTCAGAAAATGAATACGTTATTACTAATTATTATTTTATAAAATTTTCTTATCAATATCGTTTTCGTGATCAAGTCGGTATGGGTATATGACACTATGGTTACAGCTATTACAGGTGACCAATGAAACTGTTTAAGCATGGGGATCTCAAAAACTATAAGAGATATGAAGTCGATTAAAATAAACAAAAGTTGCTTTATTGGGGGGTAATTTTTTACATGTTTTGGTATTTCAAAAAAAAAAACAATGCATAGATGACTAAATATAAACCAAAATATAAATTTTTCAATTTTCGTTTTTTGCTTATAACTTCTTTAACAATATAAAAAATATTTTAACTTGCACATTATTCAGAAACCTTTTTAACGTCGAATTCACTGCAGAACTCAAAATTTTTATTTATCATACCATTTTCAAGAACTTGATACCAACTTTCAATTTTCATATGGGACTCAAAGTAGGTTTTGAGATCGACAAAGAGAGTTTTTTTCTCTTTTCACCAATATAAAATACATGTTTATTAAAAATAAATAAATGAATTTTATATGGCAAAACTACGAAATATCGATCGTTGAAAAGAGAAAAAAAAAACGGTCTCACAGCCTGCTTTCAGGCTCATATGAAAATTGAAAGTTGGTATCAATTTCTCAAGGTATGAGAAATAAAAATTTTGGGTATTGTAGTGAATTCGTCCTTAAAAATGCCTGAATTATGAGCGAATAAAATATTTTTCTACCTCCGGGCCCCCTTTTTTGAGTTTCTAAAGAGTTACTTTCCACGCACTAGTAAAAAGATGATCCATTTCAAAAGGAAGTTCGAAGATATGAAACGAATGGAAGTTGAAGAATAATTAGCCGTAGAATGATCTCACTTTCAAGCAAATAAGTTTAAACGAAGTGCCGCAAGAAATGTGTATAATTTAGCATACAAGGAAGTCATATGGTGTCCACTTCAATTTTTTTTTGTTTTATAATGTAGTTATTAAATGTATGTATTTATTTATTTCGTTTCAAAATGATTGATGTTTATTAATGTTCAGTGGAAGATTGAGATAAACGTTGAGATAAATGTGGGAAAAACATATTTCGTTCTCCTTTTATGTTCCTATTTTAAGCAATTTTCATGTAATTCAAAACTCAGAATAAAAAGCAACTGAAATCTAAATAATTTTCAATTTAGTGAATTTATAGCAAGAAGTACAGGGCCTAAAAATTGTAACTAGTATGATGTTGGAGAATTACCTTCTTCCGTGTATAATTTCAACCCATTTTGTGAACAGCTTTGATACCAGAAAATTTTATCCCGATTAAATGTGGAGCTAGATAAATCTGAATTTAAACTTTTTTACTATTCTGGCTGTAAGGTATCAAGGAAGTTAAAAGGATGATACTATTCGAGGGCCTGCTGCCCGAGAAAAGTACATCGATCAAAAGTGTATCATTATAACATCCATGGTGTCCTAATGTTTATTGTTCGACTATTTTGATTTTTTTGAGTTTGACAATGTTTGATTATAAAGGAATAATAGTTTATAAAAAAAATTGTTGTAATATTAATATATTTATGACATGCACTAAACAAAAGAAGAAGCCTAGAACATGAAATAAATAACAACAATATTGACAGCAAACCAAAGTAATTTCGCAATAAACAAAATAATATTAAATAATAAACAAGTTACGAAAAAGCCCAAAATGACGCTGTACAAACCAAGAAACAGGCCAATAATGCTCTATGCGAGTGAAACATGCACTATCTGAGTGGAGTAGAAGGAATAATAAGGATAGATAGAGTAAGAAATGAATAATAACAAATAGGGTGGGCACAAACGACTATAGAGAAAAAACCACTGGCCTAATATGGCCATCTTACTAGAATGTTAGAATATAGACAAATAAAAATTATTTGGGAAGCAAGAATAAAGAAAAATAATCCTAAAGGATAATCTAAATGGCAAAACAAAATTAGAAAAAATAAGCAGTAATAATACGCGTACAGGAAGCAAGAAGAATAGCACAATACAGGAGAGAGTGAAAGAAATTAGCAGCTGAAATCTAACAAAAATTAACAGAACATCTTAACACCCTCATGAAATGCCTTAACTAAGAGGTAATTTTTTAAATTTTGTCTTTCTTTGTATTGGAGTCAAATGTGTCCGATGCAAATCTAAAAGACCTAAGGACATTTTTTAAAAATAATAATAATTTCTCCTTTAACTTATCTTAGTTTCCAGTCATTATTTTGCAATAATGATTAATCAGATATTAATAATCACTTCAACCCTCATGGCATTGAATGGTGATATTTTGCAAATTACGATAATGGCAGGACATTTCCAATTACCATAGTGTTTCCTACTAATATATGTAATTATAAATAATATATTGCCTAATGCTAATGCATACATCAATTTGTTTGACTATTTTTATTATGGCAAGTAGAATTAATAGTCATTAAATTAAATTAAAATTGAGAATTAAAAAAACAGGTATTCTTTACTATGCGGTAGTGGCATAATTTATAGATAACTTACTAATTAATATTTTCGCTACTACAGTATTAAACGACAGTGATCACAGAAGTTGCAACATAAGTTCAATTCTTTGTTTTTTTGTTCGAAAGAGTTGTACATTTACTTTACAACAAAAACAAGTACATTTTGGAAAACCCGAATATATTTCTGAAATCTATGTCATTACAAAATTAAAGTAGGTTACATTTCGTGAAACGAATGGGTACCGACCTTTCAAAATTTCCTTGGGGCAAATTTCTTATGACAAAAATCAAAACATAGAACTACAAGAAAAAAGAAACACTTGTTCTATTTCGTGACCCACTGAAACTACAGCATAATCCAGAGTAGCCAAAACTGCTCCAGAATGTGCTCTGGTTTCAGCCTGCCGAGAATTAGAGCAAACACTTCTGAGTGCATTAATTCTTGATCTACTAAAACCAGAGCAAAATCCAGAGTAGCCAAAACTGCTCCAGAATGTGCTCTGGTTTCAGCAGGCCAAGAATTAGAGCACACGCTGAAGCGTGTTTCAATTCTCGGCCGACTGAATTAGATTACATTCAGGGCATTAGATGCCCTGAAAGGCGGTCTAGCCAGATCACCAGGCGGGGCGGAGGCCCGGAGGCTCACTACCGCACTGGCGCCCCGCAGAGCAAGACTGTGTGCTAGCGTCTCAGAATCCCCGGTATATCCTGAAACGCACATTATTACCGGTCTTATGGATTCCTATTGATATCTGTAATTGTAGTTGTACTAGTAGGAATTTTTAAATTAAAATTTGTATATTTTAGGGTGGACGTCTGTTAGTTAAAAATGGAAGAAAGGAACATAATTCTTTAAAATAATAATCCAGGTCTTTACTATTGATGTAAAAAAAAAAATGCTGTGCTAAAGGAAAGACAGATCGACTTCAATAAAAGGATGCTTCTTAAGAAGCGACGCAACCCCGTGGTGTAAAGCCACTTTACCGGCTGTTTTGTTTTTTTCAAGGTGCATATACCGTGTGTATTTTTTAATGTGAAACATGTTATTTATAATATCAGTGGTTACGAATTGATATTTGGTTGACAGCAACGTATATTTGCATGTCTCATTTAAAATGAATCGTAAGGAATTTGACAGTTGCTTTTTGCGTTATAAAATTTCTGACAGGCTTGCACCAAGTGCAACAACAATTTTAAGAATCAGTAATCATTTTAGAGGAAATGTTACAATAGAAGGATTGTCTGCTACACAACAAGTAAATATAATAACGAATTATTAAATAATAATTACAATACATTTTCAAAAATTCATCGATTAACTGCTAAGCAATGACTCAATCTGCTTTAAAACTTTTGAATTATATACGACGAAATTTAGGCAATTGTAGTATTTTGAGAAATGTTTAGAATTTGAACTTTTAATTCATCTAAATTTTGAAGATTTCCTCATACAAACTTTTGATTTTAAAGGTCATAAAAAAAATCTGGATATGTAAGATCATATGATCTAGCAACCCCTTCTACTATTCTACCATTTCCTCTAAAGTTATTAATGATTCTTAAAATTATTGCTGCACTCTTACTTTCTTAAAAATAGCGATAGCCGTGGCCATAAAATTTTTAAAAATCATAGATATCGAATTCTTACAAATAAAACGTCGAATGTCAAGTATTTTATTTTATTGTCCAAATTAAATGTTTCTTCCCAAAATAAAGTGTGCGTTGAAATTTTTAACCGCAAATACAATACAACTGTCAACAAATTTTGTTTTCAACGCACACTTTATTTTGAGATGAAATATTTAAATATTTTCATTAATATCTCAAATCTATCAAGTTTATAAAGTACGAACTGTTAAAGTTTTTAAAGTAATCATTTTTCTATTAATTAGTACCATAATATACAGGATAAAAAACAAATATGACAATATCTACGAAAATTAAACTTTTTTTTAAATTTGTATAGATTTAGTTAGCTTACTAAAAGTACTAAAAACTATTTATACAATTTTCGGTATATACAGGGTGTTCGAAAAATAGGGGACCAAATTTGGAAAATATATTAATCAACCCAAAACAAGAAAATAATCCTAATATACCCATGTCCGGAAATGAACCATTTCGGAATAAAACACTCTTTTGTTTGAATTTTGAATTTTACTTTTAGTAATGTTTTTTACTGTCAAAATTACAATAGTTACGTTAATACTTGTAATTTGTTTATTCACGTTTCCTTAGTAACTGTCAAAATTTGTTGTCACCGAAATTAAATCATTTTGATATTGTTTTGAAGCTTTTCTATTAATATTGTATTGTTGGAGATGAGTTGATAGGGCTTTATTTTTTGCATAACAGAGTAACGGGAAATTTGTATCTACATTATCTGAAAAATAATTTACCAAATTTATTGGAGAATGTTACACTATTCACACGGCATCATATGTGGTTTATGTACGCTTCCACATTTTAGTTTCGAAGTAAGACAATATTTTCAAAATTTATTTCTTGATCGGCAGAGGTGGTCCAACTACGTGGCCTCCACGTTCACTAGACTTGAATCCGTTTGATTTTTATTTTTGGGTTCATTTAAAGAGCTTAGTTTATTCGACGCCCATTAATAACGTAGCGAATTTGCGGCAAAGAATCATAGACTGTTTCAATAGTATAAGACTAAAACCAGGAATATTCGAACGTGTCCGACAATTAATGAGAAGACTTCTAGAATGTTTCATGCAACTTCAAGGAGGACATTTTGAACAACCATTGTAATTTTAAGAGTAAAAACATTACTAAAAATAAAATTCAAAATTCAAACAAAAGAGTGTTTTATTCCGAAATGGTTCGTTTCCGGACATGGGTATATTAGGATTATTTTCTTGTTTTCGTTTGATTAATATATTTTCCAAATTTGGTCCCCTATTTTTCGAACACCCTGTATAATAACTTCCGAGAAAAAAATGTGTTTATTCCACCTGTATATATTCATTAAACATTAAACTTTGTATTAGGAAAACCGCTGGTTACCAAAGGAAAAAAAATGTTTTATGTCCTTCGATTTAGCTAACTATTAATTTTAAATTATAGTAATTATATATTTACTAATAATATATTATTAAAAACAATAAACCACTATGGTTTTTCTTTTCAATGAGTTCATAACCTTAAAATATTTTTAAATAACATATTTCCCGTTTTTATTTTTGCAATTGTGCATTGAGATTAATAATTTTCTGCAATAATTAAAAATAATTATTACTATGAAACTACAAACCAATTATATTTCGCAAGATAAGAAATTTTCTTTGCGAATTCAAGGTACCCTTTCTAAATCGAAAAACGTAAAGTTTTTTTAAGTATGGGATTTTTGCAATTAACGACTGGGTGTTAGAAAGCTATTTAAGTATAGTTGCTTAAGAATAATGTTATCTAATTTGAACAATATTAGAAAGTACGAGGTTACCACTTCAATAGGTACTAAATTGCATCTTCATTATGTGCTGAAGGTTAAAGAAATCAATTAAGTTTTTATAAGAAATTGTTTTAACCCCTTATATAGACAAAGTTAATACTAAAAGTCATTGTCTATAAATAATTAAAAAACAAGTACATTATTTCTACTTTTAAATTAAAAAACTGCACTTTTACATGCAGTCAATTTGCACGCGTTATAGCATGTCACATTCTTGAAAAATGCAACTAAATTGAAAAAAATATACAGGTGTCTACCGACTAGATAGTCATAGTTTAAAGATATAAAGAGGTAGGTTTAAGTTAAAAATATTTTTTAATTTAATGTACGAAATTATTCCCATATGAATACAAGGAATATAATTATGTGGGTGCGTTAAGAAATCAAATTTAAATATTATACAAAGATTTCAAAATAAATGTCTACGACTAATTGTAAATGCTCCGTGGTATGTTACAAATGAATCAATACATTCAGATTTAAAAATTAAATATATTAGGGGACTAATAGAAAACATACCTACTCTACTCGATATGAAAATCGCTTACATAACCGTATTAATAATTTAGCATTAAATTTATTAGACAATTCCACCGAAATAAGAGCATTGAAAAGAACTAAACCTTTACATTTGGCATCTAAATTATGAAGTAAAAACATCATAAAACTGGAAGAAATCCTATGGGAGTTATTTCTCGCAGTTGTAAATAAAGATTTAAATAAAAAAATGTATGTCCGAAACTCAATATTACAGGATTTAAGGGCGATATTAAATTTAAGAAAGCAGGCCATGATTACATTTTATTTTATTAATTCAATTATGTTTAACACAAAATTAATTACTATAGAGTAATTATTTAAAATTTCCTTCCACATTTTAGTCCTCCCTAAACTTGAAGAAGTAGCTCTCTATAGAGTATTATATTGCTGGAGCTATAATGTTATGAATTAATTAATTTCTACTCAATTTTTGTTGCGATACAAATTATTAGAAAAAGTAGCAACCTTTATTAAAAAAAATAATTTAGTAGTACGGACAGTGGTGGTACACTTGGTTAGCTTGCTGCGATTTAAACTAAACAAAGTGTGAAATCTAGGCAACAGATCCCAGTTCGCCAATCTTTATGAAAAATCTGAGACGGACACCTCGTGACTTCCTTATACGCTAAATTATACTTATTTCTTGTTGCACTTCATTTAAACTTATTTCGCTTCAAAGTGAGAACATTCTACGGCTAATCATTTATCAGCTTCCATTCGTTCATATGTTCTTTGTGATTCCAACACTCGACTTCGTCTCGTTGCGAAACTTTCGCACCTCGTGGGAAATAGGCGACTTTCGGCATTTGTTGCATAATATACTATTAATCGCTCAAAAACTTGAAAAGAAATTGGTATGTTTTCATTTATTTCCTACATATTTCTCACGAAATATGTCCAGACAGTTGTCAATGTCAATTTATTAATAAGAAATAAAATGTTTCCTACAAAAATTACAAGCTAACTAAATTATTATTTTTATTAAGTTTCTGTAAAACTAAATTGCCCTTTGAAAAGACCGATTGGAACCAAAAATGGAGGTGCATGGCTAGATATTATAGTAACTACATAATTAAAATTCTACGGCTAATCGTACATTAGGTATGCATTCGTTTTACACAAATTATCATATCAGCTAATTAATTTATCAATCAGCTGCGATGAAGTGATAAGATATCTACAACCCTTACGAGACCAAACGTCACTTTCAACAAAATCACTCAAAAGTGAGCTTAGAATACGGACCACTATCTTTACTAAAGAAGTAAATACATTAGTTATCTATCATCACCTTACAAATGTCTTTTCTAGAAGTATTTGTTATTAATTAACTAACAGGTTCTTTCATAAGGTATGTTATTCTCTTAAAATAATGTTACTTTTTTTCTTAATTGTACGATAAGTACGATAATTCTACAAATTAAATCTTGCCTCATCTTGCACTTGGCACATTTGTAATACAAACCTCAGAATAACGATGATAAAATTATAATCATCTTCGAAGGGAAGAAAAATGAAATAACGTAGAAAACAAAACAGTTAATTAAGTTTTGGCAGGGTCGAAATTGCAACAGAAACTAGAATTTTTGGCCGAAACTGGCAGAAAACGAAACCGAAACTAATAAAAGCTAATATCTAGCTAGCTAGTTAAATCCCACATTCTACGATAACAGTTTTCTTGGAAAAGAAAAATAATTACCGGGAGTTTATTTAATCAGTAAACATAGAGTATATCATTACTATAGTTTCAATGTTAATTGATTGACAGCAATGTATTAACGCGTTAATTATGTGAGTAAACTTAACCACAATTAACATAGACCAACAAAACATTAAATATCAATTAAAGAAATTACAAACTGTTTATTTATATTTTTATTCCGATTAGTTAGTCTCAAAGTTATACCCCTTGTTGACATCCTGAAATGTCAAACTAACTCTATTCCTAATTCATGAAATTTATTTATTTCCAAAGATAACTCCACTAACTTAGCGAAATTAGCAATATTTGTAGATGATTATCAGCATTTCGAAATGATGCAGAGGAAGATTTGTGTTGATATTTGACAACCTAGAAATAAAATACTTTGATTACTCGCATGCGCAAAGCATTCATTGAAGTATGGTTATAATTTAAAACTCTTTTTTTATTAAATTTTTATTACATGGAACAGAATCGATGAAGTTAATATTTTAATTTTATAATGTTGCAATTAAATTTACGGATTTATTATTTTATTTATTTCATTTCAAAATGATTTGATTTGTACAATGTTTAGTGGAACATCGAGATGGACGTTAAAGATCACAAAAAAAATATTTTTTCTTCAAACGTCATAAAAGTGATATCTTCTGTGACGTGATTGACAAGGTTGAAGTTTAATTTCTATGCCTCCGTAATATAATTTTTTATTCTAGCCGCCGTTTAATTTCTTCGCCGCCGTATGTAGAATCAGCCAATAAGAAGTAACTTGTACAATAGAAATCTGTAATATCGCCCTAAATGTCACTATAGAAACTAGATAACCTAAGAATAGAGTTACTAAAAATTATGAATAACTGACAGGTACAAAATTTCTAAGTTTGAAGAAAAAATAGCATGTGTTATTCAGAGTAAAAGTGTCTTTGTGTGTCTCGCATGCAATTGTCCGACTCGCTTCGCTCGTCGTGCAAACTTCCATACTCGCCACACAATGTATCACTTTTACTCTTAATAACACAATATACTATACTACATTATAAAATAAAAAAAGATCAACCTACTAGTCGTCGTGTCTGATTGATTTTGAAATGTGACTAAATAAAATAAACTCTTCAATTGGTAGCTGTCATTCTGAAATTACTCTATGTTTAATGATAAAATAAATTCCTGATAAATGGGTAAAGCATTCGGTACTTCTTCAAAGTAGAGTGTATCGCATTTTTATTTATGTTAAAGTATACAATTTAGTTGTCCTTAAGGCAGTCATTTTAGGTATGAAATGAATTAAAAATATTCTGAACTGCAATAACAAACTAATTTTTAAACTACAAATTAAATGTATTGAAAAACTTATATAGAATATATTACTACAGTGGCGGGAGGTATTGAGTTGGACAAACCAGATTTTTTTCACTTCTCTTTGATCATATAAGTGAAGTGAAAAATATGACAAAAAGAATGTTGAAATCAATGATAAATAACCAGGACCGTCGCGAGTGATGGGCCAGGGTGGGTGCACCCAACAACTGCAAAATTCTGAATTAAATAAAATGGTAAAATCTGAATATGATTTTACATATCAAGATATTTTAACTATCTGTAATGAGTCAAACATTACAATGGAAAGTAATGGATGGAAAATTACATGGTCGTTTATATTCTCTAGCTTTATAACTGAAATTAAACTTTGGTCTAATGACAGTAAAATTATTTTACTGAGTATAAGTTCATTTAACGCTCAATGTAAAGCATTTTTAAACTATGACAATATTAAACCTTTGGCTAAAAATTATAAAATTGATATAAAAATTTATTACAAAACATGCTACAAATTTCTACCTAAAACATTTATAAAATACGACGACGAATTTTAAATTAAATAGAAAATATAAATAAAATTAAAATTCATGTACAATTATTATTATTTCAGTTTTGAGGTCAGGAAGAAGAACTTTTTCTTGTTGTTTAAGAAGAATAAATATTTATTTAAGAAATACTATAACCCATAAAATGCTTCCAAATTTGGCTAAAATAAATATTGAAAGGCAATTGGCAAAAATAATCAACTTGGACAAAGTAATAAACACCTTTTCTTTAAGACATTCTAGGCGGATAATTCCAAATAGAATGTAATTTAAAGTTTTATTGCGGCTAGCTTAACCTTCGGTTAATAGAAAAATATCGCATCGAAATAGTGAATAACGTATATTTTCGATAACTTAAGACAGATTTTCGATGCCATATTTTTCTATTAACTGATTATTAAGGTAACCAGCACTTTAACAAAAGGTGATAAAACCGGTCCTCAGAGTTGTTTATAATGTAATTTTCTTTTATTTTTTCTTAAATAACATTTATTTATTAAAAATATTGTTTTTTTAATACTTTCGTGTCCACCCTAAAAAATATCAGACTGCCCAAATAAAATTAGCTAGCGACGTCACTGTAAATAACACCCAACAATATATTTATTAATTTAAATTTTAAAGTTGATAACAGTGATTTATAAAACCAATATATCAGTGTAAAAATATTTAAAGTTAGAGTCATATATTATTATTTTAAAACAGCAGTGTATACATTACTCATAGATTAAAAATTAGTAACATAACCACAGTAATACAAGCTATTATTGTACTCATGGTAATTCGATTCTATTTAATAATATTTTATTACTAGAAAGGGTTCCTGCAAGGTTGTCGCTTATCGTAACGACATGAGCAGGAATGGTCGTGCCCTAGTTATGCGCCAGCAGGAATAGCAAGTGCAGGACTGAAGTTTCCTGCTGTTTATCCAATTTCCAGTAATGTGCGTTACGAAACAATTGACAGTGACCATGAGTTACTGCGATGGTGACGCCTACTGTAATTTCAGGATTTATTACCGTAAATATACCATTAACAAGATTTTGACACAGTTTTTCTGCAAAATGTAAACACGTACGAAACTGTGTGAAGGTTTTCTAATATTCTGTTCAAAATAAAGATCTAGTTGTTTGTTTAACATTTGAATATTTTTTTATGTTATGTACACAATAAATTTAAATAAAAATATATCACCTATGGCTATCACAGAAACAAACGACAAACGAATATGCACGCTATATGATGAAAAAATATTAAAATTTTTTTTTTAATAAACTTTCAAGGGTAATATAACAATTGGTGGGAGTTATTGTCGATAATATTTTTAAAATATCATGAATATTTATTCCAATGACAAAAATGCAACAGTGGCATTTTCAAAATATTATCGATTTTCACGAATCACGAGTTATATTTAGAAGTAGAATACAATAATTAATAAAAAATTCACTAAATTATCTCCATATACCTTCTGATAGTGTTTACTGGGGTAAAACTCGTAAACGCATTGATAATGAATTCAACTGAGCAATTTCCCCAGCGTTTAGAAGACATTTTTTTATACCTCCTAAATTAAAATTATTAGAGAATCAAAAATCTTTTGTTTCAAACAAATTTTTAACATTTCAATTCAATATTCACCTAAATTTATAAAAACCCGAAACAAAACCTTTCCGGATAACGCTGAAGATATGTTTCTGAAGCGATCTGCTTATTTCGATGAATTGCATATTCAACTAATAACATATCCCGCTTGGCTTCCTTTAAAAATTTTGTCTGTAAAATGCACAGTTAACCACAAATTGAATTAATTAGTCGAAATTTTATTTGAATCAAAAGACTTTCGATTTTGTTTCCAAAGCACACTTCATCGAAATGAATAAAATCAGTAATTTTTCATTTTAATATACATGTGCTTTTTTTGTTGGCAAGAGAAAAAATCTTTATTTAACAGTACTAATGACAATTTTGAGCCCCATACGAAAATTGAAAGTTGGCAAGAATTTTTCGAAAAGTATTCGAGTTACAAAAATTTTGAGGAACGCTGTCAATTCTTCGTAGAAAAGTGTCTATAGAATATGCAAACTAAAAACTTGTATGAATTGAAACAAGAAAGTTAAGTTATAAGTCGGAAAGTAAATTTGCCAAAATCAGTGTTTTGCTGATATCTAGTAAGCTATGCATTTTTTCGGGAAAACAAAAATATGTTTAAAATGACCAACTAATGTGGCAACTTTACCCCAATTTAACTGACTTCGTATCTCTTACAGTTCTCAAGAATTCAAAAGTTAGTCTCTTAAAACGGACACTCTGTATAACGTTTTGTTTCCAACATACATAATATACTTTTTGCGCCATCTTTTTCTACAGTATGTATATTAGTGTCGTGTTGTCTCTCTTGCTAATGTGGCAACTTTGCCCCAATTTAACCAACTTCGTATCTTTTACAGTTCTCGAAATCCTAATGGTTAGCCTCTTAAATCGGACACTCTGTATAGGACGTATATTGCATATAGGTATCTAGATAAGTATAAAATCAGTGTAGATCGCAAACTTTTCTACAACGAAAACAAAAACTTATACGGTAACAAGTTCTTTATTTACTATTTAATACTCTATTGTACTATCTGCTAAATCAGAATGTAAACTTAACACTTGTAAAACATTTTCATCATTATACAACATAATTCATCATTACAAGGTTTTCATATTAACTAATTTACCCTGTCCATCATTTTGCAAAGCTAGAGGTCTGTTAATATGCGACCTCCTGATTAGCCTTCCGAACCATCATCAGAACATCTCCGTGCAAATATCATTGACCGAGTAAGGTTACCCGGGTTTCGTAATCGCTTATGTAACACTATCGCTCTCACTTGTAGAGAATGGCGAATAAACACTAACCTAGGTCAAGATATGTCGGATAATAATATAGCACGGTTTTTGTATGTTGCAACAAATAGATTTACTTCCTTAAAAATACAAAAACAATTAATTATATACCTTTTGCATTGATCAGGTATTTTTAATTTAACCGATTGGATTTCCAAGGCAGTAGGTTATGTTTACAAACTGATCGGTAAGTGGTTTCGATTACTTGTCGACCAGAGGATCAATACGTAAGTGATTGGTAACATACAAGTATATAAATTTATAGTCGGTGATCCAAGCCTCCGTATTGTGTATTATACCCCGGACTTTTTTCCGTACGAATAATATTTACATGGTCTTACAGGAAATTTTCCGACGGATCTAATGGTGGGCGCGACATTCCATCTCATTGCGAACATTCAAAAATCCATATTTTTCCAAAAAATCACATTTTCTTGGTATTTATATTTTTTAACTTTAACGTGTTATATCTCGGAAGTTACTTGGAATATTTTTATTATTTTTGCAGGAAAATGTCTATATATATTATGAATGTATTATACATTTAAAAATACAATGGCTATGTTAAATTCAAACTAACTGTAGAATACGCCAATTTTGTCCTTTTTTGCACTTTCATGCATAAGAAACGAAAATCCGTTTCCATGATATTTTTTACTCATTTGTTTCATTTTGCAATTTTACAAAGTCTTGTCGTTTGTAGTTGTAATTTGTGTAAGAAAGAATAATTGCGAAAATAACTTTTAATTTTAATTGCATTAAACGAATATACTAAATCATTCTTGTGAAATTGTAATAAAAATGAATTTAGCTACTGTTCAGTAAACAGTAAATACTTAACGTGATGTTAGATGTAACAAACAGTAAAAGCAACTTACTGCCTTGGAAACGCAAATAAATCTTTTTTAATGCTTGATCGTGCAAAAACTTACTTTTAAGTATCTACTTAAGTATATAGATTGACAGTTGATAAATTTAAGTTAGGTGACACATTTTGTTTCTTCATCGAATATTTATTTGAATACATCTACATAGAAATAACAGGGTGAGTGAGGGGAGGTGGAACGGTAAGAAAAAAGGAGTTTTGGTCTTAAAAGTACATTAGAGTGATATCTCTCATAGGGAATGTTAATTTTGTTGTTTAGAGACAGTGTAAGTAGTCGCTTGAAAATTAATGCTTCAACTCTGAATAACCCAAGATTTTCAATAATTTCCATATTTTATTACTTCGAGTTCAATGTTTCAACTCGAACAATTGTGATTATAAAAAGTTAATTTGGACAAACGAAGATGAATCTTAGAAATCCGGGACGTTTTCCCTATTGGAATAATAATACGTTTTATTTATTTGTTTAATAAAAAACTGAAATATAATCAGCATTGCAAATAAGTATTTAATACAAAAGTCGATGTTTTTTTCATTTATTTAAATCTTTATTTACAACTGGCTAAGAAGAAAAACCCACAAGCAAATCTGATAAATTAAATAATAACGTGCGAGAAATAACTCCCATTAGTGTTCTTCCAGTTTTATGTTGTTTTTCTTCATAATTTAGATGCCAATTCTACAGGTTTAGTTCTTTTCATTCTTCTTGTTTCGGAGGAATTGTCTAATAAATTTAGTTCTAAATTATTAATATGGTTATGTAAGCAGTTTTATGAATTTTATGAATCCAAATGTTTGAATATTATTTTTATATATTAACCTATAAAAAAAAAACCAGCATATACCAGAATATGTGTACGTACGTATTCTCGTCTATCTGTAGTTTATTTTAAAATTTCAAATTCAATAGTTCTTCGTTTTAAAATTTATTACAAGTGATATATTTATTTTACGATGTATCTATCTTACGACATACGACACTACGTTTTACGTGGTATTTTAAGTGAGTATTGTCTCTTAACTGGTTCCAAAAGTTTAGGGCAATGTACTTGATTTCCATATGTGAATGTCTTTACTGATATCAGCTGATGTTAAGTCTCAGAAATAAATATTTACATTTACATATAAAATGTCATTGGAAATAAATCAATGTATCACTCTTGGCTTACTACACATTGTTTGATATGCGAATCTGCTATTATTGAATATATCTGTAATGATATGTTCTTAATATAGAGGATTCTTTTAGACATTATCTATCGGGTACTATAGCTGGAGTAAAGAGTGCACCACAGAGATTATTTTTATATGAAATATAGATGGTTGATTTCTGATCACCAGACTAGAATTATAAATAACTTAGATGAGGTATAACAGAGAGATATGCCACACTCCTATAGCTACGTACTACTGAGCAAGCAAAAGATGTATGGTCGAGAATTGCCTAACAGTCAGCTGCGTGAGAACAATCCGCCAGCTCAATAATGCACACTTACAGTTAGACGAACGAAATATTGACACTTTGACAGTGCGTTTGCTACCACAGCCATCTCCGTCTCAATAGCTAGCTGACGTTTTACAAATACATAATGATATTTATTTGTTTTTAATTAATAATTTAACGATTTCGAAAAAAAATACGTAGGTATATCTAAGAACTAAAGTATTTTTTATTACTTACATGGTTTCTTTTCCTCGGCTATCGCTTTGTAGAATAAATTCCAAATGCATAATGAAAAATTTACTTTAGTCTCTTGATATACACACGTATTTTTGATTTTGTAAAAATATGAACAGTGAACCTTGAAAGAGAGATGTAAGCAGGGATGTATTCTTTTCAAGTGTATGACTATTGATTTTAGAAAGTAATATAAAATCAATACAATGATATGTTTGAAATTAATTTTTAGTTAAATAATAAAATTCCTATGTTGGCAGTTACCATGAATTAATAGAAAACAAAAGTCTACTTCTGTGTGCTTTTAACTACATTTTTTTATTTAAAGATAAGAATAAGCGTGATACGAATGCAAAATTTTCGTTTGTTTTTTTATTAATTCATGGCAACTGCTATTTTCAAATAAAAGTATACAAAATTAATGCCAACATAGAAATTTTATCATTGAACTAAAAATTAACTTCAAACATATAATTGGATTTGTAATTTTATGTAGATTCGAAATACGTAAAAATTTATAGGTGTTCCAATTGAAATAGTCACTGAATTATAAAAAATGGCACATTTTAATAGTCTTGTAAAATAGAAATTGTTTGCTAATTTAACCGACCTCGCAGATCTTATTGTTCTTGAAATAGCAATAGTGGACAAAATAAAATGAATGCCTTTATACTGTGTATATTATATCATTACGTTATTTTGTATGAGTTCTGACTTCTGACGTATATTTGATATAATCTCCTTATTTTATATTCTATTACAAGTTTATTAACAATATATACTACTGCTATAAAAGTTGACATTTATTATTATTATTAGAAAAAAAAATACATTAGATATTTAAATATATAATCCATATAAAAACAAACATGTATTAAATAATTTTGTAATAGGTTCTTTGATATCTTTTGTAATAAACATTATATTGTTTTTAATATTATTAAGCACGACAAATAATGCAATATTATTACATGTAAAATTATACTACAAACATAGTCAAATGAACATAAGATGAAATGATAATAATTTATTAATTACTATTATTCATTTAATATGAACTTATAAATATTTAGTAATAATAATAATATTTCTTGTGAATAATATAACAAATACATATTATTTCAAAGTATATTATGAGATTCCACAAATTCCTGGGGAATTTCGGAAATAACTTCAAAAGGAAGTACTCAATAAATTACCGGATTTCTAATGGATTTTCCGCCTTCTAACAAGAATACATAATTGTTAATTAATATTTTCCAGACAATTGCGATGTTATTGAAGACTATACTCTTAGAATAAAAAGAAAAATAAATAATGCAATTACATACAATTGTACATGGTAACAGAAAGTACGACATTTAAATTTAGCATTGAGATAAAAATAAACGACCATAAATTAACTATGGTATTAAAATTTGCAGAAGGATTTTTTAGATGGTTATAATAAAAATTAAATTAATCATAAAGATGAAAAAATAAGAATAATTGTCTATCTGTCGGCTATTTAAATAAGACCATTTTTAAGCTTAAAAAATATTTTTTATAAAAAAAAGTTCATACTTTCTTACTATAATAAATATTCAAATGTAGAGTTTAAAATATGAATTGCATTAAATTCAGGTTATTTATGAATTTACTTTTTGTGTATAACTACTAGTTGTTACAGTAAAAACATTATTTGCATTTTATTTGCATTTATTCATAAACAAACACAAATTAAATCTTCTAATAAAAGTTTTGAGAATAAACAATTAAATTTTTCTTTATATTTCGATAGCAGTAAAATGAAAATTTGTAGCTAAGTGTTAGATTTTATGAACTCTTAAATGTTAGCCATGTCGCGTGCCAATAAAGAAAAAGACAGAAATTGAAATAAAAAAAAATTGTAATAAAATAAATTGTACTCTTCAGAAACGTTAAATTATATCTCAGTTGATACCACAATAGGCTGACTTTAACCAGATTAACTGGAGAGGAATAACCTTGCTCAGTATCTCAAGTAAATATTATTAAAAATTTTACTCGATAGAGTAAAAAAAAATTTAAACGTAAATGAAGTAGAAAACAAAGTTTTCGAGAAGGAAGATCTTGCACAGAACATAAACATAATCAGGATAACTATATAAGTGTTGGAAATCCAAGAAACACTTTACCTAATGTTTATAGACAATGAAATCTTTCAGGAAATCTAACTCTAAAACCCTTAAAAATATTTACTGTAAAGTTTTTCCCTAAATGGATTGGTAACACTGATTTGAGCTCAAATATTAGCATGTCATTTCAAAAGTTACCTCTAGTGAATGTTGTTATAACTGTTAAGGATTGTAAATCATCCAGAGATGTTCTTTTGAGTGGTATTTGTGACGTAACGCGATAAGATCGCACCCATCGGTTTTGAATTACTCGATCTGATCTTTCGTGATCGAAAGAAAGTACCTATTTATTTATTTATTTATTTATTTATTTAAAATACAAACCCAACAGACCATAGCCCAATAAAAGGGTAGGATATGAACAAGATTATGATAATAATTTCACTTTCACTTGATTAGGCTTTAATTGGAAAATGTCAATGGTAGAAAATTTAGTTTCATATAACAAACACATTCGATAAATGGGAGAGGAAAGGAGAAGATTAATACGGGCAAAAGGAAGATAAAAATTATGGCAGGATCTATGCTCTGCAACTGACGATTTCTCAGGACGGTTTAATCTGATAGATAATTGATGTTCATTTAATCTTGTAGAAAAAGTTCTACCAGTCTAACCGACGTAAACTTTCCCGCAGACATAAGAAATCTAGTAAATCCCTGAAGACAATTTACTAAATATTTCTCTTTTGTTTCCAGTGGGAGATCTCCATAATGTCTCAACCCGTGGAGAAGCTCGCCGTAGCGGACCTCAAATCCGTTGAGGCCGGCACCGCGTCCATCAAATCCATGACATGGAGAGAAAAAGCCGCGTATCTGCGCAGCCACATAACCGTGGAACCCATGCTGGCATGCTACATCATGCCTAGCGTCCTCGCCAGCTTGGCCACCCAGAACCTCAACCTGGAGAAAGCCTGTCGCGTCAACCTCCACTACGACAAGCATGTCTGCGATGCCCTCAGCGCTAGAAACACCAGCAACTACACCATGCAAGAAGTGGAGGTACAACAACTCGTTGCTGGGATGTCCATATGGAAAACCATTGTTCAGAGCGCTCTACCCAGCATATTAATTCTCTTCCTTGGAGCTTGGTCTGACAGATGGGGATGTAGAAAACCGTGTATGTTACTTCCAATCATAGGAGAGTTTTTAACTAGTATAGGGTTAATTCTGTGTACATATTTCTTCGATGAATTACCTATGGAAGTTGCTGGTGTTGTTGAAGCTCTGTTCCCGGCTATAACTGGAGGATGGTTTACTATGTTCATGGCAATCTTCTCCTATATGGGTGATGTAACGTCCCTAGAAACCAGGACTTTGAGAATAGGAGTTGTAAACGTGTTTGTATCTCTTGGAGTTCCTGTAGGAATGGCTCTATCAGGTGTTCTGTACATGAAGATTGGATTCTATGGTGTTTTCTCAATATCGGCAACGCTATACATTATAAGTTTTCTATACGGGCTGTGTAGGATTAAAGAACCGAAGAAAACAGATCTTCCAGAAACTAATACTAAAACTTGTGGATTTTTGAGAGACTTTTTTGATGTTAAACATGTGAGCGAAACTTTCCAAGTCGCTTTCAAACAAGGAGAGAGAAATAGAAAAATGAGAGTTATTATGTTAATGGTTGTAGTTATGGTTGTCATCGGACCTATGCATGGTGAGTACCTTTTGTTATATTCTTCATCAAATTAGATATATTTTTTTGTATTACTTACATATGTGCTTTGACTAACATTGAATGGGGTTTAAGATCTTGGATTCAAATTCTTATGTTGCTTATCTAAATAAAAAAATACCACTAATGATGTACGACAATCGGAAAAAGACTATTAGCCAAAAGTAAAATTGCTACATTTAAAATTTGAATCACATTTGTGATCATAGTTTATTATTAGTTATTTTAGTATGTGCTACTTTATTCACAACATTTATGTACACATTAAGTTAGTGATTCTCACAATAAAAAAAGATAAAACTACCAATGAAAAATGTGTACTATTGTTTAAAAACAAGATGAAAATAGTTTGTTAAACAATTCATATACGTTTTTGTACTAGTAATTGTAATTTTATAAGTGTATAGATGCTTGAAGGTTGAAATTATTGGAGACTATTTTTTTTTATTATTTATTGAAGTTTCGGTTCTTCAATGGAATCATCATCAGGTCTGTAATTTAGTTTGGGTTTTTAAATGATTTACAATATTTTATAATTTACAAATTGTTCTATCAAATAAATGCACATTTTTAAATTTAAGTAATTTTTTATTATATATTATATTTGTTATATTTAATTGTCAAGCCCTTTATAATCAGAGTAATAAATAGGGTTTCACAGCTTCAATTGATGTTCAAGCTACTTGACTTGACTTGAAATCAAGTCAATCTTAAGTCAAATAGTAGTAACCGAATTTCAAATAGTCAACTAATAATATTTCAAGTACTTGAAACATGTTCTTCAAAACTACTTGATAGTACATCAATTTTTATTATCTGGTTTAAAGAAATCACAATGAGATTTTCAATAAAGACTTTTATTCACAAAATCAAATCATATATAATTCTAATCTGCAACGTGTTAAAAATTTACTATACGAAAATATAAATAAACTTCAAATAAATTAATTACCCAATCTATTGCGGATTTTTGTAGTTGTTAGAGCAGCCTTGGAAAATTATCTTTCAACAGAAGTTGAGAAAGGATTTGGCCATTACATTAATTTCGTTCAAAAATGCCTGGTTACCCTTTGTCACATTGTAAAAATGTCCTTTTATTTTTAACAAACTACTTCTAGGCAAAGCTCGCAATTTTGATTGTTGCCTAGCAATTTTTGAAGTTAGATAGCGGAGTTTGCGGTACTCTAGAATCTAAGTAATAACTACGATGTAATGAAATATTCCTAGGTAAATCGAGCTCTTGCTCACTTCTCATTTCTAGTTTCCCCTGATTTTATTCTACTTCTAGTGATAAAGTATACTTTAATCTGCTTATTATGTAATATCAAGTAGCTTGAAATTGCTTGATATCAAATCAAGTAGCTAAGATAGAAAATCAAGTCAAGTCAAGTAGTGAATTTATGAAAAGCTTGACTTGATGAAACTCAAGTGATAAACGTTGTACTTTGTCGGTAGATCTTCTTTTACTGCCAGTAATATAATGACCCAATAAATCAGCTATATTGAAGTTATCGTTAACAAATAAAAATAACACAAGGCAAACTAATATCATCGAATGAATTATCATAGACAAAAAAAAAAATGTAGACAAACAAGCATTATATTTAAGACGGATTCATGCAGTCATTTACATTTACAATTATTTGGGTATTAACATTTATATAGAAATTTATTTTTAATTTATCTTTAGTTTAATGAAAATCATCGCACGCACAAAAATGTTTAAATTGCCATTTAGAACTATTAATTAATAATTTAACGAAAATGAATTTCTGTTCATATTACTTGTTCACAGTTTGAGAATGTTAATTTTACGCATGCGTCATTTATATTTAATTTTCATTTAATTTATAAAGATAAAAGTACGGTTCCTTTCATAAAATAACAAACACTGAACTTTTAAAATAAATGTAAAATAAATTAAAATGAAAATTACATGTCTGCATGAAATCCGGCTTTAAAATAGAAATATAAAATTATAGAAACCCTGAAATGTGACATATGTTAAAAATTCTTTACCAAAAATTTAAAGGTCAATTATTTCAAGCACATTACGTAAATATATTTAACAGAAGTACTGTTTCATGTTATACAATGTAAAGCATATAATAAAATTATAAATTCATAAATAAAGTATGTATCAAAAAAGTTGCAAATTGTCATACCTACTTCCTAATGCATAAAAAGTAAACACGGAAACATTCGATTATATTCATATTTATAATATAATTATTTATTAATGAAAAATTTGAACATTAAAAAATGAAGGCTGTATAAAAACATTTCACTTGTTACTAAGTAAAAATTGCAAATCATTTTATTGAAAGTGGACTGCTGAAGTTCAATGTCGTAGTAAAAACTATTAAATAAATAAAAACATACAAAACAGTTATCAGTAACATCCTCCTTATATGTTAATTGTTTGTACATATACGTTTGTGTTTTAAATACACGGATGGCTTAATACTTAGCACACTTTAAAATAAAAATTATCGGATTCAAATGTTGTAGTTGAAATAATGACCATACTACGATAACAAATACACGTATTTTTTTACTTTACTTAATTAAAAATGTACTTTTTACCAAATTTTATATATTTTATTAAACTTACCGAGCCCTTCCTATAAATATGAGATCACACAGTTGCGTTTAATTTACTTAAAATCTTAAAAATTTTACGAGATTATGATGAAGGAAAAAATTTTTTGTCAATCTTTAATTGATCTATTTATTAGTCATTCGTTTATTTAATTGATTTCAATAAGCAAATTTTTTTTTTAGTTATAAGTAAAATAAATTTATTTTTAATTTAATTAAACAATAGCAAAAATTTAAGTTATTTTGCTTTGATCAGCTAATTTTGATGAAAAAAAATACGGATACTCTATTTTCTTATATATTTAGAGCAAAACAAGCAAAGTTATTCCAAATTAAATTCCTCATCAGATAAGATATTAACTGATGCAAAAGCACGTCTGCAGTACGAGATTTATTAAATAGAAAATGTAACAACTAATCTGACAGTCTTGGAAATAAAACAAATATATATGTCAGTTTTTTTTTTAATTATTTATTTTTTGTTAAAGTATAAAAATGGATGTTTCATTCATAAAAACAAAATTATTTGATGTTCTTATTTTACTTTATATTTAATATTTCTCAATTTTTGTAAAATTGGTATATTATTTAAGAAGAAAAATCTAAATTCAACTTCATTAATATAAAAATAAAGATAATACAGAATTATATTCAGAGATACTTTACTAAACTGTCACATAGATTTTTTCTTTTATTTACATGGTTGTCTGATTTTTAATGAAAGTATTACAAATATTTAATAAATCTCGTACTGCAGTCGTGCTGTTAGATCAATTATGATCTAATCTGATGTAGAATTTAATTTAGAATAACTTTTTATTATTGTAGTTTTGTTCTAAATCTATCAGGAAAGAGTATCCGTAATTTTTTAAAATCCCGTATTAAAGACTTATATGTTCCGCGTTTCGTTGTATTTAAAGTAGTCAATGACAAAAATATATATAAGGATGCAAATATACAAAATGCATCGTGTACTAGTATCAACAAAAGTATTTTCAATAATAAAATATTAATTATACGACTGGAATTTTTACTTTAAGAAAATGTGTAATTAATTTATTTTGAGGATATATATTTATATATATATATATATATATATATATATATATATATATATATATATATTGATGTATATATATATTTAGCTAAAAATTTTCAAAATGATTAAATTTTTCTTTAAGTAATATAAGGATCCGCATAAAAAAATAACCGGTCACCGTATTAGGATGGGTTTGGCATGTTTCACAAAAATTTTAAATGAAAATAATTATTAAATTTTAGTTATCAGATAGTGAAGAGAATGTATAAAATAAAATAAAAAATAGTGTATAATACGTTATGCAGTAAAATTTTATCAACCTGTATGTATACAGTGTGTTTCTTTTAATTGGTATACTATTGCTATCTCCAGATCTATAAGATCTACGAAGTCGGTTAAATTAGCAAACAATTTTATATTTTAAACAGATAGTATAGAGTATAATGAAGCGTTGTTAATAATAATTGTTTTTAGTCACTAAAAGTACAAGCATAAAATTTCCCAAAAATTTGTTGGAAAAATGGAAAAACAAGAGAGGATAGAATTTTATCTGTAAAAGACTTTGTTTTTATCCTTTGGTAACTGACAAATTTAGCAAAGATACATATATTATCATAAGATCATTCCAAAATTAATAAAAGTTTTATAAACCAAGTCTTGGTAGTAATTAGGAACTCAAAATTTTAGTCACCATAACAACTACGGCTACTATTTTAAAGTACGTTGGTATATGTAAATATCAAATAAAAATGTTCTTTAGTTATAACACTGAGTTAATATACTATCGTATACTACAAATTATATTTATATTTATTACTACTACTATACAGTTTATTGCTCAATTTTAATTATTTTATGATATTTTTTAAACAAAATTATGCGCACGCATATTTTATTTCACATCGTGATTTGTAAATTGTGTTTTGTGTTTGAATTTCTACTTCTTCTGCAAATTGTATATTGTTTAAATGGATGCATCATTTACTTTGGACTTGAACTTGATTTTATAAATTCATGGGCTTTGATTTATATACATTGGAGACGAGTTTGGCTTTGATTATATTTTGTTTTGTGTTTAGACTATTGTAATTCCTTTAGTGTACTTTTTGTCCTTTATTACGTATAATTTATATTATAATAATTCGACGACGTGGGATTCGGCTATGTGGAATGCACTTATTAACTTCTGCTGTTTAAATCTAATCATGGTTAACCGTAACTTAACTAGTTAATGAAAAGCCGGCCCTAAGTATTTTAATTTTTTAATTTAAATTTGTAGTATTCTGATTATGGTTTATATAACATCTGGATTTATGCATTTTTTAGCGTTAAGGTTTAAGGACAGATGTAGCGTTGGGCCTATTAGGTCCACAGAATCGTTGTATCCTGAGTTTTACGTACTCATAATATAAAGTCATTTATTTTTCTACAAATACATGTTTACGATTTAGTTTTTTTTTCTAAATTTTAGTTTATTTACATTATAATAAATGTATGTATTACACATCAATGTTTCTGATTCAAAATATTACTTTTGTTTCCACCGTATATAAAATCCACTCGCTTGTAACGTTCGTACTGCATTCTCCTAATTTCACATACTGACCTCAATTATGTAGCTATTTAATTAATATTCGCATTTGAGATATATTTTGCATTTCTTTAATAATAATGATTTATTATTTTCCAGGTGAAATGGTGGTGATGTACCTCTTCACTCGCTACAGATTCAATTGGGACGAAGTCGACTTCAGTATTTTTTCCACATACAGTATGGTCACCAATTTATTAGGTAATAAAATTAACAACATTCTTTACCTTGAATCTTAATATATAGATACATTGTAAAAACTCTTAATTACATAAATGATGTTCTGATAATAGATATATAGACGTACGCTTCGTATGATTATTACTTTAAAACGTGATATGTCACATTTTACATTCTCTATAAAAACACATTTTTTTACGAATGTTTTTCTCAAATGACGGGGAATGATTAGTTTGAAAAATTGTTACATGAATACTGGTAACGTAAATTATGTGAATGACATTTATATAGACATTCTCTTTACGAGTAAATAATCGTTGAATATTAAGAAAAATTAATAAATTTGTCATTAAATAAAAACTGTCATTAATAATATAAGAAATTAAGTGTGTTCATCATAGAAACGACCGCTACTCCAAATATGTGCGTTATGTTTACTACATTATTTTTTCCTGAAAAATATTTCTTACTTTCATATTTTACTTTCTTTGTTTTTCTAATATTTTTTATCGAAACATTTTTCTGTTACGAAATGTTCGTAAAACCTACAAATGACAAAAGTAAACTATTACTTTCCGTTGGTCTATTTTTAGGTAAGTTTCATTAAAGTCTGTTCAACCAAATTTATACTGTACCTACACATATTTCTTTGGACTGATATCATCAAAAATTACTCAAAATGTTAAATTTTCGCCACAATATTCCCCTTTTTATAGGTGGCGATCGGTTAATGATATTTCTACAATACTACCATTTCTAATTACTATTTTAGTTTAAATATTACGTACACGTAATAGTATTTGAAAAAAGACAAATAATGACAGCAAAAGTAAAACGGTGTTTAATATGTGTTATATTTTCAGGAACAATGGTTTCAGTAGGACTTTTCAGCCACGTTCTGAAATTCGATGACGCCATGATAGGAGTGTTGTCTTGTACTAGTAAAATATTGTCTAGTTTTGTCTATGCATTTGCTACAACCACATGGGCCATATACTTAGGTAAGATAACAAAAATATTTATTTATAGTACAAATAAAATAAAATTAAATCCAATAATTAAGTTTCGTATTATTTTAGTCAAATTTTTGGCCATTTTAAAAAATTCCTTTCTGTAATTTAAATTTTTATAGTTTTTGACCTTCTGAAAAATAATTAATTATAATACAATAATCTTATTAGTTCTTATTTAACACAAGTCGATTTGTATATGCAAATTTAAATATTGTAATTAGAATAAATATTAAATTATGATTTAACTATCAGACAAAATTTTTAAATAATAAATACTGAGGCAGGTTTCTATAAATAATAAGAATGAAAAATAAAATAATATTTTAAAATATTTATAAGATAAAGTAATAAGGAGATTTACACCCAAATCAGTATTGTTATTATTTGTAAACTATGGATTTATTTTAATATTTAGGAAACATCTTTTGAAAATTTTATTAACATGTTTATCACTATTCCTTATTGCACTAGGCAAAATTATTTTAATCGCTCAATAATTTGTCCGAAATACATATATTTTGCAAGAGATTATCATCAATTTACTAACAAGAACTGAAATATTTCGTACAAAAATTAAAATCCAACTAAATTATTATTTTTATTACGTTTTTGCCAAAAGTAAACTGCCCTTTTAAAAAGGCCGATTGGAACCAAAAATAAAGGTGTAGGTATAACTAACTTTTGAGTTATGCGAAAAATTCATATACGAGCAAAGTGCCCTTTTAGCACTATCGATTGCAATAAAAAAGGAGGAGCATAACTACTCGTAAATGTTATAGCAACCCCATATACAAAATTTCAAAACGCCGAAATTAGTCAGACTGGATTCACGGATTGTCGAAATGGATATTTCCGTTGAAATCTGAAAATCGAAATTTTTCGCGATTAATAATACTTCCTTTACTTCGTACAAGGAAGTAAAAAAACAATAAGGAATAAATTATGTAGAATTTTACTGATATTTTGTGTTTTTTTTTTCAGCACCAATTGTAGAAATTTTGAATGGCACCTCATTCATTGCAATGAGGTCTATTGCGTCGAAACTTGTGCCCCCTGAAGAATTAGGTAAGTGCAATGAAACTCATTGTTTGTAATGTATATATAATTACACGTGATTTTGCAACAATTACTATACTTAATTACATGCAACGAATTATAGTTAAATTAAATGTCACAGGTGATATATAATGGTGTAAAAATTATACTTTTTATAAAAGAATAACAATTTTTTTCGTGGACATTACGATGAATTATTACTTTATAATTAAAATATATCAACACGTCTTCAAAGAAGTTATCACACTTATCATAAAAAATGCCATAAATTATGCATTTGTTTTTTACGTGCTATTATTATGGTTAACTTCAAATTAATAATACAAATTTAATACGAAATTACAACTATAAACAAAACAATTAAATGAAAATTATTACAAATTTAAACATAAATTGAGTTAAATCTATATAATATAAGATGCAACTTATAATAACATAATTTTCTACATTTTTAATTTATTAATGTTTCAAAATATCACCCAATAACTTCTATGCACTTGTTTATTCGAACTATTGTATTATTAATATCCTTTGACAAGTTATTTATCATAATTTCTTTTTAAAACTAAATCAAAACAGTACAATATTAATATCGTTGAAAAGAGAAAAAAGTTACTTTTTTGCACTTTCGGGAGTAAAAGCCTACATTACTTTTGATTTTCAAAGAGTGAAGTAGCACTTCCCTGAGGGATTAAAGTAATAAACAAGAATTATGTTACCACAGAAACAAGCAGGTAAATGTATTATTTTCAAAGCTGTAACGTATTTGATAGTTATATTAATATAACTAAATAATTATTCTATTAACATGTATATGTGGAAGTGCAAAAAATAGTGTATATACCACAGGAAAAAAGTGCCTTTAATCCCTCACTCTCAGGATTAAATTATGCACTTTAGTCTCTCAGTATAAAATATATTATTTTTTGAGACTAAAATCAAACATGGCTTTCATTTTAAAAAATCGTAAGTTTGTATCATATCTCAAAATTGTGCCCCTGAAAAAAAAAACTCCTATTAAAATCTTGAATAAAAAGCAACAAGATTTAATGGCATCTTATCACAGAACTGGGATAACTTACAGAATTAGTGTTGTACATGTTGAGTATAAAGTAGGGTTGGCAAAAATCATAACAAATCATTTTTTATCTAACTGTTACTGCACTTCTTAATTGTTTTACAAATTACAAGCAATATAAATATTTTATTTCATAAACGAAAACGATATCTGTAATAAAATCAAAACGATTCATTTAACTAAAACTAAGAAGGGTAACAATGAATTTTTAAAATTAATTAATTAAATACTTATACTTCTCCTCTGTTATACGACAAATAATGTGATAAAATATCATTTCAATTTAACATATTATATACAGAAGAGATTTTGGTTATTATTAATAGTTTTGTAGCGAATAATTAAATTTGTACTTTTGACAAAAATCACTTTATTTAAATTATGATTTAAATCACGATTTAAATTAAATGATTTAAATCAGCCCAACCCTGTTATAAAGACGTTAGTCTGTGGTAGTAGAATTTTTTAGAAGAAGAAATGGTAAAGGAAATATACATTCTATGTCATTGGAAACGTCCATTTGTTATCTAAATTAAACAATTAAACATAAATTATAATAAACATGTAAACAGTCAAACAATTTAATCTATTAGTAATAATAATAATAATTCTCTTCCTTCTTCCTTTGTTAATAATTCTTTAATTAATGTATATTTTTTGTAGGTAAGGTGAACAGTTTATTCGGAGTCTGCGAGGCCCTTATGCCGTTGGTGTACGGCCCAATGTACAGCGCAGTGTACGCCAGCACAATGCATACTCTACCCGGAGCCTTCTTCTTACTTGGAGGGGCTTTAACAGTACCTGCAGTTCTCATATTCTTGTAAGTACATTAGCAAAATTACGTTATTTACTACTGCAATTGTTTTTTCTGATGGTTACTCGGGAAATACAAGTAATCAATTTTTTTATTAATGAGACTAAAATTTGCAAATTATAAATATATTAAAACTGAAAATCCCTCTTAAAATTATTAAAATATTACCTGTCTCGTTTTCCATGAACTCTTAATCATTTTTCTATAGTGTTAGTACATTTATTTTAGTGTTTTACAAGGATATGAACTAAAACACCTTAATTTTAATGTACTATTTATATGTTCACTTTAAAATATCAATTTTTATTCGTAAATGATCAATTATGTCCAACACATACTAGTAGTACTGGTTGTATACTATTGGGAATTATATCGTCGCTTCGTTCCTCTTTCAAATATTTGTCTTCGATCGATAAAATTTCATTATTATTATTCTTAATATTTAATACACTATTATTTTTATTAAAAAAAAAAACAAATTACTGAAAGGAAACGAAGGGGACAGAAATAGAGCACCGAATTGTTATTATTGTAAAGAATTATTGTCATTACTATGTCCTTCAATTTTTTTGTAACTGATTACTACCATAAAATAGGTGTGAGGTACACCCTTAAAAATATTACCAGTAAATTCCTAGCATTAAAGTACCTATGTAAACAAATTTTCATTTTAAAATTCCCATTAGTACAGCCAAAATTACAGACTAAATATCAGCCAATATTAATCCATATGACCGATAATAATGCGCGTCTCAGGATATAACGGGGACCTGAGTGTGGTCTAGTTCAGCCGGCTGGGAATTGGAACACGCTTCAGCGTGTGCTCTAATTCTGGGTCTGTTGAAACCAGAGTACAATCTGGAGCAGATTTAGCTACTCTGGATTGTACTTTGGTACTAGTGGGACAGGAATTAAAGCATTTTGAAGCGTTTGCACTAATTCTTTTCCTGCTGAAACCAGAACACATTCTAGAACAGATTTAGCTGCTCTTGTTTGTGCTGTGGTTTCAGTGGGTGAGGAATTAGAGGATTTTGATGCGTTTGCTCTAATTCTTGGCCTGCTGAAATCAGAGCACATTATGGAGCAGATTTGGGTGCTCTGGTTTCAGTGGGTTAAGAATTAAAGCCATATTAAGTATTAGCTCGAATTCTAGCTCTGCTGAAACCAGAGCACATTTTTGCACAATGAAGCTCTGGATTGAGCGCTGGTTTCAGTGGACCAAAAATTAGAGCATTTATTCAGAATGTTCTAATTCTTGGTCTAAAGCATAAGAGTACTGATGCTCTGGATTTTCCTATGATTTCAGTATCTTAAAAATTAGACCACATATTTCAAAATATTCTAATTCTTAACATATTAAAATTAAAGTAAATGCTAAAGCTATAAATTATATAAATTTACGCAAAAACACCTAAGATTCAAATCTCAGCTTCGCCAATCTTTATACAAATAAAAATACTACCGTATCCAAATAATTCAGACGCTACTAATAAGCTTGCTGACGCTATTAGGTAACAATCTTCTAGCCTACACTATTAAAATAACAATAACAAATACTTTAAATATATACTCAAATTCCTATTCTATCTAAAAATCTTATTCCACAAATAATAATAATACTAATAACATATACTATACTCCATTTAAAAACTACGAGGAGTGAATGCTGTAGCCACATTTACACTGTGATAGATCACAATAAAGTTTGAAGCACACAAAACTTGTGAAATATCACAAAGAAATATAAAATACAATAATAATGTGATAAGAATAATGAACTAAAAAAATTGGTAACCGTGAAACGAAACTTGAAACACTTTTTTACACGATAGCTAAAGTGACAAACATTGTTGAATGTAAAACTGGCGTTACGTCAGCCAATCAGAAATATTTATTTTAATTCGCTAACTTCAGATCACTCCTCCCAGTTATTAAATAGATTATAGTGATATTCAAAAAATATAGAAACTAAATATACAAATATATTCATAACTTTTTTTTTATTTTATCATTTTTAACAATAAACTGTTAACAGTTCTTGTTCTGCTAGAAAATAAATAAGAAGAAAAAATAACATTCTGATCACATCATTAAAATTTCCATCCTATTTCCAGCTGGATGTACACGGAGCACAAGAAAGACGAGCGCGAAGACGCGATCCTGAAGGAGAAACAGGAGAAGCAGGAGAAGAAAGCTCCGGTCCTGGACAAGTCCTTCCAGGAGCCCCGGGACAAGTCCGTGCCCAGTCCTGCCTACAACGTCCTGCAGAAGCCGCCCCGGGACTCCCGGATCCTCAACAACATGGTCCTGGGCTCGACTCCTGCTCAGGGCATCGACAACGCTTCCTTCCACATGGAAGAGGCGAAGGAAGAGAAATAAAGTGATATATTAGTATTATATACACAGTAGATATTATTTTCTTAACATAGTTTTATATGTTTATTGAATAAAGTTTTATGAGAGATAATATATTTTTTACCTCCCGATAAAAGTGTTTGGTTTTTGGTAAAAGAGAATGTTCCTATAATCCGAATTTGATATTTTATAATGATTATTTTTAGTATCTGATGTTTTGGTTTCGTTTTCGGTTTCGGCCAGTTTCGGTGAAGAATGTTGGTTTTGGTTGCAGTTTTAGTTTCTAGTATTCATGTCGTGTCTGTTGCTTTCGGGTTTGTTCGGAATAGTTTCAGTCTCAATTTTTTTTTTGTTTGTTAGTTAATTGTTTTGTTTTTCACATTATTTCATTTTTCTTCTTTTCGAAGATACATGTAATTATTATTTTATTATTGTTATACTGAGACTATTAGTACAAATGTACCAAGTGCAAGATGAGAGAAGATCTCATAAATTTAATTATAATTATAGAATTAAGAAGAAAAAGTTACATTTTTTAAAGAGAATAGCATACATTTTAAAAGGATAGTAATAAATACATATTGAAACTTACTTATTTGATAGTGATTATTTTTGACATTTGTGAGGTGGTGATAGATAAGTAACCAAAATCTTTACTTCTTTAGTAAAGGAGATAGTATATCTATAAAAATAAAGTGATTTTCTAATAAATTGAAGTCTTTTATTTAATTTAATAATCGAATAATACCTTAAAAGGTAATACCTACAAGCATTAAATTTCCCTAATTATTAATTTAACTAAATTTTAACAGAAATACCCAAGTTTCGGTTTCGACAGAAACTAGAAAAGGAGGCGAATATTCGGTTACGGTTTCGGTTTCGGGTGAAAATAATGTTTTGATCGGAGAGTAATTATGTCATTATTATTATTATTCTTATTAATTATGATAATATAATTAAAAATGATTATTTTTTTATTATGTCTGTATCATATACTTTGTTTTACTAAATATTATAGATAAATTATTCATTACTGGGTGCTGTAGTTAAAATGTAACTTACAGGTAATAATATATTTATATAATATAAAGCGTTTACCAGATTTCACCTCCCGGACACTATAGCTGGCGTAGAGAGTGAACCACAGAATCCATTTACATATGGGAAAGGGAAAAATATTTGATTTGACTAAACAGCATTTTAATTCACGTTCTCAAAACCACATTTAATATTCTACCAACTGGAAACTTGATTTTTGAATAAAGTTTAACAATCACACTATGTAGGTATAACTACAGAACTTGTTTGTTAATTAGGCATAAATATACAGACCTATATTGCTGGTTGCCGGAATTTCCAACTTTTAGTCACAAAAATGAATATGTATGTATATACACTTTTAAAATAGATTTTTACCTGTCAGGGAGCATCAAAAAAACTACTGTCTTATAATTGTTTACAATGAAAATATTATTTGAAAAAATAGTTATTAAACAAACCGTTACGTGTTTACAGAAATCCTGCACAGCAGGAATTTAATTCTTCATTATATCGCTAGGTGTCAGCAATATTCTGTTTCATAAAACAAAAATATAAATATTTATATGGTAATATGTTAGTTTATACAAATAAAATTTTTCAAATACCGTAATATTCAGTTATCATCACAAAATGTTTCAAAAGTACTGTAAAAAAAATAAGAGTTTATACAATGTAATGTACAGATTGTAGTGTAAAAATAATATTTTTAAAAGTCGCATAAATAATCGCACCGTCCTTAGAGCTGACATTTTTGGGCGATTGTACCCTTATACGGATTGGTTACGATTACGAATATAAATTAGTAAACATTAAAATTAATTTTAGTTAATTAAATTGTGTAAAGTTTCATTCGCTTTTATTTATAGTAGTAACATATCAGTCCAGTGGCCCAAAAATGTTAGCTCTAAGGACTGCTGTGCCGTTATTTTTGCGAATTTTGAAAAAATCAGTAACTCAAATAGTATATAACCTTAACTTTTTTTACCATAGTTTTGAAATACCCTGTATAAGTATAGATAAAGATTTTTTTGCAACACAAAATTAATAATGACATTTAGCAATATATACAATATTGATGGACATTTTCGCAACTAGATACAATGTTCAAAACATGATCTTTATGATATTCATTATGTAACATGAAACGTGTGCTCCAATTTTTCGATTCACATAAAAAATATTTACATGCATAAATTTAATCTACAACATCTAAAAATCCGCTTATTTCAAACACCCCGCTGCTAAACTCCATATTTTGACTTGGGTTTCGTAATTTTTATCGAACTAAATCTAATCTACCTACAAATATAAATGACAAGCATTTTATCTTTATAATCTTACGAACAAATCAAAGTTTATCCTACATAAATCAAGATATAGAGAACACAATGACTTTAGTATTACAAAACTGAATATATAGTCACACCTATTGCCTATATATTTATATAGAACAACCGTGATCATAGATTAAGAATAAAATTTATAAAAAAAAATGGGCTGGAGTAGGTATATCATATTACTAATTGTTATTACTAGTATTTACTAGTATTTAGTGCAATGCAATTTCTCCGTACACCAGTAATGGAAAAAAAAAATTGTATTAAAATATTAATGAGATACATACAATCAAACCAATTAGTCTTCGTACACCAGTAAAGTTTTTCTTAGAATATATCTACACGAAATAAATTTTATGTTATAACTTATTATATTAATAAATAAAATAATATATTGACTTCCTAATTTTTTCGCAATGAAATCGAGAAAAAAAAATAACTAAATACGCCAATTTGATCACCGTACAGCTGTAAATGATATAGAATTAAGATCCTTTAAACCGCCTTTCATTAGAATTACTTCCCTTAAACGGTTTGTCCCACTTTCCACTAATTTTCTAGAAGTTTGGGAGTCAATTTTACCCAATTTTTCTATCATAAATGTAGTAGTTCTTTTATATTCTTTGGGTGTCTTCTTTTACACATTTTTTAAAATAAATTATAAAGATGTTTAATGGGATTCATATCTGGAGATTGTGGAGGCGTTTTTAATTGTTGTCTGTAATTGTACAATAACTATTCTACAGTTTACGTGTAGTATGTTTGGGGTCATTATTTTGTTGAAAGATATAAGAATCCCTTAAACCTAATTTTTGAGCACATTTTTCCAAATTATATTTTAAAATATTCAAATAACCCACTTTCCATCAATAAAAATTAAGTTTCCCACCCCTTCTGCACTCATATAGCCCCATACAAGAATAGAACCATTACCATATTTCACTGTAGGGCATAATTCTATTGTTTTCATTTGTTCATTCTTCCTTTTCCAAACAATAATTCGTCCATCTGATTTAAAAAGTTTATTTTGGTTTATCTGAAACAAATACTAAGTTCTAGAAGGTTTCAGGAAGTTTTAAATATTTCAAAAACAAAGCGTAAAGATATGTGACGGAGACTAGTTGGTTTGAGTGTACATAAAAAAAATACTGCCTAGAATGTTATTTTTACCATTCGCATATTAATTTACAGAATTGTTTTGTTTCGAGAAATCAGACAAAATTTCGTAAATTAAAAATATTAAAGAAAAAATTTTCAAATAAAACATCGTCAGTATTATGAATTTTATATAACAGCATTAAACAAATTTCACATGTGTGTATGAAAAACAAGATTAATCAAGTGATTTTGGTATTGTTACATGATACCGACATAAAAGAAATATGTAAAAAACATATACATTATTTACTCGTCTATCTCACTGGTATTATACAATGTGTGCAACGAACCGAGGAACATAAACATAAGACTTTAACATGGAATTTCAAAAAATAGCTGCTATTCCCTCTCCTGACAGATTTATAGCAAAAATACAAGAGTACGAGATTTATTAAATATAAAATATAACATTTTCGCTAAAAATCAGACAGCCATGGAAATAAAAGAAAATATATATGTGACAGTTAATGGCATTCCATTATAGTTAATATTATATTTTTTAATATTGGTTTATTATTTATTCTAAATTCAACTAAATAATATTAAAATACCCACAATAAGAATTATATTCAGTGATACTTCACTAAACTGTCACATAGATATTTTCTTTTATTTCCAGGGATGTCTGATTTTGAACGCAAATGTTACATTTTATTTATATTTAATAAATTTCGTACTACAGATATTCTGTTCAATCAATTAAAATCTTATATAATGTAGAATTTAATTTTGATCAACTCTGTACTTTTGTAGTTTTGCTCTAAACTTACTAGGAGAGAGAGTATCCACAATTTTTTGAAATCCTATCATAAAGTTCCGCGTTTCGTTGCATACCCTTTATGAAGTATAACAAAAACAATTATTTGAAGTTTACACCCTCAGGCATTAACATGTTCATTGTTTATATTGCCTTTGATACATTGCATTTAGTACAATAATTGATAAATCTCTTCTTAAAATTGTAATATATGTACTAATAAAATTTTACTCCCCAGGTTATAAATACGGCAGGTATTATTTTTGTGTGAACAGGTTTTGTATTTCGTAAAATCCGCTATATTTATTATAAATGTACCTGTTTTTATATATGTATGTACGCCTTTTGAATAATATCCCTGGCAAATAATTTTATTGCATTTACCACTTTTATGTACGACTTTCATAAAAATAAATAAAAAAATATCTTGTTCCCTTTTTCATTTCATACAAAATAAAAATAAGTATCCGTTTTTTACTTTTAATGGTCGGCAAGAATATCAAAAATTTTTATTGAGGAAACGTCGTGTCGTTGTTACAGAAATAAAGTCGAGATTAAATTATCCAATAAATAACTCTGTAACCACTCACCACTGTTCCAAAAGTCACCAATAAATTTGTTTGTTATATAAGTAATTTAATTTTGTCATGCATACATTATTAAATGAAAAACTTGAAAGTGAAATGGAAGAATTAGTGGAGAAAGGCTTGTATAGTATGTTAATTTCGATTGTGATTTAGTGTGTGAGAATTATACTATATCATTGAAAAATCTACAGCAAACTTTTTGTCTTTTTCTCGATTTTTGGCCACTTCTGTTTCTTATTTCTGGAAAAATAAAATGATTCATTTGCCTTTATATCTTCCCCTTTGAAGTATACACCTAAAAAAAAGTTTATTGAATTCTGTTTGAAAATTTTAATAGTATATTGTGTAACAAATGCAGAAAGTACCCTACTTCTCACGAGGTGTGGAAGTTTCAGCACGAGGCGAAGTCGAATGGGAAAGATGGAAAATAGGTGATTCTGCTCGAGGGGCACACTAATTTTTTTTCGGCCACACTTCTAAAAATTACAGAACAAAAATATTCACGAAAGCTATTTCACACTCCACAATAAAATGAATTTCCAAAATTTGTAAAACCAAATGACCCCATTTCTTTTATTAAGGATTTAATAATTATTGCTCTATTTCCTATTCTGATCAAATGTTTGTATGTTTTGTGAGAAACATTTTAGTTTTAAAATTACTAAGAAATCTAATGTGGATACCACATGACTTCCTTGTACGCTAAATTATATACATTTCTTGATGCATTTCATTTAACCTTATTTCGCTTGAAAGTGAGATCATTTCACGGCTAATCGTTCTCAACTTCCATTCGTTTCATATCTTCAAACTGCCCTTTGAAATGGATCATCTTTTGAAAATTTTATTAAAATTTTTATTTTATCACTATTCTTTATTGCACTACATAAACTTATTTCAATTGCTCAAAAACTTGCAAAGAAAGAGATATTTCGTAATGTTTCCTACGAAAATTAAAAGCCTACTAAATTGTTTTTTTTTTTATTAAGGTTTTGCTAAAAGTAAACTTAAAAAAGACCATTTGGAACCAAAAATGAATGTGAATAACTAGATGCCACAGCAATTCCGTAAACAAAAATTTAACATTCTACGCCTAACCATTTTAGTATTATGCGAAAAATTCACAAAAAGTACGAGAAAAGTGCCCTTCTAGCACTGTCGATTGCAATAAAAAAAGGAGGTGCACACTTAAATGTTACAGCAGTCTCTTTAATAAAATTTAAAAAATCTACGGATTTTAATTATGCGAGATATGTACGTACAAACGTCACGTCAAAACGAGTCAAAATGGGTTCAGGGATAGTCAAAAAAATGGATATTTCCCGTTGAAATCTAGAAACCGAAATTTTTAGCGATTACAGTAAAAGTAATATATGAAGTATTCCGTGACTGAATTCGTACTAGGAAAGGGCTCAACAGAATAAAAATAATGGGAACCACTGTTATAGAGTAATGACTTTAGAAAGTAAATGATATAGACTTGCTTAATTCATGAACCTTTCTACGTTTCGGTGTAAGGTTATCGGAGTAGAGCGGATTTAGGGTAGTTTCTTCCAAATGTCTCTCTACTGTTTTCTGTCCTATACCAGCCTTGGTATTTCTTCCCACTTGACTCCTCTACTCTCCGCTGCCTTCTTATTTCATCCCTCGCTTCAAATATTCTTTTAGTTAGCCTATGTTGGTCCATTCTTTGTACATGTCCCATCCACCTTATTTGACTTTCTAGTATGTTTCTTAATCTTTTTTCTAATATTCTTGTGTATAATTTCCCGACTGTGCTATCTCCTTTTTTAAATAATGGTACTATTATCCCTATTCTCCAATCCTCTGGTGTAATTTGGTCCTTTTTTACTTTGTTTAATAAATTAAGTATTTCTGTTTGCCTTCTTTATTCAAAAAAATTATCAATTCTAGTGATATTTCTTCATGGCCTTGTGCTTTTCCTATTTTTATTTTTTGTAGTGCTTCTTCTAATTCTTTTTGATATATTTCTCGGTCTTCATTTATTTCTCGTACTGTTTATAATATTTCCATCCATATTCTCCTCTAGAAGTTCTTCGTAGTACTCTTTCCATCGCTCCATAATTTTCTTTTCTTCTTTTATTATTTGTTCTTTTTAGTCTTTTAATTACTGGTATCGGATTTTTAATTTACTTTAGCATTTCATAGAGTAGCTCTTGGTTTTCTGAATGTGATTTTACCATTTTCTCTCCAAATTCTGACCACGATCTTCGTTTACAATTTTTCACTAATATCACAATGATATTTAATAGTAAATAAAAAGCGCAATTTCAAGAAAATCAAAGGGAAAGGAAAGTATGTAGGACAATAAATAGAACCAGAGATTCACAAAAGCAACAACATTCTTTTTCATATACATAGCCCATTGACTAGTTTGGAACTCATCGCAATTAGAGAAAGGTTTGTACATTTGTTAATTTCGCTAGTGATTTAGCGAGTGTGAGAAGTGTCTTATATCATGCCTCGCGATAGAATCTCTTGCAAGTAGTGCAGACTGGAGACTAGCGGCTACAGCGACGTCTTGTGAAGCAACGTTCGTGCTCTTCCTTTCACGTGCTCAATGATGAGCGCGTTGCCTCACAGTCATGTGATGCCTGACATAATGACACACATTCAAACATTCAAGTTTATACACAAAGATATGCACTTGCAACAACAAACCGACTTGGGAAATTCATATGCATGAAGAACTGCTGAGTAAAAACACTACTTATTATACAGTACTAACACTAGCTGTGTTCATCTGTTTTGTCGTGCTGTTGATCGTGGTGACTATTGTCATTTATGATGTAATTAAAAAAATGTTAATAGTAATTAATAAGTAGTGAGAAAAATAAATTGATATGAATTGTCATTTGCTTATGTCTATACATCTCCTTTTAATAGAAACCCAAATACCCATTGACGTTGCCAGCCAATTTTATTTGGGCGGGCACAAGCCGATCCGATATTTTTAGAGCGGGTACCAAAATATTAAATAAAAAATATTTTTTAATGAATAAATGTTATTTAACTGTAACAAAACGTCTGATCGACTGCAACAAATACTCGTTTTGTTATTTATCTTGCTGTTGACTAGTTTCAAAATTCTTTCTGGCAATAAATAGTTCAAAGATTTGTAAAAATTTCCGAAATTTGGTTTGGCTTTTTTGTTTTTTATTTATATTGTTTATAGCTTTTAAAGTTTTGCTTCGGACGGCCATAAACCATCAACCCCGAACGGAACCGTTTTCTGATTCTCGGTAGACGCCAACTATCTAACTTTTTGTGCATCTCAGTGTGTTGAGAATTCACCCTGTTAGAAGCTATGGAATATAACTTATTTACACGCCCATGGAGAAGATATGACCAATGAAATTGCGAGAATCAGAAAACGGGGAAGAATTCTGTAACTTGAAGGGGGTGGGCCATCTGAAGAAAACTTTTGAAATTAGCGAATTAAAGGGAAGTCACAGAGAAACAGTCGGAGAGTAAAGAAGAAGAGCCAATCATGACTCGCTTTGTAAATCTTATTTGTAAGTAAGTTTAAGCTTTATTCTCACATGTAACTTGTAATTATTTATTAGTAGTTTTTAATTTTTCCAACTTGTATTATCATATTTGTAAATTCTATTTCATTTTAATATATTTTATTGTTAAGTTTTCTTATTATCGCTTTGTTTATTCCCAATTATTTCAATATTCCTAAAATTAGTTTCATTATTTTAGTTAAAAATAATCTGTTGGTAGTAATTTAAATTCTACCAATTTCGACACTTTAATTCCAAATTTCTTAAATAACTATTTGTTAAATTAAAACTCAAAATTCAATAGTTCAAATTCAGCGTTTTCCCATTGTTTACAGTAGTAAGAAAAATAAATTGATAAGAGTTGTCATTTGCTTATGTCTATACGTCTCATATTAATAGAAACCCAAATACACAGTGACGTCGCCAGCTAATTTTATTTGGGTGGGGACAAGCCGGTCCGATATTTTTATAATGGGTACTAAAATATTAAAAAAAAATATTTTTTAATAAATAAATGTTATTTAACAAAAAATAAAAGAAAATTACATTATAAATAACTCTGAGGGCCGTTTTTTCATCTTTGGTTAAAGTGTTGGTTCAATTCAATCAATTAATTGAAAAATATCACAATCGAAAAACTGTCGTAAGGTATCGAAAAAATATGTTATTTACTATTTCTATTTTTCTACTGAAGGTTAAGCTAACCGGAACAAAACTTTAAATTATATTCCATTTAGAATTATCCGCCTAGGATGTTTTGAAGCAAAGGTGTTTATTACTTTGTCAAAGTTCATTTTTTTTGCCAATTACCTTTCAATATTTATTTTAGCCAAATTTGGAAGCAATTTATGGGTTATAGTATTTCATAAATAAGTATTTATTCTGCTTAAACAAGAAAAAGCTCTTTCGCGTCCTGCCCTTGAAGCTGGAATAATAATAATTGTACATGAATTTTAAAAATGAATTATATTTTCTATTTTAATTTAAAATACGTCTTTATATTTTTTAAATGTTTTGGGTTTCCGACACCCGTTCCTTTACATCCCCAACTCTTTCCTGAATCCTTTATAGTTGTTTTGACCGCTAGCATGGTTTACATGTTGGGTAATCATAACTACTCTCTTTAATTTTTACATTGGTCTACTGATGATGAGAAATTAGTTCTCGAAATACGTATCTAGTTTTTTTTAAATTAGGTATTATTAAGGTTGAGAGTATTTTTAATATTATTTTATTTAAAATATTTCACATTGATAATAGAAATTGAATGAAATTAATTGTTTACATACCTATATGGTTATTGGAATAAAATTAAGATTGTCATATTAAAACTAAATATATCGTTTGTATGTAGACAGTGTTGATAATAAATAAAATAATCCCTAAGACAAAGTCTGCCCATCTTGCAGTTCTCCTAATGCTGAAGAAGAATATTTTCTTTTCGTCAGTCCTAAGATTTTTTTGGATTCGAACCGTAAACTCTGGAGCCACAGTCATCACCCATAGTTTTAATTTAATTCTCTCAATTTATTGACCTGAATTTGAGAATTAGTTCTAAACACAAAAATTTTCCGGCCTTGCCATTTAAAAATAACTTTCTCAACAGTGCAAAATCCTTTTCTTATTGTCCTTTGCTGTGTAATTGTCTGGATAATGCCGGTTAGCATGTGATTCTCTCGCAACGGTCTGTTGAGTCTAGTGCTCTAAATCCGGAGCTAAGTAAAGATATGTCTGAACATGTCAGACATCACGTCACAACATTTACCATGAGATAGAAATAAGAATAAAAGTAAATAATAGATATTTATTATATAAGGGGTAAAAGTAACAGATTTTAGCGCAAAGTGTGACATTTGTATCCCGACGCGCAGCGGAGGGTTACAATCACACAGAGCGCTAAAATCTGTTATTTACCCCGTATATAATACAATATTTTTTTCTATAACCACTGTGAAATATTTAAAAAATTAAGTTCAATAAGAAAAACGAAACATGTTTTTCAAATTAATTTTAAAATAGTAGGTTGTTACTTGTTCTAATTTTATCGCATTTCTCAACTTGTTGCCTTGGTGACAAAGTATTTCTATCTCAAGGGATAGAAATACTAACTTCTGTCCCTTGAGATAAAATGTGATGTTTCTGCAACTGACAGGAGGGACAGGAGATATAAAATGTCATCATTTCATATAGGTTATAGAAAAAAATATAAAACTGATAGTATTACATTTATTTCCTAAATTTTAAACAAACTTGAACAACTCACCATAATAACTTCAACAAAGCTCACATCGATTTTCTTTCGTTTTTTCCTACTAAATGGAACCTCGAAAGTAAAAATTCCCGTATTATTTTCATGAACCAAGTAATTATACATTCCATTTGACTTCAAATTCATTTTTTAGATGTGTCATTTTCAATCTTAAATAATGATTAATAAATTTGTGCTTTTTAGTTTAAATAGTATCTTATAAAATCCTGTATTATTAATCTATCTATTTGAACCGTACTTTTTTTCTCTTTGTAGTTGTATATCATATGAAGTTTTAGATCGTCCAATCAATTGTTCTCGACTTAGAATTAAAAAAAATAAAAACAATTCGGAATTATAGGAACAAAACATGAGTTCATTTCATAGAGATATTATATTAACGATAACATGAAATTAATATCCATTATGTATTCAATACATATTTTTTTTTACTTTAATAAAGTATCTAATTAATATCGGGAGGTGTTTGAACCTTCAAAACCCCACCTGGGGTGCGCCACTGTGTAGTTCATAGTAGTCATTTCGTGCCCGTAAATGATTTATTATGCGTCCACGACACAATTTCCGATATATTTTTTTATTTTATTTCCAATCAATTTCATGATCCAGCTTTTAAGCAGAATTTTCTTGAAATTACTTATTTATTAATTAAAATTTTCAAATAACTATTTATTGACTTAATTATAGTAATAATAATAATAGTTTTCGAAGATTACTCTGTGAAAGAAGATATACTGTGCCTTTTGCCAATGAAGGAAAGATCGAGAGGTGACAGTATTTTTCAAGTTTAACATTTTTGTCATTATAATAATAATTATGATTAATTAATTAACACGAGAAAACGAGATATATTCGAGACGAGCAGAGACACTGACCGTCTGGGGTTCCGACACTCCCTAAATTATTTAGGTACTTTATTAAAGTAAAAAAATATGTATTGATTATATAATACATGTCAATTTTAGGTTATTATTAATAATGTAGCGATCCCAAGGTCACGTCGCGAGCGACGGCCGCTAGCGGACCTGTCACAACAGATCCGCTCACCAGTCGTCACCACTATTGTTCTGTTTTCGAGAGGGTAGGGCCTACCCGGTAGGCGAACATTCCAGAACTTAATTTTTCTACTATAAAAACCACGAGCAGGAGATCGTGAGGACAGTCTAATATTGATATGTGTAGTAATCGTTGATGATATATGTAAATAAATAGTTGATGATATAAATATTGTGGAAATAAATATTGCGTAGTTTTAAAGTGTTTAAATAAATAATGTTTTGTTTATTATCTTTTTATAATTTATTATTTGTTTATTAAACCTTAGTTATATAAATATTAGTGTTTAAATCAATTTTACACTTCACCTAAAGAAATAAACGTTACAATAAATTATTGATGATGGAAGCGTGCTGGGCCCATAACCTGATGATGAAATAATTTGTAGATCTTTAGTAAAGGGAAGGATTTAATAAATGCAATAAATACAAGACTATATAAAAATGACATAAAATAGAGTACATAACAAAACACAACATATTTTTTTTTTTTTCCTTTTATTTACAACTAGCCCTAGAGGGCTAACCAGCAAATTTTATAAATGTTACAAGTTACATAGATACATATAATTTGAGAAAGTCACCATCCAGTGATGGCTCCTTTTACTATATTAAGTTTAGTCCAGAGGTTTTCTCCTTTTCAGTCTTCTTAATTGTTCGGAGTTGTCCAATAGGTTGATGGCCAGGTTGTTTGGGTGGTTATTTAATCGATTTTCGTATTTATCTGAGTATAGTTTGATTTGTTCTTGAACGGTTTTGATTTTTAGGTCGTTGTGAAGTGTATCGTTTCTAACAAACCAGGGTGCGTTGGTGATAATTCGCAAAGTTTTATTTTGGATTCGCTGTATTTTGTTGATATGTGATTGCTTAGCGCATCCCCATAGCTGTATCCCATACGACTAAATAGGAACTAGTATCGTTTTATAGAGTAGTATTTTGTTATTTAGAGATAATTTGGATTTGCGTCCTATCAGCCAGTAGAGTTTTTTTTATTTTAATTTCGGTTTGTTTTCTCTTTGCGTCTATATGTGTTTTCCACGTCATTCTTTTCTCAAGATGCATGCTATTTTTTTCGGGAAGATCTTTATTATTTAATTTTACTCTTGGGCATGTTGACCTTTTCATTGTGAAAGTTATATGTGCTGACTTTTCTTCGTTGATTTTTATGCGCCATTTGTTTGCCCATTCTTGTATATCGTCTAGCGAGTTTTGCAGAAGTTTAGATGCTACAGCAGAATCTTTATTTGTTGCTAGTATTGCGGTATCGTCTGCAAAAGTAGCTATTGTTACTTGCTCGACACTAGGTAAGTCAGATGTGAATAGTAAATAAAGAATGGGACCTAGAACGCTGCCCTGTGGTACACCTGCTTTTATTGGGTATATTTGAGAAGAGACGTTGGCATAAACAACTTGATAGTTCCTATCAGTTAAGTAAGATTTCATAAGCAGATAGTATTGGTATGGCAATTTTTGTTTGATTTTATAGAGTAGTCCTGTGTGCCATACCCTATCGAAGGCTTGGCTAATGTCAAGAAACGCTGCTGAGCAGAATTTTTGTTTTTCAAGACAGTTTTCTATTTCGTTAGTTACTCTGTGAATTTGTTCTAATGTAGAGTGCTGTTCTCTGAAGCCAGACTGGTGTTCTGGAATCAAGTCGTTGTCTTCAACTTCCCAGTGAAGTCTTTTCAGTATTAATTTCTCAAACACTTTTGATAGACATGGCAGCAGGGAAATAGGTCTATATGACGTGGGTTCGAATTCTATTTTACCTGGTTTTAAAATTAATATTACATGGGAAAATTTCCATAGTATTGGGTAATAATGTACTCTCAATATGGCGTTAAAAAGCTGAGTTATATAGATAAGGGCTTTTTTTGGTAGATTTTTTAGTATAGTCGGGGTAATGAGATCATGTCCAGGTGCTTTCTTATTGTTAAGAAATTTTATTTCCGTCTCTACCTCCTCTATTTTAATCTTTTTGGTTGGTGGAGAGAGCTGTAATGGAGCATCTAGATAAGTCAAGATTTCCTTTTCTTCTTCGTCAGAAATTTGTGATTCGTTTGGTGTGAATATATTTGATAAGTGCTTGGCAAATAGTTCTGCTTTTTCTTCGTCAGATCTGACCCATGAGTTGTCAGCTCTGCGTATAGGAGGTATAGATTGGTTGGGTCTTTTAAGGTTCTTAGTAACTTTCCACAGAGTATAGTCATTTTGAGCGTATGGTGATAGAGTACTAATATAATGATCAAATGATTCGTTTTTTAATTTATATATGTCTGTTTTTACTTCCTTACTTAGTTTGTTTAAAAGCATTTTATCGCTAGGTAATCTGTACAGATGCCACTTTTTTCTTACTCTTCTTTTCTCTGCTATTTTATCTTTGATATGTTTGGGATAATTAGCCATTTCATTGTTAGGAGATTTTTGCACTGGTGTTGATTTCCATGCTGCATCCTGTATGTTTTTTGTTAATATGTCTACGGCTTCATCAATATCTTCTTCTGTTTTTAGTGGTATGCTGATTTTTAAGTTTTCCGTTAGATGTTTCTGAAATATTTTCCAATTTGTTTTTTTGTTACTCAATGTAGGTCTGTTATCTTTTATGATTACTGTTGAGTTTAGTGTGAGAATGACTGCTGAGTGGTCTGACATAAGGTCAAGATGTTCCTCGATTTTAATATAATTTGATGATATTCCGTTCGTAATAAAAAAGTCTAATGCGTCTGGAATCTTGGCCGGATCGGAAGGCCAGTATGTTGGTTTACCAGTGCTTGCTTCATTATACCCTTTGTTTGTCATTGCTGTATAGAGCTGTTTACCTTTGGGATTTATCAGCCTAGATCCCCATTTAGGGTGCTTCGCATTAAAGTCGCCCCCTGCAATGAATCGATTTCCTAGTGCATCAAGAGATTTCTCAAACATATCTGCATGTATAGAATGCCTTGGTGGACAGTATATAGCGGATACTATTAATGTTCCATTAGCTTCCTTAACAAGTATATTTGTTGCTTGTAGGTAATTCTCCTCGGTTTTTTCTATTTCGTGATGTTTAATATTTTCCCGAATAATGACAGCTGTACCGCCGTGCGCTGTGTTGTCGGGGTGATTAGTACAATATGTTTTATATTTCTTTATGGTGAAATAGTTTCTGTCAGTAAAATGAGTTTCCGCGATCAGCATTATATCTATTTTTTGTTCAGTAAGGAAGTATTCAATTTCGTGTCTATGCTGTTTTAATCCGTTAGCATTCCAGAGAGCAATTCTGATGAAGTTAGCCATTTTTGGTTTGGTTTACTATTGCGGTGAGTAAGTTAATTATCATACCATTTTGGTTCATTAACTGTGATATCATTGTTTCGAATTTTATTAGAAAATTGTTAAATATGGTGTCATTATTACCTTGTATGTCAGTGTTGTTTCTGTTATTCTGTACGATTTGCGAATATTTTATTCTGGGTCTATTTTGTTCCATTTGAATATTGCTGGAGCTTTCTATGTTGTGATTTAGAGGGGGAAATGATGTTTTTTCTATTTCTGCGGCATAGTGTTCTTTTCGTGTTCCTAGGGTACTTCTTCGGTAATAGCTATTATTATTAATACTTCTTAGTTTTTGTAGATCACGATATGTTGTACAGCCTTTGTAATTCGCTGGGTGAGGGCCATTACATAGTACGCACTTAGGAGTATCTGTCCTTTTTTGTAGACAATTATACGTGGGATGGTTCCCTGCGCATTTAACACAATTGTATGGTTTCATACAGTACGACCTAGTATGTCCGTACTCTTGGCAACGCATACATTGTGGGATTTCTTTTTTTCTTCGCGGTTCTTCAATTGATATTTTTGTTCCTAATATATGTTGTAGTTCATAGATCTTTTTATTGTTAGCATTCGGTTCTTGATCTACAAAGAACATTGGAAGTGGTATTTTAGTTTTCCAGCTACGGATATTAGTTACATTTCGTATGATGAAACCTTTGTTTTCTAATGCTTCTTTGAGTTCATCAGGTGCTACTGAATGATGTAGGTTTTTAATAACCACTCTATATGCCCGCTCATGTCGGAGTTGATATGAGTGGTGTGCTACATTGTTAGTTTTTAGATAGGTTATTAAGTTCCTATAGGCTGTTGCTGTAGTAGCATTGATTTTTACGACGTTGTTCGATAGTGTTTTACATATGAACTCATTTTCGGCTATAGTTGTTTTTAAGCTAGAAATCATTAAAGGGTAGTTTTCGACGTCTGGTATGTAGATAGGTGGAGGTTTAAATTCTTCTTGTTTCGCATTAGTTGTGTCATTATTAGTTATTGTTTCTGGTTGGTTTGATTCGGTACTTAATATGGAATATCTGTTTTGTGTTAGTATGTTATTATTTTGTTTAGAATTAGTTTTTTTGTTAAAATGGAGTTCGTTTGTTTTATCTTCTTTATTTCTTTTCCTTTTAATGTTTTGCCATGGGAGGGATTGTATTTGTGCTGAAGTAGTTGCAGATCGGGTGTAAGTTTCCGATGGTATAGGTGAAAATATTTGATGAGTATCAGATATGTAGTATGGAGAGGGTGTGTTTGGCACTGATAATAGCGATGCATCACTATGTCTTCTAGTTCTTGGGGTACTGGTTGCAGATAGTGTATCACTATTTGGTGATTGAAGGTAGTGGGTTGGTGAAATAATAGGGTTAGTAAAAATGTTTGTGGTGTTGGTGTATGAAAGTACCTACAGTTGTCGTGGTTGTTATTACGGTTGTACTTCCAGTTAGTGAATATGGTGAGCCACCACTTGTTTCAGGCATTTTGCCTCTTTTTGTATTAAGGTGTTAATAAATTATATTATTTAACAACGTTGTTGAATACTAATTTGATTAATTAATTAGTTAGTAATTAGTAGAATCGTAATCACACTATGTATACAGCACTGGCGCTCGTCACACGTCCGCTCGCCACGACTGCTAGCACAAGACTAAAACACAACATATGAATAAATATATATACATAGATACGCTATAATGTAAAAATATAATCAAAGATATCTAACTAACTAAACTAATATCGAGATATCTTCAATAATTATAAACTCATTTTTTGTTCTCCTGATTCCAAATTATTTTTTTTAGTAGAGATCAATTGATTGGACGATTTTAAATTTGTTTGTACCTACAACTTGATATGATACTTACATTACAAAGATAAAAAAAATGTGCTGTTCAAATATTTCGTAATAAAGGATTTTAAGATACCATTTAAACTAAAAAACAAAATTTATTAATCATTACTGAAGATTCAAAATAACACATCTAAAAAATCAATTTGGAGTCAAATAAAAGGTATAGTAACTTTGTCCATGAAAATAATATGGAAATTTTTACTTGCGAGATTCCATTTAAGCAGGAAAAAACTGCAGAAAATCGATGTGAGCTTTGTTGAAGTTATTGGTCTTTATGATGAGTTGGTCAAGTTTGTTAAAAATGTGCGAAATAACTGTAATACTAACACAAATATTACTTAAAAAAGAGTATTAGCCTATAAACTGTCAAGAAGACAGAAACCGAAACGGGTGTATAATGCAAATTTAATTAAAAGTCAAACTGTTTTCGAATATTTACTTTAATTTACTTTTGCTCCCCCGGTCTTCAAAAATGCAGGAGCAAATTATCTGAAAGAATCAATAACTATTACAAAAGTTAACAATAGTTAATTAAAAGTAAAAGACGAAGCGAGTGCGAAGTGTGGAGTTGTAGGTGGCGGCGACCGAGAAGATTGTTTCCTGCCGAAGCGGAAGACTGTGTCGATGATGTAAGAGTCACGAGGTTGGAGCGTCTGTACTTTCCCTGATTGGGAATTTTTCGCAGATATCCGCAAACAAAGAATTTCTCCTCGTGTAACAGATGCTGTACATTGCACATACAAGCTGCCACACATTGTTAAGTAATAAATTGTAATACTGGCTCAGCTTCCCTTTACAATAGAACGAGAGTTGAAGAGAAATATTAACGTGATTATAATAGTCATATTTTTCACTCTTTTAAATAAAATATTCTCAAAGTATTTGGGGCGATATCAGGGTCGTAGCCAGGAGGAGGTGGTAAGTCCTGGTAAAAAAAAATAGTCCTACAATTACAAATATACTGCTTGTACGTCTATTAAATTATACACATTTATGATGCATTTCATTTAAACTTGTTTCATTTGAATATGAGATACATTCTACGGCTAATTGTTCTTGAGTTATGTGAAAAACGAAAAACCTTTCGAAAAAATTGCCCCTTTGGCATTGAAGATGGCAATAAAAAAGAAAAGTTCATTTTTAAGTTATGCAAGATCATAAGTAGGTAACTAGTTAAAATGGATTCAGGGAGGGTCAAAATGGATATTTCCATTGAATTATGAAAACAGAAATTTTTCGCGATTACAATACTTTATTTACTTCTAACAAAGTAGTAAAAAATTAACAGTGATTATATATTACTAAGATATCTAAATCTTGCCACCTTTGGAAAATTTGCTAAAAAAAGATTAGTTTGGTGTATTTTATATTCAAAATACTTTGAATTTTAAAATAATACTAAAAACTAATAATATTTATTTTCAAGTATATAGCAGGTTTTCCAAAAGTAGCAGGGTTTTTTGCAATTTACTACGCAAATAATAGTTACCCTACATGTTTTCTTTACGGCCGCCCCAACAAATGTACCTATGTATATGTCCATCATCTCATTCTGGCTACGGCCCTGGGCTATATATGAACAATATAGGCTATAGTGAATTTTCTGGTACATGTGTAATCATATTTTTTGCACGATCAGATATTTGTAAAGTTTAACGATTGAGTTTCCAAGGCTACAAGTAATATTTACAAATTACTGATCGGTATGTAATTTTGAACGTTACTTACCGAACGGGAAATAAATAAGTAAATTGTAACATAGTAACGATCAATATTTAATTAAAAAAAATACAATTCTTGTCAAATATTTTTTAAAAATATTTCTATTTTTTAAGTTTGTAATAAGCATAGCAGGTTACAGGTTATAAGTGTTGTATTAGTTTTCGATTAGTGAAGATCATGACTTTGTCTCGATCTCTTCAAACGGGTAGTTTTAATTATAATAAACAACTATTGCGTTCTATACTACAGTTAGATAAAATGTAAATTTTAATCTTTAGAATACTTTCTATATGGAAAGCTTTGTTATAATTAATTTCCTTAAAATAAACTTTTAATATTTTTAATAAAATTTAATAAATAAATATTTATAAAACGGTTGGTAATAAAAAACATTTGAAACATTCAAATAACCGTGATTAACCAAGCGCGCCGATTTTCAAAAATCTTGTAGGGACAGGGGTAGATCAAATCCATGTTCTTTGCATTGCTATGTTCTATGTGGATGTTTAAAATAGCAATGATATTACAAAGACGTTTCTGATTTGTTACTTTTACATAAAAATACAAAAATTGTTAAACAAAATCTTAAGAATTTTTTTTTACGTATTATGAAAGCATTTCTTTTACTATTTATTTTAAACTAACAGGAATAGGACCGCGATTTATATATGTAGAGAACTAACAACATTAATAAACAAATGTTATTGTCAAGAATATACTTTAATATTACAATAATTATATTGAACTTTGTGTAGTTCAAATTTATATCAGGCTAATTAATTATGTCGTTTCAACGCATTACACACTACACAGAATATTTTTTAATTTTGAATATCAATTTTTTTCTGTAATTAGTTTGACTAGTAAATCAACCTTTTGCTCCTATGTATGTATAATAACTTATATAATATTTTAAGAGAACATTTATTTAGAAGAACGTATTGTATATATTTTAATTACATATAGCACGATAAAAACCAAAACATGAAAACCAATAAAAAATAACCACGAATTGACCAAGAAACTAAGATACTAAGAAGTTACCTATATGTGTAGAAATTTCGTAATTATATTTCTGTGAAAGAAATTATCTCGTATAGTGGTTTTCAAATCACGTATACACACTCAAAATTTTTTTGTAAAATCAATAAGGATGTAATCAACGTAACTATTGCTTAAAAATAGCTGATTAAAAGTCGCCTACTAAGCGAATTAATGATCAATATTAAAAGAATCTTGTATCACATCTATAAAAATTCTGAGCTAATCTTTACATAACACAATCTTTAACCTTTTGGTATGTGATCTAGAAATCTTTATCTCATTCTAAATACTGCAAATGTTTTCAATTATACATTTCCTACCAGATCTGTCTGATTATTTTGCACTCAACTTTAAACTTTAAGCAAATCATTAAGTTTACTAATGAGAATTAGCAGATATTGGTAGCTTAATCAATTATTTGTTAATCAGATCAGCACGTGCAGAAGCCATATGTGTTTTGCCTTAATTAATGTCAAACACGACAGAAAAAAGTTAATTAAACAAATATTGGAATATATTAATAGCATTTCAATTAATTGAGGACCTTTTGTATATTAAATTTCAAATAAATTTTATAAATGTATTTTTTTTTTGTAAGAAGTAAATGAGTAATAAATTAATAAAATGTTCGTGTCGTAATCATCATATGTAATACCACTAGTAATTAGAGTTTTATTAAATTTTTGTCGTCACAACTGCTTGTTACGATGAAAATTAAATGAGTCCACAGGGCGAGTGACGATTTTCTAAAGCAACAAGCAGTCTGATATCTCCGTAGTCTTTTTTTTATTGTATTTTATTCTCCTGTAGGGACATATGATTTTAGTTTTCCGCGGCGTTCCCAAGTTATTCCGTTTAATCTCTAAAAAAGACCAAATACACGCATAGCTTTATAAAGACATACTGAAGTTATTTTAATAGTAAAAATTAAGATTTTTTCTATACAACTTTAACAATAATCTAAGTTCTCAAATAATTTTTTTAAATGTAATTGTAGGAGAATAAAATACAATAAAAAAATTAAAATATATGAGTGGAATTGTCATATGTAATACCACAAGTAACTAGAATCGTACATGAAATTTTTGTTGTTATGGTCACGACTGATTGCTGCGACGAAAATCAAACGAGTTTTTTTTTTTTTCATTTAATTACTTGTCACAATTTTGACAGACGTTGTTTCAAAGCAACGCCTATTTAGTTTTGTAAATTCCGCAGCAATTGCCACTAACTGACAATTGTCAGAGAAATTTGAATACTGTGATTTAATTGGATGACAAATTGTGAGTGGAATTGTCAACAAAATAGATGGCAAAAAGACTGAAGTAGCTCTAATCATAATGGTATAATCAGAATAAATAATAAAATGTGTACAAACGTTTAGAAAAGCATTGTTTTATGCATCGTTTGTAACCTACAAACAACAGATGATAATCAAAACATTTGTAAACGTATCTACATATTTTATTTCTTTATTTGCCATGATCTTGACCATCTCTTACAATAGTTGCAGCGGCATCCGGTTTCTTAAAAAATGTTCAAACTTGTACTGTTTTTTTCAGTGCAGTTTTCGGCCATCACTGATATTTACACTGTAACGATTCTCCTTGCTTTGTAGGGGGCCGTTCATATATTACATAAGCAGATTTATTACAATTATTTACCCCCCCCCCCCCATCCCTCTTGTCAGCAAAAGTAAGCAAAGCTCTTACCCCCTCCCCCCATGCTTACGTAAACATTTTTCAATTAATTTTTTTTAGGGCATGTAACCGAAAAAAATACTGGTTAACGGTTAACCCTTATAGAGAACGTTATAATAATAACGGTTTTAGTTCGAAAACCGGTTTTTGAAAATTAGAAACCGGTTTAAACCGGTTAATATATCGGTTAAAAAAATAATTAAATTAATTAAAAGAAATTAATTATAAAAATTTGATTAAAAAAATTACCGAATAATTAATTTAAAAAAATAATAAAAAAATACCATCTGAGAAAAATATAACAATTAAAAAAAAGCAAATTAATTAATGAATATTCACAAAAATTCCCGTAATATCTTCAGAAAAACGCAGGTCACTTTTCAATTTTAAACTTGCCTGTGTTGACAAAGGCCGTATATATTTGGGACTTTTTAAGTAACCTTAACGGCCAAAGAAACTACCTACATTTATGACTCTCCAATAAAATGTTAATTGTAAAACCTGTCATGACTCATGTTCAAACACAAATAGAAAACACAGATATAAAAAAAAATATTAAAAATTTTTGTCGCTAAATGATATTAAAATAAAGGTTAATGTTCGCTAAAACCGGTTTATTTTTTTTGGTTAACGGTTACCGGTATTTTTGGCCTGAAAAATATCGGTTAAAATTACGGTTAAAGTTCGCAATTTTCGTTGAAAATATCGGTTACCGGTTTTTATTAACCGGTTACATGCTCTGATTTTAAGACTATATCTTTAACAGTTTTTGAGTTACAAGCTTATAAAACTTAATTTTATTAATTTTGCATGTTGTTTTATTTTGGTAAACCTGTTCCGTACAAGTTAAAGTAAAAATATAAAAAATGTGTATTATAAAAAAAACTTAGAGAAATCTATTAAAAAAATTCAAAAAAGCTTTTAGTTTAGTACTTAGTCAAATGTAGACGATGTCTCTGATTCAAACTTGGAAAAGTAAGAAACGAGCTTTTTCCAAAGCTTCTACTTTTAAGCTCACATAATTCCGTATAATGTTCATACCCATTATTGGGATAACAGTCTTCACAAATAAACCCTCCTTTTTTAAGGGGAGTGCAAGTTGAACCACTCTTACAAATATCTCTTTTACATGCGTCTTTAATTAAAGTTATGTCACAATTTGAACCGGTAAAACCAGTAGTACAAACACAGGAATAACCACCTTCTTTCCGAAAACAAGTTAAACCTTGTTGAACTATCTAGAACATTGTTAAACCCTGTAAAACTGTCTCATCTTACTCCCAATTATCTTGGAACAGTGTTGAACCTAGTACATTTATGTTACAGCCTAAACAAGTGCCTTAACTTTGTCCCAAACAATTTGGAACAAAGTGAAACGTAGTGCAAGTCTCTCTACTTATTTCAGAACACTTGGAACATTTTTCTGCCTTCTAAAACTTTCTTTTTAAGTCTTCCTAGTAATTTCCAATAATAGACATTCATGAAAAGTTACAATTTATTGTTTTTCATTCTAAAATTTTTCATATACAGCCAAAAAATTTTTAAAATGCCCATTTTTAGGTCCAAAATTTTGATTTTTGGAATTAGTCTAACTTGATAGTCGTCGATGCGCTGATTTCAAATTTTCAAACCGAATTCAATTATCTCTTTTCATTCCTGAGATATTTGCTCTCAAAGTTGGACCTCAAAAAAGGGTGTTTTTTGACCATATCTCTAAAATGGGTAGAGATACATTCTCAACGATTATACCAGTCGATTCCAGGCGGAAAGTTACATAAAGAAATGTTTTCTCCGCATATACGTTCTTTGGAACGATTTGGTGAAAAATGAGAAAAACGAAAAAACCGGAATTTCAGTTTTTCGCTCGGAAACTTTATGTCTCCAAAATTTTTTATATTCTGTACTTAAGTAAAGAAGAATGTGCTGATTCCAAATTTTCAAACCGATTTCAATTATCTCTTACCGTTCTCGAGATATTTGCGTTCAAAGTTGGACCTGAAAAATTCAGTTTTTCAGGAATAGTCCTGATATGGGTTTAGATACGACCTCGGCGACCTCACCAATCGATTCTACGGATAAAATTACATTTTTGTACCAATTTTCAGATTTATATTCTAATGGATACAATTTTTACAGCGAAAAAACGATACTGGCCAAAAATCGGAAAAAATCGTAAGGGGTTCATCAGGCGATTTTTCAATTTTTGCGATTTTCGTTTTTTCGCTCTAAAAATTGTATCCGCCTGAATAAATATCTGAAAATTGGTATACTTATGTAATTTTGCCCGCAGAATCGATTTGTGGGGTCGCCGAGGTCGTATTTCGACCCCTTTCAGGACTATTCCTGAAAAACATTTTTTTTCAGGTCTGACTTTGAACGCAAATATCTCCAGAACGATAAGAGATAAATGAAATCGGTTTGAAAATTTGGAATCAGCGCATCAGTATTTACTTAAATATAGAAAATGAAAAGATTTGGTTACAAAAAGTTCCCAAGTAAAAAACTGAAATTCCGGTTTTTTTCGTTTTTCTCATTTTTCACAAAATCGTTCCAAAGAACGTATATGCGGAGAAAACATTTCTTTATATAACTTTGCCTGTAGAATCCACTGGTATAGTCGTTGAGATTGTGTCTTTACCCGTTTTAGAGATATATCCAAAAAACCCACTTTTTTGAGGTGCAACTTTGAGGTCAAATATCTCAGGAACGGAAAGAGATAATTGAATTCGGTTTGAAAATTTGATATCAGCGCATCGGCGACTATCAATTTGGAATTATTTCAAAAATCAAAATTTTGGACCTAAAAATGAGTCTTTTTGGATTTTTTTGGCTGTATATGAAAAATTTTAGAGTGAAAAACTATAAATTGTAAGTTTTAATGTATAACTATTATTGGAAATTACTAGGAAGACTTAAAAAGACAGTTGTAGAAGGCAGAAAGGTGTTCCAAGTGTTCTAGAGTAAGTAGAAACAGTTGCACTATGTTTCACTTTGTTCCAAATTGTTTGGGACAAAGTTAGAAACTTGTTTAGGGTGTAACATAGATGTATCAGGTTCAACACTGTTCCAAGATAATTGGGATTCAGATGAGACAGTTGTACAGGGTTTAACAATGTTCTAGATAGTTTTACAAGGTTACACATTATCCCAAATTGTATGAGATTAATTTCAGGCAGTTTTGGAAGGTTTAACATTGTTCCAAATTGTTTGGGACAAAGTTACGACAATTGTTTACGGTTTAACATTGTTATATAAAGGTCAACACTGTTCCAATTTGTTTGAGATTAATTTCAGAATTCCAAATTGTTTGGGACAAAGTTAATATAATTATTTAGGGTTTCACATTGTTATATAAGGTTCAACACTGTTCCAAGTTAATTGGGATTAAGTTAAGAAAGTTATACTAATTTAACAATGTTCTACATAGTTCTATAAGGTTTAACACTGTTCCACATTGTTTGGGATTAATTTCAGAATGTTGTGGAAGGTTTAACATTGTTTCAAACTGTTTGGGACAAAGTTAATATAATTATTTAGGGTTTAACATCGTTATATAAGGGTCAACACTGTTCCAAGTCAATTGGGATTAATTTTAGACAGTTGTGTAAGGTTTCACATTGTCCCAAATTGTTTTGGAATAAATTAAATCAGTTTCATTTGGTTTAACATTGTGGAATATCAATATAGACTCTTAAAAAATCAAAATTTTTGACTCAAATTGAGGTAATTTAACATTGTACTAGATCTTCTATATTTTTTTAGTAGGTTTATAATTCATAATTTGTCAAACTAAAATGTTAATTGTAAAAACTGTCATGACTCATGTTCAAATACAAATAGAAAACACAGATATAAAAAAATATTATTTTTTTTCTCGCTAAATGATATTAAATAAAGGTTAATGTTCGCTAAAACCGGTTTATTTATTTTTTTAGTTAACGGTTTTCGGCCTGAAAAATATCGGTTAAAATTACGGTTAAAATTCGCAATATTCGTTGAAAATATCGGTTACCGGTTTTTATTAATCGGTTTTTTTAACCGGTTACATGCCCTGTTTTTTTTTAATATTATAATGAAAATGTTATAATTATAATTTTAAAAATAAGAAAATAGATTTAGAATGGAGATTAGATTTTACTGATACAGTATTCAAGATTAGGGGTGGGCGATATTGGAAAAAATATTGAAAATATCGATATTAAAAAAAATATCGATATATTCGATATATCGAAGATTTGATATATCGATATATCGAAGATTTGATATATCGAATATATCGATTTATTGTATTATCGATATATCGAATTACCGATATATCGAATTATTGATATATCGAATTTTCGATATATTGAATTATCGATATATTGAATTATCGATATATCTAGTTATCGATATATCGATTTATCGATATATCGGATTTTTGATACCAACATTAGATTATAGATATATCGAATTACTCTTTCGACCGTTAAGTAGATAACGTTTGTAATGAATATCTGTCTTTAGCGTAGCGCATATATTGGATACGTCGGTTATTAGGTCGTTCAAAGCACCATTTGCTTCGCGGTCAAAATAGACTATAATAGATATTATATTTCCTTACGTATTTTGTTCGTTTGTCTAAATATCGTAGATAATATAGCTCCTAATTTATATTATATTATACTTACTGGTGTTTTCATTTTTGAACATAATTTTCTTAATTCAAGGTGACAAGTACAGTTATAATAGAAAAAAATAAATGTTCTATATACACATTATTATTGTATTCATTCAATAAAAACAGATTTAATAAGTAAAATAAATTTATAGGTTATAGGTATTAAAATTTTTGTTTCTTTGTTTCAAAATTGAAGTAAATGTCGTCCAGTACCAACTATCAAAAACAAAAAATGCGTTTCGAAATAGAGGACTATTGACACATTTACCCGGATATTCAACTGTTTAGGAATTATTTGAGAAAGAAGAAATAGATGAAAATCAGTTTTTCGCCATTTTCTTATAAGCTATGGGGAATTTTGGGATAACAAGGACACCGTTAAAATCGTCCCTCAGATGCGCACAATAACTCCCATTTAATCGGAGTCGTAGCTCTTATAGTTTCCGAGATCCCAATGGTGGCAGATGAAATATGGATAGACTGTATAATTATTCAATATATCGAATTTATCGAATATTGCGATATATCGAATTTTTGATTATAAGATATATCGAATTATCAAATATGCGATATATCGAATAATCGAATATACTATATATCGAATCCTCGAATATGCGATATATCGAATATGCGATATATCGAATTATCGATATTGTCGCATTATCGATATATCGAATTATCGATATATCGATATTTATTTATTTTAAATATCGGTATTCGATATATCGACTATTCGATAAAGTAATCGATATATCGCAAACAGTACCCAGCCCTATTCAAGATAGAGTAAGGGACAAAATATTATAATCTTACATGATTCATGATTTATATGGATTTGACGGATAACGTGAGTGCTGTCATCGATTTTTGCACGATGGTTGCCATTCATCGGGTTAAAAAGTTAATAGCTACCGATGACGTAATCATCATCTAGACTCCCCTACCCCCCATGTCATCCAAAATAAGCAAAACAAAGACCCCCCCACCCCCCTATAATGCTTACGTAATACTTGAACGGCCCCTAGGTGGTTAGGTGAAGACAAACTTTAATTTATGTTCGGGTCATTGAAGAATATTTATTTCCACCTTTAAAAAACGCATATACAGGGTGGCCCAGCGAAAATTATCAGCGCAATTTTTGGCCATTTAACATCAATTTTGCAAAAAACGTTCGAACCCGTCAATTTTAGTATAAAGGGGGACACCTGAATGGATTAGTATCAAAGGCATAACTTCAACCCTAAAATGGGGGTGGACTGCACCTCAAAAATTTTAAATGGAAAAGGGTGTCAAACATAACTGTTCGAAAGGCGTTTCAATTCTCTTTTCAACAACCCCAGGATAATTTTTATTGCTCCAGACAGCCATCATAATAACAGGACACTTGTTATAAAATACTATAAATTTCCAGAAACTAAATGACAAATGACTATTAAAACACATATTAATTACTAAAACAAATAATTGTAATTATTTCTACAAGAAATCTATTTGTTTCTTTATTGTTTTAAATTTTTTAAACTACTTCACAAACAATAATTGTTCTTTATACTATATTTCACCTTAATGGCGAATTTCTTTTAGTTTGGTTTGTGTAATTTTCTCTGGTAACTTTCTTCCGTTGCTATTTATATCAGTTGAAGAAAATCAATTAAATGTGCAAGAAATCTGTTAAGAAATTTATGCCACGATTGTTCTTTGTTAGATCAGATTGTAATCAGAAATGTGTGGTATAGACAATAAACACTTAAATTAGCGATAATAGATTTCCTACTCACTGCTGCCTTTGTGAGTATTGGTCGAAGTTGTTCTCCAATTAAATACATCAATGAATTAAGATAGCATATATACTCCTTTGTAACACGAACAATAATGAGATATCGAATAAAAGTCTCATCTGTGCCAAGCGTATATAATGACAAAGATGACAGATAAAAGTTTAATAATTCAGATCTATTTAGTTCGAATCGGATTATGTTAAGTAATTAAACCACTGTTTCCACTTTTAAGATATGAATAATTTTGGTTCCATGAAAAATTCCCTACTATAAAACAGTTACAATTTTTTAAAATTGTAAAAATCATACCTATTAAGATACCAATGCAAGAATACACAGTTTATTTATTAATTTACTGAAGTCTTCAGGCTCGTCGCTTGATGCATTGTTGGAGTCTCCAAAATATTTGCATGTAAAAGTAGGGATGCCATGTGCCCGGGATTTCCCGGACATGTCCTCTTTTCTAATAGGTCGGAGAATGTCCGGTAGAGATTTTGATTGATGTCCGGGATTTTCCCGGATTTAGAAATAGTGTAAAAATTCAAAACACGACACATAAAGAAACTAATTAGGACTGTTGATTTTCGCTTTCCACGTAAAATTTTTGACACGTTTTCAATTGAATTGAATTTAATTTTAAAAATTAAGATTTTTCGCAACTTTATGATTTTATTTTACAACAATATATTTATGAAACTATTCTCACAAAAGTGTCCCAGGAAAATGTTTTCATGAGTAATTAACATGTGAAAACAAATATAATATCAAAGTCCCTATCGGACAGGGCAATGTATACCTACCTATATTTTATTATTATATATAATAATATTATTTTTCATTTTTATAAACAACACACTTAAAAGAAACATGTAACATACAACAGAAAATAAGCGTATTTAAAAATTAAAAACTATATTGGCTTATAGGAAAAAAATCAACATTACCAGTACATTGCAAAATTCTTTTATATATAGCTGCAATTATTCCTATATGAACATATGGAATATAATTACGGAAGGTATGCTAAGAAATCAAATTTTAATATTATATAAACATTTCAAAATAAATGACTACGCCTAATTGTAAATGCTCCATGGTATATCACAAATGAATCACTGCATTCGGCTTTAAAAAGGGGACTAATAAAACAATACTCAACTCGATATGAAAATCGCTTACATAACCATATTAATACCTTAGCACTAAATTTATTAGATAATTCCTCAGAAATAACAAGATTGAAAAAAATTAAACCTTTAGATTTGGCATCTAAGTTATGAAATAAAAACAACATAAAACTGAAAGAACCTAATGGGAGCCATTTCTCGCACGTGCTTGTTGGTTTTTTTCTCAATCAGTTGTACGCGAGGTTGTACGTAAATAAAGATTTATATAAATAAATAAATAAGTACACGGATTGTAGAATATTAACTTATTCGGAAGTTACTAGAGTTGCGGTTTATCGCCTCATTGTATTACAACTTCCTGGAATGTTAACACGTACCTACTTATGTTTCTTATAGCTCAAATAACTGGTAAATCTCTAAAAACATAATTGCATAATTGATTTAACATTATATCTGCCACTACGTTCCTAGATGTGACAGGAACTTAAGTAAGTATCGAATATGCCTTACAGTGGGTTTCGAAGCACTCGGACGCAAAGGTATATTAACGTATCAATTTGAGTTGGAGTAGGCTAATTAATGTAGATATTGTTTGAATTACAATTGAACTTATGTTAAAAATTAAATATTGTACTGTGTCCGAAGTCTGAGTAGGTTTGCCAACTGTCCTACATTTGGCCTTTATTTGTCCTTCCCTCCTCCTTAGAATAATAACGTCCTCTGTTTTTGTACAATTAAATTTTTTAGTTCAATTTATTTTTTTCCACGTTTTATTACAGCTGTTTGCTTTATTTCTATAATTTTTTTTAATATAAAGAGAGAGACAGTAATATTTTTCCGAGAATTCAATGAAATTTTGGAACACGGTATGCTAGTTACTTCTCATAAGAAATATGCTCTCAAATGATATTGTACAAACACGTACTAGGAGATTAGAAAGAGAAAGACAATATTCTATTGCGTTTTGTAAAAAGGCTTCTCTATGTGTTTTTAATATACTACATATACAGTGTATGCAACGAAATGAGGAACATAGGACTTTAACATAGGATTTCAAAATATTGCGGACACTCTCTCTCCTGATATATTTAAAACAAAACTGCAAGAGTTGTTCGAAATTAAATTTTACATCAGATTAAACCAAAATTGATGTAGTAGCACGTCTGCAGTACGAAATAAAATGTAACATTTTCCTTTAAAATCAAACATTCATGGAAATAAAAGAAAATATCTTCGTGTCAGTTGTGACAGTTAATGACGGCATTATAGGTAATAAAATTTGATATTTATAATCAGGGCATGTAACCGAAAAAAATGCTGGTTAACGGTTAACCCATATTGAGAACGTTATGAAAATAACGGTTTTAGTTCGAAAACCGGTTTTTTAAAATTGGAAACCGGTTTAAACCGGTTAATAAATGGTTAATAAAAAAATAATAGAAAACTTAATTTAAAAAATAATAATATTAGGAACAAATGAAAAGCGATTATGTTTCATGCTGCATGTAAAATCAAACTAGAAATTCACAAAAATTCCAATAACACATTCAGAGAAATGTAAGTAATTTTTTCAATTTTAAACTTGATGCCTAAAGCTTACAAAGGGACTACCTATTTTTATGACTCTCCAATAAAATCGAAATTGTCATGACTCATATAGTCTTATTCAAATACAAATATAACAGATATGAAAAATTCAATTTTTTTCGCACTAAATAGTATTATTAAAATGAAGGTTAATGTTCACTAAAACCAGTTTATTTTTTATGATGAACGGTTACCGGTTTTTTCGGCCTTAGAAATATCGGTTAAAATTACGGTAAATGTTCACAAATTTTATATAAAATTCAAAAAAAGTCAATACATTATTTAATTTATTAATATAGTAAGTTATAATATAAAATTTATTTCGTGTATATAAATATTCAATAAATAACTTTTATCCAACACCGTGTAATTATAACGATATAAGTATGCTGTTTTTAGATAAATAAAGTAGGTCATAAGTCACTAGTGAGCTAAATATATTAGCTCACTGTTTTTTGGTTCGTATTATAGTAACTACGTTATAAAACCTCTACACTATTTTGTTCCTAAATGTCATTTCGAAATTCCATCTGTCAAAAATCTTATATGTATTTTATATCAATGATTAAAACGTGTTGGATAAAATGTTGTATGGCATACGTGTGTTAATTACCTAAGTCACTTGAAAAAATACCACACTCGGCCTAACGGCCTCGTGAACTAAACTTTTCCCACGTAACTTATCTGTAATGTAACACACTTGTACCATAAATAACTATAAAATAATAGAAAACTTTTTCCTTTATTATGGTGTACGGGGACTAGTTGGTTTGAGTGTATATCTGTTATAATAAAATAAAATAAAAGGGCCTTTCCACATTTTCAAACACACTGCATTTTTTATTACTATATGGCAGAGCAAAAGAAATATGCGTAACAATTATAATTAAATTAATTAGAAACATATATTTCACTTATGTCTTCTTACCCATTATTGGATGTGCCAATTTCGTACGTCCTAGACATCGGTAACACTACAATTCTATTTGCATACATATATTTATTTTTTATTTAAATTATATTTTATACTTGATAGTGTTAGCTAATACCCTACTATTAATTTAATATAATAATTTTAATATAACGTTCAATAACTGTTAGCTATTTCGTAATCCCCCTACCTTCATTCATTTATTAAAATGATAATTAACGACACAGAAATCTTCAGTGTCTTTTCAGCAGTCATCAGGTGAGCACAATTTATAATTTTATTTTTTAATTTGAATTTTAAGAATTGATTGCGATTTACTACTACTATATTATTATTAAAACTAGTGTGCAGTACAAATATTTTTTTTATAATTATTAAAAGCAAATTTTGTTATAAATAAACTAATTCATATTTTTTATTGTTTCAGGTTCCAGCTACTTTCTAGATATAAGATATAGATATAAGATATAGACGTAAGGGGGGAAGCAGGTACTTCTCAGTTTTTTTTTCTCACCACTGAAATAGTAAGTCCAATTTTGATATTTAAGAATAGTATCCTCCCTGTATATTTTACGACTTATTATTTAATTATTTCCGTGGTACAATGTTGACATTGTTTAATCTTAACTTTAGCTGATACCGTTTCATGCAAATATATTGCATTAAATTTATTCCTAAATAAATTAATAAGACTTGGCACATTAGGTATGAAATGAGATCTAGGTATAAAGTGTGAAGTGAACATGTGAAGTATGATGGTTAGGAGTGATGTTTAAATATAAGGTATGATGATTAGATATAAGGTGTGCTGATTAAATATAAGGTATGTTGAATGCAAGGTATGATGGTTAAATTTAAAGTGTGATAGTTAGATATAATGTGTGATGATTAGATATAAAGTGTGCTTCTTAGATATAAAGTGTGATGCTTAGATGTAGGGAACGGTATGATGATTAAATATAAGGTGTGATGAATACATATAAGGTGTGATGAATACGTATAAGGTGTGATGATTAAATATAAGGTGTGATGATTAAATATAAGGTGTAATGATTACTATAAGGTGTGCTAATTAAATTTAAGGTGTGCTGATTAAATTTTAGGTGTGTTGATTAAATTTAAGGTGTGCTGATTAGATTTAAGGAATGATGATTAAATATAAGGTATGATGATTACAGATTAGGTGTGATGATTACATATAAGGTGTGATGATTACATATAAGGTGTGATGATTAAATATAAGGTGTGATGATTAAATTTAAGGTGTGATGATAAAATTTAAGGTGTGATGATTAAATTTAAGGTGTGATGATTAAATTTAAGGTGTGATGATTAAATTTAAGGTGTGATGATTAAATTTAAGGTGTGATGATTAAATTTAAGGTGTGATGATTACATTTAAGGTGTGATGATTAAATTTAAGGTGTGATGATTAAATTTAAGGTGTGATGATTAAATTTAAGGTGTGATGATTAAATTTAAGGTATGATGATTAAATTTAAGGTGTGATGATTAAATTTAAGGTGTGATGCTTAAATTTAAGGTGTGATGATTAAATTTAAGGTGTGATGATTAAATTTAAGGTGTGATGATTAAATTTAAGGTGTGATGATTAAATTTAAGGTGTGATGATTAAATTTAAGGTGTGATGATTAAATTTAAGGTGTGATGATTAAATATAAGGTGTGATGATTAAATATAAGGTGTGATAATTAAATACAATGTATGAAAATGTATATATAGTGTGATGGTTACATCTGAGATGCGATGTGTAGATATAAGGTATGATGTATGAATGGAAGCAAATACTTTCTGCAAAACTACCCGGGAAGTTTTCAGTAAAGTCGAGTTTTTATGTACAGCTTATTTTAGGTTTATAATGTGCCTTGTTTTATTAATTGTTTTGTTTTTGTTTATTTATGAGTACATTATTTAATACACTATAAATGTAAATATTACGCAACTTTTACTATTCAATTTTTGTGCAAATATTGCTAGATTTTTTTTTTAATTTACTCCTGTACTAATTTCAACCATTAATTTTTCCCTAAAAAAATAATTTTTGATTTTAAAGTCCTCCAATTATAATATTTGAATTATGAATGTGCAATACCCCGTAGTATATTATAAGTCGAGGCACTCCTTTCTCTGCTTACAGCATTCTGGTTGTTGGTATGGGTTGCACGGAAGGGTTGTGATACCGCCCTCGTATTAGCGTGTCTATAAGTTAGAGTTACGGATGTGCTTGGTGCATCTTGCTACCCTTTTACCATTTTGGGCGTTAGTACTGGAGGGCCGGAAGGGTGTCTGACCGCTAGCGTGTTGAAATGTCTAATTGTGGAGTGAGTTTGTACATAGACTATAATAATTAATATTATATTTTCATTTTCTACTTCTTTCTTGGTTTTCATGCCAATGCCCCTGACCCTTTTCACTGGAAGTACACTGCATTAGTTTAAGTCGCGCCGAATAACTTTTAAGTCGCGGTTAGATTCAAGTCGCAATAGTTTTAAGTCTTCCTCCTTTCCTTAAACCCAAAACCATCCCTTCCCCCCTTGCCGTCGTGGAGAGACCTTGTCGTGGTGGCAGGGCTTAACCATCCTCTAAACATCAAATGTAAAATAATAGAGGATGGGACCAACATCTCCACTTTAATATTATATTGATATAATTTACAGATGAAGCAATTTTTATAAATTTCTTTCTTCAGATATTTTTAGCGAATAATAGATGGTAATGAAACAGAACCTATTTCAAATGGTATAATTTCTTAAGGAAGCAGCAATTTTTATTGGTGAGTGCAAAATATTTTTTTATAAATAATAGTGCAGCAAATATTGTAAAATATGTTCATATATTTTAATAATTGTAAAAATAACTAATAGTCTTTTTATTAATGAGTAGTTTAGAAAAATATAAAATATTTTTTATTTTGCTAGAGCTAAAGAAATTATAATATAATTTTCAATTCTTAATTCTTATGTGTTATTTAAAAATATATAGTAGTAGATATTAAAATATAACCTATCCAAAAGTTATATTTAAAACATTATATTTTTATAGACTGACAGTTTCAGGTATGTTTCTATAATGACAGAAATGCAGAAAGAAGAAATATTTGAACCGCGAAAGAACTATGATTGAAAACATTTCTAGAAAACTGGATGGATCAGAACCTCGAAAATCGTAAGTGCTTTTTCTTAAATTTATAATTTATATTTTCACTATTGCCTAATCATTAATTGTTATTTATCCTTATTTGACATGAGAAATTGTTTTTCACAACGATTTTACTTTGTAATCATGGTAACTTTAACATGTTTTATGACGAATTTTTCAGAATAAATCAAATCAAAAAGTTATCATTTTCTTACGATGAGAGAAAATATTTTTAATGAAAATAATATTTTTAAAGTAAATTATTTTATATATTATTATAATTTTTTTTCAATGCAGGTCGGAAACAATGTTAAATATTTATTTGATTTTCCAAATACCACAGTACAGAAACTATTTAAATACAGGTGACCCATAGTATGTGATAGGCACGTAGTTCTTCGATTTTATTTCCCGGAAATGTGTATTAGCCAGGGCGTGTCACCGTAAAAAATACTGGTTCACGGTTAACCCGTATAGAAAACGTAATAATAATAACGGTTTTAGTTCGAAAACCGGTTTTTATAAATTGGAAACCGGTTTAAACCGGTTAATATATAGGTAAAAAAATTAATTAAAAAAAAACATAAAAATATAATAAAAAATAATTACAAAAAATATAATAAAAAATAATTTAAAAAAATAATAAAAAATTACCATCAGAAAAAATATAACGAATAAAACAATGCAATTTATTTAACGAATATTCACAAAAATTCCGGTAATACCATCAGAAAAACCCAGGTCACTTATAAATTGTAAACTTGCCTAATGGTGACAAAGGGACTACCTACTTTTATGACACTCCAATGAATTATAATTGTAAAAACTGTCACGACTTATATTCAAATACAAATAGGTAAATAACACAGATATAAAAAAATTAAAATGTTCGCGTTAAATGATAGTAAAATAAAGATTTTTAACCGGTTTATTTTTTTGTTGGTTAACGGTTACCGGTATTTTCGGTCTTAAACTTATCGGTTAAAATTACGGTTAAAGTTCGCAATTTTCGTTCAAAATATCGATTACCGGTTTATATTAACCGGTTTTTTAACCGGTTTTTTTAACCGGTTACATGCCCTGTTTATAATTAAATTGTGTTATATACTAAAATAATTTTAAAAATGGATGTGTCGTCCATAAATATATTAAAAATTTGATGTACTTATGTTACTTTGTGTTCAATTCTATTTTAAGTTATTTATGAAATATTGGTATATTATTAAAAAAAAGAATATAAATTCAAGTTAAATAATATTAAAATAATAATAATTATAATCAGTGATACTTCTTTAAACTGACAGATATATTTTTCCATGGCTGTCTGATTTTTAACGAAAATATAACATTTTCTATTTAATATATCTCGTACTGCAGACGTGCTGTTGCAACAATTTTGATCTTATCTGACGAATAATTTAATTTTGAACATCTTTGTACTCTTCTAGTTTTTCTCTAAATATATCAGGAAAGAGAGTGTCCACCTTTTTTGAAATACCAAGTTAAAATCCTATGTTCCACATTTCGTTGCACATACAATCAGCAAATATATTAATGGTTGTAGAAAGAAAAATACTTAACAAATAAGAAATAGTTTGTTATTTCCCTGTCCTGACAATTTTCCTTAGTTTATTGTTAAATCACCTCTTTTTTCGTATAAGATTTACAACCCTAGGTGCAAATAATTAAAGTAAATACCTTATTATAAATCTCGTGCCTATATTTTTCTGTCCCCAATAAAAAAATTACATTTTTAATTATTTATAAATTTCTAAAGAACCAGTTTGAAAACAGGTGCACACTAATATGCAGTCACATGACCCATAAAAAATTAATCCATTTCACCTGTCCAAACCACAAACAATACGAACATAAATCAATAAATAAATTGCCGAATTTTGCAAAACCGATGTTGTAACTTGCTCGTTGTCTTGGTGACCACAGTGAACAAACGAAATTAATCACAAACATACAGCACCTGAGTAAGTAGATCTCGATCTCGATTCGATCGAGTATAACACAGGAATGTGCGGGTGTGTTTGTGTATTTCGTAACGTGAACTACATTCAACTTACAACTTGCTAGGCTACCACCATATATAATTTTATTAGAAATTCTACACTAACAACGATTTATAAGTCAACAAACAATTTTATTCTCGCTCACCAGCAAAGGGCAAGAATGGCTGCTTATTACATAATTAAACACTGTTGTTTTAACAATTGAACAATTGCTGAATTAATTTTCAAAGTCCATTTATGGTATGTTCATATTTGTTTAGGTAGATATGTCTTTCATTGTATATTGACAGCGATAGATAATTTGGTTGGTGCGCTCTAAATCGAAATGAATAAAGTTTGCGATCCTAAATAATAAAAATAACGGCGAATCTACCATAAACTATAGATTTCTTCCAGAAAAATACTAACAACCTACGTCACTAATAAACAAGAAAAAACTCGTGACAAAACAAATATCCAAAGTAAGTAAGGTCTTTCCATTTCATCTTGGAATAATATCCTGAAAATATATATTTCTGATTGTGTCAAATAGCCAAATTTTCTAAAACCAAAATTTTTTTTTCTACATAATGTGTATTTATTTCAATAAATATAAATTAGTTTACTGCAGTTATTTACATATTAAGAGCAGTAAATGCTCGCTACCGGTTGAGTATAATTAAAAAGCGATAGAAAACTTACAAAATAATGAAATTAAAATTTAGGAATACTTCAAAATTTCCGAACTAACAGTAATCATTTTTAATTAAAAGATATTCTTTGATGTTACCATTTATTTATCGATTTCCTGGACAATTAATTTTCAAAATCACTTACTGATCAATAATAACAAAACATACTGTTTTGGTAATTCAATCGATAAACATTAAAATATATCCGAACTTACAAAATTGTAATTTTGCTTGTAGAATAGAACCTTTTCTAGAATTCTGAAAATGCATATAAACAAATGTACGAACTAAATAAAATATAATTGTAACAAAAATTTAATTTTTCATTCATGTTTTTATATAATATTAGAAATATGAATGAAACACTAATACAAAGCGGTTCTAAAGTCAAAAGCCATATCGCGCAGTTGTCATTATATGCGACAACATGGAAAGTCGAAGAAAATTACGCATTTTGAGAAAAATACATCTTTGTGTCGCGATGTTGTATTACAGCATTCAATAATCCCGAAAATATATTTATAACCATGCCAAAATGTAAAATTCGAAGAAAATGGTTAAACCAAGAAGCATTTCACAACAACAATATATTAATGCCAATGTCATTCTAATGTAAGTATATACAGGATAAATACTAGAAACCTTGACATAGGGATTTAACATGGGAAAAAAGTTACAATCAAAATAGTTGAGATAATCAATTAAAAATATGAATTTGTTGTAATCAAATAAATTACTACTTTTAGGAGTTTTCCCCAATAATAATAAATTAAAATGTTACTGACTTGTAATAATTAACGGCAATAATTATTGGTGCAATAAAATTGATATTACTAATCAAAGATTTTGGCACAAGATGTGAAATTTACATAAAATATGAACCGGTTGTTGTAATGAAATAAAATATTTTGAATATTTTAAAATTTAAATATTAAAATCAAATTTTAGTTTTTTTAGTTCACGATTTTTTCAACTCTAAATATAGGCTTATTATTAAAAGTATAAAAAATACATTTGAGTGAGTAATGTAGCAACAGTTACATTTTTGTGTTATTAATAAAATTATCAACAAAAATCAGTATAAAAAGATATTTAAATCTTTATTTACCTACAACTGGTTAGAAAAAAACCTACAAGTAAATAAAATAAATTAAAATAATTTGTGAGAAATAACTCCCATTAGAGTTCTTATGTTGTGATTACTTTATAATTTAGATGCCAAATCTAGAGGTTTAGTTTTGTTCAATATTCTTATTTCTGAAGAAATATCTAATAAATTTAATCCTAAATTATTAATATGGCTATGTAAGCAATTTTCATACCGAGTAGAGTTTTCATTTATACAACAACTTTTTTTTGCAATGTATTAAAAAAAGTGTTAACACGTTCATTATGATCAAATATTTGAACTGTTGATCTTTCGCAAATAAAAATGTGTTAACTGCCAACCATTAGACAGTGCCGGTATATAATAAGCGCAGTTTAAGAAAATTATAGTGACAAGAATGGAGAAAAGCTGTTGGCAATTTCACGACTAAAAAGCAAACCATAACGAACGCGTTCCTGTGCGTATAATCTAAAATGATCTGTCTGAAATTTGCGTAACTGCGAATTATCACCACTTCAGTTCCTCTGAACAAATATTAAAATGATTTCCTAGTAATGAATGATTTATGTCTGGTTTAACCTGTAATTTCAATCGATTCTAATCCAACTGTAACTTACAACACGAATTTTCGAAATTGTTGAAAGTTTCGACATTTACCGAGAAAAATTACAGATTTCCTGCCGAACTATCTGTCTTTAAATTTAATTATCTGAGACACACTTGGACCGATATTGTAAAGGATACCAAACTGGTTTGTATATGGTCCATTGCGCACTCTTTTAAAAGTTTTGTAAACAAAATTATGCTAATAATAATAATTTAGCACAGTAACAATAACGAATTCGACACGATTTTTATTTAAAGATCTCATAAAATTTTGTGGAGCATGAGACAGAAAGAAACTTTATTTTATTGCATTGCATAAATATAGCAAAAGTTGCAAGTTTAATAAATAAATTTTAATGTGGCCAGTACATAACCTCTCGCCTGTCTTCTTTACACTTTCCATTATAATGAGGATCATGTGTTTCTTTTTGTTTTATCTGCTACATTTTTATGCTTTGGAGATTTTCTCTTGGTTCTCATTTTTGCAGTATCTATAAATTGTAATATATAAGTATCCGTGTGTTAACTGCTGACACGGTGAAATGAATTATTAAAATAATTAGGACTTACAGTATTAATATAATTCCTTTTAGATTATTCGATAATTATTTTTATAATATTTTCACTGTCAATTATAATAATTGTCACTGTCAAATATAAATTATTTATTTCCTTAGGTAAACAGATTAACCGCATTTGTAACAAATTACTAAATCATTAATTAGGTACATATAATAATCAAATGGGGCTAGGTAGAAACAAATTTGAACAATAAAATTTTAGCTAGTAACATAAAAATAATAATAACACCAAAATCTAATGAGATATAATCTAGTGTGTTAGAATGTTATATCCAAAATTTCAACTTTTTTTATTCACTAGTATTTGAGTAATCGTTACAACATCCATCCATTCATACACACAGACAGACGTAAAAATATTTAAATCGTGTTCTAGGGACTTCAAAACATGTTTATCCATTGTATTCGATTTTTAAAATGATTCCTGTACCTCTCTTACTAAGTGGGGAGAGGTAAAAAATTAATATATTTTTTTGTGTCTAGAACCGGAAACTGTGTAGTTTATAATTCAGTTATACTACTGCAAATTAACAAATACAGAAATAGTTTGTAAGCTGCAAGGAATGTAATATAACCTTCGAAGAGTTATGAAATGAGGCGGAGTTGCGAAGCCGAAGTTCACGTTACCGAACGAGGGTAGTTAGATTAGGTACTTAGGTACATTATATTTTTCGCAACTTTAACTTTCCAAATACCCAGTAATAATTTTTTTATATATATATTCACCCCAAATTTTGTTCTGTTTCTATGTTTCATTAATTATTAATTGTATTTTAACTTAAATTCAGTATTTACTTTTACCATTCTTAATTAAACTTTTTTCAACACAACTAAATAAAGCGTGACACACTAGGCACTGGTGTAATGTGAGAACAGATAAGCGTAATCTTTTCTGTAAAACTTCCCGAGAAAATTTTGCAGCTGGAACTAGCTTTTAGATATAAGTTATGTAGTTATATTTATTTATTTTTTTCAGAATAAAATTCTCTGTCGAATAAGCTATAAGCCAAAAAAAATATATGGTACAATTTAAAACAACAAAGAAGGGGACTTTGGGAACCACTGATTGAAAAACGTTAGTTTAAGATCATTGAAATAAATCTTGTGAAGTAGAAATTGAAATTATCGGCTAAAATAGAAATTGCTGGATAATTTACCCGTCCATTCCACTATTCAACTATTTTCTCTAAAGTTATTAATGATTCTTAAAATTGTTGATGCACTTGGCGTAGACCTGTCAGAAAATTTTATAACCCAAAAAAACAAATGGCATTGCTGTCAATCAAATATCAATTACATATAAAGAAAATACAGCATGGAATATATGTACAGATTTTTTCATTTCAAGTACCATTATTAAATAAAACGTTGTATATATCATGGGCATAATAAAAATTATAGTTATCAGGAAATTAAAAAAATACTCACGATACAACAGGTTACTGAAATGAGTTACCGGTGTAATACGAGCAAATCTGATAAATAAATTATTCGCGGTAGAATGTATTCTTCAATCATAAACTAAGTATGTCTTTTTGTTTACACTAGTCAATATTAGTAATGTAAGAGGTATTTTCTTGATTTCACCTTACAGGCATTTATGACTACTGTAGAGAATTCTGATTGATATATTACAGATATATTTATTTATATAAATGTTAACCAATAATAATCTTAATTATTTATCACATTGGAATGCAGTTACGTATAAAGATCAAGATAAAAAATGAGAACAAATCTAGTAGCATTCACTAAGGGTGTTAAGTTAATTAATTACAAATGATTAGCACTTTTACTTTATCAATTAGCGATGTGATCAATGGTTCCTAGAATCAGTATATGTGTCACTAAGGAGAAAAATCAATCACATGTCAATCAGATGGCGAAAGTTTTAATTACACGCTACTCAAATATTTCAAACTCCCACAACTAATAAAACAAAAATGTAAACAAGAAAACAAATGAGAGCAGACGGTGAAGGGAATTTGGTAGGACCGAATTATTCAGCACAAGGACGTAGGTACAAGTTATTGTTTTGTTTATTAAAGTCGTAAATAATATGACGGTGGTCTGCATTTTGTTGTAATAACTCTTTGTATTTTACATGGAATATAATTGCAAATACATTTACTTAATATATGATACACAATATGCATAAATTAGACAAGAATACGTGATTCAATGTGACAATCTGTATACCATACAAGTTATACACAATATACTATATATTCTAAATAGCTCTGCAAACCTAATAATCTCATGACTTGATTAACAATAGTTATACATTCTACTCTAAATTCGGTATGTTTAGCTTCGTTAAATCCAATTCTTCATTTAATTAGGTTCATTGCCAAGCCCACTTTCGTTTTCCACATATACTGCTCTTCAAAATTCTTCTTGGTATTCTTTGTGTTCTGATACTCCAAGTTCATTAATTTTTTACTTACGGAAAGCAGCAATAAATTTAATCTTTACTGGAATGATAAGGATAATTATAAAGATAAAAATCTGATGTGTCCAACACATTACCTCCCGCCACAGTTGTAATATATTATGTTTTTCAGTACATTCAATTGTAGTTTTAGAATTAGTTTGTTATTGCAGTTAAAAACATTTTTAATTCATTTCATACCTAAAATTTCCTTCATGTAATTTGTATGACCAAAACATACTGCTATTTTTGGCATTACTACAACCGGAACCGAACTTACCATGATTTACGCATGCAAATATATTCCTTCTATATTTCTTACACCTTTTTAATTAAAACCAGTTAATATTTATTCATTTTATGTTTTATACCTCTTACATCAAATTTGATATCAATTATCAAATTTTGTGAACATGAATAACTCATCTGTTTTATAGAAATTCCTCAGCCTAAACGATACGTAAAATTATTATAATATACATTTTTTTTCTGTTTAGCTAGAAATTATATATATATAAATGTAATTAAGCAGCTCGATAGAAAACTTTAAATCTTTATATTTAATAATAACTTCCGAAAAAATGGTATGTAGAGGTTTTTCGTTCATCATATTTGCATATTATCACGGTAAAATATTATCCTTATCTATATATTGATAGGCGGAAGGTAAAAACAGGTTTTATTCTTTTTTTTTGGTTAAATGTTATGGATAATTTCAGGCTTAAAAATAACGGTTAAAATTATAGTTAAAGTTAGCATCTCTCTTTCAAATTATAGTTTATCAGTGTTATTAACTTGATAAATTACCTGTTATAAAAAGACAAAATATAGTAAGACTGAAATTTCAAGAATTCTAATTTGACTGTATTTCGTTGGAAAATTATAAACCGGTCAAAATATTAAGTAAACGTTCTTAAACAAATAACAGTGATCGATCAACCTGTGTGTTCTAATTTAGTTCATTAGTAAGCTAATTCACAATGCACTTCTCTGATTAATCGTGAACTAACTATTATTGTGTTTAATGTTCCGTAGATTATTAATACTCATCTCTTATTCACATTGCGAATCTTGTGCAATGTCACAAAATCCTTGCAAACACTATCATCAAAATCAAACAAAAACACTTATATAAGAACCACATTCATGCTCTATATTATTAGCACATGAAATCTTTCCTCTTTGATTAATTGCGAATTTAAATGAGAAATGATTAATTATATTTGCAAAGTATTCTGCAAGGAACAATGAAGAAAGTGGTTCTTTATTCAGCATTATTTATCGCTTCAAGTCATAGAAGATTGTATGTAATGTATAATTAGAGTAATTGTATGAATTTGATAGATTAATTATGGGAAAAGACAGATAGAAATGTTGCGAATTTAAAGAGTTAATTATTAATTGTATACAACACCTTTGCAGAACACTTTGACATATGCTAAACAAGATGTGTATATTTTTATTTTATTTAATACATTTACCTTGGTAAAAGTTATTTGAACGTTATATTAAAAATTAATTTCTAACCTATTAGGTAAATCGTCAACCAATATTTTATTTACTCTCATGACAAAATATTATACAGGTGTGCAACGAAATGCGGAACATAGGACTTTAACATGGGATTTCAGAAAATTGCGGATACTCTCTCTCCTTATAAATTTAGAACAAAACTACAAGATTACAAAGTTGTTCGAAATTAAATTCTATGTCAGATAAGACCATAATTGTTGCAACTGCACGTCTGCAGTACGAAATATATGAAATATAAAATGTAATATTTTCTTTAAAAATCAGACCGCTATGGAAATAAAATAAAATATCTATCTGTCAGTTTAGAGAAATATCACTGAATATAATTCTTATTGTTGTATTTTAATATTATCTAAGTTGAATTTATATTTTTTATCTGTGATAATATGCCAATATTACAAAAATATAAGAAATATAATTTTAAAAAATATTAATGCAAAGTAACATAAGTACATCAAATTAAACAAATTTTTAATATATTTACGGACGACACATCCATTTTTTTATCTACGTTATCTATATTGACATCTCTGTCACAATTGACACATAGATACTTTCTTTTATTTCCATGGCTGTCTGATTTTGAACGAAAATTTTACATTTTATAAATACTTACATTTAATAAATCTTGTACTACACTCGTGCAAATGCATCAATTCCTCTTGTTATCTTATCAGGTATAGAATTTAATTTCGAACAACTTTGAACAGTTGCAAAGTTGCAATGCATCTATCAGGAGATAGTTAATGTTAAAGTTCTAGGTTCCGCATTTCGGAATTTTTGCACACACTGTATAAGTATATTAAAGAATAATATTAAAGGTTTTTTTTCGAATGTCAGATATGTGATTATACGTTAGAAAAAGCAAAAATATATATTGATTAGTATGTTCATTAAGTTTATTTATTATCTGAATTTGTCAAAATCAATCGTTGTCTCACGAACTGTGAGTGATCTTTCGAGGTTTAGTTTTGCTGGATTCATATGGTGATTGCAACTTTGTAGTCTGTGGAAGTAGTGTGAGATCACTATTAGTTGACGAATCTGCATTTTGATGTTAATTCCAGAGTGTTGTCAACAATGCACTTAGATATATAGATTCTTTCGTTACTTCCTATTGAAGTCTCTAGGTTGGTCGCTTGATATATCATTGGAATCTCCAATTTTTTATTATTCAAAACATACACATTAACATTACAATTTTATATAAGTGTCACATTACGGAAGGCCGTCTGTAAAGTACTCGATCGCAAAGTCCCTTTTTTTGTTTTGATAATATCAATGTAAATTACAAATAAATTTCTTATAATACAATTTTGTATTATTATTAAATAAATATTATAAAGTATAACTGGTTATAAGAAAGTATTTTGTGTTTTAACTCTTGGCTACTTGATTTCGAAGAATAATTATATAATTTAGTCAATAATTCCTATTGTTATTATTTTTGAAAATGAAATTTACGTACACATATTTAAAAAAATTAATATTTTTTTTTAATACTTACATTCATTTATAGGTAGGTTCTTATAATCAGTTTAGATTTAAAATAATAATAATAAAAAAAAATGCGAGTAGAGAAGAAAATCTTGCTATTCTTGCACATTTCCTGCGAAACAATTTCTTGCCTTGACTTGCTTTGAAATTTGTAGCTCTTTTCTTGTTCTTGTCTTGCATTTTTTGCAAGAATGAGACAAGGACAAGACCAAAAAAAAATTCAAGACTTTCGTGAAACACTACACATATTAATACCATTTATTACCCTGGTATAGATTGATTTATAGTCAAAACCTCGGTGTATTAGTGGATTTTATTACTCTCCAAACTCCAAAAAGTACCTTCCTTTTAAATAACTATAGTTGTAAAATACGTTTGCTAAATATTAAATTGTATATTTGCAAACATACCACAAAAATTCATAACGATTTTTAATGGTTATATGAACATATTGTTACATATTTCGTGTTGAAATTTATTAATTTTTTGCAAACAGGTGTAATATTGGCAACGTTTCAAAACAATTTTGCCAATTAAGTCACTATACATTTCTCAACAACATATTCAGCAAAGCAGTTCGCTTCCAACCATATTTCATACCATAATTATCCTGCTATTGACATAATTTTATTGATAACATAATTGTTTGATTTTGAAACATAAGTGTCTAGTTTCTTTTAATGTGTAGGCTTGAACATCTAATAACACACACTCAGACAATAACTTACAAGTAAATACATACTTGTTATTGTAATTAAATGGAATCTAACCAGGATGTTAGAGTTGGTAACCCTGCCTTAATCACATGCAATCTATATTTAAAATTACATCAAGATTTATTTATAGCTGTTTACAGCTTGTCAAATTATAGATTTTTAACGAGCTATCAATGTCATATCATATCAATCTTACAACATAAATTTATTACGAAAATTTGTTAGGTATTACTTTATAAAATTTTGTGTTACTTATTTAATTGAAATAATCGAATATAATTTATAACACCTTTTACTTGCTTGAAGCCACAATTAAAATAATTGTTAATTAATATGGAAATATATTCAAAATTAACAGCTGTTAAACTGTTTACATTTATAAAGATATTTCACGACTTACTTATTAGACTAAATTTTATTTTTACTTATATGGTAAATAAATATTTACTTATATGTTGAGTAGGTGACCTGTAGTTTAATATACAGTGTTAATTCTGATCAGGTGATTTGAAATTCTAATAAAATAATTATTTCAGACTCTAACACGTGACTCTTTAATAATTAGCTTTAATTAATTAATCTATTAAACTATATATTTATTATTAATTACCATTCTACACAGGTTGTTTCCCAACTTCAGGAAAAAATGGCTGATAATACTACAATATGTACTAAAAACGAATCAAAAGTCAAAATTCCTAAAATGAAGAGTAGTTTACTTGAAATATATATATTTTACTGCCACTGGTTTGATAGGTACTTTTGATATTTTATATCGACATACATTCAAACCAACCAGTCTCCGTACAAATATCTTTGCGCTTTGTTTTTGAAATATGCAAACCGCCATGAAACCTTCTGGAACTCAATAATTGTTTCAGATGAACTAAAATAAACCTTTTTAGATCAGATGGACGAATTATTGTTTGGAAAAGAAAGAAAGAATAAATAAAAACAAAAAAAAATCATGTCCAATAGTGAAATATGGAAATGGTTCTTTGCTTGTATGGGGCTGTAAGAGTGCAGAAATGGTTGAAATCCTAATTTTTATTGGTGGGAAAGTAGTTAATTACTTATTTACTTTAAAGTATTTAGTAATTTTTTTGTATTTCTCTTCTATTCTGCCACAAAAATATTCCACTAAATTAAAAAATATGAAGATTTTTTTTACCTCCCGCCTATCAATATATAGATAAGGAAGGTATTGTTTTTGGTCAGATTACTCGAGTGTGACTTTTCAACATATGAGCACGAATTAGGATCCCTAGAATATGACTTTACTATTTTTGTGACGATTTTTCGTCCACGATAACTCCAATACGATACATGTAAAAAATATAATATTTGGTATTTAAGATTTTTATTCAAATATGATGAACTGATTAGATTTTGACTACAATTGGTTAACCGGAAGTAATACTTTACTTGAAGCTTTAAACTGTTTTTCCTTAAAAATACCCCTTAATACCATTTTTAAGCAAATTATGTTATTATTAAATATAAAGATTTTTTAATTTTCTACAGATCTGCATAATTACGTTTATATATAACTTCTAGCTAAACAGAAAAAATATATAAATTATAATAATTTTACATATAGTTTAGGCCGAGGAATTTCTATAAAACAGATGAGTTATTCATATGTTCACAAAATTTGACATTTGACAAATTTGATGTAAGTTAAAAGATAAAAAATGTAAATATGACGTAGTTTTGTTGTAAAATTTAAAAAGTTGGAAGAATATATAAGGAATATATTTGTATGTGTGAATCAAGGTAAGTTCGGTTCCGATTTTAGTTAAACCAAAAATAATTGTTTTTTTTTTGGTCATACAGATTTTATGAAGGAAATTTTAGGTATGAATTGAATTAAAAATATTCTAAACTGCAATAATAAACTAATTTTAAAACTACAAATTAAAAACATATAGAATATAGTAATACAGTGGCGGGAGGTAATGTGTTGGACATATCAGGTTTTAAATGTTATTCAATATTATAGAGTAGTAATTACATTACCAAAAGTGGTCCATCTCATCCCCACATACCCTAAGTCTTAAATATTTGAGTCTCTGTTCCATTTAGGAATGTTGTCCTACAGATGAAATGAAGATTAAAAAATAGTGTATGTGTGATTAAAATTCTGTCATTTGTGGTCGCTTACACCTTAACCAGTAGTAATGCTAAATTTTCTACAACCACTCTATATACAATAAAAACAAATAACCGTTAGTAATGCGTGAGATCACAAAATCCATATATGCGTATTGTTTCAGCCAAATAGTTTGGCAGATTGTATGGAAAATAGAACGTGTTCTGTTTTTTTACAGATTGCACTAATTTGATGTTTGATACCAGCCAATTTAAATTATACCAAAAATCGTGCAAGATCTTTTACAATTTATAGGCTAGTCCAAAACGGCCTTTAAGGAAGTTCCACTTTAGTCTTTTATTTCTTCATTTGATTTATTAAAAAATATTCTACATCTATGTTATTTAACTTATATTTTATATTGAATATGTCTTCCGTATTATGCTTTTAACAGCAAAGCAATAAAAATGCTAAGCTAAAGAAGGAACTGTTTTAGAATAGTGATAAGTTGTGCTATATAGATACTAATTTTATGTAAGTAATTATTTTGATCAATAACTCCTTTTCTGTAGCATAACATAAATGTAATATTGAAATAAGTGAAATTCATATCCTAATATGTACATTGTATAAAAGAAAATATCTCATATTTATAATAGCCGTGACATGTACTGTTACAAACATAAATTATATTGACATCTACATATCTATCATTAGAATGATTTAACAATATTGAATATTACATTACACAAAAAGTATTACATCTATTAATAAAATAACATTAATATTTATAGATCTATTATTCAAATTAAGGTCATGTTTATGTTTTCTTTCCATTCATAAATACTTTAATGTTTATTTCCTTATCATAATACAAAGAGTAATTACTTGTATTATGTGATAAGAAGTCTTTCCCTTCTCTAATTTATTTTCCAATCGTGTGAATTTGTAATAAGGAAGCTAGAATCATGCGCTGATATTTATCTAATGTAAATGCATTTTACTTTATTTGCAATGTATTTATTTTTTGCTGAAATTACTACTAAGTAATGTCACATTATTTGTTGTTTATAATACATATAAATTATGTGGATTTATGGCTGTAAATTATGCTAAATAAATAATATAATAACAGTATATTTGTGTTTTTGCTGCATTTATTTAGCATATATTTCATTGCTGTTTTATGCGTTACTGAAAATGAAAATAGTAAATTGTTTATTTAAAATATTACCATGCATTAAATATCATATTTATGCGCCTAGAATTTGTCCCAAATTCCTTCATTTCTGTAAATACTGTAGTATTGCCACAGAATAGTTACTCACAGAAGTGACACTCCGTGTCGGTACCTTTCATGTTCCCCTTTTCAGTTCTATGACCTTGAAGCATTGTGTAGATCTTTAAATTTGTGCTCTTCCCCTATCTCTCTCTCAGATGTGAGGAAACTTTCCGATTTTAAACAATGGGCCCTTCAAATTTGTGCACATTCTCCATCTCTCTCTAATTTTCGCTTCTCTGTCTTACTGTCGCTTCTGTATAAACCTATTCTGTGGTATTGCCTCAAAATATTCTCTTACTTTCTTTGAGCTCTAATTGCATATTAAAAAAAAAAATCTCCAGTATACTAAATTCCTGTTTTATAGTACAGTCAAATAAGGCGAAATAAAGACAGTTCTGCAGAATGAATCTGCGTAAGCTGAATATTTGCACAGACCTTTGTTTTGATATTCTAAAGATAAGCTAAAAATTCGGTAATAAAATCAATTAAGATATCCAAGGTCAAAGGTCACGCAATTCGGTTTTTTGTCAATACTTTGCTTCCTGTGCATCGAATTTTATTAGAGGTTATTATAAAACTTGTAGAGGGTAGAATTCTCTACAATTCAGATACACTCACTTCTTCAAATCAACAAGACGCGATAGACCGATGAAATTATCAACTCTTCTTTGGTTATATGCATTTCTTTCGTATGATTTTCGTTTTCGAGAAAGGAAAGCGCGGATCTGTTAATGATTCTGTTTCAAACGATGGAATTATACTGATGAAATACATTCTCCGAAACACTTCAGATACAATCACTTCTTCAAATCAACAAGACGCGACAGACCGATGAAATTATCAGCTCTTCCACCTTTAAATGCAGTAGGTCGATGGCATATCTGTCGGATATACTTTCAGGTACAGACTTTCTTGGGAAACGATTTGCAACCTGAAAAATGGGGAGCTGTATTGGTATACAGGGTGTTCGAAAAATAGGGTGCCAAATTTGGGAAATATATTAATCAAACCAAAACAAGAAAATAATCCTAATATACCCATGTCCGGAAACGAACCATTTTGGAACAAAACACTCTTTTGTTTGAATTTTGAATTTTATTTTTAGTAATGTTTTTTACTCTCAAAATTACAATAGTTGTTCGTAATGTCCTCCTTGAACTTGCATGCAACATTCTAAATGTCTTGTCATGGATTGTCGAACACGTTCAAATATTCCTGGTTTTAGTCTTATAATATTGCAACAGTCTATGATTCTTTGCTGCAAATTCTCTACGTTATTAATGGGCGTCTAATAAACTAAGCTCTTTAAATGACCCAAAAATAAAAATCAAGCAGATTCAACTAATTGTGAACGTGGAGATCAAGTAGTTGGACCACCTCGCGAATTACCATGCGCACGTCCGTACATTAAATGCATGTCGGTTAATTCTGAGTTTGTATAACTGTTCATTACTAATAGAAAAGCTTCTAAACAATATCAAAATAATTTAATTACGGTGACAACAAATTATGACAGTTGCTAAGGAAACGTGATTAAACAAATTACAAGTATTAACGTAACTATTGTAATTTTGAGAGTAAAAAACATTACTAAAAATAAAATTCAAAATTCAAACAAAAGAGTGTTTTGTTCCAAAATGGTTCGTTTCCGGACATGGGTATATTAGGATTATTTTCTTGTTTTGGTTTGATTAATATATTTCCCAAATTTGGCACCCTATTTTTCGAACACCCTGTATACAAAGTATAGTATTTTAGAATATACTCGTAGTTATTGTCAAAATATATTATGTATGTATCAAGTTACCGACGGTTGTTTTATGTACATTATTGTTATATTGTGGCTGTACTGACTATTATGAATAAATATTATATTTGTTCTACTCATTCATTAAATATTATACTATACATAACGATACAGTAGCCGACAACAACATTATTGACTCCATCACTGGTCTCTGTCACGGCCAAACATGCCTAAATGCTTCTTCAATATCACTTGATTTTAATGTAGAACGCGAATTTCAGCGTCAGGATATGAGGAAGATGACGACAACAATGATTCAGAAGTTGAACTTAGACAACCAGAAGAAGAAAATGAGGACGTAGAACAAAAGTCTTAAAAAGAAATGCATATAACCAAATGAGGAGAGAATTTTATGCTCTACACACTTTATAATAACCTCTAACAACATTCGATCTATAGAAAGCGAGATATGGGCAAAAAACGTAGTTTCGTGATCTTTGACCCAACTTCACTTCGTTTCAAAAGTCAAATATAATGTTTTAACTTCAAAACTGACAAATTTAATCTTCTACAAATATAGTAGCACACAAAAGCCTTCTAATGCTTTAAATTACAGACTGTACACTATACCAACTTTCAAACGCGCCAAACCACAATATTTGGAATCTGACATCTACACATAGATAACTTCACACCAGAATCTATGGATTTCACAATGTCTGCGACTTTTTTTAGTATAACGTTATTATGTTTTATTTGAAAAACATACCAGAAAGATATGACTTCAGGATAAGATAAAAATTATTGGGTAAATTTTTTTACAGTTTGCATAGAAATCCATCATGCCAAACTTTATCAAAAGCTTGTGTAAAAAGTCTAGAAATGCTACCGAGCAGAATTTCTTTTCTTCTAATGATTCAGTAATGATTTTTTTAACCAAATTGAAGTTCAGAAATAATAATAAAATTTACTAAGAGTAGAAAAAAATTTGAATGCTTGTTTCACGACTACAATTAGTTACATTGTTATGAAATATGTAACAATATTACTAATTACATTCTTTTATGTATGAGGTGCAATGTGTTTATTTTATTTATTTATATAAAATTTAATAAAGATGCATTTTATTTTATCACCTCCAAAACTCTGGTTACGCTACTGATATATAAGTACATAAACCATTTGGTTGTAAAACAATAAGAGTCATTTCGGCTATTCGAAGATTCCAAAAGGATAGAAGACGTGTAAAGAACGTAATAGGGCCTACGATCAATTTTTTTCTTTCTTCTTCAAACGTCATAAAAGTGATATCTTCTGTGACGTGATTGACAAGATTGAAGTTTAATTCATTAAAGATTTTACAACTTGTTTGAAGTTTTCTAAAAAAAAAAACAAATTAATACTTTCAGAAACATACAAACACATTATTTTAATTATAAACAAAGACATATTGCAAAGACATATTCCAAACAAAACAAATGAATACTTTCAGAATCTTACTTGCAGATAAAACACATTATTTGAATTATAAACAAAGACACATTGCTTTATTATATTTCTACTTTAAAAACCAATTGTATTTACGTTCATTTCGTGTCTTGCAATCTCACCCACACCTACACGAAGTTATAATTTGGCGGAGTAAATCACAGCTGCCGTGATTACATTGTGTAAACAATGCGCCATAGATCAAAGCGTGCTTTGCATGTGTCCTTCGGTCCGGGTTTCACTGTCTGCTGTCGGTCCAGATCTCGGCGTGCACGCCGACCTCCAACGCATCAGTGGAAATTAGAAGAGATCGGAGGCGTGCAAGTGGAGGATTTCATTCATTGCAAAATGCAGTGGGTGATAGATGTGTATGTACTGTATAGAGTTCTAGTTCTATGGAATAATTAAGTAAGCAGAGGTGTACAATTTGAAAAGTGAAAATGTAACGATAGTAAAAGATATATTAAAAATGTTTTCTTATCATATCCAAACATTTCCAAATCGCTGTAAATTTTTGAAAGAATAAAACATTTAAGAATCACTACAAGAAAGTAATTTTTTAGCACCAATATTCATGTAACCCGAATTTACTTCCATAGCAACATACCTACAATTCGTAAGATATGGTAATATTTATTATTTGGTTACCATTGGCAACAGAATTTTATGGACTATAAAAGTTCAACTAGTAGATTAATTACAGAAATATTACAATTTTCACATTTGGTCCTCTGGAAACCGGCAAAATAAATTATAAAAAGTTACACATAAATAAATCTAAACTGTCAAGTGGAACACATTTTACATATACTTTAATATTATTTAAAGATAATACTGCTGGTGGCGCGAAAAATTAATTAAGCGACTCAAAATATAAGTACTACAACAATTATATTATTGCCGTCTAGACAAGACAAGACAAGACTTTGCAAAATCTTATGTTGTCTAGAAATTTCAAACCAAAACTCAAAATTATTCCAAGACTAACTTGCGCATATGCTGTAGACAGGGACAAATAATTTTTTGGCAATTACTGTTTTAGCTCAAATGGAGAAAGCTTCACATGATATATTTATATTTCGAAAATTTAAAAATTTTAATTAATCTAGATCCTTGAAAATTGTCTTGAATTTTACAATCTTGCCAATTGCGTCTTGGTAATCTAGACAAGACAAGACAAGAGTCTAGAAAAACTAAATCTAGACGGTAACACTAAACTATTTTCGTACGACAATATGAACTCGTACATCTCCGAATGTTATACTTATATTTGTTATAGTTTAAATAACTATTAAATGCATTAAGAGAAATTTACAGGGAAGTAACAATTTACATTTTAAAAACTAACATGGGTTAAATGCAAAAGAGCAAGCTAAAAATAAAAGCCGTCCATTTGGCAATAAGACTGTAATAACGGATTGTGATTCGCTTTTTTTTATTGATAGCTTGCTTTTTTGTATTTCCAGAAATCTTTAGACCATGTCAGTTCTTCAAATATTAAATGCATTAGAAATGTTTAATCAATTAAGAAATATCAGTAAATTGTAAGGAAGTTTTAAATCAAGCCAGTTGTAAAAATCGGTGATTTCTCATGTCATATATTTAAATAATATTTCTATATTTATATTTAGCCAAATCTCCAAATAAAAGAGAAACTCAGAGACTTCAACAGTAAATGAAACAACGAAAATGAAATATTTGTTGAAATTGTGAACATGTAGTAATGAGATCAAAATCAGAACCATTATGACATTATAAGTTATAGGTTAACTAAGCCTACACACAGAATTTCCACAAAAGGGTCCCAAGTACCTAAGGAATATGTTTCGTGACCAGTTTACAAACAAATAATAATAAACATTACATAGTAACAAAATTCATCATTATCATCTGTGGCTCAACTTTCCTAGATAGAACAGGGTCTTAAGTACCTAAGACAAGTTTTACTTACATTTTATTATTATTGGTGGTTTTTGATTTCCGAACAACAAAATTATGAATTAATTAATGTAATATACTTTATTACATAACTAATGCGGAGAGTGTACCACAGACGTATTTTATGTGGGAAATTGATAGTACAGAACACAGGTTTTTAGAGCTATTATCGTAGTAACTAATAACAAATTTTTCTAATTCTTTTCAATAAAGCGAAAAGATAAATTCATTGCAAAGCAAAACCACGAACAAAACAAATATGAAAATTTAATTTTTGCATGTGTAACCGGAACTGAAACAGGAACCATTAATTTCAACACTTACAAGCCCTGAAATACTAAATCAAGTGTTCTACCTACGTAGATACCTACATTTAAACTTATAGTGTGTATTTTAGTTACGACTTGTTGAATAATTATAAATTATATTCATTTACAAAAGCCGTAGGTAGACAAACTTGCACAATTAACCAACCGTTATTACATCAACACAACTCCAGTTTTACAATTCCGAGTACAATAGAAACTAATCTTTATGTTGTGTATCAATACCTGAAACATATTGTTTATAATCTACAGAGCAATAAAACCACAATAAATCTCTTTGTGTTTCAATTATTCTTCTGATCTGATAAGATGTGAAAGGCAGCGTAAAAATCTCAGATGTCAATACTGTACGAGGGCAGAACATGTGACCAGTACAATGTGATGTAACTCAGCAGGTGAAATTGCGATCTTGGGATTGACGTCAGTGGTTACAACAGTTCCTAAATGGATATTTTAACCAAGGGACCAGCAAGTCTTACACAATTAACGGTTTCCTTCCATTTGTTTAACTGTCGCATATGTTTTAACTTTCATTAGGATTGGTACTTAATGGTAGCTAAATCATTTTTTATTTTGACAGATTTTATTTGTTGGAATAATTTCGTAAATATGAATTTATTACTCAACAAATAAAAATTTCAATAAGAAATACCTGAAATCCAATTATACCGGTGCCCAATTTTTTATTTTTGCGCTCGTTGACAACTAATTTATTCGCGAAGAAAAAAACAAGTAAAGATCAACAATAAGTGAGAACCATATGAATACACAAATTGACGCTATACCAGTATGTAACAATATTGTATAAGGAAAGCAAGATTAGACAAAATTTTGGAGGAATTGATTTCTCCGAGAAAACAATTATAAATAAATTTCCGGTAAAAATAAATTACAATGTTAAACAGTTTTAACACAAATAAATATATAATTTATTATCTGTATCCTTCCCTTAATTAAAAAAAAAAAATTTAAAAAAAAAAATTAATTAGAAATATTGCATCCTTATATAGAAGTACATGTTTACAAAACCATCAAATTTAGAGAAACACTGAAAATGATACACCTACAAATTATGCCCAATAACATAGACTTAATATTTAGTTGGACCTCCTTTATTTTCTATTATAATTTTCAATCGATTTGGAATAGATTTTACCAAATTTCTTACATAGGCAGGGTAAATTTTATCCACTATTCCCTTAAAGTTTTTTTAATATCACTTTTCTTAGATATCGGATGTTTCCTTATTTTTGTTTCCAATTTTGATAATATTTTTATGATATTTTTAAAACGTGCGAACAAGAAAGTTAAATCAAAAAGTAAATATTGCTCATATCTATAATGACCTATGCATTTTTTGGGGAAAACAAAAACATCATTGAATTGACTAACCAATGCGGCATATTTACCCCAATTTAACCGAGTTCTTATCTTTTACGGTTCTCGAAATCCCAATGGTTAACCTCTTAAAACGTATAGTATATACGGTAAGGTTAGAAGAATAAAAATAGTGATTGTTATCAAACATTACTTATAATGATTTTCTGATACCAATCATAGTTTCAAATTAGGTATTTTTATAATTAACGTATATTTATTGCTCTGAAATTAAATAAAAAGTAAATTGTAAAGAACGAAAATTACCCTGAAGAATTGTATTTTACACGACCGATAGAAATTGGTTAACAACCAAAAACATTAAAAATTGATTCCTTATTACACTAACACGTAATATTACCATAAAAAATCAGAATATAATATTGTATGTATTTTTTAACAGTAATAACTTCCTCAATTATGTATATCTACAAAACGTTTTCTAAATTCATATCCCATCAATCCTCTAACGTCCTAACCATTTAGAAGTGTTTAAGTTATCAACCGGCAATTCTTACACAAGATAAGTAGTTTCCTTTCATTTGTTTAACTGTCACACAAGTATTTATATGTGTTAACATTAATTAGAATTAATAGTGCGATAATATACGTACATGGTAGCTAATAGGTTAATTTATGCTACGAAAACATATGTACGTGTTTTCATATAAAATATATTGCGAATTTAAAGTTTTAATATCGCCCTGTCATATCTGATTTTAATTATAATAATTTCAAAATTAGATTAACAGTCATAAACGAATTAAGAAATATTCCCGAAGGTATGAACGCGTTTGACAAAGTGTTACTGTTACACATATTATGTAATTTGTGTAACAAAGATTAGCTCAAGATGTAAACTGGAATCTAACTGGTTTGATAATGATTGATCGCAATAATTACATTGGGTGTGTTGTATCTGCCATTTTTCTTTGCAGAGCTATTTTAATTGCACGAATATTATGTAATTATAGATCACCGTTTTCAATCAATCCTCAAATAGGAATTTATGTTTTAACAAAAGGTTGTACGGATAATTTAGTAATTAAGGAAAAGGAACTATGAATATTGCAATTTGAATACTTGCAAAGGTCACTTTTAAATTACTTTACACTAACCAAAAGTTATTTTTTCATAATATTTTTCTTTTTTTATGAAAAACTGGCTTCTTTTCTATTTGTAAACAAGGAAATAATTGATTATAAAAATTTGATTATAATAATCAAACTTTGATTACTATAGTAAATAGATTTCCAGATCGTATTTTTTACATACGAATCATATTTTAAGGTTAACTTTTCTAATAAATAATGTTGTCTATTTGAAATTAAGTAAATGGTAAATAACCAGAACAAGTTTGTAATATTTTAAATATTAATTATGAATTAAACTGTAACGGTTTATATAAAAAACTATACTGATTATTCAAAACGATTTCTTTTAATTTCGCATAATTTGCAGTAATTTATTTAAAACACATGTTTAGTATTACTAGTTTGATTTATTATAAATAAATAAAAAATAAACGCAAGTTTATTATCAAAATAAGATATTTATTGAATTAGGAGAGTACTTGTACTATTAACATATATAACTATCAAACCAGAAACACTAATAATTTTATTTCAAGTAAACAATCGTTCATTTTGAAAATAATTTTTTTTTATGGTCTTTTAGAAATACAGCTTGCTATATGAGACATGGAACCAAAGCCGAATAATTAATCTTTGTTTAGTTTATTCGGCCATTTTTTCACTATTCGGTATTCGGCTGTATATTTTGTCTTAATACCGAATACTCGTTTATAAGAAATAAGTGAAGTACAACCAGTGGTGGACTTAGGGGCGGCAAAATCCAGGAGCGGTAATATTAAAAAAAAATACCATATAGGAGCAAGTCACAAAAATAATTACAAATTATATGTGGATCTGGATTTCAAAATATTCAGAACAACTGTTAACCAAAATTAGGATAGTACTAATAATTTTGTGATATTAAAAATCCTATGGTGATAAATTGTAAAGTAGGGGGGAGGAAACTGCCACTAGTCCTTATGCGGTAGAAATATAAATCTGAATACAACGCTGTTTTGTTACATTAATCTTGAACAATAAAATTCACAAACAGACAATAACACATCGTAATAAAATGACAAATTACCTACTTAACATTACTATCAAATTAAGAATTTTTTGTTTGTGTCGCTTAAAATTTAAGCTTTATTGCTACAATTGGTTTAAATGTCACATTTAAGCAAAATTCGACATATTTAAATCGGATTAAGAACTAATCTTGTTTTGTGAATCTGGCTTATAGCATAGGTAACAATTTTTGAGCTAAAGGTATGTGTTTAGATATTACTTAGGTATCTACATTTGCGTAAAGAATTTACTTATTAATTATATTAGTTTAGCTGTAAATCATTCAATTTTTCTTGAAATCGAAATAATTAAAGTTTCTTTTAATGTAAGACAGATAAACACGTTACTGTCAATTAATGTCAGATCGTAACCATGAATATGACAAATTCTATGTTTAAGGTCGGTTTTTCAATAGTCTGCCAAAGTTTCTGTTAAATACAAAACAGATTAAATTTATCTGGCTGGTAAACTCCATGGTAATGAAAACGCGTTTTTCAATATGAATTTATCTGACTGATAAGTAACAGCCAGATTTAATTGTCAACTCTCAAGTTGGGAATAATTTTGACTTATATTTGTCATATTCTTATGTAAACTGTCATACACCACATTAATAAAAATCTATTAATTATTCGTTGTCACTCATAAAATAGATTGTACTAATTCCATATTTTGACAATATTATCAAAAATTGTCAAAAATATGACAAATGCTACAATATATTTTACATTCGGTTATATATCAACAACATAAATTTATCCTACTGGCAAAATTTTATCGGCAGTATAAAGTAACTGTTAGTTTATCCTCTTGTCATCAAAGATTTATCATCACCAAAATTCGTGATTACCATGAGGATTAATTTAATAGAGACTTATCAGACACTTATTACGACATTGAAAAACCGGCCCTTAAAGTCATAAGTAAATTAAATGAAGTATTTTTAAATCTGGAATATTGACATGTAAATAAAAATAATATTTTATCGACAAGCGGAAAGTGTTAATTCACGAGCGATATAATCGCGAGTGAATTATTTTTTGCGAGTCGATAATTTAATTTTATCGTCGTGTATAAAATTCTATTTTTTTCTATAGCAGGTTTTGAAGAGAATAGAATTAGAAAAATTAAATTATTATTTAAGAACAATTTTAAAATGTCAGTAGTGTGCGTTGTTATGGAAATGTACCTACTTCTAATAAACAAAAGTTAAAGTACTTTATCTACCCTTGCTGTTAAAGTGTTACTTTATCTACCCTTGCAGTTAAAGTGCTATTTTATCCACTATTTTGAGTTGATAAAATTGCACTTTAACATCCGCTATAGAGAAATATATATATATATATATATATATATATATATATATATATGTATATGTAATCCTTCTGACTGAGTTCCATCTAAGGTCTAAATGATGTGAAATCACATTTTTGAAAATACCTATTCAATATTGATTTTTTTTAATTAATTAAATAATTAATAGAGGGAAATATATGTATAGATTTTTTGCAAATATTTCGAAAAAATAACTATAATTATTATTTAATAAAATAATAATAATAATTTAATATCATTTTTCCGTGTTGAGTATTCAAGAAGTTTACCGTTCCTTATTTTTGCAATGGAGAAAAAAGATGAAAATAGCAATAGATCATGTTCCAGAATAGATAAGAAAAATAGAGTTAGTCTAGGTTACTTGTTTTATGAATCACGAAAATATAAACATTTGCTATTAAAGAATAAATAATACGTTAAAAACTTTATAAATTATCCTTGTATAATGTATAAATAGTGGGTACACTATAACTTTCATGTAATAACATCAGAAATCACAATGGTTCCCTACATTAACCTACTATCCTTTAAATTCTTACCTCATATTCCTTATGGCGCGAATCATTCCAATTCTTACCCAACTGCTCTGGTTTAAACACACGTCAGGTTCCGTACCGGTAGTTGTTTATGTGAAGAAAGTCACGGCACTCTCGATTCACAGCAGGAACCAGAAATTTCAACAATTTGAATTTTGAAAACGCTTAGTGAATGCGGCATATTTATTCTGACAGTAACTTTTAAAAGTAGAACTAATCGTACATGAATTTTGTAAAAAATAAATGTCAACGATTTCACTTAATTTTCCAATGAAATTTATTAGTTGTCAAATGAAAATAAATAAAATTTGCAAAATAAATTTTCTTGTGTAATTTTTAAAGATATTACAAGTGCATGGGTGTATACAGGGTGTTCCATTTAAGCGTGCCACCATTGCTATCTCGAGAACTATAAGAGCTACGAGGTTGGTTAAATTAGCAAAGAACCATCATTTTACAAGACTAATATAATGAGCAAAAAAAATTATATTTTTCGACCAGTGGTTCTCAAAATACGGGACACAACTTTCTTATTTTAAATGGGAATATATTTTTATTTTTAGGTTATTCGATAGAGTATTTTTTTCTGAATTCAACGATATAAACATATCATATACTAATATAACAAAATAACTGAGAAAAATGCATGTTAGATTTATATGTATTTTATTTATATCTGGCTGAGAGAAGAGTGCTTTGGATAGAAAACAATTCATTTTCGTATTAAAACTGACAGTTTAAGAACATAAAATTTAACAAAAAATAATCAAACACTGTTAGACACAACATTATGTTTATGTTTTCTAATCATAGCACTCTTTTTTATACATAGCTTCGGAGGACATATATTTTAAATTATGCTTTAAAAAATAATCAACAAAAAAATAACCTAATAATTATACAAAAACTATACATACAGAATAGCGATGGACTACAGTTCATCGGTCTGTATTTTTTTACTCAATTATTTTAAATATTACAGTTTTTTTCACACAAGATGGCATATTTTCTGTTTGATTTAATAATTAATTTATAAATAAATCATAAAAACATGAGTAGTTTCTAACCTCCCGCCTATCAATATATAGATAAGAGAGCTATTGTTTGTGGTCAAATTACTCGAGTGTGAGTTTTCAACATATCAGCACGAATTAGGGTCCGTAGAATACGATTTTACTATTTTTACCGTGATGTCTGTATGTCCGTGTGTATGCGTCTGCGACGATTTTTCATCCACGATAATTCCAATACGATACATGTAAAAAATATAATATTTGGTAAGAGTACAATTGGTTAACCGGAAGCTGTACTTTACTTGAAGCTAGAATCCGTTTTTCCTAAAAAATTCCTCAAAATACCATTTTTTCACAAATTACGTTATTATTAAATATAAAGATTTTTAAAATTTTCTACCCATGTGCATAATTAGGTTTATATATAATTTGTAGCTAAACATATATATATATATATATATATATATATATATATATATATATATATATTATAATAATTTTACATATCGCTTAGGCTGGAGGAATTTCTATAAAACAGATGAGTTATTCATATGTTCACTAAATTTGGCACCTAATGTGAAAAAAGGTAAGTTCGGTTCCGGTTTTAGTAACGCCAAAATAGCAGTTTTCTTTTTTGGTCATACAAATTTTATAAGGGAAATTTTATGTATGAAACAATTTTAAAATATTCTGAACTGCAATAACAAACTAATTTATGTACTGCATTAAAGGCTGAGCCCCTCTAATCTACAATATTTAGCGCCGCCACTGATTACATGTACTACTACTATTAATACTGCTACAATAACAATTTTAGAATAGGTTCTTAGCCTACACAGCTTCTCATGGGTTCCGAATCATTCGAACATAGGTATATTTTTAATTGAATATTGATTGGCATTCAGTTGGGATTTGAATTTTCTTTAATCCGTTAAATTTTAAACATATAATCCAAATGAGTCACCGAAGTAATTAATTAAACACATTTATTGGTTCTTTAAAATTCAGAAAAAGATGATCATATTGAAATAGTTCGGTGGTCAGAATTTGGTGATTAATTATTTATTCTAAACGCAAATTATTTAACTTCATAATTAAAAATGAAAAAATGTTTTTATTAATTCAAACTTGTATCTAATTCGTTTGAAGATTTCAATAACACTTCTAAAAACGAACCAGTTTCTACCAAAATGATCTAGATTTTGCATTCATCATTTCCATAAGTAATTATCCTTGAGACATCGCCTAGTGCCCTAAAACTATAATATATCACTTAAATTATGTCTAGACATAAAAATCTGTATCAAGCGTGATATATTTTAATAACAAAAACGAATCAGTAATTATTATGTCAATTAGTACCAAACTTTCAAACGGTATCATCCTTACATAAGACCCACACGGAAATCATGCTGGCCCTGATATCGAGGTTATCGCTCGTCGTTTGTTACAGTTCCTGCCGAGGATCACGTGAAAACAGTTGAAATACTAGATTGGTAAAGAACAACCGTGAAAAATTATAATCATATACTGTCTCTCTAACTCTGGTCACGACTTTGCTATGAGTCAAACCGAGTAATATTCATTTGTTCGGTAGTTATTGTTTTATTTATAGCCGGATCTAAATGCAGGATATGGAAAAGATATGTTGCCAGCTGACATTTTCAGCAAAGTAGTTCGAAGTGACTCATAAATAACATTTTGCTTGATTAATATCCAGTAAAGTGTTTCAATTTTATCTATATATACCAGTTCTTATAACTTTTCGCCTTCCTATAAATGTTTTATTATTATCTATGTACATAAATCACAAAGGATCAAAATCAAACTATGAAAACTTGGTCAAAATTAATGTGTGATGGATAACAATACCAATATTGTACAATTATTATTTCCTGTTAAACAAAGCAATAAAATATTCTTTGCTAATTCAAAAAACAATCCAAATAACATCCTACGAATTTCGAGAGGATAATAAATAGAATCTTTGGAAGCGCTATGCGATATTTTATATTGTAGTATCCAAGACCTCAACTGCGTGTGAGTATGTTACACGATTCAAATATTTTCGTCATGAAGATATCTTGCACAGAGCTTCCATTGGGAGTACGCAGTTATGAATTTATATTCGAATATACAATATAATCATTAAACTAGATAAGCTCCTTAGAAATTTTGGCGTTCGTCTTTGATTATTATTTTTAAACCTTTTAGTACGTACCTATGACTTATATAATATATAAATATTATGTAATTCAAAGTTCGTGTGGGTCCGAGCCCATCTTGCCGCTAAGTAAATCGACTCTTCATAACATCATTCGAACCATTACTTTCGACAAATTTTCAGCTAGTTGGAACACTAGATCTAACTGCAAACAGACGAAATCTTTTATCTTTAAGCCGACTTTCAAGCTGGCTAATTACCTAATAAGGCTTTCGAGGAACAATCTCAAACTCCTTATTGAAGTATTTACAGGGCATGGTCGTTTCAACAAGCACATGCATCGTATAAAAATCTCAAACACCTCACTTTGCAGAGGATGTGATATGGATGATGAAACAGTGGAGCACATTCTTCAGGAATGCCCCACTTTATAATTAAAAAGAGGTTCCATGCTTGGGGATATGTGGCCTTCCGAGGCAACACTCAGCACAACCCCACCTGCCAACTTGCTAGCCTTCTTCCGTACCGTAGAATGGCTTCAAGATAGCTAGGGAGCTGTGCACCTGGAGGCAGTACAATGGGCCCATATGTGAGGCCTCAGTGCACGTGGAGTTTATCCACCCTCCACCTCAAATCTAAATCTAAATCTAAACATACAGGGTGAATACTGAAAACCTTGACATAGGGAAATAACATGGGAAAACAGTTTTTTGCTGTTTCCATCTGTCCCGCTAAATAAAATCGGGTGTATATGGTATCGTTAGTTAGATTACTTAATTTTGCATCTAATAAAACTAAATGTTGTGTAATGAGGCCTTTTCTAACTGAAATATTTGATAAAATAAATTGTATTTTGAAGGTTATCCTTTATATTTTCGAATAAGAAACGTCAAAAACAATATGCTCCATAGCCGAGTGGATACGAGGGCTGTTTCATAACATAAATAATCTACAAGACCTGGTTCGAGACCACCTCAGCCCTACTTTTTTTTTAATTAAATTATGCTTAAAATATCTTTATTATATCAGACTATTTTAATAAAATAGCAATATTCATATTTTTATAAATAAAAAAATCCAAATATTTAATAGAATTATTATTTGCTGTCTGTCAAACTTAACAATTAATTCGAATTTAGTTTTTGGTGTATAATTTTCTATTTCATGTTTCGAAACATGATATTTTAAGCATAATTTAATTAAAAAAAAAGTAGGGCTGAGGTGGTCTCGAACCAGGTCTTGTAGATTATTTATGTTATGAAACAGCCCTCGTATCCACTCGGCTATGGAGCATATTGTTTTTGACGTTTCTTATTCGAAAATATGAAGGATAACCTTCAAAATACAATTTATTTTATCAAATATTTCAGTTAGAAAAGGCCTTATTACACAACATTTAGTTTTATTAGATGCAAAATTAAGTAATCTAACTAACGATACCATATACACCCGATTTTATTTAGCGGGACAGATGGAAACAGCAAAAAACTGTTTTCCCATGTTATTTCCCTATGTCAAGGTTTTCAGTATTCACCCTGTATAGGGATATACAAGGACAACGACGCTTTTCAACCTTTCATGAACTGCACGCCACTGCTCTACACATCTTCTACGACCACGATTATTTCCTAATTAATTTATATTTTTAAAACAAATATAAATATAAAATAAATCAATCTTGAAATAGTAAGCCGTGAATTTTTATTTCTCAATATTGATGTTTTAGCAATGATTTCTGTATGTATGTGTGAGGATATGGAATGTGTAGATTTGAATTCTTAAGTCAATTAGAAAATTGTAGAAATAAATTCAGGTCGCGTGTCCCAGACAGTAGCGTGCGATAGTTTCCAAATTAGAGTAAGCATAAAAATAAATTAAATGAAAAAGATTCCGTATATTTTTCTTTTATATGTTGTACAAATGGACATTTTAGGACCACAAAATAGCTCTATTCGTAAATAATGACCAGACTGCATTGGTTTACAAATATAGAACTTTGGAAATCAAAATAAAAATAATAATTATTTTTATTGTTTATTATTACTGTTGATTTTTTACTTTTAGAATGTAAATGTATTGTAAAATTGAATATTAAAAAGGAGCACAAAAAATGCGTACTTCAATAAGTAACAATGGGGTAGGTGACCAATTTCTAAATTTGGTATATGTGATAGCTTGTACAAAAATAATATACCCGTATTTTTTTAAAATTGTTAATTATATGTTGTTTTGAAGTAAATAAATAATATAGTACTTGGGAGGGGACTATGACGTCAACGAAGTTCATGAGAGCGGCGAAGGTAGACAGACGGAAATAGGTGGTGTGAGTGAGATAGTGCTAACTTAGTGAACGTCATAGTAAAGGACGCTGTTTCTATTTAACGCAAATTACTAAACAATTGCTGATAAATATTTAACTTTTTTAATGTCAACGTTAGTAAATAAATATACTTTCTATAATTCAATAGTTTTTTCATTAAAATTCTACCTTGGTCACCTACCCCATTAGGGAACTTGCAGACTCTAACCGCACGCCACTGGTCCTGGCATGGAAAAAGCAGAACGATTTTTCATATTATATAAATTTATTACTTAGTTTTGTAAAAAATACTTAATGAAAAATAATTAAAATTATAACGAAATAAGAACCCAAGCAATAAACATTAGGACAGATTATGAACAATAGTTATTTGTGTATCAAGGTCCTAAAAGTAATCTTTTTAGGCCGAAACCGAAGTTTGCAGCCGAGGCAAAGCCGAGGCTACAAATCAGATGAGACCCAAAAAGAACTTTTAGCCGAGGTGCACACAACATTTTTTAGGCGATTACAACAAGAAATTATGAATTTTCATTCAAAATCAATTTTTGACATCTGTCAAAATTTACTTTACGGCCGTATTTACTTTACGGCCGCATTTACCTTACGGCCGCATTTACTTTACGGCCGCTATTTTTACTCGCAAATTCGTTACTTTTTCATTAATATTTGTAAAGGAATAGTTAAAATTTTACTTACATTTGTTATTATATTCTGAAATAATTAATCACATTAATATGAACTATGTAAATCAATAATGAACAAACTAGCGGCCAAAAATTTTGACTTTGACAGATGTCAAATAAAAATTGATACTTTAAGGTTGCCAGCAGATACGAAAAACAACAATTTATGTACCAGCCGCCTAAAAAAGTATTTATTAAATGTAAAATTAAATACAAAATTATGTAGAATAGGGTATTTGACAATATGTTTAAAAGTGTTCAAAGATTAGAGATATACACTCAAACTAGTCTACATACAAATATCTTTCAACTTTGTTCTTGAAATATACAAACCACTCTGCAACTTTCTGGAACTTAGTAATTGTTTCAGATAATCCAAAATAAACCATTTTAGCTCAGACGGACGAATTATTGTTTGGCAAATAAAGAATGAATAAATGAAAACAAAAAAATATGCCCAACTGAAATATGGAAGTGGTTCTATGCTTGTAAGGGGCTGTATGAGTGCAGAAAGGGTAGGAATTTTTTATTGATGAGAAAGTAATTTATTTGAATATTATAAAAGAGAATTTGGAAAAATGTGCTGAAAAATTAGGTTTAGGGGATTCTTATATCTTTTAACATGATATTAACCCAAACATAATACACAGAAAATTGTTATTGAAAAACTGTAGACAACAATTAAAAACGCCTCCACAGTCTCCAGATATGAATCCCATTGAACATCTCTGTGATATATTAAAAAAATGTGTAAAACAATCCGCTCAAAGAATATAAAAGAAGTACTACATGTATGGTAAAAAAATGGGGTACAATTGACTCCCAAACTCCAAGAAGATTAGTGGAAAGTATGACAAACCTTTAAAGGAAGTAATTCTAATGAATGGCGGTTCAAAAGATCATTGATTCTTTATAATTTATAGATGAACAGAGACTAAATTGGCGTACTTAGTTGTTGTAATAAATATATTTTTTTTCTCGATTTCATTACGAAAAATTTAAGGAGTCAATATATCATTTTATTTATTAATATAGTAAGTATAATAAAAAATTATTTCGTGTATATACAGTGGCTCACAGAATTATTCGTACACCTAAGTTTTCTATTTAAAAAGTGAAAAATAGAGTACTTTCAAAAATATTATTGACGTATTACTAACGAGATCATATTCTCTCATATTCCAGAAATAAAATGCAATAGCCAATTATGAAAAAAATATTAATTGTCTTATGTAAATTAAATAAAAACAAGATGTATACAAAAAATAGGTACACAAAATTATTCGTACACTTATGAAATCTTACATAAAACGAGTCAATATTTATATTTATAAATATAAAATATCTGTGATTACGTAACTACTATTTGTTTGAGTATTTTGTAAAAGGTTTTTTCCAAATTAGGTCGCAGAAAACAAGAAATTACGGTAGTTGACAGACGAATCTGCTTGAAATGACATTACTAGTGTAAATCTTTAAGGGAGGTTGTAAAAATTGTATGAATATTGCTCTCAATTGTTAAGAACATTAGAAGTAAATATAAAAATGAGGAGTAGTTGAAAAATATTTGCCGTGGGGACCACAAGAAAATTTTAAATCAAGAGAATGAACGATTTATTGAGCATTAAATGAAATTATATTCTAAAAACCCCTGAATAAATTAACAAAAAATATATCTCAAATTTTTGGAGGATCTATTGAAACATAGACTATTCGAAGAACTCTAAGAAATTATTTTTTTATGGCCGTATAGTCATAAGAATGCCCTATATATTCCCAAACTATTATGTTCCTGTTGCCGTGTTTCAATATACTACAAAAATTGCAGTTATTAAGCTCAGAATTTGGATTTCTCCAATCAAAAGATTTGCCATTCCACTGAAATAGGTACGATTAACTTTCATCCACAAAATTACCAATTTCCAAAAAACACAATCCGTGCTAATGTACTATTTGCAAATGCGAGTCTCTTTATTTTATTTTGTTTGGAATTATAGGACCCACTCTTTACTATAAGACCATTAAAACCAAAATTTCTTAAAGTTCTTTGAATAGTCTGTATTCCAATAGGTCCGTAAATTTTTTTAGTTATTCTTAATGTAAATTTTTTCAAGGGATTTTTAGGATTTAATTTCACTTAACGCTCAATATATAGTTTATTCAATATATTATTTATTTTTTCTATTGGTTCTCATTTTTATATTTACTTATATAAGGTGCTTAACATTTAGTGCGATCTTCGTTTAATTTTGACAACCTCCCTTAAAGAATTACACTGGCAAAGTAATTTCAAGTAGATTCGCCTTTCAACTACCGTAATTTATTGTTTTTGTAACCTATTTTTGAAAAAACCTTATACAAAATATTCAGACAAATGATAATTATGCAATCACAGATATTTCATATTTATAAATATAAATATTGACTCGTTATATGCAACATTTCATAAGTGTACGAATAATTTTGTGTACCTATTTTTTGTATACATTTTGTTTTTATTTAATTTACATACGACAAATAATATTTTTTTCATAATCGGCTATTGCATTTTATTTCTGGAATATGAGAGAATATGATGCCGTATGTAATATGTTAATATTATTTTTTAAAGTACCCTATTTTTCACTTTTTAAATAGAAAACTTAGGTGTACGAATAATTCTGTGAGCCACTGTATATTCAATACAAAACTTTAAAATAACAGAATACTTTGTTTCCTTTACTGGTGTACGGAGACTAATTGGTTTGAGTGTATCTACATGTATATTTCCAAATTTTCCAAAAAATATCTTTTTATATGCAGTGTATCTTTCAGGCATATTTCTGGCAGGCAATACATTTATTAGATAACACTAAATTGTAATAGACTTTAAATGTGAATTTATCTTTCTTACAGTGAAGTATTTTTGAAATATCTCGCTTAGCAATAATTTAATGTATTTCATCTATCATTTCTGCACTAATCAATCGCCAACTCTTGTCTGGGAGTGTACCCATATACTCTAAGTATGTTATTATACAACGTATATTCGCGTTGCCAATGAAAGTCGTAATAAATTACATTCGTGTAAAAATATAACGATTGATAAACAATTTTGTAACCGGCCGTTAAATTCTTCGAATCTGTAGGTGTAGCAGTGATACGTTTAATTAATCTGATTGGATTATTTAATGTGATTGCCTGTAGCATAATTATTGGTATTGTTTCATCATATAGGAGTTCCTTTTTTAAATATATTGATGTGTGTGAGTGGTTCGAGAGGCTATAAGCATTGTAAAAGTATTAATTGTGCTTTGAAATTGAGTAATGTACAGTACGGTAAAGATCAAGTATAATTTATTAGATATTTCAATTACCCATAGTCTGTTTTTATCATCGATTATATATAATACAAGAGAAAATTGAAATTAGAGAATTTAACAGATTTTTACTTCCTTGTAAGTAGGAAAGGAAGTCGTATAATCACAAAAAAATGGTTTTCATATTTCAACGGAAATTTCATTTTGACTATCCCTGAATCTATTTTGACTAGTGTCGACGTGACTTCTGTACGTACATATCTCACATAACTCAAAAGCAGAAATTTTTTATATGCGACTGCTTTAAATGTAGTTATGCACCTCCGTTTTTTATTACAATTGGCCAGGGTTGAGAGATTTGAATCAGATTGATTTAAATCAAGATACATTAAATTTAATATCTTAAACGAAAAATGAATAATTTTTTATTGTCCTTGTATTTATTGAATTAAAAAAAAAACAATTTACAAAAAAAAGAAACGTTTATTCATTTAATGGCACATTGTTATAGTAATATTTAATTAGGAACACCAGTTTTACAGCCTTTTCAGTTCCTAATCTGTTTTGCAATTTGGAATGTACAAGTCCAAATGATGAAAAAAAAGTTATACGTCGACGCAAGCACGGCGCATAAACAAGATTAAACATGAATATCCAGAATTAGAACCCTTATATATTTTTGAATAATAACATTGGAATATTTATAATACTTAAAAATTTAATTCAAACTACCCATTTTTACAAAGTTTAAAAAATTTTTAATAAAAAATATCTAATTTAAATAAAAAAATTTGATTTAAATAAATAAAATAAAAATAACTTTGCTTGTAGTGTTTATTTTTTAATTTTTCGAGTAACTCAAAAACGATTAGCCGTAGAATGTTGATATTTTGTTCATGTAGTTGCTACAACATCTAGTTATGCATCTCCATTTCTAGACACTTTACTTTTGGCGGAAACTTTATAAAAATAATAAATTAGTTGACATTTAATTTGTGTGGTAAACATTTGATAATAAATTGTCATTGAGACCTGTCAGAATATATTTCGTGAGAAATATGTACGAAATAAATGAAAACAATATCTCTTTCTTCGAAAGTTTTCGAGCGATTTAAAATAATTTTGTGTAGGTATTGCAATAAGGAATAGTGACAAATATTTTAATAAAACTTAAAAGAAAGTTCGAAGATATGAAACGAATAGAAATTGATGAATGATTAGCCATAATAGAAATTAAACTAGAGCAACAATATTACTTACAGCCGCTAGATTTTGTTATTGTTTTTCATCAATAGCCTACTGTACATTAATTTTAAAAATATAAATTTCTAACGCTTTTTTTAATATGTTAGGTTGAATTTAGAAAAAATACGCTATCGAATAGGCATAAAAATATGTATAATCCAATTAAAAAATATTTTTTTTATTTAGTATATTTTTGTACCTAAAATAACTTCCAAATAAAACCAATTGTTCAACTATCGTTTCCACCCTGTATAGTGTAAGAAAAGTACCACTTTTCACATAAAACTTTATATTTACGTTTTATAAAAAAATATTTATTTATTATCATTACTTCTTACATTTTTCTTTCAATACTTGAAAGTATCGATATTTTTCTTTTGATCCGATACTGGGACCGATAATTTTTATTCGATATTTTTAATGCCCAATCATCGATACTTTCTCAGTATCGCATATCCCTATCTCTGAGATTACAAGAATTAATAATTGGCATAAAACGACTTATTTGTATTTTATTAATGATTTCCTTTACACGTTTATATTATCTGAACATCCGGAAATTTTTTTAGTTCCGGACTACAATGGGTCATCTCCATATAGCAATTAATAAAATCCAATTAACTTCTGGATTTATATCGTGACCCTTTTGACTTCGCGAATTAATAAACTCTACAGTTTCTCGGATTTTTGGCGAATTTGAATTTAGAAATCTGATGTGCATAAGATTTATGCCGTATTATTCATGCAAATTGTAAACTATGGAAATAAAAACATATATTTCGGCTACTTTCTAAATGCCTTGAATGTGATACAAATAAACGGTTGGCCATGGATAGAAGAAACATCGACAGAACTAATAAGTTGTAGTTAGAGAATAACTTTTGCTCTGGGGCAAATAATTTCGATTTGAAGGTGAACTTATTTTGAAAATATAAATAAATATTTCATCATGTCCTTTTTGCATAAAAATAAAAAATAAATTGGTTATTAGTAACGTTCTCAGCGTCCTGATGCATAAATTTGTCAATTTTTTGAGGTACACCTTAAATTAATACACTCCTTTTTACAAAACTATGCGTAGGAATATTTTTTTAATTCTTTATACATTATGATCATAAAAATTAGTTTTAAAATTAATTGTCTGCAATTTACAGTTTCGACTTTAATTTCGATTAATACCAAAATAAAATTTCAGTTTTAGTTTTAGTTTCGGTGTTTAAAGAAAAGTATTTCGATATGTGGTTTTTCTAAAGGCTCATTTCTGCTACTATTTTAATTTTAAGTTTTAGTTTTGATTTTATGTTTTAATTTTAATTATATGTTGGAATCTTTTTAATTTTTCTGTTTTATTTCAAAGAGGTAATACCATATTTATTTATTCAGAAGTTCCCAGTATTAAGAAATATATTTTTAAAATAATACAATTATAGGTTAGTGGCGATACTTAAAATTAAATCTAAAAATAGAAATTTATAAATAAATAACGTCTATCTTCTAGTCACAGGTTTTAAAATTTTGTACTGTTAATGTTATTGTTAACAATTAATAATGAATACAAATAAAAACAATAACAATTTTCTAGATTAGATGATCAGAAGCCAAGGACATGTCATGTTCTATGTACAGACCAAATAAAAACGTTTCATTTACAACTTAAAAGAAAACAACATGCTTATTACACAAATTAATTCTTAGTTTTACACCATAAAGTGAATTAAACAATTATATATTACTCAATTGAATCTAGAACGACATATAAAAAATGTACTTATAGTAACATACTTGACTAGCTTGTACTATATAAATGATTGCTTACTGACGTCACTGTATATGTATAATGCCGCGAAACTTTATCAACAAAATTTTGAATGAAAAGTTATAAATACATAAGAATTATTCAGTGATAGATATAATTTAAAGTTTATTTATTTATACAGGGTATTAAGATATCCCTATTCGACACGACATTGATTTATAGAGTGAATCGTTAATCCATTATCGTGAACTATGTGTCTTTTTATTTTGTTCGTTTTCAATTAAAACTACAACTGCAGCGTCAATGTCCTCGTTTTCGTTTTTACAGGTTCTGATCTATTTTAAATTCGATTTTGGATATTATTTTCATTGTATTTATGATATATAATGTCAACTTTCTTTAAGTTTGCAAAAAGGTTAATTGGATTTATTATAGATTTTAGGTTACCATGGTCGATGAGATAAACTATAGAATGTATTGTCAAATTTTAGTTTTGAGAAGATGGGAGTTTGCATACACTTGCATCTAAAAATAAAACTAGAATTAAAACTAAAACTAAAAATATTCTGGAAATGATTACGCTCACATCAGGCATATGCTATACCTACTATTCTTGCGACTAAAACATAAAATTATAACTGAAATTAAAACTATAGTTATTAGGAATGATATGTAAGTTTTTGAGTTTCAAATTTTTGTAGACCAAACTATAATATCCGTATATCATAACATGGTTTTCAAATTAATAATTAGCCATAGGATGCGAATATTATTTCTATGAAAATCCTATTCTATTTGACATATTTTTTTATTTAAATAACCAAATTTTCATTATTGTACAATCAAAAATAAATCCGCAAAAATAAAATAAAGAATAAAATTCTCGGAGACTTCAACGCTCAAGAAAGACACGAACCTCGACATTTATTTTCTTTAATTTCGAAATATGTCTAATTAACATCAACATTATTTTGACAACTTTTGTAAATTATATAAACTCATATGACCTGCAACAAGCTGAAATAATAAGGAAGTTCATATTTCGCAAATTGCAAAATATTACTTGAAGGATATATTATGCTACCAATTTCAAAATGATGTATAAGTTATTTCCTCTTTCTTATCAATAAATCAACTCAATGCCGTTAATTAATATCTAGATGTTTAATTATTTTATCTTCATTGACATTGAAGATAATTATAAAAAACAAAAGTGTTCAGTTCCGTAAGGCGTGATTGGTAAAACAAAAAAAGACTCACCAAGAATTGCAGTAGGCGACGCCCATCAGTTTTTTCCTGAAACAAAGAAATTTATTGTGAAATTATCTACAAAAATAAAACTGACAGTTAATGAGTAATATTAATGTATGTACAAATATTTTTGATATTATCTAATTTAAAATCTAGGTTAAGTTTATGTCAACTGTTTGGAAATTAATTGATTGAAAAATGAGTCGATTAATTTTCAAAATAAAACAAAATAATAATAAAGCAACATTGATATGTACCAACTATACCAGTTTCTTTTATTACAAAGAAACAAAAAATAAATTTGAAATTAGTTTCAGTTAAATCGTTGCACAAAATTGGCATACAAACAATATTAATTTATACACATATCATTTAACATTATCTAGTTAAAAATCTAGGTTAAAATTTATGTCACATGTCAAAAAATTAATTGACTCAAGAATGACTTGATTAATTTTTCTCAAAAACAATGCAAACTATTAATAAGAATAATAATATTAACAAAAAGATCAGTTTTTAAAAGTTTTTGCGAATATTTCGAGAAAAATACTTAAAATATTTAAATGCAATCTTTGAAAATATTTATCTAATTTAGTGAAAATAAGCACACACTTTTTAAACTATTTTTCGCATTAAAAATAGCTCTCTTGATGCACTTTTTACGCTACCTAGAGTGTCCGGGAGGTGGCATTTGGTTAACGCTCGCTGTGGTAAATACCGTGGTTTTATTAAACGTGAAACATTAGATTTCTCATATCCATGGTTACGAATTTGACAGCAATATATCCGAGCTTTCTTTTTCAAATTCCCTGGCGATTTGAATCACGCGCTTTCGATTGATGACTTCAGAATCATCTCGTGGAAACAAACTGTATAATTTTATTAATATCGAGAGTACATGAGTGAAGATTGTTTTCCAAGACCAAGGGTTGCATCAATCACATTCTCATGAGATATAATTCCATCAGAAATATAGGGAATTGACATTCTGCAATCCATGTGGTTTATCTATCGCAGTAGACATTACAAACCCGTGGAATATTTCATTTTCACTATACAACTTCATTTTTTTCAATAAATATTATCTATGAACGGCTTGAAATAGATCCAGGGTCGGCTCAAGAGTACTAGGCATCCCTAGGCAAATTTACAAAGTACGTAAATTAAATAATAGGACTAGCAACGTAGCGTTCGATTTGGTAACACTTGACTCTCTAGAGTCATTCTCATTAGGTTGCCCTTAGCGATATTTTTTGTAAAACAGTTTTTTCTTGTGCGTTCTAAAAATGAATAATGTCAATTTCAAACAATGGTGTCCTATCGAGTTTGTTTGAGACTTGGGCACAGTACAATGGAAACTTCCACAAATAAAGGGACTAAGTTTTTTGGTGGTTTTAGGCATTTTTAGAAAGAAAAGAATCGATGGAAGATAAAACAGGCAGCGGCAAGCCTTCATCCTAATATTCAGAGCTGTATGTAGTGAACCTAATGAAAAGGTCGACAGAATCTAGGATTTTGTGCATTCAGATCGTCGGTTGACAGTCTGAATAATTGGGAAAAAGTTAAATTTTATTTACACCACCATTCATAAGATTTTAAATTCATTGGGGATGAGAAAAATGGTTTTAAAAAATGAAATTTTAACCAGTTCAAACATTCCTGTGGCTCCTAAGAATCTTGTGACTTTTTCCTCTTCCCTAAATTGAAAAATCACCTGAAGGTACCTCATTTTGGAACATTTCAAAACATTACATGGCTGTAACCGACCAGCTGAAGGTGAATCCAGTATTCGAGTTCCAGCACAGTAATGAGAGTAGGAAGAACCATATTCAGCACTGTACGGCTTCCTAAGGAAGTTATTTTGAGGGAGACAATACTGAATTATAATTTTATTCGAATAATTTTTAAAAAATCAGCCTTATTACTTAATTTACAAATCTTGTATAATTGCAAGATTATACAGATGACCAATGAAACTGTTTAAGCATGGGGAACTCGAGAATTATAAGAGATAAGAAGTCAATTAAATTAAACAAAAATTGCCTTATGTGGGGGTCATTCCATAAATGTTTTTATTTTTCCCAAAAATTGCATAGGTGACTAGATATAAACTAAAAAGTAAATTTTTCAATTTTCGTTTTTTGCTTATAACTTTTTTTATTTCAATACATAAATCATTTTAACTTGCATATAATTCAGGCACTTTTCAACGACGAATTCACTGCAGTACTCAAAATTTCTCATACCGTTTTCGAGAGATTGATACTAACTTTCAATTTTCATATGGGCGTCAAAGTAGGCCTTGAGACCGTTAATTAGTTTTGTTTTTCTCTTTTCAATGATAAAGGTAAAATGATTAATATTTTAAATTTACCGAAAATGACAAATAATTGCGAGACTTTGTATACCTAGGGATATTTTTCCTATTTTGCTTAGAGCCGACCCTTGCATTGCATGATCTATTATAGATCATTATGCAAATTTTATAAATATACGTGTTGTTACAGTAATCTAATTTATCTGTCTCCGTAGGCCAGCAATCAACAGAGTACAAGTCCCGGATATTGGAAAAAATCCTATTTGAAGAAGAATGAAAACTCCCATAACCTATTGTCTGTTTTCTAATTTACTACAAGCAAATAAATTAAATTGCATGTATTATATTAGCTGTTTAAAACTATAGCTTAATTCTAATGCCTCATTAATCACTTTTATTTTGGAAGATAGCACAATGTGGGAGTATTATCGCTTCCTAGCTGAATAGCGAGCATCCGAAATCGTTTAGAAAGTTCCACTACATACAGGTCTGAATATTAGTAAATCACCTGTTCAAACATACAAAGAGAGGATGAATAAATTTAGTTTTTTCTATTCTGTAAAAAATATATAAGAGAAGCTGTAATTTATAAAGAGAATGTTGATTGCTGTAATTACTGCGTATTTTCTATTATTCAATTGGCCTAATGACTTTTATCATATATTAGAGAATAAATAGTTTTTTTCTTTATTAATAATAATTATTACAACATAGAAAATTCTCTTCACATTATTAACATCACATTATAAGCAATATCAATTCTTTTTTTTTCCACTTAAATTACTAAACAGGAAATCTATATTTAAATATTTATTGACTGCAGATATCTACAAAGATTTAAAAAAAAATCCTTTCGAATTATGTTCGTATATACTGTGTGTCTCAGAAAAGTGTTATCGTAGGCATTGAACGTGGGAAAACATTTTTTGGTAAATGATCAATAAAAATTGTCCGACTAATAACTTAGTCACTATATTACATAGGGTAATATTATTACATATAATCCGACGTTATTTTTTAGATTACTTCCTTTTAATAGCAAAAGTTAAAGATATTTACAAAAATAAATTCATTTTTTCGCCTTTTTTATTAGGTACTATACATGCAAGAAAACAGCTGCAAATCCAGGGTTCTTATGAGATTAGGACACTAACCTACAGATTCTATAGAAATACAGGTGTGCAACGAATTGCGGAACATAGGACTTTAACATGAGATTTCAAAAAATTGCGGATACTCTCTCTCCTGATAAATTTAGAGCAAAACTACAAGAATACAAAGTTGTTCTGTATCAGATAAGATCATAATTGTTTGCAACAGCACGTCTGCAGTACGAGATATATTAAATATAAAATGTAATATTTTCGTCAAAAAATAAACAGCCATGAAAATAACAAAAAAACTTAAAACCGAGAGGAAAAGCCTGAAAAAAACTAATTTGATGTTACTATTACCATATAGAGACGCACCCAGAGTTTTTTTTTCGGAGGGTGTTTTCAAATACAGATTGTCCATTTTAATTGGTACTGGTATTGTTATTTGGAGAACTAAAATAGTCAGATTCACAAAACAGGATTAGCTTTAAATAGGTTAAAATATGTCAAATTCGACATATTTAAACAAGATTTTAGAAAATTCTGTACTGTGAATCTGGTTGTAAGAGATTACAGCAGATTTTCTGAGAACTGTAACCGCTTAGTTGAATTTATACTGATGAAATATTTTTTATTAAACAATAGTTCTTTATTACAAAACAATAATTAAAACTGAATCGTAGGACGAAGGGACATTGAAGGGTCTCATCACCGAATTTTTCAACAATTTACAGGCTAATACTCTTTTTATTAGAAACATTTGCATGCTTTTCTCTTCATAAATACCAAATTTATTTCGCATATTTCTTTGAAACTTGATGAACCTCAGAAGTAGAAACCATCAACATATTCGATTTTTTGTCAAATTTTACATATTCTAGTAAGATAACATTTATTTATTTTACTTTTTACTGATGATAATTTACTGTTATCGGATAACGACTTACAATTAGATCTATTTAATGATATAACAATATAAATAACAGTTTTGTCACTATGTAATCAACTCAATCACTGAATAGTAATTATATGTATCAGATAACAATATATTTTAATATAACTACAGCATACGGTATAATTCAACAATGATTTCTTTTATACCCTTTGTTATAACTCATTTCACAATTATATCTTTCTATAACGTGCCTTACTCAGCTGATCGAAAATTTATTTGATCTGGTTAATAATTACATTTGCTGGTATTTCATAATGGATTGCAAGGTCGGCAATGAGCGTTAACCTAATTTATAAATTTATTTTTCTTTTAATGAGTTCATTTAACGCTTAAACAACATTCAGTAATTATACACCTTCATTTGCTTATCAGAGTTTCGAAAGTAATATTCCCTTAATATGTAAAAGAGAAAAGATTGTCACAAAACTGGAGTAATGAAGTTATATAAACTTAATTGTTCCAGTTTAACTTTTAATTAATTTAATTAACACTTAATTAGTTTAATACCAGACTAAATACTTTCTGGTAATTATAGCAGAAATTTGTAAACAATAGTTGTAAAAAATATGGAACACATTTTACTACCTAATTTCTAAAAATATTATTGCGAATTTAAAATTATGCGTTGCTTATTCTAACGTTGAAATCTCCAAATTTATATACAAGACTTATCAAAAAATCTAGAATAATTTATGCTTTATTAAGTTTATAATGTTGAATAAAGTATCAAAATATCTTATTTTGCATTTTATACTGAAATATATCTCTATTCATAAACATATCTACAGATCTCTGAATAGTAATAACCCATATATTTATTTATAAATAGAAATGTAGTAAAGAAATATTCAAATACATTTTTTATCGTTTCTTTACAGTATTTACTTGAATTGTCATGTAAATATTTGAAATTTAAAATTGAATGAAGTAGGTTCGAGTCAAAAATTTTTCCCAACTATTTCTGCATAGGAATAATTTCTATGGTTCACACTTCACTTCAGCTAGAGTGTCAAAATATGACCTTCATATATACATCACTCATAACAATAACGAGATTTCATTACCCGATGAGAACTGGACAAGATTCATATTTATTCATAATTGAAACTGAAAATTGAAAAAAGGGAAACATATATTTGAATTTCTAGGCTTTTCATCCTTTTTCTTGTAAAGAATTTTTATTCGTTGTTCAAAGAACAAAACAATACTTATTTTTTAGATGCTACATTTAAAATAAAAAATTCTTAAATATATTCGAAATAATATTATTTTTTATGGAAATTAAAAATGTGGGATTTTTAACTGATGTTTTAAACTAAGTAACATTTTCGGATTTTGAATTCCATTAAATTTTATTTCTCTTTAGACAGTTGATCATCAGTAAGATTTAAGTAGATTATTTATCAATACAATTTTGATGTTTTACTCTTATACGATCAAAAAAAAAAATTATACCAATTTTTCTTTATAAAGTTACTACATAATTTTGATATTCCCAAATCATACTCTAAAATTAACTTATTTTTTATGAAAGTATCAGTTTTCTAGACAAGAGCAGAAAACTAATTTAATATAAATAAACCCAATAGACTCGTAGTATACTTTTTATTAACTATTTATTTACTTTACTATATTAAAATTAATAGTATAGCCAATGATATTTTTTTCTGTATTAGCTTGAAAGCAAAATTTAATGTTGCTGCGGTTGCGTCTTCTATAATGACTATAAAATATAATCTTCGTTATTTGAATAATTAAATTGAACGCATCGTGAAAAATTATCAACATCAACAAAATTGAGCTTATTTGTCATTATCTATTGACATGTTTCTTATAAATGTTTCTTAACGAATAAAAAAGTCAGAGGTTTTCCAATTACTGAAATTTATTTCAATATTTTTATCTAAATTTTGATTAGAAAACAGTGCACGTCATCATACATTTTTGAACTAAAAACAAAAAATCTGTGTGCATTTGGTAACTATTTTGGTTAGAAATAATGAAAATATGTAAATATGATTTTTGTTAATAGAGAAATATATAAGAGTAAGAAATGTAGCGATAATTCCGTAACCTTTCGTTTTCGTATCACCCGCATAACCAGTTTAATACTAGGTCGAATTCACTCTCATTACATGCAACAACACTCTACACTTACACCATTACACGCGTCACTATATGTGAATCAATCGAGGAACAAAGGTTTCATCATGAGAAAGCTCAACTGCTTAGTAGATTCATACGGCAACATAATTCCACTCATTAAATCATGTGATACACATTGCTAAAGATGCTATTATTATTATTCGTTCCTTCATAAATATACACATGTACCAGTGTGAGCAGAAAAAGTCAACTTAACTACTAATTGTAACTTGTAAGTAGCACATGAAGCAAAATATAATTTTATACAATGAAAAGTAAAACGTAATGTTTATAAAAAGAAATGGATCATTTTCATTTCATTAGAAATATCATTACAAAACATAATATAGGTACCTTACAGTTGTCCAGATTTCGTTGGCCACCATTGGGATCTCGGAAACTATAACAGCTACGACTACTGTTAAATGTAATTTTGTTTAAACTATTATCTTATTAAGGGCAATAAGTATTTCCTACCGAAATCAGTAGACCATACTAATTGTCCGCATTGTTTTTATGTTTTTTGTATGATGGACAAAACAATTAACGTAAAATTTAGCTATTTGAATTACTTTCTTTGACAAGAGTTATAATTTGTACATTTAACTTTCATTGTTCCTAAGTTACCATTTACTTCAGGGATTTAGTTACTGATTCACCAGTCAGTAAGTAATTTTCAAAACTTCTTCCTTGTTTCTTAATGATTCTTCGCCCTATTCACAGAATCGACAGATGTAATTTCCAGTTTTACTAATTTTGTAAATATGGTATTTTAAAGGACAATGGCTAGCAAAAACTCATGTCGTTATTAAAAAACTTTTTTTTCAGAGCGAGTAGCTCTTTGGCGTTTATCGTAGCTACAGAAATAAATTTTCTTGCTTGACTGAGAAGTACAATGTTTTTTTTTCCAAAATAAGAATAGAAATTCCTTCTAGTTTTTGATTGGCTTTTTTTTTATGAGACAGTTGCACCTCAAAAAATTGTATTTTTTTTAGTAATATTACAAAAATGAGTAGAGACGCAATATTATTCGATTCGACAAGAAAAGTCAAGAAATATTTTACCCTCACATAAGATACATTCTTTAAAACGATTATTTAAAAAAATCTGATATGGCCAGTTCATAACCACTCGCCTATCCTCTACATTTTTTTTAATATTTATATTTAATATGAGTATCAGTGCGTTGACTTCTGACAAGGTAAAATGAATTATTAAAATAATTAGTACTTTCAGTATTAATACAATTCCTTTTAGATTATTTGATAATTATTTTTATAATATTTTCACTGTCAATTATAATAATTATGAACATTAATTTCCATACATAAACAGACTAAATACAATTTTACAAATATATTATTAATTACCAAAAATTGTAATAGTTGAGTGGGGCTAGGTCAAACAAATTTGAACTATAAATATTTAGCTAGTGAAATAATATTAAATTATTATTTTCAGAAATTATCATATATTCATAATAATAATATTTTACAAAAAAACTTTTATAAAAACACCATTTCCGGTTGCACGAATAACACCAAAATCTAATCAGATCTAATATGTAATCTACGGTGTCAGAATGTTTTATTCAATTTTAACTTTTATTTATTCACTAGTATTTGAGTAATCGTTACGACAACATCCAACCATCCATCCACATGGACAGCCATCGTCGTAAAATATTATCGTTTTCTAAGGACTTCAAAACGTGTTTATCCATTGAAAACACACTATCCGATTTTTAGCATGATTTACCTTTCTTATGGAATGGCGAGAGGTATGAAAACCCAAAATTTCAACTTTGCACGGATAATTTTCTGCATTTAAGTACAGGTATCTTTTCATTCTCAAAATAATTGCAAATTCTGTTCGAAGTTCACACTTTTACAAAATTTACTTAATTTAATGTACTAAAAATATTTCTCTTTAAACAATAAAATTTATGAAGCAAATAGTTTCATATTTATTTATAGTATTCTTTCACAAAATGAATGTTACAAAACAGTGTCATATTTCTTTTACTGCAGATATATTTCTTTGTAACACAGTAATTGGGCGTGCGAATATTTAATATTTAAATAAGTTTTCTAATTTTTTGCGGATGTATTCACGACGCAAATCATATTTAGACATTAATGTTCTAAAGTGAAATTTTAAAATGACTTCATTCAAAATTATATTTTTTTCAATTGTTAAGTATAATTGCATGATTTCAACATAGAAATCTTACTCATTGATTAGCATTATTATTTTTTGAGCAAGGTTAAATTTCAGACGATATTAATAATTTGAATTCATTAATCACGCAGATATATTAGAGAAATTCATAACTGAGCATATGTATAATTTATCTAGTGATTCTAATTTATGATTATATGTAACAATTTGTACTAATTCTTATATGCATATTTCATTTTTATATGCCAACCAGAAGATTGATTTAGATTGAGAATATGTAGAAATAATTGATTTAAAAAATGACAAGATTTGATTACAATAATAGAAACTAGATTACAAAACAAATATTGAAAATTGATTTTAACTTTGTATCAAATTTTAATATTATATACATTTCAATAAAGGCTTGGAGAAATACAAATACATTTTTAAATGTTTTGACAAAGTAGAAATTGAAATTGACACATGGAATTATTAGGTTGTGAATGTTTCTTTAAAATAAGTTAAATCCAGTTAATTTAATAATTATTATTTCATGCCCGTTATAAAGTTTGTTTACTTGTTCTTTCTCAATGATCTCTTTTAGCGTCAACATTTAAAAATTCTTTAGATATTTTTACTTGGATTTTAGTAAAGTAGTAGCCAATTGCCTTTGTAAGTAACCTACAGCACAGTAGAAAGTGTACGAAGTGTGTAAATGAAGTAAAAAGACTAATTGATGCAAGTTCGAATAGAATTACAATTCAAAACTATTTCCTTCAAAATAACTTCCTAGGGAAGCCACACAGTGGATATGATTCTTCCTATCTTCATGGCAGTGCTAGAACTCGGATACTGGAGTTACCTTCAGCTGATCGGTGACAGTCGTTTACATGTTTTGGGTGTCCAAAAATGAGTTTCCTTGAGAAGATTTTTCAATCAGAAGAAGAGGAAATAGTCATAAGAACTCAAGTCAGGCGGGTAAGGAGACTCAGGAGACACACGAATGGTTTTACTGGCCAAAATCTAATTTTTTTAAAACCATTTTTGTGCAGATTTTTCTCGTCCCCAATGAATTAGTCAAAATCTGATGAACGATAGATTGAATCAAATTTAACCCTTGCCCAATCATTCAGTACTGTCAACCGACGATCTGAATGCAGAAGATCCCAAATCCTGTCGATATTTTCATCTGTTCTTGAAGATGAAGATCTTCCGCTGTAGGTTTCATCTTCAATCGACTCTTTTCCTTCTGAAAATGCCGAAAACCACGGAAAAACCTGGCCCCGTAAAATATCACTGTCTCCGTAGGTCTGCTTAAATTTTGTAAAAGTTTCCGTTGCTGTCTGAAGCAAAGCCTGTTAGCACACCGTTGTTTGAAATTGACGTTACTCATTTTTAAAATGCATTAGAAAAAACTGTTTCACGAAAAAAATCGCACGTTCCAAGTGTGACCAGATCGAACGCTACGTTTCCAGTCTTATTACTTTACACACCACGTATATATAATAAAAATAAGAATAATAGACAAAAACAGTTTTTTTTTTAATTTTTCTTATTATTTATTAAAATAAAATAGATTTTATCTACAACTATTGAAATATGGGTACATTATACGTGTGATACTACATATAATATACTACTCATATTACACAAGTGTAATATGAAATGTTATATTACACGCTACACTTTTCTGTAATAAATAGAGCATATAGTTTAACGCATTACATTTTAATAAACTGTTAATATATTAATAATATACTTTTTATTATATCAATATAAATGATTATAAAAGTATAATAAATACAATTTGAATAGTTATTTTGACATTTAAGTGCTACTGTGGCGCCATCTGTTAAGCTATATATGAACTACTCACAATTAACTGAATATTTAACAAATAATATCAGATTTTTTATATGCCCGTTAGTTGTAGATAAAGTATAGTATTTGACTCGCATAATATGGCTACATTGCACTCGGATGATTAAATATACTCGCTACCGCTCGTATTTTTAATTACATCCTCGTGTAATATGGCCTACATATTATGCTTATTAAATAATATACTATTTTTTATACGGTTGGAAAAAAAAACACTATTCAAAATTATCACATCCTACTTAAAAACGGTATGCGATAAAAAAATTTTGAGAACCTCCGTAAATTCAATATAAGACAGTGTCTGAAGAAGGTGCACACCAAAATCAGTTAATCTTTTAATTTTGAAAGTTAAGTGCAAAAATTAAAACCCGTAAAATTTACATTCTCATTTTTAGTTTCTAGTAACCTATGCATTTTTTCAAGAAACCAAAGATAGTTAAAATGGTCCCTTAGTGCGGTAACTTTGGTCTAATTTAACCGACCTTGTATCTCTTACCGTTCTCGAGCTCACCATGCTTACAAGTTATTTGAAACAGCTGTATAATATATATCAAGAAATCAAGATATCTTTTTGTTTTTTGTGGGAGACTTGAGCGCTCAGTGAAGAAAAGATTGTCTACCTCTGGTCGATTGCTGTATAATGGAAACAAACGATTTCGAAAACAAAAGTAATTCAGAATCGTGACTCGGTTTAGTTTAGATGATGAACGCAGCGAATGTTAAACCGTTTCATCTGTGAATAAAAATGAAAGTTAAGCAATTTTGAAAGAATTGTTTCTTTACAAATCCATCGTTTGTTTCCTGTTCATTATTATTTCACACAGGCTGACCGGAAGTGGAATCGAACGGTTTGAAACGCAGGATTTACTGTTACATACCAGCGATGGAATAACAAACACAGATCTGCTGACACATATTACAATAAGGAAAGAATGATTCAACAAATAGGGAGCTACATTCAAAAAAAATTTCAATAATGCATTCTTATTACCATTCACAGGTGTTTCGGATAACCGGAAATAGAATTATGAACGTGGCATTATACAATACGGGCATTTGTTTCGGATAAAACGAATGAATGTAGATACAATAAATGTGTATTTGTCATTGATTGAATTACAATCTCTAAACGTTGGAGAAAGTAAAAATAATTCATAAATTTTTATTTGTTAAACAAATTATTTAAGCTAAAAGTTCGTAAAATAAGAATTAAATTAATTTAAAAAATAAAATAAAACATTGATAACTGTGCTAAGATACACTACCATAGCAACAAATGACAATATTAAAAATTAGGTTATGTTAGGACTCATGTCAAATAAATATATATTTTGTTACATATTATTTAAATTGTTAATAAAAATTATTATGTACACCTATTTCATGTATAATGTACATTAATATTTGGTAATAAATGTTATTATATTCATTATTATTTATCCAATTATCTACTTGACAGATATATTTAAAATAGTTATTTGTATTACTAGTCCAGAAACTGAACTTTTGCGAGAGCGAGTTGATTTTGCAAATGCGAGATCTCGCAAAAGAGTTTCTAGGCGTGTGATACAAAAGATATTTTCCGCCGATGATACTTTTAATTTATTAAAGAAATATTATTACTACTTAATATTTTATACACAATAGGTTTTTATGTTGGTAACCTTTTCGATTCACATGGATATATAAACAATTCACTTGTTTTATTGAAAAAAATTAGTGACATTTCTTCTAACATAAAAACTAAAACGAATGTGAATTGCTATTTTTCAATAATTAATATAATATAATCGTACAACACCAGTATAATATGAATGAAAAATCAAGAATATTTATTTTAATTAACGCTTGACATTTCCAATAAAATAAAATTAAAATTTTTGCCAGAATGTAATGCTAAAATATTTATGTTGGCATCCCTACAAACAGAGACTTTCTGGACGATTTTGAGTTCTGTAATACTAGTCATATCGAACGGAGACAAAAAAATGTATTTTTTGCCTATAAACGTTTATTTACTTTCAACGCTCTAGTGATTGAAAAGTACTTTTCGTACTCATGCATTGAAATGTGTTGTTTCGCGTTGCCTAAGCAACACCTGGAACGTCAATTTCCCAGGTCTCCACCAGATAGGTGACCGGGAAATTTTGGAAAAAACACTCTTACTTCTACAGCATTTATTAAAAAACTATATTTATAATAAAATAGTATAATGTTTTAAACATTCTTTTACCTAATAATATTAAAAGAAAATAGGGGATTATTGAACGAAATTTAATGTAGAAAAAGTAAATTTAGTGCATTTGATATACAATGTTGGCAACAACTGCTGTCATGTTGACAGATTGACAGCACTTGTTAGTACTGAAACACATAACCACAAATCATTTTGTGTATACAATAAATAAAAATATTTGAACAAATAGAAAATTAATTATTGATTTTATGATTTTCGTACGAAAAATATTGTACAAACCTCTTGCGTGAACTGGGTTTCCGGAATCGTTCTATGGCAGCGCTCGCGAGCTCGCGCCGCCAAACACTCCTCCGGAAACCAGTCGTTCCCGCATTTGGTATGTAAATAACTATTTCAATCACTAGGGCGTAGAAAGTGACTACAAATTTTAAAGAGTGCGTAAAGTATATACTTTGTACCCGGCTGTGGGTAAAAGAATTAAGTAGACTCGTAGATAACATATCTTATTATTAACAATATTAACATAATTTGCGATTTGTGTTCAGCTTTAATCATTCAAGGGAACTAATTCTTTTAGTTGCACATTTTAGTCAAAATCTAATCAACTGTTCCTAGTATAAAACAAATATTTTATTTTCTTCTTGACATTGGAGTTTCACTGAAATTTATTACATGACAGCTATTCCAAAAATTTTACTATTTATTAATTATTCAGTCGAAAAATCAATATTCTAATTATACTTTTCACCACATTAACACATCCAAAAGAAGCCAGGTCTTCCGGTAACCCAAAAAACATTTTCGGTATATATAATTGTCATAGTATTTATAGTCGATTCCAAATTTAGTACTTGTATTATCCATATATTATTCAGGCACTTTTAACGACGAGTTATATAAGTTATTATATTTTTTGTATTGAAATAAAAAAGTCATTAGTAAAAAACCAAAAATTATATTTTTATGTATATCTAGCCACCTATGCAATTTTTAGGAAAAACAAAAAGATGTAAAAATAACCTCTACATGAGACAAATTTTGTCTAATTTAACGAACTTCGTATCTCTTATGATACTGATGAACTGATCTTTTTTGTTTGATAGTTATTTGAGAAAATTATAGTATAGCAAAAAATAATTATATAAAATTTCTGAATAAATTTTTCTGGAGATTGCTATGTATTTTATATATGGTAATTTTCGAAGTAGCTACCACAAAACCAAGCACCATAAACAGAACTAAAATATTATTTTTTTGAAATAAAAATTGTTACTATCATATTGTACAACTTCCTTCTAATATTTTTATCTATGTACTCATTTTTGCCTGTTACGAAATATTTGCATTTTTTCAGAAAAGGAATCTACATATTTGACCCGTACATTTTTATAATAAAAAAAACTTTTTTCTCCCGGGGCGGATCCAGAAATTTTCCCAAGAAGGGGCGAATTACCGTTTTTTTAGGTAATCATAAGCAATAATCAAAAACTTTAATAATTAAGACGAAGTGATACAATATAAGTTATCTTATGTGGGGGTCATTTTATACATGTTTTTGTTTTTCCCTAAAATTGACTAACCATAAAATTTTGAAATTTTGTATAAGGCACTGCTATAACATCTAGTTGTGCATCTCCCTTTTGTTTTGCAATCAGTAGTGCCAAAAAGGGCACTATTCTCGTAGTATTTTTTTTTCGCAAGCGTAGAATGTTAAAATTTAATTTATGTTAATATGCGCCTCCATTTTTTATTTCAATTGGCTTTTTTAATAGGACAGTTTTTTTTTGACAAAAACTTAATAAAAATAATAATTTAACTGGCTTTAATATCTACTTGTAGGAAACATTTGATAATAAATTGACATTAATAAATGTCAGATCATATTTCGTGAAAAATATGTACGAAATAAATGATATATAAAACTACATTTTAATAAAATTTAGCCGGAGAGTGATATTATTTTCAAGTGAAATTAGTTTAAATGAAGTGCAGAAAAAATATGCATAATTTAGCGTACAAGGAAGTCATGTGGTGTCCACATCAAATTTTTTATTTTTCAGTAGTGTAAGTATATTTTTAGTCAAATTTTTCATGTGATCGAGTCTCTTGGGTGGTGGAATCTCTTGGGTTGTAGCTCACTCTATCCATCCTGGGCCTTAAATTATATTATTTTGATTGTAAGTTAAGTGTTAATAATAGTTAACTTGAAAACATTACACCAATACTAATAAAAGATTTTAATCTGCAATCCTAATTCTTTAAAATGGTTTGAGAAAACACTCGGTACTATTTCACTTATAATAATATAAACTCTTTATTGCAATTTCGACAATCGTCATGATCAGAAGAGTTGAAAGTATAACAGTTCGTTAGCTTATAAATATATTTACAGGCGAATGATTAGTGGGGTTAAGTTTAAAGAAGGAAATTTGTTTTCAATTCTTCTGATGATGAAGTGATTGTCGAAATTGCAATAAAGAGTTTATATTATTTTAAGTGAAATAGTTCCGAGTGTTTTTTCAAACCTTTTGTCAATGTTTCACCTAGCACTAACAGCATCCTCTATCAATATTCCTAATTCTTTACATAACCACTTCATTGACCACCAAAACCCCATTATCCTAGATCTCATTTAAATCTTTCCTCAAGCGAACAACCGAAGTCACCACCTTTCTCCAGTGGTCACCACAACCCACAACATTCCAATCCAACAATCCAGCAATCCTTATCCCCATCTGGTTGGATTCTCTCCCAGCGCACAAGCCGCCACCGACAACTCTCTCTTCAGCGGCTGAAGACAACAGTCCGTCCGTGCGTTCCCCAGTCACACGACAGACGCCGCCAGTACGCCGTGGTTCGAACCCAGCAGTGAGTGAGTGAAGTGACAGTGAACTAGCAGAGCTTAAGCGACGTAGTTATGAGGTAAGGTGTTAGTTGTGTTTGTGGTTTAATATAGGTTTATGTGTTAGGGGCATAAAAAGAGTATAATGTGAGGATATGTTTAAAGCTCGGTGCGGTACGATTTATTTAATTTGGTTCTTGACTTAAAAAATTCTCTTGGTATATTATATACTATGCTATGGTTACTTTGTAGATAGTTTTCATTGTTAGATTGTTTGTGTTTAAAAAAAATAATATAACCCAAGTTTCAAATATACCGGTTTTTTTTTTAAGATGCACATAAAAGATTAACATGGGAAATATGTTTTTTGCAAGCTGTTGCTCCTCTTTTAACTGACAGTAATGGTTGTGGTATCAATACGAAAATAAAAAAATCTGCATCAAATGACACCAAATACATGTACATTTTATTGTATTTTAATCGTATAAATATATATTTTTATTTTTTGAATTTCTTAATAATAACAATGAATTAAAAAAAAACTGTTTGACGTTTGACGTTTTATCTGTCAGAATTCAGCTATGATTTTTTTATTTTGTATTCCATAATGCCAATTTGCACAACTTATAATTAAATACCTAACAATAGGTTAACAAAAAAAGTGCATATCAAAATTTTGATAGTATTCGGTAGCTATAATTTTTTTTAAATTTTATATTCTTGAAGATCATTTTAATTTACTAAGTTTATTAGTTTATTAAGTGATATTTATGAACATTTGTAAAAAAATGTAATAAAAAGATTCTTGTGTAAATTTTTTTATGTAAGAATTTAATAAATATTTTTTTCAAACAATTTCTGATCTAGTTATTATAAATTATTAATGTACTATTGTAACTATTGGTTAAATTGACAATATCGTATCGAAAAAAAAATGTTATAAATTATTAAATAGTTTTATCAAAATTTCGATATGCATTTTTTTTGTTAACCTATAGTTCTGTATTTTATTATAAATTGTGCAAATTAGTATTAAAAAATATAAAAACACATAGCTACCGAATTCTGAAAGATAAAACGTTAAATGTCAAATATTTTTATTTCATTGTTCAAATGCCATGCCTATCACTATTATTCAGAAATTGAAGAAATTTTAAAAATAATTTACACAATTAAAATACGACAAAATGTACATGTATTTGGTTTCATTCGATACAGAATTGTTTTATCTTTCTATTGATTGATACCGCAACCATTACTGTCAGTTGTAATAGGGGCAATAGCCTGCAAAAAACTGATTTCCCTTGTTAATGTCATATGTGCACCTTGAAAAGAAAACATCCGGTATATGGACCGTATTGATTATTGTGACGAAATATGAATGAAATTTGTGGCTGCACAGGCCAAGTTAGTTCCTGAAAAGTTAAAAGAATGTTAAATCAAAATTAAAATGTTTTGTATTTATTGTGCAGTTTGGATTTTATTTATTAAACATAATTTTCATTTGTTTGAATAGCTGTTGCTTGGCAACTTTATATGCCCTTGGGCGATAAAAGCCAAATTACGTACAGACGTTTTTGAGGGCAGATAAACAAGTTTATGATTCCAAAATAAAATAAAAAATATTACAAGCGAATATAGCACAACAAAATATAAGTATGGTTGTTTTATGATTTATGCAAAGTTTAAAACCGTTTATGGAATCTTATTGGCCAAACATGATAAATTATACAAACTCAAAAAAAACATTTGAAGAGAAAGAAATGGACGGTAGGGAACAAATTCATACTGAATTTCGAACAACTGATTTTCTTTAATCTCGTAATATTTAAATCTCAATTCAAGTTACAAATTGAATAAAATTTAAAATGTATTATTATTAGAATACCTTAACCTAGATTTAAAAGTACATAATTAGAAAACATCTTGCACACAAATTTTGGATTCGGTCCAGGACAAAAAAATATCAGCCTAAAAGAAACTTTACCACAAAAAAAAAACTTTATACGGTTCAATCAGCTTATTTTATAATGAGTATCAAATATCTCTTACAACTATAAACGTACTTTGTGTTATTTAAATGTAAAGAAAATGAAAGGATGGTAAAAGTATTAATAAACACGAATCTTCAAACCAGTTTACAAATAATGACCTGTTTTACTTTTAACAATAACTACTAATTTACATCGTTTAAATAAATTTACATTAATATATAGGTTACTTTTCTGAAAATAGAAATGAAGTACTTTGAAGAAAAAATGTATTTTCATATAAAAATTCTAATAATAGTTTAAGAAAAAAACAAAAAGAAATATTATGTCTATAAAATGAAAGAAAATAATCCCGAAATCATGAAATACGAGATGATGATATACAATATCTAGAATTAATAAATTAAAATAATGAAAACAATTTCTTTCTAATATTTTAATTAAAGGGATGTGAGTTTCCTATATTCCTTACTTTCATTATGCGGCAGATAAAATTTAAAAATGTATATATTATTTTTCTTTTGAGTATTTAATGAAATTCACTAATATACCAACTTTCGACTGTAAATCAATCTTCAGCAGGATGATAAATGGTATTAAAACTTATTCAAGTAAATCATCATGTAGTTGGTAGATGATTTAGTAACTTATACTGTGTATGTGTGTTTTATCTACATTATTAGCTACTAATTTAGATGATTTACTTCAATAATTTTTAATACCATTTATCACCCCGCTGAAGACTGATTTACAGTCGAAGTTTTAGTGTGTTACTGGATGACTGTCTCCAAAAGTTTTTTCCTAATTAAAATTCTGTTCATGAATGAAAGATATAGTTGACCAATTCAATATTGTTTTAAAACGTCCGTTCAATATTTCACTGTATATTTGTGTACAATCTCTCATCATAAAACATATGATCACAGCTAAAATCAATTTAATATTCACGCTATAATAAACCTAAAAAAAAAATGTACATTGAAATAATAAAAATAATAATTCAAGATTTTAAAATATGCCCACAAATTACGGTTTTATAAAACATTTTTTAAAGTGATATCTGTCAGTCCATCCATCTGTCCGAATATAAGTGTGTGCTCTTGTATAGCAAATTCTGCTAAACGGATTTTATTAATTTAATCTTTATATTTAAGCTTCTGACATTAGTATCAGGACTTGATCGACTTTTGATAAAAATCCACCCAAAAGAGACAATATACAAGTGTAATATTAATTTATTTATTATTTCAAAAATTATAGGTTTTAGGAAATAAAAATTCACACTTTTAAATAAATTTACGTTAAAAATAAGTATTCAATGTAAAATTGTGTTTATACCTGAAAAATATCTCAAAAACATTTATTTTGGGTAAGAAATTATGGTTTTCTAATTTAGTACATACTGATAAATATCAATGCCCTGAGCTAAATTAAAAAAAAATATCTTTTTCTATATTTTCTCCACAAAACATCCATTGGAATGATACGGTGAGAGAAGAGAAATTGATAAACCTGAATTTTTAATTATTCCTTGGGAATCTTTTTGTCTCTAAAACATTTCTTTTTTTAAACTTAAGTAGATTTTTTGCAAATATATCGTAACAGTCTTTCAAATAAAATATTAGAAGAAAAATATTCTATGTAATATGCTAGTGACAATTTTTATTTAAAAAAATATGTAGTTCCGTTTTTGGTAGTTAGTTTTGTGGTAGCTGCACCTGATATTTTTCAATTTTTTTACGTCTATAAAGTACCATATTTAAAAATATATGGCACAGACATATTTTGCCATAAAATTTTTATGTTTTTTTCATGTCACTCGTCAGAAATAAATGATTTTGAGAAGTATGTCAATTATTCCATCAGATAGTGAAAATGTAATGCTACACGTTTTCTTTTATATAAAAGTAAATGTTCTCTCAATAAAAATGATTATTTATAGATTTGAATTCTATAAATACCCATGTTCCAGTTTTAATAGCAGTTCTATTTTGATTATGCTAAACATCTATTTTAAATTCATTATGCAAATTTTATTTTAATAGATTACTATTTCATATTTGAATATAATTAAATTTTATTGCTAAAATATATCCTCTTCAATATTGCAACAGGTAATAAATAATGCACCAGTGGTATTTAAAATTGAAAGCATGCAAAAAACAAAGGTCACAGAAAAAATTGTCAAAATGCATCGCTTTCTAGCGATTGTGATAAACAAATTTCTACTCGTAGTGTGTGTCATAAAAACCTGCGATTATACTTTAATTGTTAATGTCACAGTATAAACATTACATTATCTACGATAAGATCTGATGTAGTCTTCCGGTTAGACCATCAATAATGTCAAGCACTTTACAAGGTATCACCAAATAAAAACATATCAGGTGTTTTCACTTTTTATTCATTGTTACCTACCGCTGATTTCGGTAATGATAATTTATACCGTTGAAAGCGTTTCCAGATGTTATCTTCCGGGTACTTCAACTGGCGAGGAAAGTGTACTACAGAGGGTACTTATACTGTTTAGTGCCCTTTGACTCATTGGGGATTTATGGATGTAGGGTTCAAATCCCAGTGACGACAAATCGTTGACCAAAAAAAAAAAGATTCTGCTGTGTCCAAGACTTTTGGAACCCACTATAAGCTATAGGTCTCCTGTCCTGTTACTGGAAACTGGTCAATTGTGCAGTGCAAATTAAAATAAATAAACAGTAGATAAAAAAACTAGTTGTGACCCACACAGCATAGTATTAGAGAACTCAAAATCGTCCAGAAACTGTCTGTTTGCTAACTTAAATATTTTAGAATTAAATTCTGCCAAAATTTTTCATTTTATTTTATTAGAAATATGAAACGTTATTAAAACAACTATTTTTGATTTTTTGTTATACGATTATATTACGTTAATTGATTGAAAAATATCAATTCACATTCGTTTTATTTTTTATGTTAGAACAAACACTATTTTTTTTGAATAAAACAAGTGAATTGTTTATATGTTTATCCATATAAATCGAAAAGGTTACTAACATAAAATTTTAAGTAGTAATAATATTTTTTAATAAATTAAAAGTATCATCGGCGCAGAAAATCTTGTTTATCACACACCCAGAAACTTTTTTTAACATCGCAGATCAATTTTTGGAAATATCAGTCCATCAAAACAAAAGTGACAATGTAATAATTATTTTTAGTTTTTTTTTGGCAAAAATAAAAAAATATGCAACAATCGTTATTTGAAAAAATAATTATAAGTATACAGTTACCATATTTCACATGTATGTAAATCCCTAGATTACACTCTAATAGTTTTTAATTGAATTTTATAAAAATTTTATTATACAGGGTGTTCCATTTAGAAGTACCACCATTGCTATCTCGAGAACTATAAGAGCTACGAGGTTGGTTAAATTAGCAAAGAACCACCATTTTACAAGACTATTAAAATGAGCAAAAAAATTATTTTTTTTCTACCAGTGGTTCTCAAAATACGGGACCCAACTTTCTTATTTTAAATGGAAACGTATGTTTATTTTTAGGTTATTCGATAGATTATTTTTTTCTGAATTCAGCGATATGTACATATCATATACTAATATAACAAAATAATTGAGAAAATGCATGTTAAATTTATATGTATTTTATTTATATCTGGCTGAAACAAGAGTGCTATGGTTAGAAAACATAGACATAATGTTCTGTCTAACATTGTTTGATTATTTTTTGTTAAATTTTATTTTCTTAAACTGTCAGTTTTAAGAAGAAAATGAATTGTTTTGTATCCAAAGCACTCTTATTTCAGCCAGATATAAATAAAATACAAATAAATCTACCATGCATTTTTCTCAGTTATTTTGTTATATTAGTATATGATATATTTATATCGTTGAATTCAGAAAAAAATACTCTTATCAAATAACCTAAAAATAAACATACGTTCCTATTTAAAATAAGAAAGTTGTGACCAGTATTTTAAGAACCACTGGTTGAAAAAAAATTTTTTTTTGCTCATTGTATTAGTCTTGTAAAATGGTGGTTCTTTGCTAATTTAACCAACCTCGTAGCTCTTATAGTTCTCGAGATAGCACTGGTGGCACTTTTAAATGGAACATCCTGTATAAGTGAAGCAAAATATAAAAATAGTACATTATACTCGTTTTATACGATATATTGTTCCATTCCTGTTTTTGGAGCACTCCTCGCTGCGCTCGTCGAGCCCCAAATACTCATGTAACAAAATTCTGTCTTATAAAACTTATGTAATAATAAACTATTATTAATTCAAAAGAATTATTTAAAATAACATTTGAAAATTATATTATTTAATTCTTATTAAAATCTTAAAATGTGAAAATTGATATAATTTAATATTTTATAACGAAACTTTGATAAAATTTTATGCACTATTTTACAATAACAATACCTACCTATACAAATTTAATTTCCAAATGTTAAAGTATAAAATAGAATTTTTATTAAATTAAATTTTGCAATATAATTTGCAAAATATAATGGAACTTATAAAGAAACAGAATTTAAAATTGTAATAGATGTAACGAATTGCTTATTAACTATTATATATGGTTAGTTACTATCTCAGATAACATCTAATACATGAGCACAATTTTAATGCATAAAATAATTATCTTTTTATATTATGTGTGCGAAATTTGATTATAGTCCATGACAAAAAATGTGTGAAAATCTTCATTGCAAAATTTTCGAAATTGAATTCACACACTCTCTCCATTTAAAGCGATTAAGTACTACTCCGCCTACATTCAACACCCATAGTGCACTAGTACTACTTTTCTACGCGTATTTATGTCGTAGTAATTTGTTATGAACACATGGTTGATATACGTGCAGTGCTTTATTGATTAAAAATTTGAGAAGTATTTAGGTTAGGTTGACTGTTATGTAAGAAAATAAGGAGTGAACTAAATATTATTAACCGTGTAGATATTTATTATGCATATTAATAATCACTAGATATTAGGTTTAAAAATTGGATAAAGTACTGTTATAATTTCAATAATACAATTTATTATAATGTATGAAACACTGAATAAATTTTAATATTTTATTATTTAATATTGCAATACCAGATTTATTCAAATATATAAATTTGAATAATATATACTATACATGTATACATTATATCACATAAGGTATATTGATAAATAATTACTGCAAGAGAAATTTTACCTGTGTTATTTATTGGAAAAATATTTTGTATTGAACAAATAACAGCAGGAAACAAATGACTAATTATTAGCAATAATTTATTGAAAATTAATTATCTCTAACATATTGTTTTTAATTTAAATATGTAAATAATTGCATAAATATATTATAATTAATACAGCAAAAACATTCATTGAACAACTCAGTTTGAAATAAATAAATAAATGACACATTAATTATTTCGACATTAAAGTAAATAATTCGTACATTGAATTTCATTTTATTGAGTATTTTGCTCATTTTGTTTTTGAAAAACTCACTAAAGTTACTTTTGCCTACTGATTCAGATTTCTGATAGAATTTTATGTTCTGCAACTTTTATTTGAAACTTTTTACCTACAATAATTAGAGAAGCAGGAAATTATACCAAAATATGGATTTATTTGATTTTAAGTAGTAATAATATTTCTTTAATAAATTAATAGTGTCATCGGCGCAAATCTTGTGTATCACACGCCTAAAAACTCTTGCTTTTAGCTCCGCCTGTCAAAATAAGCTCGCTCCCACAAAAGTTTAGTTTCTGGACTAGGGATAAAAATAACTCATTTACTTGACAATTCGTGATTTTTTCGTCAATGTCACTCGATAAATTGCTATATATTATATATGAAAAAAAATTAAAATACCTCCGCCATGATTATATTTTGGTGATAAGAAAAATTTTATGTTTGTTGTCATTAGTAAAATAATCAGGCAAATATAATTCGAATTGGGTCAAAAGTGATCCTCAAGTTATTCCAGCTTCGCTGTCGTGATCTAAATATCTTTTTTGACACTCGTTTGTCTGTTACCCAACAATTATTTATATATTTTTCCAATAAAATCATGGCTCATATTGTATTACTTATGATACATTTTATTGATTGTGACTTAGCGAATCAAAATACACATTTAAAAAGTGTTCACTGTATATCATGAAATCAGAATGTTAATAAGTTTAGAATTATTTATTTATAGCAAAGTAGAATATGAAGCAATAAATGAGTTTTCTACTCGTGTTGAATAATTGTATTGCCGAAGATCTTTCACTTCCCGTTAGCATAGTTCACTAGTCATGTGATCTGCTCATCCTTTCTATAGCTGGCGGATACGATCTTACGTACAACATTGCATCAACATTGGCTCTGAACACTCTACCGAGTACTCTCAACACTCACTTTCAACAGACAAATTCACACAAATAAAATAATAACTCCAATCATCTACCATCTATAATGATCCATTCATTATAGTTATATAGAAATTAAATAAATATATCATTCACGACCACTGGCGTGCGGTGGGTTTTATATTTGGGTAAGCACAAAAGCGGAAATTTTTCTTTAAATAAATAAAAAAAACTTTATTCAATAATTTGAATAAAAGTTCAATGGGGTCCTCCACTATTTTTTTATATAAAACTTTATCTATTTGAAAGCGAGGTGTAGTTTTAAAAAGTCTTAATTCTTATTTGTTAAGCCGTAATATTTTTTTAAGTGTTCTGTGACTCCAAACAGTGGGGTTTGCTAAAAATTTCAATTACATAAATTGATCTATTTCAAATGTTACAAAAACATACAAATATATTTTAGATAATTACTGTGTTCCTTACTTGGAAATATGCATAAATATTAAGCATTTTAATAAAATAATTTATTAATGATTACGAATATTATAGTCCGAGTATTGACAGCCACTGGCATGATACAACATATCTTTCATTTCCATATCGTGAATATTTTTTCCACAAATTTTCTTTGTACAAAATTTTAAATTATTTTTTCTAAATTTAGATTAGCCCTGAAATATGCTTTGTATTTTGTAATTAATTGCCAGCTATAGATTAATTGTCAAATATACCATCTGACACTGACAGTAGGATTAGAAGTAGCAAGAATTTGGAATTGGGTAGATGTGTGAGAGAGAAAGATATAATATTGTGTCATAGATTTTAAGGGTACTAAAAACACAAATATCTTAAAAATGAATAACTTTTTTGAAACTTTGATAGGTCCTATCTTATAGAATTAAGGTCTGAATTGATTATAAGTGATTAATTTCCTAATTTACTACTATGGTGGAGGACACCATTTTTTTTTTTTGTCTTATATGAAATAAATTTACCTAAAAGTAATTTGTTGTTTACTTAGTTTTAATTTCGTTACTTGATTCAAAATCAATATGAAGATAAATCTTCCTGTAGACATGATTATTTTTTTATTATTAAAAGAATATGTGTTGAAATGGCGATTTCAATAAATATTTAAATATACAGGCTTTAGAACTTTCACACATTATCCTGTTTTACTGTTTTTAGTTTGAATAATATAAGATAGTTAGTTGTGGTTGCGTTTCTATAAGTAAGCAGAAATTTTTCTGCTTATAGCAAATCTTAATAAATGGTTCCAATCACCCTAATTTACGAACTGAATATACCACCTTTTTAGAGCTTATTCTGACCATACGCCTTTAATATCTACAATAATAGATATTTAGACGCGTGCAAAATTTATTCATTTATTTAAAAGGATTTTGTATTGCTTAAAATATTCCATAGAACTATTTATTTTTTTTACGTCATCTGGTATCGGTAACATATTGAATAATCAAAATTCTTCTCTTAAATTACCACCTGCCTTTGTTCGAAAAGTATTTTATGAAATAGACATAATTACTTTTCTTAACTTAACATTAAATATATTTTAATCCTAATGAAGCGAATCTTTAAATGACAAAAATAACTACGATTTAGAACCAGGAAAACATAAAAAATTTAAGTGAAATATATAATTATCTGTTCTATCCAAAAGAAGCGAAATGTCTGATATTTATTTATTTTTAAAACTATCTACTACTTTTAAATTAATAGTAAACTACCTCGAATTAAATGTAATGAATGAAACTTTTAATGTCAGCAATTTAATTTTATGAATAGGTACGTGTAATTCCAATTTTCTTGTCTGTATTTTAGAAATAGTTTCAAAGGTCGTTCAATAAACACTTTAATCTGAAAGTGTAAATTGTAAACATTCATTGCATCATGATTTAGTGCCAATGCTTCAGGCGATAGTAAACTGATGCCTGGAATATTTGACACAAATTTAAATAATTTACATACTTTACAATTTGAACGAGTAAATAGAACGTCAAGGACGAATATTTTACTAAATTTAATTTTTACCTTAAATACATCAGAACTAAGCTTTTAATTTATGGACAGCAGTTAATTTGATTAATATTGGGTACATACGAAAATGATCTTCAAATTTATTTTAACAGAGGATTACATAACAATATATATATATATATATATATATATATATATATATATATATATATATAAATATTTGTGACCACCATAGAACTGACCGCTATTAAATTAATAAAAGTGTGCAGGGTAAATGAAGAAGAGATGGACTTTTGGTCTTAAAAGTACATTAAAGTGATATCTCTCATAGGAAATGTGAATTTTGTTGTTTAGAGACAGTGTAAATAGCCGCTTGAAAATTAATGAAATCAACTCTGAATAATTTAAGATTTATTTTCAAAATTGCCAAAGAATGTTGTACCTTTTATACACAATTAGTTAATTACTAGTTCAGTAGGTTTAAACTAATTATTTATGTACACATTTTATAAACATATGCATAAATAAGACTTAACGTAATCTGAAAATGTAGTTCTATTTGTACACAGTCATAAGTAATTTAGTGATCCATTTAACCTCTGCTCTGAGGACAGATGGACCACGTACTACTGAGGAGAGATGAATCAGAGTATTTTTATTGTTAAAAGATCAATTCAACCCCAAAACAATAAAAAAATCATTTGCGCTAAGAAAGATAGACGATCTATTAGTTGCTAGTTCATGAGTTCCGCAGAACGGTTGTTAAATGGTTAACAAGAGGGTGATGATAATGAAGAAGCTGAAGTTTGTGAAAACAAATATGCGGGATGAAAGGAAAATTATTTAAAACAACGATAAAGAAGGATGATTGGATAAAATGTATAATTTGTGGTCGCTGTTTGCACGAAGAGTGTATCACATGTGACAAATGAGAAAAATCTGTCAACCAGTTCATCGCCCCATAGCCTAGGTCCTCACCTATATAGTGGAGGAGAGTTGGACTTTTGTTAACCCGAATGAAATATATTTTGTAGTTTTCCGAACATAGTTTATTTTTTCCTTATTCTTATAACTAAGCCTAGACTATATGTTGTTATATTTTTAAAAAATATTATTCAACTATTCTAACTGCATTTATTATAAATTCGAGTTAGTAATGGGGTGATCCAAAAAAAATGTTACAAATATGCGACTCTTGCCATGTATATGGCAACATGAAATATCTCAAAATATAATATTTTTCATTCATAATTTTCTTAAAATATATTCCTACTCCGAATGCACACAAAGATATATCTGACATACATGACATGATACGAAGTTAAAACGTTAGACGTCAGAGTAAACTAACCTAAAATTATATAGTATAACATGAATTCGCAGGGTGTTCTAATCGTTATTGTATGATATAAATATTTTATTAGTGTCTAACTACAGATTAGAATGCATGAAATATAATTAAAATTAAATGTTTATAAATTATAAACTACCGTAGTATACATTTCGTCCGCAAGAGAGCTAAATAATTGTAATTTGTGACGTTTGGACAAATGGTGTTCTATTGAGATTTCACATCGAGGTCTATTTTCAAAAAAAAAATGTCTATAGGGCAATGTAAACAAATTGGATGAAAATATTGTAGAAAAAAATAAAACAGAAAATGAGTATCTCAACGGTATCTTTATTTATGAAGATGAAGCTCTGTAGAAATTAATTTAATAGTTCCAAAGCTTAACAGTTTAATACCTGGACGTGTTTATAAATTCTATCCGGCCTTCAATTTCAATGTTAATACCAAAAAATAAATTACATACTCCACTTCCGAACCGTGGCCCGGTCTATTATTACGCCTAGTGCCTCCTATTATTTTCCGATTAAATTTATGAGTTCTTAAACGCTTGTAATATTGAGATAGGAAATGAGTGATTTCTCAAGATTAGATGATAGTAATGTTTCAATTCAAAGTGAGAACATTAGCAGAACAGAACACTTTCTTCGCTGTCAAACTGTGAGACAGATGAAGGCGGTTTCCATGACAGCAGGATTAATATTGCTTTTATATAATCAAGATAATACGTGATTTATTATTGAGAACTTTTTATAAATATTTTCCTTTCTTTATGGTAATAAGTGGGACAAGAATTCCGTGAATTTACTTGGAAAATTTGGATTTTACTTTAAATATATGAGGAGACTTCGATGGTAGATGAGGCAAGGAACCTTTTAAAATATTTAAAATTTTAAATAGGTAATTACATTAAATTTTATAATCAAACTCTAGGCAAATATATATAATTATGACCTTTTAATATAAAGGGTGTTCACTTTAATTGGGCCACCATTGCTCTCTCGAAAAGTTCTATAAAGGTTACTTGGGCAAACAATTTCTGTTTTACAAGACAAAGTTATAGAACAGAAAAACATATTTTTTCAACCAGTGGTTCTCAAAATACAGAACCAAACTTTTTTATTTTAAATGTAAACATATATTTGCTCATTCAATAGAGAATTTATTTCTGAATTCAATGATATAATATTATCATACTTGATTAAATATGAGTATTTTTTTAAGCTGGAATTAGAGGGAAATTTATAGGAATAAAACTTGATTTATATATATATATATATATATATATATATATATATATATATATATATACCTCAGGCCTAGTAGTTGCACATCTTCTTCCATTCTTTCTTATTTCTTGTTTTCTGTTTCCAGTCCAGAATTCCTAGTTCTTGTAAATCATTTTCTATTACTTCTATCCATTTAATTCTTAGTGTACCTCTTCCTCTTCTTCCTGTTATACCACCTATTAGTATTTGTTTTGTTATTCACTCTTCCGGTAACCTTTAAACGTGACCTAGTCATCTCTTTCTTTGTGCTCTGATTATATTTATGATTGATGGTTCTCCGTACAATTGTGATAACTCTTTATTTGTATGTCTTAAACAAATCTCGCATTTCTTTTTTTCTTCCATAAATTTTTCTTCATACCCTTCACTCCCAGACTTCCAATAATTCTTTTTCTTTCATATTCATTTTCCAAAGCTCCTCCAAACGTGACCATTGGTCTTATTATTATCTTGTAGATGTGTAGCTTTACTTTCCTTGTGATATTCTTTATCACAGCACTCTCAATATTTTGTTTTTTTTTTTTTTGGTATTCTTACTTTTATTTCTTTCCCCTCTCCATCTTTGCTTATCATTGTAAAACCCATGTAATTAAATTCTTCTACTTTTTGAAAATCATATTATTTTCCTTTATCTGAAGTCAATTTTAATTTTGTTTCTTGATTGCTTTCTTGAATATTTTTATTTTCATATGCATATTTAGGTACATTTTATTTGCATAATCCGCTCTTTAGTAGTATTTTTATTATTTAATTTTTTGGCCCCAATGGTACTACCATTGGATTTTTGGAAAAAATTGGTCAATCAATAATGACAATTTCTTTAATTTTTTGTAAATATTTTGTAAAAAACATATTTCGAATAAAATGATTTGATGAAAGTTACTATAAAATATGCAAGTATATATCAACTTTTATTTAGATATCCAACATGCTAATGGCTTACTTTGTTATTGAATCATTCACAGCGAAGACTTCTTTTTTGAATCTAGTGTTCCTTGATCTTAACCTCTTAACTTTTGCCTAGATTTAACCGCTAAATCCAAGTGTGAATGAATAATTACAGGACTTTTTCTCGCGATTGCATGTAAGAAAGTGAGACTTGTGCAACGTGAGACGTTTAGTGATCTTGTTGCATAATCTGAGAAAGAAGATTAAGATTCTCTTTAGCACTAAAAGGTTTTATAATACCATAAGTAGGTTAAATAGATATATTTCTCTTTATTACACAGTATATTTATATGTAATGAATAATTTATTTAGTTATAGTTTTATTTTATGACGGATAATGGTAATAGTTTCAGTGTTTTAATACTTCGTTGAAAGATAATCTTTTACTACAAACCATCTTTATTTTATTATGCATTTGAATTAGTTACGGATAATCAAAGAAATTAGTAATTAACTGTTTATTTTTCTTCTTATACCTTTCGAAATCTATAAGAACTTATTTTATTATAATAATTTTAATCTTCATTATAATATAAAATAGTCGCTCTTAATATGGCACACTTATACCTTTCGAAAACAATAACATTTTATTTTATTATAATAATTTTAATCTTCAATGTAATATAAAAATGCTGTCAATATGGCACACTTGTATTTGTATTTCAATTAGTTTTACCTTCAATTGTTTATTTTCATTGTTATATTGTCATTTATTTGTGCAATAAAAACCTGAAATCCTTTTAATTCAATTAGATAATCCAAATTTGGGTTAGATGCATGATTTTATAATTTAACACCGATGGTAACTATATAACAAACTAACATAAAAAATGAAAAAGAATCAATCGCAATTTTTATTTTGAAATTACTAATCTATTAACAGGTTATTTAAAAATAATAGTACCACAAAATATTACACAAGATGTCCGTTTTAAGAGACTAACCTTTGGGATCTCGAGAACCGTAAGAAATACAAAGTCGGTTAAATTGGGGCAAAGTTGTCGCATTAATTGGCCATTTAAATGTTGTTTTTTGCTTTCTCAAAAATGTGAGACTTCCAACATTTCTTTTTCTTTCATGTTCATTTTCCAAAGCTCACTTCCATATTGGTCTTATTGGTACCTTGTAGATATGAAGCTTTACTTTTTTTGAGATAAATTTTAATATTAGTACTATCTCTATAGACGTCATATATTTTGTTCCTTTTCCCAATCTTTCTTTTATTTCTTTCTCCTACACACCTTTGCTTGTTCTTGCAATACCCAAGTAATTAAATTCTTCTACTTTTTGAAAATTGTATTGTTTACCTTTATCTGAAGCCTACTTTAATTTTGTTTCTTGTTTACTTCCTTGATAAAAAAACATAACTTGCTATTATATCTTGAGAACCATTTTTTTAAAAAAATATTATATTCTTTACTTAGATATTTCCGTTGATCTTCTACAAGTTTGTCTTATAACATTTTACTGTATTTTTAAGAGTATATAAATTATATGAGATAGCTTGATTCGCTGTTACACTCTGTATATTATAAATTGAAGAATTTCGTGTAAAATAAAAGTTTATCGATAAAATCAGGCCTTGTGATTACTTCTGATAAAATACAAACCAGTATAATTTTCATAAGTAATATCATAAGAGCCATGAATTTATTGGAAAAAATTACGAATAGTTGTTGCGTAGTAACAGACAAACGTGTGTCAAAAATGACATTTTATATTTGCTTGATTATTTCACGAATGACAACAATTCAAACATAAAATTTTTGATAACAACAAAATCTAACCATGACTACGATACTGTGGTTTTATCAAATTTCTTCACTGAAAAACTACCTATAGCCATCAAATTAAACATTATGATTGGATGAAAATGACAAGTATGAAATAATCAACTTAAAAATTTAAAATTTACTATATTTAATGCAACCTAGCGTACGTTTGATAACATAAGTTACATCTGATGCCCGCTTTAGTATAAGCATAAAATTTCACCTGCTCTTACAAAACTTGGCAAAATTTATAGCTAATTTTCGCTCTATTTTTGCCATTAGTCATAATTAATTACTAGCACGTCTGGTCCAATATTTGAGCAATGTGCCATTAAGAATTCGTGAAATTTCTAGGTGTATAAATTATTATAAAGACTATGAGTAATGTGCTAATGCCTAGCTTGGCGATGTCCATACAACGCACTTTCGTAACCAAACACCTGTCTTGTTGATCACTTTCGTACTCGTACGAGATCTGGAGCAACACGCCTTAAACTAATGCATCCGAAGTGATGTAATGCGTCTTCAGACCACGCGCTTTTTTAGATATGATGTGCGAGTTTTTTATTAAGTTTTTGGTGTGTCTGTAGGTTAGTAGGTCTTTAACTTATGTTTATGTAATTGTTGCAAAAATTTAAATGGCGCATTAGTGACCTCAGTTATATATAATAGTGAATTATTATCGTCAATAAAATAATGACGTATACAACGCCTTACTTATTTTCTGTTTCATTCCGAACATTAGAACTATATCATGAAATGAAAGAGAATTAAAAATATTTTCAGTTTATTGTTAGGCAACAAATAAAAACAATATACTACGGTTTAAATCTTAAAGAAAATTATATAAAAATTTCTTAATCTTAATTTTTTTTCACAATTTGTACAATACACATTCATTCGGTTATATTAGAAGAAAAAACTAACGACAATTACTTCAATGAAAAATGAAATACACATAAGTCAAAATAAATATTTTTTCGCAAATAAATTGAATTAATAGTTACAGAATTCAATAATGTTAGTAACTCAAAAATCAATTTTATTTGCTTCTCTCACTTTTGTCGCAAAGGGTCGTAATATTTTTAACCTATTATTAGGTTTTACTTGTTAGGTTGCGTATTAAAATAAATAAATAAATGTCCATTAGTTATTAGGATTTTAATTTAGCATTTCTTATTAATTTCTTTTATCTTCTTGTATTTACAAAACAAAAAAACTTGATATTTCATTATTGTGTCTTTTAAAATTAAAATATTTGTAAAATTTCTAACTCGGTTCAAATCCCACATTCGTCAATCCCAGTCGAAATAAGTTTTGGTGCCCTATTTATCCAATAACGTAATGTATAATACTTAGAATAATGTTTTGAAAATAAAAATAAGGATAATATTGCTATAACAATAAAAAATAACAAACACAGAATTATATTTATTTAATTTACACAATAATAATATTTTTATTAGCAATAATGTACTAGAACGTAACGCGCATACGAATTCAAGTCGGACTTTAAGTGCAAGCTTGGACCTTGCTAACTTTGGGTTTAAGTGTAATTCAGAATTATTTTTGTTGTAAATATCTACAAATGAATACTTACGTTTACCGAACAATTTAAAACTAGCTTGAAATTGTGCTAACTTGGAATTTGATAGTAAATACAACTTAATTTGTTTGATGTAAACATTTAATATTTACATAAATATTTACCAATTTTTAGTTTTTCTTCATGAACAAATAATCAGTATGAATATATAAATCAATAAATATATCTAATATTAAAAAATATTTATTTTATTTGGCGATCGGCGCCTGTAAAAATTTGGCGCCCCTGACGGTCGCCCGTCTCACCCGCCCCTTTATGCGGGCCTGGGTGTGCCATAGTCGGTAATGATACGCATAAAAACTGACGTTTCGATTTCTATTAAAGCAATTAATTTCAAGTAAGATTGTATTCAATTTGGTTTCAATTCATTGAATCCAGTTCCTGCTTGCAATAAAGATTTGAAATAATTGCTCTATTTACAACTATTATACTTGTTCTGTATCAAATTACTATTAATTATACTCCACAAAAGCGGTATAATTTATGACAGCAAACTTCTAAATATGCCAATAATTCCTTATAAATTTATATCTCAATTTACGTATAATTATCTATACCTATACTTTAATTGATAGCAACTTGTATAAATCATACTGTACAGTCTACATTATAATGCGACATATACCTGCTGTCTGCTCTAGAAATTTTCAGGTTTTGTGGATCACGTGAAGAAAGTCTGGCCATTGTCTGCTTAAAATAATAAAATCACTTTATTTTAAAGGTTACACAAAGAAATTGTTACGAATTATTTGACGTGAAATGGTTTTTTGTGGTTAGTAGGTTTCACAAACCGTGAAAACTTTTAATAATAGTAATTTACATACATTACAATAATTTATTGCTTTAAAATAATATACTACAAATGTTTGCCAATAATTAGCAAATCTTTTTCCAATAAATGTTTAATTAGAAGATGCAAATTTAATCATTTAATTTATTTATTTAGAACATTAATTAGTATTTATTCAAATGAATATTATTTAATTATTATTTTACTATATATAGCATAAATTGCAAAATGTATTCGGACGTGACTGTCATTATAAATAACATATTTGCATACCAATACCCATCTCTTTATGTACCCTACATACCAATATTAACATGTGACATTCTAAAGATAAATTATTGAATGTACATTACTTATCACGTGTTTTTGTGAATAACTAGGGTGTGTCAATATATGCAACATGAATGATGATATATTTGTATAATTTATTCATAATTCATAATAATTAATGGAGTTATATAGCTGTCATATACTTAAAAATTGCAAATAAATACAAATCTTTCAATATAAAGTGTTATAAATTATTGAAATACATAAATAATAATTAATTTATGATATAAATGATAAAGTGACATTTATATTGTAAGGACAAGATTAAATCACTTCTAACATATGTATATATTATAAAATTATAATAATATAGTTTGCAACAAGTGCAGTAATTTGACTATTTCTCGACTAAGTGTGAAAGTTTCAAAACGAGACAAAGTCAAGTGCTGGAATAGCACAAGTTGAGCAATATTGCACTTGTTGTATCACATTACTATATATAAGGTGTCTCAGTTTTAAACGGCATAAATTTAACAATGGATTAAACAACTAAAAATAAGTTCATTTGAGGAAGTTTTCGGAAGTGATTAATTCCAGAGATATTCACGTTTTTCTTATTGGAACACAACTTCTTAAAAAAATCAATTTTATTACTACATAATATTATCTTAATAAGATGCAACATAATAGTAAAATGAAGTTAAAAATTAATAAATTACTACACAAATTCAATACAAAATTGTATTTGCTTGCACTGATGTGAAAATCTCTGGAATTACGCATCTCTGGATATTTTCTGAAATGAACATGTCACCTAATTTTTAGGTGATTCATTCATTGGTTAAATTATGCCGTTTAAACCTGGGACACCCTGTATATGTGAAATAGACCAAGGTTGTGATGATATGAACTGATTAACATTTTGTTGTCATTTGTCATATGTAGTACACTCATTATGCAAACAGCGACCACAAATTACACATATTGTCAAATCATCCTTCTTTATCATTTTTTTTAAATAATTCTCCTTGCAACCCGCTTATTCGTTTTCATAAACTTCAGCTTCTTCATTATCATCACCCTCTGACTAACAATTTAAGAACAATTTTTCAAAATTCGTCGAATAACAACTAGATCTTCTACCTTTGTATATGTGCCAATGATTTTTCCTTGTTTTCCGTTGTATTGATCTTTTTAACAACAAAAATCCTCTGGTCCATCTCGCCTCAGCATACGAAGGTCCATTTATCCTCAGAGCAGAGATTACATGGACCACTAAATTATTTATGACTGTGTACAGATAAAACCACATTTTTATGTATGTGTATAAAAAAGTAGTTTAAACCTACCGACGTATTAATTAAGTAATTTTGTATATAACATACAAAGATTTTTTGATAATTTTTTTAGTAAATCTTGGAGAATTCAGTATTAACTGCATTAATTTGTAAGCGGCTACTTATATTGTCTCTAAAAAACAAAACTAACATTCCATATGAAATATATCACTCTAATGTACTTTTAAAACCAAAAGTCCATAGGTACCTCTCCCACTTACCTTACAATTAATTCATACCGAAGACCTACCATTACTTTGCATTTTTGTTGTTATAAGCGACGATATTATGAATGACTTTCACTATAATTATCATAGTCATTTACTATACTACTGTGAAATATTAGAATAGGTTTGAATAAAAGATTCTTGCATGTAATAAAATTACGAAACGGTTTCATCGCTTGTTGTTAATTGAGTTATTGGCGTTACAATTTTCTGGTTGAAAGAATGCCAAAAATGGTGATCTAAATTGAAATCAATTAATAACCCATGATCAAAGTAGGCCATGATTTATGTAACTAATTTTATAATTACTATTTGATTGGATTTTATTCATTCTTTCCTAAGAGATTAGGCTACTGAGAGATAAAAATGCAGATAGAAGATTTGACATTTCAACAGTATTGTAAAAGGTTTATATAACTCGTAATATACATAGTACACCTATAATATTGAAATGTTACATTACTATTCTAAAACTATGTATATCACTGGAAATGACCTGCAAATAACAAGTCACTATCTTATTCGTGTAATTCTACTTCTACATTGTGTATATATCATTTTAAATATCATGTGTCTTATCTTACATCTTGTATAATACTGCCAATACTGTGATTTTCAATTTTTTCTTACTCTGCCATTCTGTGCAAGAATAGTATTCTACGTTTGGATGATATAGTATGAAAAATTAATTTATTTTCTTCAATTTTTTATTTTTGTTCAAATGGTCCTTTTGAATATTCTGTATTAAAACTTCTTCCTTTGGCGCAACAACCCTAATTGTGTTTTGTCCTCTTCAACTATTCCTACAGCATGATGTCTTATCATGGGCAACTCTTTTCTAATTCCTAATTTTCATTGTCCTTAGATCGTCCTCTACGTCGTCTATCTATTTCTTTCTAGATCTTCTTCTCCCTCGAGATTCCACTGGCTTCCATTTAGTAATTCTTTTTGTTATACTTTCTGGGTTTATTCTTTGAATATGTCCAGTCCATTTAATTATTTGAGACTTTATGAATTTAACTATATTTACATTATTTATTAACACCTACAATTCAAAATTATCCACCCGTGTTGCTCTTGAACGGGACCAAATATGGTGTGCAAAACCTTTTTAAAATTTTAAGTTTGAAAACGTATACAATTTATTTAGATCACTTGAATAACAAATAGATCAAATATCTGAAGCAAATAGATAGAATACTTGAAAGTTATAAATAAATAGAACAATTAATAAAATCTAGAACTAATACTAAAGAATCTATGTCACCAACCATCAAATATTAGATAAACTGGAACAAATTCTGGAATAAGTAACTAGAAAAACATCTAGAAGAAATGAAGTTCATCCTAGAATAAATTAAAACTGAATTAAAACAATGACTGAAATGTCAGATATACTTTTTATTTAAATATGAGAACTGGTCGTAATTGCGAGCATTTGTTTTAAGTGGTTTACGTTATTACGTTTGTTATTTCACATTATGAAATTTTTTATGTCGTTATATTTTGTTAATTCTTAAATAGTCGCCTAAAAATTATATAAAGTATTACTTTTAGTCTTAATAACACTATACTATTTTTTGTTCCTTGTAATAAAAAAAAGTTAAGGGGGGTAGGGGTTCGTGTTTGATGATACACCCTGTATAATAAAACATTACTTTTTTATTTTGCCTTTTTGGTTAAGTTTGTTATTAACCGAAATGTTGTACATATATTTTAACGAGTACCTGCAAGCTGATTCAGTGACGTTGATTATTTTCTTATTTACAACCAATATAACATCTGTCTACATGTATACAATTCTTCTTTTACATTATCTTGAACCCAAATACTCTACATATATAAAATCACCCACCGGTACAATGTGACTACTTTTATTTAAGGGGGTTCATGTTTGCTGATACAGCCTGTATAATAAAACATTAAATTTTTAATTTGTTTTTTGGATAAGTTTATTATTACCCAAAATATTTCTAATATATTTCAACGAGTACCTACAGCTGATGCAGTGATGTTGATTAATTTTTCATTTACAACTAATATAACATCTATCTGCATGTATACAATTCTTCTTCAACATTATCTTGAACGCAAATACTCTCCACATATAAAAACATCCAACGGTACAATATTCCCACTTTTATTTTCCCATTCTTCCTCGACATAACCTAAACCGAATTCCACATTCCTCGCACACCGCCACGCTCCCCATCCTTTCCTGTATCCTTGGTCGCTGCTCTGCATCATCCACGCTCCACGCCGGTTGAGTTACAACCACAACCGCTCCGAACGGTAACTTTCACTCACCGTCACCGCTAAGTAGCGGGTTCTTCACGTGACGCTCCGCGCGGCCTTCACGTACACACACGTACCCGCGCTCATGTACCACTAACACAGACAGGGAGATATGTAGGCTGACTGCTGGCTGCTGAGTGCCTCGGAGGTCTGAGGTCTGAGGATCAATTGTTGGAGCGGTGAAACAGTGAAATAGTAATGAATTAATTGTTTTTCGTTTGGCTAATTTATATATTGATTAGTTACAGTTGTCACTATTGTCAGTTATAAGAATGACAGTACATTAAGATGTATAAACATGTCAATCATTTGTCAATAAAAATATGTAGGAAATAAACTGATGTCTTTACAACAGAACAAACAGTCAATACCAAATATACATATATGTACATGTTACTATTTTAACCAATCATGCACTTGAAAGTTCAACCAATGGGAACAATATTGCCCTGATAAAATTCCGTTACACCGATAAATTTCCTCTACCTAATAATAAACAGTCGTTATTTTTTATAACTGTCAATGTTATAATTAATATTACAATTTATTAAAAATTAAATTGGTTCATAAGGCGTTTTATTTTCAATTTATCTCATCATATACCACACAAGTACGACATCTTAATTTTCTCAGATAAACTTTTATTTTTAAGTAGATACTCATTTTTTTACTTTTCAGCAAAAACAGTTAGACAAACTGACACTGTGCAGCCAAAAAAAAAGTAGGGAAAAATAAAAGTTTATCATTAATCAGGAGGTCTGGTGGTATTATATCTGACAATTTTTTTTATCTATTTAGCACGTCTGTTATTATTGTTTTTATGACAGTAATATGCTGTTACCTGTTACTACGTCTAACAAAAGGGTAAAAATGTCATTATGCGAAGTATATTTATATGTAGTACAAATGCACTAGTGGTGGCTCATGGCTTTAAATCATGAGGGTGCTGCAACTTACAAAATTTTCAGACAGTGTACAAATGAGAAATTCGATAAAATATCAAAATTATCACAAAAATTTAAAAAAATAAACATGAAAAAAAGGTCATAATTGTGAATAATTCTGATAATGTCCTAAAATATAAACTATGAAACATTTTATGTGTTTAATTGTAATGTCCAAATATGTACATATGCAGAATAAATTCGAAAAATATTATGAGCACGTTGCTGCACTACTGATTTAGCGAAGGAACTGCTTGTTTTGCAGTGCCTAATTACGCTTCTCTCTACGAGTGTAAAACTAACGAAATAATTTTGCTTTTATTTTTTACCCAAAATACAACCACAGATGACAAGGCTTTGAAAAATTGCAAAATGGAGAGAATGTTGAAAATCTATTGTACCATCGATAGTTTTGCATAGTATAATATATAATAGTATAAGTATTACCAACGGTAAGGAATTTTGATATCAGACAATAATTACAATTTCTCGAACTCCAACAATCTGAAGTTGTTAAATTACTAACTACCCGCAATCGTTTGCAAGTCAACGCAATAACAAACTTAAATTTATAAATATTTGGTAAATTTATTATTTATTTTTTCAAATTAAATTTTATTTGTTATTTTGTAACCATATCGACAATAACAAACTCTTTACACCAAGCAGAACATTTCAGTTTCATAATTGGTCAAGGAATTGTGACCTATTGTGTATTTTATTACCTGTTGTATTACTATTTTACGACGGAAATTAAATATATCCAGCTGGTATAATTAAAGACAAAAAATTTCTACTCAACCCACACATATATTGTCTTTATACAGTAGATATATAATCAGATATGTATTCTAATGAATAGAATCATCAGTTGTGATTATGAGAACTTAAGTTCGAGTCTAGTTGAGTCAAGTTTTGTTCGATTAATTTCTCACATAAACAGTGCTCAGTAAGACAATACTTATCGTTTTATAAGACAAAGCAACCAGTAAAAGCAACTTCTTACATTGAAAACCCAATCAATAAACCTTTCTTATTATTTCTAAATTTTATAGTTACTTAAGCTACAAAGAATGTAAGTACATTATAACTTTCGAGAAGGTATGATCTGAGGTGGAGCCTGCGGAACTGAAGTTCATGGTACTGCACGAGAATAATTGTTTAGGTCCTTACATTCCAAGTCGCTTTTGTTTTTGTTGTTGCACTTGGTGCAAGTCTGTTACAAAATTGTATAACCCAAAAAACAAATGTCAAATTCGTTCCCTATGTTTCATTTTAAATGAAATAAGAAAATATACATTGGTGTCAATCAAATATGAAGTCGTAACCATGGATATGTTACATCCCATATTTCACGTTAAAAAAAACTCACGGTAGTTCATTTTACCTGTTGCTATAGACGACCAAATATGTATGAAATTCGTATGTTTTTCATAATTACTCTGTTAGAAGTACAATTATTTGTATAACTTGCGTTGAGAATGGCAACCGACCAACGAAAGTTATCAGGAACTTTTAAATTTATATTGCTTTGGAAGTAAGTTAAACTTACATGAACGGTGACGCGAAAAGTTTATTATTGCGTCGAACATGCAAATAACATAATAAGCATTGAGAACAAAAAGTGTTCTATCAGTTTCGGATTATCAAAATCATCTGTTTCAACCGGTAAAGGGCACTTACAGCCCTTAATTTTTAAATTACTAGTATAAATTGTATTGTATTTGAACTCTTTTAGTTTTGTATAGTAAATCAAGATAACAAAAATTTTTGAACTTGGTATAAGAGTTATGATCGGTTGTAATAAGATATGAAAGCACTTATTAACAACTAAAACGTGTAATTAAAAAGAAAAATTTACTATTTGATCTGTCTATAATTCTTCCTAACTAGCAGTCCTCAATTTTGAAATTTGTAATAAAAAACTCGTAAACTTTTTTGTATCTGTTAATTTGTTTGTGTGGAATAATTGTCGTCTCATAAAATGACCACGTGATGATTGTACAGGGCGTAACGCTATCCCATATCCAAAGCCAACTTTCTAACAGGCGGATAAAAATGCCATTAAGTCATTGCATGCGGCTTTTTACGGCCTAGACTCAAAGCTTAGAAATACGCTAATTAAAATACTCAACGTAAACCACAGTTTCGTAAATCGGACTTGTTTATACGCTTGTTTACTGCAGCGAGAATATTTCATTTTATGCACAACAAACAACTACGAATTCAGCCTTTCCCCATTCAAATAAACACCAATAAGGAAAATAATACAATGAGAAGAAATAGTCAAGTATTAAATAACAAGTTGCGGTATGTGGTTCTTATAGCTCGATTTCAAATTCATTCAAGTCAAAGTAAATATCTTAGGAATTTCTAGCATACTCTAATAAGAAACCAGCTGTATTTACCACAAATCTACTTCCGAATGTATATGCTCTTCAGTAAAAATATCTTTATCCATAACTGTCAAGTAATATACCTAGAATTCAATCGTTTTTTATAAATTAATGACCTTCGTTACTGTTGCTAATTGAATAATATTGACAGTTTGATGGAATAATATTATTCAATCGTTATGTCAAATTTAAATCTTACATTCAATTTGTAGTTTTGTAATTAATTTGTTATTGCAGTTCAGAATATTTTTAATTAATTTCATACCAAAAACTTCCCTCATAAAATATGTAGGACTAAAAAAAAATCAGTTATTTTTGACATCACAAAACCGGAACCGAACTTATCTTGATTTACGCATTCATATATATTCCTTATATATTTTTTTCACCTTTTTAAATTTTACAATAAGACTACTTCATATTTGCTTATTTTTTCTTTTAAACTTACTTATATCAAATTTGACATCATATGTCAAATTTTGTGAACATATGAATAATTCATCTGTTTTATAGACATATCTCAGCCTAAACGATATGTAAATTTATTATAATTTATATATTTTTTCTGTTTAGCTAGAAGTTATATATAAATGTAATTATGCAGATCGTTAGAGAAATAAAAAATCTTTATATTTAATAATAACGTAGTTTGCGAGAAAATATGAGAAGTATTTTTTAGGAAAAACGGTTTAAATCTTCAAGTAAAGTACTACTTCCGGTTAACCAATTGTAGACAAAATCTAATCAGTTCGTCTTATTTAAATATAACTCCTCAATACCAAACAATATAAAAATGAAAATAAATCAGAATGGTGGCTTCACACTTTAAACCAACATTGCGTTCAAAAAGGGATATTTTATAACCTCCATCAATAAGATAAAAACGAAAAATTAAAACAGCAAGAAAAACTTAAAATTAAAACAGTAACTGGGAATGGGCCTTTAGTGAATCTGAGTCAGAAAATGTTTCATGGGACTTGGAAAATACATTTTTTTTTCGTATTTCTATTGTTATTAGTCTTACAAAATAAATAATTCATAATGACATTCAAATTAGTGTGCCAATTACAAATTATCGCACTGTCGTATTCATTCATTCTATAAAAACGAAAGTCCATTTCCATGATATTTTTCAAACATTCGTTTCATTTTGCAATTTTGCAAAGTCTAGTCATTTTTGGTTGTATTCTTATGTAAGAAACTACTGCAAAAACAATTCGGTAGAAAATAAAATTTATCTTTTACAAATAGTATAAAAAATGAACTGGAACTACCGCATTGTTTATTATAGAAAGAAATAGTTTTTTATTTAAATTATACGAATCAAATCACAGTCAATTACTCGATTAAATCATGCTTATAGCCACTGTACCGAGAATAAACAATTTTATAACGTGTATACATAATATGCATTCTCATTGTAAGAAAAACATTTTCCAATTCATTGAGCTGTGAAGAAATCATCAAATTGTCAAACAAACTTTCTTCTCGTCTTATTTTCTCTTTCTTCAAATTTATTGGTAGCATTGAAAGCTGCTGATCTAGAACCATCATCCTGGGACTATAATCTTCTTGAAAGTAAACAAACTGACGGTTGCTATGGTGATACAATTTTCCTTTCGCTGCATTTTCCAAGAACAACTGAATTCGAGGGCAGAGAAATTACTCTGAATTGTTTTTTAATGGATTTTAAATGGAACTAAAATTAATTAGAAGATTCAGGAACTTCTTTCTCATTATATATAAGTACATTAATCATTTCGTGAACTATGAGAAAAGAAATTATTTTAATGATGATAGCCTTGCACGAGATCTAAATTGTTCAAATCCTTCAAAAATAACTGAACCTAATTATAATTGACGGAAAATAATTATTCTTTGTACAAATTTTGAAAGGTACTACAAGAGAATCTTTACAAAACTTTTTACTACTCCTATTGTTAAAATATTACAAGGCTTTTCTGGTGTTAAGTAACAACTAGACTACTAAACAATCAGTGACTTTTTAGTAGTAATTTATCTACTGGTACATAACAGATTCAAACGAAACTTTTTAAAATGTTTTTATACAAAATTTATCTAAGAAATATGAAATCTAAGTCTGTCATTTTTGGACGTAGTCCATATTACATTCTACGCACATCTTCTACCGTTTTAAAAGTGCTTTAATATTCTGTATCACACAAAGTCAGTCGTACACCGCCAGAATCAAAAACGCATGTCGTAGTCAGGGAAATAAGAGAGATGTTCTAGAGCTATATCTTCAAACTTCAAATTTTGTATGGTTGTCACCACTGAAGTAGTAGAGTATATGTCGTTGTGTGATGTGCTGCAAAAGAATGCCAATTTTCAGTAATCTGCATTTTTTGATGTGATGGTAGGCTTGAGACATTTCTTTAGGAGTTCTTAGTTCATTTACTTTTGCTCCCCCGGTCTTCAGAAATATCCATTTGGATCAAATGGTCTGAAAGAATCACTGGTTCGATTGACAGTTTCGCTAACTATTATCCAAATAAAAAATACTATGTCCGAGTGGTGCGAAATCGGAACCCACTATTAGTTTTAGGTCCTTGACAGATGCTTTAGGTTCATAACCTGCAAGTAAAAATTGGCATGGAATAGGTTATATACATTTCTCAATTTCATCTACGGCCAAAACTCTTCTAGGGTTGTAGTGAAACAATTGTTTCTTTTTTCAAATTTTGTTTCTTTTTATTTTCTAATTAATTCTAAACGTACCTTAACACGTTAACTGCCACCATTAAATAAAAAAGGTGGGTCCCTTGGGCCATTTTTTCTTTTTTACAGATTTAGGGTGTTTTCATATTAGAAAATACAAGTATGATAACAGAATTGATTTTTTGTAATGTTGCTCTAAAATTTGAAGAATTTTATTGAGGCACATGTATCGTGCTGCATTTGCAGTATTTTATCATTTCAGAGACTAAAAAACAAAAAAATCATGCGCTAAGAATAGGTTTTGGTCTGTCAGGCCACCGAGAATTAAACTACGTTCACAGATATGCGTTGGGAGGTGCAAACATTAGACCACGGAGCATAATGTGTATTCAATCACTGAGGCACAAACGATGTATCTCAGAGCATACGAGGATATTTTAGTGAGACACATAAGATGTATCTCATGGCAGTTAACGTGTTAACTTTGGCATCCTATAAAAATAATTAGAGGAAAATATAAAAAAAGTTTCATTGGATGATCCCAGAGTCATCCTTTACTCTTACATAAAAAAAGTTTACACAAATCAGAATAAAAATATAGCACTTTTATTTTGTTTAATAATAATAAAAATAAACTAACGCATCTATCTTGACATGTAGATAAATCGTTAAACATTTGTTAATTTTTGTGTTATGGCTATTTTCGCGATGATTTATGTCATTTTCATACCCAATTTCTGAGATTACAAGGCACATAAAATTATTTTTGCACATTTATACAGATGTACAATTTTATGCTCTACAACTTTCATTTCGTGCTTTTTTACGTAAAATAATTAGGGAAGCAGGAAATTAGGAAAATATGATTTTACATGTAAAATCCCTATGTTCGGGTGTTCGAGTTACCACCCTCTATATGCCATATGGAACAGAGATATATATTCCTCTTAAGATACTTGAGTCATGTTCCATCTAGAAACGTTGTGCCACAGATGATCTCATTGGCAAGGCGATATACGTCTCAAAAATAATGGCTCGTATTACGAGCACACTTTTATAATAAAATCGCGATTTTAATACCCACTTTTACATGATAATCTTAAATAAAATTGAAAGTTAAAATCACGATATTATTATAAAAGTGAGGTAGTTCGTCTTTATAATAAAAACGCGATTTTAACATTCGTTTTTACAAAATATATTGATGTAAAAGTGAGCGTTAAAATCGCAATTTTATTATAAAGGTAAGCTCGTACAACGGGCCAATATTTCGGTACATTTTTATAGTATGCATTTAACTCTACTTTGTAAAAGTCTTTTTAAATCCCCGCAGAATTAGCATGTTGGAGGTTGTCCTCTCATCAGTTTGCATATTTAAGTAATGGCGAAGTCTGATACCGAATTAACCCAGTCCTGAGAAAGTTCGAATCCGGTTCCACTCGGTCCAGACTGCACTGTCCCTGCACTGGTCAGTAGAAACCGAGGTCATGACATTATTTTTCCCATCCGAGATCTGCTTTCTCAATATCGCACTAGGGGTAGGGCACTTTCTCGCTCATTCACAATTAAGTATTTCCACATAACATAAATTAACACAGCCTTGGAATGGTTGTTTTTTGCTAATATGGATTAAAGGCAATTATTCGATTTCTATTTTGACCATGAACCTTATTTCAAGCAAAAAGTGTTACATATCGATATTGGAACACGTGAGTTATGTACTGTATATAGCAGCTCATTTGTGGAGTAATGGCACGGATTTTTATGACGTGTAAGGCAAACACCCTTTAAATAGAAATGTGATACATTTACTGAAACCACAATTAAGTACTAACATACCTAGTATTGTTATGAGTTCCATAACTGCCGCACATGTCGGTTTGACTTTAAAACATGTAAGGCCTAGTATGATTCATAACATCCGTGGTTTATTCAATAGTTTATTTAGCAATTGAATTAATAAATATTATTTGTAAAATTCTTTTACCAATAACGTTTTCATGATCAAATTTGTATCGGTTGATATAACGCCATGGTTAGAGATTTTCCGCTACTACTTTTTTGTATCAGTAATAGAGTATCTTCTGATATTTTATTAAAATTAATACATTTACCCCAATATCAGAAAATTTTAATTTATTTCATCAAACATAAATATTTATTTTTAAATAAATTTTTTTGAACATGACTAACTTATTATTACTTCTGTGAAAAATTCTTATTAAACAGCTTGCAGTAATGAAGAACAGAACATTTTAAATTTATTGCAAAACATATAAAAATAAAATTATTTAGGTATTTAAAAAAAAAACGATAAAGAAGGATGATTGGATAAAATGTGTAATTTGTGGTCGCTGTTTGCACGAAGAGTATACCACGTATGACAAATGACAAAAATCTGTTAAAAATCTGTAGCAAAAAATTATACATAATCTTGTTGTCTATAGATAGAAATTAACAACATATTAGTTTTGTATTTGGGTTCAAAGGAATTAAGTGAAAAGTATGTAATTAACTTAGTGAATATTCTTTTTTTGCAAAGATCTTCTCTAGTAACACCTTTCAAAATTAGTACAGATGTATTTCTCTAGTTCATTTCTATATGACATTTAAAACCCTAACACAGGGTCAACAATATTTAGGAATTATCGCTTTTACTTTTAATTGATAACATGCATTGCAAGGATAATCATATAAAAATGTAGAACTATCAATTTTTTCTTTATTTTTCTTTCACGGTTAAGAGAATTATTGATTGTTGACGTTTACGAAATAATAAAACACTTATATTTAATTTGCAAATATAACCTTCTTCCTTTATAAATAATAATCGCAAGGTAAAAAATGTTAATACCGATTTCTTCAGATTTAATCTTCACACCAATTCTTGTCTAGAAAGCAAAATCGAAGGGCAAATTCTTGTAAAGAAATCTTATAAATAATAAGATGAGAACAAGTATAACTGTCACTCATAATTGCAGTACTTTCAAAGAATTCTGTTTGTTAGAAACTACAAATTAAAATAGAAATAGATCGTTGATCGTTGGAAAAATAGACCTACATATAGACCAGTTCCTATCATAGGAAAGTTCAGTAAACAACATTCAAGTAAATAGATTACCATTGTTAATAGAAACCAAGGTTAGACAATAATAATTATCTCGTTAAATTTATAATTCATAGGTTAGAAAATGCAGTAAATTATTAAGTAGCTGTTTACTTTTTACTAAGCATTAACAATGTCCTTAAGAAAAGTTCATTATACTTATTACAATACTCAGTTTATAAATCACTTATGTCATATTAAGTAATAAATGTTTAAAATTAGAATAAAAGAGACAAAAAATTAACGGAATCTATTAATCTCTAAATGTCAGAGTATCGTATATAAAAGTGAAACAATAGAAGTTGAAATACTGTTAAATAATAAAAATAGACTTGCTTTTATAATATTAACCAAGAAGATGTTTATAAAGCCCTTAGCTCTTAAATAACTATACCTACTCTCTTTGAAATAGACTGTTTTGAACTGTCCCAAGATTATCTAAATATTGCAACATATATGTTTGAGAGGCTAATTAAATTTAATGTAACTAAAATAATATTAATTTAAATATAATTATAAATAATGAACAATATGTAGTAAAAACTCATATAATATTGACTTAAACGTCAAAACTGTCAAAACTATTTATACGTTTGTTCCAACTAACCTCCAAATCAGTTCGGATCATTACGACGCACGCAGAATCACCTATTTCCCATCTTGTGTGATTCCAGCACTTGTTGCACAATGTATTATTACTTCATTGATACAACAGTAGCGAATCGATGTTATAAGGAAAAATATCATAAACATCAACTTTTATCATTGTTTATGATGTGTAAAGCGTAAACTTTTGAGATGGTCAAAGTTATTTAAGTTCGTTTTCGACCCGAGTTATCTTTACAGAAATTATGAGTAAATTTTGCCGTTTAAATTTATAGCTCGAATTATATTTGTTTTTATTTTACAAATGTTCAAACATACAAATTTTCATATTAACAAAATATAACCATAAATACCCTATTGTAGTTATATCAAATTTTATCTCTAAAAAACTGCCTTCCTCCAGATTAAACGAGCATTCTAATTGGGTGAAAATAATGTATGTGAAATAATCGAAACAAAATTTAGTATTTAACCTTAAAATGTTGCTGCATAAAGTGGATCTCTTATCAAAATGCGTCCACCACTGCAATGTTGAAGCAAATGGAGTATAATACGCGTACATGTCATGAATAAAATTAAACATTTTATTGCCCTATAAAAGAGAGTTAAATTTACGAATATAAAATTGTAAAGATTATCATTTAACGGTAACACTATAAACATATGAAAGTTAAACAATAACACATGTCAATCTTTATCGACATGTTTGTAATTTCCTTTGTAATCTGATACAAATTGTCTTTATTTCACAATCCCATTGCAAAATGCATATGCAGATTTCTCTTACAATTCCTGACAATTTTTTTACGCCCACAATAAATATTTCCGGCAAGCAAATCGAATAATAATTGTTAATGTGTTGTTGATAAACATAGTGCGTTTATGCTTGTGCGAATCGCAAGGTCATTTATTGTTCTGCTGTAGGTCGGACAATGCCCTCTAGGTTAGATTGTCTATTGTGTTTAGGTTGTTCCGGTTTGTGGTGGTCCACTAAATTTACTGGAAGTGAAAACGTAATTGTTTTCTGGTCACGCATTGAAATCACTACCGAAAAAATATAGTTTATTATTTTAAAAACTTTAATGTGCCCCAATTAAATATGAGTTCAATTCTATATTCTATATCATTGCTTAATTAATTATTTAATTTATATTAACTAATTCAATATTTGGTCTACTTTAATTATTTGTTTTGATCTAAATTCTATCGATTTTAAAAATATTATTAATTTAAATTAATTTCAATAATAAAGCAATTCACTTAGACTGGTTTTCCTAAGCACTATTCGTTCGAGGCGCCAAGACCTAATTTATGTTGGTGGGGGCCCTTTTTTCAACATGGAATATACCTAAATTTAATATATGATTTTTTTTATAAAAAAATTGAAATTTCTTACTTTTTTCTGTGCAAAATCTTCTATAATATCTTCAAATGATAGATGCTCAGAAGTATTATATGATTTAGGCATTGTTCGGTCAACCGATCTCAGCCAATTTTTAATAATTTTAATTTTGAGAACAATCTTTCAACAGTGCAATTTGTTATTATAAAAACAAGACAGATTTTGGAAAGACGTTTGCATAAACATCCTGCACTTTTTTTATTTTTAATGTTTAAATTATACATAAAATATTCTGGAATAAAGATTATTTTCTTTTATTAAAAGTTGACCGTTACGTTAGAATTTAGTAAAGTTACAAGTAATTAAATTTTGGTATTTTCCAGGATTGCTCAGTTTTATTGTAATGTATAATGTTGACAAAATTTTTGATTTGATGGGTTTTGGTGCCCCTCCATCTTTATCATATAAATTGTACTAAAAAAACCGGCTTGTGTTTGTTGTACAAAATATATAATACATATTCTTTTGAACTTATATCCGGAAACTTTTAATCTCGACTCCTACAACAAAAATAAATTTTATGTAAAAAAAGAATGATCAACAAATGAAAAATAGATTTCTAAATTTAAAAATAGAGTACCCATGTGTATGTAATCTAATTCCAAAGCAACTTTCATTTTAAACAGAATTATTGCTGCATTCTATGCAAATATAAAAAGACAAAGATACGATCTTATATCTTCTTTGCGCAACATTGCGTACGTAGAATTGGGTTAATTCTTGGTTATGTAAATGTAAGTTTACACTATGGACAAGTTCAAGTCGCACTTTTCCACGGAAAACTCTCACTGTTTTAGAATGTAAGAGATTTCATTAAGATTAATCTAGTGTTGTAATGCTACTGTATTGTAACAATTATGATATTATTATGTAGGAATGTAAAGTGCATGTATGTAATAATCTTCATGCCTTTTACTAGGTGCAGTCTATCAATTTTATTATATTAATCATAAATGTCATATCTTTGTAACGAGTTCGCCGTTCAGTTCTTCATTGAAATCTATGCATTGATATCGCATTCTAAAAATGAATTCTTTAACCCTATTTTACATAAATATCAAGAAATACGTACAATTCTTTTAGATTCCTTTAAAATGCCATAAATATTGATCCATTTAAAATAGTCTATAATACAGAACAGCCAAATCTTTTGAGATTGTACTCTGATTTCAGCATGCCAAGAATTAAAACAAGAACTTTAAAATGCTCTAATTATTGACCCATTGAAACCAAATCACAATCCAAAGCACCCAAAACTGCTCCAGAATGTGCTCTGACTTCAACAGACCTAGTATTAGAGAAATCTCTTCAGAATACTCCAATTCTGGACCCACTGAAACCAAAGTATAATCCAGAGCAACCAAATCTGCTCCAGAATGTGTTCTGGTTTCAGTAGACCTAGAATTAGAGCTAACAATTCTGAGTGCTCCAATTATTGACCCACTGAAACTAGAGCACAATCCACAGCACCCGAAACTGCCCCAGATGTGCTCTGCCTTCAACAGGCCTAGAATTAAACAAAACTCTTCAGTATAGAATTAGAGCTAACAATTCTGAGTGCTCTAATTATAGTCCCACTGAAACCAGAGCAGGATCTAGACCAGCTAAATCTATTCCAGAATGTGATCTGGTTGCTCTAATTCTTTACCCACTGAAACCAGAGCATAATCCAGAGCAGCTAAATCTGCTCCTGAATGTGCTGTGGTTTCAGCAAGCCAAAAATACGAGCACACGCTGAAGCGTTCGCCAATTTCTAGCTGGCTGAACTAAACCATCTTCAGGGCACCGGGTGCCCTGGAAGACGGTTTAGCCAACCCACCAGGCGTTGCGGAGGCCCGAAGACCCACTACCGCCCCGGCGCTCCGCAGAGCGGAACTGAGTGCTAGCGTCTCAGGATCCTCGGTATATTTTGAGACACGCATTATTACTAGTTATTTGGATTCCTATTGGCTCATATTTAATCGGTAATTGTGATTATACTATTGGAAATTTTAAAATGAAAATATGCATTCGTAGGTATTTTGATATGAGAAATTCACGGGTAATATTTTTAAGGGTGTACCTCGCACCGATTTTAGGGTAAGTAGTCAGTGACTTAAAAATGGAAGAATAATTCTGACTTTACTATTCGATTATACGTACATTAAAACAATTGTAAGTTTGACAAAAAAACAACATATTTTTTTACATAATAAGAATTCAGGGCTTTATTATTGATGCGCTAAGGAAAATATCACCTTCGAAACATTACCCTTAGAAAAATTTTCCTTGAGACCCTCACATAGTCGGAGCCCATGCTGTAGTATCAAAAAAGATTAATGAAACCAGGCATTAACTAAATTAGTAAAATACTAACAGATACAATGATAAAGAGCGATGGAAATTATTATTAAGGCGAAATAAATACGTCATTACGAATAAATTCGTTTTTGACCTCAAGTACCTCACTGATGGACTGAGCTCGATGGAGGATTAAAGAACAAAATACTATTACATACCACTTTGTAATTGACCTTCATATAGCATAAACTGTAAAAGATATGTGACAGTTTTATCTCCGTTACACATTTTATTCTATTCTCCCAAGCACCGCTTTTCGGCCTTGAGTGTAAAGTTACAACCACACCCTTCATGCGTTACCACATCTGTCTGTAGGTTCAGGTTGTCAAGAGTGCGAGTGCGCCGGTGGCATTTGGGAACCGGACTAACAATTTCACTTCTGAACCTTCCTCAACAGCTGTGGAACCAGGTCACCGCAGATGATATATGAGATGATAAAGCCCGGATCGGAATGAAAGTAAAGAAAGTGAAAAGATTAGGTGATTACTTGTAATTAAAACTTGGATTCTAAGTAATGTATTAGAGACTTTAACGGTAAAGCGATGAGTATGTTTACACATTTTACTCCCTTGGGCATATGTGAACAACAATTTTTTACTTAAAAATATTTACAGCTTTAAGCAACAAGTTTTTTGGTACTTATGACCTCCTCTTGTCATATCCTTTTAACCTTCTTTGGGATAAAATCTGTTAGTATACGTAAATCGCTTCACTAGAACTGTTTTCTTTTTTCTTCTTTTCTTCTGCACGATCTAATAACCAATGAAATACCAAGATTTTAAATATTTGAACCAATTAGAAAAGACTTACAGCGACTATTGCAAACGATATTTTTTATAAGAACGAAGTGTAGTGAAAAATAGATTGGGTATTGGGCAATTCTCCCAAGGAGAAGAAAAGAATTACTGTGTCTCCTATTTTTAATTAACTGATTACTACCCTTATATGGGTGTGAGTTACACCCATAAAAAAATCACTAATAAATACCTCGCATCACTGTACCAATGTATATAAATTTTCATTTTAAAATTCCGACTATTACAGCCACAATTAGAAATTAAATATCACGTCTCAGGATATTCCGCGGACCCTGAGACATGGCATCTCAGTCTCGCTCTGCGGGGCGCCAGGGTGGTAGTGAGCCTTCGGGCCTCCGACCCGCCGGGTGGTCTGACTAGACCACCCTCCAGGGCATCTGATGCCCTGAAGGTGATCTAGTTCAGCCGATTGGGAATTGTAGTACGGTTCAGCGTATGCTCTACTTCTTGACTTGCTAAAATCAGTGCACATTCTGGAGCAGATTTGGCTTCTCTGAATTATGTTTTAGTTTCAGTGGGCCAAAAATTAGAGCAAGTATTCAAAATGCACTGATTCATGGCCTACTGAAATCAAAGCATATTCTAGAGTAGGTTTCGCTACTCTGGATTGTACTCTGATTTCAGTAGATTAGGAAATATAGTACTATAATGTGTTTACTCTAATTCTTGATATTTTGAAACTAAAGCACATTTTGAATCAATGGAGCTCTGGGTTGTGCTCTACATGGGCCAAAAATTAGAGCAAGTATTCAGAATGCTCTGATTCATGGCCTTCTGAAACCAGAACACATTCTGTAGTAATTTTGGTTGGTCTGGATTGTGCTCTGGTTTCTGCTCTGGTTTCATTATTAGAGCATTCTAAAGTATTTGCTTTAGTATTTTTTCTTGTATGATTTGATGTTGATAATTATAAGAAATTTTGCCCCCAAGAAAATTGGAAAAGTCGGCGTCATTGGTTTCCAGGCTACACGTACTTTCATGCAGAATATTTGATCATTTTAGTGCATAATACTATAAACTATATATGGACCATAATAAAAAAGACTATAGAAAGATTAACAATGAAGAAATTTAGTTATAGTTTCATTGTTATGACACAAAGATTTTTTTTAATAGATAGATTCAATGCCAAAGATTCTAACGAATTTAGTTTAAATTTATCCAAATATATCTTATTGTTTGCAATTTACTAAAAATCAGATGTTTTATTCTAAATGGTTCGAACATAAGTCGGTTCCTTACAGAGTCTGTAGGCTGACAATATCGATACAAACAAAAAATTGTTTAGAAACAGGTGAAAGGCTAAAACTATCATCTCGATTTCATCTGCCGGATGTTCCTTAACGCAAGGATGAGATAATAATAATAATAATGTGTTCCTGAATCTCCCAGGCGGAGCATAGGGCAACCGAACACACCGAGCCGCAGTTCTGACTGCCGTACTGTCGATTGTTTCATTTGCCAGTGCTACTTCTATTTAAGATGTATAGATGGCAAGTCTATAGCATCCGAGTGTGATACACAAGTAGCTGTGTTTTTTATTTTACGACAAATCACACGTTGTCGGTCGCTGGGACTTGAACTGAGGATCTCAGGTTCGTATGACGTCACAGCGAGCTAGAGATGTGCGCTAGCTCGCTCAGCCATCCAGCCGACAAGGATGAGATAGGGGATACTATTAATATTTAAAAATATTTGAAAGAAGTATCAGTATTGATAAAACAATAAACAAATATCACTTCATGTCATGTTGCAATTAACCTTCGTACATATTTCAACAAAATAACATACATAAAACTTCACTATTAAAAACTCCACACGCGTTTAATAACAAAAAGAAAAAGAAAAACATAACTACAAAGTAATCCTTTATAAAACAAATGTAAACAATCCTACTTCTCAACAAAGAACAACCGCATCCGTTGTTTTTCACCAGATGTTCTTGCAACGTTCCATTCACTGACAGAAGACTATCACTATTTTGCCATCACTCTGTTACAGTTGTTCTCTGCGTGAAGCTATTGCATTGAGCAATTATCGACGTTTCATAATGTGAATGCGGTCTACTGCAAATTAAATTGTCTGGTAGCCCTGAAGTATTGCATGATCTAGATATAATAACCGATAGATACAAATCTCATTTCTATAAGAACAAAAGAATTGAAAACTTTGGAGAGAATTGTGTAACAGTTGAAGATCAAGGGCAGGAACTCTACCGTGAAATTCAAGTTAATGTTGAGAAAGTTTATATTTATGTCAGTTCACAGAAAAAATATAAAACGAATAAAATAATTACTTTTTAATGTCTCATTTATTACATTTACAATACACAAGATGATTTATAATTTTGAAACGTGATATTGTAGCTTTCTTATAATAACTATTCATATTATATGATAGAAGCTTATTGACTGAGGAACTTGTAATACAATAAAAGGATATTGGGACGTAGTCAATTTATTAAAAAAATTAATCCAACTAGATCAGTTTCGACTCCACTTGTGTTTTATTATTTCTTTTACATTTTTTGAAGCGTTAAGTTATTTTTATAGAACTCAAACATATACAAATTAGGATAATATATTTTAATCTTTTGAGATTTTAACGCATGTACACGAATTGAGACAAATTTAGATTTGTAATATTTTTGCATGATGTCTGTCATACCGTCTGTTCGGAAGTATGTATACATATGAAGGGCAAATTTGGCTCAACAGATTTTAATAAAACTTTAAATTTAAACTTCTATCATCAATAGTACGAGTTGATAGACTTTTGGTAAAAGTCACTAAACCGGAAGTTAAGTTTACTTTTGTCAGTTTTAGATTTTAACAACCGTCTTATAACAAAAGAAGGTATTGTAATAATTTCGATATAATAACGGATGTCTACAAATTAAAATCTTTACAATATATTTCAACTATTTTTAGCATATCTGTTTGTCTGTCCGGAAAATAAAAAGTGTTTCACATCTTCAGAATAAAAATACTACATGATGTGGTGCAAAATTAAAAGTGTTTTACTTATAATATACATTTTTGGTACCACTGTCTTAATTACATTTTTTAGATAATAACAATACAAATAATTACTCTTATAAATGTCTGTTTTAGTAATTAATTTTATTTATTTTGTTTTAACAAAATGGAAGGTAAATTAAACATAAATTTTAAGTTACCACCCTTAATTTTGCGTTATCAGTAGATGCCACTACTTTTATAGGAAGCGGCGAATTACAATTTTTTTGTTGTAATAAGTAAAATATATAATAATGACAACCACAAAATTTATTAATTACAACAAAATCATTGAATTAAAAAAATATATTAAAAATTAATTTATTTATACACACAAAAGAATAACTAAACAAGTTTTCAATTTCAATTTCCTTAATGTAGAAATACTATTTCAACCGTAATCATTCATAGGTAGCATTATTAATATTGTTAATAATTTATTTACCAATAAATAAATATCAGCACCAAATTGTTTCAGATATTTATTTACCTGACGGGAATATCATATTCATTATAAATTAGGCATTTGTGGTTCCACAACAATATTTCGGCAAATAGTTTTTCGTCTTGACAATTCTGCTCCAAATCAAACAAATCTTTATAATATCTGTGAATATGAAACGCCAGGCGCTCCAGATTTATTTATTATAATTTTCAAAATTCAAAAACCTGGCCTTTTTAAGGGATTATAGTTTTAGCGTAACAATACCATAGTAGCACATCGTTTATCCGAAGTATTCGATAGTGACAATTTGTATATTGGTATCCAGTTATTAGGGATTTAAAAAAAATATTTCAACATGAATCAAAATACATATATGTACCTATGTACTACAATTTTTTCTTTAATATTTTGAATCAATTTAAAATTAATTCAACTTGCCCTTTTGATGTAAGATTTATATGCTTTTTGATTACCATTCAACAGATGTTATCTTTTGTCCCACATACACTTCAAATTAATTCATCGATTTATAACATAACTTTAAAAAAAATCTATATGTTAATGAAACGTTGATAATCTAGTTCTTACAACTGTATCCGTTATTTTACGATTAGGTTAGGCGTGGTCGATTTGTTGGTTTTTAATTTCAGTCCTGAGAAATCGGACCGAGTCCTTGACTTATAATCGATCATGATAGTGCAATTGCAAAAACAAACTTTAGATTTAGAGGCACAAGGTTTGATTAATTATGCAGTGACATTAACCTTAGATACTCGTATTGGACGTAGGACTGTTATGTTATCTAAAATGTAAATGAAGTTTCAAATATTTGAATACGAAATAGATTCAGTTTTTTAGTAGGAATTGATTTTTATAAAAAAAGGAATGTCACATGATACACAAAAACAGACGGAAACGTTTATTTTAATTAAATAATTTGTAATATAAATAACATCAAAATCAGCAATAAATTATTCTTTTTTAGACAAAATATACGCAATACTTTTAAAAGAATTAATACGACTTTTAAGTTTACTAATGACGACAGAAATCGTAAATAGCGTCCGAAAGGGCACTAATTATTATATATACACATTATCGAATAAAGCATTCCTACGCCCAGCGCAAAGCCAACTACAGAAGTGCAGAGGCAAAAATTTTCCTGCCTCAAACATCTTCAATGTGTGTGTGCGACTGTGCTGTTTTTACAATGCTCACAGTATTTATCAATTTTTCTCTCGCTGCACTGTTTCAGAAAAGGGAATCTTGAGGCATGCTTCAAGGGCTTTTTGATTGGTCGGTTTGCACGTGGATGCATGAAAACATGTGACCGAATTGAATAATTTTGAAATTTCCGTCAATGAATTTGATTTTAAATTTAAATTTACTTTCTTCAGTTCCTGTCGGCTGTCTCACAAAAATTTTGATTTACGAGCCGCCACTGATATAACATATTAAGTGGTGGCAGTTTTTTAAAATTCAGGTTTTTACTTGCATATTGCACAGCAATTTTATTTCATTTTTTTTTTATTGCAGAAACTTAAGAAGAATTGGTGGGGTGCGGAACACCCAATAGGATTACTCGACGAAGTTATTTTCTGTTTTAAAATATTTTAAATTTACCCCAAGAAACTATAAGTTTTGTTTTATTCTTTGGAATCCTATGTAATTTTGTATTTGTTTTTTTTTGTTAAAATAGCAAGCAATTTCTATATTAAAAGATTGTTAAAAATGACCGAAACAAAATTTTATTTCAACCAATGGTTCTTAAGATATGGTACCCAATTTTCTTATTTTAAATCCCTATACATTTTTATACATTTGGAATCTACATAAAAATACAAATCCAGTGATATGTTTGTATTTGATTTTTTTTAGAGAATAAACGGAATAACATGTCAACGCCGCGGAAAACTAAAACAAAATTCAAATGTCCTTATAGTACAATAAAATACAATTGAAAAAATATAAAAATATACAGGATATTTCATTTTAAAAAAGCTAAACAATTTTCACAGAGCCGTAATGCAACACCCTGTATATGTGAAAATAAATTTACGTTATGCTCCTTGAGTGGACGAATAAATTTTGTTAATAAATTTATGCTGTATTTCTAACGACAAGGGAGATATCGAAGACGGGCATTTGGATGACTCACCTTTTATAGTTGTATACAATGATGATTGTATAGATAACTTTTAGGTTCAGGATTAGAACCCACTACTTTTTGCACATTTTTAATCAAGCATGCTGACATATGCTTGATATTTAAATGACATTTATCTCCCAAGCATTGTGATATCAATTGAGGGCAAATTTAACATCACTTTTTAATAAAGTCGTATCTGAAATATAAAATACTATTCCACGATGATATCCTACGACCTTAATGTATTTAGTAATGAGTAGAAACTTATGGAATATGAAACTACAATCTTTCATATTTTAAGTGACTCGAGTAGTAGGTGGTAGAAAGTGTTATATCAGATTTCATGGTCTGTTGGTCAGTGGCAATTATATCAAAACGCCTGGAACCATTTTGATGAAAAGTTAATTATATGGAAACTGAAATATATTTCGGCCAGCGTTAATTTGTGATATGGTCACCATATGCCGGACTTTCTTTCGTCAACAAAAACAATATACTTTTACTTAAATGTCCCTTTCACATACGCAATATTTGTCATAATTACTTTTTTATAAGATCAAGAGATACCTTCAATAACATTGTTTTTATAGCCCAAGCCTACAAAAAGATATTTAGGAATATAAGGAAGTTTTAATATGTGTGTAACGAAACGCGGAACATATGACTTTAACGTGGGATTTTAAAAAAATGCGGATACTCTCTCTCCTGATAGATGTAGATCACAACTACAAGTACAAAGTTGTTCAAAATTAACTACTACAAGAGATAAGATCATAATTGATGTAACAGTACGTGTGTAGTACGAGATTTATTAAATATGAAATGTAACATTTCGTTAAAAACCATACAGCCATGGAAATAAAAGAAAATATAATTGTGACAAAGTTATTATGCATTATGTGTAGGTGTATTATTTTCAGCGTGTCTCTAAATTTGATGGTTCTGTAAACATTTATTTCGCTGTAATGATGTAATATTTCAAATTATTATTTTTTCATTTTAGAGGTATTGGAATCATGCTAAAAATCGGATAATGAGTTTTCAATTGATAAGCACGTTTTGAAATCTCTAGAACATGATTTTAATATATTTACGATGATGTCTGTCCGTGTGTGTGTGGTAACAATTGCTCAAATACTAGTGAATAAAAAAGTTGAAATTTTGGATATAACATTCTGACACCTTAGATTAGGTCTGATAAGATTTTGGTATTAATCGTACAACCGGAAGTGGTGTTTTTATGAAGATCTATTATTATTATTATTATTATTATAGGTACATATTATGTTTTTCTGAAATATCTTAATTATAAATATATGAGAATCTTGGTAAATAATAATTCAATATTTTCTAGCTTATGTTTTATACTTCAAATTTGATTTACCTTATCCATTTAACTATTACAAGGAATTAATAATAATATATATTTGTTACAATGTTAATCTGTTTACCTATGGAAATAAATCTTTTATATTTGACATTGACAGGATTGACAGTGAAAATATTAATAATTATTGAACACTCTAAAAGGAAATGTGCTAGTACTGTAAGTACTAATTTATAAATTCTTTTTACCGTATCCGCAGTCAACGCACGGAAAATATAAATATTAATACAAAGTAAAAAGAAGACAGCCGAGAGGTTATGTGCTGGCCACATCAGATTTTTTGTATTAAGGAAAGGGTAAAGATAATAAATATGTACATTTTTTGGGTAAAAACTGTTTATTTCTTATGCAAAAAAAAATATTGACAGATCATATGTATGACTGGGAGTTACTGGTATTTCAAAATAGTTACCAAAAGTAAAATAATTTATATTTTAGAATATTTAAACAACCAGTGAACTGAATCTATTCAATCGTCATATATAAAAATGAAGTGTAAATATAAATATGATACAGCATACATTTTTGTTATTGTTACTGTTATACAGGTAATATAAATTAAATATTACAATATCTACCTTCCTGTTATTATTTTCTTAGAAGTGGAAATAACATATTATTAAGTTCGAACATCCATAAAAAATAATAAACAAATGTTAAAGATTAATGTATGTAGGACGAATAACTCAAAAAATCTTATTTGTACTTATATTCATTGTAATCAATGTTCAGATCCTTATAATCAATTTTCTATTATTGTAATCAATTATTTACCTTGTGTTGACAGTTATTTCCATAAAATTGAGAAAACATAAGGTTAATAGTTACTTATAGATAATTATACTCTATGAATAAAATTAGATATAAATAAATATTTGTAAAAAATGAATTACTGCGATATAGAATTACTATTAAAATTAATTATGTTATGAATATTTCATTGATAATAATTACATAGAATGCTTCTCACGGTTGTATGAAAAAATTAACTTTCAGTTTCAGTGGAAAACAAAGTTAAATAATCGCTTTATTGATAGAAAAACACCTAGGAGTGTTCTACATTGACAAGGTCGTCCTGCTGTTAATAAAAGTAAACACTTATTTATTTGTAGTTATAAATCTTTTTTACGGCCTGTAGATCCGTATTACCAGGAAATTCTCAAGTGTTTCAGATGATTTAATTAACATAATTGTGACAAAATCCTTGGATATTCCTTGAACTTTTCACGTATATCAAATTTATATCGATCCTCGTGATACAAATAACTTAAATTAGATTATCAGTGCATGTATGACATCACTACCATTCATTTTGTGGGAAAAATGTAACGAAAAAACTGATATGCATCCTTGATCAGACCTACATAAAAATATAACAAGAAAAATCAGGAATTGAGACGTCAATATGTTATAAAAACAAGTGACAAATTGCAGGTTTTAATGGCATAATTAACAGTTATGATTATGTTTTGAAAAACATTTAATAGTTTTTTTTAGAAGGAAATAAATAATGTGTCGTCTAGCTGGGGTTCTTATAAGATGCAACCCGTTTATGAAATTGTCTAGTCAAATTATTTGCAACTATATGACATAGGCCATAACTATAAGGAATATGTTATAAGAAGTTTATGATATATTGATTCATATCATAAATTACTGATTTGCAATAACAATAATTAATAACAAAAAGCTGATTATCAATACGAAAATATGATTACAACTTACAACAATATACTACTTATTTAGGATTAATATTTTTTCCAATGTTTATGAGATGAGACTAGACGAGATTTTTCTTTTTCTTGTATCGTCTCATTTTAAATGTAATAGTATATTATTTAACAAGCATAATATGTAGGCTATATTACACGAGGATGTAATTAAAAATACGAGCGGTAGCGAGTATTTTTAATCATCCGCGTGTAATGTAGCCATATTATGCGAGTCAAATACTATACTTTATCTACAACTATCAGGCATATAAAAAATTTGATATTATTTGTTAAATATTCAGTTAGGTTTGAGTAGTTCATATATAGCTTAACACAGTAGCACTTAAATGTCAAAATAACTTTTCAAATTGTATTTATTATACTTTTATAAGCATATATATTGATATTTATAATAAAAAATATGTTATTAATAAATTAACAGTTTAATAAAATATTATGTGTTAAATTATATGCCCTATTTATTACAGAAAAGTATAGCGTGTATCCTGACATTTCATATTACACTTGTGTAATATGAGTAGTATATTATATGTAGTATCACACGTATAATGTACCCATATTTCAATAGTTGTAGATAAAATATTTTATCTTCGCCTCGAGTATTATTAATTATGGTACACTGTTACTACTGTTAGATGGAGTGTGGTGTGTGGACTTTTTGGGTTATCAATTTAAATCTTTGAGTTGTTGACGATTTTTAGTAACTTCATTCTTAGGTTATCTAGATTTATAGTTACATTTAGGACGATATTGCAGATTTCTATTGTACAAGTTATTTTTTATTTGTTGACTCTGATTCTACATAGTTCTAGCGGCGTAGAAGTCGATATATTCCTACTTTGCCGGCATAGAAATTTAATCTCTACCTTGTGAATCAAGTCACAAAAGATGTCACATTTATGACTTTTGAAGAAAAATAATTTTAAAACAGAAAAATCTCGGTGAAATTATTGAAATTCGAGAATCTCAATTTTAATTTCTCGTCTCGAAACTTTGTTTTTAAAATCGAGACGAACGAGATTCGAAAAATATTTCGTCTCAACCGAATCACTAGTCTGAAAAGTATAATTTTTCCCAGATGTTATTACAAAATTGCTGATATTATCTTAATACATATCAAAAGAATTATTCTTCCTTATTTACAATTTTACAACGCTTTCTTCATTAAAACTTTCGGATGAGTTGGTCTTTTCTTATTTTCGGTAGTTCCGTTTTCTTCTACTTGTAAAAGTGTGATATTACATAGTTATAAAAAACCCAATTCTACAAATATCTTTCTTAGGTATCTACTATATATTTTCTAATAGATTTATTTTGAAATCGTGACTATAAAATGATGAAAAGTCTGAAATTAAAATTTACTCATTTGGAATGAGTCACAAGCAATCGTATGTAATGCTGACCCAGCTAAATATGACACCATATATCACTAAAGTGTGTTAAAAATTTGTAATGTAAATAACTAATTAATATTCAATTATTCACGACGAACAGTTATTGGTGACGATATTAGGCGATCATAGCCTATTAATGAACCAGTTTATTAACATACGTACAAACGTACCGGTATCTATTGTAAAACGGAAAAAATTCCCATAGGGTTATGACCTCAAATTTGCGGTTATTATATTTTTTGTTGTAGACATGTAAACTATATTTATATTGCGATTATTTATAATTTAAACAATTTAAAAATGAGGTATAATTATTTAAGTTTCTTTTTTGAATGGTACAATCAACGATTTCTTATGGAATTTCAACTGTTACATTTTTTGAGAATTATAAATTTTTACTACTTATTGTACTAAAAAATTCCGGAACTTCACAATAATAAAAAATAATTTCATCAATAAATTCCAATTTAGAAAATATCCTAAATTTCGAAATTGTTTACTTGATATTTGTTAATTAGAGAATATTTTTGGTTCCATACAGTGGCGGCTCGTGGCTTTAAATCATGGGGGTCCTGCAACTTACGAAATTTTCAAAGACACTGTAAATGCGTTTCGATAAAATATCAAAATTATGGCAAAAATTAAAAAATTATAAACATGAATGAACATATACATATTACTTTATTTTGTTATTACTTGAGGTTGCATTTCTGAGGTTATAATTGAGTATGTGACCAAATTTTAATTTTTACATATATGATTCTAGACAAAAAAAAATACCCAATTTTGATTCATTGATTGAAGAATCCGTTTTTGCTTAGTACAAATAATGTCGCTGTTGTACTAACAATAAGATATACGTATTATGTGGGCAGATGTACGATTCTTTAATAATATTCTCACGATAATTGTATTATATACGTGATAATTCATATTGATATCATCTTTTATCTGCAAGACAAGAAATACCTATGCAAGAAAATGACGATCAAGGCAAGATTTTTATATACAAAGAGTAATAAAAGACAAGATATATTTAAATATACTGTCTTGTTTTTTAAGACAAGACAAGAAGTAACAAAATAAGACAAGTATTCTTGTCTTGTGAAACACTACATTTGACCAAAAATTATGAAATAAGAATGTAACTAAAAAATAAATTATAATGAAAGAATTGCAATAAACAAAAAATATAAAAGTATGTACAACTTTTTCCGACCAGTTACAAAACCGAAATATTTCTACAAGTGTGAGGTTGTGTACAACCATATATCAAGTGTGGAATTCTTGTAAGAACAAATGCGGAAGCAGGAGTCACGTGAATTGATGTACAGACAACACTTTCTTCTTCTGTAATGATGCAAATAATGTAATACGTGAACCAGTACGCCGCAGGCTTAGAAATAGAGAGGAAATAGTAGCGAGCGTAAATATATATATCATCAATTATCTTACTTTTAAATGATAAACTATTAGTGTATTATTAAGAAAAATAATAAAAGAAATTCAACACATTGCAACATAACAAAAACATTTATATCTGTACTACAATCGCAATTACTTTGCAGTATTACCAATTTAGAGATTTTTCGCTAATTCTATTAAAAAGTCTTTTATTATTTTATTTGAGACATAATAAAATCTTCAGATTTTAAAATTAGGTCTGCGATTTTTTAAATCTAAATTTCGTGAAATGTCAAATATTTCAAACAAGCAAATACTATGAAACATCATGTTTGATGGTCCATGAATAGAATAGGACAATAATTATAATTAATGGAAGTCATTTAATGTTTCGAAGGTTTACACTAGAAAATAGATAAATTTAATAGTTTTTTGTATCACTAGTCCAGAGACTAAACTTTTGCGAGAGCCAGCTTATTTTGACAGGCCTTGCAAATAATACAAGATCTCGCAAAAGAATTTCTGGGCATGTGATATACAAGATTTTTTGCGCCGATGACACTTTTAATTTATTAAAGCAATATTATTATTCTATACTCTAAAATATTTAAGTTGGCACCCCTACATTTCACAAATAGAGAGTTTCTGCACGTTTTTGGGTTCTATAATACTAGACATAATGGGACGGAGGTGCGAGAACGTTATTTAAGTGTTAATAAAAATCATTATCAATGATTATACTTTTTTTAATAATCTCAAAAAGATGAATTTATCAAACATATTATTTTTTTTTGGACGTTGTTATTATTAGTATACAAGAAAAAATATGTACAGGCAGGTGTCTCGAACACCCGAACATAGGGATTTAACATATAAAATCATATTTCTGTAATTTCGTACTTCCCTAATTATTTTAGGTAAAAAAGCTTCAAATAATAGTTTGTCAAGTTACACTAAATATATAGCTATTTATTTTGTTTTTATTTTTAAAATTTATTTTTAATTTATGTGATATTGTTGAACAATAATTTCAAATAACAATAAAAATAAATGAACGCAGCTAACTTGACAAATAAAGGGTTAAACATTTGTTATTTTTGTCTCAATTCGATGGCTACTGCTATTTTAGGAATGATTTACGTCATTTTAATACCTAATTTCTGAGCTTACAAGGCACTTTAAATTATGTTTGCTTATTGATTCAGACACAGAATTTTATGCTCTGTAATTTGTATTTGGAACTTTTTTACTTAAAATAACTAGGAAAGCAGAAAATTACGAAAATGTTATTATTCTACTTGTTAAATCCCTATGTTCGGTTGTTCGAATCACCACTCTGTATATGCACATCGTAAATATCTGTAATTGTATAACATTAATAGTTATAACACCCACAAAGTTTAAGTATAATTCATAAGTACTATTTAATATTCAGAATTAAAATGATATTTATCATAATCAAACAATTTGTAAAAACCTTGTAATATAAAAGCGTAAATATTTATTTATTTGCAGTAATTTCACAATTATTGTAATTATTCATTATTTATATCAGTAATTGCAAAATTATTTCATGCTTTATCATTATTAACGACTAGAATTTATTTAATTTTAGCGACTAAAATCTATTTGCCTATCGTAATCTTTCCTGCTTTCGCTTAATTATACACAAAGATAAAAATGAGACAGTGATTTGTTTAGCATTTCAACTGTCGTCTAATGCAGACGATGGCGATTTGTTTACTGAACCGTGAATGTTCCGGTTGCTTTTGTTTTCTTCAGATGTTTTGCACGATTCACTTCTGTTTTGAAATTCTTATGTAATATACTGTTCCTTTCAAATGCACAAATAAATAAAATCGGTTTAAGATGTCAATTAAGAAAGGTTAATTGACAAATTAAATTAGTAAGACAGGAACTGATAAATTAATTAATAAAGTTCCTTTCTTGATTTGGTATTGAAATCTCCAAATTTAAGATTATCCCATTTTAAAATTTCGTAATATATTCATATAATAATTTTAATATAAATACATGTATTCATGGTCCATAACCAACTCTAAATTACAGGGTCTTCATTTTAAGTGGTACTATTACTATCTCGAGAATTATTAGAAATATGAAGTTTTCTATATCAAGAGATTATTTTACTGCACAAAAAAATAGACCTGTGATTATCAAAATATAGGACCCAACTTTTCATTTAAACATTTTTCTTTTTTCGAACGGTCGAAAAATGACACCTTTCCCTTTATTATTTACACTATTATTATTTTTATTTAAATATGTTTTCCAAGAAAAAAATCATCCTAAAGATTGTACGTAATACCATTTAATAAATAGTATTATTTATTAAATGGTAATACCTAAGTCTTTAATTATTTTAGAGTTATACTACAGAATTTTAAAAAAGCGTACCTATTTATTTTTTATCTTAAGTCGATGAAATAAACAAACAATTTCAATATCAAGAGACTATTTTTACTATGATGTCTTGCAAAAAAAAATTAAGTGACCATTTTTTTTATTTAAATCGAACTTACTATGTCTAATTTGTTGCTCTATATGATGTAATTCTTTTTATTTACATTTTATGTTATATAATATCGTTTTAAGGTATCATACTAAAAAAAGTCGCAAGAATTATGATGTCCATAGGTTCTGGTGTGAAATTATCCAAGAGTGGATGCCAAATCCCAAATATTATGGCTTGTCGCGTTTAAAAGTAAGTAAAGTGGACAGTCTGAGATTTAAAGCATTGTATGGCTTTTATGTGCCACTATATTTGCAGAAGATTATTCAATTTGTCAGTTTGCAAGTTAAAACATTATATTTGACGTTAAAAACGAAATGAAGCTGTGTAAGAACCTTGATACGCCACTGGACAAGGGGGAAGTTGGGTAATTCAGCCGCGTTTTGAAGGATATCATTTTTAATAGCAGTTTTTTCATTATTAAAAGTCAATTTGAGGAAAAATACGGGTCTAATAGTTTTCTTTATTCTATTGATTAAAGTAAAAATGAAAAATCGTGCAACACCCCATTATACAAAAAAATTCAAAAAGTGGTTCTCAATATATGGTACCCAATTTTTTTAATTAATACTTATAATATATAATACTTATATTTTTTCTTACATGATTCGATAGATTTTTTATTTAATTTCAACAATGTATCATGTTTACAACTCTTCATTTAACTTTTTTTTTTTAAATATTATTTTTTTTATTTAAAGATGTTAAGATCTTAATTGGTGGATACCTTATTATAATGTAATTTTTTATATATTTCTTGCACGATTGCGAAGAGCATTACCAACAATTTATTTCTTCATTAGTAATGAACAAAAAAGGAATGAACCTTTTTTTGCAAAGTGTGCCTCTCCTACACAACTTTCAGTTGTTTGAATGGGTCAATGATTATTATTCAACCAGCTAATTATATAATTAACCGCGTATAGTCGGTCAATTATCATAGTAGGCCAAGAAGGCGTTCGAATGTTGGAAAACATCACATGGTTTATAATGGCATCACGTATACCACAAGTGTTTCATGAATCATGAGCACCGTTGCAAAATAAGTGAAATTTCCAGAGCACACTATTAAGGGAATGATGACGTGCTATGATTCAAAACAAATGAATCTACTTTCAATATCTAGCGATGAGTTAATCGTGAAATAATTAACGCAACAGTTTATCGTTTATTGCTGATGTTATTGGTCCCAAAGTACTTCATTTCGATTTCAAATCCACTAATCAGGAATTGATTAATTATTTTATCGCAAAATTCCAAACTTTTAATTACAACTAAACGCCTTTCTTAGTCTGTCGAAACTGTTTGTCGCTACTTAATAGATCAGATTGACTATATTGAGACAAATCAATTACTGACCATATTATACAGGGTGTGCAGCTAAATGCGAAACATAGAACTTTAAAATGGAATTTCAAAAATTGTGGATACTCTCTCTTCTGATAAATTTAGAGGAAAACTACAAGAGTACAAAGTTATTCAAAATTAAATTCTGCGTCAGATAAGATCAAAATTGCTGTAACAGCACGTCGGCAGTACGATATATATTAAATATAAAATGTAATATTTTTGTTAAAAATCAGACAGCAATGGAAATAAAAGAAAATATCTATCTGTCAGTTTAGGGAAGTATCGTTGATTATAATTCTTCTTATCTATCTTATAATATACCAATATTACGAAAATATTAAAAATATAAAATAAAATAAAAAAGTATTAAATACCAAATAAGATAAGTACATCAAATAAAACAAAATTTAATATATTTACGGACGACACATCCATTTTTAAATTATTTTTAAACTAAAACACAATTTAATAATTAATATCAAATTCCATTACCTATAATGACATGTCATTAACTGTCACAGTAACAAGTGTCACAAAGATATTTTCTTTTATTTCTATATGTCCATGACTGTTTGATTTTTAACGAAAATTTTACATTTTATACTCAATAAATGTTGTACTGTAGACCTGCTGTTGCATCAATAATGATCTTATCTGATGTAGAATTTAATATTGAACAATTTTGTACTCTTGTAGTTTTGCTCTAAATCTATCAAAACAGAGAGTATCCGTAATTTTTTGAAATCACGTAATAATTTTATTTGTGCATTGTTTTGCTCATACAACATTTTTTTTTTCATGTTCGGTTTTTTTCTAGTTCTTAAAAATTTATTGATATTTCAAGCTACTTAATATTATTTGACGAAAAGTATTGCGTTTTAAATTATAATTTTTTTTCTGCTAATCTAATTTTTCTTTAAATAATTGCACTTTTACTATTAATAACATAATTAGCAAAAAAATGTTCTCTTATGATTCATCAATTATTTTGAACCAGAACTGTATTTTAAACTTGTCAACATTGACCGCTATGTTCTATGTTTGTCTACAAAAATCTTACATTTATTATTAATATTTATGATTATGTTCTACTAAGATGTTAAATATTAAATATTTATTTTTTGTTTCAGGAGAACGGGGTGGATACCATGGCTTTTAGCCATATTCCTGCAAGGAATATCAGCGCTACAATTTACTCCTGTAGCCTTGCAAGGATCAGGAGACGGCGAGTGTGCTCTGATTATCAATGGTCCTGGACGGTCCAGTCAGTTTGACTATAGTTTAAACATCCTTAGAGGAGGCAATGGCTTGTAAGTACACGCTGTTCATTTATTATTTTTATTAATTAAATTAATTCAATAATTCCCAAGATATCTAAGAAAAAATGTAAACATGTACCTTTAAGTGGTACCCATGGGGACTTTTAGTATGTTGTGCAGGACACTCATATTAACATTTGTGCCATGTTTCAAAATTTCGGGATTTTTTTTCCTATTTGACGATTATTTGTCTAATTTGACTGGAACTTTTCAAGAAATATTTATCGAAAGGAAGAAAATTGAAATAACGTACAAAAACACTACAAATTAACAAACAAAAAGAAATCGTAATGAATAAACCTGATATGATATGAACACTAGTGATGATTTTTATAATTACTTTCCTAGTAGGACAGTTATTTTCTATAGCACACCTTTAACAATTTTAACCAAATAATAAATGTTATTAGCAACTTACGATTGTTGCTACGGAAGTAAGTTATAGTTACGTCAACGGTGGTGCGAAAAAAATAATTATTTATTTTGAATCATTAATACAAAATACATAAAATGTGATAAAAAATACTTTCTGAATATTGTTCTATTTTTATCTCTCTTAGCTGCACTAGTATTTATAAACTGATCTAAATACATAATAAACAATAGAACCAAACGGTAATACAAGACCTTCAGGCTATACAAATATAGAAATAATTTAAATCTTATTTAAAATCTAAGTTGTACAATAACACCTCTATAATTTCGTAAATGATAGATAGTCATAGATGACTGCAAATGATATATGAGTTATGAGTAGTTCAGATTGAAGATAAATACTAATTCAAACCAAATAAGATTTTTACTTTTTTAGTATTATAAATAGGCTTCTGAAATCTAAATTGGAATACCCCCGTCGAATATCAAAATTCGAATTTATAATTTTATAAAAATTATATGTATAAATTGATTTTTGAGTCAAGAATTTCGAGTTTATAGAATTGTATATTAATAGATCTATACAGAAAGATTTTAAATTTTTGAAACAGAACTGAGTTATTTCTTTTGTTCCAGAGATATTTTCCCTCAAAGTTGCGCCTCAAAAAATGTGTGCTTTTTTAATATATTCCAAAAATGGATAGATATATAAAATTAATGAACCCATCCAATATTTTCTAAAATTAAAATCTTCAAGTCATAACTACAAGTAGTTATTTTTTAAGTATTTAGATACAAACACAAGATTAGGAACATTTAAAACTGAACAAAGAAATACCTAGTTAAATTATAATTGAAAAATGTTTCTATTTTTCGGGTTACATTTTTTAAAACTATATTATATATATGGAAAAGTTTTTTGATAAAGAAAATACAGTAAAGAACGAGAACAATTTAGGCCACATATCTGAAAAATAACTTCATGTTCTCATCCAGTTCTATGAGAACTTTCCTTGATCAAGTTTCGCGTACCAAACAAATTACATGGAGTGAAAGTGTTGAGAAGACTCTATGACTTATTAATCACACAGCGCACATCTCAGTACACATGGCCGTAGAATAGAACTGGAAAAAAGGGCATCGATATTCTTCCTATTTTACTTAAAAAAAATACTTTGCGGCAGCTACTCAGGGCCAGATTAATCAATAGGTTAATAAATATTTTATTAAATTGTGTATTATACCTATATGTCAAAATTATGTTTTCTTACTAAAATTCACACGAGTAGAAATTACAAGAATAAAAAACAAAACTTTTAATAAAAAGTGTTGGAAATTTAATAAATTATAAAAAATTCTGAAATACCTAGAATCTAATGTAAGTATCAAAATTATCTAAAGTTACAATATTTTAAAATATGTTGACGTATTTTATTCTGTTTTTTTGTTTCTAACGCATTAAACGCCATCAGTTGGTCCGTATGCGAACTAGTATTTTTCTTCTCTAGGGAATAGTGAGATATTGTAGGTCTGGACCGGCAAATGTCTACTTTCTTGCGCACGCACACGCAGTAAAATCTTATTTTCAATATGAGTAGGATAAAAAAATATATATTATGCTTCAGGCAACACCTCTTATATTTTATAACATTAAATATCAAGTAGTTTATTAGATAAATAAATTTATATTATATTCGTATCATGCAATGTTTATTACCCATTTTTACAAATGTAAAAGAAGACTATTTCATTGCAAACTAATGTTTAGTTCTTTTATTTTTATTTTCGGGCTTATAATATACAGATATATTATAGTCACATATCCCATTAAGTTTTTTTGCAATATTAAATTTCACAATGAAAAATATATTTCATTCTTCCTTAATTTTATGGCGCCAAGAATTAAACTATGAAAATTAGAGCGATAAATTTGTTAAACTATTAAAAAAAATCTTACTACGCCACTGGCATTTTTGTAATACATAAAATTGATTAGCTGTACATGACCTTTCAAAATATTTAAATAAAATGTTCTAATAATCACGGGGCAGCAATTTACAAGATTGGTTGCTTTATATTACCAATTAACTTTAAATTAATTTATCCAATTATGTAGAAAATTTTATCTTAATGTGATCTTTGTTACTTTACAAAAAATTGCTAAATTAGATCATAGTTTTATTTCCAATTTGCAACACTTGTTTACATTTAATCAACTTGAAATCAATTTACGATTGGTTTATAAAACAACTGAATGTGGACAAACCAGGATGTATAGAAACCGGAAGTAACATCTGCCGATCTGACCATCACGAAGGAATGCAAGAAAAAAGTTGCGTAACTTAGTTGTTTGCTTTCAAGAAAAGAATGATGATGATTGCAAAATTATTTAAGTGATTGAGTATTTTATTATTTACTTTGGACGTCAATGAAAAAAAATTATTTCGTAATACATAAGTAATTAAATTTTTTAAAAACCAATTTACCACATTGGTTATTCTATATTTGCACCAAAGTTGTAAAAACTCATCCTTAACATCCTCACATAAGTATCATAGAAAATATTGTTATAATTGGAAACAGAAATAAAGAAACATCCGATATTTAAAAGAAGCTATATAAAATCTTTTAGGGAATAATGAACAAAAATTAACTTTACGTCAAAAATTTGGTAAAATCTATTCTAAATCGATTGAAAATTATGTTAGAATAAAGGAGGTCCAACTAATTATTAAGTGTATGTTATTCTGCACAATGTGTAGGTTTATCGACTATCTAAATTTGATGGTTCTGTAAACATTTATTACTGTGTAGGGAAATATTATTTCGAAAAAAATTATTGAGAGATAATATCATTTAATAAATAATATATTATTTATTAAATGATCATGTGTATCATTTTGACTGGAAGTCGTATAGTTTCTTGATACTGACAACAAAGAAATTTGTAAAAAATCTGATGTGTTAAACTTATTTCTTTCCTCCACTGTATTCATATATTTTATAATTGTTATTTATATAATAAGTAAGGAAACAAAGGTGGTTATTTAAAGCATGCGAATTTTGTAAGAGAATTGTTTTAATAAAAAATAATAATTAGAGAAAAGTACAGCGATATAGTGATTGGTTTACAGAGGCCATGGAATTAGATAAAGCCAAAGATCTAAATTAACGTGATTTTTATTTGTAGCTAAAAACAGATTTATTGGTAATTCCAGAGAATAGCTGTAAATATCAGGAAAGACTAAAGTCCCTTTATAATTTTAATCCGCTTTTCGCCAAAGAAACTTTCAAATCTTTTCTTTCAAGCGGTGTTATGTAAATCCTTTAGATCCATTCATAAACACAAACATCATTGCACCGACCTTCACAGAAGTTTTAAAATTGTTCCCTGAAAATATTATTGTTTCCCTTTCCCTACCACTCAAAACCCAAACCATTAATTTTCTAAGTGTCCTGTTTCCTGTTCTTGTTCTATCACGAAACGGTCAACATTACACTTCAGCATTCAACGTTTTATGTTGATAATTATTTTATGTATTAATACATTGTTTTAACATAAGTATGTTTCATTATTTATATATAATATGATTTTTATTTACAGTGGTTACAATGGTCAACAAACGTGTATAACCTATGATGCAGTGAATGCCGCATATTTAGAAGCAAGAAAAAGAGTTCGTAAGTATATTTTACCTATTTTTATGTTAATTCTTTATAATGTATGCACTACATTTTTTCTTTTGTTATTGTTTAATTAATTACGATTCATTTGTAAATTGTTACACACTATAACCTTAAAATAAGTTACAAAAAACAGTTGAGTTTTTGTTTTGTCGTAATCAATTGATTTTCTTTTTTTAAATTTAATATCAAATTTTGATTAAGTCAAATAATATAAAAGTTAATATACAGGGATACTGTTTAACAAAACAAATATATTATAAAACGTTTATTTCTTGTCTGTTATTCAGATTTTAAAAATAAAAGTTGATTATAAAAAGTTTCTGAAACGAATTGAATGAACAATACAAATAATATAATTTGATTACAATACGAAAAAAAATAATGCTCAGTAAACGTGAAATGTACTTGAAGCGTTAAGAAAACAAGATCTAATGAAAGAAATACTTAGATAAAGTGAAAGAAACTGTATTTAATTGCGTTATGTTTACTTTAGTGTTGCATCTCAACACAAAAATCTATCAGGAAATGATTGGCAGTTTCATAATTTTTGATCTTATCCTGAACGCTTCATACATAATCAACTGCGGTTACCGGAACCAACTTATCAACCGTTTTTGCAAATTTAGAAATCGTAGTAAATTGAGACACAATCGAAAGAAGCGTTTCATGATTGCAGAATTGATTCTCATAATGATTTGCTAATTTCCAGCAACAGGAACTTATAAATTGTTTTGTTACCTTTGCAGAGGTGGCGCAACCTCACGGTGACTACAAACCGGAAGATATTGCCACTGTTGGAGAACTGCTGCTTGATATTTCCGTCAACTTAGCCCGCACGTAAGTTACACTGAAACAAAAAAATAAGATATACATATCCCAAGTTATTACTCATTTTTGTTTGTATATTTTGTAGTAATATCAATGATAAAATAATACGATAAATAATTTTTTTTTCAAAATAAAGTAAATATAAAAAGAAGAGTGCACTGCCCGGGAATCGAACCCGGGTCGCAAGAATGGGAATCTTGCATGATACCACTACACCAGCAGTGCAATGCTTACGTAACACAAAATTAATCATATTTACAGTACACATATTTATTTACTTATTTTTATCTTTATTTATATAGTTAATAATTTTTGTACTTCATTTAAATTTATTCCGGACATTACCTACTTATCATTTCTAAAGTTTCATATCACTAAAATTACTTATTTTTCCCTTAGGTGAATACATATCATTTTAGTATTCAAAGGCGTGCACTAGGGCATTCCGGGGGTGCCCAGGCACCCTATTATCAAATTAAAACTAACAAAACTATAAAATAGTTTTGAATAATCAATTCTTATTTGGTTTAAGAAGAAACTTCAATCATTGTTTTATATTGGAACTAGTGTTTTTTTAAATTATATTGCTAAAACGAATATTTTTACTTGAAACTAATTTAATAAATTGTCTTACTTTGTTAAAATATAATAAAATATATTTGCAAAACCATACACTTTTTTTTAAGTGGAACAAAATGCGGTTACATAAAACCCTTATTTTGAACGAAATACTATCCATCCAATATTAATAAAAATATTGTTTCTTGTCCTCTCTGTATTTATAAAAAAAAATAGGCATGTAGTATTTAAGAAATAATAAAAATTTTATTTCTCTTTCCAAATCTAAGCTCCCCGGACCGGACAAAACTAACGAAAACAGTATGAATTATATTTCCCTTATATACCTGGGTACCCCGATTACCTAAACTTTGAGCACGCCTTTGTTGGTATTATGTAAAATCTTTCGACAAAATGTGGCGTGCATAAATCCATAAAATTTGACAGGAAAATCGGATTTAGTTTTTTTATAAAAAACATATTAGAATATGGGGTGTGTGGTATCATACTATCATATAAAAGCTCACAATAAATGCTTGCATGTTGCATACAGAAGAACTTAAAATTTACAGGGAGATCAACTTTTTGTAAAATTTAGATGAGATTTTGCATGTGCACAAGTGAAGCGAGCTGTTAGTTAACGCACTTATAAAATTAAGAAAAAGATGTCACTTATTATATTTTTTTGCTATATTTATTTATTTGGTGATAAAATATACCTTTAATATTCTTTTTATTGTGAGCACAATTTGATGAAAAATTATACATTCTGAGATGCAAATTATATTATTTAGTTACTTAACTATACTATTTATGAAATTGTTTAATTCATACATAATAATAAACAAACATTTTAATAGTATAGAGCAATAATTGCTTGAATTCATTATTTGCTGCAACTGATTTCGAAATATTGACGGAATTCCATAAATTATTACCCTTTCCTATTCACCGATCAGTCCAGAAAATCATTTAATCATCAAATATTTTAATTTCCAGGTACGGATTAAGTTACGAAGATATTGAAAAGGGGCTTCCATTGATCGACACATCCAAGACTTTAATTCGTGAAATATGTCCTCCATTCTTGTCCAATGTAGAATGTCGTCCAGGCAAATACCGAAGATTCGATGGTTTGTGTACAAACTTGGAAAATCCAACATGGGGAGCCATAAATCAACCTTTTACAAGGTTAGTATACAGCTTATATTACACGGAATTATGTATTATGTCATCGCCTCGGTAGCGCAGTAGGCAGCGCGTAAGTCTCATAATCTTAAGGTCGTGAGTTCGATCCTCACCCGGGGCATTTCTTTTATTCATTTTATACAAACAAAATCATAAAAAGGATTAGCCAATAATTATATTTCCTAAAATCAAATGTAATCGGTATAAAAAAGAATAAATTCTTTATTAGGAAATTCTACATTTTTGCTCCATTTTTAAAGCTTTTTTTAAGTGTATCATCATCCATTTCATTTTAGATATGTTTAAAGTGAAGTGAAATGAATTGTAAAAAGAACGACAATTGTTGTCAACTTCAAAACTCTCTTAAAATTTGTAATATCCTTCGAACTATATATAATTAAGAAAAAATCCCTATTATTTACATCTTTATTTAATAAACATTATAAATTTTAAAATGTCGTTTTTTGCTATTATAATTAAAATTAAAACTTACTAACACAATTTCTTCAATATTATTGGAGATTTTGTTATTATTACATATAAACGGTATTTTAAATAAAACAGATACTTTGTTGAATGACAGCAAAATATAAATTACATTAAAAACTCAGTAAGTACAACCATCACTTCATATCACAGTTGCTTTGTGCCAAAAAGAACGGTCACAATAACTGAATTAATAGATATGAGCTGATATTTTGTGTAAAAAGAATTTTCAAAAAAAGAAGAAACATATTTTTGCTCCATAATCTAGTGTTTTATGGTAAAATTGAAAAAAATTTCAATAAATTATTGAACTGAAATTAAAATACTACAAAACTCTGTATATAGTTGTTAGCTCAATTCACATTAATTAATTACAAGAAATTATTTTGACATTACAATATTTATACAGAAGCAAAGTATTTTTTGCTCTACTCTCTTAGATATTTTATATTTTGGTAAAATTTTACACCGTTAATTATTTTATGTATGTAAACTTAAATTAATGGTGTATTCCGACATTTTTTTTATTCTATTTTATTTTTTTCATTAGTTCTATTCTGTAGGACTATGAATATCTAATTGAGAGTAAGAAAATGTATAAATCAAGTGAGATACAAATTTAAAAACAATCAAATTTTCTGTCTTGGCGCGCTTACATGTTAGAGCTTCTTGACATTTGCTGCGATTCACCGCCTAAACCCATATGTTCATAGACAGCCATTTGTTTATAAACAAGAAAACGTGATTAACTATTAGAAATATCAAAGAAACCCGAATGATTATAGCAAACCAAATGAATGAAATGTCAAATAGAAAATACATGAGCTGCTACCTCTTATTTCTAACTGCAAATATTTAACATGAAATGAGCAACAACGTATCACTACTACGTCTTTTTCAAGGACGTTTCCAGATTTCAATTTTCTAAAATTAAATTATGAATGAAAACTTTTTACTAAAGCCGTTTTATTATATTTCCCTATTATATGATAATATAAACTATAGAAAAATGTTACTACGTTGCATAAATTCCTTATTATCGGAATACGCAAATAGAATCAAAGATTAATCCTTGTTATGAATCTGTCAAATAAAGTAAATCAATAATCTTGTGTCTAAATGAAAATATATTTGTTTTCCAGATTGATTGGTCCTCTGTACGCCGATGGAATGACAGCCCCCAGGATTTCCGTTACTGGAAACCAACTTCCGTTAGCCCGTGTGGTGTCCAGGACAATGCATCCTGATGAAGGATTCCATGATCACGCTGGAACTGTCATGGTTATTGCTTGGGGACAGTTTATTGATCACGATTATACCCTTACGGGTACTCCATTAGGTAAATAAAAAAAGAAAATATTTGCCTCCAGTGAGGATTGAACTCACGACCCCTGGTTTACAAGACCAGTGCTCTGCCACTGAGCTATAGAGGCGACTTGCGCGCTAGCTATTTTTAGAACGAGTGGAACAAAAGTATATTTTTTCCTTTTTTATTCTGTCAATAACATTTATTTGCAATAAAGGGATAAATGCAAACAATGAAAAATATTTTTATTAACAAATAGTTTCTATTTATAATTTCATGTAAATATATGCAAATAAATATCAAGTTTGAGTGAAAATAATAGAAAAAGAGTGCACTGCCCGGGAATCGAACCCGGGTCGCAAGAATGGGAATCTTGCATGATACCACTACACCAGCAGTGCTTATTACGTAATACATTACTGGTACAATATACACTACTCCGTTTCTTAAATATTATTTTTGATTTAAAAATATATATTATTTATTTTAAATTATTAAACCAACACTAAATTTAAACAAAATTTATTATAAATAACAACTAAATAAAAAATAACAATTTGTATCGCTTTATTTTTTGAATTCTAGCGTTTATTTTTTTCAATCAACGATACTATTATCGGAGATATGATTATAGTCAATCAGAAATAAACATTAACACGTTAACTGCCACCATTACAAAAAAAAGTTGGGTCCCTGGGGCCATTTTTTCTTTTTTACAGATTTAGGGTGTTGTCATATTAGACAATACAAGTATGATAACAGAATTCATTTTTTTTTAATGTTGCTCTAAAATTTGAAGAATTTTATTGAGGCACAAAATTTGCAGTATTTTATCATTTCAGAGACAAAAAACAAAAAAAGCATGCGCTAAGAATAGGTTTTGGTCTGCCAGGCCACCGAGAATTAAACTACATTCACAGATATGCGTTGCGAGGTACAAACGTTAGACGAAGCATAATGCGTATTCAAACACTGGAGGCACAAACGATGTACCTCAGAGCATACGAGGATATTTTAGTGAGGCACATAAGATGTACCTCATGGCAGTTAACGTGTTAATAACTTTTACATTAAGCGTTCGGCTTTTAAAATTTATAAATACTAATTAAAGCCTAAACATTCCTCTTTAACATTTGTAAAAACAAAGGTACATAGTGTAATATTTAGTAATTAATGCTGATTAAACTTAATATTACTCTTGAACTATATGGCCAAAAATAATTATTTTAAATATATTATTCTTTATATAGTATACCTTTAGACAGTACATTTATAATCGTAAATTTTATAATAATAATTGTTTATTTGAAATAATTATATATAATGTTTCTTGGGGAAACTACTCTACGGTTTTACTTGAAATTAAAATATGTTATAGAGGTACATGAAATCTATGAATAATTTTAAAAATATTAATAATTTACAAAGGCCGGCGCGTTTTGGTGTAACAATATAATTTAAAAATTAATATTCATATAAGTTATGTTTATTTTTTCATATCAAGAAATGAATGATGATCATTTTAAAGTTTACCGCAATTTTTTATATGGATTATTATAGAATATATTCACGTTCAATGTGCACTGACTATAAATATTTCTCCGATAGTAGTAAAGTAATTTATTAATCTTATCTGTAACTTTTCGTATTTGAACCAAATATTTAAGAACAGTGTGTCTCATTTAAGTACAGTTGACTCTATTTCAAAATTCAATGCGTCCGATTTTCATTCCTAATTTTGGTCGATTTTTTTCAATTTCAATTATTTGTAAATACAGAACACCGAGAAATATGTTTCAAATAGCTAAAATTCTGTAAGGCAAGCCTCACAATAAAGTTACTAGAAACGTAAAACAAGAAATATTTAAAATATGAAAATGAAACAAATTCTTTCTTACACACTGAAGAAATACAAGTAAAATTCGTTTTAGTTGACAATGAACAGCGACATTTGTAACGACGTATTGATCATTATATCATCACTTTTAATATCAAAAATAAAATGAAGCAAGAAACCAACGGTACTGAGTTCATCCATACAATGAATTGAATCATAAACTTATCTTTTTAACTAAGCATCGTTTTTCCAAGTTAATTCTTTGGTGTATTTGTTAGAATACTTTCACTCACTAGCCCAAAAAATAAATTCTTCATTTATCTCCAAAGCTATAAATTACGAAAAGCTTTAAATTTTTAATTCTATTTCAGATCCTCTGAATCGTAACGACCCTGAAGAATGCTGCAAACGTCCTCCACATCTAAAGAACCCCTACTGTAACGAAATCCCCATCCCAGAAGACGACTATTTCTACAGACTTTTCAACGTGCGATGCATTGACTTCGTCAGAGGTTTTCCTGCTGCCAGACCCGGCTGCCGTTTGGGTAATTAAAAATAAATAAATTTATTACTTTGTACTAAATACACACCGTATATCAAACCCGAAAACTGGTTGAGAAATAGAAATTTATTGCTGAAAGTTCAAGCAATAAAATGATGTAATAATATGTTAGAGTGGTGATTAATTTTTATTTATAGGTTCCAGATCTCAGTTCAATACTTTAACTGGAGTTCTCGATGCTAATACTGTCTATGGAGTCACAGAAAAATTCGCCAGGTACGGTATAGTTTAATTGGTTTAATGTGGAAAGAACAAAAAACTAGTCATATCATATTTATTCAAAAATTAATTGCCTATACTTTACTAAATATGAAAGTGTGACACAAAATGTTTTGCTGAATATAAAATTTCTAAATTAAATAATAAATATCTATTTTTTTATTAATTGTTAAATTGGTTGTAAGAAATTATAGTAAATGTATTTATTAAGATACATTGACTTTTTTCTGATTGTGCTACATTATATTGTTTTTACTAATCTCAACATTTCGAGATTTTGAATTAAGATATTTACAAATTTTAATAATTTTATTTTTTTAAGTTAGTTACTGATAAATTTAGATTAACTTTCTTTAAATATTTTTGTCACAATTTTTTCTGTGATGAAATATTCGAAAAAACATAAAAATGATAAAAAAGGGACCCGAAACTAAGTGATTTTTCGTTTCGTTTCGTTTCAATTAAGTTCCGATTAAAACAATTTAGTTTCGGTTAATATGGTTCCTGCTTAAATAAAATATCATTTCCGTTCGAACGAAAAATAAATTTTCAGAGATTTTTATATCAACAGTTTTAACTATTATCATTACAAAAATTAAAATATAATTATACTACAGAAAAAACTAAAAAATATAATGTTTTTGGTAATTATAGCTCTATTAGGAACTAAAATAAATTTTAGGGCCTAAAATGCTCTCTCAAGTGTGACTTGAGTAGTTGGAACAGCAATAATATTCATTGCTATCAAATGTAAATCTGGATACAATTGAAAAGAACAGAACTGTAAAAATATGAATTAACTTGACATTATAATTAAATTCTTTAAAAACAAAGTATGTATTAGGAATAAAATAAAACGGTATTAACCGGAAATTTTATTTTGGTTATATCGTTTTCGCTCCAGAAATAGGGGCGTATACATTTTATCCTCCACACATGTTATATTGCTTGATATGTTGTACCTTGCGCACTTTTAATCTTGCGTATCTTTTATCGTGCATACTTTTAATCCGTGAAAAAAGTTATCTTACACACATTTTATCTTCCACTCATTTTATGTTCCACACATTTTATCTTTTAAATATTTTATCTTCAGAAAAATTTAATACTGGATATTTCATCTAATTATAAATATTGCATGGGCAAGAAAATGAATGGCAGGTACAATTATAATGTTTTAAAGATCAAACGTTGGCGAAGATAAAATGCGTGCAAGATAAAATGTGTGTAAGATAACTTTTCTTCGCGGATTAAAAGTATGCACGATAAAAGGTGTGCAAGATTAAATGTTTGAAAGATACAATGTTGAGCAATATAACATGTGTGGAGGATAAAATGTATACTTCTCCAGAAATAAGATTTATATTTTGTAGTTTTCGTTTCTGTTCCGTTCAGGGTCCCTGAAATAAACTGTTACTTCCGAATGATCGATTTTTATCAAAACTTGACGAACTCTTGTTATTAATTTTTCATTAAACTCAGTTCAGCTGAATTTATTTTACATGAGCACATATATATTCGGACAGATATTTTTTAAATAGTTCCGCGCTATATTTTCTACTATTGACAAGTTTGGTGTCCCATTAGTGGTATTTCTTTTACCAATTAAGCATAGAATGAAAAGTATATGATATGGATTTAAAAATGTAAATTAGATTTGATCTAAGTGGCAAATAGAAAACACCTATTACTATCGAAGCTTCCTTTATTATATCTTGCGCCCGGTAAAAAAAACAATTTTTGGTATGAACTAAAATGAAAACTAGTGTGTTTGAAAGATGATTTTTCCTTGTTAAAATAAAATTCTAGATATTTTAATTATAAGTATTTGAAATATAGCTAAATTACAAATACTGCTAAAGAGATTACTTTAAATTCTTTCGCCTAAACAACAGACGTTCACACAAACAAGCACCGTCAACTTATTCTCAAAATTGAACTACTAATTTGAATTTTGATTTATAATAAACCGAAAGTTAAATACGATAAATATCCATATATTTTTTTTTCTTCCGTATAGAAAACTCCGCAGCGGTTACGGCGGTCAACTCCGCATGAACCCAGTCTTCAGAGAATACGGCCTTAAGGACCTCCTGCCTTTGAAACTGGACATTCCTGATGAAGGCTGCACCAGACCTAACCGCTCTATGTACTGTTTCGAAGCTGGTGAAATTCGAGTAAACGAACAGTTGGTTCTTACTTGCATGCACACTTTAATGGCCAGAGAACACAACAGAGTTGCTGCCGGACTTGCACAAGTTAACCCTCACTGGGACGACGAAACTCTCTTCCAAGTATGATTGACATAATTTTTAAATATTCAGTGTTAAAAATACTTATTTGTAGGAAGCTCGTCGGATTAACATCGCCGAAGTTCAGCACATTACATACAATGAATTCCTTCCGATTTTGTTAGGCAAAGAAGTAATGGAAAAATTCGGATTACTCTTAAATAAAGATGTATGTTTGTTTAAAATTTATTGTAAGATACAAAAGCTAATAATATATTGTTGTAGGGCTATTGGGATGGATATGATCCCTCAGTGAATCCAAATGTAATTGATGCGTTTGCTGCTGCTGCTTACAGATTTGGACATTCTCTTTTGCCAACTGCTGTTGAACGATGGAGCAAAGCTCACAAATTTATCGGTGAGTAAAAATATAACTATCAACTTTGGTTAACTTTTTAGTTAAAATTATTTTCTTTTCGGTAATTTTAGCTCTATTAGGGACTAAAATACATTTTTTCTACGACCACCATGAAAAGTTGATATTTATGATCTCTTTTGTCATCGTAATGTCAATGATTACTGAGGAACGAGCAAATAAATACTTTACCGCGCGTCTCCATAAGTAACGAGCGGTAATAGTTATTTGTATATCAAGTGCTGAAAGTCTATCTTTGTCGAACCAAAACGAAAGTTGCAGCCTGAGCGAAGCGAAGGTTGCAATCGTTTGTGTTCGACAAAGGACTTTCAACACGTGTTATACACACTATTTTTTCTACTCCTGCAAGATAAAAAATAAGGAAATAAAAAATTATTTTTTAAACATAATTTGACATTTATTGCAAATTTTGTTATTGTGATGTGCAAGTGATGCGTATCCATGGCAGCAACAATGTAACAAACATTTATTAGTGCTGCAAAGTTTTGCAGCACTGCGTGCTGCAAAGAGTCACTTTCAACATGAAAAACAAACCAGAAAATTGTATTTTCAAAGCAGGAGTAGAAAAAGTATTTGCTCGCTTAGATTATTTATTTACTCATATCGTCATGGTTACAGCAACACAAAACAGGAAATTGGTTAAGATTGAATTGAATTTTTATTTCGTTAGTAAAGTCGTAGAAAAAATTATGTGTGCATCTAGCGTAAAGTATCTTTATTGCTCTAGCTCGATTGTAGTGGTTTTACTGCCCACTGTCCTCACTGACATCGTGAGTTCGATTCCTTAAATAATAAATATTGTTCGGTAGGAATAATATTCGATTCTCTTCTTTGATCTGTTAAAGAAATTATGTTTTTCCATTTGATGTTTAATGCTTCTTGCTTTTTTAATTCTTCGAATCAATATTTTTCTTTATCGCCTTTATTTGCTTCTTATATAATTATATTTAGACATATTTAATAATGAATAATAATTTCAAACAAAAAAATTCAGCGGTGGCCAACACATAATCGACCGCCACTTTTTTTCCCGAAATATTAATAAAACAGTTACTTTCGGTTAACCGATGTTTACCGAAAATTGATCAACTCGTGTCATTAATGCCGACGCTTCAATATGAAGTTTTATTGTAATCCGTTCATTCAACGAACAGATAAAACGGTAAAAATAATCAAAATATATTGTAAAGACCTTAATACGTTGACATAGTAAAAATATCGGCACCGACCGACACAGACCAGATCGGCAGAAATAAGTTTCCAAAGTTTCCTACGGAGATGCACACACTAGTCGGCTCGGAATGCTTGATCGATTTATATTAAAAATTATTAACTCGTAACTCGTTTTATAGATAGAAGCTTAATTATAAAATTGTATTAAAATCTGCTGTCAAATTTCGCTCTACTCGTATCCACATACATCCAGACCGATAGATAGGCAAATAAATATCACATAAAAAATTGTTGGAAAGTAATGTAAAGAACACATTTTACGAATAGCTGTTAAAATTTCGAAACACAAAATTCAGTATGATTGTAAATTATCCTCTGATTTTTTCCTAAAATAATTATTAATTTTGCAGCATCCAAGCGTCTGTCAGATTTGATCCGAAGACCATATGATTTGTACAGAGCTGGTGTAATTGACGAATATTTCATGGGTCTAATGAACCAAGTGGCTCAAGCTATGGACGATTCTATCACTCAAGAAGTCACCAACCATTTATTCAAGAAAATTGGAGCCAAGTATGAATTTAAAATAAACTATTTACTCAGCCAAATATTCAATATCTTTCTGTTTTATTTATTTCTTTTCTGCTTTTGTTTAGATTCGGTATGGATTTAGTATCCTTCAACATGCAACGTGGTCGTGAATTCGGCCTTCCAGGTTACATGGAATTCCGTAAATTCTGCGGACTTCCTGGAGCAGACACCTTCGATGAACTGTTCGGTTCTATGCCCAATGAAACCATCAAGAGATACTCCAGCATCTTCGAGTAAGACTTCCCAAATTTAATTTAGAATTATGTATTAATCTCATTGTTTTTAGGCATCCTCATGATGTAGATTTATGGTCTGGTGGAGTATCTGAAAGGCCTCTGCCTGGCAGTATGTTGGGACCCACTTTTGCTTGCATTATTGCTACACAATTCAGTTATTCCAGAAGAGGAGACAGATTTTGGTAAGCAAATATTTTGACAGTTTTTATTGCAATAACTAAAATAATCAAATTAATCACTCTTAAAATTTAATTAATTAATAATTTTTAACTGAAAATAGACAATATTTTAAATTATATATAAAGAACACTAAACAAGGATAAGATGTGACATCTGTTAACAATATTATAAACTACCATGTCAATATAAAACGACTCATATCGCAAAAACAGGAACTTTACCGTAAAAATTCTTCATGTAAATCTGTCTTGAAATTTAATTTTGAACAACTTTTCTTCTATTACTTTTCCTAGAAATATGCTTAATTTAAGAGATAACAACAATAAATGGCCGAGCCCAAACTTAAGTGCAAAAGAGGTACAACATCTTTTTTTTTTATGAGATTGAGTTACTTATATGAGCAAAAGATGATAACTTAAAGATAATAAATACAAGTCCTGTGGATTTTTAAAGTTAAATTTTGAAAAACTGAATTTTTTTTTGTTGTACTTTTACATTTTTTTATAACAAGTATTTTTATTTTTCCAGGTATGAATTGCCAAACCAACCTTCATCATTTACACCTGAGCAATTGCGAGAAATCCGTAAAGCTAGACTCGCTAGAGTTATATGTGACAACACTGATTTAATAGATACCATACAGCTCTATCCTATGGTATTACCAGACCATGAAATGTAAGTACAAATATATTTTTTAAATGTAGACGAATCATATTTATTTTTTACACATAGACAAAAAATATTGTAAATATATTGTTTCACTTATATTCTGAGTTTTAAACCGTAAATACATATTAGATGTGTTATTAATAAGCGCACAAATTTCAGACAATTTAATAACAGACCGTGGTACATACATCGATAGGGAAGCACAAAAAAATTAATATTTCATCTTTTGTTCTTGAAATTGAACATTAAAATTTAAAAAACTTCAAATTTCACCTTTTAAACTTGAAATTTCAACTTTTTGTTTTGCTGCGCTCGTGTGTCATTTTTCCTGTTCGGTACTTCTCTATTTTCCCATTTTTACTGTTAAACACTTGTTTGTTGTGATCTGGTTAATATTTGTTCCCTCTCTTTGTCTTCTTTATTTGCGCATCGATATTAAAATACCTTTACTACGAAAACCATTATATCGTTATTATCAATATTTCTGTATATTTTACTGATGTAATCCTTCTTAGCAATCCCCGAGTGCCATGCAGAAGTGGAGTGCTTCCAAGCATCGACTTCACGAAGTGGGCGGACCCCCACAGTCCTATCTTCCAGCAAGCTCAGCACCAGCCCTTTGTGAGTAATTTCGCATACGACCCTTTGCTGGGCAAGTAGATGCACAGCTTCACGTCTTCACCTCACAACGTCAACCAATCATGTAGTTAGTCAGTAGTACCCTCACATTCACATACAATCATGTACAGCCAGAGGGAGATTTTAACATCTTGTTTTTATAAATTATTTTTTAATAAAATAGTAAGTCTACGAAAATAAAACACACACGAATACGAATCAATGTCAAAAAATATCTATTAAGTATTTATTTAGCTGTTTTCGGTTTGAGATAACAACAATGTTGTCAAAAAATGCAAATTTACTACAATACACATCGTTCGATTGCACAAAAGATCAATTACTCCTTTTAAATTATTTTCAATTAAAAATTTTATACTTATGTTCTTATAACAGACCATTTTATAACATATAAAATTTGGCAACTGTATTTTACGATCTACATGTCAGGCCCATTTTATAAAATATAAAATTTAGGGTCTGATTATTTTATAATTTCTTGTATATGTACAAAATTTGCTGTCTATATTTTTCTTACTTCTGATTAATCATGAAACAAATTTACATAAAACTGTTATGTTGTTTATCAAATTTAAGTAGTTTGTAGAAAAAAAAAATATAATGATCACCATGAACAATACGCATGCGTAAGTCAAAAGAGTTTTGCAACGTATGTCGTAGATTCAATCACAACTACTAACTACGAGAAACAGATGTAAAATACCTATTATTTAATTTTGCCGCCTAAACTATGAATTAGAATCGATATGAGTCGTTAGATTTCTTTGTCATTCTGATTTCTGTGTATCGTTGACATCACAAAACAGAAAAAATGAATAATTCAGATTCTAGGCATTAAAAAAAAACAGCTAATACACTTTTAAGACTATTTAAAAAAAATTGCAATGATGTAGACCATTATCAAATTAAAAAAACCATTGAAACTGTTGTATAGGTATATTTTTAAAACTTAATTCTTCACATATTTCAATTTAATTATCAAGTTAAAATACTCCCTCTATTTTAAATACTTCATACCGATACTTTTTTCTAGTAGAAAATAGAAATAGATATAAAATCTAAATTAAATAGAATACACTCGAGACTGTAATGTAAAAATATTTATTTTATCTCATCTTTTCTTTCTCTTTATTTTCACTCATTCTTCACTGCTTTGCTTTATTTATCACTGCTTTTCTTCACTCTTCACACTTATTTTCTGCACAGGTCCGAAGGCACAGACAAAATATCTACCACCACTAGACCAAAAGAAATTTAATTCTACTATTTTATTCTTTTCCTTTTCTTTTTTTTTTTTCTTTTCTTCTGATGAGATCAAACTCGAGTCATAACGCCATAAAATTAAAGTAAACTTGGAGTATTAAAATCCAAGAAAAATAGTTGTAAATTGATAGATTTAAGTGGAAATTACTACACAGTATTTAGAAATTTAGACGTAGGGATTGTTTTTTAGTTGCAACATTATTAAGATTCAAATAATATTAAAAATCTTGTTACCACGGTTTATTTTTTATTTCAACAAAGAAATAATTGAATTTTAATAATTTTGTAACTGTAATACGATTGATACTGAATTTTGCTGTAAAAAAATGCATTTGTATCACCTTTAAATATATAAAAGCCCCAATTTACAAAGTGGCTTGTATATATTTTTAAAAATTTCACTAAGGGCATATTTGAGGTATTGTACAGATAGTATTGTATTTTTATATGTACATATTGGATAAATAAATTAATATTAAATACGCATACTTTGTATATTTTTAAAACAGCTTTTTGCGAAAAATCCAGCACAGCAAACCAAAAGGAGTGGTAAAGGAGGCACCAGTTGTATTAAAATGCAAGTAAATCTTATCAAGGAATATTCCAGGAATTATATAAATATTTCATGCCTTTTAATAAAGGCAGAAGTAAGCGGTAGTAGCTCAAAATTAATTAAATAAAATATATTTTTACCGGCCACCAAATATACATATAACATTTCAAGATTTATCGGATATGTATAATATATTTACATTTTAATTTTTAACGTGATGTCTGTTAATCTGTCGGTCTGTAAATATGTTGATAAATTCGAATGAACGAATTCAATGGCACAAGTTTTTAATAATCGATCAACTAAACTGGTGTTACTTTTAAGTTTTTTTTAGAAATATATCATTAAAAAAATTAGAAATAAAATATTCGTTGTTTAGTTGAATTTTGTGCTACTACTGTTTATGTTTTTTTTTTTAACCGAATAAAAACCAAATCTTATATTTTTTAGACAAACAATTTAGTAGATGCCAACGAAATTCATCCAACTGTAATCAAAGGAAATCTGTATAAAGAAATACTACGATCTAATTTATACGGCAAGCATCCTTATGCTTCTCTTTTCAACCAAAAAACTATCAAAAATATTAAAATTCTTCCACCTTTAATAATAACTCCCAAGAAAGAAGTTATAACAATACGCAGAGGAAAGAGAAGTGTTGATGCATTAAAGAATGCCACAGAAACAACTACACAAAATATTGCAAAGGAAGATCTACAAGAAAATGGTACCATGTCTCCAATTGACCAAGTAACACAAGCGATTATTATTACTGAAATAAGTGGTACTCCTCCATCCGTTCAAAAAGAAACCAGACCATTAAATCTGAAACCATTTGAAGTAACATCAAGTGATTTTCAAAATAATTCTAATCCCGCCGGTATAAATTTCGAAGAAATACGAGATGTTGGAAAACTTATTCAAGAAAAACTTGAACAAATCAGTAATCCAGAATTAAATTTCAATAGAGAAGACCTGAACAATGAAGAACAAAACAAAGAAGAAGAAGAATCACAAAAAGAAGAACAAAACAGTGAAGATTACGACGAAAAGGAAGAAATAAATGACGACAAGGAAGATACAGAAAATACACAAAATGACGAAATAAAAATATTTGTTGCCGATAAACAAACCAACAATGAAAAAGACACACAACAAGAAAAATCTGAACCTTCTGCCAATAATCAGGAAGAAGTAGTTCAAACTGAAGTTCCTCTTGAAATACCTGAAAGTTTTACTAAACATTTCTTAGAAATGGGTGCCATAAATCCAGAACATCTGACTGAACAGTCAAAAGAAAAACTGGAAGAATCAAAAAATGTCAAAATAAACGGTGAAGAATACTATCTTCCTAAAATAGAACACAAACCAATGGAAGAATCTGAAGAAATTAAAGCAAGAAACAAGTATTTTGATGACATAATCAACGAACAATTGGAAGAAAATCAGCGATTACAACAAGAACTAGAATACCCCGATCTAAATAATGAATATGAAAAGTACAGACAATTTACTGAAAAAGAATATACTCAAGAAAAAGTAGATGATTTTGATGTAGCCTCAAAACCATATGAAATTAACTTTAAAGGCTTTTATCCCTTTGCAGATCCAAATGACCCAAAAGAACACAATTTTAAAGATGATGTAGATGTTGGAACAGATAAAGAACGACAATCAAACGATTACAAAAAAGAAGAACAAGAAGATGACAAAGACTTCGAACAAACTAAAGCTGGTATTCAAAACGAAAACGAAGAACAGGAACAAGAAGAAGAACCTCAAAATGAAGAAATAAATGAGGAAGAATCTGAAGCTGAAGATGAAGACAAGGAAGAATATCAAGAAGAAGAAGAAGAAGAGGTTGAATCTTCTTCGCAAAAATATACAATTGTACCCAAATCACAAGAAAATGAAAAAAGAAAATTTAAGGAACAAATTAAGCAAGTAAATAATGATAAAGAAGAAAAAGAAGCTTCTGCTTCCACTTCTGCTGCTTTGAAGCAAGATAGTCTTCCAAAAAAAAGTTATCCAAGAGGAAGCAAAACGAAAAAAAGAGAATTAGGAGAAGTACATGATTTCATGGCAGATTTATATAAAATTTTAGGTAAAAGAGATGCTTTCTCCAGACATGAAGCAGTTGATGATCCTAAGGAATATAATAATTTTTGGTCTTTGGAATATGAAGTTCCAAACAAAAGAAATTTTTAAAAATGTATTAAATATAAATAAATAATTATATACAACACATTGTTTCCTTATTATTCCTCTAATTTTCTTCTTAGAAGTATACTAAACATTGAACATTATTTAAAACGTTCACTGGTTTAATAAAATCATATTGAAAATTTACTTCAGAGTTAAATAAAGTAGAAAACTAGGCACAATTGACATACTCTAGACTTTATTACTTAGGGAAAAAAAATGAGGGAATAAAGCAAACAGAAAAAAAACTTCTTGACTACAGACTTTTATAAAAAAAATATTACAAACTTAATTCTTTGTGCGCATGTCAATGATAATTAAATATAAATAAATTAAATTACTTTCATTCTTCAACTAAAAATTATTTCTCGTGTGTTACTGTTTTTCACAAAATAAAATACTAATCAATATATAAAATAAAAAATCTGGTAACATTTATTTTATTAATTTGCATTTTCATCAAATTTGAGCTATATTTGTCTTGTTAAACATTAGTTTATTTTTCATTGAAATTTTATAACAAATTTAGATATATTTATTCTTGATAACAGCAAATTTGTACTTATGTAGTGCTTCAAGTAAAATACTCATCCCAGAACAACAAAACATCTAAATTCAAGTTTTAATAATTTTCTGCTTGCTAAAAATTGAGTAGTCGACAGTACCCAATCGTCACAAACATTCCTCCAACATCATCATAATAATGTCAATTGTCAATATCGGATTTACCAAGGTAAAAAAAAATGAATAATATCTTCATATATGGCAAGATATGTCAATTGCTCTAAATCTTTAAAAGTAATATTTCAATTTTGAACTTATGTTTCATTGAATGGTTACAATCATAAATAAGGGTTACAATATCTTTTCGCACCTCCGTATGACATGACTAGTATTATAGAACTCAAAATCGTCCAGAAACTCTGTTTGCCAACTTAATACTTATTTATTGTTCCAAGTCAAGTACAGACATTTTTCAGAGGAATCAAGTATTATTTTTTTCTGAAACTTTTGATTATAATAAAAAATAATTTTAAATTTAATAAGAAAATCAGATGGTCTATAAGTATTTAGTAGTGTGCTTCTGGTCACAGAAAAAAAATGTAAATGAACAAAAACTAAACTGCTAGTTTTGCATTTTTGATGCATTCGTGTATGGTAATTTGCAATATCTTGCGAAACTAATCACAGCGACAAGGTTCCTATATCCATGTTAATCGAAATTGTTACGAAAATAAAAACTTATATTTTATAAAATTTTAAGCAGTAATAATATTTGTTTAATAAACTAAAAGTGTTACGGGCGCTATAAATCTTGTGCATCACACGTCAAGAAAGTCTTTTGCGAGATCTCGCATTTGCAGGCCTATCAATATAAATTCGCTCTCGCAAAAGTTCAATTTCTGAACTAGTTATAGAAATTATTGCAGCTTAATAAATAAAATGTCCAAAACATTGTTTTGTAATACATACATACATAAATAATACTCAATAAATAGAAATAAAACATTTATTTATTATTGTACATGACCTAACCGTTTGTAATCTATTTTTTCAAGTTGTACCAAGGGCTTCAATTGTTCAGCAAATATCCTCATATCTTCAGCGATTGCATCTTGTCCAGAGGGCGCCAACACTGACAACTCAACCAAATAACTCTGGCTTATGGGTTCCACTCCTTCTGGCGGTTTGGTACTCATATTTCCCATTTTGAAGATCTTAGAAACAGTGACTTTCATGCGTCCTTTGCGGAACATATATCCCCGAACTATGTATTCATAGTCTATCCTACATCCTAACTCTGTTAAGAAGTCCACGATTGTAGCGCTGCAAGCCATGTCGAGCGAAGAGCGAACTACAGTTGGTCGGTTTTTGTCGCCCAGTTCGTGCTGCCCTACATATCTAATAAAATCATGAGAATTTACTGTACAAATAATTTATTATCCTCTACCTAAGTTGCCAGACAGAATCAGGAGTATCTAAAGCCCTTCTGACCCTCAAAACCAGTGGAGCACCCGCTCCAGGTCCTCTAAGACTTAAACAAAGTTCGTGATCGTGAAATGTTTCTGGACCACTGTCTACATTGTCGCACAGACCGCGAAGTCTGTGCAGGAGAACTTCAACTGCTACATCCAAGACAGAGCCTTGGAGAAGGTACTCCTGGTTTGGAATAATATTGGACTTGAGAGCAGAGCTCAGAGAGTCCATAGCAGTCCCCACAGAAGACACATTCATCTACAAACATAATAAATAGAACATTTTTTAGATTTAAATTATAAAACTAATATTTAATTATTAACTTTATACATGTATTAATGATAAAATAAAAAGAATGTATACCGAGAAACAAAATTTAATTTTGTTTATTTACAAATAATTAGGTTAAGTACACAAAATATTACCATTGTAATAATGAATATCTATTATTTATAAACTAAATTGTTATACTTCTTATATGTAACAATACATACCTTTATCAATTATTTAATACACACTAAAATACTAAAAATATAACTTATTATTAAGCTGTCATTCAAAGCTTTTTATGTTTATGATAGATGGCAGCAGTTTCCTAAATACTGAAACATTAGAATTATTTTAAAAATCTTCCCGCTTATGTTGTTAATTTTTGTTTGATATCAATTTTATTATTTCTATAGAAATATTTATCAATTTTTATAAACATTTTTTTACAATCAAGAAACCTGAAAATTAATTACGAACAAAACCAATAAAATTAATAAATTTAAACCAGTTATGTTAAAAATTATATTTAATTCATCTTTATACTTACATAATTATATTTTAAGATAAATTTCCTAAAAACAGATTTTAACTTCATGTATCATTTCTGGTTTAATTTCTGGAAAACAAAACATTGGTTTTTAGGTATAGAAATGAATGAAAAATTGTGTATACGATAATGCAGTATAACGCATATATTTATTTAAATACATAAATAACACAACAATCGTCTACGAATCGTCACATAAATTAACAAAAAAAAATAAATACTATTACGTAAGCGAAATAATACTGCATTTATATTCTTGACAATTGTTGTAAGAGATTGGAAGGTAGGATAGCTTCCAGTTTATCCAAGATATAGTAAAATGGAAGAGACAACCATCCTAAGATAGCTTTGGCTACGACTCCCATGGGTTCTGGATACTGATGCGTCAGTAGAGCCAAAAGAGCCGTGAAAGAGCAGAGCCCAGCTGTGAAGAGAATAAAAAACGGCAATTCTTTCTTCGGGTAAACAGATACCTCGTGGAAAGACGGCAATAGCTCTCTATCTGCACATTCTGTGCAAGTTGGATAGGGATAAAACAAATGTCCCCTTTCCAATGGGTATGGCAACATTCTGAATGTTCCTTCCCAAGTACAGTGTAGCAGATTCAGAGCTCCGTCCATTGCCTTCCAATGAGGAAGGTGAAAAAATGCATATGCAATCGCCTCTGAGTCTCCTCTTTTTAAAACGTGCTCAGGAGGCAGAATTAATGGTTTCATTTCGAGTAAATATTTTGGTACGTGAGGGTTAAATTCCACTGCTCTGTGGATTGCTTCAACCGCTGCCATTTCTGCAGTAGTTAACCCTCTTTTACTGGCGATGTCTGGAGAGAATTTGTCTGCAACAACTCTCGCTTTGAGCAGAGCTGCCGTGTAGCAAATGGTTGCAGATTTGGGCAGGGAAATGTCGTCATATTTGGCCAAAACTGCCTGGACATCTGCGTATGCTTGCATTTCCAACAAAGCTTCGATTAGATTTTCATGAATGTTTAGAACATTCATTATCGGCGGGACTTCTTTCGTTAGATCTCGAAACATTTTAACAGCTTCTTTTAACTTCCCGAGTTTTCTAGCGCACATTGCTAAACGTCTTTTTATGTAAATTAGTACGTTTGTATCTCTTCTGTGTAACGCTTCCATCAAAGCGCCCTGATGTTGTGTTGCTTGGCTCTTTCTGTAATTACTTTCAGCGACTTTTAAAGCCTGCTTTAGTATCTTCTCAGCTTCTGTTATCGTTGTTGCTTCTTCTTCTGCTAATAAAATATATGCTGGAGCACAATCTAAATTTCTTTCTAGTGCGCTATGAGCCGCTTTGATTCTTATTACAGGATTACGTTCTCTCCAAGCTGTTTGCATGATTTCATATTCTGCTTTCCCTGCGTCTGCTTCACAGGTGAAGAATGTCTGATGATCTTGCGCTGATAAATTCATATCGTAATATGTTAAGGGCTCTTTATTCGTCGCCCAGTAAAACCGTTGATACTCTGCCCCTCTATAAAGATTCAACGGATTTCTCCAAACCTTGCATTCGGGAATGTTTTGTTGGTTGTTATTGGAGCTGTTGTTGTCGTTATTTGCATCTCCACCGCCTATCCAAGGACTGATGTGATTCAGGGAGACCTGTTCTATGAAACTGGTGCCGTATTTTCGAAAGTACCACCACTCGAAGATAAGAATTAAACCGGATATAAGAGAAGAGGTGCCGGTTAACGCCACATAGAATTTGGGAGTCAAAGTACTGAGAAACATCGTACTGTCCCACATTGTTATACACTTAACAATACTTAATTGACACTAAATATTTTGTTGTTTGACAAACGATTCCTAGGTTATATCGGGCAACAACAATGGTTCCAAATCAGTGGTCCTCAAATTTTATACAACTTCACTTCGTTGCTTTCCAAATTTTAAAAATTTAAAAAAAATTATAAACAATATATTAAGTAATTATAAATATGGGATAAGTTAAATGTATATAATATTTATTGCAATAAAAATAAATATGTACAACAACATAATATATAATTTATTAACAATTAAAATTTTCAACAAAGTAACACATTATTTCAAATAATTATATATTTCATCTGTTTCAATTTACATTCATAAATTATTTATACAAGCTGGTCATCGAAATGCAAAACATGAAACCAAGAAATTTTAAAAAAAAAGTGCGGGGTACCTCTCCTACTTCAGATCAAAATTTGGACTTTTTAATATACAGAATGTAAAAATTGGGTCACATTGTTTTTAGGTTCTTAAACATTTTTAAGACTTGAATCTTATGTATATTAAAAACAAATTTTCAAAATTTTGAAGCGAACATTTTTAAACCACTAGATGTACAAAGGATGTTAATATTTTATTTAATAATTTAGATTGTTTATTAATAATTGGTCAATACAAAATTTTAATTGTTAAATGAAATATCTAAACTTATACTCCTTAACCACCCTTAATTTTTTTTAAATAAAAATCAATATAAATTCATAGTCGAAATGTGTGTCCCTTTTTAAACATTCTGTATTGGGCATTAGCGCGCTGCTGTCGCTTGGGCCCAAGCACCTCAGTGGCCGTTATCCAGTAGACGTCATGGACAATGATAGCAATAAATCTCATAAGGGAATTTCCAACACATTTTTTCCCTTATTAAATTTATTGCTATCCCTGCTCATAGCTTCTATTTAAAGTTCTCACTTTTTTCTGGACCATGGCCACTAAGGAGCTTGGGTCCAAGCGACAGCAGTGCGCTCGTACCCTGTAGGACACTTCGGTCCTGCAATTTTTTTACTTGGGAGGTGGCACTACAAAGTTGAGAACAGTACAAACAATAGTGGTAAACTTTAAATAGATGTCAGGGAAACACAAAAATTATCAAAACGTTATATAAAAGTAGAAGTAAATTTAAATTTGTCATCTATTTAAAGGTTCACACTAACTTTGTCATTAATTTGCGGTGCCATTACCATCCAAAATGATCGTAGCGCCGGCGTGTCCTGTACATTCAAGTATCTCTTTACCACAAGAAAGAAAAATACTAATAATAAATATCTTATCTAGCTTTTAACCAATCTATGATACTCTTGCTGCCTTCACCTGTTAAGGCACTAAATTCAATAATAGTTATTGGTTGTTTAATTTCCCTTTTTAACCGATCTATATGCAACATCAACAATGCCTCGTTTCTCATTTGTCTGTAGCTTACATCCATTTTTGTAAGAACCAACATTACCTAAAATCATTCGCTTATTTCTATTCCACAAAAAATTATTAAATATACCCTTACTCGTGAGTTTTTACATCTAGGATCTGTTAAAATAGTATAAAGTAAAACTCCTGCTGCTGAAATCTGACAAAGATTTGAGGCATCAACAACGTATAAAATTTTTGCAGCCGAGTTATAATATTTGGTCCATAATGGAGCAATAGTTCCACCAACTTCCCGTACTTCAACAATTACATTATCACATTTTAAACTAAAGATATTTGTACCAATTGTAGGAATGGAAGAACATGTGTCATCTACTTCTTCATTTTGCAGACGTTTTAATAATAATGTTTTTCCTGAACCAGTTGGTCCAAGACATAAACATACTCTATGAGCTGTATTCATTGTTTTTGTGTGGTAACTATGGTGATGTGTGATCAATATATAAATAAGTAATTTATGATGATTTATACCCTTTTTTGGATGTTTCAAATATATAATTTTAAAATAATCAGATTTTTATTGCAATAAGACTTATAGGAGTAGGCGATTTTTAAAATTTTTTCATTAATTTCTTTATTGTAAAATCATACATATTTTAAATTTAACGCCAAAAATATTTTCACAAAATAGTCATGAAATTAGGTACAAATGTCAATGTCAAATTAATTATAACCTAAAATGTCTATACCGTGGATAAATGTGTCAGAAAAGTATACATTAAATATAAAATATTAATAACGATTTTAATTGTTAATATTTTTAGTCTCAAAAAAGGGATTGAGTATGCAAATTCTACGGATTCCCAAAAGTTCCCTTTACTGCTCAACAGAATTTTTGCAGCCATTCAAAAAAATGTAAACCAACCTTTTTCCGATGAAGAATTACAAAAACTAGAAAAATCTCTCAATCTACAATCTAGTCAACTCAAATTAATGATAGAAACTTTATTATATATCACGAAAAAATCGAAAAATTTCTTGATGAAGCCTACTGTTTTACAGGATGAACTTACAGAGAAACTTTGTTTTAATCCTGAAAAGGCTGAAACTTTTGTGAAGTTTTGGACCGAAACTACCAAATCTTTTGACATACAGAATAGAAATAAATTGGAAAAATTTTCATGGGAATTAAATTTGGAAACTTCTTGTGATTCCGATCGTAAAAAAATTGTTCCTACAAGTTTGTTACAGTTTGAAATTAAAAATTGTGATGATGAAACAAGTAATGTTACTTTAGAAATGTCTGAGAATGAATTATTAGAGTTGTATAATCAAATAGAATTAATCCAAAGTAGTTTAGATAATTTAAATAAATGAATAATTAGGGATACTATGGTGTTTTATTTATTACTTTAATTTTTATTTAAAAATCAGGATGTGTACAACACATTACCTCCCGCTATAGAACACGAGCGCGCTGCTGTTGTTTGGACCCAAGCACCTCAATGGCCGTGGTTCAGAAAAGAGCAGAAACTTTAAATAGATATCATGGATAGAGATGGGGATAAATTTAATAAGGGAAAGATGTATTGGCAATAATATGATGTTTTAGAATAGTTATATCATAGAAAACTAATAAACTATCTACAGAAAACGCTCTCTTTTGCCCAGTCTTTCCTCGACCAAAACCAGTGTGAAGTCGCACTTGGGTCCAAGCGACTGCAGCGCACTCGTTCCCTAGTAGATAGAGCATTCTGTAGATAGAATATTTGAGTGTTGTATGATATTACTATTTTAAAACTCCATATTATAGCCAATATATTCCTTCATTAAATTTATCGCTATCCCTGTCCATGACATCAATTTAAAGTTCCCCGTTCTTTTCTGGACCACGGCCACTGCGGTGATTGAACCCAAGCGACAGCAGCGCGCTCATGTCCTATTAGGCGTTTAATTTACTATTCTTTAATATTTCTTTTATAGTTTTGCATATTAATTTTTTCTAAGGTAGCGAGAGACAAAAAATAATTTACATATTTATAAAAAGTTATATTTATGTTAAATTTACTACTAAATTCTTTTGCGCATCTGCACTAGGTACAAGATTATGAGCTATGGATACATTATTTTCTTCTATATGTTGACTTGCACTTGCTCCTGATAGTAACAATTCTAAGGCTCCTTGTAAAGTAGCTAACTGTTCTCCTAATTCTTGTTCCTCCCTCAATCTATCGGCTAGGATGGCAAAATGTTTAATAACTTCCGCGCTTTGAAGATGAATTGTTTCTTCGTACACATCCAATAAAATATTTGTCACTTGTATTAAAACACGAGCAAAGCGATAATCTCCGATATATTTTACTAGGAATCTTAAAAATTGTAATAAAGTTTTTGTATCGCGGCCGGTCAAAGCTCTGTGGAGAGCTTTACGTTTAATTAATTCTTGTAGAACAATTACAACAACTGTTGGGTTTTTGTTTACAACATACGGCATTAAAACACAATCTAATGCTTTGGAATATTCGAATTTTCTAAAGCAAACATCATATTTTGCTTGCTGTTCTTTAATTTTTTCCGTGATAACTTCATCAACTTTTTCCAATCTAGCTTTTGAAACGTATCTATAATTCGCGACTTTCTTTTCTGGTTTAGTAGGTTTAATTTGTTCTTCACGTCTTTGAATTGAAACTAAACCATCAACCATACCGGCTACCACAGTATCGTCATTTTTGGATGCCGCTAAACTTAAAACTGCGTTCGGGTAGTCTAAAGTATGTACGACTTTAAAAGTAGAAATATCGTATATTTTTACATGTCTATCGAGCGAACCGGACATTAATCTTTTGTTATTACTAGCGAGGGTTAAACAAGTGATTGTTTTATGATGCGATGAAACATTTCCTAAAAGTTTTCCGCCTGCAAACGCGTCCCAAATTTTTATATCAGTTCCTCCCGCAGATAAAAATATTCCTCCAGATGGTAAAAATAAAACAGATTCGACTGGACTACCGTGGTCAACAGACAAAACAAATTTATCAGTTCTTGTATCATACATTTTAACCGTATTATCATACCCTCCTGATAAAACAATATCAGGTACTACAGGACTGACAGCTCCTGATCTAACATAATCCGTGTGATCAGAATAACTATTAACACAATTCTCACTTGCTATGTCCCACAATTTAACTGATTTATCATCCGAAAACGACGCGATTCTTGTTTTGTCATACGTGAAAAACGTTCTGTGAACAGGAGCTGTATGGCCTTTAAACAACCTCAACATATTTTTAGTAGTAACATCAAATAATTTTACATGCATTTCCTCTCCTCCAGCACAAATTAACCGCCCGTCAGAACGAAAACTGGCCCCATAAGCATTCTCTCGAAACCGAGAAAGATTTTTTGCGACTAATTTCGTGATAGGGTTGTAAATTTGAACACGCACAGAACAAGTAACAGAAAAATAGTATGGTTCCACCGGAGAAAAGTCGATGTAGTCAATTGGACCAAATTCTTTCACCAAAACTGGAACCTAAATATAAACATGTGAGAAAGTGTGGTTATGAATTTCAAAAAAACTTACGCTTAACTTCTTCCAGTATTCATTATCTGGAGTTAAAACCGAAGTTTTGGGATATATTTTTGTGTTTAATCTCTTAAATGTAGTCATTTTGGTTTATTTTTCACATTTAACTTTTAAAAATGACATGTATTTGATGTTTAGCTAAGTTCATGCTAAACCAGAACTTGTCAAACATTTTACAGGTTTAAATACCGTTATTTTGATTTTATAAAAATATATATAGTTATATTAATAGTTTTTCTATGATATATTCGGTGTATATTTATGTACAAAATATATTTGTTAATTTTTAAAATGGTTTAACTTATATGTAGCTAATTTTACTCACAATACTTGACATCTGTCAAAATATTTAAGTGTTTATTTTTTACAATGACATAAAGCTTCAATATAAAAGTAAAACGTTCTAAAATAAAATGTCTCACACTCGTATGATTTCAATTTACGGCCGGTCTCCACCGTGCGCGCATCCAATTCGTTTAGAAGAGCGACGAAATCGAGCCAAAGCCCTAAGATTAGAACGTTCTCGAAAACCAGATAAACCCGAAGATTTCGTAACCTACGATGACAGCGATTCCGAGGAAGAATCTTTGGCTGCACAGAGAGAATCAATGTGCACATCATATAATTTTGTTGATTACGTACGAAGCAGAGAACTTATGTCAAAAGAAGCTAGATCAGTAAATAAACATTACGGTTCACGACATATCCTTACGCATGAAATGTTTAAAGAAACCCCAATAACTTTAGGAAATATGAATAAAGTGTTTTGTTCGCAATGGTTAAGTGATAGGCAAGTGGTATTTGGTACCAAGTGTAACAAATTGATGGTGTATGACGTAATGACACATTCTTTAGATCAAATTCCATCTTTATTGGGTCGGAGAGACCCATTAGGTCCTCCTGACCAACAATGCGGTATTCATTCAGTACAAATAAACCCTTCCCGTACTTTACTTGCGACTGGAGCAAGAAATACTTGCACAATCGCTATTTATAGACTTCCAACTCTCGATCCAGTTTGCGTTGGAGAAAACGCACATAAAGACTGGGTGTTTGATATGTGTTGGCTCGATGACCAATTCTTAGTTTCTGGATCTAGAGACACTAGAATGGCTTTATGGAGAATTACAGATGATTTAATGTGTAATACATTAGAAATTCCTACATATAAGAATATTTCCGCTGTGTCTGTTAAAGAATGTCGAAATTCGCAAAAAGTTAGGGCTTTAGCATTTAATAAAACTTATGATGAAGTAGCTGCATTGTCGCTCAACGGTTATATTCATATATGGAGTGCACTTTCCTTCAGACAAAAACTTAGTAGAAAGCTACCCAGTTCGCAAGAAAATGTGTGTATTGCAGTACAAGAACGAGGTTTATACGCTATTGGATGTAGATCTTATACTTTACTATTAGACGCAAGAACATTACAGGTAAATATACAGCACTAAAATGATTGTTATTGGTATGTAATTGATAAATACTGATTCAAATATGAAGTATTATAGTGTATTTTTTATAAGAACGAAGTTTGGTGAAGATAGTGCCAGTTTAATATTCTTGTTTGGATAATATTGGGGAATTATCCAATCCAGAAATAAGGTCAAACTATCTTCCACATACTTCGTTCTTAGAAAAAAGTATAGTGGTATTCCTTTTGCTATACTTGGGACGCCGAACAGATGCACAAGAAACTCCTCCCACTAACGAGCGCTTTTGAATAGAACATTGCTATTACACAGCTGTATGAATACGAGTACTGAGATTGGTAATAACGGAATCGGAGCTAAGTCCGCAATTACGTTTCGTTTTCTGTTTGCATTCGTCAAATAATTTTGTTATTTTCATAGGATTATCTTATTTGAAATTAATATAATAAATAGTATTTATTAAAATACTTCAAATATTAACTTCATTTCAAATTTAAACAGAATTGTTTCACATTTCTTAATTAGTAACGTGTAAAGCTGACTTCTGCCAACACTGTACTGCGCAATTTAGGCCCTGCACATTAATTTAATTAGTGTATCTATTCGGTGTCCCCAAATATAGTCAAATAAGTTGTTTCAGTTCACTTATTCAGTGCAAATGAAATGCCTTTTTTATTATAATAATTATTATTATTTTGTATAAATTAAATTACACCAGATTTATTGCCTTTGGATCACTTTAACCCGTGTATCGGTTTAATTTAAATTTTATTATTATTATTATTATTTGTATAAGTTAAATTACATCTGATTTTGAAATGATGAAATGATATTAGTTTCCGCATTACAAACTTGTAATTGCTTCATTTCCTTTTACAAATATTCAAAATCAAAAATAATGAAAAATCACATGACAAACTGAATTGATCTTTCTGATCTACTTCGGCGAAGTGATTACTTATGAACAGTATATTCAGCAGAGTAAACAGGGTAAACTGATCCAGGCAAATTCAAAAGAATAAGTTAGATCAAATCCAAGTGGCAAATGGAATACGCCTATTATTTTATGATTTATAAAATAGCTATGTTAAGTAACTTTTTTCGTTACGACATATTCACGAAAAATGTATTACCAAAAAAACTATCAGTTCTGGTTGACCATTTTTTACGAAAAGGTGAGAAATGTGTAACAATCCAATTGGAAATCCAATAAAGGAAATTTTATTACCCGTTATCAACTAATAAAAAATACCGGTTCATAAGAATTAATTTAATATGTCTACAGAAGGAAAAGAAAAATAAATAAATGATGCAAATATATGATTTTTATCATATCTTCCTGGCAACTGATGCAATATATTATTTATGTTTCTTTTCTATGACTATTATAATCTCCTTTAATGCATAAAAAATAAACAAATATTATGTTTCTTTCTAGTGCAAAAACCAAATCTACTTGGCATATTTCTGTTTTACCAGAACTTGTCTATTTTATTTTTAGTACCCCTCCTACTTTAAATTTAAAATCTTCATGAAATAGAATTTTGAAACTAAAAACTTATCACCACATATATTACAATGTAAAGAAGAATACATGCAACATGAAATTGTTCTGTAAATTTATACATTTATTTACAAATTTTATTAATGTAGCTAAATATAAAAATGTCTTTTCTTTTAGGCTGTTAAGAAAATTTCTTCACGTTATTCCGGATGCGGTATTCGTTCAGCTAGTTTTCAAGGAAACATTTTAACGATAGGAACAGGACTTGGAATGCTCATGTTCTATGATCTTAGGGCCGGGAAATATTTGGAGTCAAGCATAAATTCCAGCCGAACAGTCGTATTAAAAGCTAGTAGAGGGTTTGTTGTAAGTATAAATAAATACAGTTTTTGCGTAATCACGCAGCCGCATTTTTGGTCAAAATATTTTTTTTGTTTTATTTGTGTTATTTATGAAACAAAATATTTTTTTATTTATGTGTAAGTTGCAAGTATATTTTGGAATTGAGTTTTTAACTGAATTATACAAAATTATTACAAAATATTAAGTATTTGTAAACAAATGATTAAATATTTTAATATCTGCACTTTTTATTAATTACTCGTTTTCTATTTAAAAAATACATCTAATATTTCTATTTTAATCAAATTAATTTTCATAAAAATATTCTGTATGTAAATTATTTTGGATTTTTTTAAATATTTAGTAGAGTTTTAAATATCCCTTTTTAATTTTCTGTGTCACTTGGCATATTTGTGCTTGCCATAAATATTTGTAAAATGTGTCCCGATTGATAAATGATTAGTAAATTGACTTTAATTTTTTAAATCTGTGACATAATCTAACATTAAAATAACTTAATTACTTCTTATACATTTAATTATTCTCATATTTGTTGTTTAAGTACACTCTTTTATTCTCAAACATGAAATAAAAATTAAATGTAGAAATAATATCGTCACATACACAAAATTTGGGATGATATAATTATTTTATTGTATACTATATCAAGTGTTTTCACTTATTTCAATAAGTTTAATATTTAAATATTGTAAATAAAACAACATCTCGATTTGTTTACAAATAAAAGTTGAACGATCGCACTAATTGAAAATCTAACCTAACAAAACTTGAAATTTATAAAAATCCTACCTTGTTCGTAACATCTTTGCGATTGCAGTACCCCGAAGAGGATGTGGATGGGGCCCAAAACGTGAAATATGTCCCAGCAATCTACACCCACAGCTACGATTCGAGCGGCACAAGATTATTCACTGCAGGCGGGCCTCTGCCTGCAACACTAACCGGCAACTACGCCGGGTTGTGGCAATAAACTGTAAATAATACGCGAATACTCAGTGTCATTATCGGTTTATATTTATTTATGGACAAAGTTAAATATGGTTTTTAAATCTCATCGATACATTAGTTTTAATATAGGTGGAAAACATATAATACATTTTTAAATAAATATTTCATCGGTAAATTATGTTATAGTTTATTTCCAAATGATAAGTAATTGTAATTCATCAATATTTTTATTTAGTTTTAAGTATTTATATGTATTAGCTGCAATTGTTCAAATATGTTCAGATTTCAAACTTACTTACTTCAAATTAAACAAGTATTTATTTGTATTTATTATTACAGGCTAAATAAAAAATATGTTAAACTGGTTAAATTTATTTTTTTATTACTATTGTAGAAACACGCACAAGGGATTGATTGTTACCTACCTATTTCCCAAAATCGTAGGTCGAAATATGTGAAATTATTTCTTACATTACTTCTCAGCAATAAATCGTTACATCTATTGGACAATGTAATTAAACTATAAACTAATAATTAACAATTAAATGTATCCGCTGGTTTTGTAACTTGTATGGAAGTTTAAGATACTACGCATGCGCACGTCTTGTACTGCTTACCTTCATGTTGTTCTTTTAGTAGTTTTTGTGTGTATATTTCTGTTTTATAACTTTTATTAATGTGATACTTGTATATAAACATATTTCCTTGACGTGAGATTCCAGTTTTCGACTTCCTCTCGTGCCGAAATTTTCAAACTTTGTTAGAAATGAGTGATTTTACATTTTTTAAAAAAAGAAATACGCACACGCGCAATATTACAAACTATAAGACTAGGAATCCTTTAAAATTGCCGTAAATGGAACCGAAACCGAAGATGTAACCATATTGGTATTATACAGGTAAGATTTATACAATTGTAACAGATACTTTTTTTACCTACCGGATAATATTTAATCAGTGAAAAATATATGATTTAATCATGTATTAAATCCGGCTGAACCGAAAGTGGGATCAACTTTAAAATCTTAACCTGCATGTATTTTCATGTATTCGAATTGCATTTTCAGTTTTATTTCCGTCAATATCAAATGAAATAGCCCAGATTTTCATCATTTCGAGATGAAAAATTTTCTAACAAAGTTGCCTGGGTTTTTTAATACGACTATAAAACCATTTCCTACAGTGGCGGGATTTAAGCAATTTTATTGGAGAGGCAATATTAGAAATATATCGAATAGCCAATTTAGTAAGGCAATGTAAAATACAAAGGGGTCATCCATAGCATATATTCGCAATGTCATAAATTTTATCTAAAGATGCAAGTATTAGTATTAATAGTGTTTGACCAAAGTTTCGGTTTCGGCCAATATTGCTGGATTCTGCCGCAGTTTTGTTTTCGGCCAAGAAATGGCCGAAACTTCGGCCCTGGCTGAAACTGGTGTTCGTGTCGTGTCTGACGCTTTCGGGTTTGATCGAAATCGTTTTACTCGCCTAATTTTTTTGCTTACTAATTAGTAGTTGTGTTTTGTATGTTATTTCAAATTTCTTGTTCGAAGGTTAAATTGTTACTTTATTTTAGTTATTATGAGGCTGCTAATACAAAGGTGTCATGTGCAAGATGAGGTAAAATTTTATTAATTTAATTGTAGAATTAAGAAAAAAGGAACTTTATTTTAAGAGAAAAACATAAATTATAAAAGAACCTGTAGTTAGTAACAAATACTTCTTGAAAAGGCAACTTATTTGATTGTGATTATTTGGGATATTTGTGAGGTGTTGATAGATGACTAAAGTCATTACTTCTTTAGTAAAGATAGTGGCCCTTATTACGAGTTAGAGGTTTGGCTTCATAAGATTATAATGTAAAAGCGCTTTTATAATAAAAAACGAGATTTCTAATATGGGCCAATATCTCTACAAACATGAAGCGATTTTCTAATATATTGAAGTCTTTTATTTAATTTAATAATCAAGTAATACCGTACAAGGTAAAAAAAAACACTACATTTCCGTGTTTAAGAAATGTTTAACTAAATTTTAACCAGGGCATGTAACCGAAAAAAATACTGGTTAATGGTTAACCCTTATAGAGAACGTTATAATAATAACGGTTTTAGTTCGAAAACCGGTTTTTGAAAATTAGAAACCGGTTTAAACCGGTTAATATATCGGTTAAAAAATAATTAAATTAATTAAAAGAAATTAATTATAAAAATTTGATTAAAAAAAATTACAGAATAATTAATTTAAAAAAATAATAAAAAAATACCATCTGAGAAAAATATAACAATTAAAAAAAAGCAAATTAATTAATGAATATTCACAAAAATTCCCCTAATATCTTCAGAAAAACGCAGGTCACTTTTCAATTTTAAACTTGCCTGTGTTGACAAAGGCCGTATATATTTGGGACTTTTTAAGTAACGGCCAAAGAAACTACCTACATTTATGACTCTCCAAATAAAATGTTAATTGTAAAACCTGTCATGACTCATGTTCAAATACAAATAGAAAACACAGATATAAAAAAAAATATTAAATTTTTTTGTCGCTAAATGATATTAAAATAAAGGTTAAAGTTCGCTAAAACCGGTTTATTTTTTTTCTTGGTCAACGGTTACCGGTATTTTCGGCCTGAAAAATATCGGTTAAAATTACGGTTAAAGTTCGCAATTTTCGTTGAAAATATCGGTTACCGGTTTTTATTAACCGGTTACATGCTCTGATTTTAAGACTATATCTTTAATAGTTTTTGAGTTACAAGCTTATAAAACTTAATTTTATTAATTTTGCATGTTGTTTTATTTTGGTAAACCTGTTCCGTACAAGTTAAAGTAAAAATATAAAAATGTGGCTTATAAAAAAAACAGAGAAATCCATTAAAAAAATTCAAAAAAGCTTTTAGTTTAGTACTTACTTTAAAGTCAAATGTAGACGATGTCTCTGTTTCAAACTTGGAAATGTAAGAAACGAGCTTTTTCCAAAGCTTCTACTTTTAAGCTCACATAATTCTGTATAATGTTCATACCCATTATTGGGATAACAGTCTTCACAAATAAACCCTCCTTTTTTAAGGGGAGTGCAAGTTGAACCACTCTTACAAATATCTCTTTTACATGCGTCTTTAGTTAAAATTATGTCACAATTTGAACCAATAAAACCAGCAGTACAAACACAGGAATAACCACCTTCTTTCCGAAAACAAGTTAAACCTTGTTGAACTATCTAGAACATTGTTATCTTGGAACAGTGTTGAACCTAGTACATTTATGTTACACCCTAAACAAGTGCCTTAACTTTGTCCCAAACAATTTGGAACAAAGTGAAACATAGTGCAAGTCTCTCTACTTATTTCAGAACACGTGGAACATCTTTCTACCTTCTAAAACTTTCTTTTTAAGTCTTCCTAGTAATTTCCAATAATAGACATACATGAAAAGTTACAATTTATTGTTTTCACTCTAAAATTTTTCATATAGAGCCAAAAAAATTTAAAAATGCGCATTTTTGGGTCCAAAATTTTGATTTTTGGAATTAGTTTAACTTGATAGTCGTCGATGCGCTGATTTCAAATTTTCAAACCGAATTCAATTATCTCTTTCCATTCCTGAGATATTTGCTCTCAAAGTTGCACCTCAAAAAAGGGTGTTTTTTGACCATATCTCTAAAATGGGTAGAGATACATTCTCAACGATTATACCAATCGATTCTACGCGGAAAGTTACATAAAGAAATGTTTTCTCCTCATATACGTTCTTTGGAACGATTTGGTGAAAAATGAGAAAAAACGAAAAAACCGGAATTTTAGTTTTTCGCTCGGAAACTTTTTGTCTCCAAAATTTTTTATATTCTGGACTTAAGTAACGAAGAAAGTGCTGATTCCAAATTTTCAAACCGATTTCAATTTTCTCCTACCGTTCTCGAGATATTTGAGTTCAAAGTTGGACCTGAAAAATTCAGTTTTTCAGGAATAGTCCTGAAATGGGTTGAGATACGACCTCGGTGACCTCACCAATCGATTCTACGGACAAAATTACATTTTTGTACCAATTTTCAGATTTATATTCTAATGAATACAATTTTTACAGCGCAAAAACGAAAATGGCCAAAAATCGGAAAAAATCGTAAGGGGTTCATCAGGCGATTTTTCAATTTTTGCGATTTTCGTTTTTTCGCTCTAAAAATTGTATCCGCCTGAATAAATATCTGAAAATTGGTATACTTATGTAATTTTGCCCGCAGAATCGATTGGTGAGGTCGCCGAGGTCGTATCTCAACCCATTTCAGGACTATTCCTGAAAAACAATTTTTTTCAGGTCTGACTTTGAACGCAAATATCTCCAGAACGGTAAGAGATAATTGAAATCGGTTTGAAAATTTGGAATAAGCGCATCTGTATTTACTTAAGTCTAGAAAATGAAAAGATTTGGTGACAAAAAGTTCCCAAGCGAAAAACTGAAATTCCGGTTTTTTTCGTTTTTCTCATTTTTCACAAAATCGTTCCAAAGAACGTATATGCGGAGAAAACATTTCTTTATGTAACTTTGCCTGTAGAATCCACTGGTATAGTCGTTGAGATTGTGTCCCTACCCGTTTTAGAGTTATATCCAAAAAACCCACTTTTTTGAGGTGCAAGTTTGAGGTCAAATATCTCAGGAACGGAAAGAGATAATTGAATTCGGTTTGAAAATTTGAAATCAGCGCATCGGCGACTATCAATTTGGAATTATTTCAAAAATCAAAATTTTGGACCTAAAAATGGGTCTTTTTGGATTTTTTTGGCTGTATATGAAAAATTTTAGAGTGAAAAACTATAAATTGTAAGTTTTAATGTATAACTCTTATTGGAAATTACTAGGAAGATTTAAAAAGACAGTTGTAGAAGGCAGAAAGATGTTCCAAATGTTCTAGAGTAAGTAGAAACAGTTGCACTATGTTTCACTTTGTTCCAAATTGTTTGGGACAAAGTTAGAAACTTGTTTAGGGTGTAACATAGATGTATCAGGTTCAACACTGTTCCAAGATAATTGGGATTCAGATGAGACAGTTGTACAGGGTTTAACAATGTTCTAGATAGTTCTACAAGGTTACACATTATCCCAAATTGTATGAGATTAATTTCAGGCAGTTTTGGAAGGTTTAATATTGTTCCAAATTGTTTGGGACAAAGTTACGACAATTGTTTACGGTTTAACATTGTTATATAAGGGTCAACACTGTTCCAATTTGTTTGAGATTAATTTCAGAATTCCAAATTGTTTGGGACAAAGTTAATATAATTATTTAGGGTTTAACATTGTTATATAAGGTTCAACACTGTTCCAATTTTAAACTTGCCTGTGTTGACAAAGGCTGTATTTATTTGGGACTTTTTAAGTAACGTTAACGGCCAAAGAGACTACCTACATTTATGACTCTCCAATAAAATGTTAATTGTAAAAACTGTCATGACTCATATTCAAATACAAATAGAAAACACAGATATAAAAAAATATTATTTTTTTCTCGCTAAGTGATATTAAATAAAGATTAATGTTCGCTAAAACCGGTTTATTTTTTTTTGGTTAACGGTTACCGGTATTTTCGGCCTGAAAAATATCGGTTAAAATTACGGTTAAAGTTCGCAATTTTCGTTGAAAATATCGGTTACCGGTTTTTATTAACCGGTTTTTTTAACCGGTTACATGCCCTGATTTTAACTAGTATTTTAATACCCCATTAGGGGCTGTCCTCAAATTACATAACGCTTCAAGGGGGTAAGGAGATCCAAAGTAGTGTTAAAAGAGGGTAAAAAGGGTCATTATGTGCGTTATGTAAAATTTTGAAGGGGTTCATATTTGCGATACGGATAGGTTACAAGTGATATAAGGACATAAAAAGTATTCAACTTTTTGTTACGTAATTTAAGGACGACACTTGAGCTGCTTGGTGCGCAAACAAATAAGAGAGAAAGGAATAGAAAAAAGTATCCTAAAAAAATTGAAGTAAAATAATTAAGAAAAAAGGGCACATAACAATAAAGAACAAATTAAAGATATAACAAATACAAAAAAGCACAATGCCTTAAGAAAGCACAGCAAAGTAGAATTACACATTTAATAGGAGTCGATGTTTTTAGGACGGTTAGTAACCGACTTGTCTCAAATTAGTGTACTGCGCAACAACTCATGAGAGAAACACCTCTACTATACGAAATAATTTCATAGACTTATGGGCTATATGACCAGTGTCGAATCGAAGGTAAAATTATAAAAACTAAAAATTGAAATTAGCATTTGAAATTAAAATTTATTTAACGGCGCCATATCTCTGACGTATCGTAGGAGAATGAGAGAGCAGTTTAGTGCTAAAATTGGTAATTTAATAAAGCTATTTTTTTACGTATCGAATAAATCTTAATAATGAATTAGTCAATTTAGTCAACTATTAATGTAATTATTTTATGATAGATGATTTTTATCGAATGAATTAAAATTCTCTATTTGATTCTGCTACGTGACGTCACATATCCTCTCTCCAAAACTTTATTATTGTTTTTCTCCGGAATTATCAACAATTAAGCAATTTAAAAAATACGGGTGTTTTTATTTTTTGTAAAGAATCATAAAATGGAAAAACAATGGTCATATATGCTCCATTCATATAGAATTATTTGTGAGTGGAATTCGAAATGTGAATAAATTATAATTTATTACATCCCTATGTATTCCTGAAATAAAAAAGAGAAATAAAAGTCTAGTTCAGTATGGAATTGGTTTATTTTTATTGTGATTATATATCATCGTATCGTTACAAAACAAAATGACTGGATTGCTGTACATGAATTGAAATGACATCGATCAACAATTTAGATTGGACAATATGGTAATCCTTATGTACAATGTATCCATTCAAATATAGAATTTGTTATTGTATTTATTATTGTATCCGACATTAATATATTGTCTGACGCTCTCGCATTACTTGGCACATTTGTTATGTACAGAGTCTACGTACAACACGCATTCTATGGCTTCACTCAACGTTCATGAACACAATATGTAGATATGTTTCTTTCTTTAGTTATTACTAGCTTTAAAAATATTCGATGAAGAAATCATACATCGCTTCTTCGGGTAAAAGGATGTTTAGCGTTGCTTAAAACAAATGGCAACAATATTCGGTAATAGATAAAATTTATACAAAAATAATATAACAACTGCGCAGACCGCAGGCTCACATATAATCTACACCTACGTTAACACTTACACTATATAATACTGTTTTTCCGCCCCGAGACGTTTTTATAAATGTTGTCCGGGGCCTTTTCCTTTTTGTAAATTTTTTTTTACTTTAAAATCACAACAAAAAATAAATAAATAAAAAATATTTCAATGAAAAAAAAGAAAAACATTTGGTAGCTCATCGCTCAGACTTTTAGTTAAAGCTGGACTTTTGATCACAGTCTGTGAAGAGAGTATTGTATATTGCAATATATCACTTGTGGAATGTGACACCACCTCGGCCTCTCTTTATTGTTAGCCCTACTACAAGCTTGCTTCATGTACAGTAAAGATATCCAATAAGTCTCTAGTCTCTTGCAGTCTCCGATACGAGCGGACGAATACCTCTTTGATTCTTTCGAACACCTGCGGATCGTACACCGACCGCGCTGTGTTTGTTAGGTCGAATGGCTCTTCTATGCACAGCAACTTCCATTGGTGCGGATCGTTTTTATGGCTTCGAGCCATTCGACATTCGTCTACTGGTATCGCCGCTCCCAATCTACACATAATATAATTGTAAATTAGTGGTGCTAACCAGTTCTAGTATTATCCAGTTATTAAATGTACTAAACTATTCTAGGATCTGGAATTGAAACTAAGCAAAGCACAATTTCGGAATCGAAATTGAAAATTTCTTTAATCTGCTAAGGTACATTTACAACCACATTTTATCCCAGCAAAATTTTAAGCTGAGGTAAAATACGAAATTGACTCGAAGCTAACAATACAGACAAACACAAATAGATGAATAGCGTCCACAAAATTCGAAGTAGTTATCACGATTGAACTAGATGGCGTTAGTGCGGTAACTGCAGATTACATGCGTCCAGTTAAAGTTTCCCGAAACTTAAAATGACTTTTGTCTGTGGTTTCGATAAACTTTAACTGGGCGCATGTAATCTGCAATTAACGCACTAACGCCATCTATTTTCATCATGATAACTACTTCGATTTTTGTGGACGGAATACGCCGTTTGATCATTCATCTGTTTGTTTGTCTGTGCTATACTCTGTTTTTAAACTATAGACAGTAACTAGGAATCCTAGTGAGAAAATCAAAGCCTGTGATTGGCTGCTGCGCCGTTTCTTGAAGCCGTATTTAACCAGACGAAATTTCAGGTTAACCTTCTCAAAAGTAATTGAAACGTCAAACTCTCGGAAATTGTCAAATCAATTGTTGAATTTGCACGTGTTTTTCGTTTCATTGCTCTTTTTGTGACATTTCACGAATAAAACCAGTTCTTTTCAGAACTATTAGTATTTCACTAACGCTGTGTAAGTAGTTTATCTATCATAGTTTTGGATGATGAAAATACAGCCTGGAAAATATAAATTCTGACGTGACCTTCATTTTGACACTTCATTTCTCCCGCCAAATAAATCTAGTGATTTTTTTGGTAAGTTCTAGCGGTGTAAATGTGACTTCGTCTAGTGCTGTCTATAGTTTAAAAACGAAGTATAGCAAGCTTCTATAATCTATTTAATAACTAGGAGGAGTGATCTGAAGTTGGCGCATTAAAATAAATATTTCTGATTGGCTGACGTAACGCCAGTTTTACACTCAACAATATTTGTCACTTTAGCTATCGTGTAAAAAAGTGTTTCGTTTCACGGTTATCAATTTTTTTAGTTCATTATTCTTATCACGTTATTATTGTACTTTATATTTCTTTGTGATATTTCACAAGTTTTGTGATCTATCACAGTGTAAATGTGGCTGCAGCATTCACTCCTCGTAGTTTTTAAATGGAGTATAGTCAAAAGTAAATTCACATGCGCAGTTCAATTCTTGAACTTTTCACACTAGGTGCGCTGTACAAGGCTTTTATATATATTTTTAAATTTATCTGTTAATATCAGGTTTGTTCCTACAGCAACACAAAACTGCGCAATTATGAACGATCGCTGATCAAAAAGATTATTAATTATAGAAGAATAATTTTTTAATTTAATGTTTCAATATAAGGAATTGTAAGACTATACAAACTTACAATAAATCATTATTACAAAAGCAGCATAATAAAAAGATTTCAGCATTTGAATTTATTGCGATAGATCTCGTTCGAATTTCAATTCGTAGTTTAAAGTATTGTAAATAATATAAAGTTTTGCAAATTATACAACATATAAATTGTTTGAAAATGTACCCTAAGAATAAACACTGCCAATAAAGTTATAAAAGGTAGTTTCTATTCTAATCCGAAGATCGGTAAGGGAACCTAGATTTGAATTCGTATTCGATATATTGCTCAGAACCAGGTACTTAGTTTCTTATTTTTGCATAAACACTACTGTAATACTGTTTTGTGCAAATTAATGTTGGTTTTGAGTAAAATTATTATTTAAAAATGTTAACACGTTATTGAATCTATTTTTTTGGTACTACCATCTATTTTCCCCAATTGTGATTATGGTCCACAAATTCACTACAGAATTCAGACCAGAACAATTAACATCAAGATTGAGGAAAACAGACGGTAGTAGTAAAGAAAAGATAATTAGTGAAGTGGTATGGTTTTATGATTACATAATATGAAAGAAATTTTATTAGTATTTTTAAAATTCATACCAAAGAAGAAATGATTAATAAAATGGGAGGACGTAAATAAGAAATACTTCCCCATTGTTCACATTAATTTGCACAAGAGTGTACACTAAAATAATCTCAAAGCTGTTTACCTTACGGAGATGGCATGCGCCGCATAGTTGAACGTGGCGTAATAATGTAAGAAGCCTAACAACAACTCCCCTAAGGGTTGTGTATTATCCGAACAAAATGGCACTAGAAGTTCGTGCATATCTATAGTGTGGATATCCGATTCTGGTAAAAATTTATTAGGATATAATCCATGTAAACATGGAATTACTGGGGGCGTTACTCCACCTAAAATGAAATCATAAGGAACAATTAGGTTTTCCATTAACTTTCTCTTCATATGTTTGACAATTGAGATATAATAGACTATTTTATTTCCTTGGAAATAAAGTAACGGAATAAAATGAGAAAATAAAATAAAATGAGGAAATAAAGCAAAAATAAATAACAAATCTTTTTGATTAAAGAGTTAAAATTTCATTACAAACTATATATGAGACATAAATAAATTAAATTATTTAATTTTAATGGTCGAGAGATAAGTTTTGTATTCATATCGGGAATAAACTTTTTTAATCCCGCAACTAAGAATTAATTATATCTCGGGAATGAAATCTTAATTTATTCTCTTAGTAAATAAATAACTATTATATTATTTGGGGCACAACATTCCCAGACGGAACAAAATGTAAATTATTTATTTTCAGGGCATCGAACAGGAATTGAACCTAAAAACAACAACGAAAAAAAAACCGAAAAGAAAACTGATTTTATTATATTTTCGAAATAGTGCAGCAATTCGTTGACATATAAAATATTTAAAAAACGTAAAAAAATATTTTTATAGGAACAAACAACGGAACCGAACTAATTTATTTTCCTAAATTTAAAAATAGCGCTAAAATTTTAATATTTATTTAAAGTTTCCTAATTTATCATGCTGTAATTATATAAAAAGAAGTAAACTTACATTGTAGGTAGTGAATGACCATCAACGCCAACGAATAGCTACTAATTGTCATATTTTTCGCATCGTTTATATTATTGGCCCTTGCCCACATTTTCACTATTAAAACCAAGGGCCGCACCCTCCAATCCAAATTTGAATAACAGTGCAAAAGATGCGTATTTCTTATTCCTACCGAGTTATTACAATTTAAATCCACATCTAAACCTCTTGAGGAGTCGTGAAATTTTAATATTGGAACTTTAGCCCATATCACCTCTGCGTTGTCAATAAAATCTGAAGAGATAACTGTTAGAAAGAATACAACAACTAGAGATAACAGTGCCTACCACAATTCTTTAAAGCCAACTTAATTTGCTCTAAATAGCTTAAAGCTTCAGAACGTTGGTCCACGTATGAAGGGCGCACTAAGAGACAGATATCCACGTCTGAAGTGTTGGAGCCGAAACCGCTCATTGTTGACCCTACTAGGAAGAGCCCGTACCGCGGAAATACTCTCTGAGGAGGAAAACAACAGATTTTCACAAAAATATAGTCGAAATTCAGAAAATAAAACCGTAAAATATGTTCTAACTTTTTAGATAATGATATAAAATTATATGTTGTTCAAAAACATAAGTATTTTGTAAATGATTAGTTAGTAACGCCATCTCTGCTCATTTTAAAACAACGTTTCTAATTTGGTTCATCAACAAGAGATGGCAGCACATGTATAATAACGGTACATTATGAGAAATAAATAATTGTACATGAGTAAGATGATTGATGCACGAGCGTGAGTGTGGTAAATTCACACGAATATATAATGATATTTCACTCATGGGTGATTTATGAGGTGTGTAAATTAAATAATAAGACTGGCAACGTAGCATTCGATTTAGTAACACTTGGAACGCAGATGAACATGTTCTATGCCTTCAATAAGAGTTGTACTGAATGATTGTGGAAAAGTTAAATTTGATTCACATCACCGTTCATCAGATTTTGACTAATTCATTGGGAATGAGAAAAATCTGCACAAAAATGGTTTAAAAAATGAGATTTTGGCCAGTAAAACGTTCTTGTGGCTCCTCAGCCTCCTTATTTACCCGACTTGAGTTCTTGTGACTTTTTCCTCTTCCGGAAATTGAAAAATCACCTCAAGGAAACTCAAATTGGGACACTTTAAAACTTAAAATATTTTAACGGCTGTAACGGTCGGTTACGCTGAAGGTGATGAGGATAGGAAGAATCGTCTCCAGAACTGTATGGCTTCTCAAAGAAGTTATATTGAGGAAGATATATTGAATTGTAATTCTATTCGAACAATTTAATAAAAAAATCAGTCTTATTACTTAATTTATACACTTCGTACGACGGTAGTTGCATATAAAATCGAAAACTTTGTAACCAGCCTGTGATTTTTTTTTCTGCTAGAAATCAATGTCTATGTATAGCAAAGATTCTTGGCTATAGCCTTTCGCATTTAAGTGTGATATGTTCACAGAACCAAGTTAAAATTTTCTATAAGAAAAGTATCAAAATATTCACTTGCTCTCATGAAAAAAAAGCTTTAGTACCACTAAATTGAGCAGAGATGGCGTTTCAAACATTTCACCTATTTTCTTTTTTTATATTTCTATTGCTGTACTAATAAAAATAAAGAAAACTTACTCGTATGAACGTGTAAAGATACTGCCACAAATAAATCTTCTTATTATAAGTCTCTTCCGTCTGCTGGAACTGCCGAAACATCGTCCACACCTGCCGACTAAGCGCGTCCCACTCTCCGCCATTCTCCAACTCCACGGGATCATCCTTGATCTCCACGAACTTGGCTCTACCGAGGAACTTAGTCATCAGCATGTCCACGAGAGAGCCTCCCTCGGGACTATACGTGAAGCTTTTCCTCCTCGATCGGTCTTGCCTATGAGTGTACCATCTAAAACCTCACAAATGAAACGGAACATTGGCAGAGATTGAAGGCGTACTTTTTATGAAAAAACCCGTTGTGTTGCGGAGACATAAATGGGAAGAAATTCTCGGGACTAAATCTCGGAGATATTTCACTAGTCGGGCTATAGATGTGGTGTTGTGTAATATTTTGTGTTCCTACATTTCTACCATAAATATATTTTACATCTGAAAAGGAAACACAATTTATTTAATTGGAAGAGTTTAGCTTTTTTATGTTACTTCTAAAAGAAAATATTAGAAAAATAGCGTACATGCAGGGATTTAGATTTTGTGGATAGTTCGGTAACTTTTCTGTCAGCAAACTGGTTCGTGGACTGTTGGAACAGGAAATTTTAGTCAGTTATTGTTTACATTCTACAACTACTGTTGAATCACCTAAAATTAAGTAAATTGCGCTTTTCTTTCCTCATTCTTTACCACGTGAAGCGCCACGAAAAGAAATAAACTGATTACGTCTGCCCATTGCGATTTTGAGAACCGTAAGAGATACGAAGTCGGTTAAATTGAGGCAAAGTTGCTACATTAGTTGGCCATTTTAATCATGTATTTGCTTTGCCGAAAATATGCATAGCTTACTAGATATGAGCAAAAAACTGATTTTGGCAAATTTACTTTTTGACTTATTATTTTCTTGTTTCAGTTCATATAAGATTCTAATTTGCACTCTAACTGCTTGCAATTCAAACACTTTTCGAGAAATTCATGCCAACTTTCAATATTTATATAAGGTTCAAAGTTGTCTGTAATACTGTTAAATAGAGCTTTTTTTTCTCTTTTCAACGATATAAAGCACATGTACATTAAAAAGAAAATAAAGTAAGAAATTAGAAAATTATTGATTTTATTCATTTCGGTCAAGTGTGCTTTGGAAACAAAATCTAAAATATTTTGTTTCCAAATTTTTTTTATTAGTTCAATTCAATATTTGCTTAAATTTTTACAAAACAGAAGCAAATACGCAGCCTTTCTGGGTAACGCTGAAGATATGTTTCTACAGTAATTTGCTTTCGATGCGTAGCATATTAATTCCCCTAATACATATACATCCCGCTTAGTTTTATTTGAAAATTCTGTCAGTTAAACGCACAGGTAACCACTAATTGAATTGATTAGTCAAAATAATGAATATCAGTGTTTGCATTGTTGTCATCAGCAAATTAATCAAATATTAAAAATTTTTTGAACTACGAGTTTATAATCAAATCAATCAAATAATCAAACAAAATAAGTGGCATAATTTTCTTATCATACGTGCAGCGATTTAATAAATTGGAGATAAAAATTTCAATTAAGTTATTTATTTAGAAGTTTACGTTTGATAATTATTTTGGTGATATTTTAATTTATCCGTTTTAATAAATGACAAATCCTAGAATTAGAATTTATTTTGTTATAATAAAAAATATTACTTAACAATAAAACTGGATATTACAGATAATTTTTTTGGGTTAAATTTATTGTTATTATTATTGGTAAAAACTGGGAAAGTTCTAGAAGAAAGGCTAAAGAAATATATGAATCTTACTTCTACCATTTTCAGTTTTTTTTGTAAAGTTGGGCTTAGGTTGCTCCTTCTCCGGCTTGCTGTCTTTCCTTTTGTTATTCCAGCTCTTGTTGAAGTTCTTGTTAATGGTGTTGTTGTTTAGTGCATGTAGCATGGTGTGGGGAGGCGGTGGCATTATTGTTTGGTAACACCGCACAGGGTAGTGCACACTCATGGTCTCACAGCTCGACTTGGAGGGCAAATCGTCAGCAGTCGGTTTCACACTCACAGAATAACGGGATGATATCATTTTGCGATGAGGATATAAGTACAATAAAATAATATGTATATATAAAAGCTGGAAATAATACATTCATTAGAAACATTCAAATTCTTTCAAAAGAAAAAAAATCTACAAACTATTACTTGACAATGTAGGAGCAGAAAATTGTATTTTTTAAAAAAAAACGACCACAATAACATTCATATTCATTAAAATATGTTTAAAATGTACTAAAAATTGTTTTTCAGTGTTTGTTTTTACCGAACGCTTTACATAAAAAAACATTATTGTAATCAAGCAAATTTTGGGGATGTATTTACAATACTTTTTGACCATTTTTGTGATGTCTGACCAGTAGTCCGTCCGGATGAATGTGTGCATGAGATGATCAAATTCGGCTAAAATTTTATGAAATTTCTTATTAGAAATCACAAATCAAAGGTACGAGTTGAACAACTTCTAGTAAAATTCAACCGAAATTAACTATTCTTTTCATTTATACGTTTTTTCTTGCGAATATTAAGTAACAAATATATATTTTTTAAAAATATTTGAAGATACAAGATATGAAACAAACTTTATTACATTTTTATTGTACAACATACATAATCAATTCTGTTGTGATCATAATAAATCATGTATACTCTATCGACATAAAGGCAGGTTGTAAATTTATATTTTAAATATGGGTCAATTTTTACGCTTTTGGGACTAAGCACAGTTTTTATGTTCGAAGATTTTCTGGAGAAGGGTATTCTAATAAATATTTAGTGTCTACTATTAAACATGGAAGTTTATTGGTGACTGTATATGTTTTGGTTTAGAGAATGTTGGAATTCTACATAAAATAGGATAAATGACCAAAGATATTGGAAAACCAACCCCCCCCCTATTATCAACAGACATTTAATTTTACATGAGTATTTTACGAACAAAAGCACAGCGAATCGAAATGTCATATGAGATATCTAATGTTACTGTCAAAATTTCGATGTGCTTTTTTTCGTTAAATGCACATTTAAATATCTATCGATAATACCGAAAGTAAGAGTTTTCATCTTATAAAGAAGTAATTTATTGTTCAATACATTTTCATGAAGTTGATAATCCCAAACTTCGTGGAAGATATTTTGATTACTCAGAAATACAAGAAATTATATTTTTATTAATATTTTCTAATAAAATATTACAGATAATGATTGTGTTATTAAAATAAAATCATTCATTTAATAAAAAACTATCAGATATTAAGTTATTTTTAAAATTCAGCACTCTGTGTCAAACTTTCTTTCATAATAAATTTAATATCACTTATAAACTTTTTTCACAGGAAAATCAGTAGTGTGGTAATCTATCATTAAAATACTGTTAGAGGGCAAATTATAGATTGATAGCATTTCTTACACTTCAGTATATTTTTAAACAAAAATTTCAATACAATCTAAAAAGCAGATATCGTTTGTATAATCTAAAATTTAGTTCTGCTGATATACTCTATACTTAATAAACACATGTTAAATCATTTTTGTAAATTATTAACCAATTATATTACATATTTTATTATTATGTAATATACTATAAAATTTACTGTTTCGATTAAACGACTTGCGGTTCCAGTTTGATGTAAATTACTATTATTTCTTTGAATTATTTGTTTTGATTTGGTTTAAATATGAACTGATGACCTAAATCAGAAACGATTGCATTTTTTTATGCAATGTATTTCAGATTATTGAGCCAGTAGTTACCAATATATTTGAACCAAAACAGAAACAAATCAAATAAACAAAAGCAATTTTCATCGTTTATTTGAAACATCAATTTAATTAGAATAAATTAATGAAATAAGGTGTTTCATAAAAATTATGTTTTTGATTAAATGCGTAAGATAAACATTTATTTTTAATTTTGTGCGGAATTTTACATATTTAGGGCAAAATCGTCTAATCCCAACGTTCTAAATTAAGCAGAATCAACTATTTTAATAATAGATTAGCAAGCATGACGATGTTTTTACAGAAAACACTAACTTTTGAAGTGATATAAAATTTGTAGTAGGTTCCAAATTTTAAAGCTAAGCAGTTTTAACAATTTTTATTAAATCTTGAGTAGGTTTTAAATATATTTTAATGAATATGACATTGTTGGATCATTGGAATTTACAACTTTCGGTGGGTTCTGAACTATTTATAGAAGCTTTTTTCTTATAAAAAAATCACTACAGCATCTATAATGCGTTCTTGTCTATTTGCATTTAAAACGTGCATATTTAAAAACTACAGTTTGTACACAATTCTTGTAACTTACAACAGATTGTGAAGGTCTTGTAAAAGTGTTATTTTTTTGTAAACACTACATGATGTTAGCTTACTTCTTCTACAGAGAATCTGAACATTGTAGAGAATAAATTTTAAGGAATTAAACAAAGCAAGCTATTAAAAAGTAAAAACTAATTTAAAATTACAACTTTTATTGCTTCCAGAGTAATTTATATAAACAAAGCGTTATATAGCGTTATTTTTTATTTGGTAATAGCGGGATTTGATCCCACGATCTCTAGCCTGCAAAACAAGCGTGCAGGTTATTGTGGCACTACTATCTTAATAAAATTACATAACAATTTAAAAATTGACTACAGCAAGGTATTTTAAAGTATGGAATGTAGGCTGAATGAAAATATAACTAGAACATACCTCTTAAATTTATTCGTTGTAGAGGTTAGACAAATTATCTTCAAATCTCAGTAATACAGATTAACAATGTAATATCTATGCACATATTCACATATATTGCCTCGGTACTTATGTTGCTACTGTAGAAACATATTAAATGATAGAAATAAAGGATCTTTGGTTGAGATAACCATGAAATACCTTGCCGGTTATTTAGGCGCGCAGACACAGGTTGGAACGCACCCGACTAGGGTTGTCAAACTGTCAAAGGCCAGATGATAATGATTTGATAACAGAGAAATTATCTCTAGTTGTTCTTATACTGATGATTTTCTTTACTTTACTAATTATAACCTCTGAATGACTGTTCACTTGTACATTATCAGACATTCAGGAATGTTAATTTATTCAATTTCAAATGTTTTATCCGCTCTAGACACCCAAGATACTTTCCAAAAATAATAAACACTACTTTTATTTACAATTCCCAACAATTATACTATAATATTGTAACTATTTGATAAATAATTTAAACTATAAGCCCGAAAGTTACATCTTTTCGTACGCACCAATCACAAACGCAGTGTTGAGCTGTCATTTTAAGTGTCAAAATGGTGTCCACACGTCAGCAGCAAGATGTTGATGAATTATTTGACGTTAAAAACTACTTTTACATCGGTAGTTATCAACAATGTATTAACGAAGCGCAAAAATTAAAGGTATAACACATCCCGAATCATATCCCTGGAGATATGTATAAATGTAAGGTTAATGTTTCAGGCTTCTACCGACGAAATTGGTTTAGAACGAGATTTATTCTCTTACCGAGCATATATTGCTCAAAAAAAGTACCGTGTAGTTCTTGATGAAATACACGGTGCATCAAACAATCAATTACAATCATTAAAACTGTTGGCAGAATTCTTTGCGTTTCCGCAAAAGCGCGACAATATTTTATCCCAATTAGAACAGAAAATTAACTCTAGTTCTAATTCAGAGAACGATATTCTGCCAATTGTAGCTGCAACAATATATTTGCACGAGAAAAACAATGAATCTGCTTTGCGTGTTTTACACAATTTCGATAATCTCGAGTGTATGGCTTTGATGCTTCAAATTTTCATAAAAATGGACCGCGTTGATTTAGCGAGAAAGAAATTGAAAGATATGCAAGAAAAAGACGACGATGCGACCCTCACACAATTAGCTCAAGCTTGGGTAAATGTAGCTATGGGTGGAGAGAAATTGCAAGATGCTTACTATATTTACCAAGAACTTGTGGACAAATATGGATCAACTCCTGTGTTGTTGAATGGTCAAGCTGTGTCGTTTATTGGCCAAGCGAAATACGAAGAAGCAGAATCTGCCTTGCAAGAAGCATTAGACAGAGATAACAATGCCCCAGAAACATTGATAAATTTGATTGTATTGTCTCAAAATGTTGGCAAAGCACCAGAGGTAAATATATTTGTAAAATTATATGTTTTGCGAAAAAAATTTACTGGAATTTACCGGGTTTAAATTTAAAATATTTATTTTTAAATACAGAGTCAAATAACAACCTTAAAAAACTTTTTTTACCTCCAGCCACCTTGGTAAGATCTAGTTTTACGTACATTTAAAGTCTCTTCATTCTGATTTTAATATTTTTGTGTTGATATCTATGAGTGTATGTGTATATAGGGTGACCAATGAAACTGTTTAAGCATGGGGATCTCGAGAACTATACGAAAAACAAAGTCGGTTAAATTAGACAAATTTGTCTCATGTGGGGGGCATTTTGTACATTTTTTGTTTTTGTCAAAAAATGCATAGGGGATTAGATATAAACAAAAATATAAATTTTTCAATTTTCGTTTTTTACTTACAACTTTTTTAATTCAATACAAAAAATACATGACATACTGAAATGTCAGGTCAACATTTTTTATTATTCCTATGACGTGTTATTAGCAACGCGTTATACATCTCAAAAATAATATTTATGTTAAATTGTTAGACAAAATTACCTTTCATATACTTTTAAGAATTTATTTGACTATGTATTTAAGTGACTACAACAGGATTACAGTTTTAAAAATGACAAATAATTTTCAAAAACGTTGAATGTAAATTGAACTTAAGAATTATTTTTTACAGGTCGCAAGCAGATATTTATCGCAATTAAAAGATTCCAATGCCTCTCATCCATTCATAGAAGAGTATAATCAAAAAGAGAGTGAATTTGATCGTCTATGTGGGCAGTATGCAGCATCTAATCCAAAACCAGTAGAAGCTAATTGATCTTGTATTATTATTTTATAAAAATGTTAAATATATATTAATATCTTCATTCCAACTTTGTTTTATATTATAAATTGTCAGTTTCATTATTAAACTAAATAATTAATTAATTTTCTATTTTAGTATGATTTCAATAAAAATTCTATTTAAAATCTCTTATTTTTTACAACATTGACAAGAAAAACACCCAGTTGTTTTCTTGAAACATTTTTCGCTAGGGGCCTTATTTTCAATATAAACTTGTTTTTCTTTTGTTCAAAATAGTTTTAGTTATTGACAACAAAATTTCAAATACATTCCGTATTCAGATATAATTGGAAATAAATTTTAAATTTTTTGATGAAAAGTAATAAGTATAACAAAATTTATCTGAAGAAAATTGTTTGGAATTAAATAAGAGAGATTATTTGGTGTACACATTTTACAGACCGACATTAATAAATTAAATTTAAAAAATTATAACGCGTGTATTTATCATCTTTAAAGTACCAAATTTTGATCATATATATATAAGTTAAACCTTAAAATTCGAATATTTTGGTGTTGAACTTCTATCTCTACCTAATTTTGGTTGCGACCTATCTTGTGTTACTTCCAGAACCATCCATTTAAAAAAAATTTCCATAAAAGAAAAAATAATAATTAGAATCAAATTTTGATAGCGGTTTACTTAAACATTTTTTTAAAATAATTAATTCAAGCCTTTCTTAAAGAGTTTATTTTTGTTTAAGATAATTCTAGTTATTGTCGACAGATGTCAGATCTCAATTCGTATTCAGAAATAAATTGTAAATTTCTTTGTTTGATTTATTCTACAACCAAATTTGATGAAAGAAAGATTCTTGAAATAAATTGAAGTGTAATAGTTTCATAATTTTTAATTTAATATTTTCTTATATAGAAAACTATAGTACATGTTTTCAATTAGAAGAATGTAGTAAATATAATTTCTGATAGATGGCTGTACTAGTACACTTTGATATTAATTAGTTTGGTAAATAATTGTTTGTGCAAGTATAATCCGCCGAAATGTAATTATTTTAAAAAGTGGTGTTCATTTTTTTAAATATTTTAAGTAAAGAAATTATTATTGTAATATAAATAGTGTTATTTCATTTACAAGAACATTAGAAACAGCAGTGGTAAGTACTTATTAATATCATTCTTGTTTACAATATTATTTAAATAAATTAATATTAATATTATTTAAATCTGATAGAAAATAAATACATACATAGTAATATATATTAAGGATAAAAGTTTGCATACATATAGTTACATTTTTTATTTGTTATAAACAAATATTAAAATTTTGTTTTCTTTATTTCTATTATTACCAATTTTAGGTTATGGTAGTTTTGATATAAACAACAACTGTTATTTAAGCAATTATAGAAATGATAATAAATTTTCTATAATGCAACATATTTTCTAACTAATAAAAATTCTTATTCATATCATCTACGAGTAGAAAAGTTACAGAAAATTTCATTTCGGACATTGCTATTTTTCTTGAGAAAATTTTATGAAAATATATGACACAATAGGGATAAAACGTCTCAAAGAAGATGAGTATATTTGTCAGGAAATGTACTTGCATTTTTTATCATTTTAAGTCATCTAGCAATCATATTTTAAAAGTATTTTCTTTATGACGTACTATACAATATAAGTTCATATAAGGAACTCATGTGCTTGAAGATCTAAATATAGCAAATTACTTGTAAGAAAACACGTGCACATATGATTGAATATGATATTCATTTAATTCCTTATTAGGCTTTTGTCATACAAATTTTTGGTCGTCAGATCTAAAAAGTAGTGTCTTAACAATCATGGGCGCCGACTTTTCGATATCTCCTTGGGGGCAAAATTCCTTATAACAATAAAAATAAAAACATAAAATTACAAAAAACAAATACTAGAGAAAACACTTTCAAATGCTCTAATTCTTGATCCACTGAAACCAGAGCACAATCCAGGGCAGACAAAACTGCTCCAGAAGTAACCCAAGAATTAGAACAAATACTTCAAAATGCTCTAATTCCTGATCCGTTGTAACCAGAGCACAATCCAGAGCAGCCAAATATGCTCCAGAATTAATTAATAATTAATTATTATTTTTGAGTAATTTGTCCAGCTCTGTACATGAGTAGATAATGTTTATTCAGATAATTTTATTTCTATTGAAATACAAATAATAGAAAAGTCTTATAATCGTTATTACTCCACAGTGCTTATCCATTAAGTTCCCTAATGGAATTAATTTTGAATAAATCGTTTTGAAAATTATTTCGAAATGAGGGGTTTTAAGACAGGAATATACATATACCGGGTGGCTGATTTTTCATTGTCCAGGCCATATCTCCTGAAATATTCAATATACAAGAAAAAGCTAAATAGGAAACTTGTGTAATAAGACTTGGTCTATAAAATAGCGTTAACAGATGTTTTCCATGGCCTACTGATTTGGTGGAAATATATTTAACTTTGGTTTTTTAAATGGAACACCCTGTATGTTTTTAAGGAATAAGATTCTACATCAATTTCTCTTTACAATTATGTAAAACAACTGGAGGTTTGCCTTTAATTTATGCTTAATAATGTAAAAAATAAAATTGTGTGAGACGGCTGTGATTTGCAATTATTTTATTATTTATACCTGTATTCAACTGCCAAGAAACAGACAGAAGTATTTATTAGTTGAAAAGGTGTTGTACTTCGTAATTACAAAAGAAAAATGAATTTCACAAATAGTGAAAAGGTTGATATGCTCTTCTGTTTTCACAAATCAAATAATAATTAAATAAAAACTATAAAACACTTCTAATATACACTTGTATCAGATTTATTAAAAAAAAAATAGTAATTAACAATGAGAAAACAGCCGACTTATATCATTTTATTTTTTGCATTATTAAGCATAAATTAAAGGCAAACCCCCACTTGTTATACATAATTGTAAAGAGAAATTGATGTAGAACCTTATTACGTAAAAACATATAGGGTGTTCCATTTAAAAAAACAAAGTTAAATATTTTTTCGCCAAATCAGTAGGTCATGGAAAACATCTGTTAACGGTATTTTATAGACCAGATCTTGTTACATAAGTTTCCCATTTAGCTTTTTCTTGCATATTTAATATTTCAGGAGATATGGCCTGGACAATGAAAAATCAGCCACCCTGTATACGAGGCGGCTGACACTTACATACACATTATTTAAAAGGCAACGTATCGAGTCGGCCGTCACTTGAGCACAGAGTAATTACACACAGAAGCGACACTTCGTGTCGGTACCTTTCGTGTTCCCCTAGTCAGTTCTATGACCTTGAAGCATTGTGTAGACCTTTAAATTTGTGCTCTTCCCCTATCTCTCTCAGATGTGAGGAAACTTTCCGATTTTAAACAATGAGCACTTTAAATTTGTGCACATTTTCCATCTCTCTCTAATTTTCGCTTCTCTGTCTTACTGTCGCTTCTGTATAAACCTATTCTGTGACTTGAGAGTGGGAAATCCTCTCGATTTGCAATTGCACAAAAGTTTATAACAATAGGTGGTATTTTGTCTAGTCTCATAAAAACTAACATTTTGCAAAGCCAGCGAAAAAACTATACTGTTTTAAGGAAAAATTAAATAATTTCGAGAATGTAGTTGCAAATTATATATAATAATTTTGCTATTTTTATTTTATTCTTATGGTAGCATTTCATATAACATACCTATATTGAATTTTGTTTGATTGTGTAGGTACTACCTGCAAAACAATTCCGTTTTTATTACATTTCAATTCGTACCCTCTTTTCGTTCTCTTTTATGTTTATTACTAATAGATAAACGGTATTTATTGTGCCGCAATTTGGCGTCGGTCCTTTTTTATCATCGGTCAATTATATGAAACGCTTCGTTGATGGTCTCTTGAAGCTTACAATTTAGTTTTTTGTGGAATAGTTACTTGGAATCTTTTGGATCTTATTTTCTGATCGGAATATCGTAATTTTATTATTTATTTTCATTCACACATGAATTATATACGCTGATTTTCAAATTATGAATAATTTTATAATATTTTGGCGTAATAATCAGTGAAACAAGATCAATAGTTCGTTTGCATTTAAATCTGACTGATATGAAATAGTTATCTATGTATTTAAGAGCATAATCAAAAGATTATACCACAAGGAAACGTTTAAATTTCTTGAGGGCTATAATCTTTACTACGCCCGTGGTACATACGACGTTTCATAGACGTGCGCAGAACTTTTCTTTTGGGGGTGCCAAAATAAATTATTATAATTATTATTATAAAATAAATGTATTAAATGTAAGTGGAACCATTTCACACTATGATGAATATTACTTGGAAAAATAGTTTACGTATGTTGTAAAAACAGGCAAAATAATTCCCAAAACTTGAAAATATTTGAAAAATTCGAATTTTTAGCTCGAAAATTTTCAAATTTTACAAAATTTTGTTTGTAATATTTTTTATAGAATTAGTTCAGGTCATGCCAAATTTACAAACAGAATTTAATTATCTCTTTTCGTTTCGGAGTTATTTGCTCTCAAAGTTGTACCTCAAAAAAATGTGTTTTTTAAGTATATTTCAAAAATGAGTAGAGATACAATCTCAACTACTTTACCATTCGATTCTACGGGAAAAGTTGTATAAAGAAATGATTTGCCCATATATACGTTCTTTGGAACGATTAGATGAAAAATAAGAAAAACGAAAAAACCTAAATTTCAATTTTTCGCCTTGAAACTTTTTGTCCCCAAAATTTTTAATTTTTTTGACTTAAGTAGATATCGATATGCTGATTTCAAATTTTCAAACAGAATTCAATTATCTCTTCCCGTTCTCGAGATATTTAAATTCAAAGTTATACCTAAAAAAATAGGTTTTTTAGGTATATCTCTTAGATGGTTAGGTTTACGACTTCAACATTCTCACCATTCGATTCTACGGGCAAAATTATGTAAGTGTACCAATTTTCATATTTTTATCTCAACAGATAGAAGTTCTACAAGGAAAAAACTGAAAATGGCCAAAAATCGAAAAAAATCTAAGGTATACCCCTTGCCATTTTTTCGATTTTCGCCGATTTCGTTTTTCCTTTCTACAAATTATATCTTTTGCATTAAAAATCTGAAAATTGGTATACTTATGTAATTTTGCCCGTAGAATCGATTGGTGAGATCGCCGAAGTCGTAAACCTAACCCTTAAAGGGGTATACCTAAAAAACCTGTTTTTTTAGGTATTGCCAAAACTCAACTTTAAATACGAATATCTCGAGAACGGTAAGAGGTAATTCAATTCGGTTTGAAATTTTGAAATCAGCTCGTCGATATTTACTTAAGTTTAGAAAATGAAAAGTTTTGGAGGAAAAAAGTTGCTCGAAAAAATTTTGAAATTTAGGTTTTTTCGATTTTCTCATTTTTCACCTAATCGTTCCAAAGAACGTATATGCGGAGAAAACATTTCTTTATGTAACATTTCCCGTAGAATCGATTGTATCTGTACCCATTTTAGAGATATAGCCAAATAATACACGTTTTTCAGGTGCAACTTTGATACCAATATATCCGGAATGAAAAGAAATATTGAATTTCGTTTGAAAATTTAAAATCAGTGCGACGAAATCTTCAATATGAACTATATGATTATATAAAATTCTTATTTAAGTAGAAAGTGTTTTATCTTACCTTATATTATTTTTATTATAATTTGTAAAAGCAAACCATAAAAAAAAGTTTAGGAAGCGGCAAATTTTGTGGGAAGTAGAAGGAAAAAAATTATTCAGCAGGACTCAGATTTTCAGAATCAAAGTCCCATTATAGTCTTCACATAAATATGAACACATTTTTTATTTTCGTGGCTTGTCAAAGCTATTTTTGTTATAGTAAAGGAAAAAAATAGTTAATTTGAGTTGTCATCTTAGTAATAGTTTCTCATCAACATGTTGGACATTTCTATTAGATGTTTTCTAATTTTAACATGTGTAAAAATGTTTCTATTAATAATAAAAGTTGCTCTATTAATAAAACAACCAAAACATATTAATTTACATCTCTTTGAAATGTAAATAATATCGTAAACAGAAAGAATATTAATCAGAGTTCAGCGACGTTGTATTTTTTATGAGTTTAAATAATTAATAGAATTCGTGGTTTGCAAAATTGTTTGTACACGAATATTTTATTAAAATTAATTGAGAAATGACGAGAATAATTCTGTTTTATAAATTTAAAATATTTCCAATGTATACAGGCTGTCCGCTCACTAGATATGAGCAAGAAACTGATTCTGACCAGTATACTTTTTGACTTATAACTTTCTTGTTTCAATTCATACAAATTTCTAGTTTGCAAATTCAACAGACACTTTTTTACCAGAAATTCACAGCGATCCTCAAAATTTTTGTAACTAGAATACTTTTCGAGAAATTCATGCCAACTTTCAATTTTCGTATGGGGCTCAAAGTTGTCTTTAATATTGTTAAATAGAGATTTTTTTCTATTTCAAACGATAAAAAACTTATGTACATTGAAATGAAAATATACTAAGAAATTTGAAATTAGAATAATATTCGACTAATAGTAATTTGATTTGTGGAGATAAAAAAAAATACATAAAAAATGACAGAAATATTAGTAATCATGATAAAAACTGAATTTGTAATATAATTCGAGTTTTATACTATAAAATTTAATGGTGAAGTTACTATATTCATATTTTGAGGCATAATTTTGAAGAAAAATATTTTAAGAACAGAAACGAGTTTTAAAATTCTGTTTCAAAATTAGGAACTAGAAACCAGAACATTGGAATTTTAAATATTTTGAACTTTAGGTACTTACTTTCAAAAATGGGAACTTTTGACTCATTATAGCTCAAAAATAAAGAGTTATATGGATTCTTATGTAATTTTAGGTATAACGTTTTTGGAATATATTTTTTAAAATTTTTGTAAGGCAAATTTAAAATACAATGCTTCCAAAATTAATTATAATATCTTTTTTATTTTTTATTTAAAGTAAAGTTCATCAGCATCGTGGCTATTAGGACTGGTACATTTGGTTACAGAAGGTTGGTGTATTTTATTTCTCTAACGTAATTAATAATTTTGTTAGTTGATTCTGAAGAGTTTTCGAGAGCATCTTTCATGCTGTTTGGATAATATCATTTTGTTTCTCTGTGTGATTTAACATTTTTTTTTTGTTGACAGCTTACAATTTATTTGTATATATTTAAAATTAAAACCAATTTTCATTATATTTTTTTAAATTGTTCTTTCGGAAAACGATTCTAGTAACAATCAATAAGTAAATAATAATAATTAATGTATTATATTTCACTCCCATTGTTTTATGAACAGTAGTTCTATCTACGAAGAGATCTCACATACAATATAATTAATTTCAGTCTTGAAGCAATTACAGTAGATATAAGACCATTCACCCCAAATATTTTTAAATTGCTAAAACATTTCTCCTGTTTTTGATAGCATCTTTTACACCTTTGTTTATCAGTCGAGTGTCCATATAAAAATGTTGAAAACACGTATGTACCAACCGCTTGTGGCTTACAGAATAAAAAGAAAGTACGATACTATCTTCAGTATTGCACCGATGCGAATATATGATACTTAAGCAACGGTTTAGTATGTAATTATATGCAAATTGGTGTTATAAATATAATATAGTTATTGAAACCCTCAGGCATATATTGTTAAAAATATCTGATTGTAATTACGATTGCAATGGGCTCATATGTGGATGAAATTCTGGGTGTATATCTCATTGTTCATACGCTACATATTTTATAAAAAATACATTAATATTATGATACTGCACGTTAAAATACATGTAATTAACTGATTTTAAAATACCTATTTTGACATTGAATTATAATGCAGTTGTAAAAGGTGACGGTTTATAAAGAAATTTTTATCTTTTAAATCTGACTTAAATTTCACCGAATAAAATATTTTTTTGTATACTATTAAGTATTTTCCAAAACAAAATGACTGTTTAACAAATAATATTTGTATTTCAGAGATAATATAAAAATTTACTAAAAAATTTAAATAAATACCTTGTTGTCTTAAAATTAAAATAGTTTGAAAATTAGAGATATTTATTTTTATTGGATGGCTGAAATATGATGGTAAGAATATTCCAAACTTTGAACTCGTATTATATGTAGTTAAGCAAAAATAAACAACTTTATACAAATTGGTATTTCCCCTCAATACAAAGAATTTAAGATTTTACGAAATATGTCTCTACTCTCTACAAGCACCGTACCTATACAGATATGTAACAAATACTGCGAAAGGAGACACTTACGGATTACTAAGTCAAGTCAATTAATTTCTGTTAGAAACATACAATTCATACATACATAGATGACCATTATTGCTAATTTATCAGAAAACCACCTTGACAAAATAGACATACAATAAAAACTCTTGCTTATAAATTATAGGCAGAAAGTAAAATGCGATTTAATTCTTGTATTTACGGTTACTGTAAGGATGAGGATTACTTAATGTTCATACTCTTATTTAATAATTTTAATTTACATATGAGCTATTATATAACTTTCTTCATAAAATGTTTTATTTTATGTTTATCAAATTTGCTAGGTACTCCACATTAATTTGAAATCTAGTTTTCATTTTTATGTTTATTGATTATTGATGTTTAGAAATTATTAGAATTGTATTTTGGATTAACTTGTCAGATTTAACAAAAATATAAATTAAAAAAAGAGTTATAAATAAGCATGTTTTATTTCTTGTACGCTAAATTACACACTTCATTTAATCCTATTTCACTTGAAAATGAGATCATTCTTTCATTCGTTTCATATCTTCGAATTTCCCTTCAAAACGGATCATCTTTTGAAAATTTTATTAAATTTTTATCACTATTCCTTATTCATTACAAAAAATTATTTTAATCGCTCAAAAACTTGCAAAGGAACAGATATTGTTTACATTTATTCGTACATAAAAGTCAATTATATTATTATTTTTATGAAGTTTCTGCCAAAATTAAACTGCCCATTTGAAAAGGCCGATCTGAACAAAAAATTGAGGTGCATAACTAGATGTTACAAGTAATTACGTACACACAATTTCAACATTCTACGGCTAATCGTTTTTGAGTTACGCAAAAAATTCAAAAAACACTACAAGCAAAGTGCTTGGTACTATCGATTTTAATAAAAAAGGGAGGTGCACAACTAGATGTTAAAATTTTCTACATTCTACGGCTAATCATTTTCGAGTTATTTTTACAACGTCACGCCGAAACTACTAAAAATTGATGCAGGGATGGTCAAAATAGATATTTCCGTTGAAACCTGAAAATCGATTTTTTTTCGCAATTACTTTCTTTACTTTGTACAAAGAAGTAAAAAGTACAAAAATAGTAATGTCTACAGAATTTTAACTGTTATTAAATAAATTTAGTTAATTTATTAAAAGAATGTACATACTTCAAACTTCTCTGAATAATTTTTCTGTATTTATAAAAACATCCACGCAAAACTTTGTGCCTACAATTTTCGTTTCATTTTGCACATTTTTATTTCTTATATATTTGCTCACAAAGTTACACCTCAAAAAAGTTTATTTTGTAAACATACGAAACAATATCCATCTCCCATACTTATAGGTCGTGAGATAAAAAAAGGATTTAATATTGACAGTTAATCTATACCGACTTTTAAAGCTATATACTTTATATTTAATAATTATGATTTCTTTAAATGTAGCTTCAAAAAAATCTTTGAATAGCCTTTTAATACGAATATAAATCTTGATCGAAACATACACTAATGATACTCTCTGAAATGTTTTTTATTTCTTCAGAAAAAAACTGAAAACCAGTTTGGATTCTCTGTATGTCAGTGATGAATCGAGAGAGAAATAGTTTTTTATTTCTTACGAAATAAATTCCCAAAGCAAACACACAGCATACAGTAAAGTGTTATCACTTTTGTGACATTGAATTTATTAAGCTTTGTGGTTAAGGTTATGGGATGGAGGTTGAAATCTTTTATGTGTATTGCTTATCTAATTTATTTATTAACGTATCTTTTTGGTAAATTCGCAAAATACATAAATTGATTTGTTCGACAAATTTAAGAAACTTAACACATTTTTTAGTTTCTAGTTTACTTAATTTTATACCTTTTGCATATAAAAATGTGTTTTATTTTAATATGGTACAGTTTTAATAAATTAAATTTTGTTTTTAATTTTAGATTTTAGTGTCGCCCACTATATTTGGAATATAGTAATTGTGCCATCGAGAGTTTAAATTAAATGAAAAGTATGTAAAATATTCTTACAAAAATTGTTATTATTATATCGCTATTTAATTTTTAATCCGTAAAAAATTTCTTGAATAATTTATAGTAAATGACCAAACTTTAATTTTCTTTATAATTGTATTATTGGGCCACCGATTAATTGGGGCAGGCAATTTTGTTGACTAAATTCAAAGAACGGAACCGAAAATAATAAACTAATATGTATAATGGGTACGCTTAACAGTAATTGGGGGAATATGATTTTCAATTTTCACCTATCAAGATTGTCAAGATTTAGGCGCCTTTTCTATCATTGTATTAAATTCATTATATTTTTTTTAATTCATCTCAAAAAAAATATTGACACAATGTGCTTGCTACCTTTTTCCACCTAAATATTTTTTTAATATAATAATTTTAATAAAATACGAGTATATGTATTTAATAGTAAAAAATATTCGTCAATTTAACTTTACAATTTAATTTTTTTTTTATTAATCTAACTAATTGTATTTTTGTTACAAATATAAAGTCTCATTTTATTTTGTCCACACAAAACTGATATAAATTTAATACGCATTTTTCTCAAAAAGAGATGTTACACAAGGTTATGCAAATATTACGTTACCGAATTCAGAATAAAATTCTTTACGGAATAAGTAATTGAAAAATATATGGTCCAATTTAAAATAAGAATGTTGGTCCCACAATTTAAAATGCACTGGCTGAAAATAAAAATATATACTGATTAATACAGTCTTGTGAAATAGAAAATTAAATTAAGATTTTATAGTTTACATTAAATAAATTATAAATTTATTATATCGCCTTTTTAATTTTTCTTCTAAAGCAATTAGTTACGCCACTTGTGATTTTAAACTAATTGCATTAGAAGAATTAGCGTACTTTACAAGGAATGAACACTCTCCTCTCAAGGCAATAAGTAGAGTATTTCACAGTAAGTGAGTATATTTATTTGTTATTTCAGGTAGTTGACAATTTGACATTACGATGACTGGTTTTTACGGAAGGTGATTTTGAAGTAATTAATTTAGGGCAAGAATTAGAGTACTTCACAGTGAGTGAACATTCTTCTCTCAGGTAGTAAACATTACGGTGACTGATTTTTACGGAGGGTGATTTGAAACTAATTATATTAGGGCAACAATTAGAGTACTTCACAGTGAGTGAACATTCTTCTCTCAGGTAGTAAATATAACGGTGACTGATTTTTACGGAGGGTGATTTGAAACTAATTATGCTAGGGCAAGAATTAGAGTACTTCACAGTGAGTGAACATTCTTCTCACAGGTAGTAAACATTACGGTGATTGATTTTTACGGAGGGTGATTTGAAACTAATTATATTAAGGCAAGAATTAGAGTACTTCACAGTGAGAGAGCACTACTTTCTCAGGTAGAGATGAATTAGAGTATTTCACTGTAAGTGAGCATACCTCTCTCATGTAGTATACATCATGGTGACTGGATTTTACGGAGGGAGATTTTAAACAAATTAAATTAGGGCAAGAATTAGAACTTCATAGTGAGTGAGCACCCTTCTCACAGGTGTAAACATTATGGTGATTGGTTTTTACGGAGGGTAATTTTGAACTAATTAAATTAGGGCAAGAATTAGAGTATTTTATAGTGAGTGAGCACCCTTTTCACAAGTAGTACATATTACGGTGACTTGTTTTTAAGGAGGGTTATTTTGAACTAATTAAATTAGGGCAAGAATTAGAGCATTTCACAATGAGTGAGCACTTTTTTCTCAGGTTGGGAAAAAATAGACATTGCGGTTACTGGTTTTTACGGAGAATTTCTCCCGGAAAAAAATAATAATAGTTTTTTTTACATAATTGGAAAGAAAATACCTATAATGCAGGTACTTCGAGTCAATGAAAAACTTGAAAAATATAGTAAAGATAATATTTACTTTGTTTTATTGCAATAAAAATAGACAAAATTTAAAAAAAATATAAAATACATTCTAATTAATATTTTGTTTTTTTATTTTAACTACTACGTTAGGGAAAAAAAATTATGCAGATGTTTGATGAAATATTATAAAATATGTTTAGTATGTAACAATATCTCTGAGTATTTTAGTTGGGCCAGTGAATATAAACCTGTATCACTTGTATTCCTCAGATATTCCTTCTAAGTCTCCAGTAGTTCCTAAAATTGTCGCTACTTGGCCGCTATATATCTTTTAGCGAAATGTCTCTACATACAATACAATTTGTAATAGAAGTCACTATTTTCATATTATAATGTTGTCCAAAAATAAATTAAATACCAAACGAAAGCAGGGGGGGGGGAGATTTAACCCCCAAAACCCTCGTGAAATCCTCTCCCTGGCTACGCCTATGTCAAATAGTAAGCATTGCGATGACTATTTTTACGGGGGATGTTTTTGAACTATTTACATTAGGGCAATAATTAAAGTAAGTATTTACAACCCTTTTCTTGTTACTTACAATAAGGCAATAATTAGAGTATGTATTTCACATAGAGTAAGCAGCACCCCTCTCACAGGCAGTGAATATTATTATTAGTTTTAAAATATGTTTCCTATAAGTTACATATTTGAATATTTATAAAAATGAGGAAGGATACAATTTTAACAATTTTCCATTCGATTCTACGGAATAATATTACATACAAAAATCTAATAATTTTTGGTTTTAAAAACTGAACTGAAGAAGAACGTCAGGGATTTTATTAATTGAATCATGTTTATTACTAAATAAAGTAATTTCCACATTTTATGACAGATTTTCCAAAATAATTTTGCTACATCTAGAAATGCAAACGTGTATAACATGATGCCTCTAGCTATGTACTAATTGTGGGTAAAATTATTCAAATTTATGTAAATTGGTATACCCAGAAAAAGGTGCAAAGCTGTGATGATATATTTATTCATCTGTAAATTCGTAATACAATGTTTTCCTAACCCAATTTGAGTATTTTAATGAATAAATTCACCTGTATTAATTAAAATATATTGATTTAATTAATAATTCATATGTACGAAAGCCCTCATTACAATAATTCATACAACAACACTAGGTACATGGATTTAAAGCTTCAGATTCGCTGAAAATTCTGTATAATTTGTTTACAAAACACACAACGTTTCTGACTCGTTTTATTGTTGTTTATCTTATTACGTTTCATAAATAAATACAAGACAATTGAAAAATAAACTACGATTGTTTTTACAATTAACAACATTAACACAAAAATAACACACTTTGTTTTCAACCTTAAAAGTTATGTTTAGCATTGTACATAATTATACTTTTTTTCAGTGGCGGCTCGTGGGCTCGTAGCTCCGAAGGTGGGTGAAACGGAGTTTAAAAATTAAAATATTACATATCAAACATCAAAAATATAAATTACTTATAAACAATGAACATCTTTAATGGTACTGTTTTTTTTGAAACATTAAAATCATTTTTATTCCTACCAGCACTAATAACTAAGCAGGGCAATCAAACTGCAAATACCATGATTTTTTGAAGTTACAAATATACTCTCTGTCTTTTACTTTTGAATTTTGTTTACAATTAATATAGGTATAGGTTTTTTGCAATTAAAAAAGTTTTCTTATCGTCATAATTCAAAAAGGTGTTTCTAATAATATACATACTAGATCATTAGAGAGGAAACATTGCAAACGAATAGCGCGAACCTAGGTATGGAATAAATACAGTTGAAGCAGAAAGAAAAGCTGTTTCACTTGATTCCCTACTGTCACTGACTAGATATACCATTGTCAAGGCAACCATCTAAGTCTGTGTTGTTTACACTGATGCAGCAGAGGGATACGCCGAAGATGCTTCACTTGGGCATTCATACTTGAGTGTAATTCATACTTATTATAACTTTAGCGAGGAACCCATGGTTATTGGAGAAATTAAATTTTAAAAAATTAATTACTCATCAAACAAATTGTAGTAGGTACAATAAAATTCAAAATAATTTAGTAAAAAATATTAATAGGTTACTTTAGAGATTGGTGAAGCAGCGCTTCACCTACATCGCCTGACGATTCGCCACTGTTATTTTATTCCTGTATTAAGATTTATTATTTTTTAAATATTTGAAAATATCCGTTGCCATGGTTACACTACTGTTTCTATTTTATTTTTATCATTGGTTAGACGGAGATAGCGTATATACCCCTCTGTAACACATACGATAAATGAAATAGTAAATAAAAGTCTCATATATGCCATGCGTATACGACAAAGATGCAAGATAAAAGTTTAATAATTCTTGCAACAGAAATTGATGATGTGAGAATCGGGAAATATATCTTCTGTAATACTTAGCAAAGTGTTTTTATTTATGTTTTCTTAATCATATTACATTTTAATTATTGGGGGATTTAAATACTTGACTATTTTTAATAATACATACCTATAACTACAAATCAACTATATATAATTATCATCAATAAAAAATTGCATACATAGATATATAACAAATACTTATGACATAGTTACAGTTAATATTTTGAATTTTCTATATTTCTTACATTATGCGGTAGCCACATTGGTACATTGGCAACTATACTCGCACATCAATGTGTCCATAGCAGAGCACATTTGAATTCTAATCCAGTCTAACAAGATTAAAATTAATGTCACTGTCAAAAACACTAGGAAAATTTCTATTTTACTTAGTTCAATAAAATCATCGTAGTAATTCGCCCATCTCTTTATTCTGGGTTTGAATCTTATTTCGGATTTTTTGTGTGGGTGTGCAAGGTAGTGAATACTTGATTCTGCGTCAAAGACTCTGTAGGAAGGACAGTTCATTTTATAATCTGAAAAAGAAAAACATCTTTGATTTACATACTTACAGGGTGGCCCAGTGAAAATTATCAGCGCACTTTTTGGCCACTTGACATCAATTTTGCAAAAAACGCTCGAACACGTCAATTTTAGTATAAAGGAGGATACCTGAATGGATTAGTACCAATGGCATAACTTTAACCCTACAATGGGGGTGGACTGCACCTCAAAAATTTTAAATGGAAAAGGGTGTCAAACATGACAGTTCGAAAGGCCTTTCAATTCTCTTTTCAACAGTTTTTTTTATTTTTCAAATCCGATCATTAGTTCCAGAGAAATATCGTTTACTAAATAATAAAAGTATTTAACTTTTTTTATTTGAAACATTTTCCCGGATATTCAACAGTTTAGTAATTATTTACGAAAAAAAAATTGACCTAAATCAGTTTTCTGGCTGTTTCTCATGACCCATGAGGAATTTTGGGATAAAAAGTTAAAATCGCCCAAAAACAACACCAAGATGCGCACAATAACTCTCATTTACTAACTTTTACATGGCAAGTACATCAGAATACTTTTCAAGTGTATGAATGAATATTCAGGTATTTCCCATGCATTTTGATATAACTATTGATCATTTTTTATCATGGTTTTTATCTCACCTACGAAATTTTCCGTAGTATTTAACTCTCAGTCAAGTACTCAGAAAATGAAGATTAAGCTGATTTTATTTAAAAGAGTCATTGAAATTTTTATAGTATCAACTAAAAATAACAGTTGCCATAAACAAATGAAAATTAAAAATTAAAACAAATCGTGTGTTCTCTTTTGTTGATTTTGTAAAATAAATGTTCAAAGAAAACGATGATATACAACATATCTATGTATATCTCTTAAGAAAAATTATCGGTTCATTGCCATTTTGATTAGAATTTAGAATTGACTTTCTATGTTCTTATTGTACTATAATAGGGCTCTAAACCATTTTTTTTTTCTGAAAGAAAAGAGTGAAATAAGAATATTAGTGAAAACGCGACTGAAAAATCTTTCATGGTGAGCGAGATATCAATTTTTAAAATAAGAAATTTGGCCTGACACGTGATTTGTCAGTGATGAACAAACTGTTAGTTGTACAAGATATAGGTTATTTTCATATTCATGTAGTTAAACTATGTTTATATATATGAATGAAAAAAATATCAGTAGATTTAAATGAAATTTATTTTTCGTAACAAAAACAAGAACGTATTCATATTTTAACACTGCAAGTTGTAACAAATGCGGACGCGTGATTATATTTCTAAAATTATGCAATAAATGAAAAAAAAATGTTGTCGAAATTCGATTTTAAGAAAATATTGACATACGAAAATGTGAATAGATGCGATAATATATATTTATTTATTTGTACAACTATTACGTACCTATATGAGCAAATAAATAGCACTATTTTTAACTACACCATATATGTGAACATTTTACGAAGAATGACATTGTTATTTCCTGATATTAAGAAAAGCAGACTATCTTATCTTTTATAATATGATGATAAATAGATAATACATCATGCTTTGTGTATAATATTGTTCAAATGACCTAGTTTAATATTTTTATTTATTGAAAAATATTTGTTTAAACTTATACCTGAAAATATATAAATAAAAAAATTGCAAATTAAACAAGATAAGCCTATAGGAAACAACAAAAAAATCCTTCAATTATTTTTGATAATTTTCATCTGATAAATAGTTTCATTGAATGTCCAAAGATTGAATTGTATCTTTCGAGATAAAATTTTTATGCTGGATTTTCTCTGATTTGGACAAAATCGATTGTTAATGACAGATAATGCCTAATTATAAGTGAATATACTTGAGATATAGACTGGTATTATTTCAAAACTAATCTTGTATAATTTTTATACATACTATGATATAGTATTCTATATATTTAAACTGATAATTGATTAACATTTATAATTTGGATTTAAAATTCATCTAAACCAAATAACGTTTTTTATAGAACAGGAAGGATATAAGAATTATTAAAATATTATGATGTAATGTGATGCCATCTCTGCTTACTTACTGTATTTAATAACCAGGAAAAGTGAACTGATGTTGGCGCTAAAATTTTTACTCCTGATTGGTTGACGTAATGTCAATTTTACACCCAACTTTGTCACATCAGATATCGCCTCAGAGAGTGTTTCGAGCATAGATTATAATATATAATATTTTGTTTTTTTGTTTCACGGTAATCAGTGTTTTTAGTTTATTACTCTTATCACGTCATTATTATATTTTATAATTATTTGTAATATTTCACAAGTTTTGTAACATTATTGTGATCTGTCACAGTGTAAATGTGGTTACAGCATTCATTCCTCGTAATTTTTCAATAGAGTATAGTGAAGCAGTATTTTTACTTTATACGGGGTATATCGTTACTTGAAAGACCTACATATTAGAATGATATTTGATATGTAGGTACTTAACGTATTGATCACGGAACAGAAATATTTTGTGCAAAATTTAAAATAAACATTTTTAATGTCACGGATTTGATACTTGTTTTTAATATTTTATTTAGATATTAATTCTAGAAATTTCCGAATCCAAGAAATATTTGATTTTATTTATTAACTTCAATTATTTTGTTTTTATGAAAGAAGCTAGATTAGTAACAGTAAAAATGTATATTATAAATAAACCACCCTTAATTTTGCGAATTCTTTTTGTTCAGTACGTTAAATACTATATGCATATGTTATTACAATACGTACTTCACGATATGGTACACCCTGTATGTATTTTAAAATATTGTCTTACTTTACATATTAGTAACATTTTGTAGCACAAAGGCTACGTAGAACTGTACGTCTTATAACTTCCAATCTAGCGAAAATTAGACATTTCTTTACTAAAAAGCAGGGCATGTAACCGAAAAAAATACTGGTTAACGGTTAACCCTTATAGAGAACGTTATAATAATAACGGTTTTAGTTCGAAAACCGGTTTTTGAAAATTAGAAACAGGTTTAAACCGGTTATATCGGTTAAAAAAATAATTAAATTAATTAAAAGAAATTAATTATAAAAATTTGATTAAAAAAAATTACAGAATATTTAATTTAAAAAAATAATAAAAAAAATACCATCTGAGAAAAATATAACAATTAAAAAAAAGCAAATTAATTAATGAATATTCACAAAAATTCCCGTAATATCTTCAGAAAAACGCAGGTCACTTTTCAATTTTAAACTCGCCTGTGTTGACAAAGGCCGTATATATTTGGGACTTTTTAAGTAACCTTAACGGCCAAAGAAACTACCTACATTTATGACTCTCAAATATAATGTTAATTGTAAAACCTGTCATGACTCATGTTCAAATACAAATAGAAAACACAGATATAAAAAAAAAATATTAAAATTTTTTGTCGCTAAATGATATTAAAATAAAGGTTAAAGTTCGCTAAAACCGGTTTATTTTTTTTCTTGGTTAACGGTTACCGGTATTTTCGGCCTGAAAAATATCGGTTAAAATTACGGTTAAAGTTCGCAATTTTCGTTGAAAATATCGGTTACCCGTTTTTATTAACCGGTTACATGCTCTGATTTTAAGACTATATCTTTAATAGTTTTTGAGTTATAAGCTTATAAAACTTAATTTTATTAATTTTGCATGTTGTTTTATTTTGGTAAACCTGTTCCCTACAAGTTAAAGTAAAAATATAAAAAATGTGTCTTATAAAAAAACAGAGAAATCCATTAAAAAAATTCAAAAAAGTTTTTAGTTTAGTACTTACTTTAAAGTCAAATGTAGACGATGTCTCTGTTTCAAACTTGGAAAAGTAAGAAACGAGCTTTTTCCAAAGCTTCTACTTTTAAGCTCTCATAATTCTGTATAATATTCATACCCATTATTGGGATAACAGTCTTCACAAATAAACCCTCCTTTTTTAAGGGGAGTGCAAGTTGAACCACTCTTACAAATATCTCTTTTACATGCGTCTTTAGTTAAAGTTATGTCACAATTTGAACCGGTAAAACCAGCAGTACAAACACAGGAATAACCACCTTCTTTCCGAAAACAAGTTAAACCTTGTTGAACTATCTAGAACATTGTTAAACCCTGTAGAACTGTCTCATCTTACTCCCAATAATCTTGGAACAGTGTTGAGCCTAGTACATTTATGTTACACCCTAAACAAGTGCCTTAACTTTGTCCCAAACAATTTGGAACAAAGTGAAACAGTGCAAGTCTCTCTACTTATTTCAGAACACTTGGAACATCTTTCTGCCTTCTAAAACTTTCTTTTTAAGTCTTCCTAGTAATTTCCAATAATAGACATACATGAAAAGTTACAATTTATTGTTTTTCACTCTAAAATTTTTCATATACAGCCAAAAAAATTTAAAAATGCTCATTTTTGGGTCCAAAATTTTGATTTTTGGAATTAGTCTAACTTGATAGTCGTCGATGCGCTGATTTCAAATTTTCAAACCGAATTCAATTATCTCTTTCCATTCCTGAGATATTTGCACTCAAAGTTGCACCTCAAAAAAGGGTGTTTTTTGACCATATCTCTAAAATGGGTAGAGATACATTCTCAACGATTATACCAGTCGATTCTACACGGAAAGTTACATAAAGAAATGTTTTCTCCTCATATACGTTCTTTGGAACGATTTGGTGAAAAATGAGAAAAACGAAAAAACCGGAATTTCAGTTTTTCGCTCGGAAACTTTTTGTCTCCAAAATTTTTTATATTCTGGACTTAAGTAAAGAAGAATGTGCTGATTCCAAATTTTCAAACCGATTTCAATTATCTCCTACCGTTCTCGAGATATTTGAGTTCAAAGTTGGACCTGAAAAATTCAGTTTTTCAGGAATAGTCCTGAAATGGGTTGAGATACGACCTCGGCGACCTCACCAATTGATTCTACGGACAAAATTACATTTTTGTACCAATTTTCAGATTTATATTCTAATGGATACAATTTTTACAGCGAAAAAACGAAAATGGCCAAAAATCGGAAAAAATCGTAAGGGGTTCATCAGGCGATTTTTCAATTTTTGCGATTTTCGTTTTTTCGCTTTAAAAATTGTATCCGCCTGAATAAATATCTGAAAATTGGTATACTTATGTAATTTTGCCCGCAGAATCGATTGGTGAGGTCGCCGAGGTAGTATCTCAACCCATTTCAGGACTATTCCTGAAAAACAATTTTTTTCAGGTCTGACTTTGAACGCAAATATCTCCAGAACGGTAAGAGATAATTGAAATCGGTTTGAAAATTTGAATTCAGCGCATCGGCGACTATCAATTTGGAATTATTTCAAAAATCAAAATTTTGGACCTAAAAATGGGTCTTTTTAGATTTTTTTGGCTGTATATGAAAAATTTTAGAGTGAAAAACTATAAATTGTAAGTTTTAATGTATAACTATTATTGGAAATTACTAGGAAGACTTAAAAAGACAGTTGTAGAAGGCAGAAAGATGTTCCAAGTGTTCTAGAGTAAGTAGAAACAGTTGCACTATGTTTCACTTTGTTCCAAATTGTTTGGGACAAAGTTAGAAACTTGTTTAGGGTGTAACATAGATGTATCAGGTTCAACACTGTTCCAAGATAATTGGGATTCATATGAGACAGTTGTACAGGGTTTAACAATGTTCTAGATAGTTCTACAAGGTTACACATTATCCCAAATTGTATGAGATTAATTTCAGGCAGTTTTGGTAAAACGCAGGTCACTTTTCAATTTTAAACTTACCTGTGTTGACAAAGGCTGTATTTATTTGGGACTTTTTAAGTAACCTTAACGGCCAAAGAGACTACCTACATTTATGACTCTCCATTAAATGTTAATTGTAAAAACTGTCATGACTCATGTACAAATACAAATAGTGTAACAGTACGTACCCACCTCTTCCGTACATACAATTATACTTTAACCAAAGATCAACTAGTGGAAGGTTTAACTTACCCTACGTTGTGTTTATTTAAATAAGTAACCCTTCATCGTCGTAATACAGAGTAGCTGTTAAGAGTGGAGGAATCGGGACAGGTATTCGATAAAATAAAAGAATGATATTCACTCCAAAAGACAGACAAAATATCTATCTTGTGCATTTATTTATAATTACGAAAATTCGTAGAGTGCTGTGGAATATTACGCTCTCTGGTATTCACCTTATGAACCTGAGGGAAACCACAGCCAAAACCTCAGGTAGAGAGACAACTTTGAACATTTAACAATCAGATAAAAATATTGCATTCAATTCATAAAAAGTTGTCCCAATAATTTATGATAAACATATTTGGTAAAATTATATGACTGGGAGACAAACTGATATTGTTGCTCACAACTGCAATTGTGTGCGTGCTGGTTTGTATAATTATATTTCTTGGTACTTTCGTTTATAGAGCGCTCTGTTTTGTCAGAGGGCAATTGTTTATATTTTGTATGGTCTGAATCGCAATGACCGACCCTTGAGCTCACGGTTCTCCCGGCCACAATAGCTCTCGGTCAAACGAACCGGCCACGGCGGACTCATAGTCAAAGCGATCAGAAATTATTGATAGTTTGATTTGAGGCAGACACCCAGATTTACAATTGTTAGTCAGTCAATATCAGATTGATTATATTTAATTCAGAAGTAATATCATTGTGACAACTATAAAATAATTCAAATAACACATACCTGGCTTGTCAGTGCAGCGACGTAGTTGACAGGGATTTCATAGGATTTGGTAATAAATATGGAGACGGAAACTATCGTGGTGCCAGGCATTGCCGGATGAGCTACACACGACAGCGGTTTCATAAGTGCACTAGGTCGTCTTGGTGCCAGGCATTGCCGGATGAGCTACACATAGACGTCCCAGTGTGGAGGAAAACTATCGTGGTGCCAGGCATTGCCGGATGAGCTACACACGACAGCGGTTTCATAGGTGCACTAGGTCGTCTTGGTGCCAGGCATTGCCGGATGAGCTACACATAGACGTCCCAGTGTGGAGGATTAGGGAGGTAGAGAAGTGGAGTCAAGGAGATCAGGAAAACATACCTCGGACAAGCCAAGCATACGTGGAGTCCTGGATCAGACTCCTCGAGTACCGATTTGGACTCGGGTTATATACAAAAATATCCCTCTTCTCTCCTTCAGAATGAGGGCGTTTCGGGGGTACCCAGCCACGCTCCAGACGCGTGATCGTGGAATCTTCTCGAATCTGCATATCAACCATGCAGATACAGGCTCAGCGTCTCGAAGTCTGTCCCTTTCAAGTGGTTGGGCCATCTGGCTTTCACGCCAGGACGTGGAGTCCATGGGCGTACGGATAATCCTTTTAGTACTTTGGTGCATTTCAAAATATAAACAAAAACATTATATTTTCTGTTATGTTATATATTTATTTAAATTAACAGTACCATCTGCAAATATTATATTGTGTCACCTGTACTAACGTGACATAGGTAAATTTATATTAGTTAAAATCTAATATTCTATTTATTTAGTACGTATTTTATTAAGGAATATTTGAACTGATGTGTTGTAATAACACATCATTTTAGAGAATTTAACAATGATTGAAATAAATAATAATTTATCAACTTTATGTTGTAAAATTTATTTGCAGTTAAATGATAACTGAAAGGAAATGATTTTTACCAATATGATACTGAAATAGATATTTCTGTTATTTAAAATACTTGATTTACACATCCGAACTTATTTAAACAATGATATAATTTTATATAATAATCTAAGGAAATATGAATACCGTATAGAAAATTGTGAAATCTACGCCTATGCTCCAAATACAGATAGTGGAATGCATACAATATTTCCGTATGTCAAGTGTTTTCTGACCTGGCCTACTAAATGTAAACAAATCCAACCCTTGACTAGCTTAAAATGAAAAGAGATGTTCGTAAAATAATTATTCACAAAAATATTTCATCATAATAAAAATTATTTCTAATATTATTAATAACAAAATTATACATGCTAGCAGTACTGCTTCAATAGAAAACACAGATATAAAAAAATATTATTTTTTTTCTCGTTAAATGATATTATATAAAGGTTAATGTTCGCTAAAACCGGTTTATTTTTTTTTGGTTAACGGTTACCGGTATTTTCGGCCTGAAAAATATCGGTTAAAATTACGGTTAAAGTTCGCAATTTTCGTTGAAAATATCGGTTACCGGTTTTTATTAACCGATTTTTTTAACCGGTTACATGCCCTGCTAAAAAGTAAATTCGTGTAATGTAGTGTTTGGTACTACATTTTTACTTCTTAAGTAAATAAACGCCCTTTTGGCACTGGCGATTGCAATAATTAAAAGAAGTACACAACTAAATATTATCACAGTTCCATAAACAAAATTTCAACATTCTAAGGCAAATAATTTTTGAGTTATGCGAAAAATTTAAACAACCCTTTGAACACACTATCCTTTTGGCACTACCGATTACAATAAAAAAGAGAGGTGTAGGTACAACTAGATGTTATAGCAGTCCCACATATAAATTTTCAACATTCTATGGCTAATCATTTTTAATTTATGCGTAAAAAATCAAAAAACACTTCGTGTAAAGTGCCCTTTTGGTATTGCCGATTGCAATAAAAAAAGGAGGTGTACAACTAGACGTTACAGCAGTCCTATATGCCTATAAAATTTCAACTTTCTACGGTTATTTTTGAGTTATGCGAGACACATATGAACGACCGTATATATGTATGTACAAAGTGTCGGAATATCTTTGAATGCGCCCCCCTAGAAAAAAAAATATGTCCGCCCTCCTCTATTAAAATAATACATGGGAAAAAAAAAATAAATAATTAAAAATCAAAATCTGTAAATTAAATTCTTTTTCTTAATTTTTGCTTGCAAAGTTGGAAATTGTATTATCGAAATCCAGAGTGCTTATATCATAGTTTATAGATAGTACTGCCAAATTTGTAAATCCTTCCTTACTAATAGAATTGTATAAATATTTCTTCGTCCTTTTTTATCTTGAAAAAGAGCTTTCGCCATTGGCTTTGTACTTGGCAATGATAAAAAAATTCTACAAGCTATTTCTACGTTAGGAAACATTGTAATTACATTTTGCTCTCTTATAATTCTTGAAAGTTCTTTTATATTGAGACTTCAATTTTCAAAAAAATATTCACGTTGAACACATTCGTCGGGAAACGATTCTTCTAAATCCTCATAGTAATTATCTGACAGCTTTTGTGAACTCCTACTTATAAAATCATCATGAATTTTCTTTAAGTTGTTAAAAAAACCAAAATTATTTCCAATTTTACATACGTACTCAACATTTTTTTCAATTCTTCATTTAATAAAAATAACTAAATAAATATTTTCATTCCATACAGTATTATAAATATATATATTAAATGAAATGTTGTAATGCCTCCAAAATTCTGAAGCGCCCCTTTGGTTTGCAGAGCCCCTAAGCAATTACCTATAGTTTGCCTAGAGGATAATCCGGCCTTGGAAGTACAGGCATCAGCCGTATGTGAAAATCCAAAATTTCCTTTACTTCACTTCATACAAGGAAGTAAAAATTATATTTTTTTATTTTCTATTTTGTTTCACTTATCCCCATTATTTGTGTTAATTTCGTTAACGGTGTTTCACTTAGCGGTAAGACTATTTGTAAAGTAATCGTAATCATAATCGATAAATATAAATAAAAAATAAATAATAAATTCCAAACACGTCATACCATTCTTTCATCGATTTTTTAGTGAAAAAAATTGATAAAACCACAGTAGCGTCGTCATGGTTATGTTTTGTTGATATATGAAAAATTTTATACTTGAACTGTTGTCATTCGTGAAATAATCAAACAAATATAATTTGAGCTATGAATTTAATCGGTAAAATTTACACAGAATTCCTGCGAAGTAACGACAACTCCGGTCAAAAATGATTCTTAAAACAGTTCAGCTTCGCTGTCGTAATCTAAATGTAATTTTTGACACTCGTTTGTCTGTTACTACGCAACAACTATTCGTAAATTTCCGAATTTCAAATTGTTTTTTCTAAAGAAATTTCGAATTCATTTTTTTCTGAAAATCGACAGCACTACTACTTTTTGTTACAACCCTTTTTAAATTAGTAGTTATAAAAATTAGCGGTAAATTTAAAATAATGTCATATTTCTGTTATGTTGAAATAAAAGTCAAATCTTGTATCGTTTATCTAATTAATTTTTTATTTAATTATTACTACTAAACTAATCAGGGTTGAACCTGGGTTTGATCCCCATAATAGTTGGATCAATTCGGGAAATGTTAAATAGAGCCAAGTAAACAAAACTAATCTACCAGGTTACTTCAAAAGTCCCAAATCAATACGACTTATACTGTTGTTTAACGATAATGAGACAACTAGAAATTATACCAAAAATTTGTTTGATTGTGCTCCTCATATGGAAAAAAAATCCTCTTTTATAGTGAGTATATTTAGCCGTTCTTCTAGTAGGCGTCTCGCACCCACAAATACAATGATCTTTCTGCGTTTTATCCGCGTCGCTTTCCGACGCCATTACACGCGGCGTCAAGCCTATCGAATGACACGTGTCGCTGTAAAACAATACCTTTATCCACGTGGAAATTCACACAAAACTAACAGCCAGTGTTATGGCTACGAGCGGCCTTGTTTGCCAAACATCAGATTGCGAACTGTTGTTTTTAATGCGCATTGTAGCTGCTTTCATTCTGCCTTTGATACACAAGAATTTTTTACAAAACACACATTCAAAATAACGATGACACAGAAACATTTAAAATTTGTTATAACACCTTGTGCGCGAGTCTTTTTGTAGCAATTATTTTGTATTCAAAGGAAAAATATTGGGTGTGTGGTAATATTCTTTTGCTAGTTTCAAAATAATGATTTACCAATAAAAAACAACTATAGTTCATAAAAAGTGAATCACTGAGCGTAAACTGCAGTATTGGTATGGAATGGATATATGAGAAAAATAGTTAATGCATATTTTTGTGCGTTAACATAGAACATGGATATTTAGACCGAATTAAAGAAAGGATTTGGAATTAAATAAAATGTAATGGACAACGATGTCTCGGCTAGATAGCGCGTATAGATTTTTTGTAGTTTTTTCTTGTTAAATGGAACCTCGAAAGTTAAAATATTATTTTCATGAATAATGTAACTATACATTCCATTTGACTCCAAATTTATTTTTTAGAAGTGTCATTTTCAATCTTTAATAATTATTAATAAACTTTTGCTTTTTAGTTTAAATGGTATATTAAAATCCTGTGTTATGAATCTATGTGTTTGAATTGTACATTTTTTCTCTTTATAGTTGTATTTCATATTAAGTAATACCACAAAATTTAAGATCGTTCAATCAATTATTTTCTACTTAGAATTAAAAAGCATAAAAACATAATTCGGATTCAGGAGAACAATAAATGTGTTCATCCCATAGAGATAATATATATTAACGATAACATAAAATTGTCATGCATTATATAATCAATACATATTTAAACCCTTTATCACTTTGCTGTGTATAATTCGAAGATTTCTTCTGTTGAAATTTAGTTTATATTAAAAATATTATTTGTTCCCAACAACAAAATAAACAATACTTTTATTATTTTCTTCCAGAAACTGATAAAATATTAATATTTCAAAATTATTATTCACATTGTTATTTTAAAGTTTAACTTTTCATTAATTTATGTTTGAAATAATGTCAAAAATCAGCGTAACGATAACATGTCATTACCGTTATATAATTACCTACGTTTTAACGAAAATCGTTATTATTATTTCGTTATGAAAAATTTAATTATTATTTACAGCATACCACTTTAACGATTTTTGTTATAATAACGATATAACGATTCGTGTTTGCTATAAAACATATCATTAATAATGAAAACAATCAAAAGTAAAATGAAGAAAACATTTGAGCCATTGATTTGAATAATTCTCTACAAACGCGACTTTAGTATTTAATGTTTTTGCGTGATGTTTCAAGTGTAGTAATTTGTAGAGTAGATTTAGAAGAATGAAACTAATGAAAGTTCTTTCTTTCTTTGGACGTGTGACAATAGTTGTAAGTGCAAACACAAAAACTCCCATTTATTTAAATGATTAATGATGCGAGCTAGAGGTGTTAATTTCAACCAATGCACTGGGACAAAACACCATCGACCCGCAAAAAATCATAACATAGACAGGTCTAATTCGAGCACTGCCCGTGTTCCGACTCCATCAGTGGCGGATTAGACACATGATAGGCCCCAAGCGCACTCTAATTTTAAGGCCCCACTTCCCCCTTTGAAATATATACTTTAAAATTATGATTCGCTTTGCCCAGTTTTGCTATATCGGTTCATTAGGAGTCTTTATCAGTCAGGGTATCTTTTTAATAGAAATGTAAAAAACTATATTTTATTTATTTATTTTATCATTTTTAATTATATACAGTGGTTATTTTCTAGCTTTCAATTTAACAAAATTATTAATAGAATCATAATCTTATATCTCAACTCTGTAACAAGGTCGTCTATGGCGATCATCTATTTTTGACACATGTTGAAACATGTGAAATTCTCCACTAGGTTATTAAGAAAATTATATGTAAGACACACAATATTTTATGCTATGAAATAAGTAATATGAATTTTAAATATAATCAAAAACAAAGTAAGAGAAAATTGTGCCTATTGATGAACTTGCAAAATACAGACATTTTGTTTAATATATTTTATTGAATACAATACCGGGTAACAGAATAGGTATATGAAGAAGCGACAGTAAGACAGAGAAACCAAAATTAGAGAGAGATAGGGTAAGCCATAAAATTTAAAGTCTATACAATGCTCCAAGATCATAGAACTGAATAGGTAACATGAAAGGTACCGACACGGAGTATCGCTTATGGATATAACCACAGAATAATTACATACAGAAGCGACACTCCGTGTCGGTACCTTTCATGTTACCCTATTCAGTTCTATGACCTTGGAGCATTGTGTAGACCTTTAAATTTGTTCCCTTCCCCTACCTCTCAGTAAAATGTGAGAAAAATTTCCGATTTTAAACAATGAACCTTTAAATTTGTTCACTTTCTCCATCTATCTCTATAATTTTCGTTTCTCTGTCTTACTGTCGCTTCTGTATAAACCTATTCTGTGATATAACCATAGAATAGTAACATACTGAAGCGACACTCCGTGTCGGTACCTTTCTTATTACCCTATTCAGTTCTATGACCTTGGAGCATTGTGTAGACCTTTAAATTTGTTCCCTTCCCCTACCTCTCACTAAGATGTGAGAAAACTTTTCGATTTTAAACAATGAGCCCTTTAAATTTATTCACTTTCCCCATCTCTTTCTCTAATTTTTGTTTCTCTGTCTTACTTATATAACTATTCTGTAACAAAACACCATCGACCCGCAAAAAATCATAACATAGACAGGTCTAATTCTCGCACTTGCCCGTGTTCCGAGTTCCGACTCTATCGGATCGCACTCCGTTCTTTACGACACTCGATGATCGTTCGCTGGCAAGAGAACGGTTTTCGCTACATAAACCCTGAATGAATGGTCCCGGGTTCAAGTCTTGCGCGTATATGTCAAGAGTTTTTAGTTTTTGTTGTGTAGTTTAAGTTTGCGACGGTTCATTGCTCTTTCGGGGCACTGTGTCGCAAGTACATTCCGGAAAATTCAACGAACAAAATGTTATGATTTAATAACCGATGTAGGGGTATTTTGCTACTAATCTACCTGTTTTTGGACAATATTTTCACCATGACATCGAATCTGTTTTTGCTATTAGGTATTATTTTTCACCATAAGGGAGGTAAAACAAAGTATACCTCCTATAACATATTCCTTTTCACATTATATGTTTAATTATTATTTTCTAGTTTGTTGTATTTCACAATAGAAACAATTACTGTTTCCTGGTAGTTATTTCGTTTGACCGCAATGCAAGTACAAGGGCCCGAATTTTTTTTAAAGAAGAATTTACAAACATTACTCAATTCTGACGGTACGGTACAGGTGCATTTATAATGAAAACTATAACAATGGAAATAACCATTTTCGTTTACGCTTAACTACTAAACTTTCATATAGAATACAAATTTGTGACTAGAATTTTACCGTTAATTATGATCATGACCGCGATGAAAATCAAAACGAGTGCTATCACAAGTGCCGATTTTTTGCAACAACAAACGGGAATGAGCTTATAAAAAATAATTTCCGATCATGAAAATTTCTCGATATTTAACATCTTTTTTCAATTTTTGACAACGTTGTATCAAAGTAAAGCTTATTAAGCTGTACGATTACCGCGGTAATTTGCACTAACGACAATGGGGTATTCCAAGTTTTTTTCATTTTTTAATATGTTATTCTATACATAAAAATATGAGACCCGTATTTTTTCTTTTCGCCGAAAGGTTTCAAACACGCCAGAAATCTTTTTTTAAAGTTTCAATAAATTACACCCTAGAAAATCGGCCGTGCGTGTGATGTCACAGGCACTGAGAATCAGCTGAGAACATCATTCGTAGGTCTGAGTCAGAGGCGTGGCGCGTTCGAACAAGAGCCAATAGGCTAAAGCGAGTGCCTTTTTCGTCACAACAAGGCTGATACTCAATTTTACGTACTCGATTCAAATGCATTACAATTTCATTTTGATATTATGGTATTAAAAATCAGAAAAATAATGATTATATTCACTTTAATATTACTTATATATGGTAAACAATGATATCCAATAAGAATTTCTTTAAAAGCCGTAGGCTTGGAATACCCCATTGTCACTGAAATTAGAATGTGATTGCTTTAATTCATCAAAATACTGTCATTTAACTGGATGAAGTAACTAGAATTTAGCGGCAATTTTTGCTTGTTTGACGATTTTCTAAAGCAAGAAACAGGAGTAAACTCGACATATGTACATCATAACTTAAATTCTAGTCACGAATGGTAAAAATATATTTTTTCTATTAATTACTTGACGCTTTAAAATTTCGACAAATGTATCTTAGCCTTACCAAAGCCTATTTAATCGGCCTTAATATGATCATAGACCTTATTTGGATGGCGATATATAGAAATAATTACTAATAAAAATGAAAATAGATATATCAAAATAATGTAGTTGTGGATTGGTCTGAAATAGTTTGATTGTTGATTAATTATGCGACCGGTTTCTGTGAAAGTAGGTAAGAAAGTAAAGGGTGAGCAGTTGGTTGGTAATCGCGGTAAGTTCGGTAACGAAGTGAAACCAATAAAATAAAAGTTTGTTGTCCACGCACCTCGCCGATACAGTTGGGTGTCGTAATCCGGAAAGTTCGCTGCTCCGGGCAGGGCCCGGACAAAGGCTGTTGCCACCCCCGGCTAAAGATTAATACCACCACACAAGCTTCAAAAACTAACTTTCCCAAACACTTCGCCAACTTACAACTCGAAACGCACCCAACGACTTTATTTATTATTATACACATGTCACACTCATTCATACATTCATTACTAAATTACATATCTACGCATTCTAATTAATTTTAATTATAGTATATTATACACAGTGACATAACTAGGGGGAGCATTAGGGGCCTTACTTCGGTTCTATGTTATTATACCACAATAAATAGATAAATAAGCAGTAGCGACAATATAGTGGCACCATTGACAAACAAAGAATGAGATGGCTTGATCATGTATGGAGAGCAGAAGAAAGGGATACAACAACATGGCTGAGAGAAGTGGAAGAAGACCTAAAACCAGCTGGAATTAGCAACTGGAAGAACAAAACAAGAGATAGGGAGTTGTGGAGGAAGGTTATAAAGAACATATAACAAACAGTAACACACAGTATCAGAGATTGATCCATTCCAATAAAATTGAATCTAGAAAGCTTCGAAGGAAGTGGTGCAACCCCATGAGGTAGCAGTAGCGACAATATATCGATACCATTGACTTTTCATGTCTTCTTCAACGCCTGTATATTTGCAATGAATTCTAGTTACGCCACTGATTATACACCAAGAGAAAACTATCATCAGTGACCTAGCGGCCCTAGCGCCAAGTCTCTGGTCAATAATGGTCGTCTCAACCGTGGTATATAAGACATGTGTAAATTAATTAATAAGCCTGGCAACGTAGCCTTCAATTTGTCAGGCGGTCGTTTGTCTATGTCATCGACTTGCTCTATCGTCATATACTTCATAATTGGTCCACACATATCATTTAAAAGGCAGTACATCGAGATGGCACTGCTTCAGATTGGGAAATCCTCCAGATTTACAAGCAATGTGACTATACTTAGCGAGGCAACAGCGCATAGTTTATAAAGAAATTGCACAGAAAAAGCATAGGAACACACAGACATTTTTCAATGAACTATTGTATTGAGCGAGACTCACCTCTGATGAGTCATCACAGCTATTGTTTTATAGAGTTCGGAAAACTCTAGAATGTTCTACAGATTAAATGCTTAAAAAATTCAGTATCGGTCAAAGTGATGGTTATTGGTACTTTCGGCCTTAAAAATATAAGTTAAAATCACGGTGAAAGTTCGCAATTTTCGTTCAAAATATCGGTAATCGGTTTTTATTAACCAGTTTTTTAACCGGTTATATGCCCTGCTTAAAATGTTACTTTTGCATTTTTCATTCGAGAGAGAATTGTTTTGCGAACACAGCAATCAAACAATTTTCAAGTGAAATGTTTCAATACGTCATCATTCAATATTGAAATAATATCAGAAAACGACTAAGAGTGACAGATTTGATTAAATTTTGACCCTTATATTGCACAAAAAAATGTAGGATGTACAAGTCTTTTAGGGTTTAGAGAGGGTGATTTTTGAAGACACGGGTTGGAAAATGGTCTTACATTATCGCAAGCAGTATAAAAGATATAAATATTAGCAATAACGTTGAGAATTTTTTATTTTCAAGTATAAGTTTTTGAAAGAAAATAATATTTTTTTTGGCATGTTTCTGTGTGATTTTTTTAAAGTAACTTTATCATCTGTAGGTCCCTGTTGAAATGAATATGAAGTTATGAGCGCGAAAATAGAAGTGGCGTTAAAGAACAATCCTGGCGTGAATTCATAATGGGGAATTGGTTGATTTGCATGTATTTTTTGTGGAACGAACGGTTTGGAAAGTAAATAAAGGCTGTAAATTTAACATCGTTAACCGTGAGTAATCAAATATTTAAAATCCACGATGTGACAGGATGGAAATGCATGGTGCATGTACAAATGAATTCCTTTCGCAGGGCCAACTCGATTATATAGAATAGTCGGGAAATGAGCCGCCAACAATGCCCGGAATTGTGTGTTTGTGTGTGTGTGGGTGGATGACGCGCCCTAAACGCAGGGGTGGTTCCACGGAATTTACTCACGGGTTAAATCGCAAATAAAAACACCGGATTTTTTAGTGAAATAAATCATGGATTCCTGTTTTGCATTTATTTAACCCTTAAAATAAGGAATTCCTACGTAATTCTTTTTGTTTGTTTTATTTTTCAATTGTGATTTTTAGACGAGATGTATTTAACTGACATAATTTACTTAATTAGGCTTAGTGTTAAAAATCGCATATCGAGATTTGATGAATAAATAAATTTTATAGCACAATTCGTACAATATGATTTTAATATTATTACGTAGTTTTTGCCGTGTATACAGAGTGTCCGTTAGGATCTCGAGAACCGTAAGAGATACGAAGTCGATTGTATTGGGGCAAAGTTGCAGCATTAGTTGGCCATTTCAATCATGTTTTTGATTTTAAAAAAATGTATAGGTCACCAAATATAAGCAAAAAACTGATTTTGGGCAATTCAGTTTTTCACTTATAAATTTCTTACTTCAATTCATAATTGTTTGCACATTCTAGAGAATTGACAGGGATCCTCAAAATTGTTAATATATCTACAGTACTAAATATATTTCAAATATAAAATGTAATATTTTCGTTAAACATCAGACAGCTATGGAAATAAAAGGCAATATCTATCTGTCAGTTGAGTGAAGTATCACTAATTATAATTCTTATTATTTATATATTAATATTATTTAAGCTGAAAAAAAAACAAATAAGCAAGTAACTAAGTAACAAATTATAACATATTTAATATAGGAAGCCATGCTTTACTAATGTCTAAACCATCGTTGTGATTGAGATTAATATTCTTAGTTTTAAAAATGTCAATGGTTTCTCTAATTAATCTTCTGTTGGGAGATGTATAGATCTTGAAATAGTTTTCGTGTCTTGAAAATCCTCGAAAGCATACTCTGCAACTGACGATTTTTCAGCTTGGTTCAATTTAATCGATCATTGATGTTCAGTTAATCATCCACATAAAACTTTCCCCTGTGCAATTTGTACACCAGCTAGAGTTAGATTCGGGACATTTTTTGATTAGATGTACGAGAATATGACTCGCTTCGAAACCATTAAACTAACTAAACTAACTTCGGGACATTTTTTTGAATGCATATTTCTCGAGTTATAGGGGATAGAATTTAAAATTGGACATTTTTGTATTTAAACATAATAGAATACTTTTCATTAACTAGATAAAGTACCATTTTGCTTTCAAGTTATTCTAAACACAGTCTAAAATGCAGCATAAGTTATGAGTAATAGAAGCCTTGAAGACTTGAAGTTTTATTTCTAAAAATGCTGTGGCAAAATCACTTATATATAAATATTATTAAGTCATGATAAGTACATTTATAAAACCGTTGACCAGAGTCTCATTAAAAGGGGTTGTAAAACTGTGCGAATCACCCCAGGCCTCCCCTGTCCCATATTTGTCGTATTGAGGGCGATGTTACTATTGTCCCCAAAGGGTTGGAGTACGTTACGTTAGGGTCGTAATGTGTTCATTTTAAATGTTCTACATTCTTAATTTAACAGTGGCTTGATTGATTAATAGCCGTTTAGGGAAGTGCACCCCATGCGTGATCTTCACGTGTCATCATCCCTTAAATCATTGTAGTTTAAAACACTTGACTCTTATGTAGAATATGGGGTAAGATTGTATGAGTATTGCATTGGTATATACTTGCTTATGGGTGCCGACTTTTTAAATTTTCCTTGGGGCAAAATTTCTTATAATGACTAAATTCAAAATTAAAATTGCAAGAAAAAGGAAATACTAGAAAGGAATGAAGGAAACAAGTAACAGTGTACTGAGCTCCTAGATCACATCACATCGCTCAGTAAAATTTGAGCTCATTTTTAAAATAATAATAATCCAAGGCTTTATTACTGACGTAAAAAAATATACTGTCCTAAAGAAAATATCTCTTTGGTAGCATAAATGATGTAACTTAGAATGTTCTAATTCTTGAGTCACTAAAACCAAAATATGTTCTTGTTTTAGTAGACCTATAAATAGAGCAAATACTTCTGAGTGCTCTAATTTCTGACCCACTGAACCAGAGTACAATCCAGAGCAGCCAAATCTTCTCCAGAATGTGCTCTGTTTTCAGTAGAACTAGAATTAGAGCAAACATCTCTAAGTGCTCTAATTTCTGGCCCATTGAAACCAGAACACAATTCAGAGCAGCTTAATCTGCTCCGGAATGTGCTCTGGTCTCAGCAGGTTAATTATTAAAGTACACGCTGAAGGGTGCTTCAATTCCTGGCCGGCTGAATTAGACCACCTTCAGGGCACCAAATGCCCTGGAAGGCGGTCTAGCCAGACCACCAGGCGGGGAGAAGGCCTGCTACATCCCCGGCGCCCCGCAGAGCGGGACTGCGTGCTAGCGTCTCAAGATCCCCGGTATATCCTGAGATGCGCATTATTACCGATCATATGGATTCCTATTGGCTGATATTCAATCTGTAATTCTTACTGTACTACCAGAAATTTTGAAACTTGTATACATAGGTACTTTGATGCTAGGAAATCACGGGTAGTATTTTTAAGGATGTAATCAATTACTAAAAAGTGGGAAAGATACAATAATTATTTAAAATAATAAGAATTCAGGGCTTCATTACTAATGTGAAAAAATACTGCTCTACTTCGAAGATTTTCCTTGGGGGCATGAGCCCCGATGCCCCCACGTACTCGGCGCCCATGTCATGGTGGCAGTAGTTATCTTATAATAAACAAGTGATATATAGAGATTAATTACACGTTGTACACTATTGTCAACATATGGCAAACTATAAAATGCACCCGTTCGTTGTGCAAAGCATTGCAAATAAATAGATCAATAGATTTGAAATGTTATGAAACAATTCATCATCAACATTACGATAGATTTTGAAAGATCTATTAAAATAATCCGTACATACATACCTAGTTTTCGTTTCGTTATTAAAATAAGGATGTTTATATTTGTTTTAATAATCAATCTAATTGTGATTTCACATCAACTTTTTTAAAATAATTTACTTTCAAATTTTTTGTTTAAAATATTATTAAATAAAATTTCATTTCCAGTTCAACGAATTTTGTTAAAAGCTTTATAATTTTAATGTCAGAAGCATAAATATAAAATTTCGATAAAATTATGTATTTCGAAATTGACAAAAATCCATATTACAACTGGACAGACAGATTGCCTGTCCTCGTACTAATTATATGAAAGACATCAACTCTTAGATATTCGTTAAAATCAATTAATATTTTTGGACTGGTGGGTAGATAATGTTCTAGATACCAGTCAGTTGTAATTTTTATTAGCAATAAATTATCTTTACATTTATTTAAAACATTTACAATACTACAGGATTGGAGAACACGTGAAAATTAACAAAAATTACAAAACGAGGAAAAACAACGACATTTTAAGTTAACTCGAAAAATATAAATAAGACACTGGATTTCAAAAAGTAATAACTAAATAAATATATTAAAAACATACAATGATCGTCAAAATAAAGTAAAAAACAATATTCAATAACAAATTCTTGTAAACCGTATTATTGAAATTGTTACTTCAATTTTTTTTAATAAGATTCCATCACAATTTTTTCACTTATTAAGCAGGGCATTTAACCGGTTAAAAAAACCGGTTAATAAAAACCCGTAACCGATATTTTCAACGAAAATTGCGAACTTTAACCGTAATTTTAACCGATATTTTTCAGGCCGAAAATACCGGTAACCGTTAACCAAAAAAAAAAAATAAACCGGTTTTAGCGAACATTAACCTTTATTTAATATCATTTAGCGAGAAAAAAAATAATATTTTTTTATATCTGTGTTTTCTATTTGTATTTGAACATGAGTCATGACAGTTTTTACAATTAACATTTTATTGGAGAGTCATAAATGTAGGTAGTCTCTTTGGCCGTTAAGGTTACTTAAAAAGTCCCAAATAAATACAGCCTTTGTCAACACAGGCAAGTTTAAAATTGAAAAGTGACCTGCGTTTTTCTGAAGATATTACGGGAATTTTTGTGAATGTTCATTAATTAAATTGCTTTGTTTTAATTGTTATATTTTTCTTAGATTTTTTTGACACCCTTTTCCATTTAAAATTAGGTACAACCCCCATTTTAGGGTTGAAATGCCATTGGAAATCCATTCAAGTGTCCCCCTTTATACTAAAATTGCCGTGTTCAAGCGTTTTTTGCTTTAAGTGTCCAGAAATTGCGCTGATAATTTTCATTGGACCACTCATAATCCGTCTGAAGGTCGATGACTAAAACTCGTTTTTTCTAGGAGGAGATGACTCTAACAGCTTTTCTCTAGTGACTAGACCTGGCTCGTCTAGTGCAGAACTATTGACTATGACTGAACTAGACTACGAGAGTCCTAGGAAAAAATATGATTTAAGAGTTAGAGCAGTCAGTCCTCCTCTAAGAAGCGATGTTCATGTTGAAGTTATTGTCACAGACGTAAATGACAATGCCCCTGTTTTAAAAGATTTTCAGGTAAGAATTTGAATCCGTGTGGCGGTCGTAAAATAAAAAAATGTTCCTGGCTATTTTTATTTACTTTTTATATATCTTTATCACTTTTTGAATATCTAAAATAAATCTGAATCCTTGTGGCGGTCAAAACATTTTTTGGAAATGAGTTTTGTCTTTACAGGCTTGTAACTCGTAAATTAGTTGAGATACAATAAAAATTCTTACACTAATCGATTCCTTGGGGTTTTTTCTATACGATACACATTTTTTATATTTTTTTCTTGCATTTTTATGGCACAGCCGATGAAATATATAAAAAATTATACAATTTGGCACTTACAATTTTCAAATTTTAAGTTTATGGCCGCGTATCTCAAAAACCAGTTGAGCTATAACAAAAATTCTTGCACCAATCGATTCCTTGGAGATTTCTCTATAATATTCATGTTACTTTATATTTTTTCTTGCATTTTTATGGCTCAGTTAATGCAATATATAAAGAATGGTATAATGTGACACAAAAATCTAATCAATTTGGAATATGGGACGACATAAGAGCTTTACTGTCGATATTAAGGAATGTTCTGTCATAATATTCATTTTCTTGAAATAAAGCAGTTCACAAATATTCTTTAGAGATAAAATCACCTTCTAAATTTTGTTTCTGAAATATTTTAACACTTAAAATATTTTTTTCATAAATTGACAACTATTTGAGTCGGTTTGTAAGTCTGTGATTAAAAGATTTAAATCTGATAAGATAATTTTTCAATTAGTTTGACAAATTATGAATTATAAACCTACTAAAAAAATACAGAAGATCTAGTACAATGTTAAATTACCTCAATTTGAGTCAAAAATTTTGATTTTTTAAACGTCTATATTGATATTCCACAATGTTAAACCCAATGAAACTGATTTAATTTATTCCAAAACAATTTGGAACAATGTGAAACCTTACACAACTGTCTGAAATTAATCCCAATTGACTTAGAACAGTGTTGACCCTTATATAACGATGTTAAACCCTAAATAATTATATTAACTTTGTCCCAAACAGTTTGAAACAATGTTAAATTTTCCTCAACATTCTGAAATTAATCCCAAACAATGTGGAACAGTGTTAAACCTTATAGAACTATGAAGAACATTGTTAAATTAGTATAACTTTCTTAACTTAATCCCAATTAACTTGGAACAGTGTTGAACCTTATATAACAATGTTAAACCCTAAATAATTATATTAACTTTGTCCCAAACAATTTGGAATTCTGAAATTAATCTCAAACAAATTGGAACAGTGTTGACCCTTATAAAACAATGTTAAACCGTAAACAATTGTCGTAACTTTGTCCCAAACAATTTGGAACAATGTTAAACCTTTCAAAACTGCCTGAAATTAATCTCATACAATTTGGGATAATGTGTAACCTTGTATAACTATCTAGAACATTGTTAAACCCTGTACAACTGTCTCATCTGAATCCCAATTATCTTGGAACAGTGTTGAACCTGATACATCTATGTTACACCCTAAACAAGTTTCTAACTTTGTCCCAAACAATTTGGAACAAAGTGAAACATAGTGCAACTGTTTCTACTTACTCTAGAACACTTGGAACATCTTTCTGCCTTCTACAACTGTCTTTTTAAGTCTTCCTAGTAATTTCCAATAATAATTATACATTAAAACTTACAATTTATAGTTATTCACTCTAAAATTTTTCATATACAGCCAAAAAAATCCAAAAAGACCCATTTTTAGGTCCAAAATTTAGATTTTTAAAATAATTCCAAACTGATAGTCGCCGATGCGGTGATTTCAAATTTTCAAACCGAATTCAATTATCTCTTTCCGTTCCTGAGATATTTGACCTCAAAGTTGCACCTCAAAAAAGTGGGTTTTTTGGATATAACTCTAAAACGGGTAGGGACACAGTCTCAACGACTATACCAGTGGATTCTACAGGCAAAGTTACATAAAGAAATGTTTTCTCCGCATATACGTTCTTTGGAACAATTTTGTGAAAAATGAGAAAAACGAAAAAAACCGGAATTTCAGTTTTTCGCTTGGGAACTTTTTGTCATCAAATCTTTTCATTTTCTAGACTTAAGTAAATACAGATGCGCTGATTCCAAATTTTCAAACCGATTTCAATTATCTCTTACCGTTCTGGAGATATTTGCGTTCAAAGTCAGACCTGAAAAAAATTGTTTTTCAGGAATAGTCCTGAAATGGGTCGAGATACGACCTCGGCGACCTCATCAATCGATTCTGCGGGCAAAATTACATAAGTATACCAATTTTCAGATATTTATTCAGGCGGATACAATTTTTAGACCGAAAAAACGAAAATCGCAAAAATTGAAAAATCGCCTGATGAACCCCTTACGATTTTTTCCGATTTTTGACCATTTTCGTTTTTTCGCTGTAAAAATTGTATCCATTAGAATATAAATCTGAAAATTGGAACAAAAATGTAATTTTGTCCGTAGAATCGATTGGTGAGGTCGCCGAGGTCGTATCTCAACCCATTTCAGAACTATTCCTGAAAAATTGAATTTTTCAGGTCCAACTTTGAACTCAAATATCTCGAGAACGGTAGGAGATAATTGAAATCGGTTTGAAAATTTGGTATCAGCACATTCTTCTTTACTTAAGTCCAGAATATAAAAAAATTTGGAGACAAAAAGTTTCCGAGCGAAAAACTGAAATTCCGGTTTTTTCGTTTCTCTCATTTTTCACCAAATCGTTCCAAAGAACGTATATGAGGAGAAAACATTTCTTTATGTAACTTTCCGCGTAGAATCGACTGGTATAATCGTTGAGAATGTATCTCTACCCATTTTAGAGATATGGTCAAAAAACACCCTTTTTTGAGGTGCAACTTTGAGAGCAAATATCTCAGGAATGGAAAGAGATAATTGAATTCGGTTTGAAAATTTGAAATCACCGCATCGACGACTATCAAGTTAGACTAATTCCAAAAATCAAAATTTTGGACCCAAAAATGGGCATTTTTAAATTTTTTTGGCTGTATATGAAAAATTTTAGATTGAAAAACAATAAATTGTAACTTTTCATGTATGTCTATTATTGGAAATTACTAGGAAGACTTAAAAAGAAAGTTTTAGAAGGCAGAAAGATGTTCCAAGTGTTCTGAAATAAGTAGAGAAACTTGCACTATGTTTCACTTTGTTCCAAATTGTTTGGGACAAAGTTAAGGCACTTGTTTAGGGTGTAACATAAATGTACTAGGTTCAACACTGTTCCAAGATAATTGGGAGTAAGATGAGACAGTTCTACAGGGTTTAACAATGTTCTAGATAGTTCAACAAGGTATAACTTGTTTTCGGAAAGAAGGTGGTTATTCCTGTGTTTGTACTACTGGTTTTACCGGTTCAAATTGTGACATAACTTAACTACAGACGCATGTAAAAGAGATATTTGTAAGAGTGGTTCAACTTGCACTCCCCTTAAAAAAGGAGGGTTTATTTGTGAAGACTGTTATCCCAATAATGGGTATGAACATTATACAGAATTATGTGAGCTTAAAAGTAGAAGCTTTGGAAAAAGCTCGTTTCTTACTTTTCCAAGTTTGAAACAGAGACATCGTCTACATTTGACTTTAAAGTAAGTACTAAACTAAAAGCTTTTTTGAATTTTTTTAATGGATTTCTCTGTTTTTTTTATAAGACACATTTTTTATATTTTTATTTTAACTTGTACGGAACAGGTTTACCAAAATAAAACAACATGCAAAATTAATAAAATTAAGTTTTATAAGCTTGTAACTCAAAAACTATTAAAGATATAGTCTTAAAATCAGAGCATGTAACCGGTTAATAAAAACCGGTAACCGATATTTTCAACGAAAATTGCGAACTTTAACCGTAATTTTAACCGATATTTTTCTGGCCGAAAATACCGGTAACCGTTAACCAAGAAAAAAAATAAACCGGTTTTAGCAAACTTTAACCTTTATTTTAATATCATTTAGCGACAAAAAATTTTAATATTTTTTTTATATCTGTGTTTTCTATTTGTATTTGAACATGAGTCATGACAGGTTTTACAATTAATATTTTATTGGAGAGTCATAAATGTAGGTAGTTTCTTTGGCCGTTAAGGTTACTTAAAAAGTCCCAAATATATACGGCCTTTGTCAACACAGGCAAGTTTAAAATTGAAAAGTGACCTGCGTTTTTCTGAAGATATTACGGGAATTTTTGTGAATATTCATTAATTAATTTGCTTTTTTTTAATTGTTATATTTTTCTCAGATGGTATTTTTTTATTATTTTTTTAAATTAATTATTCAGTAATTTTTTTTAATCAAATTTTTATAATTAATTTCTTTTAATTAATTTAATTATTTTTTTAACCGATATATTAACCGGTTCAAACCGATTTCTAATTTTCAAAAACCGATTTTGGAGCTAAAACCGTTATTATTATAACGTTCTCTATAAGGGTTAACCGTTAACCAGTATTTTTTTCGGTTACATGCCCTGTTATTAAGTAATGTCCTGTAAAATACACATATATAATAAGCGAGATAAAAGGGTATTTGTTCTACTGAAAGATGTCTAAGGGTCAGTTTTTTATTAACTGGTTAAGTTACGGTTACATAAAATTTCAAGAAAAAAAATACTAGAGCAAATACTTAGGAATACCATACAATTCCCACTAAAACCAAAGCACAATTCAGAGCAGCCAAAACTGCACCAGAATGTGTTTTGGTTTTAGTATCCCTAGAAATAGAGCAAACACTTCAAAATGTTCTAATTCTTGACTCACCGAAATCAGAGCAACCAAAACTGCTCCAGAATGTACTCTGGTTTCAGTACGCTAAGAATTAGAGCACTCTCCGAAGCGTGCTTCAAATCTCGGTTGGCTGAACTAGATCACTTTCAAGGCATCATATGCCCTGGAAGGCGGTCTAGACATACCACCAGGCACGGCGAAGTCCCGATGGCCCACTACCGCACAGGTGCCCCGCAATGCGGGATTGAGTGGTAGCGCCTTAGGATCCCCAGTATATCCTGAGATGCGCATATTACCTGTCATATGGATTCCTGTTGGCTGATATTCAATCTGTATTTGTGGCTGAACTAATCCGAATTTTAAAATGAAAATTTATACACATATGTACTTTGATGTGAGGAATTCGCTGGTAATATTGTTAACGGTGTAACGTACACTTATTTTTGGGTAGTAGTCTGTTACTTAAAAAAAGCTGCGCTAATGGAAAATTTTCCTTGGGGGCATGAGTCCTTAGCCTTCATATAGTTAGCGCCCATGACCCTGGTTATCAAGTTTCTAGTTTAGGTTAGCAAGAAAAATATACGACTGTTTCTTCATATTATTAATCTGTGAGTTCAAAAATATTTTAAGGTTATTGTGACACAATATCGAATAATGACAGAAAAACGCAGCAGAAGTGTAAATTTTTCAGATGATGAATAGATTATTATGGTCAACTTGATAACTACATCATAAAATTATAGAGTGCAAAAAAACAACAAATGTAACGACAATTAAAGGCAAGGAATATTGCTGAGAGAAAAATACAATTATGTTCAATGTACATAGAAAAACTTACAAGGATGAAATTAGGACCTGTTTCATACCTGGCACAGCACTATTTATAGAAGAAATATTAATATACAATATAATTTTTTAATGAAACTACGATCACTATAAATACAAATTTATAATTGTTATACATATCTATCTGTTGGATGAGTTACCCCCATCAATCAGTTCCAGTAAATATAGCACTGAACGTTTCTATAAGCGAAACCTTCGGTAAAATTCCTCATCATCCGATTCATTAAAATGATCTTGTCTTTGCCTTACTGTATAATGTTTCTTATTTATCATATGAGTAAATAATTCAAAATATTTGTTAGATCTTATTTATTGCATTGCGGTTAAGTCGTTAACTCGCCAATTTTGATCGGTTTGGAATTCACCGGTTAACCGTAATATTTAACCACGATAAGCAATTGAAAAACGCATTTGCATGTTTGAAAAATCGGCCCTTATAGTTATTTTCCAATATTCGGGAATAGACCCATTGATGTTATTCGTATGAGGTGACATGTAAATTTGGTGGCATATGTTACATAAATTATATAGTTTTTTCTCCAATGTGTGAATGGTGTTCCCTCGACCTGTGTCAATGAATTTATGTTGCGGCTTAAACTCCACTAAATTATTGTTTATCTGTCTACTACAGAGGTCCGAAGCGAATGAGGAAAAACAACAGAATAAACCAGAGTTAACTCTGATACAGAACAAAGTAAAAAACACCCTGTGCCCAAGTGGGTAGAAACACTTTGAACAAGGAAAATTCATTTACAATACAAAAATCCCTTTCTTAATTACAACTCCTATGTAATTATAAACGAATTTTCAAAATCTGTCACATACACTGCTGCGTATAGATCACTGTGGATGCATTATAAATTGTAACTTTGTAGATTGGGACTTTCCATGTTTTTAAGATTTTTATCCAACACCGTGTAATTATAACGATATAAGTATGCTGTTTTTAGATAAATAAAGTAGGTCATAAGTCACTAGTGAACTAAATATATTAGCTCACTGTTTTTTGGTTCGTATCATATAGTAACTACGGTATAAAACCTTCTCTACACTATTTTGTTCCTAAATGTCATTTCGAAATTCCATCTGTCAAAAATTTTGTATGTATTTTATACCAATGATTAAAATGTGTTGGATAAAATATTGTATGGCACACGTATGTTAATTACCTAAGTCACTTGAAAAAATACCACGTGACTTATTTGTAATGTAACACACTTGTACCATAAATAACTATTATATGCAGGTGTATCTAAATATGTTTAACAAAATTTAAACATAAGTAGTATAACTATTATTATTTATTTATTTATTCTTGCAAATCGGCTTATGAACTACATTTCAGATTACTGTTTAATTACAAGATCAACTTGTCGATGTACTTCTTCACTTCTGATTTTGATAAAATTTGGTAAAAAGTTCGTATTAAGCATGACAAGTATAAAAAATAATTAAAATAAATAAAAATGGCGGCCAAATTCAATGGACTTTGAAATTGCATTTATTTGTTTTTAAAATTATTTAATACAAAAGGGGTGTACACCTGTAACCTAACCCAACCTAATCTTATTTAATGTAATCTAATTTAATCTAAACTAATCTAATCTAATCCAATATAACCTAACCTACCTTAACCCAACCTAACCTAAACTAACCCAACCTAATATAACAATCTCACCTAACCTAACCCAACTCAAAGTATATCACAACCTAACCTAACTTAACTCAAGCTAACCTAACTAAGTTAACCCAACCTAACAACTCTCATTTTGTTAATATGTTGTTTTATACCTTGGGACACAAGACGAAAGTTAATGATCATTATCAGTTAATACTTAATTTAGTTGCCGTTTGTCATATGATCATTTAGGTAATGATCATTTCAAACATCATAACGTGGAAAGTGCCGATGAAGTTTACAAACCGATGATCGGAAGCGTTCGGCTGTCATCGCAAGTCAAATGACAGTTGAGGTTGTTGATGTTGAGGTTAATGTTGATATCTAGTTAAATTATTCTTATTTGGGTTGACGATTGTCAATGAAGTATAGTGGCATGGATAATACTCTAAATCTAGAACCTACTACGATGTCTTTAATGACTCTCTATTTTTTTTTTGTCAAGTGTACATTGCATTTGCGCATGTGCAAGAAATTTCAAGTAATGTCCGTGTGTCTGTATATTTTTCTAATGAACATTAACTTCAATTGAGAATTTATTTAATGATCATTATTTATACCGTGTGTCCACGGTATTACTCTCCTCTTCTTGCAGAATGGAGTTTTAGGTATTTATTAACCATTTTAGCCTAGTCTAGGACAATGCTGCGGAATGTATAATAATAATAATATTTTGAAAATCCGGCAATGAGATCGTAATTGTTAGGAATGACGATGGGTACCCGGGTACCCGGAACCTACCCGATAATAATGTACCCGGGAATCAAAAATAGTACCCGATTACCCGAAATGTACCCGTTACCCGTTTATTACCCGTTACCCGAAATCTACTCATTACCTAAAATCTGTTGTTGCCAGTTTTCAGCTGCAGGAAACATTGTAACAAAACGAAGATCAAGACTGAGTGCATATACGTCATCCATGCTGATATTTTCGAATAGAAATATGAGATATTCCTAAATAATTAAATCAAATGTACTTCCGTAATAAGTTAAATAACAATATTTTTTTTTATTTCCATACCAGAAAATTATATTTTTTTGTTCATTTAATAAATTTATATGCAAATAACAAAAATTTGTATTAAAAAGATGAATATGAAAGAATAACGGATATTTTAAGGGTATCAGGTAATTATCGGGTATCAGATTATTATCGGGTATCGGGTAATTATCGGGTAACGGGTAATTATCGAGTATCCGGTACTACCCGGGTATTCATATCGGGTACCCGGGTACCAATATTTTCAGGTTTCGTCATTCCTAGTAATTGTAAATCAATATATCGAAGGTCAAAGGTCATGAATTTTTTTGCCAATATCTCGCTTCCAGTGCATTGCACGTTGTTAGAGTATAGATTTCTCTACAAGTTTATGAATATGTATTTCTATTATACGATCACCTATTTTCGTGTTCTCCATTTTCCGGCCGGCTGATCTAGATCACCTTCATGGCAACAGATGCCCTAGAAGGCGATCTAGGTAGACCACCAGGCGGGAAGGAGACCTGAAGGCCCACTACCGGCCCGGCGTCCCGCAAAGCTGGACTGAGTAGTAGCGTCACAGGATTGTCCGGATCCCCGGTATATTCTAAGACGCGCATTATTACCGTTCATGTGGATTCTTATTGGCTAATATTCAATCTGTAATTGTGGCTGAACTAGTTGGAATTTTAAAATGAAAATTTGTGTATACAATGTTTGCAAGGAAATGCAGGCCTTTAACACAGGATTTTAAAAAATGCAGATACTCTCTCTCCTGATAGATTTAAAGCAAAACTGCAAGAGTACAAAGTTGTTTAAAATTAAATTCTACATCAGATAAGATCATAATTGATGCAACAGCACGTCTGTGGTACGAGATTTATTATATAATATAATATGTAATATTCTCGTTCAAAATCAGGCAGTTATGAAAATAAAAAAATATATCTGACAATTGTTAATTCTGCGGAGGCGTTAGAGAAAAGAATGAATGTAGAATACAATAAACAGTGTAAACCAAATATAATGGGGCAGTTAGATGGTATTATTAGAGAAATTAATCCGTATTCTCAACAGTTACAGATAATTTTATAATTTTGTAATATTATTTAAGAAAAAGAATCTAAATTCAACTTAAATAAAATTAAAATACAGTCAATAAGAATTATAATCAGTGATACTCCACTAAACTATTAGATGGATATTTTCTTTTAGTTCCAGGGGTGTCTGATTTTTAACGAAAGTATTACATTTTATATTTATTATATCGTACTGCAGACATTTTTGTAAGTCAATTATGATCTTATTTGATGTAGAATTTAATTTTGAACAGATTTGTACTCTTGTAGTTTTAAATCTATCAGGAGAGTGGAGAGAGAGTATCCGCAATTTTTTGAAATCCCATTTTAAAGTTCTTTATTCCGCGTTTTTTTCGCACACTGTGTAGGTACTTTGATGAGGGAAATATTTTTATGGGTGTGGCTCACACGTCACACCTATTTTAGGTTAGTAGCCTGTTACTTAAAAATAGAAGGAGATACAATAATGCTTTAAATATTTAAAATAAGAACAATTCAGGGCTTTATTACTGATTTAAGAAAAATACTGCGCTAGGGTAATGTCTCCTTGGAGGCATTGAATCTAGAAAGTTTTTTTTGGGGACATGAGACCCGATGCCCCCATGTAGTCGGCGCCCATGGGTTGAAGTGTAATTGTGCATAGTTGAGAAATGTGAAGAATTTACATTATAATTGAAAGTGTGAATATATTATATACAGAGTGTTCCATTTAAGTGTGCCACTATTGCTAACTCGAGTACTATAAGAGCTACGAGGTTGGTTAATTTAGCAAAGAACCACCATTTTACAACACTAATACAATGAGCAAAAAACAATTTAACCAACCTCGTAGCTCTTATAGTTCTCGAGATAGCAATGGTGGCACGCTTAAATGGAACACCCTGCATATTTATACAAGTAAATATTTAAAGCCCAACCTTTAAAAGTATTAATATGTGTACCAAGTGAGTATAGTGATTCACTGTTCGCTTCCGGTGAACCTTGCACCCTCCCACGCATTTTAATGTGGCTAATTACCCCTCACAGACGCCCTAATTCATCCACCCCCGCGTTTACGGACGGCCGCTGCGCCCCTGGCAAGGGCGGCTGATGGACAATTCTATAAGGGTGACTGACACACATACAACGGTCACTGTTATTGTTTGTAATTGTAAGATTTAGGGATGCGGTCGTAAATTCATAAAAATGTATCATCGCCCGTTATCTGTAGGGTGGTCTCTATGCTAATGAATTGAGATATGGGGTCTATTCTATAACTCAGTGGTTAATTTTTAACCAGTTGTTAAAATTTTTGATAAATAAAAACAAACCTTACAAGTTATGTTTTAATGTTTCTCCATTGTAATCTATTTTCATTGGAGAGAACATTTAGCAACTGGTTAAAAATAAATCCAACTAAAAATAGGGGTGAATAAGTGTTTTAATTTAGATGTTTCGAAGCGGCACGCTTTTCAAAACTGGTTAAAATTCTGTTACGTAAGAACTATGACTTGTATAAAAGACGAAAAAATTTCAAAACCCGGTTTTCTGTGTTTTGCAAAATGGAAATCTGGTTAACCAGTTTTTCATTTATTTTGCTCCTCGTAATTAAGGTAAAATTTATCATTAAAAAACCAATGGCACAAAAAGCCTGATACAAATTTCCGAATTGATCAGACCTGTGGCTGTTGATCTCATTTCTTTATCAACTAAAAAAGAGCTCATGATTTTCAAACGGCTGAACAGATTTTCTTGAATTCTAGCTAAGAACACTCTCGATCATGTCACCTTAGAAAGACAAAATATTTCTCGAATTTCGCTCGTCTCGTCTAGGGCGAGACGAGAACGATTTTACAAAAACAATAAACAAAGCTTCGAGACGATAAATTAAAATCGAGTTTCTCGAATTTCAATAATTACGCCGAGATTTCTCGAGGTTTTAATATTTTTTTTTCAAGCGTCTTAAATGTGACATCTTTTATGACTTAATTTACAAGGCAGAAATTAAATTTTTACGTAGCAAGAATAGAAATATAGCTACTTCTACGCAAGAAAAATAAACAAGTATCCGTAGGAACTACGTAAAATCAGCGAGTAAGAAATAACTTGTACAATAGAAACCTGCAATATCGTCCTAAATGTCACTATAAAACCAGATAACTTAAGAATGAAGTTACTAAAAACCATCAACAACTGACAGATTTAAATTGATAACCTAAAAATTCCATACACCATCGAATAGTATTAACAGTGTACCAATAAAACAAAATCAGATTGTTATATGACTCTGGTACGTAAAGATAAAATATAGAAGGAGCAGATAATTGTATTGTACATTTCCCTAAATACATATTTTCTTTCTAACTTATAAAAATATTGTTTAATTTCTCTAGATTTAGGGAAATTTTGAAAACTCGATAATTCTCGGCGAAATTCGAGGCCGAGACAAGATAATAATATTCTAGACGAGAAATATACGAAACGAGATAAAATATTTTATATTTAAAATGACACGATACGAGAAAAAGAAAAATCTCGTCTCGTCTCGTCTCACAGAATCACTAAATATATTCGTATTACGAGTACTCGTATATATTATATGTAGATCACTATCGAATTTGGTATTTTCGACTATCCCTTAGCAAAAAATTATTGGCGCGCCACTGGAATGTCTTTGATAGATTTATATTACTCTCTCTTAATAAGTAGTATAGTACATAGAACATATTATTTCCGACTATTCATCGATATAAGATCTTTAGGATTTTTATGTTTCTTACAAAAGTGGCGACAAGAAAAGAACCAAAAAGCTCTTCAACATATATCCCTGTCTATAGGTTGCCAAATAAAAGCATTAATTTAATTGAGAATAATTATTTAAAACCCTGAATATTGTTCCATTTTTGTATTTATTATTTGTAATCCTGTGTAATTTAATAATTAAGAATTTATTGATAAATTAGGCCTCTAGGGTAAACAAACTTCACGTGAGGTGATAAATTCATATTTCGTTTTGCGCTCATTCATCATTTAATCCTGTTCCAGCTTAATATGCTTTACAAGGGCCTGAATATACCCTACATACATATAAAGATACCACATGTATAGATGTGGGGTAGGTGATTTGTTAATTATACACCCATTTTGTTCTTTATATTATATTTAAATAATTATTAATTCCATAATAAAGGAAAATATGTAATGAGATTTAACATTTCTTTTATTGTACGTTGTGTCATTTCACTTTCCTGTACTAAGAAAAAGAAATATTGTATTCGTGAAAAATTTAAGTTTTCAGATTGCAATATAAATATCCATTTTCGACCATCATCTGTAGACTATATTATTCTTATTAATACATGGAAACCTGCAATTGATTATGTTGACTGTTGGTTTTCCTGGTATAAATAAATAAATAAATCCCTGTGTTCATTTTGACTAGTTTCGATGTGAAATCCGTACGTATCTTCCATAACTCAAAAATGATTCGCTGTAAAATGTTGAAATTTTGTATATGGGACTGCTATAACATCTATAGGTGTGCACCTTTCTTTTTATTGCAATCGACAGTGTAAAAAGGGCATTTTACTTCAAGGGTATTTTATAATTTTTCGCATAACTCAAAAACAATTAGCCATAAAATGTCGAAATTTCGGATGTGGGACTGTTATAACTGGCTATAACATCTAGTTGTGCACTTCCCTTTTTTATTGCTAAAAGGACACTTTGCACGAAGGGTTTTTTTATTTTTCGAATAATTCAAAAACGATTAGTCGTAGAATGTTGAAATTTTGGATGTAGGGTTGCTATAATATAGTTGTTCATTGTATGTGGGACTGATATAATTACGTGAAACTCAAAAAAGTTTAGATGTAAGAATGATCTCATTAATTTTTTATTTATTTATTTAAACCTTTATTTGTAACTAGTTAGGAAAAGACCAACAATCAAATGTAATAAATTAAAATAACATGCGAGTAATAACTCCCATTGGAGTTCTTTCAGTTTTATGTTATTTTTACTCCATAATTTAGATGCCAAATCTAGAGGTTTACTTCTTTTCAATCTTTTTATTTCTGAGGAATCATATCTAGTAAGGTTAGTGCTAAATTATTAATATGGTTATATAACCGATTTTCATTCATTCGAGTAGAGTATGTTTCTATTAGTCCCTTAATATTTTTAATTTTTAAATCCGAATATATTGATTCATTTGTGACATACCGCACCGGAGTATTTACAATTAGGCGTAGACATTTATATTGAAATCTTTGCATAATATTTAAATTTAGTTTCTTATCACACCCCCATAATTGTATTCTATATAAGTCCATACAGGAATAATTACAGCTTTATATAATAAAGTGCAGTGTAGTGGTAATTTTTAAATGAAATAAGCTTAAATGAAGAGCAGCAAAAATTGTCTTTAATTAAATAAGTAAAACTGTCTAGAAAGAGATGAAATCTATTTGGATTTTATGTATTCTCTTTTCCTTTAATATAATTCGATACATTACAGTATAGATTTATCAACTCCTGAAATCTTGTGAAATGAATATCTATATTGTTTGTATCCACATTTTCAGACGAATATCACCTCGTGATTTCAATTTTCCCAGCGCTTGTTTCAGTTTTCAGTTGTGGTCTGACCACCGGCTGAAACTGAAATGTCGCGACATGGGTACCAACATAAATAACCAAATATCCCAGCGTGGATACGGCTACAGATTATTTATGGCTGGTGAAATTTTTGCTCATATGTTGCATCTTACTAATTAAATTACAGGGTTTGAAATATTTATAGGGTGGTAATAGTGATTTATTTTTACAAGGTTGGGACATTGTAAATAATACTATAGGTGATATTTCCTGAAAATTGTAAATTTATGCAAATTTTGAAATTTTAAAATATCAACGAATAAAATTGTGAATATGTAGATAACGGAATATAGGTTGATTGAAAGTAATTGAATTATCTACTACATAAAAAATTCTCATTTTGTACTAAATTTAAATCAACCAGCAATGTGCTTTTAAAAAAATAGTCATTGAAAATTAATTTTAGGGTTATACGCGTACTTAAAATATTTATGGTTTATTAGGAAAGTATGATGCTATAATTTCTAATTATTTTTCTGTTTGTTGCAGGTAACAAAATGACCGGATATTTAAGAAGAAGTTAAACGGAAGTGCTTCCATTTTCTTAACATTTCCCATTTCCTTTAAACATGACCTACTTTGATATTTTTAATACTACAATACCTATTCATATTTTTCTCATTTAGTAAAACAAATATAAAATTAATTTAAAAATTTCCATATTTTTAGTTTAAATGCAAATATCCGACTTCTATTATTAATTTGAATTATTAATTATAAATATTTTTCGTATTTTAATTATATTTACTAATTCATGAAATCATTTTAATACATGTATTTTTACTACACATTAGTTTCTCTTTTTAATTTTTAATTTCATTTTATAAATTTACTTCAATATTCAGATTTCTTTACTCAGTGGCGAAACTAGAATTAACAAAAGTAAGCAGGGTAACTAATTCATAATTGTATGGCATGTAATTTTGGCAAGTCAGTATGGTAAAAATATTACCGTACAGCATTGTCAAAATAATACAGCTGTCACATCAACATATTGTAGCGAACCCAGGGTCGCGGCGCGGGCGGCGGCGCGGGCGGCGACCGCTAGCGTGCAGGTCAGAACACGTCCGTTCGGTCCCCATTGTTCTGATTTCAAGGAATCAAAGAATCTTCTAGAATGATGTATTTTAATATAAATACCCCGACCAAAAGATCGCGAGGACAGTCTTGTGTTAATACGTGTAGTGTACAGATGGTGATATAAATAAATAGACAGTGATATAAATAGTGTTGAAATAAATATTGCGTAGATTTAATTGTTTAAATAAATTATCTTAGTGTTTAAGTCTTTAGTAATAATAATTAGTTCTTAAATTAGTGTTTATATTTGTTAATTCTTAGTGTTAGTTATTTTTATTTATTCTTTATAATTCATATTTCTTTAATTAAACTTAGTTATATAAATATTAGTGTTTTAATCAATTTTACACTTCACCTAAATAAATAAAACGTTACAATTGGTGTCAGGTGTGGGGTTAAAAAAAACTGTGAAGTGTAAATTAAAATAAATAAAATGGCGAGTAAACAAGTAAAATTAAGTGAATTAAAAGTAACCGATCTCAAGAGGGAGCTGGAAGACCGAGAGTTGGAGACATCGGGAACCAAGTCTGTTTTACAACTTCGTCTACGGCAAGCTTTAGTAGAAGCTGGTGAAAATCCAGATGAGTTTGTATTTGAAATTGCGGGTGGTTTCACCGATTTTGTTAAAATTCTAGAAGAAAATTCTAGAACTTTGGAACAAATGAAAGAAAGTTCTAAAACATTAGAACAAAAATTAGAGGAAAGTTCTAGAAAATCTGAAGAAAATTCTCAAACATTAAAAGAAGAATTAAAAGAAAATTCTAGAATTTTAGAAGAGAAATTAACAGAAAATTCTAGAATATGGGAAGAGAAACTAATGGAAAATTATAGAGGACATGAGGACGGAAGGTGTGATTGAACCTTCGAGCAGTCCATGGGCTTCACCAGTGGTGCTAGTGAAGAAGAAGGATGGCTCTACGAGATTTTGCGTCGATTATCGTCAACTTAACAACGTGACGAAGAAGGATAGCTACCCGCTACCCCGAATAGACGATACTCTGGACACATTGGCAGGATCAAAGATTTTCTCTACTCTTGATCTAAAGAGCGGATACTGGCAAGTGGATTTAGACCCAAGAGACAAAGAAAAGACGGCATTTACCATCGGTACCGGTCTTTGGCAATTTACTGTTATGCCATTTGGGCTCTGCAATGCCCCTGCAACGTTTGAACGGCTTATGGAAACCGTGTTGGCTGGACTGTCATGGAAAACATGTTTGGTTTACCTAGACGATATTATTGTGGTAGGAAAAACGTTCGAGGACCACATGAAGAACTTGGAAGAGGTTTTCCAAAGATTGAGACAGGCTAACCTGAAACTCAGTCCAAAGAAGTGTCACTTATTTCAAAAAGAAGTGCATTATCTTGGACACGTAGTTTCTGGTAAGGGCATTGCAGTTGACCCCGAGAAAATAAGGGCTGTGAGTGACTGGCCAGTACCGAGGGACAAACATGAATTGAGAAGTTTCCTTGGTCTCTGTACATACTACCGACGTTATGTACCTGGATTTGCCAATATAGCGAAGCCATTGACAAGGCTTACTGAAGAAGGCAGAAAATTTATCTGGGAGATGGACTGTCAAGCTGCGTTCAAACAACTTAAATATTCCTTGACAAGCGCACCTGTCCTAAGTTATCCTTTACCAGAAGGAGAATTCGTTCTAGATACAGATGCCAGCAACGTTGGAATTGGTGGCGTTCTTTCCCAGATACAAGAAGGACAAGAGAAGGTTATTGCCTATTTTAGTAAGACCTTGTCAAAACCAGAGAGGAATTATTGCGTCACCAGAAAAGAACTTTTGGCTGTCGTGAAATCCGTAGAGCACTTCTACAAATATTTGTACGGTAGAAGATTTCTTATAAGAACTGACCACGCTGCTCTCAAATGGCTGCTACAATTTAAGAATCCTGAAGGTCAGGCAGCTAGATGGATTGAAAGATTGCAAGAATATAACTTCGTTATTGAGCATCGAGCAGGTACAAGCCATCGTAATGCTGACGCATTATCAAGAAGACCTTGCCAGGACGAATGCAACCATTGCAGTCGTCTAGAAGAAAAACTCTCGACCATCGCCAGAACAACAGTAGTGAATGATAGTTGGCAAACGGAAGACCTTCGCAAGGACCAGGAGAATGACTCGGACTTGAAAATTATACGGGATTGGAAACGTGACGATAGTAGACCAGTTTGGGAAGATGTTGCACGACACTCACAAAGTGTAAAATCTTACTGGGCGCAGTGGGACTCTATTGTGGTTGAAGAGGGCCTCCTGAAACGTGTCATAGAGAATACTGACGGTACTGTGAGTAGGACCCAGCTGATAATTCCTAGGAATAGAGTACCGGAAGTATTGGAGGAGATCCACGACGGATCTGGACATTTTGGAGTGAATAAAACCCTCGAGAGAGTGCGCCAACGATTTTACTGGGTAAATTGCAAGGAGGATGTTAAAGAGTGGTGCAAGAAATGTGTGATCTGCGCGGGAAGTAACGGGCCACATAGGAAAAGAAGAGCTCCAATGCGCCAATATAACGTTGGAAGTCCCTTTGAACGCATTGCGATTGACGTGACCGGACCATTCCCCGAAACTGATGATGGAAATAAATACATAGTAGTAGTAATGGACTACTTTACTAAGTGGGTCGAAGCCTATCCATTACCCAACCAGGAAGCCGTAACGGTCGCTGAAGTTTTGGTTAAAGAATGCATCTGCCGATTTGGAGTACCGCGAGAGATACATTCCGACCAAGGAAGGAATTTCGAGTCCGCTCTGTTCCAAAATATCTGTAAGATATTAGGAATAAAGAAAACCAGAACTACTGCATTACACCCGCAGTCTGATGGCATGGTTGAACGGATGAATAGAACAATAAATCGGTATTTGTCAAAGGTAGTCTCTAACCATCAACGAGACTGGGACCGACATCTTCATCTGTTCTTGTTGGCTTACCGTTCATCCGTGCATGAAACAACAGGGCAGACGCCAGCAAACATCGTATTCGGGCGGGAGTTGCGCTTACCATGCGACCTGGTATTTGGCAGTAAACCCGGTGAAGATCTAGCCGGGGAGGACTATGTAACGGACTTACGGAGAAGAATGAATGACATCCATGAACAAGTCCGTACAAACATTCAAGGTGCCAGCGATCGGATGAAAGACCAGTACGATGTCAAGGCTGAAAAAGGTGGTTATCAACCTGGGAATTTGGTGTGGCTGTACAATCCACAAAGACGTCGTGGCTTATCACCGAAGCTGCAAAAGAATTGGGAAGGTCCCTACGAGATCGTAAAAAGAATAAATGATGTGGTCTACAGAATTAGGAAAACACCTAATGGAAAGCCGAGAGTAGTCCACTTCAATCGGTTAGCCCCTTTCGCTGGTGATAATTTTGACGATCATCGTGGAGCGACGGTACGCCGGGTTGTAGCTGAGGAAGCCACATTTGATGACTTCATGGAAAGCCATTCCACTGGTCACAAGGCACGATATGGCGTGACAAGAGAAGAACAACGAGATCTGTTCACCGTGTCCCCAGAGTATTCCCTTGCACATTGTGTAGCGAAAGACATTAAAATGTCCCGCGGCATCGCTTCAGTTTTTAAAAGAAAATTTGGACGAGTACAAGAACTGGCCAACCAACGTCCAACTGTCGGGAAAACGCTACAACTGAAGGATGATAACGTAGAACACAAGCGGTACATTTACTATCTCGTTACGAAACAATACTCACATCAGAAGCCGTCATACCGCAATTTATGGGACTCGCTGTGCGACATGAAGGACCATCTGTTGGAAAACGACATCATGAAACTGGCAGTACCGAAGATAGGCTGTGGACTAGATGGTTTGGATTGGAGGATTGTTAGAAGCATGTTAGAAACAGTCTTCCGCTTTACCGGAGTGGAAATTCTAGTTTGCAGCTTCAACTCTACCGGCCAAGAGGAGCTCAAACGGACCGTCGACTGTTACTTCTTCAAGACTTCCAGATGCACCAAGGGTGATGCATGCAGATTTCGTCATAACGAACTGTTCCGGGACGAAACAGTCTTAAGGAGGGGGCAATGTAGCGAACCCAGGGTCGCGGCGCGGGCGGCGGCGCGGGCGGCGACCGCTAGCGTGCAGGTCAGAACACGTCCGTTCGGTCCCCATTGTTCTGATTTCAAGGAATCAAAGAATCTTCTAGAATGATGTATTTTAATATAAATACCCCGACCAAAAGATCGCGAGGACAGTCTTGTGTTAATACGTGTAGTGTACAGATGGTGATATAAATAAATAGACAGTGATATAAATAGTGTTGAAATAAATATTGCGTAGATTTAATTGTTTAAATAAATTATCTTAGTGTTTAAGTCTTTAGTAATAATAATTAGTTCTTAAATTAGTGTTTATATTTGTTAATTCTTAGTGTTAGTTATTTTTATTTATTCTTTATAATTCATATTTCTTTAATTAAACTTAGTTATATAAATATTAGTGTTTTAATCAATTTTACACTTCACCTAAATAAATAAAACGTTACAATATACAGTCTTGATGACGAAAACATTATTCATAAGAAAATTTTATAAAAAAAATATTTATTAATAACGTGAAACTGGTAAATTATTGAACAAACCATGGATGTTAGGAATCATACTAGGCCTTAGATGTCTTAAAATCCTCGGTCTCCCAGCTCGGAATTCAATTGACATTTCCTACGGTTAAAATATGCATAAGTATCCTAGGTATGTTAATAGCTAATAGCGTTGATTGAAAAGTATACTTTTCAATCAACGCTAATAGCAATTTATGTAACCAGTTAGAAAATACCTCATTTTCTAACGTCTCATACAAGATTTTTTATAATTTTGGTAATATTCTTTTAATTTATATTTTTTTGCTAGTTTTGACTAGTTTTAATTTGGCATTTCGAAATGTCTGCCAGTTTTGAAAAGTGACACTTTTTATCTCAAAATTAGAAAATCTATCTTAGTTTTGGAAATGCCGACATATCGTTTAGCTTAAAAAGACCAATGATGCCAAGATGCCAACATAGGGTCGCTACTGCTTATTTACTTATTTATTGTGGTTTAGTTACGTAGAAGCGAATTGTCGCCCCCTCATCTATGATGTCCACCCGCGTTGCAGGCGTGTGTTCCCCTAGTTACGCCACTGTTTCTACAACAAAAAAATAATTATTATATTAAAAATTTTAACTTAATAACGATATTCTTTTAAATACTGCAATTATATCTTGTTCTTTTTTTTTCATATTATTTTACAATTTAACTACTTGAACTTGAACTGGCATATTAACAATATTGTAACAATTATAATGCTAAACGTCAAAGTTTACATAACCTAATTTTCTAGTTTATGTTGTGCCTTTTTGTCCAAACAAATCGATTTTTGAAATATGTCGTGAAAAAAATGTTGTGTCTAACACGAAAGGAAAGCACTTTTTCCATTTTCACTCGAATGCCAAACTCGAGCTCGAGTGGTAAAATGATACGCTTTCCATTCTAGTTCGACAAATAGCTATTGTTCCCTAGTTTTTGTTATTATTTTTAAATATCATTGTTAAACGTAAAATATTTATCTTCAACAACCCTTGTAATGTCAATAAATTGAATTGAATTTCATATTTATAACATCTCAATAATAATAAATATTAATGTTTCATATAATATATTTATATTCAAAAAAAAAGGAAAGCACAGGTTAAAATCTCATGTCAATAATACATTATTTCCCGTAATTGTTACTTTAATTTCCTGTTTCTATTTTTATAATCTTAATTTTACTTCTTATAATCCGATAACTATATTTGTTATTTTTTGTATACATGTTAACAATTTTTAGGTTTTTTGCAATTTTCTAGCCTAAATGTTTGAGCTGTGGTGACTCACTTGATTTGCGCGCTTCGAATTTACAGGAGTATGAGATCTGGGGTTCAAATCCCAGATTTGTCAATCTTTATCCAAATTAAAATACTGCTGTGTCCGAGTGGTTCGGAAACCACTATAAGCTGTAGCTCTATTCTAAGACAACCTACATCGTTAAATTGCAAATAATAAAACGAAACAAGTACTGCAGGTATAACATACAATGACCAAAACAAAACAACATAATCTTTACAAATATTCAAATACGACGCTTAAGTATGTATAGTTATTATTGTAGGATTGGTTTTATTGACTGGATGTTAATAAAAGGTCTTTTTGGAGTTGTCATTTAATAAAATCCCTTAATACACCAACGTTTCGACTGTAAATCAGTTTGCATCAGAGTGATAAATGGTATTACAATAATATAAAGTAAATCATGTAAATTATTTTAAAGAAATCTTTCGTCAAACATAGACGAAACAAACACATGTACATGTTACCTTATCAATCATAATTAACGATTTACAGTCGTAACGTTGGTATATTAGTGGATTTTATTAAATGACTGCAACTCCAAAAAATACCTTCTTATAGTTATTATTATAAAAAACTTAAAATCAGATTGTATTTGGGACCTTGAAAGATACGTGTTCATCAAAGACTTGATATGAGATTTTTTTATTTTTAGCATGACCTCCTTACCCTCTTTGTCATGGTGGCGGGAGGTAAAAAGTGTACACCCCTTGACGTTATAAAGTCATTCTTACTGTTCTCCAAAGTGGGGTACCAGTACCCCTAGGGGTATGTGAATGATTTACAAGGGATATGCAAAGTTTTAGAAAATATATAATTTTTCTGTGTGCCAAAATAATAAAGACAATAGCTCATTGCGTTTTACAAAGTTGCTTAAAACATAGACTTAAGATGTTAGATTCGATTTGTAAGATTATTGTATTAATAGAATTAATACCTACGAATTAGTTGTAAATCTGTAATGTTCATTCGTCTCTGATAGCTAATGAAAGGAATACAAATCAAAAGTAATCATTATAAAGTGTGTTTTTAAGCGCCTTTGTAATTTTTTCTTTTATAACTTTATATAAACAGTATTTCATTTTGAACCGTTGATAATAAAATGCTTGTTTTTATGTGTTTAGAAACAGGCAGAAATTTTTATAAAGAATTAACATTTTCTCAAAATTCAGAAATAAAAATAAAAATTGTATAATAGTACTAACAATTACTAAGTATTAAAAAAATGTTGAAAGGGGTAGGCATGGATCGAAAGTTTAGGAAATACTGCCGTAGATCGATAATTTAAATTATTGAAATACGATATGTTTTATTAATAATTTTGTTTTAATTTAGGCAATTTGGCTTAATTCCCAAATATCAACAATTAATATTAATTCTTCATTGGTACAACATTTCTACGTGAAACAGGACTTTAAAAATATAAAGTTTAGTGTCATTTTACTTGCATTTTGCCTACGGTGACCATTTATTTTTCTGATGAAATCAGTAAAACACTTATGTTCTATATAGTATTATTAGCTCATTTGTTAAGGCAAATAATGGAAAATAGTTATAGTTTCATTGCTATTGCTTCCGTTGACATTTCAAAAGTAAACTGTTATTATAAAGTCAATCGTTAGATCAATTGTTTTGTGTCGATAGATATAGTTCGTTTTTCCTGTGGTAGGATTCACGAAAATTGTCTCCCAAACCTACAAATAACAAGTAATATATGTACTGTCTTTATCATATATACGTTTGCGCCCTTTAATAAAGTTAGGCGTTTATCTAATCAGTGCATCGCTTTCTTACTAAAGGGATAAATAGCGATAGCGAATAGGATGAAAGGCATATGTTTTCTAATCAAAATAAACGTCAAATTTTATATATATTTTAGGTTAAAATTTCATCCCGGTGACAGAACATCTCTGCTACAAATTTCGGCGAAAAAACATTTCTTCCATAAAGGACACCGAGAAAAATAAATAAATTCTGCCGAGAGAACACCACTTCTACAAAATTCGCCCAGAGAACACCTCTTCCATGAATATCACCGAAGAATCATCTTATATATTTCTCCGAGAAAACATCTACTCATTTCGTCAAGAGAATATCACTTCTACAAAATTCGCCGACAGAACATCTCTTCCGGTTTCTGCACTAATCGTATTAATTTATTTTAAATGATTTGAATAATTTTGTAATACCTATGCAGGCAATAAATTTCATGAAAATTAATTTATATCTTTTATTTAAAATTAAAATATCTAGTAGTAAATAAACAAATGAATATGACAGCTACATTTGACGTTTATGTGACATATACCAAATTTAATGATCAAGAAGGTTGTGAGTAACTCTACCCATTACACTTCAGATGGCAGCAACTCCGTGCTGCCCACTTGATCCATTGAGTTTCGCTTCTCGTTATGTTAATGTTTTGTGGTTAAAAGTATATATAGATCAGAGCATGTTCTGTTAGTCAGAACTTTTGACAATTTATTATAATTAACCTCCTAATTGTAAGGTAAAAGTAAAACTAACCTAACACAATTGACAGTAAAGACAAGGACGGTATAGAATTAGTCCGTCAGGAATATCTATTTGGAATGTGGTTAGAATAAACCTTTTATATCTATCACTTTCGTGACTGTTTTAGAACCACTTCGAATTGTTTATACATATAACTATAACTATCATTAAATAATTATAAAAAATTGAAAATCAGTACATTCAGTACGGTTTGTAACAAATGAGGTGGCGTTCTATAACTCATAACAACTACAAACAACAACTGCACTTAAAAAATCTATTACAAATTGACATTCCCTCATCAGTGTAGACTTGTAGAGTGTTCTTTATACATGGATGAGTATATGTAAGTACATATCAACCATAAATAACTATTACTATTATTACTAACTATTACTATTACTATTATAGAATAACAAGTATACTTTCTAGTTGATATTTGCAAATGATATCATAACAAGTCCAAATGACAGCAACCGAAGTTATAGAATCCCACCCCAGTAGGTACAAAATATGATTCAAATTGTTTATCAGTACAATGGTTTTAAAATTAATACGGGGGTGGGATTCTATAACTCATAACAACTACAAATAAGAATTGCACTTGTTAGGGACCTTACAGTGGATTTCAAACTATTTGGATGCAGAACTATTTTGATTTGGTTAAAGCTTGGCGAAATGGTAATTTGAACCTCAGATATAATAATTTGTTTACTTCGAGTCGAAGCGCACTAAACAAGTGAACCACCGCTGCTCGATTAATATTTATATTATAATAAATATATATTTGTATTCTTTGTAATTCAGCTATTGTAATATTTATAGGTTTCATTTAAAATTCAAAAATATTTGTTACGTGAGTAATAAAAAATATTTAGTTCTTAGATATACATTAGATTTTTCCTAAATCGTTAAATTATTAATAAAAACATAAATAAATAGTATTGTGTTTGTAAAACGTCAGCTAGCTATTGAGACGGGGATGATGGCTGTGGTAACAAACGTACTATCAAAGTGTCAAATTTCTTTATAATTTTCGCCATTTTACAACATAGGTAAGTATTACCGTAACAAAAAAAATTTTTCTTTTGTAATACATAACGTGTTTTAATTATTTATTTATTTTTTAATGTATGACGACATCTACTTGATTGATTTTCTGTATATGATGACAATATTTTAAAATAGTCTTTTGCCCTGATGATGCTACAAATGGTAGCGAAACGTCGGCCTTAGACTAATAAAATTTATCAGTTGACTGCAATCCTGCTTATTTCTTCACTCCTTTATAATTCTAATTTATGTTTACACTTGTTTAATACAAACTTACCACAATTACAATACCTATTTATTCACATTACACCCCTAAAAAATAAAACCCACCCCCAAAATTCCGAAACTACCCCCATCCCTCTCCTCTCTGCTCTCTGCCACCCTGTACTTGCCTCTCGGAGTGTACTTATCGAATCTACCCCCTCTATTGCAAGCGCCGCTCAGTTGTTCGTGTGTCGCGTTGGCGGACGGTTGTGTTGTGACTCTCTGTGTGTGTAACCTAGACCACTGCACCTGGAGCGACACCTGCAGGACTTCGCCGGCGTGCTGCACGTGGAGATATGTGGATGTGAAAGGTAGGAGGGGAGTGCAAGTGGGGGGTGGGTGTGGGAGGGGTGTTTATGAATGGGGCTTTTGTTTGTTTATGAATATAGTTGGTTTAATATGTTAATAAATAGAGAATTGTATGCTATTGTAAACACATAAACACATGAAAAGCTGATAAGTATAACCTATTTGTGTTTTGTTAAATTCGTTTGTTTTCATTGCTTACAATTTAAAAATAGTTATAATAACGTATTTAATGCTTCTGTACAAATCCATACAGAAAAATGCCGGTACTTAGGTATAACCTATATACTCTTGCTTTAACAACTCTAGTCTAGTCTAGTCCTTTTTGTAAACTTTAGCCACAATTACAATATGTTTGAATAAATATCTTTATAAATATATATTGAATAATGTATGTATATTCTATTATACATATACATATTGTAAAAAGCCGGTACCTATATAACCTATATTAATTTTCATAAACAGTTCCCGTTTAGTTTAGTAATATATTAACCACTATATAAAACTATATTTACACAAAAGAAACACGTTGAAAGTATATTAATATTGAATCATGTATGTACACATATACCTATTATTTAAAACAAGCATACATACGGAAAAGCCGCTATCTATAACTTACATGTTTTTTTTTAAACAGCTCTAGTACTCTTTTTCAAAACAACAGTCATTATATTGAAGTATGCACATATATAACACGGTAAATATATATTAATATTGAATTAATTCACAATGTACAATAAAAAGCCGGTTTCTATATCCTATATGTTGTCTCTTCAACAGTTTTAGTACCTATTGTAAAACATTAGCAATGATATTAATAGTATATTGTACAACAAGCATACGAGTATGACAGTGTACTTTTTCTACTACCACGACATTTATATTGTAATAATAAAGATATCTTCATTTCACTACTTCCTAGCAACTAGGTACAAAACCAAAATTAAGTAATATTATTTTTGACAGAACTATTATATAAGAATTTATATATTAACATTGTCTACGGTTACCGTGAGAAATGATTTACAAAATACTATCTATCCGTAGTAATACCAAACATACAACAAGCAAATACCTTAATGGTCGTAGAAAAAATATGTGTACCCATACTGTAAGTTTCAGTTAAAGTGTACCTAACATTTTATAATTTGTCATTAGTCATTACAATGAATACCTTTTATATAAGTATACCACCATAATATTGCAGATATAATGTAAAAAAGGATGTCAATGTCACTATGTAATAATATATAAAGTGCACTAAAAATGATCGAAAATTCTGCATGACAGTATGTGTTGCCTAGAAACTGGACGAGTTTGTTTTGACAGGAATTACTATGAAAATAAATGAACATAGTTTCTTACAGGCAACACTGTTTAAATGCTGAATTTTCAGATCATTTTTTTATTTTTATTATTTTTTTATGCATAAAATATATTTGTTAGACTATTTCTAGAATAATATGTCACACCAACTTAGTTTATAAATCTATTTCACATCTGTTTCTATATATTGCAAACCCTTGGCATAAAATAACCTTACTTTTTAATAAAAATTTAATGTAAATTTCCTCATGTCACATTCCATTTTCATATCAAAATTTATAACGTCATACAAGTTACCTTTTAAAAGTAAGTATCTAGTCTTTTTAATATCTCGGAACTGTTTATCATTACTAAAAAATAAAAAGTTTAGTTAACCATATTTACAATTTTGACTGTCATTTAGGATTTTAAATATCAATGTCAAACCAGTGCATATTGGACCAAATTTTTAAAATCTTGATGTCATTGGTTTTTAAATTGTTATGTTTACTAATGAAGAAAAAATTAGAATGGTAATTTGAACAATTCTGAGTATAGTTTGAGAAATATTTGTGATATATGTATTTACTGATTTATATTCTGACTAGACCAATTTCGAGAATATTTATGAATGTTTAGATATAAAACAAAAAAGGACATGATTAAAAACTGTGAAATGTAGAGAATGAAAACATTTTACTACGTGCATAACAAGAAAATAATCAACTGTCTACAAAAGCTTTGGCAAATCAATTAAATATTAGCAGTGTAGTTTTCGAAATGGTTATTTGTATCAAGGGACTAAATGTGAGTAATAAAAAATACTTTAGTCCTGAGATGTACAATATATTTTTCCTAAATCGTTAATTTATTAATTAAAAACATAAATAAATAGCATTATGTTTTTGTAAAACGTCAGCTAACTATTGAGACTGGGACGGCTGTAATAACAAATGTGCTGTCAAAGTGTCAAATATTTTTTTCTACGACCACTGTTAAAAATAGTCTTTTTAACGGTTGCTTAGCAAGTTAAAAATAACAGTTTATAACACAGTAAATACTTTTAACAGCACTTCTGTTCAGTTGTTCATAACAAATACATCATGACCTGTCATAAATGTCATTCTATATTTTTTATTTACTAATATATAACTAGAGTCGTAGGAAAAATAGTGTATGATATTTGTGTTAAAAGTGATTTTATTTCGTTCGTGGGGTTTGTTACACTCGGCTTCGCCTCGTTTCAAACTTCCCCACTCACTCATAAAATGTCACTTTTAACACTTATATCATAAATAACTATTTTATAATTTTCATTCATGTTTACACCTGCTTAGACGTCGTCTGCATGAAATCATATAAATTATTATCAAAGGTAAATAATAAATAAATTCACCAATAATATTATAGAATGATATGTTTTTATTTTAGATACTGCTAAAATAAACTGCAAAAATATAATACTGTTGAAGTATAGGTTAATTCAGTTTAACAGATGAGTCCGTAAAGTGAAATTTTGACATAAGATTCTATAAAGTGTTACTTTAGTTATTACTTTGGCTAAATTCGCGGAGTGATAATGTGTACTTTAGTATCGATTACGAAAAAATATTTTTTATTGATAATTATTCTACTTTAAGATATTTATAAATCAGTAAATTAGGATGAAAATGATATTGATATATTGTCAATGACAACCAAAGTTGCATTTTATCTGAAAGTGTAAGAGTACGAAGGTACACTCTATTTCTTGCAGTTGATCCTCACGTCATCAATTGTAACTATGTGATTCAAATCATTGGGGGGAAGGGGGATTGATGACATCATCTTGTCGGGTGAAATCGTGTGATTTTATAAGTAAATAAATGAGAAAACTTGTATTATTATTACTACCATCACACAATCAAGCACAAATTGTCTAGGCAAAAATCTTCTTCATAAATGTCAGGAATGACATATTCAAGTTTTTTTAAATGTTTGAAAATATTCGTAACCGCGGTTACACTACTGTTTGAATGAGATAGAGAATAAAAGTCTCATCTACGTCATGCGTATGATGTGAGGATCAACTGCGGGAAATCTAGTGTGTACAGTGTGTTCATCGAAATTCAGTACATATAGGGATTTAATATGGGAAAACATTTTTTTAAGCGCATTGCTTCCAATTTTAATTTATAGCAATATTGTATACATCAAAATTTAAAGAATTAAATCCTGCATTTTTCGATATAAAAAATTATTATTTTGTACCTTTGGTTGTCGTTAAAAAACTGTTTTCCTATGTTAAATCCCTATATGTTTTGAATTTCGATGAACACACTGTATAACTGGTATTTATATTGTAATGACCAATGACAAGAAAATATTGTATCTTAGCTGAAACTAACAATATACATCAGTATAATATGTTGAAAAATATATTCATATCGAATTATATATTATTGTAAACTTAAATACATGTGTTTTCTTATATAAACTTTTAGAAGCCATTTTGAAATATTTTAAAACAATATTAAAATATATATACACGAACACAACACGTTAAAATTTTATATTCATGTCGAATTGAATACTGTTGTATACCTTTATAGGTACAACCGAGGGTACAACAGAAAGTCGTTACTAATTATCCACATGTCGTTTCTTGAACAGCTTTAGTAGTTATTTAATTTAATCCTGAAAACATTACTCAAAGCTTAAAAACATATATTCATACAAACAACACCTTTAACATAAATATTTTGTAAAAATAGCTTCTTTTTTCAAATGTGAAAAAGCCGGTACATGTTGTCTTCTCCCAAAACAGTTTCCATTACCCTGTATGTATTTGTAAACCTGAATACACCTAAATACTTCGCCAGTATTTGTTTTTTCTAGCAAAGCTGTCGCTGTCGACTTTAATATGGGATTTCAAAAAATTGGATATTCTCTCTCCTGATAGATTTAGAGCAAAACTAGAAGAGTACAAAGTTGTTCAAAATTAAATTCTATATCTGTTAATGACTTAATTGATTTAAACAACGTCTGCAGTACGAGCTTTATTAAATATAAAATGTAACATATTCGTTAAAAATCAGACAGCCGTGGATACAAAAGAACATATCAGTGACAGTTAATGACATGTCACTATAGACAATTTTATATTTTTGTAATATTGGTATATTATTTAAGAAAAATAATCTAAATTCAAATTAAAAAAAATATTAAAATACAGAGAATACGAATTATAATCAGTGACACTTCACTAAACTATCACATACATATTTTCTTTTATTTCCAAAGCCGTTTGATTTTTAAGGAAAGTTTTACATTTTATATATTTAATTCATCTCGTGCTGTAACAATTATGATCTTATCTGATGCAGAATTTAGTTTTGAATAACTTTGCACTCTTATATAGTTTTCTCTAAACCTATCTAGAAAGATATTTTTATACTTTTAGATAAATAAAATCTATATTAATGTCATTACATTTAAAAAATATTTACTTCATTATTTTCATAATTAGTGACATATCTATAGGTAGGCTTTTTTCAACTGTCGATTAATTTTTTGTTGATATATCATATTTACATTGTTATTAGTGTATAACAAATTATTCTAGTGGCAATAAATTATTTTCACTTCTCTACTCCTTTTACCAAAAATCTCAGCTCAACTTTAAACTGAGGTGAGTTGAGGCAGATGATCGAATTTTCACCTTGTCTTAGAACAAAATTTAGACAATAGACTCACCTTTGCAAACAGTCAAATTTGGAATTACATATTAAATATCATTTATCAATTAATAATATTCAAATGATATTAGGTCGAAGAGTAACGGTTAGTATGCTATGTTAAAATTATTTACTTGTTCAACTAAGAGTAGTTATTTTAAGGGGCAATTCTTCTCAAAACATTCATACATTAATGAGTTGTTTTAGTTTACTTTTTTATAGACATCTAATAATATTTACTTGCTATAATTAAAAACTGTTTGTTTAATGCGATAAAGTTTCTCTGTTATATTTTATTTAGATCAAGTATTCTTTGTGCAACTATTTAAAAACAAAACTAAAAGTGTTTACATGAATGAATGTAAAACTTGAAAGGTTTTTATTTGTAACATTGTCGTTTTCTTTTTATAATTTCAAATAGAGTATTTTGTAGGAAAAATGAATAAATATGTAAAATAAATATTGTGACAAATATACGAGTATTTGTTTGACGACTTTACTAAATTAAATTTTTACCGATGAGTATATGTAGGTACGTGTGTGTAGGTATAAGTGAAGTGGAGGTTTATTCATTGGCCCAGACGTGGATACAAGGGGAGGATAATGGGGATAACTCCCCCACCCTTAAGATTTCAAATTATAATTTGATTTAATAAAATATTAACAGAATAGTTGTTAAAAATTCACGAATCACATAGATAATAATAAAGAGCGTTTGGATTATTTGCATATCAAAATTCAAAATCGCGGAAAAGTTTTGTTAAAAATATTGCTAAAAATAATGAATTTATTTTATAATTCTGAAAATTGATTAAGTATGTTCTTATACAGGTGACTAATGAAACTGTTTAAGAGTGGATATCACGAGAACCATAAGAGATATAAAGTCAGTTAAAGTAGACCAAATTTGCTTCATGTGTGGGTCGTTTTATACATGTTTTTGTTTTTCTAAAAAAATGCAGAGGGGACGAGATATAAACAATAATGTAAATTTTTAATTTTCGTTTTTTGTTTATAACTTTTTTATTTCAATACGAAAAATATTTTAACTTGCACATTATTCAGGCATTTTTTAACAACGAATTCATTAAAAAAATTTATTTGTCATACTGTTTACGAGAAATTTCCAACTTTCAATTTTCATATGGGCCATAAAGTAGGCTGTGAGATTTAAAAAGTTTTTTTTTCTTTTCAACAATATAAAATACTTGCATATTAAAATCAAGGTCTAGATAAAATATTTTGAATATTTAAGCGTATCTGATCGACAAAATTTTTTAATTTCAAATTTTTTTATTTCTTAACATGATTTGATAGGGAAAAAAATAAGATATTTTTAAAATTGTATATAAAAGATGCAATAGGTATATGTGAAATTAATAGTAACTCCATTTACATATTTACTTGATGTATGAACTGAAGTTTATATAGCAACCATTAATGGCTTGACATTTAATCCGAAAATACTGTCATCAATTATCGAAAGAATTCCTATTTTTCTATAGCTTTGAGTTAATACTTTTGAAATATAACAGATAAAAATTGATGAGTTCCAAGTATATTTCAATAAAACAGATGGATTTTTCACATGTTTAACAAATTTGATTAAAGTAGTATTCATATTTGACGTATGTTTAAAAAGATAGTTATTACAAAACACGGAAAGATATAAAATGATAGGTAATAATAAATGAAATGTTTTACTACTGATAGGAGGAACTGAGTAGGGAGCCTATTATATTTCTTAAAACTACAGTTTATAACAATAACTTAATATAATTTTCAAATGTAAATAATGCAACTACGAACTTGTACAATTTTTACAGGTTAGCTGTCAAGTTTACAGTTTAGTAGCTAAGTAGTAAATAAATGATGGTTTATATAGCTGGGAAAGTAACCTTTACAAGCTACTAACCTGTAAAGTTAGCTGTCAATTTTGTTGCATTGTTTACATTATTCAGAATCTAATTCTTATGAAAATCAGCTAATCACAACGCTAGAAAATGTTGCGCCAATAAGTAGAAGTTATTTATTGCTATTATAATAATTTGTTATTTCCAATTGAAACATCAATAACAATGTAAATATGACATATAAACAAAAATTTATTTGACAGTTGAGAAAAAGCTGTCACCGATTAGTGAAAAATATCTTCTAAACGCTGGTGAAATTGCTCAGATGAAATAATTAATAATTCGTTTACACATAATACTCCAATAAACACTAAAAGAAAGTATATGGAGACAATTTAGTGAGTTCTTTGTAATCATTGTATTCTCTTCTTAAATATGACTCGTGATTCGGTTAAAAATCGATAATATTTAGAAAATGCCACTCATGTTAATCCCAATTTTTGGAAAAGTAGTCGCATTTTGATTCGTGACATTTTGAAAATATTATCGACAATAAGCTCACCACTTGTTATATTACCCTTAAAAATTCTGTTACGTTATTCTTATTATTAACTGATAAGATTTGATTATAATTTAAATTTTATTAAAAGTAAATAATTAAACTATTGTACAATATACACGAGGTAACAGTTATTTTCTAATTTACTTATCAAGTGTGGGAATGCCATTTTCCCGAATGAGTACTGAGTCGCGCGAGCTTCCGAGCGCTGCAATAGAACGAATTCGGGAAAAAAGTTCATGCAAGATGCTTTTACAATGTTCTTTATACGAAAATCATAAATACAATAATTAGTTTTAGGTTTTGTATAAAAATTTTAATTTATTGTATACACACACTGTTTTGTGATTATGTGTTTCAATACTAACAAATGCTGTCAATCTGTGATCAAGATAGAAGTTGTTGCCAACATTGTAACTTAAATGCACTAAATTTATTTTTTCTAAATTAAATTTCATTCAAAAGTTCAATGTTTTCTTTTATTATAATTAGGCAAATAAATGTTTGAGACCTAATATGTTTTTATATTGAATATATGGTTTTTAAATACATGCTATAGAAATAGGAGTGTTTTCCCAAAATTTCTCAAAAGCTAATCTGGAGGAAAGGTGGGAACAGATTTTGGTGTAAGGGTAAAAAAATATTATTTTACCACGTAAAGCATTAACAGTATTAGTTCAGTAGTGCTTCAAATACTGTGAAGTAGGTAATAATGATATATTTATTTGGTTTTGTTTTGTAAATCCATGCAAAATTAAATGAAATTTTCAATGAAATATATAATTCGTATTTATAGAATTTGTATTCCGCTTATTGTCGTAATATTTTGTTAAATAGGATTTGTATAAAAAGTATATCATGCATGAAAATAAAAGTGTGTTATGTGATAATTTATTCAAAAATTTTTCACGTATGAGAATAAAGAGATTACAACAAAAATATGTGTGAATGTCTACTGGTGTATTCTATTAAAATTTTAATTAACTACATATTTCGATTAATTAATTCCATATATGAAGGGTGTGTGAGGATTATCGCGAGGAATTTATTGTAGGAATTACATTCACGTTAAAAAAATTTAATTGGAAAGTCTTTACACATGGATATTTACACAAACATACATACATGTTCGTTTTGTTTTAACATACAAGCTGTTATAAAAAAAGAAAACAATTAATAAGCGTTTAGTACAGAAAAATAATATTAAGTAGTTATTTATCTACAAGGGCATTTTATGTTTTATGTCCTAGGGTATAAATATCAGGTATTTCTCTGTGCGCACAGACAGCGGTGGCTCACTTGGTTTAACCAAAAATATTTGTAAATTCATTGCTTGTTAGTTAGTGTTGCCGTGAGACGAGATGAGATACGGCCCGAAACGTTTTAGAACAAACCTAAACGAATCTAAACTAAACTAACCTAACTTAACCTAACCTCACCTATCTAACCAAATCTAAAGTTATCTAAACTAACCGGAACTAACCTAACTAACCTTACCGGAACTTATTTTATTCAATCATTGAATACATAGTTACATCAAATTTATTAATATATGAACATTTTAATTATACAGACATTGGTGCGCTTACATAACATACTTCGGTGCGCTTTTGCAATGTTCAATTGGTGCGCTTTTGTAACGAAAAGTACCATTTGGTGCGTTTTTGTCATACGCCGTTCTAAGGTACAAATGCTAATTGTGACTGCATCTGTTTCTTAAAAATTTATTAAATAAGAAACCTGTTTTATTGATTATATAATATTGTATTTAAAATTGTTTTTTAGTTATTTTAAAATAATTGTATTTAAACAAATGTTTTTAAATTTAATTTGTAAATATTTTTGGGGAGGACTTCAGCCCCTAAAGAATATAATTTCATTTATATTTATAAATAATTATATTTATAATAAGAACGTAAATTCTAATCAAAGGGCTGTTAATGACATGTTTACGAAAAAAACACAGTGATGAAGTAAGTAACAATTAAGTTCTTGAAATACTGCAATTAATTTTGAATTTCAAATCGTCCAGCATCCCTCTTTATAAATCTGTCAGTTTCCTAAAATCTGGAACGTTTTATTGTCAAAAAATTACAAAAATGAACAGCCGTAAAGCGAGTATGTTACGAGATATCTAATAAATCAAAATAATATATGATCATCATCGACACATTCGAGACGTCTCGTTAGGTCATCTCGTCTCGTCTCGATCGTATCTTAGCAATATTTATCTCGTGTCGTCGCGAAAATCGAGGCGAGAGAAAACGAGACGACAAGATATTTACCTTGTCACGTGCGGATACTATTGTTAGTCAAAAAGTTATATTTTAATGATACTACCATCAATAATATAATACAAATTTAATGGTATATATTTCTATAAATATCATTAAGATATTGGCTGATAATAAATTCATTGTTAAATGATCTATTTATAAACACAACTGCCACAACGATTATTAATAGAAGTTAGGGATGATGTATACATTTTTTGCGCAAGGGATTCTTGTGAAACTCGTTTTATATTTATGTATTTTTAATTCAATGTCACTTTAAAAAATAATTATTCATCTGGGTTAAGAATTTAATCCTGAAATAAAACAGCTATTAATTAATCATTTGTTATAATAACTTTGCGAATAATGGGGTCAGAAAGCGCTTAGGTATATTTCTATAGGAAGCAGCCGAATGGAATCTTAATATTAATAACGTACAGCGTAGCATAAATAAGTTATAGATTATATCGATTACTTATTTAGTTCTAAACAACTGTATATAAATATTTATATTTTATTTCCAATTTAAAATTCAGAATTTTGAATTGAGAATTAGAAGAAAATTTCATTTTTAGTTGCAGGAAAACAATTAGAACTACAGGTGACATAATATGAAAGATGAAGGATTCATTAAAGATTTTAAAACAGTAAAACAATGTATACCATGAGTTTACTTTAATGTGAAACATCGGATTTGTCATATTCTTGCATACGAATTTAACAGCAAAAAATCAGAGTGTTCTTTTTAAAATGAAACATAGGTTGTCAAGTTCACGTTATTATTAACTAACAGTGTTACATTATTTGACAATTATAATAAAAATGTATACCTTAAGAAAAAAAAGCATGCATATACAGGTGTCCGTTTTAAGAGGTTAACCATTGAGATCTCGAGAACTGTAAGAGATACGAAGCCGGTTAAATTGGGTCAAAGTTGCCGCATTTGTTGTCATTGCAATATGTTTTTCCTGAAAAAATGCATAGCTCACTAGATATGACCAAAAAAGTGATTTTGGCAAATTTGCTTTTTGACATAACTTTCTTTTTTCAATTCATACAAGTTTCTAGTTTGGACATTCTACAGACACTTTTTAGGAAGGGTTGACAACGTTCTTAAAATTTTTATAGTTCATACAATTTTTTAGAAATTCATATTAACATTCAATTTTCATATGTAGTTCAAAGTTGTCTTTGGTAATATTAAAGAGATATAGTTTCTCTTTCCAACGATCTAAGACACATGTACATAAAATAAAAATAAATTAAAGAAATTAAAGATTTATTGATTTTATTCATTTTCGGTCAAGTGTGCTTTGGAAACAAAATCAAAAATCTTTTGTTTCAAACAATGTAAAAATTTAAAGATAGCATGAATTTCTCGAAAAGTGTTCGAGTTACAAAAATTTTAAGGACCACTGTCAACAAAAAATGTGCAAACTAGAAACTTGTATGAATTGGAACAAGAAAGTTATAAGTCAAAAAATAAATTAGCCAAAATCAGTTTTTTCATAATATCTGGAGACCTATGCATTTTTTCCCAATGGGGAAGTTTAGCGTGGTTCAAATTACATGTGAAATATCTTTTGGTCGTAAGTATATGAATAATTATAACTTAAAATGTAACTGAAAGTTAAAATCATGTTGCAAATTATTTATAATTAATGATTTATCTTCGAGCCACACTGACGTCACACGTGAGTTAAGCGCTTGCGCAGAAAGGATGGTGAGACCTGACTTTTTGAACGTAGGTTGTATTTTGAGGCATTACACCACACGCTTCTCTATTGCCGTGGGAACCCAGCGCGCGCTGTTTTAGACGATTCATTTTTTGAGAAATCTAGGCATCTTTGGGTGAAATAAAATGTAGAATATCACTTTTGAGGACAATCTTAATAAAATAAAAAAATACGCTAAACTTCTCCATTAAACCGACTTCGTATCTCTTATGGTTCTCGAAATCCCAATGAATAGCCTCTTAAAACAGGCACCTTGTATATGTAATACTATAAAATGCTAAATAGCCTTGTAGATCAGTCACAGTAAATAAATGAAGTTGAAGAGAACTATAATGGATGAAATAAGTACTCATAGTGCAAAGCGCAAAGGGTTGAAAACTTCACTGTGGAAATAGATTACAGTAGGGTGATTGTCTTGAGTGTTGTAGAACGGAGAGTAGGTAAATGGTAAAAGGCGTATGGCTATATTAAATAATAGATGGCAGCCTGGAATGTATATGCAAATAGAGTAGGTAGTTTCTTATTTAAGCTGCTGTAGTAATATCGGCCCCGTCCTTGTATTATTTATTGAATACGGCAGCATCTCGAGTAGAGCCCTTAACAAGTATTAATATCCCCTGGGTAGGGCTACACGTGCGGGGCTCTCCAAACTGCTTCCTCAGGAAGAACTTAAGACACAGAACCGTTTACGTAATTTCCGCTATCCAATCATGCACTACATGCTACGCAAAACAGTGCCCATCAAACATCAAACTCCAGCACACATAAGTAATCTACGAAGAGATACTCTGCCGTTTCAAATCTTAGTAAAAATACGAGGAGATTGTTTTGAGAATGGAGTTCTGAACCATTTTTTTATTTTATTTTCTGAACAGAGTGAAATAAGCGTAATAGTGAAAACGCGACTAAAAAATATTTCGTGATAAGATATCAATTTTAAAATGAATTTTTTTTGCCACGAATAGTGATTCTGTGAGACGAGACGAGACGAGACGAAATTTTTCTTTTCCTCGTATCGTCTCATTCAAAATGTAAAATATTTTATCTCGTCTTGAATATTATTATCTCGTCTCGGTCTCAAATCTTGCCGAGATTTCTCGAGTTGTCAGGGTTGCCATCTGTGCACAGTTTTTCCATAGTTAGGGAAATTTTCTTAAATCTAGGAAAATTGAACAATCTTTCGGGAAATTCGGAAGAAAATATATATTTAGGGAAATATACAATATAATTATCAGCCTCACCTAAATTTTGTCTTTACGTACCAGATAGTCATTAGGTTATCAATTTATATCTGTCAGTTGTTGATGATTTTTAGTAACTTCATTCTTAGGGTATCTACTTTTATAGTGATATTTAGAATTATATTGTAGGTTTCTATTGTACTTGATTTTATTATTCGCTGATTCTATAGCGGGTTACCTTCTGAATAAAGTCACAAACGATGTCACATATATGACATTTGAAGAAAAATAATTTAAAACTTGGAGAAATCTCAACGTAATTATTGAAATTCGAGAACCTCGATTTTATTTTCTCGTCTCGAAGCTTTGTTTGTAAAATCGTTCTCGTCTCGTCCAAGAGTGATGAATAAACTGTTAGTTCATTGTTCATATTCATTCACTATTTTTGTTGGAGGGGCAATAAAGGAGACTTTAGTGACGTAGCCAGACATGAATCTTTGGAAGAATATAACCAAAATTTAAAAGCCTTGGTTTTCAGGTGTCTTAATGTGTTCCTATAAAAAAGTATATTACAAAAAAAATATAAGGTAGTATAATCTCCCCCAATAATTGTCCAAACCTTGAGGAGACGTTTGCCTCCCCTATATTCCGCCACTCCAAAGAGTCAATATTTATAATTATAAATGTATAAAATCCATCATTGTGTATACAGCGTACTGACTCGAACAGCTGAACATTCGATTCAACATGTAAAATCATATGTTCGTAATTTCCTACTTCCCTAATTATTTTAAATAAAAAAGCTTCAAATAACAGTTGTCAAGCATAAAATTCTGCATCTGAATCCATAAGCAAAATTAATTTTAAGTGCCCTGCAAGCTCAGAAATTAGGTATGAAAATGATTTCTCCCAAAATAGCAGTAGCCATGGATTTGAGACAAAAATAACATATGTTTAACCGTTTCTCTGTCAAGTTAGTTACGTTAGTTTATTTTTATTATTACCGTGAGTATTTTTTAACTTGAAACATGGGTTTTATCATATCCATGGTTACAACTTCACATTTGATTGACAGCAATGTATACTTGCTTGTCCCATTTAAGATGAAACATCGAGAATAAATTTGACATTTGTGTTTTGCGTTTTTCTAATTTTGAATTTAAGTACAATGGTTTATACAATTGCCATATTTTTTTTTCAAAAAGAATGTCATTATTAAATGATATTGATATTACAATAATTCATTCTACAATAATATCGGTGTTATACTGTTGATAACGCTGTACATTTTCCTTTAGAGAGGGAAAAGTAATTTTCCTCAGGATTTCACGAGAAGAATCTAGAGCTTTCTATGCATGTAGTGAAAAAAATATTAATCACAATCTGTTGTTAAAATTAAAACTAAATCTTTGAAGCTAACTGGGGAAGATAATAAGCCACAAGTGATATATTTATTATACATTCATACATATTTATTTATGATCTACTGATAAATTATCGAATATGGAATGTGTCAAGTGTGTAATTTGAGGGCAAGAAAGGTGATATATTCTTGAAGAAATCCCAGTACAGTGTCATCATATGTCAAAAATTATCTAAGGTGTAAAATTTCAGTTGATTTATAAAGTCGGGAAAGTTTTCCTGCGTCAAGACGCCTGAATTTCCAGACGCTATCTTCAGCGTAAAACTACCTACTTAATTTATGGACAAGCAGTACAGATTCGCCAAGAAAATCTACACTTTAAATTGCTGCTGTAGGGAGGAATATTCCAAGGATGAACATCATTATTAAGCTTATATTACCAGCTACAGTTATTCTACAGATAGGTCACCTGATATAAAAATAATTATAATAATAATTATAATGTTTTCTTCTACTTTAAGGGCGGGTTACCTTAACCATCGATTAAAAGAAAAATATCGCATCGTAAAATTAATGTAAGTTGTCAAAAATATACGTTATTTATTATTTCGATGGTGTTTTTTTATATTAACCGACCGTTAAGGTACCGGTACTTTAACCAGAGATTGAAAAACCGGCCCTAAATGGTTTAACGCAAAAACTGGTCCTGTAGTATTTAAGGTACTTGCATTATAATCATTTTACTTTTACATGGCTCAACATAGGCAAAAATAACAGGTCCTGTCGTTTTCAAGATACTTGCATTATAATTTATAATCATTTTACTTGTGTTTTATTACTTTATACAGATATCCGTTTTGAGGCTAATCAGAGCAGTAAGAGATGCGAAGTCGGTTAAATTGGGACAAAGTTGCCACATTAGCTGACCATTTTTATGATGTATTTGATTTCCCGAAAAAATGCATAACTCACTAGATATAAGGAATAAACTGATTTTGACTTATAACTTTCTTATTTCAATTCGTTCAAGTTTGCACATTCTACAGCTATTTTTTTACAAGAAATGAACAGTGATCCTCAAAATTTTTATAGCTCGTATTCTTTTCGAGAAATTCATACTAACTTTCGATTTTCAAATGGGGCTCTAAGTTATCTACAATTCTATTAAATATAAATTTTTTATTTATATTTTTTTATTTAATAACATATTCAATTTTTTTTTAAATATTTGAAAATGTCCATTACCGTGGTTACATTAATTTTTCTATTTTATTTTTGTCGTTGGTTAGACGCAGATAGCATATATAACACGTATATACGATAATGAGATAGCGAATAAAAATCTCATCTATGTCATCCGTATAGCTATACGACAAAGATGCAAGATAAAAGTTTAATAATGCAGCAGAAATTGATGACGTGATGATCAACTGCGGAATATATAGTTTATAAAAACAGATTTGTAAATTTGAGAGTCAAAATCTTATTAATTATAATTCGAGAATTCAGTAAATAAGTTAATCAGTAATTATCTAGGCAATAAGTTTCAGAAAAATTTGTCAAATTATTTATAATTTCTTTTATTATTTTATTACTTAAAATAATTTTCATATAATTCTATTGTACTCAGAACCTGATTTTGAGCATAGCCGTGTTAACTTCTTTACTATTTATCTTATCTATCTAGGATATAAGTATATAATTATCGACATCTGCTATAAAGACAGATAATAAGCCATGAATGATATATTTGCATTTATTCACATCATTAAGTCATTTGATTCTGACGTCAATCAGATGTTAATTGCTAATGCTATAAATATATTTGCAAAGTAATCAAGTTATCGTTACTGAAACACATGGATTTTCAGTCCATCTCAAGGCCAGAACGTATATTCATAGCTTTTAATCTAGAGCATAAAGGGAGCAGACAAATTTTGCCATGTAATGGTTCACACCCTAATAATTAATAGAGGGTGCAACCCCCAAATCCTTGCCTGTACCTGACAGTCACGTGACCTTCTCATCAACAGACACAAGGACAAAGGATACCAAGTTGTATATGATATTTTTACACAATAGTTTAGCTGTTTTACAATTTTATTTCGTGCTTTCGTATCATTTTAAAATGTAGTCCGTACGATAGAGTGTGCAATAATTAATATTTGTCTGGATGGAAATTAAAATAGGAAATAAGAAAAAACCGTTTTCTTTTTTAATTATTTATGCAGTTCCTTTTGTTATTGGCGTTTATAATCTTGGAGTGATTTGGTTGCAGGTGAAATTGAGTAAACTTTACTCGTTCTTTGACAATTTTTATTTGCATTTTTGGCGAAGTAGGATCAGCCTAAATTAAAGCTTATTGTGATTTCCAAACCAAAATTTAGTAACGATTTAAGGCGATGCAATAACAAATTTGAATATAAAATACTTGCTAATTTTCTTTTACTGATAATATTTTATTACTCTGTAAGTTTTAAAGAAACATTTAAAATAAATGTGAAAAATTCAAATAATATTGTATATTACTATTTGTAAATAGAAACTAGCGAATGCTCAGCTTTGCCTGACAACATTCTGCGGAATACAAAAGCTGACTAAAATTGTAAAATTTTGTTGTTTTTGCAAGTCAGCTCTTATCGAGGGCTTTCATATGATACCAAACACGACATACTACTGACAAATTTTCGTAAAAAAACAAAAGCTGGTCAATATGGAAATTTTTTGTCCTTTCTGCACTCCAGTCCTTATTGAGTTCTTTCATTTGATACCAAACACAATATATTTCTGACAACTTTTCGCATAAAACAAAAGCCGGTTGACATGGCAGATTTTGTTATTTCTGCACTTCAGTCCTTGTTGAGTTCTTTCGTTTGATACCAAACACGACTTCTTGCTGACAACTTTTCGCATAAAACAAAAGCTGATTGACATGGCCAATTTTTGACATTGCTACATGTTAGTTATTGTTGAGTGCGACATACTTTTTTCAACTTTTCGAAAAAAGAACTAAAGCCGAGCGACATGGAAAATTTTTGTAATTTCTGTAAATCAGCTCTTATCGGGTGCTTTCATTTGATATCAAAGACGATAAACTTCTGACAAAATAAAAGAAAAACGGCATGGCTAATTATTGTCATATATGCAAGTCAGCCCATGTCAAGTGCTATTATTTGATATTGAACAGAACTACTTCTAATTTTTGGAAGAAACAAAAGCCGATGAATTTGAACTTAATTAATATTAGAACTTTTTTGGCAACACTGATTGGAATGAAATCGTAGTTATTTTTGAAATTTGTAAATTATAATTGACAATTCTAACATTACTGCCACTATATTCAATTTATTTTATTTAGAAATTGCAACTAAGAATGAAGTGTCTCGAAACAAGTTCTTCTGGTATTGACACAGAATAGTTACACACAGAAGCGAAACTCCGTGTCGGTACTTTTCATGTTCCCCTAGCCAGTTCTATGACCTTGAAGCATTGTATAGACCTTTAAATTTGTGCTCTTCCCCTATCTCTCTCTCAGATGTGAGAGAACTTTCCGATTTTAAACAATGAGCCCTTTAAATTTGTGCACAGTCTCCGTCTCTCTCTAATTTTCGTTTCTCTGTCTTACTGACTCTTCTGTATAAACCTATTCAGTGGTATTGAGTAAAAGGGAATAATAAAATGAATTAACAAGATTAATAAAATAGTAATTATCCATATGATTATTTGTATAACGCAAAAATAATAATGTCCTCCATGGAAGTCGATTTCTTTTTTCCGTGAATATTGTCCCGGATTTAGCAGGAATATTAATGTAAGTGATCCTGCTGAACAGCATCTATAATCGATACTGCGGTAATACCGAGCTGTATAACAATAATTAGCAGGATTAGAGTCGGGGAATGTTGAGGTAATCCTGCTCACCTTTCCTGCACCGGTTCGTTTCCTGCCCTCGGTAATCGCTGGTCAGCAGGCGCCGATAAGTGGATTAGTGCAAAATATTGTCTCTGTAACCCTGCATTCGTCACTGGCTTCCCAGGCCCGTATCCGGACAATTACGCAAGGGAGATAGAAATTTAAGGATTAAAATCTCGTAAGCAAAAGTTATAAGTTTTTTTTTTAAAAAAGTCATTAATTTTTCTTCCTGCCATTAAGGTAAGGTAGGTCTAGATATCGTGCTAAAATTTTAATGACGAGGTTGTGCTTTTAAAATGGTCGTTTGACAAACACAGAATAGTTACATATAAAAACGACACTCCGTGTCGGTACCTTTCATGTTACCCTATTCTGTTTTATGACCTCGGAGCATTGTGTAGACCTTTAAATTTGTGCTCTTTTCCTATCTCTCCCTAAGATGTGACGAAACTTTCCGATTTTAAACAATGAGCCCTATAAATTTGTTAGTTTTTCCCATCTCTCTCTAATTTTCTTTTCTCTGTCTTACTGTCGCTTCTGTATAAACCTATTCTGTGTCCAAAGTTTAAAGCATGGAATAGTACTCACTCATTTCATAAAAGTAATGTACACAACATACGAATATGAAATGGACATTCCAAGCGAGTTGTAAACTACACTTTTTTTACGACCACGATATTATTTCCCAAATTCATTTATATTTTAATAATAAAGATATTTCTATTTCACTATTTCTTAGCAACTAGCTACAAAACAAAAATTAAACAATACGATTTTGACAGAACTGTTAGATATGAATTTGTATCTTAACCTTGTCTCTAATTACCGTAAGATATGAAAATGTGTTTACTATATACTATGTATCCGTAGCAACAAACATACAACAAGCAAATATTGTAATCATGGAACGTGGCATTTTTCTCATAAACCTTGAAAGTTGCGTATTTCCCACTATCGTGGGGTAAAGTGTGAAAAATCATTTTTCATAGCATTTGCCAACAATGCGCATGTGCATTGTGGGAAATAACATTTCTCACAGTAATTGCAAACACTGCGCATGCGTGAATGTACCTACTCTTTGTGGGGTTACCTGGCTATATTGTTTTTTATGTCAAATAGCTTTCGTGCATGAATTTTTTCTGTAACGGTTAGCAGTCGTAGAAAAAGTATAGTGTCCCACTCGTCCAGAATCTCCTATTTCCCACCTTGTAGGATTCCAGCACTCGACTTCGTCACGTACAGAAATTTTCACATCTCTTGAGAAATAGGCGACTTTCTGCACATGTTACACAATATACTATTTATATATCTCGCCACTCAGTAGAGGTATTAGAATCATGCTAAAAATCTGATAGTGAGTTTTCAATTCAATTCAAGCACGTTTTAACACGATTTTAATATTTTTACGATAATTTTGTTCAAATACTGATGGAAAAAATGTTGAAATTTTGCATATAACATTCTGACACTGTAGATAAGATCTGATTAGAATTTGGTGGTAATCATGCAACCGGAAGTGGAGTTTTCATGAAGATCTGAAGTGTTTTTCTGAAATAACTTAATTAATTATGAATATAGGTATGAGAATTTTTGTAAATAATAATTTAACATCATGTCATTAGCTAAAATTTTATAGTTCAAAATTATTTTAACCTAGCCCCATTTAACTATTACAAATAATTAATGATTCGGTAAATTTGTTACAATTGCGGTTAGTCCTGTTTACATATGGAAATAAATATTTTATATTTGACTATGAGTATCATTATAATTGACAGTGAAAATATTATAATAATAATTATCAAATAGTTTTAAAGGTATTACGAGTATACTAATACTGTAAGTTTATTTTAATAATTAATTTTCATATATATAAAAAGTGCAAAGATGACAGGCGAGAGGTTATGTGTTGGCCACATCAGATGTTTTATATATTGAATATTGATGTGTAACAAAGTGAATATGACCATTTGTTTGTTGTTGATTGTAATAACGTGAGGTTTTGTGCATTACTTCAATAAAAAATTCGGTGTCACAAATTCCATATAAGATTGTTAAACTTTTAAAGGGTAAAAGACTTAGTACGCACCGCTATAACTTTGTACGTACAATCTCTAACTAAATTCTCTTCACACCCTTATTTAACTGCAATAAATATCGAGCAACCCTTATTTAATAACCCCCGTTATATATGCGCGAACTTTAAGGGTAAGATAGTAAAACGTATGAGTTTCCGATACCGTATATTTTGTATGAACTGATATTTAGTTCACAAGTTCTATTAGTAGATTATACTGTCTATGCACTTACCTCATTTATTCCGGGATCAACCCGTATTTAAAGTTTTCATACCTGATAGTTGGGGTGTACAGGGGATGATTTACACATTACACTATGCGCAGCCCTTTAATTGAACAGAGTATAAAACAGATAGTTGATAATAATAAAACAAAGAATAACACTACTTCCTATTTATTTAACAATAAACTGTCGCACATATTTTTTTCGCAATATATATTTTTCAAATTTTTAAAAACCATTTGGTGAGAAATATGTGGCAACAATTCTTTCTTTGCAAGTTTTTGAGCGATAAAAATAATTTTGTGTAGTGCAATAAAAAATACTGATAATGATGAACATTTTAATAAAATTTTGCAAAAGATGATCTATTTGGAAGGGAAGCTTGAAGATATGAAACGAATGGAAGTAGAAGTGTTGAAACATCTTGCTAAAAGTTTGCTTTGTGATATACAGCAAAATCACGTGACAATCTGAACTGAACCAACTGATCTACCTCGGTGGGTGGATTACTTGTATCATTTGGTTCAGTAGAGGGGGTAAATTGATTCAGTCAAATGGAATGAAAAATAAGTGTTCCGGATTCAAAAGTGTAAGTTGGATCAGTTCAACATAGCAAATGGAATACGCCTATAGACTCACGTCATCATTAATCAAAATCGGAGAAGCATTAGAATACTTAACATATAAACGGAAATGTAATACTATGTTTAAATAAATTATGTATAAAAAATTAAATATTTGTTTGCTTTTGAAATTATTTTTCATAATATAAATTAGTTGGAGGAGCAAACACCGAATGGTGCTGAAAGCAGTCCCAACTGATATCATTGTAGTTTTGCATCTACGAGTATAGTGCACAAAAATATTATTTATAATGTATGATTACAATTTTCTTTAATGTAAAAAGTGATGGAACAGCATTATTTCTAGAAGAAATATATTAATATACCACTACATATAGAAATTTATAATTGTTATTGATGAGTTACCTCATCAATCAGTTTCATTAAATATAGTACTGAACATTTCTATAAACGAAACCCTCGGTAAAATTCCGCATCATCCCATTCGTTAAAATGATCTGGTCTGTGCCTTACTGTATAATTCATTTAAAATGTTCGATAGAACTTATAGAATCTATTGCGGTTAAGTCGCGTACTCGCCTATATTAACCGTTAATAATTTTCTGGTCAACAGTAATATTTAACCACGATTAGCAATTGAAAAACGCATTTACTCATTTTATCTACGATTATCTCTAACCGAAGCCCTAACCAATGATTGAAAAACTGGCCCTAAACCTACCTATTTTTATGTAATGCATGTAAACCCCTATTTTTATCTATTCTGCACCGCTCTAGCCGGCAACGTCCCGAGTGTAAGTGACCGTGAGTGAGTAATGCGGAACCAGCACTCCCCCGGTATATTGCAGATTGCACCCAGTGGGTAGAGAAATCAGATGTGTGCACAGTGTGTTAGTTATGACGGTCATATTTCACGCCAGACACCCGGAACCGGTTCGCTCACTCCTCAACGGTTCCGGACTCGAACCGGGGATCGCGCTTTTATACCTCGCTCCTTTCGCTGTTTAGCCACAAGGAAACAGGGTTGATATTTTTAATTGGGCAGAAATTGTAGGATACCATAAAACAAAACCAAAGTTCCTCATTTTTGTCGTTGATGTTAATATATCTACAAGCAATGAAAGCTACAATTCAAAGTTTTTCTAGGGATTAATTTGTACATTTGTCAAGTAGAAAAATGTATACAACACATTACTTCCAGTTATTAATCGTTTAATTAATCCTTTCTTATACCTTTTTTACCTTCCGCCTATCAATATATAGATAAGGGAGGTATTGTTTTTGGTCAAATTTCACGAGTGAGAGTTTTCAATATATGTCTACGAATTAGGGTCCCTAAAATACGATTTTACTAGTTTTACCCTGATATCTGTTTGTCCGTGTGTGTCTCTGTGAAGATTTTTCGTCCACAATAACTCCAATACAATACATGTAAAAAAATGTCATATTTGCTATTTAAGACTTATATTCAAACATGATGAACTGATTAGATTTTGACTACAATTGGTTAACCGGAAATAGTATTGTACTTGAAGCTTTAAACCGTTTTTCCTAAAAAATACCTGTAAATATATTTGCTTGCGTGAATCAAGGTAAGTTCGGTTCCGGCTTTAGTAATGCTAAAAATAGCTGTTTTGTTTTAGTCATACTAATTTTATGAAAAAAATTTTAGGTATGAAATAAATTTAAAATATTCTGAACTGAACAAACTAATTTTAAAACTACAAATTGAATGTACCGAAAAACTTACAGAATATATTATTACAATGACGGGAGGTAATGTTTTGAGTGCAACTAATGGTGTAGAGATAAAAAAACATAAAGTTTGAGGTATTATTACCTAAGAAAATAAATCAGTGTTTATTTTGTTTCACTATTTGTTACTTATCAGATCACTTATTATTACATGAAGATCTTTAACTTAAAATATTTCTGGTCAGAAAACTTATAGGGATTTAAAAATAATGTGTGCAACTATCTGTATTTACTTTTTTGTTGATTTACAGCCATTCGTTTGTAATAAACGCCGTATTAGTGCATATTTACTCATATTGAATACCTAAGTGTGAGAACTATTTCTGCTCACTCTACAAGCACGTTTTAATTTTTCAGAAAAGATGACTTTGTTATCAGCCTTTGTTATATTTAAAACCTGTTAAAATTGACACCGGTCTCCGTTGCTCCACAATAAAACTATATAATCTTAAATTATGAATGGGCCCAACTACAAGACCAGACAAAAGAGCAGCTCTATATGAATGCAGGCTTTGGTCTCTATCCTATTCCGCTGTCCGTAATTTGGCTAAAATCATTGATGTATTCCATATCCATCCTCGGTCGAATAATGAAAAAGAGTGCGCGATGCATACAAATACATAAATTTGAAAGTATAATTCATATAATCTAATAATTGAAATGAAAAAGCCGGCGTGTGGAATCGAATCAAGAGTAAATTGAATCTTGCATTGATTTCATTGATTTCACATCGTAATAAATAACTGTAGCGCTCTTATAACGCACTTAGCTTAGGCCCCCTTGTAAGAAGCAGAATAGACGAATTATTCCGCACTATTACAGATGGAAGCTGGACATTGATATGGCGTTAGAGGGGATCACGGAAAATCTATTTCTCATAAAATATATATTTGCTACAGAGTTTCTATTTCCTATGACTTTACCTTTATTTCAACCTATCCTACTCTACAAATAAAATACCACCGTGAGTTTATTTTAACGCGAAACATAGGATTTACCATACCCATAGCTACAACTGTACATTTGATTGACAATAATGTATCAAAGCGTTCACTTTAACATGAAACATAGTACATACAATGTTGAGGTTAAACAATAAAAAGACTCATTTGTAATATATGTAATTTGGATAAGTTTGATATTTCTAGTGTGATTTTCAATTTTATTCTTTAATTTTTTTAATTATTGTACATATAAAAAATTCGTTTTTAATGTTACACAAACTTATTTTAATCGCAAAAAACTTTCAAAGAAAGATATATTGTTTTTATTTGTATCCTATATATTTCTCATGAAACATATTCTAACAGTTGTCAATGTTGCCAATTTCAAATCAAATGTTCCATACAAAAATTAAAAGCCAACGATATTATTATTTTATAAAGTTTCTGCTTAAAGTAAAGTGCCATTTTTAAAAAGCCAATCAGAAAAAAATGAAAGTGCATAACTAGATGTTATAATAATTCCATAAACAAAATTTCAATATTCTACGGCTATTCGTTTTTGAGTTATACGAAAAATTCAAAAAACGCTATGAGCAAAGTGCCCTTTGAATACTGCCGATTGCAATAAAAAAGGGAGGTACACTACTAGATTTTTCAACAGTCACATATAAAAAATCAAAATTTTGTGTTTAATCATTTTTAAGTTATGCGAGATACATACGTACGTACTTACAGACTCACACCGAAACTAGTCAAAAATAGATATTTCTGTTCAAATCTGAAAACTGAAATTTCTCGCGATTACAATATTTCCTTTACATTCTGCAAGAAAATAAAAAGAATAATTAATAATACAAATTAGTTGTATTATAAAATAATATAAATACTATATTTGTATATATACAAAAATATAATATGTAAAAAATAAAATTATTATTATGATACTTTGTGAGTTTAATTCCGGAAAGTAGTTCTTGGAATCACGAACTGGGTGGCTATCTCGAATCTGATTCTACAGCGGTACAAGAAATATACAGGCTTGCCTATCTATATATTTTTCAATCAACGTTGACTTTGACATTTCGATAGCGGCTTAGTGGACATCTGTGGCACCTACCACAAAATAAGAAACATTGAGCTATTCGTTTCAAATATATAATAAACTTAAGATTTGGAATGTTTTTTAAATAGACAATGAAAATAAAATGATTTAAATTTGAAAATGCAGAAAGAACTCATCTCTTACAATAATTAATTGTAAAATATAGCTGTACATTTTTTTATTGAGTGGGCATTTAATAAATTATTAAAACAATAATGTTACGATATAAAAATAATAAGTGACTATTCTTAAATAAATATTAATTAATTTTACAACATAAGGACATAAATAAATCCTACATGCGTTATAAAACTAAACTTTACTGACTTTAAATTGCTATAAATACTGAAAATTGTTTCCCATGACATTCCGAAGCGTATTATAACTTCATTAATAATTGTACAGTGTAAAATAGAAGTTCATAAGTTTTATTTTGTAAAAATATAATCAAAGCCTTATAAAGTTAATAACTTTATTTAATATAGCAATCATAGAGTGGGTATAATAAAATTTTATGTAGGTAAGAAAAAACATTAACGATTTTATTACATCGTAAAATTATAAACATAAATAAAGACATGAAGACGCCATTGTAATAAATATTTTATACGTGGTTACTTTTAAAGAGCCATTTAATTACCAACAACAAAGAGTTTCATATTATTTCATGTACCCTAATAAATAAATTTCTAATTATCGTCTATTGTTTCTGAACAATGTAGAAATAAATATTACAGCAGAAATTAATTTAGATATATTAAAATTATGTACACATTTACAATGAATTTCATATTATAATGCAACTCAGAACAAGTCTCCCAATTTATGTTTCAAAATATTAGTCCAAACTTTAATTTAATAGGGAAATATAAGAATTATTTTAATTATTTTTAAACATAATTGGTACAATTTGTGCACTCATTTGACGCAAAAAAAATTCCTGTGAACTTTACAACGGCTGTCACATTCACTTGTGTTGGATTGTCATTTATTCAAATAATTGTTAATTATTTTTATCCAGATTCAGAAAAGGGATCAGCTTCTAACACCAAATTAGTTTCGTTTTTGTGTCTGTTTCGAATTAATTAATGGTGTTACTCACTAACTTCGATTAGAGTTAGTTCCAAAATGTCAAACTAATCCCAGTGCCAATGGGGAAGTTTAGCGTATTTTTTTTATTTTTTTACTTTATCAGGATTACACTCAAAAGTGATATTCTACATTTTATTTCACCCAAAGATGCCTAGATTTATCAAAAAATGAAATTTTACACAAAAATGACGTCAGTGTGGCTCACGAAGAACGAAACGTCTATCTTAACCAGTGCGCGCTGGGTTCTCATGGCAACAGAGAAGCGTGTGGCGTAATGCCTTAAAATACAACCTACGTTCAAAAAGTCAGGTCTCACCATCCCTTCTGCGCAAGCGCATAACTCACTTGTGACGTCAGTGTGGCTCAAAGTTAAATCATTAATTATAAATAATTGGCAACATAATTTTAACTTTCAATTATATTTTAAGTTATTATTACTCATATATTTACGACTAAAAGATATTTCACATGTAATTTCAACCACGCTAAACTTCCCCATTGCGTACATTTGCATAATTTCAAGATTCTCTTTAGTAATTTTCACAAAATATCACCACTCAAATATAAAACAATACCGCCAAGTGCACAAACCAAACATCAGTATAACACTAGTGAAATGAATATAATACTACCCTTTGCGCTAGTGAATCGTTTACAAAATGAGTGACTTCATATTCCCTGTTGCACTCAAAAACCGCTAGATGGTAGTCAGATTATAACACTTTTGAACGCGTATCACTAGTGTTATAAGTTACAGAATAGGCATCCAGATTCATAAAAGGGATGAGCCTCTAACACCATATTTAGTTTCGTTTTTGTCTCTGTTTCGTATTGATTAATGGTGTTACTCACTAACTCCGATTAGAGTTAATTCCAAAATGTCACAGAAAGTGCCAATTTTAAAAATCTGATATGGACATCACATGACTTTCTTATATGCTAAATTATGTACATATTTTTTGCTGCATTTCAATTAAACTTATTTTGCTTGAAAGTGTGATCATTCTTCAACTTCCATTCATTTCATATCTTCTAACTTTCCTTCGAAATGGATCATCTTCTCAAAATTTTATTAAAATGTTTATCAGTATTCCTTATTGCTCTACACAGTAGTATATCGAGCAACAAGTGCAGAAAGTTGCCTATTTCTTATTAAGTGTGAAAGTTACGTTAAGAGACAAAGTCGTGTTTTGCAATCACAAAAGGTGGGAAATAGGTGATTATGCACTAGTGACATACTAAACTTTAACTACGACAACACTGCTAAACATTACAAAACAGAAATAAGGGCATGAAAGCTATTTGATATAATGAATAATATGGCGCGGGTAACCTTACATAGAGTACCTATCTACACGCATGCGCAGTATTGGCAATTACTGTAAGAAATTATTTCTCACACTTTAACCCGTGCTTATGGGAAGTAACTTTAAAGCTTTCTATAGTGTGAGTTAAAAACATATTTTAATCACTCAAAAACTTGCAAAGGAAGATATATTGTTTTAATTTATTTCGTACATAATTCTCAAGAATATATACTGACAGTTGTCAATGTCATTTTATTAATAAGAAATCAAATGTTTCCTACAAAAATTAAACCAACTAAATTATTATTTTTACTAAGTTTCTGCCAAAAGTAAACTGCCCTTTTGAAGAAGCTGAAACTAGATGTAATAGCAATTCCATATATATAGCCGAAACTAGTCAAAATGGATTCCGTCAATCAAATATCATATTGTAACCATGGATATGATAAATCCTATGTTTAACGTTAAGAAAGACTCACGGTAATTAATTACTAAATTTTAAAATAAAAATGTTAGTTATATTTACAACTAAATAATACACTTATTTCTTTTTACTTCCTTGTACGAAGAAAAGGAAGTATTATAATTTTAGTTCCAGTCGTCTTTTTCAAAAGGGCAGTTTACTTTTGGCAGAAAGAAAGAAAATAAAAATAATAATTTAAAGTTAAAAATTAAAAAAATACTCACGGTATATGAATTAATTGAAGAACAAGAAATTTTTGATTATTTGGACTGACTTTGTTGCAGAGCCTATATATTTTATTTAAATGAGCTCGCTTGTTAGAATCTTTTGTTTCATGCAGGATTGGTTTTATCGAATGGATATTAATAAAAGAAAACATTTTTTGGAGTTGTAGTCATTTAATAAAATCCACTTAGGTATATACCTGGTGTATCAGTGGATTTTTTTAAATGACTGCTACTCCAAAAACAACTTTCCTTTTAATTTCATGTTAACAAACATTTTTTTTAAATACATGTCTCGGCCAAAAATATAATACATTTTTATGCGTTAGGTATTTGTATATCGTTCGTTTTTATTAAAGTACTCCGCTTCGCGTCTATAATCTACAATTTTGTAGAAAATATAATGTAGGATATATTACGTAAGCAAATTTATATTATTAACAAAAGGTTTCAAAATTGTATTGTATTGTAATTCAGTAATAAATTGAGTACGACCCGTAATCAGCATAAAAATATTGATACAAAATTGTGTGCCTAGCGATGCATTTATTATTTATGCATCATATTTTTATGTTAAACACTGTAATAACGAAAATTTCAGTCCATATTCGTTCATACTAGTGGCGTAATCGTTACAGATAATAGTAATAAAATAAATATCTGTAAAATTCCAGGCAACTCGCACACAGTTCAATCAATAAAACAGTTTGGTATATCGTATTATTGGAAATGTGTTTCAATACATTAACAAGACACGGTGTAATGACGAGGAAAAACAATATTGTCGAGGATTTTTTCCTTTTATCGTGTCTTACGAAATTATGTTCCACGTTCCAGGCAATATGCTGCAGTGCATTGTAGGAAAGTTTATAAATTAGTTCCCAACTAATGTAACGTACCTTGTAATTTGTATGAATGAGGAATAATCGTGTATACAAAGTTTCAATGCACGTTGAATGAAGAATTTGTTTATTTAATAACAACTATCCTATATCTCATACAAGACTGGGTCGTGTGCTTCGAATTTCTATCAGAAACTACCTTATTTTGAAAACTTTGTTTCAGTATTTTGTGTTAAAATGTGTCAAAGTTTTTATGTTAATATTACATTTACAGTACCAAAATTTGCTACATTATTTACTTAGTACAGAATATACTTAGTGATTTTTTAATTTCCTATTGAAAAATGGGGTTTAGTAATAGTTCTGAAAATTACATATTTAATTTTTGATGAATTTTTTAATTGACTTTTACATTTTTTCTATGATGTCTTTGAGTTTTTATCATCAAACAAGAAACAAGTAGAAAACAGAAAAATTTTAAATTCAGAAGAGTCAGTTAATTATTTTTTTTTTAAAATAGGTTTACCTACAACCGAGCATAAAGTACATACTTTATGCATTGTTTAGAGTTTATAAAGAATCAGTTTTTATGCACTAGTACTTGAAAAGTAGCCGATGCTAGGCAACGTAAACCCTTTTCATAAACTGACGGTATATTTATCGATGGTGTTATTTACTTTTGAAATTAATTTTTATTAATATTTCGATTGTACGAAAAATGTTGTAAATAGTGTAAAATACTGTTTTCTTTATTACGTGCAATAATTTCCGTTTTTGGCTATGCCTTGTGCATTAAACAGCACTTGAATAAAAAATACTATACTCACTAGTATAGTATTAATAACTATTTTTCTTCACATATCATAAAAGTGACATCTTTTGTTGCATGATTGACAAAGTTGAAGTTTAATTTCAACGACGCTGGACTGGAAATTTTTACTTTTACACCGGCGGTGTAAAAATAAAATAAATAAGTATCCATAGAAACAGTGTAGAAATAACTTGTACAATAGAAACATGTAATATCGCCCTAAATGTCACTATAAAAGTAGATAACCTAAGAATAAAGTTACTAAAACTCGTCAACAACTCACAGATTCAAATTGATATCCTACAAATTGGACGTGTAGTAGTAAATTATTTTTTTAAAATCTACGTTTGAAGAAAAAATAGAGCGTGCCATTCAGAGTAAAAGTGATATCCAAGACAAAAAATAAAATACTTGTATTTTTCTTAATCGATTCGTAGTTTGCGAGAAAATAAATACTAAAATTTGGGGAAGGGATGCTGTTACTCAATCGTGGTAGAAATAGAGGACAGGTAGACTGGGAGCGTAAGAACAGTCTACGTACCTTTTTTCACGGTGCTACGATGTTGGCATCCAAAACATAAAATTGCTAATAACTTTCTCCAAAACATAAAATTGCTAATAACAATACTATTGCAATGAAATGTTTAATTTTCAATATTATATTGTCCATTATTAGAATTTTTATAAAGTAAAAAAAAAATACGTTTGTAATAATTTTAATTGAAAATTAAACATGGAAATCTTCTTTACAATTGACGTTGAGACACCTACAATGATGCAAGAAAAGTGTCAAACTAAATTTTATGTTTATCAGTAAAAGAATTGGTTTTATTCGACTGGATAATTAGCAAAACAATTTTGAAGTACCAGTCATTTCAGTTTTTATCAAGCTGATAAATAGTATTAAAAATTATTCAAATATTTGTTATATTAACATTTTATTAAAAAAATCATAAAATCTAGATTTTCAATTTTTATTTTTGTAAAAGGACCCCTATCAACTTTTTGCTCTGAGGCCCCCACTAACATAAATTCGGCTCTGGAAAATACACTATTTGTATATGAACTTAAATAAAAATATTGTAAACATTTATTATTTTAATTTTATCCATAAAATAGTTGAAATTTTCCATTTTTATAAACAAAATATTTGGAAACTAGTCGTTTTGTTTTACGGAATTTGAAAATGTAAATATTTTTATTATTCGTTTCTTGTTTTGGTAAAAAGTGCAGCGCTGCACGGGGTAGTGCATGTGTGATGCAAACTCCGGTTATCTGCCGGAGTCCGGCATACGGCCCGGAAGATTAAGCCAGCTCAGCTCCCAAGCTCCGGGTAATATACGGCCCTCTGATTGCAGATAAATTACATAAATTTCACCTAAGCGCCGAATAAACCTATCAATGCGACTAATCCGATTCCAAATCATTAAAAATGTCCGCAAAATATTGAAATTTATCACGGATTCCCGCCATTCGCACATTCACCTTCCATTTATATAGCTGGGCGAATCGCGATTCAACCCCAAAGTTCGGGTTAGGTTAGGGCTCAATAACTGTTCACTTCAATATATCGCTGTTTCTAAATTGTTCCCAAAGTAATGAATGGGGTTTAAATAAAGTATAGAAATTTTGAAATTTATTCCGCCCTATTTTGTATCTCAGTGGTTAATTTTTAAGTAGTTGCTAATTTTTTTTCTCCAATGCAAATAGGCAGTAGTATTTGTCAAAAGTTTTAGCAATTTTAGTAACAACACAAAATAAAAAATCTGATGTGGACACCAAATGACTTTGTACACTAAATTATACGCATTTTTATCTACACTTTTTAAACCTATTTCACTTGAAAGTGAGATCATTCTACGACTAATCATTCTTCAACTTCTCTTCGTTTCCTATTTCTATCTTCGAACTTTCCTTCGAAATGGGTCATCTTTTGAAGATTTTATTAAGTGTTTATCACTATTCCTTATTACATTATTTTAATCGCTCAAAAACATGCAGAGAAAGAGATATTGTTTTCGTTTATTTCGTACATTTTTCTCACGAAATATATTCTGACAGTTGTCAATGTCAATTTATTACCAAATGTTTCCTGCAAAAATTAAAAGTCAACTAAATTATTATTTTTATTAAATTTCTGCCAAAAGTAAACTTTCCTTTGAAAAGGTTGATTGGAACAAAATATGGAGGTGCATAATTAGATGTTATAATACCGTACATACTTACATACATACAGACGTTACGGCGAAACTAGTCAAAGTGGATTCAGGGATGGTCAGAATGGATATTACTATTGAAACTGCACTTCATTTAAAATTATTTCACATGAAGTTGATTACATTCTATAGCTAATTATTTTTGAGTTATGCGAAAAACACCACAACTGCTTAATATTGACATTACTAAAATATCTCGTCATGATGGGAGGTTTCTAAGTTTATTTTCATTTTAATGTACATGTGTTTCAAATAGCAAAAAATATTTATTTCATAGTACTAAAGACAACTTTGTGCCTCATATGAAAATTTAAAGTTAGTATGAATTCTTTGAAAAGTGTTCGAAATACAAAAATTTTGAGGACCCGCTGTCAATTCTTCGGAAAAAGTGTCTGTAAAATGTGCAAACTAGAAACTTATACAAGGTGGCGCAAAAGTAATCACCCTATTGAAACATGCTATAATTTTTGCAAATAGCGGAAAATGTCAAATCTGCTTTGACATTTGTGAAGTAAACAAATGCAAAATACATGTCCATAAAACATGAATCGCTATATTCCTCAAAAATGCGGTTTAATTACTTCGATTTTTTCGCGGAATAATTCGTCGTTGGTGTTGGCGCAGCGTGAATTTTCGCGCAGATTTCCCGGTCGCCTGACACCAACTGGGCAAACATTGCGGCGTTCAGCCGGTCGCCTAGAAGAATATGGTACAACACGAGATGCTGCCAGGCCTGGCCGGCCCCGGAGGAGCCGTTCTGCTCAGAATATCGCGGCTGTGGCTGAAGACGACTACTGTGGACGGCGAGCGCTACAGAGCCATGCTCAACGACTTTCTTCTTCCTCAATTGCATGAATTTGAACTAGAGAACATGTGGTTCCAGCAGGATGGAGCAATGGCGCATACTGCACGAGCCACAACGGAAATTCTGAGTGCTACATTCCCGGGTCGCCTAATCTCTCGTTTTGGTGATTTGCACTGGCCGGCAACGTCGTCCGATTTAACCGTTCCAAACTTCTTTTTGTGGGGTTTCTTTAAGTCACGAGTCTATGTCAACAAGCCTCAGACTTTTCAAGCCCTCAAAGAGAATATCCGTCAAGAATGCGAGAACCTATCGACGGAAGTACTGGCAAGAGTAATGGAAAATGCTATAAATCGGGCCCGTATGATCATCCATTCTAGCGGCGGCCAATTGGCCGATATCATTTTCTCGACTTAATAGGAAAAAAATTAAGACATCAACTAAACATAATCAAAAAGTAGAACCAAAGTTTTTCATTCATAAAAAAAATTGCAGCCAAAGAACATCGGGTGACAACTTTTGCGCCACCCAGTATGAATTGATACAAGGAAGAGTTGGTTGATAACTGTTAAGTAACATGTATGCAATGAAACAAGAAAGTTATAAGTCGAAAAGCTAATTTGCCAAACTCAGTTTTTTGCTCATATGTAGTTAGCTATGCATTTTTTCGGGAAAACAAATACATGATTAAAATGGCCACTAATGCGACAACATAGACACAGTTAAGGTTACGAACATTTGAAACGTTTGCGAATGGTTATATTTATATAACTTAAATACATGACAGCTTTGAAATCAAATTATCATTATGCATATTTTTCTGGTACCTAATCTAGCCTGGTTTACATACATACACTTCTTGTTTCTGTAGTAACAAAATGTTTGTTTATTAATTTAATCCCTCAGAAATAAAAAGTACTACTTTAGTCTTCGAAAATGAAGAGTAATGTAAGCTTTTACTTCCGGAAGTATAAAAAATATATTTCTTTATCTAAGATTTGGTGTTTCGAAACGTTCATCCTTTTTGAAATGTGACACTTTATATGTCAAAATTGTTGTATTTTGATAAAAATTTTGAGAAAAAACTTTATCCATTTTGTATATTTCTTTATATTATATATACATACAAACTTTATTTGTCTATTAACATATTATTACTAAAAACAATTAATGTGTTGCAAGCCAGTGCAGCTTCTAAAGCCAATATGTTGTACATAGGAAACATTTAACCATGTAATAACAATTATTCTGTGATGTACTGGGGTGTTGTTATTATGAAAATTGTATTTATTAACAAAATAATCAATAGCGAAAAACGGCATTCAGTGTTAAAGCAAAACGCAGATAATGTAATTGTTGCATTTAATAAATCCATTAACTATTTAACAATTTCATTTAATCGCATTGAAAGTTACATATTTCTCTAACACGTTTAAAAACATTTTGTATTTAGCGTCAATTAATTTGTAAATTCATTACAATGTATTGATTTTGTATTAATTCATTATAAAATTCGTTAATGATTACTTTTCGCATGAGAAAGTTTCAAAACCGCCCTCCATTAGAATTTTAATAAAATAATTATACAACCATTAATTTCACATGGAATACTATGTACCCTACAGCCCACGGTTACGTTTACGTTTAATACGTTCCAATATGAACGCTTTATTGAATTCACTACAATATATAAAGTTTCAATAATCAGTGTTCAGAATTTTACTGATTACTTTATTAATGCCTTAGAAATTTTAGGTGATATAATACTTCATTATAATATAAGGAATGAAATAAGTCATTATCCTTGAGGTATAGTAATTTACAGTATTAGTGCTGTAAATAGTTATTTGTCAAACTACAGAGAGAAGTGTATATTTTTACCACTCGAATTCGAAGAGATTGAGGAATTTGAATGAGAGTGGAAAAAGTGCTTATATATAACATTTTTCACGACAAGTTTCAAAAATATATTTATTCGGACGAAAGGGCACAGTAGTATGATAAGTCGGAAAATTAGTATATGTCTACTAAAGTTTATGTTGTTAAAGTGTGAGAATTCATTTCTCAGAGTATTTGTTAACACTGCGCATGTGCAGTGTGTGAAATATCTCAAATATCATTTCTCACAGTAATTGCCAACACTGCGCATTCGTGAAGATTTTTTTTATGTCCATTAGCTTTCGTGCATGTATTTTTGTTCTGTAACGTTTAGCAGTGTGGTCATAGAAAAAGTATAGTGTGCCACTCGTGTAGAATTACCTATTTCCCATTTTGTGTGATTCCAGCACTCGACTTACATCTCTTGTGAAATAGGCAACTTTCTGCACTTGTTGCACAATGTCTATATATAATTTATTTTAATAAATAATTTACTACCTGACGTTCAATTTGTAGGTTATCAATTTAAATTAAAGTCAGTTGATGATGGATTTTTAATAACTTTTACATTATAATCTTTCATAACCATTTTTATAATAAAATCGCTCTTATTATAATCCTATGAGGCCAAATATCACATTTAATAAAAGCACTCATAAAAGTGAGCTCGGAATAAAGGCCTTTATTCTTAAGTTATTTAGTTTAATAGTGATATTTAGAGCGATATTTTAGGTTTCTATTGTACAAGTTATTTTTTGTTCGCTAATTCTACATATTTCCTATGGGTACTTATTTATTTTACGTCTACTCCGGAGGCGTAAAAGTAAAAAATTCTCCGTTGTGAATCATGTATCACGTCACAAAAGATGTTGTTTTTACTGTATGGTAGTCGATTTTGTGTAACCACAGTTGATTTTTTTTATATAATTTAAATGGTTTATTTGTACTTACGTACTAAACATCTTCTAACATTTATTTGACATAAAATTATGTTATAAATGTAAAATATGTAATAAATGTAGCATGTCACTCACAAATCCTATTTAGCTGATTGCAATGCAACATTGGTGCATACAATGTATCAATATTTTATTAAACAGCGGTATTGTCCCATGTATGTAATGTGATAGTTTTGTTATGAAGCATTATCTAGTATAACACATATAAGTTCTCTGCTCGTACATGACATACAAACAATAAAATAGGGATAATCATTTCTCATTGTCACATTAGCAGCATTAACATGTATCACACATTGTCCTCGTCCGTATAAACTACAACCCTTAATAGTTACATGATAATATAATCGCAACTGGGGCGTTATGTTCTCAAACACATTTGCCATTCATTATTTTATGAGTTTTCATGCTTTATTTTCTTATTATTGCAAGTTAGCGAACTCATTTCTTCGGAAGGAATATGGTACTACGTTTATCTACAAAAACTATAGTGGATAAAAAATATTTCTACACTAGGTTTTTATGTTATAACTATTCAATGCGTAAAGAATGTCATTATTAAATTAGTAATTTTAATTTAATAATGAATTTTTCTAATATTTCATTCTGAAATAATATCCATGTTATACTGTAAACACTGTACATTTTCCTCTCCAGACAGGGAAAAGTTTTTTTCCTCTGTATTTCGCCAGAAGAAAGTAGGGTTTTCTATGCAAGTCGTGAAAAAAAGAACTAAATGGCAGTAAAGTTATTTTCTGGTCCTCAAGAAGTACTTTCCTACCTAGCAGCACAAATAACTATTTCACTGCTAGCCTAGACTCCCATCATTATTAACCTTTATTTAATACGAGAAATTGTTTTTTTACTACCTTTTACTTAAAAACCATGGTCACCTAGGTCAATAATAATTATTCACACTCAAATCTCCAAATGCAAATATTGTTTGAATTATTTAACTCAAGGAAAGTGTAAAGTATGGACTCACAATTTAAATTTGCCATGTAATTTAAATAAGTAGATCAAATAAAACCAAATTAAAAATTAAAAGTTAGGTTGACAACCCGAAACACCAAATATAAAAACAAAGACAGCCTACTTTATTTTTGTAAATATTAAGAAAGAAGTAAATATATCTAATTGTTTTACGTAGAAAATTGAAAGATTCGTATCAAGAATTCAAAAATTAATGGAAAGATTGTCGGATGATGGATATAAAACAGGATAAAGAAAATACTCTTCTTATTGTAAAATTTAGCCCTCTATTGCAGCTCGGGATTCAACTTGGCGCTAGATCAATAATGATAGTTTTTTCAACCTTGGTGTATAATAAAATTAATATTTACATGACAACTATCAACACGCGAAATTATTGCTTTTATATTGCATCCTGGACGAAAAAGTTTTTTACAATTAGCACATTTTTAATAAAATAAAGGGCCACAATTTAATCAAATCTGTCATGTTAGTATCTTCGTATCTTTCTGACGTAATTTGAATAGTATTGAAAAATGAAGTATTGAAATATTTCACTTAAAAATTGATAATGTAGCGATTGCAAGGTAACGCCGCTATCGACAGCCGCAAACAGACACGTTATCACCCTTCTATTGTAATGTACTAGAATATTCGGGAGCTTAATTGCTCGACTGTATAACGCAACCTGAAAAGACTGCGAGGACAGTCTGATATTAAGACGAGTTGTGAACATAAATAGTTTATGATATAAATATCGTGTAAATAAATAGTGCTTAGTATTAAATGTTTAAATAAATGTTATCAGTGTTTAAGTCTTTATTAATAAATATTGCTGTTGAATTAGTGTTTATATTTGTTTATACATAGTGTTACTTAGTTATATAAATAATCGTGTTTCAATTATTTTTACACTAACCAGATAAATAAACGTAACAATTCTAAAACAAAATATATTAAAAAACGATAAAAATACATCTTTATATATGTGTATAGAAACATATTTCTGTGCTTGTGTTTATGTATGCAAATTTCGGATAACAATTTGCGGGCATGATCACAACGTTTTCTTTCTACGGCATTCTCTTCCGGTACAATCGCGCATGTTTCCGTGTATGATATGATTAGTGGAGAGTGGGTGGAGTGTGATTGGCTAATTGATCGGCTAGTGGTGATGAATGAAGGGTGGATAAAAACCGAGGGATGAAATTGAATTTCAAGTGTCAGTGTCTGACGCCATCAAGCATTTATCAATTGTGATTGATTTTCAGCTTTATTTCAAGTTCACGCACTTCATTTCGGCTGGTCACCGAACAATCTAATATCCTCACATTTTTCATACTTTCAATTACTAGGGGCAATAGTGATTATAGATTGTCCCTAAACTATTAGGGGATAGTGATAGTTGAGGGGTTGCCCACCATTTGGACCTTACGGATCATTAATTTTGTATATGTAGACCACTAATATTTTTAAAAACATATTGCAGTGTGAAATTCTCAGTATTTATTGTAATGTGAAAAAATATTTATTGCAATTGTTTTATACTGTATTTTCCTGGTGCCTAGTTTTTCTGTGTTCCGATGTACGTGATATGTCTTCCTTTTGTGCTAAAAGACAAATAAATCCAGAAACATTGTCGCTAAAACTGACGACGCTAAATCCGAATTACCTATATTACAATGAATTCATACCAAGGAACTACCATTTCCTTGTATTTTCGTCGTTAAAATCAATTTTTTGTTGTAAACTACAGTGTTATAAATGACTTTCACTGTATATTTGAAGAAAAATATTTTTAACTGGTTAATAGATTGTTGTCATTTGTCCTATGTGGTACACTTTTAGTGCAAACAGGGACCTCAAATTATACATTTTATCCAATCTTCCTTCTTTAATTGTTTTTAAAGTAGGTAATTGTCCTTCCATCCTACATATTCGTTTTCATACTCTTCAGCTTCTTCATTATTATCACCATTTGCTTAACCATTGAACAATAGTACTTCAGAAGTCATAGAGTAGCAAATAGTACGTCTACCTTTCTAAGTGCGAATGTTTCTTTACCTGTATATCGGTTAAATTGAACTTTTAACAATAAAAAACCTCTGGTCCATCTCTCCTCAGCATAGGTGGTCCATCTGTCCTCAGAGCAGAGGTTAAATGGACCACAAAATTACTTATGACTGTGTACAAATAGAACAATATTTTTAGGTTACGTTAAGTCTTACGCACATGTTTATAAAGTATGTGTATAAATAATTTATTAAAAATACCGAAGTAGTACCTACTAACTAATAGTGTACATAAGGTACAAAAAATTTTGGCAATTTTTTTAAGTAAATTTTGGGTTATTCAGTGTTGACTGAAATAATTTTCAAGCGGTAACTTACACTGTCTCTAAACAACAAAATGAACATTCCCTATGAGAGATATCACTTTATTGTACTTTTAAAACCAAAAATCCATTCCTTCTACCGGTCCATTTCTCTTCCACTTACATTAATTGAATACATACATTGCTTATTCCTGAAAAAAAATCTTTTTAACTTATGTGTTCAAGACTAAGCCACTGTAATTCACAATATCTATCGTCTCCACTAATTATAGGGCAAGACAAGATTCACTGACATGCGTAGCATTGAACTTGAGATACAACTCAAATCAAAGAACTTGTCGAGACAACTAATCCCAGCTTTCGGTAACTCCAAGTTTAATTATGATTGCATTAATTACAATCCTAGTTCAAAGTTCAATGCTAAACAGTGCTTATAAATTCACTAGCACTTAGACCCCCATTTGTCTCCCCCTCCCCCTTCCACGTCTTGTTGCGGCTCCTCCACCATTTTTCCGGCGTGCATAAAAACAAAAGAGTGTGTGTGCGACCAGCCTGGCCCCGCCTCCAATTGTTGTCAGTGCACACACTACAGCCTTGTGGGTAAACAGCGACGTGCTTGCTCCGGTTCAACAGAACAACGCAGCGCCATTTCCAATCGGAAGGCCCTTTCGCAGTGGGGATTCCCTTCGAAACCGTAGAAACTACTGACATGGTTGGAATGGACATGTGGTATAGCAGGCTGGTGTGGATTGTGTTACATTTATTAGATAATTTGGTGATCCTGTGTAAAAACAATAATATTTAAAGTTTGTTTACATCTTATAACTTGTAACTTCAGACTTGTCTTTCACTGACAACGTATGTAAAATAAAGAAATACTGTTACATGTAGTGGTGTCTTGTAAAAATAAATGTGCCGGAAGACAATAAATCTTGATACCCAAATAAATATTGATTATTATCCTTAGTAGTTTTTTTTTTAGTTTTTAGAGGTTGTAAGTAAAAATTAAAATTTTCCTATTTTGAAAACAATGTAATTGGTCAAAAAAGAAAACAAATAAAATCATTAGAAAACATAAAGTAGAAATGGATATAGGTACATTTTCTAAGAAACAGAAAATGTGTGGATTTTCCCAAAACAAGTTTACTGAACATCTTTCATTAAAATATTGTTGTGAAATTTTAATATCCTTCAAATTTCAGATCTCTGATTTTAGGAATATTTTTCTTTTCATGTTAAGAAACGAGAGTAAATAATATTGTTTACGTATGTTTATCAAAGTCTATAATTATTATCTTTTGGTCAAGAATTCTTGAAAATGATTTTGAATTGAAAAAAACTTGTAGTTTTATCCTATGTTCTGTTGTTGTAAAACATATGCTATAATAGCTATATATGCAACAATTGTATAAAGTAGGTGTTTTTAGTCAATGCGGAAATTATAGCACGAGATAAAAATTATAATAAAAATAAATAAATAAAAATATTAATAACTGTGCCATAAATTGTGGGGACAATATTAAAAACTAGGTTATATTTCAAGAGTTAGGATTGTACCTCCATTAGTACTAGATCTTACTGAATGAAGCAACGTCTACGTTCAACGCACTAGTGCTTGAAATAGTTATTTATGCAGTTAGTGTATAAGGCAAGTGTTTTTTAGTCGAGTGCGCAAATTATAGCACGAGATAAAAAAGTTCTATGTTATACACATACTGCATACAATATTTTTCTAAATATTATAACGATGCCTAGCACTAGGGCGTAAAAAGTGATTCTTTACAGACATTAAAGAGTGCATAAAGTATTTACTTTATACCCTGTTGTAGAAAAGATACTTTTAAATATTAGTGCTTGAAAAACTCTAATAAGGGAACAAAGTATACGAAATGTGTAAATTAAGTAATAAGACTGGCAACGAACATTCGATCTGATAACACTTGGGACGCGGGACTTGGAGAGGAGGTAGGTGAACATGTTATATGTCTAGAATACAAGTTTGATCTCGCTAGAGTCATTTGGTTGTATGTAGTGATTTTTTTCGTAAAACATTTTTTCTTGTGCATTATAAAATTGAGCAACGTTAATTTCCAACAATGGTGTACCTTAGACTTGGGCACAGTGCAATGGAAACTTTTACAAAATTGAAGCAGATCTAGGAATAAAGTGTTATTTCAATGGTCCAGGTTTTTCGATGGTTTTGGGCATTTCCAGAAGGAAAAGAGTCGATTGAAGATGGACACGCAGCGGAAGGCCTTCATCTTCAATAACTGATGAAAATGATGCTAGAACATTCATCAGATTTTGACTAATTCATTGAGGGTGAGAAAAATCTGCGCAATAATGGTTTTAAAAAAAATGAGATTTTTGTTAGTAAAAACATTTCTGTGGCTCCTCAGCATCCTTATTCGCCTGACTTAAGTTCTTGTGACTTTTTCCTCTTCCCGATATTAAAAAATCACCTCAAGAAAACTTATTTTGGGACACTTTAAAACATTTAAACGGCTGTAACCGACCAGCTGAAGGTGATTCCAGTATCTTACTTCCACCAGTGGCTTCCCAAGGAATTTATTTTGAGAGAGACAATATTTAATAGTAATTCTATTCGAATTTTTTTTTAAATTAGTCTTATTACTTAATTTACACATCTCGTATACTTTGTGCCTTGTTAAAAGTGATTTTTTTTAACGTATATGTAGCATTTTGAAAATATAATAACAATATTTCATTTTTGTTACAGGTATGTTGGCATTCTTCATGTACAGTTCTAATAAGTGTAAGTCATAGAATAGTTTTCCATAGTTCCAAGAGATAAAATATGATACGGCATGATAACAATATTGAAAGGAAATCATTTTATGGTAGTAAAATTAAACAATTTTGATATGGATCAATTCAAATTATTATTCATCAAATTCCGTTGGAATAACTTAGTATTTTTTCTTTTCTTTTAAATTACAACTACTTTTAATAGTGTGTGCTATGTTACAAGTATAGTAGTAAAGAAGTTAAGGATACTTATAAATATAATATGATTTGATATTATGAAATTACTTAATTTAATGTTTGTTATTATATTAATTCGATTGAATTTAGTAATTTGTGCCGGGCCGTGAATCAAATATAAAATACGGCCTCAATTCTTGATCGTATTATGGTATATTTGCATTCTCAATTTCTGCAAATTCCGAATTCCGAAGCTGCGAAACTTTGTGGAAGTGTTTAGCAGCAATCAGCATCTTCATCTGCACCGGATGTATGTTTTGTTTTAATTGAAGTTATAAACTTCTCCAAGCACTCTCTGATATTTATTCATGAGTTGGAAATGTATCAACTATAAATCATAGCGGCCCTGCAAACAGTCGAACAACACAAGAGTTTTATAATGAGATGCCGATGTCTTAAATAAATAATTGAGCACGTACGCTAACAATTGAATTATGAATGTAATTATAATTTTCAATTTAAGAATATGAGAATATGATAATTGGAGACTTGGAAGAGTTTATTTTGCATGGATTTCTTTGGGCATTAAATTTATACCTGTGGTGCAGTCGCATAAAATAATAATTAATTTTCTTTTTCAACGTAACAAACAAGAATTGCATACATATTTTTTGCATTTTAATGTGCACATAATAAATTTGAAATATTCATACAATTTCGTTTTATTTATTGACTAATAAATGCACTCTATTTTACAAATTTTAAATATATGAATAAATATTTATTGTATATGTAAATATTTGTACACACACATAAACCAACACTATCAAGAAAATTTGACCAACTAAAATATCTCTCACTTTATAGATTCGAAGTTTGTATTGTAATTATATAACTACATTTTAACTAGGTTAGCGCGTTCCTACTCAAATTGAGCGGACTATAAGGACTAGGGTTCAAATCCCATTGTTGTCAAGTTTTAAACGAATCTTAGAAATCCGGAATCCACTACAAGTTGTAGGCTCCTTGCAGTGGTTGTAGTAGGATAACAACATATGCCACTAAAATGAAAATGCATAAAACCATATGAATTTAGACTATAGGTACTTTCTCTAATACTTTTGTAAAAAATATAAAGTATATTTTTTTCGGCTATTACCTCGTAGAATAAATTCCATATGCGTAATAAAAAATATTTTAGTTTTTAGACATACATTATATTTTTTCCGAAATCGTTAAATTATAAATAATTTAAATAAATAGCATTATGTGTTTGTAAAACGTCAGCTAGCTGTAGAGACGGGGATGGCTGTGATAATAAACCTACTGTCAAAGTGTCAAATATTTCTTTATAATTTTCATTTATGTTTACACCTGCTTAGAAGTCGTCTGCCTGAAAACAGATAAATTATTATCCTATTAGTGAATAACAAATAAATTCACCAATAATACTAGAGAATGATATGTTTGTTATTTTAGGTAGTGCTAAAATAAACTGCAAAAATATAATACTATTAAAATATAGGTTGATTTAGTTTGACAGATGAGTCCGTAAAGTTCAATTTTGACATAAAAGTCTGTAAAGTTTTACTTTAGCTACTATTTTGGCTAACTTCGCAGAATGATATCGTGTACTTAAGTATCGATTTCAAAATAAGACCTATTACAACTACTTAAAATTTTATACACTATAGCTTTTTATGTTAGTAAAATTTTCGATTTAAAATCAAAAATAGTTATTTTAATTAATGTTTTACATTTACAATAACATAAACTTAAATTTTTTTACAGAATGTAATTCAAAAATATTTAAGTTGGTATCTGTACAGAGTGATTCTGGACAATTTTGAGTTCTGTAATAATAGTCATAATGGGACACAGGTGCGAAAAATATTTTTTATATTGAAGTAAAAAAGTTATAAGCAAAAAATGAAAATTGTAAAATTAACATTTTTGTTTACATCTAGTCAGCCATGATTTTTTTGGGAAAAACAAAAACATGTATAAAATGACACCGACATGAGGAAACTTTTGTCTAATTTAACAGACTTTGTATTTCTTATAATTCTCGAGATCTTCATGCGTATACAGTTTGTCATTGGTAACCCTGAATTTATTTAGTTATTTATGTATTTTAAAAGTAATTCTATTAAAACATGTATTAACTGAGGTATTTAGAAGTTGAGATGAAATATGCATATATTTATTGCTGTTATGTTGGTTACAAATCGTATCTTTGTTATTGAAATGTTTATATGTAAATTTCCGTGATATGATATTTAACCCTGTCCAGCAATAGTGATGTAAATACAAGAGATGTACGCATTTTTATCTGCCGGTCGTATTTCCATACGCAGCTATGCAAATTACCTCGTAAAGTTAAAGATGAGAGCGGATTCATGCATTGTCGATCTACTACGAACAATAAAAATTCATACGCTCGACATAAATATACCAAACGACCGTGTACGCAGCCATATATTTTATGGGCTGCAGGCAGCTTATGTTTATTAAAATCACCGTAAATTATTATGCTAATATGCTAATTATATCTTTGCATTTTCTCCTACTAACATGACACTGGAATTTTATTTTTATTTTAATAAAAATTTCAAAAATTTTTCTTCTACAAACATCCCTCCTAGTAGTAATATATTAACGTCTACCCAAAATGGGATAAGAAAGACATATTACATTTTTAAAATTTATATATGTACTTGATAGTTCCTTGTTTCCTTAATTCAAATCAGACGTTTCGGGCTAATTTAAAATTGAAAAAATTGAAACAAAGAAGTACTAAGCCCATGTAAATTTGGAAAAATCATATTTGCTTTTTTTCATATAAGTTAAACGAATGGTGCAATCTAGATAACACAGTAGTGCTGTAAGGCAGCAAAAGTCAAATAGTACATACAAAAAAGTAAAAAAAGGGATTAAATAGTGTATTATACACCATGGTTGAGAAGACTATCATTATTGACTTAGCGCCAAGTTGTGTCCCGAGTGAAGTAAACGAGGGACATAAGGCGCTGGTCAATAATGGTCTTCTCAATCAAGGTATACATATTATTTTTTCACTACTAGCATTCAAATTTCAATCCTACTTAAAAAAATTATGTTGATAATAACGAGCATCTTGACATGAATATATACTTGTTTCTTAATATTCACAAAAATAAAGTAGGCTGTTTTTGTTTTTATATTTGATGTTGTAATTTGTCAACCAAACTTCTTATTTTTAATTTTGATTTATTTTATTTACTTATTTAAATCACATAGCAAATTTAAATTGTAAATCCATAATTTACACTTTCTTGATTTAAATGATTCAAACAATATTTCGATTTGGAGATTTGGGTTTCTTTAAAAAGTGACAATTTTCATTATCGGCCTTGGTTAATAATAGTGCGTGTCCGGGCTAGTAGTGAAAAAAATATATTAAATGAAAAGTAACAAAAATTTTCAGTATTTTTGGTATCAAAACTCGGAAAAGTCAGAGTCTAAGTAATCTTGTGTTGAGTAAAAAGTGTTGTAATAAATACTCTTTGATATTAAATTTGAAATATTTGCTGTTTAAATTCTTTTAATATTTAGGAAGAATATTTTACAAATCCAAAATGATTGAGCTTTTAACAGAGTTTTGTAATTTTAGAAAAGGTTTTCGTAAAAGTGTGAAAATGTCCATTATTCGGTATCTTAAGTTTGTTTTTATGAATTTTAATGAGCGAGGAATAAATTTTAAATCGAGAAAATTTGTTTTTTATGATATATACCAGAAATTATTCTAATTGCTGTTTTTTGGAGTCTAAAAATAACATGGCACAATTGTCATATCATATCAATCCATACAGACTTGATCACGGAAACGTTATTCACAAAGAATTTTATAACAACTATGGATGTTACGAATCATACCAAACCTTAGATACAATTGGGGAAATTTCCCAACCAAATTATACCATACGAAATAACAGAGTGAAAAAGTGCAAAAAAATCATATGTGTAACAGTGTTGACGAAATATAATACCTGATATACGAGGTACGTGGTTAATTTTACTAGTCTCAAAAATAATTCACTAATTATATTAATGAACAACTTTAGAGGTAAAGTTTAGTTTGCACCAGACTTCAGGACCAGCAATTCAATAACTTACTTTGTAATAGATAATAGATAAAATGTTAAGCATTTTATTTTTTTGTTTAATTCCATGGCTGTCGATAGTTTCAACATAATTTTCGACATATTCATATTTAATTTCTTTTGTTAAAAAGCATGGAAAAGTAATTCTATTTATTGATTTAGCTGCAGAATTTTATGTCCTAAAACTTTTACATGATACATTTTTGGTTAAAGTAATTATAGACGAGCAGGAAATTGCAAAACTAATTTCCCATGTTAATCTCCTATGTACACCTTTACGACAGACACACGGTATGTGTAAAAAGCACCATCTGTTTTATAAATGAAGCTTTTAATTTCCCGGCTAACTAGGAATTGGGGAAGTAGATGTGATGGTATTTTTCGGAAGGGGTAAATTCAGTTGAGTCTCCCTTAAGGGTCAAACCTCTAATCCCATCTTATCCTGTGTGTAGGGGTTGTTTGCAGATGTGTCTCATTCGTGTAATACTGCAGCACACAAACTACCCTGTAAACACGCCCGGGTTTACTCAGCCCCTGTTAACACCAGCTAAAAATTATAAAACACTTACGTTACCCAAACACAAGCAAAAATCACAAACTCTCAGTATGCATGGAGACTCTAATGGAGATTTTAAGCTCCAGTTCTGACAATTCAGAACGAAATTAAAAATAACTAACTCGTACTAAAGCTAATTTCAAATGTAGTTTGTCATATATTGGAACTGTTTATTCAATAGGGGAACTAATCTTTACAAGTTTGATTAATAGTTGTATTGTTTACAATATTGAAAGTTGTATTTTGTTACCGTTATACAAATTTTTAACACAATATTAGTAACTGTCACGATTTGGTATTAATTTTAATATTATTTACAAGTGAATAATAAATAATCTTTAGCACTGACTAAGAAATTATTCCATCATCCAATAAATAAACTGTTGTACAATATACTCAAGTTAACAGTTTTACTGCATCAATATGGTGACAGGCTCGCTTGAATGGTTCGCTAGATATGTCTTCGTATCAGCAGTAAAACTTGCTAAAAATGTAATAGCTATTACATTTCTTGGATAGTTATGAGAGTATCATAATCGTCGAGCTCGGAGAGCAAGAATTTTAAGACATCTAAGGCCTGGTATGATTCATAACATCTATGTGGTTTTTTTCAATAGTTTATCGGTTTCACGTTATTAATAAATATTTTATGAAATTCTTTGTGTATAACAAAGTCTGTATGGGTTCATACGATATGACAATAATTGCCCCATGTTATTTTGACAATTCTGTACAGTAATAGCTATTAACATACCTAGGATAGTTAGAAATATCATAACCGCCGCAGTTGTCAATTGAATTCGTGGTTTGTTCAATAGTTTGTCGGTTTCACGGTATTAATAAATATTATCTTACAAAATTATCTTGTGAATAACATTTTCGTGATAAAGTCTGCATAGGACAATTGTCCTATATTATTTTGACAATTTGTTTTTTATATTTATCGAAATTTTATTGTTTTTAGATAAAATAGTACTTATAAGGAATTAGTGCAAAATAAGGTGTATAGAACTCTTTAAAAATACAATTTTACACTTGATACTTACATAACTATTAATACCCAGATAAGAATAATCAGACGATTTAGCTAGGAACGAACCGTTTCTCCGTTATATTTATTGATCATAGTTCTTAAAAAAAACGTACATTGTTAGAAGCATAATAAGGATTATTAAAAGAAATTGAGTGGCATGTTTCTCGTAAAAAAGTAATTATAAAAGTTGTTAAAAATTAATCTACATATAACAATTTATTTCCAAGTACGTAAAGGCTATAACATCATTCATCATTGTGCAAATTACACAGCGAAAGAGTTTAATTATGATTTGATCCTTCCGATAGTACACAAGTCTTAATTATTAATTATAAGTTTGTAAGAAATTTCTAACATTTTTAACTCGCAAACTTGCAAGTCCAATTAGTAAATAATAACACATTATAACTTTATAGTAACGAGCATAAGTTCTTAATGTGCACGTATATGAAATAGCGACTATTACAAAGTGTATTAGCCGTATATTTAGCGACATTTAGAAAATATTGTTGTAACTGCTGCAAGTAAGCAGTAGTTATAAACAATTTTTATACTTTGCGTTAATAATTGTCCTATTGTTATATCGAAAACGGTTTAATAATATTGATTTTTGGTATTTTTGTTGTTATAAAATTGGTACGTTTAACAACTTCACTCTACTTTAAATATCAAATTGATAATCTCAAATATTTTAAAATAAACAAAACTAACTTAAAATAATATTAAAATTTCGTAAGTCATAATCTACAGATTTGTAAATATTTTCACAATATTATAAATGCATTTTGACAGATAAAGGTACTCAACTTCTTTCAACGAGTTACCATATTTTACATGTGTATCCCTACATTGCAGTCTATTATTTTTTTAATTAAATTTTTAAGATTTCTATTAAATAAGTGTTTTATATAACTTGTATAATAATATACAATTCTCAAGTCAAATAAAGGTTAATAATAGTGAATGTCCAGGCAGGGCCGTGCCTAGCCAATTTTGCGCCCGGGGCAAATATTGTTATTTGCGCCCCAACTTCTTCTCAATAACAATAATGAGAAGAGAATATAAAATATACTAAGATACATATATTTAGTTTTTTGTATACATACATTTATAACTAACAAAAACCTTGGTCGGGACCACGCTCTACTAAAATAGTACGTAATTTATCGTCAATATGATGCGGTCAAGATGATGGATTATTATAATCAAATTTCATTAAATTATCTTCTGTAGTAAAATTTGTTGGATTTATATTTTTAGTAACAGAAATATTTTCGAAAAATGAATGTTGGTCCGGCATTTATGTCAGCAGTGGGAAAAGTACTTTCGGAAGAGGTGGATGGTCTTGCATTTACATCAGCAGGGGCAGAAATATTTTCTAAAGATGTAGAAGCTTGTGTCATCCATTTTTCAAAATTTTTAGCTATATTATTTACTGGCTTGAATGTAAAAATATATCTGGAGTAATACACATATACGAGTAATAAACTACACAAATTCAAAGCTAGAATAGAATATTCAAGTAAATATCAAATGCGCAAACACACAAAATCATTCTGCAGGTTTCTCTGACGGGAGAAATAATGATTTACGGAAAATGAAACATTTTTATTATTTAATATTACTAAGTACTAACCGATATCTTTGTTAGCGGCCGCTATTAATTATCACGATCACATCTGCTATAATACGTCGATTCTACTAAATTTACAATATACAAAGGGAAAAGACAACCGCAGTTTGGCGTTCTCTATGAGTTTAAAAAACTACTCTTAAAGGTAATAATAAAATAATAAATTTAGTTCATTTTCAGTTTTTTTTTGCATCTTACGTCGATTTGCGCCCCTTTGACTTTGCGCCCTGGGCCGGGGCCCCGCTCGCCCCTGCCTTGGCACGGCCCTGTGTCCAGGATAGTAGTGAACAAATATTATTCAACTACTTTATCAGGGAAAAAGAAAAAAATAAGTTAAACATTTTTTTCACCCAATTGTCTATATCCATTTCTTTAACAATAACAAATTCATAATATGATTTAAAAATCTGAACTCTTATGTTTGCGTAAACGTATATAAAATTTAAGTCATCATCAATAAATTAATTTGATTGCTATTTTTTACCTAAAGAATTGTTACAATAACAATATTTTAGATAATGAAGAATATGAATTTGTTGTAATCAAAGAAATGATTTGATTACTTTTAGAAGTTTTTTCTATAATAATAATAATAATAATAATAATAAATTAAAATATTGACGGTAATAATCAACTGTAATTATTAGTGCAACAACATTTTTGATTACTAGATATTACAGATTGTGACAACATATGGAATTAATTCAAAATATAATCCATTTGTTGTAATCAAATAAAAATTAATAGAATGTAATTTATATTTTAAATAATAAAAAGTTTACATATAATTACATATTTTTTTATTTTAGTGTCTGTCAATAAATATATAGAAGATTTATGTTGTATACATTTGATCAGTTTTAGTAAAAATTAAGTGAATATTTCATGTATGTAAGCGAGCAATGTGCGAATTGCTCCAATATGACCTAAATATCCCCTTTACAAGTGTTTGGTCCCCCGTTGAATGAGGTCCTGTAGGATAGAGTCCCGCTCATGTTCCTGCATCCTGGACAAGGACTCCTGATCCCGCCGCACGCCATCCTGCTCGGAAAGCAAAGCGGAAATGGAATGTAACGGGAAAATTTGTTTCCGTAATTGAATACACGATGGTCGATGCTCCGTGTCAAACACTAAATTCAATTCTAGTTAGGATTAACATAGGTCCTTTCACCTTTATCCTACATAGGACGGCAACTGTTTTTACTGCTTCATGATATCTACGGTAAAGTAATTAATATGTTAGTGCTCTATTATCCTGAAAAGTTAATAAAAATAAAAAATATATGAATTTAATAATACCTACGGCTACTACAATCTTTCAAAAATTAAGAAACTGGTTAAAATTAAATCAAAATAAGATAATGATACAAATAGAAAAGTATGTCTGCAAATTAAGACATCGAAAATGTAGAACAATCTTTTGTAGATAAGGTATTTACTGGCAGCGACTTTTCCAAATTTCCTTGGGGGATTTTTTTATAATTACCAACATCAAAACATACAAGAATATATAAATACTAGAGTAAACACTTCATTCACACTCATTCTTAACCCACTGAAACCAAAGCACAATTCAGAATGTGCTCTGCATTCAGCAAGCCAAGAATTAGAGCTCTCGCTGTACTTACTAAGTTATTTAAACAATTAAAATATTTTTGATGTAGATATAATTATTATCGTTATTTTGACACAGAGTAAAAAAGTGCCAAATGCAAAAAGATATTATTAATTTAATTTGAAGATTGAAGACAAAGAAAATATTGTAGAATTAAGAAAATAAATCTGATGTGTTCAACAAATTACCTCCCGCCACTGTAGTAACATATTTTATACCTATGTTTTTTAGTAAATTCAATTTGTAATTTTAAAATTAGTTTGTTATTGTAGTCCAGCATATTTATATTTTTTTCATACCTAAAATTTCCTTCATATAATTTGTATGACAAAAAAAAACAATTATTTTAGGCGTTACTAAAACCGGAACCGAACGTACCTTGATTCGCGCAAATAATATTCCTTATATATTTCTTCCACCTTTTTTTAATTTTACAATAAAATTACTTCATATTTACTAATTTTACCTTTTAAACTTACTTACATCATATGTCAAATTTTGTGAACATATGTATGAATAACTCATCTGTTTTATAGAAATTACTCAAGCTAAATGATATGTTAAATTATTATAATTTATATATTTTTTCTGTTTAGCTGGATGTTTATATAAACGTAATTAAAAAGATCGGTTGAAAATTAAAAAATCTTTATATTTAATACTAACGTAGTAAAATACTTCTTCCTGTTAACCATTTATAGTCAAAATCTAATCAGTTCATCATATATAAATATAACTCCTAAATACAACATATTATACTTTTTACATATATCGCATTGGAGTTATCGTGGACGAAAAAGTGATTTTCTAATAAATTGAAGTCTTTTATTTTATATAACTGTCGATTATTACCCAAAAAGGTAAGAATATACTAAATTTCCTTGTGTAAAAAAGTTTAACAAAATTTTAACTTAACTACATAAATCTCTGTTTCGGTTATATAATATCAGTTTGTCAAACGCTTTAATTTCCCAAGTCAGAGACAGTTGACTGGTAGGGTTAATGGGTGTATAATCGCGGATAAACGCGAGATAAAAGAGCAAAAACAAAGGTAATGAATCCACCCCACAGTACATGTCCCACAACAAGCAACTATAATTTTAATCTATGTAAAACGGGCAAATCACGCAAGCATTGATTGACATGTAAATGTTTGCAAAATCCACAAAACTATTCCACGGCTCGCAAACACGGCCGATTAATTTATTCACATCGGAGGGCGAACAAAGCTGCCCTTCGAACCCTCATCACCTACAGCGGACAATACGCCGTGCACAATGACGACTGGGAGGAATAAATAAATACAAGAGGACTTACACAAATCCACGCACCATTGCTAAATTAATACTTCTTAGATTTCCTGTTTTGTTGTTCTGAAATTTGATGATAAACATAATTTTTTATAGGTAACCAAATTATAATAATAATTATAATAAGTTCAATGTCAAACATCTTTTACCCAGCAGTTCCCGCATCGGAAACTACTGGTAAGAAAAGCACAAAAAAACACTAGCATCCTAAACAGAAACTATACTTTCATTTACTTATTCATTTATTGATTATTGACATATCTTTCTTAATTAAACTACAGAATAGGTTTATACAGAAGCGACAGTAAGACAAAGAAACGAAAATTAGAAAGAGATGGAGAATGTGCACAAATTTAAAGGGCTCATTGTTTAAAATCGGAAAGTTCTCCCATATCTTAGAGATAGATAGAGGAGAGTACAAATTTAAAGGTCTACACAATGCTTCAAGGTCATAAAACTGAAAAGGGGAACATGAAAGGTGCCGACACGGAGTGTCGCTTCTGTATGTAACTATTCTGTGATTAAACTATAAAATGAATGAATGCAATATAAAGGTACCTTTACAATGCAGCAGTACATAACAAAAAATAAAAATAAAATAAAGTAAATCACGTGATATTATGACGACTGGGAGGAGTAAATAAATACAGAGAACTTCATACAAATGCACGCACCATTGCTAAATTAATACTTCTTATATTTCCTATTTCGTTGTACTGAAATCTGATGATAGAGATAAGTTTTTGTAGGTAGGTAATCAAATTATTATTATTATAAGTTCAATGTCAAACATCTCTAACCCAACAGTACCCGCATCAGAAATTGTAATACCAAACCACACACTGGTCTTAAAGACCACGTTTAAGAAAAGCACCAAAAAAAGCACTAGCACCCTAAAGAAAACTATGCTTTCGTTTACTTATTCATTTATTGATTATTTACATATCTTTCTTAATAAAACTATAAAATGAATGAATACAATCTAAAGATACTTTTACAATGCAGCACTACATAACTAAAAATAAAAATAAAAAAGTAAATCACGTGATATTATATTTAGTTTTGATGATTCTTCCCTTCGAACTCTCATCACCTACAGCGGACAATACGCTGGCACAATGACGACTGCGGGAGGAATAAATAAATACAACAGAACTTCACACAAATTTACGCACGATTGAGAAATTAATACTTCTTATACTTCCTGTTTTGTTCTGAAATCTGATGACAGAGATAGGTTTTTATAGGTTATAATAAAATTATTATTATAAATTCAATGTCAAACATCTTTAACCTAGCAGCACCGTATCAGAAATTATAACACCGAACCACGCACTGGTCTTAAAGAGCACGTTTAAGAAAGGAACCAAAAAAGCACTTGCATCCTAAACAAAACTATGTTTTCGTTTACTTATTTATTTATTGATTATTGACATATCTTTCTTAATAAAACTATAAAATGAATGAATACAATCTAAAGGTACTTTTACAATGCAGCACTACATAACTAAAAATAAAAATAAAATAAAGTAAATCACGTGATATTGTATCTAGTTTTGATGATTCTTCCCTTCGAACCCTCATCACCTACAGCGGACAATATGCTGTGCACAATGACGACTGAGAGGAATAAATAAATACAACAGAACTTCACACAAATTTAAGCACGATTGATAAATTAATACTTCTTATACTTCCTGTTTCGTCCTGAAATCTGATGGTAGAGATAAGTTTTTTTAAGTAGGTAATCATATTATTTTTATAGCACTATATCGTACCGTATCTGAAACTGTAACACTAAAGCACGCACTGGTCGTAACGACCACGTTTAAGAAAACACCAAAAAAACATTAGCATCCTTAATAGAAACTATGCTTTCGTTTTCTTATTCATTTATTGATTATTGACAAATTTATCTTTCTTAATTAAACTTGATAAGCTATTATAAACGTAATAAAAAAACACTGTTTTGTCTATTGAAGTAATTAACTTAAACTATAACATATACAGATAACTATTTCTATGAATACGACCTAAAGATACTTTTACAATGCAGCACTACATAATTAAAAATAAAAATAAAATAAAATAAATCATTGTTTGGAAAACTTTAAGGCTGTTTTAAAATTTCGATTTTTTCTTCTGGTTTATGATGGATTTTAGTTTTCTAAATTTATCCAATCAGAAGGTATCACATGATATTATATTTAGTTTTGATGATTGAAGTAAATACTTCTTAACAAATTTATTAACTGATCAACTAATCAACGATTAACTCGAGTGAGCAATACATGAACTTACAATGGAAATAGAAGACAAAAATCAATTGTAAAGGGCAAAGGTACTTGAATTAAAGACACTACTTGTCAGTTGAATTTGTTTCTGTCAAATGCTACAATATTAAAAACGCGTTAGGGAATTTAATATCACTTCAACAAAAGTAGATTACATAATCAAATGTACAATATAAGAAATTAAAATAAGTGGGCACAAAAAAAAACAGATGCAGCAAGAATAAAAGACAAAGCAGATGTAATTATTTCTTCTAATGTAAATGTCAAAATGGTTTTAAATACAATACAGAAATCAACAAATGTAATATAAAATTTCCATTTGAATATAATTGTAACATTGTACGATTCGATGAAGCATCCAAATTATGATCGCTGTAAATAATTAAGATTACAGAACTGTGAACAATTTAATATTTACTTTTTATTTTTAAATCGTTTCGCATAAGTTTATGGCAGGTGAAATTTTATTCTCCACTGAAATTTTTGTAAGCCGGATGATAAAATTCTTCGTCATTGTATGATCTTATATTGTATAAGATCTTATATTATATATAAATTTTTTTAATCGTCATCAAATATATTTTTTGAATTTCAAGATTCAAAATTGTCAGATGAATTGTCAAGTTATCAGTATAGGTTATGGATAACATATCATTACTTATTTAACAGACTAAAATAGTGCTGTTAATTTTAATGAAACATTACATTTTTTAATCATTGGTTAAATATTAATCGATATGAAAAGTAATTTAAAAATAAAATATAATTGATCGTTATTTTAGCTTTAGCTAAGTCTGAGGTCCGAGAGACCGCGTGCGTGTGTTTGTCTCGTTTCTATTGATATTACGTATTTACATATAGAAATCTATTTGTCAGTCTATCACAACAAATAGACCAATTACATATAAAAGAACATTGATGGCTATAATGTACTCGGATAATGATACTTGAATACAAAACCTGTACATTTGTAATTACGATGAGTATTAAATCACAAATACTAATACGAATGACATGTGTAATTTTATAAAGATGACAATACAATATGTACACATTATTAATTATGTAGTGCATAATTGTTTAGACATTAAAACAACAATTATCGTTTTGTTAATTACCTACGTCAAACATATGTATGTGATTGGCAATGTAGGTATGGGTTTGTTTTCAATAGTTAGTGTATTAAAATATAAATTGCGGATATCATTTGTAAAACAACATATAATTTTTAGCTCTACACATTTTGAATTTTTTATAATATATCATTAAGTACATATTATAAAGTGTATGAACTATAAAAATGTTGACGATCGCTGTCAATTCTTCGTAAAGAAGTGTCTCTACAATGTGAAAACTAGAGTTGTACGAATTGAAACAAAAAAGTTGTAAGTCAAAAAGTATACTTGCAAAATCAGTTTTTTGTTCATATCTAGTACGCTATGCATTTTTTTCGAGAAAATAAAAATACCATTAAAATAGGTAACTTTTCTCCAATTTAACCGACTTATAGTTCTTGAGATCCCAATGGTTAGCCTTTTAAAATGAACAACCTTTAGATATACCGGGTGTTTTTTTTTTCAAGATGCACATAGGAGATTAACTTGGGAAATCAGTTTTTTGTAGGTTGTTGTCACCCGTTTCAACTGACAATAATGATTGTGGTATCAATAGGAAGATGAAAAAATTCTACATCAAATGACACTATATGTACATGTACATTATATCGTATTTTAATCGTATAAATTAATTTTAAATTTTTTTAATTTCTTAAAAATAGCGATAGCCATGGCATTTGAACAATATATTTATATAAGCTACAAGGAATGTAAGTACATTTTAACTTTCGAGAAGGTATGAACTGAGGTGGAGCCTGCGGAACCGTAGTTAATGTTATCGTTTGAGATTAGTTGCATTAGACACTTACATTCCGAGTCGCTTATTATATGTCAGTTTATTTGACAGTTCCGATTTATTTATTTCCATTTTTTTTCTTCATTTTACTCTAGACAATGAAATGTATATGACATTCGTATATTTTTCATAATTGCCCTGCTAGCAGGACAGTTATTTCTATAACTTCATTTTGAGAATGGTAACCGAATAACGGAAGTTATCGGGAACTTACGACTTATGTTGCTAAGGAAATAAGTTAACGGTGGCGCGAAAAAAAAAATTCTTGACATTTTATATATTATAGAATTCGGTAGCAATGATTTTATTTGATTTAAAATAAAGCTTTAAAATCATATAATTTACTGCTTAATATTCACATTACTAAAATATCTCTTTATGATAGATATATAAATTACAATATAAAGAAACAAATGTCAAACAAAAAAATAGGAATGTAGGGATCGACATTATCAGCCATTAACACACTTAATTTAGTTTTCGAAGCCGATCCTAAGAGGCTCTAAAATTTATTTTCACAGATGATAAGGTAGATATTCAATCTTTTACAAATATATTTCCTTAATCTGTAATAATAAAAAAGTAAATGTCATCAAGTAATTTTGTTTTACAATGATTTCATTATGACTGCAAAATATAAAAACTGTAAGTAAAGGTAGTATGTGCTTAGTGGTTTGAAATGACTTTTGTCTCGACACGAAATCTATAGAACTCTTAGATCCCGATATACTTATTACGTTTTTTGAACTGTCGACATAAATAACACACTTCAAATATAGAAATCAAACTTTAATTGTTGCTAAGTTACAATTTATTTACCGGTTTTTAGCTCAGTAATTTGCAAACATATATTTTTGCTTGGAAAGCCAATTTATAAGTATTAAAAAATATCTGATCATGCATGTTAATTAAGCTCCTTTTAATAGAGTTTGCAGAAAAACATATTTTCTCAAAGTAAAACAAGCCGATATCTCAAGGATATCAATGAGAATGAATTATAGAACATAGGAAAGAGAATTTATAAAGAAGTTAATAACATGAAGTATAGTATAGAGTTCTATCTGCGGATCTCTATTGTAGCGAGTATATTTAAAAGCGGCTGATATGAAAATCAATGTACGAGCGGCCTTGAGCAAATTGATTCCCTAATTTCTCCGCGATCATTAGTCATTCTGTTTACCGTGGGATCAAAGGTGGCCACCTATAATTAATTAGTTTTTAAGATCTCGCTTTCCATCAATCACACCTTGTCATGCACGGATCCTCGGTCTCAGTGCCACTTCCTGTCTGCTGCAACGCACTCAGCCACTTCCGGATTTAATTAAGTTCCTCATTCAACGGTGCATTCCTCAGTTCAGACGTGTCAACACGAAAGGAGATGCCAGAAACAATTCATGAATTATCATACAAGGTTTAATAAGAATTCCAGAATAGAATTCTATAACAAATATAGTACTGATGTGGAGGCAGTGAATTCACATCAGCAATAAAAAGTAATTATATTTTTCCTTCTCCCCCTTACGTAAATAGACTTATTGTTTTGACAGGACAAATACAGTAGAAAGTGAAACATACGAGGTTACCGTTGCTAGCTTCGAAAATATTATGTGGAGTGAACAAAAAAGTGAAAATGTCAAATATTTTTTTTAGAAGTAATATTAAATGTAAAATTACAATTTGTGTAATTACCAGAAATATTTAAGGTTAAAGTTTCTTTTCTTTCTTGCTAATTCAATGGAATTCTAGTCAAAATTGTCATTTCTTGTTCAGTTTCTTTAATATGAATAATATGGCGAGCTTTGTAGGTGAGCCTTTCACCTGTTTGAAGCTGTTAAAATATATTTCTTATATAGGATATCCCAATAAGAACGTAAAATTTGATTTTCAAACATACAATACGCGAACTCACTTTGTTGCGAATGATCGGTTGACGGTATTTTTTTGTGTCTTTTAAAGCTTACAAAATGTGTAAATTAAGTAATATCACTGATTTAAAAAAAATGTTCCAAGAAATTACAATTCAATATTGTCTCCGTCAAAATAACTTCATTGGGAAACCATACTGTGCTAGAGACGGTTCTTCCTATCTTCATGGCAGTCCTGGAACTCGGATATTGGAATCTCCTTCAGCTGATCGGTTACAACCGTATAAATGTTTTGAAGTGTTCGAAAATAAATTACCATGAGGTAAATTTTCAAATTCGGGAAGAAGAAAAAAAAAATCAAGAAATCAAGTCAGACGAATATGAACTCTAAGAAGCAACAGGAATGTTTTTAATGGCCAAAGTCTAATTTTATAAAAACCATTTTTGTACAGATTTTTCTCGTCCCTAATGAAATAGTCAAAATCTTATGAACGGTGGTACGAGTCAAATTCAACTCTTCCCCGAACATTTAATATTATCAACCGATGATATGATCGCACAAGATCTCGGATTCTATCGACATTTTCATCAGTTCTTGAAGATAAAGGCCTTCCGATGTATGTTTCTTCTTCAATCTATTCTTTTCCTTCTGAAAATGCCTAGAACCACCGAAGAACCTGGTTCCTTGAAATAACATTGACTTTGTAGGCCTGCTTAAGTTTTGTAAAAGTTTTCATTGCACTGAGCCCAAATAAACTGACTTGTCGAAATTATATGGTAATAAAATAACATTTACCGAACAGAATTGTCAAAATAACATAGGACATTGTCATACCATATCAACCCATACAGACTTGATCACGAAATCCTAAATCACAAGAGAATTTTATAAAAAAAAAAATTCTAAGATAAATAAATAAAGAAAATCCGGTAAACTATTGAACAAACCACTGATGTTATGAATCATACCAGGTCTTACATGTCTTAAAATCCTCGCTCTCCGACCTCGTTATGCAATAGACATCTGCGGCGGTTATGATACTCATAACTATCCTAGGTATGTTAAGAACTATAACACATTTTGTTATTTTTTAACAATAATTTTTGTATCAACTAAATTTTGGCATTTTAATAAACCGTTTGACAAATGATTAAATGTAACTACGAAGAAGTACTTGTTTCAATAATTAAAGATTATAGTCTTATTACTTACAAGCAATAAGATCCAGTCTGCATCCTGTCTTGTTGGGAAGATGATATTCTATTCCTATCACCAGCAAGACAGCAATAGTTTCGCAGAATTTAGTGCTGAACTTAGCACATATTTTAATTGTCAGCCGTAGTTTTAACTACGCCAACTTTGCACATTCATTAGTGCTTAACGACGCCGGAGACAACCAATAATACGATGCCATAGAAATCAATAATTTAATTATATTGATTTAAAAGATTTTGATTGGCAATCACACGGGATAAACAACAAAATGAGAACTGATTACAGTAAAGGATTATTTGATTTAAATACAATTTACACACGAATATAAACAATTTGCAAATTAACAATGACATTGAACTGGAAAAATTTCCCCGTTACATCAAATATATTTTTTTTACACTTTCGTTTGAATATAATACATACATATCATAATTTCTATATAAATTAAATATGAAAACTAATATTCTTTTTATCTCTTTTACATTTTTAATAATAATTGCAGTTTGGCAATTATTTTTTATTCATTGAAAAATGTCCGTTATTACCTATGTACTTTTCTCTGTGGAATTTCATTATAAACTATGCGCTGTACATAGTCACATTGCTTGTAAATCGGGAAGATTTCCCAAACTGAAGCGGTTTCATCTCGATGCGCTGCCTTTTGAATAATACCTGTGTGGTCTAAGCTTCAGTTTTGAAGGTGTCAAAAATGTTAACATTTTTATTCTGATACTATACATAAAATAGGCGATTTTTTCACAGTTACTAGGTTACCTTATGACACCGTTCGCAAGTTATCTTAAAAAGCATAAAAAAGTGACATTGCACGCACTAAAAACACAAACTTTTAATTTTACTACAGCCTGGAAAATTATAGGTATCAATCCGAAGAGTTTCCTCAGAATTATATTATCCAGTTATTGAAAACTATACAACATTTTTCATTTAAAATAACATTTTGCAAAGTGCCCTGTTATGGGTTCATTTTTTTTCCTCGTATCAGTTTTGACCCCTCAAGGGTATTTTTCAGGCAGTGAAATCTTTTTCTAATCTATAGTAATGTTTATTTAAATGGGTGAAGTGTAAAGTGTCAAAAAACAGGAATATTTATATAACAAGCTTATTAAATAACGACAAATATAGCAAATAGTCTTATGTAAATGAAAATAACACAAATTAAACCTAACAATAAGTAATTCACAATTAACAAACTAATTATTAAGTAATATTCATTTATTTTCACACGACAGTATTTATTTCCAGTCTATTTATTTCTACAAGTTATCAATATTTATTTCCACAAAATATTTCTACTTTATGCCGCTGTTTGGATCGACTGCCTCGATTGGACTCACTTCACTCTACTCAACTAACTGCACACTTTCTACATTCTCTGACCTCTACTTCACTTTACTCTACTGATTGTCTTCAGTAACTCTCTGCACACACTGACTAGAGATACTCAAGTAAGAGTTTGGCCGATGTGCCGCCATTTTTCTCTGGCGGGAAAATTTGAATATGCATTAGTGACAAATTTATTATTTTCAGTAATCATACGTATAAAAGCGAAATATATTTTTAATAATATTTAATGGGAAAATTATTTAATAGTTTCTGTAATATATAAATCACATAATATAGGCCATAATAATATTGACATATGTAACACTAAAACAAAAATGCATTGAAATTTTAACCAAATGTCAAATGTCAAAAATGAAATTAATAATACAGCTGCTAAATTACAAGAATACTTTATAAAATGGTATAAATACTATTAATTTTATAATATACTTACTATTTTGCAAGTTAATTTAGCCGTCAATAATGATAGGAACCAAATTGCACAAAATCGTGTTCGCGCGTTTTTTTAAACTGACAGTTGTAGAGATTAATGGCGCAGCCAATCAGAAACTGACGCACATGTTCAACGACATCGGCCAAACTCTTACTGGAGTATCTCTAACACTGACTAACTCAATTCTCCAGGCCGTCACATTTTATTTGCGTGTAATTGATCTCGAATTATCTACACTCTTCCTGATAATAACGAATAATAGCGGCGTTGCTCTTATCTCATTTGACATTTCGCAAGATTACCTGACCAGACAAAATTCATCAGCAGTGTGTTACTCACTTTACTCTATATTGGGGCACAGAATAGGTTTATACAGAAGCGACAGTAAGACAGAGAAATGAAAATTAGAGAGAGATGGGGAAAGGCAACAAATTTAAAGGGCTCATTGTTTAAAATCGGAAAGTTTCGTCACATCTTAGGGAGAGATAGAGGAAGTCAACAAATTTGAAGCTCTACACAGTGCTCCAAGGTCATAAAACTGAATAGGGTAACATAGAAGGTACCGACACGGAGAGTCGCTTCTGTATGTAACTATTCTGTGATTAGGGCCTGAATTTAGTCAGGAACATAGTCCCGTGGCAGTATTGTTACGCCACTGCAAAATTCACATGAATGTTTGGGACCATAAACGATACTTTATTTGTAATTGTTAATGCGAGTGATAACCAAATGATTTGAATTTACGCGGAACCATTTGTTGTGCTCCTGTTGGCAGATATATTAATTCGCTTGGTAATTCTTTATCGATTGAAGCGTTTAGCTCTTTGACTAATGAAACAAAAGTAATCCTGATTAACAAATCATTGGATGAAAAAATAAACGGTGAGTGTGGAACAACACACGAGTGTGATCGTAATTAAAAACCTATTCATGTTCCGCTTAATGTGGAAATAATTCCGTTCCCAGCAGACGGGCGGATTTTTTATCTGGAATTCATATTCAATGCGGGGAATGCGTGAGCGTAAACGCTGTGATTTTGCAACTGATTTCCAATGCGAATTGCGAATTGTGAATTGCCAATAACATTCACATGCAATGTTCCAATGTTCTCCTACTCCGCACTGCATGGGGTACCAACACCCATCATTATGTTTCATATCGTTCAGATTATAGTTGCATTTTAATTTCAAACTTTCAAACAATATTTAAAAAAAATTATTTAATTTCTATCTATATATAAAATGTAATAAGTAATAATCCATTTAAGTAATTTATATGTAAAACCTTCGTATTGAAATTAGCAAGTGAAGATTGGAAATTCATCCAAATCGAGTACGATACCAAATAACTATTTTGATGAGATCATTGTCTTTTTTTACACATCTATTACAAACCAGGTTTACCAATTTTAACAAGAAATAAAATATTCTAGGAATGTGAAGAGTTTGTAATAACATTTTTTTAGGCGACCATTACAGAACATATTATTCATTTCCATTAAATACACCATCTATCAAAAGGAACAATTACCCACAACTTATGATTAGACGACAGAAATAAATGTTTCCATCTTGACTAATGCCAATCACATTTGAGCAAAATAATTTCCATTCTCTTCAAAACCAATCAACAAGCCATGAGCTGATGTTCTCTCTTCTCTTAATTGTTGCAATAGTAATCACTTCTGACCTTTGATAATAAACCAATTGTTTGTGTGAAAATGATTGAAATAAGTGATAAATACATTAGTCTATTATGTGGTCGCCTCATATAAAATTACGATCCTCAACTACGTCTCGTACCTCAAAAATGATACTCGCTTGGATATTATAGCTTTTCTGCACTCAATACACAATATACTATTGTGTGTACGCACGAAAAAAGAAATGTTTTTATGATATGATTTTGTATGATTCCAGATTATATGAAACGCATTTTAGAGAGTTATTCTATTATATTTTACACGAATGTATTTTTCAAATTTTTTGTAATAAAAATAAACTAGAAAAAAGTCTTTTTTTTCACGATAATGCATCCATCTAGAAATCGTTTAAGTTTTAGTTTTTGTCAATGTATTAAATTTTACATTATCATAGTCAATCATTATTTTGGTTTCGCAAGTATGTAAAATACGAAGTTAAATACATATTTCAACTATACTAAAAAATATTTGATTATTAAATTATATTAGTAATTAGTAACTTTAGGAGGTAATTACAAAATGTTGAAATATAACTGCTAAATATAGTTTTCATAAATTGGATTTTTTGTGATGAATTGACCAAAATAATTCTGACAGCTGATAGTCTCCATTTTTATTTTATTTTCTATTTCGCTGTCTGTGTTTAGGGGCCATTCAAATATTACGTAAGCAGATTTATTACAATTATTTACCCCCCCACCCCCCTTGTCAGCAAAAGTAAGCAAAGCTCTTACCCCCTCCCCCCATGCTTACGTAAACATTTTAATTAATTTTTTTTTTAGGGCATGTAACCGAAAAAAATACTGGTTAACGGTTAACCCTTATAGAGAACGTTATAATAATAACGATTTTAGTTCGAAAATCGGTTTTTGAAAATTAGAAACCGGTTTAAACCGGTTAATATATCGGTTAAAAAAATAATTAAATTAATTAAAAGAAATTAATTATAAAAATTTGATTAAAAAAAATTACAGAATAATTAATTTAAAAAAATAATAAAAAAATACCATCTGAGAAAATATAACAATTAAAAAAAAGCAAATTAATTAATGAATATTCACAAAAATTCCCGTAATATCTTCAGAAAAACGCAGGTCACTTTTCAATTTTAAACTTGCCTGTGTTGAGAGAGGCCGTATATATTTGGGACTTTTTAAGTAACCTTAACGGTCAAAGAAACTACCTACATTTATGACTCTCCAATAAAATGTTAATTGTAAAACCTGTCATGACTCATGTTCAAACACAAATAGAAAACACATTTATAAAAAAAAATATTAAAATTTTTTGTCGCTAAATGATATTAAAATAAAGGTTAAAGTTCGCTAAAACCGGCTTATTTTTTTTTTTTTTTTGGTTAACGGTTACCGGTATTTTCGGCCTGAAAAATATCGGTTAAAATTACGGTTAAAGTTCGCAATTTTCGTTGAAAATATCGGTTACTGGTTTTTATTAACCGGTTACATGCTCTGATTTTAAGACTATATCTTTAATAGTTTTTGAGTTACAAGCTTATAAAACTTAATTTTATTAATTTTGCATGTTGTTTTATTTTGGTAAACCTGTTCCGTACAAGTTAAAGTAAAAATATAAAAAAATGAGTCTTATAAAAAAAACTTAGAGAAATCCATTAAAAAAATTCAAAAAAGCTTTTAGTTTAGTACTTAGTCAAATGTTGACGATGTTTTTGTTTCAAACTTGGAAAAGTAAGAAACGAGCTTTTTCCAAAGCTTCTACTTTTAAGCTCACATAATTCTGTATAATGTTCATACCCATTATTGGGATAACAGTCTTCACAAATAAACCCTCCTTTTTTAAGGGGAGTGCAAGTTGAACCACTCTTACAAATATCTCTTTTACATGCGTCTTTAATTAAAGTTATGTCACAATTAGAATCGGTAAAACCAGCAGTACAAACACAGGAATAACCACCTTCTTTCCGAAAACAAGTTAAACCTTGTTGAACTATCTAGAACATTGTTAAACCCTGTACAACTATCTCATCTTACTCCCAATTATCTTGGAACAGTGTTGAACCTAGTACATTTATGTTACACCCTAAACAAGTGCCTTAACTTTGTCCCAAACAATTTTGAACAAAGTGAAACATAGTGCAACTGTTTCTACTTACTCTAGAACACTTGGAACATCTTTCTGCCTTCTTAAACTTTCTTTTCAAGTCTTCCTAGTAATTTCCAATAATAGACATACATGAAAAGTTACAATTTATTGTTTTTCACTCTAAAATTTTTCACATACAGCCAAAAAAATTTAAAAATGCCCATTTTTGGGTCCAAAATTTTGATTTTTGGAATTAGTCTAACTTGATAGTCGTCGATGCGCTGATTTCAAATTTTCAAACCGAATTCAATTATCTCTTTCCATTCCTGAGATATTTGCTCTCAAAGTTGGACCTCAAAAAAGGGTGTTTTTTGACCATATCTTTAAAACGGGTAGAGATACATTCTCAACGATTATACCAGTCGATTCTACGCGGTAAGTTACATAAAGAAATGTTTTCTCCTCATATACGTTCTTTGGAACGATTTGGTGAAAAATGAGAAAAACGAAAAAACCGGAATTTCAGTTTTTCGCTCGGAAACTTTTTGTCTCCAAAATTTTTTATATTCTGGACTTAAGTAAAGAAGAATGTGCTGATTCCAAATTTTCAAACCGATTTCAATTATCTCCTACCGTTCTCGAGATATTTGCGTTCAAAGTTGGACCTGAAAAAATCAGTTTTTCAGGAATAGTCCTGAAATGGGTTTAGATACGACCTCGGCGACCTCACCAATCAATTCTACGGATAAAATTACATTTTTGTACCAATTTTCAGATTTATATTCTAATGGATACAATTTTTACAGCGAAAAAACGAAAATGGCCAAAAATCTGAAAAAATCGTAAGGGGTTCATCAGGCGATTTTTCAATTTTTGCGATTTTCGTTTTTTCGCTCTAAAAATTGTATCCGCCTGAATAAATATCTGAAAATTGGTATACTTATGTAATTTTGCCCGCAGAATCGATTGGTGAGGTCGCCGAGATCGTATCTCGACCCATTTCAGGACTATTCCTGAAAAACAATTTTTTTCAGGTCTGACTTTGAACGCAAATATCTCCAGAACGGTAAGAGATAATTAAAATTGGTTTGAAAATTTGGAATCAGCGCATCTGTATTTACTTAAGTCTAGAAAATGAAAAGATTTGGTGACAAAAAGTTCCCAAGTGAAAAACTGAAATTCCGGTTTTTTTCGTTTTTCTCATTTTTCACAAAATCGTTCCAAAGAACGTATATGCGGAGAAAACATTTCTTTATGTAACTTTGCCTGTAGAATCCACTGGTATAGTCGTTGAGATTGTGTCTCTACCCGTTTTAGAGATATATCCAAAAAACCCACTTTTTTGAGGTGCAACTTTGAGGTCAAATATCTCAGGAACGGAAAGAAATAATTGAATTTGGTTTGAAAATTTGAAATCAGCGCATCGGCGACTATCAATTTGGAATTATTTCAAAAATCAAAATTTTGGACCTAAAAATGAGTCTTTTTGGATTTTTTTGGCTGTATATGAAAAATTTTAGAGTGAAAATCTATAAATTGTAAATTTTAATGTATAACTATTATTGGAAATTACTAGGAAGACTTAAAAAGACAGTTGTAGAAGGCAGAAAGATGTTCCAAGTGTTCTAGAGTAAGTAGAAACAGTTGCACTATGTTTGACTTTGTTCCAAATTGTTTGGGACAAAGTTAGAAACTTGTTTAGGGTGTAACATAGATGTATCAGGTTCAACACTGTTCCAAGATAATTGGGATTCAGATGAGACAGTTGTACAGGGTTTAACAATGTTCTAGATAGTTCTACAAGGTTACACATTATCCCAAATTGTATGAGATTAATTTCAGGCAGTTTTGGAAGGTTTAACATTGTTCCAAATTGTTTGGGACAAAGTTACGACAATTGTTTACGGTTTAACATTGTTATATAAGGGTCAAAACTGTTCCAATTTGTTTGAGATTAATTTCAGAATTCCAAATTGTTTGGGACAAAGTTAATATAATTATTTAGGGTTTCACATTGTTATATAAGGTTCAACACTGTTCCAAGTTAATTGGGATTAAGTTAAGAAAGTTATACTAATTTAACAATGTTCTACATAGTTCTATAAGGTTTAACACTGTTCCACATTGTTTGGGATTAATTCCAGAATGTTGTGGATGGTTTAACATTGTTTCAAACTGTTTGGGACAAAGTTAATATAATTATTTAGGGTTTAACATCATTATATAAGGGTCAACACTGTTCCAAGTCAATTGGGATTAATTTTAGACAGTTGTGTAAGGTTTCACATTGTCCCAAATTGTTTTGGAATAAATTAAATCAGTTTCATTGGGTTTAACATTGTGGAATATCAATATAGACTTTTAAAAAATCAAAGTTTTTGACTCAAATTGAGCTAATTTAACATTGTACTAGATCTTCTGTATTTTTTTAGTAGGTTTATAATTCATAATTTGTCAAACTAATTGAAAAATTATCTTATCAGATTTAAATCTTTTAATCACAGACTTACAGACCGACTCAAATAGTTGTCAATTTACGAAAAAAATATTTTAAGTGTTAAAATATTTCAGAAACAAAATTTAGAAGGTGATTTTAACTCTAAAGAATATTTGTGGACTGCTATATGTCAAGAAAATGAATATTATGACAGAACATTCCTTAATGTCGTCCCATATTCCAAATTGATTAGATTTTTATGTGACACATTATACCATTCTTTATATATTGCATTGGCTGAGCCATAAAAATGCAAAAAAAAATATAAAGTAACATGAATATTATAGAGAAATCTCCAAGGAATCGATTGGTGTAAGAATTTTCGTTATAGCTCAACTTGTTTTTGAGATACGTGGCCATAAACTTAAAATTTGAAAATTGTAATTGCCAAATTGTACAATTTTTCATATATTTCATCGGCTGTGCCATAAAAATGCAAGAAAAAAATATAAAAAAATGTGTATCTTATAGAAAAAACCCCAAGGAATCGATTGGTCTAAGAATTTTTATTGTAATTCACGAATTACAAGACTGTAAAGACAAAACTCATTTCCAAAAAATGTTTTGACCACCACAAGGATTCAGATCTATTTTAGATATTCAAAAAGTGATATACGAGTAGATATATAAAAAGTAAATAAAAATAGCCAGGAACATTTTTTTTATTTTACGACCGCCACACGGATTCAAATTCTTACCTGAAAGTCTTTTAAAACAGAGGCATTGTCATTTACGTCTCTGACAATAACTTCAACATGAACATCGCTTCTTAGAGGAGGACTGGCTGCTCTAACTCTTAAATCATATTTTTTCCTAGGACTCTCGTAGTCTAGTTCAGTCATAGTCAATAGATCTGCACTAGACGAGCCAGGTCTAGTCACTAGAGAAAAGCTGTTAGAGTCATCTCCTCCTAGAAAAAACGAGTTTGTCATCGACCTTCAGACAGATTACGAGTGGTCCAATGAAAATTATCAGCGCAATTTCTGGACACTTAAAGCAAAATTCGCTTGAACACGGCAATTTTAGTATAAAGGGGGACACTTGAATGGATTTCCAATGGCATTTCAACCCTAAAATGGGGGTTGCACCTAATTTTAAATGGAAAAGGGTGTCAAAAAAATCTAAGAAAAATATAACAATTAAAAAAAAGTAATTTAATTAATGAACATTCACAAAAATTCCCGTAATATCTTCAGAAAAACGCAGGTCACTTTTCAATTTTAAACTTGCCTGTGTTGACAAAGGCTGTATTTATTTGGGACTTTTTAAGTAACCTTAACGGCCAAAGAGACTACCTACATTTATGACTCTCCAATAAAATGTTAATTGTAAAACCTGTCATGACTGATATTAAATAAAGGTTAATGTTCGCTAAAACCGGTTTATTTATTTTTTGGTTAACGGTTACCGGTATTTTCGGCCTGAAAAATATCGGTTAAAATTACGGTTAAAGTTCGCAATTTTCGTTGAAAATATCGGTTACCGGTTTTTATTAACCGGTTTTTTTAACCGGTTACATGCTCTGTTTTTTTTTAATATTATAATTAAAATGTTATAATTGTAATTTTAAAAATAAGAAAATAGATTTAGAATAGAGATTAGATTTTACTGATACAGTATTCAAGATAGAGTAAGGGACAAAATATTATAATCTTACATGATTCATGATTTATATGGATTTGACGGATAACGTGAGCGCTGTCATCGATTTTTGCACGATTCGGAACTTAGCCAATGTGAGGGTTGCCATTCATCGGGTTAAAAAGTTAATAGCTACCGATGATGTAATCATCATCTAGACTCCCCTACCCCCCATGTCATCCAAAATAAGCAAAACAAAGACCCCCCCACCCCCCTATAGTGCTTACGTAATACTTGAATGGCCCCTTACCGTGAACCGAAGATATAATTGTTGTGTTTCTATTTTCCATATCAAAATCAACAGTTCTATACGTAAACACAGAATTTACCATACACTGTGTACCTATCTTCTCTCCAATAAAACAACAACTATGATTATGACAAAAGTATGAAGTTAGCTTACTTTTTGATTATGCGCAACAACAAAAACTAAGACTATGTTTAAAACAGGAGGTGGAAACGATCAACCGCATTCACGTATGTCAAACATCTCAAGGTTACGATTAATACTAAAACTGTGACTATATTAAGAGGTGGCAACGTTGCTTTATACTGCGTTGCAAAACATCTATAAAATTGACAATTTACCATATTCTCTTGATTTAGATTATCTGTTTTCGAAACACAAAAAACAATGGAACGGTCATCGATGATTTTCAAATATTTGTCACTTTCCCTATCTTTACCTCACCGTAAGAATGCCGTTGTTTATTTATAAGACGTAAGGCATGGATCATTCTCCAACGGGGTGTTTTTCTTCTATCCGTAACAAGGGGGTGTGAAGTTGACAAACCTCTGGTCACATTCCCTGCTTCCACCCCCAACCACAGACAAATGTGTCTGGGAGACAACCCTCTCACCCACATAACCTGGGGTGAGAGATTAAGGGTGCGGACTACTCAATCAAGGCAATACGATCATGACTTTAAACTGCATACAATTACACTAGACCTATCCTCTGGTAATAGGGGGGTTGCTGTATTTATCGTTATCTTCACTGATGGGATGACTTTTTAGTGATTGAAATATATACGAAATAAATGAAAACCAAATCTCTTTGTTTGCTAGTTTTGAGCGAGTAAAATAATTTCGTATAGTTCAATAAGGAATTGTGCTAAAGGTACTAATAAAATTTTCAAAAGATGATATATTTCGAAGGAAAGTTCGAAGATATGAAACGAATGGAAGTTGAAGAATGATTAACCGTAGAATGATATCATTATCATCACTGGGACGACTTTTTAGTGTTGATTGAAATATATACCTACGAAATAAATGAAAACCATATCTATTTCTTTGCAAGTTTTTGAGCGATTATAATTTCGTATAGTTCAATAAAGAATAGTGCTAAACATTCTATTAAATTTTCAAAAGATGATCTATTTCGAAGGGAAGTTCGAAGATATAAACGAATGGAAGATGAAGAATGATTAACTGTAGTATGATCACACTTTCAAGCGGAATAAGTTTAAATGAAGTACAGCAAAAATTGTGTATAATTTAGCGTAACACGAAGCCAAGTGGAGTACACGTAAGATATTTTTTCATATGCAGTCGAAATAATAAAAAGTACGCATTTTTTGGTCCACAATTTTGATTTTTGAAAGTAGATTATGCTGATATAAGTCACTTTAAAATTATAAAAATGAAATTATTCTTTTTGTTACTGACATTTTTGTCCTCAAAGTTGCACCTCAAGAAAGTGTGTGTTTTGGATAGAGATACAAGCTCAACGATTATATTAGTAAAGGTAAAGATTCAATGAAAAATGCGAAAAGAAAATTTTTCGAGAACATTTTTTGTATATACACTGATACTAAATTTTTGTACAGAATTCAAATAACTCTTACCGTTGTCGAGATATGTAGGTTCTAAGTTAAACTCAAAAGATCATTGTTTTAAAACTTGTTATTTTTCTTCTGTCTAATAAAAACTCAAGCTTTCATTAAAACTATGCAATCGAGGTTATAAATTGAAACTTATTCAAATTCAATACCATGAGAAAGCTCACTGAATTTGTGAGCACTAGCAGCAAATGATGCTTTAGTTGAGCTCAGCAGAGCTCTCAATACACTAGCAGTCAGTTTGATGAAAATTGCAAATGTTGGTACTGATCCAAGATGCGGAATTGGAGAAATACTTGCTGTATTTATTGGGACTTTTAAAGTAACCCGGTATTTTAGTTTTGTTTATTAGGTACTATTATATAACTTGGAACAGTTCTCGAACTGATCCAACTGCCCCAGCTATTTTGGAGGGTTAGTAGATTCAACTCAGATTCAATTCGTTTACTATCCCTTTCTTTCAACTTATGTTCCTTGTTTTCCATGACAGGTATGACAGCACGACGGTTAGTTTTGTAAGTTTTATTTTCAAAGGTAGATATAACAAACAAAATGAAATAAACGACACAAGGTTTGACATTTATTTTGACATAACAAAAATGACATTATTTTAAATTTATCGCTAATTTCTAACGTAAAATGGAACATTCATTTGAATGTAAAACGAGTTAATTCTAGATCAGTTGGGGGATGAACCTAAAGGTACCAAATAAATACAGCCATAGTTACCAGAAAATGAGCCTTCTACAGGCAAAATTACTTACAAGTACAAGTACCAATTTTCAGGTATTTATTCAATGGATACAATTTTTAGAAAAAAAAAAACTGTAAATGGCGAAAATCGATAAAATTGCTAGGGGTTTTTGACGATTTTCGTTTTATCGCTCTAAAAATTGTGTCCGACAAAATAAAATCTGATATAAATTCTACACTTATGTAATTTTGCCCGTAGATTCGATGAAGTAGTGATGTCCTTCTTTAGCCGTTTATCATATCGTTAGCTCGAAAATCGATGTCATAGGGACACGCTTTCGTTTACAAATATTTGTCATTTATAATTATTAAACATTTTTTAATAATTTTTGTATTATTACACTTTCTTTACACCTTACGATTTTCAATGTAAATTTCTGAAAAAACATTTCTTTCTGAAATTGGAATGTTATATTTGCCTGAAAAAAACTCCAGCGAAGAACATCATTATGTTTATTAATAGTGAAGTGAAATTTGATGTGTAAACACGAAGTAATAAAAGTAGATGTAGATATACATAGGAAGGGGGTGTAGACGTTGTGGCGTAGAAATTGAAAACGTCATGTACGTATGCGTTGCTGACATATCATCTCCAGCAGGAAATAGACTGGGAGTCTGACATGTTTGGAAGCCTTTCACCGCTCTCCATTCAATTACAGCAGGAATTGTTCGCACGATCTCAACTCACAACCGCAAGATGTAATTGCTCAAGAACGATCAAGGTGCGGTAAGATGCGCGGCCTTGGGACGAAAGGGAAACGCAATAAGTACAAAAATCTACCATCTGGGTTTCAAGGGTAACTGGGGATTCATCTTCTGCTTCTTCCAGAAACTTCCTGTTCAAGCCATAGTTAAATGATGACGGATTTACGGGCAGTAGTGGCTTAGTTGGTTAGTGCGCTTCGACTCCCTGTGTGGACTATGAGATCTGGGGTTCAAATCCTATAGTGATAACAAACCTGTATCGTTTATTATAATTGTAGGTATCGTCTCCTGTTATTGGACGTCTATCGTTCTGTCTGCTGGTGTACGCTATAGTAGCTATTTACGTAAGGAGTTAGATAATATTTCATTTTGTATAAGGGTGGGATACTTGCGAAGAAAGTCCCCGCAAAATCACAGTTTCAAAACGTCAGTCAGTTTTCAAAATTGACAATCATACATAGCAATATGTATTTATATCGTATCTGGCACTTTTGGGTTTGTTCGGAACGGTTTCACATGCCTATTTGTTTTGTCAGTAGTTTTGTTTTGAAACTAATTTCCTTTTTCTTCATTTGGAAGATAAAATTATTATTTTATTATCGTTATTATGAGTCTCTTAGTATAAAGATACCAAAAGCAAGATGAAGCAAGATCTTATTAATTTAATTTGTAGAATTAACACAAAGATTTATTGAACCTGTTAGTTAGCAACAATTTCTTTACCTCTTTTGTAAAGACAGTATCTATACATAAATAAAGTAAGAAAAAACACTAGATTTCCATCTTTACTAAAACTAAATTTTAACTTACCTACATAAGTTTAGATTTCGGTTACGTTTTCGGCCGAAACTAGAAGAGGAGCCGAATATTCGGTTACGGTTTCAGTTTCGGCTAAATATCGTGTTTCGATCAGGCACTACAAATTATATACTGTTCGAAAATAAAATAAAATAATTTAATATTAGATTTAGGCCCTCCATAAGTGAAAAAATCTGATGTGGTCACCACATGATTTCCTTGTACGGTTGTACGCCTTAAATTACACAGTTTTGTAGCACTTCATTTAAACTTATTTCATTTGAAAGTAAGATAAGATCCTCCAATGAGTCTCACATAAAATTTAAACGTCTTTAGTCTATATTTTATAAGAACAAAGTGTGAGGAAGATAGGAGCAATTTGTTCTTATAAAAAATAGACTATATGGTTAATCGTTTTTGAGTTATGCGAAAAAATCAAAAAATTCTTTCAAAAAAGTACCGTTTTGGCATTGACGATTGCAATGAAAAAAGGGAGATAAATAACTAGATGTTATAGCAGTCGCATATATAAAATTTCAATATTCTACGACTATTCATTTTTTAGTTATGCGAGATATATATACGTACCTACAAACGTCACGTCGAAACTAATCAAAATGGATATTTCCGTTAAAATACAAAATCCAGAAATTTTCATGATTACTTCCAAAGAAGTAAAAATGATGAAACATTATAATTAAAAACATCAACGTTTGTTTCACAAAGATTCCAAGTGAGTAATTTCATTCTGATAGATTTCGCAGAGGTTTATTTTTTCGTGGTGTACAGGAATTTGCTAACCATTGTATTATTCCAAGGGCAGTAAACGAAGTGGTACTTGAAAGCCTGGAGTCGGCTTGCAAAATTACACTATGCTTTGATGTCTTCATAACAGAACTCTGTACGTTAAAGGCATGAGTCTGACAAGGATGCCTGCTTGCAAATCGTACTCGCACTGAAAATTTAATCAGACAGACAGAAACAACTATAGTTGTTAAATAAAGTAAAGAAACAATCTCCCGTTTCAATCTTTAGAGGGATGATAGTTGGCGATGAAAAAACAAAAGTGTATATCTATTTAAGGTTATGTGCAATCTGTGTGAAAGTAGGGTTTGAGTTTTTGCGTCCGGTGGATTTTTTGCTTGTAAAATTGCAGTGTAATTTTGGAAGTACTTTTCTTTTTTGTTTCCTGGGGATAATTTCGTGATCACTTAAATACAGGTTCAGGATTTTTTGGTAGCGAACAACGGACATGTCTTTCATTATTTTAGCCATTACTCCTGCAATTTTGCAACAAAAGACGGACTTGTAAACAGCGTCAAAATAACAAAATTACATAGCAATTTACGGAGAAGTTTGCGCTTCGATATATAGATTCTCTTTAGTGTTATTTTAACGCTAATATCTTTTTACATTTCATTCGGATTTTTGCAGGAAGTTACAACTTATTCTCGAAAGAATTCACATGTATTATTTCTATTTCATAGTATTTAGCAACGAGAAAAAATTGATAAGCCATCGACTTAAACTTAACGGAATGTGAGATCTTGGATTTGATGGGCTCTTCTCACATATTTAAATTAAACAAATTGTGAATTAGATTTCAATAATTTGCTATAAATCAGTTTTAATTTCACTCGAGAAGTAGAGTTAAATTGGGACTGTTGCCGCATAAGTTGGTCATTTCATTGATGTATTTGTTTTCCCGAAAAAATGCATAGTTCACTAGATACGAGCAAAAAACTGATTTTGGCTAATTTACTTTTTGACATAACTTTTTTGTTTGAATTCATACAAGTTTCTAGTTTGCACATTCTATAGACACTTTTTTTTTACGGGGAATTGACAGTGGTCCTCAAAAGTTTCAAGAAAAAGTCCTCACTCTCAATTTTTATGAGGCTCAAAGTAGTCTTCATAGAAACAACAGAATAAATATTATTCAAAATTTTGATTAATACGTCTGAATTTAAGACAATAGTACATCAATATTTATAAATATGTATATTTTTAGTTTGAATTGTTTTCTCAAAGCATCTTATTTTTATCAAATTTATATTGAAATATAATAACTTTTCATTTGTATTATTCTTAATATTTTTCAGTAAGACTAATGCCCGGTTGCATGAAATGTGATTAGCTAATCAGAGGATTAACTGCACGTTGATACCATGTATTTTAATACGTTACCATGGTAACAACATGAAGTTAACCAGTTGTTTAAGAGAATTAATTCTGTTTTGAAATTGCAAAAAAGTATATATGCATGTTCCTACATGAAAAAAAATAATCCAAAACCAACTTAAACAAAAAAAAATTTTTAATGCATTTAAATGAAATACATAACGCTGAATATGTTTATTTGAAAAACTGTTTTCTAATACTTTTACTTTAGGAAATATCATTGTAAGAAACATGTAAGGAAACTAGGTGATTATTATTGCTCCTATAAAACTCGACTGCGTCTATTTTCATAATTTTCGCATGCATTATATAACAATATTTTTTTCTTTATGTATTATATAAATAGTTTATAAATATGATATTTGAAATAATGTAGCTATATGAGTACGAAGTGAATTGAAGGAAGTTGATACCTGGATGCGTATTAGAGCGAGATGCGCGGATGTCTTTGAGAAATGCCTGGCCTTATTTTATGCGCGATGTGCATTTGCGTGCGGCCGTCACTAAAAGAATGCAATTTAGAATTCACGTAATTCCTGGCGCTCATATATTTCTGACCTACTTCATGCTTTTCATTTTCTACTTTTTGAAGAAAGGAAAGAAAAATGTATTCCGGAACATTACAAGGGAGGCAGATATATTTTTTTACTTTTAATTTAGCGTGTTGAAATGTTCTTGGGGATTTTTTCCTTGGGCTTTGTGCAGCAGGATTTTAATACTAGGAGTTCATCCCAGACATGCATGTAAACAGGCTTTTGTTGTCTGTCCTCGATATATTTTTCATTTCTATAAAAGTTTTCCCAGCTTTTTACAATACAACATGAATATTATAAATATAAGAAATAAAAACACTCGCACTGCACAAGAGAGCTTACTGTATTTTTAAATAATGACCCATTTTAATCCTGTTATCTATTATTTTCAAATTTTTTTTCATTACTTATTATTTCTCATTGTCGGCCTCTATAGTCCCAGGTTTGAATCCCGCGAGGATATAAAAGTTTGTGTGTGTTTACACTTACTAAATAATCAATAATTATATCCATTTAATTGATTAATACAATTCCATAGATATGCTTCTCTATTAAGCTTTTTTACTTAAAAAAATAAGGAATCAGGAAATTAGCAAAATATGATTTTACATGTTAAATCCCACAGATTTTCTGAGATAATTTTTATTTTTAAGCACTCATTTTTTTGCTTTTCAACAAAATTACTCCAGCAAATTGACTTTAGCAAAAATTTGTCCTCCTTTGGAGTTGAGATTTACAATTTAGATTGCAAAAAAAAATTGTGCAAAATATAACTTTATTGATAAAATTAAGAAGTCTTGTGATATTACTTCTAATAATTAATATAATGTCATTCTAATATTTGTTTCAATTGTTTCAGGTAAACACCAAACCAAAGATTTTTCTACATTTGAATATATGATGAAGTACACCAGAAATGTTGGTATGTTATTAAATTATAATTTTTGTAAGCAATATTTACTTACTTTATATAGTTTTATTATTTTTTGACCTTCACTTGTCATTGATATTCTTTACATCTTCCTAGTAGAGGCCGGAAAATAACAAAACAATATGTAACACGGTCGCTCCAAATGGTAAGGAATGGATAGATTTATGGTGAAGGACGCACATTTTTTGCGACTTCAAGCTTGTTTTCAAAAGACATAACTGTCCGTTTCCGATACGTGATGCCCTCGGTGGACATCAATAGTTGGGTTATTTTCAGCATAGTTTGTACTTAGGGGATGAGAAGAGCCGGACAAACATAGGTTGAGAACTTCTGGATTTTTACTATTAAATAGTGTTTAGAAGTTCGAAATCTCTCTCTCTTGTTGTACTCGTCGATTGTTGTGGATGTCTTGTCTGAATGTCAGATATACCTTGGTATTTCTTAGTGAAATAACCAATTAGTTGTTTTACTGTGTGTAAAGGCTCTCTCATCGTGGTGTAAATTTGTAAGTAGTTTTTATTATATTCTGTGTGTAGTAATATTGATTTGTAGATCGATGTAAAAAGGTTTTCCAAATTGTTTGTAAATTAGAAAAGTAAGAATTTAGAGTTTATATAGAATCAAGTTACGCGTTGTAGTTTATTTGAATTATATAAATGTTTTTGATCGCGGTTGATTATTAAAATTTATATAATTTTGTTATTGTTGGAATATCGTGTTTGATTCAGCCCATCCTATTCCAACCCCTGTCTTTGTGACGTGGTAGCACAACGCGTAGGTAAAATTCTATTATAATAAAATTACTACCCTGCACCAATTTGACCATAATTATAATAAACCGCGTCTGTTATCATTATTAAACATCCCCATGTCTGCATCTATCACGGCAGACTTTTAAATAAATAAATAAAGTGATAGTGGTGGCAGCGACTATCGTTACCCTTGTCTCGTGTAAAAGTCGTTCATTAATATAATTCGTGGATTACTTTTGAGGCAAGTAAAACTCATAAATTAAAACCCTTTTATGTCAGGTACTAGATTTCGTCTTAGGCGACCGTACCTGTTACAAATATATAATATGACAGATATTCAGAACATCATTACACCTAGCTACTATGACAGTCATGAAGTACCAATACTTAATATTTACAATTTTTTTTTATTGTATTTGCTAATTGTTATATGCTTATATGTTTTCTGTCAATTTATAACTTTTCTAACAGAATTACTAAATTAAACCTTTGCTCTACAAGTGTCCACGTATGTTCAGATGGACAGACGGATTGAAAGACATCTCCTTAATAAGTCAAACCTTTTTGTATAGATTTTAATTCATGGATATCTGTTAAAACTTTGAAAGGAAACTTGTAAGAAATCAAGTGATGTAATCTTTATCTTAAAGATATGTAGGTGGGATAGTATAACACAGGTGAGATATTATGTTCCCCTTTGGCTGGCAGGCTATAATTCATTATAAAGTCTTGTGGTGCAAGGAGATATATTAAATTTGTTTTACTCTGGTTATTAAACACATGATATAGTGAAGACGCAAGAGGGTTATTGTCTTATTATTATGTTACAAAATTTATCAAAACCTATTATTTCTTCACTGAGAAATGTGGAACAAATTATAAAATATTAATAACTTCCTAATATTGTACTTATATGGGAATTGTTATGCAGTGGCGTACGCAAGGAACATTTGCAAACCTTTTTTTTAAATCATTATTAATATTATTCCCAACAAAACTATTAAATTCTAGCATTGTAGTTTAAATTGAAAATAGCAATTACACAGAAATATATGAGAAGTTCAAAATAGATATACAGGGTGTTCCATTTAAGTGTGCCACCATTGCTATCTCGAGAACTATAAGAGCTACGAGGTTAGTTAAATTAGCAAAAAACCACCATTTTACAAAACTAATACAATGAGCAAAAAAAATTTTTTTTTCGACCAGTGGTTCTCAAAATACGGGACATAACTTTCTTATTTTAAATGGGAACATATGTTTATTATTAGGTTATTCGATAGAGTATTTTTTTCTGAATTCAACGATATAAACATATCATACACTAATATAACAAAATAACTGAGAAAAATGCATGTTAGATGTATATGTATTTTATTTTGACTGAAACAAGAGTGCTATGGATAGAAAACATATACATATTGTTCTGTCTAACATTGTTTGATTATTTTTTGTTAAATTTAAACTGTCAGTTTTAAGAAGAAAATGAATTGTTTTTGAGAACCACTGGTGGAAAAAAATATTTTTTTTGCTCATTGTATTAGTCTTGTAAAATGGTGGTTCTTTGCTAATTTAACCAACCTCGTAGCTCTTATAGTTCTCGAGATAGCAATGGTGGCACACTTAAATGGAACACCCTGTATAGGATGGGGCAAAGCAACCTCCCTAGTTTTGAAGTTGAATTAAAAAAAATAATCTAGTAGGGTTTGTAGGGTTCTGAAACGATGTTTTACAGAGGTCAGTTGGCCGGGGAACATCTCCCTCAAAATAGACATTAAATATCAAGCTGTGTGGGCTGTGGTTTAATCCTGTTGGAACCAGACAATTCCTGCATTAAATTATTCAAGAGCTGGCGCAAAAACTCTTGAATCATGGTGACATACCGAACAGAATTCATGGTAACGCGCGATTTCCTTCCAATTCTTCGGTGTTCTAGAGGTTCGTTGTCGCCCATTTCTTTCACAGACACACTTTCTGTGTTTATTTGAGGATTGTAGGTTTATAAGACGATACATTGGTTCAAAAACACGAATGGAACAATAAGTAATATACAATTTTTTATACTTTGTGTACAAAAACCTCAAAAAATTTTTTAAAAATTAATGAAATATGATCTACAGATTTATTAAAATATGGTAACCTTCTTGACTGTTGGACACTTGTAAATGTCATAATTCATATCTATATAATATTGTGAAAATATTTCAAATTTATACATTAAGACTTTTTTAATATCGTTTTAAATTAGCTTGGTTTATTCGTTATTTATAGGTACAATAAATTCAAATTTTATTTAAAACATTTTAAAATACTTGAGCTTATCAATTTGACATTTAATGTGGAGCTCAGGATTAGAAATACCAATTAAGAAAAAAAAATCCAAAAACAGTTTAACAATGTTCAACACTATTATACCGTTGTCGATATGATAATAGAGCTATTGTTAACTTAAAATATAATAAATATATTAAAGTTATAATTTTATTTGTTTGTTGTATTGTAGTATTAATATTATAAGATAATGAGATTTTTAAATTTATATATTATATAATAAAAGTAATAGTAAAAACACTTTTCATGTACATTTTTTAGTTCTCGTTAAAAATAGTGTAACTCTGCATGTATAAAAATGAGAAGCCATGTTGTTAGGATTTCACAAAGAATTTTGCCTCGCAGCGTAACTTCTTGTCATGTCTTGTTTTTTAATGTTAAATATTGTCTTCTCTTGTCTTGTTTTCAAGCAAGAACGAAAACAAGAATCGTGAAATGCGACCTAGAACCTTCGCGAGCATCAAAACAATGATAGTGCTTTACTTTAAGACAAATTAATTTGTAAGAAGAGAAAACACAATGGAATTCTTTTCTTTTCTTTGTAGTAATTGAAGTGAACCTTTCGTCTACCTTTGCAATAAGATTAAAAATAATTAACTAGTAAAAAGATTGAAGCATCTTAGAGAAATTCTGAAAGGACAATAAGAAACAGGATTCCTTTACGTCGTTCGAACAATAAAGCTACATCATATTCAAAGCCACGAATACTAGCCAATTTAAACTTACACTGCGAGATATATTTCCTATTTTATTTCAACTATTCAAAGGATTCGCTTAAATGTGGAATCGATATTGAGTTATGTTTATTGTCTCCTGAAAGAATTTCAAACGGCAAGACCTACATTCAATAAAGGAGATACGATTTGAAAGATATAATTATCTTTTGTACGACCATAAGCGGAAATCGTTCATTCTACGTACTTTACAACTTTACTACCAGCACGGTTTTCTCTCACTGTGCGGAATATTTTATTACGCTGCAGTTGCGAGCCAATTATATTACAGACATTCATTTCAACACAGCTGTGGACCAATCATTCTGATGTTTTCCATTGTGTAGACTAGAAACTATAAAATGTGGTTCTTAATTTTTTTTAGTTTTTCAATTTAAGATTTACGTCAGCTTCCAAAAAGTCAATAAATGAACGACGTATTATATTTATAACATGTCAGTTCTCATTTTTCATTTTAACACAAATATTGTTTTTTGCTTCAACTGTTGGGTTTGTATTGTTTATTTAGGTGAATTTTAAAATAATTCAAATACGTGTATATAACTAAATTTAATAAACAAATAATAAATTATAAAAAGATAATAAAAAATAAGTAACTCTATAAATAAAAAATAAACACTAATTTAAGAGTAATTCCAACTATTTATTTATATCACGAACTATTTTTATTTATTTCCACAATATATTTATTTCTACTTTATATGTCCATGACATGCATTGACCGAAACTGACTTCCTTTAGTCACTCTCTGTATACTCTGACCGATACTGACTTTTTCAAACCGCAAGCCACGACCCTTTTATACCTGCGGGCAACTAATCTCGAATATTCCAGAGCTTTTTGAAAAATCCCGAAAATATCCCACGTAACCTTTATCGAGACACATTCTTTTATTAATAAAAATAAATCATCAGTTTACATTTATTTCTTGTACTTACGTAAATTTTAAACTGGTCACAACTGGTATAGTATAGAATAATATACCGAGAGTATTTTTTAACGTGAAACATGGAATTTATCATATCCATGGTTACGACTTGATATCTGATTGACAGCAATATATACTTGCATTTAAAAATGAAACATGGGACCGAATTAAAATTTTCTTTTTAGGTTATAAAATTTTCTGATAGACCAACACCAAGTGCAACAAAAATTTGAGAAAGGTCTGCTAGATCACACGATCTTACACAACTAGATTCTTTTTAATGGTCACCTTTAAAATCAGAAGCTTGTACTGGGGGCAATCTTAAAAAGTTAGATTAATTAAAAATTCAAATTTAAATCATTCCTCAATATATTACAATTCCCCACATATCATCATATGTAATTCAAAAATTTCGTAGCAGATTGAGTAATGATTGTTTAATTGTTCGTTATTATACTAACTTGTTTCTTATTTAGTGTATTAGTTCATTATTTTGTAATTTTTTACAATGTTGCTGTTAAATGCTAAAGACGGAAACTACTAAATTTTCTTTAGTTTAGTGTTTTTTCTTGTGATTCAATTGGGAACCGTGTACACAGCATGGCTGAACTCAATACAACAGTCCACAAGCATCAATGTATTTTGTATTAGTTATTGAATAATTAAAGTTATAAATAAAGCTGTGTACAACAGAAAAAGCAAGTGTAATCATTCAACTGTTACAATTTAATACTGTCAAATTCATTTCCTATGTTTAATTTTAAATGAGACAAGCAAACATTGTTGTCAATCAAATATCAAGTCGTAACCATGGATATGATAAATCCCTATGTTTCACGTTAAAAAATACCTATAGATTTATTAGAGTTTGAGCTAGATGTATATAGTCGTAGACTTAGTAGCGACTCCGATGATCTATTTGTGTAAGATTTCCCTGTAAGGGACGTCAAATAAACAGTCCATAGGGCCGGTGGCCGTCTGCATCTTTGGCTTGCTAATCAACCTAACCCAACTTTGAACCCTCGCGGTGGAATTTGTGTTGATGCGAAGTGAAAGAACGTAGTCCTTTGATTCGATATCTGAGGATATATTGTAATGTAGCCACTCGGCGTAAACACAGGCATCTTTGATGTAGCGGATTGGGTTCCCGGTTTTCGGTCGCAGTTCCAGGACTCGGGCTCCACTTGTAAATGTGGCTGCGCTTAAATCTATTTTACTGCCTCTCGCCATACATTACACAGCTACAGCTTTGTTTTTTCCCAGAATTGATGTGTTTATTCCAAACTTTCTCAAGATAAACTAATAATAGTAGCGAACTGGGACACAATCATAACAATTAGTTTCGTTCCAAAATTCCACATGCAACTTTTATTTTTTTTATATATGAATTTTTTATAATACAAAAAGGTGTCTTAACATTTTTCTGTCATCATAATTGTCATAAGTAGAACTTGGTTTATGCAGCACTATCACTATCATAATCATAAGAAAAGAATCGTTTACCTAACATTTTTGATATGACTGCGATTTGACAATGGGGAAGTTTAGCGTATTTTTTTTATTTTTTTATTTTATGAAGATTGCCCTCAAAAGTGATATTCTACATTTTATTTCACCCAAAGATGCCTAGATTTCTCAAAAAATGAAATTTTATACAAAAATGACGTCATAGTGGCTCGCGGAGAACGTGTCTATCTTAACCAGCGCGCGCTGGGTTCCCATGGCAACAGAGAAGCGTGTGGTGTTATGCCGCAAGATACAACCTACGTTCAAAAAATCAGGTCTCACCATCCCTTCTGCGCAAGCGCATAACTCACTTGTGACGTCAGAGTGGCTCGAAGATAAATCATTAATTATAAATAATTGGCAACATAATTTTAAGTTTCAATTACATTTTAAGTTATAATTATTCATATACTTACAACTAAAAGATATTTCACATGTAATTTCAACCACGCTAAACTTCCCCATTAAAAACTTCAAACTTGCATTGTATTATAGTATTGTTACATTTTTTGCCATTTTTAGTGTTTTTCTAGTATGAATTCTATCTGTTGAGATACAAATCTGAAAATTGGTCGCTGAATCCTAAAACCTAACCATTTAAGAGATATACCTAAAGAACCTAATTTTATAGGTATGAATTCTAGCACGAATATTTCGAGTACGGGAAGAGACAATGGAATTTTATTTGACAATTTGGAATCAGTGTATCCATAACTGAAGTCCAAAAAATGAAAAAAATTGAAGAGAAAAAATTTCGAGGCTTTGAGAGTTACTATTACATTTTTATTTTTCCAGTTAATATTCACAATAGTAGAATCTGTCAACAAATTGAAAGGACTCGTCGTTTAAAATCTAAAAGCTTCGTACCATCTTCGTGGCTCGAGTTTCTTTGTTTATGTATCATTAACGCGCTTAGAAAATTTTCAATAAGGGCACATTAATAAAAATATAAACATACAGAAATCGATTTTCAAGAAGCAACAAATATGTTATCACTTTGATAAAACTTAGGAAAAATAATTATCAAAAAAAAATATTATATTTCCCATACTCCAAAGGGGAGGTAGCTGTATCAGCTTTCCATGCTTTGTCAACGTCCATGTATACCGGGTGTCCCAGCTCGACCGACACATGGGAGTTTTACATGGGAAATCAGTTAATTATGAATAGTATCTCCCCAGTGCAAGATATTAACTTGAAATTTTGTATACTTATTGGGGAATATTAATTCTATGGATCACACTTATTTGAAATATGCAATTTCGTCTGCAGGGCGAGATTTATTAAATTTAAAATCTAACATTTTCGTTCAAAATCAGTCAGCCATGGAAATAAAAGAAAATATCTGTGTGACAGTTCTGACATTTAATGACATGCCTTTGTAGATATTTATATTTTTGTAATATTGGTATATTATTTAACAAAAAGAAACTAAATTCAACTTAAATAATATTAAAATAAAGGGAATAACAATTAAAATCAGTGATACTTCATTAAACTGTCAGATAAATATTTTCTTTTATTTCCATGGCTGTCTGATTTTGAACGAAACTATTAGATTTTAAATTTAATAAATCTGGCCCTGCAGACGAAATTGCATATTTCAAATAAGTGTGATCCATAGAATTAATATTCCTCAATAAGTATACAAAATTTCAAGTTAATATCTTACACTGGGGAGATACTATTCATAATTAACTGATTTCCTATGTAAAACTCCCATGTGTCGGTCGGGCTGGGACACCCGGTATGATGATTCTAGCTGATTCAAAATTGGACTTGTTGAACAATTGTTTAAAAATACACAAATGTGAAGCTTGTGAGACGATTTGTCAACAAAAATTCGAATTAGACAACAATATTTAAATTATAAAGGTCATAGTTTGGAGAATTCTGAGTTCGTAAATTTAAAAACAACATACGAATATTTTTATAATTACGTATATTGTTTAGAAAATAGTTTTTATTAAAACATTGAAAAATTAATTGCTTATATGTACGAGTTAGTAAAAAAATTCAATTCGTATATTAAATAGTAATATGAATTTTAAATCTTATCAATAAAAATAAATAAAAAATTGTGCTTATTGATGAAATTGCAAAATACAGGCTTTTTGTTTTTTATTTTCATTTCCATTCAATATAATTTACTTTTATTATATTATTAAGTTTATATTTTTAGAATTTCTACATTCCAAAAATTATTTTATCATTCAAACAAAAATTTAAATTTCGAGCGTAAATCAATCAACAAAAAGAATCCACAGTCATTTTGGCGGCATATAAAAAGGATAATTCGAGATTTTAGCGGATGTTCACGGATAGACTTACCCAGCGTAATTAAAAATATTCATATGTATAGAGTGGCTTAAGACAACCGTAGGTAGAGTAACGCAGCTTCTTTGAAGCTCTCTAGACTCTTTTATTGGGCTGGGTTGATTCTTGTTGCTTTAAGGTTAGAATGCTGATTCTTTACCATGTCTTCCTATTTTTTGTTGGTTTCTTCGAACTTGTTACTCCTTTTTTAAAATATTCTTCCACTTCTTGTGTAGCTATTTAGATCCGGGTTTCCCTCGTCTTCTTTTCTTTCCTGGTTTCTAGTAACTAGGGTAACATCATAACAACATAACACGGAGTGTCGCTTCTGTATATAACTATTCTGTGGTAAAATTATGTACAGCACAATTTGTTTTGCAAGTATTTTCAAGTTTTAAATCTAAAATCATATAATGAAACTTATTCTTAAAAAACAAAAACACAAAACTGGAAGTTTATTTTTTTAGTAACTGGACCTGAAACCATTAATATAAACTATTATATCTCTGAAATACCCGCAGTACTTACTTTGAAGCCTAAATGTTGGAAAACGATTCGATAAAGTTTGGAACTTGGTATAAAAATCCCGGGCTATTACTTGCCATCCTCGCTGCTCATTAATGTGTAGTGTGTGGAATTTATGAAGATACACGGAGCTGTAGTTAGTGTAATCTGGAATGCTGCTCGCTCAGAGACAAGTGAATTTTATTAGCTGCTTGATAAAGTCATTAGCATATATAATTAAAACGCTAAGACGTCATAAACGTTGCTAATCACTGGCATTCTTGCCGGGATATCTCATCAGAGTCGAGTTCATATGCCAGGGCCAGACCAGCAGTGCTAGAGGCAGACTGAGGATTTACTTGCTGCTTACTGCATTGCATGTTCCTACTTTATTACTCACTTACGCGAATATACTTGTTCATATATTGGCTGGCGTTATATATTGAATTAAAAGTGTTAAAAAAGGCTTAAAGAATCATTTACAAGATATGAACTGTTTTTACTTCCTTGTACAAAGAAAGGAAGTTTTGTAATTGAAAAAAAATCGGTTTTAAGATTTCAATGGAAATATCCGTTTTGAATAATTTCGGCGTAATGTTTGTACGTACGTTTTGTAATATTTATTTATTTGAGTGAAGTGAAGAAATAATTAAAAAACGAATATTTATATTACTAGGTTTAATGAACGAATAATAAATTATAAAAAGATAATAAAATAAGTAACTCTACGAATAAACAAATAAAAGCACTGATTTAAGACAAAATAATTAATAATAAAGACTTAAACATTAAGAATATTTATGCAATATTTGTTTTCACGTTGTTCTACTTTACATGTCGCTGACAAGCACTGACTGACACGAACATTTTTCAGTGATTCTCTGCACATTCTGACTAATACTGACTTCGTCGACCTACCAGACGCAACCTTTTTATACCTGCGGGCAGCTAATCTCGAATATTCGAGAGCCTTTGGGCTCTGCAAAATACCCAAACAATAGCGGAGTCGCTCCTGTCCCACTTTTAACGAGTCACGTTCGAGTCGCATAACTCAAAGTATTGAAATATTGTATATGCGACTGCAATAACATCAAGTCGTGCAGTTCCTTTGTTTTGTAGTGTTTTTTTTTTAATTTTTCGCATACCTCAAAAAGGATAGTCGTAGGAATGTTGAAATTTTGTTTATGGAATTTGCTATAATATTTAGTTATGCACCTACATTTTTTGTTCCAATTGGCCTTTTCGAAAGGGCATTTTACTTTTGGCAGAAACTTAATAAAAATAATAATTTAGTTGGCTTGTAAATATTATACACGTATTCTTTTTTAATACTTAGTAATACACGGGAAATAAATTAATAAAAATTTATCTTGATATCATTACCCAAACGACAGTTTAGAGAAAGATAACTAGTGTTTTGAGAAACTGAAATTAGGCAGAAGTAGATATGGTAGCATTTCAGTGCAGTTAGTCTCCGTGGTTTATCGGGTTACTACGTCACGGGGCACGCCCCCTTTCTTAATTTTCGAATTTCTCTTACAAATTTTAACATTTTATAATAATTTTTACATTACACTCTATTTAACTCAAATTTCAATTTATAATATTTTCTATAAAATACCTCCTCTTGCAAAATTTCTATTATTAACGTCGTATGAAGTTGAATGGAGATAATGTAATGAAAAGAGAGAAACATAAGCACACAGATATCTATACTTTACGGGTTTCGAACCTATAACACCAGGATTGTGTGCGCTGAACAGTTAACGCGATTGTGTTGACAGTCAAAAATTTTTAACATTTATTCTTTATTTTGCTGTCTGGAAATTAACTCTTGGACTTTGAAGGTTAAATAGCGCTATTTAATTTTGAAGTTTATTTATTTAGTAGGACGAAAAACTGTTTCATCTTTTAGTAATTAATTTGTTGGCAGTGCGAACATCCTCCGTGTGTTTTTCCGTAACTAACATATCGAAAACAAGCCATAAATTCCAGCAATCACAAACAAGTGCCGTGAGTTTGCTGAGCTGGCCCCCCGTCCCCTGCCCCCCCACTAGCACGCTCATGGCCCGGCAGCCCCAGCTCAACATCATATAATATTTTATCGCTCGTAAAACAAGAGACGAACACTGCTGTTATGATGGCAACGCCGACAGATGGCCAAGACGACAGGGCTATCGCAGCCAACTACCAACCAAGAGTTGCATTATCGAAACGGACCACTTTGCCCGTCTTTCACATGGGATAACTTTGTTCAATTGAAGATGGAGCCTTCTCAACTCTGTGGGATACCATAGGATACACATTTTATAGTGCAAATCTTGGCCTTCGAATAAATATACAAATTTATAATAAGAACAAAATAAGCACGAAATTGTAGTATTATTTTTACTGATTCCCAAAATAAGAGCTCATGCAGATTTTGACATTTCGACATTTTTACGGAATTCACGGTCTAAACAATTTATTTTAACTATTTTAACTGTGATGTCTGTTGATTTAAAATATATCCTTTTATTTAAACTTCTCACAAAAATGGTGCCACGTGATCAAATTTTGGAAGAAATCGATCAACCGCATGTAACTGTTTACTTTCGTCAGTTTTAGGTATTTGTGATGTTTTGACAGATAACTTACTTTCATAGCAACATAAGTCGTTAGTGACTCATAACATTTATTATCGTGAGTATTTTTTAACCTGAAACTTGGGGATTTATTATATCATGGTTACAACTTCATATTTGATTGATAGCAATGTATGCTTGCTTGTCTCATTTAAAATGAAACATAGGGAACAAATTTGATATTTGCTTTGTAGGCTATAAAATTTTTTGACAGGTCTACACCAAGTGCAACAACAATTTTAAGGATCATTAATAACGTTAGAGGAAATGGTAGAATAGTAGAATGGGATGCTACACAACAAGTAACATAATCTTGAGCTCCTTAAGTTTCGCCTCAGTTCATACCTACTACAATGTTATAATGTACTTTCATTCTTTGCAGCTTAAGTAAATATACTTTCTGAGATAAAAATAGCAGATAAATATCGCATTAATAAGTATGGTACGTAATGATAGATTAGTAGAATGCTAAGTAACAAGTAACATAATATTGGGCTCCTTAAGTTTCGCCTCAGTTCATACCTATTCCAATGTTCTAATGTACTTACATTCCTTGTAGCTTAAATAACTACAGTTTCTGAGATCAAAATAACACATAAATATCACATTTAATACGTACAATATCTCCCGAAATTAATTTTGTTATCGTTAAAAATAAATTTGGAGTCAAATGGAAAGTATAGTATAGTTCCATTTATCAGAAAAAAACTACAGAAAATTAATGAGTCTTGTTGAAGTTCTTGATCTTTATGATGAGTTGATCAAGTTTGTTAAAAATATACGAAATAAATTTAATATTTACCTAATTGTAACAAGAGAAATGCATGCAAATATTACTCAAAAAAGAGTAATAGCCTGTAAACTGTCATTAACATTGCAAACCTAGTCATAAAAGTTGTCAGAAACTTATGTTATTATGGAAGTAATTTAGATTTGCATTAACGCTGGCGCAAAAAATTCTGCAAATATACTTCTTAAATTTCCTTATTGTCCGTAGTGCAAAGTTATTTTATTAAAAAGAATATATAAGATAAGACTTCATAATAATTGATAATGAGACGTAATCGTAGTGATTTATTTAATGTTTTATCTGCAAAAACAATGTTTAGAAGGCACGATAAGGTAGCAGGTATATTGTGTTTTTATGTGCCGTTGGAAGAAAGTGAAATTTCCCCTGTCAGCCGTAATACCGTGTATGAAATACGCTGAAATCTTCGTTAATGGGCTCATTCATTTATAGTAAATAGTTTTTACGGCAGTTTTCCGTTTGTTAAATTGCATTACAAGTACTTTGCTCGCAATTTGCTGTGTTAGTACACACAGTCACGTTACAGTAACAATCTGCGGAAGCGATGGATCGATGGCCGGCATATTTACTCTCTGGGGGAGCCGAATCGCACTCCATATTTCCACTAAGAGACAGACACTGGCCGACGGATTATTACCACACTATAACAAACAATTCCCCACCGTTAGCTTTGATCCATGACAGATTTCTTTTGTGCGATAGGAATTTTAATTCCAAAAAACATGTTTTATGTATAGTATGTATTATCGACTGTTATTTTTAAGAAGGTTATTGTAATAACGAGCACCGGTTGTTCACTTGGTTAACGCGCTCCAACTCAAAGTGAGCGGAATGTAAGATCTGCTGTTCGATTCACGGCGTTGTCAACTATTAACTTTAAAAAAAATAGCGCTGTATCCGAGTGGTTCAATACCAACTCTAAGCTACAGATCTTTTGCAAAGGCGATTGCCTGCTAACTCTTCATTGAAATGTAAGCAAAATTGGCAAGATAATTCTCTAATCTCGACGCTTAACTGAAAAGAGATAATTGAGAAAGACGAGGAAGTTTTATTGTAATCAAAGTAACTGCCACGTTTTAAATTTTTACGGATGTCTACGAATTAAGGGCAATACATTTGTAATGTAGCGATCCCAAGGTCATGTCGCAGGGGATGGCCGCTAGCAGACCTATCAAGACTTGTTCGCAACGCTTCTATTGTCCTAACGCTCGAAGATGCGAGAACATTCTCAAACTTAATTCCTCTACTATTTAAGCTGAGCAGAAGAGATAGCGTGGACAGTCTGATATTAATACGTGTAGTGAGCATGAATAATTGGTGATATAAATAAATAATAAATAAGTAGTGCGTAGTGTTAAATGTTTAAATAAATAATATTATTGTTTAACTCTTTATTAGTAATTATTATTCTTAAATTAGTGTTAATATTTGTTCATTCATAGTTTTAGTTATTTTTATTATCTTTTTATAATTTATTATTCGTTTATTAAACTTTGCTATATAAATAATCGTGTTGCAATTATTTTTACACTTCACATAAATAAATAAAACGTTACATTAAGTTAATATGTAGAGTAATTAGCGTGAACAAATTTTAATGAAACTTTATATTTAAAATTAGGGAATTTACTACTGGAATTCAGTCAAGTTTCGGAATCTTTATTTCTGCTCCGACCGGTTTAGATCCCAATTGGGTCTTAGGATGTGAAAGTAAAAAATAAATATGAAAAATAGTTAGCGTATTTAATAATAAAACCTAGAGACGTACACATGAGCTATTTATGTAATATGTAAGGAAACAAAGGTATTTATGTAAAGCATGCGAAAATTACACGGTGAGACGAAAGCGAGTTTGTAAGATAAGAACCATATAGTTTCTTTATGTGTTTCATACAATATTTTCTCTACTATGACAATTGCAAAATAAATAAAAAAGACAATACCAAGAACTGCTTAACTTTGTGCGTTAAGCGTTACTAAGTTACTACAACAAAATTTATGGTTATAAACAGATAAACGATATAAAATTAAGCTGTCATTTAAGTTTTTTTAATTTTAAATTTCTTAAAAAATACAAGAAATAATAAACTTGACCAAGCGTGTTGCTTTTAAAAAAAAATATGTAGTAGGCTCTGCAGCAAGATAATTTAAAAAACATTGATACGTCAAAATCAGTCAAAATAATAAAAATAATATCAATGCCATATGTATCGCAATTACCATAGACGTCAACGATATTTTAAGAGGCCAAAAAAAATTTTCTTAAATAGACAATATTTTACCAATATACGATTATTACTTTAAGGGCCGGTTTTTCCACCTCTGGTTAAAGTGCCGGTTACCTTAACTGTCGGTTAATAGAAAAATATCGCATCGAAATTGTAAATAACTTATATTTTTAACAACTTACATTAGTTTTTCGATGCGATTTTTTTTTACTAACCGATGGTTAAGGTAACCAGCACTTTAACCAGAGATGGAAAAACCGGCCCTAAATGTTACAATTTCGATTAATGTTTTCATAAAATTTGTGTTGTTTCTATATACATTTATGTTGCAATTTCCTCCGAACCACATTTTTCAGTTAATAACAGGTAAAATAATGAAATTCAAAAATGCATATACTTTATCGTCTCTTACTTAGACTTTCTCGCATTCTGCTCTTCACTTTCATTTCTCCTATAAAATTTTTATGACTGCGCGCAGCTGTTGGCTCGTGCGACTAATTCCTTAAGTTATGTGAGTTTTACAGCGGCTGAAAATTTCTTTCTTGCAATACAAACTGAAAATTTAGATAACATTTGGCTATAAAGTGGGAGACGCACTTAATAAGGCTTTCGCCGATGGCGTGGCCGTTTACAAGCTTGACGGGCTTTTAGCATTTTTACGGGAGAATTTGCCGTGTAATTTAAAACTAATGGACTATGTAAGATTGCGACGGGAGGGGGCATTGCTATTGCTTTCTAATTACACAAAGGAAAAGGGTGGAAGCTTCACTTAGATTTGTTTGCTGAGGACAAAATTACCCTAAATTAAATAACACTTTCATAAACGATGTCACTAAGTGAATATCGTTACTTACTTCATTCTATACTTAAAATGTATAACGATTCTGATTGGTATGCTTATCAACATAGAAATAATTGAGATTTTTTTTTGTTCGCTATACGAAAGGAAAATAATGTAAATAAAAAAACAGTATGAAAAACTGAGAATATAATATTTAAACAATATTAGAGAAATTACTTGACTAAATTTCACAAATCTAAAGTATTTGAATCAATTTAAGCTGAAATGAAAATTAAAACTCACATAACGTTAAAGTAATGAATTTATATAATATTATATATTATATATAATATTTATATAAAATTTTCTTTTCTGGGGCCCAAAATATTTGGGGGCCAAGCAGACGATGTAAATTCTGATACAATTTACTGAAATAAAATATTAATGTTTTATTTTTGGCCTCTACTAGATCCAGTAACTCGTTCACAATCGTCGAAGGGTGAAAATTATTTTATTGAGATTTTAATTTTCATCTCCAACAAGTTATACTGAAACTAATAGAGGTGTAGAATAAAATGGTACGATTGAATTTCAATGGTTTCCTTTAGAATTGATTTACCAGTCAAGGAATTTTAGAAGAAATTAGATGTACACATTATATTAAAGTGCTAAATAGCCGACTAACAGTATCAGTATTAAATAATACAAACATTTCATATATATAACATTTATAATATAGTAAACGAAATTGCATGTGTCACCAAATAAATATATTTTTCTTAAATAAAAGTTGTTACTTGTTTATTTTAAAGCTTTTTTTTTCGAAATATTTACCAATTACCGCATTTAATTTTGATAGAATTTTACCAAAAGTTGATCTACTCGTGGTATTGATATTATAAGCTTAAATATAAAAATACATTCAAATCCGTTCATTCGCAGTTACTTCCTCTTACAAAAAAATATCAAAACATATTATAATAATAATCTTTAAATATCAAAATGATATGATTACAAGACCACTCTTATTACAGGTAGCAATAGAAAAAAAAATGCTTTACTGTACGAGTCCTTATTATTAATATTGAAATGATTTTTTAATAATTCTAATAAGAACTTAACTGAATATATCAGAGCAAATATTATTTTCTGTTTAAATAACTACAAGTATATGAAAGAAAGAAAAGATTGGCAGCAAATGGCTAAGAAACTACGATGATTTATTTACGCGCCAATGAATTTTAAGATCCTAGTTAATTATCGCCAGAATAATGTGCAGAAAACGTATGGTGTGTGGGTAGTCGTGAACGAGTGTGACTTCTTAATAAGCGGACTTCTCCCATCGTAAATCTTTTCATTACAGGTAGAAAATTGGTCGAAGAAAAATAAAACTTGTCTGGTTGTAAGTTGGATGTCGTTACACGGGTAAATTGGTGCGGGAATGATTATAGGATGTAAATAAACAAGTGTAGTAGAAGGCGCAAACTCAAACTTCATTTGCATTCTTAATAGGTAGAAAAATGAGAAAAGTACAACACCAACAACTTGGCAACTTGACGAGGGGCGCACAAATGGGGCACCGAGAATTACACGAGGCAACATTTTAATTTGCAAATGTTTTCCGAACTTGTCAGATTATAGATAATACAGCTTTTTTCTTCCTATAACCAAACTTTGGATATAACCAGGGACTCGAACCGAAAAATTTTGGGGTTCGGTTACGATTAACGGTTTTTACATTATTAAAAATTCGGGTTCGTTTATCGGTAACGGTTTTATGAAATTATTATTTTGGTTTTCGTTTCGGTTAAAATAAACAAATACATTTCATTTTCTTTAAGCGGTTTTTTTCGGTTTCGGTTAAAATTATAAACTGTTTTAATTAAAAATATAGTTTCTTTAATTTTAAGTTGTGATCTAAAAATAAAATTGCGCTTTAAAATATAACTAGTTCATCATTTTATATTAACTAAGTACACTAGAATTTTATAAAAATAAGTAAAATTTATGGTTAATATTTTCAGTTTAGTACAATATTTATATTTAATCTGGTTTTAGTACCGATATTTTTTCGGTTTGGTTATGTTTTCGGTTACAGAATACATTTGTTTTTCGTATCGATTTTCGGTTGCCATATTTGAAGAAATAAAGTATAGGTTCCGGTTTTGTTAAAAGACAAATATGGGTGCGGTTTTCGGTTACGGTTTCGTTATGGTTCGGGTCCCTGGATATAATTATGTAAAAAGATACTTGATTATAGAAAAGATAATTTCAGTAACTTATAGTGCTATTCCGTATTTTACCTCTACAAATCTCTCTCAGGAAATCATTGTCTTAGACTTTATAGAAATTATAAAAGTCTATAATCGCTACAGAAGTATATAGAATTGAAGAAGAATACTTGATGTACTTGTTTCGTGAAAAGCTTTACTTACATTTTTGTTTTAAAGATTGTCAGCGAAATATTATTAAACATACAGGGTGGCGACTCGCACACCTGTACATAGGGATTTATACATTTATACCATGTAATAGTATATTATATACTAAGGTACTAAAGTGCATGTTTTAATTCTGATAGCCGTAGGCTCGTGAAATAATCACTAGAAGTATTAAAGGCACTTTAGTCCTGTGGGATACACTATTTTTACATTGTAAAATAATAATTATTTGGTTATATTTAGCTAACTGTTAAATACGTGTCAGATTTGAAAAATTATGCCTATTTTTCTGGTAATCTAGGTATGGTTATATACATACACCTACTTGCTTCTGTGGTAGCATAATGATTGTTTATGAATTTAATCCCTCCGGGATTAAAACTGCTAATTCAGTCTTCGAAAATGACGACTAAAGCAGGCTTTTACTCCCGAAAATACAAAAAATAATATTGTCGTAATTTCCTGCTTCCCTAATTATTTTAGGTAACATAGCTTGAAGTAATAGTTGTTTACGTTTCTTTTTTGAGTCTTTTTTCCTTAGAAATTAGGTACGAAAATTAAGTAAATTATCCCAAATATAGCGGTAGCCATGAATTTGCAACAAAAATAAACACGTGTTATAGTTTACCTGTCAAGTTACTCTAAAAATAAAGCAATTATATTTTGTTTTAAGTTTTTAAATTTAACATTAATATATGTAATACCTATATAATACATAAACCGAAGAAAATAATTTCTTCAAAAGCTGCCGTCGAGAAAACTGCCAATAGTATTCTATTCCTAGATAGAGATGTTCCAATGCTACTGATACGATATCGGTATCGATACTTTTCTTTCGATACTGGTAGTTTAGAATCGATACTAATCTTTAGATAATTTATTAATATATGTACATGTCACTCAGTATCGAAAAACATTAATTTGTTTAGGGTGTCAGTTACTTTAACCAACGGTTAAGAGAAAAATATCGCATCAAACAACTGATGCAAGGTATCAAAAATATGTCATGTACTATTTTGATGCGTTGTTTTCCTGTCAACCGCGATAGTTAAGGTAACCGACCTTTAATCATATATAAATGTTTCTATCTGTTAAGTTTTTTTTGAACAAGAAACTAACTTTTTTATCACTCCTGGGAAACTGAGTTTACTTGGTGCTTGCAATGAAGAGTGAAACATTTAATTTTATTGTAAAACATAAGATAATATAAAACATAACTACGATTTTTACATTTTCCTTTCCACACATTATCGATACATTTTTCTGATACTAATATCAATAATTTTTATTCCATATTTTTGATACCTAACTATCGTACATTCTCATTCCTAGGTTCTATTTAGCTGAAATATGAAGACATCATATGAGTATATTTTGTTGATGGCTGTAGTCTGGCGTATATCTTGTACTTTGCATATTACAAATTATCCTTCGACTGTGTATAATTTCTTTTCCACTTTATTCTGTAAGATGTTCATTCACTCGTAATATAGCACAAAAGAAAATATTCCGAGTAAAATATTGAATAGAAATACGCTCTTTTAAAATACATTTAGCGCAGTTGGCAAAAAAGCGGCGTGCAGTCTGAGAACCTGAGGTTCTTTCTCCTTAATTCCTTCGCCGCCGTCGACGTCATAACTCGTGCGGATAAAGAACAAGTACATTAGAAATAACAAGAAAACTTTACGGTGTATTACGTAAAAACGCCGCTACAAATCTCAACTAAAGTGCGATTATGGCTCGCGAGAGATGGCACGCGAGGCTGTGGATTGATACTGGGACCAGGACACGGCATCGATTCAGCAGATGCTTAGCACGACCTCGAATAGAAAGTAGTTTTAGTTTAACAGGAATTTGACTTTTAAAATCTTGACAGTAATATAAAATTAAAATAAAGATCGTTTCGTCAGATGATAGGAACTTAATTAATAAATTAAAGCATAGGAATGTTGTACTCGTTCATGAACAGAAAATCAGTATTGAAACTAAAATGCTCACTCCTGATCCAGATACATAAGTTCATCTCTCGGCCAATAATATCCTACGGGTGTATCCTATAGACCCAAATCCATGACGAACTCAGTATTTGTCTGAAATTTCAATTTATAAAAAGAAATCTGATGTGGGCACATAATGATTTCCTTCTACGCCTACTAAATTATTCCTACACTTTTTTAGTTCCATTTTATTTAAACTTACCTTATATCAACAATCCCACATACAAGATTTTAACACTGTAGGGCTAATCGTTCTTGAGTACCTAAGAAAAGTGTCCTTTGGAAAAAGATGCGCTTACTTTATGGCCAAACTGGTGCAGGATAAATTATCCTGCCACGTTGTGCTACCTCGTCATAAACACAGTGGTTGAAATAACTTGGGCTGAATTATCTTGATTGTACATAAACACTAAACTCTTATTCTCTAATTAACAATTAATTTTAAAAATCTTTTTACATTGACCTACAATAATTCGAATTCACAAAGAATACAATAATTAAAACTACTGCAGTATACACCACGATGAGAGAGACTTTACATACAGTAAAACTATTTCAATAAGGGCCGGTTTTTCACTAACTGGTAACGGTTAACTTCACGATGTTTAGATTTAACCAGCACAAGATAATCATGGTTAAAGCAAAAGCGTTGTTCAATTAGTTTGGCAAGGAAAATATACGACTGCTCTCTTCGTATTATCTGTCAGTTCAAAAGGACTTGTTTAGTTATATTTTAAGGTTCTTATAACACAATAAACACAATATCGAATAATGACAGAAAAACGTAGCACAAGTGCAAAGTTTCCAGATGAAGAATGTATTATTATGGTCAATTTGATAACATGATAAAAATATAGAGTACAAAAAACAGAAGTAACGACAATTAAAGACAAGAAACATTGCTGGAAGAAAATTACACTTATGTTCAATGGAAAAACTGGCGAACATAGAAGAACTTGCAAGGATGGAATATGAAAATAAAATAGAACCTGTTTCATAGCTGCAATAGCATTATTTCTAGAGTAAACGTTAATATACAATATAATTTATGAGACTTCAACCACTACGTATACAAATTTATAATTGTTATACATATATCTGTTGGATGAGTTATCTGATCAATCAGTTCCAGTAAATATAGCACTGAAGGTTTCTATAAACGAAACCTTCGGTAAAATTCCGCATCAACTGATTCGTTAAATGATCTGCACTTTGTCTTACTGTATAGTGTTTTCATTAATGATATGAGTAATTAATTCAAAATCTTTGTTACAACTTACCTAATTCACTGCTATTTAGTCGCTAACCTGCTAATTTTGACTGGTTAAGAATTCACCGGTTAACATTTCACCACAATTAGCAATTGATAAACGCATTTGCGCATTTTAACCTTGATTATCTCTAACCGAAGCATTAACCAATGATTGAAAAACCGGCCCTAATTTGCCTTTAAGATGTAATAAGTTGAAAACAGTATTATGATACGCACAAATAACTTTATCATCAGAGTATAGACATTTCTACAACAAATAAGCTCTAAAATTCTATTGTAATCAAAATTTATGTTATTAAATTCAACATTTTTCTTTATTGTAATCAACTTTTTTGTAGTAATCAACCTAAAATGAAAATTTACATTTGTTTGTGAATATAGTTTACTTGTTAGCATGTGTATACATTTAGTGAGTAAGCTTTTTACTGCGACATAACTAGAAATGTTATGAGAATAGTTGAAGGGAGGAGAATGAAATGAATTTATACAAGACTTTCTTCGCAGTGTTGAAAAGAGCACAGAGCACGTGCAATATTCCAGGCCTTGCAGACAGAAAGTAAGTTTTTTAAGTTGATTTTGCAGCAGAACAGGATGTTTTAAATAACTCTGCGTTTCTATTCTAACTAATAAAACTCGCGCAGTCCGAGGGAGGTATTTTAATGAGGTTTTTAAACAGGTTAGTGTATAGGAGGATTTTATTTTTCACTTTTGCCCGGAGCGAGAGCATTAGCATTGTCACTGGAGAGCGGGGCTCGGATTTCTAATTTCATCAAGAATTTCAAGTTTTTATCCGCGGAATCTAAGGGAGGCCTTTGTACACAAATAAGAACTGGGGATAGACTGCGGACATTCTATACTTTTTCAGAGGGAAGTACATTTGATATTGAAGAGATAATTGAAGAAATAATGATGTGAATTTCTACAGAAATACATTTCTAGTAATTCAATTACTAACTTATCAAATAACTCACTATGGAAATACGCCTTCGTAATACCATATTTAATTTTGTAATTCCTTAGAAAATTTATTAAAATTATTTTCTGTTGTAATTAAATGACATTTATGAACCTGGTTTGCAAAATAAGTTTGCAAAATACTAAGTATGTACATGTGTTTTTACACATATATTGTAATAATTACCTTGTTCCTTTAAAATCATCAGTTTTTTTATTTTTGATTCTTGGTTTGTTCTTATTTGAATATTACTGATATTTTATAATTTCTCTGAAATGGACACTATCTTAGATGAGGTATAACATAGAGATATGGCACACTCCTATAGCTACGTACTACTGAGCAAGCAAAACATGTATGTTCGAGAATCGCCTAACGCCAGCTGAGTAGTGCACAATTACAGTTAGACGAACGAAATATTGGTCATAGTGTTAGTCACCTATCCTCATTATTTGTTTAGTTGAGTTTTCAATATAACTACTCCTCTGGTCCACTGTTCTCACACTGCTGGCTGCAAGCGATTTTAAACCTTAGATCTTTCGACAATATATTTGGGCAATGCCATATCTCTATGTTATACCTCATCTATGGACAATATCATATCGGAATAAAATGTTAAATGCACTATTACTGTCAACATTTTGATTAGAATTTTTTAGCCTAGACACCCACTAATATTAACTTCTATTTGACATGAGAAATTATTTTCAATAGCGCTTGGTAACCATGGGCGCCTAAGTCAATAATAAATTATTATTAATCATGGTCGATAATTAAAACAGTCACTTTTTAAAGAAACTCAAGTCTCCAAATCCATATATTGTTTGAATAATTCACAATTTAAATATGTCATCTAAATTAAATAAGTATATCAATTAAAAATAAATTAAAAATTAAAAGTGAGGTTGATAAAGTGAAACGTCAAATAGGTTACTTTTATTTTTTAGTAGGATTGGAATTTAAATGCTAGAAGTGAAAAGAATTAAATATATACCACGGTTGAGAAGACCATTATTAACCAGCGCCTTATATCCCTCGGTTGCATTGCACCTCCGGGCGCAGTTTGGCGCTAGGTCTTCTCAACCTTGCTATATAATATACTATTTTTTGTTTAAGTGTTGCTTATTTAAGCCTTGTTGGTGTAATTGAATTATTAATTAAAACAGAAGGCAAATTTAAGTTATGAATTCATTGATTACACTTTTCTTGACTTCAAATAATATTTTGATTTGGTCATCATGGTTTTCAAGTACATGTTGTAATGAAAACTGGTTAATTTAACTACAAGGATTGTAAGTACAATGTAACATTCTAGGAGGTATGTACTGAGGTAGAGCTTGCGGAGTCCAAGTTCATGTCAACGTAAGAGAATAGTTGTAGTAGATGATCGCATCACCGACTGCAATTAAATAATGTTAAAGTATGGACCACTTGATATTTCAGATTAATTTATTTGCAACTTTATATGTAGATAACATTCTACTAGGATTTTTATTTTGTATAATACTTTATTGACAATGGTAATCTAATAATATTTTTTTTTACTACTAAGCTAGACACCAATCATTATTTAGTCTTTATTTGACATGAAAAATTGTGATTTACTACTGTTTACTTGGTAGCAGTGATAACCTGCATTTTTTAAAGAATATGTAGCCAAGCCAAATTAAGAATCAAAAATAATAATTAATTTAATTGTAGGAATTTTTACAGAAAAACATCATTTTTCTGAATATTAAGACACCAGTAAATATTCATGTTAAAATCTTTGTTACTATCAATATAAAAACAAATTCGGATTTAAATGTTAGTAGTGAAAAAAAAATGTGTACCACTGTTGAGAAAACTATTACTGACTAGCGTCTTGTATCCCTCAGTTACTTTACAACAATTTTGTCAGTGTGACTTACTTATTTCACTATTTATTATTAAAATTTCTTATAATCGTTTTCAGAGGGACCGATCGTACCTTAACAACTTGTAATGTTCGAATTCTCTCTTAGTTGAAATTAATATTGTAGATATTTTTATAGTTGTTGTAGTTGTTTTGTTGGAAGTGTTTAATTCTTATTGTTCGTTATAGTTTGTGGTTCCCTTGTTTTATTTGTATTTGAGTTTGAAATGGCTCGGAAGTTATAAGTTCATACTCGAACATAAGTGAATGATGTGTATTCGTTTTCTTCTCCAACTTAAAACATGAAAGAATTTCATATCGGTAATGTATTTCACTGTAGTGTATTTTCTGCGCTATTGTGCAACTTTTAAAAGGGTTTACGGGTATTTGAACCCGGGAAATTGACACACAAACGCGTGTGGAACTTTCTTGCATGCTGCAGTATTATTATTGACTTCTACTTCGCTAGTCAACATTTGGGAAACTGCTGTAGTTGGAAATGGGAAATATTCTTTTTAAAACTTTATTCAATTACTTTATCTTTTTATCTTTTGATACGTTGTTGACTCTGCCAATATGCTTAAAATATAAAAGTAATATTGCATATTTACAAACTTATGATGAAATATATTTAAATGTTATATCTCTCAACAAACATAACATAATAAAATATATTTTATAGATTTACTTATTAAGTTGAGCAAATATTTATCATATCATAATGTCACATACTAGATTTTTTGACAACCTTTTTAATTGTTAAATAATTGTACTAATATATTTTTTTTTGTTACAGGTATGTTCGAGATGTAGTTGTTCACATAGTAAGTTTTATACATATTTTAAACAAACATCATTGTTATAATCGAAATAAAATTTGGACCCTTTTTATTCGACAACGTTATAAAGGGGGTGTGTTTTAAGAGGTTAACCATTGGGATCTCGAAAACCTTAATAGATACGAAGTCGATTAAATTGGGGCAAAGTTGGCCATTTCAATTATGTATTTGTTTTCCCGAAAAATACGTCACTACATAAGTACACATGAGCAAAAAACTGATTTTGGATAATTTACTTCTTGACTTATAACTTTCTTGTTTCCATTTATAAAAGTTTCTAGTTTGCACATTCTATAGACACTTTTTACGATGAATTGACAGGAATCCTCAAAATTTTTGTAGCTCGAACATTTTTCAAGAAATTCATACTATCTTTCAATTTTCATATGGGGCTCAAAGTAGTCTTTAGTACTGTTAAATAGAGATTTGTTACATTAAATACAAAATCAGAAACTGACATTTTAGTGCATTTTTATATGACTTTCAGGTACTCAAAGGCAAAATATAGGTGGAGTAGAGTTTGAAAAAAATATTTCATTTTTCCCTAAATATATATTTTCTGCCTAATTTCCCAAAAGTATTTTGAATTTCCCTAGATCTAGGGATATTTTCCTAGCCTGAAATGTTCGACTTTGAAAACTAGAGAAAACTCGACGAGTGCGGTGAAGAAAGTCAATTTTTTTAGCTTTAGGGGTTATTAAAAAATAATAATAATTGTAATAAAAATAGTTCTTACAAAAAAGCTACTTACCGTAATTTGTCGTTCTATAAAGTTTTGGAGATAAATATAAAAAATACAATTTACCGCACTTATAATACAAACAACTGTTTCGTTTTCAACTCCTAGTTCCTAGGATTATATCACCAAAGATTATTACTATAAATATCTACTTTATTTTACAATTCTAATCGCACTCTACATCTCCACTATCACCCATCTGAATCCTTCCCCTCTCTAACTTCTTCCGAATCAATCTTAATATCTTCTATCCCTAAATAACATTTTAATCTGTACTCCCAGGAGTGTAGAGTACCATTTATATGGCACTATCAGATTTAACGAATATAAATACGTATACACTCCACGTTCCGGATCCAGATCCAGTCCGGCAACGTATGATTCGGAATCATCGCGACTACCATTTATCAAACTGTAGGAAATAACTTCTCTTCGGAGACGGGAGTCGTGAACGTGGGGTGCTCACGTAGCCTAGCGAATGCGTGGGAGAGCTAGCGTGAAGTTGTCACGACGGGGTAGGACTTCGGGGAGAGATTTGGGAAACAGAATTTAGAAGTGGAAGAAGGTGTAACGGAATTTCAGCATTCAAATCTTGTAGAGCACGAGTATTAAGCAATATTTATAACGGGGGTGACAATATTTGTTGCCATAGATTGCAATTAATCATTTTTATTTCCAATGACCACTACTTGTCTTGTTTTACGACATATTTATTTATTTATTTAATTTACACTGTCCAAAAGACCGAAGTCCAGTAACAGAACAGGGGACTTACAGTTTGTAGTGTATTTATTTGTGGTTACAAGTTTGCCTTCACTGGGATTTGAACATCAGTTTTCAAACTTCACTCACCGACTCGAAACGCGCTTATCAAATAAGTTACCCCTGCTCGTGATACGTAATGAAAATATTAACTGTACCTACCTTAAACCTGATTCATGTTTAAACTTTAAAATTTAAAATGTTTAAATCAATGTTGAAAAAGTGAAGATTGTATCCCGAAAACAAAATAAAATACCTCTCGCTGATAAGTGTTTTATTTACTGCATACTTATATTTTATGTTCACTTCATATATTTCTATTTCATCTTAAAGTAACATTAAATTTGACAATTACAATTGTAAAATTTTATAAACATTTTTTATAGCACATTACCATGCACTCTTACTCGTTTCATTATCTGCTTATAAAATTGTATGTTCTAATAAATTCGGTAGCATCTCATGGTTACATGTTGTTGATATGAAAAATATTGTGATTGAACTGTTATCGTTTGTAAAATGTAGTCATAATTCCTGCGAAGTAACAACAAGTCGGGTAAACAATGATAATTTTTGACGCTCGTTTGTCTGTTACTACACAACAACTATTCGTAAATTTTACTGGTAAATTCATGGCTCTTATTTTCGCACCACGTTTCAAGTATGTATAACTTACTTCAATAGCAGCATAAGTTATTATTTGGTTATAAAAATACTAACAGGACAGTTATGAAAATCCTACGAATTACCTAAAGAATTAGTCGTCTAGCAACGAGCAAAATTAATTACAAAAAGTAGTAAATAAATAAATCTGAACTGTCACATTTACAAATACAGGTTGCATAATCTCTCTACTTTAGTAGGTAATTGTGAATAAGAGGGTATGTCGTAGAAGGTTGAGGATAGTCGCAAAAGAAGCAAATAGTCGAGAAGTTATGTTTATACTACCTCTCAATCGTAAATATGGCGTGGTCCAAAAAGTAGCGCACTCTTGCCGTCGACATTTACTTTTTGAAAAACTACTGAATCGCAGCGGTGCAGCGTGCGTTTCGTACTCGCTACCAAATCCTCCGACCAGATTTAGTTGCTGACCGAAAATCTGTTTTATTTGATTGACAACTTCAAAGCAACAGAAAGTGTGTCTATTAAAAGAAAAGGGCGACAACGGTCCTCTCAAACATCTAAGTTTTGGTCCTACTTTTTTATGAAGGGAAATGCGCTTTATCATTCATTCTGTACCGTATATCCCAGCGCCAGCTCTTATAGAATTTAATGTAGGAAAAGTGCTGTGCTTCCAATAGGATTGAACCACAGACCACATATCTCGAAATTAATGGCTATTTTGAGGGAGATGTTCTCTGGTTAACTGACCTCTGTAAGAGACGATTTTTCGTAGCCGTGCTCACGCCGGCTTTAACGCCCTGCGACTATTTCTTGTGGGGGTGTGTAAAGATTGAGGTATTGAAGCATCATCCCAGAACCCTACAAACCCTGGAGGATGCAATCCGCTTGGAAATAGCCCTCATATGAAAGGTATGCTTCATTGAGTTATGCAAAATTTTAGAATACGCCTGCAGCAGTATATTGACAATAACGGTCACTATTTGCAAGAAATTATTTTTGAAAATAGGTGATATAAAACTTCCCGTGCTGTAGTTCACCCTCAAAAATAGGAAAGTTTAACATTATTTGAAGTTAATTCCCATTGGTGGCGCGAAAAATATAATAAGGGATTTGGAATGTGAGTATCTAATACAACTATTCTCGTGCGGTAATATGAATTTAAGTTCCAACTCAGTTCATACCTTCTCGAAAGTTATAATGTATTAGCATTCCTTAAATATCTATACTTATTAAGAAATATATATTGGAACGAAAGTAATTGAATTATTTTTTGAACAAAAATTGCAGAGGTTTTTGTTGGTATCCAATTTTTTTTTCACCTTGTCGTTAAATTCTGGATCATCTTTTACTATGAATACTTAGTAAAATCAGTTTATAAAAAAAAAACATAACAGTAAAATGTGTAAAAAATGTAATTCAGTTTTTTTTCATTTGGATTCCTTGATAAAACTCTGCCGACACCTTTGCCCCCTTTCCACTATCTAGTGTATCATTTTTAATAAACTTCTATTTTAGACATACCTTTACATTTTATTACATCTCACAAAACTATTTCCTTATTAGTTCCGTGACGTGACTTCCCTATCTACTAGGTGTTTATTACCGATGCTGATAAAGCATCCTGCCTTCATCGATATGAAGTCGGACATCAAACATATCCCGCGCATTGTCGCGGCGGATATTGGCTGGGCGAAACAGAGCATCGGCTCCTAATATCTGCGCTATTAGCCCCTGTAATCCCGCCCGGGGCGGCGGGGGAGACAATGCCCGGCATTTTTATCCGCGCCCCGCGGGAATATGTAGACAAATGAGGGCTGCAGCGATTGGCGATTGGATTGGACTGACCTGCAAAGGGTATAAAGGAAGAGTGGAGATGGTTAGTGTTTACCTGGGCTGGGAGTTCTCAGGATTGGCAAAAATCATGGTTTATTTAAAAAAATCAAAATTGATTTAAAAAAAATCAAAAATTGATTTTTAAAAAAATCGAATAAATCTTTTTTTTTTGTTTTTCTTTAAATTTTTAAAGATATTGAAATGTTATTGTACATTTTAATTGTTTTAAAAGCAATATAAATATTTTTTTTGATAAACGAAAACGATATCAGTAATAAAATCAAAACGATTCATCTGAATAAAACTAGGAAGAGTAATAATAGTATATTATTTAACAAGCATAATATGTGGGCTATATTACACGAGAATGTAATTAAAAATACGAGCGGTAGCGAGTATTTTCTATCATCCGCGTGTAATGTAGCCATATTATGCGAGTCAAATACTATACTTTATCTACAACTATCAGGCATATAAAAAATCTGATATTATTTTTTAAATATTCAGTTAACTGTGAGTAGTTCATATATAGTTTAACAGATGGCGCCACAGTAGCACTTAAATGTCAAAATAACTATTCAAATTGTATTTATTATACTTTTATAATAATTTATATTGATATTTATGATAAAATAGTATATTATTTAACAAGCATAATATGTAGGCTATATTACACGAGGATGTAATTAAAAATACGAGCGGTAGCGAGTATTTTTAATCATCCGCGTGTAATGTAGCCATATTATGCGAGTCAAATACTATACTTTATCTACAACTATCAGGCATATAAAAAATCTGATATTATTTGTTAAATATTCAGTTAGGTGTGAGTAGTTCATATATAGCTCAACAGATGGCGCCACAGTAGCCTTAAATGTCAAAATAACTTTTCAAATTGTATTTATTATACTTTTATAAGCATATATATATTGATATTTATAATAAAAAATGTGTTATTAATAAATTAACAGTTTAATAAAATATTATGTGTTAAATTATATGCCCTATTTATTACAGAAAAGTGTAGCGTGTATCATGACATTTCATATTACACTTGTGTAATATGAGTAGTATATTATATGTAGTATCACACGTATAATGTACAGATATTTCAATAGTTGTAGATAAAATATATTATTAATAAATCAACAGTTTATTAAAATGTTATATATTAAATTATATGCTCTATTTATTACAGAAAAGTGTAGCGTGTAATATAACTTTTCATATTACACTTGTGTAATATGAGTAGAATATTATATGTAGTATCACACGTACCTATAATGTACCCATATTTCAATAGTTGTAGATAAATAATTTTTAGTTTTAGTTACTCATTTAAATACTTATATTTTCCTTTTGTTATATGACAAATAAAATGATAGAGTATAATTTAATTTTAACATATTATATACCGAACTGGTTTTGATTATTATTAATAGTTTTGTAGCAAATTAAATTTCTATTTTAATTTGCATCTTTTGATAAAAATCAATTGTTTAAATCACGCTTTAAATCAAATGATTTAAATCAGGCAAACCCTGATTCCCAGGGTTGTTCCGATGAATATTGTTGCAAGATAAAAAAAAGATATTAGTGAAATACAAAATTTTAGTTATACTCGAGGCGCTAGTATACCTGATATGTGATTGATGGTTCCCGAATGTTAAAAAGTAAATATTTTGCTACTTACATTTTTTGATCTATTTCCATTAATTTTATAGCAATACATTTAAGAATCGCAATCTTTTACAATTATTTGCTTTATTTAAACTTTTGAACCAGATTTTATGTCAGTTTTGTAAAATGAAATTTGGGGCTATTGTTTCACAAGACTAGATTGCTTGCCTTGTTTTGTTATTTGTTGTCTTGTCTCGAAAAACAATACAAGAAATTTAAATATATCTTGTTTTTTATTAATGTTGTATACAAAAATATTGCCTTGATTGTCATTTTCTGGCACATTTCTTGTCTTGCAAGTTAAAACTTAGTCGGAGATTCCGCTTTTCGCAAATGACTTTGAAAATATAATTAATCTTTGCATCACTTGTACATTATTTTTATTTAGATAATAGGAATGCAATGATTAAATATATATCTTATAATATAATTATTATTATTAAATTAATATTATAAAAACAAATATATCATACAGCTGCACCACTATAAGTATTTTTAACACAACAGTGACATCTGTCAAGTAGAAAGCCTTTTTCCTTTTTTGCAAAGGTTATAAGAAAGCATTTAGTGCCTCAAATCCTGATATATAATTTCAAAAAATAATTATATTGCTTATTATTACTATTACATATTTTTTTATAATGAAATTTACATACGTATATTAAGAAAATTAAGTATTCATTTCTTAATACTTACATATTTTTGTACTTTTATGTAAATAAAATCTCTTTATTAATGTTACTACATTTAAAAAATATATACTTCATTCTTTTATATAATACCTTCATATCTATAGGTAGGTTCTTATAATAAATACAAATTTCTAATTAGCGAAAAAAAGAACGCAAGAGTACAAGAATTGAAGAAAATCTTGCTATTCGTACACTTTTCTTGCCTTTTCTTGTTTTGAAATTTACAGTTCTTGCCTTGTTCCTGTCTCGCATTTTTTACAAGACTGAGGCAAGACCAAAACAAGTACAAGACTCTCGTGAAACACTATTTGGGGCTAAAAGTTTCTTGTGCTTGAATTGAATGCATTTTGAGTACCTATATTACATTTGCCCAAATTGAAAAAAAAACATTTGTATGTTTATTTTATTGATAATCTTTTTTATTCTCTCTGTGAGAATTTAGAATATATAGAAATAATATTTTTATTAGAATGTAAGGGAAATTCTCCCAGATACACTGAATTTATAAAATTATAATTTTGATGGAGCAATTATGTTAGCTATTACATTTTAACTATTGATCTGAATAACGCGTTTTTATGAAAACAGCAAAAAATGTTTTAACAATGTAAACAAACAATTATTGAAGTAATTACCGTAAAATGAACTTGATACTGTTTTAATTTTATTGGTTGTAAAATTGCTGACTCTACTATTTGATTATCATTAATTCATTTTTGTTATAATTGAGCATTCGATAACGGAGCATTTTGTTTTACTACCCAATATAACTTACCTGGTATAATTCCATACATAAAAATTTTCAACTGAGTAGTTTGGTAGAGGTAACAATATTTGTAGATGATTTTTAAGTTGCCTAAAAGTAAAATTAAAGAAGGTGAGATATTGAAGACTTTAGCTTTTTATTATTTATTTATTTAGACAACGTTTCGGTTGGGATCATCTTCAGGTGTAGGTTACAAAGTTAATATTACAATAATTTTGAAAGTTTTATTTGAAAAATATATAACAATATTGCAAAAAAAGTTAATGTATAAAATCTTAATTACTAATCCAACATATCACACTTGAAAAAAACGCTTATATGAATATATTCAATTAAAAACAAATTATATTATCTCTAAATTTAGCAGTAATAGAAAGTATTTTGAATACTTTTACCTAATATAACAAAGAGATGGATATGTATGTAGTAAAATTATATTATAACAAGCATGACTCTCTGCCGATGACTAAATAGGTCAAGTAAGATATGAGCGAAATTTTTATAAAGTCCGAAAGACTCTAGAAGGTTCGAGAATAATTTTCCGCAGGTATCAATTATAGAAGTTAGAGGTAGTACTAGTAGATGCAAAATTAAGTAATATATCCAACGGTACCATATTATTTAGCGGGATAGATAGAACTAGCAAAAAACTGTTTACCCATGTTAATTCCCTATGTTAAGTTTCTAGTATTCACCCTATAGACACTATATGCTATCTCTCTAAGGTAGTCATTCTCTTTTTTAAACACATTTCAGTAGCCATCTTTCTGTATAAGTCTTCACTTCTTCTATATAATTCGTGCTTAAAACTGAACAACTGTCAATTCTGGATGCAGATTAAATATCCAAACTCTACGGCCTACCTTAACATATGGAACACATTTCATAATTGTTACAAATTATTAGTACCAAACCAGGACATAAAAACCGGTAACCGATATTTTGAACAAAATTTGCGAACTTTAGCCTTAATTTTAACCAATATTTTTAAGGCCGAAAATACGGGCAACTGTAAACAAAAAAAAATAAACCGGTTTTAGCGAATATTAACCTTTATTTTAATAATATTGTAACGTTTTATTTATTTAGGTGAAGTGTAAAATTGATTAAAATACTATTATTTATATAACTAAGTTTAATTAAAAGAAATATGAATTATAAAGAATAATGTAAAATAACTATCACTAAGAATTAACAAATATAAACACTAATTTAAGAACTAATTATTATTACTAAAGACTTAAACACTATGATAATTTATTTAAAACAATTAAAACTACGCAATATTTATTTCAACACTATTTATATCACTGTCTATTTATTTATATCACCATCTGCACACTACACGTATTAACACAAGACTGTTCTCGCGATCTTTTGGTCGGGGTATTTATATTAAAATACATCATTCTAGAAGATTCTTTGATTCCTTGAAATCAGAACAATGGGAAGCGAACGGACGTGTTCTGACCTGCACGCTAGCGGTCGCCGCCCGCGCCGCCGCCCGCGCCGCGACCCTAGGTTCGCTACATTGCCCCCTCCTTAAGACTGTTTCGTCCCGGAACAGTTCGTTATGACGAAATCTGCATGCATCACCCTTGGTGCATCTGGAAGTCTTGAAGAAGTAACAGTCGACGGTCCTCTTGGCCGGTAGAGTTGAAACTGCAAACTAGAATTTCCACTCCGGTAAAGCGGAAGACTGTTTCTAACATGCTTCTAACAATCCTCCAATCCAAACCATCTAGTCCACAGCCTATCTTCGGTACTGCTAGTTTCATGATGTCGTTTTCCAACAGATGGTCCTTCATGTCGCACAGCGAGTCCCATAAATTGCGGTATGACGGCTTCTGATGTGAGTATTGTTTCGTAACGAGATAGTAAATGTACCGCTTGTGTTCTACGTTATCATCCTTCAGTTGTAGCGTTTTCCCGACAGTTGGACGTTGGTTGGCCAGTTCTTGTACTCGTCCAAATTTTCTTTTAAAAACTGAAGCGATGCCGCGGGACATTTTAATGTCTTTCGCTACACAGTGAGCGAGGGAATATTCTGGGGACACGGTGAACAGATCTCGTTGTTCTTCTCGTGTCACGCCATACCGTGCTTTGTGACCAGTGGAATGACTTTCCATAAAGTCATCAAATGTGGGTTCCTCAGCTATAACCCGGCGAACCGTCGCTCCACGATGATCGTCAAAATTATCACCAGCAAAAGGGGCTAACCGATTGAAGTGGACTACTCTCGGCTTTCCATTAGGTGTTTTCCTAATTCTGTAGACCACATCATTTATTCTTTTTACGATCTCGTAGGGACCTTCCCAATTCTTTTGCAGCTTCGGTGATAAGCCACGTCGTCTTTGTGGATTGTAAAGCCACACCAAATTCCCAGGTTGAAAACCACCTTTTTCAGCCTTGACGTCATACTGGTCCTTCATCCGATCGCTGGCACCTTGAATGTTTGTGCGGACTTGTTCATGGATGTCATTCATTCTTCTCCGTAAGTCCGTTACATAGTCCTCCCCGGATAGATCTTCACCGGGTTTACTGCCAAATATCAGGTCACATGGTAAGCGCAACTCTCGCCCGAATAAGATGTTAGCTGGCGTCTGCCCTGTTGTCTCATGCACGGATGAACGGTAAGCCAACAAGAACAGATGAAGATGTCGGTCCCAGTCTCGTTGATGGTTAGAGACTACCTTTGACAAATACCGATTTATTGTTCTATTCATCCGTTCAACCATGCCATCAGACTGCGGGTGTAATGCAGTAGTTCTGGTTTTCTTTATCCCTAATATCTTACAAATATTTTGAAACAGAGCAGACTCGAAATTCCTTCCTTGGTCGGAATGTATCTCTCGCGGTACTCCAAATCGGCAGATGCATTCTTTTACCAAGACTTCAGCGACCGTTACGGCTTCCTGGTTGGGTAATGGATAGGCTTCGACCCACTTAGTAAAGTAGTCCATTACTACTACTATGTATTTATTTCCATCATCAGTTTCGGGGAATGGTCCGGCCACGTCAATCGCAATGCGTTCAAAGGGACTTCCAACGTTATATTGGCGCATAGGAGCTCTTCTTTTCCTATGTGGCCCGTTACTTCCCGCGCAGACCACACATTTCTTGCACCACTCTTTAACATCTTCTTTGCAATTTACCCAGTAAAATCGTTGGCGCAATCTCTCAAGGGTTTTATTTACTCCAAAATGTCCAGATCCGTCGTGGATCTCCTCCAATACTTCCGGTACTCTATTTCTAGGGATTATCAGCTGAGTTCTACTCTCAGTACCTTCAGTATTCTCTATGACACGTTTCAGGAGGCCCTCTTCAACAACAATAGAGTCCCACTGCGCCCAGTACGATTTTACACTTTGTGAGTGTCGTGCAACATCTTCCCAAACTGGTCTGCTATCTCCACGTTTCCAATCCAGTATGATTTTTAAGTCCGAGTCATTCTCTTGGTCCTTGCGAAGTTCTTCCGTTTGCCAACTATTATTCAGTACTGTTGTTCTAGAGATGGTAGAGAGTTTTTCTTCTAGACGACTGCAATGCTTGCATTCGTCTTGGCAAGGTCTTCTTGATAATGCGTCAGCATTACGATGGCTTGTACCTGCTCGATGCTCAATAACAAAGTTATATTCTTGCAATCTTTCAATCCATCTAGCTGCCTGACCTTCAGGATTCTTAAATTGTAGCAGCCATTTGAGAGCAGCGTGGTCAGTTCTTACAAGAAATCTTCTACCGTACAAATATTTGTAGAAGTGCTCCACGGATTTCACGACAGCCAAAAGTTCTTTTCTGGTGACGCAATAATTCCTCTCTGGTTTTGACAAGGTCTTACTAAAATAGGCAATAACCTTCTCTTGTCCGTCTTGTATCTGGGAGAGAACGCCACCAATTCCAACGTTGCTGGCATCTGTATCTAGAACGAATTCTCCTTCTGATAAAGGATAACTTAGAACAGGTGCGCTTGTCAAGGAATATTTAAGTTGTTTGAACGCAGCTTGACAGTCCGTCTCCCAGATAAATTTTCTGCCTTCTTCAGTAAGCCTTGTCAATGGCTTCGCTATGTTGGCAAATCCAGGTACATAACGTCGGTAGTATGTACAGAGACCAAGGAAACTTCTCAATTCATGTTTATCCCTCGGTACTGGCCAGTCACTCACAGCCCTTATTTTCTCCGGGTCAACTGCAATACCCCTACCAGAAACTACGTGTCCAAGATAATGAACTTCTTTTTGAAATAAGTGACACTTCTTTGGACTGAGTTTCAGGTTAGCCTTCCTCAATCTTTGGAAAACCTCTTCCAAGTGCTTCATGTGGTCCTCGAACGTTTTTCCTACCACAATAATATCGTCGAGGTAAACCAAACATGTTTTCCACGACAGTCCAGCTAACACGGTTTCCATAAGTCGTTCAAACGTTGCAGGGGCATTGCAGAGCCCAAATGGCATAACAGTAAATTGACAAAGACCGGTACCGATGGTAAATGCCGTCTTTTCTTTGTCTCTTGGGTCTAAATCTACTTGCCAGTATCCGCTCTTTAGATCAAGAGTAGAGAAGATCTTTGATCCTGCCAATGTGTCCAGTGTATCGTCTATTCGGGGTAGCGGGTAGCTATCCTTCTTCGTCACGTTGTTAAGTTGACGATAATCGACGCAAAATCTTGTAGAGCCATCCTTCTTCTTCACTAGCACCACTGGTGAAGCCCATGCACTGCTTGAAGGTTCAATCACACCTTCCATTCTCATGTCCTCTATAATTTCTTCCGCTTCTTCCCGCTTAGCCAGTGGAAGTCTTCTTGCTGTTTGGCGGATGGGTCTTGCGTCTCCGGTGTCTATTTTATGATGGACAACATTGGTTCGTCCTTTGTCCTTCTTGTCAAATTGGAACACATCTTGAAAGTTGCCAATTAAACCCTTAGCCTTAGTTTTCTGATCGGCGGTCAAGTCCTGGAACGATGTTGACAGCTCCTTCAACAGAATTTCCGGAACTGCACAGGATATGTTGTCTTTGGCCGTCACAGTTCGAATAATCGATGAGACCGTTGAGCAGTCTCCTACTATGGTCCCTTTCTTCAGTATAACGGGATAAAAATTTATGTTCATTACTCGAACTGGGATTATCTTGTCGCTTTTGAGCAAGGCTTTTCCAATTACAACTCCAGTCCCAGTTTTAGCATCGTCATTTTTCGGCTGGAGCATGAAAATGTTTCCCTCACAGAAGCTACCCTCTAACTGTGCTTCTACGATTGACTCACTCCGTTCTGGAAGGGTGACATCTTCCGTTATCAATACTCGCATGGCATTGTCGTCTCGTGGATTTAATACCAGTTCTTCATCATTGACCATCATCACTCCATTCTTCAGGTCAAGTTTAAATCCATGCTTTTTCATAATGTCCATGCCGAGAATGAATTCATCTTCTACATTAGCTACCAGCACACGATGTTTAATACACGTTTTTCCAACAGTGATGCTCAAATCTATTTCTCCAGATGCGGTAGCTTGTTCTCCGGTGGCTGTGCGTATCTGCCACTTTGTTGGAAGTAGATGTTTTCTGCACAGTTTTCTTGCTAAGTCGGGTCTGATTATTGTTTTTGTCGCACCCGTATCCAGCAACATTTTAAGCGGCCTACTGTCGATAGAGCCGTCTACATAGACACTGTTAGCTTGATGATGAAGGGATGCGACATAACTAATGGATTCTGGGGCTACTGGAATACGGGTCGACAATTGCCCCTTCGCATCAACCCGACTTAGTTTCCCGACTCTTTTTCTTCTTTTCTTGCTTCTGCTTTCCTCTGTTGTTTTCTGCAGAGCCTTTGCGGGTGACCTAATTCACTGCAATTCCAACAGCGGAGTTTCTTTCTTCCCGCGCCGTGAATTTCAGATGAAATTCGTCTTATCCTGTCATCTAGATCCTCAGTGTCTTCATTCCTCTCAGCATCGATAATTCGCACTCGCGATTGGTTGCGTGAAGCTTATTTTGCAGCTTCATGATCTAAGGCATATGAAAGTGCATCAACCAGAGTTTTTGGTCGAGCCAATCGTAGTGCCTGCTGAGTTTCATTGTCTCGGACCCCATAGATAAATGCTTGTGTAGCTAGGCATTCCAAGACGCTGTCAGGAGCTGTAGGGTGTGCAAGACGAACCAGGCGAGCTATGTCGGCTTCAAATTCTTGCAAGTTCTCTTTAGAATTTTGATACCGGTTTCTTAATTGCGTTTGGTACACCTGCTCCAGATGCGCATTGCCATATCGCATATCCAACCGCTTGACAAGTTGGTCATAATCTTCCTGTTCATCCTCTTTTAGCGTCTGGAGGATATCGATAGCTTCTCCACGCAGCGAAACTGTCAGCGCTGTAGCCTTTTCTTTGGGAGTCCAGCCATTTGCTTTGGCAGCGGCTTCAAACTGTTTTACATAATTCGGCCATGATGACTTGCCATCGAATTCGGGTGTTTTAATGTGCAGTTTTGAATTATGTTCCGCTTTTACTGTTTTATTTTCTTGAATTACATCAGCCACTTCAGAATTTGACACCGCTGGCCTAATTTTAGAGAAATTTTGCTGTAATTCTTCAACTTTCTTCTCGTAAATTTCTATTCTCTCTTCCAATATTCTAGAACTGTCTTTCAATTGCTCGTTTAGTTTCACTTCCAAAGTTGTAGAATTTTCCATCAACTCTTCTTTCAATATTCTAGAACTTTCTTCAAACTTCCTAGAATTTTCTGTTAATTCTCCTTTTAATTTTTGTTCTAAACTTCTGGAATTTTCTATTAATTCTTCTTTCAATGTTCTAGAATTTTCCATCATTTTTTCTTCCAAAGTTCGAGAATTTTCTTCAGATTTTTTAGAACTTTCCTCTAATTTTTGTTCTAATGTTTTAGAACTTTCTTTCATTTGTTCTAAAGTTCTAGAATTTTCTTCTAATTTTTGTTCTAATGTTCGAGAATTTTCCATCATTTTTTTAACAAAATCATCAATTTCGAATAAAAACTCATCTGGATTTTCACCAACTTCTATTAAGGATTGGCGTAGACGAAGTTGTAGAACAGACTTGGTTCCCGATGTCTCCAAATCTCGTTCTTCCAGTTCCCTCTTGAGATCGGCCACTTTTAATTCACTTAATTTTACTTGTTTAGTCGCCATTTTATTTATTTTTATTTACACTTCACAGTTTATTAATAACCCCACACCTGACACCAATTGTAACGTTTTATTTATTTAGGTGAAGTGTAAAATTGATTAAAATACTATTATTTATATAACTAAGTTTAATTAAAAGAAATATGAATTATAAAGAATAATGTAAAATAACTATCACTAAGAATTAACAAATATAAACACTAATTTAAGAACTAATTATTATTAATAAAGACTTAAACACTATGATAATTTATTTAAAACAATTAAAACTACGCAATATTTATTTCAACACTATTTATATCACTGTCTATTTATTTATATCACCATCTGCACACTACACGTATTAACACAAGACTGTTCTCGCGATCTTTTGGTCGGGGTATTTATATTAAAATACATCATTCTAGAAGATTCTTTGATTCCTTGAAATCAGAACAATGGGAAGCGAACGGACGTGTTCTGACCTGCACGCTAGCGGTCGCCGCCCGCGCCGCCGCCCGCGCCGCGACCCTAGGTTCGCTACAATATCATTTATACGGATTATAAATATTTATTTTATATCTGTTATATTTGTATTTGAATATTACTATAGGAGTTATGACAATTTGTCAAATTTACATTTTATTGGAGAGTCATAAATATAGGTAGTCTCTTTGTCAGCTTTAGGCATAGAATTTACAATTGAAAAATTTCTCTGAATATATAGGAATTTTTGTGAATATTCGTGTTTGATTTTGTAAGCAATTACGAAACATAATTCCTTTTCATTGGTCCATAATATAGTTTTAAATTTTTTTATTAACCGATATATTAACCGGATTAAACAATTTTCAAAAACCGGTTTTCTAATTAAATTTTTTCACCGATTTATTAACTGGTTTCCAAAAATTGAAACCGGTTTTCGAAGTAAAACTGTCATTATTATAACGTTCTCAATATGGGTTAACCGTTAACCAGTATTTTTTTCGGTTACATGCCCTGTACCAAACTCCTAACCCAATGATGTCGAAAATAATATGACTATATTCTTCTTTTCTGTAATTGTAACTTAAATGTGTTATATACCAAGTTACATCGCAACGTGAATAACCCAGTTCTATATCGCTTCGCTATAAATTGTAGGAGATAGTCTTGACCTGCGAAAGCTTAGAAAAGAATAAAGTCAATGTCCTAATAAAGCGTAGCGAGTTGAGTATTCGCAGATTCGTTTACTTCGCGTGTTGTATGCTAATAAGCAAAGTTATAAAACTCTAGTTACAAGTTGCAAAGAAGTATTGCAGTTAGGAAGTGTACAAATGGAAGCGATATATAACATTTAACCAAATAAAATATGGCGTGGTGTTGTAAACAAGCCGAGAGCTGTAATTACATATTCTCTGCTGCCGGAGTCGCCTGGGACACGATTCTTGCTCCTTTGTTCCCAAAGATGGAGCGACGCGCCGAGAGCTCGGAACACTGAATAATGGGCCTTCAATGCCAAACACAAACTTATTTCACACTCACCACGCATCAAAATCAAATCATTTACAACACCGCTAAAATAAACATCGCAGTTTTTTCGTATTTCCTTTTCTTGTGTGCTGTTTCATACAGTTTCAACACTTGATTAAGAAAGAGATAAAAAATAAAGAATAAATAATGCACTAATACTTCATCATTGTAATTTTAATCCATGTTTGCACTAGTACAGGAAAGTGCTACTTTTATAACAAAAAAAGTTTTTTTTTTAGGGAAGTAGAATACTTATTATTTGTGATTTTCGTTTGTTATGCACTATTTCGTATGATTAATACTTTATTAATTATATTTGGCACTAGATTTTTTGAAGGAGTAAAAGCCTGAAATTTATCTACCTATACTCTTTTTTATATATTTATTTTACCTAACATACAAGGTGCTAATACTAAGTTGTAACACCTGAAAAGGGCAGTTAGAACTCATTTAAACAAATAACTTTTCTTGGTTCAAATTTTAGATTTGGAGTCATAGTTATTGGCGTATATTAGTTTTTGAAAAATCGTCATTGCTCACTTGTTTTAAGGAATATTTAAAACATACAAAAACTTTCCGCATTTGCTTTTAGTTCTCTAAAACAGTTCTTTTTACAATTATTTTCTGTTTTATCAAATAACAAAATGGCGACCGATCAAAAATTTCAAATCAAGATATTCTGAGAACCACTCGACCGAATTTTAAAAATAAAACATTTATAAAATCCTTAAACTATCTACTAACATTTGTCGGAAATATTTTTTTCGATTTATCAAAAAAAAGTTTTTAACAGACTGGAACAATAATTTGAAACTAAGTAGGCTTATTGATATTATAACTATGTCTTGAAATACAAACTATGTTCATTAAATTTGTTATACAATTATCACAATTATCAATAATATATATGTCAAGAAGTCTCATCACCCAACCTCATCACCCATCATTATATATGTACGTATATGTTCAATAGAATCTTTAGAATACTTGTCTTAATGAAAAACTTAAGTCAAGTCTTGATATTTTTGGGCGATTAATATTTGTTATAACTTGGCAGCAATTTCAAATAAATATAAATTTATTTAGATACGCAATTAATGATTAAAAACATGAAGGATTTGTTTTAGGAACTGGAGAAAATGTTAATTATTTTTCTTTAAATTTTGATCTCATTTTTATTTAATAGATATTTTTTCCTGCAAAATATTTTTTAACAAACTCAACCTACAGCCTTCCTTAGCCTAATTATAAAGATGATTTTGATTAAATCTAAGAGTACGTTAATTATCTGTGATGCAGCAATTAAAGTAATTATATGGCATTCTTTTTTTCTGATTTACTTTTATTGTCGTACTAAAAATTGTCAACCTACTACCACTGTATTATCTTGAACCTAGAGGGTTCCGAACCACTCGGACACAACAGTATTTTCATTTGGATAATAGTTTATTCGTTAAATAAAAGGTATTTTACTTACTTTTTATTCATGTACTGATTTCTATATTATTGTAGAATTTTTATAACAATGTATCGTTTTATAAAGAAGAGTTCTAATAATTACAATTAATAATATAATTTATTTGATATTTCTGACAATTGATCCTTGAAACTGAGTAAAGCGGAAAAGAGACCTTGATGATATATTTTATGTATGCCCTAAAGAAAACTTTCTTTCCCTTACATGCCGGAGTCCATATAAGAGAATATCTGAGATATATTTCCCGAAAGAGACCATTCTGAAGGACCTAAATTAGGTTAATTGCATCTCGGAAAGCACTTTTCTAAAATTCGATTTGTGGAGAAATCTCTATCATCATAAAGTTGGCTGAAAAATTTTGAAAGATATAAAATAAAATCGTGCAATCTAAACGAAATAATCTGACAATCTTCCTTTATATTTGTCATGATTCGTCGGTTCAATTCGTTATCAGCTTTATAACATCCATCCGTCTTGCGGCAGGAGCTCGCAGGAGTTATCCTGCAGGAGTGATCCTGCAGGATGATAGGCGCGCGGGAGATGATTACATATAACAGACATAATTCTCCTGCAGTAATCACGGGCCAGGAAATCACAAAACGAGGGCGGGAAAGGATTGATAGAACATTCAAGAATTCAGACAGCGTCAAACATCAGCAGACATAAATCATTACCAGCAATCCACTTCTTTATGGCGGGCGGTTGACGTGCAGTCTATGGCTCTTGCATTTTGATAAGGTGGTGTAATGCAAAGAAATATGCACATTATTACACGTATCATCAATAAGTTGTTTTTATGTAAGCAACTGGTAAAAATAAGTAAGCAAGGTATAAGGATTTTAGTAAAAATCGCATAATAGATTATATTGAAGAAACTCATTTCAGTATTCTACATTCCGATTTTTACTAAGATATTTGTGAGTGTGTGTTATTTACAAAGTGTTCTTTTTATTTTGTCCACTATTGCTATCTCGAGAACTGTAAGAGCTACGGCGTCAGTTAAATTAAGAAACATTTTCTATTTTACATTATATATTATACATCTTAATAAATTTGATGTAATTATTTATTCAATAATGGAATAAAATAAGGTTAGGCAAGGTTAGGTTAGGTTTGATTAAATTAGGTTAGGTTAAGTTAAGTCAGGTTAAGTTATATTCGATTATATTAGGTTAGGTTAGATTCGGGGCGAAAGAGGAAGACTTGGATGCATACCTCTGCAAGTATCTATTTAAAAAGTGGTATCTGCGAACAGAACGAATTCTTTCGTATTTTGCGTTCGTTAATTCCTTCGTTAGAAGAATATTTAATTCCTGCATCAAGAAGTTCAGCTATTGCTATTTCTTCAAAAGTAAAGATTATTGTTTTTCCGCTATTCATACTATTTACTTCGTTTGCTACATTCATTTCATTTAATCTTTTGATGTAGATGTTGAATCAAGATCATTTTAGTATGCGAACAATTATATTCTATTAAGAAAATCTTTTGTTCAGGCGTTACATATTTTTCCTACGCTTCTGTTTATTTCTATTATAAAATTATGCACTTTGGCATTTATTTATAACGTTTACATTTGCAGATGACAATAACATAGACAAAATTATTTTTATGGTAACTTTAATGATCTGTAATAATTTCTCAGTTGTAGAAACAAGGCCCAATAGATACATGATAAATAATTGATGTAATTGATGATATATGTGAAATGAGATGTAAAAATTTATCTAATTTTCATATCATTTTCATTTTTTCAAGAATTAACTCGCAGACCTTACAATAAAGTTAACCCATTACAATGGTTGTGGATTAACAACCTTTAACACCAAAATGCAAGCAAAACGGAACAAAGACCCGAGGAACTTAGGGTCCTGTTCCATCTATGAAAGTTGATCCATAGATGAAAGTAAAAATAATATTCCCTATCTAATCAAACATTTGTCATTTTTGTCCTCTTTGAAAAATCCTTTGTATGAATAATGATGGTTGTCTTGGTTCTTGCGCTAATTATAGCTACAAGTTGATAACATTCGCACAATGGTCGGACATAGAAGTATAACTAATAGTTGGTAATGGCTGTGTGTTAATTACTCGCGAGCCGACAGCTTCCCGGGTTCATATTTCACACATGTCAATTACTCCCTAATAGTTCGATACAGGATACGTGAGTTTACGTTTACAATTTGCCTTCCAACTCTCTTGCTTATTAATTTGCCGGCGAATACTTGTTACTGTTAGTGAATACTGCGCTAATCTTTTATTTGCTGGGCTGTCACGACGGTTCTGTAATAACTGAACTCTATACGTGATTTATTTTACTCAGAGAACAATTACTGTTTGATATTTGAAAGCCCGTATGTGTTGCCATTTTCATTTCACGCTTCCACCAAATTATTTACTATTGTACTGTCTGTGCACTAACATATTGCAAAAAATTATGTTCTATCTGTAGGACCGATGGCTTTTTCATGCATTTAATATTCATAACTGATTTTTCAATAAAAGCCAAAATTTTAATTATATTTTATTAAAAAATAAAAATTTGAAGAACAGTCTGATGTGAAGATTATTATTTTAAAAACATTTTTCTTATAACATTTTTCTCTGAAATCTATCAAAAATGAGATATCAGAAAAATACGAACAGCTCTTTTATTATAAGTAGACTTACGTCCGTTTTTATAATCAACTTTAAATTTACTTTTTTATTTTACAAGTTAACGGGACAGGTGAAAATAGCAAAATACTGTTTACCCATATTAATTGCCTATGTCAAGGTTTCAGTATTCACTCTATATAATAGTGTTACCTATATCATCTATCATATACTTGAATTTTTCAAATAACTTACACGCTCACGTTGATGTAATAATATTACAACTTTTTTAGTCGATAACACTTTTTGTAAAATGAAATGTTTAATAATAGTATATTATTTAACAAGCATAATATGTAGGCTATATTACACGATTATGTAATTAAAAATACGAGCGGTAGCGAGTATTTTTAATCATCTGAGTGTAATGTAGCCATATTATGCGAGTCAAATACTATACTTTATCTACAACTATCAGGCATATAACAAATCTGATATTATTTGTTAAATATTCAGTTAGGTGTGGGTAGTTCATATATAGCTTAACAGATGGCGCCACAGTAGCACTTAAATGTCAAAATCACTTTTCAAATTGTATTTATTATACTTTTATAAACATATATATTGATATTTATAATAAAAAATATGTTATTAATAAATTAACAGTTTAATAAAATATTATGTGTTAAATTATATGCCCTATTTATTACAGAAAAGTGTACCGTGTATCATGACATTTCATATTACACTTGTGTAATATGAGTAGTATATTATATGTAGTATCACACGTATAATGTACCCATATTTCAATAGTTGTAGATAAAAATATTTCCTCCTCTTTTGTGAAGTTTACACCTCTTTATTCTTTCTTGTGAAGTTTTATTTTTTGTTTTAATTGAGGATACAATAATTTTAAATATAACCAAAAGGAGTATTTTGAATTTTTTCGATATTTAATACATTTAGTGGTACAAGCATTCTTTAAAATAGTTTTTTTACTGCAGGAAAATTATCTATTACGAAAACCTGCAACTTTAAATGGATCATAAAGTCATAAAGTCAGTGTAATTGAAGTCTTAAAGTGTATATGATTATGAAAACGTGCGTATCCCCTTAAAATCTAGAAGTGTTAAAATTGTTATGATTACAATACCTTTCGTATTATATAGTAACGAGTGAAATTCACCGCAGATGAGTCATCACGGCTGACTTGTCTGAACAAGTAGTCACATTAAAGTTCAAGAGGGAGGGGAGCGACGCCGCTATTGTTCGACAATTTTAAAGACACCAGAAGGCTCTGGAATGTTCTAGAGATTAATTGGCGGTATGTATATAAGGGTCGTGTCTAGCGCCCCTATGGAATCAGTATCGGTCAAAGTGTGCAGAGACTCATTGTAGTCAGAAATAAATAAATAATTCGTGGTATAAATATAAATTGGTGATATAAATAAATATTTGGTGATATAAATACTAGTGTAAATAAATATTGCGTAGTTTTAAGTTTTAATAAATGTTCTTAGTGTCTGTTTTTGTTAATAATAATATTTGTTTATTCTTTGTGTTACTTACTTTTATTAATCTTTATAATTTATTATTCGTTTACTAAATCTAGTTATATAAATATTCTTGTTTCAATTAATTTTACACTTCACCTAAATAAATAAAACGTTACAATATGTTACGTCGATAAAAAGACGAGACAAATGATATTTCTTATTATACAGTATACAAGAGCACTGTTCCTTTCAGAAATATCGTTCCAATGATAAAATAAAAAATTTAGAGCGAAATACTTTTTCATGTATCCTGCGTGCAAAAAATTCGACCTATTCGAAAAATCTGAGCAAGTGTTTAATAATTAAGTCGCGGCCCTTTCTCTATTAAATTTTTAACGCTGCTTACAATTGGCAATTCAGAAAAATAACAAAAGCGCTGCATACTTGATTGGGATATTTCAAATTGAACGCAGCTATGAAATATTCATCGCGGGCGGCCGTGGAATATTTTCATTTTTGGAGTTTTCAGTCGCGTTAACGCCAGTAATTATTTATGTTTCCAGCGCTAAATCATTGCCCGTGGACATTATTATTTATTATACGCAAATTGCAAAAAAATATACAATGCACAATCAGCGCAGTTGTGTAGTTATCAAACATCAAAATTATGCATTACAATTGGAGCTATAAATGCAAATATTTCCAGCTTTAAATCGCGGCACCAATTTACAAATATTCATATTTAAAAGACAATCAATTACACATATTTGTTTGTTTAAAATGAAGGTATGTACGTTTCTTTGAATGATACATTTAATTTATTTTACTTATAAAATGCATATTTTGAATGGAGAGATTTATTTATTTCGCTTATAATATGCATATTTCAATATAAGTGTGGCAAGGCTGCAAAACAAATATGAAATTTCAGTCATATGAGTTAAGTATTTGTCGTTGCACACATGCGTTTTATACTATTTTTCTATGGTCGTGAAATATTAAATATTAAAATTAGTAATCTGTATAAATTTAATCAGTCATTTATTATCTATTCTTTTAAATGATATAAAAAATCAAGATTATTTCAAAATTGTTGTCATAGAGCAAACAAAATTAATATATTAATAAAAGTCTGATGTGGACACCATGTGACTTCCTTGTAAGTTAAATTATACAGATTTCTTACTGCACTTCATTTACACTTATTTCACCTAAGAGTACGATTATTCTATGGCTAATCATTCATCAATTTCCATTCGTTTCATACCTTCGAACTGCCCTTCGAAATGAATCATTATTTGAAAGTTTTATTGAAATGTTCATCATTATTCGGTATTGCATTACACAATGTTATTTTAATCGTTCAAAAACTTGTAAAGAAAGAGATATTTCGTACATACATATCTCAGGAATATATTCTGACAGTTGCCAATGTCAATTTATTAACAATAAATCAAATGGTTCCTACAAAAATTTGAAATTAATTGAATTGTTATTTCTATTAAGTTTTTGTCAAAAGTAAAATGCCCTTTTCAAAAGGCCGTTTGTAACAAATAAATAGAGGTGCATAACTAGATGTTACAGCAATTAAATAAACATTCTACTGCTAATTGTTTTGTGAGATATACGAAAACACTACGAGCAAAGTGCCTTTATGGCACTGCCGATTGCAATAAAAAATGAAGGTGCCCAACTAGATTTTTTACGGCTAATTCATAAACTGTTGAAATCTGAAAACCGAAATTTTTCGCGATTACAATATTTCCTTTACTTTGCACAAGAAAGTAAAAATCTGATGTGAACAACACATGACTTCCTTGTAAACATTTTTTGCTGCACTTCATTTAAACTTATTTCTTTTGAAAGTGAGATCGTTCTACGGCTAATCGCTTTTGTATACTCAATATTTTCTTTATTACAATGAGCGTTTAGTTGTTGTAATCATTTTAACAAAAATTCCGTCACAAATACTATTGTAATTAACGTTTTTCTTTATTATAATCAATATTCTTTATTGCAATCAGCGTTTAGTTGTAATAATTTTTAGAAAAAGTTGGGTGCCAAATACTATTGTAATCATAATCACCATATTCTTTATTGTAATCAACATTTTGGTTGTTGTAATCAACCAACTCATCGTTTATTGTCCCTGATGACTTGTTGCGTTATTATGCAGCGCCGGCAGCATCCTGTGCGTTAATGCGTTTGACCTGAATCCTGTGTATAAACAGGTAAAACTCCAGATCTCCCTAAGTTGGGAGTCGTAAATCACGGCATGAGCCGCTGAAGGCAGTCAGTAAACATCGGAAAGTTAAAACCGATCACGAGTTCAACCCTCTCGCAGCAGGCGTAGCAGGGGGGCTGCAGGAGACGGCAGGAATGGGAAGAAGAGCAGGAGATATGGCGACGTTCCAGACATCATATTCTCTCTGTGGGTGCAGTTTATTCACTTTATATATTTAATGCTTTATACTGCGTAGTAATATTAAGAGGGAAATACTTTTTAAAGTTATTTCACCAAAATAGATCCTTTAACATTACATCAAATATGTGTTAAACGTATTATCGACTACGTTTACAAGGTAAAAATTTACTTTTGACCTATACTTTGAAAAGTCGCCTTTGGTAATTTGTGAATATTACCTTACTTTAGATCATATCAGGAGATTATTTTATGAGTAAACATAGGGAACACTTGTCAGACTTGTCATAAATGTCACATTTCAAAACCAGTCGGGCCCAACAACTCTAAAAAGTAAGTGTAGGCTTGATTAAATATATATTTATTTATTTCAGCTCGAAGTTATTTTAGTTTTACAATGTCCAGTGGAAGATCGAGATGAACATTACATTGTAAAATAAAAATTTTAACTTTAATGTTTCTGTTCCATGTGATTCGAATTTAATGAAAAAAAATAAAAAAGAAAATTGATTATAACTATATTTGCATGAATGTTTTGCGCAATGCATTCAAAGTATTTTATTTCTAGGTTGTCAAATATCATCACAAATCTTGGTCTATATCATTTAGAAATGCTGATAATCATCAACAAATATTGCTAATTCTACCAAACTAGTGAAGTTATCGTTGAAACTAATCCTTTTTATGAATTGGGATTGAAGTTAGTTTGACATTTCAGTATGTTAACAAGGGGGTATAACTTTGTGACTAACTAATCGGGGATAAATTGACTAATTCCTTTTGTGATTCTGGGTATAGGTGTTTAAACATAAATAAATATTTTATCATTTTTTTAATTATTATTTAGTATTTTTAGCCTATGTTAATCATCCCTATGTTTACGAATAAAATAATGCTTTAATGCATTGCTGTCATCAATTTACAACGTACAACAAAAATCCGTGGTGGTTTTGGGAATTTATTCCAAGCCTTATGTTTATTGTATTTTTGTACGGTACATTTATATTATTATTTGTTAACAAGTTGCAGATTATAATTATTTATGATTTGATTTAGTAAATAAATTTTTTTTATTGAAAATTTCATGGTGATTTCTTTACATTACATAATGAAAATTAATGAAAAATCAAGTAGATCTTCAAAACTATTTAATTTTTCAAGTACTTGAAATTATTACTTGCCATAAATTAAAATTCGGCTACTATTACTTATCTTGAGGTTCAAGTCAAGTAGTTTGAATATGAAGTCAAGCTGTGAAACCCTTATATCTAAAAATAAGAAGGCGAGAAGGTAGATTTCTGCCTCTCCCTGTCTTAGTTATAGTTCAGTTGTCATCAACAAGTCGTAATGTAATAAGTATAGTTCACTTTAGTTTGGTTGTCAACCGTCCTCCGTTTGCAAAGATAGTTTTCTAATAGGAAGAATTGTCCTCCATGTATTAATAATGGCCATTTTTAGAATTAGATTATTGCTATATAATTTTCATTATTACTGGACAACTGCATCCTCCATTACGTAACTTAGAAGGAGAGAACGAATTTGCTTCCAATTCTAATAGGAAAAGATATTCCCGTTCTCGCTTTTTAAATAACGAAGTCGGAAGGAGAAGGGTATCGTTTTTATTTTCACAACTGAAGTAACAATTGTCAAGTTGACAATTGCGACTACTTTATGATTGTAACATTTTTTTGATAGTCCATAGGACTCTTTTTTGGTTGCAAAATAGTTGGTAATCTTTTCAGAAGTTACAATACACGTGTGCGTATTTCCAAAAAGGTGAAATCATAGCTTGCAATTTTCTGATTGACTTATCCCATGATTGGTTATGAATGCGCGTCTTGGAGTTTTTGCCGGTCTTTGTTTAAATCCCGTCCCGAGCGAGAAGTTTGCAGTGTCATCCTTGTGAGTTATTGTGGGTATTGGTTTTTACAAACGCGACGTAATGTTATTGGGCGTGCTGTAATTTGAAAGGAGGGCGCACTGAAAGACTTCTTATCTCCCAGATGCCAGATGCGTCCGCTCGACCTACATACCCTACAAAAACTTCTATTCATAATCCTGCACAACTTTTATAACCCCGCAGCGAACTTAACCAATTATCATTCATAAATTCACTACCGGCCGCCGGAATATCATTTCAAACTATAATAATAAATATGTTGTTTTATTCCAACAATAAAACAAACTAATAATAATATATAACCTCACTTATGCAAAATTAATGTCAAGTTTCGAATAAATGTTATTTACGATACATGCATGATATATTGCAAATTGCAGTGTAGTATATTATGTAACTAGCGTAGGATATGTCAAGTAATGTGCAAAAGTAAAAATTTCAATGATGATTGAACTTTTGACCTAGGATGAGACATTTGTCAATAAGCTATAAAGAAATATGCTAGCTTTTGTTCCACAAAAATATATCTATTCTTTACTTCAGTTTCGACAATAGGTCATTTTCAGAAGACTGTACTGAAGTTTATGTATTTCTGTGTACTATATCAAACACATTACTAACAGGCTAGTTCATAATAGGAATATGCAATTTTTTTAAAGTGTTTATGAATTAGGGTTGCCAACTATTTTGTACCTAAAAGCGGAACTAAAAAATATGTCACAATCGTCAACTGTTTTTTCAGTTGAAGTAATAAAATTATAAAACGATACTCTCCCGCTCCCGATTTCGTAAATTAAAAATCTGATGATCTGACTTCCTAGTACGCTAAATTATATACATTTTTGCTGCACTTCATTTAAACTTATTTCATTTGAAAGTGAGATCATTCTTCGGCTAATCATTCTTCAATTTTTTCCCTTCGAAATAGATCATCATTTGAAAATTTATAAAATGTTTATCACTATTCCTTATTGTATTACATACATAAATTTATTTTAATCGCTCAAAAACTTGCAATGGAAGAATGTTTTCATTTTTTTGGATATTTCCGTTGAAACCCGAAAATTGATTTTTTTCGTGTTTACAATACTTCTTTTACTTTGTACAAGGAAGAAAAAAGAACTAGTAGACATAAAATAAAATAAAATAGTGTTATAAACTAAGTTATAAAAATAATTTCTTGCAAGTGGTGGTCGTTGTTGTCAATATACTGCTGCAGGCGAATTCTAGGATTTTCCATAGCTCTGAGAAACATATCTTTTCATATGAGAGTTATTTGCAAACAGACTGCATCCTCCAGGATTTCTATGGTTCTGGAACGATTCTTAAACACTTCAGTACTTAGATACATCCACAAGAATAGCCAGGGAACATCTCCCTCAAAATAGGCATTAAATATCGAACTGTGTGGACTGTGGTTCAATCCTGTTGGAGCCAGACATTTCCTGTTAAATTGTTCAAGAGCTCGCGCAAAAACTCTTGAAACATGGTGATATACAGAACAAAAATTCACAGTAACGCATGATTTCCTTCATAAAGGACCAATTCCTCGGTGTTCGAGAGATCTGTTGTTGCCCATTTCTTTCATAGACACACTTTCTGTTTCTTTGAAGTTGTCAACCCCCAACAGAACCGATTTTCGGTTGGCAACTGAACCCCGAGGGGGATTTGGTAGCGAGTATGAAACGTACGCTGTACCGCTGCGTAGTTTTTCGAAAAGTAAATTTCGATGGCAAAAGTGCTCTGCTTTTTGGACCATGCCATATTTACATTTGAGAGGATTTCCCGACTATCTGTTCCTTTTGCGACTATCCTTACCCTTGTATGACATACCCTCTCTTCACAATTACCTAATTGTTTTTTATATGCACAAACTTTAAGAAAATTTATGTTTTTTTGTTAATGAGACGAAAACTGACATTTTTTCTGTGTGGTTTGGAACCGGAAAATACATTATTCTAGTATTTAAGTGTAGTTGTTATGAAAAATAACAGTCCCGGACTTTTTTCTGATTGGTGATAAAGCATTCCCGTACAGTACATTGTTTTCCATAAATAAAAATACATTCATATTTATTTCATTTTTGTTCAATATAAACCGACCGAAAAAAAAATAGTATGAGTGACAACACATAGGAAAAGTGACTTTCCAGACTCCTGGTGTTACTGGCCTCGCCTTCGGATCGTCCCGCAATTTTCACCACTATCCGGGAATATATCACTTTTCCTACTAGATACACAATTAGCGCTTTTATTTACAACGTGTATGATTTTAGGTTATAAAAAATATTTGTCTTGTTGTTAGATTGATACAATTATTTTATTAACATCTGTAGGAGTCTTACTAGATACACAATGTACTATTAGGACTTTTATTTACAACCTATATGTTTTTACATTATATAAAGATTTGCCTTGTTGTTAGATTGTGTTGATACAATTATTTTATTAAGTTTTTAACGTCTTGGAGTAAAATGAAGAAATGTAAGTGTAGATGTTGTGAAACCTCGGCATGCGGCTTTTCCGATTCTGGGTCCCTCACTCGATTATCAGTCTCCATTTTGGAGCGATTCCCCCTGTCGGGCCACTTCTTATGCTCTGCATGGTGCATGTAGATTTATTTCCTGTGAATGTAAATGAGCGCAGCGACGCCCGCTGCGCCTCTAGCGACGGCGTCCCGAACTGTTTATGTAAACATAACGTGATTGCGATAAATGTGTTTGCGTTTTTTCACAAGATGCATATCGCGGAAACAAATAACTTAAATATTCATATAGATACCAACAGCAACAGGTACAGATATTGCCAAATAAATATCCCTATTCTACAATAATACCATACTACACTCTATTCTTTCTAATCATAATTTTATCTAGGGTTGATAAGATTTAAATAATGAATTAAATCAAGTGATTTGTTTTGGAAAATTTTATAATACAGCGTTGGGATCTCGAGAAACGTAAGAGATACGAAGTCGATTAAATTGGAGCAAAGTTGCCACATTAATTGGCCGTTTTAATAATGTATTTGTTTTCCCGAAAAAATGCATAGCTCACTAGATATGAGCAAAAAACTGATTTTGGCAAATTAACTTTTTGACTTATAAATTTCTAGTTTCACTTTTTTACGAGGAATTGACAGCGGTCCCCAAAATTTTTGTTGCTCGAACACTTTTCGAGAAATTTATACTAACTTTCAATTTTCATACGAGGCGCAAAGTTTTCTTTAGTAATACTGTTAACTAAAGATTTTTTTCTCTTTCCAATGATATAAAACACATGCATATTAAAATATAATAAACTAAGAAATTAAAAAAAAATAATTTTATTAATTTCGGTAAAGTGTGCTTCTGAAACAAAATCTAAAATCTTTGAAATAAGCAACTTGCTGCACTTGCACAATATACTATTTCTTTAATTCAGTGGTTCTCAAAGTGGGTGCCACAATTTGAGAATTTGAACCTTCTTCTTCATACTGATGTCAAATGGTTGTTCAAAAAATGAGTATTGAATTGTGTTTACAAACTGAACTCACTTTTTTGTGAGAACATACTTGAATTTTTTTACGTTGTTGAAAAATGAATTTTGTTTTTATAAATTTGCTTATATAACCAATGTATTGGAAGATTTGAACAAAATAAACTCCAGCATGTAAGAAATAAAAAAAGAAATTTTATTAAAATCGTCTGATAAAATTAGAACAAGATGGAATTTTGGAAAATGGAGGCAAGTTGGAAATGTTGACAAGAACACCGAAAGCAAAAGAAAACATAATTAAGTTAATTTATTGACCACTTTTTAACACTGGGAACACAGATTTGCTACTTTACAGTTACATATTATGTCTACTGATAGTGTTGACTGGATACTAAATTCATTCGTGGAATTATCATCCTACATCCAATCGTATTAAATTATAATTTAATTACATATAAGAAAGGAGAGGAATTAATAGAAATTATAAATATTGAATTATTTTATTTATTTAAAGTTTTTCGTTTTCAATTATTTTTATTATAAATTAAAACACATTAAATGCGTCAAGTTCGTTGAAACCGCAAATAAAATTCGTCGACAATTTAATTTGTCAATTCTGAGTAACAATTAAAACAAAAATAAATGAAATGTTGTTTGCATTATTTTGTTTTCTGCTTGTACGTTATTATAAATAATTGTATACGTACGTGTGTACGTACTTAGCGTGGCGAAATACGAAAAGACCAGCGTATTATTGAAGGGCTAATTAAGAGTTAATTTGCGCAAAGTCAACATGCACTCCTGGTTATTCTTTGCTGAATATTGTGTAGTTTTTATGTTAATTAACATTTTAACTACGGCAGACCGTTTGAATAAAAAGCAAATATGAGAGAATTAAACGGTGTACTGTAAAAGAATACATTTTTTTTCTTTTGCATACACAAGTATGGACGATGCTTTGTTCGTAGACTTCTTGTAGGTGATAGCTGGGTTTATCTTCATTTTAAAGTAAATATAATTGTTTGACAATTTAAAAATACTAAACAAATTTTATGAAAACGGTTGACTCTAAAAATAGTCTGATGGATACAACACACTAATTCCCGTCTAGTTCAGTCCTTTGACTATTTAAATTTTAGGTGAACAAATTCCTTAATCGTAAATGTATATTTTTAATCTACCCTTGAAATTTTGATTTTGAAACATTTACAATAATAGTAGTATGTTCTCATTCCAATCAAGAACATAAAAGATGAAATCGAAATAGGAATTTCGTGTGTTCCTAGACAATTTTACTTGCATTTCTTAGTCTACATCTTCAGCAATGAACCTTTTAATAAGTACCGAACTACTCGGATACATATTCTGTTGATATTATTCTTGTGTTCTAAAATGTAAAATTTCTCCCCACGAATATATTTCAGGTCAACTGCTTTCTATTTGATAAGGACAAACTATTACATATCTAAAGTATATTTGGATATTGTTGACCTAATGGTAGAGATTTCAAAGTTAAAGAACTAAATTTGACGAGAACTGTACCACAAGTTATAAATGTATTGAAAACTTCATTATTTTTTTTAAATATAATTTTTATTATATCTTGTTTAACAAAGTAAAAAGTTTCCGAGAACGCAATATTATAACACGCCGTGCTTTAAAGTTACTAAGCAACAACATCGTCAGTCGATTGTATTTCGCTTCTGCTTTTGTTATTGTTTTATGATGCCAACATTGACAACCAATCTCCATGAAATATACAAAATTATGAAATAAATTAAAATAAAATTCTGCGTTTATTGGAGTCTTCAATGCAATATAGTCGTCTATTATCAAGAGTGTCAGGTTCGACTCCCGCTCAGGGAATTGGTGTTTTTATTTGTCTTATCCTTTCATCCTCATAAACATTGCTTATCAATAAATACCGTTATAGGAAAGAATTCGTAAAAAAGTTATTTCATTATACAGTGTGTGCAATGAAACACGGGAAATAGTAATTTAATATAAAATTTAAAAAAAATTGCCGGTACTCTCTCTCCTGATAGGTTTAGAACAAACTTACAAAAGCACAAAATTCAAGAGAATCCTACTAGGAAAATGCCGTTTTGGCACTGCCGATTTCAAAAGGGAGGTGCACAACTAAATGTTACAGAAGTCCCATATACAAAATTTCAATATTCGACGGCTTATCGTTTTTGAGTTATGCGAGGTACGTACGTATGTACGTACAGACGGCACGCCGAAACTTGTCAAAATGGATTCAGGGATGGTCAAAACTGATATTTCCATCGACACCCGGAAATTAAAATTTATCGCGATTACAATACTTCATTTACTTTATACAAGGAAGTAAAAATAAATAAATAGGAATACAAGAAATGAATTTGTTTCCAATTACAGGTATTTACATGTGGTTAAAAGGTTTCCGAAGGCATTTTATTTATCCGTCGGATTGTAAACAATCCCTTGGAAGTCGAAACTTGTGTCTGAAGTTCTGAACATTAAACAAAACTTTCTACAAGTCAGATGGCATACACCTCAGCCCGAAGAAAAAACATGTTATTTATATGGAAATAGAATATGGAGAGGTAATGTTTACAATATTGTTCCGGACCCTTGGGCGAACATATGACTGCGTTGCTAGGCAATATGGCGCCTCAGGAACGCTCATTTGTCTCGCCAGTCACTTACACGCCGTACACAACATCGCAAAGTTTTTTAAGTAGATTTGTTTCAAATACTCTTAACGCAATATACAGAAAATTTTAGGATGATACACTTTTTACTTCGAGCTAGAAAAACAGTCCCATCGTGAAACTGCCACCAAATCTATCATTAACATTGAAAAATGTAACCGGCACATAATCTCGCGTACCAAAAAATTTTTACTTTACTATTGGAGAAATAATTACAGTCAATTAACTTTGAACGTGAATATATTCTATAACAATCCATATAAAAATAGTGGTAAACTTTAAAATGAGTATCATTCATCAAACTTTGGGTTTACTCAAACCCATAATGTGTTATATGAATTAATCATAATCCATAGGACTACTGTACCTTGAATTTTATATACCTGCGTTTATTTTTCTACAACTGCATTATTGCAGGTACGAGGTGTGTAAATTAAGTAATAAGATTGGCAAAGTAGCGTTCAGTCAATTGGGAAATTTGGAGAGGAGGCAGGTGAATATGTTATGTGCCTTCAGTACGAGATTCAATGCGGTAAAGAAATTTTTTTTTCTTGTGCGTTCTAAAAATGAGTAACGTCAATTTCAAACAACGGTGTGATATCAGGTTTTGCTTCAGATTTGGACACAGTCCAATAGAAACTTATATAAAATTTAAGCAGACCTACAGACAGTGTTATTTCAAAATGGACCCAGCATATTCGAAGATTTTAAGCATTTTTTAGAAGGAAAGGAGTTAATTGAAGATGAAATACGCAGCGGAAGGCCTTCACATTCAAAAACTTGAAAATGTCGACATAATCTGGGATCTTGTGCATTCAGATTGTCGGTTGACCGTACTGAATTGTACTGATTTTATTAATTCATTGGAGATGAGAAAAATCTGCTCAAAAATGGTTTTAAAAAATAAGATTTTGGCCAGTAAAAACATTACTATGGCTTCTCAACTTCCTTATTTGTCTGACTTAAATTCTTATGACTTTTTCCTCTTTCCGAGATTGAAAAATCACCTCAAGGTAACACATGTTGGGACACTTCAAAATAATAATGAATTGTAATTACATAAGACTATTACTTAATTTACACACCACTTATAAAGTAACATTAATGTAATATTTCTGATTAAAAAAAAATCATTTTGTTGTCGCCCATTGACAGACATTACTTTGAACTTTCACTGAATTTGTAAGGAGTCAGTAATTTTTTTATTTATCTAAACGTATTAACGGTTCAAAATATAATAGAAACTAATCACAAACCATCCGGAATATCTAATTGGAACAAACCTTACACCATTGTCTAGGTAGCGATAAGGTAACACAATTTTAGATGAAGCTGATATCTTTAATTTTGTTTTCTACATGACTTTACGTCCACAGTTGTTGATTTTGTAGGTGGTGTATAACTTTATGTATGACAAATACCATCGCCTCTCTCGTATAGTTTTCATCTCGGTTTTACTGTGTCTGTAAAAGTAAGTGATACAACATTCGCAGAATCGTAAAGGTGAGCAACACACAAGCAAGCACAATCCTGCCGAAGCCTGCAGGCTCGCGCCTTTATTCCTCCCCCTTGCAGCAGTTAAAGTTTGTAAGTTTCATGTTCGACATAATTCCAGTGTAATTGCAACAGCTGCTGATGGAAGTGTTTAAGTAATTGGCAACTCTTCACATGCGGCGTTCATCCTCTCCGAATTTAATCTGTCGCACTCAATCTCGACACAATAAATAATAAAGCAGCGACTTGCCGCATAATTTAGCGGACCGCCCCAGGGCGGAGAAAATACGCTATGCGGATCAGCTTTTTAACAAGAATAAAATCAAATAAAAAATATTACAACGCTCGGATATTGTACCGACAAAATGCTCCAACACCTGAATTACCTCACGGCAGGCTCGTTTGCTGTTTTAACTAAATTATCCTAGCGTGTATACAACGAGGTAGATATACGCTGTAAAGTTATAGTACAAAAACTGTTATAATAAACATATCAATATTGGGTTTTATCACAAACATATAATTTTATTACTGTTCGATTCAGATCAGATTTCTTAACCTTAATAAAAATAAGATGTGGTCACTTGGTTTGCGCGCTCCGACTCGACTTAGTATGAGATTTGGGGTTTAAATCCCAGTGTCTCCAATCTTTAACTAAATAACTTAAACACTTACACCCAGATTCATAAAAAATATTAGTCAGTAACCTGTGTGGACCTAACAAACTAGTGGATGTTAACAAGGAATATAAAAAGGGTTGCTCCTACTTACAACAACTGATTTTTTCAATAAAAATCATTGATTTTTAACAAAGATGAAAAAAAAAAAAATACAAATAGAAATTAAAATATATTCATTTGCTTCAAAACTATTAATAACAACCAAAAAAAGTTCTGTATTTAATAATATCTTAAAGTTAAATGATATTTTATCACTTTAATTGTCATAAAGAAAATTTAATGTGTAACAAAAAGAAAAAAACTCTTTGTTATTCTTCCTAGTTTTAGTCAGATGTAATTTTGTTTTTATTATAGATTTCGCTTTTTTATTTAAAATATATAACTTTAAAAATAAAAATAAAAAATCATGATTTATTTGATTTTTTTAAAAAAATCAATGATTTTTTTTTTTTAAATAAATCATGATTTTTGCCAACCGTAGATATAAGAATTCCTGATTAGTTGCTCATCTTTTTTATGAATCTGGGTGTTAAAGCTGTACGTCCTTTGCAAAGACTTTAGGTTGACAACAAATTTCACCAAAATGCAAGTGAAAATTCTTCATAAAGATGAAATTTGCTGAAATTCAGTAACCTAATACATACATTAAAATAGGTATTTGAGAAAAATTTTATGCAGAATGTTAATACATTAATAGTTATTTTTGATTCTAGATTGCGTATAGATGCTTTTACATAGGAACAATAAAAAAAAACATTCGAGATGAAAAAAAAAATTGACAGTCGAGTATCCAACAAGATTTTTTTGAAAAAATATATCCCAAATTTGTAAAAATTTTGACGTTTAGAATTAATTAAAGTGACTATAATGTTTCTGTTGCAACAATTTTTGAAATGTTATTTATATTAAAAATCAGGTACCTATTCTGTGACTAGCAGTTAACAGCTAGTCAACCTTTTCTTTTAGTGGGGTTCCCAAACAGGTGGACACAGCGGTATTTTTATTTGATTAATAGTTGGCGATACTGAGAATTGAACCCCAAATCTCACACTTCGCTCAGTTCGAGTAGGAGCATGCTAGCCAAGTGAGCCACCACTTTTCGTATATAATAAATTATCTATTAGCAATTGTTATCTTCAACCGGTTCGGACCGAATTTAAAATGTTTCGGAGCCACAGTTTGTATTTCTGAAATTTGAATTAATCAAAAATAATTATTATGTATAACAATTCTTAGGTGAAACAGTCATATGTTTTTTCTCAGAATTAATAATAGTTAAAAAAATTATACTATCAATTATTGAAATTTTAATTGATAGCTATTTGAGATTAAAATAAAATGAAGTCCATTGTTGCAATTAGTGTAATAATTAATAATGAATTGTTTATTAATGCATTAAGTGATGTTTTAATTAAAACATGTAATAATGCGGTATTAATATAATGTAAATGGAGCTCTCATATAAATATACATTAACCCCCTGGTCCTGGTACATTAGCAGAGGAATCAGAATATTCAGTTCCGCAGTCGTTCGCGAGAGGAACTTTGAGCATTTTCAGCTCCGGCTATGAAAATTCTATTAATTCTTGTTCTATTTGCTGAAATTCCAGTTGAGAGAAAAAGAAAAGAAAACAATAAGCGCCCAGGATATGAAATTCGATTTCGACGTTCGCGTTGACGGCGACGCATTCTATTGTCTCTTGTTTTACCGATTGCTTTCTGCCCATTACTGGGTAGATAAACTCACAAACAATCAGTTTACACTAAATCCATATCAACTAAATTGATAATAAATGCATCTATCTAAATATAAATTAAATAATATTTAAAAAATAAAATTTATTTACAACAATATATAAACTAGGCTTACTTATAAGAATATGTTCTAAGTACCACAAAAAATATATTATTCGGGTTCACAAAAGTCCAATTCTCCTCCACAATATAGGTGAGACGAACCAAGGCTATGAGGAGATGAATTTGGTTGTCCGTAGCGATTTGTTTCGTAAAACAGTTTTTTCTTGTGCGTTCTAAAATTGAGTAAGGTCAATTTCAAACAACGATGTATTATCAGGTTTTGCTTCAGACTTGGGCACAGTGCAATGGAAACATTTACAAAACTTAAGCAGACCTATGAAAACAGTGTTATTTCAAGGGGCCAAGTTTTTGGGTGGTTTTAGACATTTTCAGAAAGAAAAAAGTCGATTGAAGATGAAACACGCAGCGGAAAGCCTTCATCTTCAAGAACTGGTAAAAATGTCGACAGAATTTGGGATCTTGTGCACTCAGATCGTTGGTTGACAGTACTAAATGATTGGTTCACATCATCGTCCATCAGATTTTGTCTAATTCATTGGAGACGAGAATAATAATCGCAAATATGGTTTGAATAAATGAGATTTTGGCCAGTAAAATCATTGCTATGGCTCGTCAGTCTCCTTATTCGCCAGAGTTGAGTTCTTGTGATTTTTTTCTTCTCCTCGAGATTGAAAAATCACCTCTAAGTGATACTTCAAAACATTTAAACGACTGTAACCGACCAGCTGAAGGTGATTCCAGTAACCGAGTTTCAGCATTGCCATGAGGATAGGAAGAACCGTCTCCAGCACTATGTGTCTTTCCAAGGAAGTATTTTGAGGGAAACTATATTCAGCAGTTGATCACATTTTTTTTTATTTCTAAAAAACTCTCAGTTCATTTCATCATTTACTTTACGTTAAACATAAGTGAAGTGAAGTGAAAAGCATGACAAAAGAATGCACTTATTGTCTGAAACTAAAATGATCAATATTTGCTACTACTGTAGAATGGCTTTACCATAATAATAATTACATATTTTAACTGAAGTTATTTTGCGCTAGTGATATTTATGAATTCGGTACTTTATGGCGAATGCACGTATGACATGTACGAGTGTTTATGAATTGTTGTTCGGGCCATATAATTCACATGTCTATTTATACAACGAATAAAAGACATTGACATGATATATTATTATAATTTTGTATATTTCGTGAACACGTATTTCATTCTATAATAGGCACCTATTTCATATAATCAGCTTATAATACACATAACGTCAATATATTGTCCACGTCATTTCTATATCTGTGATTTATATTACAATAATTTGTTAAATATCTGTCTATTAACATAATGTACACATGTTTTGCTGTTATACAGGAAAACTCTGACATTTCCATCACATTACTGAAATCATTTCATATTTACGCGAATCACAATAATTCAGAATTCATTTATCTTTTCAGAAATTGCTACGAGTCCATATTAAACAGGTTCTTTACTTTCCCATTATTACGTAGAGTGTAGAGACCGACACCAACGTCGCTGTCACGATTTAAATATAATTTTTGTACTTTGCGTTGTTGTTGTAAAATTGGTACTTCTAACAATTGCATCCCACTTTAAATGTCAAATTGATAACCTGATAAATATTATTAAATGTTTTTTATTACAACATATTATTTGTGAGTAGTAAAACCGAATAAACAAAACTAGTTTAGAAGGATAATAAAATTTTATAACTCATAATGTATAGACTTAATATATTATATTTTAATAATATTTGAAATGCATATTGACAGATAAATGTGCCCAACTTTATTCAATAGACTTACTATATTTCACATTTATATCTAGATTACAATCTGTTATTTTTTAATTCAAATTTTTAAGATTTTCATAAAATAAGTGAAGCAAAGTATAAAAAATAGTACATTATACTCGTTTTATACGACGTATTGTTCCATTCGTGTTTTTGGAGCATTCCGCGCTTCGCTTAATCCGAATTTGATTTTTCCCTGAGTTTTTTAGTGATTCTTCCACACAAGTTATTTTTAACTAATCACAATGCTTTATTTGATGGCCGTAGGTAGTTTTTCAGTGAAAAAAAATTGATAAAACCATAGCATCGTAATCATGGTTACATTTTGTTGATATCAAAAATTTTATGTTTAAAACGTTGTCATTCGTGAAATAATCAAGCAAATATATAATTTGAGCTATGAATTTAATTGGTAAAATATACTCAGGTCAAAAATGACTCTTAAATCACTCCAGCTTCGCTTTGGTAATCTAAATGTCATTTTTGGCACTCGTTTGTCTTTTGCTTATTATATTACTTATGATTATTTCATTCATAAATTTAAAAACCAATCCAACTTTTACGTAGTTTTATTTCGATAAAACACCGTCATAAAGAAAATTTCGCATCCAATAAGTTGCTATATTTTACTTAGACTTGTATATTATCTCGTATTATATATGTAAAAATCAAAATCACATACCCCACTGATATAATTAATTAAAGTATGCTATAAATAATAATAAATAATATTACTTCCTCGTCAAATGGATTCAACATTGATCTCCAAGAATGTATATATGTCAAGAAAAGCCATAACAAATTCTTAAAAATCGCCTAACAACTGCATAAAACCCAGTTGTTATACTAACAATTCATGTTAAGTACTAGTTGTTTAATCTTAACAATTTTCGTTAGAAATAATTTAAGAAAATAAAGAAATACATAAAGAACATTAAATACAAACGCCTAATGTGCTGAGCACATCAGATTATTATATTAGTACTTTCATGAAAAGTAAATTATTTCTAATTATAATTTAAGTAATTTTTCTTTTTGTTTCAGGTGCGTGGCATCGTTTTTCGAGTGGCTGCAATTATGTAAGAAATTTTTAAACTATTGCAATTTCCATTTAAAGTTAAATATAGGAAATGTTTGACATTTCAATTTAATATGTAATTGAAATTTCCGCGTTCTATATACGAGGCAGACCGTACTTTGATGTACAATTTTAAACTACACTTTAATCATATTTTGTCATACATTGTACCTGCGATGCGGAAAATATAAAATTTTGAAAGAAATTTAATAATCACTTCGCTTATACCTCAGTGCGTCTTTTGGAATATTTCAACATGAGGAAATTTCATATGTGAATAGAAGTGTGCTAAATAGCTTGAAAATTTAGGGATAATAAAAAAGGATAATAGGATTTGGAAATTTAATTTAAGAGGCTTACGGATATTTTAAAAACGTTACAGTTACGTTATCAAAAATATTATTTTACAAAAACAAAATTATCCAATTACTGGAAAATATAAATTCATGCATACTTGCACTAATAATGTCATGCTCTACTTATATTGTGTTTATTTATTTCATTCATTGTTGCTAGACTGATTGGCGAGCCCTCATCCCACTTCTAGCTAAAAAATAAATTATGAAATACAGCAACTGAGCTAGTTTAAGTATTTTGTAATGGATAGTAATTTTACCAATCACTACAATAAATTAAACTTTTTAAATAGGTCGACTTTGCATTTTTACATACTCGTCTAATTTCAGTGGATGCAATGGAAAAATTTATAACTTATTACATACAATGTAGGTTCATTGCTCTGCACTCACACGTCATAATTTGTCAACGCAACTTTATAAAAAAAAGACGCGAAATAATCGAATTAAACATAATTTGGTTCCTATTTCCTTAAGTTGAAAGGGTATTGACTTTTACAATTTTTTCTATGACCATTAAGATAGCTGGTCGCTAGTAAGTAGTGAAATAAAGACATCTTTATAATTAAAACAAATTAACTATAATATCGTAGTCGTAGAAAAAGTATAGTGTACTGTGTACAATGTGGGTGTACTTGAAATTTTCTGGAGAATGTATTTCTTCAGTATAATTTTTCGTTTGATACAGAATGTAGGCTTCCCTTTCTCCGCACTATATTTCGAAAACTGTTAATCATATGAAAGAAATGCATAAAACCAAACTTGTACAGAACTTTATTCTCTACAAGTTCTATAATAACCTCTAACAATGTGTAATGCATAGGAAGCGAGATATTGGCAAAAAACCGATTGTTGTGACGTTTGAGCTTTGATATCTTGATTTATCGCGATCTCATTGCCGAATTTTCAGCCCTTCTTTAGATCACCAAAACAAGGGTCTGTGTAGAAATTCAGCTTATTATTTGACTGGACTATCCTTAAAACTATAAGTTCTAACAAAACTCATAACATGCAAGAATTGAAAAGCTCATAAATAATTTGTAGTAATGCTAAACAGTACTCATGTTCGCTGTTTAGTTTAGTTGATGTAGAGAGTAGAGATAAGACCATTAGCCAGCATTATAACGGCGACATACAGCCGGTTTGGAATTTGTGTTTGGTATTGAATGGCGTGTATCTCATCAATGTTATCCAGTTGTCAATGGCTGTCTAAACTGCACATACTGTGAATGCCTCGGCCGATGTGTAGCACTCTGTATTAATTTTGCGGCTGCGGTAAATTTGTAATAAGTTAATTAAATTTGTATTGCTGCTCGTTGCGCGCGGAACACTACTAGTTATTTTGACAGAAATGTCAATTAAGCTGTTTATTGGGCGCATATTTCCATTGCGGAATAGAATATTAATAAAGTTTTACATGTTTGCCAAATTCCTTGCAACCTACCATTCGCTCATTCATTATTAAATTACCCAACGTCGGCTATGTTTTCATATGGTTTCACATGTGAACACATGCCAAAGGAATTACTAATTACTTTACTAACACCCTAATTAAAACAATCTTCAATATTTAAAACCGCAACCACTTCATTAAGAGCATTACTATACAAGAACAAAACTATTACCAACACGGTAAATAAAATACTAAATTAATTAAAGTTGAAGAAAGTTCTCAGCGAAATTATTTAATACTACTATACAGGCTGATTCAGCATGAGTGTGCTAAAATAAAATTATATATTGAGGTTTATTTTAAGTTAAAAATGTTATTGGTGGGTATGTCCGGAAACTTTTCGTTACAGTTACAGCCTTTTGAAAGTGCACCTCTTAACTGCACCTTTTTTTAAATTTCAAAAGTTTAGAACAACTAGTATCAGAATTTTTAATAAAAATGTGTCTGACGAGGTACACTTTCAAAGGACTGTAACTCTGTAACGAAAAGTTTCCGGACATACCTATATACAACATTTTTTACTTAAAATGACTCATCCAATATATGGGGGCATCGGAACTCCTGCCCCAAGGAAAAATTTTGTAGGGGCAATGCCCCTAAGGAGACATTTCGGTTAAGGAACCATTTTTTTACATCAATAGTAAAGCTCTAAGTTATTATTATATTAAAAAATTATTATATCTCCTTCCATTTTTTAGTAATTGACTACTACCCTAAAATGGGTATTAGTTACACCCTTTAAAATATTACCAGTGAAATCAAAATACCTATGTATACAAATTTACATTTTAAAATTGCCCCTAGTACAGCTACAATAACAGATTGAATATATACCAGAATCTACATGACCGGTAATAATGCGCGTCTTAGGATATACTAGCGATCTTGAGACGCTAGCACTCAGTCCCGTTCATGCTATGAAGATTGTCTAGTTCAGCGTGTGCTCTAATTCCCGACCAGAGCATATTCTGGAGCAGATTTCTCTGGTCTGCATTGTGATCTGGTTTCAGTAGATCAGGAATTAGAGCACTCAGAAGTGTTTGCTCTAATTTTAGGTCTGCTGAAATCAGAGCACATTCTGGAGCATATTTGGCTGTTCTGGATTGTACTCTGGTTTCAGTGAGTTAGGAATTAGTGCTCTTAGAAATGTTTGCTATAATTCTATGTCTGCTGAAATTAGAGCACATTCTGGAGCAGATTTGTCTGCTCTGGATTGTGCTCTGCTTTCAATGGGTTAGTAATTAGGGCTCTCAATATGTTTGCTCTAATTCTAGGTCTGCTGAAATCAGAACATATTCTGGAACAGATTTGTATGCTCTGGACTCTACTCTGGTTTCAGTGGATCAGGAATTAGAACACTCAGAAGTGTTTGGTCTAATTCTAAGTCTGCATTTATGCATATTTTTAGGTAAAGAAAGAGATGATTAAAATGGTCTCTGAATGAGGCAACTTTGGTTTAATTTAATGGACCTCGTATCTTTTACTTTTCTCGAGATCACTATGCTTAACAAGTTATTTGGGACACGTTGTATACGTAAATTAAGAATTTTTCAAATCATTTTTTTAATCAATTGAAAGTAGTCCTCATTTTACTATTGAGCCGAATACTTGAACAAATGTAATAAAAACAATGTGAATTTAAAATTGCTGCATTTAGTGTGATAGTTGGGGTCTAACTATGATTGGATGTACGTGAAAACATAAACAAACATGGGAATTAATTATAGTATGAGAAAACGAACAAAATTGTTGTCTAAACACAAATTACATGATATGTGCATGTGTTTATTTTATTTGACTGAAAATTATAATATGTGTAGCATTCTCCACCGAGTACATAATAACTACCCCTAATATTTACAACAAAACACGTACAGCAACCACAACATGTTACACACACTTGCTGTAGCGTTGACATTCCCACAATGCTGTACACATCAAGTAAAAACTCCATACGCGCACTTCACAATTAATTCCGCGGCTGATATGGATGTAAACTCCACTCGGATTGGTAAATACAGAGCAGAGACGTGGAAACCAGCCAATCGGGTGTGAAGACATTGATAACGGAACAGTTGGCGGATGGGACGGTTGAATGGCGCCAAACAACGGAATTATACTTCGGAAGATTATAACTAACCGTGGGACGAGTTATATGCAAAGGGATTCAATGCCGGACAAGGTTCAGGATAACAATATCGCATTAACATTCATAACTTTAAATAAAAAATAATAATCATCATTGACTACTGAATAAACTATTTCACCTTCGGATATCTTGGTAAGGGATGAACGGATCGTGTTAAAAATCACATACCCGTTTTTAATAAATGATTACATACCAAGATCTCTTCAATCCTATTTTAATACTTTACGATTTACGAGGTATTTCAGCACGACTGTGGCAACTACGGGCGCCGATTTTGAAGCCAAAAATTTTAGCACTAAAAAAGAAATACTAGAAAGGAATGAATGGAAACTAAAAATCTGATGTGTCCAACACATTCTCCCACCACTGTAGTAATACATTCTATAAAATATAAATTTTTCAGTACATTACATATTTACTTTCATAATTTGTTTGTATGGAATATTTTTAATTCAATTCATACCTCAAATTTCCTTGCATCAAATATCTAATAATGTATCGGCAACCGAAGAAAATAGTTTTTTTTTTGGCGTAACTAAAATCTATTCCTTGTATATTTCTTCCATCTTTTTGTATTTTAAACAAATTCATATTTACTTATTTTATCTTTGAAAATTATTTACGTCAAATATTTTATAGAAATTCGATGTGTAAAGTTAATACAATTAATATTTTTTCTGTTTAGCCAGAAGCTATAAAGTGTAATTATGTATGCCGGTAGAAAATTAAATAGTCTTTAAGGTTAATATTAACAAAATTTGCGAAAAACGGAATTTAGAGGCGTCTTTTTTCTGGTTAACCAATTGTAGTCAAAATCTATTCAGTTTATCGTATTTCAATATAAGTCTTAAATACCAAATATTATATTTTTTACATTTATCTTATTGGAGTTAGTGTGCACAATTGGTTAACCGAAAGTTGAAGCTTCAACCGTTTTTCCTAAAAAAATCTCTAATTACCATTTTTTTTTTCGCAAATGTCGTTATTATTAAATATAAAGATTTTTAAATTTTCTACCGACCTGCATAGTTACTTTTATTTATAACTTCTAACTTAACAGAAATTATAATTAATTTTATAATTATTTATAGGTTCACAAAATTTGATATATTTGATTAAATTTAATGTAAGTAAGTTTAAAAGAGAAATAAGTAAATATGAAGTAGTTTTATTGTAAAATTAAAAAATCTGATGTGTCCAACACAATACCTCCCGCAACTGTAGTAATACATATATTCTATATGTTATTCAATACATTTAATTTGTAGTTTTAAAATTAGTTTGTTATTGCAGTTCAAAATATTTTAATTCATTTCATACCTAAAATTTCCTTCCTAAAATTTGTATGACCAATATGACAGCTATGTTTGACGTTACTAAAACCGTAACCGAACTTACCTTGATTCACGCATGCAAATACATTCCTAATATATTTCTTCCATCTTTTTAAATTTTACAATAAAATTACTTCATTTTTACGTATTTTATCTTTTACAGTTACTTACATATGAATAACTCATCTGTTTTATCGAAATTCCTCAGCCTAAACGATATGTAATGTTATTATAATTTATATATTTTTTGCTATTTAGCTAAAAGTTATATATAAACGTAATTATGCAGATTGGTAGAAAATTAAAAAATCTTTATATTTAATAATAACGTAATTTGCGAAAAAATGGCATGTAGTGTTTTTTTTTTGGAAAAACACACACAGATACACACACACACAGACACACGGACATACAGACATCACGGTAAAAATAGCAAAATCGTATTCTAGAGACCCTAATTCGTGCTCATATGTTGAAAACTCACACTCGAGAAATCTGACCAAAAACAATACTTCCCTTATCTACATATTGATAGGCGGGAGGTAAAAAGGAGGAAGAAATATATAAGGAATATAACTGCACGCATAAATTAAGATAAAATCGGTTCCTGTTTTAGTAACGTCATAGATAGCTGCTTTTTTTGGTGATACCATGAAGGAAATTTTAGGTATGAGATGAATTAAAAATATTCTGAAGTGCGATCACAACTTAATTCTAAAACTACAAATTGAATGTACTGATAAACTTATACAATGTACGAATAAAGTGGCGGGAGGTTGTTGGACACATCAGATTTTTTATTGTCCACTTATAAGCTGATGTTGATAGGTGACGTCGATTGTGTTTGAATGATGCGAACGAGTATGATATAAGCTTTGGAGAAAGCTTTTCCTTATTAATACGTGTTGGTGGGTGGGAATTTTTCAGTGGGAGGCTGGGGTAGATAAGTAGGTGATTTCTGGCAGTTACATTTCTCGTGGATCATTTATCACGGGTGCGAGCCGGAGTCAGTGCCGTGAGAAATGCGCCGCGTCCGATCATGTGACAATGGAGAAATTGCCGTCGGGCGTCGCATTTTTCCCTCCATACGCTGTCATGAATAACTCACACGCGCATCCCTCATGCGGATGACTTGTTGATGACCCGCCATCAGCTCAAGGTATCGCTGCTCTACATTGCTGCGAATATCTGCACTACTAGGGATGTTCAAGTAAATTGCAATTTTTATTTTATTAAGAGAAATACATTTTAAATATAACTCTCATTTCTCTACATAGTACCCTTTTTTCTGATAAGCTTTTGAAATATTTCCATAAGTTTCCAAATTTCGTTTTCATACGTTGTTCTTGGGTTTGCTGAAAAATGTTAGTCAAATTACAAAATAACATATATAAATTGGATTATTGTAAGTAGTTATTAAAAACAATACTATGTTCAGTAAGTTTTTCTCGATTAATAGAAACAAAAATCACAAGGTGATATATCTAAGCTATAAGGGGGATGTGGTAAAGTTTCTCTGCAAAAGTAAAGTTTAAAGGAAGGCAAGCATTATTGGGGAACTAACTGACACTGTAGATCGAAGAATTTGCTAATTCTTCGACCTTAGTATCGGAATATGGTTGCATGTACCTTTAAAGGTTTTGGACCCAAGTCTCAATAAAGTGACAATTAGTGATGGGCATAGTCGAATGATTTTATAATCGAGATATTAGTATTCGATTGAATTTGATAATCGAATTATCATTCGAATACTCGAGATATGAGGATTTATGAACTTCGTTTCTCATAACTCGATACCTCAACACGTAGTTTGAAATCGGTTGACCGAAGTATATTTCGTATTTCACTGTAACTCCTCGCCTCGATATACTCTACTTTTTAAAAAAAAAATCGTTACTACAAACTTCCTATTCTTATACCTAACCCGCGCTCTGAACTAAATGCGAAAGAATTCTATTACATTCGATTCATAGATACATTCGAATGATACAAGTATTCGAGCGAAAGAAATATTTGGGTGATATAATTATTCGAATTATTGTAGGAGTACTCGATATATCTCGAAACATTCACTTAATCGAATACTTCGATTATTTTTATTTGAATTATTCCATTACCAGTGACAATCCTCATATGAAATTTATCACCATTTTCCTTAAAACGTTGAAGAAATGCTGCCCAAATTTAAACTCAATTTGCAAAAGAAATTTATTTTTTTTCAGGGTTTTTAACATATACTGTATGCTATATGTTTATAGCGGAGAAAATGTTGACAATGAAAACATTTACTGATGATAATTGTGTCATTAGATATAATTATATATTTTTTTATAAATTTCAAGAAACCATATTAGACGTTGAAAGCTATACAACATAAAAATCAGAACAACGCAATCCTTGTCAGTACAGCTCAATTTTATGAAGGTACACACAGTACCGTTTTGGTCCTTAGAACGGTTCATTCTTGTGTCAATTTCGTACCAATCAGTTGTGTGTCACGGGGAACCAATTCTTTTTGATTATTAGATAAAAGTTAATTTTTGAAACTTATGTCGTCTTGAATCGTCATATCACTACAAACTAATTCCCTTTGATATTAGAAAAAAATTCGTTCTTGTTTCTAAAATTTCTGGCACTTACGCTTCCACATAAGAGAATTATGCTCTTTTTATGCGAGTAGAATTATGTAATTACCGCGATGAATCTGTGAAAAATGAGTTTTATGTTAATGCGTTAATTAAAAAGGCGAATAAATTATAATTTGTAATAAATATGTATGAATTGGAGTTTGAGAAATTGAAATTCAACCACGGCACAATGCTAGGACTTTATTTTCCAGATGTCAGGGAGTTTTACATTCTAATTTCCTCTCCTTCTCATTTATATTTATCATCCGGAGATTCACTCTTTTTACCTTCACCCACTGATCTGATTTCCACAAGTCGCGGAGTCAATCAATACCAATCACGCATAATATCCATACAAGATACGCCGAATACATATTTGGTGGCAGCGTTCTTCCGAAACAGATCTCCGAGATGATGTACTTCAGCGGAAATAATTCAATATTCCGTCTCTTCTCAAGAATAACATCAGACATCACAATATTCACATGGGGAGTTCGTCATTATTGGTTTTTCCTATAATGTTTAACACTACGCCACTACTAAGACTACAGGCAATCGAATAAGGGGTATACGGTGCAACGAAAGACTCATATACACATACACACGCATCAATTACGTTTACATGTAGGTACAGTGTACTTTGACTTGACTTTGTAAAGTCGTCTTTTATACAGTCATAATATAATTGTTTCTAGGACCAATAAAGTAAATAGCCATTATTGTACAACTTGTAGGTTATTTAAGTATCACATTACGGTCGGCCGTGTGTAAAGTACGCGATCGCAAAGTTTGGAAATTTTTGATTTATTGAAAATATGTTAGCAATATAAATAAGACAAAATTAATTAAAATTAATTTAAAACATTATGACCAATGAAGAAATGTAGTACATAGTATTGAGTATTGTTTTATTGGGTTGTAAATAGTTTCAATTTATTATTTTGAGTTGTTTTTATGTTCTGCAGTTGGTACTATTTACTAGTCATATGTTAATTTTTTTAGTGCAATGTGTGATTGTGAACTGATCGAAATACAATCAAATAATTGTCGTAGAAAAAGTATAGTACATAATTCGAGTCGTAACGCAATTACGCACTTGTGGAATTACAAACTTCGCGGCTATTTTGTAACTTTTCTACTTCGTGCGTAATATGCATCTTATACCTCGTAATATGTAGTATAGGTACTATTACTTACTGTTATAAAAGGTATTTTACTTCAGAATTACGATTTATTTTTGATTTCATATAACAGAAAATCACCCCCTCCCCCCCTCAACCTTCCCCTTTTTTATTATAACAAATTATTTCGGTAAAATTATTCCGCCATTTTTTTGTCTTTTCAATGATATATGAACATAATAAAAATTAAGAAAAATAAATATATAAAAAATATGAAAAATAATTTCTATTGAAATATTCTATGTGGCTATATGAGAATTAACAAATTGTAACGATATAAAATAATTTCATAATAACAAACTTTATAAGGTAAATCACTAAAACAAATGTTTAAAATTACTATCCTCTATAAATTTTTGGTTTTTAACTGAATCCGTCTCTCGAAATTGAAGGTTTTTCTGAGAGTTTGTAAATTTGGTTATCTATTTCTTATAATAAAAAAGTTAAGCGGTGGTTCCTTCTCACTAATACACTCTGTATATAAGGTCCCTAACCCATATCTATAAAATACAGTTAGTGCTTGGATTTTCAACTCTGGTGAAAATGTCGGTTACCTTAATCATCACTTAATAAAAAAATATCGCATGAAAATAGTAAATAACTATATTTTTTACTTAGTCAGTTGTTTATTGCGATACTTTTCTATTGATCGACGTTTAAGGTAACCAGTACTTTAATCAGAAGTAAATACCTCGGCCCAAACTGTTCTTTATGTATATGGTTTACCGACTTTTAGTTTTATACTGTATTTTTACTAAATTATGCTTTTACAATAAGCTTGCGCATTGCCTCCATTTGCATTATCGTCCCCGTTGCCTTGGACCTGCTTCGCGGGGTTGTTTTTGCGTTCCCGGCGTGCGAAGTTTGGCTGGATTTGTTTATGGGTTGTCAGAGCGCGGTTACCCGGAGCACCGGCCGGGACTGCGAGTCTCCGGTTGTTTATCCCGCCTGTCGCGGCCACGTGCCTCAAGATAAATAGCAACTACAAAATTAATAACGAATCGTGTCAAACGGATTCGCACAACCAACTTCTTCCATTCATTAATACACCCCGAACTCCATTCAAAAACATCAGCCCCACTACACAACAAAAATATACATTAGGGATTTATAGTAGAAGTAGATGTATATGAAACCGATTTATGCGGATTTTACAATCTTTTATGGCGGGCTGGGAAGCTTTGTGGTCAGGAGTTATAAATTATCCCAACTCAAAGGTATCACTTGAAAAGTAAGAAGAGGACCATGTGATATTCTTCTCGTCATAGAATAGATATCTGCGACTCCGTTTTTTCGACGTCGTTGTTTTCAGCATGACTTATGTCCACAAAATTATAATCCCAGGATCTCCACATATTCGTATTTACAATTTTATGCTCACACTACAAACAACTGCAAACACAGAAATAACTTTTTGATGATTTGTCCAAAATTGACCGTGTACCTCTAAAAAAAAATTTTAATAAATAACAATGGAATTCTTAGAATAATGGAAATCCAAATGAAACGAAAAATCTTAAGAATGAACAAGTTGACTTAGTCAAATCTCTGTTGATCACTCCGCTTTAATCCCTTTTAGATTGTCCTACCATTGTAAAGCTGTCTATATCTATGCCTCTACTACTAATGCTAACGAAAGCTGAAATATCTGGAAGGTGATACGTGGTAAACGGACTCTAGGATATAAATGTATCATTTTTATAAAGTCAAGTACCATGATGCAGGGGGTAGTGACAGGACGCTTAGGACCCATCCTACGGTACGCAAAATTAGGTATTTTTTATACCTCCTTCTTTCCTTGTATTGCATTAGTAACGTAAATAAACTTCAAAAATATATATAAGCTATCAGGTTTACAGGTTTAATATCTTGTAAAGGTTAGTTTTTCTAGTGAATAAATACTTCATGTAGGATAAGTGGTGGAGAGTGGACCGGTAGGAGACATGGACTTTTGGTCTTAAAAATACATTCGAATGATATCTCTTACATGGAATGTTAATTTTGTTGTTTAGAGACAGTGTAAGTAGCCGCTTGAAAATTTATGCAGTGATCTATTTAAGATTTATTTAAAAAAATGCTAAAAAAATTTTGTACGTTATTTACACACAATAATGAGTTAATTACTACTTCGATAAACTAATTATTTATGAACATACTTTATAAACAAGAGAACAAGACTTAAAGTAACCTAAAAATGTGGTTCTATTTGTATACACTCATAAGTAATTGAGTGGCCCATTTAACTTCTGCTCTGAGGACAGATGGATCTATGCTGAGGAGAGATGGATTAGAGGATTTTTATTGTTAAAAAGATCAATTTAACCGGTAAACAGAAAAAAATCATTCGCACATGGCAAGGTAAACAGTCTAGTTGCTATTCCATGAGTTCTGAAGATTACTAAAACGAATGGGCGGGAGCCAAGTAAAATTATTTAAAAAAAACGATAAAGTAAGATGATTGGATAAAGTATAATTTGTGGCCCCTGAAATTAAAATATAAAAAAAAAATAAAAAACACTATGTTTCACCTATACCTACTTAATTAGGTACATAAAAAATAACTTAACTTGACGTTAAATTTGTAGGTTATTAATTTAAATCTGTCAGTTGTCGATGGTTTTTAGTAATTTTTTCTTACGTTGTCTTGTTTTATAGTGTCATTTAGGGCGATATTACAGATCTCTATTGTTCAAGTTATTTCTTATTCGCTGATTCTACATAGGTCCCATGGACACTTATTTATATAACTTCTACTCTGATGGCGTAGAAGTAGCTATATTTCTACCTTATGATTCACGTCACAAAAGTTTCCACTTTTGCAGGGGAACCATATTTTGAATCAATTCAAATTTTCACTCAGTTGTTCTATTATGAGCTCGAGCCCATTTATTTTATTTTACAGGCAAGAATTTACTAAAAATTTAAACCTATAATTTTTAAAGTACACCAAGGCAGTCGTTACAATTATGTTCCTACCTATATATAACTACATAATAAATTTATTTTATTTTTTAATAATTTAGTTAATTTTGAAAACAAGAATTGAATAACTTTATTCTTATAAGATAAGTAGGAGTGTAGAATATTTTATTTCGCTCAGGGGGGTGGGCTCTAAAAGTTATTTGAAATGCACCCAGCTGCGCCCCCTTCCTGTTTTAAAATCCTAACGACGCCCTTGATACCTAGGATTGTTATGAGTAACATAACCGCCGCAGATGTCGATTTTAAAACATCTAAGACCTGATATGATTCATAACATCCGTGGCTTGTACTACAGTGTATCGATTTTAGTACTTTGTTATTAGCTCATTTCTATCTAAGTAAACAAATAAATAATATTCTAAAACCTGTAATAGTATATTACATGTGAGGTGGGAAATGTTTCATTACAGCCGAGGGGTTATTATATGACCGAGAGGCGAAGCCTCGAGGCTCAGATATAGCGCAAGGCTGTAATGAAACTCCCACCGAACTAAGTATACTATTTTATTCACAATTATCCAAATTAACTTCTACTCGTATATCGCCTTTTTCCAATAAACTAAATTAATGTACGGTAGTAGTCTATGAAAACAAATGTTTAAATTTATTTTAATATGTTTGACAGCACTGATCACCTTACTTTTAGAGATTTATGACAATATTACTAGGCAACCATAGTAAACACTTCCCCCCCAAGGGATTTTAAAGTATTTCCCACCCGTGAGATTGTCATTGCAGTAAAAAATGACACGTTTCCAACCTTTGACAGGTTAGGAATTGACATATTACAATAGTGGTTGTGAATAAATATAATTTTTGTACTCTTACAATAAAATCTATTGATTTTCGTCAGCTAAACAAAGTCGGGTATTTCAATTTCTCACGTTTCCCTCAAATGCAAAAGTAACATTTCGCAATCTAGATTAAAAAATAACACTCTGAAATCTGAATATTTCATTGGTTATTATATTACGAAGAAAATATCTACTATTCTTATTAATACATCATTAATAGATACCAATCTAGTAGCAATATTCCACACCTCAGCAATAATATTAATAGTGTAAATCCTGATCGTCTCATTATCCAATCCCTATCCGTCAGGCTGACGTCGGGCATGTAATGTAGTGCACCCTGGTGTTTAACCTGGTGTAGCCGCGCTGCTAGGTCACGGGAGATACAGTCCGGACACATGACAAATGCCTGCTGGCTTGCACAGCCATGGCTAACGAGATACAGCCACAATCAACCATCAACCCCACGTGCCATCACTAACTGACACCAGCACTTAGGGAGGGGGAAGGGTGGTGAGAGGAGAGGAGTAAGGGAGGGGGGTTGTGTCTTATACAGTTGTGCAAAGATAAACATGGAGAAGTGTAGGAGAGTATTGTTTTTAATATGTAATCTTAGACGTAATTACGATAATTTGTAATTTGTAATCGAATTAAATCACAGTATTTTGTGAATTGAATCAATCTGATTCGAATTTCAATCATAATTGTCAGTTCCTGGTAATTTCCGCGGAATTTGCACTGTTAAATAGGCGTCAAAATTGTGACAAGTAATTAGTTGAAAATATGTATCTATATTTCGAAGAATTGTCATGATGAATACCATGTGTGACTAGAATTTTACTTGTAATTTTTGCCCAACTCACTCCTGCTTTTTGTCACAACAATCAGTCATGACAAATTTCTAGTAAAATTCCAGTTGCTAGTGATATTACATGATAATTCAACTCATCATATTTATAACTCTTAAATACCAAACATTATATTTTTCCATGTATCGTATTGGACGTGGACGAAAAATTCTTCAAAATATGAATATTATTTTACATTATTAGCAGGGTAAAGCTGTTTTTATTCTTGATTGGTGGAACTCACTGGCGAGCTTATCATCTTGAAGCATATAAAACTGATACCTTGCGTATATTGTACAATAGTACAAACAATAACAGCACACAACTTTTAATAATTATAATGCAGTTACTAACTTTCAAAATTCAACTGCCAGTTATACAGGTTAGTAGCATGTAAAGATTAGCAGGCATGTTTAATAAATAGTTAAATTAGATGACAGTTTACAATTGAGTGACAATAATAATATAATTATACACCAAGATTCACAAGACTATCCTTGTCAGTGATTCTTTCAGGCAATTTGTTCTGGGGAGTATTTTTTGAAGACGGGGGAACAGAAGGAAATGAACTTAAACCTATGAAAACGGTACAACTTTTAATTTGTATTGTATAATATACCAGTAATGGCGAACCTATGACACACCAAGACATTTTGAATGTGCTTTTGTGAAACCAATTGGCTGATGAAGTTAGTAGCGTTTGCTTGAGTTTAATAAATTGTACGAAATACATAATTCAACTGAAGATTTTGCAAATGCTATTCAGTAGCAAAACGTTCATTAAATAAAAAAAAAATTATCTGCACTTCATTAATAAATAAATAAATCAAAAATATAATTCTTTTTTATTAAGGCTGCAAATATCAGAAAATTATAGATATTTCTAAATATGAGACGGTACCTGAGTTAACCTACGTTCTTTTCGTATTTTGATAAATCAAGCTAAAGATTCAGCATATCACTAAAACCGGCAACACTTCGAGGAAGTAGAGTGTATTTTATATGTTTATATTTTGATTTTTTTTATAGTTTTAAATTATTTTTAATTATCTTAATTATCTGTAATTTTTGCATCCTGGAAAGATAACAGAAACACTGATGATTATCATCACCAAGATTATATTCCGAGGTGCGAAGCAACCGAGAGTTAATATGCTATGAAAAATTAATTTACCGTATTTCGTTTAGGTTTAATGTGCCATATTAAATATGTCATTTCAATGCTTTATATTTCTCTTATTTATATGTAAAGAACGTGGAGCAGGAAGTACGAGGAGAATAAAAGAGCTAATCGAGAAAAAAGCAGTGTCTGTTTTGTGGAAATCTGTGCGTTGGTTGTCAGTGGCATTATTTAAGGGCGTAACGACGACGCACACAAGAAACAATTATTTTGCGGTTGGCCACACTTCTGCGCACATATTTCATCCCTGTAATTTATAACAAATACTCGCTTCTGACCTACTTTGTGACAAGAAAGAAACCAACTATTGGGGAGAGGAAATCTGCTATAAATACTCGTACATGACGGCGGGAAGCTCACGAAATATTACCCACGCCAGGATGTACTCACGTCTCCACAACCGCACAAATATTATTAACTGCAACACTAAATTCCAGCACTGCATCTAAATATAAGTAAGTAGTGAACACTTTAAGAATAAGTGTACCAATATGCCTTCACATATGTATATTATTAACAGCAATATTTTTTTATTTGCGTTAACAACTGCTCTATTTTTATATTGAAAACGGTTTAATAATATTGTTAAACTATTTTTGATATTTTTTTTTTTGTTATAAATTTGGCACTTGGCACTTCTAAATACTACGCTCCACGGTAATTGTCAAATTGATAACCTCAAATATTTGAGGAATTATTATAAATGTGAATATCAAATAAACAAAACTAATTTAAAATATTCTCCTATCAATAACGTTTTTGTGATCAAATCTGTGTGAGTTGATATGATATTATCATGATTAGTTAATTTCTCACGTTATTTTCATAATTCATTGTTAGAAATAGTTAATAATTAGTTACCAGCTTAATTTTTTATATGTAATCAAAAGCTTAAAATCGGTATACAAACTTAACGAAATATTATAATGTTCTCGAATATTAAGACGTACTTACTTTCCTTTGTACCTTAACAGTTTTTTATGTATTAGGGTCAGTAAGTACTTCTTATCGGTGAAGGATGATTTCGGTGATATTGTTATTGACTGCCTATAATAATTCTTTAAATTAAACTATATTCATTGCAGTGTTATCATTAGTGTTTATATAAGACCGTGCAAAAATAACAATAAAATTCAATTAATATAGTTCAAATGTTCAATAATGATCGAAAATCTGGTATTGATTTTGCAATAATTTTTCAATAATAGAGGTGTGAAAATTCGATAATGAGACTGACACGGTTCTTGGAGGGGCGATAGATGAACATGTGATTTGCCGTCAGTATGAATTTGAAATAGCTGCAGTCATTTGGTTGTCTGTAGCGATTTTTTTCGTGAAATCGTTTTTTTTTTTAGTGCGTTCTAAAAATAAATAACATCGAGTGAGATATCAGATTTTGCTTCAAACTTAGACACAGTACAATGAAAACTATTACAAAACTTAAGCAGACCTACGGAGGACCCAAGTCCGTTGATGGTTATTCTTAGGCGTTTTCAGAGAAGAGAGCGGAAAATCTTCATCTTCAAGATCCAATGAAAATGTCGACACAATCTAGGATCTTCTGCGTTCAGAACGTCAGTTGACAGTACTGACTGTTCGGGGCTCACATCACCGTTCATCAGATTTTAACCAATTGAGTAGAGATGATTAAAAAAATCTGAGTTTTTGGCCAGTGAAAACCATTCTGAGGATTATCAGCTTCCTTTTTCGCTTGACTTGAATTCTTGTCACTTTTTCCTTTTCCTAAGATTGAAAAATCACCTCATGGAAACTCATTTTGAGATAGTTCAAAATATTCAAACGGCTGTAACCGACCAACTGAAGGCTTGTCCATTGTTAATTCGAGGAAGATAATATAAATTGTATTTCTATTCGAATGAAACAATTGAAAAAATCAGTCTCATTACTTAATTTACACACCTTGTATAATAGTAAATCAATCTTAGACATCTAATAAATCTAAAATAATTAAAAAATTCGGAAAATAGAGCACTGACATATTTAATATAAATTTTGTAAAGTAAAAAATAAACAGAAAAATAAATATATGATATTAGAAAATATTGGTGAAGTAAGGATTCATGCGTAGACAATTCTATATTAGATTTTTGTAAAAAAGTATTTAATTCATAGCATATTCTTTGGTTTCTAAACTGCTTTGCTTTATCACAGATATAGGCATTTACAGGTAATTTATCGACGTTTTTGCTCGGCACTTCATCTGCCATGGAGAGTGAACCATAAAGACTATATTTATGTTGAAAATAGATTGATAGATTTTTATTTTTCAACAACACAGGTTGCTAGAATCCCGGAAGAATTTAACTGTGTTAATTTGAGTCTTTGAAATGACTGAACTTCAAGATTTGGATGTGGAATGTTTGTTGTGTTGGGGAAAGGGGTGTGCGAGGTTGGGCCATTTCAGCGGGGGCAGAATTAAGGGAGAAACTGTAGAATTTATCTGGTTCGGATGCGAAGCAGTTTGTGCAGCCGATTAATAAATCTCGATCCAGCGCCGAGGGACAGGACAGCGTTTCTTCTACTGTTTTTTCCTGCTCTCCTGCTCGTCCTTTGTCTTCAGCAGCTTTTGTCTCAGCCGGCCCTCAAACTTTCATATTTCTCTCACTCGCACTTTTTATTGCGCCAAGATTGCGCCGGATAAATTGTTTTTCAGATGCACAAAAACCCTGCGACGCGCCCTTCATTTGTTATATTAATTTTCGCAAAAATTAAAAATTGCCAAGGACGCATTCTTTTACAATCAATACAGCAATTAGTCAACTTTAAACGACCACGTCTTTTCTTACTAAGCGAAAAACTTCCGCTTTCAGTGTTTTCATACTCTCTGGTCTACAAAATATCATTATGGGATATCTCTCTTTTTAAAATGAGCTTTTTACATGATATACAACCACCATTCTAAAAGTTTGCACCAATAAAATTCCAAAACAATTTTTTTGTGATTTTATTTGTATTTATTAAGATAGTAATCATTCGTGAAAATTGTAATAAATTGGTTGTACTGTTTATTGACGTTTTGTGGGATCTGGGATTCGATCATCAGAGGCGATAATTACACAAGAGCTTTTTGTTTTGCTGGATAAATTTCTGTAGATTAAGAGACCTTGTTACCTAGAAATTTGAGAAGAGAATTATTTTTAAAAAATTCGGCACAGTAGGTAGTTATTTTATTTGTCAAACTAAATTTATTCGAAGAAAATAAGGCAATAGGGTATTCCAAGTTTACAGCTTGTAAAGAAATACTGAGTGGTATATCCTATTGTGTTATGTTATTAACAGTTATGAGTATGAGCATCATCCTGCTTTGTTTCTTGCTATAAAATTAACTTCTTCGCACTGTACTAAAAATAAAACTAAATTCTCTGAATATTTATATGATTTTAGAAAAGCAAACTATATTAAACTTTACGAATTAATTGCTAAATTTGACTGGAATTTACTTAAACAATTTAATAATGTTAACTCAGGTTGAGATTTCTTATATGAAACTTTGTAAAAAGGTCGTTACCCACTGTAAATTGCAAATAAAAGTACCGGTGTGTGCGTCTGACCTTACAGAGTTTAGGTTGGTAACCTGCATTACTAAAATGTAAACCTTTCACGAAGGATGTACCTCGCGATACTTAACCTTCACTGAAAAAAATCCATGTAAATTTACATTGTTTTTCAATGTAATTATTACATCATAAGTTGTGTAAAATTAAATTATCATGTAAATCAAACAATTTTTACATTTTAAACCAAAAAATTTACAAAATTCTGTAATAATTACACTTTTTAGGAATTTTACAGAGAGGATAGTGTAGTTTTACAAAATAGTGTATTATTTACAAAGTTTATGTAAAAAATACATAAATTTGGTAAATGTTCATGTTAAAATGTAAATGTGTTGGAAAATTCTAGATGCTCTTAGCACATGTATGCCTTATATGTGTGCATATAGGTAGACGTAATATTCTGTTGTCTCAACGAACGTGAATTATTGTGAATTTATTTGCTTTCTATAATAATTAGAACTGGTAAGTACTATTATAATTTATTGTATTAATAGTATATTTCTGAACTACCTAGTAAAGAGTTTGTTCCAAAGATAAATATCATGTAATTTTTCCCTTCTTACACTTTATTAGTCTATGCAGTCCAAGCAAACATGAATAATTATGATTAAACTATGGGGTGTTTAAAACGTCATCTTATGGACATGTATGTATGCTGTAGTGAAAGCAACACAGGATTAACTTTTGTACTTAATAAATGAATTCTATAAAAATTATAATGATATTACTTCTTATTACATAAAATACAGTTTTCCTGTGAATTACGAGAGGTTGCACGGCGAATGGCGAAACTAGTTGATTAGGCCTAAATTGGTGGAATGTAATCCAATTTACTTGCTATCTTTTGCTATTCGTGTGTATTTATTGATCATTATTGTTTTTCTTTGCTTGTACATGCTCATTGACAAATATTCCAGACTAGTACATATTCAAATTTCCCGCCAATTAGGGCTCAAGCTACTAGCTTCATCATATGACCTTCAACCTTCTGCAACTCACAACGTGCTCACAACAACGTACATAACATTATACGCCATAGCTTTGAGTAAACTATTGTTTCTTGGACGTAATTGCTGATGTTCACACGTGCTTACATGAAGTATTAATTATTGAACAATTAAAGTAATCAATCAGTGATTAATATTCAAAATCATTTACGTACATATATGTAAGTACTAAACTAATTTTATATTTTTATTCCAGATTGTGTTCTTTTCTACACGTAACATAACCTGTTTTTCTTATCCATATTTACCCTGCTTCTGCCTTTATTATGTTCAAGTGTTATAATTGCAAATTTCAAACAAGTTTTATAAATAGTTATAATCGACATCAAATTTTACACAAAAATCAATTATCAAAATTTATTTGTGTTTTTCCGGGATTTTATATGCAATTTCGAAAATATTATAGTTTTAAACAACATATATTTCGTTCGCATAAAAATAGTAATATTGCCACAAGTCCATATAATTCAAATTATGAACATTGTTGTAATGTTCTAAGTTGTTCTTACATTACGAACAATAATAAAAAAAATGATATCACATGCTTATAATCATTTAAAAAATGGCACACCATTAAAATGTTTTTTTAAGTCGTGCAGTAATACATTTTACAAAATTTCGACATTTCGATCACATATTTGTCGAAATCATAAGAGAATATGTAGTATTATAAAACGAACCAATAGTAACTTGACACAAACTGCACAAACGGAAAAAAATGAAAATTGTATAGATCTTTTGGAAAATGTGGACGTAGCAGATTATGTTTCTGAGGAAAACGATTCAAATGAAAGTTCACAAAATGACCTCATATCGCTTTCAAAATTATATTTGTTACTCAAGACAAAATATTTTTTACCGGAAAATACTTTGCAAGTACTTGTGGAAGGAATTTATGATATAAGTAGATTGTCGTCTGGAAATAAATTAGAAAAATCTGATCTGCCTTTTTCAAATGACTTTATCTATAAAGCTCATAATGAGACTACTGGAACTTTGCGTAATACATACAGTAGAAATAAATTTTATAAAAAACATTTTATGCTGATTAATCCTACAAAAATATTTTTAGGTAGAGATGATAAAAATAACTTATGCCATTTTTATTATGTGCCAATTTTAGAAACAATAAAATTTTTAATTAAAAGCGTAGATTTTTCTACTGTAAATGAAACTAATCTGTTACAGAATGTTTATTCAGATATTTCCGATGGTTCATTTGTAAGAAACAATATTTTTTTTCAAAATAATAATAATGGACTACAAATTATTATGTATCAAGATTCATTCGAAATTTGTAACCCTTTAGGATCATCAAGAATTAAGTACAAGGTAGTAGGTGTGTACATGACCCTAGGAAATATTGCTACATATCACAGGTCAAAGGTTGACAACATACAATTAGTTTTACTGTGTTTTGAGAAATACGTTAAATATTTTAAATTTGAGAAAATATTTGAAATTGTTCTCAAAGATTTAAAAACATTAGAAAATGAAGGAATATCGGTTATTATTAATAATAAATTACAAACGATTAAAGGGACTTTGGTGGCTATGTTGGGAGATAATTTAGGTAGCCACCAAATCGGAGGTTTTACAGAAAATTTTAGTACAACACAATTTTATTGTAGATATTGTTATGCTACAAGAAGTGACTTACAAAGAGGAGACATTTCAATAAAAGAACTAAGAACAGTTGAGAACTATAAAACTGATATAACAAGCTTAGAAAACAGTGATAATAATTTTTACAATGGTTTGAAAAATGATTCATGCCTCAACAAATTGCAGCATTATCATGTTTGTACCGGTTTACCCCCTTGCCTAGCACATGATATGTTTGAGGGAGTCGTTGCTTACGATTTGAATTTAGCATTAAATAATCTTGTAATAAAAAAATGGTTTACGTATTCTTTACTAAACTCTCGTTTACAATCAGTGCGATTTAAGGGAGAATCAAAGTTTGAAATTGTTCCAATAATAAAACCTGGACAAAAATTAATAGGATCTGCAAGTGAAAATATTAGATTAATACAAATTCTTCCAGTAGCAATATATGATAAGATTATAAATGTGAATGATGATGTTTGGGTAATGATACTAACTTTAAGAGAAATTTGTGAAATATTATTAGCTCCTTCAGTAACCATTGGTCAAATAGCATATTTGAAAGTTTTATTAAATGAATATTTTCAACTCCGAATAGTAAATTTTCCAAATATAAAGCTTCGACCCAAACACCATTACATTCTACATTATCCCCGTTTAATTCAAATGTTTGGACCATTGAAGCATTTATGGACACTACGATACGAAAGTAAACACAAATACTTTAAAAATATTTTAAAGCACAGCCCTAATTTCAAAAATATAACTTTTTCTTTAAGCGAAAGACATCAGTACTTACAGGCTTACTATTTTTCCCAAAAATATCAATTCACAGAAAGTATAGTATGTGATCAAGCGAACGTATTTGATGCAGAAAGTTACAGTACCGAAATTCAAAATGCGGTAAAACCATTATCATTAAAACATCAGACACTGTATATTTCTAAAAAATGTTTATATAGAGGATTAATTTATAAAAGCAATCAATTTTTATGTTTCCAAAAAGATCAGTTTGGTCATAATACATTATGTGAAATTTCTTATGTACTTTTTGATACCAGCTACAAAAATTTATACTTTCTTGGTTGTACAATTTCTATTTTTAAAAACTCATATGGACTATATGAACAATTTTATAGAACAAATAATCTGTTTTGCATCCCTTACTCCAATTTATTATCCCCAGAACCTGTATTATATTTTAAATGTAAACAAAATTCCTTTTTCCTTTTCAAACATGCCCCTCTGGATTTCTTGTGACTACCTGCTAATAATGGTAAAGTAATTTTTTGCACTGTTTTTCAATAAATCGTTGTATTTTTTCATAGATGATTACATTTTTAACTAAATTTGGGGCCGATACTTTCACCTCTGGTTAAAGTACTGGTTACCTTAACCGTCGGTTAACAGAACAAAATAGCACACAACGTAAAAATTTGGTAATTTACATTAGTTTTTCAGCGATATGTTTTGTTAATCGAAGATTAAGATTACTGACACTTTAACCAGAGATGAAAGTACCGGCCTTAAGTATATTATTGATTAACCTAATTAATTTCTTCTGTTTAAGACTTTTCGACAATCATGGCAAAACAGTCATATAAAGTATGGTCTGCAGATAGAAATAACAAAATTGCTGTAGTTGTGACGTCAGATTCAAATATTTATACGGAAATTTTAAATCAAGGTATTGTATTATTTATAATAAATTTATGATACATACAGATTGATAAAATATCTTTGAAAGGACAATGATTTAATTAAATATTTTACTTACAGCTTCTAAAAAATTAAGCAAAAACGGAATAAAATTGGTTCTTGAGACAGATGGAACGGAATTAGATTCAGAAACAGTTGCCTATTTTAATCAAGAACCACTAATAATGCTTGCCGAAGATGAGACATGGCTGCCAGCTACAATATTGTCCCCGTCAACATCATCCAGTACACTAAGTTACGTTGAAAATAATTCATCGTTTATGCAAATCTCATCTGAAACTCCAATAGTTATCGCTGATAGCGAGCAGCAGCATCAACAAATTTCAGAAATATGTATCACGGTCACGGAAGATTATTGGTACAGCTACTGTATTCCTTGGGAAAATTTATATCCGGATTTTAGGAATTTATTAGAAAACAATGTTAAAAGTAAAGCCCTCATAAATAGAGTCGTAGATTTTGTTGTAGATGAGGTCCGAAAAATAAAAACATTAATACCAACGAAATGTTTTAAAATCATTGCTCGGAAGATGATTGATAAATATCCACTTATATTTAAAGATGTTGATGATGATGGGGTAGTATTAGGCGATGGGACTCATTCTGTTTTACACAAACTGGTAGACCGTAACAATTACCTAAATCGCCCGCATAAGAGACCACTGAACACTATAGCGCAAACTTCTAAACTTCCAGATCGTAAAAAAATGTTGTCTGCCAAAGCTGGTTGTTCAAACTGGCAACCTGAACAACTTGATGAACCAGATGTTATGGAAAACTCAAAGCAAATACTTCAAACATTCGCTGCAAAAGAACATTACACTTCAGAAGAAGAATCTACTATAATAGAAAATTTAGAAAAAACTTATTCTATTCAGCGAAAAAATTTAAACGAAGCTACAAATGTACAAATGAAAGATATAATAAAGGAATGGCCAATAATTTTCAAAGAACCATTTTTACAATGGCACTACAAAAAATTAATGGGACATTCAGTCTCTACTTTAATAGACAATTTACTTCGCAAACAGAGAAAAATAATTGAATATGGTTCAAGTAAAAATTTGACCAAATTTGAAGTAAATGATGAAAATGAGACTGAAGATGTCTCTATCGAATGCATTAAAATAATAACCAAAATCTTTAAAGAAGATTTTTCTTACTTCATGACCTATATAGAGGTAATATTTTTTTATGGTTTTAAAAATATTTTCCTAGTGAAATTAATTTGTTTAAATTGTAGGAAGGAATATCTTTAAAAGAGGCAAAAACTGTAAGTTCCAGTCCTACCATTTTATGTTTCGGTGAGTTAATATTTTAAATTTTAATATTTATATAAATAGTCAGCTGTGTGGTTTAGTGGCTAGCGTGCTTGCCTGGTAATTCTGGTATATGCTGCACATGTGGGTTCGCGCCCTGTTATAATCAACTATTAGCCAAAAATACAGCTGAGTCTGAGCGATTTGGAGATCCTTATAAGCCGTCGGTTCCTTGAAAACCTCGGTCACGAAACAAGTACGTAGTACTTGAGGCCTTGTTCCTTTCTAAGAATATTAAGTCATAAGGAGAAAAAATAATTTATTTAACACCATACCTTGTATTCTGCAAAATCAAATTTGACTTGTTTTTCTAATGAAGTATTTGTTCATTATTTGCTGAAAAATATCATTAGAGATGAAACTATGAATACATAAAATTGAATTTCCGTTGGTGTATTGTGTGTGTAAAGGTCGATCCACACTTTACGGAACGTCAACGTCACTTCACCGTCCGGCAACGTAACGTCAAAATATTGTTTAATGGATTTGTTATGGTAGCATTCACATAGAGACGTAACGTCACGTTGTGAATGCTACCATAACAAATCCATTAAACAAGCTTTTGACGTTACGTTGCCGGCCGGTGACGTGACGTTGACGTTCCGTAAAATGTGAATCGACCTTAAATCTTCGATCATATAATACTATAGATACACAATGAATCATGAATTTCGGCAAAACATACAAGGACAAAACATATTCTCCTCTTTGTCATTTGCGGCGGAAGTTGATTTTGGATTTTGTCATAAATGTCAACTTGACAAATTTAGTGTCAACCCTGTCAACTTTTTCATAAAGTCAGAAAATGGTTAATACTTGTATTGTATGTTCCTGTAGAAGTTCCAAAGGATCTCCAATATCTTTTCACTCGTAAGGTAAGAATCTTTTGGAAAGCTACATTAAAAATTTTGAAACATAAAAAACATGCCACTTTAAAATATGAATATAATATACGAGAATTTATTTAACCCTTTTATTACGAGTGAAAAGATATTGGAGATCCTTTGGAACTTGTACAGGAACATACAATTCAAGTATTAACCATTTTCTGACTTCATGAAAAAGTTGACTAGGGTTGACACTAAATTTGTCAAGTTGACATTTATGACAAAATCCAAAATCAACTTCCGTCGCAAATGACAAGAGGAGAATATGTTTCATCCTTGTATGTTTTGCCGCAAAATTTACACGTGCAGCATAGGGAACACTGTATCTATAGTATTATATGATCGAAGGTGTAAATACTTATTTCAAATTTAAACAAAATTTTTTAAACATACGACTATCTTGCCAAATCTCGTGTATCATATTTTAATTTTTTTTTTTCTTTACAGAAAACCGAAATGGGGTTTTTTATCATATTTATGTAGAGGGTATAAATATAAACGAAGGCACTATGTGCTTTCATAAAATATTCGAACAATTATTTTCTGTTTATTATATGTGTAACATGGCATACCCGACAGAACTTAGCTGTACGTTAGAATTTATTCAAAGATATTTTCTGAAAATCCACCCGGACGCTGGGAGCAAGAGTAAAAAACAAGCAATTTCTCGAATTAAAGTTATCAGCTTAATAAATAAATTAAAAAAATAAGTTTTGATAATAGAAAACAAATAATTTTTGTATTGTACAAGTGTTTAATGTCATTGCATTGACACTTTGTCAGGAAAACTATATATTTTTTTTAATTTGTCTTAATTTTACTTATTACTTCATTTGTTGTATTTCTATCTACAAGAATGTTATTTTTTTTAACTTATGAGTTTATGTGTACCTACATGTACAAAATTTGTATTTTTCTTAATTAAAATAAAGTTATAATGCGTAGTCTAATTTTTTTTTTCAGTAACCCAATTTTATAATTTCAGGTTAATATTTTTCATAATTTACTGAAAAATTATTTACATATTTAAATGTAAATCTATTATTTGCAATGTAAATTTTTAGTACAAACATGTAATATTTACAGATTTGTTTGTAAATTTTACATATCAGTAAGTAATATTTTACAAGGTATAATGTAAAAATTTACATATTTTTATGTTTTCCTTGAAATATATACATGTCAGTTATGTAAATATTACATATTAAATTGTAATTTTTACATATTAAGTAGTAATTTTTACATATATTTATGTAAAATATTCCACTGTAGAATGTAAAAAAATACAGTTTTTTTATTTGGGAATGTAATATTACATTTTGATATGGAACTGTTTACATTTTATTTTGTAAATAATTTCATGTGCTCTGTAAAATTACACGTCAGTGTATATTTACATATACTGTATATGGTCACTTTGTTGCCAGATACTGTTTGTGTAAATTTACATGATTATTTTTTTCAGTGTTCTAGCAATTTCCTGCCACAAGTGACGATGATGATGATAACAATGATGTGCCCTGTAAAGAAGATAAAATGTCCATAGAAAGTAGATAGTAGGGGTTTTCATCTTTTTTTGATTTTTTGCTTCCTTGTACAAAGTAAATGATGTATTGTAATCGTGAAAATTTCGATTTTCAAGTTTCAACGGAAATATCCATTTTGACCATTCCTGAATCCATTTTGACTAGTGTCAGTGCAAAAAGGGCACTTTGCTCGAAGTGTTTTTGTAGAATGTTGAAATTTTAAGTAGTTACAATAACATTTAGTTATGCACCTTAATTTTTGGTTGCAATCGGTCTTTTCAAAGAGGCATTTTACATTTGGCAGAAACTTAACAAATATGATCAATTTGTTGGCTTTTAATTTTTTAAGAAACGTTTGTTTTTTTGTTAATAAATTGACGTTAACAACTGTCGGACTGAGAAATATGTACGAAATAAAGGAAAACAATCTTTATTTGCTTGTTTTTTAGCGATTAAAATAATCTTATGTAATATAGTAAAGAATAGTTATAAACATGTTAATAAAATTTTCATAAGTTGATCCATTTTGAAGGGAATATGAAACGAACGAAGTTGTCTAATGATTAGCCGTAGAATGATCTCACTTGAAATAAGTTTAAATGAAGTGCAGCAACAAATATGTATATAGTCTTTTTCACGAAAATGTGATCGTACGTCATACCTAGTAATAAAATTGTAGCCAAAACAGCAATGTTACTATCCCTAGCATATACCCAGTAAAATACTCGGAACTTAGTGTCTTTTACTAATAAATGGTTGGTAATCCTGTACAACGTTGCCATTCTCGAAATGTCAAAAAATAATATTATTTTTGAAAAATGTCAAAAAATCGAGCAAAAAATTTAGAAAGTTGTGCACAGAATATGGTGAATTCTGTAATAAGGTATTTCGAACAAGAACGTGACAAACGAATATACAGAGGGGGATGCTGAATAAATTTAATTTATTTTATGTAAATAATTCACATTATGATATATACACACATGGTATACTATGCAACCATCAACACTAGAATGTACCCTACAAATACTTGGCAACGTTGCATCAGGGAACATTATGACGTACGATCACATTTTTGTGAAAAAGACTATAATTTAGCGTACAAATAAGTCATGTGGTGCCCACATGATATTTTTTTTTTAATGAAACTAAAGTGTCTATGGTTATAATAATATAAAAATATAAATAAAATTTATATGGTCCTCTTGGAAAACCTCTAAGGATGAAGAAGTCGTGGATAATTTTAGCCGTTGATATTTGCAAACTGTAGAAACGGTTGCACAATTTTGTACAATTGTTATCTGTTAATAGAAAGTGCATTCATCCATAGGAAAACCCGAAAATAATTAAAAATAATCCAGAATTGTGACAACGTAGCAGTAATTTTAATTATAACGGCAAACAATTAAAAACTGGATTAAAACATGGAATAGAATCGCGCAGTGTTTTTTCAATTTACGCAACGCCGGAGTTCTGTTTGTATTGTAAATTGTCTTTGTATTTTTTGTCTTAACCGGAGTTTAATTAACAATGTTCCGGGGAAGCACATGGTCTTCCGGCCAGATTAGATAGACCAATCAGTAGCGAGGAGACAAATCAGGGCTGATCTGCTACTTGTAACCGGACTGTAATTGGCAGAAGAAGACTCCGGAACGATATTACCAAGGAGCTTCACTTCGTTTAATCAACTGCTATTGTGTGTGCATGTTTCTATTGATGTACATATGAATATTATGCACGGAAATTGTCTATGATGCATTCTCCATTACCTAGATGTGTGTATGCTTCAGTGGTCTCAAGAACTATATTTCTTTAATTAATTACGAGATCTCGCATTATTTGCATAATAACATCACTCTCACAAAAGTTCTGTTTCTGGACTAGTGATACAAATAACAATTATCATGTAATTTTTGACAATTAAAATACTGTAATAATACTTATTTGTTACTCACTTGTATACCGTAATTTATTTGAAATGTTTTTCGCTAGGGAAAATAACATTTACGAGCTATTAACCTGTAAAAGTATTTGTAAGTTTTACTGGTTAGTAGTTACATTGTTTCATTATTGAAAACTGTTTTGTTCCCGGTCATACACATTTTTGACATAATATTAGTGACTGTCAGAATTAGGTTTCAATTTTATATCTATTAACAGGACCTAGAATAGTTAGGAGTATCATAACCTCCGCAGATGTCAATTGAATTCCTAGCTCGGAGAGCGAGGATTTTAAAACATCTAAGACATTTAGGAGGAAATAAAACAAATTATTATTATAAAATAATAATAGGACAATTAGAAATAAATTTTATTTGGTATTTGGCTTCGGTTGATTAAAAATCTCTATGGAATTGGATGTTTCACTACTTTTATTAAATAAATCTGTTACTGTTAGTTTGAACTACTTTTTAGCTTCAACGTCCATTGCCTTCTTTTTTTCTCTTATTTTTTCTGTACCTCCTTTATTTTTTTGCTATAGGTATATTGCAAAACATTCGAAAATTTTTAAATACCTACATGACAGACTTTTAGACTGAATTATATTGGAATATAGAACATTTGGAAAATAATGACTGCACAACGCATACAGGAATGTCGCAAAGTATATTTTAGGAATAATAGATTTTATTATTATGATATTCCATCTCCTTTATACCTATACTCTGTTTTTAAACTATAGACAGTAACTAGAAATTCTAGTGAGAAAATCAAAGCCTGTGATTGGCTGCTGCGCCATTTAATGAAGTCGCATTTAACCAGACAAAATTTCAAGTTAACCTTCTCAAACGTAACTGAAACGTCAAACTCTCAGTAGTTGTCAAATCACTTGTTGAATTTGCACGTGTTTTTTGTTTCATTTCTCTTTTTGTGATATTTCACGATTATTCATTTTGAGAACTACTAGTATTTCACTAACGCTGTGGTGTAAATGTGACTTCGTCTAGTGCTGTCTATAGTTTAAAAACGAAGTATAACAACTTTTTGTTATAATAATAACAATGTTCCGGGGAAGCATATGGTCTTCCGGATTAGATAGACTAATCAGTAGTGGGGAGACAAATCAGGGCTGATCTGCTACTTCTAACCGGACTGTAATTGGCAGAAGAAGACTCCGGAACGATATTACGAAGGAGCTTCATCAACTGCTACTGTAGTGTGCATGTTTCTATTGATGTACATATGAATATTATGCATGTAAATTGTCTATGATGCATTCTCCATTACCTAGATGTGTGTATGCTTCAGTGGCCTCAAGATATATGTACTTGTGCTAAATATATTTCCCTCTGCATCTGCTATATTTAATAATGTATGTTACTGTTCTTGTAGACGAAAGACAGGCATTTCTCTTCTTTGCTTATATTCATCTGTGCCACATTATTCCTAGGAGGAACATGACTTTTACTACCTGAAAGCTTCAATGGTTTAGATATCATTTTTGAGCGACCAGATATTTTGTCAATCGTCTGTCAAAGACATTAAATTTATCTGTCTGGTAAATTCCATGATAATGAAAATGCATTTTTTAATATAAATTTGTCTGGCTGATAAGTAACAATCAAATTTAATTGTCAACTCTTAAGTTGGTAACAATTTTTTTTCACGACATGCATAGAAAGCTCTACTTTCTTCTCGCGATATAGAGAGGAAAGTTACTTTTCCCTCTCTAGAGAGGAAAATGTACAGTGTTACCAACAGTATAGTACGTAATATTGGAAAAATTAATAGTTATATTAAATTTTTTTAATTAATAATGATATTATGGCAATTATGTCTTGTTCTTTTCTTTTTTCACATTATTTCGCAATTTAGCAACTTAAATTGACATATTGGAAATAAACAACTGCATCGGTAAACGTCAAAGTTTACAGTACAGTTATAACTTAACTTATCATATTGCTGCGCCTATTCATTCAAATAAATGGATTTTTGAAATATGTCGTGAAAAAAATGTTGTGTCTAACACGAAAGGAAAGCACTTTTTTCACTCTCACTCGAATGCCTCACTCGCTGCGATCGTGAGTCACACACGAGCTCGAGTGGTAAAAAGATACGCTTTCCTCTCTAGTTTGACAAATAACTATTTTTCACGACATGCATAGAAAGCTCTACTTTCTTCTCGCGATATAGGGAGGAAAGTTACTTTTCCCTCTCTAGAGAGGAAAATGTACAGTGTTACCAACAGTATAGTACGTAATATTGGAAAAATTCATAGTTATATTAAATTTTTTTATTTAATAATGATATTATGGCAATTATGTCTTGTTCTTTTCTTTTTTCACATTATTTCGCAATTTAACAACTTAAATTGACATATTGGAAATAAACAACTGCATCGGTAAACGTCAAAGTTAACAGTGCAGTTATAACTTAACTTATCATATTGCTGCCTATTCATTTAAATAAATGGATTTTTGAAATATGTCGTGAAAAAAATGTGTCCAACACGAAAGGAAAGCACTTTTTCCACTCTCACTCGAATGCCTCACTCGCTGCAATCGTGAGTCACACACGAGCTCGAGTGGTAAAAAGATACGCTTTCCTCTCTAGTTTGACAAATAACTATTACTTTATTTCTACATTCTTATGTAAACAACTATAATTTTAAACAAATTTTGAATTTTGTATTAATTTTAACTCAAAACATATCAATAATTGACAGTTTAGATCTGTGACGTTTTAAAAGAATAATTGCAAAATTTTATTGACAGCACAAACTAGCTGTTAGTAAATATTACAATTTTTTAAATATTTATTTACAACTGGTTACGAAAAAACCAACAAGCAAATGTGATAAATTAAAATAACGTGCGAGAAATAACTCATATTGAATTTTTTCAGTTTTGTTGTTTTTACGTCTTAATTTAGTTTTTTCAATCTTCTTATTTCCGAGGTATTATCTAGCAAGTTTAGTGCTAAATTATTAATATGGTACCTATGTAAGCGATTTTTATACCGAGTAGAGTTTGAATTCTTAGCACACTCCTATAATTGTATTCCATATGTCCGTATAGGAATAATTTCAGCTTTATATAATAGAATTTTGCAGAGTACTTGTAATTTTCAAATCACCAAAATGAAAGTAAAACTTATAATGGAACAGGTGAACTTGACTTCTCAATTTTACTTGCGGGCCAATACTTTAGATTTAGGTTTATAGTGAATGATGGTGAAGATAATATAATATTACGTACTACTACTATGTTAGATCTATAACAACATTTTTATGTACATATGTTCGCAAAATTTTCCACGTACGCTCATGTGACCTCCAACGCTTTCGGACAAAAGAAAATATAAAAACAATTGAATTAACGTTGGTTCACGCTTTACGGAAGGGTGGGTTGTTGCAGCAGACGTGTTTCCGGGTGCCATTTTGTCTTACACATCCCGTCGATATTCAGGTACAATAAAAACACCACAAAATATACCCATACTCAATATCAGATCTACAAAAACTAATCCAATCATATTTTATTATCCTTTTTTTATTTATTTTTGTGGTGTATTTATTGTCCCCATTTTGTGTTCTAGATAATTTAATTTTTATTTGATTCATTGCGTCTTCTTCTTCTTTACGTATCTGTCCTAGTTCATAGTAATTATAATATTTCTATTTGCCTCAAAATATGTTCTAGTTTCTTCGATATTTTTCAACGACTAGTTTTTAACCAATTTTTATGTAAAACACTTAAAAATTCAACCAATGAGAACATTATTATACTGACAAAATTCTAATACGGCTAATAATACGATGCTGTGAATCAAATTTAATTCTTCCCCAACAATTCAGTACTGTTAACTGACGATCCGAATGCACAAGTTTTCTGTCGACATTTTCATCAGTTCTTGAAGATGAAGGCCTTCCGCTGCGTGTTTCATCTTCAATCGACTGTTTTCTTTCTGAAAGTACCTAAAATCACCCCTTCAAATAAAACTCTCCGTAGATCTGCTTAAGTTTTGTTAAAGTTTCCATTGCACTGTGCCCAAGTGTGAAGCAAAACCTGATAGCACACCTTTCTTGAAATTGACGTTACTTATTATTAGAACGCGCAAGAAAAAACTGTTTTCGAAAAAAGCGTTACGGACAACCAAATAACTCTAACAAGTTCACCTGCCTCCTTTCTAAGTCCCGCATTCCAAGTGTTACCAGATCGAATGCTACATTGCCCCGTATTTAATTACTGTTCTACATATTGTCCCAGAAACTAGTTTTAATATTCTAAAACTAGTAATTACTCTATTTTCCTTAGAATGTATTCTATTTAATTTCTTCAGAATTTTTTTGTAGGAATTTATCCTAAAATTCGCGTCAGTTTATCTAATTGCAGATTTATTTATTTTCCAACATATTTGTCTAATATTTACCTCATTTCAGTACTTATGCTCTATTTTGCCTTGGAATCAGGATTGTTTATATCATAAAACAATCTGATTGTCTGGTGATGTCCCAGGGGATGAAACGATCGTTACAAGAATAAACCATGTCTGTGGAAAATGAAATGAATTTTTAATTTTATTTTAACTATTTTGAAATGTTCCACCAAGTACCGACTATAACCTCTGTTAATATAATATAAAAATGAGTAAAAATAAATTATATATTTTTATTTCTAAGTAAAACAATTAATTCTTGACTTTTATGTAAAACCCGGTTATCAACCCTGGTGAGAAATTAATCTAATTTCCTCGACAATTTCTGTAGTAGTTTCATAATTTATAATGTATTGTTGTCTGGACGAAATTACTATAAAAATAAAAAAAACACTGTAAATAATATGGAATTATATGAAACTTTTCTCTAATAATATTTTATTCACTTAAACATAAAAGCAATGTTCCATTTCAGACAAGTTTTAACTAAATTATCACTGTATACTTGCGTGAAGTACAGTAGTATTAGAAATGAAATTCAGTCGCTGTAGAGTCACGGTGGAGAGAACTAGTGTTGTGATTTTAAATTCGTCTGTAGCCGAGGGATTCTTTTGAAATTCGCGAGTGTGCATTTGGGGACAAAAGTGTATTTCAGTGAACGTGTACAAGTGGTGAGGGACTTTCTCAAAGGTCGGATCAGTTTCTTGATGACGAGAGAAATGGACAACGACTGAAAGGTAAATGCCACTCGTAATAAAGTTATGTTAATATTATGAACACATATAAATTATTGGACTAAATTATAATAATGAAGTATATGTAAATATTGATACACTTGTGTTTAAGTGAATAAAATAAAAAGTAACTAAATTAATGTGAAACCAAAAGATAACAACACCCTATTAATTAATATCAAAAATTTACTTATCTTAGTAGCAGGGGTGACTTTATTTTTTAATCTAACTGAGCGCTGTCCAAAAAATAAGAATTTTAATTAAAACAAAATATAATATACGCGGGTTACGAGTATTACAAGTGTTACAACATGGGTTACGCAATATTACATTAACCATAAAAATGGTAAAAATATATAAGTTAAAAACCAGGGCACGAAACCGAAAAAAATACTGGTTAACGGTTAACCCATGTTATAAAAATAACGATTTTAGTTCGAAAACAGGTTTTTAAAAATTGGAAACCGGTTAATATATCGGTTAATAAAAAACAATTTTTTTTTTGTTAAATAAATATTATGTACCAATGAAAAGCGATTGCGTTTCGTGCTGCGTATATACAAAATGAAACAGGAATATTCACAAAAAATCATACAATACAATCAGAGAAATGTAAGACATTTTTCATTTGTAAACTTGATGTCTGAAACTGGCAAAGAGACTATCTGTTTTTATTATTCTCCAATAAAATGTAAATTTTAGTAACTTTCATAACTCATTATAGCCATATTCAAATACATTTTTATTAGATATAAAAAAAATATTAATTTTTTTTCGCGCTAAATTATATTGTTAAATAAAGATTATTGTTCGCTAAAACCGGTTTATTTATTTATTTTTGGTTAACAGTTATCGGTATTTTCGGCCTTATAAATATCGGTTAAAATTACGATTAAAGTTCGCAAATTTTGTTGAAATATCGGTTGTCGGTTATTATTTACCGGTTTTTTTAACCGATTACATGTCCTGTTAAAAACCTACTTTTAGTAGCAATGAAAGAAGTCTACCTGGGACGATTCTAATTCACAGGGATTCTGTTTCACTTGAAAGTAATTTCGTTTTATAAAATTTTGATCTTACTTCTTCGCAAGAATTATGAACATTCTCCGCGCCCGAATTCTTCATAAGATGCGTCGCGTTTTGTTGTTTGTCCAGTCGTACGATTAAATATTAAATATAAAATCATAAAACATTTACGATCATTACATTATTATTATTATTTTCGTTAATTTTTTATTGGTTCTAATTTCATGTTATATTTATTTTCTATGACAAACTTGAAGAAATATGTTTACAAATTTTATAACAATACATTCATCTTGTAACTAGTAATGGATATACCTACCACAGATTTTTAATTATTTGGGAGAAAAACATCGCTGACCAATAAGTTGGGGTAATCCGGTCAAGTCGAGAGCATCCCTTGTCATCGTGACAAGTAGGCTGTGGACGTGAAAATTGAATGGATCAAATTTTTTGCCCCTTGAACATCAATAAGGGCTGAAGCAGCAAAACATGGGGCAGCATTATTATCCTAAACGCAGATTTGCCACATCATGGCGCATGCAAACACCTCCCCTAGGCCCGCAGGTGCATTCGTCACAAATCAAAATTCGGGGCATTCAATACGGAATTGCATTAGGAAAATATTTCCCCGGTGATGGCTTTGATTCTGGCTGCCAAGTTCTATATTTACAAATTTATTTGCTACATAGAAATAGAAATAATATTTATTGTGCACTCTCCATATCAGCTATTAGTGCCTGTGAGGTGGGATCTGATAATTGTATCTGTAATATTCAAACTAAAATTAATTATTTTTTACATATTCTACTATACAAAATCTTTCTTCTAGGAAAATTAATTTTCCTTCTCTATAGAGGAAAATGTACAGTGTATAACATGGATATTATTTTAGAATGAAATATTAAAAGAATTCATTATTAAATTAAAATTTCTTATTTAATAATAATATTCTTAAAATAATTATGGCAATTATGACTTGGTTTTTCTTTTTTCACATTCTCCTCTATTCTGTAACTCAGTGGTTAATTTTTAACCAGTTGCTAATTTTTTTCTCCAATGAAAATAGGTAGCACTGGAGAAAATATTGAAACATCACTTGTAATGTTTGTTTTTATTTGTCAAAATTTTTAGCAACTAGTTAAAAATTAACCACTAAGTTACAGAATAGGCCCCAGTGATACTATTTTAATTATATTCTTAATTTCACAATTGATAACTTGAATTAGCATATTGGTAATAAACAATTGCACTGTTAAACGTTAAAGTTTACAGTACAGTTATAACCTAATTTTTTATCTTATCATGTGTCTAACACGAAAGGAAAGCACTTTTTATAGTGTTATTTCACTTAGAATCACCTTTTGACATATCCTCGAAAAAATGCGCTAAATTTAATATTTTGTCATTATAATAACTTCATAAATTTGTTACTGATAGCGATGTTGTCTGTAAATGCCATGTGCTTGGGAATACACAAACAAATTGATAGACATCACGCTAAAATAGTCGAAACTTATTGTAGTGACCTTGATTCGACATATCCGTTAACATCTCGAAATGACAAAAACTCTTATAATATGTAGTGGTCGGATAAAATTACCAAAAAACTATAAATTATTTGATTTTTTTATATTCTACTTTTACTACTATCAATCCGTAATATGAAAAAGAAGATTGAACTATTATTCATCTAATTTATACGTAGCATGACAGGATCGTTTTATGTTGTATGCTAGTTACATATGTATGCTGTTATCAATGACAGGTATGACAACGTGTAACAATGTATGAATGCCATTCTTTATAAAAGTTTTACTTCTCATCTCTTTTTCTCATACTCTAAAATTTTATAATCCCATAAAATTTTCTAGTCATTACTTTTTGCATATTTGCAAAACTTTCTAGAGAATAAACGGGCAAAAGTGTTATCTCATCTTGCACATATATTTCTTCAGAACAATTTTATAGTTTGAGTTTCTGTAATAGATTAATGACAGTGAAATAATGGAAAGACTCGAAAATAAATTAAAATTAAAAGTGCTTTTTTTATTACTATCTACAATTATTGATAAGTAATGGTACATAACGAATTATTTTCGCAATTAGGTATTTCATACACAAATCCAAAAAACAAATGATTTTGAAAAATTGTAAAATAAAACGAATGTTTGAAAAATACCATTGAAACAGATTTTCGTACCTACTTCGTGAACTAATTAAGAAAAAAAAGTAACGTTATTTTAAGAGAATATTATACATTATAAAAGAACCTGTTAGTTAGTAACAAATACTTTTTGAAAAGACTACTTATTTAATTGTGATTATTTGTGACATTTGTGAGGTGGTGATAGATAACTAAAATATTTAATTCTTTAGTGTATGTTCCATGTTTCGTTGCACACACTGCATAATAAAAAAAATAGAGGGGATAGAAATCTGAACAGAGGGGGGACACGGATGCCCTCAAAAACAGTCTAAGGACGCCACTGGTTCATACACTACACATGTACAGTCAGACATCACGTGCTCATTTATCAGAGTCGAAACATTTGATCAAAAACAATCACCAGGTAATTAATGCATTATCAATGAAATAATGTTATTAAAATTTAATTTTTAGTTACAAATAACATTATATCCTTTATCAAATGAAATTATTAAATTATAGAAAAGTGATTTTAATTTTAATTTAAAATATATATTTATATCATGTATTTTTACTAATAATTTATAATATTTGACACGAGACCTTTGTTTCCAATTAATGAAATTTATCTACAGGTTATTTTTGACGGAAAGTGCATGAAGAATTTATCAGTTTTTAAACGCTTGTATCTCTTAATAAAATTCCACGCGCGAAGTGAGATAATTCCACGGTATCAACGCGTCTTTTTTCCGAGTTGTCAGTACGTATTACATTTTTATTCGTTCCGTGTAATCCTTTCTCTCCACGTGGGAATACCGTGTCTGCTTGCTAGAATATGAACGCAAAAATATTTACTGCTTGTAATTATGTGCAGGGTTTTAAAATATTTATATCTACGAGGAACTGGTCGTTTGTTCAATATTTTTGCGAATATGCAAAGTACAAGAAAAATGCAGAATTTGTACTGGTATGTAAGTTTTGTAGTTTCTTTTTGATATGCTTTAAGTTTTGTCCTAAAACTATTAGTTCAATTTGTGTTTAAAACTATGTAAAAATGGTTATTATTATTATTATAGATAATAGGATTAAGATACTAATTTCGGCAATTGCTTCTTTTAAAATATTGTGCTGATTAGGTAAAAAAAAAATAGAATGTTTATAAATTCAAAATAATAATCTCTATTTAACAGTACTAAAGAAAATTTAAGTACCATATAAAAATTGAGAGTTGGAGCTACAAAAATTTTGAGAGACGCTGACAATTTTTCGTAAAAAATGTGTAGAGTGTGCAAACTAGAAACTGATATGAATTGAAACAAGAAAGTTATAAAAGTCAAAAAGTAAATTGGCCAAAATCAGTTTTTTGCTTAAATCTAGTGACCTATACATTTTATCGAGAAAACAAAAAATTTTTTGAAATGGCCAACTAATGCGGCAACTTTGCTTCAATTTATCCGACTCGTATATCTTGCGGTTTTTGAGATCCCTATGGTTAGCCTCTTAAATCGGAAAACCTGTATAACGTACAAAAATATTTTGGCAATTTTTTTAAGTAAATCTTGGATTATTCAGTATTGACTTCATTAAACAACAAAATTAACATTCCCTATGAGAGGTATGATTCTAATGTACTTTATACTTTGTTACAATTTCCATTTTATTTAAACTTAAAATATGTACAAATGTTTTGAGAAACAATTAAATTAATGATTTTTTTTCAAAATAATTGAAACATTAATATTTATATAACTAGTTTAATAAACGAAATATGAAACATAAAAGATATTAAAAATAAGTAACACTACGAATAAACAAATATAAACACTAATTTAAAAATAACAATTATTAATAGAAACTTAAACACTGAGATTATTTATTTAAACATTTAACACTACGCACTATTTATTTACAAAATATTTATATCATCAACTATTCTTGTTCACTACACGTAGTAATATCAGACAGTCCTCGCGATCTCTCCTACTGAGACTTAAATAGTAGAGCAATTAAGTTCGAGAATGTTATTGTATCTTCAATCGCACAATAGAATATATATATTGATATATTTTAAAATGTATTTTTTATGTAAAAAATAATAATAATTTGAGGAATTTATATTTTTAATGAAATTGGTTTTGGGACATTATTGAGCTTTTTGATTTACTTTCTGGGACTATCTATCCCCAACTTACCTTATCAAAGTTGTTACAGAGTATAGTCGTTAAACATTGTTAAGCAATGTGACCAACAACAACAACAAATCTATATCTATATCTATAAATAATAGTCAACAAACACCAACCCATATTATTCTCAGCATGCACCTTTTATGCGTGGTTTTATTTGAACCCATTCACGTAGACATAATTGATTGAAAAGAGTTTATTGTTGGTGTCACCTTGTGCACAGAGCACAGGAACTCTCCATCTAGCGGTGGGCCTAAGTGTTGTGACACATGTCAGCACGCGTTGAGAGGGACAAAGCCAGTGGTTAACACGAGGGCCGGTGGCAAAGTGTCGGGTTACAGCGAGGTGTGAATGTACCAACGCCTTGGCGAGCCCTTCAAGGGCATCGCGGACAGGGATGGAGTAGTTGTAATTACAAGAAGGATTAAAAAAAAGCAATTTTCCATTTGGGTTGCGCGTGTCATTTTATAACAAGTTTCTAGAGGTAATTTTTAAAAGGATTTAACTTTTACGATATATTTGCAAATATACTTATAAAGGACAAGAGATAACTGTCACTTCTGAATATTTACTTTGCAGTAATTAGGGTTCACCTGATTTAAATCAATGGATTTCTTCAATAAAAATCATTGATATTTATAAAAAATAAAAAATACACAAATTATAATGAAAATGTATAATAGAAGAAAGAAAGATTTAAATGTGCTCTCTTTCTAGTTTTATTCAGATGAATAGTTTTGGTTTTATTACAGATTTCGTTTGTGTTTATGAAATGAACAGTAAAAATGTTGATACATGAAATGATGCGATAATAATATTATTATGGATTTAATAAAAATGAATAATAATTTTCTTTTTGTTACAGGTTTGTGGATGTTTCATATTACGGACTTCAATAACAGTAAGTTCTGAAATAAATACAGCATAATTTTATTTAGCAAATAAAAGTATTTCATTATAAAATTATTTATAATATTTTAGCTTACAGATAATTTCGAAAAATTATAGGAGTATTCGATTATAAATAATTTTGGAATATATAGAGGAAAAACATTAGGGTTTATCTGAGGAACTTACTGTAATTCATGTCTATTTTTGAGAAATTGAAAAAATTTGAGATTTTATAAAAGTATATATTTCCCACAGATTATTTCACGTTATAAATTGTAACCATGTGATTCAAATCGTTGGGAGAACGGGGATTGATGACATCATCTTGTCGGGTGAAATCGTGTGATTTCCGAAGTAAATAAATGTCAAAATTGACAGTATTGTACACAAATTTATTAATGGATGAAACGTACAAAAAGAGTGTTGATTAAATTAACAAAGTTACAAACACTCAATGAAACACAAATTGTTAAGGACAAGATCACTTTCATAAATGACAGAACTGATTTTTTTTTTAATATTTCAAAATATCCATTACTGCGGTTACACTACTGCTTCTATTTCATTTTTGTCGTTGGCTGGCCGCAGAAAGAAAATACCCCTCTACGATATGACTAACAAGAAAGATAAAAATTTTATAATTCTTGTAACAGAAATTGATGACGTGAGGATCAACTGCGGGAAATAGAGTGTACTTAGTTTTTGATGCTGTATACGAATCTGTAAAAAAAATTGGGATTCCCATTTAAGATTTCAATTCTATTAAACTTTTCTCTGTGTATATTTTAGGATGTAGTTTAAAATGGGACACCCAGTATATAGTAATTTATCCACCACTACCCAATCGGCCAACTGATCTACTATGAGATCATTTTTTAATAAAAAATTTAAATAGACCGAAATTATAAACCTTTTATCAGATATTTGCGTAACATTCTTCTCTATTACAATGCAAGTAAAATTTAAATTTCTATCTCTAGCTCTCTAGAGAAAATATATGAAACATATTTGAAATCAAACATCCCTAACTCTAAGCAAATATACAGCGCGAACAATCGAAATACTCAACAGATATTTCCAACAGAAGTAACAATTTGGAATGCTATTCCGATGATCTGTATCAGTATGGGGTGGGTAATTTGCAGGGTAGTAAGCTACCCCGGTTTGGAAAAGGAAGTATTTTTGTGAGCGACTGTACCAAGCTGTCGCCTTCCTGTTAATTTCACTGTTAATTGCAAGGGTAGAAAAAGAGGTGGTTGAACTTTAGAAACAGTCTGGTTTCAAAACTTTCACCAATAAAGCCAAATAAAATATCGTCCACTCTTTCAGCACTAGCGAGGAATTCAATTAAATCTATTAGCCGACGAATTTATCATTTAGGAAATTAAATCCCAAATATTAATCTACTCAAAACTTGCACAAACAAATACGTATGCGGACACCGAAACTTCACGGTAAAATAATATCATTTCCTCGTATTTTCATTAAATTGTTTATTTGGCCAAAAGTGTCAATTGAGTTCATTAGGCTTCTATAAAGGTAACAAGTTTCGTATTTTTAAATCTATGTAGATTGGTACATATTTTACAGAAAAAAATGCAGGTGGTTTATTAAATTTGCAAGAGTGAAATTTTATAAAAAATAAAAGTTTTTAAGAAACATTGGACCTTATTACTAACGCACTTTTATAACAATAGTGTTTTTAGGAAGCATACTTTTATATTATATTATAAAGATAGACGTCACTTTTAACAAAAGCTCTCTATAAAAACTGATTAATACCAAATAATTACATATTACAAGTAAGAAATATGAAATTAAATAATAATAAAATAAAGTTAGTGTATAATACATGAATCTTGCAGTAGTATCTATAACTAGGAAAATAAATATTTGTACCACTTTTCCAGAAACTAAACTTTTACGAGAGCTAGCTTATTTTGACAGGCCGAGGCTTGCAAATAATGCGAGATCTCGCAAAAGAATTTCTGGGCGTGTGATACACAAGATTTTTTGCGCCGTTGTCACTTTTAATTTATTAAACAAATATTATTACTACTTAAAATTTTATACACTGTATATCGTTGATACGAGAAAAAAACCTATCGAATGAGGTAATAAAAAATATATGTTGCCATTTAAAACCAGTGGTCTAATTTTTTTTTGTTTAGTTTATTAAAATAGCCTCTTGATATAGAAATTTATTTACTAAGTTAACTAACTTTGTACCTTTTATTATTCTCGAGATAGCAATAAGTGTAGCACTTGAAAAGAACATTTGTAAATACATCAATTCGTAACTCTAACAAAATCTCGATGTAAAAGTTAATATGATATTCTTGGTTTATAACAGCTATTAATATATAAAATAGCACAACGTATCATAAGAATATTCACATAGAAAAATCAACGAAAAATATAATTGCATAAAAATAATATTAAATTCTACCTCTGATAATTGTCAGATTTATACTCACAGATAATGTATTGTATTTCGTTGATAATTTTCGCATATATAATGAATTAATTGTAATTTTCATTCCAATAAAAATTGATATTCCCGTCAGAATTTCCATTCGAAATCCAATCTATTTCCCAATCCTTTAAATGACGGGGTTAAAAATTAATTTCCAAAATAATCAAACAATCCATTCGATCGGAATGTTCCTGCTTGATACATCTTATTTGACTGTATAATTCCCGGATTATCCTGCCTGCTGTAAAAACTCGGCGTATGTGGGGTCGCAATTGGAATTGATTGCAGGACTCGCAGGACAATGGTACAAAGGTCGAGCCTGTTTTCTGGACCCGTCACTTCTCTCTATTTTGACAAGGATCGAGGCAGGGACGGCTTACGTTATTTTCTGTAAAAAATTACAAAACGGAACGGCATGCGTGAATAAAGGATGAACACCAAAACGGATGTTCTACGAGAAAAAGTTTTACAGCTGTGAAAAGAAATATTCTCTTCTTACGTTGTATTTGCATGTCTTACTTTTTTCCAAACTTTTAAATATTTTACACTACTTAAGGTTTTAAATCAAAAAAGTTATTTACCGTTCGTTATACAAAGGTGACTTATAAAGAGTGTATCAAATTTTATTAGTTTGTTAGAGAAATCATTTCGAATAAAAAATGTCATATAAGTTTATTAGTTAATTCAGATGAACTAATTTCTGTATTAAGTCCAAAGCTTTTTTATATTTATATTTTTTCCAATAAACGTTTATGTTACATATACATAATTTTAACGTTTTATTTAATATTTAATAAACGTTATAAACAAACGATAAATTTACCTTAAAAAATACGTAAGGAAGTAAAATATATTGCAACGTTTATTTATTTAGTTGTAAAAAATAATTGAAAGACTAATAGTTATATAACTAGTTTTAGTAAACGAATGATAAATTATAAAAAGATAATAAAAGTAACGAACAATAAATAATTATAAACAATAATTTAAGAATAATAATAATCAATAAAGCCTAACACTAAGAATATATATTTAAACATTTAACACTAGGCACTATTTATTTACACGATATTTATTTCCACCAACTATTTATGTTCACTACGGTCCTCGCGGTCTCTTCTGTTGAGGTTTATATAGTAGAGCAATTAAGTTTGGGAATGTTCTCGCACCCTCGAGACGACAGAACCATAGAAGCGCGGTGAGCGAGTCTTGACAAATCTGTTAACGGCCATCGCCCGCGACATGACCTTGGGATCTCTACAATATTATTAATGTGGTACTAACGTATATTTTCATAATGTATAAACGTTTTTGTTAAACGACTTATAAACGACTAATCGCCGGTCATTTTTCCGATTCTTAGACAACAGTATAATTCCTCAATTACGTATAATATACCATCTTGAGTTTCCTGGGAAGTGTTCCTTTATTTATTTTTCACATTACATTTTCTATAGGTAGGTTGAGGTTTACATGACTAATGAACGAAACATCAATGACTAACTGTATCTTGAACTTGATGATTGGTTCCTTACATTCTTTTCAACAAATATTTCTTTTACTTTTCTTACTCTTCCGATTTCATATCAACAAATCTTCAATTTTCCTTTTGTGACAATTTGAACAGACAAAGAATTTTTTGTTTCTAAAAGGACTTTTGTTAATTATTTAGTTATAACAATGAACCATATGATTTCTATACAGCAAGTTACAATTAGAGGTAAGCTAACTCATCAACAATTAGTATGTGTGTTAATCACCTATTAAATCTTAAGAAAAAATCCCTTCCTATAAATATCAATCTCCATTAATCTTCATACGTTGCCCGATTCTGCGGCGTCAATAAATACTAATTACCCTTACCGGAACCGCCACGCACCTTCCTTACGTCACTTCCGGCCCAACAATCAGCCAATCAGCGTGCATTATTCACCGGCTTCGATTATTCTATTCAATTTGCGAGGGATTTTGAATTTTCCGCCAGCGGAATTAACTCTTACTGATTAGAATTCCATTCTGCAACATTGGAGGTAGAATTTTTCTAGTGGGGAATTTTTCGCACGATTTGAAGTGTCTGTAACAGTGCGACACTATCTAATAGGAAGATATTGATTTATGTATTGCAGGAATTGTCTAAGATAAATCTCGATTAAAGTTTCCGAGCAGAAACTATGTGATTGATCTAGTTTCGCTCACTTATTAACTATCGATCTATTTCAATTTCCATTGTTTTCGCAAACAGAATATGTGTCACTGATATCAACTCCTTCAAAGTATTTGTTTCCTGCATTATACCAAGGAAGTATTAAATATAAGGCAAATATGCTATATCAGTATATAAGTAAATATCTGCTAATGATAAATATAATATGCAAATAAATATCTTTATAATACAAATCAGTAATATTGTTATTATCTGTAATAATGAATTCAATATTGGATAGGATGAATATATGAAGTAAAGAAGTTCTTGGAGAATTCAGTAAATTTATTAAAATACAAAGACACCCGAACATTTTGACATCAAATAAGCCTTTTACAGAGTGCAAAGTCAAACAAACAAAAGAAACACATTTAAAATAAAATAAATCTATATTTACAAATTTAAATTTAAAATTTACGATTTACCTTGTTGGATTATAGTGAATTTAAATGTATGAAACATCTTAAATAATAAAACGCAAAGAATATAATCATGCAAACAAACTTCATCTATAGAAGAAAAGTCGTTTTTGGAGTTGCAGTCATTTAATAAAATCCACTAATACACTAACGTTTTGACGTCAACATGGTGGTATATTGTTTTAAAATATTATCGAGTATATAACATGTAAATTATTTTGCACAAATCTTTCGTCAGACATGGATAAAACACATACACATATACATGTTATTTAACAGTTATCAACAAACTATGTTTTATATTTATAAATGTAAATTTGTATATCTACATTTGTAAATTAAATCTATCATAAATTAGCCATTACCTTGAAGTCAGTGAGGATCAGCTACAGAAATTACTGTTTTTTAATTTATTGCTCCCTTCATACAATTGCTGGGGTGAAAAATATGAGTTTTATATAGTAAATTTATTCTATGATGGATATCAATGGACTTAACAGAACACCTGTACTGTACATGAAACAATGAAGTAGAAAGTTATTTCTCCCTGAAATGTGTTGTTAATATTTTTAATTATTGCTACGATATATCATTCGTAAGGTGTTTTACATATCAAAATACTAATTCTGCAAAGTTTGTTACGTATTTTAGGAAACTTTTAAGAATTTTACATGACTTCTTTGTGCGTCTATTAAATAATACACATTTTTTGTTGTACTTCTTCTTACATATACAATTTCAACATTCTACGGCAAATCGTTTTTGAGTTAGGTATACGAAACGTGCAAAAGAGCAAAGTGCCTATTTGGCTCTGCCGATTACTAAAAAAAGAAAGATGCACAACTAGATGTTTTAGTAGTCACATATACAAAATTTCAACTTAATACGGCTAATCATCAGATTTTTGATTTTGTTTCCAAAAAACTTGAGCTAAATTGAATAAAATCAATAATTCTCTAATTTCTTACTATAATTTAATTTTAACGTTGGAAAGAGAAAAAAAACTTTATTTAACAATATTAAAGACAACTTTTGAACCTCATATGAAAATTGAAAGTTAGTATAAATTTCTCGAAAAGTGTTCGACCTACAAAAAATTTAAGGTTCACTGTCAATTCCTTGTAAAAAAGTGCAATCTAGAAACTTGTGTGAATTGAAACAAGAAAGTTATAAGTTAAAAAGTAAATTGGCCAAAATCAGTTTTTTGCTCATATCTAGTGATCGTGACCTATGCATTTTTTCGGAGAAAAAAATACATTATCGAAATGATCAACTAATGCGGCAACTTTGCCTCAATTTAACCGACTTCGTATTTCTTACGGTTGCATAAGAACTTAGCACTGATTGATTTATAGTTTCTTAAGTGCAGCATTTGAGTACATAATAAATTTATATGTGTAAATATACTGTTTGTAACAAATAATATCTCACCGTTAATCTCAAGTTATTTTAATTGCAATAAAACAATTAAATAAATATTTTCTCATGGCAACAGCAAAACAATAAATAAATAAGAGTTGTCAAGATATCGGTAATGACAATTGTTGTAGGAGTCTTGCGATAGCTATCTAAGGCATCTCGGATCCCGCGGCAAGAAAGAACAATACCACATTTCGCGTAGGTTGCACTTTATTTTTACTCGCAGAATTACAGTGGGTAGAATTATTTACAACGTATTAAATGCAATACGAACAAGACTACACGATAAATACTGTACTTTCAGGAGACTTGTTTATTCTTTTGCAGTGTCTCTACATTTATTTGCATGGTAGCTTATTTTGTTGTTTTACTTCATTGAATTTTCTATAAGTATATACATTTTCTATATTATATACATACATTCATTTCTGATACACTAGTTTAAGAGTATAATGCACCCTTACTGCTAGTGGTGCAGTGCGGGGTCGGGTGAAGACGGGTTGAGTACCTGGGGTAATAAAATTTCGCTTTCATACTAAGAGTGCAGTGGTTCGGTACTTTTCGTTATTTTCCGTTGAAACACTAGAAACGCCAGGCAAGAATGGGTACACGTTTCGCATTCATACAAAAATGAAAAGTTTTAAAACAGATGTCCGTAACTGACTAGTCGGAAATCCAAGCCTCCGTTATCGTGCGCTATACCTCGGACTTTTTCCTGTTCAAATAATTTTTACATGGTCTTATAGGAAATCTATAGGTATTGAGCACGACATTCCATCTCATTGCGAACATTCAAAAATCCACATTTTTCCAAAAAATCATACATTTTCTTGATATTCACATTTTTAACTTTAACTTGTTTTATCTCGGAAGTTACTTGGAATATTTTGATTATTTTTGTAGGAAAATATGTCTGTATGTATTATAAATGTATTTAAAATATAAAAATACAATGGTTTTGTTAAATACATACTTAAAAAAATTAAAACTAACTGGAGAACAAGCAAATTTTGCATTTTGTAGTGCAATTTTCAGTGATCAAGCAACGTTTCGGTCTGAAGAGATAGACCCCTATATACTGTTCCAAACTTTCAGAAAAGTTACCAAAGAGGTTTTTTAATTTGAATTTTTTTTAAAAAAAATATTTCATTTTTGAAATACAGCGAGGAAAAGTTGAACCGTATATTCAACTAATATACGCGCGGGGTCATATTGCTATCTACTGTGTGAAGCCATACAGCTTGTACATTTATAGCAATAAACACTCTAATTTATAAATTTTCAAAATCAACATAGACCTTTTAGTCTTAGTATTATGTTTATTTTCAATACCTTAAACAATCAAAAATTCTACGAGCTGTAGAAAATAATTTAGTTCAGTTTTGACTTAGAAAAAAGGTTGGTTAGATGTATACTCGTAACAAAAAATATTTGTTATTATGCAAATTAATTAAGAAAATGCAAGGTATGGTAAATAATATACCTATATTTTTTACAATATTTTTAAATAATATTCAGAAATTAATTTTGATAAATGTTCAATTTGTCAAGATGTTCCCAATGAAATAATAAATAAAATTACAAGATGCTTACAATTCTCCTATAAAGCTGCAAAAATAAAGACGATGAATGTTATTCACAAATGTAGAACAATATTATGTTGTTATTTTTCAATATTTTAAATGACTTCAAAAATATTGACTTGCAAAATCTAAGTAACCAAAAACAATTTGTGTGAATATATCTTTACTTATACAGGGTGGCCCAGTGAAAATTATCAGCGTAATTTTTGGCCACTTAACATTAATTTTATTATATATATATATATATATATATATATATATATATATATATATATATTGAAATATTTTCCAGCAAGTACCCACTACAAAATCCATTTCACGTACCTATTAAACAGAAAAAAAGTTCAAATCGGAATTTATCAAATACAATGTACCGAGTGAAATGCTATTTACATTGGTCAAAGTGGGAGAAGTTTCAGAATAAGAATTAAAGAATAAGCTAAAAATTATTAATTATAATTTGTAGAACATTGTATCAATAATGCACATTCATTCAAGGGGAAATTTTCCATATTATATTTAGCCGACAAAGGATTAAGAATGAACTCTCTGGAAAATTTAAATATTAGGAAAGCCGCTACTTCTAAGAAAAATATTATCAATGACCAGATTGAACTAAAAACTTCACCCCTATTTAACATGTAATTGCCTAAGTAATCCTAATCCCTTTAGTGACTTATGACGTATTTGCTTTATCTAAAAACACCATAATTAGAGCATTATTGTATCAACAATGCACATTCATCAGACAAAGGATTAAGAATGAACTCTTTGGAAAATTTAAATATTATGAAAACCGCTACTACTAAGAAAAATATAATCAATGACCAGATTGAACTAACAACTTCACCCCCATTTACCATGTAATTGAATAAGTAAGTTATTATTCTTAAACCCATTAGTGACTTATGACATATTTTCTTTATCTAAAAACACCATTATGAGAACATTATAATACATGTGTTGGATAAATATTTTAAAAAATAATTTAATACTTGACGTTATAATAATGATATTTTCAAACGTCATAAATGTGGAATTAATTTCCACTTTTTGAATCAAGGCACAAAAAATGCCACTTTTATGAATTTTAAAGAAAAAGAATTTTTCTTGTTTTGGCGGCTGCGAATACACGGGTTATATAGTCGCACGAGCCGGCCTTGTATAGCTCTGTCTTTGTCTACTCGGATAAAAATCCCGAAAATCTCATCATCACTAGATTTGAAAGTTTTGAAAGTTGATGGTAGATGGCAGCATTGTATGACTCATTTTAACAGCATTTGTTAGCGAATAAGTGTTTCGGGAATCCGTTTATATTTTAATAATCACAGGATAAACAAGAAAAATAATACATAATTTGTGTTAATTAAAGATCAATTTATGTCGAAACGGTAATAGTTTTTTGAAAATTTCTTCTAATATTAAGGAATTTTGCTCAGAAAAGTGGCGTTTTTTACCATGTTTAATAATTAATTATTAATTAAAGAAAGCAACAAATTAAAAAATAATACCGTTTCAACCTAGATTTGTTCTTTCTCTATAAATTACAATTTTTTTATATACAAAAAGTTTAATGATAGCGAAGATATGACTGGATTTGAAAATCACTTTTTCGCATATTGCCAAGGGGGTGCATCATACTCTTAAGGTTCTTATGGTACGTATCAACTTTAATATTTAACTCAAAATTCGCAAAGTGCCTCAGTTTGTACCAAAGGTGCAAATAAAAAATTTGTGTTTTACTGCATTGAATTTTCTTTAAGAATATACATTTTCTAAAATAAATACATACATTAATTTCTGATATAGGTTTTGTATTACATATCAACTTAAATGTTTAACTAAAACATCGCAAAGAGCTTCAATTTGTACCAAAGGTGTAATTAAAAATTTTTCTGTAAATCTATGGCATTAAGAAGTCTGTAATGCTAAGTTTTACACTTTTACAGAAATTATAATTCTGGACGTATTACAGATTATAGATTTCGTTTTACAGAAATTTGTAATTTGGACATGCGCATAATCTACTAATATATACATGGCGACATATTGTTGATTTCTGAGGTTATTTTCTTTATAAATTGAGTTATGTACTTCATTTTACATAAATTATTGCAATCTATAATCATTTATATATAGGGAACGTGCGGCGAAAAAGTTGGTCTCTTGTGGAAAATATACAAACTAGGTAATACAATGACGATAAGTTTGTTTTTAGTCTATGTCTGTGTTTTGTTTTATTACAAATAAATTGCGAATTCTATTGTTTAAAATATCATTTTATTAATGTAAAATGGTAATGGAAACGTGGATATATTTTTCCATACCACAATGTCAGAGCTACGTAGCCAAGAAATTAGATCACTTACGGTGGCAATGACAAATTGCTCTTGAAATCTGGGAACAAAATAAATAAATATATTTTCCAAACTTATCAGGAACAAATGGCAGTTAAACAACCAGGTCTTCCAAAAACTGTACCAAACAGGAATTTCGGGTAAAAGTCACGGTAAACCATATAAAACACAATTTAAAAAAGACATATTTAAAAAGCAACTGGATTTGTGGTTGTGACGAGAAGAGTAATTTCTGTGTTTTCCGAATTTGTTGTTTGCGGACGATCAGATTGCCACAAAATAGCAATAAAAGCAAGGCAACACGAATTAGTTTAAAAATTAAATTAAAACTACAAAGAAAATTATTTCTTTGATTAATATTTTATTTCCTTTTTTGTTTGATGCAGCACACCCACAAATATGTAGCACGAGTCACCATTGTATTAACAAATGGCATTTATTTAAAATATTCCATAATTTGAGACAGGTTTAAATTCGGTAAAGTATAGGATATCTTGGGAAAGAGATAAAGAAAAAACTTAAGTAAAGTGATATTTTTATTTATCCTTATATCTCATGCTCATTTGAAACTTCTACTCTATTCATTCTATTGCCCATAGAATATATTATTCCAAATGTAATAAGATAGTCAGTTTGTTTACAGTGTCTGTCAAACCAGTGACATGCACCAGTTCACTAATACATCCTAGTTAATAGCACCTCACAAAAAACTGTTTGTTTCCCGTACATTAACTCGGTATTGTAATGTAAATATTGTACAAAAAGCAGTGTCCTATTTCTTATATGATAATGACCTTGCTGGAAGAAAGGCTCCTTACTTCCTGCCGTTTGTTTCACCTGCTGATGCTAACGCTAATGAATTCCGTGTAGTTGGACACGGTTGTTGAGGTGTAATGGGCTCACAATTCACTATTCACTGTTTTTGTCAATGTGTAATTTACATCCTTTGCGGCAAGCAAAGGTGTGAGGTAAAAAATATCGTTTATAATAATGAGGTACTGTTAGTAAACATACAATCATAACGCAATTTCGGGATTTGGGTTGTGTATTTTTCATTATCATAAAACATTGTACAATAGATTTATTTATAGAATATCTTTATTTTATGTTTGTAAAAATCAATAACTATTTTTTTTTGTTGCATATTTTATTGCAACTTTTGTTATAGTAATAACAATAAGATCATTTTACCGGTAAAAGACAATTGTTTGGAGGAAGAGCGAAGCTAGGACTCCAATTATTTTCTGAGGTGAACGAATAAAACAAATTTCGGCGAATAAAACAAATTTCGGCGAATAAAACAAATTTATATTGTTATTTATATACTTTATAAACTTTTTTTATCCTACAAATATTGAAAATAAGATTTTCTTGCGTGAGCGTGTGCAAGAAATAAAATATTGTAACTTTAGATTATTTTGATACTTACATTAGATTCTAGGTATTTTTATTATATATTCTGTAAATAATAGAATGGAATTGCTACCCTTATTTATATATCAAAAAAAATGTTTTTTTTTTTTGTTCTTATTCTATTTCTAATGTTGGTAATCAATTTCACAAATTCCATTGAGGTTAAGTTAAATGTCAAATTATTCAGTATTTGTAAGATGTTTGTATTATTTTATTATGTTGTTTTGTTATGAAGGATAAAAAATAGTGTGTACTATAGGAGTAAAGTTGTTTTCTGGTCCTCAAGAAGTATCGAGCTTCGACTGCATCTCGGCCGTATTCATATCCTTCGGACCAGAAAAGAACAACTTTCCTACCTAGCAGTACAAATAACTATTTATGTAGTAAAAGTGGTAACATTTAAACTATACGGTGATTTAATAATTTACTTGGATTTGACCACAGGATCTTTTTATTTCTATATTAACTAAATGACAAAGACCACTTCAATACTTCTAATAATATATATGTATATATATATATATATATATATATATATATATATATATATATATATATATATATATGGCTAAATCTGATTTATTCAAAGTACTTTATGTGCAATGAGTTCAAATTCCTATCAAATATTTTAAAATAAATGCTTTGCTCAGTGTTATTTATTTCATGTACCTATACTGATTAATGTTGAGAGTATGTATATTAAAAACTATGTAGGAATCTTGGTAGTGAGTGATTAATGAAGTAATTTTTGTGCGACACATGTCCATTAGTCGGATATCCCGACCTTGCACGCAATTTATCAAAATTAACGAATTACCGAGCAGATATCGGCCGATATCCGATCGATGCTACAAGACCGGCCTCATACTCCTGACAAATCGCCCAAAAATACTATCCATCACTCACTGCGTCGCGGCTTCATTATTCCGCTACTAATTACCCAAAAACAGATTTATGGAACTTTAAACGGGGACGAACTTAACAAATATATCAGCGCCATTGTCATCCACTTCCAATCTACTGCTATTCACCAAAACTTATCAATAAAAATAACGTTTTCATTAACTTTACACTTTTTCCAGATCGCTTAACAACAATCAAATGAATAATGTAATCGAAAGAAAAAATCTGATAGGACACCACATGACTTCCTTGTACGCTAAATTATATTTTTACTGCATTTCATTTAAACTTATTTTACTTGAAACTGAGATTATTCTACGGCTAATCATTCTTCAACTTCTATTCGTTTCATCCTTCGAACTTCCCTTCGAAATGGATCATCTTTTGAAATTATTATTTAAATGTTTATTACTAATTCCTTATTACATTATACAAAAGTACCTATATTGTGCAACAAATGCAGTCGCCAATTTTCCATAAGATGTGAAAGTTTCGGCACGAGACAAAGTCGAGTTCTGGAATCACACAAGGTAGGAAATTGATGATTTTGCACGAGTTGCATACTATATCTTTTCTACAACCACACTGCTAAACGTTATAGAATAAAAATACATGTACGAAAACTATTTGACATAACGCCTCACAAAGAGTAACATATACGCAGTGTTGACAATTACTGTGAAAAATGATTTCTCATACTTTAAACCACGAGTGGGAAATACACAACTTTGAAGCTTTATATAGTCTATACTTTATATAGTTTTCTACAAAAATGAAAAACCAAGTAAATTATTACTGTCTGCCAAAAGTTAACTACTCTTTGAAAAAGCCGAATTAAAAATGGAAGTGTTGTAGAAACTACATAAATAAAATTTCGATACTCTAAGGCTAATCGTTTTCGAGTTAAGTGAAAAATACAAAAACAAAAAAAAAACACTACGAGAAAACTGTCCATTTGGCACTACGGATTGCAATGAATAATGGAGGTGCACAACTAGATGTTATAGCATCAGTCCCATATTCAAAATTTTGATATTTTACGAAATTTTTTTCGATTACAATATTTTTTTTACTTTTTTTATAAGGAAGTAAAAATCATAGCTACCGAATTCTGATAGATAAAACGTCAAACGTCAAACATTTTTATTTTATTGTTCAAATGCCATAACTATCGCTTTTATTGAGAAATTTATTAAATTTAATAATTAATTGCACGATTAAAATATTTGCTGTCATTTAATGCAGAAGTAAAATATTTGGGATAATACCCTTAGCATACACAAGAAAAAGTCTGTTTCAATAAGATGACCCTATTAATTTGTTACATTTAAACTTATGGTTATTTATAGTTTATTATTTACGGTCTTTAATTCCATAAGTTTTATATGAATACAATGTTTTCAAAGCTGAACTTACGGCCTTAGACTATCGTGTATCATCTTGCAGAAATTTACGTCAAATGCAAGTTTAATAACCGAAACTAAAATTCCCCCGTGCCACAAAGAAGATAATCTAAACAGCATGAATACCTAATGTGCTTTCCCTATAAAATGCATGACTTAATCTTCCCGAAAATTGAATCCTTGTAATATAATATCCTGTTCGATAAGAGGAAGTGCATCGAATGAATTAGTAAGCAGATAAGCTCGTCCTGATTAGCTGCTCGTAAGATACAACATCTACTTCACCATCAACAGATGCAGCAATCACAGCCTTATAAAACCCAGACATTCACTCAGGGCCCAGAGATTAAATATTTACACCACGTACGTATAATTTAGCTAAAAGTGCGCGCTGAATTTTAAGTACAATTTACGAAACGATTGTAATTGCTTTTGAAATATTAAAATACCAACACAGACCGGAATAATTAAAATGTAAAACGGAGTTTTTCACAGAGGAAATCTCGAGGAGGGCTTTGTTATATTACATACCAGAGAAATTACAAAAATAAATATAATATGCGTACAAAAATACCAGCGCGGGAAGGTCGAAGCATTGTAAGCTTCAAATCCATACATATCCACGAATAATGGTGTGAAATTATCGTCAAAATAAAATTCTAGATTTTAAAGCCGGGTTGGTAATCGGTTAAATTAACAATTTTGATTTCTGTTTTAAAAAAATGTCATGAAATTATGGATTAAATATACATACAATACAATTCGAGTCCATGTACACAAAAAATCTAAATCTCTTCACATTACGCCATATGACAATGTATCAAACAAATATTTTTTCTACGACCACTAATGTAAATAGCCATTATTGTACAACTTATAGGTTATCTAAGTGTCACTTTACCTTCGATCATGTGTAAAGTTGCCGATCGCACAGGGAATTTTTGATTTATCGAAATTATGTTAGCAGTATAAATAATATAAAATAATTATAATTAATTTAAAACATTACGACTAATGAAGAAATAAAAAAGGAATGTTTTACATAGTATTGTTATTTTTTATTTTGAGGTTGACAGTTTGACTTAGTTGTTTTTATGTTCTATAGTTGGCGCTATTTACTACTGATGTTTCAATTATTTCAGTTCATTGTGTGATCGAATTACAGTGAAATAATGGTCGTAGAAAAAGTATAGCACATAATTCGAATTGTAACGCAGTTGTGGAATTACAAACTATGTGTTACATTCCCACTTCGTACGTAATGTGCATCTTACAACTCTTAATATGTAATACACTATTACAAGATCGGGCATTAAAAAAGGGTTTTTGATTGGGTTTCTAAGGCAGTTCGCTGCTTTTACTGATTATGTAATTTCATATTTAGTACAAGTGCACAGAAATGATTTTGTACTTACATTCATTTATTGGTATTAAAATTAAACTACAATTATTTATAAATAATATTCACTAACGAATTATTTTTACATTAACCTGCGCATACGTTTTAAACAAGGTCAGATAACTTTTCGACAGCGTTCTTTTTCTATTTTACAATCACTATTTCAGCTTGGATGGAACAAGATTCGCCATATACAGGTGAGTCATTAAAATGCCCGTCTTCGACATCTCCCTTTTCGTTAGAAATACAGCATAAATTTATTAACAGAATTTATACGTCCACTCAAGGAGAATAAAGTAAAATTATTTTCACATATACAGGTTGTTGCATTACGGCTGGGCGAGAATTGTTTGCCTTTTTTTAAATGGAACACCTACATATTTTATATTTTTTTCAATTGTATTTTATTGTCTTATACGGACATATGAATTTTGTTTTAATTTTTTTCGGCGTTACCAAGTTATTTTATTATTAAAAATTAAGAATTATTTTTTGTATAATTGTAACTAACTCTATGTTCTCACATATTTTTTTTTTAAATGTAATTATATTGGGTGTCAATTTAATATATTGTATTCTTTTATCATTCACAGAATTTTTTATATACTCAGCTACTTTAAAGATTTGTGAACTACTCTCAGATTCCATGAACATTTCTGTAACCAAGCATTAGACTACGGTAAGGTACGTTTCCATCCTGTGGCAGTTTGTGAATAATAAACGTTAGAATGAATTTAGCGATTGCGGAGCCTTATATGGAAATAATCGCTTTCATTGGGCTTTTGTAGGGTGAAAGTTTTCTGCTGGCGTATTGATTGTTCGAAGGGCGTTAATAATGAACGAATGGTGGAAGTGGAACAAGTTTTCCTTAATTTTGAGTCTAATTAAGGCAAGCAAACACTGAAACTTCCAAGGTAGGATCGAACACTTAAAACATGATAAATTAATGGGAATCGTAACTGACAAACACGCACATAACTTCACGCATAAATCAAACATATTTACTAACTACCAAACAAAGAAAGTGACATTGTTCCTAACATTCGAAGCATTGGTATGCTTACATACAGGTATTGTGCCAAAGATGATGATTACGACATGCTTGAAATCAGTTTTTGCATAAAATATTGCGATTGATCAAATTTTATGAAAAGTTATCTACTTGTTTCATTGATGTCAGAAGCTTAAATATAAAGTTTTTTTAAAATCCGTTCATCCGAACTTCTTTTACCTTAATTAATAAACATCTTCTAAAATGTCAAAATGTTTATAATTACAATACCTCTCTTATATCGTGCGTATTTTTTAACTTGAAACACACACTTGAGGATTTACTATATCCATGATTACGAATTGATATTGATTGACAGTAATGTATTTGCTTGTCTCATTTAAAATGAAACATAGGGAATGCATTTGCCAGAAGTATTAAATTTTAATATTGTAAGAAATTACAAAATAAAGAACTAATAAACCAACTAAGATACAATTAAACAATAATGGCAATAAATTTTCAAAAATACATTTCGGCCTGATTCTGGTGACAATTGTATAGAATACGATATTGTATAAAATACCATTATGGTATTGTATACAATTATTTATTGAAATGGTATTCTGGTGACCATTGTTTTCAATACAATATCGTGTCATACACGTTTATTGTATTCTACACCATATCATATGTAATTCGTATTCAGGTGACCATTTATGAGTTTGACAGTATTGTGTTCGTTACCATTATCGTATAGATTTATGGTTTTCGTAAAGACAGATCTCAGCTCGATTTATCATCATTGTTTAGGTTAAGAGTAAGAATTATTTTAACAAAAATGAATAATAACAATTTCATATTTATTATTGATATGTTGGAAAATGAAAGAAACAGGTAACTTGTTGATATTTCATTAAAACAATAATTTAGCTATTTATTATTGATACATTAGACACGAATTACTGATAGAGAGAAGGCAATTACGAGATGCAAGTAATCCTCTCTCACTCCCGGAAGATGTTTTTAGGAGCATTTTTCGATTGTCTCGTGAATTAGCGAACGATTTAATATTGAGCCGGAACCACATTTTCGAGCTCCACAACGTGAAGCAATTGCTATTCCGACTAATTTGAAGGTACGTACACTCATATATAACTAAAAATTTTGGTCATTAAACAATGATAATAAGAACATATATATTTTTTTTTTATAGATGAATTGAATAATGAAAATATAAACAATGGAAATAACTGGTTGCATTGTGGTCGAATAGTACGAAACCGGGTAATTAATAACTACTTCGTAAATTAAATATTATAATAAAAAAAACTGTATAAATATTTAATTAAAACATTATTCTATAAACTTGGTTTCTATAACAAAAAAAAGTTTTTTTATTGCTGCCACTAAATTTCTGAACACCTTTATTAAAATTTATTAAAATACCGTTTTCCACCAAGCTTCTCGAACAGCTCCTGTACAACAGTTATTATAATTATAATAATTTATTTAAAGGTTTCTGATATTTCTTGCCATAGCAAGTTTAATGTATTTGGAGCCATATTTGGCGTTAGTTTTCCTGTTCTTAATACATCGTATTTTTCAAAATACTCAACGAATATTTTAATTTGATCTTTAGATACTTTTTTTTGTAGCCATAATATTTTTATCTATGTAACGTTTAATATCACAAGCTGTCAACTTCAATTTTAAGGTTATGTCGGAATCAGTGTTACCAGTCGTTGTAAACATTAATACTTTGTTTTTCAAGAGAATTCAACTATATACATATTTCAATTTATTTAATTTTACATAAAATATGAATATTACACAAGAATGTATGTTAATATTGAAGTAATTAATTATTTAAAAGTATATATGCTTTGTTATTCTTACATTGTTTTAAACGGTTGGCTTCACTGCAATTTGGCGATTACAATATCGTATTCAATACAATTACGATTACCATGTGTACACCAGAATACCAAATCTTTACAATATCTTATAGCACATTGTAATCGCAATCGTGTAGATTATAATATCGTATTCTATACAATGGTTACCAGAATCAGGCCGAAAACTGCTAAGCAATGACTCAATCTGCTATAAAACTTTTAAATTGCATACGATGATATTTGGGCAATTATATTATTTTGAGAAAAGTTTCGAATTTGAACTTTTAATTGATCTAAATGTTGAAGATTTTCCCCCGATACAAACTTCTGATTTTAAAGGTCACCAATAAAATGAATCTAGATGTGTAAGATCGGGTGATCTAGTAGATCATTCTGCTATACTACCATTCTCGTAGTAACTACGTTATAAAATCTTCTCTACACTATTTTTTTTATTAAATAACATTTTGAAATGTCAACTGTCAAAAATTATATTTTAGTAATATGTTTTTATTTGTTTCAGGTAATAATGAACTTCCCTTGTTTTTGAAAATACATCAGAATATTAAGGTATGTCCTGAAATTTATAAAGGATGAAGGATAAAAACGAAACTTGCAAACTTATCTGAAACGCGCATGCACCATATTTGTTATTTAAATTTGTATTTCGTATTTAAATGTCAAGTCGATAAATTTAAAAAGTAAAAATCAATGATGATATGTATTTGTGGACCCGAGCTATTTAATTTAAAATTAAAATATTTAAAATCGATGAAATAGAAGTCCCACAGTCCCTGTGACGATTATTGAAAGATCCTGTAAAATTTTGATTGGATATTATTCATATGGGGCTTAAGTAGATCTGAGTTCGTAAAAAACTTTTTTTTTCTATTTTTTTTTGTAGTTCAGTATCCTATCAGTTTAATCAGGATCCTAGGGCAGTTGAAATGAAGATGATTTTATTCCATTGTAGAATTTTAACTTCTATTGCATTATTGGATGTTGTAAGCTTGTAGTTTCAACAAGGGTCCTATAGTTTGTACTAATGATTAATAGTTAGCGAAACTGGGATTTGAACCCCACATTTTCTCTTCGCTCACAATTTGGAGCGGACAAGCCAAGTGAAACACCATTCCTCTTATTATGTTAATTATAGAGGTGTTCAAAAAATAAGTGTTCAAAATTTATAGGATATGGAGAAGTCAAAATAAATCGAAAAGTATTATATAACTTGTGTCAAAAAATGAACTTTTTCATCAGGGTCGGATTTATGTTGGTGAGGGCCCTTTTTCAACATTGAATATTTTATGATTTTATTTCATAAGTTGTTAATTTAACAAATACTTGAATGATTTTTTATTTCATTTATCACTCTGATGAAGACTAATTTACAATCCAAACGTTGATGTTTTAGTGGATTTTATTAAATGAATACTGCTCCAAAAGTTTTTTCCTAATTACTAATTATCCATTCAAATAAAAATAATTCTGTACTGATAAGCATAAAATTTATTTATGGCTCTTTTCTTGCTTTTTTCTTTGTAAAATATGCTATATCTTCATACAATAATATACTCTCGAAATATCATTGTTTATGATCAGAAATATAAAATCATAACAGTTCTCTGCATATTGTTTAATTTTTTTAAATTTGAGAATGATCTTTCTGCGGTGCTATTTGTTATCATGAAAACAAAATAAATTCTCAAGATGACTTGAACTATTAGATAATACTTGTTTTCTGTTATTAAATTATACATAAATAGTTCTCGACTAAAGACTCCGTTATTTTCTTCCATTAAAAATTATGTCATTCCGTTGTATCTACATTAGTAAAGTTACAAGTACATAAATTTTGGTGTTTTCCAGGTTAGCTCTTTCTTATTTTCTTTTAATGTAAATTTTTTTAACTTGGTGTTAATATGTTACAAAAGTACACTTGAAAAGTTTGACAGCAATAATATTAACAATTATTTTACTGTTTTTTTTTCTGTTTCTTCCATAGCACTATTTGAATAGTTATTTAAATAAAAATGATAAATCCATAATTTTGCATTTTTTTAAAAAAATTGTTATGTAAGGGTATTACATATGGATATTGTTGAATTCATAAAAAAATACTGAATCGAATAAGCAAATAAAAAAAGTAGGATCCCATTTAAAATAAGAAAGTTGTACGCCGTATTTTGAGAACAATTGGTCGAAAAAAAAATTCGTTTCGCTCATTAAAGTTATCTTATAAAATAGAAATTGTTTGCTAATTCCACCGACCTCGTAGCTCTCATAGTTCCCGAGGTAGCAATAGTGTAATGAACACCTGTATATCCATGTGAACCGAAAATGTTTCTGTCATAAAACCTATAGTGTATAAAATTTGAAGTAGTAATATGTTTCTTTAATAAATTAAAAGTGTGATCGGTCCAAAAAAAATTTTGTATCACACGCCCAGAAATTCTTTCGACATCTCACATTATTTGCAGGCCTCACTTTTAGCTCGGCCTGTCAAAATATGCTCGCTCTCGCAAATGTTTAGTTTCTGGACTAGTGAAACAAATAACTATTTCAATTGACAAAGAGACTACCTATATATTTAGGACTCTTCAATAAAATATAAATTGCAAAAACTGTCATGACTATATAATTCTAAATAAATACTGATAGCCCTGACTTTTTTTAATTTTAATAATAAATAGAACAATGTTGTCAAACAATTTACAAAGTGCCAGTACTTCTAGAAAGAGTTCGTTGTACATTTTTCCGGAGATGTACATCATGTGGTTAAATAGAAGGAAGACATTTCGAATATCTCATTTAGCTTGTAATTACTGTTTTGTAACGATTAAAACTGTTTATAAAATTAAATTGAAATTATTATTTAGAGAAAAAATCGGTATTTGTCGGTATTTACACAGGATTACATCCGAATAAAAATTCCCATATCTCTGAAATGGTTCATTTTTGGACACATGTTGTTTAATACTTTTCGATTTATTTTGACATTTTCTCCAAGTCTTATAAATCTTGAACACTTATTTTTTAACATTCTGTATTTATTTAGTCGGGATGAAATTAGTAATCTGATGTAACTATTATAAATTACGTAGCATATTAATACCTCCGTATTTAATAACAAAGTTTCCAGGACATCTCAAGTTCTCAAGTCCTGTAATGAATACCGTCCAGGACTCGGGAGTCCTGGATAAGAAGCAGGAGTTTCACCTGGACTATTCATTTCCCTTCAATTAGGAAGGACTAATTAGTTCGAGGATTCATCAGGACACCGCGAAAATATTTACCGAAACCAGGTTAACTGGAAATTAGGCCCTTTATAAAATATTCACAACTCCGAACCACACTAGTGTGTTATTAATAATGAACGTTTGCGGGCATTAATTAAAAGAGAAGGACTAAAGGACATAATTCACAAGGACTTTGTGGAGGAAATTAACTAAATTACAAGAAAATACGTATAATATATACCACAGGATATGTAATTGTAGGTATAACAAAAAACTAAAAGACTTTTTCACTTTGTTAATTACTAAAAAAACTTTTATAATTACAATAAAAAAGATAGTATTCGTAATATGCCTCTGTACGTGCGCAATTAAAATGAAAATGAATACCTGCACTATATTTTATTAAAGAAAAATATAAATAAATTCTACTTTAATAATAAAACACTTACTTAAAAATTACTCAAATAAACTTTTTAATAATAATAATATAACTTTATTAAGGTAATCCGAATGGCGAGGTGCAGCTAAAGCTGATCTTCTACCTAACCAATACAAAAAGTCATACTTTGCGTTAACAATTGCCCTATTGTTATATCAAAACAGTTTAAAAATATAAGATATTGTTAAACAGTTTTTGGTATTTTTATTGATGTAAAATTAGTACTTGTAACAACTGTACGCCACTTTAAATGTAAAATTGATAACCTCAAATATTTGTAAATGTTTTTTTAATACAATTTGCGTTATTTCGGAGTATGAAAACCGAACAAACAAAATTAATTTGAAAGGATATTAAAATTTCGTAAGTCATAACGTATGGATTTTTAAATATTTTCACAATATTTTAACACGTTTTGACAGATAAATGTGCCCTACTTCATTCAATAGAGTTACCATATTTTACATATATATCCCTAGATTACACTCTATTATTTTTTAATTTAAATTTTTAAGATTTTTATTAAATAAGTGAAGCAAAGTATAAAATATAGTACATTAAACTCGTTTTGTTTCGTATTCGTATTGTTTCGTCCGTGTATTTGGAGTACTCCTCGCTGCGCTCGTCGTGCCCCAAACGACTCATGGAACAATATACCGTTTTATAAGACTAATAAATAATATACTATTTTTCAATATTTTATTATAACATCGATATTTTGTAACTTTTAAAGTATGCTTTTGGTCTTCTTCGATCTTCTCAAATACTTAATATGCAACAAGATTGCATAACTACTTCGCTATTCTCTGACCCTTGATTGGCTAGTGGTATGTTTTTACAATTTTCGACTGTTACTCAAATAGAAACTTCTTGTATAAGTCAGTTGATTGATAACATGTACGAGTGTTTGTTTTATCTATGTTTGATGAAAGATTTCTATAAAATAATTTACATGATTTACTTGATAACATTTTAATACCATTTATGTAAGTCTTTTACTTAAGTTGAATGTATATCTATATTTAATTGTATGTTATCAGTACCTTGATGAAGACTGATTTACAGTCGAAACGTTGGTGTATTAGTGGATTTTATTAAATGACTGCAACTACAAAAAATACCTTCTTTTATCAAAACATGAGTTTATTAACAAAAAGTAAATGTTTTTTAACACTTTTGCTGCAGAGTGCATAACTTCTGTTACACGTACATACAATGAAATTATTTAATTTTGTTGGAATTGAAACAGTACGAGGATAAAAAAGCGAAAGTAACAAGAAGTAATCCCTTTGGAAAAACAAACGTCCTTCCAATCGATCTAAGCAAACACGGCTCTCTTGACCAGAAATTTAATCTCCAATCTGCTGAAAATAAATCTCTTACTCCTGCTCCATTTTACAAATATTTGCTCTTGGGTTATTACTCCCGACATGTGTTCCTGCAGGAAGAATTACACGTGATTGGATTATCCTGGCCATCTCGCCGGAGATCAGGAACAATCAGTCGAGTAAATTCATTAGCCTCCACGCACATCAAAGACAAAGAAGACGTACGAATGAAAATTCATAAAATTGGGGATCCCAGCACGAATAATTTCGTTTAGGGCGAGCAACGGATTTCAGACAGGGTTTCATAATTAACTTCATATTAAATGCACGGGGAAATTGCTCCTATTGTTGCAAGATCATTCCTGTTGATTCGTATTTCACGAGAGTATTTTTCTTGATCTTGCATCAGTCTTGCAAAAATGCAAGAAAAGAACAAGACAAGAAAAATGTACAAAAACAACAAAATTTTCTTTATTTCTTGTGCTCTCGCATTTTTTGTTTTTGTTTTAAATCTGATTTATCATAAGCACCTACCTATAAATTAACAAAAGTACAAACATATGTAAGTAAAAAATAATACAATTCACATATGAATGTAAATTTCATTTTCAAAAAATGTGCAATAGTTTTTGACTAAATATAATTATTTTCGAAATCATATAATCAAGAGTTAGGACAAAATGCTTTCTTATAACCAGGGATGCTTTGAAAAAAGCTTTTCCGCTTGTACAGATGTCGGTGTTGTGCTAAAATATACGTATAGTTTGTACAGCTATACGATTTTTATTTGTATAATACATATTTAATAATAATAATACATTCATGTATTATAAGAAATATGTTTGATAATTGACATTGATATTATCTAACTAAAAATCATGTACCTGTGATACAAGATTATTTATATGTTCAAGGTCATTTGCGAATATTAACATGCAAGACAAGAAATATGCAAGAAAATGATTATTAAGACAAGATTTTTATATACAAGAATAATGAAAGACAAGATATACTTAAATTTCTTGTGTTGCATTTCTAGACAAGGCAAGGAATTACTAAACAAGACAAGGAATCTTGTCTTGTGAAACACTACTGCTGATCATCATTTTTGTGTTCAAAATTAAATTTATAAATAATATTTAACAAAAAAGCAACTTTGGCTGCCATTAAACGGATCACTGGTATCAAATATATATTGTATACCAGTGGTTTTCAAACTTTTTGATGTGGAGGCATTCCAAATCGATAATATAATTTCCGGCATCCAACATTTTGTGCATGAAATTTTAAAGACATTATATTAATCTTAAGAAAACATGTGATATATGAGCTAGATGTAATTTACATAATTCCTTTATATTTGGGTGTATTTTGTACAAATATACTCGCATTGTAGCATTTCATGTTTTACCAACTTCAATCTTTTTAGTTTTAATGTTAACAAACTTAGAAATCTTAGGTCACATTCACACAATAGGTAGAAAATTGAATTAAACTCGAAGTGCTGTGGATCCTATATTGCGGTATTTATTTTGAATAAATATCCAAAAGGATTCTAATGAAAATTCAAAATATTTCATTCGCAACGTATCCAGTTAATATTATCAATAGATATATCTGGAAAATAATAGCAAATCTGTGGTGGGACTAACTCATAACAACTGCACTTGTTAAAATATCAATTACAAATGTCAAATGTTACAATGGCCGAAATTCAAATTTGCAATGAATTTAAGACATTCCTACATCAGTGTATACTTGAAGAGTGTTCTTTATACATGTATCAGTATATGTAAGAACGTATCAATCATTAATAACCATTACTGTTACAGAATAGTAAGTATATTTTGTAGTTGATATTTGCAATTGATATCAAGTCCAAGTGATAGCAACCGAAGTTATAGAATCTCACCCCTTTATTCTTAGTGTTAACAAGTATTTCAGGTGTTCTTGTAAACATTTCCAACTTGCCTCAATTACCAAAATTCTCTCGTATCTTTAAAAGTTCTAAATTTATCGGACGATTTTAAGAAAATTTCACCTCTTATTTTTATTTTTTTCAGTTCTTAAAATACATTTTTCAGCAATTAACAAAATTGAAATTTGTTTTCTTGTTCAAAAAAGTGAGTAGGTAGTTCTACTTAATTCGTGTATACGATTCAATACTCATTCTTTGGTCAACCATTTGACATCAGCATAAAGAAGAATGTCTAAATGCTCAGATTCAAGAATTTTCAAGATACATACGATACTAAGTTTTTTACCACGTCCGCAGCACCCCTACAAATAATGAAATACATCTCAAGATGCCGCGGCACCCATTTTAAGAACCACTGTGTTGTACTATAAAAGTATTATATTTTTGTCAATTTTTACCTCTTACCACACTGTAAGGGAAGTATTGGAATTATGCTAAAAATCGAATGAGTTTTCAATGGATAAACACATAGGAAGTCTCTAGAACAGGATTTTAATGTTTTTACGATGATGTTTGTCCATGTGTGTGGATAGATGGATGGATGTTGTAACGATTACTGAAATACTAGCGAATAAAAAAGTTGAAATTTTGTATATAGGTAATATTCTGACACCCAAGATTTGATCTTATTAGATTTAGATGTTAATCTTGGAATAAACACGTTTTGAAATCTCTAGAACACGATTTTAATATTTTTACGATGATGGCTGTCCGTGTGTGTAGAGGGATGAATGGATGTTGTAACGATTATTCAAATACTAGTAAATAAAAATAGTTGAAATTTAAGATAGAACATTCTGACACCACCGTAGATTAGATCTGATTAGATTTTGGTGTTAATCGTGTAACCAGAAGTGGTGTTTTAATGAATATCTGAAGCGTTTTTCTGAAATATCTCAATTAATTACGAATATATGAGAATTTTTGTAAATAATATAATATTATCTAATTATCTAAAATTTTATAGTTGAACTTTGTTTCTACCTCGCCCCATTTAACTATTACAAATAATTAATTATATTTTCTTTTACTGAATTTATTAAATTAAATAAGCCATCACTTGTTATTTTAAAAATATCTTTTTATTACATAATTACTTGTTTTATAACTTAATTTCTGATAATAACTAAGTAGTAAAATTCCATGAAGAATATAACGGAGTGTATGTACTGTTAATCGAAGTTGACTAAGATATGTCGGACATTTTTACTTCATAAAGAAGTGAATAACGTCCGCATCGTTACTCTTTTACAGCCCGGCTTTACGATTAGATATGTTTCACTTGATGTGTGTCCAATTCTCGCTTTATGTTTTCACTTGTTCCAAATTAAACATATGAAGAAGAAACGCATTTCACACGTTATAAACTTTATACTTCATTTATTATCTTTTTAAATAAACAGATAATTATCATGGAGCACTAAACCTAAATGCGCTTCGATTCGCATTGAGTAGAGTGTGAGTTGTGGGGTTCAAATTCTAGCTTCGCCAATATTTAACTAAATTAAACACTGCTTAACTTAACTTTAAAACTTTTAAACTATTTGTTCATTCTATGTTCATCGTGAAAGGTAAAGAATTTCTTTAAATAGCGTGAGATGACATACGTTTGCAATATTTTGATTAGAGATACACATGTATTACAATATGATATTTAAACGCAACGATTTTAAAAACTATGTATAATTTAATGTCGGGTGAGAAAAAAATCCGATTTATTTAATAAAAATCGAAAAAACCTCTTGTTTGGTGTAAATTGAATTTTCTTTATTTAAATTTAAAAAATCTGACCGGTTATTGTTTTATTACTTTTTATTATTACATTATGCATTTTCTTAAATGTCACAATCTGGGTTTAAAGAACATAGTTCTAAAGTCTGATAGGAAAAGAATTCGACTTGCGATCATTTTATGTTAAAAAAAATGTTAATAAACACAAAGGCACGAATTCCGAGCTCACTTTTATAATAAAACCGCTTTTAGGAAACCTGATTTTACATTATAATCTTATGAGGCCAAACGTTACTTTAAACAAAAGCAAGCTCAGAATACGGGCCATTGAGTTTATTTTATTTTATGCTGTGATTGAGTTATTGGAAAACAGTTTCTCTTTCATTCATTTCCGGTATTCTTTATGTATAATCCATTAATGGGAAATTTTGATTTTGGTCATTATTAAATATTTTGTTCCAAGGAAATTTTAAAACGTTATCCATCGTGACAAGTACCTATACTCCTTCGGTTTGATTGCTAAATTTGCCAAGATAAAAAAAGTGTAAATATTGCTCAATTCATATTTTGTTTAAGGCCCGTTGGAGCCTTAATAAGGCCCTGCTCATCTGTAATTGTTGGTATTATAACACCTGTTTTCATTTCTGTCATTGGAGGTATAAAGAACTGTCCTCATCAAAAATAAATGTATCTAGCTTGTCTCATTTAAATTAGGTAACGATTACTGATGTGATTCACTATCTTCGTGTTTCATGTATGACCCCATTTCAATCCTAATTTGTACTGCTGTACCCTGTATCAGTATGTAATATTAATTCCAGCTTGGCTGACAATGAAACGCCGAATGAAGTGTTTTCTTTGTGCAGTGCAAGAACTGTCCTAATAAAAAATAAGTGTATCTACTAGTGCTGGCAACGGAGACCGGACTTTTTTGAGTCCGTACTTTGGGTCCGGACTAAGTTCGGACCCTATTAATGAAAAGATCCGGACCCGTCCGAGTCCGGACCCCTCCGTGTTCGGACCTGCGATAGACCGGACCTGCGATAGTCCGGACCCGCGATAGTCCGGACCCGGCTGGTTCCATCCTAAAAAATTATTTAGCATTCTTAACGTAAATAAGTAAAAGTATTATACCTCGGCCCAACTAAGGCTGTGTTATAAGGTATAATAGTTGTAAATAAGAGGATTAAGAACAAGGCAGATGGCAACAATTCTTTTCTTTTTCAATGAAGAACCGGAAAACCCATTATCTTAGGATAACTGTAAACATTTTACAGTTAGATCCAAATAATTCTCAGGATTTTATTATATTACCTTCCCAGAAAATGCAATACTTATTTCGATTGTCCAGGTTCATTGTTTCATTCGTTATTCATTCGTGTTTAGTGAAAGAAGTCGAAAAATATTAGTGCGATTTCGTTCATACTGTTTATTTTATTCTTCATTGAAGGTAATTTATTTAATTTAACATATAATAATCGGTTTTCTTTCTTTTAGGGTATTAAAATCATTGCTGTCAAAAATATACTTTTCACTTAAACTTAATTTTATTTGCTTCGTAAATTTATTTATGCACCGGACCGGACCGTGCACTGGTACACAAATGCACCGGACGGGTCCGGACCGTGAAGGTGCATTTTACACTGTCCGAAAAGTTCGGACTTTTTTAAGTCCGGACTTTTTTTTTCTTTGGGTCCGGACTCAAATTTTTCCGGACTTTGCCACCACTAGTATCTACCATGTCTCATTTAAATCAGGTAAAGAGAAAGTAATTTATTTTGTTTTTACTGATATCGTGATTCACTATCTTCGTGTTTCGTGTATGACCCCATTTCATTGCTAATTTGTACTACTGTACCCTGTATCGGTATGTAATATTAATTCGAGCTTGGCTGACAATGAAAGGCCGAATGAAGTGTATTCTTTGTGCAGCTTGCTTGTCCAGTCCCCTCGTTATTGACATGTGTCGTGATTACGTAATCGATAGCGGCTTTGCCGGCCTCCATGACATGTAAAAATGGCCATTACGGCTGGTTTTCCGTGACATGCACTCCGACGGACATTGTTTCGTGTGCTTGAGAAATGATCCTAATTCATTCCGTTCCGTTACTTGTTGAACGCCCCGCACACATCGCCTTTTTGTACCGCAATACAATCACCAATCTCTACAAATAGGGACATCATTCTAATACGGACATTACACATGCCATATATACGCAAGTCGATATGTTTCAAACATCAAACCATCATTTGAAATAAATCGAGTTAGTTGGGTCTATATCATCATCATATGACCAACGAGTATAAGGCCTATAAATAGTACTGTTTAGTAATAGTTAGTAGCCAATAAGTTCGGTAAACGGTAATCAGTAAGTGATAATGTAGTTACTATCGAAGAAATAATTATAGTCAGTCGGAACTCGGAAATAAACACCAATACCTTTTAAAGTTTGAACATTCTTCTTTAATATATGTAAAAACAAAAGTATGTTACAGACTGTAATTTTTAGTAAAATAAATATTTAAAATTATCAGCATTTAATACAGCTTTTTTAATATTGCTCTTAAACTATGAGGCAAAAAAAATAAATTATGTTTACATATTTATTTCACGAATGACAACAGTACAAAATGTAACAAAGACGATACTACTGTGATTTTATCAATTTATCACTAAAAATTTGCAAATGAAGCATTTTGATTGGGTGAAAATGCTGTGCGTGAAAGAATCAGAACTAATATAATAAGAGCAATTAATTTATTAAAAAAAATTACGAATAGTTGTTGCATAGTAACAAACAAACGAGTGTCAAAAATGACGTTTAGAACAAGACAGCGAAGCTGGAGTGATTTAAGTCATTTTTGACCCGAGTTGTCGTTACTTCGCAGGAATATGAGTAAAGTTTACCAATTAAATTCATAGCTCGAATTATATTTGCTTGGTTATTTCACGAATGACAACGGCTCAAACATGAAATTTTTAAAATCAACAAAATGTAACCATCACTATGATACCATGGTTTTATCATATTTCTTCATTGAAAAACTATCTACGGCCATCAAATGAAGCATTCTCAGTAGGTGAAAACGATGTGTGTGGAATAATCAAATGAAAATTTGAAGATTTTGAACATTTTTTTTTTGTTCTAAGCGCCCTGGTATTATTTTTTCTTTGTGACTACACTCCTGGCCTCAAGTATTTCAGAGAAACGCGTCGATCCAAGTTTTACTTGCATTCTAGAGGTGTTGGTTCTGAATCTACAGCTTCTGTAAGGGACCTAGAGCTTCTAGTGGGTTCCGAACCCCTTGGCCACAGAATAATTTTTATTTAGATACAAATTGCTAAAATTGTTATTTAAACCACAGATCTCACACACACACACACACACACACAGTGAGCCACCATTGCTCGTTATTAAATAAATTACTTATTTATTATTAAACATAAATAACAAAATCGGAACATTGAAACAGAAACAATTTAAAAATAAAATAATTGTCATACAAACACAGAATCGAAAATATAAATAAAAGTAAAATCTCGCTTCTCCACCAAAAATTCTACCGTCCACACCCTCGCTTTTTCCTGCCGGCGCGTGTCTGTGACGTCACACGCATTGTGACGTCACGACGCCGGCGTCGCCTAACCACATTTACATAGTCAGGTAATTAATCTCCATTTTGTTTTTATTTTCTCCCTGGAAATAATCTCTCGTAGGCAGGGACGGCCTAGGGGGACGCCACCGCAAACCGCTGGAATTGTGGTCAACCAGGACCGGAATACGCGAATTATCACGCCGGGGGGAACCGTTGGTCAGAGAAAAGAATATTCAGTTGAGATGTTTAAATGCGATGGTGATGTACTTTGTGGTTAAATGTTTCGACTTTGAAGCAGGGAAGTGAGTTGTCAGAAAGTAAAATATTTGGACATATTTTGTTGGAAGGTTCTGTATATGTATAATTGATATGAACGGACAGCGGTGGCTCACTTGGTTAGCGTGCTTCGACTCGAATTGGGTGGAGGGTGGAGTGTGATATCTAGAGTTCAAATTCAAAATTTGTCAATCTTTAACCACATAGAATAACGCTATGTTTAATTTGATTGAGCCCACTATAATCAATTATTAATTTTATGTTTATTGGTGACCCAATATTGTTTTTCAATGCTCATATTTATTTATATTCATCTAAATCCAATAGTTGTGCATCATATTAATTTTTTTGTCTGACAAATCGAAAAACACTGTTAACTTCGAGACTTGAATTTGGAGGAGAAAAATATAAAGAAAATATAAAAAGTGTTATTTGGAAATACAATTTTATATATTCCAGACAAAGTTTTTTGTTACTATGTTTAGTCTTATAGAACTGAATTTCGCACAATCGGGATTTTATATTTTTATACATAATAATTTGAAATAAAAATATTAGACAACCGCTTTCTAGCCAGGAGTTCGAGGTTACTGGAACACGTTATCTTTTTTTTTTGTAAATATTGAAAATTTAATTTGTAAATTTGTTTAAAAGTTGTTCTTCCGGAAAACCGAATTATTCTTTCGGATTCATAATAAGTGCAGTGTAAAAAAATATTTTAGCGCTATAATTCGACCACTGTATTCCCATTTTTCTGCTCCCTTTTCCTTATTACGGCTCGCAACATTGATATAGCCATGTGAGAGAGAAGGGGAATATGAAGTTTTTCTGTACGCGGCAAAAGTAAACTACATGCTTAAATATAGATATGTTTATTTTAATAAAATATAAATAAAAAACATTATTTAATTAACAATAAATAAAATAAATATGATATTTTCTAATTTACGAGTACAGATTTCAGATTTTATCTTACAACATCACACATATATTATATATCTATTAACCAGAGGGTAATTCGATCGATTGAGAGTGATTGGGTTAATAATAGTTACAAACTTAATTTAAAGTACCTTTCAGAATTTGAAGCGAGAAATAATAAACTTAAATAATGAGTATTTACATGCTACCTACTAAATACATATGTAAATATATAAAAATATAAGGCATACCTACATATGTACATATTTTTATACAATAAATATTATTGGCCGCTGAACAAAATAAGGTTACAAAAATTGTTGTCCTTATAATGAAATATTATTTTAAAATTAAATTTATAATTTGCAACAAATGTTAATTGACCTGAATGTGGTTAAATAAATTTGGAAATATAATCTTAATATTAATTTGTTTTTTATTTGAATGTGATTTATAAAATATTTCCGTAATTAAAAGTTTGTTTTGAAGGTTTTAATACCTTTTTAGTAGTTTATAATGTCATTGATACGAAACCATAGTTGCCATAAGATTTGCGTAAATGAAACAAAGAAAAAATAGTAGTTCTAGTAGTATAAAATAAATATATCATTTGCGGCTTATTTCCCATTGCTGGGTGTATCAATTCACTTTATTGCAGATAAGAACAAGAGAAGAGTGCACCATTTGAATCACTTTTATGTGGGAAATAGATGGTATAGAATTTGATTCACTAGATGTCGAACCTCATACAATTAAATCCTGCGGAGTAAATACGCTGGCATGAAATAAAATGAATGAATCCTGTATTGACACGTCCTGTCCTGCAGTGTTTAGCAGCCGAGCTTTGCGAGTCCGCTCCTGGTGGCACTTTACGCTGTCACCGTATCCGGGATGTAATAAGCCTTCGAAAGCTGGGCTTACGCGTGCTTACAATTACGTCACGTGCTGATATCCACATGTGTACGAGTGCGGCAGGAATTCCCCGCCATTACCAGCAGGAAAAACTCTAATGGCCAAACTTCACTGCCCGGAATTTCACACTCCGGACAATTACAGGCATTACAAGGGGGGTAATGTCACGAAAAATGGACAAATTCTTATCTTTACATCTTCCAGGGATGGTGTTTTGGGTGTTTGAGGCCTAACTGACTGATTCGAGGTGCCAACGTGGAAGTAATTTTCATTTTACTGCTGGACACACCGTAATAAAGGTAAAGTCGTTTTTTGGGTAAACTCGACTTTATGACCAAACCTGAAGTATGGGACTATTTTAATATAATAATATAAATTAATAATTCTTCTATGGTACAACATTTCTAGATGAAACAGGAACTCAAATACCTAGAAAACTTGCTTTCGTAATTAGTTTTTTTTTGCATTTTAGTGATGTATATTATCAGCCCATAACCTCTACAACTTATAGTGGGTTCTAAACTAGTTGGACGTACTGGCATTTTTGTTTGGATAGGTATTGGCGAAACTAAGATTAAAACACCAGATATCATTCTCGCTTAATTCTAGTCGAAGTTGCTACCACTATCAGTTTTATCAAGCTGTCATAAGGGGTGTTAATTTATAAGTGTTTGGACCCTTTTAGACTAGGCAATATACGAAATAATATAATATACAAGAAATAGTACAATATCTTGTACCAAAAATTGTTAGATTTTGACGAAGCTTACTTGATATACTCGTACTAATGCAATTTCTTGTACAATATATTGCCATGATTACTTTATGATCAAATTGGTACCTAGCAATATTATTAAAACTATGTGAATACCATACAAATTGCATCTTGATTCTTTATAAATTGTAAAATCTTACTTACTAATTTACAATCAAATTTATACCTTTTACGAAGTACATCAATCTACAATTACTTAAATTCACAAACAATATAATAATTAAAACTACTTACTATGCATACCACAATAAGAGAACACACAGTAAAACAACTATTTAGTTTTTTCACTGAGAAATACCAAGGTGAGTTTGACATTCAGTCAAGACATTTACAACTGTCGATGATCGAAACAAGAAAAATAGATTTCGAATCCTGAAGTCCTTATATTCAGAAATTGTTAAACTCTATTTACCTGATTCTTCTCATCCCCTAAGTATGAGCAAACACAAAAATACTCCAACTATTGGTGTCCACAAGATCACCACTTAAACGAACAGATCTTACTCAGGACACAAGGGCAATTGATGCATCCTGTCATGAATCTTACCATGCTTAACTTCGAAATAGTTCATTCTTGAAGTAGTAGTATTTAGAAAAGATAAATCCAAAACAATAGTAATTTAAAATTATCGCATTCAATGTGACAGCTGTTATCCAAAACAAGATTGGCTGTAAAAAACCTAATGGTATTTTTTTTCCTACTTCTTTCAATGATCCGTAGAAGAAACAGGACATCAAATACCCAATCTAGTTTTATCTTAATGTTTCACTTTAATTTTTATGTTGAAGTTGTACAATACCAATGTATTTATTATTAACATAAAAGTTTTTAAAGCAAACAAATTAAAACATTTTAAAAATTTATTAGATAAAATCACAATAAGCTTGAGAAACTATCCTGAAAACATTTAAATTTGCGAAAATGTGTTTATTGATTAATTGTTTTTATGTGCAAGTCCAAGCCTGCCTAGGGATAATTCCAGGCCGTTATCCTTGAGCGTGGAAACGACCAGCTGCACTGATTATCCTGGAAAAAACTCGGGGTGCTCCGCTAAAACTTTAATTGTTTTAACATGCTAAATGACCCGTATTTACCACCATGGAAATGCGCCGCTCTTTTCTTTTCCCGGACTACTCGTACTGCAGATTCTGTACACGACACCCGAATACAAAGGACATCATAATTATATTCATTCAAGAAAAGAAAGCTCTTAGTTTTTAATTTAAAATATACCACAATCATAATTACTATGCATATATCATCGCATATTACTATCTATTGCTTGTGAGTACAAATTAAATTCATGTAAGTTCAGTTTTAATTTAAAATGTAAAGTATTACTTGTACATACCATACAAAGAACTAGTATTATAGAAAGACTTGCCAGTACAAAACAAAAAAACATTATGGTGTTTGTGAAATTATATGTTGTTGGTTCATTGTCCACTATGCGGTTCAATTTGGTTTGGAAGAATAAACATTATATACATAGGTACACAGATTTATTTTTTTAGCGAAGTTTGCTACTATTTATTCATGCTTTATTTTATTGCTCTTTCTTTTGTCATTGAGTATCTTTCTATGGTTGTAGAAAAACTAAGTACCTTAAATATTTTGAGTAGGAACAGCACCAGGTATTAATTATTTTGTCTTCTTCGCTGGATGATAATCATATATTGCGAATACATAATAATAATATATAATTACATATTTATGATTTATACTAACATACTTTTCATAAAATGTGTACCAAAAAAAAAAAGATTCCTTAATGCATAAGCCCATCTTTGCTGCAGGTTTGTATCTTTGAAAAAATCGTTGAATTATATGATAATATACATAATTCTTACTCAAGAGACCCGACTGGCTCAGACAAACTTCGGGAAATTATTTTAATTCTAATCCAACCATATGTAATTTCATTGTAAACTATGAGCTGTCACCTTGTAAATCGGGCGGATTTCTCAATCCCAAACAGCGACCGATTTGAAGCGCTGCCTTTTGAATGATGTGAGTGGTGCTTTAATTGTAGATCTGCTAAAATCAGAGCACATTCTGGAGTAGATTTGGCTGCCCTGGGTTGTGTTCTGGTTTCAGTAGGCCAGAAATTCCAGCATTTTAAATGGTTTGCTCTAATAGCACATTCTGGGGCAGATTTGGATGTTCTGGATTGTGCTCTGGTTTCAATGGGTCAAGAATTAGAGTATTTTAAAATGTTTGCCCTAATTCTATACGTCTGCATATTCTAGATCAGTGAAGCTCTGTATTGTATACTGGTTTCAGTACACAAAAAATCGGAATATTCAGAACGCTCTGATTCTTGGTCTGCTTAAACCAGAGCGCTGTCTAGAGTACTGATGTTTTGGATTTTGCTGTGGTTTCAGAAGTATAAAAATTTGGAACAAATACTTCAGAATATTTTAATTCTTGATTTATTAAAACGAGAGCAAATTCTAAAGCTATCCATTGTGTTAATTTAGTAAGGAGTAAGAATCAATTAAAGTTACACCTATCATGACCCCCAAGGAGATATTTCCTTTAGCGCATTATAAGTTTACATCAGCAATAAATCCCGGGGTTGTTATTATTTTAAAGATGAGTTCACATCATTTACTGAGCAATGTGACGTAAGCTAGGAGCTTGGTGTTCTGTAACTTAACGTATACTAGACGGACATAAGTATACTTATGTAGAAAAGTAAAGAAAACATAATTAATTTTTAGTTCGTCTTCAATTCCTTTCTGTTAAGTTCATGTTTTGATTTTGGACTTTATAAGAAATGCTGTCCCCAATAAAATTTTGAAAAGTCTCCGTACCACTGGTCTGTACTAGTCTATACTCTCAATTCGAATAACAAAGTGATATTCCGATCATGAACTATTAAATTTTTCCATCAAATGTCAGACACTTTGATTATTTTTTTCGCGAATTAGTCAACTGGAAATAAATTTTTATTGAACTATATATGTATACATATATCGGCACATTAACAATAGGTAATAAGTTGTGAGTGATACATTTTATATAGAAAACATTGTGATATAGTTTTGGTATGTACCCTACTGGTAGTAGATAGTGTATTCTGCTTTAATTACATTATCCCGTCCTGATTTACGAGATGATCTCTACGCCTGCTATGGTATTTATAGTGTAAATTGTTAATAGCGGGTGTGATTTAAGTGTCTGCATCCCTGATCTGACGATCTGTTTAATTAATTTTTTATTTGTCGTGAAGATGCGACGAAGGCACTAATTACAACACTTAATTAATTGTTTGCTTGATGTTCTTTGTGCGCGATGCGCAATTAACAAAATGAAAATAGAATTCGGGCTGTCTTTGATGCTGCAAAAATATAATTACGTTTTAAGAATGACGGAAATAATAAAGACGGAAGACGGCAGACGGGAAACTGAAAGAAATTTATCAACTACATACTTCTACATTTTATATTTTTGCATCAAGGAACATATTGATTTTGGTAAAAAAATATTCTAATGAAAGCTTTTTATTTAAAAAACTTCTTTTATACCATTTTTATGATGATGTTCATGTAGATGAGTTTAAATCGCAGTTTTGCCAATCTTTATTCAAATACTGGTGTCCCGAGTGGTTGGGTAGCCACTATACCATGTAGACTGTGTTACCACATGCTGAAAAACAAAGTACTAGGACTAGGAAAGAAAAAGTATTAAGTTAATTTACAACTTAAATGTTTCATAATGTTTAATCCAATTGTGTATGTTTCTTTTTTATGTGGGTTGTGGTGTATGTGTTTCACGATAAATTCTGTGTAAAATATTAACAAATCTATCGTTTAGTATACCTACGTTGGTTTCTGAATTTATTAAGACTTGATAGTATTTTTTTAATATATAATTGCATATTAGATTCAATAATACGCCACTACAAACTAAAACTTGTCAAAATAAAGTGTTCATGAAATACAAAAATTTTGACAGTATTGTATTTGCGTTATAAAAAATTTCAACACACCTTTATTTTGAAAAGAAAATATTTTCATTAATATCTCAAAAACTATCAAGTTAGGAAGGTAATAACCCTGAAACAACAAGACAATTATTTTCTTTTTATTTTTAACCATTTTGTGAAGAAATCGTATTGGTATTATTATTTATTACTTAATACTGAATACAATGCCAGTTTAACCAAAAACAGATGTAAAAACAACCATTCAATTCTTTATCAAATGACTTCATTTTTTAACATATAATAAAATTTCAAAGAGAAAGCCTTAATAACTTAAAAAAAGTTTATTATATACTTTTTTTGTTTTAATACAATACTCGTATGTATAGATAGTGCGGTAAAATATTTATAAGTAATTATGCAAATAATTCAATTTTACAATTGTTTTTATAAATTATAAGTGTAATTAAAATTTTAATAAATATATACTAAATAAACCACATGCACGTATTGCGGAGGCAAGTTAATCGTTATTTTTATGTCAGAACTATATTTTTGTTATTTTAAATATAATTCGCACAATTCCGAAAACATTAAAAAAATAAAATTGTTTTTTTTTAAATTAGAAGGTAAGAATAATAACAGTCAACTCTATCAACTTTCCAAAAACTGATTTTTCCTTTTATCGTCACAGGCTTTAATTCTCAAAAAAATACCTCTTTCTTTTTATGTCATAACCGCGCAAATCGTCACATTTAATAGCACTTTTTATATTTTAATCACAGGTGAAAATCTGCGATTATTTTTATACGCTGCAACCACGGCGTGTGATGCACAGAACCACAACCACCGCCGAAACCACATCGTGTTTTATGAATCTCGCGTGCAGAGCCGGACTCATCTCTAGTTTATTGTGCGGCCTTATCGTTTTATAACCTCACTAAATGGAAAACTAAATTAACTTGAGTGCGAGGAGTAAAGTGGTTATTACTTACATCAGACACCTAATGAACGGACGGGGATGAGCTACTGGATATATCTTCATTCCATTCAATAAAACCTACGCGCAATTATAGCAGAATGGGGGAACATTACATACAATTTCTTCATCTCTGACGTGTAATTATGTCATATTATGATGTTTCCATAAAAAGCTGACGACGGAGTAATGTAACCGAGTTGCTTGAAAGAAATAGAATATAAGTGTCGCAAAACACTACTTACTTTGAGCTTTAGGGTGTACGATATCTTGCAACAGGAATATATCAAAGTGTAGTTGACAGTGTTGCATAGTATTTGAAATATAAATATGTATTTAAAATAAATATTGGAAATACATTAAATATTTTGATAAATTTTTTGAAATACTTTCTTTTGAAAGGTATTTTGTGTGTCAAATATTTCTCAAAAGTATTTTATATTATAATACGTTTTAGTTATTTGTATCAGTAGTCCAGAAACTGAACTTTAGCGAGAGTAAGCTAAACTTGACAGGCCGATTTGAAAGCGAGGCCTACAAATAATGCGAGATCACACTTTTAATTTTTAAAAAAAATATTATTACTACTTAAAATTTTATACACTATAGGTTTTTATGTTAGTAACATTTTCGATTCACCTGAATATATAAACAATTCATTTGTATTATTCCAAAAAAGTTAGTGATATATTTGTTCTAACGTAAAAAATAAAACGAAAGTAAATTGATGTTTTTCTACTATTAAGGTAATTATAATCATACAAGATGAAGTATAATACGAATAATAAATCAAAAATACTTGTTTCAATTATCATTTTACGTTTCCAATAAAATAAAATAAATTTTTTTGATAATAAAATAATTAAAAGTATTTATATTACTGAAAAGTATTTGAAATATTTAAAAGTATTTAATATAAAGAAATTAAGTATTTTATCAAAGAATACTATTGTGTGTTATTTTGTATATTCTGTTACTAGTAGTTGGTGATCTTGTTTAACTAATCCCCCATTATTTCTAACAACATTTCTTCTTCAACATTACTTAAATATTATCGTTTTTTATCGGACATCATCACTCTCTTACTCTCTTGTAACAAGACATCATTTGTGACATTTCGTAAAAATACCGACTGAGGCGACTTAAATTTATTTCAAGCTGGACTATGCTAACCAAGTCAGTTCTGAGTGGCAAAAATAAATTTAAAATATGAAATTCCGTTCCATTTGCATGTTGTAGTTTGGCAAAAAAGTGAGCACATTACAAACAGGCATTAGCGAAAAATATCAAAGCAAAAATTTATACATAATTGAGTACGCATAATCTGGCTAGCATTTAATAGAGTGTGCATATATTTTTCAGAGTTGAGGTATTCGTATAAAAAGCGTATAATTATGTGATATTAGTGTTTATTTTCCATAAAGCCTGTCTTTGTGCGACATAATCTCTGTGATCAAAGTGTCACCCTCCGAAACGTTAGAGAAATCACGGGCCTTTGAAGTGCTGTGTCCATATGAAATATTATTTAGAAATTACACTCGACCGTCAAAGAGGATTACAAGTATTCATCTGCAAAAAATACTCCATACAAGTTATTTAATAAACCTCTCATTCACGGAATTTCACCGAAAAAACGTTTTACATCTAAACAATAAAATCATACACTGAATTTTTAATGCAGGGATTTTACGAAAACAAATTAAATTTTAAATATTTAAACGAGAGGAAATAAGAAAATTTAATCTCCCGGATGACAAAGTTCCCATACTTTTAAGAAGTATTACCGACAAAAATGTAAATTTTTATTATTATGATTTTTTATTGTTTATTAAAGCTTATTCATTAATAATAATGAACAATTATTTGAACATTTAGCAGTTTACAATTTTATGTTCTATTGTCTTATTGGCTTTAGGCCTTCACATCCAGGGGCGTTGTAAGTGGGAATGTTAGGGGTTCTCAGAACCCTGGCAGCAGATTTTTAGGAACGGCAAATAATATAAAACAATTTTAATATTATTAAATAACATATTCAGTTTTATTTGATGGTGTACTACCTAGAAAACAATTCCTGTCGGGAATAAATTTTTTTTTCTACGACCACTTAAGAAAGTGGCTTTTTTTCGCACTATACAAAAACGGTCTGCAGTATAAGTATTTTTTTTAATATTAGATTTACGCATCGTAAACTTAGTGAATATGCTAAACTAGTGAAAATAATTGATATAAATGACCACTATGGAAAGTGGCACTGTCCTCACACTAAAGAAAACTTCAAAGTTGCGTATTTCCCACAATCGTGAGTTAAAGTGTGAGAAATCATTTCTCATGGTATATTGTTCTTTATGTCAAATAGCTTTCATGCATGTATTTTTTTTCTGTAACGTTTAGCGTGTGTTCGTAGAAAAAGTATAGTGTGCCACTCGTGCAGAATCATCTATTTCCCACCTTGTGTAATTGCAGCACTCAACTCCTTCTCGTGCCGCAACTATCCCACCTCGTGAGAAATAGACAACTTTCTGTATTTGTTGCACTATATGTGTTATTATCTCTCTAACTTTAATTTAAGCAAAGTTCAATGACTTTCTAATTACATAAAAAATTCGTAGCCTCTTTTTGTTCTCTATTATATATATTAAATAAACGATTTTTACTGTGCCGCAATTTGGCATCGGATCTGTTTATCATCGGTCACCAATATGAAACACTTCGTTGGTGGTCCCTCGCAGCTCACAATTTAGTTTTCTGTAGTATCATTTATTGGAATACTTACTTGGAAATTTTTGCTTTAAAATCAAAAAACGATAATAATAATAATAATTAATTTTAATAATAATAAATTGTACGCTGATTTCTGCAGTAACCAAAAATTATAATTTATATGTAAGTATTTTATTTATTTATGTAATTTACATTTTTACTTGCATTTTTGGTGAAGCAAGGTTGCCAGCCTAAATCTTCTGCAAAGAACCTATAAATTACGAAATACAAATGGGATTTTTGATTATTTCTTAATTAGACTGATTTACAGTCGAAACGACTTTAAATGTTTTTTTTCCTATTCATTAGATAATTACTGTTTCTATAAAATACCGAAAATATATTGCCATATCCAATAATGGATATCTTGTATGTTACATATTTTAATATTTATGAAAATATTTTGTTTTATAAAAATATAAAATTTTAAAAGATGTGTATCGTACGGAATATTTCAAGCCTCGAGGTAAAACGTATTCGATTTTTAAAGATCGAAGCTGATAAAACATGAAATTTGTATAGAAGTATAAAGTAATCCGCGGAGGCTTAGCGATTGGACATTATTTCTTCATTTATATTTCACGTTAAATTCAAAGCAGAACAGATTACCGATCTATATTTTAAAAGAAAAGAAATATAACTTAACTTTACTGGTACTAAGTAAAAAATAAGAAATTGCGAACCTAAAATAAATACACTCATAAACACGTGCAGTGGTGGCTCACTTTGTTAGCGCACTCCGACTCGTTAAGCTGACTGTAAGATCTGGGGTTTAAATCCCAGTGTCGACAAACCTGTAACCAAAAATAAATACCACTGTGTCCGAGTTGTTCGGAACCTACTATAAGCTGTAGGTCCCTATCCTGTTACTGGCCTTCGGTATGTTGGACATTATTATGAATTAAAATATAAGCAAATTGACATACCTAGCAATGGGTATTAACGTAAATGAAATATTTTGTCAGTTTTTGGGTTTCAAATTTGAGTAGGCGCAAAAAAAGTAAATTAAACGTTATTTTATAATTAACAAAATAATAACTGTATTCAATTATTTAAAAATAAATGTTTCTATTCCTTGTACGAAGTAAATGAAGAATTGTAATATGAAAAATTTTGGTTTTCAGATTTTAACGAAAATATTCGTTTTGACTATCCCTGAATCCATTATGACTAGTTTTGGTTTAACATCTGTACATACATACGTATCTCGCATGATTCAAAAATTATGATTTTATTTCCTTGTACGAAGGAGAAAAGAAAAAGAAAGAAGAAAGCTAAAAATTTCGGTTTTCAGTTTTCAACTGAAATATCCATGTTGACCATTCCTGAATGTGTATCGTTTAGCATTGTGGTCATAGAAAACGTATAGTGTGTGATTTCAGCACTTGACTTCGTCTTGCGCTGAAATTTTCACACCTTGTGGGAAATAGGTGACTTTCTGCACTTGTTGCACAATATAATATTAATAAGATTTTCAAAAGGTGATCCATTTCGAAGGGAAGTTCGAAAATATGAAACAAATGGAAGTTGAAGAACGAGTAACTGTAGAATGATCTCATTTCCAAGGGAAATAGGTTTGAATGAAGTACAGCAAGAAAGAGTCGCAAGGGTCTAGAATGTTCTAGAGATTAACTGGCGGCAGGGATATAAGGCTAGCATCGGGCATCTCATGGAGGTCAGTGAGTTAGTATCCCGTCAGAGAGTACATGTCAGCGACATGTAAAGTAGAAATAAATAAATAGTTGGTGATATAAATGAATAGTTGGTGATATAAATATATTGCGGAAATAAATAGAGCGTATTGTTAAATGTTTCAATAAATGTTCGTAGTGCTTAAATCTTTATTAATAATAATTACTTCTAAATTAGTGTTAAAATTTGTTAGTTTATATTGTTACTTAATTTTATTATATTTTTATAATTTATTATTCGTAGTTGTATAAATACTCGTGTTTTAGTCATTTTTACACTTCACCTAAATAAATTACAATATATATTAGCTTATATAAAGAAAGAAAAAAACATTAATATTTTATACTGTGAATTATGATATCTACATATATTTTTTTGTAGTATTAAATAAATAAACAATGTATGCATATTTAAAATAATTAAATGCAATATGTGTACCTGGAATTATTTAAATCCATGCTGCGACTTTTTGCGGCGTAATACGCTGTTGGTATCTTGTAGCATTAGCAACATTAGTGCCCCCCGTGACATTTTTCGCTGGTGTGTACAAGTGGCTCGGAAAGTAGTTAAAATAAACAGAGCAGTCGCGTTTGCACCACGCCTGCCTTTCTAATTATACACTGCATGAATATGAATTTTTTACCCGAGTTTTTATTCGCTGTATATGAATTCCTCTAGCATGCACTTAATACACAAAATATGATTATAACTACAGATACACAAAGTACAAATTATATTTGAAAGGAAAAACAGATAGGAGAATATTAAAACTCAAAATGAGATGCTTACATTTGAATATCATGAGAGGGTTTATTTTAAAAATGTTATTAACGTGCACATTTTAAAAGAGATGTGCCACCTATTCACTAGGTTTTACGTTTGTGAATAATACATTTTTATTTTCGTATGTAAATGGAAGAATTTTAAATACCAAATGTATTATTTGACGAGAATATATGTATATATGAAAATTAATATATTTTGATATAAATTTATTGAAACGGGTATATATGGTGAATTATAGATAATACTAAATTTTACAACGATGGGATCTGGTATGGTAGAAAAAAGTTCTGGATGTCAATCACTTGTTTATTTTTTTTTATTTTTCGACCTCTTCTAGATTCTACACCTATTGTAGCTCCTTAGGATTCGAAGCCTATTTTAAAAAAATGACTGACATTCAGAACATTTTTCTACCGTACTTACAATATGTCTGTAAAAGATTAAATAAAGAAGTTTTTTGAGAATTCAGTCAATTTATTAAAATCAATTATGTATCAAAGTTCACCGACTTCAATTAAATCTTCTTCAGTGTCATAAAACAAAGGAACACATTATCTAAAAGACAAATATACATTAATCAGGTACGACTTACATAATTGTTCAATTTTAAAATACAAAAAAGATCATAGTGTTAAATAAAATTGCTAAAAACACATCCACATCATTCAAACTTATACAGTCAACTAGATTATGCAAGATAAAAAAACTCGAACTAAATTATAACATAACTAATCATGAGGTAGTGAAATAACAAGTACAATATAGTAGCAATGTAACACAAAATTTCAAAATAAAGCACCATAATGTTTTGTTAATACTCTAATGTAAATATTACTAAGATTTTGTATGTCTGTCTGTGAATTTTGTTTCTTTATCCCTATGTATGCAAAGCATTTCTAAGGTTAGATGTTTATTTACATTTTGCTCAGATTTAAGGATTTTAGTCTCTTCGAAATCGAAATGGTGATTTTCGTTGACTGTGGTGCACAAGAGCGCATTTACAAACATTGTTGTTTTTTTTTACAATTTCGTCTATGTCCTTTAATCTGGTAACAAAGTTTCTTTTTGCTTGGCCAATGTAGATCTTATAGCAATTTTTGTTAGGGATTCCATAGAGTATATTGGATTTTTTGAATTTATTTAATAGGATATTTTAGTTTCTAAATCAAATTCCGACAGTTTTATGCTGTTGAAATGTGATATTTGTGGCTACCGTTTCATAATTGTGTGCTTTATATTATGAGAAATTTTGGACATATGGAATGGAAAAATATAGTCTGGAACCATTGTAAGGTAGTTTGGGTGTTTTATATGCATTGTTATGAAGGATTCTGTTGATTAGGGTTTTAGGATAGTTTTTTATTAAAAGTATTTGTTTCATAATAAAAAAAAATCATAATTTATGTACTAGTATATCATTGTTACAGTATATGTATGTGATAAAAATTGAAACCGATTTATAAAGTGAGATGCTACAAATATTTATTTTTGACACATCTGATCAAATATTCATTATTGTCTCAGCATTCTTAACAAAAATATGAAGCATTTCTTTCGCTATTCTTAATATTACTGAAATTTTAGTGGTATTTAGGTATATCCATTTGTTTCATATCTTCCCTTCGAAATGGATCATCTTTAGAAAATTTTATTAAATTGTTTATTACTATTTCTTATTGCATTACACAAAATTATTTTAATAGCTCAAATACTAAATTACTATTTTTAGTAAATAAACTGGCTTTTGAAAATACAATTAAAACCAATAATGGAGGTGCATAACTAGATGTTATAGCAATTCCATAAACAAAATTTAAACATTCTACGGCTAATACTTTTTGACTGATACGAAAAATTAAAAAAAAAACCTACGAGCAAAGTGCTCTTTTGGCACTGCCGATTGCAATAAAAAAAGGAATGAACAACTAGATGTTATAGCAGTGTCAGGTGCAGAATATCAACACTCTCCATACAGGCGTCACGCCGAAACTATTAAAAATGGATTCAGGGATAGTCAAAATGGAAATTTTTCGCGATTACAATACTTCCTTTACTTTGTACAAAAAAGTAAGAAGGGATGGATTACCATAAATGGCTCGGTGTATGTTAACCTTCAAAGATTGTAAGTTGACAACCTGTATCACTAAAATGCAAGCAAAAATTGGTTGTGAAACAAGCCTTGATATTTCTACTAGGAATGGCACCGATGATGATCATATTTCTCATTCGTATCATTAAGTTTCATGTATTATTCTATATACGTTTAAAACGTTATTTAAAAAGAGAACTACGAGTAACATATTTCACAATGTACGATTATTTCGCTGAAGCTCAGGTGCGATTATTCGCGAATTTTTATCTGATGTAATTTTTGTGCGAGTGTACATCATCGCGATCGCCGCTTAAATGGTTTAGGAAAATTTAACTAGGGGCTATTGAAATGTTTAATTGAATCATAAATATTGTGAATTGCAGCGTCCGGGTTGGAATGTCCTACCTCTCGAAGCGTCGCTCGTCTCTCGCCGGCCTCGTTATATTAACGGCCGATTGTGCGGATATATGGCCAGAAATCAGCGCAGATAAAATGCTAAATGGGGAGACTGGGTTAGGGGCACAACTCAAACAAATTAAATGTAATGAAGGAGCCGAGATAAACTTTCAATGATGCCACCAACGTTACCCAATTCTATTTGCCTTTGCCTGTCGTTACGTCATCAAAACTCTTATCTTAGACTTTACAGTCAAAATGTGTATTTTATAAATAAATATTACATTTGAATAATTCACCGATACTTGTTATAGTTCTTTAAGCTACAATGAATGAAAGTGCATTATAACCTTCGGAAAGGTATGAACTGAGATGGATCTTGTGGAGTCAAAGTTCATGGTACCATAGGAGAATAGTTGAAATTAAATGTAATGAAGGAGCCGAGATAAACTTTCAATGATGCCACCAACATTACCCAATTCAATTTGCCTTTGCTTGTCGTTAAATCATCAAAACTCTTATCTTAGTCTTTACATTTAAAATGTGTATTGTATAAATAAATTTTACATTTGGTAAAAGTTCAACTATACTTGTTATAGTTATTTAAGCTACAATGACTGAAAGTGCATTATAACCTTCGAGAAGGTATGAACTGAGTTGGATCTTGCGGAGTCAAAGTTAATGATACCATAGGAAAATAGTTGAAATTAAATGTAATGAAGGAGCCGAGATAAACTTTCAATGATGCCACCAACGTTACCCAATTCTATTTGCCTTTGCCTGTCGTTACATCATCAAAACTCTTATCTTAGTCTGTCATTTAAAATGTGTATTATTTAAATAAATATTACATTTGGTAAAAATTCAACTATACTTGTTGTAGTTATTTAACCTGCAATGAATGAAAGTGCATTATAACCTTCGAGAAGGTAGGAACTGAGACGGATTTTACCGAGTCAAAGTTCATGGTACCATAGGAGAATAGTTAAAATTAAATGTAATGAAGGAGCCGAGATAAACTTTCAATGATGCCAGCAACATTACCCAATTCTATTTGCCTTTGCCTGTCATTACATCATCAAAACTCTTATCTTTGTCTTCACATTTAAAATGTGTATTGTATAAATAAATATTACATTTGGTAAAAATTCAACTATACTTATTATAGTTATTTAAGCTACAATGAATGAAAGTGCATTATAACCTTCGAGAAGGTATAAACTGAGGTGGATCTTGCGGAGTCAAAGTTCATGGTACCATAGGAAAATAGTTGAAATTAAATGTAATGAAGGAGCCGAGATAAACTTTCAATGATGCCAGCAACATTACCCAATTCTATTTGCCTTTGCCTGTCGTTACATCATCAAAACTCTTATCTTTGTCTTCACATTTAAAATGTGTATTGTATAAAAAAAATTTACATTTGCTAAAAATTCAACTATACTAGTTATAGTTCTTTAAGCAGCAATGAATGTAAATACATTATAACCTTTGATAAGGTATGAACTGAGGTGGATCTTGCGGAGTCAAAGTTCATGGTACAATAGGAGAATAGTTGAAATTAAATGTAATGAAGGATCCGAGATAAACTTTCAATGATGCCACCAACATTACCCAAATCTATTTGCCTTTGCCTGTCGCTACATCATCAAAATTCTTATCTTTGTCTTTGCATTTAAAATGTGTATTGTATAAATAAATATTACATTTGGTAAAAATTCAACTAAACTTGTAATAGTTATTTAAGCTACAATGAATGAAAGTGCATTATAACCTTCGGAAAGGTATGAACTGAGGTTGATCTTGCGGAGCCGAAGTTCGTATTACCGTACGAGAATAGTTTTATTACGTACTTTATTTATTTTAGGTAAAAAACTTAAAATAATAAGTGTAGAGCACAAAATTTTGCATCTGAATCAATCTGAGAAATCTGCATTTGCATAAATAAGCAAAATTAATTTTGTTTATTGATTTAAATACATGTTTTCCATGTTTTATAACTGTTTTTTTGACTAGTTTCGGCGTGACTTTTGTAGGAACCTACTTAGGTACGTGCGTATGTATCTCGCATAACTAAAAAATGATTAGCCGTAAAATTTTGAAATTTTGTATATGGGACATCTAGTTGTGCACCTCCCTTTTTTTATTGCAATCGGCAACGCCAAAAGGGCATTTTCCTCGTAGTATTTTTTTGAATTTTTCTTATAACTTAAAAACTATTAGTCATACGAATTCGAATGAAAATGATACGATAGAACAATAGACACATACAGGCTGGCTGATTTTTCATTGTCCAGGCCACATCTCCTGAAATATTAAATATAGAAGAAAAAGGTAAATAGGAAACTTATGTAACAAGACCTGGTCTATAAAATAGCGTTAACAGATGTTTTCCATGGCGTACTGATTTGGCGAAAAAATATTTAACTTCGTTTTTTTAAATGGAATACGGAATAAGGTTCTACATCAATTTTTCTTTACAATTATGTATAATAAGTGGGGGCTTGCCTTTAATTTATGCTTAATAATGCACAAAATAAAATTATATAAGTCGGCTGTGTTTTCTCATTGTTAATCACTATTTTTTTTATAAATCTGATACAAGTGTTTATTAGAAGTGTTTTATGGTTTTTATTTAATTATTATTTGATTTGTGAAAACAGCAGAGCATATCAACCTTTTCACTATTTGTGAAATTCATTTTTCTTTTGTAATTACGAAGTACAACACCTTTTCAACTAATAAATACTTCTGTCTGTTTCTTGGCAGTTGTTTACAAGTATAAATAATAAAATAATTGCAAATCATAGCCGTCTCACATAATTTTATTTTTTACATTATTAAGCATAAATTAAAGGAATACCTCCAGTTGTTTTACATAATTGTAAAGAGAAATTGATGTAGAATCTTATTCCGTAAAAACAAACAGGGTGTTTCATTTAAGAAACCAAAGTTAAATATTTTTTCGCCAAATCAGTAGGCCATGGAAAACTTCTGTTAACCCTATTTTATAGACCAGGTCTTGTTACACTAGTTTCCTATTTAACTTTTTCTTGTATATTTAATATTTCAGGAGATATGGCCTGGATAATGAAAAATCAGCCACCCTGTATATACACTTATCAATACATCCGCGAAATACGAACCCGCGACACCTAGTTGGCAAAACCCACGGTATTTTAATAATTTACATCGTTGTGTTTGTTGAACCACCATCTTTCTAGTGAATTAAATTTAGATATAAGAGCGATGTTTTTGCCTTCCATTGTAAAAACCTCTATGCACGGTATTCCCATCATTGTTCGTCCGTCTTTGAATCCACCGCTGGGCCTTGTACCGAGGACAAGGCGGCCAATAAATAAATCACTCTCCTATTCTGTGCGAGTGATTCCTCCATCAGTCGCTTTATCGCGCTGATAACTCAGGTAATGACAAACGTTAAACGCAACGCATTGCGAGTTCGCGTAAACGACACAGACAAGCAGATAGCACTTTATACTCCTAATCAATTTGTTTAATTAAATTTATATTTACACTGTAAATTTTATAGACAAAGATAAAGACGCCGTGAAATTTATTGCAAATTTTCAAAGAATATTGAGGAAGTAATGGATAGTAAATGAAATGTCTGTTTGTTTAATCCGTTTAACAGACAATAGGAAATGATATTAACTGTTTCTTACATTTCCTTGTGAGAACATCGTATGTTCTATTGCCACAATAAAACATAAGTACATTACATATATCTCGAGCCATGATAAAAATAATTTTACGTTTCATTGTAACAAACTGTGATAAATTGAAAATCATTATGGTTTTTTTTTTACATCCAAACCTATAGAGGTATTTAACAGAAGAGTCTTTAGTACCATGCAGAAAAATTATAAAAAACAAGTTACATAAAATAGCTGTGTACAAAACGCAAAGAAATTTCAATATATAAAATGTGGTTTCTTTCATGAGAAGTCGAAGGATCATCCTAAAACTATTATCAGTTCCTTTACTATATACCTAAGACTAAATTTCTTTGAGTTTGTCAAAATACCTATAGTTTCCAGTTTTTTTACTATCATTCTTATTTTTCTATAAAACTGTTTCATAATCAAGAGCGTATCGACTGGGACACTTAAACCAATAAAAATAAGGACTACGACCAGTGGGATAAATGTCTTCTTTTATGCCTCATCAAAATATATTTTTCAAACGTCATAAAAGTGACATCTTTTCTGATTTGATTGACAAAATTGAGGTTTAATTTCTACGCCGCCGGAGTAGAAAAATTTACTTTTCCTCCAGCGGCGTAAAAGTAAAATATATAAGTATAGTAATATACCAAGAATAAAGTTACTGAAACCTGTCAACAACTGACATATTAAATTGATAACCTACAAATTGAACGTCAAATAAAAAATTATGTTCTTTTTCGATCGGATGAAAATTAGGCTATGAAAAATAACAGTCCGGGAATATTTTATTCCCTTATGAATTCCAATAATATTTATTTTATAATTATTAAATATAAAACGATAAAAAAAATAAAAATAAATAGCATGTGTACCAAGTAGGAAAATGACTTCCGGGACTTCTGGTATTTCTGGCCTCGTTTACTGCTCATCCCATAATTTCCACCATCGTCCGGGAATATATCACTTTTCCTACTAGATAGACAATATACTATTTTATATATTATATACATATCCCAAACTCTGGGAGAGATTAACTAAATATAGTTTTTTCTTCAAATCAATATAATAATTACTTTTTTTATGAAATTTCAAACGTGAATAATTGTAGTCGAATAATAAAGTACTTTCACATAAATATAAAATGTAGGTATACATCAATAACACTAAATTTTGTGCATTATTAAACTTTCCGTATCACTTATTACTATTCAGGTACGGCATAAATATATCATTACAGTAAACACTGACTTTACGTTACTGTATTTTCTATTATATCGCGAATAATTTGAAGTAGGTAGGTAAACCTACGATACAAATTCTAGGTATCGACATTTGAAACCATGATAAACATTCTGTGATACGTACAAATATACTGATAGTATCATTAATGAAATCTGCTTACAGTGATACAGTAGATTAGCACACCCATCAATGTTTGAAAAGCTTCAATGGATTCATATTTGCTGTATTCAAAATTAATATTGACATCTAAAACAGTGGAAAATGTACATCAAAACAGATTCAAATCACTCATTGCTAACTGCCTTTATGATCAGAATTAATAACAAGAAAAACAATTTTTTCAATGTACGTTTCAAATGAATTGGTCAACATATTATATTTTTTTAAATCAGAAGTCTTTACAAAAAGCTTCTAAACATAATATAGTTTATAAATGTAGTGCTGGGTGTTTAGAATGAGTATTGTTATGCATGAATTTGTTAGTTATTGTTAAAAATTTGTATTTTAATTTCAAAACTTAAATTATTTAATGACATTGAGTATGATAATTAAAGAATTAAAAAATAAAATTCAAAATCACTTCAAATATAGGAAACTTACCCAAAATACAAGTTTTATAAATAAGTTTTATAGCTGGTTTATGATGGATTTAATTTTTAAATTTAGATTTACAAATTTAGATTTAAATTTTACGATGTACCGGGTTGGATTATAGTGAATTTATAGGTAGGAAATGTATCCAATCAACTTCTTATATTGTGTTATTTGGTTTGACGCAAATGGTTAATTTATAAAACCCCTTAAAGAATAAAACTCAAATAATTCAATAATACAATCACGCTTATCATATTTATCATAAATCAATCTGTATTGTTCTACAGATAATACTAATAAAATATTTGTTGGCGAAATTAATTTTATTCTCACTTGAAACCAGGGCATGTAACCGGTTAAAAAAACCGGTTAATAAAAACCGGTAACCGATATTTTTAACGAAAATTGCGAACTTTAACCGTAATTTTAACCGATATTTTTCAGGCCGAAAATACCGGTAACCGTTAAACAAAAAAAAAATAAACCGGTTTTAGCGAACATTAACCTTTATTTTAATATCATTTAGCGAGAAAATAAAATAATATTTTTTTTTATATCTGTGTTTTCTATTTGTATTTCAACAGGTTTTTACTGTAAAATTTTTAATATACAGCTGAAATATTCCAAAAATACCCATGTATGAGTCCAAAATTTTGGTTTTTGATAGTTGACACCCTTTAAACCCAATTTTACTCATTTTTGGGTATAAAATGAAACACATAATCGTGTTAAACTTATTTTTTTAATTATGAACACCTAAATCATAGTTAAGCACTTTAAACCCATTCTAGGGTGTGAAATAACCCAAATAAACCCATTTTTAGGTAAAATTTATTGATTTTTTGGAAAAAACCAAATTGATAGTCGCCGATGCGGTGATTTCAAATTTTCAAACCGAATTTAATTATCTCTTCCCATTCCTGAGATATTTGGCCTCAAAGTTGCAGCACAAAAAAGTGTGTTTTTTGAACATATCTCTAAAATGGGTAGAGGTACAGTATCAACGATTACACCAGTCGATTCTACGCGCAAAGTTACATAAAGAAATGTTTTCTCCGCATATACGATCTTTGGAACGATTTGGTGAAAAATGAGAAAAACGAAAAAAACCTGAATTTCAATTTTTTGCTTGGAAACTTTTTGTCAACAAAATTTTTTATATTCTGTACTTAAGTAAATACAGATGCGCTGATTCCAAATTTTCAAACCGATTTCAATTATCTTTTACCGTTCTCGAGATATTTGTGTTCAAAATTAGACCTGAAAAAATCAGTTTTTCAGGAATAATTCTGAAATGGGTTCAGATACGACTTTGGCGACCTCACCAATCGATTCTACGGGCAAAATTACAATTTTGTACCAATTTTCAGATTTTTATTCCAATGGATACAAATTTTATAGAGGAAAAACGAAAATCGTCAAAAATCGAAAAAAATCGCAAGGGGTTCATCAGGCGTTTTTTCGATTTTCGCGATTTTCGTTTTTTCGCTCTAAAAATTGTATCCATTGGAATATTAATCTGAAAATTGGTACACTTATGTAATTTTGCCCGTAGAATCGATTGGTGAAGTCGTCGAGATCGTATCTTGACCCATTTCAGGGATATTCCTGAAAAATGATTTTTTTCAGTTCCAACTTTGAACCCAAATATCTCGAGAACGGTAAGAGATAATTGAAATCGGTTTGAAAATTTGAAATCAGCGCATCGGTATTTACTTAAGTCTGAAAAATGAAAAGATTTGGACCCAAAAAGTTCTCCAGCGAAAAACTGAAATTCCGGTTTTTTTCTTTTTTCTCATTTTACACCAAATCGTTCCAAAGAACATATATGCGAAGGAAACATTTCTTTATGTAACTTTGTGCGTAGAATCGACTGGTATAATCGTTGAGACTGTATCTCTACCCATTTTAGAGATATAGTCAAAAAACAGATAATTAAATTCGGTTTGAAAATTTAGAATCAGCTCATCGGCGACTATCAATTTGGACTATTTTAAAAAACCAAAATTTTTGACCGAAAAAAGGGTTATTTTGGATTTTTTCGGCTGTAAAATCAAAATTTTAAGGTGCAAATCTAAATATTGTTAGTTTTCATGATTAACTATGATTGTAAATTACTTGGAGATGATAAAAGATATTAATTTTTATCTGGATATGGTTTGGAATATATTTGCGAATATAGATAACAATTATCAAAACAAAATTTCCAAATATAAGTACTTCCGGTCATCATTTCCGTTGTAGGCCAAGGTTCGTGGTCCAATTAACAACTATCAATTGTTTTACAGACATCCTTTTGTTTAGATAAAGTTCATTTGTCCTAATTATTTGTTTATTAACTGTTACTTATATTATTATTTCCACCTTCTACATACAGGGTGACTCAATGAAAATTATCAGCGCAATTTTTGGCCACTTAACATCAATTTTGCAAAAAACGCTCGAACACGTCATTTTTAGTATAAAGGGGGAACACCTGAATGGATTAGTTCCAATGGCATAACTTCAATCCTAAAATGAGGGTGTACTGCACCTCAAAAATTTTAAATGGAAAAGAGTGTCAAACATGACACAGTTCGAAAGGCCTTTCGATTCTCTTCTCAACAGTTTTTTTATTTTTCAAATCCGATCATTAGTTCCAGAGAAATATCGTTTAAAACTAATTTTATCAGGTGTTTAAAATTGCAATCAAGTAGGCTTAAACAAATGACAAAATCGAATATCAGTATTTTTCCCGTAACGTAGAGGGCCGAAATAATAGGATAATATACTTTTATAATCTCGTAAATAATACAGTCACAGATGTAAAAGGAATAATAAAAGTTAATATATAAGACACAAACTAATAGCACTTTAAAAGTACACAACTTAAGTGTACTATTACTCAAGATCACGCCCGTTGTATTCTTCAAAATGTTCCATGTCGATTATCTTTTGTTTTCTGCTAAAATATTTTAGAAGTAACTCGTGTTTGGTATCAAATGAAAGGATTATTTGATAAGGTCTGGCGTGTAGAAATGACAAAAAAATTCCTTGTCGAATGTCTTTTGTTTTCAGCTAAAATATTTCAAAAGTAAGTCGTGCTTGGTATCAAATGTAAGTACTCGACTATGTTTGGCGTGAAAAAATGTCAAAAATCATGTCAACAGGCTTTTGTTTCTGGAGAAAAGTTGTCAGAAATAGGTACGTCGTATTTGGTATTAAATATATATATTTCTTTTTTGAAGAGGTTTGAAAATTTAATTTAACTTTAGCATTTAGCAAAAAACTAACAATTAAAAATCACCTTAATAACAATTTAGAGAAAAACAATAAATTAGAATGTTCAGGAATTTACTCCATCACTTGTAAATCATGCAAACAAATTTATATAGGACAAAGAAAAAGGAAAATAGATACAAGATTTAAGGAACACATGTATCATACTAAATGTAAAAACATATATAATTCTGCCATAGCCCTACATACTCATAATACTGGACATAAATTTAGTATAGAAGATGTAAAATGTGAAAAACCTAGTAAAGATCCAAATTTAAATATGTTAGAAGCCATCTTCATGAAAAAACACAAAAACAATTTACTTAACACAGACCTCTCCCCACTTGACCACCCCCTCCTGATTTTGATTTAGTAAAGTATAAATTGAACTGTATCCAACAAATTTGTATATTTGTACAACTGAAGATGACTACAGTGTAGTTGAAATGTACATTTTGTTTTAATAAATAATTGTGAAGAAAAGGGACAAGTGTTTATAAAATATTTCTCATATATTTTTCCTTCACGTTAAATCAAACTAATTATTAGTATTCTCTATTTTTTTAATCAAATTTTTATAATTAATTTGTTTTAATTAATTTTAATTATTTTTTTAACCGATATATTAACCGGTTTAAACCGGTTTCCAATTTTCAAAAACCGGTTTTCGAACTAAAACCGTTATTATTATAACGTTCTCTATAAGGGTTAACCGTTAACCAGTATTTTTTTCGGTTACATGCCCTGCTTGAAACTGTCATTCTCATTCTCGCCACCAAAATTATTGTTTAAAATATTGTGAATGACTGAACAGATTTACAAATTTACATTTAGTAGGTATATAATATATGATGATATTATAAATGTAAATTTTAAATCGTAAATTTCTTATATTCATCATGATCCAGTAAAGGCAAATATGTACAATTCATATTTATAAATGTAACTTCGTTAATCTAAATTTGTAAATTAAATCCATCATAATCCAGCCGTTATCATTGTGTAACTCAATGTTTAATTTTAAAATGAACGCTTTGATACATTGCTGTCAATCAAATATCAAGTCGTAACAATATCTATAACAAATCCCATGTTTTACGTCAAAATTAACTCACGGTTATAATATGTATGAAACATGAATTTAATTTGAAAATAACTATTTGGACTTAATAAATGAATTTGTCGCTGCGAAAGTTCGAAACGTACAAATATAAATAGAAAATTGAATATTGATTTTTAATATTTACTATTCTTATTTTTGTCTTAGATTTGGTTTTCATAGGTATTATACATATAAATTTAGGGCCGATTTTTTTCGTCTCTGTTTAAAGTGCCGGTTACTTTAATCATAGGTTCGCATCGAAGTCATATAAATACCTACATATATATTTGAGAACATACATCAGTTTTTCGAAGCGATATTTTTCTATTAACTGACACTTAAGATAACCATCACTTTAACCAGAGTCGCTCCATAGAGTTTATTAATTTCATGTTATATTTTTGGTATTATTTAAAATATATAATGGATGTGAAATAAAATTGTTTCTAATGACATATTTTCCGTTTTTCCTTATTTTAATAGGGGACCCAATGATCAATGAATTTTATACCTAGGGTCTCGGAAATGTTTCAACACATTTACAAGAGTTGTAGAAAATATAAATAACAATTTTTGTTCATAAACCCATGTATAAACACATAATAGTTACATACAGAAGCGACACTCCGTGTCGGTACCTTTGATGTTACCCTATTCAGTTCTATAATCTTGAAGCATTGTGTAGACCTTTTAATTTGTTGATTTCCCCTATCTCTCCCTAAGATGTGACGAAACTTTCAGATTTTAAACAATGAGCCCTTTAAATTTGTTGGCTTTCCCCATCTCTTTCTAATTTTCATTTCTCTGTCTTACTGTCGCTTCTGTATAAACCTATTCTGTGACGGTATTTTAAATTACAGTCACTAACCACCACTGACCATACAAAGAAACTAAGAAATGAGTTTTGGTTGCAAATATCAGTGGACATATCATTGCCACGTGACAAAGCAATTGGTCCGTTTGAATGACAGTGCCGGTTATTGATAGAACCATTCATGAATGTATGCATGCGAGTATGAGTGATCTTCCTCATTTTAATAGGGGACCCAATGATCAACGAATTTTATACCTAGGGCACAGAATAGGTTTATACAGAAGCGACGGTAAGACAGAGAAACGAAAATTAGAGAGAGATGGAGAATGTGCACAAATTTAAAGGGCTCATTGTTTAACATCGAAAAGTTTCCTTACATCTTAGAGAGAGATAGGGGAAGAGCACAAATTTACACACAATGCTTCAAGGTCATAGAACTGTATAAGGGAACATGAAAGGTACCAACACGGAGTGTCGCTTCTGTAACTATTCTGTGCCTAGGGTCCCCGAAATGTTTCAACACAGCACTGCAAATCACAGTCACTAACCACCACTGACCATAGAAAGAAACTTAGAACTCAGTTTTGGTTGGACATATCATTGCCACGTGACAAAGCAATTGGTCCGTTTGAATGACAACCCCCGTTATTGATAGAACCGTGCATGAATGTATGCATGCTCGTATGAGTGATCCTCCGGCGGACATGCAGCTCCATTAAAAAGCTGTAAATCTGCGCGCGTCTCGCGACAGCTCTCGGCTCACCTGAAGATTTATCGCCCCTGTTTGCGAGCCAATAAATAAGCCTTTTCAATATCAGTCCAAGGCCTACGCTGTTTATGATTTCCTCTACCAGCCAACTGGGAATGTTTATATTATACAAGGACGTGTCAGCGGAAAAATATTGCCCCAGACAAAACATGCTCTATATTAAAACAGGTGAGCAACACTACCTCAGGTAATGTGACGCGCGGTACAGTATAAATATGTCCAATATGGGCATTAATATTCGGGACACAAGACTAATGTTAATGAATATTAACTGTTAATACTATATATGATATATAATTATTTAGATAATTGTTCTTTCAAACTTTATAATGTGGGAAGTGTCGATGAAGTTTAAGTTTAGAACTCAAAGATCGGAAATGTTCGCTAGTCCGGTGAATAAGGAGGCTGAGGAGCCACAGGAACTTGTCTAGATTATTAAGGTTAGACTGCCAAAAGACTTGTTTTGAAATTTCAAGACAAGACAACACTTTTTTAATCTAGGATCAAGATTTGTAGACAATTTTCAAGACTATTTTATCTTTTAAATACATAATATGATTTTTTATTGTCGTACATTAGTAGATAAGTTCAAAATTTCAATAAAAATTTAAAGTATTCCTATTATTTAAGATTAAGAAGATTTACTTACACTCATTTACCTACTAAATTAATCAATACATGTAATAATGATTGATTCAACAGATTTCAATAGTTCTAGAAAATTGTTATATTACAAAATACACTGTAACTTTGATAAACTAATATATTAAGTATTCGAAACAAGAAACAAAATAACAAAATCCTTTCAAAATTTATGTTAACAAAAACCAAAAACTATAGATATAGGTAAGGTAAAAGAAAAAATATCATTCTTATGCGTATACTTTGCAGTTCAAACAATATGATAAAGGCTCTTATACAGGGGAAAGTACCGGTGAAAATATAAAAATATTATATATTAAAAAATTTAAATGTTCGAAAATAAATATGTAGTACGACATTCGTTCCACTTGAACTGAAACATCATTGTGACAAATTAAGCGCATACGCATATTAATTAAGAGTCTTGATAGACAAGTCAAAAACAAGGCTTATTATTTTAGACTTAGAATTAATCAAGTCTTTTCTAGACGGTAACACTATTTTTGACCAAAATCTAATTTTTTAAACCATTTTTGCGCAGATTTTTCTCATCCTCAATGAATTAGACAAAATCTGACGTACGGTGGTAGGAATCAAATTTAATTCTTCCTCAATCATTCAGTATTATTAACCGACGATCTGAATGCACAAAATCCTAGATTCTGTCGACATTTTCATCAATTCTTCAATATGAAGGCCTTCTGCTGCGAGTTTCATTTTCAATCGACTCTTTTGCTTCTGAAAATAGCTAAAACCATCGAAAAACCTGGCCCTTTGAAATAACACTGTCTTCGTAGGTCTGCTTAAGTTTTGTAAAAGTTTCCATTGTACTGTGCCCAAGTCTGAAGCAAAATCTGATAATATACCGCTGTTTAAAATTGGCGTTACTCATTTTTAGAACGCACAGAAAAAACTGTTGTACGAAAAAAATCGATACGGACAAGCAAATGACTGTAGCGAGTTCAAACTCGTATTGAAAGGATATAATATGTTACCTGCTGCCTCTTCTTCAAGATCCGCGTCCCAAGTGTTACCAGATCGAACGCTACGTTGCCAGTCTTATTACTTAATTTACATGCCTTGTATATATCAGTCATAAAATTGTTTATATTCCCCTGAAGTGTGGGCGTAATTTGACTTTTATCGCCCGAGGGCGTATAAAATTGCTAAGCAATAGTTACTAAAAAAAATTGTGATTAACGAATAAATGTCAAATAATATAATAAATTTTAATATTGATTAAATAAATGTTTAGCATTCACAGAACTTTTCAAATTCCTTATCATGTTTGTATTTTGAATTTTCAGAAAACAACTTGGTCTGTGCAGCCTCAAATTCCAATAATATTTCGTCAGAGTAATCATTACGTGACCGTTCATATATATCTGACAGTGAGAGTGACACATTACATTTGTTTAAGAGCAAACAATCTAACAATGCCAACTATCTATAAAGAAATCACAGCATGGAATATATACGTTACAGATTTTTTTCATTTCAAGTACCAAAATGAAACAAAATATATGTACCACGGGCATAGTCAACATAAACATTTCTTCATGATATAATCTTTTGATGCCCTTTATACATAAATTGCTATTATTTAAATAAAATAAATATTTGTCCTTCCTATTATTTACGAAACTCTGATTGTTACATTATAGTAATTTAATACAACCAATATCTAATGCTGACTTGAATACAGAACACAGTATGAAATAATCTGGTGGTGAGAAGTTAGATCATTACATAATTTAAAAGAACGATCTTATTCCCGCAATGAAGTTACCGGTGTAGCCAGTTATGAAACGTGCATGAAGCAGTGCAGTGGTGTGCTGAGCATTGCATTTATTTTTAAGCGCAGTCGGGAGCATCTAAACAAATGTTTACAGCGCGCCACCGGGAGACCTCGGGCATTATTATTGCAAACAATACTCTGGAACCTTGTAAGCCATCAACACTACACCAAGCTGTTCACAAGCCAGCCGAGATCAGTTCACTGTAATTGTTATTAGTTGTGTACATTGCTTTTTCTATGAAGGTTTATAAGTACGTGTACGCAAATGTTTGGATTGCAAGGTTTTGTAGTAACTGAGTTTAAATTAACTTTATTCGTAACTACAAATAATAAATAAAAATTATTTTTTTACTTTTTTTTGTTTAGACCTCTGGCAAATCAATAATATAAACTTTTCGGCAACCCCAATATTATGTGCATGAAATTATAAAGACGTTTTGTTAATGTGACGTATTTTACAAACATTTTGTTAATGTGATATATGAGCTAGATGTAATTTACATACTTCTTTTATGTTAGGGTATCCTTTGGACAAACATACTCGCATTTCATGTTCTACCGAATTTAATTGTTCTCTCTTTTTAGTTTCAATGTTAAAAAACGTAGAAATCTTAGGTCACATTCACAGAAGAAGTAAAAAATTGAACTAAAACTTGAAATGCTCTGGCTCCTATATTGCGATATTTATTCTTAACAAATATCCAAAAGGATTGTTATGAAAATCTGTATTCTTAGTGTTAACAAGTGTTTTAGGTATTCTTGTAAACATTTCCATCTTGCCTCAATTTCCAAAATTCTATTTTGTTTTTAAAAGTTTTAATTTTATCGGAGGTAGGAATTATGGTTAAATATAACCCATTGAATTTATAACGCGAATTATATTTGTTTGAGTATTTCAAGAATGATAACAGTTCAAATATAAAATGAGGTGTTGTTGAATAGATAGATTGCTATGATTTTAATTTTTTAAACAAAATGTTTTTGAGTTAATACCTACTAAAAATTAGAATAAGTAAAATCTAAACGACTTATGCATTTCATTTTACGGGAAAAGTTATGTATATATACATAATAAATGTTTTCTCCTCATACAGGTGTTTTTATACTTCTCGAGAAAATAAGTGCTATACAGAGTGTACAACGAAACGCGAAAAATAGCTTTAACATGAGATCTCAAAAAATTGCGAATACTCTCTCTCCTGATAGATTTAAAACAAAACCACAACAGTATAAGATTGTTCAAACTTATATTCTACATCAGATAAGATCATAATTGATGTAACAGTATATGTGCAGTACGAGACATATTAAATATTTTAGTTTTCTTATTCATCAAAAACTTGATATGCATTTTTTATCACTCCTGTACCTCCCCTACCGAAATGGCACAAGCTAAAAATTGCAAAATGTTCTTGAGAGTCATCAGTGGCCAACGGATTTGCGACCACTGCACTAGCCCATAGTCCTCATAATTTACGGCAAACGACACGGTATTTAGTTAATAGCCGTGGGTCCGATCCTCCATTTTAAAAGGTGTGGCAACTACTTTCATCTTTTTAATATGATGATCATCATGAACGCTCCCCGCGGTACTCATCAACCCTTCATTTCAGCCCTTGACATGTGAATATCATTAGTCGGGAATGTGTAATGAGTGAGGGATGAAAAACGACGAGTCGTGTGAAGTTAGTGCGGATTTAACTGCTCCTGTTCCTCCGGAGTTCTGCTGCTAACTTCTATCAACATTTTCCTCTTCGTAATGATGATGAATTTGTTTCCTAAGTTGCCAACTTTACAGAATTTTCGGAAGCGAGAGTTCTACGTGAGAATTTGATGGAAACTTCATAAATTTTCAATTGGCTGTTTTCACAAATATACGGTTCCATTTCATTATTAATTTCAGACACTTTCTCCGGAAACTTAATTAAAATATTCTAGAAAAATGGAGCATATTACCGCATCTTCCGAAAACTTTCTACTTCCTTATGTCTTGAGTTTAATGTAGTATTATTGTAAAAATAATACAGAATATTATAATAATAGAGACAAGTGGTCTGTTGAGCAGAATGATCGATTATAAAAATTTAAGAGGTCTTTTTTAAAGTTGGTTGATAACTGTTAAGTAACATGTACGTGTGTTTGTTTTATCTATGTTTGATGAAAGATTTCTCTAAATAATTTACATGATTTACTTGATAATGTTTTTATACTATTTATCACCCTGATGAAAACTGATTTACAGTCGAAACGTTGGTGTATTAATGAATTTTATTAAATGACAGCAACTCCAAAAAAGACCTTCTTTTATTAACATCCAGTCGATAAAACCAATCCTACATAAAAACTTAAGTTTGAATCCAGCCTGGTTATTTTTTTTTATCGATTTCAGGATAATAAGTCTTTATTTAAATATACAAATGTAAGTTGTGTAACTAAATCATATATGTATATACGGTAAAATTTGGTAAACTATTGAACAAACCATGGATGTTATTAATCATACCAGGCCTTAGATGTCTTAAAATCCTCGCTCTACAAGTACGTATTTCAAAACTACATCTGCGGCAGTTATGATGTTAAATTTTTTTGATTCGATTCAACGGAAAATGATATGTATAGAAATATATTCTTCACATAGATAGATATACTATTATTAAATTTCTATTTCTCGTTCCAAAACTTTTAATTTGGTCACAAATAAATATTAATATACTGATTTCAAATTTTGAAGCTGAACTCTTTTATCTCTTTCCATTTTCCATATGTCAAATTTTTGTAATATAGTTTTTTAAATTTTGACTTGTATCAACCAGAAATAACGATTTAATATAGAATCATTATTTCACTTTGTAATATATATTTGCAATTGATATCATATAATCAATTTTAATGATAACAACCGTAGTTATGGAATCCTAGAATTTAAGTAATATCTACAAAAATGTTAACGATATTTCTGTATACTAATTTTACTTTTCTTCTAATAGATAAAAAATTTAGTAGAACTGGTTTCTGAGAACTCGAGTCCAAATATTGTCTAGTCAAATTCTTTACTTACAATAAACACCTCACATAAAAATGGCTTTTGTGGTACACTCCCCACATCAGCTAGAGTACACGTTATGTGACGTCTGGAAAGTCTCTACGATATAAAAATATCATAACTGATATCTGCTATGAAAGAGAGTAAGAGTTTTATTTAATTTATTCATTATAACACACATGTACGATGTTTAGTACCTGGCATATGGGATTTTTATAATTTATTGACCAGATAGTAAATCACTAATTAAATTAATGAAAAACATTATAAGGGACATGTGTAATGAAATCGTTATCATGCATTTATTAGTCTGTTGGGATAGAAGCAGACAAATGATATGAATAATAGAATAATGATAACTGCGGTGGGATTCCATAACTTCAGTTGCTATCATTTTAACTTGTTATGATATCAATTACAATTATTACTATTAAGTATTAAGTAAACCTGCGATTCTATAACAGTAAACATTATTTGTTGTTTATAATGTAACACGCTAACATGTAGGTGACAAGACAAAACTCTACTCTGTAATGTACGACCTTTACGGTATAAACGTAACTTTTGATGCATCTTTTCACAAAATTTATCAAATTGCTTCAACTACTTCACTTATTGTTTAAATGTCTCTTGAAAAATTGGGTTGTTTTGCTGTCAGCCAACAAAATTGTTTCATTATTGAATGTAAAATAACATTATTTTATTAGTAATAATAAGAAAAATGTCAATAATATTAAAGATATTGTGTTAGTAGGTAAAGACCGTTTTAGATTACCCTATATATGGGACAATATATAGTATAAGAAATGGTTCAAAATCTTGTACCAAAAATTGTTAGATTTTGTCGAAGTTTTGTATGATACTAATGCAATTTCTTGTACAATATATTAGTACTGATTTTGCGCACTTTCCATGAATATGTCAATGTGACAAGTAAAATTAACCATAAATTCATTTACATATAAAGTTTGCAATACTTACAACTTTACCAGTAGTAACACTAATTTTTCTATAATCACATTACATACAATAAAAACCAATAGACGTTAGAAACGCATGAAATCACAAATTTCATATATGCGCATGCTCACAGCCAAATTAACTGACCGATTGTATGAAAAATAGAACGTGTTCTGTTTTTTCGATACATTTACGATGATATACAATATTTCAAGTAATTGCTGTTTGATACTAGCCAATTTAAATTGTACCAAAAATGGTGCAAGATCTTGTACAATTTATAGGCTAGTGTAAAATGACCTTAAGATTTGATTTTATTTACAAACAAATATAGTAAAAAAGAACATCTAAAGAATTATAACTATCATTTAAATTTATCGTTTGTTAAATGAAATGAAATGTTTTTACTTATGAAGTTAATAATAATTATAGTTCTTTTCACTTCGAAAAACTGATAGACCCATTCATTTTACTAAAAATATAAGTGAAGGGAAAAAGAATGACGAAAATAATGCACCTATTGTCATATCCAGGAATAGGTTAAAACCGTTTTTGAGAAATTGATTTATATTTATTCTCATAAATAAATTATTGGACAAGGGACAGATTTTTTATAATAGTTCTTAGAGTTTACACATTTTATTTTGTCAATAAATTAAATATTTTTTATTAATATCGACATAAAAATGTTCGTTTCTATAATTTTACATTTACAAATTGCCTATGAACGTTCGCATTTGGTTAATCGAAAAATAAAATCCCGAATAAATTGTTATTTTCTGCCTGTCGATGGTAATTTATTTAAAAGTTAACAAGTCGCCTATCTATTCCGAAGAAAGAACTTTAATGTCCCGTTGAAAATCAGCGCATAAAAGCGTCAAACCAGCCCATAAAACAAACATTTTATTACTGGCCACAACATAGAGACAGGCGGTTTAATTGGACGCCAGACAAAAACCTGACCAATCGAATTACAATCATTGGCAACTTAATATTCATTCGTATGGTAATGAAGTAGAACGCGAGAAGATTTTGCAAGGGAAGGGAATTTTAAACAGTTGTTAACGACACAAAGAGGCGAAAAAACGCTTAAGAACTTCAACAGAAATCTTTTAGGTAGTTACATTTTCACAGAGAAGTTGAATAAAATGAAACATTAAAATAAATTAGCGCTAATGATAAATAAAAATCAATGCGTACTTCTTTAAAAACTTAGGTATAGACGTATAGAATTTGTTTGCTATTTCTAAAGGCCATTTTAGACTAGCCTATAAATTGTACATCTTGCACCATTTTTGGTACAATTTAAATTGGCTAGTAACAAATATCAAATTGGTAATACGAGATATATTAAATATAAAATGTAACACTTTCGTTAAAATGCCATGGAAACAAATGAAATATCTATGTAACCTGTATCCATGGTTTAACATTTTTATACCGTGAGTATTTGATTGACAGCAATGTATATTTGCTTATATTTTTTAAAATGAAACAAATTTGGCATTTGCTTTTTGGAATATAAAATTTTCTGACAGGCCTACACCAAGTGCAACAACAATTTTAAGAATCATTAATAACTCTAGAGGAAATGGTAGAATAGTAGAATTGTTGCTACACAACAAGTAAATATAATAACGAACAATTAAACAATAATTACAATATTTTTTTAAAAAAATCCATTCATTAACTGCTAAGCAATGACTCACTCTACTATAAAAAATTTGAATTACACACGATGATATTTAGGCAATTCTAATATTATGAGAAAGAAATGTTTAGAATTTGGAATTTAATTCATCTAAATTTTGAAGATTTTCCCAATACACACTTCTGATTTTAAAGGTATCTGAATATATAAGAACGAGTGTGAAGAGTGTGAAAAACAAATTTTGTGATCTTACGCATTTCTAACGTTTATTTGTTTTTATTATATGTAGTGCTGTTATAGAAAACTTAATGATACTACTAGCAAAGTTGCAAGTATTGCAAACATTAAATGTAAATGACTTTATGGTAATTTTGCTTGTCACATTGACATATTCAAGGAAAGTGTGTAGAATTAGAGCCAATATATTGTACAAGAAATTGCATTACTATCATACAAAATCTCGTCAAAATCTAACATCTTTGGTTCAAGATATTGTACCATTTATTGTACTAATTATTGTTCCATATATACTACAAGATATAGTATATAATAATAAATAATCACTGAAACAAGTATTAGTGATCAAATATAACCCTAAATAATTAATTTATTTTCTAATGTTATCTTTGTTTTGAAATTAATAAAAATTTACATACAACAAATAATTAAACTTTTTGTTTATGTTAGCAAGAGAAGCGAGATAAAAATGATTGTATTATTAATGACAGATATGCTCAAATAAATGTTTGGTGAACACAATTTTGTGTTTAATTAGATTATTTAGTAATTATTAAAAATGAAATATGATTAATTTTATATCCTTTATAATCTGCTAGTAAAGTACCTACCTTATTGTAGAGTTAATTGTAATAATAATTATAGTCTGACTCCCTTATTAAATTTTATACATCTATAAATAATTAATGTAGTAATATTGTTTATGTAATATATTTCTTTGTTTGTTTCAGGTAACTACACTGTTTTATTGAATTACTGGCGTACTGTCAAAATGAATTGTGGTATGTTTATTCAAATATTTTAATAATCGTTCTCGGAATGAACTTGTAACAATTCTATATACATATATTTCGAGGAATGACGAATACCATTCGTAACTAGAATTTTACTTGTAAGTGTTGAAGTAAAAGTACTAGTGGTATTACGTATGAAAATTTTGTATTTCTAAAGAAAACACTCCAAATGTTTTGCTGTTGTAAACTTGGTTTGAGTTTCCTGTACTGTGATTGGTTTTTATAAAAACAGAAAATTTTTACGAGCACTAATGAATAATATACATAATTGTGACTTGAAAGAGTAATTAAAATTGTTAATATTTATAATTGATTTAAGATTAATTTGGGTAATTTATGTTTGTATTAATTTTCATAAAATGCCAAATAAATTTTATTCATAAATCCCTTTATAAATAATGTATAATTCGCACATATATTTTGTTAGCGGAAGTGGCAATTTTTTATTCTCTGTGGTAAGTTGGCATGTCTCGTACAATGACAGACTTTTGTTAAAGTAAATTTCGGGTAAAAAATAGTAATTATTCTCTGGGTCATTTACACATCACTAATTACACAGCAATAAATAAAGTGAACCTAGGCTAGCCAGGCCACCTTGATTAATGTTGTGAATTACAGCAGAAAAAGAAGTGGGTAATTCGTATGAATTTTTCAGTGTCAGGATGGCTGCCTCCCTGTTTTTTAATATTAGATATTACTGGACTCTTTAAGGGGACTTCACGAGAACAAAACTCGTTCTTTTGTACTTCAAGGACGACTGGAAGGGCCAAAGTTTATATCAACATTTTGCAGATACTTTCTTCTAACTTTCTTTGTATGTAGGCATAAATCAAAAATATATTTCGTTTTGTTTTTTAAATCCTTTTTATGTGGATGTACAGTGTTCAAATTGTTAAAACTTCTTATATTATAGCGCTGCATAGTAGCATAGGAACCTATATTACAAAATATTAAATCTTATAGATACGTAAATTAGTTTCTAAAAATAATAATGATTGACTTTATACAGGTGTTTGTTTTAAGAGGCTAACCATTGGGATTTCTATAACCGTAAGAGATACGGTTAAATTTAAGTAAAGTTGACGAATTAGTTGGCCATTTTAATCATATTTGTTTTGCCGAAAAAATGGATAGGTCTCTAGATATCAGCAAAAAACTGAATTTGGCAAATTTACTTTTTTGTTTAATTCATACAAAGGTTCTAGTTTGCACATACAGCGATCCATAAAATTTTTTTACCTCGAACACTTCTTGAGAATTTCAAACTAACTTTCATTTTCATACGGGGCTCAAAGTTGTCTTTATTGCTGTTAAATAGATATTTTTTTCTCTTTCCAAAGATATAAAACACTTAAACTTTAAAATGAAAATAAAGTAATAAATTAGAAAATTATTAATTTTATTCATTTCGATCAAGTGTGCTTTGGAAACAAATTGGAAAATATTTGATGAAAGGGTCTAAACTGCAAGAAAGTAAATATCTGCCATATTTAACGAAATTGATATTATTAAAACGTCAAGAATGTATATAGTGATTGACAGACGATTGACAGATTATAATGATCTTGACCAATAGATTTTGATAACTACCTTCTGTAAACAAATTTAATGTTATCAAATCATAATGTGAAATTAATATAAATGTAAAATTGCATGTTAGTATATTATTATACAACTTTTATAAGACAGTATATTTGTCCATGAGATGAACAATACGTCGTATAAAACCAGTACAATATCTTATTTTTTATACTTTGCTTCATTTATTTAATAAAAATCTTAAAAATATCAATTAAAAAAAAATAATAGACTATAATCTAGGGATACATATGTGAAATAAGGTAACTCTGTTGAAAGCAGTTGGGCACATCTATCTGTCAACATGCATTTAAAATATTGTGAAAATATTTACAAATCTGTATGTTATGACTTACGAAATTTTAATATTCTTTTAAATAAGTTTTATTTATTCGGATTTCACACTCAGAAATAATAAAATCCTATTAAAAATCGTTTTAAAATATTTGAGTTTATGAATTTGCTATTTAATTGCAGTTGTTAGAAGTACCAATTTTACAACAATAAAAATACCAAAACTGATTTTAACAATATGTGGTATTATTAAACCGTTTTCGATATAACAATAAGACAATTGTTAACGCAAAGTATAACAAACATTTGTATCTCGCGCAAACCAAAAAATTGGTAAAACTGAAAAAGACAATACATCGTTAGTAATTCTCAATCTAAGTATATATTTAGTCTGTGCTTGAGTCTATGTTCTGCTACAGATAGCGATGACTCTATATTACATTTTTTCAAGATCCTGGGCTCAAGTCCTAGTGAGAATATAAGATTTAAAAAAAAAATTCTTTAAAAGTACTGCAGATTCTTCATGACCCGTTCTATGCAGGAATGTTATGCCACAGATTATTATATTTAAATAATATTTTCGTAAAAGAATTTCTGTTTTACGCTATATTTTATTCTGAAATAATATCAGATCTGTCTCAAGGGCATAAAATTTGTGACTAACATCTGAAACTTAAAATTCATACGGATCAAAATTGAATGTGAATACAAAGTAAAAAGTAACATTAATCATTTAATGGATCTTATTTTATTCCCAGGCTATACATATCCCGTAGATTTTTTCTGCATTTGGCAAATGAACGTACCGCGCGCAATATTAATAAACTAGTTGCAACTCGGGCAGACCGAGCGTTTGATCGCACTATATAATGTGACTGTGAGTGCGTTCATGCAAGCCATACACCAGGGACTCTGAAATGAGCAGTCGTGTGAAAAATCTCGATAAAATAAATTAAAATCCTTTGTTTATTCCGCGATTCGAATCTTTTGATTGGATGTGCAATTGATTAATGTGGCCGCTTTTTCATTTTTTGATAAGACCTTTCGATGATGTATGACTCGAGTCAATTGTTAGCTTGCAGAGAGGACAATCAGATAGATGTGTGATTTATTTTTACTGGACAGAGATGTCAATATCTTTCCGATATAAAACGAACAATGAAAATGTGTATAAATTTCAAAACTATGATAACAAATGCAAATTTTGTATTTTCTACTAACAAATAAATGTAAAATCTACATTTATTTTTAAAGTTTAATATCTGATAATAATCATGCTTGATTTGTTCCAATATAAGTGACATATTAGCAGGTATTATTATCTTCACAATCTTGGAAGCATCAATAGACAAATAAGACAAATGTTTAGGGCCCGTAAATTGTGAAAATTTATGTATGCATATATTTCTACTTGCTTATACATAGTAAAGGAAGTATTTTAATCACGAAAAAATCCTGTTTTCACCTTCCCTGAATCTATTTTGACTAGTTTCAGAATTTCGTCTGTAGGTACGTACGTACGTATCTCGCATAACTCAAAAATGATTAGACATAAAATTTTGAAATTTTGTGTATGGGACTGCTGTAACATCTAGTTGTGCGCCTCCCTTTTTCATTGCAATTGGCAGTGCGAAAAAGACACTTTTCTCGTAGTGATTTTTTGAATTTTTCGCATAACTCAAAAACGATTTGCCGTAGAATGTTGAAAATAACATACAGTTATACACCTCCATTTTTGGTTCCAATCGGTCTTTTCAAAGGGCAGTTTATTTTTGGCAGAAATTTAATAAAAATAATAATTTAGTTGGCTTTTAATTTTTATAGGAAACATTTGATTAACATTGACATTCACAACTGTCAGAATATATTTCGTGAGAAATAATGTAATACGAAATAAATTTAAACAATATCTCTTTGCAAGTTTTTGAGCGATTAATATAATTTTATGTAATGCAATACGGAATAATAGTGTTGCCATCTAGACAAGAGAAGACAAGACTTTGAAAAATCTTGTCTTGTCCTGACATTTCAAGACAAGGCATTTCCCGATCTAGTCTTCATAATCAAGAAAAGACATGACAAGGGTCCAGAAAGTCTAGATCTAGTACGAAGGTATGAAACGATTAACGTTACAAAGTGGGTTAGTCGAAAAAATTAAAAAGGTACACATGTATTTTACATAAAAAAAAGTAATTGTAGATATAAAATTTCAAAATTATGACATATTATGATTATATGTTTTCACGTTTTACATTGATTTTATACTGTGAATTTGTTTTAATTTTTACAAAAAAAAAATAAATTAATAACAACTTAAACAACCGGTCTCCTTGGAATAGTGGTCAAAGCATGGTATTTTTCATATTTATCATATTTATACTTCGTGGCTTTATATTCCTTTCAATTCAAATATACTTGTATAATGATAAATTTATTTTTATGATAAAAAAACTATGAGTTTACGTATATAATATAAATTTAAAGTACCTGTTGTGTTCAGCATAAATTATTCATAATAAATCTTATTCGATGTTCAAATATAATTGAAGAAAGAAAACGGTATTTCTTTTTTAACAATACGCCCACTCATTGTACATATACGTATGAGTATGAGTACAAGAATGAATGGAATGGTCTTCAACAACTTTTGATTAAGCAATACTTAATTAGGAACTTGTCCAAGAATACGCTTTATGGTACTGGACCATTGGGCAAAATTCCCAGACGTCTACACAGTTAAATTAGTTTTGCAAATTACTTCTTTTATAAATAAAGTTCTTTTAACTCAAACACGAACAGTGGCATTCGGGATTCTAATAAGTTTTTTCTCTAATGCGAACAATCATTAAATTACTAAGGTCATAAGTAGAGTGACCAATTATTTTTTTGATGAAATCATTACAAGACCTAGGGCCTTATTCTTAATTATTACTTTTCATTTGATGCTATTCACAACAATACAAAAAAGTGTGTAATGAAAAACGTTAAACTTCAGAATTACGTTTCAACTTAGAGGAATTTTACGCATTTCAGGTTGTGCTGTTAAGCTAAATATATATAATATTTTTATACTTGAGAATAATTGACAGCACATAACTTAAAATATTATTAAATATATAAAATACATAATTATATAATCTTTGTATTTGAAGAATCTCTTCCAGAGTTAAAGGTAATTTTATAGATTCCAGGTTCAAGCGAGCTATTGCTACTGCGATTCTAGAAACTGTTGAAAAATGGAAAAGAGAATCTAATGAAGAAATAATGTTCACCAAAATCAGCTATTGACAATAAAAATAAATTAAATCTAAACAAGCATAAAACTCAATATAGGAATTCAAATATGGTTCAATTTGTAGCAATAAATTCAAATAGTCGCTTTTCTTATAGAGAATCTAATGAAGAAATCATGTTCACTTAACTCTTGAAAACAGAATTACTCCGTTCATAAATTCTTTTCGGAATAATGTCAAACTCAAACAATACGTCTTCATTGTCAAATATCACATTACCTTGAATTGCTTCTATAACTGAGTATATGTTTATAATAACTACATAATCAGTAATTTTTTAAAAATCAATTATTATTACATTATGTTTTACAATACTTTATCTGTATAAAAGTATAAAAAAAATTCAATACGTATATCATTTTTACAAAAATACTTTTGAAAAAAGATTATTCCACCTTCTAAACCGTAAAAAAGTCAGGTTAAAGTTAAACTTCACAAACGTCACCTTAACCTTCGATTCGTGGAATGAACATAAAAAGTATAATTAAAATAATTTGACATATCGTTTAGGCTGAGGAATTTCTATAAAACAGATTGATATGTTCACAAAATTTGAAATATGATATCATTTGATGTAAGTTAGTTTATAGGATAAAATAAGTACATATGAAGTACTTTTATTGTAAAATTAATAAAAGTGAAAGAAACATATAAAGAATCAAGGAAGTTCGGTTCCGGCTTTAGTAACGCCAAAATAGCTGTTCTTTTCGGTCATACAAATTTTGTGAAAGAAATTTTAGGTATGAAATGAATTAAAAATATTCTGAACTGCAATAACAAACTAATTTTAAAACTATAAATTGAATGTACTGAAAAACTTATACCGGGTGTCCCAGCTCGACCGACACATGGGAGTTTTACATGGGAAATCAGTTAATTATGAATAGTATCTCCTCAGTGCAAGATATTCACTTGAAATTTTGTATACTTATCGGAGAATATTAATTCTATGGATCACACTTATTTGAAATATGCAATTTCGTCTGCAGGGCAAGATTTATTAAATTTAAAATCTAATGTTTTCGTTCAAAATTAGTCAGCCATGGAAATAAAAGGAAATATCTATGTGACAGTTCTGACAGTTAATGACATGCCATTGTAGATATTTATATTTTTGTAATATTGGTATATTATTTAACAAAAAGAAACTAAATTCAACTTAAATAATATTAAAATACAGGGAATAAGAATTAAAATCAGAGATACTTCACTAAACTGTCAGATAAATATTTTCTTTTATTTCCATGGCTGTCTGATTTTAAACGAAAACATTAGATTTTAAATGAAATAAATCTCGCCCTGCAAACGTAATTGCATATTTCAAATAAGTGTGACCCATAGAATTAATATTCTCCTATAAGTATACAAAATTTCAAGTTAATATCTTGCACTGGGCATATACTATTCATAATTAACTGATTTCCCATGTAAAACTCCCATGTGTCGGTCGAGCTGGGACACCCGGTATAGAATATAGGTATTATTACAGTGGCTGGAGGTAATGTGTTGGACACATCAGATATTTACTTATTTTTATAAATGTTAGTAAAATTAATAATGTATTAGTAATATTTCAAATTATTTTCCTAATTTCCTTTAGACGAATATTCTCTTGTAGATTTCTCGTTCTGGGAATTGTTCGGCGTGGTACGAGGTCATCAAGTGTGAACCGCCAACCGGTCCAGAGCTGAGTGAAGACATTTTTGCCGCCGATGGCTTATCGAAGCATATTTTTAATCTACGAGCGACGTATAAGAGAAGAAGAGCTACTGTTAAATTTCTTACAAGTTTCATTAGCATACTTGATGGCTACGCTCATGTATTATTAATCAACTACCTGTCGGGTGATTAAACGAACAACAGACGGATCGAGAAATTACGAGGAATTTGCACCATAGGTTTGTCAGAGAACCAGAAACAAACCATGTCATCTTAACGTGGTTCTAATTAGATAATGAAGTCAATAAATGGATCAATTCTATTTATATTTTATGTATTTACAACACCTACAACGGCTTATATTCCAAGTTACATATATTAAGCATATTCTTAAAGATTTTTAAATTCTTACAGTGAACGAATGAAACAAGAACTTTTAAGAACATTTTTCATCACATCGATTCTATTTGATTCTAGGGCTTTGTACTGCAGTAGTATAAAAGAAGACCTGATCAGTATAGCATCTTTAATATTTATTTAAATTTGTTAGATAGGTAATGTAATGAATATAATAAGAGCATATAGTCCGTTCAAAATAAGAGAGAGTAATAAACTAGTCAACAAATAGCGCGACAATAATTGTTTTCTTAGGTATGGTCGAAAAAAAAAAATCAATAAAGATATAATGCACTTGTACTTTCATATTGACTATATATAATATACAGTGTGTGCAACGAAACGCGGAACATAGAACTTTAACATGGGATTTCAAAAAATTGCAGGTACTCTATCTCCTGATAGATTCAGAGTAAAAGTACAACTGTACAAAGTTGTTCAAAATTTAATTCTGCATCTGATAAGGTCATAATTCATGCAACAGCATGCCTGCAGTACGAGATTTATGGACACAGTTGAATAAAAACTACAGTTACTTAAATATGATTTAATTTTTAAGGCTGTAATTGTAATTATCATAATGACACTGGCAAAGCTGCATAAACCTAGCTTTAATATAAATATAAAAACAGATTATTCTAAAGAAACCTATCTACATCCACATATCTATTAAAGTTGAAAAAATCTAATGTGACCAGCACATAACCTCACGCCTCTCCTCTACATTTTTTTAATAATATTTATATTTTATTCTTCCACCATAATCTGGATGACTTCTTTGTTTTTTTTTTTATATTTCTTATCTACTACATTTTTTTAGCTTGACAGATTTTCTCTAAGATCTCATTTTTGTAATATATGATATCTATAAATTGTAATATATGTATATCCGTGCACTGACTGCTGATATGGTAAAATTAATTATTAAAATAATTAGTACTTACAGTATTAGTTCAATAACTTTTAGAGTAATCGATAATTATTTTTATAATATTTTCACAGTCAATTATAATAATTCACACTGTCAGATATAAATAATTTATTTCCATAGCTAAACAGATTAACAGCAATTGTCAAATATACCGAATACTTAATAGTTTGTAATAGTTAAATAGGGCTAGGTAGAAACAAATTTGAACTACAAAATTTTAGCTAATACTATATTAAATTATTATTTACAAAAATTCTCATATATTCCTCATTAATTACGATATTTCAGAAAACCACTTCAAATCTTCATAAAAACATCACTTCCGGTTCCACAATTAACATCAAAATCTAATCACATCGAATCTAGGATGTCAGAATGTTATATCCAAAATTTCTACTTTTTTATTCACTAATATTTGAGTAATCTTTAGGGTAACAGCCATCCATCCATTCACACACGGACAGACATCAACCTAAAAATATAAAAATCGTGTCCTAGATACATCAAAACGTGCTTATCTAATGAAAATTTACTATCCGATTTTTAGCATGATTCCAATTCCTCTCGTACTAAGTGGCGAGAGGTAAAAATGTAACTTCTTCCTGAAGGTGACAGGCTTTCTAGTAAGATCCTCGTATTAGCAGCGAGAACTGTTTTACTTTGATAATAATGTGAAATACTTTAACACAGCGAGAATCGAACTTGAATCCTCAGAATCAGGAACACAGTATAACAAAATTTGTAAACCTTTCAATGATGAAAATAACGTAATGAAATGTAATAATAAAAGATTAAGCACTTTAAAACCAATTAGCTTATCTTCGAAAGATCCTAAGTAAATTTTCCCCATCATTTACCGGCAAACAAACTTGGTAAAAATCAACCCCATGCAATATTTATCGTATTTACCCTTCTTTAGGGTACCTGTAGGGTAAATGGGGTAAAATCATCCCCTATTTACATGCAAAGAAACCAATTATCATCCCATCCACCTGCCCGTCCGCAATCCTGTATTTGTCCAGCCATTGAGTCCTGCGAAGGACCATTGATGCCCGCTGCGAACACAAACACTGGCGGCAGGACGAACCTTCTTTGTCCGGCGAAAAGTCCGAATTAAAAGTTGATTATGGGGTTAAATTGTATAAATTACTATTGATGGAAAGTAATTTTCCTCTTGGAACGCGACTGTGCAGGTTGATATGTAAAGCAGTGACAGTTTATTTATTACACGGTAGATTGAAATCAAAAACAGACGAGCGCAGGACTCTTTTGAGTATCATATATTGTTTGGAAGCAATTACCTTGGTTATAAGTGTAGGAAATTGGATTTTTTGACAAACAGGACATGTTTATACAAATAAAATACTAGTTTAATTATTACGTCAATGTTGATACAAATCTGTAACACTTTACTCAAAATAGTTCATTGAATAATATAGTTATTTAAGCTCCAAGATAGGTATATGAACTGAGGTGGAACTTGCGAAACCGAAGTTTATGTTACCGTACGAGAATAGTTTTATTAGGTACTTATATTTCGAGTTGTTTATTATATTTTTCGTGCCATCAACAGCAATTAACTTTAAATAATTTTAAAATATTTGTAAAATGTGCCCGTTCTTAGATGTACAAATGTAATAGATCATTTTTCGTGTGATAGGTCTTTCTTTCTTATTAATGGGATAGCGAATAGAACGAGGGGAATATACATACATATACATCGGTTTTGTTATATCCATGGTTACGAGTTGATATTTGATTGACAGCAATGTATACTTCCTTCTTATATAAAATGAAACATAGTGAATAAATTTGACATTTGCTTTTTGGGTTATAAGATTTTCTGACAGTGCAACAACAATTTTAAGAAACTTTTATAACTTTAGAGCAAATGGTGGTATGGTAGAATGGATCTTACATATCTTTTGTCTTTTTATTGGTAACCTTTAAAATCAGAAGTTTTTACTGAGGGAAATCTTCAAAATTTAGACCAATTAAAAGTTCAAATTCAGACATTTCTCAAAATATTACAATTGCCCAAATTTCATTCAATTCAAAAGTTTTATACAAGATGGAATTATTGCTTAGCAGTTAATGGATGGATTTTTGTAAATTTATTGTAATTATTGTTTATTTGTTCGTTATTATAATTACTTGTGTGTTACTTGGTTTATTAATTCTTCATTTTGTTATTTCTTACAATATTAAAGTTTGATACCTCTGTCAAATTGATTGCTGTCAATTAAGGATATGATAAATGGGATGTTTCACATTAAAAATCTATATGACCAGCACATAAAATTTTAGTTTTAGACAATATTAAATTATTATTTAAAAAAATTTTCATGAAAACAGCACTTTCGGTTCAAATGTAGGGTGACCGAATATTATATACACGATTTCTATTTCACTATAATTGGCGTTATGTGGTGTGTACATTTTTTAGAAGTCATTGTGCAGTTATAGTCGCTTCGCTGTATCATTGTTAGTGCGTCATTATTTTCTGAAATGATAACCAACAACCATAATATCTGCTGTCACCGTCATACATGAGTGTAGAAGATATTATGGTTGTTGGTTATCATTTCAGAAAACAATGACAGACTAACATTGACACAGCGAGGCGATTATAGTAAAGTATATGCACCAATAGACGACAAATAAAAAGTATGTGGACGTACATGTAAGGTTTAGAAGCTGCAGGTAGACAACCAAGACCAACAAATATAACTAAAATTATCTATGAATAGATGAATGTTTCTCAATGGAATGGTGAGATTCGGTTTATAAACTAGAATAAAACATAGTTAATATTTACACACCGCGTATTTGTATGTGTAATGAAGTTAGAGTATAAATACAGCAGGAAACAGAAACAAGCGTCCATACTTCTATCCTCGCCGTGGTGTGAGGAAGGAATAAAAGTTGCAGACAGTCCGGACTACGGAGTCCATTCGGAACGGAGAAGTTGGTGCAGGAACTTCCGACATTGCCGACTGGTCGCCTGAGCCCGCCTCATAATTAAATTACTTTGGAAATTACTATTTATACGCTCTGTGTACACATATGAAACACTACGCAGATTGGATGCACAGTCAACAGATAGAGAAATTATACCACGGTGACTGGGTTCAAAGAAAAGAAAAGAATTAACTTCTAAATTAATTTAATGGTACAAACTGATTTTGTTGTTGAGTTCACAAATTTACGTATAGGTATATAAAGTATTGACCATAAAGGCAGCAACTTTTGAAAATTTTGAAAGTTTTACCACAGAATAGTTATATAAAGAAGCGACAGTAAGACAGAAAAACGAACATTAGAGAGAGATAGGAAATGCCAACATATTTAAAGGGCTCATCGTTTAATATCGGAAAGTTTTATTACAGCTTCGTGATTCAAGTTTCTCTATTTATCAATTATTCAACGCGCCTAGAAAATTTTCAATAAGGAGACAATAATAAAAATATGGAAATACAGAAATCAATTTCAAATAAACAACAAATATGTTATCACTTTGAGAAAAGTTAGGAAAATAATTATCAAAAGAAATTATTATTATATTTCACATACTCCAAAGGGGAAGAAGCTATATCAGTTTTCCATATTTTGTCGACGTCCATGTATATAATGATACTGGCTGTTTCAAAATTGTACTTGTTAAATAATTGTTTAAAAATACACAAATGTGAAGCTTTTGAGACGTTTTCTCAATAAAATTTCAAATTAAATTAACACTATATTTATACATTATAAAAATCATAATTTGGAGAATTCTAAACTTGTAAATTTTAAAACAACACACGTAAATTTTTATAATTACATATTTTGTTTAGAAAATACTTTTTATATAAATATTGAAATACTGATTTGCATTAATTAAAGGCGTAGGATATTGCTTATATGAGTTAGGAAAAAAAATGGGTTTCCACTCGTGAAATTCTAATCTTAAGAAAATTATATGTCGTTCGATGGTAGATTTATTTTGACTGTAAAATACTTTTTCCTGAAATCGGCCAGTAATCTATCAAATGGCTGCCGCAAAATAGGCAGGGAAATCCAATTTCCCTGCCTAGGCAGTGGTAAAATGCAATGTTGCCAACTCTATTTTGACAAGTAGGTATATATTTATATTGCAATACGAAACACTGTTTACGTGACCAATAAATAAAATTCAAATGTTTATAACATGTAGTATTTATACTAAATTAACTAAATTTAGGAGATCAATGCATTTAACAAATTATAATAAAAAAATTTAATTTCTTAATTTGTGATCTGGCAACCATGAGCTTGCCCTGCGTGCCATGTGATAGCTAAACAAACAACAGAGCGGGTTGACACATAACCTCAGTAGCCTAGTTTGTAAGTATTAGTTCAGTTCGAAATATTAAATTTTATATATAATTAATAATTAATTTTAGTTGAAAAGCCAGCAATAAATAATAACATAGAGAGTTAAAGACGAGAATACTCTCAGGAGACATATCATCAACGTCCACATCGGATATAGTGTTAACCAGTAAACAGGCACCGATCAATATCAGTAACAATAAAAATTGTAAAATAATTATTAATATTAATAAAACTAATTAATTAAAACTAAAATAAATTATGTTCAAAATTCAATTGTTTTTAATGACAGTTACTTGTAAAATACATATAGGTTATGTATAAATACATATATTATTCGTTGATTTTAAAACTTTGTACGATTTCAGAAAAAATATAATACATATCTCGTCAGGGAGGTACATTTTTCATGACTCATTCATGGTTATTTGCCTCGGCCTGCGCCTCGGCAAACAATCTCCATATTCGTCATGAAAAGATTAACCTCCCTGCCATGATATGTAAATAACTATTCTTAGCTCGTTCAACACAATTGTAAGCAGTATAGGATTTAACCATTTTGTTGTCTATTGTAATGACAGTTAATTAAAACAAAGTATAAAAAAAGTTAATGACACTTCGCTACCTCTATCGCACTGTGTTTATTACAACTATGTGTGTCTAAACTTCTTCTATACGTATTATTAGTTTAATAAAACTAACACATGTCGATTCTGGAAGTGAGGTATCATGTGTCCAAACATTCAGGTCTGCAGTAACATGAAAAACATTCCATATTATGACACCCTTATCTTGTCCTATCTTAATATTTATGCTATAGACACTACAACTACAAATTTTCTTCTTGGAAGCGTTCATTGAAAAGTATATAAATAATTATAAAATATATGTTTAAACATTCAATAAGAATGATAAATATTTAGATTTAGTATGACCGGTTGCTAATGACATTACCGTGTAACTTGATTGCTACTCGTCTTGATTTTTGGGGTACGTCGCATGGCATTTCCATCGCCTGGCTGGGTAGATTAAAAGCGTTAGATTGTTTCGCAAGTAATCGGATTGGAGTGAATTTTGGCTGCAAAGCTCTTTGTGAGGCTGGGAATTTATTGAGTGCGGCAAAATGGAGCGGACATATTCCAGCCCCGAAAACAAACACGCAAATTTACACTCATAACGCATCGCTGATATTCTCGTTTTTACATACAAGAACTCGCGTTCTATGCCGCAAACTACACACGCTGTAGTTTGCTTTCACTCACATATTTCCTTCGCAAAAATTGTCCATGTTGTTTTTCTTTCAAAATTGGTATTTGTATTTCAAAGGTGACTTCTAGTAAAACACCGTTGATGGAAGAATAGGTTATCATCACTGAAATTTGTAACAAATTTAAGTGGCTCATTTAGGTATGACTAATGTAATTTCAGTACTCTAATTAATATAAAATCATGTTTCTACTTCCGTTTAATAAGAGATTCTTTATTTCCCTGATTTCAGTTGGATTATTGATTCCATTATATCACAAGTGAAATAAAGAGATCATTATTTCACGCGAAATCAAATTGCAAAGGATGCATATACAGGATAGTTTAGTTTCGAGTGTCCAGGCGATAAGTCCTAAATGAAAAATATTAAATAAAAGTTTTTCAAATAAAATATATTCAGCATTATGTATTTTATATAATAACATTATTTTTTTTTATTGAGTTGATGTTTTGTGTAGAAAAACATTTTTTTTTCTTTTTTCGAATAGGACCATATATATTTTTTTGCAATTTCAGAAAGGAAATAATTATCTGAATACAACGATATAAACACTTACATCCAGGGTTGCAAAAAAATTCGATTTTTTAAAAAAATATAAAAATGATTTTTATTTAAGTCGGATTTATTTGATTTAAATCACTTTTTTTTTAAAGGTGTAGTGTAATTTTAAAAATGTGTTTCACAAAACAGAAATTATTATTAATAAAACATGAAGTAAAGAGTAAGTAAGAATTTAAAGAAACAATAACAAATACGGAAAAATCCCTTTATAATGATACCGCTTATAGCGACAAAATAATTATAACGTCGAAATTTTGACCACTTATTTGAAAGCCCACATACGCTAACTTTATTAGGTAGGTATATTTTATCGGTTATACCGACGAAATTTTTGGGAACCCTTCGCTGTCTTTATAACCGGATTTTACTGTAACCCATTTCAAAGTAAATTTAACAAAAAATCACACATTAAATTTCTACATTATAAATTGAAAATAATATTTGTACCAGTAAAGTCATTTTACCGACAAAGTGGAACGGATTAGTAGTTCTTGAAAGTACTTCAACATGGTAACATACCCACATGATTTTTCCCCCAATTTTCGTAAATTTGGAATGTTAAATAACAATTGCAGAACAAGTGAATTAAATCAAACTATAACAAAAATATTTCGAATAATGCAATTTCAATTTAAATTTGATAGAAATAAGAATGCTATGACTACGTCCTGCATTGTTCAAAATATTTATAAACGTAAAAATTTTTCGTTTGTAATTGTTGGTTATCATTTGTTGTTTGTTTGTGGATTTTGTTGTTGCTTAGTAACTTTAAAGTACTCTATGTTTTATTGTTGCCTTTTTACACGTTTTTTAGTTTGTTAAAGTGGGATTATGACAAAGATTTAATTAAAAATATCATGAAATTTGAATCTTGTTTGTTTATAGAAATGTTGTATCCTAGAGAAAGAGAATTAAATAAGACATTATTACATATTTTTATTAGCAGAACAAGTGGTAAGAGAATGTTTCCTACAAACATACATCACCATTAAAAACCATTTCACAAATTCGTTCACCCATACATTAAAATATGCAGAAGTGAACCCATTTGGGCCGTATATTATCCTTTAACATACTCCCTCAAGCCTGTGCTTTGAAGAAGAAAAATAATTGCTGGTTTTGAAAGCAGCGAGCTTGAACCTTCAGATGTCTTGAGATGTTGAGCTTGGAATCAACCGAAAACAAATCCCGAACGGTTTCGATGACAACGAGGCTAATTTTTCCGAAGCCTCCTTCGATGTCACACATTGGAGATTGTACGGCCTACGAGATAGCAGCGACCTTCTTTCCCACGCAGGGCTGGCTTGCGATTGTTTTCTAAACAAACAAAAGATGCGACATTATTTATTCATTATTTATTGATCACGGAAACAAAGACATTTGGAGGGAATACATTCATGATTTCCTTTCTTTCAACAAATGTTTTTTTCAAAAAATACATCATTTATTACTTAACCTTCTAAACTTTTTGTGCTCAATATTTATTGATAGAGATATGCAGCTATGAAATGAGTTGATATGTATAAATAGTAAAACAGAACAATTGGATTTGTTAATTTAATCTGTTTCGTTTTTTTTATGTTACAAAAAGTGATCCAGTGTGACAAATTATATTTTGTTTGTAAACTTAATTATATTTTCATTTTACATTTAGTGAAAAAATATATTTTAGGAATAAATAAATTTAATTTCTTTAACTTTTAAATCTCTAACATTAAATCGACAGTACCTTTAATCAAAATATGCAAAATATAGGAAGGGAAAATGTGAAAATAGGAACATACATTGATGATAGTGATAATGACATAAATCAAAATATAAAAACGTTGTTTTTTGATACTTCAGATATGAAATTAAATTTTTTTTTTTTACAAAAACTAAGTAGTGGTAGAGAAAATATATGTTCTAAAACACGTAGTGAATAGAATTTCCACCACTTGCGAAATCGTAGTCCTCAGTCTACAAACTTTTCTTCGCTTGTAAGGAAATTATCTATTCAATACTATACTCTATTCATCGAGTCGAAAGAAATTTAGCCATTAAAAGAGGCAAGACTAACTCACCGGTTCCACTTAGGAACATTTTCATAGATTTTTTTTCACAAAATCTTAAGTCAAGCGAATAAGGAAGCTGACTTCATCCCCAATGAATTAGTCAAAATCTATTGAACAGTAGTGTGAATTGACGATCTGAATGCACAATATCCTAGATTCTGTCGACATTTTCATCAGTTGTTGAAGATGAAGGCCTTTCACTGTGTGTTTCATCTTCAATTGACTTCTGAAAATGCCTAAAATTGCCGATAAAACTGGCCCCTTGAAATAACACTGTCTCCGTAGGTCTGTTTAAGTTTTGTAAAAGTTTCCATTGCACTGTGCCCAAGTCTGAAGCAAAACGTGATAGCACACCGTTGTTTGAAATTGACTTTAGTCATTTTAGAACGCACAAGAAAAACTGTTTTACAAAAAAATAATCGGTACGGCCAACCAAATGACTCATGCGAATTCAAACTCATACTGGAGGCATATAACATGTGCACCTTTGCCTCTTCTTCAAATCCTGCGTTCCAAGTGTTACCAGATCGAATGCTAAGTTGTCAATCTTATTACTTAACTTACATACCTCGTATAGTATAATATAAAGTGTAAAAATGACTGCCTTTTCTTCAACATTAAAAATAAGTTCTTCTTCCACATATTTAGCCAGTGGAATAATTTCTCCCTCCATGTCAAATTCAACCAAATCAAAAAATAAGTTCAGAACACAATACCAAGTTAAAAGTCAAATGGATAGAAGAATTTCAAACAATAGCACAAATTTTACACTGCCTAATATTATCTTTCAATCAATCAATAGCACATCAGGATTTCTCTCTACTTTGAAATTTAAGTAACTTTCGATTCGGCGAAGAGTGTATATAGTTCTAGAATCTACTATTAGGATTATATCTTTTGTAGTTAGTTTATAATTCATTTCTTCTCTTCACAGTTATTGTTATAACAAATTTCATGCATTTTTCTTTAAATTTTATTTTATATGTTTTATTTGCGTTTCTAATATATCAAAAGTCTCTGGGTAGGATTCGAACCTAAGACACCAAATTCAAGCAATACATTTATGTAATAATATCTAAAAATGTAATTGTTCTTTTAAAGAACTCGTCAGTAAGTATTGTATCCGATACGATATATAAGATTTAGAGCAAAGGTCGTTGTAAAATAAGATTCAATGCAATAAACATAATACTGCACGGAATACAAAACTCGGTAAAAGTTGAGGTTCGACGCGTTTCAAACTTTCGATCATCAGGTAACATTTATGTAATAGTAATTACAAAATTAAAATAAAGCTTGGTTCGCTTTTTTATTACAAAAATATAATCTGTAACTTCCCCTCACTATTCTTTTGAAATCCCTACCTCCAACATTTCCCTTTGAAATTCCTGCAAAACTCCGTTTCCTTCCAGTCCGGTCCTGCAGCTCCTGCGGCAGGAAAATCTTGCCATATATAATAGCGGCGGGTTCGTTTAGCTGCTCAGTCACAGAACAAGGAGGCTGGGTTGTCTGTGTTCCTCTCCGCCGCTAAACTCCCAGGAAATTCGGATTTGTTACAGCGAATTGGCCGTCTGGTAATCCACGCATACTACTCGTTACAGATATATGATGCAGGCTTTATTACCCGGAATCATTGGGAACATGCCCGGTTCTAATATTAGGGACGGGATAATAAAATATATCATAAAACGAATATAAACTTAGTAAGGATAACTTATGTACATATCTTCATCTTCAATGTTTCTAGACATCATTTTTAGAGATTACGTAGTATGACATACGTTCTTTACTAGGTTTTTTTATATAACTATGTAAATGTAATTCTATGCGTATGTGTACAATACATTACAATTTTTCATTTCTAGCATTTCAATTCCTATTAAACAAAATATATTGTGCATACAATTCTTATGAAAATCAGCCAAGCACAAAGCTTCAAATGTAGCATTAAGTGGAAATAATTTATTGTCATAAGTAATATAATAAGAGCAATGAATTTATTGAAAAAATTTATGAATAGTTGTTGCATAGTAATAGTTGTTATTACTTCGCAGGAATTATGAATCAATTTTACCAATTAAATTCATAATTCGATTTATATTTGCTTGATTATTTCAAAAATGACAATAGCTCAATCATAAAATTTTTAATATCAACAAAATGTAATCATAACTTTGATACCGTGGTTTTATCAAATTTCTTCACTGTAATAATTTGTTATTTCCAACACTAGTAACAATGTAAATATGACATTAACAGAAAAATATTTGACTGCTGTCACTGTAATTCGAGTCTTTAGAAAATATCGACAATAAGCTCACCACTTGTTATATTACACTTAACAATAACAAACATTTTGACATGAATATTAACTCGTTTCTTAATATTCACAAAAATAAAGTGGGCTATCTTTGTTTTTATAGGTATTTGATGGTTTAGTTTGTCAATCTCACATTTGATGTTTAATTTGATTTTATTTTATTTACATTTTCTTGAGATAAATGATTGTAACAATATTTGGATTTGGACATGAATTTATTTAAAAAGAGACAATTTTCATTATCGATCTAGATCAATCATAATTTATTATTGACCATAGTTACCAAGTAAGCGGTAGTGAAAATAATTTTTCATGTCAAATAAAGGTTAATAATGGTGGGTGTCTAGGCTAAAAGTGAAAAAAATGTTTTGGTCACCTGAAGAGTAAACAAAACAATTACACATTGAAAACGTCTACGGTAGTTGCGAATTTAAATATCATTGTGTTGTAAAGTAATTCGAAATTTTTTAGCTGTTAAAGATTAAATATTAAAAAGTGAAGTAACTTCCACTAGGAGACGTAGACTGAAATCGACATATTTGATTCCTTTAATGAATTAAAATTGGTATTATTATGAAAATATTAGAGAAATTTCAAATTGAAGAAATTTCTTTCTTGATGACGGCACTTTGAGTGGAAAGTTGTAACTTCTGTTCTTACAACCAAGTTATCTCATTTTTTACTGACAGCTGTCATAACCCTGTTATTCTGTTATATTTTGTGAATAATGTCATTCTCAAATAATTTTATTTGATTTTCCACCTTGACGTTACTTCCGTAAAATAAATTCCAAAATTGTATTTTCCCTTCTAATATTTTGATTTGAAGGAAAAGAAAAGAAAAAATACATATGCAAAGCAACTAGAATTTTTAAAAAAATCTTCAGACGTAAATCAACGGAACTGATATTTTTGGCAATTAAAAAGAACGTTACTAATAATGTGTTTCTTCCAGTATTTGTCTTTGTAATTGTTGTGTCAATTTTATTTTCGCAACTTGGCCCAATTTTTTGATTTTTGGTTAAAGTGCTGGTTATCTTAAACGCCGGATAATAGAAAAATATCACATCGAAAAATTGACTAATGCCCGATCTCTTAAACTATCAGTGAGTTATTTGATAGTTAAATTTAATTGCCAACATAATTTTTGTTGTGTTCTATAGAGCAAATAATGAAGTAAAGTTAGTAACCTTCGGATAGTTAATCAATAGTAATATTATACAATAGATAGCAGTCCCTGAATTGAGCCATGAGCTGTCAAATATTAAATTTTAAAAAAATATTAAAAGTTGGTTAGAAACATAGAAGTTACTTAGTTCAAGTGTAAAAACGTTTTAGGCTTAATAAAAATTAATAAAGAACGTGATAGAAGCTATATTTATAAAAAATATATATAATTTTGATTTTATTAAAGAATTGTATTTGTCTAATTCATCTTATGAAATGGTTTCTACTAAAAACCACAATGATAAGTTATAGATAACATGAAACAGATTTGTTTATTTACACTTTAAAAATTGATGGAAAATTTGGACTCAAATAAGATACGCATTTTATAATTAATCTGCTATCTAGAATTACAATGACACATTATTTAAATAAAAACTGAATTTTGAAGTGTGACTGTCACTGCCAATTAGACTCCCAACTAAAATTTAATGCCTCGGTTTTCTCCAGTTAATTTAAACTGTAGATTTAAGCAGAAGGTTATTTTAACTAACAGTTATAGTACAGAAATCGGTGAGTTAAATTAATTTAACCGGATAGGTTAGTTAACTAGCTTTTATAAGACCGGATATTAAATTGTCAAAAATATACGTTATTTACTATTTAGATATGATACATTTTCATTAAAGGTGGTTAAGGTAACTGTTATTTTAACCAGATGTGAAAAAATCTGCCCTTAATATTTTTTCTAATAAGCACATTGACTTTACATGATATGAATTTTGTTCAAATAATTTTAATAATCACGACATCTTTTTATAAACAATTATTAGTATCGAATCATCCAACTACATTCTGGTATCAGTTGCTGTATTTAGTGCTTTTTATTTTGTAATTAGTTAAATACTTCTTTAATAGAAAATAAAAATGTGGGCCCCTTAAATCCTCTTAATTCTAAATCCAGCCTAGATTTTATCAACTATTTTGTAGAACCAATTATTTTGAGTATTTAACTAAATAGTGTTATTTAATTTGTTTCGAAGGCACAATAGGTTGTACCTGAAAGAAAATTGTCAGTGAAATTTGTGCTTCGTAGTGTGTTCGCCTCCACGGTTCAAATACGTCGTCCCCTTGAGATTTTGAATGCTGAAATTCTAAATCAGAGTTTGGCTAATTGAGTTACTTTCTTGTAATACTCGAAGGATGTGTGATTAGCAAGCTTTTATGTCACAACTTCACGTAATCCAATTGAAAATTTGATGATTTCATTTCATTCAAAGCTCGTCTCTAGCGAAATTAACATCATCAAATAACCATATTTGCCGAAAATGTAAATGTCGTTACAGAGGATAGTGACTTAGTGTTCCACATTCAACGGCCAGATCAATATAAGGGGGAATTAATCATATTCACATTCATATATCGATGGACAGATATGTTTTTCTAACACAGGAATAATTTATTTAATCTAGTGTACTGGTATAGTATACTGGTTATGTAATTCGAAGTCACGCGATACAATTTTTAAATGTCATATTGCATATGACACTGCACTATTACACGTTATATTAAAACAAAATTAATGAATCTACGTAAAGTACACACACGCATATGTGAATAACCTTATAACAACTTCATTGTTAATAAAAATATAAAAACTTCACCATTAACCTAGAAAATTTCAAAGCTATACACAAGTTATTGCACTTGCTGACACCGTTATAATAATCCTAGCTGTAGATATGTGCTAATGGAAAAAACGTACTTAATTATCGTTGATAAGCAATGTGCATTAAAATTATCAAAATTTCTGCATGAGTTTATATTTTGCCTAGAAACTGGAAGAGTTTGTTAGGCAGTTTTTTGAAAAAATATGCCAAGTCAAGGTTACTTTTTCTGTGAAATTACTAACAAAACAAACGAAAGCAATTTCTTACAGGTAGCAGGTTTTAAATGCTGAATTTTTTGATTAACTTTAATGCACAAATATATTTTTAGACTATTTACAGAACAATATATGAAACCAACTTTATTTATAAATTTGTTTCACATCTGTTTATACATTACAAATCCCTTACGACATAAAGCAACCATTTATTAATTATATCTTTAATCCCTTGTAAATTAATTAAATTCCATTTATTTATACAGGTGTCTGTTTTAAGAGACTAACCATTGGGATCTCGAGAACCGTAGGAGATACGAAGTCGGTTAAATTCACATATGAAAAAGTGAAGCCTGCGGCAGCCATTTTTCTGAAGATTGAATTTAATCCAATTGACGCAAAATATGAATAAAGAATCTGTAACAAAATATGAGAAAACTTTTTAAATTTAATTTGTTTTAGTTATTTTATTTTAAATTGTTTTAGGTACTTATGTAATTCATGGCAACAAATGCAGAATGATCGTTCTCATATTTAATTACTAAAAACTAGGTTAAAAACGACTATGACCGAACAATGCCTAAATCATCTAATATTCCTGAGCTTCATCAATCAATAATGATATTTTACGAGCATTATAATAATAATCATTTACTAAATATGGATTTTCTGTTTGTATTCCGACATAAAACCAGCGCTGCATTTTTATATCATGTAAAAATAGAGCGCATTAAACAAAAAATGACATTCTGTGACTTTATGCATAGCAAAATTTTAATTATGATTTTTAATATTTCGTTAGATTTTCCATTACATGGAATATTAATATTTCCATATTTTTTTTGAGCATGCGTTTTTTTTTTCATATTTTACTCATTTTAATGTTCTTTCAATTAAATAGATAGTTACCTTAAACAATAGATAAATAACTAAAACAAATCAAATTTTAAAAGATTTCTCATATTTCGTTGTAGATAATAACGACTTTACTGATATTTCGAGCCAATTGTATTAGATTCAGACCTCAGGAAAATGGCTGCCACATGCTTCACTTTTTCATATGCTATGCCTTATCCAGTGTTGAAGAAAAATTTCAGACAAGAACAAGATAACAGCTACAAATTCGAAACAAGACAAGGCAAGATTTCGTCTTGCAAGAAAAGTGCAAGAATTGTAAGATTATCTTGTATTCTTGCGTTTTTTTGCTAATTTTAAATCTAGATATATTTTATCTAGCTATCTGTAGATATATATTTGTCAATGAAGTATATATATTTTTAAATGTGTCAAATATTCAAATTTCTTGCCTTCTTTTTCAAGACAAGACAAGAAATAACAAAATAAGACAAGAATTCTTGTCTTGTGAAACACTAATTTGTTTTCTGGGAAAAATGCATAGGTCACTAGATATAAGCAAAAAATTGATTTTAGCCAACATATTTTTGACTTAACTTTCTTGTTTCAATTCGTTTCGAGAAATTCATACTAACCCTGAATTTTCATATGGGGCTCAAAAATTGTGTTCAATACAGATAAATAGAGCTTTTTTCCAGCGATATAAAATACATGTACATTAAAATAAAAATAACTATCCCAGGGATGTTAATAGCTATTACATATCATGCAACATATAAAAATTTGTTTATCATTAATCAGACAATATAATTTCAAATTTTAGTTAAACAGATATAATACAGTTTTTAATTGTAAAACACAAGAAAATAACAGAAATAGGTATAACTAGAAGGAACAGTATATTTAGCGTGTTGTTCATATCAGATTTTTCGTTATAAAATAAAAAATAGAAACACTGTTTGTTGCAGCTATAAATTTGGCTGTACTTATTTTGCCTGGGATTCCGTCGCAGCTATATTTTCTAGCTGTACTACTGTAGGCCCGTATTTATGAAATATGTTTATTGTTTGTAGTCTGGTGTCCGAAAATATGGCAAATTAATTTGAGTTTATTTTTTGCTCGCGATAAAAAATTCAGTGATTTTTGCAGGTACGCGCGAGCAGACAATGGCAATATTTTGTCAAAATTCATGTATAATAACATGGCTAGTTAGTGCATTAAAAATGAAACAAAACCCAGCATCCAAATCTACATTCGCAACAAAGTTACATGGGTTCATGTCGGATAAAACGACGCAATCAAACTTTTATTTTGGCAAAAAAGGAAAAAGCGGTAAAAATCCATGTCCATTAGACACAGCGACAAACTATACTGCAAATGGCCGCGGTGGAATCAAATATTTACCATGCTGTGTTGCCAGTCACGGCGCCAGCAATTTTATTTAGTTGGGATCAGGCCAGTCCGATAATTTTAAGGTGGGTACCCAAAGTATTCAAAAACTTATATAATTACTACCTATATTAAGTACTAAAACAGAGATAATACAATTATGTACAATTTATACATTTTATGCTGATATTGTTTAAGGTGGGCCCTCAAAGTATTCAAAAACTTATAATTACTACAATAAATACTAAAATTGAGATAATAAAATTATGTACAATATGTGTATTTGATGTTATCTATCAAAAATAAAAGAAAATTAAATTCCTTTATAAACAACAAGTCTATTGCTTTGTCCAAGTTAATTGTTTTAATAGCCTTATAATATTTTTTATATTAATTAAATTTTCAAGCCTTTCGTGGGTCATGGTATTTCTTAAATAAGATTTTTTCATATAATTAAATTCGTCTTCATTTTTAATTTCAGTAGTACTGCTGTCAACTTCTACTTCAAGTAATCCTAAACCATTCGAAGGTCTTATTTTATCCATTTTTTAATTAATAATTATATTTTTTTATTTTAAAAACTGTCAAGCGTCACGTTTGTAAACAAGCCTACGATAGAGCTGGACTTAGAAAGAGAAAACCTATGAACCATACTCGTGAATCGAGCTACTAGGTCGGTCCGTAATTTGACAAACATAGTCCAAAAATGACGTCATTAGTTTGTCGCTAGAACGTTCTGATACACAATAGAAGTTTATAATACACGTGGCTAATGTAAGTCTTTTTAACATAAGTGTAAAAATAATTTAATTATAAAATCTTATTACAATTGTTTCCATGATTATAATCTCTTCCCATTTTCGAAAGAATAATAAAAAATATCTGTCAAACAAACATAAATGTCAATTCTAAGTAAAACCTATCGATGTTTTGTGTCAAAATAAGTTCAGGTGAATTTGACGGTGAAATATTACAATGTACTCGAAGTAAGAAAAAATACAATTGATGCTACTTGAAATTTGCTTCTACAAAAATCTCGAACAGTTTCTAACAAGCAATAAAACTTTTATAAAGCTTTAGATCTTTTCATAAATTAGTGCAAGAAGTTTAAAAATTTATATCTAGTATAAATATATAAATAATAATAATAATATTCACATCACAATAAATAATTTGATCGTTGTTCTTAAATAAAACTAGAACAGCGTGCAAAAAAAAAATATTTGCACGTTGTTCAAAAATGAAAAGTTTTTGAATGACGTTTAAAAACAACTTTACAGTTGTAGTGACAGTTTCAAAATATCAACATTTTATGATTTTAATTGACATGTTACAAAAAACTCAATTTTCAAATCATTTTGGTTTTTATTTTGGTAGGCACAGCTTCTTCGATCATAAACAACGTATGAAACATCAAAATGTTCGTTAAATTACGCATGCGCACATGTGTTAGACAATGATGGAAATACCCCTTACGCACTATCTTTCTCGGCTCGCTTTTTATATACAGGGAGCTTGTAAGACAGTGCACGTTCCAATAATGTATAAGGATAAAAAGAACAACATACTGTTCTTCAACAACTTTATTGTGAACGGTTTCGACTGCTTAATAGACATCCTTATATATTACACCGACTCTCTTGGACTTGGTTTGTTTCCTTTCCATGATGTTCCAGTATTACCACAGAATAGTTACATACAGAAGTGACACTCCGTGTCGATACCTTTCATGTTACCCTATTCAGTTCTATGACCTTGGAGCATTGTGTAGACCTTTAAATTTGTTTGCTTCCCCTATCTCTCCCTAAGATGTGAGGTAACTTTCCGATTTTAAACAATGAGCCCTTTAAATTTGTGCACAGTCTCCGTCTCTCTCTAATTTTCGTTTCTCTGTCTTACTGTCGCTTCTGTATAAACCTATTCTGTGGTATTACTATATTTCAAGTGGGGCAAGTGGCCGCCGTGGCCCACCCCTCGCGCCGGCCCTGGCTGGTGTTTTTTCATTGTGCGTACAGGCAACACCGCTTCATAGAAACCAATAAGCAGCTACAGGCCGGAATACGAATCCGGGACATCAAACGTGACATCTATTTTCATCGGGGAACATATTTTGAGAAGCGGTGATTTCTATATTCTCGCCCCAGCAGCGAGACGAGAATTCAAACAGGAAGGAACTACATTTATGTTTCCTTTTTATTATACAAGGAATATGGAACAACACACACGTACATAAAACAAATCTATAAAGACGCTGCGCGGGAGTTTCGCACCCTGCAACTAACAAAAAATTTGATTTTGTTCAAGTCGTTCTACTCTGCATGCATTATAAGTTCTTTGTATTCACTGGAAATTCTACTGGAATGACTACTCGTTCTAGATGAGTGAAGTCTTCTCAAAATATCTATTTACGATTTATGGAATAAGTAATAAAAGCATACAATTTCCAATTTCCTTGAAATAAAATAATAATAGTTCCGCCGAACATCAGATCATTTCAGAATAGACACTTTTTGCACTAATGCTTTTTTTTAACAAATTATGTAGTGTTGTTCGTTGACAATCATTTCTGAACTAGGGTAACTTACACTAACTTTTGAGATAGTGTAAAAAGTGCACGTTTCCAAACATTTTACAAGAAAACTAGGTTTTGTTCCTATGTACAAGATTTTAGTTGTTGAATTAACGAAATAATAAACACAGATAACAATTATATGAATAAAAAAGTCAGCCCAGAGCTGGAAACGATACTTTGAAAAGATACTTACATAAATTTGTTAAAGATGCTTAAGTATCATGGGCGCCCATAAGGGGGGGCAAGAGGGGGCATATGCCCTCCCCTGGCTTTTTGCAAATTTTAAAAATACAGCATATTACATAATTATTTCACTATCAAGTCTGTCCAGTTGGGGTGCCCAACATAAAACAAAAATAAAATATGTATAATGACCGGATGCAACAATATTATTTAAATTATTATGTTTTTCTAAAATGGACAATCTTACGTCGAAATGAAATCTACTGGCTATTCACATTGTCAAAATTTCGACTAACATTTTTTATGTAAGTGTTGTTAGTACAAATCTGCAAAAGAATATATTTGCCCCTCCCTGAAAAATAATTTATGGGCGCCCATGTTAAGTATCTAGATCCTTTTTTTCTAAGTATTATAAAAGTATCTAATATAAATACTTAAGACACATGAAAGTACCTTAGATACTTTTAATTATCTTAGATACTGTTAATTTCAGATATCCACTTTAAGATTATACATAGATAGGTACCTCCTTAATAACTGCAAGATACATCCCCTTTTTTATTTTCGAACTTTTCTTATAAATATTTTACATTTTATAATAATTTGTATATTATTATATCCTATTTAACTCGAGTTTTCATTGACAATATAAATTTCTTTAAAATACGTCCTTTTGGCAACACTCAATGGGCCTCGGCTAAATGCATCGGAAGCAAACAGCTTGTTTCTCTTTTACGGCTTCTCTTTTCGTGTATTAGAATTACAATAATAACAAATCAAGTCAATAAACAGCACAAACACTAAAACTAATTCAGTCACTTACGTGAATATGGTCTTTGTGTTGTGCGCCATATTGTTTTTTATTTCAAATAGCTTTGAAATTGTTATGAATCGAATGGAAGTTGAAGAATGGTTAGCCGTAGAATGATTTCACTTTCAAGTGAAATAACTTTAAATGAAGTGCAGCAAAAAATGTGTATAATTTAGCGTACAATAAAGTCATGTGGTATCCACATCAGATTTTTTTATATATATGTTCATAGAAATAGGTTACTTCAACATAACAGTATTTACTTCTAACATACAAAATGACATTTTAATTCTGCAGATAACTAATAGTTTTTATAAAAAGGAAAACTGAAAAAAGCATGCCTAAATAGAAATTAAACGACTTTAAATTTGATACTAATTTATTAACAAGAATCTGTTTGTGTTTTTTTTGCTACTTTTAAACCGCGCCACCGTAAAAATGTGAAAAAACCTAGTGATACATTTACAACAACAAACAAAGTAAATCGTTAATGTATTTAGAAGGCGTAATGATTTATTTGTAAATCCGTAATCACACCGTTTTCGCTTGTTAGGTCAATATCCATCAAACTTTTTCCCTGAGATTTAATTGTCATTCCTCATCCGCCGTCCGTTGGTGCATACCCAATTCATTCTCGCATCGTGGCCGTTCAGTGCGCTCAATTACCCCTGGAGTAAACCTCGCAGTTTACTCTGTCCACTCGCTTTGTTTAAAGAATTCGCCGTTCTCCGCACTAGTTATTAAAAGCAATTTGCGAGTAATTGCTACATAGATGATCCAATTATGCCGCGAAGAACGAGAAGCGTTTAGATCAGTTAGTTTAACGCCGGTTAAATTGTCATATTAACTGGAAAATTGATTTAACGAATCCGGGGATTTTACGAATTATAGACAATGGAGTTTTACCCTCCTATGTAATTATAATTGAATTCAAACTATTAAAATGTAACACTATCAAGTCATCTTGTTGCTATGGTTACAGGGAATGTCTTCTGCTTGGTTGATCGTGCTATTACCTTCAAACAAGGGTGAAATGATGATTTTGATAATAAACATAATGAAAACCCCTATTACAGACTGATAAGACAAGAAGTGATTTTTTTCTCTTTGCAAACAATAATGTAAAAGGAGTAAAAGTGATACTTTATATGAGAGTTTGCACGATGACAATTTTAGCACAAGACATATAAAAACACATTTACTCCGAATGTATTCCGAGTGACACATTATATTTTTTCTTCAAACAAAGATATTTTAGAAAATAATTTACTACGTGAAGTCTGACGTTATAATACATAATTAAATTTTCTTTAAACGTAATAAAATATACATTAATTTACAAACAAGTCACAAATGATGCCACTTTTGTGACGTTTGAAGAAAAAAAAAGATGAGCGAAGTGAGTAGGTTAGCTTAGGTTTTTTTTTAAATTTTCATTATTCATCGTGCAATGTATTTCAAAATTTGATTGATTTCCGAAGTAAATAAATGCAAAATCTAACAAATATAAAAATGGATGAAACATACGAAAAAAGTTGTAGAGTAACGAAACTATCGAAACTACTAAATTGATCTAAATTTTGAAGATTTTCTCCCGTATATACTTCTGATTTCAAAGGTCGCCAATAAAAAGAATTTATATTTGTAAGATCCAGTGATCTAGCAGACCATTCTACTATTTTACTATTTCCTCTAAAGTATCAACGACTCTTAAAATTATTATTGCACTTGATGTAGACCTGTCAGAAAATTTTATAACCAAAAAAGCAAATGTCAAATTCGTTCCCTATCTTTCTTTTTAAATTGTTATCAATCAAATATCAAGTCGTAACAATGGAGATGATAAATCCCAAGTTACATGTTAAAAAATACTCACGGTACACACGTAGAGCCGTATATTTAAACGTTAAGTTGAAACTAATCAAAATGGATTCTGGGATCATGAAAATGGATATTTCTGTTAAAATATTTAGTAATTATAATACTTCCTTTACTTCGTACAAGGAAGTAAAAATGAGCACACCAAAGTATCTAATAGTTCAAGAAATGAAACCAAGATAGTATTAATGAATGTCTTAAAGAAATCTTTAATTTGCCTTTGATATAATAAAAACCATCTTTCGTATTTCCGCACTGAAATGAAAGAAGAGGTATTCTTTTGAAAAAATGAGAATAAGACAGGATGTTAATAATATTGAGTGAAATCTTTTGAAGGCCTTTCGGTTAATAATAAAATTAATATCGTTTTTATTGCGGAAATTGTATATGAAGGATGTTGAGGGGCATGTAAAATTTTAATAAAACAAGGTGTTGATGCGAGAGTCCAAATAAAAGGCGAATAAAACACACAGCAACAAATACCTCGAGATCCTAGAAGCCTGGGGTTAGTACCTCCGTCCTTTTTATGCTAACGGGATTGCCAGTGAGGTTGTCTTCCTCCCTCTATCGCCCGCGTTTTATTTCGTTGTCGCTGGACGGTTATGAAATTTTTCCGGTAATTTACTGGTAGCTACAGAAAAACTCCTCTTTTTATAAGATAAATTAATTAACTTGCTACTTCGAAGAGCAAATATTACGACAGACATTTTTCCTCAAAGGACACGAAACAGGACGAGTAAGTGACTGGAAGGACGAGGTATTCTTTTAAATTTTCAGGGAGAAATAATTAACATCTGCAGGATATTAAGATATTTTTTCCTATCTTTATTTTATCTCAGAAAGGAACTAATTTATTATTTTCTCTAAGTATAAAATAAATTAACTTTCTTTCTATTAAATTTTTATTAATCTAATTTTTAATATACAGAAATATTAATTTTAATAAGGAAATTTTATATATTTTTTCTATTCGCAACTAATAACAAATTTAATTACCGTTGAAAAAATCAATCTTACTAACTGTACTATTTCAGCCGTTTATTCTTATTATTACTATATACCTTCTTCTTATTTCCATTATATTCGATAGAGCGTATAAGCATACTATTTGGTGTTTCTTTCTATTTGCAAGAACGGAAACTAAAACTAAAAACGAATTTCATTACCGTTACGAAAAAGCAATCTTACTAATTGTATTATCTTAGTCGTTAATACATACTATTATTATAACTTCCAATTTCTGTCTCTTCTCGACGAAGTGTAATAAACCATTTGGTGTTTCTTTAATATTTTCATATGTAATATCACTAGTAACTTGAATTTTATTTGAAATTTTTATTGTTATGGTCACGATTGATTGTTGCGACGAAAATTGAAATCAGTCCGCAGCACGAATGGTATTCGGTAAGACAATTTCTTGAAATATACAAATATATATTTTTATTTATATATCTTGTCCAAATTTGGACATTGTGTCTAAGCGACGCTTATTTAATCGTGTAAATTCTGCGGCAATTTCCAGTAACTGTCAATTGTCAGTGATATTTGAATTTTATTGGTTCAATTTACCAAAATACTGGGATTTAATTGGGTGACAAATTGTGAGTGGAATTGTCTTTAAAATGTCAATATCTTGACATATTTTACTTCTTTCCATGGTTCAACTTGATCACGTAGTTATTTATATATTTCTCCTATTTACAAGAAAATAACTTTAATTTAATCATGATAGTAGTAGATCAAGTGATAGTAAAATATTTTTTTCACTGCTAGCCTACGAAGATATCATTATTAACCTGTTACTGAGTTGTGAAATTGTTTTTCTCTACCGCTTCCTTAGCAACGCTTAACAACGGTCAATAATGGATTATTATTAACCATGGTCAATTATGCGAACTGTCACTTTTTAAAGAAATTCACGCTTCTGAATTTATTTAACTCACTGAACGCAAGGAAAATATTATATTTAAATTTGCCGCCTAATTTCAAGTTGGCAATAGTTAAATTTCAGATTAAAAATTAACTATCTTATTCTGTGATCTTATTTCTTGTCAAATTTTTCGTGCGTTCACATTATATTCACAATGCAAAATGTTAATTTATGTATTTATTTATTTATTGCAATATTTATTGTTAAATCTTTGAAAAGGTAAGTGTTAATTGTTATATCATTTTAATTATCTTACTTTGTACATTTTTTTAGGGTTATAATTACATTTCTATGTAAAAACACAAAACGGGTAACATTTATTTGTTATTTATAGTTGAAATTGATAGTGCAATTGTGACAAGTCAAATTTATTGCTGCAGAACCCGTATTCAATGAGGTTTGAGTGTTTCCTATATTTATTGTCGCATTATGAATTTCTGGCATCATTGACTGAGGTATGGGGCTTGTTGAAGGGTTCGTAGCTAGTAGTAAAAAAAATAGTATATAAACCACGGTTGAGAAGATCATTATTGACCAGGCGCCTTGTATCACACGGGCTTCGCCCTCGTGTTACAATCCTGGCGCTGGGTCAATAATGATTATCTTCTCAACCTTGGCGTATAATATACTATTAAGATTTCCATATTCTTCTTACAATATTATAATCCTACAGTACAAGGTAGCTCATGTATACCTTCTTGTTTGGCTATAAAGAGTGTTAAGAAAAAGGGTCTCAAATATTTTATGTTAGAACTGTTGACATTCTTAAAATAATCAAGTAAATATATAACGAGCTTTAATAATAGGTAAAATTTATTCATAATTCCTGCGAAATAATGACAACTCGGGTCAAAAATGACTCTTAAATCACTTGTGATCTAAATGCTATTTTTGACACTCGTTTGTCTATAAATTCACGGCTCTTGTTATATTACTTATGAGAATATTCTCGGTCTTAGGAATATTGTTTGGAAAATATTTTCGATTCACATCACTAGCTACCTGCCCTGAGACTAAAGACCTTCTTATTGAGAGCTTATCATTACTGCTTAGTATAGTAGTAAACATAGTAACATATCGTGTAATAAATAAAAACCCATGTCTTCGTTGTGTTGGCAAGTGAGTTAGTGTAAAGTTTAGGTTACACATTTATTTATCCGTGTAGTGTAGAAGCTGGCATTCCTTTACCGGTATATGTCGGTAGTTAGGGTTAATCGCTTTTATCACTAAGACTTAAACTGTCTATAGTAATATGTCCAATTTTTATGTCGCATAATATTGCTCCAGGAGTCAATTTCCCAATATCATTGACCTAGATATGGTGTTCTGAGGTTTCTTCGTCCTCTCTACAGAGTCGACAGATACTTTTTCAATAATACCAACCTTGCATAAGTGGTATTTTAAAGGACAATGATTTGTATAGATAGGTACATGTTGTGATGGAAATTCTCGAGAATATTCTTAGATAACGACACGTCTTCTAACAGTAACAACTAAAGAACATGTTGAAATGTGCTTGGAAAAACAAGAATCATTAATGTTTTGATAACGATCGAGAATATGCTTGAGAATATCTCGATCTTAAGAATGTTCTTTGAAGAATATTTTTGATTCGCATAACTTGATACCTGTCCTGAGACTTTTTGAATCATACCAATCTTCCATAAGTGGTATTTTAGAGGATAATGATTTGTAAAGATAAGTATCTACTATGATGAAATTCTCGAGAATATTCTTGTATAACGACACGTCATATAACAGTAACAACTAAGGAACAAGTTGAAATGTGTTTAGAAATAGAAGAATCCTTAATGTTTTGATAACGATCGAGAATATTGTTCGGAATATTCTCGGTTTTAAGAATATTCTTTGGAGAATATTCTCGACTCACATCACCAGATACCTGTCATTCTTGCTGAGAGCTTATTGCTGTTTAGTATAGTAGTACCATATTGTATAATAAATAAAAACCCATATCTTCGTTGTGCTTGCAAGTGAGTTAGTGTAAAGTTTAGGTTACACATTTATGTATCCGTGTAGTGTAGAAACTGGCATTCCTTTTCCAGGATATGTCTAAACTAGTTGAAATGTGTTCGGAAATAGAAGAATCCCTAATGTTTTGATAACTATCGAGAATATTCTCGATCTCGAGAATGTTCTTTGGAGAATATTCTCGTTTCACATCACTAGATTGTATTGTAGTAAACATAGTAACATATTGTATAATAAATAAAAACCCATCTCTTGGTTGTGAGTTAGTTTAGAGTTTAGGTTACACATTTATTTATCCGTGTAGTGTAGAAGCTGGCATTCCTTTGCCGGGATGTCGGTAGTTGGGCATACTTGCCCCCGCTGACCACACTGCAGCGACACTCGGCATTCCGCAGCTGCTCAAAGCATTCCCTATTAAACTTTCACACACGGCACAGCCCCGCAAGGCTATTGATTACCCCGCACTTCACCGAGATACTTCACTACCAAATCTCCAACACGCGTGCTTGCTACATAAGTAAATTAACAGCTACTGTGCATTTGTATCATCTCATAGGACATTTAGCTCTGTTTATATACATTGTTACGGAGGTGTGATTCTTTTAGTATTAGAAGTTCTGAGTAAGAGATATAGATGCCACCTAAATCTAGACATTCTAGACTGTTTTGTCAACATTTATCAAGACTAGACTGGTAAAAGTCTTGTCTAGAAATTTCAAGACAAGAGATTCCGTCTAAATCACGACTTTCTAGACTATCTTGTCAAGAATATCAAGACTAACCTGGGAAAAGTCTTGTCTAGAAATTTGAAGACAAGAAAAGATTTTCTTACTGTAGATGAAGATTCTTGCAAAATTGTAGACAATTTTCAAAACTCTAGCTTTAGAAGGGTTGGCAAATTTCTTACATAATGGTTTAACCGCTGTTTAAAACCTTCCTGGTTTTTACCAAATTTTATTGTTTAGGGCCGTTTTAGACTAGCCTATAAATTGTACAAGATCTTGCACCATTTTTGGTATAATTTGCTAATATCAAACAGCAAATTGGTTGAAATATTGAATACCATCGTAAAGGCCGTTTTAGACCTGCCTATATACTTATGGGACAATAAGTAATACAAGAAATGGTAATATATCTTGCACCAAAAATTGCCAGATTTTGACGAAGTTTTGTATGATACTAATAAAATTTCTTGTACAGTTAATTTTACATCTAAATGTGTGAGACTGTTAGATCACAAATTTCATATATGCGCATGCTCACAGCCAATTGACTGACAGATTGTATGAAAAATAGAACATGTTCTGTTTTTCACACACTCCACACTTGTTCTTATATATCTTTAAAATCAGAAGTGTGTAATGGGAAAATTTTCAAAATTTAGATGAATTAAATTCCAAATTCTAAACATTTCTTATAATATTAGAATTGCCTAATATCATCGTGTGTAATTCAAATTTTTTATAGTAGATTGAGTCATTGCTTAGCAGTTAATGGATGGATTTAAAAAAAATATATTGTTTAATTGTTCGTTATTATATTTACTTGTTGTATAGCAACCATTCTACAATTCTACAATTTTCTCTATAGTTACTAATGATTTTTAAAATCGTTGTTGCACTTGGTGTAGGCCTGTCAGAAAATTTTATAATCCAAAAAGCAAATACCAAATTTGTATAATTTTAAATGATACAAGCAAATATATATTGCTCGCAATAAAATACACACGGTATAAAAAAGTTAAACCATGGATACATGTCACATAGATATTTTTGTTTGTTTCCATGGCATTTTAACGAAAGTGTTACATTTTATATTTAATATATCTCGTACTACAGACATGCTGTTGCTTCAGGTCTTATCTGATGTAAAATTTAACTTCTTTCGTATTTTTTTTTAAATATATCGAAAAAGAGAGAGTTTCCGCATTTTAAATTCTCGCGTTTCGATACATAAAAAATGTCTCATCAAAATTAATATGAAAATATGGATAATGGATTGAGTCTTTTGATAATATAATAGACCAATCATATCGTATTATTTCAAACTGTCATAGGATGTACGTTCTAATATCTAATGGTTTACTACGTAAATATTTCACACAGTTTTGACCTAGATTTTACATTACTGTAATAAGAATAATGTGCTTCAATGATACTATTACCTGACCTATATCTTTCAGAAATTAAATTAGGAAAAATTGATATTATCATCGACAGTTTATAGGTAATAAAGAAATATTTTAATGAATCTCATAAATTCTGTTTAACAGGATTTCAATGCGAATATTAAACATTACTAATTGAGACAGAGTCTTAAATATACTAAAAATGTTATGTTATCACAGACCAATAAAAACTCAAATAAATATGGCCAAAATAAATATCATAACAGATTTTGCTATATAGATAACAATAAATAAAATTATATCTGTATAAAGTATTCATTTTAAACGATACATTATTGCTATCTCAGGAACTGTACGGTATACGATTTCGGGTAAATTAGTTAAAATTAGTAAATTGTGTTATTAAGAGTAAAAGTGATACTATATGTTACTCAGAAAAACATTTTTATTCTGAACAACACTTTCTATTTTTCGTCAAACATAGATATTTAAAAAAATAATTTACTACTTGGAGTTCAATTTGTAGGTATCATTTTAAATCTGTCAGTTTTTAGAAACGTTGTTCTTAAGTTATCTATTTTTGTATCGACATTTAGGGCGGTATTACAGGTTTCTATTGTACAAGTTATTTCTTATTGTCTGAATCTACATAGTTTGGACAATTATTTATTTTACTTTTGCGCCGCCGGAGTTAAAAAATTTCTGCTCCGGTGGCGTAGAAATTAAACTTCAATCTTGTGAATTACGTCACAAAAGATGTCAATTTTATGACGTTCGAAGAAAATAGTTATAGATAAGTCTTATATTTTTTCTGAAATCGTACAATAATTTAAAATCAATTAATAATGTAACGAGCGAGACTCACCGCAGATGAGTCATCACGGCTATTGTTTATTGATAATTATTAATCTTAAATTAGTGTGTATATTTGTTGCTTCATAGTTCATAGTGCGTTATCTTTTTATAATTTATTATTCGTTTATTAAACTTAGTTATATAAATATCCGTATTTCAATTATTTTTATACTTCACCTATATAAATAAACGTTACATTAATATATGTATTTATACATAATATATAGGTATGTATTTTACTAGTAACTGTCATTAAAAACAATTGAATTTTGAACGTAATTTATTTTAAGTTTTGAATAATTTATTTTAATTGTACATATTAGTATATTAATTTGTTTTATTAATATGAATTGTTATTTTACAATTTTTCAACTAAAATTAATTAATTATTAAAAATATAAAATTTAATATTTCAAACTAACACTGTCATTCTAGGTTATGTGTCAATACTATTGACAGGTCATAAATTATTATTATAATTTCTTAAATATTTTAATATTGTCAAGTTAGTATATTTAATATAAATACTACATGCAAACAACTGAAATTTACTTACTGGTCACGTGAATAGAATAGAAATATTAAATATACTTGTCAAAATAGTTTTGGCAAAAGTTGCATTTTACCTCTGCCTAGGCAGGGAAATGTGATTTTACGGCAGTAAAAAATAGATTATTACGATTTCAGGGAAATTATCTTTAGAAGATTATTTCAACAAGTGTTTTTTTAACCCGTTGTTCTCAAACTATGGGGATTAGTTTTGTTATTTTAAATGGGACCATATAATTTTTATTTGCTTATACAATATAGAATTTTATTCTTAAATTAATGAATTTTCCTAAAAATTGTTCTCCGAACATTAACTACAATTCCCAAATTATCTTACAAGTAATGTAATAACAAAGAAATCTAGGATTTGAGTTTGTACGTTTGTCCGACACCAACCCTGGTTGCTAATTAAGGCAGTGTGGGAATCGTCCTGCAAAAACCCGCGGCAGGACAATGATTGTAAAACGCTAACGACCCTCATGCATTATTCACGCAGGATGTTCAGTCTAGTATCACTTCACTCTCATTGTTCCTACTCCTAGCTCCTCAGACATATTCAATTCCGCTAAAAGGACAACCGATGACCTACATTGCTTTTTATAATCACATTGATTACAGCATCAATCAACACGTATCCTTATGATAGAACACCACGCTCTTTCCTTTCTTTCAGTAGGGTAAGTGGGGAGAAAATGGACCGGTAGGAGAGATGGACTTTTGGTCACAAAAGTTCAGTAAAGTGATGTCTCAAATAGGGAATGTTAATTTTCTTGTTTAAAGACTGTGTAAGTAGCCGTTTGAAATGCTGTCAACACTGAATAACCTAAGATTTATTTTTAAAAAATGCCCAACATTGCAATAGTTAGTTTTCTACCCTCAATAGTAAGGTAAGTGGGGGGGAAAATGGACCGGTAGAAGAGATGGACTTTTGGTCTTAAAAGTAGATTAGAGTGATATCTCTCATAGGAAATGTTAATTTTGTTGTTTAGAGACAGTGTAAGTAACCGCTTGAAAAGTAATGCAGTGAAAACTGAATAACCAAGATTTACTTGAAAAATTACCAAAAAAATTTTGTACCTTATATACACAATTAGGTAATTACTACTTCGGTAGATTTAAACTAACTATTTATGTACATACTTTATAAACATTTGCATAAGATCTAACCTAAACCTAAAAATGTGGTTCTATTTGTATAAAGTTATAATATAATTATTGGGCTTGATAGTTCCTTATTAGTAAACTCTTTATTTGGACGTTTCGGGTTGGTAAATCAACCCATCATCAGCTACATAATTGTTAAAAATAATATAATGTTCGTTTGAACATAAAGAGGTTACAACTCACCAAAGTTAATTTTGCGATATATGAATTTATTGCAATACCGGATTGCAACATCAACTGGATGAGCACTTGAATTTTATTTTTTAACATAAGTAGTTGTAGATAGTTTTGGAAGTTTTATTATCTGAACTGTAAAAACGGAAAAAGAATTTTTAAGTTAGTTATATTTATGAGTAATAACATTCAAATGCTCATCCAGTTGATGTTGCAATCCGGTATTGCAATAAATTCATATGTCGCAAAATTAACATTGGTGAGTTGTAACCTCTTTATGTTCAAACCAACATTATATTATTTTTTAACAATTATGTAGCTGATGATGGGTTGATTTACCAACCCGAAACGTCCAAATAAAGAGTTTACCAATAAGGAACTATCAAGCCCAATAATTTCCCAAAAACTATATACCTCGAAGTTCCCAAATTTCCAAAGTTTATACAGTTATAAGTAATTTAGTTGTCCATTTAACCTCTGCTCTGACAGATAGACCACCTATGCTGACGAGAGATGGACCAGATGATTTTTATTGCTAAATAGATCAATTCAACCGGTAAATGGGAAAAATACTTGGCACATAGAAAGGTAGACGATCTAGATGTTATTCTGTTCTGAAGAACTGTTGTTAAATGGGTAATGAGAGGATGATGATAATGATGAAGGTGAAGATTATAAAAACGAATATGCGGGATGCAAGGCAAAATATTTAAAACAACGATAAAGAAGAATGATTGGGTAAAATGTGTAATTTGTGGTCGCTGATAACACGACGAGTGTACCACATACGGCAAATGTTACTACTTCGGTAGGTTTAAACTAATTATTTATATAAACTCTCTGAAGACAGATGGACTTCTTACTACTGAGGAGATATGGACCAGAGGATTTTTATTGTAAAAAGATCAATTGAATCAATTTTCAAATTGTATGACCACAGTTCTCCATCTTATTTTGGCGGTGTAGCATTTAAGTTATAATTATTTCAACTTTTCAATTAGAAATTTTAAATAATGTTCTCAAATTTTACCATACTCACTTACTCTGCTTAACACTCTTTAAGTTGTTTCTAATTAGACGTGGGCTGAAGGTAGGCATAATTCCGAAATCGATTCCCAAATAACTAATAAAAAATAAAGTAAAATTGTTGTAATTCATCGTTTTTACACATTTATTTAATTGGAACGATGATTGGATACCATGTCTAATTTGTGGTCGCTGTTTGCACGAAAAGTGTAGGAGTAGAATTGTATTGTCTAAGTAACCTTTGCAGTTGTAGTGTAGTTTGACTTTTAGACAGACATCACTTATGTTAGTATTTATATCATTTATTTTATTCTTTCGCAGTAAACTGAAACCAAATACGGTATATGTAGTAATCTTCTTTGAGGAGAAATCCATCAAAAGTATCTATTACATTAATTGAAGGCTATATTTCTACTAATTTTTCTTAATAGTTTGAGCGATTCCTACAAACTGACAGGTACAGAGAGGTATATAGACAGATTTTGAAGTGTGGCTGACAGCATGCAAATGAGACCGGTACAGCAGGACGTCATGATTAGTCCATCAGTGGAGTGTACAAAGGACCAGCAGGCCATTGTCTTCGATTCCTGCGGTACCTGCTGGACATCACATTAGTCCTAATTACCCGAACATCTATTATACATGCACGCCCATCATTGTCACATAAATTAGGGCTAACAAATGCCACCACGTACAAAGAAACGCACGGAACAATAAATAAATATGTAATGAAGAATTCTTTCAACTCATACACAGAGTTGAATAATATACCGAATATACGATATTTAATTGTATAATTATGATTGTAAAACGTTTCTCCAAAAAAGATACATTGATGTTTAAACAGAGAAATAATATTTCTTTTACTTTTAAAAAACAAAGAAATTACTACAGAGAACAATTTTGGAAAACTCAAAACAATAGATAGACAGATATTAAAATATTAAAACATTGGTAAACCAATATCCAATAACGAAATACTTTTGAAGAATATGAAAATATACAATAATTAATGAGTATTAGTGAAAAAAATTCAATTAGATATTATTTCGTTCACGAGTTATACGAGATTAAATTTTGTTTCAATGTCCTGACTGTCATGTCTTTAGCAATTTCATTGGTTCCCTGGTTTTAAAAAGACTATCGTGCATTTTTTAGTACTTGCGCAGGGGAGACATGCAGGCGACCTGGCAGTGTCAAAAAGTTACTGCATGTTCGGTTTTTTGTTACGAAAAATACAATTAATTTATGCTTAATAATAATTTTTTATTCATATACATTTGTATATAAACATAGTTTAGCTATTCTTTCAGAACAAAAATAATAATAATAATAAATAATTCAGGACTCCATTAAATGTCCTTCAGTTTGATGAAGATATTCATGAATTTTTGAGGACTGAATACACAGAACATACAAATGATTTTGTATTTCTCAGATTTCCGCATAATATGATACGTCCTGCAATCAGTATCTCTTCTTCCTTATTTACACATCGTAATCCGTAGATTCATTTATATATGCAAAATAATTTTGCAATTTTAATTGCATAGCCATCTAAAATAGAATGATATGCAAATACCAGCATCTACCAAAAAATATCATATTCAATATGAATTTACAAAACAAATACTAAAGTAATATACAGGGGTCTCTATAAGCTTGCTCACTATTGCTATTTCGAAAACTATAAGAGATATCAAGTTGGTTAAATTACAAATATTTGCCATATTCAAGACTATTAATATGAACCAAACAATTTCTTTGTAAACCAGTAGTTTTTAAGATATGGGGATCAACTTTCTTATTTTAAATGGAACATCCTATATATTTGGAATCTACATAAAATTACAAACTCAGTAATATGTTCAGATGCAAGTTTTTATTTACTTGCCCTCGCCTACGCATGTGTGTTAGAGATGCAAACTTTAGTTACCTCTAACTACTCGTTATTTTTACATAGAATGCTCATTACTTTACATTCATTACAAGTACTCGTTCAGTGTAAATTCACATTTCTTTATTCATTTTTAAGAATGTTCGGATACTATCGATTAAAGCTAATCTGAATAACGATTCGTTTCGTTTGCTATTTCAGGTAAAAGTATACAATCTTAATGCCAACTAAAAATTAAATTAAAACATATCATTGGATTTATAATTTTATGTAGATTCCAAATATGTAAATATATGTAGGGTGTTCCATTTAAAATAAGAAAGTTGGGGCCTATATCTAGACAACCACTGTTTAAAAAAATGTTTATCTCATTTTAATAGTTTTGTATAATAGAGATTGTTTGCTAATTTAACCGACCTTATAACTCTTGTAGTTCTCTAGATACAATAGTGGCCCATTTAAAATGAACAATATGCATAATGTTAAGTAAAATGATTTTTATTGTAATATTGATATGGCCCACTTAGATTTTGGCGCTGCGATCATAAAAATATAAACCAATAGTAGATAAGCAAGCCTGTATGTTTTTGCGAAACGCTGTTTTGGAATCAGATTCGACAGTGCCATCTCGATCATAATTCCATGAACTACTTTGCGGAATTAAACATACAAAAATATCAGATAAATAAAGATGTTTTACATATTTACTGAATTTTTTAGTATCTATTAAAATGGTTCTTTCAATAATTCATTGGTATATTTTAAAATAGAACTAATTTGTATTATTAATTATTTCACGTTCGCTATTTTTTATAATATTTGACTGAAACGCCTGATATTAACCCAAATGCTACCAGACACCCAGTTATGTAGGTGAAACGAATTTTCTCATAAGCTTGCCTATCTATATATGCTTCAATCAACGCTAATAGTAATAATAAACATTGTATCCAGGGATGGAAAAAGCAGGTTGAGCTGTAGGGAAAATATCTGGAGGAAAGTGGATGATATATTTATCCAGAAGTTGGTATCTAATCTGCAACACAAACTCAATTCAACTCCCAGTATGAATCAAACTTCATTGTGCCCATTTGCCACTTACTAATTGGCTTAAATATTTCACTTGGCGAGGAGTAAAAAGCGACGCGACTGTTTCATTTACATGAGTTATCTGCGCTGTTTACTGCAGGTCAGCGTGTCCTGCTATTTATCCTGCTAAGCCCGGCCTTTTTGCCGCAGGACGAGGCCTTGACGAAGGTGCAGGAGCAACGTTTTTGCGCCCTGCTGTTTGTAGTTAATTATAATTATTGATAAAGCAAGCATACAGGATGCATAATTAATTTGTAGCCACCAAGCAGCAATTATTGCATTATAGGATACCGGGGCTCAATATCTATTAGTGGCTATTCGACCAAGTACAAGGACTCTCCTAATGTATTAATTTGTACACTGATTTACTTACATATCTATAACGGTTTCCTTCATTAACCTCCAATACATAAATTAATATATTACCATAACTCCTCCTATTTTCCTCACGGTTTATAGTCTAGTCAAGTATGGACAATCCTGCAGAATTAATCTGAATAAGTTCAATTTTCACACACATTGTTTTGACATTCTAAAGACGGGTTGAAAATTTGATAATAAGATCGCGTAAACAAATCAAGAAAATATTTTTTTTTGTTAATATTTCGCTTCCTATGTAGTGAACGTTGTCGGAAGTTATTATAAAACTTGTAGAACATATAATTCTTTACAAGTTTTGTTATATGCATTTCTTTCGTATGATCAACTGTTTTCGATATATTGCGCGTAATAAGAGAAGGGTGCATCTGATGATTACACATTTTAATAATATTCAGCTTCATTATCATCATCCTCTGATTAACTATTTAACAACAGTTCTTCAGAACTCGTGGAATAGCAACTGGATCGTCTACCTTTCCAAGTGCGAATGCTTTTTTTCCTGTTTACTGGTTAATTTGATCTTTTTAACAATGAACAATACTCTAGTCCGTCTTTCTTTAGCATAGGTGGTCCATCTGTTCTCAGAGCAGAAGTTAAATTGATCACTAAATTACATGCCTGTACAAATAGATCCACATTTTTAGGTTACTTTAAGTTTTATGCACATGTACATAAATAATTAGTTTAAACCTACCGAAGTAGTAATTAACTAAGTGTGTATATAAGTTACAAAAAAATGTTGGCAATTTTTAAAGTAAATAATTAACTGCATTAATTTTCAAGCGGTTACTTTCCCTGTCTCTAAACAACAAAAGTAGCATTCCCTATGAGAGATATCACTCTAATGTACATTTAATACCAAACGACCATCTCTCCTACCGGTCCATCTATCCCCTACTTACCCTAAAGTGTAGGTTAGTAAATATAAGTAAACCTTTTTAATCTTATTTGGTACTTGCAATTTTTTAGGAACTTAATAATAAAATTGCCTGGAAGTGTAAAACTCTAATTCCTACAACTAATTAATTTAGTGTCTTGAAAATTGTGTATAGAATTTTGTCAAGAGTCTTGGTCTAGAATAAAAAAGTCTTGTCGTATCTTGAAATTTATTGACAACTCTTTTGACAAGAGTCTAGAAAGTCTAGATCACACGTCACTAATATTTCCATACAAAGATAAAAATCGACATCAATATCAACTAATTTTATGTCAGCAAACAATGTGCCTCCCTTGTGCATTTCCTGAGCGTGGCACATGAAGAATTCGTGCGTTTGGGCGACAAATCCTCCTTGTTTTAATTGGGAGGAAGGTGATGTTGATGAATGGTATTCCGTGCGTGTTCCCGATGCATTTTTGCGTTTTCTAGCGGGGCATTCCGCGGCTTGGAATAAACAGCAGCACGTACAGTGTTTATAGTTGGTAATTAACTTTTGATGAAGCACTTGTGAAACAAGCTAGGACAAATGTTTGCCAATTAGACACTTCGAGCACCCACAACTTCACTATATTTATGTTTCTCTGTTTCCACTTCTTGCTAACTTTTATTTAAATATTTGTTCCTTGCTACAGCTCAATGCAAGATTCTATAAACTTTTAACAAAGCTTTGTAGCGATATTTATTACAAATACAAGAATTATTTGCGAGAAAAACTTTGTAGCTCTGAGTTTTAATTGTGTACTGCTTTAAATTACTATTGTAAACGCTAGTTTTATTTCTTGTACGAATTCCGTTAATTTCCTTCAATTATACTAAACACAAATTAAACGAATTCATAGAAAATTTAATTAATTAAATTTCTTTTTTATCGTTCCTATTTGTTTTCTGTAACTTTTATTGTTCGTAGATCTTTTTTCTGCTTTTCTTTGACGTTTATAGACTTTTTTTGACACAGTATATAGTTTCTGCTAAGTATATTACAATAGGTCTTAGTATTGTTGTATGGGGTCTTTCAATTGGTACGCCTAATCTTTAAAATTTAATAAAAATACTTGTACATGATTACAGCAAGATTTTTTTGCACCTTAAAAATCATTTAATGAGATTATGATTTGATAATAAAATCTTCTAAATGACCACCGCGGATCGTTGTTATGTAGCGCTATCTTGCTAGAATCACATTTCATCTATCTCTATGTTATCCAATTCTGGCCAAAGAACGCTAGTTATCATCTCTCGATACCATTCGTTGTTGATAGAAAAACTGAAATATTTCTATTTTCACCTATACTTTCTTCAACAGCAACAATATTTTCGACTGACCGAACGTTTCGACGAAGCCAGACACTATCCGAGTAGCAACTGAACCAGTTTCCTTAAATTTTGTAATTAGTCGTTAAATTGTGTTTTTGGTAGGAAGATCATGATGACTATAAATTTGAAGTAGCTCACGAAAAGTTTGGGAAATTGAGGACGAATTGTAGTAATAAATTTTCACAAATTCGACGAGCTATTTAATGGTATATTTTTCCATGATGAAATGGCAACTGCGATAGCGGTGTCAATTCAAACAATCAACTTGCAAAGACCCTATAGTATGTTCCGTAAACTCAATCGATATGACAGGTACGATCAGGTTTATTGTTGTTTGTTCAGTAAATTTAGAAAACTTCCAAATATAGTAGATTTTAACAAGCAATAACTTTAGTATTATGTTTTTCTACTTCTGTCGTCAAGGAAAAATAAACAAATATTAGAAATCACTTACTTCCCTGTATATAATACGTTACCAAAAACCCAAAACTCGAACCAAACGCTAATAAAATTACAACTAAATTGAATAGAAACCTTAGCCCTCTTTGCGTCGAAGTTAAGATCTTTTAATAAAATAAATATCTTATAGCAATTTGAATGTAAATTCCCGAAAGGATTATTCAAAAATGTCGTTTCCTGGTGATGAAACGTCAACAGCGCCGCTGGTTCCTAGCGTCTCCGCGCGACACTAGCGCCCCGGCGGAGTGGATATTAATACGCCCGCCTAGCACCCGGAATTAGTTTGAATAAATAAAGCCATGTATACACTGCAAGCAGACGAACTTGAGAAATGTTTGGATTTATTATTCGCCAGCAAGCCGGATTACGATTTCTTTATTTCTTCATTAGATAAGTGGATAGGACAAACTTTACAAACTTTGCTTCTATAAATATTACCATGAATGGAATGAATATTGCATGAATGGATGAATAGTTTTAAATCATAATCGAATAATGTTTGTTTTATCTCCTAAACTGAGATTGATATAATGCTACGGTACGGTACGAGAAGCGGTGGCACACTTACTTACTGTGTTTCGTATCAAAAAGAGCGTAGTGTGATTTGAGGTTCAAATCGCAACACCGCCAACCATTAAAAACAAAAGTACCGCTATATCCGAGTGATTCGGATTCGAAGTCCACTATATGTTGTAGGCCTCTTGTATTAAAAATGCAAGTAAAAGCTATTTCGTAGTAGAGTTTTATAAGTTTTTTAAGTCAAGTGTGATTTTATTTTTTGTAAATTACTTGACAAGACTTGAAAATCAAGCTATTCCTAAATTCAATACTTGACATGATTCTTCATTATAATAACTTCAACCGTGGTCAGTAACTCCAGCAATATACAAAAAATTTAATATGTAGAATAAAGAGATATTTAGAGCATAAATTAAGTAGTGCACAAACGTATTAAAAAAAAATATCTTGCACAAAACCAAGGCATGTAAGCGATTAATAAAAACCGGTAACCGATATTTTGAACGGAAATTGCTAACTTGAACCGTATTTTAAACTGATATTTTTAAGACCGAAAATACCCGTAACCGTTAATCAAAAGAAAATGCACCAGTTTAAGCGAACAGTAACCTTTATTTTAATATCATTTAGCGCGAAAATTGTTTAATACTTTTTTTTCTATCTGTGTTATCTATTTGTATTTGAATATGAGTCATAACAGTTTTTCAATTAACATACTATTGGAGTCATAAAAGTAGGTATTCTCTTTGTCCGTATTAGGCAAGTTTACAATTGAAAAGTGATCTGCGTTTTTCTGAATTACAGGAATTTTTATGAATATTCGTTAATTAAATTGAATTCTTTTATTTGTTAATTTTTTTTAGATTGCAATTTTTATTATTATTTTTTTTTAATTAAATTTTTTTATTATTTTTTCTAACCGATATATTAAATGGTTTAAACGGGTTTCCAATTTTTAAAAACTTTTTTTCGAACTAAGACCGTTAATATTATGCCCTGCACAGAACACAACTCCATCAAGAAAATTATTGAGCAAATGATGTAGTTCTAAGAAACGCCTTACTTTGTAAATCTTCAGTACCTAAATGTAATTGATAAATTCCTTAATTTTTAAGAAAATGCTCAACTACTAGAAAAACCCACAATAATTTTATATTTTCTTATCTTTACATTATTTTTTGTTAAAAAGTTGCGGATTATAATTATTTGCTATTGTAAATGACAGACTTTATTGAAAATCTGGTTCAGATTTATTTAAACAAAATTATTCCATACGTCACTTTCATCCAATCAGAATGTTTCATTTGATGGCTGTAGGAAGTTTTTCAGTGAAGAAATTTGAAAAAAGCACAGTATCATAATCATGGATACATTTTGTTGTTATCAAAAACTTCATGTTTAAACTATTGTCATTCATGAAATAATCAAACAAATGCAATTTGAGTAATGATTTTAATTGGTAAAATTAAATTACTCGGGTCAAAAATGACTCTTAAATCACTCCAGCTTCGCTGTCGTGGTCTAAATGTCATTTTTGACTCTCGTTTGTCTATTACTACAATTATTCGTATTTTTTTCCACTAAATTCATGGCTCTTATTGTATTACTTATGATAATAAAATTGATGAAAAATATCTACTTAACTTTATTTAAAATCCAGCTACTACTATTTAACTTGAGCTAAACTTGATTTCAAGTCAAGAAGCTTGAATATCAAGTCAAGCATTGAAACCCTAAGAATGGGTGAAATGCACTTTTCATTTTCGTTTGCGTTCAATTATTGAATTTAAAAAATAATTGTACAAGTATTATTATTAATAAAATAATTATTACCCCATTTTTTAAAATTTCTTGTGTAAGTTTTTTTTATGTAAAATAAGTCAAGCTGAAAGTTCAAGGCGAAAAATTTGTGAGTGTTTGCTGAAAATGATTAAATTTGGAGTAAAACTCTTAGGTCTAATGTTCGTAACCTCTCGTTGTTGTTAATGGTTTAATTGGCACTTGGTTTTTATCTTATCGAACCTTTTTCTCCATCAATCGCTGGTAATCAAATAACGTTGATCAAATCTCAACGTAGGGAGGAGAATTTTGTTAATTTCACAATTAATTCTATTAAATCCCTCCGTCGTCGTAATCTCATCCTCGGCGCGAACGGCGCGGACGTCAAACTTTTATAACTCCATTCCAAGCCAATGTCGCCGGATTTTCATTTTCTATTAATTTTCTTCTTCCGCGATGAATCAATTTAATTAAACTGCTGTCTCAGACAACAGCATAACTGGGTAAATACGAGAGAACAAATATTTTATAGATTGTTGATAAAGATAAAACTCACAAAAACCTTTTATTAACTTGCAAAAATGTTGTGAGTTCTTTAACCGTGGTTGTTTCACGATTCGCAGTCACTTTGTTCTATCATTTGTTATTAATGAAATACTCTTTACATAATTTATATGTGATATACCTGTCATATACAATAGTTTCCGGAAATAACAATTTTTAAAGATATTTTAGTTGAAAATTAATTTTAGGATAAAATAGAGTGTGTGTTATAAATATTGTTATACCTACAATGTTTATTATTTAACAATTAATATAAAATTAAATTTAAAAAACGTAAACGCATCCTTGTGATATACGGAAAAAACTATATTCTGAAAACTACAAAAAAAATGATTTATCGGGCACACAAAAGTTCAATTCTCGTCCATTATACTTGTGAGACGGCCAGGGCTATGAGAAGATGAACTGGTTAAAAGATTGTTGTCATATGTCATATGTAGTACAAAAAGCGACCACAAATTACACATTTTATCCAGTCATTCTTCTTTATCGTTTTTATTTTAATAATTTTCCTTGTATCCTCCAAATTCGTTTTCGTAATCTTTAGCTTCTTTATTATCATCACCCTCTATTGCACTATTTAACAACAGTTCTTCAGAACTCATGGTATAACTAGATCGTCTATCTTTCTAAGCACGAATTATATTTTTCCTGTTTACCGGTTGAATTGATATGTTTAACAATAAAAATCCTATGGTCCATCTCTTCTCAGAGCAGAAGTTAAATGGATCTTAAAATTACTTATGACTGTAAACAAATAGAACTACATTTTTAGGTTAAGTTAAGTAGGTATTATGCATATGTTTATAATTACTTTAAACTTACTGAAAAAATATTTAACTAATTGTGTATATATACAACAATTTTGTTTGGCATTTTTTTAAGTAAATCTCGGATTATTTGTACAAAGTCTCTAAACAACAAAATTACCATTTCGTATGAGAGATATCACTCTAATGTACTTTTAAGATCAAATGTCTATCTCTCTACCTTTTACCCTATGTATATATATATATATATATATATATATATATATATATATATATATTCCCTATTAGCACTTAAATCCCAATCCTATTTATGTAAATATTTATAAATTTAATTGTTTCTCAATATTCACAAAAGTAAAATAAACTGCATTTTTTTAATATCTGAAGTTTTTATTTGTTTTATTTATTTAATTTAGATGGTAAATTCATATTGTGAATCAATAGACTTTTCTTTAGTATAGAGAATCAAATGATATTTGGATTTTGAGGCTTCAGTTCTTACCAAGTGACAATTTTCATTGACATGAGTTACCATAAATACTTAGAAAACGGTATTAAAAAATAACTGCTCATATGGCCAAAACTTCTTAGTAGTGAAAAAATATTATTACCGAAAATTAAATTGCAGAGTGGTAACATTGGCAAAGAACAGATGTGTTGAATCTATAAGATGTAATTATACGTTAACTTAATACTTAACCTATGACTAAAGATTTAATATTTTGTTAAATACTAAGGAACATTTGTGCAAGTTGGCATAGTAAACTTAACATAAGTACCATCTGAAAAGTTGTCAACAATAAATGATGAAATTTACGGATTATAATTAAAATTCGTTGGTTCTCTCAGCGCTGATCTGTTTTATTGTGGAGTGAAGTGTGTTGGAATCTGCGAAGGGGTGCAGCAATAACAACTTACCCGTTGTCTTTGTTAATATAATTGAGAATTTGATTTAATATTATTTTCGTGTTATCGGATACGCACTTCTCTTCTTCTCTATTCATTAAACTTTGAAGTCGAGTAATTCTCTTTGTTATATTTCTTCATTAAAATCCTTTGTGAACTGAGGCTCAATTAATATCTCCTTACTTTAAAAAAATGTTATTCCAGTTGCTCATTATAACGAATATAGACTTCGTGCCATGCCGCTACCGCTCAACTCAACTTAGAATAAAGGAAAACTTTGCAGGAATTCAAGTATATTTTGTACGCATCAAATAAGTAAGAAATAGTATTTACGTAGTAAAAAGTACTTAGTTTCCGGTTACAGTTTAAATAAGATTATTTTTCTTTCTTCGACATACGAGTTGTGAGTTGGTGTTTTATCTACTTTTGAAAAGATATCTGAAAGAGTAATTTACTTATAAAGGGCCGAAAGAGAAGGTTTATGCCTGCGGACGAAATCTGAAGTCTATATTCTTCCATAGGCATAAATCTGTCGGCTCGAGGTACGTACAATGTTTTTTTCTACGACCATTGATGTAAATAGCTATTATTGCACAACTTATAGGTTATCTAAGTGTCACATTATAGAAGGCTGTGTGTAAAGTACGCGATCGCATAGTTAGGGAATTTTTGATTTATGGAAATAGCAGTATAAATAAGACAAAATTATTTATAATTAATTTAAAACAATAAATGAAGAAATGAACAAGAAATGTTCTACTTGTAATAGTTTTAATTTATTGTTTTGTGGTTGACAATTTGATATAGTTGTTCATAGAACTTCATTAAGAAAATTATTTACTAAATTTGTCTAGAAGGTAATAAAACTTTAGTAGGTTAATGTACTGGTAAATCGAAGGAAATGTATGAAAACGAATACAAGGTATTAGAAATCTGGATAAATGTTTTTAACAAGGGCTGTAATGTAAAAGAATCCACCATGGTAACAAATTGTGTTTTGTTATTAAAGTATTTGTAAAATAGTTTTTTTCTATAATTTCCCGAATGGTAATTAAATAACATAAGTTATTACGAACCTACGACGAAGTAAATTGAACTTACGTGAACGGTGGCGGAAAAAAATATTAATACTATTGAACAAAACACGTATGCTATGAATCATACCAGGCCTTAGATGTGTTAAAATTGTCGCTCTATGAGCTCGGATTCGAACCTATATCTGCGACAGTTATGATACTCATAACAATACTTTTTAAGTTAATAATCACTACGTTCTTTCATAAGTTTAGGATAATTTAAAATGTTGATCTTGTGGGTGCAAATAGGTATAAATTCTATATATTTGAAGTTGTGAGTTGAATTAGGCAGTAAATAAAAAGTTGCACGAGTGAATAAAAGTGAGTAAAACACAATTACCAAGTTAAAATCCGTGGTAAGTGAGTAACCACCCTGGTCACGTCGTAATCAACTTAGCGCGGCTTCTTACTGCTCAAGACCTAACGCAATTAAACAACAATCATGCTCAGTCCTTCGCCGTATATCTACTTAGAAATATGACACCGCAAATACCACTCTAACAAAGATTTCACCCTTGTCTCGTTACGGATATAGTTATAAAAACCTACAACATGATTGTTCACAACAAGAAAATATTTCTCTCCTCAAGGTATTTATTATTTCTCACATGAAATCTTGTGGTAAATGTATCATTAACGATATCTAAGATAAATCATATTAGGTGGAATATAATGAATAATAAGTTGTGGCTAATATCTATTTATATTTTATAATAAATTTACAAATTGTTACCTTATTATTATATTCTAATTGGTAATATGATAAGAGAAAATTTTTTATAGTTTAAATATCTATAAGTTTTAGTAAATCATGTTTTACTATTAGTAACAATAAATAAAAAATAATTTGATAAAACAATAAACGGATCGTCATGATTATACACTTTGTTGAGGTAACTCTTTTTCTCGGTTTCAGGATATTAAGCTTTTATTTACATAGACAAAAAAAAAGAAGGGTAACAAAGTCATAATTGCATCCCATGTAATTTAGACAAGTCAGAAATGGTAAAAATATTACCATACATATTTGTCAAAATAACGTGGGACAATTGGATAATGTAGCTGTCATATCAACCCATACAGACTTGATCACGAAAAAGTTACTCACAAGAGAATTTTATAAAATAATATTTACTATAAAATGGGAAACCGGTAAACTATTGAACAAACCACAGATTTTATGAATCATGCCAGGCCTTAGATGTCTTCAAATCCTCGCTCTTCGAGCTCAGAATTCAATAACATCTTCGGTGGTTGTGATACTCATAACTATCCTAGGAGTGTTAATAACTATAACGAATTATATACTTCGGGTTACACAAAGCTTTGTTAATTTTAAACAGAAATGTCAAATTAATCAGTTGATTTTTTAATCAGCCTTTCTGTAATCGGACTATATAGTCAAGTAAATATAATTCAAGTTACGAATGTAACGTAAAATTTATTCATAATTCCTGTAAACTGACAACTCGGGTCAAAAATTATTTAAAAGTTAGTTTTGATACTCGTTTGTCTGTCTGTTGGTATACAAGAACTATTTTAATTTTTCTTATAAATTAATAGCTCTCGTTATATTACTTATGAAAAAAATAAATTATACATTACCCACAATTCAAAACCAGATTTCAAACTAAATTGAAAACTTCTGTGAAGAACCAAGTGTGGGAGATTGACTTCTGAGCTGTAACTCCTCATAGCAAGAAGGAAACTGTTAGGTACTCCCGTATGTTAATAAGGTCTATCGAAAGAAGAATTTAAAAGCAGTAAGGCAGCTTCCCCTTATACATATTTATCAGCAATCCTAGAACAATTGCTCCACCTAGGCAGGGAATTTATTCCGTCCGTGATTGAGTTGGCAATACCGATCCTTCTCGAATTACACAATTTCAAATTAAATTTGTGCAGCGGGTAAGAAGCAGAGTCTTCCATTCCTATATTTTAATTTACAATGTTTACTTGTGGCAGATAAGGTTTCCGAGGCTCGACGGGTTTCGCTGCAGTTTTTAATTATTCTTCGTAATTAAAAGCCGGCGGTGTTAAAAAGTAATTACGGCTGGAGTGTGTGACCTACATCGTTTTACAAATCTGATGGGGAATTAATCCGAGGATTGCACGGGATTTATAATCCTGGAGGACACATGGCGACAGGATTAGAATACGACCAAATATTCTCAGAGGACCAAAAAGTTTTTTGTTCAATGTAAATCAATTATTGTTTCCTCTAATTAATAAAAAATATTCAACTACTAAGATCATATGCAGTCGAGTGATAAATATAATGTAACAAGTACGATCGCCTAAGACGAAATCTAGTACCTGACATACGGGGTTTAATTTATGAGTTTTACTTGCTTCAAAAGTAATCCACGTATTATATTAATGAACAACTTTTATACGAGACAAGGGTAATGATACTCGCTGCCATAACTATCACTATTTAAAAGCCTGCCGTGATAGAAGCAGACAAGGGAATGTTAGTAATGATAACAGACGCGGTTTATTATATGTTCAAATTAGTGCAGGTTTATAAAAATAATAGAGTTTTACATATGCGATGTGCTACCACGTCACAAAGACAGGGGTTGGAATAGGATGGACTGAATTAATCACTATGTTCCAACAATAACAAAATTATATAAATTTTAATAATCAATCGCGATCAAAAACATTTACATAATTCAATAAACTACAACGGGTAACTTGATTCTATATAAATTCTGAACTCTTACTTTTTTAATTTACAAATAATTTTGAAAAACCTTTATACATCGATCTACAATTCAATTTTAATTCACAAAGAATACAATGAAAATTTATAATTTTACATCACGATGAGAGAGCCTTTACACACAGTAAAACAACTATACGGTAATTTCACTAAGGAATACCAAGGTATGTTTAATATTCAGTCAAGACCTCCACAATAGCCGAAGATTGCAACTAAGAATATCTATAAGAGAGTCTACCACAAGAGAGTGATTTTCAAACTCTGAAGCTCCATTTAATGGTAAAATCCACAAGTTCTCAATCTTTATTTACCCAACTTGTCTCATCGCCTAAAGATGAACTATAATAAAAATATACTACCTATTGACGTCCACAGAGAAAACCAAGTACCGGACATGGACAGTTATTTCTTCGAAAACAATGTTGAGGGTCCAAAAATGTGCATCTTTTATCATAACTCTGTCCAATTTATAACATTTGGAGTTTTACAATACCAAAATTTATAAAAATGCGCAGCCGTCAGGCAATCGTGTTAAAATACAAATTTTCCAAAATGATTGGGTCACCATTGGGATCTCGGAAACTTTACAAGGTGTGAAGTCGGTTAAATAGGGAACGTTATGTAGTTTTTAGTGCTTATTGAAATTCTGTTGAGCATATAAAATTCCAGTTTAAAAGTTATTAAAAAAAAAACTAATAATACTTAAATTACTCCGTTATTATAAAAACTAAAAAAATCAGGGTTACACTAATTTAAATCACTTGATTTAAATGACTGATTTAAATCAGATTTAAATTACATAGCCTTTTTGTAAAAAAATCATTGATTTAAATCACTCGTTCTGCAATTGTTATTTAACATTCCAGATTTACGAATATTGGGGGAAAAAGCGTGTGGGTACGGTTACCATATATATGACAATACTTTTAAGAACTACTAAATCTATTCGGTAAAAAAAATTTACCAGTATATTATTTTGAAATTATAACGCTTTTTCTCACTAATCTGTGATTTTTTGTTAAAATTACATTGAAATTTGTTTTAATAAAATCCGGTTATAATGATATTGAAGAATACCCAAAAATTATGTCGCTATAATCGATAAAAGTAAAATAACGTTACACAGTAAAAAATTTAACACAAAATTTAACACCGGTCTGAATCCCATTTGGTCCACACAGAAATGTGCTAAATTTTAACATTTATTTACGTGTAACACATTGACAGAGCTCAGTGTTCAAATAATAACACAGCAAACTATGTAAAGAAGGTTGACGTAACACAGAAAAATGCAAAATATAACACAATTTGGTGTGATTTTTTGACACTCGCCTGTGCTAAGTTAGTGTTATTTTTAATACAAATTATGGTAAATCTTAACATTTAGCAGTGTAAAATTTAAATATTGTTGGTGTTGCTTCTAACACAAATTTCTGTAAAACCTCTATACTTACTTTACACGATGTAGTGTAATTTTATACATAATTCTGTGTTAAATTTCAAGTATTGCTTTCTTTGGATAAATAAAAATATAAACATTTTTTTTGTACAGTATTTTTATTACATTTGTATAAAATATGTATAAAAATATAAAATATGTTATATATATTTAGGAACATAATTATTATTATACTACAAAATAACAGAAATGTGGACAACTTTTAGTGGATATTTAAAATTTTATATTTTGGCACAATAAAAGAATTTGTATCATCTTTATTTAACGAATAAAGTATTTGATAAGGTACGAAGTGAATTAATTTTTGCACAGATACGGATTTGTATACAAAATTCTTTTGCTTTACTATTTCAAATCCATGATAATTACAATTAAATTTTATTGTTTCATATTGCTCACACAAAAAATATGCTTTATCATCAAATTGATATATGTCTATTATTTTTTTAAAAACTTGTAATTCAAATTCATCAAAATGAGTACAAATAAACAGAAATCTTTGGAATATTTGACCGCAGTATCGAATCCATTTTATACAAACTATGTTTTGATTTAAGACTAAAGATTTTATTAATTCTATATTTTTACTTTTTCGTAAAATTGGACCTAATTCAATATCACTAGCTTTGTCCATATTTCTGTTATTTTTCCATAAGTGGTACATGTATACTTGGTGCCGATATGCAAGCATTTTTGTTACATTTTTATAATTCTTTAGTTTTATACTTAAATCTTTAAAATATGCATGTTTTGCTTCAAACCTCATTATCCAAAAATAAATTAACGGACCTAATTCAGCCATTAATCAGGAATAATATATAATAATATGGTGTTTGGGACTTAATTCTATACCGAATTCTTTTATTAATGTGTCATGATATTCATGTATTAGAAATTTTAATTGCACACACATACTATTTGTTATAAGAGGAGATAAAATTATATCAAAGCAGTCTAATATAAGTAAAATGATTTTGTATTTGCATTTATCTTGATTTCGAATTAAGTCACCCACTATTAAAGGAAAATGTCTTATAAGACACCATGTTTGAGCTGCTCGTAATCCAATAGAATGTCCCGGTTTATCTACACAAATTTTAGTTGGTTTATTTGTAATATCGTTATGATCATTGTTCATTGATCAATGTAGTTATTTTTTCGTTTATTAAGTACTTAACAAATAATAACAAAAAATGTTTAAATGTTCATAAATGTAAGCAAAAAATTCATACCTTTTGAAAGATAATTAAATAATTGATTGCGGATTTGACAGACACTCTTTCTGCCTTTTTCCTTCCTTTTGCTGTAGATGACAATAGATATATAAGTCCAACAAGAGTTTGAATATATATATCCCAATCTAAAAATCTAAATTGAATATTTTAAACTGAAATGCTACATTGGTAATTACCAGGTACGATATTTTCATCAACTGCTCGCTGTTCTATAATGAAATTTATGCCACTATCAACTAATGCTTTTTTAATTTTATTTACATATGCATCGGCGAAGATTTTATAATTATTTTGGAATTTAATTTGAAAATCTTGCTCAATCTGAAATAAATATGAAATAAAAATTATGTACACTAAAAATAGTTATAAACATATTCATTTACCAATCCCGGGGTATCCAAGAATCTGGGAAATATTCTTTAAGTGTATTTCTGTACTGAAACGTTTGTTTCATTTTTTCATAAATTAATTGTTTTTGTGTATGTGGGGATGCATTTTTAAGAAAACTAATTGCTACACTTTTTTTTATCGATCTGTCTGCTGTCCATATCTTAAAGAAATGCATTTTCTATACTTGTAATAATACTTACAATGCTATGAAACAACTCTGATGTCGTGTAACGCGCACACACAGAATGAACTACAACAACGCAGTATAGAAGTCTGAACGTGTTTGCTAACTTCACCCTATTCGGTGTAAATTTACACAGAACGGTGTTAATATAACACTATAGTATGTAAGTTGCTTTTTTTTGTAAAGATTGACACAGAAATAGTTATTATTTTTCATGTATTACATTTTTTTGTGTTTTTGTACAGTCACTAACACCAAATTTATTTTACACCAAGTTCATATTACTAGAAATGTAAAATTAACATAAAATTTGTGTTGTTTTTAACACGAATATGTTAACACAGAAAATAATGTTAATTTTTAACACAGAAATATTGACGATTTTTTACTGTGTAGCGTATGTGGGTTTTCATACAAGTCGTCACAATTTCGACGTTATAACCAATTTGTCACTGTAAACGTTTTCGTTACAAAGAGATTTTACTGTAGCTTTTATTGTTTCTTTAAATTTTTACTGATTCATAACAATATATTTTCTTTTCATAATACAGGGTGTAAATGAAACTAGAGAACGCGATTTTTCTCGGAAGTTATAAGACATACAAAAAAAAAACATTCAAATAAAATTATTAGTGTTTCTAGTAAGCTCCATAAATGAATGTAAATCAGAAGAATTTTTTTTTAATTTTCGGAGATATTCCTATTTTAGACTTTTTTTTTTAAATGGTATGTTCTGTATATTTCTACACCTATTATTTAGTACGAAATAATTTTTGCTTTATAAATGTTTCATAAGTTATATCTTCTAAACTTAATAGAATTCGAGATATTGAAGAAAATATTAAAGTAGTTTTATTCGAAGTTAAAGCTGGCTATGAAAACAAAATTATTAAGTTACGAATCATTTTATTTTACAAATGTACATCAAATTTTCTACCTTCTCGTTAATTGAGTATTCTTCCATTTTTACAATAAATAATAGTCTAAGTTATCTATTCAATAAACTTTTTCACACATTAATTTATGTAGCTTACTACAAACATTAACAATTTTGTTTGAAAGATTTCTTTTGTATCTCTTATAACTTCCGAGAAATGTCGTGTTCCTTAGTTTCATTTACACTCTCTATAAGCTGTGATTAGTTTCGTTTATTTAGAATTTTTTTGTCACCTTAGAAACGAAAGAAGCACACTACTAAGTACTTACAAACAATCTGATTTGGACTTGGAACCATAAAATACGAGCTCCTGGACAATAATGTATCATTTTCATGACTCTTATGTAAATAAGTATTCTGGGTTCATATTTATTTTTTTCTATGAGTAATACTTCTTTAATTACACTAAAATAAGCATCTGTTTTAGATTTTAATTAATTTCTAGTACGATTTATACACTTGGTACTTACTATATAAGTAGATTATGAATATCTATGTTTTCGGCCTTGGTTCTATTAAAATTGTCGTGTCAGAAGATAATGATGATGAATAGATGAAACAACCCTTATGTGGAGCACAGGGCAAAACTTTTAATTAATGATAATGAAAGATAAAAACGTGAAGTTATTAATGAAGATGGCATTGAGATTGCTGTAGTACGCTGTAATGTTTCATTGAATATCAAATGCCAAATCTCATTAATATTGCACTATCGAGGCTTCTGAAGCCATTTTATTTGAGCCGCAAAGCAAAATCAAGTAGCTAAAAAATTCATAAAAGCTTAATTTAGTTAGGGAAAGATATAAGGGTAAAAATTATTAAAAAGTTTCAACGAAAAAATTGACGGACGTTCAAATAAATTCAAGGAGCACAAGATGGTAGAGCACTTGAAAAGTTTTTTTACAACTCGTAAAAAAGGCGTAGCAGTTAAATTATATCCCCAGATATAAATTTGAAACAAGGAAAGAACAGAGAAGAAGAAAATTTACACCTACAACACCATACAAATGAAATACAAAAGAAAAAAGTACTTTTGTCTTATCTACTTTCTTGCTCTTACACCACAAAGTTGTATGTAAGAAATATTTCCCTTTGTTCATTTATTTTTAAATCAAAAAGTAATACGATCGTTATCGACTAACAATATGTTATTGTTCTCAAAATATTTTGCAACGTATCATACAGTGGGTAGAATGATTCACCGTCTAAATCCTACATAAAAGCGGCCGCTGTGGTGCACTCTTTACACAAGTTAGAGTGCCCAGTAGGAGCTCAGCTTTTATATAACTATTTAGAATATGAAATTAGGTACATACATATATAAATCGTTAAATAAATTATTTAATAATTAATTGTTGAACAAATTGTACATATACATAGGTGGTCATAAAATTCTTGATATTCATGTCTAAATTATTTATTGCAAAAAATATTCCTGAATCTAATTGTAACTGATTTCTTTCTTTTGTCAATTGATTACTAAATAAGGAAAAATTCACCTTATATTTGCATTATTATCAAATATATTCGTTCAATAAAATACAAATTTTATATTTTTTAATAATCCGGAATTCATTTCCAAAGTATCATACTTTTTAAAATATATTACCCATTTAATATGATTATTTTATTTAACTATCACTTGATAATTTATAAATAATTTTTATTTTTAGTGTTTTCAAACCAAAATTAATTTTCAGAAATGTTAAATTGATTTTTTAATTCTAAGAATTATTAAATTAAGGTCTTATAAGTCTTATAAGCAAAATAACACAATGTAGCTTGGTTTAAAAATAGTAAGCGGTTCAATGATTAATGATGTTCCTTAATAAATTAAAAATTGTTCAAATCTCACTTCCTACTACTATTAACGAAAATATACCGCTGTGTGGGTGTGTTTGGCCAGATAATAATTCCTTTTACCACCTTCATGAAAAACAAATTTAATTATTATTAAAACGAAGGAATCGACTGTAAAAATAGATCTATTACAACTTTAAATAATACTTTCATAAAAGAGGCTATGATTTGCCCTGCAATTATAATACATAAAACAAAAACTCACCAAATATGACACAATGTGAAAAAATTTATTATTTTCATATACAGGACGGTGACTCCAACACACATAGATAGAAGAACAACATAGATTGACATGGAGGTAAAATCATATTTTCGTAATTTCCTGCTTCCCTAATTATTTTAGGGAAAAATTACGACTGCAGAGCATAAAATTCTTTTTCTGGAGCAAAATTAATTTTACAGGATTTGTAACGTCAGAAATAAAGTACCTTATAAAAAAGATGTAAATCAATCCATAAATAGTGGAAGCCATGACATTTAAACAAAAATTAACAAATGTTTAACAGTTTATCGTATAAATTATACTGATTTTTTTTTTATTTATTATTTTTAAAATCAAAGAAAACTAGACAGATAAACGGTAACATTTATTAATTTTTGTTTCAATTCTCTGGCATTTACTATTGGTGATTTACGCTATTTACATACCTAATTTTTGAAGTTACAAGCCAAGTAAAATTTATTTTACTTTTTGATTCAGATTCAGAATTTTATGCTCTATAACTGTTATTTATTTCACTTTTACTTAAATAATGTTTTAAATATTTTGCTACAAAAAAATATTAACAAATATATAATTCCACTTAAGGAATATATAGTGTACTTACTATAAATTTTAATTTGTACCGCTATTTATCTATGACGTATCAGTGTCCTTATAATTTGACATTTCCATTGTAAACACACAAAAATATTTTGTTTTTAAAAAATATTCATATACAAACTTCTATTTTTAAAAAGTAAAATAAAAAAAAATTGTAGGAAGAGCCTATTAGTGAAGAAGGAAATAAGGAAAATATATTTTTACATGTTAAATCCTTTTGTTCGGGTGTTCTGTATATATTTGGGAATCATTAAAATGTATGTAGGGACATGATTTTTAGATCTTATATAAATAAAATATTTTTCAGTAAAAGTACCCAAAAACTTATTTTTTGTATTTTATAATTATTGTTATAACAGTTAATATAATTCTTAAAAAGTGTAATTTAGGATTAGCTAAATAAATCACTTTTTAAATAACAAATTATAGTTTTCGCAACATATAAAAACTTATTTAAAAGTTCATGAGAATATGAGCAACGACTTTATTATTCATCATCATAAATTTATTGTGATTAAGCCGTTTTTATGCATAAAGTTGCGAATACGAATCGTAAAAGGATAATGTAATTATACGAGTAAGTAGAAATGGACGAATTACAACCTAAATATACATTAAAGTAATGTGATATTGTAATACAAGACAAAACTTGTAATGGGTGAACTATTAGCAATAGAAATGAAAATGTATCATTAAAATGGAATAATATGTGTGCTGGCGAAGGAATACGTATGTTTCTATCATAATTACACTTGCATTTACTCGTATGTCGGTTTACCCTTTTAGTTTATTGTACTACTATTGCAACTACTCACAAAACTTGTTCATTTCATTATTATACGAGTATATTCATTTATAACCTTTATTTTATTAAAATGAAGAAATTTATAGAATTTTGAAAATATAATTAACAATTAAATAAAATTACTTTACAAGGTTCCTAAATGGAACAATTCAAAGAGTATTTGATGTGAACAAAACCCTCGAAAGAAAATAGTCGCAACCGGTCGATAAAGTATAACATACCGGTCATCGGTCTACTATATAAACTAAAAATAACTTCTTTCATACCTTCTATCATATCTTTCAATCCTGTATAACAAACAGATATTTTACAGTAAAATACAAAGAATAACACTATTTCCAATCAAATTAGGAGTACCTCAAGGTAATATTCTTGGACCTGTTCTCTACCTCATCTTCACGGTTGATATTCTGACAACGCCAAATTTTACAGTTGCCACATTTGTTGTTGATGATGACAGTAATCCTAGAGATTCTAGTTTGTCATAAAAATCCAGCAGAAGACAATCTTCAAATGCAACTTAAAAAAATCTGATATGGATAGTATTTTACGAGAGTATTTTTTTCTTGGTCTTGCATCAGTCTGCAAAAAATACAAGACAAGAACAAGACAAGAGTTACAAATTTTAAAGCAAGACAATTTCTTACAAGAAATTTGCAAGAACACCAAGATTTTCTTCAATTCTTGTACTCCCGCATTTTTTTGCTAATTAAATTAATAAAAGTACAAGAATGTATAAGTAATATAAAAATTAACACAATTTGTTTAATATATATATATATATATATATATATATATATATATATATATATATATATATATATATATATATATATATATGTAAATTTCATTTTCAAAAAATGTATAATATGTAGTAATAACTATTGACTAAATAATATAATTATTCTTCGAAATCATGTAACCAAGAGTTATTAAGACAAAAAAATGTTTTCTTATAACCAGGGAAGCTTTGAAAAAAGCTTTTCTGCTTGTACAGATGTCGTTATTGTGCTAAAATATACGTATTGCATGTGCAGCTATACGATTTTTGTTTTTATAATATTTATTTAATAGTAATATATTAATGTATTATAAGAAATATATTTGATAATTGACATTGATATTATTTAAACAAAAGAAAAATACGTGTCATACAAGATTATTTATATGTTCATGGTTATTTGCGAATATTAATATGCAATTCAAGAAATATGCAAGAAAATAACGATAAAGACAAATTTATATACAAGGGTCATGAAAGACACTACATGACTTCATTGTACACTTTTTTGCTGCACTTCATTGAAACTTTTTTCACTTCAAAGAGATCATTTTACGCAGCTAATCATTCTTCAACTGAAAGTACTTCCATTCGTTTCATATCTTCAGAGTTCCCTTTGAAATGGATTATCTTTTGTAAAATTTTATTAAAATGTTTATCGCTATTCCTTATTGCATTACACAAAATTATTTAAAGAAAGAGGTAGATATTGTACAGTTCTCAATGTTGTTAATCATATACTCAATGTATTAACAAGGAATCAAGGATTCAAATGTTTACACATAGATTTCCTCTTATGTAATTAATTGTTATAGTTATAATTTTACTTATTATTTCTATTTAGAAGGAAAGTAAAATGCTGAAGAAATTATAATGTATGCTACAAAATCTAGGAGAGATAGTTTAGATTCAACTTGTCAACCATGAAAGAGTTTTAACCGACTTCGAGATCTATATATATAAAATATGCAATTGCTTTTTCTTCCGGTGAGCATATTTATTTGTGCTTAGTGCGCTGTTGGAGTTTACGATCCATAAGTACATAAGTTGGAAACCAATGATGATGATGAATTCGTAAGTTTGCACATAAAAAAGAAGTAAACGGAATGAATTTATGTTGATGGATAGTAAAACTTGTATCAGTGGGCTGGGAAATCCTTGCCGTAAAATGAAATTCATTTTTCAGCGGACATTAAAGGGCCGGGCCAGACAAACAAAGGGAAGTTTTAATTAGGTCAGGATAATTAAATTATCCCGTTTTAGTAGGCGTAGGAATTAATGAGAGCAATTGCAGTCTGTGTGGACTCCTAATTGCGATACTGCATCATACGGGTACTAATTAAAGTGCAGCAGGATGTTTTTGACTAGGAATAAATTAGTTATCAAGTTTTTCAACACTTCCGGGAATTGGAATTTAAATTGGGTCATAAAAAACTCATCCGCATTATATAAATAATAGTTTATTATACAACAAGCACGGAATGGTACACATTCCATACGAGTATGACAGTCTTCGGCTCATGCTGCAAATCATATGAGTATGAAATGGACATTCCAAGTGAATTGTACACTATACTTTTTATATGACGATGAAGATGTCTTCATTTCACTACTTCCTAGAAAGTAGCTACAAAATAAAAATTTAACAATACAATCTTTGACAGAACTGAGGTATGAATTTATACCTTAACGTTGTCTATGGTTACCGTTAACGGAAATGACTGTGTTAACAATATACTACGAATTCGTAGCAATAACAAACATACGACAGTCAAATGGAGAATGTAGTTTGGAGCTCGCAGAGTGCTACAATCATTTGAAATGTAGGTACAGTATATTTTTTGTACGACCAACGCGAAGAGAAAATAAAAATACTTAGGTATTCACATAGTTAAGGTTATAATCACGTAAAAGAACATTTGAAATATTCGAGAAGAGCTTTGAGAATTGTGGGAAATTCAGTGGCTGCAATGGATGTCAAACAGTTAAACATTTTATGAAATAGTAATTATAAACAAATATTGTGAAATGTGATACAAGGTTAGATAATTTCCTTCCGTATGGGTTTTTTGCTGTATTTTTTTCTATATTAATCTATATGAAAAAATATGAGGTACGTTTTTTTTTATTTTTTAATCAAAAAAGTGTATACAATTTAGATGAAATAAATAATATGTTTAGAGGACAAAATATTATTATAGTTTCGACCATTTATAAAACTATACGTGAATATAAGGAAGATATACCATGTGTAAATCATCCAGAAAGTAGACGACTAATAATAATATCCAATTAAGTCGGTTGTTTTTGTTAAGATTTGGTAGATTTATTCGGATACCAGAATAATGCAGACATTATATCATTGTTTAACCCGGTTATAGGATTCATGCAAATACTAGGTTAATACAGATATCGGACATTCAGTCACCGGTTTACTCCTTTATCGAATTCATTCGAATACCGATTTAATCCGTTTATCCCGATATGGAATTTTATTTACCTTATATTGGTATCGGATTCATTCGGATATGGTTTTTAACCGAATATTCGGATATCAGATTCATTTGGATATCTGTTTTGTCCGAATATTCGAATATCGAATACATACTGGTTTAATATCCGGTTGCCGATTTTTTTTCGGACACCGGATGTACTTGTATCCGGTTATCCAGATAAATTTTTTCCGGATTTTGACAGCTCTAGTAGGAAAGTGGGAAAAATCAGATGTAAAAAAAAATGAGAGTCGTATTCCAACAGAACAACACTGCACAAACACCTACTAACATCATCGTTGAAATGTTATTCATCAAAAACTTTATTTGCAATTTTTACTTTATCTTTCTATAAATTCCGTACCAAGACTACGTTGGGAAGTATAAATAGTGTAGGATATATCCCAATTTATAAAAGAAAATACGACTTTTAATAGTTTCATAATAAACGTGGAAATGAAGAGACATATTCTGTAATGAAGAACGCAATTGATCCCGATTGTGATCCAGGTAGAGCTGTAGTACCAGAGCTATCGGCGCGCAGTAATCATGGCACGTTGTATCTGCGATGTGTTTATCGTACCTCGTACGTGCGTTCGGTAACGAGGAACGCGCAGCTGAGCGGTAGCATTGTTCCCGGGTTTCAATCATGTATTCGGGGAAACAATCTCTTCCTGATTGCGATTGCAATTACACGTAATTAGATTTCATTTGAAATGTGCTGTTACCAGCTCGAGTGGTTAATGCGATAGTCAAATCCCGACCTGTTACTGCCCTTTTTACCTACTCTTGTCAACACACATTCCCGCAAAATACAACAGGGAATAAATGTTTTTCCAGGCTTAATTGTGCAATGTTACCATACATGTGTGCACAAAACTTGCCAATGAAATTTGTGATATATATCTTTAATTTAATATCAAGAATTGTATGTCATTACTCAATAATACTATCACTGAAAACAGATGACAGCACGAAAATCTGAGCAATAAGAAACACATTTCATTTTATACATTATAGGCGAAATCTTAAGTTTTTATATTAAATTTATGTATTTGCGTAAAGTGATTAAAAGAAAAGAAATATTCATTTGTATAGTGCAGTAAGACCAGTAGTTGAAGGACAAGCTGTTTTAAAAATAAAACTAGGGAAATATTATCATGCTTACTGGTGTACTTACAATTAATTATTTGAATGTACTTCTTTAAAAAAAATCCTACAATTTAAACAATTTGATTTTACTAACATTTCTGATTTTTTTAAAATATTGTGGTTTCAGATTATGTACCCTACTTCAACTGCTTCCCAAAAATACCTACTTGCAGTAGTATTTATAAATTATATATGGTTCTTATATTCCTGAATTTATTATTGGTCAAAATTTCAGCAAAACCTATATTTACCTAGAAAATATTTTTGAGGCATATTATGAAAGGTAAAAATATTTATTTTGTTACACCGGTAAAGAGAATTAAACTATCGACTGATTGTCTGAAATATGTACAAGATGGTGACTCAAACACCTGAACATAGGGATTTAATATGTAAAATCATATTTTCGTAATTTCCTGCTTCCCTTATTATTTTAGGTAAAGAAGCTTTAAGTTAAAAGTTGTAGAACATAACATTCTGCATTTGAATCAAAAATAATTTTACATGACTCATAAGCTCAGAAATAAAATATGAAAACGACGTAAAACACCCCTAAAATAGCATCAGTAGCCATAATTTGAGAAAAAATTAACAAATTTTTGCGGTTTATCCTGAGTTTAACTGTCAAGTTTGTTGCGTTAATTTATTTTTATTATTTGTAATTACTGGTTTGTCAAGGAACGCTATAAAATATAGCAATTTTAAATTTGTTCTGTTTTTTAAATTAGTTTATGTTATATTGTGAACTTCAACAGTAATTTCAAATAATAATAAAAATAAACGAGAAGAGTAAAAATTGTAATGAATACGTCTTTTAGTTTTTCTTTTAAATCAGCCTGATAGTGTCAAATCAAAAATTAAATTTATATTAAAATTAAGTATAATCGTTCCTGTTTTGAATCAATTGTATGAAATTTACTTAGGAAATGGCATCAGATTCGTTTATTGTACATATTTTAAAAGTGAATTACGTCAAAAGTGTTGGTACGTTAGTTGATCGAGGGTATTATCTCACGTTGTGTAACGAACATTTTCATCAATTTGATCACGTGACGTTTCACTGGAGGGTGACGGCTGCAGCGGTGCAGGAGTTTAATAACGCAGGAGAATCCCCTGCAGGATTTTTACCGGCCTGCTGAGTAATTATGGCTCTAATGCACCTGTTACGGCTGTTTAGCGATGTTTATGATACAGCAGAAATTATAAATGGCAGCGAACAAGGGAGAGTGAAGGTTATTAAAAATGAAAACTCAAGTAAAAAATAAAGAAAATATACATTACGGAGTAGTTTACTTTCAACGGCTATAACAGTAAATTCAGTGGATTGTCACATTTACGTTTGATTATTCTTATTATTATTATTCGCTGTGTCGGAATGGCTTAGAATCAACTACCTATAAACTATTAATCCCTTGTTAATCCTGTAGACAGGCAATCAGTACCACTAATATGCCTGTAATTAGAGCTCTGTTCTATTTAGCAATGTTGTGCCGCAAATTATTGTATCAAAGAACTTATGAATATGTCCAAAAACATTTTTGTGTATACCTTTACAATCAAATAACAAAGTCATTGAAATTGTATACTTTGTTAAGGTGCACTTTTGATTTGAAATATCAGAAGAACGAAGAGAGGTAATCAAATAAATTACATTACTAAATTTAAGATCAGCGTATAGAGAACTATCAATATATACTATTTTCTGAAATTAAATTTACTGTCAAATAGACATTTGAATAGACTACATAAATATCGTATAATGAAAATAGATAATTCAAATCTAAGATTCGTCCCAATTGCAATGCCATAAAACTTTTGGACAATACCCACGACATTTACAAACTAAAAATAACACACACCAATAGACATTCCTTACAGTTTTTAATTTTAGCTTCATTTTAATAAACAAGGGAACACATGTCATGGGCATTAATCTAGAATATTACTAACACAAATCAAAAGGTTATAGTACGAAGGAATGTTTGTAGCTTGACGCGGAACAGAGAGCTTTGAGATTCCTGAGAGCTATAATCTTGATTATGCTCGTGGTAGATACAATTTTTATTTCATTTTGGTAATTGCAATGCAAAAAATCTGTACTTATATATTCCATGCTGTGGTTTCTTTATAGATAGTTGGTATTGTTATATTATTTGCTCTTTAAAAATTTAATATAATCGAAATGTCACTATCACTCACAAATATATGTGGAACGTAACGTACTGATTATTCTGACGAAATATTAATGGAATTTGAGACTGCCCAGTCTATAATGATTTCGGAAAATTCAAAAGATTTACACGAAAAGAAATTTGAAAAGAACTGTGAATGCTAAATTCTTATTTAATCAAAATTAAAATTTACTATATTGTTTGACATTATTCATTAATTTGTTTGGGAAACTATTGCTTAGTAACTTTATACGCCCTCGGGCGATAAAAGACAAATTACGTCCGCATATGAGGATGCATAACCAATTTGTTTTCAAAATGAAATAAAGTATAAAATTTACAAATTGTACGTATTTTACAGATTGAAATAATAAATGATTATACAAACAATGTTTGAAAATTTTTATTCTGCGCATCAAATTATATTAACAAATACAAATAATATTTAAATTATTAAAAAAATAATAATTAGAATACAAATTTTGAATTTTCAATTCCCCACAGTCCAATAAGTAAAATAGGCAATTCATTTTGACTAAACAATATGAAAATTTCATAATTATATATATGTATATTGATGCATATTTTTTGTTCCAGGTATGAATGCATATTAAACCTGCAATTCAGTAAGTCTATAAATCACACCAAGAGATATTAATTTCCACGTAATGTAATTACAATAACATTTTTTGTCCGTCTACTAAGTTCTACTATAAATTATGTATGTTCTGCTAGACTGTCTGGTTTATGGTATAAATTATTACCTCTTTTCAAACTTATGAGTTATACGCACTATCATTAATTAATACTGTAACAGCTGCAGTTTACATATCTGTTTTAATTTAACTATAATTTACTTTAAACAAAATGAATCACAGGGGTATATTACAAGGGATGCTAATGAAATTCTGTAGTATTCCGCAAAAAGTCGGAAATTCTCCTACTAAAATTTCATCCATTTATAAGTAGGTAATTATACTTTAAATTTTTAGATCGTCTATTTAAGACGCTAATGAAACTTGAAACATTAATAAGGACAAGCATCTCGAAATGCTCTTACAATAATATCATAAAAATATTGCTGAATATTGTGAAAATCGCAAGTGTTACGAATAACAGAACCAAGCATATGATATTTTGAATATTTGAAATAAATGTTAGCTTACGTAGAGTCGAATGTAACACCAAGATTTCTTATTGTATCACATCTCACCAAAGTTATTTTTTCCATATAAGTGTTAAAACCTTGTCTTTAATAATATTAAGGTAAAGTTTATTTAGATTTTAGGATATTTAGAATTAAATCTAGGCACCTGAGTTTGGGTTGTCCTCTTGATGTCCTTTCTGGGCGTTTGGCTTTAAATATTTTATGGGGTAGCGTATCCTCTCTCATTCGGATTAGATGTCCGGGTCAGCCTCTCAAACCTATTTAAAAGAGTTCCATGTTTCTTGGTAAAGGTCCAGGTTTCACTACCGTATACGACCACTGGCAGTTGCAGAGGCGTAGAAAACGGGTGGACAGAGGGGCTAATTGCCCCCCTCCCCCCCTGAAAATTTTACTATAGGGGGAAAGACTCCCTAATAATTTTAATATTTTCAATGTTTGATTTTGTTAATTACAATTTTAACGTTTCATTCTTGATTCGTAACATTTATAATATGTCTATAATTTAACTTTTTATTTTTATTACTTGATACACAGATAAATACGCATATGACAAATTTGATAAGAACAATTTTGATACTTCTGCAAAAGAAAACAATTTCATGTAAAATATCAATATCATGGTATGATAACAAAATTTCTGTATTATTGACTTGGGAACTTATCACTTTTTGTCACATTGGCATTTAAACAGATTTATCCCATTAATCTTTTCATTTTAGAAGTTATGAGTTAATTTTGTGAAATATAGTATAAAATATCCCCATCAACTAGTACAATTTTTATTTTACTTGAATGAATGACCTGGTTTATTTCTTTTGCATACATTTTTAGTCTTTCTCATTTCTAGTAACTATAGAGCGATTCCAGAATTTTACTAGTTTAAAAAATTTTGAACATTCGATTTTCAAATTCTCTATCTCATCTCTAAAATTCCAGGTTGGTGAAAATCTTATAACTTGTGAAACTGCCAAAAAAATTCTGTACTCTACACTACAGTTTGTTTGTTGTCGTAACTAAATCAAGCATGGTCAAATGAAACACTATATACCTATAAATATTAATTACACAGAAAGTTTATTATCTGATGTAGTTTGAAAAGTTTAATGGAATAAAGAATACCTATTTTAAAGGTTGGAATTTCTTATAAGAGCTAGCTAATGCGTATATTTCATATTCTTGTTAAAAAGAACAGTAGTAAAATTCTTAATTCTTGCAAAGTATCAAAGTTGTAAGTAAAAAAGTTAGGAACAGTCGTTAATTATATACTTAGCGCAGTAAATATACTAAGATACGATCTTTGAAAAATTAAAACTTCGATGTCAGTGAAAAATTCCTCATTAAAATTTCTTGCAATCAAATTGGTTTTATTAATTATGTAAAAACTTTTCCCAACTTTCAAATTTTGTATTTGAATAATTATTAATTATAAAAATGGTAGGTTAATTGGAAAATATGTTGGAAATGTTTGAAATTTTTCAGGAATATTCCAGGAAGTTAATTAATAACACGTTTCAGTGCGCACGCTTTCTTAGTTACGATTTACATTTTAAATATTTCATTAAAACTTATTCTTGTTTATTTAAATTTTAATCAAATTTTGACCGCGTAATTGGGGTATTAATTTTTAAATAGGTCATCCACATTGACCTTTCACTCTTATATTCTTCATTATATTATGAAATATTCATGAATTCATACATTTTTAATATTCGTAGATAAAGGGAAAGCTGAAGCCTTGCTGAAACTATGCATTAATTCTCATTAATTGTACCTGAGGTCAATGGTGATATTTGTTTCCCGACATAGAAAATTGTAAATGTTACATTTAATTTAATATTAAATTGCATTATTTAACATGATTTATAATTCCTAGATTTTAAAATGGAGAATCTGTAGTTTTATTTTATTCGTTCAGATTTTTATTATTATTAATTAAATTTTTACTACGTTATGACATTTTTTCTTATAGCATTCTTTTCGAATTTAAATTCAATTTTCCTGTCTAGACATTAGTAAAATCCACTATTACCCAAATCTTATTCTATTATTTACCAAAGGATCATTCAAAATTTTAGCTGAAAACAATATCGGTTTTATTTATAATTCAGGAAATAAATATCTAAATGATCCTTAGCTGTCGCTTATACTATATAATATAACAAGAAACGCATATTACGCATGAAGCGAAAAAATTATACACGAGCCGTATAGCGGCAAGTAGTATCTACTGTCTTTGTCATTCACATGTTTAAGTTAAGCGTTTGTCTAATCAGTGCGTCTCTTCCTTACTAATGGGATAAAAAGCGATAGGAATACTAGGAGAGGCATATGTTTTTCCAATCAAAGAACATATCAAATTTTATATATATTTTAGGTTAAAAGTGTATACAGATGAGCACGTATTGTTAGTCAGAACTTCTGATAATTTAATTTAATTAACATCGTAATTGTATTTAAGTTTACAAATAAGGTAGGTATTTGTAAAGGAGTGAGTGATTCTTTTATTTAGCTTCCATATTTATAGATTTATTTTCAGGTAAAAGTAAAACTAACTTAACACGATTGACAGTAATGACATTGACGGTTCAAAATCAGCAATTCGTTCCAACAAAAATATGGTCTGGAACTATTCACAGTTCGCGCATGCGTAAAACACGGTACATATGAACTGTTACATGAACTAATCACAAACCGTCAGGAATATCTAGTTCGAACAAGCTTTATATCTATCACTTTCGTGACTGTTTTAAAACCACTTCGAATTATCTATGACGTTATACGACGTCAACAAATTTATTTCTTTACTATTAATATAATTCATACAAATTTAATGTGATGACATGAAGCCTATCACATGAAAAATTAACTGTAGTAGAAAACTTAGATATACCTGATTAATATAAAGTCGGTTTCCCTAATGTCATCAGTTGTCATCGTAAACAAGGGGAAAACGGGGATTGATAACATCATCTATTCGGGAGAAATCGTGTGATTTCCGAAGTAAATAAATGTCAAAATTAATAGTATTATATAGAAATATTGATGACGTGAGAATCAACTCAGGGAAAGCAACTTATTGAAGAAAGTAAATTTACTGCCATCGTTGAACGATTATAAAAATGTATATTAAACAAAATGTAAACATCTTAACGGTGTTTAAGAAGCAGGAAATGAAACGTTTTAAGTATTTTTAAACAGAGAGTATTTCCGAAGTTTGTAAATGGATTTCCAATGATTTAATTCTTCTGGAAGTGTTTATTTTATTATTTCCACGATTTGTTCAGCGCTTCAGCAATTATTCCGAGGTAAAGTTTGCTCCTTGGAAAGTTTTTTACATTTGTCAGTGTATAATTTCATTAATTACTTTGTACGTAAGTTGCTGGCGTTCTCTTTTTGCCTTGCAATCCTGCTGTTCCCTGCACTGTCTTTCAGACACGTTGTGTAGCAGGAACTAGAAAAACATCCAACTTTTGTCTCGCCCGGTTTATTTTTATTTCTTCTTCAACTCCAATTAATTTATTTACTTTCTAAATAAATATTTGTGAGGGATTCATTTCACTAATTACTTTTTTCTTTTGTTTAATTTTCCAGCTAATTCTATTCAGCAAATCCCAGATAGAGAATAGATTAAAGTTTTCACAAAAACCTTGGCTACGAGTATTTGAATTTCTTACTTTTGTTGAAAAGATTCAGCGTAAATGTTTTAGTTGAGTTTAGAAGGTGAAAGGTAATTATAATATAATATTCATCGTCACTTTATGTGAAACTTTACGAATATGTGAAAATTGTCACTTATGTTTTAGTACACCCATAAGTTTTAAGAGTACTAATAAAATTTTGTATTAAACTTGGGTTTAGTATATCTGAATCATATATTCGATTATATTATCATATAAAATTCAAGCTATCATATTCACATTACGACTCATTAAAAAAACGAATATTGTAATACGAATCTACCTACCAATATAAATTTTAATGCCTTTTTTCGTTCTGCTCTCATAGTTCTGCGACCAATCCTGAAGATGGTTATTTCACTGGCCGAAACCGGTAGACCAGTAGTTCTCACAGTGAAAATTGTTGGTGAATTTATTTATTATTTACATTTGATAATAATTTATCTGATTTCATGCAGAAGACGTCTAAGCATGTATAAACATAATTGAAAATTATAAAAAAATATTTGACACTTTGACTTTGACACTGACAGTACGTTTATTGTCACAACCATCCCCGTCTCAATAGCTACCTGACGTTTAACAAACACAATGCTTTTTTATATTTTTAATTAATAATTTCACGATTTCAGAACAGAGGGTTTATACAAATTTAAAAATATTCTATTCTAACTAGTAACGGACATCTGCGCCGATAAAATTTAAAAAAAATCCTAAACTAACCTAACATGAACCTAGTATACAGACAGAGAGTTTATAAAAATGGACTGGATAAGACCTTGTACTGAAGTTTAGCCAAAAGGTGATATATGTCTAAGGACTAAAGTATTTTTTATTACTCACATGGTTTATTCTCCTCGGCTATTGCCTCGTAGAATAAATTGCGTAATAAAAAATTATATTTTAGCTTCTTGATATACAAATAAATATTTTTGATGACGTTTAAAAACAACTTTACATTTACATTTAGAGTGACAATTTCAAAATGTCGACAGTTTCATTAATATATTACAAAATGGTTATCTTTTTTTAAGTGCACAAAGTTTGTGTTTCTAGTGCGTGAAATGTCAATCGATCGCATTAATTATAACATTTTTTTATCTATATAAATTGAGTGAAGGAATGTTTTCTATCACCAACGTGAAAAAACGTTTTCCCTGGTATTTCGCGCACGGAATCAAGGTAACATAAAAAGTTAAAAAATGCCTACTTTATATTATTATTAGAATAAAAATACTAACATTTTTTGTCTGTTGTAGAAGGTATTTAGAAAAAGATAGGTTGATGTATATTTGGTGCCTAATATTAATTACAGAAACTAATCGATTTCTTTGTCAGCCTGTTTTATTTGGAAAATGTCGGAAATTTTATAAAATAGTAAGTATTATGAATAAAGATCATCTGTGGCACGATAGTTCTGGTAGGAACAAATACTATGATTTAATTGGATGACAGATTTTGAGTGGAACTTTTAACGGATTTGTGTCATATGTTTATTATTTATAAAACAGGTCTAAGATGTGAAAGAAATGTATTGTGATTTATTTAAAAACAAAAGTGAGGCGCGTTGTTATGTTGTCCCGCTGCCTTTTTGTTCCCCGAGCGGAAATCATACTCTCGTCACGTGTTTCGCACAAAATAAACTAAAATTTTAATGTAAGCGTTGGAAATAAAGGCGAAGAAGTCGGTATCGGCATGTCGTAAAGCGAGGCGTGTACACGTTTTTTGCATTTCTTATTTAAATTATTTATTGGTCGTAAAGCGGTATTGGCGTGGAAACGTGCGGAGACGTCGCAACGGTGACAAGACTTTGACTGAGTGCCCCAGAGCAGGCCCGTCAGCATGGGGACCGGGGAGTTTATATCCCGTACGAGGGGCTACGCCCAATACAACCACACGAAGAAATCAAACCGGGGACGATTGCGATAAAACCCAAATACGCCTTGCTGCTTAACATAAAAATCTCAAGGCTTAAAAGTGTTTCACTTTTATCACGCACTAGATTGAGAGGTGTAGTCTAGTGATCAGTGTTGCCAGGTTCAAAATTTCACTATATTTTTTTGAAAAATTTGTCTAGGAAGATATATTATAAATAATTTACAAAATCTTCAAGAAATGTCATAAATACAACTAAGCGATAGGAAAATGTGGAACCTTATTTGTTAGGTTTAAGTCATCCTTTGAATTGAGGTTTTTCTTGCCATTTTTATTTCTTTGTACGAAATAAAGGTAGTATTATAATCGCGAAAAGTTTCGGACGTTAGATTTCAACAGAAATATCCATTTTGACTATCACTGAAAATCTAGTTGTGCACCTCCCTTTTATATTGCAATTGGCAATGCCAAAAGGACCTTTGTTCGTAGTGTTTTTTCTGAATTTTTCGCAAAACTCAAAAGCGATTAGCTCTAGAATGTTGAAATTTTGCTTATGAAATTGCTATAATGTCTACTTATGCACCTCTATTTTTGGTTCCAAATGAACTATTCGAACGAGCACTTTACCTTTGGCAAAAAAATAACAATTTTGTTGGTTTTTAATTTTTCTAGGAAACATTTGATTTATTGTTAATAAATTGACATTGATAACTGCCAGAATATATTCCTGATACATATGTAAGAAATATCTTTATACAAGTTTTTGAGCGATTAAAATAAGTTTGTGTAGTGCAGTACGAAATAGTGATACAAATTTTAATGAAATTTTAGAAAGATGATCCATTTCAAATATATGAAACGAATGGAAGTTGAAGATCGATTAACTGTACAAATCTCATTTTCAATCGAAATTAGTTTAAATGAAGTGCACCAAGAAATGTGTATAGTTTTGTTTACAAGGAAGTCATGTGCTATCTACATCACTTTTTAAAAATATTTTTGCTTGTAAAACTTTTCTTAATGTAGCCATTTGATGGCTGAGATTTAAAAGTAATATTTGTGCCAAAAAGAGTGAAACATTTTATCTTTAATAAAATGATTTATTTAATTTAAATGTTTTTGAACTTGAATTTTAAAAAAATTCTCCTTTTGGTTCATTTACAATAGGTTTCATAAAGAATATATTAAAACTTTTTATTTAATTACAATTAATCTTCAAAAATGTATGTCGTAGAAAACAGTTTTAAATACATTTTTTTTGCAATTTATGTTAGTATCTTTCATAATGAATTTTTATTTCTTAGTTGTGTAAATGTTGATTGATGTACTATCGCTAGTTGACATAATAAGTTTAGGAGGTTATGCACCAAAATTCGGCTGCTGCAGTAATCTTCACTAATTTAATAATACGTACTTCTGATACTGGTGATTTGCGTACTTAGTGAGGACGTAATGATTTAAATAAAAACCAGAAATTAATATCATTTTTATTAAAAACTTTTACTAATGTATTATAACAAATTTCGCATTGTTTTGATCTGTAATATAATAAAAAATAAAAACTGTAAAAACCGTATATATATAAATATGTCACGAAGAAATATAGGACAAATGAAATTGAGATAATAATACCATTTGTTTCTAGATAGTTGTATTTGCTTTTCAACGATGTAGGTTGTCAACCTAGCTTCTGCAAGGTATTTGGGATTTGAGCCATAGGTTCACACTCCATTCAAATTTACTCGGATCGCGCAAACCAAGTCACCTATCTCTGCCTTAAACTTATTGTATTCCAAAAACATATTCCGTTATGTGAATATTGTTGAGATATAGGTTAAGAAATACCGTCTTTGAAAAGAACTACTCGTGTATCGATTCAAGTAGTACAAAGTAGAATTTACGAGATAAAGTTGAGATGATTACAGTTTCTCTTTGGATGGACGAACATCTATCAAGAGCCGAACTTTATCAAAAACTTAATAAAGTTGTATTAGCGCTATCCTTTTCGTATTGAGTGCTCCCTGTATCAAAGAATAATCAAAATGACATTTCCCGTTAAAAATTCTAATATCTCCGCAGTGTATCTCGGGTTCCTTGTTCGGATCGAGGGCTAATGGCTCAAAGGCCGGAGGAATAAGATACAAATTGATACAAAGGGCTTACGGAGCACCGGCTTTGAGAATGCGCACCTATAAGCACCCTTAATCTGCTTCCAACATGCAGTACACAGCGTCTCGGAAAAAGAAAAATCCCTAAATGCAATACAGTCGCCAAATATCAATATTGTTATTTACACTATACAAACTTACCAGAAAAAGTTGCTAGATTTTTTCAAATAATTCATAAGATACTCTGAATAACTAGATTCTTTCAAATAATTCATAACGTACTCTTGTCTTTCATTCCGTATATTTGATTATGTGAATAAACAATAGTGTAAGTGGGGGAGAGATGGACCGGTAGAAGGGATGGACTTTTGGTTTTAAAAGTACATTAAAGTGATATCTCTCATAGGGAATATTAATTTTGTTGTTCAGAGATATAGTTAGTAGTCGGCTGAAAATTAATACAGTCAGTACTGAATAACCCAAGATTTACTTAAAAAATTACTAAAGAATTTTTTTTCTTTATATACACAATTAGTTAATTATTATTTCTGAAGGTTTAAACTAATTATTTATACAAATACTTTATAAACATGTGTATAAGTCTTAACGTAACCTAAAAATGTGGTTCTATTTGTACACACATATAAGTAATACAATGGTCCATGTAACCTCGTCTCTGAGGACAGATGGATCATCTATGTTGAGGAGAGATGAACCACAGAATGTTAAAAAGATGAATACAAGAGTAAACAGGAAAAAAATAATTTGCACATAGAAAGTAGACGATCTAGTTGCTATTCCCTGAGATCTGAACTGTTGTTAAATGGTTAATCAGAGGATAATGATAATGAACGAGCTGAAGATTATGAAAACAAATATGCGATAATGAAGGAATATTGTTATTTGGGGTTGCTATTTGCACGAAGAGTGTACCAAATTATGACAAATGACAACAATATGTTAACCAGACATACGATTTGTTTCATGGTGATTGGTTAGTGTCTAGTGATAACAAGTGAGGGAACAAGATAGGTACTAATATATACATATCGTGGAAAGAGATGGCGCAAAAAAGTATGTTACTCATGTTGGAAACACAACGTTATATAGGACGTATATTGCATATTGGTATCTAGATAATTATAAAATCACTGCGTGAAACATAGAATTTATCATTTATGACTTGATATTTGATTGACAACATTGTAATTTGCGTGTCTCATTTAAAATGAAACATGGGGATCGAATTTGGTATTTGTTTTTTGGGTTAAAATTTTTTTTGACAGGTCTACACCAAGTGCAACAACAATTTGAAGAACCATTAATAACTTTAGAGGAAATGTAGAATAGTAGAATTTTTCACATTAAAAAATATTCAGAAGAGCTATATTTTTACGGTGAAAATATAAATATATGATGAAAATTTCAGCTTGATTCGTAGAATTCGTAATTATCCAATTTGTATGTTTATAATTGCAATTAAAATTACTCTAAATTAATGTAGTTCGCTGTAAAATTTCCTGTGCAAATAAATAAAAAGCTGTAATAGATATCCTGTAATCCTGAAATTATTCCACCTGCGGAAATAAATGAGTCGAAAGTAATTAAAACTATAGTAAAATTCCCTGTCTGTTAGTCCCCGTATAATTCTTTTTAGATTTTCCTGCCTTCATTTCTGCTGCAGTGGCGCGGTGGAGTAGTGGTGGTGGTTGACTCCTGCTGCGTGGAGATGAGCAGGAACGAGCTGGCGAGCTGCAGTGGTCGAATCGCCGCCGTTCAGCGCATTCCTAGCAACCGCTTTTCTTTATTTTCCACGCTTCCTGTGTTTTCGCACGTGAGCGTTTTTCCGCTATCTGTTCTTATTTACGACACACTTCATTATAAAGAGCGTGCGTCTGCCATCAACGCTTAAGTGAAATAAAACTCGCCAACGTGACGGACTCTAAGACTGCTACATGGAGAATGCTTATGGTTTCATTGGGTGTTTCATTTATAACTGAATTATGTACTCAAAGTGTAGATGGTGTACGATTAGAGAAAATTCACGTAAAAAATATTAAACTTGAAATTATATTTTTATTAGTCAGCCATTAAAGTATTAAAGCTTTGATTATAAGAGTAAACAGGGATAGTTAACGTAAACTAAAATAATAATATATATTAATTAAAGAAATTATAAATTAGTTATTTATATTTAAACACTTACACCCAGATTCATAAAAAGGATAAGCCACTAATTAGTTAGTTCCAAAGTTATATCCCTTGTTAACATCCTGAAATGTCAAACTAACTCAAATTCCAATTCATAAAATAGTATTACGTATATTATTTAGATCGGTAGATAACTACTCTAGCTTGATGGAAATAGCAATATTTGTAAATGATTATCAGCATTTCTAAATTATGCAGAGGAATATTTATGGTAACATTTGACAACCTATAAGTAAAATATTTTGATTACACACAAGTGCAGCATTCATTGCATTATGGTTATCATTTTTTTTTTTAATATTTTTTATTAAATTCGTACTACATGGAACAGAAGCGTCGAGGTTGATGTTTTTTATTTTATAATGTAGAAATTAAATATATGTATTTAATTATTTAATTTCAAAATTATTTGATTTCTACAATTTCCAGTCAAAGATCGAGATAACGTTAAAAATCAGAAAAAAATATAAAAAATGAAATAAGGTCAACCTACAAGTTGTTGTGTCCCATTGATTATAAAATGTAACGAATCTAAGAAGTTTTCCTATGCTTCAATAATTTACTGTCATTCTGTAGCTATGGTAATGAAACTACTCTATGTTTACTGATAAAATAAATACCCCTAGTGACTAGAATTTTACTGGCAATTTTTGCTATTATGTTTACGACTATTACTTGCAATGAAAATAGTCTCTAGTGTAACAACACAAATTTTTAAAGAAATAAGCAGAACAAGAGTTAGAAGTTGATTTACGGTACACGATTATTGTTTGTTTAACTGATGAAAAATATCCATTTTTGCGTTCAATTTTTTTTTTGATAGACGTCAATGCGCTGATTTCAAATTTACAAGCAGACTTTAATTACCTCTCTTCGTTCTTGAGATTTTTGCTTTCAAAGTTACACTTTCAAAAAGTGTGTTTTTGGGTATATTTCTAAACTGAATAGAGATACAATCTGAATAATTATACCAATCGATTTTATGAACAAAGTTACACAAATACATTTTTCCTCCCCTTGTACTTATATACCTACCTTCTTTGGAACGAAAATTTATTTTCTTCAAAAACTTTTATTTACTATCTATGCGCGGTTTCCAAATTTTTAAACAAAATTCAGTGATCTGTTATCGATCTTGAGATATTTGAGTCCTCTAATGGGTCTAGATACGACGTCGGCGATTTTTTACAAATGAAAAAAATGAAAATGGCCAAAATCGAAAACGTTCCAAGTACATTGAATTTTCTTGAAATCTAATAAAAATTGAACAAATTCTTAATAATTGTGGACATTTATAAAACATGTACCTATACCATTTTTTAATTACAATAATCCTAACAGAAACTTAGTTTATTATCAAAAATAATTGTTTCGTAACAAATTTGCGAAACAACTGACTAATTTAATTACTATTTGCTTCTTTTGGTTAATCTTAGCAGCTTTGGGAATTGAATCCCAGGTGTCACATTGTTTTCTTGAGTTAGAACACGCTAACTAGTCAACCTTTGACCTTTTTATCTAAAGGCATTGAATTTTAGTAGATATTGTCATTTTATTTATTTTACTAGATAGATTATTTTCTGAATTGGAAAAAATTTAAAATGTGTATTCAGAGAAATATTAGTAACTAGAAGTAAATTAGATAATATCCCAGTAATGATGATGATATTGTGGAAGTGGGCAGACAAAGTGATTAATTATTGAGGGTGTAGTGACTAGGACCAGTGCATATTGAAGTGGGCTGGCGTCAGGGTTCCGGTGTCCATGGAGACTCCGGAAACCCTAGCGGAGCCCCGAGTTACCGGAGACGACCGGAGTCTTTGATGTGCACACTCAGGTGTCCTCTCTCCATTATACATAACTACATGCCCGGCACACTTACTTGCTACAGATCACAAGAGTAGACTTGCCAAATACATTGTTACGCAAAGTACCAATTCTTACTAAGATTGTATCCGCATTATTTTATTTATTTAGGTATGGTAAAAAGATAATGAATTGTAGTTATTTTAAAACAAAGATGTTTAATTAGTAACACTGAAACGTTTTTAAGAAAGCATAACAATACAATTTTATGTACGAATTTATTTAATAATAAATAAAGAGTGAATTATACATTCAAGTATCAAAATTTTGTAACGTTTATTTATCTGGTCGAAATAAAAAGGTCACAAAACATGAATATTAATATTACAAGTTTATTAAATAATGATAAAAATAATATACCCTCTTATTTAAATAAAATTAATACAAATTAAACTTAACGATTAGTAAAGTAAATAGTCTAAGGTTATAATAATATATAAATATAAATAAAATTTATATGGACCCCTAATCTTAATGTTAAGTTTTTAAAGACTAATTAAAACTAAATACGTATTTCGAGAACTAAGTTTTCATCATCAGTAGTGGAAACACACCTCAGAGGTGTTTTGACCACTGGCTAGGTTTACAAGTTGTGTAATCTCAACATCTCTCAGTTTTATTTGTGATTTCACTACTGATGATGAGAACTTAGTTTTCGAAATACGTATTTAGTTTTAATTAGTCTTTAAAAACTTAACTTCAAGGTTAGGGGTACATATAAATTTTATTTATATTTTTATATTAACGATCAGTAATTCATACTTATCTAATTATTTACTATTATTTATTTATTTTCACAGGACAGTACTTAGTTTTGCAAAATATTTACTTATACTTTACATGTCACTCTACTCTACTGACTTCACTCTCTATCTCGTCTCGATTTCACTCTGATCTATTCTCTATGTTGCGACTCTTTTATACCTGCAGGTAATTAATCTTCAACCTTCTAGAGTCTTTCGGACTATATAAAATTTCCGAACAATAGCGTCGTTGTTCTTATCTCACTTGATCTATTTAGTGAGACTACCTGACCAGATATGTGGCGCGCGATGCATCATCGGCAATGAGTCATGCTCGTTGCACTATGCATGCAATTGCAACTACAAAACTTCCTTGTAAGCCTATTAAATTATATACATTATTTGCTGCACTTCATATTAACTTATTTCTTTTAAAAGTGAGATAATTAGTTCCATATACAAAATTTCAACATTCCACGGCTAATCGTTTTTGAGTTTCAAAAACAATTCGAGCAAAGTGCCTTTTTGGCATTGACGATTGCAATAAAAAAGAGAGGTGTTATACCAGTCCCTCATACAAAATTTCAACATTTTACGGCTAATCGTTTTTGAGTTATGCGAAAAATTAAATAAAAAACGCTTCCACCAAAGGGGCTCTTTAACACTGCTGATTGCAATAAAAAAGGGAGATACACAACTAGATGTTTTTGCAGTCCCCTATTCAAAATTTCAAAATTCTACGGCTTATCATTTTATGTATGTTTAGCCGTCATACCGAAACTAATCAAAATGGATCATCAAAACGGATATTTCTGTTAAAATCTAAAAAACGAAATTTTTCGCGATTGCAATACTTTGTACAAACAATAAAACATCATTGCAATAAAGATAAATTGTATGTATGCATTTTCAAATAAAAATATACAAAAAAAATATATATTGCCAGTGTTTTTTACTAAAATAATTTTTTACTTATCTTTTAATAGGCAGTGATTTATTCTGAACATTTGACGAAATGTATAAATATCACAGATAATTATATTACAATATTTCGGCCATTCAACTATTTTTTGGTACTCGTGCATACATAGGTATATGCGGACAAACACAGACAGACCTCATGCTAAAAATACTCGAAACGTATTGTAATGACCTTTATTCGTAGATATCACTTGTGATCAAAATATACTCTTACTGTTTTTTTACCATAACAATTCATTCATAATTTGTCATCCAATGAAATCACAGTATTTTGTTGAATTAAACCAATCAAATGCAAATCTCACTGACAATTGTCAGTTACTGGCAATTTCCCTAGAATTCGTTCGACTAAATAGGCGTTGCTTAGATATAACGTCTCTAAAATTGTGACAAGTAATTAATTGAATAGATATATATATATATATATATATATATATATATATATATATATATATATATATATATATATAGTTCGAGGAATTGACATGCCGATACCATTCCTAACTAGAATTTTACTTGTAATTTATGTCTAACTCACTCCTGCTTGTTGTTTTGGAAAATCGTCACTCGTGCTGCGGTCGTTTCGATTTTCGTCGCAACAATCAGACGTGACTATAACGACAAAAATTTCAAATAAAATTCTAGTTGCTTGTGATATTATATATGACAATGCCTTTCCTACATATCTGTTACAAGTTGTGAATCCATACCTTTATTTAGAGTATTGAGTTTATTTAAAAAATTACTGTTTGCATTTTTGTTACTAAGTAAAAAATAGTGAAAAACAATTTCTCATGTCAAATAAAGGTAAATATTTGTAGCTGTCTACATGAGTAATGAAAAAAATATTATAATTCTCATAGTTTCATTTTCCGATCAAGTAAAATGTAATTTGTGAACATTTTGTGTTAAACTACAACTTAGGATGCATTTCGAGACATGAGAACAGGTTATAATATATTGCCGATAAGTAGGGTACTAGCTTCCTTATGCAGTTTTTATGCGGTGGCGTTATGATTTTTGATGAACATGCGTTCTGACGATGCATATGTAACAAGATGGAAAATACGGCCCTGTTTCCATCTTGTTTTGTAGACTGCAATTCTTCTGTGAACTGTGATTCTTTTATCGGCATATAGATGTTGACATTTTTGGTAATAAAAATTAGAAATTAAGGGGCCATATGCCGAAAAGATCATATTTCACAGACAACATTTTTGTGTTTAAGATAAGAAGTTGAGAGGGTAGATTTGCCTCTCAACAGAGTTTTGTATAGACAGTCTTAGTTAGGGTGAGTTGTAGATCGGACGCTGACAAAATGTAGTCCGTTTAGTGTAATTTGTTTAATTTTAGTTTAATTAAGTTTTTTTGTAAATAAAAATAGTTTAAGTAAAAATGAAAGTGTACATGTGCTCCCGTGTTTCCCACCAATCATCGTGTGTGTGTGTGTTCCTGTTGATCCTGTGATCAGTCGTCATCATCGTAAGTAGTCATCATCATTTGTTCAGCTAGCGATCCCCCCCGTGTTACACATAGGTCTAGGAGGTGGTGATATTCAAAATTATAGTTTGCATTTTTGTTGCTAAGTAAAAAATAGTGAGAAACAATTGCTCCTGTCAAATAAAGATAAATAATAGTAGCTGTCTACGTGAGAAATGAAAAAAATATTGTAATTTCTTATAGTTTAATTTTCCGAGAAGTAAAATGTAATTTGTGAACATTTAGTGTTAAACTACAACTTCAAACACATTTACAGACATGAGATCAGGTTATATATTGCCGATAAGTAGGGTGCAAGCTTCCTTATGCAGTTTTTATGCGGCTGGGTTATGATTTTTGATGACCATGCATTCCGACGATGCATAGTTCTAGAAGGTAGTGATATTCAAAGTTATAGTTTGCATTTTTGTTGCTAAGTAAAAAATAGTGAAAAAAAATTTCTCATGTCAAATAAAGGTAAATAATGTCAGCTGTCTTAAGCGAGTAATGAAAAAATATTATAATTTCTTATAGTTTCATTTTCCGGCAAGTAAAATGTAATTTGTGAACATTTGGTATTAAACTACAACTTCGAACACATTTACAAACATGAGATTAGGCTATATATTGCCGATAAGTAGGGAGCAAGATTCCTTATGCAGTTTTTATGCGGCTGCGTTATGATTTTTGACGACCATGCATTCCGAAGATGCGTAAGTCTTGGAGGTACTGATATTCAAAGTTATAGATTGCATTTTTGTTAATACTAAGTAAAGCATACTGAAAACAATTTTTCATGTCAAATAAAGGTAAATAATGTTAGCTGTCTTAAGCGAGTAGTGAAAAAATATTATAATTCTCATAGTTTCATTTTCCGACAAGTAAAATGTAATTTGTGAACATTTTGTGTTAAACTACAACTTCGAACACATTTACACACATGAGATTAGCTTATATATTGCCGATAAGTAGGGTGCAAAATTCCTTATGCAGTTTTTATGCTGCAGCGTTATGATTTTTGATGACCGTGCATTCCAACGAAGCATAGGTCTAGGAGGTAGTGATATTGACAGTTATAGTTTGCATTTTTGTTACTAAGTAAAAAATAATGAAAAACAATTTCTCATGTCAAATGAAGGTAAATAATAGTAGCTGTCTACGTGAATAATGAAAAATATATTATAATTTCTTATAGTTTTATTTATCGATCAAGTAAAATGAAATTTGTGATCATTTGGTGTTAAACTAAAACTTAGAATGCATTTCGAGACATAAGTACAGGTTATAGGTATATTGCCGATAAGTAGAGTGCAAGATTTCTTATACAGTTTTTATACGGCTGCGTTATGATTTTTGACGACCATGCATTCCGACGATGCATAGGTCTAGGAGGTAGTCATATTCAAAGTTATAGCTTGCATTTTTGTTACTAAATAAAAAATAGTGAAAAACAATTTCTCATGTCAAATATAGGTAAATAATAGTAGATGTGTACGTGAGTAATGAAAAAAATATTATAATTTCTTATAGTATCATTTTCCGACAAGTAAAATGTAATTTGTGGTCATTTGATGTTAAACTACAACTTAGAACGCATTTACACACATGAGATTAGGCTATATATTGCCGATAAGTAGGGTGCAAGATTCCTTATGCAGTTTTTATGCGGCAGCGTTATGATTTTTGATGACCATGCATTCCGCCGATGCATAGGTAGTGATATTCAAAGCGCAATGATAGCTCTCTACTTTATGGTAATACCCGGTGTGATCGAGGGCAGAGGACCACCGTTAAAATGTCACCTCGTAACACCACTCGTGTTTTATGGCAAAAATAAATTTCCTGGCGGTGAAAGCTCGTGCACAACATTCTTTCTTCTCTAAGAACAAAGCGGCTTCTTTATACCCAGACTTTCCCGACACACTAAATTTTAGCGCGATTTCTATTATGGAGGTATGACAGCGACAAACGACTGGCTTTTCGGACACAGTCATGCGTGTAAACTACCCGTTTAAATCTAGATTTCGCCACGCTAATGTCAAGGTTTGTTTACTATAAGAATCGCGAAGCAGGTATTGATTCCAGCAACACTAATCCATCAATACTTTCCCCTGCTTACTTATTTTCCCATCACCATTCATTCTGCATTACCAACACCACGTGCGGGGTAAATATCCCACTGAAAGTATAAGTTGCGCTGTCTTGTCTTGCTTGTAGCTTGTAGCGTAAGAAGATTGACGTATGAATTGAGACTCCTGCACCCGGATGTATCAATCTTTCAATACTTCAGCTCTAAGTGAACTCTAAGTACTCACTACATAATCTAAAATGCATTTGAGTACTTTCGCGTCTGTCTTGTCATTTATTAGCTTCTGTATATCATACGATGTGTGTAAATGAATGCAGACTGTTTAAAGTATAATTTATGTCAAATGTTTTACACTTACTCAGACTTGCTGAGCTGAGTATCAGGTCTGGATTCAAATCCCAGTGACTGCAAATCTATAACAAAAAAAAATCGCGGTATCCAATTGGTTCACAAACCATCCTAAGGTGTAGATTTCCAATCCCGTTACTGAACTTCGGTCTGTTAAACAATGTAAATTAAAAAAATAAATAACATTTACAGGGTTAAAATCATCAAGAATATAGAATGATATAAATTGATAAATCTATTAGTTTTTCAAAGAAAATAAAAAATAAAAATTCCAGTTATTCATTATATAGTAGTAGGTTCGTTCAAAAAACTCATAGCTTTTACAAACAATGATGTTAAAATTCCACATCACGAACAATTTTGTGTAAAAGGCATAGTTCTTTTTTATTTTTATTTATTAGATTGTATATATGTAACCATGGTTATACTGTGAGCTTATTTTAACGTGAAACATGGGATTTATTATAGCTTTGGTTACGACTTGTCATTTGATTGACAGCAATATATTAAAGCGATCAATTTAAAATCAAACCTAGCATATAAAATATTGAGGTTAAAAAATAATAATAGATATTTATGTAATAAGTAATAAGTAAGGATCCAAACGTGCATGATTATTTAACACATGCGAAAATTACAAAACGAGACGCAGCCGAGTTTTGTAAGAGCAGAAATTTAATCAGCGGATTTTTACTTAATAATAATCTCATTATTTCACTAGTGAATTATTGCAATCAATAATTTAATTGAAATTAGTAAAATAAAAAGTCTTTTATTAAACGGAAGTAGAAAAAAGACATTTAGATTTTGGAATTTATTCCAGGAATGACAATTCAAATGTAAAATTTTTCGTACCAACATAATTTAACCATGACGATGCTCCTGTAGTTTTATCAATTTTTTCACGAAAAAACTGTTTACTTCCCTCAAATGGAGCATTTTTATTGGATAAAAAATACTATAAAATATATGTCATTATTATCTTTCTGCCCGATAAGAGAAAGCAGATGTATACCTAAACTATGAGCCCGATTTTTAATTATCACTACAGTGAAAATAAGTGAAAAATTTGACTAAATATCACTTCTTCCATTTGATGCTATTCACAACAATACACAAAAACTTGTAATGAAAATAAGTGATAAAGTATTATTTATCACTAAGAAGAAATGAGATGAAGTCAGTTTAGAATCGAGCCCTATCTGTGAGTAGTGTTGCCATTTAGACAATACTCGAGTAAGTGTAAGTTTAAATAAAAAAGTCTTGTTTTGGTATCAAGACTCTAGATTGTTTCAAGACTCTAAATTAACCTATATACGCTTTAGGCAAGGATAGATAATTTTTCGGCAACGTTCTTTTTCTATTTTACAATCACTACTTCAGCTCGAATAGAATAAGCTTCGCATGATATATTTATATCCTGAAAATATTTTTTTTTAATTAACCTAGCGTCTTGAAAATTGTCTAGAATTTTCTCGTCTTGATAAATATAAGAATCTACAGAAGACAAGACAATACGACAAGAGTCTAGAAAGTCTATATCTAGACGGCAACACTATATTTTTGAGTATTGTTGATCTTGCTGTAGATTTAAAAATCAAGTAGGTAAGTGAACTTGACGAGTACTTTATCAATACTATTAGTAGTAATATTTTACGTATTCCTAATTTGGATTGAATGAATGAACCATCGCTCTACATATGAAGATATATTCTGTTCCTGGAGAAATACGGACCGATATTTCAAACATTCGCGCATATTGGGAGCATCTGGGAATAGTAATGTTTCTTTTCTTGTGTGACAATTAAATCTCTTTCTTTGTGCGCCCCCGTTAGTGGGTTTTAAATTCCATTTGGAGGTGTGTGGGAGTAAATCTCGAGTTTCATTTACGGCGTCCCAGTGATGCAGATATGAAGCGAAGATTTCCAGCCTATTATATTGGCCATATTTCAGGTTCACAAAAGGCTTTTCTTGTCACGACCGCACGTGGTAATTTTTTACATTTGGAAAGAATTATAACTGCGCGAGCCCTCGCTTATTATTCTCCTCACACCTGCGATATTCAGACGAGCGGCCGCCTGCTGCCCCTGCTGCCCCTGCTCTGCTGCTCCACTTTCCAACACATATTTGTCTTACGTAGATTCCAATTTTAATTGGAGATTTCATCCCGGATTAGACACTTTTCATGCAGGGGATTTTACATATTTTCAACATCGGAGCGGGATTAATTATTTTTACTTGTTACTTTACTCTTTACTTATAAAGTATACATATAAAATTTTAATTTAAATTAAATATTATACATTCTACATTCTCTACAATAAACATACCTGTATATACATTAACACTTGATTTTCTATACTTGTTTTTAAAATATAGTGACAATTGATTGTCTGAAATAACACTTCAAAAAGGGAGGAAAAGAAATACCCACTGCTAAAATCGCATATCGAGTTATTGATAAATATCTGTACAATTCGTTATTTCGTAACATTTTTCGATTATTATTATGTAGAAAATATATAAAATTGGTCATTTCTGAAGATCGGGGAGCAAAAGGTCAAATCAAGATATTTTGGGGATTTTGGCTGACACATATCGTTTACGGACAGTTTTCACGTTTTCATATGCGTACTTTTTTGATACCTTTTTTTTGTTGATATGCTGATTAATTAAGTAGGGTTTTCTTGAGCTTAAATTGCACGAAATACTAATTATCAACTGAAGATATAACAAATGCTATTCAGCAACAAAAACGTCACTAATGAAAAAAATATTTCTCTTCGCTGTATTAACAACGTAACAAAAGTTTTGTAAAAATAAATGATTAATACTAATTATACTTAAAGATCCATTGTTTTCAAAAGCACATAATTTTCGATTAATTGGTCATTTTCTCGACTGTAATAGTCTAATTCGCCATTTCTTTTATATATATATAAATATTACTACTCCTTATCACAAACCATTCCATTTAATAATGACCAAAACTTTTCAATAGGCCTTACCTATTTAGTACAAATGGGAAATTGTGAGCATGTAGTTAATCATTCTCTGCTTTTTCTAACGTAGTGGCAAGATACTAGATGCTAGTCAAAATATTCATCTTTAGGATGCCTTGTATTAAGAAAATTGATTAATTTTGGAAAACATTTTTCCGTCAATTTTCTGGAAGATTTACATATAGTGTACCTTCCTCATATTCACTTATAGTTTTATAAATTATCGAAACTGTAATAATATTTTGTCCGCTAAATATAATTACTATTTTAGATTTAGGCAACCGTCCAACTATATCGTATACACTTTTTCGAGTATCTAGTTTCTATGACAAAACTATGTAAATATTTAATAAATATGATACGACATATTAAAATTTAAACACTACTAAACGTTTTCAGTCACAATTAGATGATAAGTTTTTTTGAATTAATTTAAATAGAACGAAACTTTTGTTACATACGTTACATAAAAACATCTAAAATGCACCCCCGAAAAAACGCCTAAAAACACTAGTTATTTCCTAGGCAGTTTAAATTGTGTGGACGTGGAGATATCAAAGTTGAAAGAAACATACTGCAAATAAAATCGAGATAAAAATTTCATCGTTTTCGAAACAATTTTTAATTGTAGTTAATAGTGTAGGTAGGTTGTCAGCCTACAGTTTCGACAAGAAACCTGTAGTTTATAAAAAAATATCTTTTACAAAGTTTTAATCTATTCGGACACAGTGGTATTTTTATTTGGATAAAGATTAAAAACTGGCATTTGATCCCCAGATCTCAAATTCCATTCAATTTGTTTAGGTTTATAAAAATATGTCAATATAATGTACCAATTTCCAACCGCAGAACTGTGTTGAAAACGTGATGAAACACTTATTTACCCCGTGAACTTTAATGATATTTTAAGAGAGTTCTGTAAGTTTCCCTATATTAAAAGTTCTCTCCCTTGACAAATGATCACCTCTCGTCAATTCTCCTTGACGCCTCCCAACCAATATCCTAGTGCAAATCGTTCCTGGAGGTTGGTAACCCTGTGCTTCACGGCGCGGAACTCTCCCGTCTCTGTCTCGCTCCTGCTGTAAGCTCGCTCTGTCCTGCTCTCGCACAGCAGGAGAAATGGACAGCATTTTGGCAGGATCGTAAAGGTGCAGTTATACACAGCCAGTCGTTTCGGGAAATTAGTTTACGGGAGTAAAAGTTTTAGGGGATGCTAAGGGTGGCTATCGTACACATAGTTTGTGTGCTACGATGAGATACAATGGAAAAGATGTGGCAACTCTATTATTCTGCACGGTGGTGTTTATGTATTGCGCATTTATTGTCGATGTACAGATAGAGTCAAGAGTTTATGCAAGGAAAATCGGTTTCTCGTACTGGACTATAAATGTTCCATGAAATAATATTAAAACATACTCTTTATATCCTTTTCTAGTGGGGAAGAAATAGATTGGTAGGAGAGGTAGACTTTTGATCTTAAAAGTACATTACAGTGATATATCTCATAGAAAATGTTAATTTTGTTGTTTAGAGACACTGGTCCGTATTCAGCTCTTGTCTTTTTCTTTTCAGAAGAGCATATCGTTTTCTCGTACTGGATAATAAATGTTCCACGAAATCAGAGCATGTAACCGAAAAAAATACTGGTTAACGGTTAACCCTTATAGAGAACGTTATAATAATAACGGTTTTAGTTCGAAAACCGGTTTTTGAAATTTGGAAACCGGTTTAAACCGGTTAATATATCTCGAGAACGGTAACAGATAATTTAAATCGGTTTGAAAATTTGAAATCAGCGCATTTGTATTTACTTAAGTCCAGAAAATGAAAAGATTTGTAGACAAAAAGTTCTCGAGCGAAAAACTGAAATTCCTGTTTTTTTCGTTTTTCTCATTTTTCACAAAATCGTTCCAAAGAACGTATATGCGGAGAAAACATTTCTTTATGTATCTTTGCGCGTAGAATCCACTGGTGTAATCTTTTAGACTGTATCTCCTACCATTTTAGAGATATGGTCAAAAAACACACTTTTTTGAGGTGCAACTTTGAGGCCAAATATCTCAGGAACGAGAAGAGATAATTGAATTCGGTTTGAAAATTTGAAATCAGCGAAGGGAGATCTATCTGTTTGGTTTTTCCAAAAAAATCAAAATTTTGACCCAAAAATGGGTATGTTTGGGTTATTTCACACCCTAAAAAGGGTTTAAAGTGCTTAAAACATATTTAGGTGTACAAAACTAAAAGTAAATAAGTTTAATACGATTATGTATTGCATTTTATACCCAAAAATGAATTGAAAATTGTCTCAACATATTGTACAGTAAATTTGAATGTTTGGCACACCTTACGACTACTAAGCAAGTGATATGTACCAATAAGCTACCAACAATAATTCGAACCATTGCTGAAATCCAATCCAAAAGCAGGGTATGTAACCGAAAAAAATACTGGTTAACGGTTAACCCTTATAGAGAACGTTATAATAATAACGGTTTTAGTTCGAAAACCGGTTTTTGAAATTTGGAAACCGGTTTAAACCGGTTAATATATCGGTTAAAAAAATGACTCTCCAATAAAATGGAAATTGTAAAAACTGTCATGACTCATGTTCAAATACAAGTAGAAAACACAGATATAAAAAAATAATTAAAATTAATTAAAACAAATTAATTATAAAAATTTGATTAAAAAAAATTACAAAATAATTAATTAAAAAAATTCGAAAAAAATATCATCTGAAAAAAATATAACAATTAAAAAAACCTATTTAATTAATGAATATTCACAAAAATTCCCATAATATCTTTAGAAAAACGCACGTCACTTTTCAATTTTAAACTTGCCTGTGTTGACAAAGGCCGTATTTATTTGGGATATTTTAAGTAACCTTAACGGCCAAAGAGACTACCTACATTTATGACTCTCCAATAAAATGGAAATTGTAAAAACTGTCATGACTCATGTTCAAATAGAAGTAGAAAACACAGATATAAAAAAATATTAAAATTTTCTCGCTAAATGAAAAATAAAGGTTAATGTTCGCTAAAACCGGTTTATTTTTTTTTTGGTTAACGGTTACCGGTATTTTCGGCCTAAAAAATATCGGTTAAAATTACGGTTAAAGTTCGCAATATCGGTTAAAGGTTTTTATTAACCGGTTTTTTTAACCGGTTACATGCCCTGCACGAAATAATACCAAACATGTTCTGTATATTCTTTTTGACAACATAAAGTAAGTGGGGGAGAAATGGACTGATAGGAGAGATAGACTTTTGGTTTTAAAAGTAGATTTGAGTGATATCTCTCATAGGGAATGTTCATTTTGTTGTTTAGAGACATTGGTCCATATTGAACTCTTGTCTTTATCTCCTTCTTTAAGTCTTCTTTAGCTAGTGACGGTATCTAGGTTTAATGTAGGTGTTAATTATACCTATATTCAGCAACCTTTTCTATGCTTTCTTTAACAAAAGATGATGTTTTTATTTTGGAAAAACCAAATAATTTGCAAATATTTACTATGTCATCAATATCATGCAAAAATTCTGACATTTTTATGACTAATTTTAAACACGGCTTCTATCATCTATAAGTACCTAGCCTAAAAAAGATGCTTCATTATTGCTAATTATGACAATAAAATACGAAATCTTAGTAAAACGCCTTTAAGATACTTAATTAAGCTTCTATAAGAGTCGGGAGCAGAATACGGGCCAGTGTAAGAAGCCGCTTGAAAATTAATGCAGTCAATAGTAAATAATCCAAGATTTGATTAAAAACATTGTACCAAATACACAAAATTCGTTAATTGCTACTTAGATAGGTTTATTTATGTACATATTTTATGAATATGTGCATAAGACAACGTAACAAAAAAATTTGGTTCTTTTTGTACAGTCATAAGTAGTCCAGGGGTCCACTTAACCTCTGCTCTGAAGAGAGATGGACCAGAGGATTTTTATTGTTAAAAAGATCAATTCAAGCGGTACAAAAATTATTCGCACATAGAAAGGTAGACGATCTAGTTGCTATTTCATAAGTTCTGAAGACTGTATAAATGGTTAATTAGAGGGTAGTGATAATGAAAAAATGGAGATTATGATAAAGAAGGATTCGATGCACGATATTTAATTTGGTTTCTATTTCTTTCCAAGATTTCTCGTTATCTTACAAAGAATACACGTCCGTTTCTTTTGCATTCAGTTACATGTCTGTCTATATTTACTAAATTTAAAGATCATCCGTTTGATTCCGATTAAAAAAATTAAAATTATTAATCTCTTTTGTATATTATGAGAAATAATTAAAATGTATAAAATTATAAAGATGTATGCAATAAATAAATTTATTAATAAATAACTAATCACCTTTTATTTCGTAACCCCTTTACTATAAATTCATATTTTATGTGCAGAGTAATAAATTACTTTTGAAAATTTCGTTGAATTAAGCTATTAAAATGAATAATCTGATTTAAATAATATGTAGATAAATACATGTAGTACTGTCCTTTACAATTATGGTAACTTAGTTATTTAATCGTACAGATTTTATTTACCAAAACTATAAACATCATTCTGATACAAGTTTATTGATGAAAAACTCAATATGAAATGTTCTACATTATATCTCATTATACTTATGTCAAGGGAAGTAAAAACATTAGATTTCTCTATCTTCGTACGTATTTAAACAGTTTATTACCTATTAGCAATGATTAATGTTTTACTTATTTGCGTTTTAAACACAAATCACCCATAAAATCCTTACACTATTATTTTAGATCAGATCAATATATCCAATAACATAGTGCTTTAATATGTAAGCTTTTCTTTGCAAGTTTTTTATTTCATTTTATCACATCTATTTGTCTGCTTTAAACTCTAAAGAAAGTGTAAGAGCATATGAATTAAACATATTCACATTTTGACTTCAAATTTATCATAGAGAATAAAAAACTGAAATTGTACTCCAATTATTAATTAATAATTAATTTTCAGCGGTAAATATTTAACGAAAATTTCGTTGTTTTATAAACAAAGTGCACAAAATGAAACACATCATTAAAATTTAATTATTATCATTAAAATTGGTAATTGTTTCGTTGAAATTAATTATAGGAAAAATGAATGTAGAAATGTGGAGTGTGATTGTATGCAGGGTTGAATGTGTGGGTGTATGAGATTGGTAGTGAGAAAAAATGTCGGTTTGTGGAATAAAAGAAAATAGCGTCTTATCTGAATCCGAAACCACGGGGATATATCATTTCACGCACCGTGCGCAATTCTCATTCAATCAAAATGGAACGCTCTGACTTACGCAGCGAATCCAAAACTATTTCAAATTAACAAAACCACAGACAGTACTAACCTCTAACCATACTTTCAAATGTTTCTACATTTATATCATAAAACAGAAGAACGTAGAGTATTCGTGATGAGCTCGATATATTCACAATATATCCAACATTTGAATCACCATTGAATCAATTAATAAAAATTACGAATACATTTTTCTAATGCAGTTATTTATTTACAATACTGTAAATAAAAAATTCTTATATAGACACCACATGACTTCTTATACGCTTGTTACATTACACACATTTTTGCTATTTTAATTTAAACTAATTTTATTTGAAAGTAGTCAGATATAATCCTCCAATATGTTTGGCGACTGAGAAGGTGTTTCTAATACTTTAGGAGTATTATGAAGTAATAATTCTAGTACTATTCTCATCGAATGTTTTGAATCTTATCGTGCTAGAAGACATAATTTTGTTTAATTCTTAATGTTACGGCATATTGGTCAATATTTTCTTTAAATTGAAGTATGGTTGAAATAGAAATAAAGATCTAAACACTAAGAACATTTTTAGCCACTTAAAAGTACGCAATATGTATTTACACAATATTTATAACACCCGGAATTATCTTCATCCTGAAAATTTAATCGTTTTTATGACTGAAATCTTCCTAAATAGAAAATCGCTTATTCCTTTCAAACCACTTAATTAAAAGTTACAATAAGATTTTTAAGTTATTGAAATTAAATACTGACAAATTTTGACCAACAGTACATGGTCCGATTCTCTATATGGACCGTCAGAAAACTGACTTGGAATCCGTCAGAAATTTGTAGGAACAGTTAAGTTGACTAACGATCATAGTTTGCGTTTGAAGATTGTTGAAACACTGGTTTCTTACTACCTATGCGTCGTACAGTTTCAAATTGATTCTGAAATTAGTAGACAGAAATTATGCTAAAAGTGAATAAAACATAATTTAAAAATTTCAATTCGTAGACATTCATTAATATCTCAAAATGTCAAAATGAATATAACTGCAATATTTTCCTAAGGTTACTTTAGACTTTAAACAATCAATAATTTAAACTATTTGGTCAAATTACTATTTCTGATAAAATTAGTCGTGTTTATGTTTCCTTATTTCTATAATATACGTTTATTATTTTATTTTAATATAACGTTTACATTAGATATTTTATTCATACTAAAAATATGGTTTTCGAAATATGTTCATTTCATATTTTTTTACGAAGAACATGTACTGCGGAGTAAATTTTTTTTTTCGATCGGGCGAAAACTGATATCTTCTCGGTTTGTTTTCGAACTGGAAAGTGCATTATTCCTGTATTTTAGTGTAGGTGCTAGGGTACGAAAAATAAAAGTGATTTTCCGTACTCCTAGTCTGGGAATATATCACCTTTCCTACTAGATACACAATTTACTATTGTTCCTGTAGTTTTATCAAGATATAAAATAACTAAAATATGGAGTAGGTATACGATCTTAATTTTTATGTTGGAATAAGAGAACAAAGACTCAAGTATCTGAGGTAATTATTTTGTGCTAAATATAATTAACCAATTATATACATATTTATGTGTGCACATTGCTTACCAGTGTTGGGTTGACTTTTGTCTTGATCTGAGTATATTTTTTAATGTAACACGCCAGTATATTTGAAACAACGCGGAAAAACTGGTATTTGAATGTGCAATGCGATGTAATATGTTTAATACGGTCGCAATAAAATGTGTTTTCCTTTTAGCGGCGTTTGAGGCTGCCTGGTTTGTATATTCCTCAGTCCTCGTGCCCTTTTTTCCCTCCCGTCCCGCCGCCCGTGTATCCTATATCTTCACAGGTTCATTCCACACGAGACATCCATCTCTTTAGAGGAATTTTTTACTAAAGAAATCCCAATCCCACGACATATTTCCTAATACTTATTTCAATCTCTCTTTATGTTCTAAACCACATCGATTGGGTTGTAGAGTTTCGCAATTTAAATTGTAAATGTCAATTTGAAATTTCTGACAATATGTCATCATATCACTCACAGAAAACATTTCTTTTTATATCTTTGACGTTATGAAAATTTCTCAGAAGTTGAAAACCTCAAGTTAAATTTAATAAAAAGTTTATAATCCAAATCGGGGGATATATCGCTCACAATACGGCCTGTTGCGAATCGAGTGGGACGGGGAAACTTTGTAATTTGTTGGCGAACATCAATGTGGCAGCCACATTATCCACCAGCCTTCTTTTGTCATTCTCCTTTATGGATTTTAAATAGATCATCCCTTGAGCACTAAAAGTATATCAGATACAATAAAACCCCCGCTTAACGCTGTTCCACTTTACACTGTTTCGGTATTACTCGCTTTTTTCAAATTTTGTTTAAAAGGGCAGTAAATTTTCGATTTTTCGGAAAATGTACTAATTTGTTGCTTTCATACTTCCGTGCAATTTTCAGTAACAAAATATGAAACAGGAAACGGCAAGGTAGATGACATCTTTACAAAAACCAGAATAGTCAAATCAAATGAGGAAGCAACTTTATTATCATAAACAAGAATTATTTAGGGCTATGGAAGATAGCATTTATCTCACTTAATATAAAGTTTCAAAGTTGCGTATTTCCCATAATCGTGGGTAAAAGTGTGAGAAACCATTTCTCATAGTCCACGCAGTGTGGGAAAATCTTTTTTCACAATAATTGCCAATACTGCGCATGTGTGAAGGTACTTTTTTTGTGGTTACGTAGGCCATATTTTTTTTCATGACAAATAACTTTCGGCCATGTATTTTTATTATGTAATGTTTAGCAGTGTGGTCATAGAAAAGGTATAGTGTGCCACTCGTGCAGTCACCTATTTTTTACCTTATGTGATTCCAGCACACGATTTCGTTTTGTGCCGAAACTTTCACAACGCGTAGAAAATAGTCGACTTTCTGCACTTGTTGCACAATATACTATTTTTGTACTCTTGCAATAAAATCTGTTGATTATCGTCGCCTAAGCAACGTCGTGAATCTCAATTTTCCACGTCTCTTATTTCTAAAGCATTTATTAAAAAACTATCTTTATAATAAAAAAAGTTCATGTCATGTTGACAGCTTGACAGCACTTGGTAGTATTAAAATACATAACCACAAAACAGTGTATGTATATAATAATTAAAAATATTTGTACAAAAATAAAAACAAATTATTATCGTACGATACTATGCATTTCGACGCCGAAATCTCCGGCTCAATTCATACCTCCTTGAAGGTTATAATGCAACTTAAATAACTAAAGTAATAAATTTGCTCAAAATCAAAAATTATTTATTGTTTACAATAATGTGCACTAGGATGTATCACTGTCTTGTTATCCAATTTTATTATCCCATTATTTTATCCTGTTAGATCTATTTAATTTAATAATCAAAATTAAGTCACTATTATTCTGATTCTATTACTTATCAGAGTATAAATAACCAACATGTATGAATATAATCAGACTTGTAATAATAAGAATGGACTAATGAATGTAATAATGTAAATAAAATACACTGATCTATTTACTTACGTTGGAATCGAGTGATACGTATGCAGAGTGTGTTCTTGTAGAATAGCTTATTCTAGAGACATGGGAAAAATTGAATTCAGCTGCACTGAAAGTCTTTGTACATATACATTGATTCAAGAGTGGATTTACTTATTTCCTGAAGCTGAAACTGAAAATATATCGCGTGGAAAATCATATTGCCATTCAACATATTTCATCACGGATAGCATGAGGTGAAACTTTCATTCGCTATCGCACTCAAAGCTCGAATAGTTGTCGAATCGGTGAATAATCACACAAAAACTATCCCAACATCCGAAATGACGTTTGAATTGACATTGATATGGTATTTTCCAATGTTGCGCTGCAAAAATGAACAAGAATAATAATAATAAACATAAATAATTAACGTTTAATAGCGATTATCATGATCTTTTTGATGTTTATCATTTTGAACTAAAAATAATTTTTACAAGTAAGATATAAAACATACAAATTGATTGACAATAAGAAATAACAATATTTGCAGATTACAATAATAAACACTCGTTGATATTGTACCGATCCCAAGGTCACGCTGCAGACATGTCGAGACACGTTAGTCACCCTTCTATTGTACTGACGCATTGAAGCTGCCAGAATATTCGAGAGTTTAATTGCTCGGGTAAGTAAACCAAGCAGGAAAGACAGTTAGGACAATCTATTATTTATACGAGTGATGAACATAAATAATTAATGATATAATTATCGTGTAAATAAATAGTGCGTAGTATTAAGAGTTTAAATAAATATTCTTAGGGTTTAAGTCTTTAGTAATAATTATTACTTATACATTAGTATTTATATTTGTTTATTCATAGAATTACTTATTTTTTTATGTTTTTCTAATTTATTATACGTTTATTAAACTTAGTTACATAAGTATTCGTGTTTCAACTATTTTTACATTTCACCCAAATAAATAAACGTTACGGTATTGTTAAATAAATATCAAGTATTAATAAATGTTGAAAACAACAATAAAATTATAATGGAACCTAATGTATTTATTTGTTTTATTTATTCTAATTCAATCATGATTTATATCTAAAGAATTTTCTGTTGGATACAAAAACACAAATATTTTTCTCTAAATATAAAATCTTTGATTACAATAGTGAAGGTAGAAAATATTTTATTTTACCTTTTTATCAAAGCATATTTGATTATAAAAATACAAAGACTTTGTTACAAATATAAAATCTGATTATAACAATGAAGAGCAAACATAATAACTTTTCATTCTAATGAAATGTAGAAATTTATTGTTAATTTATAAATGTAAATACATATTATTCAAAGCTTGTTATCTATTACTTGGTAAGTCAATTTTCTTTATATTGTAGATACCGCTAATGATGTATGTATTTATACTGTAGCGATCCCAAGGTCATTCAACTAGCAGACTTATCAAGATTCGTTCGCTGCCCTTCTATTGTACCAATGCTTCGAAGATACGAGAGTATTCTAGAACTAAATTGCTCTACTATTTAAACTTGAGCAGAAGATACCGCGAGGACAGTCTAATAATACACGCATAGTGACGTAAATTGTTGGTGGAAATAAATATCATGTAAATAAATATTGCGTAGTGTAAAATGTTTATGAATCAAGCAAATTCATCAACATTTTTTCCAAATTTAATGATTGGGTTACTTTATTATCAGTTTAAGTTTGGTGAAAGAGATTTCTGCTGATGAGGCGATCACTATTAAATTTTCAAATATTAGAAAAATCTTCCTATTTTTTGCTTATTTACCATTCAACGTTCAAAGTAAAAATTAAATAAAAAAAATTAAATTAGTGAGCACTGACCGCACAGTGTCGAGTTTGTTGTATTCTGTGAACGGTTAAACTGATTAGTAGGAATAATAATAATCTGTATTGTACATAAACACCGAAAGATGTTTTGGCAATAGGTACAGGTAATAGGAATCAACTATCGAGTCTTAACGTCGTTTAAAATTTGAGATCAACGGCATATTCTGATCGTGCAAATGTCTTATTTCCATGAATTTACAATACATATTTTTTAATGATTTTGGCGCCCCGTTATTAATTCAAAGTTTCTAGCACAGAATAGGTTTATACAGAAGCGACAGTAAGACAGAGAATCGTAAATTAGAGAGAGATGGAGAATGTGCATAAATTTAAAGGGGCCATTGTTTAAAATCGGAAAGTTTCCTCACATCTGAGAGAGAGATAGGGGAAGAGCACAAATTTAAAGGTCTACACAATGCTTCAAGGTCATAGACCTGACTAGGGGAACATGAAAGGTACCGACACGGAGTGTCGCTTCTGTGTGTAACTATTCTGTGGTTTCTATACTTCGTTTTTAAACTATAGACAGTAACTAGGAATCCTAGTGAGAAAATCAAAGCCTGTGATTGGCTGCTGCACCATTTCTTGAAGCCACATTTAACCAGACGAAATTTCAGGTTAACCTTCTCAAACGTAATTGAAACGTCAAACTCTCGGAAGTTGTCAAATCAATTGTTGAATTTGCACCTGTTACGTATTTATGATTTTATATGAATAAATTAAGTAGATTATCTATCATAGTTTTGGATGATGAAAATATAGCCTGGAAAGTATAAATTCTGACGTGACCTTCATTTTGACATTTCATTTCTCCCGCCAAATAAATATAGTGATTTTTTTTGTTAACTTCTAACGGTGTAAATGTGACTTCGTTTAGTGCTGTCTATAGTTTAAAAACGGAGTATAGTAGTCATTCTCTATACATTCAATAACAATTCTTTGTTTTTTGCGCTGTATCTTTATCTCCTTGGCGAGTGCGTGCGGATAACAAATGAGCCTGGGAAGAATCGGCAAGTTTGGCGGAGTATGATGGCACGTCTGCGCCTGGTGCGCGGCGTGGCAGCCTGTAAATAACTAACTTAATTACCCGGACTCGCGTGCTCTCTGACGCCTGTCACGGCCACGTCGGCCCCCGGCAATCCCAACATGCACTCAACATCTCAAATAAATACTAAGTCTAGCGTCGATGTTGCAAACCAAGGATTAATCACTACGTACTGTTTTCTTTTGCAATGTAGGTAACTTTAAAGAAAAGGATTTGTCACAAGGATAATAATATTGTATGAATTTACGCCTGTCAGTCCACGTCGGCCCCTGGCAATCCCAACATGCACTGAACATCTCAAATAAATACTAAGTCTAGCGTCGATGTTGCAAACCAAGGATTAATCACTTCTCCTGTCGTTTTCCAATGTAGGTAGGTAAAGAAAAGGGTTTGTCATAAGGATAATAATAATAATAATAATGTGTGGATTTGGATTGGTGATCTAATAGTGAACGGAAGTTGAGAGAATATTTGTGTGAAACAAAAGCAAATGTTATTTTCAAACAAGTCACACACCGAAGAAATTAGAAAAATTAAATGTGAATCAATCAAAATTCATCCAGAATCTCTTTCACACACACACTCAAGAAACAAAAATTAAATTCGTTTCAGTTGACAATAGGTACCATCCCTGGCCTAAATTGTGACGAAGTAATATAAATAAAAACGCGGAAAACAGACATCAGAACATCTCAAATAAATATTAAGTCTAGCGTCGATGTTGCAAACCAAGGATTAATCACTTCTCCTGTCGGTGTTCCAATGTAGGTAGGTAAAGAAAAGGGTTTGTCATAAAGATAATAATAATAATAATAATGTGTGGATTTGGATTGGTGATCTAATAGGAAACTGCAGAGAGATTCTTTGTGTGAAACAAAAGTGTAGGTAACTTTCAAGAAAAGGGTTTTTCACAAGGACAATAATAATGTATGGATTGGTGATCTAATATGTGAAACTGCAGTCGAGAGTATCTTCTTGTGAAACTAAAGCTAGTGTTATCTTGAGGCAAGGCACACATCGAAGAAATTAGAAAAGTGAAATGTGAAGTGTTCAAAATTCAACAAGAATCTCTTTCACACGTACAAGAAACAAAAATTAAATTTGTTTCAGTTGACAATGGGTACCACCACCGGCCTAAATTGTGATGAAGTAGGGATTGTTGTAATACCAACTGTTTTAATAATAAAAATAAAAACGTGGAAGAGGATATACTGGCATCAGTAATACAACGAAGTAGATTCGGTAGTATCATTTTACTAAGTTAATTTTTTGGTGTTTTTATGAACGTCCTTTTACATAGTTTTAAAAAAATCTTATTTTTCAATTATTAGGGTTTAAAGAGTGTTAACTGTACTTTCCGCTGTTGATCCTCACGTCATCAATTGCAATCAAGTGATTTAAATCTTTTGGGAAGAAAGAGGGATTGATGACATTATCTTATCAGGTGAAATCGAGTGATTTCCGAAATAAATAAATGTCAAAACTGACAGTATTATATATGTATATCCATAAAAATGGATGAAATATACGCAAAGAGTTGTAGAATAAACTAACGAAACTGTCAACACATAATGAATCCACGCCAAAATCACCGTTTTCAATGACAAAAATGACATGAATAACATATTTAAGTTTTTTAAATATTTGAAAATATCCCTTTACAGTTGTTACACTATTGTTCCTATTTCATTTTTGTCGTTGGTTAGACGCAGATGGCATTTATATGTAACACATACAATAATGAGATAGCAAATAAAAGTGTCTACTATACCATGCATATACGACAAAGATGCAATATAAAAGTTTAATAATTCTTACAGCAGAAATTTTACTTAAAAACAAAACATTAGTATATTGTACAACAAGAGTGGATATGAGCATTCCACTCGATTAGTACAGTGTGTACTTTTGTCTACGACCAACACGAAAAGAAAACAATAAGATTTAGGTATTCACATAATTAAGGTTATAATCACGTAAATAAACATTTGAAATATTTGCGCTCGCGTAGAGAATTGTGGGAAATTCAGTGACTGTCAAGTGAGACAAACATTTTATGAAACAATTACTTTAAATAAGTATTGTGAGGTGTGATACCAGTTTAGATAATACTTTTTCCTACGACCACTGTTAAAAATAGTCTTTTTAACGGTTGCTTAGCAAGTTAAAAATAACAGTTTATAACACAGTGAATACTTTTAAATCGTTGTCATTGACAGAATGTAGGAAACAAATATGATTCCGTACTTACGGAGTAATCAAACTTTGCAGTCTTCAAACATAGTAATGAGCGTGATCCTCATTAAGAAAGACACTAGCAGTAAAGGGAATGTGCTAGTTGATAGGAATCATCCAGAATCTAGAAGGTAGGTGGTGCTAGTGCAGTTTAGTGCGGGACCCCTCGTAAAAACGTTAGTGTTTTGTGTGTTTCGTGCAGTATTCTATTAACTCGGGCATCATTAAGAGCGGGTATTTTTCCCGAGATGTTTTGTGAGTTTTTGTGAATAGTTGCGAGATGGCAGGGCCATTAACAAGCGGAGTAAAGATCTCGAATCCGGGAACTCGATGTAAAGCTATTCAAATGTCTCATTTTTCTTCCCGTAAATTGGACAGGAGTTTCACTTTCAGGTAGACGGAACGCGGATGTTCAATTTGGAATTTACAGTCACATTATCCAGTTTATTTTCTCTCCAAGAGCTACTAAACTCAAACAGTTATTTACGGGAGCGTAACATTGTAAGTCAAACTTGCAAACATCGCATATTCATTTTATGGAGAACTGCTCCATCATTACAACGCCAAGGTTGGAAACAACACTTAAATACAACACTACCACAACAGACAAAGGTTGAAGGGAATATAGATGAAAGTTTTACTTTAATACTTCTTTTACTACTCCCCTTATATATTTATATGTTTCCGATTTATATACTTAATGAACTCCCCTTGCCAGGCAATTCATTAACCAAATAAACGACTGATTGACTATTTTTAATAACATTTGACATTTTGACATTTTGTTTTAACTACTTCTGGTTGTACGTAAATATGTGCTGAACTAATTTTAATAACCCTAAAATTCGGTCTACTAGAGACAGACTACTATTGCTATTTTAAAGATATAACTTAAACTTTCTCTCAGTACTATTTTTTCAGCGGATTAAATTCAATTTTAATTTAATAGGTTAAATTCAGTTTCATCCAGATTTCCAATATTTTTTGATACTCTTAGCAAATGCAAGTCTCCTTATTTTGTTTTATTTCTTCTGACAATACGTCTATTAAGGCAAGTATTTCCTAAAGTTTCAATTGAAATAGGCTGTTTAATTATTTCAGATATTTCTCGATGTTCTGATTAGTTTAATGTTCGTACCATGATATCATTGATATCTCATCTAAAGTTCCTTTAAATGAAATGTTTTTTGCAGAATTATCGAATTTTTTCTTAATAAATTTGCCATTTGGGTATTTCATTGTGTGTCAAGTAATTAGAAAATAAAAAGATTAACTTATAGACCCATTGTAAATGTTACGATTCAAGAACGATACATTAAAATTGTAATTAAGACAACTTTCTAGAAAACTGGTCGAGATAGAAAAATTTCGAAGACCGCTGTCAATTCCTCATAAAAAGAGTATATAGAATGTGCAAACTGGAAACTGAATTGAAATAGGAAAGACCTTTGCATTTTTTCAGGAAAACAAATACATGATTAAAATGGTCAACTAATACGGCAAATTATTCCAATTTAATCGACTTCGTATCTCTTATGGTTCTTGAGATCCCAAAGGTTAGCCTCGTAAAACAGACATCCTGTATAGTCACCTTTTGCACTCTCTTACTGAGTATTGATGATCCAGATCCAAATATCCCAAATAGGTACCTAACTCAGTTTTGGTACTATTTATTGAATGCGACATGGTTTGAAGCAGTTCGCCAATACCCCATAGTGTGCGGAATGAATTTCCATATAAAATAAAAAGCTGGAGTGTAACAACTTGGCGAAAACAAAGTCCGTAATGCTGGTCCAGTGTCCCTCGCCGCGCTATCATATCTCCGTTAACACATGTCCGAGCCATACGTACTGAATTTAAATTATCCCGGCTTCAAAACTTTACTCTCATTTGCATTCCACTGTGTAAAAATCAATGCCACAATCCCGCGCCGAATATTACCGATATTATTCACGCACAATCCCTGGATCATTATAACAAGAATAATTACGCAAAAATTGATATTATTACTTTTTTCTTGGATTTCGTTTTGGGTGTACCTATATCGAATTTTTATCTGGGTTTTTATTTTATATTTTAATTGCCCACACCTATAGGTCCATGGGGAGTAGTAATAATAATACAAATATATAATTTCATTTTTCCCGATTTTCACCAATACAGAGAGTGAACATACCGATTTTGACATTGCGAAGTTTTAATGGATTTCCACGAATTAAAGTCTTTACAATAGGTTTCGACTATTTTTTGCTTGATGTCTGTCGGTCAATCCATCAAAACGAATTTAAAACTTTTGAAAAAATCATACAACTAGAAGTGACAGTTTACTCCTGATATTTTTATGTAAAATTTACTCATAATTCCTACGAAGAAACAACAACTCGGGTCAAAAGTGATTCTTAACTTAATGTAATATACCTACCTACGTAATTTTTTACATTCGTTTGTCTGTTACTATGCTACAATTACTCCTAAAGTTTACCCGTAAATTTATGGGTAATTTTATATTACTTATGAAAAAATCTGATGTGGCCAGCACATTACCTGGAGCCTGTCCTGTTTACTTTTTATTAATATTTATAATTTCCATGCGTTGACTGCGAACACGGTAAAATGAATTACTAAATTATTAGTACTTATGGTATTAGTACAATTACTTTTTAGAGTATCCAATAATTATTAATATTTTCACTACCAATCCTGTCCATTATAATAATTCTCAATATCATACATAAAATATTTATTTCTATAGGTATACAGATTAACCGCAATTATAACAAATTTAGCAAATCATTAATTACTTGTTATAGTTAAATGAGGTTAAGTAGAATCAAATTTGAACTACATAATTATAGATAATAACATAATATTAAATTAGTATTTACAAAAATTCTCATAGGTATATTCATAATTAATTCATATATTTGAGAAAAACAATTCATATCTTCATAAAAACACCACCTCCGGTTGCAAGATTAACACTAAAAGCAAATCAGGTCTAACAAAAGGTGTCAAAATGCTATATCCAAAATTTCAACTTTTTTTATTCACTGTAGTATTTCAGTAATCGTTACGACAATATCCATCAATCCACCCATCAACACACACACACGGACAGGCATCATCGTAAAAAAATCGTTTTCTGGGGACTTCAAAACGTGCTTATCTAGTGAATACTCTACCAGATTTTTAGAATGATTCCAATACCTCTCTTACTGTCTAGCGAGCGGTAAAAAAGTGTCATTCTATCGTACACATTTATAAATTTAGATTTGAAATTTACGATTTACCGTGTTGGTTTATTGCGAATTTAAAGGTAGGAAATGTGTCCAATCAACATCTTATGTTGGGACACTTGGTGTGACACAAATGGGATGACAGCTATATAACCTTTTAAAGAATAAAACTCAAAAAATACAATAATACTACCATGCTTATCACATTTATCATAAATCAATATGTGTTGTTCTACAGATAATTAATAACAAATCCATGTTTTCAGAATCCATTTCAACCACATTTCAACTGTCACTCACCCTGTCACTTGAAACTGTCATTCTCTCCGCCAAATTGTTTGAAATACTGTAAAATGATTGGACAGATTTACAAATTTACATTTAGAAAATAAAATATGGCAATATTTTAAATGTAAATTCTAAATCATAAATTTCTTAAATTCATCATGAACCAACAAAGATATGTACAATTTATAATTACAAATGTAAATTCGTAAATCTAAATTTGCAAATTAAATCCATCATAAACCAGACTTTAACTGTACCTAATTTATTAAAATATATGACGATCGTTTTATTCTTTCGGATATGAATAGTTAAATCTAATTATATTTGAAATGAATAAATGATTATCATTATATTTTAATTAATAAATGTTCATAAAGCCAAGTGCAATTATTATTGTTTTAAGATGTACAGTTTGTATATTGTTTTATGTACCGATATAAGATTTCTTCTGATTACTTATAAGCAAGTTTCATGGTTAGAAGATTAAGTACTGGTGGCAATGAACTATTTAATTACTTTGAAATTATTAAAACATTTAAGATCCCAAGAATGCCTAGTAAAATATTCATATTGCACCACAAGAATTTAACTATATCTGTCATAATAAAAGATCTGCTTAAGATGTTAATAACTTCTTCACTTTGAGAAAAATATCCTGCATTAAAATGAGTAGCAGTGCCCGAGCAATTCTTCTGTTTTATGATGAAAGTTTCCCCTCGTTTAAAACTGCAATTAAAATTTAAATTGAATATATCAGGTATTCTCGTTGACGGTACATAGCTGTGCACTTTGGAATCTGGGCGGATGATAATGATTCGCGCTGGCGACATATGAAATAGATGGTGTGGATTTATGGCGAGATTTGGATTTCTGTCGGAGTCTCCCTAGTATTCCGCTTAGGAGAATTGGAGAACGAAAATTTAAAAACAATGTAAAAATATGTTCGATGATGTTCCAATAGATTTGTTCCAACTAACTTCCAAATCAATTCGGAACTGTAATACGCATGCGCAGTTTGAAAAGAGCGTTCCAACTAATTTCAAATCCAATCTCTGAACGTAAATCAGCTGCTTCTACTGATTTCTGACTGGTCTAGAATCAGTTCTCTGACAGTCAAAACATTTCAGAGAATGGGAGCATGTACTGTCGGTCAGAACTTCTGACAATTCAATTTAATTGAATTCAAAACTGTATTTAAGTTTAAAAATAAGGTTTTTGTAAACAGTTAGAGAATTTTTTATTTATCTTTCATATTTATACATTATTTTCAGGTAAAAGTAAAACTAACCGAACAAAAATGACAGTTCAGAATTTCTTCCAACAAAACATTGTTCGGAACTATTCACCATTCACGCTTGCGCAAACAACTATACATGAACTGATACATAAACTAATCACAAACCGTTAGGAATACCTAGTTGGAACAAACCAATTGTCAAAATTGTAGTAATGTATGGTTCAGAGATATATGGTTATGAAGAAAAACAAGTATTAGAAGACATACAGGTGAAATGTGCCAAGTGGATCTTAGGTAGACAGATGAACCCCGAGCTATATAGTTCTAAAAGAAATGGAAGTAGTAAATATGATGAAAGAGAGCGGTTAAATTCGAGCAAAGGATAAGAGAGTCAGAAATTTTAATTATGTAACAGTGTTGAAAAAAATATTAAAAGAGAAGATGAAAGCAACAAACTAACAAAATAGGGAAAATCAACAAAAAATTATTATGAAATAAATGGATACCTAACAAGAGAAATCAAATTAAGACGAGTGGACAAAACAAGGGTAAGAGAAGCATTACAATATAGAGATGACTCCTCTCTCTATAAAATCCAGGCTCTTTTCCTTTTTCCTCAGAGTTGTTTTGACCTCTGGCTTGGTTTACAAGTTGAGTAATCTTAACATCTCTGCTTAGCTACTGATGATGAGTTCTCAAAATACGTAGGTATATAGCTTTTTAAATTATTTTCAAGGTTAGGGTTATTAAATTTTATTATTTTAAATCATTTTTGAGTTATACGTACAGACGTCACGCTGAAACTAATCAAAATTTATATTTCCATTAAAACCTAAAAACCAATTTTTTTTGCGATTACAAAACTTCCTTTATTTTATACAAGAAAGTAAAAAAGAAAAATATTATTATAAAAGTCTCAAACTATACCTATAAATAATACATGTAAAGTATTTATATTCGATACTTGGGTAAGACAGGAATTATAAAATAAAAAAATACAACACAATGACAATTTCCCTCGTTTAAAACTGCAATTAAACTTTAAATTGAATATATCAGGTACTCTCTTTCCCGGTGCATAGCTGTGCACTTTGGAATCTGGGATGATAATGACTCGCGCCGCGACATATGAAGTTGATGGTGTGGATTTACGGCGAGACTTGGATTTCTGCGGGAGTCGCTCAAGTATTCCGCTCAGGAGAGGGCCGGAGGCCGGCCGGCCGTTTATTTAAAATAAAGGGATCGTTAACGTCCAAGAGCCTCAACTTATTACGGGCTTTTTTAACCACACGCTTCGCTATTAAAACAAATGCGATATGCTGCACACGTTCTACGACTCACTCTCATACACTGCTTCTCTCGTAAATTAAACACTAAACAAGACCTGATACCCGGCCTTCTAACAATCGCTGATAACATAAATTACGTGAAGCTTGGACAGTAGAGGCTATATATGTATACCGTATTAAGAAAACCCTCAATGTACGAAAAATCTAATGAACAATTAGATATTATAGATTCTACACTTCTAAACATCTTAATCTCAGATCTTTTCTAGAATTGATTGTGGGGAAAATCGTATACCTAAGTACCCAGTTTTTTATAAATAAGCACGTTTCAATATTCTAACAATTTGATTTTAATTTTTTTCGCTGTTGTTATATTGGGAGAAGTTGATAAGATATTGACGAATTATTGCAAATTTACAAAATTTGTCTTGTATTTTCCAGTAAATAGTTATTGTATCAACTTATGAGAAGATCTAAAATTAGAATGGAAATATATGTATTTATTGGTTTCAGGATATTAAGCCTTTGTTTACGTAGACAAAAGTAAGCAGGGTAACTAAGTCATAATTATATCCCATGTAATTGTGACAAGTCAATATGGTAATATTTTCGTACAGATTTGTCAAAATAATATGGGACAATTGGATAATACAGCTGTCATATCAGTTCATACAAACTTGATTATGAAAATGCTACAAGAAAATTTTATAATAGTCAAGGTTCTAAAAGTAATATTTTTGGGCCGAAACCGAAGTTTGCAGCCGAGGCAAAGCCGAGGCTACAAATCAGATGAGGCCCAAAAAGAACTTTTAGCCGAGGTTCACACAACATTTTTAGGCGATTACAACAAGAAATTATGAATTTTCATTCAAAATCAATTTTTGACATCTGTCAAAATTTACTTTACGGCCGCATTTACTTTACGGCCGCATTTACCTAACGGCCGCATTTACTTTACGGCCGCTATTTTGAACAAACTAGCGGCCAAAAATTTTGACTTTGACAGATGTCAAATAAAAATTCATACTTTAAGGTTGCCAGCAGATACGAAAAACAACAATTTATGTACCAGCCGCCTAAAAAGTAATGTTTATTAATAATGTGAAACTGGTAAACAATTGAACAAGCAACGGATGTTTTGTATCATACCAAACCTTAGATATCTTAAAATCGTTGTTCATCGAGTTCAGAATTCAATTGAAATCTGCGGTGGTTGTGATATTCATAACTATCCTAGGTATGTAAATAGCTACAATACCTTAAAAAACGAAAAAGTACGTAATCATAACGATTGTAATTGTACATTTTTATATAAATATGATTACGACTAATCTTGGTATTTTGTTTGTACATTGGTATTGATACGGAAAAAAACTCACAGTTATGTTGATAAAATTCTATTTGCATTTGTAAATGTCTGAATATTTTTATCTACAATAACGACAGGGAAACTGTAGTGGGACACTAAAATTTTGTTAAATATTTAACTATCTGGTGATAGCAAATACATTTATCAATAGTTGTACTCTGTAACTCATTTGCTAAATAGTTCGGCTGTTTCCGTAACTTTTTGTAACTTTGATATATTATAGGAAAATGTGTTTCCTCAAAATTATCTCTCGACATATAGTATTCCAATTTGAATTTGATTGATTTTATATATTTTTTATTTCTCCTATAAAACAATACTAGACAATGTTACTTTTAAAAAGATTATTGTTATTTAAGAAGAACGTCGTAGATTACTTTTAATTTATAGAGGTGAAATGAGATCGGTACATGACACTAGTAATAATGTCATTTCTGACACTCGTTCAGAATCATTTTTTTTACCTACCTACTATTTACATCGTTTTCAAATCCCAAAATTCATCGATAGTTATAATTTGAATAGAATAAAACCTTAACTATTCTATGCTTGTGGAACCTCTAATAGTGTGTGCGAAGGAAGAAGGATTCCTCCGGCATTGCGTGTTTTGCATGGGATGCATTCCTGCATGTCGGCCATTTTTGCCGGAGTTTTTCTCGGTCGGGCCGTGTGTCTAATTAGGCCCGCAGATCTGGCCGCGGCTTTATTTATGGCCATTGTTTTACATAGTTGCGTCGGGAACAATGGCTACGCACAATCTTCTCCGTTCACATGCCTCGTGCTTAAGTAGCGACCTTTTTATAGCCGGCCCCTCCCAACCAATGCAATTTTAATATTTATAGCAGCCGAAAATTGCACCGGCAAAAACAGCTCCTCTTTTTCACAATCTAGTATTTTTACGTTGGAAGTTACCTAAAGTTATTTACACCTATGGCATGTTCTGAATTCTGTACACTATTCAAAATAAATAAATCACTCATCGAAGTTGCTTATTACACTAACTCCACGTTTTCACAATATTCGTATTTTTACTTTGTAAGTTACCTGCAGTTATTTACACATATAGCATTTTCTGAATTCTGACTATTCAAAATAAATAAATCACTCTTTGAGCTAGCTTGTTGTATTAAAGGTCTCGACTTCACATCTTCTTGGGACATATTTTATTGAAACTTACTTAAATCATAAAATTGGAACATTTTCTAATGGATCAAAGTCATACAAACTACAAACTCACATACATATACGTATACGGATATATTACACAAAATATCTAATTTAAATTATTGTTTCTGATGTTTTTTCAACAATTCAGATATTTTTTTTTTGCTTTTATAAGAATACAAACAGTCTACGTAAAAATATCAAATTTCGAATCGGATATGAAACAGGAACAATTACATTTCCTGATATTCTTTAGGTCACCTGGACAAACGACACAAAATAGGAACGAACATTACAAACATTGTGTAAGGATTTTTGTCTTGATAAACAGATTTTTATACAACTCAGGGCCGGTTTTTCAATCATTGGTTAAGGTCTTCGCTTAGAAATAATCATAGTTAAAATGCGCAGTTCCATTTTTAAATTGAGAATCGTGGTTAAATATTTCTTTAACCGGTGAATTCTTAACCGGTTCAAATTGGCGGGTTAACGACTTAATCGTAGTTGATTAAATAAGTTCTAAGGAAGATGTTGAACTAATTATTCATATGATTAAAAAAACACTATAGACAAAGACCAGATTATTTTAAGAAATTATAGAAATGATGAGTGCTATATTTACTGGAACTTCTTGATGAGATAACTCCTCCAACAGATAGATGTGTATACATATTATAAATTTGTATATGTAATGGTTGTACTCTCTTTATAAATTTTATTGTATATTAATATTTCTTCTAGAAATATGCTATGAAACAGGTGCAAATTTAATTTCGAATTCCTTACTTGCAAGTTATTCTATGTACCTATGTCGTTTTTTGTATTGAACATAATTCTCTCAACCATGTTCCTTGTCTTTAATTGTCGTTACATCTTTTTTTTTGCACTCATCAAATTGCTCACAATAATGCATTCTACATCTGAAAAATTAGCACTTCTGTTGCGTTTATCTGTCATTATTCGATATTGTCACAATAAAATGTAACTAAACAAGCACTTATGAACTGACAGATCTAGTAATATGAAAAGTCGTATATTTTTCTTGCCAACCTGAACTACAAACTCGATAATCAGATTAATTTAACCGGAGATGTCTACATGATTGAAAAACGATCTTTGCGTTAACCATGATTGAATTGTGCTGGTTAAATCTAATCATGATTAAAATAACCGTAACTTAATCACTTAATGTAAAACTGCCTTTTATTCTAATAGTTATTTTTTGTTTCAGGTACATACAACTTACTAACCATCAAGTATCAGCATTGTGTAAGTTTTTATATAAATTATTGATATTATTGCAAAATTTTTATTGTTTAATTCATGTACCTGCACGAAATATAATTAAATTTTCATAACAATTTTTCTACCAAAGTTCTAACTAATCTCTTATTTGGTTTTCTAAAAAGATCAAATATTTATTTATGATAGAATCAAATTTCTTGAAAAATAATTAATCATCCGTCTACATCCTTGTAAAAACTCTATCTACACGTGCTTGGTTATATAAAAGTATAGACCAAACATATATTTTAGTTTCTATGGCAACAAGCAGAGAAGAAATCATTTCTGTGAATATGAACAAAATGTTGATTTGCAAATTTCACAGCTACAATGTTGAGTTGTATTTTTTATTGATCCTCGCTGAAATATTTAATAAACACTCGTGGAATTTAATTTGTAGTTTTATAGCAAAAAGGTAAAAGAATTTTAAAAATTGCAGCAATCTACAAGATAATTTATAAAGGAAAGAATGCAAACCATTCCACCTGATCACTGGCTGGTTAGTAATTAAAACATTCTGGACACTTACAAATATTACGCCGCTTATAGATCCAATGCAGGTGGAGTGGGACTCCTGCAAAACTGTTTGTGTTGTCTGTCAAGTGATCCGTCTTTTTGATTGGCGTAGCGGGAGACTATACGTAGAAGCCTGTGCTACCCTACGACGTATAGCAGTGATCGTCAAAATGTTACAGGAGAGATAACAATTCAATTCCCAATGCTTTAATGTACAGTCAATACTTTTTATTTTAATGTGCAGGGAGCGGATCTGGAAATATAAACAAATATAAAAAAATAGTTAATACATTTTTATTTATATTTTTTTCCAAAGAAAATACCAACTTTTTGCTGTTATTTTATTGAGATCAATCAAAATTTCCTCAGTTACCAGTTTATCACAGCAATGGTAAAATACAAACATATATCACCTTATTCTTATTTACATTCGTTACTAAGGAAATTTTAACCTTATAACCAAATTTGCAAAATTGACAATTAAAGGCCCATTCCCAACCAAATAATTCCAAGTCTCAATTTCAATTTCTACTTTGTAGTTCAGCTTAAACTGTTGTAATGTAATACCCGCGTTCACAACTACATAATTTGACTTTCCAATTTATACATTCACTTCAAGGCTGGCAAGCTCCAAATTTTCCAATTCCATTTCGAAGTAACGAATGAACGATGAAAGTGTGCCATTTTGACATATTTGACGTTTCTTCACTTTATATTTAAAGTTAAGTTATACGGCTGTTCACGTAATTATAAATGATAAACTTGTTCTAGAAAGTAATATGATAGGGGCTCTTTATTATATCAAAAAGAAACATCAAAGAAAATGTGGTTGGGTTCGACCTAATAATGCTAACAGAGTAAAGTAAGGTGATTTTAACAATTTTTTAGAAGAAATTAAATTGGGAGATCTAAAAACGTTCTTTAAGTAAACACGTATGAATATTGACTAGTTAGATAAACTGTTGTCAATATTAGCCCCACTTATAACGAAAAGCAATCATAGAGAGGGTACACCTTTATTCATGAAATAAGTAGTAATTGTAAATGCTTTTAATTGGAAGCAGAAATTGCAAATTCAAAGTGGAAATTGAAATCACTAATTACATGATTCTGAACTTATCTTACTTTGTGTTATAATTCATTATATTCTCTCAATAAATCTAAATTCGTGATATGATTAATAATCCAATATGTTGCTCATGAAACCTAACCAACACATTTCTGCAACTTGGTTCCCGTCGAAGATATCATGGATGATAATCATATCATTTCTTATATTATGTATGACGATAAGTTAGTGAGAACTATTAATCGCTGTTTTTAAAACAGGAAATTTATTTAGCTTAATATAATAGTATATGAAGTATTAAGAACGGAAATGACATTTTACCGATCGAAGACAATTCTTTGGAAGTGGAGCAAAGCGACGACTTGAATTATTATTTGAGATCGGGATTCCTTACTGTTCGTAGGGCTTACGAGGGGGTGTTGATAAATACTTAGCCTACCATATAAAACGCCACAATAATTCAAAACAAAATTTTATTTATTCAACATAATCTCCTTTAAGACTTACACATTTAACACAACGTTTATAAAATAATTGTAAACCCTCTAAAAAAAATTCTTTGTCTTGGTCTGCAAACCACTCCTCAGCGGCACGTATGGCTTCATCATTTGTGGAAAATCTTTTACCTTTCAAGTGTTTTTTAAGATTTGGGAATAAATAATAATCTGATGGTGCTAAATCCGGAGAATAGGGCGGATGGTTAACCAATTCAAAACCAATTTCATGAATTTTGCGCATTGCAATCAAGGACTTGTGAGCAGGAGCATTGTCTTGCAAAAAGAGAACACCTTTGGTAAATTTTCCGCGGCGCTTTTCCACAATTTTCTTGCGTAATTTAGATAGCAACTCAGCATAATATGTTCCCGTGATAGTTCTGCCCTGTTCCAAATAATCTGTCAGAATTATCCCATCTTTGTCCCAGAAAACTGAAGCAAGAATCTTACCAGCGGATTTTTGAACACGGAATTTTTTTGGTCGTGGAGAACCGGAATGCTTCCACTCTTTCGATTGCTCTTTAGTCTCTGGGTCATAATGATGAATCCACGTTTCATCCATAGTAACAAGCCGATCCAAAAATGTTGAGGGGTCTGCTTCAAAACTACGGCAAATTTCCTTCGACGTTGTCAAACGAAAACGCTTCTGATCAGCTTGCAAGCATCTTGGAATCCATTTGGCCGAAAGTTTTCTCATATCCAAGTCGTGATGAACAATATGAAATACACGTTCATAGGAAATGTTCAATGCTTCCGCTATACGTTTCAGCCCAATTCGTCGATCTGCTAAAATCATATTATGGACAGAATCAATGTTTTCCGAAGTGGTCACAGAAATTGGTCTTCCAGCGCGGTGCTCATCTTTAACATCTGATCTTCCTCTCTTAAATTCCGCAACCCAGTTTTTAATAGTTGCATATGAAGGACACTGATCACCTAAAGTGTCTGTTATATCAGCAAAAATTTCTTTGCCGGATAATCCTTTCAAAAATAAATATTTAATAACTGACCGCAACTCAACTTTTTCAAATTCTAGCTTTTTCGCAAACATGTCGTTTTCAAAAATTCACAGTTTAATCACCGTTCAACTTATAGATGTCAAACTTTGTCAACTTATTTATAAAACATCATAGTTGTAACCATAGCAACCATATTCACTTTCAGATATTAAAACCATCCAAGGCTAACTATATATCAATACCCCCTCGTATATAATTTTTGCACGCTGATTAATTAAATTTCTCTGAATTAAAAAAAAAGTATCCAATATGAGTGTTGTACTAAAATTAATTCATGGAACACCGAACTTCGTTTCCATGATATTTTTCAATCATTCGTTTTATTTTGCATTATATCAAAGTATAGTCATTTGTAGTTGTGATTTTGTGTAAGAAATAACTGCGAAAATAATTTGCAAGGTACCATAATTTATCAATAATTGTTGTATTAGTAACTGTACTTTTAATTTTATTAGCAATAAATGAATGTACTTAATCATTTTTGTACATTTGTACTAACCATGAACCGTTCTAGAACGGTATGTAAGAATTTACCGTTCTGTTAGACGTATCAACCAGCAAAATCAATTCACTTTCTTGGAAATTCAAAAACATTATACTGATTGCCGATTGCTCATTTTGTCAGTTTTCTTAATCTGCTCGTGCAATGATAAAATACTTTGCCAAAGAACGGTATTATTAGATGATACCTCTTCCTCATTGTTTATATTAAAATTATAAAACTAGACATTATTAATTTCATTTACTCATATGTAAATAAGTCAATAGATTTTTATCATATCGAAAATATTAAATACAGCACAAGTTATACAAAGTTGTATATTATATTTCCATATGAAATATAATGTTGTTGCATTTTGAGGACCGCAGACATAAACATTACTTGCGTTTTACTGCTCCTGCTATCTCACTCCGTCATATCTTCGATCTACATGCGTACTTGGTCTATGTTTTATTATACAACTTTGTCAACCGCGACTACTTATTATAATTATGTATTCAATTTATCTTGCATACAATAAAGATACCAGCTAACAGCTACTCAGTGAACGTGACACACGAATACCTAATTCGCTTCTGGTTCTGGGAACTCAGATTTTCACACTCAACTAAAACTGAATCAAAGAAAATGTTATTAGTATTGTTACTAATAACTAAACAATGGTAGTATGGTGAAATAGTTATTGTAATAGATCCCTAGAAGGCGATTCCATATTTCGGAATAAAATGGATATGGAATTGACTTGACTTAACAATTTACGTTGATAATCAATTTGAAAAATAAACACTGTTAACTGTTAAGTATCATCTTTATACGAATATACTGTATCGGTGATTCTTCCAATATACTGTACACAAAAATTATTTTAATCGTTCAAAAAAACCAAGAAAGAGGTATTGTCTTAATTATTTTGTACTTATTTCTCAGGAAAATATTCTAACAGCTGTCAATGTTAATTTATTAACAAGGCATCAAATGGATGTTGCCTACAAAAATTAAAAGCTAACTAATTTATTATGTTTAATAAGTTTCTCTCGAAAGTAAAGTACCTTTTTCAGAAGGCCGATTGGAACAAAAAATGAGGTATATAACTAGACATTATAGCCGTTATAGTAACAATATAAATAAAATTTTAAAATTTTACGGCTAATCGTTTTTGAGTTGTACGAAAAAATCAACAAAACACTAGGAGCAAAATGCCCTTTTGGCACTACCAATTGCAATGAAAAAAGGGAAGTGCACAACTATATGTTGTACCAATCCCATATACAAAATTTCAAAATTTTACGGTTAATCATTTTTGAGATAAGCGAGATACGTCATGCCGAAACTAGTCAAAATGGATATTTCCATTAAAACCTGAAAACCGTAATTTTTTGCGATTTCAATACTTCCTTTTCTTTGTACAAGGAAATAAAAATATTAACTGTAACGTTTCTATTTCATGTAAAATGAATTTATTAAAAAAATATATTATAACCATACATCAATGAACTCTTTGCGCATGCGTGTAATCAAAGAATTTTATTTTTAGGTTGTCACGTATTACAATAAATCGTCCTCTGTATCATTTAAAAATGCTGATTATCTGTAAATATTGCTAATTCTACCAAAGTTGTGGTTATCGTTGGAACTAAATAATATACGTAATCCTTTATGAATTGGGTTGTAGTTAGTTTGACATTTCAGGATGCTAACAAGGTGTATAATTTTGGGACTAACTAATTGGAGTTAGTGGCTAATCCTTTTTATGAATCTAGGTGTTAATAGTTAATTTTGGAATGTTTTTTTTTAATATTATCTGTATGTAGAATTTAATAGCTATCATTCCAGGACAAAAAGACAATTTAATTGTTGTGAATAAATGAGCAAAAAGAAAAAGAATGAGAATTAAGGTCAATTTGATTATCTCAAGAATTTGAAATAAACGTAAGTGGACGCTTGTGAAACGATGGCAACTTGTTATAAAAATCGCGAAAGAAAAAAGTAGAATTTTCCTCCGAGCGAAAACGAAACTAATTGAAACTTTTAATGCCGGAAAAATATTAACAAGTCCATCTAATCGTCATGTAATAAAGTTGTAGGATTTCTCCGCTTTTCCAATTTAATAATTTCTATATTTCTTTAATCACAGCAGTTAGGAAACTTCATTCTATCAATCAGAAGCAATTAGTTGGCATTGGAAAAGTTCGTACGACTTGTTCAATTTAGAAATAATCGCCTTACTCTAAGCCAACATATCTGGGAAACTTTCCCAATAAAATAAAAATTCCTAGAGGTTCCGTGTTCGAATCAAAGCGGGTCACCAATCATACAAATACGGACGTATAGCCCACTTAATCACACTTCGGCTCTATAGGAGTTATCTTTTACAAATCGTATACAGTTAATTCTCCTTCTTTAGTACAATTAAACGGAAAATATCTACTAAAGGTGACAATTTTATGAACAATTATGGTACAATCGACTATTTATACCTCCCGCCTATCAATATATAGATAAGGTAGGTATTGTTTTTGGTCAAATTTCTTCAGTGTGAGTTTTCATCATATGAGCACAAATTAGGGTTCTTAGAATACGATTTTACTATTTTTAGCGTGATGTTTGTATGTCCATGTGTCTCTGGACCGTAACGATTTTTCGTCCACGAGAATTTCAGTACGAAACAAATAAAAAATATAATATATGGTATTTAAGAGTTATATTCAAATATGATGTACTGATTAGATTTTGACTACAATCGGTTAACCGGAAGTAGTACTGCACTTGAAACTTTAAACCGTTTTTTCTAAGAAATACCTCTAAATACCTTTTTTTTTATTTTCTACGTTTATATATAACTTCTAGTTAAACAGAAACAATATATAAATTATAATAATTTTACATATCGTTTAGACTGTGGAATTTCTATAAAACAAATGAGTTATTCATATGTTCACAAAATCTGACATATGATGTTAAATTTGTTATAGTAAGTTTAGAAGATAAAATAAGGAAATATGATGTAGGTAGTTTTATTGTAAAATTAAAAAGGGTGGCAGAAATATATATAAAATAGCTATTATTTTGTCATAAAATTTATAAGGAAATTTTAAGTATGAAATGAATTTAAAATATTCTAAACTGCAATAACAAACTAATTATAAAACTACAAATTGAATGTACAGAAAAACTTATATATTACTACAGTGGCGGGAGGTAATTTGTTGGACACGTCAGGTTTTTAGAATATAGTCGTATTACATTAAAAAGAACTTATACGCCTTATCTTACAACTAATTGTGATTTTTACACAGTAGTCAATATTATATTAGTCGAAGAGGTTAATTTAGATCAATATGTAAATCATAAATAGAGGACAAAAATCAACGAAAGATAAATATTCAGCTTACTAAACATGTCAATCATTTTCTTGCGTTTTAGCGAAAGTTAGTAAATAATCGGAATTTTAGGATATAATTACAAATAGAGAGTCTATTTTTGACAAAGTTTTAATTCGAATTATACGAATAGAAAAGCATATAAATAATACAGCACTACATTTTTAGTTCCTTCGGTAATGATTGAATGGGATCCTCCTACATACGAGTACCTTCCTCTTCTTTGCAATATTTCTCGTGTAATAACAGGCCATGGTATTAATGACACTGTGCACAGCCATAAGTCAGTGGCGTAGTTGCAGTAAGTCATCTCGCCGCAGCAGCAGCGGCCTCTAATTATAAAGCAGCGGGCGAATTAATTATCCCACTCCTACGCCACTGACCTGCACATGCATGGAATGTAGATGAGTGTTACGTGGTTTTTACATATATGTGTAGTACAGGGTGTATGAAATGAAATACGATACAGAAACAAAATTAGTGAAATTTAAAATAAAATTAATCATACAATTGTATTTTTACCTCTTGTCACCAGGCCAACTTGATGTGGAAGTATAGAGAACATGCTAAAAATCACATATCAACTTTTTGCGGAATGAATATATTTCCATATCTCTATAATCCGATTTTAACATTTTTACTATGATGTAATAAAAGTAGAAAATTATATGTATACAAAATTTGACAATTTTAGAAACACATAAGGAATAGTAATGTGAACGGGATAAAGTATTTATTTCGGCGGCATGACATAATTTTAATATTATTTGATACTTTCACATCCTAAAGAAAATCTATATGGAATCGAAACAGGTTGGAGCAGAAATAAAAGCTGCCAAATAGTGACTGAATTCCAGGATTTATTGTCTTATCCCATTCATTGACTAGTCAGGATAATTTTATAATCAAATAATGAGAACGTCTAATATCAAAAAGTAAAATATCATACAAAATCAGCCAAAACGTATTCCGACGACGTCAGTATGTTAATTTCATTATAATGTAACGAGCAAGACTCACCGCAGATGAGTCATCACGGCTGACCTGTCTGGTCAGGTAGTCGCGCTAAAGGTCAAGTGGGATAGAAGCGACGTCGCCATTGTTCGGGAATTTTATAGAATCCAGAAGTTTCTGGAATGTTCGAGAGATTAGTTGGCGGCAGGTATATAAGGGACGCGTCGGGCGTATTCGTATTTCAATTATTTTTGTACACTCCACTCAAATAAATAAAAAGTTACAATAACCTATTCAGCAAAATTTGCTCTACTTGTGCACACATGGGCGGACGGACGGACAAACCGACAGACATTAAACTGAAAGTAGTCAAAACGTATTGTAATGAAGATCCATTAAAATGTCGAAATGTCAAAACTGGTATGATTATATCTTCTTTATTATATGGGTCGGTCACTAAACACTAAACAACGCTGTACTATTATTTTTAAAAAACGATTTAGTATAAGGAGTACAGAATGCAACTTGTTGGTTTTATATTTTGATTAGGTTTATTTAGAGTACCTATATATTATGATTGGATAAGACAGGGGTTCAATTCCCACCTTCCGCAATCTTTTATAAAAAAAAAAAAATTAAATAAAATTGTCCACAAACAAGTTTCGATTTCAAATGCCGCAACTGCTCTACTTTCGTCAATGGAATTATTGGACAATATTATTATTAACGATTTAGTATAAGGAGAACAGAATGCAACTGGATCGTTTAATATTTGAATAAGGTATACACAGCGTATATATGGTTTATGAGTGAAATTCGGGGGTGTATTGTTTAGGGCCAGCCTATGTAGGCCGCTATGCCGGGCATGTAGTAATGTGCATGTGGCGTACTTATGCGTAGCCCCGCAATGTTGAATGTCGAAATGAATGGACGCTACGTGACAGTTTTGAACATTTCAGTTTTATGTTTTGCAAGCTGGCTGCGGCGTATTTTAACTTAATTTATGTTTGTGACGCGAATATCTACTGTAATATGTTTTGATAATGCAGTAAAAAATTGCGCCGCTATTTATAAATATCACTAATGGAAAAATTTATCTGCACTGTTGACAGTTGACGAAATGTAATTTTTTTGCGCTACATTAATCCTGACAAATAATTCCCAAAACAAAGGTTTGCGCGAAATACAATTTATTTTAAAACTTTACACACGTCAGTCTGTATGAGCTACGAGTTTTATAAACCAAATTTAAATATAAAATGCAAATATGGAAATACATACGCTTTCAGCCCGTACCTATATTCATGTTCGTTTAATCTTATGCCATACAACAAACAATGCTCGTTTACAACATAACAACGCCCTTCATATTTCTATATCAACCGTCACAACGTTTGAATGCTTCAGGAGTTCGCTATTCAAATTATCATCAATAGAACGACAACCCTTCTATTCTACAATTCTCCTGCCGTGGATACTTGTCCTTAAACTCAGTACGGATTTGTATTTAGGTATACATAAGGAGTTTATGTCCAATTTGAACCACACCCAGCTTAAATTCCTTATTTACTTTTTACCTCTCGCACTATTGGCAACATGCTAAAAACGGATAGTGAATTTTATATTGTAATAATACTGATTGAGTGCTTGAATCAGACAATGATCTTATATTGTAAATATGCACACTACTGTAGCAGTAGTATTTTTATCTATAATACAATTAATTGTAAATTTTGTGCCAGTTTATGTTTAGGATCCCTACTCATAATGCAAATGTCAAATAAGTGGTTTTTACCTCCAGCCACTCAGAAAAGAGGTATTGGAATCCTGCTAAAAACGGATAGTGAGTTTTCAATGAATAAGAACGTTTTGAAGTCCCTAGAACACGATTTTAATATTTCTACGATGATGTATGTCCGTGTGTGGATGGATGGATGTTGTCGCAAAGATTACTCAAATACTAGTGAATAAAAAAGTTGAAATTTTGGATATAACATTTTGACACCCTAGATTAAATCTGATTAAATTGCAACGGGAAGTGGTATTTTCATAAAGATATGATTTTTTTTTCTAAAATATCTTTATAAATTATGAATATATAAAATTTTTGTAGATAATAATTTAATATTAAGTCATTAGCTAAAATTTTATAGTTTAAATTTGTTTCTATCTAGCCCCATTTAACCATTACAAATAATTAATGATTCGGTAATTTTTTTTACAATTGCAGTGAACCTGTTTACCTAATAGAAGTCTCGGTAACTAGTAATCAAATAGACTTACCGCTGGTTCGAGTAATTTGGAACTAGAGATTCGGATGAGACGAAATATTTCTCGAATCTCGATGTCTCGTCTCGAAATATCTCACCTCGGGCAACACGAGAACGATTTAAAAAACAAAGCTTCAAAACGAGAAAATAAAATCAAGATTGATTCTCGAATTTCAATAATTTCTCCGAGTTTTCTCGAGATTTTAAAATTATTTTTCTTCAAACGTTATATTGTGACATCTTTTGTGACTTGATTCACAACGTACAAATTAAACTTCTAAGCCGCCGAAGTAGAAATAAAGCTATAACTATAGAAAAAAAATAAACAAGTACCCACAGGAGGTATGTAGAATAAGAAATAATTTGTACGAAAGAAACCTACAATATCGACCTAAATGTCGACTATAAAACTAAATAACCTAAGCATGAAGTCACTAAAAACCATCAACAACTGACAGATTTAAATTGATAACCTAAAAATTCCATACGTCATCTAACAGTGGTAAGAGTGTAGCATTAGAAAACAAAATCAGAAACCTGAATTTTCATTATGTAAGTGCATTTTTATATGACTATCTGGGAAGCAAAGACAAAATGTGGGTAAAGCTGATAATTATATTGTATTTACATATGTATATATACTAAATATATATTTTCTTACTAATTTCCCAACATTATGTTTAATTTCCGTAGATCTAGGGAAATTTCCCTAGGTATGGAAACATTGTGCACAGATGGCGTGCGTGTCAAAGCCTGTAATATCCGACCTTGAAAACTCCAGAAATTTCGACTAAATTTGAAACTAAGAGGAGTTAATAATATTATCGACGAGAAATAAACGAGACGAAATAAAATATTTCATATTTAAAATGAGTCAAATGTGTAGGTCCCGTCCTATAGATCAGGTGAAATTTAATTCTTCTTGACGCCTGTCACCGTTTTTAAGGTTATAGTACACAATGTTTTGTGTTGGTTTTTGTTTTTCAGTAGCGAATTCCGCTCGGTTTGTGTGTGAGCCGTTGTTAAAACACTTTGAAGCTTGTCAAGAAGCAAGAAGAATAGTAGTACGTCGCTGTGAATTTTCCGTGTGGAGGATCCCAGAGCAATTTCCGTTACATAGGTGGCGCAAACAAAACAAGTCGGTTAGAGCATATTACGGACAATGACAATTGATGCTTCGCCACGTGTCAGCGAGTGTCTCGGGAGAATGCGCCATTCACAATTGAATTTGCGGATCCCACGTAATCCGGCTTCAAACTAATTTCCATGTTTAATCATTTCCTCTATCCCACCGATCCGACCTCCAATTAAACATTCATAATAAAATCATGTTCGTTAGATAACTTTACAAAGAAACAAATATCCACATTCTTTCAACACACAAACTTCAGAAAGGAATTCCTTCATTCTTTCTTCCTGAATACATTCTTTCCTTTTAACATGGATTAGTTATTTTTATATCAGGACCGTTCCAGAAAAAATGTTTATTTAAACTTTGAAAGTAGGATTGGTTTTATCGACTGGATGTTAATAAAAGGTCTTTTTTGGAATTGTAGTCATTTGCTAAAATCCACTAATACATCAACGTTTCGAGTAAATCAGTCTTCATCAGGGAGCTGATAACATACAAAACATACAATCAATTATACAGACAAACATTCAAATCAGGTAACAGACTTACATAAATAGTTTTAAAATAGGATCAAGAAAACCATGTAAATTATTTGACAAAAATCTTTCGTCAAACATGGATAAAACAAACACACATACATGTTACTTAACAGTCTCAACCAAATAACTTATACAAGTTTCTAGTTTTCGACTGTTATTTAACTTAAGTTTGTTTTATATATGTTTGACGAAACATTTCTGTAAAATAATTTACATGATTTACTTCATCCTTTTTTAAAACCATTTATGTAAGTCTTTTACCTGATCTGTATATTTGATTGTATGTTTTGTATATTATCAGCACTCTGATGAAGACTGATTTACAGTCGAAACGTTGGTGTATTAGCGGATTTTGAAAGAAATCAATAATTCTCCAATTTTTTAGTTTATTTTCATTTTAATGTACATGCATTGGAAAGAGAATTTAACAGTACTACAAGACAACTTTGAGCCCCATATAAAAATTGAAAGTTAGTATGAATTTCTTGAAAATTGTAAGAGTTAAACTAATTTGGAGGACTGTTGTCAATTCTTCGTAAAAAGTTGTGCAAAGAAGAAGTAACTTGTATGGATTGAAACAAGAAAGTTATAAGTCAAATAGTAAATTTGTCAAAATCACTAATAAAAAATAAAATATTTAATTCCCATACAATAAGATACGGAACAGACAAAGAACACATAATGATAAGTCATAAGAGAAGCAAGGCAAGGAGTTACAGTAAAATACGAAATATGGTGGACTACATTCTAGGAGAGAATCCCGAAACTCCTAACTCTGCCCTTTCACCGGTCACCTGTGCACAAAATGAAATGATATTTACCTATCAAGTGACCCGTAGCTTAGTAGAGCAACATCCTGGCAAGATGTAGGTCTCGGGTTCAAATCTTGGCAGTTTATTTTTACCTTATTGTGCATATCCTGAGCGGAATTGGTGAAGAATTGGAATGTACACAACCCACAATGTCCCGAATATTAATAAGTAACATCGCGAATTTTCACCTGTTACTTTATTTTTCAAGTATTTCCTTGCAACGAAAAGAAAAAGATTATGAATACGAATTAAAGCAAAACCTTTTACTTCCTCCTTATTCTTTTTCCCCTTTTTCTTCAAAACAAATGCTTCATTTTTATAAATACGGACTACTGTCAAGATGGTGCAAAGTAAAAATGAAAGTTTTATTGACCAAGAAGAAATGTTTTGACCACATCCCATTTTGGACATTTTATTACACAGAAACGTTTAAGTTGTAGCAGCACAGGCAGCAAAGGTCCCGGTCCTTGTCGATATATTAGCGTAGTGGATTGTTGTGGGCTATTTGTCTAGCAGAATATCGTGTCCCCGTGTAAATATACAAATCCTTGGCTTTTTTGCCCTCGGCGGGTCCATTGTGCGTCGAGTCGGCGGATTGTTATTTATACATCTGTTTGGCGAATATTGATCGCTTGTTGCTCCACGACACCCGCTCCCCATAAATTATCCCCGAGAAACGTTTATGACTTACAACTCACAAAGATTCACAAATAAATTACCAATTTAAAGCCCCGATGTCTGAATTTATACACCTTCAGATTGAAAAAGAAATGGGGATATGTCATACGTTTTCCTTATTCAATTTCCAACTGTCAACACAACACGAATAACAAATGCAATTGTAATATATGCCGCATACATATTTAAACAGGATAAATATTACACAGCTACCTTCCACCTACGCTTCCCTGCAAATGCGTATTATAAATAGAAATGCTCTGATTTGCACACGTTCCCTTACTCAGATGTATTCCTATCTGACGTCGATGGTTAGTACACAAGATTGGTGGGTAGCAAGTGACTACACATTCATTGTCCTTTATTTGGTGTTTTCTATGTCTCTAAACGAAGTTATACAAGACGCTAATTGTCCTTTATTTTTGTATATAACATTGTAATAATATTGATTCAGACGATGATCGTATTTTGTAAATATGCACACTACTGTACCAGATTATCTATCTGTTTATATTAAGCTATTAATTTTGTGAGTTTATATTTAGTATATTAGCTCGTAATATGAATATCGAATCTATATTTATTGATGAATACACGATTTCCTTGTACGCTAAATTGTACACATTTTTGCAGCCCTTTTTTATATTTATATAACTTGAAAGTGAGATGCTATGGCTAATATTCTTCAACTTCCATTCGTTTCCTGTCTTCGAACTTCCTTTCAAAAGAGATCATCTTTTGAAAAATATTGTTTATCACTATTCCTTATTGCATTACACAAAATAATTTTAATCACTCAAAAACTTGCAAAGAAATATATATTGTTTTCATTTATTTCCTACATATTTCTCACGAAATACATTCTGAAAGTTGTCAATGTTGTCATTCATATAAGTACTCAACGTATTCAACTTATTAACCAGAAATCAAATGTTTCCTACAAAAATTAAATGCCAACTAAATTACCTCTTACTCTTACTATGTTTCTGCTAAATATAACGCGCCCTTTTGAAAAGGCCGTTTGGAACCAAAAATGGAGGTCCACAACTAGATGTTGTATTTTTTTCAGAACAGAACAAGAATTCTTATGAGTAACGGGGTTATGTTTATTCGATTGACTCTAGTGTCCTGCATAATTATTTCAAAATTATGGTAACCATATTCTCCACTATACTTAATTCAATCACTTGATACTCAAGATCATAAAGTTCATTTCTTATATTTTTAAATCCCTAACTTTAGCAAATAAAAATAATAATTTTTTAGATACTAAAGGCTTGATAAAGATGTTTATGCCCAAATTATGTTTCGTAGTGTAGACAATAGACATTACTGTGTTTTATCATTTTGTAATAATCTAATGAAATTACAATTTTTTGTAAAAAATTTCCAAGTAATGTATTTCCGATTTATTCAACACCTTTTCAAACGAATAAATTATATATATTTCTTATGATACTAATGTATAAATAAATCTTTATAGGTACTAGTGCTTTAAATATACTTATTCGTTTGTGTCATATGTTATTTTTTATTGAACGAATGCCTGCAATACAAATTAGAAAATTTATTTGATAGTTTTATAGATTATACTATGTGGATTCGTTATTTCGCATTTGTCACGAAAACAATGGATAACTTTAAAGCACGCGGCGTGGTTTAATAGTTAACGTCGAATTGAGCGGAATGTCAAATCTAAGGTTCAAATCCTAACTTCACTAGTCTTTATCGAAATAAAATTAACACTGTGTCCGAATAGTTCGGAACCCACTAAAATTCTTGTTACGAAAAAGTCACCTAAAAAGTGCTTAACGTCCTATTCCAGAATGTTGTGCCATAGATGATTGTGTTTTAATGTTGTATTTTTACACGGTTTTCATTTTGCTAAACAAGTATTATGACATATTTTTAGGAAGTTTGTTGTTGTTATTGTGTTATGCAGTTAACGTATGAAAATGGTGGCATTCCGTATCCATTTGATCGTATGTTATCTGCGGGATAATCGTATCGGAATGCGTGAGTGTAACTCACATTGACAGCCGGAATGCATTCCTGCAGCTCAGCGGATATAATCACCCGATAATTTCATAACGCTAACAAAACATTCCCAGCACCACACATCATCCCGTATTCGTCACATACGCACCCGAGTCAACGCGTTCTATTTGCATGCACTACATACTAATACCAAATGCTTCATCTACAATCTAAATCAACTCAAATGGCAATTCCATATAGAAACTTAAGATATTAATAAAATCATTCGAAAGATGTAAGATGTAAGACGCAAGTACCAAAAAGATTATCATAAATATAAATATTTAAAAGTAATATATAAGAACACAGTAAATTAAACGCCTAAGTGTCTGTTATTTAAAAAGTGCGTTTACTTAAATCTCAATGGGCTGATTTCAAATTTCGTACGGAATTGAATATCTATTTTCATTCTTGAGATATTTCGGTTTTCAGGTTTCAACAGAAATATCCATTTTGACCATCCCTGAATCTATTTTTACTAATTTCTGTATAACTTCTGTACGTACGTATGTACGTATCTCGCATAATAAAAATGATTAGATGTAAAATTTTGAGTACGTGTTCCCTAGAGGTAAGCGAAGAATTTGCAAAGGGTATGCAAAGTACTTTTAAAATTTGCTTTTTACTTTTGTTCAGATTTTAATGGAAATATCCATTTTGACTATCTTTGAATCCATATTGACTAATTTCGGCGTGACGTCTGTATCTCGCGTACTTAAAAAATGATAAAATTTGAAATTTTACATATGAGACTGCTTGAGCATCTCCCTTTTTCATTGCAATCGGCAATACCAAAAAGGCACTTTGCTTGTAGTTTTTTTTATAATTTTTTTTTCATAACTCAAAATCGATTAGCCGTAGAATATTGAAATTTTTATTTATGTAATTACTACCACATCTAGTTATGTATCTCCATTTATGGATGAAGATACTTAATAAAAATAATAATTTAGGCTTTTAATTTTGTAGGAAACAACCGAAACAACATTTAATAATAAATTTACATTGACAACTGTCAGAATATATATCGTGAGAAATATGTACCAAATAAATGAATACCATATAATAATTATCTCTTTCTTTGCAAGTTTTTGAACGATAAGAATAATTTTGTGTAATGCAATAACGAATAGTGATAAACATTTTAATAAAATTTTCAAAAGATGTTCTATTTCGAAGGAAAATTCGAAGACATGAAATGAATGGGAGTTGAAGAATGATTAGCTGTAGAATGATCTTACTTTCAAGTGAAATAAGTTTCAATGAAGTTCAGCAAAAAGGTGTATAATTTAGATTACAAGTAAGTCACGTTGTTATCCATATCAGATTATTTTGCAATATGTACCTACCTATAATAAATACAATGCTGCACAAGTTGTGCTGGCCGTATGTCCCATCCAGTGACTTCGTTAGACTGTTTTTGGGGAGGGGAGAATGCGTGCGCTCCCTCTTTTAAAATCTAACGACGCCCCTGGTCACATCAATAATTATTTGTAATATTTGACAAATAAGTTATAGTCATGTAAGTATATAACTAAAATATATAATGATTTACCAGATATTAATTACTCATCATAAAATTAGTGACTTTTTATTCATGTCGTTAAAAAGTGAGAAACAGCAAACTCATTGAATTAGGGTAAATCATAGGAAATGAATAATCCCTATCAAAGTAAAACCGTGCAAGGAGTGGTCGCCCTCACCGTGGTCATGATGTTGCATTTCGTTATGATCTCGTGCCGTGTCCAAATGAAATCTTCCCGCGATAATTGCATTTTAATTGATGTAGTATTTGCGCGAATCGTCCTAACGGAATTTTTGCGTGCAGAGTTGATAATTAGTTGTATGGGCGCGGTTGGTGAGGCCCTGAAGTACATTCCAGTGTTTTTGGCCAAGTTGGATAGATTGAAGTTCGACTGAAACCCGCCAGTCGCCAGGGAGCAAGTTCAACAGTTAGGGAAGCTCTACATGATGAATTAGATGCTAAGTAGTGTGGTTACACAACCTTGGAAGACACAAACATAGTTTGCCCCTACAATACAATTAGAATACAAATTTCCTAGATTATGCTTCAACGTACATTACTCAAACTTCATGTCTCTATACTCTACACTTTACTTGTTTACTCCAAATTATTACAAACACAAGGAGAAATCTCATATTCCGTTAGTTTATTTTAATGTGAATCTTGATATTTCTCATAGCATTGTTACGAATTTAATAGCAATATATCAGAACGTTCTTTTTAAAATGAAACATAGGTTATCAAGTTCACAAAATGTATACGACTGAAAAAAAAAACAAATATTTAAATGGTAGAATTCAGAAGATAGTTCAAAACAAGTTACTGATATATTTAGAGACACCATTCTACTCCAAATCAAGGATTATTGAGTATCATAACCACGATAGAAGTCAATTGAATTCCAAGCTGAGAGAGCGACATCTAAGGCCTGTCATGATTCATAATATCCTTGGTTTATTCAATAGTTTAACCAGCTTCAGTAAATGAAGATATTATCAATAAATTTTATTTTATAAAATTGTCTTGTCAGTAACATTTTCGTGATCAAGTCTGTATGAGTTGATATCACACCATGGTTACATTTATATTACCCGATTGTACCATGTTATTGTGACAAGTCAGTACAGTAATAATATTACCATACATATAGTTATGACGTAGTTACCCAGCTTAATTTTGTCTATATCATGCTTAATAATCTGAAACCGGTAATAATAGTTATTAACATATCTAGAATAGTTATGAATATCACTTTTTAAGATTTTAAGATATCTAAGGCTTGGTATGATTCATAACATCCGTAGTTTGTTTATTTGTTTACCGGTCTCAAGTTATTAATAAATATTATTTTATAATATTCTCTTATGAATAACGTATTTGTGATCAAGTCTGTATGGGTTGATAGGATATGACAATTGTGCCATGTTATTTTTGACAATTCTGTACAATATTACCATACTGACTTGTGATAATGACATGGTATACAATTATGACGTAGCTACCCTGTTTACTTTTGTCTATGTAAACAAAAGCTTAATATCCTGAAACCGGTAAACAGCGATTACTATATGTAATATACCTTGCTTATATTGTACAATAGTTTATTTGTTAGAAACTTGTAAATAAAATTAAAATTATAACCAAATCGTCTCACTTACTAATATCATGTCAAAAATTATTGACAATAACAACACACAACGTTCAATAAAGTAAACAATGCAACTATTAACCTGTAAAATTGACAGCTAACTTGTGAAAGTATAACAAGGTAGTAGCTTGTAAAAGTTCGTTTCCCTAGTAAATAAATAGTTAATATAAATGATGGTTCAAAAGCGCGCAACAAATAAATTGTTAAACCTCTTTGTTACATTTGCTCTGATACATAGCTGTCAAATTCGTAATCATAAATATAACAAATACTATGTTTTACGTTAAGATGAACTCAAGGAATGATCAATTTTGTGATAATTCCGTTTAAATTAATCGATATTACTTTAAAATTGCGAATTTGAAATAAAAAGATAGAACACAATCTGTCATTAAAAACATGAAATATGTTTTGTTGATATTCGGATTCATATTTTGTATTGTGCAATCCTGTCTTTTGAAAATTCTTGTTTCATGTTTTGACTTCCTGCAATAAGTAGCTACCTTAGACAATGTTTTTTAATTAGTACTCCGTAGAACACAGATGTCTAGAAATTTTAGATCCACCTAAATTTTACAAATAAAGAAGACTTTTTTCTTGTTTTATTATTTCTCCTTATTTTGTCACTTTTGCTATTGTTGCTAGTTTCTAATGATGATGAACAACCATGCTCCGACCGAGATTTGAATCCAGGACCCTTGCTATAAGAAGCGGTAATACTACTACTGCGCTACATTTTAAAAATTTGTGTGCATGTGTTTTCCCATCAAGAAAATAATTAAATGTTTATTTTCAAAGACAGTGTATAAGGTTTGTTTAATCAATTGAAATGAAATATTTATTTTTAGAGCCACAGAATCTTTCTAATAATAATCTTTCCTGTAATTAATAATTCTCTAAATAAACTCTGGATTCAGGGTGCGCAATCCGATATATTTCTACAAAGATATCTGTGAAATTGTAGACAAGGGAAAACAATGAAATGTTTATTTTTAAGGACAGTGGAACCTTTCAATAATTACTTTTCCTTCGTAATCCCCCGAAATAAACACAGCCCCTCCAAATATTATTTCGTTGTAAGCGTTTTATTCTCCGGACAGCGCTGGGAGCAGAAATACAAAACAAATATGTACTTACATATTTACAGTTCGCTTTCCTTATTTCATTTTCCTTTTTTGTATTCGGGACAAATCCGTTGTTGGGGATATTTAATTATTGTGCCTGTTCCCCGCATCGAACGGAATTTATGGGCTCCGCCTTGTAAAAATTGTAATCCAATCTGGAGATTTGTAGGGCTAATACGCATGTAAACGCGACCCACCCTTCAGGACACAGCACCGCTGCTATCGTTTTGATTAAAGAATCAGATTATTTTATTGATAAACCGATAAATCTTCAGATTAACTAACGCCGGGAAAAATACCAATTCTTTGTTTTCAACGTGACGCAAATAAGGAACGAGAATTCGGCAGGAGGAAAATATTCTTTTATAAATTACTTTTTCTTTATTCCATTACCCTCAATATTCATTGTATCGGGCAGCGACGTTCTAATTTTTTGGAACAGGGCCTCAAGTATCTATAGATAAAGGCGGCCATGTAACTTTGACAATAAGTAGGTTTTTTAAAAACATAAAGATGATATTGTAACGATTGGAAGGTCACAGACAAGTTGAAACACGTTTACTCTCCCTTCTATTGTACCGACGTATCCAAGCTACAAGAATATTCGAGAGTTTAATTGCACAAACAGAAAAGACCGCGAGGACAGTCTGATATTAACAGGAGTGGTGAATATAAATAGTTGGTGATATTAATATCGTGTGTAAATAAAAAATAGTGGCTTGAATAAGTATTCTTATGCCCAGTATTATAAACGTCAGTTGAATTTAGTTCCCTAGTAAATAATATTTACTCCTACAATTGACAATCAAAATTTTGACAGCAATATTATTATATATACAAATAAATATACCGAGTTTGTTATTATTTATTCATGTTATACAATTAAATTAGTAAATTAGTATTTTTAAATATCTATGAGGTACTTGTTTCGCGATAATTTTAGCTGCATTTTAGTAAGGGTACTAAACGTTGCAGAGTGTTTCAAACTAGTCAGAGATTGAAGGATTTTATTTGAATAGCTGGCGACGTTTGGATTTGTATTCCGGTTGTCATGCTGACCAATTGAACCATTGCTGTTACAATTCGAATTGAGTATGTGAGGTTCGATTGCTAATGTCAACATTAATTAACCAAATATAGCTGTAGGTCCTTTGCAGAAGCTGTAGTAATAATATGTGTTAAAAAAGGAAGAAGAATGTCTGTAGTATTAAAGTAATAATTTTTGTTATATTTTAATGGTGCTAATTACTTACAGCGTTTTCAAAGGTTATATTTTAAAAAGGAAAAAAAAATGATCAAGTCATTTCTTTGATTACAGCAAATTCAGTCTCGTTTTTCGTTGATTATCTCAACTACAGTAATTGTTAAAATTATTTAAGTAAAAGTACTACTCAGATTAATGTATTAATGATGAGGTCAATATATCTACTTTTATACAAAGAGAAGAATCAAATTTTTAAATCATTACGAATTTGATAACGAGATGAATGTGGACAATCTGGATACATTCCAGCAAAATAATGTTTAATTTTTATTTGCGCTTTTCCTCTGATAATAAACAAACCATATTTGTATTAACTTCTAATATTAAATAGATTTTAAAATAAAATCTATTAAACTGTTCTTTTAAGAAAAAAAATAGGATCGTTGTGGATTCGAACCGCAACTACCCAATATGTTATGCTTATGAAATCGTAGTCTTATCCACTCGGCTATGGAACATTTTCTTGAAAACTATCAAATTTATCCAATATTTTAACAATTAATATTACAGAATATTTGATAGGTATCAGAAGATACAAAATTAAATAATATAACTAAGGGTATTACATACACCCCATCATATTTAGCGGGACAGATGGAATCAGCAAAAAACTATTTTCCTATGTTAATTCCCTATGCCAAGGATTTTAGTAATCATCCTGTATAGAGATGAGCAAACTAGTTATATTGTAGGGAGCAGGCATACAAGAGGAACCTACGCAACACAAAACAGTGTTGCTGTATGTAGAATTTATTTTGTTTGTTTTTGTTTTATATTATATTTTGTAAATGTACATCATGCTATTTTTCCTTTAAACTTTATGAGGCTCCGCATAAAGATGGGGCGCTAAAGTAGAGCTGCGTATGATGCACTCTCCGCACTAGCTAGAGTACCCGAGAGGTGTTGTTTAATAATCACCCTCTTCGGTATAAAAAAATCATTATGATATTTGCAATAGAGCAGATTGGCACAGTAATCAAATGCGTAATAAAATAAGGGAACGTCATATTCATATTCACGGTGGGATTCTATAACTCATAAAAGCTACAAATAGCAACCATAGCAACTGCATTTGTTAAAATATCAATAACAAACGTTAAATGTCAAATGGCATCATGGCCAAAATTCAAATTTGCAATGAATTTAAGACATTCCCACATTAGTGTAAACTTGTAAAGTGTTCTTTATACATGTATGTATACATGTATGGAAGTTGGTGGTAGTCATTTTGAACACTTAATAAACTGATACTTTAGTTTTTGTCATTTGTTTAAGCCTACTTGATATTGAACACCTGATAAAATTTGTTTCAAAGGATATTTCTCTGGAATTAATGATCGGATTTAAAAATAAAAAAACTGTTGAAAAGAGAATTGAAAGGCTTTTCGAATTGTCATGTTTGACACCATCTTCTATTTAAAATTTTTGAGATGCAGTCCACCCCCATTTTAGAGTTGAAGTTATGCTATTGGTATTAATCCATTCAGGTGTCCCCCTTTATACTAAAATTGACGTGTTCGAGCGTTTTTTGCAAAATTGATGTTAAGTGGCCAAAAATTGCGCTCATAATTTTCATTGGGCCACCCTGTATGTAAATACGAATCAACCATTAATAGCCATTACTGTTATAGAGTAGCAAGTATACTTTGTAGTTGAGATTTGGAATTGATAGATATTATAACAAGTCCAAATGATAACAACCGTAGTTATACTTCCACTTCTTTTCTGCTTCGAATTGATATAATTAATTATTCGAATGTCCCTGTTTAAAGTAAACGTTTGTTCATTTCAGTCGCTAACTAGCTCGGAATTTGAGTCCATATTTCTTGGTCTTTACCATATCCGTTGTTGCATAATCGAAGTGGACATAAGATTTGCTGGGGAGGAAACTAGGGCAATGCAAATAGCGAATCTTCTGCTTTCCTTGTGATTTCTAGATGCGCCGCGGGCAGTTTAGATGTCTCGCACAGATTCCAGATATACACCAGCTTGTTCTCTCCACCCTAATCGACAACGGTGAAGGCGCATGAGGATAATACACTGCAAATACAAACCTACTTACCGAGACATGTGTTATTCCATATTTTAATAGGTCTTTGAGTAGCCAATTCGGTCAACAATTAGTGATGTCTTCTGTCTTCATTTGTGAATACAAGCGTATGAAAAATCGGTCGCTAGTCGGAGATTCAACTTTTTAAATAATGCTCACTTTTTTAAATTTCAAATATTTACTAATAAACATTTTATAATACTTTTTTCATACTACTTGTCTAGACAACCACAATTATTTACCTTTATCAGTTTCATGATATTAAGACTTTGGTTTCATAGACAAAAGTAAGCTGATATCTAAGTCATAAGTGTATCTGTACGGTAATATTATTATTGTATTAACTTGTCAAAATAACATGGAACAATTGGATAATACAACTGTACCCATGGTGTTATATCAACCCATACAGAGTTGATCACGAAAACGTTAATTACAATAGAAATATATAAAATAATTTTATTTTAATAACGTTTTCATTTTCTGAAACCAGTATACTATTGAACAAACCACGGATGTTATGAATCATACCAGATCTTAGATGTCATAAATTCCTCGATCTAAGAGCTCTAAGTTAAATTGACATTTGCGGCGGTTGTGATACTCAACAATCCTAATTTATATTAATAGCTATATTTTGACATGTGAAATTGTTTTTACTACCATTTACTTGGTAACCATGATAACTTACATTAATAATACAAACTGTTATTTTTTAAAGAAACTCAAATCTCCAAATCTAAATATTATTTATAGTTATTAACATACCTAGGGTAGTTGTGAGTATCATAACTGCCGCAGATGTCAATTGAATCCTGAGCCCGGAGAGGGAAGATATATAAGACCTGGTATGATTCATATCACAACATAGTTAATTTGTAGTTTACAAGTTTTACGTTATTAATAAATATTATTTTATAAAATTCTCTTTTGAGTATTGTTTTCGTGTTCATAGTATCCAATTGTCCCACCTTATAAATTTGTGCGGTAATATTTAATAAATACATTATACTGACAAATACGATACAATTATGACTTAGTTACCCTGCTTACTTTTATCTATGTAAACAAAGACTTAATATCCTGAAACCGGTAAACTTATTAGCTCAGGAAAAGTGTAAACACTGAATTCATAATTTTTTTGCCATCTAATTTAAATAAGTAAATCAAATAAAAACAAATGTGGTCAACAAATTAAACGTCAGATATAAAATCAAATGTAACCTTCTTCATTTTTGTGAAAATTAGAAAATAAATTACTAAATAAATATATATATATATATTTTTTAAGTAAAACTTGGATTTAAGTTGTAGTAGTGAAAAAAATATATATACCAAGGTTGAGAAGACCATTATTGACCAGAGTCTTCTATTCCTTGGTTGGTTCGCACCTCGGAAATCAAATTTAGCATTAGGTTAATAATAATAATCTTCTAAACCTTAGTGTGCAATATACATATACATAATAATATACTGAAAATAATTTTCAAGTAAAATTTCTATCGCAAATTCTCATATCTAGTACCAAAGTTTGATAATATTAAAAATAAATTACTCGATCTAACACCAATTAATAAAAATCTTTAAAAAATTCAGTGTATGGTAGTTCAATTTATAATTAGCAAATTATTACATTTTGATTATTTCTTGACTATCACTATAGTCACTCGCTAATACACTGCTAGTATAATATTTAATTACCAGCTATTGTTTTTTAATTGTTAAGTGGTTTGTCCGTTGGCAGGCAGCAATGAGAAGAACTGGCAGCGTTTGTCTTAATTCGAAGTGCGTTCGGAATGGCCGAAGGCACAGGAATGTGAAATTTATGTTTGGAAATTTATCGCAGTCGCACAATGACTGCAGGTAGTAAGATTGTGTTTCGTTTTTACAAATGTTACTATTTCCTTATTCTGTTAAGAATTATGTCCTTTCTAAGGCAATTAACAAGATATATTTCTCACAGGACAATTCTCGCAAACTTCCACAACAGAAGTTAGAAGGACAATCCTCGCTGGATTCTTCCCCAACAAAATTATTCTTTCACAATACTATATATTATATCATTGATACTTTTCTAATAATCATTAAAACTTTATCACTACCCATATTATCATTCTAAACGACATGATTTTTTAATAATCTACATTAGACACCTTAAACCTTATGACTATTCTTAATCAGTACTTTTAAAGATAATTTTTTATTTCATTAAACCCTCAGACCCTCATAGTAATCTAGTACTACATGGAAAAAAAATAAGTGACATAACTAATAGCATAATAGGGGAAAAATGAAACAAAAATAGTGATGTCCTTCTTTAATCGATGCAAGCAAGATATGGCAATCTATTCCTTTAACTAGGGATTTGACTTTACAGGGATGCAAGTACTTTTTTACTTTTAATTATTTATTTATAAAAATTACAGGCATTGATTGCTCATTTGGTTAATGAGGTTTGACTCTATTTGTACGGAGTGTGAGATCTGGGGTCCAAATCCTAGCTTTGCCAATTTAGTGAAATAACCGCTGTGCCCTGGTGGTTCGAAATCTACTATAGGTTTACAACTCGTACCCGTATGAATCATATAAAAAACTTGTCAAACAAGTGCCTTAGGTATTGGAGGCCTTGTTCCATCTAGGATTGTTGTGCATTAGATGAAGATGTATGTATGTTTGGTGAAATAAATTGACGATGTCATATATTTTTAAACACCTACCATGAATTACTTAGTAAGAAATCAACAAGACAAGTTTTTATTACTTTTAAATATAAGACAAGACAAGAAGTGACATAATAAGCAAAGAATTTTGTTCTAGAGAAATCCTAGTAAAGGTAGTGTTAAATACTAGTGTTTTCCGAAGTAGAGTATGCGTTCCCCTAGGCGTACGCGAAGAATTTGCAAAGAATACACAAAGTATTTTTAAAATTTCCTTTTTACTTCTTTGTATGAAATAAAGGAAGTATTGTATAATAATAATCGCGAAATATCCATTTTGACTATCCCTGAATCCGTTTCGACTAGTTTCGGCTTGATGTCTGTATGTAAGTATCTCGCATAACTCAAAAATGATTAGCTGTAAAATATTGAAATTTTGAATATAGGACTTGCTTGTAGTGTTTTCTTGAATTTTTTGCATAATTTAAGAACGATTATCCGAAGAATGTTTTTATTATAACATCTAGTTATGCATATCCATTTTTTATTCCAATCGTCCTTTCAAAATCTATTTCGAAGGGTAGTTCGAAGATATAAAACGAATAGAAGTTAAAGAATGATTAGCCGTAGAATGATCTTATTTTCAAGCGAACTAAGTTTAAAAGAAGTGCAGCGAGAAATGTGTATAATTTAGTGTACAAGGAAGTTATGTGGAGTCCACATCAGATTTTTTTTATATGTGTTTTATAGAATACTGAAAATTTCTTTCTTGCTTTATACTTAAAACTTTAAAATTTTTTTGACATGATTCTCGAGACCCTGTGCAACTTCCCATGTCATAGAAAACCAAATATCAAGTGATATAACATTATCAATGACTACACTCCGTTTTTATCTTCCGCCTATCAATATATAGATAAGGGAGGTATTGTTTTTGGTCAGATTTCTCGAGTATGAGTTTTCAACATATGAGCACGAATTAGGGTCCCTACAATACGAATTTACTATTTTTAACGTGATGTTTGTATGTCTGTGTGTACGTGTGTGTGTGCGTGTGTGTGTCTGTGACGATTTTTCGTCCACGATAACTCCAACATGATACATGTAAAAAATATAATATTTGGTATTTAAGACTTATATTCAAATATGATGAACTGATTAGATTTTGACTACAATTGGTTACCCGGAAGCAGTACTTTACTTTAAACAATTTTTCTTAAAAAAAACCTGTAAATACCATTTTTTCGCAAATTAAGTTATTATTCAATATAAAGATTTTTAAATTTTCTACCGATCTGTATAATTACGTTTATATGTGTAACTTCTATCTAAAGAGAATAAATATATAAATTATAACAATTTTGCATATCGTTTAGGCTGAGAAATTTCGATAAAACAGTTGAGTTATTCATATGTTCACAAAATTTGACATATAATGTCAAATTTGATGTAAGTAAGTTTAAAAGATAAAATAAGTAACTATGAAGTAGTTTTATTGTAAAATTATAAATGGTGGAAGAAATATATAAGGAATGTATTTGCATGCATGAATCAAAGTAAGTTCGGTTCCGGTTTTAGTAACGTCAAAAATAGCTGTCTTATTGGTCACACAAATTTTATGAAGGAAATTTTAGGTATGAAATGAATTAAACGTATTCTCAACTGCAATAACAAACTAATTTTAAAACTACAAATTAAATGTATTGAAAAACTTATATTGAAAATATTACTACAGTAGCGGGAGGTATTGTGTTGGACACATCAGATTTTTTAATTATAGACAGCACTAGACGAAGTCACATTTACATCACAGCGTTAATTAAATACTAGTAGTTCTGAAAACAACTGGTTTTAATCGTGAAATATCACAAAAACAGAAATGAAACAAGAAACACGTGCAAATTCAGCAAGTGATTTGACAACTACTGAGAGTTTCAAATTACGTTTGAGAAGGTTAACTTGAAATTTTGTCTGGTTAAATGTGGCTTCATGAAATGGCGCAGCAGCCAATCACAGGCTTTGATTTTCTCACAAGAATTTCTAGTTACTGTCTATAGTTTAAAAACAGAGTATAAGATGATATGAGATGAAGTGATATGTTTAGAATCGAGCCCAAAGAGAACCTTGTACCTACGAATATACACAGTTCGAAATTTTTACTAGGAATATAGTGATAGAATTAGTATTTTAGTTGGAGTGAATTATCTGTAAAAAAGCCCGCGATTGTCGAACCAGTGTCCCGCTGTAAACCAAATCCATCATGTTCTTGCCCGACAATATCGAGATTGGGTCCGCCTCCAGTGTGTAGCGGGAATGAGGCAAAACAAACAGACTAACACTTCGGCAGCATTTGCATAAATCGCGCATTGAGCGGACTGGGCGGGCCTAAGCTTCTTACACACAAGACGCCCGCGCTGTCTTACTAGGCCCACCGACACAAATGGAGATGAATAGATGGTTACGCTGTATTAGCTTCTAGTTACAAAGGATTACAAATAAGCGCGAGGAAGTGTACGACAATCAAATTACTTCCAAGCTTCATGCCATTCTAGGGACACTCTTTTTAAGTTGGCTTGCTGTTCATAATTGTATGTATTTCGTTATTATTATGTACTTGACTTCAAGGTTGATCTGTGGAATATTTGATATCTAAAAACAAATTCATAATTTCTTTCTCGTATACTTCTTTCGATGGTCAATATGTGAACCAATCTTTATTGAATGTCATGTACCTATATTCAGTTTTAAACATATTTTGAAGTACCGTACAATGAAATTACTTGCACTTGTCACATTCTAGGGATACTTATTTTAAGTTGGTCTGCTATTCATAATTGATTATATACAATTGTTATTTTAGATTCGATCTCAAGGTTTATATGTAGAATATTTAATATCTACACACAAATTCTCAATTTCTTTCTCGTATAATTCTTTCGATAATTAATCGGTAAACCAACCTAGATTGAATGCCATGAATATTCAATTTTAAACATGGTTTGAAGTTCAGGTAACATTTGTTTCAGCCTTAATTATGATAGACAGGTAGGTACACTTTTTACTTCTCGCTTATCAATATATAGATAAGGGAGGTATTATTTTTGAGAAAATTTCTAGAGTGTGAGTTTTCAGCAAGTGAGCACGAATTAGGGTCCCTAGAATACGATTTTACAATTTTTGCCATGATGTCTGTATGTCCGTGTGTGTCTGCATATAATATTTTTGTATAGATGCGAAACCGCAATGATATCAATTGGGAATGCTTTCAGCACCACACGGTGTCTGCTCACCCAACTAATTGATATATATATATAGGCGACAGAGCAATATATATTATAGGCAATCATTTATGCTTTCATGTAATTTATTATAGGTACTTAGTTCAATTTATATTATAAAAAATAATTTCAAAAACAATCAAATATTTAATTTTTAATACATAATTTATTTAAACATTAACATTACATTTTTAATTTATATGTTAAATGTTGTAACTGCTTCTCCGATTTTGATTTCTGATGATGAGTCTATAGGCGTATTCCATCTATCACCTCGATCTAATCCAACTCATACCTTTGAATCCGGATCACATATTTTTCATTTCTTTTGACTGGATCACTTTACCCCTGCTCCTGAACCAACTGATCCTAAGTAATCCACTCGCCGAGGTAGATCAGTTGTTTCAGTTCAGATTGTCACGTGACTTTGCTGTAGCTCACAAACAGAACTGAGATATTTCATCACTACTACTTCCATACGTTCCATATCTTCAAACTTTTCTTCCAAACGGATCATATTTTGTAAAATTTTATTATAACGTTTATCAATGTTCCTTATTGTACTACATAAAATCATTTTTGTCGCTCAAAAATGTGCAAAGAAAGAATTGTTGCTACATATTGTCAATTTTATCAATCGTCCTCAATTTATTAACAAGAAATCAAAATTTTGTATAAAAATTAAAGCGAACTATATTATTATTTTTATTAAGTTTCTGGGGAGAAACCAAGAGATAGTAGCACAATACGAGCCCAATGTCAGCCATTTAAGTTACACAACCCTGATACAAACCAACAATGAATGGGTTATAATTTGTAACTCACGGCCTCGTGAGCTAAATATTTCTGACATAACTTTTTTGTAATGTAACACACTTGTACCATATATAACTATTTATGGGAACTGAATCGAAACTAAACGAAAAATTACATCTGGGTGCCTGATCAAGTGTGTCTTTTCGCGCTAACTATGTAAATAACAATTTCTTTTATTATTTTTACTCTTACATTTTTATTAACGTACAAATAAAATTTATAATTAGAGATCCCATAAAAAGAAAGCATTAATTATAAACGTTTATATTGTTTTGGAAAATAATGTTGGTTGTAAGTTTAAATTTAGTGCATTGATAAAGTAGATATAACGGTCGAGTGTATCAGAAGCACTTTCCTGATTACATTATAATACATTTTTAATGCTGCAAGTGTTATAATCTGCAGCTAATAGCAAGAGGTTATTAATATGATTATCCCCTGATGCAAACTACGATAGAAACCTGGATGCACATTCGATCAATACGCCGCTCGCCGGCGAGGAAATATTTCTTCACTTGGCTTTCTTACACTTTCTTCACCGTGGTGTGGAGTGGCCCAGCACGAAGTCTGCCCCCCGAGCTTGTCTCCCGCGGGGAGAAACGAACTGGGCGGCTTCTTTACTGCAAGAATGCGTTAGGTCTTTATAAATGCGGCGAAAGAAAAGCGAGCAAATCGTGTAGTGATGTTTCAGAGGGGAGAATATGAAGAGTTTTTACACTTTTTGTTGCGGGAATTAAAATTCTGCTCTGTAATAGCTTCAAAGGGTTATTAGTTTTTAAAACCTTTCACCTGCAATTCTTTTTCCATTACGGCCAGGAAATGGGGACGATATGAGGAATTCCAATTCTGTGTTTAATATCGCTGTATTTACATTGAGAATGGAATAAATAAAGCACCAGCGACAAATATCAAGGGACTTTTTTCTTTAATTGCAAACGCACTAACTTCAGTACGAACAACGAACATATTTCATTTCGCAGTTTCATACCAGGTTGCAAAATTCCCCTACTTTCCACAGGCAAATAAAACTCTTTTAATATTTAATATTATAATACCTTACAAGATAATTCTAAATATGCAACAATATCAGAATATTACTCAGTTATACTATTTTTCTGTTCTATCTTTATTAAAGATGACAATATACAAAACGGAGTTTATTTGAAATAAATGTATCTGAAAATGACTTGTTTTTTACTTATTTTTAACTTTCGTTACTTGACCAAGTCAAAATGAAGAAAAGTCTTTCTTTAGAATTTTTTTTTATCAAATGTGATGTAATGAAAAATGTGAATTTATCAAATATTTGTGAAAACAACCAATACTTTTAAACATTATCTTGTTTTATTAATTTCAGATCGAATACTATAAGATTCATGGCGTCATTCTATTTGCAAATGTTCTTTTTGAAGATTTAATAATGCTGTTGTCTAACTCTGTTCAAACTGATTGTACTAAATGGACAAGTAGTCTACTTCTTACTTCATTTTCATGTAGGTTTTTTGACCCGCCAAATAAATTAAAAATGGAGGCATTTTAACAAAATTGTAATAAATATTCTGATTATACTTTTATGTATGAATATTTTTGAAAATACAGAAAAGCTATATTTGGATAAATATGTAATAAATTCTCGTCGAAAAAAATTGCACTGATTTTATTGCTAATTATGTGAAAAAGTAGCAATTGTTGTTCCCTTTCCTCTACTATATTTTTACTAATTTGGTGAATAATAAATAGTGACTACAAAAACAATACTTATTGCAATTTATCGTTGAATAGAGACTTGGAAAAATACAAATGTTTGAATATTTTTACTTATTTTAACGTTTCATTGTTCTTCAAAGCGTCTTTTTGCAGAACCTATCATAACTTTTTTTAGAAGCGAGCATGTAATACATCGTGTATGCGTTAAGTATTTGAACATTGCTCATTTTTATTAAACAATAAGCTTCAATATTAAACCTCGCGCTCTAAAATTCAACTTACAGCACTTGTTTGGTAAATAACTGTTACAATTTGACAACTGACATTATAAAATAAAAAGAAAAAGAACATGTTAAGAAAAGCCGTATTGATTTTCAAAATAATCCGTGTTCCCATGTATTTTATACATGCAGGGTGAATTGAAAATGTAGTGGGCTTTGACTGTCTGTTACAGAATATGTTTATTCTGTAAAATTTTTCAATTATAGAATATGCGGATACCATAGTCTTAGAGAAAATATTTTTTTGTTTTTAATAGTGGTCGACCAAAGTTTCGGTTTTGTTTTCGGTTCGGTCAGATTTGGTCAAATATACTGGTTTCGATCGCAGTTTCGGTTTTCCCTAAAAATTGGCCGATATTTTGGCCCAGCCGAAACTAGTGTTCGTGTCGTATCTGGCACTTTCGAGTTTGTTTGGAATGGTGTCACTCGCCTATTTTTCTTTTTAATAATTTTGCTTTGTACGTTATTCAATTTTCGTCCTTTCAACCGAATAATTATTATTTTATTATCGTTATTCTAAGACTGTTAGACCAAGTGCAAGATGAGACAAGATCTTATTAAATTAATTTGTAGAATTAAGATGTAGACTTATTATAGACTTAAAATAAAAGGTGTGTTATTTTAATAGTATAGCATACATTATAAAAGAACTTGTTAGTTAGTAACAAATACTTTGAAAAGACTACTTATTTGATTGTGATATTTGTGAGGTAATGATTGATAACTAAAGTCTTTACTTCTTTAGTAAAGATACTATCTTTACAAAAATAAAGTGATAAGTGTAATAAATTGAAGTCTTTTATTTAATTTAATAATCGAGTAATACTTTAAGAGGTAAGAAAAACACTAAATTTCTGTGTTTTATAAAAATTTATCTAAAGATTAACTTCACTACTAACTACGTAACTTTGTTTTCGGTTACGTTTTCGGCCGAAACTAGAAGAGGAGTCGAATATTCGGTTACGGTTTCGGTTGGACCACAGAATAGTTACATACAGAAGCGACAGTCCGTGTCGGTACCTTTCATATTACCCTATTCAGTTCTATGACCTTGGAGCATTCTGTAGACCTTTCAATTTGTTGACTTCCCCTATCTCTCCTTAAGATTTGACGAAACTTTCAGTTATTAAACAATGAGCCCTTTAAATTTGTTGCCTTTCCCCATCTCTCTCTAATTTTCGTTTCTCTGTCTTACTATCGCTTCTGCATAAACCTATTCTGTGCTGTTAGTACAAAGATGCCAAGTGCAATATGAGAAAAAATATTACTAATTTAATTTGTAGAATTAAGATATAGATTTATTGTAGAATTAAAATTAAAGGTGCGTTATTTTAATAGTATAGCATACATTATAAAAGAACTTGTTAATTAGTAACAAATACTTTTTGAAAAGACTACTTATTTGATTGTGATATTTGTGAGGTAGTGATAGATAACTTTTTACTTCTTAAGTGAACATACTATCTTTACAAAAATAAAGTGATAAGTGTAATAAATTTAAGTCTTTTATTTAATTTAATAATCGAGTAATGCTTTAAGAGGTAAGAAAAACACAAATTTCCGTGTTTTATAAAAATTTAACTACGTTACTTTGTTTTCGGTTACTTTTTCAGCTGAAACTAGAAGAGGAACAGAATATTCGGTTACGGTTTCGGTTGGACATTACAATTAAAAATATTATGCTTCGACATTGATAAGTAATAATAATAATAATATGAAATTGATTTGAAGAAAGTGGAGCGATAATGAATATAATCCCTCGTAACTTTGTTTTCGGTTACGTTTTCGGCCGAAACTAGAACAGGAGTCGAACATTCAGTTACGGTTTCGATTGGACTCTACAATTAAAAATATTGGCTGGTATTCTGAGCTCCCGACTAAAGTTCGTGACTAAGGGCGTGTAACTAGTCGCCGACTATCTTATTTAGTCGATTGTCAATTCTTAGCCACGCGACTAAGCCCGACTAAGTAGTCATTTCTAATATGTTGTTTGTGACAAAACAAAAAGTTAGGTTAACTGACATTTCAAACAAGAGTACTACCTTATTTAATTTTCCGACTAAATTTTAGTACATTGCTTAACTTAGTCGGGCTTAATCACCTGCTTAAAATATATTTATTAGTCGCCCGACTATATTTTAGTCGACTTCCCTAAGTCGGACTTAGTTGCGCGGTCCAGATGCATTTCCTTAGTCGCTCGACTAAATATTAGTCGTTTTCTTTTAGTCGGGCTTAGTCGGGAGCTCAGAATACCAGTCATTATGTTTTGACAGTGATAAGTAATAATAATATAAAATTGATTTGAAGAAAGACCTCCCTATATTCATACAATCCCATACTACTTCCTGCTCCACTCCTGCTTATTCCTGCTTACTCCTGCTTGTACCTGCTCACTAACCGCCCCCGCCCCCGCCCTGCACAGTGCGGTTGCACTCCGGCACTCGGCACTCGCACTCCACGCTATATCGATTGGAGCGGGTATAAGTCACGTGACCGATAGTGCAGCGACGTCTGCTACGGCCCTCCAGGGAAATTACTCCAGACGTCCGCGTGCACCAGGATGCGATAGCCGCCGTGGCGGCGCTCATCATCGCCGGCTTATTTACAGGTGATGGCTGCCCCAGGGTAATGCCATCAGGGGATGGGATGGGAGCTTAAAAATTGCTGCTTGTCGATGGGTGGATATGGCGATAGTTTGTGCTTCCACTTGAGATGACTGTGGTTCCATTCCCACAAGTAGATATTGAAGGGAATATATCGCTGTAAACGGTTCAGTTTGACGGAACTCATGATGGTTTCCAGTATATTTTTGTAACACATAATTGCCACACTAATACTTACATTTCTTCTATTTATGTCCAAGAATTAAAACATCTACATACAAAACTAATGAAACAAGTTTGTGGCAGAATTAAACAACTAGTTTATTATTATCAATTAGGGTAATGCCATCAGAGGATGGGATGCGAGTTTAAAAATTGCTGCTTTGTTGATGGGTGTACATAGAGGTAGTTTGTGCTTCCACTTTAGATGACTGTGGTTCCATTCCCACAAGTAGATATTGACGGGAGAGTATATCGCTGTAAACGTTTCGGTTTTCTGGAAGTCACGATGGTTTCTAGTGTATTTTCGTGACACGTAATTGTCACACTAATACTTACATTTCTTCTATTTATGTCCAAAAATTAAAACATCTACCTACAAAACTAATGAAACAAGTTTGTGGCAGAATTAAACAACTAGTTTATTATTATCAATTAGGGTAATGCCATCAGGAGATGGGATGCGAGTTTAAAAATTGCTGCTTGTCGATGGGTGGACATAGCGATAGTTTGTGCTTCCACTTTAGATGACTATGTGTTTCCATTCCCACAAATGGATATTGACGGGAGAATATATCGCTGTAAACGGTCCGGTTTTCCGGAACTCACTATGGTTTCAAGTATATTTTTGTAACACATAATTGTCACACTAATACTTACATTTCTTCTATTTATGTCCAAAAATTAAAACATCTACCTACAAAACTAATGAAACAAGTTTGTGGCAGAATTAAACAACTAGTTTATTATTATCAATTAGGGTAATGCCATCAGGAGATGGGATGCGAGTTTAAAAATTGCTGCTTGTCGATGGGTATATATAGCGATAGTTTGTGCTTCCACTTTAGATGACTGTGGTTCCCTTCCCACAAGTAGATATTGAAGGGAGAATATATCGCTCTAAACGGTTCGGTTTTCCGGAACTTACGATGGTTTCTAGTCTATTTTCGTGAAATATAATTGTCATGCTGCTTCTATTTATGTCCAAAAATATTTACTTTTTAAAATTTTCTAACTACAAAATTAATGAAGCACAATGAATTAAATTTTTGGAAAAATTAAACAAGTAATTTGTTATTATCAATTATTATTATTGTAACGAGCAGATAAGTCATCACGCCTGACCTGTGAGGATAGGAGTGACGCTGCTATTGTTCGAGAATTTTATGGAATCTGGAAGGCTCTAGAATGTTCTAGTGATTAATTGGCGGTAGGTATATAAGGGTCGCATCGGGCCGCTCATGGGGTTCAGTTAGTAGCGGTAGTAGTGTGCAGAGAGTCACTGAAGAAGGCCAGTGTCATTCAGTATATGTCATCGACATATGAAGTAGAAATAAATAAATAGTTGGTGATATAAATGAATAGTTAGTAAATAAATAAAAATTAGGATTTTATTTCTGTAACTGTAACTATACTCCATGTACCGACATATTTTTTTAAATGTTATTATACAGGGTGTTCAATAAAGTGAATAAAATTTACTCAATTTCAAATGACTAACTCGTCCTTTTCAACTGGAACATTCTATATTTTATAATTTAGTTGGGTGTCTTTTTGTATTATATTCATACGTTACTAACGGTATCTTTTGCCTAAAACCAATAATTTTGGAGTTTGTCACCCTTGCATTGCGATTAGCAGGGCCAAATGAGAATTTCACTCGAAGAATTTTTTTTTTAATTTTTCGCCTAACTCAAAAACGTGTAGCTAGTTAACCCGTTTTTTCCCATAGTTCCATTATTGGAACATGCAAGATTTTGCAAGTTAATACATACAAAGGGATTTGGTAGGTTTAGTTTCGTATCATTCCGTGTTCAGTGTGCTTCAAGTAAAGTACAGTTCTCGTTTCACTTAAAGAAAAAGGGTAAAAACGTGATAAATACAATTTTAAATATTTGCTTTTTAACTAGAGGATAATGGCTCATAAAAAGTAAGTAATTTTTAAATAACTATTTTTTAAAAATCAATTATTATTTATTATAAATATTGTCAATATCTCTGTAATCAAATCTTGATTATTCAATTATGAGTATTTCTTTTTGCAAATTTTTTATTACAATATAATTAATAATGTTCCAATTTTGGAACAATGGACACGGTAGGGTACAGGTGTTGTTATTATTTGTAGACCTTTAACAACCGAAGATATAGCTCAATTATTAGAGGACGAAGATTTTTGGAAGGCGGACGTTTTCATAACACCACCAGATGATGGTTGGGAGACTGCAGAAGACAGTGGAGAAGACGATGAGGGTGGAGTTAACGTCAATAATCTGAATAGTCAGCAACTTCAAGCACAGGCGATAGCAACAATTACTCATAGAGGGCAAACCTTGAATTTAAGAAATGAAAGCGACTCAAGTGATAACGACGATGAATATAATATACCTCTTTCAGAACTACCTTACGTAAAAAAATTAAAACTCCTAAAGTCAGAAACTGGCAACATAATGCCGATCTCATGGCAAATACTTCTACGTTCGCTTCTAATATAAATACTATAGTTCCAGATGATGTTGTTTCTTGTTTCGAATTGTTTTTCGATGATACTATGTTTGAATATCTGACAGACATGACATTGTTATATAAAGCACAGAAAGGTGATCACAGCGTTGATGTTACCACTAATGATATAAGGTGTTTTGTTGCAATTCTTTTATTGTCGGGTTATTCAGAAGTATCTAGATGGCGAATGTGGTGGGAAATAGGAACTGAAACATGTAATACATCCGTTGTAAATGCCATGAGACGAAATCATTTTGAAAAAATAAAAAAAATATATTCATTGCTCTGACAATAACAACCTTCCACAAGGAGATAAATTCGGTAAAATGAGACCTTACTTTCAAAAATTGAATAACAAGTTTCGTGAATACTCAACATTACCTGAGAGATTGTCAATTGACGAATATATGGTTCCATATTTTGGGCGTCACGGTGCAAAACAATTTTTAAAGGGCACAATATAATCAATTCATGAGAGGTGTGGACAGAATGGACGAAAACATAGATAACTATAGAATATCCATAAGATCGAAAAAGTGGTGGTGGCCGCTCTTTGCATTTGGAATTGATACAGCTGTACACAATGCGTGGCAAATTTATAGAAAAAACTATGGCACCAAATATGATCTTTTGTCATTCAGAAGAAAAATAGTACAGGTTTATCTAGCTAAATATGGCACTCCTTTATCTAGTGGAGGTCGACCAATTACACACAGAGATATCGTGCAGAGTTCCAGATCAAATTCGATTCGACAAACAAGATCACTGGATAATTTCAGCAGAGAAACAGAATAGATGTGCTCTTTGCAAAAAGAATTGTACAAAATCATGTGAAAAATGCAAAGTAAATTTACATGAAAATTGTTTAAAAAAATTTCATGTAGCTTAAATCAAGTTTTCTTAAATATTAATCTATTTTATAATTTAGTTTTGTTTTATATTTTACATTTAAATAAATGTTTGTCATAGCGGCTATGTGTAGAATACATGTACCCTACCATGCCCATTGTTCCATTATTGGAACACTAATTATAATCAAAATTAATAAAAAAAATACATAAAAAAGTATATCTTTATTTTTAAAAGATCTTTCTAACACCGAAAAAAAGAAAAAAAAAGTTTAAATAAAAAAATTTAAAACCTGGGCAAAAACGGGTTTTAAAAACGATTTGCTTTCGAATGATTATATGAAAGAAATTTTATAAAGACGTGCAGCAAAAAATGAGTATAATTTAAGGGGCTTACAGATCCTAAATACGGCCTTGAGTTGTGTCAGGTTTCAGCAATGTAATTTTTATTGCAGGAACCATATTCGATCCTCTAAATGCCTTTTTTGATTCAGTGGGCGGTATTTTGTCTTCAAGTTTAGTAAATAATTATTTTGCATTAGATGTTGAATAATTGCCAATTTTTAAAATTCGTCAATTTTTCCTATCAGATAGGTAATAAGTAGTAGTGAAAGAAAGCGTTATGTGTGTGCGTTAGTGGGTGTATTGGTGACCTTATTGGAGCAAAGTAGAACGCCTGACAATTCCCTGTTTGTCGTTCGACTGCCGAGTAAATTGCACAAGTCAAAGGAGTGTTCAGCGCTGGGAATTTTACATATTTTTCAATTCTGATGTGAAGTGCGAATGAAATTGTCAAGTTTATTATCAGTCCTTCGTCCATTCGCCGACTCCACTAACGTATGGAGGCGACGCAAGCAAATAGCTGATGTAAAAGCCAACTCAAGTATTTGAAAGATTCATGTATTTGGAAATCCTATTCCGACGTAAAATTTTATAGATTTGCACTATAAAATGGATGTATTTTTAGATTTGTACCTAAGATATGGAATAAAATTTTCACTTTGCAAGAATTGTCGATATAGAAGGATATAAAATTGTTTATTTTACCCGAATCCTCTCAACGGGATATAAGGATGACAATATCTTACAAAATATTTTGCCACTTCAGATTTCCAAATGTGGAAAACCTTTTTCAAAATTAAAATACTGATTCTCTATCGGCAGTTATCCAGTCAAAAACTGTGCCAACATCATTCAATTCCGCCATTCTTACAATTTTTCTATAAAAACATCAACATGCTCATTCATTATGAGATAATAAAATAAGATTTTTCGCTACTAGCCTAGACACAAACTATTATTTATCATTGTTTAACATAAAAAATTATTTTTCACTACCATTTACTTGATAACCATCGTAACTTCGGTCAATAATAAATTATTATTGGTCAACAATGCAAACTACTACTTTTTAAATGTCGTGAATATTTTTTAACGTGAAACAAGGGATTTATCATATCCATTGTAACGACTAAATATTTGATTGTAATGTAAATTTGCTTGTCTCATTTAAAATGAAACATAGGGAACGAATTTGACATTTGCTTTTTGGGTTATAAAATTTTCTAACAGGCCTACACCAAGTGCAACTACAATTTTAAGAGTCATTAACAAATTTAGAGGAAATGGTAGAATAGAAGAATGGTATAGTTTGACAAGAGATCTCAAGTTGACGTTTAAATTGTTTTATGGTTGTGGTATCTATTCAAAGTTTTGCTCCAGGTACCCAGCTAAGCACTGGATTTGGAAATCCCAAAGTAATATTAGCATGCCTAACTTAATATAGATGGATTACTGTACGACATGGAAATAACTAGACAGGGATGTATTTAAAATTTTAATACCGTTAACTTCTTAGCATTAATCATTATCTTCGTGGAATTGCAAACAATTTTTGCTTAAAAGCGAAACTGCTACAACATAATGTTCTTATTACCAAGAGTACATCAACGTTACTACAACTTGTGACAATTATTAGAGTATTTTTCATAAAACATGGTATTAAAATTTTAAATACATCCCTGTCTAGTTATTTCCAGGTTGTACAGTAATCCATCTATATTAAGTAAGATATGCTAATGTTACTTTGGAATTTCCAAATCCAGTGCTTAGCTGGGTACCTGGAACAAACAGTGTATTCTAATGGATTTCGTACAATTCTATACCCTATATCAGAACGCATCAAGGTCACATTTCTTTCAATTCTTTCACTCAGGGTAAAACTTTGAATAGATACCACAACCATAAAATAATGTAAACGTCAACTCGAGATCTCTTGTCAAACTATACGAGCATTGTAATAATAATTTTCTAAATGTGTATTTTAAGATTTAATTTCGACATAAAACCAGTTCTGCATTTTTATATCATGTAAAAATAGAGCATTAAACTAAAAGCGATATTCTGTGAATTTTATGCATAGTATATTTCTACTTGTGATTTTTAATATTTCATTAGATTTTCCTTTACATAGAATTTCTATAATTTTTTGCGCAATGTTTTTTTTTTCATATTTTACTCTTTTCCATAATTCTTTCAATTAAATAAATAGATACCATAAACAATTTAAAATAAAATAACTAAAACAAATTAAATTTAAACAGATTTCTCATATTTTATTGTAAATACTAACCACATTATTCATACTTCGCGCTAATAAGATTAGATTCAGACCTCAAGAAAATGACCGCCACAGGCTTTTTCATTTATTATGCCCTCTTCAGGCATTATATAGATATTAGTAGTACCCACCCATTACAAAATACCACTGCACGCCACTGGTGTCTAGAATGGAGTGTAGAATTAAACTATAATTATTTTTATAAACTAGATACTGCTAAACAAAAAGGTACACATTTTAATTTTGGCATTTATTTTTAAAAATTAAAAATGAAATTTATTTGATAAGTAAATTATCTTAGGTAAAGTTGTAACGTTGTATGTTCATCATATACACATAGATAAAGAATAACAATACCCCAGAAATCCTTTTTTGATTTGGTGAACTTAGTATGCAAATCGTCCCCGTATAAATAATAACGGCGTTGAATGACACTTCATTATATGCTACCCTATCATTCACAGCATTCCGTAAACAGAATATTTTAGTTGGCGTAATCAGATATACGTTTTGCGCGAGACCCACCATTTACATTAAATTTACATAGCAAGTGAGTGGCTTTCTATGTATTTCACCCGACTATATCTTAATTTTGTTATTTACGCTTTGGTTTAATTAAAGCGATGAAGCTTCGTTGATATGCAACGCGATTTCTGATTGGTTTCTTAATGGATTAAAAGCCAAATGCACACAGTTTTACATACGCCTACGCTCTATACAAAAATATCACTAATATTTTATTCATCACTGAATTTGACGTCTATATTTTATATTCTGTTTGAAACTAATGATATATTTTATAGAATACATGTAACCTACATTTAAAGTTGATATTTCTTCGTATTTCCTGAGTTCGAATCTCGAACAAAGTATGGATATTTCGTGGTTTTTAGTATCTGGATTCAAATCCCATCTTTGCCAATCTTTATCCAAAAAAAAAACACTATGCGCTGTAGGTCCCTCGCAGAGTCGCAGAGGATGTAGGTTGATAACATGTACTACTAAAATGCAAATAAAATAATCTGAGGTGTCCAACACATTACCTCCCGCCAACTGTAGTAATATATTCTATATAAGTTTTTCAGTACATTCAATTTATAATTAGTTTGTCATTGCAGTTAGAATATTTTTAATTCATTTCATACCTAAAAAAAATAGCAATTTTAGGCGCTCCTAAAACTGGAATCGTACTTAGTACCTTGATTCACGCATGCAAATATATTCCTTATATATTTCTTCCATATTTTTTTAATTTTACTACAAAACTACTTCATATTTACTTATTTTATCTTTTAAACTTACTTATATCAAATTTGACATCATTTATATCAAATTCTGTGAACATATGAATAATGCATCTGTTTTTTATATATTTTTATAATTTATATAGTATTTTTTCTATTTAACTAGTAGTTATATATAAACATAATTATGCAGATTTGCAGATAATAGTATTTAGAGGTATTTTTCAGGAAAAATTGTTTAAAGCTTCAAGTAAAATACTACTTCCGGTTATCCAATTGTAGTTAAAATCTAATTAGTTCATCATATGTGAATATAACTCTCAAATACCAAATATTATATTTTTCACATGTGTCTCATTGGAGTTATCGTGGACGAAAAATCGTCACAGACACATATAGAAATTCTAGGGACCCTAATTCGTGCTCATATCTTGAATATTCACAGTCGAGAAATTTGATCAAAAACAATACCTTCCTTATCTATATATTGATATCGTAACATCTGCTTCTTTTAATAGATATTACCTTTAATATGATAAAGTTTATTTTAACGGACCTTAAAATTTCTATGTTTATACGTGTATTTTTAGCATTTCACGAAGACAAAAAAAGATCGCATGATAAAATCTGAAACAGATAATTCTTATTGAAAAATCTTTTTACGTTTTACAATGGATAATGGCATCCTGTATAGTATTTGAAAAATCTTTTAATATGTAAAGTCTCCCGACCAAGTTGGTGATAATTGGGCAACTTAACATTCGGCACATCTGCCTGCGTCAGCATTTGCATGGAGTTCTTTCAAGACAAAGCCGGCAGGTAGCTGTAACGACGGGGGATTTCCCGGGCCGTTATGTGAGGGCCCAGTAAGAAGTTGAATCAACAATGAGGCAGCTTTTAAAGCACTCAGAGGCACAGCGCACGGCACAGGTCAATTCGCGTTCCAGGACATTCAGATTTACATCCTGCTTGGGATTCAATAATAAACTACCCGCTAATCTGCCAAGCCCAATTTCAACCCCATAAAAATAAACCTTCGCTACTGATTTTAGGTTAAAGGGGAAAGAATTGCAGGCACAATAAGAGAAAAAGAATGTGAGCTATATTTAAAATAAACAATACCAAATTAATAAATGAATTATGATAAATAAAGAAATAAAACCGCTACTCGTTGAGAAAATTTTTGTGTAAAACAACAAATCGTACGTATAATCGATAGACAAAAAAAGATGACAAAAGCGCACCGTTCTGATTTTTAAACATTTCATAAGCGCATCAAAAAAACGTAGCAAAAACGAACCAGTAAAATTTAGGAATTTAAGTGTGTGTGCATAAGTGTGCATCCGATTAAATCAAAAAACGAGTAATTCATTCCGCTCGCGGATAACACCTTTTAAATAGATATTCGCAGAGGTATGCCTCTTTCATTCCGATTCTAACTTAACCTAACCTAATCTAATATAATCTAATGCAATCTAAGCTAACCTAACCTAATCTAACCTAACCTGACGTAATCTAACCTAATTTAATCTAATATAACCTACCCTAACCTAATGTAATGTAACTTTGTCTAACCTAACCTAACCTAACCTAACATCACCTCACCAAACTTAAACTAATCTAAACTAACCTTACCTACCTTAAAATAATTTTATTGCATTATTGAATAAATATCTAATAAAAATATAATCTAATCTAACCCAACATAACCTGTCGTAACCTAACTTAATCTAACCTAATGTAACCTAACATGACCTAATGAACCTAACCTGACCTAACCTAATCTAACCTCACCAAACCTAAACTAATCTAAACAAACTTAACCTAACCTAACCTAATTTTATTCCATCATTGAATAAATAGTTTCATCAAATTAATTAACGTATAAACATTACAACATTTTATCTTGGTGCGATTATGTAACATACTTTGGTGCGCTTTTGTAATGTTTATTTGGTGCGTTCTTGTAACAAATATAATACCGTTTGGTGCGCTTTTGTCATACACGGCATCAGAAACCTAGTTTAAACTCGGTTTTTTAGTACTACTTTCTACCTGTTTTAATTTGATCTATTCGTAATTATTTTTCTAGCTAGTTTAACCCAGGTTTAGTTATACCTGATTTCAAGAGATGAATGTAACAGACCTTGGTCTGCGCAAGTATAGTTCGTGGTGTTTAAGATTAAAAGGCTATTGTTTTAAAGCATTTTAAAGTAAACAGCCATTGACATTGAAAGTTGTACACAATTTATAATAAATAGAATGAGCATTTATAACTATTAATTTTGTTACAGATGGATAAATGAATGAAAAGTCCGGATAGTATAAATTAAGAAATTCAGGAAATTGTGTCGATGAATTTCATAGAAGACAACAGTAATTTTGATTCTGAAAGAGCAGCAGGTCTTTCGAATTTACTAATGTCAAATATAATTTTGGAAAATTTAGCCGAAGAAAATTTACCAATTATTGGAATATAAGCAATACCAGAAAACAAGTCACAAACAGCATCAAGAACAAAATATGTACATGTACATCTTAATAAAAATGTTAAAATCAAGTTGCAGAGACCTTGATACGTTGTTATTAATCAAAAACTCCCAATATCACCCTTACCAAGGTGGCAAAGGTAAATACTAAAAAAGCCATCAAGGTATACTCTTGAATTGACAAACTTGCAATATACTTATGCAGTCTATACGTACCCCACACTGCTATAAGCCCCGGAAATTGAAATAAAAACAATCTTGTTTTCTTCCTTCCTTCTTATCTTTGCTCCCCTTTTAATTTTGATTATCTGTACACTCCGCGCGCCCCTGATTTTTAATTACAGTACCTGCGTTATCTGGAATGACCAGTCTATCAGCGCGGGATAAGAAGCCACTTTACATTCACCGGAGTCGCCGGCTCTGGACTGCGGCCTGCACGTAGCTCCGGCGCTCCGGGTATTTCCGCCGGGTAAACGATAGTAATTGAGGGGTTGTTTACTCCAGACACTGATTCCGGGGCAAACGGACAGGGTTTTAAAAATGCTTTAAATTTTGTGTGTATGTATTATATATTTATAAACATATGACAATATTTTGTTTAATTTTTCTAACAATTCGTGAAAACTATGTAAATGATTTTGCATAGTGTTTTGTAATGAATTTTCATTACATAACATTGTTTTGTAATAAAGAATGTTAGTAGTAATGACTGTCAAAGTCCAACAAACCTTTTAAAATTTAGTAAGTAATATATAAATATAATTTATTTTTATGTATTTTAATTTTAATAATTAATTAAAGCATACATTTTTTTGTAATATTCTTTTTGTACAACTGTCAAAAAATATTAACATTTTTATTCTAATAATAATCTATGAAGTAAGCGATTTTTTGTAGTTGTTAAGATACATTGACACTATGTGCGAAGTACTCTGAGAAAAGTTTTTTCATGGTTTTGGAAAATGGATTTTCATAGAGATGACAAACATTTCTTCACTCTATTTATATAGATGAATAAAATATTTAAAAAAAACACAGATTTCGCGCAGTTAATACAAAAATAACTATTAATTCAATTTGTAGGTACTTCTTTATACTGGCGAGCGCAGGAATACGAATATTATTTCACAACCTCAGAACAACGTGTTCCATTTTAGATTACATAGAGTTTTAACCTTTTTTAATTAGAAATGGAAAAACATAATAAATATATATATAAATGTAACGTAATTCTCCAATTTTCAAATTACACGCGTTTCATGTGTGAATTCTTTCACTAGTACGTAACATGTTATTTCCTTCTCTATGTCCGTAATACACTACTATTAAATAAAAAAAATTATGAATTAACGCTGCAACAGTAGTTATTTCAAAGTCCAGAAGCACATGAAATGCACATTAAGATTTCATCTGCTCTTAAGTTCCTTTATGTAATTATGGAATGCTGGTATTATTATATAAAATACAAGTAAACGTTACTAAGCAAAACTGTAATATAGATCAGGGATTTACAACTCAAACTTCGTGAGAAATTTTAATTTTTTTTTATATATCGAGTATAATTATCGTATTAAAATAAGTATAATGATGTTATAAGTCGTATTAGTGTCAATACTGGATGGAAACACCGAATGAATAAATGCATCAGCAAGGAAAAGGAACAGTTTTCGGCCAATATTTCAATAATTGCATGACTGCCCATAACAATATGTACAATAAGTACCAGAGTACAATAAACTTGAGAAGAACATGCATTGTTAATTTTCATTTATTTTTCTTTTTTTTAAATTTGTTTAACTATCACTTTCACTTTTCGTTTGTTATCATTCAATATGTATGTGAGGGTTACAGAAATGATGTATACAACTTACAAATTGTAGGGATTTATTTTAAATAGAAATGTTTACACTAGATGTATGTTTATACCGAGAACTTGTGTTGTCTGTAAATTGTTCTTGGAGTCTTGGAGTCACTGACGTCTTACTTGTTTGACGGCTTTTGTTCAACTGTCTTTTTTCCTGAGATGTCATTTTGCATCCACAGCAACCTCACATTTTATAGGGTAATGCACATACTACACAATAAAATTCCAAAATTAGTGAATTCTTGAAGTGTAGGATATCGCCTATTTGAAAATCATTTTGCAGCAGCCATATTTTGAGGAGGATTGACGACATTATCTCTTCCGAAGTAAATAAATGTCAAATCTGTCAGTATTTTATACATATATAAAGCTGGATGAAACATACACCAAGAGTTGTAGAACGAAACTACCAACACACAATCAAGCAAAAATTGTCAATGCCAAAATCACCTTCATGAATGACATGAAAGACATACTCATTTTTTAAAATATTGGAAAATATCCATTACCACGGTTACATTAATGTTTCCATTTCATATTTGTCTTTAGATAGCATTATATACCCATATACCTATACGAAAAAGATGATAAATAAATGTTTAATAATTCTTGCAGCAGAAATTGATGACGCAAGGATCAACTGCGGGAAATAGAGTGCATGCTATCTGGCTTTAACCAATGACAATAATGTCATTTCTCGAAAACTGTCATGGGAAATTAATAGTTACATGATAACTATCAATACTCGAAATGATTGTTTTTTGTCTAAAGAATGTAAAAGTCTTTTGAATCCTGCACGTAAAAGTCTTTTTTCTACTCCTGCTTTGAAAATACAATTTTCTAGTTTGTTTTTCATGCTGAAAGTGACTCTTTGCAGCACGCAGTGCTGCAAAACTTTTCAAAACTTTGCAGCACTAATAAATGTTTGTTGCATTGTTGCTGCCATGGATACGCATCACTTGTGCACAAATACAAAATTTGCAATAAATGTCAAATTATGTTTAAAAAATAATTTTTTATTTCCTTATTTTTTATCTTGCAGGAGTAGAAAAAATAGTGTGTATAACACGTGTTGAAAGTCCTTTGTCGAACACAAACGATTGCAGCCTGATTCGACAAAGATAGACTTCCAGCACTAGATATAGAAATAACTATTATATCCAGCAATTTTTTTGATGAAATGAAGGGCCATAATTTAATTACATATGTCACATATTTTCTTCGTCGCTTTCTGATATTATTTTAATAGAAACAATGACTTGTTGAAATATTTCACTTGAACATAGATGTAATTTAAAGAATTTACTTGATTTCTGCTGTCAACTACAAAAGTAACATTTAGCAATCTAGAATCAAGAATAACTATAACTAGTGATATGTGCTTCATTGTATATTTCAACTATTATTATATTTGTATATAATACTGTCAGTTTTAACATTTACTTGCTTTGAAAATCACACGATTTCACCCAACATGATGTGATCAATATATCTTATACGTTAAAAATTAAAATATTAAACATTTTATATTTTTGTTGTTAAAACTTATAATAAACCAATTCAATGTAAGCTAAAAGTTAGACACCAATGTCTTAGGAATTAGTTTTTTCCACCTTCAAATTTTATAGAAGCCAGCACCTATGTGGTGATAGTTCCGAGTTCTGCCTTACCAGATTACGTGTTTGTCTAATTGTGATGAACTCTCCTTAGCGCGAATTCCAGCCACGTTTGGCCAGTCCATAACTGGCGATATATTTTTCATAGAGCCCGCGGTAGGAATGCAATATCCGTGGTCTCCAGCCCTAATGCCCGCTACTTCGCTGCCACTGCTACTCTGCTTTATATCAAATCATGGCCCGGCAGCCCAAGAAAAATATACGTGTTCGATCGTTGGAAAACATTTCATTCTGTAACACGGATTTGATGTAGCTTTGCGAAGAATGGAACGAAAGCGAAGGATTAGAGCAAACATATGTCTGCTTAAAAATATTTGTACCAGCGAACAAGAAAGAATAACATTTTTCTATGGAAATCTATGTTTTTACAAACGGATTTTCCGTTCGCACCTAAAACCTCGATCGGGAGCTTTGATTTTCTATTTTGCCATTAAAATTTAATGCATTTCACTTCAGACTACGCCGAAGTACAAATGGAACAAATAAAACCTTTTCTATTTTCTAGTACTGCAAATAAAAGACATCACTTAGGACAATTATTCATGGATCAGCGTTCTTGTTACTTAAGATTATAAACAGGACATGTAACCGATCAAAAAAACTGATTAATAATAACCGGTAAACGATATTTTGAACAAAGATTGCGTACTTTAACTGTAATTTTAACCTATAAAAATAAACCGGTTTTAGCGAACATTCGGTTCTATCATGTAACACATCGCTTATATTAAGCGACGTAGTTAAACGTTTTTAAAGACATTGGTATTAAAATCGTATCATTGTATCAAATATTTAAGCGATCATAGCTAATAATACTCGCTAACATGTTAATAATTAAAGACAAGGTACGGACTGTCTCTAAAATATTAAAGACATTTTTTAAATGTCAAAATTTAATTTATTTTCTTTTCTCTTCTCAATTTTGAGTCTAATATTGCATAGTTTCAGTAAATTCATATTTTTGTAATAAAAGGTGACATTGATTTCCATGTGTTTACAATTTCTACAAATTTACGGTGTTTATGTTTCGTATTATTCATTTAGAAATATCTAACTGTTCGATTTTATATCTTTATAACAAAAACAAACCTTATAGCTAGATGTGTCATCACTTCAACTTCCATTCGTTTTGCATATTCCATTTTCCCTCCCAAATCTTTTACAAAATTTTATTAAAATGTTTGTCACTATTCTTTATTTCATTACACAAAATTTAATCGCTCAAAAACTTGCACAGAAATAGATAACTGTTTTCACTTAGTTGCTACCTATTTCTCAAGAAGTATATTCTGACAGTTGTCATTGTTGTCAATCGTACTAAAGTACTCAATTTATTACAAAAAAATCAAATGTATTGTATAAAAATTGAAAGCCAACTAAATTATTATTTTTATTAAACTTCTGGGAATCAACCAATAGATGGCAGAACAAAACTAACCAAATGTCATTAACTTGAGTTACTGTACCCTATTTTTAAAAATCAATTTGACAAGAAAAATGTCAAAACAATCGCATATGTACAAATTTACACTGTTGTCAAACATATTTTTCCTAAATTGTTACTACCGTCACTCTTATTTGTTATCGACATCGGTAAAATTTAAAGTGTAGCTATCGTTTTAGCGACACTTATTATATATTAAGCATTTTAGCAATGCTCGCTTAAAACATAGTCGATAGTTAAAATTAAGCTACATCGATTAATATAAGCGATGAGTTACATGATAGAGCCGATTAACCTTTAGTGCAAATATTTTTAAAATATTTTTTTATATCTGTATTATCTATTTGTATTTGAATTAGTCGTGACAGTTTTTACAATTTACATTTTATTGGAGAGTCATAAAAGTAGTCTCTTTGTCGTTATCAACATTAGTCAAATTTACAATTGAAAAGTGACCTGCCGTTTTCCGATGGTATTATGGGAATTTTTATGAATACTCGTTAATGGGTTGCATTCTTATATTTTCAATTTTTAAAAACCGGTTTTCGAACTAAAACAGTTGTTATTATAACATTCTTTAAGGCTTAACCGTTAACCAGTATTTTGCTCGGTTATATGCCCTGTCTATCAACATGCAGGAAATAAAATAAGTGTAAATATGTCAATCTCTCTATTTACTATTTTGTAACTTGGTATTACCTACTCGAAATAAACAACATTATTTATCTTTTAATACTATAATGTACTGTCAATATTTTAAGCTTATTACCTATTGCTTGGTACTTTGCTATTTTTATACTGAAACGTTCTGTTATCATACATGGCGTGAAAAGAACAATAGAAGAACAATTTTATAGAAAATAGATGATAAAGAAAATATGATTTAATCGAACTTAGATTTTCATAATGGAGTCCTCCACCACAGAATCAAATTAGGAAATTGATCACTTTTAGTCAATCTAGATCTTAATTCTGTACGATAGGATAGGAACTATCAAAGTTTAAAAAAAGTTATTAGATTTAAGTTATTCGAGTTTTTAGTGCTCTTAGCATATATATCACAATATTACACGTACATCTTTTTCTATTATTATAACAAATAGGATTTAAATGCATATTTTTTATTAGACCCAATAAAAATTAATTCTTACAATAAATTTTCAAAAATCCATCCAGTAACTGCTAAGTTATGACTCAATCTGTTAAACTTTTGAATTACATACGATATGATATTTGGGCATTTGTAATATTTTGAGAAATGTATAAAATTTTAAATTTTAATTCATCTAAATTTTGAAGGTTTCTCCAATACAAATTTCTGATTTTAAAGGTCACCAATAAAAAGAATCTGGATATGTAAGATCGAGTGATCTAGCATACCATTTTACTATTCTACCATATACTCTAAAGTTATTAATGATTCTTAAAATTGTTGTTCTTAGAAATGATAAATCACATGTTTCACATTAAAAAATACTCACGGTATAAATTATTTCTTAAAAAATGAAATAGAACTTATTTTCAAATAATTTATTATTATTTTCGGTAATAAGTTTAAGTTTGTGTTTATTTTCTGATGCTTATCTTTATTTGAATTCCACCACAGGATACTAGTTAAATCTAATATAATACATATATGTGCTCACCACCACTATTTCAAATGTCGCGTATCTACCCGCCACTAAAATACAAGTAAAATGTCTACAAACTTATCACAAAACATGTACTTTAAGTGCAAGAGGCAGAAGTTCAAAATTAAATTAAAATACACACTGTTGTAACTATGACGTAAGTTTAACTTTTCCCAAAACTTTAATCTAAAACATCAATCTAGGCAGCGAGACAAAACTACCACAATTAACAAATAAACTACTCTAGGTAGTTAAAGAAACTACATAGTACATATGTTTGTTCTGTTATCCAACTTGCCTTATTCTTCAATTGCAATTAAAACTTGCCACTACCAACTTCAGCTAATCTTTGTTTCTGTTGCAGGTTAGTTCAGCTCATATCCATACCCGGCGTAGGTGAGTGTGAGTCTAATGCGAAATCGTGGCACTTTGTGTTTACGACTGGCAGTATATAAAACAGCGGGATCCAGAGTGCCTTGGGGAACTATCTGGCCAATTGCTGGACTGACCGGGAAGCTGGGGATGCAGGGTTGTCCCACAGGAGTAGGGGTAATTAAATAGTGGCGGGAGGTTTGTAAATATGTGGGAGCAGCCGAATGGTTATTAATATCTTGGAAAGCATAATTAAATGTTTTCATTTATTTCAAATTTAAATGGTGGTTGATTAGTGAGAATATTTCTATCTGAAGTGAGCACAATGTAATATTTGGGGTTCAATTTTAGAACTTTTCATAAATTTACACACACTACATATTTACAGCAAAATAAATCACGAATAAAATATTTTCAAACCTCGTTTATCTGAGAAATGTTCAGTAACGTCGCCAGCCAGTTTTATTTGGATGGGTACAAGCTGGTCCGACACTTTTTATCAAAAACCACTATTGATTTTTAATAAATAAATGTTGTTTAACAACAATAAAATAAAATTACATTAGAAACTATAAGGACCGGTTATTTTCACATTTGGTTATAGTTCCGGTTACCTCAACCATCGATTAACAGAAAAATATCACATCGAAAAACTGTTAAAGTTGTTATTTACTATTTCGTTGCGATATGTTTTAATTTATTTGAAATTTAAATGGTGGTTGATTGGTCAGAGTACTTCTGTATGAAGTGGACACAATGTAGCATTTGGGGTTTTATTTTAGCATTAAAACTAAATATATGTATAACAGAGTATTTTCAGATCTCGTTTCTCTTACAAATGTTCAGTGACGTCGCCAGCCAATTTTATTTGGTTGGGCACAGGCCGGTCCGACATTTTTTAAGGTGGGCACCCAAAGTATTAAAAACCGCTATTGTTTTTTAAATGTTATTTAACAAAATTACATTATAAACAACTTTGAGAGCCGATTTTTTTTACGTTTGGTTAAAGTTCCGGTTACCTCAAATTATAGAAAAATATCGCATCGAAAAAGTGTTAAAGTTGTTATTTACTATTTCGATGCGATAATTTTTCTATTAACCGATGGTTAAAGTACCCGCAATAATGCTTTAAATTACATTCACTTAGTATTATTCGTCTAGATCTAGAATGTCTTGACGCAAAGGTGTCTACTACTTTGTCCAAGTTAAATTTTTCTATTAATTGTCTTTTAATATTCTGCTTTCCGGGTAGGCCGATGGTCACCCTGGCCCACCCCTTGTGACGGCCCTGGCAATGTTGTGCCATACAGAAGGAAAAATTTCCTTATTTTTGGGATTAGTACGCTCTGAATCGAATTAACTGGGGAGTGAGAACTAGGGTTCAAATCCCAGCGTACCAATTTTTAACCAAATAAAAATACCGCTGTATCTGAGTGACTCAGAATCCACTGTATGCTGTAGGTTCCTTGCGAAAGTTGTACAATGACAATCTACAGCAGCAAAATTCAAATAAAATTTGTCTAGAATTATGAAATTCTCTTATCATTCCTCAATGGAATCATGGTATTCGATATAATCTTTAGAATTTGATTCTCTGAAATATGTTACGCCAGAGAGAATGAAGAATATTTAATTTAGTTTTTTAAGTAATTTTTTACTTCTGAGTTTTAATTTTTTGATTACCAATTCAGAAATGTGATGGATTTATTAATATTTCTCCAAATATTGTTCAATTTAGTGCTCTTCATTCTTGTTTTAGTATTTGTCTTTGTATCTACTGTTTGCTTTGACTAATTATCCAAGAATGTGCTCCAATTTCTCCGGTAAAATTTAAATTATTTGTCATAAATTTACACTTATCTTTACCTATCTAATTTATTTATTATCTCACCTTGTTAATCTTGTCGTCGTTTTGTTGGTATCTCTAAATATTTACTCTAGAATTTCCTTCAGTTTATCTAATAACTTGTACTATTTATAATTCTACATAATTACTGTAGTACATCCTGATTTCGTCTTAATTTATTTATATATTATTTATTAGCGTAAAGATGTAGGTAAATTTTGAACTTATATTTTAATTTATAGTACATTTATTTACTAGTCTTTTTCCATATTTCTTGCAGTGTCATGAACCGAATGGGAGTTATTTCTCGCACGTTATTTTAATACATTTAATATATCACATTTGCTTGTTGGTTTTTTTCCTAATCAGTTGTAAATAAATATTTAAATTAATAAAAATCAAACCTCAAATCATAGTAAGTTTAATTTGACTGAGAACATATTTACAACTTATTAACTTTAATAATAATTGTATCCTATCATTCTATTGAGAACGTACGGAATATGAAATCGATATCAGAAGTCCATTTGTTGTAAACCTACAATAAACTAGTACAAGGAAACTACTTGTAGTGGGTTCCGAACCACTCGAACGCAGCGGTATTTATTGTGGTAAAATATTAGCGACCTCAGATCCTGCTCAATTCGAGTCGAAGCCTGTTAACTCTTTCAGGTTTAGTGGTACGGTGTCTGTACCACTTTTTTAAAATCAAGCGCGCCATGGTGGTACATAAATTGTACCACCATGTTATTTCCATTCTTACCAGTAGGCTAGAAACTGTACCACCTCTATAAATGTGTTTATGTGATTGTGTAGGTACTATGAGAGCAACGCGCGTTTTGTTGTAATGCACTCATGCATCGTTATTAAAGCATTTTTTTTTAAATAACTTATTTTATTTTTCTGTGACGCACAGGTGATAAATATGGTAAATTTTCTGTGACTGAAAGAGTTAATCAAGTGAGCTACTGCTACCAAGCTTGTTTATTTGAAATAAATTTAAATATGTTTTTTGGAAATATATTAGTTAGGTAAACGTAAGAACGAAACCAAAATTGATATTGAAACCGAGAAAAACCCCCATATTGGAAGCGAGCGTCGCCGTATGGCTGAAGAATTCCCGTTAAAAATGGCGTCCATTTTTCAAGCAAATATAAATCGACAGAATGTGCGCGTTCACAGAAAGTTGAGCACAAAATATCGACAGAAAGATTGCGAGCCGCCGCTTTATAGCTCGCTGTTTATTTTATTGCTGATCCGGTAAAAGTCGAAAAAGGTGTAAAACTCGACAAGGACTCTAAACAGTTTACTCACTCGAAAGATTCTGCTGGTCGTTGCCCGGACTTATCTATATTTAAAATTACTGATCGTGAAATTGTGGGCCTTTATAGGCTCATAAAACAAGGGAAATATTCAAAATTATTTAGATGTATTCCAGTCTAGACAAGGGAGAAAAAAGCGCAATTACTTTTTTCTTAGGGTGTGATGTAGTTAGTGCCCTAAGGGATATACGATTTATACCTTTCTTGTGATAATTATACGCCGGATAAGCTCAGCTGACATATTTACAACTACCCTAAGCTTGGATATAACAATTTATTTAACGACGTTAAACCATTCCAAATATATGCAACACCCTTCCAATTCAATATCAAAAACAGCAGAATGGAAAAATCTAATAGATTCTTAGATTGATATTTTGAGTAAGGGTAACACAATAATAGTTATTTAAGCTGCAAGGAATGTAAGTACTTTCAAGGTGTACAGTTAACAAAATATATGATCCGTTTGTTGTAATCAACTGAAATCTTTTGAATAAATAGAATTAAATTTATTTTATCCAATATTTCAATTAAAATAGTTCCTATTCCATAATATTTGATAGTAGATGCAAAAGTAAATAATGGTACCATATACACCACATTATATTTAGCGGGACAGATGGAAACTCGCAAAAAACTGTTTTCACTATTAATTCCCTATGTTAAGGTTTCTAATATTCATTCTGTATATGTAAATAAATCGGTAATTTTTGTAATATTCTTTATTTAAATTTTTCTACGTTTCGGTGTTTATAAGTTTCGTTGAGTTATGTTGTAAGACAGTTTTTTAAATTTTTCGCCATATATTTCAAGATTTCAACCCTTCTTTAATTCATTTACTTTTCCAATTTAATTCATCTTGTTTCTATTGGAGTTTTCATTTCTTCTTTCAAATTTACCTTTGGTTTACCTCTTTTCACTTTCCGTATGCATATTGCTTGAAATCTTCTTCATACTAATCTTTCTTCGACCATTTCAAAAAAGTACATGTCCCAACTATCGTCTTTTTGCACTATTATTTCTACAAATTTTATTTTTAAAATTGAAATTACGTAGACAATTCCACTCATAATTTGGCATCCAATTAAATCACATTATTTTCGTGAATTGAAACAATCAGATTCAAATCTTAGTGACAATTGTCAGTTCCTGGAATTTACACGACTAAATAGGCGTTACTTAAATACAACGTCTGTCAAAATTGTGACAAGTAATTAATTGTCATCCCGAATACCACTATACTCTGTTTTTAAACTATAGACAGTAACTACAAATTCTAGTGAGAAAATCAAAGCCTGTGATTGGCTGTTGCGTCATTTCATGAAGCTACATTTAACCAGAAAAAATTTCAAGTTGCCTTCTCAAACGTAATTGAAACGTCAAACTCTCAGTTGAAATCATTTGTTGAATTTGCACGTGTTTTTGATTTAATTTCTCTTTTTGAGATTAAAACCAGTTCTTTTCAGAACTACTAGTATTTCACTAACGCTGTGGTGTAAATGTGACTTCGTCTAGTGCTGTCTATAGTTTAAAAACGGAGTATAGTGGTATTACATATAATAATTATCATAAAATATGAAACTATCTACCATCTCATATAAATTAAGTGAAGATGAGGTAATTATTATCTTAGAAGAACTATAAAATATTTTAGCTCTTATATTCAATTTTATGGTGTTTTTTTCTGTAATGTTTAACGACCGCTCAAATATTTCCTTCTTCGAAGTAGAGGAAGTATTGTAATCATAAAAAATTCGGTTTTCAAAATTCAATGGAAATATTCATTCTGACCATTACGAATCCATTTTTACTAGTTTCAACATGTCGATTATTATTTGTTGCAGTTTTGTGTTTAGAACTGTTATAATATCTTTTGTGCACCTCCATTTTTTTTTGTAATCGAGAGTGCCAAAAGGGCACTCCGCTCAAAATGTTTTTTAAATTTTTCGCATAACTCAAAAACGATTAGGCCTAGAATGATCTCACTTTCAAATTTAAATGAAGAATATAATTTAATAGTCATGTGATATAACGTCTACATCAGAGTTTTGATTCATGTAACACAAGTCTAGATATACCCTGTAAAATTAACCTTGTTGAAAACGCATTAAAAACATCAGATTTTCCAGCTGGTATAAATTAATATTAAACACAATAACCTGCTGTGAAAACCATAAAACCTCCAAATCGTTTTCATTAAGTTTGGTATTTGCGTTGCAGAAAGCACAATAAAAGACAGCGTCCCATCAAAGAGAGTCTATATTGCAACCTCAGGGCTCTGCTCACCGTCCTGGTGGTTATTGATTCATCGCTGCCCTTGAGGACGAGGGCCATTTATACATACAAATCACCGGCGCACATGTGTATGGACACCCCGCACATTACTTTATGCCCATTTCCATAACATTCAATCACTGGGGACACCGGCGGGACATTCATTCACCGAGTAGAAAGAAACACGGCTTGTGGGATATCCAAAACAATATATGCCTGCATAAATCGGATCATCTACAGCAAGGGGTTTATTAAATTTTATTGTTTATATGAAAATATTTGATTGTGATTTACAAAGTTTATATGACAATTAATCTAAAAACAGGATTATACATTTTTAATCGTTTGAAATGTAATTTTATAATTCTTCTCACAGTGTTTCGTTATCTTTTGAATCGTACAAAAATAATATATTATTAAAATTTTAATGAATAAATACTCATTACAATCAAAATTTAATATTTTTCGATGCGCATTTTGACAGTTGTCCTTAACACTCAAATTTTCTAATAAAATGTTCCATAGCCGAGTGGATAAAGTAATGGCTTCATAAAAAAAAAACTTATTATACTTAAACGGGATTTGAGTCCACACCGCTCCTAATTTTTTTCTTGAAGGAAATAATGTGATAGATTTTCTTTTAAAATAAATTTATTGTTAGAAGTTAATATCAATATTCTTTATTGGTTTCAGAATATTAAACTTTTGTTTACATAAACAAAGCCTATTGGCAAAATAACATGGGATAATTGTCCTAATTAATCAAACTATACTGACTTGATCACGAAAACTTTACAAGAGAATTTTATAAAATAATATCTATTAATAATGTGAAACCGGTTAACTATTGAACAAACCACGGATGTTATGAATCATACCCGGCCTTAGATGTCTTCAAATCAATTGACATCTGCGGCGGTTATAATACTCATAACTATCCTAGGTATGTTAATAACTGTAAATTTTATTATCCAGAGAAAAGTGACAGAAAAATTAAACACTGTTACATATACTATTTGATTGTTCAAATACATTTCGTTATCAAATTAGGAATGATTTAAAAATTTGACTCTTCTATTTGTGTAAACTTAAATCAGATTCATCACATCATCAATATATTTATTTGAATGTTATTTTTACCTAAAGAATTGTTATAATAAAAATAATTGAGATAATCAATGAAAAATATGACTCAATTTATTGTAATAAAAGAAATGATTTGATTACTTTTAAGAGTTTGAAATTCAAATATAATGACTTTGTAATAATAAACTGCAATTATTGGTGCAACAAAAATTTGATTACTATATAAGTTATTTTGACACAAGGTTTGGAATTAACATATAATATAATCCGTTTGTTGTATTGTAATCAAATACATTCCTTTAAATGATGGTACAAGAATCTCAATTAATGAAATGTACTCGTATTTTATATTTCAAATAATAAAAGAAAAATGGAATCAATGCGGCTCGAACTTGGACTATGCTTGTTTGAAATATCTAATTACATAAAAAGAACAGCAAATGTCAAAATACAATTCATTTTATCAAATATTTCAATTAAGAAAGGTCGTATTCTATAATTTTGATATAAGACAGATGAAAAATATCAAAAAAACTGTTTGCCCATGTTAATTCCCTATGTCAAGGTTTCTTGTATTCACTCTGAATATAGATAATTAGAATATGGCATTACATTTCAGATCAGACAAATTTTATAGATAATATGTAAGGCAAATACCGTAAGTATTTTTTAATGTGAAACATGGAATTATTCAAATCCATGGTTACTACTTGATATTTGGTTGACAGCATTGTATACTTGCTTGTCTCACTTAAAATGAAACATGGCGAACGAATTTGACATTTTGCTTCTTGGGTTACAAAATTTTTTGACAGGCCTATACTAAGTGCAACAAATATTTTAAGAATCATTAATAACTTTAAAGGAAATGGTGGGATAGTAGAATGGTCTGCTAGATCTCTCGATCTTATACATTTATATTATTTTATTGGTGACCTTCAAAATCAGAAATTCGTACTGGCTGAAATTTTCAAATTTATATCAATTTTCAAGTTCAAGTTCAAATATCAGCCTATGTAATTAAAAATTTTTATAGCAGCAGTTAATGGATAGATTTTTGAAAATATATTATAATTATTGTTTAATTGTACGTTAGTAAATTTTCTTGTTGTGTAGCACTATTGTACTATTTTACCATTTCCTCTAAAGTTATTAATAATTCTTAAAATTATTGTTGGTGTATTAGGCCTGTCAGAAAATTTTATAACCCAAAAAGCAAATGTCAAATTCGTTTTTGATGTTTCATTTTAAATGAGACAAGCAAGTATACATTACTGTCAATAATATATCAGGTCGTAACCATGGATATGATAAATCGCCATGTTTCATGTTAAAAAATATTCTCGGTATGTGCAATAGATGTACAAAGACAGATGTGATAGAGAGATTTTTCCAAGGAAACACAATAGTTAAATTTGTATTGCGGTAGCACAATGTAACATAACGTAAGCTAGCATTCTATCCGCTATTCGCTCGCCTATTCGCCGTATTGTATCGCTGTAATACTCGTATGTGTAAAAACTCGTCTATTTTGCCGTACACCTTTATTGCGAAACTTCGAGTGAACAAATTTTCATAAAAGTGGAAAGTATTAAAAGATTTGCAATAGTTTCTTTGTATTGCTGGGTATTTTTGAAAAGAATTTTTATCTGGGAATTTCCGTAGCGATTATATGAAATTGGTTATATTAAAATTTTGCTCAGTGTTGTGGAAATGATTATTCATGGCGCGACACGACTAGCCGTTATTAAATATGCATCTTGCCACAGGCTACCCTATTATACTCGCAACGAGCATTTCCATACCCGATGCCCGCTTTGCACTTATTTTATTCTGTGCTAAACGGCCAGGTACGGCAAGCGGTAAGCGGAACTTATATGCCGGATAATTGTTTAGCTTTAAACTCTTTTATTCCCTGCATTACACAAATGTCATTTCATTCTTTTCCTGAGCAAAAATTATACGGATGATATTTTCACGTTCAGTTTCGCTTAATTTTTCTTTGTTTCCGGTGTTCCTCTGTTACTGTTAAAACTTGATCATAATTAAGGGTGGATCTATGATTTCGTTATTCTATTAACTAAAGCTAAGGCCATTTATAGACTAACCTATAAATTGTAATACGGATGATAATATTTTCACGTTCAATTTCGCTTAATTTTTCTTAGTGTCGGTAGTTTCCGTTTCTTTTACGTTTAAACTTGATCTTAATCAAGGACGGATCTATGATTTCGTTATACTGTTAACTAAAATTAAGGCCGTTTTAGACTAGACAATAAATTGTACAAGATCTTGCACCATTTTTGATACAATTTAAATTAATTTTGATAAAATATGACAAAAGTTCATCCTGAGCATGACAAATATGGGAAAAATAATAAAAAATGGCGATAAAATTCGGTTGACCTTGAAATCGCATTTGTTTGTTTTTAAAAATATTTAATACAAAAGGTATATAGACACACAACCACCCTAATCTATTCTAACCTAACCTAATCTAACCTAACTCAACGTAATCTAACCTAACTCAACATAATCTAACCTAACTCAACATAATTTAACCTAACCATACATTATCTAACCTAATCGAATATAACCTAACCTAATGTAATTGGGTTAGATTAGATTAGCTTAGGTCGATTTATATTACGTAAAGTTACATTAGGTTTGATAAGGTATAAACACCTTTTGCATTAAATAGTTAAAAAAAAACAGCGATTTCAGGTCAACCAAGTCTGACTGCCATTTTTTATTATATTTCCCATATTTGTCATGTTTAGTAATAACTTTTTGCCAAATTTCAGTAAAATTGAAGGTGAATTAGTTATATCGGCAAGTTGACCAACCTTTTTTGTAAATCTTATAGTTTTCGAGATAGCAATGGTGGCCCATTTAAAATGAACATCTGTGTAGATATCACAGGGAAAATATGTACATTGTCCTAATCGTTCTAGTATTGTCTACATATATTATTAGTTTATAACTACAGATTTGGATGCATGAAATATAATTGAAATTGAAAAATGATATATACTCGTACAAAACACTGTACCTAGACAAATGCCATAAAAAAAATTTTTACATATATTGTAGCCAGTAGATTTTCATTAATAAAATAAAATACAAAATGTGTGAAAAACAACACTGTAAAATAACATTTGGTTGCATTAGTATCCAATTAACTTTTTGCAGAATACTGCATCGCAATTGATGTTATATGTCGTAATGTATATTTGGTTATAAATGCGTGTGAATTAATAACAATAGCTCGTGATATTCCTTAACAAACCCGGCCCCTATTCCGCGCCACACATTTATTTCCGTCGGGCTAAATTATAGCAGATAGATCTCATTGTCAATTTGCTGGTGTCATAGCAACGAGCGCTATAGGCAACAGCTGTCATTGTTGCCTGACAACATATGCTCCGATCTGACATCCTGTGAATTATACTCTTGCTCTGTAACCACTCAACCGTGCGGTATACAAGCATTTCAGCATTGTCTAGAATCTCTGCACGCGAGACACCGGTTTACAAGTGTGAGCGGTTTTCAACCTACAGTAATTATAATAGGATTGGAATTGAACGCAAATAAAATATTTAAGTTATAGTTCTTGTAGGACATATTTGAAAATTACTTTATGAAGGGTTGGGTAGTTTAGTGACACCGACTTTTCAACATTTCCTTGGAGGCAAAATTTCTTATAATGAAGTAAATGAAAACATAAAATTGGAAGCAAAAACAAATACTAGAAAGGGATGAATTATTTTTAAGCTATTGATGGGCGCTGACTACATGGGGCATCGGGGCTCTTACCCCCAAGGAAAATTTTTTATGGGGGAATGCTCCGACATTTTTACATCAGTAATAAAGCCCTGAATTATTATTATTTTAAATATTTATTGTACCTTCTTCCATTTTTTAGTAACTAACTGCTACCCTAAAATAGATGAGAATTACACCCATAAAAAATATCACCCGTAAATCTGATACCCTGAAAGTGATCTAGTTCAGCCGGCCGGGAATTAGAACACGCTTCAGCATGTGTTCTAATTCTTCTCCTGCCGAAATTAGAGCACATTCTAGAGCAGATTTGCCTGTTCTGGATTACGCTCTGATTTCAGTAGGTCAGGGATTAAAGCATTTGGGAGTGTTTGCACTATTTTTTGGCCTCCTGAAACATTCTGGGGCAAATTTGGCTACTCTGGTTCACTGGGTAAAGAATTAGAACATTGTATATCTCCGGTATATCTTGAGACGCGCATTATTGCCGGTCATATGGATTTCTATTGGCTGATATTCAATTTGTAATTGTATCTGAACTACTAGGAATTTTGTACCATAAATGTATTAGTTTTTTTATATTCTTTTCAATTACAATTATACAATACCTATTCTAACTGTTTACGTGTAGTATGTTTGAGGTCATTATCTTGTTGAAAGATTTAAGAATCTCTTAAACCAAATTTTTCTGCACATTTTTCCAAATTCTAAAATTATTCAAATAACCCACTTTTTCATCAATAAAAATTAAGTTTTTCACCCCATCTGTAATCATGTAGCCCCATACAAGCACAAATCCTCCTCCATATTTTACTGTTGGGTATATTTTTTTTTGTTTAATTTGTAAATTATTCTTTTTCCAAACAATAATTCGTCCATCTGATCCAAAAAGGTTTATTTTGATCATCTGAAACAATTACTGAGTTCCAGAAGTATTCAGGGTGGTTTATATATTTCATAAAGAAAGCGTAAAGATGTGTTGATTTGAGTTTAGGTATAATATTTAATAATAATTTAATTTCTTTTTAAATTACAAATTGAAATACATTAAAAAATGCTTTATTATTAGAGTACGTTTGTACATATTTAAAAGTACATAATTAGGAACATATTGGACACAAATTTCAGGTATGGTCCATAGAAGAAAATACTTGCCCAAATAATTCTTTACCGCAAGTATATTTAATATAGTAAAATAAATAATTGTTCTGTGTAATTATAGCATAATAATAATGATAATAAGCAATACTATTGTTAATGTAATGAAATACACTTGTAAATGGAAGGAATGTATGTAATGTATGATTATAAGATTTATCGTTGTACCGCGTACCTGTATATGAGTATTATGTACATTCATATATGTGTAAACACGTGTTCTGCTGCGTATGTAATTTATCGCGTGTTAATATCAAATAAATCAACATTTATATTTCTCTGAAGACAAGGCGCATAAGTATTTACTCATGGGCGTACATATACCTTATTGTTTTACAGCAATTTAAAACGTATAAATGTAGAGTACTGACATTACAAATAAATGTCATTAAAACATGTTATTAATGTCATTTTTAATATATTAACTTTATAACTTCATTTTGCTTCATTGTTATGACTTTTACTAACAAGCATAAATTATTATTTTAAACTGTAAATAGTTTTTACTTCAGCAGCAAACCAGAACTATAAAATCAACAACGTAAATTTAATACTTCATAGTAATGTCTTTTGTACCTATAATTGATGATTGGTTAGTTACCTCTGGCTGGAACAGAGCGAAGTGTGAGATCTAGTACTCGATTCCTAAAGTATTTAGAAACCCACTTTAAGAATGTACGCAGATTTAAACTATTAAATTTGAAAGAAATAAGTATCTCAAGTACATGAAGTTCTTTTCCATCTAAAAACAGTGTACAACTGTAAGATATTGGCTCAAAAAGTACTAATAAGAATAATGAAAAAAAAAACTATTAAATTATTATTACACATTTATCTCAGGTGCTCCAATTTGAACAGGGTGGTATGTGAGATCTAGGGTTCGATTCCCAGCGTTGCTAACTGTTAACTAAATAAAAATACTGCTGTGCCCGAGTGGTTCGGAAACCACTATATGCTGTAGATTTAGGTTCCTATTAAAGTTAGTCGAAAAGTTACATCCATATTCCTAGTTTCCTGACATATCAAGCTAACTCTAGTGTCAATTCATAAAAAGGATCAAGTGTATTATTTAGGTGCACAGATAATACCACAAGTTTGGTAGAGTTAGTAATATTTGTAGTTGATTGCTGATTAACAGTATTTAAAAGTCATATAGAGGAAGTGGTAATATTTCACTAAACGTTTACACAAAGTATTCTTTGAATTGTGATTCGAACCATTTTTTTAAATATTTTTGTATTAAAATCGTGTTACATGGGACGGAATCGTTCAAATTAACCTTTTTTTATTTTAGAATATAGTAATTAAATATATGTATTTATTTATTTCAGTTCAATTTTTTTTTATTCCAATGAAAGATCAAAATCAACGTAAAAAATTGGAAAAAATCTTTCTTTGGCTTTTCTTTGTTTCCCTATTAATAATTTCATATTTTTTTTTAATGCGGATCTTGTTCCACATAAGAAACTTGTGCCATGGAAAGAAGAAGAAGATTATTAAATACAATTATTTTAGTAACCATAAATGTATAAAAATGTCCAGTGGAAGATGGGGAAGAAAGTTAAAAATCGGAATAATTATTCGTCCATTGGTGTAAATCTCTTGCGGCCTGAGGTACGTACGTTTTACGCACTACTGCTGTCAAATGGAATGTAATTTTTATTTATAAGATGACATGTCAAAAACTTCTAGGAGATGCGTTGCATTAGTAATCAAGTGTTTTTTTGTAAATAACGTAAACAAGTAGCAATTAGCCAATTTAATTTGTTCCGAAAATGGTGCTACAACTTGTACAATTTATAAGCTAGTCTAAACGTCCTTAATGGCGTTATGTTAGTTACTGATTTGTGAAGAGTTAAAGTGGTACAAATTGTATTTTTTTTATTAAATTTTTTATATAAAATATTTGGAACTTTATTCCATCTAGCAATTTTTTGCCACAAATGATGAAATAGATGGTAAAGAATTTGACTCGGCGGGATTCGAACTTATATTTTTCGAACTACAACCGTCATTCAACCCACTTGACTCCGTTAAAGTTTTGAGAAGTAAATAAAAACACTTGGTTATTCCACAATAATTATTATATTAGTGTCGATCGTTTCGTCCTTTCGGACGTCGTCAGAGTACCTGTAGTAGTTTGTGATGTCCGAAAGGACGAAACGTTCGATACTAATATAATAATTATTGTGGAATAGCGAAGCGTTTTTATTTACCTATATTCAAATATGTTCCACCAAGTACCCACTACAATATTCATTTGATTGAATTGAATGTTGTGTGCCCCTTGGCGAAAACAGTCCCTACGCCATTGGCTCGGCGGTCAGTTCCTATCAGGCGTAATCCGTCAATGCATGATTGATATAATGGCAATGGAAATGAGTCCCGGGCTGACAGAAACACTGGTTAGTCGGCGCTGTCGGCCGGCAATCATAAATACATGTATGCGGCCCGGCTCACATCTATCAATCTACTCACCGGCTTTTTGCTCTTGTTTGCTTTTTTCAAGGAGTAATGGACAGAAAAACTTATTCCGGACAGAATAAATATTTCATACGACCTCATCGCTGATCGCAAGATGGATTGGGATGTGTAATGAAAAATAAGACAAGCGATGATATGAGGAATGAGCAAGTGGAACAATGTGGATCGGCCAGTCATCCACATGAGGAACAACACATGTCAATACTTTCTTGTTTTATAACTTTCACGTGGTTTTTATTTCTTTTTCATTCTGATTTTTGTACATTCGTGTTTATTACAAGTCATTGTATATAACAATCATCTTCTTTCTATGGCACGACGTTCCCATGTGGAAAATGAGCTGATGTATCTAACAGCTAGATTCATAAAATAGATTAAATTTAGAGTTAAAACTCCCTATTTAGCCCGGACTACATTTTCTGGTACTAAAGCATTGACAAAGTAAAATAAGATTGTGGTTATACTCAGAATTAGCTAAGTCTCATGTTAGTCACAATTTTTACCACATTAACTATTGTCGTCGCAAATTAATAACTTACATGATATCAACTAAAAATTGACTAAATTGAAACTTAGTTGATTATTTTCTGTGGTTTGGACTACTTGAAGAGAAATATTAAAATGCAAACAGAAATATTGTTTTTCCGATTTTTAACATTCATTTCGATCTTTTACTTTTTTGAACTAAAATAAAAAAAACGCAAATATTTAATTACTCTTGAAAAGCAAGACAAAAAATTTAAGTACCTATATCTTGTCTTTCATTACTCTTGGATGTAAAAATCTTGTCGTGATTGTCATTTTCTTGCATATTTCTTGTCTTGCATGTCAAAAATCGCAAATAACCTGGAACATATAAATAATACAATTATGTATAATTATTAAATAAATATCATAAAAAGGAAAAAAAAACGTACAGCGACATATGTACAAGCAGAAAAGCTTTTTTCAAGCATCCCTGGTTATAAGGAAACATGTTGTGTTACATATTTTTTTTTACTTTTATTAATTTATACATAAGTTCTTATAATAAATCTAGAACAAAAAAAATGCAAGAGTAGAAGAATTGAAGAAAATATTGTTATTCTTGCACATTTCTTGCAAGACAATTTCTTGCCTTGTCTAGTTTTAAAATTTGTAGCTTTGTCTTGCATTATTTTGTCTTGCATTTACTGCAAGACTTAGGCAAAACCAAGAAAAATACAAGACTCTCGTGAAACACTACTTTGTTAGAAATAACAAAGTGTTTAACTTTGGAACTAACTCTAATCGATGTTTCGAAGTTAGTGACTTCGTGTGAATTTGAATAGTAGACAAAAACGGAACTAAATATGGAGTGAGTGGCTAATCCCTTTTATGAATCTAGATGTTGAGTACTTGTGTCGTACATTTTATTTTAATTTTAGTGATATACGTTGTCCGCAAGAGACCAACAGATTATAGTGGGTTCTGAACCATTCAAACACAGTGGTATTTATTACTTAGATTTGGTCATTCATCTTCCTCATCTCGTCGGAACATTACTCGTAACGTGGACTTACAAAATAAGTTACTATTTCTATTCAATTTTAATGCATTGGAAAATAAAATATTATTATTTGCTTTTTAATTTATATTTCTCATAAAACTAGTCAATTACAAGTACAGTCACGAACCTCCATTTTAAACTTACCTATTTTCTTGAAACAACAAAGTGTAATAGTCTGTGACAAAGATAGTTTACAATCGTAGACGTACAGTAATTTGAAGTTGCAATATACCGTGGATTATTCTGCAGAAAGATAAAATTTAATCAAACATAATTTGTGTGTGTTTAGTTAGAGAGTATTCTTTATGCGCAATAAAACGATGAACGGTTCATTGTGCCGGTAATAAAATTAACGAATTCCTGTAAATAAAGCAGGAATGTCTGAGGTAAACTGGGAGATTTAAATGCAGGAATCCCGGCCACAGCTCGGGATTATTGCAGGAGACGGCAGCAGGAAATGCAACTCGATTTTTACTGCGCCACAAATTCGACTGGAGATTACGGGGAAACGGACACATAAATTCACCAAAGATTTTCAAGTTGCTCTATTTTAAACTAGACAAAGACTAGCGCTCTCAAGTCCTATTAACTACCACTGCACTAGAATATTACTCTTCTTACTCTTTTACTTCTTGCTACTTTTAAGAAGGTTCAGGGATCATGATAAAATTTTATCGAGATTTTAGCGAATAAATTCTATTTTTAAAGTCTGTAAAATTCCATTTCAACATTTTTATCAAAATGTACTAGAGTCACCTGGAATCATGTCAAACGTCACTAATTTTAATTAGGTATTCTATACTGCATTTATACTTTTTACTTATAGAAAGTGTTTGTCTGTTATATATTACTTTATAGAATTCTCGGCACTATAATCGAACGTTTTGAGGTATACACTATAAACGCAGTATAGGTACATGAAGCAAGTATAGCTAAATAAGAAAACATTTTTTTTATTTTTCTTTCCTAATATTTGTCTTTTATCACACGACTTGTACGCTAAATTATACACTTTTTTTGCTGCACTTCATTTAAACTTTTTCACTTGAAAGTGAGATCATTATAATCTTTCATCAACTTCCATTCGTTTCATATATTCGAACTTTCCTTCTAAATGAATAATCTTTTGAAAATTTTATTAAAATGTTTATTTCTATTCCTTATTGCATTGCACAAAATTATTTTAATCACTCAAAAACTTGCAAAAAAAGAGATATGGTTTTCATTTATTTCGTACATATATTTATCAAGAAATATATTTTAACAATTATCTATGTCAATTTATTATCAAATGTTCCATACACAAATTAAAAGCAAACTAAATTATTATTTTTATTAAGTTTCTGCCAAAAGTAAACTGCACTTTGAAGAGTCCGATTGAAAAAAAAAATGAAGGTGCATAACTAGACATTATAGTAACTACACAAATAAAACATTCTATAGCTAATCTTATTGAGTTATGCGAAAAAATCAAGAAAACACTACGAGAAAAGTGTCCTTTTGGCACTGCCGATTACAATGGAAAAGGGAGTTGGACAATTAGATGTTATAGCAGTGTCATGTAAAAACTTTCAAAATTTTATTGCTAATCATTTTTCATTTATGTGACATACGTATGTACGTACAGACGTCATGCCGAAACTAGTCAAAATGAATTCAGTGAAGGTCAAAATGGATATTTTCATTAAAACCTGAAAACCGATTTTTTTTGCGATTACAAATACTTTCTTTATTTTGTACAAGGAAGTAAAAAGTCATACATTTCCTTTATATTTCACAAATATTAAGTTATACATTCTTTACTTTGGGTAACATAATGAACAAACGTCTTTCTGTTGTAAATAAAAACAAATTATAAGCCAGCATTGAAATTTATTCTTACATAAACCTCAAATCATATATCGTGATGATACCTTCTGCTATTAAGCGTTTAATTAACATATGTATTTCGTTTGTTTTTTTGTATTTTTTAATCAAATACTTCATATTTCATCTTCTACTACATATTCACAAATACTTACGTGTTTCGTATTTTCTTATTCTTGCATTTTAAAGTGGTGTAGATGGTCAGTCAAGAGAATATTATTATAATTGTTATTTAAAATGGGACGAAAAATGAATAACAGTGAGTTACCACTATTTCTATTTTAAAAAATATTTTAAAATGTATAACAGCAATAGTTTCCTGTTAGAAGTTGAGTGTAGTATTGGAAAACAAAGACATTGACGGGGTAAACAAACTTGTGATCGATCCGACAAGCAATTAACCGTTCACAATACGAGCCACACATATCAAACTACGGCTCCGGCTAGGGCTGGGAAGTAAAAACCTCCCTCCGCGGCTTTGTTTGCGGGGGTGGATCCCACGTGTAAGCCCCCGTCTTCACACATGTATAAATAAGACGTTTGTGCGTTTGCATGTAAATGCAAGGAATAAACCTTAACACCATATGAGCGTGAAAACCATTCTGACATAGGTACGGATCTCGCCGCAAAGCTTAAACTTTCCCTTCTAAAAGCAAAATAAAACAGAATTATTCTTGCTTACTTGCACAAGTATTTTACGAAAACTTCTATTCATAGACACACAAGACCTGGTTCAAGAATGATGTTTTCAAAACATGCGTTTCAAATTAATCAGATCTACATTTGGGACGTTCATATTGTATCAATAACCCGAAATTTCTATTTAAATTTAGTTGTTAAGTATAAATACTTGAACATTTTTTTTTATTAAATTGACTTAAATTTATTTTCAAGACGAAACATTACGTACAACTACATAGACAATTTTGGACTATTTAATTTGAACTGACAAATATCTTATAACTTATGAGATACGAAAGTTGCTATTTATGTATCCGGAATTGGTAACACTTGCCTTACTGGGTGTCATTCGATATATACATCGTATTATTTGTGTTTTGTCAGTAAAAAAAATGGAAATTACTTTAACTTTTGACGATGATATGTATCACTGGTTTCATGAATTTAATTGTAGCCGTCATTCACTCACGGACGAACTGAAAAAAGGTCGTCCAAAATCGGTTGTTGTGCTACAAAAATCGATGTTGTAAGTAAGTCTGAATTAAATTTTTGAATATGTTAAGTCCACGTCGAGTTCTCGAAATATTGTCAAGGATAGCAAATTATTAACACGGAAATGATAACCTGTGGAGAGATGGCACAATCAACTTGAAATGTAATTAAAATTCAGAATTTGTGCATTTAAAATACTGGTTTAAGAAATTCCTCGCACGTTATTGAAAAAAAATTTAATGTGAAAAATGAGACTAAAGGCCGATTTTTTTCACTTTAGATTAACCATCAGTTTATAGAAAAGTGTTGAATCGAAATAGTAAATAACGTATATTTTTAACAGCTTACGGCAGTTTTTCGATGTGACATTTTTTTATCAATCGATGTTTAAGATAACAAAGTGAAAAAATCGGTAGATGAATTAATTGAATGTTCTTGTAAAGCAAACTCAAGTCACACTCTTTGTAAACATATTATAGGTGTGTTTCTGGTGCAATCAGTAAGAATACAATAAACACCTTTTCATATAATTATTATATATTTTCAAAAAGGGTATTATTTACACACCAATAAATGAGAAACGTCAATATTTTTATTTAAAAGCAGATGTTTCAACCACAAATTATGACAGTTCATTTTCTTATTTTACTTACATACTTATTTACTCAAGTTTTCTATATCCAAATAGTAAGCTCCTCATTTCGGAAACTCGAGACATGAAATATCTCGAATTTTTTCTTTTAGAATTTTTGTACAACCACTGATGAAACACTTTGCACACGACTTGACTTCTGTTTGTTTCATTTTGTTGATTTTGAATCTATATGCTAGAATATTGTTGCCCGAATGATAGGTATTTAAAAGAATAGTAAATGAACTTCACGAGAACTATATAGAATTAATTCTTTTAGAATTTGTACAACCACTGATGAAATACTTTGCACACGACTTGGCTTCAGTTTGTTTCATTTAGTATATTTTGAATCAGTTTGCCAGAATATTGTTGCCCTAATGTTAGGTTTTTAAAAAAGTAAATGAACTTCACGAGATCTATATAGTATGAATGTTTTTCTAACTGTGTAATATCTAGTGACTATTAGGTTAGGTGATTATTAGAATGTGACTTATTGAATCAAGTACTAGTTAATTACTAATGAAAATGATGTCATATGATAATAATTAATCGTACTAGCACTCTGTGTTTTTATACTGTAACGAGCGAGTCTCACCTCGATGAGTTATCACGCCTGATATGTCTGCGTTAAAGGTTAAGTGGGATAAGAGTGTCGCTGCTAATGATCGAGAATTTTATAGAGTCTGAAAGGTTGTAGAATGTTCTAGAGATTAATTGGCAGCTGGTATATAAGGGCCGCATCGAGAGATCAGTAAGTTAGTATCGGTCAGAGTGTGCAGAGAGTCACTGAAGACAGACAGTGTTGGTCAGTACGTGTCAGCGACATGTAAAGTAGAAATAAATAAATAGTTGGTGATATAAATGAATAATTTGTGATATAAATGAATAGTTAGTAATATACATAAATAAATAGCTGGTGATATAAATAAATAGAGGAAATAAATATTGCATAGTTTTAAGTGTTTAAATAAATATTCGTAGTGTTTAAGTCTTCATTAATAATAATTACTTTTAAATAATGTATAATGTTATTTATTGTTATTACATTTTTATAATTTATTACTCGTTTATTAAACCTAGTTATATAAATATTCGTATTTCATTTATGTTTACACTTCACCTAAATAAATAAAACGTTACAATACTGTAAATTTTTAAAATATAGGAGACATGTCCACATAGGTAACAAGTTATTAGATGTATGATAGAAGAAAGAAGAAAGTAATGGCTTGTTTTTGGTTTATTTAATTAGTAATTGAATTTAGCTTGGTTGTTGAAGTTATAAAGAAGGGAATCCGCAACGTCTTCCCGGTCCTAAAGTAAACAATTGTCGTCGTGGCGAGACAAAGCAGGAGTTGGAACTCGGCGTGCACTCGTGGCATTCCTGCTGTATCTTGAGCAGGCTTGTAAGTAAGTGTATCTGTCACAGCAGACACCTTGGCTGATGAAGTGGGCGCTTTGTTCTCACACTCATACCTCGTTACGACTCTTTGTCACGCTGCACAATCAACGAATATCAATAGCGACTAATTATCCGGCCAAACCGTGCTGGAATTCAGGTTAAACCGCAGCGTCGATACCAAAACTCCTGCACTACAGTTTGGGAGTGTTACTTTCATAGTTTGTAGATGATCCTGGCTTAAATATTACTTATGGAACCATATAACTAATACTACTTCAAATATGGTGTACCTACGTATAATTAATTCAAATTTGATCTTCTTCAAAAAATATTTATAACATGTTTGTCTTAAGCGGACAGAATTTAAATCAATTTCATTAATTATCTCAAATATTCTGCGACAAAGTTATGCTTTTATCGTACACCTTTTTGTTTAGTAAAAACCAAAAACCTTTGATAGACCTTCTCTGAGGAATATTGTGTGGGTTATCATCTTTTTAGATCTGGCTAAAGTATTATTTCATCATTAGCATTTATAAAAGTAACCAACTTGGTAAGTTTACGATTAATATTGTATTATAAAGTTTATTTATTCAGGTGATAGGTGAAGTGTAAAATTAATTGAAACACGAATATCTACATTATTAGGTTTAATAAACGAATAATAAATTATAAAAAGATAATAAAAGTAAGTAACAATATAAATAAACAAATATTAACACTAATTTAGAAGTAATTATTATTAATAAAGAATTGAATACTACGAATATTTATTTAAACATTTAATTCTACGCAATATTTATTTCCACAATATATTTATATCACCAAATATTTATTTATATCACCAACTATTCATTTCAAATTAACAAAAAAAAGCAATAGTAAAAGAATTGAAGAAAATCTTTCTATTCTTGCACTTTTCTTGTAAGACAATTTCTTGCCTTGTCTTGCTCTGAAATTTGTAGCTCTTATCTTGTTCTTGTCTTTCTTTTGCAAGACTGATGCAAGACCCAGAAAAATACAAGACTCTTGTGAAACACTAATAACAAAGTTGGTTCCCACAGTTTCAGAACTACTAACTGAAAAATAAATAATGCTCGTTAAAATAGTGTTGTAAAATTAAATTATTTGCTAATTTAACCGACAATATTTTTTATTATCATCCTTTTATTTTTACATTTTGTACATGACTACTTACAATAAATATGTTATACAGAAATTTACAAATTTGCTGCAAAACGTGAAACAGTCTAATGAATTGAATGAATAATGAAACATGACTGAGTGTTTTTTTCTGATATTTTTTATAAGTCATACATTCAAATAAAGAAATAAAATTGCACTAGTCTCCAAGTATCACAAATATAGTGAACTTAATGTAAAGTCCTGCGTAACATTTTGCTAAACAAGCCCGATAGCATCCGACACCGTTTTTGCAGCGTTTGGTGCTGGTAACCCGATCTAGTTGGAAGCCTTTCATGTCGTGTTAATGGCTACGGAGGTGTTTGACAGGCGGAGCCGCGTGTTATCTCTATCGATCAGGCGTCACTACATGTCAATCCCGGGGGGATACGATTACCGCATTCATTTTTAATCGTGCCGTCTTGACCTCACACCTACGCGTTTATCAGTTGGTCATATCGGGGAAATTGTATCAAAATAGTTCATAAGTTTGACGTCAAGGAATGGTGTTATTTATTAAAAATAGGTGTGGGGTTTTGTGCTATTTATGGATGATATTTCTCTGTAAATGGTTTGTTTTTAATGATAGTTTTTAATGTAGAAACAAGCTTTGTGGTTTCTGTATAATGTCAATAGATCTGTATCTTTTTTCCTTTAATGTTTAATAATCCATCTATGATGAACTATGTTATAAGAAAAATGAAATCGAAAGTGAATGATACAATGAAATGAAAGACAGGCATAAATACACAGCCATTTTTTCAAGGGATTTTAACCCGCAACATCTAGACTTCAAAGCCTGAATTTTAAACTAGAAGACGTATACATTTTATCCTCTACACTTGTTATATTGCTCAACTTTGTACCTTGCACACATTCTATCTTGCACACCTTTTATCGTTCACACTTTTAATCCTCGAATAAAGTTATCTTCCATACATTTTATCTTCGCCAATGTTTCATATTTAAAGCACTGTAATTGTACCTTTCATTCATTTTATTGCCCATGCAATTAACATATTTATAATTAGATAAAATATATAGTGTTAAATGTTTCTGAAGATAAAATGTGGAAAAGATCAAATATGTGGAACATAAAATGAGTGGAAGATAAATGTGTAGATGATAAAATGATTTGGAAAATATTATGTTTGTAAGGTAACTTTTTTCGCGGATTAGAAGTATGAAGTGTATAAGTTTAAAAATGTGGAAGATTCAATGCCGACAAATATAACATGTGTGGAGGATAAAATGTATACGCCTCTAAACCAGTGATCCCCAAAAAAGGATACGCAAAATTTTACAAATTTATCTTCTTTACCTCCAGTTACAAAGTGAAGGAAGTATTGTATTTTTAACTATCTTTTGAGTCCATTTTGACTAGCTTCGGCGTGACATTTACACGTACATATGTCGCATAACTCAAAAATGATTAGCCATAGAATGTTGAAATTTTGTTTATGGAATTGCTGTAACATCTAATTATACACCTCCATTTTTACTTCCAATTAGCCTTTTCAAAAGGACAGTTTACTTTTCGCAGAAACTTAATTTCCCCAACGTTTAGAAAACACTTTTCACTAATCGATGATGGTTTTTTCTTAACTGTCAAATATTTTTTTACATTGTTACTAGTATTGCTATTGGAAAAAACATATTATTATAGTAACAATAAGAACTGTATTCTCATTCTAATAGAACTTGTCACTAACTTATTAAGGATCTAGAATTAAAATACATTTCAATCCATTTTAATTCAATCTGCAAGGACAGTGAAATCCCTAGTTCGATTCCTTCGTTTACTATAAATAAAACACCGCTGTGTCCGAGTAATTCGAATCTCATTATAAGCTGTAGGTCACTTGCAGAAGCTGTTAACTGGCTATCTACATCTGTTCCATCTGAGAATGTTGTGCCAAAGATAGAATGAATAGTTAATAACTATGGAAATAGATCCACAAATCTCATACTGCACTCAGTTCAAATTAGAACAGGCTACCGAATCAGTAGCATAGCAAGAGAACAAATGGAGTTTGCAATTCATAGCGGTGTATTGACCTATTGTAAAGTTGTAGTGATTAATATGAAAATATATTCATACGGGACCGAACAATAATGATTAACAAATTCAGTCCTTTAAATGCCAGCCTGCAATGTTGTAAATTGCCGATCCTTGTGTAATTACGATATACGTTGTGATGTTTTGATTCCATAGCGCATATCTGTAATTTATGCTAATGCACATTTATATTTTGCCAACAAATTTGTTATATACACATGTGGCTTTTTATCGTTAATTAATGTATGATAAATGTTGAAGGTTAATTACAGATAATCAATAAATATTGTCAAAATCACGACGATTCATCATGCGTTCAAACAGTTAGCGCCAAGAGTAAAAATGACATATGTTATTTATCTTTCATTAGTAATGGGAATTTATTTATTTATTGCAAGCAAACATTGCCAGTAATTTCAATATTAATTTTTAATTTTTATCATCATCAAGATAACTATATGGGAAACCATTGTTTTATTCATATTCAAACGCTAAACATGAATACACTACACTACAGTACAGAAAGATGTATTGACGATAAAACAACAATAGAAAACTAAACCTCTATTATATTTAAATGGCTATATAGAAAAGTGCATTATATTAAACTGCAATCAACAATAAAATACAAACTTAATACAAAATAAAACATCATCATCATCATCATGTGGATATCGTTTTATCAAGTCTAGTAGCTTATTGATTTTTTATTAATTACTTGACTTGACTTGAAAATCAAGCTATTGTTAAATAGGTATACGAGTACTTGACCTAACTTCATTTTCAATTGTAGGTACTTGCTATTTGACTTGATTTCAACCAATTTCTCACTACTTGAACTTGAAATTACTTGACAAACAGACCGCATTTCGTACATTTTAAATTTACTACTAGAACTAGAACAACGAAGGATTGAAATATTTCACTTGAAAATTGATATAATTTGAAACATTTCTTTGATTTATGCTGTCATCTAAGTGGCAGCTGTCGAAAAATATTTAATTTGATATACAAGAAAATTTTCTTTTTGAAGTTTTACTAATTTTGAAACATAGTTTTCGAAAAAATACTTAATTGCGAAATGCTTTTGTATTCCCGAATGATTTTTGTTTTGCTCGTTGTGTTCGCAAAAAAAATCATTCAAAAGCAAAAGTGACATTTCGCAATCTAGAATGAAAAGTAGTTATACAGGTGTCCCGTATTTAAACTACATAACTTAACCAATGGATTAAACACCTAAAAATAATTTGATAAAATGTCAAGAAATGCGTAATTCCAGAGTTTTTTATATTTGGAACAGAGCTACTTCATAAATTTCATAAGGACCTATCAAGTAGTATCATATTAAAATGAGACATAATACTAAAAATTAATAACTTTTGAACAATTGTCATAAAAAATAGATTTTCCTGAAATATTATTTTAATTAAAACAATAAATAAAATGAAATAAAAAGACATTAGTGGAAGCAAATTCAATTTTGTATTGAAATAATGTAGTAACTTATTTATATTTCTTTTAATTTAAGTATTATGTCACATCTTAATAAGATAATATTTGATATATCGTTGTGAAATTGATTTTTTAAACAGTTTTATACCAATAAGAAAAACGTGAATATCTCTGGAATTAAGCATTTTCGAATATTTCCCCAAATAAAGTTGTTACCTTATTTTTAGGTTTTTCATCCATTGTATTTTCGAATATTTCCCCAAATAAAGTTGTTACCTTATTTTTAGGTTTTTCATCCATTGTTGAATAAATGCATTTTAATACTGGGACATCTGTTGACGTCGTATGTCAACAAAAAATTACACAAAGTTTAATTCTTGTGAATCAAGTTGGTGAATTGAAATAAATGTTGATCTTATGGATCAGCTCAATTCTTGATTCAGTTGATCACTAAGCAATGGACTAATGATGAATTCGGTTGAATTTTGAATCCACCAATAATACCACCCCCTTTCTGAATTTTGCTATTTATAAATTAAAAATCTTTCTTCGTTGAAATATAATCCTGTGAAGAAATAAGAAGATGCAATATACTAAGATGTCCATAAATTGTGTGGCATTTGGTTAATGAATGACAAAATAATAAATGATAAAGTACGCTGAGAGACGTAGTACCTGCAAGGTAAACTATGGCATCCTCCATATTTCTTGCAAGTTTTCGTCTGGAAAGTTGTCAGCACTTCACCACACATTATTAAAACTATCCGCCAATGTTTAGGAAAAACTTGGCTTTATTTACATAGTTAAACATGAGGCAAAGCTTGCCATTAATATTACTTGAAATTATCAACTAACTCCTCGTACAAACTTATCCACATTAAAATTTCATGTCAAATGCGAAGACTCCAAACTTATTAAGTTAGTTTTTAATTAACTAGCGCCATAAATACCACATGAACTCATTAAATATTCGCAAAGTCACTGATACACAAGAGGACGCGATTGCTAATTATCACTGAAACGGAATTGCAAATTGTCAGCGTCGTAATATTCATACACTTGCTAAACATCCAACACTAGATTATCATAATTATAATGCTGATATAACGCGTTGTATGTGCTATTCAAATCCAGGCCTAACCTAATTACTACAACCCAATGTTTCATTCATCCCCTAATAATTGTTTCTGAATCATTTTTCGCGCATATCAAACCATATAGATTTGATCAAGAAAACGTTACTCACAAGAGAACTTTATAAAATATTATTTATTAATAAGGTGAAACCGGCAAACTATTGAACAAACTACGGATGTTATGAATCATACACCTGAGATGTCTTAAAATGTATGTATTTCAATTACGTTTGCTATCATATATTTTTTCTATAATTTCAAAAAAACTTATTTTTTATCGATCGAACGAAATTTTCGAATTGGAATGTTCATTATTCCGGTATTTTAGCATACTTGCTAGGCTACGAAAAATAATAGTCCGGGAATATTTTTTCTGACTGGTGGCAAACCATTCCAGTACAGTACGCAGTCCATTGTTTCCCGTAAATATACAATCATATTTATTTTATTATTACTGAACATAAACCGATCAAAAAAATAGTATGTGTACCAGGTAGGAAAAGAGAATTCCCAGATTCCTGACGTTTCACCATCATCCGGAATATATCACTTTTTCTACTAAATACACAATATACTATTTTCTTACTAAAGTAGCAATTTTCTATACTTATATAGAAAAGATATTTATTGTAAATAAATTCTATATGGTAGAGATTCTATTAAAATATTATTTATTTATTAGTATCACAGCCAGTGATAATATTTTTTTATATCTACATCTATCTTATGTTTTCTTTATTATTTAGTAAATGGCTAATTATTTACAATGGTAATAATAATTTGGAAGTTTTAATGGAATGGAAGATTTCTTGCCTGGACGTAGATTTTAAGGAGGAATTTCTGGGTTTTTTTCTGACTGAACTGAACTTAACAGGAGGTAAAAAATGTTTTGTTTTTATTGTTATTATATACACAATCAGAATACTTCATATGATGGAAGAAGACTTTTGACAATCGTTATGGTTACATTTTGTTGATATGAAAAATTTTATGTTTGAAGTACTGTTCGTGAACTAATCAAGCAAATATAATTTGAGCTATGAATTTAATCGGTAAAATGTACTCATAATTCTTGCGAAAACGACATCTCGCGTCAAAAATTATTCATAAATCACTCCTGTTTCACGGTCGTGATTTAAATTTCATTTTTCACACTTGTTTGTTTGTTACCAGAACACGTAACAACTAGTCGTAAATTTTACCGAAAACTTCATGGCTAGTATTATAATATTTATGAATAAAAAATGCAGCGGTGTTCCAGTTACTTAAATTTGCTTCATAACTTATATCCAAAATTTTATTATGGTAATGGAAAAAATCGTATAGGCAACTCGTGCAGAATGGGTCTATTTTCAACTCAGGGTCTTGTATCACTATAAAGTACTCATTCAAAAAGATCCATTTGCATCCTTCTGAATTTCATAAGTAAATAACTAATTTAACTAGAAGGAGTAATCCCTTAAAAATATTTTATGCAAGTATCTGTCTGACCATTCTCTAGAGATATGTGCACTTGTGTAGTGTAAAACAAGTTAATTTGAACGGATATTTCACGTTCTTAATAACCCTTTCCCATATACTCAATTTTTTATTACTCTACAATATCACGACACTCACTTCAATACCTCCTCCACGGGTGCACCTTGTGTCTTGGCTCCACGCAGTAGGGTTGAATTTCCTGGCGTAATCCTAACACTGATTAGTGATTAGACGCCCGGCGCGCTCACACCGCCGGGAGACATACAGCATCATACCTGCCGCCTAGGGACGCTTCATACAACCATCACTCACACATTGAACAGGGGATGCTGCTAAATTGATAGTAACATGCAAATACATACTCACTGTAGGGAGAATCGGAGAATGCTGGCTGTTATGTTAAGGTATGGAGGTTGTGTGAAATAGTGTAAGAGGTGATTGAAATATTGGAGAGATTAAAAAGTAAACTTGCAATAATCATTAGTTTGGTTTTATGTTATCTTTCAATTAATTAAATGTAGAATTAAATATTACCTATTGCAATTTTTACTACTCGCCACTCTGTAAGAGAGGTATTGGAATCATGCTAAAAATCGTATAGTGATTTTTATATTCTTTATTATGATATCTGTCCGTGTGTGTGTGGATGGATGAATGGTAACAATTACTCAAATAAATGAATAAAATAAGTTAAGATTTAGGATACAATATTCTGACACCCTAAGATTATAACTAATTACAATTTGGTGTTAATCTTGCAATCGGAAGTGGTATTGTTTTTCTGAAATATCTTAATTAATTATGAATATATGAGAATTTTTGTAAATTATAATTTAATATAATGTCATTAACTAAAATTTTATAGTTCAAATTTGTTTCTACCTAGCTCCATTTAATTTTTACAAGCAATTAATGATTCATTAAATTGTTGCTAATATGTCCACCGATGGAAATAAATGTTTTATATTTGACATTGACAGTTATTATAATTGACTGAAAATATTATAAAAACAATTATTAAATACACTAAAAGGAGTTTTACTAATATTGTTAGTACTAATTATTTTAATAATTCATTTTACCGTGTAAGCAGTCAACGCACGGATATTCATATTTTACAATTTATAGATATTTCATAAAATAAATAAAGTGTAGACGACAGGCGAGAGATTTTATGCTGGCCACATAAGAGTTTTTTAATAATAGGATTCTATTATAACTACATTAAATACGAATAATCTATAATAATTTGTATATAAAATTGTTAAAATACAGAAATAGGCAGATTTAAAACAAACAAAAATTAACAATAACTGTTTTTATCCTACCAAAACAGTAAAATTTTACAATAGCTAACTATATTAATAAACAGACTTTTAAATATTGTGATTCAGGCAAGCGAAATATTTATCGAATCTCGTTCGTCTCGTCTCGAACAGGAACAAAGATTCGAGACGAGAAAAATCATAATTATATACGATGTAATTTAGGAAGTCAGTATGGTAATTAATATTTACCGTACAGAATTATCAAAATAACATGGGACAATTGTCGTATCATATCAAACCTTATAGATTTGATCACGAAAACGTTACTCACAAGAGAATTTTATAAAATAATATTTATTAATAACGTGAAATCGGTAAATTATTGTACACACCACAAATGTTATGAATCATACCAGGCCTTAGATGACTTAAAATTTTGGATCTCCGAGCTCGGAATTCAATTTACATCTAGGCTTATGATACTCATAACTATTTTAGGTATATTAATAAGTATAATAATATCAAGATGGCAAATATAAAGACATATTTAACACATAGGCGTAGTTAGACTTTAAAATTGATGAATAAAAAAGTATTTATTTAATTTAATTTATAAACAAAGACAAAATATTATTTAAACATATTTTACTAAAATAACAGTATTTATTCTTTTACATATATTTTTAAAAAATTCATGTACAATATTTAATACTCACAAATTATTAACCTTTCTGTGTTAATTATCTTGGTTTGCTTTTAAGCAAAAATCAAGAGAAGAACATGAATGTCATAAAACTGTATTAAGATATTAATAACCTTAGCCTTAAGATGTTAAATATAAAGACATATTAAAGAAGCGATACAATATCTTTGTTGATTACCCTGTTAACATCTTCCGCGTGGTTCCCAGCTTGCGTGTTCGAAGGAGAATGTATCAGAGATGGTTTGATGGTTCAATTATTTTTTGTTTTAACGTTTTAATGAAATCCCTGCCTGGGCCGAAGCCTGGTTATTTACGGCGCTATGAAAACCAGTGTAATGGTGATTTATTCCCCGTGTTTCTCCGGACAGATTATTGTGATTTTTTATCCGATGCACGGTTTATGTCTATTCATGATACAAGAGTTATTGCCAGCGGCAAAAAAGGAAATAGGAATTTATGTTATAATTACACACTTCTGTATGGGACGTTCCGGGAAATAGATTTAAATCTGTTGTGCTCCAAATATATTGCGAAATTATTTATGCGTTTCATATATGGCAAATATCAAGAGGGATTAATACAGGATTCAAATTTATTATCTACTAAAAACTCGGTAGGAAACAAAACATAATATTCATATCAAAAAATGTGTTGAAGTGTTCAACACATTATTTCTCACTAAAGTTTGACGAATTTAAATGAAGGAAAAAATAAATTGTCAATGAAGGAGTTTTTTAAGTTCTCTATATTTTTTCATTTTCAAACGGAATATAATATATTCAAACAAGATACTCGAAGAATACTAGAACCGAAATCGAATATAATCTTAACCAGTTCCCAACACGATACTATATCATTGACTAAAATAATAGTAAATGTATGTATCGCAAAATACAGAAAGATACAAGACATATACCGTGTGTTCCAAGAAAGTATCTTCATAGAAATTTAATATGGGAAAACAATTTTCCTAAATAAAAACTGTCCTGCTAACAACTAAGTCACCATATTGTAAAGGACAATAATCTCGGTAATCGTATGAGATACGAGGTCGAATAAATTGAAGCAAGGTTGCCGATTTAGTTGGCCATTTCAATGTTTTTGTTTTCCCGAAAAAATGAATAGGTCGCTAGATACAAGCAAAAAATTGATTTTGGACAATTTACTTTTTGACTTATACCTTTCAATTCAATTTCAACTCATACAAGTTTTTAGTTTGTACATTTTTACGAGGAATTGACAGGGATCCACAAAATTTTTCTAGCTCGAACATTTTTCCAAAGTACACTTGACCGAAAGGAATGAAATCAATAATTTTCTAATTTCTTAGTTTATTTTCATTTTAATATGCATTTAATATGCATCTGTGTGCTCCAACTCATTGGAAAGAGAATAAAAATTCTATTTAACAGTAGTAAAGACAACTTTGACCCCATAAGAAAATTTAAAATTGACATGAATTCTCGAAAAGGTACGACATTCTGAGAACCGCTGTCAATTCCTCGTAAAAAAGTGTCTCTAGAATGTGCAAACTAGAAACTTGTATGCATTGAAACAAGACAGTTATAAGTCAAAAAATAAATTGCCCAAAATCAGTTTAGCCTATTAAAACGAACCCTGTATATATATAATTTTTTATTTAATGTCTTGCTAAAAATGAAAAATAAATTGATTTTGAAGAAACTCAGGAATAGGTTGTATTTTTGATAAAAAAAAGAATAGTGATCTGAGTAATTAATACCAAAAGCTCGAGTTTTTGACAACCTTGTCTACAACGCTAACATTTGTCTGTTAAAAAATGTGCATTAGCATTAGAATTACGATGCCAAAATAATAAGAATGCTTACATTATACTTTTATTTCACACAGTTTATATTTTTATGTGTCGTGCATGCAAATTAGCATATTCCGTGTTTGTTGCAGGTAAGTCGCAGTTACTTTGGTCCGTGAGTCCCCGCGTCTTTTTCCGGCATTGAAAGCGCCGGTGCCCGGAGCATTCCGGACGGTCGAGGTCCGGAGTTCCGGACGGAGCCCCGGATCGTTATCAGCAGAATGCACCGCTCCGCCAAGGTGTGAATTCATGAATTTGCGGAGCTAATTTGAGCGGGAATATTGCCGAACTGATGCTAACTTCCTATTGTGATCCTCCCAAGTTTTCAACTTTAGATTAACTTTGGAATTGCATGGGATTTATAATATTTGCCGGCTTTGTGCAGCTGATCAATACAGACAAATACACGAACGAATTGTCGCTTATAAATACTTATTTTCGTGCAGTTTATCAATTCAGTTTTTCTCTTTAATCGTCGAAAATTCCTTTATATTATTATCAATACAACAATTGCATCTAGAAAAAAAATATTATCATTTCGAAATGCCTATAGTCACTTTTAATATCACACTATAATATATTGTTTTACAAAAATATATAAAAAAACATTAGTAAATAATTTATAAATAAGATTATATGTTACGAATATACATACTGTTTGTCCCAAAGAAGTGCTGTTGTAGGCATTTAACTTGGAAAATCGGTTTTTGGTAAATAAATCGGTCCGGCTAATAACTAAGTCACCATATAGCCGAGAACAATACTTAAAACCACGAATCAAGATATTTCCGCTCCGTCTAAGAATGTTGTACCGCAAATGATGATTTTATTACCATTTACTCTTAGAACTAATTGCTGTAAAGTCTTTAACCCTTGTTAACAACATTGTTAAATTATTTACATGAACAAGAATAATACGGGTCAAGAGGCATTATTAAACCACAATAAATAGATAAATGAGCAGTAGCGACAATATGCCGACATCATTGACTTTTCTTCAACACATGTATACTGAGCGAGTTTGAAATCTGCCGTTACCAATAATTAGAAAATTGTCGCTTCTGGGATACCACTTTCATTATACTGATGACAATGGGGTAAGTGACCATAGTCGAAATTCATTGTATAAGTCATAAAATATAAAAACTAACCACTTTGAAATAATATAGTCATTTAGCAATTTAGTGTTTCGCAGAAAGGACATGTGATGTCAACATGTTAGGATCATGGAAAACGGCAGGTAGGTCGTCTCTTACGTTCGAAGTCTATTTCTCTTTTTTACGATTCTGCCATGCTGACGTTACAATATCTCTTCCCAAAATTTTATTTTCTCATGAACTACTAATAATGAATTCTATTAAAATTACGGGCATGTTATTTTTTGTCTTTACTGTAACTGTAACTATCACTGAGCGATCTTTCACGATATATAACATAATTAGAAATCAAATATTTAGCATTATTAGGTATAAAACGTGTCCATACGTTTTATTTGAAAGTGTTAATTGCTGATTTAGCAAATATGAAAGCACAGAAAATTAATATTCAAGTTGGATTTTCATAAAATTGGTATTAGTGGATATCCATATTTATTATTATTACATATTATATTTTTCATGTCGCTGTTCGGGCCATCTGCTTTCATTCGACTCACTTTACTCTACTCGACTAGCTCTACTGACTCTCCCTTCACACTCTCACACTCTCCTCACTTTATACCTGCGGGTAATTAATCTCGAACCTGCTAGAGTCTTCCGGGCTCTATAAAATTCCCAAACAATAGTGGCGTCGCTCTTATCTCTCTTGACCCATCTAGCGAGACTACCTGACCAGGCAGGTTATGATGAGTCATCGACATTGAGTCATGCTCGTTGCAGTATGTACATTCCGATTACACTGTAACATTGTACATTGTACAACTGAATCTATAATCATTACGTATTTCAACATTTATTATTTTCATTTACAAGTAAAGGTATAAATGCTTGTTGGCTTGTTTCTAATACGTGTTAACAGTGGAGGAAGATAGTTGTATAAATAAATAAAGAAGCTGCAGTGACGTGTGCCAGCTCCATCTCCACGTAGGAATCAATCAGCATTCTTAGGCAGTCCGCCAGCGCTTATAAGATTTCCTGCGTCGCCCGTCACTTTGTCACCGGCCTAAATCGATAATCCGCCGCGGCAAAAACTGACCAGGACTTCTCGGGACGGAATTACCCGGGAAACAGGGATACACCGGGATCAGCGCTAAGCCACTGTGTTGTGTGAATGCCGATCAGTTCAAGCCCACATTAACCGGACAGCCGCACTATCGCTTCTATTTGCTCCTGAACTCAATTTAACATATTTCCTTTTAGTTGTACATCAACTCAACAGTTATCTCAAAATATACAAATTATTAAAGTATTTATTTGTTTATTTTCTACGAAAAAAGATTTCAATGCCAATTAAAACAGATTTGGAAGTGACATTTCCTATATTTTTTTTCTATAGTATAAATATACATATGAACAGTGGATAATAAACTTTAAGAGATATAATTTTTTTTAATTACATACATTTAAAAAAAACTTTGTATTTCCCATACATTTATAGATATCTGAAATCGTGATGAAGTTCTTTTTAATTCATTTTATAACATATAGTTGAACTGGAAGTTGCGCCACTGTTCCCATTCGACTTAAGTCGTTTTCAGTCTTCTTATTTCTTTAGAATTATTTGTCAAATTTAGTACTAAATTATTATTAACATATTCATACAAACAATTTTCGAATCCAATGTAGTATATTGTTATTAATTATTAAATATTATTAAATTTTTAAAACTGCATGTAGTGACTCATTTGTGACATACCACGGAGCACTTACGATACTTATCTTATGTATATTAATATACATATTCGGATATAATGAAATGAGATGGATACTTTTGGTCAACTTGTCGATGTATTGCTTCACCTCCGATTTTGATGAAATTTGCCAAAAATTTTATATTAAACATGACAAATATGGGAAAAATAATAAAAAATAGAGATCAGACTCAGTTTAAATCGTATTCACTTGTTTTTAAAGTTATTTAATACAAAAAGTATGAACACTCACACGCATTTAACCAAACCTAACCCAACCTAATCTAATTTAACTCAACCTAACCTAACTTAGGGGCCAATTCTGTAACTCAGTTGTTAATTTTTAACAAGTTACTAAAATTTTCTACAAATAAAAACGAACATAATAAGTGATGTTTTCATATTTTCTCTAGGGCAATCTATTTTCATTGGAGAAATATTTTAACAACTGGTTAAAAATTAACCACTGAGTGACAGAATAGGAGGATTAATCTTAGTTAACCCAACCTAAACTACTCTTACCTCACCTAAACCAACCTAACCTAACCTATCCTAACCTAATCTACCCTAACCTAATCTATTAGAATAGTTTAGGTTAGATTAAGTTAAGTTGGATTGCGTTAGGTTAGGTTAGGTATAGAAAAACTTACTAAGCGACTCGAAATGTAAGTACATACCTACCTAATAATTCTCGTACGGTAACCTAACTTCGGCTCCGCAAGCACTGCCTCAATTTGTACTTGCTCGTAGGTTATAATGTACTTACATTCCTTGCAGTTTGCATAACTATAATACAATAATATCAAGTCGTGATAAAAATGACACCAAAAATCGTTTAATGGTGAAGTTCATTCTAGAATTAAAAAAATTGCGAGAATGTGACTATCTAACTCCGAAATATATGTATTAACGAAAAGTATTACATATATTATTATATTTATTTTTCAGTAAAAGATACTAGTGATCTATTTTATTAATTCTGTCTTCATTTATAGTTACGTTTACAAAAAGATAATGTATTTTAGTTGTGAAATAATCAACGACGAGATCTCCAACCTTTCTGTTTGCCATATAGGAGTATTGTATGTGTTTTGCTTGTTATTTCGGGTTGATTTAATCCTAGATACAGTGTGTATCTCTCCTGATGAGTTCTTGTGTTCGCGGACAACCTTGGTCGCGCATTGCCTCGTCTGAAGTTCGCTGCCTTCCCCATACGGAAATTGATTTTCTTTATTCTCCGGGATTCACACGTCCTTTAAAAATTCCCTGTTTGTGTTTTATCAATTTCCCGTGGGTAACTCGTTTAAAATGGCGTTTGTAATTTTGTTGCGCCATGCTTTGAAATGTAAATCACTTTTGAGGGCTCTGACAACGACATTACGAGGAAACGAGTATAATAACCAACGGGCGATAAGCAAGGCTTATCAACAAATCAATGATAAAAAGAGGAAGAATAATTATGGTATCACACAAGTCAAAGAATAAAATAATGATATTCTTCAGCTAGGTGTATTTACATTTAAGATAGGTAATTATTAGTACTACTAAAAACAAAATCTGATGTCGACATCACATGACTTCCTTGTATGCCTATTAATTATATAGTTTTTTTTGCTGCACTTCATTTAAACTTGTCATCTAAAATTGAGATATATTCTAGGCGTAATATTTTTTGCGTTATTCGGAAAAATCAAAGAAACCCTTCAAGCAAAGTCCTTTTTTGGCTCTGCCGATTGCAATAAAAAGAGAGGTGCAAACTAGATGTTATAGCAGTCCCAAATACAATAGTTCACTATTCTACGGCTAATCATTTTTAAGTTGTATGAGATAAATTATTAAAAATTAAGAAAAACATTTTTTGTCTATTAAAACTCACATAGAATACAATATCGAAGTCTTAAAATCATTAGTTTTGTGACATACTATTTAAAGAGCACAAAAATTCTTTGATAAAAATGGTGAATTATTTGTAGTAAATTTTTTATTTTCGTTAATTGTTTTCAATTAGTTATTTAAAATCTTATTACTTTATTGTAGCCTAAGAAAATTCTATTATACAATAAGTTTTAACTTTATTTTTTGTTAAAGTTAAAAAATGTAAATACCAAGAAAATATGTGATTTTTTGGAAAAATGTGGATTTTTGAATGTTGCAATGAGATGGAATGTCCATTAGATCCGTCGAAAAATTTCCTATAAGACCACGTAAAAATTATTTGTACGAGAAAAACTCCGGGGTTGCTCTTAAAATAAGCGGGCTGCGACGGCTTGGATCTCCATCTAATAAGATAAGTTCGTTTAGAAGAAGCTCTGATTCTAAGCCAGTAGTAAACCCAACAATGTTGACAATTGTCAGAAGTATTGTTTTGTGAATGAGGTTTATATTGGTGAGTGTGTTTGCACCATACATGGTTTTCTAATGAAGCCGTCGTGTAAGAGACAATAACGACGCATGGCGCATTCTATCGCTCAAAGACACAGATGTATTTAGGTATTCAAACGTCTAGAAACGCTGAATATACAAACCTACATGTCTTACATATTGTATAAGGTTAATTTACTGTCATAAATGTAGAAGCACGATTTATGCATACATATTAGTTCGGCGCTCGGTTTGTCTATCTACCTATACTCCTATGTTCTATTTGCAAATTTAATTATTATTTGCATAATCTTATCAGTCATTCATACAGGGAATTTTCAACGAGTGGTAAGCATTCACGCTTTTCCAAACTCAAAGGGTTTTACATGCATCTACTGCAAGTAAAATAAAAAAATATTTTAGAAATTTTACTTTACAAATACAGTTAATAATACCTAAATGTAAAGCAGCAATTTTCTTCAATATCGGTAGAAAATTAATTTGGCGATCGATAAGAAACCGGTATAACACTTACTGCCTACAATGCAATAAGCTCACCACTTGATAATAAATAAAAATTATAATAAAAAATTAAATTAAGCTTTTTGATGCTGCACTGAGAATAAAAATGTTTTAGTATTAAATATATGTTTCAAAACGTTTTGCATATTCCATAGATGCAATGCATAATTCATCTTTATTCAAGAAAAATAAAGTTTTAAAAATATTTCAATTCAATATAAATTTCTGTTTTGTACGAAATTATTATTAATATGTGAACCAAAATAAACTACTGAATAGAAATGAAAACGAAATATATCTGTTCAAAACATATAGATTCGTCCCAAATAACTTGTGAAGGGGATATCGTGAACAATAAAAAAACGAGCTTGGTTAAATTAGAGCAAATTTGCCGCATTAAGTGACCATTTTAACGATGTCTGTTCTCCTAGGTTATTAGATATGAACTAAAATGTAAATTTTTCTGCTTTTCATTTTTGCTCATTACTTCCAAAATTAAAACGTTACACGATTTTGGTGTGTAGCTTCTTCAGACGTTTTTTTTTGTAATAAATGTAAAGGGGATTTTCAATTTTTTTTTATCACGTATCGTTTTCAAATCATCGATGTCAACTTTATTTTTTTATATGGAGTTTATAGTATAACAATATAATACAACACATCATTCTATATATTATATTTTTCAGTATTATCGAAAACCATTGTTGTTAATAATATTATTAAAACTTGCGAGTGAATCAGAAAGAAAAAAAATATTTATCTTCCTCCCCCTCCCACAAAATACAAACCTGGATGCGCCACTGCATAAAACGGTATAATTTAACAAAAACTGCGGGAAATTAGATCTAAACATTAACTCCCTTACCTATAATTCCAAAGCTAAAAATAAAATTAAATGTTTGGTTATCAACCAATGACAAGTTCCTCTAAAAAATTTGAAAGAGGATAATGCGACATGAGTCCAACTCTAATTTGTTATTTATTCTGTTATTCTCATTCCTACACCATTTGCTTTTCCGCCCGGTTTCTTATTGTGCGAATCAAGCAGTAAGTTTAAAAAAATGTTGGTTAATGTGCGACAGGTTTCATAAAAATGTTTATCTTCCTCAACCTTTCCCTAAAATACAATCTTGGGTGCATGCATAACTGGATAAAACGGTATGATTTATCAAAAACTGCGAGAAATTAGATCTAAACAAGCACAGCTAAAAATAAATTAAATGTTTCTTATCAACTAATGACGAGTTACTCCAAAACTTTTGAAAGAGTCTCTGCGACATAAGTCCAACTTTAATTTGTTATTTATTCTGCAATTCTCATTCCTACAGCATTTGCTACTCCGCCCGGTTTCTTGCTTCATTCCACGTGTAAAACAGGCAGCAAGATTAAACAATTATTGGTTAATGTGCGACAAATTTCATAAGAAAAAATATTTATCTTCCTCCCTCTCCCCTAAAATACGATTTATTAAAAACTGACCTAAATAAAACCTTCCTTACCTATAAATCAGAAAATAATTATAGCATTAGCTGTTATATGTTTATCAACTAATGACAACTTCCTCCAAAACTTTTGAAAGAATAAAGGTGCATTCACATAAGTGTTTAGTTTTAAGATTTACAATTATGTTTTAAGTTTAGAAATAGCCTGGCAGCATATCATTCACATAATAAGATATTTGTTAAGTTTAGTAAGTGGTGCCATCTATATGCAATTTTGCAAAAAATAAATAAGTCGATAATATAGATTATTTGGACAACAGTGTCAAAATAAGTTGTTTACATTGTTTAGAGCAAATTGGGCTACTGTTAGCCTGGTATAATCAAAAAAAGATTCATTGTCCTGTAATCTCATCTGTTGAACTAAATTGTACCAGTCTCCCTGGGAATAACGTCTTTGTAATATTGGACGAACCAACCATCGTCATTTAGTTATTTTATTTGTTTATTATGAAGATATAAAGTTAAAGTAGTTACCAAAATTAATTTTTCTTTGCGATTCATTTCAAATTTGTGGTTATATTTGAAGTGACAGCTTACAAAGAGAGAAAACTATATGACGCATACTACTTGCTTTGCTATTGGTCCACTCCTAAACATAAACGTAAACCTAAACATAAAGTTTGGAGTTTGCATAGTTTACGTTTAACGCATGCACTACGATGCGCAGTGTGAATGTTTTCATTTTGATACATGGCGTCAAACTTTCCTAATCTTAAACGCAATTGTAAACCTTAAAACTAAACACTTATGTGAATGCACCTTAACTGCGCCTTGAATCCAACTGTAATTTGTTATTTATTCCACTATTCCCATTCGCATTTGCTGCTCCTGCCGACTTCTTGGTTCTTTTCTGCGTGTGAAAAAATGATAATATAATTAGCTGTTATGTTTGTCAACTAATGACAAGTTCCTCTAAAACTTTCGACACAGTAACTACAACATGAGTCCAACTGTAACTTGTTATTTATTCCACTATTCCCATCCGTGCTCTTCCTCCGGGTTTCTTCGTTCCTTTCTGCGTGTGAATCAAGCAGCAAGTCACGCTCCGCGCACCCTCGAGATGTCCGGAACCCCTTGATGTGGGTAGCGCTGTCAACGCGTGGATAATCGCTGATACATCAGTCCGTCACCTCGCGTTACCCTACTCCGCTAAACATTTTATCTAATTTAATCCCCCGCATTAAAATGTATGTGCCGTGCCGATTCACTTTTAAATATGTTGTGATCGTCGTGTAAACATTGTGACAAGGAGGAAGAAAAGTTGCAAGGACAACAAAAAAGTTTTTGACTTCTGAGTTCGGATCTATATTAAAATGGACACTTTTTGTGTAAGACTAAATTTCTTGCTTTTGCTCTAAACTATCGATGTAATTATCGTTAATTATTTAGTAATAAATTAAAACACTTGGTTATCCTACTAATTGGGTTGAATCGATGGAACTAAATACCAACTACAAGCTCTCATTTAATTAATTCTCTTTAAGTCAACTGGATGGTTGAGCAGACTAACGCACTTTTAACTCACTGTGACGTCATTCAAATTTGATTTGAGCTCAAGTTCAGTCATTGATGACGGGTACACTTTGCCATATATCGTAAGTAAAAGTAGTTCTAGCACCTAAAACAGCCAATACTACGGTATTTAGAATTACGACTCGCTAAGTCTGATACAGCGAGGGGTATACCTACTTGTACCTATGTATCACATTTGTCTGTTATAAGATTTACCATATTCATCTTAAATTAAAGTATTGCTGATACTTAAAACAAATGATACTACGATTGTTAGAGACTCGATGAATTCAATTGAATGAGTGTTTACTGGTTTGATCTTTTTAACAATAAAAATCTCTGGTCCATCTCTTCTCAGCACTAAATTACATATGATTGTGTACATGTTTATAAAATATTTACATGAATAATTACTTTAAACACACCGAAAAAGTAATTAACTAATTGTGTACATAAGTTACAAAATCTTTTTGACATTTTTTTAAGTAAATCTTGGATTATTCAGAGATACCTGCATTAATTTTCAAGCGGCTAACATTCCCTATGAGAAATATCACTCTAATGTACTTTTAAGATCAAAAGTCCATCAGTGTCATTTAAGTTAAGTTATCTTACTTGAACCTCAAAAATGATCTATAAATATGGAAGGTAAATAAAAGAATGTATTAACTTCTTATAAATAACTCATTTCTAAACTTAAATACAATGCTTCCATCCTCTTACTGTTTTGACCATCAGAGGACTAATTTGGAATCAGTCAAAAATTTGTAAAAACAGCCAACTAAGGGTCAGAATTTGAGTTCGAAGTTGGAATTCTCTTTTCAAACTGCGCTTGCGTCATATAGTTCTGAACTGATTCTGACGCTAGGTGGAACAAACCTATTGTTAATCACAAATTCAACTTATCTTTACAAAATTTAAAAATGTAAGGTTTCATAAGATAGTATACCAGTAATTCATTTTGGTCAAAGTTAAAAATAAAATCTGGTGGTTTATAATTTACTTGAAATCTATTCTTTCGGTCCTGTAGGCCTGTTCTTCCTACAGAATGATGTGCTAAAGATGATTACAGTTTGTACAAAAAATATAACTAGAATGATTAGACGTGATTTCCAGAGTTCATTCCTGTTTTATTCCGGTGTGTCGAATAACCTTTTTCGGGACACGTAATTGTCTTGTTTTTCATATCGTATTCTACAATTAGTACTAACGACGTTTTAAAATTAATTCTATTAGGTACTTGTATGGATTTTTTAAGTTTTTGATAACATCCGAACAAAACGCTATCACAAGTTAAACTTCTAGTTAATATGATGTTATAATTAACTGCAGAAGGTTGCATTTATAACAAAGTAAAGTATCTATGCGTTTCCAAGACCTTTTGAAAATCTCAGATATGGATATTTAATAAATTTTAAATTTGAATTATCGAAAATCCCAAAGTACATTTTATCATACGTATAATTATCTATTAGAATGGGGAAGTTTAGCGTGGTTGAAATTACATGTGAAATATCTTTTAGTCGTAAGTATATGAGTAATTATATCTTAAAATATAATTAAAGTTAAAATTATGTTGCCAATTATTTATAATTAATGATTTATCTTCGAGCCATTTTGACGTCACAAGTGAGATATGCGCTTGCGCAGAAGGAATGGTGAGACCTGACTTTTTGAACGTAGGTTGTATCTTGCGACATTACACCACGCGCTTCTCTGTTGTCATGGGAACCCAGCAGACGATACGTTCTCCGCGAGCCACAATGACGTCATTTTTGTATAAAATTTCATTTTTTGAGAAATCTAGGCATCTTTGGGTGAAATAAAATGTAGAATATCACTTTTGAGGGCAATCTTGATAAAAAAAAAATACGCTAAACTTCCCCATTCTGTAATGCAAGTTTAGTTTTGTGATTCTGGTACCAATAATCGTACCTCTAAAGAAGACCTAAGGAGTTTCGGATGTGAAACTTGAATTTATTTTTTTAGGTATGTACTATGAGTTTACACAATATGGATCAAGTTTGATAAAGTTTAGATTTGATTTATCGATAATCCCGAAGTAGGTACATTTTACCATACGTATAATTATGTATTAGAATCCTTTGATACAAGTTCAGTTTTGTGATACTGGCAGCAATAATCGTATCTCTAGAGAAGACCTAAGGAGTTTCGGCTGTGAAACTTGACCGTCAGGTTATCACGTACTGAGAAATGTTATTTTTGGAGTTAGAGAGTTTGTGCGGAAAACAATTAAAGCATTTTTTCGGGGGTCCCTGGTTGGGAAATGTTGGTAGTTGCGGTAATGTCGTTACAGCGTCCGTAGTGTATGACAGTCGGGAAATTCAATATACGGCGATGTATGTTTCCTGATCGAATCACCGGCGCACAACGAATTTAAAAATTGTTACGTTATTTTTGACGTGTATTGATTACCCCTGACAATTGTAATTGAATTTTGGTTTTTATGCCATTTGGACGCATTGTTGCAAGGGGTTTTGCAACATTTACCTTCAATGGCCACAAATCGATGGAAAAATACGCGAAAAATTTCAATTTCCAAAACACCATTCTCATTTTAAAATTTTGAACGCAGCAATTTTTGATTATTCCAATAAAGAATATTAATTCAAAAAATCTGCTACCAAACATATAATTTACCGTCCGTTTTCCAATCCTTTTCTGTTTCACCAAATGTATAATTTCAAAATAATATTTGACCTTATGAATTTGACAGAGACATGAAAATATATTTTATGCAAATTTAACATCAACCAAAAGATTATCAATTTTAATTTGAATTTATATAATGTACATTTGTAATGCTTGCTGAGCGTTAAATTATTTCAAAACGATTTTAATGGAACATAATTGTTTTTACCATTTTTATTCGAAAAAACGATTATTAATATTATTTGCAAGAAAATACTATTTTGAAATTTTTTTTAGGAAACATAGTTTAGATCTCAAAGTTCCCTTTCCGGTTGACCAAATATAAATCTAATGAACTCTTTTTGATAACAAAATCTTTTAAGTTCAAATTTTGATAATTTCCAACTGTAAAGAAATTAAGTGTTTTTCTTAAAATCGAATAGTAAGGATTTTAAAACAGTAACAATCCATTAGGGAAGGCAGTGGAGACAGTCACACCATAAAAAATGAAGAGAGGAGAATTTTGCATTATATTTTTAAATATTAATCTTCTTATATTCTTATTTATAAGTTTAGCGCATAATATGTCCACAAAATCTAGTTTTCAAATTTCCACTGTTTTCCTATCCTATATACTCGTATACTGTCGAATGAAGCATTCGTATGCCCAGCGCAGTGCCAATTACAGAAGTGCAGAGGCAAAAATTTTCCTGCCTCAAACTTCATCAATATGTGTACACGACTGCTTTTTTGCACTTTTCACAGCGTTTATCGATTTTTCTCTCGTTGCACTACATGTTTAGAAAAGGAAATCTTGAGGCATGCCTCAAGTGCTTTCTGATTGGTCTGTTTGCAAGTGGACGAAGCGACCGAACTGAATGCTTCTGAAATTTTCGTCACTAGCTATAAATTCTTTCAAAATTTCTTTTTCAACAAATCTCAAAATGCAGTTTCTAGTAAGTTTTTTACACCTCCTTGACTAGAAATAAAATATTATTTTGATCAGTTACACCAACATAATGTTAATTTTAAGCATTCCTTAAACAAAACAATATTATATGAATATAAAATATCAAATATGGTTTTAATAGCGCCACAGTTCACGTAAGTATAACTTTCCATAGCAACATAAGTCGTAACTTTCTGATAATATTTATTATTTGGTTACTATTTTCCACGAAGTATTATAGAAAATAACTGTTCTACTAATAGGGTAATTATGAAAATTATTCGAATTGATTTCATCTTCTAGCAACGGGTATAATTAACAATAAAAAGTTGCAAATAAATAAATCTGGATTGTCAAGTGATCCACATTTTATAAACACTTTAACATTGAAGCTACAACTAATTTCGTACAGTAACATGAACTTCGGCTTTGCAACTTTCTCTTCATTAGAATCTGCTTGAAGGTAATAATGTACTTACATTCTTTGCAGCTGAAACAACTATTACAAAGCTGTCATAATTTCGATTAGCATTTTTTTTTTTGTAAAATATTAGCCATGTTGGTACAATTTGTTTGTTTGTTGATAGACGTTCTTAACCAAGTATTACAAAACTGCCATCATTTCGATTAGCATTAAGTAAAATAGTAGCCATGTTGGTACAATTTGCTTGTTTGTTGATAGACGTTGCATTGACTTTACCAAGTATTCCAAGTTATTGAAACTCAATGTAAATGAAGGAAGTGTATCCAAGCTAGTGTAAGCTCCGATAATTATTTCTCAAAGATATCCCAAATTACCATACCTACATAAATTATCCAGAGTTTACCCAGTCCTGAACAATCTTAACTCTTGCTGAATAAATACGCCCACAATGGCTGCTGAAAAATTAATCACCCTTTCAATTATTACCCTGGGAGAAAAAATATCCAAGGCGGCAGTTTTTCCGGGCTTCCCGGGGGATAATCCGGGAGCGCTTGGTCAGCAGGACAAGGACGCGGACAGGAAGAAGGATGTCCTACAAACCCCAAGAACGGGACGCCACTCTATACGTTCCCTCAATAATCACACCGACTTATAATATGTCACCCTGGCAGATATAGATTAAGCAAATCTCTAAATGTATGGTGCAGGAATCTCTTCATTTATTTCAGCATTAGGAATGATTATGAGGTCAAAATGGATAACAATAATAGTTATATTAACTATACATACTACTAGTAATATACACAAAATATATAAAAGGAAGCAGTGAATTAAAAATCTGTTACATGACGTATTTCCTTTAAAGATTGTTTTAAATTTTTGTTTATTTATTTATTAAAATTAGAGGAACTCGAAAATTAATAGAAAATAGTTCAATTTTGAGCAGGAAAATTTTTAATAGGAGGTGAAAGAGTGAATTTTGTTTATTATAACACTAATTAATTTCAATAAGGTTTGTGCTTCCTTATTATACCTTTATGATGATGTATTCTATTTTATTTTTTAAAAAATTAATACTTTTAAGTTCATTTACATTGTTTATAACTAGTGTATTCTACTACTATATCTATTTCAAACTTAAATCTCTATTTTAAACAAATAACGAATTCCTAAGGCTCGAAAAGAAATAGTGGTTTCGTTGTTTCTCCCTCGCGTCGTACTTCGTATGAAGTGCGTATATATATATATATATATATATATATATATATATATATATATATATATATATATATACATACAAGGTGGCGCAAAAGTTATCACCCTATTGAAACATGCTATAATTTTTGCAAATAGCGGCAAATGTCAAATCTGCTTTGACATTTGTGAAGTAAACAAATGCAAAATACATGTCCATAAAACATGAATCGCTATATTCCTCAAAAACGCGGTTTAATTACTTCGATTTTTTCGCGGAATAATTCGTCGTTGGTGTTGGCGCAGCGTAAATTTAGGCGCAGATTTCCCGGTCGCCTGACATCAACTGGGCAAACACTGCGGCGTTCAGCCGCTCGCATAGAAGAATATGGTACAACACGAGATGCTGCCAGGTCTGGCCGGCCCCGGAGGAGCCGTTCTGCTCAGAATATCGCGGCTGTGGCTGAAGACGACTACTGTGGATGGCGAGCGCTACAGAGCCATGCTCAACGACTTTCTTCTTCCTCTATTACATGAATTTGAACTGGAGAACATGTGGTTCCAACAGGATGGAGCAACGGCGCATACTGCACGAGCCACAACGGAAATTCTGAGGGCTACATTTCCGGGTCGCCTAATCTCTCGTTTTGGTGATTTGCACTGGCCGGCAAGGTCGTCCGATTTAACCGTTCCAAACTTCTTTTTGTGGGGTTTCTTTAAGTCACGAGTCTATGTCAACAAGCCTCAAACTTTTCAAGCCTTCAAAGAGAATATCCGTCAAGTATGCGAGAACCTATCGCCGGAAGTACTGGCAAAGAGTAATGGAAAATGCTATAAATCGGGCCCGTATGATCATCCATTCTGGCGGCGGCCAATTGGCCGATATCATTTTCTCGACTTAATAGGAAAAAAATTAAGACATCAACTAAACATAATCAAAAAGCAGAACCAAAGTTTTTCATTCATAAAAAAAATTGCAGCCAAAGAACATCGGGTGACAACTTTTGCGCCACCCAGTATAATTGCGAAATCTATATTTCGTAACTAAATCAGTGACTTCACCTTTAGATTCTTAAGTATATCAAATTTAGATTTAATCACACAGAATGCGAATTTTAAAAAGGATAAACAAAATAGCCAAAAATTTAGAAAATTACAAGGTCCAATATCGATTTAGATAATCTGTAGATAAAAATCTGATTAGATATAAATATCAAATATATTCAGATTGTTATCCAATTCTAGATTAACATTTTACTTAATCTTTTCTTAAAATCTTGAAGAAGAACGAACGTAGAAATGTAATTAAGTATAGTATCTTTTTTTCTTCTTCTTCTTCTACTTCTTCCTTACATTTGACTCCCATCTGTATTTTCTTTACATTTTATGGTGTGCCTTTGAAGTTATCCAGTTTTTCTTCACCGTTTTGATAGTAGTCCAAAGAGTCCCACAGTACATGGGTCTCTACTATTTTTACATGCTCATTTAATTCTTTTCATCTTCCCATTATGAATTTTACAATATCATTAATTTGGTCTTGTTTCATTTATGCCCATTATCTTTTTTTCCACTATGGTTCGTAATGTGTTAATTTTAGCTGTCCTAATTATTTGTCATTGTAGGTCTTATAGATGTCTTATATATTATTTTAAAATCAGTGTCATGTATTATTTCAGATTACATCTGCCAAATAGCTTGATATTCTTGCTAGTTATATTGACGCCAGTTATTTGAATTTCTTGTTTTATTATCTTTTTTTCCGATGTTTAGCTTACATCTTAGTGGTACTTTTAATATCATCAATGATTTAGTTTTCTTGATCGAAATTTCATTTCAGTGAGGTATATTAGATAGATATTTAACAAACCTAATCTTCTTTTATTTATCTAAGTGAAAAATACATATTTGAACTTTAAAATTACAATCTATAATAAATATATATGAGACAGATAATTAGATGTTTGATTAATAATGGCAGGTAATATTTGGCTGAAATGAGAGTTAGTAAAAATGAGAATTTGTATTTGAGAAGTAGCTGTTGTTGTTGATGGCGAAGTGCAGTGAGTGATTCTAAAATGATATCGGTCGGAATGCGGCTGCAGAGCAGAGCGTATTTAATAATGCAGTGCATTAGTGAAATCGTTATTACGCCGTACTTTACTGGGATTGCGCTCTTCACAAATTGTTGGCAAATAGTCGTAGCTGGCTCTGGATTCTTTAATAAATGCTACACAACTCCACCGCGGCCGTATAAAACACTTTAACTTGATGATTCGCCAAGCGGAAAATTTAATAAATGTCGATTTTTATTTCCGTCAAAGACACGCTTTACATTTTTAAAGCAGCGTTTTCGCTAACGATCTTTTCATCTATTCATCCACTCATTCGCTAAGTATCAGAATACACCGGTTTAATCGCTCTCACCATTATAAGACAATAAAACCAGGACAGAGCATTACAAGTAGTTTTTCTCTTCATATTAATTGCTCTCTACATTTTGCTTGCGTGCTTTTATTTCATTTCATAAATTCTTTCAGCTGTTTATAGTTTTTTAACATATTACTGCCACTTATGTAATTATGTCAAATACATTTCAATTACGTCAATATTTATTTAAACAATACATATAAAAAATTGTTCGTCCTGAATCAGGATAATGCATGCTTGCATTAAAGCTTAGGGTAAATGGAGGTGAAGTGGACCACATTTAAATTATTACTTTATATATTTATAACAACATAGTCTAGGTTTACTTATAAAAGAAAAAATAAACTATTTTCTGAAAGCTACAAAAACATATTTTATTCGGGTTCACAAAAATCCAACTCTCCTCCACTATATAGGTGAGACGGACAAGGCTATGAGAATATGAACTGGTTAATAGATTGTTGTCATTTGTCATATGTGGTACACCTTTGTGCAAACAGTGACCCCAAAATACACATTTTATCCAATAATTTTTCTTTATCGTTTTTTTTTAATAATTTTCCTTGCGTACCGAATATTTGTTTTCATAATCTTCAGCTTCTTCATTATCATCACTCTTTGATTAACCATTTTACAACAGTTCCTGAAAACTCATGGAATAGGAACTAGATTGTCTACCTTTCTATGCGTGAATGATTTTTTCCTGTTTACCGGTTGAATTGATTTTGTTTTTTAAATAAATATCCTCTGGTTCATCTTTTCTCAGCATAGGTAGTCCATCTGTCCTCAGAGCAGAAGTTAAATGTACCATATGATTATAACGTATGTACACAAATAATAGTTTTCACCTATCGAAAAATTAATGAACTAATTGTATATATAAGGTACAAAATTTGTTTGGCATTTTTTTTTTTTAGTAAATCTTGGGTTATTTAGTGTTGACTGTATTAATTTTAAATCGGCTACTTACACTGTCTGTAAATAACAAAATGAACATTCCATATGAGAGATATAACTCTAATGTACTTTTAAAACCAAAAATCCATCTCTCTTTCCGATCCATCTCTACTCCACTTACCCTATTTAAAAGAGTCAAAGCTTGGATTACCATACAGACCTGACTTTTATACGTTGGGATTTCTTCCTATTGCTATTTCCTAAATTAAAGGTTTCGTCCGATAAACGTCCAATGAAAAGGTTGAAGACTTCGAAAACATGCATACATTTATTGTTTTAACAATTGGTTTTATCGAATGCATAAAAGTGTTGAGTTAATAAGAGAATATTTTGAAAAGCAATAAAAATATTTCTGAAAAAAATTGATTATTATTAGTTTGCTAAACTTTCTGTGTTATCCTGGTATTTATACAATAAGTAAAATAAAAATTGTAGTATCGGGGATTTAAAATGAAACATATCATTTAATACATTGCCATTTAATATACCTACACAAATACATTAATTAATTGAATTAATGTATTCTATTTTAGCTTAAAATTTGCAGAATTTAAACTCAGATCTATGTTGTTTGTATTATTAGTTTTAAAAGTTATTTTTATTTAATTCAGTGTCATTATTCTTTCATTTCAAATACAAACCTTATTTAAAAAATACGATAACCTGTCAGGTCTTTTTCTTTTCTTATAATACTGCTAGTATTGTTATTGAAGATTATATTAGATACTCTAATGTTCTCTCTCATTACCTGCCTTTTTCCTCGATCTTACCATGTCGATATCACAAGTCCTTTCTCCGAAAAATTAAGTTGCTTGACTATATTATTGCAAAGTAGTTAGTATTTATATTTTATAACTTTATAAGTTTAATGAAAGTAGTATCCCTAAAGCGACAATCTTCTAATTATATGAAGCGGCAGATTTTACACGCGCTCAATATTCAGGCGTTGAAGAAGATATGAAAAGTCAATGATGCCGACATATTGTCGCTACTGTTTATTTGTCTATTTATTGTGGTTTAACAACGTAGAAACGAAGTAGGCCCCCCTGACCCACGTTGCAGACGTGTGCTCCCCCTAGATACGCCACTGTCAACATTGCAACAAAATAAGAAAATAAATTTGTCGTATATTATTTGAAAATTAATATACAGAGTGTTCCATTTAAGTGTGCCACTATTGCTATCTCGAGAACTATAAGAGCTACGAGGTTGGTTAAATTAGCAAAGAACCACCATTTTACAAGACTAACACAATGAGCAAAAAAAATATTTTTTTAAACCAGTGGTTCTCAAGATATGGGGCTCAACTTTCTTATTTTAAATAGAACATCCTATATATTTTTACATATTTGGAATCTACAAATCCATTGATATGTTAAATTTTGGTTAAATAATAAAATCCCTATATTAGCATTTATTTTGCATACTTTTACCTGAAAATAGCAGTTTTTAAATTTAAAGGTAGAATTAGTGTGATAAGAACGCAGATTTAACGTTTGTTTTCTATTTATTCATGATAACTACTATTTTTAGGTAAAAGTATGCAAAATAAAAGCTAATATAGGAATTTTATTATTTAACTGAAATTTAACTTCAAACATATCATTGGATTTGTAATTTTATGTAGAATCCAAATATGTTAAAATTATTAGGGTGTCCCATTTAAAATAAGAAAGTTGGGCTCCATATCTTGGGAAATACTGGTTTAACTCTTTCACTCACAGAAAATTTACCATATTTATCACCTATGCGTCACAGAAAAATAAAATATGTTATTTAAAAAAAAAAATGCTTTATTAACGATGCATGAGTGCATTACAACAAAACGCGCGTTGCTCTCATAGTACCTACACAATCACATAAACACATTTATAGAGGTGGTACAGTTTCTAGCCTACTGGTAAGAATGGAAATAACATTTATGTAAGTGGTACAATTTATGTATCACCATGGCGCGCTTGATTTTAAAAAAGTGGTACAGACACCGTACCACTAAACCTGAAATAGTTAAAAAAATATTTCTTTGGCTTATTTTAATAGTTTTGTAAAATGGTGGTTCTTTGCTAATTTAACCAACCTCGTAGCTCTTATAGTTTTTGAGATAGCAATGGTGGCACACTTAAATGGAACACCTTGTAAACAAAAAAAAAAATGTAAATTGCCATTATCGGTACTTAGTTGTTTCGTATATAATTCCGAGTTGAGGGTGAAATCAGAGTGATTTAGCGAAACGGAATGAATTTAAGTGTCCCCGCGTTATTCTAATGAGGGATGAAAGCGTTTATGATTCCACTGGCCGGTTCATTTAAGCAGTTCTGACTGATTGCCTCTTAATTCATTTTTAATCGCTTTAGAGGAAAACTCAGACAATTGTCTCGCATAAAATTACTATATTTCTTCGCCCGGACACAGCATTCCTTTTACTTTTATCCCCAACAGCTCCGCGACTTCGCAACACTTGTACATCGCTGCGATTTTAATCCGTTTTGAAACATTGTTTTATTGATTCGCTTTTTATGCTAATTATTAGTTCTTCCCGCTTAAAGATGCATTAAAATCTTTAAGTTCCACAGCTCAGTATTCATTATACAAATTGCTGAATTTATTTCATTTCAACTCTTTAAAATAGCTATTATAATATTGTCTTATTTCCGAATAGGGAATTTAAGTTCAATATAAATAATTTATATTTAAGATATTGAAGATTATTGAAGTTTAACTCTAACTTCCTACGCAGTATATAGTTAAAGGGAAAATATGTTTTTATCTGAGAAAAATTTTTAGTCGCCACTGGGACTCGAACCCAGGATCTCTGTCATTCGGTAGAGCGCTGTCCTAGAATGACAGAGATCCTGGGTTCGAGTCCCAGTGGCGACTGAAAATTTTTCTCAGATAAAAACATATTTTCCCTTTAAATAAATAATTTAGTAATCACTACCAAATTATTCATGTCTCTCAACTGATTACACTATAAAATTATATCAATGTAAGTAATAATAAAATAAATAATGCAATTACCATTTAATATCAGTTTACAGTATTAATAAAATTTACATTTAGATTAAGCACTGTAACAAATAATAAATATTTATAGGTACTTGAAAGGTTAATACGAAAAATAAAAATTATTCATCGTTCTTTTGAATATTGATATACTCATATATGAAATTAAATGTAAATTCAATCATTCATTCATTTGTAAAAATATATTTAAAACCAAATACATTTTTGAAATTAAATTACTGTAAAGCTTATTTTTATTCATATAAATGTCAAATTTTCATTTTTATAAAAATAGCATAGGAAAAGGCAAAATTAAAATAAACCCGTGCTTTAAAATTTCTAAACAACAATATCATCAATCCTTGTTAATATTTTGTGATGATACCTAATCTTTATGACGATAAAACGTCATCAGCAAATACACGAAATTATGAAATGAATTCTGCATTTTAGAAGTGGGATTCCATAACTTAGTCTCTATCATATGGACTTGTTATGATATCAATTGCAAATATCAACTACAAACTTTACTTTCAAACCTATGAAAGTAATTGTAATTTGTGGTTCATAATAGTGCTGTGAGGAATAGCAGTTCAGCCTAATAACAGAATAACGAATATTCGGCGAAATTTTAACTGGATATTCGGACGAATATTCGAAATTACCGAATAATATATTTTCTTACAATCTGAAAGCCTGTTAGATGGTCCTTTTTGTTAAGGTAAAATATGTCGAATAGGCCGAAAACCGAATAGTGAAAATATGGACGAATAGGACAAATACTGAATAATTATTCGGCTTCGGTCCCACCTCTAGTTCATACTTACCTACACATAAGACGAACACTCTACTCTTCTAGGCTAATATGAGAATTTCTCAAATTCACTATAAATTTATAAATTATAAACGTTTAACGTTTGTAATTGATATTTTAACAAGAGCAGTTTTTATTTGTAATTGTTACGAATTATAGAATCCCATCCCTGATCTGTTATGGTGCTGGTATAACAGCGTTATGATACAAGTATTGTACATCCTATAGGTTATGTAAGTATTACTTTACAAACGACCGTAAGTAAAGTCGATTGCACAGTTAGGAATTTTTTATTTATTGATATTATGTTAGTATTGCTCTGTAGTTGGCTGAAGGCTGAAGCCGGTATTTACTAGTGAATTTCCCACTTCGTGCGTAATATGCGTATTACAACTACATGGGCGCCCATAAAGTATTTTTTAGGCAGGGGCAAAATAAAAAAATAAAGAAAAACGGAAATATAATCATTATACATTTTTATAAAAAAAAATACTTTAACACCCACGGGATACTATGAAGAATCGACTATATATAATAATATATATATATATATATATATATATATATATATATATATATATATATATAGGTATATATAAACTGCAAACATATACTTATTAGTAAAAAAATTAAATTGTATTAAAAAAGAAAATAAACAAACATAAAGAAAAAGTTCCTATTTTTTATTGATTTGTGAAGGCAATTCCTTCCAGTTTAAATAATTTACCATAAATATTAATGGAATAATTTGTGCCACACATAAAAAACCCAAATTCAAACTTAAACAAACCTGAATTAATTTCTTATAGAACATAGCGGTAGGAAAATAATTAAGTAATATGCCATCTTTTTAAAATTTGCAAAAACCCAGGGGAGGGCACATGCCCCCTCTTGCCCCCCCTTATGGGCGCCCATGTACAACTATTGTTAGGTTAATAGTAAAGCACTAATGCCGTTAAAAGAACTCCGTTTCAAATCGTACTTTTAAATCTGCAATCGCCAATCTTAAAATAAAAAAGCTGTAAGTTCCTTGCAGAGACTATAACACTAATGACAAAAAGTTGTACCTATTTTTTTTTAAATTGAAAAGGTTAATAATTTTCATTTTATCATATTTTGCAAAAGGCGATTGTAAACAAAAATAGCAATAGTAAACATTGTAGGTATTTTATTCCGCAAGCAATTTTCGCGCAGGGCTTGATAATTTAGCGGGTTTCTCTGTTTAAACGCGAAAGCCCAGCCTAAATCTGTCCGGCAGGGAAATGGGGAGAATATTTAGAGAAAGAAACCCGAGTCCTTCATCCATCACGTACACTGTCAAGTAGGGTAAACGCCACGTGTCATTTTAATAGCGAGAAAAACAGCCGCTGTGAGGACGGTTCACCGGCTTGAAATGCTGCTAGTAAACCTAAAGGTAGGAGAGACACTGCCTCACTACCGCACTACACGCAAACAGTGTTAGGGATGTAGTTTTCAGGCCGTAATACACAAAGAGTAGGGTGTTAGCACTTTTAAATTTTTTGTTTGGGCTATTATAAGGACGCTTCACGTGTAAATGAAGGATAGAAACATAAGATTGAATATATGTATCAATAAGAAGGTCTACAAGGATATCCGCTTTTGTAACAATTCGTAATGTCATTTTTTGTAATGAATAATTTAAAATAAAGTTAAAGTTAAGGGATGGATAAATTTTTAATAAAGTCACAACTTTCTGCACTTTTTGCACACCCTAAGATAAATGTTCGACAAAACACAGATAAAAAATAACTGACGATAAAATTTACTTGTACATAATAAACCAATGCCAAACAAACTAACTTCAGTGACGCTAGTCGATCAGCACAACAACAAATTAGTCAAAAATTTTACAAGAGGATCTAATTTCTAATTTCGAGCCCAAAAGAACTCCTTTCCTTTTGATACATTACGAATCTGTAGCACTACAGTCTAGATGAAACATGGCTTCAAATATTCAAGGTATTTCATGTTAACTATTAAGCAAATGATGGAATTCTAAAAAGGCTTTACCTAATGTTTATGGAATCTTTCAGAATACATAACTTTATTTATTGTAAATTTTTACCCAAATTGACTTGGTAAATTCTTAAAATTTTAAGAAAATTCCTAGAATTTGGCAATATTGATTTAAACTTAAAAAATCTTAACGTGCCATTTTAAAAGTCATCTCGTGCCACTAAGGCCATATTTATTTGGGAAATTTGAATAGAACCCCTAAACTGATCCTGAACATACCCGTGTTTGTACAATGAACTGTTACAGTTGGTGAAAATTTTAAGCGGTAAATTATAGTTATTTATTAAAGTTATTTATATAAGTTTTCTGTTTTAACCTATAAAATATATTACTTCTGACAGATATAAAAAAGAAAGCAACTTGTAATCAAAGATAGAAGACAGATTCAACTCATCAACCCAGCGAAATAGCTGGGTGAGTTGAGTCAGTTCGAGATCTGTTCTGGGTTACTTCAAACTTAACAAGCAAATTTAAAAAGTTCCAAATAAATATGCTGACAGTGACTGTAAAATAGAAAGAGAACGCTACCAAATAGTTATCTATGTTCTTATCAAAAACGCATGCAATGGTATGAAAAAAATCATAGTTCAGGAGATATAGTGCAAATACCGAAAAATGTTGGCACAGGTTTTTCGAAGCTGCAAACTTGGATATACACTACTGTTAGTGGTCCTAACAACATATTAAAAAATCAGAACTAGCCGTTAGTTTGCGATTTTAGCGATTTCTAGTGTACTATTTGACTGGCCTATTATACAAAACTTTCCATTCGTACGTTATCTGTCACTTTCGATGCACGTTACTTAACACAACACTCCATATGTATAAAAATAGTTCCATATTGAGTGTAACATTTCCAATTGCCCTTATGCTTCTCATAACGCATAACGCATAACCATCTCTTCAGTGATTTAATCCTCGTGTGCATGTGAACATCTCCCGGCTTCACAATGGCTGCTATCGCCCCCGGATCTCCCCGGCGCGCGCCTATGGACGCCGACGCCGACGCCTTTGTAGCGTCTAATCTTTAAATCTTTACACATTTACCATCTAATGCACCTGCACGCCCCGACTTCCTCAGATCGCTCTATCCGCCGCGTGAATACCAGAATAGCCGGATGGTGAACGGGATGGATAACACTTTAAATACAACACAAACGCCATTTAAATACATGTTTTTCTAAGGGGTTCAGACTTTTTTTTAACAATGGGGAACTTTTGGGTGTCTTATCTCAATTTTGGGGTTTTTTCTGCAGTTATTTTTAGATATTACACACTTCAAAAAATCTAAATATCTTATGTTATTATTGTTATTTATTTATTTATTTTTCATGGGCGTAGCGAGAAGAAATGCCTCTTTCATCATGGAAAATTGTACGTTATTATATTTTAATATTGAAAATAAGAATATATTTTTCCATATTATAGAAATTATTTTTGTTTTATAAAATAGGAACTGCGATTTTGATATTCATATGTAATACCACTAGTAAATACAATTTTACTTGAAATTTTTGTCGTTGTGGTCACGACTGATTCATCCGACGAAAATCGAAAGGAGTGCACAGCACGAGTGATGATTTTCCAAGGCAACAAGCAGGAGTGAGTTAGGCAAAAAATTACAAATAAAGTTTTTGTTACGAATGACTTTCGGCATGACAATTCCTCAGAAATGAGAAGATTGAAAAGAACTAAACCTCTAGATTTGGCATCTAAATTATGAAGTAAAAACAACATAAACTGAAAGAACTCCAATGAAAGTTATTAGAATCTTACTTGAAATATTTGTCGTTATTGTCATGACTAATTGTCGCGACGAAAATCGAAACGAGTGCGCTGCACGAGTGATGATTTTCCAAAACAATAAATAGAAATGAGTTAAGCAAAATATTAATAGTAAAATTGTAGTTATGAATAGTATTCGGCAGGACAATTCCTCGAAATATTTTTTCAATTATTTTTTTGTAACAATTTTGACAGACGTTATATCCGTTGTATCTAAGCAACGCCTATTTATTTGTATAAATTCTGCGGCAATTACCACTGAGATTTGAATTTGATTGGTTCAATTCACAAAATAATGTGATTTAATTGGATGACAAATTATGAGTGGAATTATCATATGTAATACCATAAGTAACGAGAAACTTACTTGAAATTTTTGTCGTTATGGTCACGACTGATTGTTGCGAGGAAAATTAAACGAGTCCGCAGGATGAGTGACCATTTCCTAAAGCAACAAGCAGGAGTGAGTTAGACAAAAATTACAAAATTTCTTATCACAATTTTGACGGATGTTATATCTAAGCAACGTCTATGTAGTCGGGTAAATTTCGCGGCAATTTCCAGTAATCGACAATTTTCAGTGAGATTTGTATCTCATTCAATTCAATTCACCAAAATACATTGATTTAATTGAATGACAAATTATGAGTGGAATTGTCACTATAAATTGCACGAAAAACGTTCTTCTATAAAGTACTTATCCTTAAAATTGACACTGACTAACTTGAATTTACAATAATTGTAATTCTGCTGTTTAATATAAATTTTCGAAAATATTTCAAGCAGTAATTGTAATAATTATAATACAGTAAAAAAAAAAACAAAGGTCATTCTGCAGAGCTAAAATTAAGCACATTCATTGTTAATGTACCTTTTCTGAAGCAGATGAATACGACAAAGTAAAATATATTGGACAAATTGAGAAATTAGGTCCGATAAAGTTTACGATTATAAATATTTATAGTTATTAAAAAATTTAAATATAATGAGAAAATAGAAAAATACGCCCATAATAACTACCTTCCAAAAATTTTTAATCTTATTATTAATAAATTTTACAGGTTTATTTATCATCCGGTATTTTCATAACTTGACATGATTTTTATATTTGTTCCTCGTTGTAATTAATATTTTTGTTATTGTAATCATATATTGTTTGTTTTAATCAACATTGACATTTGTTTTGTTTGTTTGTTTGAAAATATATCTTCACTTCGATCTCATTTATTTTAGATACAATTTTTGTAACTTAATGAATAAATGACATTTTTGCATATTTTTAAGTATAAATTGTAAATATTATTCGAATGTTTCATTAAAATTTTAATTTTGTAACTTTTTCTTGTTGTAATCAGCATTTTTTATTTCTATCTAGTTTTTGCTTGGGTATAATTTGTAATTTGTTTTGTAATTAACATGAGAATAGAAAAAATAGAAATACATGTACATAACCTTTAACTTTGATTTGATATATTTGAGATAAAAATTTTGGGAAGTCAATGAATTCATGCATTATACATACGAGTATTTTTGATTTGATTATACTATTAGTACTGTCACCTATGACATACGTATTTCTATGTATAAAATTGTAAAAAAGTAGTAATTTATAGTTATACTTTTACATTTATTTTTTTGTTTCTTGTACGAAGTAAAGGGAATACCTATAGAAATCGCGAAACTTTTCATATCAGATTTCAACGGTAATATCTATTTTGTATACGTACTTTTGTACGTACCTGGCATAACACAAAAATTATTAGACGTAAAATGTTGTAATTCTCCCTTTTTTATTGCAATCGCCAAGGCGAAAAGGACACTTTGCTCGTAATGTTTTTTTAGCTGTAGAATGTTGAAATTATGTTTATGAAATTGCTACTTATAACATCTAGTTAGGCATCTTCATTTATGTTCTAATTGGCCTTTTCAAAAGGGTAGTTTTCTTTTGGCAGAATTTTAATAAAAATAATAATTTAGTTGACTTTTAATGTTTTTAGAAAATATTTGGTTTCTTGCTAATAAATTGAATATATGTATAATTTTTTGCAAGAAAAACATTTTAATAAAATTATACGACAGATGATCTATTTCGAAGGGAATTTCAAAGATATGAAACGAATAGGAGTTAAAGAAAATTAGCTCTAGAAAGATCTCACTTCCAAAAATTCTGTAAAATTTAGCATACAAGAAACACATGTGGTGTCCACATCAGATTTTTTGTTATTGTAATCAAGTATTATCTTTGGTATAATCAATATTAATTGCTGTCTGAATTGTATAAACTATTTAGTTAATAAATATATGTACAGCACAAGTTCTTGATTTTGATTAGTATAGAGTTAGTTGTGAATATGATTGCAAAGTAGGTTGAGCGTGTTCTTAGATTGAAATAGTTGGTATCTGTTAGTGAGATCTATGTGAAGAGATGTAGATAAAAGATGTGCCCTGTCCTTGTAGGTAGGTGAGAAGGAAAATGTGTTGTTTATAAATAAACTAAATAAATATAATTGACTTACTTTGCAAGTTAAACATTTTAATAAAATTTTACGACAGATGATTCATTTCGACAGGAATTTTAAATATATGAAACGAGTTGAAGAACGACTAGCTGTAGAAAGATCTCACTTTGAAGTGAAATAAGTTCGAAAGAAATACAGAAAAATTGTATATAATTTAGTGTACAAAGAAGTCCTGGAATGTTCACATCAGATTTTATGTTATTGTAATCAAGTATTATCTTTGATGTAATCAATATTAACTTCCATCTGAAATATTTTTCATAAACTATTTAGTAAATAAATATAAATATATCACAAGTTCTTGATTTTGATTAGTATAGTATTAGTTGTGAATATTATTGCAAAGTAATAAATAAACATTACAATATAATTGACTTTATTTGCAAGTTAAACATTTTAGTAAAATTTTAAGACAGATGATCCATTTCGAAGAGGATTTCGAAGATATGAAACGAATGGAAATTGAAGAACTATAAGTTGTAGAAAGATCTTACTTTGAAGCGAAATAAGTTCGAATGAAATGCAGCAAAATTGTGTATAATTGAGCGTAAAAGCAAGTCATGGGGTGTCCACCTCAGATTTTTTGTTATTGTAATCAAATATTATCTTTGGTGTAAATCAAGAAGTAATCAATATTAACTTCTATCTGAATTATATTTCATAAACTATTTAGTAAATAAATATATGTACCTATAGCACAAGTTCTTGATTTTGATTAGTATAGATTTAGTTGCATAACATATTCAACTGTGTGAATATGATTGCAAAGTAGGGTGAGCGTGTTCCCAGATTGAAATAGTTGGTATCTGGCAATCTGGCAGTGAGATTTATGTGAAGAGATGTAGGTAAAAGACATTTCGAAGGGAACTTCGATGATATGAAACGAATAGAAGTTGAAGAACAATTAGCTTTAGAAAGATCTCACTTTGAAGTAAAATAAGTTCGAATGAAATGCAGCAAAATTGTATATAATTTTTCGTACTCATGCATTGAAATATGTTGTTTCGCGTTGCCTAAGCAACGCCTGGAACGTCAATTTCCCAGGTCTCCACCAGATAGGTGACCGGGAAATTTTGGAAAAAACACTCCTACTTCTACAGCATTTATTAAAAAACTATATTTATAATAAAATGGTATAAAGTTTTAAACATTCTTTTACCTAATAATATTAAAAGAAAATAGGGGATTATTGAACGAAATTTAATGTAGAAAAAGTAAATTTAGTGCATTTGATATACAATGTTGGCAACAACTGCTGTCATGTTGACAGATTGACAGCACTTGTTAGTACTGAAACACATAACCACAAATCATTTTGTGTATACAATAAATAAAAATATTTGTACAAATAGAAAATTAATTATTGATATTATGATTTTCGTACGGAAAATATTGTACAAACCTCTTGCGTGAACTGGGTTTCCGGAATCGTTCTATGGCAGCGCTCGCGAACTCGCGCCGCCAAACACTCCTCCGGAAACCAGTCGTTCCCGCATTTGGTATGTAAATAACTGTGGGAAATAGTTAGACACAATGAAACTCACAACTTAATTTTAAGACAGTAATTAAATCGTTTTATTATATATTTTTTAATAAACAACTTCAATCAACATTTTTATATCTAAACGTCATCAGCTCTATGCCTACTTAACTTGACTCTTCTATGTTTTTTGTTTCAAATTCCGATTCCCACATTCGGCCATCCTGAGTATCATTCGCCTCGAATGATGAAAGTCCTAAGGGCCATGGTTGCATGTACTCAGCTGTCGAAGTTGTTATAAATGGTCCTTCAGCACCATCCTGGCGACGAACATTATAAGTGTTGTTAGGTTTCACTTTCGTTACGGCGTAAGGCCCAAGAAACTTCGGCTTTAATTTTAGCCCTGGTCCAAATTGAGTTCGCTTTATGGCGATAATGTCTCCAATCTTATATTTTCTTGATTCTTTACGGTTGCGATTAAAATTCTGACGGTTCTCTTCCTGAACCTTTTGAATTTGCAGTTTTGCATCTTCACGCATATCGTCTCGATTTTCTTTAAAATGGGCTATTAGCTCATCATTGATCATCTCAATTATGTGTAAATTCGTCATATTTCTCATCTTAATTCCGATCATGAGTTCAAAAGGTGTCCTGCCAATACTTCTCTGATATGTAGAGTTCATTGCTTGTTGGACAGCGGGTATAAACTTATACCATTTTGTAGGATCATCTATTGCTAGTTTCGCGACAATAGAGCCAATTATAGAATTCATGCGCTCTATTTGTCCGTTTGCTCTTGGTAAACCGGTGGTGACGAGAATGTGCTTGATTCTTTGAGATGTACAATACTCTTCAAATTCCATTGAAGTGAAAGCTGTGCCTCTATCTGAAATAATTTGCACTGGGTTACCAAAATTAGTACTTTGAATTTCCAACTTTGCAACAACTTCACATGTTTTTGTCGTCTTGACGGGATATAACCAGATAAATTTGGTAAAGCTGTCCACAACAGCTAATACGTGATTGTATCCCTTGTGAGTTGACTGTAGAGGTCCTATGTGATCGATGTGAAATGTGTGCAAAGGTTTACTCTCCTTAACAATGGGATTAAGGAAACCTTCTTGTTTCCCAGATTTTCTGTTAACGAGCAAACATTTCACACAGTTGGCAATTACGTATTTGACTTTCTCGGTCAAATTGGGTATATAATATTCTTGTTTTACTTCTGTTTCGGTCCTCTTTAAAGCGTAGTGCCCCTTTTCATGAATCGTTTTGATAACTTCGTTTTGCATACCTCGAGGAACAACAAGAAGCTCCTGTCCTTCATTAAACTTGAAAACTAGTCCATCTCGTAGAATGAAGTCTTCGTATGGACGGTCCTGGAGGACTTCTACTATTGCGACGATACCTTCGTCTTGTCGTTGAGCACGCTTTATTCCGTAAAGCAGACTGTTGACATGTCCATACAAAACATTAAAGTATCTGCTCAAAGCGTCAACGTGCTGCATCTTCGTTCCGGATCGGTGCTCTATTTTGTAATTAAATTCCTCGAGTATCATTGCCCATCTGGCTACTTTTGGAGATAAATCTTTCTTATCCATCGTCTTCTGGAAAGCTTGGCAATCCGTGACTATCTTAAATTGAATACCCAAAAGGTACACTCTAAACTTTTTTAAGGCAGTCATTATGGCGAGTACCTCTAGCTCGTAACTGTTGTATTTTTCTTCTTGGATTGATGTCTTCATACTCATATAACTAACCGGATGAAACTGATTATCATCGGGAGATTTTTGCAGTAAAACTGCACCATATCCGTGTTTGCTGGCATCAGTATGTAGTTCTGTATCGTATTTTGGGTTGTAAATTCGTAGAACTGGTTCCGACGCGAGTATTCTCTTTAGCTTTGTGAAAGCATCACGTTGTTCGATTTCGAACTGAAATTGGGTGCCATCTCTTAGGAGATCACTCAGCGGCTTAGCAATCACCGAGTACATAGGGATGAATTTTCTGAAATATCCTGATAAACCGAGAAAACTGTGTACGTCTTTAACACACTTCGGCTCAGGAAAAGTTTCAACAGCTTTCGTCTTTTCTGCTGATGGATACACCTTACCGTCTTTAATCATGTAGCCCAAGTAAGCAACCTTGTTCTTCAGAAACTGGCATTTCTCGAAGTTTATGTCCAGACCATAGTCAGCTGCTACTTTCAACACAATCTCAAGACGTCTCAAGGCTTCCTCTTCATTTATGGCTGGGATAATGATGTCATCCATATAAACGAAAACAATCCCTTCCCGATTCAAAGTCCAGAATACTGTATTTATATAACGCTGGAAGACTGCTGGTGAGTTGCAGAGTCCAAAAGGTACCCTCTTGAACTGAAATTGGCCGCTATAAGTGACAAACGCAGTGTATTTCCGACTCTGCTCCCTGACGCCGACGTGGAAGAATCCATTTCGTAGATCCAAGGTGCTAAAAACTCGTGCATTTTGCAGTCTGTCCAATAAATCTTCAATCAATGGGAGTGGGTATCTGTCTTTGATCGTAATCTTGTTTACTTTCCTGTAATCTATACAGACTCTAGCTTTGCCGTTCTTTTTACTTACCACTACGACTTGACTGGCATACTCTGATGAACTGGGCTCGATTATATCGTCCGCCAACCAAATTTCCACCTGCTCATCAACAATCTTCTTTTCAGCGGGAGACAATCGACGAGGTCTACTATAGATTGGCTGTTCTTGTTTTACAGTGATGGTCATCTCAACATTGGTGTTCTTCGTCTTATTGGGTTTATAATCAGACATTAATTGTCGCACTTTTGACTTACTTTCTTCGCTAGCTGTTTCCTCGATGTCCAAGTCGTCTTTGTTGTATATCGTTGCAATACACATGAGTGCTGCTGCTTCTTTTTCAAACTTTGTGACCTTGATACCTTCTTTGTTCATTCGAACATCCGCTTGATTTATGAAGTCATCTCCGAGGATCATTTCCATCTTCATGGTGTCCTGGGAAACAACATAGATGTCCACATCAAATGTTTCTTCATCGATCGTCATTTTGGTGTTGAAATAGCCTTGAGGAGAAACAAAATTCTTAGCGAATCCTGTTAGTATCATGTCAGTTCGAATCAGCGCTGGAGAACCAATTTTCTCGTATATATCGTTTCGCATCAGGTTCAAGTCGCAACCACTGTCAATCAGAGCGTTGATTTTATTGTCAGCGATAAATACATCTTTAATTCTTTTGTTCTTGTTCACCGAAGTAACATTCATCACAACGGCGTTTAAGTCCTTTTTCTTTTTGTCTTCAGTGCAACCTGAAGCTACATGGCCAAATTTGTTACAATTGAAACACTTTCTACCTTTATCTTTGAATCTGCAATCGATCGATTTGTGTCCAATTTTCCCACAGTTGTAGCACTTCTGAATTGCATTTTTCGAAATGTAACCTCCAGTTGACGATTCTTTACGTCTAAAATTTTCTATCGTCTTATTCCCGTTGTCCATCCTATCGTTTTTGGTGTAGACCCTGGAACATGCACGTTCGTAGTGACGTAATTTCTCCTTGAATTCTCTCAAGCTGGTAGCACCATACAGCATCACTTTCATTGCCGCCTTGTCCTCGATGCCATCGATGGTATATTGTATGAGGGATTCATTATCTATATCGCTTCTACTGGCAATTTCCTTCATCACAAGGAAGTATTCTTGAAGTGACTCTTCTCTCTTCTTATGTCGTTTCTGTAATAGCCTATGAATTTCGGCACTACTTGCCTTCTTGTTAAATTCTTCAGCCAAGGCTTTCTTCAATGAACTCCATGACCGTATACCTCTTTCGCTTTGAATAAAGATTTTAGCTTGACCTGTCAGCGATTTTTTGGCAAAAATAAATTTCTGTAAACTACTCCATCCCATAAGCGCCGCATTGTCTTCCAAATCTTCTATCCATGTCTTGACTGGGAGTTCATCACTTCCGTCAAAGGTGCGAAGAAAGCCCTCAATATCCCTAAAACTAAGAGCAAAACGTTGCTTATTTACAGATGCTTTATTTTCTTCACCTTGTATTGATTCATAATCCTCACTGAAACTTGAAAGCTCTGATTCTTCTAATTGCGTGAAGCTTAATTTTTTCATGACATCGTTTTCTTTTTCATCAGTTACTTCTTTATTTTTCTTCGTTCCTTTTATTTTGCGTTGGACTTCTTCTTTCAGAGTCTTCTTTTTATCTTCTTTATCTTCGTCCAGTCGTAGATCATCATCTTCATAGTCTTCTTCATTTTCGATGTTGTCAGCAAGCGTCTCCAAATCCATCAAATTTTCACATATATTTTCAATCAAGTCTTCTTTCGAACCTGTATAATCTACGCATAAAATACCGCAAAAAATAACTAAATCTGTTTCTGAAAAGTTCTCCTTTATGAATGATGTTTTTCTTTTATGTTCATCAGATTGTGATTCGAATTTAAATCCGTTGAAAAGTCGAAGGCGCTTACGATGCGACCTGTCTTCAGGAATGCTCTCGAAAATGAGATTATGCAGCTTTTTAATTACTTTTACTGGAGCTGATTTGATATTTGCGTTTATTTTAATAATATTTTCTAATGTCGTCATTTTCTTTTTTGGTTTGTTTCTTTAGTACAGCGTCGTTGCGTCGTTGGTGTTCGTCGTAGGTTGAAATGCAGCTTCAATTTTTCTTCTTCCTATCAGTTCCTTCAATTATCAGTCGTGGTTATTTTTTAAAAAGAACATCAAGCGTCGTTGAAGATATATGTTGTATGTGGGTCACCTTCCTTTCGTCGTTGCCACTATCCGTAACGGCTGTCGTTGTTGTCTTAGATTTTCATTCCTGAGTCTTCTATCCCGTGGTTGAGCCCCCAAATTTGTGGGAAATAGTTAGACACAATGAAACTCACAACTTAATTTTAAGACAGTAATTAAATCGTTTTATTATATATTTTTTAATAAACAACTTCAATCAACATTTTTATATCTAAACGTCATCAGCTCTATGCCTACTTAACTTGACTCTTCTATGTTTTTTGTTTCAAATTCCGATTCCCACATAACTATATCGCACCTAGAAGAAAGTCATGAAGTGGCCACATCAGATTTTTTTTTATTGTAATCAAGCATTATGTTTGGTGTAATTTCTGTCTGAATTAGTTTTCATGTACTATTTAGTAAATAAATATATGTATAGCCCAAGTTCTTGATTTTGATTAGTATAGTGTTAGTTGTGAATATGATTTCAAAGTAGGTTGAGCGTGTTCCCAGATTGAAATAGATGTAAGTAAACGACATGCCCTGTCCTTGTCGTTAGGTGAGAAGGAAAGTGAGTTGTGTATAAATAAACGTTACAATATAATTGACTTTCTTTGCAAGTTAAACATTTTAATAAAATTTTACGACATATGATCTATTTTGAAGGGAATTTCAAAAATATGAAACGTATGGAAGTTGAAGAACGACTAGCTGTAAAAAGATCTCACTTTCAAGTGAAATAAGTTCGAATGAAGTGCAGTAAAATTGTTCGTACAAGAAAGTCATGGGGTGTTCACGTCAGATTTTTTGTTATTGTAATCAAGTATTATCTTTGGTGTAATCAATATTAATTTCTGTCTGAATTATTTTTCATATATTATTTAATAAATAAATATGTATATTATAGCGCTTATTCTTGACTTTGATTGGTATAGCGTTAGTTGCATAACATATTCAACTGTGTGAATATGATTGCAAAGTAGGTTGCCGTGTTCCTAGATTGAAATAGTTGGTATCTGGCAGTGAGATCTATGTGAAGAGATGTAGGTAAAAGACGTACCCTGTCCTTGTCGGTAGGTGACAAGGACAGTGTGATGTGTATAAATAAATGTTATAATATAATTCACTTTCTTTGTAAATTAAACATTTTAATAAAATTTTATGACGGATGATCCATTTCGAAGGGAATTTCAAAGATATGATACCAATAGTAGTTGAGGAACAATTAGCCCTAGAAAGATCACACTTTGAAGTGAAATAAGTTCGAATAAAATGCAAAATTGTGTATAATTGAGCGTACAAGAAAGTCATGAAGTGTCCACATCAGATTTTTTATTATTCACTTTACTTACAAGTTAAATTTTAATAAAATTTTAAGACAGATGATCCATTTCGAAGGGGATTTCGAAGATATGAAACGAATGGAAGTTGAAGAACGACTAGCTGTAGAAAGATCTAACTTTCAAGTGAAATAAGTTCGAATGAAATGCAGCAAAATTGTGTATAATTTAGCGTACAAGGCAGTCATGGAGTGTCCACATCAGATTTTTTGTTATTGTAATCAAGTATCTTTGGTATAATCAATATTAATTTCTGTCTGAATTATTTTTTATAAACTACTTAGTAAATAAATATAGGTATAGCACATGTTCTTGATTTTGATTAGTATAGTGTTAGTTGTGAATATGATTGCAAAGTAATAAATAAACATTACAATATAATTCAATTTACTTGCAAGTTAAATTTTAATAAAATTTTAAGACAGATGATCCATTTCGAAGGGGATTTCAAAGATATGAAACGAATGGAAGTTGAAGAACGATTAGCCGTAGAAAGATCTTACTTTGAAGTGAAATAAGTTCGAATGAAATGCAGCAAAATTGTGTATAATTGAGCGTAAAAGCAAGTCATGGGATGCCCACTTCAGATTTTTTGTTATTATAATCAAATATTATCTTTGGGGTAAATCATAGTGTAATCAATATTACCTTCTATCTGAATTATTTTTCATATACTATTTAGTAAATAAATATAGGTATAGCATAAGTTCTTGATTTTGATTAGTATAGTGTTAGTTGTATAACTTATACAACTATATGATATGATTGCAAAGTAGGTTGAGCGTTGTTCCCAGATTGAAATAGTTGGTATCTGGCAATCTGGCAGTGAGATCTATTTGAAGAGATGTAGGTAAAACACGTTCCCTGTCCTTGTTGGTAGGTGAGAAGGAAAGTGTATGAATTTCAAAGATATGAAAGGAATAGAAGTTGAAGAACAATTAGCCCTAGAAAGATCTCACTTCCAAGTGAAATAAGTTCAAATGAAATGCAGCAAATTTGTGTATAATTTAGCGTACAAGCAAGTCGTGAAGTCTCCACATCAGATTTCTTTTTATTGTAATCAAGTGTTATCTTTGGTGTAATCAATATTAATTTCTATCTGAATTATTTTTCATAAACCATTTAGTAAATAAATACATGTATAGAAAAAGTTCTTGATTTTGATTAGTATAGTGTTTGTTGTAGAATATATTAAACTGTATGAATATGATTGCAAAGTAGGTTGCCCGTGTTCCTGATTTTTTGTTATTGCAATCAAGTATTATCGTTGGTGTAATCAATATTAATTTCTGTCTGAATTATTTTTCCTAAACTACTTCGTAAATAAATATAGGTATAGCACAAGTTTTTGATTTTGATTACTGATTAGTATAGTGTTAGTTGTGAATATGATTGCAAAGTAATAAATAAACGTTAGAATATAATTCACTTTACTTGCAAGTTAAATTTTAATAAAATTTTAAGACAGATGATCCATTTCGAAGGGGATTGCAAAGATATGAAACGAATGGAAGTTGAAGAACGATTAGTTATAGAAAGATCACATTTTGAAGTGAAATAAGTTCGAATGAAGTGCAGCAAAATTGTGTATAATTGAGCATACAAGCAAGTCATGGAGTGCCCACTTCAGATTTATTGTTATTGTAATCAAGTATTATATTAGGGGTGTAAATCATAGTGTAATCAATATTACCTTCTATATGAATTATTTTCAAATACTATTTAGTAAATAAATATATGTATAGCACAAGTTCTTGATTTTGATTAGTATAGTGTTAGTTCAACTGTGTGAATATGATTGCAAAGTAGGTTGCCGGTTGCCGTGTTCCTAGATTGAAATAGTTGGTATCTGCAGTGAGATCTATGTGAAGAGATGTAGGTAAAAGACGTGCCCCGTCCTTGTCGGTAGGTGAGAAGGAAAGTGTGTTGTGTGTGGCGCAGTTCGCAACAGTTTCATGAATACTTTATCACTCAACAAAATTGATGAGCGCAGCCGTCAGTAGTAATCACCGTGTCTCTTATTATCGCATGAATCGTTCCAGGCGCTTGAAAAATCTATTTTTAAACATGCTATTTCTTTTTAATACACTGTAAGTGTTCCCGCAAAGAACGCGTGCAATTTATCATGTGTGGAGCGGATTGACGAGCGTGAAATATGACATCGAGGAAAGCAACAGAGTCAATTACACCACGCTGGAAAGTCACTGAGAGGATGGGGTACTGGAAAGTGCATGAGTTGATGCGACGTCCACTCTGCGTCACTTCTCTGTGTATCCATGTGCTTCTCGCTTTATATCTCGTCTTTGGAGTTGATGGAAAGTGAAACGAAATTATTTATGTAGTAACCAGATGTCATAGATTTCTAAGATTTGTACCTGTTTTGACTCGTTTGTCCTAGTGCCTAAAGAATTTTTTTCAAACACGAAGTTATTCTGATTTTTATACCAACTTACAATTTAGTAATACTCGTAATAATAATATTGATTTATTTTTGCCGGTCGGCTCTGAATCTAAATTTAATAATACAGTTTAGTTATATACGTGCCACAAATTTAAAGGGCACCAGTTAAGCAATAGATTAAACACCTAAAAATATTCTATTCTTGCAATATTTTTATAATTCGAGAAAATTGTTTTATTAAAAAATACACTGCAATTTTGATAATCTAATATATTAAAAATTCCAAAAGAGATCAAAAATCCTTTCAAAATTTATGTTAACAAAAACCAAGAACTATAGATAAGATATAAAACATAAAATTAGATAAAAAGGTCATTTCTTATCATAAGATCATCATTTACCTATATGTGTAAATGTGTTACAGTGATTGGTGATTGTGAAATAGAAATAGAACACTGCTAATGAGTTATCTTTGTCTTTGTCTAAAGTGCATGGTTAATCTAGCTAGAGTCTTGAAAACAATCTAGTCTTGGTATCTAGACCAGACTAGAACACGACTTTTTAATCTAGACTGACTCAGTAAAGTCAAAGAAGTCTTCTTTAGGATTATAATTATTAAAATTTAGAATGAAGAATACTTATTTGAAGTCGAAACGTTGATGTGTATTTATATTTAATAAATGAAGTTAATTCTCCAATAATATCTTTGTTTATATATGCATCCAGTCGATCAATTTTGTCTTTGAATTTTGGGACACTTTTACATGGTTTTAGAATGAAGACACATAATAGTTACATACAGACGCGACACTCCGTGTCAGTACCTTTCATGTTACCCTATTCAGTTCTATGACCTTGGAGCATTGTGTAGACCTTTAAATTTGTTGGCTTCCTCTATCTCTCCCTAAGATGTGACGAAACTTTCCGATTTTAAACAATGAGCCCTTTAAATTTGTTGACTTTCCCCATCACTCTCTAATTTTCGTTTCTTTTACTGTCGCTTCTGTATAAACCTATTCTGTCATGAAGCTATGATATTTTTTTACAAATATACAGTTCTTTACAATAGCGATATTTTTTTTACAAGGAAGATATTGAAAACTGTCACATTTCAATGAGTACATAACCTAAATTGCTTGCTCGCGTTTCTTTTAATCGCACTTGGAGCATTATGTAGACCTTTAAATTTGTGGACGTCCCCTATCTCTCCCTAAGATGTGACGAAAATTTCCAATTTTACACAATGAGCCCTTTAAATTTGTTGACTTTCCCCATCTCTCTCTAATTTTCGTTTCTCTGTCTTACTGTCGCTTCTGTATAAACCTATTCTGTGATGAAGGTATATTTTATTTTACAGATATACAGCTCTTTACAAACAGCAATAACTATTTTTTTTACAAGGAAGATATTGAAAACTGTCACATTTCAATGAGTGCGTAACATAAATTGCTTGCTTGCGATTTTTTGATCGCACTTGGATCATTGTGTAGACCTTTAAATTTGTTGACTTCCCCTATCTCTCCCTAAGATGCGACGAATCTTTTCGATTTTAAACAATGAGCCCTTTAAATTTGTTGACTTTCCCCATCTCTCTCTAATTTTCGTTTCTCTGTCTTACTGTCGCTTCTTAATAAACCTATTCTGTGATGAAGGTATGAAATTTTTTACAAATATACAGCTGTTTACAAACAGCGATAACTATATTTTTATACAACGAAGATATTAAAAACTGTCACATTTCAATGAGTACATAATCAAAATTGCTTGCTCGCGATTCCTTTGATTGCACTTGGAGCATTGTGTAGACCTTTAAATTTGTTGACTTCCCCTATCTCTCCCTAAAATGTGACGAAACTTTCCGATTTTAAACAATGAGCCCTTTAAATTTGTTGACTTTCCCCATCTCTCTCTAATTTTCGTTTCTCTGTCTTACTGTCGCTTCTGTATAAACCTATTCTGTGATGAAGGTATGTTATTTTTTTTACAAATATACAGCTCTTTACAAAGAGCAATAACTGTATTTTTTTACAAGGAAGATATTGAAAACTGTCACATTTCAATGAGTACATAACCTAAATTGCTTGGCCGCGATTCCTTTGATCGCAGTTGTATTTCCAGCAGGTTGCGTGGGAGGAAGTATGTATTTTCCTTCCCATATCCCGCCTGACCGATGCACCACGTGGTTTCCACACGCCAGGCCGGCGAATGAGTCGGCCGTCCTGCTGAGAATTCCGATTACCTGTCAATCCGGCGTTTTTAGAAGCCAATCCACAAACACACACAAGTCAATACGCCGCAAATCTATTACACGCTCAGCCTCAACACATATCCCCTACCCCCCTTACCGTCAGTTAAAAACAGAATAAATGATCGTGCGCAGATGATTAAATACACGATGGGGTACGGAATGTTTCGACAGACACGTTCACATCAACAGAGCAAAGCGAAAGAGGAGAAAGTTGTAATTGAATGCATTTTGATACATAGTCATCTTTGGTACAGCATTCCTACGGGAAACAGGTGCTTTGAAAGACATGAACCTAGGTTCGAATCCTCTTCGACGTTTGTCGTCCTTACTAATACGAAAATAAATTAGAACCTGTTTCATAACTGCACTAGAAGAGCATTATTTTTAGAAGAAACATTAATATAAATTATAAGTTACAAAGAGACTGCGACCACTATATATATACAAATTTATAATTGTTATACGTATCTATCTGTTGGATATGTTACCGCATTAATCAGTTCCAGTATATGTAGTACTGCCCGTTTCTATAAACGAAACCTTCGATAAAATTAAGCATTATCCGATTCCTTAAAATGATCTGGTCTTTGTCTTACTGAGTAGTGTTTTTCCTTAATTATACGAAATTCTGAAAATGGAGACTTTTCAATAAGAAAGCCAAAAAGTATTACTAATTTTGATATATGGAATGATCAAAATAATCAATAAAAATATGACTAAATTTGTTGTAATCAAAAAGATTTGATTACTTTTAGGAGGTTTTTCGACATTTGTAATAATCAAATGCAATTATTAACGCTATAAAATTTTGATTACTATAAGTAATTTTGTTGTAATCAAATAAAATCTTTTGAATCAATATTACAAAAGTTTCAATGAATTATCTCATATTTCAATGTATAAAAAAATGTCTTATTCAATAATTTTTGATAAAAATAGAAAAATAAACTAACCTAACAAATCATATATGTATTGTATTTCTCAAATAACTTACACTTTCACGTATTGTAATGTGTAATAGTATTATTGGTTTTGATTCTATAATATTTTTTTGTTTGTAAAATGTTTATTAAAAAGTTTACACCTCTAATTCTCTCTTTTGAAGTGCTATTTTTTATTTTAATTGTGTTTATAATGCTTTTACAGATAACGAAATGTCAGATTTTTATTTTTTCGTAAAGTCATTTTAGTTAAAGTGTATAAATGAAAACGGGCGTTAATGTAATGACTTTACTGATGATGAGAACTAACTATTATTCTAGATTAAATATGAATATTTGAATTGATAGTTCAAGTATCTTTGGTAATAAGCAAATAAGAATAATAACTAACGCCTGTTAAAGAAGAAGTAGAAAGATTTAAATATTTCTTATAGGATTTGATTCGTTGAAGAATCTCAACTGTTTTAAAGTGTCGTTAGAAAGAAAGCTGGTGTGCATCAGAAAGTCGTTTGTATAATGTGTTTTTCAGTGTGTGTAATTATCACTTTTTGACTTGCTATTGGTGGGTTAGAGCGACTTTCTGGGGATGCTAAACTCCCGGAATATTCTCCGGAGTCTCCCGGAGTATCTCATTTAGGAGGAACGCACAAAAACACCACGATACACTCGGGAGGGCCAAACTGTGAGGACCACACAATACCGGCCTAAATACTCACACAAAAGGGTTAATAGTTACTGCCATTATGCGATTAAATAAATAAATATAACTACACCTTCTGCACACTAATTGGTATATTCATACTAACATTTTACACAATCCTACATTATATCAATGATATTATAAACTACAAGACGCGCTCTAGAGAGAAAGGTATTGATACAAACTTTAGAGTGAAATAGACATAAGCTGTCACGAGGGTTAAGGCAATAACGCTAAATTTATTATTTTTAATAAAATATTCATTTTGTTGTTGTACTCCATTTGTATGCACAAATCTTGCAAGAAAAGAAAGATTTTGTTTTATTTATTCATTTTTATTTATAATAATAATAAATTCATTTCGAGGTATATTAGAAACTAAATTTTTTTTTATTCTAGTTTTCTAAATGGTAGATTAAACACCCGCCGAAATTAATTAAATATTTTATTAAGGTAAAACAAATATAAATTGATTATATAATGCAAACCAATTTTATGTTATCGTTAATATAGTATATCTATGAAATGAACTCATTTTTGTTCTCCTGATTTATGTTATTTATGTTTTTATTTTTTTAAATTCTAACTAAAGAACAATTTATTGGATGATCTTAAATTTGTTTGTACAAATTGATATGATATAAAACTACAATGAGGAGAAACAAGTGCGGTTCAAATACATAATTCATAGATATATAACACAGGATTTTAAGATACCATTCACACTAAAAAGCAAAAATTTATTAATCATTATTAGAAATTGAAAATGACACATCTTAAAAATGAATTTAGAGTCAAAGAACGTATAGTAACTTTGTTCATGAAAATAATATGGGAATTTTTACTTTCAAGGTTCCTTTTTGCAAGAAAAATCTATAGAAAATCTATGTAAGCCTTGTTGAAGTTATTGATCTTTATGATGAGTTGCTCAAGTTTACAAATATTACTCAAAAAGAATATTAGTCTGTAAACTGTATACGTCAAACAATAAGGTCCATGTATTATTAAGTTAATTGCAACCCTAATTTTGACAGTCTTTTTGAGTGTTATAATAAGGCCACCGTCTGTAATATCATAGTAATATCAAAAATTAATTTGCTAATAAATATTTTAAATACAGGGTGGCCCAACAAAAATTATCAGCGCAATTTTTGGCCACTTAACATCAATTTTACAAAAAACGCTCGAACACGTCAATTTTAGTATAAAGGAGGACACCTGAATGGATTAATACCAATGACATAACTTCAACCCTAAAATGGGGGTGGACTGCACCTCAAAAATTTTAAATGGAAAGGGGTGTCAAACATGACACAGTTCGAAAGGCCTTTCAATTCTCTTTTCAACAGTTTTTTTATTTTTCAAATCCGATCATTAGTGCCAGAGAAATATCGTTTAAAACAAATTTCATCAGGTATGGAAAACTGCAATGAAGTCGGCTTAAACAAATGACAGAAACTCAAGTATCAGTTTATTTGGTGTTCAAAATGACTACCACCAACTTCCATACAATAATAAAGATTTTGCTCAAAATTTTGGAATTGCGGTACGTTGCGTAAATCTTCTAAAGATTCGGGTAGCATGGCATAAACTTTAGACTTCAAATAACACCTCAAAAAGAAATCTAACTTATAAATTACTTGTCTATTACAAACAACTTGTCGAAAGAATTGTTTATTTAGTTTCAGTCATTTGTTTAAGCCTACTTGATTGCAGTTTTCCACACCTGATGAAATTTGTTTTAAACGATATTTCTCTGGAACTAATGATCGGATTTGAAAAATAAAAAAAAAAGTTGAAAAGAGAATTAAAAGGCCTTTCGAACTGTGTCATGTTTGACACTCTTTTCCATTTAAAATTTTTAAGGTGCAGTCCACCCCTATTTTAGGGTTGAAGTTATTCCATTGATACTAATCCATTTAGGTGTCCCCCTTTATACTAAAATTGACGTGTTCGAGCGTTTTTTGTAAAATTGATGTTAAGTGGCCAAAAATTGCGCTGATAATTTTCGTTGGGCCACCCTATATACCTTTTCACAAAATGAAGTACGAGTACTTTAGTTTAGTCTTGATTTGTATTTTTTTCCAACATAAAATTGATGGTACCCAATTTAAAATTAAGTATTTTCAATTCATAATTGATTGTTTCTGTTTTCAAATCATTTGTACTCTAATTGAAATTGTATAGGTAGTTTCAATTTCAAATTTAAAAGGTCATCTCTATAATTTCTTAGGAACATTGTATTTATTCGATTGGAGTCTGAAATATTTCTATTAATCACAAAATTGCCTTTGCTTTATTTGATCTGATTTCAACTATGATCGGTCTCTAATAATATTTTTTTATAACAATATTTTATCTTCTACGAGTATTTTACCAGTATATCTATAAACTTGTTCAATTTTAATAAAAGTGTAGGTAAAGCATATCATTTAACCATTAGTTTCATGTGTAATATATAAAATTTATTACTTGCATTTAAATGAATACTATACTCATACATGAAAATAAATAATAACTTTACATCCAATATGCGTATAATTACAATTTAATTTTGAAAACATATTTATTTTCAGTGGAGGGATTTATCATATTTAGTCACAGAATTGAAACAATTTACAGGCAATCACAATTTTAATAACATTTTTGTGAGGATGCATTTTAATACAAACGGTGAAACTATGAATTAAATTAATTATTTTTATATTAATTTGTTTTTCTACTGTGGAGAGGATGAGGCAGGAAATTCACATTTCAATAATTTTCATTTCAATCAATTTAAATTTTTACAATATTGTTTCAATTGGTATTGCCTTTTTTATTACATGGTGCTATTAAACAAAATGTACGTTCCAAAGTAAAGTAAAATATTGGTAAATATATCATTTTTGTGATGGTTTTATTGAAAGATTCTTTTTTGTATCGCGAAAGACTTACCAAACTGTCGTTTACTCTTTTGTTCCTGCTGCTATATATCATCACATCTCAATTACCTGTTCGTCCTCAAGTCCTGTGGGGCTAGTTCATCTTCCGTTTCCTGTGGAATTGTCCTGTAACCTCCCGTGAAAGCTCTTGCAGCTTTGGAGACTTGAAGCTGTACAAATAAAATGAAACAACTATAGTATTTATAGGTATTAAACATTTTTTTCTAGGACTACTATGGAATGTGGCACTTTTCTTACACTGTATAAAGCTTGAAAGTTGCGTATTTTCCACAATCGTGGATTAAAAAGTGGGAAATCATTTCTCACACTATTTGCAACAATGCACATGTGCGGTGTGAGAAATATCTCAGAATAATTACTAAGATTGTGCATGCGTGTAGGTGCTTTTTGTGTATTTATGTCAAATTGCTTTTGGGCATGTATTTTTGTTCTATAACGTTTAGTATTGTGGTCGTAGAAAAAGTATATTGTGCCGAAACTTTCACACCTCGTGGGAAAAAAGCTACTTTCTGCACTTGTTGTATCAAAAATAAAATTGGTTATATATTGTATACGATCGTAAATGTCTTGAAAAAATAGAACACGTTCTATTTTTCATACAATCTGCAACAATCTGTCTGTTAATTTGACTGTAAACATGCGCATATATGAAATTTATGATCTCACGCGTTTCTAACGTTTATTTGTTTTTATTGTATGTAGTGTGTTTATAGAAAATTTAGTTTTCTACTGGTAAAGTTGTAATTATTGCAAACTTAAAATGTAAATGAATTTATGATTAATTTTGCTTGTCAAATTGACATATTCAAGGAAAGTGTTCAGAATTAGAGCCAATATATTGTACAAAAAATTAAAGTATCATACAAAACTTCATCAAAATCTAACAATTTTTGGTACAGGAGTTGTACCATTTCTTGTACTATATATTGTCCCGTATGTAGGCTAGTCTAAAACGGTCTTAATATTAAAAATAAAATTAGAACAACAATATTACATATAGACGCTAGATTTTGTTAGTTTTTCATCATTAGCCTATTGTACATTAATTTTACAAATAAAAATTTATTTAAATTTAAATTTCTATCGTATTTTTTTCAATATTATTGTAATGCAACGATATAAAACTAAAACATGATTGAATTCAGGAAAAATACGCTATCGAATATGCATAAAAATATGTTTAATCTCCCTTAAAAAAATTGCTTTGAACTGTAACTTGAGAACCACTGGTTTAAAAATATATTTTTTCTTCAAACGTCATAAAAGTGACATCTACTGTGACGTGATTGACACGGTTGAAGTTTAATTTCTATGCCTCCATAATATAATTTTTTATTCTAGCCGCCGTATAAAATTTTTCGCCGCCGTATGTAGAATCAGCCAATAAGAAGTAACTTGTACAATAGAAATCTGTAATATCGCCCTAAATGTCACTATAGAAACTAGATAACCTAAGAATAAAGTTACTAAAAATTATGAATAACTGACAGGTAACCTACATATTAAACGTCAAATAGTAGTTAATTTTTTTAAATTTCTAAGTTTGAAGAAAAAATAGCATGCGGTATTCAGAGTAACAGTGTCTTTGTGTGCCTCGCATGCAATTGTCCGACTCGCTTCGCTCGTCGTGCAAACTTCCATGCTCGCCACACAAAATATCACTTTTACTCTTAATAACACAATATACTATTATTCTGTAATCAAATGCCCCCCCCCCCCCTTGATCTCCTACAACTTTGTTACTTAGTAAATTTTTGCATCTGTAGTAACTTCCGAGTATAAGGAATCGCCCATCCCTTAGATCCACCACTGTCTAAAATACTAAATATGTATATTTATATATATAACAGTATGTAATAAGTCGTGAGTGATGCATTTATATATTTATTTCCTTACAAAATGCACGTAATATAATAAATATAATACAGTATGTAGTGCTTTTATTGTAAGCTTATAAAGCATCAGCATGAAATGATTATAAACTGAGTAAATATTCTCAAGTAATAAGCTTGGTTTTTCTTGCTTGCTGCTGCACTTGAATTAAATAAGGAATCCTTTGCTGGTAACCTAGTTTTGAATCGCATCGCGTACAAAGAATCTCCACTCCGTGTATAGGAACGTATCTTGGTCTGTACTGCACGCTAAAAGTGCTATTGGCTGTGAACTTAGGAGGTTTAAGCTTTGATCACGATGCTTTCAAAGTAGATTAATTTGCAGTTTCAAGATGGTAATTTCATTAGTTCTTAATAGATAAACCTTCATTAAATTTATATCTCGTTCACTGCCTCAGTGTTCTTAGTTTAATAATCATTATATGTGCATACAACAACATAATAAACGGTTATGAATTCTGCGTGATAGTCAACATACAAAGCTTTTGTTTGTTAGCGATATGGTGTTTTGTTTTGATAATAAGGAAATATGAAAATCTGAGGAAAAATTATATATTATACAGGATGTGCAACGAAACACAGAACATAGGATTTTAACATGGGATTTCAAAAAATTGCTGATATTCTTTCTCCTGATAGATTTAGAGAAAAACTATAAGAGTACAAAGTTATTTCACATCAGATAAGATCGTAATTGATGCAATTTTAGAGTCTGTCTACAGTACGAGGTTTATTAAATATAAAATATAACATTTTCGTTAAAAATCAGAGAGTCATTAAAATAAAAGAAAATATTGTGACAGTTTAGGGAAATATCACTGATTATAATTCTTATTGTCTTTATTTCAGTATTAGTTAAGTTGAATTTAAGTTCTTTTTCTTATATAATATACCAATATTATAAAAATAATAAATTATTTATAATGACATGTCATTAACTGTCAGAACAGTCACATAAATATTTTTTTTTATTTTCATGGCTGTCTGGTTTTGAAAGAAAATGTTACATTTTATATTTTATATATCTCGTACTGCAGACGTGCTGTTGCATCAATTATGATCTTTTCTGACGTAGAATTTAATTTTGAACAACTTTGTACCCTTGTAGTTTTGTTCTAAATTTATCAGGAGAGAGTATCCACATTTCGTTGCACACACTGTACATATTCTCTTCTTTTTTGAAATTTATCTTTAACTCAAGATATTAGAAAACGTATGTAGTATTTAAAACTTTTATATGTTCAAATTTTTATAAAGATAAGAACTGTTAAATGATAAGATTGAGGAATTACGTTTCCTTTTTATTATATTTACATACAGGATGACCAATGAAACTGATTAGTCATGGAGATCTCGAGAACTATAAGAGATACAAAGTCGGTTAAATGAGACAAAAGTTGCCTCATGTGGGGGTCAATTTATACATGTTTTTGTATTTCCCAATAAATGCATAGGTGACTAGATATAAACAAAAATATAAATTTTTCTATTTTCATTTTTACCTTCCGCCTCTAAATATATAGATAAGGGAAGTATTGTTTTTAGACATATTTCTTGTGTGTGAGTTTTCAACATATGACCATGAATTAGGGTCCTTATAATAGGTATGTGTATGTGACGATTTTTCGTACATGATAACTCCAAAACGATAGATATAAAAATTATAATATCTGGTATTTAAGAATTATATTCAAATATGATGAAGTTTTTTTTATTGTAAGATACAAAAAAATGGAAGAAACATACAAGGAATAGATTCAATTACGCCAAAAATAACTGTTTTCTTCGGTTTCCGATTATTAAAAATTTGATGCAAGTAAATTTCAGGTATGAATTGAATTAAAAATATTCTGAATAAAATAATTTTAAAACTAAAAATGTATTGTACTAACGATTTATTTTTATAATATGTATTACCATAGGGGTGGGAGGTAATGTGTTGGACTCATTATCTTTTCAACGATATAAAATACATATCTACATACGTTTTAAAAATAAAATAAATTTAGGTTATTTAATATTAATTAAAATAATTGTTTTTGATAGTTTTTCATGGAAATAATTGCTTTTGTTTAATTAATGTAAATTTTAATAAACTTATCGATATTTTGTAGTCTTCTCATATATAGAATACATTTATTTTATTTTTAATATGCTTATATTTTTATATCGTTGAAGAAAAAAAACCTCTATTTTACGATCTCACTGCTTAGTTGGAGACCCTTATGAAAATTAAAAGTTGTTATGAATTTCTCGAAAACGGTATGAAAAATAAAAATTTTGAGTACCTACTGCAGTGAATTGTTTTTTTTTTGTATTGAAATAAAGAAAAGACAATTATTGACCATAGAATTTGGCTAAAAGAAAAATATATAATTGATTAATTTTACCTAGCACCATATTTTTTTAACATTTTATTTATTTTTGAAAAATTAAAATAGATAAGAACACGTGTATAAACATAGTACATTCCACACATCAAACTTGTGCAGATGAATCAAGACATGAAACACGTTCTTTTTATCGCATCGTCCAATCCTCTTTGTATAAAAATTCGAGTATACATCTTTATCATAGGCGTGCACAGGGGGGTGCCTGGGGGTGCCCGAGCACCCCCATTACCGAATTAAAACTAACAAAATTGTAAAATAGTTTTGAATAATACATTCATACTTGGTTCAAAAGTTGATTTGAGAAGAAAGTTCAATCTGTTTTTACACTAGAATTAGTATTTTTTTAATTATGTTGTTAAAACGTAATATTTTTACTTAACACTAAATTAATAAAATGGTAAAAAATAAGTGCTTGCTGAGAGAAATTATTTGCGAAAAATTATACTAAATTTTTAAGTGTAACTAAAGGCGGTACAAAAATAAGCCAAATCTATTAATTAAAGACCCTTATTTTGAACGTAATACTATCCATCCCATATCAAAAAAAAATACTGGTTCGTTTTTATCCCGTTTATTTTGTAAAGTTGTATTAGAAAGAAATAACTAACGAAACTACTATGAATTTTATTTCCCTTCTATAACTGGGCACCTCCATTACCCAAACTCTGTGCACGCCTATGATGTTTATTATTTAAAATCTTGTGAAAAGTACTTAAAATCAAATAGCGTTTTAAAAATTTGTTTATTTCCTGCTATAAAAGTCTCCCTTGTGATATATTTTTAATAAACCTGCGGTTTATCCGAAATCGGATAAGAGAGAGAAATAAAAACAATTGGTGGGTTATAATTGTTTGTTGTTTATACTGGGGCAGTTCTGATCGTTATTTCCTTTTTAATTTATTTAATGGGCAATAAACGTCGCTGGGCTCCTTGCAGGAGTCTCTGCCGGGCCGCAGGACGAGCAGGACGAGCAGGACGCAGGAGATAGAGGGAGAGATTAACGCAGGATTGACCTCAGCCGCAGCTATTTCCGCCGGACGGCCTAATGGGAAATCTATAGCCATACACGCAGCACTAGGTACTTTTCATACGTAGCGGAATCAATAAGAGAGACATACCAAACATTCCAGATGTAATACGTAAGGTATCAATTATGGTAAGGATCACTGCGTAAGATATGACAATGTAGGGGAGCACGGAATAATTGTAAGAAAACTATTACACATACCGAATAAATACCTACATAATGCGATATAATGGATATGTAAGATGCTAGGAATGTAAGTACATTATAACCTTCGAAGAGGTATGAATTGAGGCGAAATTTGCGGAGCCAAGTTCATGTTACAGTACATTACGAATCACTTCGCGCCACCAGCGAACTTCAAATAATGTTAAAATTGACAGTTCAGATTTATTTATTTGCAACTTTTTATAGTTAATTTTAGCACGTTGCTAGACAATAAAAATGAAATTAATATGATTGTCATAATTACCCTCCTAGTAATATGTCTGTTTCTAGCAGGGTTGGCCTGATTTAAATCAACTGTTGTTTTAAATAAAAATCATTGATTTTTATAAAAATACAAATTATAATAGAAATTTAATTATTTTCTACAAAACTGTTAATAAGAAATATGCGGTTGTTCCCTCAGGCTGTCAATATAAATTTAAAATATTTTTTTTAGAATATCTTCGTATCAAAATATTTTGCTATGACATGTTGATCAGAATGCTTCAAACTTCAAAACTATTTAACAATAATGTATTTCAATCCAACGGTATGTATTACGATTGTAAGAATTGTAATATTACCTACATTAAAAATTTCAAATTTATCGAAATAATATTTTCAAATAATAAAACAATTATAAAATGCATGTTCATTGTATTGTATCAAAAGTCAAACTTATCACATATTGTATTTTTCTAATCATTTTTAAAAATTTAACTTTTTAATAAAAAAATATATCTTGACAATGATATCTATCTTATCACTATATTCAGAAGAAAAATGTAAGTATTTAAATATGTACTAAAGTAAAAATTCTTTGTTTGCAGTTAGTAGTTTTATTCAGATAAACCGTTTTGGTTTCATGACAGTTTTCATTTATGAAGTAAAATATTGCTTATAAAACAAATTAAAAATAATAACACTTAGATATATTTAAAATTTGAAAAAAAAATCATGAATTTTTTTTTTTTTTTTAAAGCATTATTTTTTTATTTTTCTTAAATAAATCATGATTTTTTATTTTCTTCACTTTTCTATATAACTATTGACAATGCTGATGATTTGCTCATATATAAAATTGTCACTGAATAAAGAAAACCATAATTTCAATAACTGTACGATGTAATTTATTCCTAATAATAACATTTGTCCAATTTGTTGAGAGCTTTAAATTAAAAATATATCCCACATGCATATCACCAAAAGTTTAAATTATGAATAAAAATAACGTGTTTATATTTTATATTTCTTGTATAGTTGAATTTGAACAATAATTACGGTATTATTGTTTTATATTAATTTATGCACATTGAAATTCCCGCATTGGGGCATTCTATGCAATGTAGTTAGCTGTTGTATAATGTATCGAGAGCAAAATGTTTGGTATAGGCAAGCCATTGTATTGTGATTGACAAGTCTCGTAGCGATAGCAATAAAATTTTACGATTTCCATCCATCGCGTCAAAATTCAATTGGAAGTTGTAATCAGCGGACCATAATTAATATATGGATGTAAATTATTTACTGCGTCGTAAAATGAAAACATCGGACGGATGCGTGACACGTCCGAAAACCACAAACAATGAAAGAAAATAAACGAAAAGGAACAAAAATTAGCTCATAAAACCTCCACCAATCTTCATTAGGACGAAAACCGTCGATAGGAAGAAGTTAGGAAAACGGAAAGGTTACTCAATGGCGATCGCTCTTATTTCCCGGCCGAGGATTGCGGGAGGAAATCCCGCAACTCTAGCACTATTAGCCGCGAAATATTGCCAGTGTGAGTGCTTCTAGAACCACCATAACCTTAACGGTTTCATCAAGTTCTAACTGTAATATAAACGTACGCGTGGATCAATTTAAACAAACAAAATATAAAAATTAACGTTTATATGTATTTTCATAAGTAATATAATAAGAGCCATGAATTTATTGGAAAAATTTACGAATAGTTGTTGCGAAGTAGTAAACAAACTTTCAAAAATGATCATTGTTGACCTGAGTTGTCGTTACTTCGCAGGGATTGTGAATTTTACCAACTATATTTGCATGACTTTTTCACGTATGACAAACACTACAGGTAAATAAATATGAAATCAATAAAACGTAACCATGATTATGGTATTCTCAAAAATTATCGATGAAATGAAAAATTCTGATTGGCTAAAAATAGGATATTATGTGAAATAATCTCAAAAATTAATATACAAATGTTTTGCTTTCAATCAAAGATGCTGGTTTCTTAAAATGAGCTCAGAATACGGACCAGTATCTCTAAAAATATAAAGTCATTTTCTAATAAATTAATGTTTGAAGGATGAAGAATTATTGGCCTTAGAAATTTTTGTGTAATTAAAATTAATTATATTATAATTAATTGGACGTTTCGGAGATAATATTCTCTTTGTCATCAGCAAGGTATAATATATTATTTACATGATATTAAAACTTTACATTAGTTTTGACTTTTGTAATAGATAGTATTGATCACAACATACCACTTCACATGGCAGTCGGCGTTAATCTTAATATTAAATAACGTCAACTCTTATGTGGAGCCAATTATTCCTCATCCTTCAAATATTTTTAGGGTCCAAAATTTAACTCAAAGATAAATTGAAGTCTTTTATTTAATTTAATAATGGAATAATTCCTTAAAAAGTAAGAAAAACACTATATTACCGTGTTTAATACAAATTTAACTAAATTTTAACTTAACTACGTAATTTACGTTTTCAGCTGAAACTAGAGCCATTCGTTTTGGTTTCGGCTGAAAATTGTTTTTCTCTCAATTGCACAGTATGCATTCAAAATTACTTAGTTTGTTACAATTTTATTTGCACAAAACAATTTAAGTTATTGTAAATACTATAACCAATATCTTTGCTTTTTTAAGTTGTGTATTATCGTTAATGGAATCGAATCTTGTCCTGATATATAACCATATCGGATGATTGTAAATATACAATGATTAAATATAGAAGAGTGGGAGTGTTAACATGGTGAAAACCCCTAAAGAAAAACAAGTAAAAGTGTAGGGCAATAAATAATTCGTGTGCCGTGTTCCACCCAGGAATTAAAGAATTCATCGCGTGAAAGCGATAAGAATATTCCGCCTCTCAGGTGCGTTTGGTATTAAAATATGTACACAAGGATGAGAGGATTTTTCCGAGGACATTTCATCTTGTTTTGGTGGCCCCTAGGGCGCTAATGCAGCCTTACAGGATTACCAACTGTCGCACTCCACACCCTAACACATTCCACCATAATACGATTTAGGTAAGTTCATATATTTGATGCTCTCCGTGAAGAGATCTGAAAGTCTAATTTAATCCACGAAAGGAATTATGAATAATAAGAACAGCGAACGCGATATTTTGGGAGAACATTTCGCGGAGTGTTTTTGTGTAATAATGAAATGAAATATAGAAATCAATTGAATACGCATCAATTTATATTAAACAATTTAATTGAAAACCAAAACGGAAAGGAATGAAATTAAAAATTCATTTCATAAACCAATATAGAATAAACCGAAATTCAATTTAAATTGCAAATAAACAACGGCGAATAAATCAAAATAATACAAAATGTCACATGCAATAAATGCAGCAACCGTCAAGATATTACACGGGGAATGAAATGCAATTCCATTATGCATTCACTAATCACCTCCGTACAGAATGTGCTGCTGCGCATAATTATATCCCCTGCTCTCTCATAAACTACTAAACTACTCTATTTAACATTTTCACTTACTCATTCAACACTATTTCATCAAATACAATGAATCCTCAAACTATTCTACAAATATGCAAGCTGCTTTCAGTCTTTTTATTTAAAATTTTTCTTTCTTTAGCTTTACTATCCGGAGCTTACTATTGTTCTTCTTTCTATTTTCTTTGTTTTTTCTCTTTTGACTCCTATTTCTTGGATTTTATTTATTCACATCTTTTTCGGTCGTCCTTCTTATGTTCGAATCCAGCCGAAGACATAAATATGGAGCAATTATTTCCACATAAATAGCTTCGGTGATTCACTCTCCACGCAAGTAAGAGTACCCGAGAGGTAAAACTGGTAAATAAATGTATTATTACCAATATCTCTCTATAAATTAGATCGCTGTGTTACCATGAGTATCTATGGTTACGACCTGACATTGAGCATTGACATTGATTGACAGCAATGTATTTGTCCGTCTCATTTAAAATGAAATATAGGGAATGAATTTGACATTTTTGTTTTGGATTATAAGTTTTCAAATTTTAAATATAATAAATCATTAGTAACTTTGAAGGAAATAGTATAATAGTAGAATAGCCCTGCTATATCACTCCGGCGTACACATCTAGATTCTTTTCATTGGAAATTTTTAAAATCAAAAGTTTACACGAGGAAATTTAGATCAATTGAAAGTTCAAATACAAAATATTACAGTTGTTCAAATATCGAATGTGAGTATTATAGCAGATTGGGTCATTTCTTAGCAGTTAATTGTTCTTCATTATGTTTGTTATTTATTATTTTCTAATTTCTTACAATATTAAAATGTAATACATCTCTCAAATTTATTTCTTATGCTTCTTTTTAAACGAGACAAGCAAATACATTGTTGTCAATTTATCAATCAATGTCAATACATAAAGTTGCATATAAAAAAAATAAAAGAAAATAGTAGGGGGACCCCATTCTAGAATCCTAAGTATTTCGATAAATTTTCGATATCATTTTGGTTAATTATAATATTTCTTCTTTTGTTTATTACAAAATATATGTATTACAAATCCAGGTCAATACCATAGGAATAGTATGACCGTCACAAAGGTTTGTTCGAACCTACAGTTCTAAGGAGTTTGGAACTAGTGAGCTTGCGCATTTTAGTAGAAAGCATTCGAACACCATAGTTCTGGAATTAGGGGTATAGTCGTGTGATATCAGAAATAAATAAATGTCAAAACTGACAGTATTATATACAAATTTAATAATGGCCGAAACATACAAAAAGAGTTGTAGATTAAACTTACGAAACTACCAACACACAATGAAACTCAAATTGCCAATGGTAAAATCACCTTCATAAACATGAATGTCATACTCAATTTTTTATAATAGTTGAAAATATCCGTTACCGCTGTTACACTACTGTTTCTATTTCATTTTTGTCGTTGGTTAGACGCAAGTAGCATACCTTATATACCCCTCTGTAACACGTACGATAAAGAAATAGCGAATGTCTATGTATATCTATGTTATGCGTATACGATAAAGATGCAAGGAAAGAAAGTTTAATAATTCTTACAGCAGAAATTGATGACGTGAGAATCAACTGCGAAAAATTTAGTGTAAGTACTTAATACAATTATTATCGTATGGCAACATGGACTTCGGCACCACAGGTTCCGCCCCTATTCAATCCTTCTCGAAGGTTATAATATACTTACATGTACCTACATTCCTTTCATCTTAAATAAGTATAAGAATTCTATATTTTGATATATTTTATTGATCAACAAAATGCCAATATATTACTTAATATATTTACACCACTTTTTCGAAGAGCATTGTAGCTACACTTCTATCCCTACATGAAAAATGTATCTTACAGAAACACAGTTTGTAGAGTGTAGTTAATTGCGTTGAGTGTAGGCAGTTGTAGTTTGCGGCGGAGTTCTGGCAGGGTCAGGAGTTGATGGCTGGTGACGTAAGATGATTAGCAGGGATTAGTCCTGTAAGCGGGTCGACGTCTACAGTTCGACAAGTCCTGCAGACACCCTGCATCAGCAGGAATATTGGTTATAAATCGGGGATTAACTTAAGTGCAGCCTAAGCCGATTGTCTCGTGCCATTTTTAACAACACTTTATTATTTATTAAGGATTACGGATATTAACCACTCACGATAATTACAGATATGTGGGAGGTAACTTGTAAGCTTCTTAGGCCAAGTTTAACTTATTGTCCAGTTCATAATATCAGGATAAGACAAATGTTAATCCCAGACTATTAGTAATTAAATTTCTATTTCAAATAAATGTAGCACTCATAACTTATTCCATTGCTGTTTCAATTCGCTTTACCGGAAATATCAGTAATGATATATTTATATCGTGAAGGATTTTAATTAGACGGATACTTCTCGAGCACTCTAGAACTGTGTTTCTTTAGGAAAAGTGATTTATTCCCGGCATGGGCGCCGATTTTTCAAGTTTCCTTGGGACAAAATTTCTTATAAAGACTAAAATCAAAACACAAAATTACAAGAAAACATAATTATTAGAGCAAGCAGTTTAGAATGCCCTAATTCTTGACCCACTGAAACCAGAGCACAATCCCGAATAGCTAAATGTGCTCCAGAAAGTGTTCTGGTTTCAGTAGGCTAAAAGTAGAAAGAAACACTTCAAAATACCCAAATTCCTGACTCACTAAAACCAGATCATAATCCAGGAACAGAAAAATTTGCTTTAGAATGTGCTCCATATAGCTGAGCACGTGAGAGACTTTTAACACACGATCACGAACGTCACGAAATCGTAAAAAATAATCACGCCCATTACGCACGAATTTTTCATACTAACATCACGATATCGACCACTCACGAATGTTGATTTTTTATTCACGTCCAGTCACGCACGGCGTGTCACGATCGGGTCACGATAATGTTGTGAAAATTGTCTACAAAACAAAAATTAATCTCTTATTCATTCATATTATTCAGAAATATATCGGAAAATATAAAAATAACAATCGAAAAAAAAACCTGGAGTTATGACGAATAAAATAACTTATAATTAGTATTATTATTAATTACCGTTAATTTTGTAATTTGTATAAATTATTTATAAACTAAAGGCTCATTCACAGTCATGAAATTATACTTAGTACTTATACTTAGCTTTTAATATTATAGATTTCTAAATTTCGTTCTAAAATTGACACTGCTAGTATCATAAATGTTATGCAAGATACTAAAAATATTTTATATTTCGTAAAATCGTGAGCGTCGTGAAATTCGTGACAGCTTAAAAAATTCAATCATGCACGATCACGAACGTCAAATTTTATTTGCTCACGTTCACGCCCAGTCACTACACAATATATTTATATAACTCACGTTCACGCGGGTCATGTCGTGACCCATCGTGACTTGCTACAATTCTCGACCCACGCCCACCTGTACTCTGGTTTCAGTAGGCCTAGAATTATACCAAGAACTTTTGAGTGCTCTAATTCCTGATCCACTGAAACCAGAGCACAATCCAGAGCAGCTAAATTTGCTCTAGAATGTGCTCTGGTTTCAGCAAGCCAAAAATTAGAGTAAACACTTTTGAGTATTCTAATTCCTAACCTACTGGAACCAGAGCACATTCCAGAGCAACTAAATTTGCTCTAGAATGTGATCTGGTTTCAACAGGCCAAGAATTAGAACAAACACTTTTGAGTGCAGTAATTTCTGACGCACTGAAACCAAACCACAATCCAGAGTAGCTAAATCTGCTCCAGATAGCTCAGAAGCGATACAAGTCGAGCAATATAACATGTGTGGAGGATAAAATGTGTACGCCTCAGTAAAAGTAGTCATTATAATGTTGTACCATTACAATTACAAACGCAATTACTACTACTTAGAATAAAGGCCATATTATTTTTATTGAAATAACTTTTCTAACTCTTTTAACCTTAACCGTTAAACCTATCGCCAATTCCTTGTCCATTCCATTTCTTATTAGTGTGATGAATTCTTTGAACCCTGCTAAGTGCGATTTCAGCTTAGAAATATCGAGCAGCGCTATAAATAGCCTTTCGTGATTTATTCGTTGGGATCGAGGCTGGAGCTTTCTGAAACATACTCGGCGTGTTTAAATACACTTCTTTCTTTTCTTTCTTTGCCTGGCTAGTTGCATGTGTGTCGCAGCCCAGTAACGAGAACGCAAACTCATGCAATCAGATCCAAGCGATACAATTAGGCACAATTGAAAACAGGGATAAATCAAAACGTTTACACAAAACAAATACAACACTGGGAGTTTTTCTCTCATTGTTTTCTTTTCATTACTTTGTTTTTGTTTTATATTTTTAGAAAAATATCGCAGCTGTAGTTTTTCTCAAGTCTATTTCTCTGACTTTCAATCACTAATGTTAAAGCAAGCAAATAAAAATAACTTTGTGTACGAGTGGTTCAGAAATCACTGTAACCTGTAGGTCATTTGTAGATGCTGTAGGCTGCAACCTACATTACAAAAATGCAAGTATAACTTGTCACGCCAAGTATCTTAGGTTACTTAAGGTCCCTTTTCATCTTTGAATTTTCTTCCACTGATAGTATGATCAGCTGTTTCAATTTCTACAATTTATCCCTGTTTTTATTCGGTTGTCCCGGTGTTCCGAAGAATCTTTTCCGATTGAGTAATTATGTCGATAACAATAGTTATTTACATTGTAAGTGCGGTAAGTTGTATTTTACAGAGAAGTTCTATAGTGAAGAACGACGGATAAAAACGAACGATTTACAAATACCTAACTCACTACAAGCAAGCTACTTTCAAAAAGACTCTTTGAGAAACAGTAGTGCTATTGCTTTTCCCAATCCGATCAGATAAAGAGTGAGAGTCCATAACTCATACCAACTACAAATAACAATAGTACTTGTTATTGTATCAATTACAAATGTCAAATATCACCATGGCGAAATTTCAAATTTGCAATGAATTTCAGACATTCCCTTATCATTGTAGAGTGTCCAAATGATAGCAAACGAAATTATAAAATCATACTCCTGATCAGATCAGTTGGTTCAGTTCAGATATATCAGTTGGATCAGTTCACTTATTCAGTGCAAATGGAATGCCATTTTGGATCACTTCGTGTTTTTCGTTTATGTTTAATAGTTCATCCAACTATGGTTAGGCATATACAGACTGTCCGTTTTTAAGAGGCTAACCATTGGGGTCTTGAAAAAAAAGAGTTAAGAAATATGAAGTTGGTTAAATTGGGACAAAGTTGTCACATTAGTTACCCATTTCAATTATGTTTTTGTTTTCCCGAAAAAATACATAGGTCACTAGATATGAGCAAAAACATATTTTGGTCAATTTACTTTTTGACTTATAACTTTTTTGTTTCAATTTATACATGTTTCTAGTTTGCACATTCTACAGATATTTTTTACGAGGAATTGACAGCGGTTCTCAAAATATTTCTAGCTCGATCAGTTTTTCAGAAATTCATGCAAACTTTCAATTTTCATATGGGGCTCAAAGTTGTCTTTAGTACTGTTAATAAGAGATTTTTTCTCTTTCCGATGATACAAAACACAAGCTCATTAAAATAAAAATAAACTAAAAAAATTTAAAATTAGTTTTAATATATTTAAATGTACATGAGTTTCATATCGTGGGAAAGAAAAAAAATCTCTATACTATACTATACTATATACAACTTTGAAACCCATATGAAAATTGAAAGTTAGTGTGAATTTCTCGAAAAGTGTTCGAACTATAAAATTTTAAGAACTATTGTTAATTTCTAGTAAAAAAAGTATCTAATCAATTAAATAGCATTTTTCTAGCCTTGGTATATCTTACTTCTCCACAATATTAATTAGAACAATGAGTAATAAGAATTTCGTAAAACTCTTATAAAACTTGGCTTTAACAAATATTAAGTTAATTTCTTATTGTGCCTAAGAGTTAAATTATCTATAACATTCCCACGCTCGCAATTACATCGATGATTAATTAGTGCAGTAAGTAGGAATTACATTGCACAAATAGTTTATGTTTAGTTTCGATTCAACTAGATTAGGTTATGTTAAGTTCGGTTAGATACACAATAGATATAGATTTCTTGTTATTTGCTCGTATGAATGTTAATTTTAGTTTGTTTTGCTTATATTAGTTTGCATTAGATTTACTGTACTTCGAATTCAATAAAATATTTATAACTTCTAAAGTTTATTTTAAGAATTACTCGTAATCGTAATAGCTACTTTTCTCATTTATAATTCATAGGTAGTAATAATTAGGAATTAATTTATGTACAAATGCAAACAGACACTGAATATTGAATTACCTTTAGGCTACAGTAGTAAATGCTCATTTACATATCAGCCCTGAAATGTAAAACATATGATAAAAAGAAATAAGTGTGAAAGTGCTATGTTTTATTGTGCTAGAACTGAAATTTAGGGCACTAATACCTTGAAGAATTATGTAGCGATGTTTGTAAGGTACACAGTTAACTTTTTTTTTGAAAGTTAGATGTTTATAATATTAATAAAATTAACTATGAAGCTATTCTGACTGAAATTGAATAAGATATTTATGACTTTACGTTCTTGGTAACTTTATTATTGTATTATATTCGCTTAAATAGTTCTTTTTTTTAATTCTGACTTTTCGAAATGCCACATTTTTCATAATCAGTTAGGAAATAAAAAATTTTCATCACTAAGTGATGAAAAATGAATTGTTTCTTCAATTGTGTTATGAAAAGAGTACTTTTCCAAACGACAGGTTTAAAAAGTGACTATTTGAAAGTCAAAATTAGAAAAAAAAAATTAAAATTAAAAGAATTTTATCAAAATTATAATAAATCTTGTATGACACACGTTAGAAAATGAAATTCTGTGTAACTTGTGTGATTTTGCGTCTCGCGATTTCTTTTATAAAAAAAAGTAAGGACCAATAATGATGAAGCCCCAACAGAACAGATTTTCGGTTGACAACTAAAGCCCGAGGTGAGATTTGGTTGCGAGTATGAAACGCAAACTGCACCGCTGCGATTCAATAGTTTTTCGAAAAGTAAGTTTCGACGGAAAAAGTGCGCTGCTTTTTGGACCACGCCATATTTACCCTTCTATGACATAGCCTCGCTTCACAATTGCTTATTGAAACTAGGGAGGTTACTGTGCTCCAGCCTGTACAACAGACAATTACATTTAGAAGTAGTATTCTAATATTCTGGCACGATTTTTTTTTTGCACAATATTCTTAGAATAATCTGTCAAGAACTTAGATATCTTTTTTACGTAAAAATTATCTTAACAACTACAAACAAATCCGTATCTTATAGAAGAGTGGTTAATAGTGAACAACATTGAGAATCGAACCCCAGATCTCACACTCTACTCAGTTCGAGTCGGAACTTACTAACTAGTCAGCCACTATATATTCTCAATACACATGAAATATTCTGATACTTGTTTTATTTTTTAAATATATCGTAACTTTTTAATGACGAGAAGTGCTACCAAAAATATTGCTAAATAAAAAACTTTCAGTACAAAACTTAACATACTTTTAATGATACCCATAGCTTAGTACCCATTGTTGGGTGTAGCAGATCTGCTTTCAGCAGATAACGGTTACGGAAAAAAGAGCGTTTACTAAACGTTAGGTGGTTAGGTCACATCCCAAGTACTATAATTGATGTGGTGATTACACCACTACAGTAATTTTAGGAAAAAAAATTAACATGACAATAATCAAATTCAAGTTTTCAGAATCACAACTGCTTATTCCACTCACTAGACCACAAATTTAATTATTTCACAAGCTGTTTAAAAACAAGTGAATATAGGTAAAAGTGTTTTTGACAAATTTAATTGTAAATAAAATCAATGGAGTACAACCCATTCAACAAATATAAAAGTACATTTTATTTCCCTATTAATTCCACCCCAATCACACCCTACACCCCCATCCCTAGTTACCCCCACTCCCGTTTATCGTCACCAAGGCTGTCGCGATCAATGCTTTCACCCCCTGTTGAGGGTGGTTAGCAAGGACGCACACCTCGAGCGCAGAGCGCGCTAGCAGAGACATCTACCGGGCGGTGGAGAGACATCTAGTGGAGGGAGCACAAAATGCGATAGCCAGGGATGGGATAGTGTAGAGGGTTGAAAAGAGATGGCGTTGGCGGCGAGAAAATAAGTTGGTTTTTTAGTTGACGCAAAGAGGAACATTACTGGATATTATTGTTTCTGGATTTAATAATCAAATATTTATTACCCATTATTAGATATAAATAATGAATTATATATTTATAAAGTAAAAGGTGTTTTCTAGATATTATAGAGCACTTTAACTGACTATTACGGATATTAAGCCTTTATTTACGTAGACAAAAGTAAGCAGGATAAATAAGGTATAATTGTATCCCATGTAATTTTGACAAGTCAATAATAATATTACCGTACATTTTTGTGAAAATAACGTGGAACAATTGAATAATATAAAGACTTGATCACGAAAACGTTATTCACAAGAGAATGTTATAAAATAATATTAATTAATAATGTAAAAACGGTAAATTATTAAACAAATCAGAAATGTTATGAATTATACCAAGCCTTAGATCTCTTAAAATCCTTGATGAAATAGTAAGAAGCAACTTTGATTATAAAAAGAATTTTGTTGATTTCAACAAAAAATTGAAGAATCACAACAAAATATTAGGTATGATATTAAAAATACAATGTCCATATTTTTTATTATATTCAAATTTTATAAATAAGGAATATGGAATAGCTATTCTACGCAATAAATTCGTAAACAATTATTATTTTATATCTTGCAATTAAAAATATTAATAATAAAACGATAATTAATAAATTCGTAGAAATCAGTCATTTTCAGTTAAAGAATATTTCATTTAATTCCTTCTTCAATTATGTATGATATAGACTCAATCAAATAGTAATCAATGATTAACCTTTTAAAAATTAGAAATATATAAAAACCTTTAAAAGTATATTAATTTTTTAATGTTCTACTTTATTTTGAACTTAATAGCAAGAGGACATTTATTTTATTTTTTCATTTGCGGACAATCATAGATTGTCTTTCAACCAGTGGCGTGTAGAGGATTTCAAATTCGGATAAGCAGAAGAAATAAACGCGAACTTAACATTTATTGTTAAATACAGAAAACAGAAAAAACACCTGCATTTAATTATTTGAAAGTAAGTTAACTTCTTCGGTGTTTCCTTTTAAATGAAGGAAATTATTATTATTACTATATTAAATAAATTTACCTAAACATGAATTGTTGTTTTGCTTACTTTTTTTTTATAGTACTTGATTCAAAATTTTTATTATTAAATGAATGAATTAAGTGGTGCATACTTGTGAGTACCGACATAACACAGTTTGACGTTTATTATGCAAATGTCATCAAATTATAAAACAGAATGATTCTCAATGTTTAAAAACATAAATCGTACCTCCGGAATAGCATTTTCACTTGAATTCAATGTTTATAGTCTTACTACCAGGCATCAAACAACATGAAATAGATTTTTTGACAACTAATCAAGCAACTGTCATCTGACAAACAAACATCTTGGGAACTGCGTGTGACGTAAAAATTATATGTATCCATTTAACAATTAATAGTGGAATAACAAAGTGTAATTTTTTATAGAGTAGAGTAAAAAATTGGAGCTACATTTTTAGAGTTTGTTTGTTTACAAAGTGAACATTTTTGAATACTCTAGAGGCATTGTATAATACTCTATAAACTGTTTTGTTGTACAAAAATGTAGGCAGTATTTAATAATGAAAACGTAAATAATTTCCCTGAACTATGGAATTAAAATTGCATCAGCGAAACTGCAATCGCGTTGGTGTATGCAGATAATTGGCAATTGCGCTGTGAAAAATGACTTCGCACGTCAAATAACAAAATTACCCTTTTGAACACACATCACAAACGAAGATTCATTCATCAAATTCAACAGCTCTAAATGAACACGTTGCTCTCTGCGTCCGACTGTGAAAAGAGAAAAACACTGATAATATTACAGGAAAGCTTCCACTTTACCAATCGATATGTTCTCCACGCTACCATATCGGCTCATTTCTCGCTTGCTTCTCATAATCATTACATGTATGTCACCCAAAATATCTACTCGACTTGCAAATTTCAACATTAATCATTAATCATTCTTGGTTTTCTTTTAACAACACTAACAGTGCCGGAATTTTTTAATGGGAAACGAACGATATTTTCAACCCCATGTTTTTAGAATTTTGACTTGTACGAAGTGAAAGATATATGCAATCGCGAAAATTTTGGTTTGTAAATTTCAACGGAAATATCTATTTTGATCTTAATCCATTTTGACTAGTTCCAGGGCAAAATACCTTCGTATATATATATATATATATATATATATATATATATATATATATATATATATATATAGATATGTACCCTCCATTTCCCGCAGTTGATCCTCACATTATCAATTATAGCCATGTGATCCAAAACGGTGGTGGCGGATTGATAACATAATCTTGTGAAAACTGACAATATTGTATACAAATATAATAATGGATAAAACACACCAAAACAGTTGTAGATTAAATTAACGATATTACCAATACACAATGAAGCACAAATTGTCAACGCCAAAATCACCTTTATATATATAATATTACTTTAATATTTGAAAATATTCGTTACCGCGGTTACACTATTGTTTCTATTTCATTTTTGTCGTTGGTTGGAAGCAGATAGCATATGTACCTTTCTGTGACTGTTGACACGTACGATAATCAACTGCGGGAAATAGAGTATATAAATATGTATCGCCGTAGAATATTGCAATTTTGTATATGGAACTGCTGTAACATCTAATTGTGCATCTCTCATTTTTATTGCCATCGGCAGTGCCAGAACGGCACTTTGCTCGAAGGGTTTTTTGAATTTATCGAGTAACTTAAAAACAATAATAAATTTAAAACCACGCTAATAAGAGAATTGTATCCTACGTAAATCATACAAACAAATTTGCTGATGATGAACCTAGTTTGAGGTCTGAAACGTCCAATAATGATCAGAAAAAATTGTCTCAACTTATATATAGAATTAAATGCCCAAATCATGTTATCATTTAATAGGCCAATTCTAAACAAATATGTTCGTTGCACATTAAAATAGCTCTCAGTATTTTCAATATATACGGCCACATAGACATTAGTTCGCTATGTTCGCTACATTCGCGATATAAGCCACGTCACATTGTGTCTGATTGCCGGTTATATTTATATAACGTAACTAACGTCGATACAGCCTTTGCAGACTTTTTAATAATAACTAAGAGTTAATTGAACGGATATGGACTCATTCGAAAATATTTTTTAGTCTTTATCTTTTCGCAGCTGGTGTATGAGAGGATAAAATTCACCGAAATCTTTCCTCATCATGTTGATATCGTGGACCCATTCCCTTTTACATTTATTTTTGCACAATGATAACAATAAAAGTAATTAATCCTCTTCACTATCACTATCATACTCCCAGACAACCTCCTTGGTATCGTGAAAGAAAACTGAAAACATACGTAGTTTTCGATGTGGTCACTGGTCATAGAGAACATCGCGTATATACCTGTCGAACATAGCGTACATAGCATAGCATACCGCTCTGTGCAGTCTCAGCATTACAAGGGTGGGATTCTATAACTTCGGTTGCTATCATTTGGACTTGTTATGATATCAATTGCAAATATTAACTACAAAGTATTCTTGCTTTTCTATAACAGTAATGGTTATTTATGGTTTATGGTTGATATGTTCTTACATATACTCATACATGTGTAAAGAACACTCTACAAAAGTCTACACTGATAAGGGAATGTCTTAAATTCATTAAAAATTAGAATTTCTGTCATGGTGACAATTGACATTTGTAATTGATATAATAACAAGTACAATTATTATTTAAAGTTGTTATGAATTATGGAATCCCACTACATACCTGTAAATCTGTAAATAATGAATAAAATCGCATCGAAAGCAGTCACTATTATGTATAATTTCATATTCATCAACAGAAATAGAAGTGTTTTTATTAGTATTTTACAGATTTACAAATCTGTCAGACTTACAGATTTATTCATAATTAGTCTTTTTTTTATATTGTACTTTTCTCCAGATTACCCTACTAAGTCACACCCATCCAGAACTAAACCTCATCATACCACCCCTTGTATCCTTCATCGCCTTCTCGTCCTCGTCCTCGCTATCCTGGCCAGTCCGTGCACGATGTTTCGGTAATCTTGCTGAATAATTGAAGCTGTGACGTGTGTCTGTTGCTTTCAGACGCCTGTCGCCCTGGACAGCTACAATCCGATCAGCACATTAAACTTTCCAACCGCCCATCAACTTATTGGTGAGTGCTGCATTATTTATCCTACAGCGCTCCGGTGCGGGAATACACAGCCCGCGTGATTAGCACGTAGCTTGGGGAATATGACCCATTACGTTTCTACCTAATTTGTTTTGTAACTGGAAATACCTTAGTATACATCGGTGGAAAACTAAAGTGTTTAATGTTTAGATATGAATATAATCAAATATACATATTATCGGATTTATTAACTTGATTATTTGTTAAATATGTATTTATGTTAATTTAGTTGCATTATAGTTTTTATTAAGAAATTTTTGGTGGAATTACATGGAATCAACGTTAACTTACTAATTTGTTTTGTAACTGCAAATACCTTAGTATAAATCTGTGTAAATCTAAAATGTTTAATGTTTAGATATGAATATAATCAAATATTCACATTATCGGATTTATTAACTTGATTATTTGTTAAATATGTATGTATGTTCATTTAGTTGCATTGTAGTTTTTATTAAGAATTGTGGTGGAATTGCATAGAATCGACATTAACTTACTATACTTTCATAACTAGATACTGTTTTATATTGCACTTACAATATTCGTATCACACAAAATCAATACTAATAAAAACTTTTACCATTGATTCGAGATTTGATGTAAAAGCAAGCTGTTAAAATTTCGTTAGAAACACATATTAATCGTGTATATACCTTAGTTGACGTATAGTTTTTTTGTAATCAACGATTTGTGTGTATAATCAAAAATCTTCATTGATCTTTGGCTCTGCTGAAATCAAGAGTTTATTCCACTAATTCCATGACAATTTTTACTTGTATTTTAATAGAGATATTTGTCAGCCTACAGCCTCTACAAGAAATATATATCTTATTGTGCGTTACAAGTTACATAGTTGTATTTAATTTCTTTATCTTAATCAATATTTCATTACAATATCAATTATTTACTTGTATTTTGCATTTTATATACTGCAATCAAACTACCTATGTCATTCTTGTTTTGATTTTTGTAATCAAAGTTTTGATATCTATCTTTTGTTATTCTAGTATTCAATGATGTGAAATTAATTAATAAATTTAAGGAAATTGAAAAGAATTTTTTTGGAGTATCTAATTATTGTGGTTCTAATTTGTCTTTATATAGAGACTATATGAGAATATTTTCTCCAGTTATAAACTCACAAAAATTCGAAAAAGTGCACTTTTCAAAACTATGTCGTTTGAAACTAAACTTCAATTACCTACTACTAACTTACAAAAAACTTATTATTATTTTTTAAATCTAATTTTTTTTCCTTACATTTCTTTTCTTCGCGCGATTATTATATTTGTTGCCAAGATAATTATGATAGATGGTTTAATTGAATCGTTTTGTGTATGTGTATCCATGTGCGTTTATATATTTTTTCTGTAGATTTAAATCTATATATTTTATCTAGTAAAAACTGATTACTATAATTCTTTAAATCTTCATCGTTCCATCTGTCTTCTTTGTGTAGTTATTATTTATCACGCATTATACCTATTTATCACAAGCACGATGTTTGTGTAATAATTGACCTATTGAAATTAAAATCAGTACTCCCGGAATTACGAGTTTTGTGGTAACAAGGATAAATAGATTAGACTATCATTTTATTAAAGTGATTATTAAAGTCGATTTTGTTTAGTTCTATCGAGTGTCCTAATTTGAATGCTGAGAAAACAGATAATTGTGATTGTGTGTTTACTAGTTGAGTGATTATTAAACATGATAGAAAAAAGTAATGTAATAATGAAGCTTGCAGAAGTTTTATTGGCGAATGAATAATTGCATTGCAGGTCCCATTTGACTTGATAGCAGAGCGCATAATTTTCCGTCCATTGCGCATTAATTTGAAATTGAATGATTTGTACCTGGACATATATTAGCAGTTTTGCGTACGGGTGGCTGCAGCCGCGTATAATTTTGTATTATTTAATCGTCATTACGGATAATGATATAATTCAATCCGTATTAGTGGAATTGAATAACACAATAACATTTTCATACGGGGTACAGCGCGTTGTAATTACCGATATAATTAAATACGATTCGACCCAAATTTGTAGGGAGTTTGAGCGAGGAGTTAGCGAAGTTGGCAGCACTTTCAAGTCAATTGTCGTTCCTTCTCCAAATTACAGCGACGCGAGCTAAGAGCTGCAGGGACGGACTTGGCTAGCTTTTGTTAACTTAGGCGTAAACATACTCAATTCGCACAGACTACCTTCACGAAGCTGCTAACTCTAGCCAAATTTACATTTCTTCCAAATTCACTAACTTTACATACAATGAAATAAGAAAAAGACAATTTATTTCCAAAGATTAAACATATATAATTACGAAACAGTTTTTTAAATAGTCAATGTTAGAAAGCACATATTAATTATAACAACTAGTTATATCTTAGTTTAAGTAATTTGTAATTAGCGCTTGTGTTTTTCTAGAAATATTTCCTTTGTATTTCATAATCATGTTTTTTTTATTGTAGTACTAGTAATCGACTATTTGTAATATTCATTGTTTCAAGTAACTTTTTATCTATGGTTCCTAAATCCTTGATTAAACATCTTTATTTCCTATTTTGTCAGTCTATTGGCGATGTCATCCTAGATGTCAGCGCAACACATTTTTATATTACTCATGATTTTATTAAAATGCGTATACAGTGTGTTCATCGAAACGAAGTAAATAGGACTGTAACATGGGATTTCAAAAAATTGCGGATACTCTGTCTCCTGATAGATTTAGTATCATGTACGAGAGTACAAAGTTGTTCAAAATTACATTCTACATGGAAGTTTTAAGTGAATGGGTTTTAGATGTGCTAAATATACATCACCCTCAGTGTTAAGAGCTATTTTAACATATCACCACAGTGACCCAAACACCATGTTTTAAAATCATGATCGTAATACGGGACACAGTGTTAAACATTTCACAGTATTTCCTTACATAATTTTATTCAGGTGTAATTAGTGACGAAAAATTTTTAAACATACTGTCAAGAAATATTTTTTTATATATATTCTCATGAATTTTGCCATATAGGAAATTTTTAAGAAAAATGCATTTTAATTGAATAATTCTATTTAAAAAATCGCTGCAGTAGTAAAAAAGTAAATACAATTTAGGCCAGATTAAAAAAAAAGAATAGATTTTGAAACGAGACAATATTATGAATTTTTCCTATTGTACAATTCAATTAGTGGCATTCAGACTCATTCGCTTTTAAAGTCAGAATCAAATTCAAGGTTTGTCTATGAAATTGCAAATAAGAATAAATTCTCAAGAAATGGGAATTTATTGTTACCGGAAAAATTTCCACATAAAATTCCTTCTAATGGAATAAGTATTTACACCTTACATCACCAGGAGTGATTGAGTGATGATAAATCCAAGTAGTTCGTATCTAGTTATAAATAATAATAGTTATTTTTCTGTAGAAACAAACTGCACCATTAGTAGCAATGTTCCAGCATCCATCCACTAGTTCACATTGGTATGTTTATTTGGTTAAAGAATGGCAAGGCTGGAATTTGAAACGTAGATCAAGTGTAAAAAAATTAAATTCAATGTGTAAATCTTTATTATTATTTGAAAATAAAAGATTCACCTATTTCAAATCACATTGCCAAAATGCAAAAACTATATCAGTAATTTATGTAAATATCCAACTATTTCCAGTGGACGCCAACTCCATCCTTTGTTCTATTCTGTCTTCTCCATACACCATACGTCGAAGGGCGTAATGAAAGTGCGGTATAAACTTTGAACTATATAATAAGATTGTTGTGCGTCTGAAGCGCCGCCTCGCTGCTTTGTCGTAAGTGCAGGCGCTGGTGGCGACACCTACCCTCCGCGATGAATTCATCTTGATTGTCATTGCACACAGGGATGATTTACCAGAATTCACCTAACTCGCGAGGTTCCGCCTTATAGAGGTGTGGCGCCACAACTCAGACGTGAGACGGGAAAGGGAGATGTAATCACACAGATTAAACTTGGAGTTTTTGATTAGGGTAATTGTGACTTGCAAGTTCAAATTTGTAAACTGATGATAAAAATTAAAAAGTAGGGTTAAGATTTATTGATTACAATGAAAAGTTATTATTATACACATGAAACAACAGGAAAATTAATTGTTTGAAAAGAAAATTTTAAAATGTTAAAATTTATTGATTACAACAACAATATATCAGTTAATTGAACTGAAAATCTGAATATGTTATGATTTATTGATTATATCAATGGGATGTTATGTTCATACAATCATACAAATATGAACCTTGAATACAATTTGGAATTAAAATGAATTAGATTGAATTGAATATCTGAAAATGTCAAAATTCATTGATTGCGACAACGAGAAGCTAAGATTCTTTAAATATACATTTTGATTACAATACAAAGAAGTTATAATTATACAAATAGTAGGTTTTCTTGATTACTGAAATGTTAAAATTTCTTAGCTATGTCACAGACTAAGTATATACTTAGTCTAACTATATACTTCAGTGGCTATGTAACAGAGTAAAGCGTAAAGCCTGTTTTACCTTATACTTTTTTCGGCTAGATTATAGTACTAGATTCATCCGAGAAATTTATTGACAAGTCTAATATAATGTAAATTAGAAATCTTTATCCGATATTCGTCTGAGATTCTCGTAAAGAAATATAGGTAGTTCCAGATGTTAATTTCTATAGGAGTTTCGCATATTTTTTTCACGGATACGTGGTTTTAAGCAAAATTTTGTTCCCAACTGTTAGCTGCATTCGTTGTTCTCACATGGGTTTATTGTTATCATTTTGCTATTTTGTTATGTTAATATTCATGTCAATAACAAAATAAAACTCAAAGGTATCCGACATTGTGCAACGTAATCGGAAGAAACTCGGATGAAAATTTGACTAGAATGTCTACTGAGAAAATAGAGAAAAAAATCTGATGTGTCCAACACATGACCTCCCGCTACTGTAATAATAGGTATATTCTATATAGCTTTTTCAGTACATTCAATTTGTAGTTTTAAAATTAGTTTATTATTGCAGTTCAGAATATTTTTAATTTATTTCATACCTAAAATTTCCTTCATAAAATTTGTATGACCAAAAAAACAGCTATCTTTGACGTTACTAAAACCGGAACCAAACTTACCTTGATTTACGCGTGCAATTATAATCCTTATATATTTGTTCCACCTTTTTTTTTAATTTTACAATAAAACTTCTTCATATTTACTTATTTTATCTTTTACACTTGCTTATATCAAATTTGACATCATATGTCAAATTTTGTGAACATATGAATAACTCATCTGTTTTATCGAAATTCCTCAGCCTAAACGATATGTAAAATTATTATAATTTATATATTTTTACCTCCCGCCTATCAATATATAGATAAGGGAGGTATTGTTTTTGGTCAGATTTCTCGAGTGTAAGTTTTCAACATATGAGCACGAATTAGGGTCCCTACAATACGATTTTACTATTTTTACCGTGATGTCTGTATGTCTGTGTGTGTGTGTGTGTGTGTGTGTGTGTCTGTGACGATTTTTCGTCCACGATAACCCCAATTCGATACATGTAAAAAATATAATATTTGGTATTTAAGAGTTCTATTCTAATATGATGAACTGATTAGATTTTGACTACAATTGATTAACCGGAAGTAGTACTTTACTTGAAGCTGTAAACCGTTTTTCCTAAAAAATACCTCTAAATACCATATTTCCGCAAATTTCGTTATTATAAATACAAAGATTTTTTAATTTTCTACCGATCTGCATAATTACGTTTATATAGAACTTCTAGCTAGATAGAAAAAAAAATATAAATTATAATAATTTTATATATCGTTTAGGTTGAGGAATTTCGATAAAACAGATGAGTTATTCATATGTTCACAAAATTTGACATATGATGTCAAATTTGATGTAAGTAAATGTAAAAGGTAAAATTAGTAAAAATTAAGTAATTTTAATATAAAATTTAAAAGATGGTAGAAATATATTACGAATGTATTTGCATGTGTGAATCAAAGTAACTTCAGTTCCGGTTTTAGTAACATCAAAAATAGCTGTCATACAAAATTTATGAAGGATATTTTAGGTATGAAATTAAATGTATTGAAAAACTTATATAGAATATATTACTATAGTGGCGGGAGGTATTGTGTTGGACACACCAGATTTTTTTCTATCTGTAGCTAGAAGTTATATATAAACGTAATTATGCAGATCGATAAATTAAAAAATCTTTATATTTAATAATAACGTAATTTGCGAAAAAAATAGTATTTAGAGCTATTTTTTAAGAAAAAGAGTTTAAAGCTTCAAGTAAAGTAGTACTCCCGGTTAACCAATTGTAGTCAAAATATAATCAGTTTATCATATTTGAATATAAATCTTAAATACAAAATATTATATTTTTTACATGTATCGAATTGGAGTTATCGTGGACGAAAAATCGTCACAGACACACACACACACACAGACATACAGACATCACGCTAAAAATAGTAAAATCGTATTCTAGGGACCCTAATTCGTGCTCATATGTTGAAAACACACTCGAGAAATCTGACCAAAAACAATACCTCCCTTATCTATATATTGATAGGCGGGAGGTAAAAAGTATAATGTAAAACGCGCGTAAGAGGGGATTAATTGTCCTACATTTCACGTCACAAAGACAAGGGTTGAAATAAGATAGACTGAATTAAACACGATTTTTCAACAGTAAGAAAGTTATATAAATTAATTATTAATCAGATAAAAAAATTAAAGCAATTCCTCCTCTACTATATTCTACATTAAATCGTTGATTGAAAAGTACTTTTCAATCAACGATTAAATCCAGAAACAAACAAATCTAAAGATACCTACGCATAAATGGTCACTTTGTCTGCTAATTTAATTTTCATAAAAAAATAACATTTTTAGTATATTTTTCTAGTAAATAATAATAAAATGCAATAATGAATATTGAATAATACACTTTTGATTATGACAACAACATTAATTTTGATTACTACAGTATAATCAAAGTAGTCTTGTTACACTTGTCATAATCAAATTATTATTGATAACTTTTATCCATAACCAAACCAATTATTAGTTGATATTTGAGATTACTGCGGTAGTTTTAATGGTATTGTCGCTTCCTGAGTTGAGTACACATTTTTCTTCTTTACTTTGTGTATGAAATTCCCAACTAAAATCCCTGCTCGTGTATGATAACTCATCCAATTCCAAGTTAAATTAGCAAGTTGTAAAGCAAATTAAATTATTTAAATAACCCTAGAATATGAATCTAGAGTAGAGTCCTATTTCTTTCTTATCTGCGCGTCAGTCTGGGCGAGTTCAAATTGAAATAACCCTCTCGCTTAATGAGGAACAGATAGCATCTTATTAAACTCTTCCGAGGGAAGGAATCCACGTTCAGACACTGACGTTGACGCCTGAGATGTGAGACACGTCAGCCTCGCGATGTATTGCAAATTGTTTACTTTGTAAGACATGGAAGATTGAACAGTGAATAAATTTGTTTTAATATATGTTCAATTTTATACACAAATAAATCTTGCTATTTTGTATAACACGCTCAGGAAATGATTTTATATAAAAAATTTATGTCAGAGTTTTATTATAAAATTTAAACAAGACTTGTTAATTATGAATTTTTATCCTACAAATTTGTACGGCCTGGTAATTGTTGTAACTTATTATTAACATTGAATTGCCAATAAAATATGTATATTTAACAACTGACAGTTTGATTACAATAAAGAAAATAATTGATTAAAATAAAGTAACACGAGAATTGATTATAAGTAATATAATGAGAGCCATGAATTTATTGGTAGTTCTTGAGTTATAACAAACAAATATCAAAATAGTTATGTAAGATATAAGTACATAAAAAAATTAGTCTCGGACTATTTTTTTATATTGTATGTATGTATATATGGAACAGTAATTTATCTGTAACAGAATCTAGGAAAGTCGAAGAATATACCTACATATATAAGAATATTAGAGATTTTACCGAAGCGGTATAATTATTCAGTATTCGGCATATTTTAACACCAAATATTCGGTTACAAGAAATAAGTGCAGTACAACGCAATTTTTGTTATGTTAAAATATATAAATTGTCTTGTCTCGCCTACTAGTGGCACTATATAGTACAGGGTTATAGTAGCTATACATATCCTAATCATCCAAGTTCAAAACTACAATGATCCAATTAGTTAGGGGCGAAAACCATAAATGGGAAAACATTCTACCAGTATATAAACTATTTTTGAAATAAAAATAGTAACAGGGAATGACTTACGTCCGTTTTCATTTTTCTATTAAGTAACGGCTTCCTTAATCTCTAGATTTTGTAGCCAATTCAATGTTAATCCTTTTTCTCCTACAGGCAAAATTTTTAATCAACACCACAATGAATGATTATTACGTGATAATACAATGGTAGGAAAATCCTATTTTTATCCTATATTTCTTAAATCTTAATTTCAAATTAATAGAATTTCCCTGTATGAACTAGGAACTAAGTACACCATTGGCAAAAAACTCAACGGAAGGTACCTTCTCTTATTGTTTACTCGAAATATGTACGAAAATATGAGACAAACTATAGGCCCGATTTATTCTGGGACCCGAAAATTGTTCAACGCATGTGAATAGATGTAGTTTGGAAAAGTATGCAGACATCTTGCAGATATATTTATTTTATTAATGTACGTATGCTTGCGTTACAAATTGGCGAATTTCGTTTTCGGGTACTGCGGTATTTTCCACGCGCAAAGCGCAAAGCTGGAGCTTTCTGGCGAAGCCGGAGCCATGCACACATCAAGCTTTCGATAAACACTCTTATGCATGTTCAAACATAAATCAGTGTAGCAAAAAGCTTGTTTTCTTTAAGACGCTTCGCCGTGTATCTCGCCGTTAAGCTCAGTTGTAAATTCTCTCCTTTTTCCACGTGATTTCTTCACTACGCCAACCTACTATCAAGTGAGATTCAAAACGCAAAAACTTCCAGATAAAGAAATAACGAATGTATGTACAGTGTACGCACTACGTGCTCTTTGCTTTCCATATCAGCAAAACAGACAAATGTTAATAATTAAACGTATCTTGAAACATCTGTATTATACTTCTTTTTGTTTATCTTTTATCCATTTCGGATACAGAGGAAGATAGATTACTTTCATAATTATAATTTTCATGTTTTTATCTGCAGCCACTACCTTGAGTATTTTTTAACGTGAAACTTGGGATTTATCATATCCATGGCTACGACTTCATATTTAATTGACAGTAATTGCTTGTCTCACTTAAAATGAATCATACGGAATGAATTTGACATTTGCTTTTTGGGTTATAAAATTTTCCGATAGACCTACCCCAATGCAACCACAATTTCAAGATTCATTAATAACATTAGAGGAAATGGTACAGTAGTAGAACGGTCTGCTAGAACAGTCGATCTTACACATCTAGATTCTTGTTATTGGTGATCTTTAAAATTAGAAGTTTGTACTGGGGGAAATCTTTAAAATGTAGATGAATTAAAAGTTTATATTCAAAACATTTTTCAAAATATTACAACTGCCAGAATATCATCGTATATAATTCAAAATTTTTGAAGCAGATTGAGTCATTGGTTAATGGATGGATTTTTAAAAATTTATTGTAATTATTGATTAATTATACGATACTATTTTACCACTTTTTCTGGAGTTATTAATGATTCTTAAAATTGATGTTACAGTTGATGTAGGCCAGTCAGAAAATTTTATAACCCAGAAATCAAATGTCAAATACGTTCCCTATGTTTCATTTTAAATGAGACAAGCAAATATATATTGCTGTCAATCAAATCAAGTCGTAACCTTGGATATGATAAATCTCATGTTTCACGTTAAAATTTTTTTACGGTATAATAAGACAGATGTAGGGATCATACTAAAAATCGCACACCGAGTTTTTGATGAATAAGCACGTTTCAAGCGATTAGGAACTGTATATTAAGAATATGATTAGTGCTCCGAGAGACATTTATTATCTGAATACCAGAAGAATCTTCTACCATTTTTTAAAAGTAAACTTAAATTGAAAATCTAAAGATATTCGATGTCCTCGTCCATCCATTTATATTATATTTGAACAACTACAAATGCACCGGCCAAAATTTCAAAAGCTTCAATTTGCAAACAGACCAATCAGAAAGCACTTGAGACGTGCCCCAAGACTCACTTTTATGAAGAAGGAAGGGCAGCGAAAGAAAAATCGATAAACGCGGTGAGCATTGTAAAAGCAGCACAGTCGTACACACACCTTGATGAAGTTTGAGGCCGGAATTTTTTTGCCTCTGCATTTCTGTGCTGGGTGTACGAATGTTTTATTCGACAATATAGGATAAATACGGTTTTAGATAACGTACGAGTTATATAATAATGGCTATTTATTTTACAAAAAAGTATTAATCGTTTATTTTGTGCCAATTTGTTGTGTTATTATTATTATTTAAAATTCGTCCATCTTGACAATAGTTATTTAAATCAAAATGAATCAGTAAGGTATTTTTTTCAACATTAATATTTAATTAAATAAATAATATATAAATGTAATAAAACAATAACGTTACTTAATAAAATAATGTAAATGAATGTAGTAGTAATTGATTTGCTTCTCGTCGCTGTATTCTGATAATTATCTGCTCGGCAACCTTCACGTCGGCCGTCACCTTTGTGTCATCGCTTAATACACCCTTTGCTTCCCCAGATATGGCGAGACGTGAGGTACAAATCTCACGCACAATTTTCCTCAAAGCAGGCGCTCCCAGCGCGCTAATTAATAGCTGAACACGTCGGATCTTTTCCCATTACGCGCTCTTTAACCCCCGAAAGGGGGCAGGTACCGCGCTAACTGCAATCTGATAACCATGTAATTACAAAGCGAGAAACACTGCATGGAAATTTTAGATGAGGATTTTTTTTAAATAAAATATTATGTGTCTGTGCTAAACCTTTCTTCTCATTTTTGTAGTTTTATTTCTCCATATCTAGATTCATAAAAATGGTTAAATTTGGGGTTAACTTACTACAAATTTAATCCGGTATAAATTTTTTGGATTAGAGCGAATCCAAAAGCAGATCCTTTAACTTTTGGCGTCACAAATCAATAACTTATATAGCCATACATTGACTAAATTGAGATTACTTTGATGTTAGTTGATTTCTGTACTGTATTTTGAACTTCTTTAACACCCAGATTCAGAAAAGAAATTAGCTACTAACCCGGAATAGTAATCCCGAAGTTATATCGACCTCTGGTTAAAATCCTGAAATGTCAAACTAACTAAAATTCCAGTTCATAAAAAGGAACAAGTATATGATTTAGTTCGAAAGATAATTCCACTGTTTGGTGGAATTAGCAATACTTATAGATGATTATCAGCATTTTTAAATGATGCAGAGGATGATTTATGGTGATATTTGGCAACCTAGAAGTAAAATTCTTTGATTACGCATGCGCAAAGCATTCATTAAAGTAGGGTTATGATAATTTTTTTTAGTATTTTTTTTTTCTTCAATTTGTATTATATGAAATAGTTAAAGTTAATATTTTCTTATTCTATAATGTAGTAATTAAATATATGTATCTATTTATTTATAAAATAAAAAATATTAACTTTAACGTTACAGTTCCATATAATACGAATTTAATGAGAAAAATATTTAAAAATTAAATATAACCATACATTAATTAATGCTTTGTGCATGCGTGTAGTCAAAGTATGTTACTTCTAGGTTAACAAATATCACTACAAATCTTCCTACGTATAATTTAAAAATGCTGATAATCATCTAAAAATATTGGTAATTTCCCCAAACTAGTGAGTTATGTTTTGGATTAAATAATATACTTATTTTTTTTTATGAATTAAGAATGGAGTTTGACATTTCATGAAATTAACACTAGTTTAATCCCTTTTATGAATTTGGATGCCAGTGTTTGCAATCCTGTTCTATCTAAAAATAGTATTCTCATCCAGTTAGATAGTAAAATAGTAAGTTTCTACCCGAAATCACTAAAAACTGTTTCTTTTATTAAATATTTTTTCGACTCCCAACATCAACAAAACAAAATATTGCAAACCAGATAAAAATTAGAAACGAAAAACAGCAAGAGATAATTTTTAACAATTTTCAGATTTGTTTAAAAATGATGAAAATTTGTAAATTTTTGACCAAGAGGTATTTAGTAGTAACGTCGTCGCGATTGTATTTATAATTTGGACTGCAATAAAAAGTGCCATTTTATATATTTTTTATTTAACACATTTTTAAGTATAATATTCATTTAAAATGTAATATACGATATTAGTTTCAAAATTTGAGTATTTTATAAGCAAAATTATATATGCTTAAATCATTATCATTTAGATTTCTCGAAATGACTTAACTGTAGTATAAAATTGTGTAAAAGTTGAGAAAATATATTTATTTCTCAATACTACAAATCTCTCCCTAAATTTTTCCCTGTTTAAAATACGTATTCTCGTACCCTCCGTATTGTTTCTGGATGAACGCTAAGTCCCTTCCCATTTTCTCTTTTTCCACGTGTGCTCATCCCTTATCCCGTATCCTACAGGACCCTTGCACGTGCACACGTGGTCCTGGCACAAGGGATAAGGGCTACAGGATATTAAAATGTATTTGATGTAACCAGTTCGTCTGGAAATTTTACACCAATTAACCAGACATACCAAATTTGCTGCAAGGAACAACATTTCATATAAAAATTAAGGATTAAGATTTATATGAATATTCATTAGTATGTTTTTAATTATTATTAAAAAACTGCATATTTCCCTAAAGTGAAGCATTCTAATTGAGTGAATATGACATCTGTGAATAATCATAGGGTAAAAGAGAGATAGATCAGTAAGAGAGATGTACTTTTGATCTTAAAAGTACTTTAAAGTGAAATCTCTCATAGGGAATGTTAATTTTGTTGTTTACAGACAGTGTAAGTAGCCGCTTGAAAATTAATACAGTCAACACTGAATAACGCAAGATTTATGTAAAAAATTGCCAAAAAAAATCGTAATTTATTTTACAATTAGTTAATTACTTTTTCGGTAGGTTTGGAGTAATTTTTCACGTACATACGTACATACATATAAACATATGCATAAGATTTAACCAAAACAAAAACGTGGTTCTATTTGCAGTTATAAGTAATTTAGCAGTCCATTTAACCTCTGCTCTGAAAACATATGGACCACCTAATGCTGAGATGGACCAGAGGATTTTTAGTGTTAAAAATATCAATTCAACCGATAAACAAGAAAAAAATCATTGGCACATAGAAAGGTACACGGTAGTTGCTATTCCATGAGTTATGAAGAACTATTAAATAGTTAATCAGAGGGTGACGATAATGAAGAAGCTGAAGATTATGAAAACAAAAATGCATGATGCATTGATCTTGTCATAGCCTTGGCCCGTCTCACATATACAGAAAACGTGGTTTTTAAAACACATAGTTAAATTGTTTTCGTTATTCTTATAAGTAAGCCTATATAACAGCTGACCCAACTAACCAAACTAATCGTCGGTTTGAAAACTGAAAAAATACCGTGACCACTTTGGTTAAATTTCTGAACATACCTGTAGTAATGGTAGTAACAGACAAGCGAGTGTCAAAACTGACATTTTGATCAAGACAGTGAAGTTGTAGTGATTTCAGAATCATTTTGACTCGAGTTGTCGTTACTTCGTAGGAATTATGTAAGTTTTACCGATAAATTCATAGCTCGAAAGACATCAGTTCAAAGTTCAAACATAACATTTTTTTATTAACAAAATGTAACCAAGACGATCCTACTATGGTTTTATATACCTATATATTAAAAATAAAACATGCTAATTGGATGAAAATGACATTTGTGGAAGAATCAGTATGACACTGTTCCCATTATTTTTTTTTTGTTTTTGCACCATAAACTAGTCGTTGGAATTTACCAGTGTAATATTTCCTACGCACTAGTAATAATGAACCATTAAAGAGCATATTGACATAAATAGAAGCGGCATTTTCTAGGAATGAGGTAATGAATTTCCGCTGAAAGCATGAATCAAATCTTGCGAATCGAGCGGGATATTATGCGTGTACACGTATTAATTTGCAGTTTATGCATGAATAGTTTTAAACATGTGAAACGATTTTCATGTAACACTAAATATCATGATTTCTGCGAATGGATAATATTACATACATCCATATTTCGTCTGCTGTGCTTGGCCTTTTATTACGTACGCGGCAATGGCTAACCAGAAATAAACCAATGTTTATTTCACTGCACACAAAACATGATACACAGGCCATTAATGCACGCGTAAAATATAAATAGAAAGGGGATAAAAATTGGTTCGCTATATAGAATGTCATACGCAAAATGAAAGTATTACTTTTTACCATCCTTGTTTACAGCATTGGTTCTTAAATCTTACAAAATATAAAAATACGTGTGTAATATTTTTTGATCCTTTTTGATATTTACTAATTGGGATGGTTAGTTTGGTTACAAATGACTGTTCGGTAAGATTTTCGGGAAATAGTAAATGGTAACTTACTAATGATCAAGTAGTTTTAAATTTGAAATTATGTACTACGTCGATCGTGTAAGGTAAGAAACATAAAAATTACTGCGGTTACTTATTACTTATTGTCCTTAATGCATAAATAACAATATTTTCCGATCGCCACATATAATGATGTAGGTATAGTATTCATACAGATTTTGACTTTTTGAGATTTTAACATATGTTTACTAATTACGTTCTTTGTTAGGTTTTGAAGCAAAAACTTTTGTCTATTTTGAGTGTAATGTTCGTAAATATATAGGTACGAGTGTATAGAATTTTTGCAGACCAGATTTTCATAAAACATACCCACCTATACAGGCTGTCCGTTTTAAGAGGCTAACCATTGGAATCTCGAAAACTGTAAGAGATACGAAGTCGGTCAAATTGGGGCAAAATTAACGCATTAGTTGCTCATTTCAATGAAGTATTTGTTTCCCGGAATAATGCATGGCTCACTAGATGTGATTTTGGCAAATTTACTTTTTGACGTTCAATATGCTACGCATCGAAATAAGCAGATTCATTTAAATCATATCTGCGGCACAACCAGATAGGCTACATATTGCTTCTGTTTTGTATAAATTTAGGTGAATATTGAATTGAACTGATAAAAATTTGTTTAAAACAATTTTTTTTATTTTTTTCCAAAGCACACATGACTGAAATTGAATAAATGAATTATTCTCTAATTTCTTAGTTTATTTTCATTTTAATGTAAATGTATTTTATATCGCTGAAAAGAGAAAAAAATCTCTATTTAACAGTTCTAAAGACAACTTTAAGCCCCATATGAAAATTGAAAGATATTATGACTATCTCGAAAAGTGGTCGAGCTACACAAATTTTGGGAACCGCTGTCAATACTTCGTGAAAAATGTGCAAACTAGAAACTTCTATGAACTGAAACTAGAAATTATTTATAAGTCAAAAACAAATTTGCCAAAATCAGTTTTTTGCTCACATCTTTAAAATGCCAACTAATGTGCCAACTTTTCAATTTAACCGACATCGTACCTCTTAACAGTTCTCGATATCCCAATGGTTAGCCTCTTAAAACGGACATCTGTATATTTATACATTTTAGCTTCTAAAATCAATAACATGAGTACTATTAAAATGCAAGAGATTTTTTTTTGCTCTTTCCAATGATATAAAACACATGCACATTAAAATAAAAATTAAATAAAAAAATTGAAATTTATTTTAGGCTCTTAAAACAGACACCCTGTATATGATTTTTAACTACAGCATTTAAAAAAATAATAAACCGCTTTAAAAAAATAAAGCAATATGTAAACCCCATAATGAAGCGGTTTTACGGAAAATATTTGCTAATCTATTTGCGAATACAATATTGTGAAAAGTATGCAATTAAATTGGAGTAGATGTTTTTAAATGAATTTTTCCCGGATAGTCTCATAATAGCAACAAATTACTTCGAAAAGAAAAATGAAATCAGCTTCAATCAAGGCACAGTTATGCATTTCTTAATCTCATTATGCCGGTGCTTTTTTCATTCAAGGATAATTGAATTTCCTCGAACATCCTGGATAATTTTATTGGACTGTCGCCCCTTCAGTCTCGCGCAGAAATGATATACAAGAGACGCAGAAATTGCCAAGAGTTTAATTCGTCTACGATAGTCGCGTTTCGCGTACGAGGGGAGATCGAGGGTTTAAATCCCACAATATATTCATATTTTTACTTTACAATCAAGTTCTACATAATTACTTTTTGTTTCAGGTACGTCTGTTCATTTTTTGGAGATTATTAATAGTAAGTCGAAATTTCAATAAATAACATAATTTATAACGGGTTTGACCTGATTTAAATTAACTATTTTTTTTTAATAATCATTGATTTGCTACAAAACTCTTAAAAGTAACCAAATCTATTATGTAGGTATATAATAATATGTTAAAATTAAATGATATTTTATCAGTTTATTTGTTATATAACTAAAAATAAAATTGTTTGTTATTCTTATTAATTTTATTCAGATGAATCGTTTTGATTTTATTATATATTTCATTTTCATTTACGAAATACAATATTTATATTGCTTTTAAAACAATTAAAAAGTGTAGATATCTTTAAAAATTAGAAAATAATGATATATTTGATTTACACCGAAAAGATGTCAGTTTTCGTCCGATCAAAAATGATACATTATTGTCGAGGAGCCATAATGAAACAAGAATTTATGGCTCCGAGTCAAGTACAGACATTTTTCTGACGAATCATGTAATATTTTTTCCTGAAACCTTTGACAATAATAAAAAAATATTTTAAATTTAATAGGTAAATCACATTGTCTGTAAGTTTTTGGTAGTGTGCTTTTTTCGTTTCTAAGGTGACAAAAAAAATTGCAAATTAACAAAAACCAAACTGTCAGGTTTGCAGTTTTGTGAGCTTATAGTAAATTGCAATGTTTTGCTAAACTAATCACAACGACTAGATTCCTCTAAATATAAAAGAATCAGTAGCAGAGGTTATAGCATATCTACTGCCCAAAAGAATTAAAAATGAAGTACAATAAAAATGTTTAAATATTTTCATGACTAGTCAGGGAAATGCACCTTTCGCACCGCATTTTAGGTTTCAGAGAAAATAATTTATTATATTTGTATTATGCCTAAATATGGCTGATGTATTTAAAATTTGTATTTAAAAGATACTTTAATTTTTGTACTTGACTTGTACAGTCAGATTCACAAAACAGGATTAGCATTTAACAGGTTAAAGAATGTCATATTCAAGCTAAATTCAACATACTTAAACCAGTTTTCAGCTAATCCTGTTTTGTAAACCTGGCTATTAGAGTTTTGTCCGTCGTATTTGCTGGGATTGTAGTGAAGAAGGTGCTCGTTTTTGCCGTACGAGTTGTTCGGCGTGAAATAATGGAGCATCCGGGAGTGAAAGTAGGTTTTTATTAGTTGTATTTCCATGGGAAGTTGATAAAGCACTTCGCGTTACCTGTACATAGCGCGTGAAATTAAGATGGATCGAACAAAATGCACAATAAAGAAGGCTAATTCGGAAAGATTTACCGCCGTAATAAGCTCCAGTCTGCCGCTAGCGAACAAATTCCAAAACATAAGCGTGTACATTTTAATTAAGCGAACAACTCATCGCATACACGCTACTAAATCACTATTTGCTCAAATTATAAAGCACTGCTCTCCAGCGAGCTGCACACGTCTTCGTAAAAGCTCCGAGCTTTGCTAGACGCACTACTTGCATGAAAAATTCCCCAAAAGGAAAAGCTTCCAATGCCTTCACCTGCTGTGCTTACTTACCGCAAACATGAATACATTACTCTTCTCCTACTTCTACACCTTTCGAGCATAATTAAAAATGTTCAAATGAGTTCGAGTTAAAATCATAAATTTTCTATACCTTAGATTTTTCAACTGAATATATTAAGAAAAATAATTATTTTCGTGAACAAATTTATGTGAATAACGGATAAATGTTGATTTTTAAGAAATGTATTACAAATAATAAGTTTTTAGTGCTATTTATTCATTGAGTGTATTTATTATTTACATACATTTTTTTTATATAAGTATCATCGAACCATACAATAACACTTCACTAGTCATCTTCTGTTTGGTACTAACATATATTTTTGAAATCAGAAGAATACCTGAGCAATAATTAAAAAATCTGATGTGGACACCACATGACTTCCTTGTACGCTAAATTGTACATATTTCTTGCTACACTTCATTTAAACTTATTTTGCTTGAATGTGAGATCATTCTACAGTTATTTATTCTTTAGCGTTCCTTCGAAATGGATTACCTTTTGAAAATTTTATTAAAATTACTACTCCTTGTTGCACTACACAAACTTATTTCAATCGCTCAAAAACTTGTAAAGAATAGAGATATTTCGTACAGTTGTCTACGTCAATTTATTAACAATAAATCAAATGTTTCCTATAAAAATGAAAAGCCAACTATATTTTTATTTTTATTAAGTTTTGCTAAAAGTAAACTGCTCTTTTGAAAAGGCCATTTGGAACCAAAAATGGAGGTGCTTATATAGAAGTTATAGCAATTACATAAACAAAATTTCAACATTTTACGGCTAATCGTTTTTGAGTCATGGGTTGGCAAAAAGGAAGGTCCACTAGATGTTACAGCAGTCCCATAAACAACATTTCAAAATCTTACGCTATCTGCGTGTAAACGACAAAAATGAAATAGAAACAGTATAGTGTAACCGCTATAATGGATATTTTCAAATATTTAAAAAACTTCAACAATTTGTACTTCATTGTGTGTTGGTAGTTTCGTAAGTTTATTCTACAACTCTTTTCATATGTTTCATCCATTTTTATATATGCATAAAATACTGTTAGTTTTGCTATTTATTTACTCGATTTCACCTGACAAGATGATGTCATCAATCCCTCTTCCCCCAACTATTTAAATAACATGGTTATAATTGATGACTTAAGTATAAATTACGAGAAATAAAGTGTATATAAAATTGAAAGAATATTGCCTTATAATATTGTATGAATATTTGCATAACAAATAGAATTCTAAGTCAAATATGACTAGTACATCCCGCAATTCTTTATTAATCCTTTATCCTATATTGAATGTGTAGGTGGACTCCTTTATTCAAATTTAATTTCCTGGGGATAAAAAGCATAGAATGCTTGTGGCTTATCCTCCCTAAATGTAGGTTTCAAAAACGAGCAAAACCAAAAAATCCATCTGTGTCTGAGTAGAGGAAATCAATTTAAAGAACAATCGAGTGACCGATTGAAAAAAGGGCGTCAGTCCTTTCGGCAGGTCAGCGTTTTTACCACTGGGGAAGCAATTAACATCGCAATTACAGCCGTTAGCACATAAACAAATCTACACCACCGGCAGAAAGAACACAGTGTGTATCTATGCCAATTTTATCACTCAGTAATAAATAGTGTATGTTATTAAACATGCATTATGATTTTGAATTTTTAATTATTATTTAATCTATAGTGTAGCAGCTAGTGTTTTCTGATTTTCATATTGATAAAATATTGTATAAATATTGTTTTGCGAACAGATATTTTTTTAATATTTACCAATTAAATATGCAAGACAGTAAGTTGATTGCAAGTTGCTGACCGGTAAGTGATTTAGAACGTTACTTACCAACAAAGAAATCAGTAAGTTGACTACTGACACGGTAAAATGATTTATTAAAGTAATTACTACTTATAGTATTAGTAAATACATTTCCGTTTAGAGTATTCGATAATTATTTTTATATTATTTTCACTGTCAATTGTAATAATCTAATAATTATCACTTTCAAATATAAAACATTTATTTCAGTAGGTAAACCGATTAACCGCAATTGTAACAAATTTACCGTATCATTAATTACTTGTAATAGTTAAATGGGGTTAAGTAGAAACAAATTTGTACTATAAAATTTTAGCTAATGACATAATATTAAATTATTATTTTCAAAAATTTTCATATATTCATAATAAGACATTTCAGAAAAACAATTCATATTTATATGAAAACACCACTTCCTGTTGCATGATTAACACTAAAATCTAATCAGTCCTAATCTAGGATATCAGAATTTTATTTCCAAAATTTCAACTTTTTTTATTCACAACTAATTAAATAATCGTTACGACGACAACATCCATCCATCCATCCACATATACACACGGACAAACATAATCTTAAATTTATTAAAATAATGTTCTAGGGACTTCAAAACGTGCTTACGTATTTAAACTCACTATCCTATTTTTAGCATGATTCCAGTACCACCATTATTGAGTGACGAGAGTTAAAGATTTTAATCGAAAATTTGAAAGCAATGTTGAATAGTTCATTTGGTATCATCGATATTGTCCATTTAAGAGAAAATTTAAGTAGTATTTACGCATTTGGTCATAAATGGCATGTAGAACCAAATAAAAAAGAACAAAATCAACAAAATGTATCTCCTAGTTATAACATTTGACATCAACTAAATTATTATTAAATAGGCTATAACCGCATCGCTTCTGTTTTGTAAAAATTTAGGCGAATATTGAATTCAAATGTTAAAGATTATTTGATCAATATATAAGTTAAGTTACGGGAGTAAGTTAACAACAAAAAAAATGATTTTATTAAACGAAAGTACAAAGATTCAGTAGTAAAATATAACAATGTTTATTGTACAGAATACAGAATGTAACTAACTAGAATTAAGTAATGTTATAAAATATGAAAAATATTGAGTATGCAAAAATAGAGGAAATGTGGATTCGAGTAGCGTCTGGGACTCAGCATGGTCAGCAGTTCCCGTGAGAAGTTGTACTTCTAACTCCTCCACCCTTAGAATCTGGCATCGCCGGGGAGGTTCACCTGGGAGTGAGATGGGGTTGGCCTTGATCGGAGTTCTTCGTCTTGGCTCCTGGGTTTCTTCTGGCTTGAGAGTTTCTTCCACAGAAGGGAACTAGTGATTGCAATACCTGTCAACATCAGTAATACGTACAGGATTATAATTAAATAATTAGTGGTGTTGAGCTCGAAGTCGTCATCGGTGATTAAGTCCTCGAACTTGTTGATTGGAAGGTTCAGATCTTGAATATTCTTGAGTTCGATTGCCAATTTTGGGATTTGACTGGTGTTGATTTGGATCTTGAAATTTTCCAATAAGATGGGCTTCCCAAATGTTCCTGCTTTGAAATTTAGTAATTGATTTTTAATTTTTATTTCGCAGTTGTTTTCTTTTAATAGAAAAATTCCTTTTAGTTTTCTTATTTCTTCTTTTTGTTCGCAAGCTTCTTGAACAATTTCTTCTGTTGGAAAGATAGCCAAGTATTGATTTATTTCTTCAATATATTCGACGTGATTTTGTTTCAAGTTTAATTTGGTGTACTGGCAATTTTTGTTATTATTATGCAGGATTATGTTCTTCTCGCAGGTGTTGTTTGGTATGTGATTTATTTTGTTGGGACATTGATAATTGATACTTTTGGTACAAATATCATTCAGAGAAATTAACTGATCGTCAACCGATTTCAGAAAGTAACCTTTATCGGGAATAATTGTTACAAAGTCAGATTTAAATTTTGATGGGGTTGAAATGACATGGAGTAGCTCAAAATCTTTTTCATAATTTATAGGAATGTCAATAAAATAAATAATTTTATCTGATTCTAATTTGCAATTCAGATTAAGTAATTTTTCAATTTCTAGCATATTTTCTGGGGTTGGTTCTAAAGGAATTTTGTTTTCATAGTGTTTATAAATTTTATTCAATTCTAAATTTAGTTCATTGATTTTGATTACACTGGGGTGCATTACATGCAATTTGCAAAAAGTTAGAGAATTCTCGATTTCTTGTAAAGTATTTAAAATTAATGTGAATAATGTCGTTAATTGATTATAAATTTCGAAGATGTAGAAAATACTACTTTGGAAATCGTTTGAGATAACATGCGACAATTGCTCAACCTTTGATTTTAATTCTAATTCGTTATGCCTGATTATTTCGATTGTTTTATTAAATTGATCGATCAGTTGGTGATTGACAGAATATTGATTTTTTATTTGTTCGTTTAATTTGTTTTGATTAGATTGCAGGTGTTTCAGGATTTTATCGTACCGTTTTTCGTCTTCTGCATCCAAATTACCAGTTATCGATTTTACGATCGATCCGAGGCCATTCAAAATTCCTCTTTTATTTCTCTTTATTGTATAGTGAATATTGAGGTGTTCAAATTTGTTGGTTATGGAATTTTGTAAGTGATGAATTATTTTATTGTTATTGTCAAATTCTTTTGCATTTAATTTGTCTTCGATTACAATTTGGTTTAGATTTTCGTATTGTTTGTTTAAGTTGTTATAATTTATCAGAATAGGTTTCAAGTCATAGTAATGAATGAGGGTGTGTTTCGTCTGTTGTAGTCTGGCTGTTCCTAATTTCAGCGTTAGTAGTCCGAGATTATTCGTAATGTCTTTAATTTCTAGTCCAAGGGTTATTGTGATGAGGAGGGACCTGGAATATCGGATTTCTTATCAGTAATCTTTCGTGGTCGTTTTATATTTGATAAGTGAATTTTGGGTTGTTTTTTATTTCTCTCATCTACTTTAATTTCTGCAATTTTAAGTTTTTTGTTTACTTTTACAACTTGTTCCTTTTTAAATTTTGGGTTTCGAGTTTTGTTTACTTTTTGTTTGTTATGAACAAACACGGTGTCGGGAATTTCGGGCAGATTTTCGCGGTTTTCGTTTAAATTTTGAATTGTTTTGGATTTATTATTTTGTATTCGTTCGTTGATTGATTTATAGGTCAATTTCATCCTTTCTCTATGGTTTTGAACGTAATCTTGAGTCACTTGTTTTTCCAAATCTATTTCGAGGGGTGAATTTGAGTCAAAATGTCCGGATATAATTTCTACGGGTTTCAGTCCAGTTGTTGTGTGATTGGTATTATTATAAGCTAATAAAGCGTAATTTACTTTGGTTTTAATAGGCTCGTTTTTGAAATTTTCTTGTATGTTAAAAAGACGAATGTGTTCGATTAGTGTCGAGTGGAATCTCTCTATCACTCCGTTTGAGTCCGGGTGTTGAGAACTCGTGAAGTGTATGTCAACTTTATGAATAGCTAATAATTCTTTTAAAATATTATTTTTGAATTCTAAACCATTATCGCAAATTATTAATTTGGGAATTCCATGATGTGAGAAGAATTTTGTTAATTTATTTGTGATCTCGATAGCATTTGTCGAATTTACTTTATAGGCTTGCGCGTATTTGGAAAATGCGTCTATTATCGTCAAAAATTTAGAGTTTTCTAAAGTGAGTGTGTCTATGTGTATTGTATGAAAGGGTTTGTCGGGTGTTGGTGTTATATTGTATTTAGTTTTAATAGGATTTCTTTCGTATTTAGCTTGTAAGCAAATTTCTGGTTTGATAAACGATCGAGTGCTGCCTGTGTCAATTAATACTTTTAGATTATGTTCGGGATAAATAATAAAAGGCAATTCACTTTGATTGTGAGATAAATTTAGTGATTCTATTCTGTTTCCGAGGCATTCTTCTCTAAAAAATAATTTTCGTCATATTGCTGGTTGTAATGATCGTATTCGGCGTCGATTTCTTCAATGATAGCATTACTATTGTCGGGGTCTACTGGGTCTAAGTCTTGTATTTCGGTGTTATGCAATTCTTCAAAAGTGAAGTCTGGTGCACGTTGGGTGTGGTTTTGAAAGTAATTATGTTGTTGTCTATAATTATTATAACCAGATGGTCCGGGTTTAGGTCTAAAAGTCTGATTAGTGCTTATGCTCATTGGTGTTGGTTTCGGTTGTTTAGGAATAAAATTGTTATTTGAATTTGGCTTAAAAGAATTTTGTTTGACCATTTGATTTTGAAATTGAGGTTTATTAAAGCTGTTATTTGGTAATGGTCGGTACATTAATTGAGGAATATTTCGTGTAACGGGTGATCGATGGCTGGTATTTTGGTTCATCGGTATTGGTTTTTGTTTTAAATTGAAATTTTGATGACGTTGTTTGCTTTCTAACTGAAATTCGTTCGTGAGCATATTGAGAGCAGAATTTAGATCTTCAGGATTTTTAGTTCTTAACAAATGTCCTAGGGGATCCTTTAAACCACGCAAGAGAATTCTCGTTGCATATTTTTGAAAATAGGCAATTAATACTTTAGCACTGGCTTGTTCTATCTTATTTGTCAAATAAGAAACTTGCAAATTAAGTAGATCCTGAACTTTATTGAAAAATTCAAAAGCATTTTCATTTGTTTGTCTCAATTCTGTCATTTCGATATTTAAAGTAAAACAATCGCGTTTATCTTGTTATGTGTTCAATAACGCTGTCTTTAGACTGTTCCAATCAGAGATTGTGCAACTGGCGATATTAACCGCAGCTTCGCCTTTGATTTTTGTTAATATGCTAGACATAAGCCATTCGTTTTGAAAATCAGCGGGGTCAGCTGTGACATAAAATTTAGTAACTAATTTTTCGCAGATTTCAATGAATCTGGAGAGTAATTTAGTGTCGCCGTGAAATTCGGGGATCATGTCGAGGTATTCTCTTTTTAATACAGGGGTTGCCATGATTGTTAAGTTTAGACTATCTATTCTATTTGCTAGATCGTCAAATAATAAGTTATTTTGATTATTATTATAATTTTGGTTTGGTGAGTTACAGGATTGGTCAGAATCTGATTCTGTTTCACTTACTGAATCGGTATTGATATCAATCAATTTTCTAAATGACATGTGCACTTACTTGATCAAAATCAATTTGTCCATTGATTTGTTCCGACGATTTCTCTGTGCTGGAACGATGAACCTGGTCGTGGCAGCTCTGTATTCTTCAGGGCTGGTTGGCGACTTCTACTTCTGCACGATGTGCTCTCGTACTTGTAAAAGTCTTTGATGCAGGTTCGCGGACACTTCCGTTGCGATATCCAGTAAATCGTAGAAACGAAACGCAAATTTATTTTTGAATAATTACGCCTGGATATCCTACCGACTGCGCCAGTTAAGTTACGGGAGTAAGTTAACAACAAAAAAAATGATTTTATTAAACGAAAGTACAAAGATTCAGTAGTAAAATATAACAATGTTTATTGTACAGAATACAGAATGTAACTAACTAGAATTAAGTAATGTTATAAAATATGAAAAATATTGAGTATGCAAAAATAGAGGAAATGTGGATTCGAGTAGCGTCTGGGACTCAGCATGGTCAGCAGTTCCCGTGAGAAGTTGTACTTCTAACTTATATTTCAATTTCCCCAAAGCATACTTGACTGAAATGAATAAAATCAATAATTTTTTAATTTCTTAGTTTGATTATCATTTTAATGTATATGTATTTTCTATATCGTTTAACAGTACTAAAGACAACTTTGAATCACATATGAAAATGAAAAGTTAGTATGAATTTCTTGAAGTGTTCGAGCTACCAAAATTTTGAAGTCCTTTGCTTTGGTTTGATATAATTAAATCATCAAATAAACAACAAAACTAGTTCTAATCTAATGTGTTACAATCTTTAACTCCCTTCATGCCATAATTACGACAACATATCTATCGTCAAAATTATACCTCCATTATAATATTTGGCACTCCGTAAATATTCTGTTTTGTAGAGTAATTTAGTAACTTTTTATTAATAATTTAATTTTACTGTAATTCTTTAACTAATGTTACAGAAGTATGTATCACAATAATAACCTATTATTAGAAAATATTAAATACATTTTGCGTATTTCCGTCTTTTCTCCAGTGCAAATCCTTGATCGCATCATCGTATCGGGTCCACCTTTCTCCTTACTTATAATGTGGAGATTACCAGCATTAAGTCGTCCTGCGAATCCTGCACGGCAGATTGACAGGCGTCAGGCTTGACGCCCACGCCCCTGGATCCTCCCGGATTGAAATGCACAGCCGTTGACTTCGGACGCAGAAGCACGCGGCGGAAAATTGAAAATGCTGATATGACGTATGTGTGAAATCCTCCACGGATACAGACATGCTTTTATTATACTTATACTTACCTTGCAATTTTCCACCAATGCTTTATTTCATAGCATCATAGCGGAGATAAATTTCTCAATTCTACATGTTTCACTGAGGTGTATAACAATTGTTAATATTTCAATGATCATTTGTCTTACAACTGCACTGCATTTCTTAAGGTTTTATCTTCTGTTTCTCAGAAGTCATGGTTCATCAAATTCAAATGTGTAAGGATGCATGGAATTTGGAAACCTATTACTCTTTTCCATTTTATTCCTATTTAAAATCCACATCACGAAAATAATATCTTCCCTAAAAACAAAAAAATATACAAGGTGTTCGTTTTAAGAGGTTAACCATTGGAATCTCAAGAACCGTAACAGATACGAAGTCGGTTAAATTGAGACAAAGTTGCCAAATTAGTTTGTCATTTCAATGATGTTTTCGTTTTCCCGAAAAAATGCTTAGCTCAGATATAAGCAAAAAACAGTTCTTGGCAAATTTACTTTTTGACATAACTTTCTCGTTTCAATTCATATAAATTTTTAGTTTACACATTTTATGAAGAATTAACAGCGGTCCTCAAAATTTTTGTAATACATTTCGAGAAATTCATGTCAAGTTATCAATTAGTTGGCCATTTCAATGATGTTTTTGTTTTCTTGAAAAAATGTATAGGTCACAAGATATAAGCAAAAAACTAATTTTGACCAATTTACTTTTTGATTTAAAACTTTCTTCTTTCCATTTACCCGAGTTTCTAGTGTGCACATTATACAGACACTTTTTTACGAGGAATTGGCAGTGATCCATAATAACTTTAATATTTCTTATGGGGTTCAATATTGTTTTTAGTACTGTTTTTTTCTCTTTCCAATAATAGATAAAACATTCACACATACGTGTTAATTAACAGTTATCAACCAACTAATTATACAAGAAATTTCTAGTTTAACAGTTTAATAATGTAGAAGCCTACCGCTGGCCAATAAAGGGCCAGATAACAACATAACAAGATTATACAACTAATATAAAACTAATTAAATATCACAGATTCAAATTTCACTAAAATGTACCTACATAGGGAATAAACTATATAACAATTGTCCATAATGTTATTTCAAAATCCGAGAATATAAGGAGGTGAGATTCTGAGTGTCGGTGTTTGAGTTAACTGATTGTTTATCCCTCTGTATAAATATCATTTCAAGAGTGAGACGTTTACTCAAGTTCTTCTTTGTTGCTAGTATCCTAGTATCTTCAAAATCGAAAGAATTTACTTCTTTTTGATAATGTTCTACTAGGGCACATTTGGAGCTTAAATTTGTTTTTATGCGTTTCTTTTGTTTGTATGTTTTATATATGTTTGACGAAAGAATTCTATAAAATAATTTACATGTTATACTTGATAATATTTTAAAACCATTTATGTAAGTCTATTACCAGAGTTGAATGTACGTATGTATGTATCTGATTGTATGTTTTGTATTTTTCAGCACTCTGGTAAAGATTGAATTATAGTCGAAACGTTGGTCTATCAGTGGATTTTATTAAATGACGGCAACTATAAAAACAGTTTTCCTTTAAAACAACAAAGTTATAAGTCAAAAATAAATTGGCCAAATGTAAGATTTTTGTTTATATCTAGTGAGCTTTGCATTATTTTCGGGAAAACAAAAACATAATTGAAATGGGCAACTAATGCGGCAACTTTGCCCCAATTTAACTGACTTTGTATCTCTTACGGTTCTCCAGATCCCATTGGTTACCCTCTTAAAACGAACAGGCTGTATATGGTCTTAGAAGAAGTGGGATTCTATAACTCATAACAACTACAAATAACAATTGTACTTGTTATTATATCAATTATAAACGTCAAATATCACCATGGCGGAAATTTAAATTTGCAATAAATTTAAGACATTACTTTATCATTGTAGACTTGTATAGTGTTCTTCATAAATGTATAAGTATGTGTAAGTATATATCAACCGTAAATAACCATTACTATTATAGAATAGCAAGTATAATTTGTAGTTGATATTTGCAATTGTTATTATAACAAGTCCAAGTGATAGCAACCGAAGTTATGGAATCCCACCCAATTTTCTATAATTTGTAATCCTGATACCTCTTTAATTATATTACATGTTCTACTACTTTTTCCTACGACCGTTAACATATTTGCTTGTTGTATGTTTGTTATTGTTACGGATGCATAGTACATTGTAAACACATTTTCATTTCCCACGGTAACCATAGACAACGTTAAGGTATAAATTCATTTCTTACAGTTCTGTCAAAAATTATTCATATCTCACAGTTCTGTCAAAAATAAATTGTTCCAAATTTAATTAATTAGAAAATAATATCGTGGTCGTAGAAAAATTATAGTGTACAACTCGCATGGAATGTCCATTTCATAATCATATGATTTGCTGCATTCGCCTTCATGCTACAAACTGTCATACTCGTATGAAATGAGTACCATTCCATGCTTGTTGTACAATATACTATTGTCTATTATCCTAATAAGTATAAAAATTGGAGAACCTAAACCGAAAGACAAGTGCATAATTCCACCATACATCACTTTTACTCCCCTACAACCCTACTGCATTTTCCCCGCGTATAGCCTGATCCGTGATCGTTGATCGTTATTCATGAGTCGGTGTTTCTGCGAATGAGAGGAACGTGTGTCAGCTGGCGCCTCGTAGCGCCGCGTGTTTATATTTGGCGATATTAACTGCGTGCATCGCGACGCCTGCCGATCACGGCAAGATGGCGTCGGACACCTACATGACACCCGCGGCTTTATTAAACACACCAGATGATACCAGCCATTACTCACTTTATTATAAATAAAACTAACTGACGGTTCATACATATTGAATCTATCAGTCCGAAGATGAGTCAAACAAGTTTTTCAAGTTATTATTTTGACGAATAGCAGTTCAGCCGAATAACGAATATTCGGCTTTACCGAATAATATTTTTTTCACTCTGAAACTGTGACTATTTATATTGAAATTCTCGCTCTAGCGTATCGAAACTCGTTTAATGCACATTGATGTTTATTTATTGATAAATTTAACTATTGCAGTTTTAAGAATTATAAATAATTTATAGCCAAACAATATAAGTAGGTACTTTTAATGTAGATACCAAAATAATAATTAAACACAGATTATGTTTAAAATTTAATTAATTATTATATTTATTATAACCGAATATTCGATATTAATAGTCGACAGAATACCGTATAGTAAAAACATGATCGATAGTCGACCCTGACTATGACTATGACTAAATGAGGTTAACGATAGTCGCTGTAATACAAGCAGGCAATGGAATGATAATAATGAAAAAAGACGCGGTTACTTTATGGTCAAATTGATGCAGGTAGTGTTATTAAACCAAGAGTGTTTTACGTACGCGTTGTGCTACCACGTCACCAGGAGGTTGAAATAGGATGAACTGAATTAAACATGATATTCCAACAATAAGAAAATTATATAAATTTTAATAAACAGTCATGATCAAAAAAAAATTTTACAATTTGAACTACAATGAGCAAGTAGACTTTATATAAACTCTAAATTCTTATTTACTTAATTTACAACAATTTTGAATAACCTTTTTACATCGATACATAAATAATGCAATAATTACTCTACTTTCTAATTTACACCACGATGAGAGAGCCTTTACACACTGCAAAGCAACTATTCGGTTATTTCACTAAGAAATACCAAGGTATGTTTGACGTTTAGTCAAGACTTCCACAATAGCCGAAGATAACAACAAGAAAATCTCAATAAGAGAGTCTACACAAGAGAGTCTCCAACAAGAGAGTGCGATTTTTTTATCTCTGAAATTCCATTTAATGGTACATATCCAGATGTTCTCAATCTTTATTTCCCGGCTCGTCTCATCATGGTATGAACTCTGCTAAAAATAACCCAACTATTGATATCCACAAAGATCACCAAGTACCGGACATGGACAGATATTTCGTCGAAAATAAGTTTGAAGGAGAAAAACTGTACATTTCATATAATATCTGGAGTGTTACAATAGCTACCAAAAATTTACAAAAATAGAGAAAGGCAGAGAATTTTTTTCAAAAAAAATAACAATGTAATTAAATTTTTCAGTAAAAAGAAACGCTATTTTAAGAATGATTGTTTATCATCATGAAAACTTTAGTAAAAATTCTAATTTTAGTCCTAGCACCAAAATAATAATATTGAAATAATATCTGGAAAAAAGTTAATTCTTAGTCAATAAATATCATGCATCTTAGCTCAATTTGAAGGAAACAACTAAAAAAAAAGAAAGGCCACATGCAGAAAGTTAAGATATGGCAATATATTTTGTGGTGAGTGTAAATAAAATATATTTAGATATGATAACCAAAATTTTGTATAATGAAAGCTCAATTACTTATTTTATATACGCACAAATATCTTGCAAACGTAGCAAAATAGAAAATTTTCCAAGCAGCAATTGGACCAAAAATAATATCTTCCTTATCTATAAAACACAGAGATAAAATAAGTATATAACATAGTTTCATTTATAATTCCATTTATATGCATTTTCTGCGTATGTCATTTGAAAATTAAACCTCGCATCCCCACATTCGCAACTTAATTCATCTCCACTTTCTCCAGCCTCATTTGTTGGTGTTTTTTGTCACTTTTCCTTTTCTTGTCACGTGTCCCGGAAGTGACGTGTATAGGTAAATGATGACGTGGCTCCGCAGGGCGCCGAGCAGCGTTTCCGGTACAGCAGAAACGGCGAACAGACAGCAGGACGAGCAGCAGACGTAGCAGGAATAGGCAACAATAGGTCGTTCTCGATGGGAAAGGGCAAATGAGATATTACCTGCGTTGCCTAGTTATCATAATACAGATATCATATCGAATCAAGGGGTGCAGGATTTATTGGTTTTTTAATTTGAATCCGTTCAGGATCGCAGGATAATGGATGATTGATATATGCAATTGAATTACAGGGGTTGTTACAGTATTTTAACACGTATAAATGCGTCAGCCTTTTAATTCTCTATTGGAATTTTAAATGGAAATCAAAATTGACGTACAAAACGAAATATAAAAAGTCTTAATTCAGTGAAATTCAATAGTCTACATTAATAGATGATATTCCAGTTGATACAGTCTTGTTCACAATATAGTTACTCATGCTTTTTTTTATTTTTTATTATACGATGTGTTTAGATTAAGTAATAAGATTGACACCTTAGGGTTCGATCTGGTAACACTTGGGACGCGAGACTTGGAGAGAAGGGAGGTGAACATGTTACATGCCTTCAGTATGAGTTTGAAGTCGCTAGAATCATTTAATTGTCCCTAGCGATTTTTTTTTTCATAAAACAGTTTTTTCTTATACGTTCTAAAAATGAGTAACGTTAATTTCAAACAACAGTTTGCTATCATGTTTTGCTTCAGACTTGAGTAGGTACAGTGCAATGGAACCTAGATAGTGTTATTTCAAGGGGCCCGATTTTTCGGTGGTTTTAGGCATTTTCAAAAAGAAAAGGCCTTCATCTGCAAGAAATGCTGAAAATGTCGACAGAATAATTAGGGAAGAGTTAAATTTGATTCATATTACCGTTCATCAAATTTTGACTATTTCATTGGAGACGAGAAAAATCTGCGCAAATATGGTTAAAAATGAGATTTTATACAGTAAAAACATTCCTGTGGTTCCTCAGCCTCCTTATTCGCCTGACTTGAGTTCTTGTGAATTATTCTTTTTCCCGAGATTGAAATTTTTTAGACATTTCAAAACTTAAACGGCCGTAACTGACCAGCTAGAGGTGATTCCAGAATACGAGTTCCAGACCTACAATGAGAACAGGAAGGACCGTCCCAGCATTGTGTTGCTTTCCAAGGAAGTTATTTTCATACAGATAATATTGAATTCTTATTCTATTCGAACGAATCAGTCTTAATATTAATTTTTCAAACCTCTTTTTGAGCTGAAATGCAAGTAAACCTGTCTAGAAACAGATGAATGCCTTATCTCGATTTCATATAGGTACCTTATGTTTCGTAATGGAATGATGGGATGATGGGATTCTCTCTATGTAAGTTTGAAATTAATTTTCGATTGTTCTCTCAGAAAATCCCATTACTTTAAAAAAAGCGGAATCAAGAAATAACCTGATTTAATATGTTAACAATTTTGTTGTTGGTAGACTTGGAAAGGGGAGGTGCATCCCTTCAATAGACTGACAAAATCTACCACTAAAATGCAACTTATATTGTAACAGAACAGGTGGTGTTTACTTCTTCATATGAAGTACGATTAAAGTACACTTAGGATTTAGGTAATCAGATTTTGTTGGATATATATTCATAATTAATTAAGATATTTCAGAAAAACACTGGTCGCACTCTTAACACTAAAATCTGATGAAATTTAATCTAGGGTTTCAGAAAGTTATATCCAAAATTTCAACTTTTTTTATTCACTAGTATTTTAGTAATCCATCCATCCATATACATGGACAAACATTATCCGAAAAATATTAAAATCGTGTTCTAGGAACTTCAGAACATGTTTATCCATTGAAAACTATCCGATTTTTAACATGATTCCAATACTTCCCTTAATAAGTGGCGAGAGGTAAAAAAACAGAAAACTGGGAAATATACAAAAAATTAAAGGTAGAATAATGTATGTTTTGCAGTTTTAATCTGGTATGCAATTTCAGAAGTGGGAATTTGTAGACCTTATTTAGGACACATAAGAGTTGAAGCAGTTAATGAAGATCTTTGTAAATACTAATCGTTGTCTTACCTACAAATAAAATATAAATACTAATGATGAAACATTCACGAACGACTGGCTAAATTACTACAATTTGTACCAAAAAAGATAATCTACGCAATGTCCTTTAGAAAAGACCAATCGAAGATTCTTGGATTTTACTAAGCAAAAAGTTGTACGACGGCTTCTGGGAATCCCAAAATGAGGAACACCTTTTATTACAAACGTTACAAACGTTAAGTCACAAACTTAACATATTATATAACCTGAGGCCTGTTTCATAAAACTACAGCACTACAAGTCTTGTAATATAATTGAATCACTGAGGAACGCTTGTCAAATTATACATTCTATTGCCACATATTAAAAATTTGAGACGCGTTGTCAAGTGATACACTTGTATTACAAGACTTGTAGTTTTGAGAAACAGACCCCTGCTGTGGTATATAATTTATTTTGATAATCCAGAAGAACCAAAAGATGATAACCTACTCAATGTCTCTTAGAAAAGGCCTATCGAAGATACTTGGGTTTTACTAAGCAGAACGGTGTACGACGGCTTCTGGGATGCCTAAAATGAGGTACAACTTTGGTTACAAACGTTACAAACTTTATGTCACTTAACGTATTGTAATATAGTCGAAATTTTTAAGCAGTAGAGAGACGTCATCAATATTTGTAACTAGATTATGACGTCACGAATTACAAAGTTTATATGTGCATTAATTTAGAAAATGTGTTGCGTGTTGCATATGGCAATGCCAAATTTAATAACAACAAATAAAATGATAACATACCTCTCGAACTGCTTTTAACGGCAGTAATGTTCCACCGTGTGCCAGTTCTTTTTCAAAATATGTAGTCGCATTTGCAGTTAGCACTTGCGACTGCTTCGATAATGCTTTAGGCAATATTACTTACGCTAATAAAATAAACGTATAACAAGAAACAAAGAACACGAATACGAACAATTATAAGGAACAATACAACTTAAACGAACAAACAAAGATTTTATATTATATTATATGACAACTCAATTAATCGGCGTGACAAGAAACAAATATATGTAAACATATTTTATTTGAGTCGTAGCCAACGTGTGTTAAAAAAAATACACTGCAATTATTATAAATAAATTGAAATGTCATTAAATACCTTATATTTTAATTTGAAATAATAGTAAATATAATAAATAAGTAATTTTTTATGATACCTTTTTTTACTACTCGGTTTTCTAAATAAAAACATATTTCGAAAATTTCTACAAGTTTTATTTCGTTTTGTAACGTTTTTTTCAGGTCTATGACGTCTCTCTACTGCTTAAAAATTTCTACTATACTTGCTGTGGTATATTATTTGTGCTGTTCTCTGGAAGAATTCACCACGTATGAACTCGTACGTACTGGTAGGTTTGTTCTGCCGATCGGGCATCTTAGTCGATTTATCTTACCTCAATCACGGCGCTGACACGTGATTAATAGCTCGCCGCGTAATAATGAAATTTCCATGGGCAGGCGTCGCCGAAGGCTGCATCCTTATCCCGCCGTGATCCTTGCGTCAGGACCAGGCGAGGGATACATGTGTATCATAACATGTCCGGGAAGGATTAACGACCCTACACGGCTAATTGCTGGGGGCAAGGAAAATTCACAAAAATCGATAAGGTATAAAGGTTATACAATCTTTTTGGTGGCAAGTCTGAGAATTAAATTTTAATTATTGGAGTCGCTACCCATCGTCCTTGTTCGGCTGCACATTATTTTAGTAGTATAGACTTATGTTCCTTGACTACCATAAGTAGATAACGGAGGTATTGTCTACTTGTTAGATATTACATATCTAGAGAAATGTTTCTCAAAATCCATATAATCTAAGGAATTTTTTTTTCATATATGTGTTATAATAAATGCTTAAGATGATGTGGACATAAAATAATGAAAACTTATTAATTCAATTTGTTTTTAAAGATGTATTTGATAAAAAGAAATCGTGAAAAATTCAGAACTCCATCCAGCTTCAAATCATTGAATATCTAAATCTTTAACAATTGCTTGCTAAAACATATACAAGTTTCTATTATACTTACCCATGGAACACATGGTTACACGACTTTAAAAGTAAGGTTAATCCATGTAGTAAGTATCTAAAAAAATATTGTCAATATGCTTTAAACATACTTTGGAAGAATTATGAATTACTTTATAAGCACCTGTAGTGCTTCAACCTAACGTGCTCTTCTGAAGGAATCTTTCGAAAAGCTAAAAGGTAATATTTATAGCTTCAAAAACGTGCTACTTTAAACAGTAAATAATAAAGGTATTTATAATACTTTCACATGAAATGATAATTTTGATTCTTCTGTACATCTACTCAAACAAACAATAAATCATTTTCTTAGAATAATTTCTGACATATATCTATATGACGATGACATATACAATGTGCTTGCAATAATAGATGTTTATGTTTGAGTTGGTAATGCAAGCAAGTTGTGTATTGTGTGTATTGAATACTTTTGCCTCATATAATAAAGAAAGAAATATGTTTTGTCCTTTATGTTTGACCAAAATCTGATCTGTCTTACGTATCTAGTATTATGATTTAAGATAATTACCTATTCCCACCTTGTGTGATTCCTGCATACGTCTTCGTCTCGTGCTGAAACTTTCATACTTTGCGAGAAATAGGCAACTTTCTGTACTTGTTTTTCTTCCATTATTTCAAAATTTTCTCCTAGAAGAAAACTTGTCAGATCAGTGCCAGATCAATCAAAAATATATAAGATCCTCTGTAATAGATACTCTGTATGAACTTTTCTTAAGGATGTACTGAAGGAAAAGAAATGCATTTTAAATTTCACTATAACCGATCATAAAATAATTTATATAAAGTAAAACTGTTGGGTGAAAGTAGTCGTGATAGAATATTTAGGCAGCAGTTAAAAGTTAAAGTAATAAAGTAAAAGTGCGGTAATCCTAGGCAATGTTTAGCCTGCTCGTCTCATTACCGAAGTGGCTGCTGGTAAAAAGCAAGTTTTAAACTTACAAAAGCTTTTAAAACGGAGCTTACGGAAGCTTTACGACTCTCCCTTAGAAAATTACACCCCGTGCTCGATTGAAAGCGTTTTACTTTAGATCATATTCCGTTAATGCGCATTAAAATTTCACGATAGCCACAAAAATATGGAAATGCTACCCACATACATACATTTACACATCTGAATACATAACCAGCGGGGCTGGAACTGTGAAGGTTTAAAATCTTCCCGCTAAGCGATAGAGAAAGAAAACACTCCGTGTTCCATTAGACAGGTCAACAATTCCGCCAGCTGCTGCTTCTCACGACGGAAACCAAGACGTTCAGATTGCAACTGACTCCGGATCGTCTTCCCCGAAACCACTCAACCGTATACACACTTTTTACTTTGTTTTTCTACTCACAATTCTTCCAATTGTTTATCAACAAATGTACTACTGCGTTAGACTTATTGCGACACTATAACACACATTTATGTTCACTAAAAATAAGATAATGTGTGTCATATTTTATGTACTATTCTACTATTTGTATCTATATTTATCTCTGATTCCCTTTTGAAGGTATATCTTGTTTTTAATAAATAAGCATATTATAGGCTTTTGCAACCAATTATAACCTTATAACCTTTTTACGATTATATCTAAGAGTATGTAAATATTATGTAATCAAACAGATGTACACAATAACTCAGTTTATATTAAGCAGAAAGTTTTTTTTTATATTTAGAAAATGTTATATGGGTATTCATTGCATGTTCTTATTTCCAATGTCGTAGCAAAGGTGGCGCAAAATTTTAATCATTTATATAGTTTCAGATATTTTTATAATTTTGACAAATAATTATTTTCAGATAGATGTGCAATAATTTTACCAGTTACTACAGCTTATAGCCTACAAAATAAATTACTTTGTTGTTATTTTATTGATGTTGTATTCAAAATATATTATATTATATTAAGGCGGAAACTTATAAAAAACTATATTGGCCAAGGGTTTTTTCATGATTTCGACTTTATCCAGGTCTTCTGGAATAACCACTAGCCTGTCTATAGCTTTGCATCATTCGAAAAACCGATGCATGGGACACGCTAAACTTATGTCTTTCTATGGTAATTTCAACCTTCTTTTAGTGCTACTTGCGCATATTAATTTTGTATAAAGTTTTTAGTTTTTGCATATAACTTCTATTTTATGTACAATGCGACTTGACTTCAATCAGTTGAACGTAGAAGAATTCGATCTGAAAATCAGCGCAATAAATCAGAACTTATACTAAATCTATTTACTATGCAATATATTTCTTAGTTGTTAGACAAGGTCCTCCAAAGTAAAATTAAGTGCCTGGAAATACCAATGAAAATAATCGAGAATTTCAAATTTCAATATCTAGTGCGTTAATGTATTCGATCAGTGTATATTCAGAATAAAATATTTATTTATACATCTGCAAATATACTTTTAACCTGTTTTACTATTATTATATCTTGTATTTATATATCAACATTTGCAAACCAAACATATTTAATGCCAACCATACCCAAAAGCAACAAATATTTGGTTTGCAAACGTCTACTTTATGTCTTTAAATGAAGTCAAGAAACTAGATCTTTCAAACCGATTATAAAAAGACAATTTGTTTTACTTCATCTTCCATTTCTAGTGGTTTCTCTCTATTTGTTAAAAATATTGATAAAATAGATTCGCGAAGCTAATAGACTTGATTCCTGAAAGGATGCCGGCCAAGTGTGAAGTGACGGGTGCAAATCCAGTCCGCTACAAATCGTCAGATTCAGCTTTAAAGCGAGCAAATAAAAATTCCAGTGGTTTTGATTTAATGTTCGATTCCTCATCCGAACAAAGAGGATTATTGATTTATGATTATTTTCCCTTTAGGCCATTGTTCGCTTCAACGGGCAACTTTGATTAATTTTCTCTCTTGATTCTCAAAGAAAAACGTTCTCTGTGCTATGCCCAACTCTTCGATTCTCGCAATGTCAGCACTGACCAACGGAATTATCTTCGTGGACATTTATGTTTAATGGCGGAAATTAAATTCACACATTTGCACTTTAAAGAGCTTTTGGTGCTTGTTTATAACATTCATAGCGAAAGGTAATAGATAATTTTTTTCCCGATCGGATAAAAACTGATACCTTTACGGTGTGTTTTCCAACCGGAAAGTGTATTATTCTGACATTTTAGTGTAGTTGCTAGACTACGAACAAGAACAGTCCGGGAATATTTTTCTGCAAGTAAAAATACAATAAAATTTATTTCATTTTTATTGAATATAAACCGATAAAAAAAAGTATTATATATAATTGTGTATAACGTAAGAAAAGAGCTGTTCATATTACCCACTAGATCAAAAATTTAAAGAATTGATCGCTGCTATCGGTTCGACCGACAAAATAATTTTTAATTACATTTTACTTTTAATTACTACTTAGTACTTACTAAAACTAAATTCTGCTAAACGGATTTTATTGATAATTTTTATTTAAGATCCGAACATAATATTGATCAACCATACATTGTAATGTTTCATAATAGAAAAATGTTTTCAAAAAAATATTTAAAGGGAATACAAATAAAATAGCAAATGCTGGGCTATGTTTTATTATCGTTATTCTGAGGTTATTAGTACAAAGATACAAAATGCATTATGAGGCAAGATCTCGTTAATTTAATTCGTAGAATAAAAAAAAGTAACGTTATTTTAAGAGAATAGCTTGCAATATGAAAGAACCTGTCAGTTAGTTATTTATTGTGATTATTTCTTAAGTAAACATAGTTTCTCTACAAATATAAAATGATTTGTAATTTTTTTATTTAATTTAATAATCGAAAATTACCTTAAAAGGTAAGAAAAATGCTAAATTTCTGTGTTTCATAAAAATTAACTAAAGATTAACGAAACTACTAAGTTTTGGTTAAGTTTTCGGCCGAAACTAGAAGAAGAGCTAAATATTCGGTTACGGTCTCAATTTAGGCTAAATATCTGAAGTTTTCTCCTTCTTTTCGTATGGAACAGCATTCCTATATGAAACAAAACATCAAGTACCTAAGTTTGTGGCATTTTACTTACATTTTGGTGGTGTATATAGATTGTCGGCTCCTCGATCACAACGGTATTTTAATTTGCGAAGATGGGATTTGAATGGAACGTGTTAACTAAGTGAGATACCGCTGCGCGTATATTTTATAAAAATTTCTTTAAAAACTCCATTTGCCAGAAATGGATCTTACGAAATAAATAATAACTACTACATGTGAACGTTGTTAATATTGATGAATTTCGAAGAGGCAATAAATACATTATAGCGCATTTAACAATGTATAATTTAATTGTGGTCCATTTACAGACAAATCTCATGGCATAATAATGTAATCTTTGCAACAATTACGTCATATTTAATGAATATGCCCTAAATGTGCTGCACCTAGTGGGAATTTTGCTGCTGAATAATAATGAGGCTAGTTGTGACCGTGATTGTTTAATTCACTATTAGTGTACATGCCTGCAACATTTACTAGAGTAAACTGTCTATCGCCAAACAGAGTATATTACCCGGCTGGTATTTGTGTTTGTCTGTCAATGTTTGGGCGCCTATGTGCGATGATCTGCTGCAGGATATCCTTGAGACTGCAGACGCTGCAGGAGTTCCTTCATATCCTTGCAAGGATAGGGTTAATTACTGCCAGTAAACCCCCAGTCATTACTGCAGGCTTTGTGCACCTAGAATGGGTGTAGGAATAGGAAACAATATAGGGAATGTATTTACCATTATTTCGAGTTCAACTACAGTGCAAGTTTAGTGTGTTTACAATAAGGATTTACTTAAGATTTAAGTACGATTTTCGACTTGCTTAGTGTTGAATTTTAGGTTCTTATTTAAGGAATAAAAATTGATAGTTGTTGCGTGTAAATAAAATTTAATTCATTTGTTATCATCTTCTGTAGCAATAACACAATATGTTCCACAATAAAGAAACAGTTATTTGTATATCTAGGGACTAAAGTATACTTTTTTATAACCCATATGGAAAAAAACATGTGAGTAATAAAAAATACTTTAGTCCTTAGATATACCTACATTATGTTTTTTCCGAAATCGTTAAATTATGAATTAAAAACAAATACATAAATAGGATTATGTGTTTGTAAAACGTCAGCTAGTTATTGAGACGGGGATGGCTGTAATTAATGTACTATCAAAGTGTCAAATATTTCTTTATAACTTTCATTTAGGTTTACACCTGCTTAAACGTCGTCTGCATGAAATCAGATTAATTATTATGAAAGGTATATAATAAATAAATCTACCAGTAATATTATAGAATGATGTTTATTATTTTAGGTATTGCTAAAATAAACTGCAAAAATATAATACTACTAAAATATAGGTTAATTCAGTTTGAGTTTGAGTTTGAGTCCGTAAAGTTAAATTGTGGCATAAAAGTCTGTAAAGTTTTACTTCGGCTAACTGCGCGGAGTGAAAAAAAGTTTTTTTTTCTTATGTCATCAAATAGAATATTTAATATAATAAAACTTGATAATAAGCAAATTTTTCTATTCTTTAAAATAAAAAATAAGGGTAGGTTCGTATTTGCAGATACACTTAGTATCTATATGAAGAGTAATGTAATCTTAGAAAAAGTGTAAGTATTTCGCAAGAATTTATTCTCACAGTAATATTTTTTTTGATAATTAACATTTTAAAATGGCATTTAATAAAAAAAGTATAGTAGAGAAGGTTTTTTAACGTGTTACTATGATACGAATGACGAACCAACAAACAGTGAGTTATAATTTATAATCCACATGTGTTTTAAGACATACTTTATTTATCTAAACTAAAAACACTAAGGTTATAGCGTTATAATTACACGATGGTAGATACATGGTATGGTATGGTAATATTTAGAGGTATATTATAAAAAAAAATAGTAACTTGGGTACGAGATTATTAAATTTTTCAGGAAATAACTTTCTGTTGAGAAAATGTAGTGAATATCTAATTAACTTTAATTAAACCCTTACATCTCAATTTTACTAAATTTCTGCTGAATAGGAAATTAAGTTATTATGTATGCATAACTTTTAAACAATTACACACATATCAAAATAATAAGTAATATAGAGAACTACCGTTGTTCATTGGTTCCTCTACCGGGATTCAAATCCAAGAATCCTAGTATCCTAGCCACTAGTGATTACCAACTTTCTGATTTTATTTTTAGTAACTTCTAATTACTTTATTTCTTCGTCCTGTCCCTAACGACAGCTTCCTTCCGCTTGGTCGTTAAGTCTATGATGTCACCCTTGTAGAAGTTTGACTAGAAGTTGTGGAAATAATTTCCTGTGCGTTGGTAAGAGTAGAAAAATAGATGCAGTGCAGCAGCTCTGAGCAGCGGGTAGTGGTTATCTCTCTTAATACGGTTATTAGGGGCTGAACAACCCTTTGCGGAAACTGCCTAAGACAGCGGACAGGCAGGGGTGGTTACTTCAACCCTTAACTCGCCACACATAGGCGGAGGGATAACATAGCGAGCTTATTTATGTACAACATCAATAGAAATAAGATTCCTAATGAAACCATATACCGTAAGTATTGTAACGGATGGTAATTTTACAATAAAATAAAAATGTGAGTTCTTGCCAAACCGAGCTATTTTAAATAGGTCGACTTTCGGATCGTGGAAAGACGGGTTGTTAAAATAAATTCGCAAACAATTTACTTATATTGAAAATAAATATATATTAAAATTAAAATAAAAGTTTTAACAAAAATAATAATTTAATAAGTTATTTACCAAAATCGTTATTATAATTTAGATCTTTCTTTCTCGGACTCTGATTACCCACTGCTGTATATTTTAATCAGAGTACTTAATTTGTATTTTTACATAATCATCAAATATCAGTGATTGCAATGGCAAATTTTATATTCATTATATATTTTGCAGGTTCATTACACTGCACTCATACGTCATAAATTGTCAACGCAACTTTATAAAACATCAGACGCGAAATAATCAAATTAAAGTAATTTGATACCTACTTTCTAAAGTTGAAAGGGTATTGCCTTTTATAGTATTTTTAGCATGATTAGATAGCAATATATTTGCCTGTCTCATTTCAAATTAAACATTTATTTATATTTATTCGGTCTTAACTTTTTTCTTCTTTACTCTCCAGTTGTTCTTAATTAGTGGTATATAAACCTAGAAAAGTGGTGCCGCCAATTTTTTATTTACTTAATTTCAAAGAATTTTCATACCCTGCGATGTATTGCTCGCAATGTTGTCGTCTAGATCTAGACTTTCTAGACTCTTGTCTTGTCTTGTCAAGATTATGAAGATAATGAAAATTTTGAAATTTTCAAAATATAAATATTTCATGCGAAACTTGTTCCATCCAAGCTGAAACATCGATTGTAAAAAAAGAAAAAACGCAGCAAAAGAATTATCTGTCCTTATCTAAAGCGTAGGCGCAGGTTAATGTAGTTTCTACTAAGTATTGTCTTGAAATATGTGGACAAGACAAGATTTTACAAATTCTTGTTTTGTCTTGTCTTGACGGCAACACTAATTACGAGATATTATAGGTAATTCCGATTTAGGCAAACCTACCTCTAGAATTGGGGTACCAGTGAAAACATTTTCCTTTCTATTGTAACGTTTATTTATTTAGGTGAAGTGTAAAAATAATTGAAACACTAAGATTTATATAACTAAGTTTAATAAATGAAATATGAATAATAAAAGATATTAAAAATAACAAACACTATGAATAAAATAATATAAACACTAATTTAATAACAACTTAAACATTAGGATTATTCATTTAAACGTTTAACATTACGCACTATTTATTTACACGACATTTATTTCCACCAATTATTTATGTTCACCACGCGTATTACTATCAAACTGTCCTTCGGTCTTTTCTGCTCGAGGTTTATATAACAGAGCAATTAAGTTCGGGAATGTTCTTGTATCTTCGAGGCGGCAGAACAATAGAAGCGCGCCGAGCGAGTCTTGATAAGTCTGCTAGCGGCCATCGCCCCTTTAAAAAGACGTATACAACTAGTTGTTATAGCATTCCCACATTCAAAATTTCAACATTCTCCGGCTAGTCAATTTGAGTTATGCGAAATACGTACATACCTACCTACAGACGTATTAGTCAAATTGAATTCAGGAATGATTTCCGTTGTAATCTGAAAACAGAAATGTTTTGCGATTACAATATTTCTTTTACTTCGTACAAGGAAGTAAAAAGAAAATAAACTGTAATTTGTTTTGATTTTTCTGATAAACTTCTCTTAGCAACATTTCTTTATTTAGCCAATTTATGAGCGTACTTCCAAAACTTGGTATTTTCCTGTCCTACTTCGTGAAATCTCCAGTATTTTGCATTTAAATATGACAATTATTGAGTTTGCAAGTTGCATATCGAAAGTTATTTAAAGTTGAGGAAAATGGTAAAAAATGCAAGTTATACGAAGCTCGTATTCCATGGAATCCACCTGCTGTCAGCTGCTAGCCTGGTATGTAATATAATAACTGCAGATGCACCGCAATCCACAGCGCACTCTCCGCCAAACTACAAACATTTGAATCGAAACAATGTTACAACTTCAAAATTGCATTACCAGGCTCGCGTGTTTTACGGCGAGGAACGAATATGGGAATTAGAGAGCACGTAGTCGGGCGTGATTTCTTTATTCCCACACAGAATTTTAATAAAATTTTTGCGGGTTTATTAGCTCTCACGTAGACCAATTTGTAGGATATATTAACTCACACTCCACCCCATATTCCAGATATTTCTCGCGGAGAAAATTCTCAAGCTTCTTATACACTGCATCATATTTTCACGAAAAAACCTGCTGTTTTTTTTACTAAAAACTGGGAATAAAATTTACAAAAAATAACAAATAATGTATAATATATTTGTTTTTCTACTTACATTGCTGAAATATGACAATTTACTGATTTTATTAATACTAAAAAAATATTATACACATATACCATATTATTAGTGTAAAAATAATTAAAACACGAATATTTATATAACTAAGTTTAATGAACGAACAATAAATTATAAAAAGATAAAAATAAGTAACACTATGAATAAATAAATATAACGGTAATTTATGAGTAAAAATAAATAATAAAGATTTATACTTTAGGAATACTTATGTAAGCACTTTATTCTTCGCACTATTTATTTACACGATATTTATATCACCAACTATTTATTTTCACCACTCGTATTAATATCACACTGTGCCTGCGGTCTATTCTGCTTGGGTTTATATACCTGAGAAATTAAACTCTAGAATATGCTGGCAGCTTCGATGCGTCAGTACAATAGAAGCGTGACTAACGTGTCTCGACTTATCTGCTATGTGACCTTGCATTCGCTACAGTAGATACTTAAGACTATATTCGTTCAAAGTATTCTGTGCTATTTTATTACCTACTACTATTAAGAGTTTAATTTATTAATAACATCTCTTCATTCCATTGCGGAACATAGAGGAAATGAAATTGAGATAAGAATTCCAACTGTTTCTAGACAATTTTAGAAATAATTAAATGAAATAGTGAATTCCGAACCACTCGGACACAGCAATATTTTTATTTGAATAAAGATTGACGACGTTATAATCTATACCCCAGATCTCACACTCCATTCTGTTTGACCATATCATCATTTTTACTTCCTTATACGAAGTAAAGGAAGTATTGTAATCGCGAAAAATTTCGATTTTCAGATTTCAACGGGAATATTCGTTTGACTATCATCATTTTATTTTGACTAATTTAGGTGTGATGTCTGTACATACGTACGTATGTATCTCGTATAACTCAAAAAGCCATAAAATTTTGAAGTTTTGTATATGTGTTATGTACCTCTCTTTCTATTGCAATCGGCAATGCCAAAAGGGCATTTTGTTCATAGTATTTTCTTTTTTAATTTTTCGTGTAACTCAAAAACGATTAGGCATAGAATGTAGCAATTTTGTTTATAGAATTGCTGTAACATCTAGTTATACACCTCAATTTTTTGTTCCAATCTGACTCTTCAAAAGGGCACTATTGGCAAAAAAATAATAAAAATAATAATTTTGTTGGCTTGTAATTTTTGAAGGAAACATTTGATTTCTTGTTAATAAATAGACATTGACAACTGTGAGAATATATTTCGTGAGAAATATGTACAAAATAAATGAAAAAATATCTTTCTTTGCAAGTTTTTGAGCGATTAAAATAATTTTGTGTAATGCAATAAGGAATAGTGATAAATATTTTTATCTACAACTATTCAAATATGTGTACATTATACGTGTGATACTACATATAATATACTACTCATATTACACAAGTGTAATATGAAATGTCATGATACACGCTACACTTTTCTGTAATAAATAGGGCATATAATTTAACACATAATATTTTATTAAACTGTTAATTTATTAATAACATATTTTTTATTATAAATATCAATATATATGCTTATAAAAGTATAATAAATACAATTTGAAAAGTTATTTTGACATTTAAGTGCTACTGTAGCGCCAACTGTTAAGATATATATGAACTACTCAAACCTAACTGAATATTTAACAAATAATATCAGATTTTTTATATGCCTGATAGTTGTAGATAAAGTATAGTATTTGACTCGCATAATATGGCTACATTACACGCGGATGATTAAAAATACTCGCTACCGCTCGTATTTTTAATTACATCCTCGTGTAATATAGCCTACATATTATGCTTGTTAAATAATATACTATAATACAATTTTTTACAATACAAATAAAACACCTTGTATTTTATTTTTATCTTGCAAACAACTAGTAAATGTTCTCATCATTATAAAAATGTATTACCCATATCTGATATAATAAAACAGATCTGATAATTTGAGTAATAAATCGTGAGTGATATATTTAAATTATATGTTTATTAGATATTTATTGGTACCGACAGTAAGCAGATTCCCTGAATTGGCGTGTACTAAACAAACCAATCATACCATTAGATCGAGCGCGTTGTGCTGATTCTATTTCTGTCCGCACAACAATATTATCTGCTGCTATGTATATCCGCGTACTTGCTGATGACAGCACAATGATAATTATATACCAATCGAGTGTTAACGGCCAGCTAATATCCCGGGATGTAGGTATTTATTTCACATTTTTATCCATTTTCACGGACTTAATTACATTTCGAATATTGAAAACCACTTACGCTCTTTAACCAAAATTGAAATTTCGATTGATGGAAATTTTGCTTTATATCTGCAATTAAAAATGTTTTACATTCAATCGGGTATTATGGAAAATGGATTTTAAAAGCCCGTAATGGGGAGACACAATTTGCTACAAGGGAGAAAAGTTTCAGAAATAGAAGGCTGTGTATAAATATGGACGAGGCAAATTTTCTGTTTGGATAGCAATATCCCATCAAGAATCCAAAAATCGTACAGGGAATAATAATTCATTCAATAAAAGCAAGCAGATTTTATAAGAAAAATATTATCCAAATTATATTTAGTGGTATTTTTTTGTTTACTTTAGTTTTGTTTAACAATATGATAGTGTTGCCGCGAAACGAAATAAATATGTCATCTCGCTTGTTTCGTCTCATCTCGTCTTGTCTCGTCTCATCTCGCGACTTTATCTCGTCTCGATAAGATTTTCTCAATTTTCGAGACGAGTCGAGACGAGATAAATATTATCGAGATAAGGTCGAGACAAGACGAGGCACTGACCCACTGTGAACGCAGATGATAAATAAGTAACTTTGTCACTGTGTTATTTCGTAAACATGTCAGTAATAGCCCTTTGTTTTGGGTTTACATTCTCATTACGAAAAAAAAAAAGAAATTAAATTCATTTTGGTGCATTTTGGAAAGATAATATTTATGTCCTTTTGTATTACCAATTTTCAGTTTTATATTGGTCATTTCTAACTTCACAAATAAGACAATTATCTACCATATTTGTTGTCATGTTTTATTTCTGTTTTAAAACAATTTTAGTATTTTTTCGGCAATGATATTGGTGATGATGCTATTCTTTCTAATTTTACTGCTAGTCTTGATATTTTGTGTTCTACTGGGTTTTTTCTTTTAATAGTCATTACTGCTTACAAAAGCAATTTTTTAATTTTTTTGTCACAAATTTCACTAACCCTCTAGGGTTGAATAAAATATTTTCTTTTAGTTTTGATTACGAAGTGTTACTTTTTAAACTTGATTGACTACAGGTCAGCATATTTCTGTGTACCCGCTAGTGATAAAGGCAAATATTTTTACAGATTTTAACTTTTATACTAATTAATAATCGATTTATTTGTTAATTTTAAAATATATTTGACATTACTCTTTTTTACTGGATCAAATTATTACGAAAATACTTAAACTACTCATTAATTTATGGGGTGATAAAAATGCTAATAAAAGTTGAAATTTTGTTAAAAAATTTACTAATCAATATTGTTGCACCGATTTTTTTTTCGATCTTCAAAATTGTACTTTGTCGGATTAAAAGCACTTCCTATTTTTAATTTTATTTAAAGAACTTAGGAACAATTATAAAATATAAATATTATACTGGCCACAACGTTTAGTTAATTTAGAGTCTCAAGAATTTATATTTGCAAATTTTAATCTTAGGCATATAAATTTCATTTCCCGTTTGAGTGAGAAGTTAGTCGTTAATGCATTAATGTAGCTATCGTATCTGGGATAAAAGTGTGTGTTTCCCACTCGTTTTCCTTATTTATACACCATCTCCTTGCGGGATCTTCCTCGATCTGTTTAAGGAGCTAATACACTCTGTGGATTGTTTATTCAAGTGTCCGCTGTATAAAAACATGTCGTTTGGTGGCCGGCGGCCGCTGAATCTACGATATCGTTTATATGGAAAGTCCGCTCATTGTAATACAATGCCTGCTTTCCTCGCGCCCTGATTGGCTATTTATTGTCTTGGAGGAATGTCCGGCTAAATGTTGCGAGAAAGAAAAACGGGTGACGTGGAGAAATCATCACTTCATTACGCAGATTAGCGAGAATCAACAAATTAGGGAACATATACTGAACATACTCGGTCAGTAAGAAAGCAGTTTATTTATTTCGTATGTGTTTCAGGATTGTTGGTATTTGGACTATCGCTTTAAATTCGGGTTTGGATTTTAGCCCATGTTAAGCAGTCTTTTATTTGGTTACGAGGAAATTTCTTTCAGGTTTGACTTCGAATTCAGAAAAAATAATTTGAAATAACTTTTTCCAACTTCTGTCATTACCAAAAGCAAAGTCTAAAAGCAAAAATCCCTCGATATTTATTTCTTAATATGTGAACATGATATTTTGAAATTTTACTTATTTCATCCTTTAGAAAAAAATATAAAATAAAAAATAATAGCAGAAATAAAAATATATAAATAAAATTGTATTTAAGATTTTTAAATTCCAAGAATATTTCCATTGACTGGAAGCCCCTGAATGTACAGTTGCCTTACAATTACGAAATCTTAAGCAGACCTACGGAGACTGTTATTTCAAGGGATCAGGTTTTTTGATGACTTTAGGCATTTTCAGAAAGAAAAGATGAAACATGCAGCGGAAGGACTTCATCTTCGAGAACTGATGAAAATGTCGACAGGATCTGGGATCTTGTGCGTTCAGAATGATTGGGAAGAGTTATTTTTGACTCACACCCCAATTCCTTGGGTACTTCTTCCTCTTTTCAATATTGAAAGTTACTCAAGGTAACTAATTTTGGGACTCTTCAAAATATTTAAACGGCTGCAACAGACCAGCTGAAGATGATTCCAGTACCCAAGTTCCAGCACTGTCATGAGGATAGAACGTACCGTCTCCAGCACTGTGTGGCTTCTCAGAGAAGAGTGTATTGAATTGTAATTCTCACTTACCTAAAGTACATGTTTCTAGACAAATTTTACTTTCATAGTAGCGATGTAGATTTTGTCAGCCTACAGCTTGTACAAGAGACGTACAATGTATAGTGGGTTCCGAATAACAATGATATTTTTATTTGGATAAAGAATGGCGAAGTTGACATTTGAACCCCAAATCTCACACTCTCCTCAATTCAACTCGTTCGCGCTAACCAAATGAGTCTTCACTACCCGCAGAACGATATATCATTTTTATACGCACTATGTGAGTTCATAAATTTTACTTTCAGTAGTTCCTATTACAAATTCTTACGAAAATCTAGTCATATTCAAGTTTAAATCTAAAATAGTGCAACGAGCAAGACTCACGGCAGAGGATTTATCTCGGCTGACCTGTCTGGTCAAGTAGTCGTGTTAAAGGTCAAGTGGGAAAGAAGCGATGCCTCTACTGTTTGGGAATATCATAGAGTCTAGGAGGTTCTGGAATGTTCAAGAATAGTTGTCCGAAGGAATGAAAGGGTCGTATCGGGCGGCTCAAGAAGTTAGTATCAGTCAGAGTGTGCAGAGAGTCACTGAAGAAAGTCAGTGTCGGTCAGTGCATGTCAGCAACATGTAAAATAGAAACATAAATAATTGGTGACATAAATTTACAGTTGGTGATATAAATATATTGTGGAAATAAATATTGCGTAGTTTTAAGCGTTTCAATAAATGTTCGTAGTGCTTAAGTCTTTATTAATAATAGTTACTTCTAAATTAGTGTTAATATTTGTTTATTTATATTGTTACTTACTTTTGAAATTATATATTTCGAGGCCTTGGAGATCCGATGAATAAAACACAACTGTTTTGCAACAATGAGGTATATTCTTTATTACTTTATAGGACGTTTCGAGGATGATATTTTCCTCATCTTTAGCGTGATTTGATGATATGTAAGTATTACATTTTAAATTTAATAAACAATTTTGTTGAATGAAATAATTCAGATCACTTCAACATTGGAAATACGTCAACTTCTCATGGGAGTCAGCGATAATCTACCTCATAAAACAAGTTACTTACTTTTATTATCTTTTTATAATTTATTATTCGTTTATTAAACCTAGTTATATAAATACTCGTTTCAATTATTTTTACACTGCACGTAAATAAATAAACGTTACAATATATACATATTTTTACGGTGCTATTTAAAATAATCTAAATTTCTACAACGTCTCATTCAAGTCATTGAACGTGCTATCATGTTCTGTCATGTTTCCTCGCCGGATACTTTCTCTGGCATTGGTATTCGGGGTAGTTTTTCGCGAGGGATAAGGCCCATGATCAATATAATGCCCCGAGCAAGTTCATTGAATTGTATGGCATCGCAAGGCCGTAATTACACGGGAATCAATTGTGTCTCGCCCATTAGAAACAGAACTAAAATAGGAAATGAAAAAATGTCGCCAATCAGACCAGCTCTTTTTATTTCAAACTCAAAACTGATACTCATAACGGACGCCCAGAGAATTTCAAATAGGGGATAAGCCCGGAGAAATATGAAACTAATTTCTAAATCACATCGTAGGAAATGTTATTAACTTTTACTTTCAGTAATAAAATGAAATTGTTTTCATAATAAATATCTAATAATTGAAAAAGAAAAAAAAGAAAAGAACCTTTCCAATATTAAAGAGTTAAACATGACAAATAACAATTTTTCGTTTTTCGCATTAAATTTCTTTTCGATCCTAAGATTTTTTCTCTCAAAGTTGCGTCTCTAAAAATGGGTAGAAATATTATTTCAACTATTATACCAGTTGATTCTTCTGGCAAAGTTACAAAAATAAATGTTTTCTCTGCATACACGTTCGTTGGAAGTAAGATTCGGTGAAAAAAGATGAAAATACAGGAATTTATATTTTTCACTTAGGAACTCTTTTTTTCCAAATTTTTCATTACATAATATGTGACTGATAAAAAAATGTTTATGATTTTTTGCTTATTAGATTTCCTGAAAATTATTTCTTTTCGTGAGCTGACGTAATTCAAAATGAGAAAAATTAGTGGATTGGAAGTAATTTTGTAGAGATTAATAAATCATTACAAAAATATAATTCGCTTATTATTAATAACTCTTCTGGTAAGACCTCAGCAACAACCTGAAATAAGTCAGAAGGTCACTGATCACGATGTAAATCTTAATTTGCAGGATTTATGACCACGTACCTGGCGATGTCGAAAGAAAATAGTAGGAATTAATGTGATTACTCCGGCGGAACAGAAGGCGTAAACAAGACGAGCATAAATCAGAGCAGGCAGGGGCCCTCTAAACTGCGGCTAACTGTTGTGAGGGCCGTTTCAATTGCTGCCCTTATCGTTATTGAGTGACCGGGGGAGATGGACGCTGTGGGAGACGGGAGAGGAAAGTCTACATAAAAACAGACTTGGGGAACATACTGGACGGTGGAAACTGCAATAACGTTGTTGTTATTGCCAGAAGCTGAAAGCAGACTTATGGTGCATGGAAGCAAGGAATGTTTGTTCTTTAGGTTGTATGAAAGAAAAAGTGCCAATCAGAAATTTAGAAAGAAAATTGTTTTTGAATCATTTTTCTTCTTCTTTTTAAAAATAGAACTTTCTATTCGTCTATTTCGTAAATTTGTGTGAATTCATTCAATCGATATGATCTTTCCATCATAACGTTTTCTATTTAATCTAGCCAATTAAAGAGTGTACCGGGTGACCAATGAAACTGTTCAAGCATGAGGATCCCGAGAACTATAAGAGATACAAAGTCGGTTAATTTAGACAAAAGTTGCCTCATGTGGGTACTAAAGTCAACTTTGCTAGCATAAATTTCTCGAAAAGTGTTTGAGCTACAAAATTTTTTAGTACCGCTGTTAATTTTTCGTAAAAAAGTATCTATAGAATGTACAAACTAGAAATTTGTTTGAATTGAAACAAGAAAGTTATATATTAAAGAGTAAATTGGCCAAAATATTTTTTTACGACACGCATGGGAAGTCCTATTCTCTTCTGACGAAATAGAGAGGAAAATGTAATGTGTTACCAACATTATAACATGAATATTATTTTAAAATGAAATATTACATAAATTCATTATTCAATTAAAATTTCTTATGTAACAATGACATTCTTTAAAAAATATATGAAAATTATTTTTTCACAATTTGACAACTTAAGTTGGCATATTGGCAATAAACAATTGCACTGCTAAACGTCAAAGTTTATAGTATAGTCCGTAGAGTCATAACCTAATTATCTATTAATTTTTGGAATATGTTGTGTCTTACACAAAAGGAAATCACTTTTTCCACTCTCACTCGAATGCCCTACTTTCTACGCTCGTGAGTCAAACTCGAGCTCGAGTGGTAAAAAAAAATACGCTTTTCTATATCTAGTAACCTATACATTTTTTTCAGGAAAACAAAAACATAATTGAAATGGTCAACTTTGCCCAGTTTAACCGACTTCATATCTCTTATGGTTCTCAAGATCCCAAGATCCCAAGATCCCAATGGTTAGCCTCTCAACACGGTCATCCTGTAGAAAAGACATAATGCTTGAAACCTTTTTTTAATTCAAATCATTAATTATAGTTTATTATGTAACAATTTCACCAATCATTTATTTCTTTTGAATAGGAAACATACGTTTCGAAACGTAACACTTCCAATGATGAGCATTTCTGCACTAGACTAGCCTTCACATATTCGCATCCTGGTTCCCTGCAGGCTCGTGCCCCTAGCTGGCTACCCGATTGATTTTACTGGCCTATAACGTTCTGTACAGCACTTTGAAGCAGTGTGGACCACTAGCACTAGTGCACGACGGGCCTGCACTACCGATAGCTCCACTAACGAACTGTGTCCGAATTATACTAATTACATTCCCAGATTCACAATAACCAGCCAGCCGCCCAGAACGCCGTAATTGGATGATGAAATGAAATTTAACGGGTTGGGGGATTCTTTCCGGTATTAGCGTTATTAAACCCAAGGAGGTTGTGGTTTGCTTAGGTTTAACGCAATTAACAAGTTTCTTTTTGCTGTTGGGGGTCATGGTTTTGAATGAGCGGTTGTGATTCGGACGTATGCACATATCTGCAACTTGTCGCATATAATCTTCAACCCTAAGCATTTCGAGCAACTTTTGACGTGGGATAGTGCAACTATTTTCAGGCAACTAGTTTTACATTTTGTTTGAAAACCAGTTGCAGATACATGCCACTTGGAAGATGCGCATGCGTACTGAAATTGTTTGAGGGCAAAATACCCTAGACTGTTTGACATTGGTTTAAAAAACGTGGTTAAGCAGTGCAAGTATTAAAATGGCAGTAAAAATAAAAAATGAAGAATTTTATAACATTATGATTTTAATGAGCAATGAAGTGTTATGGCAGCTGAGGAATATTATTTGAATAAAGTACTAATATAATTCATTGAACAATTATAATTGCATAGCAACTAGAACCATGAGTACCAACTTCAAAATTAAAAAATTACTGTATTTCATACAATTTTACATAATTCTGATATCACAGGTTGATTGTCGCAGAAACTTCTGTCAAATCAGTTGCAGATATGTGCATACGTCAGATACCCGCTTTAGATGACAATTTGGGTCAGTACAGTGTAGTATAGATCTGTATACACTGGTACATTGGTGTCCCAGAAAAGTATTGTCCGTGGCATGTAACATGAGAAAATAGTTTTTAGTAAATAAAAACTGACCGGTTAAAAATTAGGTGATCATTTTATATAAGACAAAACAACATTCGGTATTTGAGACTAAGTTGTTTCTAGGAATATAGTGATACGGATAATGATGACTACCAATAATGAAATTGTACAATATAACCAATAGCTTAAGGGATTTTGATTCAATAAAGATACGTATTAACATAAAAACATATATTTTCTTTTGCTTTTTATAAATTTATATGATAGTCTTAAAATGACAGTATTGTATGGAACGAGGAGAAGAGAAACACCAAATCAATAGAGGAGAATCAAGTAATCGAATATGTTTAGAAAATGAAAGTGAAGAGCTAGATGAAGAAAACACATGACAAAACCGAATGCTAAGAAAGATAAAGTACAGATCGACTGTAATACTATAAAAAAAAATTTGATACGGACACCACATGACTTTCTTGTTCGCTAAATTATATATATTTTTTGCTGCACTTCATTTCACTTGAAAGTGAGATCATTCTCTACAGTTAATTGTTCTTCAACTTCCATTCGTTTCATATATTCGAACTTCCTTTAAAATGGAACATGTTTTGAAAATTTTGTTAAAATATTTGTCACTATTCCTTATTGCACTACACAAACTTATTTTAATCACTCAGAAAATTGTAAAGAAAGAGATATTTCGTACATATGTCTCAGAAATATATTCTGACATTTGGAACCAAAAATAGAGGTACATTATAGAAATTCCATGAACAGGATTCCAACCTTCTAGGGCTAATAGTTGTTTAGTTATGCAAAAAACTGTACTTCGTACGAGAAAGTACAAAGAAGGAAAAATAAGTTTTGATCCTGATTCGACATATATACAAAAGTAAAATTTTGTACATGTGAAAACCAAAGAAACTAAGTTCTTATTTAAGTGTTAACAATAAATTTATCACAATAAAATTTAATGAAAAATTTTTAGATTGTAAAGGTGTTAATGTAGAAAGTTCTATACGATGATTGTAAGTATTTGAGAGTGGTGTAAAGCGAACGGTGGATTCGGGTGGTTTAATTGAAATATCAGCTGCACACACGCTTTACGAGTACAGCCCCAGCCTCCTAGGATGGCGGCGGATCACTTAGTTTTACTACACATAAAACTTAAGACTGCGGCTTATAAGCGAAGGAAAATTAACTCTTAAAATTTAATGATAAAACAAATTGAGGACGGATCAGTCTTGGTGTCGGCTGTAAAGTTTACCACACTCGTAAATTGTGGTCGGGTGACCAATGGATTTAACGGCGTGGAATTATGCGGTTGCCATCATTTCATACATCTGTGGTACGCAACTAGCATTATCATCATTTTCCTAAACCAAGATTTGCTACTTTCGCCCTCATAAAAACCAACCATATTGTAGAGTTCGCAGTTTATTTATTTTGGTTCGTTTCATGGTGCTGCACTTGATTTGCACGTTGTCGAATTAAGTGGTGTGAGATCTGGGGTGCAAAACCCAAACACAACAGAAACAAAAGGCGAACACGAATGAAAAACTAAACCTACTTCCAGAGCTGGTAACTTTGGCCTAAAGTGCATCTGAAGTATGTCCACTAATATTATTCTAATTAGAATTCTGAAGATTCTGAAGTATTCCTTCTTTCTGTGCGTAATGTGACTATGATGCTACCTTGCTCGTACGAATGAGCTGCGCTAACCGTGTACAAGGGATAAGTTCAGCGTATCAACGCGCTAGTATTTCTCCTGCAATATAATAATTATATTTTTATTACAAAATTAAATTTAAAAAATTAAATAAGAGTAAGTAATATAATTTTTATTTTGCCATTTTTCAGTGTGCACATATGGACTGCACGCTATTATTTCTTGTCTTCCCATCCATTTCTTACTTACGCTTTTCATTTAGTTCAACGTATTCATTTTAATTCTATATAACTTTCTTGAGAAAGGAGAATATTTGACAACAAAAAAAAGATTATCAGGACAGCGAAATATGAAACTATTCATTAATCGATATTTTTTTTATTTATCACTTGTCCTAGAAGAATGAAAGAGTAGTTACATGGATATGACTTGTTAGAATTACTTCTTGTTGAAGTTGCGCTTGAAACATATTTTGAATTGAGCGCGCTGAACTACTACTACGCGACCCGACTAGATGGCTCTGTGTAGAGTAATAGAGAATATTTTGTAGAGCTGAGCAAAACTCGACTCACGCATCTATTGCATTCTTATTCTTGTTAATGTATGTATAGAATGTGAACTGTACATCCATCCTGTATTTTCTTGTGCTGAAACTAAGTTGTGTCCTGCGTTTAAATAAAAAGCACATAATCAACAGACGTTTGATTAAATTATTAACCTCCGAATTCCCAACACTTCTTAAACTTAAATTTTAGTTAGTTTGTAGCAGCTTCTAGAAAGGTTTTATTTTTATTTGATCGAATCATAAAATTCAGAACAAGTCAAGTCAACCTTTACATAAATTGAGTAGTAATTCTGCTTGAATCAAACTAATTTCAGATATCAGCTCTATTCGATTCCTTTCATTCTTCGATTTCAGACGTAGTTAATATTTTTTCTAATTTCCTAGTAAGTTCTGTCATTTTTTAAACATGAAATTGATAAGATGGATAAAAAATAATTAAATAATTATAAATATGAGAACATTATTATAATTAAAAGGAAGAAGGAAGGCAAAAAAGGAGGATTGTCCTTTCTAATGAAGGACGATTTGCAACCCTATCTTAAGTTTCTGAACCTCACAATAGTATTGGTCTATTAAATTGGTTTAAACACTTTTATTTTCGTTTGTTTCGACAACTACGTTCATGTCGATTATAAACCAGACTGTACAATATGCTAATATCATTTCAAGTTCACACTGCCCACAATAAAAAAAGTGTGATATATTTAAAAATAACAAGTAAAAATAAAATATGTATAATTTTATTCCAAGTGTCCACTTTGGAAGTGTCCCTCATGGTGTTTTATTTATCCCGGCGGATTATTTAGCATAATTGGTGGTGTATGGCGCTGAGCTCGCATTTCCATAAATAACAAAAGTGAAAAGTGTGGCGTGAAGTAGCCGGGCTGCCACGGCCACGTGTGCTGTGATTGATCACGTGCAGCCGATGCGCGGATTTGCATACGGGGACGCGCGCTTAATAAATGGACTCGGGACTGCGGGCTCGGTTAACCCTAACGAAGACGCTTACGCACTGGCAGACGTGAGGTAGCGGTTTGGTATGAGTTGGTAATTATAGATTTTACTAGACTAGAATTAGACTTATTCAAATCATATTGTACTTAAATCACGATTTAAATCAAGTATACTTACATTATATTCAATTTCATTTAAATAATATCAAATTAATAAAACTGAATTCTGTTTTGACCCACTGTCTGACTGACGCTTACGCACTGGCAGACGTGAGGTAGCGCTTTGCTGGGATTAGTGATTATAGTTTTTGTAAATTGTAGGAAAATGAGAAATATCAGATGAGACTGGGTAGAGTTTGTCTGACGCAAATCATGGTGTAAAACACGATTTAAATCAAATACTATACATTATATCGAAATTTCTAAATTTTATAAACAATATTAAGTGAATTCTGAGGTGGGATTCCATAACTTCGGTTACTATCATTTGGACTTGTTATGATATCAATTGTAAATATCAACTACAAAATGAACTTCCAATTCTATAACAGCCATCATTATACTTATACCTACACATATAAAAAACAAACTTTACTCATGTCAGAATATCTACATTTCATTGCAAATTTGAATTTCCTTTCCGCCATGATGTCATTTGACGTTTGCCGTTTGTAATTGATATAATAACAAGTACAATTGTTATTTGTAGTTATTATGAGTTATGAAATCCTACTGCTGTTTTGACCGAATTTTCGTATTAATGTAATGATTCGTTCAGGAAATATGTTCATCGTAAGTTTAAAATAAACACTTTTACCAGTTTCAGGATATTAAGTCTTTGTTTACATAGACAAAAGTAAGGAGAGTAACTAAGTCAAAATTATATCACATGTAATTTTGATAAGTCAGTATGGTAATAGTATATTGTGCAACAAATGCAGAAAGTCGCCCCTTTCCCACAATGTGTGAATCACACAAGGTAAGAAATAAGCGATTCTGTACAAGTAGTACACTATACTTTTTCTACGACCACACTTTTAAATGTTACAGAACAAAAATACATGCACGACAGCAAATGTCAAATAACTTTCGTGCTTGTATTTTTGTTCCTTAACAATCAGCAGTGTGGTCGTAGAAAAAGTATAGTGTGCTACTCGTGCAGAATCACCTATTTCCCGCCTTGTGTGATTTCAGCATCGTCTCGTACCGAAACTTTCACACTTCGTGGGAAATAGACGACTTTCTGTACTTGTTGCACAATATACTATTTCACGCTTTTGGAAAACATTTTTTCTTCACTCAATGTATATAGATAATTAAAAATATTAAAACTAATTATGCAAATTAGTTGTAGAAAAAATATTGTTCGTATTTTGTACGTAAAATGTTTTTAGTGCTTTCGTTTGACATTTTTTAATTCGACAAGACAAAAAAATGACATCTTACACACTAAAAACACAAACATCGCTCACTTACTACAGAAATAACTATTTCATCGATATTTATTTTTTCGTCTAATTCGTATGGCCACTTTACAACCATTGGTAATTTAAAATAATTTTCACATTCTAATGTAGTACAAAGAATAGCTAAGCTTCCATATTTTGCAAATAATTTTTAATTCAGCCAAGGATTTTTTACGGTTAAAAAAACTTAAATGAACAAGCCAAGACATGACTTTCAAACCAAGCTACTTGGTTAGGTTCGAAACGGGAGAGATTAAATAAATAAATGTAACTGAATCCCAGTAAATATCTCGTATATATTACAACGGAAAATAATAATAATAATAATAACGAATTCGCATTGTTCTACAAATTCAGGTTATTGACACACAAATTTCAAATTAGCAAATTTGTGGTATTAATTTCGTATGGATTTGATTCCAAATGAACCATATTTATTCATTATAAAAAGTTATTAATTAATAAATAAATATATTAATTTTAATTCATTGGAAAATTACCCGTAGGTAATTACAAAAATATTATTGTTAACGGCAAATTTAGGTATTATGCAAGTATAAAATTTATTAATGATAGAGTCGAATTACATAAGCAGGTATGTTTAAGAGAGGAGCTATTTAATTATTTAGTCAGTTGTGATTTGATTGTTGACGTGAGCACAGTGGTATTCAATAGTGATAGTGAGTGTTCATCATTTGTAAAAGGTGGGTGTCAGCATTCAGTTTTTATATATGTGTGTGTGTGTGCTAGAATGGCCTCCCCTGAGGCGGGTGTTGAGTATAGGGTGTCGAGAGTTGAGAAAGGGCTATTCTGCGGTTTAGCTATCCCCTCTTCTGCGGTTGAGGAAGAGTCTACAATTCGGTTGGGACTGCCACATTCGCTGCGGTGATGTGGGACAGTACTTTGCGGAGGCTGTCAACCTCATACCAGGTTTGGTTGAGGCGTGCTCACGCTGCGGTGTTGAGACAGGGCTATTCTGCGGTTTAGCTATCCCCTCTTCTGCGGTTGAGGAAGAGTCTACAATTCGGTTGGGACTGCCACATTCGCTGCGGTGATGTGGGACAGTACTTTGCGGAGGCTGTCAACCTCATACCAGGTTTGGTTGAGGCGTGCTCACGCTGCGGTGTTGAGACAGGGCTATTCTGCGGTTTAGCTATCCCCTCTTCTGCGGTTGAGGAAGAGTCTACAATTCGGTTGGGACTGCCACATTCGCTGCGGTGATGTGGGACAGTACTTTGCGGAGGCTGTCAACCTCATACCAGGTTTGGTTGAGGCGTGCTCACGCTGCGGTGTTGAGACAGGGCTATTCTGCGGTTTAGCTATCCCCTCTTCTGCGGTTGAGGAAGAGTCTACAGTTCGGCTGGGACTGCCACACTTACTGCGGGGGTGTGGGGCAGTACTTTGCGGAGGCTGCCATCCTAATACCTATATCCTTTCTCTCACCTATTCTCTCTTTTAAGGTTTAGGAACTGGTACTGATCACTCACTGAGCGAAGAGTTTCTCATATCTCTGTTTATTTCAGGTTTCGAGTGTGTCCAGCCCAGAAGGCCCCCAGAACTAGATGACCGAGAAGGGAGCGTCGACTAAGAGATATATTTGTTAACCATAATGTTATTTTCTTTCATAATTGTATTTTAAAATAATTAATAAATAGGTATACTTAACATTTCAGAAGTGGGATCTGAACACCTTTAACCTTCAGATTTACATACAGCATAACTTTTGGAGCATTGCGGATATTTGTTACATTTATGTTTAGCTGGATAACGAAACTAGAACAACATTTCAATATGGCATTACCTAACAACAGTCCTCAGTTTCAATACGCAAGTTCAGTTAGAAGTCTATCACCGAATAATGTGCAATGGATGCAGGAAAAACAATTCTCAGTTGAACCATCTAATTACTCTGTCCGTCCAGAAACCGTAAAACCATTTTGATTCTTCAGATACAAGTCTTTCAAGCGAAAAATGGATTCAGAAAATAGATGATTTGCGCGCTATGTATAAATGGGATGAAGTAACTACCATTATGTATGTGACATCACGATTGAAGGGGTATGCGCAAACGTGGTATAAAGGTCTGCAAGGAATAAATCATTCTTGGGAAACATGGAAGACTATGTGTTAGAGGCATTTCCGTCACAGAAAAATTACTTTCAGTTGCTTCAAGAAATGATGGCTCGCATTAAAAAACCGGATGACACGATGTTGCAATATTACTATTAGAAGCTGGCGCTACTCAATGCTTGTGACATCACAAGAGAAAAGGCCGTCTCATGCATCACTGATGGAATTCCTGACGAAAACACCAAAACTGCTGCTCTTTCTAGAGATTACAAGAAACCGGAGTCTCTTTTATTATTTTTGAAAACGGTCAAGGATAATCTATCTACACGAAGCCTGTCTGTTCCCCATAAACGCGATTTACATCGAGTTTCTCAAAAGAACAAGCGGCCTTTCTATACTACCCAGCATCACAATGGTGGTATGGCAAACGTCCGTTGTTTTACTTGCGGAAAATTGGGACATACACGCACACATTGTGGCATCGAACGGCAACGTACATCGAATTACGTAGGACGAAATAGAGGTGAGTTCAGTGGAAATAGGAACCACCAACCACAACAATGTCAACATCTAAATGTTCAGCGTCAACAATAGCCACAACCACAAATGCCAGAAAGGAACATCTTAGTAACTTCTGCGGAGGTAAGTGGAAATTGTAATTTTTTTATGGATGTTGAAGTAAATGGAACGGGAGTCAAAGCATACGTCGATATGGGGTCTGCTTGCATCACTATGAAGGAATCAGTAGTACAACTAAAATTACCATTCAACAAACACAAAACAGTTGCTCTGCGTGGTTTCGGAAATGGATGTGTGAAGACTTTAGGCGAAATTGAAGTTCAGAAGTTGAAAATTGATGAAGTAGAGCTAGATGTAGTATTCAACATAGTACCAGACACAGTTCAATCCATACATATAATTGTTGGGCAACCTTTCACAAAATCACCGGAGGTAGTTGTTTACAAGGATTCAAATCGACTAAGATTTTACAGGAAAAACGACTCACCATTCAGTGAAATCGAAGCGACACCCCGTAAGAAGGTAAACATCTGGACAAAACATGCAACTGTTGTACCTCCAGGACATGTAGGGCGTGTGGTCTACTATGTAGAGGACAAAGGATAACTTTTTGTAGATTTAAGTGTACGAACACCTGAAGGAAACGAGCATGTATTTCCGCGAACAATTGTAGAAGCAGACCAGGATATGGAATGTGTTCTTCCAGTCGTAAATCTATCAGATACGGATATAACATTTCAGAAGGATAAAATTGTAGCAAGAGGATGGAAATGTCAAGCTGATAATAATGAAGTGCAGAAAAATGAAGGAATTGATTTTACGGAGGATGAACTACATGTAGGAACGGATATAAGTGAGGATCAACGCGAACAACTGATACGTCTATTGCAGGAATATAGAGATTGTTTTGCAAGAACTGTGAAGGATATTCGATGCACGAATGCGACTGAAGTGGATATTTTACTGACTGATGACACACCCATTACGTACAGGCCGTACAGATTATCAATTTCAGATAGAAAACAAGTTCAGGGAATAGTACAAGAGCTTCTGGATAGCGACATTATACGCGAATCAACTTCACCCTTTTCAGCACCGATTCTCCTAGTGCAGAAAAAGAACGGAGAAGAACGAATGTGTATCGACTACAGGCATTTGAATAAAGTAACCGTGAAAGACCGATATCCCTTACCAAGAATTGATGACCAATTGGATCGGTTGCAAGGAGCGAAGTTCTTCACAACTTTAGATATGAAAACAGGATACTACCAAATACCTATCGCGGAGAGTTCAAAGTATAAAACTGCATTTGTAAAACCAGACGGACACTATGAGTTCAATCGTCTTCCTTTTGGATTATCCAATGGACCATCAGTTTTTCAGAGGCTAATCAACAAAGTTCTAGGATCATATCGTAACACCATCGCCATGGCCTACGTAGATGACATCATCTGTCCATCATCATCATTTACAGAGAGAATTCAGCGGCTGACGACACTGTTCGACATTTTTAGGGCGAACAACTTTACACTGAATATGAAGAATTGTTCTTTTTTCAGTGCAGCATAAATTGTTTAGGATTTGAGATTGATCGAGATGGAGTTAGATCTGGAGCAGAGAAAATAAAAGCCGTTACCGGATTTCAGGCACCGAAGAATGTACATCAAGTAAGACATGTTGTAAGATTTTTAGAGCACATCTTTAATAATTTTGGAGTCCTGACAAGATTAGTTTCCAATCGAGGAACAGCCTTTACATCGAAGCAATTCATAAACTACTGTCGGGAAAAGAGCATTAAACATATAATGAACGCTTTGGCTACACCACGCGCTAATGGTCAGTGCGAAAGGGTAAATTCCACGATCTTAGCGGCACTTGCTACTTCAATACAAGAAGAAAACAAAAGGGACACAAAATTGGCACAAGTACAGTTTTCATTTAATAATGCAGTAAACTTGTCAACTAAGAAAACACCAAGCGAGTTTTTATTCGGTTACCGACCTAGATCTACTAGTGACGCAATTTTGAGCACCGAAGTTCAACCAGAGCAGCCAGTCATACATGCGACTGATACTCGGCAAGAAGTGGCACAACAATTATTAAACGAACAACAACGGATTAAAAGTAATTACGACAAAGACAGGTGCAAAGGGCGACCATATAAAGAAGTTGATTTAGTATTAATTAAAAAACAAGTCTCATTTGAAGGGGGTAGTAAGAAACTCCTAGCCCCGTTTGACGGACACTTTCAAGTGAGGCAAGTCCTACCAAATGACAGATATTTAGTTGAAGAGTTACCTGTTTCTAAACGAACTAAAAGAGGCAAGTATAGTAATGTTATTGCAATAGGCCGAATGAAGCCATATGTCGAACCGGAAGGAATATCTGCGTCGTCCAGTAGTGAAGTAAGCGAGGTAGATGACGATATACACGGCATCGTAGATTAGTCCGCGAGGACGCGGAAAAATCAGGATGGCCGAACTGTTAACGGCAAATTTAGGTATTATGCAAGTATAAAATTTATTAATGATAGAGTCGAATTACATAAGCAGGTATGTTTAAGAGAGGAGCTATTTAATTATTTAGTCAGTTGTGATTTGATTGTTGACGTGAGCACAGTGGTATTCAATAGTGATAGTGAGTGTTCATCATTTGTAAAAGGTGGGTGTCAGCATTCAGTTTTTATATATGTGTGTGTGTGTGCTAGAATGGCCTCCCCTGAGGCGGGTGTTGAGTATAGGGTGTCGAGAGTTGAGAAAGGGCTATTCTGCGGTTTAGCTATCCCCTCTTCTGCGGTTGAGGAAGAGTCTACAGTTCGGCTGGGACTGCCACACTTACTGCGGGGGTGTGGGGCAGTACTTTGCGGAGGCTGCCATCCTAATACCTATATCCTTTCTCTCACCTATTCTCTCTTTTAAGGTTTAGGAACTGGTACTGATCACTCACTGAGCGAAGAGTTTCTCATATCTCTGTTTATTTCAGATTTCGAGTGTGTCCAGCCCAGAAGGCCCCCAGAACTAGATGACCGAGAAGGGAGCGTCGACTAAGAGATATATTTGTTAACCATAATGTTATTTTCTTTCATAATTGTATTTTAAAATAATTAATAAATAGGTATACTTAAGGGGCTCGTCTGTACATCATGTTAGAATTGATGAAAAATGGCATATTTTGAAAGAAAATGCTGACGTTAATATACATGCTACATTCATAATCTTAACTTTTTTAAAAACTATTAACAATAGTTTATAAAATGACGTAAAGATTTTTTTAAAAAATTGTTTAAATGTTTAGAAAAAAAACATTGAATATTGCATTTTTCTAGAGAAATGACTACTTTAAACAAGAATAACGAATGAACTACATTATGGAAACTCATAAATTTATTTTTCGTGGAAAGATTAAAGTTGAAATAAATTATTGACGTATTTAAAATTTTAATTAACTTAACCGTATAAACAATATATTCCGACAAAAGTACAGAAAATTGCAAATTTTAAAAGATACAATTTTAACACTTGTATACCAAATTAAGGTTTGAAATTCATGCACAATATAGAATAGGGTTTAATTTAACTCTTTTAATAAGAAAACTATTATGAAATTGTTTATTTTTTGAAAAATACTGAGAAATATAAAGCACACTTTAGTATACTTCTTGCTCGAATAGATGGTGCTAGTGTAGCAATTTTAAGCAACTACCTGCAGCTTCAAACTGACTCCGCCTAACTCCCTTCCACAAAATTTAATGGAAAAGAAGGTTCGATGTACCCATACGTCTGAATTTTAGAATGTTTTGTAGAGTACCGAAATTTTTATTTATTTTAAATTATTAAATAACTTTAAAATACATTAAATTAAAAACCAAAATGAAGTACAGTAAAATCAATATTTTAAATCAAATGTAAACTTTAAATTTTAACTGCAATTTTATAATTATTAAATTTATTTTTTATTCAATTTTGCCTTATAAAGTCATGTTTATTTATTTAGATACAGACTGTAAAGACTGTATGTACATATATAGAACTGTCACTGTCATTCTCTATTTCTGTTCCAATTTTAAATTCCTTTTGCTTTTAAAAATCCTATCGTACACAATAATTTAAGATACAATTTTTTAAATTATTATGTACTCAAACACTTTGTAAGCAAAATTTATTGTTTAAGTCAGACATGTCATTTGAATCGATTAAATTCTTAGCACTCGGTATATAACTATTGATTATTATTAATATTATATTGTCAAAATTGAATAAACTCAAAGAATTTATCTCACTCGACCTGCAGGCTCAGCATATGTTTAATTCACGTGGTATATAAATATCTATTATTACAAGCAGTTTTCTGTTAAAAAACATTATTTCATTATTAGGTGTAGCACCTACCATTTTTTTCAGTGTAGGTGGCTAAAATATGAAACCAGGTATTTATACCACATATTACATAATATGGAAATAGAAATATTCAATTTAAATTTGAAACTAGCCAAGCAATTTAAACGAAACTGGGACTAACTAGATTAAAAAGTAAATAGGTATTACAGCTAAGATAAAAGGCAAAAATAATAAAAGAAAAAAACAAAAAGGAAAAATAATAATAATAATGAAACAATCGAAGAAAACCAAAAAGAATACCACAAGTCAAACCGCCTTGGGATTAAAGAAGAAATACCTGAGTTTATCTCAAAATAGGTAAAGGTAGCGCCATTGTCATTAGTAATAAATGTGATTATAAACATCACGTCAAGGAATTACTATAAAAAGACCGGTGCATCAAATTACAAAATAATCCCATCCAAAAATACACTACACAAGTAAAATAACCCATGATGTCTGCCCAAATCTCATTACCAAGAATTTCAAAAGAAACATGAAATTACCTAATCCAAACTTAGCTAAACTTCCAGCTAACCGATAATCCACAAATCGGGATTCTCCTGTATATCTCCTATCCAAATGATTAGACAAGGAATTTAACAATTTTCATTTCCGAAAGAACATAACAATAATAATTCATTTCATAAATTAACTAGAAAATATTAATTTAGATTTTGGAGACCACAATTTATCGTTCTATAAATTCCGGAAATTATAAATCCGCAATTACCAAAAGGGTTACCAATTAAAAATCTTGTGTATAGAAATAAATAATCATAATCTACGATTCATTTTGTTTTTTTATCTATTTCCTCATTTTTAACAGGGTCTATAAAAATTATGATTTATAAAAAAAATCAAAAAAATCGTTTTTTTTTGGTTTAAATCAGATTTTTTTGAGTTTTTTCATTTAAATCAGATTTTTTTTATTTAAATATTTTTTTAAAAAATTTTTAAAGTGTGTAAATACGGGTAGTTTGAATTAAATTTTTAAGTACCTATTATAAATATTCTAATGTTATTATTCAAAAATATATACGATTCCTAATCCTAGATATTCATGTTTATTCTTGTTTGTGCGCCGTGCTGCGTCGACGTAAGTACATGTTTCTATTTAAATATTACAATAACAATGTGCCATTAAATAAATAAACGTTTTCCTTTTTGTTAATTGAATTATGATTTGTTTTTGTTTTTTTTTTTTGAAAATTGTTTATATTTTTAATTCAATAAATACATTTACAAGGACAGTTACAAAAATTATTCATTTTTCATTTAAGTTATTAAATTTTATTTATCTTGATTTAATTCAATGATTTGAAAAAAAAATCACTTGATTTAAATCAAGATTAAAATCATGATTTAAATCAATCTGATTTAAATCTCTCAACCCTGCTTTTAAATTTGTAAATAGGTAGGTACAAAATTCCAACTCAATATATTTGTATTGTAAGAAAAGTAATGCAGCCTACGATTCATAAATATTGGAAACATTAGAAAAAGATAAGAATAGATTGAGTGAGAAATACATACAACTACCTGCGGTAGGGATAAAGTACAGGCCAGCCCCTTTGCTACCTCCCCCTTTCACCCTCTACGTCTCAGTAACTTTGGGATTGCAAGACTACAGCCTTAACAATTATGCTCCAATACCAAATTAAAATCAGAATCATATATGCTTCTACACCTTGAAACATTAAAATTTAATTCAGAAAATTAAAATTTTCTCATATAAATTTCAGCATCAAAATAAAACCTTTGCAAATTCCCTCATACCCAGTTAATTTAAATTTCAGTATTTTTAAATTGTTTTCATAAGTAGATTAAAAATTTCACGAGCTGAACTTTATATTAAATATAAACATTTCTGCTAAAATTACTCGAATTCCCCTTGTTCATATATGGCATTATATAAAATCTACCACATGCGTTTTATTATTTAATTATATTTTTTACAACTCTGAAGCAACATAACCATAAAAAAATCTATTAAAAAATTCATAAGGACGAATATGAGTAAAATTAATACTGTGAAATATATCACTGCCTAAAATATTGTGAAAAATTTATTATAGTAGTAAAACTTCTCTATTGCGGAGTAAAACTAAGTAGATTTCGGTTCATGATAATTGCTCCAATAAGAAGAAGTGCTTAATCTAATAACAACCCCTAATAGCAAATTATCTTAAGTTTGGGGTAGTACAAGTTAGGACGATATATCTTTATTAAATAAACAAGTACTTCCAAAAATTAATCGAAGGCATGACGCATAAGATTTAATTAAGTTTTGAAATATTGTTGAAGATGCTACTCGTAATAAGATGCTAGGATACACAATTAATTATAGGATAGTAAATATATCATCACTTCTGTGCTCGTATTTTTCGGCAGATTTTGTTGATGATATATTCTACTTTGTCGCTTTATTAGTAAAATAAATAATATTAAAAAAAATCTTTAAAAACCATATTTATACTTTTAAACTATTTTTTCTATAATCGTACTTTTTCTTCTACAAACATAATTACTCTAATATAACTTACTCAACAATTAATCTTATTATTTTCACTAACAAAATTTCTGTAAAATTATTTTCAAATGCTTAAAGTTAACATATGTTCATACGAATATATTATTTTAATATCAATTACAACTTGGAGCATAATCTTAACCCAAATTATATACTTTAAATTCTTGATTTGTTTTTATTTGATTTACTTATTTAAATTAGACGATAAATTTTAAATAATTATATATAAATTCAATGTTTATAGTTTTCTTGAGTGAATGAAATTATATTTGAATTCTAAGCTTGAGTTTTTTAAAAACTGACAATTTGCATGATTGACCATGTTATCATGGTTACCTAGTAAACGGTAGTGAAAAACAAATTTTCATATCATATAAAAGTAAATAACAGTGACGTAACAATGCAGGCAAGGTCCTCTGTTCCAGAATCAATCCAGGCAAATGTAAAGTAAAAAAAGGACACTTTTCAAAATAGGTACTTCTTAAAATTTTATCTGTAGTGAATTTTCTTGAACGGGAGAATAGAATTTTGAATTAAATCATTGGGTAGGGCCAACTCGCTCTACTGTTGGGATGAGGATAATTTTCGAGCCTGTAGCTAAATAAGAAATAAAAATCCAATTTAAAATATAAACAATATTACAAAAAAAATGGGCATATTGGAGAGCAAACAGCTTTCCTGAATTTTTTTTTTTTACCTTAAAATGTACAAAAGCAAAACCGATACGGATGATAAAAAAATGTTCAAATTAATTTTGAATAAATCTTTTGAAAACAATTTCTAAATGAGAGGAACTGGAATGAAATAGAATTAGAAATATCTGCCGAATATTTTATATGTACCTATCTCCTGACCAATTTGGTAAAATTCATCGTCAGAATTCAAAGCATTAGGTAAAACATTTGGAGAATAAATGACAACAGTCAGGTCAGAATATATTTCGTGAGAAATATGTACAAAATAAATTAAAACAATATCTCTTTTTTTCCAATTTTTTCCAAGCAGTAAGGAATCGTGATAAACATTTTTTTTAATTATCCAATTTGAAGGGAAATTCGATGATATGAAAGGAATAGAAGTTGAAGAATGATTAGCCGTAGAATGAAATAAATTTAAATGAAATGCAACAAAAAATGTATAACTTAACGTAAAAGCAAGTCACATGGTGTCCACATCAGATTTTTTTATTAATAATTTCTAACAAGTTATTTGAAATACGTAACTAAAATAATTAAATTAAATATAAAATTTGTAATAAGTGATATTGAAATATTAAAAACCAATCTGAATCAAATGAGAACATATTTGGCAGCATTGTAATTATAGAGTTAGGGTTTAATATAGCTATCCAGTTCTTCTTGGTGGAATGATGATAGGACGAGAGGAATCCGCTCTAATTGCAAACATATCAGAAATGAATGCATGGTCGAAAGGAACGCTAGAAATGCATTTGATTACGGCAGGTTCCGGCTGCCCCTGTGCTATTGAACACAGGGGTAGTTCTTGGTCTTGGCCATTTTAGTGGTGCATATGTTATTGTTAACGCATGGCTACACTCTGTGGATGCAGGAATTCTTTTGACGAGGAACAGCGATTTTATTGATTTAAAATTTAACTGCCACTAGAACTCTGCAGGAGTTCATATGTGAATTCACTTATATATTTCTCCAATTTCAACACAAAATATATTTCCACAAGAATGGAGTCATACCGGAAAATATACCGGTTTTTTGTTTTAACAAAACATATAATAATTATTTATTTCTATTAATTCAAAATAGTCAAAACGTATAGAAAACGTAACGTTAATATGTTGAAATCGACACGATTACTCTATTACATTATCTTCCTTATTATAGGTAACGATCAATGAAATAGTTATTTGTCAAACTAGAGAGGAAAGCATATCTTTTTACCATTCGAGTTCGAATTTAACTCACGAGCGTAGCGAGTGGGGCATTCGATTGAGAGTAGGAAAAGTGCTTTCCTTTCGTGTTAGACACAACATTTTTTTCACGACATATTTCAAAAATAGATTCATTCGAACCAAAAAGAGCAAGAACGTGGTAAGTTACAAAATATGGTTATAGCTGTACTGGCAACTTTGACGTTGAGCAGTGCATTGTTTATTGCCAATATGCCAATTCAAGTTAAATTACGAAATGTGAAAAAAGAAAAGAACAAGTCACAATTGCCATAATTTTTTTAAAGAATATTATTATTAAATAAGAAATTTTGACTTAATAATGATTTTTTCTAAATATTTCATTCTAAAATAATATCCATGTTATACTGTTATACTAGTACACTGTACATTTTCCTCTCTAGAGAGGGAAATAGTTATTTTTTATACAAGACGATAAAATAATATTTTATCATCAAGCGGAAAATGTTAATTCACGAGCGATATAATCGCGAGTGAATTATTTTTCGCGAGTCTATAATTTAATTTTATCGTCGTGTATAAAATTATTTTTTTTTGTATCTCATTTTAAAGAAATTGAAATTAGAAAAATTTAATTTTTATTTGAGAACAATTTTTAAATGTCAGTAGTGTGAGTTGCTATTGAAATAAATATAAGTTAAAGTACTTCATCGACCCTTGCTGCTACAGTGTTACTTTATCTACCCTTGCGATTAAAGTGCTACTTTATCCACTATTTTGAGTTTTGCACTTTAACATCTGCTATAGAAAAAAGTAATTTTCCTCTCTATTTCACCAAAAGAAAGCAGGGCTTTCCAAGCATGTGAAAAAATGACTTTTTACCATCAAACTTACGATATGGTGACCTAAATTTAAACTTTAAAATTGGCAACATTTTCATGTCACTATACTCGTACTACTACTGCAAAATAAGCTTTGTTTGCAAAGTAGTGATTGAATCATGCTCTAATAATTCCGTAAGACCGTGCGAACATTCCAACTTGATTCTAAGCTGAAGTTTTCCGCGAGTGGAATCTTTTTGTGCGCTGACTTCTCCTTGTGCTAAACACTGAATGCATCAGCGATCCCGGTGTTTGCTCGCTGCAGTGGATTGGATTTGGCGTGATTTGGTAAACGTAAAGACTTGGCTGATCAAATGATTCCTTCTCCTGCCGCTGCAGTCCTTTCCGCTACAATCAAGCTCAGCAAACATTAGCACAGATCAAAAAATACACGCACACGACTTTCGGTTCCACTTAGGAAGCAGAAATGTCGCAAGATCTTTGATTAGGTCCTTTCAATATACATATGTTTCATGTGACTAATAGTTTTTTTTCTTTGCAGAAGTTCAACTTGTAATTCCTATGGTCTGACTTCGGATCTTATTCGTGAATGTAAGTATTTGTAATATTTAACTAAAAAAATCTAATATCGTATCACATCATTCCATTGAGGAACGTAGGACTATTAAAATAGATTTGATAGGTGTAAGTTATCAACTTACAACCTCTGCAAAGGATGTACAATTTATAGTGGGTTCCCAACCACTCGGATATATTAATTTTCTCTAACCAAGTAAGCCACCGTTGTTCGTGTTGTGATATATTAACATACTGAGTGGTGACATAGGGATTTAACATCTAAAATCATATTTTCGAAAGTTACTGCTTTTATATTTATTTTAGGTAAAAAAGCATCATACAACAGTTAAAGAACATAAAATTCTGCATCTGAATCAATAAACAGTAGTTATTTGTGCTGCTAGGTAGAAAAGTTGTTCTTCAGAAAACAATTTTACTGCCTTGTAACACACAATATTTTTTAACCTACAACAATAAAAATTATATAAACATCTTACGAACACTGAAAAATTTGACATTTAACTTTACCTCAATGAAATTTGTGAAATTGATTACTAAGATTATAAACAGAATAAGAACAAAAAACAAACATTTTATTTTGACATATAAACAAGTTTAGTAATTTTTTTATTTACATTTATATATAATAAAAATACCTGGATTCTAATATAAGTATTAAAATAAAGTTAAAATATTTTAAAAGAACGTTGACATATTTTATTCTGGCTGTTATTTCTAGCTAAATGAACGCCATCTACTGACTGCACACGAACTGTTATTTTCTTCCGTAGGGACTAGTGAGATTTTGTAGCTCTGGTTGATTTACATCATTTTGATACCTAATTTCTGAGCTATTAAGACACATAAAATTAAGTTTGCGTATTGATTTAGATGCAGAATTTTATTCTCTACAACTATTATTTGAAACTTTTTTAATTTAAATAATTAGAGAAACAGGAAATTAAGAAAATATATTAAAAATTCATGAATTTAAGCGAAAAAATTACATTAGGTGTGCCCGTTTTCAATTTATTTTATTTTACATTACCTAACAGATCGAAACCCAATAATAAGTCAGGCGACTTAAAGCTTTTAGTAGATTCTGATCCACTCAAACTCGAATTTTTGGTTTAATATTTATCGTCACTGAGATTTGCATATACAACCTTTCTTATTTGTCAGGAGATTAAAATGAATTAGATTTTTGAAAAAAACGATAAGTGATTTTCACTTTGTTGAATTTTGCGTAGGCCCCTTTGAATACATTCAGCGTGGCTAGAGTAAGATTAGTTTTTTGCTCTTGATAATTGAATTTCTTTTTACAAACTCCGACTGACCCTAATACGTATTCATGTATTTTGTAATTGATGTTATAATTAAGGTATGGAGTCCTTTCTGTGATGAATTTCATTTATATATTGCTTGGATGTGAAGAGCCCTACACTTTCCTGTTCAGGTCTAGAGCCTATACGTACCTTCGTACCCCTAAGTTGAAATGTTTTTGAAAGAAAAAAGGAATTCTGAGCACAAAAACCAGTCGATTGATTAGCTTGTCTATAGCCGGAAAGAAGTATAGATAGTGAAAGATGCCCGAAAATGTACCTGTTGGTAATGTTTACTATGGAAAGAAATAGTTGTCTTAACTTCTAACTTATGAAATAAGAATACAAATTTTTCTAGTATTTTAAGAAAGAGTTGAAATTTTAATACATTTTTGAAAAGATATACGAAACAAGTTGTTAAACTAATTTGTACAAATAAATGAAAATTGTGCATAAATTTTATAGAAATAGTGTATATGAAATAGAACTTACATGCGTATGTAATTATATGTAATATTTTTAAAATCAATATTTGCCCATTACAAAGAGCTAACATCTTTGTGCCACTGGACTGATAGGTTACAATAAAAATAAACATGAGTCAACATTTTATTAATTGGATGTAATGGTGTAATGTACGGGCAGCGGTAGATCACTTGGTTAGTGCGCTTCGATTAGCTAATCTTTATCCAAATCAAATACGGTTGTTTGGAATCTACCAAAAATTGAAATTTCTTGCAGAAGCTGTAGGTTGACAACTGCATGACTAAAATTCGAGTAAAACTTGTCACGACATAGTCTCTCATTCTAATGGTCTCACAGAGATCGAAAAATTATTCGTTGATTGCAAAAAAACGAGGTCAATTAAAATTAAGGATTTTCATGCAGATATAATTTACATAACCAAACAGGGGTAAGATTCTATAACACATAACAACTACAAATAACAACTGCAATTCTTAAATTATCAATTACAAACGTAAAATGTTAAATATCACCATAAGGGAAATTCAAATTTGCAATGAATTTAAGACATCCACACTACATTCTAGACATGTAGAGTGTTCTTTATACAGGATGGAAATGAACTTAATGTCAGAAATTTAAGAGTGAGTAGTATGACATGTGTAGATTACGAATGTGAAAGAATTTTTTAAAAATTCGAAAAACAAAAATTCGAGTTTTCTTCAGGAAACTTTTTTTACTGCTGTTTTAATTCATATTTCATTAAAAATATGTTTATCAAAAATACATTCAAAATTAGTTGTATAAGATATTATTCTTAATAATTAAATTAAATAGTATTTTTAACGAAAATTATGTTTTTATTTACAGAGGAATGCAAATGCTTAATGAAAACTTCTCTTAAATATGCGTATTTTTTAAAAATTCTTTCACTTTCGTAATCTACACATGTCATACTACTCACCCTTAAATTTATTACATTAAGTTCATTTCCACTCTGTACATGTATGAGTATTTGTAAGTACGTATCAACCATAAATATTCATTACTGTTATAGAATAGCAGGTATACTTTGTAATTGACATTTGCAATTGACATAACAAGTCCAAATTATAGCAACCGAAGTTATAGAAACCCATCCCTGTTTGCATAAAAAAAAATCACTTATAAGCTAATATTATTATAAGGTAAATAGAACGCACAATTATGTTGTTGTTATTTTAACAAAATTAAAATATTTTAGAAGGGAACAACAAACAGTATTAGATAAATTTTTTACAACAAACTGTTCTCATTGACGTAACCTACAATGTCTGAAATAGTGTTCCAGAACGTTTTTAAAAATTGAAAGCATTCGCACTTAATACTGTGACTTTCCCTCCATTCCATTTCTTTCCATCCTCAAAACTGCTTTCCTGCCGCCCCTGCTATATATTTTCTGATTAATTTGGCCCGTCATGTGATGTAATAACTTAACTCACGTCTGCCGCCTCGTTCTTTCATTCGCCGCTGTTCGGTTCTGCTTGGCTTCCTCTACATTTATATCTCTGCGAGAGATTCTCTTCATCACTTCACGACTAGCACCGGAGACTAATCACGGATTGATGACGATGAGGACAATCGCTGGATGGGAAACAGCGGAAGGATTGTGATTGAATGGTCAATGTAGGTTGTGTTATGATGTTTCAGATTTATGTAATTAGATAAATATAATACAAATTTGTAGTAAGCTAAAAGCAATCGTTTTGACTTTTCGAACATCAAAAGAGATAATAGTAGTAGTAGTTATAGGTTATCATGTAGCCTAATGATTTTTTAAAAGAAGATACCATCGTTAAAATATTTTAAAATATTCAATAATTAATAAGCCATGAATTTATTTATTTGTACAGATTTTTTATTTATATTAAAAATTTGTAAACTTATATGTTTCGTCATAAGAAATTTCATGATAGATAAGGATAGATCATTTTCAAATATTGTAGGTATTAAAAATACAGTGAATTAATAAACTTTAACAATCTCACCGATGACTTGGAAATTAGTAAAGCTTCTTATATTAAATATGTTATAATTCGTTTCTTAGTTACTTGTTTACTTATTTTGATGTGTTTGTTATTACCGTGAAAAAGGCAGTAGTTTATGCTGCCGAAACGTTGGATTAATAGTTATTCACATAAGAGTCAGGAAAATTGTACATTACTGCCGAGGAGCCATATTGAAATATGAGGCACTTTGTGTCGAGTATTTTATGGTTTCGAGTCAAGTACAGACATTTTTCTGACGAATCATGTATTATTTTTTTCTTAAACCTTTGATTATAATAAAAAATCTTTTTTAAATTTAATAAGTAAAATAGATTGCCTATAAGTATTTGTAGTGTGCTTCTTTCGTTTCTAAAGTGACGGAAAAAAAAATATAAACAAACAAAAACCAAACTATCAGTTTTGCATTTTTAATTTTTGCACGTATAGTAATTATTAATAAACCTTTCTGGATCAGATGGACAAGGAAAAGGAAGAATGAACACTTGAAAATTATGCCCAACAGTGACATATGGAGGAGGATTTGTGCTTGTATGGGGCTGTATGAGTACAGGACGGGTGATAAACTTAATTTTTGTTGATGAGAAAGTGGGTTATTTGAATATTTAAAAAAAAAAATTGGAAAAATGTGCTGAAAAGTTGGGTTAAATGGTATCTTAAATATTTCAACAAGATAATGACCCCAAACATACTACACGTAAACTGCTAGAATAGTTATTGTACATTTGTAGATAACAATTAAAACGCCTCCAGTCTCCAGACATGAATTCCATTGAACATCTCTGTGATTTATTTTAAGAAATGTGTAAAACAAGAAGCCCGAAGAATATGAAAGAACTACTACATTAATGGTAGAAGAACAGGGTAAAATTGACTCCCAAACTCCAAGAAAATTATTAGGAAGTATTACAAAGCGTTTAAAAGAAGTAATTCTAACGAATGGTTGTTCAAAAAATCATTGATTCTATATAATTTGCAGGTGTACGGAGACAAATTGGCATACTTAGTTGTTATAATAAATATAATATTTCTTATAAGTTGCAAGTTAAAATATAAAATTTATTTTGTGTATATTTGTTCAATAAAAAACTCTTTTTCCTTTACTGGTGTACGGGACTAATTGGTTTGAGTATATATACGTTTAGCCGTAAAATGTTGAAATATTGTGTATAGAATGCTATAACATCTAGTTGTGCACATCCCTTTCTTATTGCAATGGGCAGTGCCAAAAGGGCACTTTGCTCAAAGGTCTTTTTCTTTTTGTATTTTTCGCATAACTCAAAAACAATTAGCGGTAAAATATATCGCACTTTCAAATGAAATAAGTTTATATAACATACAGCAAAAATAATATAATAAATATACAGGGTGTTTGGCGAAAGACCGGCACCCAAAATATTTCGTTTAGTTTGAGAGATACAAGAAAATGTTAAGGAGCAAAGCTAAACTAGACAAAGGGACTCATAAAATGATCTTAGTACAAATTTTGTGTCACTTCCGGTTTTAGCAGAAATGGTTCCAACTTTAATTCTAGCATAGAGAATCGGTATTTTTATATTTTTTTACAGAATGTACATAAAATTAGCTTTACAATGATACCAAAGTATCATAGTTTTACTTCAACCATTTCAAAATGGCGACAATTTATTTTCATATTTATGTACTTACAACTATAGGTACTTAACGCAAAAAAAGAAAATTAAAATACCTTACAATAATCAACACAATACAAAAACTTTTTTAAATATAACAAACAAAATTAAAATTAAAAATACTCAAAATGGCCGCCGTCATTTTTTGCACAATTTGTCACAATATAAATTTTGTCATTACATCTTCAGGAAAGGTAGATGTAATATTTTTTGACATTATTTGTTTGGTTTCAGGTAACAAAATTTCAAATAGCTGGCTATGGTGTATTTTTTATGAATTTTTATTAGTAAATATTTTAAAAATAAAGAGTCGCCATTTTGAAATGGTTGAAGTAAAACTATGATATTTTGGTATCATTGTAAAGCTAATTTTATGTACATTTCAAAAAAATATATAAAAATACCGATTCCCTATGCTAGAATTAAAGTTGGACACATTTCCGCTAAAACCGGAAGTGACACAAAATTGTTACTAGGGCCATTTTATGAGTCCCTTTGTCTAGTTTAACTTTGCTCCTTAACATTTTCTTGTATCTTTTAAAATGAACGAAATATTTTGGGTGCCGGCCTTCCGCCAAACACCCTGTATAATAAAGTCGTGATGTCCATATCAATTTCTTTATGTTAAGGAACAAAAATTATAAGGAGGAAAGGTAGTGCTGGTACCATAAACCATAATATTTTTGTGCAACTGTAAAACCCAAAGTTAAAATTTAAAATGCATGGTTGCATAGAGGAAGAATAATGTACTAAACACCCTCCACTCCACATGTGTGGAACTTCCCGCAGTTTGAGTTTATGAACCTTGTAAATTATAAATGACACGTTGACGGTAAACAGACGGTGTCTTCAAGTCGGGTGTCGCGGTGCTGTTATTGGGAAGTTCGTGTTGTCGCATGCGACGACGGGGGCAGCGGCTCGAGCCCTGCTTTGCTTGCAGGAGAACGTGCAGGATTTTACGCGCTGACTAATTTCATTCCGATAGAGAACAGACACGAACAGGCTTAGCGTACGAGTATTTACCTGCACTCTACCAGCAAAATGGAACGGTGGAACGGGGGGTAATGGTCTTACTACCTACTGTCATAGAGGGGTTAGGTGGGTAACTGACATTGTTGTGTTTGTCAATTGTAACGAAATATTTAATCAAGTATATTATACATTAGCCAAGCAGACAACGTGGAGTTTTTTTTTATTATACCTGCACCATAATCCTTGTTTAACACACTTATAAGCGTGAGAAAACGCAAGATTTAAACACGCCATTCCTTAAAGTTGCCAAACAATAACATACCCCAAAATCCAAAGTAATGTAAAAAACAAAAGCTAATCAGTCTCTATGTAAAAAATATGAAATGTCAAAATCAATCAAAATCAGCATATTGTGCAGGTATATAAAAAAATAGCGTATGACACAGGTGTATAAGAGCCATTAAATTAAAACACTCGAATCTTTAATAGGCAAGTTATTATACTTGTATCATAATATACTATTACATTGACAATATTTTGTGATACAATTAAATCATAATATTTTGTTAATTGAATCAATCAGATTCAAATCTCTCTACCAATTGTCAGTTACTGGCATCTGCCGCAGAATTTACACGACTATTCTTAGATACAACGTCTGTCAAAATTGTGACAAGTAATTAAATGAAAGAAATATGTATATATTTCACCGAATTAACTAATTCGATTTCACTCTGCTCTATTCGCCAGGTTGCGACTCTTTTGTACCTAATTAATTAATTTCGAACCTTCTAGAATCTTCCGGACTGACCAGACAGGTCGCCCGCCATGAATCATTTACTGCTTACTACAATACTATCTTCAGAGGCGGATTTAGAATTTTGAGGCTCTAGGGCCAATATTTTGTGCGGGCCCCCAAAATTTCCAAAAAAATCAAATCTCAGAAAAAATTTCATAGCAATTATTAAACATGTTCGTTAAGGCCCAGGACATTACTATCATGTACGGATATGATACCTATTCACTGACAACGTCAAATCCTGCCCAAATCTGTCAAGATCAAAAATGCATTAAGAAAGAAAAATAAATATGCTACGACGATAATAGAGCAAAATTTCTGTTCCTCGTTCACTTTCACCTATTGAGTTTACAGTTATATTACGAAAATGAATTACTCGTTTACTATTGAAAACTATTTTATTTGAAAATTAATACATATACGTATAGAAGTTTGCAACATGAATCCCATAGGTTAGTATTCTCTGGTATGGTATTTTAAATTGGCATTTTTAGGTAATTTTATTGGTGAAATAGAACAGAAAAGTTGAAATCATTAGTGTCGTCTTTCGTTTAAAATTTAAACAGAAAAATAACGAAATTTTAAATTCCGTCATTTTTACCATCATATTGTAATCATGCCGATTTTGACATTTTGAAATTTTGATCGCAAATTAATATCTTTTTAATTTTTTGACTATTTTGAATGTAAGGTCAAGTTGAGTAACAATTTACATTTGCCACTTTTTTAGCAAATATGTCAGTCACAGCTGATTTTTCAGATGTGAAGAATTTTAAATTTGTAAAATCTGGATTTCGACGCAGCAGAAGGTATGAAAGTCTATAAATATATTTCATCCATCGAATACCCTCATTTGGCTGCATATCAGCCTTAAAACCTAAATTTGCAATCCGTGTGCCCCGTTTAATTACCGCCCCCGTGTAAATCAGTGGCGGGTATGATGGATGGGTGACAGCGCCTTGAGTAGTCGCAGCGGCGCGCGTGAGAGGGGGCACTGACAAATAGCAGGCGTCAGGCTAACCGACGGATGATTACCTCCCCTGTCGCGCGCCTCGGAACAGATCAAGGAGCAGGATTGCGCGGGAATTATTCATACAGGATAAATATTTACTGTGATGAAGATGAAACTGCAATTAGATGTGATGGAGATTTATTAGGAGGGAGAGAACAAATGCTGTGGTCCTACTAGGTAATGTACTTCTGGAGATTCTTTAAACTTACTCTAAATCTAAATTGGTTATATTTAAAATATCAATGAGAATTTTAAACTAGTAGTTTCAACCGTCTTACGTCCAAATCCTACAGTGTAATAGTTATTTATTTGGAATCCTGATACATAAAATCTGATATGGTGATATGGTATAGTACGACAAGAGATCTCAAGTTGACATTTAAATTGTTTTATGGTTGTGGTATCTATTCAAAGTTTTGCTCCAGGTACCCAGCTAAGCACTGGATTTGGAAATCCCAAAGTAATATTAGCATCCCTAACTTAATATAGATGGATTACTGTACGACATGGAAATAACTAGACAGGGATGTATTTAAAATTTTAATACCGTTAATTTCTTAGCAATAATCATTATCTTCGTGGAATTGCAAACAATTTTTGCATAAAAGCGAAACTGCTATAACATAATGTTCTTATTACCAAGAGTACATCAACGTTACTACAACTTGTGACAATTATTAGAGTATTTTTCATAAAACATGGTATTAAAATTTTAAATACATCCCTTTCTAGTTATTTCCAGGTTGTACAGTAATCCATCTGTATTAAATAAGATATGCTAATGTTACTTTGGGATTTCCAAATCCAGTGCTTAGCTGGGTACCTGAACAAACAGTGTATTCTAATGGATTTCGTACAATTCTATACCCTATAGCAGAACGCATAAAGGTCACATTTCTTTCAATTCTTTCACTCAGGGAAAAACTTTCAATAGATACCACTACCATAAAATAATTTAAACGTCAACTCGAGATCTCTTGTCAAACTATACATTACTTTCTTACAGATATGTATTTTTCTTACTATTACTTTACTATTAAAACATGCAAATCTTCACACTTAAATTTATATTTCATGATATGCAGGAGACAATGGGGTATTCCAAGTTTTTTTCATTTTTTAATATGCTATTCTATGCATAAAAATATGAGACCCGTATTTTTTCTTTTCGCCGAAAGGTTTCAAACACGCCAGAAAATATTTTTTAAAGTTTCAATAAATTACACCCTAGAAAATCGGCCGTGCGTGTGACGTCACAAGCACTGAGAATCAGCTGAGAACATTATTCGTAGGTCTGAGTCAGAGGCGTGGCGCGTTCGAACAAGAGCCAATAGGCTGATGAAGCGAGTGCCTTTTTCGACACAACAAGGCTGATACTGAATTTTACGTACTCGATTCAAATGCATTACAATTTCATTTTGATACTATGGTATTAAAAATCAGAAAAATAATTATTATATTCACTTTAATATTACTTATATATGATAAACAATGATATCCAATAAGAATTTCTTTAAAAGCCGTAGGCTTGGAATACCCCATTAAGAATTTAATCTTTTTGTTTAACAGTTTTCATAAAATTTTGTTGTTTTGTGTGGTAAATTTTAATTTACCGGTTTCAAAATATTAAGCTTTTGCTACCTACACAAAAGTAAGTAGGATATCTAAGTCATAATTGTAATTTTGACTAGTCAGTATGGTAATATTTACCGTACAGAATTGTCAAAATAACATGGGACAATTGTCATATCATATAAACCCATTCAGACTTGATTACAAAAACATTACTCACCAGAGTGATCCTTGTTACAATAACATAAAACCGGTAAACTATTGAACAAACTATGGATGCTATGAATAATACTAGGCCTTAGATGTCTTAAAATTCTCAGACTCCGAACTCGAAATTCAATTGACATCTGCTGCGATTATGATACTCTTAACTAACTTATTTAGCTATAATTTTATTTATTCATTTAAAAAAATTATTAGAATAGAATTACAATTCAATATTGTCTCTCTCCTTGCGACGCCACAAATTGCTGGCGACGGTAATCACCTTTAACTGGTCGGTTACTACGGCCGTTTAAATGTTTTGATGTGACCCAAAATTACTTACCTTGAGGTGATTTTGCAATCTCGGGAAGAGGAAAAAATCACAATAAATTTACTGGCCAAAATCTCTTTTTATGAAACCATTTTTGCCAAGATTTTTCTCATCCCCAATGGATTAGTCAAAATCTGTTGAACCGTGGTGTGCATCAAATTTAACTCTTCCCAAATCATTCAGTACTGTCAACCGACGATCTGAATGCATAAAATCTAAGGTTTTGTCGACATTTTCTCCAGTTTTTAAAGATGAAAGCCTTCCACTGCGTGAAAATACCTAAAAACACTGAAAAACCTCGTCTCTTGAAATAACACTGTAACATAATAATAAATTAAGTTTAAAATATTTATAAAAGCACTTTAAAATAAATGTTTTACATAAGTAATAATTTTTTGGTTATACCTATTAATGCAACATCGGTTTTTCAAATTTTATCGTCGAATTTTCTCATTTAAAAATTAATTTTCAGTATATAAAAAATATAATATAGCCTCAAGTAAGTAAGGTACTTGTTTTGAAACAAGTTTTACTTGTCTTTTAATGCTATTGGCTGTCAGACTAGAACCACTAAAATGGGACACAGAAGTACTCGTATATGTATATTTGATTAAAGAGTAGGGAAGCTGGAATTAGAACCACAGACGTCACACTCGACTTAATTCTATTCTAAACGTGGTAACTAATTGTGACACCGCTGCCCATTTGTATACGCGTATACAGTATATTTCACGTCATCATAGTAATGGATATTTTAAAATATTTTAAAAAATTTAATATTTCATTCACGTTATTATTATATTTGCATTTGTTACTGCCAGTTTTACTTCGGAAATCACACGATTTCCCCCGACAAGATGATGTCATCAATCCCCCTCCCTCCAAAGATTTGAATCAATCGGTATAGATTGATCACATGAGTATCAACTGCGGGAAATAGACTGTACTCATATATAAAAAAGAATAAAACTAGATGCGAAATCCACATCAGATATTTTAGAAAACAAAGGTCACGTACTTCATAATTGCTTTCTTAAAGTTTTGTTCTTGTCAACTGTCCAAACCACTAACCTCTCCCCTAAAGACAAAATAATTTATAAATTATATCTGAAAGTAATCAGTAAAGTGGCAAATCTTTTAAAAATTAATTCTTTCTCCCTTGGTCGTCGTGTGGCATCCCCATTGTCTTCCCTAATGCTTCTTGGTTTTGTGATTGATACATTTTTCAAATATCGAACGGAGGAGGAGAAATAGTTCCTGCATCTTCCAACTCTGTCCAACACTCTCTCTGTTCAGTGTTGCCAACCCCTGGGGCATAGGGATGTTAATATTTAAGCAGTTTTTCCACCGATATTATGCCGATTGAATATGTGGTTTTTGTTCGACTTATGTTTTTTGCTCCATTTGTAACAAGTCAGAATTCATGATGTGTTGGGGTTTTTTGAATCCGGAAGTTGGTAATCAAAAATGACGGCAGATTTGTATAGTTTTTTACTAGAAAAACTCTGGGAATATGTGGACATATGAGGTGTTTTTCACAAGAAAAGTTTATAAATAAAAATGACTACAATCTATTGTTTGGTCTCGTATACAAATATAGGACTCAGAAATTTATATTTATATAGAATATTTTACGAGGCCATTCAACTTTCATTTGAATTATATTATTATTATTATATTTCATTTCTACCACCCGCTTATCAATATACAAATATTTACCTCCCGCCTATCAATATATAAATAAAGGAGGTATTGTTTTTGGTCAAATTTCTCGGGTATTAGTTTTCAACATATGAGTACGAATTAAGGTCCTAGACCGTGATGTCTATATGCCTGTATGTATGTGCGTTTGTGTATCCGTGTGTGTGTATGTAAATGACGATTTTTCGTCCACAAAACTCGAATACGATACTTGCAAAAAATATAATATGGTATTTAAGAGTTACACTCGAATATGATGATTTGATGAATTGATTAGACTTTGACTATAATTCGTTAAAATAAAAATCAAACATCAAAATCTGCGTTCTTTTCACTCTAACTTTTTCTTTAAATTAAAAAATTTAGTCAGTAGAACGCAGATTTTGACGTTTGATATTTATTTTTTCATAGCAACTGCTATTTTCATGTAACTGTATACAAACTTATTGTTAATGTACGGATTATATATATTTTTTACATATTAATCAAAATTATTCTGTCTAAATTTTATACGAAACGTTGTTTTAACTATTATAATTAATAACAACCACAAAATTATTACAAAACACATATTAAAAATAATCAGACACAAAAATCTAATCTAGTATTTTTAAAATCAAATCAGCTGCGATTCTAAGAAATAGTTAGTAATTTCAACGGTAGAGGCGCCGAAACAAGTTCAGTTGACCTTTACTCGTTCTTCACAAGTTTGTTGTAAATAGTGAAATGTAGTGCAAATAAGTTTAAGCTTTAAACATAGATTAACAAAACGGTAAATATATTTAATATATACATATATTCAAGTTATGTGTCTTATTTCTGAAATATGTGGTGATTTTAATATTTTAAATAAATATTTTAAAGTACTGAGTCATCTTGACGACACATTACATCAAATAAGATACACACAATGTGTCAAACTAGTTCATAGTCTAGTATTTAACTATTTTATCTACTATCGAATGCCTTTCGTAGCTTAGTAACGCAAACAAACATTCCAAGAATTTGTTTCGTATCATCTTCACAACATAGATTGGAATTTTTTACTTATTTAGCGGTTAGGGAGTTTTAAGATTTGTTTTGTCTAGTATTTTATAGTTAAAGTGGTGATTAATAGTGGTTAATTTTTGAATGGACAACTTAGGTTCATTATAATTAATAATAGTTGCAAACTATACATGTTTATTCATATTAATAGATTATTTCCCAATTGTTATTCATTCGTGAAATTCTGGTGAATTTCAAATTAGATCATTATTATAATTAAGCAAAGTTTTATTACATATATTTCACGTGGATAATGGTATTTGCTATAGATATATATTAGCATATTTAAAATTAATAATCTGTCAATGTGCAGTATTATTATAATTTCATATCTTGCAGATATGAATTATTATTTAATACATGTATCATTACAGCTAATTAACTATGTGGGTGTTCAAAGCTCAATATATATTTTCAACATAATTTAAATTTAAATAATGAAATAAAGAATTAATTTATAAAATATAAATATGTATGTTGTGTTTTAATAATTCTTTGTTTTTGTAAAATTGATCTCATTTAAATGTTAATTAAATAAGTTGAACTTTCATAAGGAATTAGAACAAAATTTAGTGAAAAATTTCTGGCAAAAATATATCCAGAATCCAAAATTAAACATATTTATTCCATGCTAACTTCATTTTAAAGAAATGTTTGTTTTTCAAGTTATGCTATGTCAGATTACCAATATTATTGCTTTAAATAATTTCATTATTTGATATCTGTTCCAAAGTTATTTTGAAATACTTTTTTACAATCTTGGTATTGTATTTCAAATTTATTGTTTCTATTCTAATATCAAATTACTTTTTATTCCTAATAAAATATTTTTCTCACCATATCAAATTACGTGTAAAAATCTAAGATTCCAATTTTCAAACCAATAGTTCAAATAGATAACATCTTAACGCACAGAAAAACAAGAGAATGTTAGAAATCTACGGCATTTTAACACTATCTTAGAAGATGTATCTGAACAGGATTTTACTTTGTGATTACATTACGACGTATAGATAGTAAATAGATAAATAGCTGATTAAATACTACAGATATATAGACTGGAATAAAAATACATACTTATATGTACATATATCAATGCCTGTCAGTTTCAATAGAACAGGTCATTTCATTAACAGATGTTACAGATGTTCTTAAATTATTTTTTATACTTTTGCGTTAACAATTGTCCTACTGTTATATCGAAAACGGTATAATAATATCAGATATTGTTAAACTGTTTTTGGTATTTTCGTTGTAAAATTCGTACTTCTAACAACTGCACTGTACTTTAAATTTTTAATATAATTTATATTATTTCTGAATATGAAAAACGAATAAACAAACTAATTTAAAAGGATATTAAAATTTTGTAAATCCTTGTACAGATTTGTAAATATTTTCAGAATATTTTAAATGCATTTTGACTGGTAAATTATTCATAATGAAAATATGCTTATGATGACAATTATAATAGTAATAACAGCAAATAAAAAACAAAAGACTATGACCCGTATTACGAGCTCACTTTTATAATAAAATCGCGATTTTAACGCTCACTTTTACATCAAAATCTTTTGTAAAAACAAACGTTAAAATCGCGATTTTATTATAAAAGCGAACTAGCTCACTCTTATAATAATATGGTGATTTTAACTTTAAATTTTACATAAAATTATGATGTAAAAGTGAGCGTTAAAATCGCGATTTTATTATAAAAGGGAGCTCGTAATACGAGCCTCTCTGTTTATTACTGTTTTATTCACAATTATGACCTCAACAAATAATAAAACAAAATAATATATATAATTTTATGTTTATTTATTTTTATAATTTTGATATTTTATCGACTTTTACATGTTTGAAAATAAGTTGCAGTAAGTAAGTAAGTTGCAGAACCCTTATGATTTAAAGCCATGAGCCGGCCCTGAAAATAAGTAAAATTGTCATGAAAAAATTGAATTCTCATCTCTATTTCACCTGCAGCAAAACGTATTCCAGGATTATGTTGCTAACGATATACATATAGACAAATACTTTGATTTATTAATTTGTTTATGACCATAAACAAAATGCTATTAGCAATATGAAAACATTTGCGAGTAAATAAATTAATTACTGGCGTAATTTCAGGTTTTCACCAACATCAAAACAATAAAATTATGAATAAACAACTCATTAAAAATTAAAATATCACATAAAATTATCTGCAATTGACATAATATAAAAATGTAATAATGAAAATTGCGTTTGTCAGTAAATAATTAATATGAAAATAGTGAAAATACAATGGCTCACTTTCGCAGAGAATTAAAAAACAGGGATGCAGTCATCAACTCCAATTCCCGTGTAATCTCCACGTTCATTTGTTCTCGTCACGGCCCCGCGATAATGGATTGAATTTGCGCTGTTTATGTATTTTTAATTTACATATAATCATACAGTGATGATATATTAAACTGCAATTAATTTTATTTTTTGCTGCAAAAAGCGATATCGGCAATGAATTATGCTAATACTAGATGTATTTGATGTGGTTTGGCATCCGACCAAAGCTCTCGAGCTTGGCACGGCAAAGAGCTTTAAGTCGCGCTTCGGGGTCTTACCACATCCATTACCTAACTAGGAAGAGCTTTTTTTGGAATTGACCTAGTCTGGAAAAATACTACCATGCATTAAAGACACTTTACAACGTCGATATTCGAAGAGAGTAAATCATTGGTATTAGCTGTTACAAAAATTACTAAGGAGTACATTATTCTGTTCTTTATGGGCGAATATTTGACATATCGGATGCTATTATGCCAAGAAATTTATCTTTCATAATAATCTATATAAGAATACACTTTCAAATCTTCTTTTTTAGTACCTGTGTACCTGAGATAATAATTAATATTTAATTATATCAATTTTCAAGTGAAATTTTCAGAGTTTTAATAACAATTATATTACAAAAGTTGATGCCACAGAATAATTTTATTCGTATTCAATCTTACACATTAGAACCCAGATTAAAAAAAAGATAACTCCACTAGTTTAGTGGAATTAGCAATATTTGTAGATGATTATTAGCATCTCTTAATAGTGTTTCACAAGGCAAGATTTCTTGTCTTGCCTCGTAAAGCAAGAGAAGACATTTTGTTGCATATTTTTTGTCTTGCATGTTAATATTCGCAAATGGCCTTGAACATATAAATAATCTTCTATCACACGTACATTTTTCAATTTATTTATGTAGTATCACTAAATGAATATTATAAATACAAAAATCGCATAACTGCATATACTATACATATATTTTAGCATAACACTGACATTTGTACAAGTAGAAAAGCTATTTCCAAAGCATCCCTGGTTAGAAAGAAGCATTTTGTGTCTTAACTTAATATTCATGATTTCGAAGAATAATTATATGATTTAGTTAATAATTATTACTATTATATACAGTGTGTGCAAAGAAATGCGGAACATAGGACTTTAACATGGGATTTCAAAAAATTGCGGATACTCTCTCTCCTGATAGATTTAGAGCAAAAATGCAAGAGTACAAAGTTGTTCAAAATTAAATTCTACGTCAGAGAAGATTATAATTGTTGCAACAGCACGTCTGCAGTACGAAATATATTAAATATGAAATGTAACATTTTCGTTCAAAATCAGACACCCATGGAAATAAAAGAAAATATCTATGTGTCATTTGTGACAGTTAGTAACCTTACTTTGTGTTCAATATTTTTATTAATTATATTTGTACAATTTTTTTTAATATTAGCGTATTGTTAAAGAAATGAATATAAATTCAACTTAAATAATATTAAAATATAGGCAATAACTATTATAATTAGTGAAACTTCTCTAAACTGACAGATAGATATTTTCTTTTATTTCCATGGCTATCTGATTTTTAACGAAAATATTACATTTTATATTTAATATATCTCGTATTACAGTACAACTTTGTACTTTTGTAGTTTTGTTCTAAATTTATCAGGAGAGAGAGTATCCGCAATTTTTTGAAATCCCATGTTAAAGTCCTATGTTCCGCATTTCGTTGCACACCCTGTATATTCTTTGAAAATTATATCCACATCTTGCTATTCTTGCACATTTCTTGCAAAACAATTTCTTGCCTTGTCTTGCTTTAAAATTTGTAGTTCTTTGTCTTATTCTTGTCTTGCATTTTTTGCAAGACTGAAACATGATCAAAAAAAATACAAGACTCATGTAAAACACTAATTGAAACATAAAATAGAGGTGGATGACTAGATGTTATAGTAATTACATAAATACACGAACAAGGTACCGTTTTGGCAATGGGGTAGGTGACCAATTTCTAAATTTGGTATATGTGATAGCTTGTACAAAAATAATATACCCGTATTTTTTTAAAATTGTTAATTATATGTTGTTTTGAAGTAAATAAATAATATAGTACTTGGGAGGGGACTATGACGTCAACGAAGTTCATGAGAGCGGCGAAGGTAGACAGACGGAAATAGGTGGTGTGAGTGAGATAGTGCTAACTTAGTGAACGTCATAGTAAAGGACGCTGTTTCTATTTAACGCAAATTACTAAACAATTGCTGATAAATATTTAACTTTTTTAATGTCAACGTTAGTAAATAAATATACTTTCTATAATTCAATAGTTTTTTCATTAAAATTCTACCTTGGTCACCTACCCCATTGGCACTGCAGATTGCAATAAAAAAGGGAGGTGCACAAATGGATATTATAGCAAAATATCAACATGCAACACCTAAAACCGATTTTTTTTTATTACAATACTTTAAACGTTCAATATTTGATATTTTATTCCGATGTGACATTGTGTATAAGGGAAAGTTAAAAGTTAGGTTAAGATGTTGTAACATGTAAGTGTGACGCTTTGTGTTGTTTTCAGCGGGTGCGCGAGTGAAGCCGAACAATGTCAGTGTTGTGGACCTTGATCGTGTTCCTGTTCCGGTGCAGCCTGGCCCAGGAAGGCCCCCACAACGAGCAGATCTCTGAAGGTAGGAAAAGTTGCACTACGAGTTCATTTCACTTCTCATACGAGCAACTTGCTAATGGGGGTCTTTGTTCAAGTTACGCTAGTTTCCGCAGCACTTAAGAGGAATTAATACTGTTTAGCACACCAAATTCACAATAAATTATACGAGGGGAAGAATATCGCATACAAGCGGTATTCAATATCTGCTCAAACACTAATTCTATCTTAACCTACTTTAAAAGAAGAATACGGGGAGTCAAATCAAAAAACTTTTCTTATTTTCGGTATTGAGACGCAATGGCAAGATTTCAGTTATTTTCATAAAGTCTTTACAACTTCATATTAATACAATACATAAATAAAAAAGAAATTTAGTACACAGGCAAAAAGTGTTGAAGTTAGTTAGCAATTTGCCCATACGTCACGAATCACATCTCATTCTTGCGGAAGAAATATAAACTACTTTAGTTTTTTTCTTTATTTTATGCATATAAATCTTAAATTACACTCTAATAAACATTTCCACAAAACAAAAATGAATAGAACAGCACTGTGCCTACTATATAATTTTAGGTTAGTTTACTCTGACGTTTAACTTTACACTTGACCTTTTATTATTAGTGTATGCGTATGTGTTAGATATTCATGAATGAAATATATTATATTTTAATATACATAATCATATGATCATGTAAAATTTTAAAAGTGTTTAAGATTTATAGGAAATTGGAAGAAGTCAAAATAAATCGAAAAGTATTGTACAACATGTGTCCAACAATGAATCGTTTCAGAGAAATTCTTTTTGTAAATTTTAAATAGTTTTTGCCTAGAAACAGACAGCCATACCGAGACAATAATATCATATAATAATACAATTATGAGAATTACAATTATACTCAAAAATTTTGTTTAAAATATAGAAGAATAAGTAAAACAGTTACAACTCACCAAATAAATTGTAGGTTAAGCAGTTTTGAAGTTATATTTTATCATTGGTATAAATATTCTAAATGTGTTTTTGTCTGGATTTACAATTTGTGTATTTGTTATTATTTAATATTTTGTTGGTAAAAGTTAGTCTGTTAATTAGAATTATAAAATATGAATAATTGGAATAATGTTAATAATATTATATATTATAATAATATTAAACTAACCAAAAATACATGAAATCTGAATGGTCAATTAGTATTTATACGTTTGAAATTAAGATATTGTTCTGTTATCTAGAGGGTACGAGAACATTTCCAAACTTAATTGTTCTACTATATAAACCCCGAGCAGGAGATCGCGAGGACACTCTGTTATTAACACGTGTAGTGAACAAGAATAGTTGGTGATATAAATAAATAGTTGGTGATATAAATATCACTTAAATGAATAGTGTAGTATTAAATGTTGCAATAAATAATCTTAGTGTTTAAGTTTTTATTAATAATTGTTGGGGATGGAGGTGAGTGTGCTTTTCCTGTTTGGATTTCTGCATCCTCGGTTATATAGTTACATAATTTTTTTACATAAAAATTTCCTTAAGTTATAATACAATATGAGGTGTTTAGAAGCTGCGCCTCCCTGTTTTAAAATCCTGACGACGCCACTTGATATTGTGAATAAATTCAATAACTGTCTGAGCGTTCTTCAATTGCAGAAACTTTTAATCATGGTGTTGAGTGCCAACATGTGTGCGAATATACTACACCCGCTTGGATAAAAGTAGGTTAGGTAGGAAATAAGGCCGCTGTTCTCCTCGCAATAAACGTTTTTGTGAGGTTAGTTTTAAGAGCGGCATTTTGGAAGTGCGTGGCGTATAAATCATGGACAGGTCTCGGGACTAGCCGGAACATTTGAATATTTGTTGTCGTGGAATTCTTTCCGGCTTGGGATACACTTAACATTTTTACGCGGCTGTAAATCTACCCGACTTTATTTTTCACGTTCTGAGGCCGTTACACAAGCGCTATGGTTAAACATTCAGCTATATGGCGGAGAAATGTAGCACGAGTTTATCTATCAATAATACAGCACCAGTGCTTTACACATTGCGCCAGGGGATCACATATCTGATACAAATCTACCTGTTAATGTCATCGAATAATTAGGAAATTATTATATATTTTTAAATATACAGGGTGAGTCATCGAAATGCCCGTCTTCGATATCTCCCTTGTCGTTAGAAATACAGCATAAATTTATTAACAGATTTTATTTGTCCACTCAAGGAGCTTAACGTAATTTCGTTCTATCTAAGCGAAGCCTACTTAGTTGAATAATTACCCAGTGTTGGCCTGATTTAAATTATTTGATTTATATCATGATTTAAATCAACAGATTTTTTTTAAATAAAAATAAAAATTAAATGATATTTTATCATTTTTATTGTCATATAACAGAAGAAAAATATATGTAATAAATAGTTTTGGTTTTTTTACAGATTTCGTTTTTGTTTATGCTTTTAAAACAATAAAGTGCAGTAACACTTAGATATATTTAAAAATAAAATGCTAGGCAATAATTACAAGTAAAATTCTAATCAAGAATGATTTAAATATATTCCTTCAATTAATTGCTCGATACAAAATTTTGACAAATATTGTAATTCAGCAACGCTTATTTGATCGTGAAATTGTCGCGGCAATTTGCACTAGTGAAAATTGGTATTGTAATTTGAATGGGATTGCTTCAATTCGCCAAATACTGTAATTTAATTTGATGGCAGATTGTGAGTAGAATTGTCTATTAAATTATTCTATTGTAAAAAGAGATTTTTTTAAAAATTTGTGCAGACATTTATTTATTATCTGTAATAATTCAAGTTATATATTAGGGCCATTTCGCCATTTGGTTTTTGGACCCAGTCCGGAATCGCGGACTAGCGAACCGAACTAGGTCGCCACTGAATAATACATGTATAGAAATCATCGTACAAGTATTAAAATCGGGTTGTAGAGTCCTTAAAAGTATCGATATGCAACTTTTAACGGTATCCTTATATATTATTTATTAAAGTAGCAAGAACTGTATGACTTGTGGCCCCTACTAAAATTAGATAGGTTTAGCAAATACATATATGCCTGTCCCCTTTATGTAAAAGTTAGTGAGTGACTCATCTCTGTATACAAATTCCTGCAGCACATTCCCTGCTCCTGCCGGGACATGTAGTGCAGAGTGCAGCAGGAACATCAGGTTTTATGGCACACTAGTGGCATAGGACAACGTTAGCCCATTAGTTTGACACGACGCGTCTTGGGAGCAGGAATCGGCGGGGGTAATTATTTTCCTCCTGTTGCATCACGCTAAAATGGAACTCAAATGAATGAATTATTACTTAAATATAACTGTATTAGTATTAGTTGTTGTTAAAATATGACTCAACCAGTGATTTTGTACTTATCTAGATATCAACGCTATTAAAATGTTTGTTGTCATCAGAGCAACGATATACTTTAAAGCATTGTCTGAAGTATAGAAATACCAATGATGTTATCTCACTTGCTATCACTTTTCAAAATAATCTCGAAAAGTATGCCAGAATACACAATCTTTGTCTGAGGTGTGCATCTATCTATAATGTTATCTCTCTTGCAATCAACTTTTGTCAACTTCGAAAAAATGCGATAAATTTAAAATTGTCCCATTATAATAACTTCATAAATTTAATATTGACAGTGATGTCGTCTGTGAATGCCATATGGTCGAGAGTGTACAACAGTCCATTATAATATTTGTTTCAAAAGCCTGGACTTAATATGGACCCTTGCGGGATATATGTTCTTTGATTGTACGTTACACTTTTGTCCTAAAAATTACCATTATGTTACGAGCACCTTACGAACTTATAGAAATCTTAGTAAAACAATTCAGAAACCTCCGTGGGAATTAACACATCCTATACCATATTTCATAATTTACCTGTGAAATGAAAGCAGTAAATCCTTCACTTGTGATGTCTTGCATATCAAACATTTTCTAACCATGTCTCTAATTATTATAATGCATCAATTCAGTCAAAACATAAGACGTATATTGCATATTTGTATCTAGATAAGTATTAAATCACTAAATAAAATGTAATAGTTATTTATGTATTAAGGGCATAGTCAAAAGATTATAGCATAAGGGAGTATTTAAAGTTCGACGCGGAGCGACCTGGGAAATCGGAATATTTTATTTACAGGTTAAGGCTACTTAATAATGGATTTAAATTACAAATTTTCAATTAATGATTTAGATTTTAAAATATAAACACACTCATAATGAATGTGGTGGTTTATGAACAATTTACAAATTTAGAAATTTAAAATTTAGATTTGGAATGTAACCAATTTTTACATTCTAACTTCTAACTTACAGCCAATTACAAGAAAGCATTGAATTATAGGTAAAATTAGTATAAAATTAAAAAATGATAATTTGTGAGTGTTATTTTGATTGCATGTTAAAATAAAAATAAGCAGACATCAAATTCATTTTGTACCAAAACTAATTCACCTCACTTTAAAGAAATGTCAAATCAACAGGAAAACATCAACACTAAATATAATATCACGTGATACTTTCTGATTACATAAATTTAGGAAACCAAAATTAATCATAAACGAGAAGAAAAATCAAAATTTTAACTTAGAATTTCTAAATTAAAATAAATAAATAAAATCTATCATAAATCAGCCTTTAAATACCTATCATTGGGGAATTGTAAAGTTTAGTTTAAAAATTGAAACACTTGTCAAACAAATATTTCTAAATTAAAAGTTTATCATTGCATCGATCATCAAAATATGTAATAAGCATTACCTGCAGTACCTACTAGTACTCGTGTTCTGTCGATTACGGAAATATTCAACAGATAGGAAGTATTTTTATCCGTAATACTTAAATAATTGTCTATTAACGGTGAAAGGAATCATTGATTAATACAACGCCGTTGATTTCTACAATAAAATTATATTATCACTATTGAAACCTAACAACAATAGGCAAAAATAGCAAGATGATATATGTTCTTTGCTAGTGTAAGATATGTGTAGTATGCTGTCAATTTTTCCGTTGGGATTTCTTACAATATGTCCGTGTGAATGCACATTGTTTAAGAATAAAAATGACCGTTTACAGCATGTGCGCAATGTTAACACTACTATAACTTGCATTGTGTGTGACTTTGAACATTTTATTCCGCGCAGTATGTGTGTACGTCTGGATGTTATGTGTGAAATGTTAGGAATAATACACTCCAAGAATTCACAGACAGAAAGAAAGAATCGCAAATACAAACCTGTCTGCAAAATACAAAATACGTAAATATACAAAATGTACGCATAAATGAAAACAATGCTTTAATGCTAATAGTAAGATTACAATGCAGTTGATGTCAGTTATTTATTAGTGACTATTTTAGTAAAAACTTATCGTATGCTTTTGTAACTGCCTCCTATTGTGATAAGTGGGGGTGAGATTTATAATATTTAGAAAATAAAATTTATTTATAACAGCATTTATAATCTAGGCTTACTTGTAAGAATGAAGAAAAAAATTAAACTATGTTCTGAAATAAATAATTTATTCGCGATCAAGTCCAAGTCTCCACCATTCTATAGATGAGACGGATCAAGTTTACGAGGAGATGAACTGGTTAACAGATTTTTGACATTTGTCATATGTGGTACACTCTTCGTGCAAACAGCGACTACAAATTACACATTTTATCCAATCATTATTCTTTATCATTATCTTAAATATTTTTCTTTGCATTCCGCATATTCAATTTTATAATCTTCAGCTTCTTATTTATCATCACCCTCTAATTAACCATTTAACAACAGTTCTTCAGAACTCGTGAAATAGCAACTAGATCGTCTACTTTTCTACTTACGAAGTATTTTTTTTTCTGTTTACCGGTTGAATTGATCTTTAAATGGACCACTAAATTACTTATGACTATGTACAAACGAAACCAAATTTTTAGGTTACATTAAATCTTATGCCAGTGCCGGATCAAGGTTTTTGCCTCCCTTAGGTCTCTTTATAGAAACACCTAGAAAAGCATTGTTATTTTCAATATATTTCTTAGCATCGTTTGTAACTTTCAAACGTCACGTGATAATCAATACATTTGTAAATATATATTTGCCATGATTTTGATCATCACTTATGACAGTTGCAGCAGAAGCCGGTTTGTTGTTTCTCTTTCTTGGATTTCGCCAAGGCTTATACTCGTATTCAGCGCCATCACTCATATTTGCACTGTACCTATTAATGGAATTAGACGGATCAGTTGACCATTGATCCTCATTAAGTATTGCATAAAATTCATTCAAAGATCAGAGTTGAGCCACAGAATAGGTTTATACAGAAGCGACAGTAAGACAGAAAAACGAAAATTAGAGAGAGATGGGGGAAGGCACAAATTTAAAGGGCTCATTGTTTAAAATCGGAAAGTTTCCTCACATCTTAGGGAGAGATGGGGGAAGGTACAAATTTAAAGGTCTACACAATGCTTCTAGTATAGGTCATAGAATTGAATAGGGGAACATGAAAGGTACCGACATGGAGTGTCGCTTCTGTATGTAACTATTCTGTGGTTGAGCAGTGGATCAAGCTTTCAATAAGAAATGATTAATTCGGCCGTTACTCTTTCTGAAAATGGTCTGATCAACCTATCCCTTACACCTTACAAAATCACTAACTTACCTACAACTACATTTGTAGTTTGTCAAACCAACTATGTTATAAAGAGAGAGTCCATTTAAGACACGTGTCGCTAGAGAAGTACTTCCACGTGAGTAATACATATAGTAGTAATAAGTCTGCATTAGTGACATGTACGGGGTAAAGTACGTGAACTCCGCCGCGCCTAAAGTTTTGATTAGCGCAGATTTTTATGCGCAACCCCATTCCCAGGGTTATGAAGTGAATTATGAGCGAGGGGACTGTCCACGACCATGTACATTCCTCGCTAAAAACACACATTACATTACACATACGCAAATACACATACAATATAAATTAAATATCATGTAGTGAAACAGAACAGTTATTGTTAACATATTTGTCGATGTAGTATCACATAAACTTTAAATCATATCAGAATTTTCTAGAATCGAAATGATGACACCGTTAGGCTAGTCACTATTATTTATCAGTTTGCAACAGAGGTATTACAGGTTCTCATTCGAGATCTCATATATTATTTACATACTTTAATAGTTGAGTGGTTGTTAAACTTAGGATAAAATAATAAATCTGCAATTCCTGGTCCTTAGCTATTTTTGATTCCATCCTTATTAATGCTGGAATGTGATCTAATTCACCACTTTTAGTATTTATTTATTTATATTATATATTTATAGTCTAGGTACTATTCTTATTTTAGAATTCTTTCTATTTTAGAGTTCACAATAATTGTTATTATACAAATACTCATATTTGAAGCTGAATTTGATATTATTTCTACTGTAATTGATGTAGTTATTTTCACCTTAATTTATCCCAATTTATCTATTTTTTTTTTATCTATTTGCTCCATTTATTTATTTCAGAATTTATTTATATTGTTTGCTGTAGTTATTTTCCTCGGACTTTTTAATTTACCTAATTTATTCTGCCCTATTCTTGTTCTAAAATTTCTGAAAATTTCTTTATGGAATGTTCCAGAATTTTATTATTATTTATATTTGCTGCATAATTTATTTATAACTTTTTATATCTTTGCTCTAAAGAATAGCTTCGATAGTCTGTACCCAGATAAAAAAACACTGCCTCTAATTTGTTTGATTCCTTATATTGGTTGTATACTATTAAATGTAGGTAAAATGTATTAAGAAACAATTACCTTAAGTACATGAAGACCTGTTCCATATAGTACTTAGATAATTATAATTCTTGCTTATAAAATAGATATTAAAATTTTCTCTAATTTGTACAATAATTAATTTTATTAAATTCATGTTCCCCTCTATTCTTCTAAATTATTCTTTTTATATTATCTTCAATGTACTATAATAGGATCCTGGACCATTGTCGAAATATTACCATTTTGCAGAAGAATATGAAAATATACAACAATTAATGAGTATTAGTGAAAATATTTCATTAAATTATTATTTCGTTCGTAAGCTATTAGCAATTACATTTTATTGCTATGTCTGTCATCCATCTTTAGCAATATCATTGGTTACCTGATTTTAAAGAATAATCGCGCGTCCGCATTTCTTAGAATTTGTTTTTATTACGAAAAATAAATTTCATTTATAATATTTTTTTTTCATACATACACATATACCTAAATTTCTATATTGATAGTTTAGTTACATAAATATGAAAATAACCAATACCCTGTTCAAATAGCAAAGACAAATGACCTCAAAGGCCAACATTTTCACTTTAAAAATTGATATCTCGTTTACTACGACATATTTTTTTCAGTCGCGTTTTCACTACTGTATGCTTATTACTTATTTCACTGTGTTCTTTCAGAAAAAAAAATATCAAAAAGAATGGTTCGGGATCTCATTTAATTAATTTTATATTTGAATAAATAATTTACAATTAAATTACAAACTATTAAATGAATTAATGAGAATGAACGATTTGTTGTTGAACCAATAAAAATCAACGACCAATTTATTATTAGTGCCTTAACCTTGACAAAATTATTTATGATATAATATCGTTCTTTTTTCTTTTCATGTGCAGAATTCAACAATAAGTAAAAATAGAAATATGTGAAAGTAAGTTTAATTTAATAATGAAAGATATTCTGATATACATATTTACTTATTTATTCACATACCCTTGCGAAAAATATTTAAATTTCCGTTTTAATGAAATGAGTATTCAAATTTCTGAGAGTGGAGTCGGGAGTGTACATGCGAGGGTCTGACTTTAGCGAGTCCAGTATATTTGAATGAAAATGTAATTAAGCTAAATGCACTCCGTTAAAAACAAACACTGCTGAATTATGACATCGCCCAAATAATGAAAATATATCAAATAACTTGCACAGACTGGGATTTTTAAAATAATTACCTGTCCTACGCAAATATGAGAATGGATGGAGAGTAAACACTGAAAAATTGTATTTGTTACTTTGTTTATTCTTTTCAATTAATTCTATTCAGTTTTATTCAGACAATCTGCGTCTATGCTTTCAAATATTACTTTCGAAAATACTACATTTTACAAACTTTCTTTTAACTTGATCAAGACAAAGAAATTGTATATTACATTATTAGCAAAGAAAAACAAGTTTTCACTGCTGATAGAAGAAAATATTGTACAATAGTTTATTTGTTATTCATTTGCAAATAAAATAAAATAAAGATGAGTCAAAGAAATAATAATACCAACTTTCAATAATATAAACAATGACACTACTAACTTGTTTATTTTTTACAAATTACCTACCAGTTTTATGGGTTAGTAGCTTAAAATGTAAAGTGTAGTTTCTCTGGTGAATAAACAGTTCAGATAAATGACGGTTTACATGTAACAAATAAATATATTGGCTTTCAGTTGGTTTATTTGAAATTTGAAGTATTTCATAAATTCCGATTTTGAGATAAAAAATTTTGATTTTAAAATTTAAAACATAATTAAATTATGTCTTTTCGTTATACCAATTTCTGATATAAATTCATTATGACTCAAATATAGATAATAAGGTCAATCTGAACTGGAATGTTGTCACATTTGACAAGTACATTATTTGAACTCAAATTGTTCTGGTGGTACGAACAATATAATAAACGAGGCGGAATATAAGTAGTTACCTAATACAACTATTCTCGTATGGTAATGTTATAATGTATTTACATTCCTTGCAAATTAAATTATTATTTTATTGATATAAATTTGAAATTTTATGTAAAAAAATATGTTCAATGTATAATATATGAACTGTACATTTCAAAACTATGTCATTTTGTATAAAAATACATACATGACACTTCAATTTAATCGAATGAAAAATTCAAAAGCGAAAATATACATGATTGACGGTAGCACCCCATGTCATATATTGCAACGCGCATAACACAAATGGTAAATAATAAATTTGGTTTAAATCTAACTCTAATTGGCAGATTACAGTTTGATGTCAACATTAGGGATAAATCTGTATTCATTAATTATACATGCATGTCAATGTTAAAATATTTAAACAGACACAGCCAACAAAAACACAAGCAGAGAGTGCAGTTTTCATCAAGCGGTCATTTGTATGCATTTTGAATTTTCACACTTTTTTATCCAAATATGCAGCTGCATATTTTATTGAATTAATCACAATTTAAAACTGAATTCAAAATTAAAGCTGCCCGTGCATTTATCAAGAATCATAATATTGATTTTTGCAAATAAATGCTGTAGTGAAAACGGAAAATTTATTTCACCGGCATAGAATTTTCCAAAGCAATTTTTACCATCGAAAAGTAAGTCCTTATAATGGGTTTAATGAAATAAAAATTATTACAATATACTGTTGGGTAATAAGAGAATTTTGAATTATAAAAAGGGGGTGTATACTTGTGAAGCCTATGATGTAGCATCAATTTCACAAAAGAAAATGATGCCATGAAAATATTAAAAATTTGAAACAATTTATTGGCAGAGTATAACAAGTTTTTATAATATACACATATATTATTTATGGTACAAGTGTGTTACATTACAGATAAGTCATGTGGGAAAAGTTTAGCTCAGAAGGCCGTTAGGCCGAGTGTGGTATTTTTTCAAGTGACTTAGGTAATTAACACACGTGTGCCATACAAAATTTTATCCAACACATTTTAATCATTGATATAATATAAATATAAGATTTTTGACAGATGGAATTTCGAAATGACATTTAGGAACAAAATAGTGTAGAGAAGGTTTTATAACGTAGTTACTATGTTACGAACCAAAAAATAGTGAGCTAATATATTTAGCTCACTAGTGACTTATGACCTACTTGATTTATCTAAATACAGCATACTTATATCGTTATAATTACACGGTGTTGGATAAAAAATTATTACTACGTTAAAATTAAATATGCTAAATAAATAAAAATATCTTGGTAAATAATTATATTACTATCTACATAAATAATGGTTATAGTATTTCATTTGCTTTTTACTACTGTCAGAGAATAATTATAGACAGTTGGAAATAAACATCAATAAGTTTTACAATAGGCGTTCAGTTTTAAAATTCATACATCTCAATTAAGCCTGAATAAGTCTTTAATATGTGTAAAAACAAAGGTGTACTACAGATTGTAATTTTCAGTAACATAAATAAATATTCGAAATGATCAGCATTTTATAGATTTTTTCTTCGTCGCGCGGTATATAGGTATGATTTAATTTTTTGTCCTAAGCTGTGGAACACCCTGTATAGTTGTAAAATCAACTTAACAAGTTAATGTTATACATAGCAATTTAATTTTATTTACTTTCAAAACACTGTATAATACTTATTGTTAGCAAATAATTGCAAACCTAAAAAATATGAGCTTGTTTTAATAGAGCATTGTTTTTATATTTTTTTACAGATATCTTTTTTTTTTTCATTTCCAGCTTGTGTATATCGTTATATATACAAAGAACAGTAACAATTCAGCTACTAATATCCGTATATTTGTTTGTCCTACCCAAACTTAAATATTGTAACGTCACAAAGTATCTTTTATCCTTCATTGGATTTCCCGGAGTCACATATTTGTCTTGAGTTTTATTTACTTCAATTTACTATTTCATTTCTATCTGAATTTATGGTATTTTTACGATGATCGTTTAGTCTGTAATTCAGTTTGACGTTCTTGACAATGTGAAACGACATTTTTGTGTTGGATGCGAATTTAAAATAGATATTGTGTTATCCATCAATATATAAATGTAATTCATTATGCAAAAGTCAATATATTGGCAGTATGAATAAATTATTATTGGGTTTACAGATTACTGCTGTTTGCATATTAAATACATACAAAACAACTACTGCTTTGCAAAATTTATACAATGTGGGAAGGAACTATTACATATTTATTTGCCATGAAATCTATCTTAAATAATGAATTATGAATATATAAATTTCAATCCTATAGATTTTACAAAATTATATTTTTTCTATTTATAGACAACTCTATAATATACTATTTATCTTTTTAATACTAAGAAGTGTATTAAATTTTGTCTACAAGTTTTCAATTGGAAATGTTAGCAACTTCAAGCTAAACTGTATTTCTTGGCAATTTACTTTCATATTTTACTTTTTCGTAAATTATGTGTATCAAAGATCAAGATTTATTTTAAATAAAACAATATTTGGCTAAAACTTCTAAGTAAAATTTCAAGGTTTTTCTTAAATATTTTATAATCTACATTAGTAAATACTAAAACTTGTTAAAATATGGAAAAATTATAAAACCGGTTGTTAGTTTTTTACAAAGTGGAATAATTACTAATCGTTTTTTTTTCATTATGCTTTGCTGTTCATATGTAAGCTAAAATAAAATATAAATAACAATTATAAGATGGCATTGTTGTATACATATTTTTTTAAGAATTTATTTGCACAGTAATTAAAAAAAACTGTTGAGAACTTCATGTATCATCGAACTCCCACTGTATATCAAAAACAAACGAAATATTTTGACAAATTTAATTAATTAACGTATGACAATGTTTTATTAATTTAATAGCTATTAATGCATTTTCAAAGTACTTACTTTACGTACCTTAATATTCAGTGTATGCAAAATATTATTTTAAAAATTTGATATTTCTTAAGAGGACGTGTTTATAACACAAAATCTGTGACACAACTAAATTTCAAAATCAGGATATTAGTAATTTATAAGATTTTGTTATAATTTTATTTTTATTTATGTGAATACCAAATAAACTATTTTACAATATCATCATCATCAATGGCACAACATTCCTATGTGGAACAAGGCCTCAAGTACCTGAAGTACTTGTTTCGTGACATGTTTTACTTGCATTTTAGTGATGCAGGTTGTCAGCCTACAGTCTCTGCAAGGCCAGCACACACCGAGCCGTTGTGCGGCAACCCATCCAATTGGACAGGGCGGGCTATGTTGCTTATCTACACGATCAGACAAGACACGCCACGACCACACAACCGTACTGGCTGACATTTTACAATATATGCAAGGTAAAAGTTTCACTGCTTCAAAAAGGTTACAGGCTCGCTTGAACGGCTCGCAAGTTTTTTTCTTGATTCAGCCGTAAAAACAATTTTACCTTGTTAATAATGTAACATGCTATTACACCGGCAAGAACCAATACAGCAAGAAATTAGGGATGCGCACTTTTGTAAATTTAATTATTTTTTAGGCGGTCACTACAGAAAATTATTCATTTCTATATAATAAACCTGTTAATAATAATTTGTCAAAAGTACTGATTCGGGTGAGACGAAATATTTCTCGAATCTCGCTCGTCTCGTCTCGGGCAAGACGAGAACGATTTTAAAAACAAAGCTTCGAGACGAGAAAATAAAATCGAGATTTCCGAATTTCAATCATTTTGCTAAGATTTCGTCTCGTCTCGTTTCACAGAATCTGTAGTCAAAAGGAACAATTTCCTGTGACTAAAAAGCCAATATTCTCTCTTGTCTTTATTGTTGGTATGGTTACTACTATTGACGATTTATAGCAAATCGATTATTTGTGTGAAAATTATTGAAATAAGTGTCAAATACATTAGTTTTTTGTGATCGCCTAAAAATGTAATAGGCAAATCGTCAAAAAAAAGTTCATATCCATGCTCATATAAAATTAAAATTATAATCGCATGGATATGAATGCTTTTTTTGTAGTCGGTACACAATATACTATACCGGGTATCCCAGCTCGACCGACACATGGGAGTTTTACATGGGAAATCAGTTAATTATGAATAGTATCTCCCCAGTGCAAGATATTAACTTGAAATTTTGTATACTTATCGGAGAATATTAATTCTATGGATCACACTTATTTGAAATATGCAATTTTGTCTGCAGGGCGAGATTTATTAAATTTAAAATCTAATATTTTCGTTAAAAATCAGACAGCCATGGAAATAAAAGAAAATATTTATATGACAGTTTAGTGAAGTATCACTGATTTTAATTCTTATTCCTGTATTTTAATATTATTTAAGTTGAATTTAGTTTCTTTTTGTTAAATAATATACCAATATTACAAAAATATATATATCTGCAATGACATGTCATTAACTGTCTTTTATTTCCATGGCTGACTGATTTTGAACGAAAATGTTAGATTTTATAATTTAATAAATCTCGTCTTGCAGACGAAATTACATGTTTCAAATAAGTGTGATCCATAAAAATAATAATAAGCATACAAAATTTCAAGTTAATATCTTGCACTGGGGAGATACTATTCATAATTAACTGATTTCCCATGTAAATCTAGCATGTGTCGGTCGAGCTGGGACACCCGGCATACGAAATGAACATTGTTATGTTCTTACAAAGAAATCTACTGTTCAATAATGCTTATGTATTCGTACCTACAAGTATTTTAAATGTACACGCTAAAATTTAGATATCTATACCCTACAGAAAAGTTTTCATTGAAAAATTAGACAATAAACAAAGTTTTCTTAGTTAATGTGCATTTCTCTTATCGTAAATGGCCCATAATTGTTAAATAATGTTGTTGTGTAACATTTGGAGTAAAAAGTTGTTGATGCAGGAGACAGGTAGCCATTGTAGTAACGAAGTGCAGACTGTGACTTGTCTAATGACTATTTCTAATTGTCTGTGTGTAAAAAGTGCGGCGCTGATGAGAGTTTAAAGTGTTTAGAGCAGCGCGGGGCATTAGAGAAAAACACGCAGCTTTATGGGCTGTTTTATCAACTCATTACGGCTGTCCACTGGGCTTATCTGCAGGAAACTCCGCCGATATATCTCTATTCCGCTCATGGACACCGGCTTACTTTTGCTTAAAATACAAACCAAGATGAAAACCCTTCCACAATGCTCTTAATAATCGTAAAACATAACCAAATAATGTGTTAACAATGAGGCAAATTAGGAAATTGGTAGATCAATCCAGACCTCAGACCATAATTCTGTATGATTCTAACAAAGTTTAAAAAAGTTATAGTATTTGAATTATTCGATTTTTATTGTGCCCTTAACATCTACGTCACAATATTACAGCTTTCTCTCTCACACATCTACTCAAATCCAAATTGTTAAGGTGTTATCACACGGGATTTAACAACGATAACTTATTGTCAATTTCCGACAACTTATGTCATTTCGAGCAACTTTTCTCGTGCGATAGTGTGACTCATTTCGAGCGACCAGTTTTCGGTAATTTTTGAAAACTTTGGTGAGAGTTGTCGATTCTGACAGCTGAATAGTGAAAATATCCTTTGATTCAAATAAAAATAACAAAATGCCATTTTGATAAAAAATCTTTCAAGTGCCAATTACGTGACAATCATGTCTTTCACTAGTGAAAAATAATTTAATAGTATTTTAATTGATTTAGTAAAATCAACAATCGATAAAAAATCAATAAATGTCAATTTTTGGCATTTATCCTGCCAACCGACAAAACTAAATATTCCAGATGTAAAAGAAAAAATGTCGATTTCCAAGTCGTCGGTATCATTCAGTCGTCGATATTAGTCTCGTGTGATAACACCTTTACTATAGTTAATGTTTTATGTGGTAGGAAACCACCAGCTCCGCCGATATATCTCTATTCCGCTGATGGAGTCTGGCTTACTGTTGTTTAAAATACAAACCAAGATGAAAACCCTTCCACAATGCTCTTAATAATCATCGTAAAACACAACCAAACTATATGTTAACAATGGGGTGAATTAGAAAATTGATAGGTCAATCCAGACCTTAATTTTGTATGATAGCAATTATCAAAGTTTAAAAAAAGTTATAGTTTGTAAGTTTTTCGAGTAGATTACGCCCTCTCATAAATCTTTCCTAGTTCAAATTCTTGCTATAGTTCAATTTTCATGTGGTATGCTTCACGTCATCACATAATATTCGTATGAATCAAATTAGTAGTAGGGGAAGTAATTCTAAAACAGTCACAAAAGTGATTGATATATTATTTGTTCCAACTAGATATTTTTGACGGTTTGTGATTAGTTCATGTACCCTGCTTTACGCAAAAGGGGAATGTGAATAATTCCGGAGTATGTTTTTGTTGGAACGAATAGCAGACTGATTCCGAACCGTAATGGGGAAGTTTAGCGTGGTTGAAATTACATGTGAAATATCTTTTAGTCGTAAGTATATGAATAATTATAACTTAAAATGTAATTGAAAGTTAAAATTATGTTGCCAATTATTTATAATTAATGATTTATCTCCGAGCCACTCTAACGTCACAAGTGAGTTATGCGCTTGCGCAGAAGGGATGACGAGACCTGACTTTTTGAACGTAGATTGTATCTTGAGGCATTACACCACACGCTTCTCTGTTGCCATGGGAACCCAGCGCGCGCTGGTTAAGATAGACGATACGTTCTCCGCGAGCCACACTGACGTCATTTTTGTATAAAATTTCATTTTTTGAGAAATCTAGGCATCTTTGGGTGAAATAAAATGTAGAATATCACTTTTGAGGGCAATCTTGATAAAATAAAAAAAATACGCTAAACTTCCCCATTGTCATTACTCTCAATTATGTTAGGCAAGATATAGGTCTCGGGTTCAAATCCCGGCGGTTGACACATTCTTTTCACAATTTATTTTAGTGTGTTAGGTGAATTTTATTTCTACCTAAAATAAAATCTAAAAATATGGAAGATAAATAAAAAAAACTCACAGACTAAACACAGAAACTAAAATTTAAAATTAAAACTAAAACTTAAAAATTAAAACAGTAGCTACGAACGAGCCTTTAGATGTCCTAAAATCCTCGCTCTCTGAGCTCGGAATTCAATTGACATCTGCGGTGGTTCTAATAATCATATCTATCCTAGGTATGTTAATAGCAATTACCGGATTGAAATCAGTACAATAAATATGGAAATATGATACAGCATGAAATAAAATAATTTATGATAATGTACCGACATAATTTTTAACACAAAGCTATATTTGTGAATGAGACGAATCGGTGATGCTTTAGTTGTGCATTAGATGTATTAGTGTAACAATTTGTTGCAGCAATAATGAGTGAAGTTCTCTCCATCAATCTCTATGCGCCTGGGTTATAAATTAGCTGTCAAAGGAAGCTTGCAGCCTGTGTTTTTCTCCTGCTATCGACGCTTCCTGCTATTCCTGCTCTATTCAAATCATCGCGCCAATTTCCTACCGTCAGGAACATGCATGACAATCACATTATGTCAACCAAACTAATTATTACACACTACAACCACTAGCTCGCTCATGACTTTATTATAACTACTAAACTATAAGGAACTGTGCATCAAATGTGTCATTCGCCAACTTTTAAAAGCTCAAAAAATAGCCAAAAATATCAATAGATACAGTAATATAAATAAACATGAAACTTAAGCAATTTATCATTAATGCATTTAAAGAAAATGATATACTGGAAAATCAAAAAAGAAATTAAATATTCAAGTTTCAATGTAAAATATTTAATATTATGTTTTTTATTTATTATTCTCTACATGAATGTATTTAATAATATAATATTAAATAATATATATTCTACAAATATGTATATCTAATGAATTTGAAGAATGGACAAATGTGACATATCACATCGCTCAGTAAATGATGAGAACTCACATTTAAAATATTACAATTCAGTGATTACAAAAAAATGCTGCGCTAAGGGTAAAGTAAAAAGCTCATGTTTCGAAAAATTACCAGTTTTATGATTTTTAAAGCAACAGATAGAGAAAAGATTAATTACAAGTAAAATTTTACATTTTATGGAAATTTGAATACAATATACGATAATAATACTACATATCTTTTATTATACAGAGTAAGTCATCGAATTGACCGTCTTCGATATCTCCCTTGTCGTTAGAAATACAGCATAAATTTATTAACAAACCTTAGATCTATAAGTTTTCAGAACTGTTTGAAAAACACTTTGCATTATCTACGACGTTAGATGAGGTCAATAATTTTCTTTCCCTACCGCTATTTTGGTTCATACGATTATGATGTGATGACGTGAACCACACATGAAAAATGAATTATACCTATGTGATCTGCGTATAACCAACGAAAAAAGTGGAATAGAAATAGTTGTATAACTGCGGTTATCGATATTATCAAATATTTTAAAAATTTGAATTGGTCATTCATGTGATTAATTAAAGTGATTTTGATGACGACAATTTTTGCTTCATTGTGTAGTAGTTTCGTTAGTTTAATCTACAACTTATTTTTGTATATTTCATCTATTATTATATTTATATATAATACTATCAATTTTGACATTTATTTACTCAAACTCACTCAAACGATTTCACCTAACAAGATGTATAATCAGTCCCCCTTTTCTCCTTGGCAATTTGAATAGATCCATGACGTGAGGATCAATTTATGGAAACAAACTTTACCTATTTATTTTTAGATCAATTTGATTCTCAACAGAAAAATTGAATATGTACGAACAAACCTCAGAAAAAATGCTTTCAATAGCTTTACCTACCTGCTTGCCTCGGCTAGAAAACATAATACGCACTTTTTTTCTTGATACCTAAATAACAATTATAACAAAATTATCAGCTTTATTATAAAATTAGTCTTGTATTGAATCTTGTAAATAATAAGCACGTAAATTGCTTTTATAAGGCTTTGAGGCAAACAATACATATGAAATTCTCGTGTTATTTGGTGGATATAAAAATGGTATGTCTTCTGTAAGATGTAGTAAACCTTGAAGAAACAGCCCATCAATAAATGAGCGGCCTGTAGTGCAGCTTGTTCAAATTTTAATTTTGAAATGAGTCCGCCAAGCCTCATGAATACACGTCTATGTCCGCCCTACTCCGCAAGAATGAAAACTGAAAATTTCCATTTTAAATGTAATGTTTTAGCAAGCGGAGATCTCACTACATTTCCACTGGATATCACTATTGTTGCTCCCAGTACATAGCACTGAATAACTATTACTATTTTTGCTCAATTGTTTTGGGGATTATTGAGATCACCGTGCAACTGATAAGTCTTAAGGTGTTATCACACGGAACTTTATATTGACAGCTTATTGTCGATTTGCGACAACTTATGTCATTTCGAGAAACTTTTCTCTTGTGATAGTGTCTCATTTCGAGCAATTAGTTTTCTGTCTTTTTCAAAAACTTTCGTGAGAATGGGGTAGGTGACCAAGGTAGAATTTTAATGAAAAAACTATTAAATTATAGAAAGTATGTTTATTTATGAACGTTGACATTAAAAAAGTTAAATATTTATCAGCAATTGTTTAGTAATTTGCGTTAAATAGAAACAGCGTCCATTACTATGACGTTTACTAAGTTCGCACGCTGATTGGTTAAAATTTGAAGGTGTGGCAATAAACCTATCTATCTCACTCACACCACATATTTCCGTCTCTGTCTACCTTCGCCCCTCTCATGAACTTATTTGACGTCATAATCCCCTCCCAAGTACTATATTATTTATTTACTTCAAAACAACAAATAATTAATAATTTTAAAAAAATACGGGTATATTATTTTTGTACAAGCTATCACATATACCAAATTTAGAAATTGGTCACCTACCCCATTGTCGATTCTGACAAGTAAAAAGCGAAAATATCCCTAGATTCAAATAAAAACAACAAAATATCATTTCAGTAGAAAATCTTTCAAGTGACAATCACGTGACAATCATATCTTTTACCAGTGAAAAAAAAAAATAAAGATATTTTAATTAATATAGTAAAAAAATGTCAATTTGGCATTTAATACCACCAACCGGCAACTTGGAACGCGGGATTTGAAGGGAAGGCAGGTGTACATGTTATATGCCTTCGGTATAAGTTTGAACTCGCTAGAGTCATTTGATTGTCCTTGTCCTTAGCGATTTTTCTCGTGAAACAAGTTTTTTAGTGCGTTCTAAAAATGAGTAACGTCAATTTCAAACAACGGGGTGCTGTCAGGTTTGCTTCAGACTTGGACACAGTACAATGGAAACTTTTACAAAACTTAAGCAGACCTACGGAGACAATTTTATTTCGGTTGGCATTTTCAGAAGGAAAAATTTTGATTGAAGATGAAACACACAGCGAAAAGACTTCATCTTTAAGAACTGATGAAAATGTTGATAGTATTGAATAATTGGGGATGAGTTAAATTTGTCTCACATCACCGTTCATCAGATTTTGACTAATTCATTGCGAATGAGAAAATCTGCGTAAAATGGTTTAAAAAAGAGATTTTGGAGAGTAAAAACATTCCTGTGACTCCTCAGTCTGCTTATTCGTCTGACTTGAGTTCTTGTGACTTTTTATTCTTCTCGAGATTGAAAAATCACCTCAAGGGAGCTCATTTTGGAACAAACCAAAATATTTAAACGGCTATAACTGACCAGCGGAAGGTGACTCCAGTATCCTTGTTCCAGCACTGCCATGAGGATAGGAAGAATAGTCTCCAGCATTGTGTGGCTTCCCAAGGAAGTTATTTTGAGGGAGATGATATTGTAATATAAATCTCATTTTCCCGTGTGTATCTTTCAAAGTCACTTTATCTACTGGATTATTATTCTGTAAACAAACCTAACAAAAATAATTATTTCGATTAAAGACAAGGTGAATATGATACACAATTTGTACACTTTAGCAAAGGTTAAAAATAGATTTGGAATGTCACGGGTAGTTGTGATTATTTGTTCTATAAATTTCTCTCTGTAAAAGATTATAGAGCAATAGAACGAAAAAAAATGATGATTATGTCAAGGAGAGGGTTGGGATTGTATAACTTTAGTGGCTATTATTTGACCTTGTTAAGATATCAATTGCAAATATCAAATACAAAGTATATGTTCTATATCATGGTTATGGTATTTTATCTTTGAAGTCAGATGATTAATATTTTAATTAGAAATAATATTTAAATAATGCTATACAGGGTGTAAATGAAATTAGGGAACGCGATTTTTCTCGGAAGTTATAATATATATAAAAAAATCTTTCAAATAAAATTGTTAGTGTCTTTAGTAAGCTACATAAATTAATGTAAATCAGAAAAAAAAATTAATTTTTGGAGATATTCCTATTTTTAACTTTTTTTAAATGGTACGCCCTGTATATTTTTATACTATTTAGTACGAAATATTTTTTTCTTTAAAAAAGTTTCATAACTTATTCCTTCTAAACTTAATAGTATTTGAGATATTGAGGAAAATATTAAAATGATTTTACTGGAAATTAAAGCTGGCTATGAAAATATAATTTGACATTTGTATTAGTTTATTGTTATAACTTTGTGAAAAAGATTATTTAATTGTTAACTTAGACTATTATTTCTTGTAAAAATGGAAGAATACTCAATTAACGAGAAGGTAGATAATTTGATGTACATTTGTAAATTAAAATGAGTCGTAACTCAATAATTTCGTCTTCATAGCCAGCTTTAATTTCGAGTAAAACTATTTTAATATTATCTTCAATATCTCGAATTCTATTAAGTTTAGAATGTATAACTTATGAAACTTTTTTAAATGAAAAATTATTTCGTACAAAATAGTATAAAAATATACAGGGCAACCGTTTAAAAAAATTCAAAAATAGGTAAAACTCCAAAAATTAAAATTTTTTTTTTCAGATTTACATTAATTTATGTAGTTTACTAAAGACACTAACAATTTTATTTGAAAGATTTTTTTGTATCTCATAACTTCCGAGAAAAATCGCGTTCCCTAGTTTCATTTACACCCTGTATATTACAAGTTATCGGTTATATTTTCAAAGTAGTTCACTCGTTATCTCACTCTATGTGGCCGACGTTCTGGATTTAAAAATTCATCTATTTCTCTATTTCTTGGTCCTCGAGTTTTTTGAAATCATTTTATTTCAAACTTTGTTCGTACTTGGAAGAAGTCAAAAAGGTAGTCCAGACTAACATCGATTTGGTATGTAGATAGATTCCATTTCCAGTATTAAAAAAGCCCATAGAAACCATTACACACATTGCATGTCATCGACCATCGAACAGATCTATTATTAATAGCAAGCAGTTACCCATTCCATTTGTCAGATTTGCAAATATGATCTCGCAACTTGGCCATTCCCATCAATTACCCCCCTCCTCTTAGAACAATGCTGGGCTGCAATAGTCCGCATTGCACAATGCTGGCATAACGCTGTCTGTCTGGAATCTTGTAGGGCGAGGGCCCTCGTCCACCAGGTATGCCGTAATGGAGATCCTACTCGAGATGGCAGCGGAATCGATGCGGGTACAGGTATTGTGCCGCTAAACAACGCTTGATTGAGTGGCCTGCGAATTTGGCAGAGGGTGTAATAGCGAATGTAGATGTGTATTGCTCCTTCACTATGATAGAGAGTTATGAATTATAATAAGGTGGATTTTTACCAGGTGACATTTTGTGCGTCAAGTTTGTTGGTAGTTTTGTTAGTTTAGTCTACAACCCATATATTTAAGCCGTGTGTTCCAAAAAAGTATTGTAATAGGCATTTGACATGGGAAAACAGTTTTTGGTAAATAAAAACTGTCCGACTAACAACTAAGTCACCATATTGTATAGGACTATTTCCTTCACAATTCAATAACCAAGGACATATTTAGATTTTAAAAATTTGGACCAACAAGAACATACTGACAACGGGTAGATATCTATTGTTCCTTCACTATAATAGACAGTTATGTATTATTATAAGATAGATTCGATTTTTTCCAGGTGACTATTTGTGATTTATAATTTGTTGGTAGTTTTGTTAATTTCATCTACAACTCTTTTTGAATGTTACATCCATTATTATATTTATGCCGTGTATGCCAAAAAAGTGTTGTCGTAGACATTAACCTGGGAAAACAGTTTTTGGTAAATAAAAACTATCCGATTAACAACTAAGTCATCTTATTGCACAGGAAATTCTACATGTATTTCTACATCTTATTATTTCTGATTACTTCAATCTAATAGCATAATTCCATGAAATTTACAAAAATATATTCAATATTTCCGTGTCATATTTTTATTGCTCTACGCGCAACATTGCTGCCAGTCAAATCGTGGTTATGATGTTAAAACAACGGCCTACAGAGTCAAAGGTTCTCAGTCCAATTCCGACTTAGGACAGTTACGACTTTTTTGCTTTCTGTTTTTTTATGTTAATACCTACAAAATTATTACTATGTTTTGTAAAAGATACTTAGGGAGAAATAATGCATTTATTAATAAATTTATGAACTACATGGTATCTTATTTATTTTAAATTTATTAATTTTAATTATTTTTCATTAATTCTTCTTGATAATTTGGGAACAATTGAAGGTACTACTCTCCTTCAAAATCTTTCATTAAGTATCTTTTACAAAACACAGAAAAGATTTTGAAGGTATTAACATAAAAAAACGAAATGCATATAAAAAAGTTCTAAGTTGAAATCAAACTAAGAACGTTTGTTATTGTTTGGCGATATCATTTAATGATTCTTTGAAACTGAAATAACAAAATATAATAATAATCAAACAACAAAGTACCTTAACAAATAAGCGAGTTTCGACACGCTGAAAGATTTTTTAGATTGTTGAAAAATATACAATTTCCTAAATTCGAATATTCGTTATTTGGCTGAACTGTTATTCATTATAACACTATTTACAATTATTAATTTTCAGATTATTCATGCATTTTACAATATATTTTTAAGCGACTCTTGGAGTTCCCTAAATACCTAAAGCCCATATGCATAGCTTACTTTTGTAATATTATGGTAACTACGCCACTGGATCTGGTACTTCCACCAAAGGATAATAAACCTTGAATGATATATTTATTTTATTTGTCTACTTCACGTTATTCCCAAACAAAGAACTTTTTCAAAGAACAGAAAAATAAAAAATATATTTCATGAAGGTTGTAACATATTTATATTATAGTTCGTAAGAGAAAAGTAGAAAAGTGAGCAAGTAATAATAGTATTTGCCATCTAATCTTCAATTCTGTTTTCCCACTTTTATCTCCCCTAAGTTTCCAGCACAATTCAAACAACAACAGTTCAGTTCGAATTGCACTTAATAGCTAAATTATTTTTGTTTTCAAAGAGCATAGGATATGTTCTGCGACTGTAGCACACGCACGCAGGTCTAATAACAGTTCGTGTCCTATGGACTGCAATTATCCACCACCCTTACCCATATTGTCAATGAGCTAAATGAAATGAGGAGCAATTACGGAACATGAAACTCTACAGAGACAAAGATAACTGCAAATTTAAATAACTCGCATTAATAAGTCATAAGGAAGAGTTTATTGGTGTGTTTGACAAGTTTTAGTTTTGGAAAGGTATTACTAAAACTATTTAACGAATGTGCATGTTTCAAAGTCCCTACAGTCCAGTTTTTCTTCAAACGTCATAAAAGTGACATCTTTTATTCAAAACATTTTTCAAAACTTTTAATTCATCCAGATTTTGGAGTACAAACTCAGACTTAAAGGTCACCAATAAAAGTAATCTGGATATGTAAGATCGAATGATCTAGCAGACCATGCATTATACAATTCTACCATTTCCTCTATAGTTTAAATGATTCTTAAAATTATTGTTGCACTTGGTGTACGCTTGACAGAAAATTTTATGTCAAATTCGATCCCTATTTTTTATTTTAAATGAGACAAGCAGATCTACATTGCTATCAATCAAATATCAAGTTGTAATAATGGGTATGATTAATCTCATGCTTCACGTTAAAAAAATACACGGTATGTATTTCTACATCTTTTTTAATACTTTTTTAGTAGCATAATTCGATGAAATTTACAAAAATAAATTTAAAATTTACGCCTCATATTTTATTGCTCTACACCTACATGCAACATGACTCCTGTCAAATCCTGGTTATGAAGTTAGAATAACGGCTATATTTGGTTATAATAAACATATATTTTTCTTGTTATAGTTGTGGATAAAGTATAGTATTCTATTCGCATATAATGGCTATTAAACATTCGAATAATTTACAACACTCGCTTACGCTCGTGTTGGCAAACTTCATTCTCATAAGTGATAGCACACATTACATGCTCATTGAATAATATACTATTAAAATTGTTTATTACAGTTTTATATTTTTTTGACAAAAGGACCACTAATTTCCTTAAGAGCCCAAAATTTATAGCTTTTTTACTGCATTGAAATAAGATGTATGATAATAACTCCGACATTCCACTTAAGGTGGAGGTGTAAAGAATCTTCAGATTGACATATACCCTGTCTAGAAATGAATATAATATTCCGTGTGCAGAGTGAAATAATATTCGTTCACAAAAGCGGCGCGCTGCCATTTTTCGCAGCTAAGAACTTTGTGCAGGTTAGGGTCTCGTGTAATATCGCCAGACATATTGCGGCTGCTGTGATACATCAGCTGGAAAATGGCTTTGCTGCTTCGGAAATCACAAGTTAGAGAAAAATGTCGCAACAAACGCGCAAACTTACGATTTGGGTCACAATTTATAAATAACGCCAAGGTTCGCTAAGAGAACAGATACCAACGAAGGCACTTTACTCTTTGCCAAATTCCAAACTACTTACAACACGGGAAAGTATTTTCTGTTCGCACTATGGAAGGGGTTACAAATTTCTCAATAGTATTCGTGAGTGAAAATGATGATGTAAAGGGAGCAAAATTTGGGACATCATTTCTAGTTGATAATGAAAATTAATATTCGACTATAGAAAATGATGTAGATCGTAATAATCGAGTATTCAGTAAAAAATATTTATTATTTAGTAGGCTGACTTTATGATAACACTCGTGTCTTCCTCTGAGTTCTACACACATTTACAGTAAGGTGATACAATTTTTATTTATATTTGAATAATACTGTGTATCCACAGTAGAAGTGGTATCTGAAAAAATTTAGAAAAGCATAAAAATTATGTACATAAAATATATGTAATTTTAGAAAGGTTGTCAAAAAAATTGCACATGTTGGTTGGGTAAGCCAAAAAACAGAATATGTGGGTATTACGATACACATGATTAATAGTGTTCTTAACTATTTATAAATATAATATAAGTAATAGTTGATGCCAAACACTTTTGCATGTTGCACCCTTCAACAACTTTTTTTTTTTAGATTTGGTTTAGTATTTTGAAACGTTTTATTAAAAACAGGGCATGTAACCTGTTAAAAAAACCGGTTAATAAAAACCGGTAACCGATATTTTTAACGAAAATTGCGAACTTTAACCGTAATTTTAACCGATATTTTTCAGGCCGAAAATACCGGTAACCGTTAACCAAAAAAAAAATAAACCGGTTTTAGCGAACATTAACCTTTATTTTAATATCATTTAGCGAGAAAAAAAAAATAATATATTTTTTTATATCTGTGTTTTCTATTTGTATTTGAACATGAGTCATGACAGTTTTTACAATTAACATTTTATTGGAGTCATAAATGTAGGTCTCTTTGGCCGTTAAGGTTACTTAAAAAGTCCAAATAAATACGGCCTTTGTCAACACAGGCAAGTTTATAATTGAAAAGTGACCTGCGTTTTTCTGAATAAATTACGGGAATTTTTGTGAATATTTATTAATTAAATTGTTTTTTTTAATTGTTATATTTTCTCAGATGGTAATTTTTTATTATTTTTTTAAATTATTTATTCTATAATTTTTTTAATCAAATATTTATAATTACTTTTAATTAATGTTAAAAATTTTTTAAACCGATATATTAACCAGTTTAAACCGGTTTCCAATTTTTAAAAACCGGTTTTCGAACTAAAACCTTTATTATTATAATAACGTTCTCTTTAAGGGTTAACGGTTAACCAGTAATTATTTCGGTTACATTCCCTGTTTGTAACTAACTTTTAGTAATTTCTAATTACAGTTGAATATAAAAAGTTACAATTTTTAGGTTTTTACTGTAAAATTTTTAATATACAGCTGAAATATTCCAAAAATACCCATGTATGAGTCCAAAATTTTGGTTTTTGATTGTTGACACCCTTTAAACCCAATTTTAGATCAGGTTTGGGTTCCTTTTTACCCATTTTAAGGTGTGACAAATTTCCAAATGTACTATACAATATGTTTAGACACTTTTCAACTCATTTTTGGGTATAAAATGCAACACATAATCGTGTTAAACTTATTTTTTTAATTATGAACACCTAAATCATTGTTAAGCACTTTAAACCTATTCCAGGGTGTGAAATAACTCAAATAAATCCATTTTTAGGTAAAATTTATTGATTTTTTGGAAAAAACCAAATTGATAGTCGCCGATGCGGTGATTTCAAATTTTCAAACCGAATTTAATTATCTCTTCCCATTCCTGAGATATTTGGCCTCAAAGTTGCACCTCAAAAAAGTGTGTTTTTTGAACATATCTCTAAAATGGGTAGAGATACAGTATCAACGATTACACCAGTCGATTCTACGCGCAAAGTTACATAAAGAAATGTTTTCTCCGCATATATGATCTTTGGAACGATTTGGTGAAAAATGAGAAAAACGAAAAACCTGAATTTCAATTTTTCGCTTGGAAACTTTTTGTCACCAAAATTTTTTATATTCTGGACTTAAGTAAATACAGATGCGCTGATTCCAAATTTTCAAACCGATTTCAATTATCTTTTACCGTTCTCGAGATATTTGTGTTCAAAGTTAGACCTGAAAAAATCAGTTTTTCAGGAATAATTCTGAAATGGGTTCAGATACGACTTTGGCGACCTCACCAATCGATTCTACGGGCAAAATTACATTTTTGTACCAATTTTCAGATTTTTATTCCAATAGATACAAATTTTATAGAGGAAAAACGGAAATCGTCAAAAATCGAAAAAAATCGCAAGGGGTTCATCAGGCGATTTTTCGATTTTCGCGATTTTCATTTTTTCGCTCTAAAAATTGTATCCATTGGAATATTAATCTGAAAATTAGTACACTTATGTAATTTTGCCCGTAGAATCGATTGGTGAAGTCGTCGAGATCGTATCTTGACCCATTTCAGGGATATTCCTGAAAAACGTTTTTTTTCAGTTCCAACTTTGAACCCAAATATCTCGAGAACGGTAAGAGATATTTGAAATCGGTTTGAAAATTTGAAATCAGCCCATCCGTATTTACTTAAGTCTGAAAAATGAAAAGATTTGGACCCAAAAAGTTCTCCAGCGAAAAACTGAAATTCCGGTTTTTTTCTTTTTTCTCATTTTACACCAAATCGTTCCAAAGAACATATATGCGAAGAAAACATTTCTTTATGTAACTTTGTGCGTAGAATCGACTGGTATAATCGTTGAGACTGTATCTCTACCCATTTTAGAGACATAGTCAAAAAACACACTTTTTTGAGGTGCAACTTTGAAGCCTAATATCTCAGGAATGGGAAGAGATAATTAAATTCGGTTTGAAAATTTAGAATCAGCTCATCGGCGACTATCAATTTGGACTATTTTAAAAAACCAAAATTTTTGACCGAAAAATGGGTCATTTTGGATTTTTTCGGCTGTAAAATATATTTGCGAATATAGATAACAATTATCAAAACAAAATTTCCAAATATAAGTACTTCCGGTCATCATTTCCGTTGTAGGCCAAGGTTCGTGGTCCAATTAACTACTATTAGTTGTTTTACAGACATCCTTTTGTTTAGATAAAGTTCATTTGTCCTAATTATTTGTTTATTAACTGTTTCTTATATTATTATTTCCACCTTCTATATACAGGCTGGCTCAATGAAAATTATCAGCGCAATTTTTGGCCACTTAACATCAATTTTGCAAAAAACGCTCGAAAACGTCATTTTTAGTATAAAGGGGGAACACCTGAATGGATTAGTTCCAATGGCATAACTTCAACCCTAAAATGGGGGTGGACTGCACCTCAAAAATTTTAAATGGAAAAGAGTGTCAAACATGACACAGTTCGAAAGGCCTTTCGATTCTCTTCTCAACAGTTTTTTTATTTTTCAAATCCGATCATTAGTTCCAGAGAAATATCGTTTAAAACAAATTTTATCAGGTGTTTAAAATTGCAATCAAGTAGGCTTAAACAAATGACAAAATCGAATATCAGTATTTTTCCCGTAACGTAGAGGGCCGAAATAATAGGATAATATACTTTTATAATCTTGTAAATAATACAGTCACAGATGTAAAAGGAATAATAAAAGTTAATATATAAGACACAAACTAATAGCTCTTTAAAAGTACCCAACTTAAGTGTACTATTACTCAAGATCACGCCCGTTGTATTCTTCAAAATGTTCCATGTCGATTATCTTTTGTTTTCTGCTAAAATATTTTAGAAGTAACTCGTGTTTGGTATCAAATGAAAGGATTATTTGATGAGGACTGGCGTGTAGAAATGACAAAAAAATTCCTCGTCGAATGTCTTTTGTTTTCAGCTAAAATATATCAAAAGTAAGTCGTGCTTGGTATCAAATGTAAGTACTCGACTATGTTTGGCGTGCAAAAATGTCAAAAATCATGTCAACAGGCTGTTGTTTCTGGAGAAAAGTTGTCAGAAGTACGTCGTATTTGGTATTAAATGTAAATAAAAAATGACAAATAATTACCATGTCAATCAGCTTTTGTTTTTGGCAAAAAGTTGTCAGAAGTATGCAGGGCATGTAACCGGTTAAAAAAACCGGTTAATAAAAACCGGTAACCGATATTTTGAACAAAAATTGCGAACTTTAACCGTAATTTTAACCGATATTTTTCAGGTCAAAAATACCGGTAACCGTTAACCAAAAAAAAAAACCGGTTTTAGCGAACATTAACCTTTATTTTAATATCATTTAGCGAGGAAAAATTTTAATATATTTTTTTTATATCTGTGTTTTCTATTTGTATTTGAACATGAGTCATCACTGTTTTTACAATTAACATTTTATTGGAGAGTCATAAATGTAGGTAGTTTCTTTGGCCGTTAAGGTTACTTAAAAAGTCCCAAATAAATACGGCCTTTGTCAACACAGGCAAGTTTAAAATTGAAAAGTGACCTGCGTTTTTTTGAATATATTACGGGAATTTTTATAAATATTCATTAATTAAATTGCTTTTTTTTAATTGTGATATTTTTCTCAGATGATATTTAAAAAAAAAAATTTTAATTAATTATTCTCTATTTTTTTAATCAAATTTTTATAATTAATTTGTTTTAATTAATTTTAATTATTTTTTTAACCGATATATTAACCGGTTTAAACCGGTTTCCAATTTTCAAAAACCGGTTTTCGAACTAAAACCGTTATTATTATAACGTTCTCTATAAGGGTTAACCGTTAACCAGTATTTTTTTCGGTTACATGCCCTGATTAAAAAGAAAAAATATATGCTTCGAATGTTTTTTCTTTGTAGAAGTTTTATCTATTAAGATGAAATCTCAAAATTCGTACATGTAATTTTGCCCGTAGAATCGAATAGTGAGTTAGCTGAAACTTTAAAGCTAAGCATTTAAGAGTACACCAAAAAACATGACTTTTTAGGTATAACTTTGAACTGAAATATATCCGTTCTGGAGATAATTTAGTTCTGTTTGAAAATTTGGAATTAGCGCATTGATATATCTTGGATCCAAAAAATGAAAAATTTTGGAGACAAAAAATTTCGAGGTGAAAAATTTATTACCAGACACATTATTTATAAACACAATTAGTTAATCTATTTTCACACAGTCATAAGCAATTTAGTGGTCCATTTAACCTCTGCTCTGAGGACAGATTTAACCTATGCTGAGGAGAGATGGACCACATGATTTTTATTGTTAGAAGATCAATTCAACCGAACAACCGATAAACAGGAAAAATATCATTCGCAGTTTTCAGGACACAGTTTCAATTGTTTCTTTATTCTTATAAGTAAGCCTAGATTGTATGTTATAATAAATAAATTTATAGAGAGTAATAATTATTTTTCCAAAAAGTGGTCCATATCATTCCCTCTTACCACACGTTATTTTCTATTTCGATTCGACATTTTTCTATAAATCAATGGTTAAGGTAATCGGCACTGTTCTCAACCTGAAAAAAATCGACGCTAATAGTTATTTTGTGTTAAACATAATTAAATACATAAAATAAAGTGTACTTATGGCCAGCTTTGTTAAAATTAATATTGCGTATAAATTCTGTAATATAGAGTATTGGACATGAGTGTATACGGTATTTTGGACTTACAATTAGCCACCCTTAAGCAATGGCTTTGGAGTCATACGACACTCTGTAATAGAAAAGCAGTATCCTATAAAGGAAATAAAGACTCATTGCCCCGCCCCCTCGGTGCAGCTAACATAATCTAGGCTATCGTGAATTGATTCACGATCACATCTCGCGTAACAAAGTACGATGTGGCAGATCCCCGCGGCTGTCGGCCGAGCACGTACCCCGCACTTTATATTCAATAGCGTAAGAGCCGGACTCGCGGCCTATCCGTATCCCTTCATTCACTACGGGTAGTGAAAAAGTGCAAGTGGGTTGGGATATAAGTAGGTGAGGTACTTGCTATGTGCAAAATTGGTGTTCATAGTTTAACAAATTAGTACTGAAAATAAATAAACAGAATTAGTAGTTGATATCTGTAGGAAGGTAATTTTTTTTTAGTTACAGCTAACATCGTTTCATTTCAAAACATTGTTTATCTGGGCTAGCTTAAACTCTATTGAAAATTGAAATCTAAACAACAAGGCCTGATACCGCTTATATATTTCATAGAACTTTTTAGTAAATGCTGGGTTTTTTTTTATGTTACAGTACACTAGCGATTAGTGAGAAACTTTACCATTTGTTTTTTGAGTAAAATGCTATGCGTTCAGAATACAGTCAATTTTAAAATATTATAAAAAATTATTTATTAACGACTCTTTCTTTAAATGGCATGATCATATTGTAACGTTTATTTATTTAGGTAAAGTGTAAAAATAATAGAAACACGAATATTTATATAACTAGTTGTAATAAACGAATAATAAATTATAAAAAGATAATAAAAGTAAGTAATAATATAAATAAACAAATATTAACACTAATTTAGAAGTAATTATTATTAATAAGGACTTAAAAACGATGAACATTTATTTAAACACTTAAAACTACGTACTATTTATTACATCACCAAATATTTATTTATTTCTACTTTACAAGTCGCTGACAAGCACTAACCGTCACTGACTTTCTTCAGTGATTCTTTGCACACTCTGACTGATACTAACCTCTTGAGATGCCAGCAGCGACCCTTTTATACTTGCAGACAGCTAATCTTGAACTTTTCAGAACTTTCTGGACTCTACAATATTCCCGAACAATAGCGGCGTCGCTCTTATCCCACTTGACCTTTAACGCAATTACCTGCTCAGATAGACTACGTTTCTCTGTGTTACTATCGCTTCTCTATATAACTATTATGTGCTTATTACACAGAATTGTTACATACAGAAGCGACACTCCATGTCAGTACCTTCATGTTGCCCTATTTAGTTCTATGCCGGATCCGGCCCTTGACTTGATTTTATCCGGCCCGCGGAACATTTTTCAAATCTTATTAAATCCGGTCCCCGAAAACATTTATTTATCTGGCATTCAATACCGTTCTATATTTTGCTGCTAATTATAAAAAATATCATCAGCATAGTTCTTGTTCAAAAAATACATATATAAGATTTGTATTGTATTCATTCTATGTAACACATGAATTTTTTTTTGTTTTGTCCTTCGTAAACCATAATTTAGGTCCGGCCCGCAATAACATATGATATCCACTTTCCGGACCGCGGTCTTGACTAAGTTGCACATGTCTGGTGTAGACCTTTAAATTTGTTGGCTTTGTCTATCTCTCTCTAAGATATGACGAAACTATCCGATTTTAAACAATGAGCCCTTTAAATTTGTTGGCTTTCTCCATTTCACTCTAATTTTCGTTTTTCTGTCTTACTATCGCTTCTGTATAAACATATTCTGTGCTTATTACATAAATAGCTAATAGAACACTTTCGAACAAGCCTCATGTTGAATGCTTTCTTCTCCCTAGAAAAATTCGAGGCGTTGCTGAGAATGACTATATAACTGTTTTGATTAGTTGTAAATGATAATAATATATTTGTATACCTACAGTTGAATATAAGTGGGTGATGGTATGGTATTGATTGGAGCATGTAATGTGGGCATTAAATTACCACTTTTCGAACATTTTCGAATAAGCCTCATGTTAAATTCTTCCTTTTCCCTAGAAAAAATCGAGCCGTTCCTGGGAATGACTAGGTAACTGTTTTTATAAGTTGTATATTTGTATATAGTTGTAAGTTCGGCCCGTTCCTAAGAATGACTATATACCTCTTTTGATTAGTTGTAAATGCCAGTACTGTATTTGTATACGTTTGAATATAAGTGGGTGATGGTGGTATTGATTGTAGTGTGTACCGTGGGCGTATAGACATTTTTCTCGGTGCGGTATTGTCGCCCGTGGCTAGTTAATTAGTGTGCGGTTAGTGCCGAACACATCGCGGTCTGTTAATATTCAGCCTCGCGCGGCGTGGCTTTTACATGCACATGTCACTGCGCGCACGTCATGCTGTTTTCACATATGTATATCCATAACCTATTCAATTACCAACAACGAATTTACATCACAAATATTACCTAGCGCTTACAGGCTATTCCATGTTGCTCTACGGGACTATTTGTCTGGAAATCATTCACTCTAAGTTTTATATAGAAAATAATTATTGTATACCGTATGGTATAAAAACACTGTAACGCATAAAATCATTTTCATTAGTGGTGCTAAATCACATTGGTCCGTATTTTTTTCTTTTCTTTATTTCCTTCTTCAAACTCTCTTTACCTAGAGACGGTCTCCATATTTAACGAACGTGTTAATTATAACCATATACAATAAAACTTTTCAATTTCTAGAGTTAAGTAAATATCGATGCACTGATTTAAAATTTTAAAACGAAATTTAATTATCTGTTTTCGTCCCTGAGATATTTGTTGTTAAAGTTGCACTTTAAAAAACTGTGTTTTTTGGCAATATCTCTAAAATGGGTAGAGATACAATTTCAAAAGTTATAGGTATAAATCGATTCTACAAGATAAGATACATAAACAAATGTTTTCTCCGCATATACCTATATTCTTTGGAACAATTAGATCAAAAATTAGAAAATCGAAATCTAATTTTAAAAATTTCTCCGAGATACTTCTTTACTCTAAAACTTTTCATTTTCTAGACTTAAATAAATTTCAATGCGCTGATTTCAAATTTTAAAAGTGAAATGAGTTAGTCTTTTATCTTTATCGAGATATTCGTGTTCAAAGTTGAATATTGGCAATATGTAAAGAAACAGGTTTTTTAGGTATACCTCTTTAAAGGTTAGGTTTGGAGACCTCTCCAATCAATTTTATGTGTAAAATTACATATGTATACCAATTTTCAGATTTTTATTCAAAAAGATACAATTTCTTGAAAGGAAAGACGAAAATGGCAAAATTTGAAAATAGTGTGCCACTCGTGCGGTATCATCTATTTCCCACCTTGTGTGATTCCAGCAGTCGACTTCGTCTCGTGCCGAAACTTTCACACCTCATGTGAAATAAGACCTTTCTGCACTTGTTGCACAATATACTATTTCCAAGTCATATTCATCATAGTGTAAAGTAATAGTAGTAAAATAAATTTTTCCATTTACATTTAATACTTCTATTTTATAATATTTATAAAAATTTATTTTGGCACCCCAAAAGAAAAGTTCTGCGCACGCATAAGATTAAAACACACAAAAATTCTTATAATTTTTGACTAACGTTTGGAAACGATAATTCACTGTTCATCACGAAATGATGAAATAGTTATTTATGCAACTAGTATGCGAAGTAAGTATTTTTTATTCTAGTACTGTTTAAATTATAGCACGAAATAAAAAACACCATGTTACACAGGTGTTGCATACAACATTTTTCCTATAACCGAAATATTGATAAAAATTAATTTCAAAAGTAAATGAAATTGTTGATAAATATGTATACGTTGCCTAGCAACGGTTAGTGAAAAGTAATTCTTCATAATCGCAAAAGAGGGCATAAATTTTGGTTACGTTTCAGTCAGTTTAAGAAGTGACACTTTATATGACAAAATTAAAAAAATAAATGTTTTCTCAATTTATAACTTTCGCTGATAAACTGTTTCCTCTTAATATTCTACAGTAGTAATCAGGAACTGTAGCTGTTGTACAGAATGCACCACCGAAGTAAATAATAGTAAAGACTGGTTGCATTTTAAATACTCGCAGTGTAAAAATAGCACGAATGTCTCGTTGAATGTACACATTTTTCCTCTCTGGAAAAATCCCGCTATCTATTAGCAATATATCTTGTACTAGTCGTAGCCGGCGTGAGCAATATATAAACCGTGCCGGTGCTGGCTTATTCAAAGCTAGTAGTAGAGCAGTAAGTTTTAAAATATTCCAATAGTGGTTGTTTTCTGCAAGAACACCGCCGAAGCCAATGCGACAGTGAGTGATATATTCGTTCACCTGTTACCGAATCTTTAAATAAATCAGGGAATTTTAAATTCCGGCACGAGGTCCGGAAAGTCCGGAGGCTCCGGATCATTTAGATGATAATTTATACGCTAGCTAACACGAATTTGAATAAGATTAAACACGGTAAAATGTTTTTAATATTCACTTGTACGGCTTATCCACCAAACTTTGCCTATTATTTTACTTTTTAATATCCCGTCCGCACAGAACAAATTTGCGCATACATTTCATTTGAATATGTAATACAAGAAGGCTGATACATACCTTTATTAAGGAAATTTTTGCGAACATGATCCACAACAAAAATCAAAAAGGTTTTTTGAAAACTTTTTTGTAAATTAAAAATTATTCTCTCTTTAATTTTCTGAATGCTTTGCTATTATTCATGTAAAAAACAGTTCAGCTATAGTAACCGAAACGTAACGTTTAATACTGACATTTTCCTATTTCCGGTATTAAATTATGATAAAGCACTTAATAATATACGTATTATCGAATAATAATTATTCACAATTTGACAAGATGTAGAATCAAGTTCGCTAGAATATATAGCGTTTTCAAATTTTTTTACTCTCGCATGGCAAATTTTCATAGAAGAAAATTAAATAAATAGATCTAAAAATTATATTCACATTTTTTTATCTACGTGTAATTATACAGGGTAAATGTAATATGTAAAATAATATTTTTGTAATTTCCTGCTTCCCTAATTATTGTAGGTAAAAAAGGTTTAAATAACTGTTGCAGAGCATAAAATTATACATCTGAGTCAATAAGCATAAATAATTTTAAGTGTCGTTTAAGAATAGAAATTAAGTATGAAAATGACGTAAATCATCACAAAAATAGCAGTAGTCATGAATTTAAGACAAAAATGAACAAATGTTTAACCAGGGGGCTGAAACAGTATTGCATTGCGTGAAACCAAATTTCAATCTAGATCTCGTTGAAAAACTTTTCCGAAGCCGATCATAGATGTCGTTAGTAGTACCGTGATAGCTCTATAAAAATCAAAATTCAATAAATTTGAATTTAGTAGTCTATGCTCATTTAGATATTCCTACCTACGTAGTGGTTTGTGGATACCTATACCTATTTAATAATTGAATATTGTGACTATTGTGACTTCTGACAGTGTCATAATTTTATTCATAAACAAGATTAATAATATTGAAGAAAGAAGCACTTAAAATGTATTAAGTAAGTAGTACAGTTTTAATTCAAAATTCCCATGTCTTTAAACTGGACTTCAACCTGTTGGCCAGATTATATTAAAATAAAAATTTTAATTCAATTTCTTATTGTCATTTTCAGTCAACTAAATTATGTGTGGTATGTCCTAATCCCCATGGACGATTATTTTATTTTCCAAAACAGGAAATATTGAGAAATATCTGGCTGGAGAGACTCAACAGAACGGATTTGGCCAATTTTAGCACAGAACAATTTAAAAACAATTTTAGAGCACTATGCGAAATACATTTTGAAAATGATCATTTTGTATAAATTTAAAGCAAGTATAAATAAAAATATTATAATAACAAATGTTACATTGTTTCATTTAATTTCTGTATATTATTATAATTATGGAAATATACGTTTAAGCATTTATATATGTATTTCCATAATTATAATATTAAGAAATATTTTTTATAAATATAAAATAAAATGTATTTAAAATTCCCGCCATTACCAAGCTTGTCAAATTTAGTTCCCGAAGCCGATCCTAAGGGGCGCTAAAATTTGTTTTCACAGATGATAAGGTAGATATCCAATCTTCTACAAATATATGTCCTTAATCTATGTGTTTAACGATTTATCTGTCAAGTTAGCTGCGTGAGTTTATTTATATTATTATTTAAATCTACTGTTGAAGTGAACAATATTACACTACTGTTATTTTTGAAATAATTTATTTCATTTTCATACCTAATTTCTGAGCTTACGTAAAATTTAGTTTGGTTATTGATTCAGATGCATAATTGTATGCTCTAAAACTGTTATTTGAAGCTCTTTTTCTTAAAATAATTAAGGAAGTAGGAAATTAGGAAAATATGATTTTACACGTTAAATTTCTAGGTTCGAGTCTCCACCTTTATATATTATATCTAAGTGTAGACGCCTCTATATTAGGATATTGTAATTTCATTTTGTAATAAAAATATCCTTCATGTACTTTATTTGTATTACTGGTATACCTACTGTGTTTACAATCGAACAATCTTGTTAAAATAAAAACGACGCTAGTTCTTTTAATGTTTCGCAGTACATCTTTTAAGAAACACTAACCTATAATATCCAATATTCCTTAATTTGCAACTCGTAGAAAAAGTAAAAATCGTGTTTTTTTATAAATTTTTACTAGAGAGATAAACTTATTACTTTTAAAAAAATTGTACCATCTGATATATTTTTATATGAATTTTAATTATTAAAATTTATTTTACACATGTACAAAAACCCAGTATATTGTTGAAATAAAAGATTTAAAAATAATTTTCCTATTCCTATATTTACTTTTAATTTTTCCAAGCTTTACAAAACAATTTTTATAAAACATTTTGTTAATATGTAAAAAATTGTCCAGGTTAAATTGAATTTTGTGGGCATACGAAAACCAATCAATAGCTAAGATTATAAAAACCGGAAAATTTTATATGTAATCAAAAATAAATTAATTTTTGTACGAAATCAAAATGAAATTAAATATAGATTTACTACTTTGTCAGAGTTACTACATTACTATAACGTACATAGATCTTAAAGATTGCAATTTTGACTTGTTTTGCAAAGAAATACCTACGTAAATATATGTAGATAGTTAGAACAAACCTTATGCTTTCATTTTTAATTAGACAGCTTAGAAAAAAAACGATATTTACTTTTGTTTTTTGTATTAATTAAAGAATATGGCAAAGAAAATTGGAATAAAAAGTATGGTTATCCAGTAATTTAAACGTCCTAGATTTACAAAAAATTAGGGGAAAAACTTGTGGTGAATGTTACAATATGGCACTTTCAAGTACTACAAAATCAGTTAAACTTCATCTGTAAAACGACTGGTATATTATTTTCAATTTATAGCGCAGAAAATTTTAGTACTACTGTGGGATTTTTTGTATTTATGTACTGACCGACACTGACTTTCTTCAGTGACTCTCTGCACACTCTCATCGATACTGATTTCCTTCAGTGACTCTGCACACTCTGACCGATACTGACTTCTATGAACCGCCCGATGCGACCCTTATATACTTGCCGTCAATTAATTTCTAGAACATTCCAGTGTTTTTCGGACTCTATAAAATTCCCGAACAATAGCGTCGTCGCTCCTTTTCCACTTGACCTTTAACGCGACTACCTGTTCAGACATGTCAGCCGTGATGACTCATCTACGGTGAGTCTCATTCGTTACAATATATTAAGACTTTTTAACTTGTTTTTGACTGTACTGCATACTTTGTAAATCTTTAAGATTGTTTCGGGACATTCAACCACAGAATAGGTTTATACAGAAGCGACAGTAAGACAGAGAAGCGAAAATTAGAGAGAGATGGAGAATGTGCACAAATTTAAAGGGCCCATTGTTTAAAATCGGAAAGTTCCCTCACATCTTAGAGAGAGATAGGGGAAGAGCACAAATTTGAAGGTCTACACAATGCTTCAAGGTCATAGAACTGACTAGGGGAACATGAAAGGTGCCGACACGGAGTGTTGTTTCTGTATGTAACTATTCTATGGTGCTGCATACTTTGTAAATCTTTAAAGGTTGTTTCGGTACATTTAATATAAAAAAGACATAGGAAGTCATTCGTAATTCGGAGACGGCTACAGGAGACAGTGTTTTTGGGAAATCGTCACAGCGTCACAGCCGTGAGTAAAAACAAGAGTGTACCCTCATGTAGCCACGTATGTATCTCCATAATGACAAGCTTTCTCCACAGGGCCTATTGTTTCGCTAACCGCATTTAATTAGAATATTTAGCAACTCACGGCTCGTATTAGTTCTCTTTGTGTGCTCTGTGTTTTTGTGCGCGGTATTTTTACCGTGTCGGACAGCGGCAGACAATAGGTAGCCCGCTATAATGATGACACATCACAAAACAAGCCCCGGTGGCCATTATACGCTTTAACATACACGGATATTGATTACGAAAAAATTACCCGTTAAATATAAACAAACAACAAACAAATTGCTAAATACGTTTTTCATTTTCAATAGTTCTTATTTTGAAACATAGGTTTTCCTATTTTTCACCAACCGTCACATATAAGGATGTTGTATCTTGTAATTATTTTGGTATATAAATTTTAACGGATATTTAAAATTTGAGCTCTTTTCGTTTTCACAAAGTTGTCGTTAGAATTTTAAAATAGGGGGGGCGCACATTTTCATCCTCCAAACACCTCATATTTTGTTAGATTAGGATTTTATTGTTGTTGTAGCATCATTTAAGAAAATGTTTATACAAATAAATAATGTAACTATAAAACACAGAGGGTGGAAATTCAAATAGTTGGGATGCTTCCCCAAAAACGACGCCACTGGTTTTGACAGTTTTTAGCGTAATATAGTGTAGTTATATATAGAGAAGCGACAATAAGACAGAGAAACGAAAATTAGACAGGGTTGGAGAATAGAAATAAATTTAAAGGGCAGATCGTTTAAAATCGGAAAGTTTCGTTATATCTTTGCGTCTAGAAAATTTTCAATAAGGGGACAATAATAAGAATAAGGAAATACAGAAATCAATTTTTAACAAGCAACAAATATGTTACCACTTTGATAAAAGTTAAGAATAATAATTAATCAAAAAGAAATTATTATATTTCACATACTTCAAAGGAGAGGAAGATGTATCAATTTCCACGCTTTGTCGGCGGTCATGTACATGATGGAACTGGCTGATTCATAGTTTTTTTTATTAAACAATTGTTTAGAAATGCACAAATGTGAAGCATGTTTTACGATTTGTCAACAAAATTTCGAATTAGACAATTCAGATGCATGTATACATTACAAAGATTATAATTCTGAGTTTGTAAATTTGAAATCAACACAGGAATATTTTTTTTAATTACATATTTTGTTTAGAACGTACTTTTTTATAAAAATATTTAAAAAATGATTTGTATTAAAGGTTTAGGATATTCCTTATAAGAGTTAAGTAAAAAAATTGGGGTTCAATTCGTAAAATTCTTCACTAGATTATTAAGAATAATCTCCGATCATTCTCATTTACTGATATGTAACCGTATGTAACCCATTTTTGTTGTGCGCTGCATGGATGTGTGCGAATTGCAGCACCTGTCACGATTCGTGATTTTGCGAACCGTGTAGAGCGCACGCCTCTAGACATGAGGGTTATTTCGCTTAATCGGATATTATAATTCCCCCGACATGCTAATGTACTGAGTTCTGTGCGCTGCATACGAACATATCAACTAATTCACGCACGAAATCCGCCAAATATGTGCAACTCTCTGCAAACACTGCCATGGACCTAACACCTCTTCAAAATGTAATACAATTACACAAAAATTAAAATAGTACTAATATTATTATCATGGCACTTACCATGAATTATAGCTTTTAGATTGACTAGTGTTCGACTGAAACACTATTTTCAGCTGGAACCAAAACTGTAACCGAATATTTGGCCGATAATCTAACGGAAACCGAAACTTCTGTAGTTTAGTTAAAATTTAGTTAAATTTTTATTTAACTCGGAAATCTAGTGTTTTTCTTATGAAAATCATTTTATATAATGGCCCGTGTTCCAAACTGACTTTTATAATAAAATTGCTTTTAACAAAAGCACCCACAGGTGAGTTCGGAATACGGGCCACTATTTTACTAAAGAAGCAAAGGTGTTATCTGTCACTACTTCACAAATGTCAAATCATTGAAATGGCGAACAAATGCGACAACTTTGCCCAATTTAACCGACTTCGTATCTCTTAAGTTAACTTCGGTGAGCCACGCGTTGCTATTTAATTTTGCCCCTTAATATTTTTTTGTATCTCTCACAATAAACAAAATATATATTCATTTGACATAAAAGAGCACCAAATGAACATTGCAAAAGCGCATCAAAGTATGTTTCTTCTTGAAGTTCATAGATTAATAAATTTGATGTAACTATTTATTCAATGATGGAATAAAATAAGGTTAGGTCAGGTTAGATTACTTTAAATAACTTTAGGTTTGGTTAGGTTAGTTTAAATTACTTTAAGTTTGGTGAGGTTAAGTTAGGTTAAGTTTGATTAGATTAGGTTAGGTCAAGTCAGGGTATGTTAGGTTAGGATATGTTAGATTAGATTATATTAGGTTAGGTTAAGTTAGTTTCTGCGAGTAGAACGAATTCACTCGTACTTTGATCTAATCAGATACCCCACATACGCATATATACTAAATTCCTAATTTTTACTGGTGCGATTTTGCTATTTTTTTTTTGTGCGCTTATGAAATGTTTAAAAATCTGAACGGTGCCCTTTGTCAAGCTGCCGCCAAACATCTTATATTGTGATGACGGTCTCTTGACTACAGCAGACTTTTATATATTTAAACTGGTTATTAGACGTCAACACTGCTTATCAACTTAGAAAAAAACTTTATTTTTAGTTTCTATGTATTTATGGTTTATCTAAAACTTTTACCATGTAACAAGTGTTGTCTACCCCTAAATTTTCCGCGCGGTTCGTAGGCAACAAAAACTCCCCCGTGTCTCCACCGCCGCTTTCAGGGTGTAAATCCGGCATTTCACGGGCGGGCGGCTGCGACGGACGCCCATGTACGCACAGACATGTAAAAACGTTCTGCTTGCCCGGACAGCAATGAGTTTTTCTCATTCGCCGACTCCGACATGGAAGACTACTTACATCCAATATGGGGGAATTCCGCACGTAAAAATACAAAAGGGTTGCAGGGGGTTTCATTACAGCGAGATAGTCACACTATCACTGGTTTATAATGGGTGGAGGTTATTATAAATTATGGACAGTGGTGGTTCATTTGGCTAGAGCGCTTCGACATGCGTTACCTGTTGTTTGCAAACAAACATTGTTTTCAAAGAATAGATTACAGCGACTAATCGAGTATATTTTTCAATACCAATTTTTAGAAAAAAAAAAACAATAATACCCTCATATAAACAAGTTGTAAGACAATAGTAGTTCTTTTTTCTGTATTTTGATTAAATAATATATTATGTTCCAAAGGAGGAAAACTCGGTTTTACTCCCGCGGGTAGAATGGTTGAGATTTGACATTTCTGATGTTCACCTCACGTTTAATTCTTGATTAATTTTTATTTTATTTCTTTATATAAATTAGACGGCAAATATAAGTTGTGAATTCATACTTACCACTTATTTGAGTTTTATTTAGAGGCTTGACTTTTTTTTTAATTGACAGTTTTTATTATTAACCTAAGTTAAAAATAATTTATCATTGACCTGGGTTACCATAGTTACTAAGTAAATGATAGTGAAAGACAATTTCTCATGTCAAATAAATAATGGTTGTGCCTAAGATAGTAGTTAAAAAATGAAATTAATTATTCTGTCTTCCTTTTCCGTATTCATATATTCTCTCAATAAATAAAACAACCCCTTCTAATTTTGAACATTAACTAACATAGTTGAAACAGAAAAAAATATATAAATCACCTAAATATCAAATTACAAAAAAAGCGAGATATGTTTGACTTTTTATATAAAACTATATTGTACCTTAGTTGTTAGAAGCTAATTTAACCTGTAGGTCACTTACAATTACAGAAGCTGTAGGTTGTCTTCCTTTAACAATAAAATTTAAATAAAACTTATCTTATTGGGAATAAAAACTATCTTGTCTGTAAAAGATCAGTATACCTACAGCTTATATTGGGATCCGAACCAAACAAAATACAAATACAACTTTTCTTCAAATCTAGGATGAGACTCTATACTTCATAACAACTACAACAAATAGCAATTGCCCATGTTAAAATATCAATTATTACAATTGTCAAATATTACCACGGCGGATATTCAAATTAGCAATGAATTTAAGACAGTCTTGTCATTAGTGTAGACTTGTAGAGTGTATACATGTATGAGTAAATGTAAGTAAGTATCAACCATAAATAACCATTACTGTTATAGAACAATAAGTACACTTTGTAGTTAATATTTGCAATTGATATCATAACAAGTCCAAATGACCTCACTCCTGTTTTGAGTTTATTGCTAATTTGATTTAAAATGAAGAGAGTGAAGAGTTATTGTAATTTTGGATATAGTAGTCCATAACATTATGAAAAACAAACTAACACATTTGAATCCGAATCACATGAGCATTAACTCAATCGGTTATCGAGCTGATTGTCATTACACATTACGAAGAATTAATTCATTTCGAATTGAGTGCCTTGCAATCCAAAATCCAAATTTGCAATTACCTTATCAGATAACCGGGGCGTGAACATTTTTAATTAACAATTCGTGTGTCGGTGGCTTAGTATGATATTGACCCTGTCCACTTACGTCCGATTGTAATTAACTGGGGCTCAAGGTATTATCACGTAACAAATCCGCATCGGCGTGAATAAATACCTCCCCGGGAGGAAAGAGTTGGAGAGTGACGTCACGGGATAATCCACTTTCATCCCTGTAATCCCACCCCAATCACCACACTATTATATACCAGCAGGAGAGCTGCCGTTTTTCAGGGCCCAATTGAATATTATTAGAAAGAATCCTTATCACGGAACAGGAATTTGTAATCATGTTCTATACTTTTCAATTTTGTGCCATGTACCTAGTTGTTTAATGTGGTTAAAATTTATCAGTCACGCAATTATTTTTTTATATTTTGCGTTAACAATTACCATATTATTATATCGAAAGCAGTTTAATAATATAAAATATTGTTAAAGTGTTTTTGGTATTTTTGTTGTAGAATTGGAACCTTTAACAACTGCAACCCACTGTAAATATCAAATTAATAACCTCAAATAATTTAAAATGTTTTTTAATACAATTTAAATTATTCCTGATTATGAAAATCGAAAACTAATTTAACAGAATATTAAAATTACGTGAGTCATAACGTGTAGATTTGTAAATATTTTTACAATATTTTAAATGCATTTTGACTGATAAATGTGCCTAACTTCATTAAACAAAATTACCATATTTCACATATGCAGTTGTTTCCGATTCGATATGAATTTCTCATCGCTAACAAAGTTACTAACAAAATAAGAACACTGCTTTGTCCGAGTGGTCACAACTCACTTTAAGATGACAACCTACATACAAAATGCAATTAAAAATTGTAATGGAATTGCTGAAATCCACTAGTATTATATTGTAATTTTTTTGTACTCTTACAGCCGAATTCACCATACTTTAATCAAGGTTTGATTCGCTGATCAACACTGATCCATGAATCAATTTAAGTAATAATTAAAAAAATCAATGATCAATTGTCGTATTCCATTAATCAAGTTTTGATCTGGTTTGATTCTCTTTTTGACGATTTGACATATGTATTTATGTACACAAGTTTTTGGTTGTTAGGATTAATCTAAAATATTTTAATATTCACACACCTACATGAATCGTAATGTAATTTCTCCCTTTTTTGTTTTTTTTTTTGGCATATTTTTTTTTTAATTATACGAATTGTCGAAATAAAGAAAACTTAAGTTAGTGAATTAGAAAAAATGTTGATCAATGAATCAGTTGATCAACCAATGGACTAATGGTGAATTTGGCTGTTACACCTTAAATATGTTGATTCGCGTCACCTAAGACCTAAGTTACTTTGGGAATCTCAACTTCCCGCATCTCTCCCAGGTTAGCGAGCTGAAAATTTTGGAAAAGACATTCCTATTTCTACAGCATTATTTAAATAACTATATTTACAATAAAAAAATATAATAGATATTGAATGAAATTTAGTTTAGAATAATAAATTTAGTGCATTTGTTTATTTGGTATGCAATGTTGGTAATAACTGTCATGTTGACACATAACCACAAAACAGTGTGTGTATAAAATAAATAAAAATATTTGTACAAAAAGAAAAACTAATTCTCTTGCGTGAATTCTTTTTCCGGATTCGTTCTATATTGCAGCGCTCGTAAGCTCACGTCACAAAATACTCATCCGGGAAAATGACGTTCCCACAATTGATAAGTAAATAACTATTTCCTGTTTATAATAATGATATAAACCTACAGAATAATAAGAGTGACGCGATGAAAGAAAGATACATCATACTACCATACCGTCGCGGGATTCATAATCAACAAATGTGATTTATTACTAAATAATGTAATTTGCCTCCAGTATAATTAATGTCATCAAATTTTAAACACCAAGCTATTTCATCTATCATCTGTTTATTCATTTCAACACACCCAGCAATGGGTAATAAACCAAGAGTGTCATTTGTTTATTTACAAGTAAATAAGCAGTGGGATAATATAGGAGGAACACGTCTGGTAAAAGCCGTCCTTACCACAGCAGATAATATCTTACACGTGTGGTGAAATATTTGATTCAGTGGAGATGTAGTTTATTTGTGAACATGGAAGTGTACTTCAGCCTCGGCGGTTCCAGCATAAAAATATCTGATAAGCATCAATGGACGTTAATCATTAAACTTCACATGACATTTGCCCATTTCACATATTTGCATAGCCAACTTGGGTTTCACTCCGCATTCCTGCTTTTTCACTCCAATACTCATTCTTATCTGATGGATTATTTATACTTTTCCCCTGTTTTCAACCACTCTGTAGAAATATATCAACACTATAGAATCCTAGTTGTTGTTTAATGAAGATATTCGACAGACAAAATATTTATAACTCATATTTATTTAAATATATTCAATTGCTATTATGCTATTAAGCTCCAAATGTTTCGCTTTCAATTCTTTTTTTTTCAGATTATTTATACTGGTTGCCTATTTTCAAGCAATTTTTATAAATATAACATCAATTTTCTAGTTATATAGTACTAACTCGTAGTTTTAAAATTTGATCTACGCGATGGTGACTCGAACACCCGAACGTAGGTATTTAATATGTAAAATCATATTTTCGTAATTTCCTGCTTCCTTAATTACTATAAATAAAAAATAACATTTGAAGAGTATAACATTTTGAATCTGAATCAATGAGTAAAAATAATTTTATGTGCCGTGCAAGCTCAGAAGTTAGGTATGAAAATGAAGTAAATCATCCCAAAAATAGCAGCAGCCAGGGAATTGACATAAAAATGAACAAATGTTTAACGGTTTATCTGTCAAGTTACCTGCATTAGTTTATTTTTATTATTATTTAAAATTACCGTTGAAGTGAACAATATTACATAAATTAATTTTGAATTAAAAAAAAATAACAAAATAAAATTGATATATTTTTTTGCTTAACTTGACAAAACAATAATATCAAATAATAATACATATAAACTAGCGCAGCTAAATTACTAAATAAACCGTTAAATATTTGTTTTTTTTTTGTCTCTATTTCATGGCAATTGCTATTTTTGGGGTGATTTCTGCTAAAACTTTCACATGGGGGAAATACGCCATATTTCTGAAACGGTTCATTTTTGGACCCATGTTGTACAACACTTATCGATTTATTTTGACTTGTTCTACATGACCTATAAATATTGAACACTTATTTATTAACACCCTGTCTACACTACCATTTACAAAAAGTAGGTACAAAAATATAGTAATCTAAATAAATTTCGAGAAAAAATGTGTTTCCATCTGTACGTACGTTACCGGTTATTTGATTATTTGTTTTTTATATTGTCTGTAAAATTGAGCTCTAGACTTTAACTTCGCTTAGTTTGAGCAAGTATCAAAGCTTTAATATTTCAAGAGCATATTTAAAATACAATGTAATTTAAAATTTTAAAAAACGCGGACGAGGGAATTTCAGCATTTCGCATTGTAGAGAACTTTTGATATCCATTATTCACAATTAATTATAATCATCCCTGTTTGCCTTGCTGGGAAAAAATTGGGCGAACGTATCTTGGGTGAAAGATTACTGGCAATCAAACAAAGATTTTTTGTGTAAAATCAACAGAATTAACAATTCCTGGCTTATTGCTCTCATTTTACTAGATGAATAATTCTTTGCCTTCATTTGAAAATTGTGTTCCCCGATTAAAATTTAATTCGTGCCCCTGGGAAGCGATAAAGAAACAGAAATATTGCGTCTCATTTTTACCAGCCGGTTCATTCTTCATCTCGCCGGTGCATTCTAAATCAGGCCGCGAACTTTCTCCGTCATTATAACTTCAATTTGTTTAACAAAAAATATTCCAAAGACTCAAAGATGAATTAATTCGCGTAATCTGATTTACCTTGTCTTTGATACATTAATTCCTTTCACAAAAGTCAAAAGAACATTAACAAAAGTTCAAGCATCGTTCGTTTCATTAGCCACAGAATTTTTTATCGTTGAGTTTCAAGAATTTTTGAATGGTTCTTCACACTACGATTCATTCATTTACAGCAATTAAAATCCAAGTGACTTATTTTGTTAATACCTGAAATTTCAAAATTCAGATTTTCAAATAATATTCTTTGGTAATGTATATAAAGATTTATACATAAATTATTGGAGTTTCATATGTACATTTTAACGATAAAAATATCTCCAAAATTATTTTTGTTCAAATAAATTTTGAGAATGAAAAAAACTGATTGTGGCAAATTTACTTCTTGACTTATAACTTTCTTGTTTCAATTCTTATATGTTTCTAGTTTGCACATTCTATACATACTTTTGTACGAGGAATTGACAGGGTCCTGAAAATTTTTGTAACTCGTATATTTTTCGAGAAATTTTCATATGGGGCTCAAAGTTGCCTTTAGTAGTATTAAATAGAGATTTTGTTCTCTTTCCAACTATATAAAACACATGTTCATTAAAATAAAAATAAACTATTGTTGATTTTATTCGCTTCGGTCAAGTGTGCTTTGGAAACAAAATCGAAAATCTTTTTTTTCAAACAAAATTTTGATTAATCAGTTCGTAAGTGGATAACTAATTACTATTTTTAGACAAACTGTATTAATTATTGTTTCTTTGGTTGCAGGTATGTACAATTTTCAAATATTCCTGGCAGGATTGTAAGTATATCTAGTTAATGTTAAATTAAACTTACTAATACTAACCTACTTAAATCACACATTTTCCAACTTTCATTAAATCTTTCTACGTTTGGTTTTAATTTTAATAAACTGATATTAAAGTTAGATATCTTGGTAAGAATTGATGGCTGATATAAAATTCAGAAAGCAATCATTAATTCATCAATTTCGTTCGATACTTCCCAAATTTCTGGGCATGAATATTCATAAATCGAGATAAGCTGAATTAATTTTTGGTCTTGTAACTCGGGTGACCTCGTCACAAATTTGCTTTTAATTAGCCCTATTAATTTGTTTCCAATTTTTCTTCTTTACTAACGACAAAATAATATTCGTGGGCAAATAGCAGCAAAAACAAAACACTAAACTACACTTTAAACAATAACACTTACAGTTCAACAATATATCATCGTGACTACACATTTTGCTGGAATTTTCTTTATTACTTTCATTAAGAACATAGTTTTGTTTAAAAGTCAACTCATCTAAAATTGTTTTGTATTTTTGGTGTGTGTTATATACCTACAGCGTGCAGTGGATTCCGAATTCTTTGAATATAGCAACATTTGGTTTGATTAACAGTTAGTTTCTTAATATTCAAACCCAATATCGGTACTCTAAAAGTAGTATTTGACTCCGTTTCGAATTCATAAAAGGGAGTAGTCATTAACTTTGAATAAAATTAATCCCAAAGTTAAATCAATTGTTGATTTCATGAGATGTCAAACTAACTCCAGTCCCAATTCATAAAAAGAATTATAGTTATTTAAGCTACAAGGAATGTAAGTACATTATAACTTTTAAGAAGGTATGAACTGTTATGAAGTTCATGTTACAGTACGAGAATAGTTGTTTTGGGTACTTACATTCCGAGTCGCTTATTATATTTTTCACGCCACCACCAGCTATTAACTTCAAATAATGTTAAATGTTAAAGTATTTGTAAAATGTGATAGTTAAATTGACAGTTCAGATTTATTTATTTGCAACTTTTTATAGTTACTGTTCCCGTCGCTAGACGACCAAATGTATATGAAATTCATATGTTTATCATAATAATACTGTAACAAAGTGTATATAATTTAAAGAAGTATGTTATTTATATTGCAAAATTGCCACTAAAGGCCGTTTTAGACTAGCCTATAAATAGTACAAGATATTGCACTATTTTTGATACAGTTTAAATTGACTAGTATCAAACAAATTGATTGAAATATTGTATACAATCAAATATGAATTTTTGGGAACTCACGTGGTTCTAATGTTTATTTGCTTTTTTTTGTATGTAGTGTGGTTATAGAACACTAAGTGCTACTACTGGTAAAGTTGTAAGTATTGCAAACTTTAAATGTAAATGAATTAATAGTTAATTTGACTTGTCAATGTATTGTACAATATATTGCTTTAGTATCATACAAAACTCCGTCAAAATCTAACAATTTTTGGTACAAGATTTTGTACCATATCTTTTAGTATTTATTGTTCCATATATAGGCTAGTCTAAAGCGGCCCTTATTTTATTATTTTCATTATAATACTTTTTATTCAATTAATTTATTACAATTGAATGCGATTTAGTACAATTGCGCCATTCATTCAGTACAATGAAAAATAATCTTGGAACAACATTGAATTTGACATTTTAGGATATTAACAAGGTTAATGGCTAATCTTTTTAATGAATCTAGATGTATAGTTGTTTGAATGTAGCGAAAATTTTTAGATTCTGGTCTGTACATCAGTAAAATGAAAGGTTTCAAATTTAAAGCATTTTTGTATTACGGAATATTAAAATAAAGCATGTGCATTCGCTATTCGTTTGCGCTTTTACGATCCTTGACCCCTTTGCATTGTTTCTGGGTTGAAAATATTCTACTTCATTAGAAACCAAACCGTTCGAATTTGTGTTAAATTTTTTGCAGTAAATTTATTGATTATTATAAAAAAATATTGTATGTGATGAACAGATGGGGTGGGATTCTATAACTCATAACAAGTACAAATAACAATTGCACTTGTTAAAATATCACTTACAAACGTCAAATGTCACCATGACCGAAATTCAAATTTGCAATGAATTATAAGTTATTATAAATTATAATTATAAAATAGACTTGCAGAGTTTTCTTTATATATGTATGACTATACATCAGTACGTATCAACCATAAATAACTATTACTTTTGTAAAATAGCAAGTATACTTTATAGTTAATATTTTTAGGGAACTTTGGGGTGGAATTAAAATTAGAATGTTTTGTGGGAATATTATTTAATTATATAGAATAAATGAAGTAGAAATGAAATTTAGAATTAGAATTGGAGTAACGGAGTCAATGTATTGGGAAGTTCAGAATTAGGAGTAACGGAGTCAATGTAGGAAGTTTTTGAATTAGGAGTAACGGAGTCAATGTAGGAAGTTTAGAATTGAGAGTGATTCTCTGGAGTCAAAATTATATAGGGATGGTATTTTAGTGGTGGGGTGGTAAGAAGAAGATAGGATATTGTGGAAAATTTTAAGACACGGGTTACATGTTTTGGACTTTAGGGTGGTAGTTAGGACTGTAACCCATTGATAAGGATGGGAAAGGAATACATTAAGAATAAATATAAATACAAATTAAGAAAAAAATGACAATAATAGAACAAATGTACACTACTAAAATCATGATTAAAACTATGGAAATTATTTATTTTCTTAAAACTAATTAAAACAAAATAAAAATTAAGGGGTAGATACATGGCAATTGATATTATAACAAGTTTAAGTTATAGCAACTGAAGTTATAGAACCCCACTCCTTCTGTTTCTAACAACAGTCCAACCCTGTGCTCCCGCAATCTTTTTGTCCTTTTTGCAATAGTCCTTTATTCCTGTCCTGCCTGGCGCGACTTATCCTTAATGAAGACCCTGGCATAATACCCCATTGGGGTTATATACGACTTGCCGTGTCTTCCACATTCTTTATTTCTTTTCACTCCTCGTGGGGAATTCTTCGATTAGTGGCGGAGAAATTCTCATTAGGGCGTGCAGGGCCGGCTCGCGGTGTTTCCATGTGGAATCATCGATGCTTTGAATATCAATAGCCGCAGGCGACGGTAAACGGCTAATCAAATACAAAAACGCAGGGGAGTTTGCATATGTAAAACCAACAAAGGGGCAATTATTTGAACGCTCAGCGGATTATAAAATACGTGAAGAGAAAGATTTTTAGTTAGGTGATTGGGGTTTTGTTTATTGAACCAAGTTTTTATCAGGTTATTGATTATACAAATAATATACTGTTTGACAATTTAATCATTTTAGGGCAGGTTTTTCAATCTCTGGTTAAAGTGCCGGTTATCTTAACCATCGGTTAACAGAAAAATATCGCATCGAAAATCTGATGTAAGTTGTCAAAAATACACATTATTTACTATTTCGATGCGATATTTTTCTGTTAACCGATGATTAAGGTAACCGGCACTTTAACTAGAGATTGAAAAACCGGTCCATAATGTTTAACCATTCTATTGTGTCTCAAAATCAAGTTATACTGGAGAATTTCATTAATGTATCTATTTACTTTAATGAATGTGTATGGTCCTTTTAAATAATACAACAATTATAGCTATTATAGGTTTGTTATGAGTATCATAACCACCGAAGATGTCTATTTTAAGACATCTAAGTCTGTATAGGTTGATATGACAGTTATATTATCTAATTGTCTCGTTATTTTTACAAATCAGGAATGGGATTCTATAACTACAGTTGCTATCATTTCGACTTGTTATGATGTTATGATATCAATTGCAAATATCAACTACAAAGTATACCTACTTGCTATTCTGTAACAGTAATGGTTATTTATGGTTGATTCGTACTTACATATATAGTCATACATATATAAAGAACACTCTACAAGTCTACACTGATATGGGAATTTCTTAAATTCATGGCAAATTTGAATTTCGGCCGTGGTAACATTTGACATTGTATTTTAACAAGTGTAGTTGCTATTTGTAGTTGTTATAAGTTATAGAATCTCACCCCTATATAATAATATTATTAATATACTGACCTGTCAAAATTACATAGGATGAAATTATGATTATGATGTGGACACCACATGTCTTTCTTGTACTCTAAATTGTATACATTTTTGCTGCACTTCATTTTAACTTATTTCACTTGAAAGTGAGATCTTTCTACTGCTAATCATTATTCAACATCCATTTTTTTCATATTTTCGAACTTCCCTTCGAAATGGATCATCTTTTGAAAATTTTATTAAAATGTTTATCACTTATTCTTTATTGTACTACACAAAATTATTTTAATTGCTCAAAAATTTGCAATGAAAGAGGTATTCGTATTTTTTTATTTATTTCTCACTGTTTCTCACGAAATATATTCGGAAAGTTGTCATTGTTGTCAATCTTTTAACAACAAATCAAATGTTTCCTACAAAAATTAAAACTAAAAATTATTTTTATTAAGTTTCTACCAAAAGTAAAATGCCCTTTTAAAAAGGCCGATTGGAACAAAAAATGGAAATGCATCACTAGATGTTATAGCAATTTTATAAGCAAAATTTCAATATTCTATGGATAAAAGATTTTGAGTTAGGCGTAAAATTCAAAAAAGCACCACACTACTACTGATTGCAATAGAAAAAGAGAAATGCACAACTAAATGTTATAGCAGTCCCATATATAAAATTTTAAAATTTACTGCTTATCATCATTGAGTTTTGCGAGATACATATATACGTATAGATTTCCTTTAATTCGTACAAAACAGTAAAAAGAGTTCGATTTACAAGAAAACGTGCTTATTTATCAAAAACTCAGAATTAATAAATTTGACCATGTTACATGAGTCTATAATTTAGGCTTAGGTCTTAAACCGATTAAATATGTCAAATTCAACCTAAATTTGACATATTTAAACCAGTTCAAGTGCTAAGCCTGATTTGTAAATCTATGAATTCAGGTATCACGTATGAATGAAGAACGTAAGACCTAGAGCGAAGAGTTGAAGAAATCCCTGTAGTTAGTAGTTCATAATTGCAGAATCCGTGAATGGCTGTACGCTGTACCCCATTTCTTGCTCAAGGCACGTCTTGTTCCAGCAAGTTTGTGCTTGTCGCAGCAAGTTTGCACGTGTTTGTTGAACTTTGCATTCAGGTTGCAGCATGTACACCGCTAATCTCGTACACCGGGTAGTTAAATCGAATTCCCGTGTCGTAGAAATGAAAACCTACGCGCGGTATGAATGTTACGACACAACTTTCCCTAATTTTCTTTTCCCTTTTCCGCGACGGAAAGTGTTGAGATGTTATCGCACGCTTCTTTATTAAACGAGAGGGCTAATTAAAATACGGAAGATTTAGAGGTGCTCCAAGAGATCTTATAAGGGAGCAATTGAATTAAAATACATTTGGAATTTACACAAATTTATGCAAGTACACTTCAAAACTGATTTAGTACTCCTAAAATTCCTTCTCTTTTAGGATAGTGCATATTTCATTGCTTTATGTTTATGAACAACCTGCCACCAAAAGAAAATCGTAAAACCCATAAACGTTTAAAAAATTTGGCTACTAGGAGCAAATTTCAAATGAAAGTATTTAGCGTTTAATTTTGTATAGTACATATTCAATTTATTATTTATAGATAGATATACTTATCATTTTTCTTACCGGTACCATAGAATAGTTACACACAGAAGCGACACTCCGTGTCGGTACCTTTCATGTTCCGCTAGTCAGTTCTTTGACCTTGAAGCATTGTGTAGACCTTTAAATTTATGCTCTTTCCCTACCTTTCTCTCAGATGTGAGGAAACTTTCCGATTTTAATTTTCGCTTCTCTGTCTTACTGTCGCTTCTGTATAAACCTATTCTGATCCGGTACGGCGTATAAGAAAGTACCGTTATTTATTACTACGGTACAATATTTTTCTATTAACCGACAGTTAAGATAATTGGGACTTTAACCAGAGGTGCAAAAACCGACCTTAAACGTAACTCAGACTAGTTTAAGCGTGTTACATTTCAAGCGATTATGATATTCCCGGTAAAACACATATCCATATCTTATTAATACCCAAAGTAAAAGCTTATGAATATGTAAACTGTAGTTCCCAAGTGCGATATCATTACTTGTAATGTCCAGCCTGTACGCCCTTATGTTGATATCCTGTAACAGGTACAGGTAGTGCCTGATCTTATATTACTTCCGCTGCTGCCGATATAGACGCGTGTTAACACTGGGGAACACGGGTAGGTGGCGGTGACTCATGTAATAACATGGGGCACAGCCCTACCTTACATAAACCTGCCGCTTATTACACCACGCTGATGTCCTGGCCACGGGAATAAGGATTACGGGACAGGAGGAATTATATAGAGAGGATTGTTAAAATAATCATCGTTGGTATAGACGTACCTAACGGGAATGAACTCTTAAGTATACTGATTCCCATCAGAAAAAACTAATAAAATTACTCCTTAACCTTAACCCGGCGGTACTCGCTAGGTATTTACGAACATGAACACTCGCTACCGGGTAATAAATACCACAGACTTTTAATTGCCATTATTTTTGAAAATACGTTTGTGTTTTACGGTTTGACAATGTATTTGTGTTATTGGTACTATTATCCTTAAATAAAACTACAAATGCAAGTTTTAATGTTTATTTATTTGTACTGAGAGCTTATTCCTTAAAAATTAACAAAAAAATACTTTTATAGTAGTAATATTAGTAATCTCACAAAATCAACAATAATATTTATTTTTCTTACAAATTTGGCAAAGTTGAGATCGATACCAAAAATAAACTAGGTACACTCGTAAAATACTAAAAAATAATGATGCTTTTATACTGAGTGAACATTGAGATAATAAACGAAATTACTTCACTCTATCATAGCAATCCTCACATATTGGGGTTGTATGCTCGCAAACTGGCTGCCCTGCGGAGTAAGCGCGTGTAAACTATCGGCTCGAAGGTACTTAGGATCTTGGGTTGCCAGAATGCGTAGAAAAAAAATACAACCAATATTTAGTACTCTGTGGTATTTTTTACCCAGTAGCGAGTACCGCCGGGTTAAAATAATGTCAAAACACTAAATACATATTTCGAGAACTAAGTTCTCATCATCAGTAGTACCTACAACTTAAAAAATTAAACAGAATAGTTAAGATTACTCAACATGTCAACCATGCCAGAGGTTTAAACATATTTTTGCATTAAGAGCGCGAATAGTGATTCTGTGAGACGAGACGAGATGAGATTTTTCTTGTTCTCGTATAGTCTCATGTTAAATGGAAAATATTTTATCTTGTCTCGGTCTCAAATATTGCCGAAATTTCTTGAGTTTTCAAGGTCGAATATTGCAGAATTTGTAACGCAAGTCACCTGGCTTACAATGTTTTCATACCTAGGGAAATTTCCCTAGATCTAGGAAAATTTAAATTCTTTTGGAAAATTAGGAAGAAAATATATTTAGGGAAAAATCTATATTTTTTTTCAGACTTATTATTAGAATCAATATGTAAATACTAAATATTTATCTGCTTCACTTACTTTTTGTCTTTGCATTATATTTATAGTTATATTTGTCCGGTATTTTACTATTTTCATGTATAACATTCTTCAATATTCAATCGTTCAGTCTTCAATGTTATTGCACCCTGTCAGAAATAAGTTACATTTTCCGCGATTCAAGTCACAAAAGATGACACATTAATCCATTAATGACTTTCAAAGAAAAATAATTTTAAAACCTCGAGAAATCTCGGCGATATTATTGGAATTCAATAATCTTGATTTTATTTTCTCGTCTCGAAGCTTCGGTTTTTAAACCGTTCTCGTCTTGTCCATGACGAGCTATACCGAGACAAGACGAGCGAGATTCGAGAAATATTTCGTCTCACCCGAATAACTAAGCCACTAATCGCGAAGTACTCCTAATCGTTTTTAGTACGTGCGAATGCCATTTTCTTGACGAAGAGATTTTCAAAATCATTCTCAGTCAATAAGAGCATTTTCTGCCCTTGATGTAACTATATTAGATCTTACTAGTTTTTTCATAAAAATTAAAAATGAAAATTTAAGGATAATGTGACTTCCTCTTGTAGTAGAATTTAGACCAGAGATCTCGAGTTGACGTTTAAATTATTTTATGGTTGTGGTATCTATTCAAAGTTTTTCCCTGAGTGAAAGAATTGAAATAAATGTAACCTTTATGCATTCTGCTATGGGGTATAAAATTGTACGAAATCCATTAGTATACACTGTTTGTTTCAGGTACTGGATTTGGAAATCCCAAAGTAACATTAGCATCCCTGTCTTGTTATTTCCATGTCGTACAGTAATCCAGCTATATTAAGTTAGGTGTGTTAATGTTACTTTGGGATTTTCAAATCCAGTACTTAGCTGGGTACCTGTAATAAACAGTGTTTACTATTGGTTTCGTCAGGGAAAAACTTTGAATAGTTACCACAACCTAAAACAATTTAAACGTCAACTCGAGATCTCTTGTCAGACTATACCGAACTTACCTCTGTACAGCAAGTAAAAAAAGCGTTAAATCGGTGGGAGTGCGGTGTAATTTTTGTGTAGAGAGTGAGCAGCGAATGGGCGTGATTTTTCTAGTTGGAATGAACACATTTCAGTGGCGTGAATCGTGCCTCCCCGGTGTAATGTAACGACGGCCATTCTCTGTTCTAATTAGCAGCTCCGTTTTAAAATCTCCGTAGTCGCCGCCTCCGAAACGGCCGTGCACCAGGCACAAATTCCCCACTTATTAACTCATAAATTTCATCCTCTTACTTATTTTCATTCCGCCAGCGAAACTATTAAATACTAGGGGTTTTTAAATTAGCAACAGCCATTCGCAAGGCTTTATCTTCCCGGGAAGACGTACAGTCCAAGAAAGCAGCGAGAGGAGATCGTTTTATTAAAATTAGGGAGGTTATCTTTACGAATGCACACGATAAAAAGATAAGACTTTGTTAATTGTTTCGTTACTGCTAAATTCTTAATAGGAAAATTCCCAAGAGTAAAGAGTAGAATTCTCTGCATGGAAATGCCTTACTAAATACTTTGACTTCTAAGTTATTGACTGCCAAGTATTCGAAGATTAAAATTAAACTTTTATAGATTCATCGAAATCACCGTTTTTTTTACAAACATTTTTAAAAGATATAGGATTAGTTTTATAGACTGGATGTTATTAAAAAGAAGGTCTTTTTTGGAGTAGCAGTCATCTAATAAAATCCACTAATACATCGACGTTTCAACTGTAAATCAATCTTCATCAGGGTGCTGATAACATACAAAACATGCAATCAAATATACAGACATACATTCAACTCAGTAACAGACACATAAATGATTTTAAATAAATGGTAAAATGGTAGTAAAACATGTAAATTATTGTAGAGAAATCTTTCGTCAAACATAGATAAAACACACACATGTACATGGTACTTAACAGTTATCAACCAACTGATTTATGCAAAAAGTTTCGAGTTGAGTAAGAGTCGAAAATTGTAAAAACCTACCACTAGCCAATCAGAAAATAGCAAAACAAGATTTTACAACTAATGTAAATCTAATTATATATTACAGATTTGTATATCACAAGAAATGTAACTATACAGAAAAGAAACTATTGTAACAATTGTCCATAATGTTATCTCAAAATCCCGGAATAAATTGAGCTAAGATTCTGAATATCGGTCTGTGCGTTAACAGATTGTTGATCCTTCTGTATAAATAGCATTTCGAGAGTAAGGCATTTATTCAAGTTCTTCTCCGTAGCTAGCATCCTAGTATCATCAAATTGAAAAGAATGATCTTTTTTGGACAATGTCCTACTATAAAGGGCACATTTGGAGCTTAAATTTACTGCGACAATGTTCAAATACCAAATTCCTCATGGTCTACAAAATTCCATGTAACAAACCATAACAGTGGACTAACTAAAAAATATGTGATTTTATCAAATCTAAAGAATCCCTAACTAGTTTAAAAGGATTAAAAACTTTTGATGTTTTGATATGTTAAATATAATAGTAAACAGTGTACAATTAATGTATAAAGACAAATGTGCTCCTACATTAGCAATACATGAAAGAGTCATTTTTACCATTCGTTGTAATGTAATGTATTCTTATAATTGATATTTTTTTAAATAAGTATTGTTGTTTTAAATGCAGAATAAAAACTTTTAAAATAGCTGCAAAGACCCTAAAACAAACCCTACTGCATAAATCATGTCATGGAAACAACATGATTTCTAAGATAGACCGCACTGGCTGCGAATTTAAAATAAATCTACAATAAATATTTATTATTTATTAATTTGTAACATATTTAAACTCCTGTATTAAAAATAATATATAAAAATGTAATTCTTATTATTATATTAGATGACTCAAATTTAAAATTGTATTATAGTATTCAACATCAACGTTTTGTTTTTTGTAATCAAATATCACTGTAGTAATCAATTATTTGAGATGATTTCAAGTGTATTGAATGTTTCTTCAGTATAAGTGTTGTTTCTTCTTAATTTAATATAAAATACTGTATCCCTATATTTGGTTGAAGTAAGTATAATAAGTAATTCTGTTCGTTTGTTTCATTCTGTTTTGGTCTGAAGTGGTCATCTTGAAAACTTCTCTTGTACGAATATATCACCTAGTCATCACTCCACAATGCTTCTTTTATTCTAACAAGAATGAAGACATCATCAAGATTACAATCATCGGAATAAATCATCATTATATCTCTCACAGTTGAATAAAAACATAGGCGACTCGTTAGGGGAAGACAATTAAACGGACTACACGTGCGCTTGAATGGAGAAACGTGCTGATATGATCACGGCACGCTTTATTAAATCATCATAGAAAGGGTACGAAAATGTATCAGCAAAAGAGACTGTTCATACATACGCCAGCGGCGTGCGTAGGCTTTTTTTAGAAAGCAACAAAGGGAGTGTTTGTAATGTGTTTTGAATTATGAACTTTCAGCAACAATTTTTAATTCTAATCAGAATTTTATAACAAGCGTATTTTTGTTTAATTGAATGATTATTATTAATTTTCGAGAACACTGATTTCCAAAGGGAATAAGTAATGTAGATATATCGTTGAAATAAAGACTTACAGAAAAAATCTGATGTGTCCAACACATTACCTCCTGCCACTAAAGTATAATACAAAGGTGACTAATAACTGTTTAAGCATGGGGATCTCGAGAACTATAAGAAATACGAACTTGGATAAATTAGACAAAAGTTGCCTAATGTGAGGGTCATTTTATACATGTTTTTGTTTTTCCAAAAAATGTATCGGTGACTAGATATAAACAAAAATGTAAATTTTTCAATTTTCATTTTGTGTTTATAACTTTTTTTATTTCAATACAAAAAATATTTTAACTTACACATTATTGAGGCACTTTTTAACGGTGAATTCATGCAGTACTTTTTTTCTCATATCATATTGACAAATTGATACCAACTTCCTATTTTCATATGGGCCTCAAAGTAGACTAAGATCGTTAAATAATTATTTGACGTAAAAAAGCTTCAAATAACAGTTGTAGAGCATAAAATTTTGTATCTGAACCAATGAGCAAAAATAATTTTACGTGTCTTAATCTCATTGGGCAAAAATGAACAATTGTTTAACGGTTTATCTGTCAAGTTAGCTGCGTTAGTTTATTTTTATTATTATTTGAAATTACTACCGAAGTGATAATATTACCTAAATTAATTTTGAATTTAAAAATAAAAACAAGATAAAATTGTTATAAATTTTTTTAGCGTAACTTGACAAAATATAAATTTCAATTAATAATAAAAATAAACTAACGCAGCTAACTTGACAATCTTCAACATTTGTTAATTTTTATCTCAATTCCATGACTACCTACTGATACTTTAGGGGTGATTTACACCATTTTTATATCTAATTTCTAAGCTTACAAGGCATGTAATAGTATATTACATGTGAGGTGGGAAATGTTTCATTACAGCCGAGGGCTTATTATATGACCGAGAAGCGAAGCCTCGAGGCTCAGATATAACGCAAGGCTGTAATAAAACTCCCACCGAACTATGTATACTATTTTATTCACAATTATCCAAATTAACTTCTACTCGTATATCGCCTTTTTCTAATAAACTAAATTAATGTACGGTAGTAGTTTATGAAAACAAATGTTTAAATATGTTTGACAGCACTGATCACCTTACTTTTAGAGATTTATGACAGTATTACTAGGCAACCATAGTAAACACTTCCCCCCCAAGGGATTTTAAAGTATTTCCCACCCGTGAGATTGTCATTGCAGTTAAAAATGACATACGTTTCCAACCTTTGACAGGTTAGGAATTGACATATTACAATAGTGGTTGTGAATAAAATTATTTTTGCTTATGGAATCAGATGCACAATTTTATGCTCTACAACTATTATTTGAAGCTTTTTTACTTAAAATAATTAAGGTATCAGGAAATTACGAAAATGTGAATTTATATATTAAATCCCTATGTTCGGGTGTTCGAGTCACAACCAGTATGTTTGCTATTTGAAAAAAAAGATGCAAAAGCATCTTAAGTTTAAAAAAAAATAATGCTATCTTATGAAACACGTAATATTGAATAATTTTTATTTGAAAAACGTTTTTTTTTTAATGTTTTTAATTTCGTCTTGACATTCAGAAACTAAAAAGTAGGTATTTAAAATATTATTGGAAAACTTTGTGATTGTCATAAGTGTCTTAGAAAGATTAAGTAGTACCTACTATTTAATTGGTTTATGAAAATTTCTGTTAGGGATGTAAGTGATATTGATATTAAGTACCTATATGAAGTAATGGGAAAAATATTTATTACAGCGACACATACCCATACACCTGCGAGTATATTATGCCCTGAGGAAATTACAGTTGATTAACGGCAATACCAGTTATTAAATTCAATTATTCTTATCTTAACCATAAATAATTTCAGCACCTTGTTATCATCATAATTCACACATACCCTTCCTGTGGAAAATTCCCTGCACGCCTATGGTATCTGCCGACCACCAACCCTTTCCTGGGGTCCATATGATAAATGACAATCGCTGGGGACAGTGACCAGGGCTCTTGAAACAGTTGACGGTGCCTGGTTGCATGGTTACCAAGTGGTTACGTTGGCCTTTGTCAGATTAAAAGATTTCTATGTGAATGGGAATGCACTTGGTAGTATTCTAAGAATATAATTTATAATTTAATTGATCTATCTGTAACCTACAGTGGATCAATTATTATTATCAAAAGTCGATCACAAACTCGTATCATTAGTAGAAGATCTATGCTCTTAAAGTCGTCAAAAAATTTCTTAACCCGAGAAAATGCGACCGATTGCTGGAAATAAGTGTAACTGATGTAAAATTTTCTGCTCTATCGATTTATGATATTTGTAAGTCGATTTGGAATTGTGAAAGTAGGTACTGAAAATTGCAATATTTCATATTTTTTTAGATATTATTTTTTCTCGTTTTTTTTATATTTATCTCGTCATATCTTGGAAACTACTAAAAAAAATCGACATAATTCTTTTTTTTTTTGGTTCGTAGGTGAATGTATGAGGAACTTACAGATTGTACATATTTTATGCTTCTTGTTTTTTCTTTCATATTTCATGTTTATTTGTTTTCACATTTATATATTTTTCTACTTAGGATTAGTAAATTAATTGCATGCTACAGATTTATTACGTCTTGTAGCATGAAAGATCTATAATTATCATTAATTATTACACTATCTATGTTTTCAGAAGTAAAGTTGTAGTTTAACAAATTTCAAATAAGTCTTGACATTGCGATTATAATATGTACATCTTCTTCATCTCTGTATATGTCTATAAAAGTACAGTTAGCAAAGGTAAATAGATGCTTTGATATATTTTTCAAGAAACAGATACAATCTAAAAATTTAGATTTGTGTATTATGTAAAGCAACGGTACTTATTCTTGTCCTGCTCTGCTATCAAGAGAATCTGAGATGACACAAGAAATAAGAATGACAATGAATATAAATTTAAGTATTTTAAAATGTCGTGGAAATTTTATACGCTATAAAAATTTCATTGCATTTTTGGAAGATCCTTAACTACTTATTCAAACATTCATAAAACGTTATAATCTTCTCATAAAAGTTTCACCAAATCTTATTTTTCACACGAATATTACACCGAAGAAGATATACAAAAATTATAGTCTATAAAATTAAATGTTCCAATAATTTCTGCAAAAGTTTTCTTTTCAAACTTTTTACTACAAGATAATATTTCGTTCTATTTAAAATCCATTCACATTGAAAACATAAGAGAATGAAAACTTGTCTGGAAATCTTATTCAAAAAATTATTACGCATTTTTTATCCAGCGAAATATTATTTTCTGAACTTTTTTTCGTATCTCACAAAAAACACAGTATAGGGGAAGTTATTCTTAGACGAATTTGATAAATATATGCTTTATGTAAACTAATATACAAAAAAAAAAACGGGATAAATATTATTATAAATCTATATTTGTCAAATATGTAAACCTATGAATATGAACAACTCGTTTGCTTGATTTAAGTTGTCTGGTCTAATAGATGAGTAATTTAATAAATTTCGCATTTTTTTTTGAGCAATAAAACAGGATTTACCTTGATACTGTACAATACTATAACGCAAGCTTATGGAAAACTGTAGAAAATAATTATATTGAGTTTCAATTAAAGTAGGGTAAGTGGGGGAGAGATGGGCCGATAGAAGAAATGAATTTTTGGTATTAAAAGTACATTACAGTAATATCTCTTATAGAGAATGTTAATTTTGTTATTTAGAGACAGTGTAAGTGTCGCGTGAAAATTAATGCAGTCAACACTGAATAACTCAAGATTTACTTAACAAATTGTCAAAAAAAATGTACCTTATATACACAATTAGTTAATTAGGTTTGAACTAATTATTTGTACACATTCTTTATAAACATGTGCATATAAGACTTAACGTAACCTAAAAATATAGTTCTACCTATTTTACTTCCAAAGTAATTTAGAAGTCCATGTAACCTCCACTCTGAGGATAGATGGACCACCTTATGTTGAGACGAGATAGATCAGAGGATTTTTATTGTTAAAAGATGAGTACAAAGGAAAAAATTCATCCGCACATAGAAAGGAAGATGATCTAATTGCTATTCCACAAGTTCTGAAGAACTGTTGTTAAAAGGTTAATAAGATGGTGATGGTAACGACGAAGTTGAAGATTAAGAAAACGAATATGCGGGATGCAAGGAAAATTCTTTAAAAAAAAACTATAAAAAAGCATAATTAGATGAAGTGTGTAATTTGTGGTCGCTGTTTACACGAAGAGTATACCACATATGACAAATGGCAACAAACGGTTAACCAGTTCAACTCCTCATAGCCTTGGTCCCTCTCACCTATATATACTGGAGGAGAGTTGGACTTTTGTGAACCTGATAATAGTATATTAAAACACAAGTTGTAGAAGGCAACCTTTTCAAGCACGAGTTTGAATTTCGGGAACGAGCGCGAAGCAGCGAGTGCCCGAACGAACGAGTGCTTGAATTGCCTTCTATAACGAATGTTTTATACTATTTTCTCTGTTTCGGCTTTTATTTACATAATTTTTTATAATAATATTTGACAATTTCCATTAAGGGATTTTTTTGATGGAATAGTTAGGTTGGTGACAGTGATTTCTGTTTCGTTTATACATTGTAACACAAGCAATTTGTTTCATGGCCTCCCAAATAAATTAGAATTACTTTGTCAGTTGCCTAGATATTTTGTGTATTTATTGCAGTCATGCCAATCTCAAATAACAAAATATAACCAAAAATCGTTTAAGAATGAAGCTCCTTCCAACATCAATAAGCGTGCTGGAATATGATATTCTAATTCCGAAACAGAGAATAGTATATTAAAACATAAGTTGTAGAAGGCAACCTTTTCAAGCACGAGTTTGAATTTCGGGAACGAGCGCGAAGCAGCGAGTGCCCGAACGAACGAGTGCTTGAATTGCCTTCTATAACGAATGTTTTATACTATTTTCTCTGTTTCGGCTTTCATTTACATTATTTTTTATAATAATATTTGACAATTTCCATTAAGGGATTTTTTTGATAGGTTGGTGACAGTGATTTCTCCCAAATAAATTTGAATTACTTTGTCAGTTGCCTAGATATTTTGTGTATTTAATGCAGTCATGCCAATCTCAAATAACAAAATATAACCAAAAATCGTTTAAGAATGAAGCTCCTTCCAACATCAATAAGCGTGCTGGAATATGATATTCTAATTCCGAAACAGAGAAAAATATTTCTTGTAGCTTTTAGAATATAGTTCAAATATTTCCCTTATTCTTATAAGTAAGTCTAGATTATATGTTGTTATAAATAAATTTTGTTATTTAAAATATTATTATTAAAATCACCTGAATAAGTGACAGGAATGACATGAATATATTCAAGTTTTTTAAATAATTGAAGTTACCGCGGTTACACTACTATTTCTATTTGATTTTTGTCGTTGGTTAGACGCAGATAGCATATATACCCCTCTGTAACAACTACGATAATCAGATAGCAAATAAAAGTCTCATCTATGCCATGCATACACGACAAAGATGCAAGATAAAAGTTTGATAATTCTTGCATCATTGCATTGATCACGTGAGGATCAACAGCGGAAAATATAGTGTAGATGTTTGTTCAATTTATATCTAAGTATATTAAAAAAAATGTTGCTATTATATTAATTGATAACTTTTCATTGTTACAGGTACGTGTGTATTCCAGTATACCCTATTCCAAGGTAACATTTTTCAATAACCCAATCCAGTAGAACGCAGTAACTCAATACCCGCGTTAGTATTGTTTACATAAATCAGGTCTGGCTGACTGTAAGCATCAGTTGTTTCTAGGTTTCCCTAGCAACTGTTTACCTTGTGAGATTTATCACTTGTTTGTTTCCGGTAGCGTAGCAACAGTTCCCAGTAGTTAGGTTAACAATTACAAGAATGGAGCTTTCGCTGCTTAAGTGTTAGCATATTAACACTTGGATTCGGAATGATATACTAGACTATTGTTGTTGAAAGTATAATATATTTATGTCGTACAACGTCTAAGTTAACTCGTATTATTTATGTCAACTTTAATTAACTTTTGGTGGCGACAGACCAGTGGTTTATAAACTTTAGAAAACTTGTCGCATGTTTCTACAGCCTAGTAATTCATTTTCCAAATTTTAAATAAAATCAGCGAATTACTTTTGGTCAACACAAGCAAGTATAAATGTACTGCGGAACTGCATCAACCCCCAAGTTTACTCACTATAGATATAAATATATTTATTAATTTATTTATAATTGCTTATAATAATAAATTTTATCATGAATAATTGTATATAGCGGGTGTCCGTTTTAAGAGGCTGGAATCTCGAGAAACAAAAGAGATACGAAGTCGGTTAAATTGAGGCAAAGTTGCCGCATTAGTTGGTCATTATAATCATGTATTTGTTTTTCCGAAAAAATGTATAGCTTACTAAATATGTTCAAAAAACTGATTTTGATAAATTTACTTTTAGACATAACTTTTTTGTTTCAATTCATACAAGTTTCTAGTTTGCACATTCTGTAGATACTTTTTACGTGGAATTGACAGTGGTCTTCAAAATTTTAGTAACTGGAACATTTTTCGAAAAATTCATGCCAACTTTCAATTTTCATATGGGGCTCAAAGTTGCCCCTCTCTCGTTTCCTCTATGACCATAACGTGATCAATTTTGAAATTGAAAACCATTTACCATGTTTTCCTCATTTTGCCCCTTCTAATTATTATCAATTTATAAAACTCAAAAATGCATTGACAAGCCTAAAATTTTTAACAAAAGTCGGTGTTCGCAGAACTGAAATATATTTTTTTCTAAAGGATTGGAATTATTTTTTCTACATGTATACAGTTTAAAAATTATTTTGAATAATATAATAGTATGTGAAAAACATTAATTTTTGTTTGGGCTAGGCCGTATATTTATTAATTTAAATGAAATAATTATTTGAAGCACAATGTACTTTATAGAAAATAAATGACAAATCAAATTCATGAAATAAATTATTTGTAATAACAAATAATATGTAAATGAGCACATAATGACCAAATCTGAAATAGTTATAACTACAACAATATGCAATTATAAATTGCTAAATTACAATAGTAATTTAATTTACCTATTTCTATTTCAAATTGAAACAGAGAATTACAATTTATTTTCTCATTATTACAAATTATATTACTACATAATGAAATCCAGCAATCTATGGTACCAGAGGGATTACTAAATTTCGACCCTTGTCAAAAAACAATTTCCATTTATCCCTTCATCATTAATTTACCAAAAATGGAATTAAATTCCGTAAATATGAATAATCAGCGTACTACGTACGTAAAATATAATTTCAAATATGTCATTCAAGGAGGAGCAATTGTCGAGCAAAGGGGTTTACACAAACAATTACACGTTTCAATTCGTTAGATTTTCTGTAAATATTAATGCCCGGTTGCACCAGTGTTCCTTAAATTATTACTTAAGTAAGTGTTACTATGTTAAAGAAATTCATAAATTTTAAGTTTGTTGCATATGTTGAAATTAAACATTTCTTAACTGAGTCGCAAATATACCACTATCAGGAGGATTGTCATTACTCAAATCTATTGTTTTTTGTGCAAATTCTTTGCCAGTTTTTTTATTATGGTATGTAAAATCTCAGATCTAAAAATTTATGCATAAAGTATCACTCCACGGTACTGCTTTAATTTTAATTTTAGTTTTATTTGTTAGTCGCAAAAATTCCCTGCACTTGTTTTAGTTTTAATTTTAATTCTAGTTTTTAGTATCAAAAGTATGCAAATTCCATAGTTTCTAAAACTAAAAATTAAATCTGTTATGTGTCATAAAATGGAAAATTTATTTCACGGAAAATATAAATAAAATTGATATAGTATAGAATAAATACATATTAATAATATCCAAAATTGAATTTAAAATGGATTGTGCTGTTTTGTACATAGAAACTGTAAAAGAGAGGAATTAGTAGTATTGCTGCAGCTGTAATTTCAATGAAAAACGAACAATATAAAAAGAAAAATAGATCAGAATGGTCCTTTAAACCAATATTGTGTTCAAAAAGTGATATTTTAACCTCAATCATGATATAAAATATAATAAAAACGAAAAATTAAAATATAACAAGAAACAGTTCATTAATACTGCAATTAAAACATAAAATTGAAACTAAGATTAAACGTAAAACTAAAATTTAAAATTAAAACAGTTTCTGGAAATGAACCTTACAATATGAAAGTAAAGTTTTTTTTTATTTTCCATGGTTTGTGTGTCATTACAAAACAATAGCTATTTATGTATTAATTAAGGAAACAAAGGTGGTTGTTTAATGCATGCGAAAATTACGAAACCAGACCAAGGCGAGTTTTGTAAGAGCAAAAATACGAATAGTAAAAACAGTATTTTTAAAGGAAAATTTACTTTATTATTATAGTAATTATTCATGAAAATGAATAATCTGCATGAATAATGACCATAATGCCAAATATAATATTTTTTTTACTTTTTCTACTCTTATCAATTCAGAAAAACACATAAATAATTTAGAAAATGATAATATAAAAATATACAATGACAAATGACTATTAAACTGTTTTCGATATAACAATAGGACAACTGTTAACTCAAAGTATAATATTATTATTATTATAGTATTACTATTCTAATAATTAATGAAACAATAAATTATATTTGTATTTTAAGTAATATGTTTTCAATACTTACTTAACATTTTAATAATTGCTAAAAATATTATTTTCGAAGAATTTACCTTTTGACATATACATATTTGTTAAAGCAAAAATATTTTTTGACGAATTATCCACTACTGATATTTTTGTATTGATTGATAGTTAAAATTCTATAAGTTTTTTCAATATAAACTTCACGCGTGAGTGAATATAAATTCAAATGTAATATCTTTTGTGGTATGTGTATTCAATTTGAACATAAAAATTAATAAAAACATATTTTTTGCGGTACCCGGGCTGATATCAAAGAGCATCATAACTGTCATGTGGTAAAACATTCTAAATTGGTTCTGTCGAACCTGTGAACAAAAAACGGCTTGATGGAACTCATATGTCAAATGCACCAATAAATTTTTTGTCAAAGGGAGAGCTAGTTATTATTTACCACATTTTCACGTTATCCACCATGAATTTCATATTACGAGTTGAGGTAATTGCGTACTCACTTGGAAATAATTATAACCACAATCCTTTGCGAATGTGGGCCACCAGGGCTGCATGTTTTCAATTTAATTCCGGACCTAAATTCATTTACAATCATTTTTTACTCATTTCTGAATAGTCATTTTACGCACTACAATCACAGAATTGGTTTATACAGAAGCGACAGTAAGACAGAGAAGCGAAAATTATAGAGAGATGGAGAATGTGCACAAGTTACATCGGAAAGATTCCTCACATCTTAGAGAGAAATAGGGGAATGCTTCAAGGTCAAAGAACTGAATTGGGGAACATGAAAGGTACCGACACGGAGTGTCGCTTCTGTATGTAGCTATTCTGTGCTGCAATGGTAATGGGAAAATACTCTAATGATTGAAAATTAACAGAATTAGTAGTTGATAGAACGTAAAAAATAAATTGAGATTCTTGATTATTTTCCGAGTGGTTCGGAATCCACTTTAAATTGTAGCTTTGTAGAAGTTGTTTGCTGATATTCACTTCATTAAAATGTAAGTAAAAATTGTTCAGGGAATTTTCCAAATCTAAACAAAAAAATCTGGTGTGGCCAGCACATAACCACTTGCCTATCCTCTTTACACTTTCCATTATAATAGTACCACTTTTCTGTTTCTTTTTTATTTCTTATCTGCTGCATTTTTTTGCTTCACAGTTTTTTTCTTGATTCTCATTTTTACAATATCCCTAAATTGTAATACCTATATTAGTATCTGTGCATTGACTGCTGACACGGTGAAATGAATTATTAAAATAATTAGTACTTACAGTATTAATAAAATTCCCTTTAAATTATTATATAATTATTTTTATAATGTATTCACAGTCAATTATAATAACTGCCACTGTAAAATATAAAATAACTATTTCTATAGGTAAACAGATTAACCGCAATTGTAACAAATTTACCGAATCAATAATTACTTGTAATAGTTGAATGGGGCTAGATAGAAACAAATTTGAACTATAAAAGTTTAGCTAATAACATAATAATAAATTGTATGTCCATTTCTGAGGCTCTGATATATGAAGAAAATAATAGTTTCTTTAGTCGAGAACTATTTATATAAAATTTAATACGAGAAAAAAGTGCAAGATCCTTTTCCAAACGTAGAAGTCATCTTGAGAATTTATCTTCTTTTCATGATAACAAATTGCACAGTAGAAAGATCATTCTCAAAATTAACAATATTAAAAAATAGATTGAGAACTGTTATGATCGAACAAGGTCTAAAACATCATCTAATACTTCTGAGCATCAAAAATAATATTTTAACAGTATTATCATATGAAGATAAGTTTAGAATATTTTACAAAGAAGAAAGCAGGAAAAGTGCCAAAACTAAATTTTATGTTTATCAATATAGAATTGTTCTTATTTGACTGGATAATTAGTAATTAGGAAAAAAATTGGAGTTGCAATCATTTAATAAAATCCACTAATACACCAATGTTTACACTGTAAATCAGTCTTCATTACAGGGTGACAAATGATATTAAAAATTATTTAAGTATTTATTAAATTAACAATTTATTAAAAAAAAATCATAAAATATAGATTTTCAATTTTTATTTCATGTTGAAAAAGGGCCCCCACCAAATCTTTGCCCAGGGGCTTCCTCCAACATAAATCCGGCCCACTTTGAAGGTTTTTCTCAGTTTATGACAGTTTAATAAATTCCAGTTGATGACTTACGGCCAGTTATTCCACCTCTGGTTAAAGTGCCGGTTACCTTAACCATCGGTGAATAGAAAAATATCACATCGAAATAGTAAATAACGTATATTTTTGACAACTTTCATCATATTTTTGATGCGATATTTTTTTATTAACCGCCGGTTAAGGTAACCGATACTTTAACCAGAGGTGGAAAAATCTGCCTTTAGATTAATAAATTCCGTCGATTTTGAATATTTATTACAATAATGAGATAACGTGAGTTTTGTTGAAGGAAACTATTGTAGAGGTGAAATAAAGGAATATATAATGTTTGCACCGTTTAGTGAGACGATATCCGGCAAATAGAGCATAATTCGCAGAAACTTGTCTTGTTAACCATATCCGGTGATTTGTAATAATTTATTTGTGTTTGTCTGTGCTGAAAGCAGCTCCTTGGGGAAATTTGGGTTGTAAGTGTGCGTTTAAGTCTCCATCTGCAACCTAATTAATCTCCATGCATATCTGTGCTAATTAGCAGACAAAGTGCATTTGCTGATCAAAGTTCAAACGATTTAATGGCGCGCGTGAAATTTACATGAGCACTCCCTCTGAGCAATTAACCCTCGTTCCCATTGCTTAATTATTTACTCGGCAGAATGCTGCGTTTTTATTCCGGATCATATTTGTTGCCGGCTTCTTTACGACATATGAATTATAGAAGAGGATTGCACTCGGTTTATACTCATGCAGATACCGGACTGCACTTTTATCAACTACTGTTATTCTACCGCCAATAAAACAGAAAATAATAATATTTTACAATATAGTTCTCTAACAATAACAAATAAATCATCTCTTCAACAAAAGGATCACTGAATTAATCACGTAATTGTTATCTAATATGTCATATAGAATATGTACCTATGTTTATGAACTGTCTGATCAACATTCCGATTCTTGAGACTTGTTTATTTGCAGAGATATTTCACCAAAAATAAAGCAGTCCTCAGCAACCTTTGTTGACTACTTGTCAAAACCAATCAAAATATGATTATTAAGAAAACATTTCCATTCAGAGGGTATTTTCATTTTTAAACAATCTTTAACAGCCGAATTCTCGAAAGAAAGTTAGCGTTAGCACCGAATTAGTGCTTACCCTATTTCTCAAAGAAGTTTTATACCAAACTCTTAACACTCTAACACCGGTGCTAGATATGTTAACCTTTGCCGTATCCATGACAACGTAAAATAAATAACCTAATTCTCTAATAATCAAATAAAACTATATTTATTCACAACCAATATTGTAATATGTCAATTCCTAACCTGTCAAAGGTTGGTAACGTATGTCATTTTTAACTGCAATGACAATCTCACGGGTGGGAAGTACTTTAAAATCCCTTGGGGGGGAAGTGTTTACTATGGTTGCCTAGTAATACTGTCATAAATCTCTAAAAGTAAGGTGATCAGTGCTGTCAAACATATTAAAATAAATTTAAACATTTGTTTTCATAGACTACTACCGTACATTAATTTAGTTTATTGGGAAAAAGGTGATGTACGAGTAGAAGTTAATTTGGATAATTGTGAATAAAACAGTATACATAGTTCGGTGGGAGTTTCATTACAGCCTTGCGCTATATCTGAGCCTCGAGGCTTCGCCTCTCGGTCATATAATAAGCCCTCGGCTGTAATGAAACATTTCCCACCTCACATGTAATATACTATTACTTCTTTAAGAAGAAATACAAGGCAAATATAGTCAAACCGAATAAGCAGAAGACTCACGTCATCAAATAATATTACTAAAGTAATGACGTCATGTACTACTATGAATATATGGGATACTGATTTTTTTTAGAATAAAAGTGCAGTGCATGTTGCATAACTTACTATAACCTATTTCTTCAAGTGACAGTTGACAAATTAATAACCACAACCTCTCGAAGTCTGTCGGCGTCATCACAGTTAATTTGTGACGGAAACGATAGTAAATAAGTGCATTTAGTAAATTAAAGGGCATTAGCTGTTCTCTAAAAGTACATATTTCAATTAAATTAAAAAAAAAAAATAGAAAAAAAATTACCTCTCGTACGGTTTTCAATGGAATTAATGGACCAACGTTGTCCAGTTTCCGTTCAAAATAATGCACTACATTAATTGTCAGTTTTTTTTGACTGGTTTGATAAAGCTTTAAGCATGATTTGTCAGTAACAAAAAAAACTGACACGATACTTTCTGACTGACACTGACAATCGAATGACAAGATCAATATTCCATCGGTATAAAATGTAATATAAACAAGATCATTTTTATTATTGCCAATGTATGGTATGAAAATCAACTACAATTATTTCAAATAATTTTATATTCTCTAAGACGAATACGGATTGACTTTAGAAATAATTGTAAATTCATTAATATATACGTTTCTTTATACAAATATTTTTATTCTTCTTTTTTTAAAAATAAATAACACCCAATAATCTTAACAAGTTATATTTCATTTTATAAAGTTTTTTTTCAGGTTGATGACGTGAGTCTTCTGCTTCTCCGGTTTGACTATAGCAATAAATTAATAAATCAACCGTCCAAACTGAATACATCGTCCAAGTCAACATCTACATCTTAGTCAATATTTGTAATAGTATAAAGTGGGCCTACGAATTAGATGACAAAATGCCAATAAAAAATTAATTATATTTACATATGGATCAAAATAAAAAAACGGGATTCAAGACATAATGTGGAAATATTTTCTGCAACTTATAAAAATAACTATTTTAAATAAATTTAATCAATAAGGAATACGCTACTGAGATTTCTAATTCAACTCCTTTTTTACAATAATCTAACATTGTACAAAAATGAATACGACATAGATTTTGTGAGTTTATTAAAAAAAAAACTTCTTAATACCAACACGTGTTTGAAATTGATATGTACGAGTGGACGATATTGAGCTAAAACTTCAATTATCCTTCATTGTTGGAAAAATCATGAAAACATATATCCAAATTTGACGAATAGGGCAGAAGATTAATTTTCTGGTTTATATGGGTATATATATATATATATATATATATATATATATATATATATATATATATATATATATGTAGAATAGATATATATATATATGTAGAATAGATAGTAGTAAGAAAAAAAATCAAATTTAACAGTCCAAGTAGCATGCCACTATTAAGCATTTTTGTTTTTACAGGATGACGAAAAAATAATGGGCATAAATTTAGGTACGTGTTCTATATGACAAAACATAAAAAAAGTACAAATAGATATACGTCCAGGATCGCTCCCTTGAAATTGTAATTTAAAATATAACTTAAACAAGTTTAATATAACAGAATCCTGTTTTATTACTAGTGTACCCAACTTACAATGTAGAATAATTATATTTAGGTATAATACCCTGTTCCATGTAATAACAAGTTTAATTAAAGACGAAATTTGTTGAAATTTTGTGACTTCCGTAAAGGACCCTCTTTGAAATCAGGCAATACTTCCCCAATTACCTTTTTCTTGCACTTACTTACTGTTCCCCGTTGATAGAAGTTGGAGATAGACAGTCGTAAATGAAGAGTAATGCGCGTACATTAGAAGACATTAATAATTATTAAGGCAGTTCATGTGACTTGACACTTTGCGCAAAGTATCGAGAAGTGAGAACAGTTGCTGTTAATAGTCACTATAATTATCTCTAAAGGGAGGGAACTCCAACCCTTGAATAGATTAATGTGTTTTCTTATACGAGAAATACAATTACACCCGGAGAAATTACTAAGATGCCTAAATCGTCATATATCATTCACGAGTTGTACTTGATTACTTCATATTTATAACTGGTATAATATATCCCCCATTTACATAGGAAAGTCAATCAAAATTCTTCTCTTACATCGTTTCGCTAGTATTCGAATACTAAAAGAAAAATAAATGCAGAGTTTGAATTACTTCATAATTGCTCTGATTTTTTTACTATCTGATACTTCTTTAAATATATTCGGATCGTGATTGGAAGAAGCAGATATTTTACGCAGTGTATGACTACGCATTTCTCTATTCTCTATACACGTTCCTGCTAAATACACAATATCTTGTCACATATTCAGGATACTACTTAGTAACACGAATAATTATAAATTTTCATGTATAAATAGAATAATATATGTTTACAATAATGAGTTTATCGATTTAGATTTATTTAAGTTATGTTTAAATTACTTTAAAAAATGTGTTACAACTTTGCTAAGTTTTTTCTTTTTTTTCTGACTGCTATGTTGAATGTTTATTAGTCGTTTTATAAAATAAGCGAGAACCTTTATTTGATCTCATTTAAGCTGTTGGTTCTCCCATTTGTAAATAAATAAATAAATTAATAATAGTCTTACTCTTTTGACACTTGTTATGCGAATAACAATATATTATGTGTGTCAATATTGTTATAATTACAATATAACGTACGAGGTATGTAAATTAAGTAATAAGACTGGCAACGTAAGGTTCGTTCTGGTAACATTTGGAACGCGGGACTTTGAGAGGAGGTAGAACATGTTATATGCCTTCAGTAGGAGTTTGAACTCGCTAGAGTCATTTGATTTTCTGTAGAGATTTCTTTCGTAAAACAGTTTTTTCTTGTGTGTTCTAAAAAGGAGTAACGTTAATTTCAAACAAAGGTGTGCTATCAAGTTTTGCTTCAGACTTGGGTACAGAGCAATGGAAACTTTTACAAAACTTAAGTAGACCTTCGGAGATGGTGTTATTTCAAGGACCCAGGTTTTTCAATAGTTTTAGGCATTTTCAGAAGGAAAAGAGATGATTGAAGGTGGAGCACGCAGCGGAAGGCTTTAATCTTTAAGAACTGATGAAAATATCTACAGAATCTGAGATCTTGTGTGTTCAGATCGTCGGTTGACAGTATTGAATGATTGGGGAAGAGTTAAATTTGATTCACACCACCATTCATCAGATTTTCACTAAACATTGGAGATGAGAAAAATCTGTGCAAAAATGGTTAAAAAAGAAGAGTTTTTAGTCAGTAAAAAATTTCCTGTTGCTGTTCATCCTGACTTGAGTTCACCTCACCTCAAGGTAACTCATTTTGGAACCCTTCAAAACATTTAAAAGGCTGGATCACACCAGAACCTAGAGACGGTACAATTTTTGCGATTACTTAATTTACACATCTCGTATATTTAGGTGTATTCATGAAATCATTGATATTTGCTAGCAATTATCTATATATGTATGTACGTACAGACGTCACGCCGAAATTAGAAAAAAATTCAGAGCAATGTTGAATAGATCATTTGACATTTTATTTTGAAGTGATATTGTTCATTTAAGGGAAATTTAAAAGTTTAAGTTATATTGGTTCTACGTTAAAAACAAATAAATTTTAAAAATTTGGACAGTCAATTACTAATGTTGTTCATATTATAGATATCTGTTTAGTATTCATACTGGGATTATCAGGACAAGAAACGTCAGCTAAATAAAATGTAAATTTGTCCCAATAAACAACATTAGTGCCCCACATTTGTAGACAATTTTATTACTAACGAAATTCCTTCGTAAACAAATATTTAACAATGCTCATAAACCGTGTGGACTTACCCTACATACGCGCAGTTAAATCAATGGCATCTAACTTTATTCCTCTGCAATAATAAGAAGGAACGCTTGATTTTAGAGCCGGTTTTCACTTACTCGCGTCTGATTTTGTTTATATCTTGAAGGATTTCCGGAAGTCTGAACCGGAAACGGCACAAGCCAGATTGATGTGGGGTCACGCGTGTAATGCGATGATATATAATTGACACGGGAGGAGCACATTTTTCTCAACTGCAATCAGCTTTGTTTCAGGATTAACCCAAGTATTATTGGCTAGTGCACTCTCTACAAGATATTACTTGCTAGAATAGGTGGTAATCTGTCTATGAACAGAGCTGACGCTGAATTATTACCTGTTATAATAAAATAGTTATGTGACATGAACACTATAATAAATATACACTATATAGTCTTTTTCACGTACGATCGTACGTCATAATGTTCCCTGATGCAACGTTGCCAAGTATTTGTTGGGTACATTCAAGTGTTGATGGTTGCATAGTATACCATGTGTGTAGGTATATATCATATTGTGAATTAATTACATAAAATAAATTAAATCTATTCAGCATCCCCCTCTGTAACTTCGTTTGTCACGTTCTTACATTGCTGTTTTGGCTACAATTTTATTACTAGGTATGACGTACGATCACATTTTCGTGAATAAGACTATAGTCGTCGCCAGCCCATATAGGAGTGACGTCACTCGATTGTCATGTGAATGTTCGTATGAATAAATATTTCGTTTTAGTGAATATTAAGCTTCAAAGATGGCACTACGATTATTAAATATAATTATATTTCATTCTCAATATTTCAATTTTAATAATTAGTAGTAGTAAGAAGTAACAGAAATATAATTTCATTTAAAAACCAATAAAATAGGATATTAATAGTATATTATTTAACAAGCATAATATGTAGGCTATATTACACGATGATGTAATTAAAAATACGAGCGGTAGCGAGTATTTTTAATCATCTGAGTGTAATGTAGCCATATTATGCGAGTCAAATACTATACTTTATCTACAACTATCAGGCATATAACAAATCTGATATTATTTGTTAAATATTCAGTTAGGTGTGGGTAGTTCATATATAGCTTAACAGATGGCGCCACAGTGGCACTTAAATGTCAAAATCACTTTTCAAATTGTATTTATTATACTTTTGTAAGCACATATATTGATATTTATAATAAAAAATATGTTATTAATAAATTAACAGTTTAATAAAATATTATGTGTTAAATTATATGCCCTATTTATTACAGAAAAGTGTAGCGTGTATCATGACATTTCATATTACACTTGTGTAATATGAGTAGTATATTATATGTAGTATCACACGTATAATGTACCCATATTTCAATAGTTGTAGATAAAAAAATATATACAATGTAAAACAAAATAAATAACCGAACTGTCACATTGACATAAATAGTTTAAAAAACTCAAAAATATTTAAAATTAACTGCAGACGCGTGCTGTTAATAATATTTCTCGGCATTTCTACTAAAATAAATAAAAGTTAGTATATTTTAGGTATAAATATTGTTATTATTAATTAAAAGAAATAGACATAACCTTAAAAACAAATAAGCACTGCCCCGTAGACAAACTTCAAGTCATAGATTTATAAGACTGTAATGAGTAATACAGACAAATAATACTTTGGATGTGCATGATAAAAATCTTCGAAGTGACGTCACTCTTATATGGGCTAACGGCGACTATATCAATGGAACTTCTAGGGAGGTTGTAACTTAATTTTATAAATAAAATAGTTTTTCTGTAAAAGTCATACAAGTGATATTTTTTGCTACGTGATGTTTACTTCTACGCCACCGACAGTAAAAGTAAAAAAAATAAGTATCCATTGAAACTATGTAAAATCAGCCAAGAAGTAACTTGTGGAATCATCATCATCAATGGCACAACATTCCTAGTGGAACAAGGCCTCAAGTACCTGAAGTACTTGTTTCGTGACATGTTTTACTTGCATTTTAGAGATGCAGGTTGTCAGCCTACAGTCTCTGCAAGGCCAGCACACACCGAGCCGTTGTGCGGCAACCCATCCAATTGGACAGGGCGGGTTATGTTGCTTATATACACGATCAGACAAGACACGCCACGATCACACAACCGTACTGGCTGACAACTTGTGGAATAGAAACCTCTAATTATGAAAACATTGACTCACATAGTTCCAAGTGTTGTATATCGTACAATGTCGTATTTGGTCTATTGCATTGAATCTTACATTAAAGTGATCTTTGTATTAAACCCTAAACTGTATACTACATCGAATACATTATTCATCGATGAGTTCATAATTGGAACAATTATTGCATTTAATTTAATTAAATACAAACTGTTTTCCAATCATATTCACATACAAATAATTTGCATCAAATCACATATCAACATAAAATAAAATAAACTCTATCACCCAGATGCATAAAAAAGATTAGCCACTAATTAGTTAATGGCTAACATCTTGAAATGTCAAACTAACTACAGTCCCAATTCATAAAAAGTATATTATTTAGTCCAAAATATAACTCCACTAGTTTGGTGGAATTAGCAATAATTGAATATGATTATCAGAATTTCTAATAATATAGAGGAAGATTTGTCGTAATATTTGACAATCTAGAAGTAAAATACTTTGATTACATACATGCGCGTAGCGTTCCTTGAATTATGGTTATAATCAATTTTTTTAAATTTTATTTTTATTAAATTCGTATTACATGAAACAGAAACGTTAATCTTTTATTTTATAAAGTAGTAATTATTTTGTTTTTTGATCTTTAACTTTCGTCTCGATCTTCCACTGGACATTATAAAAATCAAATAATTTTGAACTAATACATATATTTAATTATTACATTATAAAACAAAAAAGATTACCTAATTTTAACGTTTCTGTTCCATGTAATACGAATTCAATAAAAAAAAAAAATTTAAATATTGATTACAACCCTACCTCACTGAATGTCTTGCCCATCCGTGTAATGAAAGTATTTTACTTCTAGGTTGTCAAATATCACCACAATATTCCTCGGTGTCATTTAGAAATACTGATAATGCGATAATTCTTTAAAAATTGGGACTGGAATTAATTTGACATTCCAGGATGTTAACAAGTGGTAGTAATCCGAATTACAGGCTAATCTTTTGTTTTTTGAATGCGGGAGTTTGTATTTATTTATTAACATATCTTTCAACATAAAATTATTCCAAATCGGATTTCTTTTCCTATCAGAATTCACCTCTACAATTCAAACTTTGTACTGGATCACTTATAGGGACTTTAAGGAAACAAACTAACCTAACCTTATTTCATCTAGCTTTGAGTAATGGGTTTTAGTACTTTGTTCTTAAAATGCAGATTGACAGAACTGATGAAAATGTATACCGTTATTTCACTTAGAACTTAGAAAAGAAGAAGGAATGGTTTTTATTGTATGCGTGTTATTAAATATTTTATATCAGTTATTGAAAACAGATAGTAATTATAATAAAAATAATAAAATAAAATCCGGATTAGATAAAATCAAATATCAATTTTTATTAAATAAATATGATTTTTTTTACTACTTTGCAATATATTCTTTACATTACAGAATCTCAGTGTATATTAGCTCAATTCATTTAGATTACTTATATTGACCGTTATTTTTGTCTCAACTAAATTGAGATGAAATGAAGTATCCCAGCTTAGTTAGTAAAAAATAAGCATACTGAAATAAAAAACCTTTTGCATTCTAAGTACATATATTTATTAAAAAAGTAGTACATTATCCACTAAAATATACAATAAAGTTATCTACTGAAGACCGCATTGTGAATAGCATAAGTAGTCATTACAAAAGTAACTATGATCCCAGCTAGGACAACTGGCAGTATAGGACTTCTTTCTTCTTCATGTATTTTTTCCCTTTTCAAATACTTCTCTTCATACTTTTGCTCTGGGAAATACGTTGTATGTATTTTGTTTAAATAGTCAAACAAAATCGTTGTTTCTTTTATAGTTTCACCGAAAACATTACTGGGAAATGGTATTTTGAGCATAGGATATAAATATCCATAGAGAACCACATCTACATTTGATGCATCAGGACCAAAGAAGAATTCAGAGTTGCGAAGATGTGAAGATAAATAGAAGCAGACTTCCTTAAAGTTTTCTAGAATGATAGTTTTCATTTCTTCAGGAGAATGATTAGGAAAATGTGTTTCTAAAAATTTGTCCGCTTCTTTTTTGTAATAATTCAAATACATAACGTTAAAGAAAAAGTTCTTGGCATTTACAAACCACTTAGCTGTAAAATGATGAAAATTTGCTTCATCCTTCCAGTACAAAAAGCTCACAGCAGGTTTAATCTTGTGTTGTACCAAATTTAAAACAACATATTCGTACACTTTATCCGTATTTGACAACTTTTCTTGTAATGGATTGCTTAGTATCTTCATTATTTCATCAAAATTACATATTTTCTTTTTGTTCATAATAAATTTAGGAAAACTCCATGAACTTGTCGTTATTTTCACATCCTCTTTTGATAACTTAGCGAAAAATATAAGTTGTAAAGACTCAGGATCAAAAGAAGACAATCCAAAGTCACCAGCACACACTTTTAACTCCATTCTAAAATGACGTTTGTGAAAGTCAAAAAAGATCACTCTTCATATATTTACACAGCATACTTCGTAGATTTGCTTAATGTGAATAGATTTTGTAGAAATTCAATACTTGGAAAAGAGAAAAAGAATTTTAATGTACGAACGGTGATTGAAATTTGACGTAGAAAAAAAGAAAGCAAAGAAGAAACAAGTAATAATCAATGAGTACTAGATCCACATAAAAGAGACGGTAGCTCACTTGGTTAGAGCACTCGGATTCAAACTTGAGATCTGGGGTTCAAATCCCCGTGTTGCTAAATTTTACCCAAAAAAAATATTGATATAATCATGTGGTATGGAATTTACTACAAACTATAAATTCCTTTTCTCTGAAAACTTATATTAAAATAATTTTGTTAGATTATTGAAAATTTCATAAATTCATCTTGATTTTATGTGCCTTATGTTCCTCAATGGAATGATATTATTTTTATACTATATCTACGTGTAGTATAAAGTACAAATAAAATTTTAAAAAAATCCTACTTAGAAATTTTGATTACACCCATAATATTGATTACAATAATGATAAAATTTAAAATGAGTATGAAATAAGGAACATATTGGAAACATGAAGTTTGTTATAATTCTTTCTTCTATAATAAATAGATAATCTCTATTTTCAATACTACGCAACAAATTTATTCGCACAGTAATTTTTTGCAAAGTTACATTGCTAAGTATAAAAAATTATGACTATGTTAAAAGTAGATATAAGTAAAAAAATGAATCTTGGTAAATAAATCTATTGCTTTATATTTAAATATTTTCATAGTAATTGATTCGCTTTCTATGTTACTTTATGTTTTGCCAAGTCAATAATAATTTCTCTTAGTAAAAAAAATTAAAATGTTTAGTAAAAATAACAGGCAATGGAATGGTCAATAAAATAATAGACATTTATATAATAGATATACAGTAAAATAATAGGCCCTAGGTTTATAATAATATATGAACAGTTGAATAAATAAATGCTAAATTGATATATTTTAGCTATATTTATGATATTTTCCATAAATAATACGAATTTATATTGCGAAGTTTGTTGATTTCGTAAAATAAAAGTTTTTGTTTCTTTTTATTTCTTTTACTATTGATTAGTTTAGTTTAGATTGGGTTAGGTTTGGTTTTGTTAGATTAGGTTTGGTTAGATTAGATTAGCTTCGGTTAGACTAGGTTTCTATATCATGCTTTACTTTCTTTTACTCATAGCCAATGCCATTTTTACTATGCAAATAAAATATTTGTCAAGCGTCCATTAATTGTATAGAGAAAAATTGTCAAAGTACTTGATACTTCTACCGAGTATAGAATTTTTCTACTTGGCAAAAAGTGTTAAAATACTTTGAATGTTATATTATTGTACATTGCGTATCTTCAACATATATTTGTTGAATCTATTTAGCAAATTAATATCGTACATAGCAATTAAATTTATTTACTTTGAAAAACACTATAAAATTCGTAACAAATAATTGCAAGCCTTTTCAATATAGAGGATGTATTCTATAATTTTATTATAGAATTAATGAATTCTGTTTTCTGTACAGAGTATTTACTAGACGTCACCTGACAGGCACTCTAGCTTGAATGGAGAGAATTTGTTTCTACGGGACCCAAATTCGTGTTATTAAAACCACAATTCATTATATACATTATAAAATTTTATTTTAAATTTATTTTCATATACGTTTTTAACATTTTCACGAATATTTTATAATTTACTTGGAAATGTTTCCTAATTATATTTTTACAGTAGTCTTACGTTAAAAGAACAACGTATTTTCCGAAACCTTTTACATTTTTATCCACTTTCCAATTCTGATCCTTCTCGAAGTAATTATCCTGCTCAAGGCTTGCAGGAATATTCATCAGGAATACATTATCGGGTTCAAACCCTATTCCTTTGAAGTCCTTGTTCGGGAACTCCCATTCCTGAAGTCCTGGAAGAAGACCACGACTTCCCTGGTAATCTAAACCGCCTCCACGACACATATACGTACAGGATACTTAATTACTTATGTAGGATGTTGGTCAACGAAAGCACAAAGGATAATGGAAAACTGAGTAAGATATTGTTTAAATAAATGATTTTTACAAATTTATGTTTTGGGTTCATTTAAAAAAATGACAAATAATTAATAGCCAAATTCATAAAACAGATTAAATGTTGTTAAATGTTAACATCCTGAATTGTCAAATTAACTCCAATCCCATTTCATAAAAAGAATTATGTACATTTATTTAGTTCAAAAGATAATTCCACTAGTTTGGTCGAATTAGCAATATTTATAGATGATTGTCAACATTTCCAAATGATACTGAGGAAGATTTGTGGTGATATTTGACAAGCTAGAATATATTATTGTTTTTTATATTGTAGTATATTAATGTATGTACTTATTTATTTCATTTCAAAATGATTTGATTTTTACAATGTCTAGTGGAAATTCGAGCTAAACGGAAAAAATCAGAAAAAAAATAATAATTAAAAAGATTAACTTTAACATTTCTGATCCATGTAATACGAAATTAATAAAAAAAAAATTGTTAAAAAAAATTAACCAAATTACAAGGAAAAGATAGTTTGCGCATGCGTGATCAAAGTATTTTACTTCTAGGTTGTCAAACATCATCAACAATCTTCCTCTATATCTACATCATTTAGAAATACTGATAATCGTCTACAAATATTGCTAATTCCACCAAACAATTTATCTTTTGGACTAAATAATATACTTAATTTTTTTTAAAGAATTTGGACTGAAGATAGTTTCACATTTCAGGATGTTAACACGAGATATAACTAATCTGGGTTAGTGGCTAATCTTTTTTATGAATCTGGGTAATATTGATTACTATAATAAAAAGATTTAATTTCTGTTATAATCGTTTTTTTTTGTTTAATTGATTTTGATTGTACACCTTATTGAGTTGATTATAGATATATATTTAGTACGATAAAAAATTATTACAAATAATAAAAATTGATAAATGGTAGTGATTTTATAAATGTGTTGATTATCTGATAACTAAAATTTATTGATTTTAAAATGTAATGTATTTTAAATGATGTAGTAGATAATTATTTATTGAAACAGAAATCTGATAAATTGTAAATTATTATTTTAATTTGTTTGTTTGAATTTTTTTTTTTTTAGATTGTGACATTGATAATATTATTTTATTATAATAAAATATTAAAAAATTATTTACATTAACTAGACAATTGCATTAAATAAAATGAAAAATTAACGTTTTTATTTACAAAACATTTGTAAAATATTCGCAATTTCTAGTTCAAATAATTCATACCCTAGAAGAACTCTTCTTTAAAATAAATCCTCCACCCTTGTTTAATATTCATTGCAGAAAATTAAAGAATAAAATTGTTAATAAATAACCCTATCTTGGCTACCCGACTACCCGTCTACCCCTTTGAAAGTTTCGGTCGAGCGGTTGGGAAAATGTAAATAGAAATAGATGGCTGCATACGCTTGCGGAATATCTGTTGGTATCTGTTGAAATAAAGAAGAAAATTAAAAATAAATTCATTCCGTTCACGGTTCGGGGAAGACGATCCAAGACGTGAGCGGCTTAGCCAACTCGGATGCAGATAGACGGAGGAATATAGACACCACTAATTCCTACTAATTCATACAGGGGGCGCGCAGTTGTTTTTAGGGCTCAAACAATATTCAAGGGATGATTAGTAGGGATTGAATCGCAAATTGAAATAAGCGTTCATTCCAAAACTTGCAAGATCGACTTTGTTTCTACAATTTTATCCACCCCTGCATTTTTTTTATTTCTGGAAGTCAGAAACCGAGGAAAGAAGTAAATAAAGAATCTATAATAGTTATTTATCTATTAAAGGCATAATCAAAAGATTAAAGCTCGACGCAGAGCGGAGGGCTTTAAATTTCTTGAGGGCTATAATCTTGATTATGCCCGCGGTAAATACGTTTTATTTCTTTTTGGTACTTGAACTGAAAAACATATGTAGGTAAATGCTGCAGTTTCTTTATAGATAGTTGGCATTGTTAGATTGTTTGTTTTTAAACAAATTTAATATAATCAAAGTGTCACTGTCACTGTCAAAAGTATGAACTATAGTGACTTTTTGACTATTTTTAATTTAAAGTAGCCGGTTTTCATAATTATAAAGTTTATTATTAAAAGTCATTATAATTTCAATTAAAATTTAAAAAACGTTTTATTTAACAAAAAAAAAAATTGTAATTGAATATAAATCAGTTCTATTTTTTTGCTATTTTCATCTGTAGCGCTAAATATAATAGGATGTACATATATAAACAATATAAAAAATAATGGAATAAGACCTTTTTTAATGTAAATTGTTATAAGGTTTTTCCGTTTTCTATGAATCGGTATTCACTCCAACTCCTCAATTAAAGAAACACTAGGTACTTTTTATTAACTTTATTTCACAAATTCAACTGTCAACTTCCTCTCTCTACATTATCTCATACCAACTCTCCTATGTCATGCAAAACAAACTAAAATTCCCTAACAAAATGTAAATTACATTTTAAATAATTATTTTTACTCTTGTAATATTGATTCAAAATATTTTATTTGATTACAAAAAAACGGATCACATTCTATGTTAATTCCAGATCATGTGTCAAAATCACTTATAGTAATCAATAATTGCAGTTGATTATGACGTCAATAATATTTTAATTTATTATTATTATTATTTAACTAGATTTTTTAATTTAAAGATAGAATTAGCGTGATAAGAACGCAGAATTTGACGTTTTATTTTTATTTATTCATGGTAACTGCTATTTTCAGATAAATGTGTACTAAATTAATGCCAACATAGGAATTTTATAATATAACTACAAAATTAACTTCAAATATATTATTGGATTTGCAATTATTTCTAGATTTAATAGGTTTTTTTTAAAAAAATCGTTAGGGTTAGCTCTTATAGTTCTCAAGATAGCAATAGCAATAGTGGACAAAATAAAAAGAACATCTCGTATAGGTGGTTAATTTAGTGGTGGCCATTGTTATTTCAAGTTGCATTATAATATAATGCACGCATTTAAATTTAGAGCAAATTTCATGAATTTAGATAAGTTTATCTTCATAAAATAACTTTACGGACGCTTCTAACCATTCTGCATGTGCATCAAAGTAAAAAGCGGCGGTATGAATACGGCTTAAAACAATTTCATCCTCATGGTAATGTGATTAAATCCTGTGAAATAAAGCGGCGATGGTTTTTTGTTTCCGTTTTGATTTGCGATGCAAAGTAATCGCGGGCGGCCACGTCATCGTCCACATGAGAGGCTACAAAGCTTAATAGAATGAGCTGAGCCCGGCCCCGGCATTTCACAGTGCCAGGCAGCGTCATAATCGCGCTTCGCTTTCAACAGAAGGGATACTGCATTAGCAATAAGACAGATTTAATTAAATACAGTCAGTTACAGAACTCTTTCGTCGGGCACAGATTCCGATTTGACGGAAAAATCGTGACAGGAATGCGAAACGAAATATTGGATTTAAACTCTATTAAATCACTTTCTTCTTCTCAAACGAATTCTTCTCATTCCAAACAATTTTCTCTTTCAATATTTCAAACACATTTTCCCTTTTAGTTATTTAACAACATTAAGTAGGTAAATAATAAATAAATAACAAACAGTTTGTTACTCAAAGCAAATTTTAGAAAACACATATTTACCCTGATATTTGTAAGCATTGATGTAAAGAAGAGTAGGTATATACCTACTATAGTATACTTTTCTGTGGAAACTTTTTAAGTAACCTAGTAGATTAATTTTGTTCACTTGGTACATTTGAAGTAACCCAGAATTGATCTTGAACTTACCCAACTCATCCAGCTATTTTGCTGGGTTGATGTGTTGAACCTGTTTTCTATCTTTGTTTACATATTACTTTATCTTTCTATATGCGCCATAAATTTTATCTTTTATAAGTTAAAATGGAAAACTTAAATAAATAACCTTGAAAAATAATTATTATTTATCGCTTAAAATTTTCACCAAATATGAAATTTGATTGTTTATTTGGTAACAATACAGGTAAGTTCAGGATCAGCCTAAGTTATACATATATGGTTCTTCTTCTCTAGCTCTCTTCGGTATTAAATCTTCCCAGAATTTTCCTAAATATTTTGCTTACCATTTTTCCAACTCACAAGCATAGGTAGTTGTTGGTCTTATTATTTTTCAGTCCGCAAACAGCAAACACGGAAAACAAAATAAGGCATTCTTCTTGTTACAACTACAAACTCAGTTATTTTTTAAATATGTCTTTGTCTTTCTTTAATTGTTTTTTTATGGTTTACCGCTATTTTTATTCGGTTTTGTACAGGTGTTGGAGGACCTGATTGTTAACTGTCAATTGTTCCTAATAAGTTTGGAAAATGATCATTAATCAATAGACTGTAAGACCTCCCTTTTTTTGAGAGAAATTTAATTCGATTATAAAAAGATGGTCTCAAATTCGTATGATATACGCTGTGTTAATATTAGAAACAAAGAATTGACAATAACTATATAATTTGAAAACAAAGCAACTTATTATTATTTTCACTACTTGAATGATAGGTTATAAATGGGTATTGTATTGATGTGAAAGCATATACGTGGTGTTTATAAGCTTATTTGGTTTCATATATCATTCACTATAGACTCCCAGGTGTGTGTGTGTGTGTGTGTGTAAGTATGAACGCGTACATAAAGTATGTCCCGCATGACAAGTGGAAAACTAGAAATAAAATTTACGAGCGAGCGATAGTAATGAAGACGTGTACTCGTGAAATATGAAGTTGGAAGTGATTTATTTGAATGTTTCAATTTCCTGCGGCTGTAACGTCCAGCGAGTGTAGTGCGTGAAGACGCCACCAGAGGCGCTCTCGGCGCCGATGATAACTATAAAACTTCGCTTTAACTTGGCGTAAACAGCTGCTCGTAAAACGACAAATTTATGTTAACTTGTCCCGGCAAAATGTTGATTTAAACTTTCCCAGCCAACTGTTTTGACACGGAGAAAAACGAAACACAGATTAAAAAGGGGAAAGAAAGGCATTTGCATTTTAAAAATAAACCCGCGAAAAAATATTCCTTCTTAATTAGAATGGTAATCTTGTAATCAGAAAAGTAATCACATTGCACTCAGCTTCTCGCAGAAAGAATTCTTTTGATTCCAGATTTATTTAATAATTATCCTTACATAGGATAATTACACGATGTAAAAGGAATTTTTACAAGCGTTTTCTTTTTCTTTCATCTGCTCAGTCACTTTGTTACGGTTTTAATTTCAAGACTTTTAAAATTCACTTTGTAAAAAGCCCAATCAAGTGTTTCAGTGATAAAAGGATTACGGCCCAGTGCGAGAGCCTTTGTCAGTTTTTCAGACGTTTAATTAACACAAAATTCGAAGAATTCTTCGCTAACTTTCCAGAACTAGAGCACCAGCCTCTATTTTCTTACAAAAAATGGCCACGCAAAAAAATATTACCTTGCAAAGTATGAGAGAGTTGAAAGTTTCTCCAAAAATTGTTTACTAACGTCAAAAGCTTCAAAGTTATATTCTACTAAATAGAAGTTTCACCAATTATTAAAAATTAACTATATTTGTTATTTAGATGGTTTTGTTCAGACATATTATTAATTAGATTAAAACAGTGAATAATAGTTTTATTAAAATTTTACAATTAAGTTACTAAGTATAGATTTCAGAATTTTGCAGCTAATTTAGTGTGTTCCCAACTTTTATTGAATAAAATGACCTTCAATGGTTCTTAAAGTCCGAGTTCAAATACTGTTCTCTTCGAAATATTATACTTTATTAAAGTCATTTGATGAAAATATTGGAACATGGTAAAATACCTAGTTGATATATTATGACATTTCTAATAAAGATTTCAGAAAAAATCTTTGTGGGTTGGGTTTTTTTTTTTAAAAAATTCGAGTTTCTTTCATTCCTCCAAAATTGTATAATAAAGTTTTTTTTCTATTTTGGTGTAATTGTGATTCTATAAACGCACTGAGAACAATTTGAGGATCGTTTGCAATTCCTTGTAAAAAAGTGTCTGTAGAATGTGCAAACTAGAAACTATAAATTGAAACAAGAAAGTTATAAGTCAAAAAGTAAATTGGCTAAAATCAATATTTTGCTCATATTTAGTGACCTATGTCACAAATATGGGAAAACAAATTAATCATTGAAATAGCAAACTTCTCGAGGTCTCAACGGGTAGCCTATTAAAACGGATATCCTCTATAATTAATATTCTGCATTTTTTGTTCAATGTACTGTTATTTATAATTTTATTCTGTATTACACATTATCTATAATATCATATTGTCTATGGTAGTAAATTATTCGTAAATGGAACAGGGCCTCAAACTGTAATATTATAATAATTGCTAATAATTTTTTATTTCTTCTGTTTTAAATTACAATCATAGAAAAAGCATAGTATGTTACTGTCAAGAGAAGTTAATATTTACAGGACTACTATCAACATGCGAAATGATTGTTTTTTGCCAACAGACTTAAAAGTCTTGCATCAAAGATTTTTTTGGTAAAATAAGGAATCACAATTTAATGAAATCTGTCTCTTTATTGTCTTCGTCTCTTTCTGATATCATTTTAATTGTACTGAATAACGGAATACTGAAATATTTCAGTGGAATATTAATATAATTTAAAACAATTGTTTGATTTTTGCTGTCAACTAACTGTTCACTGTCAAAGAATAATTGATTTGATAAACGTTAAAATTTTCTCTTTGCATTTTTACTAATTTTGGTACAAAGTTTTCGAAAAAATGTTTGATACTTGATTGCGACATTCTTTTGCATTCTCGAATGTTTTTTTTTTGCTCCCTGTGCTCGCTAAGCAGATTGAGATTTATCAAACTTGTTACTTAATAAGCAATTATTGTTATTATCAGTATTTAAGATGAATTAAGTTAGCAATAGATTATCAATATTCACTCCGTTAAATTTTTCACAGCGTGATAAGTTGATACCTTGAATTCACCTCTTAAACTTCTTCAAAATATCCATTCACATAAGCAATAAATCCTGCGTGAATTGCTAACGACATTTGATAAGACGTATTTATTTACATCTCGTGTATGTAATTCAGAAACATTTCCAGTGATGTAGATGGCGCAGTGAGCAACGTGAGTCGATAGTATTCGTTCCCAGTCATTGGTTCTAAACTCATTGGTAATTTTCAACGGATGTAATGGACCGTGTGGACAAATATACGATTGACAACAGGACGAAGTGTAAGAGAGGAATGATTATAGTCAAAGTCGGTGACGTTATTAGCAACGAACAAAGAGCGATTGTTGTAGATAGACAGCAAACTGATTTTGTATGTGTAATCAAACTAACCATCAAAGTAATGTCCACTCGTTTTGTTTTACAATGGACTGTTTTATTATTTTTATTTTCCGGCGTATGTAATGGAGGTATAGAGAACGTGATAAAATTGTGATTGGTAAATACATAATTGATTACTACACTGATTAATAAAATAGTTGATTACTACAACAAAAATTTTGGGTAAGACAAGAATCAAGTAGATGTATAGAAATATTTTTCTTCAACAATAAACACTATTAAGGATACATTTTTACTAGGGTTCCCTTGATTTAAATTTATTGATTTAAATCAGTAATTATTCTTTTAAATTACATAATCAAGAGTAAGGCACAAAATGCTTTCTTATGTGATCAGAGTGCGTTGGGAAAAAGCTTCTCTGTTATAAAGAGCACTGTTGAGCTAAAAAATCCTTAAAGAAGTGCTGCAGTATTATTAAACAAAATAAAAATGTACATGCGAATAGGGAAATCCCTACTTTGTAACCTGCAAGACAAGAAATATGCAAGAAAATGACAATTAAGACAAAAAAATTATATACAAGAGTAATGAAAGACAAGATATATTTAAAAATCTTGTCTTATTTCTCGAGACAAAACAAGAAATCTTGTCTTGTGAAACACTAAATATTACAATTTTTTATGTAATAAATTGTTTAAAGCTGTTGTATCAAAACCATTAAAATAACAAGGGATATTAAACCCGTATGACAACAAAAGATAATTTCTTGTATAACTACACCAAATTCAATTTAACACGTAGATATTCGTGCGTATTTTATTATTTTTTGTAATTGGAACACATCAATAAATTAAAGAAATTTGTAGCAAATTTTATGTACTCTGTAATTATCTCAAGTACACATAAATAGTTAATAAAAAAATTTAAGCTAAATTTTCAATATGACCTTGTCTATAAATACACATTAGAACAGTCTGAAATTTGTGCTGAAAGTCTGAATAATTTGCAGGCTATGCATGATTGATAATGCAACTGAAAATAGTGTCAATTATAGCAAATGTCATACACACTGGTGAATAAATGATAGTGTCCTTGGAACCAAATTCCATATTTTGCGTCATTAGCGGTTTAAATATTAAAGCGAAATCAATACCGCGGCAGAAAGAATCCTGGTGACTTGTTGAGATTATTTGTCGCGCAAGCAGCTTATGAGGAGCGGCGGCACAATGCTTCTCCAAGGATTTCACACAGGATAATAAATTTTCTGCTTATTTAAATATGATGAATTGTTGTGGTTTACGCTATGAATAATTTCGTCAAATTCTTTCAAGAAAACTCACACAAAAGAAGAGAAGAAGATTATATTTAAAGAGGGCAACACTCCGAATTCAACAGTCAAAAGTACAAAATTAATGGTGGTGAACTCAACACATGAATGGTTCAAGTTGATGTTTAATTTCAACATTCTTGGATACATCGCGTTTTCTATATTTATGGTAATAAAAATATACAAAAAATATTGGATTTAGCCAAATGTGGAATATTTGTTATTCAGTTTAAACAACAATGATGAAATTTTTATCAATTCATTTATGTCAGGAGTTCTTTTTTATTCTTTTCCTTTACCATATTGAAAACCAGAACAGTAAATTAAAGACCAATAGTCTATAATAATAAAAAGAAGCACTATTTTATATTTCTAAAATAAAAATATAAGTAAAAAACGCAATTTGAAAAAAATAACATTTTTGTATCTAGTCTCTGCATTCTTCGGGAAAAGCAAAAACATGGATAAAATAACCTCCACATGAGGCAACCGACTTCGTATCTCTTTTAGTTCTCGATATCCCCATGCGTAAATCGTTTCATTGGTCACCTTGTATACAGGATATTTGTTTAATATGTACACTTTTGCTATCTCAAGAACTATAAGAGCTACGAAATCGATTAAATTAGCAAACAATTTCTATTTATAAGACCATTTCAAAGAACATGTATTGCACAATTATAAATAATGAGTTATGCTTATCTGTCTACCGAATTTCCACTAAAGAAAATATACGTTACACATTGGTATTGTGACCCAGAATAGAAAAAATATATTTCACATATTTTCAATATATCTAAATATAGGTTTGGAAACTTTTTGTCTATTTTCGTCAAGAATCAAGTATTGTGCATGGTCGGAATAAATCAAATTATGTAGTGAGTTACGAAAATGTATAAGTCCCGGACAAATAGATATTCCGACATCTTGTTTCGGGACACCGGAACATACACTTCAAAATTGGGACAATCCCAATTTTTCGGGATGTCTGAGAGCCTTACCAAGTAACCAATACCAAATCGGAATAAAATGTCAAATGAAAAACATATTCAATACTGTTTTCAAATTTCCATTAGCAATTTTAGTTTAAATGTGAATACTAATATATTTTATTTAGTGTTCCTATATTGACAGCAGGGTTGGCCTGATTTAAATCATCTGATTTAAATCGTGATGAAATAAATGAAATGCTGTAACATTTAGATATTTATAGAAAAAAATCATGATTTATTTGATTTTTTTCTAAAAATAATGATTTTTGGCAACACTAATTGACATTACTGTTCTTTGCATGAGAATTAGACAAATACTATTTAATTTAACATGTCGAGCGTAGCAGCAAACACATTTGGTGTCGGTGTTGGTGTTGGCTAGAGCATTTCTTTCTCTCCCGTGTTGGGGGTGTGTAGTTAAAGTGACAGTGGCGGCTTTGAGAGTAAGATGTGGTGTAGGTGCGGAAGTTATGGCAGCTCGGAATGAAAGATGCATGTTTCATGAGGCCCGCCACATCCACCTCCTAATCTCGCCAGCCTCTTTGCCTTTTATTCCCTGCACCCACACCAACACGGTTACATATTACACTACAACTAGCCCAAATATATCAACATCACAACACAAATAAAAGTGCAATAAAAGTATCTGATGAGCAGCACAAAGGTTTCTTCCTTCTTTTTGCTTATACATTCATTAATTTGTTGGAAAAAGCTGTATACTTATTTTAATAGTTTAAATTTGGAAGTAGGAACCGTATTGGCCCAATTATGAGACGAAGTTATTTTTATAAAAAGAAGAACACACATGTTACGATTTTGCGTAGTCGTTATTTAACAAGAATTGTGACCAAATTTATTGATTATTTTTATAGCTCGAATTATATTTCCTTGATTATTCCACACATGTCATTTTCACCCCATTGGAATGCTTCATTTAATAGCCATAGGTAGTTTTTCAGTGAAGAAATTTGATAAAACTACAATATCACAGTCACGGTTACATTATAATTATGTGATTTTAAAAATGATAATTGGTAAAATTTATTCATAATTCCTGCGAAGTAACGACAACTCTTGTCAAAAATGACTCCTAAATCACTCCAGCTTTGCTGTCGTGTCATTTTTCTACATCCGATTAATAAGAGGCTCTTTATTTCCCTAATTTCAGTTAGGTTATTAAATGTATTATTTCCCTAGTGAAATAATGAAGTCATTAATTCACGCGAAATCAATATTAATAAAATAGTTATCACATTTATTAGATTCACAGAGATTCGTATTTTACAATTTAAAAAACTTAAAAGATAATTTTATTTTATATCGTTTATTTATGTATAACCAATAATTTTGTTGTAGTAACTAGTAACGCACAAAATTAAGAAGTCTTTGGTATTGTCTTTTTTTTTATTTTACAAATGTCACAAAATGTCAAGAAAATCATAATTTCAAATACAAACGGAAGTAGAAAAAATATTGTATGAAACACGTAAGAAAACTAGGCTGTTATTTAACTTCTGCTCTTACAAAACTCGTCTTCGTCTCGTTTTGTAATTTTCGCGTCTTCGTCTGTTAAATAACCACCTTTGTTTCTTTGCTTACTACATTAATATCTATTTTGACACTCGTTTGTCTGTTACTACGCAACAACTGTTCGTAATTTTTTCCAATAAATTTATGGCTGTTATTATATTACATAATTTGTGAAAAATAATATTTCCAAGTATTTTTCCAGAACATAATATTTTGGTGCTGGTTGACCACAGTCTAATCTCTTCTAAGTTAAAGAAAAATCCGAATTAAAATTTTCATAATTTTCTGCAGCACCGTAAATGTGGTAAAATCTAATCTACTTCCTGTACAAAAATGACCTATTAGGTACACTTTCCACACCATCTATAATACCTAGAAGATTATGCCTGGTAAATATTCTTGACCATGGGTAATAAACGAATACACCGCTTGTGATATATTTACATGAAAGCATAAAACCACGATGAAATGAATTTAGAGTGTACGAGAGCCTTAAAGTTAGTTGGCAATTTAGTGCGAGTGTGTTACAATCCGTGATAAATTTGAGATGCGATGTGAGTTTCGCGGTATGCAAAATACAACGCGATCGTGTTTGCCTTACCAATAAACGCGAGATGCGCGGCAAACTTTCAATATTAAAACTTGCGCATTTGCACCCGCCCTAATTAAACTCTGCATATTAATTACAGCATAGGTGCACAAGACCGCCAACTTGCTTACCTGAATAGATATCCAACTTATAAGCACGAGGGATATTTAATCCATGGCTAAGTCGGACCTGCGTGCAAACTTACTTAATATTATAATCAACGTACAAGATAAATACCGTGAGTATTTTTTAATGTAAAACATGGAAGACTTGATATTTAATTGACAGCAATGTATATTTGCTTGTCTCATTTGAAATGAAACATAGGGAACGAATTTGACATTTGCTTTTTGTGTTATAAAATTTTCTGACTGGTCTATACTAAGTGAACAATACAATAACGAATAATTAAACAATAATTACAATAAATTTTCAAAAATCCATCCATTAACTGCTAAGCAATAACTCAATCTGCTATAAAACCTTTGAATTATAAACGATGATATTCGGGCAATTGTAATATTTTGAGAAATGGTTAAATTTTTTACTTTAATTCATCGAAATTTTGAAGATTTCTCCAATACAAACTTCTGATTTTAAAGGTTACCAATAAAAGTAACATGGATGTGTAAGATCCAGTGTTCTAGCAGACCATTCAACTATTCACAGTATATTGTTAGACTACATAGGTACATAATCAAAGAGTCATTTTCAGCCTTAAAAAGAACAGAAGGAACAACAATTTTATAAATGCAGTTGAAGTTCCTACAGCTTTTTACTAAAAATATCAGTTTAAAAATAACTTTATTGTGATTAGTGTAATTAAACCGCCTTTGTTATTACGACCAATACGGTCTGTTATAACATGACCCTTAATAAGTTTTCTAGAAGCAGTTCCAGACTTTTTCCGAAGCTTATAACATCTACAGATTTCATTAGCCTTGAGGTATCTTTTACCTAAATGATTCAATCTACTTACGGTTTCCTCGTTCTTTTCGCAGTGTCAACACTTCAACAGATGTAATGTTCATACCAATTATGTAAAGATTGTTTTTAACTGACTTCTTCATATTACTTTCTAAAACCCAGAAGAAGGTTCTGGCTGTTTTTGTTTTTTGTTTTTTAATTGTCTAAGATTCACTTATGCTCTGATTCTCTCCAACGTTGATGATTTGTCCAAAAAATATATAATAGGTACTTTATTGATTATTATTTATTATTACAATAACTATTTGAACAGATCAATCCTAAAAAGAATTGTAAAAAATCTGATGTGTCCAACACAATACCTCCCGCCACTGTCGAAATACATATATTCTATATAAGTTTTTCAGTACATTTAATTTGTAGTTATAAAATTAGTTTGTTATTACAGTTGAGAATACTTTTAATTCATTTCATACCTTAAAATTTCCTTCATAAAATTTGTATTACCAATATGACAGCTATTTTTGACGTTAGTAAAATCGGAACCGAATTTACCTTAATTAATGCATGCAAATACATTCCTTATAGTATATTTTTTCCACCATTTTTAATTTTAGAACAAAACTGCTTCATATTTACTTATTTTATCTTTTAAACTCACTTACATTATATTTGACATGATATGTCAAATTTTGTGAACATATGAATAACTCATCTGTTTTATCGAAATTCCTCAGCCTAAACGATATGTAAAATTATTATAATTTATATATATTTTTTCTATCTAGCTGGAAGTTATATATAAACTTAATTATGCAGATCGGTAGAAAATTTAAAAATCTTTAAATTTAATAATAACGTAATTTGCGAAAAAGTGGTATTAGAGATATTTTTTTGGAAAAACTGTTTAAAGCTTCAAGTAAAGTACTACTGTCGGTTAACCAATTCTCCTCAAAATCTAATCAGTTCATCACATTTGAATGTAAGTCTTAAATACCAAATATTATATTTTTTACATGTATCGTATTAGAGTTATCGTGGACGAAAAATCGTCACAGACACACACACATACACACACACGGACATACAGACATCACGGTAAAAATAGTAAAATCGTATTCTAGGGATCCTAATTCGTGCTTATATGTTGAAAACTCACACTCGAGAAATCTGACCAAAAACAATACCTCCCTTATCTATATATTGATAGGCGGGAGGTAAAAAAACGTTTCAATACAATATGAAAATGAAACAAGAAAAAATTGACAAATTCAAAAATGGAGGATGATCTAGTAAGGATAGTATGAAGTTATAAAGGTGATGAATTATGGTATAGTTTAAAGAGGACCTTAATGTAAAACATATGACAAAAGTTCATATAAGTAACATAATAATCGGGGTATACCAGATTAATTTTAAAATACATATATTTAGATATTTTCGGGATATATTCTATGAGATCTTGACGGACATACTAAAAACGGAATTTTGGACTTTACGAATGTGATGAAAGTAAGTTTATGATCAAATTAACTTCTTATATCTTTAATAGTTTCAGTGTAACTCAGGGGCAGACAATAGTCAGCTGGTCTTGAGAGTTAAACCTAATGAGTCGGGTATTCAGAACTCAAATATAGAGTCTAAATTTACGTAAAAGCTTCATTTTAATATAATTATTTAAAAGCAGATTCATATATTTATAATTGGAGCCGGTTTGGTAAGAACCCTCTAAAAAAATTCCGCGGATGTTGTAAGTACCTTCGTTACATCTATGGCGATAGTTTTCTAGCAAAAGACATAATCAATATTTGTTTATAAGGTATAAGTTGTTGATGATAGGTTTTCTAAATCCTATTGTAGAAGCTAACAGTCACTAATTGTCGAAGTGGAATATAAAATTTTGAAATTATTGTTGAAAAGTATGAAGAACAGAGGACCTATATGTGAGCCTTGAGGATCACCCGAGGTGGAAAAATAGCTGAACGACTTAGAACCATGATAGTTAATAAATAACTCACGACTTTGAAGATACGAAAAATTAATTAAATTAAATTTACACATTACAAGGTGTACCTATATTGTATATGTATTTGATTTTGGTTTGGGTGATGACAAGAACTGCCTATTTTGTTCTTGGACTAAGTCAGGTATATGTGTTTGGCAGTATATTTCCCGGGCGGCAATGTATCAGCGTAAGTACCCGCGATTTGGTGCGTCGGAAGTCATTGCCCGGAAAGCAATTACGCCACATAATTAGCGTCTGAAGCAAATAAAACAAACGCGATCCCGTCCGCCACTTAATACGTTTTTATGACTCGAGGCGTTGTCTTACTCCCGGAATTCGTGACCCAAATACGCGGCATTATACTTACTATCCGATCGGCTTAAGCCGCCTGTAAATTACACGAAATGGAAAGTTATTTCCAGAATGGCGCTTCGTGAGGGTATGTGGATCAAATCTGATTACACATGCTTTATTGGCATTCTTAACTTTATGTACAATACGCGGAATTATATTGGTTTCGCTTAATATCCAACTGCAGATAAGACGGGAATTCCAGTTATTACTTAAATTATATTCTTTTTACGACTTTTCAGACCTTCCGGAATATAATAGCCAAGTACATAAAGGTGTGATTCATAAAACTTTTAATGAAAGCGATAGATGGTGACCACTTATTACTCTTATATAGCCTTCAACAGTATTCACTGCTATATTGCATTCTTAGAAGTAATAACACCTTAATAGGGTTTTTTGAAACAACAATTTTAAAGAATTTCACATTGGAAATTAATTAATTATTGAGCTAAATAGAGTACAGTATAGGTGTGGTACGTCGTAGAAAGGTGAGGATAGTCGCAAAAAAAAACCAAATAGTCTTAAAATTATGTTTAAAATTCCTCTCAATCTCAAATATGGCGTGGACATAGATATATCGCGCTTTTGCCGTCGAAACTTACTTTTTGAAAAAGTACTGAATCGTAGCGGTGCAACCTGCGTTTCATACTCGCTGCCAAATTTCCTCTCGAGGTTTAGTTACCGACTAAAAATCTGTTCTGTTGAGGGTTGACAGCTTCAAAGAAACAGAAAGTGTGTCTACGAAAATATATGGGCGACAACGGACCTCTCGAACACCAAAGAATTGATACTTATTTATATTAAGAGAATTGCGCGTTAACGTTTATTCTGTTCGATATGTCATATACCAGCTCTTGAAGAATTTAATCCAGGAAATATCTGCTTCCAAAAGGATTGAACCACAGCTCACATAGCTTGAAATTTAAGCAAAGCAACATCTTTTCATATGAGGGCTATGTCTAAGCAGATTGCATCCTCCCAGGGTTTGTAGGGTTTTAGGACGATGCTTAAATACTTCGTCTTTAGATACCCCCCCAAGAAATACATATAGGGTGTTAAATTCGGCGAGCGCAGGGCCACGAAATGTCGCCTCTTTCAGAAGTCAGTTAGCCGGGGAACATCTTCCTCAAAATAGCCATTAAATTTCGAGTTACGTGGGTTGTGGTTCAATCCTGCATTAAATTATTCAAAAGCTGGCGCAAAAACTCTTGGACCATGGTGACTTACAGAATAGAATTCACGGTGCGATTTCTTTCATGAAAAAATAAGGACCAATTTTTCGGTGTTCGAGAGGTCCGTTATCATCCATTTATTTTCATAGACACACTTTCTGTTTATTTGAAGTTGTCAATACCCAACAGAACAGATTCAGTCGGCAAATAATTTCCATGGGGGGATTTAGTAGCGAGTACGAAACGAACGCTGCACCGCTGCGATTCCGAAGTTTTTCGAAAAGTAAGTTTCGGTTGCAAAAGTGCACTGCTTTTTAGACCACGCCATATTTACAATTGAGGGGAATTATAAATATAACTTCCCGACTATCTGCTCCTTTTGCGACTATCCTTACTCTTCTACGACATACCCTTCTTTCACAAGTACCTTGAAAGTATTGAAAGTAGGGAAGTTACTGTACCTAACACTGTACTTACGGTACAATTTGCTGTTTTTCATTAATGAACACTAACATACATTGTATTTACAAAATTTTCATGAAACGATTATTTTTTCTTTCGTTAATGGTCAAAGATTGATTAATTATTATGATATGTGACGTCAAATGAGGATGATATGATGAAAAAAACAAAGACACAAAAACACATCTAAGCGAAGTTTCAACGTCGACTACTAACCGAACTGTATTGGCAATTATAATTGTAAGTAACGTTTCGTTTCATTTTAACCGCGTTGTAATGAAACTATCTTTTTTCACTAACCTAGCGCAATCCTCATATCGGATAAATCTGAAGGAAATATAAGTGTTTTGTTGGAAAGCACTGGAGTAACACAAGACACAATTTTACACTTATAGGACACGTACAGCGTTTTTGTACGGGGGTAGATTGTGCGACGGCAAAATGAAATTTTATAAGGGTGCTACAGACAAGATATTAAGGGTTGTACGAGTAATTTTTATTGGATTGGATTGTCTCGACTCGTGGACCTACAAAGAAATATTCCACGACAATTCTTTCAAGATGTTGATAAGCAATCGACTGAAACATATTAAGCACATCTGTCTACTTTACAAATTAAACATAATATTTTAAATTGAAAGAAACATATATTAACGTATAAATTTAAATCAAACAATTGATTTGAAAATTTAGATTGTCCAACAAAGACAGACAGTTTCTTATTTCACATGAACAGTGCTTCTCTTGTTTTTTCAGATTTTTCTATTATTATTTATATTAAAAAAATCATTGATATACTGTTTATATAATACATTTAAAAACTTTAAAATATTGGTGTAACTTGAGCGACTTGAACTCAATCTAGCGAAGATTGAAAGACATTGTTCGTTTCTGTAATTGATCGGATATCTTTCATCTAATGTTAATTTAGTTATTTTTTCTGTCGCTAAAGTAGTTATTTACATTATGAATTCCGTAGGTTGTCTTCTACAGCGTGAGTTTATTTATTCTTTACCAGTTTTCGTATCGTAATTGTAATCGTAATTGTGGATGACACAATCATTAGCGCTATAAATATCATTAGTAAAAGCTAGTGCCCGACCGAAGTTTCTGTTTCGATTTCGGTTTCAGCCAAAAATACTAGTTTCGGTCAAAAACTGATCGATACTAGTATTTGTATCGTGTCTGACGCTTTCGAGTTTGTTCAGAACGGTTTCACTCGCCTATTTGTTTAGTTGTTAGTTAACAGTTTTCTTATGTATGTTCATTTTTCTTCTTTTCGAAGATTATTTTATTATCGTTATGCAGAAGCTTTTAGTGTTTTAGTACAAATGTGCCAAGTGCAAGATGAGACAAGATCTTAAGAAATATTAATTTCAATCGTGTTCTTTCAGCTTTCATAATTGCAAATAATAACCACATTGAAAACTTCTCTTGTGACATATTCACATATCACAATCTCCTCACATGGTACCCCACGTCCCAACCCTGCGTAGCAGGAAGAGGTAGCTCTTTTGGTAATTGCCAAGAATGAGTGGGAGTAGCAAGGCTCGCATGTCTGGGCCGCCGAGCGTGCCGGGGCCGCCAGGCGTGCATGTGCAGTCCGGGTCCCGGAGCTGCCTCCAGTGACCGGAAATTATACACGGCGTTGTTAAAATGAGATGCAACGGCGCCAACACTGCATACGCATAGTTTTACTTGCAATAGCGTTAATTAATACGTGTTTTTAATATCGTGTATATGGGTTTTAAATTATCATCATTTCATTGAGGAATATTCTGATAAAATACGCTTATTGGTTTTCGTTGTCAGTCTTTAAGCTTCTAGAAAGAATTTACAGTGTATAATGGGTACCGAATAATTTGGACACAGCGTTATTTTTTATTTTGTAAAAACTGACAAACCGATGTGTTTTCGAATCGGAAAGTGCATTATTCCGGTATTTTAGTGTAGTTATTAGACTACGAAAAATAACAGGCCAGGAATATTTTTATAGGCCGGTGATAGCGTTCCCGTACTTAATCTATTGTTTTCCATAAATAACAATACAATCATATTTATTCGATTATTATGGAATATAAACCGAATCGAAAGAAAAAATAGTATGTGTACCACTTAGGAAAAGTGACTTTCTGGACTCCTAGTGCAATTTCCTCCACCGTCCGAGAATGTATCACTTTTCCTACCAGATAAATAATATACTATTGTTTAATTAAATGAAAATAAAATTTTGTGTTTTCTGTTTCGTTTCTACTTGGACCTGAATTAGGATCACCAGGTTTGACGTTCTTAAAAATCAGTCTTTTTGCTTTCTTTTTAGGATGTTTCGGAAGTGTGACGCCTATTCCAAACAACATTTTTCGTATTCAAAAATCAAATAGAATGTTTTTTTATTGCGTTCATATATTAAGGTACCATTGTAGTTTTTCATTGTATCGTAACACTAAACCCACAAAAAAATTATTTTTAAAATTAATATGCAGTAATATATGGATGAAAAACAATAACAAAATCTAGTGGCTATCTCCTGATAGATTCAGAGAAAAACTACAAAAGTATAAAGTTGTTTTAAATTAAATTCTACAGCAGAGAATATCAAATTTGACACAACAGCATGTCTGCAGTACGAAGTTTATTAAATAGAAAATGTAATATTTTCGTTCAAAATCAGGCAGTCATGAAAAAAAAGAAAAAAAATTCAAAAAAGTTTAAATTTCGTTCAAATACTTAAACAAAACACGTAATTTTTTACTATACTCGTAAGGTTGCCTTCTAGTCTCAAATTAGTGCCAGACTTATCTTGTTTGGTACTTCTTGACGAGACCTTTACTAATTCTAGTCCAAAACGACGAAACCTGTTGAAAATACCCAGCAGTGGAAGTAGACAGCTATATTCCTCAGACATGTTTACGAGTAGTGTGTAAAATATGAGTTGTAATTCTGCTCGTGTTTGTGTTTATGGTACATTTGAGGCATTTTTGCGTTGACTTCAAACGAACGGAGTAATCGCATTGGCGTGCGGCTGTCAGGTCGACATGCTGGAGCTGGAGGTGAATCTGCCGTAATTAAGAGCAATTAAGAGACGGTAATCATGTGTGTGCCGCCGACTGAATACGCTGTCTGTGTATCTGTGTCTGTGTTGTACTCTGGATTTGTTCTGCTGACAGACATTCACGACACTCTAATTACACCAACAAGTATTTGACAAATTGACTCAAACGAGCAACAACATACAAAATGAGAATTAAAAATGTTAGCCCACCCAGCGGTGAGGTTTGTATGATAACATCTTTCCAAACGCAAAGTTGTATATGCGGAAAATAACCCTTATCAAATCAACTTAATTTTCAGTAATAGTAAATATTACAATTTAAGAAATGTAAACCGAACCTGAGCCAATCAATCTGAACCAGTTTGAATCACTTTTCATTAAGGGCTGGTTTTTCGTCTGGTTAAAGTGTCGGTTACCTTAACCGTCGGTTAATCGAAAAATTTCGCATCGACAGACTGATGTAAGTTGTCAAAAATAGTCTTTATTTACTATTTCTATGCGATATTTTTCTATTAACGATGGATAAGATATCCAGCACTTAATAAGAGTACTAGTACCTAGTATTTTATCTTACAGTAGCGATTATTGAGGTACTTTTTGCATTTATTTTTAGTGACTAAAACTATTATTAACAAGCAACTAAAATGCATCATTATATACCTACTGTACTGTCTGTTTTAAATTTAAATAAAAAAAATATTTATCAACAACTCGTTTTTTAAATAGCAACGGAGCATAATTTTACCTGAGTAATTTTTCATAAAATAATATTTTTATAAATTTAGATTAATTCAATATAAGAAGCCGTCACAGTAACAAAAATGTATATCACACGTGAGTGTAATATCATTATATATTGATAATACCGGAGGTAAGATTATTTACTTAAACATTTAACTCTACGCACTATTTATTTACACGACATTTATTTTTACCTACTATTTATGTTCTCGACTCCTATTAATATCAGAATGTCCTCGCGGTTTTTTCTGCTTCAGCTTATATATTAGACCAATTAAGCTCATCTATAAATAATAATATACATAATATGTTACTTGATTGAGAACATTCATATTTGTTTTTTGGCAAACTCTAATAAGATATTATTCACTAAGAAGTATCAAGCTAAGTTTGACACTCAGTCAATGCATTTGATATTTGGACTTAAATTCGATATAGTAAACATAATCATTGTTATTGATTGAAAACCAGTAATTTCCTTTTCAAATCAACCGTCCAGTTGAGAAATTTCAATCTTGTTAATTATTAATATCAGAAATTTAACGGATAAAATATTATTTGTAGGTATTGTCAATATGTAAATATAATATAAAAATCACTTTTCAAACCAGTACCAAGCACTAAAATTGTTTACCTCAAATAAATCACCTTTCATTTTGAGAATATGAAAAAAAAAATCTGTAATCAAGACGTAATGTACCTATAATACAGGATAGCACTTTTTTCCAGAAGCAATCACCTTTAAAAGTTTAATGGTAAAATCTTATGATTTTCTTTTAATTTTTACTTACCATTTTTACTCAAAATTTTGGTGGACAGTAATTACTCATATAACCTAAAAAATACTTTTAAGAACATCAAGTTGTCGCCCAAACTTACAAAAGAATATAATTTTTAATAAACTGATAGGGAATAGTAGAATAAAGCTTAAATAAATTATATGTTTATGCCATGTTGCACACACGCGGTAGTGACATTTTCCTGTAATATTAATTAAAGAGAACAAATTTTTCTCAAATATTTACCCACTTAGGAACGATTCCTGCTTGTAAACGATGGTTCTCGCATTTATATTTAGCATTTGACCTGTGCCCTGCAGTAGGAGAGACATTCCATCTGTTATATAATACACACACTCACATCTCCCGCAGCAGTATATGTGACAGGCAGCTTTTGTTTCTTTCATAAACGACAAAGCATGGCGTCTCGCTGAATGTAAAGAAGTTAGGAAGACAGGCGACCTACATTCGCAAGGGCGGGAGGCGGGAGGCCAGATGCAACCAGTCTGGGCCTGACGTTTTAATGCACTTGCAAAGATTTTTCTGTCACGCGGAGGCAGAAAAGTTAGGGCATTACCGTACGGTTACAATGGAACATGTAAATACTAAATAATCACATATAATCTCTACGACAGTGCAGCAGTTCTATTCACATCCACACAAACATTTTACGGATGATTTGATATATGAAAACTTTCAAATAGCATACTCAGACATTAACTAAACGAAGTGAGATCCGAAACTCACTATTTTTTAACAAGGAAAATATCGCCGTATACGAATAATTCGGACACACAAATGCCCGGTTTCAGAAAGGCTAATCAGGTTCTAATAAAAAAAATCACTGATTAATTTGACATTGTTACCATGGCCACGTATTAAAAATACATTGCTGTCAAAAAATTAATCATTAATCAAAAATGATGAAGCTTTGTGCAACCCGGGCTAAGACATGTGTAAAGTGTAACAATATGTTTTTCATATGTTATTGTAGACCTGAGCAATGGACACTTGATCTTGCATTCATATTAAATATAATTCCGAGGTTTTAATTTCTAGATTTTGATTTAAATCATGATTTAAATTACAGTAATTGTTTTGACGGTTATTTGATCATCCTCAAGTTGTAAATAGGACTTAGTACTTAAAACACTTCTTATTCAGCTGCAAAAATAGAAAAATATTGTAGTTAGACGAATTAAGCCGTGTGTAAAAATGTTCCGAAGCCACAACTTAACAAGTTGTAAATTAATATAATTGAGCGCCATTAAAAACAGTGTATAAAGTTATACTTTAGTAACCTGAGTAGAAAGAATACATTTTAATGAGAAATTTTATTAAAACACTCAGTTTAAAAATCAATATATTGAAACATTAATGTACATTTCGACATTGTGTCATCTTCAGAATGTTCTAAATTGTTATTCATTATTTAAAAATGTATAATCCTGTATTAATATTAGTTTGTTTGCTTCCAGGTACCGTTCGACTTTGCAATGTTTCTCCATCGACTTGTAAGTACTTGAACATCCAGGGCGTTCGTTGAAGTAAACTTATCAGTTCTAAAGCGTTTTAAGCATCCATTTTCTAACTCATAGACTTTAACTGCTCTGGATAATTTTATTTGCCGATTCTGGAGTGCGTCCAAACAATTCCTTACCTTGCGAAACAGGATCGGATTAAAACATTTTGCTAATGACCAGTTAGAGAAACTAGGTGAAGTTTTGCTCTTAATCCCGGCTAAAACAAGTGCCAAATTGGATAAATAAATAGCACACTACAATAATTATACAAATAACAGGATTCTACGTATTAGGATTGTTAAGTATAGTGCACAATAATAAAGGATATAAAGAGGATATTTTGAAAATTTCATATTTTAACTACATTCTACGTATAAGGATAGTTAAGTATAATACACAATAATAAAGGATATAAAGAGGATACTTTGAAAATTGGAACATTTCATATTTTAACTTCCTCTATCTTGCCAAGAAAGTTATGGAAATTGTGCAGAAAATGTCATATCGAGTTTTCGCTGAATAAATACGTATTAAAATAAACAATTCGAATTACAATTTACTATACTATATAGGGTGTCCGATTTAAGAGGATACCCATTGGGATCTTGAGAACCGTAAGAGATACGAAGTCGATTAAATTGGGCCAAAGTTGCTGCATTACTTGGTCATTTTAATAATGCATTTTTTTACTTATTAGAAACAATTGACATTTAAACAGAAAAGTTATCGAAAACCAAAACATAAAGGAATTTCGAATAAAAGTCGCGGTAAATCGTATAAAAGACAATTTAACAAAAACATATATTTAAGAAACAACTGGATTTGTGATTGAAATGACAAGAATGGTTCGTTTTGTTTTCTGTGTTTTTGAGGACGATCGTGGTAAAAAAAAAAATGAACTAAAACTAAAGTGAGTTTTGTTGCACTTGACTGTGAAAATAAATAAACCGGATAATTTGTTGCTACAAAAATTAAAACCACGGAATAGTTATATATAGAAGCGACACTCCGTGTCGGTACCTTTGATGTTACGCTATTCAATTCTATGACCTTGGAGCATTAAATTTGTTGGCTTATTTACACTCTAAATTAAAATTTTTGTTTGAATGATAAAATTATTTTTCGAATGTAAAAATAGTAACTTATAAATTTATCAATTTAATAAAAGCAAATTAGATTAAATAAATAGGTGGTCCATAATTATATTTTGTAAACATTTTTATTAAACAAAATGTCTGTATTTTGCAAGTTCAGCAATAAACTCAATTTTCTATTTCTTTCTTTTCAATTAGATTTGAAATTCATATTACTTATTTCGTAGCATAAAATATTCTAAATCTGACATATAATTTTCTTATAATCTAGTGAAGAATTTCACGAATTGAAACTCAATTTTTTTCTAACTCATATAAGCAATATCTTACATCTTTAATTAATACAAATCAATTTTTCAATATTAATATAAAAAGTATTTTCTAAACAAAATATGTAATTATAAAAATATTCCTGTGTTCTTTTAAAATTTACAAACTCAGAATTCTCATAATTATGATTTTTATAATGTATAAATATGTTGTCTAATTCGAAATTTTATTGAAAAAGCGTCTCACAAGGTGTATTTTTAAACATTTATTCAACAAGTGCAACTATTCTGTAGTATACAGCTTTGAATCAGCCAGTACTATCGTAAACATGGACGTCGACAAAGTGTGGAAAGCAGTTTCTTCCACTTTCTTTTTGATAATTATTTTTCCTAATTTTTATCAAAGTGATAACATATTTGTTGCTTTTTAGAAATCGATTTCTGTATATTTGTATTTTTATTATTGTCCCCTTATTAAACATTTTCTAGGCTTGTTAAAACTGTGTTAAAACTATAAAGAAAATTAAATTCTTTTACACCAAATAGGATTCTCGAACAATTTTTACGGTAATTTTTTAGTTCTTTCTGAACCTCTCCCCGTAACACTGCTTATTGAGATGTTATATAAATAAACGCGACTACTACTGGGAAAACCATACGTTATCGAAACTCGAAACCTTTTCCTTTTGTGTCCATTTTCAAATCATTTCCGTCCACTGGAAACAAAACACCCGAACTGTAATAAAATTAAACGTGCTCTTCACTTTAAATCTGACAGGTGGTTATTAGCTCTTCAGTGATACTGTCCAGCTAGTCGTCCAGCGAAGTATTGACCCATGTGCCTGTTGTTTCCATGCTCAACTTGCCTGGTCCACTGCACGTATCTCTTCAGTGCAGCTCAGAGGGTGACAAGTTAATTTATTGTATTATTTCATCATCGTCTGCAGTGATGACACTAGGACTTCCCGTATAGAAAATTGCAAGTGCAGCCAGCTAGATTAATAATGGACTTTGATGAGGTTTTATTGAGGATTATAGAGTTTTAACCCTGGATATTAATTTCATTTCTGCAATTTATAAGCAAGAGCAGCAGAAATTAAGCTTGGTGATGAATTAAAAAATTATAGCCAATACATTACCTTATACTTCCTGGTATTTCCAATAATTTAAAAACAGTAGAAATTAAACTTGGAGATAGATAAATAAATTTTTCTTCAAACGTCATAAAAGTGACATCTTTTGTGACGTGATTGACATGGTTGAAGTTTAATTTCTATGCCTCCGTAATATAATTTTTTATTCCAGCTGCCGTTTAATTTCTTCGCCGCCGTATGTGGAATCAGTCAATAATAAGTTACTTGTACAATAGAAATCTGTAATATCGCCCTAAATGTCACTATAAAAACTAGATAACCTAAGAATAAAGTTACTAAAAATTATGAATAACTGACAGGTATCCGTCATATTAAACGTCGAATAGTAATTAATATTTAAAATTTCTACGTTTGAAGAAAAAATAGAATGTGTTATTCAGAGTAAGTGTCTTTGTGTGCCTCGCATGCAATTGTCCGACTCGCTTCGCTCGTCGTGCAAACTTTCATGCTCACGACTCACGACACAAAGTATCACTTTTACTCTTAATAACACAATATACTATTAACCAACAAATTACTTTATACTTCGTGTTATTTCCAATTATTTGTTTTTTGAGCTAAGTTTCAAATTTGGGTTAGCACAAAATATAAACGCAAACTTAAACACTATTCTTAAATTAACGGAAAAAAATCTATGCAATTATTTGAAATTAAGTTTAATTCTTCTGAAAATGATTTGCTGTTAGCTTACTTTTAACTTCCGTTACTTGATTCATAGTCAAAATTAAGATAAACTTTATTTAAGTGTGAATTATTTTTTATTATTAATAGAATTTTATTTAAAGATTTAAGAAAGTGAATTTAGCAAATATATAAATTTGTAGCCATTAGAACACATTCCTCTTTATTCTGTAATTCAGTGGTTAATTTTTAACTAGTTGCTATTTTGTTTTCCAATGAAAACAGATAGCATTGGAGAAAATATCAAAACAACACTTGTAGAACTTGTTTTTATTGTCATTTTGTCAAATATTTTAGCAACTGGTTAAAAATTAACCACTGTTCCGATCTCCTTAATTTAAGCGCCAAATATACAATATTTGTGTGACTTCGAGAACAGACGAATTTTGTTTCACCATTGGCTTGGCAAAATTATTCCTGCCTTATATAACTCGCTTCCATACTATGATTAAATATTTATAGCTAGATTCACAAAATAGGATTAGCTAAAAACGGGTTTAAATATGTCGAATTTAGCTTAAATTTGTCATATTTTAACCTATTTAAGAGATAATCCTGTTTTGTGAATTTGGCTGTAATTTTGTATTGGTTTATATTTAAAAATGTGAAATTAAATAGTATTTGCCAGTATTCATGGGTAAGCTAAGCTTATTATTACTTATTACAATTGTGCCAAGTGCAAGATGAGGCAAAATTAATTTGTAGAAGATACACACTTATTGTTGAATTTGGAAAAGGAAAGTAGCGTAATTGTAATAGATTAGCATACATTATTAAAGAACCTCTTCCTAACACATACTTCTTGAAAAGACTAACGATTTAATTGATTGTGATTATTTGTGATTTTTCTAATTTGGGGCCGTTCAAATATTACGTAAGCAGATTTATTACAATTATTTACCCCCCCATCCCCCTTGTCAGCAAAAGTAAGCAAAGCTTTTACCCCCTCCCCCCATGCTTACGTAAACATTTTTCAATTAAATTTTTTTCAGGGCATGTAACTGAAAAAAATACTGGTTAACGGTTAACCCTTATAGTGAACGTTATATTAATAACGGTTTTAGTTCGAAAACCGGTTTTTGAAAATTAGAAACCGGTTAATATATCGGTTAAAAAAATAATTAAATTAATTAAAAGAAATTAATTATAAAAATTTGATTAAAACAAATTACAGAATAATTAATTTAAAAAAATAATAAAAAAATACCATCTGAGAAAAATATAACAATTAAAAAAAAGCAAATTAATTAATGAATATTCACAAAAATTCCCGTAATATCTTCAGAAAAACGCAGGTCACTTTTCAATTTTAAACTTGTCTGTGTTGACAAAGGCCGTATATATTTGGGACTTTTTAAGTAACCTTAACGGCCAAAGAAACTACCTACATTTATGACTCTCCAATAAAATGTTAATTGTAAAACCTGTCATGACTCATGTTCAAATACAAATAGAAAACACAGATATAAAAAAAAATATTAAAATTTTTTGTCGCTAAATGATATTAAAATAAAGGTTAAAGTTCACTAAAACCGGTTTATTTTTTTTCTTGGTTAACGGTTACCGGTAATTTCGGCCTGAAAAATATCGGTTAAAATTACGGTTAAAGTTCGCAATTTTCGTTGAAAATATCGGTTACCGGTTTTTATTAACCGGTTACATGCTCTGATTTTAAGACTATATCTTTAATAGTTTTTGAGTTACAAGCTTATAAAACTTAATTTTATTAATTTTGCAAGTTTTTTTATTTTGGTAAACCTGTTCCGTACAAGTTAAAGTAAAAATATAAAAAATGTGTCTTATAAAAAAAACTTAGAGAAGTCCATTAAAAAAATTCAAAAAAGCTTTTAGTTTAGTACTTAGTCAAATGTAGACGATGTCTCTGTATCAAACTTGGAAAAGTAAGAAACGAGCTTTTTCCAAAGCTTCTACTTTTAAGCTCACATAATTCTGTATAATGTTCATACACATTATTGGGATAACAGTCTTCACAAATAAACCCTCCTTTTTTAAAGGGAGTGCAAGTTGAACCACTCTTACAAATATCTCTTTTACATGCGTCTTTAGTTAAAGTTATGTCACAATTTGAACCGGTAAAACCAGCAGTACAAACACAGGAATAACCACCTTCTTTCCGAAAACAAGTTAAACCTTGTTGAACTATCTAGAACATTGTTAAACCCTGTAGAACTGTCTCATCTTACTCCCAATTATCTTGGAACAGTGTTTAACCTAGTACATTTACATGTTACACCCTAAACAAGTGCCTTAACTTTGTCCCAAACAATTTGGAACAAAGTGAAACATAGTGCAAGTCTCTCTACTTATTTCAGAACACTTGGAACATCTTTCTGCCTTCTAAAACTTTCTTTTTAAGTCTTCCTAGTAATTTCCAATAATAGACATACATGAAAAGTTACAATTTTTTGTTTTTCACTCTAAAATTTTTCATATACAGCCAAAAAAAATTAAAAATGCCCATTTTTGGGTCCAAAATTTTGATTTTTGGAATTAGTCTAACTTGATAGTCGTCGATGCGCTGATTTCAAATTTTCAAACCGAATTCAATTATCTCTTACCATTCCTGAGATATTTGCTCTCAAAATTGGACCTCAAAAAAGGGTGTTTTTTGACCATATCTCTAAAATGGGTAGAGATACATTCTCAACGATTATACCAGTCGATTCTACGCGGAAAGTTACATAAAGAAATATTTTCTCCGCATATACGTTCTTTGGAACGATTTGGTGAAAAATGAGAAAAACGAAAAAACCGGAATTTCAGTTTTTCGCTCGGAAACTTTTTGTCTCCAAAATTTTTTATATTCTGTACTTAAGTAAAGAAGAATGTGCTGATTCCAAATTTTCAAACCGATTTTAATTATCTCATACCGTTCTCGAGATATTTGCGTTCAAAGTTGGACCTGAAAAAATCAGTTTTTCAGGAATAGTCCTGAAATGGGTTTAGATACGACCTCTGCGACCTTACCAATCGATTCTACGGATAAAATTACATTTTTGTACCAATTTTCAGATTTATATACTAATGGATACAATTTTTACAGCGAAAAAACGAAAATGGCCAAAAATCGGAAAAAATCGTAAGGGGTTCATCAGGCGATTTTTCAATTTTTGCGAGTTTCGTTTTTTCGCTCTAAAAATTGTATCCGCCTGAATAAATATCTGAAAATTGGTATACTTATGTAATTTTGCCCGCAGAATCGATTGGTGAAGTCGCCGAGGTCGTATCTCGACCCATTTCAGGACTATTCCTGAAAAACAATTTTTTTCAGGTCTGACTTTGAACGCTAATAACTCCAGAACGGTAAGAGATAATTGAAATCGGTTTGAAAATTTGGAATCAGCGCATCAGTATTTACTTAAGTATAGAAAATGAAAAGATTTGGTGACAAAAAGTTCCCAAGTGAAAAACTGAAATTCCGGTTTTTTTCGTTTTTCTCATTTTTCACAAAATCGTTCCAAAGAACGTATATGCGGAGAAAACATTTCTTTATGTAACTTTGCCTGTAGAATCCACTGGTATAGTCGTTGAGATTGTGTCTCTACCCGTTTTAGAGATATATAAAAAAAAAACCACTTTTTTGAGGTGCAACTTTGAGGTCAAATATCTCAGGAACGGAAAGAGATAATTGAATTCGGTTTGAAAATTTGAAATCAGCGCATCGGCGACTATCAATTTGGAATTATTTCAAAAATCTAAATTTTGGACCTAAAAATGAGTCTTTTTGGATTTTTTTGGCTGTATATGAAAAATTTTAGAGTGAAAAACTATAAATTGTAAGTTTTAATGTATAACTATTATTGGAAATTACTAGGAAGACTTAAGAAGACAGTTGTAGAAGGCAGAAAGATGTTCCAAGTGTTCTAGAGTAAGTAGAAACAGTTGCACTATGTTTCATTTTGTTCCAAATAGTTTGGGACAAAGTTAGAAACTTGTTTAGGGTGTAACATAGATGTATCAGGTTCAACACTGTTCCAAGATAATTGGAATTCAGATGAGACAGTTGTACAGGGTTTAACAATGTTCTAGATAGTTCTACAAGGTTACACATTATCCCAAATTGTATGAGATTAATTTCAGGCAGTTATGGAAGGTTTAACATTGTTCCAAATTGTTTGGGACAAAGTTACGACAATTGTTTACGGTTTAACATTGTTATATAAGGGTCAACATTGTTCCAATTTGTTTGAGATTAATTTCAGAATTCCAAATTGTTTGGGACAAAGTTAATATAATTATTTAGGGTTTCACATTGTTATATAAGGTTCAACACTGTTCCAAGTTAATTGGGATTAAGTTAAGAAAGTTATACTAATTTAACAATGTTCTACATAGTTCTATAAGGTTTAACACTGTTCCACATTGTTTGGGATTAATTTCAGAATGTTGTGGAAGGTTTAACATTGTTTCAAACTGTTTGGGACAAAGTTAATATAATTATTTAGGGTTTAACATCGTTATATAAGGGTCAACACTGTTCCAAGTCAATTGGGATTAATTTTAGACAGTTTTGTAAGGTTTCACATTGTCCCAAATTGTTTTGGAATAAATTAAATCAGTTTCATTGGGTTTAACATTGTGGAATATCAATATAGACTTTTAAAAAATCAAAATTTTTGACTCAAATTGAGGTAATTTAACATTTCAACCCTAAAATGGGGGTTGCACCTAATTTTAAATGGAAAAGGGTGTCAAAAAAATCTAAGAAAAATATAACAATTAAAAAAAAAGCAATTAATGAACATTCACAAAAATTCTCGTAATATCTTCAGAAAAACGCAGGTCACTTTTCAATTTTAAACTTGCCTGTGTTGACAAAGGCTGTATTTATTTGGGACTTTTTAAGTAATCATAACGGCCAAAGAGACTACCTACATTTATGACTCTCAAATTAAATGTTAATTGTAAAAACTGTCATGACTCATGTTCAAATACAAATAGAAAACACAGATATAAAAAAATATTTTTTTTTTCTCGCTAAATGATATTAAATAAAGGTTAATGTTCGCTAAAACCAGTTTATTTATTTTTTTGGTTAACGGTTACCGGTATTTTCGGCCTGAAAAATATCGGTTAAAATTACGGTTAAAGTTCGCAATTTTCGTTGAAAATATCGGTTACCGGTTTTTATTAACCGGTTTCTTTAACCGGTTACATGCCCTGTTTTTTTTTAATATTATAATTGAAATGTTATAATTATAATTTTAAAAATAAGAAAATAGATTTAGAATGGAGATTAGATTTTACTGACACAGTATTCAAGATAGAGTAAGGGACAAAATATTATAATCTTACATGATTCATGATTTATATGGATTTGACGGATAACGTGAGCGCTGTCATAGATTTTTGCACGATTCGGAACTTAGCCAATGTGAGGGTTGCCATTCATCGGGTTAAAAAGTTAATAGCTACCGATGACGTAATCATCATCTAGACTCCCCTACCCCCCATGTCATCCAAAATAAGCAAAACAAAGACCCCCCACCCCCCTATAGTGCTTACGTAATACTTGAACGGCCCCTTTTCTAATAGATTGAAGTAAATTCATAAAGTAAAAATTATTTGCATCTCAACAAATAAGGTATTGAGTTTAATAAAAACAAGCGTGAATTGCGACTAAAAGCTGATTTAAACAAACAGACTGTTGATTAAAATAAAGTAAAAACAGATTTCAACATAGAAAATTTACATTGATTACAACAAAATAAAAATTGATTTTAACAAATAGATTGTTGATTAGAATAAAGTAAATATTGATTTCAACAAGGAAAGTGTTGATTTTTATAAAGGAAGCTTTGATTACAACTAACTAAAAGTTGAATTCAATAAAAAGTTTGCTCATTACAATAAAGTATGTGATCTCAACAAAAAAAATATTGGTTTATAAAAAACAAGCCTTGATTATATCAAATTAAAGGTTGATTGTGAAAAGAGTTTGTTGATTAGTAAAAGCTGATCTCAACAAAGACAGATAATTTTTATTTTTATAAAACAAATTGTTTTGCAGTAATTTTTTTTTATACATAATAATAAAATGGAGATAAAATTTGATTATGGTTTATGAAAATTTATATCCGGCACTCGGATCGTTATCTCTTTCTAACAATCATAGTAATATTGTTCGTGTCTATATTAACCCTTAAAAAGTAAAATCAAGGATTTGGTTTTATATGTTTTGTTGTATATGATTTACATATTTTCAAAATACCCTAAATACAATGTATATCTGATATTATTTGAAGAAAAATATGAAAGAAGCGGAAGGCAATTTTGAACACAAGTTAAATTTTATTCAGAAAATTTGCAGTAAAATACAAAATGTGTAGCGTACCCTGTAACCCTGTAAGTAGGGTAAAGAGTTGTAATACATTTTAAATCAGATAAGAAAATATTCAGTGTAGAAAATATAATATAGTTTTTAATAGAGCCGCTTTAAAATTAGTAATAAAATGTTATTCTTGAAGATGGTATCTAAATTGTGAAAACTGTAAAGTTTGAAACGACAGAAAGAAATTGTTTTTGTTAACACGCGAAGAAGTAAAAACTAAATTACATGATAATGAGTATACGGTATTCACTAAAATCTAAAACTTTCCGAACGAATATTCGAGCGCCGTAAAAACTTTTCACATTAAGAACATATAAAAGAGAAGTCATTAGAGTCTGTTTTAGTGTCTTTGCACCTCGTTCGAATGCAGTAGTTTACTGCCTCTTCTAATTGGAGCAGGCGGATGAAATATATAACAATTTGCAAACCTCGGTTAATAAGCCATTATAAGGAATTTAGCCAGTGCTGTGACAATCCGAGCGAAAGATCTTGTTAAGATTTCTTTTCGCCGAGTGATTTTTATCCTGCCTTACGCTCGATTTACAACAGACGTAAACGGAGGAATTTCTGCCATAGACGTACGGAAAATCCCTTTACCTTTATGTTGCACTCACTTAAAACGATACACGTTTTGGAAAACTTACCCCAAACCGACAGATGTGTATACTCTTACTTTTACTACTTCTTGCGTTTCTTACCCTAACTTTCCTAACGAATTATATACCTAAGTGGAATTTCTTCTTGCACTTTCATTATGGAGTTTATTATAACTATGTCTATAAAAACTAATGACGTTGTAGTTTATTTCGAATTATGAAGACATAAAATTACGTGGGAAAATCTTCCAGTATTTGTTATAATTAATCTCATCAAATATGATTTTGAATTATGAGTAAAATTATTTGCCATCTATGTAGTGTACTCTCCACATCAGCTACAGTGATCGTGATTTTCTTAAAAATGTAGGCTTAGAATAACAATTTTACTTTTTTAAAAAGTTAAGAATAACTATTTATTACCTCTCATAGGAAAAAGACATACATCAGTATGTTCAGGATAAGTTTCATAAATGTTCTTTTTTCCATGATTTATATAAGAAATGATAGGGTGTATTTATGTTTTATTGTGCTATTTACCACTAAATGGAGGATTTTAGTCCAATCGAATTAAGAGAAATTAGTTTATAAAATACAAAGAATATGCATAATAATGAATATTAATAAATAAATAAAATGATATAATTAAAATATTTCCAAAATGCGGGAACTTTTTGTTATAGCGTAACGTTACTTATATTAATTGCATCAATTGGGGACTTTAAAAGACTGTGAATGTTTTGATAGGCAAGTGAAAAATCCCGGAATGAAGTCTGAAGAATGAGCATGAAGTTTGATAATCAATGGCATATTAATTAATTAATTTTTAAAATTTGGACCAATCAGATCATATTGTCAGCGAAATTGTATAATATATTTTTCGCAGTTGATCTTCACGTCATCAATTTCTGCTGCAAGAATTATTAAACTTTTATCTTGCATCTTCCTCGTATAAGCATAACATAGGTGAGACTTTTATTCGCTATCTCATTATCGTATGTACTAGAGAGAGGTATATATGCTATTTGCGTCTAACCAACGGCAAAAATTAAATAGAAACAGTAGGACAACCAAAAAATTTCAAAAACTTGAATGTCATCAATGTTATTCCTGTCCTTTATGAAGGAGATTTTGGCGTCGGTAATTTGTGCTTCATTGTTTGATGACAGTTTCATTAGTTTATTCTACAACTCTTTTCGTATGTTTCACACATTATTGTATTTGTATATAATACCGTCACTTTTGACATTTACTTACTTCGGAAATCATACGATTTCACCCGACAAGATGATATCATAAATCCCTCGTCCACTCCAACGATTTGAATCACATGGTTAAAATTGATCACGTGAGGTTCAACTGCGGGAAATAGAGTTTACAATAGAAGCGAGAAAAATGTAAATATAAGTTTAGTTTAATTTTGCGTTAAGTTTTTGTGGATTTATCAAAGTTCATATTTTTGTTGCACCCTCCCCATTCCTTACAATCATTATCAGTTAGAATTCACCATCGATATAGCCACAAGAATTCCCTCCGTGTTACATTACTTTACGAAAACAAAATTCTACTTATTGTTAACTGCTTCCAGTACCCCCTTTGAAGACCCTAACGCAAGCCACTGGTCGTCCCTTATTATTTATCAATCCGGCAATCTGTATCGAATCTGCTATCTGTAGGACTGGAGCTGTTCACAATTACCACACAAAGGGTTTTGTAGCCTGTAGATCGTAGCAATGCGGCAGATAACATAACGCCAAGCTCCTGTTATTATGGATATTTTCACATTGTCAACTCCTCTGCACGATGTATGGCCACTGTGCACGTTTACTTGCACCGCTTTGTTACATATCACAGGATTTTTCAGTGATTAGGGGCAAACAGAGACAGAGAGAGATACTGTTTTAAATTTGGAGAGGATATTATTGAAAGATAACAATATCAAATGATTAAAGAATGTTATTACAATAGTCGGTTTTAACTTTGTAACTGTACCAAGGGTTAAGGACTCTGATTAACTAAAGCTAATAATAGTAATAATGAAGTCCGTGGTATAAAGGGTGGAATGCCCGGTTGTGATTTGAAAAACCTAAGTTCGAGTCCCGTCGATATAATTTTTTATCAATTACTTCACATTTAAAATTAGCTCTTATGCCATTTAGAGTTATGATAAACGTCCTTTACTGTATAAACACAGAATAGGTTTATATATAACAATTCTGTGGTATAAATAGATAATTACTGATATTTTCGAAAAAGCAAATCTGGCACATTTAATAAAAGATAATAAGGTGTGACTGAAATATTTATATATTAACTAATATAAACTAGTGGTAGAGAACTATCAAACTAATCGATAGTTATCGATTGTTTTGACTATCGAGAATTATCGATGGTAAAATTTCACTATCGAAAGAATTCAATAGTTAAGAATATACCTATATTTTTCATTAAACTATATTAATTTCAAATTTCCATCAGCTTCTCTATATTTTTATAATTTTATCGAGTTGGCAACATTGTAGTACTGTATTAAATAATATATTGGCATATTCTTGTCGATGTTACAACAGGAGCTACAATATTGTACTGGTGTCTATAATATTTAAGTATTTTCAGGATACTAATAAATTAAAAAAGTATCGTGTCACTTTTTACTATCGAAAATATCGATAATCATCAATATTGTAATACAAAATTATTTATATGTGTGTCATATTCGATCAGCATTGTTTTCCCGAAAACATATATAGGTTACTGTAGGTATATGAGTAAAGCACAGATTTCGGTCAATTTACTTCTGGACTTATAAATTACTATTATAAGTAATGTACAAAATAAATAATTATTTTTTTAGCGCAAATACAATACATAATAACATTTATATATTTTCATTACTATTTCAAAAACCGTCAAATTTAGAAGGAAGAATCTTGAATTAATTAATTAATCTATTAATTAGTGGAGTAGTATTGCATTAAAAAAGTACAAATATGGCTATATCTAGGAAAATAAACATTTTTTTACCAAATTTATACAGATTTATTTATGTTATTAAAAGTACTAAAGACTTTATTTAAACAATTTCTCGGTATATATAATAACTTCCGAGAAAAAAGTTGTTTCCAATTTTGCATTCCACCCCGTATAAAAATCGGTAAAACGGTAAAAGAAATGTAAAACAGTAAATTATACATTTAATTGCTAATGTTTTCTACATACCTTATTTTTTATTTTTATTATCCTTAAATTTCCCTTGTATCCTTGAAAATTCGTGTTGTATATAACCTCAGACAAAACAAAAGTGTGAATGTGTAGCTAAATAACGGCTGGACGTGTTGATTTATCTGTTTTTGTTGTTTTCCATTCAGCGGTGGAATAAAAGAAAATAGTGTTCCGTTTCTTAATTCCGCGGCTGAACCTGCATAATTTCTTTCCAAGACGTTAGTTCTCCAGAACTGTTAACTCCGGAAGAAAATGTGCGAAACGCCGCCCAAATTTATAGTTGTATGCAAATTCTACAACTTTATAACAACGGCAAAAAATTCCATCGCACTTGGCGAGCGCAATTCCCTGCACGAATACAATTAGGTCGTAGGAACAATCTTCAGAAATAAGCATTTTAATATTTGCACTTTTTGCCGGAGAAAGTTGGAAACATGGAAATAATGGCGCTTTAAAGTGTGTTAGTTATTTTTAACTGTAGTTGTTGCAACTTTACTGGAGCAGAATTAATAAAACTTCATTATTGTTATTACGCCGTAATAACAGGATTACAAGATGCATTCATTTCTGCTAGTTTATACTTTTACAAAACATCAAGTACATTGTTTTCATTTTAATGAAGCACGCTATACTATAACAATACACATTTTTTCTCTTCCATCGATTCATCTTTTTGCTATTTTATTAAAAATAGAAATTTAATACCTACAGTTTTTCACTCGTTCATTATTAAATATTTTAATACTCTTAAGCACAATTGAGACAACAAGGTTTAAGTTTCAAAATTGAACAAAAGCAAATAACAATTTTAACAGCTCTTATAAATCATTCAATTCATATTTACAATTATTGTCTAGGTAATTAAAATATATACCTACACCCAGATTCATAAAAGGGATTAGCCAGTTATCAACCTGAAATGTCAAACTAACTCCAAACTCTATTCATAAAAAGCTTTAAGTACATTATTTAGTTCCAACGATAACTTCAATAGTTTGTTGGAATTAGCAATATTTATAGATGATAATTAGCATTTCTAAAAGATACGGAGGAAGATTTGTGGTGATATTTGACAACCGGTATGCAAGTAAAATACTTTGATTACGAATGCGCAAAACATTTATTGAAGTATGGGTACAATATTTTTTTTTAATATTTTTCTATCAAATTCGTGTTACATGGAACAGAAACAGTAACTCCAGGCCCAATTCATAAAAAGAATTAAGTATATTATTAAGCTGCAAAGGTAACTCTACTAGTTTGATGGAATTAGCAATATTTGTAAATGATTATCAGTATTTCTAAATGATACAGAGGAAGATTTGTGATGATATTTGATAATCTAGAAGTATAACTACAATACAATACATGTAAAAAATATACTATATGGTATTTAAGAACTATATTTAAATAAAATGAACTGATTTGATTTTGACTACAATTGGTTAACCGGAAGTAGCACTTTACATGTAGCATTAAAACGTTTTTGCTAAAAAGACGCCTCTAAATTCTTTTTATCGCAAATTACGTTATTATATTAAACATAAAGTTTATTTAATTTTCTACCGGCCTGCATAATTACACATTTATACATAACTTCAGGCTAAACAGACAAAAAAAAATTATATTAACTTTACACATCGTTTAAGCTGAGGATGAGTTGTTCATGTTTACAAAATATGACACATAAGCTGTTGTCAAATTAGAAGTAAATAATTTTCAAAGATAAAATAAGTAAATATATTTTTTTTTATTGGAAAATACAAAAAGATGGAAGAAATATACAAGGAATAGATTTTAATTACGCCAAAAATAAAAGTTTTCTTCAGTTTCCGATACAGTAGGAGAATTTTATGCAAGGATATTTCAGATATGAATTGATTTAAAAATATTCTGAACAAACTAATTTTAAAACTAGATATTTAATTTACTAAAGATTTTTTTTATATTAAAACTACAAATTAAATGTACTGAAGAATATATTATTATACAGTGGCGGGAGGTAATATGTTGGACACATCAGATTTTTTTGTTTGAGTATTGCTTAATTTTCAAGCTTTGTTGATGCACCTCGGTCTAAAACAATTTTTTGATGTTTAGATTTTTATTTAGAGCTTATGTTACGTGGGAGTATCTATGTACATACATCAATTTACCTTTTTTGGCCGTTAAGATCTTTTTTCCGGAAACTTGTCGATAAATTGTTTCTTTCTTCATTTTCCAAAATATAGTGTTTCTTTCAAATCTGCTTCACTTCTTCTTTTAAATCGCGGTATTTTATTTTGCTGTATTGCTCTTGTTTTGGTTCTCTTTATCTCTATTTTTCATTATATCTTTCACAGATTTCTAACGTTGTCTTCTCCTTTCGAGTTATAACTTATAACTTATCTTTTTGTTTCTTGAGACTTAAATACCCGGGACACACGACGAAAGTTAATGATCATTAACAGTTAATACTTAATTTAGTTGCCTTGTACCTATCAAATAACCATTTAGGAAATGATCATTTCAAACTCATAACGTGGAAAGTGGCGATGAAGTTTAAAAACCGATGATCTGAAGTGTTCGGTTGTCATAAGTCGAAATCTAGAAACTATAACGCACTATAACGGTATCTTTAATAACTCCCTATCTTCTTTTTTGTCAAGGGTACATTGCATTTGCGCATGTGCAAGAAATTTCAAGTAATGTCGGTATGTCTGCATATTTTCCTAATGAACATTAACTTCAATTGAGAATTTACTTAATGATCATTATTTATACCGTACGTTAATTTCCAATCTATAACACCTCAGCGCCTTTTCGAATCCCCGAACGGGCCGCACTGGTTTTTTTCATTGCCTGTGCTCGCGTGAACCGCATTGATGGTAGGTAATGACTTTATTATTAGGTTCCGTTGCTGGTTGTGGTTCTCAGATGAAGACATTACGTACCGAGGCTTCACGACCGGCCCAAGGCTTCGCGCTCTGTCATTACCAGCTGATTGGTCAGCGACACGCTGGATGCTGGATGGAACACTATCATTTCACTTCGTGGAACGGGAGAAACCTAATGAGGATGAAAACAGTATCAAACGCATCGTGGTCTTTGTTCATGCGCTCGAAATAAATAAATATAGCTGCTATATTGTCCGTTTACTTGAACATTCTTTTACTTTAGTGAAGTATTAAAAAATACTATTTATTTCAAAACTCACAATATTTAAAAATGTCACTTTTTGCACTTGTATATCTGGCATAGTTTGCATGCAAGACATAGTTACATGTTACATATCATGTGATCCAAGAAAGTGTTGTCATAGGCATTTAACATGAGAAAACAGTTTTTGATAAATAAAAACTGTTCGCCTAGCAACTAAGTTACCATACTGTACATGACAATACTACATGTATTTCTACATCTTATTTAATACAGATTACTTTATTTTAATATCTATTTCACCAATTTGATTCACAGTTTTCAGTTTTGTTTATGTCTTATTAAATATTAAAAGTGGTCCTCGATACTATATTACTGATACTACGAAAAAAATGAATAGAACCTTTTGTGTGTATTATGTTACAATATCTTGCTACATATATTCGTATATAATTCGAAGATTACTTTTGTTGAATTTTATTTTATATTAAATATATGCAATAAATAATACTTTTCATCATTTTCTTTCAGAAAGTAATAAAATATTAATATTCAAAATTGTTATTCGTATCGTTGTAAAATTTACTCATTTTATTAGTTTGTATATGAAATAATGTCAAAAATCAGCTTAACGAAATATTTCATTACTACTATAAAATAACGTTTTAACGAAAATTGTTATAAGTTTTCCATTACGAAAAATTATTATTTGTAGAATACCACTTTAACGAATTTCGTTATAATAACGATATTATTTTATGTTATTATGTTGTACAAGATACTCGAATCAACAAATATGCCAATTTTCAAAACATTGGGATTTTTCTCCTATTTTGGCAAATTTTTCCGGACTATAATATTTGCATTTAAAATGTAATGTTAAATGAAGTTTGGTTATTTTTAGGGAAACATAGTAATTCGCTCGTCTTTACTAAAGAAAAACATAGGAAGCTACTTACATTTTATTTTTTATAATATTGCTATTTTTACACAAAAATAAATATAGGTGTATTTTAATATGAAGCTTGTTATGTATAAAATTTTAAAAATATGGACAACCCCAATTGGTGTGTGTATTTCAAGCATTAATAAAACGCATAAATATGTCATGTATACTTTTCGGATGGGTTGTCGTTGAAACGCATTAAAAACTTTCATCTCGCAAGTAAACTTTTTAATTTCGCTTTCAACTTATTCAAATTCTTTTTTAATATTAACATCTTGTTTACCTTCTTGGGGGAACATAAAATTCCCGTTCAGCATTAAGTTGCCGGGCATAAAAACATAATTTATCTATGATATATTCTCCCTCATTCCGCATGCATATGAAGCCGGACGAGAGATTTATGAACCCGACTGTACCATCGAATATTTCCTCCGAAATGGAGTTCCAAATAAGTCGTGAAGCTTTTACCGCGTCTAGCGCATTTCGGTTTAACGTTCAGGATTACTCCAATAAAACAAAGAATCAGACGCTGTTTACCAAATGGAATAAAAAATAACATAAATATGGAAATGCAATATCGGAATGAGATGGACCGCAGCCAAAATATCAAATATCAAATTAGTTATGCAAAGCAGATTGCTTCATTACTCCAATTCAATCAAAAATCGCAGCAGTTTATTTTTTCTCCAAATGTTTATGCAGATAACCTGGAACAATATCTGGGTTATTCAAATATATAAATCTACAAACCTTTTATACGAAAAATTCCATTCACATCACATACATTTTCTTCAACCATCTAATAGGATATTTTAGTACTGATTTTTATTAAAATGGTTACTTACACTTACATTATAAGTCAAATAGATTGTATTTTATAACACGAGGTTCTGTATTGAGCACAATGAGAAGCGGGGTAATGTTCAAAATGCCTAACGCACACATAATGCAATGAAATTAATAATGTGTTCCTGTATCTCCAAAGCGGAGCATAGGGCAACCGAACTCACCGAGCCGCAGTTCTAACTGCCGTACTGTCGGTTGTTTCATTTGCCATTGCTACTTCTATTTAAGATGTATAGATGGCAAGTCTATAGCATCCGAGTGTGATACACAAGTAGCTGTGTTTTTTATTTTACGACAAATCACACGTTGTCGGTCGCTGGGACTTGAACTGAGGATCTCAGGTTCGTATGACGTCACAGCGAGCAGAGATGTGCGCTAGCTCGCTCAGCCATCCAGCCGACAATGAAATTAATAACAGTAAACAAATATTTATTTGTTTGTTAACAGTACAATGTGTTTTGAATTTAATTTTTGAAAATGTTTACTAAAGTGAATTAAATGTTATGATTCTAATGGTCGGAGAATCAACTGGAATCCAAAGAAGGGCAAAAATAATGTATCAAGAGCGTTTTTCTAATCGTCGACAACCAAGTTTGCAAACTCTCAGAAGAACCTTCACCAAATTTCGAGAGACGGGTTCAGTTTAAAACCGAAAATTTATGCAGGGTCGTAATTCCTAACATTTCTTTTTAGTGATTTACCTCACTAAATTTGTAATTTTACATTAATTTTTCAATTTTCTTATTTTTCTCGAATTTTTTCATACAGGTGTTTTAAAAGGCTAACCATTGAGATCTCGAGAACTGTAAGAGAAACGGAGTCGGTTAAATTGGGGCAAAGTTGCCGCATTAGTTGGCCATTTTAATCGTGTTTTTATTTTCCCAAAAAAATGCATAGGTCACTAGATATCAGCAAAATTTGATTTTGGCAAATTTGCTTTTAGACTTATAACTTTCATGTTTATATTCAGTCAAGCTTCTAGTTTGCACATCCTATGGACCTTTTTTTTAAGAATAATTGACAATGGTACTCAAACTTTTTATAACACGAACACATTTGGAGAAATTCACGCCAACTTTCATTTTTCATATGGGGTTCAAAGTTGTCTTTAGTACTGTTATATAGAGATTTTTTCCTCTTTTCAACGATATGAAACACAAGGACATTAAGGTGAAAATAAAAAAATAAAATTTGATAATTGTTGCCTGTAAATCAGGTTTACATTTTTTTTCTATGTATGTAATCAAACAGTATATTTAATACAATAAAACGTTTATATGAAACAAATTTTTCTATTTGCAATAATAAAAAAGTTTTCGTCTTCACTAGTATACCCTGTATATAGGAATTTATGTCGTTTATAAACAATAGTAGATATTAGTTATTCAAAGTAAAAAGTAATCTTGGTTTGATTTTCAACTTTTGCCTTAACTAGACTTTTTCTGATACACAAATCCAATATTATTATTTAACAAAGTATAATTTTTATTCCTAATAACATTATTATAACACATTTCTTGTGATAGTATCCAAATTGCTGTTAATTCAATAGGTCATTTATTAATGTCAATGGATTCATAAAAAATATTTCCATCAAATTAATAAGAATAATTAAAAAGAAATTTCATTTTTAGATAGATCTAATGATAAAATAACAATCAAAAATTCCGAATAAACGAAGGAGATATTATCACATAATTTGTTCTCGGAATAATTCGATATGCCCGGTGACTCTTTTAAGTGCGTCTAGACTTAAAATAAATTTTAATTACTCAAGATTAAGACATCATCTTCTCTACTTCCCATGACAAACAACTTAATCCTGCAAAAACTACATGATTATCCTTATTAAACCTGTCTGTTATTATGCAGATTTCCTCGCAATAATAATAATTACGCCCCCAGGAAAAACCGCTTGCGCGCCACTGGCTGTCTATCCTCACACCTGCCTTGTTTGTCATTAACTCAGCTATCATCTTCATGTGTTTTTGTTTGATGTTTTTTTAATGTTTTTGTTATTCGTTGCCTAGGAATGGCGTGCTGACGCCATGATGGTTTTTTGTTTATTTGGGAACTGGTTCAGCTACTGTATTGTTTTTAATTATTTTTACACCAATGGGAATGGATTTGAAGATAGGATAACAATCTAAATTTATAAGAAATCACATTCCACCAATTTGTTGGTTCCACGACGTAAATTTTTATATAAAACAAATAAACTAAAATAAAACAAGAAGAACGCCAATTATAATAAGGACAGAAATGCAATCATTTCGATTTTGACATTTTTGGATTTTAACTAATGTCAACAAATTAAGGACTTTACGATTTCAATGTACACCTACTGGGCAAATTTGGCAAACGATTTTATTGAATATATTCGTAAAGTCCTGACATCTACATAGCAAATAACAATAACTGTATATATATTTTTTCTACAGAATGTAAAACATTGTTGTTTTCGGCGCGTTTTGATATTTTAATAGTACTGAACAAGGATTTATTAAAATATTTTCCTTGAAAATTGATATAATATTATTGATGAATATTATTAAAATTTTCTCTTTACATTTTTACTAATTTTGGGACATTGTTTGATAGTAGATTGTGAAGTGCTTTTGTTTGCTTTGCTCACAAGAAAAATCATTCTCAAATATAAAAATAACATTTCACAATCTAGAATCATAAATAAGTAAAGTCGGTTTCCCTATGTTGCTCCCCATGTCATTACTAGTAACTATGTGACTCAAATCATCAATAGAAAAGAGGGATTGATGATATCATCTTGTCGGGTGATATCTGATGATTTCCGAAGTAAATAAATGTCAAAATTGTACAAATTTAATAATTGATTACATATACAAAAAGAGTTGTATATTAAACTAACGAAACTACCAACACACATTTAAGCACAAATGACAATTTTTTTTCGTAAATTTAACTTTCTTCCATAGCAACGTAAGTCGTAAGTATCTGCATGATAAATTCGGTTATTTGGTAACCATTGTCAAAAGGAAGTTATAGACAATATCTGGTCTACCAGCAGAGTAATTATGAAAAACTTTTTCATAATTTCATATACATTTGGTCGTATAGCAACGGGTAAAACTAACGATAAACTGACTTAAATAACGATAAATTGACTTTTAATGATGAAGAAACTGCTGTTTAAAATGATATCATTCAAAACGCGGCTGAGTTACCCCATTTCTCCCCTTGTCCAGGGAAGTATCAAGGTTCTTACCCAATTTCACTTCGTTTCAAACGACAAATATAATGTTTTAATTTCCAAACTAACAAACTGAATAATCTTCTCCAAATATAGTGGCACACAAAAGCCTTACAATGATCACAGACTGTCCACTTTACCAACTTTCAAATGCGCCAAACCACAATATTTGGTATCTGGCTTCCACACGTGGATAACTTCACACTAGAACTTACAGGCCTCACAATTTTTGCGAAATTTTTTAGTACGGTACTTTAAAACGATATAATATAATATGAAATGTAAAAACAATTACATTACTTACAGTAACAAATTAAACATTGTAGGTTCGACTTAAACAAAAAAAAAGGTTCACTTCATTTCACTTCATTCTTGCAGCAGAAATTGATGGCATGTGAATCAACTCAGAAAAATCGACTTTATTTATCGTATATCCTTAACGTTTCACGACTTGACTTGATATTCAAGTGTTACCTTAGTATTAGTATTTGATTTAATTTCTAGTCCAGCAGTTTCGTTATGTTCGAAAGGCTGACAACATTACCAATAAAGCAAGTAAAGAATGTCATAAAACAGGTGAAGTTCATTCAATTTCACCTGCGGTCAAAACTCTTCTAGGGTTGTACCGTAAGATTATTACATTATTAAGCATAATAGGGCAATAATTGCCTCATATCAAGACAAAGTAATCATTTTAAAATTAAGTATGTGAATATCTTTTAGATACTCAAAGACTTACTGTGTCCTATCTTTCGTATCTTAATACGTCCATTATCCTTTTATCTATCCCGCTATTTAAATTAGTTTTTGATTCCTTCCAAATTTGGGCAGATAATCTAACGCCCACCGGCTCTGCCCGGCTTCCGAAGCCCGAGTCATGTAGTGAGCGCTCGGACAAGCATTTAAGACGCACTCACTCCAACCTGAAGTAGAAGAACAGGTTGTGAGGCTGTGAGCAGTGAATAAGCAGATGAAACAAAAACTGTTATTAAGATGAAGATACAAGAAACGCGGGATATTATAATCACGAGCTTACTAAATAATTTTAATATATTTTATATTCATGTATTTTATGATACGACTCTCAAAAGTTATGAGAAAAGATGTTTTCTTAAGAGTTATATATATAAAAGTAACTGTAAAGTTTTAGTATTTGTTTTACAAAAGGATTTAAAATAATCATCTCATGACATTTTTAGTTGTATTTAAAGGTGGAAGTATTTGATTTTATCTCAGCCAAAAAGCTACTGCTGTTCTGATTTTCAACAATATAATTTACTACCAAAAGCGTTCTATACCGTTTCTTCTTTTTAAGGTGTTTAATTTAAAAGAAAATATATACTGTAATTGTAGCTGCTTATATATTTTTTATAACTGGACATTTGGCGTTTCTTGTCTGATCTATTTTTTTACTTAATGATATCGAATAACTGTTGTTAATGATAAATTAATCATAACTATTGATGAAACAGTGTATAAAATATCAATATAGGCAATTCATAGAATAAAATAAAAACATTTTGATATTACAAAACAGACTTTTTTGCTGTAAATTTGGTTGGCATTGAAATGACACCTGTCAACATTGTCAATGTCATATGATTTTCGCAGGTTGTTTAGCCTGATTAGTGTTTAAATACATCGTTTTAAAATGGAAGGAAATCAAATTTTTCTACGTGACGTTACATATACCCTCTCCAAAACTTTATTATTGTTTTTTTTTCGAAATTATAAAAAATTAAGCGATTAAAAAACAGATATTTTTATTTTTTGTACAGAATCATAAAATGAAAAAAAAATATGAGCGACGAACCATATTCGTATTTGATGTCGTCGTTTTATGTCTTGCCAAAATTCAAAGTTTCAAAACGATATTAAATGGAAATATTACTAAAAATGACCATAGAGCAAATTAATTAATTTCATTGTTTAAATAATAATTGTAACGAATAGAATATTTTCATAATATATAATCAATTATCAATTTCTATTTGTATTATGGTATATTTTTAATATTACAGAGAAATTACTGAGTTATTTTGATATTTAGTTAACTGCACCTACCTTTTTTCGAAAATGTTTTGAACCATATAGGTAATTGCCGGCTGGTTTGAAACTATTTCAAAACGGTCTTAGTGTAGTTAGTTAGTTAGTTTTCAACCGAGAAAATGACATGTTTCAAAACACTTCGAACCAGCATCAAATCAGTGAGTTGCCAAAAATAGCTCCATTGGACCATTGCAGAAACTGTAAGCTGTTAACTTGTATCACTAAAATGCAAGTACAGCCTGTCACGAAACAAGTACCTCAGGTTCTTGAGATGATGATTTGTTTAGGTTAATAGTTAGCGATGTTAGGAATCGACCGTACAAGTAATACTTATATAATTGTTTGTATGTGTGTATGTAGATATGATATATGTGTTTCCATGCCATTACCCCCGTTGTGTAACCCCATTTGTGTGTTATTTTTTATCGCCCTGTTATATGCAGAGAGCGCACCTTGGTATTCATGCAGATATCGTCGCCCGCACGTTCGCGGCTCCGCTGTTTTAATAGTTTCGCTTCCAAGCAAACTCGTAAAGATTTTAAGATGTCGCCGCGTTCCCAAATAACCAACAACGCCGGCGAACTCATCAGCCGCATCGCACTACATACTAACTACAGCGCCTGCACTACATGATAAGAACAACTCACTAAAACCAACGAAAATATTACAAATATACAAACACTACAGATACTCAATCATTAACACTAAAGAAAAAATTTTTAAGCAGTAGAGAGATGTCATAGACCTGAAAAAAACATTACAAAATTAAATAAAACTTGTAGATATTTTCGAAAGATGTTTTTATTCAGAAAACCGAGTAGTAAAAAAAGGTATCATAAAAAAATACTTATTTATGATATTTACTATTATTTCAAATTAAAATATAAGGTATTTAATGACATTTCAATTTATTTTTAATAATTGCAGTTTATTTTTTTTAACATACGTGGGCTACGACTCAAATAAAATATGTTTACATGTATTTGTTTCTTGTCACGCTGATCGACTGAGTTGTCAAATAATATAATATAAAATCTTTGTTTGTTCGTTTAAGTTGTATTGTTCCTTATTATTGTTCGTATTCGTGTTCTTTGTTTCTTGTTATATGTTTATTTTATTAGTGTAAGTAATAATGCCTAATGCCTAAAGCATTATCGAAGCAGTCGCAAGTGCTAACTGCAAATGCGATTGCATATTTTGAAAAAGAACTGGCACACGGTGGACCAATACTGCCGTTAAAAGCAATTCGAGAGGTATATTATCATTTTATTTGTTGTTATTAAATTTAGCATTGCCATATGCAACACGCAACACATTTTCTAAACTAATGCACATATAAACTTTGTAATTCGTGACGTCATAATCTAGTTACAAAGTGATGACATCTCTCTACTGCTTGAAAATTTCTACTGTACATATGCTATTTTTCAGGACACAACTTTCCTATGTGGAACACGGATCAAATATTGAATGTTTTTGTTTCGTTACTTGCAGCTTTTAGTGTGTTCTAAACCATTGGGACACGACGATATTTTCATTTCGGTACGGATTAACGACTTTCTGTTCTATATTTGAAAAAATATGTTACGGCTAATTATTCTTCAATTTAAATTCGTTTCATATCTTCGAACATCCATTTGAAATGGATCATACTTTGAAAATATTATTGAAATGATTATTATTATTCCTTATTGCACTACAAAATTTATTTAATATTTCTCAGAAATATATTCTAATAGTTGTCAGTGTAAATTTATTTAAAAAAAAAATGTTTCCTACAAAAATTAAAAGCCAAGTAAATTATTATTTTTATTAAGTTTCTGCCAAAAGTAAACTGCCCTTTTGAGAAAACCGATTGGAACTAAAAAGGAGGTGCATTATACAATGTTACAGCAATTGCATAAACAAAATTGCAATATTCGTAATCGTTTTTGAGTTATGCGAAAAATTAAAAAAAGCACTACGAACAAAGTACTCTTCTGGCACTGCCGATTGCAATGAAAATGTTATAGCAGTCACATAAATAAAATTTCAAAATTTTGCGGCTAATCAATTTTGAGTTATGCGAATAAGTACAGGCGTCACGTCGAAACTAGTCAAAATTTATTCAGGGATAGTCAAAATAGATATTTCCGTTGAAATCTGAAAATTTTTCACAATTACAATACAATACAAAGAAGTAAAAATGTCAGATATGTAATTTTATGCGCTGTGCAGAATCGTGTTCTTCATTTATTTGATTCTCAAATATGACTGAATAATGTCTGTTTCATTGATGGATCAGTAAAAAATTAAAATTTCGTTCTACATCATAATATTTTTAATCACAATTAATAATTATTAAAAGTGAACATTTTTAGTTTTTTTTTAGTCCAAAATTTAATTTTTTTTTTTGAAAATTGTGCATATTGATAGACATTGTTGATAGATGTCGATGCGTTCATGTAAAATTTACAAACATAATTTTGTCTTTCTCTTTTCGTTCTTGATAGTTTTGCTCTCAAATTTTCATCTCTAAAATGGGAATACAATATACAATCTCAATGATTATACCTCGTGATTCTGAGGGCAAAGTTACATAAAGAAATATTTTTCTGCATATACGTTTCGAAACGATTCGGTGAAAAATGAGAAACACAAAATAACCGAAATTTCAGTCGCTAGACTTAAATGTACTGATTCCAAATTTTCAAATAAAATTCAATTATCTCTTACCGTGTTCGAGAAAATTTCCATTGAAAGTTAGATCCAAGAAAGAGGTTTTTCAGGTCTTCTATTGAGTCGAAATACGAGCTCGGCGGAAAAACGAAATTCGTCAACAAATCGACAAAAATGTAAGGAATCTTTAATTTTGTCGATAATGACTATTTTCAGTTTTTCCTCTCTTAAAATTTTGTCCCTTGCAAGAAAAATCTGAAAATTTGCATACTAGTGTAATTTTACCTGTAGAATCGATTGGTGACTTGTTGGGCTATAGTTAAAAAAAATCTATTTTTATTTATTTTGTTTAATTTAGGTACTATATTAAAAGCACCGCCACTGAGTAAAACCCAAAAATAAGGAAAAAGTACTGCTTATTTACAACAAATTTAAAATGATACATCAAAATAATAATAAAAATTAAATACAAATTGAGCTTTTGTAACAAGTAACCAAATATAAATAAATGGTTCAAATATAAGTTTTAATTGAAATAAGTTTATGAAATTAATTAATAAATAAATGTTTAACGTTGAAAAGCAGTCCCAATCTCCAAATATAATAACAGGCGAAATTTGATTACAATATCTAGGAAATGATATTAGTTAGCTGTACGCCGAAGTACCTAGTATGGAATAATTAATTTACAGCCTTCAAAGGATAGTGTGATAATAAATTAGGCGGCATTAGGTGCTACATTATAACTATAACAAGCCAAATTACTCAGATTTATGTTATGTAATTTAGGCACTACTACATATTTAATTTCATATTAACTGCAGATTAATTCAGAAGAATCTCTTTATTGACGAGAACTAACTACACTCATTATACACTTCATTTTGTATTCATTTTAACGCCGCGGTGTACTCGACGGGAACACAACTAAAAAAGGAACTAGTCCAATCAGTTCAAATCAAAATACTTTTGTTTTTTTGAAAACTTTGATTAATTTATTTACCTGTAAAATAATTACTTCATATTATACTTTAGAAATAGAACCATTTCTATTGTTGAAAATCAATATTTCTTAAGAATTTCGGTTAACTTTTAATGTCTTATTATGTATTTACATTTTCTTGCCTATATGGTGAACTTTACGGATTACTAATAATATGATAATAAGGGATATTGTAAACGAGTCCATAAATTATGAACTTTTCAGTACGATTTGGAATATTGCTGCAAAATATCTTATTATTTTTAAATAATTTCTTGACACCTCATTTTTTAATTTCCAATTGAAATATATTGCATAAAGGTTGATCACCTATTCTACTAAACTACAAGTAAAAATCTAGAAACAGATGAAATTTTCATCTAGATTTTACCTGCTCTATGGTCTATTTTTTCAAGTTGTTTTAAAACTCAATATCATGTCTCCCATTTTGAACTAAATTTTGGAATATTTCGAGAAATATCGAACTTATAGAGAATTTCCATACTATTTAAAACCGATGCCTTATATCTTAGAACTATAAATTATGAAACACAATATGTGAAACAAGAACCTAAGTTCCTGATGTGTCAAATTTTACTTGGATTTTAATTATGCAAGTTGTCAACCTACAGTCTCAGGTCAGAAAAAATCACTGTTGAAGAAAGTTATAAAAAATGTGGATACCACATAACTTCCTTGTACGTTAAATTATACACATTTTTTGCTGCACTACATTTAAACTTATTTCACTTATTTCATACCTTCGAACTTCTCTTCGAAACGGATAATCTTTTGATAAGTTTATTATAATGTTTAACATTATTCCTTATTGCATTACACAAAATTATTTTAATCACTCAAATACTTGTTAATAAATATGTACTTAACGTGAATTTATCAATTTATTAAAAAATAAATAAAAAAAAAATTCCAAAAATTAAAGGCCTACTAAATTATTATTTTTATTAAGTTTCTGCCAAAAGAATACTGTCATTTGAAAAGGCCGATTGAAACAAAAAAAAGGAGATGCATACTAGATGTTATAGTAACTACATAAGAAATATTCCAATATTCTACGGCTAATCGTTTTTGAGTTATGCGAAAAAATCAAAAAAACACTTCGAGCAAAGTGACCTTTTGGCATTGCCGATTGCAATAAAAAAGGGAGGTGCACAACTAGTTGTCATAGCAGACCCATATAAAAAAAATCAAAATTTTGCGGTTAATCATTTTTGAATTATGCGAAATACGTACGTAGGTATACGTACATTTGTACTTACAGACGTCACGCCGAAACTAGTCAAAATTGATACAAGGTTGGTCAAATGCATATTTCGTTGAAACTTGAAAACCGAAAGTTTTCGGGATTACAATATTTCCTTTAGTTTATACAAGAAAGTAAAATATATGTTGCCCATTGTAATAATAAAGTTGGATCCAACAAATATCGTGATAATTATTATGATAGACATATATTTTGATATATTATATATTTAAGTCTTGGATTTAGTCGATGCGTCACAAATTTTATTCAGAGATGGAAGTGCAATTTAAAGTCCGTAGTTTTCTATTAGTACTGCGTTGTAATTTCTTCGTGATTACAAATTAATTTAAAGAAAAACATTTAAATTAAAGCAACACTTCTCAAACAGAACTCGTCTGCAAGTTAAATCTATTACAGAAATCTATTTCCGCAGTTTGTAATTAAAGAAGCGCCGTATTTAAAAAGCAGCAGCAATAATCTTATTTGCTCAACCTGGTGACATCTCAAGCAATCAGCTTCTATTTACTACTTGCTTCTCTCTCACTCTCACTACCAGCCAATCGGGGGACAAGGATGCAAAATGGAAACTATCTCCATTTATACACAGGCGAAATTTGTACAAGACAGAAATATTATACAGGTATGATTTTTTGTACGTAATGTAAATCAGAATATCAACATATCTCTTTGCAAAACTTTTGCCACTCTCTCAACGAATTAATATTTTGAAATATTTTGTTACAACTAAAAAATATTACGTTCGATAATATTAGGTGTAATGGACACATTACCTCCCTCCATTGCAGTAATATTTTCTATATATAAGTTTTTCAGTACATTCAATTTGTAGTTTTATAATTGGTTTGCTATTGCTATTGCAATTCAAAATATGTTTAATTCAGTTCATACCTAAAATTTCTTTCATAAAATTTATATGACAAAGAAACAGCTATTTTTGGCGTTACTAAAACTGGAATCGAACTTAGCTTGATTCACGCATGCAAATATATTTCTTTTATACGTATTTCTTCCACTCTTTTTTACTTTACAATAATACTACTTCCTATATACTTATTTTATCTTTTAAACTTACTTATATCAAATTTGACATCCTATGTCAAATTTTGTGAACTTATGAATAACTCATCTGTTTTATAGAACTTCCTTAGTCTAAACGATATGTAAAATTATTATAATTTATATGTTTTTTCTGTTTAGCTACAAGTTAGGTATACATAAACGTAATTATACAGATCGGTAGAAAATTAATAAATCTTTATATTTAATAATAACATAATTTTCGAGAATAATGATATTTAGAAGTATTTTTTAGAAAAAACGATTTAAAGCTTCAAATAAAGTACTACTTCTGGTTAACCAATTGTAGTTAAAATCTAAGCAGTTCATTATATTTCAATATAACTCTTAAATATCAAATATTATATTTTTTACATGTATCGTATTCGAGTTATCGTGGACGAAAAATCGTCACAGATACTTATACATACAAACACATACACGGACATACAGACACACGGTAAAAATAGTAAAATCGTATTCTAAGGACCCAAATTCGTGCTCATATGTTGAAAGCTCATACTCGAGTAATTTGACCAAAACCAATACCTCCCTTATCTATATATTGATAGGCGGGAGGTAATAAAAATAAAATAACGCAGCTAATTTGACAGATAAACCGATAATCATTTGTTAATTTTTGTCTCAGTCACAGCCTTACCACCCTTGTATTACAATATACTATTATTTCATTTAAAACAATAGATGATAATTATCATTAACAACTTTGCCACAATTGTATTACAATGTACTACGATATTAATATATGAAATAAGCAGTGATGGTGTACTTAGTAATAGTGCGTTCTGACTTGTATTGAATGGAGTGTGAGATCTCCAACTTCACTAATCACAACACCACTAAAATATAAGTAAAAATTACCACAAAACAACAATTTTTGGGTATTTGAAGCTCTATTCTATCTGTTGTGCCACAGATTATTACATTAATAAAATAAATGCTTGACTCGTCCCGTCATGTCACAACATGTAAAAGACCTGTGCATTTGCGAGTTAAAACTAGTCCATCTGATATGCCCATATGTCCCGATAAAGCCGACCGCACAACCGCCATCAGCGTGACACCTCCGCTAGAGTCAGCAATCTGGCGTCTTAGGAAATCCAGCCCCGATCAGAATTCTTATCGAATTGTTTCTGCTACGCCTTTCGGACGTTGTAGCCGTTCAGGCGAGCGTTGAGCGAGGAAAGGGAGTTTCCAACAGGATCAACACGACCAAATGACTGGCTGTCTGTACGAATCGAACCGAGAGTCAAATAGAAAACCAAGTGGAAGATTGAAAAGGTTCAGATTTTAAGGATAGAATGGAATATTGAGTAGCTGTGGATTAATCATAATGGAACAAAAGACGAATCTCGTGTTGCTGGATAAATTTTATTTAAAAATTATTTAAAATCTGTACCAGCAATTTTGTTACAATTGATCTACGATACTTTTTAATGGAAATTACATTGCATAACTCTGACACAAAATACTACATCATCACATTTTTTAAATAATATATAATGCTATATATTTACTATGTAAATAATAACAATAATATCTTGTTTTTCTATTAAAGAACGTAGACAAATGAAATCGAAGTGATAATTCTACTCATAATCTGTCATCTAATTAAAGTACAATATTTTGATGAATTGAATCAATTATATTTAAATTATTTTAGCTTAAAAAGATATCCAATCGAATCCTTGCATTTCTGATCACGTGTGCGAAATTAACCAATCAAAACAAACTTACACTAAAAATTTTGAGCCTAAAAAAATATCCAATCGAATCTTTCTATTAAAAAAAGTAGGCAAATGAAATCGAGGTGATAAGTCCACTCATAGTTTGTCATTTAATTAAATCCCAATTACACTAAAAATTTTAGACTAAAAACATATTCAGTCGAATCCCTGTATTTCTGATTACGTGTGCGAAACTAACCAATCAATACAAACATACACTGAAAATTTTTAGCCAAAAAAAAATATCCAATTGAATCCCTGTATTTTTGACCACGTGTGTGAAACTAGCCATTCAAAACACACTTACACTGAAAATAGAGCTAAGACTTTTATCACATATGTCGTGAGGTTGTTACGTAAGTGACAGTTGTTGACATCTATCAAAGATTAATTATTTTCTCTGTTTCGGAATTAAAATATCATATTCCAGCACGCTTATTGATGTTAGAAGGAGCTTCATTCTTAAACGATTTTTGGTTATATTTTGTTATTTGAGATTGGCATGACTGCATTAAATACACAAAATATCTAGGCAACTGACAAAGTAATTCTAATTTACCTAGGCAACAGACGAAACAGAAATCACTGTCACCAACCTAACTATTCTATCAAAAAAATCCCTTAATGGAAATTGTCAAATATTATTATAAAAAATAATGTAAATAAAAGCCGAAACAGAGAAAATAGTATAAAACATTCGTTATAGAAGGCAATTCAAGCGCTCGTTCGTTCGGGCACTCGCTGCTTCGCGCTCGTTCCCGAATTTCAAACTCGTGCTTGAAAAGGTTGCCTTCTACAACTTATGTTTTAATATACTATTATAGGTTTACTTTCAAAATGTCATATTTACGTTTAAATACCCCTCAATTATTGATAAATAAGTTACAATTTCATAAAAACTTGCCTTCGGCCTCGGACGGTTACCAAACAACGTGCTTTCGGCAACTGTCATAAAATTATTGCGTAATTATCAATGGCCTAGGGATACTATTGCTAATAATTCAACTACAAAATAAAGTAACCTATGAACAAAATTGTGATGTGGCCAACACAGTCTGTTCTCTTTACACTTTTTAATAATATTTATATTTACTACAATTCATTGTAGAGTATTCAATAATTATTTTTATAATATTTTCACTTTCAATTATAATCATTGTCATTGTCAGATATAAAACATTTCCATAGGTAAATGAATAAATCGCAATTGTAACAAATTTACTACATTACTATTAGTTGTAATAGTTAAATGGAGCTATGCAGAAATAAATTTGAAATATAAAATTTTAGCTAATGACCTAATATTAAATAATATATTACAATTTTTTTTTATATGTTCATAATTAATTAAGATATTTCTGAAAAACACTTCAGATCTTTATGAAAACTCCACTTCTGGTTGCACGACGGTAACACCAAAATCTAATCAGCTCTAATCTAGGGTGACAGAATGTTACCTATATGCAAAATTTCAACTTTTTATTCACAAGTATACTTGAGTAATCGTTACGATTACATCCATCCATCCATCCATTCACACACACACGGACAGACATCATCGTAAGAATATTAAAATCATGTTCTAGAGACTTCAAAAGGTGCATATCCGTGCTCTTACTGAGTGGCGTGAGGTAAAAATTAAAATCAATACTCTTTTCTTGTAAAATTGATAGGTAAAATGCAAAATTAAATCATCTTTTTTTTATACCCCATTATATTTAGCGGGGCAGATGATAAGACTTTTAGTATTCACCCAGTATCAAGGATTCAAGAAATCTACAGTTTAAATAGGTTTCGAACCACTCGTACACAGCAGTATTTTTATTTGCTAACTACGGACAATGCTGGGATTTGAACCCTAGAAGTTATACTATACTGAATTAGAATCGGAGTACGCTAAGTGAGACACCGCTAGCCGTTAATAATAATTTCTAATCCAATAATGGGTAATAAAAAGAATATATGTATCATAAAAATGTATGGGTACTTTGCCTTTGTACCTCAAGAAGTGAAGAAACTCATATTAAAATAGTGTTGAAGGAAATATAGAATGAAAGTGTTGCACATAAAAGAAGATTGCTGGATATTTATTTATTTCTTTTCTCGGCTTTCTGGCTGGGAGAAATATAGTGTATAAAAGTCTCGGCAATAACGATTACAGTAAAGGTTTAAGTTGCGAGAATGTAAAACTAAAACTACACCCCTTAAGGTGCATTTCCTTTTCTTACATGTCTGGAGCACTGTAATTTCTCTCTAACAGTTTCACACCACTTTAGAATAGAATATAAAATGCTCTATGTTGCAACGGAAAACCACCTGCATATTTCACTACGGCAAATAAATACCAACTGCTAAACTGGCTTCAGACGATCAAAGAATTTTTACTTTTGTGAGCAAATCTTTCATGAAAGGACTCCATTTTAGATGCTTCAAATATATATTAACTTTATTTACTCATAAATAAGAAGTATCAATATTCATTCCTTTCTACCTTAAACATTTAATTTATCTATACACTGAGAAAAATTAAGTTTTAGAATTAAATATAACACTCTTTCAAAATGTTTTGCACATTCTATATGTACAATTAAAGGAAGAAAGTTAGAATTCAATATATTTCTGTTTTATATAAAAATATTATTAATTCATAGTTCAACGAAAATAAACTATCAAATAAAATTGAAATCCAAAAATATCTATTCAAAACATATATTTTGAATGAAATATAAATGATTTATTTAAACGATTTTGTATTTGTTGCAAATATAACATATAATATTTTTCAATTGAAATTATTATATTTTAATTGAATAAAACAACTTTTTTTTAGTTTTAGTTCTGTAATTTTTTTTAACCCAACGTTTCAGCAGCATAAACTACTGCCTTCTTCAGAGTTTTTTTTATTTAATTAAAATGAAATGTGAAAAATATTTTTTCCTACAACCGGGCAAAAAATATATAGGTACTTCATGACTTCTTTTGAGATAGTATAGAGTTAGTTTTCATGCACTTCTGCTTGAAAAGTTGCCAGGCAACGTAAACAGATTTATCAATGGTTTCATTTACTTTTGAAATTAATTTTCATTTTAGGACGCTGGAATAGTTTTACTTTTATGCCGCCGGAGTAAAAGTAATATAAATACTTACCCATAGGAACTAGAATCAACGAATAATAAAAAATAACTTGTACAATAGAATTTTGAAATATCACCCTAAACGTCACTATAAAACTAGATAACCTAAGAATAAAGTTACTAAATACCATCTACAGTTGAAAGATTTAAATTGATAACCTACAAATTGTACGTCATGTGGTAAATTACTTTTTAAAATATCTATCTTTGAAGAAAAATAGAATGTGTCATACAGAGTAAATGTGTGTGCAAACTTTCACGCTCGCCACACAAAGTATCCCTTTTACTCTTAATAACACAATGTACTATTTTTAACAAATCTTTTCATCAAATAAATATATTGCTGTATCCCAGTGCTTCGGAACACACTATAAACTGTAAGTCATTTGCAGAGACTATAGGCCACACCTCTAAAATTGAAAGAAAACATACATCACCATAATATAAGTTAAATGTGTCACGAAGTAAATACCTGACTTGGGTATTTGTGTTCCTATTTCATTTAGGTGTTAGGGATGTTGTGCCACATATTTTGTCGTTTAAAAAATATTTTATGGTGAAATATTAACATATTGTTTTTCATTTCAGGTATGTAACCTCAAATTAGTTTCATGAATCGCAGAATTCAGTAAGTACCATTACTTTTTAAGTAATATTTTTTTTACTAAATAATCATTAAATATTTTTCTATACAATAGGATTGTTTAATCTTTTCTGATTTTTTTTTATGTTAATTTACAAATTTCGAAAAATCTCGTGAAAAACAGTAGTATTTGGTGACTTCACATTCATTGATTAGAAAGAGAAGTCTGGAATTAGTAAAACAGGCCTAGTTTTGAATTTAATAACGCCGTTTATTTAGTGCATTATTGTATTTTCTTATTTTTAACTTTAATTAGAAGGGTAAACTTTCGATTGATGAATATAGAGACAAATGTTCTTTACAAGTACTTGTTTGTTACTATTGCATTAGTCGTACGGGTTACATCATCAAAATAGAGCTCGTTTTGAACATAGCGAGTTTTTAATTGATAATTACTAATATTAAAATATTAAAAATAAAACTTTTTTTTATTTTATTTTAATCTATTCACAATTTAAATTAAGATATGATATGTTCTTTTTTATAAAATCAGAATGCTTAAAGCTTAAACAGGTCTATTATAAAAATTAAAAATTTGTCGATTTTTAGAAGTACTTACAATACTTGGTAGCTTAACTAATTATTTTTAAACTATTTGTAAATGAACTTGGTACCTGCTACAATTTTAAATGATATAGTACATAAGATGAATTAAAAATAAATTAACTTAATTATCTTCGATGTATAAGGGAGAGTAAGAAAGTATTTAAGGTAAAATAAAATAAGTATTGGAAAAAAGAATGAATCTCATTGATACGTATTTGCTGCATAAAGCAATCTCCAGTTAATGCCATTGATAATCTGGAAATCCTTTTTAAATTGATTTCATTAGAAGAGAAACAGTTGGGAATAAATGGATATAAATTTCCAGAGGAAGAAACAATGGAGAAAGTCTGGAAGGCAAATAAAAGTTTGGAAGAGGGTGCAATAGAGTGAGTGACGTTTTTCTATGCGAGTAAACACATCACGACCCAAACAGACTTAATTGCGTTTTCTTCAAATTTTAAAACTTATTGGGGAAGACTGAATAATCCCTTCATGATAAGAAAGACTTATTTTCTTTACCATTACCAAACTTTTCTTATATTCACGCTAGCTTACCGTACCTAACACGTTTTATAATAGACAATGGAAGTGATTGCTCTCTAGTTAGTGTGGAATCCAAGATTTCAACTAAGCTAGCGTGAGATCAGGAGATAAATTTTTAATAAATATGCATCATTTTAACATTTTGTTATGAAATGTATTGTATGTGAACTGATGGTATAGAGTTAGACAATTACATGCGAAGCACACAAAGACACTTTTGCTCTGAATAACACATTATATTTTTTCTTCAAACACAGATATTTTAAAATTGTTATTTACATATCAAGTGTGGAAACGTCATTTTCCCAGATGAGTATTTTGTGCAAGATGTTTGTACAATATTTTTTACACGAAAATCATAAAATCAATAATATTTTTTCTAAATTAAATTTCATTCAATATTCCACTATTTTTGTTTTATTACCTATTATTATGTAAAAGAATGTTTTTGCAATTATACTGTTTTTTATATCATAATTCTAAATTCTTTAGAAGTAGAAGTGTTTTTTCCTAAATTTCCCGCACGCTAATCTGGGGAAGTTGTGGAAAATTGAGATTCCCGACATTGTTTATAGGTAACGAAAATTAACAGACTTTATTGTAAGAGTACAAAAAATATTTTACTAGTTGACGTTGAACGTAGATATTTTAAAAAATTTATTTGTAGGTTATCAATTTAAATCTGTCAATTGTGATTAACTTTATTCTTAGGTTATTTAGTGACATTTAGGGCGATATTACAGGTTTCTATTGTACAAGCTATTTCTTATTAGGTAATTCTACATAGTTCCTATGAATACTTATTTATTTTACTTTTATTCCGTTGGCGTCATTTATATCACCAACTATTTATTTATTTCAACTTTACATGTCGCTGACCGCCACTGACTTTCTTCAGTGACTCTCTGCACACTGTGACCGATAGTAACTTGCATGATCCGCCCGTTGCGACCCTTATATACATGCAGCCAATTAATTTCTAGAACATTCCGGAGTCTTGTGGACTCTATATAAAATTCCTGAACAATAGCAGCGTCGCTCATTTCCAGTTGACCTTTAACGGGCCTACCTGCTCAGATAGGACAGCCGTGATGACTCATCTACGGTGAATCTCGCTCAATACTATACTTTTTTACTTTGGGAGTCCTAGTTAAAATGAAAATAGTTGTACGTATTTAGTATGTTTCTATTCTGTGTATGAAACATATTCGTAGTGCAGTGCATGTCCAGTGGACAAGCAAGCAGAACCAGAATATTTATTAAATACAGCAGGCACGCGAAATTGAAAACTATAACGTTTGTAATTTCCGTGTTTGACGTGACAACCGACTCGATTTCCTTACGTTAGTCACGCGTCAAGGAATACGATATGCACACCGTGTTTTATGTTTTATTTATTACACACAGCCAGCTTTCAATCACTACCTCACCGTCATATTCCCAACTATCAAGGCGGTGGAAACTTGGATTTATTTTCATATATTTCCTGCTTATTAGACGCATACACTCTGTTATTACTCTAATGTCATAATCGCTCAGAATTGCATTCTATCGCATAACTTCGAACAAAGAATCCATCTTCGATAAATTCTAGACAAGAAGAGAATATTTTGTACGAGAGTAGAAAAGTCATTTCGGTATTTTCTGAAAAATAAATTGTGGAATACATTAATAAATATGTAAATAAAAGTCTGTATTATTTCTGAAATTTTTCTATTACATTACTATTAAAAATATGAATAAACAATGTTATTTTTCCGGAAATTCTTTTCTCTCGAACTAATACATTAATATTAGAGAAATAATTACAGTCAGTCGAAAATAAACATCAATATCTTTTACAGCAAGCGTTCGACATTCCTCTTTAACGTGTGTGAAAACAAAGGTATGTTATTGCGTGTAATTTTTAGTAATACTCAAACCTACTAATCTCTGTACACCAGTAAAGGAAAAAAGTTTTCTATTCTTTCAAAGTTTTTTATTGAATATATTACTAATTTTCTTGGAGTTTGGAAGTCAATTTTACCCCATTCTTCTACTATAAATTTAGTAGTTCTGTTATATTCTTTGGGCAACTTGTTTTATACATTTTTATAAATAAATCAGAGAGATATTCATTGGGATTCCATATCTGGAGACTGTGGAGGCCTTTTTAATTGTTGTCTACAATTTTACAATAACTATTGTAGTAGTTTACATGTAGTATGTTTGAATTCATTATCTTGTTGAAAGATATAAGGATTTCTTTAAACCCATTTTTCCACATTTTTCCAAATTCTCTTTTAAAATATTGAAATAAACCACTTCCCCATTAATAAAAATTAAGTTTCCTACCCCTTCTAAGTATATTTTACTAATTTCACAAAAGAAAACGAAACTGTTTTAAAAACATTAATAATTTACACTGTCGGCTTGTTTCCAATACAATATAATTATAAAAATCTCGAACAATAAATGAAATGCTGTCATTTTGTTTCTATTATGCAATCTTTGTAGCTTATACTGGGTTCCGAACCACTCGGACATATTAATAGCGCTTATCAAGTGAGATACCGCTGTCCGTGTATTACCCTATATATTTCTTAAACAAATTATGGAGACAGCAAAAAGTTTTTAAGCAAAGTGATCGATTTAAGTGATACATTAACTTTAAGTAATTTATATAACAATAAATAATTTAATTGCAATTGTATAAGTAGTAAAGTGTAAACTTACTTTGTCAAGAAGTTTTAATCTGAAAACTAAATAGAAACCTTAATTATCTAGCACAACTTGCGAGCTAAATTAATTACCAAACTTTAGAGTAAATACATTATTATTTACTGTATGACTCTAAACATTTATCATAAATATTACACCGTGTGTGAGCAAGTTAAGGCTATAAAATTATTAATCCTGATTCATAAAATTACAATTTAGGAGTTGTCTGGCACATTACAATGCCTTAACAGCTAGACATTTTTTACTATCGAAACACGATATTAGAATAATTTCATGTTGTAATCGTTACTATTATATTCATATTTTATGAACATCGTTTATGAATTTAAAGTTATGAAGTATTTTACTACATTCTTTAGATAAGCTTGAATAAATTTATACTTCAACTATTTAAATTTTATGGGAAATATTAAATATACTTCGACCTACAAGATTTTACCTTATATAGACAAATTAACATATAAGTAACAAGTAATCTATAATAATGCGAATGAATTACACAAGAGAAAAATCTGATGTGGACACCACATGACTTCCTTGTACGCTGAATTAATAACATTTTCTGCTGCACTAAATTTAAACTTATTTTATTTCAAAGTAAGATTTCTCTACGGCTAATCATTTTTCAACTTCTATTCCTTATTACATTACACAAAATTATATTAATCTCTCAAAAACGTTGAAAGAAAGATATATTGTTTTAATTTATTTCGTACATATTTCTCACGGAATATATTCTGACAGTTGTCAATGTCAATTTATTATTAAATGTTCCCTACAAAAATTAAAAACAACTAAATTATTATTTTTTCTGCCAAAAGTAAACTGGTCTTCTGAAAAGGCCGATTGGAACCAAAAATGGAGATGCATAACTAGATGTTATAGTAATTACATAAATAAAATTTCATTCTAAGATTTATGCGAAAAATTAAAAAAAAAGCTGCGAACAAACTGTCCTTTTGACACTGCCGATTGCAATGAAAAATATAGGTGCACAAATAGATGTTATAACAATCCTATATACAAAATTTCAACATTCTACGGCTAATCAATGGGGACTTCCGTCATTTTTTTTATTTTTTTTAAATGAATCTAAATTTAAAAATAAAAGACCCGTATTTTTTTATTTTGCAAATAAATTAATAGTTTTGCTAAAAAATGTTCGCAAATAGGTTTGTGACGTATTATCCCTGACAGACAAAGAAGACAAGATGTTAGAAAGAGATAGATATAGTAACCAAAGTGAACATAGCATTACAAATGCCGCGCGTAACGTCAAATTCAAACTTGTATGTAAACATATTGCCAATGCTAACATAACCTCTCATTTCAACCACGCTTGTTTGTGAATTTCGCTCGTGTATTATCAGAGACTTGTTTTTATTAATATATTTTCTTAATTAAGTGCTTATTAAAGGACAAAATATGTTATCAGGTAATATTTTATTGTAAATGTATCTCAAAACACAAGTAAATAAGTATGAAGTATGAAACAAGCTTGAACTGGCTGCTGATTTAACTGATTTCGAGACATGCGCTCTAAGTCAGATTGGCTTCAGGGTTAACACGTCACACGCCTATTTGCTGAATTAGTTTTTCTAAAAAATGTTTAAGTCTAATAAATATTTTATATATTTTTTTAACTTTATACGAACTTATTTGAAGATAGAATTAATATGCAATTAAAATGTTGCGAAAAGCTCGCAACGCGGAAGTTCTGGGTTATGCGAGATACGGACGTACATACGAATGCACAGACGTCATGCTGAAAGTAGTCAAAATAGATTCAGGGATAGTCCAAATGTAAAATGATTTTTTTGATTTCATCAAATTCATTCATATTTTTCGTTGATTACTAAAAACCTTGACATTGTTGATCTATTATTGAACATGAAATATTGGATAAAATAAATTGAAATTTGACAATTGTCCTTCATATTTATGTAACAACAAATTTTCATACCAAACGTTTCGTAGCTGAGTGGATAAAACTATGACTTCATAAATAAATCTCATTGCAAAGTCGCGGTTCAAAACCGTAACGATTGCAATTTTTTATTAATTAAAATGTAAATTACCTTCTATTAATTAATGCTCTTGTAACGTTTTTTTAAAAGATTTTATTTGATTATAACAAACGGTTTGTATTTTATGTTATTAATACACCTTTCGTCAAAATCACTAATAGTAATTAATATTTTATTGTACTAATAATTGTAGTTGAAATGAGTAAATGAGTAAAAATTACTAAGTGAAAGCCCAAAAATGAGTCTTTTTTTATAATTGAAATTTTTCAAAGCAGCAAAAATAAGAAGTTCACAGGTTAGTACAACAATATTGAATGTGATACACAAATGCATGAATTATTTATATATTAGTGCTTCAACCAAATTATGTCGTTTTAACATAAAAAAATTAATTCTAAAACATTCCAACTATTTGATTACAAAAAACTGATCACATTTTATGTTAATTCCACACTTGGTTTGTGCCAATTTTTTTAATAGTAATCACAATTTTAATACACCAATAATTACAGTTCATTATTACAAAGTCTGTAATATTTTAATTTTTCTTATTGTGGAAAAAATTCCTAAATATAATCAAATCATTTCATCGATTATAATAAATTCAGTCACAGTTTTCGTTGATTATCTCAACTATTTTGATTAAAACTATTCTTTAAGTAAACAGTCAAATTAATGTATTAATGATGATGCGTCATTTCTATCTAGGAAGTAATAAGTAATTAATATTAAGGTTTATTTTTATTGAAAAATTGTAATTTTAAAATGAAATGTTTTATTGATAAAGAATATTATTGATGGATGAAACTTCCTGTTTCTGTAAAATGGATTGCTCTCATAAAATCTTATGGGAAACTGATAAATTCTGGCTTTAGATTTGATGCTTTACATTAACGGCAGTATGAGGGAGGTCAGGTATAACTTGACCTATCTCTACCGAGGTATAAACATGATTTGATGTAGTATAAATAATATATCACCTGTACACCACATAACTCAAAGCTGAACTGCGTTAAATCTCCTATATCTTCCACAAGTGCTCGCTTCGAGACATAAAATAAAAAATATGGCGGCCACCCGCTACAAATAACACTGAACCTAAGCTACTTCTCAAATTGGGGCCGTTAATGCCTTCACTGAAACACATTAATATATTTATTTTTGGTATATTTAAATAAATATTTTTAGAAATAAATTTTAAATGGTGAAACTCTTCAAAATTATTGGTTTTAGGCATAGGATAATTTATAATTTATTTATTGATATTTATTGATAACATCATCTTGTCCAGTGAAATCGTGCGATTTCATTTTTGTGGTAAGTTATAGGTATGTAGATAACATGTACAACCCTCTACAACACGTACGATAATGAGATAGCGAATAAAAGTCTAATCTATGCTATATGGTTTTAGGTAGATACCCTTAATAAAATATGAAGATAATACAACAAGATACACAACTGAATTATCAAATATAAGTGTTCCATATTAAAATATACTAAATTATACTCATTTGAAATTGTTTAAATTTGATTCGCTATATTGAACACCCTGAATAATTACATTTAAAAAAATATATGAGAGAACATATATAGTTGTACAGAAAAAAACAATTCTTAATTTTTTCTATTAAAATAACTTCAGTACGTCTTTTTAAAGCAATACGTGTATTTAGTCTTTTTTAGAGAATTAAACGGAATAACTTGCAAACGCCGCGGAAAACTAAAACAAAATTTATATGTCCCTATAAGGTAAAAAAATACAATTGCAAAAATATAAAAATATATAGAGTGTTCTATTTAAAAAAAGGCAACCAATTCTCGCCGAGCCGTAATGCAACACCCTGTATATGTGAATATAATTTTACGTTATGCTCCTTGAGTGAACGAATAAATTCTGCTGTGTTTCTAATGACAAGGTAGATATCGAAGACGGGCTTTTCGATGACTCACCTGTATATCAAATCAACCTTGACTGAAAGAATGAACAGTCGTACGACTCTTTGGCCAAAACAGAACAGTACATTGTCTAATACTTCTTTTGAATTTGATATATGTTCCAACAGCTAAACGACATTACAATGAGATATTTTTTGGGTTAATAATTGTCAAGCACAGGATTTGAATCCGCAATGTTGGATTATTAAGCAAAGCACAAACCGTTGAACGTAATGGCGTTATAATGTACGAATGAAAAATTATATGTGAAAGAAATGGAAGAAATGTGAATCAAAATGGAAACTACTTGTTGAATGGATGACCTATGTCCTGGAAGGCTTCATTATGAGATCGGTTTCAACCTGGATTAACATTACAAAACAACCCTTCCCAACAAGATGTATCACTTCTCTCTATTCCCATTCCAAACAATGTTTTAGTAAATATATAACAACCGTTTAACATTCTATTGTTTTATTATAATCAGTAGCAGAATATGAACCTTTTGTAAACATCAGATTTCCCTAAGATCTAATAATACATATAGAGCAAAAATGATTGAAATAATTTTTATAAAATTTTATATTGCTAGATTTTTAGTAAACATCTAAACTAAGAACGGATAATTTACCACTTTGCGTAAATCGGCGATCAAAATTTTAAGAAAACACAAGAAATTTCGAATGAGTCTGACGACCAATTTTATCCTTCTAAGTAGAAACAATATCTGTAGTTATAATAAAGCTATAAACTCAATAAAACAACTTAAAATGTTTACCGGAAATATATTGGAAATTATTTCTAGTATGGAATTACAGTTTCAAGATCTTTAAAAATAAAGGTCGTCATATTAATGTAGATGAATAAATTGACTCCGTTTATACGTACTATAAAAATAATCTACGGCTTGATTAGGTCTTTAAAAAAGTCTCATTTTGTTATTGTGTAAACATAGTCGAGCCTAAAATACATCAAACTTGACTCATATATTTAAGTATCTTTCAATAGATCGTGAAAACGCAAAGATATTTTTTATTTTACTTTATTATCAATGCTATCTTTTGCAGTAAAGGATCACATAATCTAAAAGTTTGTGAAAGAAATAAATTTTTACAATTGTCATTAAAAGCTTGTAATATCACCTGTCAGATGAAGTCCAGGAATCAAAATTCTAAAGTGAAGTACATTTCACAAATAGTGTGTAAACACATTTGTATTATAGCTTTATAAAAGTTATTAAGTGAAAGTTTACCTTTACTGTATCAAATTGCAATGAAGATGTACCTATTTATTTGCTACAAAACTATAATATCTGAAAATGAATGATATTTTATCACTTTAATTGTCATAATAGACGAAATAAAAATAAGTATTTAAATGTATAACATAAAGTAAAAATGCTTTGCTACTCTTCCTAGTTTCCTTCAGATGAATAGTGTTGGTTTTATTACAGATTTCCTTTTTGTTTATGAAATAAAATGTTAATATTGCTTTCAAAACCATTTAAAAAGATCTGTAACACTCAGATATTTTTAAAAATAAAGGAAATCAAAACATTATTATTTATTTAATTTAACAAAAAATCATTATTTTAATAAATCATGATTTTTGCGTACCTTGGTTTCTATTATACTAGTTATTTCTTATTCGTTGATTCTACATACATTTTATGGTACTTATTCATTACTCCGGTGTCGTAAAAGGAACAATTTTTACTCCGGCGGCGTAGAAATTAAACTTCAACTTTGTCAATCGCTTCACAAAAAATGTCACTTTTATGTTTGAAGAAAAAATAAATTAAATGTAATTTTGACTAAAAAGTTTTGTTTCTTAAAATCATATAAATGTTTTCTTTCTTTGAAAATAAATTATGTATTATAATTTTTTGAAATATTTTACCTGCCATAGACATACTATTTTGTATTTATCCCATTGGTGTACATTCAAGAGATATTGTACGTCAATGTAACTTTCCATAGATACAAACACCTTATGTGTAAGATGCACATATAAAAGATGCAAAAAATGTCCTTTTTAATGGTCATGATAGACGTACCACCAATTAGCATATCTTTTATTCCACCGCGTCATTCGTATTACCTCATTTGACTGCATATGACATTGTTTGCAGTTGTTGAACATAAAAAAATATTTATCATGTACCAATGTTTGTGTCATTGTTGCTGTTCGTATTGGGAAGGGCCGTACCGTGCCACCCTTCAAAGCCACTTAGCATGGCCTCCCTCGATCCTGGCCGCCGTGACAGTTGAAAAATGGAGGCACAACCTCGACGGTAATGAATACCCATCCAGCAGGCGGCGGATTCAGATCACGAAACAAAGTGTTCTCGCAGTTATTTTCATTACAAACCCATTACTCATTGGAAATTAACATCTTTTTCATACCCCGGCCACCAGGATATTGTCGTAATTGCCCACCACGATTAGCTTAAGCACTTCGCGGGATGAAACGACGATCGTGCTTTTTGTTTACCATTACTCTTATTTTTCTCCGGATTAATGTGTTGTACAATATCCCTTTTTAATGCTACACTCTTTTTACAATCGACAATTTGTGTTTTAAACTGCGGTCTACATGTTTTTTATTTTGATTTGATTTCTTGTAGTTTTTGTTGTTACTAAATGGTTTTTAATTTGTTATTGATACATTGCCTGTTTTTAAATAAACCACGAGAATATTGACCTTTTTTGTAAATTGTCAATAATGTTAAATTCAACAGCGACTGCCTTTTTCTTTTCCATTCCTATGGCATTTCTACAAGGGTTATACAGGTTCTATAAAAGTTGTTGCGTGCAAATTGTACTTACATTTTAATGGTGTAATAGTCAAACTATAATCTTTGAAATGTTTGTAAATTTCTAAATAATAATAACATCATGGACGTCGACTACATGGATGCATCGGGGCTTATGCTCCAAAGGAAAAATTTCGTGTAATGCCCCAAAAGAGACATTTCCCTTTGCGCAGCATTTTTTTAGATCTATAGTAAAGCCCTATATTGTTATTATTTTAAAGAATTATTGTATCTCTTTCCATTTTTTAGTAACTGATTAATTCCAATTAATTCAGCCACAATTTCAGATTGAATAACAGTCAATAAGAATCCATATGACCGGTAATAATACGCGTCTCAGGATATACCGGAGATCCTAAGATGCTAGAACTCAGTCCTGCTTTGCGGGGCGCCGGAGAGGCAGTAGGCTTCTAGGCTTCTCCTTCGCCTGGTGGTCTGGCTTCCAGGGCTTCTGATGCCCTGAAGGTGATCTAGTTCAGCTAGCCAGAAATTGGAACACGCTTCAGCGAGTGTTTTAATTCTTGACCTGCTGAAGCTAAAGCCACATTCTGGAACAGATTTAGCTGTTCTGAATTGTACTCTGGTTTCAATGAGTCAGGAATTAGAGCACTCAGAAGTGTTTGCTCTGATTCTAGGTCTGCTGAAATCAGAGCACATTCTGGAGCAGATTTAGCTGATCTGGATTGTGCTTTGTTTTCAGTATATTTGAATTAGAACACTCAAAAGAGTTTGCTCTAATTCTAGGTTTGCTGAAACAAGAGCACATTCGGGAAAAGATTTAGCTGCTCTGGTTTCAGTAGGTCAGGAATTGGAGCGTTTTAAAACGTTGGTTCACATTCTTGGCCTACTGAAAACAGAACACATTCTATATTAATGAACCTCTGCATTTTGTTCAGGTTTCCGTGGACCAAAAATGAAAGCTAGTATTCTGAATGCTCAGATTTTTTGGCCTGCTTAAACCAGAATGCATTGTTGAGGGCTGATGTTTTGGATTTTGCTATGGTTTGAAAAGTTTAAAAATAGACCAAGGACTTAAGAATGTTCTGATTCTTGATCCACTGAAACCAAAGCAAATTCTAAAGCTATGAATTGTGTTATACTTAATATATCCCCATAGAGACATTTCCCTTGGCGCAGTATTTTTTTTTATATGAGTATTGAAGCCCTGGATTGTTACTAATTTAAAGATGAGTTCATGTGACGTGAACTAGGAACTCAGTGCACTGTAACTTTTGAATGTAGACTATACGAACATAAGAACTGGAGAAAAGTAAAAAAAAATAAAATCTGTTTCCTTAATTACATATTTATAAGGTGTCAATAATTTTTGTATTTACTTTTCTTACTTGTAGATTTGTTTTCAAGTACAAATAAAACTAAACTGAGAGTAATGATAACATTGACGGTCTAGTTGGAACAAAAAAAAAATATGTAAGAAATAGTTAATTAAATAGAGGAAGTAATGTACTGCACATATGGGATTTCTTTATGTATAGCAGATAGATAACATATCGCTGAGGTGTGTGATATTATTAAAAGTTAGCGGTTTGGTTGTTAATGAATTTGGCTGGTAATTATTTGCACATAGATCTCCGGCTGGCTTAATATTGCGAGCTGGGTTCGGCGTGATTCACTTTGTAATCTGTGCGATTAAATCGATAATTTATTCCTGGGCGCTTACATGCTTTCATTGCATTAAAGCTCTCAGGTAATTTCTTACCTTTAAGTGTGTAATTAGTACTGATCGTGTACGCTTCATAAATCTTACATTGTTTAGTGTTGCTTCTTCGCGGGTAAGCGCTCAGCTTTCTCACTACACTCAAATCGATTTCACACAGAAAAGCTTCGGTTTACCTTTACACGGTTTAATAAAATGTATATTTTTTTATAAATTATTTTTCACAAACATTACTTAGCATGAAGGAAATCTGATAATCGACTGTTGTAGGATGTAAGATTAAGAAATAATCAAACAGGCAGTCAATTGATAAAATTTATTTCATAGTCATTTTGATTTCACTGAAATCTTCTTCAGGGCGAGAAATGGTCTTATAAAATAGAAAAAAAAACAAGGAAACCAGCTTGTACATCAAACTAATGTTTTTTTAAGACTACGTCGGCTTTGAAATAAATTTTATCAATTGACTGCCTGTCTGATTTTTCCTTCATATTACATTACTTAGCATATTGTTATGTTTTTTGTTGTCTGAATAAAATGGGATTTTCTGCGACTTTATTATGGAAACTAGCACTTATTTCTTACTGTATAAAGCTTCAAAGCTGCGTATTTCCCATAACCGTGTGTTAAATTTTGATAAATCACTTCTCACTGTGCATGTGCACTGTGAGAAATATTTTTTCGTGTACACGTAGGTAGTTACGTTATATGAGTTTGCCTTCATGCAGAATCACTTATTTTTCACCTTGTGTAATTCCAGCACTTGACTTTTACACAGTATATTCCCTTCTCCTTCTGAAAATGTCTAAAACTACCAAAAAATCTGGCCCCTTGAAATAACACAGTCTCCGTAGGTCTGCTAAAGTTTTGTAAAAGTTTTCATTGTACTTGTGCCCAAGTCTGAAGCAAAACTTGATAGCACACCGTTGTATGAAATTAACCTTACTCATTTTTAAAACGCAATTCTCTTTTACAAAAATAAAGCGTTACGGACAACCAAATGAGTGTAGCGAGTTTAAACTCTTTTTGAAGACATATAACATGTTCATCTACCTCCTCTCCAAATCCCGCGTCCCAATTGTTATCAGATCGAACGCTACGTTGCCAGTCTTTTTACTTAATTTACATACCTAGCACATATGTTATCGGATAAATTAATTGCTAATTTAATGTTCACTCTGGAACAAATTTTTGTCACCTACAAAAGCGATAGAGATTTCCAAGTTTACATCTGCTCTCCAAGGCCCGCGTCCAAAGTGTTACCAGATCGAACGTTACATTACCAGTAAGTAAAAAGATTACTTAACTTACACACCTCTTCCATACGTTATCGAATAAATTAATTGCTAATTTAATGTTCACTCTGGAACAAATTTTTGTCACCTTCTACAAAAGCGATAGAGATTTCCAAGTTTACATCTGCTCTCCAAGACCCGCGTCCAAAGTGTTACCTGATCTAACATTACATTACCAGTATTTTTACTTAATTTACACACCTCTTCCATACGTTATCGGATAAATTAATTTCTAATTTCAAGTTCATCTTGCACAAATTTTTGTCACCTGTACAAACCGATAGAGCTATCCATGTTTAAAGTGAATAGAATTTGTAGTGTGTAGTAAAACAGTGAGCGATAGCTCATTGTGCCCGTCCCTGGAGAGTGACAAGTGTTTGGTGTGGCGGTAACTGAATTCAAACATCTCGGCGGCGTCCCTGGGGAAGCGATGGTCACCGGATTGTCAGATTACCGGACAAGCCAATAGATTCCGCTATCGCGCTGCCCAAAGCCCGGACTTTTGCTTGTCAATGCCGCTGAGCCAGCCAAACAACGCCGAGCTGTTGCGATACACACCATATTGTTATACATTGCCGGATATACGCTTCTTACAGATGGGCACTTACTAAATCTTATTCCGTGTCTTTAGGAATTTATTTAACTTTGGTTTGGTAAAAGGTACTATTTCACTTAAAATAATGTAAACTCTGTATTGAAATTTCGACAATCACGTCATCATCAGAAGAATTGAAAGTATAATCACAGAATAGGTTTATACAGAAGCGACAGTAAGACAGAGAAACGAAAATTAGAGAGAGATGGGGGAAGGCACAAATTTAAAGGGCTCATTGTTTGAAATCCGAAAGTTTCGTCACATCTTAGGGAGAGATGGGGGAAGACACAAATTTAAAGGTCTACACAATGATCCAAGGTCATAGAACTGACTAGGGCAAAATGAAAGATAAGCGACACGGAGTGTCGCTTCTGTATGGAACTATTCTGTAGTATAACAGTTCGTCAGCTTATAAATACGTTTACAGATGAATGATTAGTGGGGTTTAACAAGAAAATTTGTCAATGACCAAATCTACGAATGGGAAATTTGCGTTGTCTAGCTGTTTATTCATTACGGAAATACTTGCCTTCAAAACTTTTTTAATCTCATAACCTAAGTCGTCTCCCTTTATTTTCAGTATGGATCATTGAAACATTTTTCAAAGTACAGTTATGTTGGAAATTGGAAATCTACCATATGTTTTGATACGTTCGAATTAATATTTCTATTCTTAAAACTATTAAGATGTTCCTTAAATCTAACATATAAATTTAGTCCTGTTTGACCAATATATACAAAGTTGCTGTCATTACTTTCAATTTTATGTACACAAGAATTACTCATTATATCCTTATTAACTAATTTGTTGTTTACTAAAATGTTTTTAAGTGTATGTTTATTGTAGTTTACCAGAAGGTTCTGGAATGTTCAAAATTAGCTGTCCGCAGGTATAAAAGAGTCGGCGTTGGCCTTCTCACGTGACTTATTTGTAATGTAACACACTTGTAACTAATTGTCAACTGTAATTATACAAAAGCTTTTTATTTTGCCGAATAAATTTCTGTTCCGTATCAGTTTTACCTATACCTGTCGTGATTTTATTTAATCAGCTCTCGAGTCAAATAGTTTTTTGATGTCCGGTTATAAGGTCGAATAGTCAAAATGAAATTTATTCGAAGGAAATAAAATGGTAGTACTAGAGTATAATTCGGCAAGATAATTTAACGACAAAAAATAATAACCGAATTGAGTTTTTGGGTTAAATTTAAAAACATTGTTGAAACAAAACAAAACTTAACTCTAGCGTAAACAGTGTTTCTTGAATAACTTTAAATTAACAGAATCTTAAGAAACAAAGTTAAAAATCAAATTAAGAGTAAAATAGATATCTTTCTTGGGTATTATTATCTGTGAAATTTTATTCCATGTACATATTTCGTGTACACCTTCTAGCAGATGTGACATACCCAGCAATGGGCAATAAGCCGTAAGCGTTATTTTTTATATATAAAAACACATTAACAAACCTGCTTGGAATTGCAAATAATATTGACAAGCCAAAACTCTGAAGCTAGTTACTGACTTCCTGTAATGTAGCCCTCATCCTAACATTGTCCTACTTAGTGTGTGTGGATTTTTAATTCCAGGGCGGATATGAGTAGGGAGAGTCCGATATTTGATTACGATGGAATCAGGAGTAAAGGCAATCATTATAAACACATTACGCGGACTAATATGATAAGAGTGGACGGTGGTTGGTCCCTCCCTCAGTTGAGGGTGTCCACGGAAGAACAAGAAGGAGATATTAATAACTTTGATGGAAGATTGATTTGAAAGGAAATATATTGGATTTGACATATTTACTATAAAAGGACAATGCAATAAAACAGGAAAATAGGGATTGTGGTTTGCAATTTTTCAGTTGCATTCCAAAAGCGACTCTTGAAATATAGATTAATACTTTTATTTTCACAACTTGTAGTATACGTATGTACAGTGGTGAAAAAAGTGTTGGCACAATAGATTGAATAGATTTTTCAATAATTTTATTCCGTATTGGGTTTTTGTCATAGAAACTTGAGGTCATCAGAACAATAGTTAATTATTAATCCCTTATAGGTATAATAATATACTTTTTCTACTCCTGTAGATTCGGAAAAACGCATAATTATTTTAGAAAATGGCGACATAAACATACACAATGACAAATGACTATACCATCAGCTGTCAGACAGCTATAGAAAGAGTGATTCTCATATAAAATAAACCTAATTTCTAGTTCTGTAATTGGCCGAGAAGTGTGAATTATGAGTGATATTTCACTGTTCTGTAATATGGCTACAATTATTAATTCAAAAAAAAATGAAATAATGGGGTTGTACTTATATAGGAGTAGAAAAATAATATTATATTTGTTCTCATTAGAAAAAAATATATACTGGCAAATCTCATTAGCAGGTGCCTTTTCCTATATTTCTCATTTCTCAAAAGTTTTTTTCGCGCCTCCATTTCGTTATGACTAATATTTACAGAACTCAAAATCGTCCAGAAACTTTCTATTTGCAGGCCTAGGCCGGCAAAATGTAGGGATGCCAAGATTTTAGCATTACATTGTCAAACTTTTTAATTTTATTTTATTGGAAATGTAAAACGTTAATTAAAACAACTCTTTTTCATTTATTATTCATATTATACTCGACTTGTATGATTATGATTACGTTAATTCTTGAGAAATATCAATTCACATTCGTTTTATTTGTTAGGTTAGAATAAATGTCACTAAATTTTTTGAATAAAACAAGTGAATTGTTTATATGTATGTCCATGTGAATCGAAAATGTTAACAACATAAAATTTTAATTAGTAATATTTCTTAAATAAATTAAAAGTGTCATCGGCGCAAAAAAATCTTGTGTATCACACGCCCAGAATTTGTTTGCAATATGCAAGCTTCCCTTTTAGCTCGACCTGTCAAAATAAACTCGCTATCGCAAAAGTTTACTTTCTGGACTAGTGATACAAAAAACTATTGTAATTTTTTTCTGTAAATTTTACTCTACCTACATATATAAAGAAAGTTTCTTATTGTTTGAGAATTAATTTTCTTTTCAGGCCTTATTTCAATATTACTCTTATTATGTTTATGTTTGTATCTTTAATTTATTATTTACTTTTTCTATTAAAAACATAGTTTAACCTGTAAAGAGGGTAAAGTTGTGAACCCCTTGGGCTAATAGTTTTTGAAACATCGCTTGATGTATGTCAAACACATCTGCCCCTAAATTATGGACATAAAGTCCCCGAAGGTATAAAAGTTTGACTCCAACTTCAATACAGTTTAATTGACTTGGGATACTCCCTATAAAACTCATTTCGCATTGAATTTATTCATAGAATCATAGAAATAATGCAATTATACAGATGGAGAGAGTACTAGAATTTTCCTAATAGGGGCGACTGGATCCCTAGGCATATTTTATCAAACTTTTCAAAGACATAAATATATATAATCATAGCTTATTAGTTATGTTAGGTTTTAATAATAATTATAATAGTTTTGCATAAAAAATGTACTAATAATTATACCAAGCTGTTTACTAAATTTCTATTATAAATGGTACATTTTCTCTTCAACATTATCAGTTTTTTCAAATAAAATGTTTGTAAAAGCAATGAAACATCAAAATCAGTTAAAATAATTAAAAAAAATATTTTCAAGACGATATTGAACTTCATATAAATAGCTATAATTAGTGTTTTTGTATCTAAGAGCTAAAATATATCGATTTTTTTCCAACTGTGGTGCGTAAAATTACAATTACTTTAGACTTCAACGATGTATGATTGCTAAGTTTACACTTGAGGTCAAAAAATTAATTTTCAATTGTCAGAAAATGTTTCTTTTCACAGTTGTTAGGTTACCTTGGCAGCGTGCGCGAAGTATTTGGGAAAATGTTTTTTTAATGGTTTTGGAAAACGTTTTTTCACGATGATGGAAAACATTTCTTCACTCAATATATGTAGATAAATAATAATATTATAAGCAATGATGTAAATTAGTTGTAGAAGAAATATTGTTTGTATTTTATACGCGAAATATTTTTAGTGCGTTCGATTGACTTTTATGACTCGGCTAATATCGTCAAAAAAGTAACATCTCACGCACTAAAAACACAAACTTCGCGTACTTAATACAAAAATAACTATTGCAGTTTTCTTTATAATATATTATTATACATAAATGTTATTGTTAAATTTCAAGTCTTATACGAATATCATGTAAGTTTTATTGTTGCTGTTACCATTTACGTACTGATTCCTTATTCGGTAAGTAATGATCGAAATTATCGTTCAGTAATTTGTAAAAGAAACCTACTACCTTGGATATCGTGAAATATTCAAAATGAATGGATTATACAAAGATGAATATCAGTACTTATTTTTATAAAAGCAGAAGAAAAAATATTATTGTGACAAATATAAAGTACTTGAAAGTAGTTTATTACATTCATTATCATTTCTTTCATTGTGAAAAGGTCCAAACATTTAGGTGTATTGAGCCAAACAATACAGCAAATTTGAATGTGTGAATCAATATAAAATTAGCTTTGAATTAAATTGTATAAACGCACGAATGAAGTTATTTATTGGCTGCCGTACTATTTATGTCCCCATCTGTCTAATAATTGTAGCTTTAGTTTTAATTAAATTTGTGCGATGGCAGCATGCGTAGGGCGTTTCCAATTATCTTACAAATTAAATTATAACACAAACCACACGCGGTAAAAATACGAGCAACAATCAAGACTATCTCGAGAACGACCAGGTAGAATTGACAGAGAAATAATTACTTAATTACAACATCCATTTAGCTGATCACAATGCTCTTTTGCCAACGTTTCAAAAAGTCGGGACAATGCAGCCGACGACCATATATTTCCTACAGGATACAACAGTTAATTGGATACAGGAGCAGGGATTTCAGGGATGAAGCTTACTCTTCAAATTCCCGATGTAATAAATTTTGTTTATTATATTGTCTTATTGATTTCATTGCCAAGTGTAGATTAACTTGATTAGTTTATAGATTATTACCCATAAAATTATGGTAAACAGAATCATAAATTTACTTGTATAGTAGCAGGATAATAAAATATAAATGTATTCTAAATTAATAATTCCCCAAATGTCATAAATATGTTGGGGTTGATTTTATATCGAGTTTTTGATGAATAATCAAATTTTAACGTTTTCACAATGACATTGAGTGTATATTCTACTTTATTGTAATTAATGCAAAATTTATAATGTGAAACGTGTATTAGTTGGAAAAATATATGGAAGATTGTGAATTCAGAAGGTTTTCGAATCGTTATCATTTGCAAACACAAATGACAAAAACAATATACTTTATTTATATATATGTATAGGTATATATCTAAGTAGAGTGGAAAGTTCTAAGATAAACAATGAAAAAATCTCATTTTTATTTTAAAAACATTCATGGCAGTGTTACTTTTCTTATCTGATTTTACAAATCGCTGTTTTTACCTCCCGCCTATCAATATAGGTATAGATAAGGGAGGTATTGTTTTTGGTCAGATTTCTCGAGTGTGGGTTTTCCACATATGAGCACGAATTAGGGTCCCTAGAATAAGATTTTACTATTTTTAGCGTGATGTCTGTATGTGTGTGTGTCTGTGTGTGTGTGTGTGTCTGTGACGATTTTTCGTCCACGATAACTCCAATACGATACATGTAAAAAATATTATATTTGGTATTTAAGAGTTCTGTTCTAATATGATGAACTGATTAGATTTTGACTACAATTGGTTAACCGGAAGTAGTACTTTACATGAAGCTTTAAACAGTTTTTCCTAAAAAATACCTCTAAATACCATATTTTCGCAAATTTCGTTATTATAAATTCAAAGATTTTTTAATTTTTTACCGATCTGCATAATTACGTTTATATATAACTTCTAGCTAGATAGAAAAAAAATATATAAATTATAATAATTTTACATATCGTTTAGGCTGAGGAATTTCGATAAAACAGATGAGTTATTCATATGTTTACAAAATTTGACATATGATGTCAAATTTGATGTAAGTAAGTGTAAAAGATAAAATAAGTAAAAAATGAAGTAATTTTATTATAAAATTTAAAAAGATGGAAGAAATATATTAGGAATGTATTTGCATGCGTGAATCAAAGTAAGTTCAGTTCCGGTTTTAGTAACTTCAAAAATAGCTGTCATATTGGTCATACAAAATTTATGAAGGAAATTTTAGGTATGAAATAAATTAAAAATATTCTGAACTGCAATAACCAAATAATTTTAAAACTACAAATTAAATGTATTGAAAAACTTATATAGAATATATTACTACATTGGCGGGAGGTATTGTGTTGGACACACCAGATTTTTTTATTATAATCAACAGTTTTTCTGTGTAGTAATCAATGTTCGAAATATTTGCTAACATCTTGCCTTTAAATTTCAAGAAAATATAAGACTTTCTTATTCTAAATCAACACGTGAAAATTCTAGACAATTTTCAAGATTTAATCTTCGGGATGTAATATGCCTATGTTTTTCCTTATGACGCAATATCCTATAACGTGTAAGTATAAGTCTGTGGCATCGTAATTATCAAATGGATGATCTGATGCTGTTTAAAAACCAAGAGTATATTATCTAAAGACTGTGATATCAAAGAAATTTATATGTTTATTTGCAAGGGAATCCCTGATTATGTTATAGCTTGCAAGACAAGAAATAAGCAAGAAAATGACAAGATTTTTATATAGAAAAGTAATGAAAGACAAAATAAACTCAAATAACAAACATAAAGTCGAGAAATCTTGTCTTGTGAAACACTAGTCGAGAGTGTTCTTAGCTATGATTTAGGAAAAACTGTTCAGTCGTTTGAAGATCAGCTCTTTTCTTGTAGATGAGGGGATCGATCGAAATTTAGTATCAGGTTTTTTTGTGTCTAATAATACATATTATAATACGTTTCGAACCATCGAAATATAGTAAAAGCTCATTCACTAACATTAAAGTAGAATATGGCTAATTTTAGTGTTGATTGCTGTAATCAATTGTCTTGGTTGTAATCAAGGAACGTACAAATATGAACTACATGTGTGCGGCAGTGATCGGTACATGCTCCACGTTTTCTTTATACGAGTTAATTTCTGGTGTAAGTTATCCAGTAATGTGCAAGGTGTGAATTCATTCGATGTTCCTTTTGTCTTGTAAACTTGATGTAATCATTACTTGAATATGATTTTAAGTTGAAATTTAGTAAAAACTCATTTTCAAACAGATAGAATACTAGTAATTCGTGGTTTGATTGCTGTAATCAATTTTCTTGGTTGTAATCAAGAAACATACGAATATGAAAGTGGCTTGTTTGAAATGTGTGCGGCAGTGATCGGTACATGCTCCACGTTTTCTTTGTACGAGTTATTTTCTGGTGTAAGTTATCCAGTAATGTGCAAAGTGTGAATTCACTCGATGTTCCTTTTGTCTTGTAAACTTGATGTAATTATTACTTGAATATGATTTTAAGTTGAAATTTAGTAAAAACTCATTTTCAAACAGATAGAATACTAATAATTCGTGGTTTGATTGCTGTAATCATTTTTGTTTCTTGTAATCATGGAAGTAAGAATATGACAGTGGCTTGTTTGAATGTGTGCGGCAGTGATCGGTACATGCTCCACGTTTTCTTTGTACGAGTTAATTTCTGGTGTAAGTTATCCAGTAATGTGCAAGGTGTGAATTCACTCGATGTTCCTTTTGTCTTGTAAACTTGATGTAATCATTACTTGAATATGGTTTTAACAGTCGAAATTTAGTAAAAACTCATTTTCAAACAGATAGAATACTAGTAATTCGTGGATTGATTGCTGTAATCAATTTTGCTTCTTGTAATCAAGGAACGTACGAATATGAAAGTGGCTTGTTTGAAATATGTGCGGCAGTGATCGGTACATGTTCCACGTTTTCTTTGTACGAGTTATTTTCTGGTGTAAGTTATCCAGTAATGTGCAAGGTGTGAATTCACTCGATGTTCCTTTTGTCTTGTAAACTTGATGTAATCATAACTTGAATATGATTTTAAGTTGAAATTTAGTAAAAACTCATTTTCAAACAGATAGAATACTAGTAATTCGTGGTTTGATTGCTGTAATCAGTTGTCTTGGTTGTAATCAACGAATGCACGAATATGACAGTGGCTTGTTTGAATGTGTGCGGCAGTGATCGGTACATGTTCCACGTTTTCTTTGTACGAGTTATTTTCTGGTGTAAGTTATCCAGTAATGTGCAAGGTGTGAATTCGCTCGGTGTTCCTTTTGTCTTGTAATCCTAGCCGCTTGCGTCTGGCGTGAGAATCGCCGGGCTCCGTCTGCAGCGACAAAGGCTTGTAATCTAACCCTCCTCTTCTTCGTTCCGGCTTCTTTACGCCCGGACACAAATAAAGAAACGGCCGACCGTCGCTCTGCATACACACGCTGATGCTGGACACCGTTTTATTTTAAAACCAACTCTTTGTCGAACCTTGTCAGCGTCTACGCATGCACAGTTCTGTTTCCTTTAACGGCTCATTGTTCAACTCATTTCTCCCTAATACATTACATTATCTTTGTAGGTTAGTAAATAAAAGTTTCTTCTTTATATTTACTATATTATGAAAATAATTTTGAGTACCTAGTTATAAAAGAAGTTTTTGAAATTGATAGACTGTTTTGTCTGTGATTTAAATTGAAGATTCAAAGGAACTTGTTACTCGGCAGATATTTATTGATTGATGATCTAGATTTTAGAATAACATTATGATTGTGGCACATCTTATTCCGAATCTGAAGTTAATTGCAGAAAAAATAATAAAAGTTCATAGCGTTTAGAACGGTAAGTAGAATCACGATTAGTACAAATACACAGAAATGATTTAGTAAATTCATTTATTGCTATTAAAACTAAAAGTGCAGTTACTAATACTATAATTATTGATAAATAATGGTACCTTGCAAATTAATTTTGTAGTTATTTCTTACACAAATAAAAAACAACAACTAACAGAACATTGACATATTGCAAAATGAAACGAATATTTGAAAAATATCATGGGAACTAAATTTAGTTTTCGGGTCTCCGTTTCATTATGAATTCTATTACTGAACTCAAAATCGTCCAGAAACTCTCTGTTTGCAGGTCTAGGCCGGCAAAATATAAAGATGCCAACTTAGATATTTTAGCATTACATTCTGTCAAAATTTTATTTTATTGGAAATATATAACGCTAATTAAAACAACTATTTTTGATTTACTATTCATATTATTCTCATGTTATATGGTTATGATTACGTTAATTGTTGAAAAATATCAATTTCAGCTCGGCCAGTCAAAATAAAGTCGCTCTCACAAAAATTTTGTTTCTGGACTAGTGACATAAATAACTATTTCAATTAAGGAATTTTAATGCACCTCATTTTGGATACTTCTTTTTACTGATATTGAGGGAAATTTAATTTTAATAGTGCAAAAATAGTATAAGAATCACGAACGGTAAGGAATGTTGATCTAATTCGCTCCACTTCCAAACAATTGTCTTCGATCATTGTTATATTTACCAACTTTGTACCGATTTTCTGGTTGGTAAATAAAGTTCGAAATCAGTAATTTGTAAACATAACTTACTCCTTTGGAAATCCAATCGTACAAAAATACTGTTATAATTTATAATAATCGTGTTGGTTATTAAAATGTCAAGCATATCATTTAATATCTTAAGAAATGTAGTAATCTATAATCTGTTAAATAATAAATGACAATAAAATGTCACATCTCAAGACGAGCTGTTAGGGCATTGTCTACTTCACGACTTATTACTTTCCCTGACACTGACATGACATTTATACCAGTGAGTGACCTTTCACAACAATCAGGTCCCGTCTCATTGCCTCTTCCTCATTTTTAAAATATTCATTGCATAGATGACCTCTTGCCAACCTTTCCCATCTACGGTCACTATATGAATGCCAGCACGTTTTCCATTTTCAGCAGCGCCTGAAAATTCAGAACTGAAGCGGAATTTCAAGCACAGCAGTTGCGGCAAATTATTTCAAATAATTTTTAATCCCTGCATACAAAGTCAAGTGGAATTATTATAATCTCTCTAGATAAAATATTACAACGCAAACAAATATTTTTTCAGCGTTTTCAGCAATAAATTCCCAACAAAAATAAAGAAGATTATAAAATATTGTTTCACAATTTTCAAAAATATTTACGTATTGTTTTAGTAAATATATCAACATGATAGTCGTTCATTGTGGATAATATATTTTATTTTATTCATCTATTTAAATAAAAATATTATCTATAATTAAATTATTATTGAAATAAATGTTTCATTTTTAATATATTTTCATAAAAGCATTTTCATTTTAATAAATAAATATGTACCTACATATATAAATTTAATGACACATTTACAAACATTTTAATAATAAATGGAATATGATACCCATATTCAATTTGAACCTAGGTTTCCTTTCCTGGAACCGATTTCCAAAATAATTAAAATCTGGCTAGGGAAATATATTTTTTAACGAAAGAACAACGACAGTGCTATTAGAAAAATATTATTATTATATTAAATAATGGTCTATAAATAAGAATGTTCCGATACTTCTGATACAATCAATACTTTTCTTTCGATACTTGTATTTCAATGTCGATACCAATCTTCTGATATTTTATTACTATCAATACATTTAACTGAATATCGGAAAACTTTCATTTATTTAATCAAATTTAAATGTTTCTTTTTCAGTGAAAATTTTTGAACTTGGGACCATCTTTTCTATTACTTTTGAGAAAATACTTTATTAGTAAACTAATTTAAATATTTACTTTTTTTGTGTAGGTAACGCAATGAGACATAGAAATAAACATTTTAATAAAATATAAGATGATCCATTTCGAAGTTCGAAGATATAAAACAAATGGAAGTTGAAGAATGATTAGCCGTAGAATGATCACACTTTCAAGTGAAATATTTTTAAATAGAGTGCTGAAAAAAATGTGTATAATTTAGCGTACAAGGAAGTCGTGTGGTGTCCACATCAGATTTTTCTTTTAATATTTGAAAGTATCTATGTTTTTTATATATTATTGATATCCAAGTTTCGATACCGATTCAGTACCACATATCCCTACTTATAAATAAGATACATATCTAGTAATAATAAACGAAATAAAAGGTGTCTTCACTTTTTCAAACATACGGTATATGTAGGTACACCACGGTTGAGAAGACAATTATTGACCAGCGCCTTATATCCAGAGGTGCGTGGCCAACAATCATAGTCTTCTCAAGCTAGTTGTATAATATACAGTTAGAAGGGTAATTATTTTTAAAACTATCATATTTCTTAATTATTGATACAGACATAAAAATACGTAAAATCGCATTTTGGAGACCTTGAAACGTGCTTATTTATTAAAAACTCAATATGCGATTATTAGTATGATCTCTATACCTCCTTCACCAAAGTGGCAGAAGGTAAAATAAAACAAATAAATACCTATCTGAAATAAAACAACAGTTCAGTTTTTAATGGGTTATAAGGTGTGATAATTTATTATTAAATAAATAAAATTTATATACATATGTTTCACAGAAAGCTTTGAAAATAAATAAATATAAATTACTAGAGTAAATCTTAAAAATTTATGTACGATAGATATAAAATTCGCCCCAAGTAAATTTAAATCGATGCTATATTTAAATTCGTCATAACCATAAACTAAATTGCCTATAGTCCATAAAAACTTTAAAATTTACTATGTTATTATTCACCCCTCTAAAAAATCATTTAGCACGATCTATAAACCCCTGATAATACCCTCTCGCACCTGGCGTTCTAGACGCCGTCTCGCGTCTCGGGATCAATGGAGCGAACGGGATCACATTACACTATATCCCGGATTATGATCCCGAGGTTTTAATTCCGGGACATTTGGGACGCGGGATCTTCAAACAATTTCACACTTATTTTCACCGTGTGGAGTGCAGCCACAAACTGGAAGTTTGTTTGATGTCAGCCAGGATTTATCTTTGTTATTAAATAGATTATTTTGACATGAGATGATACGAATACCAATAGCGATAACAGAAATTTTATCAAAGACATACATGCGGGAGTCTCTTACAGTTCAATCATTTAATAAATTATTGAATCGTGTATCTATCCTAGTATAGGTTGTATAATTTTATGAAAACCTTTTCCATACAACTGTATACGAGGGGGTGTTGATAAATATTTAGCCTACCATATAAAACGCCACAATAATTCAAAACAAAATTTTATTTATTCAACATAATCTCCTTTAAGACTTACACATTTAACACAACGTTTATAAAATAATTGTAAACCCTCTAAAAAAACTTCTTTGTCTTGGTCTGCAAACCACTCCTCAGCGACACGTATGGCTTCATCATTTGTGGAAAATCTTTTACCTTTCAAGTGTTTTTTAAGATTTGGGAATAAATAATAATCTGATGGTGCTAAATCCGGAGAATAGGGCGGATGGTTAACCAATTCAAAACCAATTTCATGAATTTTGCGCATTGCAATCAAGGACTTGTGAGCAGGAGCATTGTCTTGCAAAAAGAGAACACCTTTGGTAAGTTTTCCGCGGCGCTTTTCCACAATTTTCTTGCGTAATTTAGATAGCAACTCAGCATAATATGTTCCCGTGATAGTTCTGCCCTGTTCCAAATAATCTGTCAGAATTATCGCATCTTTGTCCCAGAAAACTGAAGCAAGAATCTTACCAGCGGATTTTTGAACACGGAATTTTTTTGGTCGTGGAGAACCGGAATGCTTCCACTCTTTCGATTGCTCTTTAGTCTCTGGGTCATAATGATGAATCCACGTTTCATCCATAGTAACAAGCCGATCCAAAAATGTTGAGGGGTCTGCTTCAAAACTACGGCAAATTTCCTTCGACGTTGTCAAACGAAAACGCTTCTGATCAGCATTCAAGCATCTTGGAATCCATTTGGCCGAAAGTTTTCTCATATCCAAGTCGTGATGAACAATATGAAATACACGTTCATAGGAAATGTTCAATGCTTCCGCTATACGTTTCAGCCCAATTCGTCGATCTGCTAAAATCATATCATGGACAGAATCAATGTTTTCCGAAGTGGTCACAGAAATTGGTCTTCCAGCGCGGTGCTCATCTTTAACATCTGATCTTCCTCTCTTAAATTCCGCAACCCAGTTTTTAATAGTTGCATATGAAGGACACTGATCACCTAAAGTGTCTGTTATATCAGCAAAAATTTCTTTGCCGGATAATCCTTTCAAAAATAAATATTTAATAACTGACCGCAACTCAACTTTTTCAAATTCTAGCTTTTTCGCAAACATGCCGTTTTCAAAAATTCACAGTTTAATCACCGTTCAACTTATAGATGTCAAACATTGTCAACTTATTTATAAAACATCATAGTTGTAACCATAGCAACCATATTCACTTTCAGATATTGGAACCATCCAAGGCTAACTATATATCAATACCCCCTCGTATACAGAAGTTTCGCGAAAGGTCGACATCAAGAATATTTCGTTTATTTTGGAAAAAATGATTGTAGTAAGAATTTTGTGTCACTTCTAGTTTTAGCGGAAATGTGTATAGTCGCCTTGCTGTATCTATGCTATTTCGTCAATGTTTTCTGAAATGATAACCAATGATAACCAACAACCATAAAATCTACTGTCACTGTCGTACACTCGTGTGTAGAAGAGGAGCCGAATATTCAGTTACGGTTTCGGTTTCGGCTGAAAATTGTGTTTCGGTCGGACACTAATAATTTTATTTCAATCATTTCAAAATGGCGACAATTAGTTTTAAGTGATTTTCTAATAAATTGAAGTCTTTTATTTCATTTATTAATCGAATAATACCTTAAAAGGCAAGAAAAAGTAGATTTCCATGTTTAACAAAAATTAACAAAATCTGAATATAAGTACGTCAGTTTTTTCTTCGATTATTTTAGGTTGGAACTAGTAGAGGGGTAGAAAGTTACGGTTTCGGTTTCGATTGTTACTATCATCTACTAATATAACATCACAGATTTTGAATAGTAAAACATGTTAAAATGTAATGTACAAATTTATGGCAAAGGACGCCTTGAACACGCCTTCGAACAGGAACTGTATGTTCTAAAAGGATCTATTCGTTACACGGTGCTCTCAGTAGACACCAATAGTTGCAGTACTTTTTGCTTCTGTTAGAAATTCAGAAAATGAGAAGAGCCGGGTAAATAAAGATTAAGAATTTCTGGATTCTGCTTCTTAAATAGGGATTCAGAGTAATAAAAAATATAATAATAAAGCAAGTAAACAAGTAACTAAGAAACGAATTAAAACGTATGTAATATAGGAAGCCATACTTTACTAATTTCCAAACAATCGTTGTGATTGAGATTAATATTGTCAGTTTTAAAAATCTCAATAATTTCTGTGATTAATCTTGTGTTAAGAGATGTAGATCTTGAAATAATTTTCGTGTTTTGAAATTTTATTTCATGCTCATGCTCTGCAACTGACGATTTCTCAGGCTGATTCTAATCGACCGTTGATGTTCATTTAAGTTTGTAGAAATAGTTCTACCAGTCAGACCGATATATACATTCCCACGATAGAAGAGGGATGACGTATTTAACTTGTTTCAACATATGTATTATTTTTACCTATGGAAAAAAACTATATTTTCATGTTCTTCTTGTTCAGGTTTCTACCTATCTTTTCTGTGACGTTCTCAACATATGGACGCGAAGCATACATCTTCTTTCTATCGTATTGTATTGCTTGTAGGACTTCTTGGTTTTATTCATCGCTTTTTTCATAAAACTATTAACAATTTCTTTCTTCTTTTCTTCTAATTTATCAGGGTGACAAATTTCCGAAGCTTTTTTTATTAGACTTTTAATAGTACTAAATTTCTGAGAAGAATGGTGGTGTGATTTAGCACTAATATATTAATTAGTTTGCGTGGGTTTCATGTAAGTAGACTAAATAAAGATACATCATCTTTTCTTTCCAGCAATACATCCAGGAAAGGAATAATGCCATTTTCTTCAACTTCCACTGTGAACCTAATATTTTATGAATGTTATTCAGATGGTCTATGAAAATAGATAAAAAAATTGTCCATGGAGACAAACAGCAAAAACATTAACATATCATAACCGTAATGACGGTTTTATTGTAGTAGATCCCAAAGCTAATTGTTCAAAATATTTCATATAATTATAAGTTTTAAAGGTTTTCTTTTGACTATATGTATATAAAAATCCGATTGTAGGAAACCTAACCTAATATTATTTGTCTTTCCAGGTACGTATCCACAATTCCAGTTGAAGTAATCGCTTAATACAGTAAGTAGTATTAATTACAATTCAAGTCCCGTGGTGTTTATCACCTATATTTCCTATAATCTTGTACAGGGCGGAATTAAATTTTATTGCTACGATCATACATGAGTGCATTAAGCCTAGAATACAGTGCCAACAATAACTTCCTATTACTGCTGCTCTATATATCACATACATGTAGGTCATAGGATGTGTTGGCACGGAAATATATTGTAGAGTGGGAGTGGTTCTGAAGGCACTAAGCTGTAACTACTTGTAGGATGTAATAGAATGTATAGGTACACGAATAAACAATGATATTAGATAGCTTCGTTGATAATTCAATTTGAATATAAGGTATGCCACAAAGAAAAACTATTTTATTATTTTGACAGCTAATGAAAAATAAAATAAATTTTTGTAAATAATAAAACGTTATTTTTCTCTATAACCATATCAAAACACTTACTAATTATTTTAATGGGAATTGTAGCTAAAAGAGACTCTATCTGGTGGCCAGAATTGGAACCCTTGCATGCTACATAGATTATCTGTTAACCGTTTAGCGCTACAGTTTTAGATTGTCTTTTGTAATTCTAGCGTATTATTAGCAAATTTCTTATACAAATTTTAATACAAGACGGCATTTAATTGTTGTGTCCAACAGTGCAATTCTTTTGGAAAACGAAATCCGGACATTAGGTTTTACAAATTTAAAAAAAGACTTTGAGGTAATGAATTGGTTAATATAGACGTAAAGTTTGGACAAATAAATTAAAAATTAGTAAAAACGTTAGACCATACATAAGAGTTTGTTCCCTTCATTTTACTGAAAATGATTTTTTTCGAGGTACGATAAATATTTTTTTTTAATCACAGTTTGGTAGGTTATCTATATTATTAGTTGTACAGTGTACTTTCAAGAAAACTACTAATTTACCATCAATAGTACATTATAGCCTTGCATCTACTCATCTTGATGCATCAACTTCGTCCAAAAACCGATTGGAAATAAAAAAGTTAAGGAATCAGCTGAAGAACTAGTAGCAGAAAATTTGTTTATGTATATTGAAGATGAATCTGACGAAGATAGTATTTATGGTTATCACCAAAATTCATTATTGTTTCTATTGCAAGCTGATGTCGAAACTGCACAACAAAATACTTAAAGATTGTACAGGACAAGTGAATATAACTTTTAACTTAATATTATGCGATTTAATTAAATTTGAAGAATCCCTAACTAGTCATTTTTAACATTCGTTAAATCAATGTAATGTATTCTTACCACAGATATTTTTAAATAAATATTGTTTTTAAATGCACAACAAAAACAAAAATAATAGCAACCGCATTACAACAAACCCTACTGCATAAAATATGTATAGCTGTCATAGAAATTATGTAGCATGAAATGGTTCTAAGATAGACCGCACTGGCACTGTGTTCTTAAAATGAATCTCCAGCAGTGACTTAACACTCACATGGGGTCTTATTTTTATTGAAGTGGATCAATCACCTTTACTATTTTCTTTTAAATGTTCTTTATAATCTTCTTCCGCAACTCATTATCCCATGTTTTAGTCTTCCAGTTGTTAATTCCGGCTGCTTTTAAATCCTCTTTCACTTCTTTTAACCATGTTGATCTAGGTCTACCTCTTCTTCTCTTCCGATTGGATTCCACTCGACTATTGATCGTATTGTATTCCTTTCTTCTACTCTCCATACATGACCAAGCCATATTGTTCTTTGGATTTTATTATTTTCATTATTACTATATTCTCTTTCTGATTTCTTGATTTTTCCTAATATTGTTAGTATTATTTTTCGTTCAATTATTTTTGGATCTTCTTCATCTTTTGTATTCCATTGTATTATACAAGCTAACAAGTAAAATTTACTGGAAAAAAGTTGCCGTTGCTACCATCCAAAAACTAATAGGATATGTATAAGAGTCAAATTTCGTGCCATAGAAGACTATGGTCCCTTAACAGTTCTAAATATTAATTTTTATTGCGAATATCAATCTACCTACATTCTAGAAAATATCTTCGGTAGAAGATGACGTCCTGTTTTTTCCAGAAATTTTGTATCATTGAAAAATATTTATGAAACATATGGAATTATTTCACAATTTAACAACTTGTAATACTTTAACAATTGCAGTAAATAAAATCGATTTTTGAAACAAGTCGTGAAAAAAATGTTGTGGCTAACATGAAGGAAAGCACTTTTTCCACTCTCACTCAAATGCGCCACTGGCTATACACTCGAGAGTCAAACTCGACCTCGAGTCGCAAAATGATTCTTCTTATAAATTGGGACTGAGTTAGTTTGACATGTCAGGATGTTAACAAATGTTAGAGACTAATCCTTTTTGTTAATCTGAATGTATATTTTTATGTAAGGATTATATTTCCTAGTCGACTCCTTACAAACTCAGCTTATATTTAAGCATTTTTTCCACTTGTGATCGATAGAATAGTGGTTCTTTCCAGCGTAATTGATAATTACAGCCGTGCGAGATCAAAGGCTGCGCTAGCCGTGTAATTTGCTACATGATTGCTGCTCGCCTGAAAGATGTAACCCGATCCTGCTCGCGCCAAGATATTGTTCATAATCTTTCCAGCTCGTCCTCAACACAACATTAATTAACTAATTAATTAGGCCTAATCCTCCAGGTGGAAAGGCGATGTGGAGCAGCGGATGACCTACATAAGAAGAAAACCCTTTGCCGACTCACTTTCAATAAGACGCGGATTAAGATTTTCACAAAGCTTGAGTATTGCTGCTCGAATTTCATTAGATGCTACTCTGGATAAATTATTTATCTGTATAAGAATTTCGTATTGTAATTGTAAATATGTGACTACCAGTTGAAATTAGATAATTTGATAAATTTTGGTTATGAGAAATTGATTTTTTGTGCATACATTATTGTGAAAATATTAAAAGTTGTAACAATTCAATTCAATATTCACCTAATTTTTTATAAAGAGAAGAAAAAAGTACGTCGGCTGTGGTTGTTGTTTTTGCGGGTTGAGTGACGATGAAGATATTTCTAAAGTAATCTGCTTATTTCGATATGGAGATTAATAAATTTTGAACATATCCCGCTTGTCAGTAAATTTCACATTTAACCACTAATTGAATTGGTGGGTTAAAATTTGAAACATAAATTTATTTAAATTCAACGTTTCGACAAATAAATAAATGTTTCAACAAATTCTTGCAGTTTTCACATTTACCCAAATATTATCTTATTCATTATTATACATTATCTAATAAAACATACATCCAGCGTAATGCTGATTACTGACTTTGTGACGTGCAGAGGCAAAAATTATTATATTATATATTATTCAAATTTCATCAATGTGTGTAGACGACTGTGCTGTTTTTACAATGTTTATCGATTTCTCTATCGCTGCACTGCCTCTTTCAGAAAAGAAAGTTTTGAGGCATGCCTCTGCTTACACGTGGACGAAGCGAACATACAACCGAAATGAACGCTTTTGAAATTTTAATTTTGACCCTTGCGTTTACAGTTGTTGAAATGTAGATTAAATGGGTGGACGTGGATACCGAATATCTTTTAAATTTAAGTTTTAAAAAACAGTAGCAGGATCTTTTGTTATGCAGTTCATAGTTTTTATTTAATTCCTTTTGCCTGCCTCACCAAATTTTAGTTCAGAAGCCGCAACTGTATTAAAGACAACTTTGAGCCCCATATTAAAATTGAAAGTATGAATTTCTTAAAAAATGTACAAGGTACAAAAATATTAAGGATCTGTAGAATGTGCAAACTAGAAACTTGTATGAATTGAAAGAAGATAGTTATAAGTCAAAAAGTAAATCGATCAAAATCAGTTTTTTATTGTATCTACTGACCAATGATTTTGTCGAGAAAACAAATACATTATTAAAATGGTCAATTAAAGCGATAACTTTGTTTAAATTTATCCGACTTTGTATTTCTTACTGTTCTTGAGATTCCAATTGATAGCCTCGAAAAATGGATCTACAGCTTTTAGTGAATTCCAAATCAATTGAATAATGCCATATTTATATTTACATCCTTATTCTTGAAAAGTGTGACTTCGAGTACATAACTTATAATTCCCCTTAACACAAAAACCCATCCGTACCCATGTGGTTGGCACGATACATTAGCCGAGTTTAGTGACATTTGCATACGCGTAACCGCCCGTTTGCTGGCGAATTATTTATAGGCTCCGGTTCCTCTGATTTCCCGTCACGACGAGCGCCAACTACGCTCCTATTTCCTCTCGGAGAAATAGAAACAAGCCTTCTTACATACATCATACGTGCTGCATAGATAAGCCGCAGAATGGGGCATATATTACCCGAATACTATATTAGCGCTATTCTGGGTGCTGTGAAGGCTAAACTTTATGGGGTAAAGTATTCAAGTTATATTAGAGTACAGTGTTAATATTGCCAAATAAGTTAAGAATGGGATATTTATATAATTTGATCGGACGTACACATGATATTTCTTTTAGGAATTGCATTTAAATTGTTTTTCGCGCATAACTGTATCATAATTGTTTATTTATAGTTTGGTTACCATTGAGGAAACTTTTATTTTATGCTCTTGGGCGAGTCAAATGTCAAGTATGAAGATTTATTCAGAAAATTCTTTACTAAATTTTGCTAGAAGCTAATACAATTTTAGTGGTTTAATGTCCAGGTCAATCGAAGGACAGGTATGAAAACGTATACAAGATATTACAAATCTGAATAAATATTTTTGACATTTTCTTTATCGCCTGGCAGGCATTTTTCTCTACTTTACCGTCCAAGGGCGTAAAGTAAAACTTTCTGCTATGGTCACCTAATTGTAAATAAACAATTACGATATAGTTGTACGTAAATGACTATTTTCTGCGACCAATGTGGAAAGTAACTTTTCTCACACTATATGAAGCTTATTTCTCACTATCGAGGATTAAAGTGTGAAAAAAATATTTCTCACAGTATTTGCCAAATTCTATTCTTTACATGCGTCTTATTGTTTTTATGTCAAATAAGTTTCGGGCATGAAGGTATTTTTGTTCTGTAACGTTTATCAGTGTAGTCGTAGAAAAAGTATAGTGTGTTACAGTGTTCCCCGAAAGCTGCGCGGGGGCGCGGCCGCGCACTAATTTTTCTAAAGTTGCGCAGTCATTTTTGTATTCTGCGCACCATTTTTTATATTTCATTTTATAAAAGAATTGTATCAAAAAATGACAAAAATTCAAATTCCACAAAAAAAGTAAAATTCAGAGGGTCAACAAAATTTTTGAAATCTGCCTTTGACATTTAAACGTCGACACATCATCCAGCGTTGCTTGGTTTGCTTTATGTTAAGAAAGGAGAGTTCGTTGCTGTGTCTATGTGCGATTTGTATACAGCATAGCGAGCGTGGTTGCAAACACGTGGTTTGTAACCCTCACATATAATAAAATGAGATTAACATTAAAATAAAATAATATCGCTGTCGCTTATTTTATGTCCACAGGAACCTCGTCGCTGTGATTAGTTTCCCAACTCATTGCAAATTAATATAAACGCACGTAATAAAACTGCAAAACTGACAAACTGACCGTTACTACTAGAAAATCTGATTTAATTATTAAATTTTAAATTATGTTTTATCATAATCAATGGTTTCAGAAAAAAAATGGCACAAAATTCGACATCCCACTTGCACACTTTTACATACGTTTTGAAAATTTTTGCTCCTATATATTTTGCACCGCGCAGTCAGCGAAAAAATTAGAGGGAACATTGGTGTGCTACTCGTGTAGAATCACCTATTTCACAACTTGTGTGATTCCAGCATTCGACTTCGGCTCATGCTGAAAAATTCACAGCTCGTGGGACATAGGCACTTTCTCCACTTGTTACACAATATACATTACATCTTGGTTACTATCTAAAATTAAAATTTGCTGTACAGTAAAGAAAATATCAAAAACATATATCCAGGTTTGTAATAGCTTGTATAAGTTTTCCCTATCCTTCGATTTAGATAAAAACACCAGGGTGCCTATTCTGTAACTTTTCAACGATTTGAAGTGTTATATTGATTGATGTCTTGTGTCAAATGTACAGTGTTGTAATCTTAGGAACTTTTGTATTTGAAAGTTTTAGTAAAATAATTTTTAAGTTGGCATTACTCCCTGGCACAACTGTCAAATTGTGCAAAATTGTCTTTATTGTCAATTGCGTACATTTGCAAATTTCAAACAATACCGCGAAGCGTACAAACCAAACATCAGTGCAACACTAGTGAAAAGAATATAACACTACCCTACGCGCTAGTGAATCGTTTACAAAATGAGTGACGTCATATTGCCCTGTTGCACTCAAAAACCGCTAGATGGTAGTCAGATTATAACACTTTTGAACGCGTATCACTAGTGTTATAAGTTACAGAATAGGCACCCAGGTTACATAGCAACACTCTTTTAATGTTATAATTAAAAATTACATTACATTTGACTACAACACTTCGTACAACATTGTATGTACCTCAGAACAAAAAGGTTTTACACCATTGGAGGAACAAAAGCCTTCCGCTACGCGTCGGACTTCAAATTTCGTCTGTCGTAAAACTTCTCTTTCCGCCCTCTATATGTAAATAACTCCGAGCTCAGAATTCAGTTGACATCTGCAGCTGTTATGATACTCAAAACTATGCTTGGTATGTTAATAGCTATTACATACTACTACAGTACTGCAAATTAATTGTCTGTTTACATCTTGATTACCATGGCGGAATCTTAAAATTGTAACCCAAGGGGCAGCAAAGAAAATGTCAAAAACATATGTCCAGGTTTTGTAATACATTGTATACGTTTTCATGCCTATATTCTTTGATTTGCCAAGATATAAATCAACTACAATAATTCAGGATTGCATAAAAATCTGATTCTGATTTTTTTTATTTAAATCACGTTTCACAAACGTCATTTTTATCGGCTATAGCAATTTCCGGCTATAGCGACAATTTTAGGATCTCTTCAATGTCGTTATAACCGGATTATACTGTAACAAATTTTAAAATAAATTTAACAAAAAATCACACATTAGTGCAAAAAAATCTTCGTTATAAATTGAAAATAATACAGGTACCAGTAAAGTTAAACAGATTTGTGAACAAATTCTGAACAAATCTGTAAGTTTTACAGATCTGTAAATCTGTAAAAAACTGACAAAAACGCATAAATTTTTGTTGATCAATGTAAAAATATGCATAAGAGCGAGTGGTTTCGTTGCGATTTTGTTCATTATTTACAGATTTATAAACCTGTAAAACTTACAGATTTGTTCAAAATTGGCCTATTTTGAAAGTATTGCTACATGGTAATATTTCTCTCACGCTTTTTCCCCTAATTTTCGTAAATATGAAATGTTAAATAACAATTGCAGAACAAGTAATTTAAATCAATGATTTTTTTTAAAAAACAATGATTTAAATCAAAGCAACCTTACTTTATTAGTCTAACTTGATCTAAACTTAAATTACAAAAATGTAATAAACTTGACATATTTTGTATTATTTTCGTATTAAATTCTTGAGTGAAACCTACATGAAATAGAAATGATCAGTATCACATTTGACTGGAGTTAGAGTTTTTTAATATCCCAACATATTAAATTTGTTCAACAAGTATATTAGCTGCCGTGGCTTTGTAGGTCACGATGGCACGTCGCCAGGATCTTGCTTGTTTGTTTGTGGTGTTTAGATGATGAAAGAAGCCAGCGAAGACTGGAGGTGTCGAGGTGTGAAAAGTGAGCACTCCTGTCTCATACACGACAGGTGTCATACATTTTAAAGTTGCGCGGGAATAAAGCCACCAGACATGCGAGGCAATTCATACAGGATGTACTTTCAAAGGCCTATACACTAAGAGCCAAATTAAAAAGGACGGGATAGCAGGTTATTTTTAAATATGGAACGGTGGGATTTCAATATCATTCATTCTTATTCATGTTGTAAGGGTTTTTTATATTGCAATGTTAAACGCTCTTAACGTATGCTTGAGGAAATAAGAAATAAACAAATATTAAATCAAATTTAGACAGCTCAAGAGATCGTTTTTATCAGAGAGGTTTTATATTCAAACTTATTTTGACGTGTGTCTACTTATAGAGATTTATTCGCATGGTTTTGACTATATTCTTTTTATATGTCTGTCAGTCTGCCCTGCCAAACGTGCATGGAAACTAAGATAGTCTTTACTTTGGCAAAGCTTTGTTAAATGTTTAGTAAATGCAATCTAGATCTAGACTTTCTAGAGACGTGAAGAAAACATCACAAAATTAAGTAAAACTTGTAAAAATAATCGAATGTTGTTAATATTGAGAAAAGCGAGAAGAAAAAAATTGCTATTATAAAACAAAGAAACGTATTCATGGTTTTTCCTATTATTTTAAAATTGTGTTGCCGTCTAGATTATCAAAACAAGACTGACAAATTTCAAGACAAAACAACACTTTCTTTTATCCAGCAGCTTTGTCGTATACCCATGGCATAGATGATACAATATTTTCAAATATTAAAAAAATATACAGTATGTGCAACAAAATGCGGAACATAGAATTACGGATACTCTCTCTCCTAGTACAAATTTGTTCAAAATTAAATTCTACATTCTACAAGTAAGATCATAATTGATGTATAATATATATAAAATATAAAATGTAATACTTTCGGTCAAAATCAGACAGCCATGGAAATAAAAGTAAATATATATTTGACAGTTTAGTGAAGTATCACTGATTATAATGCTTATTGTCTGTATTTTAATATTATTTAAGTTGAATTTAGATTCTTTTTCTTAAATATTATACAAATATTACAAGAAAATAAAATTATCTTTAATGACTTATCATTAACTGTCACTATTGACACACATATATTATCTTTTATTTCCATAGCTGTTTTATTTCTAACGGAAAATAAATATTTTATATTTAATAAATCTCGTACTGGAGCCGTACTGTTGCATCAATTCTTATCTTATGTAGAATTTAATTTTGAACAACTTTGTACTGTTGTAGTTTTACTCTAAATCTACAAGGAGAGAGAGTATCCGCAATTTTTTGAAAATCTATGTTAAAGTGCTATGTGTGTCATTCATGTACATTATTAAGTTGATTTTGCCGTCGATAACTTGTAAATTATGTGTTCATAGTTTCATTATTTTCTTTTGTATATTTCACCCATTATTATATTTGTACATACTGCTGTCAGTTTTGACATTTATTTAGCTCGAAAATCACACGATTTCATCCGACAAGATGATGTCATCAATTCCTCTTGATCCTTGGGAGATTTAAACTACATCAACTAAAAACTTGTGACTGAAAACAAAACCTACCATTCACATTAATTTGTAAAAGGATGTAGTTCCATTACAAGGAACAGGAATAGTATTAGTGTTTATATTATTAAAAGGACACTTTCCCACTGCTGTCAGCTATAGCGTTTGTATTTTTGAGTATTAAGTGCACTAATGTCGCATCGTGAATGTTTGATCCGGGTGTCAGAATCTGTGCCGTGCTACATGATGTCAGGCCGTGCATAATTTAGCAGACCGCGCAGACGTGCGGTTCTAAGCCACTCCAGTTTTTCTCCATTGTCTGGAGACTCCCGTCTAGACGGTGACGTTTACACCTCCAGGAGTCAATAACAAGCACGCGGAATGGAGACTACACTGCACTATCTGCACAAGATTACAAACATGAGATTTTTTAGGAAAGACTACATACAACGGTTTACAATGTTTAGCTTTTTGTAGGAGTTGGTGGTATATGAGAACAGACATTGACTTGAACTTATTAGTTTTAGAAGTATTTTTTGAGTCTACAGAATTATATAAATGAATCTGTAAATTAGTTAATTATATTCTAACTGTATAATGCGTACAATAAGTAAATATTATAGCATTACTTGCGATTAATGACCATGGCATGTGTCCCATTGTTTATTAAAATGAAATTTAAATTAAAACCTGTAAGGAATGTCTAGTGGTGTGTGTCTTTTAAGACTGTAAATGTCTTGGCTATTTTGCATTCATATACATTTTATATTAATAATTAAAACAACATCTATTAGCCCTGAAGAAGACACAAGTGGTGTCGAAACGTTGGCTTTATAGAAAATAAAGATTTTTTGACTGAATACCCGAATATTACAATCCTCATTGTCCAGAAGGTTCATGACATTGTAATTAGAGTGAATCTCTATTCTCTTCAGGTTTCTCTTCAGTTATTTTTCTGTGACAGATTTTGCTTCTTCCTTCACTGTATGCATGTTTATATCGGCGTGTACTGCATGATTACTTATTTACCAAAAAGCGTTTATTATTTTTCTTAATATGTTTAACTGGAATATTTGTATATAATTTACATTTTAAACGATGGCTGTTCCCGATAATTGTATACCATAGGTCGAAATCGGTTTTAGAGCTATTTTATAAATGAATAGTTTATTTTCCATTGATAATTTTGATTTGGGGCCTAAAATTCAATAAAACTTTTGTACTTTTAAATTTAGTTGATATCGCTTAGTTGTGCTTCTTCCACATCAGGCGTCTATCGAGGTGCATTCCTAAGTATTTCACGTCGTCATCTTGAGAAATTGGTCTATTGTTTAAATAAATTGGGGGACATGTTTCTCTTCTTTTAGTGTATGAATAAAATGGTTCGATCAAGAAGTGGTTTGAGTCAATACTTCGCCATCTTCTCGACTGACGAATATATGATACTTGCAAGATATTTTTTTCTAATCTGAATTCATCGCTTCCATATTTCGCCCATGTGTGGAGCTGACGGATTGAAATACCATTTTGTATTCTTCGGTGAAAGATTCCTTAAAATTTCATTTTGATTCAGATTTTGCAATGCTTTTGTTAGTTCTTTGTTTGCGCCTTTGAAGTTTATTTTATTGTCGCTATAATTTTTTTCCAGAAATTCCCTTCTACAGCCAAATTGTTGGTACGTTGTCAAATCGTTTGCAAAATACTCCCAGGTTTGCAATTTTAAGATGTATTGCGCTTGTCATTATTTTCTGATTTTAGTCATCTCATGAATTGTGTAGTACATCCAAAAAAAATAATTAATACTGTGAAGGTTACGGCCCTGAATATTCCAAATTGTTGGTACGTTGTCAAATCGTTTGCAAAATATTCCCTGGTTTGCAATTTTCATATGTATTGCTCTTGTCGTTATTTTCTAATTTTAGTCATATTAATTGTGTAGTACATCCTAAAAAAATAATTAATACTGTGAAGGTTATGGCCCTGAATATCTTAAAAGCCAGTGATGAATTTTCCTGTAAAACATCAATAACAAATTAATATTCTTTTTACAAAAAATTCTTTGATCTGACATATTTTAAATTTTTTAATTACCAATTTTTCAAGGGCGCCCAAGTTTTAGATGTGTGGGGGATTAAAAAATAATGAGTTAATATTTGGCACGAAGGAATTAAGATTCGATTAAGTTGTGATTAAATGTTTGGGCGAACATTTTTCTCTTTGAAATAAATTGACTTGTTGGCTGTTGGCAACAACAGGGAGAGAGTTATTAAATATTTTCCGCATGCAAATAAGGCGATTGGAGGAGTTTATGTTAATGCCAGCGGGAGGCATGTCGGGAAGATTTAGTGGAGAAGTTTTTATTTCTCGCAGGTAAATATTTGAAATGTGGGATGGATTTTCAATATCCGGGCTATTACGCAAACTTTCCAGAGACAGTTTGCAGGAGTTTTTCTACAGTGTTGACTTACGGGACGAGGTTAATGTGTTCATCTCGTAAAGATGTTTACTCCCAGCAATCACATTTGGCTATTCGCGAAAAGAAAATACATCTCTTACCGAGCACTACTGCTGCTGCAGTAGTTATAGTTACATACAGGCGCCTAGGAACGACAATTTTCTTGAGGAGGCAAACATATCTATTTTAGCATAAAATTCAAATAATTTTTTTAACATCGTAAAAATGCTTCTTTCGAATTCGATACTAAAGTACACGATATCAGTCCGCGAAGATAGTCAATTAGTAGTTATAGTAAAACTTAGTATTATGTCAAAATTTATCTTTACGGACTCATCTGTCAAACTGGATTAACCTATATTTTAATAGTATTATATTTTGCAGTTTATTTTAGCACTAACATATATATCAATATACATAAAATATTATTGGTGAATTTATTTATTATTTACTTTTGCTAATAATTTATCTGATTCCATGCAGACGACGTCGAAACGGGTGTAAACATAAGTGAATATTATAAAGAAATATTTGACAATTTGACATCACGTTTGTTTTCACAGCCATCCCAGTCTCTATAGCTAGCTGTCGTTTTACAAACTCATAATGTTATTTATTTATGTTTTTAATTAATAATTAAACGATTTCGGAAAAAATATCTAAGGACTAAAGTATTTTTTATTACTCACATGGTTTATTCTTCTCGGCTATCGCCTCGTAGAATAAATTCCATATGTCTAATAAAAAAGTATACTTTAGTCTCTTGATATACAAATAACTATTTTTACTACAAATTTATTATAAATCCCAGAATAAATGGAGCTGAGATTCTGAATGTCGGTCTGAGCGTTTACAGTTTGTTGATCGGTCTGTATAAATAATATTTCGAGAGTAAGACGTTTTTCAAATTTTTCTCCGTAGCCAGTATTCTAGTGTCTTCAATTTGAAAATAATGTTCAATGATCAATTTGATATTTAATAAATTTTCACAATTTCGACGCATTATTTAATAGCATAATTTTCCATGATGAAATGGCATCTATTATAGAACAAAAATTTAGTTTTCATTGAACTAAAATTATTATTAAATATCTCATTTTATCACATGTAAAAATTGGTGTTGCAGTCTAGACAAAACAAGACAAGAATTTACAAAATCTTGTATTGGCTAGAAATTTCAAGACAAGGTTTGAGTAAGTCTAAGTCAAGATAAAAATATCTTCTGTAGATATGAAGACTCTAGATTGTTTCAAGACTTTAGTGTACCTCCATAAATTTCTATAATCAACTCAAAATTATTATTACTAAATTAAGTAGGCTATAGAAAATTACGACAATATAATGATGATTCTTTCTACGATGACATTTTTGTACAGTGTTGAAGAAATTAGAATGACAAAATCCTTTTGCAGTAATTTGAAAGTTTTGTAACAAGTTATTATTCTTCTCTTCTATATTTGAGTTGGGGGTTAAGACGTTGTATTGTATAAATAACTATGGTGTAAATTATAAAACAGTGAAGGTGTAAGGTGAAAGTTGTTGTACATTAATTACTCCGGCGTGCACAGTGTGGAGTATTCCACACATAATTGTCTCAGCCCTCGACAAAATGAAGCATAAAGCACAACACCTACAAGCCTTGACGTCGTTACGTCCCACGGCGTCTGATTACCACGGTAGCCACTTGTTAGTTAGCGAAATATCAAATGCTATAGTTTCATAGTTTGCATGATATAGTATGTAGTGACCTGCTTTCATTTTATTACTTCTTGCACAATATTGCTAGATGAAACAGGGACTTAAACTTCTTAAGGTATCTCACAAGTTTTACTTGCATTTTACTCGCATTATTGTGGTGTAATAAACAATATATGTACGTCCTATATAACGTTGTGTTTCAACATGTGTATCAAATGCTATAGTTTCATAGTTTGCATGGTGTAGTACGCAATGACCTGCTTTAATTTCATTACTTGCACAATATTCCTAGATGGAACAGGGACTTAAACTTCTTAAGGTATCTCACAAGTTTTACTTGCATTTTACTCACATTATAGAGGTGCAATATACAATATATGTATGTCTCATATAACGTTGTGTTTCAACATGTGTGACAAACCATTTTATAACATCTCTTTCTACAGTATGTATATTAATATCTTGTAGTCCGTCATGCTATCACTAGTATCTATCCAATCAGCATGAAGCAAATCGTACGTCTATTATCACTGAAGTTCATGGCAGTGCTCGTTTATTTCAACATAACGTAGCTGTTTAGTTTGTTTGCTGTTTAAAGCTCGATTTTTTCCACAAATTTTGTGCATTTAGGGGATATGAATTCAAATATGTAAATCTAATCTGTAAAATATTTTCTGTTTAAATTCTAAAAGTACTTAAAACTACGAAATGTAAAATATAGAATTACTAAACACCCAACAATAAGATGAGTATTTTAAAATAAAGTTTTAACATCGTAGTATTTATTGTGTACATTAATAAATATTTCACATACTGGTTACTCCTAAATATTGACATTACTAAAATATCTTTTCATGATAAGAATTGTATTAATTACAACAAAGAAATAAATGAAAAACAAAATAATAATTTGGAAATTGGAATGTACAAGTTGACATTACCTGCCGATAAAATTTGTTTTCACAGAGGATTAAGGTAGATATCCAATCTTGTACAAATATATTTCCTTAATCTATGCAAAGAACACAACATATCATGTGGAGTTCCACAGGGTTCCATATTAGGTCCACGCCTATGAATATTTATTATTATGGACGGTTTTTTACCTTCATACCACAGGGCATTAAATTAGTGACATTCGCAGCCTACGTCACTGTCAATAATAAATTTATGAGGTTATAATGACCGAATTATAAATTTAACGCACTTTTTCAACATTGCATATAAGAAAACATGATACCAAATATTATTTATAAAGATTGGCGAAGTTAGCCACCGTTGCACGTTGAACAGACGTTACAGACAAAATTTTTGCACGTGTAAAATATGCGTAAATTATAAATTTGGAGGTTGTTCATTAACAGTTATCTCATAATCTGTTCCTCTTTTCGTGGCCCGCAATTATTTTCTGCGAGTTGATATCGCAGAGATTTCTGGTTGTTTTTAAGGCTCGGAGGTCACAAGTTCCCTAAACTTGGAAACTTATGCTGCACAGAAATGCATAACTTGGAAATTTAACTGAAATCATATTAAAACTTTCCCTACGCTAGGACGAGGAACATATTGCGGAAAGAGAATCGTAATTAACTTTTAGATGAATCAGAGCAAGAGGACATCTCGACGAAAAAATAGAATTATAACAAACTTACCAAACCTCTTCATATAAAATAAGACATTCCAACTTTTCCCTTTTCTTTATAATCTTTACCCTTTCATTATTTTTTACAAGAATGTTGTATTTATTACATTACATCATTAAATATTGTTTTTTTTTTTTAACATATTAAATCATCAAAAAGATAATTAATTGAAATAATATATCAGAAAGAAAATATGACAATTATTCGATTGCATTAATATGTTACTTACATACGGTCATCGGTGGATCCATCCAAGACCGAGCATGATGCAATGGCGGATTTAGAAACATTCCTAAGGTGGTCGAATTACCGTTTTTTTTCAGGTAATCATAAATAATAAATGTATAATAATGGCCTTATTAATTTGATACGTTCAGGTTCAACCCAAAAGTAATCCAGAAGTAACTCGTTTTACTTCCAAATGAATGTTCCATTCCAAGTTAGTACTTATAAAAATTAGTGGCAAATTTAAAATAATGTCACATTTTTGTTTTGTCAAAATAAACGTCAAACATTATGTCGTTTATTTGTTTTTGTGTCGTGCTGTCATGCCTATCATGGGAAACAAGGAACACAAGTTAATCGATAGAGATAGCAAATGGGTTGAACCTGAGTTGAATCTACCAACCCTTCAAATTACTAGGCACTTGGATCAGTTCGGGACCTGTTCATGATTGCGTTAATAGTACCAAGTAAACAAAACTAACCTACCAGGTTAGTTTAAAAGTCCCAAATAAATACTGCCAATGTTAACCACAAAATTACAAAATACAGAAAATCTACGTTAAGAATTTATTTACTAATAAATAAATATCAGCACCAAATTGTTTTAGAATTTCATTTGCACTGACGAGAATATCAGTTAGGCACTTGTGTTTCCTCTATAATATTTCAGCAAATAGATTTTGTTCTTGACGATTTTGCTTCAAATCTTTATGCCTGTGCCTGTATATATGACATGCCTTTGATTTATTTATTATTAATGTCTAAGGAAGGGGGGGGGGCGGAGGGCAATCGCAATCAAATCCACCACTGGCATGATGTTTAGATGAGCCAACATATTTGTAACTTCCCCGAAAAAGCAAGTGAAATATTTTCATAAGTAATACAATAAGAGCCAAGAATTTAATGGAAAAAATTGTTGTTGCATAGTAACAGACAAACGAGTGTCAAAAATAACATTTAGATCACGACAGTGAAGCGAAGCGAAGAGTCATTTTTGACCCGAGTTGTCATTATTTCGCAGGAATTACGAGTAAATTTTACCTATTAAATTCTTAGCTCGAATTATATTTCCTTGATTATTTCACGAATGACAAAAAAACTGATTCCAAATAGACATTCTTGTTCTTTTTGTATTCTCTGGAACACTTTGATTTTTTTCATAGATAGAAATGTCTCTCTGCATCTCATTCTCAATGAATTTCTTCAAGTATCACTAAATTTTTTGACGTTTCAAACGTAAAAATTTTAATATCAACAAAATGTAACCATGACGACGCTAGTGTGATTTTATCAAATTTCTTCACTAAAATACGGCCTACCCCCATCATATGAAGAATTCTGATTGGGTGAAAATGACATGTGTGAATTGATCCTAGAAATTTATCTACAATTAAAACTCTTCTAGGGTTGTAGCACTAAGGATGATGAGAAATGTGTTGAACACATCAGTTACATCCTATACGTAAGGCAGTACCGAAATGGTTTTACTATTCATTGCCAAATCGAATCTGTTGAATATTCTGATCACCTTATCTAATATTAGTATAATATTAATTAGTGCATATCTGCAGGTTGTAGGTATGTAACGTGTAAGTAAAAACAATGGTATGGTATGATAATGACGCTAATGTCATCCGAAGTAAGAACACGGTTTCTCCATTACACGCTTAGTCTAGGACCTTCATTTAATCCAATCAACGCAGACTTGGAGAGCGACTTAGCCCAAACATCAACACAACAGCCAAATTAACAGTCGGAGAAAGAACTGCTAGAAAAAGTATAAATAACAAACAAGCGATTCTAACGAATATATCAATACAGATTAATGTGCAGTTTTCTGATGAACTCGGCTTTATGATCAAATCTGAAGTTGACCGCAAAGTGTCAATTTTCATCTGCGCAGTTCCAATTTTTTTACTGAAGATATTTTAATTATATAACTTTTTTATAAACTCTACTGAGATATTATTTACCAAGAATAATTGAAATGTATAAAAAAGTATGCTGCACGAAAAACTTTAAATAAAGAAAAGTTAATACAGCACGAACTTTATTTGAATTATTTTACTATATTAAGTTAAATTTGACGGATCTGAATTTACTATTATATAAAGTATCAATTACTGAGGTATTGTTTACTAAGGATATTTGTAATGTACAGTGGTACCGTGAGTAGTTTTTAACGTGAAACATGGGATTTATTATATCCATGGTTACGACTTGAAATTTGATGTACAGCAATATATATTTGCTTCTCTCATTTAAAATGAACCATAGGGAACGAGTTTGACATTTGCTTTTTGGGTTATAAAATTTTCTGACAAGCCTACCCCAAGTGCAGCAGTAATTTTAAGAATTATTAATAACTTTAGAGGAAATGAAAAAACTCGATCTTACACATGTAGATTCTTTTTATTGGTGACCTTTAAAATCAGAAGTTTGTACCGGAGGAAATCTTCAAAAATTAGATGAATTAAAAGTTCAAATTCAATCATTTCTCAATATATTACATTTGCCCAAATATCATTGTATGTAATTCAAAAGTTTTATAGTAGATTCAGTAATTGCTTAGCAGATTATGGATGGATTTTTAAAAATTTATTGTAATTATTATTTAATTATTCAGTATTATACTTACTTGTTTATTAGTTAGTTTATTAGTTCTATATTTTGTATTTTTTACAATATTATAATTTAATACTTCTTTCAAATTCACTCCCTATGTTTCATTTTAAATGAGACAAGCAAGTATAAATTTTCATTGCTGTCAATCACATATCAAGTCGTAACCATGGATATGACTAATCCCCATGTTTCACGTTAAAAAATACTTACTGTATAAAAAAGTATTGTTTTAATTTGCCGAGGCTTGTTTAAAGGGGTATGTTACCGGATAATCTGCTTGTATTTTTTAATTTGTATTTCCACATCTTAACTTGTAAATTTTTTATCTGATTTTAATAATCACATTTGTTCCGTATGAATCTCATCTGTTTTTTGGGGACCAATACCTCATAGAAAGATAAAACACCTACCTATATGTTTGATAACAATATAATTTGTGCAAACTACAATTTATAGCTTCATATAAAGTACGAATTCCCTTTGACCAATTATAATCAAAATTTAATCAACTATTCCCAATATAGCAAAGCATCTAAATTCAAGTTTTCATAATGTGTGCTTGCTAGCAATATGATCATCCCACCTTTTCAGATTTATTTTAAATATGTTAGTGTAAATTTAACATCTTTCAAGCCTTTACAATAAAAGAAATTATATTGTCTATAATAATTTATCCATCTGATCCGAAAAGGTTGATTTTGATCCATCTGAAACAATTACTGAGACCCAAAAGGTTTCAGGATGGTTTATGTATGTCACAAACAAAGCGCAAAAATGTGTGTACTGAAACTAATTGGTTTGAGTGTATAAATATCAGGTAGTTTTTATTTTTACTTACACTTGTCATTTCACAAATGCCAATAATAATATAGCATAGATTATCTAATAACAATAGTTCCAATGAACGAATAGTTTAACATAAATATAACCAAGGGAAAGTTTTACTACATAAGTCATACTCCTTTTCCCCCATCTTGCAAAGACCACTGAATTTTTAAAGCACGTATGACATGACATTAAGTTTTTTGCAAGAGCATCCAATAGCTCATCATGTATAACTTTGAAACACAAGCATGGCGTGTTAATACCATATCCAATCTCATTCTGGGAACAACTAATGAGTACCTCATGATTATGCAGTGATCCGACACGGTGTAGAGTATTTATCACCGTGTTATCTAACCTGTAGACCTGCCGTACAAGTTACTGTGCCTTACAAGTGCGTGGGTGTTAACATGCTTGCATTTGCGTAGGCGTCCTGTTAAGAGATGAGGAATTCACGAACGAGGTTTAGTCTCGTATTCCACAGGATTGAATCGGGGTTTTAATTAAATTGGTACTTTCATAAAATTACCTAAGTTTTTATGTTTTACAATAAATTCATTGCATACCTAATAGTGCGACCAGGGTCATGTAATTTAAATTGGTTGCTCCCCAGAAGCTTAATAGAAATAATAATTTAGTTGGCTTTAATTTTTATACAAAACAATTGATTTCTTGTCAATAAGGTCGTATTTATTTGGGACATTATAAGTAACCTGGTAGGTTAATTCTGTTTTCTTGGCACATTTGAAGTAACCCAGAAATGATCTCGAACTGACTCAACTCATCCAGCTATTTTTCTGGGTTGGTGAGCTGAACCTGTTTTCTATCTTTGTTTATATGTTCCTTCTTTTTCTATATCTGTTAGAAGTTATATCTTTTATAGGTTAAAACGGAAAACTTAAGTAAATAATTTTAATAAATCACTTAAATTTACCGTTTAAAATATTCACTAACTCTAAAATTTTGTTACTTATTTGGTAGCTACACGGGTAAGTTTTGGATCAGTTTAGGGTTATTTCAAATTTCCCAAATAAATACGCCCTATATTGAGTACGATTGATGAAATTAACGTCATAATATATTTGGTGATAAATTCTTTCTATGCAAGTTTTTGAGCGATAAAAATAATTTTGTGTAATACAATAAGGAACAGTGAAAACATTTTAATAAAATTTTGCAATAGATGATGGAAGTTTAAAGATATGAAACGAATGGAAATAGAACTGTTGAAACATTTCTTTAGAAATTTTGTTTGTGATAATACGGCAAAGTTACGAGACAATCTGAACTGAACCAACTGATCTATCTCGACGAGTGGATTAGTTAGTATCAATTCGTTCAATAGAGGGGGTAAAGTGATCTAGTCCAATGGAATGAAAAATACGTAAACCAGAAATATAAATCAACGAAACGTCAAAATCAGTGATAATCAAAAATTTGTATTTCTCCAAGTCATTATAGAACAGTGCGATGGGTAGCATTTTTGTAAGCACTTTTTATTATTACAATTATTATTATTTAATAACTTGTAAAAGCTAAGAAAAATCGAGTTACTTTCCGTACCGCATTGCGTAAAATCATTACTACCGGAAACGTGCACTATGTGTGTTATATTTACACTTCATGAGGCCAAAAAGAAAGTTACCGGTTTCAAGATATTAAGCATTTGTTTACACAGACAAAAGTAGGCAAACTAACTAAGTCATAATTGTATACTACGTAATCAAAGTCAGTATGGTAATAATATTATCCTACAGATCTGTCAAAATAACGTAGGACAATGGGATAATATAGCTGTATTATCAACCTATAACTATTTTATGAAATAATATTTATTAGTAAAGAGAAACGAGTAAAATATTGAACAAACCACAGTTGATACGAATCGTACCATTCTTAGATGTTTTAAAATTCTCGCTGTACGAGCTCGAAATTCAAATGACATCTGCGGCGATTATGATACTCATAACTATCTTAGGTATGTTAATAGCTATTACAATAGAAATTAATGTAGAGTTAGGAATAGATATAATGATATAAAAATAGTTACTCATATTTATCTTTTACCTATTGTGCTAATAGGTACATCACAAAACTTTTACTAATTTATTTCTCCTCTTACGATTTTTGCCTAAGAAGAACTTGTATAATATTTTATTTTTAAGTTAATTGATATAAAAATAATAAAAGGCAAACTCCATTGTCTTTCTTACTAAAAATACTAATATGTACTAACAACTAGTTTTACAAATTCCATTCTTATAAATGATTGTATCTTCCTATTTTGAATATTTTCTACTTATTTTTTCAATTGTCTACGTTACAAATTCTTCACCTCCCAAGAAGTGACCAATAGCAATTCATCTTATTTTTATTCCTTGTAGCTAGCCTTATATTCTTATCTCCGATTGGCTACTTGTTGTTCAAAGGTATAATTAATAGTCGAGAGTCGGACAAGAATTTTCAATTAATAATATCGATAAGGAATTAATAGTTATCACGTATTGTTCACATACGTTGTTGTGTTATCGACAAAGAAACTTGTTTGAATTCTTTTTAGATCCTTCACATTACGTGGGAAAATTTACTTATTAATATACAGCTTGTGTAATAATGAAACTAATTATTAGAGTTCGGAATATATGTAAAGTGCAGGTTAAGTGCATGCTTGCATATTTAAAAAAAATCCAATAATGCCTATGCAAAATTAAAAACTACATATTTTCAATATGAGATTAGGTATAATAAAATTTTATTATTATTCCACATTCTTCACTTTCCCCAAAGAATTTTCCCATTCATAATAATATCAATTCCTCTCTTTAGTTTGAATTTTACAATTTTCTGTAATTCTTCAATCAATAGTGATAATTACAAGCAACCCTCATTAGTTGTTTTTCAACGTCTGTGCGAAATGTTTGTTAAAAGATCTTTGAAAGATGCCAAAAGGACAATTGGATTGAAATTAAGTACTGATAAAGTAGAAAAAATGATTTCAAATTTATTTACTCTTCGAGTTTTTTTGCACTGTTCTTAACAAAAAAGTAAGTTATAGCTATTAACATACCTAGGATAGTTATGAGTATCATAACCGCCGCAGATGTCAATTGAATTCCGAGCTCGGAGAGCGAGGATTATAAGACATCTAAGACCTGGTATGATTCATAACATCCGTGGTTTGTTCAATAGTTTTACCGGTTTCACGTTATTAGTAAATACTATTTTATAAAATTTTCTTGTGAGTAACGTTTTCGTGATCAAGTCTGTATGAGTTGATATGACAGCTATATTATCCAATTGTCCCATGTTATTTAGAAATTTTAGTGCATATTTTCTGAAGTCTACTAATTAGAGATAATTACAGCGTATTTTTGAGGCTGCCTGGAAAACAATGAAATCTAATAGTAGAATAAACAATTAGTAATAAATGCATGATTTGGAGCAGTACACAGCGGTAATCTAAATTGCATTGTTTATAATAATCCAGTAGTGTAATAGAAAATATAATTATGCGTTGATTGCAAACAATATTCAACTACAACAATGCGTAAATAATTAATTATGTTTGTTGGTTTATCGTATTCACCAGATTCAGGCCGGTGCTATTATAATCAGTTAACGCACTGGATATTCTACAAGAGATAATGTATCAGGTCTGCACCATTTCCACACTAATTGGACCTACATAGGTTTACCTTATATCGCATGTCGCATCATGAGTAATTCCCAAATATAGGCCATTCTTCATTTCTATAGCAACTTAAACAGTGGTGGGTCCAGAAAGTCTATTAAGAACAAACGAATTTCCTCTTTTGTTATCTATCACCACCTCATAGATGTCACAAATAATCATAATTAAATATATATGTCTTTTCTAGAAGAATCTGTTACTAATTAACAGGTTCTTTTATAATTAAAAATTAATAACGTTGCTTATTTTTTCTTAATTTTTACAATAATTCTACAAATTAAATTAATGAGATTTTGCCTCATCGCCCTTGGCACATTTGTACTATCTAACGATAATAAAATAATAATTATATCTTCGAAAGGAAGAAACATGAAATAACGTATAAAACAAACTATTAACTAACAAAAAAATTAAAATAGGCGAGTGAAACCGTTCCGAACAAACCCGAAAGTACCAGAACCGTGCAGAAGCTTTTCTCCAAACCGAAACAATTACCATGGAACACATGAAGTTCAATTCTCAATTTTACCTGCGGCCAAAACATCTCTAGGATTGTAACGCCATTGATGATGATGATTTATATCCAAATCTTAGTTTAACAATCTCTCTTGTTTTTGTTTACCTGTTTCAATTACCTTAATTACTAGTCTGTTTGGATTTATTTTTATTATGTGTCCTGCTTTCTAGTTTGTCGTTATTTGTTCTAGTTCTGTATTTTTCTTTAAATATTCTGTTATTCTTCTGATAAATCTCATCTGTAGTTTTTAATCATGTTTTTCTTTCATTGCCCATGTTTAACCAGCATTTTATTAGCTTACAATTTATTATTATCGTTCCTTATTTTTGAAATCCAGTCTTCCATAATTATTATTTTATCCTTTGTTTTCTTTACTCTTATATTTCAATAATGTTTAATCTCTAATGAAATCTGTTTGAGAAGTTTTAAAATGTGTGGTAGTATACAGTGTAGGTATAGGTTTTGCAGTATCTTTTGCGCCGTGTATGTGTATTTGAAAGTTGGCTCATGAGAAACTGTGAATTGGTTTCTATTAGTTTTGATTAAAGATGTTATCTCGTAAGGTGAGAAGTTTGGGAATTGACACCATTCGGTTATATCATCCTATCAGAGAGGTAAGCTATGCCCTTATTGCAAACTTATAAAAACTAGTTAAAAGTTTTCTAGCTGGGGAATGCGCACACATTCCGTTGAGATGTCCGCGGAACTGGCCAGAGAAAAATCGCAGAAATGCTCGCGATCTCCTACCCAACAAGAATCAGTCTCATCGTATACCTATACCGTATGTCCCATAATGTTGTCAAAGGCATTTAACATGGGAAAACAGTTTTTGGTAAATTAAAACTGTCCGGCTAATAACTAGCAATAAGATACCGTATTGCACGGGACAATGTATTCCTATATATTATATAGTATATATTACTTCATTTTAATAGCATAATTCAACGATATTTACACAAAAAACATAAAAAATGTTTCGCTTCATGTTTGAATCAATTACTCTACACTCAAAATAACAGTTTAAAGTTAATTGTTATGTGTGGTTACCCCTCTCAAATGGGTATTTGACCAAATTTATTTATTTAAATCGATTTAATATTCATAGTCACGTCACTGTCAATACTGAATTTATGAAGTTATTATAATGACAGACTTTTAAATTCAGCGCCTCTCTTCGAGATTATGTAAAAAGATGATTAAAAATAAGAACACTATATAGATGTATACCTCAGACAAAGACAGTGCACCAGGGACTGTCTATTTTGACATGCTTTTTCGATGTTATTTTGAAAAGTGATAGCAAGTGCGATAACATCATTGGCATTTCTGTACTTAAGACAAAGACAATGCTTCGAAGTATGTCATTGCTATGATGGAAACAAACATTTTAATGTAGTATAGGTTTCTAGATAAGTTAGATCATATTATCACTAGATACATAAGGAAAGGTCAAACAAAGAATGGCAATACGTGTTTTCCTCTTTATTCTATGAGGCGTAAGTATACAATCTTAGATCATATATTACTAGATACGTAAAACAGACCAAATTTTGGTCAAACATAGAAGGATAAAACTTATTCTCCGCTTTGTTATATAAGACGGAAGTATTCAATGCACAAGGATAACTTGCTTGCATTACCAACTTAAACATAAACATCTATTATTACAAGTATTTGTTTAAGTAGATGTACAAAAGAATCAAAATTATTATTTCATGCGTAAATATAATAAACACTTTTATTTAATATTTAAAATAACACTTTTTTAAAGTTTTAAATTTTCCATTTTAACTTTCCAAAAGATTCCTTCAGAAAAGCACCTAACTCATGAAGTAATTCATAATTTTTCCAAAGTATGTTCAAAGTATATTGACAATTGTGTACAATACGTCATTATGGATTTTGAATATGACGTTTAATTCGTACTTTCGTCTCCAAAAAAGATGGAAAAAATATATGTTTGACCAAAAATAATGTAAGTACAAAATCACTGGATGGTATATAACAACTGATAACTGATATCCATATTAATGACAAATGACATATTAGAAAACATTGCATCTTAGCTTCACCTCAAGGTACTTTAGTTTTTCAGCCATGCAAGTTCCTGTGAGGTAGTGCGCGATATTGGGCTCGACTTGTAACCGGAGCATAATGACAGGGAAGTGTTCGTTAGATGCAGAACTTGACACTGCAGCGGAGACCGGCGCAGGCCTCGCTAACCTAGTTAGCAGCAGCTAAGTGCGTTACACTATCGCCACTAAGTAACGCCAAAAGCCTGTCGCTCCCAACATTCAAATAACGACGTTTATACAAGCAGAAAGGATAACGGCAAGGCATTGCCATCCTCTCGGCAATATTCACTATGGGAGTATGTCTGTACATTTAAAATCATAACTTGTACTTGTCGTCTTCAAATATGTCATCATAACTAAATAAACGGACAGGTCACTTTCTTAGCGTGCTTCAAATCGAATTTGATTTGTTAATCTTTATCCTAAAAAATATTGCTACGGACGAGTAATTCGATAGATCACTATAAGCTTCAAATCTCTAGAAAAGGCTATAGGCTGATAATCTATATTATTAAAATGCAATACGTCTCAAGAAACAAGTGCTTCAAGTACATAAGGTCCTGTTCAATGTAGGAATTTTGTGTCATAGATGATGATGATACTGGTAATGAAAATACAAGGTTTGTAATTATTTCAAAATTCAGTTTGTGCTATCCTTATTCAACATATCACGCTTTATCACTAATTCATGTTACTGTAAAATTATATTTACTATGTGCCGTACTGTTAATGAAAAACAGTAGAACTTCGATATAGCGGACTAATGCGGGTGAGGGGATATCCGTTAAAGTCGAAAGTCCTTATTTACGACCACTATGGAAAGTGGCACTTTTCTCACACTATATAAAGCTTGAAAATTGCGTATTTCCCACAATTGTGTTAAAAGCGCACCTTGTTCGTAGTGATTTTTTTGAATTTTTCGTATAATATTTGATAATAAATTGACATTGACAACTGACAGAATACATTTCGTGAGAAATATGTACAAAATAAATGAAAACCATCTCTTTCCTTGCAAGTTTTGAACGATTAAAATCTTCGAACTCTATGGAAAATGGAACTTTATTTACACTTTATAAAGCTTCAAAGTTGCATATTTCCTGCAATCGTAGTTTAAAGAGTGAGAAATAATTTCTCACAGTATTTGCCAACACTGCGCATGAGCAGTGTGGAAAATATAATTTCTTCCAGTAATAGCTAACACTGGGCATTTTTGTTCTGTAACATTTAGCAGTGTAGTAATAGAACAAGTATAGTGTGCCAGTCGTGCAGAATCACCCATTTCCCACGAGGTGTGATAGTTTCGGTACGAAATGAAGTCGAGTGCTGGAATCACACAGTGACTTTCTGCTAGTGTTGCGTAATATACTATTTCCCAATGCATTTAAACTACATACTCTAGTGTAACACGCTTGCTTAGCGAAATGAACAGATTTATGGTCAAGGACGCATATTTTGCGCCTTGAAGCTTGTTTTCCGTTACAGGTACGTGATGCCATCGGTGGACAACGACAACTGTTACATTTTAGTATTTGTTCATATTAGGGAATAAGATGAACCGGTTAATAAGAGCTCCTGGATTGGAAATCTCATTCTCTTGTTGTAGACATTCACTTGTTGAGACTGTTGTTTTACACTTCGTCTGTTTACTGAATAGGCCACGCACCAATAGCCTTCCTAGAACCGGTTTACTGTCAAGGTTTGATGGTTTATGGCCGTTTTAAGTAAATGTTCAAAAGCGATATACCGAATTTTGAAATCGTTTTAGGTGTTTTGTTGCAATTACAAAAGTCAATTTTGCATTCACGATAAGTGACATTTGGATTTAAACATGTTATATTTAGGTCCATTATGTCGAGGTTGTACTGTACTAGGTTTTAAATAATTCCACAATTATGTTCGTGTTGTCCCAATATGACACCTCACTAATTCATATAGTAGGTGTCCTACATCGGCCAAAAACGTAACAACTGGCATTTTGTAATTCTGCGACCGGTGTACGAATGTAAAGTGCAGTAGTGTGTTCATTACGCGCAGCGAGTAAGTGTTTACCGTCGGATGACGAACTGAACGGGCATAATGAGAATTCCGTGTCGGTAGTTTTTGGATAATGGCCCGGGCTCGTCGCGATCAGGCTTGTAAATTGTAATCAGGCCAATTTGGACTGAAGAGCTGCTAGATGGGCTTTAAATGCGCACTTTGATTAATATTCAGCACAGCGCTAACGTCCAGCTTTTTTCCTTTTGTTTACAAACTTTTCTCCACACCGGGAAATTATTTCACCGAGGACAAATTATCGCTAAGCGAATGAAATTACCTTTCCAATGCACTACATTTAAACTGCATGTTCTCATTATGAAATTATCACACTTTATATAACAACTCGAGCTTGAATTTCTCATTAAATTTACTCTAATATTATGTGAACATTATTTACAAGCATCGGTTACGCAGTTTGTTAGTTTATAGGGCTCTGACTGGAATTGACCTAAATGTAAAATAATGGGTTCTAATCTCATCATAAGCAAATAAAATACCACTGTGTCCAAGAGATTCTGAACCCACTATGAATTGTAAGTTCCTGGGAGTAGGTTGACAACATACAAGTTCATTGTTGTTCAAATCTTCCTTTACTCTTTATTTAGGGTATGGACCACATTTTGGAAAAATCATTACTACACTATAATATTAAATAATATTAAAAAATATTTATTACAATCATTCATCTTCTTTGCATACCGCACATTCGTTTTCGTAATGTTCTATGAAGATCGTTTACCTTTCTATATGCGAATACTTTTTTTGTGTTTACTTTAACAACAAAGCAGAGCCTAAATGGACCACTAAATTACTTATGACTGCGTCTAGTATGAATCATATTTTTAGGTTACGTTAAGTCTTATGCTCATGTTTATAGAGTTTGCACTTAAATAATTAGTTTAAATCCGCCGAAGTAATAATTAACTAATTGTATATTATAAGGTACACAATTTTTAAAATCTTGGGTTATTTTACTGTTTCTAAACAACAAAATTAAATATGTAGTGCAACAAATAAAGGTTTACTGAAAAATGAAACGTTTTTCACGTCAGTATGAAGATCTTGACGATTTTGTTAAATCGAGACTAATAATTTATCTATATGCTTTACCATTTTTAACAAATGGACCTGAATTGTAGTTGTCCAAACAAGGTTTTGTAATATTATTGCTTTTTTGTGTGAATCACATAACTGGGTAATTGTATTATTTAAAAAATTAAATTTAGGCGGTAATTAATGTTGAATGGTAAAGGGCAAACTATTAGCAACGGTGCATTAAATATTATTGCACATGCCATTAGAGCACGAAAATAATAAACAAAATGTAAGAGATTAAAGTTTCCTCCAATAAAGATTTTTTTTCTTAATTTTGTGCTATGCTTTTATCCGATAAAAATGATGTATTCGATAAACCTTTCCCTCTAATGTATTGGGTGTTATTTATCTTTTTCATCATCAACGTAGTCTAATCTAATCTAATCATAATTAATACCTAAGATACTTGATTCCTACATTTTAGTAGTATAGCTTATCAGCCTACAACTTCTATATAAGGACCTACAGCTTACAGGTTTCGAATCACTAGAACTGTGATTAGTAGTTGGCAAACTAGGATTTGAACCCCAGACCTTACTTTCCACACATTTCGAATCGAAGCGCGCTAACTAAGTGATCGACTGCTCATTTAATATTCCTCTGTTGTTATGTAGCAATGTGTGAGACAAGTCCACTCATAATTTGTTATCGAATTAAATCACAGTATTTTGGTGAATTGAACCAATCAGATTCAAATCTCACTGCCATTGTCAATTACTGGTAATTGCCTAAATATGCGTTGCTTAGATACAACGTCTCTCAAAATTGTGACAAGTAATTAAATGAAAAAAATATATATTTGGAGGAATTGTCATGCCGAATACCATTCGTAACTAGAAATTTTACTTGTAATTTTTACCTAACCCACTCCTGCTTGTTGCTTTAGAAAATCGTCACTCTTCCTGCGGACTCGTTTGATTTTCGTCGCAACAATCAATCGTGACCATAACGACAAAAATATCAAGTGAAATTCTATTTACTGGTGGTATTACATATGGAAATATTTACTGACAATATTTACTTGGTTCCTGACAAGTTTTACTTACATTTTATTGATATATCTTATCAGCCTATAACTTCTGTAAACTTCCTACAGCTTATAGTTCCGAATCACTAGAACACGCGATTAGTAGTTGGCAAACTGGGATTTGAACCCCAGACCTCACTTTTCACACATTGCGGAGCGCTAACCAAGTGATCCACCGCTCATTTAATGTTGCTCTGTTTTTATGTAGCAATGTGTGAGAAAATATTTACAGACAATATTTACCCACTAAGTTTCTGTTTTCTTAAAGGTGCGAAAACCCAAATATTTACTTTGCAACAATTTAATTTTTCATTCTTCTTCGTTTAGATTTGCATTTACAACTTTTATACGCTTCGGGGTGCTTTCATCCCTTCATCCTCATCTACCCTTGTTTTATCATCACCTGACACCCTCTAATTATGTGCGGGGGAGGCAGGTTTTGTCTCTCTTTGTGGCGTTCGTTGGAGGAAAAAATTTGATATGCCTTTCGGGGGGATATTTGCAGTGTTTTATCCTCGTCCCACAAGGGTGGGGGAGGGGGCTGGTCGCGTGCTTTTTCAGAAAGCGGTGACTCTTTACCAGTAATTGAATTTGGAGATTGACACGTAATTATTACAGTTCAAATGAAATGAGTGCTTTGTGGTGAAAAATTGAAATTATTTCCAGGGTGATAAATTAGTTAAAATAAAAAGCCTGTACGTCATAAAATCAAATAATGAAATTCTCGTTTATATTTTAAATTGATTGCAAATATATCATAATATACTTCAAGTTATTATTAATATAAATTCTAGATGAAAACAATATTAACTGTTACCATGGTCTCTAGAAGTTCAATTGGTTTTTGCGCTTGTGTATGTATTTTAATAATGAATAATTGAATTTTGGAAAAATTCATGGACTTCACTGGGATTTGAACCCAAGGCCTTCTCATTTCTAGTAGGATGCTCTACCAACTGAGCTTCAAAGTTCTGTGTAGTTCATGAATCTTTCAGTCTTTTACAGTCTTTTTGTCGCGTTTTACTCTCATTCTCTCATTTTTTCCAAAATATAATTCTTCATTATTAAAATGTTAAATCGTCATGCGGTTCTGAAATTTATAACTTTACTGTTGTTATTAATGTATTTGTTTCATGACAAGTTTTACTTGCATTTTAAAGGTGTAGGACGTCACAATTGCAGGCTATGACAGATCTGAACGTCAAATCTCACATACCATTCAATTTGCATGGACGCTTACTACATGGGGGATATCGGAGCTCATGCCCCCGAGGAAAATTTTCTTAGGGATAATGCCCTCAAGGAAAGTACAGCATTTTTTACATCATTAATAAAGCCCTGAATTGTTATTATTTTAAAGAATTATTATACATCCATCCATTTTTTAGAAATAACTGACTACTAACGTAAAATGGGTGTGAGTTACATCCTTAAAAATGTTACCAGTAAATTCCTCGCATCAAAGTAATTATATGCATACAAATTTTCATTTTTAAATTCCTACTAGTACATTCGTAACTACAGATTGAATATAGAGTGACCATTTATTTTTTTAATAAAATCAGTATAAATATAATATTTAAAAAAAATGATAAAGGAAAAATGAAATTTGATGCCATATACAATCACTATACAATGACTAATATTTATTAATAATATTCTTCTAATGTGTAAAAGCATTTTTTTAGCATATACTATTTTATAGGTTTTTTGAATTTTAATTCTTCGGGACATTTAATATTCTCGGGCAAAATATTTTCTAAATTTAAATATAACTATTCCTATATGTATTACTATTTGCTGCAATTATTAATTCTTGAGTTTTTTATTAAAAGTAGATTATTTGATGAAAACCAAAGTTCTGCTTTTTATAGAATAGCTTTACATGTTTACATACCTCTACCTCTCTATTGCTATAATTTGATTGCTATTACAGTTTACAGTTTTTCTCAAAATCAAACATTGTAACCAAGTCACTAACTAGTCCAACGATAAATCAATTATTTTATTACTGAACCGATAGATAAAAATTTTAGTTAATACTTAAATTACTTATATAAAAACGTGTAAATATCTATCAATAAATAATTATAAAAAAACGAAAATCAGTACATTCAGTACTGTCTGTAAAAAAATCAGTACAAAATATGTTGCAAATTATTTGTCAGTACAAGGGTCTGAAAATCAGTACTGTACTGACAAAATCAGTACGAATGGTCACTCTAATTGAATATCATCTATAGGAATTACATGACCGATAATAATGCGCGTCTCAGTTTATACCGGGGATCCTGAGTCGTTAGCAGGTTAGCACTCAGCCCTGTTCGGCGGGGTGTAGGGGCGGTTGTGGGCCATTTTTTTTTTTTTTAAATAAGGTTTTTAGTTTCTTTTCATCCTCTTTCTAGTATTTCTTTTTTCTTGTAATTTTATGTTTTGATATTGGTCATTATAAGAAATTTTGATTATTAAGTTTCACCTTCAAATGAGGCTCTTTGGAGCATCAGTATATAATATACCATTATTGTATTTTAAAACTACCTATTGTATATAATATAGTATTTTACTTACTGGTGAATAATAATTGATTTTACTAAAAACAAATGCATAAAGTTTACGATTTTTCTAACTCAGAATACAGTTACAGTATTAAACATTATTTCTGTATGTACTCGTAATTAAAAAAGAAATTCGTAATAATTATTTTTTTATTAATAAAGAAATAATCAATTATTAAAACAAATAAGATATTAAAACCCTTTTACTATATTATATGTATAAAGTTAGAGGTAAAATCAATTTGAATATATTTCTCGCACTATAATAAATTTGAATAGTGGTTGATTCAAGAAGGTTAGATATATTTATAAACAACCTCATCCATATATATTTGTATGAGCAATGTAGGGTAATTCTTTTCGCCGAGATAGAGAGGTCTTGTTCGTTTTGCAGTCTAGTTTGTGAAACTAGAACATTCATTTGAATCTGGATCTAGACGTTAGTCTTATCGACAGACAAAGAAGTGTGAAATTGAGGATTTGCATCTGATTTAAAATTGTAGACGCAATCTTAAACGGATTACGGTATGAGAGTTTATTATCAGCTCCAAGTTTCTTCGAATTTCCAACAAATAATACCTCACCTACATAATCATACGACCAGCGAAGAAGATCATGAATTTGATAAGGACTTTTGCATATGCACACAAACATTCCTTTCTTGCAATTCGTGTATTTTTTACAAATATATAAGAATATTTTTAACAAAATTGACATATTTAATTTTACAAGTGGAATGAGTAAATGTCCTCAAATATTATTCTTGAGATTTATATTGCCTTGTTCTATATATTATATATGTATTTATTTATTTCAAATCAAAATGATTTAATTTTTATAATGTCCAGTGTAAGATCGAGATGAACCTTAAAAATCAGAAAAAAATAATTACCGCATTAAAAAAAATCTGATGTGGACACCACATGACTTCTTTCTACGCTAAGTTATACACATTTTTTGCTGCACTTCATTTACATACTTTTTCATTTGAAAATGAGATGATTCTACGGCTAATCGTTCTTCAATATCCATTCGTTTCATATTTTTTAACTTCCTTTTGAAATGGATCATCTTATGAAAATTTTATTAAAATGTTTATCACTATTCCTTATTGCATTACACAATAGTATAGGTACTGTGCAACTAGTGCAAAAAATCGCCTATTTCCCACGAGATGTCAAAGTCGAGTGCTGGAACCACACAAGGTAGAAAATAGGCTTTTCTGCGCTATATTTTTTCTACGACCACAATTTTAATCGTTACAAAATTAAAATACATGCACGAAAGCTATTTGATATAACAAACAATATAGCGCAGATAACCTCGCAAAGAGTACCTTCACGCATGCGTAGTGTTGGCAATACTATATTATAGCAATCCCATATAAAAACTTTCAAAATTTTACGGCTAATCATTTTTGAGTTATGCAACATATGTACGTACAGACATCAAGCCGAAACTAGTCAAAATGGATAGTCACAATGGATATTTCCGTCTAATCTGAAAACCGAAATTTGTCACGATTACAATATTTCCTTTAATTTGTACAAGGAAGTAATATAACATATTAACTTTAACCATTTAATACGAATTTAAAAAAAATACCATTAAAAAATTGATTACCTATAACCCTACTTCAATGAATGCTTTGCTTATGCGTAATCCAAGTATTTTACTTCTAGTTTGTCAAATATCACCACAAATCATCCTCTATGTCATTTAGAAATGCTGATAAGCATCTATAAATATTGATAATTCCACTAAACTGGTAGAATTATCTTTGGAACTAAATAATATAGCTAATTCTTTTTATAAATTAGGACTAGAGTTAGTTTGTCATTTTAGGATGTTAACAAGGGATATAACTAATCCGGAGTACAGGCTAATCTTTTTTATGAATCTGTGTGTTTATGATCAACCCGTTTCATTAACCAAGCTGAGAAAAAAGCGCAAAGATGAGATGATACAGAAGATGCATGAAATAAATATTGCTTAACAACGTTTTAAAGGTTTCCAGTTTTCCATTTAACAACATATTTCTATTCTAGTACCTAGTAATATTGGGTCAACACGAAGTGCATAATTCTAATGCAAATTAAATATCCTTTGTAAAATATCTGATATCCTTAGTGCAAGTATGTAACATCATCCTAGCACAAGAACATTATCCTTTCCTATCTAAGTGCATCGAAACACGATCTCTCTTATAATAACCGTAGCTTCCCTACTCGGAATTATTTAAATAGACTTATAAAATATGCTAAATAGTGGCTCCCCACAACACAATACAGATATATGTAGATTGCCGGCGGAGGGAGGTAATGATATCACCAACGCCAACCCTGATCAGCAGAGGATGCATAAAACATCAAATGTACGGATCGATTAGGTAACAGCTGCAACGGAATGTATGCTTTTTTAATTATTTCTATTCATATTTATGGGAATCGCATATGCCAATGCGAGGGTTCATGTGGAATTTTACATTTTAACTCTCTTTAAAGGGGAATAAATCAAGCTTTTCCGGTAAATATAAATAAAAAAACTGTACAGGGAGAAATCGTTATCATCAATAAGAATCATTTAGCAGTTGCCAATATCAAAATCTACAAATACATTATTTGATAATTATTAAATTAGATTTTAAATTGTTCAAATAAAGGTTTTTCCTTGCATTTTTTACTGCAATTTTTTTCAACTATATGTTCGGATGGTTAGTGATTTGTTATCTGTGTTGCGACTAGATCATTAATCTAAATCAATTTCGTGATCTTTTGAGCTAGATCTAAAACAAGGTCTTGTAACATAAATGGGTGACATTAGGCTCATTTTGTCCTGCCATCTTCTACTTTTTTTAAAATATATACGATAGATTACATCAAAATTTTCAACGATATTTCTTATTGAATATCCTATACAATATTTTTTGATAATAATTGACATAGTTTTTAACTGATTAAGATTAAGGTTTCTGTTCCATGTAATAAGAATTTCATAAAGAAATATATTTAAAATTATTTATATTAACCATAATTCAATGAATGCTTGGCGCATGCATGTAATCTTGGTTGTCAAATATCACCTCAAATCTTCCCCCGTATCATTTAGAAATGCTAACAATGGTCTACAAATATTTCTAATTCCACCGAACTAGTGGAGTTATCTTTGGAACTATTGTATTGTATTGTATTATCGCTTTTGTCACCAAGACCTAGAAGATCTATTGTGACACATCCCTTACTTAGTTTTCCGGAAACAGTTCCAGTTTTCTGATAAAGTCTATTATAGTTCCAGGAGTCAAGTTCTTAATCTCATCTGCCGTAAGATACCTCTTACCTAGTAGGTTCCTTAAAAAGTTCCAAATAAATGTGACCTATGTTGTCAGTCTACATCCTTTTAAAGGACCAATACATTATAGTGGAATCTGAACCACTCGGACATCGTATTTTCATGTTGTGCTTAGTTCAAATCTGAGCATGCTAAACAAATGAATCAGCGCTGTTCTATAAGCAATTGAACTATTGTTAGCTATTGTGTAGGTGGTTGATTACTGCACCATAGTCTGTTTTGATATTCCTTGCATTTATGCTAATACCTCTGGTAAAAGTGATGAGTATAATTGAATTTGCGCATGAATCATCCTGCAGTGAACTGAGCTTTTCCTGCATTGTAGCCTGCGCTATTAGTCGCGGATTTGCGTCAGTCGCACCCCAAGACTGTCACGGGCACCTCTGCCCTGCGGCGGCAGGAATCAAGCAGGAACAAGCGCAGCAGATATATGAATTCGTATTTACATATTTGAAAAGCAATAACTTCAATCCCTCCGCTTTAAATCAATCTACCACTGTCCCCTAACTTCTCGCCCGACAAGCTGAATTTTGACCAATTTACATATTCATACACGATGGACATCTGCGGCAAAGAGTTCACTAGTTCTTTAAACTTTCAAAGTTCATAGGATTAGAATGCGGAATTAGAATACGGAACTAGGGAATACGGATCACGCCTTCTGTTGCAAATTGTGTGAGTTTCTCTAACTAGATTCAGTTTTACAATAAACAAAAATTTTGCAAGAAGAATTCATTTTTGTTTTCTTACAATAAATTCCCTTCACCGCGTCACCTAAACAACAAAGCAACATCGGAAATCTCTACTTCTCACTTCGCCCCCAGATTAGCGAGCGGGAATTTTTGGGAAAAACACTCCTATTTCTACAGCATTTGTTAAAAAACTGTATTTGCAATAAAAAGTATTATGTCTCAAACATTCCTTTGCGTAGTAATATAAAATAAAATAGAGGATTATTGAATAAAATTTAATTAAAAAAAAATTTAGTGCATTTCATTTACAATGTTGGCAATAACTGCTGTCATGATAACAGATTGACAGCATGACAGCACTTAGTATTAAAACATATAACTACAAACTAGTGTGTGTACACAATAAATAAAAATCTTTGTACAAAAATAAAAATTGATTATTGATTTTATGATTTTCGTACAAAAAATATTAAACAAACCTCTTACGTGAACTTGGTTCCCGGAATTGCAAGCTCGCGCCACAAAACACTCATGCGGGAAACGATCGTTCCCACACTTGATAGGTAAATAACTATTTAAATACCGTTCGATCAGGAAAATTGGAGAAAAAAAAAATATTCACGATATGGAAATATAAGATATGTTATGATAAACAGCAAAATCGTGTCAGTGACTGTCAAAACTCGAACTATAATATTTGTAATTTTTTAAAAATTATTTTATTAAAATATTTACTATTTTTGGTTATATGCAAGTAAGGAATACAATAGTTATTTAAAGCATATTTATATGTTTTTATAACAGTTGAAATAGATCAATTTATGTAATTTAATTTTTTAGCAAACACCACTGTTTGAAAACTGAATTACCTTAACATCTGCGTCACAGAACACTTGAAAAATATTACGGCTTAACAAGTAAGAATTAAGACTTTCTGAAATTGCACCTCGCTTCCAAATTAGATAAAGTTTCTTATCAAAAAATTAAAAATAAATGGTGGAGGACCTCATTATGAGTAAAAAAACTAAATGTATAGCTCTTATATTGATTGCTTGATTATTTCACGAATGACAATTATAAAAAATTTTCACTAAAAAGTTGCCCTCAAATGAATCATTCTGACTGGATGAAAAAATAGTCAGTATAATACTGCTCCCATTGGTTAAATTTTCCAGTATTTCGCATCATGATTAGTTAAAAACTAGTCGTTAGAATTTATAAAAACAGTAAAATGTTTATGCTCGTAATTATTTAACAAAATAAGACAACAATAAAGAGTTTTATTACAAAAATATGTAAAATAATGCAAATTGACAATTCCAAATTTAAATATGATGATTATTAGATTACGATGCCGTGTCTTATACTAATTGCATTGTGTTTGTTGCAGGTATGTCCCAGCCGCTCTTCATTTGTAAGTAAAATGTCTTTATTAAAAGTGTAAAATTCCTTATCAACGCAGTCGGTTTTGAAATTGAATTTCCCCTGCATCGGAACTTCAAAGACGTCTATTGCTTTATGCTTTAATGTCGCGACGAGCCTTCACACGCCATTTACAACTCCAGCAGGATGGAGCCGGCTCGCGATTTATTTCGCTCTCTATCAGCAACGAGAAATATGAACGCTACCATTTCGGAATAGACTCCAAGTAGGATCTAATCGTTGACTGGGTTTAAGTATGCATATACTAAATCTATTTCATTTATGGAAAGAATTTAAAAAGGAAATAAATATGATTTTGAGAAAAAAATCTGGGGACCATTTGGATCTTTTTAAACAAAAAAAAATTTCGATCTCTATCAACTTGGAGCAATAAGAACGCGTTCATTTCGGAATAGACTCCGAGTAGAATATAATTGCTAACTGGGATTAACTATTAACACACTTAAAACTATTTCATTTCTTGAAAGAATTAAATGAAAACAAATATAATTTTGGAAAAAAAACCCTACGTCATCATTTTGATCTTTTTAAACAAAATAGTCATTTTGGTATTAGATAAGGGACGTCTGGATTTAGACTTTCTAGACTCTTGTCTTGTCTAGATTATGAAGACTGGACTGGCAAAAGTCTTCTACGAAAATTTCAGGGCAAGGCAAAACTTTCTTGTTCTAGATCAAGGTTCTAGACAATTTTTATGACTCTACATCAGGGATGGCCAAGCTCTCGGTTAGCCCGTGCCGCTTTTGAAAATTTGAAATTATTCGAGAGCTGCAATCAAATATTTCAAAGAGTTATACTATAAATAAATAAATATATATTAAATATTTCAGTATTAGTAAAAATATTTCATTTAAATAATATTTCGTTCGCAAGCTATAAGAGATTAAATTTTGTTGCGATGTCATGTGATGTCATTTGTCTTTAGCAATTTCATTGGTTGTCTGATTTAAAAAAAAACAAATACAAAAACATAGTTTAGCTATTCGGATTTGAACATAACAAATACCCCATACAACTAACATTTTGTAATTTACATGTTATTTACTAAACTAACATTTTCAAGCGACTACCCTATAAAAGTATTTGTTAGTTCTATTGGTTAGTAATTATATTGTTTCGTTGTTGAAAACTTTTTTTATCCCTGTCATACAAATTTTTCAGATAACATTAGTAACTGTTAGAATTTGGTTTTAATTTTAATTATATTTAGAAGTGAATAACAAATGTATTGTAGTACAATATACGGTAACAATTTTTACAATTTCTAGGAGATAACAGACTCGCTAGTCATTTCCTCTTCACTACTAAAAACCTTTTTACCTCACTAAAACTGTAAAATACTATTACATGTTATTCTTTAATGGTTTTTAATAACACTTTGATGCAGACTGAGTTACAGTAGAAACGTTAGTATTCTATATTAGTCTTCAAGCAGTTTCAAGAATTTTTGTTCAAATTGAAGACAATATTTCTCTAAAACCTCACACCATGTCTGTATTGTTTTATATATTTATATATATTCTCCCTCTATCCAACTATATTGAAAAGTCCTATAGCGTGATGATCTTGCGAGTGACATCATACTTCTTTATGGCTTCAATCAAAATAGATCAATAAATAAATTTTAATACACCATCAAGTCTTTATATCCCAATAACTTCAAACTATAACTACATATCCTTGTAAAAATACCACTAAATTTTTATCGCTGCTTTATATTTACCCTGTATTGACAAAAGTAACGTCCTTGTATATTCACTCGGTTTATTCCGCACTTCAAAAGAATTTTTGCTCTTAGCAAGATTGGGAAAATGCTACAAAGTTTTTCTGTTATTAAACACATGTTCCGGCATTAACTCTTTGCAGAATTACCGTGTATGAAATGGTTCCTCGTATCTAATGTTCTTATTATATTATATGTAATTAATTTTAAATTTTAAGTTTCCATTAAATGGATAATATCACATTAAAATAAAATGTCAAATAAACTCCTTTACATTGCAATCAAAATTTCAAATGGCATTTTATTTGTTTAAGTTTTGCTTAAATATTAAGGCTTTTTGATGCAAGTGAGTATAGAACATACATAATTTACAATCACCAAATACTGTAACACAAAATATTTCAGAAGTATCGGCTATTTTATGTTTAGGGTCTTACAATTAGCACGCCTTAACTTTGACAGTTTTTATTTATTTATTTATTTATACCTTTGACCATATTACATGATACAGGTATGTCACAACAAAAAAAAATCAAGCAGTTTAAATATGGTACATTATGTATTACATGTTTAGAAATTCTACAATACTGTAAAAACATTTATAAATTAAGAAGTTTTTCATTTCTCTCTTAAATTTATTTAGAGAATTAATAGATTTTAACATACTTGGTAGTTTGTTATATAGAAGTGCTCCAATATAATAAATGTTTTTTTTTCGTACGTAGATGATTTGTGATGTAGCAGTATTAAATTATTTTTATTACATGTGTTGTAAGTGTGGTAGTCGCAGTGCTGATACAGCTTCTTCCCCTTTGGTAGTATGTGAAATATAATATTTTCTTTTTGACAATTATTTTTTCTTTTACCAAAGTGATAACATATTTGTTACTTTTTATAATCGATTTCTGTATTTTCATATTTTTATTATTGTCCCCTTATTAAAAATTTTCTAGGCGCGTTAATGATTGTCGGCTGGATGGCTGAGCGAGCTAGCGCACATCTCTAGCTCGCTGTGACGTCATACGAACCTGAGATCCTCAGTTCAAGTCCCAGCGACCGACAACGTGTGATTTGTCGTAAAATAAAAAACACAGCTACTTGTGTATCACACTCGGATGCTATAGACTTGCCATCTATACATCTTAAATAGAAGTAGCACTGGCAATTGAAACAACCGACAGTACGGCAGTTAGAACTGCGGCTCGGTGAGTTCGGTTGCCCTATGCTCCGTCTGGGAGATTCAGGAACACATTATTTAATGATTGATAAACAGAAAAATCACGAAAATGTGACGAAACTTTCCGAATTTAAACGATTAGCCCTTTAAATTTGTTGGCATTCCCCATCTTTCTCTAATTTTTGTTTCTCTGTCTTACTGTCGCTTCTGTATATAACTATTCTGTGCTAGGGTCTTAAAACAGTACTACTCGAGGTGGTAGACATCGACTCGTTCTATCGTCATTTACTTTATAATTGGACCTCGTGCAACATTCAAAAGGCAGCGCGTCGAATCGGCCTTCGCTTGAGATACCGTCATTTTTGAATCAAGAAATATTAGTCAGCGAAAATATATACCTTACTATGTTTAATGAAAAATAAAATATTTTTGGAACGTGTGACTGGATTAGAACTAAAATATTTTTTTTGATTGATCCTTGAATCGATCGCTTCTTGACATATCGACGTTTTTGAATCAAGAAATATTAAATTTTGATGTGTGACTCGGTCAACCGAACCCTTGAGTCTCCGTTTCGTGTTTCTATAATTGTGCCATAGATGCAATAAAATGAAGTAGCTCTTAACATGATCATATATTGGTACGGATTCATAAACACAAACAACTGTAATTCGCGGAATTACAACACATGATTAATATAGATTACACAGATTGTCCCATCTCTAACATATGTACCACAATTACACACGTGATTGTAAAAAGCTCTTGCTGGCAGCCACGAACTGCAACAATGGAGGCATTGAAAGCCGGCTCGCATATCGGGCGATTGCATTGGACACAATGATGCCGAATATCTCATGTCATTATGGAATGCACATTATGTTTAAACAACTGCCATAATCAAACAGCAGCAATTCAATTAGCGGGACGTGAAGTAGTACGGTGTGGATTACATGTATGATGCCTATTGTGGGGATAATTAGCGTCAATATGACTGATAGGGTGGAGTATTGCTGCTGGACGCTCTGCTCTGCTTCATGATTTTTGTTAACACTCATTTCATATATTTCATATTAATAAATATATATGTGTTCCAGAATTATTGTCATAGGTGATTAAACATGGGAAAACAGTGTTTGGTAAATACTAATTGTCCGACTACGAAGTTACAATATTGCACAGGACAATTCTTTACGTATTAGTACATTTTATTTAGTACAAATTATATAGCATGGTCTGTGTCTTAAGATCATTGTAGAGATCATGAATATTTTTTTATTTCAATGAAGGACGTTTTCATTCTTATCAACATCATGAGCGCCAATTTTTCTAAATTTCATTGCGAGCCAAATTTCTTGTAAGACCAAAGTCAAAACACATAGTTGCAAGAAAAAACAAATGTTAGAGAGGAATAAAGGGAAACAAAAATTTATTTTATTTTCTTTACTTTTCTACCTAAGTACTTGTTATAGATATCCATGATATCTATGACGGAAATTACGGATATCGAAGTACACATATCCGTCGTCATTGATAGTTACTGTTTGACACGTTTGAAATATAATATACATTGCCTTGTATAATTGCTTGTAAAACGTATTGTATTACTCTTTACTAATTAGTTTTATGCTATAATATATATAATGGTTTAACACTCCGTTGTGGAGTTGCACCGCTTTTACTTAAGCTTTCTAGATCCTTTTTTGGAGGGGATCGGACTCCGTTTCAGTTATTTATTAAATATTTTTCGCTATGATGTTATTATACTATAATAAATATTCTATTATTTTACGTCGTGTTGTCTCTCTTTACCGATACAACAGTACTTATGTCCATCTAGTCTACTGAAACGGTACCTACGTCCTCTTCTTAAGGTATAATTAGCCAAATATCGTCTAGAGGAAGGTATAACTTACCCTACGCTGTGTTTATTAGTAAACCTTCATCGTTGTAATACAAAGTAGCTGTTAAGAGTGGAGGAATCTGGACTGGTATGTGATAAAATAAAAGAATGATATTCACTCGAAAAGACAGACAACATATTTGGTCTTATTATTTATTATATTATTATTTATCGATAACGTAAATTATTTAATTAATTAGTCAAATAGTGCTGTGGAATATTACACTCTCTGGTATTAACCTTATGAACCTGAGGGATACCACAGCCAAACCTCAGGTAGAGAGACATTTTGACAATATAACAATTTTATAATGGATTACATTCAATTCTTAAAGAGTTGTCTCAATAATTTATTGTAATCATTTATAGTCAAATTGATTGACTGCGACCAAACCAATATTGGTCATTCTGATGTCTTTTGTTTCTGGGGGCGCTCGGCATTGCCTGAGGGCCAATATTGGGGTAGACACCCAGCTGAGCTGGCGAGTCTAATGCAATTGCTACTGAGTAGCCGCATGCCTTCATGGTACCGGTGCCGTACCACGGTTGTGTATTGTTTCTTTGTACCCAAGTGAACGTGGATAAACCAGTGCTCATGCGTCAGAGACGAAGCTAATGTGCAGAAGTTCTTATTGTGGTGCCGTGACAGGGCCACAGCTGCATCACAACAGCGGTTTCAGAGGTGTACTAGGTCATCTTGGTGCTGTGACAGAGCCACAGCTGCGTCAGAGACGATACAACAAACCTGAAATAGATCACTTTCAGTGCATAAAATGCCCTGGAAGGCGGTCTAGTCAGACCAACACGCTGGGAAGAGACCTAGAGGCCTGCTGCCTCCCCGGCGGTCCGTGTAACTGGACTAAGTTCTATCGTCTCAGGATCCCTGGGATATCCTGAGACGCGCATTATTACCGGTCATATGGACTCCTATTGGATGATATTCAATCTGTAATTGTGGCTGTAGTAGTTGGAATTTTAAGATGAAAATTTATTTACATAGGTATTTTAATGCAAGGAATTCAGTGGTAATATTGGTAATATTGGTGTTCAGGGTGTAAGTCACAACCATTTTAAATTAGTACTCAGTCACTTAAAAAATGGGTGAAGGTACAAAAAATTTTCAAATTAATAATTATTAATTATGCTGCACTAAGGGAAATGTTTCCTTGAGGGCATTACCCATTTGAAATTTTTCTTTGGGGGCTCTTCTTAATAGCACTTAGACAACTTTGAGCTCCATATGAAAATTGAAAGTTAGTATGAATTTTGAGGATCGCTGTCAATTCCTAGTAAAAAAGTGTCTATAGAATGTGCAATTTAAAAACTTGTAGGAATTGAAACAAGAAAGTTATAACTGAAAAAGCAAATTGACAAAAATCAGTATTTTGCTTATATCCAGTGTGCTATGTATTTTTCGGGAAAACAAATGCATTATTAAAATAGCTAATGCGTCAACTTTGCCATAACTTAACCGATTTCGTATCTCTTACGGTTCTCGAGATCCCAATGGTTAGCCTCTGAAAACGGACACAATTTTTTGTTTCAATTCATACAAAGATAGCTTTGAACCCCATATGAAAATTGAAAGCATGAATTCCTCGAAAATTGTTCAAGCTAAAAAAATTTTTAGGACCGCTGTCAATTCCTCGTAAAAAAAGTGTGCAAACTAAAAATATGAATTGAAACAAGAAAGTTATGTCAAAAAGAAAATTTGTCAAAATCAGTTTTTTCCTCGTATCTAGTGAGCTGTGCATTTTTTCGGGAAAACAAATACATGATTAAAATGGCAAAGTATTGCGGCAACTTTGCCCTAATTTAACCGATTTCATATCTTACGGTTCTGGAGATCCCAATGATTAGCCTCTTAAAACAGACACTTGGTAGAGGTAATTTTAATTTGAATTTTCACTAATGCTTTTGTACTTTTAAAATCTTTAAGAATAAAAAAAAATATCGTCGAAAAGTAAATTGCAGAAATGAACGATCACATTCTTTTATATGAACCATGGTAGATGTTTATCATAGGATTATAATGGTAAAGAAATGAAAAAAAACTTACTAAAATTTAAATTTGTGTTAAAATAAATTTACTTCGTGTTAAATGCCAATTTTTAAATTGCAACGTGTTATTTGAAAAAGCTACAAACATCTATGACACGTGACGTCATTTTAAACTAGTTGAAAAAGCTATACATAGCCAGCGTCATCTATGTTTTCGCCTGCCATTCATCATTCGTTCCCACTTTTGTTTTGCGGTATAGTTTGATTAGATCGCAACATTTCACCGCGCATCACTCAACTGTCGGGAACCGATGCATTTAAATCCCGATATCGATAAACGTCACGACCATCACCGCTGATTATGATTCGCAACTCTGCAAAAACACTCATCAGCCCTGGATACACCCGGCTGCTAATTATCGTATTCATAACCTTCCGCTTCACGGGACCAACAGCTACATAAACACATATCGGAAATCACTTACCCGCAGAATAAATCTCCGAAGTTACCATTCTGTATTTGTAAATCTATCTTCTTCACTCTATCAACCCTTCTCATGATTTCAGTTTCATTATTATTAGTTTTATCAAAACAAGCTTAAATCAGTTATGAAAAAAGCGTTAATTGTTACTTATTGTCAAGTAATTTATAACAGGGTTTTCCAAAGAATACTATTTTTAAAGAAATTCTGTTCTCTCAAACCAATCTCATATTATTAAAACAATTGGGAGTTTTACAAAAAAATCTGATGTGGACACCACTTGACTTCCTTGTACGCTAAATTCTACACATTTTTATTTCCTTCAAAGTGAGATCATTCTACGGCTAATCATTCTTCAACTTCCATTCGTTTCCAAATTGAAAATATTACTGAAATGTTTATCATTATTTCTTAATGCACTACAAAACTATTTTACCGGTTTCTGGATATTAAGCTATTATTTACATAGACGAAAGTAATCAGGGTAAATATGTTATAACTGTATAACATGTAATACGGCAAGTCAGTATGGTAATTATTATCTACTGTAAAAATTGTCATATGTAATACCATTAGTAACTAGAATTTTACTTGAAATTTTTATCGTTATGGACACGACTGATTGTTGCGACGAGAAACAAACGAGTCCCGAGGACGAGTGACGATTTTCTAGTGATTTAGGTGAGATACGTACCTACATACCTACGTTACACCGAAACTAGCCAAAATAAATTAAGGGATGGTTAAAATGGATATTTTCGTTAAAATCTGAAAACCGAAATTTTTCGCGTTTACAATACTTCCTTTACTTCGTACAAGGAAGTAAAAATCATCTACGGTCGTCACAAAATGTTACAGAAAAAATGTTGTATATTCTGCAATAACTTTCTTCAAATTATTTTATAAAATATATATTTGTTATTGTCTGTTTCAGAATGAGAGAGAGTAATAAATCAAAATTTACAAGACAAAATAATAGAAAACTTTACTAGGGTGCACACCGTACGCTTCTTTTCTAAAACGCAACTTACTTCTCGAACAATAAAAACGTTGCTAATAAACATTCCGATAATAAAGGTGAAAATAAAAAGATGCTTTTGGAATTCAGTCAAATTTTTGAATTTATTACAGCTGCTCCAACATTTTTCAACTCCACGATTTTTAGAATAATTTGTTGATGTATTTATATTAACAAAAAATAAAAATTCTTTATTAAAATTTAAACATATTACATTGTATTTTTATTTTACATTTTATACAGTGTGTACAACGAACCGCGGAAGGACTGTAACATGGAATTTTAAAAAATTGCTGATACTCTCTCTCAGTCTCTCCTAATAGATTCAAAACAAAACTACTACATTACAAGGTTTTTTAAAGTTAAATTCTACAATAATGAAATTATAATTGATTTAACAGCACTTTTCCAGTACGAGATTTATTAAATATAAAATGTAATATTTCCGTTAAAAATCAGACTGCCATAAAAGTGAAAAAAAATATCTATGTGACAGTATAGTGAAGTATCATGGACTATAATTTTTATTGTCTGTATTTTTCTATTATTTAAGTTGAATTTAGATTATTTTCCTTAAATAATATATCAGTACTACAAAAATATAAAATTATCTATAATGATATGTTATTAACTATCGCAACTGTCTCATAAATATTTTCTTTTGTTTCCCCGGCTCTCTGATTTTTAACGAAAATGTTACATTTTATATTTAATAAATCTTGTACTGCAGACGTGATGTTGCATCAATTTTGATCTTATCTGATGAAGAATTTAATTTTGAACAATTTTGTGCACTTGTAATTTTGCTCTAAATCCATCAGGAGAGAGAGAGAGAATCCGCAATATTTTGAAATCCCATGTCAATGTTCTTTGTTCCGCCTTTCGTTGCATATACACTCATTGAGTATATAAAAATATCATTTATAGGTAATGGTTGCAGCTTATATAGTTATGAATAAAACTTGAATCTTCAAGGGGTACAGATCATAAATATAAAACATTCTGCAAGTACAGCTTTTATAGTTGTAAATAAAATGTTATTTAATGTGATAAAACTATAGTGCATTTTCATTTTCTAACAATGGAAGTAAAAAATCAGATTTATAAGTTCGTTTGTGTTCTATCCTATTTTCGTTAATAACTAATGACAGTTCATCATTATCTAAAACATTAATTGTGATCGACATAACTCTGCTACTGCATTTCCTACAAAACTACTCTCTGCCCTTTCTAATCCCTTTTTAATACAGTATGTTTTCACCCCGAGTAGTAGCTGACGTGGGATAGACCAGGTGCACCCCTAAATAAGGGCTGCGCTGTTTGACTTGGGGTTCGAACGGAACGTGACTGAGGTGGTTATTTCTACCTGACTGTGGAACTGTGGTTTCCAGAAGCTTAGTGGTTCATGGTTTTAAGAACTGCTGGTCGATACGGAATCTACCCTTAGATTATCTTGTAACTTGTAATAGAGACACAGAAATAGACAAGAAAATTATGTTGGAGTAAATATTTAATAGAGATTTAAAGTTAAATTGTGTATTTCATATAATGTCGTAATATCAAGCATGAATAATATGACAATTTATAAATCCATATTTGAAATGATGATTCGAGAAATACTTACAAAATACATTTGTTAATTTTTGTTTCAATTGCATGGTCACCGCTATTTTTGGGATGATTACTTTATTTTCATACCTAATTTTTGAGCTTATAAAGCACACATTTCATGCTGTACAACTGTTATTTGAAACTTTTTAACCTAAAATAATTAGGGAAGCGGGAAATTACGAAAATATGATTTTACTTGTTAAATACCTATGTTCGGGAGATCGGGGCACCACCCTGTATAAAAATAAAAAACACATGGAAGACCTCAATAATTTTGGGAGATGTAATTGGGAACATTCAACAAAGTGACTGACATTTGGTGGATTTTTTATAATCCTGAGTTTCGAGAAAACAAGTTATGTTATAATATATACAAGTGTGTAGTTCTAGCTAAATTCAACAAAATGTCGAGTAAATATAAACGATATTGTTTTGTTCCTCAATGCAATAATTACGTAGGTAAAGGAATATCATTGCATTATTTTTCGAATGACAAAAATGAAAGGAAAAAAAATATTGAAGATGATTTCTTCATTTATGAATGTTTGTTCAGCCTATTTTTTGTCAAATAACTTTTTTCCTTGTAAGTTTAATCAGATTATTTATTGTTTAAAACAATTTAATACAGTACTACAATACTATTTATAGTTATGGCAAACAGTAAATGTCGAAGATTAAAATTTAGTGTTATTCTAAGTAAAAACCTCTCATTATGACGTTACGATGGAGAACGAGGTAAAACCGTAGAAGTTAATTATCAGATGAATGGTAGAGAAAATTTATTAAAATTAAAAATTATTTTCCCAATAAAGTACTGGAATTCAGTCGTTTTTCAAAAGATTTATTTCAGCTCCGACCGGTTTCGACCCCACATGGTGTGAAAGTCAGCAAAAAATAAAAAAAAACGGTGACGAAATAGGAACTGTGTAAGTGTGTACATAAAAGCTTAGTTCCTGACCGTTGGTGCAGTAAGATAAAGTTTTGTTAATTTATAATTTTTCTATTATCCAGGTAAACGATTTATTTTTTTATATAAAAATAATTACATTTGAGTAAGTATTTATTTTTACACTTGATTTGCTGTTTTTGTTAAAAATCATTTTAATAACACCATATGATTCATCCATGGGTCACTGTTTTTTTTTATTTTTTTCTGAGTTATTTCCAATTTTGACTTTCACTCCCTAAGGAAATCGGTCGGAGCTGAAATAAAGCCTTCTAAAAACGACTGAATTCCAGTATTTTATTATTTCACTCATTCACCTACCAATCGAAAAAATTATTTTATCAATAATTATCAAACATAGAAATCAAATTGTAAAACTGAAAATTTTCTATGAACTTCATCATCCAAAAATGTTGCCAAACAATATGTCTCCTACATTAATTAAAAATGTAATTAACATTCATTTCGTGTACTTACAAGTACTTAGTTTTAAGAAGTTAATTTAAAGGTAAAAAATTTATTTTGGATGTGTAAGTAACGTATGAGTCGCGAAGAATATCGCATATGCGATTAGATTTCATACTCGTATCTCGTTAATTGCACGTGGCTTTGTTGGCCGTAACGAAGGTTATTACTGTACATGCGGGTCTCATCCCTTCACTTCTCAAATTAAATTAAAAATCTCACTGTGTCAGGCGGCCCTTCACTCTCTCATTACTAACGTAATCTAATTTTTTCTAGGTATCAAAGAATGTATAGAAAGTAAATTAATGCCCTTCATACACGAAATACGAAATTATTTTAGGTGTAAAGACGACTTCATTACGGTGAAAGGGTAATTAAAATTCGAACAATATGTACTTCAATTACGTCCGACTTCTCATAAATTTGCACATATTTTTCTTGTTTTACATGGAACTAATACCAAAGGTATATATATTTCCATAAAATTAATTTCATCTACAAAATCATTATCATGTAATATGTTTATATTATTAGCAAGGTAAAATAGTTCTTATTGCTAAAAGGAGGAACTGGCTAGTTAGCCTGACACCTTGAAGCTGTAATTGACAGCTGATTGTATAGCACTGTATAGCGTTTTACCGGTTTCAGGTTATTAAGCTCTTGTTTATATAACAAAAGTAAGAAGGGTAACTAAGTGATAATTATATACCATGTAATGTGACAAGTCAATATTGGAAATAATATTTATCGTACAAAATTCTCAAAATAACATGGGACAATTGTCATATCATATCAGCCCATACAATTTTGACCTCGAAAACGTTATACTCACGAGAGAATTTTACAAAATAATGTTTATTAATAACTTGAAACCTGTAAACTATCTAATAAATCATGGATGTTATGAATCGTACCAGGTTTTAGAAGTCTTAAAATACTCGCTTTCCGAGCTCGGATTCAATTGACATCTGCGGCGGTTATGATATTCATAGCTATCCTGGGTATGTTCATGGGCGCCGACTATATGGGGGCATCTGGGCGTATGTCCCCAAGGAAAATTTTCCATGGGTGTGATTTACACCCTTTAAAATATTACCAGTAAATTAGTCGCATTAAAGTACGCTTTAGTGTGTACTCTAATTCTTGGCCTGCTGAAACCAGAGCATATTCTGGAACAGTTCTTGTTGCTCTGAATTGTGTTCTGGTTTCAGTGGGTCAAGAATTAGGGCAGTCAGAAGTGTTTGCTCTAATTCTTAGCTTGTTGAAACCAGAGCAGATTTGGTTACTCTGTATTCTGCTCTGGTTTCAGTGGGTCAGGAATTAAACCATTTTAAAATGTTTGTTCTCATTCTTCGCCTACTAAAACCAAAACAGCTTCACAATGTGCTCTGGTTTTAGTGGGTCAAGAATTGGTGCATTTTAAAGTGTTTCTATTTTCTTGATATTTTATGTTTTGTTTTTGATTATTATAAAAAGTCGGCATCCATAGGTACGTTAATAGCTATTACATTATTAGCAAGGTAATAGTATAAAACATACCGAGCCGGGAAATGATTGATTTACAGTCGAGCGCTGCTAATTTAGCTATAAGCAATAGTCAATTAGTAATTATTTAATTCTAACAATAATTTCGTTTATATTTTTTGACAGTTTTATTATATATTTATTAACATAGAGATCTATGACAGAAAACAAAATGTTTACTTATTTTGTCAGCATCCGTCAGTTCAGTTATCACAAGGTTTATTACTAATATCTGAATCAGCGCTATATTATTACTTGCATGTTAAAGTTGTTGGTTATAGCACAACAATCACTAAAAGGAATCCTTAATAATTTGTATTAGATACTGTTTTGTTTTGTATGAAAGTTAAAAAGAGTTGCTTTCTATAATTTCCTACAAAGTCTTGAATGATCTGTACCTGGCACGTCTTCAATGAAGATTCCTCTTCATTTCTTTCAAATTACATCTCCATATCACGATAGACTATAATTCATCCTCTTCTCTATTCTCGCGTCTAGCCTGTGTATGTTAATTACGAGACAACCTCCCATAGCTTGAATGAGTCTGTAAGACTCTGCTTGTGACGGCAGGATTTACGGCCCTAATGGCTTCACACATCTTCATTCATATTTATACGCGACAGATACATCGGGGATTAAGCCGCGATAAGATATGGACAAGAGAAGTGTCATTCTTATTGTAATTATTGGAACTTGTTTCGTTATAGCTAGGAAATTTACAAATAAAGAATTTTAGGCTATAATAGATGGAATATATTACAAAGGAATTCGATATGTAAACTTAATTTTCGGCAGTAAAAGTTTTTTAAGTATCTATATATTTTAGATGTTGACGTATAATTATTCCTTCTTTACAATATATCATTGTTACCGACTGCCAAGTATAAAGAAGATATTGTAATCATACCGATTTTCACATTCCATATTTTGATGTATCTATATTTTAACTATTTTTGGATTCTGTATCTATTTGGTGACTCACTTGATTTGTGCTCTTCGACTTGTATCAAGCGAATATGTGATCTGGGATTCATATCCTAATTTTACCCATCTTTAACAAAGTAAAAGTACCAATGTGTTCGATTTATTCAAAACTCGGTATAAGCTGTAGGACCCTTTCAAAAATGCTACCACTGACTTTTCATTAAATACAGGGTGTTAATACTAAGTTGTGGCATCCGAAAATGGCAGTTAGAATTCAATTAAACAAACTAATTTTTTTACTACAAATTTTTTATGTGGCGGCCCAGTTCAAAATTATTGGCATTTTTCTGTTTTTTGAAAAAATCGTCGTTACCCCTGTATTTTAAGGAATATTTAAAAATACAAAAACTTTTAACATTTGCTTTTGGTTCTCTAAAACATTTGTATTTACAATTATTTTCTATTTTATCAAATAACTTAATGGCGACCAATCAAAAATTACAAAACAAGATATTTGTAAACCACTTTTAAATTGCAATTTTTGATTGGTCGTCGTTTTGTTGTTTGATAAAATAGAAAATATTGTAAATACAAACGTTTCACAGAACCGACAACAAATGCTGAAATTTTTGTATTTTTTAAATATTCCTCTAAAAAAGGAAGTAAAGACGATTTTTCGAAAACTGAAAAAAGCCAGTAACTATGAACTGCAACTCTGCAACATCTTTTTCATCCGTGTATCATACATGATATTTTATAGATATACCAAATAGAATAATTTACTTAGTTAAATTATTGCAGTGCCTTTTAATTAATTTGAAAAATATAAATAAATAAAAAATGAGAATAAATTAATTATTTTTAACTTCTTTTCTACTTTTTTCTTACAAAAGTATTTTTTCTACAACTGTCAAAAGAGTTTTGCTCTACAAACAATGCGTAAAGAAAACAAAAAAATTTTTTCATAGTTATTAGGTTAACGTGATACCGAGCAGGAAGTACCGGGGAAAATGTTTTTTCACGCTTTTGAAAAATGTTTTTTCACAGTGAAAGAAAATATTTCTTTAGCATGCGGGAAATTTTGGAGAAAACGCTCCTATATCTGCAGCTTTTATAAAAAAAAAAACTATATTTACAATAAAATAATACAATGTTTTAAACATTATTTTGCCTAATAATAAAAAAAGAAAGTAGTGGGTAATTGAATATTTGATATAAAATACTGCCAACAACTGCTGCCATGTTGACAGATTGACTGCACTTGTTAGTATTGAAACACATAATCACAAAATATCGTGTTTATAAAATAAATAAAAATATTTATACAAAAATAAAAACTAATTATTGATTTGAGTACAAATTTCTTGCATGAACTTTTTTCCCGGATTCGTTCTATAAATACTCATCCGGGAAAATGGCGTTCCCACACTTGCTATATAAATAACTATTTGAGACGTAGCAACAAGACCAAACATATTTTATGCTGAAAAGATTAACTTTTAGTTCAAATATCTGAACCAAAAACGACACGAAAAAAATTTATTCTAAGGTTGGGAATAATTTGTAGTTTTTAAATCTTCAAAGGTTGGTCTTAAACATAAAATATAAAAGAAATATACGTGGGACCATTGAAAGCTTCAAACGGAATAAGTAAGCTGTGGGTAGATGAGTATATATAGTAATATTCCACAGATATTTGTTTTAGTAAGTTAAAATAGTTAGAATCAACACTGCATCGTGCAAAGTTTCCCAGTTCTTTCCTTGAGGGAATGAATTACTCGGTTAACATTTTAAAGAAGGTCAAACTTGCTCCATATTTCTTTCAGTATTTACATGTCATTCATCTTGCGGACTTGTTGATTAGGTAGACGATGAAATACAGGTTCGCGCTGCCTATATTTTTTACTTACAAGTATATTTACTCCGTTATTCATTGTGTATTTTTCACGTAGGTTATTACATTATAACATCACACGCTATACAGGCATAATTCTTATATACAACTATTTACACTTTTGCCGCTATAAATAATACCGGCTATTATTTTGCCACTATAAAGAACAACGCAGAAACAAATTGGAATATGTAGGACTCTGATTCTAGATAAATTGCATTTGTTGCGATTTCTTTTTCTACATTGTTTCTAGTTTATTACTACAATCTACAGAGCTTATTTGTCAACTTCAACGTTTACACTTGAAAGATGGGATTTTAACTATAATCACACTTTATTATTCTACTATTTATTATGGAACAAGGATTGGATAGATAACTACATACCCAAGAAGATAATTTTTGTACAGGTTTTCCTTGCAATTTTGTAATGAAAATTTAGATTGTATTGTAATCATAATCATAGCAAATTTAACATTATACCTAATGGTTATAGTCATTTTCAATCAGAATGGTTTATTTGTAGAGATTCGGGTGGGACAAAATATTTTTCGAATTTAATAACAAAGCTTCGACACGAGAAAATAAAATCAAGATTCATGAATTTCAATAATTTCGTCGAGATATCTCGAGGTTTTAAAATTATTTTTCTTCAAACGTCATAAATGTGAAATCTTTTGTGACTTAATTAACAAGGTAGAAATTAAATTTCTATGCAGTCTAAGTAGAAAAATAAGCAAGTATCCATAGGACCTATAAAGAATCAGCGAATAAGAAATAACTTGTACAATAGAAACCTGCCATATCGTCCCAAATATCACTATAAAATTAAAGATAACATAAGAATGAAATTATTAAATACCTTTACCAACTGACAGATTTAAATTGACAACCTAAAAATGCTATACACCATCTAACAGTAGTATACCATTAAAAAACAAAAGCAGAAATCTGAATTTTCGTCATTTTCCCAAAATGATGTTCAATTTCTCTAGATCTAGAGAAATTTCCCTAGGTACCGAAACACTGTGCACAGAAAACTCGAAAAATTTCGACGATATTCGAAATCGAGATAATCGACACAATAAATAAACGAAATGAAATAATATATTTTACATTTAAAATGAGACAATAATACTAGAAAAAGAAAAATCTCCTCTCGTTTCTTCTCACAGAATCACTATTTATTTGATGGAAGAAGTCAATTTTTCAATAATTTATAAAATATTCATTATTATCTAATGAAATCACTGTATTTTGATGAATTGAATCAATCACATTGAAATTACACTGACAATTTTCACTTGTGCAAATTGTCGCGGTAATTTGCAATAGATGTTACTTATATACAACGTTTGGTAAATTTGTTTACTGACATGTAAGTAATTGAAAATATATACATCCTCGAGGAATTGTCATGTTTAATACCATTCATGACTGGAATTCTACATTGAATTTTGACCTATTTCACTCTTTAGACAAATACTCAAAAATTTTACTGATAAATTAATGGCTATCATTATATTACTTATGAATACTTTTTACAAAATATGTTTCAATTTAGTGAAATTTTTATCGCACAGAATATTATGTGATGGTGAGAAATATTTTTTTATACCTTAATTGGTATGTGAGATATGTTATTCAAATCTTAAGTCTTAAAAAAAACATGTCCTAGTGGTTCGCAGCCCACTATAAGCTATATTTTCTTTGCAGTTTTTGTAAACTGACAACCTATTTATATAAAATTCATGTAATGAAATTCTGTGTTTCATTATTTATCATTGAATCGTCTGACAATACCCGAAAAGACCTAACGATTGTAACAATGTTCCGAAGTCAAAGGAAAAATAAATGTAAAAAGTGTTAAGATTATGGTATCTCAAATAAAATAATAAACATGTCAGTGTTTTTTCAAGGTGTATTTGTCCCTGGTCTGATTAAATTATCAAGACATTGGACAGGTGTATCTTATTAAACTTTTCTAGGAACACCGTTGTTAATCTTAATTGGGTACCTGTCCCAAATCCTCTGATCACATCTTTTATTTTTGGTAACGAAATAATTATTTGATCAAGCGTTTCATTTAGTTGGAGACATTAAAATTTTATTAGTTTTCTAACTAGTTTAATTAAATTCTGTGGTAACACTAACAATGAAGTCGTATCTCTCTTTACAGATATAGATAGATGTTCAGATAATGTTAAATGTTGAAGTAAGATTAAGAGATGTAATCTTTAAAATTTCATTCATAATTTCATTATATTCAGTTCATTTGTTGAAAAATAAAATGGATTCATACAAAAAAATCTCTTTCTTTTTACAAATAACGAAACTTAAGATCAAGACGGAATCATTTTTAGGCCATTTCGTTACGTCGGAGGAATTATGAATAAATTATATTTGCTTGATTATTTCATTCGTAAATTTATAAACTAATCCAAAATCAGGATTCTACCTAGTTACTAAATTTTATTTCGACAAAACTCCATCACAAATAAAATTTTGCATTTGACATCTTATGAGTGCCTAGAAACATATTGTTTGTATATCTGTCAAAGTTGATTTTTGTTCACTTATTTTTATTTTGTAAATAGTCATCTGAATACCATTCGTGGTTAAATTTTATCCTAACAAATTTCCGATTGTTTTATTCGAACCTGTTGCTAATTTATCTCAGGACACTAATAAAAAAATGTCAGTCGGTAAATTGCGAGGCAACTAGTTCTTGTAACAATAAAAAAAAATCCAGCTGAAATTAATCACTCATGATATTATATAGTGACTTTATTTTAACGTGAAACGTAGGATTTGCCATATCCATGGTTACGACTTCACATTTGATTGACAGCAATGTATTAAGGCGTTCACTTTAAAATTAAACATAGGTTGTCAAATTCATGTTATTATTAACTGTCATATTGTGAACTTTTTTTTATATAACCCATTTCTACGTCATTGGAATGTACGCGGTGGACAAATAGAGGGCTTCGGTAGGTCTTCAGAGCTCAAATCATTTGATTTTTTTTAAACTAGGAAACATTAAAAACGAAATTATTTAATGGGAATATGTGTAATAATTAAAAAAAAATGTATTCAAAATTACTCTAGAAATAACAAACTTACCCAAATTCCAAATATCATAAATAAGTTTTATTATTGTTTAACCTCAATATTATGACTACTATATTTCATTTTAAAGTCAACATTTTAATACATTGCTATCAACCATGGGTATGGTAAATCCTATGTTTCACGTTAAAATAAATTCACGATAGTATTATTTCACGAATGACAACAGTTCGAACATAAAATTTTTTGTACCAAGAAAATCACTAAAAACTGCCTACCTCCTTGAAATAAAAGATTCTAATTAGGTGAAAATGACTTTTGTAGATTAATAATTTTTTTAATGGAAAATTGCTAAATTTTCAACTCGTTGTGGTTCGAACCTAAGTATCATGAAGATAAATATATGGAAGCATGTGATATATTCGTATGTATCTGTACCCATTCTGTTTTCATCAGTCAATGCCTGGTCCCGGAAAGCCGTGGTTTTATTTACCCAGTAGTTTTGTTAGTTCATTATTCTTATTCAGAATAAAAACTCGTCTTTCCTTCTTGCTCGGTGACTGATGCTCAACCGGAAGGAAGAACTCCGGCGTTGCTTGATGTGGACTGGACTTCCGGTCGTCCCGACGCCTTCAGAATGCGCCATGGAAGCGTCCAAAGTGAAAGATTCTCAGATTGACAAGGAATGGCTTCATTTCACATTCTACTCTTCCGTATTTGAAAAATTAGTACACATGTAATAAAAAAACTGTAAATTTACAACCATAAGAAATTAATAAATTAAAAATATTCCATTCATGCAAGAAGTATGTATAAGTATATACTGGTAAATGATAATTCTTTAATGGTAGGCAGCGGTGGCTCACTTGGTTATACCGCTCCCACTCAAATTCACAGAAGAGTGTGAGATCTATTGTTCATATCTCAGTTTCGCTAATCTTCATCCAAATAAAAATACTGCCGCTTAGGTTGTAAGTTGATAACATGCAACCCTAAAATGCAACTAGAATTATCTACATTTTATTTCTTTTAATAATCTTTGTTTTCTAATATATTCCGTAAGGAGTTTTTTTTTTAAATTTTCTTCAATCAATAAACTATAACATTTCTAACTAAAAGTCTAAATGTCTTTCGTTTAAAATTTCCAATATTGTTTGAATTTAATGATTTTTCATTGATTACGAACATTCCTTATTATTGAGAAACTATTTGTTTTACTGATAACCCACACCATTGAAATACAAGTAAAAGATTCATGATCAATTACCTTAAGTTCTTAAGGCCCTGTTTCATCTAGAAATGTTGTACCAATAATGATTTGTCGAGCACATAAAAATGTTCACACATTTTAAGAAAACGAAATAAGTTTTACATAGAATACAATTTTATTGGTATTTTTTCATTTTACGAATTAGTGATATAATTTTAAAATATATACATAAAATAGATATAAAAATTCATAGTAATCTTCACTATTCTTGTTAATAATGTAGTGTTCCTTTTGGAATAATCGATAATTCTTAATATTCTCACTGTCAATCCTGTCAATTATAATAATTTTCAATGTCATAGGTAAAGAAATTAACCGAAATTGTAACAAATTTACCGAATTTACTTGTAATAGTTAAATAGAGCTAGATAGAAACAAATTTGAACCAAAAAATTTTAGCTAATGACAATATTAAATTATTATTTATAAAAATTCTCATATATTGATAATTAATTAAGTTATTTCAGAAAAACACTTCAATCTTCATGAAAACACCTTGTCTGCTTGAACGATTAATATCTAATCTAAGGTGCCAGGTTGTTGTATCCAAAATTTCAACTTTTTTTATTCACTAGTATTCGAGTAATCGTTACAACATCCATCCATCCACACACATGTATACACATCATCGTAAAAATATTAAAACCGTGTTCTAGAGACTTCAAAACGTGCTTTTGCATTTAAACTCACTATCCGATTTTAGCATGGTTCCAATAGCTCTCTTACTGAGTGGCGAGAGGTAAAAAACTGTGGAGTTGTATTAGTGAATATATGAAACTACATGTAAATATTATTGGATCGAACTGAATACTGTTGGCTAATAGCCTGCACCATAAAAATTTATGATAATGTAACAAGTACCGTAGGTACAAAAGAACATGTTCCATCTAGGAATATTGTACTACAGATGAGATGAATTATTATAGACTTTTATTAAATTAATGAAAATTTTGGGACGCGTAAAAATTGTGATTGAAAATTAACATGGACGCTGCGTTTTATTAAAATCGTGTTCTAGGGACTTCAAAACTTATGCATTGAAAACTCACTATTCGATTTTTAGCATGATTCTAATACTTCTCTTACTGAGTGGCGAGAGGTAAAAAACAGTGGAATTTTGTTAGTGAAAATATGAATTTACAAGAAAATATTAGTGGCTCGAACTGAACACTGTTGCCTAGTAGCCTGCACCATGAAAATTAAAGATAAATTTACCCTAGGTAGGAACAAAAGAACATATTCCATTTAGGAATATTTTGCTACAGATGAGATGAACTATTTATGAAAATTTTGGGACGTGTAAAAATTAGTGATTAGAAATTACGATGGACGCTGCGTTTTCGTTTTTGGCAATAATGTTTGAAGTACATTGGCGGGTAAGTTGATTTGGTCGGTCTTTGATCGCTGTCGAATTCTTCTGTTTTTAATGGCTTGATCCCTGTGTGTGGCGAAGTGAGAAGTTTATTTCGCTCCCCTGTCGACCACACATCGCGTATTCCAACCCACGAATCACGTCTCCCTTTTTGTTACCCGGAGCACTCGAAAATTAGAACTATCGTTCCTAATAGAAAAGTTGAAAAACCACACGCCGTACACTAAGAGGTCTTCTATTTTCCGATTTCTCTAACCAAAATAAATGAAAAAGGTCGGGTTCGTGCACGAATGGACCGAAACTCTGTCCTCACATGCGCCAGGGGTTGCCAAACTCTTCTCCGCATACGCCAAGATCAACGAGCTAAACTTACAGTGAAAATTTCTATATTTCCCCAATAATATTTTAAAAATACTAATTTATTCGTATTATTACGTTTATTTATTTAATTTACACTGTCCGATAGACCGAAATCCAGTAACAAAAAAGAGGACTTATAACTTATATGTAGGGTAAGTGTAATCTAAAAAACAAAATTTATTTATATCTAGGCTTACTTATAAGGATAAGGTAAAATATTTTTTTCTAATTTTCACATACATATAAAGTGACACTTTTCAAAACTGACTGATGTTTCGGACGTTACACTTTTCATTACTAGTGATGCAATGTGAATTGTGTGCCGTTTTCAAATGTCAGTCAATATTGAAAAGTGACAGTTAATGTGTTAAAATTAGAACAAAACATTTAGATCAAAAGAACTGTATCAAAATTAGAAAAAAATATTGTATGAAACACGTTACACAAAATCAGGCATTTTATAACTGGTTACATAAATAGCTATAAACTATATTCTGAAAACTACAAAAAATATTTTATTCGGGATGACAAAAGTCCAACCCTCCTCCACTATATCCTATATTATATATAGGTGAGACGGACCAAGACTATGTGGAGATAAACAGATTGTTGTCACTTGTCATATGTAGTACACTCTTCGAGTAAACAGCGACCATAAATTATACCTTATAACCAATCATCTTCCATTATCGTTTTTTTAAAATAATTTTCCTTGCATCCCGCATGTTCATTTTCATAATCTTCAGCTTTTTCATTATCATCATCTTCTGATTAACCATTTAATAACAATTTCTCAGAATTCATGGAATAGCAATTAGATCGTCTACCTTTCTATGTACGAATGTCATTTTTCTGTTTACTAGTTGAATAGATCTTTTTAATTATAAAAATCCTGTTGTCCATCTCTCCTCAGAATAGGTGGTCCTATTCAAACACCCCCTGAATTAATTAGGTACTTTACTAAAGTATAAAAAATATGTTTTGATTATATAATGCATGTCAATTTTATGTTATCGTTAATATAATATCTGTATATGAAATGATCTCCTGATTCTGAATTGTTTTTTTTTTTAATTTAAGTAGAGATTAGAAAATCTAAAATTTGATTGTACAACTTGATATGACATACAACTAGAAAGACAAAAAATGTGCGGTTCAAAACTATAAATCTATGACACTGGATTTAAGATATCATTTAAATTAAAAAGTAAAAATAGATGTCGTTTATTCGTAGGTATCCATGATCAACCTAGAAATCTATACATACACCCCGTAGTCGGTACTAAGCAGTAATAGGACATACGTTTGAATATTTTAATGGAGTGTTTGTATGAAGTTGTTGGTGATTGTTTGGATATCCTGGTGTCCCCTGCTGTATTAGATGTCTTAAAATCTAATTCAATTGACATCTGCTGTGGTTATGATACTCGTAACTATCCCAGGTATGTTAATAGCTATTCATTATTTTTAAATAGATTATTGAATTATGTTAGTTATTATTCGTATGTTTTCATGATCTACCTGGAGATCTATACATACACCCAACGTCGGTACTAAGCAGTGACGGGTCCACGCGTTTGAATATATTGATGGAGTGTTTGGATGAAGTTGTTGGTGATTGGGTCAGGAAAATCTTCAAATCAGAGATGATTACATTATATACTTATATCACACACATAATGCAATTAAATATAACCTGATGGATATTGTTTATTCCCACTTTTCCATAACGTGGAGATCTATACCTACATCCAGTAGTCGGTACTTAGCAGTGATGAGACATGCGTTTGAATATTTTGATGGAGTATTTGGATGAAGTTGTTAGTGATTGTGTCAGGAAAATCTTCTAATCAGAGATGATTACATTATAAATATCACACACATAAAGCAATTAAATACAACCTGATGGATGTCGTTTATTCCCATATTTCCATAACCTGGAGATCTATATATACACCTGGTAGTCGATAGCAGTGACGGGTCCATGCGTTTGAGTATTTTGATGGAGTGTTTAGAGTGTGTTGTTGGTGATTGTTTGGGTGTCCTGGTGTCCCCTGCTTCGACCGGCGGATCGGCGGCTAATTGAGATTTACTCGTGAGGCCGGACGTGGCATGCCACGGCCAGACAGCCCGACTGTTTCTCTTTCTCTCCGCACCACAAATCCTATCGATAAAATATTGTTCGTTAACTGCCACCGCGGTGCCACCAAATAAAAACACACATCCACTCTATGTCTACTTTTCATTTTGTAAGGACACCACTAAACATCTACTTTACAAATTTTCACTATGTTCTCCAAAAATATTTATTCATATATTTCCTCAAATACCTACTCATCAATATAGTCTTCGAGGACTTATGAACTGAGGCAGATCTTGCGGAGCCGAAGCTTATGTCACCTTACGAAAATAGTTAGATACTTAAATTCCGAGCCGCTCATTATTCAGCAAAATTAGCTATACAAAGTTGCAAATAAATAAATCTAAACTAGTAAGTGGCCCACATTTTATAAATAATTTAATATTATTTGAAATTAATTACTGCTGGTTGCGCAAAAAATATATAACAAGCGATTTGGAATGTAAGTACTTAATACATCTAATCGCGTACAGTTACATAATCTTCGGCTATACGTAAGCCCCGCCTCAGTTCATAACTTTTCGATGGTTATAATATACTTACATTCCTTGTAGCTTAAATAAATATACAGGATGTATCAACGAATACGAACACCCTCCCTTAACTTTTTGTTATATAACATTTTCTTTTTTAAATGGGAACTTACTATTATTTTTATATAATTAAAAATCTATTTTTTTGTCTAGTGATGTATTATAAGAGAACAGGGTCGTAATTTCGTGCTTTATTTTAAATGATTCACCTTATTATGTTTCTTATTTCACGTTATAAAGTATATCGTTAGATTGAATTAATTTTACAAAGCCAAATTTATCTATCCGCCTAAGAATTATGTCTTACCTATTTCTTAAATATCTTATTTTTCTCGATTTTTTTGCTACACTCATTTATGACAACACTAATGAGTGTTTCACAAGACAAGATTTTTTGTCTTGTTTAGTAATTTCTTGGCTTGCCTCGAAAAACAAGACATTAAATTTAAGTATATCTTATCTTTCATTACTCTTGTATATAAAAAAAATCGACAGTACGAGAAATGAAAAAAGTCTTGCAATTCTTGCACATTTCTTGTCTTATTGTCTTGCTTTGAAATTTGTAGCTCTTGTCTTGTTCTTGTTTTGCATTTTTTGCAAGACAGAGGCAAGAAAAATACAAGATTCTCCTGAAACACTACAAGTATTTCATCATTGTAAAGTTAAAACATGACTGTTTTAATTTGACAAAAATAATGATTTGTACCCGTTTAAAAAATAAAAATTGATAGTTGTTGCATGTAAATCAGACTTTAATTTTTTTCTCTTTATGTCATGAAAAATACATTTAATGTCATAAAACCTTTATATAAAGAAAATATTTTCTATTCCTTTTAATAATAAAGTTAAGGGGGTGTTTGTTTTCGCTAATATAAAAGACAATTCAAAATGCATATTAGAGTGTTTACCAACAACTTTTGAACAATTATTGATAATAATAAATAACTGTAAAAAGCATGTTATTTATAAGCGAATTATAAGAATTAAAAGTAATGATGTTAATTCAATATCATTTTCTATTTCTTATAGTCTTCCCCACATTTTCGTCCCCTTTAAATTTTTGTACTTTCTTATATAATGACAAGTGACCTGGAATTAATGTTGTTATTTTTAGGTCATATTATAATAAACTACAACAATTCGGAAACGCAAGAACTGCCAAAAAATATTAATTAAATCGAAAAGACTGGTTAAGTGGGTCATCAGATTTGGCGGTTTGTAATACGATATTTATTTTACAAAATAACATGTTACCCATGTTTGTATGTAAAAATCCGCTTCATTATCATATTATCACATGCCTGGGACGCACGCGAAAACATTCCGTCTTAGTGGGGGGAAAATTAGAAATTCCCGGCTGATTGTGGCGCCGTCGTCGCCCGTCTTTAGTATTTGATTTCCAGAGCTCCTTCGGGAACCAATCACACGCCGACTTTATTTTCTCTCGGCAAACATTTTCCTAATGAAAACTAAAAGACTAAGTGTGACATAAAACGCTCCAGCGATAAAAAACAATTTACGACGGAGGAAAACTAACACGAGATGGGAGATTAGTTTAAATAGAAATTTAAATAGTTTCAAAAGATTTTATTACTTTCCTATTTGCTTTGTTTTTAATCAAAGTATTACCCCAAATTCTTTATCTGATGAGAAAAGCTTATTACTGGTTTTATGGTTCTTAAATTTTGTGGTGTCATGAATTTTTAGATGTTTTCGTTATATCAAAATGAAAATCTGATGTGCTCAATACAATACTTCCACATTTTTGGTAATTTGTCTTACATATTTATTTTATCTTTTTGTATTTTACAACTCGTGCTTTTATATTTTGTTATTAGTTACTGTATCTTTTAAAATACATTTTTTAAATTTGATCGCCGTTTTTGTAAATTTTTTATACCTTAATGTGTTACACCTTTTTATTTATGACCTAAGGTAAGTGGGGATGAGATGGACCACTTTTTGGAAAAATAATTATTGCTGTATAATATTGAATAATAGGTATTAAAAAAAGCAAAATTTATTTATAACAACATTTAATCTAGGCTTACTTAAAAGAATAAAGATATAATTTAAACTATGTTCTGAAAATTACAAAAAAAAAAAAATATTCTGGTTCAAAAATGTTCAACTCTCTTCCACAATAAAGGCGAGACGGACCAAGGCTATGAGGAGATGAACTGATTAAAAGATTGTTGACATTTGTCATATGTGGTACACTCCTCGTAAAAAACAGCGACCAAAAAATACACATTTTATCCAATCCTCCTTCATTATCTTTTAAATGATTTTCTTTGCATACCGCATATTCGTTTTTACAATCTTCAGCTTCTTCATTATCATCATTCTCTGATTAACCATTTAACAACAGATCTTCAGAACTCGTGGAATAGCAACTAGATCGTCTACTTTTCTATGTGCGAATGACTGTTTTCCTGTGTACCAATCGAATTGATTTTTAACAATAAAAATTCTCTGGTCCATCTTCACCTTATTAGGTGGTCCATCTATCCTCAGAGCAAGGGTTAAATGGACCACTAAATTATTTATGACTGTGTACAAATAGAACCATATTTTTAGGTTACTTATATTAAATTTTGCACATGTTTATAAAGTATGTATATAAATAATTAGTTTACAACTACCAAAGAAGTAATTTACTAATTGTATATATAACTTACAAAAAAATTTTGGCAATTTTTTTAAGTAAATCTTGGATTATTCAGTGTTGACTGCATTAATTTTCTAGCTGCTACTTACACTGTCTCTAAACAACAAAATAAAAATTCCCTATGAGAGACATTACGCTAATGTCAAAATGACAAAAGTCCATCTCTCCTATCGGTCCATATATCCCCCAATTACCCTTCAATGGGGCAAAAAAAAAAAGATTGATTGCGTCCCAGTTCTGAGTTTCAATTTTCTAAAAGTTCCTCAGTCAAGAAGGTGGATATTATTTATACTTTCTAATTTATGATTTGATGTAGGATGTAGGTATATCATCTGAGTCCCATGATATACGTGAATATTTCACAAGTGTAAAAACATTTTTAATGTATTCAAAAATAATGTTCCATGAATGGTTCTAAAAGTACTGATATAGTTTCAATATAAAATTAGAAATCATATCACTAACATTTATATTATTCTTGCTCTGTTCAACATAATGGCAACAATGTATCTACAGACGATAAAGCCTTTAATTTACACTTCGAGAACTATACTCTTTATACTATCCACAAACTTTGTTGTTTTGTAAATGTAAATAATTATCTCCTGTATTCAGCATTGTCCACCTTTAGAACAGATATCTTTGTCCAGTTTTCGCAGGATAAAAGACTTTTGCGAACAGTTTAAATTTAAACAAATAACTTGTGTGCACAAAACATTTCCGCGAAATGAATTCACGGAGTCTGAAAAACGGAGAAAAGTCACCGAAGTTTCGTTAGTAAAAACAGCTTTTGTCGCGGCGTTCAGCGTTCATTTGCAGGTGTCTCACAGAATGGGAAGTTCACTGACGAATACGAATTACTCAACTTTGCAATCACAAAGACGGAGATACTAAATGGCCAAACTGTCACGACTAAATTAAAAAATCACACATGCCCTACACAGCATCTTTCTTCCGAGATAAATATGAGATTTGGGGTTCGATTTTCAACAATCATAATCATCTTCTACAACATTGCTATGTGGAACATGGTTAAAAAGTATAGTTTACTTTAGATGTACAGCATCGCAGCAAGGTTTTTCTATGCGTCTGAAAAGGATTACCAAAATTTGTAAAAACGATGCAAGAGACCTACAGCTTAGAGTGAGCGAAATATGAGATTCGGGTTTCAATTTTCAACAAACAACATCATCATCATCTGTTGCACAACATTTCTGGAAGGAACAGGTCCTCAAGTACGTAGGGTACTTGTTTTTCTACTTGTATCTTTGCAGTATAAAATGTCTATCTACTGTCTTTACACCTACAATTTATAGTGAATTCCGAATCACTCAGACACAGCGTTATTTGTATTTAGATAAACAATTATCAATGACACTAACTATTAACCGACTGGTTTTAAAGTTACTACAAACTGTAGTACAAGAATTCTCATTTCTATACCACGTTCTACAATGGAATAATACAGTTGACTTTAAATGACTAGTACATTCATAGATATTTTTTATAAGAATTAATATTCGAATTACTTTTACGTTTATAATTAGTTGCCATGATTACAAACAAAATAAAACTACGATAGAAATATTAAAATAAAATTGTGTTGTCTCTCCCGATTTTCTAGAGATGCCACGGTTTTAAATTTCGCGGTCGTCCAAGTAAAATAGATAAACAGCTGGTTCATCCGCAGACCTTTACATAAATATGTAACAAAATAAAGATCTTAATAAAAAAATTAAGAAAAAGTACCTAAGGCAAATCCAAATAAATGCCGTACTCGAAAAACTTTCGCACCATAAAAATGAATCAAGTTACTATAACTTACGTAAGAAACAATTTTTCGACAAAATCTCCTGCCTTGGCATCTCTACCAAACTTACCCTAATTGTCTAAAGTATGCACAAAGTAACATTTTAATTTATATTAACAAAAAATATAATTTCTAATGAACGATATTATTTTTAAGTAATAATAATAACGCTAATCATTGTAGAATTGACCTAGTTATTGACTATTCCTGTAATTAGGAAAAGCAACGTTAATCGTTGTCTGTTGATATAATTGGGTAATTCCAGCTGGTAATGCAGTGAAGTACCCCTAACTCTTCTGTTACAAGGTGCGGGTTTTCTTAAACTCTCCCGGGAGTTTGACGCACAAAATGAAAAGATGGTTTTTATAAGCCATTAAAAATTTCCCTGGAAAATTGTTCTGACAGGAATAGGTAATTCAATTTTTTGTCCGCCTTTTTCACAAGCCTTTGTGTCCTTAAATTTTCATGTCTCCTTGAGCCACCTACTTTCTTTTTTCTACTTCGTTTTCATGAGATAAAAGAACCGACTTAAATATGATTAATACCAGGAACGAGTACTATTTGTTATCGTTTCTAACTATTCATCTACAATTTTCTATTATGTCAATTTTGCCTTTGCGTACCTAGCGTCATATAGGATGGTGATTCGAACACCCGAACAAACGGATTTAACATGTAAAATCATATTTATGTAATTCCCTGCTTCCCTAATTATTTTTGGTAAAAAAGCTTTAAATAACAGTTGTAAAGCATAAAATTCTACATCCGAATCAATGAGCAAAATTAATTTAACTTGCCTTGTAAGCTCAGAAATTAGGTATGAAAATGATATAAATCTCCCGTAAAATAGTAGTAGCCATGGAATTGAGACAAAAATAACAAATGTTTAATAGTTATCTGTCAAATTAGCTGCGTTAGTTTTTCATTTGTAATGAGGTCTTGCACGATTTTTCAGTTTTAGCTTTAATAAATAGATTTTTTTATTTTTCTCGAAATTAATTTTTAATAACGAAAAAACTGCTATTAAAAATTATATCCTTCAAAACGCGGCTTGTCCAGTGACGTATCAAGGTTCTTACCCAACTTCACTTTGTTTCAAATGTTAAATATATTATTTTAACTTCCAAACTGACAAATTAAATAATCTTGTGCAAATATAGTGGCACACAAAAGACTTATAATGCTTTAAATCACAGACTGTCAACTTTACCAACTTTCAAACGCGCCAAAACACAATATTTGGGATCTGGTATCCATACGTGGATAACTTCACACCAGAATATACGGACGTCACAATTTTTGCGACTTTTTTTTGTGTGATACCTTAAAACTATATTATATACCATAAAACGTAAATAAAAAATAATTACATCATATAGAGCAATAAATTAGAGAATTAGATATTATAGGTTCGATTTAAACAAAAAAAGGTACACTTATTTTATTTGCAAGACCTCATTACTGTTTTGTTATTTTTTTGAATACAAAACTAATTTATGGAATAACAACTTAGGGTGCTTCCCAAGCGGTAATTCTAGCTGGTGTAGAGAGAGCACCACAAGTGTTATTTATTTATTATATTAATAATCACAAATTTTGAATAAGATTTACATATACGTCCTTACAAATGCGATTGCTTCTTTTTATACTTTTCCAAAGTAATATAATTTGATAGATTGTTTATTAATATAAATTATAACCAAAAAAATTAGATTTGCATTATTATATTTTACTCAGAAATAAAACATTGAAATAATATAATAATACGATAAAAAGTTATATCAATGTTTGTGTTATATTTGAAACACATTGTAAACTTTTTAAATAATGAAAAAAACTTTTATTTAAAATAATTTTGTTAATTTAATACAGCTTTTTTGTTAAAATTTTTATTTTATATATTTAAATAAAATTACTACATGAAAATTTATTTTCAAAATAAACACAAGGTGGTAAAATATCCAGGAAAAAGTATTCAGAATTCCTGGAATAATTCTGTGTACATCGTTCAAAAAAACTTGTTATAATATAATTTTCTCTGACTTTGAATATTTTAAAATATGAGGAAAATATTTATTTAGATATTTTTTTATAAATATTAATTTTTTACTGGATTGTTAATATTAATAATTTTTGTATTTTTCAGAGTATTGATTTCTAATTTATTGTTATTACTGTAGTAGTTATATTTATGAAAAAATAGTGCATTATATGATAACCAATCTAAACACTGACCTTTTAAAAATTAACTTGACTTTTTAGTAATTTTATCAAATAAATTATGATAAAACTCAATTAATGATTGTGACATTTGTTCATTACTTATGCAAATATTTGTAATAAAATTTAAATTATTTACTGAAAAAATAAAAAGTAAGAAATTATTTTTTATATTTTCTTGTTTGTCAACTTTATATGTAATTTTTCTGAGAGAATCGTATAATTATATAGCTGAGATACTATCTTTGTTAATTTTTATTTTCTAGAATAAATTCTAAGAAGCGAGTATTGGGAATATTTCAGAAATTAAAAGATATTTATATATAATTTCAATAAATATTGCCGATTTTAGCTAATTTTGAAAAGTGACATTGTTATACATAGAATATAATAATTTTTATCAAAATATTCTCACGGATAATTTAACTCTAGAAAAAAAGAGATGGTAATTAAGTTCTGTTTGGTTACTTGGTTTCAGCGTAATGAGATTTATCCTAATTCATGTATATTTCTAAAATTACGTTTACATTCTGAATATAAATCATGCCAACAAACATGGTTGTTTAAATATTTTTTATAAGGGATACATCGTGCAAAGCCTTTTGTTGCAGTTTTATCAAAGTGTTTTTTCTTCTCTATATTTTTAATCCCATTCATAACAAAACAAAAATATCCTATTTGTTTCAACGACTTATACTAATTTTGAAAAATACCAACATTAAACAAAATGTTCTGTAGAAATTTCTAATATTTGAATTAAACTATTTTGTAAAGGGCATGTTTTAAGTTGTAATTATTGACATCTTTTCGTACCAAATGAAAAATCTCAAAGCTAAAAACCGTCGATCTTTTTGTAATTTTTAATGTGCCTATTTAAAAAAAAATCATTGATAAAAACAACAAATTATACTAAATAAGTATTTATTTGCTGCAAAGCTATTAATAAGAACCAAAATATGTTCTGTATGTAATAATATCTCAAAATTAAATAATATTTTATCAATTTAATTGTCCTGTAACATAAGAAAAACTAACAGCCAGATTTACAAAACAGGGTTAGCTCTTAAACCTGTTTAAATATGTCGATTTTTTTTCTAAAATTTGACATATTTAAACCAATTTAAAAGATAAGCCTGTTTTGTTAATCTGGCTGTTAAGCGTTTAAATGTGTAATCTGCGTACCAAAAAGTAAACAATCTTTGTTAGTTTTCTGAGTTTTATTCAGATAAATTGTATAAATTGTATTCTAGCGACTTTAATTCGTGCACATATGTTAAAAACTCGCATTCGAAAAATTTGACCAAAAACAATATCTTCCTTATCTATATATTGATAGGCGGGAGGTAAAAACAAAAGATTTTTTTTTTTATATAAATCAGGATTTTTGTCAACCCTGGTTCTAGGTATCTTAGGGAGAAAAAGGAGATATTTTAGATAAAATGTTCTAAGGTAATCGTCATCTAAAACAATAGTAATACAAAATATTTATACATCTCGTCTTGATTTTTACTCTTGTAATAGTATCATGTACCAAACTCAAACAGAAACATCTGAAACCAGCCCCACTGTCACAGTATCCATCCATGTGTTGACTTCTTGCACGCTGATTTCTCCCGCGCATGCGCGCCCCTCTGTTATCCGAAGCCAAGCGCGAAGCCGTCAGTTCGTGTCTGCCGGCCGTGTAGTTCGTACCGCGCTGCCGCGTTCTGTCATGCAAGTGTGGTGAGTGAGTGCCATGGAAGTCTTCTGTGCGGTGAAGTACCTGCTGCTGCTCGCCCTGCTGGGCCAGCTCGAGGTTCAGGCGGAGTTCGAGAACTCGTGGACTATGTACTATGAGCAGCCTTGCTGTGATGGAGGCGGACATCATTTCAGACACCATAGAGGTTAGGGTTGTTTAGTTGTGATAAACAAAAGAACACGTGCTCGGGCGGCTGCGCACCGCTGTGTTTTGTTTGAGGGAAAACTTGTCTAAATATAATTGCAGAAACTGCAGTTTATGTTGCACTACACAAAGTTTACAAACTTATACTTTGTGAGTAGTCACAACGCTACAAAAGTCAAAAATACTAAATCACTAAATTCAGTGTTAAATCGGTCTAAATCAGTATTTATCTTGAAATTTCTTGTTTTAAAATATAATTTCTTTGTGACAAACTAAAAAACTAAACTATAAAATGTCTAAAGTTACACTTTAACCGGTAAAAAACCTTGTATTTTCCATCAATTTCATGAGACAACAAATATTAAAAATGATTATTTTCTCGTCTTGATTACAACAAGCATAGAATGATATTTATTTTATACGAGTATGACAGTTTGTAGCTTGAGTCGAAAACAAATGCTGCAAATCATACGTATATAAAATGGACTACCTATAACTACGATATTATTTCCTAATTCAAATATATTTTAATAATAAAAAGTAGTCTTCAATTCACTGCTTCTTATAGCAACAAGCTACAAAACAAAACATAAACAATACTATTTTTGACAGAACTGTGAGATATGTATTTATATCTTAACATTGTCTTTAGTTACCGTGGGAAATGAAAATGTGTTTACAATTTACAATGTATCCGTAACAATAACAAATATACAACGAGCAAATATCTTGATAGTTGTAGAAAAAAATATCTAATCAGCAGTGTCGGATTAAGCAATCCAAGACAAAAAATTTTATATCCACTCTTCCTCTCTTCCTGTTAATTACCAAAATAATAATAAAACAAAAAATACATAATTAAATAAATTAAAAAATCATTATCGTTAAATTAAATTCTCTTTTTCTTAATTTTATCTTGCGTACTCGAAAATTTGCTGTTTATATCATTGTTTATAGATAGTGTTGCGTAAATATGTCTTCGTCTTGTTTAATGTTTGTACATGGCAAAGTTAAAAAATTCTACAAGCTATTTCTACGTTAGGAAACATTGTAATTATTATTCTCTCTAATAAAACTTAAAATATATTCCGGATTTTTAAAGAAACATTCACATTGAACATTCGTCATGAAACGGTTCTTCTAAATCGTCATAGTAAACATCTCGAAGTTTTTGTGAACTATTTTATTTTCAATTTTACTATATGCTCTCAACCTTTTAATCTGTTCATTATAATTTAATAAAAATAACTAAATAACTGTTTTCCTTACATACAATAATCTTATAAGTATTCTCACTATATATTTAATGAAATTATTGTAATGTCTCCAAAATTCTGAAGTCTCCCTTTGCATTGTTGCGCTCTCAGGCAATAGCCTAGTTTGTCTAGCAATAAAAAGTAAAAAGCAATTTTTATCTTGAAAATCTTAAAAATTTTAATTTTTAAATACATATTTTTGCGACAAACTTTGTGGCACTACATATTTCTAAACCACAAAACATATAAAGTTTAAACCATATGTTTTCCATGAATATTATACCACAACGAACTTTAAAGAGTATTATTTTCCAAAAATAATTGATGTTCTAATTCTACTGGATCACAAAATTAATTGTTAAATTTTTCTAAAGTAGTACTTATCGTGAAAATTATTGTTTCTAAATATAATGTCTTTGCGAGAAACAGCAGTTTGTGCTGCACTACAAATAGTAAATAACAAAGTGTACAAAGTTATACTTAGTATATACTCAAACCGCTACAAAATTCATGCGTTTTCTGTGAATTTTATACAACAACAAACAGAAAATAATAGTTGTAATATTAAATGTGTTGTTAAATTTATCCAAAGCAATTATTTATCTTGAAATTTCTTGTTTTTATGCCGCAACAAACGTTAAAAACAATTATTTTTTCTTGATCACAAAATGTACAGGTACAAATCAATGTCTATCTAAAAATTATTGTTTGTGACAAACTCTAATTTATGGTGCTCTAAATATATACTACCTAAGTATAAAGTTATCTTTATACTTACGTATTTAAACTGGTCCAAAACGACAAAACAAAACTTTTGTTTACCTCGAAAATTATTGTTTCTAATTATAATTCTTTGTGACAAACTTCAATGTTGTTGTTGCACATTAATAAACCACAAAATGCACTTGAATCAGTAAAAATTCCCATGGGATTCCTTGAATTTTTTGCCATAAAAAATTATAATTTTTAAATTATACTATTATTTATTTATATTGAACATGATTGTTTCTAAATATAGTTTTATTGGCAAAATCGTTAAAATTGTATGTTTACAATGTAAAGTGTGTTGTAATAAATTACTAAACAATAACGGTTTTTACAAAGTTATACTTTAAACTTTGTATAAAACCGTTCAAAAATAGAACATTTTTTTACAATTTCAGTACATCAAAAATAATGTTTTTAATATAAAATAATATTCTACTGTTCGATAAATTAATTATATATCTATCTATTTAAAATACTCTAGTACAGTATTTTGCCTTAAAATTATTATTTCTAAATATAATTTTGTTGGAAAAACAGTTAAAAGTATTTTGTTAAAATAAACGAATAATAAAATGTACAAGTTATAACGCAAACTTATTCTAATTCTGTATTATCAACGTCACAACAAACGTTAATAATTACTTATTTCAACAATAAAATTGTCCTATGTTACAAACAATGGTAGACTATACAATTCACAGTTGTATTTAAAACTTAGAGAAATCTTCCTAAGTGCAATGTTAAAAATTCTTGTGTCTAAATATAACAGCGAACATCTCGCATTGTTTGACTCACAAAATTTACAATATTTAGACAAAATCAATATAAAACAGTCCAAAGACCATATGTTCAGAATTAATTGTTTGAAAATAAATAAGTGTTTTATTTCTAGATAAAATATATGTATTGAATTTAAAAATTGTTGAATTTTGTCTCAGGTAAATTGTTTCTAAATAAAATTTATTGGTGAAAACCTTATATCTGAATACTTCTACACTACTAAATTAAAAAAAAATAAGTTATACTTAAAATTGCATCAAAATCAACGAGTTTTCTGCACGATTTCAATGCCGTTACAATGTCATTTTCGTCTCCTATATTTAATTTTAGTGCAATTTCTCGTGAAACTTATAATTAAAAAAAAAATGTGATACTACTCTATACCAAAGTTTGCATAAACGTTAAAAATATAATAATTAATTCTGTTTTTTATGGTAAATACAAAAAAATCTATTTCCATTGTGGTGTTTAAAATTATTATTATTAATATATTAAATATTGTGAATAAACATTGTTTTGTATGATATTAAAATTTAAAATATATATTTACAATATATTGCGTTACAATAAAAGAATTTCATATGATTTCAATGCTACAATACGAACGGTAGAATTTATAAAAATAATTGTATTCATAAATTTTATAATTTTCATATCTTCTATTTTTGTACAATGAATTTAAATAATTTGCAAAATTATTTTGGTGTTTATCATTAATTTCAATTTAGAATTAAATTTTTCTTTTATTTTCTTTTCTTAAATAAATGTATACCGTTGTGAAGTGTAAAAATTTTCAGATCCTATTTTATTGAAAACAGATTGATTATTTAAATGTAAAAAGTTTTTAAATTTTTTTGATAGTTAATAAGTCTAACTTTTCATTCCGATATTTTGAGCTTTGCTGTTAATTTTCCTGTTTAAAATTTCAAACTATTCACCAATATAGGTCATTTAAAATTTAGCATTGATGTTTACGAAATTCTGTTTCAGTATTGAATGCCAATTGTTTTTTTTATCTCCTTTGATAAAGTTAATTTCATTTATTATAATGTTGTAATGTAGTGTTTTTAAATGTTTGTGATATTATTTTCAGTTGAAATTTTGTTTTTACAACATTGTTACACTCGTGTAGTTTACGTTTTGATGTTGAAAAGAACTAGTTACAGTAAAATGTCGGGTTGCTTTTGATGTATTTTATATATGTAGTTTTATTTACAGAAAACTGTAATGTTCTAAAATATTATATTGTTAAAGTTTAACTACGCTATTTGTAAAATTAAAAGTTGTTCTTCATAATCTTAATGTTATTAGTACGTACATCCGGTGACGTTTTAGTCACAATAAAAACATGTATTTAATTTCCTGTTACACTGCCAAACATCAGAAATTATAAATAGGATTGGGATATTTATAATTTGAAAAGAAAATTCCAAATTATTTGTCTAAAAATGCAATTAGAATAATCGAAAGTCAAAGTGAAATTTTTGCATGTAATTTATATTCTTTACATGAATATAAAATTTACTGCGTCAAGTAACGCAAAAGAATAACATTTACTGATTACACTCGTAAAGAATTACAAAAGGCCTAGGCTGTATGTCAGTCTTCATGGAACTAACTTTGATTTTTGATACCTAGCAGCACAAATGACTATTGTTGCACTAGGTAGTGAAGTATTCAATTCGTGTCCAAAAGGTGACATGTACAACCGAAACGAATTAGAACAAGAAGCACAGGAAATTTTTGGCCCATACTACAATAATAATTTTTATATTCAGTGCCTGAAGTTTGTATTGTTAGTGTGTGAAATGTCACTTTTTTCCGTAGCTTGTTTTTATCAAATTGTGTATTTCTGCATAATTCGTAAGTGTACCAATTTGCTTTATGGGAGATATTGATAATTATTTATGTTTACATATACTTAAGCATTTGGAAATACAAGTGAATTATTTTGAATATAGATTGTCACAACTAGAACAAATAATTTTATTCATTGCACTACGAAATTGGATATTAAAATCTACTTCTGTTATTTGATTTGAATGTTGTTATTTCTTTTAATTAATCATAGTAATATTTACAAATATACTAGTTTTTATTAATTTTAGTACAAATACCGATAAATTCTATTGACATTTAAATGTTTTTGAGTTTTTCAAACTATTTGTTAAAGTGGCAGTTCTGTTATTTATTTTGTTTTACATTGTTTTACATAGTTTTTCCAGGGTTGTATTGATTTAAATCACTTGTTCTGCAATTGTTATTCAACATCCTAGATTTACGAAAATTTGGGGGAAAAAGCTTGTAGGTAATGTGTAAATCATTGATTTTTTTTAAAAAAAATTAAGTTATTTATGTGTTACCGCATATTTTTAATTAGTTTAAAAGCAATATAAATATTTTATTTCATAAACGAAAATGAAATCTGTAATAAAACCAAACCGATTCATCTGAATAAAACTAGAAAGAGTATATTACAAAAGAATTTAAATACTTATATTTTTCTTCTGTTATACGACAATTATGATAAGATAACATTTAATTTTAAGATATTATTGTATACAAAACATATTTTGGTTATTATTGATAGTTTTGTAGCAAGTAATTAAATTATTATTAATAAAATCGGTATTTAAAAATATAAAATTAAATACTATTATATTTATTTAATACTAGTAATGCCATCTCTGAAGTTTAATACTAAGCTAAAACGAAAGCTTTATTGATACGAACATTTCGTAATAAATGCGTACATGTCACACGGATTAAAGACTCTTTTGCAATTGAGAGTTTATGTATCACATTGTGTAAATAAAAATATTTCCAGAATGCTCAGAATGATATTTGTATTTATTCCTTCATTTGATGAAAGTAGATTGCTGTACGGATTATGGGCTCTTGTTACAAAATTAAGAAATAGTTGTTTACCATTGATGATAAAAATGTAGATATTTTGCAAAAAATAAATTTCAATTTTTTTTAGTTAAATTTTTTGTTTAATTTCGTAGAATACGTACTAAAAACTCCTATACAATACTGAGTTGGTGGGTGAAGTGCATTGTAAATATTCTAGGAAAGTAATAGAAACTGTAAATCCCAAATTATTTCCCGAATTTTCTCCGAAATGAAAAGGCCGGCTGCTGATTAATGAATTGGAATTTGTTTATAATGTGTCTCATGTAAGAAATGCCAAAGTTGGGCATAATTACTCCGCGCGTAATTAATATTTTGATTAATGACGCGACTTTAGGTTTTATTATTGGCCTATTAAACTCCGCTGGGGTGTGTGATGGGCGCTGTAATTTTTATCCACACTTTTAATATTTGATTTATTAATCCAGAACCGATGGAGGCGCACAATAAGGATTGTCATTGCCGCCTGACGAGCAATTTCGATAGCGATTAATTATAAATCCAACCAATTGCGATACTCTTTCATATTTTATACATCGCCGAATATATTGCAGCGTTCAATTCAGCTATTCACGCAATGTTTACGTTTTAATATATTACAGGGAAATTTTAAAAATATGTTTTCTTTTTTTTATATCAGAAACAGGATTGTTGTAATTTTTCCCACTCAAAACAACTCGATAAATCCCACATAAAAACTAGGTTGTAAGAAAATTTTATTTACAATTATACTCGCAATTATATAATATTTATTTTATTAAAAACTTGTACAAATAAAAAGTTGTGCTGCCGTCTAGAAAAGACTTGACTAAGTCTAAAGCTAGATTAAAAAGTCTTGTCTAGTTATCTAGACTCTATATTGTTGCAAGACAATATTAACTTGCGCATAGGCTTTTGATACGGACAGATAATTCTTCGGCAGCGTTCTTTTTCTATTTTACTAACACTGTTTCAGCTTCACATGAAATATTTATATTTCGAATATTTAAATATGTCAAAAAGTTAATTGCCATATTATTCCGATATGATATTGTCGATTTAAAGGAATCTTAAAATTGTAAGTATAACCGGCCATGAAACTCCTAAGTATAGCGCTCTGCTGTTTTTCATAGCATAATAAAGTATTTGCCTTAGAGACATTTCATTTTAACTTGTGCACATTATTGTGACGATATAAACACAGTATTTTTGAGTAAATATTATTCAGGTTTGACGGCAGATTATAATAAAACTATATTATTATTGTTATAAAATTTGTTTAAAAAAAAAATTGATAATATTTCATATTATCGAGTAAAAAATTATCAATCCTATAGACCGTATGGTTATAAATTATGTACTCGTATAAATTATATTAACAAATTGAAAGGATTAGTTTTATATTGTCAAATTTGGCAAATATTTCTCCCTTTTGTGGTTAAGAGTAGCCCTCTGCAAATACCATTGTAGGGATGATTGTAATGAGAGTCTCTTCAGCATTTATTTGACACCAAAAGGAATGAAGGGTTTGTGTTTGTAATAATACTGATACTTTCTTTGGTATATTTGATCTTGTTGATATAGCACACCCTATTACAAATAGATGTTACTGTAGTCGTATATACAAAATTTCAACATTCTACGGCTAATCATTTTTGAGTTATGCGCGATACATACGTAGGTATGTCCAGAGATCACGCGGAAACTAGTCAAAATGGATTCAGGGATAGTCAAACCGAGAAATTCGCGATTTCAATATTTCCTTTACTTCGTATAAGGAAATGAAAGGGTACAGCAAGGATTTTTCGGAAATCGCTGTTTTTAACATTTAAAACAACGTTGAAAGATTTTTGAGCAGATGTACGAAGGAAGTTGTAAAGATTTTCCGTTGAAATGTAAAAACCTAAATTTTGTTTACCTCGTACAAGGAAATGAAAATGTACAGGTAGGATTTTTCGGAAATCGCTGTTTTGAAAGACTTTTGAACAGGTGTAAGAAAGAAGTAGTAAATATTTTTTGTTGCAATGTGAAAACCGAAATATCCTTTACTTCGTACAAAGAAATGAAAAACTCTCGGAAAAACTGGAAGAATTTTTCCGAAATCGCTGTTTCTAACATTAAAAACAGTGTTGAAATACTTTTGAACAGGTGTAAGAAAGAAGTAGAAAAGATTTTTGTTGAAATGTGAAAACTGAAATATCATTACTTCATACAAAGACATGAAAATGTACAGCAAAGATTTTTCGGAAATCGCTGTTTTTAACATTGAAAACAACGTTGAAAGACTTTTGAACAGGTGTAGGAACGAACTTGTAAAGATGTTGTGTTTATCTTGTTTGTCGTGTAGTTTAGTAACTCTTCTGGCCCGAACAAAACGGTATTTGTTTACTGGTGAGTTTTTGTGAGTTTAATTAACACATTGGCCACACACGGTCACGTGGTAGGCAGAAAGGCCGCTAAAGACATCCACGCAGCATTTTTTCGTGGCCGGGACAAAAAGCGAAGCAATCTAACCGGCGGGCTCACGAAATGACGAAGGAAAATAAAGCGACAAGCTAATGAACAAAGGAAAGAAGTTCGTTTACAAAGCGGGTAATCGAACGCACCCGACCCGTGGAGGTTACATTTTCTAAATTGAATTTAGGAGGACCGGCCTTTGAACAGATGACAGTTTTAACGATCATTCCTAACCAGAGACACCGCACGAACATATCTACAACTCAAAATGTTGGTAAGCTACGTATGCAGTGGTTAAGGGCTAAGGTAACCACCTCTCCCGGTTTCAATCGGATTCTAAAGTTTTTTAACTTCTTCTCCGGTTTCATGATTATTTGTTAAAAAAAAATCATATTCCGAATTAACTAACATATTTCGTTATTTCTGCTAATATTACTTTTTTCCAAATGTAAAACGACATAACTGTTGTCACATTGCTTTGTGTTCGTATTTTAAAATTGAAGAAAATAAAATTTTCCTTGTTTATCAATAAATTTTTACACATCCAATAACCCCTCATTAAAATCTTCGGGTCAACTAAAACTGGCAGAAGTGGCTTAATTACTAAGAGCGCTCCGAACCACGGAATGTGTGATCTGAAGTTCAAATCCCAGAGTCGTCAACTGCTCCGAAAATCTTCCTAGTGTAATTAGCTACTATACCAATGAGAAGAAAATTTGTCAACACGAGCGAAAGCGAGTGTTGTAAATCATTCGAATGATTAATGGTCATTACATACGTGTAAAATACTATACTTGATCCATAACTATAACATGAAAAATTTATGTTTATCATAATCAACTATGTCATCACACTTTGACAGATAAATAACAATAGGTCCTGTCACTGTCTCACATCATACTTAACGCAAAGCAATTTGTATCCAAAGCACACCTGATCGAAAATGAATAAAATTTGTAATTTCTTTTTTTATTTTCATTTTATTATTCATTGGAAAGAAAAAAGTCTATTCAATAGTACTAAAGACAATTTTGAGCCCCATATGAAGATTAAAAATTAGAATGAATTTCACGAAAAATGATCGAGCTATAAAAATTTAGGATGTAAAATATGCAAACTAGAAACTTGTATGAATTGAAACAAAAAAGTTACAATTCAAAAAGTAAATTCGCCAAAATCACTTTTTTGCTTATGAGCATGCATTTTTTCAGGAAACAAGTACATGATTCAAATGGGTAACTAATGCGGCAACTTTGCCCGAATTAAACGACTTCGTATCTCTTTCGGTTCTCGAAATACCAATGGTTAGTCTCTTAAAACGGACACCCTGTATGGCTATAAGATAATAATATTTTTAAGTATATGAAATCAGTATTGACATTTGACTTGTCACCACTTTAGTTTTTGACATGAAAGTCAACTTAAGTTATACAAGTTAAATCATTTTGATGCCAATACAAAAAAATTGTCAAAACCTTATTACAATTATAATAAAAAATATATTTCCTACTAGTATTATGTCCCTATTAGTGTCCTCAACAAAAAAAAGAGTTGCTGACCTCTTATTTGTCCACTAAATATAAATATGTGTATTAAATCCTTTATATAGTGAGTTGTAGAATATGTATTATTAAAAAAAATATTAATTAGTATTCCAGTATCTTGTACTTTTCTGCTTATTGATTTTGTAATATGTCGTTTCCTTAATTAAAGCATGTGGCATAATTAATAGTTTATGTTGCCTTATGTTCACTACAGTATTTATATTAAATTACTTGCATTAATCATGATACCTCTGCATGTACTTGATATTGTTTTAATTTGGTACCTATGACTCATAGGAAACAGACATGAAACATGGGGATAGAATTTCACCTGTTTATAAAACAAAATAAATATGTCAACAAAATTATATAAATAACATTTTCTAATTTTAAATTGTTTGGTATTTCTGGAAACATATTTGTGGTATATATGTATAAATCTGTTGATATAGATTATGCTTACAATTAGAAGTAAAGTTAGTAATTCTGAAAATACGTTTCAACATTTCAGCAAGTGTATTTCTAGGTATACATTTTTATTTTCTTTCCTTGAAGTGACCGACAAAAACATTATATTGTTATCATATCATCAAAATTTTCTGTTGAAATCAGAGTCATGTTATCTACATGATAAGCTGTTTAAATATAATGGCTTGTACAAAATATTTATAGAAATATGATTATAGGTATATTTAGAAGGAATTCACATATGTTTCCGTCGCTGATGCGACTAATAGACTTCTATTTAAAACTACATCTACTTCTTTTTAACTCTTTAATTACATCCAATTAACGGTATAGAGATCTAAAGTGATGGTAGAAAAACGTTGGTATTTTATGATAGTATTGAGCCAAAGCAATAGCGAGATATGAATGTTATTAACAAGAAGTAATTATACGCAGCTATCTACTGTAATTAGAATGAACTCGTAAGAGACATATATGTAATTGGGTAGAATATTTATTGTATATTGGAAACAGAGTAGGTTAATATGATAAAAATACCGTATAGGTAACTGCAAAATATAATAAAACCGCGGCTTAATCAGTACGACAATATTTAATATGTTTGTGTACATTTTGTTACTATAAAATTTTATGTTAAACAATTCATGTCAAAGATGATTTTTAGAGCAAGTTAGGCAATTTATCAATTATAGTCATAGTCCAGACCTTAATTCTATATGATAGGAACTATTAAAGTTTAAAAAAAGTTATTCGAGTTTTTAGTGCCTTTAATATCTACAACACAATAATTACACTTTTCTTTCTCACACATCTTACCCAATACCAAATTCTTGCTACTTCTAAGCCTACTGTCAGTGTCAGATGTCATATTTCATAATTAATCTATAGTTGATACTTAAATACAAAATACAAAAAAAATTTCAGAGTAATTTAAATTTCTAAAATATAGTTGTTAAATATTGTGGGATCAGGAAAATTTGAAAAACATATTCACGATATGGAAATGAAAGATAATGTTGAATGACATAGACAGTTAAATCATGCCAGTGGCTGTCAAAACTCTGACTACAATATTCGTAATCATTTATAAATTGTTTTATTAAAATGCTCACAATTTATGCATATATCCAAGTAAGGAACATAATAGTTATTTAAAACATATTTATATGTTTTTATAACAGTTCAAATAGATCAATGTACATATGTAATTGAAATTTTTAGTAAACCCCACTGTTTGAGAACCGAATTACTTTAATATCTACGTCATAGAACACTCAAAAAAATTAAGACTTCCTGAAACTACACATCGTTTTCAAATTAGATAAAGTTTCATATAAAAAAAAGTTAAGGGCCCCCATTTGTAAAAATACTTGCACATTACTTAGCTGTTTTCTACAACCACCATAACCTGTCATAGGATTGCTAGTAAAATACCCAAAGACAATCCAAAGTATAGTTTTCTATTCAAGAAGATGAACAGATTAGCACCATTAATCACAGATTAATAAAAGTTGGTGTGTTATTTGCCAATTATTGTCTTGTTAATCGTTTTGTAACAAAGACTACCTCGGGCATTCCTGGTGAATCGTACAAGAGCGGAAATGCTTGCAATTGTTTATTTCTACAATGATGTACGGCTGGTGTAGGAGTAACAAGTGTTGATCCCAAGGAAAATAATCACCTACGCAATTAAAATCGTCCTCAGGTCATTCCAGAACAACCATATTCATTTTTACAAATTCCACAATCTACGAGAATTGATGCCACAGGCAATAGGAAGATTTATAAATAGATTTCAAATTAAATAATTTTCTTCTTCTCTACGTTTTGTTTTATATAGTTTAGGCAAGTGGATTCAGGTGGTTAGTTGCACATTAGTAGAATTAACAATTTTTTGTGTCATTGGATTGATCGCTAACTATAAAAATAAAAATTTAGTCAGAATGTTTAATTTGATTAAAGAATACAGTTTTTCAGCGATAAATTTTATGTTAAGAGAGCCATGACTTTATTGAAACAATTTGCGAATAGTTGTAGCATAGTAACATTTAATAAGTTCTCTGAGACAATATTTGGAAAATAACTTTCTAATATGTGATAAATTTGTGGAAAATGTAACTTATTTCTGTCAGTGTAGTAATATTAACGATTGAACAATTGAGTTATGAAGAACGTTACATTTTAATTTTAAACAAATATAGCTTTGGGAATTTCAAGAATTCCGTACGTCATTTAACAGTTGTAACAGTGTACCATTAAAAAACAAAATCAGAAACCTGAATTTTCATCATTTTAATGGATATTTATATGACTATCTGGTATGCAAAGATAAAATTTAGGTGGAGCAGATAAATATATCGTATTTACATATTTATACTAAAAAATTTAGTCTGAAAGAATAATTTGATTTGAATATATATTTTCATCCTAATTTCCCAAAATAATGTTCAATATTTTTAGATCTACAGAAATTTTCCTAGGTTTGGAAACACTGTACACAGGTGGCGTGGCGTGCATGACAAAGCATGCAATATTCGATCTTGAAAACTCGAGAAATCTCGGCGAGATTCGAGAATGAGTCGAGATAATAAAGTTCGAGACGAGAAATAAACGAGACGGTGCGGGAAAAATAAAAATCTTGTCTCGTCTCGTCTCACAAAATCACTATTCAACGAACAGTTGAAACACTATTTAACTAATGCGGTTTTATCTATTTTTGCCGCTGTATAGAAAAATGCCGTCTTTCTTTAAATAAAGCATTCTAATTGGGTGATAATGACGAGAGTAGAAAAATGAAATTAATATAAAATTAATTAATTTTTATTTTCATGTAAGCATTTGATTGGATGACAATTTGATTTCAAATTATTTAAATCAGGGCAATCCTGATTATCTGTGACAATTACAGTTGAAAGCAATGTTGAATATTTTACTTGACATTTCGATACGATATTATCTATTTAAGGACACTTAAAATGTATGTTATGCTTCATGTGTGTAACTAGCTATTAATAATCTAAATATTATTACTTTCATAAACAATTAGCATTGTTGACAATATGCGGTACATTTTACATATGGGAAAGAATGTTTGGAACGACTTAGTTTATATTTAGTTCACCATCAACTAGATTGTTCTTAACCATCTTATCTAATGTATTTGTATGTGTTATCGATGTTGGTTTAGTAAGTTTACTCTAGAGCTATAAACAGACTGGCTTTCACATGTGGAACGTTTTAGTTCGTAACGCAGGGCCGTACTACATAAGTTTTACTCCTACGCAGTTATTTTGTGTATTGTGTCAATATGGTTCACACTGCATGATAGTTTTTATCTAGCGTGATGGTTTGTGGTATATAGCGACAGGACATGATATGGTCCATATGGCCCGTTAGTCATTAAGAAGTTAATAAGAGGTCAGTGGCTTGAATGGTCTAGCGAGCACAAGGAGCAAGGAGAAAAATCAGGAAACTGTTAACACTTAAGCAAACACTACATCCTTTAAGCTTTATTACAAGTTAAATATATAACAAGTACATTTTCTGCAATAACACTTATTTCTACAAATATAGATACTTAATTTAATAGTTCATTATCTGTGGTTCAACATTCTTAGATAGAAGAACATGGTGACAAGTTTAACTTGCATTTTAGTATTATTCATTATCAGTCTATAATGTCTGTAACAGATCTACTTTTACAGCTTATAGTGTAATCTGAATCATTCGAACACAGCGGTATTTTAATGTGGTTAATAATAAACGATTTTGGGATACGAACCCCAGGTTTCACATTCCTCTCAGTTTGATTCTGAATGAACCACCTCTATTCATATTTTTAAAGATATTTACCATAGAGAATTTAATTTTTTCGTTCCAAATAAGACTACTATTCATCTCTTCACCTATAGTAACTAATGCCGTGGAACCATTGTTGGTTTAATAATTATCTAATAAAGCCCGTAGAATTCTTGACTAGAAAGCAGTTTGTTATTTTCGATCATCTTTGTGATATGTATTATATATCTGATATATATGAAATATATGTCTGATTATTAGATTATAAATTAATATATTTTTTGTTTCAGGTATGTACAACATTCAAAATCTAATTACGATTCTTATACGAAAAAATGGTTCTGTGAAATGTAAGTAGTTTTTTATTGCTAATCATAATCATTATTTATCATTTTATATGATGTTTATTTTAAATTTGTCTTTAACAATTAAATTATAGCTTTTTATATTAAAATCTGAATATATATTTTTTCTACTCCCTACTGTATATTAGCAACATTCCTTCATACTATCATGTATGGATATGTATGTTATATACACACCATGTGCCGATATGAAATTCACTGCCAACATCAAATTCTGGCAAAATCTGTCAAGTAATTATTGATGCATATAATTTTTATTTTGATTCTCATTGCATGGAATAAATTAAATAAAAACATAATTAATTATAATTAGATCTTAAATAAAATTTAAAAGACAATATTTAATCTACTTTACGTGGGCAACATTGATTGACAAACGTCAAAAAATAACTAACATAATCCTAATATGTTTGCGATGAAAATGTCTAGTTCTTCTTATGTTATTATTTGGTATTTGGTCATAGAAAAAATAGACTCTACAATTCAAGTGGGATGCCTATATCGCACGCGAACGTTTGAGGCACTTCCCTTAAATTCGTACTCGTGCGATATAGGCATCATATCCACTCTTGTTGTACAATATACCGTTAAATTTCTTTCTCTTTTCAATATTTTGTTTTTCTGTTTCCATTATCAAAAAACAATTAATATTTGTTAATCATCTTTGTTATTTCTTCATTCAATACATCAATGCACCCCCTGAATGCGCCCCTGGCCTCTATTTTCGTCCATGTCTCAACTCAAGTCAAACACACGAACAGACATCGCCAGAAAACTATTAAAAAAATCATACTTACTTCTTCATTTACACATCATTTATGTTAAACATCACAGTATAACACCAGTACGTTTGCGAATTCTCTGTTTCCATCGTCGAATTCGTCCTCTGAGTGCGCCCCTGGCGTGTATTTTCGTCCGTGTCTCAAGTCAAGTCAAACAGACGAACAGACGTCGCGGCTGCAGCGGTAATCTGTGATGTGCGCCGGGCGGGCGGATGTGAGCCCCTGCAAACCTCCAACATCCACACTAATCACGGATGAAAGATCTGCTTTGTAAATTGTTTATTGGAGGATTCCGCACTCTACTTCACGTGCAGGTTATAATCGCACCCAGCATAGGAGTCACTGATTTATACACTTCGAATTATTAGTGAGATTGTTTATTGAATATTGTTGCTGTTGGTAATAGGAAAAATCAGCAGATTGTGACTTTTACTATAAAACAAAAAACAAAATAGATGATTATTACCAGCAAGATTTTAAGTTAAAAAGTTATGGTGATTTTCAGAGATTCGGGAAGACTTCAGAATATTTAATCAAAATTATTTATAGAATACAATATATATTGATTTACGAAAAACTCAAAAGACAGCAAATGTCATAAATAAATACAATAATGGAAACTGAAACTCTTGATTACTACTAGTACAATTGAAACTTTTTTGTTACAAGAAACATTTGAGTAACTGTACTTAAAGAAGATAATTTATTTAAGAAAATACAAACATTTGATTAACATTGTAAATAGTGTAGTAGACTACGAATGCTGTTATAAATAAATTGTTATTTTAATGGCAAGACATGTCATTGATTACTACAATCATTGAAATATTTTAGTTACAGGGATCAAGTGTTTTTATAACATATGCAAAACGATTGTACCTGTTGCATTATATATTTTTCGCGTCACTATTTACGTATATAACTTACATGTTACATTCATAGCAACAAAAGTCGTACGTATTTGATGACTTCTGTTATTTGGTTACAATTGTCAACGGAATGTTATTGAAAATAACATTTGGTCATCTACCAACGGATAAAACTAGAAAATTGCAAATAAATAAACCTAATCTGTCAAGTGACCCACGTTTTACAAATAATTTAATAATTATTTGCTACTGTTGGGTGAACAATATAAGCTACTCGGAATGTAAAATGTAAAAATATAATTGTTCTCATATGGTAACATGAACTTAGGCTCCACAAACTCCACCTCGAAGATTATAATGTACTTATGTAAATAAAATATCTATACAAGGTCTTCGGTGTTCGTTTTAAGAGTCTAACCATTGAGATCTCGAGAACCGCAAGAAGTACGAAGTCTGTTAAATTGGGGCAAAGTTGTCGCATTAGCTGGACATTTCAATGATGTATTTGTATTTGTTTTCTCGAAAAAATAAAATTTTGTTTGAAACAAAATATTTTCAATTTTCAAAGCACACTTGACTGAAATGAATAAAACCAGTAATTATCAAATTTCTTGGTTTATTTTCATTCTAATATGCAATTACAAAAAATTTGAGGACCCCTGTCAATTCCTCCTAAAAAAATGTATTTATAAAATGTGCTAACTAGATACTTGTATGTATTGAAACAAAAAATTTATAAGTCAAAAAATAAACTGACCAAATTAGTTTATGCTTATATCTAGTTACTTATGCATTTTTAGGGAAAAAACACATGATTGAAATGCCCAAATAATGCAGCAACTTTGACCCAATTTAACCGACTGCGTATCTCTTACGATTCACAGCATCCCAAAAGTTAGCCTCTTAAAACGAACACCCTGTATAGCAATAATATAATAATACTTTTAAATATATGAAATCAGTGCTGATACTTGACATGTCACCACTAGTTTTTGACTTGAGACTACAATCCCGTGCATCCCTCATGAAGATCTCACCCTTAGCTATAACTCACCCCTGGCGTGAGTAATATCCATGAGTGCATCCCTACCCCTGTTGGGGTAGTTGGTCAGTAGCAGTCCTCCCATCCTATTGGAAATTAGCATTAGCTGAAAGCATATGTCTATGGGCCACGACACTAAATAACGCCGCTATCGCCCTGTTTGCATGTGGATATGCACCCCATAAACTTGATTCATATCAAGGGACACCATTCTCTCACCTGGGCTTTATCTTATAGGCGTGGGAGGAAAAATCACATGATTTACTTGTGATAATTACATACGTAGGTTCCGAATGTGGGTCTTTATTACGTATGTGTGTCTTAAGGAAATCTGTTCGATATCAAAATTGATATTAACAATACAAGTATAGCATTTCAATCTGGGGTTGCAATTTCTCAAGTTCCCTTCATAATTTCACACGTAGCCAAAACTATTTTTTTTAAGAATAAATATTTACTTTTTTTTAAGGTTTAAAATAAATTCAAAGATGATTAAAAATGAAAATTCTATTTTACAATAAATAAGAATTATTATCTTCTGGAAAGATATAAGAATTCCTTAAAATTAATTTTTTAGCAAATTTTTCCAAATTCTCGTTTAAAATATTCAAATAACCCATTTTCCCACCAATAGAAAATACAATTCCCATCCCTTCTTCACTCAATTTTTTTTGTTTTCATTTATTCATTCTTTTCCAAACAATAATTTGTCCTTCTAATCTAAAAAGGTTTATTTTGGTTTATCTAAATATATAATGTATATCTAAGGACTGAAGTATTTTTTCCATATGCGTAATAAAAAATAGAATTTAATATTGTTATTTATCTGTCAAAGTGTGATGACATATTTGGTTATAATAAAGATATATTTTTCGTGCTAAAAATTATGGATAAAGTATAGCATACTATTCGCATGTAATAGTTATTACTCATTCGAATGACTTACAAGTTACAACACTAGCTTTTGCTCGTGTTGGTAAACTATTATAAGAAATTCTCTTCTAATGACACAAGATTTTTTTATATTTATATCAATTTTATCCATCATTTAGGTTACATAATTTCTATAAAATGCATTTGGTAGTAAATGTAATAACAAAAGATAAAATATTAAGGTTTTCATTGTAAACAGCAAAACTGTAAAGAAATATGTACCTAAGGCAAGTAAATTACTTATTTAATAGCTAGTTGTAATGTATTGTATACATCATATTTTTATTTAATATTTACGTTCGGAAAATTTAATGGTTTTTGTTTGCAATAACCAATATTAAATAATGACTTTTACAATAAGAACCAATGATACTTTAATAAACTTTTGACATATTTTTTACGCATATGTCCTGTGACCTTAGTTTTCTACCCGCTTTGTAATTTTTCTCAAAACTTCTGTAAAATATATAGTACAGTGTCATATTATAATACAAAGTATGAAAATTCTCTTTCGTATCTACATAAATTGGAAAAACTTGAACTAATTTTATTTTCTTTTGATTGCGTTACACTTCGAGTAATGTTTTATATTTAAAAAGTATTTTATCCAACAATTATTTGTTATTGCATGTAGGTATTTACCAGCAGGTTGTTTATGAAAAATACTTGACCCAAATTGAAAAACAATATCTGCCCTGCAGTCAATACTGTAATGTATTTCTCTAATACGTAGCCGCACTAAAATTCAACTACCGTTCCCTATCAGTATTCCAAACCTGCCTCAATATTCTAAATTCTAATGAAGCATTGTTGGGCCTGTATTTATTATAGGGGCGTCAGCAAACAATATTAGTTTAATTTAATTAAATATCCCCAGTGCGACTTTGGTTAGGGCATATGGCATTGGCAAATGGTGTTGCCATAGAACATACACTGTTCAGAATACGGATACAGACATGTAATTATATAAATTGGAAAGAAGTAGTAGTAATTTCGAAATTACAGAAGGAAGAATGTAAATGCTTCAAACTGGTTACTTCTAATTATAACTATTAACATTTTTGAGTGTGTTTTGGTATTATATTTTTGTTTTTGTTTCTCGTCTCTACTTTTTTTCTCATAAATTGTTAAATATATGTTAAAATAAGATCAAACACATTTCCTCTACATATAAACGTAAAGATTCAAGTCGAAGAATTATTTTGATTACAGCCCAAAATAATTAGTAGAATTCCGATTTGATTATTGTGCCACAAACAATATAATTTGTCTCTTAGAGGTAATAGACAATCGTTTCACAAAAAGGTAAAAATTACTAAAGAATGTTCAAATTGGACATATAACAGCAGAAATTATTAAGACTGAAAGAATATAAAGATTTAAAATACATTTCAATTGAATTTTTATAACTTTAATTTCTGCATCTTCATAAATCAAGTCTTCAAAATTTTATTTTTAACTTATATAGATATTAATAAGACTAGCTAGGCTGTCTTACGTGATTTTAAATGGTTTTTGAGTTACTATATGTTGTTATTATTAGGAATATACGTTTAACCCTTCGGGTATTTGCCTCTGTACCCCAAATTAGTTACGAATTTGATTACAACAATTAAAAAGTTTTGATTACAACAATCAAGTTGCAAATTAAAAAATCCTATTAATATATTTTGTTGTAAAATGCGAAGACACAATCAAACGAACTAGTCTCCCTATACACATATTTACGCTTTGATTTTGAAATATGTATATAAACTATCCTGAAACGTTCTAGAACTCAGTAATTGTTTTAAATGAACCAAAATAAACCTTTTTGGATCACTGAGTTACAGAATAGGCGGGGATAGTATGTTATAATATAAAATTTATTTCGTGTATAGGTATAATATTCAATAAAAAACTTTGAAAGAGTAGATAACTTTTCTTTTACTTGTGTATATTTACATATATGGAATATATAAGAAATAGTAAATTATATCTACTAGCGAGAGATAATGTTGTGTACGCATTAGATTCTGAAGGTTTGTTTTGATAGGAGTGGATGATTATAAGAATATTAGGTGAAATCAATAAGGACAACTATCAAAAAAATTGATTACAAGAATGAAGTCATATAACATAACAAAATCCTAGATTTATTTTGATAGGAGTTGTTGATTATAATAATGTTATGTAACATCGTTGATTATAAAACTAATAAAATGTTTTGATTACAAGATTCAAGTATAAATATGCAAGGCTAAACATGAATAGCAAAATCTAAAATCCATAAACAATATTCCTATTGAAACTAGAAATAATACAAGAAAAATATAAATTAGAAATTGAGATAGAACGAGTAATTGATTGTTGTGCAGAAGAAAGAGTTGTAATTTGAAGTGAAGCACAGTTGCGTATTTATTTACCGATTCGTGTTATTTATTCGCGTTTAAGGTTGCTGTCGGACAGGTTCTTTGTGGATTTGAATGGCGCGCGATCGCCGAGAAACAATGGGCAGTAATGAAGCATCGGAGCCGAGGAAATAAAATGGAGAGTCATCGTAATTAATACCGGTTTACGCTTCACTACAATGTTGTACCAGACGAGCACTGTAATTAGTGCTTAGGAAACGCCACTTTCCTTCGGATGAGTTCAAGGAAACATCAGTAAATACACCAGTTTCCAAACACGAATAAATAAACACTCCCTTCTTTATATTCTTTTCGAGCATTAGCAGCGACCTTCGATGGCCTGGGTTCGAATCCCACTGCGGGATGCACGTTTAAATGTTCCTTTGGTACATTGGCACAAGCGTTTCACAAGACAAGATTTCCTGTCCTGTCTATTTCGTGTCTTTCATTACCCTTGTACTTATAACTCTTGTCTTGATCGTCATTTTCTTGCATATTTCTTGTCATGCATGTTAATATTCGCAAATGACCTTAAATATATAAAGAATCTTGTAATACACGTACATTTTTTTTCTTTAGATAATATCAATGTCAATTATTAAATATATTTATTATAATACAATGAGGTATTATTATTAAATAGGTAAATATTATAAAAACAAAAATTGTGAAGCTGAACATACCTCACGTTCATTTTAGTACTTCATAATATAGATTTAAATTAGCAAAAAAAATGCGAGAGTACAAGAATTGAGGAAAATATTGCTGTTCTTGCACATTTCTTGCTTTGTCTTGCTTTGAAACTTTTAGCTCTTGTCTTGTTCTTAAATTGAATTTTTAATTTACGTTTTCCTTTTAATCAAAATTTTCATATGTTATTATCCATTTTTCTTGTCATTCTTTTTGTAATCATCTATTTATATTAAAACATATATTACAAAATATATACACTCTTTGCAATTATTATTAATTCGTTTTTTGTTAATTCTGCAATATAATCAATAGTACATTTAATCATTTATAATACCAATGCCATAAATTTTATAGAACTAAAGAAACAAAGTAGATATAAAAATAAATGTTGCATTATGTAGGATATTCACAAATGGAAATTTAGTGAAATTTCTGCTAAAAATCCGTGCAGTATATTCTTTGTTCGTTACACAATTTTGCAGCCTAATTTAAATCGCAAAATATTTCATATTTCTTTGCTTTGTTTTTGTGTGGTAGCCATGTAGAGCATATATTTAGAGATGCAAATCAGCTTGATTTATACAAGTAAGCAAATTTCCAGTGAAAGTGTATGCGGACTGTTTGCTCTATGCTTTACACATAATATACGCGCTAAGATAAACCATACACAAGCTGTGTGCATGAATTTTTGTACTCTATGAAGCAAATAAACATAATTGTGTCCTATCAGTGTATGTGGATAATTCAATATTAATCCTATTTGAAATAATTATCATAAATACGTATAAAATATAATTTTTAATTAACATACTCTGTTCATATTACAGGATAAATATAATTATCACTATATTTACTATAATAACAAAATTATTAAATATACAATACAATCATATACATTGTGGTAAATAAATAATATAAATAATTAACTTATAATTTAAATATAAAATTTGATATTTCTGAAAATAAATTTAAATATAATATTGTTCAATTAGTTAAACGTGAATCAGTAAATATATTTAATTAGTCAACGGCACAAGGAATGAAAAAATTGACATTTAAGATATTAGACACTTCCTTCGTTATGAAAATGAATTAAAATTTTATAGAAAAGTTCTATGTATTGCAAGCTTTATATGTAATTAAATGGATTTGTGGTTAATTTTCAGATCCAATATATTGTACAAGTAATTGCGTTGGTATCATAAAACTTCGTCAAAATCTAACAATTTTTGTAGAAGATATTGTACCATTTCTTGTACTATTTATTGTCCCATATATAGGCTAGTCTAAAAAGGCATACTTTAAAATCATCTTTTGTAAAATTTTATTAAAATGTTTATCACTATTTCTTATTGCATACACACAAAATTATTTTAATTGCTTAAAAACTTTCAACGAAGCATATATTGTTTTAATTTATTTCCTACATATTTTTCACTAAATTTATTCTGACAGTTGTAAAATTTATCAATCGTATACTCAATTTATTAACAAGAAATTAAATGTTTTCTACAAAAATTTAAAGTTTTTATCAAAAATAAAGTGCCTTTTTGAAAAGACCGATTGGAATCAAAAGAGGAGGTGCAAACTCGATGTTATAGCAATTGCATTATAAAAAGTTCAACATTCTACGGCTAATAGTGTTTGAGTTATCCGAAAAATTAAAAAAAACTATAGATGTTATAGTAGTCTGATTCAGGGATGGTCAAAAAGTATATTTCCGTTGAAACCTGAAAACCGAAAGTTTTCGCGATTACATTGTTTCCTTTACGGTATATATTTGTAAAAACAAACCAGAAATGATGTATTTTCTTTAAGACTTAAGCTATTTATAATATATTTACGGACATTATATTCCCAAGCATCTCTCCCTTTTGTCTTTGGGATCTCTTGGACGTTGTGGATCGCCATGGCAACGGGTGTAAACAAGAGCTGGTCATTGTTTGAGCAAGACTGGAGTCTTGGAAGCCGCGCAGCTGAGCTAGCTAATCACAAGTTCTGCTGTAAACCGCCATTAACTGCAGGATTGCTGACTTGACTTACATTGATAACGATATAGATCCAGCTACGGCTAAGTAAGCGGGCGGGATATAAATTTCACATCAGCGCTAATAATTTATAGATAAAAAGGAAAGGATTACGGCGTACACGGAATATGTTGCAGTGGTGGGATCATATCAAATATTCAATGAAAATTAAATATTGCTAGAATATACAAATACTTACATTGCTCTCTAGAAAAATAACTCTTACCTTTCAATCTGTAATACGCTGATAAATCAATTTTTACCGTGATAGGAAAGTTTTACATGGAATTAGAATCTTGCTAAAAATTGCATAACGAATTTTTGATGAATTGTATTTCTTGGGATAAATTCTTTAAATAGGTACACTTTTTTCTTAAATGGTGATCTCCACTATTTTTGTTTTATTTTTTTTTTTATATGAAACCTTATCTAATTTGAAAACGTGTATTTTAAAAATATTTAGGAGAGGCTTAAAATATTAGATTTTATTTAGTTTAACAGTATTTATTATAACTTTTGAATGTATTACATAATAAATAATTTATTTTATAACTTTTTAAAATATTTTAAGCAATATTACAATATATGAATAAACATTAACAAAAATAATAGTAAATTTACAATACATGAATGTGTAGGGGTTTGTTTTGTTCCAGAAAATCTTAATTTTTATTTGTTAAGCCGTAATATTTTTGTTGTGACGATAATTTCGGTTTTAAAACATTGGGGTTCACTAAAAATTTCAATTACATTAATTGATCTATCAACTATTATAAAAACATATAAATATGTTTTAAATAACTATTGTGTTCCACATATAAATATGTTTTAAATAACTATTGTGTTCCTGACTTAGAAATATGCATAAATAGTAAGAATTTTAATAAAATAATTTGTAAATGATTATGAATACTATAGTCCGAGTTTTGACAGGCTCTGACATGATTTTGTTGCCTGTGTCATTCAACATATTTTTCATTTCCATATCGTGAATATTTTTTCACAAATTTTCCTGATTGCTTGGTATTTAAAACATTTTTTTCTAAATTTGGATTAGCCCTGATATATGCTTTGCAGAGACCATTTACGAGAATCAGAATAAAAAATTCCTTTAAATAAGGAATATATATTAAGTCACATAATCAGTGATAATTAATGGCGTTGCATAAAAATGTTAATCAAAATGCAAAATAAGGTATATTTAAATTGTAATAATATTAAAATAAAGTACACTATATTATCAATAAATTATTTCACAAGAGTTCTTATAGATCGTCCAGAATTCATTTGGACAATGACTTTTAAATCCTCCGAATTAATACTAATCGTTGCCACTATGATAATTTTTGCATTTCATGCAAATATAGTTTGTTTTCAGTATACATCGTACGTCTTTGAAAGTTAAAAATTGCTTGAAACAATGCTGTAGGTACCTGTATCTATGGCCCTTCAAAACCCAAAAAAAAAACGTTTGCGTGTTTAAATAGTTTATTACGTACATATATTCTTCCATTGAAGAGTTATATCCCTTCTACTATAATGTGTTAATACCTTCACGTGCGTTATAATGAGGCTGAGAAGCATTTAATTACAACAAATTCGAGCGGAAGTCATACAAAGCGGCTCACACCTGCATCCGCCATCTTGGTTACTCGGCGGAGCAAGCCGAGCGTTATAGCCGCAGTAATAGCCTCTGTAAGCTGCAACTTGTGCAGTAAATTCGGGACTTCATGTGCACTGCCCTTACGAGAATTATATTTACGGCTGGGAGATTATATGTTAGTTACGGCCAAGAAAATGGACCTGCTTATATTATAGATTTAGATGGTGTTATTACAACTAATCAGCTCATAACTTTATTCTGTTTTGGTTGGGTTAGTCACAGTTATTTACTTCAAATTTCGGCCTTTACTAGATTCCTAAAGAAGGAATATGTAATGGTGAAACTAGTAAAGCCCGAAATTTGAAAATGAATAACTTTGATTGACATTCAGGAATTTTGATTTTCCTACTTTAATATGTTCATTAGTTATAAGGAATTAAAAAGTTTGAAAGAATGATTGTTTTATAAATTCCTAACGTCATCGTCAACTATAATCTAAATAAAATAACGCTATAACAAACTGTAGATCTATTGCAGAGGCTGTAGCCTTCTTCACTATTATGTACCTAAATAATATTTGTCACAAATTAAAATACCACAGTTATTTGAGGCCTAGTTTCACATATGACGAAGTTGTAAGAAACAAAATTGACTTCTTTATCTTTAATTACAGTTTTTTCACTTTCGGTTATTTAAAGTTTAACGATTAGAATTCCTGTTTCCAATGCAGTAATTTATGTTCTCAAGGTACTGATCGGTAAGTGACTTCAAACTTACCAACCTGGGAATTAGTAAATAAATCATTTATAGCAATGATCTTAATTTTAAAAAAATGATGTAGACAACACATGACTTCCTTGTCCGTTAAATTATACACAATGATACATGTTTTGCTGTACTTATAATTTAAAATTATTTCACTTGAAAGTGAAACTATTCTACGGCTAATCATTCTTCAACTTCCATTCGTTTCATATCTTCGAACTTTTCTTTGAAATAGATTATCTTTGAAAATTTTATTAAAATGTCTTATTGCATTACCTATACAAAATTATTTTAATCGTTCGAAAATTTGCAAAAAGATATATGGTTCTCATATCTTTGGCTATATTTCTCACCTTTCTCACGAAATATTTTCTGACAGTGTCATTTGTTAACAATAAGAAAAAATGTTTCCTACAGAAATTAAAAACCAACTAAATTATTATTTTTATTAAGTTTCTGCCGAAAGTAAAGTGCTTTTTAAAAGGCGGATTGGACCTAAAAATGGAAGTGCATAACTAGATGTTACAACAATTACATGAACAAAATTTCAACATTCAGCGTCTAATCGTTACGAGCAAAGTGCCTTTTTGGCATTGCAGATTGTAATAAAAAAAAGAGATGTTATAGCAGTCCCATATATAAAATGTGAATATTCTAGGGCTAACCATTTTTGAGATATGCGAGATACGTACATGCAGACGTCATTCCGAAATTAGTCAAAATTAATTCAGGGATGCTCAAAATGAATATTTCCGTTGAAATCAAAAAACATTTTTTTCGTGGTTGCAATACTTATAGGTACTTTACTTCGTACAAAAAAGGTTTTTATTACTCTATTTAAAATATGTATGTATATTGTTTTGTTTTTTATGTTAAAAATAATAACAATTTACTAATATATGTCTTGTTGTTTCAGGTATGTAAAACATCAAAATCTATTTCTGCTTCTTGCTGGAGTTTGGTTCTGTGAACTGTAAGTTTCTTTATTATCTCTCCCCTTAAAATTTAATTATGTAGTTCTCGCTGATTAAAGTTATAGTTGAACTATCGAAAATAATACGTAGAGTAAATATTTCGAGCTTGTTAAAAAGGCCGTCCTGACAGATTGCAGGCGTACAAGTTTGCCGCTCCGTCAGCAAAATCGAACCCCTTTCCAATTATATCTAGTTAGTGTAGGATAAATTAAAGGCATGGGGTATAGGGTAGTTAAAAATAGGGACCTGGCGTCTATATTTATCTACTAATGGAACTTCAAAGAAATGCCTGTGTGATTAACGCAAAATGTCAATATTATCGACAGCAGGAAAAATTCTAAAACGCGGACCAATCAGGAGATAGCTTAATTGTTCTTACACTGGAAGAAGCCATGTGATTGGTTGATGACTCGTGGTAACAAGAATGCATACAGTTGTTACGCTCCGATTAGAATCCAGTGGAGTGTTACATTTAGGGTTCAATTCCCATTATCATATATTAAATACTGCTGTACTCATTTGTTTCAGAAACCATTTTAAATTTTGACAAAATATTGCGAAATAGACAAATTTAATGTACTATACCTCTTCTAAAATAATTTTGAAAGGTTCATATAACAGGGTCGGTTTATCAATGTCCTGATAAGTCAGTGCTAAATTAATCCTCATGGTAACCACGAATTTCGGTTTTTCACTATCTTGTTAGCGTTACCAAGAGGATAAATCTTAGATGATAGGAGGATAAACTAGCAGCTAGTTTATGCTGCCGGTAAAATTTTGCCAGTAGGGTAAATTTACGAAGTTGGTCCGAATATGGTAGAATGCAGTAATTTTATACTTATAAGTACAAAATCACTAGTAGAATGTAAAATATTCTGTAGTATTGGCAAATTTTTGACAGTTTTTGAAAATATTGTCAAAATACGGAATTAGTACAATGTATTTTGTGAGAGTGACGACGAAAACGAATTAATAGATTTTATTAATGTGGTGTATAGGAGACTTAACGTTGTAAGATGTCAATCAGATCATTTCATTTCTGGAGTGACCATAATTTCTTTAAAATGTCAGACAATAATTAAATAATGGTAAGAAATGTGGCCTCACAATGGTGATATCGTACAATGGATTAGTATTGTTGACATTGTCAAATAAACTTGAAGCATATTATGAATTTAATAAATATTGTATATCTGTATTTGTACATGAATTACAAAAATTATTACAATAATAATATAAGGTAATTAACAGATTAGGTACCTATTTGATAAAGTTTCAATATGAATTGTTATCATATTGATAAGTATGGGTCTAATATACGCCGGTATACATACACATAGCAAAGCTAAATGAAGTTATCAAGAAAAATTTATGTAGTAACAATATATCATCGAGAGCAAAGGTCATATTAATTTGATTAATTTAATACATATTTAATTAATTTAAGCGACAATATTGTTTTTATTATAATCATTTAAACTAGTACAAGTCGTTAATGAAGCAATGTCCTAGTTTCTTATCTCACTGAACAATTAAACTACATAAGTGGAAAGTCTTTTTCGCAACAAATTGTCTCTTTTGATAAGCATTCATTTACTATTTAAATGATACATTCACAAGGAATTTATTTTGCAATGCCGTATTTAATGTCATATGTACAAATACGTATTTTTATTAGAGGAGTATGTTCTTTTTTCAAATTAAGGTAAGTGGGGTAAAATGGAACATTTTTGGGAAAAATAATTATTACTCTATAATATTTAAAAAACAAAATAATCCAAGCTTACTAAAACTATGTTCTGAAAACTACAAAAAAGTATTTTATTCAGGTTCAAAAAAGTCCAACTCTCCTCCACTATATAGTTGAGACGGACTAAGGCTATGATGAGATGAACAGGTTAACAGATTGTTGTCATTTGTTATATGTAGAACACACTTTTTGCAAGTAACGACCACAAATTACACATTTTATCTAATATATAGATATGATTTATGGGTGCTAAGTAAAATAAAAAACAATGAAAAGAAACTAGACGTTTGGGAAAGAAAAGTACTGAAGAAGAAAGGGGTTAAAAGAAGAAGACGGGACTTGGAGAAGAAGAACCAATAGAAATACACGATATGTTCGGATTTCCATTTATAAGCTACACGATTGAGCACAAAGAATAAGATGGCTAAGACATTTCACGGATGCCGGAGAGTAGAGCTACCAAGCATTATTAGGAGGTGAAGGAGGACAGAAAAAGTAAGGAAGACCGAAGAAAAAATGGTTAAACGCAGTGAAAGAACATCTACGGTAACAAAGTGTGGAAAGATTTTTATTATTACGATCTCCATATAGTTTCATACTTTATTACTTACTTACTTAATACATGAACCTTTCTACCTTTCGGTGTAAAGTTATCGGAGTAGAGCGAATTTAGGGTTGTTTCTTGTAAATGTCTCTCCACTGTTTTCTGTCCTTTGCTAGCCTTGGTATTTCTTCCCACTTGATTCCTCTACTCTCCGCTGCCTTACTTCATCTCTCTAAGCTTTTCTGGGTCTACCTCTTTTTCTTGTTCCAGATTCCCTCGCTTCAAATATTCTTTTTGTTAGCCTATGTTGGTCCATTCTTTGTACAAGACCCATCCACTTTAGTTAACCCTGTTGTGTTGTCACCTCGATTGGTATTACATTTAACTAATCTCTGTATATTTCACTTCTTATTACATCTTTTCTTGTCTTTCTTTGATTTTTTTTCAAACACCTCATTTCAGTGCTCGTTAGTTGTCCAGCTTTCACAGGTAAGGGAAAGGGTTAATTTTACTACTTCTGCCGACTTCCACCTTTACTTTATGGAGGAGGTAAATATTGAAATCTGAATAAGTGACAGAACAGCAGAAGAGATTTTGGGGGAAACATAAACATTGGGGAAACTGGGAAATCCTCATGGTGTATTTAATCATATCGGCCGGGGTGTTGTTATTGCGAATGGGATGATTGAAGCCGTGAATGGCAACATCTCGGTTGTGCATATCTGCCAATCAGCGAGGCATATCCATGACAAAGGCTGCGTATCGCAGGCAGCCGTGGTCGCGGCATGCTTGATTGCCTTAACGAACAAATAGTGCTGCGGTGTTGCGGATTAACGTCATGCTTCACCGAGCCCTCTAAATGGCACGGGACACCTGGAGCAGAGCGGGACGACCTGGGGAATGGATTTCCAGCGGTAAACTTTCAATTATTAACAGATCATTCGTTGTCGTACGAAATGTTGCTCAGTTTACGAAAATTAGATGTTATTGATTCCAATCTTGTGAAGGCATTGACGAAAAAAAATAAAGTGCAATAGTGTTATTTAAGTTGGTGATTACAACAAGTGATGTGGACGACCTGGGGAACAAACTTTCAATTATTAAGCGCTTATACAGATCATTCGTTGTCGTATGAAATGTCGCTTAGGTTTCCAAAACTAGGTGTTATTGATTCCAATCTTGTGAAGGCATTGACGGAAGAAAATATTACAACAGTGTCAAATGAAGTTGGACATTACAACAAGTGATTTGGAACAAATTTCCAGCGGTAAACTTTCAATTATTAATCGCTTATACAGATCATTCGTTGTCGTACGAAATGTTGCTCAGGTTATGAAAATTAGATGTTATTGATTCCAATCTTGTGGAGATATTGACGGAAGAAAATATTGCAACAGTGTCAAATAAAGTCCACAGTAAATTTTCAATTATTAAGCGCTAATACTGATCATTCGTTGTCGTATGAAATGTCGCTCAGGTTTCCAAAACTAGGTGTTATTGATTCCAGTCTTGTACCTTTACAAGAAAAACTGTTTAACCTTGCTAATTGGCAGTCGCCGAAACAGTCGCTAACATCTGGTGATAAAAAATAGTAGGGAAAACATTGTAGCTGTTACATAATCATCGACCTTACACACAAGTGTAATAACGTCGATACTCATACTAAAAGCACGGAAGTGGGAATATTTTCTTCAAAATTTAACTAGCATAATTATTTTGTACCACTGTACAGTAATTCTGCATTATTCTGAAAAGATGAAGTTTGGAAAAACATGTGGAAAATAATTTTAAACATTGTGAAGAAAAATTTGAAGGTGATAATATGAGTAGATACTAAATCTAGTGTTTTTCCTACTGTTCACATTTTAGTGCTGCCATCTGTTATCAATGGCGACTTACTTCACAATTACTAATACAAGGAAAAGTACATTGAATACAATTAGTTTAATATAAGGTCAATATGAATCATATTTGTTGTATAATGTTCTTGATATAACAATTGGCATTGCATAGAACAAGTCGTTGATAAAAATATCTATTGTGAAATGTTTGATAGTTTGAAATGCTATTCTATATCACTATAATAACCTCCACCCACGTGAGAAAGCTCGTCTAAGTTTGAAGTCAATTATTCCGAGCCCACACAATTTGGGTGTCGAGTTACTTCACGTAATACTCAAATCTCTTGTAATTCTTGTATACAGATGTTCGCTTGACAGTTATACTTTATTTTTTTGCTTGAATAACTATAAAAATGTCAACGCAAGTCATTCTTTAAATGGGACATAATTACTGAGGCAAAAAAATGTTTTCCCCTAAGAATGATGAAAGATATGACGGGAAATAATTAATTATACAGGGAAAATGAAATGTAGACTTTAAAAGGAGAAAAACATTTCTTTACATACATTACGCATAAGTAGAAGTCGTAATTTAATTGTAAACAAGACTTAGACATAATTCAAGTACCACAATCATATGAAAAAATAAATATTAAAGGATGTGAAATTCCTTTACATACAGTATAAGTGGTAACAATTTAATTGTAAACAAAAATTAATTCCCTAAAACCTAAATTTTGGACAAAAAATTTATTAACCGATGAAAGTAAATATTCCCGAAAATAATTTCATTAGTAAGAAAGACTAGTCAAACTCTTTATTTTCATAAAGGACGCAAACACGTATATGACAAAGATACAGTGGCGGCTCATGCTAAATTTTTGTGGGTGTGCTGTATCAAACAAAAAATGACTCATTGTTTTCGGCCAACTTATCTTTTAATTTTTATTGTTGATTTGTGTCAATAAATTTTCGGGTTTCTTTATTTTTTTCAGTCTAATACAACAAATCTTTCATCCTATATAATTCAAATTTTTTCACCATGATCGTCCGCAAACAGCAAACACGGAAAACAAAGAAAGTATTCTTCTCGTTATAACCACAAATCCAGTAGTTTCGTAAATATGTCTTTTAAATTGGTGTAGATTTCGGAAAAATAATTCAATAAATTTTTAAAATATACAATTCTTTCAGTTTTAACAAAAATAATACAATGTAAAAAATGGTACATGTATACTTTATTCTCAATGGGGGGTTTAATCTCCGTATAATTCCCTTATCTACGCCACTGTTTGATTCTGTCACGTCTCAGCGCACTTGCGCTTATTAAGTCACAATATAATGTAATATAAAAAGATGTAATTTTGTTATTTGATTTTTACATATATTTTAATTATGTACTTACATGAATAATTAATACTGGACATTTTTATTTTAAATTTTGGTAGTTCTGTATTTCTGCAGAACTTAAGGACAAGCAAACCAAATTTTGTTGACATTTTAATTTAACCTTAAGAAAAATACCAGACCACCTCTAACATCCTAATGTATCCTATTAAGACATTCATTTTGCAAGACAACATCATACCTTTTCCCCTATTCTGCAGTTCCTACGCGTCTCTAATTTCTCGGATCAATAGCAAAGCAAAGAATGTTCCTTAGTGGATGATCTGCAATTAACAGACAAATCCCGCGTCATGCTTCGATTGCCCCCCGTGCCCCGTGCCAGCGCTTGTGGTATAAATATCATCAATCATACCGAGCAGGAGCAGCCATTTCGACCTGATGAACTGCACATTCAACCCTTCTGGATTCAGAGGCGGGTACTCGTGATTCTTAGGGTGGCCAGGGGTGGAAAAACCAGGAATTAGGGCTGGGCTAAATGATTTGTCACTACATGCAGTAGAAGTTGTACAATACATAATTATAACTTACTTTCAGAGTAAGGTAACTCGTAATTTTCTGATAATATTTCTTGTTTGGTTATCGTTGTAAACGGAATCTTACAGAAAATAATTCTCCTACTATACTCCGTTTTTAAACAATAGATAGCACTAGACGAAGTCATATTTACACCACCGCGTTAGTGAAATACTAGTAGTTCTGAAATAAACTGGTTTTAATTGTGAAATATCACAAAAAGAGAAATGAATCGAAAAATACGTGCAAATTCAACAAGTTATTTGACAACTACTAAGATTTTGACGTTTCAATTACGTTTGAGAAGGTTAACTTGAAATTTTGTCTGGTTAAATGCGGCTTCATGAAATGGCGTAACAGCCAATTACAGGCTTTGATTTTCTTACTAGAATTTCTAGTTACTGTCTATAGTTTAAAAACAGAGTATAGTAGGTAGTAAATCTGAGCTCACATTTTACAAATACTAATCTTATAATAATCTTATTACTACATTTGAAGTTAAATGCTGTTGGTGGGTACTATCGGAAAATCAGAACATTGAACATTTCTTTTTCACATGTGTAAAAATAATTATATGTTCCAGAGTGTATTTTCTAGTAACATAAATAAATATTCAACATTCCAAGCTGTAGAGCCTTTGTAGAGAGTATGTTAACTGCACTATAAAAATGAAAAAAATAACTCAAGCAATCATGGAATAGGTAAAGTACAATCCACGGATTTCAACTGTGCTCAAAATTCTTCTATAATGATCTAGCATTAAAGAACATTTTTATTATTGCTACAAATTATTTACCTTTTAAAATGTATGACATATATTTTTTTTTACAATGTTAATAACTTTCATTATTGTACAAATGATTGATTACTACAATGACAAATAAAATTTTGATTATAGCAGCTGAAATATTTTGATTACAAGAATTAAATTGTTGATTGTAAATACCAGCAATATATTATTTTCTATAAATATTAAGAAATTTAATATTTGTTAAATATAATTTAATGACGTTGTTAAACGGCAATGTTTTATGATTTTACCTTGGAGAAAACGATTATAGCAATTTCATAGTGCTGTTTTCGTCTCCTAGGTATTATCACAAAAATACTTTCATTAGAAGTTTCTTCAGTTTTACCGCAAACATTACAATACACTACATTTTCCACAATTGATCTTCACGTCATCAATTTCTGCTGCAAGAATTATTGAACTTTTATCTTGCATCTTTGTCGTATACACATGTCATAGACGAGACTTATTCGCTTTCTCATTATCGTACGTGTTCCAGTGTACATACACTATCTGCGTCTAATTAACGACAAAAATATTTTAAAAATTTGAATATGTTACTTATGTTTTTCCTGTCACTGATGAAGATGATTTTGGCGATGACACTTTGTGCTTAATTGCTTATTGGTAGTTTCGATAGTTTACTGTCAGTTTTGGCATTTATTTACTTCGGAAATCACACGATATCATCCAACAAGAAGATGTCATCAATCCTTTTTCCCCACTAACAATTTGAATCGCATGGTTAAAATTGATGACGTGAGGATCAACTGCGGGAAACAAAATGTACTTGTTTCCATTTATTGAAAATATTATATTATTTTGCTAGTAATAAAAATGTATTAACATAAATATTGTAAAAGCAAAATATTTCTTTGATTACACTTTTGGAAAAACCATTGTACTCAATCACATATTGCTGTTTTCATAATTAACGATTATAAAAGAGCTTATAGCTGAATTATTTGTCTTTTAATATTTATTTTATGATAAATATAAATTATGTTAACTATTTTTATGGATTAGTATTTGCACAGTTATTTGTACTTTTATGGTAATCACTGTTAGAAATACTGTTGTAATCAAATAATCAAACTAACTAATCTTTTAGCCAAAACATTTCTACATACAATAACCGTTTGATTCCTTTTTTATCTGCTTATCTGAGATAGTCGCCAGGTCAATGTCTCCGTCCGTCAATAATTGATAATTCTGTCGGATTCTACGTGACTGGATACCAATATTTAATTATTTGTTCAACCCAAAGACTTGTGTTTACGCAGGTTAAAAATGCCCTAGACACAACACATTATTCATACTCGTGTATTACGTTTCATTGGTCGACAAGCAGTTCGGAATGTATTGATTATAGCGTATTAATCAAACAGAACTAATTCATTAATACAAGACGTGAGTGGAGCTGGAGAGAAAGAAAGATAAATTAGACTCACTCCGAAATTTTTCTCCCAAAATGGAAAAGGAATTCTTCGGTAATTAAGACTTCAAAAGTTGGAAGAAAATTATGATAATAAAAGATACTTTCGTTTCACCATCAAAAATACTTTTCAACAATTGTTTTAGTAAAGAATATTTACATTTGAATTATGACTAACAAAAAACAAATGAATCACTCATATCTTACCTGGTGCTGGGTGTCATAATTATATATTTATATTTCAGAAGACGAGTATCATGCTTGTAAGAATATAACTACAAATGATATGTATATGTTAGTTTCATATTTGTAACTAAATATTGCTGATTTTTTTCTGGTGTATTCTGAACATTACAAAAATATAATTCAAGTTAAACTTGTCACGAAATATGTTCCTTAGGTACTTAAGGTCCGGTTTTATCTAGGAATGTTGTTCCACAAATGATGATGATGATGTTTCAACAATTGTTATAAAAACATTTGGAAAGTAAAACAAAATAAATAAAAAGTAATTATTATAATGTCCATGACTAATGAGAAAAGTTATGGACTGGATTTTGAGAACTTGTGTTCAACTCCCGCCCGATCAATTTCTTTACCATTGATACTTTCCCTGTGGTGCACTCTCTTCACCAGCTATAATAACCATTAAATGGTGGTAAACACTTCTTACGGTGTAAATGTATCATACCTGATATATTTATTTATTATAAATTAAGGACATACTTTACTTACACTTTATAGAGTTTGTAAAGTCTCTTTTAATGGTGTAGTTTTTGAAAAGTACTTTTCAAGCACTAGTGCATGAAAATAAATAAGCGTTTCGAAGAAACATACCTACACTCAATCTAATTTGTCTTCATTTACCAGTTAAGAGAAAAAAACCTATTCTTTTCAAGTTTTTTATAGAATATATACTATAATTTACTTTATTCATAAATAAAATAATGTCTCGACTTCCTAAATTTTTCGTAATGAAATCAAGAAAAAAAAAATATTGTAACAACTAAGTACGCCAATTTAGACTCCGTATACCTGTATATTATATAGAATCAATGATTTTTTGAACTGCCATTCATTAGAATTATTATTCTTAAACGGTTTATTATACTTTCCACTAATTTATTTAGAGTTTGGGAGTCAATTTTACTTTATTCTACTATCATAAAAGTAGTAGTTCTTTTATATTTTTTGGGCATATTGTTTTTCACAATTTTTTAAATAAATCACAAAGATGTTCAATGGGATTTATGAATCTGGAGACTGTGGAGGCGTTTTTAATTGTTCTCTACAGTATAATAACTATTCTAGTAATTTACTATTTATTGAGAAATATTAATGAACACTATAAATAAAATAAGTGACATGATTTTATTGACAGTTTAAGTAGTAATAGAATTCTTAAAACATTTTAATTTGTTTAATATTGACATTCATTGCTTTGGTAACAGTGTCTTATCTACAATTTATGACATAGTTATTACTTAATTGTGATTAAAATGTAATAGTTATACAAATTTACAAACATTTCGTAGTTTCAGTCACAATGACTAACAACAAACTTTTTCTACCTGAACATAAGAATTAGGATAGACGTGGCTCTTTATTAGTCATCTTTACTGTATTGACTCATGTCTGGACTTTGATGTCTCTAGCAGAAGAAATGAAATTCTAAGAATTTTTAAAGAAGAAAAAATTCAATAATTATATTACAAGATGTGAACAAATTTAAAAAAGCATGCATGTTGTTATTGTCCATTAAAAACTGGAGTTATCGTGATTTTTATTAGAAATAATCTATTCAATATGAAAGAAAGGTAGATTTTTTTGTTAATTAAAGAATTTTAAAACCGAGATAAGCTTTGTAGGAAGTGATCGTTTTTGATATGTTATCTTATAAATATTTACAGCTGATAAATAAACAATTTGGTCAGTGGGGAATGAGATAATTGTGTATGCATGCGTATTTCATTGGCACGATTCAACGGTAGCATTTGGCGTTTAGTTTTTTGACTTGCAAAGTTTATGCGATACATGCAAATGTCATTTCGCCCGCAGCTGTTGTGAAAATCACATTTGTTGCCCATATTGTAAAATGTGGATCATAGTTTAAAATTAACGACCCGCTATTTACGAGATAATAAAATTACTCTAATGCACGGCCGGCCATACAAAGAGATTTATCACGGCGAATTTCATTCACTACACCCAAAAATTTACAAAGTACTTCATTATTTATCCACCGATACAACACATTTTTAGTTCGGTAATTTATCTACTCATCTATTTCACATGTTGAAATATTTAACCCTCTCTTTGACTAAGTTTCCAACGTAAAATATTGTTTGTACAATTGAAAAATTCCAAAGGTAATTATTATTCGGTTAAAAGTTTAAGTAAGTCATGGGTAGATATACTATGCCTGTCTCAAATGCTTGACCATTTGATTCTGTGGAAAAAGTTATATAAAATAGTACATTGTGTTATTAAGAGTAAAAGTAATACTTTGTGTGGTGACTGGACGAGCGAAGACTATGCACATATTTTCAGATATTCCTGTTTTTTTCAAACTTAGTATTTTTTAATGCAAGTATTCTTTTACCTTACACTTTCGATAAAAAAGATTGGCACACTCAATTAGGAATAATAATTTGTGATGATCAATTTTATTATTATACACTAGGCATAACTGTTTAGATAGTATCATAGTTTATAGATCATGCAAACAATGTATCGTAAATCGTCGATATGTATGATTAGACATAATTCAAGCATTCAAGCATTGAAGCATTATTCGTCTTCCTTCTATGAAGCATGGTAGAAAAAATTATACGAGACCAAGATTAAGCAATCAACTTAATAACAAGCTAGAGACCGCAATCATTCTGAGCTCTTCATTGCAAAACAACGAAAAGAAATGAAACATAACCAGACAAAAAGCGCACAATAAATTATAGATTATTATAGGCGAATAATAATTAGATCCTGTTTTAAATAAATTATAAATATATCATTAATTATTTATCTATTCAATGTTGGGTGTGTCCAATACAGATATTTCTGTGATAATTTATATTTTGAGGTTAACCTATATGACAAATGAATTAATATTTAACAATATTTTATATGTAATTCATTAGCTGTGGTTTCTGTCCAAAAATATCCAAAAAAAAAGTTCATTCAAAAGACTTAGTGCGCTGATCCCAAATTTTGTATCGTAACTTAATTATATATTCCTTTTCGAGCTATTTCCAAAAATAGTTAAAACTTGCGAATAACACTTTTTATTTCTTGTCAAACGTAGATATTTTAAAAACTAATTTACTAGTTGACAATAATTAAGTTCTCTTCAAAAGTCATACAAGTGGCATTAATTTCTACCTTGTGAATCAAGTCACAAAAGATGCCACTTTTGTGACGTGATTGACAAGGTTGAAATTTAATTTCTACGTCGACGGATTGAAAGTAAAATATATAAGTATCCAAACAAAGTAAAATCAGCGAAAAACAAAATAACTTGTACAATATAAACCTGTAATATTTCTCCAATTGTCATTATAAAACTATATAATGTAAGAATAAGGTTATAAGAAACCATCTACAATTGACAGATTTAAATTGAAAACCTACAAATAGAACGTCAAATAGTAATTTTTTTTAAAATATCTGAAAAAAATAGTATGTCATTCAGAGTAAAATGTCTCGTTTTGCTCGTCACTCAAAATATCACTTTTACTCTTAATAACACAATATACTGTTACTTATATTTAATTGATAAAGCTGTTGACATTTAGAAATAAACTAATCAATATCATTGAGTATATATCTGTGGGAAGAAAGTGTAAGCTTGGTTGGTTAGTAAAGTGTGGATTTAGGAAACAAACCATATGTTGGTAATTCGATCCGGTAGTTCGAAGGAATTACGTGCGGCAGTGTCGAGTTCCAAGTGCGATTTTTACCCGGATTTCTACTCTACCTGTGAGAAACGGAGTCAAGCCATGTGGTTAGTTAAGAAAGAACTTCAGGCTTGTGTCGACCGCAGATATCTTCATTGTTCTTAGACTGGCCTGTTAAATACAGGACCGTACTCACGGATGTTTACACACTTAATTTATAGGTTCAATCAATATGGTACAATACACAAATATTTTTAGTTATGGTTGCATGGCCAAAAAAAAATAGTATGCTAAGACATTCGCTTATAATTTTTATTGTTTTGCCTTATTTCAAGAAAATCATTCAATAATTCAGAAAAATTATTGTCTTCATTTCGACTATAATTAATATAAAAAGTATAAATGAGGTTAGATATATAACGTTGGATTAATTCAGACCTTAAAATTGAAGAAAAAATTCTAGAACTTAGAGAACGGTTCTAAATCAGTTCGGAACACATAAACTCGTTCTTGGAACACTATTATAAGTTCTGAATTTTTAAATCGAATTGCTAGAAGAATAAAATGGCGCAAACAGTGAAATGAAATTTGTAACCGGTTTTAAATTTTTGTTGAAACAAACCTAATAGATAACTTAGAACAATATTATAACGTTTTATTTATTTAGGTGAAGTGTAAAAAATAATTGTAACATTAATAAGTATTTATATAACTAAGTTTAATAAACGAAATATGAATAATAGAAGATAATAAAAATAAGTAACACTATGCATAAACAAACATAAACACTAATTTAAAGATAACAATTATTAATAAAAACTCAAACATTAAGATAATTTATTTAAACATTTAACACTACGCACTATTTATATACACGATATTTATTTCCACCAACTATTCACATTCACTACACATTAATATCCGACAGTCCTCGCAATCTCCTGCCCGGGGTTTATATAGTAGAACAATTAAGTTCAGCAATGTTCTCCTACCCTCTAGATAACAACAATAGAAACGCGCGAACCAGTCCTTACAGGTCCGCTAGCGGCCGTCGGCCGTGACGTGACCTTGGGATCGCTACAATATATTAGCCTTATAGGGTATTCTGATGTTTATTGGAATAAAAACAAGAAATATTGTATTATTATTTGATCTCGGAATTGGTACTTTAATATTTATATAGTCACAGTGGTAGAAAAACTGATGAAGCCAGAAGAAATAAATAAATCTGTGATTTAATAGATCATTTACAATTATTTTTCACTTTAGTAAAACATTTTTTCTTTATTATCCTAAATTCTGCGAAAGGTCAAGACCTCAACCTGTTGAGTATGTATCTAATATTTTCTATCAATTTTTGTTACTTACCGATATTGTTTGAAAATTGGTTTAGAATTTTCATATATACATGAGCTCACTTGAGATTGTCCTACTAAATTTCAATTAAAACTTCTAGAGTCTCCAAATTTTGACGTTTAATAACAAAACAGATAATTGGAGACAAAGTCAATTAGATATTTCCTAAATATATATATATATATATATATATATATATATATATATATATATATATATATATAATAAACTAAGAAATTAGGTATCAAAAAAACCGTAATTATTATTAACATACAGCGAACTAGATTTACCCACTCTTTTATCTCCAAATTTCAAACCCTCCATTTTCTCCTTCTATTCCTTCCCTTCTTGTCCCCCTGGATGCGGCCCTGCCTCGTGGCCGGCGGTCCACCAACACGGGAGGTCTCCTCTCAGGCAGGTCTCCTGCCTTCCCATTCGCCGGCCGCTTCCACTCCTCTCGCAGCCGAGGCCGGGGAAGGAGCTACAGGCCAAGGTCATCCGATGAGATGCCAGATGAAAGATGGGCTGTGCTGATCACCAGATCTACAGTCAGTGTGGAGCTGGTGGATGGGAATTTGGCCTAATGCTGGAAGTGGGACAATACTTTTAATCCGTACCCAAGATATGGCATAAAGTTTTATTTAAATATGTTTTCACTTTCATCTAATATACTTCATTTTGGACTATTATTTTTTAATATTATTATCAGTAATATTAGTTCACCAGATGATAACGACAATCCTAAATAAAACGTTATTAATACATGAAATACTTAAGGTACATGTTTTATGTTATTGATGTCCTATATCTGATGAAATAATAAGAGGATTAAAATAGCAAGTACTACTTTAAAAATAACGTCTTTATTTGTAGTACAACTTGCCTGAGGAAGTAAAACTACAAGTTTTTTACAAGAACGTACAGATTCTCGTGAGTTATCTAAGGTATTGTTTCCACTTCTTAACAGTCACAGGTTTTAGTTTTGTCTTTGTCTTAAATTTTATTCTGTTAAATGTTCGTTCGCAAGTATGTAAAATACGAAATTACATACATATTTGAAGTACACTAAAAATTATTTGATTATTAAATTATATTAGTAATTAAAAATTTTAGAAGGTAATTACAGAATGTTGAAATATAACTTCTAAATATACTTATCATAAATTGGATTTTTTTGTGGTGAAGTAGCCAAAATAATTCTGACAGCTGAAAGTCGTGAAGACTGTATTTTATTTTCTGTTTTGCTGTCTGTGTTTACCGTGAACCGAAGATATAATTATTGTTTTTCTATTTTCCATGCTAAAAATCAACAGTTCTACACGTGAATATAAAATTTACACTGTAATGTATCTATCTTCTCTCCAATAAAATAACAACTATGACTATGACAAAAATATAAAGTTTGCATACTTTGTGATAGTGCCTATGTATAAAACAGGACGTGGAAACGATCAACCGCATTCACTTATGTCTAAAATGGTGTCTATGTTTAAAAGTTGTCGACGATTTGATTTCAACACGGCATCATAATTTGTGGCACAATATTACCAAATGGAAAATAGTCTCAAGTACCTTTTCGTGACAGGTTTTACCATCCTTTTAGTGGTATAGGTTAGCCTCTACAATCTCTGTAAGGGGCTTACAGAATGTTACTGATATGTTATATGCTCTTATATTTAATGAACACTTAACTATTTACTTATATCACTAGTTGTCGAATGAGAATGATATAACGAAATGAAAACACAGATACTTACATTCATGGCTTTTCGGTATTCGAATTCAAAACACCTGAATTGCAAAGCTTGACGATTAACCATTAAGTCCAAAGGTATCATCTACATTATTATAATTGTATTGAAGCATTTGTGGTAGTAAGTTTTTGAAGTGGGAGTGATTGACCTAGCTGGTGATGCATGCACTTGTCGGGCATGTGAGACAGGCTTAATTAGTGCGGTGCATAAGCTGCGGAATGAACACATCACTCGGCCAGCATCGCCGCCTGGCACGGATTAATTGCACCAGAACAAACGCGCCGCTCACAAAAACCCAACCACACAACTTCCGAACCTATGCGATGAGTGAGATCTCATGCCTCAATTTGCTGTTTCAACTCAACTATAGCTTTTTGGACCAAGAATATTTACTACAGATATGAGTATATGTGACACAATACCACAGAATAGGTTTATACAGAAGCGACAGTAAGACAGAGTAACGAAAATTAGAGAGAGAGATAGAGAATGTGCACAAATTAAAGGGCTCATTGTTTATAATCGGAAAGTTTCCTCACATCTTAGAGAGAGATAGGGGAAGAGCACAAATTTAAAGATCTACACAATACTTCAAGGTCATAGAACTAAAAAGAGGAACATGAAAGGTACCGGCACGGAGTGTCGCTTCTGTGTGTAACTATTCTGTGACAATACCTAAAAACCTAACATGGAATTATTAACGAGTACTCACCACAGAACTTCCGAACCTATGCGAGGAGTGAGATCTTATGCCTCAATTTGCTGTTTCTAGTCAACTATAGCTTGCAGGAATTGAATTACTAGTTTTGATCAAGAATTCCAATTTGAGAAATGAATAAATTACAAATATGTTGTTCGCATCTTCTTATCCCTAGGTGGGTATGCCAATTTCATGTATCAATTGGAAAATTTACTACAGATATGAATATAAGTGACACAGCATTCTTAGATGGAACGCCACCTCAACTATGTCAGATACTTGTTTCCAGATAAGTTTTATTTAGTTTTTTAGTGGTGCAATTAGTGTATCCTCTGTGCCTTTGAAACGACTTTGGCGAAATAATTTGATAAATTAAACAATGTCTCATAATGTTTATAGAATAAATATAAACTACGAAAGTTCCTTAATTCTTAGTTTGCTCATGTTAATTTGTAGTAAGTGCACTAAAAATGATCGAAAAGTCAGCATCAAAATATGTGTTGCATAGACAAAAAGTGCCTGAGACGAAGTCAAGGGTAGTTTTTCAAAATAAACGAACGAGGTTTCTTACAAGCAACGCGGTTTAAATATTGAATTTTCATATAATTTTCAATGAACAAAATATATTTCCAGAACAATATGTCAAACCAACTTTATTTCATATCTGTTTACATATATTACAAACTCTTGACATAAAGTTATCCTGCATTTTAATAAAAATTTAATGTAAATTTCTTCGTGTCAAATTGCATTCCTTTATCAAAATTTATAATTTCATACAAGTTACCATTAATACGTATGTAACTCAAGTCTTTTTCATTTCTTAGAACTGTTTTCATAAAAAAAAATTAAATATGTTCTATGCTACCAAAATAAGGCGGTTCGCCATCATGTTGAAATAAAGTTAATATCGGCATATTCTTGATTTGAAAATGTATCAATAGCAAATTATAATGTCAAGGGAGAAACAATTGCTGCTACTAATCAACAAAAAAGTGTAAATATGGTCTTTTTTATTAAATTTAATATCGCTTATACTAAATCTTTTAATATTAAGTTTCGATATTTTGGACTTCAAATTACCTAAGGAATATTTCCCTATGGATCTGTGTATCTTTTACTTTCAGGGTTTAATATTCATAGCAGTAGTTTGTCGCCCTACACAAAGCATCTGTTGATGGTTTGTTCGGATGGAATTTGGGCGGGTATGATTTTAAAACGTAGCGAATTGGCTTTGGTTTGTGAAGCAGGCAGTTTGCTCGCCATAACAATAACGATTTAATCCGGGAGAATCAGAGCTTCGTTAGGTCCACGTAACAGCAACTCGCCTCCACAAACGAACAGTTTTACGAACCTTTCCCACCAAATGAACAGCCTGTGCTTTGATCTCGACCAAAACCAGCCGATGCAAAGACTTACACGTGCTAATTTCCTCAAAGAAATAAAGCCCGCAAATTCCCAACTACACCGACATCGACTGGTTTCAACTGCTACGCTACCTGTAGTTCACAAACGGTGTTTCAAATACGAACCGAATTAGTTTCCTTACACAACAAATTAATATGTGTATCAATAATTCTAAATAAATTATTATTAACTCTGATGTGCCCAATATAATATATTCTTAATTAGAAAAACAGTAGTACTTAAAGTTTTAATGTATATTTTATATAATATTACTGACCCTGACATTTGCCAATCATAAATTTTTGAACATAATATTCTTATCTTAATGAATCATATGCAAGCAGATGTTACTCCACTTAAATCGAGTAAAAGTAAAGTACTACTTCCGGTTGGTCAGTAGATCAAAACGATAGTTTTTTTTTTTCTAAAAACAGACGAATAATGTAAATTCTTATTTTGCAAATTGCCGTCTCTAAAAGATACTGGGCGTTGTATTTAATGACGTAGTAAGTGTTGTCCTTCCTAAGAACATACGAAATTTAGGATGGGATCTTATAATTTCAGTTGCTATCAGTTGAACTTATTACGATATCAATTGCTAATATCAACTATGACGTGCACTTGCAATTCTGTAAGAGTGATCGTTATTTGTGTTCATGCATAACAAGAAAAATAAAGAACACTATGTATACACTGTTGTGAAAATGTCTTTTTTTTGATCGGAAGAATACTGACACCTTTCCGATGTATTTTGGAACAGGAAAATGCATTACTCAGCTATTTCACTTGTATATATTACTAGATACACAATATTCTATTATGTGTTAATTAATTGTAACCCGTAATGTCTTTGAACCTTTTTACAAGCTACTAACCTATAAAACTGACTACTTTGTAAAAATTTTAGAAGTTAGTAGTTGCATTATGTATATTATTGGTTTTGTTATTGTGTTATTGTAATAACTATTAATATATCTAGGATTATTATGAGTATCATAATCTCGGCAGATGTCAATTGAATTTCGAGCTCATAGAGAGAGAATATTAAGACATCTGAAGTCTGATGATATGATTCATAACATGCCTGGTTTGTTTAATAGTTTATCGGTTTCATAAAAGGAAGATATTATTTTATAAAATCCTCTTGTCAATAACGTTTTTTTGACCGAATCTAGTATAAGTTCATAGGACACCGTGGTTACAGTTACATTATCCAATTGTCCCACGTTATTTTGACAATCAGTACAGTTATGATTTACTTACGCAGATTACTTTTGTCTAGGTAAACAAGAGCTTAATATCCTAAAACCGGTAAAATATAAATACACTACAAATTTGAATTCCCACCATGGATGTAATTAATTCTTAACAAGAGCAATTGTTATTTGTAGTTGTTACGAGATATGGAATCCCATTCCAGATATTAAATCAACTCCTTTATAATGTCATCAGCTTAAAATGTTCTTATTCTGATATTTCGGGTTTGTTTTCTTATTATTTGTATTATTTTATTATCTTTGCTTGTTTATCTTATTCTACTATGATTTAACAGTGCATAAGATTATTATTGGATACTCAATTGTGTGAAAGGAAAAAGATTTCACGAACAAATACCAAAGAAAATCTTTCTGAAAAAAATCGTGCTAATGTTACTAATACGAATCATAATTTGAGATTACGACATTGGAATATAAATATAGGAATTTTTAGATTTGCTAATGTAATATTCCTGTTTAGAATCCAACGCCCTTGTGGCTGTCGCGCAATTTGAATGACAAAGGATTATGTATAACCGAGGGTCTGGTGTTCTGGTTGTATTGTAGTGCATATGGGAAATTGCCCTATTATGCAGTTATAGAAAAATTGCATAATTGTGTGAATCTGTTACACGTGGGAATCCGGAAATGTGAACAACGCCGCTGTTTGCGTTTGTACCGTACATTCATTAGTATGTGCTTCAAAACGTGTAAAATCATTGTGCCAGGTAAATAGTCACACCTTAGCACTGACCATTACTTCACACATATTTGCGAAAGGATGTTATTTTTTTATTAATTACATACTTATCACAGTCGCAGTTACAAATATGTTGACATCAATAAAAATTGCAGTACCCGATTTTCTTGAGACAATTTCAATTACTAACTGTTATATATTTTTATAGTTAGAATATATTTTAGTATTGACCATTTCATTTATGTCACCATCAGATGCCATCAAGTTAAATTATTTTAATCTCAAAGTATCACTGTCTCTAGAATAGAGAAGGAAGGGTAAAGATAATAAATTCTATACATTTTTGTTGTTAAAACTGTTTGTTTATTGAGAGATGTGGTGTATCATTTTGAATGGGAGTCACCATATAATCAGTACGTTATTGGATGTAAAATAATATTTCGTTCACATGGGGACAATGGTGGTTCACTTGGTTAGTGTATTTCGACTCAAAATGACCGGTATGGAAGATCCTGAAAATTCTTAAAATTAAATATTCTATTATTCTTGTTTATTGTGCATTGATTAATTATCAAAGCAAATGAAAACAGTTGTTCTACTGATCCAAAAGAAGGCAGGCATGTATTATATTTAAAAAAAAGTTTTATTGTTGGATATGTATTTATCATAGATATGTTTTCTAGTATCTTCGAGTTATTGAAGAACCTCTAATCCAATTTTTGAATTTGAATTCTTTGCGTAAAGTATGTATTCATTTTCAAAAATTTTCTCCTATTTCAGTAATGTCTCGGCAAAACTCATAAGCTTTAAAAGTACTTATACATGAAGAAGTATTTAAATACATGAAACGTTTTTAAATAGTTGTGAATATACTTAAATCGTCAATTCAAGTACAAATAATAAGTACTCTAAAATAAATGTATATAAATATAAATACAAATACTTAAGTACAAATACAATTAAAATGAAAACTATTTAAATTGCTATTTAAAAACTTTTCATTTACGTACATGCCCATCTCTGGAAGTATTCAACTCAACAAGATATATAAGAGCTTATAAAAACTGTAGAAAGATATTAGTAAATGTTTAATGTAGAAGTTAAGAGAAGACAAAGTTTAAACATCTATTTAAAAATGTACCCCTAAACCGTTAAAAACTAGTCCTCGGCATGCGAAGTTGGTAACAAGCAGTGTATAATTGAACACCATGCATGGTCCTTCCAGTCCAATCCTGTACCTACGGGGTTGCCGTGTTGTGCTTATGTCGTGGAACGATTTGGCAACTGTCACAATCGCACAAAGGAAGACGTTTAACAAGAAAGAATAAAGAGATGCCGCACCGAGCAACAATCACCAAACAAAGGACACGACACACAAGAATTTTTTCTATTTCCCTTTTCAAAGATCAGGAAAGCAGACAGCTAGATGCATAGGTAGAATGACACAGCACAAAGGAGGAATTATCCATTGCTAGGATAGGAAAGATATTAATCCTTTGCAATACCAACCGGAGACTTTATCTCAAATTGTTTTCGGATCAAACATCTCTTATCCAATTTGTACAACATCAAATTATAAATTGTTTTGTTGCTTTTAAGTTAAATTATTGTCGTATTTATCTGAGTTCGATTTCCAGAATCGCCAATGGTCTGTAACTATAGACGAATTAAAGCAAAAAACATCATTACACAAATTAAATACACCTTTTTCTCGGAAGTTATTACAGATACGGAGAAAAGGTTGTATTAGTACTTTCTAAGCTAAATGTAACTATACAATGCTAGTATTATTGACGATGTCTACTATCCTGGAAAATCCTAGAAAACCTGAAATTGTCACGCAAATTTTATTACCTTTGAAAATCCTAGAAGAGTCAAGGATTTAAATGGTGAATCAGGGTTTTTTTTCAAACATTTAAAATAAATGTTGTATATACAGAATCTGAACCCTAATTCGTGCTCATACCTCAGACAAAGACAGCGCATCAGAGACTGTCTATTTTAGTATACTTTTTCGAGGTTATATCGAAAAGTGATAGCAAATGAGATATCATTGGTATATCCATATTTTAGATAAAGATGTCGTTGCTATGATGATAACATACCTTTTAGTACTCTTGGTATCTAGATAAGTTTAAAATCACTGAATGGATGTAACTGGTTATTTAAATCAAGAATTTCCAAAGTCCCGGATTGGCAAGATCTCTTAACACGTTAACTGCCACCATTAAAAAAAAAAGGTGGGTCCCTTGGGCCATTTTTCCTTTTTTACAGATTTAGGGTGTTTTCATATTAAAAAATACAAGTATGATAACAGAATTGATTTTTTTTAATGTTGCTCTAAAATTTGAAGAATTTTATTGAGGCACATGGTATCGTGCTGTATTTGCAGTATTTTATCATTTCAGAGACTAAAAAACAAAAAAAATCATGCGCTAAGAATAGGTTTTGGTCTGTCAGGCCACCGAGAATTAAACTACGTTCACAGATATGCGTTGCGAGGTACAAACATTAGACGACGGAGCATAATGTGTATTTAAACACTGAGGCATAAACGATGTATCTCAGAGCATACGAGGATATTTTAGTGAGACACATAAGATGTACCTCATGGCAGTTAACGTGTTAATTTCAATTTCTTTCTCATTTGCAGATATTTATTAGCAAAATGCGAGTGTTTTGACGTCCTCTACAATTCCTTGAAGTTTGTCTGATGTTTTTAAAGCATCTTGCATATGCGCATCATTCACTTTATTGTAATTAGTGTTTTAATTTAACATTCCCAGTTCTGATTATATAGTAGGCACAATTTATTCGCAAAATAAAGTAATCTACGCTATAAATAATATGCATCCTACGCAAACTAATATATCATAATTTTTTCAAGAACCAAATAAAGAAAAAGATATCAACATATATTATTTACACACTTCAACATCTATAAATAAACATCACACTCTCTTTTATAAAGGTATAAATAAGGCTGCCATGTAGTGCAGTTAAAAATATATATCATCTTTTTTTAATTAAGTCTTCATTGTATCTTGGTCATATGTATACCGGTTAGTTAACAATGCAGAATCGCATTTCCTTTGATGATTAGGTCAGTCTTTGTGCTACCCACATCACCAGTGGCGTACAACAAGATTTATTTCAAGGGGCATCGTTATTTATTGTAAGAACACCTACGCTTAAAATCTGCATACGTCGGGTTGTTTACTTTATTCTAAATGTGGTAATTTTATTTTAAATAGAAAGAAGGTAATGTATTTTAATTTTATATACTTTGTCGTAGTAAATTGAGATATTGAATGTTAAAAGAAAAATTTCAAATCATAAATTCTAAATATCTAACAGCTAGATACATAAAAAATATTAAATTCTGAATTTTTGCAACAACCCTGTTATATATAGGACAAGAAATAGTACAATATCTTATATCAAAATTGTTAGATTTTAACAAAGTTTTGTATGATACTAATGCAATTTTTTGTACAATAATTGGCTCTGATTCTACACACTTTCCTTGAATGTCAATGTGACAAGCAAAAATAACCATAAATTCATTTACATTTAAAGTTTGCAATACTTACAACTTTGCCAGTAGTTTTTTTATAACCACACTACATAGGTACAATAAAAACAAGTAAACCTTAAAAACGCGTGAGATTACAAAATTTATATATGCGCATGCTCACAGCCAAATTGACTGACTGATTATATGAAAAATATAACGTGTTCTATTTTTTCAACACATTTACGATTGTATACAATATTTCAATCAAATTGCTGTTTGATACCTACTAGCCAATTTAAATTGAACTAAAAATTGTGCAAGATCTTATACAATTTATAGTCCTTTACGTAGAAATAGCCATAATCATCTACAAATATTGCAAACTTTACGAAACAGGTGGAGTTATTTTTGGAACTAAATAATATATTTAATCTATTTTATTTTATTTTACGAATTTTCACTTTGAAGCTAAGTGTTTTTGGATTTATTGACTTTTATGTATTCGAAACCGGAGTGAAAACTTTTTAATCCCTTTTATGAATTTGGCAGGAAATGTCAAAATTGGTGTTACAATACCTCCCTTTTTATATGTGGCGGTAGATAAAATGTTTCTTTAACCATATAGGTATATATTTCTGTCGTGGTATCTCTAGATATTATTTATAGCTAAAATATACTTGGAATGGGCGTATAAAATTTATGCGAGTGTTTATTTAATTTTTCCGTTGCATTTCTATGTCCCTAGCTGTACGTATATGTGCGTTAAATAGAAACATAAATAAAAGAAACTGTCCCAAAATTGGTCTGAGTTTCACCCTCCATTAAAGCCCCTACAGTTCCATTCCATATGTCAAAAATATGTGCCCTCGGGCAAAAAATATGCCGTCATAACTTAGCTGTACTTCCTTTTTACATTTCTATAAATAATCATGTGACAAGAAATCTTAACATTCTGCTCTGGAACGCAGAAAAGAAATTCCTCAAAGATTACTTTGTGTTCAACTATCAATTATAATTGAAAATTAATCACTTATAATTATTTGTCAACAGGAAATTAATATACCAAACATCCTCTATTTAATAAACAAATATATCATTTCATAATTGTCAAAATGATTTATTAATTTTATTTTGAAAATCAAGACCATATTAGGGAAATAATACATAGGGCGTAATAAACAACATGATAAATTTATGTACAAAACTAAATAAATATTTTGTCAAATGACATGTATTTTTGCTATTTTATATGAAATTATAAGCAAATGTTTCATGACATACAAAAATATGTACATTTTATCCAAATATAGAACAAAATAATATTGATATTAATTTGTAAATGGGTGTATTTTTTTAATTCAATATATAAATGTTTCTGGATATTATTAAAAAAAAATTAAATAGAATATATTTATCTATAAAACTGTTTTGTGATATTTAAAATATTTTATGCTATATTAAAATACTTGTAATTCATATTAATTATTTAAAAAAATTATATAGTTCATACATTCGAGTGTTCATGTTATCGCGATTGTAGTGTATTTGTTTAACATGTATGTCTGTATAATGTCCTCTTTTATAAGAGCAATAGAAGAACGGTTAAGATTACAGGAATTTTTTCTTTTGAACTTCTTGTGTGCTGTTTAATGTCTTAATCTTTTTTCCTTTGATAAGTTGGAAGCCTTCGACAAAAACTTGCTAATTGAAGTATGAATGTTCAGAGTGCATTAGGATAGTTTAAATGTATAATTTGAAGAATTAATTATAGTTTGAAACAGTAGAACTATTTGCCAATCTGCTAAAAATAAATATCTGCTCCGGGCAAGTAAAGCAATTCTTCTGTCACTGTCAGGAACTTTACAACTCGTCCAGGGCTCTAATGGAAAATGAAGACAGATTGCCCATCGTTAGAAGAACTTCCTTTATGCAAATTGTGAGAAAAATTATCTAACTTTACATCTACGCCACTTCCTTTCGAATACTACACGAATAGTTCATTATTGTTCGCCCGAATTTATCATTAAGTCTTTTACACATATTTTAATAATCATTACCATCTCTGGCACTACATTTCCAGATTATCTTAACTAAATTTTTAACTTACTTGACTTTAGTAATCGTTGGTGTTTGTCTTTCGTTTGTTTATATACAGGGTGTCCGTTTTAAGAGAACTATTGGGTTCTCAAAGTGGGTGCCTGGGCACCTTGAGGTTACTTTCTTACTTGTAGGGGTACGGCGAGCGTGGTGTGAAACTTAGCTTCATAGGTATTTTAACAATTCGTGGATCTGAGTATTCGAACTGATGTCGAATGGTAGTCTAAAGAACGAGTATTAAATCGTGTTGACGAATTAATAGTACAGCTACGTACTCGATTTTTTTTAACAAAACAATAAATTTTTTGAAAAATGTATTTGAAAAACTGAATACAGTAGAAATTGGAACTTTTAAATGTAAGATAGAATTTTGGAAATTGAGGCAATGTTTACAAAAACACCTAAAACACTTCATAATACTAAGAATACATTTGCTACTATTTTCCTGATATATCTATTGATAGTTTTGACTGGATATGATGCGAATGAAATATTCTGAATATTCATTAGAATCATTTCTAGTTTCAGTTAAATTTTCTACCTCTTGTGTGAATGTAACTAAGATTTCTACGTTTGTTATTAACATCAAAACTGTGTGAACGAATGAAGTCGGTAGAACATGAAATGCGTATATATTTGTCCAAATTACACCCAAATATAAAGGAATGATCTAGCTTATGTATCACATATTTTCTTAAGATTAATAAAATGTCTTTAAAATTTCATGCACATAATGCTGGGGGTACCGGAAATTTTATATTATTTTTGAGAACTACTGGTCTAGAGAATAGTAAGAGGTTTACGAAGTCTGTTAAATTCGGACAAAGTTGCTGCATTAGTTGGCCATTTTAATGATGTATTTGTTTTCCCGAAAAAATGCATAGATAACTAGATATAAGCAAAAAACTGATTTTTGTCTATTTACTTTTTGACTTAGAACATTCTACAAACACTTTTTTGTGAGGAATTGACAGCGGTCCTCAAAATTTTTGTAGTAGTAGAAGAAAGTCCAAATGGTTCTAAAATAGTCATGAAAGTACCTATTTATCTATACTGTACAATAATAATTACTAGCAATTTAGAACTTATTACAGTTGTGCAATTATAAAATCAATTATAAATGTCTACTTGTCCCGCTGGTTATAGATTCCTAACAATAAATCTAATACTTGACGTTTAGCAATTTTTGATAGCAAAAATCACTTCTACAGACCAAATTAATAAAAAAAAATCGACAAAGTGCTACTACTGTCTGTAGTTGTGAGGAGATGTATTCAATTGTTTATGATTTTGTTATTTGAAACCTTTTTTATTAGTTTATTTTTGTAGAACTAACCTATCCCAACTTTTTAATCTTGCTCATCCCCTTCGTGAACACCTGACGTGTTTTTTCTTGCTAACAATTCTTCTTTTGTTCCAGGTAAGAGCCACCTACATCTCCATATTTCATTCTGACATGTGTAAGTTATTATTAATTTTCGTAAGAATATCTCGAGATATATTAATTATATTTCGGTGCTGACATGCCGGGAAGATAAGAAATTTTACGGGCCGTGTGTAATGGGATTTGTACAGCATTTGTTTCGGAGTTTTTTGTTTCTGTTTGTTGAAATTTGTTTCGGTCATTACTGCCACTGTCAGATGCTTATCTATGTGGAATTAAAACATAAGACAGTCGAGTATGAAGTATTACGAACTGGAACAATTGACCGATTTGTTCTGGGGACATGATACAAGATGGAACATTAGACGAAGAATCCTGGGTTCAAATCTCAATATCTATACTTATTTACCAAAAATGATACTGGATCTAACTTATTAGTACAAATATTCTTTGTCATACTTTTGTGTTAACTATTTCTCTTTTAATAATTTATGGAAAACTATGTTAAGGAACAATAACAATAAATTATTAGAATAGAATGTAAAGCTAATATGTGTTAGATTCGTTCTATGGAACCATTTCTACCTTGCTTTTAGATCTCGATTTAAATTAATTTCTCGTCGTATCCAAAACAATTACCATTTATTAGGTAATTTAACTTCTCAAATGATCTTCATACAGTCTTGATCTAATGTCAGTCATCATTTAGAATTTAATAAACTCCCTTTCTTAATTACGGGCTCATAATTGGAATTCCTTGTTTTTGAAATTAATAGCTAGTTGCCTGTTTGTATTTGGAGATAAATGTGTACGTCAGGCATCAGCAAAGGGATTTAGGAGGGGAACTTCTGACATTAGAAAACTGGAAAGGGTTGATAACTCGTAAGACAGCTCTGAAAAAGATTATTATATATTAAACATAATTATTGCTGAATAAAAACTTGATTTAACTGTATTGTCAGATAAATGAAATTGTTAGAAACATTGTAGTTAAAGCAGGGTTGTATTGATTTAAATAACTTGTTCTGCAATTGTTATTTAACATTCCAGATTTACGAAAATTGGAGGAAAAAGCGTGTAGGTAATATTACAATGTGGCAATTCTTTCAAGAACTAGCAAAACTATTTAACATCGTCGGTAAAACGACTTTTAATTTTGAAATTTTTGCATTAATCTGTGATTACTTGTTAAATATACTTTGAAATATGTTACAGTAAAATCCTGTTATAATGACATTGAAGGGAGCCCATAACTTTCATCGCTAGAACTGGACGTCCCTATAACTGATAAAATTAAATTAATGTTAGCGTATTTCGACGTTATAACCAGTTTGTCACTAAAAGCGATATCGTTATAAACAGATTTTACTGTTGTTTTTATTTTTTCTTTAAATTTTTAATTATTCTTTACAATATGGTTTTTTATTATTATTATTTTTTAATCAGAAGGATTAACGACGTCTTGTCGGGTGAAATCGTGTGATTTTCGAAGTAAATAAATGTCAAAAGTGACACTATTTTAAACAAATATAATAGTGAAAGAAACATACAAAATAATTGAATAGATTAAACTAATGACACTACCAACACACAATGAAGCACAAATTTTCAAATCCAAAATCACCTTCATAAATGACATGAATGACGTGTTCATTTTTTTGTTATAAATATTTGAAAATATCTGTTACTGCGGTTTTACTAGTTTCTATTTAATTTTTATCGTTGGTGACATGAGGATCAACTGCGGGAAATACAGTGCTAATGTAAAATTGGTTTTATCGACTGGATGTTAATAAAAGAAGGTCTTTTTGGAGTTACATTCATTTAACAAAATCCACTAATACACCAACGTTTCATCAGGGTGCTGATAAAGACTGATTTACAGTCGAAACTTTGGAGTATTAGTGGATTTTGTTAAATGACTGCAACTCCAAAAAGACCTTCTTTTATTAACATCCAGTCGATAAAATCAATCTTACATTACAATATTCGATCTACAATATGTCTGGAACCCACAAATTCGTAAAACTTGTGACATATAACTACCTTAGATATTAAAATCCTTGTTCCATCCAGGAATGTGATGCCAGAGATGATGACAGTTTAACAAGTATAAATTTCGTCATTAAGTCAAAGAAATGTTGTACAATTCCTCAACTTTTTTACAACAATGTAACATTCACTTCCTCCAGGTGGTGTGCAAAAACTTACGTTATCTTCCTCGCCGTAAAACATTTCTTAATGACGAATTTTTGCTCCATGCGCTGTTAATTGTATATGATTTACACCGCAATGAAGTTCTTTCATCCAAGGACCGGTTTTACTCTTGCTTTCTGTGCGCTTGGCGAAGTACAGTTTTCCTGTTAGCTAAATAGAAACCGTTGCGTGTAGGGCACACATATCTGTCACCACATGCTATATTATTCCCAATTCAAGGGCAAGGGGTGGCTTTACGTGGCCTCCTTATCGCACAGGGGGTACTCGGGAATTACAATTTGTTGGTGAGTGTTGGTTGACCCCGGCTTAACATCGTACGGACAGAGAAGTAATAGGTGATATGTTTAATTATGTAGGATAGGTTTTATTCGACTGGATAGTTAATTATGAGGTCTTGTAAAAATAAAAACATGTTTGAACCAACAAAATCTAATTTATAATTCTTTTTAATTTATATTTTTTGTTATACATATGACATTGATTTAAAGTAACACAGTTTTAAAAAGTCGCTAAACCACAGCCATTTTGTGACGTCTGTAAGTTTGTTTCTTGAATGTATTTAATAGGTTTAAGACAATTTGAAAAGGAAAATGTTTATATGTACAGGGTGACCATTTTATGAGGCTAACCAAAGGGATCTCGAGAACTGTAAGAGGTACAAAGTCGGTTAATGCAAAATTGTCGCTTTAGTTGGCCATTCCAATCGTTTATTTGTTTTCCCAAAAAAAATGCATAGCTCACTAGATATGAGCAAAAAACTGATTTTTGCCAATTTACTTTTTGACTTATACTTTCTTGTTTCAATTCATACAAGTTTCTAGTTTGCACATTCTACAGATACGTTTTTATGAGGAATTGACAGCAGTCCTAAAAAATTTTGTAGCTGGAAAACTTTTCGAGTAATTCATGCTAAATCATTTGAATGAGTAATAACCATACTTTATCCACAACTATAACATGAAAAATATGTGTTTATTATAACCAATTATGTCATCATACTGAACGTAAGACAATTATTTGTAGTGTTATTTAGCTTCAGTTTAAGTTTAAAAAGAAAGAAAAAATATGAGTAATGACAAAATTAGAGTAACTTTGGCTTTTTATGTAGATAAACTTATTTAAAAGTAATTTGGTTTTTAATCTTTTGGCATGTAAGATTTAAATTTGACGGAACGGAGTAATATTATTCCATCGAACTATCAATATTATTCAATTATCAACAGTAACAAAGGTCATTAATTGATAAAAAACGATTGAATAAATTATTATATTATACATCGAAGGATAGATGTTTTCCCGCAAAATTTGTCTATTTAGAACTTCAAGTAAAGTATCCCTTCCGGTTAACCAAAATTTAACCTACTTTTCTAAGTATAAGAAAACTTTTAAATTCCAATTTTAATAATTGCTGTTTAGTAGACATTAAGTTATCGTATTTTTAGATCCTCTCATATGTACTACATATATAACCGCCATCCTAGAAATATTAATATCGGTTTGTAAGGACCTTGAATCGTGGTTATTATTCAAAAACTCGATATGCGATTGTTTAGCATGTATGCTTCCCTTACCAAAGCAGTTGAAGGTAAAAAGAAAGTTAGTACATTGTAAAATGCAAAAGATAAAAGAAATATATACGGAGCAGTAAATTACATAGCGGGAGGTATGTGGTATAAACATGAGGTTTTTATGTCTGTCGGTCCGAGCAATTACTAAGAAATTAATAAAACCTTGGCAAATCCTGCAGAATGAATAAAATTATTTTTTCATTTGCATAGGGTCCTTCCTGATGCGTGCAGGAATGCGGCAGGCCTGCGGAGTCCTGCTCGTGATTCCTGCGGGGAACTTAGCAGGACGACTCCGTATTTACATAATAGGGATTTTAATTGTGTAGCGCTGTAGAATTCTTTTATCATAATTCACGTGTAAACGGCAAAACCGTGTGTAAAACAATGAAAGTATTTAATTCTGCTTTGTTGCTGCACACATTTATCTTCTGGCAAAGGATAATTTTAAACACACACGCAAAAAATTCACGACTACAGAATTGGGAGCGTGTGGACGACTTTTACTCATATTTGAATAAAGCGGCTTTTGGTGCTACTGGTTTAATCCTGGTGTAATACTAGGCGATATTTCAGATAGATCAAATAAGTAAATTAATACGCATAGTTCTATCAGTAAATTATTTCGTGCAGTTTGCATTTCGCAGTATTAAAACGAGTTAATGTTTGTTACAAACATAATACAGTTTTCTTATTTCCTTGTACAAAGTAAAGGAAATATTGTAATAGCGAAATATTTCGGTTTTCAGGTTTCAACGGAAATAACCATTTTGACCATCCCTGAATCCATTTTGATTAGTTTCAGTACATATCTCGCATAACTCAAAAATGATTAGTCGTAAAATTTTGAAATTTTGTATACGGGACTGCTATAACATTTAGTTGTGCACCTCCCTTTCTTATTGCAATCGGCAGTGCCAAAAGGACACTTTGCTCGTAGCATTTTTTTGAATTTTACGCATAACGCAAAAATGATTAACGATACAATGTTGAAATTTTGTTCATGTATTACGTATGCATCTACGTTTTTTGTTCCAATCGGTCTGTTCAGAAGGACAGTTTACTTTTGGCAGAACCAAGAAAATATCTTTGATTTCTTAATGATAAATTGACATTGACTGTCAAAATATATTGACAAGTCAACGTTACTAACAAGAGAATTTTATAAGAGTGTGTTAACTAAAAATCTGCACAATAAATAAATTTTGTGCAGATTTTTAGTTAACACACCCTTAAAATAATGTTTATTAATAACGTGAAACCGGTAAACTATTGAACAAATCAGGCATGTTAAATATTATACCAGACCTTAGATGTCTTAAAATTATCGCTCTCCGAGCTCGACATTTAATTGACATTTGCGGCGGTTATGATACTAACTAATAACTATCTTAGGTATATTAATAGCTATTATCATCTTCCGTTAAATAATATCGAAGTCCATGTCTGATATTTATTTCGTACTATATTATTATCCCATCATTCTATTCAGGAACATTGGAGCATAAAATCGGGATGAAACCATCTGGTTCCAAGCAATTTTAATTTAATTTTAAAGATTGGCGAAGTTGCAATCTGAACTAAGATCTTATACTTGATTCGGTTTTTAATAGTATGCGTTTCTTTCTATTTTATTAAATATGTTTTATGCTTCATGTTTCTTATTTCATGTTTAAAGCTACATTACATTTTTGAACGATAAAGAGGACCATTTACTATATATTATGGTATTAGTAATCTAATATAGTATCAAAAGAAAAGGTTGTAGAAAACGAGCAAATTATGTTGTGGTATCACTAATTCGTGTTCAATCTCGTTGGCGAGCGTATTCTTTCTGGCAACATCTGTTGCTGGTATTTTTGTATCTTCGGGGTTGTTTTGTGACGCGTGGGTGTTTTTCGCATAAAATCGGATGTAATTAATGAATGTTTCCGGCCGCCTGCCAAATGGCGTTTTAACCGTTCGATCTAGTTTCTCATATTGCGTGCTTGCTGTGCTACTTTTCATCCATATGCCATCCCTCTCGCACTCATGGGAAGGGTTGCATGCAGGGATCATGTCTTTCTCACACTCATTCAGATAACGCAGTTGTAGAAAAATTACATCTCTTATACAAGAATGATAAACTATAATAATATACACATTAATGTAAAAATTATTGCGTATCGAAATTCTGATGCCAAAATAATTTGACAAATAAAAATTTATTCTCGAATTGATAAAACTGGTAAATATTTGATGCTTCATACAAAATCCTAGTTTAAACAAATTTATTATATTTTTAATTAAACTACTAACACTGTAAATTCCAAAATAAATTTCAGTGCAAAATGTAATTAATAAATGTATTGAGATAAAACAGGGCATGTGTTAAATAAATGGTTTTTGGTGTTTTGAAAACGATGATGTATTTATTCAGCATCTTGATGTTGTTTGTTCCACAGGCGGTGTGAAAGTTTAATGAAATGTTTACATATTCCAGTAAAGGGTTTTGTATATTCGACCTGTTTTCACGCACTAAGCTTTTAATACTTGTGCTAATTTCCTAAACAACATTACCTTGCCACATTACATCCTATTCATATTCAACACATGCACGCAAAAATTATAAACAACCTGGCGTCACCTTCACATTCAAATTCAATTTCAACTTTAACAAACGGTCGGAAATTTTTTATTGCGTTTAAAATTTAAGCAGATTTACCTGATTATAAATATGGATTTCATCTTTTTATATGAATTTAATTCACTTGAATTAAGCTATAGGTATGTGAGATTTGGAGTTTACATTAGTAAGGTAGCGGATACTACAATTACGGCTCTGTAATTAGTAAAAATAAAACGTAGTTTTTCAGGGAAGATTTTTACTACAGGGTGATCAATCGGAAGTGGTTGTCACGTGACATGTGTAGTTCTTAAATTTTATTCCGCGGTTATTATTTATTGTTCTGAAAGTGCTGTCAGTGTTTAAAAATCTTCCTTACACTCATTATTTATTTATTTCGTAGACTCTTTCTAACTTATTTGTTATTGGTTAAATTTAATTAATAAATTGTTTTTCATTATAATAAAATTACTAAAATATTTTTTTAATAAAACTCGCAAACCCGGAACTTAAATATCAAACTTTTTTGTCTAGAAGTGTAGTTTTGATGACATTAAAAAAAAATGCCGATCACGTGGTTATCACTTCCGATTGATCACTCTGTACACACGGAGCACATATGAAAAGCCTTTCGCTAGAAAGAAATTATCAAAATACGCATGAATACTTTTAAAAATGCTTTCTTATTTTATTTCTTAAAGAATGTATAAAATGCATTTATTTACAGAACAATATAATACATATACAAACTGTTTATTTCAAGTGATACACAATTGCTATCTCGAGAACTAAACGTTATTATTAGCAAACAATTTTCTATTTTACAAGACTATTTTGATGAGCATAAAATTATATTTTTTCAATCAGTGGTTCTCAAATTGTTATTTTGAATAAAACCATGTATTTTTAAAAATTTATTTATAGAATTAGAGTTTATATCTAATTTGTTAGTTTTTAGAGAAGTCAATTTGCAAGATAGGATATTATTTTTTTTTTTATTTTTTTGAAATATCGCCTTTCATATTTTTGATAAATTTGAAGTATGTTTAAATACGGCGGAACAGCCTAACGATAGTCCTGCTGTCTTTTATGCAAATGAGTATCTATGTATATCTATTTTAAAGTCTGATAAGTATGCCGGATAGTGTTTAAAAATAGTAAAAACATTAACGAATGCAGTCTGCAGTTTAAAAATAAAATTCCCTATGTAGATCGCCAGGCATAAATTAACGCAAAAGAACAAAGCCGTGCTAAGTATAAATACAGCAGATTTACCTATTGAATATTAAACGCACATGGGAGCCTAAACAAAGGCCCACCAATAGGACCCCGCTTTATAAATTAACCCTTGGTGTTGGCCAATGACAGCCAAGATGTCAATGAGAGGGAATTTTTACTGGGCTATAATTCATGAGGACATTCAGCGCAAGGGTTACGCAGAATAAAAGAAAATGGAGGTATGTGTATGTGGAGTAAAATATTAGCGCATGTATTGGACATCGTGGGAAATAAATTATAAATAAAACAAACGACAACTTATGAATTATTTCATCATATATTATTGGGATTTATGGCTGGAGCTCGGAGGTACTATAAGCTGCAAACAGGCGGACACTGAGGTTAAAATTCTTCTGCAATTATTTACCACATACAATAGCTCTTGAGGTACACTCTTCACACCAGCTATAGTACCTAGGAAATACTCTAAACATTGTTCGTATGATGTTTATAGTATTTATCTTCATTTGTCTTTTAAATACTAAATTTCAATCTTTAAATAAACATTATAAAATACTTGACTAATATATTAAATATAATTATAATTTTGATAGTGAAAAAGTTAAACTTACGACGGCTAGATGACTAGGTAGGTGCGAGTACGTTTAATAAATTGAAAAGCCTCTAGAAAATATACATCGAAGTCGATATAAATATTATTTCTTTAGAAAATCTGATGTGGACACCACATGACTTCCTTGTATACTAAATAATACACATTTTAGCTGCACTTCGTTTAAACTTATTTTATTTGAAAGTGTGATCATTCTACGGCTAAACATTCTTCAACTTCCATTCGTTTCATATATTCGAACTTCCTTTCAAAATGGATCATCTTTTAAAATTTTTATTAAAATGTTTATCACTTTGCCTTATTGCATTACTTACACAAAATTATTTTTTTCTCTCAAAATGTGGTACTTGTTTTTCTATTTAAATTTTTATATGTTAAAAATAATACAAATTTGCTAATATATGTCTTGTTGTTTCAGGTATGTAAAACATCAAAATCTATATCTGGTTCTTGCTGGAGTATGGTTCTATGAACTGTAAGTTTCTTTATTATCTCTCAATACATTACTTCCTTTACTTTTTACAAGGAAGTAAAAAGACTTTACATGGAGGAACTGGAAAATTATGGAAGCGAAAATTAAATAGATATTTAGAATGTGATAGACACAAAAGATTAAGCTTTTCTAGACTGGTAGAAAAGAATTAAAATGATTTCCACGTATTACAAATATTGCTTTAAAATTAGAAAACAACAGGAATAGATTAAAAACGGAATCGGCAAGGTATATAAATGTCCTAATGTGTAACTGATACTTTGTATATATTATATAATGCATTAAAATAAAATATATCATGTTAAGTATTTGAATATCTAATAAATCTAAAACTTGTTCATGCCATCTCGTCTCAACACTATCCCCATAATATTTCTCTTGTTTCGTCATCAAGACAAAATTTCGTCCAGACATTCACCTTCTCTCGTCTTGCGGTAAAACTACGATTTGAACACAACGGTATTTTTTACCAAACCACAGACCTCGCGTTCCATTCTATTCAAGCGTTAATTTCGTAAAAAAAATATTTGCCATTAGTGTCCTTAACCTATATCTTTTGATTACAGTCAGTGACAAGGCTGCCCCAATAACAATTTTTCAGGAAAGTGTCGTCTTTAATTCTTCGCTGAAACAATCTCGGAGGTGTTGATTTAAGATTTTTGTTCTTGAGAAGAGCAGAGCAGAGGTTATTTATGAACCGCTTGAGATCCATTAATCATGAAATTAGAATATCAGGTTTAGGTTGCAGAGAAAGAGAGCACTCGGTTGAAAAGTAATTAACAAGTGAAGGCAAATAATTCCACTCTTATTCTTATTAATGTCGCAATTCATTTCGCTCCCCGCTCATTCAATACAATTTCACTGAATTAATTATAATGTTAGGCATTATGGACTCGAAGCTGGGACTGTTTGCCACTGATAACTTTCATTATTCATCTCAAGAGGTTTACCACTGCCACATACGACGGGGAATACTTATATTTATTCCTAAATTTGCACAAATTGCTGCAAATGCAACTGCATAAACTATAACTATAAATAATCATATCTAGATTGCATATTTATTACTTGCTCTTACAAATATATGAAATCTATTTGGCATCGTTTTCCCTTCACTGAAAATTTTGAGAAGTAAAAGACAATCGGAAAGTTTAGCGTATTTTTTTAATTTTTTTATTTTATCAAGATTGCCCTGAAAAATGATATTCTATATTTTATTTCACCCAAACATGCCTAGATTTCTCAAAAAATGAAATTTTATACAAAAATGACGTCAGAGTGGCTCGCGGAGAACGTATCGTCTATCTTAACCAGCGCTCGCTGGGTTCCCATGGCAACAGATAAGCGTGTGGTGTAATGCCTCAAGATACAACCTACGTTCAAAAAGTCAGGTCTCACTATCCCTTCTGCGCAAGCGCATAACTCACTTGTGACGTCAGAGTGGCTCGAAGATAAATCGTTAATTATAAATAATTGGCAACATAATTTTAACTTTTAATCACATTTTAAGTTATAATTTTTCATATACTTACGACTAAAAGATATTTCACATGTAATTTCAACCACGCTAAACTTCCCCATTGTGGTTAACTTAAAAAATATCTCTAAAAATGTGTACTATTTATCCTTCGAACTAGATATGAAGATGAAGATAAATCTAATAAAAGTTGTCCTGAAAATTTTGGTGAACTTTTTTTGTTTAAATATTGTTTAGCTCTTAAACATTGTTGGTACAATAAAGTCATGTTGGCCATGGATAGTTCCATTTATTTATAAAAGAATGACATACAAGGAAATGTATCATTTATTCATTTCATTACTCATTGTGAGGTGTGCCTATCTGCCTTATTGCATATGTCTTTTTTTCCATAAAAATGTTTACTTTATCACATCTTTGTGCCAGGTGTGCAGATATTTATGTAGATAATTATTACATAGATTTTTCAAATCTTTTACCTTTGTAGATAAGTAATTTATTGTATTGGTTTCAATAAATTGATAGAGTTTTATATAAAGGTATCCCAAATAACTTCTTAAGCATGAGGATCTCGAGAACGGTAAAAGATACGAAGAAAAGTTGCCGCAATAAGGGCCCATCAAAACCTTGTCTTTGTTTTCCTAAAAAAAAATGCATAGGTTACTAGATATGAAGGAAAATGTAAATTTTACTATTATAATTTTTGCTCATAACTTCCTTATTAAAAGATTGTGAGATTTAAAAAAATCAGTATCAATTTTAATTTTTCAGCTTATAGTATGTTGATAATTTTGAATAGAACTTTATCTTGCTGTTCAACCATATAAAAAAGTCCTATTATTTTAATAAATCATATGAAAAATTAAGAAAAACGTTTGTCACAATTAATTCTAATGTGTACAAATTTTCATCAAGAGTAACCCGAAGTACACCCAGAAATTATTGACCTAATGATATGGAATAGTATATTAAAACATAAGTTGTAGAAGGCAACCTTTTCAAGCACGAGTTTGAATTTCGGGAACGAGCGCGAAGCTCATATGATATTCTAATTCCGAAACAGAGAAAGAAAATTATACGCGTTTCTAAAGATCGGCGGGCTGCAATGATTCACTTGGTTTGCGCGTGTGAGATCTGGTGTTCAAATCATAGTTTAGTCAGTCTTTATCCAAACAAAAATAGCGCGGCGACAAACACCACTCAAATACAAATAAAACTTGCTATGCAATAAGTATCCGAGGCTGCCACAAATGAAAATCGAATCCCAGATTTTTCGGTTTTTTTCATTTGTAAAGTACACGGTGTAATTACGAAAGAATAAATAACAAATATAGTCGAAATTTTTAAGCAGTAGAGAGACGTCATCAATATTTTTAACTAGATTATGACGTCACGAATTACAAAGTTTATATGTGCATTAGTTTAGAAAATGTGTTGCGTGTTGCATATGGCAATGCCAAATTTAATAACAACAAATAAAATGATAACATACCTCTCGAACTGCTTTTAACGGCAGTAATGTTTCACCGTGTGCCAGTTCTTTTTCAAAATATGTAGTCGCATTTGCAGTTAGCACTTGCGACTGCTTCGATAATGCTTTAGGCATTATTACTTACGCTAATAAAATAAACGTATAACAAGAAACAAAGAACACGAATACGAACAATTATAAGGAACAATACAACTTAAACGAACAAACAAAGATTTTATATTATATTATTTGACAACTCAATCAATCGGCGTGACAAGAAACAAATATATGTGAACATATTTTATTTGAGTTTTTTTCAGGTCTATGACGTCTCTCTACTGCTTAAAAATTTCTACTATAAATATGTAAACATAAAAACTTGATGTAAACTATGAAGAAGTATGGAAAATTAGAAATGTTTACAGTGCAAAAATCCGCAACATCGTAAATATTTACCAGGACGCCCGTTATGATTACATTTACGATTGCTCATTGGAAAAACTGCAACCCTTGCAAATAAAAGTGAAATAAAGCCTATAGCACGAAATGACACGTAAAATTTTACACCGTGTCTGTGTATATTTACAGACGTATTAAAAGGGGCGGTGAATCCACCTGGGGTTGTAATGAAAACGTCACCCCCGAACATACGAAACGGAATCGAATGGTCATTAATTCCGCCCTTTGCCAGCTATGCACATTTCCACTCGTAATTACCGTTTGTTCATTACTCACGCCATTTTGTTGCAATATGATGAGGTGGTTGTTAACCCTCAAATCTACATGCAGCGCTTTAAAAACCGGAATTAAATTTAGTAATTGCCGTTGAAACGGACACAGCAATGAAACTCCCAAACGGGAAAAAGCAAGGATTTTAAAATTAAATTTTTGCTGTCATAAATAATTTGGATTTATAAAAGTAATAATTATAATAAAAAGCCCATATTTGTATTTAACTCCTTCAATTATTTTCGATCCCTAGCAGTATAATTCCTATTTGATCCCACATGTTTCTTAATGTTATCAGACAATAGTTAGAGATGTCTTCCTACGTTTCATTTACAAGTAATACTGTTACTATAAAAACAAAACTACACCAACCTTAAAGTATTTAAAAATAGTTATTTATGTACATATTTAGGGGTAATCAAAAGATCATACCGCAAGGCGATGTTTAAAGCTCGACGCGGAGCTTAGATAATAGTATAATTTAGGAATGACGATGGGTACCCGGGTAACCGGAACCTATCCGATAATAATGTACCCGGGTATCAAGAATAGTACCCGATTACCCGAAATGTACCCGTTACCACTGCCGGAAACATTGTAACAAAACGAAGATCAAGTGAGATATTCCTAAATAGTTAAATCAAATGTACTTCCGTAGTAAGTTTTAATTTTGTAATTTTATACTGCTGATATACTCTTATATTATATAAAATAACAATGTTTTTTTTTTATTTCCATACCAGAAAATAATATTTTTTGTTCATTAATTAAATTTATACCCAAATAACAAAAATTTGTATTAAAAAAATGAATATGAAAGAATAACGGATATTTTAAGGGTATTACGTAATTATTGGGTATCAGGTTATTATCGGGTATCTGGTAATTATCGGGTAACGGGTAATTATCGAGTGTCCGGTACTACCCGGGTATTCATAAATTTTCAGGTTTCGTCATTCCTAGTATAATTAATAGAGGACAAGAGAAACAGAATTAGTGATTCTTTAGTGAACATAAACGCATGTAAAACAGGTTTTTATCAAAAGATTGGATATCATAGTGACACTCACTTTTTTAAATTTTAATTATTTCCAAAACCCTTGTGATCTTATACAGGCGCGGTCATGAAAATTGTATTCCGTATATTTAGTGAACAATTAGAGCATATTATAAGTCCTTTATCATTGTTAAATAAAATCGTATTATGCCAATTGCATTAACCAATTATTTGTATATTCAAGGTTACTTAACATTTAACTAAGTTATTTTATATCTCAGTATGTGAGTCATTTTTGTAGGATCGGATGGAAATTGAGAAGATAAGTGTGTGGGTTTGGTAACAGCTAACAGGCTGCATTAATAATGCTAATGTATGTGGAACTTGGACAGTATGATAGTCGGTAATGGCGGTTTAATGAATCATTTTTCCACCCTATTTCGGCCACTTCCCCTATCATGTGTAGCGGCCATTTATAACCGCGCATGGATTCGGAGGTTTAAATTTTAACATCGCGTTTCCATGTCATAATAATGCCATTACGATAAGAACGTACAAAGTACATTTCGGTAATTTTGTAAAATTCTTACGAGAAAACATACAATTTTCTTTGCGTATATGTAATTGTGTTTGTTATGGCCTTCGTCACGAAATGCTAATGCTCTCGCGGACGTAATTAAAAATATTAATGTCCTCTAATGGACAAAGTTACAAGCAGTCATTTGTCAGCTACAACCACTTCAGATTGGACGAGAACAAACAAATATATCATTAACTTTCACCACTAAGGAGTAACTGCCTTTAAAACACGTCTTTAGCACGACACAACACTTAGAATCTACTAAATCGATTTTAAACTCACACGATTCCATGGGCGCCCATAAGGGGGGGCAAGAGGGGGCACTTGCCCTTCCCTAACTTTTCGCAAATTTATTATTTAATTCTTTTACCACTATTATGTTCTATAAGAAATTTATTAATGTTTGCTATATCTTAGGGCTTAGCATTTTTGTGTGTGAGACAAATAATTCTGTTAGTATTAGTTATTTTAACTGCCATTACAAAATAGAGAAATCTGAGACAATTAACTACAATAAACTTTTATTTTGAAGAGGTTCCTAATGAAATTTCTGAGGAATTTTCGAAAGATGGAATAAAATTGAAAATTGCCATACAAACCTATCCAAAAAATTACATTGTTTGTTTCTTATTACTTTTTTTTGAACATTTCTATTTTTTTACTAGTAAATATATGTTTACAGTCCATCTCTATAATATAAAAGTTTCCCTTGAATGGACAATATCACATTGGAATAGAATATCAAATGAACTATTCAACAATGCTATAAAAATTTCGATTAGTATTTTTTGTTAAGTGTTGCTTAAAATTTAAGCCTTGTTAGTACAATTGGACAAAAAAATATATATCTTTTTTATTGTTTTTTTTTATTTTGCCCCCCTTTGAAAAATATTTTATGGGCGCCCATGCACGATTCACAACAAAATGGAAACAATTGAATTGCTACTTTCTTTTAATAATAACAAAATTTTAATGCAAAAATAAAACATCGAAAAAAATAAGATTTAAAATTAAATAAATCATTGTGAAGGGGGATAGATGACATCATCTTGTCCAGTGAAATCGTGTGATTTCCAAAGTAAATAAATGTCAAAACTGACACGATTATATGCAAATATAATAATGGATGAACCATACAAAGAGATGTAGATTAAATTAACGAAACTTCCAACATTCAATGAAGCAAAAATTGTCAACGATAAAATCACCTTTATAATTAACATTAATGCCAAGAATGACAAACTCAATTTTTTAAATATTTGAAAATATCTGTTACCGGGACTAAATTAACTGTTCTTATTTTATTTTTATCGTTGGTTGGGAGCAGATATCATTTGTATTGAACCCCTCTTTAAAGACCGTTTTAGGCTAGCCTATATATTGGCATGCACACAGCTGACAGATTGTATGAAAAATATAACGTGTTCTGTTTTTTCAACACATTTACGACCTTATACAATATTTCAACAAATTTTCTGTTAGATACCAGCCAATTTAAATTGTACAAAAAATGGTGCAAGATCTTGTACAAGCTATAGGCTCGTTTAAAATAGCCTTTACTCGTACGATAATGAGATAGCGAATAAAAGTCTCATCTGTGCTAGACGTATACAATAAAGATGCAAGATAAAATTCTTGCAACTGAAATTAAGGATAAAATGCGGGAAATAGAGTATATCAATATACATATTCATATATAGAACACCTGGTTTGTGAAGTCGAGCGATAAATAAAGGTATACAAATATATAAATAATAAATGTATCTTTTTGTGACATGACATTCCTACGAGAAACATGGCCTCAAGTACTAAGATATTTGATTCGTGGTTTTTACTTGCATTTTAATGATGCAGGTTGTAAACCTACAGACTCTGAAAAGTCAGCAAACTAAGAGGCGTTGTGCGGTAACCCATCCAAATGGACAGGACGGACTACGTTGCTTACCTATATACAAGATCGGACAAGACTTACCACAAAAGTAACGGCTGTCAATATATACGTCATTCATGTTTTATTTACACATTTTTTGGTATGTCAGATTTGCTTTATAACACTCAATACTTGTTTTTTTGTCAATCAATCGATACCCGTTAGGTGTAATAATAAGATCAGATGATTTGATTATGAAGTTCTAGTTTCCATACTGGGTAGCTAATATATGTAAAATCCAATGTACTGTCTCTGTCCTCATTTCGGTTTTTATGAAAATAAAGTCAGATCCATTCCCGGTATATGTGAAGTTATATCCCTCAATAATTTCAAGCCAAATAAAGAATTGTGTAAGTAGACAGACAAATTGTGTCATAAAGTGAATTTACAGCAATCGTAAAAATAAAAATTATTGATGTAGTAGCAGTGTGAGGGATAAAAGCTTGCACATCATTCGGACAAAGTGACGATATCACTTTACCTCAAGCGGCCTTTATTTAGACCACGTCTTCTGTCTATGTGACCAGAATGTCCGGCGTGCTATAAACCTCCACCTGCATTACTTCGGACAAGGCACAGACTTCCATCAACACTTTTTACAGACCTACTAACTTCAAAATATTTATATATTTACCTGCTACTTACACTTATGTACGTCTTCCGGCACTTACATTAATACTCCTTTTCAACTGTAGTAAAAATCGTAATAATAAAGCTACACTTGAAATTCAGATGTTAAGAAATTTTCTCTTGCGAATTGTCATTTGTATTTATGGTATTCATTTTTAATTTTATAGTTAGTTACATTTTACATTTGCGTGTTGCAATAATAAAAATGTTACTTCAAATAATTGTTGTTGAGACACACCTGGGTGGGGGTTATGCCGCTGTTTGAAGCTCTCTAGATCCTATTTTTAGTTGTATTTCTGATTCTTCTCCATGTCTTTTCTGTTTTCTCCTTGTGTTTTGTTACTACTATTCTTTTTAAATCCTATTACATTTTTTGTAGTCATTTAAGTGCGGGTCTCTTTTGTCTTCTTTTTCCTTCTGGTTCCTTCAAAGTAGTAGACAGAAATTAAAACTGCAAATTACAAATTTTTAACATATCAATTCGCCTAAATTTCTACAAAACAAAAGAAAATATGTCGGGTACGGTTGTAGTCTTTCTGGATAAAGTTGTAGATATGTTTCTAAAGTAATCTGCTTATTTCGGTAAACAGCATATTAAACTTCAAACTAACTGAATTTGGGGCCTATTCTGTAACTTAGTGGTTAATTTTTAACCAGTTGTTAAAATTTTTGACAAATAAAAACAAACATTACAAGTGATGTTTTGATATTTTCTTCAGTGTTATCAATTTTCATTGGAGAAAAAATTAGTAGCTGGTTAAATGTTAACCACTGAATTATAGAATAGGGGGGTTTATTAGTCAAAATTTAGTTTGAGACATAATATTTTCTATTTTGTTTCCAATGCACACTTAAATGAATAAAATCAATAAATTTCTGATTAGTTGGCAGTAAGAATATATGCCTTTAATATAAATGGTCTAGTTCACTTTGCTTTACTTCATACTTTACTGGAATTGCGTTACATTGGGTTGTGTCAATATAAATCCAGCTTTAAAGTATAAACAGATAAATGTAAGTAAAAAAAAAGCGAGAAATGTTATTCTTCTTAACAAGTATGAAATAAAACAAAAAAATGGTTGATTAAATAAGAAGCTTGTCATGTGTGTAGAAAAAAGGCCGTCTCAATTTCAGCGTCTTAAAATAATTCCCGTGGTTGTCAGCTTATCGGAGTCCCGTCACATAGTCGTTAGCGAACAAGACATTGGTCATCGTCTCGGTCTTGCCGGGAATGGATTAAGTCTCATTGAGTTGGGGAACGGAGGGCCGTAATCGTGAATCTGGCCGGTAAGGACATTACAGAGCCGCCATTGTTTAGCCACGAATAGGAATTGAAACTTGGGGAGCGGAGTAGTTTGCTCTCATTACCTGCGATTCAGCTCAAGACGACGGGGAGTAATTAAATAAATACGGACAGACGACAGGAATCGAATCGCTGCACATTCTCTATTCCTCGCACGGCGGTGTCTCAATCTCTTACATGGAATAACCAATACATTCTTCATTTCAAATGTCAATATCCCAGAATGGACAAACAGTCTACCAAACTAATATTCTATATTTACCAATCGACGCAAATAACAAGGGAGGTATTGTAATCATACAGATTTTGATATTACAAGCTTAAATAAGTTTTATCGTAATTCTGCTTGATTTGTCTATACATCCAACAGTCTAGAAGTCTAGAGTGTCTAGACAATATGTATACATGGTATTATTTTTAAGTACTACAGTATTGCTATCCCGGGATCTGTAAGAGCTGCAAGGTCGGTTAAATTAGCAAACAATTTCTATTTTTAAGACTACTTCAATGAGGAAAACAATTTTTTTTCGATCAGTGGTTCTCAAAAAACGGGGTACAACTTTCTTATTTTAAATAGGAACCTATTTTTTTTATTTGCTTATTCGATTCAGTATTTTTTTTCTGAAATCAACATAACAAAATTTGTGAGAAAAATGCAAAATAATGTATGTATCATTTTTATTTAAATATAACAATTCAAAGAGTGCTATGGAAGAAAACAAGTAAATCAAATGCAGAAATAATAAAAGTACACTTGAAAAGTTTGACAGCAATAATATTAACAATTGTTTTACTGATTTATTTTCTGTTTAGAAAATTAAATTTTTATTCATTTATATATGAATGTTTTGGAAATATTTTGTGATAAAATAAAAATGAAATTAATGTATGAGGTGTCAAGTATTTTAAATGAGTTAAACAAACTCGCATTCGTTAGAATTTGAGTGCATGTCGATGTATATGTTATTAACTGAAATTGAAGTGTATGAAATGAAAATTACATATGAAATGGAAACTGATGAAGCACTTTCCCTGTTAATTGAATGCGTTTGTTAATCATGCATTAACGCAGTAAAAATGCACTGTATTTTATTGTGTATTAACTGAATAGTGAACGACGCATTAATATAGAATTATATTGAATCAGAACCACATTGAATAACACGCTTCGCTGCGCAATCAGGACGTTAAAAAACGACATTTGTTGCGACAGGGCCTGATTCAGACTAAATCTCAATCGTTCCATTCATTTACATCCTTCATTCAATTATTTGCCCTATTTACCTTGATATATTTTCATGAACATTCGACTAGTGTAAATCCAAACTAATTTCCCATATCGGTAGATATAAATTGCTTCATAACAAGATGTGTTTCTAACAGCTCATAAAAAATCATTCCACATCAGTCACAAAAATATGTTATTTTAACTTCATAAATTAATTTTAAAAAACCAGAAAAACATGAATTTTTAAATAACAGTTTCTTTTTAATCAGACACACAGGTAAACATATTCAATCTTATAATTTCTTAGGTTTTTTTTATTACTAGTTTTTTAATGTTTTTACGAAAAGTCTAATGTTTTATCACGACGATCTGCAGTTTACACGTCTGCAGTACGAGATTTATAAAATAGAAAATGTAATATTTTCTTTAAAAATCAGAAATAAAACAACATAACTTTGTGACAATTAATAATATAATAATATTAAAAAACAGACAATGAGAATTATAATCAGTGATACTTCAATAACATTGTCACATAGATATTTTCTGTTATTTCCATGGCTGTCTGATGTTTAACGTAAGTGTTAGGTACATATTATATTTAATAAATCTCGTACTACAGACTTGTTTCTAAATCAATTTGACCTGTCAGGAGAGAGAGAGAGTATCCACAATTTTTTTAAATCCCATATTAAAGTCCTGTGTTCTGCATTTCGTTGCACACACTGTATATGTAATATATACTGGCTAAATAATGGTTGTCATAAAATTCTTTTATCCATCTAATATTACTATTAATTTCGCATTTTATTAATCTTTAATCTAAGTACTTGTATTAGTATAGTGTCTGGCATACGTGTTAAAACTTATTTTATATCATCTAAAAGTAAAAATGAGCAGTATTGTGCGAAAATGATTTAATTCTTGTGAAAATATAGTGACTACAGCCCTGGTTTATCTGTTACTCTAACTATGTGTGTCAGCCAAGGGATGAGTGCATTCTGCCGCCACGGGAGGGCGTAGGAAGGGTTGCAGGGGTGTTCAGGACCACCCTCGTGACATTTGGCACTCAGTACAAAAGATAGATCGCCTATATGACTGAAGTCAGCACCGAGAAATTACACTATAACCCTTGGGATGCACTGGATGAATACAGGGACTGCATCTGTCTACCATCTATGATTTATTATATTATAATGTCCCGGATTATCAAGTGCCTTATTGGCAATTTTGTTCTTGAAGATCGAAAAAAAATCGTATATTATTAACTGAAATATTATCAGATGAAAACGAGGAACGAGAAATTTGGTTTTAGTAAATTTAGTAGATACTTAAATTTTTTCTTCAAACGTAACTTTTCTACGCTGCCAGAGTAGAAGTAAAATAAATAAGTATCCATATGAACTATGTAGAATCAGAGAATAAAAAATAACTTGTGCAATAAAATCCTGTAAAGGCAGTTTTAGACTAGTTTATAAATTGTACAATATATTGCACCATTTTTGGTACAATTTAAATTGGCAAATCAAACAAAAAATTGGTTGAAATATTGTATACATGGGAAGAAAAATTTGTCGGGACTTATTTCTGAAATTTTTTTGACATGATTTAACTCTGAAGATGATTACAGTGGTATAATCAAATAAATTAAATCTTGAAGATTGAATCCCGACAATTTTTTCTTCCCATTATCAACTCCCAGTCGATCATCAATATCACAACAAAAAATGAATATTTATTGTAGTTTCCTTGTTTTCTTCCATATTAGCTTCTTATCCGTGACTTCCCATTCTTTCAATACTTCCTGAACTTCCCGGTAAATCTGCGTCGGTTAGATACATAGTATACCCCTTTATAATGCGTGTTCGACAAGGATGCTAGATAAAAGTTAAATAATTCTTGCAGCAAAAACTATGTAATTTATCCCTCTGCAGGATTCAAACCCGCTACTCCTTTACTGCGAACCTTGATCGTTGGTCACTATCCCTAGTGCTCTAATTTCTAATATTTCTTCTTCTGTTTTCTTACGCATTAAATCCTTATCCGTGCCTTCCCATTCTTTCATTACTTCCTGCACTCCCCGGGTAAATCTGCGGCTGCGGTTGAGGGCCGGAGAGGCAGGTTGTCCACGTCGTCACTCTGCCTGTCACCTGGACAGGGGTGGGATTTACGGCAGACCTGGAGCACCCTCCACGAGGGAGCGTCGTGCTTGGCTGACCACCCTCCTCAATTCGTTTTTTACGACTGTCTTGTGCTTTAAACTGTTGGACGTGAAATACGAGGGGAGTGCATGGAATGATTTAATTGCGAATACTAACACGCGCTATAATACATGGTAAACTATATTCAATGTTTCATAAAATAGACAACGTGGTTTCAAATTCATTTTACTCTGTACAACATTTCATAGTTTGGCAACCGTTTTGCTAATATATTTTATAATCGAAATCTATATACGTACTAAGAATTAAATAATATTGCTTACCTGATTAAATAAATTTTTGTTGTTTTATTGCGAGTTGAAATTTGGACATTCTTTGGATATGTTACATGAGGTCAATCAACAATATTTGAAAGGAACGTGGATTCTTAGAGCTTATAGCATGTTTCGAAACATTTATTTACAATAATATTTTGTTTGATTAATAGTAGGCGATGCTTGGAATAGAATCCCTCATATTCATTTCATGTTAACAGTAATATTTAACCACGATTAGCACGTCAATGTTGAGGGTAGGGTTTTATATAAGAAAATTTTGGTTACTAGTGTTTTGTTAATTAATTTATTTAAATCTTTATTTACTATTGGTTAGGAAAAAAAACCAACAAGCTAATGTGATAAATTAAAATAACGTGCGAGAAATAACTCCCATTGCAGTTCTTTCAGTTTATGTTTGTTTTACTTCATAATAAAGAGATTTAGCAATGTTATTAGACGACACTTTATTCTCCGCTGTTAAACCTCACGTCATTAATTGCAATCATGTGATCTAAATCTCGTGTGATTTCCGAAACAAATAAATTCATAAAAATGACAGTATTATATATGACTATAAAAATAAATAAAACATACGAAAAGGGTTGTAGAATAAAATACCAAACTACCAACACACAATGAAGCTGCCACTTTCTTACTCTTCATTTTTTTGTAGAAACTTTTATTTACATTCGCCGTATGTTATAATATAAACAGTAAATAAATAAATAATATATCTCTAATAGCTGTTATTTGTTATTAGTATTCATTTTATTGAATCCGATGCATGTGTTAAAACAATAGATATGGAAGGATATTTTTAAAAGAATTAAACTTTGTTCACATAGCCTGAAAATTTGTAGAATTTTTGCAAAGCGTTTGCACTAGTTGCGTTAAACTTAGGTATCATTTTCCGAGAAGAATTCCCGTCGTTTTGTGAAATTCTGCAAAAACTATGCGTGCAATTAATCGTGAATTTGGCGCATAAAAACTCCGCGTCTATGCATTGTCATATGTGAGCTCAGCCTGGGTGTAAAATCCTGGCTCGCTCGTTCCTACAGGATCGTTAAACCTACGCGTTAATTGCACGGGATAATCACATAGCGACATGTGCGCCTCTAGCATATGTGACAGAGCATTTTTTAATTACACTACACAAAAAACTAAATGAGAACACACTAGCATGCACCAAGAAATGGGATAATGAAATAGAAAAGGAATTACCAGCTCTAATGCGGAAAACACGAGCGGGTATCTCAAGCAAATATGCAACAAGCTTACAACAAGGTGAAATTTATATTTAATTATAATCACAACAATGAAATGCATACTTAACGTATAAAATGTTTAATTGGTTTATTAAACATGCATTGTTCATCTAGAATCTAAATATTATTTCTTATTAATTATTCTCAATAGGTTTAAAATCTATATTTATGTTTACAGTTTAATATATAATATTTAGTGATATAGTCCCCTCGAATAAGCAACAATGTTGCGTTATGACAAATATTATCAATTGGTGGAAAGATTTTTTAGTTGTTTATACCAGTACATTAAGTTCACCGAAATGTATAAAACCAATAATTTTCTAATTTCTTAGTTTTTTTTTCATTATAATGTAGATGCCTTTTACATCATTGGAAAGAGAAAAATAATCTCTATTTGAGAATACTAAAGACAACTTTAAGTCCCTTGTGAAAATTGAATGTTAGTATGAATTTTTAGAAAAGTGTACGAGCTATAAAAAAAAGTGTCTGTAAAATGTACAAACTTAGAAATTAGCAAGTTATAAGTTAAAAAGTATTTTGATTAAAATCATTTTTTGCTCATATCTAGTGACCTATGCCTTTTTCGGGAAAATATATACATATCTTCACGGTTCCTAAGATCCCACTGGTAAGCGGGAAAAAAACGGACATCCTGTATAAAGGTACTATATTTTAATTATACTGAATTATATTTAGACTGAAAAGATCGAATTTGAATCATTAATTACTTATCGTAGCAGGAAAAGTGTTATATTCCCGGACGATGGTAGAAGTGACACGAGTCCGAGAAGTCACTTTTTCTTCTAAAACTACTATGGAAAGTGGCACTTTTTCACATTATATAAAGCTTGAAAGTTGCGTATTTCACACAAAATGTCAATTGTCGTCCGATCACAAAAAAGTATATTTTATTAATATTAGTAGCTGTAGAGAAAAATGTTGGTATAAAATGAGGAAATGTAGGATTTGAATTATTTATAAATAAATTGTGGAAGTGCATGCGTTTGTGCCTGGCGTCGCAGCGTCGCTAATTTTCATAATTGTGAATGAAAATCTGTGGAATGAATTTAACTGCTGGTGATGCGAGCTGGATTTGAATGACAATGCGGCACAAAACCTCGCAACTAGGCGTAATTCCACTGAAAGAGGCATTTTCAAAAACTCTGTGAAATGTTCAACAAAATCTATTCCACGAGCTCCAATTTCATGTCTTTTTATTGGATATGTAGGCAATTACAAATTCAATTTTTGCTCAGTGAAAAAAGCGCAAAAGACCATAACATTGTTCGGCGGCAGGTGCATGTAGTAATGGAATGTGTTGCGAATTAAATTCGGAACAAATTCGACCTACTTCATTTGCAGACGAAAATGTTAATTCAATACCGATGCCGATATCGTTTGATCTAGTTTTGATTCACGATTTAGTGGATGAAAGCCGGCCATTTCAAGCTTTACGCTGAAAGTAAAAGAGGAAACCTTTTTCACTCACAACCGTTATAATTGTAATCACATTGCGCTTATTTCACATTTCACTGCGACCTTTTAAACATTACATATTTATACATCATAAGTTAAATAATCTGCATTTTGAATCCCTAGAAAAGAAACTTGAATTGTTCAATACATCTCATATATATTTATCTGTTTGTATTAGTACTGTGCAGGCACTCGTATATATAAAATTGAACTGGAATTTTCGGAAAATTTAAGAAAAACAAAGATTTAACTTATAAAATTATTAGGTCATTGCCAAATAAAAAATCTAGAATTGCTTCTAACTTTAAAGTCAGCGTAGTAGTGACCTCTGATAAGGTATACATTTTCAGTAATTTGAACATTGTTTTGTTAGCTTTTCTATAGTCGATCCACGAAAAGAAGCGATGCATGTCATCAATTTCATTTTTGTGACGTCAGGTAGATGGTATGTATATAATTGAAAAATTAATGTCATTCATGTGTTTCAATCATTGAAGATTTAGATTTTGGCTTCGACAAGTTTATGCCTTTTTGCAGTTTTCATCTTTGATTATTAATCAATACTTTATATTTTGAATGAAGATATTGATAGTTTACTTGTCCGGTGACATCTTCTCGTGTAGTACGGCACTTGTAATAGCATAAGGAAACAATCATTGGTCCACCTACTCAATCTATGTCGGCCGAGCGTGCACTGGTAATTGAATGATAGTCCCTCAGCTTTCAATCAAAATTTAAATGAAGCGATTTCCATGACTGGTCCTGGATGCAGGACTGCAGTGTTGACCTTGCGGTGCCCGCATCGCTGCACGCACTTTGATCCTGCCACGGTAAACACTGCACGAAAATGCCGAAATATCAGCGATTGTAATCAAATTACCGCAAGTTGATTGGGTAGGAAGTGACGCTTTGAACTGATGCACCAAAGACCATGTACATGCAATGTTGGTCAGTTGGTAAACTACCTTCCCCAGAGGATAATGGCCTAGTTTTTTGGTTTTAAAACATTCTGAAAATCCCTGTAGTAATATTATTCTATGATGTTATTTCTAATGGTAGCGATTCTGTAACAAAATGGAATGATTTCCTGATCTTGAGCATTTGGATTGATCTTTTATCCAGAATCGACCCGTTTTTGGTTTTTAGTAATAAAGATTAAGATTTATTGCCTGTCATTCTGAATTTGTGAGAAAATGTTCAATAACTAGTTTTTACAAAATATGGTAAGCAGGACAGGGCAGTACAGAAAATTTACTACATTTTGTGATGCGTTCCATTTTAATAATTATTTCACTTATTGTCTTTAGTACAACTTGTTCTACTTATATCGTGTTTTTAAAAAACGAGTTGTCATATTCCTTTATCATGGAAACAATTTTGGTAAATAAAAATTGCCTGGCTAACAACTAAGTCACCATATTGTACACGACAATACTATGTGTATTTCTACATCTTATTTCATATAGATTAATTCAATTTAATGGCACAATTCAATAAAATTTACAAAAATTAATTAAAAATTTTCGCCTCATCCTTTTTTCTCTATATGGTGTCCGTTTTAAGAGGCTAACCATTAGGATGTCGAGAACCGTAAGATATACGAAATTTATTTGTTTTCCCGAAAAATGCAAAGCTCACTATTTTTGATTTTGTTTCCAAAGCACACTTGACCGAAATTCCTATTCTATTCTCTATTTAACAGTATACCAAAGACAAATTTGAGCTCCATTTGAAAGTTAATATGAGTTTCTCCAAAATTGTTAGAGATACAGTAATTTTGGTTTTGAGATTTCACCGGAAATATCCTTAAATCTATACGTACGAATATTTCTTGTATGATAAGCCGTATAATGTTAAAATGTATATGGAACTGTTATAATATTGTACACCTTCTTTTTATATTGTAATTGGTAACGACAAAAGGACACTTTGGTGGAAAGGTTTCTTGAATTTTTTACATAACTCAGAAACGATTTGCTGTAGAATATTGAAATTTTATATATTGGACTACCATAAAATCTAGTTGTGTCTTCTGTTTCTTTGTTACAATCGGCAGTGCTAAAAGGACACTTTACTCGAAAGATTTTTTATATTTTTTGCATAATAAAAAAAAATTGCAATTAACCGAAGAATAATCTCATTTTCGAATGAATTAAGATTAAATGAAAAGCAGCAAAAAATATTTATAATTTAATAGGCGTACAAGGAAGTCATGTGATATCCACATCAGATTTTTTTGTTTGTCAGAACTATAAAACTATCTGTATTCTGTAATGGTGATCGATTCTATAATAACCGCCAAGATATTTAAATTCATGAATCACGGAAAAGCATTGAGACTTCGGTTGAAATGTTGGTGAAGGCATGAACTTTTCTCTACATCTTTCTGTTTAATTCAAAATAACAAGTTTAGTGTGCAGAGAGCAAAACAGCAATTTGGAAGAGATAAACAAAATAGAGTTGACTTCATTATCTTTCCGGATTTGTTCCTTATGGTAGTCCTGCAAGATTTACTCGTGTTGAAACCTGCAATACATGTTTGAAATATCTTCCAGCGCTGCTGCAGTTGAGAGATAAGACGTTGGCATTTTACTGCTGTGAGGCCAACATAAAGTCTTCACAGCCTGACAAGTCTCGGACTCTGACAAATCAATGAAGAATGGGGCAACTGCAGCTTTAAATAACATTAATTTATGTGCGGCCGTAAACCGGGAAAAATTCCACGTTTTTATGATTGTGCAGTTTATGTACCTTATCGTGCCTCTATTTACAATTACGCCATAAAGGTAAATTTAGAAACCTAAATTTGAAAGTTGCATTGCACGAAGAGTTTAAATTGCGGGATATGAAATACCGCAAAAGTTAAAACGCGGAATGTAGGTTACAAATATACCATCGTTTTTCACCATTTGTCATTATTACTATTTGCTGTACCAAATTCCAACAATAACTATCGATAAATATTACAATTATATATTTATTTGCAATAAATTCAAAATTATTATTGCGTATTTATTTATAAATCGTTCCAGTTATTACTAATTTTAATATGAGATAAAATATGAAACGAAGTATTGGCCTTTTAAAATTAAATATATTATAATAAGAATCCATCAATAAATACAAGGTGTTCGTTTTTCGAAGCTAGCCTTTGAGATCTTGAGATTAAATTGGGGCAAAGTTAGTTGGCCATTAATGATGTATTGGTTTCCTTTTGAAAAAAATGCATAAGTCCCTAGATACGAGCAAAATAGTTATTTGTATATCAAGTGCTGAAAGTCTATATTTGTCGAACCAAAACGAAAGTTGCAGCCTGAGCGAAGCGAAGGTTGCAATCGTTTGTGTTCGACAAAGGACTTTCAACACGTGTAATACACACTATTTTTTCTACTCCTGCAAGATAAAAAATAAGGAAATGAAAAATTATTTTTTAAACATAATTTGACATTTATTGCAAATTTAGTATTTGTGATGCGTATCCATGGCAGCAACAATGCAACAAACATTTATTAGTGCTGCAAAGTTTTGCAGCACGCAGTACTGCAAAGAGTCACTTTCAACATGAAAAACAAACCAGAAAATTGTATTTTCAAAGCAGGAGTAGAAAAAATTAATTTTTCATTTATATTTTCCAAGAAATTCAGACTACCTTTTAATTTTCATATGAACCTTAAAGTTGCCTTTAATATTATTAAATATACATTATTTCTCTTTTAAATGATATAGAAAACATTATTCATTATAGTGAAGTGCGCTTTGGAAACAAAAATAAAAATATTTTGTCCATTTCTACTATACTTTTCATTAGATCATGAGTCATAATATTTGTTCATTATTTTTTTCTATCCAAAGCAAGTACTTACAAAAATAATTAGAATTTGTAAAAATCTAAAAATGACACGAATAAAATTGGATCAAATTTTACTATCCCACTCATGTCAAAAGCTTAAATATAAAATTTGCTCTACTTACGTGCAAATATGTAAACAGAAAAAAGCAAAAAAAAAATATATTGTAAAGATCTTAATTCGTGTGTAAGTCTTACAAATAGCATACCTACAGATATGTTGTTATCCCTACTTTCATAAAATTATATAGCTAATAAAACATTTCTTTTTAATCTTATGTATTTTAATGTATGTTTTTATAGTTAGATTAGATTTAAATAAAAATAATAGACGTCCATTGTATAATTTAATTGTATTTTAATTATCTGCTACGATTTTTTCCCTAACGTCTGTCATATATATTCATCTAGCATTCCCATCAACTTTTTATTGAGTATATTAAGTTGAAAAGAAATGAGTTGAAAATGAAATTATAATCCTGAAGTGCTAGAGGGTATGAAATATGTTGGCTTGATACGAGTACAGTTAAGATAGAATGAGATTCTATTATTGTATAAACTCATGCAGCATACAAGACACATGTCAAGATGACAGACAGTTAAATGTTTTACTCGTATGAGTATCAGGATGAACAATATATCATCACGTGTGACGTTTCTTAACGTGGGCGATATGACGCACGTATAATTCAATTTAGCATACATTATAGTTAACAACGTTTGCTTTTGCTTCGAGAGGGGGTTCTAGTTCTATGTTACTCTTATATAGAAATGCACTCATGGGTTCTTTACTCTTTAAAATGTCTTCTACTAAGGTCACTACTAGTCGATTGAAGGTGATAACAATAGAATGATACAATCATAGATTAAGTGGGGAAAAGATGGATTGGTAGGAAAGATGGACTTTTGATTTTAAAAATAGATTATAGTGATATCTCTCATAGGGAATATAAATTTTATTGTTTGGGACAGTGTAAATAACCGCTTGAAAATAAGTGCAGTCAACACTGAATAACTTAAAGATTTACTTTAAACATTGGCAAAATATTTTGTACCTTATATTCACAATTAATTAGTTACTATTTCGGTAGGTATAAACTAATTATTTATACACATACTTTATAAACATGTGCATAAGACTTAACTAACCTAAAAATGTGGTTTAATTTGTACACAGTCATAAGTAATTTAATGGTCCATGTAACCTCTGCTCTGAGGATAGATGTACTACCTTATGCTGAACAATGATGGACCAGAAGCTTGTTATTGTAAAAAGATTAACCGATAAACAGAAAAAAACAATCATTCGCACACGTGTTATTCCACGAGTTTTGAAGAATAGTTGTTGAATGGTTAATAATAGGGTGATGGTAATGAAGATGCTGAAGATTATGAAAACAAATATGCGGGATGCAAGGAAAATTATCTAAATAAACAAACAAATATAAAGGATAAAGAAGGATGATTAGATAATATGTGTTTAACCAGTTCATATCCTCATAGTTTTGGTCCGTCTCACCTATATAGTAGAGGAAAGTTGGACTTTTGTGAATCCGACTAAAATATTTTCTGTACAGAATTCTTTTAATTATTATTATGTAGGTCCTTATAAGTTCTTATATGTTATGAAAATTTAAAATGGCGTATCTAATATGATCGACCAAATATATCAAAATTCTTCAATTATTATGAAAATAAAGTTTTAAGTGCTTTTTGGATCGCATTTTATACGATAGTAATTGATAAATATAACACTCAAAGAACTCCAAGCCATTAAAATATGTCGGTTGGTGAAATAGGTGTTAAATATAAATAAATTGAAAATTTGAAAATTACATATCTTGAAAAAGAAAAAGATCGAGGATTTTTGGTTTTGGGACTTTTCATTTGGTACTAAAAAAGTTGGATAAGTAGCGAGGTTCCCTTGTTAGTAATACAATATAGTATTAAATTGTATACAGCAGTGTTTATTTATTAGAAAGTAATGTTGTGAAAACAAGTGTAGCGATTGAGTACACAAGTGGTAAACATGTAGAAGCTTGGGGACTTGTAACTTAGGGCGTTTGCCGCTGTAAAAACATTTGATTTATGCTGGAAGAAGCCTCAGCTTGTTGGCAAATGAAGATAATAGTGGTGGGCCATTAGCCAGGACATCTATTCGGATCCTCGCATTGCTTTATGCCGAATGCCCGCTGCATAGTTCAAACAATGGCGCGATGGCTTTCAGGCTGAAACGCGCTTCCTGCGACCAAAGTTCAAATGAATGCCGCCATGCGACAATGACATTTTTACTGCCTCTTTTTCCACTCCTTGCAAGAATTGACGAAAGTGCCAAAGTAGGGGCATTAGCCGACAAATGGAAGCAAAATTCGCAAATTGCATAAGGAGTCGGATACTTACTATATTCACAGAACAAATTGTATTTCTTTCTATTCTTTAATAACGATACTCAATAGTTATTGAACATGGTTCTTGGTGTAACGTGTCTTAATAAAGTGCAAATAAACTAACATGCTATCATGTTTTATTTATTTCTATTTATTCTTTTTGTCATAAATAAACTATGATCTTTTCATCTGCACTGACATGCAATTAAAATTATCAAGCAATCAGATGTTGTTCTTATCTGAATCACACTTCAGTGCCCTTAATTTCAGATGAAGTGTAAGATCTGGTGTTGATTTTCTAATATTGAAAGCATATACGTGGCATATTTGTATTGCACAATAAATCTAAAGACCTGACTTTTAAATTAATAATAATCTACTCCTGCTCTAACAATAAGAAAGTGAAAATTTTGTGCATTATATATTTTTACAAATTAATTCAAAATATTTACTTCAATAAAAATCTGATGTGAACACCACATGACTTCTTGTACGCTAAATTATACATATTTTTTGCTGCACTTCATTTAAACTTATTTCATTTGAAAATGAGATCATTCTTCCATTAGTTTCATATCTCCGAACTTCTCTTCGAAATAGATTATCGAATTTTGAGATTTTTAAGCCCAATTTGCAATTGAACAGGAAAAGAATCTTGGAAACAATGACTTTTTTAACGTTTATTTATAAAAACGAGACGACGCTTCGGTGGAGTCATTTTCAGGTCTAATTAACAACAATGGAGTTACAATATTATTTGTTACAAATTGTATATAATTGCCTTAACAAGTTAACGAATTATTACATATTCTCCAACATGTCGTCATATTGGATCATATTAGTAATTCTAAGTTAAATTCAGACACCATACATAAGCAAAAAATCATATTTACCCTAAAGGCAAAAAGAGTGATAAAAGACATAAAGTTAGTATAATCTCCTTCAATAATTTTCTCTTGGTTGTCCAAACTTTGGGGGTTAAAAGCCACCCTTTGTACCTTGCAAATTTGAGCACTGTTAAAGGAAAAATAAATTTGTCTAAAAATAGATTAATTTGAAATGTGATTAATTTATTCCCAGATATTTAAAATATATGAAGTAGTAATATGTGTGAGTATAATTTATAAGAAAATGAGTTGATTTTGGGATGTGTAAATAGTAATGACATTCCGGCAATTCCATTCCTCATCCGTAGATACGAGGCGTTTACCCCATGTAGAAACGAAATAACAGACCCTCTTAAGTGAATCGGGCAAATCAAATTTGAACGTAAAATATTGCACCGAGGGATAGCATTTTCTCCAATATCAGAACTTCTATAATCAGATAACGCTGCAATCATACGGCCCTCCAAAGCAACAAAAACAATCCATTGTCTTAGGCAGTTATCACGTTATTCAAATTGGCTTGGAATAACTATTTTTAACTTTTTCAATTTTCTCTTTTATTCGTTTTAAAATTTTTTCTTTTGTTTTAGGTGAGTGCGGATTAAATCAACAAGCGACTTGGATTCGTAAGTGAAAACACTTCCATAAAAATAAAAACATTTCTATTTATATTTTATGTATTGACGTTGTTTTCACAAAAAATGTATTTCATACCTGTCATATTATACTTCTGATTTTATATGTAAAAATGTATTCGACAAGCTTGTAGCTGAGTGCTTAGTTTGCTCTGACTCGATCTGAGTGGAGTGTGAGATCTAAGGTTCAATTCTCAGTCTCACTACTTACTTATCAAGTAAAATTCATCTTTAAGATGTAAGTAACAAACATGTTACATTTTATATTTTATAAATCTTGTACTACACAAGTGCTGTTAAATCAATTATGATATTATTTAATTTAGTCCCCCCAACGATTTGAATCACATGGTAACAATTAATGACGTAAGGATCAACTAGAGGAAATATAGTGTATATCTTTTATCTGTTTATGACCAACAACTTTGTTACAGTAACTTAGTAAGGCGTAAAATGAAGGAGTCCCTTATATTGTCTTTTTTGTTCATTTTATAAATGTCAGATGAAACTGTCGTTGCTAAACTTTTACTCTTACAAAACTCATCTGCGTCTCATTTTGTAATTTTCGCATGCGTAAATAATCACATTTGTGTCCTTACTTATTGCATAAATATCTATGCTTGACTTTTTATTAACACCTTCGTAAAATCACTGTCATGTAGGATGGATATCTATAGAAATTATAATTAAATTACGTTTTGTAGGTGGTGTTTTAAAATTAGGACAGTGGGTTTTTGAAATTCTGTCAATTATATCTGAATGTAAAAGTTTTGAACAAATTAATAATGCTGTCTCATTTTGAGAACAATTATTTGTTATTTTGTTTGAATTTCTGGAATATTCTGCTGATGGCAATAATAATAATGTTAATGAGTAAAATTTAAACAGAATAAAATTAAGGTAATTCGTATAACTTGGCAAACTCAAAGAAGTTATAATTATATTAAATTAAAATGTAGCACACGAAATTCGCAATACATTGTAACTTTTAATATAATAACCCAAGTTAAATACCCGGTTGGAATTTGCATATTTTACCTTTAAATCGCAAAATAACCTCTTAAACAATTTACCTGTTTTTATCTCCTTTCATCTCGTGGTCCTTACGGGCCAGCTCTAATTCTTGTCTCTGTCTGTCACGTTGACAGATTATGAGCCACGGCGCCGAAACCGCAAGCGTCCCGACGTTGAGCGTCGCAGGAAGTTGTGGGCAAACATGACAACACACGGGTTTCGTGGTTCCAATCCCTTGGCTACTGCTACTGACTTAATCACTATCTACAAACAGAGCCTTACACAAAAAGGGAATAAATAAATGAGAAAAAAATGCTAAATCAATTAAATATTGTATTGGTTAGAGTGAAAAACTATGTGGTTGTAAATATACAGGTGAGTCATTGAACTGCTTGTCTTTGATATCTCCGGTGTCGTTAGAAATACAGCATAAATTTATTAACAAAATTTACTCGTCTACTCAAGGAGCATAACGTAAAATTATTTTCATATATACAGGGTGTCACATTACGGCTCGACGAGAATTGTTTGTCTTTTTTAAATGGAACATCCTGTGTATTTTTTTATTATTTCAATTGCATTTTATTCTCCTACACGGACATATGAATTTTGTTTTAGTTTTCCGCGGCGTTACCGAGTTAAAGACGTATTGAAGTTATTTTAATAGTAAAATATTAAGAACTTTTTTACTGTAGAATTGTCACTATACTCTAAGGTTCGACATAATTGTTTTAAATGTATTTATATAAGGTGTTCAATACAGCAACTCAAATTTACTCAATATCAAATGACTATAACTCGTCATTTTGAAATGGAACATCCTATATTTTATAATTCAGTCGTGTGTCTTTTTGTATTATCTTCATATTTTATGCTATACCTAAAACCAATAATTTCGGAGATTAAAACACTATTACCTTGCTAATAATGTAAAATACTATGAATCGTTGGCATTCGTAAAAATTTCGAAATGTCAAAACCTGTCAACCTTCTTTCTTATGACAGTCGGTAACAAACATTTTCTCTGTGTTTCTTAATATTTACAAATTGCTTCCCAGCAATATTTCTTCTCTTTTTATCTTCTACTTTGTGATGTTTTTGCCCTAGGAATTAGCGATTCAAAAGATGGAGCAAAGTTTTAATATATGCAGACTACATAGTTCTTTCTTGAATTTTTTGCCATTATAGATCTATTTGAAAGAAATAAATCATTTTTAAACCGAGAATATTCGGATGTATGTAAATTGGAAGTAATTTAAGACTATTCACGACTTTGGAATGAACTGATATTAATAGTTCTACAAGATACCAGTACATTTTATAAAGTTTCTGCAATGCGCAATCATTTTCCATTCATGTACAAGTTACAAGATTAAATATTAATCAGAGCTAGTAAATCAAATATATTTATAGTTTTGTTCTTCTTGTTGAAGTCGTAATCCATGCATTATTAAAATATATTTATAACGTAAACTTCAACTACATATGATCTTAACAATGTATTGTGAAATAAAAAGACACTACAATTTATTGTAATTAGTCAACAGACAATGAAGCACAAATTGTTGACGCCAAAAACACAAGAATGACATACTCAAGTTTTTAAAATATTTGAAAATATCCGTTACCGCGGTTGCACTACTGTTTATTCGATAATTATATTTTTACTGTCAATCCTGTCAATTATAATATTATCAACAGACAGTTGAAATAAAAATTATGGAAGAATTTCAACATTTCTGTCAAAATTTCGGTATACCGGAGGTTAATATTAAATTATTATTTACAAAAATTCTCATGTAAGATCTTCATGAAATCACCACTTCCGGTTGCATGATTAATACCAAAATCTAATCAGATCTGATCTAGAGTGTCAGAAACTCCAACTTTTTTTATTCACTAGTATTTGAGTAATCATTACAACAACATTTATTCATCCAGCCACACACATGGACAGACATTATCATAAAAATATTAAAATCATATTCTATAGAGACTTCAAAATGTGCTTATCGATTGAAAACTCACAATCAGATTTTTAGCATGATTTCAATACCTCTCTTACTGAGTGGCCAGAGATAAAAATTAATAATTCTTACAGCAGAAATTGATAACGTGAGGTCAACTGAGAGAAACTAACCTTATTTAGTTTTTTTATACAAGCAGTATGGTATCAATAATCATAGTAGATTAATTTGTACGATGATCTGAGCAACTTCGCTATTATTCAGTTATTGCTAATAATAAATGAACGTTTTGGAGAAAAGAGAATGAAGAATGTATTGAATAATTTGGTGAGCATCCGTTTGGCAAATTGGGGAGTTGGTAATTTTTGTGTGGATTACTCCCCAGTTTCATTAGGCGATTGAGGCCGTAAGACAAGTCATAACAACAGCACAGCACATTTCATTTCCATATAAATGCCTCCATCCCTGGTTCGCGGTCTACCTATATAATTACAATTCTTGCCTTATAATTCCGCACAAGTAACAATTTCCCCGATTACCAGACGCCGACGCCGACGCCGACGCCATCCGCCACCGCCGAATACTTAGCCACAATGCGGCGCCCGGGCGCTGTCGTTGTTATTCAAGGCGCCGTCGGGCGTAATGACGCCTTGCACCTAATGCCTTATTCACTCGCATACAGGCGCAATTGAATATTTTTGCACCTCGTACCGACGCTTCCATTCACGGGAATAGTTTAACAAAATTTATACTTTGACTTATTCAAATATCTAAATCGATGCTACGAAATGAATTTATCATCAGTTCTATTCTTATTTTTAAAACGAATAGCAAATTACAAGTAGATCCTCTATACATTAAACATAAGCAATTTGATCATAACCTAACCTATAAACCTCAGTTCAGTATTTTCTTGTGATTGGTTGGATTTGGAATTTGGAATATAAAAATTGATTGTATTTCAAATCTAAATTTTAATTTCTAAATTTGTAAATTGTTTATAAGTCACTACATTTGTTTTAAGTGAATTTATGTTTTAAAAATCTAAATCATAAATTGTAAATTCGTAAATCAAAGCCTTTATAGTATTGTCTAAATATCAAGACTAGATTTTTGACAAACCTTTAGATTAACCCATGCATACGCTTTAGACAAGGATATTTTATAAAAAAATAGTATATTATTTAACAAGCATAATATGTAGGCTATATTACACGAGGATGTAATTAAAAATACGAGCGGTAGCGAGTATTTTTAATCATCCGCGTGTAATGTAGCCATATTATGCGAGTCAAATACTATACTTTATCTACAACTATCAGGCATATAAAAAATTTGATATTATTTGTTAAATATTCAGTTAGGTTTGAGTAGTTCATATATAGCTTAACAGATGGCGCCTCAGTAGCACTTAAATGTCAAAATAACTTTTCAAATTGTATTTATTATACTTTTATAAGCATATATATTGATATTTATAATAAAAAATATGTTATTAATAAATTAACAGTTTAATAAAATATTATGTGTTAAATTATATGCCCTATTTATTACAGAAAAGTATAGCGTATATCATGACATTTCATATTACACTTGTGTAATATGAGTAGTATATTATATGTAGTATCACACGTATAATGTACCCATATTTCAATAGTTGTAGATAAAAATATATTATACTCTATTAATACGAAAATATCTTCAAAAAAAATAATTTTGTCTGCCAAAACCTTTGATGCTTAAAAGAGCCAGTTACCAGCTAGTATGCTGCTGTAACATAGTGAAGCATTCATACTACCAGCCAGACGTATGACGAAATGATAATAGTGTTAGACAAAATATAGTGATGGAGTTAGAAAGCGGACGATTTCGGCAACGAAGTTTGCTTCCCGCATGTCATCTGTCAAATTACCCTGCACATTAAAACTTCCATCCTTCCAGCTGTGATTTTTCAATTTTAAAGCAGTTTAATTTTTTAAGTGCCTCATCATCCCTAAACGGCTGTGACGGGAATTTCCTGCGCTTTTAAAACCGAAAGTACGTAGGATGAGCCATGGGTACATGCTGCCCCGGTTAGTGTGGTCAGCTCCGATAATTATTTATGGCATTGTGGGCCGAGACGGCAAGCAAGGGTTGGGGTAAGATTACATTAAGTTGGTCACGTTGAACAAACATAATTACATCGGCTAAACTAACCGCACAGAACTTAGCCCGGGACACGTTCGAGAAATGCCACTGACATTTAGCAACGCCCAACTTACTGCTAATATCACCGGCAAATACTGCACTATTTGCCCTAATTAAATGCCGCTGCATTCTAAACTTAAACTCCTTTATTTATCCAATAATTTCCATACATCTCTCAACTTATATTACATCCTGTACTTTTAGGAACATAGGAATCAAAATAAACGCAATTTAAGAATTATTACAACTCTGCACCATCACGAATTTTAACCTTTAAATGAAAAATATATATATAGGTGTTCAAAAATGTTATGAATGTATAATACTGACCACAATGATTGCGAAAAACGGATGAACAAACTGTTTTAAAAATATAAGCTTTCGAAACATTTTCTGAAGTTTGAAATGATAAACAGAAATAAATATATTTCGCAGTAAATTTGTACTTATCTATATACCAACACTACTAAAATGTTTGTTGTCCTCATAGCAACGACATATTTTCAAGCATTGTCAATGTCTGAAATATAGAAATACCAGTGATGTTATCACACTTGCTATCACTTTTCAAAATAACCTCGAAAAAGCATGCCAAAATAGATAATCTCTGATGCGCTGTCTTTGTCTGAGGTGTACATGAATCAATAGTGTTATCTCACTAGCAACCATCTTTTGACTAAAAAAACAGTTTCATTTTGGTTAAACTTCATCACTTACTGTATGGTATAGACAAATCCAGGTTCGTTATTAAACTTTAACTAAAATTTTAGTAGAATAGATACAAAAGTATATTGTATATCTAGTAGGAAAAGTTATATATTCCCGGACGGTGGTGGAAATTGGGGGACAAGACGTAGGCGAGGTCAGTAACACCAGGAGTCCGGGAAGTCACTTTTCCTACGTGGTACACAAGCTATTTGTTTTGGCACCGGCCGAAAAATATATTCCCGGACTGTAGCCTAGAAATTACACTAAGATACCACAATATTGCAAATTCCGGTTCGAAAACACACCGGATCCGATCGACAAAAATATTTTCCGTTTCTATATTCTATATATTTGAACTAGAATCACAGAATAGTTACATACAGATGCGCCACTCCGTGTCGGTTCCTTTCATGTTACTCTATTCAGCTCTATGACCTTGGAGCATTGTGTAGACCTTTAAATTTATTGACTTCCCCTATCTCTCTAAGATGTGACGAAACTTTCCGATTTTAAACAATGAGCCCTGTAAATTTGTTGACTTTCTCTATCTCTCTCTAATTTTCGTTTCTCTGTCTTACTGTCGCTTCTGTATAAACCTATTCTGTGCTAGAACTATGAAAAAAGCGGTAATTCATGGAACATGTAACAATTTTCACTTTCATCTTGAGTGTCCGTCGTATCATAAAGTAGGTGTCCAGAACAGCAAGGTCGCAGGAATTTTTTGTTGATTGTCTTTGGAATTTTTTACAACTGATGCATAAAAAGGTGTCCCTTTTTGATGAGAAACTTTTCGGCTGACAAAATGTGTTTTCGGGAAGACCTCGTCCTCGTGTAAAATCAAGGTGGAGTAATTCCTGTAGGTAAACAGGGACACAGGACCCAATTTAATGTCCCATTTCGCTACGTCGGGCCTTGGAATTGAATATAAAAGCCGAACGTATTGCACGAACAGGAAACACCAGACAAAGGGTAGTTACAGATTACTCCCCCCTCCCTCGGCTTTTATTACCCCCTCTCCAAAAGAAGCCCCCTCTTGTCCGGGATGGCTCATTGATTGCAGTTTTTCTTTTTATTTCCGCAGTAAACCCAACATATCTGATCGGGATAACCGAGATACCAACCTTGCATCAAAAATTAACTACTTTTCAATGCGTTGTTTATTAGTTTTTTCTTTATTTATAGCTTTCACCGCTGCACTAAATAACTGTCAAAATCTACTCGTAAAAACCGACATAAAGCCGAGAGAGAATTTATAATTTTTCACAGCGTCGTTTCGTGTGACTATTGACACCAATTTATTCACAGAACTAGCGATAAATCCACAGCTTGATATGACTCGGAGTACACGCACGCTGGTACACTAAAATTCAAGATCATGGCGATAAAAATAGTTACCATAAAGTGAATACATATCATCAAATACTCAAATTTCACTCTCTACAACCACTAAACTAGCTTTAAAATTTCAGAGTGTAAATTTTACAGATATTAATAATGTTAATCCTCATTGATTTTCTGTAATCAATGAAACTTTACAAAATTCATAGAATCATTCGAATATTACAATTATTTGAGCGATAGAAATATCCGAGTAATATAATCATTCGAATTATTTTCGAAGTACCTAATCGAGAGATATTTCGAGACATTTACATAAAGAATACTTTGATTATTTTATTCACTATTATAAATCGCGACCTAAATCAAGTGATTTTATGAAAAAGCATTGAGTATACTACAACTATCACGCACAATCATCATTAAAAGATGATTCATATAATAGTCATAAAAAATATATCATAGTAAATTATTTTTGAGTTATGAGAGACGTCACGCCGAATGGATTCAGGATTGGTCAAAACGGACATTTCCGTGGAAAACTGAAAAATAAAATTTTTAGCGATTACAATATTTCTTTTACTTCGTACAAAGAAATTTGAAATTGAAATTGAAACAAATTTACAAAATCATTAATTATTTGTAATAGATAAATGGGGCTAGGTAGAAACAAGTTTGAACTATAAAATTTAAGCTAATGACAATATTTAATTATTATTTTCAAAAATTGTAATACCTATATTCTTAATTAATTAAGATATTTTTTAAAAAAAAACACTTCAGATCTTCATGAAAACACCATGATTAACACCAAAATCTAATCAAATCTAATCTAGAGTGTCAGAATGTTATATCTAGAATTTCAACTTTTTTTATTCACTGGTATTTGAATAATCATTACAACAACATTTCACACACACACACGGACAGACTTCATCGTAAAAATATTAAAATCGTGTTCTAGGGACTTCAAAACGTGCTTATCCGTTTTTTAGCATGATTCCAATACCTCTCTTATTGGGAGGCGAGAGATAAATGTCTCCTAATCAAACTGTATTCGAACCGAAGCAATGAGTACGTTTACACCGTGCGTACCAAGCGTTTGGTCCTAATACCAAATGACGTCACAAGATGGCGACGGACGGTGTAAACACTCCGTACCAAACCTTTGGTACGCAATTGGTACACAACTTTAGTACGTTCCAAGGGGGATGTACCAGACCCTTCTTACACACGGTGAAAACAGCAAACGTACTAAACCGATTATGCTGCCATCTTTGATAGGCAATGGAAGTAAAATTATATAGTAATATTTAGGTTAATTTTAGTGACATTTATTATAAAACTTCATTTGACGGTGTCGGGTTATTGGGAGTTATTTTTAATTATATTTATCACATTACTTAGGTTATATCAATCAAGTTCAATAAACTTAAATAATTTTAGGTTAGGATGCCAAAGAGACCAAAAAGTGTACCAGAAATATTTGGTCGTATTTTTTATACACCGGTGTAAACATACCGTACTAAAATAAAATTTAGTACGTATTTGGTACGCGTACCAGTATAGTACACACGGTGTAAACGTAGTCAATGAGAACTACAGTTGATGCGCGTAGCGTTCTACCCGGAGAGACATTCGTCGTCTCATTCCGTGATTAGTGACGGAGAGGATTGATATTCCACAACCTGCGGGTCGGAATTAGCATTTTATTGGCAGGGCAGATGTAGCCAGCAGGCTGTAGGCTGCAGGAGACATATTAGCAGGCCTGCTGCCCTGATTGAATTCTCAAGTGCCGGAAAACAATCATACCAACCACCGCCAATCATCCACATCCTAAATAGAATATATTACCAACCCAAAAACAAAATTAATAAGGGGAAGCACAATTACTATTGATTCCAACGCTCTTCAAATCTCAAATCAATCTCTATAATGATTCTGCTTTCAACATCAATGCTGTTTTCCGAGAGGACAATTTGTAAATTAATTTACTTTAAAAATTAATATTATTAATTATTAATAAATAATTCATCATCATCATTGTGAAAAAAAGTGAAATTGAGAAGTGAATTTCATCCTTTTCATGATAATTTTATTTGCATTTTAGTGGCGTAGGTTATCAACTAAAAGCCTCTGCAAGGGATCTACAGCATATAGTAGGTTCCGAACCACTTGGCCATAGTAGACTTTTTATTTGATAACGCTGGGAGTCGAACCCCAGATTCTCTCTATTCTCTGCTCATTTCGTGTCGAAGCGTACTAAATAAATGAGCCCTTGCTGCCTCTTATAAGTAATTAAAATAATAAAAAGTGAGCGTTTTCTTATAGATTTGTTCCAAATAACCTCCAAATTAGTTCTTAACTGTACGACGCATGTTCAGTTTGAAAAAAGCTAATTTCAAATCCACCATTAATAAATATTATTTTATAAATAAGTTATGTTTGTGATCAAGTTTATGTGGGATAATATGACAGCCATATTCAATTCTTCCACCTTATTTTGACAAATTTGTAATGGGATTCTATAACTTTGATTGTTATCATTTGGACTTGTTATGATATCAATTGCAAATATCAACTACAAAGTATACTTGCTATTCTATAACAGTAATGGTTACTTATGGTTGATAAGTACTTACATATAGTAATACATTCATATACAATATTCTACTATAACTACAAGTCAACACTGATGTGTGATGGTCTTAAATTCATTGCAAATTTGAATTTCGGCCATGATGACATTTGACATTTGACGTTTGTAATTGATATTTTAACAAGTGCAATTGTTATGAGTTATAGAATCCCATCCCTGTATAGTAATATTATCATCATATTTTTCTCTATGTAAAAAAACGGTTAAAATCCTGGAACTGGTAAAAAAAATTACGTTTGAGGTTTGAAGCTTGTTGGGATTATTTGATCCTGTTATTGTTTTGATTGTAAACGTTAAATTGTTGGTAGGTCGATAACTGTTGTCAAAATATTTTTGTGTAGATGACATGTGTCCTACATTGTTGAAGAGTTTATGTTGGGAGTATGGAATGTGTAGTCCTTTGTTTATAAATATATGAAAGTAAATGAAAAGAATACAAAGTCTTGTTTGAAACATTGATTTGGAATCTTTCATGGCATTGAGTAAACAAACATAAAATATGTAATATTCCGAAATGTACATAGAATAGAATACGAGTGGAAGGAATAGTGGTTTAAAGTTGCGTCTTTGAGAACAAAGATATGAAATTCCTTATAACGATGCAGCGTGTCCGTCTGAATCCGATCCCTTGACTTCGTTACGCCGGGACCGTGGCAGAATTTACGCCCGACGACTCGGGATATTCAATTTCGCTCACGCATTTCCTAATCGTAAATTCCGCCGGGGAAATCCTTCGGACAGTCTTACACCTTCCAGATAAAGGAGCAAAGGCGTTATTTAGCTAAATTTAAACCTACACCCCACACGACTTTTCCAGCCTTTGTTTCACCGATGATAAATTTAATATTCTCAAAAGAACTATTTTTAGCCCGAAAGGTGCTGAAGGTATTTTTATGAAGGGATAGAAGAATAAATAACACCATTTCCAGAGGGTTCTTTTCTAGTTTGCAAAATTTATAAATCTCAAAAGTTATTTTCTTTCACACAAAATCTTCCTTTTTGTTTTTTGTTTACTTTCAAAGCAAATAAGCTCATTATTATTTATCTTCAGACATACAAAAATCCTGTTTTGGTCCAAAGTATAAAAATACTTATAGGTATTACGTCTTCGTAGAACCGAAATCACAACAAGATGTTTGACAAGTCTAGTCTGTGCTAAGGACCTACATCTTATAAAGGATTCTAAATCATTCGAATACCCGATAACTTTATAATAACGTTTCATTTGCTCATTTTTTGTTAATAACGTAACAATAAACTATAACGCTATATGCCGTTGACAGACTATAAAATCCTAATTTACCGATAATTTAATATTTTTCGTTACCTATATATATATATATATATATATATATATATATATATATATATATATATATATATATATATCACTAGTAGCGTTTTTCTTTATTTATTTAATTTTTCTATGAATATCTATTACAAATTTGAGAAAAAGATATGTTATAATAACGAGAAAAAAAAATAACCTTATGTTCTTGATTTTTTAAAGTTATATAGCGTTATATAACAAATTATTATTTTATCTACAACTATTGAAATATAGGTACATTATACGTGTGATACTACATATAATATACTACTCATATTACACAAGTGTAATATGAAATGTCATGATACACGCTACACTTTTCTGTAATAAAAAGGGCATATAATTTAACACATAATATTATATTAAACTGTTAATTTATTAATAACATATTTTTTATTATAAATATCAATATATATGCTTATAAATGTATAATAAATACAATTTGAAAAGTGATTTTGACATTTAAGTGCTACTGTGGCGCCATCTGTTAAGCTATATATGAACTACCCACACCTAACTGAATATTTAACAAATAATATCAGATTTGTTATATGCCTGATAGTTGTAGATAAAGTATAGTATTTGACTCGCATAATATGGCTACATTACACTCAGATGATTAAAAATACTCGCTACCGCTCGTATTTTTAATTACATCATCGTGTAATATAGCCTACATATTATGCTTGTTAAATAATATACTATTTTTATAACGTTATGAAATAACATAACCTTATGTTAACGTTATCCCTGATTGCTATATTGTCTATATATCAATTAGTTTGGGGAGCACACATTGAGTGGCGCTGAAAGCAGTCCAAAATGATATTGTAGTTTCGCATTTATAGTAGACAAAGTATTATATGTAATCTATAGTGCTAACCAAGTGAACCACCTCTTTCCAAATCACGAAAATTATATATTTACGGTTTAATTATTGCAATTGTATCCAACAGAGGTTACAATTCCTTTTTGTCCTGTGTAAATGTAGTACGATTGTGAATGGAAGCATCAGTCGTAATACCTTTTCCCCTTTATATATCATTTACAGCGGTAAGGAAATTTAAATCCTGGTTGGAACGGCGTACTATCCATAACTTAATGTCTTGGAGGAAATATGACGTAGTTTGCATTGGCTTTCTGACCGTTCGCGAGATATCGGAATCAATTTACCCGAGTCGGCGAGGCGAACGCCAGTGGTCAGATGGGACATCCGATACGCACATAAAAATATACACAGCGCTCGCCGGAAACCAGAACGACAACCTGAACGGTTTATGTCTTAAACGACGGCTTCAGGTTACACTCGAGTGCCCATCACCCACAAGGGGAATCCAAAACGCGCGACACTTCCTCATAGCTTAACTACAACAAATTTATTACTTTATTAACTAGAAATACATGCAGTAGGTCATCTATCATAAAGGATACTCATATAATTAATTTTTAGGTAGCCACTACAGTAAATTATTTGTTTCTCATAACTTAAGATTAGGAGACAGAAATAAACATTTCCGTGGAATACATATTTAAATTGATATACTATGTGTTAAAACATAACTTTGACAGATATATAAAACCAATTTCTCTAAAATATATATACAATAGTTACCAAAAATTTACGGAACCAACCGAACTATTTAACAAATTAGTTACAGAGTACTACTCTTGATAAATCTATTTGATATAACTAACTAGCTAAATATTTCGCAAAATTTTACAGATTCCCATCACTGGACTGGCATTCTATAACTAATAACAACTACAAATAACAACTGTATTTGTTAAAATATCAATTACAAACATTAAATATCAGCAAAGCCGAAATTGAAATTTGCAATGAATTTAAGTCATTCTCACATCTGTGTAGGCTTGTAGAGTGTTCTTTATATATCAACTATAAATAACCATTACTGTTATAGAATAACAAATATATTGTAGTTTATATTTGCAATTGATATCATAACAAGTCCAAATGTTAGCAACCGAAGTTATATCATCCCACTACTGACTTCTTTCAGACACACGTCAAAAAATTGTTTTTATTTTAATCCAACCACATGCAATTTCATTATAAACTAAGGGCTATCAGCTTGTAAATCGGGCGGATTTCCTAGTCTCAAACGGCGACCGACTCGACGCGCTGCCTTTTGAATGATGTATGTGGTCCCGTGAACCAATAATGAAGTATGCGACGATAGAACGAGTCATGTTTTGATGAAATTCGTAATCATTTTCAAATAAAGTCGAATAAAGAATAACACCAGAAGTCTTGGATTAAATTAACTTTATAAAACTTTTCATCCTTTGATTTCTGACGATGAATTGTACCAAATGGATCAGGAGGTACATATAAAATATTCGGCAGATATTTCGTATTTGATTTCGTTCGAGTTCCTCTCATTTAGAAATTGTTTTTAGAAAGACTTATCTAAAATTAGTTCCATTAGAGAATTAACCCAATTCTTCATGCAGTATTTTTAGTTTGAATTGCATGTTACATATTTTCACCATCCGTTTCGGTTTCCTCAGCAGAGACATCCCGTTCGAAAATCAAATGAATCAATTTATTTAGTGCAACAACGATTATGAAACTTCTTAAGGCAAGAACAATATTTTTTAGGAAAAGCTATTGGCGCTTCAATGTGCCTTTGTTTTTAACATCACAGGCTCGAAAATTGTCCTGATCGTGGTTGTGCCCAATGAGTTAATTTAAAATTCTATTCTCCCATTAAAGAGAATTAAATACATAGAAAATTAGATTTCATTTTAATAAGTACCAATTTGTAATGTGTCCTTTTATGGGGTCATTAATGTTTTTCAAAACTCTACATTTCGGCCCTAATTGACGCTGGAAAACAGGCCCGTGCCTGCATGGTTACGTCATTGATTTCCGTCTTGACCATAACCAATCATATTTAAGCAAAATTGTTTCCATTCCGTGCAAAGCCAATTAACAAGTCATGAACCAATGTTCTCTCTTCTCTTTATTGTTGCTGTGGTTACCACTATTGACTGTTTGATAACAAACCGATTGTTTGTGTGAAAATTATTGCAATAAGTGTCACATACATTAGTTGTTTAGATGGTCGCCTAAACTGAAAAATAAAGTATCCATGCTCATATAAATCTCTACTCAATTGTACACAATATGGTATTTTCGATTAGTCGTAATTGACAGTTTCCTTATGATTTCTGGTATACTAATAACGTCCACTAATCTCATTAATATATTTAGATATGATTGATGTTTCAATCGAGATATTGTTCAGCAGTGAATGTAGACAGATGACCCGTGTATTTCTATGTTTGGCGCAATATATTGAGAGGATATTGACGGGCAGTTAGAGGCCAGTCCTATACATAGGATGAAAACTGTTGAGTCCACAACTTTTGCCTTTAACCACTCAAACATGCCTGTTTTGTATTTAGTCTAGACGTATTGATGAATCGCAGCTCTGAACATGTTTTGACTCCGGTAGATGACCGGAAAAGAGTCGGATTGAAAAGATGAAAATTGCCAAATTATCATTCTTTCACAGAAAATAACTTAGGTATTGCAAAGATAAATACTGAAAAATCTAATAACAATTGTATCGCTCGAAAAACACGAATGGAACAATACGTCGTATAAAATGAGTATAATATACCATTTTCTATACTTTCCTTCATTTATTTAATGAAAATCTTGAAATTATCAATTAAAAAAATTAAAGATTGTAAGCTATGGATATATAAATGTGAAATATGGTAACTCTGTTGAATGAAGGTGGGCATATGTATCTGTCTAAATGCATTTAGAATATTATGAAAATATTTATAAATCTATACCTTATGAATTATGAAATTTTAATACCCTTTAAATTAGTTTTGTTTATTCGGTTTTCCTACTTCGAAATAATATAAATTGTATTAAAAAACATTTAAAAATATTTGAGGTTATCAATTTGACATTTATAGTGGGGTGCAGTTGTTAGAAGTACCCATTTTATAATAAAAAAAAATGTCAAAAACAGTTTTTGATATAATAATAGGACAATTGTTAACGCAAAGTATAAAAATATGTTTTATTATATACACATTATTGAACTGACAAGTCAAAGGAATATAAAATTTAGGATTCAATTCGTGGAGTCACCAAATATTGACTAAATTATCATTTTATTCACCTAGTTCAAAGCCTGCAAGTTGAAAGCATTCATAATTAAAATGAACAAGATACAAATATCTAGGTATTTAACACTCTGTTCCTAAGATATGTTAATTGTGCCATAAGCTAAAAAAATATAGTTATAAACACTTTAATTAAAGTAAGTAAAACCATCTTCGACTGGATACTGGGTTGATATTGAAGAAGATAAAAAATCGGACAACAATCCGAGTTATTGTGAGTTAAATGTATATTTCAAAAACCAACGTTTCAACTTAATAAAGATTATTGAATACTGGAAATGTTGGTTTTTAAAATAAACATTTTATTTACAAGAATACTATCCGATTTATTATCTTCGTCAAGGAATATTGTGACATAAGAAAAGGAAGAAATGAAATTTACAATTTTTGTCTGAACCTTTAGGATGATGGCTGGTGTTGAGTCCATTACTAAATCATTTGATTCGGAGATAGCTATCTCTGTAGGTAATTATTAGCAGATTAGCGTGGATGTTCGCTGTGCTCTGAAATCCGCTGAGGCTTCTCGGAGGTCCATAACTTATCCACCGTCTCGGCCGCGATTCTTCGGCTAAAAGAAAATAAAACAATTTACGGGCGCGCTGAAGTAGAAATATAGGTTACGGAAATAAAACACCAAATTGCGGGTCACATTCACACAGATCGCTACTCATTTTTTTATTCCACAGGAAAAACCTTCAATTTTTCCACGTGTTTACTTCCGCCGTATGGATATGAGTTGAATTCATAGGAATTACAGCAAAGGAACGACCTGAAGCTACGTCGATACTCGGCTTTGCCGCGGTTTCGCTTCAATAACTTCTACTCTACGTGCAGGACATAAGAATCTACAGGAATTTTTCATTCTAATACACACAGAGATACAAATACCTTTAAATTTTTTAAACAATTTAACAATAACCACAAATACCTACGGTTTTCTTGTTCGAGAATTCCTACAACTTACATTCACCATTACTTACAATTTCCATTTCTTATTGTATTCAGCAAATGCTAAACTATACATGACTATGAAATTTCTCTCCACTGGTAAACCAAAGTTTGATCCTTTATAAAGAATCAAGCAAGAATAATTATTCTATTATTATTTCATAACCAATTATTTATTTATTTCTTGGGAAATTTGAATACAACCCGAACTAATCCTAAACTTACTCGTGTTGGTACTAAATAAACAATCAAATCTTATAGTTGGTGAAAATATTAAGCGGTAAATTTATGTTATTTATTAAAGTTAAAAGATACAACTTCTAACATATATAGAAAGAGAATGTGTAAAAAAAGAAAAGAAACAGGTTTAACTCACCAACCCTGCTAAATAGTTGGGTGAGTTGGGTCAGTTCGAGATCAGTTCTGGGTTACTTTAAACGTACCAAGTAAACAAAATTAACCTACCTGATTACTTAAAAAGTCCCATATAAATACGACCATAAATAATAAAAAAGTGTAGGTTACGTTCAAAAGTAGTGTTTTATTATTAACATTATGAGGAAACTTCACTTAAATGACATTTTTCTTGTATTTAAGTTCTTATATTTAAATCTTACAATATTTGTTTCTATTACGGACAGTGCTTAGAGTATTTCGACTTGTTGAGCGAAATTTGAGATTTGGGGTTCAAGTGATAACAAACCTGTCATCAAAAATAGCAATATTGCTATGTCTGAGTGGTTCGAACCTATTGTAAGTTGTAGATCCTCTGTTCTATAACTGGACTTAGGTCTATTATAGTGTAAATTTCATAGAAATAAAATAAAATTCCTAAATGTGAACAGTACCTGCAAATTACCCGGAATATAGTAAAATCGTAGTTTCTTTGCAAACGTTACGTTATCAAAATAAATTAAACAATCTGCTAAACTGGTACATTTCTTTCAAATTAGGTAGCTAAATATATGAGGTAATGGAGGTAATGTCAAAAACATTTTGTAATACCTACCTCGAAAATAAAATATTGCAACTTAAAGGAGTAACACCTGATCACAACGAATACAGAATCGCCATCACCTTTCACGTAACATAATTCTCTACTTGTACCCTTTAAATAATTACTCATTCTCTTATTGGCGCTGTAGTGCCCCATCCTTCCATCCTTCCAGTGTCACATCTAGCAATCTCGAGTTGAAACCCCGTCCCCCCCCCCATCACGCTATCTCTCTCCCCGCTGCGTGATTCGCAAAGAGTCGCGCACTTACTTTCAATTTCACAGGCGGGGACGCGTGCGGAATGAAGAGGAGATTGTATCGGCGCGAGGTTCCAGGTTCGAGCTTCCAGCTTCGAGCTTCGAACTTCGATTTTTAGGCTTAGTTTTACAGGGGAGATACAACACCAAACAGCACGAACAACAGATACGGTGTAATGTGAGGCTGCTATAGGAAATCCATAACACGACAATTTGTAGGTATAAGGAGTGATATTGAAAAAATAATAACTACATGTTTCGCTGAGATTATACACCATGGAGTTTCTACCAAAATATATATAAATATCTAGAAAGGTACAATATAGTACTACAGCTACTATTTTTTTATATTTAACATATGTGCAATACATTCCTATAGGTACAATAGAGCTTCAATTTCTTGATGTATCGAACAACAAGTTTTACAAACGAAAAGAATAATTTTTTTACATAACTTACATCATTTTTTTTTGTATTGAGGTCATTATAAACGAAAATTGTTTTTTCTACAACCGGACATGAATACATACTTTATGCCCTCTTTTTATTTTTTAAAGTAGAGAGTTACTTTTCACGCAATAGTACTTGTAAAATAGCCATTGCTAAGCAACGTAAGCACATTCATCAATGGTTTAATTTACTTTTGATATTAAATTTTACCTATTAATAATACGGTGGTAAGAAAAAATATTGTACCTATGCAACACGTGTGTAACGTAGTGTTTTTTATGTCGTGCTATAATAAATTAACCATTACTCGACTAGAAAACACTTACTTTACACACTCGTTGCATAACTAACTATTTTAGTATCCTAGCGATATTAACATTAAAAATATTAATACTTAAAGTAAAAATATCTTATTTAAAAAACAATTTACGGGCAGTGGTGGCTTAGTTGGTTTGCGCGCTCCGATTCGCTGAGCGGAGTATGAAATTTGGGGTTAAAATTCCCGTGACGACAAACCTGTAACCAAAAATGAAACTGCTGTAATTGGACTTCGGTCTTTAGGAACCCGAAAATTATATACCTACCTGTACGAATCATTACAGGTGTAATCCGAAAAAAGAAAGAATTCAATAATAAAATACTTAAATAAATACATATTATCATTGTTATGATACAATAAAATTATTTAATATATAATTAATATAAAAACATAATTTTGGACTACATGTATTACAAAACAAAACAAATAAAACTATCTCTTATCGGTATAAGTTTTCAAACTAAATTTTAGCAAGATATCTACATCAATATACTAATTGTCAGTTTTATCAATATAACTTGAATAATTAATTACTGATAAAATTTGAATTTCAAAATTTAGTTTAATGATTTAATTTAAGATTTGTGAAACTAGCAAGATATATTCCTTCTTATAATTTATATTTCTTCTACACAGAGGACGAATGTGAGAAATTTCTTTTGGCTTTTGTAAGACGATACTGATTTTTTACGTAGATAATATAAATCCACGATTTTAGTTCAAAATTGAGCGTCAAGCAACATGAACGTATTTGAGTAGGTTTTTGTAAAGAGTGATTATATTGCATTCCGAAGCAGTCTCACACCCCAATGTATTATTTAGAATTTGCGCGCAAAGAATTTAAACCCGGGATTTCTTTGTGTCTGGAAACGTGTTTATCCATCCAAGTGCCCCACATGTGTGTGGCTGAGATAAAATAGCAGCCCTCTTTTTATCCGCTTCTCCGGAATCTTCAAGTCGTAATAGTTGATTTTTAATTGGATCTGTAACGTCTCCCTTGAAGGGCAAAGGTCTCGCTACAGCTGTCATCCAGAGCTCCATTTAGACTCCATTAGGAAGATTCGAGATGATGGAGAAAATATTAGGGATTTCAGCCGACTAGGGAGGCAAATGGAATTCTGATAGGGAGCGACGCCAAGTTTTGTCAACTAGACGTTAGACGTTAGATAGCAGAATAAATACTCGTATAACACGATTAAATTGTCACTGATATTACGTATATATCATCGCATCTTAATGGGATTGAGCACAGCAAAAAATACTTCACTCCATATCGAACTATTCGAGCGTAAATATGAAATTCGCGATACTACTTTGTCCACATTTATATGTGAACTCTCTTGAAATATCGGCTGGTTTTATTCCAAAACTACAATACAATACTTACTGGATTTATTCAATACAAGTCATTGTTAAATATATTTATACTTACGTAACAATTTTAGAAAATATTAACAATAATAGTTATTTGTGTATCAAGAGCGTAAAGTGAATCTTTATTACTCGTGTTCTACAATCGTGCTAGAGCAGTAAAGATACTTTATGCTAGAGATGCACACATAATTTTTTCTACGACTTTACTAACGAAATAAAAAAATAATAATACCTATTTAGTAAGTTCAATTCAATCTTAACCAATTTCCTGTTTTGTGTTGCTGTAACCATGACGATATGAGTAAATAAATAATTTAAGCGAGCAAATTAAGTACTTTACCGCTCAATGCTATGGAGACGAGCCGTAATAGTTATTTGTATATCAAGGGCTGAAAGTCTATCTTTGTCGAACCAAAACGAAAACGCTCAGGCTGCAATCGTTTGTGTTCGACAAAGGACTTTCAACACGTGTTATACACACCATTTTTTCTACTCCTGCAAGATAAAAAATAAGGAAATAAAAAAATATTTTTTAAACATAATTTGACATTTATTGCAAATTTTGTATTTGTGATGCGCAAGTGATGCGTATCCATGGCAGCAACAATGAAACAAACATTTATTAGTGCTGCAAAGTTTTGCAGCACTGCGTGCTGCAAAGAGTCACTTTCAACATGAAAAACAAACCAGAAAATTGTATTTTCAAAGCAGGAGTAGAAAAAGTATTTTTTTGCTCGTTCCTCAGTAATCATTAACTTTACAATGACAAAAGAGAGCATAAATAGCAACTTTTCATGGTGGTCGTAGAAAAAATATAATTCTCATACAAATAGTTGTTATTCAAATTTTCCAAAATACGACAAAGTTGGAATGGTACTCAATTTTATTTCATACTAATATGACAGTTTGTAGCATGAGATGAATATGAAACGGACATTCCAAGCGAGTTGTACACTATACTTTTTCCACGATTTTACACATTGTATTCTACTTACCCTTAAATTTATGACTTTAACTTCAAAATAACCTGAATTTAATTTCATTTATTGTTAATTTGTGGTTATTTAAGCTACAAGGAGTGTAAGAACAGTATAATTTTTAGGAGGCATGAACTGAGACAGTTGTCTTTGGTACTTACATTCCGAGTAACTTATCATATTTTTATTTCGCTACCGGCATCAATTAACTTCAAATAATGTTAAAGTATTTGTCAAATATTATCCACTTCAGATTTGTTTATTGCAACTTTTTATACTTAATTTTGTCTTTTGCAAAACAACAACTTGCATAGGAAATTAATATAATTTTCATAATTACCCTAATGTACAGGTAATTAAAGTAAGTACCTAGTACGCGTTATTGTTTGCGCACATCAGCTTTTTTTAAATCATGTCAGAGATGCTTGTAAGGGCGTATTATTTACAGTGTAAAGCGAAAGACGTCGTTTAACTTTCTTTGTTTGTAATGATTTTCCGGCTATTATCTCCCATATAATTGTACGTATGTAGTGTAGGCGTATGTACACATTTATATCTATTGTATTTTGTAGTCATTTACTTTAATATCATTCTACCTGTAATTATGTACAAATCTTTTACGTTACTACATATTATTTACTGTAATAAACATAAATATTAAGATGGTAAGATGACATTTATGCCTGACATGTAATTTCCAAGATATGTATCCGGTATAAATTACATCAGGAAATTAATATATCACCACGTTTTTTTATTTTTATATATGACAGCTCTTTAAAATTACAGGTTATTTTAATAACTGTCATCATATCAAACTTATTTATTCCAATATTTTTTCGAAAGATTCAGAAGACTTTTGAAATCGTTCTAAAATGTATAATGATTTAGTACGGGCAATGGTGGCTCACTTGGTTAACGCACTCTGATTCAAATTGAGCGGAGATCTTGTGATCAAATCCAATTTTCGGCAATCTTTAATAAAATAAAAATAACGTTGTGTCTGAGTGGTTCGGAATTCGCTATAAGCTGCAAGTCCATTATTGAGAATATGACTACCTGTACCTCTAAAATGAAAGTCACGAAACAAGTGCTTGAGGTCTTGTTACATCTAGGAATGTAGTGCAATAAATAAATAGGATGAAAGATCATGTATATCTGAGGTTTCCAATCTTTTAGTTCAGTAGAGCCCAATTTTAGTATGAAATTAGACGCGAAGTTACTTACTTTTTTAGGCTTGTAAGTAATTTCAAACTGCAATTAAACGCACAAGAATGTTTTTTCTCTCAAAACATACACGTGATCGTAATAGGATATAGGACAATAATTATTAAATCCTTAATGAGAGGAGTGGGATTCTTTGGTTTAATAGGTATATTTGGAAATGTCTTCGTTGTATCATAAAAGTGTATTGTACATTGTGCTCTAGATGTTTGACTGTTGTTGTAAAATGGAATGCAAAATATGAAAAATAGAGAAATTTAGGATAACTTACTTACTAAAGATGCAAATATATTATATTTGTCACAATTCGTTTCAAATATAAAACCCATGTCTGAATTACACGTAGTTAGGTTAGGTTAGTTACGGGTTAATTTTTTTTTAAATTTATTAAACCCTTTATCTGTATAGCTGAGTTTCCGCTAGTTTCCAATGCTAATTTTGGTTTCAAGTAATTTTCTTTAATTTAATCTTACTTATGATTTTTTCTGATACTTTTCAGACTTGTTTGCATTGTTGAATAATCTAAATATCTATTTTAAATTTTTCAATATATTATTCTTGCAAATTGATTTTAAAGTAGATACTGCTACTTTTGTTAAATGTTCTTAGTAACAGCTATAAAATTATTATTTGCTTTTCAAACAGTATTTAAACTCAAAAATTGTAAGGATACATAATTTATCCATATATTACAAAATTTGAAGTAGGTACTTCCAGTAAAAAAATATGGTTTAGATTTAAGAACTTATATTTCAAAACGAACAAATAAATACTTGTCTGTAAGATATAAGAAAATAAATTTTAAATGAGAAATAATAATATTTTAGTATCATTTTGTTGTGGATTTATTATCATTATTAATTTATTTTAACGAAATATTCCGATATGCGCGTAGAGGTGTTTTGTTGTTGGAGTTAATACAGCGATGTGTGAGCTCTTTGGACGATCGCTTTCCATTTGGCAATCTCCCATTTGATGCCCGATTCGTGGAGATTTCAGGTGATCCGGGCTGTGAATGGAAAGAGAAAAGCTTTCGTTTTCTTTCGTAATCTGTCTATTACCGTACAGACTCCGCGGCTCTAGCTTCGATTCAGACTTTAACACTCCAGAAGGAAACTATTCTTCAAGTGCAATCGCACGTGAAGCTCAGATTCCACCGCCGAAGATAAGGGAATGTACAACCAGGTTTTCCTTAGCATAGGCACAGAGGGAACGGAGCAAAACGTACAGTTTTTGACTTATTATTTCTTGCATTTAAAAAACCATAATTTTAAACTATATTTAAATAAAATTTTATAGGTTTATGTGATGTTATATTTATTTAAGATAACGTACTTTCGTGATTCGTAATTGGTACCTTTAAATATAATGACGAAGCTGATTTATATAGAATATTTCAAATTAAAAAATGAAACATAAATTGTTTAATAGTGTAATCATATTGCAAAATACAGAATTAGAGCTGAAAACCATTAGCCCAAAGAAATTGAAATAAAATTAAAATCGAAATCGAATTTTATTGTTGATACAGAACTGAAATCGATATGAAATTAATATCGTTTTGTAGTACAAGTTTGTTTATTATCTAAATTTTAAAAAGTATACACCTTATCAATTTAGAGAATACCAAAAAATTTTTGAATTTAATTTTTGTAGTAACCGAAGTTGAAAATGAATAAGTAATGTCATTTCACTTCGTGTGATATATGACGTTTTAATACAGCTTCTTATATAAAGTAATTCAAATATATGAAACTATCATTTTAAGGAAATAACCTAAATTACTAAGGGAACGCCAGTACTTGGTTGCTATGGTTATGTTATTTAAAAAATGAGTTCTTTATGTATAATTTTGTTATTGTATTTTAAAATTGACAATATTGTGTATATTGAAGCATTTTACTCACTTTTGAATAATAATTGTTTTTACTAATTAAAAGAAAAACATAATGTCAGAGTAGCATAAATTCAAAATAATATAAAAAAAAGACGAATTTAAATAAATATGCTACTTCTTGAAAGTACTGGCTACATGTTAACATTACCCACACACTTTTCCTCTAATTTTCGTAAATCTGGAATGTTAAATAACAATTGCAGGGGAAGTGATTGATGATATTTAAAAAAAAATCAATGTCACCCTGCCTAAAGTATCTCAAGTACTGAAAAGGAAAATGTTTTCGCATTCACTATCATAGACATACATACAATCGTATGTAAACATAGAGATACTTATGTTTTATTTTAATTATTTATCATTGAGACCACGTTCATAATTATCCATGTAGATATACTTGTCAAATATATTATTATACATCTATATTATGCATTACGTACAAGGTAACTGTAAGGAGCTAATCTTATGATGTCTGGTGAATATTTACATACAACAGTTCCAGTGTATATGATCCTTATTGTATGCGGGATTTGAACCCACATCGTGTACTCCCAAGTGTGTTTTATTTTAAACTAGACTTCCTATTCTTCTTTGTGCGTTGTCTACATCAATTTCTTTAATGTCTTCTATTGTCTAATCCGATGTCTGTTTGTTCCAGGTAAGAATCGTCCTGCAGACAGTGTTTTGTCCTGTCACGTGAGTCTAGATTTTTAATATTTCAACGCTCGGTACACAAGTCGCAGTTTCTTTACTCGTTAGTTGAGATTACAGCGTTTAAACGAGTAGGCGTAAAGAGATGAAAAAATCCATTATAATTTACTTTCCGGAACAAAGACACAGGGAGGAGGATCGTAATTTCTTCTTTAAATTAAATGCATTAATTGTATTCTGTGGGCGGTCACCCATCCAGACGTTAACTTTGTATTCGCAAAGATGAATGCTTAAATATAAATAAAAAGAAATAAAAAAAATAAACAATGCACTATTCGTAATGTATATAAGTATGAAATTTGAATAGTTTATTAAACCTGAAACCTTATTAAAACTGAAATATATCGTTTTTATTAATTATTTATTTTTCTCAAATATTCTATTGAAGTATTTTGTAAATATAGAATAATAAATATCTAATCTATGTAATACACTAGAAAATTAGAGAATTATGATTCGAAAAAGTGGCAAGTTCTAAGTCTTATAAATTGAGCAATTACCGATTAAATAAAAACATAATTTGAGACAAATAAAAAATATTGAAACAAATATTAGAGTAAAATTCTACTCACAAATGGAAGTCGACATGACAGTTCCTCGAAATATGTATCTATATTATCTCAGTTAATTACTTTCCATTAAAAAGAAAATGACAGATGTTGTATCTAAATAATGCTTATAACTTGACAATTTGTATTAGAAACATTATCAATGTAGTCTTAATGTAATTTTTTCATTTCACTAATATATTGTAATTTAATTAGATTATGATTGGAATTGTCAGAGAAATCAGATCATATTTTGGCGTAAATAAAAAGAGCAGTTTCTGTAAAATAGAAAATATGGAAAGTAAAGTATATAAGGCAATAATGAAATCTGAATTTAGAAAAACTAGATCAAACATTAGAACCGAAAAAATGAGTATATTTTGCGACAAGTATGTAAGTAAAGCATTTACTGGGAACAATAATAAAAAATAGTCAAATAAGAGGAAATTACTATGGGGTCTTCCATCATTGTACCAAATTAGGAAATTGATGATTGGATAGATGTTATCATCTATGTTATAATATTGCACCTTTCTCTCTCACACATCAACTCAATTCCTGCTTGTGGTTACTTCAGCGTCAAATGTCATAATTCATATTAATACAAAATACAAAGCGTATTTCAGTGCTAATCTAAATTTAAATAATATTCAGTGTTTATATACATAGTTTTAAAAATGGAACCTGGGTAACCTGCCAAATGTACAGTATTCTATGATACATGATTTTTATCGAATGAATTCAAATTTTCTATCCAAGTCTTTTACGTGACGTCACATATCCCCTCTCCAAAACTTTATTGTTTTTCTCAGGAATTATTAACAATTAAGCGATTTAAAAAAATAGGGGTATTTTTACTTTTGTACGGAATCATAAAATGGAAGAAAAAATATGGTCATATTCCCCATTGGATAGGTTGTCGTATAAGGGCTCGGTGTATCTGCTGATCTTGCGGAGACTGTAGTATGACTTGTATCACTAAATTGCAAGTACAAACTATCACGAAACAAATACCTCAGGTACTTGGGATGATGATTTGGTTTGGTGAGCTATCGATGTTAATAAGAAAACAAGAACACTGAAGGGCTAAGAAGTCCGAATTAAGAAAGTAAAGTAAGAACTCTAAGAATATTTATCACCTCCCCACCTGTATACCCCTCCCGTGTTCACGACATATTCAAGTATTTATTTGTTGGCGAGTTTGTTGCTAGTGAAATATTCAGTTGCGACTGCGAGTGCGAGTTGTTTACCAGTGCCTGACTTGTGCGCCGACAGCTGCCGCGGGACGTCACGACGCCTTTATCAGCCGCGCGACGCTGCACGACTGTCAACTGTCAGCCGCCGCTCCCCAGGCTCGCTGATGGAATGCCTCACCCTGGGAAATTGTTTTTTAACATATGGGAGACGCAAGGAATTTATAAGTTCAACACTGTAAATAGAATTTTATATTCGCTATAGGATCGAAACAACGAAAACTTCTAAATATTATCAATGGCATCACAACTCTTATGTGTCCAATTCTAAAGTGAGGAAGAATACAGAGTGTTAGCGAAGAGACAATGAAATATCTACAATTGTGTTTTGAATTTACTATTTCTTATACGATTATGTACCAGTAGCAACTCGTAGGTTTAAATCATGGGGTTGCTACATATTAACAAAAATTTTAGACACTGAAAATACGTGTTTTGATAAAATATCAAAATTATCGTCAAATAAAAAAAAACATTGAAGAACATATATTGTTGTTTTCTTATTTCTTGAGGTGGCGTTTCTGAGGTCATAATTATGAGTAATTCTAATAATGTTCTCAAATATAAACTGTGAAATATATTATTTCTTTAATTATAATGTCCAAATATGTAAAGATATGGAATAAACACGATAAATATTATGAGTACGTTGCTACACTACTAATTTAGCAAAGAAACTGTTTTTTTGCAGTGCCGAATTATGCTTCTCACTGCGATACACTCGCAGCATCAATATAATCTAACTTGATATATGATAAACACAGTGCTGCTAAAATTCTTCACCCTTTTTAGTATTTTTATATAAAATAAGAAACCTATATAGAATTGTTCATGATAAAATTAATTATTATAAGCAATTATAAATAAAGTAATAAATATATTTATATATCGAGAAATATTGTGGGTGCTATAGTACGAAAGATAACTTTGAGCCCTATATGAAAATTAAAAAGTTAGTGTGAATTCCTCGAAAAATGTCGGAGCTTTAATTACATCATCATAGTTGATTTGTAACAAAAAGATAGATGAAAATACGTGTATTAACTGATATGATGTGATGATTTATGTAAAAATAATGCTCATAATACGAAAACATCATATTTACATTTACTACACAAACATAACCTACTTTAAAACTAAGTTGATATATTTTTTCCAGCCTGGTGTTAAAATATGACAATGTATTGGTTTTCATGACATTAAATACTATTTTAGTCAGAACTTTTCTAGCTGTGACTTTGGAAAGTTTTATATTTAGTAGCAATTATTAGGAACTATGATAAATATTAGACACCAAAGTAAAAATTTATTTATTAAGAATTTTTAAAAATAGTGTATGTTAATAAATACAGAAATTACTGGTGACTTAGAACATATTTCCTGTATACATATTTATAACCATCAAATAATTCATTGCGCTTTATGTGAAAAATTATATTACTACTATATTCTGCAAATGTTATAATAGATCTAGAATTAGAACACTGAATAACAAACTATCAAAATGTTTATTTATTGAGGAGAACAGAAAAACTAGCTTTTTTGGCTTTATACATAAATAATAGAGAAAAATTGAGACAATTTAATTAGCAACATAGCTAACAAAACAAATGACCGCTATTAAAAATAAATAGCGCTTGTGAATGCATAATTACTTCACTACATTTGCTGCATTTTTTCCCGTTCTAGAATATTTATTACTTGTTTATCGATTTTATATCACACTAATTGTTGTTTCACTTCGACTTCATTCGGATAATAAATATTAGATACTGCACTGAAACTCTTGTACAGTTAAATATATTTTCTTTGTCTGACACTTTAGTAGATACTCCTATATCAATTCGAATGAAGGAATATATAAATTAGCATAATCAGAAGCTTTTTAGGTATTATTTATAATAATTATTATTCTTTATTTCTCAAAAAAAAGAAAATATTCTAATGAAAAATCATACGAAAATGATTACTTATCAATTTTAATAAAATGATAATCGAAAACTTAAGAAAAAGAAAAAACTAACTAAAAGAAAAATGTTAAACGATGTTATTCAATTTCAGGTAATATTTATAAAATATTTACTTATTTTATATTTTAATATTTGTTTAAAATTGTATGACCTGGTATTATTAAAATATTTACCTCTAAATAATTTTTGAGCAGGTAGGGAAAGAGAAAAAAGTAATTGTTTTAATATAATTTTATTTTGAATAGTTTAATACCGTATTCATAAAACGTTCGTTATAATTGTAACGCTTCGTTAAATATTCTCTCGTCTTTGAAAAAAAAATAGTTTTTCTACTGTTTTACAATTCGTCAAAAAAATTAACGAAGTGTTATAATTATAACAAACGTTTTATAAATATGGTGAGTGAAATTAATTAAAAACAAAATTATAAGTGTAGGTCCCTTGCTGAGGCTGTAGGCTTATAATCTACATCACTAAAATGCAAGTGAAATCTCCTACATCTCCTTACTTCTTGTTTAAGAAAGGAAAAAATATTGCAATTTAATTTTGTAACTATAGTTTCCATATTCTTTTTGAATTCTTTATTCTAATTCTAATAACTTCCTTGGGAAGCCACACAGTGCTGCAGATAGTTCTTCCCATCATCATGGCAGTAATGGAACTCGGATACTGGAGTCACCTTCAGCTGGTTGGTTACAGTCATTTAAATGTTTTGAAGTGACCCAAAATGAGTTCCCTTGAGGTGATTTTTCAATCTCGGGAAGAGGAAAAGTCACAAGAACACAAGTCAGGTGAATAAGGAGGCTTAGAAGCCATAGGAATGTTTTTACAGCCCAAAATCTCTTTTTTTAACTTTTTTTGCGCAGATTTTTTTCATCCCCAATGAATTAGTCAGAATCTGATTAACGGTGGTTTGAGACAATTTTAACTCTTTCCCAAACATTTAGTAGGTACTGTAAACCAACGATCTGAACGCACAAGATCATAGATTCTGTCATCAGTTCTTGAAGATGAAGGTCTTCCGCTGCGTGTTTCATCTTCAATCGACTCTTTTTCTTCTGAAAATGTCTAAAACCACCGAAAACCTAGCCCTTTGAAATAAAACTGTCTCCGTAGGTCTGCTTAAATTTTATAAAAGTTTCCATTGTACTGTGCCCAAGTCTGAAGCAAAATCTGAGAGCACACCGTTGTTTGAAATTGACGTTACTCATTTATAGAACGCACGAAAAAAAAAGGTATATAACATATTCACCTGCCTCCCCGTGAAGTTTCGCGTCCCAATTTTTACCAGGGGATTGTTACGAACTCTACGTTGTCAGTCTTATTACTTAATTTACACATCTCGTGTATATACTTTATATTAAAAAGTGGTAATCTTAAAATATTATCAATTTTCAAGAGTTAAATGTATACTTATGTGAACGAATACATTTCATATAAAATATTATGACATATTTGTTTTGTAAATGTGTATGAATCCATAATAAAACAGCTTTTGTATTATAAGTTGGTATTGATTGTGCAGGCAAACAAGTTCACATTTAAATAAAACAAAGATATTAATACGATGGAATAATCAATAAGAGGATAATTACAGTAATGTAGTGTTTATTTACTATTGTAACTCTGTAAAACATTTAATGCACGTCGGTATTAACCAGGAAAAATGTCCTTAAATTTTTAAACATTACCATCAAGTCAAATTACGGAGGAAAAGTGACATTTATTTGAAAGGGTAAATGCAAAACTTGTGTTCTATTTTGGTAGTTATTTTTCATTTTTTGCAGACGCAAGCGCATTTCACCTGGAAGGGAACCAACCATTTGGGTTATGAATGCCCTACGCCAAATTGCAGAGTAAATTTGATAGCAATTTTAAATTTGTTCACTAGAATTTACTACAGCAATACTGAAATCTAATTATTTGCTTCCAAATGCAATTATGCACTTTTTGGATTGCACAATATGAGTGCAATTTACAGGGTGGAATTTATATATTTCAGCGCTCTTTATTCAATTTACTATGAAATGGTCATTCTCTAAATTAGTTGCGACACATACACATTCATTTTTACTGCATTGTCTCCTCATATGAAAGGGCGCAGGTTTAAAACCTACCCAGGGGTTTTAAAAAACTGCAATTTTATTCTTCAATGAGATATATAATGAGGCAGAGTATGCGGAGTCGAAGTTTATTTTACCGTAAGATGGTATTACATACTTACATTTCGAGTGGCATATTATATTTTTCGCGACTTCAAAAGCATTTAACTTCAAATATTGTTGAAGTATTTGTAAAATATAGGCCACTTAACATATCAGATTTGTTTATTTGCATTTTTTTGTAGTTTATGTTGCCTGCTGCTAGACGACCAAATGTACCTATACGAAATTAACATACCTAGGATAATTATGATCTATCATAAGCGCCGCAAATGGCAATTGAATTCTGAGCTCGGAAAGTAAGGATTTTCAGATATCTAAGGCCTGATTTGCTTCATAACATTCGTGGTTTGTTCAGTAGTTTACCAGGGTCACGTTATTAATAAATCTTATTTTATAAAATTCTCTTGTGAGTAACGTTTTTGTGATCAAGTCTGTATGGGTTGATATGATATGATAATTCTACCATGTTATTATCACAATTCTGAACGGTATTAGCTACTAACATACCTAGGATAGTTATGAGTATCATAACCGCTGCAGATGGCAAATGAATTCCGAACTTGGAGAACGAAGATTTTAATACATCCAAGAGCTGGTATGTTTCATTACGTCCGTGCTATTTCATAATTACAATGCTAATAGTGTATTTATTTTCTATAACATTTCGTTGACACTGGTAACCAAATAATAATAAATGTTATCTGAAACTTACGTTGCTATGGAAGTAAGTTATACTTACGTGAACGGTGGCGCGAAAATATATCAAATAGATTTATTGTGAAGGTACAATGAATGTTGGAAAATTTGCTGTAATTATTATAGTTGCAAATTCCGTGTTTGTTTACATAGTGAATCCTTTGTAAGAGAATAGCTAATATGAAATTTGAAATGTATAATATTCCTAGTCGAGTTCATTAGGAAAATAAAAACCAGACTTCGTGCTGCAGAACACACGAATAATTAATAAGTAGCACAGGGATGGGAACGTACGTCAAACTATCCATACAGAACAAATATTTGAGCTACAGAACGATAATGATAATATTAATTATTCACTAGGTAAGAATACCCCAGGAAAAAAGAAAACTGCATTACACAACTATTTTTACAAATTTTACATATTTAACATTCGTACGATAACTTCAAATAAAAGTAAATGTGGAATATAAAAGCAGTATTGGTTTTATTCGATTCGATAGTTAATAATTAGTAAATATCTTTTTTTCGCGAAAGGCTTAGAAAGCTCTACTTATTTCTCGCGAAATAGGGAGGAAAATTACTTTTCGCTTTCTAGAGAGGACAATGTACAGTGCTACCAACAGTATAACATAGATATAATTATAGATTTAATATTGAAATAAATCATCATTATATTAAAAATTCTTATTTAATAATGATATTCTTTTAAAAACAAATGGCAATTATGTCTTGTTCTTTTCTTTTTTAACATTATTTCATAATTTGATAACTTGAACTTGAATTGCCATATTGACAATACTGTTAAGAATTGCATTGCTAAACGTCAAAGTTTACATAACATAATTTTCTTGCCTATCATGTTACTGCGACCTTTCGTCCGAAAATGTCGTCAAACTAGAACTCGAGTGGTAAAAAGATAGCAGTTATTTAATAAATACCAATAATACAGCAACATTTCGTCTTCATCAGGGTGCTGATAACTGATAATATACAAAACATACAATGAAATAAATAAACATAGAATCAAATAAAGGTAAATAGATTTAGGTAATTGATATTAAAAGTCCGACCGAAACACGATTTTCAGCCGAAAATGTAACCAAATATTCGGCATCTCTTCTAGTTTCGGCCGAAAACGTAACCAAAAAGTAGTAGTTAAGTTAAAATTTAGTTAAATTTTTATTAAATACGAAATCTAGTGTTTTTCTTACCATAAGATATTATTTGATTGTTAAATTAAATAACAGACGTTAATTTATTTGAAAATCACTTTATTCTTATAGAAATACTATATTTACTAAAGAGCAACAATCTTCAAGGAGATAGGAGATACAGAAGAAAGTAAAACAATCTCATTTTGAAAAAATATGTTTGAAGCATTTTTAAATAACTACCCTTTAAAGAAGTATGAACACTAATTTATGCACCATTTTAGTACCTCGTAATTCCTTGTCCAAACTTTAGTCATATTTCTATTAGTGTCTCATGTATTCCCATCATAAATATCATCTGTAGTTCCCAAATCTTTCACATGAACCAAATCTTTACTGCGGGAACGAACACTGGTACAAAATGGCTTCACTTTTTAATGTCCTTTGAGCACGATATAAGTTAGGGAAAGTGACTTGGACATGAAAGAACTAATCAAATAAATAACCGAATTTTTGCTGCACACAAATTTATTATAAGGGGAAGAGAAATGGTAAGGGTTAATTATTTTTTAATGAGACAGGTTTATAACTTGGTAAATTGGGAAATTTTATAACGAATAAAACTAGAAATGGAAGTTAAATGCTAGAAGTTAATTTGAGATATGTGAAGTAAATTTTAATGGCTTTTGTGGTTGATAGAATTAATTCCATAAAGCAGAAATTTCGAGTAAATAAGGAACATAAAATTAATTAGAATTATTGTATGTTTAATGTTCTATATTCAGATTTTATTATTCCTCTCTCAAATTTAAACTAGATTATCGTTATTCATTTTGAATATATTTAATAATATAAGATGAGTAATTTTTTTAAAGCAACCAAAATAGATTTTGATATTCTATAACAGCTCTATACAATTATTTTCTTTAGTTAATAATTTCAGATGAAATGATATTTCTTAAAATAGAATGTATCAATTTTCGTTTGGAACGCCCACTTGTAAATATAATTGTACTCGTACAGACCGAACAAATGACAAAGGGAAATACACTATAATTGGAAGAATATTTGAGTTACATTTAAATTACCTCGTATATAATTAATAGCTAGATACGAATTACTGTGCGTAAAAGACAAGTATAAATAAATTATAAGGTAGGTCTTCCTTAGTACTAATACATTATATTTTTAATGTATTAAATAAAGAGCATGTAAACGATTTAAATATACATTTCTACGATTATAACTTAAAATAGCAAAACATTAAAAAATATTACCTATTATTTACAGCTGATGTAATTGAAAAGAAAATGAAAAATGTTAATCCGATTCCATAGTATTTTTCAAACATCGGCATTTTCCAGTTTTTCAAAGCCTTGTCATTTGTGGTTGTGTGTAATATTAGTAATTGCATTTTTAATTTTATTAGCAATAAATGCATGTACCTATATACTAAATTATTTCTGTGCATTTGTATTGTCACTTCACTCTACTCTACTCAACTACCCCTGCTGACTCTTTATACCTGCGTGTAATTAATTTCGAACCATCTAGAGTCCAGCGGACTGTGTCAAATTCCCAGAACAATAGCGGCGTCGCTCTTATCTCACTTACAGTACTAAATATGATTTTTTTTGTGTACTTGTTTTATATAAAAATTTAAATATCTCAAAACAAATTACTGTATTTAGCATGTTTTATCAAAAGTACTTTGTTGTGTATATTTCTATTGTATAATATTTTAAGAACAAAAATTTAAAAATACTAAACGTTCAAAAAATAACGATAAAAAATCTCAACTTTTCCATATAAGACGCCTCTGGTTGAGATACAGAAACAAAAGAAAGTATAAATATGCATCTAAATAAGTAGTATTTTCATACCAAGTTTCAAAAGATTAGTGCAAATTGTACCAGAGTTTTCAATAAAAGTGTGTCTGATGAGGTGCACTTTCAATGGGCTGTAAATGAAAATGATTTTATTTTGGCACATACGTTCTGAATCCCTCTGTATAAGTTTCATCTTTTACAGGTTTTACTTGTCGTTCAGGCTTTATAATTTTTTTAAAATAGATGAGTTATTCATGTGCTTACAAAACCTGATAAATGTAGTTGTAATTTTAAAAGAGAAAATGAGGAAATATAAAGTGTATTTATTGTAAAATTCAAGATAATAAAAGAATGAGAAATATTGTGTTACATTTATACGATTTTTTGTACACGTTTTTCTTTCGTTTGAATAAACGCGTAAGACCTGTTCTTAATCTTAGTGAATTTAACGTGTGAGTGATTCTAAAGGTGTTGCTTTGGTGGCGTATTAATTGAAGGCCACTTTCCCTTAACTAATCTGGCATTGTTCATATAGTGAACACAGCCTTTAGCATGTAGCGATATGCAAAACGCAGAGCCCTTTGCATGTACACGATAACACTGGCGTTTTTCCTTTTCACTAAATTAATTTCAGCTTTTTATTCGTGTCGTTATGCGGGTGATAAGTCCCGGCCAAGTCGTTTATTTTGTTTGTTTTGTGGGTGGAAGTGCTCGGCACTTTGTTTACAATGCGGAACTTTACGCACTAATATTTTACTATGTTTACACACGGGATTTAATCCGCTTTAAACAACTCAAGACCCAGCTACTTAAAATCCGCTTTTTCATCACTTTACACACAATATTAAATTAAATAAATGAGCGGCTATGTACATACAAAATTATGCTTTAACATGATAATGAAAATTTTTAAAACTGAAAAACGTATATTTGTTTATCTACATCAACTTCCAAATTTCGGAACCGATAAAAATAATTTAATGCTCTTAATAAGAGTTTCGAAAATATATATTATGTTCATATTTTTATGACTTCAATTATATAAATTGTCAATAGTTATTCTGATTCCAGATTGCGAAATGATAATTTGAAAATAAATTATTTTGCGAGCATAGCGAGCAAAAATAAGAAACCATTCAAAAATGCAAAATTATTTCGCAATCAAGTATTAAAGAACATTTGGTCAACTTGTCGATGTACTACTTCACCTCCGATTTTGATGTTTTTTTTTTTGTTAAAGCTATTTAATACAAAAAGACTCAGAACTAACCTATTCTAATATAACCTAACCTAAGCCAACCTAACCTAATCTAATTAATTCAACTTAATCTAACCTAAACCTAATTTGGTTGTGTTAAATTAGGTTAGGTTAGATTAAATTTGGTTAGGGTAGGTTAGGTTAGTTAGTTAGTTGACAGCAGCAATCAAACAATTGTTTTAAATTATATAAATTTTAAAGTGAAATATTGCAATACTTCGTTGTTCAATACAATTAAAATGTTATCAGAAAGAGACGAAAACAATAAAATGATAGAGTAAATTGTGACCTTTTATTTTATTAAGGAAATTGCTGGATTCAAAATTCTTTTATATTTAGGATGCAAAAGACTTTTTCGCGCCTCAGTTCGATATAACGAGTATTACAGGACTCATAATCATCCAGAAATTCTCTGTTTGCCGGTCTAGTAGGATGCTCTACCATGTGAGCTACAAAGTCCCATAAAGGACATGAATCTTTCGCAAGTCTTTTTTGTCAAAAACACAAGTATACTCTTTTATTAAGAGCATTGAATACTCGCTAACTTGAGTAACGGAACATACCCAGTAAATAACTATGACACTGTTTTTACACCTTATTCACAGAATAGTTACATACAGAAGCGACACTCCGTGTCAGTACCTTTCATGTTCCCCTTTTCAGTTCTATGACCTTGGAGCATTGTGTAGACCTTTAAATTTGTGCTCTTCCCCTATCTCTCTCTAAGATGTAAGGAAACTTTCCGATTTTAAACAATGAGCTCTTTAAATTTGTGCATATTCTCCATCTCTCTCTCATTTTCGTTTCTTTGTCTTACTGTCGCTTCTGTATAAATCTATTCTGTGCCTTATTCATAATACTTTCGTCATAGTTATAACGCTTCGTTAAATATATTCTTCAAAAACACGATTCGTCTTTGAAGAAAAATACAAATTTTAGTTTTGTCTACTGTTTTATAATTTGTCAAAAAATTTAAGGAAGCCTTATAACTATAACGAACGTTTTATGAATTCGGGCAAAAGAATCGTATGACGATTCATCATTAAATAATAAATAATGTTATTTAACGTTGAATCGTCATTTTCAGAAACACATTCAGTTATTACATTCACTGGACTACACCCCATGATTGTACAGAGTTATGGAATTCCTATCGGAATAATAGAAGTGTCAGGAGTAAATATATCGCGTCTAGTTTCGTTTATTAATTACTCCCCTATAGTTGTCCCCCGTTTGGCAAATTGTTTTTCTAAACAGCCGTTAGTATTCTCGGTGGCTCGTGCAAACTAACTGTTGTCAGACGTTGTCGGTCCGGCAGTATTTATTGCAGAGTCCACAGTCGGGCGCGCAGGAATGCCTTCCTGCCCTCGTCCTGCCGAGTCCTGCCGGGATATTGACAGCGGATAAATCATTCGCAAGGAGCTACGACGGCTCACTCATGCACTAATTGTAACGTGCACTTCATCCTTAGGTCGGATTACATAATAGTCCACGTAGAACAAATAATACATGTAAATGAGATATCTTTGAATAACAATAAAATTAATTTAATAGTAGACAATAAGTTTTTATTTTTCGACCGATTTTTTTTTGTTATTTGTTATTTACTTGTACAGTTACCGTCAATTATTATAAAAAATAAAAATACCGCTATGTTATTCGGAACGCTCTGTAGGCTGTTGTAGGTCTCTTTGTCCCTTGGTCCCTATTAGAAACTTTAGGAAGACAACTTATTCCAACAGATTGAAAGTAAAAATTGTTATGGAAAATATGAACTTTATTTTTTAATTTTACCTAAGGCCAAACATATTGTAAGATTGAAGCGATAATGAAAATATAATTTTTCACAGTAATTGCCAACACTACGCATGCGTGAAGGTAATCTTTGTGAGGTTACCTGCGCCATACTGTTCTTTATGTCAAATAGCTTTCTCGCATGTATTTTTGTTCTTGTGCAGAATCACCTTTTTTCAACCTTGTGTGATTCCAGTACTCGACTTCGTCTCGTGCTGAAACTTTCATATCTCGTGGGAAATACGCTACTTTCTGCACTTGTTGCACAATATACTATTTCTATATTTTTAATGAAAATTTTTTCCTCCATATCTATTATAAATTTCGAAATATATAACATCATGCTAATGTGTCATTCAGAAAACATTTGAAATAATAAAATATTTTTGAATAACGAATTTCAATACGCGAGTATTGCTATATACATCCTAACATATTTCAAAAATAGATTGTTTGAATTTATAATTAAAGAAGAATCATAGAAAAAAATAAAATATGAATTTTATGGACCGTAAAATGTTCTAAAATCTTAAACAAGAATAACCTTTATTAAAATCCATTTACCGATGAATTTATTCTACAAGTCCACACATACAGACAGATTTTGTAGATACCTGTTTTATTAACCTTAATACCTCTCTTATAATATGAATATGACAGTTTGGTAAATTTTCTGTTTCGTTGTGAACCATACCAAAGGTCTAAACAACAATATTCCAAGTATAACTTTATATTTCAGTTAACAGAAACGCAAGTTGGAAGCTTTCGGTGGAATTTAACCCATGTGATCCTTGGAAAAAATGAGATAATGTCGGCGCGCTCCAGGTCCTCGTAAAACAAACAGCCGCCCTGGCTTTCGCGCTATTGAATTTGCAGGATGTCGTGGTGTATTCCATTGCCGCCCGCCTATATCCACAAGCGACAGAAATTGACCATTTAGTTGAATTGCTCCGCATTTTTCATTGTGCATCACAAATCCCACCGCTAGCGCATCCACATTTCAATATCGACAATTTGTAACAAACGCCCAATGTCTGATCGGGAAGAATTGAGACATTCCAAAATCACAAAACCAAAACACATTTCAAAGTTTCACATGAAAATGAATAACAGGTATAATGAATTTGTTATAAAGAATATGATATTTAAATGATTATTCCACACTTGTCATTTTCACCCAATCAGAATGATTCTTTTGATGGTCGTAGATAGTTTTTCAGCGAAGAAATTTGATAAAATCACAGTATCATAGTCATGGTTACATTTTGTTGATATCAAAAATTTTATGTTTGAATTGTTGTCTCAATTAACCCTCTGTAAAAAGTAAACTTTTCAAATCGTGATCCGCGGAACATTTTTGTAAATTTCGAAAAAATTGATGCAAGAAAAATCAAAATATATCATGTATGGGAACACCATTTTCCCGGATGAGATTATTCTCTATGAAATTAATTTTCAATAAATCGTCATATATTTCATAACTGGATTTCATATATCTTTCGAAAGGCAGCGCATCGATTCGGCTTCCTAATTTACAAGTAATGTATCTCTGCAGCGTCTCAAAAGTCAATAAAATAAATTTGTACAGAAGTTTGTAAAAGGTAGATTTTACAGGAGAAAGCATTTTGTCTAGCCCAGCCAGCGGAAAAATGTAACATTTTTTTTAAGGAAGATTTAATATGTATATTCCACGGAACACTTGTAGCTATATATCTGTAGGGACATTATATGTTCAATCTGAGTGTACAAATATCATGCTTGTAATATTTTATTTTATTATCATTTGTTTTTAAAGCAGGAATGTCATAGATCAAACATTCTTACCATATCCTCTTGTGAATATCAGATTCTTATCGTTATCATAATCAAAGCTCATACATACGGCATTAACACATCATATTACAGTACACTTAGAACGCCGAACAGATGCACTAATTAAATAAATAGGCAGGGCCTAAACAGCACTGTACATTGTCCGCAGAACTCAGAAATGGGAAACAAATCTGTTGTATTTGAAAGGAAGTTAATACTTGAAGTATTAAAAAAAATATAATCGTATGATATGAAAACAACAAAAAATATTTGACAGAAATACGAATGCAAACAGCAAACTAAAAGTATTTGCGTCCAACTCGTATTCATGCAGCTGTATGAAAATTGGTTACGAATAGCAATGTTCTATTCAAATTTAGTACTAGTTAGAGGTAGGAGATTCTTGTGCATCTGTTTGGCGTCCCAAGCTAGTAATAGTAGTTTACATAATTAGCAAGGTAAAACAATTTTTACTGTTGGGAGACAGGCAAGCCGTTTAAGCGAGTGTCTTGAAATTATAACCAAATTCTGCTAGTTGTAGTAGCAGTAGTAAAAGCAATTTCAGGAATAATAAAAACTGATTTTAGTACTTTTTTTTTACTTTCTTGGAACTAAAAATTAAGATACGTGAACGAAAAGTAAAAATCATGAAACGTGTTTATGGTCTTACCATAAGGTTAAAGAGTTTTGCAATTTTTTTGAGTTAAAAATAAATTTAGGGTACACAATTATTGTCTATTTGACTGATGGTTCAGAAAAATATTAAAATTCACATTTCCCAATAAAAATTAATGTCTTTCTACATCTCCAAGTTATTTTCAATCATAATTGAACATGAAAAGTTACATTTTTTAGTTTTTGACTGCAAAATTTTTCATATACAGCCGAAATATTCCCAAAATACCCATTTTTGGGTCCAAAATTTTGTTTTTTGAAAATAGTCTTTGTAGATAGATCTCGTTACGCTGATTTCAAATTTTCAAACGGAATTTAATTATCTCTTTTCGTTTTTGAGATATTTGCTCTCAAAGTAGCACCTCAAAAAAGTATGTTTTTTGGGTATATCTCTAAAATGTGTAAAGATACAATCGAAACGATTGTACCAGTCGATTCTACGGACAAAGATATATAAAGAAATGTTTTCTCCCCATATACCTTCTTTGGAACGATTTCGTGAAAAATGAGAAAAACGAAAAAACAGGAATTTCAGTTTTTCCCTTGGAACCTTTTTCTCTCCAAAATTTTTCATTTTCTGGACTTAAGTAAACATGGATACGCTGATTCCAAATTTTCAAACCGAATTCAATTATCTCTTACCGTTCTCGAGATATTTGAGTTCAAAGTTAGACCTGAAAAAACAGGTTTTTCAGGAATATCACTGTAATGGGTCGAGATACGACCTCGGCAACATCACCAATCGATTCTACAGGCAAAATTACATAAGTGTACAAATTTTCAGATTTTTATTCCGACGCATACAATTTTTAGATCGAAAAAACTGAAAATGGCTAAAATCGAAAAAAATCGTAAGGGGTTCATCAGGCGTTTTTTTCGATTTTCGCCGATTTTCGTTTTTTCGCTCTAAAAATTGTATGCGTCGGAATAAAAATCTGAAAATTGGTACACTTATGTAATTTTGCCTGTAGAATCGATTGGTGATGTTGCCGAGGTCGTATCTCGACCCATTACAGTGATATTCCTGAAAAACCTGTTTTTTCAGGTCTAACTTTGAACTCAAATATCTCGAGAACGGTAAGAGATAATTGAATTCGGTTTGAAAATTTGGAATCAGCGTATTCATGTTTACTTAAGTCCAGAAAATAAAAAATTTTGGAGAGAAAAAGTTTCCAAGGGAAAAACTGAAATTCCTGTTTTTTCGTTTTTCTCATTTTTCACGAAATCGTTCCAAAGAAGGTATATGGGGAGAAAACATTTCTTTATATATCTTTGTCCGTAGAATCGACTGTATCGATTGTATCTTTACACATTTTAGAGATATACCCAAAAAACATACTTTCTTGAGGTGCTACTTTGAGAGCAAATATCTCAGGAACGAAAAGAGATAATTAAATTTGGTTTGAAAATATGAAATCAGCGCAACGGGATCTATTAATAAAGACTGTTTTCAAAAACCAAAATTTTGGACCCAAAAATGGGTATTTTTGGAATTTTTCAGGTACATAAAAACGATTTCATGCTGAAAACCTAAAAATTGTATTTTTTGAGGTTCGGTCGTGATCTCCTCTATTATTTTTTCCATAGCAGGTTCATAATACATGATTTGTTTAAGCAAACTGGCCAGTGATACTTTTTTTGATTTTAGCCAAAAACTTAAATATTATACTTCATCAAATAATTTCCCCAGTTTCAAAAAATCAAGTACTGTGAGATCAGGAGACTTAGCGGGCCACTGTACTTGTCCACCACGTCCATTCTAAAGATTCCAAAGATGTGGAAATATGTGTTCTCTAAAAAAAATCTCAATTTGACATTTAATAATGAGGTGAATTTGACAACCTATGTTTCATTTTAAAGTGAATGCTTTGATACAATACTGTCAATCAAATGTGAGGTCAATCATTAATATGGCAAATCCCAAGTTTCACGTTAAAATAAACTGGCGGTAGATTGAACTTGTAGTTGATAAGATGTGAGACGAAATAAAAATCTGTGTTGGAGTTTATGGAGTATACTCGTATTACTATGACACAGACCGCTTGATTTAATTGTTGTGTCAAAAATTTGTCTCACAATAACGAAACGCAACTTTCAATAAAGTAAACAATGCAATTAAAATTAAAATATTTACCTGTAGGTTAGTAGCTTGTAAGGATTAACAGATCAAATAAATGACGGTTTATAAGTGAGTAACAAATAAAATATATTACAATAATTACGAAAACACATTTCCCCATTTATATCGTGTGACTTTCAGTTGTAAAAAGCCACGGCCGAACCTACCCTCACAGCAGGGCGCCCAGAAACAAGAGTAAAATATTTTCCATAATTATTTCACAACGGGAACCTCCGCCTACGCCCGGTCGGCAAGATGGATTGTTATGTCTTCGGGTCTATTGTTATTTTTCCCGTGAATTGTTTACATTGGGCGCTGTCACGCGTCAGGAAATGTGGACAATTACAAGGTGTAATGTGGAGAGAACGACCTCTTGCCTTATATAGCGGCGGTAGATGGAGAAATTGATTTTAACAGAGATGCGATGCCAGAGATTATCATAATGGATACGGGAGGTTTATGGACACGACTCGTCATATACACACGCCTTTCCCAATTTGGGAGATACTTCAATTTATTTCACTTACATTTTAAAAACAAAATGTTGTTCTTTGTGTTAACTGCTCGTTAAATTTTGTGTGCTACATTTGTTACTTTGTACATTTAAATATTTATACTTACGTAGGCTGGGAATTGCTGTAAAAATAACTATTTGTATGTACTTCTAACTCTTAATATATATCTATAAGGGAGCGGTAAAGAAATTGTATTTTAAATCGCTTTGGTTTCTTTGGCACTAAATAACATATACACAATTATTCACTTTCTTGTGTCAATTCAATTAAGTTTCTATTTTGCACATTCTGTGGACACTTTTTGAAGAAGAATTGACAATGATCTTAATTTTTTTTGTAGCTCGTACACTTTTCAAGAAATTCATATAACTTTCAATTATCATATTGGCCTCAATGTTGCTTTTAATACTCTTAAATAGAACTTTCTTCTCTTTCCAATAATATAAAACACATGTACATTAAAATTAAAATAAAGAAAGAAATTTGCATATTATTGATTTTATTCATTCGGTCAAGTAAACTTTCGGGACAAAATCGAAGAAATTTTGAATAATCAATTCAATTAGTTAGCAGTTTAATATGCTGCTCATCGAAATAAGCAGTTTACTTTAAAAAGATATCTTCAGCTTTATCCAGAAAGCATGCAGCATTCGACGAATTTGCTTCTGTTTTGTAAAAATTTAAACAAGTATTGAATTGAAATGTAGGAAATTTGTTGAAACAAAAGATTTTGGATTTTGTTTTTAAAGCACACTTGACCAAGATGAATAAAATAAATAATTATCCAATTTCTTACTTTATTTTTATATTAATGTGCATGTGTTTTATATCATTGGAAAGAGAAAAATCTCTATTTAATATTATTAAAGACAACTTTGAGTCCCATATTAAAATTGAATGTTGTGTAGTAGTTATTATTTTTCATACTTTCTGTGAGAATTTAGAATATACAGAAATAAAAATTTTGCTTTGAGATTAATATGTTTTATTTCATAATAATATTAAGTGTTACTTTATTTTTACGTTGGTCAGTTTCAATAAATAACTAAAACGTATATAAAAATAGCCTTTTTATTAATAAAATTCAGTTTGTAGGAACTGATTATTTAGTCTAAAACTAGAATAATTTTTTTACATCATCGTATATGTAAGTCCAAAAGTTTGATCTTTGTTTTGATTGCATTTTTATTAGTTTTTTAAAATTACAACTTGCCGCTCCGATCTGCCCTTAAATCTTTTCAAAAGTTTAAATGCAGAAATATTAAATATTTTTATTGTAAAATACAAGTAGATAATATTTTTACACAGGGAATATATTTTTTTTTTTCATTTCGTTCAATTGACAAATGAGAACACCAAACTGTAGGTACAATATCATCAATTTTATAATAAAACGTGTTCTGATTGGTTCGCAAATGTCAACACCTTGTGACTGGTCCATACATATTCTTTCGGTTTGATGTGGGACAGAAATTTGGGAAATAATTTTCAGCTGTCTGTGTGTGATGAATGATGTGTACCCAGGGTTGGACCAGATTGTACCTTGTCAATTTGGCCGCACATATTTCGGGAAAAATTGGTTGCCAGGATGGGTAATTGTCCGGTTGACGTAGGTCGAATACCCATCAGACGAGCAGAGTTACTGCCCTTCATTTCACAAGCGAAGTGATCGCTATCAATCCAAGACATGCGAGACTATAAATTTCTTACCGCGGAAAAAACAGCTGATCTAATCTCGCTAATGAAATGATATCTAAACCTGCTTTAAATATTTAAACTTTGATAAGAATTAAATATAACCATTTATCATTTTAAATTAAATGTTTACTAAAGTAGCATGCCAACCCTTTAGGGCTACGACCCCAAAACCTACTTTCTTTCGTATTTCAACTCACCCTAATTTTATTCAAAAAAACGTGAATATTAAAAAAGTAATTGCAGTTGTATTTTGTTTCATACAGTAGTGTCAGTGAAATTTGAACTGTATTGGTAAAGAGGTCCTTTTTCAAATTAAAATTAATATTTTTTTTAATGAACAAGAAAAAGTAATAACTATTATCAGACTTATCTATCATTTCAATAGACAACGAAATTGCCAGAACAATAGGTGCATCAAACATGATATTAACTTTTATTCACAACCACTATTGTAATATGTCAATTCCTAACCTGTCAAAGGTTGGAAACGTATGTCATTTTTAACTGCAATGACAATCTCACGGGTGGGAAATACTTTAAAATCCCTTGGGGGGGAAATGTTTACTATGGTTGCCTAGTAATACTGTCATAAATCTCTAAAAGTAAGGTGATCAGTGCTGTCAAACATATTAAAATAAATTTAAACATTTGTTTTCATAGACTACTACCGTACATTAATTTAGTTTATTGGAAAAAGGCGATATACGAGTAGAAGTTAATTTGGATAATTGTGAATAAAATAGTATACATAGTTCGGTGGGAGTTTCATTACAGCCTTGCGCTATATCTGTGCCTCGAGGCTTCGCCTCTCGGTCATATAATAAGCCCTCGGCTGAAATGAAACATTTCCCACCTCACATGTAATATAGGTACTATTTCACATCTAAGAAGAGGAAATAATTATTTACTTAACACAGCAAAGAAGTTAGTCTTTTTATGACTATGCGTAGTTTGAGGCAAATAACCACGAATGAGTCCTAAAAATATTAATTAATTAATAGTTATTTGAATCTCAAGGGTTTAAAGTCAATTGTTTTATTACGCATATAGAAAGTATTATCATTAGAAATAAAGCCGAGGAAAATAATTTTTGTAAATTTTAAGAAAAGTAAATATTCATATCTAAATTTTAAGCATTGCGATTTAAATGCTAGTAATGAAAAAAATTGTAAAAATAGTTTTGTTATATTGCACACTTTTATTTTCTTCAATACGTAAAAGTTTAATGAAATTTTAAAACACTATTAATATCCTACAGAGCAATATATGTGTATAAATAAATTATTTTTCATTTACTGAAAGTATAGCTTATCAATTATGTATAGCTACGCGAGAGATAAGTTGGTATATTGCACAATATGAACTATGTATAAAGAGTAAACGATTAAAATTTTTGTTTTAATTTTTCTGCATTAAAAATGTATCCGTTCTTAAACGAGAACGATGGTACGATACAGTAAAAATAGAACACAATTGCACCGTGAAACAATTCTGCATATTTTATATACATATAATGAGGTACCACTTCCGCCGGAAGTCATTTATTATTTATTTTCCAACATTTAATTTAAAATGATAAAATAATCCACGGATTAACCCGGACTTTAATTCTCTCTTTTAATTCTCTCGTTATCAATGTTTTAATAATTAATCCACGGTTAGATATTTCATTAGAAAATTTTAATTAGAGTTTTATTTATTTTAAATGCGAATAATATTGAATATATGCCTTTTTAAATACATATATCATGTAATTATAACAATAATATGATTCCATTGATGATTGTTAGAAATTTTTACCTTTGATAATAATTTACCTGATTTCATGCAGACGACGTCAAAGCAGGTGTAAACATAAATGAAAATTATAAAGAAATATTTAACACTTTGATAGTACGTTGATATACACATAACTTTTGTTTAAAAATTAATATACACAAAAATAAAAAATCTGATGTGTCCAACACATAACCTCCCGCTAATGTAATAATATATTCTATATGTTTTTCAGTACATTCAATTTGTAGTGTTAAAATTTGTTATTGCAGTTCAGAATATTTTTCATTCATTTCATACCTAAAATTTCCTTCATAAAATTTGTATGACTAATATGACAGATATTTTTGACATTACTAAAAATGGAACCGAACTTACCTTGATTCACGCATGCAAATATATGCCTTATATATTTCTTCCACCTTTTCTAATTTTACAATAAAACTACTTTATATTTACTTATGTTATCTTTTACATTTTCTTACATCAAATTTGACATCATATGTCAAATTTTGTGAACATACGAATAACTCATCTGTTTTATCGAAATTTCTCAGCCTAAACGATATGTAAAATTATTATAATTTATATATTTTTTTTCTATCTAGCTAGAAGTTATATAAACGTAATTATGCAGATCGGTAGAAAATTTAAAAATCTTTATATTGAATAATAACTTAAATTGCGAAAAAATGGTATTTACAGTTTTTTTTAAGAAAAACTGTTTAAAGCTTCAAATAAAGTACTGCTTTCGATTAACGAATTGTTGTCAGAATCTAATCAGTTCATCATATTTGAATATAAGTCTTAAATACCAAATATTATATTATTTACATGTATCGTATTGGAGTTATCGTGGACGAAAAATCGTCACAGACACACACACACACGGACATACAGACATCACAGTAAAAATAGCAAAATCGTATTCTAGGGACCCTAATTCGTGCTCATATGTTGAAAACTCACACTCGAGAAATCTGACCAAAAACAATACCTCCCTTATCTATTGATAGGCGGGAGGTAAAAAGGACCTGAACAACGACTTTACGACATTTACATCTTTGGAACATTTTGAAATGTCAGCTAAAATATTTTATTCTTTAATAATAAAAATCTTTATGTTTGTTGTATGTAGATATTAAAATGAATATCCTTACTGGACAGAGCATGATGAGGGAGGAATAAAGAATATACACATATGCAGTAGGAATCAATACGCTGCAATTTTTAATCTGCGTGATGTATGCAGTGCAGAATATTTGATGTCAGTGGAACATCAATTCTTTGTTGAAACGCAACATAAATATTTGAAGCAGAGCTTGATATAATATTGAAGTGCATACATTGTCTTCCTTACCACATTAGTTATATATAGAGACACGAACGTCTAGATATTATGCCGAGTGAAATAAAGCTTCGGAGAAGCCTTAGTATTTCCATATTAGATGTACTAACATTCCTGTCTTACCTGCTTAACATATTTCATTTGGAATAAAAACAACTAGAACAATGTAACACACAACAAGACCAAAATAAAAACTGCACTTAGTGCTTGCTCACCATTACACGTGTAGAAGTTACTCGAGGTTGTAAAATAAAACGGAAAAGTCCAGTTCCAAAAGCAAACATTCACTATAAAAATTACGAGCCCTCCCACACGGGAATTGGACCCAGAATATTAGTTGGGATTTTTTGTACATATTTATATATTAGTAATTTATTAAAATTAGCAACTGCTCAATTACTAAGGTCACCGATGTATTGATACTCAATATTGGTAATAATAAAATTAACATATATAATTAACAGAAACAGCATATATACCTCAGAGAAGATCAATTACCTTTAGTCACTTCTTTGGTACAAAATAATAACGACTGGACTATATTGAAGACGTTAGAGATATATTTTTTTTTTCAATCTTTTAATCTACAACTCGGTAGAAAAAACAAGCAGTTATTTCAGTTTTATGTTGTTTTTACGTCATAATTTAGATGCCAAATATAGAGGTTTAGTTCTTTTCAATCTTCTACAATTTTTTAATTTGTTTTTATTATCTTAAGGTATGTAAAAGTCATAGTTATGAGCAGAAATTAATCTAAATCTGATTCAAAATTAACTTAAACTTTTATTTATTTGTTGCATTGTGTCCATAAAATTTGATAATACCGTGAATTTATTTTAACGTGAAACATGGGATTTCTTAAAGCTATGGTTACGACTTGACATTTGATTCACAGCAATGTATCAGAGCATTCAATTTAAAATCAAAAATAACATATAATTATAATATTGATGTTAAACAATAATAAAACTTATTCATAATATTTGGAATTTGCGTAAGTTTGATGTGTCTAGAGTTATTTTAAATTTTATTGTATTTTTATTTTTTAATTATTATTTATATTACTATCAAATAATTTCATTTTTAATGTATCCCCGTATAAAAATCAAGTATTTTGAGACCAGGAGACCAAGCGGACCACTCTATTTGTTCACCGCGTCTATTCCAACGACATGGAAATGTGTAAAAAGTAGTAACAGACACGGGTGACTCATTTTATTAACGCGTTCCAATTCGGACTAAGACTTAGGTTCGATTCCCAGTGTCCCCAACTATTAACTACATAAATAAAAAATATCGCTGTGTCTGAGTGCTTCGAAGGCCATTATACAGGATGTGCCAAATAACTTTTTATGCAGGCGAATATCGAGAACAATAAGAGATACGAGGTCGGTTAAATTAGACCAAAGAGACCATTTCACCATGTCTTTGTTTTCCTAGAAACTTGTTGAACGAAAATGTAAATTTTACAGTTTTTAATTTTTGCTAATAACTTCCAAAATTATAAGATTTGATTTTTGTCTTCAGTCACTTTTTTATAATAAATTTGAGGAGTTCTCAATTTCTTTTTATCGCGTACCGATTTCAAGTTATGGGTGTCAACTTTAATTTTTCATATGGAGCTTATGTTATGATAATTTTAAATAGAGCTAAATATTTGCGGACAATACTCTTCTAAATTTGTAACGCCAATGATAAAGAGGAGATGCTTTCAATAATGTTATTCTAGCAGTCATGGAGAGTGTACCAATCAAACAATTGACTTCCTAAGCTAATACAAGTATGTACACCAATGTCTCCTTTCTGTGTTCAGAAAAGCGGGTATATTTGCTTATAACTTCCAAAATTAAAAGATTAACTGAGTTTGGTGTGCACCTTCTTCAGATACTTTTTATAATAAACTTACTGAGTTCTTAATTTCTTTTATCGCGTACCATTTTTAAGTTATTGGTGTCAACTTGAATTAATATGGAGTTTATAGTAAGTCATGATAATTTAATAGCACTAAATACTTGCGAACAAAACTCTTCTAATGAAGAATTAATTTTTTGAAAAATTTATGGACTTATGGGATATGAACCCAGGGCCTTCCCATTTTTAGTAGGATGCTCTACCAACTGAGCTACAAAGTCCCGTGTAGTTCACGAATACTTCTCCTGTCTTTTGCCGCGTTTACAAGTATACTCTCTTTTTTAGAGCATTGAATACTTGCTGACGACTTGACACCCTGTGGTTAAGGAACCACACTGAGACACTGTTTTTACCCAGTAATGTTATAACACTCAGAACCGGATGACGATTCAACATTTAATTCTTCATTATTAAATGTTGAATCGTTATGCGATTCTCAATGTTACAACTTTTCTGTGAACAAAGAGTGTCTCAGTTAAAACTCATATAGATTTGTAGCGCCAATAATAATAAGAAGATGCTTTCAATAATGTTATTTTAGCTGTCGTAGCGAGTGCACCAACCAAACAATTGCCTTCCTATCGCTAATACGCATATGTACACCACTGCCCCTATCCATGTTCATAAAAGCGAGTAAAACTACGCCTGAAACCCTTTTATTACCACCACCACAAGATTGGTTTACGAATCCATTCCCGGCTACAACTCCCAGCTGTATGCAATGGCCATCAGCATACGCGGCTTTTAGTGTCTTCCAGCGCGAATAACAATATTCCGATACACGCGGTCCTGGGGGATCGCCGGATAGAGACAAAGAGGCCCGCGCTGTGGATATCTCGGTGATCTCCTTCAAGCGCCGGCCATTGCCGTTCTGTGTGATGCACACGCATATCGCACGCACAAACACTTCCCCTGGGTGGCGACAAGATAGCGGGGATGAGAAGTTATATGGACATCAAGAGGATATGGAGAAATGGATTCTTATTATCAATACCTTTCTGAAGCAAATACGAGTTATACCTTGCAACACATAGGGACAGACAATGGATATCTCGTTACTACTTGGTATCTGGTATATTTAACTTCTTTTTATGAAGCCAAATACAGGATAATAATAAAAGAATAATATTTAAGTTAAGGCAATGATTAGTATGCATACACATATTGTAGGCACAAACACTTCCTCTGGGTGGCGAGAAGATATCGGGAAATGAGAAGTTATATGGATATCATAAGAGGATATGTCAAAATGGATGATATTATTATCAATACCTTTCTGAAGCAAATGCAAGTTATACCTTGCTGTGCATAGGGAACAGACAATGGATATCTTGTTATTATGTGGTATCTGGTATATTCGACTTCTTTTTATGAAACCAAATACAGGTTAATAATAAGAAAATATATATTTCGGTTAAGGCAATGATTAGTTTTATTTGTGTCATTATTACTCTATAATAACAAGATATAATCTTGGCTTACTTATAAGAATAAAGAGAAAATGAAACTACGCCTTGAGAACTAGAAAAAAATATTTTATTCGGGTTCATAAATATCCAACTCTCCTTAACTGTATAGGTGAAACGAACCAAGGCTATGAGGAGATGAACTGGTTAACACATTATTGGCATTTGTTATATGTAGTACCCCCATCGTACAAACAACAACCACAAATTACACATTTTATTCAGTCATCTTATTTTTAATAATCTTCTTTGCATACCGTATATTCGTTTCCACAATGTTCGGTTTTTTAATGAACCATTTAACAACAGTCCTTCAAAACTCCTGGAATAACAACTAGATCGTCTACCTTTCTATGAGCGAATGTGTTTTTTTTTTCTGTTTACTGGTTGAGTTGATCCTTTTAACAATAACAATCCTCTGGTCTAACTCTCCTCAGAATAGATGGTTAATCTGTCCTCAGAGCAGAGGTAAAATGGACTACTAAATTACTTATGGCTATGTATAATAAGAACCACATTTTAGGTGTACAAGGAAGTCATGTGTGTCCACATTAGTTCTTTGGCATAAAAATTATTTTTGTGCATTTCGGAAAACTATAATTTGTACTACAATCTATATATCCTTTAATTCTTTTGCAATAATTTAAAATATTTTTGTAGATAATGTAACTAATTCTTCTATTTTCTTTTCAGGTAAGGAATATAATTTCATGGCTACTTTTCTTAAACCTTCAAATGTAAGTAATATACAACTTTTATTTGTATCTACATTTCAAACACAAATGGTATACAAACCAATAATAGTACCGAGAATATTTAACAAATATTACATTTTTAAAACTGATCGTGTCATTCGTTGATTTTAACATTTCGAGATTTTAACGGAACGTTAGAAATCGAACCCTAGATCTTAAACTCTATTTCCAGTTGGAGCTTGTTACTCAATTGAACCATTGATGTCCCTAAGAGAGTAGACCAATTTGCAAACAGTAAGAAAATTTTGCACTACAGTGTATGTAATAACGGTTTTAAGTTTTCTTCGTTCTATCTAAATATTGGTTCAATTATTTTTTCTAACGTTTAGCTTTAAACCTAAATAAATAATCTTATCCCTGTGATAAATCAAATCTGACACATTTGTCTATAGGTAATAAGTAGTGAGTGATAAATTTTTATATAAGTGTTTTGAAAAAACAGACCGTCCATCAAATTGAGCTGACTCCACAAAAGGTTTTCCTATTTAGAAAAAGACATCTTATCTTCTATATATAAATTCGTAACACAAAGTTGTTATTCGACTGGCGTCAACTGAAAAACCGCTGGGTCAGGTCTCCGATAAGGAAATATCCTTTCATTGTGGCTCGCTGGTAGCTCGTGGGAATAGTTGGGTGTATCGAAATGCAAATATCTTGTAATCCGAGCAATGCGTCTCGACGTCGCGGCGCTGCGAGGCGGAGTATGCGGCTCAGAGGTCGCTAAGGCTCTTGTGGTGAAGATGTGACGGATTTAACGCCAGTTGATTTAATTTAGAACTGATGGAGAGCGGCATTCCTCCTCACAAGAACTTCAGCGGGACTTACATGACACGTTTCAGGATTCACTGAATTGCTAATTACATCAAGTTTCGGTTCTCGAGAATTGACAATTCAGAAAAATCAGCTGTGGTCACCAAAGAACCGAACGCCTCAAATGAATACACACCTTAGTACTAGATATGTAAGTCCAAATTTCGTTAAAATAAAAGGACAAAACATATTTCCCTCTTTGTTATATTCGACTGAATTTTAGAGATAATATAATTCGTTTTTGATTTTGGACTCTATTTCATAGGAGCGTTTTATGTATTACAAGTGTTAGTAACATTGCTTGTCAAATATTTTTGTGTTATGATTTTACATAATTTTTTTTAGAAAACTCATGGAAAGATAATATTTACATGACAAATATTAGCATGCGAAATTATTGTTTTTTTGTCTACAGGATGCAAAAGTATTTATTCTAGAATCAATTGAAATAATCTCCTTTTAATGATGACCTAAGTACTAAATAATTTACTGCATCCCAGTATTGCATTCTAATTTGCTGTTATACAGGTGTCCGTTTTAAGAGTCTACCCATTAGGATCTCGAGAACCGTAAGAGATACGAAGTCGGTTAAATTGAGGGGAAGATGTCATATTTGTAGGACATTTTAATGATGTATTTGTTTTTCTGAAAAAATGCATAACTCACTAGATGTGAGCAAAAAACTGATCTGCAGACCCTTTTTTTTACGAGGAATTGACAGCGATTCGCAAAATTTTTGTAGTTCGAACATTTTTCGAGAAATTCTTACTAATTTTGAATTTTCGTATTGGGCTCAAAGTTGTCTTTAGTAATGTTAAATAGAGATTTTTTTCTCTTTCCAATGATATAAAACATATACATCAAAATTACTTTAGAGACACATGCCCAAATTGAATAAAATCGATAATTCTCTAATTTCTTAGTTTATTTTTTTGTATTGCCAAAAACAGTTTTTTGTTCATTTGTTCATTCTAGTGTCTTATGCATTTTTTTCGTGAATGTCTTATATTATAATTTTCCTTAACTTAAAATTTCTCTTCAACTACTACATGAAGAAAAAAAAGCAATTAAGATAAATTTGTTTAAATTTTATAATGAAATTAATTTTGAATAAATCGTAACATTCTTATAAGTGAAGCACACAAATCATTCAAAAGGTAGCGCGTCGAGTTGGCCACCATTTGTAATTAAGAAATCCTTCTGATTTATATGCTTGCAGTAGATTCCGAATCTGTCACATACAGATTGAAGTGAAGTAAACCACCGTTGCCCGTAGAAATAGCTTATCATTACAGATATATCTTGGATCGGATTGGCACACCCAGTAAGGAATAAATTATTTTATGAATTATTATTATTAATTACATATCCATTTATGAATATAATCTTTAATGATGGAATAACTCTATCCTCTACTTAGCAACATGTATCTCCACACCTTGCAATTATTACTCCTACAATCTGTTATTAAAGCGAATACTCCAAGTATACGTCTTAAGATCTCAGATAGGAGATAACAAGACCACCCACCCATTATTCTGTATTGTATCTCAACTCTTCTTATTACCTGATCTTGAATTATTCATTACCAGTTTCCCATATAATTGTTTCTATGGTAAATAGATCAATAATTTTAATTAAAAATTATTGCTAAATGTCATGTTTGCTATTAATTAAAAAGTAATTTTAATATGAAATTTTTACTGCTTTACATAGCTTGTTTGTTTAATAGTATTTAATTAAAGGGTTGTTGTAAATGTAATGAATTAATTTATTTTAATAAAATTAAACTAGTTAGGGTACTTTAATATTTATTAAAATAAAAATACCTGACAATATATAACAATGTGACATATATTTTATACAATAAACAAATATAAGCTGATTAATTTTGTAATAATAGGCTACCCAGAAATGCTATTTTACTCTTTTAATTTATTTTTACTGGAAATGTTTAAATAGAATTCATAGAAGTAGTATAATTGAACTATATTTGGAGTTTAAAATGGGTCACAAAATTCAAAGGGACGTCCTACACATCTGTATAAATTTTTTTGTAGCGATTGTAAGATCACCCCGCGGGCCACTACAGCAGATATATCACAGACAGATCAAGATTCGTTCAATACATTTCAATTGTACTGACGCATCGAAACTACCAGAATATTCGAGAGTTTAAATGCACTCTGGTATATAAACCCAGGCAGAAATAAATTAATATTTTTAGTGTTTAAGTTTTTATTTTTTCCTATTGATACTTGATACTACATCATTATCTTTTTACAATTTATTATTCATTCATTAAACTTATTTATAAAAATATTCGTGTCTCAATTTTCAATTATTTTAACACTTCATCTAAATAAATAAACGTTACAATATTTAAAAATTATTTTTAAGGTTTTTCAATAATTTTTAAATCGCAGGTTAAAGAGGACATTTTAATATTTATTAGAGTTTTACTCCAGGAACTCATTTTATATGAGAATTTTTTTCTTTTGATTCTTTTTTTTATTTGATTTACTTTTTTAAATTAGACGGCAAATTTAGGTAAGTTGGATTTGCAGTTTATTGCAGTTTGAAATTTATAGTGGAAAAGTCCGGGAAGACACTTTTCCTCCGTAGCATACATACTATTTTTTCGTTCGGTTTATATTCAATAGTAATTAAATAAATGTGAAATTTTTATTTACGGAAAACAATAAACTGTGTACTGTACGGGAATGCTTTGTCACAGGCCCGAAAAATATTTTCGGATTGTTATGTTTTGTAGCCTAGCAACTACACTAAAATACCAGAATAATACACTTTCCGGTTCGAAAATACACCGGAAAGGTTCGTCCTATTGAAAAAAATGCGATATTTTTATAGTACCTAGTACCTACTAAACCAAGTTCATTTGTTTCACTCTTGTAGTACATACGTATAAAAGGAGTACCCCTTTTTAATACTAACACTTTAAAATATAAGGCATATTAATCAAACAAAACATGTCATTTTTTACCCTGAGCGTGTTAATACACGTCTTAACCTCCCTTATATTGACACCCCGTGTTTTCTTTCTGATAACCTAGTAGTTGATAAGTACTATACAAATAGGGCGTATCTGGGGTAGGCACCCTGTAGTTAACTGAATGCCCGGCTGTCAGCGAGGATTGCAACCCTCAACCCCTCAGTGTCCGGCGATAAGCTCACCCTGCCTTAAAGTCACCCCCGTATTTATTCTTGTTTGACATAAATAACTTTCTCGATACGGCCAAGGGTTGCAAACAAGTTTGACAGTTGAGAAAGAATTTTGAAGAGGGGGTAATTTCCAAGAGGATGAATTTACTTTGAAAAATAAACGCAAGGTGTCTGTCTAGACAATTTCATTACTTTGACTTAGTTGTACTTATTTTTTAATTATTTAAATATTAAATATTTTCACTGATTAGCATTAGCATATACGGTGTGTTCCAAGAAAGTGTTGTCATAGGCATTTAATATGGGAAAACAGTTTTTGGTAAATAAAAACTGTTCGGGTAACAAATAAGCCATCATATTGTACAGGACAATACTACATTTATTTCTACATCTTATTTAATACAGATTACTTCGTTTTAATTGCATAATTCAATGAAATCTACAAAAATAGTTTTAAAATTTTCGCCCCATATTTTTATTGCTCTTTACACGCAACATTGACACCTGTCAAATCGCGGTTATGAAGATAGAGTAACGGCCTACAGAGTCAAAGGTTCTCAGTTCGATTCCTACAATTTTTTGCTTCCTGCTTTTTATGTTAATTTCAATACAAAATTATTACTATGTTTTGTAAAAGATGCTTAATGAGTAATAATTAACATGCTGTAAATAAATTTATTAACAAATAAACAAATATCAACAAAATAAATAAACTAAATCAATGACTAGAATAAGTAAACAATCGTGTTAATATCTTAATGGTTTTTACGATTAAACTAAACTAGAAAAAATAACTTAAAAAACAGAAAGCAAAGAAAATTCTTAAGTAGGAATCGAACTGAGAACCTTGGACCTTAAGGCCGTTTTAAACTATCCTATAAATTGTACAAGATCTTGCACCCTTTTTGGTACAATTTAAATTGGCTAGTATCACAACAAATTGGTTGAAATATTGTATACGATCATAAATGTGTTGTTTTGTTCCGGATACGTTGACCATCGATTAATAGAAAAATATCACATCGAAATAGTAAATAACGTATATTTTTGACAACTTTGACAGTTTTTCGATACGATATTTTTCTATTAATCGATGGTTAAGGTAACGGGCCTTCAGAATTGTTTTATTTTTTATTAAATAACAATTATTTATTATCAAAAATATTACTTTTTAATACCTTGGGTTCCCGCTCTAAAAAATATCGGACTGGCCCACCCAAATAAAATTGGCTGGCGACGTCACTCATTCTAGACTATTCTATGATTAACTGAAAAACAAAAAAAATATAGTTATGAAATTTAGGTTGTATTTTTACTTGCGGCAACCAGCAACCATGATCACATCTCAGTGCTAGCGTAACCAAAATGGTAGAACGATAGTTAAGGGTAATGAATGAAGCTCATTCTAGCATTAATACTCTTACGAGAATATGTCATTCACATCTAAATTGTCGCTACTGAGACAGTATATCAAACAAGACAATATCTCATGAGTATTTATTAGTAAGAATAACCATTAAAATATTTGAATTTAGGTAAATACACAGTTAAGAAGTCGTCCATTTTGGGTGAAATTAATTATCCCGAGTTGAAATATAAGAATTCGTGGAAGTTTAAATCCCAGCTTTGAGCCTCAACATTCATTTTACACAACTGTTAACATATTAGCGCATGCCTAAATTTAAATCCCTCAAATAATTTCCCGTGGGACGGCTGATTAGTTGAGTCCTGGAGCCTGCCTGGACTGTTCCTGCAGGAACATATTACAGGCTCTATCTCCCTCGCATTATATCCCAACGCCCTACGATCGCAATCTCATACAAAGGAAGAAGAAGAAATCATGTAAGTCCTGTACTTACTCTTCACAGACTCAATCTACGCTTGCATTATGTAGGTAGCACATAAAATTGATTGAATTACTAAATTTATTATATTCTTCCCTATAAGAGATTCTAAAGAATATGGAGATCTATTGTAATTACTCTGGCAGTGAAATTATTCCACATATGAACCTTAACCTTTAGGACTGGTACTTATTAACTTATAAGTAAGATCACTTTTTGTAAAATGTATCATATAAACTTAAATAAGGTTTTATTCTTTTTTACTAAATGGGTTATAATTATACAGGGTGGAAATGAACTTAATGTCATAAATTTAAGGGTGAGTAGTATGGCATATGTAGATTACGAAAGTGAAAGAATTTCATTTAAAAATTCGAAAAACGAAAATTCGATTTTTCTTAAGAAAACTTTTTTACTGTTGTTTTAATTCATATTTCATTATAAATATGGTTATCAAAAATACATTCAAAATTATGTGTATATGATATTATTATTAACAATTAAATTAAATAGTATTTTTGACGAAAAAAATTGTGTAACAGAAAAATAATGCAAATGCGTTGTCAGGGGTCCAGTGGTACCAAATTTAATAAAAACTACCCTTACATATGCAAATTTTTAAAAAATTCTTTCACTTTCGTAATCTACACATGTCATACTACCCACCTTTAAATTTGTGACATTAAGTTCATGTCCCCCCTGTATAGTTACAGGTACAATATAATTTTATTTTTGATTAACCTACTTATTTAAAAATACAACGTATAAATAAAATTTTAAAAATACTTCAAATATTTGTAAATGTGAAATTAATTTACCTACATGTATTTCAATAATTAATGTATATATAGATTTTCAATTACCTATTTTTACATATACTGATAAGAAAACATATATGAGTAAATATACAGTTTAAAATAAAATTTTACAATCATTACTGTAACATACTTTCCGAGTAAATATATAATGACATATCATAATGAAACGAAATTTGGACAATCTTCCACATATTCAAATCTTCAATAAGAATTCCACGCACAACAGATTTCAGTACCCAACTTTCTTAGAAATCAATAAGATGTTCAAATGTTTGTCTGTGTCCACAACAGCTTAATGATGGACAACATCATCATCGGTAGTTGACAACGAAAGTACCCCAGATCGTTTTTAATCTTCCAAACTTTGTCTTCCATCTTTGAATTTTTGTGCCACCTATAAATTTATGCCTACGAAGTAGTATTTTGCCCATAAACTGCGTTAATCATTGAATTCAAAATCGTCCAGAAACTCTCTTTTTGCTGGCCTAGGTCGGCAAAATGTAGTAATGCCAACTTAAATATTTTAGCATTACATTATGTCAAAAATTTTAATTTTATTTTATGGGAAATGTAAAACATTAATTAAAACAACTATTTTTGATTTATTATCTATATTATACTGGTCTTGTATGATTATGATTATGTTAATTGTTGAAAACTATCAATTCACATTCGTTTTATTTTTTATGTTAGAACAAATGTCACTAAATTTTTGAATAAAATAAGTGAATTTTTTATGTATCCATGTGAACCGAAAATGTTTCTCTCATAAAAACCTATAGTGTATGAAATTTAAAGTAGTAATAATGTTTCTTTAATAAATTAGAAGTATCATCGGCGTAAAAAAATCTTGTGTATCACACGCCCAGAAACTCTTTTACGAGATCTTACATTATTTGCAAGCCTCGCTTTCAGCTCGGCCTGTCAAAATAAGCTCGCTCTCTCAAAAGTTTAGTTTTTGGACTAGTGATACAAATAAGTATTGGGATGTACCTCGTATAGATCTCAACGATTTTCGTCATACTTCTCCTATTGTATATTAGTGTTGGTAAAATCCATGTATGACTATAAATTTTAGGAAGAGTTAATAAGAATTGCAAGCAATGTAGCACTAATTTAGATATTCTGCAATGTATAACATACTATCTGTTCGGCAATAATTTTCGTGCGAAAGAACAATGTATTCTCTTTTATTTGCACAAATGAATACGGGATATAAAACCTAATTAATAGGAATAATAGGTCCATATCTCAACGTATTTACCAACTAACAGCAGCTAATAAACTCGCTGAGTATAAATCATAGTTTAATTAAATTTTTTATGAATCTCCCTAAATCAAGAGTGTGGAAATTCGCGTGGAATTATGCAAACGTTAAGTCGGTTACGAGATCGTAAAAGTGCGCTCAGCTTCGGAAATCAGACGAACATTAGCAGCGGAATCTGATCGAACCGGCAGCAATTATAGTTTATGGGTAATGAACACTTTATAGGCTCTGGCCTATTGATTCCAAGACGCTAAGAAATAGATTCCTCTCGTAAAACAACCCTACCGTGAGCGCTCTTAAAAATGTAATTAAAGAAAGGAACTAAATAAAAATTAGGAAACAATGAATACAATATTGAACATCTATTGTTTTAAGTAATAGTATTTTGCAACAACACCTAAATTTGAATTGGTTTTTAAATGGACAATTTTTCTGAGATTTGTTAACAATGTTATCTTTGACAATTACATGGCTATTCTCTGCAATAACTAATCAAAATTTTAAAAAAATCATGGATTTCAGTATTTACTTAGGATTACATCTAAATTAAAACCTCCATATCTCTGAAACGGTTCATTTTTTAAACATGTTGTATAATACTTTTCAATTTATTTTGACTCCTTCTCCATGTCTTATAAATCTTCAAAACTTATTTTTTAACACCTATGAAAATTTGGAAATAATTAAATATATTTACTTAAGTAACTGGGTAAATATCACTAGACATAATAATCTCCTTCTAGATAACTGTAATACAATATAACAGATTGTAAAATATAGAAACAAACTAAAATAATTACATAAATAAATGAAATAAAACTATGTTAAAAAGGTACTTATTTGTAGATAATGAAACTAATATATACTTTTATTTTCAGGTAAGGCATATAAGTCCCATTTGGTTACCTAAGTTATTTAAATCTTCAATTGTAAGTAATAAATATTTTATTATATTTATTTACATGAACATACAATTATTTTAAATGAATTTCATAATATTCCTAAAAATATTCAAATAAATAGTGATTTTTGTTACTTACTGGGCGGATGTTAATCTGGTTTATACATGATGTTATCAAATTAAAAAATCTGATGTGGCCAGCACATAAGTTCTCACGTGACCTCTTTACACTTTTTATTAATATTTATATTTTATATATACCATATAATCCGTGCTTTGACTGCTGAGACGGTAAAATGAATTATTAAAATAATCAGTATTTACAGTATTAGTACAATTCCTTTTAAAGTATACGATAATTATTTTTACTCTCAATTCTAATAATTGTCACTGTCAAATATAATACATTTATTTCCATAGGTAAATAAAATAACCGCAATTGTAACAAATTTACCAAATCATTAATTATTCGTAATAATTAAATGGGACTATAGGTAGAAACAAATATGAACTATAAAATTTTAGCTATGATATAATATTAAATTAAACACCACTTCCGGTTGCACGATTAACACCAAAGATATAATTATATGAAATCTAGGGTGTCAGAATGTTATATCCAAAATTTCAACTTTTTTATTCACTAGTATTTGAGTATTCGTTACATCCATCCATCTATCCATATACACGTAAAAATATTAAAATCGTGTTCTAGGGGCTTAAAGGTGCTTATTCACTACCCGATTTTTAGCATGATTCCAATATCTCTTTTACAAAAGTGGCGAGAGGTAAAAATGTAAATATAATTTTAAAAAATTGACAAAAACTAATTTGAAAACTTATAATGACAATTATGAATTGTAATATTTTATAGAATTGCAAAAGTCAAGATAAAAGGAATATATTTGTAAGGAATATGTAATTAAATTCTAAATAATTGAGTATATGGATTTTCTAGAAGTTCGTTGCTTCTACAGAACATAAATGTATAATTTATGAAGATCTGGTTAAGAACCAGGCTGTCACAATTAAATCCCATGATATATTCGATGGTTTGATAATCAAATATTGTATGATATAAACAAAGCAATATCACAACAATATCAATTTACGCTTGCAATTAAACAACGGAACGCGCAGGTATGTTCGGCCATTTGCAAATTTATTTTATTGCGGGACATAGTAGCTGTATAAAACAAATTATATTCCACATTGGAATTGATTTATATGGGTATAAATTCCATGAAATCCCAGTTTTAATAAGCAATTTATATGAATGTTAAACTGAACAAGGACTCATCAGAGACATTGCTGTCACATAAATAAACAACGTGCAATGACGTCGAAATATCATTAAAGTATGGAGTCCACTGCGTGAATTAGTGTGTAGTTATATTGAATAATTGATGCAGGAGTCCCGTATGTTCCACTGGGAAATACCCTCTCTTCTGGGCCTAGGGTCCTGGATTTATTATCTATAAAGTATTTACTCTGGAATAAAATACTGCTGATTTATTCTAGACAGTCCCACCGCTATAAATTCTCATAGATATGACTTACAAGGAATGCAAAAATACACAACACTTCACTGTGAGCTGTGATTATAGGTTGCATATCTTACCTACAATATATTCAAACAAGATTTATGCTTTTTCATACATATTTTTACGAGGTCTCTGACCTTTCTAATCATTTTCAATAAAAAGAAATATATCTTCGACTTTCTTCAGTGAAAAGTTTTGTATTTTTAACTTAAACTTTGGAAACTTAAATTTTAATAATTTCTTTACTATTTTATTTCTAACTAGAGTTGAATAATAACTAATTTTATGTGAAAAATTTTAAATCTGAAAGTTAGTGTAGGATTGGTTTTATCAACTGGATGTTAATAAAAAAAAAGATATTTTTTGGAATTGCAATTATTTAATAAAATCCACTAATACACTAACGTTTCGGCTGTAAATCAGTCTTCATCAGGGTGCTGATAACATACAAAACATATAATCAAATATACAGGCATACAGTCAAATCAGGTAACAGACTTACATAAATGGTATTAAAATATTATCAAGTAAATCATGTAAATTATTTTACAGAAATCTTTCGTCAAACATAAATATATAAAACAAACACACGTATATGTTACTTAACAGTTATCAACCAATTGACTTATACAAGAAGTTTCTAGTTGAATAACAGTCGAAAATTGTAAAAATTGTTTATAGTAGATACATTTCTGTGATAAATCTCTAATTTTTAATTAGTTTTACATTAGTAATCTTGTTTCACTATTCTCTGGCCCTTGATTGGCTAGTGGTAGGTTTTTACAATTTATGTAACCAACAACGTTACACAAAATAATAATAAAGGTACATACTGCCAAATTTTTCAAACAATTTTTTAAATATATCGCAGACCAACATTGTATTGAAAATAAAAAGAAGAATCTTTAAAGTGATAAAAATAATTATCAAAAGCTATAAATATAATTACTGTTCAAGAAAAAAAAGTAATAAAATTTCATTAAAAAATGTAAGTATTTATTTTCTTACTGATCATTTAAACAGACAATAATTTTCGACTTATTACTCCTTCATTTAATGGAAAAAGGCAGTAGGATCGTCACGGTTTCATTTTGTTATGAAAAATTTATTATCATTCGCGAAATAATCAAGCAAATATAATTCGAGCTATGAATTTAATCTGTAGAATTAACTCATAAATTATGTGAAGTAACGACAACTCGGGATAAAATTATTCTAAAGCTCTCATAATTTCAATGATATTTTTGACTTACGTTGGTTTGTTACTACGTAATAAATATTCGTAAAATTTTTGATAAATTTATGCCTCGCATTATATTTAAATAAAATTAAATTTACAACACATCATTTATTATAATTATAACCAAGGATAATACTTGTTTCTTTTATAATTTAATTATATTATTAATAAAATTTTACATACTCAATTTGCAAGATCAAAGGAGTTAATATTTTAATAAAAATTAACCGAGAATGTTTTATGCACATTCTGGGAATTGTGTTAATAACAAACGCAGCCTTTGAATGTTGAATGTTCAAATGCAATTTATGCAGAATAGGGTAAAAGTCATAATGATATATTTATTCACAATTTCCCTATCAAAAATGCAAATCTAATTATAATTATCTGTATCTCTGCCCACTGCAGTATGTAAATTGATACATATTAATTACCTGGAATGAAATATGTGACATGTTTAATAATATTGCTAAAATGCACACAATTCAAACGGTAATGTATTTTTAAACGAGGCCTAAAGTAATTAAACCATCATCAAAACTGCGATTTTCATTTGACAGAGGGCAGTACTGTTGTTATTGTTATTAATAGCGCCTGCGTCCTACGGGACTCCAGATTAAACCCGTATAAAAACAAAATAAATCAGCAATGTAAATAATCACAGCTCGCACGATCTTTTTCAGCGCTGTTCTGTTTTTTGCTTGCAAGATAAATTTCAATTTGTTCAACATACAGTTACAGTTTTGTTTAATAATGAATGCTGCTGTTTTTTTAACTGCTCAAAAAATTTTATTGCGAATTTGAAGTGCAGGTACTTATTTTTTATTTCACGTGTTGTAATTGTAAAGGTTTGTAAATATAAATTTTAAAAGAATGCTCTGACACAAATAGCGTATAGAAAGGGAATTGCTACTGCATATTTTTCAGTTAAAACTAAATTTGAAGCTGGAGGTAAAATGTTGCGAGCGAATTAGAGAATTTAAACTCGAACCCTGTCTAGACAATTTATATGAATTGCTTTCTATATTTCTGCCTATATCTTTATTTCATGTAGCAATAATGTCAAAATAGGAAAAATGATCTTATTCTATTTCAAATAAAATGTAAACATGGCAATAAGTTACATACTTTTATTGACATCTGAAGTAACTGTTAAGGTCGGTTTTTCAATGTCCTGATAAATGCCTGATATGTCTCTGTTAAATTAATCCTCATGGTAACCACGAATTTCGGTTTTTCAATGTCTTGTTAGCGTTACCAAGTGGATAAATCTTAGATGACATGAGGATAAACTAACAGCTAGTTTATGCTGCTGATAAAATTTTACTAGTAGGATAAATTTACGAAGTTGGTCCATATATGACCGAATGTAAAATATTCTGTAGCATTTGTCAAATTTTTGACAGTTTTTGATAATATTACCTTAATATGGAATTAGACCAATGTATTTTGTGAGAGTGATGACGAAGTATTTTTTTAAAATGTTATTATACAGGGTGTTCAATAAAACGAATCAAATTTACTCAATTTCGAATGACTCGTTATTTTCTAATAGAACACGCTATATTTTATAATTCAGTTGGGTGTCTGTGACGATATACAGATACACAAACACACACATACAGACATACAGAAATCATGGTAAAATTACTAAAATCGTATTCTAGGGACCCTAATTCGTGCTCATATGTTGAAAACTCACACTCAAGAAATTTGACAAAATTTCAAGTTAATATCTTGCACTGGGGAGATACTATTCATAATTAACTGATTTCCCATGTAAAACTCCCATGTGTCGATCGAGCTGGGACACCCGGTATATTGATAGGCGGGAGGTAAAAACGATGTCTTTGTTTTCATAAAAATAAAACATAGTTTACTAGATATGAACGAAAATATTTACAGTTTTTAATTTTTGCTGATAACTTCCAAAATTAAAAGATTAAATTATTTTGGTGTGCACCTTCTTGAAACACTTTTTTATAATAAATTTACTGGGTTCTTATTTTTTTTATCGCGTACCGTTTTTCGTAAAAACAAACTGTGGTTGTAAAGAATCGAATAAACAATTTGTGGAGAAAAATCAGTTTTCCTGATAAACCACACACCTTTTTGAGATATAAGTATCCGTATCTGTAAATTGGTGGTTTATTATTTATTTAGGGAAGTGCGTAAGTAGTTTCCTCCCTACAACCAGTCCCAATACACCCTCATACATTGCGGACCTGGAAGGGTAGGTCCTAATTTATTGTATGACTGTTCCAGCTCTGAAATATTTATCGCTAGACGCATGTGAGTATTTACGGCAACCTGCACAGCGACAGATGAATTCTAGAAAGGCTTTGTCTCCCGAGGAGGAATATAAAACATGGGGGGCTTTGGAATTGAAAAAATGCTGCCTACGGGTACACATAAATAAGTAATATTGCATAGTTGGTGATGTATATTGATAGATATACTAATTTGTTTTAGGTTTTAGTAATTATACATTATACTAGGGTCGTATTATAAGTCAGGTAATGAATCTATATATTCTTTTTTAATTGTTCAAAGTAGAGGAAGTATCGTATTTGCACAAAATTTCGGTTTTCATGTTTCAACGGAAATATCTATTTTGACCATACCTGAATTCATTTTGACTAGTTTCGGCATGACGTCTCTACGTTACGTATCTCGCATAATTCAAAAATGTTTAGCCGTAAAATTTTGAAATTTTGTATATGGGACTGCTATAACATCTAGTGCACATTCCCTTTTCGTTGCAATCGACAGTGCTAAATGGCTCTTTTCTCGTAGTGTTTTAATTTTTCGCATAACTCAAAAACAATCACCCGTAGAATGTCGAAATTTTGTTTATGTAATTATTATAACATCTAGTTATGCACCTCCATTTTTAGTTCCAATTGGCCTTTTAATTTTTGTAGGAAACTTTTGATAACAAATTGACATTTGTCAGCATATTCAGAGCATATATTCCGTAAGAAATATGTACGAAAGAAATGAAACAATATCTCTTTCTTTGCAAGTTTTTGAGTGATTAAAACAATTTTGTATAATGCAATAAGAAATAGTGATAAACATTTTAATAAAAATTTTAAAAGATGATTCATTGGGAACGGAACTTCAAAAATATGAAACGAATGGAAGTTGAAGAATAATTAGCCGTAGAATGATCTCACTTTCAAGTGAAATTAGTTTAAAGGAAGTGCGGCAAAATTTGTATGATTTAGCGAACACGGAAGTTATGTGGTGTCCACATCAGATTTTTTTATTTTGTCAGACATGTTTCTTCATCTTTTAGAAGAACACATTTTAAATTTTAGTGCCTAAAGTTACAAATTTTGAGTTTTATAACTCACTCACTTCAACCTCCATTCGTTTCATATATTCGAATTTCCTTTTCAAATGGATCATCGTTTACAAAATTTTATTACATTCAAGAATTCATATTTCACAACATATATATGAATCACGACAAAGTTCGTAATCTGAGATATATATGATTCATAAATAACTATACTAGAATATTATATTTTATACTGCCAAATAATTTTGTTTCTCTTCAAAATTTGAATTTTAACATTTCAGTCCTGTGTAAATGTAGAATAAATATTCCACTCTGATCAACTTTGTTAATTTTTCCCACAAATTTCTGGCCATATTTTTTTCAAATTAAAATTGTTCCCTGTGAAATTCGCTCTCATACATGACGCGGGGCTGTAAATTACCACCCCGTACCTCCCAGTCTAATTTATATCTGAGAAACACTCACCAATCACTGACCCTTTGCGCCCTGATGAAATTTCATTCTGGAATTTTTCCCTCCTTTCATTCCTGGGATAATTTGCATTGCTGGACTGTAATTTTTCCAAATGCTGAAGGGTTGTTATTTTTAAATCGGCCGAGAGTAAAATATAATCCTTTACGCTAATTGAAATTTTATCACGGGGTGGTTTCTTCTTTTAATTTGCTTCCCTATTGGTCCAAGTTGAATTAACAAGGAATGCTGTTTACTATAAAACCAAAAATGCAAGGGTAGTTTATTCACTACATAAAATTTAGACAATGTTATTTGATTTTTAATTTACAAGTGATGTTGTTAATCCCATTAAACTTTAGTAAAATAAGTCGGGAAATGCTTTATTTATTGCATTCCCAGAGACTCGTATTTTACAATTTAAAAAATTTAAATGACAACTTAATTTTATATCGTTTATCTGTTTATAACCAACAATTTTGTTGTAGTAACTTAGTAACGCATAAAATTGAGCAGTCCTTGGTCCTTGTCTTTTTTATTTATTTAGCAAATTTCATCAAAATGTCACAAATTCACAATTTCATATACATTTTTGTACTTATTCAAACGGAAGTAAAATAAAATATGAAACACGTAAGGAAACTGGATGATTATTCTGCTCTTAAAAAACTTGTTTTCGTCTCGTTTCGTAATTTTCGCATGCGTTAAAGTTGAAGGTGGTTAAATAAATAGCTATTTCCTACGACCACTGTTAAAAATAGTCTTTTTAACGGTTGCTTAGCAAGTTAAAAATAACGTTGTCATTGACAACGATTTAAAAGTAAAAAACAAATTTACATTTAACACTTGTATTAAAAAGGAACTAAATCTAGTTACCTGTCATAAATATCATTCTATAATGCTTAGTTTTTATTTACTAATACATAACCAGGGTCGTAGGAAAAATAGTGTATGATATTTGTGTTAAAAGTGATTTTATTTCGTTCGTGGGGTTTGTTACACTCGGCTTCGCCTCGTTTCAAACTTCCCCACTCACTCATAAAATGTCACTTTTAACACTTATATCATAAATAACTAATTATTCTGTCAGTGCAGTGTATAATTCGTATAAAAAAATACTATATTGTGCAACAGCATTTATAATGTGAAAAGTAATATACTTTAAAATTTTAAAAGGAAGGGATTTTCAACTTTCATAAATGGTGCAATTTTCTTGTCGATTTTATTAAATATAATTTTTATATGTAGTATGTTTAAAGGGTTTGATATTAATGATTTCTTTTAAATTAAAATTCAAGTAAAATTGTGTGGTAAAAGACTTGATTCGTGGGCGTTGTTCTTGACCTTTGCTGGTGGCAAATTTTTCTGTGGTAACTTTTCAATTTGGAGTGACAATACAATGTCCTGTTTTGGATATTCGTGTTGGTGCGTGAAATATTATGAATGCCCCTTCTAAACATCCGTGCATGGAACGTAATATAAAAGGAATGAAAAAGAATGCGATGCTAAATTTTTACGATTATTACGAGAAATTCTAATGTAGAACGAGAGAGAATTCCCAACAACGCGTCGTACTACCTCCCACTCTAAATGTACAACAAACATTGGAATTATGCATAATGGTTCATACGATATTCCCTTTACTGTGCTATCAATAATCATCGACGGTTTCCGTAATTGGACGAGTAAACTACAATCGTAAATATTCTCACGAATGCTTGCTACAATACGCATTTCTTTACCGCAAACACAATGCATGCATTTTATGTCTTACTTGTAATTTCATAAACATTTACAGTACCTATTCATTTTTAAATCACTACAGTTAAAATCCTAGATATCGTCAGTCAAGGAATTTGAAAATACAGGCGTTGCAACGGTAACAAAATTAATATTTTAAAGCAGAAAAATTACATTAGTTTGTAATACTAAAATATAAGCATATATTTGTGAAAAAAAATTAATATTATTTACATTATGGTACAATATTGAGAAAAACCCAGGTTTTGTATAAAACCCACTTGGTCTCTTTTTGGGTTTTTTTCAGATTTTTTTTTCAAAATGGAAATATTTTTCTGAATTTAACGATATAATACACTTATAATCTTACATAACAAAAATATTAAGAATAATGTGAATGTAATATTATTATACTATTTAAATTTGATAGAAATAATAATGCTATGACAGAAACAATTGAAAATAAAAAAAAATATATAAATAATAGTTATGTAGTAATCACAATTTTCAACAATGTTTATAAATATGTACCTTCTTCATTATTTTCTGTCATAGCATATTTAAATAATGAATTCACACAAAAATTAAGTAGGTTGTTTTTATTTTTATATTTGACGTTTCAGTTTGTCAATTTCGCTTTTGATTTTTGATTTGGTTTTATTTGATTTACTTATTTAATTTAGACAGCATGTTAAAATTGTAACTTTACACTTTTCTTGAGTTAAACAATTCAAACAATATTTGGATTTAGCTTGAGTATCTTTAAAAAGTAACAGTTTTTATTGTCGACCATGGTTAATTATAATTTATTATTGACCTAGGTGAACATGGTTACCAAGTAAGCGGTAGTCAAATAAAGGTTACAGTGGGTGTCTAGGCTAGTAGTGAAAAAAATATATATTTGTTCAATATTTTAGTAGAATATTTGAGTGAGACTGAAAGAAATATGATGATATAAATTATGTATAGTAAAATACATGTTTTATGAATGAAAGTTAAAGTAAGAAAATAAAGGCCATTAATATTATTACTGTGTTCTTTAGATAAAGTTCGAACATCATAACAAAGGGCAGAACAATAGTTCTCAACCCTTAATGAAAATTAAATGACCAGTGCTTTGCATCTATCGACTATATAATCTAGCAGGACATAAAGAAACTGGCGAGTGGATGAATAATACAGGAAGAAAATAATCTCATAATGATACACATGGGGACAAATGAGCAAAAAATCGATAGCGGACGTGACACAATTAACTGTAGTTCGGAAATAGCCCTCATTAAACATCTATTACTCCAGAACTATCATTCGCATCCGACCGGCCATGAAATATTCATGCAGATAAATATTCAATGCGCCTGAAATACCCAGTGACAACTCTGATCGAATTAGCAAACGTAATTCCAATTTTCAAAACTCATCTGGCAAAAAGTAAACAGATGCGTTGCTAGGCTACGCAGGTGCTGCTTCCCACAGCGTTCGCTTGTTTTTCCGCAGATTATCTAAGAGCGTGCAGCGCTGTGTATGTCGCTGCATTACCCGTGCACTAATGTCATTTCAATCTGAATTACCATTGGATTCATTGCGATTTCATTACGGTAATGCCAATCACATTCATGACATCTATTCTCCATCAAAAGTGGTAATTGACTGCTTAAAAACTCACTCATTTGCACCCTATTATATCCCCAAAAATTCAGCTATGGGAACATTAAAACCTGCATGTGTACTGATTTTGAAACATCAATGAAATGTCAGAACCATGATCTTAGAAACACTAGTAAAACTTGTACTTTTATGTTTGAAATCTATACCTTAACATTTTTATTGATGAACTTACTTAATCAGTGATTTTGTATTTATCTATCTAGATACCAACACAATTAAATATATGTTATCGAACAAAGACCAAAAATCATAGAAAGACTTGATAGTACAGAAAAAACAAAAATTACTCGATTCGCTGAAGTCACCTGGCGGTTCAGTATTGAACTACTATGAATGTCAAGGGACTGTAGTTATATTCAATTCAAATCAAGACAATATAGTTCAACAAATGCATTGAATAATTAAAAATATTTACGATAAAAAACGAGGGGGGGTAGAAAAGTTTCCGGAAATAGAAAAAAATATTTCACATGGGCCACATCATATTTTCGTACAAAATTCTCTCTGTGAACATCACATTTAGTTCAAGGTTTTTCTATATTTTCGATTTTAAAATAAGCATAGATGGCGTCTGCGTTGGGCCGAAATCTCTCTCCTGCGGATAACATTTTGATTTTTGAGAAAAGATGTCCGCGGAAACTATGTAAATCGGGCGAGTAATGCTTTCCGTTGGGCTAAAAATGTGGCATAGTATTGTCTAGTCATAGTTTTTCTATTAATCAATTAGCAAAATTCTTTTGGAATCTCAAGCGATACATAAATACACTTGCTATCACTTTTCAAAATAATTTCGAAAAAGCATGCCAAAATAGACAATATCTGATGCGTCATCTTTGTCTGAGGTGTACATCTATCTATAGTTTTATCTCACTTGCAATCACCTTTTGACATAACCTCGAAAAAATACACTAAATATATAATTCGGTCATTATAATAACTTCAGAAATTTAGTATTGACGGCAATGTCGTCTGTAAATGCCATGTGGCAACAGTCCACCCAAAGACCTGGATTTCATATGGAGCCCTGTAGGACATATGTTCTTTGGTTGTACGTTACATTCTTGTCCTCAATATTTCCTTTATTTTAAGGACATCTTCCGAACTTATAGACATCTCAGAAAATACCTAAGGAAACCTTCCCTGGAAATAAACACATCCTATAATATACTATAATTTACCTGTGTAGGATTATAAACGTGTTAGGATCGGATGTAAGGTGTTCAAATGATTAGGAGTAGTGGACTATATTTAAGGTGTTACAAATTTCGTGGCTATTGTACAAATATTAAATTGCATTTATTAAATCTACATCGAAACGTGTTACCATCACGACAGCTCGTTGTGAACTCGCTATTTCAAAAATACAAAAATGAGAGACTTTGTTTGACTTTGTGAAGTAATTGTTGGATGAAGCCATCGCCAGCGAGTGGGTATTGACAATGCACCGAGAAGTCACGGCTGCAGGTGCGGGTCATGCAACATCTCGTGCACCGGCCGACGTCTGCGCGGGAAATTACACCTGATTGCTCACGAATACACGGAATTAGCCCCAAGATTGTACGCCAAACAACGAACAATTACACCCAACAGACACGGGGGGACATAATTATCTCAAACGCAATCAATACACACATATACAATACCATTTTCATTTAGGAATTGAAGAAAATGGACTTACTGATCCACTTTGTAAAAAATAGTTATTTATGATATAAGTGTTAAAAGTGACATTTTATGAGTGAGTGGGGAAGTTTGAAACAAGGCGAAGCCGAGTTTAACAAACACCACGAACGAAATGAAATCACTTTTAACACAAATATCATACACTATTTTTCCCACGACCACAGTTATGTACGTATTAGTAAATAAAAACTAAGCATTAGAATGACATTTATGACAGGTCATGATGTATTTGTTGAACAACTGAACATGAGACGTGTTAAAAGTAAATTTGTTTTTTACTTTTAACACGTTGTCAATGGCAACGTTTTAAAAGTATTTACTGTGTTATAAACTGTTATTTTTAACTTGCTAAGCAACCGTTAAAAATACTATTTTTAACAGTGGTCGTAGGAAAAACTCTTTATTTTGAAGAACGATGTTTTCAGCTACTAAACATATTCAGTGGTATTCTACAGTCACTGTTAAAGTTGCTTAGAGACGATCTCTAGCTAGAGGTGACTGTTAGTTTTAATAGGTGATGTTATTCTAGTATTACATAACAATGTTAGCGCTGACAGCGGTAAAATGTGACTGTAGAAAACATTTTTCTTAGAGATCACCTCTAAATTCAGTTAGAGACGATCTCTAAATTTAACAGTGACAGTAGAATACCACTGATTGAATATAGAGGAAGGAGGCTTCTTGACTGGTTGATGAAATATGGTGGAAAACGTTTTTGGAATTCAATGAGTTTCTTCTTTGTAGGAAGTAAAAAGAAAAATTTTGACTAGTTTCGGCGTGAAGTCTGTACTTACGTACGTAACTCAAAAATCGATAGCTTTAACTAAATTTAAATACCACAGCGTTCAACTGGTTCGAAACCCACTATAACAAAAATGCAAATCAAATTTATTTCCAAAGTACTTAAGACCCTGTTTAATGTAGGATTGTTTTGTCATAGATGAAATTAAAATAAACTCAGGAAATGGATAATAAATCGAGAAAATGTATTTATTAATAATTTATAATAATAGAGCAAGATTATTCCCTATAAATTATATAGTATTTATGAAATCCATAGATTTAAGAGAAATCATTTTACAATAATATATTATTTCTGAATCCTCCAATTTTTCAATTAGAATAAAAATGAGTAGCTCAACCCGGATAGTATATTATTAATACATTCGTGCTGATAAAAATGACCTAGTTGTTATATTATAAAATCGCGACGTGCATATTTAATGCCTGAATGAATTGAATTCCCATTGCAGTCATTGCAGCCTCGTATCCGTCTCCTACTTGTAATTAATTATTGACAGACTTGCTCGCGTGACAGGTTGTTGATTTCAACAAATAATTGGAAATATAATTTCTAGAGCTAGTGTATGCATGGCTGCATTATTTATTCCAGGCTATGTATAACTTCAGGTATACACTCGGCAATGCAACTTTAAACGCGTTCAAACTTTATTGTTTACTGCAGTAGATAACTATTATTATTTATAATTGTTTACTCACTATAGGCAGGTATTTGCAAACATGCAGCTAAATATCTGTTTATTTTTATGGTAACTTTACTAGAGATAATTTTGTAGCTTATACGGGTTTGAAGAACAAAATATTGGATCGAAATAGTAATGTGAACATTCATATTATGGATTTTTCATTTTACCGAAGATTTATAATATTTAAGATAATATGAAATGCATATCCCTATTTATTAATTATTATGTTGTTGAAGAAACATTTATATATGTCTGCTTCCATTTTTGGCAGTTGAGCTAATTTTAAAGTGCGTTTTTTATTCGGCTTTATCATCGTCATCAAAAGTTTGGTGGGGCAGTGTTTTCAACATGAAATAAAAATTGAAAATCTATATTTTATGACTTTTTTTTAATAAATTGTTAATTTTACAAATACTTCAATAATTTTTAATACCATTTATCATCTGAAAAATACTAATGTACAATCGAAATGTTGGTGTTTTAGTGGATTTTATTAAATGACTGCTTCTCCAAAAGTTTTTTCCTAATTCCAAATAATTCAGTCAAATAAAACCAATACTGTAGGTATTGATAAACATAAAATTTAGTTTTGGCACTTTTCTTGCTTTCTTCTTTGAAAAATATTCTACATATTCATATGATAATACTCTACAATTATCAATGTTAATGCTCAGAAGAATTAGATGATGTTATACATAGTGACCAAAATTGAAGGTTGCCTAACCTGACAATTATTTACATCCTATTATAGTGTATTACACAACAAGTGCATAAAAAACTTATTTCGATTACAATCAACTACAGAGCATTAAATTAACTTTATCAAAATGCAGTAACACAATAATACTTATTTGCATTAGTCGTAATGTTCGAAATTATTGAAATCTTATTTCTACTGCGAATATAATTTCGATAAATCAAAAATTCCCCAACTGACGATCGGTGTACTTTACGTACAGCCATTCGTAAAGCAACACTTAGACAACCTTTAGTTTGTACAATAATAGCTATTTATATAAATGTCGTATGAAGAGAATATAGACGTCATTAATTTAGTGTTACTGACGAATGTGTATAATAAGATAGGCTATAAAAGTAATGTGAAGATATAATTTGAAGGAGTTATAACCAGGATAAAAAGGAATGTTTGTGCAAGTGAAATGTAGGCCGAGTGGAGTTCTTTTTCTTATTAAAAATGTTGGTGTGCGTCATAGTAAATCAGGTGAGTCGGAGCTCTGTGGGATTCCCGTGGAAATGGAAAGGAAAGGAGGAAAGTCTGGGGTGTTTTTTAACCCTAATTTATCGGCTGGAAACGTCACGCCCGCTTACCACACACACATGCGCCAGATAAAAACACCAAAAAGAAAAACGCTATTTATTGCCCGGCACTATCTACCTCTAACCATCATACGACCATGTGTACATATGTCTTATTCAGCCACCGGTCGCTCTATTCCAAAAAGGTATTCGAACACTCAAAATATATCATTTCCATTCTTCAAATAAAACTTCTTCATTATCAATAGCACAATATACCCATATGGAACAGTGACTTAAGTTTCACAGGTATAGTAGCTACTAGTGTTGCTGTCTAGATCTAGACTTTCTAGACTCTTAAGGCCGTTTTAGACTAGCCTATAAATTGTAAAAGGTATTGCACCAAACAGCAAAACATATTCAAGGAAAGTGCGCAGAATAAGAGCCAATACATTGTACAAGAAATTGAATTAGTATTACACTTCGTCAAAATCTAGCAATTTTTTGTACAAGATATTTTACCATTTCTTGTACTATTTATTGTCCCTTATATAGACTAGTATAAAACGGACTTTATAAATAAATAAACACATTACCTCCCGCTTTTTTAGCAATATATTCTATAAATATTTTTATCGTTAGTACATAAAATATGTAGTTTTAAAATTAGTTTGTTCAGAATATTTTTAATTCAATTCATACGTGAAATATCCTGACTGTACCGGAAACCGAACAAAAGTTTTATTTTTGACGTAACTAAAATCTATTCCTTATATATTTCTACCACCTTCTAGTAATGTACAATAAAACACTTCATATTTATTTCTTTTATCTTTAAAAATTACTTACATCAAATTTAACAACAGCATAATATGTCAAATTTTGTAAACATGAATAACTCATGTGTGTTATTTTTTTAGAAATTCGTCAGCCTCAACGATGTGTATAATTAATATTTAAAGCTTCAAGTAAAGTAGGTCTACTTCCAGTTAACCAATTGTATTCAAAATCAGTTCATCATATTTGAATATTATAGACACAAGGACACACACACACATACATACAGATATCACCGTAAAAATAGTAAAATCCTACTCTAGGGACTTTAATTTGTTCTTATAAGTGGAAAATTCATACTCGAGAATTTTGACCAAAACAATACCTCCATTATCTACATATTGGTAGGCGGGAGGTAAAAAAAGTCATTAAATAGGTTCCTGTCGATGATAAATCAGTATAGAAACTTATAAATTTTTATTTCGTGAATTCATTCTTATCGTAGTTCGAAATATGAAATATGTAATTAAACATAAATTTAATACTCCGTTTTAGAACTAGCATTATAAACTACTTCCAACTAAAAATTCTTATTCCATAAAATTATATAATATAAAAGTTAAATTACAATTATGATTAAATTCATAATTATGCTCTATATGGAGCAAATTTGCTATTTATAATAATGACATTGGTTATCTCATAGTCTTATATGCTAATGAGGAAAAAGTCTATTATTCCGTACATACATATTTATGGCTTTGCCCTAACTCCGGCTGTATTTAACAGTTCCGTAATAAAACTTAGTTAAATAAGTTGAGAATAATGCCGCGTTTAAGAATTCCATCTAACTTGTAGAATTTGACGCGAGAAGCGAAACTAGTTTCTTAACTTTGGAATAAAACGAAGGATCCGGGAAGAGGATCCCGGCAAAGCAACAGGAACAGGGAACGGATGACCGTATTAACCATGTATATGTGGCAGACGGAATATAGGGGAGTCTAAGAACTTTAATTGTGCAAGCTTTTTGCAAGAACAAGCATAAATACTATCATACTTTGTTGCGCTACTCCAACTTTATTATTATTCTTGTAAACAAACAAAATAAAATGAGTCGTACGTAAGTAAATACACTTCTCAACAATAAGCTTATTCTTCACTTGTACACAATTATTATTCCACAAGGAAAATACCTCCAAAATAGCAACATTGTAGCATTTACGAATTAACAACATAATAAGGTGTTCCATGGTTTTTTTTCATTTTTTGTTTTATAAAATATCTCGTAGAAAATTACTCGAGAAATATTTTTTTTAGTTCACCATTATCACAAAAGACATATTTTTGTCTCAGACAGAAATGGGGATGAGAGTCTAAAAATAAGAATTTAAACGTATCTTTTTCTTTACATGCGGATTTAAAAATTAAAAATAGTAAGGGACTAATAGAAACATACTCTATTCGATATGGAAAACGCTTACATAACCATATTAATAATTTAGCACTAAATTTATTAGATAATTACTCAGAAATATGTAGATTGAAAAGAACTAAACCTCTAGATTTGACATCTAAATTATGAAGTGAAAACAACATGAAACTGAAAGAACTCGAATGTGAGGTATTTCTCGCACGTTATCTTAATTTATCTCATTTGTTTCTTCGCTTTTTTTCCTAACCAGTTGTAAATAAAGATATAATTAAAAAATCTCTTTCTTTAAAAATGTTATTCAATCCTTTATATGTGATCTTTAAAGAAAGTGTTTTACAATTTCATTTGCATTGACAGGAATATCAGATTCATTATAAGTAAAGGCCATTTTAGACTAGCCTATAAAAAGTATAAGATCTTGCACCAATTTTGGTACAATTTAAATTGGCTAGTATGAAACAGCAAATTGGTTGAAATATTTTATACGATTGTAAATTTGTTTAAAAACAAAGCACGTTCTATTTTTCATACAATTTTGTAATCTCACGCATTTCAACTTTTACTTGTTTTTATTGTATGTAGTGTGGTTATGGGAAACTTAGTGTTACTATTGGTAAAGTTGTAAGTATTGCAAACTTTAAATCTAAACGAATTTGTGGTTAATTTTACTTGTCACATTGAAATATTCAATGAAAGTGCGCAGAATCAGAGTCAATATATTGTACAAGAAATTGCATTACTATCACACAAAACTTCGTCGAAATCTTATAATTTTTGGTTCTTTCTTGTACTATCTATTGGTCCATATAGTCTAGTCTAAAACGGGCTTTAGGTATTTGTATTTCCACAATATTTCGGCAAATAGTTTTTGTTCTTCACAACTCTGCTCCAAATCAAACGAAAATCTATAATGTCTGGGTATATAAGATGTCTTTGTAATCCAAATTTATTTATTAGTATTTTTAAAATTCAGAAAGTTGGCCTGTCTAAGGGGAGTGATTGCCCTTTCTCCCTCCCCTTCAAATCCGCCACTGATTTCACACTCTGCTCAGTTCGAGTCGGAGAGCGCTAATCAAGTGAACCACCGCTACCCGTATTGTTACAATACTATCAATATACCAGATATGCGTTCATCATAATAATATGTGAGCGTTTTAAAACTAGAATTTTAACAATGCTATATATGGCGATAGAGAATATTTATTTATTTAGTAATATTGGTGTGGCGCGTAGTAGAACTGATGTATATTTGCGGGAATAATAACTGTGTGAATAATGGAAACGTCAGTTTTTGGAAATATATGTGTAAAGTAAACAAAGGAATGGAAGATCTGGCGATAATCTGCTCATTCTGATTTTCATATTCGATATAGCGCGAGAAACAAAGGTTGATGTTTAGCCGGGATTTACATGGTGTAATTGCAGCGAAACACAATACCAAATATCATGCATTCACTCATCAAATATTTGATCAATTTGCTTTTTTACCCGCTCTGTTTTTACACCGATAGACGCGAATATTTTTTTGAGTAATTAAATACGATCTGCAGATTGAATAAATTCAATAACATGCGTTAATTAAAAACATTCATGTACAAAACTTTGCGCATAAAATCTCATTACCGTCAAAAATCACACCATTTTCCGAAATCATCTCAACTATAAGAAATATATCGTAATCATGTCCATTTTCACATTTCAAGATTTTAACAAATAACAATTATTTAAGTTAATAATATTACAATTAATGTTAAAGTATTTGTATAAAATGTAGAGCACTTGACAATTTAGATTTATTTATTTGTAATTTTTATAGTTATTTTTGCCTGGTATTAGACAAACAAATGTATATGAAACCGTCATAATTATTCTACTAGTAGGACTATTATTTTCTATAATACTTGACAGTGCTAACCAAATAATAAATGTTATCAGTCACTTACGACATATGTTTTTAAGAAAGTAAGTTATGCTTACGTTAACGTTAATGCGAAATTTCACGCAAGGGTTTTCTACAACATTTTTTGTATGAAAATTATATAATCATTAATTTGTTTTTATTAATTGTAAAAATATTTTTAATTATTATATACATAAACTGTTTTGTGGTCATATGTTTCAATACTGCCAAGTGCTGTCAAACAATCAACATGACAGCAGTTGTTGCAACATTGTATGCCAAATGCACTAAATTTATTTTGTCTAAATTAAAGTTTATTCAATAATGCACTGTTTTCTTTGTATTTCTATTATTATTATGCAAAAGAATTTTTAGACATTTATACTTTTTTTAATTTTTATACAGGTTTTTAATAAATGCTTTGGAAGTAGGAGTATTTTTCCAAATTTTCCCGCACGATAATCTGAGGGAGACTTGGGACAACAAAAAATCTTCTATCGTAACACGATGTGTAAAATCGCAACTACGATGGACGTCAATAATTACATATCACGAGATCAAAAAGGTTTTTACAATACGTTTTGACAGTTTTTAGCGTGACATATGTCGCCCTGTCCGTCTTTAGATTTTATTTTAATATAATCAATTAACGAAATTGATATTTTTTCTCAAAACTACATATACCTACACCTTATATTTTCTAATTTTAAAATGTGTATTTCATAAGTAATAAAGAATAGTTTATTACCCTTGTGAAAGTAAAGAAACAATTGTAGTCCGCAATAAAATTTAATATTTAACATGATAAATTCGGTCTCCCATATGCATTGCTGCAGTTTATAGTAATACCCTCATAATGTAGGCGGGATTTGAACCCAGGATTAGAAAGTATTACGCACTAACCGCATGGCCGGTAAACACTGCAGCATGCGAAAGTTGTTAATCAACGAAATGTAATGCTCCGAGCAGAATTACACCCAGTGAATGCTGCTTACTTTATTTTCAAATAAGACTAAATTTATGCACTTGTAAGTGAATTAAAAATTCTCATATGCAGCACTTGCATTCGTAAATAATATAAGCTTGTTTAGAAAATTTTCACAGAACTCATTAAAAAGTACTTTATAACTACTTGCAACAAAACTGACATCATATCATACGTCATATTAAACTTTATAGTTTTCCTAAATGTTATCTATTTAACTATTTAAGTATCTTATTTTATATGTCATACATATATGTATACAAACCATTACAGATTATATTAGTATATTGTTTATCAATATAATATGGACACTTTCACAGACCTACGGAAACAGTTTTATATCAAGGGGTCAGGTTTTTCGGTGGTTTTAGGCATTTTCAGAAGAAAAAGAGTCGATTAAAGATGAAACACGCAGCGGATGACGTTCATCTTCAAGAACTGAGAAAATGTCGACAAAATCTGGGATCTTGTGCATTCAGATGGTCATTTGACAGTACTGAATGATTGGGGAAGAGTTAAATTTGAATTCCATAATCGTTTATTAGATTTTGACTAATTCATTGAAGAAGAGAAAAATCTCCTCAATAATGGTTTAAAAAATATTTTAGCCAGTAAAAAGATTCATGTGGCTCCTCAGCCTCCTTATTTGCCTGACTTCAGATTTGGGTACATTGCAACGGAAACTTTTACAAAACTTAAGCAGACCTACGAGGACAGTGTTATTTCAAGGGGCCAGGTTCTTCGGTGGTTTTCAGCATTTTCAGAAGGAAAAGAGTCGATTGAAGATGAAACACACAGCAAAAGACCTTTATCTTCAAGAACAGAGAAAATGTGGACAGAATCCGAGATCTTGTGCGATCAAATCGTCGATTGATCGGGAAGAACTTAATTTGACTCACACATTGGGGACGAGAAAAATCTGCTCAAAAATTGTTTTAAAACATGAGATTTTAACCTGATTTGAGTTCTAGTGATTTTTTGCTCTACCCGAGATTGAAAAATCACATCAAGGTAACTCATTTTGGGACACTTCAAAACATTTAAACGGCTGTAACCGACCAGCTGAAGATGATTCCAGTATCTGAGTTCCAGCCATGACAATAGGAAAAACAATTTCCAGTACTGTGTGGCTTCCTGAAGTTATATTGAGAGAGACAATATTGAATTGTAATTCTATTCGAACAATTTTATAATTTCAAAATTCAATATAAAAAAATCCAGCTAAAATTCTTATTCTCATTTTTCTCCTTGTAGTATTTTTAGGTAAAAACAAAGACAAACAAATATCTCGTGAAACTTTGATGTAGATATTTATTCTGGATACTGACGACTTTGATAAGTACCTTCACAAACATTGGGGGAAAATATGACAGTGATACATTTGGAAAATATGCAGTCGTTATGTTATTTAGTAAACTCCCTCTTCAGTTTTTAATTCTCCACCCATAAATAAACTCGTATGACACAGAGATAAAAGTTCTCGCGATAACGTGTTGTGTTTTTCTGCTCCTATGTCATGCTTTTGTAATTTCTTATTCGAGTTATCTGATACGATGGAGTTGGAAACTCTACTGTGTTCGGCTTTTTGCTTCGCTACAACATTAATTAATTTTTTCCCGCTATTGTTGTATTCTAATTATTTGTTTGTTGCAGGTACATCGAGTTTCAATTCTACATGGTTGTATTCGTGGTTACGTGAGTTTGATTTTATTTTGTTTTTTTGCTTTGTTAACAACTTTCAAGTTTATTGTTAACTAAAACTTTTCTAAGCTTACTCTATAACTTTAAATTTTGACATCAACTAATAGTTTACTTACATAGTAAAGAAATTTATACTCTTTAACATTTCAAACAGTTTTATAAGAAAAAAATTATATCAAATTAACTAAACTGTTTCTTGCCATTTGTCAAATTAATATAATCTTAATAAATATTGAATCAACTGTAGTAAAAATGCTTTCTAAGTTTAAAGATTTTAAAGGTGTGTTTTAATTTATCCAACAACACCATTTACCTAAAAGCTAGGTTAGAAATAAGAATTATTAAATATTATTATATGTTTTTTAATAAAATTTACATTATTTCTGAGTAGGAAAACCGAATAAACAAAACTAATTTAAATGATATTAAAATTTAATTACCCATAATGTACACATTTATAAATATTTTCATATTTTAAATGCATATTGCCAGATAAATGTGCCCAACTTCATTCAATAGAGTTACTATATTTCACATTTATATATCCCTAGAATAATAGCTGTTACTTTTTTAATTAAAAATGAAAAAATGGTATATTATACTTGTTTTATACGATGTATTGTTCCATTCGTGTTTTTGGAACTCATAGAACAATATAACGTCTTATAAAACTTGTATAATAATATACTATTATAAATCTATAGAAAATCAGTAATATTTCATTTATATTACAATATTTCCTTAACTTTTACACAGGATCACAATTTTTTAAAACATTAGTACAGAAACATATTAAACATTTGACTATCTCTCATTTTACTATTGAAAAACACTACTAATTTAAATAAAATAACGTTAAAACTACGAAACACACACAATCTGTTTCATAAAATATGTTCCTACACATTAAATGCATTTTGTTGACATGCAGATTCTTTCTTCGTATTTTGATGTATGTTTTACAACAACTCCAAACCCATAATAACATGTTTACTTTTATGAGTATACTATCAGTTTCTTGGAGGGTGGCTTTGACAAAATCAATTGTCAGTGCCTTGACTGCAAGGTGTCGATTAGCCCTGATGTTTTATTATTTATTCGCGTGCTGGACTCTGAATATTTCATTGACGAACGACATTTGTAGATTGAAAAAGAACTACGTGAAAATCCGATACGAATGTAATTTGATATTTAAATATATGGTTAGGTTATTTACTTCGCGTTTGATTGGCAGGTCTAACTATATGATTATGGGCTGGAATTATTTCTTGTAATATTTATTTTGGCTGTGTTATTTTTAGTGTAATTTGAAATCCATATTCCATTCAGATATGCTTTCTACTTTTCTGTAATTATTTTCATATTATTTTAGTCAGGGCATTACATGCACTATTGTATTGATTGTTATTTTGACAACTCGAATTTGAATCGTCCATTACGTACCTAAATAAATAATATTCGTATATGTTTAAATTAATAATCTAATTCCAGTGTTAGTCCTAATTTCAATTTCTCTAATACAAAAAAATCTAATGTGGACACCATATGATTTCATTGTACGCTAAATTACTCGTATACACATTTTTTGCTTCACTTCATTTAAACTTATTTCGTTTGTCTAATAATTCTTCAACGTCCATTCGTTTCATATCTAAAACTTCCCTTCGAAATGGATAATCTTTTGAAAATTTTATTAAAATATTTATCACTATTCCTTATTGCACTACACAAAATTATTTTTCCTACGACCACTGTTAAAAATAGTCTTTTTAACGGTTGCTTAGCAAGTTAAAAATAACAGTTTATAACACAGTAAATACTTTTAGCAGCACTTATGTTCAGTTGTTCATAACAAATACATCATGACCTGTCATAAATGTCATTCTATATTTTTTATTTACTAATATATAACTAGGGTCGTAGGAAAAATAGTGTATGATATTTGTGTTAAAAGTAATTTTATTTCGTTCGTGGGGTTTGTTACACTCGGCTTTGCCTCGTTTCAAACTTCCCCACTCACTCATAAAATGTCACTTTTAACACTTATATCATAAATAACTATTAATCACTCAAAAACTTGCAAATAAATTTATATTGTTTTAATTTATTTCGTACATATTTCGCAGGAATATATTCTGACAGTTGCCAATGTTAATATAACAAATGTTTCCTAATAAATTTAAAACCCAAGTAAATTATTATTTTTCTTCAGTTTCTGCTAAAAGTAAACTGCCTTTTTGAAAAGACCGATTGGAATAAAAAATGGAGGTACCTTCATTATTCTACAGCTAATCGTTTTTGAGTTATGCGAAAAATTAAAAAGAAACACTAGTAAAGTGTCCTTTTGACACTGTCGACTGCAATAAAACAGGGAGGTGCACACTATATGTTATAGCAGTCCCAAATAAAAACTTTCAACATTCTATTTGGAGACTTGAGATTCTTTAAAAAGTGATATTATAAACCATGGTTAATAATAATTTATAACTGACCTAGGTGACCATAGTTACCAAGTATGTGAAAGTCAAAAATAATTATAGTGGGTGTTTGTTATGTTACATAATGAAACTTCCAAAAAGCAAAAAACTCGTAGTACAGACAGAGCTTTAAATTTTTTGAATATAATTCATTATTTTAATAAAGAATACCATTTTTAGATTAAGTAAAACTGTAGGTTGAGAGATAATACGCTAGCCACATCGTATTTTTCAATACTTTTTAGTGAGAACTTGATATATTTCTATATATAGGTTTGAAGTTTTGAAAGTTTTTGTGGAATTTTTCTCCCGTTCCGTAACGGCTCGTCCATTAAGTTCGGCGGGGTGACATGTATTCTCTTTTATAATCCATAAGTAGGAAAAAAGTTGTTTGACACAAATAATATTCAGCGGAGCGATGAGTCGACGGAGGAAATGCTAGGAAAACAAAGGAAAAGTCGGAGAAGTTTATTGGCTTCGCGTATGTTTTAAGAACAACACTACAGCATGTAAACACTTTTTGCACAACGTACTGAACTTCAGCAAAAGCGTTTGTTTTTGCAGTGGGGGGAGCACTTCCGGTCGATGTTTTGCACCGGAACTTCACAGGAGTTGCAGAAATTTTGGAGGGGAAAAAATTTCAAGAACAATATTGCTCAATAAAAGTCAACATCGTGCTCTAGTTACGCGAAACTAGGAATAAATTCGTCTTTTTATATTGGTTATTGCGGTTCGTAGGTCTTTTGCAGAGGCTATATATTTACAAGTTACACCAGTGCCTTAGGTTCTTAAGGCCCTGTTCCATTCAGAAATGTAGAGCCAAAAAAGATACATATATATGTACTATTTCTATTTATAAATTTATAAATTTTATTTTTATACGCAAATATTTTAAAGAATTTGACATTGAAATTAATTTTATGATCGTTAATCGTTTACTATTGAGATTTTTACAAAATAAAAATCTAATATTTTTATTTCAAAATTAATGCACCTTAAATAAAAAACATGAAATACTTAATTGCTACTTTTTGGTAGTTTCATTGTAAGTTTACATAAAACTTATAGAGTATATTATAGATTAAGGTGACGTTTGTGAAGTTAACTTAAACCAGACTCCTTTTATGATTTTACAAGTAGGATAACCGTATTAATTTTTTTTATACATTTATAAAGATAAAGATTTCTAAATATAATATAATATATAATTGATTGTTAAAAATGTACTAATTATGTAGTTATTATAAACAGTATAATATATTTGTATTTCAAGATAATGTTACCGACGAAGATGATGAATTGTTTGATTCTAGTTGCGCCACTAGTTGTAGTTCATATCTTTGGCATATAAATTCCTTACATTAGGTACATAATATTTAGGTATACCTTAAGTATATAATTAGTGAAAGTAATATCTACATATTTTTTTAGAAAAAGCATGTTTTCAGTAAACATTACAATATTATATAATGGCATTAGAATATTCATTTGTTGTGACCAATCCTCACAGAATAGTTTATAATATATGAAGTAGTGGGTATTATGGTAGTGCAGTAGAATTCCAGGAATTACATCTCGTCAACATACATGAAGAAGAAAACATGCAAGACTTATCGACAGGGGTGATCAACAATGCAAACAGCGGGGGTGGGGTGGCGTCCCAGGCTGGCGCCAGGCCTTGCACGGAACTATAATCATCATTGCATAATTACCGACCGGTGTGGATTGCATGTACGAATGCACCATAAAAACACCTACTCAACCAAATTACAACATGGGACTTGTATAAATACATATGTTTAGATAACTAAATAAATATTACTTGCGATGATTAAACTTCTACCATTGTAATACGCACTACCGACGATATACAATCCTGCTTTTTCTAAATACAAGCAACAGTAACGAAGACGCTCTGGTGAAGACGAATGAATTAACTTCGGTAGAAAATAAATATTACTCGCGATGATTAAACTCTGACACAACTTCTGCCAATGTAATACCGCCGAATATAACACTTGGCAATCCGGACAATAGTAAAGAAGTCGCATCTACCATAAAGACGAATAGAAGTAAACAATAACGATAACAAACGTTATTTGTATATTGTCCGAATTAAATTGCAAAATAGTATTACCGAGGGGTTTTAACCACATCGGAAGTTTGGTGTACAGTCTATGGAAGTTCTTTGGATGTTTTATAGAAGTCTTGGAAGTTCCATGGAAGTCTTGGAAGTTCCATGGAAATCATGGAAGTTTCATGGGAATCTCACGGAAGTTCTGGAAGTGTTATGGAAATTTTAGAAGTCTCGTGGAAGTTTTGGTATTTCTACGAATGTTTTAAAGATTTTCTTGAATTTTTTAATGTATCTTGGCAAATGATTAGGGTTCCTGCCACTAATTTCTACATATAACTGGTTTGGGTATCCAGTCTTAAATGCCTGAAAAACGGTATTGGAAAAAGTGCATTCTCTAGGCTCACCTATGATACTATGTCCCAACTAATATATTACAGATCAGAGATAAAAATATGAAAATGAATTACAAAGAATATTTGATGCTGAAATAAAAAATTGGAATATGAGAAATTTTTAAAGATATATGCATATTCTTCTTCCTATGAAACACTATTCCTATGATGAACAGGGCCTCAAGTACTTAGGGTACTTGTTTCGTGATAATTTACTTGTATTTTATTGGTACAGTTCGTCAGCCTGTTAATTTAAAGAACCTACAATCTACCATAAATATTGGCGAAGCTAAGATTTGAACCCTATATCTTACACTCCGGTTAATTTAAGACTGAAATGGCTATTCAATTGAGCCACCACTGCCCGTATTTGTATATTAGATAAATTATATTTTGTTACTGTAACCAAAATAAAAACTAAGTACAGTTGTTTTAATAATGAACGCAGTAAGACCATAGTATTATTAAAATAAAGTAATTTTAGTATAAAGCAAAGTTCGTTAATAAAAGCGCTTGTAGGAAAAGAAAGAGCATCTGCAATCTCTTACAATTAGCCTTTTTCTGCAAACAAGTCCGCTAGGTAATTCTTCTTGACCGCGCTGGGGCTTTATTGTCCATTTCCATTTGTCGTTTGCATAGTTCCCTCAACTAATTTAGATGCAAACAGCGCTTGTGTAAAAATCTGTTTAGTATTCCGTCTCCGACGCAATTAAGCCAGTAATCAACATCCGCGCGTCTTATTCATTAATACATAACTGCCGGTAATATCGCACAGACGTACGCATAGCCGCTCTTTCATTCAATAACGTCCACAAAGGATTTGTTGTAATTTATACGCCGAGAGAATCCTTATATATGGGATGGAAAGTCAAAACTTAATTTCATTCATTCTAATATAAATTTGGCTAAATTTTGATAAGTAGGCACAATGGGACGTTTTTTATTCTTAAATTTTGAAGCTCCACACATTTATATTCCAGAATTTTCTCATTTATGAGAGAGCAACGCATTTTTGTCAGAGTTCCTTTTTGATAAAAATACATATTCGCCTACGATTTTTATGTTTCCTCATTTGAACATGTAAATTAGATTTAAAATTAAATATTATTTTGAAGTGTTACAGTTTTCATTCAGACTTTTATTTCAGAAAAAATCAACTCTAATTAAGCCTCAGGAAAAATTTCTAAATTAAATACAGAAATTTAGAGTTTATTCATTTTTAATCAAATAGTCAATACAGCAGTTCATTTTTTGTATATCTTTATAGATTTTGAGACTATTTTCACTGTCAATTATAATTGTCATTGTCAAATATAAAATATTTATTTCCATAAACAGATTAACCGCAATTGTAAACAAATTTACCGAATCATTAATTACTTATCTTATAATAATTGAATGGGGCTAGGTAGGAACAAATTTGAACTATGAAATTTAAGATATTTGAGGAAAATACTTCAGATCTTCAAGAAAACACTACTTCTGGTTGAACGATTAACACCAAATCTAATCAGATCGAATCTAGGATGTCACAATTTCTAAAATTTCAACTTTTTTTATTAACTAGTATTTGAGTAATCGTTCCAACATCCATCCATCCACACACACGGACAGACATCATAAAAAAATATTAAAATCGTGTTCTAGGGACTTCAAAACGTGCTTATCCATTGAAAATTCACTATCCGATATTTAGCATTCCAGTACCTCTCTTACTGAGTGGCGAGAGGTAAAAAAGTATAAATGATAAAAAATTTCAGTGAATGTTTCTATTATGATAATTTTTTTAATTGTTAGAATTGGTTTAATCTGTACCTGTTGAAGGGAAAGTAAAGAAATGTATCAAAAAATAGTAATATTTTCTAATTACTGAACTTTATTTTTGCAAAGTAAAATAAAAATTAATGCAGTCCAAGTCACAAAAGTATTTGAAACAATTGAGGCCATGTTACTCCTAGGAGTTGACGTGTAGTTAGAGAAAAAATGTTTAGAATTGGTTTAATCTGTATCTATTGAAGGGAAAGTAAAGAAATGTCTCAAAGAAATAGTAATATTTTCTAATTACTGGACTTTACCCTTGCATAGCAAAATAAAAAGAGAAAGCAGTCCTAGTCACAAAAGTATTTGAGACACTTGAAGCCGAGTTCCTCCTAGGAGTGACGTGTAGCTGGAGAGAAAAAGGGGACGCCTGTTGGAAATAGAGTCATCTTTTCTAATTACTGGACGTTACCCCGACGAGGCAAAATAAAAAGAGAATGCAGTCCAAAATGAGTTGAGCAAAATAAGAAAGTTGTGTAATTCCGTCCCTCAGGTATCGTAGCGTTCGTGTACTTCAACCACAGGACTGGAATAATTTTCCAATCCTGCAATCCTGCAATCCTGTATCCTGCGTTGCAGCTGCACAACAATTGCCTTTCCTGGGAACTTACGCGCAATTTACTTTTTATTTATTTAAGCAAAACGGTAAATGCTTCACTTGGTTTTTATTAAAACATGTCGTAGGGTGGAAATCAGTGTTTACCTTATTTTCCCCTGCTGAACAGGGGCTGTGCAGTAGCTAAGATATCAATACTGTGTTCTACGCAGCAGGGAATATGGTATATATTTATAGCGTCTTTAAGACAACAGTCGGATGATATACGGGCCGGGAACAGATGTGCCACTAAATGCTATAAAAATACGCCAAGGGAGTGAAAGGTACCGCAATGGCTTCATTCAATATCCAGGCGGCGCCAATTCAAACGCAATGCGTTCCATTACTCTTATGACTAATAAAATTCTAAGCCACGCATTTGTCTGCACATATACCTACGCTACTTTCATATTAGGGCTGCCTGCTTAGCGTCTTCCTATTCCAATTCATTTCAATCTATTTTTAAGAGGTATATTTCTGAATAGAATGAATTTCTTGTGATTATGTATATTTGAAAGTTAAATCAAATTTTTCCATGAGTCTTCGCGGTTTATGGTAAAGACTCTTTGCTGACAACCTAATTATATGGATTGTTCTATGATCTCAGGCTTGTAGTAATGTTTCCACGTTTCGTCCAACGTCGAAATGACACCTAAAGTCCTGCAAATTTCACTAAACTGAGCAATTACGGCACCCATTTTACGAGGGTTGCTGTATATGTATTTGGAATTGACAACACTGGTATTGTATGGCACTATTTGACATTTTTGACGAAACATGTATTAAAAAATTTTGTTATACGAACGTTATTTGTATTTTTATAGTGATTTGAAAATTTCGCAACAGTCTAAAATGGAATTATCTCGTGAAAATGTTCGTACGCTGATTTAGGTACTACGACTTTCGACATGGATTATGTTTCTTCGACCTGGCAATTTGACAAGAAAACTGTTTTAATAAAATTACGATATCGTAGGTGGATTGATTTTATTTTTACAGTTTTCGAGACAAATTGTTGTTAGATTACGAGATCGAGTTGTCAAACTGAAATTTATCTGAAGAAAATAAAATGCTAGAGTGTAATTCCATTAGATAATTTAATGACAACTAATTCAAATAACATTAATGTAGTTAGTGTTTTGATTTGGTTGATAAAAGAAGAGGAAATATTGTTGTATCACGTGCAAAACCTTTCCTTTTTAATCCCTGTCAAAAAAATAATTTTTTATCCATTTTTCGGAAATCAATCAAGTTGCCCGATTAATACAAAAGTAATCATTTATTTTTTTTTCAAGAAATGCTACTAACTGAAAATGTTTTTAATATACCAATCTCAGATTTTGTACGGACTTTTAAACTACCATCGTATTTATTTATTTGTTTATTTATTTATTTAAAATGGGACAAATATTTATATCTATTAACATACCTAGGATAGTTAAGAGTATCATAACCGCCTCAGATGAATTGAATCCCGAGCTCAGAGAACGAGAATTTTACGACATGTAAGGCCTGGTACGATTCATAATCTCCGTGGTTTGTTCAGTAGTTTACCAGTTTCTCGTTATTAATAAATATTATTTTATAAAATTCTCCTGTGAGTAACGTTTTCGTGATCAAGTCTGTATGGGTTGTCATGATATGATAATTGTCCATGTTATTTTGACAATTCTATATGGTACTACGGTAGTATTATTACCATACTAACTTGTTAAAATTATATGGTATGCATTTAGGACTTAGTTACTCTGCTTACTTTTGTCTGTGTAAACAAAAAAAAATCTTGAAACTGGTTAAATAGTATTTTTTGCTACTTAAACAATTAAAAAACAATTAATTATTTGTATATTATTGTAATATTTTTATTATTTTTTTAATTAAAGCCTTTAAGTTAAGTTGTATCTTGTGGTAATTATAGTTTGATGGCTGAATAAAGCTTGTTAAATAGTGGAATATTGCATAGTGCTGTATTTCATCCCGAACGGAATATTTAAGGAACAATTTTAATATCCGAAGTTGAAAAAGTTACATTCCCTTTGCAAGTTTATCGTTCGTCTAGACGCCAATTCAATTCATTTGTAGTTTAATTCCGTGCCCAATATCGAGCAAGTACGGCACTTCTCATGGCATTACCAGATAAATTGTAATTTCTATTTCGTCTGCGCATATTAAGGCTCTGAGCTTGTGCCCTTCTCGCTTCCCAGCGGCAAAAGTCGTATTTCTTCGCGGCGCGTACACCTCCAAGAATACAAGAATTGTTCCGCTGAATATGCTTATTTACAAACAAGCCCAGTGAAAACCTAGTAATTATACAACGAAATTTCATTTTCTACACAATAAACGCAAATAGCAGGATTTATCTGGTTAATTTCATACTGCAGCAGACAAAGCGAACTTTCAACTTCTATGCAACTAAACAAATCATCGGCCATTCACTTTCTTATTTTTTAGTGTACTTTAATTATTTTTTATAAGACTATTATAGAAACTCGTACTTTTAGCATACTATAATAAGCTTCAAAGTTACGTATTTCTCACAATCGTGGCTTAAAGTGTAAAAAATCATTTCTTACAATAAAATTGTTAATACCCAGCCGAAACCGTAACCAAATATTCGGTTCCTCTTCTAATTTCGGCCGAAAACATTACCGAAACCTAAACTTATGCAGCAAGTTAAAATTTAGTTAAATTTTTATTAAACAAAGAAATTAAATGAAATAAAACATTTCAATTTATTAGAAAATTACTTTATTTTTATAGAGATACTTGTTTACTAAAGAAGTAAAGACTTTAGTTGTCTATCATCTCACTAAATCACAAATAATTGAAATCAAATAAGTAGTCCTTTAATGAAGTATTTGTTACTAACTAGAAGTTCTATTATAGTGTTTGCTATTCTCATAAAACAACGTTCCCTTTTTTCTTAATTCTACAGCAAGTCTTTGTCTTAATTCTACAAATTAAATTAATGAGTTCTTGCTTCATCTTTCACTTGGCACCTTTGTACTAAGAACGTTAGAATAACGATAATAAAATAATAATTTCATCTTTAAAAGCAAGAAAAATGAAATACCGTACAAACCAAACTACTTTCTAACAAATAAAAAAAAAACAGATGAGTGAATCTATTCACAACATCTGAAAGCGCCAGACACGATATGAATACTAGTTTCGGCCAAATCTTGGCCGAAACCGAACCTACGGTCGAAATCATCTTTTTAACCAAAAATATCCGAAACTGAAACTTCGGTCACACATTAGTTAGACATTCTGCACTTGTTATTACGGTACTATTAAACAACAAAAGTTTGCATTAATATTGTTTCACCAACATGTTTACAAATATGGTTGTCATATAATTATCTGATTATTAAGGTCGGTAAGTGGTACCTTACGGTTAAAGATGATCCGAAACCAATAAAAAACTTAGATAATGGTACGTACAGTACCGCTACAACAAATTGAAATTTCATAAAGGGTTTTAGTGAAATGGTAGCTTGGCTTCCACAATATACATTGTACTTGTTGGGTCCAGCAATGAATTAGATTATAATTGCAGAAATTGCAATTCATATCATGCCACAATTGTATTACTCAAGTTGGGTAGAGTTATCCTTTACGCTGGGGCGCTTTGTGGCAAGGAATATGTAAGCAGGCCTCAAAGGACTATCGAATGATGAAAATCAATAAGTATGGAAACGGCCGTTTGTCTGGAAAATATCACATCGCGGTTGTTATTGAGGGCGCATGCAGCGTAAACAGCATAATCCAATTCGCCGCTTTGAAGTGACTCGGTCGTGGATTGGCCCGCGGATACAAATTGCCAAGACATTGCAGCCAGTGCAGCTTTTTCTGCTCATGCATTTTTAAAAGCTGTTTTTAAAGCGTTTTATTGCTGCACAAAGAGCGTCATCATTCACCAATACTCACTTTAATTTCAACCTTTACACGGGGATATATCAACTCAAATTTATTCATACATTACTTCCAGATATTACACATTCAATTTTTTGTCCAACATCAATAGATGTTATAATACTACTAACTGTATAAACGTCCTGCGACTCTACAGACATACAAGATGCATAAATTAAATAATTGGACTGATTTAAATAAGAATGTTCGAATGTTCCAATTCAAAGTAAGCCACAGTGCTGGAGACTTTGAGACTTTGAGCTGGTCGGTTACAGCCGTTTAAATGTTTTTAAGTGTCCCAAATCACGTTACCTTGACATGATCTCGAGAAGAAGAAAATGTCACAAGAACTCAACTCAGACGAATAAGAAGACTGAGGAACCACAGAAATGTTTTTACTAAAAATGTTCGATAAAAATTCCAATTCAAAATAACTTCCTTGGGAAACCACACAGAGCTAGAAACAGCTCTTCCTATAATCATGGCAGTACTAGAACTCGGATACTGGAATTACATTCAGGTGATCGGTTACAGCCGTTTAAATCTTTTGAAATGTCCTAAAATAAGTTACCTTGAAATTATTTTTCAATTTCGGGAAAAGGAAACAGTCAAGTCAGACGAATAAGAAGACTAAGGAGTCACAGGAATGTTTTACTGGCCAAAATCTCAATTTTTTTTAACTATTTCTGCGTAGATTTTTCTCATCCTCAATATGTGAGTCAAATTCAATTCTGCCCGGTTAACCGACGATCTGATCGCAGAAGATCTCAGATTCTGTCGACATTTTCTCGGTTCTTGAAGATAAAGGTCTTCCGCCGTGTGTTTCATCTTCAATCGACACTTTTCCGTCTGAAAATGCCTAAAACCATTGAAAAACCTGACCCTTTAAAACAACGTTGGCTCCGTAGGTCTGCTTAAACTTTGTAAAAGTTTCCATTGTACTGTGCCCAAGTCTGAAGCGAAACCTAATAGCACACTTGAAATTTATATTACTCATTTTTAGAACGCACTAGAAAAACTGTTTCACAAAAAAAATTGCAACGGACAACCAAATGACTCTAGCGAGTTCAAATTCGTATTGAAGCTTTATAACATGTTCACCTGTCTCCCCTTTTAGTTTTGCGTTCCAAGTGTTACCAGATCGAACGCTGCATTGCCAGTCTTATTACTTAATTTATGCACCTCATATCTTAAGAGTGTATCCCTTAAGTAATTTTAAATCAAAAATACCTGTTACACTATGACCGAAACTTAATACTAAAAAATTTTCAGACGAAATTAAATTTAATAAAGCAGCCCATGACTTTTTGTAGTTGTAGCAATTGTTTCTTGTTGGAATTTTAATGTTTTTGTTAAATTAATTATAATTTTGGTAGAATTATTAGATCATACTCGTATCTAAATACAAAAATTATGCTAACCTGTTAATTGAATTAAGAGGTCCAAATCTTTGATCACCGATGTCACCAGATTTAACACATCTCGTCTATTATTGTTGAACGCACAAAAGAGTTCACTTTATGCAGAATATTCCCAAACAATGGATGAATTAATTCGTAACATGGTTACAACTACATCAATGCGAAACGAACCTGATACTCTTCAAAGAGCAACTTTTTCAGTAATTATAGAAACGGCTACAATTTCAGACAGATGGACGATATTTTAAACAATTACTTTAGGAATCAACTGTGTGTTAAATATAATTTAATAAACGAAATAAAGTATAATCACAGCTTGCTGTATAAAATTTAATATCGTCGTTAAATCCAGTAATATTGAGAAACATCCTTCAGTGACAAGATTCGATTTTTTAAATTTTAATTGAATGGTTCAATTTCTCATTATTATTAACTATGAGATGGAGTTGTTATTAATGATTGTATGTAAATATATAATTAATAATTTGATTAATAACATGTTATACATGTAAGACGTTCTAAAAATATATATGTCAAAGTAAACAAAGTTTGGCTATCCATCTTGTAGAAACAACCTTGCTAACTTCTTTCCAAATAACAAATGATTTCTCTAGATACAATCTATATAATTGAAAACAAATTTTCGTGATTTGGTGTGGCGTTCACACTTTGTTATCTGGAAGGGCCGTAGTTGCGAGTTTCGGCGATTATAGTTTTAATTATAGTGCAGCTACACGAGCTAATGGCGCGGGTTATCGTAAATCATAATTGTTACGTTGACCCAACTCGTGACAATCTGGCATAACTTGAGAAAAATGATAAAAATGCACGAAGAGCACAAAAACGCCCGGGATACCACGAAACACGGGATGTAGATTTTATAGATTTACTTTTATAATGAATTACGTAAGACTACAAGTCTCTACGCACGATATTCGTCAATGTATTTACCTTAAGTATGCCAGGTTTATTATACATTAATTAGATCAAGAAAATTATTTCTTATTAATTTTATGTATACATGGAGAATTGAGAAACAAAAGGATATATTTTAGCAGTGGCTGTCTATCAGTGCTGATGAGCTACAGAACCACCAAAAATTTGAAATAAAAATGCCATTTATTAATTAAAAATATAAGTACATTATTAAAATATTTACTGGTTTCAGGATATTAAGCTATTGTTTACATAATAAGCAGAGTAACTATATCATAATTGTATCGCATATAATTTTGACAAGTCAATATAGTAAAAATATTGAATATTTGACAAGTCAATATGGTAAAATTGTACTTGTTATTATATCAATTACAAACATCAAATGTCACCAAGGTGGAAATTCAAATTTGCAATGAATTTAAGACATTCCCTTATCAGTGTTGACTTGTAGAGTGTTTCTTTATACATATATGTATGGGTATATGTAAGTACATATCAACCATAAATAACCATTACTGTTATAGAATAGGAAGTATAATTTGTAGTTGATATTTGCAGTTGATATCATAACAAGTCCAAATGATAGCAACCGAAGTTATGGGATCCCACCCTCACCCCTTTTGTCAAAATAACATGGGACGATTGGATAATACAGTTGTCATATCAACCCATACAGATTCGATCACAAAACGTTGCAGGAAAATTTTATAAAATAATATTTATTAATAAGGTAAAATCGGTAAACTATTGAACGAACCACGGATGTTATGAATCATCATCAATTTTCAGGACCATACTAAAATTGCGATTTGAGAATATTGTTGACTTAACTTAAAAGTCACAGATCTCAACTTTTCGAGATTTGTACGATTTTAAATACTATAATTTAAATATAATTTTAAATAATTTCTTATTATAAGAATTAGATGAGAAGTTGCAGCCACATAAATTTTAAATTATGTTTAGAAGAAAATTTATTGATTACATTCATAAGAAAATAATAATAGTAAAGTAGATATTTTAATATTTAATTTACTTTAACAGTAACATGGTAATGTAGATTCATAGAAATAGTAATAACTAAATAATTCTTTCAACAGATAATAAATAAGCTGTATTTTATAAATATCTATATTTAATTCGCGGTAACGCGATAAATATAATACAACATTCAATTTAATCATTTTATATTAAAAAATAAATAATAATAATTTTATTATTTGTCTTCACATTCACACATTTAAACAACAGTTTAATTTTTTCGAAATCGATACTAAAATACAAGATATCATTCCGCGAAGTTAGACAAAGCAGTAACTAAAGTAAAACTTTACGGACTCATCTGTTAAACTGAATTAACCTACATTTTAATAGTATTATGTTTTTGCGTTTATTTTAGCATTTCTTAAAATAACAAACATATCATTCTATAATATTATTGGTGAATTTATTTATTATTTACCTTTGATAATAATTTATCTGATTTCATGCAGACAACGTCTAAGCAGGTGTAAACATAAATTATAAAGAAATATTTGACACTGACAAGTACGTTAAATCCCTATGTTCTTGTGTTGGAGTCACCATCCTGTAAATTCTCCATCAAAGTCTGAATTCATGTTCATTCCAATCAATAAATATTATGAAAGTGTCTCTTTGTCGTAATCCGGCTTATTTAAGCAAAGGATAGTCTGTGAATAATAAAACAGGATTTATCCTCCGAAACAATTCCTGGAAAAAACTAGTTTTACAGCTGGGTTTAATCCAGCCAATGTTCCTTTCGCCTTCGCAGGATTCAATTCAATTCATCGAAATAAAAGCCAATGGCTCGGATATTCCTCCCAAGGATTGTTTCCATCTTTTTTGCGTTGTCGCCGAGCAAACAGCTTCCGAGATCACTCGAATAGCTTCAATCTAGGAATCCAGAAAGTCTTAAAACTTGCAGCTGCCAAAACATATGTCACGAGGAACCTTTGTTCGGCCCAGTAGGGGGCACGATGGCTGTTTTATAACGGAATGTGTCAAAACTTTAGCGCTTTCTCCTCAGAAAATAGCTGTTAGATAAATTGACTCTAAATTTTACATCTACAAATTGTCATCTATGAAATAAAATAAGACAAAATAGATACAAATAGACTAATGGTAATTAATACTAATTCAAATAGAACTTGATTGAAGTGTGAGATCTATGGTTCGATTCCGATTATAGTCAGTTTTTAATCATAAGGATTGTTAAAAATGACATTTAAATTCCCCAGAAAATAGCTGTTAGATAAATTAACTCTAAATTTTACATCTACAAATTATTATCTATGAAATAAAATTTTAAGACAAAATAGATACAAATAGACTAATGGTAATTAATACTAATTCAAATAGCACCGATTGAATTGTGAGATCTATGGTTCGATTCCCATCATCGTCAATTTTTAATCATAAGGAGTGACAAAAATGGCATTTAAATAACGATAGCGAAGCTGGGAGTTTTACAATAATTTTTATTAAACAAATTGCATTTCAGAAAATATCGGTTGTAATCATCGTCATCTGTGCCACATTTATAGATCGAACTAGGCTTTAAGTACATTACACCCAGATTTATAAAAGGGATTAGCCACTAACCCGGATTAGTCCCAATTTATAAAAATAATTAGGTATATTTATGATTTAGTTCCAAAGATAATTCCATTACTAGTAATTAAATATATGTATGTATTTATTTAAGTTCAAAATTATTTGATTTTTACAATGTCCAGTGAAGGATTGAGATGAACGCTAAAAACCAAAGAATAATATAATAATAATAAAATAAAAAATAAAAATTGATTTTAAGCATACTTAATGAATGCTTTGCGCATACGTGTAATCAAAGTTTTTTTCTTCTAGGTTGTCAAATATTACCACAAATCTTCCTCTATATCATTTAGAAATTCTGAAAATCATCTACAAACATTTCTAACTTCACCAAACTAGTTCAGTTATCATTGGAAATAAATAATATACTTAATTCTTTTTATGTATTGGGACTAGCATTAAGTTTGACATTTCAGGATGTTAACAAAGGTTATAATCCGGATTACTAGCTAATTTTTTTATGTATCTGTTTGTTAGTTTCTTGTTTCGTGAGAAGTTTTTATATTAATATACTATAATTCAGGATAGTTAATTGTATTTGAGAAATCATTAAATGCTATTAAAAATATACAATATCAATAATTTCACCAAACATTAACATTTTCTAATTTCTAAATTATAACTGGGAAAGTAGATAAGTATGTTTATATTTATCGTTACAATCAACGTTTCAATTCTGATTATCCAATAATAATAATAAATGTTATCGCTATTATAATCAAGTATTTTTTCTTCTATTTCTATAAATAATTTCTAGAATACAATCTAGATAAATTTATTGTTACACTCAATGTTTGATTTTAATATGCAAATGACAAATGTTGCTTTTATTGTAATCAATTTATCGAGAATTGATTATGACAAATATATACTTATTTATTTATTTTATTACTTATAATTTAAACGTTTCAACATAAAAAGTTATTTGAAACTAAAGATAACATATTTACCACAAGTACAATCAGAAAAAACTAGTAAAAACAGTATTTCCTTCCCATTAACCACTTCCAAAAGCGTCTGAAAAAGGCTTTATAAAAAGCAGAGTTGGCACTGGGTTGCAGTAAATCTCTGGATGAATAGCATAAGAATCCCGTCTTATTCATTAGAGCATCAGTAACGCGGTAGTTTTTCTAGTGCGTGAACATGGCTAAACACTGGCGGGCGCTCCACAAATCACCCCGCAAAAAGACAACGCGAAGCTTTGCATATGCACTGCAAATCATCCTTTATTAAGATCGTTTATCTCGATGTTTTGCCATGTGAGAGATATTTCCAACAGCTATTTTTTCCGGGGAGTTAATATATTCTGTGGAATTTATACACTCGCCTGTAATTTTTCAATGTTTTAGTTTTAGTGAATGCAACACTAGATAAATCAAATGCAATGCTAGATTTTTGGCCGCTGATAAAATAGAGGTTTTTTTTAAAAAATTATTTTCATATGTATGTAAAAGTATTAGACCCGTACTTTTTATTTTAATTCGTCGGCGTGTGTGACGTCATCGACACCGTTGAACCAACAGCCAATAGCAAACCGGTACGAAAATACTGAGGCGATGACGCGTTCGAACAGCCAACAGCATTTGCTAGTGTCTATTACGTCACAAACATGGCTGATACTGAATTTTACGGACTCTTTTTATACAGAAAATTAAATATTATTATATTCACCTAAATATTACTTATACCGTGAAACATGGGATTTGTTATAGCTACAATACGACTTGACATTTTATTGACAGCAATATATTAAAGCGTTCAATTTAAAATTAAACATAGCAGATGTAATATTGACGTTAAACAATAATAAAACTGATTTGTAATACCAGGAGTTTCATTACCATAGTTACAGGATGACAGCAATGTATTGAAGCGTTTATTTTATGAGTAAACATAGGGAATACTTATCATATTCGAAATGATTTGAATTTTTACGTCCAGTGGAATATCGAGATGAAGGTGAAAAATCATATTTTTTTATTACAGTATAAAATAAAAAAGATTAACTTTAACATTTATGTTCCATGTTATACTTATAATAAAGAAAATATTTAAAAAATTGATCATAAGCATACTTGAGTGAATGCTGGACGCATACGTGTAATCAAAGTACTTCTAGGTTGTCAAATATCACCACAACTCTTTCTCTGTATCATCAACAAATATTGCTAATTTCATCAAACTATTGGAGTTATCTTGAGACATGACAAATCCCACGTTTCACGTTAAAACGAACTCATGGTACATGATAAACATTGATATCCAATAAGTATTTTTAAAAAACCGTAGGCTTGGAAACCCCTGTTGAGAAGTGAAGTGGTAAATTATTGAAGATGAAACAGTAAAATAAAAATGAGTGATACCCATGTCAAACATTAGTGGAATACCAAAATTAAGAATTTTTTAACAACACAAACGAATAATAATAAATAAAATTATTGTTTAAAAAAAAGTATTTGGTGTTAAGGTAGTAAGGTATACATGTTTATTACCTCTTCAGTTTACGTTGTACTTTGTGAATGTAACGCTCTAATATCTGGTTGTTTTATATTCGGGAGGTTTTTTGGTTGTAATTTTGTGTAGAAATGTAATAAACACATGCGGAAGTGGTGAGCAGCAATTTAGTTCTTTATCATCCGGTTAAATATTGCCTTTCCATCCAACGAATTAAATTAACCCATCATGTTGACTTTCGCTTTTACTGTTTGCGCTCAGTCGTCGCTATTCAAATATCAGGCCACTGGTCATTTCGTATTTACCTCCTCTGGACTTAAACAATATATCAGATTGTACACAGAACATACCAGCTTTATCAAGTATATCTTTAATTGGAAATCATTTTGCATTATATAATTATTATGATGATGATAGTGTTTCTTAAATTTTTAGATAACTTATAATGAAGAACGTAATATAACGAACATTCTTTACAACATTGTCAGATTGTATTCAGAACATACCAGGTTTATTCTTCCACATTCTACAATCAAAATATGAATAGTGATAATCAAATCAAGTATCCATTTGCTATTGTAATCATTGCTTAAAATATACCTTTTTCTTCAAACGTCATAAAAGTGACATCTTCTGTGACGTGATTGACAAGGTTGAAGTTTAATTTCTATGCCAACGTAATATAATTTTTTATTCTAGCCGCCGTATAATATTGTCGCCGCCGTATAATATTGTCGCCGCCGTATAGCCAATAAGAAGTAACTTGTAATATTGTCGCCGCCGTATAACCAATAAGAAGTAACTTGTACAATAGAAATCTGTAATATCGCCCTAAATGTCACTATAAAAACTAGATATCCTAAGAATAAAGTTACTAAAAATGATGAATAACTGACAGGTAACCTACATATTAAACGTCAAATAGAAATTTATTTTTTAAAATTTCTAAGTTTGAAGAAAAAATAGCATGTGTTATTCAGAGTAAAAGTGTCTTTGTGTGGCTCGCATGCAATTGTCCGACTCGCTTCGCTCGTCGTGCAAGCTTCCATGCTCGCCACACAAAGTATCACTTTTACTCTTAATAACACAATATACTATTGTAATCAAATTGAAAATTTTATTTTTGTAATCAAGTATATTTTTAATTGGAAATCAAATTGCACTATATAATTATTATTATGATGATAGTACATCTTCATATTTTAGATAATCTATATGAAGTATGCAATACAACGAAGAAACATTCTTTACAAAATTGTCACATTGTACAGAACATACCAAGTTTATTCTTCTAAATTCTACAATCAAAATATAGATAGTGATAATCAAATCGGGTATTTATTCACTATTATAATCATTACTTAAAATATACCTTTGTAATCAAATTGAAAATTTTATTTTTGTAATCAAGTATATTTTTAATTGGAAATCAAATTGCACACTATACAATTATTATTCTGATGATAGTGTATCTTAAATTTTTAGATAACTTATAATGTAGAATGCAATATAACGAACATTCTTTACAATATTGTCAGATTGTATTCAGAATATAGGTACCAGGTTTATTCTTCTACATTCTACAATCACTACACTAGATAGTTAATATTATGATGATAGTGCTTCTTCATATTTTAGATAACTTATGTGAAGAATGCAATATAAGGAAGAAACATTCTTTACAACATTGTGGTCGTCCTCGTGATTTTATAAATGGTGATGAACAGCTGACAAGTATATAAATCGTTTTTGCAAAACAGTAATCAATTTTATAAATAATGTGCTGACAACAAAATGCCCGATGAAAAATGTACCAAAATCTACATTTAATACCAACATTAATAACATTTGGAATATTAATTTATTTGCTATGTAAACCAGGTTCAGTTGAATTAATAAAAAATTGAAGCGACATTGTAATTCGGTCATTTATTTACAATTAACGTGAAATGGAAAATATATTTTTAACTCATAAAGTTTCATAACCAGTATTGATATTTGGTTCAATTTCACATACATATTATTTACCCTAGAGCAGTGGTTCTCAAAGTGGAATGCCTTTTGTTACTTGTAGGGTTGCCGCGGGCGTAGTGTGAAATTTTTTTAGCATCATATGTGTTTTACAAATTCTTGGTATCTAAGTATTTGAACCTTCTTCTTCATACTGATGTCAAATGGTTGTCCAAAGAATAAGTAGGTACTGAATCCTGTTTACGAATTAAAAGTAGAACTACTCACTCAGTTTTTTTACAAGACAACAAACAAATTTTGTTTTTTGTGAATTGTTGAAAAATATATTTGAAGAATAATGTAATTTCCAGCATGCAAAAAATAAGATATGAAAGTTTCTTAAAATCATGCGATAAAATTAGAACTTTGAAAGCAAGATAGAAATTGAGGCAAGTTCAAAATGTTCACAAGAACACCTAAAACACTTGTTAACACTAAGAAAAAAAATTGCTCCCATTTTTCAGATTTATCTGTTAATAGTTTTGACTTGATACGTTGCGAATGAAATGCACTTTAATTAGAAACTATTTGGATATTTATTCGAAATAAATATCGTTAGATAAGAGCCAGAAATCTTCGAGTTTTAGTTCAGTTTTCAACTCCTTGTGTGAATGTGACCTAAGATTTCTACGTTTGTTAACATCAAAATTAAAAAGAGAGAACGACTGAAGTCCATAGAACATGAAATGCGAGTATTTTTTATCCAAATTATACCCAAATATAAAATAATTATGTTATTTATTGTTCTAAGATTAAAAAAATGTCTTTAAAATTTAATGTACATGAAATTTTATTTATATATACAAATGGGGTGCTTTCACATCAGAAAGTTTGAGATCCACTGTCCTAGAGAATATTTGAACAAAATCTCAAAGTTTTATTGTTTGTTTCACTTGACAAACTACAAAAGGGTTTTACAGCTTACAGTTCATTTTGATCCACTAGGACATAGTATTTTTACGATTCAACACTATTTTTTTCTCATCTGGAGTATATTTAAATATATATTTTTAGAATTTAAGTGTGCATGAAATGGTGCATTCTAAATATTTTGTTAGCGTATTTGCCGCAGCTAGAGGCACTTATTACAGTATGAATTGCTTATTATACAACAATAAGTCTTGTTTGGAATCTTATTGCATTAGTTCCTCAAGTACCTTTTGTTCCCATTCATAATTGGTTTTAAGGAACAGGATTAGATTTCATACTATTGTAAATATTGTATTCATTGTTTGCTATTCAAAGTTGCAAATACAATTTGCAAGAAACTGGAGTAAGGAATATTATTCACGGCTGAAAATTCAGCGAAAATTTGATCAACAATGCAAAATTAAATATACGCAAAGAAACAGCAATTTTGTTAATAATATTATTCCTATTTGTATAATTTGTTATCGGCCATTTGGCAGTACGAAAGAATGAACTATTTCGTGATATGATGAACAAATATAAATATTCTCAGAATACATTGGCCAGTTTATAAATATACAGACATAAATGTCTAATGTGAGATCTGCGGTTCAAATCCCAAATTTGACAAACCTGCAACCAAAAATAAAATATCGCTATGTCCGACTTGTTCGGAAGCCACTATAAGCTGTAGGTTTCCAGTTCTATTAATAAAAAATAAGATTATTTATTCTTATATTATTTAGCATTGGAATTTCAGCAAATCATTCATTTAAACAAAACTGCCTAATTTTCTTATTGTATACCTGAAATAGGTATTTATGCAACTAGTGTGTAAAGTAAGTGTTTTTCCTCATTTTTTGTCGATTACTTGCTGAAATTATAGCACGAGTTAAAAGAACATTCTGTTTGACATGTGCCGCATACTACATTTTTGCTACAACTAAAATATTAATAAAAATCAATTTGTAAAATAAATGAAACAATTGATAAATGTACCACCAGTTTGTGAACTAGGGTGTGAAAAGTGACTCTTTACAACATTTGAGTCCATTAAGTATGTGGGTAGTAGGAAAAAGTTGTTAATGCTTTCTACCTTTAATTTTTTTTAATACTGTTATAGTTTTCTGGGTTAATGTTTCTATTGGGAATATATTTAATTAAAAATGCATTTATATTTTGTTTTTGTAAAACATTCGGAAATATTTATCATTTATCTAATTTGACATATTACTTGTAGTTTTATTAGAGGCAGCTTAATGTTGTATTATATTTTAACCGATTTGGTTGGATTTTGTTGAAATCTGTCTTTTCTATTGACTTACTAAATTTGACTCTGCCAAACGGAATGAAATACATTAATACCAATAAATACATCTTCTTAACGAAAATTCTTACATATTCTTTTCTTGAAACGGAATAAAAAAAACAATTCTTTACAAATCGTAGAAGTAGAAGTATTTATTTGGACTTACCTAATAATAGTATAGATTAAGGAAAAATTTAATTTTATATTTCAAAATATGAAACTTATGCTTTATTTAATAATATAAAATAATTTAGAATAATTGGTTTCAATACATTATTATAATTAAGGTTATGATTTCGGTAATCAAATCACAAATGTCACCATTATTATTATTGTAATCAATTTTTGGAGTGTAGGGCAGCTTTTCTGTAGAAATAAATAGTTTGTGTATACAAAGTGTAAAATATTTTGGTTGTTGTGTGTAAAACGACGATATTTTAATGCGAAAGAAATTTAAATACAGAACCCATTCTGTTTATTTACATCGTCTGGGTTTATGCAGCTATTAACATAAATATGAATATATGTGATACAGTGTTGTACTGACCTATACTTACTCTAACTATCCTAACTGTTTGTTTATACCACGATCTCCAGATTACATAAATTACCTTGTGACTACGTGCAAATTTTACCAAATAATTCACCCGGCTATCAAAATAATTGTCGGATCAACCCTCAAGTAAACGACGAACAGTCAAGCGGAAAATTATCTGGATAAGATAATGTTGCAGATATACCATTGTTTGATATTAATTTCGCTGGCGTACACTGCTATTATATACTTTGATAATGGGGTAAACATAAACATACAGTGCAAGATGATACCTAGCTATTTCACTCTTCAACAGTTACCATTACGAAACTTTTCATATTTCGTCCAACTTCGATAACAGTGTCCTAACTTTTTCTAATTACAAACAATGTGAAACTGTTTTCGCAATTCTGACAATAGAACTGTTTTATCTACTAGAAAATATATGAATCTAAATATGGTTACTTAGTATTAATTGTTAGTTAGCATACGGTTTATACAAAATGAATTATCATGATTACATCTATTTTAGAAATTAAGATCTTCAATAATAATTAGAAAATGTGAAGCTTATTATCTTACTTATATGGTTGCATATTTTTAAAAACCCATATTCATAAAATAGATTACCCACTAACCCTTTCCCTTTGTTAACATCCTGAAATGTCAAACTAATTCGAGTTGCAATTCATAAAAAGAATTACTATATTATTTAGTTCCAAAGATAACTCCACTAGTTTGGTGGAATTAGTAATATATGTAGATGATTACTAGCATTTATAAATGATACAGAGGAAGATTTGTGGTGATATTGGACAACCTAGAAGTAAAATACTTTGAATACACGCATGCGCAAAGCATTGTTTGGAGTATGGTTATAATCAATTTTTATATATTTTTTAATTAATTCGTATTACATAGAACACAAACGTTAAAATTAAACTCTTTTATTTTATATAGTTTGGTGGAATTAAATATTTAATAATGAGCATGAGGATGACTCACTGCCGATGACTCATCATGATCTGTCTGGTCAGGTAGTCTTGCTACATAGATCAAGTGAGATAAGATAAGAGCGACACTGCTATTGTTTTGTAGAGTCCGGAAGACTCTAGAAGGTTCGAGATTAAATAGCCGCTCGTATAAAATGTCGCAGCTTGGACTATGGGCAGTTAGCGAGTAGAGTAGAATGAAGTGAGTCAAGTTGAGGCAGACGGAAACAACGACCTGTAAATTAGAAATAAATATTTGTAATGTAGTGTTTCTTATTTTTATTGTTATTTAATATAAATATTCGTGGTTTATGACTTTTTACATCATAAAAGTTCATTTATCAGACTTATGTGGTAAAAACTTATTGCATATTAAAAGCAATAATATTTCTAAAGTGAATTATGTTATTATTACAGATTCTTTGGTCGCTAAGTAATGTTCGAAATCACTTATAAATCAGAAATTTGTAAACCTAACTTTCCTGTCTTGAATATCGGTAAACATTGAAACATATCCTACAATTTTCAAGTACTACTTTCGTGACTTGCATTTTAGTGGTGTAGGTTGTTAGGCTACAACCTCAAAACGGAACCTTTTTACTTGGTGTAACATTAACGCACTAAACTTCGTTATTATAACTTATAAGTTTTCTTTTTGGAGACCATGACATTTTGATGATTAAAAATATAAATAAGTTTATTTTATTAAATATTCATACAGGTCAAAAGTGTATAGGTTATGTATCTTTGACAGCTGAAAACTATTGTAAATGTCAAACTATTTGGAAAAATGTTGTTCAAAAGTTGAAAGGGTAGTTTCAATTATTCATAAGCGCTTATAACACTTGTCGAACAAAAATAACTATTGATCAGCAATACAGCGTAATTATGTCACAAATACACGTGACCGCTTGCTCCAACATTTTACATCTGTCGAACAAAAATTAATATCAGACAACCGGACCAGTTAGGTTTATTTTCCAAGTGTCAAATTCCTAAATTGAATTTTATATCTAGGTTAAATTTTATTCCAACTCCATTATATTTTGCGTTTTACGTTTAATATTTTAATTAACAATTTGATTGAAGGTATTCGCAAATTCCTGCCATATATTTAAACGAAATATTTAGCGGAATTAGATAGAATTTTAATTGGAATGCTCCAAGCAAAAATATTCATTTTTAGCGAAATTACAAGCAAACACCACGTATTATTTATGTCAATAAGTTAGATTATTTATAATTAACATAATACGAAAAATCCCGTTTCCAATTAAATGTTAATACGTAGAAAATAAATATAAACACATTTAAATTTGCAAATTGACCATTCTTTAGTGGGATTTCGTCATACAAATTTTTGTTGATCGTACCTAAAAATATTGTATTTGTTTTTATCACAACATATTATTTATTGCCAAATCTCATTTCCTTTATTTAAGTGAGTTTTAAGAACTACAGCGCCTTTCCCTATATTTGTCATTTGTAAAAGATTTCTTTCTTTTAGTTCTATACTTTAAGTAGAACAATGAAGCATATTTATTATTCTCTGCAAAGTATTTTTTAGCTGATTTCATTATAAAATTACAGGTAGTTTCTTAATACAATGAGTTCTTCCCGCATATTCAAATTCAACATATTTTTAATATGTTTTGAATAATTTGCTACAAAATAATGTTAACGAATATATACTTTCAATGAAAAAGTATATAGTTTTCTTATAATATTTTTTTACCTCTATTTAAACGTATCAGTGAAACAAATATTTTAAAATCATTTAAAGGACGTATAAGTAAAATTTTACGAAAATGAGTACAGTACTCTAAAGAATAATAATACCGTAAAGTCTCATTTATCGGACTGAAATCACAACTGTAAAAATGGAAATGCAACACATTATAAAATAATAGCTATTTATGTAGTAAGTAGGAAACAAAAGTAGTTATTAACGCATGCAAAAATTACGAAACGAGACTCAAGCAAATTTTGTAAGAGCAGAATTAAATAACGATGACATTTTTTTTATTTATTTATTTATATTAAAATGTCTTAATTTCCGACTAACAGTATAAGTTACGATCCTTTCCTGGAATCGGTCAGAAATTTGTAGAAAGTAACAATCAAACATTTGCTGAAACGCTACTTATGCTGCGAATGCGTTGTACAATTCCAATCTGAAAAACAAACCTTGAAACTACAACTTTCTACAATGGGGAAGTTTAGCGTGGTTGAAATTACATGTGAAATATCTTTTAGTCCTAAGTATATTAATAATTATAACTTAAACTGTAATTGGAAGTTAAAATTATGTTGCCAATTATTTATAATTAACGATTTATCTTCGAGCCACTCTGACGTCACAAGTGAGTTATGCGCTTGCGCAGAAGGGATGGTGAGACCTGACTTTTTGAACGTAGGTTGTATTTTGAGACATTACACCACATACTTCTCTGTTTCCATGGGAACCCAGCGCGCGCTGGTTAAGATAGACGATACGTTCTCCGCGAGCCACTCTGACGTCATTTTTGTATAAAATTTCATTTTTTGAGAAATAAAAAAATTTAAAAAATACGTTACACTTCCCCATTAACTGCATACAAAGAATTCCTCCCCCGAAAAGTGAGTAAATCCATACAAATGATCGGGTTAAAAACATATGTAATTCCATTACCCCTTTCCTTCCTTCGTATTCCTTATCTGGGTATTAGCATTTAAATAAAGCAGGATGTTATCTGCCCCGCCGGTTGGGAGGCGCTGATCACGCGGCGCCGCCTGCTGTGATGTGCGTGTCCGCGGCCAGCCGAGCAGAAGACAGCGATAAGGTGACCAAGCGCTGGTTAGCCGTACAGCGAGTAAACTAGGAAATGTGCTGAAAAATGCTCCACGAGGTGGGGATGGAGTCAAAAGGAGGCACCTAAAAGTGGGTTATGGGGATGTGGTGTAAAATGTGATTTAAGAATAATGTAGTGCTGGTTTTTGTAAGATCTGTATGTACATAAATGGTGTGGCAATGTAGAGAGAAATACAGATATAAGGGAAAATAAGTACAATTGGAAACGCATTGGACTAACTAACTCCAACCTAAGGAATATGCTGAAAAATGTTCCAGGCGATGACGGAATCCTCAAAAGAACTCAAAGCTAGGTTATGGGAATGAGGTTCAAAACATAATTTTCGAATAAAGAAATCTTTTTTTTTGTAAGAACGTAAGAACTATACATCTTGAGACGGTATATTAAGATTGTCTTCAAATGTGATATTCTACATTTTATTTCATTCAAATATTTCTCAAAAAATAAAATTTTATACAAAAATGACGTCACAGAAGTTCACGGAATACCTACGTAGCGACTACCTTAAGCACTGCGCGCTAGGTAAGTCAGGTGTCACAATCCCTTCTACGCAAACGCATAACTCACTTCTGACGTCACAAAAGTTTGATGATAAATCATTAATTTTAAATAAATGAGAACATAATTTTAATTTTCAATTACATTTTAAGTTATAATTATTCATATACTGACGATTAAAAATATTTCACATGTAATTTCAACCACGCTAAACTTCCCCATTGAGAACTACTTATAACAATGGAATTAAAACAAATGGACAATACAAGACCACTAAAATTTTCTACATATATAAACCTATAGGCAAAAGCAACATCTGAGGATGAAAAACAAGATAGAAGGTTATTTAACAGAACCTATGTTTAGGTACAGAAGACGTAATTGGCACCAAAACATGATACATGCTTTATATAGGAATAGGATTGGAATTAAATGATATAATTCCTTCTTAAGGCTGATCGTTTCGTGAATAGAATTACTTGCTTTAATTCTAAGAACATAAGTTTGAATTAAAAAACTGGTTACCTATACCATATAAATAGGAGGTTTAGGAATTCCAGAAATAAGTAATAAAAGGTGATTTTATAATAATTTTTGTCAGTATTGTATGTATAATACTTGCATAAATACAAGGTATGACAATCGAAGTCCCTGTATACACTTTATTATATACATATGGAATATTACACTAGTGGCTTGTGTGTTCTTTACAGTACTCCACTTGTGCATTGATATTTGATAAACTGATACAAATGTGGATTCTGTTAATATCTATCAGAATATACATTCATCCTTTCAGCGTAGATTTAATTTTGGAAATAACCTCAAATTATTTTAAGTCTAGGAAGTAAAATGACAGTCGTTAGTTAAAGATTACTTCCCATATAGATATAGCTCCTATGGTACACTTTCCACGTCTTCTAGAGTGCCTGGAAGGTGACATTTTCTTTGCGATAAAACAAATTGGCACACAGACCAATGAGTCCTAATAATATATATCTTTACGCGGTGTTAGTATATATTTCAGCACACTTTTTTATTTATTCTCCATTCTGTGATATTCCTGCAACCCCTTGCCTTACATATGCAATTTCCTGCGCGTAAGTGCAACCTAATTACTGTTATAATATTCATACTCCTTCGTACAGCGGTATCAGCAGATCTCCAGCTGAAGACTTGATGTTTAATTATTCTAATCTTAGCTTGTGATATGGCAGTGCAGCATGTCATGCAACTCGCGGATCCATTTCACTGTCCGGCAAGTGACGTGACGTGTTGCATGATACTGCGGCTGTAATTCCAGGGGGAGGTAATCAGAGAGGGAGGGGTATCAGTAGTGGTGTTCAGTGTAACAAGGCCACATTTCAAAATTGCGAAAAGAATATATTTAGATATGTTTTTAGTTCTTTTTTTTTCCTTCTACCCTCAGGTGTAGGTTGTATAAAGTCCTTTAAGTTTACATGTGCACAAATTTTGTTTTGTCCACTGTTTTTTCTACTTTTTGATTCTATAATTGTTTTTCTCGTTCGGACGAAAACTGACACCTTTCCGGCGTGTTTCCGAATCGGAAAGTGCCTTATTCCGGTATTTTAGTGTAGATGCTAGGCTACAAAAAGTGACAGTTTGAGAATATTTTTCCGTTCGGTGAAAAAGCATTACCGTATAGTACGCAGTCCATTGGTTTCCGTAAATACAACTACAATCATATTTATTTCATTATTATTGAATATAAACTGATCGAAAAATAATAAATAGGATGTGTACCCCCTAGAAAAAGTAACTGATCTTATTGGTATTCCACCACCAATAACTTTGGTCTTTCCCGTTACCTTTTCATTATATCATTAGACATCTAAATTTGTCCTTTCGTTCATACCTATCAATGTGACTCCACCAGGCCAGTTGTCTTGTTTCTATAAAGTATAGTATTAGTTCTTCCCTTATGGATTCATTTCTTACTCTATCTAGTATTGTTATTCATTTAACTCTTTTTATCGTATAAATTTTAATTTACATTCTATTTGACAATATCCATGATTCACACCCGTTGGATAGTATTGATTTATATATTTTGAAGCATACCGTCATTTTTGTTTTATAACTTACCTACTTATTTTTCCTTATAACATTATACGTATTTCATTGCGTGACATATTATTTAGTTTTTTACCTACTTTCTATTGTTATGCGTACATATTTGAATTTATTAACTTGTTGAATTGTTTACCACTATATTTTATGTTATAATTATTATGTATTAATATAATCTTGATAATTTTCTACGCTGGTAAACAAGTGAACTGTTCCATATTCTGGATCATCCACAATATTGAAACACGTGTTTGCCACGTGGCCAGAAGCCCTAATTTCAAATTCCCTATTCTGGAGGTTACAATAGCCCTTGATTTTGAAAGTAATTACTTTCTCCCAATATTGGTTTCATGGTTCCCACGATAGATTGGGGATTATTCCTTATTTACACTTAACAAGTTTATGTAGTTTTGGGGTACGTGCTCCCTATCCTTATTTGTGGGAAAGCAATTTTACAGAGGTTGCAAAATAAATGATTTTCCATATCATATCATACGAACTACCGGTTTCGAAGTGAAGTTATATTATTTGTTAGTATTTTTAACTTTAATTTTTATGAAATATAAGGTGATCCAAATTGGGCTTCCGAATTTTAATTCTAAATAGCGAACAAAATATTGGAAAAGAATATTTTTTTATTATCAATATAAAGCTGACATGAAATTATTCTTTTCGCAAAATTGTTCATAATGCTTTCGCATAAATGCAGCTCTATTTTAGCAATTTCATGTCTGATACTCCATTTTGACTTTAAAATCGTAGCTGTTTTGTTGACATAAACCCTTTCCTTTAAATACCCCCAGAGAAAAAGTCTAATGGGGGTTTGATTGCAAGATCTCGGTGACCAATTAATTTTACCCCTCTGCGATATATAACACGACCAGGAAACTTGGTTTCTATAAACTAATAAAGATACCATTTGCTTCAACCTTTTGTACGAGATCAATAATGACACGCTCCTTTGCACATTATTGCGTCCAAAAATTGTTTTGTAACGTCATTTAATTGATTACTTATTTTCAGTATATATTTGTATAATTTTTATGCATTGTTGCTTTACTCATGGCGTTGTGGTGAATTTACTAAGTGTTTTGTTGCTCACACAACACAAATGGCACGGAATTCAAATCCAGAAATCCATTTTGAATCACCCTTCATAAATAAGAGTTTTTGATAACTTTTATTAGAATTATTTTACAGTTGCAGCAATTGAATTTATTGTTATAAACATATGGATCTTGAAGAACTAAATTAAAATTTTCAAACACTCAAACAAGCTTTCATAGCTTGATTAATTTCGATCAATAAAAGAAAATAATAAACAAATTTTATAAACTTTTTACATATCTAATAACAATACGAATAACGCGAAATAGTGTTATTTTTTCTAATATTTAACGACCGCTCTACAACAACAATGAATAAATGTAAAGGAAGATAACAAACGTAATATTATCGTATACCGATTACTTCGGTGAAAACAACAATAATATCCCCATCTATGTATTCCTTTTTTAAATCTTTTCTGTTGGACCTTGGGTACTATCTGTCGCATACTTCTCCCCTTTTCTGTCTACAGGATTTTCTAATTTTGTGTCTCTTTCTAGATCATGTCCGAGAATTCAGTTGTGGCCTGATGTACTACAGGACGTTCTATCTGGACAGCAAACGAGATGCCCTTTACGTTGGAGCAATGTAAGTCATTTTTATTTAAAGTCATTGTAATTTACTTCGAATTCCCTGTGTTTACTTTTTTACTACGCTGAGCAGATTAAATTATCGAAGACTCCTAATGGGGTGTTGAAAGAAGGGAAAATGAAAGGTTTTAAAAGAGGTTTATTATTTTTAAAGTACATAAATTTACGGAATTTAAAAACTTAAAAGCATCGGGGGTATAACCTCGGTAATTTTTTAATTCATGAAACATAATTTACGTTTAAAAATTCAAGCTCAATTTGTATTTGTCAATAAACAATTTTATGAATAATTATTTTTCATTAAATTGATATACGTATTGCCTTTCATTTAATGTAATTGTTTTGTCATTAACTGATTACATAATGAACTGTTCAATCCAAAAACAATCTGTTTGTTATGTGTGTGTGTACCCTGCTATAGAAACTTATCCAGTTCCTATACTTAGGAACATAGTATGGTATTAATGTCAGTATATTATTCTGCAATAGGTGTATTCTTTTTGCACAAATTTTCACATCACAAGTAAACTATGATGATGTGATAATATATCTTCTTTATGGACGCTAATGTTTGAATGTTACTTGAAGATTTGGGATGTTTCTTGTTTCATTATTAATTTTAAAATACTGTTATTTTGATAGTAATAATAAAATTGCCAATAATATTGTGGATTTTGTGTTAGCAAGTTTTAATTTTATTTATAAACAAATAATTTTTCTTTTTCACTGGTTTCCGGATATTAAACTTTTGTTTACATAACTATGGCATAATTTTATACCATGTAATTTTTTAATATTACCGTTTAGAATTTTCAAAATAATACGGGCAATTGTCATATCATATCAAACTATACAGACGTGATCACGAAAGAGAATTTTATAAAATAATATTTATTAATAACGTGAAACTGGTAAACTGTTGAACAAACCACGGATGTTATGAATTATACCAGACTTTAGATGTCTTAAAATCTTATGCTACAATATTAGTAGCGCGTTTCCTTCGTTTGGGTAACTAAGCAACCACGCTAACATCCTTACAAGATGGTCAGGGCAGTAAGTTCTTGTTCATCAACGTTATCAGAGGAAGTGGCATAGCTGTCCCAGTTTATTTTTTCCATTAATTTTAATACTTTTAATTTTTTCGCCGGTCCGTAGCGAGATAAGAGCCTTGGCTAAGGAAGGAGATACTCATCTAAGATTTAATTAGTTTGGCTAAACTAATTATACGCTGGCTCCGGACAATCTTTTCCAGTTTTCGGAAGTTCTGCAAAGGGACGGAAGGGAAACTAATCTGGAGAATGGAACCTTGAGCAGGAAAGATAGTGTTCTGGAAACTGGAAGGGACGTATATTTCACTGAAATATCATTATTTTCACATATTTACAGTATAAGTCATTTCTTCGGCTATTCACAAATACAAAAAATTAAACCTACTTATTTATACTGTAACGTTTTATTTATTTAGGTGAAGTGTAAAATTGATTAAAACACTAATATTTATATAACTAAGTTTAATTAAAGAAATATGAATTATAAAGAATAATGAAAAATAACTAACACTAAGAATTAACAAATATAAACACTAATTTAAGAACTAATTATTATTACTAAAGACTTAAACACTAAGATAATTTATTTAAACAATTAAAACTACGCAATATTTATTTCAACACTATTTATATCACTGTCTATTTATTTATATCACCATCTGTACACTACGCGTATTAACTCAAGACTGTCCTCGCGATCTTTCGCTTGGGGTATTTATATTAAAACAGTTCTATCTAGAATATTCCACGATTCTGTGAATCAGAACAATGGGGATCGGACGGACGTGTTTCAACCTGTTCGCTAGCTGCCGCAGCCCGCGCCGCCGCCCGCGCCGCGACCCTGGGTTCGCTACATTGCCCCCTCCTTAAGACTGTTTCGTCCCGGAACAGTTCGTTATGACGAAATCTGCATGCATCACCCTTGGTGCATCTGGAAGTCTTGAAGAAGTAACAGTCGACGGTCCGTTTGAGCTCTTCTTGACCGGTAGAGTTGAAACTGCAGACTAGAATTTCCACTCCGGTAAAGCGGAAGATTGTTTCTAACATGCTTCTAACAATCCTCCAATCCAAACCATCTAGTCCACAGCCTATCTTCGGTACCGCCAGTTTCATGATGTCGTTTTCCAACAGATGGTCCTTCATGTCGCACAGCGAGTCCCATAAATTGCGGTATGACGGCTTTTGATGTGAGTATTGTTTCGTAACCAGGTAGTAAAGGTATCGCTTGTTTTCTACGTTATCATCCTTCAGTTGTAGCGTTTTTCCAACAGTTGGACGTTGGTTGGCCAGTTCTTGTACTCGTCCAAATTTTCTTTTAAAGACTGAAGCGATGCCGCGGGACATTTTAATGTCTTTCGCTACACAGTGAGCGAGGGAATATTCTGGGGACACGGTGAACAGATCTCGTTGTTCTTCTCGTGTCACGCCATACCGAGCCTTATGACCAGTAGAATGACTTTCCATGAAGTCTTCAAATGTAGGTTCCTCAGCTACAACCCGGCGTACCGTCACTCCCCGATGATCGTCAAAATTATCACCAGCGAAAGGGGCTAACCGATTGAAGTGGACTACTCTCGGCTTTCCATTAGGTGTTTTCCTAATTCTGTAGACCACATCATTTATTCTTTTTACGATCACGTAGGGACCTTCCCAATTCTTTTGCAGCTTCGGTGATAAGCCACGACGTCTTTGTGGATTGTAAAGCCACACCAAATTCCCAGGTTGATAACCACCTTTTTCAGCCTTTACATCGTACTGGTCTTTCATCCGATCGCTGGCACCTTGAATATTTGTACGGACTTGTTCGTGGATGTCATTCATTCTTCTCCGTAAGTCCTTTACATAGTCCTCCCCGGCTAGATCTTCACCGGGTTTACTGCCAAATACCAGGTCACATGGTAAGCGCAACTCCCGCCCGAATAAGATGTTTGCTGGCGTCTGCCCTGTTGTCTCATGCACGGATGAACGGTAAGCCAACAAGAACAGATGAAGATGTCGGTCCCAGTCTCGTTGATGGTTAGAGACTACCTTTGACAAATACCGATTTATTGTTCTATTCATCCGTTCAACCATGCCATCAGACTGCGGGTGTAATGCAGTAGTTCTGGTTTTCTTTATTCCTAATATCTTACAGATATTTTGGAACAGAGCAGACTCGAAATTCCTTCCTTGGTCGGAATGTATCTCTCGCGGTACTCCGAATCGGCAGATGCATTCTTTTACCAAGACTTCAGCGACCGTTACGGCTTCCTGGTTGGGTAATGGATAGGCTTCGACCCACTTAGTAAAGTAGTCCATTACTACTACTATGTATTTATTTCCATCATCAGTTTCGGGAAATGGTCCGGCCACGTCAATCGCAATGCGTTCAAAGGGACTTCCAACGTTATATTGGCGCATAGGAGCTCTTCTTTTTCTATGTGGCCCGTTACTTCCCGCGCAGATCACACATTTCTTGCACCACTCTTTAACATCCTCCTTGCAATTTACCCAGTAAAATCGTAGGCGTAGCCTTTCGAGGGTTCTATTCACTCCAAAATGTCCTCCACCAGATCCGTCATGGATCTCTTCCAATACTTCCGGTACTCTGTTCCTAGGAATTATCAACTGGGTTCTACTCTCAGTACCATCTGTATTTTCTACGACACGTTTCAGGAGGCCCTCTTCAACCACAATAGAATCCCACTGCGCCCAGTACGATTTTACACTTTGTGAGTGTCGTGCAACGTCTTCCCAAACTGGCCTGCCATCGCCATGCTTCCAATCAAGTATGATCTTTAAGTCCGGATCATTCTCTTGGTCCCTCCGTAAGTCTTCAGGTTGCCATCTCCCGTCCACTACCGTTGTCCTTTTGACGGTGGCAAGTTTCGCTTCCAAATGACAAGAGTGCTTGCACTCTTCTTCACGGGTCTTCTCTCTCGCCAGGCTTACACCGTGAACTACTTTCTTCACTCCTACTTCTTTAACAGCAAGAGGAGTTGTTGCTACTTTTTCACTCGTTTTATTTTTAAACTTCTTTTCAGTTTTCGCTGCAGTATTCTGGTTTTGCAGTTTCCCGCACAGCCTTTGCGGGTGGCCTAGCTCTCCACATTTCCAGCAATGAAGTATCTTTCTTTCAGCATGAATTTCAGATACAACTCGCTTTATTTTGTCTTCAATTCCCTCAGCATCGACATTTTGCACTTGTGATAGGTTACGTGAAGCTTGTTTAGCTGCTTCATACTCTAAGGCGTATGATAGTGCATCAACTACAGTTTTCGGTCGAGCTAATAGTAGTGCTTGCTGAGTTTCATTATCTCGGACCCCATAAATAAATGCTTGTGTAGCTAGGCATTCCAAAACGCTGTCAGGGGCTGTAGGATGTGCGAGACGAACCAGGCGAGCTATGTCGGCTTCAAATTCTTGCAAGTTCTCTTTAGAATTTTGATACCGGTTTCTTAATTGTGTTTGGTACACCTACTCCAGATGCGCATTGCCATATCGCATATCCAATCTCTTAACAAGTTGTTCGTAATCTTCTTGTTCATCCTCTTTTAGCGTCTGGAGGATATCGATAGCTTCTCCACGCAGCGAAACTGTCAGCGCTGTAGCTTTTTCTTTGGAAGTCCAGCCATTTGCTTTGGCAGCGGCTTCAAACTGTTTTAAATAATTCGGCCACGATGTCTTGCCGTCGAATTCTGGTGTTTTTATATGGATTCTGGAACTATTTTCTTTTTCTGGCTTCTTTCCTTGAATCTCATCCGTCTTAACTATATCAGGATTTGAAACCGTTGGTGACGTAATTTTGGAGACATTTTTCTGTAATTCTTCAACTTTCTTCTCGTAAATTTCTATTCTCTCTTCCAATATCCTAGAACTGTCTTTCAATTGCTCGTTTAGTTTCTCTTCCAAAGTTCTAGAATTTTCCATTATCTCTTCTTTCAATATTCTAGAACTTTCTGTTAATTTTTCTTCCAATTTCTGTTCTAAACTTCTGGAATTTTCTATTAATTCTTCTTTCAATGTTTGAGAATTTTCCGCCAACTTTTGTTCTAAAGTTCTAGAATTTTCTAGCAACTCTTCTTTCAATGTTCGAGAATTATCCGTCAATTTTTGTTCTAAATTTTCTATCAATTCTGATTTCAATGCTCTAGAATTTTCCGCTAACTTTTCCTCCATAATTTTACCAAAATCAGGTAAGCTACCCGTAATTTCGAATAAAAAGTCATCAGGATTTTCACCAACTTCTACCAAAGCTTGCCGTAGACGATGTTGTAAAACAGACTTGGTTCCCGATGTCTCCAACTCTCGTTCCTCCAGCTCCCTCTTGAGATCGGCCACTTTTAATTCATTTAATTTTACTTGTTTAGACGCCATTTTATTTATTTTTAGTTTACACTTCACAGTATTTATTTAACCCCACACCTGACACCAATTGTAACGTTTTATTTATTTAGGTGAAGTGTAAAATTGATTAAAACACTAATATTTATATAACTAAGTTTAATTAAAGAAATATGAATTATAAAGAATAATGAAAAATAACTAACACTAAGAATTAACAAATATAAACACTAATTTAAGAACTAATTATTATTACTAAAGACTTAAACACTAAGATAATTTATTTAAACAATTAAAACTACGCAATATTTATTTCAACACTATTTATATCACTGTCTATTTATTTATATCACCATCTGTACACTACGCGTATTAACACAAGACTGTCCTCGCGATCTTTCGCTTGGAGTATTTATATTAAAACAGTTCTATCTAGAATATTCCACGATTCTGTGAATCAGAACAATGGGGATCGGACGGACGTGTTTCAACCTGTTCGCTAGCTGCCGCAGCCCGCGCCGCCGCCCGCGCCGCGACCCTGGGTTCGCTACAATACATTAAGTGTATCTCATAAACGAAATGTTTTCAGAAGAAAGATTTTTTTTTAAATTAAGTATGTAAGGTAAGAAGCACCTAAAAAAAGTTTTCTTGCTGCCGTTCACTAAGTTTAACTTACTTCCATAGCAACATAAGTCATAAGTTCCTGATAACTTCTGTTATTTGGTTACCATTGTTATAGAAATAACTGTCCTACTAGCAGAGTAATTTTGAACGGGTAAAATTAACTATAAAAAGTTGCGAATAAATAAATCTGAACTGTCAAGTGAATTGTTACATTTTACAGATATTTTAACATTATTTGAAGTTAATAGCTGCTGCTGATGCAAAAATATAACAGCGACTCGGAATGTAAGTACCCAACACAACTATTCTCGTACAGTAACATGAACTTCGGTTCCAGGCTCCACCTCAGTTCATGCATTCTCGGAAGTTATGTTGTACTTACATTCCTTGTAACTTAAATAACTATTATATGAATTCGTCTTGAGACTACAAATATACAGACATCACACTAACGCAAAGTCAAAACTTTTTATCGGTACCATTTTCATCTATGGTACAACTTTCCTAAATGAAGATCATCTAAAAATTTAAGTACTTTAGATTCATGATCTGTTAAAATAAATACTTGCATTGTAGTGGTACAACTAGATTATCAGTCCACAAGCTCTGGAAAGGCAGCTTTAGTGTATTTTATACCACTGAGACACAGCTGTTTGTATTTTTGTTTAAAGATTGTCACGACATCTGTCTCGAAATATCAAAATCTGTTCTGACTCCTCAATCTGTAAGTAGGTAATGGTTGAAGTCGTTTACTAATGAGAAATTTTATTTATAATCAACTGCCTTAGTAATACAATTAGTAAATTTTAAAAAATATCCGATCTTTCAGGAATAAACATGTCTTTTGTGAGAATCAAATTTATAATTTAGATACCTATATTTTAAAGATATTTCAGAGAAATTTCATTTTTAAATTAAACAAAGTTACTATTTTCTTATTTATTTCCAAGTCAGTAAATAATATTCAAAATCACTTAGGTACCAATCAGTAATTTGTAAAATAACTTACTGCTTTGAAAACTCAATTGACAAACATTTAAAAATATCCGATCGCTTCTTTTTGTGAGAGAAAATCGTATAGGTAAGAACTCCAATGGAAGTATTAAGAATAAGACAATGACTGAAACATTCTCTGAGCAAATAGCGTGTTTTGGTTTGAACGACATATTTATTATTTGTGTTCATTTAGCGGTAGAACCCTTGCGTCCCTTTAATGAAAGCATCCAGATTTGTTTACTTGCGCGAAGCATGTCATGTCTTCGGACAATTAATCATCGCGTTTGGTACAAGGTCCTGCCGGTAGCGCATGCTATCAAAGGCTTACAGTTCACATCCTGTGGATTTTTACTCGGTAGTTAAACACGTGTTATCTAAACCATAGGGGGCGATTGTTGAGACCAGGTCACTGGAAGAGATAACCCAAGGAATTTACATGTTTCGCTAATTGATTCTTTGAAGCATAGTTACGAAAATGCTGATAAAATGTACACAAAATATCAATACTTGCAGAATGTAGATACCTCAATCTGTTCCTTCTGGGAATGGTATAATACCTAAAATTTTATTCTTTTGGCCATAAGGTGAAGAAGACTGCTACAAATAGGAGTACACTAGGTTTTTTTTACATAATAACTAAAATTCACGCGATTAGTTTTTTCATCGTATATTTCTGACTAAATTTTTTGTCTGAATTTGATCCAATTAAACGTATACCTAGTACGTTATTGTGAAAATTAATGTGAATAACGGGTAATCTACCTTTTTTGAGTAAAATTATTATTTATTTTTGTAAAATATAATCTGTTTATTCGCGTTACCTGAGCAACGTCGGGAATCTCAAATTTTCACGTCTTTCCCAAATTAGCGTGAGGGAAATTTTTAAAAAACACTTCTATTTCTAGAGCAATTATTAAAAAATTATATTTACAATAAAAAAGTATAATGTCTTAAACATTCTTTATCATCTATACCTACAATACGATACATAACAACGATCTTAAGCTCACAGTTCGTGCGCCCCGGTTACATGTTAAAATTGCGTATCTTAACGGTATTCCATACAGTGTACGAAAACAACTGAACTGGTGGGATCTTAAGAATAAGCAAACGTGATGCTCAGCGCACTATCTCGTTTTATTGGGGCGCTAATTTTTCGAGCCCCAATGAGAGAATGGTACAAGTTGAGGAAACTCACAACAAAAAAGAGTTAAATTGGTGCATTTATGTTTTCATATCAAAAATAGATATACAGGGTGTTCCATGTAAGTGTGCCACCATTGCTATCTCGAGAACTATAAGAGCTACGAGGTTGGTTAAATTAGCAAAGAACCACCATTTTGCAAGACTAATACAATGAGCAAAAAAAAATTTTTTTCGGCTGGTGGTTCTCAAAATACCGTACACAACTTTCTTATTTTAAATGGGAACATATGTTTATTTTTAGGTTATTCGATAATAATACTTCTCAAACTACAGAACATAGCTACAGAGCTAGTATAGAGTAGAAGTTTATTTCGGTGCAGGGCTGTTAGGAAAATATATGAGATAATAAAAAGTGCGATGTAGATGTTAAGTATGCAGAGAGTGCTACATATAAATATCTTTTTAGTTTATGAATGTGTGTATATATACGGGTGTATAATTTAATAATTATCCTGTTTGAAATTCTGCCACGTACTGCGGCTGAGCGTATAAAAGTCCTGATGCATTCTGAGCGAGATAACCGCTCTAATAGTAAACTAATTCGAGTGCATGTGCAATGTAGTGCATCCAGGCACCGCTTTACTGCACCTCTATTATTTATGCCTCAATTCTATTATGGATACGTTTCACAGACGGGCTTGTTTCACGCTCATTTCTTTATCATTACCATGAGAATTACACAAAGGAGAAACGGCTCAAATACCACCCACTATAACTAGTTCACAATCAGCGAAATATTGTTGGCTTACATTTAAAGCCTATCATATTCAGGAGTAAATAATAATGTAAAGAGCGAGACTCACCGCAGATGAGTCATCACGGCTGACCTGTCTGGGCAGGTAGTCGCGCTAAAGGTCAAGTGAGAGTATTATAGAGTCTAGACGGTTCTAGAATGTTCAAGATTAGCTGTCCGTAGGTATTAAAGAGTCGCATCGGGCGGCACTAAAAGTCAGTATTGATCAGAGTGTGCAGAGAATGACTGAAGAAAATCAGTATATCTCAGCGACATGTAAAATAGAAATAAATAAATAGTTGGAGATATAAATACCGTATAAACAAATATTTCGTGGTATTAAATGTTTAAATAAATGTTCTTAGTGTTTAAATCTTTATTAATAATTATTATTCTTCATCATAGCGTTACTAATACATATTTATTATTTTTTTATAACTTATTATTCGTTTATTAAACGTAGTTACATAAATATTCATTTTTCAGTTATATTAAGACTTCACCTTAATAAATAAACGTTACAATATGCTATGCCTTATCCAGCAGTATATATAGAGATCAGTGGTCTGTATTCCTTCTCTCATCTAAGATGATGTATAACTATAGCACCAGTTTGAATAATGCATGCGATACACCGCTGATTATTTATAGCGGTAGATGACTTGAGATCCCTTAAGAATCCATCTTTGGATTAGTTGTCACCTCATCACGCCTGCTTCATTATTCAGGCATCTTACAATGACCAGCCAGCCGGGGTAGTGAATTTTACATCAGTCATAGCGAGTAATCTTCCCGCGCGTTTAACCCGACCAGCTACTCAATTATTTGCCGATCAGTTAGCGAGTTCGCTTCTCTAGCACCTGGGTTCTTCTGAGATTAGCTAAGGAAGTTGCGAGCAAACACCGGTAGGGAGTTGTTGTGTTGATACAGTGGCACGGGACAATGGGTTTCTAAAGGGTAAATACAAACAGGGGTTATGATTATAAATATATCATAACGATTCGCAGTCGAAATTCATGAATAGCTCTCTACATCTTCATATTTACTTTAATTTAATTTGTAATGAATATTTTTGTTATATAGTAAACATTTTGATCGTGGATAAAAATGGTGGAATATTGAATATTCTCGCTCGACATTTTGATAATGAGGTCTATTTATGCTTGGGCTTTTTGTAAGTCTCGCTATTAAAATAATGAGGCTTTTGTGAGTAGCTGGACACAATGCAGTAAACTGTGAAAACGTGATAACTATAGGAGATTTTAATAATATGACACGTAATTAACTATATGGTTCATACAATCAATATTCTGATGCACACTATCTGATATTGCCGATATATTAATTTAATTTTCCCATCTTTTATTCCCTGACAGTTTAATATAGAAATTATGTTCTAAATGATGGTAATCGCCTTCCATGTTGTAAGTTGCAAGTGTTAGGCTGGCTTTAGGAATCAATTATTATTAACTTCACATAGGTTTAAAACATTTAATATTTTTTATTTGACTTAATTTTTTTAGTAAACAATTATTTTAGATTGCAGTCGTTTGAAAAAGTGTCGTAGTCTCGTGGTTTTTTTTTCAATAACCACTATGGAAAGTGACACTTTTCTCGCACTATATAAAATTTGAAAGTTGCGTATTTTCCACAATCGTAGGTTAAAGTGTGAGAATTATTTTTCACAGTATTTGCCAACACTGCGCATGTGCAGTGTTGGAAATATCACTTCTCACAGTAATTGCCCACTGCGCATGCGTGAAATTACTTTGTTTTTTTTTGTGTCAAATAGCTTTTGTGCAAGTATTTTTCTTCTGTAACGTTTAGCAGTGTGGGCGTGCAGAATCACCTATTTCCCACCTTGTGTGATACCAGCACTTAACTTCGTCTCGTGGCGAAACTTTCACACCTCATGGAAAATAAGCGACTTTCTGCACTTGTTGGACAATATACTATTTCGTACAAATCAAAAATCATTGATTTTTTAAAATCAAATAAGTCATGATTTTTTTTTTTAATATTTAAAAATATCTGACTATACTACTGCACTTTTAATTGTTTTAAAAAGCAATATAAATATTTTATTTCATAAGCGAAAACGAAATTTGTAATAAAACCAAAAGGATTCAACTGAATAAATTAAATGATAAAATTATAAAATACCATTTAAGATATTATTATATACAGAATATATTTTAGTTATTATTAATTGTTTCGTAGCAAATAATTATATTTGTATTATAATTTTTGATAAAAATCAATGATTTTTATTTAAAAATGTAGTTGATTTAAATCAGGCCTACCCTAATTTATAATGCTTATTTCATCTGTTAAAGTAGTAGTAAATAATTAATATTAACATTTTATATACCTACTATAAGATCGGCGTTAATTTTTTTTCAGGCCTACCCTGATTTATAATGCTTATTTTATCTGTTAAAGTAGTAGTAAATAATTAATATTAACATTTTATGTACTATAAGATCGGCGTTAATTTATTTTTTAAATGTCCAATAACAAACTCTTTTCAAAATTTAATATGAAACAATAAAGAATCTTCACTAAACAGACAAAAGGAATAAATAAAATTTGAATACTTTTAGTAAATTTTCGTGTATTTCTTGGAGACTGCCTTGCATGTCTACGTTGAGAATTTAATTAGAGGTGATATTAAAATGGCGGGTTGTCAGTACATCAATTTTGATTAGTTGTTATGAGTATGAGTCTGAGAGTAATGTGTTGCAGTGATTATTTCGATGCATCAATCATGTTATCCAGCCTGGACATGCCCCATCATCCACCCGTCATTTGTTTCCATCGATAGTTTGTTGTTTCAGACCCGCACACAACCTAGGGGTAGTTTTCCCACTACAAAAGAAACTACAAAATCGATGAATTGTGGATTTCAGCTACGTGTATACATTCATTTACATGATCTGTATGCATTTTTCATATTCATATATTTTTGGAAAAAGTAACATAAAAATATGATGTGTACTATACATTACTTCTTTTAATTCTTATAAATTTATTTTAGTTCCTTATATTTTACAATAAAAACAATTTATACCAACACATTTAAAATTCTTATTTCTTAGGGCCTTGGCAATGTTGTCAGTTGACATTTCAATGCCAACCAAATTTACACCAAAACAATCTGTTGTGTAATATCAAAATATTTTTATTTTATTCTACGAATTGCCTACATTGATATCATAAACATTGTTTCATGTAACTAATTTATCAATGACAATATTTACTCGATATCATTAAGTAAAAAATTAGGTTCGTTATATTCCCGCTTTTAACATTTTAAACTGCATTCTCATTCACGTACCTGTCGTCAGAAATATAGCGCTGTTACATAAATTTTAATTTTAAATGTTAATCTAAGTGAATTTATAAGATAATATATAGTTTTTGTCATTATTATTTCTAGTCATAATGGTTAATTTTTAGTTTTTATACAATTTTTCCTTCAATTCGACAGGAGTCATATATAGGCCATTGCATTCTCAATAAAATCTTGCAGTCCTTTCAATAGAATCGTAAATTTCTACGTGTGTAGATTAAAATAATATTCATGTATTATTTCAAAATTTCAATGTATTTTTTAAGTAAAAAACCTATTTATTTTTTATAAGAACTTTTTTATTCGTAGAGAGCAATAAAAGTATGAGGTAAAAATTTTAAAATTATTTTTGTAAATTTCATTGAATTATGTTATTAATATGAAACAATCTGTATTAAGATGTAGAAATACCTGTAGTATTTTCCTGAACAATATGGTAGTAGCCGGACAATTTTTATTTACTAAAAACTGTTTTCCCACGTTAAATAACTATGACAACAATTTCTTGGAGCACTCAGTTTATTGAAATGTGCGATTTTACCACAATCCCTAAACTTTTAGATGTACAAGGTAAAAAATTTTAAATTTATGATTATTGATATCTGCGGTGTGCTTGGCACACCCAGTAATGGATAAACAAGCTGTGGTATTTTTATATATTTTCATCACGATATATAATTTTTGAAGCAACGGCGCCTGGATTTAATTTTATTTCTGATGGAAAAACTTTACAACTTAGTCGGTAGCGTGTGTGTGAAATTAATTTTTAACACATTAAAAACTGCAATTTCAGTACACACGTCAGGGTGCACGAACGGCACCCGGTAGTTATCTTGTCAGAATTTCTCAGAATGCAAGTAACTTTCCAATAAAAGTAAGAAACCCGGCCGAAGTGAAAATAATGAGCTAGCATGCATTGCATGTTGCAGTACAACCTAATTATTACCACCACGTCTGGATATGGAATGACACACCAAGGGGTTGTTCTTGAAGCAAAATGATATCGCCCTCGCATCGATCATTATTGCCCGCAATTTTCATACTTTGTAATAGATTTAAAGACTGTTTTAAACGAGTCTATATATGGGGCAATAAATAGTACAAGAAATGGTACAATATCTTGTAACAAAAATTGCTAGATTTTCAGGAAGTTTTGTATGATACCAATGCAATTCTTGTACCAATATATTGCCTCTGATTCTGTGCACTTTCCTTGAATATGTCAATGTGACAAACAAAATGAACCATAAATTAATTTTAATTTAAAATTTTCAATATTTACAATTTTACCAGTAGCAACACCAAGTTTTCTTTAACCACACTACATACAATAAAAACAAATAAACATTAGAAACGTGTGAGCTCGTAAACTTCATATATGCATATGCTCGCAGCCAAATTGTTTGTCAGATTGTATGAGAGGTGGAACGTGTTCTATTTTTTCAACACATTTACGATTGTATGCAATTTAAATTGTACAAAAATTGTGCAATATCTTGTACCTACAAAATACGGGCTAGTCTTAAACGGCCTTAACATTTAATATATACTATGACAAATTAAAAAAATAAATCTAGGTTAGTAACTTCTAAGATATGATAATATTCAGTCATTTCAAATTTCATGTTAGATCCAATTTGGATTTTAAAATGTTTTTGATAGAAAACTTATTTTTACAAAATTATTTTGGTCTGAAATACGTGTTTTATATTTTACATTTTCTGCAATAATTTCCATTTTCTGGCAAATTTCTTTCTTATACGGGCAAGGAATAAGCTTACTAGTTACCACCTAGCAAATCCGTATGTTATAATTTATTTAGTCTTTTATTAGTTTTTACTGCAATAGTATCATTACATTCGTCGTAGTTTATGAACAGAGCAATTAATTTTTTAAAAATTACATAACGTAATATTGATAAAAAATCATTTTAAAATTAATAAAAAAGCAACAAAATTTACTTGTGAAATAAAAATAGATAGACAACATATAAATCCTCTAAGTAATAAATCTTATAAAAATATAGGTAATTTTATTGTTTTAATTAAATTTGTATGCACAATATATTTAAATGTACATAATACCCTAAATCATCTATTATCTAAAAAGTTTAGATAATTTTATCATATATGTATATTAAAGGAATTGTATTTTTTTCTACGAAATCAATACCTCCCTTCATCTTATGGTAAACGAAAAACAGAATACTATAAATAATAATTTGGATATAAGATATGAATGCAGCAACATACAAATATATAGAAAATATATACCATTATTTGAATAATTTGCATAATTCAAACTGATGCGTCTAGCAATGAGAAATACCCCATGATGATATGCAGCGAAGAAGCGTGATGATATATTCAAATAGAAGCGTTGCACAATGGAATATAAGTGATGTCAAGTGTATTTAACATGATCTATGTCAGAGCTGAATAGACGTAGTGAACAGTAACAAGCAGTGTAACATACGTCAAACTTGTAACATCGCGTAGTTTTTCCAGTTAATTTCCCGTAGACAATCCGTCGGCTGGAGTTATTCAATTCATGAAATCAGCCCGAGAGCTCAGTCAACAGCGTGCATCCCTTGACTTGTACATAATCAAGCTATGCATTTAAATTATCAATAAACAGAGTGATAGGCGGCAGACAATGGAGGTGCGAAGACGCGTCGTTGTGCGTCTTTTGTCTCAGCGACGCCATTGTTCCGGCGAGCTTCTTTCGAGGGCGGCGAGCTATTCATATGCAGCAAAAAATTATACCGACAGAAAGGGATTGTGCGGTCTGCCCTAACCTGGTTAAAGGATGAAAAGTCGAATATTACCTTCTAAAATACTAGCTTTCTCCTCAGCTTTAGTCGTATTGGAATGTTTTACTAATAATTCCAAATTAGTGTCCGACCGAAACACGATTTTCAATCGGCCGATACCGTAACCGAAACCGAAACTTATGTAGTTACGCTAAAATTTAGTTAAATTTTTATTAAACACATAAACCTAGCGTTTTTCTCATCTTCAATTTATTAGAAAATCACCTTATTATTGTAAAGATAATGGCCCATAATCTGAGCTTACTTTTGTAACAAAATCATTTTTAGGGCGCCTGATTTTACATTATGATCTTATGAGACCAATTTTCATTTTTAACATAACACTCAAAAGTGAACTTGGAAAACGAGGTACTATATTTATTCAAGAAGTAAATACTTCAGTTATCTATCACCCCTTCACAAATATCATAAATAATCACAATCATATAAATAGTCTTTTCAAGAAATTTTTTATAATGAATGCTATTCTCTTAAAATGACTAAAGTTTTTTCTCTTAATGTAAAATAAGTCGTTGTCTTAATTCTATAAATTAAAGTAATGAGATCTTTCTTCATTTTGCATCTCAATGATCCTATACTATGTGTCAATCAATTTTTTCTTTGATACTACCCAGTTTAAATTGCACTACAAATGGTACGAGATCTTGTACAATTTATGGGCATAGCATAAAACAGGCTTTGCTACAAATATAAGTCTTAAGTTTCTGATAACAATTATAACTACAAGGTTAAATGCAATCCAGTGATATATTCGTATGTGGGATTTCAATTTGTTTCATATAAGTTGGGAAACTTTGCAGTAAAGTATAAGAAAACCTAGTAGTTTTCCAACAACAATTACTTATATTATTAGTTCCTTTTTATTTTCTATTATACGGGAAAACAATAATAATCTATGTTAACATTAATGCATAGACATCCGGTAAAGGCAAGACAAGTGTCTGATTAACTTTAAGCAATGTTAATGTTAAAATAATTTCGCAAATTAAAAATACTTGTGTGAAACAAGTGATGGTATAAAGGTAGTGTGGTGTTTTGTAGGAATGACGACGTTCAATATATCTCCGTCCTTTTCTCCAGCATTATTAATGACCTGTAGTAGCAGATAGCCATTATCTAGATACGTTGCTCATTAGCACATGATGTTAACACAACCCTTGGTTTAGGGAGGAGGTTTCCTGCTTAGTAGCAACTAGCCAAAATTGCTCTAATTAATGACGGTAAGATGAACAACTTGGACGATCGCTCCCATTATAAGGAAATAAATATGCTATCAGACTATTAAATGAGCTCATTTACCCTAAACTTATCTTCCAGACATTTACCTCTAACTAATACATAAAAAATTATGGGTATATACCGTGAATTTTAGCTAAGATGCAATATTTTCTATTTTACTAATAATTAAATAACCTAGAATAAGTATCATAAATAGTAGTTTTTTGGTATTAAATGCGCGACGTTTGTTTTTTTAGTGCGTAAGAAGTCAATAACTAATATTTCGCGCAAAAAAATACAAACAATATTTTTTCTACAACTAATTTGCATTATTAATTATAACATTTTTATTTATCTATAAAATTGAGAGAAGAAAAACCGAAAAAAAAACGTTTTCCCAAATACTTTGCGCAATGGTATCAAGGTAACCTAACAATCGTCTACTTTATGCATTGTTATTAGAATAAAAGTGGTAACATTTTTGACTATTGTAGAGGTTGTAGAAAATAAATCCGTGGTTTGTTCAATAATTTATCGGCATCATGTTATTAATAAATATTATTAAAAAAAAAATATTGTGATTAACGTTTTCGTGATCAAGTCTGTATGGATTGATATGGCAGCTAAATTATCCAATTGTCCCATGTTATTTTGACAATTCTGTACCGTAATATTATTACCATACTGTCTATCAATAATACTTGGGATACAATTATGACTGAGTTACCTTGCTTACTTATGTCTTTGTAAACAATGGCTTAATATCCTGAAACCGTTAAAAATATTTTATTTTCTTCATTTCATGCAGTTTTTAATCTTTTCTTATATTTTATATTTAAACATCCATGACTTTTAAATTTTATAAACTGTGAAAATAATTATTTTAGGACGGTCAAAATAAATATTAACAAATATAGCACAAACATATGTCAAACCTAACCAGAATTGTACCAAGTAACCATTCAAGTTGTTTCTTTATTTGTATGTAAGCATCTATTAAATTATGATTAGTTCATTTTGACATAGACGATCTTGTTCATTTTATCTAGAACAGTACGGTGTAATTTGTATCCATAGTAAAGACAAATGACAGATTATAAAATATTGCATCTAATCTAAAATCCACTGTTAAAGCAACAGATTTGGCGAATTACCAAAATCCTGAATTTATTTCTTCTAAAATATTCGATGCTTGATTTTCAGAGCATTATTACTTTTCAATTTCTTTTATTCTTTGTCTTACGGTCTTTCTTTGTTTACCTTTCTTGTTTTTATTTTTCCCTTTTTATCACCTTAAGTTGTTTCTAGTTCATTCTTATTGGTTTTACTTTTATCACTTTCCTAAGTTTTTGCTTTTTATTATATCCAATTTAATCTTCCATAGCATCATTTAACTCACGTTTTATTATCATATACTATCGTTCTCCTTCAATTGTAGATAGAAATCTAAAATATAAACACATTTTCGGACACTGTTGGATAGTAGTAAGTAAAGTGTAGTGGGTTTAAATCCTGAAAAAGTATGGTTTTATTCCATTTTATCACCCACATAAGACTACAATTAACATCAATATTGTTAAACAAAAATAAAATTGTTCATATTATTATATTTCGCCTTAATTCAAATGCATCCATATCATTGCAACGCAATATGATAACGGTAATAGGTAGTGTAAGGTATGCTAAACGGACATACCAATTATAGTTGGTGCATTGGCCGAATGGCGTCGCGACGGCTGATGGCGCTGCACGCAGCGTCGCCCCCCCTCGCCCTCGCACCCCTTGCCGCCCTAACCTTGTGGTTATCATACTCGTCACGCCAACCCTTACAGACGTTCTCAACAGTGGAAAAAACTGCGGAAAAACATAATAAATGGCCAGTTGCCTTTGTAGCGCTCAAGTTCCATAATTCAGGGGTCGGGGGTACGAGTTCTGAGGAAAGTGTAGGTGTGTGTGCCATTTTTAATCTTATCCCAATTCGTACGCAGCTGTAGCTGTTCCTAATTTAAGAAAATAGATAGTTCTTGCAAAGAAAAAATATTCAAAATACTAACAATGAAAAAGTAAAAATATAATATCAAAATACTTGTTCTATGACTGGTTCTTTGTAGTACAGTTGATTTGGGCTACAATCTTATGTTTTTTGCATCAAGGAGTGAAATAAGGAAAAAAGGAGAAAAATTTAAAATTTCAAAATCATATATCTTAAAAATGAGTCGAGCGTTTTTATTTTTGGGACTTTCATTTAGTACAAAAAGCAGTCGAAAAAATCTATTCCAAATTAATATCGATTGGGCATGTACTTTCTCAAATTATGTTTTCTTTATATCGTCTATACCCTGTTTCTTACTAGAAGGAGCCATTTAAATAATAACCTCCAAAACTGACGATTTTGATAGACTAGTGCTTCGTCAAGTTTACGTTGTACATATATTTTTCATTTAATGTATCTGTCATAAGTTTTGAGTTTGCATATTTTCTTGTTGGTTTTTCGTATTTCTGTCACTTCTTTTAAGACCTAATAATATCTGATTTCGGAATAATAAATATATATGAAGCTATGACAAATACCACTAGTATAAATCTGACTTTCGTATTCGGTCCTCTTAGAAAAAAATATAATATCCGACAACAAAAATTAGAGTAAATTTAGATAATATGAAGTTAGAAAAAATAACTTAATCTACCGTTAACTTTTTTAACGTTGAACACAGGATTTGCCATATTTATTGTTACGACTTCACATTTGATTAACAGCAATGTATCAAAGCGTCCACTTTAAAATGAAACATCGGTTAAATTCACGTCATTATTAACTATCAAATTGAGATATATTTTAAATAATACATTTCCACCTCGTTGGAATCGTTGAAATGGACGCGGTGGACAAATATTCATCTAAGTCTCCCTGATCTCACAGTACTTTTTTCTTAAACTGGGGAACATTAAAAACGAAATTATTTGATGGCAATATATATAATAATTAAAGAATTAAAATATACAATTAAAAATCACTCTATAGATACATCAAACTTACCCAAAATACAAATATTATAAATGAGCTTTATTATTGTTTACCACAATATTATATCTACTGTTTCATTGCTGTCAATTGTCAATCAAATGTCAAGTCGTATAGCTATACGAAATTTCATGTTTCACGTTAAAATAAACTCACGGTATATAACTAACTACAAACAGTTAAGTATCTTTATCCAACACCGTGTAATTATAACGATATAAGTATGCTGTTTTTAGATAAATAAAGTAGGTCATAAGTCACTAGTGAGCTAAATATATTAGCTCACTGTTTTTTGTGCGTATCATAGTAACTACGTTATAAAACCTTCTCTACACTATTTTGTTCCTAAATGTCATTTCGAAATTCCATCTGTCAAAAATCTTATATGTATTTTATATCAATGATTAAAATGTGTTGGATAAAACGGCCTCGTGAGCTAAACTTTTTTCACGTAACTTATCTGTAATGTAACACACTTGTACCATAAATAACTATAATTGTTCTGGTTATTTATTTTCTGTAATTTTACCAATCGCTCAGTTACCAAGACCATAAGTAGATAAACGAAATGAAACAAACACACCTCGCGGGATTTAAATCTATAACATCCAATCGTTAAGTATGTTTATCCCTTAGATCGAATGATCTTTGTATGTACGATACGAATTGTCCAATTCCAGTTTGAATATCTATTAGGAATAGAAAGTGCAGTTTGTTTTCCTTCCTCCATCCTCCATTCTTTCTGTTGGAGTTCACTGCTTTATCTTCCATTTTCCAACTTTTGAGTGACACTCCCTTTCCGTGTAGTGGAATATCATGGAAAGCAGGTTATTAAGTGTAACCAACGCCGTGTACCCGCTCTATCTACCCTGAGACCAGCTCGTTTGGAAAATGGACAAAATCAAATAGCCCTTAATTATAACTTACTCTAATTGTTCATTATTTGATTGATGACCTGATATTACTAAATGTGTAACTAAGACGGATTGCTGATAATTTCTGTTAGTTTTTTTAATTAAATACTATTAACTTAATTATATACCAGTGATAGATATTTTATTCTGGGTTTATACAAAGCATAATTAAACTGGACAGTAATTACAGGTTGGAAAATATATTTGCAGTTTTTCATTGTCTGCGTAAATAATAAATACATAAAGCATTATGTGTGTAAATATTGTTTTTCCTAGAACATTTTCTAGACTGATGCCATAATTGATATACTTTATTCTTGCAATAATAATATAGGAGTAGACTATTTTTTTTATGCCAGACATATCTTATAAATAACAGATATTCCCACAGAAATTTCAATAATCAGATGTACCAATAGCTTTAAAAAGACGTTTAAATATAAAATAATGCTTCTTGATGCATACGTCAATCTTAGATCAATTTTATATTAACCTATTTTTTTCAGTTTGTTGTTCTTATACAGTGTGTTCATTTTAAGTGGTACATTATTGCTATCTCGGGAACTATAAGAGCTACGAGGTCGGTTGAATTAACAAACAATTTCTATTTTATAAGACTACTTTAATGAGGAGAACATTTTTTTTTCGACCAGTGGTTCCCAAAATACGTGGTACAACTTTATTATTTTAAATGGAAACGTACTTTTTTTTATTTGCTTATTGGATTCAGAATTTTTTTTCTGAATTCAACGATGGTAATAGCAAAGTAAAGGTGGCAATTTTGAACATTTTTTTTTAAATTATTTGTCTTTATAAGTATTTTGTCTTTGTTTCTTTGTGTTTTGTCTTTGTTTACATGATAATTATTCACAACGTGAAGAAAATTGTTAAGATTTTTGCTATTATTTCTGAAATTGATTTACTTGTATTTTTCCATAGCACTCTCTGAATAGTCATATTGAAATAAAAATGATACATACATAATTTAGCATATGCATATGCACATCGAATAATATAAATATTATACATATTAATTTTAGAAGCTTAAGACACTTTATAATTATATAAGAAAGAGTACACCGATTTTTCCATAGGAGAATAATTACTACATTAAATATTGTGGTACATAACAAATTTTAATAAAATAATATATTTTTTTTAGAATTATACGGCTGCTCTAAATTTTTTTTATTAATAATTACAGGTACAGTTTTGAAAGGTTTTTTTGTTAGTAAATGTTCTCTGTAAATAATTTCTGAAATGATATATTTAATGACAAGGAAAATAAATTCTATATAAAGAATTTGGAGTATAGTTATAAAAATTACATAAATTTTATTACGGCCTGAATCTTTAAAATTGTTTTCCTTTGCATGCCATAAGTAAATAATGATAATTTATAACAGTATTAAACCCTGTCTCAACGATTAAAATTCCAAAATTAGTTATACAAGTTTCGTGACTGAACCCCATGAATGATTCTTGTTAACCTGTGATAAGTCTATAAAATTATCAACCGGTATAATGTAGAGATAATAAACCCGTTACTTCCATGTAGAAACAACTGACACGTAAAAATTATCAAAAACAGCGTGGAAATGTGTTCAGCTCGCCGAGCAACTCCGTGATAGACGGACGAGAATAAAAAGTGCGGGAATTATATTTGCTAATGCTTCAACGCGTGACTCGCCCGAATAAGATTACATTATTTCACGGTTCAGATTAATTAAATCCGAAATGAATATCAAGACGCTTAACAACGTTTTTGTTCATTTAAAAAGAAATTAATCCAACAGCTCTTTTTACAATTGCAAACAGTATTCATTACGACAGCAGGTTATAAAAATTAATATATTTTTTATTCCTGTTTTTATAAATTAACGCATTATATATATTATAGTTACATGACAAGATGTGGTTCCAGAACGTTTTACATGAGATCGGAAGCTCCTAAATGTAACAGATTATTGATTAAAAATAACTAATAATATTTTTTTATATATTTTTGATATCCAAACTTACTGTATAGTATTCTTGCTATTATTGTTAAATAGTTACTTTAGTGAACTTCTTATAAAAAAAATATTTGCAGAAGATTATTTAAACGAAGTGAAGTTGGGTAAGAACTTTGATACGTCACTGAACAAGGGGGAAGTGGGGTAATTCAGTCGCGTTTTGAAGGATATCGTTTTTAATAGCATTTTCAAGCGATAATTTTTAGTTATTTGTTAAAGTTATTTATTTACGTTTTTCGTTTTAATCTATAAAAGATACAACTTCTAAAAGATATAGAAAGAGAAAGCAATATGTAAACAAAGAAAGAAAACAGGGTTAACTCACCAACCCAGCAAAATAGCTGAGTGAGTTGGATCAGTTCGAAATCAGTTCTGGGTTGCTTCAAATGAACCAAGTAAACAGAATTAATCTACTAGGTTACTTAAAATATCCCAAATAAATACGGCCTTATAAAAATTTTCATCAGATCATCAGATTTTTAAATTTATTGTGTAAATTTATTATAATAAAGGTAGAATTAGGTCAAACCTACAAAAATTAAATTGCAAATTATTTTCGTTTTCTGTTTTTTTTTCGGAAAATTTACCAAATTTTATTACTAACTCATTCTTCATATCATTCAGTGATATTTAAAAAAAGATAAAAACAGTATAGTAGTAATTTAAAACTAACACGATGGATTTGATAATTAGAAATGGTTGTAAATGTTTAGCCTATAGTATTTACAATATCTAAATAAGTTCATGGAATGAACATATCTAGTAAAATAATGTCTGTATTAGAGTAAAAAGTTGTATTTTGATATAACCCTCACCCTTTTCAATTAACCTTATACATAGTGATAAGATCTGGTCAAATATATGCATTTATAAAATTAATTCTCTCCCTCTATTAAAGCGTGTGGGGTGAATATGAAATATGAACTGCTGCTGATATAAACTCAAGTAATGGCCTCTTATATTTCCAAAAAACACGGTATCTTTGTGAGTTTTTGTGACTGCGGGAGTTTTTGTGTACCGATTACTCCGTAATCACGAAGTTCTTAGTATTTCCTAAGATATTTGTGCTTTTGTGATGTTTTTACATGATGAACACTAACAAAAAATGTTTTGTTTTCTACACCGAATCGAAAACACAGATATTTTTTCCAGAATAGCCATTAAGATCAAGTGGGGAAGATGACTATATGGTGTTTTCTACCACTTCATATAAACACCTTTTTTATTCTTATTCTTATATTACCTTAACTTAATCATACGAAATATCGAAATTTTGATGAATAATATTGTTTCACAAGATAAGATTCCATTCTATTTATAATTATCGTATGGATATAACTCGTTCTTTTGTTTTCCATACGAATAATCCTCTCAAATTTTGAAATTATTGTAGACCCAAACAAAACAATAAAATGTAATAGTGGAAATAAATTAAGATACAATTTGAAATAATTAAATTATCTGTCACAACTGACACATAGATGTTTTCTTTTATTCCCATGGCAGTCTGATTTCTAACGAAAATATAAAATTTTATTTTTAATAAATCTCGTACTAGAGACGTGCTGTTGCATCAATTATGATTTTATCTGATGTAGAATTTAACTTTGTACTCCTGCAGTTTTGCCCTAAATCTGTCAGGAAAGAGAATATCTGCAATTTTTTAAATTTCTTGTTAAATTCCTATGTTCCGCGTTTCATTGGACACACTGTATATGAGTTTGTCAAGGAAATTTCGAATTTTTCTCAATGTATGGTTAGTTTTTCTTTCGACATTCTTACATTCCACTCCCTTTGATCGAAATGCGACCTGAAACTTGCGAAAATTTGATAAATTTATACATATCAAGGTGCCTGTACAATAAGTAATTAAATTTAAGTTATTATTGACCATCGTTCTGACTGTCCTGTTTAAAATAAATAAGTTGTTAATATTTTTCAATTTCTCAATTATGGAATGTAAATATGTAGATAGTTATAAAGAATAATGAAATATAGAGAAAATAGGTTATAACATTCAATTCTTTTTTAAATTAATTTATTGTTGAGCTGTTTTGTACCAAAGTTTGTTATTAAACGCGATTGGCTTCGCTGTTAGTATAATGGGCGTGCAGATATATTTTGTCTGATAAAATCAGTGCTAGGGTGTTAGTTTGTGGATTTGATAGAGTGTAGGATAATTCAGGAAACGTTGAGTAGTGATTCACCCTCTACAGAATTTATGATGTGTAAAAATTGCACATTTAGTAAATTGCTCCATTCGCATTTACCTCCAAATTGGGGGAATAACGGTTTGTAAACGCAGCACTTTATGTTTGAATTAACGTATCTGGACACACACCGATGAATTTTTACCCGTAGATTTATACACGCAGACACGATTTTTTACAACAATAATGCGACCATTACAGCAAACTTAATGTAACATACTTTATAGCTTTCAATACGATATTTTTTACAATTTGTAAATATTATATCTTTACAATTTAAAAGCTACATTATATAGCGCTTCTTCATCAATAAAATGTTACTAATGGTGTTTTCCGACAAAACAATTTTCAAAGGAATTTACATTTGAAATTCAATATAGGGTTGGAAAGAGTATAAACTCAGGAAAATAGTTGTAGATTATTTGTAAAACTATAATTAAATTTAAAAAATGAAACGTGATTTGTCGTACTTGGATTTATTGAAGGAGGACCTCGTTAATTCTGTTTCTCTTTCACCTATTGCATATTTTGTACTATTTTACATATTATATACCTATTCAAATTACCAAATATTACTGCGGCATTACTTTTAACAAAAATAACATGATTCTTATTATATTGTATTGTACTGAAGAAGAAGGTTTAAACTTTGTTCACAGCGATCTATAATGTGAGTGTGCTGCATCACAATTAATTGGATTATAGTTTTGTGGCAATAAATTTTCGGGTTTCTTTAATTTCTCAGTCAAATGCAACAAATCTATCATTCTAGTTTTAGTTACGTATTTTTACCATGATCACCTTTAAACAGCAAACACGGAAAACAATAGCCAGTTAGAACTTCTGTCATTATTCTGAAATTTTTTTTGCTCGGATTTAGTAACTTCTCATGATTCATAGTATTAATTAAACACCATTTGCATTGGAATAATACGATGGAATAAAATATATACATATCCATATATCTTCGGGATTCGAAACCGATTTTTAATATTAGTAATTATCAATTAAAAATTCACTATGTTCTAAACGAGCGCTATTTTGATGACGTAACTCGGACAATTAATGCATGCGCACAACAGTCGTAAAAATCCCTAATAATTAAAGTTAAAAATAAGAAAATGCAACAAATCACTAAATAAATATGGTTATTAAATTCAGAACTAGGCCTGTTTCATTCATTCAAGACTTCTCTTTCTAAATACTACTCTTTTTGGTGAGATTATATTTTTCGAATTTGTGAATTTTATGGCTACATGTAGACTTTTTTACGAAATAAAAAAAGTATGTACTTCATACTTTTAAAAAAAAAATTATTAAAAAAAATAGAATAGCTTAAACAACCCTATTTAGGAATTAAAAATTATGTATCTTTATAAAAATTAACTAAGGAAAAGAAAAAAGTATAATGAAAATTATCAGATTATCACAGTAAAACTACCATGGGAAGCAAATGGTGTGCGTAAGATTCAGGAGTTATATTTTCAATAAATTGAACAGTTTTTATTATTAATTATCGTTAGATTTTACTTCATGACATCATGTTTATCAAGCATGTAGAGTAGGTACTACTCAGCCTTATTTTCGTTCACGTACGACCTCCGTAGTCGTCACTTAATTCACTTTTTCCTGCCTTAATATTTCACATTTATCTGATGCTAGCATACCGTGGTTTATTTGACGTCCCAGTTATTTAAGATCGCTGATAAGGCGCCACTGTTTTGACATGACGTCACGATAATATGACGTCACGATTGGCGACGTCACGATAGCAAGAAGTGTCGATTTCACGGGAAAGAGATCTTTATTGAATGAATGAAAGGGTGCATTACTAGTGACAGCCATGAATGATTATACACTTATCAGATGGAATAGAAGAATGAGTTAACTGCATTGCGACATTCTAGATCAAATCTACGGTTATAAAATCAAAAAGGAACACGGAAAGTTAGACGCTTTTCATACTACCATTAACACCTTCCAACTTCATAAATAATTCCCATTCTTCACACTAGACTAATACAAACTTCAGATCGACATCTACATAACTTCATGATATATAAATAGTCGAAGAAACCATTAAAAAATCATCTCTTCTTACTTAGATAAAGACGGTATAGAAAAGTACAAAAAAATCCTACAACGAGAATTTGATAATAATGACACTACAATTCGATTTTAACATTGATTTAAGAGGATAACCATTAGGAACTCGGAACCGTAAGAGATACGAAGTCTGTTAAATTGGGGCAAAGTTGTCGCATTAGTGGGTCATTTGAATGATATATTTGTTTTCCCGAAATAATGCATCGGTCAATAGATATGAGCAAAAAATTGATTTTGGTCAATTTAATTTTTGACTCATAATTTTCTTCTTTAAATTCATACAAGTTTATAATTTGCACATTCTATATACATTTTTATGAGGAATTTGCAGCGATTGTAAAAAAAATGTTCTTATTGAGCACAAAGTTGTCTTTAGTTTCCCGTTGGCCAATATTAGTGTTTTGCTCATATCTAGTAACCTATACATTTTTTCCCCAATTAACCGACTTCGTATCTCTTATGATTCTCTAGATGCCTAGACCATAGGGTTAGCCTCTTAAAACGGACACCCTGTACATTATCTCAATTTTAAGTACAAAAAGTTGAATTTAAAAATTTTGTTATACTGGGAACAGTGGAAAATATAATAATTCAATGAAAACTGTTTTTCTAAGATTTTTTACAGCTTACGTATCAAAAACAAATTTTATTCCATTTTATATAAATCTTTTTAATATTTTTATATTACTCTAGTTTTAAAAATAACTTATTTGAATTTGCTGCCTTTTTCGGTAGCGTTCAGGTTAAAATTTAAAAAAAGCATTGATACATTCTAGTATATTACTTTCTTCAGATTAATTTCAGATTGACAACTCGATCTTGTAACAATACAGTTATTTGACTTGAAAATTATTTAAAAAAATAAAATCACAACATCGTCGATGAAGTGATGTATTTTCTTGTCAAATTGCTAGGTAACAAGTTTTCGTGATCAACAGAAAATTATCCCACAAAATAAAAAGCTCTTGTGGAATTACAGTTGAAAATTAATTTAAAAAAATATCTACTCATATATTGGAATGGAATGATGGAATATTATTATTATAACTATATTAAATTTTTGGAATATCTTAACTCTTGTTAATTCGCTACCACAAATTTGATTGTGTTGTCTCCGACCTATATTTTCGCATTCTGTCCCGTTTCCATTCTTCTTCACAGGTCGGTGTGTTAGGCTATAATTTCGATCGGCTAAACCCAATTAATAGGAGATATATGAACCACTAATGACGGCCTTAATGCCGTTCGGAAATCTGCGCATTCCTGCCGCAAATATAAAGTGCCGATTATTGCCCATTAGCAAGCCGCAGGAAATTTGACGGCTAAGATACCTAGCAGGAAGTCACGGCTATATGGTTTGACATTGGGCAGGGGTGGAACACATATTGGAAACAAATAAATATTGGTTAATATATCAATCTTTATTTACAATAATTACACTTGAAAATAGTCTTCATTACTTACTGAAGTTTTTTGTTGATTTATTCTTGAATTATTCGTTTTATAGTGTGGTATTTAGCGAACATTATTATTATTTTCAACGGACCTGTAATTATCATACACTAGGTGGGGTAGCGCCTCTTCTTTGAAGCTCTCTACATCGTTTTATTGAGGTGGACCGACCCCGTTGCTTTTGATTAAGTTGCTGATTCTTCTCCATGTCTATCTATTGTCTGTGTCCTTCTTCCAAATTGTTTCTCTTATTCTTTTTAAAGCTTCTTCTACTTCTTGTAGCCATTTAGATCTGGATCTCCCGCGTCTTCTTTTTCCTTATGATTCCCACAATAGTATTGATTTTATTATATCTATTCTTTTAATCTCCATACGTGTCCCAACCATTTGACTCGCTACTGCCGAATTTTCTTCTTTATGTCTTCTCTGTTCTCCTTCTAATTCGTGTTCAATTTCATGATTCATTTTAGGTCAGTATTCGTTTTCTGCAATTTTTACTAGTTCTAATATAGTTCATAGTATCTTTTTTCTGCTATTCTTAGATCTTCTGCATCTTTTTTTCTTCCAATCATTGTTTTTGCAGAGTACATTACAGTAGGTCTTTATATTGTTTTATAAATTTTATTTTAGTTTTCTTTGATCTTTTTTGATCTGCGATTTGTAATATATTAGTATATTTAATTTCGTGTTTATCTATATAGGCCCTTTGTAAACTCTTGCATCTTAACAGTATTAATATTCTTCTCTAGAAGAATCGATATAGGTACAATTGGGTAAGAAAATATTAGCACACTAGGATAGAACTACGAGGAAGAAATCTTTTTACTAATAAAGTGTATAGGGAAATCCCCTTACAGTTTCGTAAAATTCACATAAATAAGCCAAAAGATATACTTTTTTACAAACTATATGCTAGTCCATAAACAAAAAACTACATCTGGACAATTAAACAATAGGTTTTTTGAGATTTTCTCAAATTCTTGACGTAGATAGGAGATGTTGCTCCTTTATAATAATTACAATAGTTATTTGTATCACTAGTCCAGAAACTAAACTTTTGCGAGAGCGAGTTAATTTTGACAGGCCGAGTTGAAAGCGAGGTTGCGAAAAATAATTTAAATTTACCGCGTTAACAGTAGCAGATGAAAGCCAACCATAATTGACTGTCAAAAAAGTCACTTGAGTATTTTACTTACAGCATGACTATTTATACCGAGTAATTCCCGTTTACCGCTGAAGGTACAGACACGCTAAAGAACCGTTACCGGTCAACAGCGGACCGGAAGTGGTGGCGAGGTTCACGCAGACGCGATTTAAATTTATTTACTCGACCCAGTAACGTAGGAATTCTACACATACCTGCTTGCTTGTTAGCCAATGGGCTGCCATTAGAATACCGGGTCATAGGTCACTACGCGGGCTGTTCTACACGGGGTAATTATACAAGAATGCAAGGGTAGTGCCAATGGAATGCACATATTTTCATTATTATTAACACCCTCGAATTCCACGCGAAGAGAATGGCACTATCACAATATTAAACTCCAAAACTTAATATAGAAATTGCTCAATTAGTTAGCGTGATACGAACAGAATGAAAGATCTTGGGTTTATGTTCATATCATAATTTTGCCAATCTTAAACCAAATAAAATATCCCTGTTTTTGAGAATGGCACTATCACAATATTAAACTCCAAAACTTAATATAAAAATTGCTCAATTGGTTAGCGCACTACGAATTCATGTTCTTATCATAACTTTACCAATCTTAAACTAAATAAAATAATCCTATTTAGTTGTTCGGAACCCTCTATAAGCTGTAGATTCTCAACTCAAACTGGGCAATATGGATGGCGTTGTTAACTATTAAGCAAATAAAAATATAATATTAAATATAAGCTGTAGGTTCTTTATTGGGGTTGTCGTTGACAACCTAACTCGCTATAAGTAAAATAATACAAGTAACTTATGTCAGTTCCTTAAGGTTCTTCTAAGAGTCATTAATAAAAAAAAAACCTTAACAAACTAAAAGTAGAGGTAATCATTTAGTAGCAAGTGTAATAAACAATAATATAATCAAGAGTGCAGAAAAACGATTATTTAGTAGTGGTTTATGTTATAAGTCCGGTAAATGAGTTTTTCGGTAGGAATAAGATGTTTCCAGACGAGGCGATGAAGGACCCGAGTCAGAAATTTGGAAATGAGTACCGTGGAAATTATTAACGGACGAATGACGTACAATGTTTTATTTCATACTGTATCACATTTTTCAATTTAAATTTTGTTTCTTTGAAAATTATTAAAAATGCAAAATAAAAATTTTAGTTGTCATTGACAATGTTAAGAACAAAAATGGTGTCATCTGTCACTTATGGCACGTCATTCAAGAGCTTTCGATAGAATTATATTATAATAAAATCATATTTATAGTATATTATTAAATGAGCAGGTAATGTTTGCTATTACTAATGAGAATGAAGTTTGCCATTACATGCGATTAGAATACTATATTTTATCCACAACTGTAACATGAAAAATATCACACTTTGACAGATACAATATCAATATTTTTATCTTGAACTAACAATGAAATAAATGTATTAATAATATTTTCTTTCCTTTCAGGTAAGTGAAATATCCATATTTCAATTTTCCATGGCGAGCCATCGTAAAGGTTTGGCTATTAATTATTATTTTTATTTGAGGTTAAACGTAAATACATATTTCCCATTAAGTATGTCTAAACACAATTAACAATGTATGTAGCATTAAAAATTTAATATGCAAATCAAATATGAATTTATTTCTGCCATCATTTTCCTTCATGTCAACAAACGAGCAGTAACGACAAACAAATTTCAATATCATTTACAAACGAGCTGTGTGTCACGAAAATGGTTTTGATGGAACCCTATCTCACGCACGTATATTTCTAATGGAAATTCGAATTCTTGTGAAGCTATAAACTGCTAATCAGCGAGTACATCTACCAAATATGTAATTAAAAATGTATTCGGGGAATTAATGGTACTTTTCACTGACTTCGAATAAATTTCGGGTAATTACAATCATGGGAATAGGCAGTTTGTGTTATTTGATGAAAGACAGTAATGTTCGGACGATAATTAAAAATTTGTGTGAAAATTTTTTATGTTTTTAACTCACAGATTATAGGAAACTTTTCAAAATTATTTGGTACAAGAATCATAAAGTTGTATGCCAGTGGTGCAAAACGTACTAATTTAAAAATTTCACAAAAGTGTATTTTTTCGAAGCAAATCTAGTTTTACTGTATTTTGCTTATAACATCAGATTTAATACATCTTGTGTATATCGTTTAAATAATACAATTTTAAGAAAACTGATTAAGTTGTTCATATGTTTACAAAAATTGGCAAATGTAATAACACTCAGATTTGAACTGAGTATAGTTTAAGATCTAGGATTCAAATCCCATCGTAGCTAACTATTATCCAAATAAAATTACTGTCAATAAGTTTTGGAACCTTTTATAAACTAGATCCGGTACGAAGTTGTTGGTTGACAATTACACCATTATTATGCAAGTAAATAGTAAAAATTTGATGTGAACACCACATAACTTCCTTGTACGCTAAATTATACTCATTTTTGCTGCACTTCACATAAACTTACTTCACTTGAAAGTGAGATCATTCTACGGCTAATCATTCTTCAACATTCATTCGTTTAATATCTTAAGCTTCCCTTCGAAATGGATCATCTTTTGAAAACTTTATTAAAATGTTCATAACTATTCGTTATTACATTAAACAAAATTTTAATCGCTTAAAAACTTGCAAAGAAAGGAATTTTCATTTACTTCGTACATATTTCTCACAAAATATATTCTAACAGTTGCTTATTTTTATTCAGTTTTTGCCAAAAGTAAACTGCCCTTTGAAAAGTACTAACTACATAATAAAATTTCTACATTCTACGGTTAATCATGTTTGAGTTATGCGAAAAATTCAAAAATTACCGATTTCAGATCCTGAAACTCTTTTTTCGTACTCATGCATTGAAATGTGTTGTTTCGCATTGCCTAAGCAACGCCTGGAACGTCAATTTCCCAGGTCTCCACCAGATAGGTGACCGGGAAATTTTGGAAAAAACACTCCTACTTCTACAGCATTTATTAAAAACCTATATTTATAATAAAATAGTATAATGTTTTAAACATTCTTTTACCTAATAATATTAAAAGAAAATAGAAGATTATTGAACGAAATTTAATGTAGAAAAAGTAAATTTAGTGCATTTGATATACAATGTTGGCAACAACTGCTGTCATGTTGACAGATTGACAGCACTTGTTAGTTCTGAAACACATAACCTCAATTTGTGTATACAATAAATAAAAATATTTGTACAAATAGAAAATTAATTATTGATTTTATGATTTTCGTACGAAAAATATTGTACAAACCTCTTGCGTGAACTGGGTTTCCGGAATCGTTCTATGGCAGCGCTCGCGAGCTCGCGCCGCCAAACACTCCTCCGGAAACCAGTCGTTCCCGCATTTGGTATGTAAATAACTATTACGTCATTTAGAACATCTGAAACATGAGGTCTAGTAAAAAAAAAAATTACCAATATCTGTTATAAAGCAGATCTGACACACCCAGCAACGGGTAATAAGCCGTGAATGATATATTTATTTAGTCCTTAACACAGATTAATTACACAACAAATTTATTTGTAAAAATATGAAATAAATTTAGAAGAAATCTCCTGATGATATACTGTGCACATTTCACAAATTCTTTTTAGCCGCCTGATTGAAATTCGTTGTGGGTTTATGTTAATGAGCACCCAATAAACACCTCTACCTTTAGTCTTTAACGTTGTTAAATAACCCAACTTCAAAGGCCTTTGCTCTGTAACCCAGTCACGTGACAATACAACCCCTAATTGCATTGCTTGCACCAGAGGACGCCGGGATCCAGCCGTTGCGCGCTGGAGGGAAAGTGATAGTTTTTACACAGTTAGACTTTCTTAACCGCTCGAGTTTTTCGCGGAGTTTTTGCGGCGAGGGATATATCATGTCACTTGCACTGCTGGGGTATTCTAATCACAGAAAGACGCCAGGCGGAAGCAGAAACATTAGGCGGAAGTGATGGAAACATTGGGAAATGCATTCACACGAAATGTAGTATTTGTTGATAAATGAACAAAATCTCACTTTTCACATTTTTTAATAATTCACAATTTATACTTAACTTCGTAAAATCGACCTCATTGGAGAAGAGGTACCGTAGCCGCTTTATATACCAGAGGTCCCGGGTTCGAATCTCGGCTAGGGTTTGGATGTTTGTGTTCGTCCTTTTCATATCATCATCAACTTTGCGCATCAACAGGAAAGAATTGTAATAACTTGTGAAAAAGTCCTAATACAAGATAGATTATTATTATTATTACTTAACATCGTAAGGCTTTATAACAAATAGGGTAAGTGGGGGAGACTTGGACTTTGGTCTTAAAAGTACATTAGAATGATATCTCTCATAGGGAATGTTAATTTTGTTGTTTATAGACAGTGTAAGTACCCTTTTGAAAATTAATAAAGTCAACACAGAATAACCCAAGATTTACTTAAAAATTCCCAAAAAAAATTGTACCTTATATTCACAATTAGTTAATTACTATTTCGGTAGTTTTAAACTAATTATGTATATATATATATATATATATATATATATATATATATATATATATTTTATAAACATGTGCATAAGACTGAACGTACTAAAAAATGTGTTTCTATTTGTACACAGTCATAAGTAATTTTGTGGTCCATTTAAACTCTGCTCTGAGATATGTTGAGGAGAGATGGACCAGAGGATTAGTTAATTACTACTTCGGTAGGTTAAAAATAATTATTTATGTACCTACATACTTCATACTTTATAAACATGTGCATAACACAAAACGAACAAAAAATGTGGTTTTATTTATACAAAGTCATAAGTAATTTAGTGGTCCATTTAAACTCTGCTCTGAGATATGCTAAGGAGAGACGAAACAAAGGAAAAAAATCATTCGAACATAGAAAGGCAGACGATCTAGTTACTATTTCATGAGTTATGAAGAACTGTTGTTAAATGGTTACTCAGAGGGTGATGAAAATGAAGAAGCTGAAGATTATGAAAACGAATATGCGGGATGCAAAGAAAATGATGATGGAATAACAATAATCCGTTTACTAGTTCATCTCCTGATAGCCTTGGTCCCTCTCACTTATATATTGGAAGAGAGTTGAACTTTTTTGAAACCGAATAATATATATTATTATAGATTTCAGAACATATTTACATTTTTTTGTAATTCTTATAAGTAAGCCTACACTACATGTTATAAATAAATTTTGTTTCTTAAATATTATTCAATATTATAGAGCAATAATTATTTTTTCAAAAAGTGATCCATCTAACCGAAACCAATATACCAACATTTCTTTTTATTTGTATCGATAAATTCTTCTGTAATATTAAACCCAAATCAAATTTAGCGAAAATAACTAGAGAATGACAAAGCCCTCTTCATGAAATCGATAAGATTCCAGGCTTCATATTTCTGCTCATAACTGAGAAACAATTTTTAAAATTCTCCCTCGAGTTAAAAGCGTCGTTAAAAATTTACTTAAAGTAGATGCTACAAATTTTTTTACGAGCCATTATAAAAATTGTCTTACTTCTTTATCTTAGTTGTTATATTTAATGGACATTATATGTCTGTATTTATTAAACAAGCTTATAGTATACCCCATGGGAATCACGGTACACCTGAGATCTTCTCCCCCTGCAGGAATTTAAAACGGGAGAATTACGCCACGACAATTAGAAACTTACGCTAGGACCTTAATTGTTTGTTGCAGACTAAAATATCACCTGCTTACCGAATTACGCCTGCAATTGTGGCAATAAGCGAGCATTCTTAAAATCCACTTTGTTCTTTGCTATTTTCAGTACTAAGTTTTGTGAAAATAGTATTCGTTGAGATTAAATTCTAAAAATTTGTATACTTAGGTAATAAAATTAATGGTGAAATCGTAAAGGTCATTTTTCGATCTATTTTACAAGAAAATAAATTATTTATTTTATAACTTTAAAGGCAACTGTATCGAAAATGAAAAGAAATAATTAAATCATATTTAAAAATTATAATTCATTAATGATTCTGATTGATTTTTTTTTTATGTTGACATGATTCACATAATCGTCTCAAAGAATATATGCGTGTAAAAAATGATTTGTTTTTGTAACGTTTCGCATAGAATCGTTAAGATTGTACCTCTATTGATTTTTTGAATATATTTAAAAATCACATGATTTTGAGGAGCAATTTTAAGGAATTTCTTAGGTTCGGACACAGATAAGTACAATTACATTAATGCGAACCAAATAAATCTAGGCTTATTCATATTATCGAACTGTTCATATAACTTAGGGTTTATAAAATTTAAACCTGCGCACGTACAAAATAAATACAAATAAATGGAAACCTATATTTAATATTTATTATTTTATTGCATTTCTATAAGGCTGCATCCATTTTTGACAATTCAGCTAAATTCAGCACAACTAGCATCACACCGTAACACTATTGATATAAAATTTTACGTCGTTTCAACAATTTACAAGTATATAGAGAACTCCACAAATATTGCATATATTGTATTATTTTTAACGAAAGATAGGTTGTATGCAATATATGGTAGTTTATGTTAGAAAATACCTTACAGGGTTTACTTTAACGTGATTGAGGCACAAGTACCTAAGTTACTTATTTTGTGACACATTTTACTTGTAGGTATTATAGTGGTATAGATAAACTCCAGAACTCAAACTTCGCTTATTTCGAGACAGAGTGAATTTACCAATTCATCCATCGTTGTATAATATAAATTAAATAAAAAGTACGTGATTAATTTAGTAACTTTATATTGATGAAGTAAATTGTCTATTATCCAGAAACCAGAAGATCCTTTTGAAAGTTAGCACAAAATAAACTTTTTTGTTATTATGTACAAAGTATCCTTATGAAAGTTGGGCTTATTAATACAGTGTGTATGGTGAGTTAGTAGTTTTATTAGGTTGGCATTGCAGTGCAGTTGCAGTGTTTTGGGCTGGGATAACCTGCGTTGAAGGCATGATATAACATAACGAGGCTAATCATATTAGCCGTGGAACGTGTAATTGGTAATTCTAGAAGTGGGTGGGGGACGACGTGAACAAAAACCCTAAACACCCGCCACTGCCACACTAACGAACTTACCAACCAGCTCACAAGCAACAATTAAGAAAGACAATAAGGGTTACCAAAGAAACTGCCAATGGACATGTCTCCTGCAAGAACTCATGTGCTCAAAGAAAGGATTGTTACTATTGGTAGTTAGATGGAAACGTTTAAGAAGCACAATTTATATAAAACAACACCACCATTATACCTTTCTTTCCAATATTTGTAAAAGTCAGATCTGATTTTGTAAACATGTTTTTTCTTATTTTAGTTAGCAAATACATCCAAGATTAGTACTACAAAATAAAATTTCAGTCACAATCCTATTTAAGTTTCTCTTACATATGTAGAAAATATTTTATTTCGTATCGTGCTCGTGCACACTTTACCCAAATTTTATTCTCAAATCTTAAAGTAAACAGATTAAATACTCAAGTTTTTTTATAAATGATAATATGATTTAGGCGGATATAAAGAATTTAAACGGTACAAACTACAGAACAATGTTATAATTTATTTTTTGTCTCCTGAAGTGTAAATAATATCACACATCGTTTACGACCGTAGACGTTATGATGTTCACAAAAATTAACTCGATGTTTTTTAGCTTTCAGAGGTTATTAAGAAAAAATTTGATGTGCACACAGCATGATTTCCTTCTACGCTAAATTATACACATTTTTTTATGCACTTCATTTAAACTTATTTCACTTGAAAGTGAGATTTTTCTACGGCTAATAATTTGACAACTTCCATTCGTTTCATATTTTTGAACTTCCCCTCGAAATAAATCATCTCTTGCTGGAATCACACCAGGTGGGAAATAGGTGATTCTGCACGAGTGGCACAATACTCTATTGAATTAAGAACAATATGACCTCTCAAAGAGTATCTTCACTCATGCGCATTGTTGGCAATTACAATGAGAAATGATATTTCCCACACTGCACATGCGCAGTGTGGGCAAATTGTGTGGTAAATGATTTCTCACACTTTAACCCATGATTGTTGAAAATTCACAACTTTGAAACTTTATATAGTGTGAGAAAAATGATACTTGCCACAGTGGTTATAGAAAAATTTATTTTAATAACTCCAATACTTTCTAATAAAATATTGTTTTTAATTATATCGTACATATTTCTCACGAATTATAATCTGACAGTTGTCAATGTCAATTCATTAACATGAAAGCAAATATTTCCTAAAAAAATTAAATACCAACTAAATTACTATTTTTAACAAGTTTCTGTCAAATGAAAAGTTCCTTCTTGAAAAGGTCGATCGGAACAATACATGAAGATGCATAACTGGATGTTATAGTAATTTGTTTGTAAAATGTTTTCTTGTAAGAATTTTATGTTAACAAGCATTTTTTTAGAAAATACATACTTATAAGTCAGCTAAATTATAAATTACATATTTTATGCGTTAGGTATTTGTACATCGCTTGGTTTTTACATCGTACTGTACGCTGTAAAAAACATTCTACAGTACTTATAAAGTAAATAACTATTATCATCGTCTATAAACATAATCGTTTATATCAACTAAAAAATGTAATTACGGTTTTTACTACAAATATCTTTTGGAAAGATATTTATACTTTAAAGACTGTTTACCACTTCTAGGCATTCTAATTGGCATGAAGAATGCACCACTAAGTATAATATTTATGTGAAAATAAATAGTAACTAATTTAACTTGACAGAAATCGAAAACAAAATCACAGATATAGAGCAAATGAATATATTATGGTTGAAGAAAGTAAATGTAGCTAGGAATAGACCTCCAGTTGAGATTGGCACGTGGTCATTGTGAGAGAAGCGGCGATGATGATGTTGTCTTGCGGAGAATTTGTAGATTTATTAATTAGAGCCGGAGCCGTGCGAAGTTAATTCAGTCTGACAAAGGTCTGACGCTTTTCCACTCTGTTTATTTACCGCGACGTCTAACTTTACATTTAATTGTTGCTGTTAAATTTAGAAAGGACAAAGTAGCTGCGCAAATGGGACACCAGCACTTTTACACGTTTTATTCGCAAACTTCACAATTTACATTCCTGATGTGTCGCGCTGAAAGGTCCTCCAAATTTTACAGACCTGAAAACTGTAACTGAGAGATATTACTCAAAAACTCACACAACTAACTTTTTCTTCATATTTCCACAAGACCAATAGCGGTCCATCTCAATTATATAGTGTATAAAATAATACAAAATTATTAATATTGAAATATATAGTTTTCTAATTCTCGGAAGAATTGACTAGATTTTACAAATATTTGTCAATTGCGTATCTCGTCTGAGAATTCAATTTGGAATCCGATATTTTAATCAACTATATTCAATTCTATGAAAAATGTTACTTCTGTATAATAATTTTAAAATACATATCCATTCGGACAATATTAGTTTCGAATACTTATGTAACTTTTTCTCTCTAATAGAAGAGTCTCTGAAGTCATATTTTGATCTATTTTTGGTATTAACCCAGAAAATATATTTTTTAAGAATAACATATCTCCAAAATAAAAAAAAAACATTGGTTTCTGTTCAAATTTTTTATTGGTGGATATGTATTTAACATAGATATATGTTTTCTAGAATCTTCAAATTATTTGAAAATCTCTAATACAATTTTTGAATTTCAATTCTGTGGATAAAGTTTGTTTTCTTGATTAAAGTCGAACAAGTTATTATGACAATCTTTTTCAAAATTTTTCTCTTGTTTCAGCAATGTCACGTCAAATTTCTTTATAAGCTTTAAACAACCCCAGCTCTGATCAAAATAGTAACAAAACACAATTTTCAATACTGTAAACAAAACAAGAAAACTGACATCTGACTTTGATTTGTAGCTTGCAAAGGTTAGTTTCCATAGTTCATATAAACGATGGTGTACAAACGAATAACAAACAAAAATTACATATAATTTGGTGACTCGTAAGCTCTCACAATTAAATAACAACAACTCCTGCAAGGAAGCTATTACTAAATCCGTATACCTCCTTCGTTGTTCAACGTTTATTTCACTGCAGTTCCTTATGTGAGACTGTACTGACCTCCCAAGATTAGCAACCCTTGGAGTACGTCACGTATGTGTCTTACCGTGTAAGGATATTGGCGAAACCGCACAGATATATGCAGGTTGTATTGGCGCACGTTCCGTGCGGGTAAACATGGAACACGCGTGACAACCGCCCGGCCTAACCGCTCGTTACCGCACCTAACCAGCCTCCCTGTTCCTCCCGCCAGAGTTACAAGGGCGGGATTCAGCGAATAGGCGAAATAAAGCGCATTGCGTTACCAGAAAAAAAATTTACATTGACATCATAACAGTATGTTTATGGCACCAATAAATAGTTTCTTAAATAATAACACGCTCTTTACAATATATGAAAATTGTTCAAGTTCATATTTTATTAGTTTGGTTATCTCCTCCTTTGGAAATGACAGAAATAATAGAATGTAAAGATACATACATACAGGGTGGTGAGCTAACCACCCGAACATGGGGATTTAACATGTAAAATCATATTTTCCTAATTTCCTGCTTCCATAATTATTTTAGGTAAATAAAATAATAATAACATTGTAGAGCAAATTTTGCATCTAAATCAATAAACAAAAATTATTTTTCGTGCCTTCTAAGCTCACAAATTAGGTACGAAAATTATATAAATTACCCAATAAATGGCGATAGTCATGGAATTGAGACAATAAGAATAAATATTTAACAGTTTATCTGTCAAGTTAGCTGCGTTAGTTTGTTTTTATTATTATTTGAAATTACTGTTGAAGTGAACAATATTACATAAAGTAATTTTCAATTTAAAAAATAAAAACATAATAAAATTGCTACATTTTTAGCGTAACTTGACAAAACTGTAATTATATGCGTATTTCATTTGTCATTTTGACAACTTACACTTTTGAGTGTGGATTACTTATTTTTCATTCCATTTGACTTGATCATTTTACCCCCTTTCATGGAACGAACTGAACCTGAGTAATCCACTCGTTGAGGTAGATCTCTTGTTCAGATTGTCACGTGAATTTGCTGTTTTTAAATATAAAAAAAATTGAGAGAACTTACAAATTTATGAACCTAAACACAATATAACTTATGAGTTTTACCATCGGAGATGATAAACAAGGAAAAATAAGCTAGAATTTAACATGAGCTAAAAGTAATCCAAAATAGCATTCCATTTGCATTAAATAAGTGAACTGATTCATCTGATCTATCTGGACTGACCCAATTAATTCGATCTGATCCTACCAGCAAACTATGTCTTTTGTCTGAGTTGTCCGGAAACCACTATAACCTCTAGATTTTTTGCAGAGGCTGTAATCTTATAATATACACCGCTAGAAGTAAAGCGAATTGAAAGAAATACCTCAAGAACTTCATGTCCTATTTTATATATGTATGTGTCTAGAAATATTGCACCAGAGATGTAAACTTTGATTTGATATGGAATTATATTTTTTTGTAAACTATAGAAGTAAATCAGAGTACCTAAGAAAAAAATGCGTTACGCAGCCAAATTTTTAATATTGATTCTTAATAGATAATTTAAACATGAGTCAGAAAGCGATGGATCACCTGGTTATTGCGCTCCAATTCGTATTAAGCGGTGTATAAGATTCCCCCAGCTTTGCCAATCGTTATCCTAATAAAAATACCGATGTACTCGAGTGGTTTGATATTAAATATAAGTTGTAGGTCCCTTGCATACGAGCAGAAGCAACCTGACAACCTAAACCAATAACATGCAAGTGGAACTAGTCACAGAACAAACATCTTAGGTACTTGAAGACGTAGAAATATTTTAGTACAGATGAACTGAAGTTGATGTTACCTACTGATGTAAATATTTATCCTAATAAAAATACTCATGTACTGGAGTAGTTTGATACTACCTAAAGTTGTAGGTCTCTCTAACTTCCTACACCACTAATATGCAAGTAGAACTTGTCACGAAACAAGTATCTTATAGTCAAATTCACGTATAAATGGCATTCCAATGTGATGACGTCACTTACTACGTTTATAAGAGATAGTAGTAAAAATTGAAATTTATTAAAATCTGTCAAAATTTGATATTTTTAAATTAAATAAATGTAATAAATTTACTTTTACTAATCATATCATAAATAGTTCATCAAATTGCAGAATAAGTAAATTCATCAATTCCTGTAACTTGCTTTTTACGATTTCTTTTTTTTAAGGTTCTACATTTCATTTCATTCAGGATCTTTGATATTGTGGAATGTGACACACCGAAAGCAGCACAAACTCTCTAAGACAATAACCAACAATAACAATATCGAAAATGTATAAATATAAAAAACACTTACTGTCATTAAACATATAACCTCAAAAACTTACGATGTAAGTCTTACATCTTCTGAAGAAGAAAATGGAATTTGAGGACCAACTGAAAGTTTTTCTTCATGAAAGAATGCAGAAGCAATGTCTAGATAATTTTTTATCACTCATATTCAACTACAAAACGATGAAGTGCTGATATAAACATAGAAAATATTTGTGCAGTTCAAGTTCAGACGTACGTCAACACACGCGTTATGATATTAGCAACACTCTAAACAATCGCATAGCTAATAATGCATTTGCGTCACTTAATACATACACTCTAGTGACGTCATCACATTGGAATTTCAAAAATGCCATTTTTACGTGAATTCGACTATAGGTACTTGAATTCGTAGGAATATTGGGGTACTATTCCAGTAGTCTGAAACCCACTATAAGTTGTACGTCCCTTGCAGAAGAGCAAAAGTAACCTGACTTCTTACACCACTAACATACAAGTAGAAACAAGCATCTCAGGTACTTCAATACGTACGAATATAGTACGATAGATGAACAGAAGTTGATGTAAAGCCGTGCCTGCGTGGACCCATCGGTTCGATTTGTTGCGTTTCCGGGGTGCAGGCTGCAGGGGAATTATTCAGTGAGCGAACGAACTGTAGGCAGCGCTGCGCTCGTCCTGTTCTGGTCGCCGGTACGCAAACCGCTCACCGCTGTCATACCCACACCAAATCAACTCGTTTGGAAATTAACGTGCAGTGCTGCACTGCCATCACGCCCAACGGAGACACATTCACATTGCCTTGCTTCGTTATCAAACATAGAAAGAAATATACAAAAGTGAATAAAAGATAATAGTTGATCCTGTATGGTGTACGATCAAAAGAACCAAAAGAATATACCATATTCGTTTCCTTATAATATAGATGAAAAAATATCTCGAGTTTTCCACGCCGAACGAAGAAACATTCACATTGTCTTGCTTCATTATCAAACACGAAAAGAAATATCCAAAACAGAATAAAAGATAATCCTGTATTGGATACGATCATAAAAACCAAAAGAATATATTATTCTCGATTCCTTATAAAATAGGTGAAAAAATATGTTTTCAAACTAAAGGTTGCGACCTGAACTTTTTTTATTTATTTAAATCTTTATTTACAACTGGCTAAGAAAAAAATCAACAAGCAAGTCTGATAAATTAAATAATAACGTGCGAGAAATAGCTCTCATTGGAGTTCTTCCACTTTTATGACCTGAACTTTAAATAAATCGTTACAGTCACATAAAGTCGACTTCCCTGAGTTGTCCTTCACCTCATCAATTTTTGCTGCAAGAATTATTAAACTTTTATCTTGCATCGTTTTTGTATACGCATGGCATAGATGACACTTTTATTCGCTATCTCATTATCGTACGTGTTACAGAGTGGTTCACATGCTATCTGTATCCAAACAACGACAAAAATTAAATAGAAACAGTAGTATAATCGCGGTGACGAATATTTTCGAATATTTAAAAAGAAATTAATATCATTCTTGTCATTTATTTAGGCGTTTTTGGCGTCGACAATTTGTGCTCCATTCTGTGTTTGTTGTTTCGTTTCTTTAATTTACAACTCTTTTTGTATATTTCACCCATTTCTTATTATATTTGTATGTAATTATGTAAGTTTGTTTCCTTATCGATTTGAATCACATTTTTTCAATTTCTTACGTATTTCTCACGAAATATATACAGACAGTTGTCATTGTTGTCCATCATATATTCAAGTTATTAACAACATATCAAATGTTTTTTAGAAAAAGTAACAGCCTACTAAATTATTATTTTGATTAAGTTTCTGCCAAAAGTAAAGTACCCTTTTGAAAAGGCCGATTGGAACAAAAAATTGAGGTGAATAACTAGATGTTATAGCAATTCCATAAACAAAATTTCAACATTCTACGGCTAATAGTTTTTGAATTATGCGAAAAATTAAAAATAAAAAACTTGAGCAAAGTTCCCTTTTGGCACTGCCGATTGCAATAGAAAGGGAGATGCAGAACTAGATATTATACCAGTTCCACATACAGAATTTCAAAATTCTACGGCTAATCATTTTTTATTTAAATGAGATACGTATGTACGTACCGACGTCACGCCGAAACTAGTCCAATTGGATTCACAGATAGTCGAAATGAATATTTCCATTGAAATCAATATATCTTTTACTTCGTACAAGGAATTAAAATATTGTCTTCAAATTTTAATATGGTATTAACGGCAAAATAATAGATAAAATAATATTTAATATTAGTCAGTAATCTCAAAAGTTTCTAACTACATTTCATTTGTTAAATACCCCAGTAATTTATATTTTCGGAAGATAAACTAAGTTCCAACTTTTTCAAGTTGTCCAATTTCAAAGTAAATATAATCTTGTCCAGCATAATTTTAATTAAGTAGAAAGAAAAACATATTAAAAGTCTTTACTATTCCGCGCAGTGAGTCGCTGTAGATTTTTATCCTGCGACGTCTCCAGATTCCTGCGAAATGAAACAAAGGCTCATTCTAATATCCTCGCAATTAAACCCGCGATGATCCTAACACGCAACAATGAGGAAAATTACGAGAAAAAGTAAATAAGGGCTCACCTGCATTATCTGCGTAATGACGCTACCCCTTATTAAATACGCGTTCCTATACAGACTGTTGCCCCGAGATACGAAGGGTTATGAGTATTGTCTACGGGTTATTACCATAAGAAATAAATCTTGGATTAGCGAGGGATGTTCTTATATGCACCCTCAACCCCAAGTCTTGAGTAAACACCAGTTAAAATTATAATTTTCAAGAGGATTGTTATAGGAGACATTATGGAGTAATTTGAATCAATAAACAACCAAGCTCCAAGCTAAGAATATGAAGATTCATTAAAGTTAAGGAGCTAATCATCATTTCACTTGAAGTCGCTTATTACGGTCAACAAACATATATTGAAGTACTCTCTGATTGTTTTAGTTAAATTTAAACAAATTTGGAATGTTTTTGACATGATAAACATTCTTATGTCAAGGCAGAGAATATCACAACACAACTAATTTGTCATATCAATATTATGAGATCACCAATGGCTATAAGGTTAAACCAATGGTTCTCAAGCTTTTCTATATATGTGCCAATAAATAGTACAATAAATGTTACAATATCTTGTGCCAAAAATTGTTACATTTTGACAAAGTTTTGTATGATACTAATACAATTTCTTGTACAATATATTGGTTGTGATTCTGCGCACTTTCCTTGAATATGTCATTGTTACAAACAAAACAACCATAAATTCATTTATATTTAAAGATTGCAATACTTACAACTATATCAGTAGTAACACTAAGTTTTCTATAACCCCACTACATTTACGATCATATACAATATTTCAACCAATTTGCCGTTTGATACTAGCCAATTTAAATTGTTCCAAAAATGGTGCAAGAATTTTTTACAATTTGTAGGCTAGTCTAAAAAGACCTTTAGAAAAACATGTGATACATTAAGTTGTAATTTACATAATTCCTTTATATTTAGGTGTATTTTAAACAAACATGCTCGCATTTCACATTTTTCCGACGTCAATCGTTCTCTCTTTTTAGTTTTGATGTTAACAAACGAAGAAATCTTAGTTCACATTCCAATAAGACATAGAAAATTGAACTAAAACTAAAAGTGCTAAAAAAATTTAGAATATTTCATTCACAACGTATCCAATCAAAACTATCAGTAGATAAATCTGGAAAATTATAGCAAATCTGTATTTTAATTTAAGCTTATTGTTATATAAAATTTATATCATATTGTTGAACTAGCGAAACAAGATTTTTTTGACACTTACGATGCAAAGTATTAATGTTTATACACTGAGCATAATATTCTTTTACAAAAAAAAGATACATTAATTTCCTTCTTCTATTACCTAAAAAAGCATCGCAAAAAAAGGCTCATCACTAAATATTCCTAACAATTGGTATATCCAGAAAAATTAAAACATCATTCAGTCTTTACTTTAAAATCGTGAACAAAACTTTAAAGATCGAAACTTTGTTTTATTAAAATGTACATAAAAGTATTAAGAAAGAGCTATATATGGTATTTGTAAACCCAGTACTTCTCAAATTGATAATGATATGTCTCAAATCATATATACCTATCTCACATATGTAACTGTTTGACTGGACAACGTAGGGTAAAAACGCCGTAGTATATCGCAGATGCGACAGTAAAAGTTAATCCGGCAGCATCGGTTCGTCTCGTTAGCAGCTTCTGGTAATTACAGCGAAAGGGTCGCGACGCAGCCCTATCGCATGTTTACAGATGATTACTCTAATTAATAACATTAAGCTGCTCGCTATAAAATCCGCCATGAGTCAGAATTACGTCGGATTACCTGCAGATTACCACTCCATGCATGTGCATTGTTTCAAATTTCAATTTGCTGAGGTTTCAAACGGCGATTCTTCTGCTGTGGCGCCAACACCAGTAATCTGATCTAGACTTATTATGCCGCGATGAGGCGATGAACCCATTTACAGGCTAAATTGCCCGGCTTGACGCTGTCTTATGTTGGAAGTGTGTATCAAATGTTTACTCAAATGCACTGCTATCATCTGCCAGAAGTTCAGACACACTAAAAATTAATTTTAGTGGGAATTAAAGAATAATTTAATATTTATAAATAATTATGGGATTTAGTAATAATAATTTACAATTTTACTTTCATTTTAATACTGTAGGATGTCAGTCTGCAGCCACTGTTAGTGATGCCGTCTAGATTTGGAGTTTCTATACTCTTATTTTGTCTAGATTATCAAACAAACTGGCAAAAGTTTTCTTTAGAAATTTCAAAATAAAACAATACTTTCTTATTCTAGAACAAGACTTGTGACAAAATTTTGAACAAATTTCAAGTCTTTGGATTACTTAGTAGTGTCCTACCGAAATACGATTTGCAGCCGAAACCGTAACAGAATATTCGCTTCCTCTTCTAGTTTTGTCCGAAACCATATCCAAAACCAAAACTTATATATTGAATGTTCAAATTTTTATTTGTAGTTTAAAATTTAAATCAATTATACATTAGTAGATGCAGTCGATTTGGAATAAATTAATGCAACCAGAAACGTTGCAAATATTGATGACGTCTCTTCACTCCTTAATTTTTTTACTATATTTATTTTAGAGCAACGCAGGTCCCCTGTCTATTGCTATTGATCACCCTGTATAAGATTTCAACAGCGCCTAATGCTAAGGTATTGAAAAAATACTACAAAAGTACATGTAAATACGTAATAAAATTAATAATTTGAGGTTATTATATAAATTACAATGATTTTATATCTATCTACAGGAATTTTTAATAATATATTATTGTAGAAATGAAAGCTTCTCATTTTTATTGTCATTTTATAAAATTATATATGAAATATTTTTAATATATATATTTAAAGTTTCCAGTAAAACCATATAATATTTAATTATATTCATATTGAGTAAATTAGAATCCAGCAGCTGCAAATTTAGTTATTTAAATGATATCTTTATAATCTTTTCACCGGTAACATTTCTTTTTGGTTTTTCATAATGAATATTTTATGCATAACATCTACATGAACTTGTAGATAAAATATCCTTCCAGGATAATTATCCGGAGTCCTGGGCGTTATCCTTTCTGGGCGCGCCATTTCCATTTCTAAAATAACCCGCAATTATGAAAATCAATGTAAATTCCCCGCTATTATGGTCATCTATCATCCCCGGGATTTTTTACGTTTACGTATGAACCTTGGCGAGAGCAGGGTTTAATTCCTGTTGTACATATCTTGGCTGCTTCCGTTTCCGGTAATGTAAAACACGTTAGGAACTCGCTTGGTTTCCGGCGGAGCGGGCGGGAAATTCAACTGAAAATGAAAATATCCGAGGAAACTTTAATCGAGCTACATTTAATATAAATGCACACAAATGAATTACGAAATCATATAACACCTATTTCCTTTATAATAATCTCCATATTTTATTAATTTAAGTTAGGGTATTAATTTTATTATTTGACTAGTAAACTGTAACGTATATACGCATTTAATAATAAAATGTCAACTTATGTTACTTTACTTATTACGTAAATAACTATTAAAATTTAATTTATAAAGTTCACCTATGTATATTTAAATAGAATAGGACTTTAAGAACTTAACGTACTTACTTCATGATAAGTTTTACTTGTATTTTAGTGATTATAGATCTACAGCCTTAGCGTGATACTTACAACTTTCTAAAAATTTAAAACTTAAGACTAGAAAAAAGTTACCTTCGAGACACTCTTTAATAATGTGGAGAGGGCATTACAGGGTTATAAATATATACGAATATTAATAATAATAAGGAAAAACACTCGGTTAACGTTTCAAAAAAATTTTTATTAACAAATATTAATGAACATTTCGGTTGTTACACCATCATCAGAATGACAATACAAGAGTGTTTAACAGGTATTTATATACAACTAAACATGAGTGCAAGAGATTAAAGATTTAATTCAAGGAATTCCCAAAAGCGGCGAGTTATACAAATCTAGTTGTTCATTCATCAGGTTTTCCTTATTGTAAATGGCCCTATGGATTTCCATAGCTTCTAAGAAGTCCAGCCTTAAACTTTTATTCTCTTTGCGAATAACTTCAAAATTTTCTATTGAACATTTATGATTATTATTTAACATGTGTTTAGCAACATTTGATGTATCTGGTTTATTTAGTCTCCAACTGTTACAATGTAATTACAATTGTTGCATTTAATTTTGTAAACCCCACTATTTGACATTTTATCAAAATTTTTAATTTTATTATTTACTAAAAGCATTTTAAGATTATTTTTATTGTAGAATGCCGCCTGGATGTTGTGAGTTTTTAAATTTCTCCCAATTTTTATGCTTGTTTGTCCTGTATATAATAATTTTCTGTAGTTTTTATTATATACGAATATTGTAAAGAATTTTTTAAACGTGTCAATAATATAACTGTATACTATTTCGATGGTCTGAGTGACGAGTAAATTAAATCGGATGTAACAATATATCGCGTATCTGTTTTATTTCATAATATTAAAAGGTAAATTATAATATGAGTAATGTAAGTGATCATATTTCGCGTTGAAATAATAATGAAACGGTATTAATTTACTATTTATGAATTTTATTTGATAAAATAATGGAAATTTGTATTTGCGATAAATAAATAATATACATAGCAAACTACCGGATTTTGCAAAATCCATTATAAATTACTATTATTGCGAAAATCAATTTAAAAATATGTGAACAGATATAATAACGTTTTACTATATAAATTAACTCGTTTGTGTATATTAAAATAATATAAATACATGTCGTTTTAATTATCAAATAAATTGAATCAAAATAATTAATACGAATTGCTAATATAAATATGAATTCTACCCCAGTTTTATCATAAACACAACGAGATTTTAATTGCGACTATGAAGGGATTCATTTCGTTATGTTATTGAAAAAACGCTCGTCGATCCCCAAATCAAATTCAAAATTAATTCCACTGAGTAATCAAATCTCGCCAACGGCTTTGTGAATTTAGATACAAGTGAAAGTTGGCAATCGCATTGTTTAACAATCTTTTCATTTAACCATTAAAATCATCATTTTTTAGCTCAAATTTTTTAGTTTAATCCTAAAATTGTGTTTCCACGCACAATATTCCAAAATTCTCATTTTAATATCAAGAATTTTTATTGTAGTAAATAAATTTTTATTTTAAATAATTTTTCTTTCAAATTTGTGAACAAATGGGAGTTATATATTGTATAGTTCCTGAAATATGTGTCATCAAATTTATATCTCAAAAAAGTATGTTTTTTATACTTCAAAAATTAGAATAGTTTATTTCATGTTCTTTGGAACGATTAGGTAGAAAATAATGAAACCTGAGAAAACCAGTTTTTGGCTGTGGAATTATTGTCCAGGACTACGAACCGGAAATGAACCGAAAAACGGAAAAAACCGTTGTTGAACAAAAAAAATATGCGCATGTTATCACAATCTTACTCTCAACGTCAGTTATGGTTGTTGTGTCTTCATTTGCAGGGTCTCATAGTGACGACTGTTTTTGTCACTCAATAACATATCATTGTCAACAAATGAAACATTTTACAATAGCGTTTTGCACCCGTGGTACACAAAAAACTATTATTAGCTCTTGAAATACCTGCATTTAAAATTTTACCTAAAAATAGGTTTTTTGAGTGCATCCCACAAATGGTTATCAAACATAAAGATTTTCAATTTTTCTGCATGAATATTGTTTACATTTCACTTGTAATTTAACAGATAATAATTTTAGAATCATTATAGTTTTAACTATCATTTCGATATAATTTAATAAAATAGGATTGAAGTAAGTCATTTTAAAAGTTAACATACCTAGGATTGTTAATAAGTATCATAACAGTCGCAGATGGCAATTTAATTCCGAACTCGTAAAGCAAGGATTTTAAGACATCTAAGGCCTAGTATGATTTTTTATAACATCCGTGGTTTGTTCAATAGTTTGCCGGTTTCATAAAATGAACACGTTATTAATTATTATTATATAAAATTTTCTTGCCAATAACGTTTTCGTGATCAAGTCTGTATTGATTGATATGACGCCATGATTATAGTTATGTTATCCAAATATCCCATATCGTTTTGACAAGCCAATACGATAATAATATTACCGTACAGATCCTAGCTTATTATTGTCTATGTAAACAAAGGTTTAATATCCTGAAACCGGTAAAGAAAGTTAATTAAACGATGAATAATGGCACACAAGAATTTTTTTAGCTTGTATTAGATTTGTAATTAAAATTCCGTCGATGTGCATATTAAGTTAATTAGGTTTAAACTCCCCCGTGGAATTCGTCTGCGAAATGTCCTTTCATAGGCGTGATGATTTATATATTTATTTATCCGGCTATGCTAAGTCATCCTCCAATCAGATTAGTCGTTTCATTATCTCGTTTCTCGACTCACCACCCTTCCATATATCCTGATTCTCCGTGCTTGTCACAGGATAAAGGATAATGAATGCATTTGCCACCAGAGCTTTGTTAAGGTTTTTAATCCGCGTGTGTGGCGGGTAATAACAGGTTGTTTGAACATCTGCTGGTGATAAGATGATTGTGACGTCATGCGCACCCCTGTTCGCTGCAATTGTTGCCGGGTATTCATTAATGCTATTCAGACTTTTTAATTTTATTGTGGGTGTCTGCTAGGTACAGATTTGTAAAAATATTGCAGCAAATCTGATGTACAGTTTGGTGACAGCGTTGTCTATTATACACTGCCATTATTTTATCTGTTTTCCATAAATGAGTATGTAACCAAATTTTGATTTTTATATATTTCATACTAGATAGAATATTAAAATACGAGTTTTTTAAATAGATTCATTATTAGTAGATTACGAGAAAATAAGTATTAAAAATTTGGGAAAGGAATATTGCAACGTCAGCATGGTAGAATCGTGAAAGAAGACAGATAGATTAGGAGCGAAGAGATAGTCTACCTGTCTTCTTCCACGATCGTACTACATTGACGTCACATATTCCCTCTCCAAAACATTTATTTGCTAATAACTATATTATTGCAAACAAATATTTAATTTATTATTATAGGGTAAGTGGTGATGAGATGATCCACATTTTGGAAAAATAATTATTACACTATACTTTTAAATAATATTTAAAAAACAAAAATTATTCTTAATAACATATAATCTAGGCTTACATGGTATTCTTATTACCATACCAAGTTAATTACTTTTTCTCTATGTCATCATAGGGTTTTGTTTTATCTATATGATATTCATAACTATCTTCTCTTAGGTACGTTAATAGCTATAACTCCATTATATTTCTTCTTTTTAGTTAGAAGACTTAGAATCAGTTTTTTCACCTGTGGTTAATGTGTCGGTTATCATAATCAACGATTAATAGAAAAATATCCCATCGAAATAGTAAATAACGTATATTTTTAACAACTTATGTCAATTTCTCGATGCGATATTTTTCTATTAACCGATGGTTAAGGTAACTGGCACTTTAACCAGAGGTGGTAAAATCGGACCTTTCGACTTTGCGAATTACTAATTCTTTTTCAATTAATTAATTATTCTAAAAATTAATAACATCAAAGTACTAATAGAAACATATGAAAATAGGTTACACAACCATATTAATAATTTAGCACTAAATTTGTTAGATAACTCTACAGAAATACGAAGATTGAAAAGAACTAAACTTCTAGATCTAAATTATGAAGTTCAAACAACAAAGAACTGAAAGAACTCCAATGGGAGTTATTTCTCACATATAGTAAGATATTTATTCTAACCAGGTGCAAATATAGATTTAACTAAATTAAAAAATATATATTAATATTGGAGAATTAATAGTTTAGTGATGCCCGAAAGACCGAAACGATTGTAACCGTAAAAATAAATAGTTTGTGCACGTTTACTTACTTATGAATAAGCCCTCCTAGTTGTTTTCTTATGACATGTTTGTAGAATAGACATGGAATTGGCAATTGGTTCCTTGTGTATCTCGTCTTAGCAGCGTGTTAATTAGCAATATCTGGAGCAATTACAGCCGCTGATGAAATTACAACAAAGATGTTATCTGTGGTTGTAATGGCAGCGATAGGCACATGCAGCTTGTGTAGCATTGTCCGTGTGTGCCCGGCGTGTGTTTGTGTGTACACGGGGCCTATAGATAATGATGCAGCCAGCAATCTAATTTACTCCAGGATACATTACGGAGCATTCCTGGCTTCGCATTATTCACGATTCAGGAACTGGAGATCTACTTTCAGGATAACCTGGATCATCAAATCAATCCTCCATTTCCTAACCAATCATATCATCCTACATAATTTCCCTAAAATTAAACAATGTGTTGGTAAGTGGACTACGCTGTAGGATTACGCTTTAATCATTTTTTATAATATTTATTTCCTATTCAATTACTTATTTTTAATTTCTTTATATCATATTTTACTTGATCTTTTCACGTTTCTTATTGTTTTCCTCTGAATTTAGTGCAGTATGATTTTGCTTTTAGAAATAAAAACAAAATAAGAAATTAAAGTTTGTATGGTAATAAGAATATCAAAAGGTGTGTTAAACAAAAATAAAACGAAAGAAGAAAAAAGGCAGAAGAAAACATGGCAATATAGAACAAGTACTAAGCACATAGAGGATAGTGTCAAGAAGCATAGAGAAAAGCTAAAAACAGAAAGAAATAGAAAGAAATACTAAAAGATAAAAAAATAACAAGATAACAAGAATCTCGACACTTGAAAGGGTAAACGAAATTTAAAAAAATATAATAATAATATAAGAATATATTCTATTTAATAACTAGGAAGAGTTAACTGAAGTTGGCGCACTGAAATAAATACTTCTGATTGGCTGACGTTACGCCAGTTTTACACTCAACGATATTTGTCACATCAACTATCGTATCAGAAAGGGTTTTAAGTTTCGTTTCAATGTTATCAGTTTTTTTTTAGGTTATTACTCTTATCACGTTCTTATTGTATTTTATATTCATTTGTGATATTTTACAAGTTTTGTGTGCTTCAAACTTTATTGTGATATAACTCAGTGTAAATGTGGCTACAGCATTCACTCCTCGTAGTTTTTAAATAGAATATATTGTTATTTTATTTACCAAAGAGAGTTTATGTTGATTATTAATAATGTTCTTTGGTATTTCATTATAGAATCGTCATGATTTTGACTTGGTTTTAAATATACTTCTTGTCCTAGAATTTCAGTTTTCAGTTTTAAGGTATTTTAAGGAAAATAAATGTTTCACCAAATACCAACTACTAATTATCGCTTTGTTTCATCTGCACATATTTCTTTGTTTATCTAGGTAATTCACGTACGAATATAGGTATGACTGAATAAAAATGCAAGATCTAACGAATTCAGAATTATCTCTTGCTGTTCATCTTTAGCAGTCCGTTTGAGTGTTTAGCACAATCTCCCGAATTTAAATTCAGTATTTCATTTGAATTAGAGACTGAAAGAAGATGAATAACCGGTTGATCAACTATATTAATTACACGGGCTGTCCGTGTTCGCTGTTCGCACCCTTCCTTTGAAGCGCACGTCTTGGATCTTGGGTGTAATTGCTATTCAGGCAAGACAAGAGGCCGCGGTCTGCCCTGCGGCAGAAGGACACGGGCTACTGAGGACCGATGTAATGCGATAATGCATGATAATAAACAGATTTGCTGATTGAAGATACGACTCACTGGACACAAGCAACGGACGGTACAGTTTTACAAATTAGGTTACGTAGATACAAGCCTACAAACAACATTTTCAAACAAAGAATGCCACTGTTTGTACTTTGTACAAGTACGAGTATGTATGAATATTCCTAGACGAGTTTCGGATCTGGGGTTCATATACCACCTTTTCCAATTTTTGTCCAATTAGGAACCTACTATAGACTATAAGTTCCTTGTTAAAATTGTAGGTATATAAACTGTTATACAATATACTAAAGGTAACAGTTTTTACTGCTTGAAGAAGGTGACAGGTTAGACTAAACTTTCTATATTGTTATATTTTGTTGTACTAAATTTAAATTCTAATAGTTCTAATAAGTTTTCAACGGGACTCATTTCAAAATTCTTGACACGTCTCCTTCGTCGCCTCGTCCCGAAACATCTTACAGTAAAACTATTATTAGGTCGCTAATACTGTAAAATACTAAAACCATTAATTGACAGCTGGTATTTAACATGTGCATTGTAAATACAATTCGTAAAGTTTTAATCGTTTACTAAAAGAAAACATTCTTGTGAATTTTTCGACTACTTTATTAGTAAAAAATTTTAGATTCTCAATTTTTCGAGTTTCTAGAGAGGGACAATAAATCAATTTAAGTATGTCAGTTTTTGATGGTTTTAGTTACTCTATTCATAGGTTATCTAGTTTTGTAGTGACATTTAGGGCGAGGTTGTAGGTTTCTATTGTACATGTTTTCGTATTAGCTAGTGTTGATCTAAGTTTTCTAAACTGTCTTGTCTTGTCTAGATAGATTATCAAGACAAGTCTAGTGATAGTCTTGTCTTGACGTTTCAGGAGAAGACAAAATAAAACGTTCTTATTTTAGATCAAGATGAGAAAATTCTAGACAATTATCAAGACTCTAGATTAATTAAATATTTTAAATTTTCGAAATATAAATAGGTATATGCAAGTTTGTCTATCCGAGTTGAAATAGAGATTGTAGAATAGAAAAAGAACGCTGTATATGCGTAGGTTAATGTAAAGTCCTGGAACAGTCTATAATCGTGATATGTAGACAAGACTTTTTAATCTATACCTACTTATACCTACTTAGTCAAGTCTTGTTTCGTCTAAAAGGCATTACTAATGTATTCGCTGATTCTACATAGTTCTCCTAGATACTTATTTATTTTATTTTTACTCCATCGACATATCAGTAGCTACATTTCTACACTGGTGGCGTGGAAATTAAATTTCTATTTTATGAATGACTTTACAAATGATGCTACTTTTATGACGTTTGAAAAAAAAAGTAAATTTCGTTGAATGATGCTATTAAAATTATGTAGTCTTTACTTTAAATAACATGTAAGAAAACATATAGTACTGTGATCAACACTTTTCTGAGACCTATACCCTAAGATCATGTATCACTCATATATTATCCCGGCACTAAATCCTCCGGGAACGGATAGTTGTGATTGCCATAACTGGCATTTTTCCTCCAATAACACGATACACGATAGAGCCGGATACGCGGTTGGGCGGTTACGGACCACGCGGAGTTGTTTCCCGACAACGACGCGTCGTTGGCGCACAAACAACGCCGGTGCCGGCCCGGGACGGAAACTCGCGGTTATGCTAGTTAATCGAGCGGAGAACATATTTACCCACCCAGCGCAGGAAGATGTACAATACTGTTATTTATCGATACTAACTTCGCAAGAAATTGATTCACTTTGTTGGGACTTGGGAGGGTTGAAGGGAAGTGAAATATGGAGGAATTTCTTTGTTTTAAAGAAAATTATGTTTGACTTTATATCTTAGTACTATATTAGTCGTATACTAATATAACAAAATAACTGAGAAAAATGCATGTTAGATTTATATGTATTTTATTTATATCTGGCTGCTGGCTGAAACAAGAGTGTTATGGATAGAAAACATAGACATATTGTTCTGTCTAACATTATTTCATTAATTGTTGTTAAATTTCATGTTCTTAAACTGTTAGTTTCAAGAAGAAAATGAATTGCTTTCTATCCAAAGCACTTTTGCTTCAGCCAGATATAAGTAAAATACATATAAATCTAACATGCATTTTTCTCAGTTATTTTGTTATATTAGTATATATGTCTATATTGTTGAATTCTGAAAAAAATACTCTATCCAATAACCTAAAAAAAAATATATGTTCCCATTTAAAATAAGAAACATGTGTCCCGTATTGTGAGAACCACTGGTCGAAAAATTTTTTTTTGCTCATTGTATTAGTCTTGTAAAACGGTGGTTCTTTGCTAATTTAACCAACCTCGTAGCTCTTATAGTTCTCGAAATAGCAATGGTGGCACACTTAAATGGAACATTCTGTATATATCCCTTTGTAACACATACGATAATGAAATAGCGAATAAAAGTCTCATCTCTTCCATGTGTATACGACGAAGATATAAGATAAAAGTTTAGTAATTCTTGCAGCTTTTTATTTTAATATGTAGATATTTTTAGTTGTGAATACATTATTTAGTTTCTCAGAGTAAGTCAATGGTTGAAGAAGCAGAAGATTGCCATGGTGGACAAAAATGTCATTAGAAAAGCATCCAAATGTAAACTATCATTAATTATACTTATTTATATTTTTATACTAACGTTAGTATTTCATTTAATTCAATAACTACCTCTTAGTACTTGTTTCGTATCCGGTCTGACAAAGAACCCATTTTAATTATTTTATAATTCCTATACTTATCGAGGAATGGGTCACAAATTGGTAGCAGTGGTTACAGAAGAGTATTACAAATTGGTACCAACGGTAATCTTTGAAAAATGTGCTACAATTTCGTGGAGCCAGTTTCTTCGAAAGCAGTGTGACATTGTACATAAATTTTGGGACAAATTTATTATAAATTGCGGATTGGTCATTTTTTTTTAGTTTTATTGTTTTACTTGAAGATTACAATTTTATAATAAGTACATTTCTTATGTAATCTTTTATAACCAATAGTATTTCGTGTATGATATAAAAAGCCTGGTTTTTATTCTGAAAATTGAGAGACATATGAAGAGTAGAACACAATGGAATTGTCCTTCTTGCTGACATAGCAAACTATTAAACAGTTTTATTTAAGTTTCTTTAAATCCATCCACAACTATCAAACTAACGTTATAAATAAGTTTGAATAACAAGCCAACCATTTCCACATTGAAAGTTTCCCTGTTTATGTAACTGACCGTCCAGTCAACAATGTCCCATGCATGTATTTAGCAGTGATATACCTCCGCCCGGAATAAAAAGCTCGGAGTTTATATAAAGTTGATTGTGAATGGCTTTGTTGACCGAGACATGTCGCGCTTTCATCTGCATCACAATCGCCGGACACTGGGATTATTTGCGGAGATAAATTCAATTTCAGAACTTTCCTCGGATATGACAATGCCGAGTTATTACTCGCTTTGTTTTAATTGTTTTATAAACACGGGAATATTTAAATGTGGAATATGAGAGCATGAAGAAGTTTGGAGTAATTTAGGGCAGTGGATGACTGGTTAGCTTTCGTTAATTTCTTATTTACATCTAATTTAAAGGATTGTACAAATTTTCAGAGATAGATTTTAAGCCGGCAACAAATTTCGATAATAAATACATATCGTCCTTTTTACTACTAAAAAAATTCAGCTCAACTCACTTTAAACTACGGTTGCTATAATTTAAATCAAATATTTTTTTATTGAACTTAGGGCCGAGATATCCACATCCTAATAAACATCCTAATAAATTTATTTGCCAAATAAATATTTTTTCTGTATATCCACATCCTAATAACTTTTATTTAGCTAATACATTGATTTATTAGCTAAATAAGTTATAAGGTACTTGAATTAACCAATAATCTTTAATAGACGTCAAACATTTTTGTTTAATATTAAATGTTCAATTATTGATTGGCATTATAATACGTTTTTTATTCATGGTGTGATTATTTGATAAGAATCATTCATTTTAAAGATTTTCGGCGGTAAATATCAAAATTTACTTAACTTTTGTTAATTGTCTTAAATTTAAATTTGTTTTAATCTTATTCTCGTAATAGTACTAATCAGGTACTTTATTAGAATAATGATCTCTTTATTTCACTAGTGAAATAATGGAATCAATAACCAAACTAAAATTAGTGAAATAAAGAGTCTCTTATAAAACAGAATAAATCTGGATCTTTAGTTATTTACAGCATTACGTTTGACATCAAATAAATATTTTGTTGATACGTTATTTCCATATTATATGTTTATATATTTGGCATGAATTCATTCCGAATTGTATTCTGGTGGACGACATGACTAGATTCGGGTTTACTCTCGTATTTGCCGTACAAATATTATGACAATCAGTATTCAAGACGCCGTAATGTAGGGCATCTTTTGTCCGTCCCTACGGGGCCGTCACAGGACCTCGAGTCTGTCCGTCCGCTTGCTAATCAGTTTAATTGATGAATATTCCGCAGCAGGTACAGGACACAGGAAACTTGCTCACAACAAAGTTACAAGATACAAACTCCACAGATACCACAAATGCATTTTGCGTGTTGCACAACATCACTTTTTACACAAATGCACTTTTCATGTTTTTACTTTGCTTACTACTTGCGGATAATTATTTGCAGTTATGCTTATTATTTAATTGCTAAATAATAATATGTAGCATATTAATTAAAAACACAATTAATAAATGTGGATTATTCATATTTTGTATTTCTACATGACCTATTATACACAATTAGTTATAATTCCAATATCTTTTTTTGTCAGTTTTTTATCCATTTTAATTATAATTTCGAAACTATAAATAAATTTATTTTCATATTTAAGGTGAGAATTAGCTAGCAATTCATTTTTCCATTTTTAGATAATAAATAATCTAATTTACTATCAGTAAAACTATATATAAAAACATCATTTTGAGAAACCGAGTTCGCGTCACACCGTGAATTCTTTACTTAAATAGTAATTATCCATGTCTCTGGTATAACATTCCTAGTAGGAGGCCTACATTTACTCGGTGGACCAACAAAAGTAGAAATTTGTTACTCTGTATCTTTACTAGAATAGATTTACTTTTATTCATACTTTAATCATATTTTTTAAATACTCGTTCTTTATACTTTAGTATTGTACTCTAAATATTATGAATATTTTTTTAACTCAAATACTCAAAGTAGAATAGTATCAAGTATAGGTCGTTTTAAATAGAAATGGACCTGTTAATCATTCTCGCGCATCTAATGCAACAAACAAGTTGAAGGAGATGGCAACATGCATTTTCATATTCATTATATCGTGCTTTCGAACTTAATAATAATTTCCTAATAGAGCTTCCCCCATGAACAAGGAATTAAATACGCCACTTGAAAAAAAAAACTTATTAGCTGCTCAAAATATGAACGAAAATGCGTCTTTTTACATGAGACAAACTATAGTTAGAATACTCTTATCATAGAAAGGAAACAACCCAAGAATTTCAAGGTTCTTATTTTCATCCTTATATATAGAATACTCTATTTGTACTCTGAAACCTTACATTAAAATACTTGATACTCGAAATACGTTTTATCTAAATACTTGACAAAATTATCAACTATTTGTACTTTGTTTCGATTACTTTTGTACAGTACTTTGCCCAGTTTAGAACAGAATATTATTTGACATTTACCCATCCAATTACAAACTTCTGTCCAGCTAGCTTGATAAATTATGAATCCCATGTTGACAGCACAATTTAGTATATTTTTAACGAGTTATACATCACTGTTAATTACATTGGCCGTTAGCCATCAGCCGACTTTAATTCCTCGCTGGTGCTTGTGATTTGCTGTAGATGAAAGAATCCATTTCTGTTTTGATGCGCCATCCATTCTCCATTGATTCGCCATCAATTTTTAATGAGTGACAAGAGTATATCTCGTCTGATGTATTCCCTGGCCGGACAATATGTGTCAGTATTTGATAACAGCGACACTAATGATACATTTTTTCTCTTTTTCCGCGATAGCGGTTGATTGATGAGCACCGTGCAGATAGCTGAATATAGTGAAGAGTTATCAGGATGATGCTGCTTCTTTTTTGCTGACGTCGACTCAAGGCTTTATTAGCTGTATTCCACTAAATGTTTATTACTTTATTTTTATTGTGCAGTCAACAAACAAAATTTAAAACTGTCGTTACGGTAAATATCTCCCCATAAAAGTTTCCACTGTACCAAAAACAAATTTGTTTGCTGGAATTTTCCCGATCGGGAAGTTCAAAATGGTGGATAAAAGTCAGTGGGACACTTCCAAACATATTTACTAAACTACTAAACAACTGCATGTTTCAACTAATACAACACATTGCACATATTTTACAACTTCAAACTGTAATCGTTATTGGGAACTATACTTCAAACATTTTACTACCAAAATTCTTGTAGTAAATAGAACAATTTTTGTTCTTTATTAAAGTTTGAAACACCAGAAATATTTATATGGACTTTCTTTAATGGTTCATGTTGTTTTCTCTCCACATCAATTGAAAAACTTAAATGGTGTTACCTTTGCAGCAATGGGAGCAGCAACTGAATTTCCTTAACATCTACGTCATAGAACACAAATATATATTACGGCTTAACACATAAGAATTAAGATTTTCTGAAACTGCACTTCGCTTTCAAATTAGATTAAGTTTCCTATAAAAAAATAAAATAGGAATAATGGATGTCCCCATTGCAGAAACGTTAGGTATTTATGAATGTTAAAAAATTAAATATTTATCAAAAATTCTTTAATCATTCGCGTTAAATGGAAGACGTAAAATAAGTAGGTAATGATGATTGGTTAAATTCATAGCTATTTCCGTGTCTGTTATCTTTGCTTCGTCTCTCATCCCTTTTATTGATGTCATTTACTTCCAATCAATACATAATTAATCATTTAAAAAAAATACGGGTATAATATTATTTACAACACTGGATATTTATATAAAATATAGAAATTGGTCATGTAATCCATTAAAAAGTTAGCATAACAATGTAATTACGTATTCCTATTATTTTATAACAATATTGAATTTTAATATTAAGTAATATACTTGTGAATCTCAATAAATAATTTAGTCGAAAAGTAGTACCAAGTGCGTAGTGTTGTCTCTAAAATTATGTTGATTCATGTGAAATATTTTGTTTAGTTTGGTCCTAGTATGGTGTTTTAAAGTGTGTGAGGTGTTTTCTATCATGGATATTCAACATTAATGAAATAAGTGCTATTGAAGATTGATTAAACTAAGAACAGAACTTCTACAAGGTACACAATTAAATATAAAAATTCTGGAAGCAGTTTTAATATACTATGTAAATGTAACGTTAGGTTCAGGGCATGTAACCTAAAAACGGTTAATAAAAACCGGTAACCGATATTTTCAACGAAAATTGCGAACTTTAACCGTAATTTTAACCGATATTTTTCAGGCCGAAAATACCGGTAACCGTTAACCAAAAAAAATAATAAACCGGTTTTAACGAACATTAACCTATTACCATTAATAATTATATTAACTTTGTGCCAAACAATTTGGAATTCTGAAATTAATCTCAAACAATTTGGAACAGTGTTGACCCTTATATAACAATGTTAAACCGTAAACAATTGTCGTAACTTTGTCCCAAACAATTTGGAACAATGTTAAACCTTCCAAAACTGCCTGAAATTAATCTCATACAATTTGGGATAATGTGTAACCTTGTAGAACTATCTAGAACATTGTTAAACCCTGTACAACTGTCTCATCTGAATCCCAATTATCTTGGAACAGTGTTGAACCTGATACATCTATGTTACACCCTAAACAAGTTTCTAACTTTGTCCCAAACAATTTGGAACAAAGTGAAACATAGTGCAACTGTTTCTACTTACTCTAGAACACTTGGAACATCTTTCTGCCTTCTACAACTGTCTTTTTAAGTCTTCCTAGTAATTTCCAATAATAGTTATACTTACAATTTATAGTTTTTCACTCTAAAATTTTTCATATACAGCCAAAAAAATCCAAAAAGACCCATTTTTAGGTCCAAAATTTTGATTTTTGAAATAATTCCAAATTGATATTCGCCGATGCGCTGATTTCAAATTTTCAAACCGAATTCAATTATCTCTTTCCGTTCCTGAGATATTTGACCTCAAAGTTGCACCTCAAAAAAGTGGGTTTTTTGGATATAACTCTAAAACGGGTAGGGACACAATCTCAACGACTATACCAGTAGATTCTACAGGCAAAGTTACATAAAGAAATGTTTTCTCCGCATATACGTTCTTTGGAACGATTTTGTGAAAAATGAGAAAAACGAAAAAAACCGGAATTTCAGTTTTTCGCTTGGAAACTTTTTGTCACCAAATCTTTTCATTTTCTAGACTTAAGTAAATACAGATGCGCTGATTCCAAATTTTCAAACCAATTTCAATTATCTTTTACCGTTCTGGAGATATTTGCGTTCAAAGTCAGACCTGAAAAAAATTGTTTTTCAGGAATAGTCCTGAAATGGGTCGAGATACGACCTCGGCGACCTCACCAATCGATTCTGCGGGCAAAATTACATAAGTATAGCAATTTTCAGATATTTATTTAGGCGGATACAATTTTTAGAGCGAAAAAACGAAAATCGCAAAAATTGAAAAATCGCCTGATGAACCCCTTACGATTTTTTCCGATTTTTGGCCATTTTCGTTTTTTCGCTGTAAAAATTGTATCCATTAGAATATAAATCTGAAAATTGGTACAAAAATGTAATTTTGTCCGTAGAATCGATTGGTGAGGTCGCCGAGGTCGTATCTCAACCCATTTCAGGACTATTCCTGAAAAACGGAATTTTTCAGGTCCAACTTTGAACTCAAATATCTCGAGAACGGTAGGAGATAATTGAAATCGGTTTGAAAATTTGGAATCAGCACATTCTTCTTTACTTAAGTCCAGAATATAAAAAATTTTGGAGACAAAAAGTTTCCGAGCGAAAAACTGAAATTCCGGTTTTTTCGTTTTTCTCATTTTTCACTAAATCGTTCCAAAGAACGTATATGAGGAGAAAACATTTCTTTATGTAACTTTCCGCGCAGAATCGACTGGTATAATCGTTGAGAATGTATCTCTACCCATTTTAGAGATATGGTCAAAAAACACCCTTTTTTGAGGTGCAACTTTGAGAGCAAATATCTCAGGAATGGAGAGAGATAATTGAATTCGGTTTGAAAATTTGAAATCAGCGCATCGACGACTATCAAGTTAGACTAATTCCAAAAATCAAAATTTTGGACCCAAAAATTGGCATTTTTAAATTTTTTTGGCTGTATATGAAAAATTTTAGAGTGAAAAACAATAAATTGTAACTTTTCATGTATGTCTATTATTGGAAATTACTAGGAAGACTTAAAAAGAAAGTTTTAGAAAGCAGAAAGATGTTCCAAGTGTTCTGAAATAAGTAGAGAGACTTGCACTATGTTTCACTTTGTTCCAAATTGTTTGGGACAAAGTTAAGGCACTTGTTTAGAGTGTAACATAAATGTACTAGGTTCAACACTGTTCCAAGATAATTGGGAGTAAGATGAGACAGTTCTACAGGGTTTAACAATGTTCTAGATAGTTCAACAATGTTTAACTTGTTTTCGGTTATTCCTGTGTTTGTACTGCTGGTTTTACCGGTTCAAATTGTGACATAACTTTAACTAAAGACGCATGTAAAAGAGATATTTGTAAGAGTGGTTCAACTTGCACTCCCCTTAAAAAAGGAGGGTTTATTTGTGAAGACTGTTATCCCAATAATGGGTATGAACATTATACAGAATTATGTGAGCTTAAAAGTAGAAGCTTTGGAAAAAGCTTGTTTCTTACTTTTCCAAGTTTGAAACAGACATCGTCTACACTTGACTTTAAAGTAAGTACTAAACTGAAAGCTTTTTTGAATTTTTTCAGTTTTTTTTTAGACACATTTTTTATATTTTTACTTTAACTTGTACGGAACAGGTTTACCAAAATAAAACAACATGCAAAATTAATAAAATTAAGTTTTATAAGCTTGTAACTCAAAAACTATTAAAGATATAGTCTTAAAATCAGAGCATGTAACCGGTTAATAAAAACCGGTAACCGATATTTTCAACGAAAATTGCGAACTTTAATCGTAATTTTAATCGATATTTTTCAGGCCGAAAATACCGGTACCCGTTAACCAAGAAAAAAATAAACCGGTTTTAGCGAACTTTAACCTTTATTTTAATATCATTTAGCGACAAAAAATTTTAATATTTTTTTTATATCTGTGTTTTCTATTTGTATTTGAACATGAGTCATGACAGGTTTTACAATTAACATTTTATTGGAGAGTCATAAATGTTGGTAGTTTCTTTGGCCGTTAAGGTTACTTAAAAAGTCCCAAATATATACGGCCTTTGTCAACACAGGCAAGTTTAAAATTGAAAAGTGACCTGCGGTTTTCTGAAGATATTACGGGAATTTTTGTGAATATTCATTAATTAATTTGCTTTTTTTTTAATTGTTATATTTTTCTCAGATGTTATTTTTTTATTAATTTTTTTTAAATTAATTATTCTGTAATTTTTTTTAATCAAATTATTATAATAAATTTCTTTTAATTTTATTAATTATTTTTTTAAACGATATATTAACCGGTTTAAACCGGTTTTTAATTTTCAAAAACCGGTTTTCGAACTAAAACCGTTATTATTATAACGTTCTCTATAAGGGTTAACCGTTAACCAGTATTTTTTTCGGTTACATGCCCTGGTTAGGTTATTAATTGTTAACTGACAATTATTATAATTTATAGTGAAAATATTATAAAAACAATTATCGAATACTCTAAAAAGAATTGTACTAATACTGTAAATACTAATTATTTTAATAATTCATTTTACCGTGTCAACAGTCAACGCACTGATACCTACATATGAAATATAAATATTGATAAAATGTATAAGTATGATAAAATTAAAATCATGTATTTCTGGCAATTTTGCAAAATGAAGTTATGTTTGTAAATACCAGAATAAATTTCCAAATTTTTATTTGCAAAATAAGTGGTTGAAATATTTGCAATTGCCAATTAGTCTAACTTTATTAAAACATCATTGCCAGCAAAAAATTCTATTAAAACTTCTTATAATTGAGTTTCCGTGGAATAATAACTTAATTGGAAAAATCAAGTCATTGTCTGTCGAATGACGCTATAATCCAGTGCTACAAAGATGCAAATGAAACCGCGAAATCCTGGAATTTAATTACGAAATATAAAGAGATAGGAATGAGTGCTTTGCAGTTGTCAAGATACAGACAGAGTTACAGGCATTAAAACTAAATATAAAGTGGGAGCAATAAACCGAGAATATCTTTATATTTGCGTTCTGGGTTTACGATTCGTCTTGCGCAAAGTTGGTCCCCCAAGTCCCTATAGCGAGACGCTTCCAAAAAGCAAGAATGTAAATAATGTACATCATCACGACTTTACATATTTCATGCTCTTTCCATAGACAGATTCTAGTAAATTATGTATTTTCGACTAGGAATAATGCCAGGCGATTCATCAAACCATTTGCAAATAGAAAAAAATTCTCAATTTTTTTTTTATTTTCTTTACTAGCACTGCATTTCTAAATTTTTAATTACTGCAATTTAATGACTTTCCTAAAACCAAATCAAATCCTCATATAATTAAGTAATATTTTTTTTAATTACCATAAACTTTGTAATAATTATTAATATGTTTTTCTCTTGTTACAGGTAAGTGTACCATAGTCCACTACAAACAGATCACAGTGATATCAACAAACAGGTTTGACAGAAAAAAAATCAATGAAACACATTTGATATTATTTACATTACGTTTTGACAATTTTTGCTAAAAATCGGTGTATCTTGAAATTCACTATAATTATTTTATGATTTTTTTGCGAATATTCCAGAACAGATAAATATTTTAAAACAAAATATATAAATTGATCTGAAATATATGCTAATAACAACCTTTAAACAAAAATATAAAATATAATTTGACATTCGTTAATAACGAAGGATTCTTTGATGGTTACAACTATTGTTTTTTCTTCGTACAAAGTAGCAAATATATTACCGCAAAATTTAATGATAAAAATATATATCCATTAGTAAGAAGAACAGAATTAAATTCGAAAAGTATAAATATAAAATGTTTGCTAAAATAATGAATTGAAATGTTGTGAAGTTAAAATAATTTTGTTTTATTATTATAATTTGCAACAAAAAAAAAATAAATTAATAAAATATTTTTTGGAACTCATAACAATTTAATTATCTTGTCTTAAGAGATGTAGATCTTGAAATAATTTTCGTGTCTTGAAATTTCATTTTTTCAAACTGGTTCAATCAGTTTATGCTGCTGAAACGTTAGGTTAAGTAAAATTTACTGAACTAAAACAAATTTTGAAATTTGGGGTTCGATTCCTTATGCTGACAACTATTATCCAAATAAAGGTATCACTTTGAGTGCTGTGGAATTCTTTATAAAGAGTAGTTTCCTTCTAGAGACTGGATTGACAACATGACACCTCTAAAATGGAAAATTCGTGGCTTTTTAACCTTTATTAAGAGTGCCAACTTGTTGTATAATCCCTCGCTGTCTTTTGGACTGATAACTTATACCAGAATTTTTACAAAATAAGAACCTATAACACAGAATAGTTACATACAGAAGCAATTCTCCGTGTCGGTACCTTTCATGTTACCCTATTCAGTTCTATGACGTTGGAGCATTGTGTAGACCTTTAAATTTGTGCCTTCCTCTATCTCTCCCTAAGATGTGAGAAAACTTTCCGATTTTAAACAATGAGCCCTTTAAATTTGTGCCTTCCTTCGTTTCTCTGTCTTACTGTCTCTTCTGTATAAACCATACATGATAATAAAAATGATGATAATGATTATCTGTCTTACAACTCATACGTTCGTTTTGCGTGGTATATTTAGCAGCACATAAAACCAGGATTTGTCCAAAGTCTGTATAAGTTTGACAAGTGGTGGATTTGATGTCCCGTAAGATAATATTCGTGGCTTTTTAACCTTTGTTAAGAGTGCCAACTCTCTGTATTATCCCTCGCTCTCTTCTAGAGTCTAGACTGTTAACTTATACTACAATTGCTACAAAATAAGTAGCTATAATAGGAAACATGATAATAAAAATGATGATGACTTTCTGTCTTACAACTCATACGTTCGTTTTCCATGGTATATTTAGTAGCACATAGATCCGAGATCCGTACGAAGTCTGTATAAGTTTGACAAGTCTTGGATTTGATGTCCCCGTACGATAATAAAGTCTCCTCCCCTCCTAGTTTATCTTCCGGTCCGCAGAGCTTCCGGTTCGTCTCTGACGGGGAATTCATTAGGAACATCCGAAATGGAACTGTTACTGTTCACATAACGTTCATCACTTCTTGTAAAAAGTATTTATCTTTGTCGCCGGCTTCCGACGTGAAAAATAGCGCAAGCAAAGTTTGCCGAGCGGGAAACGCCGGAGAGATTGGTCATATGTTACCCGCAGATGGAATAAGGATTGCCGAAGAAATGGACAAGGATTTTACGATTAGTGCCTTTATCGCCAATGACCGATTGACACCCGCGCAGACTTGCTCAAACCCGCACATACGTTATTTTCTCGTCCTATAAGTTGCTGAACTACAAAAGCTTGCTCCGATTCGAACTGAGCGGAGTGTGAGATCTGGGGATGAAATAAATAAAAATACTGTTGTGTCTGACTGGTTCGAAACCCACTATTAGCACTAGGTAGTTTTGCAGTTCTGTAGAGATTTTAGGCTGACAACTTTTTCCAATAGAATGTAAATAAAAAATCTCATGGAACAAGTGAAATTAACATCTCACGAGATTGTAGCAGCAATGATTGTAATAATGGGTACGAAGATACTTTCAACCCCAATTTTATCAACCTACAAACTCTGCAGTACTGACTTTAGATCCATTTACCCGTCCAGGGTTTTCTTGATTATAAAATTTAGGGTTTTCCATATTTTCTTGATTATTGAATTTTGATCATCCTTTAATCCATTTTGACTAGTTGTTTGTGATGTCTGTGCGTACGTATATACGTAGAATATTGAAATTTTGTATATGGGACTGTTATAACATTTACTTGTGTATCTCCCTTTTTTATTTCAATCGTCAGTGCCAAAAAGGCACTTTGCTCGTAGTGTTTTTTTAGAATTTTTCGCATAACTCAAAAACGATTAGGCGTAGTTGAAATTTTATATATGGGACTACTATAACATAGTTGTGCGCCTCCCTTTTTTATTGCAATCGGCAGTGCCAGAAGGGCACTTTGCTCGTAATGTTTTTTTTTAATTTTTCGCATAACTCAAAAACGATTAACCGTATAGAATGTTGAAAATTTGTTTATTGAATTGCTATAACATCTAATTATGCACCTCCATGTTTTGATCGAATCAACCTTTTCTAAAGGGCGGTTTACTTTTGGCAGAAACTTAATACAAATAATAATTTAGTTAACTTTCAAATTTTGTAGGAAAAATTTGATTTCTTGTTAATAAATTGACATTGACAACTGTCAGAATATATTCCTGAGAAATATTTAAGAAATAAATCTTTCTTTGTAAGTTTTTAAATGATTAATATAAAGTTGAAGAATGAACGCAGAATGATCTCACTTTCAAGCGAAATAAATTTGAATGAAGTGCAGCAAGAAATGTGTATAATTTAGCGTACAAGAAAGTCATATGGTATCCACATCCAAAATCACTGAACAAATACTATGAAAAAAACTGACATCCAAAAAATATCCATTTCTAATTCATTTGACATTTTAATTCATAACTAAGTTGTTAAATATAATAAAAAAAGTTTAGTGCTTTTAAAACTGAGCGTATTAATAAAAATATCCACTAAATTTATTTAACCATCATGTCGAGCAAATTCTGCTCCACAGACATTCATGAAACTTTATATTTAAGCTTGTTACACCAATGATATAAGTTAGTCACCTTTTGGTAAATTCTATCAACGGAAATTTAAATACATCAGCAGTAAAATAACAATTTTAAAAGAAACTCATTACACCTTTGATTTATCTAGAAAACTCTAATCATTATATTTTGCCATAAATATTTACAATCTCTTAAATTATAAATCACAAAATTCGTGGAGAATCATAGAAGATTAGCTTCTGCAAGTTCTCAATCTGTTTTTGGGGTACATCTAGATAGCGATAAACACATTCTGGACATAAACAAACACATTGTCGTAACGTAGGATAACAGATGACATTGTCCATAAAAATCTAATCCTATTAGCTGTCCCGGGACTTCCCAGGCGCCGGCACACACAAACACACAATGTAGTTGGGGGACATAGAATAACAGTCATAGAAAAATTCTCCATTACGCTCTTACTGTTTTTCGTGATTATTTTTCTACATTGCTTCGTATAGGAACAAAGCTAGCTCTTTACTAAATAAAATGTCACAATTCTGGGGTTAATATTAAATAGGATTTCTCTTTTTTATACACCTACAATATAGACGATAACATCATATACACATGATAGTTGTTTTTTTAATCGCAATGTTATATATCAATTATAATTAATATAATGTATTAGATTTTTTAGCCAACATATGAAGTTTGTAAATTAAGAAATAAAACTGGGAATATAGCGTTCGGTCTGGTAACACTTGGTACGCTGGATTTGGAGAGGAGACAGGTGAACATGTAATATGCTTTCATTATGAATTTCAAACAACAGTGTGCTATCAGGTTTTCTTCAGACTTGGGCACAGTGCAATGAAAATTTTTATCAAACAAGTGAACCTACGGAGATAGTGTTATTTCAAGGGGTCAGGTATTTCGATGGTTTTAGGCATATTAAGAAAGAAAAGAGTCGATTGAAAATGAAACACACAGCGAAAGGCCTTAATCTTCAAGAACTGATGAAAAGGTTGATCTTGTGCATTTAGAACATCGGTTGACATTACCGAATGATTTTGACAAATTCATTGGAGATGAGAAAAATCTGCGCAAAAATGGTTTTTAAAAAATGAGATTTTGACCAGTTAAAATTTTCCTGTGGCTCCTCAGCTCTTTAATTTACCTGACTTGAGTTCTTGTGACTTTTCCTCTTTTCGAGTTTAAAAAATCTTCTTGCATTGCTATGAGATTAGGAAAAACCGTCTTCAGCACTGTGGAAGGAAGTTATTTTAAGGGAAACCATAATTGTAATTCTTTTCGAATAATTAAAAAAAAAAGTCAGATTTATTACGTAATTTATATACCTATGCTGTTAATATGAAATCATAAATCCAAACAAGCAAGCTGTTTCAAAACAATTTATGGTAGTCTCTGCAATAAGACCATTTGGAAAATATTGAACGTCAAAATCAGTCGAAATAAACAAAAGTTTGTATTTCTCCAAGATTTTATTGAACAATAAATTGTAGTAAATCTGATGATGAATGGCGAATCATATATAGTTATTCTTATGAAATTTATTTCGTTAACTTTTAAAATCTTATTATTAGGTGAACAATATCCTTAACCACAAATATAATTTTAATAAGACCTTCGAAATTGCAAAGATTTAAACATCTGCCTTTATATACATTCAAATATGTAATAATTTTCATGAATATATTTATATCAGCAGCTGTCTATTCGATAAGGATAAGCAATTATTAACCTAAAGTATACCTAGTTATTGCTGATCTAATGTTGGCGATTAGTGTACATTGTACAAGAATACTTCTTCAATCGTAGAACAAAATTGATAGCTAAAGTAAATCTTATTCCTTTAGAATATTTGTATTTATTTAAAAATTATAATATGTACCTATACAGTATGTAGTTCTTTAAAATTGTCTGCTTACCAATAATAAATAATAACGATACAGAGAAACTGTAACAACGATGTGATCCCATTCCAAATGATATTGTTTGTTATTTTCTATATTTATGTCATATTGAATTTTAAAACAAAATGCAAAGATACACAGTAACAAAAAGAGTTAATAAAATCCGAATAAACAAAACAAAATCATATGTTATTTGTTCCATTGTCAAACGAAAATATATACAATTAAATAAACCAATTCAATTGGTTATTTCGACCGTGACAACTGGAACAATACGGGGAAAAATAATATATTTAATATGGAATGCAATCATTGAGATATAACGCGATTTCTTTCGCTTTGAAGCACTCGATAACTGCAATACGCCAAAAATCAAGGAGCTTAATGAACACGTACTCATTTATTTATACATTCCCCTACTCTTTCATATCGTAGTTGATACTCAACTGTTTTAATATACACATAAAACAGTCGATAATCCACAACAATATTATTGATAGTAATTTTTGTAGTAACTCTCTTGTAACCTGATAGTTCTATCAGTATGCATTGATATTAATGACAACATATTGATTTCACTGTAATGGTAAAGTAATAATTGCTATTTAAAAATAAATATGACGTAGGAGGAAATAATAACTATTAACATACCTAGGAATGTTATGAGTATCATAAGCGCCGTAGATTGAATTCCCATATCCTAGAGCTTAAGACATTTAAGACATATGATTCATAACATACGTGTTTGTTCAATACTTTACCAGATTCAGAAAAAGAAGATCTTATTTATAAATATTATATTATAAACTTTTCTTGTCAATAATGTTTTTGTGATCAACTCTGTTGATGATTTAACATGATTTCATGGTTTGAGTCAACCGAAACTGTAACTGAATATTGGCTCCTTTTATAGTTTCAGCCGAAAACTTAACCGAAAGCAAAACTTTCGTTAAATTTTTATTAAACACGGAAATTTAGCGTTTTTTTTACTTTTTAATATATTATTCCATTATTAAATTAAAAAAGATTCCTATAAAGTGTACGAGCTATAAAAATTTTGAGGATCGCTGCCAATTCGTCGTAAAAAACTTATATGAATTTAAACAAGAAAGTTATAAGTCAAAAAGTAAATTTCTCCAAATCAGTTTTTTCTCATATCTAGTAACCTATGTATTTTTTCGGGAATACAAATGCATGATTAAAATGGCCAACTAATGCGGCAACTTTGTCCCGATTTAACAGACTTCGTATCTCTTATGGTTCTCGAGGTCCTAAAGGTTAGCCTCTTAAAACGGACATCCTTCATATCACCACCTGACAAATATCACAAATAATCTCAATGAAATAGTCTTTTCAAGAAGTATTTGTTACTAAGTAACGGATTCTTTGACAATGTATGCTTTTCTCTTAATATAACGTTTTTTTTCCGAATTCTATAAATTAAATTAATGAGATCTCATCTTGCACTTGGCATTTTTGAACTAGCAGCCTCAGAATAACTAAAATAAAATAAAAATTATGTCTTCGAAAGGAAGAAAATTTAAATAACTTACAAATCCGTTCAGATGTTGCAGTCGAAAGCAGCATTTTGGGCCGAAACCGGAAATCAAATTTAAACTTCGGTCGGACTCTAGTTTCAGTTGCATTAAATTGTTCCATGTTATTTTGACAAATCAGTATCTACGATAATAATATTACCGTATAGATACAGATCGTGGTTCATGTAACGTAGTTTAATATATTATTATAAAATCGTGTGTTCGTCCTATCGCGTTCTTTCGTGCTCTTGTACGTCATGTTGTGCCTTCTAAGTCATTGTTATCATCTAAATCTTCATTGTAAATCATCACAGCATCATTGATTTCATACGCGCAAACCATTTACTGTTTCCATTAAAACCAATGCCAATACAATTTCCACAAATTGTGTCAATTTGTTGGGATTTTTAAAAGGAAAATATTTTCCATCCCTAATAAATATTAGGGAATCCCTTTAATGTTTTAATAATCCACCCCATCACATAACGAGTATCAAATAACCCTTTGTATCGGCCGGCCACAATGGGTTGGAAATCGATGCTAAATATGTACCACAAATTGTCCTTTTTCACTTCGGTAACGTAATAATAGACTCCAACCGATTCATCATTCATAAACGAACTGGAAACTGCTTTACCGCCAGGTTCTTTCAATCCGGAATTCAATCTATTTTAGGAAGAGTTCGATGTCAATGTTCGAAGATGCGTATAAATAATTACACTTCCTTAAAGTTAAATAAATATTCAATTGAGAAACTGTTTTGAACTTACAGACATTTGTGATGAAATATTCACCTCTAAACACATTTATAACTATAAATATAAAGGCCGTTTTAGACTAGTCTATAAATTGCACAAGATCTTGCACCAATTTTGGTACAATTTAAATTGGCTAGTATCAAACAGTATATATGTTGAAAAAACAACACTTTCTGTTAATAAAAATTTTGGGTTTAATATTTTTCATTATTCTATTGATAAAGATAAAAAATCGTGCAAGACCTCACTCAAATGTATTTTGACATTGATGCATTTTCGATTTATTCATTATATTTGCAAAAATAATGGAGTCGTCCAAAAGAAAAAAGTTTTTTTTTTCATGGTTAGAATCTGCAACTCGTTCTGTGCATATAAAATATTCCAAAATATGCTTTTAGTACTTTTCATTTTTGATATTCTTAAAATATATTCCCGCTCCGAATTTTCGTGACGTCATGAATCAAAAACTCAGTCGGACATATCTGACACATATACATACACAGAATAGGTCAAATATAAAGTTGAACGTCGAAGTAAACTAATCTAAGAGTAACAGGAAAAGTATGCAGTGTTCTTATCGTCTTGTTTTGTGTAAATATTTTATTAGTGTGTATGAAATATAATTAAAATTACAAGTAAACAATAAAATATAACCACTTTATATTTCATCCGCAAGAATGAGTTGAACATTTTGATCCGTGGCGTTTGAGTAAATGGTCTTCTATAAAGAGTTGAAATCTACAAAACATTGTACACAAATGAATGAAAATGTTATTTACATATATTGTAGGATGACCCCATTAGAGTTAAAACTATTATTAATACAAAATATGTTTATAAGATGTTTTCTATTTATATTTTATATCAAACATATGTGGTCTATTTACAAATGGAATAAAAATAAATTATACTATTTCTGTACGTGAACATTTGTAATAAATATATACATGGGTGCCGACGTTTCATAATTTTCTTGGGGGCAACATTTCCTTATAATTACCAAAATTAGAACATAAAATTAAAAGAAAAAAAAACTAGAACAAGCACCTCAGAATGATCTAATTCTTGACCTACTGAAACCAGAGCACAATCTTGAGCAGATTTGATTACTCTGAATTGTACTCTGCTTTCAGTGGGTCAGGAATTAGAGCACTTAGAAGTGTTTGCTCTAATTCCTGACCTACTGAAACCAGAGTACAATTCAGAGCAGCCAAATCTACTCCAGAATGTGCTCCGGTTTCAGCAGATCAAGAATTAGAGCAAACACGTCTATGTGCTCTAGTTCACATTCAGATGTCCTGGAAAACGGTCTAGCTAGACCACCAGACAGGGCGGAGGCCCAAAGGCCCGAAGGCCCACTACTGTTCAGGCGCCCTGTAGAGCGGGACTGAGTGCTAGCGTCTCAGGATCTCTGGCATATCCTGAGACACGCATTGTTACCGGTCATGTGGATTCGTATTGGATGACATTCAATATGTAATTGTGGCTGTATTAGTTGGAATTTAAAATGAAAATTTGTATACATTGGTTCTTTAACTGGTAATATTTTTAAGAGTGTAAGTCACACATATTTTAGAGTAGCAATATAATTATTTAAAATAATATCAATTCAGGGCTTTATTACTGATGTAACAAAATGCTCCTAAGAAATTTTCCTGGGGGGCATGAGCCCCGATGCCCCCATGTAGTCGGCGCCCATGAATACATACCCATCTCCGATAAAATCCATATGAATTAAAGCGTAGTGGGTACCATACAGTAGCTTTCCCTTAATTTAAAATCAATATTGAATTCATTCCATCGTGATTCCGTGAAAGTAAACATCGCCTGTCACTTTGCACTGACACTTATAGCTCTGTATCGTTGCTTGCCACTGTCATTTAAAACCAATTAGTTGTTTTTATCGGCAGATTAAAACTCCACTAATGTAACCACGAATATATGATGTTTTTAGAATAGGGGTAGAAATATATAATTTAGGGATGAATTTTTTGTAATTAATTAATTGTTAATGACAATTTTATAGCCTATTCTAGGAAGTGGTAATACTTTTTTCAGAATTATATCATATATCACTATTACATGAAATTTGATGGTAGAGACAAAGATCTTATAAATGATTTCGGAATTTTCAATGTACTCATTAAAAATTTAATGAATATAGTATTATTACGATAAAATGGCATTGTCAATAAAAAGTTAAATAAATCTAGTTATCTTTATCTATTTTATATGTTATTGTGTAGGATCTTTCTATATTTTGTTATGTTAGCTATAGTATACAATTCTATAAATAGTACCTATATCATACACCCAAGATGAGAAGATTATCATTATTGACCTAGCGCCAAATTGTGACCCGAGGTGCGAAGCAACCGAGGGACATAAGGTGCTAGTAAATATTAAATAATGGTCTTCTCAACCATGGTATATATATTATTACAAAAAATTATATTGACAATAACAAACATTTTGACATAAACATCAACTTATTTCTTAGTATTCACAAAAATTAAGTAGGCTGTCTGTGTTTTTATATTTGACATATTTAAATTGTGAATCCATACTTTACACTTTTCTTGAGTTAAATGATTCAAACAATATTTGAATTTGGAGAATTTAGTTTCTTTAAAAAGTGACAGTTTTGATTATTGATCATAGTTAATAATAATAATTTATTATTGACCTAAGTGACCATGGTTACCAAGTAAACGGTAATGAAAAACAATATCTCTTGTCAAATATAGGTTAATAATAGTCGGTGTCTAGGCTAGTAGTGAAAAAATAAATTATTATTATTAAATGAAAGTGAAACATTAACTTGAACATTTAAACAAAAGTGGAATATTTATTGACACTGACTGTGAGTGTAAATGGAGTGCTTCTGAACAAATTCCCCGTAACTTGTTGAATCCACTTTCTTTTCCTCCGCAGGACGTCCTGCTGTCCTGCCGGCAGGATCAATGTCCAATCGGACAGGCCATTATCCGTCACTCCAATGTTATCCTGCTGAGAAGGATGGGAGCCCCTTGACAACTTTCAAATTATTGCTAGATTTATTGATATAGATATATCATACTGCGAGAATTGTTTTCTCAAATGGGTTCTCGAAAGTCCTTGGAGGGTCGGTTGATGCAGCTCATACATTCCTAATCGGTTTCTATTGTTTGTAAATAAATATATCTTTGTTTATGTTTTACGATTTATAGGTGTTCTATTGTTCCTATTGATTTAAAGAGAAGGTGAAATAATATACATATATAAAAAAAATCTAATGTGGACACAACATGACTTCCTTGTACGCTAAATTATACTTTTTTTTGCTGCACTTCATTTAAACTTATTTCACATGAAACATGAAAGTGACATCATTCGGCTAATCATTATTCAATTTCCATTTGTTTCATATCTTCCTTTCGAAATGGATCATCGTTTGTATTAAACTAAATTATTTTAATCGCTCAAAAACTTGCAAAGAAACATATATTTTTTCATTTATTTCTCACGAAACATATTTTGATAAATAATTGATTGAAAAATATTGCCAGAAATAAAGGTGTTTCTTTATGAAAACTTAATTGAAAATAATAATAGTAAAAACTACTAAAGAAAATACTTAGTCATGTAATCAACAAGAAATACTTTTTTATTAATTTAACGTAACCAATATATAATGTTTAATAAATGAGCAACAAACAGGGAACGCGTTGTTTAATGTGAAATTTAACAAAATAATATTCTGTTTGTGTAATGAATTGAGTGTGTGCAAAAAGCCGCTAACGTTTAGGATTATGACAGATTATAATAATCCCGTGACCATTGTGCTGTTTTGCCGAGTGGGGAGTGATTTAGTGATATCTAAACACGGGTTTTGTGTACTCGCTGCGGGTAAACATTGATCCCGGATCTCCTTCAGCTTTGTGCGGTTGCAGCACATCTTGCGGTGGCTTCGTGCACGGGGATTACGACTATTTGCTTCTAATTGTCCGGCGAAAATGCTCAGAAAATGAAACTTGTCTTACAGGCAGGGCCGTTTTTATCAATTTTGGCGCCCTGGGCTATAACCAATTTTGCGCCCCAGGGCATAGGCATTAAAATTCTTAAATATGGTTTTGTAATATTTCATTGCAGTTATAAATAAAATTATTTTATTAAATGAAATTCCATTAAGCTACATTTCATTATTAGTTAAAATAATGTAGATCTAAGAGAGTTTTTTATTCTTTTGAGCACTGAAAATGAACGTTCCCCGGAGCAATTAGTACAGGCGATTGTCAAAAATATTCTGTACGCTGTTCTCAAATTAGGAAATGTTGATTCGATATTTAAATTTATAAGTGTTTTTAATGAAATTTCATGATTATTGGAAACTGTAACTTGTTCATTTATTACATTTATATGCTTGAAATGAAAACATTCCTCAATTATTTCTTCATTTAAATCATTTGTGTACATATTGCACAATAACTTTGCTTTTTCTCCTATAAGGGCATCATCTATACTTTTTAAATTAATTAATATATAAAATATTCATTTTCTTTTGTTGACTTCAAATAAAAGTTTGTCGATTATGGTATAAATTGTATTTAACCGAAAGAGATATAGAGATTTAAGCATATTTAAAAATTCCTTGTCTTTACGTTCGTGGCGCCCCTTAAGTTACAGCGCCCCAGGGCTGTAGCCCAAACAGCCCATAGGGTTAGTAGTAAAGAAGCGACACTCTGTGTCGGTACCTTTCATGTTCCCCTATTCAGGTCTATGACCTTAAAGCATTGTGTAGACCTTTAAATTTGTGCCCTTCCCTTATCTCTCTCTAAGATGTGGGGTAACTTTCCCATTTCAAACAATGAGCCCTTTAAATTTGTGCACATTCTCCATCTCTCTCTAATTTTCGTTTCTCTGTCTTACTGTCGCTTCTGTATAAACCTATTCTGTGTCTTAACATCGGTTTGGGTTGCCATTTCTCCGGGTTTGACCCGAGGACTTCGGGTGTCAGACCGTATATCCGAGATCACTAACTTGTCTTTTCCATTGGTAATTTTAACTAGTGATATTAAAAAGTAAAATGTTATTGAATCTCATTACATGATAAATATTATTCTGAATAGACTGTAATCTCTGATTTGATTATCCATTATATGATTTAATCATAAAGAAATTTGTAACATTCATTTCGAATAAGAATAAATAATTTCCTATTTTCCTTTCGATTTTCGTTAAGGAAATAACTTCATCCTTTATTCGAGTCAAAACATACTTTGCAAGCAATTTTGGTAAAATGTAGATAATAAATGTTTTTATAAAGTAAGCTTTTCTGGTTTGATCTTCTCTACTAAAATATCACGCATCCAATAATTAATCCGTCTAAAATGAAGTTTACATTGCAGTGTTAAAGTGTCTATTAACAGTTTAAAGGAAGTGTGTTCATTGTAAGTGCAAGTGAATGTCCGGCAACACGAGAAGTTCTTTCCCGCCGTCGTTTCTATTTCTTGTGCGATGTGGCGTGAAAATCAAAGTCGCAATTTGATATTTCTCACATTGCAGAATTCAATATCGGGCGCTGTTTTTTCCCGGCTATTTTATGTGGATTGTTGGGAGCTTAGAGCTTTGGAAGCTTTTTGCGCGCGCGGTAACCAATGTGAGAAATGCAATTTACTTAGTTTTAATTGAATATTCTCGCTCGACCTATTTCTCGCCATAGATATGTTTTTTGCGCCCTAGGAATTACTTCTCTGAGATTAAACTGTTTATTTATTTTTAACGCGAGTTAAACTGGCTAATTTGCCCAGAACAAAGTTCTGGGTTTGTTTTTACATATTGTGACCCTCGAGATGCTAATTCGTTTATACTAAACTAAACTAAACTAAACTAAAATTTGATGGGCGCAGAAGTTGTGTACGTATTTAAATTTTGTTAGAAACTACAAATTTCATTACCGGATACAAATTTGTACATAATAGTTTTTTAAATTACATTTGCATCCTTAACATGCACCCACATTCTAACAAGCTCAAAAAATAGACCAAAATGAAGAAAATAGTAAATTATTTTTATATTAAAATAACTAGGACAAAATAAATATGTTTGCATAGTAAATTAATTTAAATGAACAAATTCTAAACAAAACTATTTTATTAATGAAATAAATAACATGGCTGTCAAAATTTCAATTTTCAATTGAAGGTAGGTATATATATATATATTATTTAGTACGAAACTAAATTTAACTGACAGTGTATAATAACGAGTATTAATCAAATGTAAATGTTTGTTTTTGATTACAATTTTTTAACAGGAAACTAACCTATTTATTACTTTTGGGAAAAATTCTTACTAATTTGTTTTTTTTTGTAATTTAATAATGAAAAGTGAAGCGTTTATTTTATTATTAAACATATATTAATAACAGTACTTCACATATTAAGATTTGTAAGATGCATATCACAAACGAACTGGAAAATTTAGACAAAAGCGAATTTGTAATTCCACAAGTGCATAATTGCGTTATAAATCGAATTATGTACTATACTTTTTCTACGACCATTATTTAACTGTATTTTGATCAACACACGATCACACAATACACTGAAAGAATTGGCATGTCACTAATAAATAGTACCAACTATCAACTATAAAATCAACACGAAGTGTCAACCATAAAATAAGAAATTGAAACTATTTACAACCCAATAAAACAATACTATGTACAACATTACACTTTCTTAGTATCACGTATCCCAACTAATGATATATTTAATTCCAAGCCAAGAATATTATCCAATATTATGAATGTAAATTTTACTTAGATTTTAATATACAGTATAGTGGTAGTAAGAATGTTAAAGTTTAATAAAGCTTGAGCAGATTAAATCTAGATGACATTTCCATTAGAATTAATGAGGGTAAAACGACTATGAATGTCGACCTATTTAGAACCGCTGGTTCTAATTTGCACCTGGAGTTTCCCACTGCTGCATTAGTCGCAATGGAATATCGATACGATATAGATATCAATTTGTATCAAATGCACCAACTTGTTATTAAGTAAATGTGCTCGACTGATTTTTTGCTTTAATTTAAAACAGGAACTGTACCTGAGCTTGACGTAATGAAAAACTACAACTTTGTACTAAAAATAGAAACTTATTTAATGATGTATTGATAAATTATGCAAAACATCAATAATTTATTCTCGCGGCAAATATTATAATAAATATAATGCAATAATATTACAAGGAAAATCGTTACACTTTAATATCTTTATTGCACCTTTGTTACAAATACAAGTGATAATTCAATGAACTAAATACTGCTGTCTATATGTTTGTACATAAGAATCTACATTTATTCTCAAGTAATTCGATTCGTCCGTATTTTGGAACATTTATTTTAATACTTAAATTTAAACTTGTGAATGATGCTTGGAATATTTTAAAGCTTTTGGTTTCCACAAACAAACTTAGAATGAGAAATGTTCTGTAATTATTTGCTATACTTGCATATAACACAGATGTAGAGAATATTTTCTCAAATAAATTCTCAGTGGAAAATAAAGTATCACCTAATATTTATCAACTGTGAATGTTATTCCAGTTATTAACTATATATTTTTAGCAACACTATCGTGGTGCGATTCTGAAACAAGCCGCTGTAACGCTGTAACTCCTCCATTACAGCCCGATGTAAACAAATTATAGCAGTACTCAAAACGCGTATTCAGATCATGGCACATGTTACGGCACTGTAGAGGTTCTTATGTCGTGACTATAACGTGATTATTTTTTATCGTGAAACATGGAATTAATCATATCCATGGTTACGACTTGATATTAAATTGACAGAAATGTATACTTGCTTGTCTCATTTAAAATGAAACATAGGAAACGAACTTGACACTTGCTTTTTCTGACAGATGTACATCAAATGATTTTACTGACCAAAATCTCATTTTTATTTACCATTTTTTCGCAGACATTTATCTTCCCCAATGAATTGTCAGAAACTGATGAATGGTCGTCTAAATGAAATTTAACTCTTCCCCGATCATTCGATATTGTCAACCGATGATCTGAATGCATAAGATTCTGTCCACATTTTTATCAGTTCTTGAAGATGAAGTCCTTCCTCTGCGTGTTTCATCTTCAATCGACTCTTTTCCTTCTGAAAATACCGAAAGCCACCGAATAACCTGGCACCTTAAAAAAACACTGTCTCCGTAGGTCTGCCTAAGTTTTGTGTAAGTTTCCATACGCACACGCAGGAAATAGTTATTTACATACCAAATGTATGTTTGTGCAATATTTTTCGTACGAAAATCATAAAATCAATAATTAATTTTCTATTTGTACAAATATTTTTATTTATTGTATACACAAAATGATTTGTGGTTATATGTTTCAGTACTAACAAGTGCTGTCAATCTGTCAACATGATAGCAGTTGTTGCCAACATTGTATATCAAATGCACTAAATTTACTTTTTCTACATTAAATTTCGTTCAATAATCCCCTATTTTCTTTTAATATTATTAGGTAAAAGAATGTTTAAAACATTATACTATTTTATTATAAATATAGTTTTTTAATAAATGCTGTATAAGTAGGAGTGTTTTTTCCAAAATTTTCCGGTCACCTATCTGTTGGAGACCTGGGAAATTGACGTTCCAGGCGTTGCTTAGGCAACGCGAAACAACACATTTCAATGCATGAGTACGAAAATCTTATTTTCAATATGTACAGAATAAAAAAAATCCTTTTCTCAGGTACTTCGCGCACGGTATCTTGTTATTAGAATAAAAATGTCAACATTTTTCGACAGTTGTAGAAAAATAACTATTTAACCACTGTTATTGAAATAATGTAAAACTATTAGATATTCGTATGATGGTTATCCCTTGCAAATAAAAGAAGAAATAATAGTTAATTTAGTGGTGCGTTGTTTGGGACGCGCGCGCGTTTCAGCTGTGATTGTGGGCATTGTGCAGGCCCGTATCCAGGCTGTCAGTATAATTTCCGCCGCAGGGCCGGACAGCAGATAACATTGTTCCATTTGCAGCGTGTCAGCTGACACTGGTGTGAAATACGTTACTGTTACACCGCAACTGATCTTTTTACTCCACTTTTTCCTACTTCTATCTATTTTTTGCGGCCTGTTTAAATTGTAAAATAGATTGAAATACAGTTTGCATTTTTGACCCAGTTTTCTAGATGGAATTTACAAGGAAAAAGGATACAGCAAGCAAACATTTATACAAATAAAGTCACACAAGCCTCGTATGAAATTCTGGAATACATATTCAATACTTCTTTATGTAAATATCGGCTGATATTACTTGAGCACTTACAAACCTACTTCTGTCAAACACAAACATAAAAAAGCTTTTTTATTATTTCTATTAACGATACTTTCGATTTTTATGTAAAAACATAAGACAAGAGAGTAATTAATTTTTACTGCCTGTTACACATAATATGGGAGGTTTTGATTGACCCATTTTGATATTGCCAGATTTTAATTGATAGTCAAGAATTAAGATTTTTACAATACATTTTAACTATTTTTATCTTGAATATGTAGAACTAATTATTCTAGCCATTTCTCGAATCTCGCTCGTCTCGTCTCGAAATTAGGGGTGATTTATGTCATTTCGATTCTAATTTCTGAGGTTACAAGTCAAGTAAAATAGATTTAGCTTATTGATTCAGACGCAGAATTTTTTGCTCCACAATTATTATTTGAAGCTTTTTTACCTGAAATAATTAGGAGAGTAATTCATACAGCAAAAATGATTTGTCGTGTGAAACGCCTATGTTTCAATTTCCGTAATATACCCTGTATGTTCAAATAGTAAAATATCAAATAAATATAAATTTGGGAATCTCAAGAAATTCAAACGCCATAATAGTATTAATAGTGTACCATTTAAAAACAAAATCAGAAACTTGAATTTTAATCATTTTAGAGCATTTTTATTGTATTACCACATAATAGTTACATACAGAAGCGACACTCCGTGTCGGTACCTTTCATATTACCCTATTCAGTTCTATAACCTTGAAGCATTGTGTAGACCTTTAAATTTGTGTTCTTTCCCTATCTCTCTCTAAGATGTGAGGAAACTTTCCGATGTTAAACAATGAGCCCTTTAAATTTGTGCACATTCTCCATCTCTCTCTAATTTTCGTTTCCCTGTCTTACTGTCGCTTCTGTATAAACCTATTCTGTGGTATTACTATTTGGTACGCAAATACAAAATGTAGATGGAGCAGGTAATTATATTGTACTTAAATATTTATACTAACTATTATAATCTCAAAAAGAATAGTTTGAATTTTCTCTAAATAAATATTTTGTGTACTATTATAAAACTGATCTGTCTCTGTGTACATTGCTAAGTAAAAATGTAAGATGAAGTATTTCCAATCACTGACTGACAATTATGAAACCCGTTTATATAGTGTATGTTTAGGTTTTTGTTTTGTAAGAACGTCGGTGTATTTTGAATGGTTGAAACTTGTGTGTATCCGGTTAAGTGTGGCTTGCGGAGTGGTTTATCCGAGCTTAGACGCTGACGCCGGTTATCAGACGCGAGTTAGCGACTTCGGACGTCTGGCTGTCCGGCCCGTTCAGCCGTGAGCCGAGTTATCTGCTTCGGGACTCGCTACACACACGCGATTTATTCCTCACAATGTTCTCCCCTGCAGTCCTACTTCAATCTCAACACTGCGCCAACATAAATGTCTGTATTCATCTCCCCATTGGCAAAATCGTCAAATGTTTTTAGTACTGAAATGGTTTGAATTAATTAAATGAGGAATTTTAAATTTTTACTTCCTTGTACTTTCCTTTGTGAATAATTTCGGTTTTCAAATTTTAACGGAAATCCGTTTTGACCATCCCAAAAACCAAAATCCATTTTGACTTGTTTCGATGTGACGTCTGTACGTTCGTTTGTATCTCGCATAACTTAAAAATGGTTAGCCGTAGAATGTTTAAATTTGTATAGCTAGAAAATTTTTTGAGGAGTTCATTCTAACTTTCAATTTTCATATGGGGCTCAAAGTTGTATTTCGTACTGTTACATGGAGATTTTTTTCTCTTTCCAATTAAGAAATTAAAAAATATTGATTTTATTTATTTCGGTCAAACATGCTTTGGAAATAAAATCGAAATTCTTTTGTTTCAAACAAAATCAATTCAATTAATTACGAGTTTAATATACTGCTCATCGGAAATAAGCAAATTACTTCAGAAACATATCTTCTGCTTTACTCAGAAAGGCCCCAACCGTACCCAACGTATTTGCTTCTGTTTTGTAGAAATTTGCGCGAATATGGATTTTAAGGGCCGGTTTTTCAATCTCTGGTTAAAGTGCCGGTTACCTTAACCATCGGTTAACAGAAAAATATCGCATCGAAATAATAAATAATGTGTATTTTTGACAACTTGCATCAGATTTTCGATGCGATATTTTTCTCTTAACCGATGGTTAGAGTGCCGGTTACCTTAACCATCGGTTAACAGAAAAATATCGCATCGAAAAACTAATGTAAGTTGTCAAAAATACACATTATTTACTATTTCGATGCGATATTTTTCTGTTAACCGATGGTTAAGGTAACCGGCACTTTAACCAGAGATTGAAAAACCGGCCCTTAATGTTAAAAATTTGTTTGAAAAAATAGATTTCCAGTTTTTGTTCCCAAAGCACACTTGACCGAAATGAAAAAAATTAATAATTTTCTAATTTCTTAGTTTATTTTCATTTTAATGTACATGTGTTTGGAAAGAGAAAAAAAATCTCTATTTAATAGTACTAAAGACAAAGAAGGTATGAATTCCTTAAAAAATGTTCGAGCTACAAAAATTTTGAGAACCGTTATCAATTCCTCGTAAAAAAATGTCTGTAGAATGTGCAAACTAGAAATTTGAAACAAGAAAGTTATAAGTCAAAAACTAAATTTGCTAAAAATCAGTTTTTTCCTCATAGGTATCTATTGAGCTATGCATTTTTTGGGGAAAACAAATACATGATTAAAATGGTCAAGTAATGCAGTAACTTTGTCCTAATTTAACCGACTTCGTATCTCTTACGGTTCTCGAGATCCCAATGGGTAGCTTCTTAAAACATACACCCTGTAAAATAGGACAATAAAATCTGGAAATCAGTCAATTTCGTCTCGGACTAGTTTCGACCCCATATGTATTTTCCCATATCATCTGATTTTAATACATTCCTTATACCGTATCCTATTCATTGATAAGTGAAGAAAATCTTGTAATCATCAACTGCGAATAATTTGTAGTAATGGTTTTATTGAATAGAATTGAATATGTAGCGTAAGTCGTACGTGCTGAAGGTATGATATTTCACACAGTACCGCGTAGGTCTTGAACAAGTGAGTAATCCGATAAACACGTGCATTACGCCTAGAACAAAGCCGCGGTTTCACCGGAGTCTCTGCCTACACGTACATGAACTCCGGCAACCCGGAACACTGATAATAACACACACAAACACGCTTACGACTAGAGTTACACTGGAGAAACACCTAAGTGCTGCAAATTACTATCTAGTGTTTTAACCTACTATTTTACACGTGCAGTGCTGATTGAATAGTTAGCGTGCTTCCACTAGAAATCTGCTTGAATTCGATTCTCACAGTATCGATAATAATACAGTCAGATTTATAAATCACAAAATCAGGATATATTTCAAAGGATTCTAATACAAATCATTAACATCAGGTTAGGGAAATCATTTCTGCAATGGGGAAGTTTAGCGTATTTTTTTATTTTATCAAGATTGCTCTCAAAAGTGATATTCTACATTTTATTTCACCCAAAGATGCCTATATTTCTCAAAAAATGAAATTTTATACAAATGACGTCAGAGTGGCTCGCGGAAAACGTATCGTCTATCTTAACCAGCGCGCGCTGGGTTCCCATGGCAACAGAGAAACGTGTAGTATAATGCCGCAAGATACAACCTTCGTTCAAAAAGTCAAGTCTCACCATCCCTTCCGCGCAAGCGCATATCTCACTTGTGACGTCAGAGTGGCTCGAAGATAAATCATTAATTATAAATAATTGGCAACATAATTTTAACTTTCAATTACATTTTAAGTTATAATTAATCATATACTTACGACTAAAAGATATTTCACATGTTATTTCAACCACGCTAAACTTCCCCATTCATTCATTATTTCGAAGGCTTTATTTGTACTCCGATCGGTTTTGTCTCCATTTGAGGAGTGAAAGACAAAATAAAAATGTGTCAGCGTGAAAAAAATGGTAAACCATGGATAAATGTAAGCAAAGTGGTATTAAATTGGTTTTGATAATCTTGTAATATAGAAGTTTAACTTAACTAACTTCGTATCTCTTACAGTTCTCAAGATAGCATTGGTGGCTCGTTTAAAATGAACAACCTGTATATAAAAAAACACAAAATTCAACCTTTAAAGGATTCTTGAACTGAAAGTAAATACGCCATTATTTTAGAAAAAAAAAACAAATAAAAAATTACATTGGCTAAATTTAAAATATTTGGAGAGAAATAGATATGTAAAAAGATGTACGATGTTTAATTCGAATCGGAGCACGCTAACCAACTGAACCACCGCTGCCCGTTAGTTCTCAAATAAAAAAAAAACTAAAAAATGACAATAGTAAAATATCACTTCTGGTTTACGGATTTTTACTAAAGGATTGTCAATTTGTGCCATTCTTTATTATATGTGTTGCTCGGCAAACATGACCATTTGCAAAAACCATTTATTGTGATTTTCAGAACATCCAGTATATGTACTTACATGATACGTTTCTTTTATATAGATTAAGTAAGGAATGTGATATATTAAAATAATGATTCCGCACTATTAATTTCACAAAGTATAAAGAGTGTATAAAATATAGAGAGAAAATAAAGAGGAAAACATCGTATGCATGTGATTGTGGCGCACAATGGGCTCAGATGCACGCTGCACACTACCTGTACTGCTTCGCGAAGATAAAATTTCTATACGGGCTAAATAAAACTCATTCACCCGATTAATTTATTATTATCGACCGCGCCATTCACGGCAGATTGAAAATTCCCGATGTGGAGAAGAATAATAAGAATAAATCGTATTAGAATATCAACACCACATCATATAAATTCAAATTTATTCACACGACTTTGATTTTATGGCAAAATAGATAATGCGCAGATTTTCACAGGAAAAACTAGGAAATTGTGCAGGAAATTTCATATCAAGCTACATGCATATTGATGTACTTATAATTATTATATTCTCACTAACAAAACAACTACAGGGAAAATATTCACTTAAAAATATAAATTGGTTATCATAAATAAAACGTTGTTGATTAAAAGGAAAGTTGTTTTTGGAGTTGCAATCATTTAATAAAATCCACTGATACACCAACGTTTCGACTGTAATTCTTCATCAGGGTGCTGATAAAGTACAAAACATACAATCAGATAAACATACATACATTCAACTCATGTAACAGACTTACATAAATGGTTTTAAAATATCGTCGAGCATAACATGTAAATTATTTTTTATCATACACATATTGAAAATTCTTGCGTTTGTGTGCGCAAGAAAGTGACATTTGCCGGTCCAGACCTCCAAAATCTCACTATTCACTAGGAAAGAAAAAACAGTTCGTGTACGGACTAACAGATGGCGTTTAATGCGTTAGAAATAATAACCAGAATAAAATGTCAACATGTTTTTAAAATATTATAACTTTAGATAATTTTTATACTTATGTTAGATTCTAGGTTTTTTTTTATTATATATTCTGTAAATAATAGAACAGAATTGCTAAACTTATTTATGTCAAAATTAAATGTTTGTTTTTTGTTCTTATTCTATTTCAAATGTTGGTAATCAGTTTCACATATTTTATTGAGTAGTATTTATTAGTTGAGGATGTTGTCGGCACTTAATGAAACATTTTTCAAAGTTAAATAAAAATAAAAACACTTGGTGGTGTTCACAAAATAAATTTTAATAATTCTATTAGTTTTGGCTATATGCCATTATTAGGATTGAAAGTACAATTATCGTTGCATACCTTATATACCTACACTCTCCAAATAGCTTCTTAATATTATTAATTCTTAGAATACCTGTAATTGTATGAAATTTACTAATAAAACATTGTACACAATTTTTATTTTAAAACGTAAATATATCGCTTATTTGAAAAACATAAACAACAATAAAAAAATATGTATCTCTCAAATTTTGGAAACCGTTGATACAATTTTTTGCTGATTTAATTTTTTAATAATATGTTCATTATTGACCAACGCCTTTTATTCCTAGGTTGCTTCGCACCTCGGTATACAATTTTGGCGCTAGATCTTCTCAACCTTGATGTATAATTTACTATTCTCGTGGTTTCAGTGATGCCAGTCGAGCAGCAAAAACTTGAACCACTGTATTACACGTTAGAGTATTATTTTTTAGATATAAAATCATCCATGTCTGATAAACACGATGTCTACACGAACTTATAAACAGAGTTTATCTGTCTAATAACAGTCTATATCAAATCTAATGTTAGTATTTTGTTCCAGGGATCGCGTCTATAGACTGAACCTGAGCAACATCAGCCAATCATATTGCGAGGTGAGTCATTTTTATCACACTTTCATCCAATGAGATTATCTCGTCCATAGAAGGTACATTCGTGGACATAAAATATTTTACTACGTGTGAAACAAGTTATTATGACGGAGATAGGAACCATTGACGTAGTAGGACAGTTTTGCAGACGGGGGCTTATCAAATTAAATTATTATCTGTTAGTTCATATGCTGAAAATTGCGACATTTGCATATTATCTACATGAATTTATAATTTGTGAAATTCAGAGGTTTTGTGAAAGCATTTCAGTTTTAATTTAGGAATGCTATTTTCGGTAATAACAATTGGAAATTAATTATATATTTAAAACAATCAAATTGGCATTTTGACAATCTGGTTTTGTATTTAAATATAAATTATTGATATTTTACAAATGTAATAAAAATAAATAAATCAACAAATTACTTCACTTGTTTTAATATTTAGCAATGTTTTTAAATAAACAATAATTTTTAAAAATATACTTGTGTAGTATAGATCCTTTTTTAACACAGGAATTCAAAAGAACAAAAATTTAAAATGAAGATTTAACAATATTTTATAAAATGGCATAGATTAAAATAGATTATAAAAAAAATAATAACAAAATAGAAATTATTAATAATGATTTCAAGAATTAAAGAAATTCAAAAATATGTTGTTACATATCGAATTTTTTTTACCAAAATATGTACTGGTAATAAATACATAAATAGTGGTACTATTTTTGGTTGAAGGTCGAAAAGGGTGTTAATTGTTGTAACACCAAAAAATCGTTGTTACTCCCTTATTATTTCTATTGAAACATTAGCGAATAATTCCGCTGCATGTATTGATTAAAACCACCCTCTTTTAATATGAAAATCCCCCACAGTACGCCACTGTCCCCAAAGCGTAGCCATAACTATAAACTGTACCATCGTACCTTCGCATGATCATAACATCATGATATGTACGATACAGTCTTGTTCTTACCTACCGAGTATATTACCGCAGATCGCCTACCTAAGGGTGAGTTTATGTCCAGAGATTATTTAGGGGTTGGAATGGGGTAGCTTAGTGGTTTACGCACTCACAGGATATCAAGGATAAAGTTATTTTACGCAGGATGTATTTATAGAAATGTTGAAAACAATATTAAATGTATTTCAGAAACGTCAAATATCTTGTTACTATATTTATACATCAGGCGTGTCAAATCTTTTTTCTTTTTAATATCTATTCGTCAAATTTTTGGCATGTTATTTTCATTTATCTGCCAGTCATTTCAAGCTGACAGCTATTGTTGAACTTAAAATATGCTGCGCACAACAAACTTACAAAAAATTGCTAATGGTAATTTTTAAAATTAAAATGATCTGTTGTGAAACCAAATACCGGTCTGCGAAACATTGGAATTGATTACATTTGCTATAGAACATCAGTTTCCATGTCAAAATCATCTGGTGCTCACAGCAAATAGTTCCCATTGTTATGGTAAATTGACATTTTAATGTAACGTGTTTATCATCCCTCTGCTTCCAAATTAATCTGTCCCCAGAAAATGGGGACATTCCAGAGACTTATAACACTTTAAAATGAAAAAAACTTCATAACACTTGCCATAAATTGAAACGAATGAATGCTGGAAACAATAATAATAAAAAAACAAGTGCTGAACGAATGTTATAAATCGCACATAGGTCGTGTCGCGTTATTAGCAATAAACAAAGACGCATCGGGGGGCAGAGGTCGCCAGTAGAGATTTATCTTACAGCGGCTGGCTACCTTACACTACAACAGGAGCGTGTTTACAAATCCTACCTTACACGAAAACAAAACTATTTATTTTTTGTTAAACAAGTTTTACATTTTCAATTATATTAACTTTACATATTCATAAATTTTATTAATAATTATTGCTTTCTGTCATAAATGTTTTTTTATCTTATTTCTGATGTACTAATTTTATCAATACAGAGGTGGAATTATACAAATTGTAACAATTACAAATAACAAATATATTTGTAAAAATATCAATTACAAACGTAAAACATCAAATGTCACCATGGTGGAAATTCAAATTTACAATGAATTTAAGAAATTCTCATATTATTGTGAACATATAGTGTGTTCTATAAATATGTATATATCAATCATAAATAAAATGATTATTGTTAAAGAACTGCAAGTACACTTTGTAGTTCATATTTGCAATTGAAATCATAAAAAAAAAATCCAAATGACAGCAACCGAAGTTTTTTGTTTCTTACAAAAAGTTGTCGGAAGAATGTCGTGTTTGGTATAAAATTAAACCTCATAATAATTCCAAAAAATTATCGGAAATTTATAGTGTTTGGTATCAAATGAAAGTACCTATCTACTCGACAAGGATTTACTTGCAGAAGTGACAAAAAATTATTATCAATCGGCTTTTGTTTTTTACAAAAAGTTGTCAGAAGAATATAGTGTTTGGTATAAAATGAAAGTTCTCCACAAGGGTTCACTTGCAGAAATCGAAATAGAACTGAATAGGGTAACATGAAAGGTACCGACACGGAGTGTCGCTTCTGTATGTAACTATTCTGTGGTAGCAGATAAATTGAGAATAACGTCTCTTTGCTTGTGAATCATGTACTAGTGGATGCAAACGATCGTAGCAGATAGAATTACGTTTCTTCGTCCAATTAACTGTTTTAAAACGTTGTGTTATGGCCCTTGGGCGGTGGAACCGCGGTGGGTATCATTTATTTGTAGCCGGGAGCGGTTCAGCGGCCCAGAAACCCATTAGTTTGAAAGTCTGCAGTGCAATTGCAGTAAACGTCAGAAACTTCCCAAGTTGGCTGTGTGTGCAGTGGGCTGTCACGTGACACAGGTAACTTCCCCGGCCAATTTCCCCCGGCCGCCCCTCACATAAATCAGGCCCGCAAAAAACCCCACGCAGAACTTACTTCTCATAAAACAGCACCAGCAACTTGAGATTTTTTTTTGCGAACTTCTAATTTCTAATTAGAATTGAGCCAATCCAGTGTTTTATGTTGTGTCAAAATAAAAATAAGTCACTGTTGACTAGATGATTTTTATTGCTATTAACGCACCTAGGATAGCTATGAGGATCATAACCACCGCAGATATCAATTGAATTTCGACCTCAGAAAGTGAGGATTTTAAGATATATAAGACCTGGTACGATTCATAACACCCGTGATTTATTCCATAAACTTTACTAGATTGTTTCAAGACTCTACATATATAATTTAGACTAGACAAGACACAAGTCTAGAAAGTCTAAATCTAGATCGCAACATTATTATTAATAAATATTATTTTATAAAATTCTCTTGTGAGTAACGTTTTCCTGATCAATTTATAGATATACGGTAAATATTATTACCATACTGACTTGTCATAATTATATGATAAACAATTATAACTTAGTTACCCTGCTTACTTTTGTCTATGTAAACAAAAGCTTAACATTCTGAAACTGGTAAAAATTATTTACTTATTACCGTTATTTATTTTAATCTTACTTTTATAAGCTACTAACCTGTAAAATTGACAACCAACTTGTAATTTTATAACGTAGTAGTTGTATTATTTACATATTAAAAATTACGTTTTGTTGTAGTTTCGACAAAACCTTAGCAATTGGCATTGGATATAATTTTGATTTTATTTACAAATAAATGACAATTAAACTATTTTACAAGCAAAATACATTACAGTTTTTACTGCTTCAAGGAGGTGACATGCTCGCCTAAACACTTTGCCATTCATTTCCTCCTATCATCAATACTTAAAAACTATGATACCTTTCTAATAATGTAAAATACTATTACCTATCTACAACAGATATACATAAATCAATCAAGAGCTGTTATAGTTTCGTATAATTATTTGTAAAGATTGGTAATTCTGTAAAAATATTATGTCAATAGATAGAGGAACACAAATGTTTTATTTTTGAATAATTTGTAATTTATACAAGAAAGGAAGAATTATATAGAGTAAAACGAAATAGAAAAAAGAGGAAAATATGGTAGAAGATAAAGGATTAGTTTCCAAAAAAAAAAGGTTTACTAGAATACCATTTAAATTTGATGGTAATATAACTAACAAAAAAGACAAAACAAAAAAATAATAGTACAAACCAGAGTTGGAAAAATCGTGCTTTTTTATAAAATCGGATTTTTTTGCTGTTATGGGATAATTAACAAGAAAAATAATTTTAAACTCTTTTAGAAATATAAAAAGTATATATTTAACTTGAAATTATTATAATCTACTTTCCTTCGGATATATTTCTATTTTGACAAAAACTTTTAATGTAAATGAATAAGTTCTGTTGAAAATGTGGGTTTATCTTTGCTATAATAATTCCAGTGTGGTGTTATGATTTCATTTGGTAAGTGGGGTATAATCCGTAAAACTTACATCACATTTCCATTTTAAAATGAGCGTTATTGGCGTGCGCGGCCATGTCTCCGTGTGAAATTATCAACAAGTATAACTTCCACACAATTGTGCGGATTAGCGCGAACAATGCGCGGCTCAGCGGCGTCGCACGGGGATATTTCACTGGGAGCCGCGGAATTAGACAAGATAAGGAAGTGTACGACACAGCCAAGATTAAACAGACGCAGGGATGATAATTCACAAATATAAACATAAATATGTCACGGATCTTATCACGCTGGATGACTTCATTGCTACGCCGTCTATAAAGTCAAGCCAGACAAGGGGTGGTTAGTTATTGAATGGGTAACTGACTGTACCTTTTTCAAAAAGAGTCAATTGTAATTGACAAAGTATCAAATGTAATTCAGAGTAGTCCATTGAAACTCAAAAATCATCATATGTAGCTTTTCTTTTAATATTTTTACTTTGAGGTCTGTCCGTGTGTGTGGATGGATGATGGATGTATGGATTTTGTCGTTACGATTACTCAAATACTAATGAAAAAGTTGAAATTTTGAATACAACATTCCGACACCGTAGGTTAGGTCAGGTTAGATTTTGGTGTTAATCGTGTTTTTATGAAGATCTAAAGTGTTTTTTTGGAATATCTTAATTAATTATGAATATATGAGAATTTTTGTAAATATTCTGTATCTAAATTTAATTGAATTTGTATAATTATGATTAAAGATCTTATTATAAGTTATACCTTATACCTGCTAAAATGTAATGGAATTAACGTTGCTATTTTTCCTTGGGAAGAAAGTATCTTGTCTACTCATTGGACAACAGTCACTTTCTTCTCATGTAATGCAATGTACTATTAATGGCAAGCACTGCTTATGAACTTGAGCAATATCCCAGTACGTATTCTATATTCTTCCCCGTGGATCTTGCCTGGCCCGGCACCCCTTTGAAGCGAATTACTCCCCCGCAATAACGCGTGGTCACGGGACATTCATTGTCATCTTATCAGCGCAAATGTGCAGACATCATACCCTACAGTCCAAGGCCTTATCGAATTCCACGGCTAACCGGCCATTCGCACAAACGTAATCAACTGTGAATGACAAATGCTACACATTATCCCTTTGTCTCACGCCGGGATAGTTTTTCAGGTGGTACAGGATAGTTCATAAACACCACTAGTCGGATCCGAATTTACAACCCTCCTATATCATCTACAGGAACAACGTATATCCGCATGCTATTGTATGATTACCTATAGTTCATTTTCAATCCAACTTCTTTCAATTCTTTAGTAGTTACACACATTTTTGTTGCACTTCATTTAAACTTATTTCATTTGAAAATGAGATCATTCTACGGCTAATCATTAGTCAACTTCCATTCGTTTCATATCATCGAACTTTCCTTCGATAAAAATATTTACCACTATTCCTTATCGCATCAAATAAAATTACTTTAATCGCTCAAAAACTTGCAAAGAAAGAAATATTGTTTTCATTTATTTCCTGAATATTTCTTATGAAATATATTGTTGTCAATCAATATATCTGACACATTACATTTTTTATTTATTAAAATGCCGAGAAAACAAGAAATGAATGAGTATAATATCATTTGTCCATAAGTATCACAAAACGAAACATCTGAAAAGGTAATATCAAGAAAATTTTCATACCTGTATCACAGAATAGGTTTATACAGAAACGACAGTAAGACAGAGAAGCGAAATTTAGAGAGAGATGGAGAATGTGCACAAATTTAAAGGGCCCATTGTTTAAAATCGGAAAGTTTCTTCACATCTGAGAGAGAGATAGGGGAAGAGCACAAATTTAAAGGTCTACACAATGCTTCAAGGTCATAGAACTGACTAGCGGAACATGAAAGGTACCGACACGGAGTGTCGCTTCTGTGTGTAACTATTCTGTGCCTGTACGTGAAATTTAAAAATATTCGCCATTCGAAGCGAATGTTAAGTTATTATAAAATTAAAAATATGAAAAGAAAAACAGTTCTCTTTAATTGTCATTTTTATACACATTCATTAATTAATCCTTTTCAGTATACATAAAACGTTTGAATTAAAATTTTCATATTTTACTGCATGCTAAAGTAGATTATCATAAACATGTATATCTCACACACACTCATCCTTTTGCTGATATCATCGTAAACATGTCAAAATAGATTGTTAAGACTAAAACAGAAAATTTACAAAAATGTAAAATGGATATAGATCCATATTAATCCCTTTATATAATTATGGTGGAGGTGTTTTGCAATTTACCCACAAGCTCCCATTTTAATTCCTAATACCCGATATAAAAGCCCCAAATTGTGGATGTTTACTAAAAGACTGTAAACAATAGAACAAAACATAAAACAATCATCTTTCGCTCTAGCCTCTCCTGGGAGGTTTTGAATCCATGGAAGTTTTGTCTCGGAATCTCCACCAGCAGCACCTGCGTTCCACCCAGTCTCGGCCGCGTCTAGACGCCAATATGGCGTCCCCTGTCCCCCGGGAGTCAAACCCGGGAAAAAACAGACAAAAACTCTCATCCAGTAGGCATAGCTGGGGACACTAACGGGTAAAGAATCGCCCAAGGAAATACGAAAAACTCAACATATGACAAATGATACCGACTTCCGATAGAATTTTTATGGCATTTTAATAAATATTATAACAGTGCTTTTTCCTGCATGTCCAGCAAACCTGCAAAGAGTTTTATTGAAGTTACGAGTATAAGATTTGATTGCAAAAACTTTGATTCTCTGTATGACAACCTTTTGAATGTTTGGCTAAAATGGAGTCTATGTAACGTTTGTGGACCACATCATATTTTTGTTAGTACTTATTTATAAATATATAAAAAACGTGATGTAAACACTACATGACTTCCTGCGCCTGTTAGGTATATTAAACACATTTTTTCTGCACTTCTTTTAAACTTTAAACTCATTTGTAAGTGATATACGAAACAAAATTTCAACATTCTACGTCTAATCGTTTTTGAGTTATGCGAAAGTTTAAAAAAAAACCTACAACCAAAGTGTTTTCTGAGCACTGGTGAATGCAATGAAAAAAGAAGGTGCACATGCAACTAGATATTGTAGCAGTTCAATATACACAATTTTACGGCTAATCCTTTTCGCGTTCTGCAAGATACGTACATATATATACATACGTACAGATGTGACCTCGAAACTAGTCAAAATGAATTCAGGAATAGTAAAAATTTTATATTTAGGTTTCGATTCTTTATAATCATTTATAATATAATTAAATAATCCAACCACCAAACTTACTGGTGTCTTTTTCAGTTTCTGGTTTCTGGTTCTTGTTTTCACGGGCCGGAGGGAAATTAGTGTTTCAAGACAAGATTTCTTGTCTTTTTTAGTAATTTCTTGTTTTGTCTTGAAAATAATTATTACTATTATACATTTTTTGAATACATATGTTAAAAAATTGTACTAATTTTTTTATTAGTTATATATTTTTGTACTTTTATTAATTTATAGGTAGGTTCTTGTAATAAGTCTAAATTTCAAATTAACAAAAAGAAAAAATGCGCGAGTACAAGAATTGAAGAAAATCTTGCTGTTCTTGCACATTTCTTGCAAGACAATTTCTTGCCTTTTCTTGCTTTGAAATTTGTAGGTCTTGTCTTGTTCTTGGCTTGCATTCTTTGCAAGACTAATGCAAGACCAAGAAATAGACAAGACTCTCCTGAAACACTAATAGATATTTTAGCGGGTCGGACTTTGCCCCCTCTGCCCTTGACTGCTATTTCTTAATATTTTAATTTTAATTTTGAGTATGTAGAAATGTGCATTGATTCGTACAGTAGGATATAAATAAAAACAAATGCAAGCGCATCGAATGTGTATACATATTATCTGGTTTAAATAACGGCTGCAAATTTATCGTCAGGGCGCAAATGAAAACGAATAATAAAAACTTGTAGCGCCATCAATTTCATTGAATTTTTAGCAGGTTACATTGCAGTGGCCGGCTATATTTTATTCGTTTGTTGTAATTAATAAAATCAACAGTGGTTTTGGCAGGAATATATCACGTGCAGCAGGAAAGCCGAGCATAAAACAAGGATTTATTACGTCATAAACTGCCGCAGGATTGCAGGAATCTCTTGGTGGCAAGAAAAAACACGGATTACTATTTTTTCATTCCAATAAAATTTAAATCAGGAATTTTATGACTTTAGCCTATAAAACTCTATACATATTTTATGTTTAATAACTATCTATCTAAAGTATTACAATAATTTTTATTTTAAAATTAAAAATTGTTACAGATGAAATTGATAGAAACAAAATTTCTTATGTAACTTCTATTGTTTTACTTATAGAGTATTTATATTTGGATATTAAAATCGTATATTACAGATCCAAGTTGTATATACCAGAGAAGTCGGGTTTTTCTATTCTCATCTATTTCTGTTTTACTCAGAATTGTTTACATGTGGTACGAATTCTACGGGCAGCGGTGTCTCATTGTTTATCCATCATAAATTTACTGTGTCCGAGTGGTTGGAAAGTGGGACAACACTATAAGTTGCAGGTACCTTTAGCGACTGTAGGCTGACAACCTATATCACTAAAATGCTAGTGATTGATACTTTTGAATCATAGAGTGCTTTGTGTTAATTGTAGGTATAGTAAAATCGAGATTTTTGTTACTAATCGGGATTACTTAGTAAAACGTTTAACGTATAAAATAACGATTAGTGACTTTGATCACGAATCACAGGTTTATAAAATATTAATTCAAGAAATATAGTTTATCATTAGAATTTGAAGACTCTGTTTCATCTAGGAATGTGACGAAAAAGTAAATTAAAATTTTAAATGAATCATCTGAAACCAATATGACCATTTCTGTGTTATAATTGGAAAAGTAATTGATCCGAGACAAAAAATATATCATATGTCTAAACCAAAGCAGTCGCGTGCAAGAATATGTGTAAGAGGCGTGATGATATATTTACTTATTTATTCTTTTGATAGATTCGGCAACTGTACTAGAAAAAGGGACGTACCCCAGTAAATCTAATACAGGGTAGTGATGTATTAAATTGTTTACCCGGCGTCTCAAATTTCAGTAACAATGGCTCTATCTCAGCCATTAGGAAAACATTTTTGGTTTGAATGAAATTTCAAACCCTCAGTGTCCGTAGGGACTCGAACCCTAGACCGAACTCCGATCCAATTTCGGGTAAAATAGTTTCCGTGTTAGCATTTTTGATATCGATTGCACAATGACATTTGCTCCCTTGTACAAGTGCAAGTATTAATTCTAAATCTATTTGCCCACGGATAAAGGATGTGAAGGGTATTGATGACTCATGGATAAATGGTACGGCAAATATGGTTCAGATATGTGAGCTGGCAGAGGTTCTATGTGTACACATTATAAACAAAAATATAAATAGATCGGCGAATACGCCCAAGAGGTTTAAACGGTGGATTCTTATGTAAATCACCAAAGAAAATGAATCTTACCATAGTGGTAATCTTTAAAGTAAAAAAAACTAAAATTTAAAATGACCAATTTACCAATCATATACTCAATTTCCAATCAAATGTTTACACACAAAAATTAAAAGCCAACAATATTATTGTAACAAAACGTCTGATCCAGTTAAACAAATATTCGTTTTGTTATTTATCTTGCTGTTGACTAGTTTCAAAATTCGTTCTGGTAATAAATAGTTCAAAGATTTGTAAAAAGATCCGAAATTTCGTTTGGCACTTAAGTTTATTGTTATATTGCTTTCAAAAGTCTGTTTCGGACGGTCGTAAACCATCAACTCTGAACAGAACCCTTTTCTGATTCTCGGAAGATGCAACTTTCTAATTTTTTGTGCATCTCAGGGTGTTGAGAAAATGCACCCTGTTAGAGGCTTGGGAGTGTAACTTATTTACACGCCCATGGAGAAGATGACCAGTGAAATTGCAAGAATCAGAAAACGGGGATGAATTCTGCAGCTTGAAGTGGGTGGGCCGTCTGAGATAGATTTTTGGAAATTAACAAGTTAGAGAGTCACAGACAGATAGGCAGCGAGTGAAGAAGAGTCAATCATGACTCGTGTAAATAATATTTTGTAAGTAAGTTTAAGTTTTATCCTCATATGTAACTCATAACTATTTATTATTAAGTTTTTAACTTTTAATTTGTATCACATTTTTGTAAATTCTATTTCATTTTAATATAATTTATTTTTAAGTTTTCTTATTATTGTTTTGTTTATCCCTTTTAATCAATTCTTTTCTAAAATTAGTTTGATTATTCTAATTAAAAATAATCTGGTGGCAGCGATTTAAATTCTACCAATTTTGATATTTTATTCTAAATTAAATAAATAATTTTTTACTAAATTAAACCGCAAAATCCAATAGTTCAATTTCTCGTGTTCAGCCATTGTTAGAACTGGTTGGCAGCGGTGTGGGATACGAATATTCCTGTTGCTTTAACGTTCAGGCTACCTTTTCAAAATTAATTTGTTAAAATGAATCAACAAGTACTTGATATGTTAAATTGTATACCATTTTTTGGCGGTGAAGACCATGAATGTGTTGAGGAATTCTTTGTACATTTAGAAAAATTTCAGAGAAATACTAATACCTCATTTGAGAGATTACAGTTTATTGGGTTTTTGCATTGTACGGGGAAAGCAAAACAATATGTACGGTTATATTCTGAAGAATTCAAGGGAAATTGGGAACTTTTCAAAATTCGAATGAAAACCAGATTTGAGAAAACTAATTACAATCTTTTTGAAAATGTTACTAGACCTACGACAGTTGTGGATTCAAGAATGCACTTTCAAAATTATTTTCAACCCGAAAGAGTTCCGGTACATAATTTAAGACATCAAAATTTAAATTCAGATATTAGCACGGAAAATTATCAAAATTATCGGGGAAGGATTCCTTTACAAGAATTGATGTGTTTTCGATGCGAAAAAATGGGACATATGCAATGGAACTGTCCCACAAAATTTGCGAATCGTATGTGCTTCAAGTGTGAAAACATGGGGCACATACAGAAAGATTGTCCGTTGAAGGAATCCCCCCGAGTAGTACAACAAATAGTAGGCAATACGGTTACATGTGAGGAAAAACAAAAGTTAGATAATTTGAGTAATAAGTATGTGTTTATGAGTGATGAAAAGAGTGTTAATTATAATAGTATAAGTGAAAATAGTGATAAAAGTGTTAACTCGGACTGGGACAATAAATGTAAAGAAAGTGAGTGTGAAGAAGAGACAGTGATCTGCAACAACGATGAGCTGAACTACGCGGAGGAGTCGAACAAAGATTTCGATCCACCAAAGAGTGCAGCTCATAGCGTCGAAGAAGAGCTAGAGAGCGACGTCGAGGTAGAGACACCTAGGACAACAGAAGTAGAACAGGTAAACGACTCTACGAATTGTGCAAGTTTAGAGGAGCAGAGTACGGTGGAGTATGGCTCAGAAAAGGCACCTGTGAGAAATGATTCTGGCGCGAGACTCGCAGAATCCAGGGAAACGGCTAAAGAAGAGCATACTGCCACACCTCCTGTGATAGAAACAATCGTAGAGATCGTTTACACAGAAGTTGAGAAGAAATGTTTATCAGCCAGTAATGTTGTAAAGTACGAGGTGTGTTGTCCTGGTGGAGACGTCGGCGATGTGGAATTCCAGAAGGAGAAAAGTTCGAGCAACCGACCCAGCGAGAAGCGAAAAGACGGACAAAGACGAGGCCATAAAACCCGGGCGCGTGGCGGTACATACCATCGGCCCAGGTGGAAGAGTAGCGGTCAGGTTTCGGATTCGGACGGGAAACACAAGAGTACAGACAGAAGAATACGAAAGAAAGGTAAGCGGTTGTTTATTAAAATAAAGAAAAAAGTTAAAATTAAATTAGTTAAAAAAATTAAAACGAAGGTTTCGAAATTAAGTATAAATATTAGTAAAAGCAAGCATTTCATATTAAAAAGAAACTATAGAGTCAGAATTAGCAATTTTAGTAGAAAACCATTTTATATTAAATTTATATTAGAAGAAAACGGATTTAAAAATTATTTGGCATTAGAATTTGTAAAAGGAAATAATTATGCAGTAAAAGCAAGGGGATTTGGGTATCATGTTTATAAAAGCCGAAAACGGCCCAGGTAAAGAGAGATTTCGGTTGTTTTGTATTGTGTCGGGTACTCAGGTCATAAAAGTTGTATGCATCCAGGATATTGGCACCCCTGCCCGTGTGATAGCCAACGTGTATCTTAGGCTGGGAGATGAATGATGATAATTAGTTGCCATAGAAATGCCTTCCAAGCTAAGATCCGCGGTAAAATTTTATTAGAATAAATTCAGGAAGTTAGAAGTTTGATTTTTGTATTATTTGTTATTTTTTTAAACAATACGTATTAGCTAATAATAATTTAATTAGAATTAAAAATAAACTGAAAAAGTATCGTTTGTTCATAGTTTTTGATGATTCAGATAATTAAAAAATATGTTGAAATTAGAAATAGTAGAATAAATTAAGCGTAGTAGTAAATAAATTTAGATAAAGAATTTTTAAGTAATGAGGTTATTTATATATAGAAGAAATAAGTTAGGAAAAGTAAATTCAAATAATTAAGTAGATTGTAGTAATAATTATTTTCACATTGGAACATAGATACTGGTCAGACATTTTTGTTGCAGCTTTATATCCCGCCAAACTGCTAGATGATGATGATCTAGGAACCTCCGTACATCGATGGCGAGCAGAATCGGCCTGCAGAAATCGGAATCAAGTTTGACATCTCCGGTTGTTCATGTTGCCGAAGCCAAAAGTTGTGGAGCCGCAAGAGTCGCTGATCGCAGTTAAAGCAGAAAACAATAGTAGCAACAGCGGGTCAGAAGGATGCAAGAGCCACCTTGTTAAAAAATCTAGAAGAAACGAAGTTCTTCATGGTACGTCGTTAAATTTAGATTTGGAAACGGGGTTATACGAGAGGGACAGGCAGAAGAAAGAAAAGTATGTTGGCGAATCCACGAGCAATGTTCTTCATGGTACATTGCTAGCTAAGGAGAACCCAATAAAGGAAAATCAAAAGGAAACAACGCAGATGACGCCAACGTTTGTCAAACTACAAGAGATCGCAGCCACCGCAGCCATCGAGTATGGGGAAAACCTGGGGATCGGAGTCTAGCAGAGGGGAATGTTTAAGTTATAGTTCTTGAAGAAATATAACTTAATTTAAGGGGGAAGGAGTTGTAACAAAACGTCTGATCCAGTTAAACAAATATTCGTTTTGTTATTTATCTTGCTGTTGACTAGTTTCAAAATTCGTTCTGGTAATAAATAGTTCAAAGATTTGTAAAAAGATCCGAAATTTCGTTTGGCACTTAAGTTTATTGTTATATTGCTTTCAAAAGTCTGTTTCGGACGGTCGTAAACCATCAACTCTGAACAGAACCCTTTTCTGATTCTCGGAAGATGCAACTTTCTAATTTTTTGTGCATCTCAGGGTGTTGAGAAAATGCACCCTGTTAGAGGCTTGGGAGTGTAACTTATTTACACGCCCATGGAGAAGATGACCAGTGAAATTGCAAGAATCAGAAAACGGGGATGAATTCTGCAGCTTGAAGTGGGTGGGCCGTCTGAGATAGATTTTTGGAAATTAACAAGTTAGAGAGTCACAGACAGATAGGCAGCGAGTGAAGAAGAGTCAATCATGACTCGTGTAAATAATATTTTGTAAGTAAGTTTAAGTTTTATCCTCATATGTAACTCATAACTATTTATTATTAAGTTTTTAACTTTTAATTTGTATCACATTTTTGTAAATTCTATTTCATTTTAATATAATTTATTTTTAAGTTTTCTTATTATTGTTTTGTTTATCCCTTTTAATCAATTCTTTTCTAAAATTAGTTTGATTATTCTAATTAAAAATAATCTGGTGGCAGCGATTTAAATTCTACCAATTTTGATATTTTATTCTAAATTAAATAAATAATTTTTTACTAAATTAAACCGCAAAATCCAATAGTTCAATTTCTCGTGTTCAGCCATTGTTAGATTATTAATATTTTTATTTAAATTTTTGTCAAAAGTAAAGTCTCTAAATGTTATAGCAATTCCATGAACAAAATTTCAACTTTCTACGGCTAACCATTTTTGAGTTACGCGATATACGTACGTACAGACGTCGCGCCGAAACTAGTCAAATGGTTATTTCTGTTGAAATCTGAAACCAAAATTTTTCGCGATTTCAATATTTCCTTTACTTCATACATGGAAAAAAATATGTAGTAAAAACAGAAAAATGTTGATAATAGACGTCAAACAGGCTGTATTTTTAAATTTTTGAGCCTAATTTTTCAATAGTGCTAAAAATATAATAAGCTACGCCGAATGTAGGTACATCAAGTATATCTTAACATCCTCGAAAATTACTAGTACCTTCAGTGTACACCTCGACCTGTTACAACTTTCTGAGAAATAAAAACATATTTACATACAACTTAATTATTATCTATGACAAGTTAGCTTATCAAGTAATAGTATCAAGCCGTGATATTATTTTTAAAATTCATTATGAACAGAAATGAATAAGAGCACGGGACTTTTCAAAATTCCCTTATGGATTTTTTTTTTAATAAAGACCAAAGTCAAAACAATGTTTGCAATGAATGCATTGCAAAGAAAATAAAGACTGAAGAGGAATGAAGAGAAAATAAAATCTAATATTTAATGAAAAATGTTTAAAATTATTTTCATTTTCTTTACTTTTCTTCTAGCTTTTAGCCCATTAAATAATGTGAAATCATCTTTAAAATAAAATTAATTCAGAGCTTTATTACTGATAAAAAAAAGTTAGATAAAAATCGCCAAATACACATTCCACGAAATTAAATAAAAATATATATGTGATACTCCCGTTATTTCTCATGCTTTCTGTTATGAGTCCCCAAAGCGGTCGTTGGAGGCAGACATGGTATTTAATGTTTATATCTGTTTGAACGCTGCCCCTTTCGATTACGGTAATGGCAACAACCCTAGCAGCTAGCACTTCATCTCGGCCCTAAATTTCAATATCCTAATCAGCAGCTCGGGCCGGCTGACCAGCGGTACCTATAATTGCGAATTCCGTTGTATTGTGCGGGAGAAATATGGCTCATGCTACACTTATCGCTATCCAAACCGCGGCTTCTCGCCGCAACCCAGCAGCAGATAATATTGCACTCACGCCACAATGCAAAGGTCGCGAGCTCACACACTCTTTTATAAATCACACCTGCCCCCAAAACCAAACATTCCAAACAAAAGTAATGTACTGGACAAAACTACGGTCTACAAATATTACTGGCAGTGGTGGCGGATTGTGATATTTGAAGCACAGAATAGTTACATACAGAAACGACACTCGGTGTCGGTACCTTTCATATTCCCCTATACAGTTCTATGGCCTTGAAGCATTGTGTAGACCTTTAAATTTGTGCTCTTCCCCTATCTCTCTCTCAGATGTGAGGAAACTTTCCGATTTTAAACAATGAGCCCTTTAAATTTATACACATTCTTCATCACTCTAATTTTCGTTTCTCTGTCTTACTGTCGCTTCTGTATAAACCTATTCTATGATTTGAAGTTCAAATTCCACTGACGACAATCAAAGAAATAAAAAAATGTCACTGTGTCCGAGTGGTTCGGAACCTACTGCAAGCTATAGATCCCTTCTCCTGTAATTTTCAACGTAAGTTCCTGCTATCAACAGTAAAAACTTTTTTACCTTTCTAATAATGTGTAATACTATTATATTATATAACTGGAGTATAAACCACCAGTGATCAACTTTTGATAAAAAAATTTGGTGATTGTAAGATTTGAAGTTCAAATTCCAGTGACGACAATCAAAAATATAAAAAAATATCACTGTGTCCGAGTGGTTCGGAACCTACTGCAAGCTATAGATCCCTTCTCCTGTTATTTTCAATGTAAATTTCTCCTAACAACAGTAAAATGTTTTTTACCTTTCTAATAATGTGAAATACTATTATACTATATAACTGGAGTATGAACCACCAGTGATCAACTTTTGGTAAAAAATTTGATCAAACCGAAGTGGCATTTTTATGTTATCTTTTAAAATGGCATGAGTTGATAAATTTTGATTTCGGTTATGTTGTAACATTAATATTTCGAAAGTATTTATTTGTAAAATGTTTCTATCAAATAACCAGTTTTAGTTTTCAATAGAAATATCCATTTTGACTATCGGTGAATCCATTTTGACTAATTTCAGCGTGAAGTCTGTACGTACGTATCTTGCATAACTCAAAAATGATTAGTCGTAAAATTTTGAAATTTTGTGTATGGGGCTGCCATAACATCCGTAGAGCCAAAAGGGCATTTTGCTCGTAATATTTTTTTTTTAATTTTTCGCATAACTCAAAAACATGTAGTTAAGCTCCTCTATTTTTGTTCCAATCGGCGTTTTGAAAAGAGTACTTTACTTTTAGCAGAAATTTTATAGAAAACATTTGATTTCTTGTTAACAAATAGACATTGACAACTCTCAGAATATATTTAGTGAGAAACATGACTAAAAAATAATAACAATTTCCTCTATTCTTTAACTCAGTGATTAATTTTTAACCAGGTGCCAAATTTTTTCTCCAATGCAAATATATAGATAGCACTGGAGAAAATATCAAAACATCACTTGTAATGTTTTTTTTATTTGTCAAAAATTTTAGCAACTGGTTAAAAATTGAGCACTGAGGGCCGGTTTTTCAATCTCTGGTTAAAGTGCCGGTTACCTTAACCATCGGTTAACAGAAAAATATCGCATCGAAAAACTGATGTAAGTTGTCAAAAATACACATTATTTACTATTTCGATGCGATATTGTTCTGTTAACCGATGGCTATGGTAACCGGCATTTTAACCAGAGATTGAAAAACCGGCCCTTAAAATAATTTTGTGTAGCTAATGCAATAAGGAATAGTGTTTTAATAAAAATTTTAAAAAATGATCCATTTTGAACGAAACTTGGACTATATGAGACGAATGGAAGTAGAATAATAATTAATCGTAGAATGATCTCACTTTCAAGTGAAATAAATTTAAATGAAATGCAGCAAACATGTGTATAATTTAGCGTACAACGAAGTCATATGTGTCCACATCAGATTTTTATATAGTATATGTCTGCTCACTTTGTCATACATTTTTGTAAGTTTTACTTTTTGGGGATAAAATAATTTGATCTAATATAAATTCTTTTGGTAAAGGATTAGCAAAGCCAGTGATGACAGATGAAATAAGAACTGTAGAAGCAGTAAGCGAGAGTTTAGCTAAACAAAACAAGTTGTGTAGATTTATGTAGATATTATACGGGCGCTGTCGTGTTTCACACGAGACATTGTCCTGTTATTGTTTACCTCTGGTAATTTTTGGCTTTTGTTTGGCGGGCAAGCTGCAGCTAAGTAGCAAAGTTTGGCGGTAATTGTAAAACTTGGAGCTGCTGCGTCTGGCCCGCGTTACGGCGATGTTTCTTACTTTTAGGGGAGTTTCCCGCGCCAAACTAAATAATGCAAGCGGTGCGTGACGTATGATCCTTCACCCGACAAATTACAAGCCAAATTACCCCCAGATATCGGCTGCTTAGAATCCAAATTAGAGTCGCCCGTGCCAGTCCAAACGACGAAAGTAATTCCCGAAGATAATAGACCTATTCCTTCTCTACTTAGTCAATACTATTCTTTTTCAATAAACGAAACTTTTATAGCCGTACCTATCAGATACTTCAATCATGGAAAAATCCAACCAAATAATAATGAATATTATACATGTGTTCAAGATCTAGTGACTAAATTTTCAGACGAAAAAAAAATAATTAGAAAAATCATTGATATTCCACTTTTTATTTGTCAACCAATTAAAGTATTTTGCGAATTGAACTAATCAGATTCAAATTTTACTGAAAATTCCACTCATAATTTGTCATCCAATTAAATCACAGTATTTTGAGGAATGAAACAATTCGATTCCAATCTCACTGACAATTGTCATTTACTGATAATTGCTGCGGAATTCACAGGACTAAATAAACGTTGCTTAGATACAACGTCCATCAACATTGTGACAATAATTAATTGAAAAAAAAACTCGTTCGATTTTCGTCGCAACAATCATTCGTGACCATAACTACAAAAATTTCAAGTAATTCTAGTTACTTGTGGTATTACATATATGATTATTTTACAATTGACAACAGTTCAAACATAAATATTTTTATATTACCGAAATGTAACCAGAACTTTACGAATAATTGTTGTGCAGTTACAGAGTTGTCATTTCTTTGATCTTTTTTGACTCGAGTCAAAAAACAAAACAAAGCACGGTGATTGCTACTGTAGATTTTGATATTTTTTTACTAAAATCTGTCTATTGCTATTAAATTAAGTATTCTGATTAGGTGAAAATAACGTGTGTGGAATAATCACTAAAAAAATACCTCCTTCCATCATTTGGATGAAAATGTCATGTGTGGAATTGGAATAATCAAAACATATTTGTTATTAAATCAATTTGTTATTATTATTTCATTGTATAAAAAAAATGTAAATCAAATTAAAGTTAGTATTAGTGATTGGTAAGTTATTGGAGGTAAGAAGGAGCGTTTTGTATTCTGGGGGATTGTAACAAATGCCTGCGCTGGTAAGTTATGAAGTGGTTTGCGGGTTAAAAGCGCGAGAATTATAGGTGGAATCGCGGCGGCGCCAATTTGCCATCGTTTGTAATTCTCCGGTGAATGCAATCACCGATTCCTGGCGCGGAGGGCGCGGGCTAAATGACAGCAAATGTACGTAAATTCAACGTGTCTCAAACTAATTAAAGTAGTTAATTTCACTTCCGGAACAAATGTGCGCCATTATTCCCGCCCTTGTCGAGCCGCCACCGCAGCCCCTGAAGAAAGGGATTCCAAAAGGTGCAAAGAAATCAAACGCACCTACACTACTTCTCTAGAAAGAGGAAGATGCAAAAGTTCCAAAGCTGGTGTCCCGGGTTCGATTTTGACAGTATATGTAAATGAATTAAAATATTTTATTGAAATATAAGGAAACAAATAAAACAAAAAAAATCTGATGTGGATAATCATACTTCCTCGTATGCTTATTACTAGTATGATCCGAAACTTAACCAAAGTAACCGTGACCACGAAACCGGTTATTGAAATATCTGGTAACTTTCGGAACTCTGCGGTTAATCTTACGCGTATGTCATGTACCTTCAGTTGTCAATTGAGTGATATTCAGGGAGTTCGTTTTAAGAGGCTAACCATTGGGATCTCGAGAACCGTGCGAGGTACGAAGAAGAAAATGAACCGATCAACAAAAAAAAGTACTATATATACCACGTATTAGGAAAAGTTATTTTCCGGATTTCTTTTGTTACTGGCTTCGCCTTTGGTTTGTCCCGCAATTTCCACCACCGATCAGGAATATATCATTTTTCGTACTAGATATAGAATATAGGTACTATTATAGTTCAGAAAAATATGCACTATTTTTTTTTTTTTCATCGAACAGACTGCATAAATTACACGTTTTTCTGTGCACAGTTCAGTGTTAAAAGAGTTAACAATAGAAATTCGTAATGTGTGTCATTGAACCGATCTTATAACTCGATTCATAGGCGCAGTGTAAAATTTCTGGGAGGCCAAGCTCTCCCATGTATAACAGAGTACGTAAAATTTTGATGTTTAAATATTAGTTATAGAATTTATATTTATTTTATAAATATGTATATATTTACCAACCTATTATGAAGTACTCTTATTCTTGCCCAAATGTAATTCGATCAAAATCACTTTCCGTAAAAATCAGTTACTATTTCTGTCCAAAAGTTCAAAAGCTCAAAAAAAAATATATTTGTTTATTAATTCCATTTCTGATTTTTTTGAGATTTGGCACAAAAAATAACTTCCCCAATTAACTAGTGGCCCAATTACACGAAATCGATTGTATGTATTATACTTGATCCTAATCAAAATAATGTAAAAGGATTATCTCCAAATCTAAATATTACGAAATATATCGTTTGAATTTGAATTTAATAACATTATTAACAGTTTTTATTACTTTTCCGACAATTCAGGAACAAATCGGGAGAACTCAGACATTTTCCGACAGATATCTCCTGGAACAGTTATTTGTTTTTTTTTAGTCATGGCCAACTATTGTTTGATCTAAGAAACAATACTTTTACTTGCATTTTGTAAATACACTAACCAGTGTGTCAACACTTGTTAAAAGCAATAGTTAGCAAATTAAATCCATAATTATGTATCAAAAGAATTAAAAAAATACTCCTCCGGTGGAATAGTAAGAAGTTTGATTCTCAAAGTAAGTAAAAAGGAAATTTTCCATTTATTCCGTGAGAGAAAGAAACGCTTTTTTGCTCTTGTTGCTGAATCCTGGTGAAGTGCCTCCCTATCGGCACGTAAGACCGATGGCCGGTATAAATCCCGCAGGTTTTAATTACAGTGACTCCGGTCCGGCTCGATCCAGGAACCGCACGCTCAGCCCCACCGCGCGTCTAATTATCGCCTATGCCCCGTCATTACGGAAATTTAAACGTGAAATTTTAATTAGGACTCTGAAACGAAACTTCGCTTTTGTAGTGCAAAAATAATGAGACTTTTATATTTCTTTTTTAATTTGAATAATGCTTTTCATGTTCTCATTTAGAGATGAAATGTGTGCAAAAAAACCAATTACATTTTTTCTATCTTCACACGCGTTGTTTGCGTTACAAACACGAGAAATTTATATAAATTCAACACATCGCAAAATAGACACAGGATTCTACTACTTTAATATTTAATTCCAATTTCTCCATTGCATTTTCAAATACATAATAATCATTAGAAATTAACAAAAATATGAAGTTGGTGGCACATTACTTCCCGTTTCTTTACTTTTTATTATTTTTTTTATTTATAAAAAATAATCTTTTTGGCAACACACCTTAGGAAAAAATATCGAAGACGTTCTATAAAAAATTCAATTCTAAATATTAAAAGTCTGTTCTAAAACCTAGAAATAAGATTAGAACTATATAACTCATGCGCTTAATAAATACGTAAACCGTTCGTCGTTTGTTCCTAAAAATTTTTGGCCGATTTCAAACTATTTTTCTGACTGTCACAACAATCAAAGAATCGGAGATTCGGAGCATATACAGAAATGGAACATAAAATATTATTTACTTTGTAATAATCAACTGCAATTGTTGTTGCAACAAATGTAGAATTAACATAGAATATGTTTGTAGTAATCAAATAAAATTTCAATTAATAGAATGTAATATACATTTTAAATTAAAAACATGGAATCATTGAGGTACCGAGGTAACGAATCCAAAATAAGCAATGAGTTATGTTATTAATAATAATAACATCTGTTATAATTGAATGTATTTTATCCAATATTTCAATGAGAAAAGATCTTATATGATATGAACAGATTATAATTCTAAATAAATCTAACCAATGGTATCACATATACCAAATCATATTTACCGGCACAGATGAAAATAGCAAAATACTTCCTCTTTTTAATAAAGTTTACACCTCAAATTTTTAATGTAATTCTGGTTATGACTTTAAATGTAATCAAATATAAGATTTATGGATTTTATCGATATTTAATATAGCAGTAGTAGTCAATATTTTTAAAAATAAAATTGTTTATTTTAGTAAAAGTAACTATAATGAAAACTGGCAATTTTAAATTAAAGATAGTCGTAAAGCCATTTTAATTAAAGTCTGAAAATGTATATGATTATGAAAGTCGTCGTAAGAACTACTTTAGTTATTTAAAATCACCATAGTTACGTTGTTATTACATGGTGTTTGATAAAATTGTGTATTTTCATACATTGAAGTTACATTTCTGATGTATTACTACAAATAATTTATGTCTTCAAATTGAATATACACAACTAAATTTTATTCCACACAACTGCGCCAATGCAAGAATTATATTCCGCCGTATATTAAATAAATGTCACAATAGAAGAATTTCCCATTTCAAACAATATCCCTCCATTCATCATGTTGACTTGAATTCTATTTGTTCATTCGCGAATTCAACTCACACCTGAAGTGTGATTGGTAATTAAAAATTGTTCCAGCCAATCAGGGCGCTCGTTAGAAGAGTTGATTGGAAGGTAAATCATTAATTGGACGCACAAAAGCTGGAGTACGGAACACGGAACGTGGGTTTTCATACGGAAAAGTGCTCATATGAAAAGAGCGAATATAAACTCGTGTGTGGACGGATTATTTTAATATGTTTGTACATCTTTTAATCAGGAAAAATTCATCTAGTGAACTCAGCAAAAGTGCAAACACAAACTTCATTATAGAGCGGAAATATTTTATTAACCACGTCATTTTTAAACTACACACTATTTTCTTTACTTATAATTCCTATCACTATCTATGTACATAACTATCCTAGAGTAGTTTTATGATAGGAATTTAACATGAGATAACTGTTTTCGATAAATTAAAACTGTCCGGCTAATAACTCCTATCGGAGAAATAATTATTACTATAGTTATCAACCAATGTTAAGTAACATGTACGTTTGTTTGTTTTATCTATGTTTGACGAAAGATTTCTGTAAAATAATTTGCATGATTTACTTGATAATCTTTTAATACCATTTATCAGCCTGCTGAAGACTGATTTATAGTCAAAATATTAAGGTGGATTAATGGATTTTATTAAATGACTGCAACTCCAAAAAAGACCTTCTTTTATTAACATCCAGTCGATAAAATCAATCCCACATTATTAACAAAAATTTAACACTAAGAACATCTATTTAAACACTACGCAATATTTATTTACACAACATTTATATCACCAACTATTTATTTATTTCTACTACACATTTCGCTGACATGCACTGACCAATACTAACTTCCTTCAGTGACTCTCTGTACATTCTGACCAATATTAACTTCCTCGAGCTGCCAACAGTGACCCTTTTATACCTGCGGACAGCTAATCTTGAACATTGCAGAACCTTCTGGACTATAAAATTCTCGGACAATAGCCGCATCGCTCCTACCGCACTTGATCTTTAGCGGGACTACCTGACCAGAAAGATCAGCCGCGATGACTCATCTACAGTGATGATGATCAGTTTACCGCAATTTTTTATATGGATTATTATAGAATCACCATATTGTGCAGGACAATACTACATATATTCCCAAATTTGATTTATTACAGATTATTTCTTTTTAAAACACAATGAAACGAAATTTGTAAAAAAACACTAACTTTTTCGCCTCATATTTTTATTGCTTTACACGCAATGACAGTTGTAAATTCGTGGTTATAAGATTAGAACAACCTTCTATGAAATCAGAGATCTTCAGTTGGATATCAATAGTTGACCGTTTTCAGATTCAGAAACTGAAAACGTTATTATAATAATTATTATTTCAGACAATTTTGTTAACAGTACCGTTTTCGTGAGCAAGTCTTTATGGGTTAATATAACATGGTTACACCTATATACTTTTGTAGTGTAAACAAACGCTTAATATCCTGATACCTGAAATTTATGTATTTAATAGTTCGTTCTTCAAACAGCTCTTAAATGAATGAAAGAGAGGCGGCTGTGGATTGTGAATTAAAGGTATTTTTCGCAGAGCACGTGCTGTTATTCGCCTCGTCCTGTTGTGTTAGGGATTTGCTGCGAAATTGTTGTTTATCTTTTAAATGGATTCATACGATGTCACGGTTATTCGGATAACGTCGAGCGAGGAAAGTGAAACATGGAAATTGCTTGTTAGAGTTTTTCACCGATAGACAATTTTGTCACGTACAATTCAGTTGATTTTTCAAAGTTTTTTTGGAGAGAATGCTGAACTGAACAAAAACAACGAAATGATATTCCTGTCTACATACATAATCCTTGTGAATAACACACCATATTTATTTGAACACGTATATCTTCTCTATATCCTTTATATTTTATTTTAGAAGAAAGTACAGCTACCTATATACCTGAAAAAAATATATCAGAATAATATACTCAACATAATTTTTTTAAATTTACGAATAGGTTTCATCGTACGAAGTAGTTGGATACAATTTTAGAAGAACCCACAAAAGGACATACTAGAAACTTTGAGTTATTTATCGAGTTACTATTTAGGGAATCGATCCAGTAAACCACCGATTCCAGGATTAATCATATAAATAAAATGATATTCTACTCATCAAATACGAGTAGTAACTAGAAATACGATATATAAAAAAACTATTTTTGGCGGTCACGTACTGATATTTCACTTTAGTTTATTTGTAAAGGTAAGTTTCATTTATTTTGATTTTTGACCGAATACTCTAGTCCTCTTCTAGCTTCGGCCAAAATCGTAACCGAAACCGAAACTTATGTAGTTAAGTTAAATTTTTCGGAAATCTAGTGTTTTTCTTACCTTGACTTTATTTTTGTAAAGATAAGGGCCCGTATTCAGAGCTCACTTTTATTATAAAATCGCTTTAAGAAGACTGATTTTACATTATCTCATGAGACCAAATGTCACTGTCTAGATCTAGACTTTCTAGACTCTTGTCTTTTCTAGATTATCTAGACAAGAGTGGAAAAATTTTTGTTTTGAGATTTTTTTCTTCTAGTTCAATCAAGGTTCCTTTTCACATAAATCTTTTAAATTTTTAGATACTTGGTCTGTGCATCCTCTAATTCCATTAATATTTCGCCAGAATAATTAGTACGTGCCGTTCCATATATATTTGAAATTGACAGTGACACTTCCATTATATTAAATTTGTTGAAGAACGAACAATTTAACAATGGCAACTATCTATGTATAAAGAAACCATAGCATGGAATATATACCTACAGATTTATTCTTTTCAAGTACCAAAATGAAATAAAACGTTATATGTACCAGGGGTATAATTAAATTTATAGCTCTCAGGAAATTTAAAGCTCTCCTCTCCGCATCGAGCTTTAAACATTCCCTCGTGCTATAATTTTTTGGTTATGCCCTTAATATATAAATAACTATTAAGTATATCATTATACTTTATCCTTCAATATATTTTCATTGTAAGTGTTGGAAAACCACGTTTCAGAGACTAGATAAATAGAAAAACACAGAATGGTTGTAAGGTAGAGAAGCAAATGTTGATGTAGTATGTTTGCTTAAACAATAATCCATATTCACTCCACATTGCGGCGTCTCACCTAAACCAACATTTTGAATCTGTAATCTGTTCCCCCCGTACTAAATAATAATTTATGTCATTCACACACTTCCTTTCATCTGTATAAGCCTATATCAGTGCGTCGCAGGCGATTCCGTCCCGCGGATCCGACGTCGCGACGCACAAAGCAGGACGGCGTCCTTTATACGCCGCCTGCAGCTACAAAAATTCTTACACTTAAAACAAAGCCGGAGTGAATATGACAGAATTTCAATGGAGAAAGTGGAACTGAATAGTGCGGGGCTGTGAATTTCAATATACATAAGGGAATATATTCAAATTAACATGAGGGAAATAGCTTCATTTTACTAAAATACCAAACGCCCTGCAGTACTACCACTTTGTTAAATAGAATTATACACTCTAGGATAATGTTTCTGCTTTATATTCGTTTTATAAAGCAATTTTTTAATCTGTTATTGACATAAATGGTGCACATGTTTAATAATTTGTATGTTGATATCAAAATGGTTAATACTTATAGTAAAAAATAATAATAACAGATACAAAAATATAATAAAAAAGCCCGAAATTTGGGGGTGCCCAGGTGGAGTAGAATTTAGATGAATAACATTAGTTTTATATTTTTTAAATAATATGTGGAAAAATACTGTATCTGTGAAAAATCTCAATAAAAAAACAAAACTATTCATAAAAGTGTTGGAAAATTAGTAAATTTTAAGTTTTGAGATACGCTAAAAAAAATAAACGAGTATACGACAGTAGTTCTATAAGTGAAGTTGGGTACAAAGTTACAAAATACGGTGTGGTGGGAAAAAGGCACACATGTATTTCCGATAAAAAAGAAATTGTAATTATAAAATTTGAAAATTTTCTTAAGATTATTTTCTAAAATAGAGAATAAGTATTTTAATTTTTTATTTTGATATTATACTCTGAATTTATTTTTTAACGAAAAATTTATTGTATGCCTTTTTAAAAATATCGCCAAAACAAAGTTAGTAATAGCGCGTTGTTTAAATTAGTTTATATTTCATTTTAATTCATTAAATTAAATAAAAATCTTATTAATTGATAACAAACAATCCTCAATTTTTCACTGATTAAATAATAAATATATATCTGTAATAATAAACAAGACAAAAGGATCTCCATTTTCTTTTAAACACACTGTATACATAAAATCCTGAAATATACTTGGGTATTGCTGATTCATTTGAATAATATATCTGCACAATATTAAAAGCTTAAAACATGTTACAGTAACATTTTAAAATCTGTTCCACGTATTCCATGACAAAATGGTGCAGTCTATTTTGAGCAAATTTGCAGCTCGGTACAAATTTTGTACGTGTAATGAACTCATAACACAATTTAAATTTCTAGCATAACTCATAATTTTTTGCTGGAAGTTTCTGACGAATAGTTGGGCATGTCGTTCGCTACATTACCGGCAAAACGAGCACTAGTTCACCAACTCGGAATCCTTGGAATAATTAAATTGAGTCGAATTGCCACTAACGACAATTATTAATTCTACTACGACTTACACTTTAAATATCCAACAAGTTACCGCTAAAGGGAATGCAATTTTGCACGGGAATTTATTCCTCAACTATTCCTACCATTTCAGAAGGAAGAAATACTAGTGTTTCGCGTTTTCTGCTTTATTCATTTATAATTAAAATCATTACTAATCTTTTCTATTTATGTATGTATCTTTATATGATTCATTTTTTACAATTAAAGTCGAAACATTTAACCACAAGCTAAACGAAATTGAGAATAGACATGAAACCAAAATCTAATAAAATCTATTATAGTATTTTTATTTTTCATTAATTTTATAGCTTTTAGGAAGTTTGATTTTAATTTTAAATAGTTGATCAAATTATAGAACGTGTCAAATTAATACAAATTTAACCGTAATTGAATGCGTCAAGTTCTGTAAAAATTTTTTTAGAAAACCTCACCTGTAGCGAAACCTGTTTTCTGTTAAAACTGAAGCGGCAATTAATATTTGATTTTTTTACTGAAAAATAATGTATTTAATATTTTATTGTATACCTATTATTAAAAAAATCTTCTGTGTGTTCATTGTACTAATTGTAATAATTTTGTTCCAGGTATGTGTGTTTACACCACCAATATATGAGAAATCTTCATTAAGGTTTGATGTACAATTTTGATTTCTAAAAAATCTTTTACATTTTAGAAATAATTTTAAATCTATTTAGTGGTAATATCAATAGGGATATAATAATATATTACATATTAGGAGTGTAGTAAGATATATATTACGCACGACATGAAAAATACACACAAGAGCCGCGAAGCGGTTAGTTTGTAATTCTACAAGTGGGAAATTTCTTTGCAATTCAAATTATGTACTATACTTTTTCTTCGACCATTATATGACTGTATTTCGATCACACAATGAACTAAAAGAAATCACATATCACTAGTTAATATAGTACCAAGTACAGAACATAAAAACAACTACGTCAAACATTTTATCTCTAATTAATAAATTGAAATTATTTACAACCCAGTCAACTAATACTATATAGAACATTTCTTGTTTATTTCTTCATTAGTCGTAATGTTCCCTAACTGTACAATAGGTGTACTTCACACATGGTCTGTCCTAATATGACACTATGATAACATATAAGTTGTACAGTAATGGCTGTGTACATTAGTTGTAGAAAAAGTTTATTATTAAATAATATTGAAGGCATGGAGAGTTTTTTACTATTTCTATTTCGTTATTTACTTTGATGGCATTCTTATTGATATTATAATGACAATAATGGTTACTCATTTTACGTACATTACTACTTTCTTTTATATACAAAGGGAGTAAATAATATAACATCGGCTGGTACCTTATATTTGAGTAAAAATTCCTAAACATTCCTTCTAGCTTTTATACCTATAAATGTGCCGTGTTTTTATGAGTGTCACTTATTCCGGCCAAACCTCTCTTTCTCCCTTAAAGTCACTACCGTTCCGCAGTCAACTTCAAGTTTGGTCGTATATATAGTAGAAGTTTAGGTATATGAAATTCACTTTCGAATAAGTCGATTAGTCCTTATAAAGTTTTATGGGACTTACGGTATTGGTACTTTTAGACAGGTAGTTTTTTCTGTCGTATGATGTAAAGGGCCGTACCAGAAATTTTCTTTCAAAATGTTTCCTAATTATATTCTTTTAAATCTAGAGTAAAATATTCAAATAATAATACATTTTAAATGCCGTGTTCTAATTTCAATTTGTAAATTGAGAAGAGATTAAAGTATTAATATAAATTCAACTGTAAATTTTAAATACAAAGAGTTATTAAATAAATATAAGAAATACTTGGTTGTTTAAAAAAATTGAATTTTATTACATATTACATATTCTAAGAACTCCATTATTAGTTATTTATTTACACAAAGTAAATACAGTATGAATTTATTTAATACGGACCTGTTCTTACTTTTCAAGTGATACCTTTGAGTTGTAATAATTTATAACTCATGACCACAGAATAGTTACATACAGAAGCGACACCCCGTGTCTTATTCGGTTCTATGACCTTGAAACATTGTGTAGACCTTTAAATTTGTGCTCTTCCCCTATCTTTCTCTAAGATGTGAGGAAACTTTTCGATGTTAAACAATGAGCCCTTTAAATTTGTGCACATTCTCCATCTCTCTCTAATTTTCGTGTCTCTGTCTTACTGTCGCTTCTGTATAAACCTATTCTGTGTCTTGACCACAAAGCTTCCCACCCTTCCATAAAAGGTTGTAAAACCCTTATAAGTCAGTTTCATATACCTAAACTTGTACTATAACTATTTTAGTTTGCAAGTGCCCTAAGTATGAATTCCGGCTGAGCAGAAGTAGAATTCCTGTCCGGTATGTGTAATTAGAGGTGAAGTGGCAGCGTAAACCGTGTAGTGTATTTCCCGTACGAAGGAGTAAGGAGGCAATTTCCGATATTGTAATTTGATAGGCAATGGCAGGTAATATGCAAATGTGGGAGTTGTTCCGCAGCGCCGCTCGCTCCGGACGCCCGTTGAATCCTAACGTCCCGCCTGTCAAACCCAACGGAAACGTACAAGGGATTTCATTTACACATTCAGTTATGGCTCGAAGCACACCGCTTGCCTGCTGCATGTGTTTCAATTAGAAACATAGGCCGTGATTTCGCCATAACTCAAGACAGCAAGTAATCGTCTTGGGGTATACTTAATAAGGATGGAACTGGTAGAAGGAATGGACTTTTGGTTTGAAAAGTACATTTGAGTTGTATGTCTGATAAGAGATACGGTTCTATAACTTCGATTGCTATCATTTGGACTTTTTACGATATAAATTGCAAATATCAGCTACAAAGTATGTTTGCTTTTCTATAACAATAATGGTTATTTGTGGTTGATACATACTTTCATATACTCACCACCCTGTATAAAGAACATTCTACATGTCTACACTAATGTGGAAGTATCTTAAATTCAATAGAAATTTGAATTTTGACCATGGTGACATTTAACATTTGACGTTTGTAATTGATATTTCAACAAATGTAGTTGTTATGAGTTATTGAATACCACTCAAGGAATGTTAATTTTGTTGTTTAGACAAATTAATGCAGTCAACACTTAATAATCTAAAATTTACTTAGAATTTTGTAACTTGTAGGGGAAGGTAGCCTAATTTGGACCAATTTTATAATATTCACTATATAAAAGCACGGAAGAAGTTTTAATAAAAATTAAGTAGTAGAAAAGAAACTCACTAAGTGTACCTTCAAAATAAAACCATTTATTAAATTTTAAATACCATTTATAATAGTAAAAAATAAATTCAAAAAAAATCTTGTCATCGGTCCAATATAGGAAACCGGTTTCCTTATTTGGACCGCTAGCTTCCTAAATTGGACCATTAGCTTTCTTAACGAAAATTACAACAATAGGACCTTTTAACTACAGCACTAACTCCAGCACACTGAGAATGAATCCAAATGCGACATTTCATATATTGTATCATATTTTCTTCCTTGGTTTCTTCACACAATATACAAAACCATGAATCACCATTTTCTTTCTTTCTTTTTTTTTATGTTTCGCATTTTGTCAGAGAGATGGGGAAAGGCAACAAATTTAAAGGGCTCATTGTTTAAAATCGGATAGTTTCGCCACATCTTAGGGAGAGATAGGAAAAGTCAACAAATTTAAAGGTCTACACAATGCTCCAAGGTCATAGAACTGAATAGGGTAACATGAAAGGTACCGACATGTCGACGTGTCGCTTCTCTATGTACTATTCTATGCCGTAATCACAATTTCTGTCGGTCCAATTTGGGCAACTGTTTTCGGTCCAACTTGGGCAACTTGAATATTTTATACTTAAAATTATACAAAAATGTCAAAGTAACAAAAACTCATAAAATTATAACAGAAAATTATAGATAGATAAGTAAGCTTTGTGATGATATAAGAGGACCTGTAATTAATTACTTTTGGACGAACTAACGGCTTTCACTCTTATATCAAAATAACAAATTTTCTTCGTAGTCAAACAAATAACCCTTCTCTTAATGTAACCATGAGACATTTTTTCACAAACACGATTACATTAATCTGGTCTACCTCTACGTATAACAAGTAGTCTATCTAAAATCGCACAGATTTTATCAATCTTTGGATACCACAGCGGTCCAAATTAGGCTAGGGTCCAAATTAGGCTACTCTCCCCTATATACAATTAGTTAATGACATCTTCGGTAGGTTTAAAGTAATTATTCATGTACATACTTTATAAACATGTGCATAAGTCTTAAATCTTAACGTTACCTGAAAACGTGATTTTATTTGTTTATAGTCATACGTAATTTAGTGGTCCATTTAACCTCTGCTCTGAGGACAGATGGACCACCTAATGCTGAAGAGAGATGAACCACAAGATTTTTTATTGTTAAAAAGATTAATGCAACCGGCAACAGGAAAATAATCATTCGGACATAGAAAGGTATAATCTAGTTGCTATTCCATGAGTTCTGAAGAACTATTGTTAAATGGTTAATCAGAAGGTTATGATAATGTAGAAGCTGAAGATTATGAAGACAAATATGTGGGATGCAATGAAAATTTTGGAAAGATAACTTTTTTCGCGGATTAAAAGTGTGTACGATAAAATGTGTGCAAGAATAAATGTTTGAAAGATGCAATGTCAAGCAATATAACATGTGTGGAGGATAAAATGTATACGCCTCTATTTTTAAACCGAACCAGAACAATTATTTCTGAAAATAATATTTACTTATTGTTCAATTTTACATTTAAATTATAAAGCATTTTTTTAAGTTTTGATAGGTTAGTCTTGATATGCAAAATAAGCAATGAGAAAATAAATAGTGCAATGAATAATTGGATGTTCGTTGAAAATGTAGTTTATTTGTAAGTTATTGCGCTGCGTTAGTTGCATAAGACAGTTGTAATTGCAGTGTGATTAGAAACAATTGAGTGTAATAGTGGTGTAATTCCAGCAGCAAATAGAATATCCTCTAAATCATCCTGTTTCGCAGATTGTAAACCGAGGGAAGTTGGCAAGAATTTGCAAACTAAATGAAATTCAAATCAGATGAAGCGTTGCCTTAATCGATTTTTCAAATTTAATTCCGACTTTTTATCAATGGGAAGTTTTTCTGTTATCACGACATTGATAATGTATAGCCGGCTCTGCAGGAGTTCGCAACTTTCTTTTGTTCTACATTCTTCCAACTTGCCGGCTTACGCACCAAGATAAATGACTTCGGATTTCAATCCGCACTGTTTATTTTTTCAGCGCCGGCCTAATTTTACATGCGTTACCGGATATTCTATTCACCGCACTTCCAACCAAAATCTTTTCATTTCAAATCCCCAAAACGCCGAAGATCAATCCGTATTATACCGCATTCTTCTTCTCTGACTTTATAGTATTAAATTCTTCAATACATTTCTTTTAATCCTTCCAGAACTATGTCATACGGTTTTTAGATCATTTAATGTTCTTCCTTTTCTCGTTCCAAAATCTGTTATTTTATAGAACCATGTCGTTCTTGGTTCAAACATTAATATATTCAAAACACTTTAGTTATGTGTTTTCTAGTTTCATCATGGTTATAGTTTTATCACTTGTCTTAAGCTTGCTCTGATTATTGTATCTTATTTAGTGTTCTATGTATAACAATGTCCATGTGTCCCCAACATATAGTAAGGCAGTACAATGGTGTTGTAAACTCATAATGCCATTATTAATATCTTGAAAGCCATAAGTATCTCACAATTTTGTCTATGCTTTATTTATGGTTTATATAATCTCTAGTATCTTTTCAGTATTAAAGTCTTTTTCTTCGCTAGCCTCGACATATGCTTTTTCAAAATAATTCAGACTACAAAAAACAACCAGACAGTTTACATTATTAGCAAGGTAAAATAGTTTTACTGCTAAGAGGAAATGACTGGCGAGACTGTTACATTGAATATATTTTGCAGTGGTTTATTTGTTATTCACATGTAATAGCTATTAACGTACCTAGGATAGTTATGGGTATCATAACCGCTGTAGATGTTAATTGAATTCCGAGCTCGAAGAGCGAAGATGTTAAGACATCTAAGGCCTGGTATTATTCATAACATCCGTGGTTTGTTCAATAGTTTACCGGTTTTATGTTTATTTTATAAAATTTTCTTGTAAGAAACGTTGTCGTGATAATTCTGTTCATATGTTATGATAATAGTCTCATGTTATTTTGACAATTCTGTACGGTAAATATTTACAAGACTGACTTGCCAAATTACATGGTATGGTATACAATTATGACTTAGTTACTCTGCTTACTTTTGTTTATGTAAACGATAGCTTAATATCCTGAAACCGGTAAATAAAATTAAAATTTTAACCAAATCCTTTTTGTTACTAATGTTGTGTCAAAACAATAACAAAACACAACTTTCAATATTGTAAACAATAAAATGACTAACTTGCAAAAATATTACAGGTTAGTAGATTGTGAATGTTAGTTTCCTTGGTGAATAAATAGCTCATATAAATGACGGTTTACAAATGAGTATCCTGTTAGCAGTCCTGTCAGGAATTTTATCTCTTTTTTGTTTTCTATGGTATTTACCTATACAATATGTCCTAATGTTCATATGCATTTTTTTCTTAAAATTGACGAAATTTATATTTGTCGTTCACATCTACTTATACTTTTATTCAGATAAAGACATGATGAGGGGTTGTTCTCAAAGATATGTCCAACATCTACGTTATGACAAAAATCCCCCATCAACAATAAGCCACCTTTGTCCACATATTACATTTCCTCTTTTTATAGGCTTGAACGTCCATTCACATTGACAATAAAAACGCCATAGTCGTGTGCGAGTTTTCCATTGTATATAGATAGGTGTTAGTTAGGTGATGTGCCCGGAGTGCGAATAATACATGCATGGAATGTTGTGTAATGGGCGACGGCGTCGGGACGCTGCACTGGGACACACAATCGAATTTGCCCGCGACGTTGCCACATTTCACGCTCCCGCAGGACTCGGCACGTGATGTGGCAACAACGCCAGACGTGCCGCTCAGGGGGGATAAATATCCCGAGCTGATTGGCCGGGCCTACATAGGACAACAGGCGGGAACTAGCAAAAATTACAAACTAGAGTTGATGTCTGTGGAGTTTAAGGAAACTAAATCGAGAACTATACGCTGACAGCGTACACAATTAAAATAGAGGTAAAATTGACTGAAAATTTTAATTCTCATATCATTATCGTCTACCCTTCGTACACAATAATGAAATTATATAGTTATTCACATCAATTGAATTTCTAATATACATGTGTACTTCAGGTATATAATTTCTAACCCTTATTGTAGGATTTTATGATATAATCTATTGGTAATATATAACATCATGTCGCAATCAAAATTGAAAAAAAAAACTTATTTAAAAGTCATTATGAAAATTGGATTATTGAGTATACTGCACAAGTGCATAACCTGAATGATGTTTATATGACCGTTTAAAATAAATATTAAATATTTATAGCAATACAATATACAGGATGGTGACTCGAACACGCGAACATAGGGATTTAACATGTAAACAAGCTTAAGTAAAAAAAACAAATAACAGTTGTAGAGCATAAAATTCTACATCTGAATCAATTAAAAATTAATTTTACGTACCTTGCACCGAAATAGTAAAAAAAAATATTGTGGACACTACATGATTTCCTTGTACACTAAATTATACACATTTTTTTGCTGCACTTTATTTAAACTTATTTCACTTGAAAGTGAGATCATTCTACGGCTAATCATTCCTCAAATTTTATTAGAATGATTATCGCTGAAAAAATTGCAAATAAAAAGATATTGTTTTTATTTCAATTTCAAAATTTTACGTTTAATAATTTTCAAGTTATGCGATATACGTACATATAAACGCCACACCGAAACTAGTCAAAAGAGATTCATGGATGGTCAAACTGAATAGTTCCGTTGAAACCTGAAAACCGAATTTTTTCGCAATTACAATATTTTCGATATTTTTCTATCAACAGAATTTTAAGGTAACCGGTATTGTAACCAGAGATGAAAATTTAGCCTTCGCAATAACGCAAAATTAAAAGTTTGCAATCATGAAAAGCAATAGAATACGAATTCTGTAAGAAATTATTTAAAAATATTTTATCTTCTATTGTGACAGTAATTCTATATAGCAATCAAGCAAACAAGAACAAAAGTACTTATTCATAATAAGAGCAGTAAGTACTTGCTTGATGAGGATGATTTTAAAAATCTAGATGAAACTGGTATAACACTTAGTACTCTTTACAGTTAATATTTTTTACGATCGACTCTATAACGACAATACAATTTAGAAATATGTACAAGTTATTATTTATTTGATAAAAGTTGTTGTTACATTACCTTTTTTTGTCCTGTCGATATGTAATATCGAAATCACTTACCAATCAGTTATTTGTAAATATAACTTTTTGCCTAGATTGGCTTAATTGGTAAACATTAAAAATATGGTGAAAACTAAATATAAACGTATTGCATCTGTATAAAATTAGCGTTGGCAGCAAAATATAAATTGTGCAGTTTTAGTGTTTATTGTTTGGATAGGATTTGTAAATGGAAATGAAATCTTGAATGAAATGAAGCGTAGGTATGAATGTATAACGACGCTGGTGTAATGCGATTGAAACACACGGGCCGGTACATAATGTAAATGGCGATTTATGCTGATGATTCTGTATCAATTAAAAACGACGCGAGCGAGGAGGCTGTGTAATCAAATAACTTACCCAGCAATGAATTGTTGTGCAGCAGCTGTAATGGAAAATTCAGCGTTGTTTTTACGTTAAATAAACATCAAATAATAAAATTACTGATTAATCAGAATTTCCGCTCACTCGCACATTATTTGCGTAGGAATTTTACATTATTGGCAAAATGGCCAAAATCATAAAGAAATGCCAACGCGATCAAATCAGATATTAATCACAAATGTTCATTGCACAACTATTTATATTTTAAATTCAATTCAATTTCATTTTGGGACTGTGAAACATGGTGTTCAGTTTTGCCTGTAATTGTTAATCAAAAACGCAATCCAAACAAAAGCGAATAAATACATTTTTTCTCGACATGCATAGAAAGCTATACTGTCTTCTCGCTTAATAGTGAGGGAAATTACTTTTTCTACAACCACTATGGAAAGTGACACTTTCCTCACACTACATAAAGCTTGAAAATATTTGCCAATATTTGCAGTATGGTAATTGCCAATACTGTGTATGCGTAAAGTACTCTATGAGTTTACTTGTGCCATACGTTTTTTATGTCAAATAACTTTCTTGCATGTATTATTATTCTGCAACGTTTAGCAGTGTGTTCGTAGAAAAAGTGTAGTGAGCCACTAGTGCAAAATTATATATTTCCCTCCTTGTGTGATTTGAGCAGTCGACTTCGTCTCGTACCGAAATTTTCACGCCTCTGCACTTGTCGCACAATATACTATCCCCTCTCTAGAGTGGAAAAAGTACAGTGTTACCAATAGTATAACCATGGATATTATTTAGAATGAAACATTGGAAAAGTTAATTATTATATTAAAAATTCTTATAATATATATTATTATATATATATATTTAATAATGACTTTCTTTTAAAAATATATATGACATTATCTCTTGTTCTTTTCTTTTTTCAAATTATTTCACAATTTGATATCTTGAACTTGAATTGGCATATTGGCAATACTGTAATAATTACACAGTTAAACGCCAAAGTTTACATAACCTTATTTTCTAGCTTATGTTGCTGCGCCTTTTCGTCAAAATAAATCGATTTTTAAAACATCTGAAAAAATTTTGTCAGTATTATTCATTTTATAAACAAGGTATTTTTTTAGCAATAAAATTTGATAAAAGGATCATTTTGTTGATATGAACATTTTATGTTTGAACTGTTGTCATTCGTAAATGACACCATGGTTGTATTTCGATGGATACCAATATGAAAACATATATGTAACATACTTCTTTAAGAGTGTAATCACAAATTTACGTAGAGTTTTCATAATAAAATAACAACATAAATAAAAATTGTCGTAAACGAGTTCGCTGCGCATGCAATTAAAGCCCGTTCTTTTTACCGCCATGAAACACTATTTACACTAATTTAAATCTCGGATCTCCAACATTACGACATACATATTCCGCTAATAAAACATTGTGATGTTGACCTATTTCATATATTTAAGTACGAGTAAGGCATTTAATGAAATTAAATTTAACCTTTTATTAAAATGAAATTTTCATAATATATTCATGGACAGTACCTACAAAGCACGTATTAATTATTAATCCAACTTTGCAAACAATATTTTTGCTATGTTTACTTTGTATTATGTTTTAATTACCCACATACATAAATTCAAATATGTACTGATAACATTGCTGTACTATATAGGTATACAGTGTCCATTTTTCGAGGCTAACCATTGGGATCGATTAAATTGGGGCAAAGTTGTCGTATTAGTATTTGTAGTATTATTTTCCCGAATAAATGCATGTCTAGTAGATATGAATAAAAATTGATTTTGGATAATTTATTTTTTGACTTTTAACTTTCTTGTTTTGACTCAAATATCTTATTTGCACATTCTACAGAAACTTTTTTCATGGGAATTGACACCGGTCCTTACAATTTTGTAGCTCGTAACTATTCGAGAAACAGATATTAAATATTTTCAATTTTCATATGGGACTCTATGTTGTCTTTAATGTGTTCCTGTATCTCCTAAGCGGAGCATAGGGCAACCAAACACACCGAGCCGCAGTTCTAACTGCCGTACTGTCGGTTGTTTCATTTGCCAGTGCTACTTCTATTTAAGATGTATAGATGGCAAGTCTATAGCATCCGAGTGTGATATACAAGTAGCTGTGTTTTTTTTATTTTTTACGACAAATCACACGTTGTCGGTCGCTGGGACTTGAACTGAGGATCTCAGGTTCGTATGACGTCACAGCGAGCTAGAGATGTGCGCTAGCTCGCTCAGCCATCCAGTCGACCTATGTTGTCTTTAATACTATTAAATAGTTTTATTTATTTCGGTAAAGTAAGCTTTGGAAATAAAATCAAAATTCTTTTGTATCAAACAAAGTTTTGACAATTCAATTCAATTAGTGGTTAACTGTGAATTTTATTGACAAAATTTTCAAATGCTGCCAAGCGAGATATGTTAGAAGTTTATTATGTAGATTACTTTAGAAACATATCTTCAGCATCATTACCCAATCCAAAGAGGCGATAATCGCACGAGATGTATGTTCTCTTTATAGGAATTTACGCATGTATTGAATTGATCTGTTAAAGCATTGTTTGAAAAAGAAAATATTTTTATGGTATTAAATGAAGCAATACAGTAATAAATTTATATTTGATTTAAAGTAATATTTAATTTCCTGTATATATTGCAATTTTCAAACACCATACAAATTTGACGCCAACATTTTTAAATATTAATAAGGAGTTAAATAACACAATTGTTATTATTAAAATGCATTGCATATTTTACAGATTTTTTTCTATTGCACCGATAGTTTTAAATTAATCATATAGGAAACTTTACTTTCATATTTAATTAAAGAAACAACTATAGTTCTTCTAAAAGATATTCGAAAATGAAAAAGAATATATCAACCACCGGGATTTGAAAAAGAATATGTCAACCACCGGGATTTTAACCCGAGACATACATATTGCCGGGATGTTGCTCTATCAACTGAGCTACGACTCACTTGGCTGCTCTTATCACGTCGGTTGACATATTCTCTCACGGCTCTTCTGTTAACTAGTACTATTTATTAGGACTTTACTAGTCACATGTTAGATATGTCTTACCGGAACTGTAATAAACCCACTATCCATACATTTCGAGCAAACGATTTTGCAGTATTGGGGTTGTATTTAGCATTGGAGTTTAGCCGGGCGTGGGCGTTCACACATTCGATTAACGCGCGTTGCATCCCATTTCCATGCGGGGTTTGAATTTTTCAGCGCGGGAATCATCGGGGAAATACGGCGCGTGTAGGCCGGACCGCGGCTGCTGAATTTTACATGACGGCGGCGCGAACCGGAAACACCGGAATCACACTCCGGGACTCCCAGGCCCGCAAATACGTGCAAGAGATTCCACATAATCTCCACACATACTACCAAGCCCATTTCAACCTTATTACTAATACTAGCAAATGGTTCAATATCAACTAAATATAATTAACAACCTTTTTTATAGAAGCCGTGGATTAGTAAAGCGATTGTCAACTATTTAATAAACCTGTACTTCTACAATAAAAATTATTCCTTACCAACTAAAATTAATGATGCTGTCTAAATCTAGACTTTGAAAATTTGAAAACAGCGCAGAGAGATATATCAATATACACTGAAACCAATAAGTCGCCGTACACTATTAATAAAGAAAAAAGTTTCTATTCTTTTAAAGTTTTTTTTTATTGAATTTAAATATACGAATATATTATAACTCACTGAATTAATAAATAAAATAATGTGTTGATTTTTTTCGTAATGAAATCGAGAAAAGAAATATTATATTTATTATAACAGCGAAGTCACCAATATAGTCTGTGTACACCTGTAAATTATATAGAATCAATGATATTTTGAACCGTCATTTATAAAATTACTTCTCCTTAACTGTTTGTCATACTTCCCACTAATTTTCTTGGAGTTTGTGAGTCAATTTTACCTCATTAAATTAAAATAAATCATAGAGATATTCAATGGAATTCATATCTGGAAACTTTGGATGCGTTTTTAATTGTTGTCTGCAATTGTACAATAACTATTCTAGCAGTTTACGTTTAGTATGTATGGGGTCATTGTCTTGTTGAAAGATTTAAGAATCCCTTAAACCGAATTTTTTAACACATTTTTCAAATTTTCTTTTAAAATATTCAAATAACCCACTTTCCCATCTATAAAAATTAAGTTTCCACCCCTTCTGCAGTCATATAGCCCCATAACTCTTCGGCATATTTTTTTTGTTTTCATTTGTTCATTCTTTATTTTCAAAAAAAAAAAAACGTATATCTGATCCAATAAAGTTTATTTTGATTCATCTGAAACAATTACTGAGTTTTAGAAGGTTTTAGAGTGGTTTATATATTTCAAAAACGAAGCATAAAGATGTGTGTACGGAGACTAGTTGGTTTGAGTGCATATTATTTTCTAAAATCAATATTCTTGTACGAAAAATAGGTGTTTAAAATATTTCAGATGTGTACACACAGTTTCACATTTGACCCTATTATTTTAGTAGAATATTTATTTATAGCAAAATTAAATGTGAAATTTGTCGTCCTACAAAATTGACTCTCGCAAATTAATATTTACTCTCGCATCTTAATCATCTCCAAGTAAACAACAATACCAAAAATGATATTTACCTTAAGACGTAAACATTCATATTTGGCTTCCAACGTCGCTATTAAAAATTGTTTACTCGCTGGCTGTCTCATTTTCATCTCGTCAAATAAAATATTGAAGCAGATGTTAATCACAAGCAGCTCTTTGGTAATCCTTACATGTACAATGCGAGCGTTACAAACTTGTGTCAATAATAATCACACAAACGCAAACGGAATGAGAAACGGAAAGGGTTCTGAGATACCGACAGGAATGTACGCGTCTATGCAGGTGGAAACTGGAAGGTAAATACGTATGTGGAACTGGAGTATGGGTTACACCTGTTTCAGCACCAGTTTTACAGAAACTGTACGCTGTAATGTCTCTAGAATTGAAAATGTCATAATATGTTATAAGTAAACACAAACATATTCCGAAGACATAGATTGTCAAATAATGATTAAAATGAAATTATTTGTTCAATCTACGAGTCTTTGTTTTTTACTTTGCAATTTTTAACCGAAACCGTAACCGAATATTCGGCTCCTCTTCTAGTTTCGACTGAAAACGTAACCGAAAATATACTTTAGTCCCTTGATATACAAATAACTATTTTTTTAGAGATGGTATCTTTAATGAAAAAGTAAAGACTTTATTATCATCTGACACAACCTCACAAATAATCACAATTAAATAAGTAGTCTTTTCAAGACGTATTTGTTACTAACTAAAAGGTTCTTTTATAATGTATGCGGTTCTCCTAAAAAACGTTATTTTTTTTAATTCTACAAAAGTCTTTGTCTTAATCCCAGAATCTTGCCACATCTTGCAACTGGCACCTTTATACTAGCGACCTCAGAATAACGATAATAATATAAGAATTATATTTTTAAAAGGAAGAAAATTTAAATAACATAAAGGAAAAGAAAAAATAAATAGGCGAGTGATAAAGTTTGAACAAATCATTTTTGACCGAAATCGAAAACGAAACCGATACTTGATCGTGTATATGATACAGAATGAAACTAAAAAATGTTATACCAAAATGTAAATATCCAGTATTTTTGTATTTGCTAGTGAAATAATACAATCTTTAGAAATAATATAATAATAACTGTAATAATATGAAATGTATTACTCATTTTCGGCATATTGTAGTACCTAGGGTAAGGGCGGGTAAGAGTACGCATTTTTTTTTATTTTTCTTATAACTTTTTTAATTAATACAAATATAATACAAAAATAATAACATTATTTTTTTGAAGTGTGTACTTCAGAAAAACAACAAAATTATTACTTGAGAAGGTACCGTATTTTAATTAAAAAGTAAATAACAATGTTCGGAAAATGCGTACTCCTGGATGTAAAAAAATCTAAGAGTACGCAGATATATAATTGAAGAGTACGTATATAATGAAAGAGTAGGTACACACATTTTATGGTTCACATTTATCGCATTTATTTATTTTTTTTACCAGGGTAGGTGGTATGCATATTAAGCCACCAGTTTTTACAGATTTTGCATTGTATCCCGTCTTGTGTTGATGTTGATGGATCTTTATAATCTTTTCCGCATCCTGGATAGAAAGTTTTTACATATCTTGATATTTGGACTTTGTAAAAACCAGAAGATCTAGCTTTACTTATTATTTCTAGTTGTCTAGTAACCAAATTATGTCGTTTACAGAAATTGTGCCAACAAGTTTCTTTATTAAATGGATGGTTTATTTTATTTTGTTCAGCAAATTGGTACGTAAGACTTTGCATGTCTTTAATAGTAAGACCAAAAAATAACATATCCAGGTTTTTTAAGTGCTCGACTAGAGTGTGAAGTGGGTACAATCCCTAGTTTTAGTCTCTTTCGCAATGTAGCCTCGTGAATGACAAGAGATGATCGATTTTTGATTTATTTTAATAAATATGAAGTGAATTTTAGTTCGCGATTACTTTTTCTAAAATAACCATCTGTAAAATAAGAACCACACGTAAATATCTAAGAGTACGCATGCGTACTCCTTGACTTTAAACTATTGCGCACTCTTGGATATTTTACCATTTTATATTCTTTTTTATTTTACAAATCATATGGTACATGTCTTCCCATGCACTGCTGCGTACTCTTTAAAAATGACATTTAGAATAACCTTAAATACTTTGCAACTTGATATTTCATAATTCTAATAATGTAAATTCAATTTGAAATAAGAAAAAAATAGTATCATAACATACAAAAATATTCAAATTACCGTAGCACTTATACTATTTTAGATGAAAAACTAATTTTTCGTACAAATAATTAATGTAAAAAGGCCTACCTTTTGCAGTTAACAACCTGCATGAAAAACACATACTAACCGAGATATGCCCAGTGAGTACTCTTAGAATGCGCGTACTCTTACCCGCCCTTACCCTATATAAAAAGGAAAAAAATAATGGGGATAACAGTTTTTAAATATTTTGTATAATATTTGGATATCATACCAATTTTATAGGAAAGGTATCATAAAATAGTTATTTGTGTATCAAGGTTCTAAAAGTAATCTTTTTGGGCCGAAATCGAAGTTTGCAGCCGAGGCTACAAATCAGATGAGACCCAAAAAGAACTTTTAGTCGAGATGCACACAACATTTTTTAGGCGATTACAACAAGAAATTATGAATTTTCATTCAAAATCAATTTTTGACATCTGTCAAAATTTACTTTACGGCCGCATTTACTTTACGGTCGCATTTACCTTACGGCCGCATTTACTTTACGGCCGCTATTTTTACTCGCAAATTCATTACTTTTTCATTAATATTTGTAAAGGAATAGTTAAAATTTTACTTACATTTGTTATTATATTCTAAAATAATTAATCACATTAATATGAATTATGTAAATCAATAATGAACAAACTAGCGGCCAAAAATTTTGACTTTGACAGATGTCAAATAAAAATTGATACTTTAAGGTTGCCAGCAGATACGAAAAACAACAATTTATGTACCAGCCGCCTAAAAAGATACTTACAATATTCATTCATAAATTATCCGAAATTCAAACCCAGAACCCCTGAATTATAAATCTTAAACTCTTACCCCTAAACTACATCGGTCGGTTGGAATAAATATATTTCAACTAACAATCCAGAGTTAACTAACAGTATATAAAGAATTAGTAAATGACAAAACACAATGTGTCTGTGCGATTTTATTTGCGAAATCCGTGTGCCTAAAATAGAGCGTCCCTTTTGTAACATGATAAAGGGGTGTATCACGTAGATCAAAGTGAACTCGACTGGCCAAACTAGCGATTACAAGGGTCTTTAATCTTAAGGCTGTGTTAAGCGGAGTTTATTTATTTTTCAAACTGTCAGTCCCAGCCCTGCTGCATACATAAATAGTAAACGTCAAGATTGTTACTCCAAGAATATAAATTAAATATGACTATAGAATAAAATCCAATTAAGTTTTTCTCTCAACTAATTAAAGTTTATGAATGTGAGACAAGTTACTGTTTCTTTCCAAGTTAATTAAAAATTTTATAGAGAAATGCAGAAACCTAATTACAAAATGTGATTTTGCATAGGGACAGTTGATCAATAAGAATGTTTGCTCTGTGTGTATGCACTAAACATTTACACAGGATTAAATTAAATGTATTAATATTGACTTATTTCATTTAGAGGGGCATATGAGTAGATGAGTACACTTTCAATATAATCAAATACATATACCGTTGCTAATATTATTTCATTCATCATCTAGCTTCTAGTAGATATATTTAATCATCTAATTTGCACATTTCAAGCTCGAAATTTTAATTTTGTAATAAATTATTTTTTCTTTACGATTATAATATTTTTCTACAACAAACTGTCAAAAAACGTTAACATTTTTATTCGAATAACAATGTATAAAATAGGCAAAGTACCTGGGAAAACGTTTTTTCACGCTTTTGGAAATTGGAAAACGTTTTTTCACGATGATTATGTAGATTAATAAAAATATAATTAATGATGCAAATTAGTTATAGAAAAAATATTGTTTGTATATTGTGCGCGAAATGTTTTAGTACGCTCAATTGGCTTTTTTAACTCAGCAAGCCTCGTAGAAAAACTGACGTGTCAAGCACTAAAAACATAAACTTCGCGCATTGAATGCAAAAATAACTATTAAGCATACATTTTTGTTTCAAAATTTTATAACTAGAAACTAACTCATATGTGAAGAAAATGGCGATCATCACCATTTGACTATTCTGTCTCTTCCTCTAAATGATTCTTAAAATAGTTGTTGCACTTGGTGTAGGCCTGTCAGAAAATTTTATATCCCAAAAAACAAATGTCAAATTCGTTCCGTATGTTTCATTTTAAATGAGATAAGCAAGTATATATTGCTGTCAATCAAATACTAAGTCGTAACCATAATATGATAAATTCCATGTTTCACGTTAAAAATTACTCACGGTATACCTACCTTGCTGTTTATCAAATGATTTAGGAGGCACTGTAAATTTTCGCTGAAACCTACATGAAACAAGTATATTTATACCCCAAGTTTCACAAAGGACCAAAAAAATCGTCAGACATTTAATTGTTCCTTCCAGTTCAAAATCCCCATTACAACCATCTCGTGCGTCAAATTGAAAATAAATTTCAAAACTCACAAATAATTCGTTGCGAGAAAAAAGTAAAACTTTTGTATTTACATACAGTATATCACATGAAACCTACACATTCCTATTATTACAGTGTTTATGTGCAGTTTTACTCAGGGTACTAATGCATTCTACCGAGATTCCGCAAGATGTCACCTAGCGGGCTGCGAAGAGGGTTTGTTCAGCGCTAGAACCACGTGCAAAGGTGTTTTAGTAAGTCCGGTGTTGAAAGAGATTCATATCACTAGAGAAGTAATTAACATGAGAGTTTTTACGGTATTATGCAGATTATGATATTAAAACAAAGAGAATTCATAAAATTGTTGTTATGGCTTTCCTTTTCCTACCGAGAAATATCGAATGATATGCTTGTTTACTTTTAATTACTACACTAAATTATAAGTTTTAACTTAATTGTATCACATTATACTTTAAAAATCAGCTATGACCAACAGTGACACGCCACCACAAATATGCAAATAATAAAAAATATATAGTTTCATAAAATCCGGCATATGGAATTAAATTTAATTTAGAAGTTGCTTTTGTCACCGCTACTTATTAGATCTATTGTGCCTCATCCCTTACTTTCCAGATTTTTAATGAAATTAATTTTTCGGAAAATGCGCAGTATTGGAAAATACAGTAAAAAAGATTTCTCACACTTTAACTCAAGATTGAGGAAATACGCAACTTTCAAGTTTTATATAGTGTGAAAAAATTGCCATATTCCATAGAAAATATTGAACGTTTTATAATATTTATGTTTTATAGAATTTAATATTATATCCAAATACATTTAACTTATTGTCTCGTAATATATATTTAACTATCTTTCGAATTTGATGTTGCATAAAAATCTTTTTTTTTATTAAAATCGGAGTCAGTTTTTCATAGCCTTTATTATGAAAAAAAACCATCTTGTATAAAATCAGTACCAATTTAAAGAAACAATAAAAACACTACAGTAAAATCAGTTTATAACGACACCGCTTATAGCAACAAAGTGGTTACGTCGAAATTATAACCACTTGTTTGAAAGCCCACATACGCTAACATTTCAAAGTAAATTTAACGAAAAATAACACATTAGTGCAAAAAAAAATTCTGCCTTATAAATTCAAAATAATGGACTAGTAAAGTCGTTTTACAGAGGAAATTAAATAGATTTAGTAGTTCTTAAAATTATTGCCACATTATACATTACCCACACGCTTTTTTCCCCCAATTTTCGTAAATCTGAAATGTTAAATAACAATTGCAGAATAAGTGATTTAAGTCAATAATTTATACCATAAAAATTATTATGTATACAAATATTTAATATATTTATTTTATAGTAACAACTGGAACAGGAATAAATATAGATCTTTATAATTTATAATACCTTTATAAATAGATACAGAAATCATAGAACGTGTGCTTTATAAAAGAACAAATAAAAATTAAATATTTATAAAGCTGTAATGTGTATAATACAACGATAATATAACTAGTAGCTTGCTTCCAAATGAAATATTTATCCATATAAAAAATGTAGCAGAGTGTATCTTTTAATTTGTCCGCTGTTGTGATTTTGTCGGTTGCTGGTTGCCGATTTAGATTCCGTTTGGATCGGGAGGAAATCATATGAGGTTTAACCGGTAAGTGGAATACGCGCACAGCATTACAAGATTGCAACTCCAAGTCGTTCTGTTTCTTTAATTATTCCTCTCTGTAGCCGGGCAGGCACGAGCACCAATAACGAGCATTTCATTAGCACTTGTTTCAGACTTCATAAATCAAGTAGTCTTAACAGAGTTAATTCGTTGACAAGGAGTTAACAAATCACTAGAGTTTTAATAAATGAAACGACTAACTTGAATTTATGATGCCAGAAAGCCGAAGGACAATGGAATATGAAGATTGCCTAAAATGGATTCTCTAACTGATTATTTGTTACATGTTTAAATTTGCCCCAAGCTAATGTTCAAAACACTAATATATCAAGCATTTCATTATAAGGAAATGTCGAAAATCTTACAACACTATCCAATTTGGATATTATTATTTACATACATAGGGTCAAAAAAGAAGGTGAATCTCTTTTAGTTCGAGATATATACAACGTTTTTCGCACTACTGCTATATATGGAATGCAATTTTTCTAGAAAATAACTGAATTTCCGAAATTTATCTGATGGTGATCGAAAGATCGAAATACGTCGTGCCTCAATTTTTACCGAGTTTTGTATTCTGTTTCTTTTTTTACAACCACCTTTGCTCTAAACTTTATATTATATATCGTATCGGATACAATATTTACTGACGAGTTCTTTAAAGGAACAATTACATTTTTTAATTTTGTAATTTTTGCTTACAGGATTACATGCTAATATCATTTTTAGTGTAAACAAAATAAGCAAGTTGCAAATTCATAAAAATGTCAACTCACAAGCAATGGAGCTTAATTCATAATAGTTATTTGTAATTAACGATAATGTATTTGTAGTCGGTTCTTGGTGGAACATATTTGAATAATTATGAACGAAGGAAAAATCAAAGAAATACTTGGTTTTTCCTTCGTTCATAATAGTTATTTGTGCTGCTAGCTAGGAAAGTTGTTCTTTTCTAGTCCGAAAGATATGTATACGGCCGAGACGCAGTCGAAGCTGAATACTTCTTGAGGATCAGAAAACAACTACTAGCATGTAGCACACACTATTTTTTATCCTACACAACAAAACATAATAAAATAATATAAACATCTTACAAATACTGAATAATTTGATATTTAACTTAAATAAATAAAAATTGTGAAATTGATTACCTACATTAGAAATAGAATAAGATCTTTTTTTTTGACATATAAATAAGGGTAGCAGTTCTGATCTATTATTTACAGAATATATAATAAATTCTTAGAATCTAATGTAAGTAACAAAATTATCTAAATTTACAATATTGTAAAAGTAAACGTATTATATTCTGGTTATTATTTCTAACGCATTGAACGCCATCTGTTAGTCCGCACACGAACTGTTTTTTCTTCTTTAGGGAATAGTGAGATTTAGTAGGTCTGGACCGGCAAATGTCTACTTTCTTACGCACGCACACGCAGGAAAATCTTATTTTCAATATGTGTAGGATAAATTTTTTGTTATGAAATGTATTTTCTAATGTTAGCTAATAAGAGAAAAAAACAACGTAAATAACAACAATTATACATTACTACAATTATTAATAAGAACGTGAATACAAAGATAAATTAAGAAAAATATAAAACCCACTCATATTGGTGTATAAAGTATAAAAAAATAAACTTTTTCATTATCTTCTTCACTATAAACCCTATACGAATATTTAATCTTAGTAGTTGAACGGTTCTTTAATATAGAAGGGTAAAATAATAATATTGCAGTTTTATTAAGAATGACTTAAGGTCTTTTTCTATTCTAATTTATATTATTTTCTTTAATTTATTACAGGAAAATTGTATCTCGAGTATTAAATATATTGAAGTATATTAAAGTTTTCATTTAAAGTCCTCGAAAAATGCATCCACTTTAAAAATAATTAATTGTTCTTGAAGTTTAAAGTGTATTATAATATGAAATTTGCTACACGCTCTATGATTATGAAATTCATGTAAAAATACAGACTAAATATTAATTATAATATGATTATTAATTAAAATGGATAATTAAAATAATTTAATGAGTGGAAACAATTGCGAATAATGTTGCAAAAATTAGTTAATTATGCATTTTAATAGAATGAACTAATTTAATAGTTACAAGCGTAACACGTGTATTGACCACAGTATATGGTCATTTGCATTTGTCAATAAATTTTCAAATAAATAACAATAATACGAGATGCGTACAGTTCAAAATTTGCATTGCACTGTAATTGTAATTTTATTCTAATGGTCAGATAATAACACACATAAATTATACAACTGTCAAAAACGTTAACCTTTATTCTGTCTACTAACTTCAACTTTGTGTTATTTATTAGCATTATTTATTAAAAGATATTCCAGGTATGAATGTAGCTGTTTTTTGTGTTGGATCTCTCATCCAGATCATTTGTTCTTCATAAACAATTCTGATTGTAGTTCTTACTGCATTCTTTTGTTTTTCTATAATAAGTTCATTGGAATGAAAACAAGCAAGGAAAAGGGTATATTAGAGCAAAGAACAAATAAATTTATTAGACTCTGAAATACAAAAAAACATAGCTGACACATTCGCAGATGATACAAAGGTTCAATGCAAAGAACAGCCAAATGGTAGAGCGACATCCCAGTAAAATGTAAGTCTCGGGTTCAAATCCCGACGGTTGACATATTCTTTTCATAATTTATTTTGGAGTTCAATGTAAAGTCAAACGTCAAAGTATACTAACCTAAAATTATATAGTTGTGTAAATATTTTATTACTTATTTATTAGATGTATACAAGAAAATATAAACTACCTTAGTTTACATTTCATCCATAAAAGTGAGCTGAATCATTGTGATTCATGACGTTTGAGCAAATGGCACAATCAAATTTGAATGGGAATAATGAAAATGATGCTACCAGGGTTGCATTGATTGAAATCAAATTTAAGTCACATTGATTTTTTTTAAATCGTTGATTTAAATCACTTGTTCTGAAACTTTTACTTAATATTCCAGATTTACGAAAATGGGGAAAAAGCGTGTGGGTAATGTTGCCATGTGGCAATACTTTCAAGAACTATTAAATTTGTTTTACTTCGTTGTAAAACCGTATATTGTTTTGAATTTATAATGCTGAAAATTTTTGCACTAATGTGTGATTATGTTAATTTTACTTTGAAAAGTGTTACAGTAAAATCCGGTTATGACGAAATCAAAAGGAACAGAAATTTAGAATGTATACTACGTACTCTTAATATACAATGTAACATGTTTTTATGATTGCAGTTATAGCAAATAAAATAGAAGAACTGTACTGTAAATAAGATATTTTTTCTTTGAAGTACTTCCCCGATCCAGCTGGGTCTAATCTTTGTAGCAAGTTCATAACCTTCAACTTCAAAGTATGATATCAACAGACGGAGTGTTCGAGCTTTAATCAACTACATTGGTTCTTATTTACTTCCGTAGCCAAACATGTAGATGGGGCAATGAGTGGGACGGCCGAGTCAAACAGAGCAGGGGCATACGTCCACTTCAAGTATCAATCATTGTTCAAACAAGGGCGAGCAGAACTAATATTATTTGATCCCCCGTTCGATTGTATTTGCTTTTTTCTTTACCAGATTTGTTTGGCAACGATATTAAGAACCAGGCATTAGCAAACAGAAGCGAACACTCACAAAAATTACACAAAAACGTGATATACACAACTTTGCTGGACAGTACAAATGGACAAGCTGAAGAGTATATTACATATTAAAAGTTGTAACATGAATATTATGCACCAAGTGCGTAATTGCTTTACAACTCGAATTATCTTCTATAGTTTTTCTACGACCACTATTTCACTGTTTCTGCATCACACCACGATCACACAATACATTGAAAGAATTGACACATCACTAACTATGTCAAACTGTCAACCTCGAAATTGAAACTATCTAAAACCTAAGGAAACAATATTACGAGGTTAAACATTTCTTGTTTATTTCTTCGTTAGGCGTAATGTTTTAAATAAATTATAATTAATTTTGTTTTATTTATTCTGCTAACATAATTTCGATAAGTCAAAAATTCCCTAATTATGATATCGACGTACTTTACACTTAGCAGTAAAGTGACACTTAGATAACCTATAAGTTATACAATAATGGCTTTTTACATTAGTGGTCGTAGAAAAAACAATAAATATGTTACTCACGGCTAAAGTTTGAAAGTCTTGTACTCATGTCATTAATAAACAAAATATTTGAAAATCTAAATCGATGAAAATTTGAGTAATAGTTTTGATTAGTAACCTTTCTTTTTCTGTTTAGTGGGATTTGAGTGTTATAAATTCTAAAGTTTTGTAATTATTTCCCGAAAACATTTCGTTTTCTTAATGAAAATTCTCTTCTCAAAAATCAATTGGTCCATAAATCACTGTAGGTAAATTAAGTAGCCCCCTGTTCCGTCCCTAATGTTGGAGGGAGAAAGCGTCAGTCGAACTATTCCAAGGTTTGTTAGCTACAGTAAAAAATGACAGACATTAAGGAATAAATGTTTTATTGCAATGTTCCGCGTTTTGGTTTCGCATTGCGTGTTTTGCATATGACAAGGGTTCGTAGATGAGCGGTTTCCCACCCCGAAATAAGGGAGAGGCAAGAATGATTGACATGGAGGGAAGACAAGACAGGAATTAAATCGTGACAGAAGTTACGGAATTGTGAATTAATCTATAAATATTATATTTCTCCCTACATTTATTTAGCTGTAGTAATGCTTTAAATATATTTATCGATAACATTACTGACTTGGAAAATCTGAAATTTTATAAAACTTTATGACTTACTCCAGACATTTCTAATTGCATATATTACTGTAGCAATATAAATTATGTAATCCATGATATATACCTACATACCGCTATAGCAATATAAGAATCAAAGAAATGTTTTTCTACGACCACTATAGAAAGTGGCACTTTTCTCACATTACATAAAGCTTAAAAATTACGTATTTCCCACAATTTTAGGTTAAAGTGTGTTTATGACAAATAACTTTCGTGCATATGTTTTTTTCTGTAACGTTCAACAGTGTGGTCGTAGATAAAGTATAGTGTGCCACTCGTATAGAATCACATATTTCCCACCTTGTGTGATACTTAACAATATACTATTATTTACCTGTATTCCTGCGAAGTAACGACAACTCGGGTAAAGAATGATCTTTATTTTTTGTTATTTACTTGCAAACTTTCATTGATATTAATTGTTTATTCACCAAGTAAACAAACCTTTACAAACTAGTAATCTGTAAAAATTTAATAGTTGCACTGTTTACATTATTGAAAGTTATATTTTGTTAGTGTCCTACAAATTTTCGACAGAATAATTATTGTAGGTAACTGCCAGGATTTGGTTTTAAATTTATTTTTTTACAAATGCATAACAAACAAACTATTGTACAATATACGCAAGGTTTTACGTCGCTAAAAAACTGGAGTCGTGTCATTTTTTTATACTCGGTTATCTTATACTACACAACAACTATTCGTAAATTTGGTCGATAAATTCATGTCTCTTATTGAATTACTTATGAAAAATATAAACTCTGTAGAAAACCAGGAATATTTTTAAATAAAAAAATGTATATAGTAAATAGTAATTAGCGCTTAGATTCGTAACCTGTCTGTTTTAGGTTTGAGTCCTTTAGTGACAGGAATAAGTTTATGTTTATTAATTCATTCGTATTACCCTGAGTCGACACCATACATTAAAAAATGTAGTAAGAAGAAGAACTACCAGAATGAATGTATAAATGTTTATATAAAATATGTTTAAAGCTTTAAAGATCGGCAGTTGGTAGACAAGAGGTATTTATTTATTCAACCCTGAATGAAGCAGGGTTAAAAATGAGACTCCGTAATTTTTAACCCCTATAGTAGATTGTGCGCTACCCTTTTTAATTCCACGTGAAACATAAAAAATCTCGTCAATTCCTGAACCTCTTTATATTAATGCCCGGTTTGAAATTGTTTATGTCTTGCAGCCTAAATGTGTTTTAAAAATGCACGAGCCGCTACCTCCGCGTGTATTTTTTATCGATGGGGCAAGGATGCAATATCCTCTCGGAAACTAATATTTCTAGCAAGGGGTTCTAATTAAAAAAGTCACCCTCTTAGCAGTCGCGTCACGGGGCTCCGAACTCCGAGAATAAATAAGGGACGATTTGTTGCACAGCACCCTTGGATGATCTTACGGGACACAAGGGTAGGTGGGCTTGTTTAAATGTCTGTTTATAAGATTTAATTTTTACGAATATTAGGGAGGTTGTTTAAGGGATGAAAATATTAGCGAGGGATAATTTACTGCAGTTTTTAATAGTTAAAAGATAAGGGAACCACCCTTAGTTTTCCTACCGGATTAAAATACTTGTTTTTAAAACTTTGAAAAGGTAATTCACGAAAGAAGAAAATACAATTTTTAAACTTCATCTGCAATTAAAATCATGATCATTAACAATCTTGAACAATTTAAGCCTCAAATATCGTGAATACTAGTTTGCACTAATAAAACTATAAACTTTAATATATACGACAACTCATAATAATAATGACAATAGTATCCTATCACTTTTACTTGAATTTTCACGGTGTCAGTTGTCCAGCTTATAGCCTCTTCACGGGACCTACAGTGGATTTTTTATTGGGATGCGATAAACAAGGCATTGCTAACCAAAATAGAGTTTATTTTACAAATTTCAGGTGGACAAAATAACCAAAATATATATTTTCCTATTTCCGAATTATAATATTTTGATAAAAATATATTTGTAACTTTAAAGCGAAAACCAATTCAATTTTATTACACTAAAAAATAAAAGTTGCATAAAAATCCGCTTTTTTAATTTACAATTTAAATCTGATTTTTTTGTTTTAAATCAGGATTTCGTTGGATTAAATCAGATTTTTTTTATTATTTTTTTAAAGGTGTAAATATTTTCAAAAATATATTTCACAGAAAAATAATTCATTATGGAAAAACCTTATTAAAAAAATCTGAAGAAATGATCAAAAATACAGTAAAATCCGTTTATAACGAAATCGCTTATTGCGACTAACTGATTATAACGTCAGAATTGTAACATCTTGTTTGAAAGCCTACATCCTATACTTGTTATTTTACCTTCTTCGATTATAGCGACTTAATTTTTGGGGTCCCTTCAATGTCGTTATAACTAGATTTTACATTTAATAAATTAAACAAAATATCACACATTGTGCCAAAGTTTTCTACGTTATAAATTCAAAATAATACATCAGTAAAGTTGTTTATCCGATGAAGTTAAACGGACTTAATAGTTGTTGAAACAATTACCACATGGCAACAATACACACACACTAGTTTTCATAAACCAGGGATGTTAAATAAAAATTACAGAAAAAGTGATTTAAATCAATGCAACCCAAAGAAATTTAATGAATTTTTTTATTTTTAAATAATATATTTAATATTGTTATAGAAACAAGTTTCCTGTCTATTAACTCTAGAGTTATAATTACTTGACTTTCGTTATCAGTATCAGTATGTTGAAAATACTACTGTCCTAGGCAATATAGAATCAAATCAATCAAACCTATTGGTACTGAAAAAGAGAGCTGCCACGTAGGTATACAAAAAGTGCAATTTAATATATAAAATATTTCAAATCGTACAAAATAGAGTGTAAGATCTGGGTTGCAAATATCAAAATCACCAATTGTTAACAAATAAAAGTACTAAGTACCACCACGTAGGAGGCAGAAATAAAACTTTCACGAAACAAGTACCTATTGATACCAAATTCCATCTAAGAATTATGTGTCACATATGATGAGAATAGCTGGATTTTACATTTTAGTGGTAACATATACAAGAAAATGATGACAAAATTTAAGTAGTTACATTATTTGTGTTGAGGAAAAGTTTAGGCATATAGTTTCTTGCTCTAGAGTTACAATTACCTGACTTTCGTTAACAGTATAAGTATATTGTAACTGTCTTAGACAATAAAGAAGCACCAATCAAACGTATTTGGTGCTGAAAAAGAGAGCTGTCACTTTGGTATACAAAAAGTGCAATTCTTATATCCAAATATTTTAAATCACACAAAATAGAGTCTGAGATCTGGGTTGCAAATACCAACATCGCCATTTTTAACAAATAAAAATACCAACTACCACCACTTAAGAGGCAGAAATAAAACTTTCACGAAACATGTACCTACTTGATATGTCACATATAATGATAGAATAACTAGATTTTACACTTTAGTGGTAACCTACAAAGAAAATGATGACAAAATTTGAGTAGTTGCATTATTTGTGTTTGGGAAAAGTTTGGGCATATAGTTTCTTGCATTGTGAGTTAGTGTATGATTGTGGTGGTTTTTCGCTATGGCGACCAGAGTGGAGCAGTTGGCAGCACTGTTTGTGTTTATTATGTACGCCATGCTGCGAGGAGTGTTTTTGTTCCGCGCGGGATTCATGTCGCTCTTGCTGCTAAATTAATTCGGCGATAAGTTAGAAACCTTCATTGGCATGTTCTACCACACTGCCAACATCACATTGTTGCCCGACAGTTTTTACTACGCTTTACTATTCTTTGTAAATGCGGGAATTTATCCTTGTGTCATTTTTCATTCATTTAGAATTTAATAAGTGTTTTATATTGCAATGCCTCACTAAATTAGCGCACTTTGACTTCTAAGAACTAATGAAGGATCATAGCAAAGCTTCGCCAACTATTAACAAAAAAAATCATGTAAACGAACTTTTTCTATTCTTAAATATGTACAAACAGATGATTTTTTATCTGGGACTGAATTTATCATGTATGTCCAGGAAAAAAACAAAGAAATTGAGTACGATGCTAATTTACGAACAGAAACTACAAGGAGACTAAAATTGAAAGAAGAAAATTGTCATTTGAAGAAACAACTTACAATGAGAGGACACATTTTATTGTAAAATAAATTTCATGACAAATATACTTAATATTATTTGCGATACACTCATACCTGAAATATCCGGAACAAGGTGCATTTACACTGATCTGTTAAAGTTATTTTTCAATTTCAAACTGAATGATATTGAATTTGCTGACAGAATAATTGCAAAATACCATAAAGATATTGACTAGATATTTTAAACATAAAATTCTTAATTTCCTTACTACATCACAAAATTATACCGCTTTTGGGAGCTGTCATATGTCTAATCTGCCACTGTACATCACAATATTAAAAATGATTTAGCAGTACGTATTAGTAGAGAGCGTTTACTAGACATCTTCTCCCAGGCACTCCGGCTGGTTTGGAAGGTACACAATTTAAATTTCATAGTTTTCGTCTTGGATATTCTTGTTTTTATTGTAGTTCTTGTTTAAAAAATAAGACAAGATTAAACATTGCAAAAGTAAGATAAAATAAGAAATATATATTTCAGTTATAATTTTAACTTATACATCCTTACATTTAAGTTAGAATTCCAGAATTTTTTAAACCAATAAATCAACTATAGCAAGATTTATAATTGAAACAAAACATAGTTAGTTTAGTACAAAAAAGAGAATTTAGACTTATTACTTATTCTAAGGTGCATGGCCTGCTGTTTCATATTGTTTTTGTAATCAGCCTTCGTATAATACAAAATTGACTGATTTTCTATTAAACTGGTTAATTTTACCTCGTCAATTTTCAACTTCAAATACAGCGTCATGCAACAAACAGAAACACGTTTTTCTCAACCCTCCCATCCATTTCTTAAACTGTGTAGTAGTGTGTGTAGACATTTCTTTAAAAAATAATGTTCGTATTCCTAAAATGAATTACTTATATTGACAACAATAAATACCTGGCTATATGGCTCGTAAACTACTTTATCCAACATCGTGTAATTGTAACGATATAAGTATGCTGTTTTTAGATAAATAAAGTAGGTCATAAGTCACTAGTGAGCTAAATATATTAGCTCACTGTTTTTTGGTTCGTATCATAGTAACTACATTATAAAACCTTCTGTACACTATTTTGTTCCTAAATGTCATTTCGAAATTCCATCTGTCAAAAATCTTTTATGTATTTTATATCAATGATTAAAATGTGTTGGATAAAATGTTGTACGGCACAGGTGTGTTAATTACCTAAGTCACTTGAAAAAATACCACACTCGGCCTAACGGCCTCGTGGGCTAAACTTTTCCCACGTGACTTATCTGTAATGTAACACACTTTTACCATAAATAACTATTATATGTTTAAAAATAGCATCGTTAATAAAACAACGTAATGATTGTATTTAGTTTTCCATTTTGGTGAAAACGCGGAATAACCCATTCTGGAATGCATTGTGGTTGGTGGTATTGTTTGATAACAAAGTTGAAACCATTTCCAGCGTGAAATGCAGCCCTAAACAACCCCTGTATATTGATGCAGCGAAGATGAACTGCGCGTGAAACATTTGTAACTTTTCCCTTTTCGTTTGTTCGTCATGGTATTAATCACATTGTCAAAATGTACATGTGTACGTGGCCATGTTTCCATTCGTCAAGCAATTACAATACGTACATTCCGTATCACACGAGCTACGCACTTTTTAATCCAGCTAGGGTACAATACTCGACAAACTGCACTGCAGCATTTACATTCAAGTTTAAATATTCTCTCTTACCAGTCACAAAGCGTCTGTGGAAACAGTGTTTTAATAATATTAAATAATTGTGATATTGACAATTATTCTACATACAATAAGATATTTCTTTCGTGAGTAGTTAATGGTGTAATATTATTATAGAAATGCAAATTAGAATTGTGCGTTTAAAACTTTCAATCTAGCAAAGACTGAACCACATCGTATAAGAAGTACCTATTATTCCTGCAATTTTGATAATAACAAATCTAACTGTGGAATCATTATAAAATTTTGTTTTCCTACAAGTTTTGAGTTTATAAAGAGTTACTTTTCATGCAATAATACTTGAAAAGTAAACGTTGCTGGGCAACGTATAAACATTTATTAAAGGTTTGATTTCCTTTTTTAATTTTTATTAATATTTCAGTGGTAGGAAAAATGTTGTATGCAACACGTGTGTAACATAGTGTTTTTTATCTCGTGCTATAATATCCGCATTCGGCTACTCCTCATGTGTTAAACAGCACTCCACTAAAAACACTTATTTTACACACTAGCTGCTTAAATAACTATTTTATATTTTGCATTCGTATAATGAATTCATTGTGAAATCCAGTTGTGTATCACAGAAGCCTTCATTTCGATACGCAATTTTTTGTTTTAGAAGATTGATGCTACATGACATTTACTTTAATTTCATTATGTTCATAAAGCAGAATTGATATAAACTTTCAAATATAATAACCATACAAATTTCTTTAAATCAGTCGGTTTAATATAACAGTGTTTTAATATTTATACATAATTAATTTTATAAGACTATTTTTGCTCTTGTCATTTAGAAAACTCCCCAGTGCTCGTTTTCTAAATTTTAACGTATGCGAAAAAATAATGTAATAAAACTCGTTAATGACCCTTCCTTTATTTTTTCAATTTATCAAACTATTTTGTAATAGTATAAAAAAAAATGTTTTGGATCCCCAACTTCTTAAAAATATATTAACCAACAAAAATACTTTTATCAAATTGTAATACTTATGGCCAGTTGCACTACTATATAATTTAAATTTTAAGTTTTTCTTAAATTGCCAATATAACATTGAAATAAAATGTCAAATGAATTATTCACCATTGCTGTCACAATTTCGTTCATAATTTTTGTATTTACGTGTTTTATTGGTGCAACTGGGCATTAATGTTGTAATATATATCTGCAAAAATCTTTCGTCATAATTACTTATATATTATGTGTAATTCAAAAATATTCTAAACGATAACATCATGAAACAGATTTACATTTGTTTTTAATAGAAAGCATATTAACACATATTCCATATTCCTGAGCTTATATTCCTCCAAAATATGTTCGAAGAAAACTGTTTTATTTACTATGTATGAATTAATGTATAAAGTATTTCTTCTACTTTGTGTACATCTAGTTTAAACTATAAATAAATATTTGTAACAGTATGTATTTAATAATATTTTCTTGTCTTTGCAGAGAGACGCCCTGAATTTGGAGCCCAGCAATGTTGCCAACTGCGTTTCGAAGGGCAAATCAGAGGTGAGTTTCCCCTATTATCTATTATCTGCATTGTTATCTATAATCCCCTACGATAGTCCAATACTAAGCCCTAGATTCTATGAATGTGTATGAATTTATTTCCTGATAAAAAGCGAATAGATTTCTCTTATCTGCAACTGTTGCATTCCGGTTAATCTTTTTATACGGTGCTAATAGTCGTGAATAAAACGATAAGAACGACGGTGATAACGGAATGAATAGAATTGTTGCACTGATAAGGGATACTTTCACTATAGATTGTTCCTACTATGAATTAATTTAATCTTTATTATTCAATTTCTTTCAAATATTTCTGATAAAATTATGTACTTCATTTTTAAATACATGAGTAAAATATCACTAAATTGTTTCACTAGTGAAATAATAAGTCATTATTTCAAGCGAAATCAAATTGGAATGTAAGGATATATTGAAACATTAACAGCTACAAAAAGAGAATATTTAGTTCTTATTATCTTTAAAAATATTAATAATATAGTTATTTCATTTATAAGATTCTCAGAGACTCGAATTTTACAATTCAAAAAAGTTTAATGACAACTTTATTTTATATCGTTTTTTTGTTTACAACCAACAATTTTGTTGTAGTAACTTAGTAACGATTAATGCTCAAAATTAAGCAGTCCTTGGTATTGTTTTATTTTTTGTTTATTTTATAAGTAAAAATAAATCACATACATGTGATTTTGTTGTATTTAATTGCAAACTTATTTTAAATTGTATTTGTATACTCGGTTTTCAAATCAAATGTGTCAAATCAAAACAGAAAAACAAATTGTCATTATTAGGCTTTATTTTTATAAAGACTTTTACTGCTGAAACTACTATATTTGTTATAAATTGCTTATTTTGTCATCGAATTGCAAAATAATAATGAACCAACTATTTCGCGTTGATATATTTACATAAATATGCAAATATTTTTTTAATTTATATTTTCTGTATGTACACACAATTTGCTAATTTATATTATTTAATTTTTAAGAATAGGATTTGAAAGAAAATATTGGTAACCCAAAGCATTTTTTACTTGTACCTCAAAGTTGATTACATTTTGTTTAGTTACTGTTTTATTATTTTAAATGTGTACCTATTTCAATTTACCGAAAAAGAAAGAAATATAACAATGGTTATACTTTTTGTTTCTTTTTTCTAATTTATTAATACTAATGGATAGAAATAAAATAACACAAATATATTTATTTTCGTATTTGTGTTGTGTTTCTTCCTATTGAAATTTAAAATAGGTATATACAAATTCTCTTTCCGAAGGTATACAATATCCGTTTTTTCGTTTATTATTCTATTCCGCGCGATGTAAGTGTCATATATCGCAGAAAGTACTCCACAATGCTGTTCGCAATGCGATAAGGCTGCAACTGCAGATATCTCGGGGCCTCTGAGACATTTTTGCTTGAGATCTAGTGCTCCTTGGCTAGTATTTTCAACAGGGTGGGATTTAAATGGTTTCTTTTCACCTTTGTCTAGCCATAGCTTTATTCCTAAACGTACGAACCATTGCGAACGAAATGGAAAGAAATAAGAAAAAGACTGTTTTTTATAAAATATTTAAGAAAGGATTATTGTCGGTTTTGTTGGTTAATGGTTAGAGAGCTTGCATTCGAATAGTAAATGTGAAGTCTGGGATTCGATTCTTACTGGCGTAGAATTTTAAACTTATATATTGATAAGTCTGACGCTTTGAAACTTATTATAAAACAGATGCATGTTATTATAACAATTAAGTACCTATAATAATTGTTCATAAAATAGATAATTCCACTACTAACAAGGAAAACAAAATGCAAATAAATAAATAGGGTATTGTTTTCTTTATCTTCTCCATGGTAACGTATTGTTTCCAATATTTTTGACATGTCAAATAAATAATTGTTATTTACATATCAAGAGTGGGAACCTTATTTTCCTGGATGATTATTTTGTGGCGTGAGCTTGCGAGCGCTGTAATAGAACGAATCCGGGAAAAAATTTCACCAAGAGGTACAATATTTTTGTACGAAAATAATAAAATCCATATTTTTTTTATACAAATGTTTTGTGGTTATAAATTAAAGGCTCTAAATTTTTTTTTAAATTAAATTCTGTTCAATGATTCATTATTTTCTTTTATTATTATTGTGTAAAAGGATGTTTGGGCAATTATACTTTTTTATTGTAAATAAAGTTTTTTAAAAAATCCTTTAGAAGTAGGAATATTTTATAAAATTTTCCGCTCGCTGGGGAAAACGTGGGAAATTGAGATTCCCGATGTTACTTAGGTGACGAAAATCAACAATTTTATTGTAAGAATACAAAAAATAATTCACGTGTTTTACTTGATAATATTTTAATAACATTTATGTAAGTCTGTTACTTGAGTTGAATGTTTTGTACGTTATCAGCACCCTGATGAAGATTGATTTACAGTCGAAACGTCAGTGTATTATTGCAATTTATTACATGACAAACTCCAAAAATACACCTTATTTTTATTAACATCCAGTCCTACATAATTATTAATGTTTGTTAAATGTAACTAATTCCTCTCTGTTCTCTGCGTGTAAATTTGTGAAATGCACCCCTGCGCTTATCAGATATCAGTAGATTCACTTTCCTATGTCGAAGTCCATCACAGAAACTATATTCACAACAAGGAGAGAGGAACACTCTGCGAGTGTGTACTCTCTTGTCTCCCGTTTCCTGTACAGACTGGAGAGGAGAATAAGAAGATAACACAGGGGAATACAGTGTCAAACTAAGTGAAATTCCGGGACATCAAGATCTGTATTTAGATTCTCAAGAATTGGAATATGTTTATATATTTCCTATTAACACTAGTTCTATTTCTTCTTACAGTCGTCCTAAGATAACAGACAATAATAGGGTCCTGAACCATTGGTGAAATATTACTATTTTGCAGAAAAATATCAAAATATATTACAATTAATTAGTATTAGTGAAAAAATTCTCATCTGTCTTTAGAAATATCATTGGTTGCTTGATTTTAAAAAGACAATCGCGCGGTCGCCTTTCTTAGAACTTGCGAATGGGAGATAACTTTCTGCCTGGCAGTGTCAAAATGTTACTGCATGTTCTTATTTTTATTACGAAAAATAAATTTCATTTGTGCCTAATAATATTTTTTTTATACATGTACATATATATTTATACCTATATAAGCATAATTTAGCTATATGAATATGAAAATAACCAATACCCTGTGCAAATAACAGTTTGTTCATCACTGCCAAAGACAAATGACGTCAGAGACCCCCATTTTCACTTTAAAAGTTGATATCTCGCTTACCACGACATATTTATCAGTCACATTTTCTTTACTATGATTATTTCACTGTCTTCTTTCAGAAAATCGTATATTATTATACAAATTTTATAATGTCGTATAAAACGAGTATAATATACAATTTTTTAGACTTTGCTTCACTTATTTAAAAAAATCTGAAATTTTCAATTAGAAAAATATTGGATTGTAATCTAGGGATATGTAAATGGGAATGAAAAATGGTAACTCTGTTGAATAAAGTTGGGCACATTTATAGGTCAATATGCATTTAAAATATTATGGAAACATTTATAAATTTATACATTATGAGTTATGAAATTTCAATATCCTTTTTTAATTAGTTCTGTTTACTCGGTATTCATACTACGAAATAATATGAATTGTTTTAAAAATATTTTTAATGTTTCAGGACCCCATTCTCTTCTCCATTTCACCTGCTCTTATGTTTGATATATGTCACCAAAAATTTAGGAAACAACGTAAAGTTTAATAATGGAATTGTGTTGAACATAACACCCAATGCTACCCTCGTTAATTGAATTAGCAAATTTTGGGTAATTACCATCTTAACATACATAAAACTTTAATATGACTCATATTAAATTTCATCTAAAATTCCCCTAAACTCAATAACAGAAACATGGAACACTCATTTGACATTTGAGATGTGTAAGTTACACCTACGGGAAATTCCACCCTGCGAAGCGTATTCTACACAGCGTTTTAAATTGAACAAGGGTAGTACATGATAACTAGGGGAGACATAGAAAAAACCAGAAATAGAATTTGCGATGCAGGAAATTACCAAGATATCTTTTAATTTCTTTTCCATTTTATTAAATTTAATTATTTTCAGGCGACAGAACTTGGGAATTAAATAGTGGAATAAATTCATAAAATTATTTCCTTTAATATATTTCATATTTTTTCTGTTTGCAAAACAAATAGGACAATAATTGTATTTAAATTATTTTCATATTTCTTTCTCCATAAAATATACAATTATAATTAAATCAAAACTCAACCTGATAGATAAAAAAAATCTGACACCACATGCCTTCCTTGTACCCTAAATTATACACTTTTTTACTGCATTTAATTTAAACTTATTTTACTTGAAAGTGAGATCTTTCTATGGCTAAACATAATTCAACTTCCATTCGTTTCATATCTTCGAAATGGATCATCTTTTGAAATTTTTTATTAAAATGTTTATCACTAATTTTAATCGCTCAAAAAAGAAGAAATATATTCTGTCAATGTCAATTGATTATCGCATGTTCGTTATAAAAATTAAAAAGCCAACTTAATTATTAATTTCATTATGTGTCTTGCAAAAGTAAACTGCCCTTTTGAAAAAGCCGATTGGATCCAAAAATTAAGATGTACAACTAGATTTTATAGTAACATAAATAAAATTTCAACATTCTAATCGTTTTTGAGTTATACGAAAAATTCAAAAAACTCTAGGAGCAAATTGCCCTTTTGGCAATTCCGAGTGTAATGAAAAAGGGAGGTGCACAACTAGATATAGCAGTTCCATAAACAAAATTTCAAAATTATGCGGTTAATCATTCTTTAGTTATGCGAGAAACTAGTCAAAATGAATACAAGAATGGTCAAAATAGGTATTTCCATTGAAACCTGAAAACCGAATTTTTGCGATTACAATACTTCCTTTTCTTTGTACCAGGAAGTAAACACTGAATCTGACTATTTTATAATAAATTGTGTATCTATTAAAATACTATAAATAGCTAAACAAAAATGTGTAGTAGAAATTTGAATGAGTCAGTTGGTATGTTTAATTGTAATTAAATTTTTAATTTAATGTCAAGTGTTTTAAATATCTGAGATACTGTCACTGTTGGAGATAGTTGGTGAAATTTAATTCCACTGTCGACCTAAATATAAAATGTATGCATTTTAGTTGTCGCAATGCATTATATTTGTTTTTCCTATTTCATATTCAGTTTTAATTCACTTTTGACGTTTTAAACAAAATTTTATAGACTTTTCCATTTTAAATAATAACAAACGAACGGAGATTATTTTGGAAATTTCGAATTGAAAATAATTGATTATTGTTGTGCTCTTCCTGTGTTGTACATACAGAATATTTTATGCATTTATAATTCAGCTATTTTGAATCGCAATCGGGATAGATCTACAATTTACATTTTTACTTTGCTAATCAACAAAATTCAGTATTTTCATATTGAAACTCTAACTAATAGTATATTACATTTTGTATTCACGAATATATTTTCCAATTTTAACTATTATATTTTTTAAGTAATAATCCTTGTTACGGAAAATGAAAATTACCTTTAATATGCGAATGTAATATAATACTAATATCATTACTAAAATGCAAGAAGAATATGATCTAGAAGTTTTATGATAATAAAATAATAATCTATCAAGTAAAAGAATACATTCGCGTGGATTTAAATTCAAAACCTGTCATTGTTGCTACAAGAATCGATGTTTAAAAGGATATTAAAGCTAAAAACGAAAAATCGTGCAACACCTCATTACATATATTCTTACAGAAGAACGATACCAATTTAATCTGGTTGTACCTTCTAGTTTTTTAACTTAGCCCAAATGATGTATTACTCCTTATTTACAAGAGATTACTTATATTGTCTAGCTAGAAATGTTTCCTTTAAGTCTTTATAGGATTGGGATACTATAACTTCGGTTGCTATCATTTGGACTTGTTATGAATCAATAGCAACTATCAACTAGGAAGTATACTGCACTGATATGGGAATGACTTAAATTCATTGCAGATTTGAATTTCGGCCATGGTGACATTTGATATTTTGACATTTGTCGTTTGTAATTGATATTTTAACAAATGCAGTTGTTATTTGTATAGTTAGATATTTTGCAGAACTGGTAGACTCTTCTAGTTGATATCATAGTCAACATCCTTTTCCAACTGAAAGATAAAACTAAGACAAAAATCCTGTGTTAAAGACTTAAATGATCGGCTGGTGACGTGTGGTTAGAGAAGCTAGAGCGTAGTGCGTTACGCAGAGTGATTTAATTGAATAGAAGTTGTCGCGATAGCGGTGACAAATGAGATTTTGAACGGTGTGTACACGGGTTAAACTCATGCGATTAGCACTGACTCCCGCATGGCGTGGCAGCCGCCAAACGCGAACTGATATTTAGCCGGGGCCGGGGATTGATCCGAGGGACTTGTTTGTATTATTCTTATCGGGGAAACGCATGGGTTATAAGACGATGACGAATACATCTCTACATGTCGCTATAAATCATTTATAACATCTTCTCGTTCTGTACCACGAAAAAATATTTTTTTTAAATCCAAAAAACAGAACTATTATTATAAAAAAGATCTACAGGCACGAAAAAATATTTTTTTAAATCCAAAAAACAGAACTATTATTATGAAAAAAGATCTACTGGATGGTGACTCGAACACCCGAACGACGCGAATATACGGGTTTAACATGTAAAATCATATTGTTCTAATTTCCTGCTTCCCTAATTGTTTTAAGTAAAAAAGTTTCAAATAAAAGTTGTAGAGCATAAAATTATTGCATATGAATCAATAAGCCAAATTAATTTTACATGCCTTGTAAGCTCAGAAATTAGGTATGAAAATACTAAATATCACCCCTAAAATAAAAATAGCTATGGAATTGAAACAAAAATAACAAATGTTCAACGATTTATCTATCAAGTTAGATGCGTTAGTTTATTCTTATTATTATTTGTAAGAACTGTTTTGTCAAAATATAGCAATTTTATTTTGTTTTTGTTATTTAATTTTAAAATTAATTTATGTAATATTGTTCACTGTAACACTAATTTCAAATAATAATAAAAATAAACTAACACAGCTAACTTGACAGATAAACCGTTAAACATTTGTTCATTTTTGTCTCAAGTCCATGGCTACCGCTTTTTTTGGGGCGATTTGTGTAATTTTCAATACCTAATTTCTGAGCTTACAAGGCAGATTTTTGCTCATTGATTTAGTTGCAAAATTTTATGCTCTACAACTTTTATTTGAAGGAAATTACGAAAATATGATTTTACATGTTAAATCCCTATGTTGAGTTGTTTGAGTCACTACCCTGTATATCCTTGTGCCTAGTTATACCAACAAGGCTTAAATTTTAAGCAACACAACAAAAAAATGCTACTTAATCGAAAATTTAACAGCAATATTGAATAGTTCATTTGACATTCTATTCCGATGTGATATTGTCCATTTAAGTAAAACTTAAATATTGCAGAGATAAGCAGCAAACATATACTTATTAGTAAAAAAAATGTTTTGTAAAAGTAATTTTTAAATTCCTTCCATCTTTCGAAAATTATTCGGAAAATTCAATAAGAACCTCTTCGATAAAGTGAAGTTTATTGTGGTTAATCATCTCGTCTCTACTTTCTAATGAGAGATAAAATAATGAATAACGTCGCAAAAGATTTTTAAGACGTTTGAAGAAAAAAAATATATATGTAACAAAAAAAAATTTCATTTTTGTTCAACTTTTAACTTAAAAATGATTGTTATTTAAATTTCATTTTAAAAGTCATTTGAAATTTGATTAATTGTATTGATAGTTTATAAAACACATTAAAAGTTTTTATTGTAATGTTTTCTAAGCGTTGTTTGCTTATACGTATAAAAGTACTTCCATATCGCTTATGCATCCACGGAATGCTATTACAAGCAGTTAGCATTCATATTAAATGTGACAAATGCAAGTAAAATGCGTTTACATTTACTTTTTCTATTGTGCAATCATTTCTCGTGTTTTATATTGCTTTTCATTGAAACATTTTTTCCAGCCTTCCACGATACGTCAATATTGAACGTATAAAAAATTAAGTTTAAAAATGCGGTACTTCAGAACACATTATGGTAAAAATGTTAAAATGCAGAGATGTTTTATTCATGGAAAGTTGAAGTACTAGAGGAAAGTTCATGTAATTTTATTGAAATAAGGGACTTTATTTCACACTCTAAGAATTTTTAAAAACAAACAAGTCGAAATCGTATTAACTTTTATCAGAATATCTTGGTAATACATTCTTCACTTTCCATATGTGAATACTCTTGAGATGTCTGGTATTATTCCAAGTCTAATATATTTCGTCTTAAAAAGTATTTGAAAACACTAAAAAACTTCCATCTACCAGCTACATAAATAAAAGATGTATTCGTATTATAAATTGAACATCGTTTTTTTGTTTAAACGTTAAATTCTTGATTTTGATATTCTGAGAATACAGTATTAAGGCTGTTTTAGACTATCCTATATATGGTACAAAAATTGTTAGATTTTGACGAAGTTTTTATGATACTAATGCAATTTCTTGTACAATATATTGAATGATTCTGCGCACTTTCCTTGAATATGACAATGTGACAAGCAAAATTAACCATAAATTCATTTACATTTCAAGTAATGATAATGATATATACAATGATAAAATCGAAACACTTTTCAATAGTTTTCAAATTCACACTATTTTTATTTGCAAAATCACAGACATCATACAAAGACAATTTAAATAAATAGATTGAAATATGAATAGCATTCAAAGTTTATAAATTTAAGCGATTCATGTTTGTATGACGTTTGATCATTGCATATTTATTTGAGTAGAATCTCTCTCTATTCGTACATCTGCGTTATAGGTATTTCGAGTATAACAAATAAATAGTTACACATAACTTCTAATTTCGAAGTTTGTTCCTGAAATTCAAAACCCTTAAGAAAATCATTTATCAGACATGTGATAAAATTTTATAAAAATACTCACGGTATATTATTGCAATATATATTTACCTATCTGATATCTCTGTTGTACACATGCAAATACAGTATGTAATGATAAATATTACAAACGTTGATAGATAATTTAAGTATAGAGTACATTTCGAATTAGGTATGAAAATCTGGACAATTAAATTTTCCGAAAAAGTTCTTCAGTCAACAGGAACGAATCCTTGCTTCTTCTTTATTTAAAAATAATTTTTATGTATTTCATTGTTTGTACTATATGTCAAATATCTTGAAATATGAATCTAAATGTCGAGAATAAATATGTTTATGACTTATGATGTTAGAACCGTTTGTATAAAAATATAAATAAAAGCAGTTATGATATATTTATTCGTACATTGTTTTCAATGTCAAAACTATTTATTTTAGCGTTGCGTGTCGCAGGCAGTTTGCAGCCCCTATTTAAGTTGTGAAATAAATATTCTTCCCCTATTTTCGATCAAAATTACTATTTCCTGGCAACACGCCGAGTAAATAGACGGAATGAACGCGCCAGTGTCAAACAAAGCCTGTTAATAGAGCTTATTTTCGACTTCATTCAAACAATATGACGTGAATTACTCTTGATCCGAATCTACGGAATGATAGCGATTTATTCTACACTCTCAGAATTCAAGGGTGAGACAGTCATTTATTTCACAAACGATCTTACTGCTTTATAATACGCGCTTCTCAAAAAAAGAAAATTGCTTTTTTATTTTACTCAAAACATATTCGTAGATTTATTTGATCCCCAAATTCGTGCACACTTGCCAATTGAGCTACTGGTACCCTTATTCAAAATATATAAGCTATACATAGTTGTTGATTGAAAAATATATAGATATGCACAGGGCCGTTCCTAGCGGGCGTGCAGTGCGTGCCCCGCACGCAGGCGGCCAAGAGAGGGGGCGGCCGTCGGCCGTTGAACGAATAGATATCATAATATCCATATTATAATAATGTAATTCATTTATCACATTACAATATGTGCGAGAACGTAGCAATATTTAAAAAAAGTTTTATATTTAAATTACTATTCCGCCCAATTGTTTATTTTACCACGTGTTTTTATCTTATACTGTACCGGAGTATTAATTGACTTTATACTGTGACTATACGGTAATCTGATTTTGATTGGCTGTATATTAAAATATTTTGCCGTTAGGATTCGCGCGCAGGGACTGTCAGTTTTTAGCTAGCTTCATTGTTGTTAGTCTTTGTTAGATTGGTATTAACATTGTTTATTCTATTATTTACAAAAGATGATTATTCAAGGTAATTTGTTTAACCAGTGACGTTGACAGTTAAATCAAATTAATATTCTATGATTTATGTCAAGTTTATATTTTTGTTTTATGTAAAAATATAGGTGAAGAGATACAATTTTGAGAAAAGCATTATTTAAAAAGAAACGTAATTTTCAAATAAATTACGTTTATTTTTTAACTTACATGTATCCATAAATATTTCGTGTTGCGTCTTGCATGCTTATGGGTACGAAAAGCAGTGAAGTTATCTGCGAGTAATATTAAATCAGACGGCTCATACATGAACTTCATTAGTCATATTTCGTTCGTGAATTATACATTATTAGATTTGAAACAAAAACAAGAATTAAGGTGTACCTATTGTTGTTTCGTTTACTGTATCTACAATATTATTCTTTGTACAACATATCAAAACGTGAAAGGTAAGTAATTTAGAGGATTATAGGCTGAAGTCTAGGGTAACTACTACTTAAGAATTTTATTTTGATGGTTTTAGTTGCAAAACCAATAAAAACACTAAATAATATTTATAGTGATTTTGGCATTTTTTTCTAAAAAAAAAAGTAGGGTTAATACCTACAAAAAGGATTTGACCACCCGAGTTTTGTCAAATTAAGTTCTGTGCGTTAGGTTACGTTACATTAAAGTAGCATTTGACCTTGAAGGAAAAAAAAATCGCCTGCGGCGCATATTTTCCCTGAAAACCTTATCACAAGGGCGGCAAATTATATACTTGCACGCAGGCGGCAGTACCCCTAGGAACGGCCCTGGATATGCAAGCCTGTATGTTTTTGCGTATCGCTGGTTTGGAATCAGATTCGACAGAGCTACCTCGTTTATGATTCCATGAACTACTTTGCGGAATTAAATAGACAAAAATATCAGATAAATAATATTTACTGAATTTTTTGGTGTCTATTAAAATGGTTCTTTCAATAATTTTTTGGTATATTGTAAAATAGAACTAATTTGTATTATTAAATATTTGACGTTTGCTCTTTTTTATAATATTTGACAGTAACGCCTGATATTAACTCAAATGCAACCAGACACACAGTTATGTAGGTGAAACGAATTTTCTCATAAGTTAGCCTATGTACCTACATATTTTTCAATCAACGACATTGTGTACCAAACTGATTGTGTCAACATTGTGATCTCAGAAACTATTGGAGCTACGAGGTCGATTAAATGGGCAATGTTGAGCCGTTTTAGTGCTTATGTAAACTCTGTTGAGAAACATTGAAAGTTTCGACAGTTTGAAAGTTATTAACAAAACTGAAAAGGGAGATTTTTAAAAAAGGTAAATTACTCAGTTATTGTAAAAATACAAAAGTTACATGAACACATCAGGGAAATTTGAAAATGATGTCGGTATAAAATTTCCAAAATATTATTAATAAATTCCTCATTTTAAATACGTCTCATATTGAAATTCTATATTAAACAGATATATTTTATCTTCTCAACGATTTATTGAACGTATGTTTGAATTAAATATTAATATTATTAAATATTAAATACATTCATTATATTAATTTTAAATCAAATCAAGGAAAATCAAATTTCTTAAGGAACCTTTTTTTACTGCTGTTTTAATTCATATTTCATTAAAAATATGTTCATCAAAAATACATTCAAATTTAGTTGTACAAGATATTATTCTTAATAATTAAATTAAATAGTATTTTTAACGAAAATTATGTTTTTACTTACAGAAGAATGCAAATGCGTTGCCAGTAGGCCAGTAGTACAACAATATTAGCTTAATGAAAACTACCCTTAAATATGCGAATTTTTAAAAAATTCTTTCACTTTCGTAATCTGCGCATATCATACTACTCACCCTTAAATTTATAACATTTCCACCCTGCATATTTTGTACAAGAAAAAATTTTACATGATTATGAACAACATTTGTATGGAAATGTTTGTGGCGTATCGATAACATTTTCCAATATTTGTAAGTGTGTATTCCTCGCGTTTAAAGCGCCATTAATTCTCCGTAGGAAACATGCACCATTCTTACGATCAACCTACTATTAAGCCATACATCATCCAGTCATAAATCATCAGCTGATCAAATTACCTTTGTTTCCTTACACACCAAACTATCGGGCCAGGATTGTACTGCACACCGGGTCTGTATACACCGATAGCCTAATCACGAGCCAGTCACGCTATACGGACATTACCGAGCTACTTGGTCACATGGCAAGAAGTCGGGAGCGGCTACGGTGGAATACAAGAGGTGTCTTGGGAAATTGTTGTATATATGTTTATAATAGCAACAATATTTAATAATCTGATATGTATAATGAAAAATCTGCTATTAATTGATTAATTAACGGTTCCTAATATACAGGTGTATCAAAAAGCTTGCTCACTATTGACAACTTTTGTATTCGAAGGGATATAAGTTTTATTGTTGTTAAGGGGATATTCTGCCAATAGCAAATGTGTCATTCGTACTTTTCTAATAACTCTTTTTTTGTACATTTTAGAGAAAAATGTTATTAAAAAAAATAAAATAATATTCTGATCATAGAACTGTTTTCAATTTTAGTTGTTATTATTTTAGAAAATATATTAATAGTCCCGATATTAAGACAACATGTAAGAAATGTCTGATTTTTTTTGGAATGAAAATTATTTACCTAAAAGAACTACTATAAAAGTATGATTTTTGCTTTTTAAAACCAACATTTATACTAGAAAATCAAAATTTCAAAAACAGGACGATATTAAGAATATTATTTTAAAACATTTATTTCTTTTTTTCTAATAATTTTTTTTGTAAAACGTACCAATAATGAGAATTAAGAAAGTACGAACGTATAGTACAGTAATTTTTTTCATTTACTAACACGTTCTTCAATCATATTAAGTTTTATAAAATGGGCTCATCACACGTTTTCTTTTCTGAAAGTTTAGCGGCTACAATATATTTACATAATATCTTTATACCATTTCAATTTCATATCTCAATAGAACGTCATTTGCTAATAAAAAATTTTCAGCTTATTCTTACGAAAACATAAACTAAGATAGTTTATATTATCTTGTTTACATCATATTTCATGCATATAAATCTATAGTTATACGCTAATGAAACATTTAAAAAAAAACAACAATGATTAAAACATTCTACGTACGAGTACTTTTCTTGTGATAGTTATATAATTTTAGGTTTAACGTTTAAATTAAGTTTGTCCTTTACAGTATGTGTGCATTTGAATGTATTCAATAACATTCCTCTAAAGTTTTTATTTTTATAATAACTAATAATGAAGGTAAAGTATAAAATAGTTTTTGCTTAAATAAAAATATTATTATTCAGGAAATATATTAAGTTAGTTATAAAACTTACGGTATACTTGTCATAGATAGATAGTAAATAGGTAAATGTGGAATTATAATTCGAGAAAAAATATAATTTAGAGTAAAAATTATTTAGTATTTACATAATCAAATCTAGGAAAAAAAGTTAATAGCTTATTTAAAGGGTAGAGAAGCAGATGTGTATGAAATTTCAGTCAAACAAAAATCTAGTACCATAGTTAATATCAGTAGTAATATATCGGAAGCATTTGATTTCCTGTACAGTCCATCACTGTAAAAACGTTGTTGCTTACAGTCAAGCAGGGAGCCATCCCACAAATCGCATCTTATCGACGTATCCAACTAATTACACACCTGGGCTTGTGGGCCCGGCACACGTATGTACTCGGTAGACGCCGGCCTGGGACCCGGGGACCTGGGGGCTCCGGGATGTCCGTCAGGATGCCGTTACACGCCTCATTTACCAAACAGGAACAAGCACGATCGGGAATACCGGAATTATAGTTGCTGGGGTAGCAAAAACTCCATATAAAGAAATACTATCGGCGAACGGGATTTCATCGGCTTTAAATACAAATAGGTTAGGCATATGCTTTAAGGACGAATACTAAATTGATATATCTATTTAAATACAAGAGGTGAAGAACGATAGTCACGCATTGAAAATAAAAATAAAATTTGGTATTCTATTTCTTAATATTAAATAGCCAGATTCATAAAAGGGATTAGACACTTAACTCCATATTTAATACCATTTTTGACTTCGCTTCGATTTCATAAAATGTATAAGTTATTACTGCTAATTAGAGTTATGTAGTTATTCTACTTTCTTAAATGTCAAACTATCTTCAATGCAACTCATTAAACTGGATTAGTTATATTATATAGTTTTAGTTCCAAAGACTCCATTTTGTAATGATTAGATAACTGATTGATGTTTTGTAAACTTAGCAATATTATTAGTATTTGTAAGTGATACAGATGAAAGTTTGTAGTAATATTTGATAACTTAGAAGTAAAATCCATTGAATTTTACACATGCGCAAAGCATTAATTGAATAATGGTTATAATCTATTTTTTTAAAATATTTTTTTATACAATTTGTATTACATTCACCACGGTTGAGAAGAGCATTACTAACCATCGTCTTATGTCCTTCGTCCTAAGTTAATAATGTTAGTCTTCTCAACCTTGGTTTGGAACATAAACCGAACAATCACACATCGTTAACGTTTACAGTAGGTAGAATTTTACACAATAAAGTCTTAAAAAAATACAATTTTTGATAACTTTGATACAATTTTTGGTAAATTGGAATGATTTTGATGTTTCAATGTTTTTCGTATGGTTTTGATGCAAAGCCTACTACGAAATATTTTTGAAAGCTGGCTTGAGATTCCGTAACTTCGGTTGCTATCATTTGGACTTGTTATGATATCAATTGCAAATATCAACTACAAATTATACTTGCTATTCTATAACAATAATGGTTATTTGTGGTTGATACGTATTTACATATACTCTTATATGTACGAAGAACACTCTACAAGTTTACACTGATGTGAGAATGTCTTAAATTCATTGCAAATTTGAATTTCCGCCATGGGGACATTTGACGTTTGTAATTGATATAACAAAAAGTACAATTGTTATTTGTAGTTGTTATGCTTTATAGAATCCCATTCCAGCTCGCTTATTCGAATCTATGGTTTCAAGTTAACAAACCAATTTTTTTAGAAAATAGGTTCATATGTATGTATATTTACATTGCTGGTTTTATTAAAGCACTCCGCTTCGCATCCTGTTTCAATATACAACCTCCCACTGTAAAGTATAACCTACCGCACTGATAATGCGAACTATTACGATTTTCATCCTTTTTAACATTATCAATTAACACTTTTCCTTTCGCATTTGCAAGACTATAGCTTTACTCCCTAAGATGGTTAAACTGTAGTTTTGTGCTAGAACTATTCGTACTTGAAATAGCAATTTTAAAATGTGTTGATGTGGTGTGGCTGGGTGTAATGTTGGCGGATGTGAATATTTGTAACCGCAGAACGCTGTGCGTTGCTGGAGCTGAACACTGACTACTCCACGGCACACGGCAATCCATTACGTGCACTTTAAACTGCAATCTAAGCGAATAGCAAATTGCTACAAGTTGCCAGCTTCATACGAGCAGTGTACTCCCACACGGATATAAGCTGACTACATCGGCATTACACTATTCCCACGCAAAAATATATCCAGAGAAAGTTTTACTTAATTAGAAATATATAATATAAAAATGCAAACAATAATCTAAAATAAACAAGACGATGACTGAGAAAGTGACAACTAAATTACAATTGGCTACCCGAAGAAAAAATGGAATAAATAGAAATCCGAAACCGATACCAAAACTATTATTATTTCTAGAACTTAAGGTTTTGTAGTACAACGTTTCTTTAATTTTGGAATTTTAATTTGTTAGACCTATATCTATTTTAAGATAAATATAAAACCAGTATTATAATTTTGAAGTAATCGACACTGAAACCAAAACCATTCATTTAAACCAAGCTTGGTTATCAATTAATTAACGCCGATTTTTTTCACGTCTGGTTTAAAGTGTTGGTTGCGTTAAACGTTGGTTAATAGAAAAATAAAAAAAAGTTGTCAAAAATATAGGTACGTTGTTTACTATTTCGATATTATTAACTATTTTCCGATAGTTAAAGTAACCGACACTTTAAACAGACGCGAAAAGCTCTGCTCTTAAAAACTATTTTTTTTTATCTAGACACATCATTATTAACCTTAATTATTATACGAGTTTTATAAGACGTTATATTCTTACAAGAGTTGTTCAAACGCACGAATGGATCTATATCGTATAAAACGAATATAACATAGTGTTTTTTAATACTTTATGTCCTTATTTTATAAAAATCTCAAAAATTAAAATTACAAAAATAAATTAATCATACTCTAGGTTTTAATATATAACATGGTAATAATGTTGAATGAAGTTGGATAGTTTATAACTGTCATAATTTACTTATAATATAGTGGAAAAAAATCTATACTTATAATATATCCTGTTAACTAGCTTTGTTCATTTGGTTTTCATATTTATAATAATTCCAGTGTGTACTAAAAATATTTTAAAATATTTAAGGTAAATTTGACATTTACAAGTAGAAATTTTACAAAAAAAATACCAAAAACAATTTAACAAAGTAAAATATCATATATAAAAACAAAAGAAGCCTACTTTATTTTTGTAAATATTAAGAAATAAATAAATGTTGATATCAAAATTTGGGATTTAATTGCTATTAGTGAAAAATATATTTTCCACGGTTGAGAAGATCAGAGCCTTGTTTCCCTCGGTTACTATGCTCTTCGGGTTTCATTGATATCAATTTGTCAATTATGAATAATAATAATCTTCTAAACCTGAATGCATTTATTAATTTGTCAGTTTATTAAGTATCCTCATGGCGGTGGGTAAAACGAAGTATCTCTGAAAGTAGTCGCTACACAAAGCTGTGCGCCCGGGTACATCCTCCATCCTTGTCCCGCGCGTCTCCTAATGAAGCCATCTCTGTCTAAAAGCTCGGGCGCAGCCAACTTGACGTACATGAGTAGGAGCACGTGCTAACCCCGTGCATTGTTTTAATTTCAAATTTCAAGATACGTATGTACGCCGAGACATTTGAAAGTCTAATGGCGTAATCGAATGTCACAAGGATATCTCCACTGCTGCGGCTGAAATCTCTCCGTCTGAAAACTGAAAACTGAAACATGTAGGGTATAAAGTGAGATATTATTGAAATAGTGTCACACTTGTACGAGGCAGCAAACGCGGATGTAAAATACCGAATTTATGACAGCATAACCTTACATTTTATATGGGACAATTCATAGTTATTTTTATGCTCTTATTATACCCTCTCATGTGCTCTAGTGCTGTAATATTTAACGTGTTTACACTTGCAAATAAGATCCCGAGTTCAATTCTCATAGGCCTTAACTATTAAGCAAAAAATACCACTGCCTATACTTTAAAGTTTGGCCTCAGAAAATAATGTCTATTATATGTTAACTTCTTTATTTCGTTCCGATTTCTTTATAACAAGCTAATGGCTCTAAGTAAAAAACCGGTACCATCAAAATGCAAGTTAAACTTTTAACTAAATGAAATACCTTAGGTATTTGAGATTATTAACAAGAACAACAATTGTGATCTATCTCTAATGATCTGTAATAACCTTCGAACTAATATAGCTATAAATAATTAAAATATCATCATTTCAAGTTGCTTACTTACTTAATCCATGAACCTTTCTACCTTTTGGTGTAATGGTTATCGGAGTAGAGCGGATTTATAGTAGTTTCTTCCAAATGTCTCTCCACTGTTTTCTGTCCTTTGCCAGCCTTGGTATTTCTTCCCATTTGATTCCTCTACTCTCCGCTGACTTTCTTGTTTCATCCCTCCATGCTTTTCTGGGACTTCTTCTTTTTCTTTTTCCAGATTCCCTCGCTTCAAATATTCTTTTTGTTAACCTTTGTTGATCCATTCTTTGTACATGTCTCAGCCACATTAGTTGACCCTGTTGGGTATTACATTTAACTGATCTCTTTATATATCATTCCTTGATTTTTTCTCAAAAACCTCATCTCAGTGCTTGTTAATTTACTTTGTCTTTCTGTTGTTGTCCAGCTTTCACACGTAAAGGAAAGAATCGGTTTTACTACTTCTTTGACGACTTCCGCTTTTACTTCTCTTCTTCTTTTCGGTTAAGAATTTTTTGCCAATTCTTTCGTTAATTTCATCGACCAGAGTCCTTTTACTATTTATAATTCCTCCCAGGTACATGAATTTATCTACTTGTTCTATTTCTTCTCTTTCTATCTTTATATTGTGTTTCATGTCTGAATTTTCTATGACCATTATCTTCGTTTTTCCTATATTAATATTCATATTATATTTTTTCAGTTCATCGTTATGTTGTAGTTCTTTTTCGTTTTCTCCCAAAATTGCCATTTCGTCAGCATAACATAGCTCTGATGTATTTATTGTTTCTTTCAATTTTTTTTCTTTCAATAGCCTACCTACTTCAAGTTGTGTTGTGATAGAAAAAAATTTCAAAATAAGTGAACTAACTAACTACAACATAACATACATAACTGTCGTTATGTATGTATGTTATGTTGTAGTTCTTTTTCGTTTTCTCCTATAATTGTTATAACGTCAGCGTAACATAGTTCTGATATTTTTGTTGTTTCCATCTTCCAACAGCCTACCTACTTCAAGTTATGTTATGATTTCAAAAGAAGTGAATGAAGTGATGTGAGTTGATATTTGTGTAAAAAGAATGTGTTATTGTGAATGGGTATGTGTCGGTATGAAGCATACAAAGATCACTGCTACAATGTTCCAATCTGTGAGGTTTGGCATTGGGCTTTGGACATGTTTAGCTTTCCGGACATTGAGTCCGGCGTCGCGGCCGTAAAGCGACGCTTGCTTAGCCGACGCCGACGACGCTGATCCTTTTATTTCCTCCCACGCTTCGCTCCGTCTTTGTACGCGCAGGAAATCTATTCCGATTTTTGTTATGGCACAACTTCAGAGGGTTAGTTTTACAGCAGCCAGTAATTGAATTATGGTAATGAACAACGCCAAAGAAGTTTACATTTTTTCATTTGGGTTTTATTAGCTAGAATAGATTGAATAGAAATGTCACTTTGTTTCACTCTTGAAAATTTCCTTATTCCACTATTTCATTCCACGGACAAAGCTCTGTTCATATACTTCCTTGCTGTATTTACATTTTCGTTTTGAAATAAGTTAACCAGACGATACTTGTACTCTTCTCCTCTCAAAACTCTTCACGTAGCTGAAAAGTAAAATTTGAAATTAAGAAAGTATTCCAAGTAAAATATTCATAAAGACCACATAGATGTATTTTATTCTTCGCTATTTAATATTTAAGATATGTATACATATACAGGACGAACACGAGAAATACTGACATAGACAATTAACATTTGATATTTTCACCTGCTCGCTAAATACAATATTCATATTATACCGTTAGATGGTTATTAATTTTACGTTTACTGATATTAAATATTTTGTATAATTACCCATTTAATTGAAATATTTGATAATAGTATATTGTAGCGAATCGGATATTTGTGTGAGAGGATACAAGACAAGTTTATTCCGAATGACACATTCTATTTTATTCTTAAAACGTAGATATTAAAAAAGAAATTTTATTTGACGTTATAATAATTAAATGCATGTAATCAAAGTATTTGACTTCTAGGTTGTCTAATGTCACCACAAATCTTCCTCTGTATCATTTAAAAATGCTGATAATCATGTACAAATATTGCTGATTACACCAAACTAGTACAGTTTTCTTTGTAACTAAATAATATACATAATTCTTTTTATGACTTGAGACTGGAGTTGACATTTCAAGATGATAACATGAGATATAACTAATCTGGGTTAGTGGCTAATCTTTTTTATGAATCTGAGAGAAATTATGAAATACCAAAACCATAAAACTAAAAGAACTCCAGTGGGAGTTATTTTTCAGAAGCTACTTTATTTAATTATATATGCACATTAGTTGATTTATTTTTGAAGCAGATACAAACAATTTGTAAATAAATTTTTAAAAAATACTTTGCTCTATTTATTACCTATCTACAATATTTTCCATTAGTAACATAATTGATACTTGATGAAACTATTACCAACTATTTCCAATATAAAACTGGCTATATGGTCTTTTTCACAGCAAACAAAATACCAGGAACGTAACTTGTAAATATTCTTTCCAGTTTAAATATATCATTACCGATATCTGCACCTAGTACACTGAACAATGAGTAATAAAGTATTAGTTGGATATGTTTATTCTACAAGGAAACGTTGGATGTATTGTAAAGTTTTTTCGCGTACTCGTTTCGTTTTGGCGGTTGGTGCAAGTAGGGCATGTAATTGTGTGTTGTTGTGAGTGTTATCATAATTGTTTGTGTAATTCCCGGTCCGTGCTCAAAGCATTTTTGCTTTGATTCTCATTTACAGTCGGGAGGTTTCCTCAAAAGCCACTTTATATCCATTTGTTTGGGGTCTGCGTCTGTGTTTGTCGGTGACTACCGTTCTGCACCCCACAACCATTCACAAGAAAGAAACAACTGTTTTGTGCTGCATGTTCTTCATAAAAACAACGCACTATCTACTAACAATAAAACTCTATTACAACATGTAAAATTACATTTGAATTTCGATATAACAATACAATTGAAACAGAATAATAAAGAAAATACTGAAAGTTAAAAAACCGTTTTCCTTTTAAATTGGTTTTCTTAAATATTTAATACAATATTTTTATGTTTCCATGGGACTTTATGGTTTTAAAAGGCAAAAGATCTAATTTTAATATTAATATTTATCAGTGGCGACTTAAGGCCCTTTGGATACAGATGGCAGTTTTTATCTATAACGTATAACATTTCGTTACTATATAATTTTTAATGACGATGAACTAAGGAAAATACACATAATATTCATCCATCGAATTTAGAACCACTGGCACGTGAATCGAACGATATCTCTAATCCACATCAGTCAATTAGAAGGAAAAAGACCTAAGATAGGAGGTACATATGTGATTTTACTTGTGTTTTACTGTAATGTCATTAGAAACTAATCCGTTGTAGGTAAACCATCAAAGCGACCCTCAAGAGAGTAAATTTAAAGAAGTTAGACATAAAAATGTTAAAATTTTTACTTTTGGCACGGTCCTTATTTCGTCTTTAGCATTATTACTTTAAGATCCTTTTTCATTTAAAAATATTTACTGTGAAAAAATAAGATGCATATTTTTGTTCCACTATTTACTATTTATCTAACGATTGTTTCCTCCTTTTAATCATTATCAAACGAATTGATCCTTAGGTACAATAAATATTAGAATATCTAAATTCTTAGACAAGGCTTCAAGTACCTAAAGTATTTGTTTCGTGACATGTTTTACTTGCAATATAGTGGTGTAGGTTGTTAGCTTACAGCCTCTGCAGAAATCTTACAATTTACAGTGGATTTCGAATTATTAGGACACAGCGGTATTTTTATTTGGATAAAAATGGTGAACCTGGGATTTGAATTTAGATCTCACAATTGACTCAATTCGAGCAAAAGAGCAAATCTCTGCCGGTTAAGTAACAAATATTAATTAAATCTCAATCCAAAAAATGTTGCGCTGTGTAAAGAGAGTGTTATGCGTATTTAAAAATAAATGAGCAAGAATGATATCTGAAGTTAGTTTTGTTAGATAAATAATTGGAGATAGTGGTGCACGAAGTTATATATTAATGTGTCTATTATACCGGTAGAGAAATAGATAGGTGGAGCTCTCGATTTGGTTCGTATGCTGCCATACGAAGCACGTCGTCTCACACTCCCTCGCCTCTCATAAAAGCAAATTTATATGGTGAAAAATTAAAGCGCGCGTTTAATTCCGAAGAAAGTAATTGGTTTTCTCGGTGCAGATCGTGGTTCAATTGTGCATGTAATCGAAAAGGATCCGCGAGAGCCTTGACTGCGACAGACGACGAGCGACAGACGGTAATCATCCGATGTTTCCATGCAGTCGCAGCCTACATCGATCCAAGATTCTTTCCACAAATCTAAATTTCTATTACTCAAGCACAGTATTCAATTCCGACACCACCACAATCACCCCCGAATATTTTTTGCTGCTCTTAACAGATCAAACATTTTCGGAGAAAATCAGCGGTAACTTTAATGGAAATTCTTAGTTATCATACAGAATTTACTCTGTCTACAGCACGACACTCCTAGCAGCAACAGGGCCTCAATTACCACAAATATCTTTGTTACAATTTTAGTTTTAAAAATAGTTTAGAAAAATTTGTATCAGTAGATTTTGACACATTCATCAATTTGACGCTGTGACAGGACAGTAAGTTTTAGTGATCAGAATTACCATCGTCGAATCTAGAAAAAAATCGTCATTTAACTATCTTTCACATGAATACCGTCATCGACCAGTCAATAAAATGTTCTAAATATAAAATGCTATATTACGAATTGGTTCTATACTAAAGCCAAAGAAAGTAAGAAAATAATATAAACTTATCATACTTTTTTTTTAGAGATAAAACAACGTGAAGATAGTTTTATAGAAGGGAAGACCTTTATATAATGTATCTATGAGCCAATATTCTTAGGTGAAACAGAGATACTTGTGAAGATTGAACAATTAGTTATACATCTATTTAGTGATTATTTTTGCAGTGCATTGTAACGCGTAATAGTTATTTACTTATTAAGGGTGGGAACGAATGGTTCTCGGATGTGTGTTTGCAACGATTCCGGGAACCAAGTGTTTGTACGAACATCATAATATCAATAATTAGTTTTTATTTCCGTAGACATTTTTATTTATTGTATTCACACACTGTTTTGTAGTTATGTGCTTCCATACTACCAAATGCTGTCAATCTGTCAACATGACAGCAGTTGTTACCAACTTTGTAAATCAAATGCATTAATTTTTTTTTCCAAATTAAATTTCATTCAATAATCAACTATTTTCTTTTATTATCATTAGGCGAACGAATGCATAAGACATTATACTTTTTATTGTAAATATAGTGTTTTTTTAAAAACTTTCCACACACTAATCTGGGGAAGACGTGGGAAGTATAGATTCCCAACTTTGGTTAGGTGACGCAAGTCAACAGATTTTATTGTAAGAGGACAAAATATTTTCCCTTAAGTAAATCTTAAATCAAATGGTTTCTGCTCTATAAGAATAAACAATTATATGCTTAAAGCATACCTGTGTTTCTTAACTTAATGTTTGAGGTTTGAAATTCAAAGAAATGACGAGGAACTTTAAGAACCTTTATTTTTTCTAAGGGAAGAAATTACTGGAATTCAGTCAGTTGAAAAAGGACTTCTTCAGGAACTATTAATGTAATTTACAAAGGTGCTTTTTTTGTGTTAAGTAGTTGACAATGTTGATAACGAAGCGCCTTGCAGCGCATATACATCTTAGTTAGTTGAGTAGCGTTGTCATAAAGGACATTCCCTGTGGATAGAGTGCAGCAGTATCTGGCATGTCTGGAGGTAAGGCAGGTTGCTGTCAATTGGGCTAATGTTATCAGGCAGAGTTCCTCGGACGGAGATCAGCAGATCCTTCACGCTAATCTACTCCTCGGAGATTCCGCCGTCATTGCGGGATAATCTCCCGCCGGCGACGCTAATCTAATGTCTGCCGTGTGTGAGACACAAACCCGCATAGCCCGCGAATCAATGATCCTGCATCTATATACACATGCAAATATATCAATTCTGATCATGTCCGTCACAACCACAAAAATAAATTTGGATAACTTCTTCTTTTTCTTCTTCTTCTTCTTCCTATAGCACAACATTTCTATCCTTTGATTGAATCCTAATTCTTACCAAGTGATCCAAAGATGCCGTTACTGCTAAATTGTATTATCTTAAACAGGTGTCGACAACTTTTTTTGGACGTGAAAATCATCTGAAATGTGACTATTAAGAATCTGTCTTAGTGTATAAATAAGGTCAACTTTTTAGAGAAAATAGTTATAATAATACAATATAAAAGTTTTAAACTTTAAACATAAAAAAAAACAGAACAAAATTGTCGCTCCTTATTGTCCTGACGGTAATGAGGCCTTGTTCGATTTTTCATTTTTAGTTTTAATCAATAGAATAATGAAAAATTTGACTTTTAATAGTGGAAAAATTGCTAGTAACAATGATATTCTTCAAAACGCAGCTAAAATTTCCCAATTCTCTTGTCCAGTAACGTATCAAGGTTCTGACCCGACTTTACTTCGTTTCGAACGTCAACTGTAATGTTGTAATTCCCAAACTGATAACTTGAATAATCTTCTGCAAATATAGTGGCACACAAAAGCCTTACAATGCTTTAAATCGTAATCTGTCCATTTTATCAACTTTCAAACGCACCAAACTACAATATTTGAAATCTGGCATTCACACGTGGATAACTTCATTCCAAAACCTGCAGACGTCACAATTTTTGCGATTTTTTTTTAGTATAATACTTTACAACGATATTGTATATCATAAAATGTAAATATGATAAAGACCTAATTATGTCTATATATAGAGTCTTTTTTGTGCTTTTTGTTTGTTTATCATAATAAATATTGATTTTCATAGTAAATAATTATTTCGCTTCTTTTCTTGCGTTACTGTACTGAACTACTGAACAAGTACTACGTACAACTGAGACAACGACATGTTTATAAATTTGCCTATAATTCATGTGGAAAGAATTACACAATGTATTATTTTTTTTAATTAAAAACTTATTGAAAATCTACATTTCGTCTTTCTGGAAAAGTATGATCCAAATATATGTAAGGTAAAAATAAGAATTTTACAGAAAAAGTAGAATTACTTGTAAAAAAATATTTGAGAGGGAAAATTTGTTGTTTCCGTAACAATTTAACTTGTCTGCCGTGCAAGTTTGTACAAGAGTTACCGTTTTATAGTACTTCCCAAACCACTGTCCGTATATTCTGTTAGGTGTTTTCCTCGTACCTTTTTAAACTTTTTATTTGAAACATAAACAACGTCCCGTCTTCGACACTTGTATTCATTAGTACGGCCAGCTCGTCTGATTCGTTTGCTCAGCAAATGAAGAAATTCCTCCAGAGTCTTGTTCTGATTTTGATTCCCAATCGAGCATTAACTCAGGTCTGCTATGCTGGGAGCCAGACAGAGATGGGGTTGTTGGCAATGCCCAAAGGCTAGCGGATAATTCACAGCCCCTGCATTTGCAAATGGAATTTTGCACTGGACGGCAGACGAAATATGGGGGTGTATATCATGATAATTAAAATAAGATCGCACAAGTGGGGAATTTGAATTTATTTTTAGCACTAGATGACTGCGCATGAATTAAAAATAAAATGAGATGAATGGTATGGTCATCTGTATTATTAATGGCAGTCTGGCTACCTCAGATAAATCATTGGCAGGAGGAATAGAATGTCAAGGATTGTAGACAGCCATTTCAAAAACGCACTTACAATCCTTGTGGAACTCTCAATGTTTAAAAATAACAAGTGACCAAATTATTATTCATTTCATTATATATATATATATATATATATATATATATATATATATATATATATATATATATTTATAGCTACATATTTACAGGACAAAAAATATCAATTAACCTAATTATAAGATTTAGATTAGATTTAACCATTAGAATTTCCAAAACATTAATACTCGTATGCACAGATATTATTTAATAAAATCTTCCCAGATGACTGCATCTAAATTTATTTATTGTTCAGGTTCGGTTCAAATTTATACCAAAAATTTAGGTTCAGGTTTATTTGAAATTGTTTTTTATGCAAAACAATATAGATATATGTTTCTTGCTTACTTTCAAAAGTTATTGTGTAAATTTAACATACATACCTTTTTACCCTATTGAATGACTATTATTTCAAATTTTTTAGTAGTAAAAGAACGCTATTTCCGGAATGTTATTTTATCACCACGTCAACTGCAATAAAAGAGTTATATTTACTTCTAAGACCAAAAACAAAGTATTTATAGTATCGTATATAATGTACATACATACCGTGAGTATTTTTAACGTGAAATATGGGATTTATCATATCCATGGTTAAGACTTGATATTGGATTAAAAGCAATATACTATGTATACTTCTTTCTAGTCTCATTTAAAATGAAACATAGGGAAAGAATTTGACTTTTGCTTTTTGGGTTATAAAATTTGCTACAGTAGTACAACAACAATTTTAAGAGCCAGTTTTTCCATTAATGGTTAAAGTGCCGGTTATATATCGCATCGAAATATTAAATAACGTATATTTTTGACAACTTACATAAGTTTTTCGATCTGATATTTTTCTGTTACCTGATGGTTAAGGTAAAAGACACTTTAACCAGAGGTGGAAAAATTGGCCCTAAGAATCATTAATAACTTTAGAGGAACTAGTAGAATAGTAAAATGGTCTGCTAGACCTCTCGATCTTACACATCTAGATTATATTTATTAATGACCATTAAAATTAGAAGATTGTACCGGTGGAAATCTTAAAAATTTAGATGAATTAAAAGTTCAAATGCAAAATACTACAATTGCCCTAATATCATCGTATATAATTCAAAAATTTTATAGCAGATTGATTCATTACTTAACAGATAGTGGATGAATATTTGAAAACCACTGGAATACTGCGCTATTTTTATTTGAATAAAAATTAGCGAAGATGGGATTGAACCTCAGATATCATACTTAGCTTAATTCGAGTCTGATACTGATAACTAAGTGAACCACTTTGCCTGTTATAAGTGTCTACTTATTTTACATTAAAAACTCAAAAATCGAAAACATTAATTTGAACAAACAAGAAATACAAAAGTTCAAAATGTTTAAATAACGTACAGTAAAAGAAACTTAAAACAAGTATACTTGAATTTGTACTACAGGGTATAAAAACTCGTCGCTTACGATGTGTAAAGGCAGGCAATCCACTTGACTGCGATCCGATGTCATGTGCAGGGAACTGGCCGTGCGCTCCAGTAACAACCCTACAAGTTGACAGAGTTGAGCCGAGCGGAGTGCAACTTGCACTAGTTCTTAATGTCATCCATTACCAGCTTCAATTACATCTGCAAATGATAACTAGTTAGTAAACTTCATTATGAATCAATACCGCCAGACAACTCCGCACTTATTGTCCACAAGGACCAGCTCCACCTATTGTCTTAGGAGCTGAGGACGACAAATAAATTAGAACCACTTTGGGTATTTCCTGACAGCTTCGTTTTGATTTTGTAACAAGTATTAATCCAAAATGAATACTAAATAAATGAATCACAGCTTATCGTTGAATTAGATGCTTGTGAAATGTCACCTCCTGTACACTGTAGCTGGCGTGAAGAGTGTACTACAACACTACAAGAACCATTTTTCTATGGTTAATAGTTAGTAAAGCTTTTTGATAAATCTAAAGTAGGCACCTACTAAGCAGAGGAGTATGGAACATGTCTGGAAAGATAATTCTGTTTACAAATTAACATCATGATAATTATTTTTACCATCATTCAAGCTAAACATTTTTAGAAGAATGGAAGAGTTGTACATTTACAAAAATTGACACATATAATTGTCAGATTTGAAAAAAACATTCAGATCATTCAAAACAATATTGTAATTTAACATTTTGATTTAATAAGTACTGAAAACAAGAATAAGAAAAATATTTAAAAAAAGTTTGATCAGATTATAATACAAACTGGGGCACAGAAACCTCCCTTACTTTCAATAAATAATAGGGTCCTGAACCACATTTTTTCTGAAAGAACACAGTAAAATAAGCAAGTAATGAAAACGCGACTGAAAAATATGTTAAATTATGTTTAATGTTGCTTTTCGAAAAACTACTGTATCGCAGTGGTGTAGCTTACGTTTCCTATTCGCTACCAAATATCTTCTCTGAGTTTAGATGCCGACCAAAAATCTATTCTGTTGGTGGAAGACAACTTCAAAAAAACAGAAAACGTGTCTATGAAAAGAAAAGGATCCTTGGAACAGCGAAGAATTGGTCTTTATTTTTTTTTACCTTGAATTCTGTTTGGTATATCACAACGATCCAAGAGTTTTTGCGCCAGCTCTTGAAGAATTTAATTTGCTTCCATACAGCTCGAAATATATAGCAATGGCTGTTTTGAGGAAGATATTCGTCGACCAACTCATTTCTGTAAAAGGCGACATTTCGTGGCCCTGATTTGGCCGGATTTAACGTCCTGTGACTATTTTTTTATGGGGGTATTTAAAGACTGAAGTATTTAAGCATCATCCCAAAACCCTACAAATTTGGAAGGATGCAATCCGCTTGAAAATAGTCCTCATATGAAAAGATATGCTTCTTAAGAATTATTTTTATAACTAGATGATTTAAAACTTTCCGTGCTGTAGTTCAAGAATCTAAAAAAGTTCTATATGTCTACTAGTTTTTTTAATTCACCTTCAAAACTAGGACGGTTGCTTTGCCCTTGACTATGAATTATATTAATGCAGATGATTGCAAAGATAGAGCAGTTATGTTTAAAGAGAATACTGTATTGAATATGAAGTGATGAACATGGGGTAAGAGGTGGGATGCAAATGCGAGGTGGGATAGTAATAGAGTTAGGCAATTAGTAGGTCGGTTAAGGGCAGCATTAGATTTGGCGCAATTCCTTAGACAATAAATCCCGGCGGAAGTCCCGTGACGTCACGGCGGGAGATACGTGCGCGTAATAACAATCCCGCGCACGCAAAGGGAATCAACATCAAGTCCATGGGACTTTTTCAACTCATTTCTTACTTTTCCTCCGCGCTCCTTTATATAAAAGTTTTACAGCTGAAAGCTTTCAATCCATCGCACAAAGGTGGATCAGGTATTGTAAAGTTTCACTTTGAACTGAACGAGTTGTTTTTTCAGCCACGCAACGTCGCTTCGCCAGTTAGGGTAGTTAATAAAGTAAAGTTGCCGATCGAACCGATGCGATTCCGCGCTGCTAGTTAGTTTAGTTGCTGGTTGTTTCATTGCAGCCGAATGAGCTGTGAATCAAAACGGGATTAGCCTATATTTAACCGATAAGCTCGACACAATAAAACCATCACCAGACCAGTCTCAATTGCCCTTTCGTTCGCTGCAAACGAATCAATCCAACACTAACAAACAACCACTGCCTTTAATCTCTACATATACAAAATAGACTCAAGAACTACTGCACCGATTTTGACAAAAAAAATTTATATCGAGTGTTCCAAAAAGGGTTGTTATAGGTATTTAACAAGAGAAGACAGTTATTGCTGTTTCCATCTGTCCCGCTAAATAAAATGAGGTGTATATGGTATCATTGGTTAGATTATATAATTTTGTGTCTCACAATACCAAATGTTATGTAATAGGGCAGTTCCAGACTAGCTTTGATTTACAAGTGAAGGCATTTAGTGCCTTTAAAGATGCCTGGCTGTCTGTCATTATATTGATTGTTGATTCTTTTAGACTTTTCTCAATGTGTAAGTGAACACAGAGATTTATTGCATAAACCTCAGCTTGAAAAATTGTGGAACAGGTGCCTATGGATTCCTTGATTCTTCAATCTGGGCCAAGCATACTCATTTCTCCTGTGTCCAGTTTCGAACCATTAGTGAACAAGGGCAGATAATTCCTAAAGGTGTTATCACACGAGAACAATATCGACAACTTAATGATACCGACATCTTCGAAATCGACATTTTTTTCTTTTACATCTGGAGTATATTTAGTTCTTGTCGGTTGGCAGGATAAATGCTAAAAATTTTCATTTATTGATTTTTTTTTCGATTGTTGATTAAATCAATTAAAATACTTTTAAATTATTTTTCTCTGGTAAAAGACATGATTGTCACGTAATTAGCACTTGAAAGATTTTTTATCATAATGGCATTTTGTTGTTTTTATTTGAATCTTGGGATATTTTCACTATTCAGCTGTCAGAATCGACAACTTTCACCAAAGTTTTCGAACATGACCGAAAACTGGTTGCTCGAAATGAGTCACACTATCACACGAGAAAAGTTGATCGAAATGACATAAGTTGTCGGAAATCGACAATAAGTTGTCGTTGTTAAGTCCCGTGTGATAACACCGTTAGAACTGGTCTTTCTGGGATTACCAGTAACAACCTTATACTTCTTAATTTATCTGGCTCAAACACACTTACAGATATGTAAAAATTGTAGAGACCTGAGTCGTGTTCATTCATTAAAAACTTGACACTATACATCGTTTACTAAGACGACGGAATATTAAAATGTTCCTTATATTTAAAATAATTTCTGTTATTCCCAAAAAGTTATTTAGGAAAAGGAAAGTCTACGGTAAGAAGTTAGCAATTCTGTTAAGAATTTCTTGTTATAGACATTATATTTAGAAAAACATTTGTCTCTGTTTGAATGGTACAAGCAGTGCCATCTGTTTTGAATGCAATGAATGATAACCTCCGCTGTGAATGATGCATTCCGGGTCATGATTAATTCCAGCTTTGGCTGTTTCCAGAAGCGTACGTGAAGCTTGGGCTCGGCGTCTCGTACGCAATTCTTGCTGCATTCCCACCGTAATTTAGCGTTCTAAGTTTAGACAGAATGCTGTGAAATATACCACTGAGTTACTGCACATGTACTCCCTACATACACTAATGGCACAATAAAATGCAAAGCGAATGAGATGTTCAACGTTTACACACTACACTCAAATAAACACAAGCAGGAAATATTGGAAACTCTATGGAATTCATCATCGTAATAAATAAATTTCTCTAAATCATTGTTAGCTTTACTCACTCTTATAATTTTAACAAAATAATCTAATAATTAAATAACTAAAATAGAATAAAAACGTTTAAACTAACCTTGTTAACGCGTATTTGTTTTGACAAACTCGATTCATTTTTGTACATGTGACACCTATTAAAATCAAAAGAAATTTGCGCTATTTATCGAACAAAAGCGAAACTTCGTACATTTTTTACGATCCATAGAACATGTCAATTTTTTTGGAGCCATTTATCAGACGAAAACCAAACTTTATAGAAATACTCCTCACAACCCATAGAATATATACAGGGTGAATACTGAACACCTGACATATAATATAGGGAAGTAATTCTATGGTGCGTACCAGGGCACGAAGGAATCCTACAAAACAAGAAAGCTAGTGAATTTGCAAAAAAGGGGCTAATTTTTTATACCACAGACCGAAATCTTCATATGGTCTTCCACAAAGCAACTATAAGAAGGTAGTCAAAAACTAGGAGAAGTCTGCCATATCTTCATTTTGAAAACAGACTCCAGGCCTCAGTCAATCAAGAAAATTCATTTCTCAAGCTGCGACAAACGCCAAGAAGCTACTAGTTCTTAGCAAAAAGGACCTTAAAATAATGACAAGAATCATCCTCTTTTAAAATACCATTTGTATAAAATTGGTAAAGCTGAAAATGACATCTATCGACTCTATGAATCCTTAGAACACATACTGTATGAATGCCCAGCCGTAACAACAATGACTCAATCAACTAGGTACGAGGTATATTACGGCAGATGAGATCAAGAACTTGACTCCTGGAGCTGTAGTTCATCAGATAACGAAATAGTTTCCGGAAAACTAAGTAAGGGCTGTGTCACAATAGATCTTCTAGGTCGCGGTGACAAAAGCGATAAAACGCTTAAATCCTCGTTTACATACATGACAATATATTTCTAATAATAATAATAATAATTAAATAGATCAATTATTCATATATACATGTCAAATTTAACGTAGGTAATCAATTTTTAAAAAGAGTATATATAAAAATAATAAAAAAAATATTAGAAATAAAGGTATAAAATGTTATACGTATTTCAAAATTGTTAATAAGATACAATTTCTTCGAAATGAATTTCCTATTATCACCTTATTTACAATTTATCTCGCAATTTATAAACAAGATCTAGTGATATAATTGCATTTAAATTATTTATAAAGTGAATATAAAATATGCTGTCTACACATTTTTGTTTTTCGTCATTCTTCCTAGAATATGTGAAAAGAAATGCAATTTGTTTGTCGTGTGTATTATTTTTGGCACAATTTCTTTTTAAAAGCAACAAAACATCCCAAATATGTTTTCTTATCTAAAAATAGCATCCGCATGAAGTGTTTCGAGTCTAAATTCTGTGTCTCCGTCCACAATCTAGCATCTTATCTTTGAGATTTTAAATAGAATATTTCCATTACGCGAACAATAAATATTTCTTGGCAGCAATATTTCCCGGATCGAACATTTCATTTGAGGAGGGCTGAAGTTACAGCACTGGTCGTGGATTAGAAGCCGACCTATAAAGACATACAGAATATAAAGCAGGGACTATGTAAAATTGTCACGTTACAGCCTCAAATTTATATGAGAACAAGTAAGTTTTCTCGCCAGCAATTCTCGCCCTTGTGGCGTTGGACACAACGCTGGGAATTCCTTGCACAGTGGAGAGTTCCCAATAGACGGTGAATATTTTATACTGAATGTTTCAATAAGATTCTACATTTTATTTTTAAATCTCGCACAATAATATCACGGGCTGCACAATATATTTCAAATGAGAATTACGTTTTTGTATTACCTACGGTCAACAAACTTCGCGGCACAAACTTTTCATTACTTGAAAATCGTAAAAGTGTACATTATTAAATATTGTTTTAATTTAAGCTTTTGCTCATAACTATCATGTCTGGCTTCTATTTCATATAATTATAAATTCAGTGGTGGATGTATCAAGGAAAGTCTTAAGAAAAATAGGTAGAGCTGTTTTGGATACTATTAAACGATAATATCAAAATGCATAAGAAATATAGAGCAGGAGAAAAAAACTTTGCCTCAGAAGAAATGACAAAAAGGAGCTGTATAAGGAAAATACCTTCAATAAGAAAGAGTGGAAGTTAAACATAAGAAATAGAAGAAAAAGAAGAACAGACTTGCTATTATTGCTCATATTACTATTGTTCCCAATTCTTTGTAAGGTTCTTTCTTTCTGTTCCATATTTTTCCAAAAATCTGTTATTTTTCCTGAGATTCCATTTTTTGTTTTTCTCTTTAATTCTAGAGCAGAGAGGCAATAACAATTAAAAGTTCTGTATGTGGTCCATATTATATATTTCAAATAATATACTTTATTATTGACTATGTTAACTAATTATTTATAAAATATTATCGAGTATATTACCATTGTTGCCAAATTATTTGTTAGGTTGTTCCATTTTTCTTTCTGTTCCATTTTTTGTTTCTGTTGCATTTTTTTCCAAATGTCTATTAGTTTTTCTGGTTCCATTTTTTTTCCTTTATTTTTAGAGCAGGAAGCAATAACAATTAAATGTTCTTTACGTGGTCCGTATCAAATTTTTCAAATAATGTATTTAATTTTTGATTCACCTAATTAATTCTTTATAAAACATTATTGAGCATTTATTTTTAGATATTTTGAAAAAAAAATTTGCTCTACAATCAATACATCAAATTATATATACTCTTAATTTTTTTAGAATACTTTTGAAACATTCTGTATATAAGACACCTGTGCTATATACACATAAATATCCGAATTAAATATAAGATTTTTCAGTTGGATCTTTGAACAAGTGGTTATTCAATACTGGAGATTTCTTTATTTACATTATCTTGTCATTTTCTTAAAATATGTTTGTTTTTATTTCTTACTTAAATTTGTTTATTTCTCATTATTTTTAGCCGAAATATAGGTATCTACGTCTATAGAAGATCATTAGATATTCACAAATTTATGGAGGATATTTTCTTTTATTTACTATCTCAGTTATTTACAGTAAATAGTCCAGTAATAAATAATTCTGTTTCAAGTTAATCTTAAACATTAATAATTTATTTTGTTATAATTATTATTAGCTTCTTAAAATCTTTAAATTGTAAAAAAATGTCACTCATATTGTGACTTTTTGACAAGAATTGTCTAAATTCGAGCATTTTACGACCATGCCTGTAAATACAAAAGAAAGTCAGTATCCAAGGAAGTGAAGCTTTAAGAAGCACCGAAGTGAATATAACATTTAGAAACCCCGATATGCAAATAACCCCGCGACTTGCGACTATTTAACACATGCGATTATGTCCGCGTGGCTGAAGTTGGAGTTTTTGGGGCGGAGGCGCTGGGGGCGAGGAAGACGCCTCCCGCCGGCGGCCGGGCAGAGGTTGCGGCTACGTTTGAAGTGCCCGTCTACTGCATGCTTGGAATAATTATGTACCTTTGCTCCGCGGACTCAAACGGAAACGGGATGCCATGCAAGAGATGCACTTCTCAATAACATCTACCTCGACGGAGCATATCCAGGAATTTCATTAATCGCCATTAAAAACTTCATTATGCCAATACTCAAAGTTAAACAAACACCTGTAGTTTTGGTTTGTAGAATTATCATTTTACCTTGAACTGAACTGCAAGATATAGGTAATGGTTTGGTTCTCGATCCCAATTTTTTCTTTGGTTCAGTGTTTGTTCTCATTTGCTGTTTTAAAGAAATCTTCTTAGTAACGGCTTCAATTCAATCGCTCCTGGTTCTGTATCATTTATTTTAAGATATTTGTTAAATAGTTTTAACTAACTATAAGCCGTAGATATTCGTACAATGACTGTGGGCTGTCAACCTGTATCACTAAAATATAAATTGTACTTGTCTTTATACAAATATTTAAACACTGGGGAGCGATGATCGACTGAGAGTTGATATAGAGAAGAAAAATTTGTCGGAACGCAGTCTTTCAGGTTTTTTCATTACATTATACCAACGAAACAACATGTGAAATAGTTATTTACAATACAAATGCGGAAACATGAACTTCCGTGCATGAGCTTTTGTTTAAATAACTATTTTGTATTTTTGTAATAAAATCTGTTGATTTTCGTCACCTGAGCAACGTCGGGAATCTCAATTTCCCACGTGTCACCCAGATTAGCGTTCAGGAAATTTTGAAAAACATACTCCTACTTCTAAAGCATTTATTAAAAAATTGTATTTACCTATAATAAAAAAGTATAATTGTCCACACATCCTTTTACATAATAATTATAAAAGAAAATAGATTGCTGAATGGAATTTAATGTAGAAAAAATAAATTTAGTACATTCTTAATTGTATCAATACATTAATTTGCAGAAAGATGATAAAAATATATTCACGATGCTAAGATATATCTTTTCATTTTGACATAATAACAATTACAAAATTATGTAACACATTAAAAATATATTGGTTTTTCTGAAAAAGTGTTCACTGTGACCCGCTCTCTCCTACTTTGAGCACTAACTGCAAACGTCTCTTTATTATTAATATTCTACATTCCATATCAAAATAACTACCATTTTAATCATCGTATCAAACAAGCTTCATGCAGACATGAGTACGAGATACCTTATGAGGTATATAATATCCATATGAGAATTATGGTTTGATGCTTCAGTAATAGTATACTAACCTTGGGATACAGCGTACAAAAGAAGCAATAGTATTCAGAAACTACTTCACAAATTTATTTTAAGTATCTGACTTTAATAAGGATATTAGAAATTATTATAAGACATAAAGTATTGAATGCACCACGAAGCATTTCTTGATGTTTATACGATACCATTAGGTAAAAACATCTTCATAATGGCTAATGGCTTTGATACAATAAAATAACTACTTCGCGTTTCTCTTATTGTAATAAATTATACATATCATCCATAAAAACAAAACAATATAAGAAATCTTATCTTGTGAAACACTAGGTATAAGGAAAAATTATAAAATTTGAAAAAAGCTCATTTCTTATAAAATGATCATTGGAATACGAAAATGTGTTACAGTGATTGTGAAATAGAAAGAGAACGCTGTTAAAGATTTATCTCAGTCCTTGTCTAAAGCGCATGCATTGTCTAATCAAGACAACACGAAAATTACTAAAACCTCGAATTTCCACTTTGGTTTGTTACAGTTTTTTCGAGTGTTAAATACTTACAATCCTAGTGGCTCAAATAGCTATTATAACTAGAAAAGTGATTAAGTATATATTTCCTAAAGTTTGTTTGAAGGAAAGAAAGTTAAAGCCATTTCGTTTTAATTGTTTTAAACTGTGTTAATTAAAGAAAGGTGTATCTCCAAATGTCCCCAATTTCCATTAAACGAACAATAAAATTGTTCTCAACTTGAGTGATAAAAATAAACGCAACATAAAATAATTTCTGTAGTCAGCTTAGATGTTAACGAGGTAGAAATATAAGTATTAGTACTTGAAAAGAAAATAAAAGACTTGGATCAAATGCCCGAATATCCACTCGCGCTCGAGGGAGATGAAATAAAATAAAAAGCCCGCAAAATGTAGAGATTAATCTATTGCTCTGGGGCTCGCTTTACTTTTATTTGTGAAAGCTTTCATTACGTTTTTACATCGCCCATAAATTCCCCTGTTTGTGCGCTGGTCATTTGGTAATTTATATATTTACGCGGCAGATTTGTGCGACAACTAAGCCCAGATACGCTCTTTATAAACTCAAAACATTGTGATATATTACTATTCACTTCGCCAAATGCTTTCGTACCTCTTTTTGCCCAAACGATTCAATGTGTTTACTCAATTCCGACTGAATCATCGCTGCTTTAATTTGAGACGATAGTTATGTTTTATGAAATACTTTAGACTTGTACTGAGCCAAAAATCATTAAAGAGTTTATTATGGATGTCTTCAAAGAAAATTCCATAAGGCGATTTTTTCCTCTTAAAATAATCTGACTAGCACTTATTTCCTTGACAACAGATTTTTTTGTTTTTTTACCTAAAATAAAATAATCTCTTTCTTTTTGTCTTACAGCTTGTCAATCTACTTTTAGCTCGGTGGCATAGGTATTTTTATTCTACTCCAACAAACTAATTTTAATGTCAATATCTTTGATTTTACTCATGTATTATAACCTTGTGAATATCAATGTTCTTATAATAAACTAATATATAAAATTCTCATTATTTGTACAACTGACAAAATTACCAGAAACCTGTAAATCATGCTAGAGTTTGATCTACTTGGTAGACCAAAAGAAAATTTTGTGCTTTTTGCTATATATCTTGTAGACACTATAAAAAAATCAAGAACTGTACAAAAACGATTGATTATGGAAGTATTTTTAATCGTCGATTGAAACATCTCGATAAAAGTTTTGTTTGCGATATACAGCAAAGTCACGTGATGATCTGAACTCGACGAACCTCGACGAGTGGATTACTTGTGTCAGTTGGTTCAGTAAAGGGGGTAAAGTGATCCAGTCAAATGGAATGAAATTAAGTGATCCGGATTCAAAAGTGTAAGTTGGATCAGTTCAGAATTTCAAATAGAATACGCCTATAGACAAAATCGGAGAAGCGTTAAAACATTTAATAATAATAAATGGAAATGTGATATTAATATTTAAAAAAATTATGTATTAAAAATTGAATATTGATTTGTTTTTGAAATTATTTATCATAATATAAATTGAACTAAGTACCTATAATAAATTACTTGAAAGTATAAATGGTTACCTATCACATGTAGCTCGGTTGCCTGTATATCAATTAGTTGGGGAAGCAAACACCGAGTGGCGCTTAGATCAGTCTCAATTTATATCATTGCAGTTTCGCATCTATAGTACACAAAAATATTATATATAATCTAAGATCCCTACAGTTATCGGTCCGGTCTTATGAATCCCTTTTGATAAAAATGTAACATCCACCGTCCACTACATTTATGACCACTAAAACTTCCTCCAGAGTGACAATTCAAAAATAATTTCTTGAAGAATGTCCCTATCTGTGACCTATAAAAGCAGCAGTCTATCAGCCTCGCTTGAGAGCCAATAAAATTTGTCCAACTTGCCGTTTTTATATGATTTTTTATCGCTGTAAATCAGCAGATCGGCCGGCGGCTAAATGTGGACAATAACGTGGAGAAATAGACATCACTTACTGCGTCCGTCCTTGTCTAGTGCACTGCGCGGCCCGGGATGAGAAATTGACTTGTGTCGCTAAATAGATAAACGGTGATTGCGGTCATCCAGGGAGTCCACCGCCGATTTGTTACTTTATAGAGTTTTCACACGAAGATCGGATATTTTCACAAAGAAAATTTCCGCTCTATAACACACTGAAACACTGAAGCTGTGAATCTAATGCCCCTTTTACATGAAACTGATTTTTTTGTTTCAACGAATTTGTCGACTAACATTTGTTCTCCTTAAATACATATTTATAATTTTAGTTACTTTATACAAAGTGTCCCAGATTTAATTGTAAAGAAAATATTATCTACTTTCATGTAGGTGACTTCAAACTGCTTGAGAAGGCAAACAAAGTGTAAAAGCGAAACATTTTTATTTAAACTTGTATTATACTTGTGTTAGCTACCGAATAAAACAAAAAATTTATAAGTTAAAATTTTATCCTAGTTCGGAAAGCTAATTGTTTTATGCAAATTAATATACTCAACGGGTAATTGTTGATTTTGAATAATACCTATTACATAATAGTTATTTACATGATAAGTACGGTACGGTGTATTTTAGTGCATGATGTTTTACATTGAATTCAATAAACCGACACATTATAAGGTATCATATATTTTGACTGACATATGTATTTTCATATATTATACAACAAATAATTGAAAAAAAAACGCTACGCAAGAAATGAAACGTGCAAAACGCCAAACCGCGCAAATAATTATATCTTTACTAGACAATTTTTATTTCAATACAGGGAGTTTCAATACCTACTGCCTTGCCGTTTATATATAGTTTAAATTAGGTACGTTCAATTATTCGATTCGGTTAGAGCTGTCACTATAAGTCTCATTTCAGTTGTCTACTTAAAGTAGAGAGACTCTGAGACAAATTACAGATTCATTTATATAGTCGATATTATGTTTGAATGATACAGGGTCATATTCTATACTCCGTAAATATACAGTATGTTCAATTTATTTTAAAATTTCAATCAACCTCAACCGGTTTTGGTCACTTGGTTCATTAAAGCAAATGTATAGAATTTCACATTAAGAATTAAAGAAATTTAAAAATTTTGGCAAATATCGAAACCATACTCACCTGAGAAAAGTTGAGAAATTAATTCTTATAGTACTGCACTTTAATTTCCTATAATGAAATAGGTAGATAATCATCGTATACTTAACCATTTAAAAATACCCAATGAAAAGAGCATAACGTTTTAACAACGTAGTAATTCCGTACAAAATCCATGTTTGTATTTATGTTGACATTGGCGATGATGCGTGTCCGTTGAAGTGTTTATTGTTTACTTGTAAATACCGGCGATATCTGTGATTGTTTGCGCCGTGCAGTTGCGAGAGATAGCACTTAACCTCCACATCCACATCATCCCGATCCCGGTTATCGATTCCCGAGGGAGCAACTTCTTACGTTGTCGGGAAAAAAGCTTCCCTTCGTCGGCCACAAAAACTCCAGCAGAGCTCGATTGGGCCGGCAATTGCCGCTTATTCGCTGACCGGCCCCAGGGACCTTCCATGATCTCCTGGATACACCTGGAGAGATATGGACGCCCGGGGAATGCATTTGAATTTTGTTTAGCAAATATTCTAATTCGCCTGTTCGATCCAACCAAGGAATTGGGTTACACCAACTTTATGTTTCTGGAATTTAAATTTTCTTCCCACCGTTTTACCAACATGAGACCGCGAAATATATCGCACATTTTTTACACCCACACTGGAAATTGGGCAATCCGAAAGTGTTCATATTTTATTTCTATACTACCACTTACAAAAGTAGCCATAACACTATCGTAAATAAGTGCAGAAAGTGGAACGTAACATACCCCTTATAATACAACTACTTTAAGTTTTTAACAAATAGAATTATTAAAATTATCGTATTATTCAGTAATGGTTTTTTTGAAAGAAAATATATTTATTATTCCACATACCTCATTTTCACCTAATCAGAATGCTTCATTTGTTGGACGTAGGTACTTCAGTGAAGAAATTTAGTAAAACCACACTTGTTACATTTTGTTTAGACTATTGGCTCTTGTCAAAAATTACTATTAAATCACTCTAGCTTCGCTGTCGTTATCTAAATGACTAAATATCATTTTTGACTATCATTTATCCGTTACTACGTAACAAGTATTCGTAAATTTTCCTAATAAATTCATGTCTTTTATTATATTACTTATGATTACTCCATATTTATGTCATTTTCACCCAATCAAAATAGACAATTTTTTTGTGACTATTTCATTTATAAATTTATAAAACAGTCCAAATTCAAGATTCTGTCAAGTGACCAAGATTAATTTCGACAAAACACTGTCACAAGAAAAATTTCGCATCCTTTAAGCCAATAAAAGTTTGAAGAGTGTCTAGAAACATATTTTTTATATATCTGTCAAAGGTTGTTTTTGTTCACTTATTGTTATTTCGGAAATAGTCATCCGAATTAATTTTTCTCGTAATAATCTATATAATTTTCCAGCAAAAAAGTTTATCAATGACAATGTGTAGTCACTTACTTATTAGTATTCATGTAACCAGCCAGCTTGAAATATTGTTCTATAGTACCTTAGTATAATATTTTGTCATTATTACGCGTACATTTGAATGTTACAGTTGACATCGAAATATAAAAATACCTGTTAAAGATTTAAAATTCGCACACAATTCAAGATAAATTTTAAGACTTTTTGACAAATACATACATTCTTCTTATTGCAACAACTTATTACAATCCAGCAAAAATATTGCTCTTAAAATTTTTATTCCCAATAATCCTCTTATGGACTCATATTCACCTTTGCATATGAAGTTTAATCCTCGCATATTTCAAATATACCTCACCTGTGTGTATTATTCTTTTGGGCTATCGTTTCACCTCACTCGTACATAAGTGGAAAATTTGTTGAGATGTTTAACAATAATGTTTTCTTTGTTACAGCACTTCGATTGTCGAAATCACATACGAGTTATTCAACCAATGGGAGATGGGAATCGACTCTACATGTGTGGTACCAACGCCCATAACCCCAAGGATTGGGTTATTTATGTAAGTGAAAAAGAATTCATACATATTTTTTCTCTAATTTTTAACGAACACTCAATTTCTAAAGTTGTATGTAGTCGAATTAATTTGATACAATAGCAGTATTATTTTGACTTCCGTTTCATTTCACTTGGGTTTAAAGAGAAATGATTTGAACTGAAATTTTTAAGAAATAAATGAACGAAAATTATGGTCAATTTCAGAACTATCGCTGAAAATCTGTACTGTCCTTCGAATTAGATATAATTAAGAAAAAAATATCCGTATCATTTACTTGATCAATATAATTGCAATTTTGGTATTACTACAAAAAGAACGTTCAATGGTTCAATTGTTATCTTTATCACTACTCCAGAAACTGAACTTTTGCAAATGCGAGATCTCGCAAAAGAGTTTCTGGACATGCGATACACAAGATTGTATTGTACCTATGACACTTTTAATTTATTAAAAATTTATTATTACTACTTAAAATTTTATACACTGTAGGATTTTTATATTGGTTACATTTTCAATCCACATGGATATATAAACAATTCATTTGTTTTATTGAAACAAATTAATGACTTTTGTTCTAACCTAATAAATAAAACGAATGTAAATTGATATTTTTCAACAATTAACGTAATCATAATCGTTGAACACTAGTATAATATGAAAAATAAATCAAAAATAGTGATTTTAATTAACGTTCTACATTTTCAACAAAATAAAATTTAAAATTTTGACAAATTGCAATGCTTAAATACTTAAATTTGTATCCCTACATTGTGTGGACGATTTTGAGTTCTGTAATACTAGTCATATCGGACGGAAGCACCAAAAAATAAGTTTCAGCTTTAGGCTGACACATTTCATCAAAATTCAAGTAAAATTGCCATCCACCTGGAGAAATTCACTTCAATTTCAACTGCTGCTAAAACTTTCCTAAGGTAAACAAAAAAATATAGATGATTATTTAGGGATATTTTGTTTTGGAAAATGTTAGAATTCTACATAAAATGAAAGAAATTGTGATCAAAGACATTTAGTAACAGTGTTAGACATTTTTCAAATATAATGATTAAATTTCTCTATATCTTTTGCTACCTTAATTAAATTTGAAATACTGATTATTGTTAATTGTTAAAAACTTAAAAGGATCGTTTCAATCCATTATCCCAATTCCCAATCATAATTTTATTTATTTTTTATGACTTTAACTTGTCTGTATACTATTTTAAATCTGGGAATCAAACCCGAGATGTTTGTCATCTCTTTATCCCGCCTGCTAGTTTATTTAAAAATTGGAATGGATAATTTGGTGTAAAGTTGCCGCCAACGATATAATCTGGCGTTGTATGTGAATTTTTGATGTGGCTGGTAACTTTCATCCCTTATTCTCCGGGGGTGAAATAATTGTGGCAGTCTGCGCGTTAAACGGAATACCAAACGGCTAAACTTACACTTTAATAACACCAGGGCGGCTGTTCCTCACCTACAGCCCTCGCTGGGGTTCATTCTTCAAACGCTTACAAGCCAAGGGTTAAACACGCCATCATAACAAACATTGTGCGAAAAATCTTTGCGCTGATTTACTCTCTTTTAATTACTCTTGCTGGCGTACCAATTTTTCTCAAAAGTTCTTTTTATTATTCAAATTTACAAATAACTGAAATTACTTAAATGTGATCTGTTTTTTCTTTTCATTCGTTGAATTCAAATGACAAAATGATCCAGATGGACTCAAAAGTTAATAAAAGCAGTTTAGTAGGGTCTAATTTTTGAGCTACTGAAATCAAAGCATATTTTAAAGCATTCATATTCTGGAAAATGTATCTGAATGTGACGTAGTTTCCTTAGATCAAAAATAGATCAAACATCTAGTAATGCTTCAAGCGGAGCATCGGTCTATCGGAAAATTACAATAAAATGTGATCTAGAAAAATTAAAACAAATATTTATGAATGTTGTATTTCTTGACTTATAATATCAGAGCACAACTCTAAGTAGTGATTTTGTGAGACGAGACGAGACGAACGAGAATTTTCTTTTTCTCATATCGCCTCATTTTAAATATAATAGTTATTTATGATATAAGTGTTAAAAGTGACATTTTATGAGTGAGTGGGGAAGTTTGAAACGAGACGAAGCCGAGTTTAACAAACCCCACGAACGAAATAAAATCACTTTTAACACAAATATCATACACTATTTTTCCTACGACCACAGTTATGTACCTATTAGTAAATAAAAACTAAGCATTAGAATGACATTTATGACAGGTCATGATGTATTTGTTATGAACAACTGAACATAAGACGTGTTAAAAGTAAATTTGTTTTTTACTTTTAACACGTTGTCAATGGCAACGTTTTAAAAGTATTTACTGTGTTACAAACTGTTATTTTTAACTTGCTAAGCAACCGTTAAAAATACTATTTTTAACAGTGGTCGTAGGAAAAATATTTTATCTCGTCTCGAATATTATTATCTCATCTCGGTCTCGAATTTCGCCGACATTTCTCGAGTTTTCAAAGTCGAATATTCCAGGCTTTCTCAAGTACGCCATCTGTGCATACAGGGTTTCCATACCTAGCGATTCTTTGGAAAATTAGGAAAAAAATATGTATTTAGGGAAAATTGAAATTATTTTTTTCGGACTATAATTATCTGCTCTACCTACATTTTGACTCTACGTACTAGACAGACACATAAAAATGCACTAAAATGATTAAAATTCAAGTTTCTGATTTTGTTTTAACTGTACACTGTTACTACTGTTAGGCGGCGTATGGGATTTTTAGGTTATCAATTTAAATCTGTCAATTGTTGATGGTTTTTAGTAACTTCATTCTTAGTTTATCTAGTTTTATAGTGACATGGAGAACGATATTGCAGGTCTCTATTACACAAGGTATTTTTTATTCCTTGATTTTACATAATGGGGAAGTTTAGCGTGGTTGAAATTACATGTGAAATATCTTTTAGTCGTAAGTATATGAATAATTATAACTTAAAATGTAATTGAAAGTTAAAATTATGTTGCCACTTATTTATAATTAATGATTTATCTTCGAGCCACACTGACGTCACAAGTGAGTTATGCGCTTGCGCAGAAGGGATGGTGAGACCTGACTTTTTGAACGTAGGATGTATTTTGAGGCTTTACACCATACGCTTCTCTGTTGCCATTTGCACCCAGCGCATGCTGGTTAAGATAGACGATACGTTCTCCGTGAGCCACACTGACGTCATTTCTATATAAAATTAATTTTTTTGAGAAATCTAGGCATCTTTGGGTGAAATAAAATGTAGAATATCACTTTTGAGGGCAATCTTGATAAAATAAAAAAATAAAAAAAATACGCTAAACTTCCCCTTTTCTACGGATACTTGTTTATTTTTCTACTTCGACGGTGTAAAAATTTAATTCCTACTTTTTGAATCAAATAATAAAAGATGTCACAATGACGTTTGAAGAAAAATTATTATAAAAACCTCGAGAATATAGAAATTCAAGAATCTCGATTTTAATTTCATGTCTCGAAACTTTGTTTTTAAAATCATTCTCTCTCTCGTTCAAAATTTGGTCACATATTCTATTGATTACATGTTGTGAATGTTATATTTATTTATTTTTTGCTTCTTATTTTCGGGTTCCATCGTCTTCGATAACAAGTACAGTGAATAGGTGCACATATAATCTACCCTCGTACTAATTTACCCCGTATTAGATGTGAGGTGATATTTCTACCCCTGTTTAGCACTTGTCTTATCTTATGCTATTCCGTTTCGCCCTTAACGCGCTGTCGCCCTCTAAGACTGCGGTCGTACACCCCTATGTATTTTACTTATTTAAGGGCGTCTAATGTTATGCCACCTCACTGTCATTATAAGGACTTTCACACCCCAAGGGCAAGGACACAACTAAATTTTTATACAGTTTGCAAATATAAAACTTCTTTTTGTTTCCACAAACTCAACCTTGGGAGTAATATTCTTGTTAGTGTTATAGTTATCTTTTATTTCAGAGGTAACAATTTTTAAATTTGTTTAGAATTAGTGTTGTATTTATCCTTAATACATTCATATTTACTAGACAGTGTATACATTTAATAAAACAAATTAGGGAAATAATTAGCTGAATTTAAAACTGAGTATCATTTTAAAAATATTTTTTTGGGTAAAAATAATAATTTTTTCATACTAGGGTAATATCTAACACTTTACTATATTTATTTTATTTATCATACTGTCCAAAAATAAACTTCTTTCTTGATTTTCAAATATATTTGGTAAATATCCTTTATTTTGCATTACATTTTTTTAAATTAAACAAATTCCAATTCATTTCCATGTTTAGTAACAGGTACAAAATATTTTCTCTCTTCTAGCAAATGTTCTACGCTTTTGACCAAAAAACTAAAATTTTGACACATGAAGTTTTTAAAGTATATTTTACTTTCCGCTGTTAGTTAATGTTAATAATGTAGCGATCCAAGATCACGGTCAATACAGACAGGTCGAGACACGATATAATCACCCTTCTATTATACTGCTGACGCATCGAAGCTGCCAGAATATTCGAGAGTTTATTTGTTTTGATATATAAACCCAAGCAGGAAAAACCGCAAGACAGTGTAATATTAATAGGAGTGCTGGTGAACAAAAATAGTTGGTGATATAAATATCGTGTAAATAATTATTAAGAATTATTACTCTTAAATTAGTGTTTATAATTATTTTTATTATCTTTTTATAATTTATTTTTGGTTCATTAAACTTACTTATATAAATATTACTGTTTCAATTATTTGCCAAACTTCAAGCAAATAAATAAACATTACAATTCCAATATACTTAGTAAGCGATATTAAGCAATGAATGATATTTATTTTATGAATACTTTTACGTAATCTGATATGAACATGTTTATATACTGAAATAAGTGTAATTGGTTAGTAATGGAATTCGTTATCAAAATCGGATAAGACATTCCTTTGGTTACCTATACTTGTATATAGATTTTAAAACATGATAGAAATAATATAAAGACGTGAGAATGTGAATGTGAGTTGTGGTAATATATTTGTAAAATGATAAAATATTTTTCAGTTATGATGCGATTATAAGCTTAAAAGGTTTTTCGCAGGCCATTCTTATAATTTTGCAGTAAAATGAAACGCATCGGGTTGGTAACAATTTAAGCCAAATTAAAAGCATCACGCTGTAATCTTTTTGGAGTGGATTTGCCTTGGGTGAAACTTAATTTGCAGGGCTGTAGGGATAAACTATAATCCCTATAACAAGGTTTTTGACCTTCAGAATAACCGTTTAATTTTATTGTGAGGGTAAAGTGTGAATCAAATTTTTCGGGACCGTCGTATCCATAAACCGTATGAATATTTGAAAAGGGGCTGCAGCGAACGTCAATTGTTTTAGGGAAAAAACGACGCACACTAAAATATCCCATTACCCATAGAATATAAAAAGGAATCCGAAGAAATAAATAAAAGATCACCAGCACTTTTATACATAATTGATATGAGCTTTATTAAAAGCTTATCATTCACACGACATTCCCTTAAGGAACTGTGCCTTGAAAACAAAAATGTTCGTAGTTAAATGATCTTTAAGTTTTTCAAGTTCATTTGTTTTTTTTTTTTAATTTAATAACAATACATGATCAATCGCCAAAAAAATTATATCCTTATTTGATTATTTTGCCAAATATAAATAATAAAATGATAAGAATTCTTATAGCAACTTTATTTTTAAGTGAAGTAGAAAAAGTATAAAACATATATAAAAACATTTATTTTTGTCGGGACAAAATTGAAACCGAACCGATTTATTGTTTTTTAAATCGAACCGTAACAAATTGGAGAGCAATAGTTACTTGTATCACTAGTCCAGAAACTAAACTTTTGCGAGAGCAAGCTTATTTTAACAGGTCGAGCTTAAAGCGAGGCCTACAAATAATGCGAGATCTCGCAAAAGAGTTTCTGGACGTGTGACACACAAGATTTTTTGCGCCGATGATACTTTTAATTTTTGAAGAAACATTATTACTGCTTAAAATTTTATACCCTTTAGGTTTTTATTTTAAAAACATGGTTTACATGGATATATAAACAATTCACTTGTTTTATTCAAAAAATTTAGTGACATTTATTCTAACCTAACAAATAAAACGAATGTGATTTGATATTTCTCAAAAATTAACGTAATTATAATCATACAAGACGAGTATAATATGAATAATAAATCAAAAATAGTTGTTTTAATTAACGTTTTACATTTCCAATAAAATAAAATTAAAATTTTTGACAGATAATGCTAAAATATTTAAGTTGGCAACCCTACTGAGAGTTTCTAGACGTTTTTGAGTTCTGTAATACTAGTCATAATGGGACGGAGGCGCGAAAAATATGTTTTGACGTTTATAGTACAAACTTAAAAATAATAGTAAATTACTATTATTACTGAAAAAAGAGTTGAAATATATGTTAAGAATTCGTCGTTTGCAATCTATTTTTATTAACTCTTTTGACATATTTTACTAAAAGTAACTTTTTCTACTCCTGCTTTGAAAATACAATTTTCTGGTTTGTTTTTCATGCTGAAAGTGACTCTTTGCAGCACTAATAAATGTTTGTTGCATTGTTGCTGCCTTGGATACGCATCACAAATACAAAATTTGCAATAAATGTCAAATTATGTTTAAAAAATAATTTTTTATTTCCTTATTTTTTATCTTGCAGGAGTAGAAAAAATAGTGTGTATAACACGTGTTGAAAGTCCTTTGCCGAACACAAACGATTGCAGCCTGAGCGATTGGTTCGACAAAGATAGACTTTCAGCACTTGATATACAAATAACTATTGTGACCCGTTTTATCCTTATACAACTATTTATTCAACAATCCAAACGTTAGTTTGTGTGTTCCAACAAAATATCTATTTATTTTTAAAAAGATATTATATGCATATATTATATTTACTAAATCTTGCTGAACATGCCCTCAGCGTTCTTACCTCTTTTTCCACACACACTGTCGTTCCTTATTGTTAAAGACGTTACTTCTTGTTAGCAACTGCAGTAATTATGCACAACTGTTTGTGCTACGCGTGAGTGTCGTCGCCTCGGGGCCTCCCTCAAAGCGGAGATCTCAAAGGCTTATTACCCGCAGATCGCATTACAATACCGGCTTCAATCACTTCATACCCAGCAAGCTCCGGCTTCAATTAACGGCTGCGCGCTGCCTGTGCCTGTGCAGTTTTTAGGGTTGACCGTAATCTAAATTAATTTAAGGGTGTGATGATTACGGATGGGTGTACTAGAGCGGGAAATCTGCTTAATGCGATGAGCAGGATTTTGTGGTTTGAATTTATTTTTCGAACATGGAGTTTGATTTGTTCAATTTTTCCATGGTGTAACACGTAACAGTGTCTCAAACTGTACGTTACTAATATTTATTTAACATTTGGCTCACGTAAAAATGGTACTAGTGGTGCACTCTTCATGTGAGCTGGAGTGCCCAGTAGCATCTTGCATGAATTTACTAATAAGTTTCGACATGTAATTCTGATTGCACTAGTCAAAATTTATGTTTTACAAAATTTTTGAGAAAAAAAATATACCTAAAACTTTTATCAAATATTTTTTTTTAAATTAAATTAAAATTTACCACTACCGAAAATTATAATTTATTCCAAGAAAGGGAATCGAGTCTGACAACTATTAGCAATGCAATAAACTATCATATATTTCAGGGCTTCAAACCAGCACTAAACCTAAAACCGGAAACAAAATATAACGTTATTTATGTCAGAACAGAAACCAATATAAATGAAAATAAAATATCAATTTATTTTAGTTCAGTATATGTTCAAACCGTATCGAAACCATAACTGAAAACCGCATCGATATTTAAAATTTTATGAATTTATAGCCGAAAACCAAAACCTATATTTTATTTCTTCAAATATGGAAACCGAAAACCGACACAAAAATAAATTTATTCTGTAATCAAAAAATATCGGTACTAAAGCCAGTATAAATATAAATTTTGTACTACACTGAAAATATTAACCATAAATTTTACTCACTTTTATAAAATTCTAGTGAAATTTTAAGTCGCAATCAGTGAAACTTGTCCGTATGTCTCTAGGACACACTTGGATAGGACGATCGTCATAAGTCTTACTTAGTTCACAACTTCAAATTAAAGTAACTATACTTTTACATAGAACAACTTACAATTTTAACCGAAATCGTAACGAAACCGAAATTTATTTGTTTGTGAATCGAAAACCAATACAATATTTTAAAATAACCGTTAACTGTAACCGAACCCTAAAATTTTTCGGTTAAGTACTGAATCTTACTCTCAAATAAATTTTTAATAAATACAAATGAAAACATTTACAATTTAATCACTCTAAACTAAACTAAAAACAGAGAACGATATTTTTATGGGAACGAAAACCAGAACTGAAAACAGAACAAAATTATTTTTTTAATTGAACTGGAACAAAAACCGAAAAAGAAAAAATAAAAGTAGGAAGCCCTAGTCTTTTCTTTTTCTTCTTCTTCTTCTTCAAAGAAATAAAACGGCAATATTTGAAAAACAGTTTTAACTTCACCCTTTTGAAAAATTAATTTCAAGACATTTTCTTCCAATAAATATTTTTGTAAAATTTACTAGGCATCCGTAAAACAACTATATTGACAATTATTTTTGGAAATAGAATTATGACTAAAATATATTAACAAAATCTGTTTTCATTATTATCTTTAATAATAATTGACAATATCTAAAATTTGGTAAAGACTGTCATCTCTCTTATCTTTTCCTTCTAGTAATTAATTTATGTTTGTGATCATTTAAAGACTTTTGTAATTTAGAGAAAGTTTAATACTAACTTCTTTAAAATGTAATTTCAAGGAACTTCGAATTAATTTTGTTGTTATTTTTGCCATTCATCCAAAACTCAATATCAACGATATATCGTACCCTTGCGACAAAAGTAACAAAAACTTGTGTTTTAAGTTATTACCAGTACCACTAATACAATATTCTATTACGTTGCAAACAGTTTTTCGATTTTCTTAAGTAAACCTTAAAAAAAATTAATTGTCCTTTTATTCTTAAACTAAATCTCTCTTTTTCTTCTCCAGGCCAACTTGACGCACCTCCCACGCCACGAATACGTCCCAGGCATCGGCATGGGCATCGCCAAGTGCCCTTACGACCCAGCCGACAACTCCACCGCCGTGTGGGTGGAGCACGGTAACCCCGGAGACCTTCCCGGGTTGTACTCCGGCACCAACGCCGAGTTCACCAAGGCTGACACCGTCATCTTCAGGACTGATCTGCACAACCTTACCACAGGGAGGAGGGAGTTCAGCTTTAAACGGACGCTGAAATATGACTCCAAGTGGCTTGACAGTAAGTTGCTTTGAATACAAACATACAGGGTGGAAATGAAAATGAACTTGAGTAGTATGACATGTGTAGATTACTATACTCCATTTAAAAACTACGAGGAGTGAATGCAGCCACATTTACACTGTGATAGATCACAATAAAGTTTGAAGCGCATAAAACTTGTGAAATATCACAAAGAAATATAAAGTACAATAATAACGTGATAAGAATAATGAACTAAAAAAATTGATAACCGTGAAACGAAACTTGAAACACTTTTTTACACGATAGCTAAAGTGACAAATATTGTTGAGTGTAAAACTGGCGTTACGTCAGCCAATCAGAAATATTTATTTTAATGCGCCAACTTCAGATCACTTCTCCTAGTTATTAAATAGATTATAAAGTGAAACAATTTTTTAAAAATTCTAAAAACGAAAATTCGACTTTTGTAGGGAAACTTTTTTTACTGCTGTTTTAAATCATATTTCTTTAAAAATATGTTTATCAAAAATACATACAAAATTAGTTGTATAAGATATTATTCTTACTAATTAAATTAAATAGTATTTTTAACGAAAATTATGTTTTTATTTACAGAAGAATGCAAATGCGTTGCCAGTAGTCTAGTAGCACAAAAAATGAAAGCTTAATGAAAACTATCCTTAAATATGCGAATTTTTGAAAAAATCTTTCACTTTCGTAATCTTTACATGTCATACTACTCACCCTTAAAATTATGACATTAAGTTCATTTCCCCCTGTATAGACGCAACAAATAAAATTTTGAATGTGGAATATTAAAAATAAAATGCCACATGCGTATTAATAAAATGTTATTTTTTGTTGGTGTTTAATTTGTATTATAAAAAATTCGACAAATATTTGAAAACATGCAAAAAATATTAACAATTTTTATATCTTTTATATGAAAAATGTATTGGATTCCAATTTTATTTATTCACATTCATTGGCTTGTAAATATAAATAAACGTTTACTTTTATTGAAAATTTAATACGTGTACCATCAAGACATATTTCCAAGAATAATATATAAATACATTTGTAATTCCCTCAATATAATTTATAAATTTTCTTTTGTTAAATTTACAATTGCTATTCGTTGTAAATTTCATTTTGCATTATATTTTTATTAATCCTGACAATTTCAAAAAAATCCAAGACATTTTTAATAAAATTATCACAAAAAATGCAATAAAACCTTTTTCAATTTCTTTCAGAAAAGTATAATCTCTTTAAATTAAATCTCGTATTCAGGTATTTCATTTTTATTTTCCACAAATTACATACAAGAAAAGCAAGAATAAAAATCAATTATAAATGGTATTTCTTCTGCAAGGTGTTCTAACTTTTGCAAAGGAATAGTTTCTTTATTATATCGTAAACTAAAACAATCTTAAAATAATTATTATCAATAACATTTCAAGTACACATCCTACTCTCAAAATATACCACTTTAATGTTTATTGATACGTAGTGTATTTTTGAAATTCAGTATACCGTTTCTTTCAATATATAATAGATGGCACTGACTGTCCACTTGCGTTTCATCCTTCTACAACCCATTTACCAATATACTATTTTATTTTATACTAAACAGATGGCACTTAATATCCAGTTGTTTTTATCCTTCTGCAGATCATTTACAAATACTCTATTTTATAGCGTAATCAAGAGATGTGCTGCCTGTCCAGTTATATTTCATCCTTCTACAAGTCATTTACCAATATATTATTTCATTTTATTCACAAAAGAGGGTACTGATGGTCTAGTTGTATTTTATACTTCTACGGTCTTTTATTAATGCACTATTTTTATATACACTCAAAAGATGGTTCTGATTGTTTAATTGTTTTAAACCTTTGCAATTTATATGCAAATACATTTTTTTATCAGAGCAGTTCGATTTAAGTTAAGTTACTGTTAAGTAGTGGTGATGTTATCTAAATAACACTTTTTTTGGTTATATTATTAACAGTAATATTTTTAAAATAAACTTGTGATTACAACAATGTGTTGGGGGAAAAAGTACGTAAAAATCCTCGGAATCTTTAGATTTCAATTAAAGCAATGAGCAAAACTTTTATCACCCCTAGGTCTCTATCGCAGTGCAATCTAAATGCATTTAACTTTTAAATTTGTAGAAATAATTAAAGGAACGATTCTTCTAGTCGATTGAGTCCATTGTTAACCCTTTAAGATAAAGAAATCTATAGAGAAAGCCGTCTTGTCACGGAGAACGGAAATTAAAAATGCAATAATGGAGAAGAATTGATAAGTTTATAGTTCCCAATCGCGAGTTTAATGTACCGTAAATTATTACACAAAAAATAAATTGAATAAATCAGGATTCTTTCAGTGAAATGGAAATTCAATAATGGCTTCACATTACCCCCATATGAATTGAATTATCTAAACTCTAAAATCAATGCTGAAACTATGCAAACTCTGTAGTAATAAATAATAATTAATTTCTTGTTGGCACTGTAATTTTATTTATTTAATGATGACATTAATGTGCACGTTAGCGTTTATTTGTGACAATATACCTCCACGACAAATTAATTTTAAAACTGATGGAGATCGTGATTTTATTTATTTAGTCATCCGCATTGATTAACATACATCAACGTGAATCTCTGTATATCGAATACATTGGATCAGTCTACAACACGGACCGCAAACATTTCTAGCGAATGATAAACTAAGCAACGCTCTCCGGCTGAAATGTACATCCATCAATCGGCCTGTCAAACCGAACGTCGAGCAGAATCGAGCGACGAGATCATCTCTGCCAGCAGAAGTGATTTTAATGGATACATGAACGCGTGGAAATCCACCGAATAAGATCACTAAATATCATTTTAAACCAGATTTTTCATTTAGAAGGGTGGATGTTGAATATACAGGCCAGTGAAAGGGTTACAAAATTTAAGAATATGAATTCCCTACTAACCACGTTTAGGCCAAAATGGCGGATAAGTTAAACAACTGAAGTTCACTGTATTGATGTTGCCGTTTTTAGTACAATTTAACAATACATGTTTAAGGAATCTAGTACACTTTGAAAATTTGATAATTATGACGTTTTTGTTATCATTATAAGCAATAAAATACATATGAAATCGAATTTCGCGCGATAATTTTGAAGGAAGTGCCGCTAGTAGACTGCTGCACCACCATTAGTAGATGATGAAAAACCCTAGTTTTTATTGTTGTTTGTTGGTAATGAAGTGTCTGTTTCCGTTTCCCGCTCTTTTATTTCTATCTTCCTAACCTTGTTTATCTATAATAAAATATGAGTTTTTTTGAACTTTTTCTTTCAAATTTTTAAATTTCCTATGTCAGTACTCTTGGACTGACTAAATTCGTATAACTTTAAAAATGCTTGCAATATAACTATTATTTATAATACCAAGAGAAGAATAAACGAAACAAACTTAACTAAGTTTTAATTAAAAAAAATAATATAACAGTCTTGGAAATATGAAAATACAAGACATCTGATCACTCTAAAGTAAAGTAAACTAAAATATATTCTAATACATACTTTATAAATTATTAATATTGCAATATACTAATAATTAAAAGATATTTGCTCGAATATAAGTAACTGATTATTGTCTAGACTTAATAATCCGGATTTTTCTGTAATCATATTATAATATATTGAATAAAATCACGCTAAATAATTAAAGTAGATTTTATACTGTTAATATCTCTATGGATTAATATCGTGAATTCAATGTTGCTCTTTTGTGTCTATACAACAAATTATTGACAGATTGGTAAATATACAATACCGATGAAAACAAATATTTGTTCATTAAATATAATAAAAGTCGTCATTTTATTTGCATTTAAATATTCCATTACATATTTCTATATTAGTATAACTGTTTTCAAAATTTAATATTCGTTATTTTGTCGCTTCTTTTTTTCAATGATCAAACGTAAAATCAACAAGGAAGTTAAAAATATTATTCCATTGAGTCTAGTAAACCATTTTTGTATTTTTTGATATTGTATAAAATATATGTCTGGAATATTTGACATCATTATCTCAAACGTGAAAAACTTTTCACATATTATGAAATTGCGTTTCATGTAAGCTTCAATCACATTTGATGATAATTCCGTTAAGCCCTCCATATCATTTAGCAAAGCCTGCAAAGAGAGACAGTTAACGAGAAACGCATCTCGTAATTCCTATGAAGCTTGGAGCAGAGAATTTAGTTTCATTGACAGTTTACCAGGTTTCTAAAATTAGTTTTATAGCCGTCATTAAGAAATTCAAAGTTTTTTTTTTGTGTGTAATACATATTTTAGAGTAGGAATTTAAAGCTCAATTCCTCGATTATTAAATGATCGTCGTATAATAATGGTGGAATGCAAGGAACGTGATCTCTTAATAAAAACGTATGTCTAATGAATTTTCTCTCTTCGATTTCTAATTTGGATTGGCCGACAACTATTCCATAGAAATTCTGGATGTCTGGATGTCTGAAGTCATTTCCAGAGTCACGTCTTGTTCGCATTCCCTCAACATAATTAAAATCTTATTTTCTATTTCTCTGTCTTCGGTAATATCCGGCTAGCAAGCTCGATAATTAAGCTACGGGTCATAGAATCAAATCTTTTTTCCACAAAAAAATTACTTGTTGTAAATAATTCAAAAAGGAATGAGATATAAATCCATTCTATTCATTTTTAAAAGAATACAATAACAAGTGACCTGATTTCAACAAGGAAAAATAATTGAACGTCAAAATGTAATCATAAAATTTGTAATAATGAAATGAAAAGTTTTTTAAAAATTAATAAAATAAATAATACTTATATGAGCTTTTAGATAAAAGGACTTTATGAAAAAAGAAACATAAAACTACACAATCACAATGTTTTGAATTTCCCATTTCAGCTCGTGAAATATTGTTGGTCCGAAGAGAAAATTTGACATTATTTGCAATTTTATATTTAATATAAAATTTTATCAATAAAAATCGATCAATGACAATTTTCACTATATTATGTTCCATCAAATTCACAATTCACGAACAACGATAATCACACTTGACAACAGTGGGAAACTTTAAATAGACGTCAAAATTTGAATTCAACTATATTTTTACCCCAACATTTTAACAATTTTTGCATTTCCCTCATATCTATTTAAAGTTTGCTACTTTTTTCCACTCGTCAAATTTGCATTACCATTAAAAACTGTCTAACCTACTTAAATGTAGAAAAACTAGAAAAAAATAAAATAAGTTCATATTTAAAATAAAATAATCTGACATGAAATTCAAGTAATTTTTTTCCGGAAACATCAGTCTTTCGGACGAGAAAGCAACTCATATTTGCAAATTTAATTTTAATGTTTTTAAACTTCTCTGTGCGTCACCTGAACTTTTAAATTAGCTACATTATTTTTTACATTTACATATTTATATCCCAAATTTAACTTTTAATTCACTCAAGTAAACTCACAAACAATTTGCTTTTTAAATCACAATTTTAGGATAATTTTATTAAGTTGTTCCACATTGTAAAATTGTCTTTCTTTTCAGAGCCAAACTTCGTCGGTTCTTTCGACATCGGAGACTTCGTTCTATTCTTCTTCCGAGAAACAGCTGTGGAGTACATCAACTGCGGAAAAAGTGTCTACTCGAGAGTCGCCAGAGTTTGCAAGAAGGATACCGGAGGAAAGAATATATTAAGCCAAAATTGGGCTACGTATCTTAAAGCTAGGCTCAATTGTTCCATTCCTGGAGAATTCCCCTTCTACTTCAATGAAATCCGTAAGTAAAATACTTCATACGTTTCACAAAATCTATAAAGGAATCAACCTAGAATTAAATTAAATTTTACTTAATTTATTTCATTGATAAACATAAACTTAAAAAATTGAATAAAGTTGATAAGTTTATGAAATACGTTAAAGATTTGTTGAAAATAAATATAGATTTCCATTTTTAAAAATATACATTGTCTCAAGGTTCTCAAACTATAAATTTAAAAAATATGTATAACTACATTACGTAATCATACCGATTTTGATATTTCGATATTTTAATGAATATCCACGAATAAAGTCTATTTTACAGTTATTAAAATTGTTTTATTTTAACAATGTACGAAATAGGAGTTATGACTTTATATTCAACAAAATGAGTTAAATTTAAAAATATTTGGACAAAAATAAATGAGTGAAATTTCCTGTTGGTTCTAATATAATTGTACAATAGGACATGCTGGCGTTAATAATGATCCGCAAATAAATTAAAACAAAATATTGTTAAAGCAATCTAATTTCTGCTCAGCGCTAAAATGTCAACTTTAAAAAAAATAAGCAAGTGGTGAATATTGATTTTCTCGATACCAGTTGAAATATAGCGGGAAACTTTAAATAGATGTCAAGAAAATGTTAAAATTGTCATAATGTTGTTAAAAATAGCGCTAATTTTAAATTTTGGCGTCTAAAGTTTTTCACTATTTTTCCACTGTTGTTAAGATTATGTTCCCAATCCAATAGTTCAATACCCGCTATTTTCTGTTAATTTCATGTTCGAATAAATATAATTGAATGAAGGTTCTCTATAATTCTCTTTCTTTCTTTCAGAGAGCATCTACAAGGTTCCCGGTGACGATACCAAATTCTACGGAACCTTCACCACTTCCACCAACGGTTTGATGGGATCAGCTATCTGTTCCTTCAAGCTCACCGACATCCAGGCTGCTTTCAACGGCAAATTCAAAGAACAAGCATCTTCTAGTTCAGCGTGGTTACCAGTTCTCAACAACAGAGTGCCTGAACCCCGTCCAGGAACATGTGTCAATGACACTGAAACTTTACCCGACACTGTCTTGAACTTTATAAGACTGCACCCATTGATGGATTCGGCCGTTATGCACGAGAATGAAAAACCAGTGTTCTTCAAACGAGATCTCCTGTTCACGAGACTGGTTGTTGATAAAGTTAGGATAGATGTTTTAGGATCTGTTTCAGAATACACTGTCTACTATGCAGGAACAAGTAAGATATACGTCGAATCTGTTTGTTGACATCTTATTTTTAATTTGTCTCTCTTTAGATGATGGTAGGGTTCATAAAATTGTGCAATGGTACGACCAGAATGGTGAATCATCTTCCATTCTTCTGGACGTGTTTGATGTGACTCCTGGAGAACCTATTCAAATCATGGAGATCTCTAAGAAGCATAAGGCTCTGTACGTAGCGTCAGATCATCGTGTGAAGCAAGTCGACTTGGTGATGTGCAACAGAAGATATGATAACTGCTTAAGATGTGTACATGACCCGTATTGCGGATGGGATAAGGATACAAATACCTGTAAGACTTATTCACCAGGGTAAGTGTTTTTTTAATGTTTAATTATATTTTTTTCATTTGTTTTATTTGAAACTAATATGGTTTCAATTGGAAGTGATGCTCACTGTTATATTCAAAACTACAAAGATATTATTTTTAGAAACAATAAGTATATTTATAATTTCTATTTCGACTCTAAATAGTACCATCCACTAGGGTTGACCTGATTGAAAATCATTTGGTTTAAATAACTATTTAATAACATGAAAAAAAAGTGTAGTTATTTGCTATAAAACTATTAATAACAAGCAAAATATGATCTGTACATTATAATATCCTAAAATTATATGTTATTTTATCACTTTAATTAACATGTAACATAAGAAAAAATAAGTATTTTAATGCGTCACCACTCTCCTCCCTATTACGGTTTTATTATAGATTTTGTTTTCGTTTAGAAAATAAAATATTTATATTGTTTTTAAATCAATTAAAAAAGTTCACTAACACTAATAGATATCTTTAAAAATTAAAAAAAAAAATCATAAAATACGTATTTAGTGTAAAAAAAAAACATTGGATTTTATAGATCAAGAATTTTTGTTCACCCTGCTATGGCACTGTTTAAGGAAATTGGACTGATGATTGATTTCTTAAACTTTCTGTTTTTGTATCTCAACATTTGTAATTTGATATACGGTAATAATATTTTCTTATTTATTGCAGATTATTACAAGACGTTTCTAACAGCACCGTAGATGTTTGCGACAGCAGTGTAGTCAAAAAGAAAATGTTAGTAACATGGGGCCAAAGTCTTCATTTAGGTTGCTTCTTGAAGATGCCTGCTGTTTTACAATCTCAAACCATCACCTGGTATCATTACTCAAAAGAAAAAGGACGATACAAGATCGTATTCAGGTAAAAACAGATTTTAAATTACGATTTACATTATTACATCATTAACAACCTATTTTACATTGTGTATTGTAATGTTCCAGGCCAGACAAGTACATAGAGACGTCAGAGCACGGCCTGGTGATCATCGCAGTGACAGAAGCAGACGCCGGTCGGTATGATTGTTGGATGGGGGCCTCTCTGCTCTGCTCCTACAACGTGACCGTGGACGCACACCGCTGTGCGCCACCGTCCAAGTCCAACGACTACCAGAAGATTTACTCGGATTGGTGCCACGAATTCGAGAAATACAAGAGTGCCATGAAGACGTGGGAGAGGAAGCAAGCAGTAAGTATTTTTTAAATATTCCTTAAATAAGTTAACCTGACACCAAAATATTTGTTATAAAAATATTACAATAATATGTTTCAAATTCTCTTAATACAGAATCGAGAATCATACTTTCATAATTTTACTACTCTTCCTACTTTTCAAATTGATATAATATAATATATAATAATATAAGAAAATATTTTTTTTACTTAAAAGTACAAATCTTCCGCTTTGGTAGTAACGTTTATCGCTATTTTATGATAGATTCAACCGCTATAAAAAAATATCTGGCAACAATATTTAAGTTAATTTAAGCGTTAAGGCGAACCAATAAGTGGTTAAATGTCTTATGAGTTGTTGCGCAGTTTACAAATTTTGAGACAAGGTAGTTACTGATTATCCCACAAACATCGACTTTTCTGAAATCTCTAATTCTATTTATATTTTTCTTTCATCCAGTTTCATTTTGCTTTTATTATATTCATTATTTCTCTAGTTTATTATTTTCATTGTTATAATATCGTTATTTTTGTTATTGTAATTAAAATCCGCTATTTTCTAGAGCACTATACTTTTTTTATAGCTATCTTCACTAATAACAGAAATAAATTATTTTTATTGAAACAGTTCATTGTACACAATTTGGTGATATATTAGATAAACTATCAGAAAATTTGAATAATGGGGAAGTTTAGCGTGGTTGAAATTACATGTGAAATATCTTTTAGTCGTAAGTATATGAATAATTATAACTTAAAATGTAATTGAAAGTTAAAATTATGTTGCCAATTATTTGTAATTAATGATTTATTTTCGAGCCACTCTGACGTCACAAGTGAGATATGCGCTTGCGCAGAAGGGATGGTGAGATCTGACTTTTTGAACGTAGGTTGTATCTTGCGGCATTACACTACACGCTTCTCTGTTGCCATGGGAACCCAGCGCGCGCTGGTTAAGATAGACGATACGTTCTCCGCGAGCCACTCTGAAGTCATTTATGTATAAAATTTTATTTTTTGAGAAATCTAGGCATCTTTGGGTGAAATAAAATGTAGAATCACTTTTGAGGGCAATCTTGATAAAATAAAAAAATAAAAAATATACGCTAAACTTCCCCATTTGGTGATATATTAGATAAACTATCAGAAAATTTGAATAATTTGCGGACTAAATAATGCTTAATAATGTTGTACATTTGGTTATGTCTTATTTTCTAATATTTCCGTGGGTTTGCAGCAATGCAGTTCGCGACAAAACGACAGCAACCAGAACAGCTATCCGAACGACATCCACCGGCAAATAGTCTGATAGCTGATGCAGCTGGGCCCGCTTACCATTACTCCGCTAGGCTTGCCGTTGCACTGGACTCTCGTGCTGTTTGTGTAAATACCTTCTCTTCTGTTTCGGGAGCCAGCGCCGTGTACAGTGACTATGTACAGTGCTAGTGCTGCAGTAACTCTTCTTCAGACATGGACACTCACAGGGAGACTTCTCATTTGCGCCATTTTGTTACTTGTTAACAAGACAATCTTGTGGGGGACGAAACATGTATTTGGAGCTTCAATTCTGCATGCAATACAAGTTTTCTATTTGAGAAAAAAATATCTGGCACCTAGTTTATAAATTCAAATTATCTACGAATATACATTTCTGAGATACTTAAATACTATACATTAATGCTTTATGATATAGTTTATAAAATGTGCAGAATATGTGTTTTTCTGCACTTGTTGCATAATATACAATTTCAAATTGTAAATTAAATACAGTAATATTTTGGATTGAGTGATATTTCATGAGGAATTGAAACTATGAAGATGTTTTCTAAAGTCCTGATATGTTTTTCCCCTGTATTGTATCTTTGAGGCATCTGTACTTGTAAAAATAAATTTAGATATAGTCTAGAAGCTTTCCCGCATTTCGGAAACAGTAACAATATATTGTTCTGTTGTGCATATCCTCTGTTATGATTTTACAAATATGAGGAGTGATCAGAAACGAATGTATAGAGTTAAAATCGTAATAGATTCATATATTTCGTTATTTTTTTAATGTAATGCTTGCTTTCTGATTGATCCTTATATGAATGTAAATAAATATATTCCAAGTCTTGAAAATATTAAAATTTGAATTTGATATCTATTCTGTAGATCTGTGATATATCTGTCATCATTTGTGGAATTGTATGATAAGTTTATTTTAATACAAGACGCCTAGATAATCACTCATTTGAAAATTGGACCAAAGTTGATGATTTTCTTAATTTTTTATCTTTTTTTGACGTTTTAAAGTGTATGATTAAGCAATATTTGTATTCATTTCTATGTGATTAAGTTTATAATAGTTCCATCCCCTTATAATCGTAAGATAGTTCTTTTTCTAGATAGTGTAAAGTTTAGTTTTCTTATGGCTTAAGTACCTAATGTAAATTGCAATAATGTTTTGTAAAAATGATAGTTTAACAGGATTACTCATCTTGCTTTAATTCTGATTTTTTTACGAAAGCAAGAAAGTAACCCTTAATGTATTTCGCGTACATTCTATAAATTTTAAATGGCCAAACTGTAGTTTTTGAGTTCTTTTTGGTATTGTACGTGGAATACATTTAGCACAATAAGGCACCCATATGTTTATAAAATTGTAAATACCTATGTATAGCATATATACATACATGTGAGGTCGGATAAAAAAATCATTTGGGAATATTTTTACTAAGCTAGAGAAATAAGATTTAAGGGCCAAACAAAGGTACTTTAAACCTTGGAAGTATATACCGGGAGTTTGTTAATGATTGAAACAAAATTAATAAATTGGTATCCCTGATTAATGGTCATCTTTGCAGTTTATTTTGTGTTGTGATTTAAAATAATAACAATTTTTATTAATCTTAATTACTGTACTTTGTGTTTATTATTAAAAATAAAGCTGGATAATTTGTTTCTAATATTAAAAAATCAGGTATATTCAGTCATTTATAATCATCTGGTACATATTTATTATTATTAAAACTTAAATTTTACGACATTCAAAAAGTGTATTAGGAAATTAACGTCCTTTATTGACTACTTAAATCTTACTACTATAGCAAAATAAGTTAAAAATATTATCAATATGTATATTTTTGCCAGATCTCCAAAAGACACGTAAATTTAACGGTTTTTAAAGTGAAACTTCGCACTCAATAAAGTTATAAGTTTGTGAGTGTGTAATTTTAAAAACTATTAGATTTCCGTGACTTATTTAGCTATAACCGATCTTTGTAATTCATTTAGAATGTAACTCTTAAGATTGTTATTTAGATTATTTTAAAATTGTTTTTCATACTAGCATGTTCCTGTCATTAAGTTCATAAATTCCTGCTGCTCTGAATTTATAAGAACTGTATATAATAAGATTTTTATTTAGTAGTATTTATTTGTTAGCATAGAACACATATTGTGACATTGCTTTTTAGCTTTGCAGAGTAATCAGTAGAACATTTCATAGTTCATTATGGTATTAATACTACAATCAGATACAGTTTGTAATTAATATATAACAAGAATTTTAAAATAAAACAGTATTTTAATTCCCTATCACTGATTTTTTTGCCTTTTGGGTTTTTGTTTTATTCAGTTATAATTTGCATCCGAAATACTATATTAAAATAAAATTTAGTGCACCCACCATGTTACCGACTACCACATACAAGGGAAGTATTTTAATTATTTATATTTAACTTTGGGTTTTTGCTTTGACCGGCAAAGAGTGTGGACGTGTCCGTAGCTACCGATATTCTAACTCGAATCTAAACGAGAAATACCGTAGTTCCGGGACACGAGTGAAATTATATAGTGCAGTGTAAAAACAAGTGCATAATCACTACGTTTTAATAGTAAATTCCAAAAACGCATTTAAATTAAAGAAAACATGGTCTTTTAACAAACTGTGCTAATTAATCGTGCGCTAATAAATGTGCTAACAGTGGCGGACTAACTATATTTTTTCTGGAGATCATACAAATGTTCGCTACTGATAAAGCCAGAATCAATAGAGAATTATTGAAAAGATGAAGGACAAATAATCAGGAAGAAGAGAACGATAGAACAAACAAAATAAATAAAATCGAAGAAATTACAGAAAACATGGAATTGGAAGATTATTCATAAACATTATGCATTTTAAAATATAAATATTTACAAAAATTCAATTTGTTATTGAAATAATCCCACGCCAATGGTAGATTGCTTTCCCATTTATGGTTTACGCCCCTAGTTTATTGGATCAGTGCAGTTTTGAACTTGGTTGACATGGGGTAAGTATAGCTACTATAACCCAGAACTGCACAGGGCAACTTGTAGGCCAGGCATGGGTCTACGATACGTTTAGTATGTACTCTGCGGCACATTGAACACCATTAGAAAAAAAGTATATTTATATTGCCGTCTCCTTTGTTGCATTATATGCGCGAGAATGATTGTCCCTTTTCTATTTTGGACGAGCTATACCTCTTAATTTCCCAATGAAATGTAGAATTTTCCAAGATTTACGAATAATTTTTTAAGTCTGGCACCACTGATGTCTTAGATCATGTATCTTACGAACTAGATGTAAGAATCCCTATGCTACATAATACATTTGCAGGGAATGCTTAAGAGTAAGAGAGATAGATTTATACAATGTCGCAAGTTCGTAAGCTACATAATCTAAGTTCAAAGTATGAAGCAATCAATGTTGCCAATAATGTAATATAAAAGAATATATATGAAAAATATAAACAGTGATATTTTAAAAGGTATAAATATTCAACAAGTTTATATAGGAATATTTAATAATATTAGCGTTTATTTCAAAAGTATATTGATTTTCTGTAAAACTAAATTAGATTTAGTAAATAACTTTTGAGAATCACTGATTTCTCAAAAAAAGTGTTTCATTAATTTCAAGATAGATGGCAGCAGTAGTAATATCAACTTAGAAAAATACATGTCAATTTGACATTATATTTAAGAGTAATTATTAGCTATGGATTTAACTATATTATTTGCAATTGGTGCTGCCGTAGTTCTTATTTCATTATCTATATTGTTATTTATAAAAACTGGATCAAAACCACAAGGTAAATATTATAACCTCACTTAATATTATTCAACCATATGTTTGTATTTTCATAGGAAATAATGCTGAAGAACAGCAAAATAGACAAGCTGACAATGCTCCTCGACGTGCCCAAGTTGTTAGAAATCAAAGAGCTAGATTACGCGCAAATGGTAAGATAATCACTAAATAACTGTGTTTATAATTAATTATGAAATTTATAGCGGCAAGACATGAAGCACAAGACGAAAACCAGGACGAAGCTGCAACTCCAGAGCTTCCTGAAGGGTTTGATGAGAAAATGGGTGCTAAGAAACGAGCCAAGTTAGAAGCTAAAGCAGAGAAGAAAGCACAACGTGAAATGGAAGAAAGAGCACGAGAAGACAAGAAGAAACGAGAACAGGCTCTTGAAGAAGAACGCGTGAAACAACAAGAGAAAGAACAAGCCGAAGAAAAACGCAAGGAAGAGGAAGAAAGAAAAGCCAGAGAAGAGAAAGAAAAACGTGAATATGAAGAGTATTTAAAAATGAAAGAAGCGTTCTCTGTCGAGGAAGAAGGTTATGAAGAAGAGGAACAAGAAGGAAATACGCTTCAAGATTTCATTAATTACATTAAACACAACAAAGTGATAGTTATAGAAGATCTTGCAGCGCATTTCAAACTGAAAACTCAGGCTGCAATCGAGCGAATCCAAGACCTGCAGAAGGATAACTCCTTATCAGGAGTTATAGATGACCGTGGTAAGTTTATTTATGTTTCCCAGGAGGAGTTACAAGCCGTAGCCAAGTTTATAAAACAGAGAGGGCGGGTGTCTATTACAGAACTTGCAGAGAGTAGTAATAAGTTGATAGATTTAAATCCCTCTAAGATGTTATTGACGTAATGTATCAATAAATGTTTCAAATATCGTTACTTTTATGTTATAAATGTATTTAAACCAACAAATGAATGATTTTTACAAATTGAAATAATTGTTAATTTTTCTGAATACTTGGGTAGTTGTTTTTAATCTTTTATGTCATACTAGTTTCTACAGCAACCTTTTTTGAATCATTTATAAAACAAAAAAGGCACCTTTAATGTCCTAGAACTTTAAAATTTGCGTTACTTTTAGCACAGAAATTAAATATAAAGTTATACCGTACCTACACTTTATCAAATACATACTTTTGACTTTATCCAGTCATTAAACAATTGCCTTTCATATTAAGTTATTTGTGAGACATAAAATTATTTTTCATCACAGCAGCTTAATCAAAAATGTTACTTGAAACTAGTACAACAAAAAATAAGAATCAGAAAGTGTATTTGAAGTACTAGCCTCAACTACAGGACACACAGGCGCTGCGACCATTTTACATAGTAAAGGGCCACGAATTTTGAAATAGATATCAGGAAGATGTAAAAGAATAGATTAAAAATAGCGTTAACTTGTAATTTTGACGTATTTAAAGTTTGTCACAATTTTTTCCACTGTTGTCAAAATGATCATAGCGCCGGTATGTCCTATTTGTCTTTCCTTTTGTTTCTTGTATAGTGCACACGGATTTTTAATGGAGTAACATTTTTTCCTACTCTCCTCAATTTTCAGTTTATTTCCATATACATCTTTCGCTATTTTCTTTCTTTAAATGTTTAAATTGTTATTTTTTAAACCGATTTTATTTTATTTCTTTTGTCGCAATTATAATTATTTTTGTATACGTACAATCATTTTCATATTTAAACAAATAGCAGTCTCGTATTTTTTATATATTATCAAAGTCAAATTTTTAATCCTATTGTTAATAATCCCTAATTTTTCGCCTGATTCCCCAATAAAAATACATTAAGAAGAGTAGAAAAATTGTGAAATTACGAGTGTGGAAATAGGAAATATGATAGGTAAGTTATTTTTAGAAATAAAAAACAATTTGCCAGTAAAAATAGAAACAATTTATTTATTTAATCAATAACATTACACATAAAAATGCCTTAATCGCTTTCTTCCATTTCTTCATCACTAGTAACATCCGGTTCGTCCATTTGCGCCAAACATTTTAAACATTCGCATTTAAAAATATAATTCTCCGCTAAAATCTTCTGCCGTGTATGTCTGGACCGGTCCAAGACACATTCATCCAAATAACTTATTTGAATTTCGTCTCCTGCGTTAATATCTTTCGCAGCAAGCATTGATAATCGGAAATTATTGTTTAAGAAGTTTGGTTGTGCGTTGGGATCGCAACTGTGATTGCAAGCGCTTTGAAGATAAAATAAAGCAGATCCTTCATTGTCGAGAAAACTTCCAGCTTCTTTATCTAAGTCTTCGTAGAGTATTTCAATGAATTTGTCGAGTTCAAGCTTTTCGTTTGGGTTTAATGGTAACTCAGTGGCGTTTCTAACCCAGACGCTTATAGCGCTGCTTGCAACGCCTTGTCCGTTTGTTCCAATAAGAGCTAAGAGGGATTTGAACCCTTCGTCTGTGAACCAGTGCTCTACACCGTTACTGGGCAAAGCTTCGGTGATGAAATGCCGCAAAGTGTTTATTTCATTGACGAATTGTTCGCCTATTAGTTTGTGCGCGAGATCTGCGTCATCATTTATTGTGCGGTGACAAAATGATAAAAATTGTTGAAGCATTTGTTGCGGATTTTCTGATTGTTGTACCATTGCTATAATGCGCACTAAAAGCATTATGCTGCATGTTTCTGGAGGAAAGTGAATCTTCCTGTGAGGAAAATAAAAAAATTGGTTAGTTTAAAATACGTAGCAGTGAATTTTTTTATTTATATTCATACATTTTGAATATTTAGACTCCGGGCGCAAATAAGGACTGGGTTCAGTAAATGAATAAATAAAAGTAATCTAAATAAAACTTTTATACAAGATAAATTCGCAGCAACATAAATTAAATTTATATTCTGTTTGTTAAAATTAAAAATATTGAAATAATAGGAGTGCAGATGAAATCAAGAGCTTACCTATATATCAGTCACAGTTAAAAATCTGTGTTAAGATATTCAGACAAAAAACCTTTCGTAAACAAAGGACCACTTCTTCATTATTAAAAATAAAAAGAACAGAAACATTATACAGAATGTTGACTCGAACATCTGAACGTCGGGATTTGTCATGTAAAATCATATTTTCGTAATTTCCTGCTTTCCTAATTATTTTAGGTAAAAGATTTCAAATAACAGTAGTAGAGCATGAAATTTGGTATATGTACCAATGAACAAATATAATTTTACGTGCCTTTTAAGCTTAGAAAGTAAGCATGAAAATGACGTAAATCACTCCAAAAATAGCGGTAATCATGGAATGGAAGTTAGCTACATTAGTTTACTTTTAATTTTTTTTTTGAAATTACTGTTGAAGTGAACAATATTATTAATTTTGAATTTAAAAAATTAAAACCAAATAAAATTGCTATATTTTTTAGCGTAACCTGATAAAACAGTAATTACAAATTTTTATCTGATTATTCCACCACGTCATTTTCACCCAATCAGAATGCTTCACTTGATGGCCGTAGATAGTTTTTTAATGAAGAAATTTGATAAAACCACAGTATCATAGTCATGGTTACATTTTGTTGATATTAAAAACTTTGTTTGGACAGTTGTCATTCGTGAAATAATCAATCAAATATAATTTGAGCTATGATTGTAATTACACCAATTGGTAAAATTTACTCATAATTCCTGCGAAGTAACGACAACTCGGGCCAAAAATGATTCAATGTCATTTTTGACACTCGTGTGTCTGTTATTACGCAACAATTCTTCGTAAATTTTTCCAATAAATTTATGGCTCTTATTATATTACTTCTGAATAAAAAAATAATGGAAAGTCGGCAGTTTTCATACATAATAAATAAACAAAAGCAGGGCGATAATGATTGTTTTACTATTTTATTAAAACGATAACTTACTTCCAAGCTTCGACGAGTTTCTCTATAGGATGCACACCATTCCGTTCTCTTGATCGCAAACAAATCGTCCGATGATACAAATCCAAAGCTTTCAAACGACATTCTTCGCTGCAGTAAGTCACGCCGCATTCTCCACACTCGGTGATTGTATCTCTATTTGTTTCACAACACTGAGGATACGGCAGTACCAAATTCCATTTATTGGTAAGTCTTCTGGCATTTTGTTCAGCTGTCTCTAAAGGTCTACATAATATGTTTATTAAAATACAAAATCTGTGTACTTAACCTTACTTCATGCAGTGATCACATGCTTCATATCCGTATTGTTGATTCCAGGCGAATTGACAACATACTAGAGGGTCTTCTTCAAAGATCTTATCACCGGCTTTAAAATCTCGTTTTGCAAATAAGCCTTTACCCTTAAAATATAAAAAACATGTGAAATACAACCACGCAATTCAAAGAAATAATTACCTTCTGACTGTTAATAACACGTATTTCTACATCCATTGTATAGTAATTATTGTAATTTTTAATAAAATAAATGTTATATATTTATTATAATGTTGTTAAAAGTTTTAGTGCAATAAACAACACTATTGACCATGCCTCTGTCACTTAAGTTGAATTTCGCGTACCCTACAAGTTAGTTCCATAATACATCGGTAGACGGCACAGTTGTTGCCGCGCCATGAGCCCAGTTATGTATTTAAATTTCAAATTCAAACGGACGTCGTCACGTAGTTACCAAATTGAAATAAATTTTATCTATATACATACATATGTACCTACATATAAAATATAACAATAGCTTTATTTAAACAGACCATAACAAAACTAATATTTGAACTGTTTGATGTAGAAAATAATGAAGAATTTATTTTAATTATCCAACTTAGTTGGCTATTAAAACAACCAACTTTTCGAAATTGTCATTACTTAATTACATCTTATCCCTTATTAAATTTATCGCTCTTTCTGTCCATGACGTCTATTTAAAGTTCCCGCTCTTTTCTGTACCAAGGCCACTGAGGTGTTTGGGCCCGAACCACACGATAGCAGTGCGCACAGACAGAGAGACGAAAATTAGAGAGATGCTAACAAATTTAAAGAGCTCTTCCTTTAGAATCGAGAAGTTTCGTCAGATCTTTGCGGCTCGAGTTTCTCTATTTATCAATCATAACTATTTTTAAACCTATCATGCTGATGCATCTTTTTTCTTATATTTAGCGTTATGTCTACTTAAATTACCCGCTCTCTCCTGACCACTGTGGATTTGTTGGGCCCAAGAAGTGCAAAACGAAAGCAGCGCTCGTGCCCTATATTTGTGTATGATTTATTGTATAGATTACAATGTTAATGTTTACATAGAGTTTCACTCTATAATATTTTTACTGCTAGATCTAGATTTCCAACTACAAAAGAAGAGAGAAAGATAAAATTTAAAATATTACTGAAGTATTTTATTTAAAACATAAATAAATAAATATCAGCCTTAATATACTATTTATTACACATATTCTTCTTAAAAATATATTATTGTATGTGAATCTCCATCTAGTATTGATATAAAGAGGAATTTACTTGAATTAAGATTAATTATTGTTGAATCTGAAACAAAACATTATCGAGAAACATTTCTACAAGTAAAAAAATAATACAAAACTTATAAATTTTGCTTTATTAGTTTTTCTCACCATGCTGTCTTGGAATTTGAAGTCGCTGAAGTCTTTGCTAGCTGCTCGGCCTCTCATCATTTGTACTTTCTTCGTTTTATTCTTCAGCTGAAACAAAAACGCCAATTCTTCTTCCAGTTCTCTCCTAAACGACGTTTTCCGTTGCCAAGAAGTGTTGAGGGTGTCCATCATCAGCTCTGCAATGCCTACCAGGAAACCAGCAGCGGATCCGACAACAAGAACAAAGAAAACGCCTCCTACGTTCTCCAGGCCCAGTTCGCTTTTGTCTCCGCTTACTTCATCAGCCTGTAAAAGAATTGATATGAATTCGGGGCTAAATCAGTTAAAAAGTTAATCAAATTGTGAAAAGACTTGTACATATTGTACTCTATTTGCCGAATTGAAAGAAATTCAGCCATTAAAAGAGGCATGGCAGGTTTCATATAGGAACATTTTCTTAGTAGATATACCGTAAGAGATACGAAGTGGGATATAACTTTCATTTCATAATAGTTTCTAGTTTGTACATTCGACAGATTCTTTTTTTCACGAGGAATTGACAGCGGTCCTCAAAATTTTTGTAGCTCGAACACGCTTCGAGAAATTCACGCTAACTTTCAATTTTCATATGTGGCTCAAAGTTGTCTTTAGTATTGTTAATTAAAGATTGTATTCTCTTTCTAAATTGATTTTATTCATTTCGGTCAAGTGTGCTTTGGAAACAAAATCGAAAATTTTTTGTATCAAACAAAATTTTAACAAATCAATTCAGTTAATTAGATCACTCGACATATTTGCTTCTGTTTAGTACAAATTTAGACGAATATTGAATTTAAATGTTAATAATTTATTTGAAACAATACATTTTCAATTTTGTTTCCACAGCACACTTGACCGAGATGAATACAATCAATAATTTTCTAATTTCTTAGTTTATCTTCATTTTAATGTACATTTGTTTTATATCATTGAAAAGAGAATAAAATCTCTATTTATCATTACTAAAAATAATTTTGAACCCCGTACGAAAATTGAAAGTTAGTAAATTCTTCGAAAAATGTTCGAGCTTCAAAAATTTTAAGAACCCCTGTCAAAAAAGTGTCTCCAAAATATGGAAATAAGAAACTTGTATGAATAGAAAAAAAAAAGAAAATTATCCAAAATAAGTTTTCTAGTGACATATGTATTTTTTCAGTAAAAAAAATGGCCAACTAAAATATGCAAAAGCGTGTTCCTGTCCTTCATCTTTAAAATGAGTTTATTTTCCACTTTTTTTAGCCGATCAAATAATTCCTCCTTCTATAATTAAACCAAATAAAAAAATAAATGCAACACACAATAAGAAGTCAAAAGTCAAAGTGCTAGAAGAATTTCAAACAATAGCACAAATTTTTCTCTGTGTAATTTTGTCTTTCAAGTAGCCAATAGTACATCAGAATTCTCGTCTAATTTGAATTTTGGATTTCTTTCGACTCGACGAACAAAGTAAATGTAATAATACCAGCGGTAGTATTAGCAAATAATGTAAGAGTTGTTTTTTTTAAGTGTAGTACACGTGCAATATTTAATTGAAAGTTTTTTCACTAGGAGGCCATTTAGCAGGACCAGTGGAAATAAAAGAATGCTCATTAAAAAATTAATTCTAATATGTTGGAATATATGTATAACCATACTTTCTCGATGTATAATTCACAGTAATTTATTTAAGTTATAAATAAACTACCATATAATTTTAATTGCCATAAAAAAATCTTACCGTACATAAACCTCCACCTCGTTTTTCTTTCCACCATTTTCTTTTTAAATCTCTTAATCTACCAGTTTCTTGTAATTTTAATACAGCTGTACTTAAAGGATGACGGTATGACATATCTAAAATATAACATATATTTCGCTTTTTCTTTTATCTTTATTTATTTATGGTTTGAAAATGTATGCTTCAGATATATTTAGAGTTTGTTACTTACTTTTTCTCATGGCAATTCCATATCCTTTGTCGTCTAAAAGTCGTCCAATTTGCGTCAAGTTACAATGTCGTTCCGTTGAATATTCTATTGTAGTTGATTCCATAAAAAATGCATAATTTTCAGTCTCAGCTCTTTTAACCCCTTCTGGATTAGATTCTGTCATAACTTCTGGATAAGTTTCCATGAATTTCCAAATTTTTTTATAAGTAAGGTAAGTAGAATTCTGCAATAGATTAAGTCAAGAAAAATTTGGGATGTTTTGAGAAAAGTATTACTCGTACTCTGAAAAAATTTGATGTGGCTCCGTCTCGTTTGGCTCCGAATTTAATAACGTTTTGATTTGCTAATTCTTCAATGGTTTTAAAAGGAGAAGACAGACTTTCTACTGTTAAAAAAGCAGCCAGATTGGCAGTGTAAGATGAAACCATAATTAGAGTAAAGAACCACCATGTGCCAGCTACCATTCGAGTGGAAATGGCTCTGAAATGATTAAAGAGAAATTAATTCATACACAATTTACAAAAAAAAAATGAATTGAGAATTATGAATTTACTTACACTGGAGCTAATTCTGACCCTTGCTGCATAAGACTGCCAAGTGTAAACCAGAAGCAATTTCTAAAACTAAATTGATTTTCTAGAAACTGTGGTTCATCTATACATGGATATCTGTTAGTCCATTCGGCTGGACTAAGTCTAGCTAATAAATAAAGTGTTAAGGAGACACCAACATATGCGCCTCCCAAATAATACCAGACTTGCTCCGAAAAGGGAGACATGAAGGAAAATAAACTTGGCGGCAGTTTCATCGGTTTCTTGTACAAGATACTAATACCTATACAAGATTATGAATTATGTAAATGAAACATATTTATATTATTTTTTACCTAAATTCATAAAAGGTGAAGTGAAATCTACAGCTTCTTCTCGCTCCGAAGTTATAGTTAAGTCTGTGATGGCTAAGTCAGCGTTCTGCAAAAAATTAGGAATTTCAACCGCAAAAAATGTCGAATTTTTTGTTCGATTATTTGTACCCGTCCAGGAACATATTCCCCGACTACTCAAATAATTATATGAATTGTTTATAAAATTAAAGAGAACAAGTGCAGAAAGTCGCCTATTTCTCATGAGGTGTGAAAGTTTCGACACGACACGAAGTCGATTGTTGGAATTACACAAGGTGGGAAAAAGATGATTTTGCACGAGTACCACACTATACTTTTCTATGACCACACTGCTAAACATTAACAAAAATACACGCACGACATTTTGACACAAAGAATAATAAGCATAAATAAAGTATCGTCACGCATGCGCAGTGCTGGGAATTATAATTTCTCACACTGCACATGCGTAATGTTAGCAAACAATATGAAAAAAAAATGGTTTCTCATGTAACCTATGCAATTTTGAAACTTTATGTATCAATTTCCATAGTGATTGTTAAAATTGTTAATTTCCATAGTGATTGTTAAAATAAAATATTTAATTTTTCGATCGGAAAAAATAATACCTGTAATACGTTATTTTACAGTTTATTATATTTTCCTTTTAAAACTAAATTAAAGTATTACAATATTAATATCGTTGAAAATTGAGTCTAAAATCAAATATAAGTATTTAACTTTTTTATTTGACACATTTTTCCGGATATTCAACTGTTTAGGAATTATTTGTAGAAGAAGAAATGGACCAAAATCAGTTTTCCACCGATCTGAACACACTGTATATTTTGAGATGTACTCATTAATTTAAAGTGCGATTTTTAACATAATTCCTCTACCTCCCTCGTAGGAAAACAGCGGGAGGTAAAAATACGATACAATTTTTATTTACACAACAACAAATGATGGCTTACCTCATCTAATAATTCTCTGATCATTCCATTCCACTCCCCAGTCGTTAGATTTTTAGTCCCATAGTTTCCATCTTCTTGCAATTTGAACGTGTAGTTAAACCCTAGCATTAAAGACAATTCGTGGATCAAATCTATGCCGTATCCTTCGAATCTATCATTGCCTATTAGTTTATTACTTGTTTTCTTTAGCATGTTGTATGGTTCACTCTAAAAACTATATAATTATTTTGAAATATAATTAATAAGAAAACGTACCAATGCGATTAGAACCCGGAAAGAACGATTGTGGAGACTGTTCTCATCAGATTGTAGTCCAGTGTAATCAAATACAGGTCGTGAAATACTTAACCCTTGTGTGGAATTCCATTTTCCGATATTCTGAAGTCCTCGCGTTGTTAATTCATTTATATTTAACAGAAAATCACTTCGAAAACCTTGATTATCTAATTTCACATTGCCTGTCAATCCTTTACCACAATTTTGCTACAAAATTTATTTTTATTGATGGAAATAATAAAATAAATGTAACTTACTGTTCGCATAAAATTTATGATGCTATAACCATGTTCCCAACTGCTGGTGTCGTTACAGTAAAGAATTTTGCTTTCCAAATGCTTGGAAATACTTAATTCTTGTATTGCTTCTGAAAATAATCTTACAGCGTCGTAAATCAAAGCAGTTTCGACACGGAATTTAATTTCTGGATAAGGGATTTGTATTTGTGTGGGTCTCACTAACTGCTTTTTAAAATATAAACTATTTGAAACTTTTTTTACTCTGCTATTGTATGGATTCACAAGTTGTACCTGAAATACAATATAATAATTTTTAAAATAAAGTGAAATATTTTCTTTGAAACTTTAAATAAATTGCAATAATGTTTACATCTTGTCAAATAAATATCAAAATGAAAGTTAAACAAATATTTAAATTAAAAAATAGCACACACGGAGTACAATTTAAAAATAATACTAACTCTTTACTGGGCAATATGCCAAAGTAATAAACATTTTAAAATACACAAATGAAAATAAACATTCATTGCAATATTTCTTAGAAAATTCATAAACGAAAACAGGAAATAACTGTTCGTATTACTTCAAAGTTATGAAAGATGTGCAGTGCTTCCAATTTATTTCTCAAATTACATCCACAGTGAGGTTTTCCGAGAATATAAGTTTAAAGAAATTTACATTCGAAATTAATTTAAGTGTTAAGTAAAATATAACGATGTTTATTAATTTATAAGTTACAATTTATATTAAAAATGATTTTACTACGATAAAAGAGCAAACTTTTTAACTAAAGTAATTTTTATGGGTATATTAAATTATTAAAATGAATAAAACTAAAAAACAATATTTTCAAGATTAAAATAAAATACGGCTTCCACTTAATAATATGTATCATAAACAAAAATGTTACCCTGAAATAGCTATTTGCAATACAAACGCGGAAACATGAACTTCCGTGCATGAGCTTTTGTTTGAAGTACGAGCTAGCAACGCAAGCGAGTATTTCATTTAGGCGAATGCACGGAAGGTATTTCCGCATAAGTATTGTACAAGATTTTTTGTAATGAACGAATTAATTATAAAACATAATTAATAAAACTGTCATTTAATCATCAATCAAGCGAATAAACATTAAGTTAGTTTTAAAATGTCAAAATTAGGAATGAAATTTCTAATTTAATTTAGATAATTTTTATTCTTTTAACCAATTATCCTCAATTATCTTGTTCTTATATTAAATTTGTCGTAATGTGCAGAAAAAATAAAAATATAATAACGCTTTTAAGCTACTCGCCCAAAGTAGTTTCCGTTGAGACACTAGTGCGTGAAAGTAAAACAATAGCGGGAATATTGCCTTTTTGATAGTGAGTTGACTGCGGGAAACATTAGTTTCTAGGTAGTGAGTACGAAAAAATATTTTGCATACACCACTGGATGCACATTAAAAAATGTATATTTTATTAGAAATATTTTTTTAGAAACGCGAATATTTGAGAATAAAAAAAATATTAATTTTCCGTCATTATCTAATGACTTATAATATTTTTTTGAACTCAAAGACATATTAGACATATCCTTAGTTAACAATTTCACTGAATTTCTCTTTCTGTTTCTGAAGTAAATAGTTGCTAGTGGTAACGGAAAATGAGACATTGATCAATAGCAAATGATAGTCACGTTACGAGCAATTTTCTCTAATGACATCAAAACTATACTTTTAGGATATAAGTTTGATATTTAAGATCATGGGCTTGCGAATTTCTATTATAAATATTTTTTTTCCAAAATCGTTAGCAAAATACATCATTATTCAACTTAAAACAGTGAGCAAAGTAGCATATTGAATCACAAGTGAGCAAAGTAAATAAATTTCTTCACAAGTGAGCAAAGTAAATAACTGAAGTGAGCAAAATAAATTTTGGTGGGGTTACAAATTGTACGATTAGTATATATCGTTCTACATGAAAGTAGTTAGCTGTACATTAAATTTAATTAAAATTTATAAACATAATTGTACTGTTGAGATTTTCTTTATTAAATAAAAAAGTACAATGTTTTGTTTTTTTAGAAAAATTATATTTTAAGATTGTGGAAAAAATTATGTTTAGCACACGTGAGCATGTCTTTTTCTCACTTGTCCAGTTTGGCACACTCGCTTCGCTCGTGTGGCCAATTTCTGGACCCGTGAGAAAAAGACATATTTTGCTCACTTGTACTAAAAATAGCTATTATTTTTGTTAATTTTATTAAATTCAACAACATAATCTAAAATAATAACTGAACATGTTACAAAAACTGAAATAAAGACAGCAAGAAGAAATAATGAATGAAAGCATTGGCAGCACAATGAACGCAAATACTAATACTTATTTCCGAGGAATAAAATTTGAGAACTATGCTATGCTATGCGTATCACGTACTGTAATCATCCGGTACATAAAAATTAAATATCATAGAAAACCCCATTACTTATATTTTATACTATTTCTTTTTACTTACCCCTGTTATATTAGCACCACCATGTTGAAATGGATACAAATCAATTGTGTGTAGATCCAAATTCGTGATGATGTAGTGATGATAATCGGACATAAGCCCTACTTGCATAGCTTGTCTTAATACGTCCTCCAAAATTTGGATGGAACAATCAAGAAGAAAATATGTTTCGCCTGATTTTTTTACGTCTATCAGCGCTGGTCTGAAAATTTTAACTATAAATATTTTTTAGTTTTCATAAATATTGTTATATACCTATAGTTCGTAGTATATGTAACATCTAGCTGTTTAAATGCAACAAAATATTCTTTCATTGTTGACATTTTTATAACTTCACTAATTCGTTTCAAACTGTCATCATTTTCATATAAAACTGTAAATCTTTTCCATTTTAATTCCTTTATTAAATCAACAAAAACATACGACAATGTTTGTAAATGAGGATAAACATTTACTAAACATGAAACTCGTTGTTGATTGTTATTCCACATCATTTCAACATGAGGTATTTCTTTAGTATCACAAATAGACTGAACATGATCAGAAGATGATTTACTTGATGGCCCAAAAATTCCGTACACTCCTTTTGACAGCATAGAACACACTGGAAGTTTTTGGCGTTAACAAAAAATATTAAAGAATGTAATATTCAGACCTGTTTTTGCAACTTGGAATTCATTATCTTTTCTAACACGTTCTGTAAGACTAACTAAGTTATTTGGAAATAGGAATTTTTCTTCGTTAATAATTTGAATCGCATGTTTAAATGCAAGTTCTTGTTCATCTTGGTCCACGTCAAAAATGCCTCCTTATAAGAGAAAGGAAGATAATATGCTTTTAAATTTTATATAAATTAGCATATATTTTTTGGAACTATACGAATAGCTCATAAATGCATAAAATATAATAATACTACCTCTTACCAATAAATATATCAAAGGGAGATTTATTTAATCCACTTTTAAACAAAGTTAAAAACACTACACACCACAAAATATATTTCACAGTCATTGTTAACAATTACATTTATCAAAACTTATAAAAAATATTAACAATAATAGTAAGCACTCAACTTCTACATATTTACAATAAACGTTTTGATTACAACAATGTTTTGTTGATTACAACAGTAGGATCAATTAAAATTAATTGATTAATACAATGAAAACTGAAAGCAAGTACTTCAGTAATCAATTTCGTTTCTCCATACCAACTGAGTTCCAGAGTTTGTATACGAACTAGTCGAGTATTCTATCTAAATTTAGATCTTTAAGTCGTTGCATTCTTAAAACAATGAGAAGAATGTTTTCTCTAAGTTTGTTTATGTTGTAGGTGATGTGGAATTTTTCATCGTCAATTTAAAAGAATTTTATTTTTATAATGAATAGAAAAAAGTCAGCTGTGGCCACCATAGAACTGACCGCCACTATTAAATATTTACGCTATACGAAAAAATGTCATTATTTCATTTTTATATAAAAGTTGTTACTTGCATATTTTACAGCAAATTATTTTTTTCTGAAATTAATATCTGTTACGAAATATAAGCAAAAATAATAGTCACTTTTGATTGACATATTTTTACTAAAATACTCAAAAATAATCAACTCTTTTCACTGATGTTAGAAGCTTAAATTGAAAATTTCATTAAAAATTCAATCAGTTGAATTTGCACACACATATTTGAAGAGACGTACCAACATATATGATATTTTTTTCAATATACATTTATTATTTGATTTATATTTAAATTTTAGTATTAAAACCATGGTTTACGAAAATACAAATATGATTAGTGTGGTGCATTCTCCACGTCAACTAGAGTGCTCGGGAGGTGAAGTCTGGTGAACGCCCTCTATGGTGTAAATATATAATTGCTGATATCTGCGATAAAGCAAATTGGCACATCCAGCAACGAATAAGAAGCCGATATTGATAAAAAGTGATATTTATTAAATAATAATTGTTGAACTTTTTCTAATCATATGAGTAATAAAGTATTTATTAATTATTATATAAATTTTAGACTGAATCGATTTTTTCACTTTCCCATGCGATAATTTTCTTATTAACTGATGGTAAAGGTAACTGGCATTTTCCGGTCCTAAACATTATATTGACACACTGTTTAAAAATTATTCTATTGTTATATTGTAGCCGTTACTTATTACTTAAAATAATGTAAAAAATTATGCTATTGGCATATATTCAGATATGAATAATAAATATTTCATCATATTGAAGTATGCAATATAATGTAAACATTCCTGGGTATAAAATCCTCTCCTTCAGTGCGTATTTTTCTATGTAATTGACTGCAATCATTTGTATATTTACCGTAAAGTGTTTACTTGGAGCATATGGCACATATCTCCGAGTGCATTTGGTTTAATGCACTTTTATAATTAACTACTCTATATATATTCTCGATTCTCGAATACTGTGTGCCAACTGCTGCACTTCAAGTCTTAGAGATTTTATTGCTCCAGATCTGTTCTATTAAACAAATTAATGACGAGTAAAGTTGTTGCAAAATGTAAACTTAAAAACAGGTCAGTCAGGAGAATATTTCTCAAGATATAAAACTGTAAATTCTGAAATATATATACCAAATAAAAATTGCTAAATTTAGAAATTATTTTGTTCAGAAAATCCATTAAATTTCTGGAAATTTAAAAAGAAACAACATTTTGTAACTTTACTTCTTTGAATACAGTTGTCAAATTTAAATTAATGTCTGTATGAATGACATGCAAATCTTCTATTTTTTTTTTTAGAAAATTACACATCAAAAACACTTGAAACATGAAAAATGAAATATGAAATGATACATGAAACATGTTTTATAAATAACGATTCATTTTATTTAGTCTAATCTAACCATACCTACCCTGTATTACCGACATTTAACAGCCAAATGTTCATTACCGATAATAACAACTTAATTAACCTGCATTATCTATTTTTGACAACCAAATCTGCGTTACCAACAGTAACAACTTAAGTAACTTGAATTACCGACAGTAACAACTCAAGTAACCTGTATTAAGCATGTTTTATATTATATTTTTTTCGGCTAGATTATCCGAGAAATTTATATACAAATCAAGTATAATGAAATCAGAAATCTTCATCCGACATTCGTCCCAGATTCTAGTATAGAAATATACGTACGGCTGTATATTTCTATGTGAATTTCCAAATTTTTTCCACGCGGTTACAAGCAAAATTGTGTTGTTAGTTCATTCGTCGTTCTCGCATAGGTTTGTTGTTTTCGTTTTTGTTGTTCTGTTAAGTTGGTATTCATGCCTACAACGAAATAATTCGAAGGTCTCCGACATTGTGCGACATAATCGGAAGAAACTCGGATCAAAATCTATCTATAGTCCATTTTTTTTAAGAATGCAATAACTAGAAACCTGATTTACACTATGACAAATTGACAATCTAGTTACAAAATTTGGCGCTAACTTCAAATATTGTTACTTGAAATAAATGAAGATAAATGTCAAATTTTCTTTTTAAAATACTAATTTAAAATGAGAAATTAAATAAATTATAATTATTCTAAATGTTTTATTATTTTGTACATAGATATTTTAGAGATTCCAACAACTGCTGCAGTGAGTGCTACAGCTTCAGTTTTTGTGGCACTCTTCCTTTTATGAACCAAATAACTGTTGTAGGCCATTATTTTTTGTCCACTATTCAAAAGTTTTCCCTTCGAATTTTTCTTTATATCCATGGAAGTACTGGGCGCCCCGTTATCAGCCATGGTAGTACAAAAATCAAAATTATACGACGCCGACGGTGCACACTTTTTCAAAAAAATGAAACAACAAAACCAGGAACAAAACCAGAAACAACGAACGAATACACCAAATGGCAACAATAATAATCAAATGCAAACAAATAAATGGAGAAAAACGCAAAAATCAAAATGATACAAACAGATTAGATGAAACTTGAGAATTGACACTTCAACAATTGACAGCTGACAGCTCAATATGCAATGGTGTACAAACAAAAATATATTTGGAGTTAATGAATTATTTGGTCTTTAAATTTTAAATTGAATATTAAATTATATATAAAACATTATTGTGTATAGTAGTTATTAGCCGTAATATAATTTAACGGTCTATTATATTTAGAAATTATTCGTAGTATTATATTCATTTAATTACATAATTATCACCTAATTCTGCGCCAATGACTGAAAATGTATGTGAAAAGAGAGAGATGAGTAGAGAAAAGGCTGAGATGGAGAAGTAAATATCGTCGGTGTAAACTTCTCCTCGATTTAAGCCAATCAGAGACCAAGGTCAAATAAGCCCTATCTTCCCTGTACTGCATGTTTAAAAAAAATGAACTATAGTAAGAAAATGGAGAAAAAAAACTACAATGTGAAAGGGGCTTTACCAAATTTTGAGAGCCAAATCTGCATTACCGTCACTAAAAACTCAAGTAGCATTTCTAACTTTTGTCAGCGAAAACTGCATTATCGACACTACAATTTAAGTAACCTGCATTACCGACATTTAACTGACCTATTCACTTTTTAAGAAAGTAGGCAATGCTCATAATTTTAATGAATAGGCTATGTAAGTATATCTGTTTTGCGAACATTATGCCATCTGGCGACTGTCAAACACAAAAATTAAATTTATCCTTTCATAATGTCAGTTATTATACAGGGTGGCCCAGCGAAAATTATCAGCGCAGTTTTTGGCCACTTAACATCAATTTTGCAAAAAACGCTCGAACACGTCAATTTTAGTATAAAGGGAGACACCTGAATGGATTAGTACCGATGGCATAACTTCAACCCTAAAATGGGGGTAGACTTCACCTCAAAAAATTTAAATGGAAAAGGGTGTCAAACATAATTCCGTTCGAAAGGCCTTTCAATTCTCTTTTCAACAGTTTTCTTATTTTTCAAATCCGATCATTAGTTCGAGAGAAATATCGTTTAAAACAATTTTTATCAGGTGTGCAAAACTGCAATCAAGTAGGCTTAAACAAATGACAGAAACTCAAGTATCAGTTTATTAGATGTTCAAAATAACTACCACCAACTTCTATATAATAATAAATATTTTGCTCAAAATTTTGGAACTGCGGTACGTTGCCGTAAATCTTCTAAAGATTCGGGTGGCGTGGCATAAACTTTAGACTTTAAATAACTCCACAAAAAGAAATCTAACTTACAAATTACTTGTTTATTACAAACAACTTGTCGAAAGAATTGTTTATTTAGTTTCTACCATTTGTTTAAGCCTACTTGATTGCAATTTTGAATACCTGATAAAATTTGTTTTATACAATATTTCTCTGGAACTAATGATCGGATATGAAAAATAAAAAAACTGTTGAAAAGAGAATTGAAAGGCCTTTCGAACTGTGTTGACACCCTTTTCCATTTAAAATTTTTGAGGTGCAGTCCACCCCCATTTTAGGGTTGAAGTTATGCCATTGGTGCTAATCCATTCAGGTGTCCCCCTTTATACTAAAATTGACGTGTTCGAGCGTTTTTTGCAAAATTGATGTTAAGTGGCCAAAAATTGCACTGATAATTTTCGTTGGGCCACCCTATATACTGTGGATTCCAAAGTGTTGATAATTATTATTAAAAATATTTCATACTTATCTTACTTATATTTAATTATAATCCAAAAGCATGACATTATGAATTGTTATAATATACATTTACTAAAACAAAAAAAATAAGGACTTGTTATTTTTTCATAAAACATTAAAATAAATACTACTTTATATCTTCAATTATTTATTATACATATATACATTAAATTTAAAAAAAATCACTAACCTTCCACGTAGGTATTAACTCGGTGTCATTTTACTAGGCCGTCTAGTTGCTGACTCGGATTGTTTCCGCCATCCATACTGCGTAAAGTCTTCTAGAGACTTCAGACTCTTGCTGCTCTGTATCGGAGACAAACTAGTACTTTTCCTACAAGTGTTGGGCTTTTCTTGACCTTTACACGCTATGAAGAACTTTAGTTCTGTGATTAGTTCTTCTCGTATGGGGATGTCGTTCTTGTAGGCACGTTGACAGACACCGATGACCAGTTCACCGAAAGCTACGAGAATACTCGAGAGGGAACCAACCACAAGGACCAAGAAGACGCCGCCTACGTTTTCAAAGGATAAGGCAGCTGCTTCCTCGCTTCCACCGTCGTCCTGGAGAAATAAAATAAATAAATATTTATTTGTTCTCAAACGCAAGCCTCTATTGTTAATTAAGTAGAACTTGTGCACTTAGAAAAGGCAAATGCGCAGAAACCAATATTCGTTCGGACGAGTTAAACTCGTAAAAATGGGGGTGTTGGGATAAATGACAACTCCCGTAGTGCAGTTTTCTACTAAATACAATTTAAAAAAATATTTTTATACCTAATAAATGTTGTCTCTCTATACCTACAAAATGTTTGTATATATTTATAGTTTTGAATTTATTAAAAATAATTTTAAAATAAATACAACAATAATTTTTAAAATAGTACATGTACAGTAGCACGGGCATTAAGGTCTCTACCGGTTGAAGATGATTCTCTAAATTAATAATTCGAAACCGGTAGAACACTTACTGCACGCAATGATTATTATGTTTTTTGTAAATCGATGCAATAACAAATTAAAATTAGATTTATTTAAAATCAGATCAGTAATTTGTAAAAATAACTTACAACCTTGGAAACCCAATTGGTATGCATTAAAAAATACCCGATTGAGCAAAAAAATAACTAAATTCCAGAAATTTAATTTACCTTGATTAAATAATTAACAGCAATCCATAAACAAAATAAAAAACTACGACCACTATGGAAAGTGGAACTTTTCTCATACTATAGAAAGCTTCAAAGTTGCGTATTTCCCTCAATCGTGGCTTAAAGTGTAAGAAATCATTTTTCACAGTATTTACCAACACTGCGCATGTGCAATGTGAGAATAGTTATTTGTCAAACTAGAGAGGAAAGCGTTTTACCACTCGAGTTCGAGTGAAAGTGAAAAAAGTGCTTTCCTTTCGTATTAGATACAACATTTATTTCACATGTTTCAAAAATCGATTTATTCGGACGAAAAGGAAGGCGCAGACAGCAACATGATAAGCTAGAAAATTAGGTTATGTAAACTTTGACGTTTAGCAGTGCAAATGTTACAGTATTGCCAATATGCCAATTCAAGTTGTCAAATTGTGAAATAATGTGAAAAAAGAAAAGAACAAGACATAAGTGCCCTAATTTTTTAAAACGAATATTATTAATAAATCAGAACTTTTAATACAATAATGAATTTTTCCAATATTTCATTCTATAATAATATCCATGTTGTGCTGGTAATACTGTACATTTTGCTCTCTTGAGATGGAATATTAAATTTCCTCACTATTTCGCGTGAAAAAAGTAAAGCCTTCTATGCTGTCATCAAAAAAACATAATTTTTTCACATTGCATATGCGTGAAGGTACTTTTTGTGAGTTTACCGGCGTCATATTGTTTTTTTATTTAATGTCATATAGCTTTCTTACATGCATCTTTGTTCTGTAATGTTTAGTAGTGTGGTTGTAGAAAAAGTATAGTGTGCCACTCGTGCAGAATCACCTATTCCCACCTTGTGTGATTCTAGCACTCGACTTTGTCTCGTTCCGAAACCTTCATATCTCGTAAGAAATAGGCGACTTTCTGCACTTATTGCACAATAAATTAGTTTCTATTTCAAATCCTATAAATTGTTGAGCTTTGTACCAGTGGCGTATACGAGGAAACTTTTTAAGAAATTTCAAGAATTTTTTTACATGATAGTTGTAGTTAGTACTTGCAACTTGGTAGCAAGTTTTAAAATTATAATGTAAATAATAAGCAGTTAATATAAAATTTAAAATTATATAGAGTCAGACGATATCCGAAAGGGCAAAACGATCATGGCCATAAAATAAAACCGTATAAAAGTAAATAATTGTAAATTTGATGAATTTCTACTTACATGACATTTGCCACCACCTTTTTTCTCCTTCCACCACCGATTTTTCAAAACAGCTAAACGACCAGTCTCTTGTAACTTTAATACTGCTTCACTCAAAACTTTTCTGTATGTTGAATCTACAAAGTTAAATACTGTAATTATAATAATCATTTACATCAGTTTGAACGTACTTTTCCTCATAGCAATGCCATAGCCCTTATTATCCAACAATCCGCCAACTTGTGTTAGATTACAGTATCTTTCAATGGTGTACTCAATACTTGTAGATTCCATAAGGAAGGCATAATTTTCTTCATTGGCCTTGATTACACCTGGCGGGTTATCATCCATCATTTCGTTTGGATGAGTCTCCATATGTTCCCAAATTTTCTTGTATACAGAATAGTTTGAATCCTAGGTGAAAGAGTAAAATAATAACCATTTTTACAACAGAAAAATGAAAAACTTACTCTGAAAAAATTTGCTGTAGCACCATTGGCTTTCGCTCCATACTGAATGTCTTTAGAATTGGCCAAATCTTCAATACTTTTTATAGGAGTAGACACACTTTCAATAGTCAAAAAGGCAGCTAAATTAGCAGTGTAAGAAGATACCAGAATTAAAGTGAAGAACCACCATAAACCGGCCATCATTCTTGTTGCTATACCACTGCAAAATAGTATATACTTTTACAAGTTTTATAAAACAGTATATTGCTATAAGCTGTATCAGTTATATGGGGCTCGACGAGCGCAGCGAGGAGTGCTCCAAAAACATGAATGGAACAATACGTCATATAAAACGAGTATAATATACAATTTTTTATACTTTGCTTCACTTATTTAATAAAAATTTAAAAAATTTCAATTAAAAAAATTACATTATAATCTAGGAATATATAAATGTGAAATATGGTAACTCTGTTGAATGAAGTTGGGCACATTTATCTGTCAATATGCATTTAAAATATTATGAAAATATTTATAAATCTATACATAATAAGTTATGAAATGTCAATATCCTTTTAAATTAGTTTTGTTTGTTCGGTTTTCCTACTCAATGTATTAAAAGACATTTAAAAACATTTGATTGAATTATGCACTTCCATTCTTTTCCAATTGGCCTTTTAAAAAGAGCACTTTACTTTTGATAGAAACTTAATAAAAATAATAATTTAGTTAGCTTTTCTTATTTGTAAGAAACATTTGATTTATTTCTACACCTTTACAAGTTATAATTCAGAAATGGTCATTTTAATTTCAGAAAGCGTCATTTGTAATTCAGAAATCATCAAATATAATTCAGAAAGTGCCAGTTGTAATATAGAATATCATACGTATTGAGAAACTTGCTAGCCTTGATATAATTTTATTAAAAATATCTTCTTATAAGTTTGTTTAAAAAAAATCAACAAAACTATTTGAAATATCAATAATTTATTGTTCGCGCAAGAATCGTTTGCTTTGTTTCTTTGCAAAAATGGAGCTGAGAGATAACTGTAGAACTGTGAAAAATGAAAGAAAAAGTTTAGGCTCATTTCAACATTGATTTGGAAATAGAATTGACGCTTTCTGAATTACATTTGACGTTTTCTCAAATACAATTGATGCATTCTGAATTACAAATGACGCTTTCTGAAATTAAATTGATTATTCTGAATTACAAATGACGGTTTCTGAAATTAAATTGATTATTCTGAATTACATTTGACGAGTTCTGAAATTAAATTGATTATTCTGAATTACATTTGACCAGTTCTGAAATTAAATTGACTATTCTGAATTTCAAATGACGCTTTCTGAATTACAAGTGGAAATGGTGTAGTTAATAAATTGAATATATAATTAACAAAATTGACAACTGGCAGAATATATTTCGTGAGAAATATGTAGGAAATAATAATTATGTGTAATGGCAAAAAAGAATAGTGACAAAACATTTTTATAAAATTTTACGACAAATTAGCCACTTCGAAGGGAATTTCTATTAGCAGTAAAATAATCTCACTTTCAAGTGAAATAACGTTAAAATAAAGTGTAACAAAAATGTGTATAATTTAGTCTACAAGGATGTCATATGGTGTCCATATGAATTTTTTTTATTATTATTCTCATACACAGGCACATACACGTCGCCAAAAAAAATATTGATTTTCTTCCAAACAAAAAAGAATGAGACACTAGTATGAATGATCTCTATCGAATTTATTCTTTTCGACTATCCCTATGCAAACAATTATTGAAGCTTCACTGGAATGCCTTTGACAGACTGATTTATTATTCTCTGTCATTCTAAACCGGTCTGTATCTACTTACATTGGGGCAATCTCAGAACCCTGTTGCATCAAACTGCCAAGTGTAAACCAAAAACAGTTCTTAATACTGAACTGATTGTATAAATTATCAGGTTCTTCTATACAGGGGTAAGGATTTGTCCATTCGGCAGGACTAATTCTTCCTGCGATGAACAACATCATACTGACGAAGAAGTATGCACCTCCCAACCAAATCCAAACCCTCGTGGAGAATGGGGAAGTGAAGGAAAACAGTTCGGGGGGCAACTTCATTGGTTTCTTGTACAGAATACTTATACCTAAATAATAAACAATCATATTACACATATTATATTTCATTTTTATGAATAGCAGTACATTTCTATACTTGAGACGCCAAACAAATGCACTAATTATATAATTCTGTTTATATTAGAAATGATGTTAATACTTGAAGTATTTCAATAAATAATTTTTATAATATTAATTTCAAATAAGATATTCGTATGAAAACAAGTCCTATAGAACAGCGTTTCTCAAACTATGGTTCGCGAAATATATATTTTAATATACACAAAAGGTCAAACAATAAATAGAAAAAAAAACATATTTTACATTAATTTCTAATCAGCGAAAAAAATAAAAATGGCTGATATCTGGTTAGGAAATTTCGTATTTCGGTAATCGGAATATTTGTTATTATTATTGAGAATACAGGCGGTAACGGACATTTGGGGCGAAAAAATTACTAAATCGAACAGATATTATTTCCGCAGTGTAATCATTATATTATTTTATAACATTGCATTATTTTTCCATATAAGACAATGATGATATGAAGTTGGTTATCCCGATTATAGTAAAGACACTAGTGCCACCTATAGTCCGATTTTTCGCGGATATTAGTATTAGATTTTGAATTATAGTAACTTCCATAGTAAATTTAATAACTATACAAAATTTTGTACAATTTATATATTTGTTTAAAAAAATGACACTTTCGTTCTTAAAATAATAAATTGTATTATACAAAAAAATACAATTTTTTTCTTTTTATATTTCAGTTTTAAAATACTTTAAAATGACATTTCTAAAGTATTTCAAATTTTTCTTGAGTGAATGGAAACAACATAAAAAACTTGCCCCATCAGGAAGGTCCATTTTCATAACTCAATCAATTGATTAAAATTACCATATTCGTCATGAAAAGACTAACCTCTCTGTTATATTAAATAAATAACTATTTAATTTACCTAAATTCATAAATGGCATCGTAAAATCTACACCACTTTCTCGTTCTGACGTTATAGTAAAATCTGTGATAGCCAAATCACCATTCTGAAAAATAATTTAGTATATTTTAAAATACTACGAATAAAATAAAACTTATAATTTATAAAACGAATAAAAATATGTCTTACATTATCCATAAGTTCTCTGATCATTCCAGTCCACTCCTTTTTAGTTTTATCAAATCCACCATACACCGAATTTGGATGCAGTTTAAATGTGTAATTAAAACCAAGCATGCTTCCCAATTCTTTGATTAAATCAATACCAAATCCTTCAAATCTGTCATTGCCTGTTAGTTTAACACTAGACTCCTTCAGCATACCATATGGTTCAGTCTAAAACAAACAGGTAATAAATATTTTATTTGTAAATTGAAACAATAGTCTTTATTCTACAAAATATATAGAGTACATTGAAAACTTATATAATATTTAATCATTTTCAAAACTTTCTGTAGTAAATATTTAATTAGTAAAATTTGATGAATTAGCTTTACTTACAAGAGAAATTAGTACTCTAAAAGTTTTATTGTGTAGACTTCCATCATCCGGCATATAGTCATATATAATTGGTCTAGAAATATTCAGCCCTTCAGTAGAATTCCAAATTCCAATTTTCATAAGTCCTTTTTCATTCAGTTCAACAATATCCAACACAAAATCGCTCCTGAATCCTTGGTGATCAAATTTTATTTCTCCTGTTAAGCCTCTGACAGATTTCTAAAAAAAAAAATGAAAAAAAAAATTAGCATAACTTGGGGGGAAATCATATTTTTCTTGTCTTCAGACTCCCACCTTTATTTTACATGAGAATTGTTTTTTACTACTGTTTACTTAGTAACCATTGTAACCTAGGTCGATAATAAATTATTATTGACCTAAGTCACTTTTTAATTATTTGAGTCATTAAACTCAGGAAAAGTGTAAACGATGGATTCACAATTTAAATTTCCCGCCTGATTTAAAGAAGTAAATAAAAAAAATGCAGTCTACTTCATTTTTATGAATATTAATCAACAAATAATTATTCATGTCAAAATCTTTGTTATTATTACTTATAATCTCCCTAGCGCATTGATTCTTTCTAGAATTTTTTTTCATATGCTGTTATAATCTACACTCGTATTCTACTCGTGCAGATTACAACGTTGCTGGATTGCAAAGTAAAAAATTCCAGGATATGAATCAATGCTCGAGGATAGATTCAGTAAGAAAATCATAACGATATCAACACAGAAAGTAAAATTAATTTAGATTTTATATTTTGCTTAAAATATTCAAGTTATGATAGAATAATAAAACGAATTATTTATTATTTCAAAAACAACAACCTTTTTGATGCAGTGACAACACAATATAATTTTTTTTTAAATGTGTAAAAGTGACATTTTTGACAGGCACAAATTTCCACGTATTAATTTTATTTAGATAGGTCAGCAACTAACGAAAAATTTCCAAGAAATTTTTATATTACCATAGTAACCATGCTTAATACAATATTTCTATTGGTTGTTAATTAATATCGTACGAATTTTCAATAAAATTAAAAAAAACTGGGGTTTAAATGCGTATAATAAAAAATGTTCAACCGTTACCCGGTTGTTCTAATGGTCTTGTAAAGCAAATTACTATTACCGTTTTCATGTAATTGAGAAGACTGTACCCGTGCTCCCAGTTGTCAGTATCATTGCAGAAAATTTGTTTAACAGTGAGATGAGGCCTCGGAAGTTCCTTCAAAGCTAGAGAAAATAAATACACTGCGTCGAAGAGTAAAGCTGTTTTGGATGTGAAATGTCTTTGAGGGTGGTTTTCTTTTATTAGATCTGGATTATCTATTTTCATTCGCTCCTGTAATTCTTTTGCAACCTGTAAGGAAAAAAACTAATAAAATATATTAAAGGATAAACTTTGTATGTTTGTTAACGACACAGTGCAGATATTTTTGAATTAAGTGAAAAAATATATTAAAGGAAGGTTTGTTTGTATGTTTATTTGCTATATAACTGTACGCTCTTTGAATGATACCTACACCAATATTGTATTTTAAAAATTCATCAGAAGTAAAACTGAAAATTTTTCCAATTCTGTTTATTATGTTCGTGCATATTCGACGTGATTCGGTATACTTCGTGTTAGTACAAATATGTTCTACTAGAGGGATGAAAAAAACATGTTTCTGTTATATAGTTGTGTTTGAAGGTGGAAATGGACGAAGTAAAATAAACCAGTTTAATAGAAAAGTTGATTATAAAAGAAAATGAAATAGAAGACTGTGAACAATTGAATACTGTTTTCTATGTTTTGTGTGATATTTATAAAATTCCCAAAAAAATCTACATTTTCTATGTGACCCATGCTAAATAATGTTCTATATTCTATGTCAGATATAAATCAAGCTTTAACAAAATTGTCTTTGCTTTATGCTAATAGGGATTCAAGTAACAATTTTTCGATAGCTTATCTTTTATTCTGCGTACATTAAGTGCAATAGTTTAAATATACAAATTAATTACCCGTACAACGCTCAATGCAGAAGATTAATAATAAAAAATTATGTACAGCCTGTCCGTTTTTTGATAAAGGATTTTTTTTTAATTTCTTAAGGTTATTTTTCTTTTACTGTACATTTGTTTTATATTATTGGAATGAGAAAAAATCCGTATTTAATAGTATTAAACACAACTTTGAGCCTCATATGAATTTCTCGAAAAGAATACGAGCTATAAGAATTTTAAGAACCGCTTTAATTCCTTGTAAAAAAAGTATCTGTAGAATGTATAAATTAGAAACTTGCTTCAATTGAGACATGCATTTTTTCGGGAAAATAAATTCAACAATAAAATGGCCAATTACTGACAACTTTTCCCGAATTAACTGATTTCTGTTACAGTTCTCGACATCCCAATGGTTAAGCTTCGAAAAACGGACACCTATTTTCTTACCTCAATGACATTAACATCTTCCGGATCGACTATTCTAACTCCAGTGATATTTGCGCCACCCCATTGATATGGTGACAAATCTATAGTGTGCATATCAGGATGCATTATAATATAATGATGAGCATCTGCCAACAAACCTACTTGTTGGGCTTGAGTCAAAATATTGTTTAAATTATGTAAGTGACATTCTAAAACGAAATGAGTTTCTCCTGCTCTTTTTGCTTCGATTAAGGTTGGCCTAAAACAAAATCCATTGACATTTAGAGAAAACAAATAGGAGTAGTTTTGGTCTGTACCTATAGTTGCCGGTTTGATCGGTGTCCATTTCTCGTACGTTGACTGCATATCCCTTTTGATCATATATTTGTAGCAATTTACTGATATGTGGTAATGCATGAAAGTTTTCATATAATACTGTAAAACTCTTCCACCCCCATTCTCTTATTATTTCTACATAAACATTTGCCAGAACAGGAGGGTAGGGAAATAAGTTTACCATAAGGGCAGCTCTGTACTGAGTTACGTCAGATCTGGAAGAAAGTCATCACTTTATACCAGCGAAAGAATAGCTATTTATGTATTAAGGGCGAAATGATATAGATTTTGGTCCGCGGTGCAAAATTGAAGCCCGACGGGCAGCGGAGGGTTACAATGCACTTAGGGCCAAAATATATTTCGCTCGTAATACATACAATATTTTTTGCACATCCGAAGTAGTATTACTTCATCACCGCGATCAAAGTAAAACGATGTTCAAATCAAATTCAGATCATAGTAGTCTATTTGACATATGTACGTTGTCATGGATAACAATGAAAACAAGCAAGTAGTAAGTAAACAAAGTAGCAAAAAAGCGGTGACACGTCAAAAATTTATTATAAAAATTATTTTAACTGGGCACGAAAAGTTCTAGGGCGAAAATGACTACTTTTTCGCCCTCGGGCGAAAAAGAGTGTCATTTCGCCTTTAAAACAATGTTATTTGTCCGACTTTTACGCCCGGATGTGCAAAAATATTTTTTTAATCGCCACAATAAGGCACGAGCGCTCTGCTATCGTTTGGACCCAAACACCTCAGTGGTCATGGTTCAGAAAAGAGTGGGAACTTTAAATAGACGTCATGGGAAGGGATAGCGATAAATTTAATAAGTTATACATATAATAGAAAACTAATATATTATCTAATGAATGCGTTCTCTTTTTATTGCTATCTCTCTCTATAACATTTACTTCAAGTTTCCGCTTTTTTCTCGACTACGATCAGTGAAGCTGGTGGGAAGTCGTGCTTGGGCCCAAGCGTCTGCAGCGCACTTTTTTCCTAGTAGAGAGCGCATTCTGTAGATAGTAAATTAATTTTCTACGATATAACTATTTTAAAACACTATACTATTGTCAATACATATTTTCCCTTATTAAATTTATCGGTATCCCTGTTCATGACGTCTATTTAAAATTCCCGCTCTTTTCTGGATCACGGCCACTGAGGTGTTTGGGCCCAAGCGACAGTAGCGTGTTCGTGCCCTATAAAGAATGTATACTCGTAGCACCGAGAACACACAACCAGACAAGCAGCCAAACGACGTATTCCGTCCACAAAATTCGAAGTAGTTATCGCGATTAAACTAGATGGCGTTGGTACGGTAACTGCAGATTACATGCGCCCAGTTGTAGTTTACCGAAACACAGAGAAACGCAATTTTAAGTTTCGGGAAACTTTAAATAACGCCATCTAGTTTATTCGTTATAACTACTTCGAATTTTGTGGACAGAATGCGCCGTTAGACTGTTCCTCTTTATGTTTGTCTGTGCTCGTAGTAATCATACCCAGTCAGTAGCGGCTCGTGACCGTTGTGAGAACCAGGACCAAAATAAAAATCCATTAATATACAATAAATACATATGTAACTTTTATTCAAAAATATATTAACTTTCCAAAAATGATTTACATAGACATTCCGCTCTTCTTTTTGAAGAGCAAAGTTTTGTATGACTTTTTTTTTATTAAATTCTAACATAGTAATAAAAAAAAAATAATTAGGAATTGAAAGAGTTGTTAAGGCGTTAAGTCAGTCTTGGGCCACGGTGTTTCACATACATGTTTCAATACGTTTTAACGTTGAAAAATACCTCTCTGTTTTAGCATATATACCGTGAGTATATTTTAACGTAAAACATAGGATTTGTCATATTTATGGTTACGACGTCACATTTGTTACAAAGCAATGGGATCGTGTAACTTAAATGGGTGACATTGGGCTCCTTTTGTAATGCCATCTCTTGGTTGCTCTCCAGAAGATTAATAGAAATAATAATATAGTTGGCATTCATTCTTTCACAAAACATTTGATTTCTTGTTAATAGATTGAGTACGATGTGCATAGATTAAGGAAATATATTTGTAGAAGATTGGATATCTACCTTATCATATATGAAAACAAATTTTAGCGCCCCTTAGGATCGGCTTCGAGAACTAAATTTGACTTATGCGTCAACGGCCGGTAATGTCGATCCTCACAGTTCAATTTTCTTTTTGTTTGACATTTATTTCTTTATCCGCGAGAGCCACATCCTAGAGATGGCAGCACTACTGACTGACTTATAGGGAAAATATTGTATTTTACATAAGGGCTAGTGTTATTTTGATACTTTGTTTTGAGGATATTTTGTTATTTTTTATTCGATTCAAATTTGTTTATCGCAATTTCAGATATGTACATTTGTTTAATGATGCTGTGCGGTCTATGGTCGAAGTAGAAGCATATTATTAAAGGAAAATAAGATTCTCAATTGCGGTTATCTGCTTGTTAACTACTTATTTAATTATTTTTAGATGAACATATTATTTTAGGCGATTACAAGGCAGATAAGTGGAATAATATAGAAATAAGTGGGCTGTATTTAAATATGTAATTCGAATCAAACGTAATTACATTAATTACAATTGTCACTTCAGAGAAATGTATGCATCTGTAAAGCAGATGGAGAGTAGTGCAAGCAATCGTTGCTTTGTTATTATATTTATTTATTTTTTATATAAATACACCATAAAAAATATTTATTTCATAATACCTATAAATTCCTAATTTTTTTAATGTTACAGATTTTATTCGATAGGTACAAAAATATATACATGTACCTCATCAAATTTTCTTTGCGGTAATTTGTGGCTTTCTTTTATTGACTACAAAACAATCTAATAATGTTTTTAAGCATAAATGCTTACATGGGATAAAATAGTTAGGTAAAAAATATTTTGTATAAATATCCATGAACGGTGATATGCTCTTTCCGATTTTAATGCAATTTTCCACGTATTTTTAAATATTTCTCTTTTTAGGAATTAATGAACAAATATGCCAAAACTTGCAAACAAATACAAAGCAATATATCTTCCAATTGTTGGTCAATTTTGGTTGTTGTTTACTTATAGCCCTATGTGACAGTACAATGTTTTCCCTACGTCTTAGATGTTTTATTTTGCCACCAGATGTCAGCCACTTTGTTGGCTCTTACCAATATTGTTACTCATGCAACATTTGTCATGAAGAGATGTTTTAGTAACGTCATTATTAAGCAGTTACCATTATGTGAAATATTTATTAATGAACACAATAAATAATATAATTTTAAAACTTTATTTTAAAATATCCATGTTATTGTGGGGTGTTTATATTTTATATTTTATTCGCCAATATTTTTGCCACGGATCAAACACTCCTTTTAGCGCTCGAGCAGGGACGTTATTAAAAAAAATACCACAACACAAAATGCCCCCTGACGATGTGAGTACGAATGACAAAATTGACAAAGTCAAAATATATTCAGTGAGAAATATATAGCCGTAGCCACAAGTCTTCCTTTGCAAGTTTTTGAGCGATAAAAATAATATTGTATAGTGCAATAAGGTCCAGTGATAAACATTTTAATAAAATTTTGCAATAGATGTTGCATTTGGAAGGGAAGTTTGAAGATATGAAACGAATGGAAGTAAAATTGTTGAAACATCTCGCCATAAGTCACGTGACAGTCTGAACTGAACCAACTGATTTACCTCGGCAAGAGGATTACTTAGGATCAGTGCGTTCAGTAGAGAGGGTAAAATTTTAAAAAATAAGTGATCCAGATTTAAAAGTAATATTAATGTTTAAATAAATTATGTATTAAAAATTAAATATTTGTTTGTCCATTGTTTTTAATTTTTTTTTCTAATATGAATTCAACAAAAGTATCTATAATAAATTACTTGAAAGCATAAATGATTGCTTATAATATGTATTGTTCGGTTGCCTATATATCACTTAGTTAGGGGAGCAAACACCGAGTGGCGCTGAAAACAGTCCCAATTGATATCATTGCAGTTTCGTATCTATAGTAAACAAAAATATATATAATCTATGGACATCAATGTATCAAAGCGTTCACTATAAAGAAAACAGAGGTTGTCAAATTCACGTCATTAATTATTTATAATGCAAATATTTGGAACGCAACCCCGAATTAATTAAGCGTTATTCGATAAATGGCACTCTGTTCTGTAGTAGCCACAACTGATTTCGTTGTTTTCTAACCTGACTTCTATGTGCGGTATTTCCTTGCTATCGCACATGCTCTGCACATAATCTGCAGCACTTCCTGTGGAAGGCCCGAAAATCGCCACGACCCCATTGTTGAACAAGGTGCACACTTCCTTCGACACCTGGAAATCGTTATCGCCATCTATCTTGCGGCTTTCTCCCACTAGCTTGTGAGGCCAGAGGATCTTTTCGTCGTTCACCGCGTCTATAGCTTGCAGAAAGGCCAAGTCCTGCTCGTTGTCTGAATTGTCAAACAGACCCCCTGTAACAAAAATTATGTATTTAGAAAGATATTTTCCCTGGGTAAACTAGGTTTGCATTTTAACCAGTTATAGACTCGGAATTGTCAACAGAGTGTTCGTTTTAAGAGGATAACCATTGGGATCTCGAGAATCGTAAGATATACGAAGTCTGTTATATTAGAGCAAAGTTGCCGGATTAGTTGCCCATTTCAATGATGTATTTGTTTCCTGAAAAAATGCATGTCACTAAAAAATATGAGCTAAAAACTGATTTTGGGCAATTTTCTTTTTGACTTTTCACTTTCTTGCTTCAGTTCATACAATATTCTTTTTCCATATTCTATAGACTTTTTTACGAGAAATAGATAGAGGTCCTCAAAAATTTTGTAGCTTGATCTTGAGAAACTCACACAAACTTTCAATTTTTACTTTTTGCACATTAGTAATCAGCGCCGACCTAGCGGTCAAAATTGCATTAACGTTATGTAAAATATCATTTATTATTCCTGTATCAACTGTAATATAAAATTGAAAAATGTAATCTATTGGCGAGCATGTAGTACAATTCAAACACTTCTGTCAGAAGCTTTTAAGATACATTACCCAAAATGAGTAATAATAGATTTTGAAATAAAAATTAATTGACCGAATCAAATAGACCACAGAATTTATAACTATTCGAATTACAAGAACAAATGTTGTCTTAAATTTTAAAATGTAAATTTTTAACATACCGAAAATAAGTACTTTTAGCATGTCTTTCCCATTTAATGCCATGCTCTGTATATTAACTAGTAAATTTTCTGGAAAAACAACATTTGTTGCCCCAGTCTTTAGAATCGGTGAAAACAGAGTAACATCTAGACGCTGTTATTCTGAATCTTCTTTCATTGGCTTTTATTTAAAAAAGTTTTGAAACATATATCAACAGAATTTCCAAAATTTCTAATAAATGTGTCTAAACAACAAGCACCACGTATTTACATTGCTTTCGTACATAATTCATTTAGAACTACTGATGATTCTTGTCGCAAAATAAGAGCCTCGAAAATGCCCATAATTTGTTGATTATTTTTTGATCTACAATAAAGTAAAGCAGAAAAAAACTGAAATTTAAAAATTGATAAATATCAAATTTGATATCACCCGACACACTCAAGAATTATTTCTTTAGAATTTTCAGCATTTAATGTATCTCTACACATATATTGAATACTGAAAAAATTAAAAAGAGAAAATTTATAAGGCTCGAATTTTTTCAATTCTTTTTTTGAATGGAACATCTCTTTAATTTTTTTTCTTTTCGAATATTTTGCCTTAACAACTTCTGCTATTGAAAGTTGCTTCCATTTTCAAGCCTAGTTTGTCTGTGATGAAGAATTTTCCATAGTTATAGCGAACACAACAGCAGAAATGTGCTTACATCGACTTCAGATGCTCCCGCTGTACATACACAATCTCCTATGTTATGATACTGTTGCCGAATGTGTCGTTAGAGGCGCTGAATTCCAAAATGTGCAAACTGCCTATATGGGGATCAAAGTTGTCTTTAGTACTGTTAATTAGAGATTTTTTTCTCTTTCCAAAGATATAAAACACATGTATTTTAAAAGTAAAAAGAAACTAAGAATTTAGAAAATTATTTATTTAAATCAATTCTTGAGATCCCAATGGTCAGCCTCTTAAAACGGACATCTGTGTATCTACTAGTCTTCACTATCTTCAACGTCAAGGGAACGGAGTACAATTATATACATTTGGTCGTCTAGCAACGGGCAAACTTACCTATGAAAGTTGCAAATAAATAAATCTGAACTGTCAAGTGGCCCACATTTTATAAATACTTTAACATTATTTGAAGTTATTTGCTACCAGTGGCGCAAAAATATAATAAGCGACACGGAATGTTAGTACTGGAACTATTCTCGTACCGTAATAAGAATTTAGGCAATGCAAGCTCCGCCTCAGTTCACATCTCCTCGAATGTTATAATATAGTTACATTCCTTGCAGCTAAATAACTAGATTTCAATTTATCTCATTTTCCTTCTACTTAGTTATTATTGCACATTTTGATTCTAATGTGCCTTATTTAGTTTTATCTCTATTTTTCTATTTGTGTCTCATAGGTTTCTAGTTATTATCCTGTTTATTGGTAATTATTTTAATTATATAATCTATTTTCAGTGCTCAATCTCTAACGATCTAATTAAATTGTAATCGTTTTAAATTTGAGACACATGAAATTCTTTTTCTTAGATCCGGCTTTTTATTTTGTACTGCTACAAACGCTACCCTTGAATTAGTTATTATTAAATTATAATTGAACTGAAGATATTTAAAAAATTGTATAAATATTTTATTATTCGTTAAATAAAAGTAATTACTATTTTATTTGAATACCACAACAGATTTTAAAATAATATATGTTATATTAAAATTTTTGAATCAATATTTCAATATCTATCAATAATTTTTAATACTGTAACATAAATTAATTATAATATGACGAAAAATAGAACCTACTTTGAACGCTTTAAATAATGTAAGAGTAATTACAAATTATTTTACTACTTTTAAATATTTAAATAGCACATATATGTATTTTATTACTACGTTAAAACAATAAACTTACCAATAGCAATTTCATGATGTCTGCACTCTATAAACCATACAAATAAACATACCCACAAAGTCCATATCAAGTACCCCATTCTAAAGCTTATAACTAAACCAAACTACAACTAATAACAATAAACATAAAATTGTCCATCACCATAACAACGAAATCTAAACAACTAAAACTAAGTGAAATAAAAAAGTAAACTTTACAGAAACGAAACGAGCACTCGTCTGAAAAACATCAGCACAGTCCAAGTTTTTATTTTTAGAAACTGCGAGCGCCAAGAAAATGACATGGATTCTTGTTCAGTTCCTTATATTTATTTATTTAGAATTCTCTTTAATGTTATGATGGAGAAGAGATAATTAAGTTGCGTTGTTTGCAGTTCTCAATAATTGTGTGTAATACACTAACACACAGAGCGACACGCAATAGATTTATCGATAAATCTGTGACTGTATTTTCTTCTACATTATTCTATGAAAATATCATGTAATGAATGGGAAATTCGTTATTATAGAATTCGTTATATCTGTACTATGTAATCAGAGACCCGAACCGTAACGAAACCGTAACCAAAAGCCGCACCAATATTTTATTTTTTATGAAACCATAACCGAAAAGCGATACCTATATTTTATTTCCTCAAATATGGAAATCGAAAACCGATACGAAAAACAAATTTATTCTCTAACCGAAAACATAACCGAACCGAAAAAATATCGTTACTAAATCTAGTATAAGTATAAATTTTACACTAAACTGAAAATATTAACCATAGATTTTACTTGTTTTTATAAAATTCTAGTGTAATTATCAGCCGCAATCTGGGAAACAAGCGACATCTTAAGCCATATGTCTTAATTCTAAGGCACACTTGGATCGTACGACCTACACTTTTACTTAAAACAACTTACAATTTTAACCGAAATCGAAAAAAGTCGAAATCAAAACGAAACAGAAATTTATTTGTGTATTTTAATCAAAACGAAAACCAATATAATGTTTTCAAAAAACCGTTACCCATAATCAAAACAGAATTTATATTAAGGTAAAAACCGTTAACCGTAACCGAACTCCAAAATTTTCTGTTCGAGGCCCTGTAACACATTTTGTTCAAATTCGATATCGTGGGTCCTGGATTTTTAATTAATAGATTAAATCGTTTGGCTGTTTAGATCTTTATTATAATTTTTGTAATATTTGCACGCAAAACTAGCCGAAAAGTGCCTGTTCAGCAGGAGCAAAAAGCATTTTTACTCCCTTGGCATATTTTTCTCCCTAGAGATACTTTGCTCTTCCTGCATCTCTGTTTAGCTTAAAGTAAAACAATATTTTCGTTTTAAAATAAAGTATTTATGAATACAGAATGCAGAATTCCAGAAACAAATTTCATTATAATAACGTTATAACGATTCTTTAACCCATAATGAAAGGTTACAGAATAAGCTTGTACGTGTACAAATATAATTAATATTTTTACATCCTTTGCTATTATTTACGATAAAAATATTAATAAATAGCACAATATTCCTGGAAGAAACAGTGTAATAGACTCCAGAAAATTTTAATATATGCTTATTCAAAATTATAATAAAATATTACTAAGAAAGTCCTCTTGAAGTTCGTATTTATTTACAATGATACGATAAAAAGTACATGAATGAAGACATATACAAATATGAATATATACAGAATCTAAGTATGTACAACAGCAAAATGTCTAACCATATATGTTTCAAAGAAACAGTCTTTTTCACTAGATGACTACTATGAGCATTTCGGAAAATAAATATATCATCATTTATATTTTAATTTAGCAACTCTTCAACAGATCTGATGATATATTCTTAAAAACAGGAAATTTGACATACATACAAATTTTGACATGTACCTAAAAGTTATCATAACAATGATTACAATGTAAAGGAGCTGAAAATATTTAATATTGTAGCGTTTTAACAAAAAATATCTGTGAAAATTCCAGTTATATTATTATTAGCAAAACTATTGAAAATATGATTCTATATATAATTATACATTGAACAATTGCCAATTAATTGCAAAATTTTTCGAAGAATAAATTCTTAGAGGTTTTAATATTTCTTTCATAGAAATTTGAAGTAAACATGTTTTCATTTTATTTGTTTTTAAAGGAAATGCCATATATTTCAACCTTTTTTCAAAAGAAAAATTGTTACATATATGAGAATTTCAAGCGACGAAAATAGAACTTTAAAAATATCTTAACTAGTTCGAGACAGATATTTTGAGTAAGATATATTTAATAGCAAGCAACACAGATAGTGTATATTCAAAATACTAAATGCTTCCCAAAATATTTAGCTTTTATTTACAATATTAATTAAAAGTTTTAAAAATTGATTAAGGGATTATTTTGATTTTTATTTAGAATACTTTGGTCGTACGCTAACTTGTTCCCTTTAAATAGCATTTAACATGAAATAATGCTTATAATTTTTAATTTATAAAGAGGGAAGCAGATCTATACAAATATTTTAAACATTTGAACTACAGTATATTGCGATAATTAAAAACTTTTCTGCATTTCTTGTTGCCTTAATAATTTGGTGTTTCAAAATTGTGCATTTCATAAACTTTAAAAACAAATTATATATTTAAACTTAATTCTCTTATGCCCGTATGCATAGATGAAAGTTAAGTCCTTAAACTTAGATTACATTAACCATTGTATATTTTCGTATGCATAGAGAACATTGCTTATTTAACGCCAGTTTAAACTCAGATTATCTTAACTTGCCAATTTTGCGTGGTTAACCGATTTAACCTGAGATTTGCGATCATTCATGTTTGTAGCTGTCACTTGTAAAATGTTACGAGTATATTACATTTGAAGTATTGCAATTAAGTTTAGTTGTTAATAACTTTTTGTTCATATTTAAACTATAGTAGTATTTATGGATTCTACAAGTTCGTCATCATCAAGTTCATCGAATTTATCATCATCTTTGGAATCTCTTGCAGAGCTGGAAATTTTAAATGATCGAATTCGTAAACCCAAAACCTACAGAGCGCATACAAATCCATTCGAAATGTATAACGAAGATGAATTTAAATTACAATTTCGATTTACGAAACATTCTGTAATGCATATTTTAAATTTAATAGAATCTAAATTAAAACCAGTTAAAAATAACCGTGATTTACCAGTGTTTTTTTTTGCACTGTAGTAGCATCAGTTTTTTTATTTTCCAAAATATGAAGAAAATTTTATACAATATCCAGGAGTGCAAGTTTTTCTGGTTCAGAAAATGTTTTCGCCCTTTCCTTGCTCATTTTTTTGCTTTTATGACAAATATAAGTAACGCTTGTCACAGGAACGTCAAAAAATCAAAATAACCTAGAAGGAATTTTGACATGCGATGTGCAAAGCCTGATTTACAAAACACTTTACATACATAATCTTAGATTATTACATCTTAGATTTAATTATGACTATGCATATAAAGCAATAGTAACCTAAGATTAATATTTTATCTAAGATAAGTTAATCTAAGTTTTTCCCGTTGTCTATGCATACGGGCATTACACTTACACACTTTCCAGTGGTGGGAGGTAATTAACAAGCCCGATTTACAAAGACAAAAGTCACCCTTACCTCAATATCAAAATTTTGATTGTTATTTCCATGGCTTGATATGAATTTAATGAGAATTTTAATTTCATTATAAATGTTTATTAACTCTAAACATAATTCCAATAAATGCAAATGAATTAATAACAAATAAATAAACAGAAACGTTAAATTAGGAAAGTTTTCTTTGTGTAAGCTTGGCTACCGTCCATAAAACATCAGAAAGAATTTTATTTTCTGTTTATTTATTTATCAAGTGTACCCCATTACAAGAATTTACCTATTTTTAACCAGTAAAAATGTTATATTCCATTCAATTTAAGAAGATAGTGAAGACTAATATAGAGAAGTCATTTCTGGCTCTTTCATAGGTGCAAAGTGCAAACCAAGTTTATATGGAATTTATGCAAAATAGTAACTTTTATCTATAGTTTATAAGATCGTATAATAGGGAAATATAATAAAACATCTTTAGTAAAAAGTTTTCATTAATAATTTAATTTTAGAAAAATGAAATCTAGAGACGTCCTTGAAAACTGTGACGTAGAAGTGATACGTTGTTGCTCTTTTCATGTTAAATATGCATTTTGGCGTTGGAACCTGGAACCTAGTAGCGCATGTATTTTATATTTGACAATTTCATTAATTTGTTTTTGTGTTTCTATGATTACAGAATTTCTGATATTTAACACTGATCTCTATATATACTTCTGGATAGGGCATAGCATATGAAAAAATGAAGCCTGTGGCGGCCATTTTCTTGATTATTCTTAATTCAATTGGCGCGAAATATGAGATATCTTTTTAAATTTAACTTGTTTTAGTTATTTTATTTTGAATTATTTTAGGTACTTACGTAATTGATAGAATGCTGAATTTATCTTGCTTTCATGACAACAAATTGCACCGCATAATGGACCATTCTCAAATTTAATTACTAAAAAATAGGTTAAAAACAACTATGACCAAACAATGCCTAAATCATCTAATATTTCTGAGCTTCAACAATCAACAATAATATTTTACGAGCATTATAATAATAATAATTTGCTAAATATGGATTTTCAGTTTTTATTCCGACTTAAAACCAGCTCTGCCTTTATACAACAAATGACAACAGGTACTAAACATATCGCAAACGCGCTAAAAAATTAAATATTCATAGTCCTTCTGAACTGAACTAATGAAAAAAAATATATAAATTTGGAATACCCCATTGTCATTCTTATTTTATATTCTGTGTTAATAATCTGCTATTTTTTAATCGTACTTTCCCTTATAAAACATAAGTGACTTCGACATAAGTACATAGGTTCCAAATTAATTACCTACCACTGCTTATAAAGTTTCTGTAAGTAATGAAATGCACAATTCGAACCCAAACATCCTTGCCACATTCGCGATATGTGAATCAGTGAAACCACCCTCTTCTACTTCTGCTATGATAACTTTTAGGTGAGGGGTTCCTTGCCCACGAAGCCGTATTGAGCGTAGGGCCCCAGCGGGTGGAACCTCTCGTCGTCGGGGGCGGAGCGAGCGGATTTCCTGCGCAAGCGCGCTGGCTTGGTGGAGCCGTGGCACCGCATGGCAAAACGCAGCTCGGATGCCATCTCTGAACATAGCGATGACTGAAAGAATAGGATGTTAGTACGCATAAACAATAGTTTTGTTTATAAAAGGATAGGATTTAGGACAAGGAAGCGATGATATCGTTTGCATTGAAATGAGGTGGACAACTTCACAGTGGTCGTTGTCAAAAAAGAGCGGGAACTTTAAGGAGACGTCATGGAGAGGTGTATACATTTTATATTCCACACATGTTATATTGCTCGACTTTGTATCTTTCAAACATTCAATTTTGCACACCTTTTATCGTGCACACTTTTAATCCACGAAAAATATTATCTTACACACATTTTTATTTTATGTTCAATTCAATTATCTTCGCCAACGTTTCATCTTTAAAACATTGTAATTATACCTTTCATTCATTTTATTGCCCATGCAATTAACATATATATAATTAGATAAAATATTCAGTGTTATAAATGTTTCGGAAGATAAATTGTGTAAAAGATAAAATGTATGGAACATAAAATGAGTGGAATATAAAATGTGTGTATGATAAAATGATTTGGAAGATTGAATGTGAGTAAGATAATTTTTTTCGTGGATTAAAAGTGTGCACGATAAAAGGTGTGCAAGATTGAATGTGTGCAAGATACAATGTCGAGTAATATAACATGTGTAGAGGATAAAATGTATACGTCTCGTCATGGAAGATATAGCGGATAATTTAGGGAAAATGATGCATCAATAATGATACGGTGTTTCAAAATAGTTATTTGATGAATGTTGCATCGTTAATTTTTCTTTTCTGTGGAGTTATAAACAGGTCTGTTTATTTTCAAAGTTTAAGTAACGAGGTGAAATATCAATGTGTGAATAAAAATAACTTCCACAACTATTTTACGTCATATAACCAATTAAAAAAAACAACAGATTTTAGTCCATATTATATGTGTTAATTAAAATATAAACTACTGATTAATAGATTAATATAATAATAATATAATGAAATTAAGTTGGGAATTTCAACTTATTAGCTATAGCTGTCAATATTAATATTAATATGAATGTGCGTGATAAATGAAGAGATAGAAATTATGAACAAACAGTCATACATAAATATTATTATAGCTGGCGTTGAAAGAGAGGAAGTTTACTACTACAAAGCTACTACAAAAAATAAACAGACATGTGTGAATTATATTCCATTATGAACAAAGACAAGGTAAACTAATATTTGCCTAGTACTGTTAAAAGAGACGTTTAAAATTATACTAATCTGCTAATAGAAATGATACGACTGTGATGATCAAAGCCGTACCCATGGGTTGGGAGATTTCTTTCGGGGTTCGAACCCCCGCCGAAATTTTCAACAATAAATTTTTATAAATCTATTCTCAATATAGGTGACAACTTATTGATTTTTTTTTTTAAATTAGTAATAAATGTAGTAAGTAAGAACCTATGTAACATATATGGTTCTTATGTATGTAATAAATATTATAATATTTTTCTTTTCTTATTTCTATATTAAGAAAATGAATATATTTTTTTCATGATCAATGTTCAATAAAATGTAATATAACACAAAAACGCTTTGTTTCTTTTTTAATTTAAAAACTCCTCCCCGAAAATTATTTCTGGGTACAGCTGTGATTGTGAAAATAGATTGTAGACTTGATATAAACGTAAATAAAATTTTGTAAGTTTTTATTAAAATGTGAACAACTAAGTATTTATATTTATAATGCTTCTGGAACAATTCGAATATACGAATATAAAGAAATTATCAAAATAATAATTTATATTGTTGTAATCAATATATTAACATGATATAAATGGGTAATATAAAAAATAAAATGCATGTGTATCGTCAAAAATCTATATAAAATAAATATGGAATAAAAAAATATTAAAGATACGAGCGAAGCGATCATTTTTTTAAAATTTTGTTTAGTATTCAAATAATTCTTGTTAAGGTACATGGTGTTTTCTATAATAAACACATATTTTTAAATAATAATAACAATAATATTCACTCATTCCATGTAGGAACATAAGGCTGACGAAACTAAAAAGATAACTTTGTTTATAGGATTTTAATAAAGTGGTAAACTAAAAAACTCTGTATGGGGGCTACAATTTATATTGAATTTCGAAACAATATTTTTATTTAGTTAAAGATTGGCGGTGCATAAAAGTTTAAAAAATATAACATAGTACGAAGAAGATGTAAACAAGATGTTTGACATTTCTCAATACATACGATGAAAGTGTGCGATACGTCACGCCCTTTCCGCCGAAATTTTATATTTTTTTTGTCGTTATACAACATTTTGCGAAAAAATATTTTTTTTTTTGGGTATTTGTAAATTCAATTTTTTTATTAATATAACAAATAATCTGAGAAGGGTTAACAAGCCCATTTAAAAATATTTCCTTTAGAATCATAAATATATTTGTAGTAACACACAATAAGTATTTGTAAAATAAATGTTATTTAAAATAATATTTCGGTGAGTAGATGTTTGGTATAAAGTAGTGTAGTGTCGTCCTTACCTCCTAATATTCCACACAGGTTTGGAAAGCATCAACAAATTCCGACAGAACTAACAAAGTCATCCAGTGAAATTACACTTACTTAGGTGCGCTGAGCGCATACATACAAAATGTGATTGTTCATCAAATAACTGATATATTGTCAATAAATTCGTTTAAGTGAGCCTTTACCAGAGCAGGCTCGAATCTGTTTGTTATCGTCACTAACATACAACACTATCAGGTAAAACAAGTTAGCCATGGACAAGGACTGCCCTCGACTCTCGGTCGAGTTCACTCCACCTAAAAACATAACAGACAACATTTCCCACACGGACACGGTGTTCACAGCCCACAAAGGGTATAGTCACAGATATATACATCAGCTAATTCTCACAGAAACTCAGAAAGCTTTGCTTTAAACCAGAAATATACTCTGTTTCATTAAAGAAAAATACCGTCAGTGGTTTTGAGTTATATTCTCTACCATATATTTCCCACATAAAAATGGCTCCTGTGTGCTTTCTCCAAATTATATAAAGTACCCATAAGAGGTGATATTTGGTACGGGCCTTCTTCGATATAAATAATAATATTCCAGCACTACATTGAGGAACATTATATTTTAATAAAGATTGACGAATAAGAGATTTTAATCTCAGATCTCACAATCCACTCAATTCGAGTCGGGTCATGGTCACCAAGTGAACCACTGTTGCCCTATAAAAATGCTGGTTTTAGGAAAGAAGATCGGCATCAAAAATGATTGAAAACATAGAGTAACAATGAGTAACATATAAAGTTTTGAAATTAAACACAATTTTAAATTTATTCAATTTCAATATAATAAAACAAAACAACTTTATATTTCTGAAATAGTTGCATGTAACAGTATTTTTTTATTCAGTCAGTTTTGAAAAGTGACACTTTATATGCAAACAATATATATGTCGTTAGAAAATTTGTTATACATAAACTTTAGCTTAAAGAAATTGTATCCTTGTATTTTTTATCACGTGTATGTAAATAGCCAATCAAAACAAAATTACTACTTATGTCAAAAGGTTACTCGGTAGAAAAACAATTGTTGGTACCTGTCAAACATTACTTGTTTCTTTGTTTTACTTTTAAAATATCATATTCACTTTAAGAAAATGAAAACAACTCAAAAAATCATCAATGACCTAGGAATATTATAGCTGATAAGATGATTGTATGAGTACAAACATTTACAATAACCTTCTTATCTTTTGAATTTCCCGCCATTGGCGCTCGATACAAGTTTCTGCAAAAGTACAGTGAAATCGCTTGAAAGTGGGACATAAGATTAATACATCTTATTTTCTAAGACATTTTAATTAAATTTTGTTTGGAAGAACGTAGCCCACATATTGACGGTATAATTATACATACATAAATATTTGCTTTCTTTTACGAATATGTTTATATTTTCAATAAATATCACGCCTTGTTCCTCTTTTAGATGAGCGCATTGTACAATCCTTTGTGCTTCACATTAATATTTATTTGTTTATAGCTATGAATTTCGCAGTTTTGCAGCTATATTTGACTGACTATACTCTTTCTGGGTGTAGTGAGCAGTATAAGTGACCATACATACCATTACATTTTCTACCGGTTTGTATTTACCGGTACAGAACCGAAACGGGATCAATATCCTTCTCTCCGCTCTTGTTTTTTATCTGAAAGTTTTCCATTTATGATTTTACTTTTATATATAAAATAAAGTGAATAATCATTCAAAAATATTATTTGTAAAATTAAAAGTGATTTTGGAAAATAAATATGGTCACTTTAACAAATATATTAAGAAATTTAGTGTTATATATTATATTTAATGGACATTATTATTACTGTACTAGTAACACTAAATTTCTATTTGATGCAAAATAAAATGTTGTCTGTTAATAATACTGCATATCAGTCGTCAATTGGTACCGGGTAGAAAATTGGAGATATCCCAATAGGCTTACATTTAAATATAATATCACGTTTCTTATTTTTTCACCCAAGATATAAAAAAATATATACAATATAACATTTATTAAACATTTAACAAATACACAAAAGAGAAAATGAAATATGTAGTAAATAAATCTAAAAGAATATTATACAGAAAAGAAGAAAAATATAAGACCAACACCAGATGTGAAGAAACTAAGGAAGTAGAAGGTTTAAGATTTACTAATCCTTAGGAATTTGTTTTCCTGAAAACCAAAAATATAATAAATAAATATAAATGAATATTCAAATAAATAATATTAATAAAGAGTCTGGAAGGTTTTATATTTTCTTAAATAATGAAACTAAAAAAATTACTGATTCCGTCGTTTCATGACGTTATTTTTTTTGACCCATAGTCTTTTCAGAATAATAATTTTCTTACATTTATTTCTTAATACCTGTATTACTTTTATTTATTGTTCGATTCATCAAATAGTTTTTTTATTTTACTTTGAATATAATACAAACATCATATTTTTATCCCTACCACTCTTCAATTTCCCTTTTCACTACTATCACTACTTCTTTTTCCCTACCATCAGTTAGCTAATCACATTTATATCCCCACTCTTTTCTCCTCAAAACAAGTTAGTTCCTTCTTAAAACCAGTAGAATAAAAGCGCGCTGCTGTTTGGTCCCAATCACCTAATTGGCCGTGGTCTAGAAAAAAGCGGGAACTTTAAATAGATGTCATGGACAGGCATAGCGATAAATTTAATAAGGGAAAAAATGTATTGGCAATAGTATGGTGTTTTAAAATAGTTATATTATAGAAAACTAATATAACTATCTACAGAATGCGTTCTTTTTTTTTACTGCTATCCCTCTTCATGCCTGTATTCATAGTCGGTACTTCGCCTTAACTCATACTTAAGTACTTGTCAAATGCTGTCATATTTCAAATTTTATAAATATTCCTAACGCAATAATTAGAATTTCTTCAAATCTCTACCTTCAAGTTCTTACTTAGCTGAGAATTCACGAAGTTTCAACTATGAAACATGTCACGTCCTAACAGATGAATACGACCGAAGTAATTCTTGGCGAAGTAACTTGAGTAAGCATTGACTATGAATACAGGCATTAAATTTCCCGTTGTTTTCTCGACTACGACCAGTGTGAAGTCGTATTTGGGTCCAAGCGACTACAGCGTACTCATCCCCTAGTAGATAGCGCATTCTTTAGACTTAAGTTACATCGCCAGGCATTATTCCGATTGTACTCGTCTTTTAGTACGTGACATATTTCATAGTTGAAATTTCATAAATTCTCGGCTAAGTAATAACGTGAAGGTAAAGATTTGTAGAAATTGTAGTACTGCGTTGGGAATATTTGTTAATTTGACAATATGACAGCATTTGACAAGTACTTAAGTATGAGTCAAGGCAAAGTACCGACTATGAATACAAGCATGAAGAGGGATAGCAGTAAAAAAGAGAACGTAGTCTGTAGATAGTATATTAGTTTCCTATTATATAACTAATACATCTTTTTTATTATTAGATTTATAGCTACTCCTGTTCATGACATTTATTTAAAGTTCGCGCTCTTTTCTGGACCACGACCACTGAGGTAATTAGGCCCAAGCGACAGCAGCGCTCTCGTGCTCTATTGCTTCCTTCTTATTAGTATCCCTACTCCTCTAACTCTTCCACTATTAGTTCCCCCCCACTACTCCATTCCCCCACCACCAGTTGACGCCTGACGAGTGCCTAGGAGCTACACGTGACTACGGGCATGCCTTACAGCTACGTGTCGTGCAGGATGCCGCTCACCCGTTCCTCCACGGCGACCTTGCGGGACTTCCACACGAACTCGCACACGGCGATGACGCACGCCACCCCCATGCCGCCCATCAGCACCACGAACACGCCGCCCACGTTCGCTAGGCCGAGTTCGTTCGCTGTTGAGCTCGTCTTCGGCGTGTCCACCTACAGGAAAACTCAAATTCGTTACAATGTATGAGGGCCCGAAATAAAAATAAAACAATTTTGAAAAACATGTCTTTTATTTTTCAATGTTGTCACTTTGCTTCTCAATAGTTCCACAACTTTAGTATTTACCAGAGCTATATGGCCTTACATTCGAAGCGAATGGGGAAGTTTAGCGTGGTTGAAATTACATGTGAAATATTTTTTAATCGTAAGTATATGAATAATTATAACTTAAAATATAAGCGAAAGTTAAAATTATGTTCCCAATTATTTATAATTAATGAGTTACCATCGAACTTTACTGACGTCACAAGTGAGTTATGCGCTTGCGTAGAAGGGATGGTGGGAACTGAATCTTTGAACGTAGGTCATAGGTTGAGGCAAAGGCAAAACTCTCTTGGGGAAGCCAGCGCGCGCTGCTTAATATAGACGATATGTTCTCCGTAAGTTTTTGTGACATAATTTTTGTATAAAATTTGAAGCCAATCTTAATTTTAAAAAAAGCGCCAAACTTCCGCATTTTCGACTAGACAGTTATTTCTTCAAGAAGTAATCGCTGGGAACCAAATAAACCAAGAACTAAGATTTGTGTGCAGCGCATTATCGTAATGTCCGTTATGTGGACGGCTAAGTTCAAGAATTCTTCAATTGACTAGAAAGTAAAGTATAATACTTCCCAGTGCAGGTCTTGCGTTTTTTCAAGAAATCTGTGAAACCATACTACAAAAATCTCAGAAAAACGTAACCACGACTTTTTCTGCATGAATCATTTTCTCTTTCTTTGGTGTACTTTTTGGACTTGAAGCTTTATTTCTAACATAGGAAGTAGATTTCTTGACTGGCGGATGGAATTTAAAGAAATAAAGTTTTTCGAATTCAGTCAGTTTATTTTGTTGTTTACGTCTCCTATCGGCTTCGACCTCACGCCCCTGAAGAAGATTCACGTAAGAGTCGTAACCGGTAGGAGACGTAGACAACAAAATAAACTGTGACTGAATTCCAAAAGCTTTATTTCTAACTTGCAATGATAGATCCCTATTATAAAACGTCAAAGAAACTCAGAGGGATTGCGTAGAAATAAGTTAAAATGTTCTTTTAAATGCATTCTTGATATTCTATTAAAACGCGGCATTCATCGAGAGGAAATGTTTCTCATACGCATAAACATTATGTAAAATGTAGAGGACACGGTCTATTGAAATATTTGCTGTCAGCAAAACTATGTATCAAAAACCAACAATAATTTAACATCATAGCGATTTTTTAAAACGATATCGTTGGTTGCACCAGTTTTTGTACATTCATGAGCGTTTTTTATCTCCAATTGATGTTCGACTACGTTTAAATTTCGCGACCCACTGTTTTATTGTTGAAAATAAAGGGAAAGAATCTTTTATTTTGGAAATGAACTCTTTTTATATGTATCTCTATTCCATTAAAAAAAAAATCAAAATGTGTTTGCTTTACTCGATCGTTACAAAAAAAATTCAAACGACACACGCATTTGAAACTGCTGGATCATATTTAAGGAGTTATACTTGACAAATTTAATTACCAAATATCATTTGATCCTACTCGCATTTAGGCCTCGTATAATAAGAGACATAGTCAACGAAAGCAATAAACAAGTAGTGCTTACCCTGCATGCACCACCACCCCGTTTTTCCTTCCACCACCGAGTCTTCAATATGTGTAACTTCCCCTCTTCTTGCAACTTCAATATCGCCCCACTAATAGCCGTCCGGAATGGAGAATCTGTAACGAATCTCATAGCACATCCTTCTAATATCCTTCCCTCCCTGTTACTAACTTGGAGGCATAGCTATGCCGTATCCTTTCGAGTCCAGCATGCCTCCGATTTGAGTGAGCTCACAGTTCCGCTCTATGACGTACTCGATGGAGGTGGATTCCATGAGGAAAGCGTAACTGCCTTTGCCTTTAACGACGCGGTCCACGCCTTCTAGATTGCTGGCGGTGAAGACGCTAGGACGGGCTGATTCCATGAAGGACCACATGCGCTGGTAAGTTGAGAAATTCGAGTCCTACGAAGGGAAATTGGTTCTACAGTGCTGCATTTATGATACAAGTGAAAAAAAATAGACCACACTGTTAGCAGTGTTTTGAAATCTCATAAACTGTTCGGTACGCAAATAAAGTAATGAGTTACAAAGTTGTAGCGGTCCCAAGGTCATGCCGCGGGCGATGGCCGCTAACAGACATATTATGTTGTCTAGAAGGTAGGTGAACATTCCCGAACTTAATTGCTCTACTATTTAAACTTGAGTAGAAGAGACCGCGAGGACAGCCTGATATTAATACGTGTAGTGAATGTGAATAGTTGGTGATATAAATAAATAGTTGGTGATATAAATATCGTGCAAATAATTATTCTTAAATTAGTGTTTTTATTTGTTTATTCATAGTGTTACTTATTTTTATTATCTTTTATTATTCATATTTCGTTTATTAAACTTAGTTTTATATAAATATTCATTTTTCAATTATTTTTACACTTTACCTAAATAAATAAACATTACAAAGTGATAAAAGGGCGGCGCTTTAACTCGGAAATTAGCAAGACTTTTTACAACTAACACTTGTAACTTTAAATGTAAATTTATTCTAGGAACACATCTAGGAAAAGTAAAAAATATTAAATCATACCCACGAAGAGCGAGAAGTTTATGATATAAAAAAAATCTTCAACTGTGTCCATTGGACATTGGTAACAAACAATAACAATTTATAAAAAAAATCAATCATAAAAATAATGAACATGAAAAATATAAAATGATAGGAACATAGCAAAGCACAAATAAAATTAGATTTTGACACGACTCCATATAATGAAGGACGGTTAGTAGATGAAGTGTCTCAAATTTGTGTACTGCGCACCAGTTTAGAAAATAGAATTTTCTAAAAACATAAGCCCACATATGCTCACATTCGACGTAGCACTATTTCAGAAATGTCAAATTTCGAGATGTCAGTTCATGACATTAAATATAATTCTCTCTCATAAATAGATTGTATGTTTGTTTAAATGAAATATATATTATTCCAAATAAATAATACTTATAATGCAATTCACCATATAATTCAGAATTTCTTAATTGAAAGTTGACATTTGACAGTTGAAATAGTGAAAATTTGAAATAGCGTTACTTCAATGTATGTGAGCATACGGGTCATAGTCTTTCATAACAAGCAATAACGATTTATAACAATAAAACATCATATTTTATAATATAAATAACAAACACGAAAACAGCAAATTAATACAACAGCAGACAAATTTACAAAGACAGGGATTGATGCTTTTAGGATGATCAGTAATCAACATGTCTCAAGTAACTGTACTGCGCAAGAATTCGTACTATTATTTAAACATCTCTATATACCTATCATGATCTTGGCTCAAAGGCAACATAAGATTTTTCGAAACATTTTCATATTCTGAATTAAGCGAAACAAATATACAGATTAGGAAGAATTAGTTAAAGATCATGAATTCGAATATTATATCATGAACAAGAAAATAAATATTACAACTGATAGGGATAAAAATGACTAAGGAATAAATATGGAAAGAGATTTGAGCAACTTCTAGAATTTGATGATAGATCCGACAGGAAGTCAAAAAGAGAAGAAGAATGTATTGCAATTATACCTATTTCAACATTTGAACTGATGTCCACGCTTTTTTTTTATTAATTTGTCATTTCTTTAGTTCAAATAAATTAACGTCTCAACTTTTATTTGATTTAATTTTGTAATGTGCACAGTTGATTTTTTTAGTTTGTAACTTACCCGGAAGAAGGCAGCAGTAGATCCACCTCTTAGGGCGCCATATTTGATCTTGGTTTGTTTGGCCAGATCTTCAGCACTTTCAATAGGCGAATCCATCCTTTCAACAGTTAGAAAAGCAGCCAGGTTTGCAGTGTACGAAGATATCATTATCAAAGTGAAAAACCACCACATTCCTGCCACCATTCGAGTGGACACCGCTCTGGAAAGAAAGAAGAAACGACATGCGGTTAAAAGAACATTTTAAACATACACACATTCATGTAGTTTTTGAGCAGAAATTTTGATGAGATTTGTTTAATGGTTAGAAGTTTTTAATGAGTCTTGCAAAAGTCCCTGTGGTTCATTATTAAAACTAAAAGTGCCTTTGCTTGACAAATTACAAACAAACAATGAAATTTTTGTATAAAGTGAAATGAATGAACCCTTCAATATGTTATGTTAAATTCAGATATTTATCAAAGCCGTAAAAGTCAAATTTGTCTAATAAAAAATAAAATGCAAAAATGTAGAAATGGAGAAACATTGATTATTTTAAGATTTTAATAATATTGCTAAATTATTGTCGTTGAATATATGTAACTTTTTTTAAAGACATTTTGATTACTTTCAAAATTCGTTATATTTAAATGCACTGGGGGCAAAATAGTTATTTTTGTATTAAGTGAGCGATGTTTGTGTTTTTAGTACGTGATATGTAATTTTTTGAACGAGGTTTGCCGAGTCAAATAATTCAATCGAACGCACTAAAACCATTTCGCTCATAAAATACAAACAATATTTTTTTACAACTAATTTGAATCCTTAATCATATATTTATTATTTTACTATATAAATTGAGCGAAGTCATGTTTTCCATCACCGTGAAAAAACGTTTTCCAAAACCGTGAAAAAAAAACGTTTTCCCAGATACTTCGCGCATGGTGTCAAGTTAACCTAAAAACTTTTAACATTTTATGACATTTGTAGAAATTATAAAATACGAGTATTTTTAATTGTATTCATTATTCGTAATTTACGAAAATATAATTATTAAAAATTTGGGGAAGAGATGCTGTGACGTCAACGTGGTAGAATTGTGAAAGGAGAGAGATAGACTGGGAGCTTAAGAGACAGTCTACCTGCTTTTTTCCACGAGTTATTTAGTTTTTATTATTATAATAGAAATCTATAGTGTTTTTTTTATATTTTATGACATATACTGAAATTCGATTATGGTCACATTATCTCATTAGTTTTATTTCAATAAGTATAGTACTATAATAGATAAAAGATTTTTCTTGTTTCAAGCTAGAAAATGATAAAAGTATTGAAAATAGTAAAGTGGCAACGATAAGAAGATCATATATATTAAATATAAATAATTAGCAATTAAAAAGACAATGATAAGAAGACTAACATCCAATTTTAATATAAGTTAAGTTTTGCTTAAACTACAAGAAGAATAATAAAAACCATAATTTGGGGAAATGTATTTATTTAAATATTTCTTTTCTTCAAAAAAAAAAGTAACTAAAATAAAAATTGGTCTATTGAAGTAAATATGAAGATAGCTACATGTCAATGTTAAAACGATTTAGTAACACTTACGCATGCGCAAATGAACGATAAAACTGTCAAATATCTGAAACTTATTTAAAAGTACTTGTACTATATTTTACGTTTCCCAATTCTGAGACAAGTTTGACTTTTAGGTTATGTATTGCGAAGGGTCCACATGAACATCAAGCAAACGCACTTACTTCGGCGCAATGTCACTGCCTTGCTGCATGAGGCTGCCGATGGTGAACCACAGGGAGTTGAGCAGACTGAACTGGTTCTCCAGCACGTCGGGCTCCACGTTGCAGGGGTGCGGGTTGTCCCACTCGTAGGGGCTGAACCTGCAACAGGCCAGGCAGCTAGTGTACTCACTTCGGCAGGAAGTCGCAGCCTTGCTGCATCAGCGAGCCTATGGCGAACCACATGCAGTTGAACAGCGTGAACTGGTTCTCCAAGTGGTCCGGGTTGGGGTTGCACGGGTGCGGGTTTTGCCACTCGTAGGGGGTGAACCTATGCTCAGGAATAATGGCTCATTTTGTATCGCAAACATTACTATCAGCTTATATTGATATGTAAATTTAAGTGGGCCATATCAATATTACAATAAAAATCATTTTACAAAGCCATTAAAAAATTATGGGCCACCATTGCTATCTCGAAAACTATATCGAAAACTATTATCTCTATTTAACAAAACTATTAAAATGAGACAAACAATTTTTTAAACCAGTGTTTCTCAAGATATGGGGCCCAACTTTCTTATTTTCAATAGAACACCTATATATTTTTACATATTTCGAATTTACATAAAATTACAAATCCAATGACATGTTTGAAGTTAATTTTTAATTAAAATACCTATGTTGACATTAAGTTAGTGTACTTTTACCCGAAAATAGCAGTTGTCAGATTTATTTTCATCATTATTTCCGTTTTGATTTTTTATCCTTTCTTCAAATATTAACTGTGTATTTATAATTAAATTAGTGCGAGTGAAATTAGTAAAGAAGGTCTCGCTTGGAATCTGCGTATATAGTTTTATACGATACATATAAATTCATGTGTAAAACACGTTGTAAAATTATCTCTTGAATGAAAATAAAATAAATATATTAGTAAAATTTTTGGGTGGGCCGAGACATCGACTAGGTGGGCCATGGACCACCCAGCCACCCCGTAGTTACGTGCCTGTATCATAAAAATATGATTATTTTATTACGGGAGAAATATTAGTGCGTTGAATACACTGAACGCGAGCACCATCACAATCACATTACACAGAGATAGAATACTACAGAAACTTAAAAAATCTAAAAGCTGTATCTCTGTACATCGCGTGAACTGGAAATTATACACTTTCGAACAGTTAAAAAATTCTGGCTTGCGTTTCTAATTTATATTTACATTTTATTATCAGTTTTAGGTAAAAAAAAATAGTTTGTAATATTTTAATTTCTATTCCAGACAATTCTATTACCAGTGAGAATTTAATTATTACTTATTCTATACTATTGATTTATTGAAATTTCATTTTGTAGACAAAAAAAAGCTATGAGGCCAACACCAGAGATTAATTTGTGTGCGTAATTTTCAAAGTTCCATATATGAAAAATTTAAATGTTGTATTTTATTAAACTATGTTTATCTTTTGTTACAATTGACAAAGATAAGAATATTTGAGTTCTATATGGCTATGATGATAAACTTACAAATAATTTGCTTTTTTCTTAATTTTATGAGAATTTTTTTTTTCAAAAAACATCACAAAATACCACCGCACGCCACTGATTGTATATAAACCCCTTGTACAGTAAGAACTTAAAAACGAAAATAAATTTTTAAAAATCATTTGCTTTTTGCTATGATGTTTTTAACGTGGAATGTTACAAATTTTCAAATGTACAGTCATGTGTTATTTCAATTGGTTTGATACCTTATTACCAATAGAAGCCGTAGCGATATATTGTTCCATACCGCTTTTAAAATTTTCAAATGATGAACGTAGATATGTCGATAAATGCTTTGGACAGAAATAATATTTATTTAATGAAAGAAAATAAGAATTGATTTGACCTTTGACTTAATTACGTTTTTCTTCCTGTAGGCTTTGAGCTTCTTCGATTTTTTTACTACTTTCCAGTTTTCATTTTCATGCGAACGAATAAGAAAGAAGTTTTATATTTTATTACTTCCAAATGTTTTGCTTCAAATCTTTATTTACACAGCGTAAAATTACTTGAACATCTTTTTTTTCTTAATTAAATTTTCATCGTGTGAGGCGTACTTATATAACTTGTCTGGTCATGCCATCTACTTTTAGCTTTGCGCTAAGGCTCCCATATGAAAATAATCATTTCACGGCTGAAGGTTCTCATGTGTCTTATTTTTAGCATTAATGTATTGTGTACTATTTAAAAAATATTACAAGATCGTAATTATTTAAAATTACAGTCATTGAAAATTACCATATTAATAATCTATTCAATTTACTGTCTTTGTAGTAATCATAATCAAATTAAAGACTGAAAAACATCAAAAATTCAAATTTAATATTTATAGATTTTTGTAATAATTGTATTAGAATTACACTCTTATATATTTTTTTAAATTTGCTTTCCCACTCTTTAAATTTAAATAAAATTTACATTACTTATCATCAAATCAACCATACAACCATTTTTTAATTTTCACCATTAAATAGTAAAAGAACAAATCACCGCTACAATCATTTATTTTAATAATAAAGCAACAAACATAACAACAATAAAAAACAAACAGAAAATTTTAAATAAACACCAAATTTCAATTTCCCACTATTTTCATTCTAACATTTTAATAATTTTTAATTCTCCGTGATATTTATTTAAAGGTTCCCGCTATTTTTAAAATTAAATATTACCTCAATTGATTGATTTTCTAATCTTCAATTTTCTTACCTTGCCAAGATGAATAACAATACAGAAACTCCCAAATATGCTGTCGCCATGTAAATCCACACATCTAACGACAATGGAGAGAGAAACGAGAACAAATTTGGTGGTTGTTTAATAGGTTTTCTATATAGAATAGAAATGCCAAGATTCATGAACGGCATAGTGAAATCCACAGCCTGTTCTCTGTCATAAGTGATGGTCAAATCGGCTATAGCTAAGTCAGCTTTTTGATCTAGGAGTTCTTTTATCATTCCGTCCCATTCTTTTGTCTCTCGATTTAAGGAACCGTACCTAAAAGGTTACATAACCTAATTTACGTACATGGAATAGTAAAAAAAAAACTAAATATAGAAATACACGAATATAAAGTTAAATCAAATAATCGTTCTATTTTTTTTACGACTGTAAATTAAGAAGACAAATAGAAGATATATTTTAACATAAAAGTTGTTTTTCACTAACTTCAGCCCATTGATAATGATAAAAGTAGATAACTTCAGGTGGTTCAAATCGTGTGTAAAATGATTTGATACCACATCTTGTCAAATTGTGATAAAATGTGCAATAATTTATATTTGAAAAGCAAATGTACAAATAATTTTATTTTAACTTATACTTCACTTTAAAAAAATGTGTTAAAATATTTATCTTGATAAAATAAGTAAGAATGGTTTAATTTAAGTTTTCTTTATGTAAATGTTGGACAATTTCAAATTAAGAGGCTAATTAATATTAATAAAGTTTGCGCGAAAATTAAAAAATATGTAAATTATTCTTAATTAACTCCAACATAATTTGTCCTTTCTGATTTCATCTGGTTTTGCAAAGAAAAATTTAATAGAATATTATATACTGACCTGCCATCTGGTGCTAATCGAAAAGTATAATTGAATCCGAGAATCCTTGAAATTTCATGAATCAAATCAATTGCGTATCCTTCAAACTGAGCATTTCCTGTTAATTTTTCGCTTGAGTCCTTTCTCATACAATATGGCGAACTCTGAAAAACGAATCATTTACTAAATTAAAATTGTTTAAAATATTTACTCACCAAAATAGTCGTGACAACAAAAGTTTTATTTTGTAGGATCTCTACAATTTGTGTGTAAGCTTCGCCGTATGTTCTTGTGAAGTTTACGCCTTCTGTAGAATTCCAAGTTCCTATTTTTTTCAATCCGTCTTTACTTAATTCGACTATGTCTAAAACAAAGTCACTTCGGAAGCCTTGATGGTCGAATTTAATAACTCCAGTTAGACCTGCCATCTCCACCTAAGGATGAGATTATTATCAACAATACTAATAATATTAATCTACATAGAATCTCTGGTTATTTATTTTTCTCTCTATTGTGTTAATATACTTGTATTATATTTTTAAATTAAAAATAATAAACACACTTTAATTAATTAAATAAAATAAAATAGCATTATTTTTTGGCTTTTTACAACAAATTTCTAGTTTCATATATTTTTACTTTCTTAAAAATAATATAAATATCACAAAAATGTTAAACGTACTAAATTTTAAATCGGATATAAAAACTGACATGTTTCCTGAAAGGGTTTTTTGAGACATCGGGAGAAATTACTTAAAACAGAGATGAATTCTAGATATTCGGGACGTCTATTTTTCGTACTAATGTTTAATGACTGCTCAACTTCTAAGATCTTATACTTATGTGAGTAAAACATTTGGAATGCTTAAATCCTTAAAAGTATAGAAACTACTATATAGAGAGTGCGAGCATAAATTAGTGAAGCCAAGTTTGTTTCATTAGCTGATAACTGTCAACCCGCCATTTATGTAGGAACCAAGCTTTCATTTGTTTTATATAATTCAATTTTTTTTCTTTGTTTTATAAAAATACTTTTCTTTTAAAAATTACAAATATATGCAGCTTTGGGTTGTAAAAACTGAACATCGCGTTATATGTGTCGAAAAAAATGTTAGTACTCCCTATATAGTAGTTTCTAAACTCTAAGCTTAAATCAGTACATCTTATGAGGACGGGGTAAACTGCTTCAGTCAAATGGAATGAAAAATAAATGATCTGGATTCAAATATGATCCAAATAGAAAATAGAATACGTCTTAAGTAGTCGAATGAGGGTAATAGGAACAGGTTAAGGTGGATTTTAGCGCTACTATGGTTTTGTTTATGAATGGAATCCCAAATTTCACAACAGTAACATAATTTAAATTTAGCCATTTAACGCTATTTTTTACTTCCCGCTCTTTTTTCCACTTTTGTCATGTTACGGTCTGTCAAAATGTTAATTTAAAAATAGCGCTAAATTTAAATTCTGTTACTGTTGTGAAATTTGAGATTCCATTAATAAGTAAAATGATCGTGGCACAAGCGTGTCCTATAAAATAAGAGATCAACCAACACAACTCCAACTTAATATAATTATAGTTAATAGAAATATACTTACAATTTTCATATAATTGATCAAACTGTAGCCATGAGGCCAAGTATCAACGTTGTCACAACTTAATGGTTTGATGTCTATCTGTTGACTTGTATCCAAATCGTGAAGAGCTTTAGCGAACAAGTGGACAGCATCGTACATTAAAGCTGTTTCTGCTTTTATGAATGTTACATTATCCTGCAAAAAAACATTGTACTTATTTCTCAACTATCATTATTTATGGAGCAGCTATCAATAATTCATTACTAAAGCAGAGGACATTACAAAAAACGTTGTTCAGATTTTATATGAATCAGGCAAGGTTGAAAAAATTTAAAACTCCAATACCCCAACTTTTACGTGTTTTTCTAACCTCACAGTGGGTAATAAATAATTGTTTTTAAAATTAGATCGACGTATTAGTATTTATTTATTACTTAGTGGATAAGAGTAATAATTAAGTTGCTTGCAGAGCATCCATAGCTGCTACAGAGAGTACAAAAATAATTACAAAATAAATTAAATCTTCTATTAGTTCTAAAAAAAACGAATTAATCTGAATAAATAACCACCATCACTATAATAAGCTTAGTAGGAACAATAAGTATAAATAGGTTCCTTAATCCGTGCAAAAACAGCTGAATACTATGGTAAACAAAGTGGCAACAGAGTAAGCATACGCAAATAACACTACAATTTCAAGGGGATAACTCGGATAACTATTCAGAGCTTCAAATCCATTTGTTTATTCTGTTTTACTATTTGTTATGCAATATTCGTTCCCAAGAGGACGGCTTTTAATTGTAAAATATTTTTAAACAAACAAATTAATAATGTAGGCATAAAATTAAAGCTAAATCCTGATCTGATCATATGGATTCTAACATTGACTCAATATTATTAATTATTTTTTAGTGTTTTTCAAAAATCAATTAATTTGCTAAGTAATATATTTTACACATATATAAAGAAGAGGAGCAATGTATATAATAATATAACATTCTAAGTATTTTAATACTTTTGATAAGTAAAAAAATTCAACGCTCACTGTATAATAATGAATTTTTTCAAAGTATTTCAATAATTTTGCTCTATACTATTAATGGACGCTTGACGAATATTTAATAGGTATTGTAAAAATGACAATAGCTATTTTTAAAAGAAAGTAAAGCATGATTTAGGAATTTAACATAATCTAAATTACCCAAATCTAACCTAATCAAACCAAACCTAATCTAACCTAAACTAACTAATAGTAAAAGAAATAAATACACACAAAGGGTTTCATTTCGCCAAATTTACAAACTTCGCAATATAAATTCCTATTATTAATGGAAAATATCGTAAATATAGTTAAAAAAATATTTAGCATTTATTCAACTCTGCATCTATTATTATCATAAACATAGCATTTATTAGTTTACTGTGCATCTATTATGTAAACTTGGCGTTTATTATTTTACTGAGCATTCTATATAAAACCTACTGCCTGTTATTCATGTTGAACATATTCAATTTTTTTACTACGATATATTATTATTGACTCAGCAAAACATAAACTAACATAGAAAGCGAATTAATTACCATGACAAATATTTTGTCGGTTTCAGGATATTAAGCTTTTGTTTACATAGCCAAAAGTAATCAGGGTAACTAAATCATAATTGTATCTTGTAACCCATGTAATTTTGAAAAATCAGTATGGTAATAATATTACCGTACGTATTTGTCAAAATAACGTGGGACAATTGGATAATATAGATGTCATATCAATCCATACAGACTTGATCACAAAAACGTTAGTCACAAGAAAATTTTATAAAATAATATTTATTAAAAACGTGAAATATGCGGCAGTTATGATACTCGTAACTTTATGAGTTATAATAACATAGGTATAATGTTATAGAATTTTTTACCAAGATTATATTTTTTTACTTAGCATATCTAATTTTAACAAAGCAATAAATTATAATACTGTGCGAATAAATTGTTGCGATATTAATATAATAAATATGTTATGGATAATATATAAATTGCAGGTACATGAATGTCATGTCAGGTATAAGTTAAGGGTACGAAATATATTGTACAATATTACCTAAGGGGTGCTTATGCAAAGTAACAATTTATCTACAAAATTATGGTTATTATATTTGCCGTAAAATATATTTCACTTCATAAAGATCTGACTTAATTTATGGTGTAACCGAAAATCGTTATTATATGTATACGAATTTATATACATTAAATAATATCATTTTTAAACTTACCGGCAATGTAGTCATATCCAACTTCCGGCCGAATCTAGCTTCCCCATACTGCCAATCGCGGACGACCCTTTGTATTTCCGGTTTCTCAGGATCCACCAATCGGAAAGCAGTTATGTTTGTCCCGCCATATTTGAATTCTTCTAAATCCACACCATGCAAATCCTGAAACAAAATATTACAATTAATGAATATATTTTTTCTACGACCATTAAGACATTTGCTTGTTGTATGTTTGTTATTGTTACGGATAAGTAGTATATTGTAAACGCATTTTCATTTCTCACGGTAACCATAGATAACCTTAAGGTATAAATTCAAATCTCAATAATTTAGAATTTAATAAATATAGGTAATTGTGAAATACAAAAAGTGAGAGGTAAAATATATACATATATAAAATAAAGTAAATACAAAAACTGAAATTTTTATTGTTCTTTAAACAATATAATTATAATTGTTGAAATAAGTATAATACATAATAAGTATGTGTAACAGTTTCTATTGTTTTTTATTTAATTAAAATAAAGAATTTTATGAACAGTAGAAATGTATATTCTGAACCTTTATTTAAAATTACTATGATACGGCAATGAAATTATTTTTTGACATTTATGTTGCACGACGGAGTTCATCCTCATTTGCCAATATACAATATAATTCATAATATGTACTTACATAAATGTGTAGTTTCATTTTTATTATAATAGTTGTACGAAGCAAACTACTTATGTAACAGTTTTTAGAATCTGTATTAATTTAATTATTGTTTTAATTTGTAATATTGTTTAAATAAGTTGTAAAATGAAACAGTATTCTTTTTAGAGCTCATGCTGACAGGAAATTCAATGTTTTCTAAATTTCTTTTGGTCATAAATTGTTCACAGTTAAGTTTTGTAAGGTTTCAAATTCCGTTTGGCATTTCGGCATATTGTCTTCGAAAGTTTGCTTGGGATGGTCATAAACCATTAATAAGAGACAGGAAACCGTTCTGTGATTCCTGGTACAAGCTGTTTTTTTTTGTAATCCTGGGACTGTGGGATTTTGGTGCATAATCACGCCCAGGAGGAAAATGACCAGTATGTTAAAGGAATTACGGAACAGGGATGAATTTTCTAACTCGAAGGAAGTGGGGCCATCTCAAGCAGATTTTGAAGATTTTGGTCAGTTGACAGTTGAAAGTTGAGAGTTGAGGGTTGAGAGTTGGGCAGTCAGTATGAGCAGAAGAGTGTTAGAAATGTAGTCATCATAAGTTTATTGTTAATAACGTAAGAAATAGTTAAGTGTAAATGGTGTGTGTTTTATATTCATGTAAGTAAGTTTGTTTGTAAATATTTTTATTGCATGTAACTTGTCCTGCTTCTGTTAGTTTAAGTTTAATAATAATTAGTTTTATATTTTATTCAATATTTTAATATACTTTTTGTTACGTTGTTAATTGAATTGAATTACCTTGCATCCTCATCTACCATTTAATATTCAAAATTAGTTTTGGTTATTTTACCTTTAAAAATAACCTGGTGGCAGCATTTTTAAAAAACTACCTTTCGATAATAATTATTCATAATAATAAATTAATTACTTTTTTTTTCTATCCTTTTACACTTACTGATGAAATTAAATTCCTAAACGTTTGTTTAGGAATGGAGAATATACCGAATATGTAAAGAAAGTTAAATAATTAGATACAGTTAAATTTAATTTTTATAGAAGGAAGAACGCGCTGCTAAATTAAAATTTAGTGCAAGCACATGCAACTTATTCAAATACTCAACAAGAAATGAGTCAAACTTGGGTTTTCAAAATGGCGACTTCCGTCGCAGTTTTTCATCTAGCCACTACATTGCAACCCTCTTTGAGATTTTATATTCAAAGTTATAAATACATTTTCATTTCCCACCATAGACAACGTTAAGGTATTAGTTCTGCCAAAAATCGTTTTGTTTAATTTTTGTTTTGTAGCTAGTTGCTTAGAAGAAGTAAAATGAAGACATCTTTATTATTAAAATATAAATGAATTAGGAAATAAATCGTGGTCGTAGAAAAATTATAGTGTAGAACTCGCTTGGAATGTTCATTTCATACTCGTATGAAATGAGTACCATTCCATACTTGTACAATATACTATAAAAATAAAAAAATCCAATTAGTATAAAAGTAATACGAGAATTTATTTTTTAGTAAGCTGTGTGTAATAAAGGGAAATATTACTAGAATGTAAAAAATATAGAGATATTGGGAAATATCTGTAGAAAAATGCGAGAAAAATTCGACGAATCTTGCGATCTTATTCGTAAAAGGTGAAACTTGATTGGTTCCTTGTAAAACGCTCAAAGATTCCGGAGAAAGAACGATAAGAATTTAATATAAGAACGCTTGAAATACTCGACAACTACTGTACCATAAACACACGACAAAATGTTCAACACGTACAATATCGTTCCAGCGTACGAAATTATTTAGTAGGTTCAATAATGAAATAAATATATCACGTAAGACTTATCACCCATTATGATTGCTGAGTTTGCTAAGATGTTTTCTTACAGATATAAGAAATGATATATTTGTGTCGTAAAGCACATTAGACGTCACCTTTCGGGCACTCTAGCTGGCGTGGAAAATGTACATGGGTCATTTTATTTGGTAAACAATTGGTAAAAAAATAGAGAATTAAGTATACAAAATTGTAATTGAAGTAAATAATTCACCGAAAATGCTGCAATATATAAAAAATAAATTGAATAATGCACCAGTTTCACAATATTTTTATTCATGTTATCAACAAAAAAAAAACAAATTGATTTCCATGTTATTTATGTTACAATTTATATGAATTTCATACAAATTTAATCCAAACAAAAATTTGTTTTTAACAATGTTTCAAACAACAACTGTTATTAATGTTGACAAATTATATTGAACTTTAGCGTAAATAAATTTTAATTTTCTCGTACAGGTGACACATGTGCGCCAGTTAATATGACATGTCAAATTTCGATTGAAAATTGAACGTTAATGCGAGTATTCAATTTTGAAAATGATTAATAATTTATCAAGCACTGAATGGACCATCAAATGATATTACTTTATGACTAATTGGGTACTTATACATTACTGTCAAACTGGAAATATCGGTGTATATCATTCTAAATTACCACAGTACTGTTTTAAATACAGATATTTCAACATAAAGTTATAAAAAAAATTCTGAATAACCTTTTTCAAAATATTTGTTTTTAAAGTTTTGATTATTCTTTGAATTGAATTAACAAAATATATTACCGTAACAAAAATAGACAATATATATTTTCATTGTTCTAATTAACAAAACATTGTGGTAATTATTGTTATCAAAGAAATATTCTTATGCCGAGAGTATTTTTCATATGCGCATGATAACGACTAGACATTTGATTGATAGCCAGCATGTACTATAATAATTCTAACTACATTAACGTGAAATGAACTTAACCCAAATTTTTGAAAAATAACAAGAATAATTTGGTCAACTTCCGAATTATCTCTGAAAATCTGTACTATTCTTCGAACTAGATATACCTAAATCATAAAAAAATTACTGTATAATTTACATCATTTAATAAACGATAAATTTAAAACATTATTATTGTATAAATGGTCATTTTTTTTAACTACTAATTTATAATTACAATTTAAACTTACTAATACAATATGTTTAATATTAATAGCAATTGTTATTAATAGAAATAAAATAAGTAATAATATTTTTACTGAAATCGTTCAGTAATCTATCAAAGGGCTGCCTCAAAATCGGCAGCGAAATCCAATTTCCTTGCCTAAGCAGTGGTAAAATGCAATGTTGCCAAATATTTTTTGACAAGTATATTTAATTTCAAAACGAATCACGACTATTTGCGAGATCAGTAAGTAAATTTCAAACGGCAACATATATTATTTATATTAAATAAACTGGATTGAAAAGATCAAAACATATAAAAATTATAATAATAATTATTATTAGTCTCATAATTTGTGATCTGGCAACGTTCAATGAGCTAAATAAACAACAGTGTTAACTCATAACCTAGTAGGTAAATAATTAAATTATAAACTAAATTATAAAATGAATGCTACATATTATATTTTATGTTTTTAATAATTAATTAATTATTGTTGAAAAATTGTAAAATAACAATTGATATTAATGAAATAAATTATTATATTATGTAGAATTAAAATAAATTATTGAAAGCTTAAATAAATTATGTTCAGAATTCAATTGTTTTTAATGACTGTAATAAAACATATATAGGTTATGTGTAAGTACATATATTATTCATTGATTTTTAAAATCTCGTACGATGTCAGGAAACTATTATACTTATCTCGTCACTGCAATGTTGCCAATTTTTGAGAAAAATCCCTAGATTTAAAAATTTTTCTAAAAAAAAATGGTATTTAGAGAAAAGGGATATTTTCTGCAATATTCATGGGATATTCCTCATATTTTTTCTAATGCCTAGTTTCACAAATTTGTTGCCTGAAGAAGAAGACTTACTGAAAGTTTAAAGTCTTAAAAACAAATATGAAATTATTTACATACGTTATTTTAATAGATGTGAAGTTAGTTGTTACATAAAACTTCCCAAATATCTCTCGGTTTTATAGGCGCCGTTAACTTTCCGGCAACTTCTTCTTCAGGCAAGAAATTTGCGGCAACTTGCCCAGTGTGAACTAGGCATAATGAAAGGATGATTTTTTCGATGATATTTATTGAACTAATCAATTTTCAACTCAAAACAAATACACTCACACAATTTTTAATTCTGTTTGGGGATAATACGGATTTTTGCCTAGCAGAGGCGATGTAAGCATCCAGGGGCGGATTAACGAAATTGCCGCCCTTAGGCAAACTAAAATTGGCCGCGCCCCTCCCCCAACCTAATTTTCTTTTTTTAAGTTGGTATAATTATTATTATTATTATTTTTATGTTAATAAGAAGATCTGAAATTAATGCAAACAGATTAAATATGGTTATTGAATTTGTAAACTAAATTAAATTATTTTTATTATAAACATTAAAATAGAAACAACAAAATTTGGATCAACCGATACAGACATTTATTGCAGACATTTACGGCGTGCCTGTTGTCTTGCAAATTCTTGAATAATCGAAGTCAAGTCAAGGCTATCCATCGTTTTACTCTCTATGGATAATAACGACATAGAATTGAGCCGATCTTCCATCATCGTACATCGCTAATAATTTTTTATTATTTTTAAACAGGAAAGGAAATACTCTTAATTTCCTAATTTTTTAAATATTCTGACAGATTTTGTAAATTATTTTGAAAAAACATATAGCGACCCGAAAAAATTGCCGCTCCCAAAAATTTGCCGCCCCAGGCACGTGCCTGTTGTGCCTGTGCGTAAATCCGCCCCTGTAAGCATCTGTGTTTTGCGAACACAGTGCCATCTGGCATCATGCGCTCTAAGTTTTTCCGGGAGACTACCGAACACAATATACTGAGTTTCATAGGGAAAACATTAAATTTATCCTTTCATAATGTCAGTTCTCAGTTATTATATATATACTGTGGATTCCGAAGTGTCGACTTAACTATATTACGCAAGAAAAGTATACCGAAAGTTCGCAAACTGTTTAGCAGCAATTATGTACATCAACGAAGAAATTATGGTTTCGAGAAGAATTTTGAGAGGCACAGTTATGTAAGAAACCCCCGGACGGTATTAATTCTATAATAATAAAAGCTTTTATAAACCCGTTATTAAGATATGAATGAAAATGAATTATCAATTAATTATTACAATCAAAATAATTGAGATATTTAACTAATAATATGACTAAATTTGTTGTAATCAAAGAAATAATTTGATTACTTTTAACAGTTTCTTCAGAGTAATAAATAATTAAAATATTATTAACTTTGTAATAATCAGCTACAATTATTGAGGAAATAAAATTGCAATTATCTACTTATCAGTAATTTTGATACAAGAAGTGGAATTGGGGAATTAACATAAAATCTGTTGTTGTAATGAATGCCACAGGAAATGCAATGACTTCTATTATATTTAGCGGGAAAGATGATAATAGAAGAAAAATGAAAGTTCATTTTATGAAAATCCAATTATTGCTTGATTTTTTTCCGTCCGAATTACTTTTTTTTCGCAATTTCTTATGTTAAACGCCTAAATTTGTTTAACTGTCACTCCCGGAAAAAATGCAGCCAAACGCCGCAAGATGTCACTAGTATCATTACATAACCTATAATGAAACAATTTTGTTTACTAACAGCAAAACATAGCCCAATTCTTCAAGTTATATTAAAAACTATGCGAGCACAACCTCACAATGTGAAGTAGCGTCCTTAAAAAGGGAGTGAAAAAATCTTATCACTTATCACAATTGATTTGTAACAATAAGAACGGTAACAAGTACACGATTTGATATGATAATTTATGTAAAAATATTACATCTAATATAACAGACTTTGTTATAACTGTTATAAGTTATACCACAGTAAACGAAATTGGATCTGTTAAATTATTTTCTTTCAAATTCCAGAACTCACAAGGCTCGTGTCTAACATGCTTAGTGAGCATAGGCGCCGAGTTTGTATTTTGGTCGGGGGTGCCCACAATTCCATATATTAAAAAATATATATGAAATCTATTCCATTTAATTGGGGCAGTTGCTTTTTTGTGACTAATCTCAAATAATTTAAACCCAACTAGTAGTTAATTTAAACGCTTAAATGGGAAAATTTTTCGTTTAATTGTGATAGTAGATGAGGTTTATTATGGAGTGTTATTTTGAGCTAATTACATTGGACCAAGAATTAGACTACCTCTTAGTCCTAATTTTTCAGCGGATTGAATTCAATTTTAACGTAATATTCAGATAGTCTGTTTTATTCACTTAACTATATATGTTGCAGATATTGAGCACAGTATTTGGTTTTATTCAAACGTAAGATTACTGTCCGACTCAAATAGGTTAAATTGAGTTTCATCCAGATTTCCAAAACTCACAATCCTTTTTTATATACTCTTAACAATTGCGCGTCTCCTTATTTTATTTTGTTTGGATATGTGAAGCTACATGGATCATTAACGCAAGCTTTTCCTAAAGTTTAAGTTGAAATTGGGTGTTTAATTATTTCAGATATTTGTTTCTTTGCATTTTGACTAAAATAAAAAAAAAATAGTATATTTCAGGTATAAATATAGTTATTATTAATTAAAAGAAATAAGAAAGAAAAAGATATAACCGTAAAAACAAATAAGCCCCGCCCCTTAGACAAACTTCAAATCATAGACTTAAACGACTGTAATGAGTAAGACAAAGACAAATAATACTTTGAATGTGCATGATAAAAATCTTCGAAATGACGTCACTCCTATAATATTTGTCATCAAAATCTTAAATATTTATTCATTTGTGGGGGTGTTTGCAAGGGCATCCATGACACCCACGTACTCGACGCCTATGCTAGTGAGTAATATGCCGCTGCCGACAAAAGTAATTTGTAAAAGAAGCGATGATACACACAAGACAAAGGCAAGATATATGGGAGTGAGTTATTATCTGCAATTTGACAAGTGGCGCTGAATTTTTCATGTTAATAAAGGCTAAACGTCGCGTCTGCCATTCGTTTTCCCGATTTTCCAAGTGGACGATTATCTAAATCATCTCATTTCCACGACGGATTGTCCATGCGACCTGCGCCATGCTAACTTCCCTTTCACGAATTTCATTTTTACAAATGGCGCCCATTACTTCATAAAAGCCAAACACTGTAGCCCTGTTGCCATATCAATCAACGGTGACAAAGTATGAATTTTATCCCGAACGCCTGATTGCAACAGCGGCTGGGATTAGGGCAGGATTTTGCTAAACTATGGGATTTTAAATAAATTGGAATCATTTTTCATTTTTTTTGCACTGAAACGAAACTTGAATAAAAATATTTCTATAATGAAAAAGTTAAAATATAACTTTTAACATATTGTTTATTTTATTTTCTACGATCACTAATGGAAATAACTATTATTGTGCAACTCACAATGCCCCCAAGGAAAAATTTCGTAGGACCAATGCTGCAAGGAGACATGTCCTTTAGCGCAGCATCAGTAATAATGCCCCGAATTGTTATTATGTTGACTACTACCCAAAAATGATTGTGAGGTACACCCTTAAAAATATTACCAATGAATTCCATGCATCAAAGAATTATGTGTACAAATTTTCATTTTAAAATTCCAACTAGTACAGTCACAATTACAGATTGAATATCAGCAAATAGTAATCCAGATGAAGTGTAATAATACGCGTTTTAGGATATGCCGGAAATCCTGAGACGCTAGTTCAGCCGACCGGGTATTGGAACACGTTTCAGAGCACTCTGGAGAAGATTTGGCTGATCTGGATTGTGCTTTTGTTCTAGTGGGTCAGCAATTAGAGCACTCAGATGTGTTTGCTTTAATGCTAAGTCTGCTGAAACAAGAGCACATTCTGGAGCAGATTTAGCTGCTCTGATTTTAATGGGTCAGGAATTATAACTCTCATTCTAGGTCTGCTGTAACCAAAGCACATTTTGGAGCAGATTCGGCTGCTCTGGATTGTGCTCTAGTTTCAGTGTGTCATGCATTAGAGCAATTTAATGCGTTTGCTTTAATTCTTGGCCTATTGAAAACATAGCACATTCTGGAGTAAATTTGGCTGGTGTGGATTGTGCTCTGGTTTCAATGTGTCAAGAATTAATGCATTCTAAAGTGTTTGCTCTAATTCTTCGTCTGCTGAAACAACAGCACATTCTGCAGCAATGAAGCTCTGTATTGTGTTCTGGTTTTAGTGGACCAAAAATCAGAGCAAGTATTCGGAATGTTCTGACTATTAACCTACTGAAACCAAAGCAAATTCTAAACCTATGAGTTGTGTTAATTTAGTCATGAATACTAATCACTAGTGCGTGAAAAGTATATCTTTACAAACTCAAAAGGGGGCATAAAATTAATACTTTAAGCTCGGTTCTAGGAAAAGATTTTTTATGCAGAATCTATAAATAAGTTGTATGGATATTTTGTTTACTGTTTCATGTGCTTTCAGTTTTAATGTCAATTTAAAATAATTGAAGTGTAACAATGATGTTTCATATATCAGAAATATTTGCAGAAATCTTTGTCCGTCAAAAAGGTACCTAAAGTGTGAATAATTCATTTCAGATCAATAAAAACTGAATTATCCTTTTCATAGCTTTAATATTTCACGAAAACAGTCACACGTCTTATGGCATAACAATCACAATAACTTAAACAAGCTGTGTGTGAAGCAAGCTACGACATACTCACCAGACTTGTGATGAGATAGCTGTGGTAGTCGCTCATCATGCCTATCTGCTGGGCCTGCTTCAGCACGTCGTAGATTCTTTCAGTTGAGCAATCCAGAACGATGTGGGATTCGGCTGAATTCTTGATTTGTTTCAGGAGCGGCCTGAAAAGGGAAAACATTTTCAGGACGAGTAAATCAAATAAAGCATGGGTTCACTGTCACTAAATTATTTCAAAATACATTTTTCTGTTGTATAAATGCAATAACCATATGTTAGGAACATATCAAAAACTGAAATGTACTGTTTGACATTATGTTTAATGTATAAAAGAATATCGAAACGATAATGTCATTTTTAGCACGATACTGATTTCCTTACTACAATAGCTGGAAGTAAACGGTTATTAAATAAATAAAATAAAAACCGTATTTTATAATATTTGAGTATTTTGATCAAAGGGTAAAACCACAAAAAGTTAATAATTAAACTCGTTCTGTAATATTCATCTCATAATAGAAATAAACCGTCGCGAAAAACGCTGTTTCTTATATACTTTAAGAAACCAATAAGAGAACGTGCCCTCCGTTGAGTTTTTTACCAGTGGTGTACTTAGTTCCTAGTTCATACGGGTAAGCTCTATAAGTTCGAAACATGAAAATACAATATACAAAAAACAATACAGGATTTGCCGACACTATATCAAAACTAATTAGTGTCCTATTATGACCACACTATTTTTAATGTTAAAATTTATTGTTTGCAGTATTTATTTTTCATTAAGATCTAGTGTTAAATAAAGTGTTACTGAATAGTGTAAATAGTGTCATATCAGTAACACTTCTTTTTTATAGTGTTATTTTAATATTTCTCGGATAAAATAAGTGTTATTAACATTTCAAGTTCGAATTAAATTTTAACACTAAAAAAATTTACACAGACCAATTTTTTTCTGTGTAGGTAGGTATATTGTTAATTCGTACATCAATGACAAAACAAAACGATCGTGACAATAATAAAGTGTTTATATTATTAATATCTTTATATTTATGAACTACTATTTTTAGATAGTAAAAATAAGACAATTAGTTTTTAATTTGTGTAAATTTATGGAAGATGAAGCGATTAATAGTGTATCAATTTCACTAACTAATATATTTTAAAATAAATAATCACAAAAATTCCATTTGTTATTGAAATAATCCCACACCGCTGGTAAAATGCTTTCCCATTTATAGTGTACGCCCCTAGCTTACTGGATTGTTGCAGTATGTACTGTACGGCCTATTGCACCATTGAAAAACAATATACCTATACGTTGTCGTCTCCTTTAACTTGTTTCTTGCATTACATGCGCGAGAATGATTAACAAGTCCATTTCTATTTGAGACGCCTATAGATTCATACAGAGATATAAAGGTCATATATTTACTTGTAAGAAAAATCTTTTTAGTAAGTAGGTTGTTGATGTAGAGAGCAGAACAACAACAAATGAATTATCTTTGTTGTTACTGCGGGGGTCGTATGTTTGGCATTTCTTGTCAATGATCGCTGTTCTCCAGTGACGTGTGAAACTGTTCGTCTGCCGTTAATGAGATTTTAAATTCGAACCGCTGCGATCTGCTCGACGTTGTTGTTTTGTCTCAATTCCAAGTCTTTTCTTTTCTGCGCTAACTCGTGTTTTTCTCATCAGAAAGGAGCGCTTAGTTTCATTCTACTCGGAAATTAAACAAGAATACGGATGATTTTTATTTGCGCACTACTACATAGTGCTACGAAATTGGACTTTCAATTCGTGGAATCCTATTTTCAACAGATTTCAGAATAAATCCTTTTATTACTTTTAATTTTATTCCTGCCGTCGTTTTTATTGGTATAGTTTATGTATACAATATAAGCATCTTGTAAGACAGTTCTATTTAATCTAATATAAACCAAACGAGCAAATACTGCAACAAGTACTTGAGTAACACACTTGGAGAACAGATAAATTTTCGTTGGATTCAGGAGGCTACGAATGAGAACATTCTGAAGTACTGGCTCTAATTTTAAAATTACAGAAATCACAGAAAAATATAAACCATCATCACTATTCTAGAATGCGCTCTGATCGTTGTTTCTTCTAATTCGTCTTAGGTGTAGTAGTAATACAATGGAATAAATAATATCTGCATTTTTCAATTAACAATATAAGTGACAACGTTTCTGCCAATTTTACGTCATTGGTTTCCACTATTTGTTCTTGTCAAAATTTGTAACACTTGTTAAGTCCATTTTTTTATTTGTTTAGTGTTTTCTTTGTAGTTCTATTTTTTAAATGATCTCGTTGTTCCTTTGAAATGTTATAAGTATTCCTTTTTTCAAACAATTAAATGTTTTATAGTCTTTTTGATCAATTCTGGATTGTAGATCAGATCCCATGGACGCCTCCAATGAGACATTTCCTTTTTTATATCAGTAATAAAGCCCTTAATTGTTATTATTTTAAAGAATTGTTTCACCTCCTTCCATTTTTAAGTAACTGACTTCTACCCAAAAATAGATGTGAATTACATCCTTAAAAATATTACCAGTGAATCACTAGCATCAAAGAATCTATGTATACAAATTTTCACTTAAAAATTCGCACTTACAGAGGCATAATTACACAATGAATATCAGCCAATAGGTATTCATATGACCGATAATAATTTTGATTTGATGCCCTGGAGGTGATCTAGTTTAGCCGGACGGAAATTGGAGCACGCTTCAGCGCGTGCTCCAATTCTTGGCCTGCTGAAACAAGAGCACATTTTGGTGCAGATTTAGTTGCTCTGGATTGTGCTCTGGTTTCAATGGGTCAGGATTGCGAGCATTTTGAAGTGTTTGCTCTAACTCTTGGCCTACTAAAAACCAGAGCACATTCTGGAGCAGTTGTAACTGCTCTGGATTGTGCTCTGGGTTTGGTGGCTCAAGAATTAAAGCATTCTAAAATGTTTGTTATATTATTTTTTTTCTTGTAATTCTATGTTTTGATTTTGATCATTATCAATTATCCATGATGATATTTCCAAATAAAAAGTAATTTTGGAGCGTCCCACATTCCATTAAGTACCTATATAACATCTGGTCACTTTAATAATAATACACGATAGATAAATATTCTTGTTCAACTTATACCAAACCAGCAAATGTGTTTACAACGTAGGATATAAATATACACCAACAATGAAAATGAACACCTACAACTCTTACTGGAAAAACTTTATCACCTTGCAACAAATTAACCCATTAGCTAAAAATAATTAGGTGTAGCCTCGGCAGCTGTCACCATGGCAACACGTCAACAAGAACTGAGCCAGGCTGAAGAAAGTAGAGGAATAATACGCGGTAACATCTGAAGGGCGGCGAGAGAGACGGCTGCTGCGGTTTTGTTTCAGCGAGGGTGAAATAAGAACCCAAGCTTGATAAATTTAATGTTTCAATGTAGCCAAATAAGGGATGGAGGTAATTACACGGGAGGCAACGGGAAGACGGAAATTTGTCTTGTACTGAATTGCCTTGGATATCATTTACATTAAATACACTTCGTTTTTACTAATTATTGTGCATATAAAGATAACAAGTTATAAAGTTTTAAAATTACTCAAAAAACATAATACACAACATGTTTTGTTTTAACAAAGTAATAATTTTTCACGATTTTAAAAATTAATATAAGTAAGTGCTGGAGACAGTTCTTTCTATACTCATGGCAGTATTAGAACTCACCTTCAGCTGGTCGGTTATACCCGTTTAAATGTTTTGAAGTGTCCCAAAATATGTTCCCTTGAAGTCATTTTTCAATCTCGGGGAGAGAAAAAAGTCACAAGAACTCAAGTCAGGCGAATAAGTAGGCTAAGGAGCCACATGAATTTTTTATTGGCCAAAGTATAATTTTTTTAAAACCACTTTTCCCCAAATGTTTCTCATCCTTAATGAATTATCCAGATTTAATGAACGAAGATGTGAATCAAATTTAACTCGTCCCCAATCATTCAGTACTGTCAAGTCTGAATGCACAAGATCCCAGATTCTGTCGACATTTTAATGAGGAGTGGGATTCCATAACTCATAAGAACTACAAATAACAATTGTATTTGTTTTTGTTATTATATCAATTACAAATGTCAAACGTCAAAGTCCACCATGCAAATATTCAAATTTGCTACGGATTTAAGACATTCTCACATGAGTGTAGACTTGAAGAGTGTTGAAATTTACAATTGATATCATAACAAATCCAAATGATAGCAACCGAAGTTATGGAATCCCAACCCAGTTCTTGAAGATGAAGGCCTTCCGCTGCGTGTTTCATCTTGAATCGACTCTTTTCCTTCTGAAAATGCTTAAAACCACCGACACCGAAAAACCTAGCCGCTTGAAATAAAACTGTCTCCGTAGGTCTCTTTAAGTTTCCATTGCAGAGTGCCCAAGTCTGAAGCAAAACCTGATAGTACACCGTTGTTTGAAACTGACGTTACTCATTTTTAGAACTATTTTACGAAAAAAATCGCTACGGACAACCTTTACTTTAACGAGTTTAAACTCGTACTAAAGACATATAATATGTTCACCTGCCTCTCCACTAAGTTCCACGTCCCAAGTGTTACCAAATCGAACGCTACGTTGCCAGTCTTATTATTTAATTTACCCACCTCTTATAAACGGATGGATATCCAACGAAATATTAAATTTAATGTACAAAATTAGTAGATTTTGTTAAAGTGTACATATACACAAATAATTTAGTCCCTGAAGTATTCCAACAAATTTTGTTATTACTTCTCCATTTGTTTTCTGTTTAATTATGCAAATCTACCTCCACGTCTGCGCGTTATTTAAAACATTTTTTGTTGGCAGTTTTGAATAAATATTGAAGGAGTGTTTAGGGAATAAACTAGTATAAAGTGAGATTTGGGGAAGGCATTTAAATAAGGGTTTGATGTAGACATTACGAGGTTTATTTGGATAGGAATGTTTAGTGAGAAATGATTGTTGCATGAACGGTTTCAGGGTAGCAACAGCAACCTATTTGTTTAACCCAGCGTAGAAACGTTGTTTGGGAAATGCCATGGACTGTACAATGCAATTCTAAACATCCAACATTCAGTTGTGAAAAGAGAAAGTAAAAAACATGGTATACAATTTAATTATTCCGGAATAAAGAATAGTGAGCATGGTTGTATTGATAAATAATTGTAATTATTAATTTAAAATAATTTAATGTAGCAGAACATGACGTAACTTAAATACATATCAAATACACCTTAGTAAAAGATTTACATAATTTTCCCTTAATGCACCATTTTTTTAATAAGCTACGTTTTCACCTCTTAACATAGTCACAGATTTTAGTTTTTGTCTTTGTCTTAAATTTCGACTATTTCCAGCTTTTATCATAAGCATAGTTCTAATCATTAATCTGATAAATGTTCGTTCCCAAGTATGTAAAATACAGTTACATGTATATTTCAAGTACACTAAAAATTATTAGATTATTAAATTATATTACAAATTATTAATTATAGAAAGTAATTACAGAATGTTGAAATATAACTTCTAAATATAGTTTCTATAAATTGGATTTTTTTGTGGTGAAATACTGAAAATAATTCTGACAGCTGAAAGTCCCAATTTTTATTTTATTTTTTGTTTCGATGCCTGTGTTTACCGTAAATCACAGATATAATTATTGTTTTTCTATTTTCCATGTCAAAATCAACAATTTTACACGTAAACACAAAAATTGGAATACACTGCATTGTACCTATATCTTCTCTCCAACAAAACAACGACTATGACTATTAGGAAAGCATGAAGTTTGCATATTTTTTGATAATGCTTATATGTTTAATACAGGAGGTGCAAACGATCAACCGCATTCACGTAAGTTAAACATCTCAAGGTTAGAAGTAATACTAAAACTGTGATTTAAGAGCAAGAGGTGTAAAAGTAAACAAAATAAAAATAATTTGAAATATTCTTCATTAAAAATTAGATTTTTATTTTCTTTTAATCCAAGTATAATCTCGACCACAGACCTAAACTTCATATTATATTATAATACGTTACGTTTGTGGCTCGATTTTATAGAGAAATCTAAAGTTAGCTGGAAAATGCTAACTGTCAACTTTTATTTGCATAGTACCAACCGTTTTAACTAGGGGTATTTTAATTGTATTACCTTTGTTAATAAACTTTGTTGAGGTACTGTTTATCCAGGCTATTTTGGAATGTATCATTCTTTGTTAGTATTTTTTTGTAATACATTAATACTGGTAATATATTTTCATTTGATTTTGATATTTATTAAAAATTTTGGCCTCAAGGACATTTTGAAAAGTCTGCGCCCACAACGTAGAGTTCGATCTGGTAACACTTGAGACACGGGACTTGGAGAGTAGACAGGTGAACATATTTGCATTTTTGCTAGAGTCATTCGGTTGTAGCGATTTTTTTCGTAAAACGGTGTGCTTATGCTAACAGATTTTGCTTCAGACTTGGGCACAGTGTAATGGAAACTTTTATAAAACTTAAGCAGACCTACGGAGACAGTGTTATTTCAACAAGACAGGTTTTTCGGTGGTTTTAGGCATTTTCAGAAGGAAAAGAGTCGATTGAAAATGAAACACGCAGCGGAAGGTTTTCATCTTTAAGAAATGATGAAAATCTCGACGGAGTCTGGGATCTTGTGCATTCAGATCGTCAGTTGACAGTACTGACTGATTGGGAAATAATAAAATTTGATTCACACCACCATTCATTAGATTTTCACTAATTCATTAGGGTTGAGAAATATCTGCGCAAAAATCGCCAGTAAAAACATTCCTGTGGCTCCTCAGCCTCCTTATTCACCTGACTTGAGTTCTTGTGTCTTTTTCCTCCTTGTGAGATTGAAAAATCCCCTCAAGGTAACTCATTTTGCGACACTTCAAAACATTTAAACGTCTGTAACCGACCAGCTGAAAGTGATTCCAGTGTCCGAGTTCCAGCACTACCATGAGAATAGGAAGAACCGTCTCCAGCACTGTGTGGCTTCCCAAGGAAATTATTTTGAGAGAGACAACATTGTATTGTAATTCTATTCGAACAATTTAAAGAAAAAAATCAGTCTTATTACTTAATTTACACTCCTCGTATTTTATTTATAACTTTGCATACATGGCAAATTCGTGAGTTGGTTCGCTTTCAGCTTCTTTCTCCATTAAGCGAGTGTTTAAATCATTTGGGCCAATATTTTCTTTCACCGGGTGAGTCCGTCCGAGTTAGCCGTGATATACGGCTATTGATTTTGATTTCCATTCTCTACCCGAGTACATTCCAAAGCAATTTCCACCGTCGAAAAGTCGGCTGGAGGCTGGACACAAACAAAATAGAAGAAGCAACACAAACGCTGGGCTGTAAATAACCCAAGACGCGAAATTGATTTCTTAGTGAACAAGGCAACAAATAAAATTGATTATGTTTAACACGAGATGAAGAGGAACAATCAGAAGAATTTCATTAGTGGACTGACAGCCCTTCAAGGGACAATAACTCAAACATAAAATAGTAACTCCATTCGAAATACGAATGTTTATTAAATACTGCAGACATATTAAAACATTCTAGATGTAATTGTAGTTTGATGTAAGCGACCAATATAATAGTATTGTAATGAGTGAGACTCACCGCAGATGAGCCATCACGGCTGACCTGTCTGGTCAGGTAGTCGCGTTAAAGGTCAAGTGGGATAGGAGCGACGCAGCTATTGTTCGAGGAATTTTATAGAGCCGAAAGGCTCTATAATGTTCTAGAGATTAATTGGCGGCAGGTATACAGGGTGAATACTGAAAACCTTGACATAGGGAAATAACATGGGAAAACAGTTTTTTGCTGTTTCCATCTGTCCCGCTAAATAAAATCGGGTGTACATGGTATCGTTAGTTAGATTACTTAATTTTGCATCTAATAAAACTAAATGTTGTGTAATAAGGCCTTTTCTAACTGAAATATTTGATAAAATAAATTGTATTTTGAAGGTTATCCTTCATATTTTCGAATAAGAAACGTCAAAAACAAAATGCTCCATAGCCGAGTGGATACGAGGGCTGTTTCATAACATAAATAATCTACAAGACCTGGTTCGAGACCACCTCAGCCCTACTTTTTTTTAATTAAATTATGCTTAAAATATCTTTATTATATCAGACTATTTTAATAAAATAGCAATATTCATATTTTTATAAATAAAAAAATCCAAATATTTAATAGAATTATTATTTGCTGTCTGTCAAACTTAACAATTAATTTGAATTTAGTTTTTGGTGTATAATTTTGTATTTCATGTTTCGAAACATGATATTTTAAGTATAATTTAATTTAAAAAAAAGTAGGGCTGAGGTGGTCTCGAACCAGGTCTTGTAGATTATTTATGTTATGAAACAGCCCTCGTATCCACTCGGCTATGGAGCATTTTGTTTTTGACGTTTCTTATTCGAAAATATGAAGGATAACCTTCAAAATACAATTTATTTTATCAAATATTTCAGTTAGAAAAGGCCTTATTACACAACATTTAGTTTTATTAGATGCAAAATTAAGTAATCTAACTAACGATACCATGTACACCCGATTTTATTTAGCGGGACAGATGGAAACAGCAAAAAACTGTTTTCCCATGTTATTTCCCTATGTCAAGGTTTTCAGTATTCACCCTGTATAAGGGTCGGTAGGTCATAGAGGTTAGAGGTCAGTAAATTAGAATCAGTCAGAGTTGGTAATATGAATGAATAGTGAAGATATAAATAAATAGTTGGTGATATAAATGAATAGTTGGTGATATAAATAAATAGTTGGTGATATAAATAAATAGTTTGTAAAATAAATAAATAGTTGGTGATATAAATAAATACTTGGTGATATAAATATATTGCAAAAATTAATATTGCGTAGTTTTAAGTGTTTAAACAAATGTTTGTAGTGTTTAAGTCTTTATTAATAATAATTCTTCTAAATTATTGTTCATACTCGTATTTGTTTATTTATATTGTCACTTACTTTTATTATTTTTTTATAAATTATTATTCGTTTATTAAACCCAAACATAGTAAATATTCGTATTTTAATCATTTTTACACTTCACCTAAATAAATAAACGTTATAGTATTATACATTATTAGCAAGGTAAAGCAGTTTTTACTGCTGACAGGTGGAAATGACTGCAGCGAGACTATCACCTCTTACCTCCTTGAAGCAGTTAAGCTTTTACCGTGCCAGGGCCGTCGCGTGGGGTGGACCAGGGTGGTCACTTCCCCACCCTGAAAGCAGCTGTGCCCCACCCAACTGCCTCACTTATAATAATTTTGAATTTAATGAAAAGCGGAAATCTGACTAAGGTCTAATATATCAAGAAGCAGTAGTTATCTATAATGAGACAAACAGAAATTGCAATGGAAGAGATGCGGAAAATAAAGTTAGTTTCAAAATTTCAAGATTTTATATGGGCGAAGTGACAGGTAGTGGAAAGACGTAGATACGATAACACACATTATAAGTAAATTTAATTAACTGTTTGCTCACAATATTTAATTTCACTGAATCTTGAAAGTATAAAAAAAAAATATAATCTATGATAAACATTATAAAATTGATATAAATTTAGAATTCGAATTAGAGCAGTCAGAAGTGTTTGCTCTAATTTTAGATCTACTAAAACCAGATCACATTCTGGAAGAGATTTAGCTGCTCTTGATTTTGGTCTGGTTTCAGTGGATGAAGAATTAAAACATTCAGAAGTATTTGCTTTAATTCTCGGCCTACTGAAACCAAAGTTAATTCTGGAGCAGTTTCGGCTGCTCTGGATTGTTTGCTCTAGTATTTCCTTTTTTGTTGTAATTGTATATTTTGATTTTGGTCATTATAAGAAATTTTGCCCACACAGAAATTGTGAAAAGTCGATGCCCATGTATCAACCCATAAAGACCAACGAAAACGTTATTGATACGAAAATTTTATGAAATAATACTTATCAATAACGTCTTTATTTCCTGAAACCGATAAATTATTGAACAAACGGACGTGTGAATTATATCAAGATTTAGATGTAATGGTTATGATATTCATAAGAATCATAAGTAAGCTAATTGCTAAAAGAATTGTAAGCAAATCCTGTCAGACTCATGTTGTATCAAAACAATAACAAAACACAACTTTCAAAAATGTAAACAATGCAACTACTTTTTAAATGTTTACAAGTTAGCTGTCATTTTTAAGGGTCAGTAACTTGTAACAAAAACAAATAAAGATTTTATATATAAGTTTGTATAAGAAAATATCTTCTTTGTGCTATTTAATAGTATTTAATAATTATAAAAGAAATAAATTTTAAATAGTATTTAATATTCAGATATATCAGTCGAAAAGATAAAAGAAATTCAAGTTTAAAAACTTTTTAAAAATTCTTTTGAACTTTTGTAATTATGTTTTTCTTACATTCTTTATTCTCTCTACTTTTGCTAATTGTTGGATAACAAGAAAAAGTTTTAATGCATTTTATTACGAAGTATTTCAATTTGAAAACTATTTGATTTTTAAATTATTCTCGTATTTCACAAAATCAATTATTAATTTTAAAGTTAGAATAAAAAGAAAAACAAATTATCGTGCTTTTTATATTCTCTTTCATTCTCTGCATTGAAAAGTGTAGCAGAAATTTCATATTTCACTGGTAATTTAATTACATTTGCAGCAAATAAATTCGTATTTTCCAGAACTCTCACAAAGCATTGTACTGAGAAATAAAGTTTTCGTAATGCATTTCATTCATTACTATTAGTTTTGCATTCATTTCCAAATTTATTATGCGCAATGAAAATAGCAGCTATGCAGTAGTTATAAATAATAAACGAATTATCATAATGCTGTTGATCCTCAGATCAAGATCTCTGATAACATGAGATATCAAAGAATTTATATGCAGCATACAGTGTGAATACTAGAAACCTTGACATAGGGATTTAACATGGAAAACAGTTTTTTGCTGTTTTCATCCATTCCGCTAAATTTAATATGGTGTTGTATGTAATACCGTTGGTGAGAATATTTAATTTTGAATCTACTGATATAAGTAAACATAAATAGGACTTTTTTTGTATAGAATTTACCTACGAGCAAATAGAAACAGGAGAGAATGTATCATAGGTAAGAATACGTAGAAGACGCGACGGAAGTTGGCCATGATAAACCACATTTTGCAGGTTAGGTCTGTGGATATATGTTTTAGCGTGGTTGTGTGTGCTTAGATCTCTGCAGTGATGTCACAGAATAGTTACAGACAGAAGCGACACTCCGTGTCGGTATCTTTCATGTTCCGCTAGTCTGGTCTATGACCTTGAAGCATTGTGTAGACCTTTAAATTTGTGCTCTTCCCCTATCTCTCTCTCAGATGTGAGGAAACTTTCCGATTTTAAACAATGGGCCCTTTAAATTTGTGCACCTTCCCCATCTCTCTCTAATTTTCGCTTCTCTGTCTTACTGTCGCTTCTGTATAAACCTATTCTGTGGTAATGTGTTTCATTTGAAGATATTTATTTAAACAGTTGGGTGTGATAGACTATATATAAAATTTGCAATGATGAGCTGCATTTGTGACAGTTCTCCCCACTCCTATAAACCACTTTCATTGTACTTCCGTCGCGTAAGTTGTTATCATATATTCTCTCCTGTTTCTATTTACTCATAGGGATTTACTGTAGTTTAATTTTGCATACGGTTAGTTTTTCGCTAAACTCAATATTTCACAAAATATTTAAGAAGAAATGGACCTTTAAGTGTCTTTCCCCCTTTTATTCAACCCTCCACGCCCACCAACCATGGGGACTTTTAGTATGTAGCACGGTATATTCCATATTCGAATCAACAACTGTGCCAAGTTGTAAAACTTTAGGATTTTTTTCTCTTATTTGACGACTTTTTGTCTAATTTGAGTACTGAAGTTCCATAGTTATATATAACAAAAGAATTTTGCGGCTTGTAACAAAAGCGCATCAAATAGGGTATTTTTTGTTACAAAATCACACCAAATGAACATTACAAAAGAGCACCAAAGTATGTTACAAAAGCGCACCAGGGTTTATAATTGAAATGTTTATATTAATTAAATTTATGCAACTATTTATTCAATGATGGTATTAAATTAGGTTAGGTTAGGTTAATTTAGATTTGGTAACGTTAGGCTAAGTTAGGTTACGTTAGGTTAGGTCAGATTAGGTAGGGTTAGGTTAGTTTAGATTAGTTTAGGTCTGGTTAGATTATGTCAGGGCAGGTTATGTTAGATTAGGTTGGGTTAGGCCAGGTTACGTTAGGTTACGTTAGATTAGGTTAGGTCAAGTTATGTTAAGTTAGGTTAGATTAGTTTAGCTTAGGTTAGATTTGCGACGAAAGAGATTTGGAGGCATCCATCTATTTAAAATGTGCTATCCGCGAAAGGAACGAATTCACTCGTTTTGCACACATACTCTTAACTTAATCCTTGAACCGTTCTAACTTTCGATGTAATGTTAAGCTAGGCAAGGTCCGGTTAGGTTAGGTTAGATTAGGTTAAGTCAGATTATATTAGGTTAGGTTAGGTTAAATCAGATTAGTTAAGTTAAGTTAGTTTCGAGACGAAAGAGGAAGACTTGGAGGCATACCTCTGCCAGTATCTATTTAAAAGGTGCTATCCGCGAGCAGAACGAATTCACAATTTTGTTTTTATCTAATCTAAATTCCTAAATTTTACTGGTGCGCTTTTGCTACTTTTTTGTACCTTTATAAAATATATAAAAATATGAACGGTGCGCTTTTGTCATTAAAATTTTGATAAATGTATATTTAATTTTCGTAACAAATTAATGTATGTTTATAAAATAATTGATTGTACATCAATTTACTGTAAGTGATCCTCCATTTAAAATATGAATAAACAAAATCGATTGGCCTTTGTCATGGACACTCAAACATAAAAGCTCCAATCTGTATTCCGTAATGACAAAATGAAATCAGAATTCTCCTCTGCTGCCATTAAGCTCTTGGCTGAGCGTCCCCTGAGCTTGCCGAGCTTAAAGTGGGGCTGCGGGCTGCATCCCCACCTGGGAATTCTAATCACGGAGATTTATGCGCGGAGTGTACCGCTACCTGTACTAACAGCTGGATATGGACAGCTACAGCGCTGGGAATTTGCCTACTTCATTCTGCATTTTAGATTTGGCGATAGATGGCTTTGGATGGTTTAATATATGGTTGTGCCATTTGTTGCTACTTCAAAAGTAAATGATTGAAGTAGAAAAATGTTTATTTATTTAGTGGAAATGTAATATATAGTTTATTTCCTAGAGTTGATACGTCATCAATTGTAACAATGTGATTCAAGTCGTTGAGGAAGGGGGATTGATGACATCATCTTTTAGGGTGAAATCATGTGATTTCCGCAGTAAATTAATGTCAAAATTGACAGTATTATATAAGTATACTGTACAAATATAATAATGGATGAAACATACTATAATGTTTATTTATTTAGGTGAAGTGTAAACATAAATGAAATACGAGTGTTTATATAACTAATAAGTTTAAAAATTGGAATAAGAATAATAAAAGATGATAAAAATATAAACACTAATTTATGAATAACAATTATTAATAAAAACTTAAACACTAATATTATTTATTTAAACACTTAACACTACGCTCTATTTATATACACGATATTTATATCACCAACTATTTGTTTTCACAACGCTTACTAATATCAGACTGTCCTCGCGATCTCCTGCTCGGGGTTTTTATAGTAGAAAAATTAAATTTGGGAATGTTCTCCAACCCTCTGGAAAACAGAACAATAGAAACGAGTGAACCTGTCGTAAAAATTAAAAGTAAAATTCTAGTTACGAATGGTATTCGGCGTAATAACTCCTTTTATCAATTAATTACTTGTCATAATTCTGACGGACGTTGTATCTAAGCATCGCCTATTTAACCAATAACTGACAATTGTCAGTGAGATTTGAATCTGATTCGTACAATTCACCAAAATAATGTGAATTAATTGGATGACAAATTATGAGTGGAATTGTCGTTATAAGTTTCTGAAAATTTTCTACTACTATGCAATTTTCGCTGCCAGTATATTCCGATTAGTCCAATTTTTAAAAATCTTGATACGTCATTGGGTTATTAAATTGTAAAGGAAATAGTCAGGTTATAGTGTAAAGTTCAAATCTTCTTATGGACAATATATTCGATGCTAACATCAATATTATTATTATTTTTATGTATAATATGTCTATGTTCTTTTGTTTTAAATAATAGTAAAACATAAATAATATACCTTATGTTGACTGAATTCATTTAAAATAATTATTGAATTGAAATTATTATTATTAAGGTAGATAATTTGTATTTATAGCAAAATTTTTACGGAGTGAAGAGATGTCATAGACATGAAAAAAACATTACAAAATTAAATATAATTTCTAAAAATAATCGAGTGATGTTAATATTTAGAAAAACGAGAAGAAAAAAATGTTACTGTAAACAGGTACATATTAATGATATTTCCAATTATTTGAAAATGAATAATATTTTTTAATGAAACGTCAATTTATTTAAAATAATTCTAGTGCTTTTTTTTCAACACACGTTGACTACGACTCGATTTGAATATATTTACAAAAGGGATTTATGTGGCTAACGGGTCATATTATCTATATAATCTTTGTTATTGTTGCTATGGTCCGTTTTCATGTTAAAAGCCGTTCAAAATGTATGTTATAATTTTTATTTGTAGTTGCTAAAATTTAAATCCATTTTACATTTGTAGAGAGCAGTAGATTTGAAATAAATTAATGAACATATAAACATAGTATTTCGTGACGTCATAGTCTAGTTACAAATATTGATGACGTCCCTCCTTAAAATTTGTTTGTGTTTCTATAGGAAATATGTGTCTATTTTCAGTGCATAAAATTTTAGGCTCTCTAAAGAATAAAATTTTATAATTTTTACGAGAATGTCTCTTGGCTTCCAACGTTTTTTCCTGCTACAACTTAAATGAACTTCATCACTAATTTTCTTATTTTATATTTAAAGTTTTCACATAAATGTAAAGGGCTGAAAATTTAGTTTTTAGTTAAAATTGTTCAACTGGAAGTAATACTACACTTGAAGCTCTTAAAAGTTTTTCAGGGAAAAGTGGATTTAAAAGTTGTTTTTTTGACATTTTTTGTTATGACAAATGTTAACGGAAATTAAATTTTTTACGTGTTTCGTTTAGGCTTTTCATTAAATCCTTATCTGATTTATAAAATAATATATTGTATTACATTTTTCCATTAGATTGCAAAGATATACAAATTTGAACTATGGACATTAGGTACTTTATAATATTTTTTAGATATAATTTTTAATCAAATATATATATAAAAATATTCGTAGAATTGAATTGCGTAATTTGCAATTATAATTTTTCTATTTCTATCCAGTTTTGAGTAATTGAATCATACCCATAAATGGGTGTGGAGTATAGTTTAAATAAACTCACCATTGAATTCCTCGTCTCAAAATACATATGTATACAAATTATTGTATAAAAATTCCTATTAGTATTCATTATATTCACAATTAAAGATTGGATATCAGCAAATTAAAGAACACAATCTATTTTAGGAGACTAACCATTGAGATCTCGAGAACCATAAAAGATACGAAGTTACTTAAACTGAGGCAAAGTTGACCATTTCAGTGATTTTGGTAAAATTAACTTTTTGACTTATAACTTTCTTGTTTCAATTCATACAATTTCTAGTTTGCACATTCTATATACACTTTTTTGAGATGTATTGACAAGGTTTCGAACACGTTTCGAGAAATTCATACTAACTTTTAATTTTCATAAGGGGCTCAAAGTTGTCTTTAGTATTGCAAAAATCAGAACATTTTTAATTTTTTGTTCTAATTCTTAACCTGTTGAAACTAGATCACATTGTGGAGTAAATGATTGCTCTAGATTTGCTCTTATTTCGATAGCTTCAGAATCAGAGCATGTGTAGGTGTTTGCTTTAATTCTTGACCTGTTGCAACTATACCGCATTATTAAGCAGATTGCTTCTCTAATTCCTGACCTTCTGAAGCTAGATAACAGAAAAGTTAAGCATTTTAAAATCACTTATCTTAAGAAACAAAAAGATCGTGTCTTTTTGGCTTTAGAACTTCCCAATTAGTACTAAAAGAAGTCTAAAAAAGGTATTTCAAATTAATATCGATTTGGCATGTAGCGAATTCCCTTTACAGTGGAACTAAATTCAGCTTTTCAGAACCACAGGCGGTCATTCCATCCATTAAACCACGGATTCATTAAATTTAAGAGCAAAAGTAAATATTTGAAAACGGAGTGTGCTGAATTTTTCCCAAAATTAGGGTTAATCAACATTGATAAGGGTCACAAATTCCTGGGCAGAAGTTGGAACATTTTAAGCCGACTAGAGGTGCAGACAAATGTAACGAGATTATGTAATGATTAAGATTACATTGATTATACATCAACGGAGATATCAGGCGTGACTCCAGATCGTGATCAAACTTTATGGTTAGAATGTTGCATTAAATCCGGCATTAATTACTAAAGTTTGCCCCGGTTTGTTTGATTTGCAGAGAGAATTATTGCTACTACGAGTATAATATTGAATGTTTGTGCTTGCATCACGATAATTAATAACATGAAAAAGATATGTTTAACTGTTTATTTAAGAATTTTCCAGACTAGCAATATAATATACACAAGACTTAAATGAAAGTAAATTATTGTAGATTAATGGTGTCTGAAATGGCCGAAGACATTATTAAAAAAAATAAACATTTAAAATTAAAAGTAAAAATAGTTATTTGTACATCAAGGGAACTAAGTATAATTTGTTATTACGCATATGGAATTTATTAGAATAAACCATGTGAGTAATAAAAATACTTTAGTCCTTAGATATACCTACATTATATTTTTTCCGAAATCGTTAAATTATTAATTAAAAACAAAATAAATAACAAACGTACTGTCACAGTGTCAAATATTTCTTCATAATTTTCATTTATGTTTACACGTCCTTACCGTGTCTGCATGAAATCAGATAAATTATTATCAAAGGTAAATAATACATAAATTCACCAATAATTTTAGGGAATGATATGTTTGTTATTTTTGGTAGTACTAAAATAAACTACAAAAATATAATATTATTAAAATAGGTTAATTCAGATTGACAGATGTGTAGGTAAAGTTAAATTTTGACATAAGAGTCTGCAAAGTTTTACTTTACCTACTACTTTGACTAATTACACGGAGTGATATCGTGTTCATTAGTATCGGTTTCGAAAAAAAGAAATTATTGTTATATGTGGCTAATTAAGTATAAATGGCTGACTTCTTCAAAAATTGAAGATGATGATTTTTTCGCAATTATTTAGCATTTAATTAAAAACATAATTTTTCTCTATAACTGACAGTATTTACAAAGTCATTCTTAAGGAATATTATCAAGAAAGTTGCCGAAAAAACAATGGTCCATATTATAAACACTTTTATAGAGCGGTTTTACTAAAAGTGACGTCTAGCCTCATAGTGTAAAAGTACGCTTTTCCTTACCATTTTGAAAAGGGCAATTGGAATAAAAAATGTGTACAACTAAATGTGCAAAGTGCCCTTTTGGCACTGTCTATTGCAAATAAAAAAAGGAGGGCATAACCAGATGTTACAGCAGCCCCATATACAATTTTTTTTATCCTACGGCTAATCATTTTTGAGATATGCGAAATACGTAAAGACGTCACGCTGAAACTAGTCAAAATGGATTCAAGGATGGTTAAAACATATTTCCAGTGAAATCTGATAACTTCATTTACTCATACAAGGAAGTAAAAAATAGATTTGCTTCATCAATGCTAATTAAGCTAATTGGTGTTTTACGAGAGAATAAAAGTAGCTATTATAAAAACAACGATGAGCTTAATACTTTGAGTTCTCCAATTAAAAAATTTGCCAAAAACCTCACATTGTGATGAACATGAAATAAATAAAATATTTTCACTCACCGATAATCCGAACCTTCTCCAAGTTGTCGTACAGCGATAGGATGTTCATAAGGACCATGCGCCTTGAGCAGTTCTTGCAGTCTGACCAAACCTTCGTTGTTTTCGTATATAATTGTAAAGGATTTCCATCCCCAAGCTTTCACAAGATCAACGTAGGCCTGGAAATAAAAAAAAGATAACTATGATATAACATTCGTATAAAGAAAAGTTTCTATCGCGCCAACATTTGAAAAGAAAACCGAAAATAGATGTTATTACTTGGCGGTAGTTTAAAAAATCTCTTTGAAGGAATCCTACAAAATCAAATTATAGAGGCGAAGTTTTGCGCGTATATTTGAAAAGAAACAAAATCACAAAATAAAATTGTTGAAGTTTTCGTGTTGAAAAAATGTTTGTTCTGTAAAGGATTGAAGGTGGAAAGAGAAACGGTACCAATCAATGTTGTGTTTAGCAGAGGTGTAATTTAATTTAAATGGACCCAAAGCGCTAAATTCTCAATTAAGATGTGGTATGGAGGAGCAATTAGAGTTGAAATTAACGTAAAACATGAGAGTAATTATCAAAGAAAGTGAAATGAAAGTACGGATGGAGTAGCAAAGCAATTAATTTTCGGGTAATTTGACGATTCATTTAAAAAGCGACGAATATTTTGCTGAAATCTCGAACGTATTTCATGAAATGTTTCAAAAATTTCGTTCAATCCTGTTACCATCTATAACCTGTTAGCAAATGCTATTTATACGCCAATTCTGAATAAATCTGTAACTCTTACAGATCTGTAAATCTGTAAATGATGAACAAAATCGCAACGCAAGCAGCCAGTCTTATGTATAATTTTATATTAATCAACAAAATTGATGGGTTTTTTACAGATTAACAGATCTGTAAGACTTACACATTTGTTCAGAATTACCCTATTATAGGGTTAGTATTTTTAAATATTTTTTAGCTCCAGGTTTTTTAAATTATCCGATAATATAAAGACCAAGAAATCTTATACTTGCACAAGAAACTTCTCCCACTAACTCCCTAGATTACATTTAATTATTTTTTGTAATTTAAATTTTTGAGTTTTTTATAAAATGAGTTACGTTGTATAGTTCCATTTGTGCTACTATCGCAACAATTTATTTGCACAGTATTGTAGTTTTTTTACAGTTACATTGCTAGGATAAAAAAATATTGCTATGTTGAAATTACGTATGCTAAAAATTGAATCTTGGTAAATAAATATATAACTATGTATTTAAATATTTGTCATAGTGATTAGTTTGCTATCTGTGTTACTTTATGTTTTTTGAGTTAATAATAATTACTCTTAATAAAAAATTTTAGAATGTTCACTAGAAATAACAGGCAATAGGTTTTACATATATAGCTCAGTAAAATAATAAACGCCAAGTTTATATAATAGATGCAAAGTAATAGACGCTAGGTTTGTAGAAACTAAGTAGAAATTTTATAGCTATATTTATATTTTCCATAAATAATAGAATTTTTTTGCAAAGTTTGTTAATTTGGCGAAATAATGGCTTTTGTTTATTTGTATTTCTTTTACCATTGGATAGTTTAGGTTAGGATGTTAGGTTAGGTTAGGTTAAGTTAAGTTTGTTATGGTTTGTTTAATTAGGTTAGGTTTAATTAGGTTCCTAAATCATGCTTTACTACTATTAATTGTGTAGAGCAAAATTGTGAAAATTCTTTAAAAATTTCATTACTGTACAGAAATAATTCTACTGAGCGTCGAATTTTTCTAGTTGGCAAAAAGTGTAAAAATACTGATTATTATATTATATTATTATACATTGCATATCTTGAATATATACTTGTAAAATCTACTTAGCAAATTGATATTATACATATCAATTTAATTTATTTACTTTGAAAAACACTATAAAATACTTTGCAAATAATTACAAGTCATATGCTATTAGATCACGATAGCGAATTTCAAGTAATTTAAGAATAATTTTTGACTTGAGTTGTTGTTTCTTCGCAGGAATTATGAGTAAATTTTAAAAATTGAGACTTTCACGAATGATAACAGTTCAAACATAAAATTTACATATCAATAAAATATGTAATCATATTTTTTGCACTAAAAACTGTGTATGTTCATCAAATGAAGCATTCTGTTTGGATGAAAATACGTGTATGAAATAATTATAAAAAATGTCAGACGATAAATTATCACGCAAGCATAGAACATTATTTTAATAAAAGATATTCTTTGTGTTGCACCTGTAGTTTAATTTAGTACTAACTGAAAACATTATTGCAATAAATTCAGTTCTGAAATAAGTACAATTTTAATCATCGTGTCAAATGAGCTTAAAATCAAAATTATTTCGTTTTAAATTAATTTTCCTGTACCTAAACATTATGAATATAATATATAGGTATTCGTATTCGTTTTCATTCTGTATAGTAATCATGTCCATCCATTGTTATAATCTGTGGTTTTATCCTAACTTAAAAGTTTTACCACCTTTTCATAGTTGTAATCAATTCTGATCCATTGTTATCCCTGTGAAACTTAACGCGTTTCTATTGAAACTTATGTAAATGAGAATCTTTGTAGATTTGAGATTTGAATTCTCAAACCGCTTTTAGATACACGGCCTTTAATTAAAGAAAATTCACTTGACGTTAGGTGGAGAATAACAAAATTTGTAATTCTAATTTGGTATTAATGGCGACTTTAAGTAGATTCGAGGAGTTATGCCAACACCACAGACAAGATTTTCAAGTCGTTCATTCAATTTCACGAGCCGTAATCTCGTTACACGAAAGAGGAAGTCTTTGAAACATATATGAAGGATGTATTATTTTAAGGGAAGTAATGTACGTTGTGTTGGTACTACTGATTAAGTCAATGTTATTCTACAAGTTAAATTGAATTACACTACTCTACTTCTAGTTTACTTAAATTATTTAAGTTTTCTTTAGATTATTGTGAAAGTTGTAATCGAGTTCTGCAATTAGTGAATGAAAACAAATTGCTATTTAAATGAAAAATTAAATATTTCCAATTTACATACATTTCAAATAAAGTTTTTAGAAATAAAGCACTCCAGTGACTTTTTTCGTAAAACTAATAATAGTCTGATTCGTAACTATTGACGAAGTATTTAGGGTTATATTCAGGGCATGTAACCGGTTAAAAAAACCGGTTAATAAAAACCGGTAACCGATATTTTCAACGAAAATTGCGATCTTTAACCGTAATTTTAACCGATATTTTTCAGGCCGAAAATACCGGTAACCGTTAACCAAAAAAATATATACCGGTTTTAGCGAACATTAACCTTTATTTAATATTAATATCATTAGCGAGAAAAAAAATAATATTTTTTTATATCTATGTTTTCTATTTGTATTTGAACATGAGTCATGACAGTTTTTACAATTAACATTTTATTGGAGAGTCATAAATGTAGGTAGTCTCTTTGGCCGTTAAGGTTACTTAAAAAGTCCCAAATAAATACAGCCTTTGTCAACACAGGCAAGTTTAAAATTGAAAAGTGACCTGCGTTTTTCTGAAGATATTACGGGAATTTTTGTGAATGTTCATTAATTAAATTGCTTTTTTTAATTGTTATATTTTTCTTAGATTTTTTTGACACCCTTTTCCATTTAAAATTAGTTGCAACCCCCATTTTAGGGTTGAAATGCCATTGGAAATCCATTCAAGTGTCCCCCTTTATACTAAAATTGCCGTGTTCAAGCGTTTTTTGCTTTAAGTGTCCAGAAATTGCGCTGATAATTTTCATTGGACCACTCATAATCCGTCTGAAGGTCTAAAACTAAAACTCGTTTTTTCTAGGAGGAGATGACTCTAACAGCTTTTCTCTAGTGACTAGACCTGGCATGTTCTGTCATAATATTCATTTTCTTGACATAAAGCAGTCCACAAATATTCTTTAGAGATAAAATCACCTTCTAAATTTTGTTTCTGAAATATTTCAACACTTAAAATATTTTTTTCGTAAATTGACAACTATTTGAGTCGGTCTGTAAGTCTGTGATTAAAAGATTTAAATCTGATAAGATAATTTTTCAATTAGTTTGACAAATTATGAATTATAAACCTACTAAAAAAATACAGAAGATCTAGTACAATGTTAAATTACCTCAATTTGAGTCAAAAATTTTGATTTTTTAAAAGTCTATATTGATATTCCACAATGTTAAACCCAATGAAACTGATTTAATTTATTCCAAAACAATTTGGGACAATGTGATACCTTACACAACTGTCTGAAATTAATCCCAATTGACTTAGAACAGTGTTGACCCTTATATAACGATGTTAAACCCTAAATAATTATATTAACTTTGTCCTAAACAGTTTTAAACAATGTTAAACCTTCCACAACATTCTGAAATTAATCCCAAACAATGTGGAACAGTATTAAACCTTATAGAACTATGTAGAACATTGTTAAATTAGTATAACTTTCTTAACTTAATCCCAATTAACTTGGAACAGTGTTGAACCTTATATAACAATGTTAAACCCTAAATAATTATATTAACTTTGTCCCAAACAATTTGGAATTCTGAAATTAATCTCAAACAAATTGGAACAGTGTTGACCCTTATATAACAATGTTAAACCGTAAACAATTGTTGTAACTTTGTCCCAAACAATTTGGAACAATGTTAAACCTTCCAAAACTGCCTGAAATTAATCTCATACAATTTGGGATAATGTGTAACCTTGTAGAACTATCTAGAACATTGTTAAACCCTGTACAACTGTCTCATCTGAGTCCCAATTATCTTGGAACAGTGTTGAACCTGATACATCTATGTTACACCCTAAACAAGTTTCTAACTTTGTCCCAAACAATTTGGAACAAAGTGAAACATAGTGCAACTGTTTCTATTTACTCTAGAACACTTGGAACATCTTTCTGCCTTCTACAACTGTCTTTTTAAGTCTTCCTAGTAATTTCCAATAATAGTTATACATTAAAACTTACAATTTATAGTTTTTCACTCTAAAATTTTTCATATACAGCCAAAAAAATCCATAAAGACCCATTTTTAGGTCCAAAATTTTGATTTTTGAAATAATTCCAAATTGATAGTCGCCGATGCGCTGATTTCAAATTTTCAAACCGAATTCAATTATCTCTTTCCGTTCTTGAGATATTTGACCTCAAAGTTGCACCTCAAAAAAGTGGGTTTTTTGGATATAACTCTAAAACGGGTAGGGACACAATCTCAACGACTATACCAGTGGATTCTACAGGCAAAGTTACATAAAGAAATGTTTTCTCCGCATATACGTTCTTTGGAACGATTTTGTGAAAAATGAGAAAAACGAAAAAAACCGGAATTTCAGTTTTTCGCTTGGGAACTTTTTGTCACCAAATCTTTTCATTTTCTAGACTTAAGTAAATACAGATGCGCTGATTCCAAATTTTCAAACCGATTTCAATTATCTCTTACCGTTCTGGAGATATTTGCGTTCAAAGTCAGACCTGAAAAAAATTGTTTTTCAGGAAGAGTCCTGAAATGGGTCGAGATACGACCTCGGCGACCTCACCAATCGATTCTGCGGGAAAAATTACATAAGTATACCAATTTTCAGATATTTATTCAGGCGGATACAATTTTTAGAGCGAAAAAACGAAAATCGCAAAAATTGAAAAATCGCCTGATGAACCCCTTACGATTTTTTCCGATTTTTGGCAATTTTCGTTTTTTCGCTGTAAAAATTGTATCCATTAGAATATACATCTGAAAATTGGTACAAAAATGTAATTTTGTCCGTAAAATCGATTGGTGAGGTCGCCGAGGTCGTATCTCACCCCATTTCAGGACTATTCCTGAAAAACTGAATTTTTCAGGTCCAACTTTGAACGCAAATATCTCGAGAACGGTAGGAGATAATTGAAATCGGTTTGAAAATTTGGAATTAGCACATTCTTCTTTACTTAAGTCCAGAATATAAAAAATTTTGGAGACAAAAAGTTTCCGAGCGAAAAACTGAAATTCCGGTTTTTTCGTTTTTCTCATTTTTCACCAAATCGTTCCAAAGAACGTATATGAGGAGAAAACATTTCTTTATGTAACTTTCCGCGTAGAATCGACTGGTATAATCGTTGAGAATGTATCTCTACCCATTTTAGAGATATGGTCAAAAAACACCCTTTTTTGAGGTGCAACTTTGAGAGCAAATATCTCAGGAATGGAAAGAGATAATTGAATTCGGTTTGAAAATTTGAAATCAGCGCATCGACGACTATCAAGTTAAACTAATTCCAAAAATCAAAATTTTGGACCCAAAAATGGGCATTTTTAATTTTTTTGGCTGTATATGAAAAAATTTAGAGTGAAAAACAATAAATTGTAACTTTTCATGTATGTCTATTATTGGAAATTACTAGGAAGACTTAAAAAGAAAGTTTTAGAAGGCAGAAAGATGTTCCAAGTGTTCTGAAATAAGTAGAGAGACTTGCACTATGTTTCACTTTGTTCCAAATTGTTTGGGACAAAGTTAAGGCACTTGTTTAGGGTGTAACATAAATGTACTAGGTTCAACACTGTTCCAAGATAATTGGGAGTAAGATGAGACAGTTCTACAGGGTTTAACAATGTTCTAGATAGTTCAACAAGGTTTAACTTGTTTTCGGAAAGAAGGTGGTTATTCCTGTGTTTGTACTGCTGGTTTTACCGGTTCAAATTGTGACATAACTTTAACTAAAGACGCATGTAAAAGAGATATTTGTAAGAGTGGTTCAACTTGCACTCCCCTTAAAAAAGGAGGGTTTATTTGTGAAGACTGTTATCCCAATAATGGGTATGAACATTATACAGAATTATGTGAGCTTAAAAGTAGAAGCTTTGGAAAAAGCTCGTTTCTTACTTTTCCAAGTTTGAAACAGAGACGTCGTCTACATTTGACTTTAAAGTAAGTACTAAACTAAAAGCTTTTTTGAATTTTTTTAATGGATTTCTCTGTTTTTTTTTATAAGAACTTTAACCGTAATTTTAACCGATATTTTTCAGGCCGAAAATACCGGTAACCGTTAACCAAGAAAAAATAAACCGGTTTTAGCGAACTTTAACCTTTATTTTAATATCATTTAGCGACAAAAAATTTTAATATTTTTTTTTATATCTGTGTTTTCTATTTGTATTTGAACATGAGTCATGACAGGTTTTACAATTAACATTTTATTGGAGAGTCATAAATGTAGGTAGTTTCTTTGGCCGTTAAGGTTACTTAAAAAGTCCCAAATATATACGGCCTTTGTCAACACAGGCAAGTTTAAAATTGAAAAGTGACCTGCGTTTTTCTGAAGATATTACGGGAATTTTTGTGAATATTCATTAATTAATTTGCTTTTTTTTAATTGTTATATTTTTCTCAGATGGTATTTTTTATTATTTTTTTAAATTAATTATTCTGTATTTTTTTTTAATCAAATTTTTATAATTAATTTCTTTTAATTAATTTAATTATTTTTTTAACCGATATATTAACCGGTTTAAACTGGTTTCTAATTTTCAAAAACCGGTTTTCGAACTAAAACCGTTATTATTATAACGTTCTCTATAAGGGTTAACCGTTAACCAGTATTTTTTTCGGTTACATGCCCTGGTTATATTACTATTATTTTGTTTTTATCTTCTCTAAATAGAATACATTAACGACATAATTTTAAGATTAGGTAGCTAACAAAGTTAAAATTAAAACTTTAAATCATGTATCAAACAAATTTTGAGATTTCGAGTTTTTGACGAATGTTTACGAATTAAGGGAATAGTCTTGAGTCTACCTACAGCAAAATTGTATAAATTAAATTATATAAATTAATTTAATGTAACTATTTATTCAATGATGAAATAAAATTAAGTTGTCAGGTTAGGTTAGATTAGTTTAAGTTAGGTTATATTAGGTTAAGTTCATTTAGATTAGATTATACGTACATATACAACAAAATACAAGGATAATTATTAATTACACAGATTCATTGCTGAAGTAGATTATATTCAGTTACAGAGTTAAAGCAATTATTAATTAAAAATATTTTCAAAGTTTGCTTGAATTTCGGCTGGTAATCTATTGAAAACATCCAGACCTAGATATTGGGGAGATTTTCTTCCTATATTTAATTTATTGCAAGGCAATCTAAAGTCATGTTTATTCCTCGTATTGTAATTGTGTAAATTCTTATTTGTTGGACATTTGTGTTTATTTTTATAGACGTACTTGCACAATTCCAGCAACAATACGGAAGGTAATTTTAAAATATTAAATTTTTTGAATAACTGTCGTTCGTACTTTTCTAATGTACCTAATAGTAGGCCTTATCCAGTTAAACAAATACTTCGTTTTGATAATTATTGTTGTTGACTAGAGTTTCCAAATTCGTTCTGGTAATAAATAGTTCAAAGAATTTCAAAATTTTGTTTGGCTTTTAAATTTACTGTAACACTACTGATCGTTGAAATTCGAATACCAACAAATAAAAGGAATAAAGGAATGAAATCGATTCTTACCTTACTTAGGGTGGTAGGATGTGGATATAAATTGACTAAACAGCTTTCTCTTCGAAGCCTGTAGTCCCACCTTGTTTCTAAATGCGGGATTTCCATGGTATCACAGATACTTTGGACATGGCTTGCTGTATGAGCTGATTGTGGACCGAAAATGGCTGCCACTCCACTTCTTAGCAGATGACACACTGTAACATAAAAAACAAATATAAATGGGGTCCTAAACCATTTTATCTGAAAAAGAAGAAAAATATTAGTGGTAAGCGAAATATCTCTTCATCAGTGATAAACAAATTGTTAGTTGTTATAAAATTGTAAAAAACAAGAACATACAGTGACATTTTTGCACTGCTAAGTCGCATGCATCTCTTCCTTTCGCAAATTATAGGAAATGCAGGCGCGCAATTTTCTTAAAAATCAGGTAACCAATGAAATGGTTCAAGAAGTATTACGTAACAGCACGTCCCAAAATAATTTATTCTCTTATAGCTCTCGAACAAAGTTATATTGAAATGAAATATTTTCACTAATACTAATTAATTCAGTGGCGTAACAATGTGAAAGTGCCTGTTTTCCTGAGACAATCCGAGCCCCAATGCAGATTAAAAAATGTATAACCCTATAACATGATACTTATCTACAGCTAATTCTCAATAACAAGTGAATAGAATTTTGAAATACATCACAGCCAAGTCGTTCTACTGCTCGACTGACGATAATTTTCGGGTTTGTATTTTAATATCAGATCTTTTTAAGAGTCAACAGTCTATTGCTATTTTATTGGTGACATCAACATTAAAATTAAATAGCAACTAGCCCACTATCATTTGTGCAACTTCAAAACTGAAACTTGATGGTTAATGGTAGGCAGTCGTTCAATTATGGTAAGAATACATAGTCATCGCAGATGAGTCATCTCGGCTGACCTGTCTGATCAGGTAGTCGCGTTAAAGGTCAAGTGGGATAGGAGCGGCGCCGCTATTGTTCGGGAGTTCGAAAGGCTCTAGAATGTTCGAGATTAGCTTCCCGCAAGTATAAAAGGTCGTGGCTGTCGGCTCGAGGAAGTCTATAGAGCTTAGAGTGTGCAGAGAGTCACTGAAGAAAGTCAGTGTTGATCAGTGCATGTCAACGACATGTAAAGTAGAAATAAATATATTCCTGGAAATAAATATATTCCTGAAAATAAATATAATAGTTGATGATATAAATATCGTGTAAATAAATTTTGTGTATTATTAAGTGTTCATAGTTTTTAAGTCTACATTAATAATAATTACACCTAAATTAAAGTTTATATTTGTGTTTCACTTATTATTTACACTTCACCCAAATAAATAAACGTTACAATTATTAATAATTTGTACATATTATTATATTTTCTATTCAATGTGAATTTCTTTGAAAATTTTCATTAATTTCAAAATATCATTGTGTATGAATTGAATTCAATAAATTTCTGTGGCTCCTGACCTCTGTTTGCTGAAGTGTGTGAACATTTCATTCATCTTTTCATAAATATTATATCTTTCCTTTCGTTGCGTCTTGCCAATTTAGATTCTATATGTTCTACTGCACCAGATAACGACCTACTTAAAGTTAATTTATATTTGGTTTTGAAAAGCTACTTGTCGTATCGAATACACTGTATGGGAAGCAAAGCATCAGCACGTAGGTATATCAAAATAATTCGATAGCTTTCTCAATCAGGCATGCATTAAAGATTTAAGTCACATTAGCCAAAGCATTCTACTATTCTACCATTTCCTGTAAAGTTATTAATGATTCTTAAAATTGTTGTTGCAGTTGATGTAGGCCTGCTACAAACTTTTATAACCCAAAAAGCAAATGTCAAATTCGTATCCTATGTTTCATTTTAAATAACATCAGCAAGTATACATTGCTGTCAATCAAATATGAAATCGTAATCATGGATCTGATAAATCCCATGTTTCCTGAATTTTGTTTGCGGAAGTGTGTGAAAATTTCAATAGACTTTTCATGAATATCATATCTTTCCTTTTGTTGCCTCTTGCCAATTTTGATTCAAAATATGTTCTACTGCACCAAATGACGACCTACTTAATAGTATATTATTTAACAAGCATAATATGTAGGCTATATTACACGAGGGTGTAATTAAAAATACGAGCTGTAGCGAGTATATTTAATCATCCGAGTGCAATGTAGCCATATTATGCGAGTCAAATACTATACTTTATCTACAACTATCAGGCATATAAAAAATCTGATATTATTCGTTAAATATTCAGTTGTAGTGTGAGTAGTTCATATATAGCTTAACAGATGGCGCCACAGTAGTACTTAAATGTCAAAATAACTATTCAAATTGTATTTATTATACTTTTATAATCATTTATATTGATATTTATAATAAAAAATATATTATTAATAAATTAACAGTTTATTAAAATGTTATGTGTTAAATTATATACTCTATTTACTACAGAAAAGTGTAGCGTGTAATATAACGTTTCATATTACACTTGTGTAATATGAGTAGTATATTATATGTAGTATCACACGTATAATGTACCCATATTTCAATAGTTGTAGATAAAGTTAATTTATATTTCGTTTTGAAGGGAAGCTACTTGTATCGTACACGAAGCAAAGCTTCGTATATCAAAATAATTCGATAGGTTTCTCAATCAGGCATGCATTAAAGATTAAAGTCACATTAGCTGGTCTGGAGACGCCGGGACGCCACGCCGCGACGCCCCACCGGAAGTGGGAGCCTACATGGAGTGGAAGCGACGCAGCCTAATTTACTGCACGTAATGAGCACAGCAGCTATGATATATCACTCCGGATAAATTATTTCCCGCAACTTGGTTTTTGTTGCATTATTTACACGACAGCCTCTTGTTCCAGAGTTATGTTTGCTTGTTTCAATGCCTACTACTTGCTCAATGTTTTTGAATAGTGGTCAACAGAAAGGGAGATTTATGTGCGGTGGAATTTATGAGAAATTTGCTGCAACTTACAGAAGACAGGCAGCGAGGCAACTTACTCTGAGTCTGAATAAGTGGAGTGAAATCTGAGGTTCAAAACCAAGCGTTGAAATCTTTATTCAAGTTAAAATATCGCTGTGCCCGAATGATTCGAAATCATGGTTTTTTTGAGCATGTTTAGATATTTAATGGATTAAAATGTTTTTGTATTTCAAGTTCTTTTGTTAAAATATGTAGTTAATGTTAAGAACAGGACATGTAACCGAAAAAAAAAAATAGTGGTTAACGCTAATCGTTATAGAGAACGTTATAATAATAACGGTTTTAGTTTGAAAAGCGTTTTTTATAAATTGGAAACCGGTTTCAACCGGTTAATATATCGGCTAAAAAAATTAATTAATAAAAATAATTATAAAAAATTATAAAAAGTTACCATCTGCAAAAAATATAACAAATAAAAGAGTGAAATTTAATTAATGAATATTCATAAAAATTCCCATACCTTCAGAAAAACGTAGGTCACTTTTTAATTTTAAACTTGCGTAATGCTGACAAAGAGACTACCTATTTTTATGACTTTCCAATAAAATATAAATTGTAAAATCACCGTCATAACTCATATTCAAATACAAATAGGTAAATAACACAAATATAAAAAATATTAAAAAAATTTCGTGCTAAATGGTTAAAACCGGTATATTTTTTTTTGGCCAACGGTTATAGGTATTTTCGACCTTAAAAATATCGGTTAAAATGACGGTTAAAGTTCGCAATTTTCATTCAAAATATCTGTTACTGGAAATATGAAAAAGAAAAGAAAAACTGAATAATTAATTTAGTTTCATCCATTATTACATTTTTTTGTATTTACAACTAGAGTTTTTTAGGTGGGGTTATTGTTTTTTTTTTTAAATCGGGTAAAAATACAACATTATATGCTATAAAGTATATGTCCATTGCAGAGTTGGAAGGCTGACTATCTCTATTCTACTATTTATATTTATATTTTAACGAAATAAATACCTCAAGGTATACCTCGTCCATAACTCATTTGCCACTGAAAATTTTTGCATTTTACGAAAATATAGTTTCTATTCAGTTTACATTATCACCCAGACTCATAAAAAAGATTAGCCACTAACCCGGATTAATTTTACCCTTTGTTAACATCATGCAATGTCAAACTTATCTCCAGTCCCAATTCATAAAAGGAATTTTTGTGGTTTTGGTAATAATTGACAACCTAGAAGTAAAATAATTTTATTACACTTAAGAGCAAAGCATTAATTGAAATATAGAAATAATATTTTTTTTAAATATTTTTATTATGAAATTCGTATTACATGAAACAGAAACGTTAAAGTTAATCTTTTTTATTTTATTTTTATTATTAATATTTTAAATTCATCTCGATCATTCAGTGGGCATTGTAAACATCAAATCATTTTGAACTAAAATAAATAGATACCTATATTTAATTATTACATAATAAAATAAAAGATTAAACTTTTACGCTTCATTACCATGTAATACGAATTTAAGAAAAAAATATTTAAAAAAACTGATTAGAACCTTCACAGAACCATACTTCAAGGAATGCTTTGCGCATGTGTAATTAAAGTATTTTACTTCTAGGTTGTCAAATATATTAGCACTAATCTTCTTCTGGATTATTTAGAAATTCTGATAATCGTCTACAAATATTGCTAATTCCACCAAACAATTGGACGTATATTTAGAATTAAATAATATACTTAATCCGTTTTATGAATTGGAATTGGAGTTAGTTTGACATTTCAGGATGTTAACAAGGGGTATAACTAATCCGGCTACTACGGTCCTTCGGAATCCCGATTAAAACTTTTGCGTATTTAAATAGTTTCAAGCAATTTTCTATTTTCATGAATAAATAATATAAGCTGAAAAGAAACTATATTGCGTGAAATGAAACATTTTCACAGTGGTAACGATTACTATTAATACGGAGGATTTAAATGTCATTGTTCAAATGAATTTTAGACAAGGTGTACTTGAGGCCCTGTTCCTTAATTGTGTGAACCTACAGATGATGATTGTTTGCTTATACATACAATGGTACCTACATTAGGTAACAAGTTTCATAAATCTTATTTTAATAAATGAGACAGAGTATAATGCAAAGTCTTAAAAATATGTCCAACGAAACTTTACAAGTTGGCAGATAGTATTTTATCGACTTGCGAAAAATAATTCACTCGCGATTTTATCGCTCCTCAATTAACATTTTACGCTTGTCGATAATTTAATTTTATACTCTTCTATAAAAAAAATTTACAGCCTGTATCAGAAATAAAAGCGAGGATTTCTAAAAACCTGGCGATCTTTTGTAACACGACAACTTGCGGCTTCATACTATTATACTGTATGTTCAGCAGTGACAAATGGCAACTCTCCAAAATATAAAATTTGAGTAACCCCTTGAATCGAAAGATTTTTTCGTTGGAAAACATGCATAGACCTTAAAGGGGACTACGTCGAAAAATGACTTACAAATTTTTGAATTTTTTTTATAACTCTTTGTTGAGAAACATTTTTAGGGTTCTCCTTTGACTTTGTTATGTATGACACTGTTGCTTTGTAAATACTTGTAATAATAACCGTACATATTGTAACGAGCGAGACTCACCGCAGATGAATAAGAGCATTGACGCTATTGTTTAGGAATTTTATAGAGCCCAGAAGACTCTAGAATGTTCGAGAGATTAATTGGCGGCAGGTATATAAGGGTCGCGTAGGGCGTGTCAAGGAAGTCAGTATCGGTCAGTGTACAGAGAGTCACTAAAGAAAGTCAGTGTCAGTGCATGTCAGCGACATAAATAGCTGGTGATATAAATATCGTGTAATTAAATATTGCATAGTATTAACTGTTTAAATAAATATTCTTTCTTAGTATATTTGTTTATTCATAGTGTTACTAATTTTTATGATCTGTTTATAATTTATTATTCGTTTAATAAATTTGCATTTCAATTATCTTTTACACTTCACCCATATAAATAAACGTTACAATATACACTCGTTAAAGTCTCTAACTATAGGTATAGGTATTGTAGTATTCCTATCTTAGAAGGGTAAATATAAATAACAGTAACTTTAATTAAATTTTTAGTATTTGTGTATATAACCTATGAATGCTCGTTTATTGTTGTAGAACTATGTCCTTCATATTAAATTGACGAATCATTGAAATTTAATTTTCAAATATTTACCAACCAATTACATGTTGCAAGGAAAATACCCCTAGGCCTGTTATTAAACTGTTCGTTTACATCTATCATAAAAATGTTTATTTGTTACTCACTTGTAAACCGCAATTTATTTTAACTGTTTTTCGAAATCGCCAAAAAAAAGGTTCAAGAGGAGTGTACAATACTTTTAGTAAGAAATCATAAAATCAATAATTAGTTTTTACTTTTGAACAAACATTTTTATTTGTTGTATACAAACACACACTGTTTTATCGCATAACTTAAAAACGATTAGCCGTAGAATGTCGAAATTTTATTTCGCTACGACCACTATGAAAAGTAGTACTTTCCTCATACTATATAGCTTTAAAGTTGCGTATTTCCCACAATCGTGGGTTAAAGGGTGAAAAATCATTTCAAATCAAATGTCATTTCTCACAGTAATTACCAATACTGCGCTTGCGTGAAGGTACTACTATCCATACTATCGTCACAGAATAGTTACATACAGAAGTGACAGGTACCTTTCATGTTCCCCTATTCAGTTCTATGAACTTGAAGCATTGTACAGACCTTTAAATTTGTACCCTTCCCCTATCTCTCACTAAGATGTGAGGAAACTTTCCGATTTTAAACAATGAGTCCTTTAAATTTGTTCACTTTCCCCATCTCTCTCTATTTTTTGTTTCTCTGTCTTACTGTCGCTTCTGTATAAACGTACTCTGTGCTATCGCCTTGTAGAATAAATTCAATATGTCTAATAAAAAATTATACTTTATTCCCTTGATATATAAATAACTATTAATGAAACTTTATATTTAACTAATGGCATGAGTTGATCAATTTTTAGTAAAAATAATTAAATTTCCATTTAACAAGATAACTATAAAGTTCAAAACGATAAAACAGTTTTGATTTGATATTTCGATTGTGATCTCAAACGCTTTTTAATCAAAACTACATGGTGTATATCTATTTTAATGTAATTCAATTCCCAGTTTAATCAATAATTTAATTGAATCTTGCCACGTGGCAAAAATGTGTAGGTAGGTTAATTAGGGTTAATTGTAGGAGGTAACTAGTAAGTACCGAGGGAACACGGTCCGTCTGTACCCCACCAGGGCCAGCTAACCAAATTACCTGTAATGAATTACTCCCGGTCAGAACTTCACGCATAACCTAGTTATCCTGCATATGTAATTCCTCAGCGGTAATCACAATTAAACGTGTATTAGAAAGACCCGGGCCACTCGAGTCTATCTCTACAACGTTGCCGTGTTTCATCTTCCTATATTTAGGGCCGTCGCAATGAGTGAAGCTGGATTTATTACTGACATAGAACACAGAACATGGTTTAGCATAGTTTAGTTTAGCACAGAAAACAGAATTTTGTTTAGGGTTGTATAAATGATACAGAAATTAGAACTCGGGCATGCGTATGATCTTCTTTGTCAGTTCTTTCTGTTTATTCTAGCAGTAGTATTATAGGTTATGTGTTATCAGTCATCTCCAGTTTTATTTTTAAACAGAAAGTAGTCTAAAGATAAAGATATAACGATATAATAGTTTATAAATATGGACAACGAAATGTTGTTAAAAAGTGCAGCGACATTATGTGCTGCGACAATTTATTTAATTCTTGACGAGGACAATGTAAAACCAAGAAAACAATTGTCATATAATATTGGCTGATTTTCTATTAAATTTATTAATTCTATATCGTCCATTTTTCAAGTTTGTCAAATATAAATACTACAAATGTTGCACTATGATGATATTTACTCCGAACTGCGCCGAATATGCACGAACATAGAAAACACAGACACAGGAATTGAACATTGGTCAATTCCTATTTCCTATGCTGTGCAAATCTATGTTTTGTGCTCTATGTTTCTTATAAATGGATACATCAATACTCTATGACTTAAATTCTATGTTTTCTGTGCTAAATTATGTTCTGTGTTCTATGTCACTTATAAATCAGCCTTGCCAGGGTGGTACCACCCTGATAGCAGTTAAAATAAAAAAAAATACGAGGACGAATTTTAAATTAAAATAGAAAATGTACTTCATTTTTAAAATTGATTAGAGACATAACGTCGTTTTTTCTGAACTATATATCATGTATAATTAATATTATTTCAGTTTCAAAGACAGGACGTGAAAGAATTTGTTCATGTTTAAGAAGAAGAAAGACTTATTTAAGATATACTATGAACAAATTTAATTTGGACAAAGTAATAGACAGCTATGCTTCAAGACATTCCAAATGGATAATTCTAAATATAATCTAATTCAAAGTTTTGTTTCGCACCGTAACCATCGGTTAATAGAAAAATATCGCAACGAAATAAATAAATAACGTATAGTTATGACAACTTACGATAGTTTTTCGATGTGATATTTCTCTATTTATTGATGGTTACGGTAAATGGCACTTTAACCAAAGGTAAAAAACCAGCCCTCAGAGTGGTTTATAATGTAATTTTTGTTAAATAGTATTTATTTATTTACAAAAATATTGACTTTAATACTTTGGGTGCCCACCCTAAAAATGACAGACCGACCTGTGCCCACCCAAATAAAATTGGCTGGCGAAGTTACTGATTTCATTATTTTATATTTAATAACAATTATAAAATCATTTGGTTCGTACGGATCTCTGGCTTGTGAGTAAATTGACTGGATATGGTTTTGACAGAGTTTGAATTTTATTATTTTTTCTGTGGTGTACGGTAACTAGAGTCCCGGAGGTAACTCCTGATAAATAAATTAATACATTATAAGGTTATTAACAGTGGGGTGCTGTCAGAATAAGCAAGATAAGCTCAACCATGAGTTCTAGTCTTCTAGCACATACTATATTTCCATTTGTAGTCATTTTTTTTAACCTTAAGAGCAAGAATTTGTACAATATTTTGACATTGGACAGAAGATAGCAGGTTAATTTATTTATTATGGCGCCTAACTAAACAAATTTTGTATATGTCCCTACATATTTTTATTGTTATCTGCTAAAATATATTTATGATCTGAAAACGACTAGATCTATCAGTTGTATCTATGTAAGTAGCTGTTGAAGGTGTTGGTTTTACACAAATTAACACTTGATTAGATAATTTCCTATCATTTTCAGCACGACACCTTCTATTAAGGTCGTTTTGCCAAGCAGATTGTTTTTCGGAAGACATATAAGTTTCGTATCAAGTAAATAACGACTCTTAGCGAACTGTAAATACAGGTTGGCCCAATGAAAATTATCAGCGCAATTTTTGGCCACAATATCAATTTAGCAAAAAACGATCAAATTCGTCAATTTTAGTACAAAGGGGTACACCTGAATGGATTAGTACCAATGGCATAACTTCAACCCTAAATTGGGGGTGGACTGCACCTCAAAAATGTTAAATGGAAAAGGTTATCAAACATGACACAGTTCGAAAGCTCTTTCAATTCTCTTTTTAACCGTTTTTTTTATTTTTCAATTCCCATCATTAGTTCCAGAGAAATATCGTTTAAAACAAATTTTATCAGGTGTTCAAAATTACAATGAAGTAGACCTATTTGAAGTCTGAAATTTATGCCACGCTACCCCAATCTTTAGAAGATTTACGGCAACGTATCGTAACTGAGTGTCGTCAGATTACTCCACAAATGTTGCAGAACGTACGACAACATTTTGAGCATTGATTCTGGAGCACGATAATCTCACATCAGAGAAATTCGGGTCACATTGTTCCTTCGTTCGTTACACCTTTTTCACGTAAATCCGTATTATCGAAGAATTCTTACACTAATGTGTATGCAAAAGGAGTTGGCTTTTGCATACTTGGTACTTTAATATTTCTATAAATATTTTGTTTTCAAGAGTAATTGTAAAACATTCTGATCAGAATGACGTCTACCTGCCCTGACTACGGCTCTTTTTTTATTTTAAAGATTATTTTATTGAAGAATGCCCGGAAATGCCAGTGTTTATTTTCCTGGTGCAGTGCATCGAGAAAGTGACGTTTCCGAATATTTATAGCGTATATCAAATGTCACTTCCTAGATTGTGAGTACAAAATTTTTCAGTATACCATCCCTTTACATTTCTTGCGTCAACCCCCCTCATACAGACAGGGGCGGACCGTGAACTTTGAGGACCCTGGGCTTATACTGTTTGGGGGGCCTATCTTAAGAACCATCTAACCGCCAGTTTATCAAAAAACTGTTATAGTTTTTTAATAAAAAATATATAAGGCAACGGGAACAGAAGAACTTTTTTATTTTATATTCCAAATTAACATTAACAAAAACAGATTAACACTTATTCTTATAAATAATAAAAATTTAAAGACATATATACACAGATTTATAAAAATGATTAAGGTAATCCTCATATTCCAGTATTTAAAATTTAATATTTATTGTTTTATGAAAAGTTAAATACTAGGATTAGATTAAATTACATTTTAAGAAATAATTTGGCAGAATTAGAATTGAATTGGTTAATCCATAGTGTTTCTCAGTGGCGTAGGCAAGGGGTTTACGGGTCCGGACCCCCTCCTTGACAAATTTAAAATAAAATATTCATATATATCCATTTATTTACATTTTCTTAATAAATAAATAGATATATATATATACCTATGTATTAAGTAACCTAATCTAATTTTGAACCCCCCCCCCCCTTCCAAAATTCCTGGCTACGCCACTGGTGTTTCTTATTTCTCATATCTAAAAAGCAAGAGCATGCTACGTGTAGTTGTTTTATCAACTTATCCCTATTCCTATTCAATTAGAAATTATCAAAAGCAATGTCTACACACAAATTTATTTAAGCATCGCTGCAGGGGATGCTAATGTCTGTCTGTGTTATTCTGATTGAACGAAGCAGGGGGCCCTTTGTATCGCGGGGCCCTGGGCTGCAGCTCTTAAAGCCCATATCTAAATCCGCCCCTGCATACAGACAAGCACATAACCGTGTATGTGAGAATGAAGCATACATTTTGAAGAAACACGCTGGTCACTCAAATGTCATTTCCTAGACTGATTACAAAATATTTCGGCATACCATCCCTGTACATTTTTTGCATCAACCCTCATACACACAAACACATCACTGTGACATAAACTTCAGTGTGTGTGTGAATGAAGCCTATATATTTTTGGGTTAGACGCCGGTCACTGACAGCTAGACGTGTGTAACTCACCCCGCTTGGAGGCGTGGAAGCTGTCCTGCGGCGAGATCTTCTCGATCTGGGCGCTGAGCTTGGAGCGGGGCAGGATGGACCGGTCCGCGTTGATTTTCTCCACCGCGTAGCGAAACGCTATTTCCTGCTTGTCATCCGCAGGGTGGAACAGCCCTCCTGCAACACACACACATGTCAATCCAACTTCCACACATACTTATATGAGCTAAAGTAAAAATAATCCTAATGTTAGGGACATGTGCATCATTGGAGTTTAACCACAGAATAGGTGTATACAGAAGCGACAGTAAGACAGAGAAACGAGACTTAGAGAGAGATGGTGAATGTGAACAAATTTAAAGGACTCATTGTTTAGAATCGGAAAGTTTCCTCACATCTGAGACAGAGGTAAGGAAAAAGCACAAATTTAATGGTCTACACAATGCTTCAAGGTCATAGAACTGACTAGCGGAACATGAAAGGTACCGACAAGGAGTATCGTTTCTGTGTGTAACTATTCTGTGGTTTAACGCTAATCTGTTGATTAAGGGCCGGGTTTTCCATTTTAAAGTACCGGTTACCTTAACCCTCGGTTAAGAGAAAAATATCGCATCGAAAAATATTGTAAGTTGTCAAAAATGTATGTTATTTACTATTTCGATGCGATATTTTTCTGTTAACCGTCGATTAAGGTAACTGGCACTTTAACCAGAGGTGGAAAAACCGGCTCTAAGTTTATTTTAAATTTTCGTATTCATTACACGGATTCATAAGCAAAGATTAAAATAACGTTTGTGAAGTTTAACTTAGATCCGACTTCTTTCTATGGGGTCAAGTGGAACAACCTCTTTTCAATAGTATTTTTGTAAAAAAAGTAAACGTATTGATTTTTTTATAATTTTATGCAGATAGAGCATTGTAAAACAGAAGGTAATAATAATTTATTGTTAAAAATATTCTAATTATGTAGTTATTATAAACAGATATTGATCTAGCTTTAATTCAAGATAATGTGGTATATGGTGAATGTTTGATTTTGATATTAATCCGAACAGTGGCGGATTTGACAAGGGGGCGACGGGGCGATAGCCCCCCTTAGACTAGCAAGGTTTTTGAATTTTGAAAATAATAATAAATAAATCTAAAGCACAAAAGAATGTTATACATACCCAGAATTGTTTGATTGAAGCAGAGATGCCAAGAACAAAAACTATGTACCGCAATAATGTTGTGGAAATACAAATGTAATAACTTATAATGAATTTTCGTCATAAATATTACTTGGAAAAATTGTTTATGTATGTAATAGTGATGTGACGAATAGCAGTTCAGCCGAATAACCGAATATTGAATATTTGGCGAAATTTTAACCGGATATTCGGCCGAATATTCGGCATATCTAATAATATATTTTTGTAAAATCTGAAAGCGCGATTGGTGGTCCTCGTTGCGCAGAGGGGTGTATTTATTCTAAAATATCGCCCTATTTTTTGTTAAGTTAATTTCGTGTTTGATTATTATTAAATTTAATTATTTCAATTTCACAAAATTTACGGCCAAAGAATATAACTAGATATATTATTTACTCTTACGGTAGATACATTAATAATAACTAAACATATGTATATCTTTTGTTTAAAATTTATTACTTATATATTTATATATTTTAACATAACAAAACATCATTGTACTTCACTTGTTTCCTGTATCCGAATATTCGATATTAAAATATGCCGAATACTGAATAGGGAAAATATGGCCGAATATTCGCAAATCCTATGAGGCTATATTTTTGAGTAGACCCGAAAATATTTGAAAATATCGAATATTTAGTTCGAAAATTTTTAAATTTTACAAAATTTTTTTTGCAATTTTTTTAAAAGAATTTTTTACGCTGATACCAAATTTCCAAACAGAATTTAATTATCTCTTTTTCGTGTCTGAGATATTTGCTATCAAACTTGCACCTCGAAAAAGTGTGTTTTTTGGCTATATCTCTAAAATGGGTAGAAATACAATGTCAACGATTATACCAGGTGATTCTATGGGAAAAGTTACATAAAGAAATGTTTTCTTCGCATATACGTACTTTGGAACGATTAGGTCAAAAAGCAAAGAAACGAAAAAACCTAAATTTTAAAATTTCGCCTCGAAATTTTTTGTCTCCAAAATTTTTCATTTGCTGGACTTAAGTAGATACCGATGCGCTGATTACAAATTTTCAAACAGAATTCTATTATCTCTTCCCGTTCTCGAGATATTTGAGTTCAAAATTATACCTAAAAAATCAGGTTTTTTAGGTATACCCCTTAAATGGTTAGGTTTACACTTTCGGCGACCTCACCAATCGATTCTATGGGCAAAATTACATAAGTGTACCAATTTTCAGATTTTTATCTCAACAGATAGAATTTCTAGAAGGAAAAAACTGAAAATGGCTAAAAATCGAGAAAAATCGTAAGGGGTGCATCAGGCATTTTTTTTTTTCGATTTTGCCGATTTTTGTTTTTTTTGCTCTAAAAATTGTATCAGTTGAAATAAAAATCTGAAAATTGGTATACTTATGTAATTTTGCCCGTAGAATCGATTGGTGAGGTCGCCGAAGTCATAAATCTAACTCTTAAAGAAATATACCTAAAAAAACCTGTTTTTTTAGGTATCGCTAAAACTCAACTTTGCACACGAATATCTCGAGAACGGTAAGAGATAATTAAATTGAAATTTTGTAATCAGCGCATCAATGTTTACTTAAGTCCAGAAAATGAAAAGTTTTGGAGAAAAAAGGTTACTCGGAGAAATTTTAAAATTTAGGTTCTTTCGATTTTTTCATTTTTCACGTAAACGTTCCAAAGAACGTATATGCGGAGAAAACATTTCTTTATGTAACTTTTCCCATAGAATCACCTGGTATAATCTTTGAGGTTGTATCTCTACCCATTTTAGAGATATAGCCAAAAAACACACTTTTTTGAGGTGCTACTTTGACAGCAAATATCTCAGGAACGACAAGAGATACTTAAATTCCGTTTGAAAATTTGATATCAGCTCGTCAAGATCTATCAATGTACACTATTTCCCAAAATAAAATTTTGGGCACAAAAATGAGTATTTTTGGGATATTTCGCGTTTGTAAACACAATTTTTGGTTTAATTCTATTGTTTGGTTTGTTTTAACTCTACCTAACTATGATAAGGGGATATAAGTTATAAAAATAATTAAAAGTTAGATAATATAACGACAGAATCTAAAAAAAAAATGTAAAAAGGGGCGTTATTTAGAAGTTACGGAATGGCGCCACGATTACCTAAAAAAAATGATAATTTGTCCCTCCCTAGAAAAATTTCGGGATCCGCCACTGAATCCGAAAAGAATTTATGAACGGAATAACCCGTTTCATGAATTATATAAAATAATTTATATATAAGAAAGCGACTTTTTGAATTTATTGCATAAATTGAACCGCATTTGAAATTTCCGTATTGAGTATTAGTTTTAAGCTTGTTTAAATTTCAAATTTAGTTTTGGTGGAGCACAACCTGAGGTGCATCAAAATTATTAAATTCCCCTAAGATAAAACGTAAATCTGTAGTTTAATGTAATCCGTACTTAACTTCAAGTACTGCAATGTAAGTTAAAATTAACTTACAGTTAGCTTAAACTGAAGATCAACTAAATTTCATTTTTAACATACAGTGGTGCAAATGGCTATTAGGGCCAGTTTTTCATCTCTGGTTAAAGTACCTTAAACATTGATTAGTAGAAAAATATGACATCAAAAAACTGTTGTCAAAAATATACGTTATTTATTTTTTCGATGCGATATTTTTCTATTAAACATTTGTTAAGGTAATTGGCACTTAAACTGCAGAGGTAAAATATCCTGCCCTTAATCTTATATGATATATTATACAGGCTGTTCATTTTAAGTGTTACATTATTGCTTACTCGAGAACTATAAGAGCTATATGAAGTCGGTTCAATTACCAAACAATTTCTACTTTACAACATTATTCCAATGAACATATTTTTTTCAACAAATGATTATTCCCTGCTTTAAACAATACATTATACATCATAATATATTATTATCTAGAAAAGCAATCATTGAGGTAAAAATGTTTATAGAAAAGTTTTCTATTAACTGTACTATACAAAAAAAAATACTCCTAACATACGAGCATGTATAAATTAAGTAAGAAGACTGATTTTTTAAAAATTGTTCGAATAGAATTACAATTCAATATTGTCTTCCTCAAAATTACTTGGAATGACACACAGTGCTGGAGACGATTCTTCCTATCCTCATGGCAGTGCTGGAACTCGGTTACTGGAATCACCTTCAGCTGATCAGTTACAGCCGTTTAAAAGTTTTGAAGTGTCCCAAAATGAGTTACCTTAAGGTGATTTTTCAATCTCGGGAAGAGGAAAAAGTTACAATAACTCAAGTCAGACAAATAAGGGACTGAGGAGTCACAGAAACGTTTTACTGGCCAAAATATCATTTTATTTATTTCTCATCCCCAATGAATTAGTCACAATCTGATGAACGTTGGTGTAAATAAAATTTAACTATTCCCCAATCATTCAGTATTAACAACTGATGATCAGAATGCAAAAGAAACCAGATTCTGTCGACATTTTCATCAATTCTTGAAGATGAAGGCCTTCCGCTGCGTGTTTCATCTTTAATCAACTATCCTCATGGCAGTGCTGGAACTCGGTTACTGAAATCACTTTCAGCTGATCCGTTACAGCCGTTTAAAAGTTTTGAAGTGTCCTAAAATGAGTTACCTTCAGGTGATTTTTCAATCTCGGGAAGAGGAAAAAGTCACAAAAACTCAATGCAGGTGAAAGGAGACTAATGAGCCACAGCAATGCTTTTACTGCCCAAAATTGTAATTCTTGTATGAACGATGGTGTGAATCAAATCTTAGATGAGGTATAACATAAAGATATGGCACACTCCTATAGCTTCGTACTACTGAGCAAGCAAAACATGTATGGTCGAGAATCGCCTAACGCCAGCTGAGTAGTGCACACTTACAGTTAGACGAACGAAATATTGGTCATAGTGTTAGTCACCTATCCTCATTATTTGTTTAGTTGAGTTTTCCATATGACTACTCCACTGGTCCACTGTTCTCACACTGCTGGCTGCAAGCGATTTTAAACCTTAGATCTTTCGACAATATATTTGGGCAATGCCATATCTCTATGTTATACCTCATCTAAGAATCAAATGTAACTCTTCTTCAATCATTCAGTATTGTCAACCGATTAAGTATTTGAATGCACAAGATTCCAAATTCTGTCGACATTTTCATCAGTTTTTGAAGATGAAGGCCTGCCGCTATGTGTTTTATCTTCAACCGACTCTTTTCTTTCTGAAAATGTCTAAAACCACCGAAAAACATAGCCCTTTGAAATAACACTGTCTCCGTTGGTCTGCTTGTGTTTTGTAAAAGTTTCTATTGCACTGTGTCAAAGTCTAAAGCAACACTTGATAGCATAACGTTGTTTGAAATTGACGTTACTTGTTTCAGAACGAAAACTGTTTTATGAAAAAAATGCAAGAAACATTGTTTAGAAACAATGAATTTCTAATCTTGAATTCACCTGCTCTGTTCCAACAATAGAATAATAAGACAAGTGACAATTCCCATTAGAATACGTTCAGAACAGATGTTATATATTCTCGTATGAATAAATAAGAATTTCATAATTCTTTCAGACAGCTTTCTTATAAGCAAAATCTATTGAGTTGAAAATGAAATGCCAGTGGCACTATAAATAGATTTTGAAACTCGATCCACTTTACTACATAAACATATTTATAAAGTGTGACGTTTACAAAAAACCTGCTGATAACAAATTTTCTCGTTGAGCACAATTTATCAAATCCTTTTTCACTCTGTCTAAGTTCACGATTACTTGTTCATGAAGTCATACATCACGTAGATTTAAACTTCATCGGCTGCCGTGCCAATATTGTTGGAGAAAATTCCCCGAACAAATCGGCGAGTGAATAGCGGATCAGTCATTTGTAGTAATTAAACTCATTAAAGTGACAATTGCTGCAATGATTATATTGTTTTTGATCGGGTGTTATTTGTTGCCTAGGGTGACGGTATTGTGTTATTATTTCAACTGATTTTTAATTGAAACTTAATTAAATCAATAAAACTAAATTCGGCTCATATAATTTTAATTGTTGGACACCGAAAATTGTAAAATGAAATTACCGGGTATGTGATAAAAATAGAGGTTTATTCTATTATAATTCTATTTAGAAAAGAAGTTAATAATTTCTCCCATTATTATTCAATTTAATTTCTATAACTGTTAAATGATTTCTGTTTTAATTCGGTACCAGAAAATAAAAACAGCATTTTCGAAACGCAATATATATTTTAAAGTGGAAATATTTTACTAAAGCGTAATTTTTACCAATTAAAACAATTTTTAAAAGAATAATTAGAATATACAATTTTAATTTACAATACTGGTTATCCATTTTTCGAGGCTAACCGCAGTAGATCTCGAGAACCGTAAGAGATACGAAGATTGAGGCAAAGTGTTGATAAGATCTCGACATGCTGATTTCAAATTTTCAAACGGAAATTAATTCTCTTTTCGTTTCTGAGATATTTGCTGTCAAAGTTGCACCTCAAAAAAGTGTTTTTGGCTATATCTCTAAAATGTGTAGAGATACAATCTAAATTATTATACCAGAAGATTACACGTGAAAATTTACATAAAGAAATATTTTCTCCGCAAGTACGTTCTTTGGAACGATATGTGAAAAATGAGAAAATTAAGAAAAAAAACCAAAATTTCAAAATTTCTCCGAAGAACTTTTGTTCTCCAAAACTTTTCATTTTCTAGACTAAAGAAAATATAGATGCGCTGATTTCAAATTTTCAAGCCGAATTGAATTATCTTTTACCATTTGAACTATTATATTATGAATTATTAACTTCATAAACTCACTTTTAAAATGAAGAAAATATACAGTGGCTCACAAAATTATTCGTACACCTAAGTTATCTATTTAAAAAGTGATAAATAGAGTACTTTAAAAAATAAAATTGACATATTACTGACGGGATCATATTCTCTCATATTCCAGAAATAAAATGCAATAGCCAATTATGAAAAAAATATTATTTTTCTTATGTAAATTAAATAAAAACAAAATGCATACAAAAAATAGGCACACAAAATTATTCGTACACTTATGAAATTTTACATATTACGAGTCAATATTTATATTTATAAATATAAAACATCTGTAATTACGTAATTATCATTTATTTGAGTATTTTGTAAAAGGTTTTTTCAAAAATGGGTCGCAAAACAAGAAATTACGGTAGTTGAAAGACGAATCTCTTTGAAATGACTTTGCCAGTGTAAATCTTTAAGGGAGGTTGTCAAAATTGTATGAATATTTCTCTCAATAGTTAAGAACATTAGAAGTAAATATAAAAATGAGGAATAGTTGAAAAATATTTGCCGTGGGGGCCGTAAGAACATTTTAAATCAGCAGAATGAATGATTTATTGAACATTAAATGAAATTAAATTCTAAAAACCCCTGAATAAATTAATAAAAAATATATCAGAAATTTTTGGAGGATATATTGAAACATAGACTATTCGAAGAAATCTAAAAAATTTTGATTTTAATGGCCGTATAGTCATAAGGAGCACCTACATATCCCCAAACTATATGATCCTGCCGCCGTGTTTCACTATTCTACATAAATTGCAGTTATTAAACTCAGAATTTGGATTTCTCCATCAAAAGATTTGCCATTCTACTCAAATCCGCAAAATTACCAATTTCCAAAATACACAATCCGTGTTAATGTACTATTTGCAAAGGCGAGTCTCTTTATTTTATTTTGTTTGGAATTGTAGGAGCCACTTTTTCCTATAAGACCATTAGAACCAAAATTTCTTAAAGTTCTTTGAATAGTCTATGTTCCAATAGACCCTTAAAAATTTTAGTTATTCTTAATGTTAATTTATTCATGGAATTTTTAGGATTTGATTTCACTTAACGCTCAATATATAGTTTATTCTGCTGACTTAAAAATAATTTAAGGCCTCCACTGTGAATGTTTTTCTACTGGTTCTCATTTTTATATTTACTTATATGGTTCTCAACATTTAGTGCGATCTTCGTTTAATTTTGTCAACTGCCCTTAAAGATTTACACTGGCAAAGTAATTTCAAGCAAATTCGCCTTTCAACTACCATAATTTCTTATTTTTGTGAACTATTTTTAAAAAAATCTTATACAAAATACTCAGACAAATGATAATTATTCAATCACAGATGTTTCATGTTTATAAATATAAATATTGACTCGTTATATGCAAGATTTCATAAGTGTACGAATAATTTTGTGTACCTAGTTCTTATACACATTTTGTTTTTATTTAATTAACATAAGAAAAATAATATTTTTTTCATAATTGGCTATTGCATTTTGTTTCTAGAAAATAAGAAAATCTGATCCCGTCAATAACACATCAATATTTTTTTTGAAAGTACTCCATTTTTCACTTTTTAAATATAAAACTTAGGTGTACGAATAATTTTGTGAGCCACTGTATCTCTTTTATAATTTATTGTAAAGTCAAACGATATGCCTAGATATGATTTAAATGTATAAGTATTGAATTCATTCCCATTTATTTGAATTTGAAATTTTTAAAAGCAATATTCTAATTCTAACAGTTCTGCATTTTAATATAAATACCCATTATGTCGTCGTGGTATAAAAGAAAAACGCTTTTGGTAATTTTTAAAATACAAAACTAAGTTTGGACGTTTGCGATGTCAAAGTGACAAAACATAAATTAAAACTGTCCTGTTTCATTGGTAAATATAATTTATTTTTGGTAAAGCCTATATATCCGGGGACGCGGAAATTATATGTACAGATGTAATACATGTAACTCTTGAAAAGGTTTTATAAATAATCCACCCTGCATAAGGGTCTCAAACATATGTCATACGCTAAATAAATATATCGATAAATATAGGAAAAAATATAAAATTTACAGTTTTTAATTTTTACAAATGACTTCCATATATTTTCTTTTTCGATTTTTTTTCATTTATTTGCCACGCTTATCGTCCTTACCGTATAGCACCGGTCCTGTTTCATCTTCACATTCCCTAACCCCAATGACGTGCAATAAATTCGTTTATACCGCTTCTAATAATCTGTTCTTTATGATTCAATATTTTGTATAATACTTATACGCCTATAATACAACTAATATTAATTACCGTTTAAATTTAATTTGTTGAATAATAAAATTAGCCAGTTATGAGATTTCTCTTATACCAAGCCATAAAATAACAAAATAGTTATTTTTGTATTAAGTTAACATTTATTGACAGTTGTACAAAAACTTATTTGATAACTACAATATACCGTGTGTTCCAAAAATGTGTTGTCATTGGTATTTAATATGGGAAAACAGTTTTTGGTAAATAAAAACTGTCCGGTTATAAACTATGTCACCATATTATACGGGACAATACTACATCTATTTTTACATCTTCCTTAATTCAGATTACTTCATTTAATAGCATTATTTTCACCTAATATTTTTATTGTTTTACACGCGCAAAATTACAGAGTCAAAGGTTCTCAGTTCGGTTCCGACTTAGGACTATTTCATATCTTTCTGTTTTTTATGTTAATACTTACAAAATTATTACTGTTTTGTAAAAAATATTTAATGAGAAAAATTTAAATTAAATAAATTACAAAGAGATAATACACAATGCAGTAAATAAGTTTATTAACAAATAAACAATCAACAGAAATAATCAAGAAGTTTTTATAAACAAATATGTTCCTAAGTTAGAATTGAACTTAAGACTTTGATTCTGTACGGTCGTTACTCTAACTTCATAATCACGAATTGGTAGCTGTCGTTTTAACACATAAAACATCAGGCAAAAATATTTAATTCTTTGTTGTAAATATCACTATTGGGAGTTGTTAGCTGGATAGTTTTTATTTAACAAAAACTGTTTTTCCATGTTAAATGCCTATGACAACACTTTCTTGGAATTACACGGTAGTTCTATAGTTCATTTTTCATATGATAGGCTTCACGACATTATCTTCCCAACTTAGAAACTTAGTATACATATATACTGTTTTGTCAAACACAGGTTTACGCTCTTTAAGAAAGTTCAGCGTTTGTGTAATCATTGCATTTGTTTCTTATTAATGATATAAAAAACGACAGTGTATAGGAGAAGGATACTTATATATATAAATATTTTAGGTTGAAAATATTTATATATACATCGAAGCACGAAGCATGTACTGTTAGTCAGAACGTCAGAACTTCTGATAATTTAATTTAATTAACCTCCTTGTATTTAAGTTTAAAAATGAGGTATTTGGAAAGGAATCAGTAAGTTTTTTATTTATCATCCATATTTATAGATTTATTTTAAGGTAAAAGTAAAACTAACCTAACACAATTTACAGTAATGACATTGACGGTTTAGAATCAGTCCTGAATTCGTTCCAACAAAAACAAGGTCCGGAACTATTCATAGTCCGCACATGCGTAAACCACGGTACATAAACTAATCAAACTATCAGGAATATCTACTTGGAACAAACCTTATAGCTATCATTTTCATGACTGTTTTAGAACCACTTCGAATTATGTGTGACGTTATATGACGTTAACAAATTTCTTTCGGTAACCTAGCATTATAGGCATCAAATATTTCTCAGCATATCTTTTTCCTAAATTCCTAAACATAAATTCTGCGCGTAGGTCCAAAAACCTCAAATTTTGACCCTTAATTTTATTTATCCAACACCGTGTAATTATAACGATATAAGTATGCTGTTTTTAGATAAATAAAATAGGTCATAAGTCACTAGTGAGGTAAATATATTAGCTCACTGTTTTTTGATTCGTATCATAGTAACTACGTTATAAAACCTCTACACTATTTTGTTCCTAAATGTCATTTCGAAATTCCATCTGTCAAAAATCTTATATGTATTTTATATCAATGATTAAAATATGTTGGATAAAACTATTAAACTACAAATTTTCCTTTGATAGTGTAAATTAAGTGAAGATTGACTTTTTATTGATGACTTATATTGAAGAAGTACTTTTAGAATAACTTTCACTCACCAATCCGGATGACGTCAGGCAGAGCTTCAACTGTTACCCCCACCGCGAGGAGCAGGAGAATCCACGACGCCATTTTCTCGGTTCACCGCGACATCTGTTAACAACAAAACAAATTAATCACCAGGAACAATATCCAAAGTCATGGTAACATAAAAACGATGTAGCAGCTTGTAGCCAACAACTGATATCGCTTATGAACTACACCAAAGTTAAACAGATAAATTCTATACAGCGAGAATGACGTCATATGCTCCGTGGGAAGCGGGAACTTTGATTAATGATGCTGCAGATTGGCGATTGTTTTGTGGGGAATAGTTTCATATGAAGCTCTATAATATATGTTCATTTGTATATCACATTAGTTCATGTTAAACAATTATGGATTTTGTGTTTGATAACAATAATTGCAATAAGCGATTTATATAATTGCCATATTAATATTCTGATTCGTAAATATTATATGGTATATTATACAAGCACTAATGGTTATGAGAGAACTACGTACTACGTAGCATTGTTCATAATTTCGTTTTCCATAATTTTGTGTATTGCGACACCGATATTTCTAGAGGCGACCAGTACTATAATATTTAATGCACATTTTTCTTACTACAAGTTTTGCACATTTACTATTATTTTAATAATTACATTTTAAGACTAATTTGTAATACTAATAATAAAATATTTTATTTTATTATGTTCCGTTTTATTTATAATGTAACGAGCGAGACTCACCGTGGATGAGTCATCACGCCTGACCTGTCTGGGCAGGGAATCACTTTAAAGGTCAAGTGGGATAGAAGTGACGCTGATATTGTTCGAGAATTTTATAGTCTAGAAGGCTCTAGAATGTTCTAGAGATTAATTGGTGGCAAGTATATAAGAGTCGCATCGGGCGATTCATGAGTTCAGTAAGTTAGTATTGGTCAGAGCGTGCAGAGAGTCACTGAAGAAAGTCAGTGTCGGACAATGCATGTAAGCTACATGTAAAGTAGAAATAAATAAATAGTTGGTGATATAAATATATTGTGGAAATAAATATTGCGTAGTTTTAAGTGTTTAAATAAATGTTCGTCGTGCTTAAGCTTTATAGTAATAATAATTTCTAAATTAGTATTAATATTTGTTGATTTATATTGTTACTTACCTTTATTATCTGTTTATAATTTATTATTCGTTTATTAAACCTAGTTACATAAATATTCGCATTTCAACAATCTTTTTTACACTTCACCTAAATAAATAAAACGTTACAATAAAAATTAATCGTAATCAAAATCATAGGCTTATTGTTTCATATATACCATATATCTTAATCATAAACGCAAAAGTGCTAATCGTTTCATCACTAATTGTGACGTAGAAGTATAGATTTATAATATCAAATATTTCAAAAAATATTTTTTAAAAATAAACTTTTAGACTCAATGATGTTTTTTTCTTATTTACTTTCAATGTAACTAATATTTTGCTCAATTTTCTGTTTTGGTGGAGGATCCCATTTCACGACAAGCGAAGCCACATGAAACACCACTATTTCTCTTAATACCTCGATATACTATTTACAAATTTCTTTTGATATACTTTCACCTCTAAATTGAATGAGGGTAATACACAAATATAAAATTATTTTGCTGCAGAAGAAACGTGTTAAACAGAAATCACGACAAAAAAATTGAAAAACAATCACGCTCCCGCGGGTCCTATAATGACCCACCGTAACCCGCAAAAAATCACGACTTGTGCCCCTGCTCCAGATGGCATTTTGTAAGGAACGCCTATGAAACCAGGTGAAATTTCTCCCGTGTGTCGTGTGTCATACAGAAATAGCAATATCATTACCATATTATTGAATTAAAACGCCCTAATTTCGCTCTTAATTCAATTTCCAAAATCTCTAAAGTCATTTATCAAAATTAGTTGGAAAAGCAAAAAATCTTAGCGAGTGCACCGAGGGACACTGTTAAAACTCCAATTAGTATTGTAAACTTTCTTAGCTTCTTTTGTTTCCACAGAGTTAATAAAGAAATATTGCGGGCTAAGTACGAATTTATATTCGGTGGAAAAGAGAAAAAATTTAAATTGCAAAATCGATAGAACGTTAGGAAAGCAAGCACGCTGTCACCAAGCACAACAAATGAGAGTTTTGCTTTTTTCTAACCACAATATTTAGAGCTCGCATGTTTTTTAGCTTTCAGAGGCGCCTTTTGTCTGAAAACAATTTCAGCGCGAGGCCATTATAGAGAATCTGACAATTCTTTTTAAATGGAAATGATTGTATACACGGTGGCTTAATCTTATAGAAAGGAACTTAATCTTGAGAAGTACCACCACAGAAAATATCGTTCGTCATATTTTGGTGGCAGCGCTGTTCATACACAAATCTTAAAGATGATGTATTTTACTTTTGAAATAGATTTCAAATACAGTGGGTAAAAAAATTGCACTCTAGGTTTTTTGTTATAATAGGGTATGTGACCATAATCGAATTTCAGTATATAAGACAAAAAATATATTACAAATTTAGAAATTTTAAATTTAGATTTATAGAATATAACCAATTTTTATATTTTATATAATTATTTTCTCGTAAACTACAAATAATGAATCAATTTAAAAAAACATGGGTATTTTATTTTTTATCTACTATCATATACCTACGTAAAAATCAAAATTTAGTAACATACCCCATTATGAAATTCAATACACAAAATAGTTATTTGTTTCATTAGGTCTCAAAAAAAAAGTTTCAGGTCTAGTGGGAAAGGTTTCTACAAAACTCAAAATAGCATTTTTAGTCCGATTGAAACATATTTTTTCGAACCTCCGTCCCATTATGACTAGTATTACAAAACTCAAAATCGTCCAGAAATTCTCTGTTTGCCGGCAAAATGAAGAGGTACCAATTTAAATATTATAGCATTATATAATATCAAAATTTTTAATTTTATTGATTGGAAATGTAACATGTCAATTAACCACTATTTTTTATTTATTATTCATATTACACTCGTCTTGTATGATTATGATTACGTTAATTGTTATTATATCTTACAATACGCAAAACGTCAAATTTGAGCGTAATTTTTTTTAATTAAGGTATATTGTAATTTCGAAAACGTGTTTCACAAAATGGCATTTATTATGAAAAAAAAAACATATTGTACAGAGTAAGAAAAACCTTAAAGAAATAATAAAAAAATGTAATATCCGGTTATAACGATACCGCTTATAGTAACAAACTGGATGTAAGGTCGAATTATGTTAACGTTATTTTACTTTTATCAGTTTTAGCGACTTTTTTTCTGTATTCCCTTCGATGTAGTCATAACCGGATTTTATTGTAATACATTTCAAAGTAAATTTAATAAAAATCACACATTTGTGCAAAAATTTTCTGCATTTTAAATTCAAAATAATATACCGACGAAGTTAAACAGCTTTAGTATAAGTTCTTGAAAGTATTGCTACATGGTAATATTACCCACACGCTTTTTAAATGTCAAATTTGAGCGAAATTTTTTTAAACTTTTTTTTAAAAAGGTATAGTATAATTTCGAAAACCTGTTTCACAAAATGGCATTTATTATGAAAAAAAAAAAACATATTGTACAGAGTAAGAAAAACCTTAAAGAAAAAAATAATAATATCCGGTTATAATGATACCGCTTATAGTAACAAACTGGATGTAAGGTCGAATTATGTTATCGTTATGTTACTTTTATCAGTTATAGCGACTTCCGGTTCTAGAGACGTAGAGACGAAATTTCTGTATTCCCTTCGATTTCAAAGTAAATTTAATAAAAATCACATATTAGTGCAAAAATTTTCTGCATTTTAAATTCAAAATAATATACCGACGAAGTTAAACAGATTTAGTATAAGTTCTTCAAAGTATTGCTACATGGTAATATTAACCCACACGCTTTTTCCCCCAATTTTCGTAAATCTGGAATTTGAAATAACAATTGCAGAACATATTATTTAAATCAATGATTAAAAAAAATATGTGATTTAAATTTATAACTGTTACGTTGTAGGTTGTATTTCTCCATTCCTCGTATTTTAAAAGATGTTATATTCATAATTGCAGTTTTGGAGTTAAAAATTCAAATCGCTCCTTCTAATACAGCATAATTCAACGTAATACAAGTCCCCCTACTGCGACAAGTAAATCGCACAGATTACTGAATCGGGTCAATTCACTATATTGTATATTGTTAGAACTGTCACACCTACACCTACACAGCACCGCATTTCAATTAATAGTTGTCACGGACAGATTGGAACCCCTGACCTTTAGTGTACAGTTTATAAGTGCGTTAACTATTCCCTCACGTACTTTGTATTTCCAGTAACATTTCACCGGCTTTATATCTCCCTTCACCCCCCCTAAATCACACGTTACGAGTATGTTTGCACATTTTAGATTTGCATTTTGTGTTAAGTGCTTTTAAATGGTTATATTCCTACCCCCTCGGTATGAATTCGTGCCGTATCTCGGCCTGTATATTCGCAGGGACGTACTCTACGCGAATTATGAGCTGCCTAACTCCTTTCAGGTTGCCAGGAATTCGTCCTACTTAACTTCTACGAGAATTTCAGGGTTATGGAGATACAGTTACAGCTTTTAGTGCCTTCAAAACCACTTACCCTAAACGATGTATTATATAATTTAGAAGAACATTTAACGTTTTCATTTGCATTTATATTTATCATAATGTAACGTTTATTTATTTTAATGAAATGTAGAAATAATTGAAATATGAATATTTATATAAATAAGTTTAATATACAAAATATGAATAATAAAAGATAAATAACTATGAATAAACAAATGTAAACATTATTTTAAGAGTAATAATTATTAATAGAAACTTAAACATTAAGATTAATTATGTAAACATTTAACACTACTCACTATTTATTTACACGATATTTATTTCCACCAACTGTTTATGATCACCAATCGTATTAATATCAGACTGTTCTCGCGGTCTTTTCTACTTGGGTTTATATACCCGGAGAGCAATTAAACTCTGTATTCTGTAATATTCTCCTAGCTTCATTGCGGCAGTACAATAGAAAGGTTCGCTACAATAACTATAAATAGTCAAAGCTCAGCTACAGCTACAACACATTTTATAAAAAAGTTATTTAGTTACAATTTTTTAAAGCTACATTTTTCAGCTACTTTTTAAAGCTACTATTCGGTTTGGAATAAAAAAATTATATAGGTTTAATTGAATTTAAGGACAAATAAAAATTAATATAAATGTTGCTCATTCGAAAACCAATCTAATGCTTTAAGTGTTAAGGGGATAATTTACCTCAGAAAAGTATAAAAAAGTGTTGTTCGTATAGTTTTCTCATGAGCGCGAAATCTCCTTGAGTGAAAATTTCTTATAATGATCAAAATCAAATCATAAAATTACAAAAAAATAGAAATACTAGTTCAAACACTTCAGAATGCTCTAATTTTTGACCCATTAAAACGGGAGCACAATCCAGAGAAGCCAAAACTGCTCCAGAATTTGCGCTGGTTTCAGTAGGCCAAGAATTAGAGCAAGCACTTCAAAATGCTCTAATTCCTGACCCACTGAAACCAGAGCACGATCCAGAGCAGCCAAAACTGCTACAGAATGTGCTTTGGTTTCAGTACTTCAAGAAATAGAGCAAACACTTCTAAGTGAGAGGATTTTACTGGTAATATTTTTAAGGGTGTAACTCACACCAATTTTACGGTAGAAGACAGTTACTTAAAATGGAAATATGACTTTTATACTTTAAAATAATAACAATTCAGGTCTTTATTTCTGATGATACGAAAATGCTGCGCTAAGGGAAAAACCCTTATTATTATAACGTCCTGTATAAAGGTTAACCGTTAACCAGTATTTTTTTCGGTTACATGCCCTGGTTAGCAGTTTTGTATTTTCTTTAACGAATTTATAAAATTCTTCGTAACACATGTTGAAATTCAATTTACATTGCAGAACAACTTACATTGCTAGATTGAAACTGAAAGGAGCTACTAAGTTGCTTTGGTGAAAACTCTTTAATTTACACCAGAGTAAAATGTAGTTAAGTTACAGCTTTAATTTATTTATAGAAGCTTAGCTACAGCTTCAGGTGAGGTAGAAGAACAAGCAGCTAAGCTACTTAAATAAAAGTTTTTGCCCAATGTCAATGATAGTAAATAGTTAATAAAATGTTTCCATATCTATTGTTTTCTAAATAAACACATCTTTGTATATGTTGTTTCTGTGAACGTTCCCGATTGTTGGCTTTTGTTCTTGTTTCAAATTTTTATTGTGATTTTGAGCATATGAACAAGCAAAAAGTAGAATTAATTCAACCGTTTGTTTGATATTCGACAAGAGAAATGCAAACAGTAAAATTCAAATAAAAATAAAGAAAACAAATTTCCAACTTTAAAAAGTCACTGTTGTCTTTTCATTGTTTATATTTGAATTAAAGGCCCTTGTGGTGCACTTTCCAGTGCTAGATTGTTCGCAAGGTGACGTCTTGTCTTGTTTAAGAGGTTCATTTTTAACCAGTTGTTAAATTTTTTCTCCAATGAAAATAGAAAGTACTGGAGAAAATATCAAAACATTACTTTTGATCATATAATCATCAATAAAACGGTTAATAAAAACAGATAACCGATATTTTGAACTTTAACCGTAATTTTAACCTATATTTTAAATCCGAAAATACCGGTAACTATTAACAAAATAAATAAATAAACCTGCGAATATTAACCTTTATTTTAATATTATTTATCACGAAAATATTTAATATTTTTTGTATCTGTGTTATCTATTTATATTTGAATATGAGTCATGACAGTTTTTACAATTTACATTTTATTGAAAAGTCATGAAAGAAACTATAGTCCTTAGTGGTAGTCTCATTGTCAGCATTAGGCAACTTTACAATTGAAAAGTGACCTGCGTATTTTTGGAGATATTACGGGAATATATGCGAATATTCGTTAATTAAATTGCATTTTTTTATTTGTTTAAACCGGTTTCCAATTTTTAAAAGCCGGTTTTCGAACTAAAACTGTTATTATTACAACGTTCTCTATAAGGGCTAACCGTTAACCAGTATTTTTTCGGTTACATAGCCTGCTTTTATTGTTTGTTTTTATTTGTCAAAAATTTTAGCATTTCATTTTCAAGAGAAAGTTTTGATACATTGCTGTCAAATTCAAAATGGATACAATATATACTGTGTTTCACAAAAAAACAAACTCACAGTATATATTTATAAGAATTATGTTGTTACGTATACAAAGAATGATTTGTTCTGTAACTGTATTTCTTAGCAGAAACCCACATATAATTCTAGCAAAATTATCACTGAAACATAATTCCCGTTAAAAGATCTGAAATTCAGGTTAAACCCTGGAAAATTTCATACTATCTAAATTCAAATTTACTATCAGTTCCACTACACATAACTTCTCGTACGCTGACAAGCTTCCAGTTTTCTCCAGAATCCAGAAAGCTTGCAGGATGTGCAGCCAGGAAGAATATATTCCTGTGGGATACGTCGCCAGTGTATGAGTTAGATAGAGACGGTCCGCACTATAAAGAATAATGAAAATGAAATAGGATACGGAAATACGGATTTGTTCCCAGTGAAATCTTCTAATTTATTTTTAATTTAGAAAATTCACAATAAAATCTTCTACTCTCTTACAGTTTTGTAGTTCAGTAACTTTTTTATTTGGTTTAAAAAACTCAATTAGATTAAACGTGTTAACTTAAAAATAGTTTTCCTCTTCATTCTACTGCGGAATCTAGACTATAAATAATTTATTCCTTAAGTATGAGTAGAGGTGGAACCAAGGGGGGATGTCACAGATATACCTACTCCCCACCCGATTATAAAAAAATCGTATTATTTCATATAATAATACGCAATAGATAAAACGCTACTTATGTAGATTTCTCTCTATAAAATGGGATTAAATCTTCTGTTGCCTGTTATTCAAGATTTTAATATAATTTTTTTAGTTTGATTTCCTTGAGTCCGAGTAACTAGAGATCTGCTAGAGTTTACATTTCATCAAATCTTTGTTAGCGTACATTAGTGTCCTTACGGTTTAAAAACCCCGTACCAGATATTTTTAGTATTCTCTGAATAAAATAACTTTTGTAGTTTTAGTTCAATAATTATTTATTTATAAAAGCTAACGTTTTGGCAGGATAAACTACTACCTTCTTCAGGATAATGACAAATTCAATAAAGCAAGTAAACAAGTCCCATTATTATTAACTTGTATTCAATCTAAAACAATAATAATAAAAGATAGAGAGTAGAATTTAATCCCGACCGAAAATAATTGTACCTAAATAAATAATATAGGTATTGCATTTATTTCATATAACGAGAACATTGTTGCGATCTTTGACATTAACAAAAATATCCAAATATATTCAAAGAAACTAATTATTTGTATAACACAGTTTTCTTATTGTCACAATAGTGATTTAAAAGCATATATATTTTATTTTGGTATTTATTTTGTTTATTATGAATACAGTAGTTGGATGATCGTAAACAAAATAGAAAATAGTATTAAAGGACAAGGAAATTTTTAAAGCGGTAAAGATTACGCTATAATTTACCAATGCTGTCAACTAAACAGGGAAAATCGTCTGAATTTCCCCCATGTAATTCTTCGCCTTTCATGAATTAGTTTTTCAACGGCAACTACATTTTCCTCGGTAAATGCTGTCCACTTCTTTCTTTGCCACAAAAACAGACCCTGCGTTGGCGAAATTTCGTTGGCTGCCACAATAGAGACATTTCTCTCAACGGAAAAGGAAAAACCTATAGTTTCGTTGTATGTATTTATTATTCTTTTATAATTCAAAGGTGTTGAACACTTATTAATTAATAATTAAGGACTGTGCTCTATTTATCTATTTTTTTTTCTGAGATTCAGATAGAAATCTAATGTCTATAATTTCTGGCATACTTATTTGTTCTACTAATTTGCCCAAGTATGTAAATCTTTTCTTGATTAATAGGCTCATCTAAAAAATGTACATTTTTTACATGGATGGATATATCAAAATATATAATAAATTTAATTTGTAATTTAATTTAAACAACTATTTGTGCTTTGTACCCCATACTCCTGTATACCTAGTACTTTGTCTAGTGCTGATACTATTAAGTATCATTACCAGCTACTGTTTTAATATTAATTTAGTTTTAATTTTATGTTTAATTCGCAAGAAAAGTATATCATATGCCTATGAGCGTAGTCATTCCCTGCACATGTTTTAGTTTTAATTTTAATTTTAGTTTTATTTTTTAGTTGCAAGAGTATGCAAACTCTATGATTTCTAAAACTAAAAATTAAAACTGCCAGCCGACACAAAATGTCAAATTTACGTCTCGAAAAATGTAAAGAATAAATAAATATTAATAATATCCAAAATCGAATTTAAAATGGATTGTGCTGTTTTGTACATAAAAAACTGCGAAAATTTTAGTAAAAAACGAACAATATAAAAAGAAAAATTAATCAGAATGGTGGATTTACCCTATAAAACAACATTGTGAATATAATTGATATTTTATAACCTCAATCAAGGTATAAAATAAAATTAAAACATAGCAAGAAACCGCACATTCCTACTGCAATTAAAATTAAAACATAACTATGGTCGCCTAGGACAATAATAAATTATTATTAAGCATGGTAGAGAAAAGAAACTATTTAAAGGGTCTCACAGTCTACTTTGACGCCCATATGAAAATTGGTATCAATTTCTCGAAAACGGTATAATAAAAAATTTTAATACTGTAATGAATTCGTCGTTAAAAAGTGCATAAATAATGTGCAGCTTAATAGTTATTTGTGTATCAAGGTTCTAAAAGTAATCTTTTTGGGCCGAAACCGAAGTTTGCAGCCGAGGCAAAGCCGAGGCTACAAATCAGATGAAGTCCAAAAAGAACTTTTAGCCAAGGTGCACACAACATTTTTTAGGCGATTACAACAAGAAATTATGAATTTTCATTCAAAATCAATTTTTGACATCTGTCAAAATTTACTTTACGGCCGCATTTACTTTACGGCCGCATTTACCTTACGGCCGCATTTACTTTACGGCCACTATTTTTACTCGCAAATTCATTACTTTTTCATTAATATTTTGTAAAGGAATAGTTAAAATTTTACTTACATTTGTTATTATATTCTAAAATAATTAATCACTTTAATATGAACTAGGTAAATCAATAATGAACAAACTAGCGGCCAAAAATTTTGACTTTGACAGATGTCAAATAAAAATTGATACTTTAAGGTTGCCAGCAGATACGAAAAACAACAATTTATGTACCAGCCGCCTAAAAAATGTTTTTTTGAAATAAAAAAGTTGTAATTTACATTTTTGTTTATAAGCAAAAAACAAAAATTGAAAAATTTACATTTTTGTTTATATCACCTATGCATTTTTTGGGAAAAACAAATACATGTATAAAATGGTCCCCACATGAGGTAACTTTTGTCTAATTTAACCGATTTTATGGTCTTTATGGTTCTCGAGATCCCCATGCTTAAACAGTTTCATTAGTCATCCTGTCTAAGTAAAGCATGTAACTAAAAAGACAATTATTTAATGGATAACCATTAAAAATTGCAAAATATACAATCAGCAGTAAATATAGAACGTTATCGTTAATAATGAACTAGCAATTGCAAGAACTTATTCTATTTATGTACTTTTTTACTGCAGTAATAAACTGTAATGTGCTTAACATTTTTACAGCTCAATAACTTCCTACTTTGTAGGAAAAAACATTTTTTGTAATTTTTGTTGGGTGCAATATCATTTAAACAAGAAGAGCCATTAAACTCGTAAGATGTTTAATATGACTGCAACTTTCAGCAACAGTTTCAGGTTTGCACAAAGTTTTCATTTCAGTATTAATTTCAGGAGTAAAAAACTCTAGATTAGCTAGGCCTCCAGGGAAGAGTTTTAATTTAAGAAGTAAAGATTAAAAGAAAAAGTTGAGAAGATATTATAATTACAGAAATACGGAGACCTTACTACATAAAACGCAGGAAACTCAAATCATTTTTCAAGTTTATATTACAAACTTTAAAATTTAAATATTTCTTTTTTAATTTATTTATGGAGTCCGTAGTCTAGTAGTGGGTGGAATTACCGGCTGAGATTCTACGAAAAATTATTTCAAGAAAAATTTTATTTATCTTCGTAATCGTAAAGTGCATTAAAAATAAAAATGTCTAGTATTAATTTCATTACCATATAATTACTACAACCTACAACCCTTTGAAAGTTTAAGCAGCAGATGAAATTGATAAATGAACTTTGCCCGTTCTATGATAATTTTTATTTATATTTTTAGTGGACTACGTTGTTAGCCTAAAGCCTCTGCACGGGTCCAAAACTTATAATGAGTTGTGAACTATTCGGACATAGTGGTATTTTTATCTGAATAATAAATACTTCAAAGAACATTATTATTAGTAGTATCCGACCGAAGTTTCGGTTTCGTTTTCAATTTCTGTAGTAGTTTCGATTTCGGCCAAAAATTGGTCGAAAAACTAGTGTTCGTGTCGTGTCGGGCACGGTCGGGTTTGCTCGAAACGGTTTTTTTTGTTTGTTAATTAATAGTTTTTTTTGTACATTCTTTCAATTTTCTTCTTTTCAACAAATACTTCTTGAAAAAATTACTTATTTGATAATGATTTTTTATGATATTTGTGAGGTGGTGATAGATAGTCTATACTTCTTTAGTATTATAAGCTCATAAGGCGTTTTTTTTTAAAAGTGTCGTCTAGCCTAATAATATTGTCATGTAAAAGTTCGCTTCCTACAGGCACTTTAGGTGAGGACACAAATTATTATTTATTTTCAAATAAATAATTTTTTCATAAGAAAATATAATAAGAGCTATGAATTTAACATAAAAAAATTACGAGTTGTTGTTGTAGTAACAGAAAATAAAGCTGGAGTTATTTAAGTATCCTTTTTGACCCGAGTTAACGTTTCTACCCAGGAATTATAAGTAAATTTTACCAATCATATTCATATAGCTCGTATTATATTCGTTTAATTATTTCATACAAAATATTTTTCATATTAACAAAATACAAAATGTAACCATTATCATCAATGTACCCTAAATCTGGGTTGGTAAAAATTATGATTTATTTAAAAAAATCAAATAAATATTTTTTTAATTCTAAAGATATCTAAGTGTTACAGCATTTTTTAAATTGTTTTGGAAGCATTACTAATATTTTATTTCATAAACAAAAACGAAATCTGTAATAAAACAAAACCTCTTCATCTAAATAAAACTAGGAAGAGTAACCTAATAAATAATTTTAATTTTTTTTTTCTTCTTATAACTATTAAAGTGATAAAATATCATTTAATATTATTAAATACAGATTATTAAATACAGAACTTTCTTTGGTTGTTATTAATATTTTTGTAGCAATTAAATACATTTTCATTATTATTTGTATTTATTTAACTTTTATAAAAATCATTGAATTTATTAAAAAAAGTCAGTTAATTTAAATTAAATGTTTTATATAAGGCCAAACCTGCCTTAAATTAAATGTTTTGAAAAAATCTAAAATTGATCCAGTTTTACTCTCGCATAAACATAGTCTGTGTGATGCATTTTCCTTGCCAATTGGAGTACTTGGTTTAACTGATGTGGAGAGTGAACTAAATGCTTCACTTTTATGTAAATACCTAGTAAAGAATTTGACTTGTATTAACGCATGTAACGCAAACGCAAAGTCCGCATGACCTTATAGAGATCCGCTGATCTCAAGAGACCCGCATAGTCTCACACCTACGTTTGGTGTCGAAAGGATGCACTGAAATCACCTCTGAAATAAACTAGTAGACGAACTTACCCGATATAATAATTTGCTCTGAAAAAAATAGACACTGTGTTCCACACTCTACAACACTAGAAAAACAACTGCTCAAAAGAGTGTTGTTAATTTTCGATGAAAGGGTTTTGTAATTATTTAACAAAACTAACGGATAATTGTATCATATTTTATTTTATGCAATTAATTTGTACCGTAATTAATATTAATAATATTATGTTTGGTAACAACACAAACACTTGGTAGAATTTGAACTCTACTCATTTGATGCTAACTGAATAAATAACAAATTGTAAAGTGTAAAATTTTGCTCAATTTTAATGAATTGGTTAATAAAATACAAGTTCATGTTCATGTTCTCAAATTATAAAATAAAATTCTCTGTTCCAAGTCGGTTTGAAAATATGCCTCCCGGCTGCAGAATTCTCCTAAATCCCTCCCTGTTTTGTTTAGTGTGAAAAGTTGTTTGCTGAAAACCTGAAGTCTGAATAATTCAGCGCCTGGAGGCAATCTTGGATTCAATCCATACCGTGAATGTAATTAAAACTATTAGATTTCAGCTACACTCAGCAATTCTAGTCATTTTGTATCTCTTGCAGTGTTGGAAAGAAAGTTTCCAGAGGTGTTAAAAATAGATACGAGCAACGGGTTGCTGTCTGACTTTCAATAGAACTGTGGAACAATAATTATATCTTTGTGAGGTCTACTTGTACTTTAAATTTTGTTCAAAGTCTATAGACAAATTTTACAAAGGAAATATTTCATCATTTCGATACTATTATACGAGTTCAACAAATAACCGGAAATACGCCATATTGGAATTTAAACGGAAGGAAGATAAATGTCAAATTTTAGCAATTTAAAATTCTTTGTTTTAAGTTCATAAAAATATCACTAATTTCCATTATATGATACCTAATTATTATTAATTATTCAGTATATTTTACTAAGAATATTAACATTATAATAATACATATTTTTATACTTTTTCACACCATCGTTGATGTAAGTATGACTTACTTCCACAGAACGTAAGTTTCTGGTAACATTTATCGTTTATTGTATGGTTACCATTGTCAACGAAGTGTTATGGAAAATAACTGTCCTATACTATAGTAAGCACGGGCAAAGAAAAATTTTGTAGGTGCAATGCCGCCAATGAGACATTTCCCTTAACTTACCATTTTTTTTACTTCAGTCCTAAAACCGTAAATTGTTATTATTTCAAAGAGATATTGTACCTCCTTCCATTATTAGTAATTGAATTCTACCCTAATATGGGTGTTAGTTATACCCATTAAAATATTACCAGTGAAATCCTTGCATGAAAGTACTTTTGTATATTTTTTTTTATTTTAAATTTCTTACTAGTACAGCTACAAGAACAGATTGAATATCAGCCAATAGGAATCTACATGATCGGTAATAATGCGCGTCTCAGAATATATCAGGAATCCTGAAATACTAGCACTCAGTCCCGCTCTGTGGGGCACCGGGGAGGCAGTGGGTCTTTGGGCCTCCTCCCCGACTGGTGGTATGACTAGACCGCCTTCCAGAGCATCTGATACCCTGAGGTGGTCTAGTTCAGCCGGTCGGGAATTGGAGAACGCTTCTGCGTGTGCTCTAATTCTTAGCCTGCTGAAACCAGAGTACATTCTCGAGCATATTTAACTGCTCTGGTTTCAGTAAGTCAGGAATTAATGTTTTTATTCTAATTCTAGGTCTGTTGAAATCAGAGCACATTCTGAAGCAGATATAGCTGCTCGGGATTGTGCTCTGGTTTCAGTGGATCAGAATTAGAGCACTTAGAAATGTTTTTTCTATTTCTAGGTCTGCTAAAACCAGAGCACATTCTGGAGCAGATTTAGCTGCTCTGGATTGTGTTCTGGTTTCAGTGGGTCAGGACTTAGAGCACATAGGAGTGTATTCTCTAATTCTAGGTCTGCTGAAAGCAGAGCACATTCTTGAGCAGATTTGTTTTCTCTGAATTGTGCTCTGATTTTAGTAGGTTGGGAATTAGAGCATTGAGAAATGTTTGCTCTAATTCTAGGTCTGCTGAAACCAGAACACATTCTGGTGCAGATTTAGCTGCTATGGATTGTACCCTGGTTTCAGGTTTCAGTTAACTCAGGAATTAAAGCATTTTAAAACGTTTACTTTAATTCTTGGCCTTCTGAAAACAGAACACATTCTGGAGCATATTTGGCTGCTCTGGATTGTACTCTGGATTGTTGCAACCCGAGCACAAAATAAAATTAATTAAATATTTTTCACTGAAAATAAAGTTTTTTTGATTCCTATTCATTCCTTTTTAGTATTTCTTTTTGGAAGCAATTTTATATTTTTGCCTCCAAGGAAATTTCGAAAAGTCGGCGCCCGTGATAATAAAATACTTACGAAAATCATACTGTTATTGTTTTTTGTTTATCTAGAATTGAGTAATTGACTATAGAAAGTTACTAATAAATAAATCTGAACTGTCAAGTGGTCCACATTTTACGAATATTTTAGCTTTATTTGAAGTTAATAGCTACTACCATTATTCTCGCATGTTACAATGTACTTACATTCCTGGGAGGTTAAATAACTATGTATTTAGAGTAAACAAGTTTAAATCTGTAGAAAAAACCTTTTCAAAACAGTTACATATCTTGTTCTGTTCTTACTGTAATATCTATATGAAAATTATTATTATTTTGTTGCCGTTATTAAAGTAGGAAATAACTGATGTCATACGTCAATATTATGGCGACATACATCCTGCACATGTTATTTTCTAATAAATGTAAATACATCTCTTAATTATGCATTTTAATTAATGTAAACAGTCTCGGCTATCTCTCAATGTAAATTTGAAATTACTGTACACACAATATTCCAAATTACAATTGCATTTGTACTCAAAGTAATTTCATTCATCCTCCTACATAATATGGTTAAACAATGTATAGTTGTTTTATGAGAACTGAATTCAGGTAAATAACAAAAACGCTATGAATAGCGCTGCCACCAAAATTCGTACAATTTTTGTACGAGTACATGTATCTCAAGAAAACATCATTTGGATCTTTTTAGTTTTTATGTCTGATCTTTTTCTACTTCTGATTTTAAAATATTACTTATTTCATGAGTTTCTATAGCAGTAAAGAATATTTCATATAGAACTTTTTACCTCCCTCCTATCAATATAGATAAGGGAGGTATTGTTCTTAGTTTTTAGATGTACCAGAACAGGATTAACAATGAATTGACTGGAAAATCTACAGATTAAGAAAAAAGTCATTTCAAAGAAAAATACTGACAATGACCAAACCGATGTGCCATTCCTTTCTAATAAATTTGAATACACAGAGAATATTCGAGAGGACAAAACCATCGTGACAATAAAAAAGTGTTTATTTTATTAATATCTATATTTATAAACTACTATTTTTAAATAGTAAAAATAGACAACTTGTTTTTAATTTGTTTGAATTTGTGGAAGATTTAGCGATATATAGCGAATCAATTCCACTAACTAAAGTATTTTAAAATATAAATATTTACAAAAATCCCATTTGTTATGAAAATAACCCCACGCCACTGGTAAAATACTTTCCCAGTTATGATTTACGCCCCTAGCTTATTGGATCAATGCAGTTTTGAATTTCGTTAAATTGAGTAGGTGTGGCTATTATAACTCTGTACTGAACAGGGTCACTGGTAAGCGAGACAAGAGTCTACGACGATTGCAGTATGTACTGTAGGGCACATTGCACACCATTGGAAAAAATCTGAGGTAGCCAGCAGCACATAATCTCTAGCCTTAAAGAGAAGTCTTTACACTTTCCAATTCAATGAAGATCACTTTTATGTTTCTTATCTGCTACATTTTTTGCTTCGCAGATTTTCTCTTGGTTATCATTTTTGCAATATCTATAAATTGTAATATATGAGTATCCGTGCCTTGACTGCTGACACGGAAAAATGAATGATTAAGATAATTAGTACTTCCAGTATCAGCACAGAATAGCTACATACAGAAGCGACACTCGGTGTTGGTACCTTTCATGTTACCCTACTCAGTTCTATGACCTTGAAGCATTGTGTAGACCTTTAAATTTATTCCCTTCCCCTATCTCTCACTAAGATGTGAGGAAACTTTCCGATTTTAAACAATGAGCCCTTTAAATTTGTTCACATTCCCCATCTCTCTCTAATTTTCGTTTCTCTGTCTTACTGTCGCTTCTGTATAAATCTATTCTGTGGTATCAGTACAATTCATTTAGATTATTCGTTAATTATTTTTGTAATATTTATACAGTCAGCTATAATAATTACCACTGTCAAGTACATTTATTTCCATAGGTAAACAGATTAACCGCAATTGTAACAAATTTGTGGTATCATTAATTATTTGAAATAATCGAATGAAACTAGGTAAAAATTAATTTGAATAATAAAATTTTAGCTAATAACATAATATTAAATTATTATTTACAATAATTCTCATATATTCATAATTAGTTAAAATATTTTAGAAAAACTTCAGATCTTCATGAAAACACCATTTCCGGTTGCTCGATTAACACCAATTCACTAATATTTGAGTAATCCATCCATCCATCCACACACACACAGACAGACATCATCGTAAAAATATTAAAATCGTATTCTAGAGGCTTCAAACGTAAAATCCCTATATTGACATTTATTTTGCAAACTTTTACCTGAAAATAGCAGTTTTTTAATTTAAAGGTAGAATTAGTGTGATAAGAACGCAGAATTTAACGTTTGTTTTCTATTTATTCATGATAATTAATATTTTTAGGTAAAAGTATGCAAAATAAATGCTAATATAGGGATTTTATTATTTAACTGAAATTTAATGACAAACATATTATTGGATTTATAATTTTATGTAGAATCCAAATATGTAAAAATTATTAGGGTGTTCCATTTAAAATAAGAAAGTTGGGCTCCATATCTTGAGAACCACTGGTTTAAAAAAATATTCGTTTGGCTTATTTTAATAGTCCTGTAAAATGATGGTTCTTTGCTAATTTAACCAACCTCGTATCTCTTATACTTCTCGAGATAGCAATGGTGGCACACTTAAATGGAACAATGGAACACCCTGTATGGTAAGCAAAAAAGGGAGAAAAAATGTAAAAACATAAGACAAGAAACAATGTGCTGTCTACATCGAAAAAGGTCTATTCAGTAATAGCATTGACATTCTAAACTCAATGATGATAGTAATAGATGATAAAATTTAGTGCTTTCATAATATCAGACGACAGTTTCCAAATGGAATAAATAATGCACTCCTCCTAATTTTAAAGATGTCACAACCGATATAAATTCTTTGCACCCCTTGCGAATTTCTCTTATTTCTGTAAACATAGAAATCCATAAATGAAGAGGGCAGCACTGTACGATTCCCCGAACAATAAAAGATGAGATAAATCTTACCCCGCATATTGTATGGCGCTCCAAACAAATTTAAATATGAATTACATATCATGAATTATGATACGGATACGATATAAGCCAAATAAATGTGTTTATTATGAAAACAGCGTTCCGTTTTTAAAAAAGAATGTTCAAGCTCTTAAACATAGAAAATAGAATTTCTTTTTGCGCTTTCAGGGTGTATTTTACTGAAATGCATACTGTTTTAAACAATAAAAATTTGAATAGACGGATAAATTGTATTTATATTCAAGTTGCATTACTCCATGTATTTTATTTCATCACGTCTTTTATTCATTATATAGGTGACAGTTTTCTTTCGTAGAAATATACATAAATTTACATATATTTATATTAAAATATTCTTTTTTCACTTCTAGCCTAGACACCCACTATTATTATCTTTTATGTATCATTCCTAGCTACTGTTTTAATTTTAATTTTAGTTAGAAAATTATATAATATATAAATAATAATTTCTTGGTCATATTTTATTTTTAATTTTAATTTTAGTGTCATTTTTTAGTTGCAAGAGTATGCAAATTACATAGTTTCTAAAACTACAAATTAAAACTGTCAGTTGTCACAAAATGGCAAATTTACATCTCCGAAAATATAAAGAATAAATAAATATTAATAATATTCAAAATCGAATGTAAAATGGTTTGTGCTGTTTTGTACATAGAAACTTTAAAAAGAAAAAGAATTTGTGGTATTGCTGTAATTATTGCTGTATTTTTAGTAAAAAACGAACAATATAAAAAGAAAAATAGATCAGAATGGTGGATACACCCTATTAAACCAACATTGTGTTCAAAATGAATATTTTATAACCTCAATCAAGATATAAAATAAAATAAGAACGAAACATTAAAACAGCAAGAAAGAGCACATTGTAATTAAAATGTGCAATTAAAATTAAAACAAAATTAAAGTTAAAATTTAAAATTAAAATCGCAACTGGGAATGAACCTCTATTTGACATGAGAAATTGTTTTTCACTACCGCTTACTTGGTAATTATGGTCACCTAGCTCAGTAATAAATTTTTTTCACTGCTAGCCTACGAAGATATCATTATTAACCTGTTACTGAGTTGTGAAATTGTTTTTCTCTACCGCTTCCTTAGCAACGCTTAACAACGGTCAATAATGGATTATTATTAACCATGGTCAATTATGCGAACTGTCACTTTTTAAAGAAATTTACGCTTCTGAATTTATTTAACTCACTGAACACAAGGAAAATATTATATTTAAATTTGCCGCCTAATTTCAAGTTGGCAATAGTTAAATTTCAGATTAAAAATTAACTATCTTATTCTGTGATCTTATTTCTTGTCAAATTTTTCGTGCGTTCACATTATATTCACAATGCAAAATGTTAATTTATGTATTTATTTATTTATTGCAATATTTATTGTTAAATCTTTGAAAAGGTAAGTGTTAATTGTTAAATCATTTTAATTATCTTACTTTGTACATTTTTTTTAGGGTTATAATTACATTTCTATGTAAAAACACAAAACGGGTAACATTTATTTGTTATTTATAGTTGAAATTGATAGTGCAATTGTACCAAGTCAAATTTATTGCTGCAGAACCCGTATTCAATGAGGTTTGAGTGTTTCCTATATTTATTGTCGCATTTTAAATTTCTGGCATCATTGACTGAGGTATGGGGCTTGTTGAAGGGTTCGTAGCTAGTAGTGAAAAAAATAGTATATAAACCACGGTTGAGAAGATCATTATTGACCAGGCGCCTTGTATCACTCGGGCTTCGCCCTCGTGTTACAATCCTGGCGCTGGGTCAATAATGATTACCTTCTCAACCTTGGCGTATAATATACTATTATTAACCATGGTAGATAGGTAATGACAACTGTCACTTCGTAAAGAAACTCAAGTCTCCAAATCCAAAAATTGCTTGAATCATTTAACTCAAGAAAAGTATAAAGTATGGATTCACAATTTAACTATGCCGTATAATTTAAATAAGTAAATTAAATAAAACCAAATTAAAAATCGAAATTGAGGTTGACAAACTGAAACGTCAAATATAAAAACAAAGACAGCCTATTTTATTTTTGTGAATATTAAGAAACAAGTTGATGTTCTTGTCAAAATGTTTGTTATGATGCTGTTGTAACGATTACTCAAATATTACTGAATAAAAAAAGATGAAATTTTGAATATAATATTGATACAAACTAAACATATCTTAATTATTTATGAATATATGAGAATTTTTGTAAATAATTATTTAATATTATCTCAATTGCTTAAATATTATAGTTCAAAATTTCTTTCTATACCTAGTCCAATTTAACTATTACAAGTAATTAATGATTCAGTAAATTTCTTACAATTTGTTCACATATGAAAGTAAATGTTTTTTATTTGACAGTGACAATTATTCTAATTGACAGTAAAAATATAATAAAAATATTTATCAATTACTCTAAAAGGAATTGTACTAATACTGTAAGTACTAATTATTTTAATAATTAATTTTACCGTCTCAGCACTGAAAGCATGAAATATAAATAATAATAAATAGTGTAAAGAGAACAGGCGAGAGGTTATGTGCTGGTCAAATCAGATTTTTTAAACAAAGCTAGTATTTTGAGTTTGTTGTTGAATCATAAGTATTAACGCATAGAGGATCTAGTGAAATGACACGTTATTATCTAACTTAGTATAGCAACGTCATTTATGAACATAAAATAATTTAAATCAAGATTATGTTTAAGAGATCCGCTGATCTCAAGAGACCCACATGGTCTCACACCTACGTATGGTGTTGAAAGGATGCACTGAAATCACGACTGAAATAAACTAGTAGCCGAACTTACCCGGTAAAATAGATTGCTCTTAAAAAAATGACACTGTGATCCACACTCTACAACAGTAGAAACACAACTGCTCAAAAGAGTGTTGTTAATTTTCGATGACAGGGTTGTGTAATTATTTAACAAAACTAACGGATGATTGAATCATATCTTATTTTATGCAATTAATTTGTACAGTAATTAATATTTATAATATTATGTTTGGCAACATCGCTAACATAAGTGTTTTTCAAATTTAATCTTATAATGTGTTTTTGTGTTTTAGTATCAAAGTTATTTAATACGTATTTAATTATTTATAAATTATTTATTGTTTTTATTTGGGTCACAATTTCGATAATAATGAAATTTTTTACTAAATCGAGCGTTTATCACACATTATCTACTGAGTATTTATAGCTGGTTTGGAGAATATACTTTTGTGTTGAAAATAAAGAGCAAAAATTAAATGTCGTTAAAAACAAATTCAAAGTGATTCACTTCTTTTATGCGTATGAAATATGTCGAATTTTTTACGCAATGTAAAATTCTAGAGTATTAAATTTTAGTTTTAAGCCGGGGTTTTTGTAAAAAACTGTTATATGCGGGATAATAGGGTGTGCATTTCATCAGAAACTTTTGAAATATGCTGTAAAATCTTGTTGGAAAAAGTTTCGGCTCGTAATTTTTACTCTATCAAATATTAAACTATACTCGTATAGATTACAAGTATTAACGACTGTTCTATAGTTCTACACTTTCTTAATTTATATTTACTTTGAAAGTTCATCTATTCTTTGCACATTAACTTTGCTGGTATTTGTTTTCCTAGTTTTTATTACTATGGATAAAGAAATTTATTGAAGCACGAGCAAATGTTAAGACTAAAGTTTGAAATTATCTGGGAATAATAAATTTTATACTTATCATATTGAATAAATTTCACATAATATCAGTTTCCCAATATCCCAAAATCTATATACGCCAGGAATAATAACGGAATATACTGCAACAAGTGTAGAAAGTCGTCTATTTCCTACGAGGTATGAAAGTGGAATCATACAAGACGGGAAAAAGGTGATTCTGTACGAGTAACACATTATACTTTTTTTACGGCCACACTTTTTGAAATGACAATAATTTATTTCAACGTAGAATAGAATTTTTGTATTAATCATTAGTAATATTTACTTTTATTTTCGTGAGTTGTTGACATACTTGTCAAGAACAATATGCCGTAAGTATTAACTGTCAACACATGATACGTAGGCTCGTTAACTATAGTGACAGTAAGAAAATATATTTAATTAGTTTACAGAATTAAAATATAAATTTTTAACAAAGGCGTTCTCCATGTTTTTTTTTATTTCCAATGATTATAATTTTCAAATAAAGATAATACGCCCGTATTTTTATATTTTGTAAATAACACAATGGTATACGAGTTATAAATTAATAAAATAATAGATGAAAGAGAAACATATGAATGCAAACGTATGACAAACCGCTCTATAGCCCCCGGATTACGGAATCGACGTCACAAGTACATGTTTATTTTTTATTTTTTAATTATTTATGAACTATAATGAACTGAATTCGAAGCTGAATAATTATTCGGTATTCGGCCTATTCGGCCATATTTTCACTATTCGGTATTCAGCTTATTCGCCCTATTTAGTACCGAATATTCGGTTACAAGAAATAAGTGAAGAGCAACGCTGTTTTATTACATTAAAATATAAAATTGTAGAAAATAAATTATAAACAAAAGATATATGTTAAAGATAAAGTAAAAAAAAAAGTAAATCATTAAATTTTTCTTGAAACTGAAACAATGAAATTTAATATTAATTAAATAATAATTTACCTTAACAAAATATATGGACACGTCAGAATAAATACACACCTCTCCGCAACGAGGACCGCCATACCACCAATCAGGCTTTCAGATTGTAGAAAAATATATTAGTGGGTAATGCCGAATATTTGGCCGAATATTCGGTTAAATATTCACCGAATATTCGCTATTTGGTTATCCGGCTGAAATGCTATTCAAAAAATATCATCATTCATCGTCCAAATGCAATGTGCATGTGCATCGTATCACTTAATTAATATTAATTTTAAAAAATTGACAAAAAATAATGGGTTAAATATTTACATTCATATGAATGCTACAAATTTATATTTTATTTAAATAAAATCTGTTTATTTTCATGCGATGAAATATAAATTGCTCAAGCACTGAATTATATTTACGTGTTGATATTAATAAAAACAAATTAACTTAAATTTGAAATGTAATTTATATTCTGCTACGTATACTCTCTGTACTTTAATAAGAACTGAACTACAAGTAATTACATTTATTTCATATTTTAATCTGTAACCTTTTGAACTCAAAGCATCAGTTGCGAAGTTAGTTAAATAATTTTAAATCCTTATGAAAAAGCAAATAACAAAATGATATTGTCTCACAACAAACATTGTTTAATCCCTTTCTAGTACTTTTGTTTTTGTTGTCACAGTTTTCATAAAATGAAAACTACATCATGTTTAAAAGGCTTTTGAATTCAGATCAATGCAGTGACGCAGGATTCTAACATATCAATAATTATCAATTTTCTTTAGAATAAACTAAAAATAAATTCTTTATAATCAAAATAAATACTTCCGTGAATTTAACGAATTGCTAGAATAAAAACAATTTTATAAAAAAATACTTAAAAATAATATCAACATAGTCTTTTCGCCTAATTTATTTATTTATATATAGTATACAAAAGCGTTTTTTATTTGGTTGTATTAACTTTGATCATTTGAATTTAATTTATTTACTATAAAAACAAAGAGTTGGTAGTTTTTAACAACAATTGCTCATTCGGAATTTTTACGTGCCCTCAAGGAAAATTTTCTTAGGGGCAATGAGATATTTCCCTTAACACTGTATATTTTTTACATCAGTAATAAAGTCCTGAGTTGTTATTATTTTAAAGAATTATTGGATATTCTTCCACTTTTAAGTAACTGACTACTACCATAAAATTTCCATTTTAAAATTCGCTCTAGTACAGCCACAATTACAAATTGAATATTAACCAACAGGAATCCATATGGCTGGTCTAGTCCTGGCGTTTCAGCATATACTGGGGATCCTGTAATCCTGAGACATTAGTACTCAGTCCCGCTCTACGGGGCGTCGGGACAGTAGTAGGTCTTCGAACCTTCTCTTCGCCTGGTGGTCTGGCTAGACCGCTATCCAGGGAATTTGTTGCCCTTGAAGGTGATTTAGTTCAGCCGACTAAGAATTGGAGCTCACTTCAGTGTGAGCTTTAAGTCCTGGCCTGCTCAAAGCAGGAAACAATCTGGAGCAGATTTAACTGCTCTGGATTGTGATCTGGTTTCAGTGGGTCAAGAATTAGAACACTTAGAAATGTTTGCTCTAATTCTAGGTCTACTGAAACCAGAACACATTCTGGAGCAAATTTAGCTGCTCTGAATTGTGCTCCAGTTTCAGTAGGTCAGGAATTAGAGTACTAAGAAGTGTTTACTCTAATTCCAGATTTGCTGAAATTAGAACACATTCAGGAGCAGATTTATTTGCTCTGGATTACGCTCGGGTTTCAGTAGATCAGGAATTAGAACAGTCTGAAGTGTTTATAGGTCTGCTGAAACCAGAGCATATTCTGGAGCAGTTTTGGAAGCTCTGGATTGTACTCTGGTGTCAATGGGTCAAGAAGTAGAGCAGTTTAGTGTTTGTTCTAGTATTTCTTTTTTCTTGTGTCTTGATGTTAGTCGTTATAAGAAATTTTGTCCCCAAGAAAATTGTGAAACGTCGACGCCCGTGGTACTTCACTTAAAGCTCTGAAATATTTTTCTTAGAAAAATATTAAATTTTGTTTTGCAGTATTTTTCATTCTCAAAAGTAAAGATTATTTAGTTCTACGAATAAACGTTAATTCTTTTTATATATGTATGTATGTATAAAGGCAGCAGCTTTATAGATTTGAAACCACTGGTACTCAAACATTTATTTGAAAATCACTTTATAAAATTAACAAAAATGTAGCTAATGTAAAATATAAAAACTTCTGTTATTGACTATATAGCTTTTTCTTTATGGATGCTTAAAATAGCAATATTATTAAGACACTTCTGAGTCATATATGATCTTATATTTAAAATTTTTTAAGCGCTTTACTGTATCTACTATATTATCTAATTTTTTGTTATTAATAAGCGAGTTACAGACTTCCAATGTTTGAAATAATCAATGTAACGTCACGAATACGGATTTTCTTGTCACACTGTTTTCTTCGTCGACCAAAATGTTCTTGAAGTATATGCTGTTTCTACATTATATTTATAAAAAATAAATTAATATTACAATACAGTATAAGTCTACATTCTTAAAAAATACCCGTATATTTAAATTATATATGTTTAATAATGATATTTATAGTCAACTAAAATTATTTTCTCATATACATGTAATTTATTCACTAATCTCGTAAATAATACTGTCACAGATGTAAACGAAATAATAAAAGTTAATATATAAGATACAAATTCAACTAACAATGCTTTAAAAGTACACAACTGAAGTTTACTGTGACTCAAGGTCACGCCCGTTGTATTGTCAGACTTAATGAAGGGATTTTTCTCTTGCCAATCAAAACATTCGCGGTCTTCTAAGTCTCTAACCAAAATATTGATATAATTCATGTAGGTGATGTCACGCTATAACGAAAAGCCCCCGTATTTCGGAAGTATTTTATTATATCATGTTATTTCTTTATTAATATTCATTATTATACATATTCTTGCCATTTTTTAAACTAATTTCTCTAAATTCGATTGAGGTAGAATCCCCCATTCATAAATTTTTATCTATATAGATAAATAAAAAAGTTAGTATAATAATAACACCATTGACGAAAAACTTACCTATATTGTCATATTTAGAGATATTTTTTTTGAAATACAGTTTCTTCTTTAAGTTTCTGCTTAATTGCATTTGAATAAACGTATATTGTTTCACATACACATACATATCCTAATATATTCTAAACAAGGTCGTTTTCTACAAATTTCAATTACTTTTATGGAACACATTATTTTAATTTGCCTGTATGATATTTTTTTATTTTATATATTATAGTTATCACATTTTTGTAATATTTGTTTTTGTTTTTTCATAGGTAAACAAATATAAATGGAATTATAAATTCTGAGAAAAAACATATTTCAATAAAATTACATCAACAAAGTTGTTTGGCTCACATAGCATACATTTTTTTATAAAAGATAAGAAAAGAAAAAAATATTATTATTAGCAAGAACAAAATTCATAACATGAAAGTAAAATTGGATATATAATTAAATGAATAAATCTCTTAAAAAAACGCAGAATTTGACTTATTTTCTATTTATTCATGGCAACTGTTATTGACAGGTAATAGTATACAAACATAGTGCATAGATATTTTATTTTTTATCATAGGATTTGAGATTTTATGTAGAATTCAAATATGTAAAAATATATAAGATGTTCCATTTAAAATAAGAAAGTTGGGCTTCATATCTTGAGAACTATGATTTAAAAAAATTTTTTTAGCTTATCTTGCTAATTTAACCAACTTCATATCTCTTATACTTGTCAAGATAGCAATAATAAGCAAGCTTATACAAACACACAGTATATGATAGCTTGCATAAAATAATATAGTAACCTTATTTTTTAAAAATGATTAAATAGATATAGTTTTGAAATAAATACATTTTCTTTGGGAACTACCCATTATTTTTATATTTCTATTAATTTAATTTAGAAATTTATTTTTCTATGGCTATTTTTATACTTATTTTATATAAAAATAATTTTGTTGTGAATATATTTATAAAGTTTAAATATGAATAATCGTTTTGTATGTATTATATATTGAATACTATATTGTTTAAACATTTGATATCCTTCCAAACATATCATGTCGAATAAATGGTTTAATTGTGTAAACGTACCCTTCAACATGAAATAGATATTCAAATTTTAATCTATTGTCTTCACATCAGCGCACGATATGAAAAATTCTCCCTAGAGATATTAAAGCTGAACGATTGACTCGACTTCTCTCCCTACCTATGTATCTGACTTTATAGATTACTAAAATTTACTGACCGTAAACTTTATATCTATCTATGTATTATATTGTAGAGTATAAATTTAATTTTACACGGAATATAAAATAGTAAGTTAAACTTTTTATGAAGCTTGTCCTGCAAAGATTTATTTCGCGAAAAATTTAAATTTTACTCATGAATTCACCAAATACATTAAACTTTAAAACAGTCTAGTATTATAGTATCTACAGGGAATTAAAAAAGTATTTATAAAGTAGGTTAAACATATACTTCATTTAATTCCTGATTGGGCTTTCATCATACAAATTTTTGGTTATCAGATCAAAAATATTTTATTTTCTTTTATCAAAAAATATTACCACAGAATTGTTATATACAGAAGCGACACTCCGTGGCGGTACCCTTGATGTTACCCTATTCAATTCTATAACCTTGGAGCATTGTGTGGACTTTTAAATTTGTTGGCTGATTTACGCTCGAAATTTAAATTTTTGTTTGAATGATAAAATAATTTTTAGAATTTATCAATAGAATAAAAACAAATTACACATATACATTTGTGTATTTTTAAATAATTATTTAAAAAGTACAATTATGAATCAGCCAGTATGATCGTATACATGGACGTCGACAAAGCGTGGAAAGCTGATACAACTTCTTTCACTTTGTAGTATGTTAAATATAATAATTTCTGTTTAATAATAATTTTACCTAATTTTTATTAAACTGATAACATTTTTGTTGCCTTGTCCCCTTATTGAATCATTGTTAGGTGCGTAAATGATTGATAAACAGAGAAACTCGAGCCACGAAGACGTTACGAAAGTTTCCGATTTTAAACGATGAGCCCTTTAAATTTGTTGGCTTTCCCCATCTCTCTCTAATTTTCGTTTCTCTATCTTACTGTCGCTTCTGTATATAACTATTCTATGATTTCATGTTGCACGTATAATTTATTTGACCGCGGACTGTAGGTAATAGATTAAATGTTTATTTTAAAAAGAGGGGGAACGATTTATAGTCAGTCCATTTGCTACCTCGTCTGTTTCATTTCCAAATCCTTAGATGGTTTAAAATTGGCAGTGAACCCCCTTAAGAACGAGCCGCTACTGCTCATTTGACTTTTAAGAAACTGCAAACGCTTTACCTTGTATTACTGTAAAAGGTTTCTTGCAGTGCTATCGTTTAAAGTGAACTATGAAGCATACTTCTTATTGTCTGAGAAATATCTTTTTACTAGACGTTATTACAATGTTACTGATAGTATCTCGTATCTCAATACTTATCTATTGTGTTTTCTTAATTTATTGACAACTTGATGACACTCTCTTCCGTTAAAACTTTTGACTGGCCTGATTTTTCCTTATTTCTGGTAGTTCTAGTTTCTTTTACTGATATAAATTAGATATTACTGAATGAATGACGTGCATATGAATATTTATTTAATATTATATTATTTTGATTTGTTATTTAACAAAAACTAAAATAAATAATAAAATTGTATTATCATCCGATCCAAGTATGTCCTAGAGTTAAGAAATATTCGCTAGTTTTGCTAGTAGCTGTTAAGAATTACATTAGAATTTTATAAAAATAAATAAAAGTGATTAATATTTTTAGTTTAGTCAGTGAGTATAAAGCTTTATTTTATACTCACTGGTTTAGTATACAATATTTATATTTATACTGGTTTTAGTACCGATATTTATTCGATTCCGTTTTATTTTCGATTACAGAATAGATTTATTTTTAGTATCAGTTTTCGGTTTCCATATTTGAAGAAATAAAATATAAGTTTCGATTTTTGATTACAATTTCATAAAAAATCAAATATCGGTGCGGTTTCGGTTACGATTTCGTTAAGGTTCGGGTCTCTGTGATCAGGGACGGACCGTGAACTTTGGGGGCCCTGGACTAATATTGTTTGGGGGGCCTAAGAACCATGTAACCGCAACTTTTTCAAAAAGGGTTATAGTATTTTTAACAAAAAAAAAATATAAGGCAACGAGAATAAAAAATATATAAGGCTACGGGAATAAAATAACTTTTTTATTTTATATTCCAAATTAACATAAACAAAAACAGAAAATAACACTTATTCTTATAAATAATAATAATTTAAAGATATATATAGGCAGATTTATAAAAATTATTAAGCTAATCTTCATATTCCGGTATTTAAAATTTGATATTTATTGTTTTATGAAAAGATAAATTAGATTAAATTACATTTTTAGAAATAAATTGGCAAAATTAGAGTTGAATTCGTTAATCCAAAGTGTTTGTTATTTCTCACATCTAAGACGCAAGAGCATACTTCGCGCAGCTGTCTGGTCAACTTATCCCTATTCCTGTTCAATTAAAAATTATCGAAAGTAACGTTTACACGCAAATTTATTTAAGCATCGCTTCAGAGGATGCTAATGTCTGTGTGTTATTCTGATTGTACGAAGCAGGGGGCCCTTTGTATCGCGGGGCCCTGGACTGCAGCCCATAAAGCCCATGCCTAAATCCGCCCCTGTCTGTGATTAATATAGTTTAAATTTTCTTTGATTTGTATAAAGTTTTGTATAAAAAATAAATTATATATTTTCAGTTTTATTCATGTATGAAAAGGAATTTCAATTATTTCAAGCTATGAAAAATGTTAACAATTTATAATATGCAATATGTGAAATTTTAAATTAATAAATAAAATTATGAAATATAATATATTAATAATTTGTCGGTAAATAGTAGTACAGTAGTAATATAATGACAATATACATATATTCTCCTATTCCTATTTTCCTTACAAATGAGAAAATGTAACTTATAAAACCAGCATTACATTTAAGAATTCGTTTCACGTTCTTTCATTCTATTCCCATTTTAGTAAAAATATTCAATGATTTTAAATGTTTCACAAAGAGCGAATAAAAAATTTATTTACACGCTAAGTTTTTTTTGTTCTATAATACAATGCATAAGAATAAAAATATATTTGAGATTTTTTGGCAACAAATAAACACAATAAACTATGGTATAAATCTCAAAATAAAAATTGAATGGACGTTAACAAAAATCAAAATTTAAAATTTAAAAACGTAATTGTATAGTCTTTATATGCATGTATATTCATTCGGTAATATCTAATATCCAACTTATATTTGAAGAAAAATTGAAACTACCAAAAATAAGAGATCATGCTGTCAGAATAGAAATACAGCATTGTGAAATTGTCAATGAAAAGAAAACACAATTGATAATGTACTGTCAGTAATATTGTAAGAACATCTGACAAAAACTTATTTCTCAGACAATAAGAAACATGCTTTATACCTCAATTTAAAGGATAGAGTGCAAGAAAGAACTTTTTTCATATGAGAAATATAGAGAAAGATATTTGCACTTTGCTAAAACTTAAATAAGCCGAATGAGATTTGACAATGCATATTTTATTATTTTTATGAAATTAAAAGAAAAACGTTGTTAATCTAATGTGCAAAAGCTTTTTATACCACTGGATGTGACATTCTTCGCAAGTTTTTTTCTGTAGGTAATGCAATAATACATAGTGATAATTTTTTTTAAGATGATCCATTTCGAAGGGAAGTCCGAACATATGAAACGAATGCAAGTTGAAGAATGATTAACCGTAGAATGATCTCAGTTTCAAGTGAAATAAGTTTAATTTAGCGTAGGTACAAAGAATTCATGTGGTGTCCACATGAGATTTTTTTAATACGGCGAAATAATTCAGATATCATTATATGTATATAAAATATATGCTAGTATATAAATAAAATATAAATAAAAATAATAAATTTTTAAAATAATAAATAGTTTTAATTTTTTTAGAAAGATGCATTACGTTTTATCAAATATCAAAAAAATAAAAAACTCACTTGGCTATCCCAAACATATTAAGTGAAGAAATAAAAATACCAATATTCTTTTAAGTATGGTTAAAATAATTCAGATATCTCTGTATGTAGGTATATATGTAAAATAAATGGTAGTATACAAATAAAAAATAAATAACATACATATGCCATTATTTATTAAAATATTAAATAATGTTTATAAACATTTTCATAATTAATTATGAAGTTTAATTAAATATCCACAAATAAAAAAACGCATTTGATTATTCCAGTATTTATTTAAAATAGTACATACTTGACTGTCATTATTTATCGCAACAATTTATTCGCACAGTAGAACAATTTTTTTGAAAAGTTACATTGCTAAGTATAAAAAAATATTTCTATATTAAAATCTTGGTAAATAATTCTATAAATATGTACTCAAATATTTGTCATATAATGATTAATTCTCTTTTTACGTTACTTTTTGTTATGCCCAGTCAATAATAATTTCTCGCAGTAAAAATTTTAAAATGTTTTGTAGAAATAACAGGCAATAGGTTTATATGGAATACTAGTAAGATAATAGTTTATATTGTGAAGTTTGTTAATTTGGCGAAATAAAAAGCTTTTGTTTCTTTTTATTTCTTTTACTATTTTGTTAATTTAGGTTAAGCTATGTTAGGTTCCAAAATCATGCTTTACTTTCTTTTAAAAATAGCTATTGCCGTTTTTATAATGCGAATAAAATATTCGTTAAGCGTCCATTAATTGTATAGAGAAAAATTATTAAAATATTTTGCAAAATTTCATTATTATACACTGATACTTCTACTGAGCGTGGAATTTTTCTACTTGGCAAAAAGTATTAAAATACTTATGCCCGTATTCATAAAACGTTCGTTATAGTTATAACGTTTCGTTAATTTTTTTGACAATTTATAAAACAGTAGAAAAAACGAATTGTGTTGTTGGAAAAAATATTTAACAAACATTTTATAAATACAAAAGTTATATTATTTTACATAGCATATCTTGAATATATACTTATAAAATCTACTTAGTAAATTAATGTTATACCTAGCAATTTATATAATTACAAGGTATTATTTGTTAAAATAATAAATAACAAATAAAAACACATTTAGATATTCTAATATATACTAAATGAAGAAATATGTAGTAGAATAACAAGCTTTATTTTTCTTTATTGGGATTCATTATATTTCACCAATCATTCATTCATTTTTGACCTAAAGTTAAAATAATTTTTTATAAGATTGTATATGTGACATTCACATTGTTACATATAATTTTTTTAAATATGGTTAAAATAATTTAGATATCAATGTATGTATGTAAATAAAATAAAATTTCACTATGTCCTTATGAAGTATCAACAAATAAAGAAACATATTTGGTTATTCCTGTTTTTATTAAATTATTAGTAGTGAAATAACCAAGCATTAATTATCTTTGTAGGGTTTTATTATATTCTATGAAGAACTACCAATCCTGTCAATACGATTATCATAATCATTTATTCAGTATTGCTACAATAAGTACAATTCCAAACATATTTAGTTATTCCAGTATTTGTTAAATAATCAAGTAGTGGAATAATCAAGCATTTATCACTGTAGCAATACATTATGTTTCACCAAGTCGAACTAATACGAATACCAAATTCACTCATTTATTCCTACAAACACATTTAGTTATTCCAGTATTTATGAAATGATTAAGTAGTGTAATAATAAGTGTTTAAATTTTTTAGGAAATATTACATTTTATCAGGTATCAACAAATAAAAAACACATTGGGTTATTCCAAAACTTATGCAATGAAGAAATAGTGAAATAACCAAGCATTATTTATCTTTGTAGACTTTCATTATGTTCCATGAAGAACTACCAATTCTGTCAATACGATTATCATAATCATTTATTCATTATTGGTACAACAATTACAATTCCCAACTACAAACTACAAATTTAGTTATTCCAGTACCTATTTATTAAATAATTAAGTAGTGGAATAATCAAGCATTAATAATCTTTGTAGGATTTCATTATGTTCTATGAAGAACTAGCAATTCTGTCAAGACGATTATTATAATCATTTATTCATTATTGGTACAACATACAATCCCTATCTGCAAACACATTTAGTTATTCCAGTATTTATTAAATAATTAAGCAGTGGAATAATGGAGTAAATAAAAGTATATAAATAAAATATAAGTAACATATTTCACTATGCCAAAATCAAGTATTAACAAATAAAGAAACACATTTGGTTATTCCTGTTTTTATTAAATTATTAAGTAGTGAAATAACCAAGCATTATTAATCTTTGTAGTGTTTCATTATGTTCTATGAAGAACTACCAATTCTGTCAATACGATTATCATAATTATTTATTCATTATTGGTACAACAAGTACAATCATTATATGCAAACACATTTAGTTATTCAAGTATTTATTAAATAATTAAGCAGTGGAATAATCGAGTAAATAAAAGTATATAAATAAAATATAAGTAACATATTTCACTATGCCAAAATCAAGTATTAACAAATAAAGAAACATATTTGATTATTCCTGTTTTTATTAAATTATTAGTAGTGAAATAACCAAGCATTAATTTTCTTTGGAGGATTTCATTATGTTCTATGAAGAAGTATCAATTCTGTCAATACGATTATCATAACCATTTATTCATTATTGGTACAACAAGTACAATTCCAAAATTCCAATCTGCAAATATATTTAGTTATTCCACTATTAACTAGTGGAATAACCAAGCATAATTTATCACTGTAGCGTTTCACTACGTTTCAAGTCGTACCAATACGAAAGCCACAACCACTCATATATTCTTGTAGTATCAACAAATAAAGAAACACATTTGATTATTCCTGTTTTTATTAAATATTTAAGTAGTGGAATAACCAAGCATTATTAATCTTTGTAGGATTTCATTGTTCTAAGAAGAACTACCAATTCTGTCAATACGATTATTATAATCATTTATTCATTATTGGTACAACATACAATCACTATCTGCAAACACATTTAGTTATTCCAGTATTTATTAAATAATTAAACAGTGGAATAATCGAGTAAATAAAAGTATATAAATAAAATATAAGTAACATATTTCACTATGCCAAAATCAAGTATCAACAAATAAAGAAACACATTTGCTTATACCTGTTTTTATTAAATAATTAAGTAGTGAAATAACCAAGCATTAATTTTCTTTGGAGGGTTTCATTATGTTCTATGAAGAACTACCAATTCTGTCAATACGATTATCATAACCATTTATTCATTATTGGTACAACAAGTACAATTCTAAAATTCCAATCTTCAAATATATTTAGTTATTCCAATATTAACTAGTGGAATTACCAAGCATTATTTATCACTGTAGCGATTCACTATGTTTCAAGTCGTACCAATACGAAAGCAACAACTACTCATACCTACATTCTTGTAGTATCAACAAATAAATTTGGTTATTCCTGTTTTTATTAAATTATTAAGTAGTGAAATAACCAAGCATTATTTATCAATGTAGAGATTCATTATGTTTCAAGACGTACAAATACGATAATCATAAACATTTATTCATTATCGGTACAACAATTATAATTCTAATCTGCAAACATATTTAGTTATTCAAGTATTTAATAAATAATTAAGCAGTGAAATAACCAAGCATTATTTATCCTTGTACCGATACATTATGTTTCACCATATACCAATACTAACACCACATTCATTCATTCACTCACTCTGGCTACAACAAGCTACCACCTACCTGCCCACTGTCCAGACTTGCAGACCTCGGGGTCGGTGGTGGTTTTCCTGCAGCAGGCAGCCTCTGGCAGGGTGATGCAGGAGCAGGATTATCGACGCGCGAGTATTGAGTGTCTCCTACCGAGCCGCAACCCTCACTGCAGATGCGAGCGAACGGCGGCCCAGCATCCCACACTGGCGCCGCAGAGTGGCCGGACTGTGAACTAGCAGAGGGGAAGGGGAAGGGGAAGAGGTGTGGGTGGTTGGGATGGGGGGTGGGTGATGGGGGATGGGGGATGTGAGATGGGGGATGTGAGATGTGGTTGTTCTCCATATCAGCTGGAGTGGCCTCTATGTATATGTGTTATTGTTACATGCGTAAAAGTGTAAAGGGATTGGGGCAGGTCTTATAAGAAATTTGAAAATCATAAAATAAATCGATGCCCCTTATAATGTTTTAAGGGACTTGTAGTAAAGGTTTCTGTAGACAGGTATTTTTTTTCTGTCCTGGACCCCATCCGAATTTTATGTTTAAGATATTTTATAATTATGTACTTTTAAATATAATAATGCTTTCTTAAATATAATTCAACTTGTATCTTGAAAATTAAAATATTACGGAATACGAGAAAAACAAATAGTTAGTGAAAGTTTTCTTTGTAAGTACCTACAGGAAACAAAGTACATTCAGTAAGAATTTGTTTAATACGATCCATTTCTTTGTCTAGTGTTATCTTCGATTAGAAATAATTCATGATGCTTGATCACTAAGCTACCAAATCCCACAGAAAGGTTGAAAACTTTGCAGGTCATATTTAAATATCTCTCAGAGGACTGAGAAAAACTGATCAACGGTTAACCATTATACAAAGAACTTTATAATAATAAGGATTTAAGTTTGAAAACCAATTTTTTTAAATTGGAACCGGTTTAAACCGGTTAAAAATATCAGTAAAAAAATTAATGGAAAAATTAATTTAAAAAAATAATTATAAAAATTTAATTAACAAATAAATAAAAAAAAAATAATAAAATTACCATCTTAAAAAAATATGACAAATAAAATAATGCAATTTAATTACCGAATATTGACAAAAATTTCCGGAATACCTTCAGAAAAACGCAGGTCTCTTATCAATTGTAAACTTGCCTAATGCTGAGTTAGAGATTGCATACTTTTATGACTCTCCAATAAAATGTAAATTATATAAACTGTCGTGACTCATATTCATATACAAATAGATGACACAGATATAGAAAAAATATTAGCAAATTTTTTGCACTAAATTATATTAAAATAATTGTTAATGTTCGCTAAAACCGGTTTATTGATTTTTTTTTTTTCATTAACGGTTACCAGTATTTTTGGCTTTAAAAATATCGATAACCGGTTTTTATTAACCGGTTACACTCCCTGATCTCTTACAAGAATTATACAGTACCTAAGTAATAAAACGTGTGAAATATATTTTTATGTTTATATCAAAGTACCTATATAACGTAATAAAAACCGGTAGCCGATATCCCACATGAAAAATATGAACATTAACCGTAATTTTACTCAGTGGCATAGCTAGTGTTGGTGTCACCTGGGGCAATAGTGATGGTGTCAAACCCCCCTCCCCCCCACGTTATTCGAATATAAAAATATATACATATACCACAAAATAATGTTTCAATATATGTTTTTATTATAAATAAAAATAAATTTACACTAACAAAAATAAAAGAAAAACTTTTGCTTGTCTACATTAAAGCTCTTCGGGATTTCAAGCCTGCAAATTTATCTATAATTTCATCAAAATCAATTTTTGTTGTTTTTTTGTTGTGAGGTAGGTACCGCAAATATGGAGTACTGTCGTAACGAAAAAGGCAGGAATATATCGCGAGCTAATTTGAATTTTTATGGAATTTACAACAATTTCTTTCTTTCTTATTTGTTTTAAAACAGAGACAATAATATAAAAAAATATTTATAAACAAACAAAAAAAAATGTGGGAAGAGCCCATTGTATTATGTACCGATTGAATAAAATTAATTCAATTGCAATTTTTGGCCCAATGAAGGGTCATATACAAAAATCATAAGAGATAACTTCTTCCAAATTATAGTACCTACATGATAAATTATTATTTAGAAAGAAATATGATTTATAGATAAATGTATATTTTTAAATTTAATATACATACATGCAAATAATATTTTATTTATAGAATCAAATGAATTAACACCGATTGATTCTAATCTTATATCCTTTTCTCGCTTAAAGCTAGTTATATACAATATATCGATATGTTTCTCATCCTAAATTCAAAATTATATTTATTTCAGAAAATATTATATACAACAAATAATGGTGCAATAAACGATCAAACAAAATTAATGTCAAATGGACGAATAGAATACTTGCTTGCAGAATTGTTATTGCTACATTACTTATGGGGTTTATTATAAAAAAACGAGCACAAGCAAATAAGAGAAGACGCAACCGTTTACTTTGGATAAAATGGTGGATAAGGTAGACGAGAAACTGTGTGAGTGTGAGACGAACCCCCCTATACTGTAACTCAGTGATTAATTTTTAACCAGTTGCTAAATTTTTTCGCCAACGAAAATAGATAGCACTGGAGAAAACATCAAAACATCACTTGTAATGCTTTACAAAAAGTTTAGCAACTAGAAGACATTCTAAAAAGAATTAAAATTTCAATTATTTAATAATAATGATTAAACTTAAGTAATAAATTCCAGATTTTGGTTTCTTTTGTATTTCAATTCCTGTACATGTGTTTTAAAATAAACTGACACTAAATGGGTGACTTTAGGCTCGTTTTGCCATGTCATCTATTGGTTGCTCCCCAGAAACTTATTAAAAATAATAATTTAGTTGGCTTTCATTTTTATACAAAACATTTAATTTCTTTCTTTGTAAGTTTCTGAGAGATAAATATAATTTTGTATAGTACAATAAGGCATAGTGATAATGATAATATATTTAATAAAATTTTGCAAAAGATTATCCATTTGGAAGAAAACTTTGAAGATATGAAACTAATGGAAGTAGAAGTGTTGAAACATCTCGCTAAAAGTTTTGTTTGTAATATACAACAAAGTCACGTGACGATCTGAACTGAACCAACTGATCTACCTCGTCGAGTGGATTACTTGTATCAGTTGGTACAGTAGAGGAGTAAAGTAATACAGTCAAATGGAATGAAAAATAAGTGATCCGGATTTAAAAGTGTAAGTTAGATCAGTTCAGAGTGGCAAATGGAATACGCCTATAGACTCACGTCATCAGAAATCAAAATCGGAGAACCAGTAGAACATTTAACATATAAATGGAAATGTAATATTAATGTTTAAATAAATTATGTATTAAATTTTAAATGTTTGTTTTTGAAATTATTTTTAATAATCTAAATTGAAATAAGTACCTATAATAAATTACTTGAAAGCATAAATGGTTGTCTATAACATATATTGTTCCGTTGCCTACATATCAATTAGTTGGGAGAGCAAACACCGAGTGGCGCTGAAAGCAGTCCCAATTGATATCATTGCAATTTCGCATCTATATTACACAAAATATTATATATAATCTATGCTTACATCTATCCAATATTTTAGGTCCATCCAATTAAAAACATATGATACTTAAAACCATATGATATGTCAGATGAAAAGCATATAATACGCACTATACTATAATTTTTATTTTGAATCGTAAATGATAATAAAACTAAATTATTGGTTCGAGTATTAAAGGCTTTACGATTTAAAAATATTTTTTTAAATTACAATTCTATGTGAAAAATAAAGAATATTTCCCAATTTAAATTTAAATTTTTAAGGTTTAATTACAATTAATATTACATATAAATTTAGTCAATGCGTAGGTACCTAGAAAATTACAAAATATTTTTCTGCGAATTTGCAGATAAACAACGTATACAAAATGTAATCCTTCCACTAACTAGCATTCAATCCATCCTACTCTATATTTCTAAAAATACATCAACCTCGTCTATGATTCTCATTCTTTTGAGTTTGGTGCCCGTGTCGTATCGTCAGTGCTCAATATATTCTTTCTACATGTCTCTAATACATTATACATAACATATTACTACATATAAATATTTGTAGAATGAATTCATAATAGTAAAGTAATAATAAATTAGGTGAATTAATTTTAAGTGAATGTATAAGTGATCTATAAACATGGAGATAAAAACTTTCGTAGTTGCTTCAATAATTTTAATAGGGATTGTTGGTGTTTGTGACTGTGCTAATCATTCTTTAGTCATAGGTGAGTAAACAAAATTAAAAATTATGATAATTAAATGTAAATTACATAGAAGTATTTAATTGTGGTGTACTCTCCACACCAGCTAGACGTCTGCTAAAAGCAGTGGCGGAATTTTAACAATTTTATTGAAGAGTCTTTATGTAGCAACATTAATATGTATTATTGTACTTAAATTTAATTAAATACTTAATTCGGTCATGTGGATAAAAAAAGAAAACAAAAAAAAAATAGCTCACAGACAAAAAGTGAGTATATAATCTTGCCCAATAATTCTCTTTATTGTCCAAACTTTGGGGGTACCTGCCACCCTTTACAGTCCCCAAATCCCGCCATTGGTTAAACGCCGTCTACATGTAAATAAATAAACAACCAGGGTTATATTTATTATTACTTAAATCTCAAGTTTTTTAAATACAAAGCGTATATAATATCTAAAAACAATTAAATTTATATTTAATGTACAAAATTTTCAAGGTTACATTGATTTAAATAAATTAAATAATAAATTTAAATAAATCAGATTTAAATACATTGATTTCTATAAAAAAAATCATTAATTAAATTCACTTGTTCGGTAATTGTTATTTAACATTCCATATTTACGAAAATAGGGGGAAAAGTGCATGGATAGTGTTACCATGTGGCAATACTTTCAAGAACTACTAAATCTATTTAAATTCGTTAGTAAAACAACTTTATTGGTATATTATTGTGTGCTACAGAGTAAAATCCGGTTATAACGACAACGAATAGATTCCAAAAATTTCGTCGCTATTATTGATAAAAGTAAAATAATTACGTATGTGGGCTTTCAAACATGTGATCATAATTTCAACATTATAACAAGTTTGTCGCTATAACCGGTATCATTATAAACGAATTTTACTGTATTTTTTTATTGTTTCTTTAAATTTTTACTTATTCTTTACAATGTGTTTTTTTGTAATAAATACTATTTTGTGAAACACGTTTTTGAAATTATATTATAACTTTAGAAAAGAAACAGAAATAATCTGATTTAAATAAAAAATATCTAATTTTTTTAATTATATAGAATTTTTATGCAACTCTATATATTTTTTCGTGGATAGCCAATAAAATTTTTAATATTATTTCACTTTACAATAGTTTAGTTTTTACAGGTAGGTATTTGTTCCAAAAAAAAATATTATTTTAACTGAACAATTTGTAGGAAAATTTTAATAAATATATTGTTGTGAAACATTTCTAAATGGGAATTTGAATTATTTAAAATTAAATTAGTTTATACTAGATTTGCTCGCAAAAAGCAAAATAATTCCAGAAATTTTCTAACAATGAATTGTTAGTTTTAGGCAAATATATCATTTAACAATGTTTGTAACTAACAACTTGTACTTTTCATGTCCTTCTTTCACCTTGATAATACTTTTAACCATTTTTTGCGCATAACATAAAATCATACCTAATCGCATCATTATTCTGTCTTTAGTATTATATGTAGTTCGCCTTATATAGAAAAGGACTTGCGCAAAATGCATTTTCGTTCACATAATGAGAAAACAAAACATAAACCCTTTGAGCTTTAGAATAGTGGAGAGTGGAGTACGTAGTATAGTGTGTTTGAAGATAATTGCAATCGTACCTGCTTTCCAGTGGCGTAGCTACAACGGGGGCAGTGGGGCAATTATCCCCTAGCTTCGGCATCGATATACTGTGACTCCCATTCGAAATGATACATATAATCTCTGAATAAATTTTTTCGTATAAGTAATAAACAGACAGTTTTAACACAAATATGTATATAATTTATTATCTTTAGCCTTTCCTTAATATAAAAAAATGAAAAAATAATAAGTAGAAATATTACATCCCTACACAGAAATACATGTTTACGGAATCATCAAATTTAGAGTCACACTGAAAATGATACACCTACAAATAAAACCTAATAATATTATAGGCTTAATATTTAAGTTGCATCTCCTATATATTTTCTATAATTTTCAATCAATTTGGAATAGATTTTATCAAATTTCTGACGTAGGCTGGGTCAATATTTGCCCATTATTCCCTTAAAACTTTTTTTTTATATCCTTTTCTTAGATATCGGATGTTTTCTTATTTCTATTTCCAATTTTGACATAATCTTTTCTATAATATTTATAGCAGGAAACTAAGGATGAGTTTTTATAACTTTGAGGCAGTTATAGTGTTACCAATTTTATCTAAGAATGTTTCGGACGCTTTTCTCGATAAAATTTAAAATATTTTTTTATTACTTTTATGTTTTATATCTTTGAAACGAGCGAAATAATTTAACAACCGATTTTGAGGCCCATATGAAAATTGAAAGTACCAATTTCTCGAAAACGGTACGAGAAATAAAAAAATTTAATACTGCCGTGAATTCGTTGTTAAAAAGTGCCTGAATAATGTGCAAGTTAAAATATTTTTTGTATTGAAATAAAAAAGTTATCAGAAAATAACGAAAATTGAATAATTTAGATTTTTTATTTATATATAGTCACCTATACATTTTTTGAGGAAAACAAAAACATGTATAAAATGACCACCACATGAGGTAATTTTTGTCTATTTTAACCGACTTCGTATCTTTTATAGTTCTCGAGATCCCCATGCTTAAACGTTAAACAGTTTCATTGGTCAACCTATACATGGTTATTTTTTCAAATTGTTTATATACAAATGAAAACTATTTAATTCAAATGAACTAATTCATTCTTAACATTCAATTAATATTTAAATTCAAGCTAAGCTGCCGTACTTCTTCCCCTGAAAATTACCCTTTATTAACATTAATTTGCGAGTATAAATGAGTTACATCTAAAAAGCAATAGGTACTTATTTACGATAATATTTACTTATCTATGTATGATATAAAACAAATTGAAGTAACTAAATTTACTTCTGCGAAAACACATAAAATGCAAAACAATTTTATTGCATTTTTATAGTTTATCTATTACATTGTAAAGTAAAGTGAATACAAATAACCTTTATTTTTAAAGAATAATATAAGTTAACCTATTTTAAAAGAATTTCAAACATTGTGAGTTAAGTACATTTTATTTATTTTTTCAAGAGTTGAAAAAACTGTCTAAAAATAAATGACTCCCACATCGTACTTTAATACAAGTTTTATTTACTAACAAACCATTAATGCTCTGAATAAAGTTAGTAGTACATTAGATTTCATAAAATGTATGGAAGTATACATAATACAATAATATAAACAATGTAATTAAATATTTCAAATCTAGTTGCAATTTTAATTTAAAAAAATATATATTTGAATGTATTTACCCCAAAAACTGAAAGATTTAGAAAAATAGTGTTTATCCAAAAATATTTTTTAAACAAGATTAATAAAATATACAAAATATTCATTTTATTTTTTCCACTATTGTTATCTCGAGAACTAGAAGAGCTACGAGGTCGGTTAAATTAGCAAACAATTTGTATTTACAGTGGTTCTCATAATATGGGGCCCAATTTTCTTAATTTAAATGAAGCACCCTATATATTTCTACATATTTAAAATCTACATAAATTACAAATCCAATGATTTGTTTTAAGTTAATTTTTAGATAAAAAATAAAATCCCTTTGTTGGCATTAAGTTGGTATACTTTTACCTGAAAATAGCAGTTGCCATGAATAAATAAAAAACAAACGTCAAATTCTGCGTTCTTATCAAATTAACTCTATTTTTAAATTAAAGAAAAAAAAATAACGATAATGCGGTTCAAAAATGTCATTTTTGTCACTCGTTTACCTGTTACTATACCTACGAAATAATTACTCGCAAATTTTACCGATAATTCCACTACTACGAAGGAAAACAAAATACAACCGGATAAATTGGATATTTTTTCTTTACCTTCTCCATGGTAACGTATCTTTTTTTCATTTTTGATATGTCAAATAAATAAAATTATATATTAGACACAAAAGATCTTTTTATTGTAAAAAAAGTAGATACATAGTGCAGGATTTTAAGATAGGTACCATTTAATCTAAAAAGCAAAAATTTAGGAATCATTATTGAAGATTAAATAAAACTCATCTAAAAAAATCTGGTGTGTCCAACACAATACCTCCCACCACTGTAAAAATATATTCTATATAAGGTTTTCAATACATTTAATTTGTAGTTTTAAAATTACTTTGTTATTGCAGTTCAGAATATTTTTAATTTATTTCATACCTAAAATTTCCTTCATAAATTTTGTATGACCAATATGACAGCTATTTTTGACGTTACTAAAACCGAAACTGAACTTACTTTGATTCACGCATGCAAATACATTCCTAATATATTTCTTCCATCTTTTTAAATTTTACAAGAAAATTACTTCATTTTTTACTTATTTTATCTTTTACACTTTTTGACATCATATGTCAAATTTTGTGAACGTATGAATAACTCATCTGTTTTATCGAAATTCCTCAGCCTAAACGATATGTAAAATTATTATAATTTATATATTTTTTTTCTATCTAGCTAGAAGTCATATATAAACGTAATTATGCAGATCGGTAGAAAATTAAAAAATCTTTGAATTTATAATAACGAAATTTGCGAAAATATGGTATTTAGAGGTATTTTTTAGGAAAAACGGTTTAAAGCTTCAAGTAAAGTACTAATTCCGGTTAACCAATTATAGTCAAAATCTAATCAGTTCATCATATTAGAATAGAACTCTTAAATACCAAATATTATATTTTTTACATGTATCGTATTGGAGTTATCGTGGACGAAAAATCGTCACAGACACACACACACACAGACACACACACACACAGACATCACGGTAAAAATAGTAAAATCGTATTCTAGGGACTCTAATTCGTGCTCATATGTTGAAAACTCACACTCGAGAAATCTGACCAAAAACAATACCTCCCTTATCTATATATTGATAGACGGGAGGTAAAAATGATTGTTCGAAAAGAAGCGAAACGAATTTGGAGTCAAATGGAACGTTCAGTAATTTTGTCCATGAAAAGAATATGGGAATTTTTATTATCGAAGTTCAATTTAAAAGCAAAACTACAAAACGTCAAACCATCGATATGAGCCTTGTTAAAGTTATTGATCTTTATAATGAGTTGATCAAGTTTGTTAAAAATACGTGAAATGAATTTGATATTTACATATAAAGAGGAAAGCATGCAAATGTAACTCAAAAATGAGTAGGTATTAGCATGTAAACTATCCAAAAATTAAAAGAAAACTTCATCGTAATGAGACCCAAGACGGTGAGGTAAAATGCAGTGGCCCTTCGTCCTAGGATTCAGATTTTCTTTTATTTATTATTTTGTAATAATAATAATTGTTTAATAAAAATTAATTAATGTAAAAGAAAGTTACTAGAAGTTATTTTTTAAAAAAAAATCAAGGTTCTAGGAAAGAAAAATGGAAGTTACTCGCAGTATAGTTATTTTTGTATAAAGTGCACGAAGTTTGTGTTTCTAGTGCGTGAAATGTAACTTTTTTAACAAGGCCAAGTCAGTTAATTTAATTGAACGCATTAAAAACATTTCACATACAAAATACAGACAATATTTTTTCTACAACTAATTTTCATCGTTAATTATAACACCGTGAAAAAAAATCGTGATATATTATAGTGCGCAACAAGTGCAGAAAGTCGCCTATTTCCTATATGGTGTGAATGTTTGAGCACGAAACTAAGTCGAGTGCTGGAATCACACAAGATGGAAAAATAGATAATTCTGCACGAGTAGCACTCTATACTTTTTCTACGACCACACTGCTGAACATTAAGGAACAAAAATACATGTCCGAAAGCTATTTGACATAACAAATAATATGACGCACGTAACCTCACAAAAAGTAACTTTCGTATACAAGTGTTGACAATTACTGTGAGAAATGACATTTCCCAACTTCGTATGCACAGTGTTGGTAAATACTGTGAGAAATAATTTCTTATACTTTAACCTTTGATTGTGAGAAATACTCAACTTTGAAGCTTTATATAGTGTGAGAAAGGTGCCACTTTCCATAGTGATCGTAGAAATAAACTATTTCCTAAGTAATATTTTTTGAGAGTTACAGAAAAAATAAATTAAATTAGTCTCTTAATATAGAAATTACCACTTAAAATCTCTGTATTTGAAAACTCCCTCCGAAAAAAATATCTAGTTGCGCCTCTGATTGATAAACTGAAACCCACTACAGAATACATTGTTCCCTAACGTAAGACAGATCGTATTATTTAGTTGTACGTTGGCGTATTGTATGTAGAATGTTGTTTTATTTAGATTGTTAATCAATTAGCTGGTTGTGAACATTAGGGGTGTATGTTGGGTATTAATGAAGCTAATAAGCATGTCGGACGGTGTTCTGGTCACCCCTGAGAGTTGCGGTGCCAAGTTATTTCTAGCAGGCCATGCCAGACAGTTGGTCCGAAGCCAAATTAACAAAAACGCGATTGCGTGGGCTCGGGGCATTGGGCATTTCCTCCACTCGCCACCAGATAGTGCCTTTAAAGTTATAGCTCAGTGGAGGTAATGAAAAGGGTTTCACTGTCATGTAATAGACGTGTAAAATATGTATTTCTCAAATAAGAAAATCTGATTGAACCAAAATTAACATATGGTTATTGATGAAACAATTGAAACGTAATAAAATAATATAAATATAAAGGTCCGTATTGTCACATATCTTGGAGTAGATAGCACTATTTCAAATTATAGTAATTTCAACTATCAAATTTGAACTCAAAATTAAAATATATTTTGAATTATATTATTTATTAAATTCCAAATTTTGTTTATTTACACTAATTCATATTTGGTTTTTGTACTTTTACAATAAAATCTGTTGATTCAACCACCCAAACAACGTCAGAAATCTAAACTCCCCCAAATTAGCATGCGGAAAATTTTGGGAAAAACAATCCTATTTTTACAGCATTTATGAAAAAACCAGGGATGCGGTCTTTTCCAAATTTCCTTGGGGGCAAAATTTCTTATAATCACTATCATCAAAACATATACAAGAAAAAAGAAATACTAGAGCAAACATTTTAGAATGCTCTAATTCTTGACCCACTGAACCAGAGAATAGTTTTTAAACCAAGAAATAGAGCAAACACTTCAGAATGCTCTAATTCTTAACCCACTGAAAACCAATGCACAATCCAGAGCAGCCAAATCTACTCCAGAATGTGCTCTGGTTTCATCAGACTTAGAATTAGAGTACACACTTGTAAGTACTTTAATTCCTGATCCACTGGAATCAGAGTACAATCCAGAGCAGTCAAAACTCCAGAATGTGCTCTAGTTTCAGCAAGCTATGAATTAGAGCACACGCTAAAGCGTGCTCCAATTCCCGACCGATTGAACTAGATCACCTTCAGAGCGTCAGATATCCTGGAAGGCGGTCTAGCCAGACCACCAGGTAGTGCGGAGGCTCAAAGGCCTACTACCGCCCCGACGCCCCTTAAAGCAGAATTGAGTGCTTGTGCTAGCGTGTAAGGATCCCCGATATATCCTGAAACGCGCATTATTACCAGTCATATGGATTCCTGTTGGCTGATATTCAATCTGAAATTGTGGCTGTACTTGTAGAAATTTTATATGAAAATTTGTATACATAGTACATTAATGCGAGGAATTTACTGGTGATATTTTTAAGGGTGTAACTCACACCTATTTTAGGATAGTAGCAGTGAGTATTTAATTACTTACTCAATGATAGTAGTCAGTTACTTAAAAATAGAACGAGATACAATAATTCTTTAAAATAATAACAATTCAGGGCTTTATTACTGAAGTAAAAAAATGTTGCGCTAAAGAATATTTTTCTTGGGGGCATGAGTCTCGCTGACCTTATATAAAATAAACAAATTATAATTACGAAATCAGATGAAAATACATACATATATTCGGAAGAGTTTTAATTAGTTTTCGGGAGTGTAGAGGTGTAGACTACCCCGACCCCTCTGAAAGAAACACTGATTTAAATGGAAAGTTGGGTCCAAATTTCGAAGCAATCGGTGAAGAAGTTTCTGAGATTTGATATTTTGAACAAACGGACATTTACATTTTTATTTATATAGATAAATGTGCACAGAGTGTTCCACAACTTAAGACAAAACACTGTACGACGTGTTTATTATAAAACTTAAATAATAATGCCACTGGTCAGTAACTACTTTTCATATTTTTTTTCAAATCTTCTACAATGACAGTAAATCTTTACAAAATACCTAATACTAATAAATGTCTAATATTGTGTAATTAATAGCTACTCCAGTGGTCCAAAAAATGTCTATTTCAAGTAAACTACTATTAACTTTGCGAATTTTAAAAATTTCTTTTTATTTCATGATCAGCACATCGTACAGTATATACCCTTTAATTTTTTGTCCCAAGTTGTAGAACATCCTATAGAAAGAGTATATAACATTGTACATTTCTCAAATCTCCCGTTGTCACTGCAGAATATGATTTGATGATGTGACGAAATCGAGATATATGTGATGTGTAGTGTGTGTTAGACAAATATTTGACAGTGCATCGTGTAGAGTGGATTAGAGGTAATCTGAAACTCGTTTGGTTGAGCAGTCACCGTATAGGTAATGGGTAATTAATGAGCAGTGCAAGTTAACTAATATCCACTTATGATCGATAGACATTTGGGATGGAATTCGCATTGCATTAGCTTCCTACACGAGGAATTAAGCTTTAATTAGTCTGCGATACAGCCATACACTCACGGTCTTACAATGCATAACATGCACCTCCTTTATCATACTACACCGTCAGTTTCAGCATCCTGCTATATTTGCTAACCTATTATTAGTCGTTATTGTGGTTATCAGCCATATAACATATATTATCGTACTGTTCCAGATAAAATGCAATGTCAATGTCAAATGAACTTGCCTGTAGAAATATAGACATTAAGGTCAATTGCAGCAATATTGCTCAAAGTGGCACCAAAATTTATTGCAAACTACTAATAAACTACTTTTCACGCACTTTTTTATATACCTGTGGCAAACAAATTGTTGTATACCACTTAGAAGTTACTGTTTTCCTATTTTATAATGCATTATTGACAATTGGATCGAATTTTGAGAAAAAGGAGGCAATAATTTTTTACCAACACTTTGAAATCGTTTCACTTTGACAGAATTGGGATCTGTTTGAAAGTTCTATTGAGCTGATTGACGTTTTATTTTAAGTTCAAATGCATAAATCCATTATTCATTACATGTGACAATATACACTGCTTTGGATTTACCTTCATTGTACCTTTTAAATGTTTTCTTGCACCATTCTACACGAGGATTTTTTTAAATCAATTTTCAATACGATTGTAGAAAAAATTAAATAAATATAATAATATTCCTATGAACTAAAAAAACAATGACTGATTTTTTTTCACTACCCTATCCTTTATAATTCATATTCAATATTTATTTATGAATATTTTGCAGTCTTAAAACCAATAAGTTACATTTATTCAAGAACATCTCATTTCATTTTTAATCATAATAAAATTTCATCAAAGCTACTAAAATTTAACTTTCTATATTTATTTAGCTAAATTGAAATACACCCCATCCGAAAAGTAAATAATCATAAAAAGATATTAGAAAACTTATTTCCAAATACCCCCAGTTTAAACGATCCTTGATCCTTTTATCCTGCAATAACAATCAAGGAAACTCCCTCCATAACTTTCTATCTCTCTCATCTGTCCCTTCCATGCAGCTCTTTCATATTGTTTCAGTTTCTGTATTGTTATTATTTCTAGGGGTGATTCTGCACGATGATGACTACGATACCAAAGTGGCCTTAACGTACGCCATCAAGAAGACGAACATGTTTAATCAGGACTTCAGCCATGTGGGTGGACAGAAGAAGCAGAAACCGCTCACTTTTCTCACGGATATTCGGATGGTGTCCAAACATGATAGTTTCAAGACTGGACAAGTTGGTAAGAAACAAATGTTAATTTAAATATTGAAAGAAGCTTTCAGAACTCATAATTAATCAAAGACAATATTTGGGTTTTGTAATTTTTTTACAGAACTTAAACCCAAATATTGTCTTTGATTAAATGTTAATTTATTTTCTATGCTGGAATCATCAAAAGCTGATAAAATAGGTGCTGAATTTTGAAAAATAGCTTGATGTAACCCTTTAATGGTTTATATTAATTTTTACTATTTTATTTACATATTATTACATTTATTAAAGATAATTAATGAAAAATTATAATTTTCTAAATCATCAAAATATTCTCCACAATATTTGGAATCATCATCTTCTTAAAAATATATTGACACAACAAATAACTTACAAAATGGTAACGGTTGATATTTCAATATATTTTAGTAAATATTTTGGTTATAATTCCTTATATTTTACATAGAATTATAATATTTTCTAAACCGACATGTTTCCAAATAATCTACATCGTAGTCTTTACTTTTCATTTTATAAAGCTCTTAGCATTTCAGACATACAAATCTTAATACGTTTATTCAATTCAGCAGTTCGTTCCAAATTAGAATATAAATCTATTGTTTAGAATCTTCTTTATAGGTAAAATATAAGATTACAAGAAAAAAAAGTTTGTATATAGCGTAAAGAGAAAATTTAATGTTAAAGTATATTATCGTAAAGTAGGTACTACCAGTGGCGTAACAATGTCTGTGTTCCTGAGACAATCCGGGCCTGAATGTAGATAAAAAAGACTTTTTAATAAGTTCATAAGAGGACACAAAATATTTTTTACTTGAAACTTGATGATGGAAATATCCCAAAAATATTCATTTTTATGCCCAAAATTTTGATTTTTGGAAATAGCGTACATTGATTGATCTCGACACGCTGATTTCAATTTTTCAAACGGAATTTAATTATCTCTTTTCGTTCCTGTGATATTTGCTGAATAAGTTGCACCTCAAAAAAGTGTGTTTTTTGGCTATATCTCTAAAATAAGTAGAGATACAATTTCAACGATTATACTAGTCGATTCTACGGGAAAAGGTACATAAAGAAATGTTTTCTCCGTATATTGGTTCTTTGGAACGGTTGGGAGAAAAATGAGAAAATTGAAAAAACCTAAATTTCAAAATTTTTCCGACAAACTTTTTTCCTCCAATACTTTTCATTTTCTAGACTTAAGTAGATATCGATAAGCTAATTTCAAATTTTCAAACCAAATTGAATTATGTCTTACCGTTCTCGAGATATTCGTGTTTAAAGTCGAGTTTTGGCAATACCTAAAAAAACAGGTTTTTTAGGTACACCCCTGTAAGGGTTAGGTTTACGACTTCGTTGACCTCACCAGTCGATTCTATGGGCAAAATTACATAATTAATTTCTTTGACGATCAACTCTGTGAAAAATGTTTTTAAATTATACCTCATGGGTCATGGGTGCTTGGAACATTATTTTAAGTACGACTTTTTCTAGCCCAGAAGAAGACTAACGTTTTAGTCGACACGTCGGTTATGAAATAAATAATTCCAATTGAAGACTGCTTGTCCGATTAATTTCCTTTGGACCATAATTCCACATATTTAATGAAGAATTACATCTTTAAACCTTAATTATTTCCAGCATGCGACATGCTAGCCAATGGTGTAGCAGCCATATTCGGTCCGCCTACCCTCCCCCCGATTGGCATCGTCCAGTCCACGTGTTCGGGGTTCGAGATCCCGCACGTGCAGACCGCCTGGAACCCGTCGGAGTCGGGGTTGAACACCAACATGGCCCTGAACGTGCACCCAGACGCGAGGGCCTTGGCACAGTCGTTGGCACACCTGGTGAAGTCTGCACATTGGAAGACCTACACCGTGCTGTATCAGGATGATGAAGGATTGGTTAGACTGCAGGAGGTGCTGAAGATTAATAGGAAGGATGGGGGGGTTGTTGTTAGGCAGATTGGAGAGGGGCCGGATTATAGGTGAGGAGAAGTATTTGTATCATTGTAAATATGAAGTATAGTCATTTTGAATTAGCAACGATGTGTCATATCAAACGTCATTAATTTTAATTAGGTTTCATGTACTGAGTTCTGGTTTTGTACAGTCCATTTTCCGGAGTTGATCCTAACATGATCAATCGTAACAATATCATTCAAATTGTCGGGTGAAATCGTGAGAATTTGAAAGTAAATAAATGTCAAAACTGACAGCATTATATGCAAATATAATAATGGATAAAACATTCAAAAAGAGGTGTAGATTGAAGTAAAGAAACTATTAATCGCAACACCGTTGCTCATTCAAAACGGATATAAGTAATGTGATTTTTCCACTTCTTCGGCCATCCCCAATTTTATAAGGAGTCGCTGGTCCTTATTGTTCTCTTCCGTTCATTCCTGTCCAACGTGTCTTCTTCACACAGCTCTTCCTGTTTTAAGTCTTCTGCGACCTTCTTCTTCCTTTCACCTACATCCCACCCTCCTTGCAGTATAATCTTTCTCTATACTCTTTACACGCCCAAACTATTATCATCATATCTTCTGGATCTTCCTTGATACCTTCATAACTGTAGACATTTCTCTTATTTCCGAATCCTATCCATTCGTTTTTTACTCAACCTTAGGATTCTTATCTCAGCCATTTTCATTTTCTTCTAGCAGACTTTCTTAATTGGCTATTTTACATATTTCATAGGACTCCATAGAGAAATATGCATCGTACAAAAATGTTCTGGACAAATGTTTGATGATTTAGTGGAAGCCATTCAATATTATCAACACCTGGAAGATGGAGGAGGGCGGCAACAGCAAAATCTTAAATGGAAATTCTTGTTTTTTATTGTATGCTTTGATGGATAATGGAGTTTTTTATTCCTGACAGATAGTGCTTGAATATACAAAATTAGTTCCTCATCCTTCTCAAAACCATAAAAAATTTTTCGGAACATATTTTCGTACGATACCTGTTTCTCGAGATATTCATGTTGATTTTTTACAATGGGTCACTCGATTTATTATGACTTGTCTCCTTATAACCGTCTGAAATATCTTTTATTTCATTCTTCTTCCAATTATGTTGTCGTACAACACTCCTAACATATTCCAGCTATTCAGCTTGGAAATGTTTATGCTTAAAATCTTGGGGTTGTTTCCAAAACAATATTCTTAGTACAAATCTCATTGATTTTTTCAGGCCTTTATTAAAAGAATTGGAAACAAGCACCATCAACAACATCATTCTTGACTGCGAAACTGATCTTCTTGTTCCCATTTTACAACAAGCGAAAGAAGTTGGTCTTTTAGATGAATATCAATCCTATATTATTACATCATTGGTAAGTTCTTTAAAAAGATTTTGCACGATTTTTCTTTACTTTATTTGAAAAGTTAAAGTTATATAAAAGGAAGGAACTTTTCTGAAGTTGCAGTTATTTAATTAAATCCATTAATAAACCAACGTTTCGACTGTAAATCAGTCTTCATCAGGCTTTTATGAACAGTTCAGTAGAAACGTATATTCTGACCTTTTATTTAAAATTATTATGATACGGCAATGAAATTATTTCTTAACATGCAAGTTACACAACGGGGATCATTCTCATTTGACAATATGCAATATAACTCATAATATGTATGTATATCAATGTGTAGTTTCATTTTTCATTATAATAGTTGTGTAATGCAAAATATTTACTGATGAAATGAAATTCCTAAACTTTTGTTCTTCATGATTTGGCAACAACTACATGCAACACAACTGCCCATAATTATTATTACAATAATAAATAATTGCAATACAGTTAAATTTTATTTTTATAGATTAAAGAACGCGCTGCTAAAATAGAATTTAGTGCAAGCACATGCAACTTATTCAAATGCTCAACAAGAAATGAGTAATATTTGGGTATTCAAAATAGCGACTTCTTTCGAAGTTTTTCATCTAGCCACTAGATTGCAATCCTCCTTAATGAGTAACTGATACACTGTTTTTCCAAGTAAAATTATAACATTTAGAACCGTATGACGATTCAACATTTTAATAATGAAGAATAAATATTTGAAAAATTCATGGACTTCACTGGGATAGGAAAGTGAAATCCATGAATTTTTCAAAAATTTATTCGCCTTACTGAGATTTTATATTCAAAGCCTGTGACCGTTTTCGATGCTTCAGTTTTATTTTCGAATAGTAATTATAGAAAAAACTTGTTTTATAGGATGCCCATACTGTAGACTTCGGCAACCTTTTCGACCAGCGCCCCAACATAACAACCATACGCCTAGTAGATCCTTCTAGTTTAGAGGTTCAACAAGCTGTTAGTGACTGGTCTATATGGGAACAAAGGGAAACTGGTGCGCCATTGCGACTAGAAGCCAAAGCTCTCCAGGTAAAATAATATGGAACAAAGTAAGAAGAAGGAAAAAGACGAAACCAATTTCTCATTTCTGTTACAGTTGAAAACTGCGTTAATGTACGACGCAGTCAACTTATTTACAGCCGCTGTACTTGATGTACATAAAACCAATACGAAAAGACCGATCAAAATGAAGAAATTTGATTGTGAAGATGAAAATGCGGAAACTTGGGAGCATGGATATGGAATTATCGAATATATGAAAATTGTAAGTTTGCAAAATGAAAACTATGCAGAAGAAAAATTATTTTTTTTTCGTTCTCAGTTAAAAAAACTTAAATAAGTCGACTCCTTCTAATTAAGAAATATTTATATTTTTTCTGATTCTACTTCTATAGATTAGTAAACTTTACAAACATCTTATTCCTTCCCATTTTACTAATTTTTTCTTACTTTCTTTTCACCCTATAAAAAGATTGTTGCGTTTAAACGACATTTTCACGTTATCCGTGAAAACAAGCAGGTCTTAATCCATTTACGACAACAGGTGCATATACGCACCATTGACTTTTGATTTTTTTTCTAATTTAATCATTCACAAAGAGCCAGAATATTTTGCATCTCAGCAGTCTAAGGTATGAACTAAGTTTTGATATTTTTTACTTTTTTTCTAATGGTCTTCTGAAATTTTCTTTTCTGGCGAAATACGTCTATAGATAAAGTTGTAGTATACGCGCCATATTTTTTTCATATTTACAATTATTTTTAAAAATTATCTTATGTTTTTTTATGCTTTATTGAAGGTAATCTTAGTTATAAACAATAAAAAAATCAAGTTTATATTTATTTCAACGCTTGGCCGTAAGTGGGTTAAATATTATAACCAACTTCATCAACCATCTGATAACATATTTTCTTTTCCTATTTATTTTTCTTCGCCTCTTTTTTTTTCCCTTTACACTTATTTTTCATCTTTCTTTACAACTTTTACTTTTTTTAGTACATCCCCAGTATTTTTTTTCTCTTCTCCATACCATTTTTACTTTACTAAGTTTTCTATAAATTTTACATTTCTTACTTTCTCTTTCCATTCTGTACTTGTCTTTATTATTTCTATAAATACACCCTTCATTGACCAGAAAGTCTACAATTACAAAAAAAAATCCCTTCCAAATTTGTATTCCGCTTTATATTTTCTTCATTACTCTCTCCATTTTTCGAAACTTCTTCTTTCTATAATACAACCCCAACTTATTGATGGACTACTACACAAACATCTTTTTCTTTAAACGTTTCTTTTCTTCTTAATAACGACTCCAGTTTTCTCTCCTTTTTACAATTTTGTAATTTTTCTCTTCTTTTCTTAATTATAATCTTCACTTGTTTGTAACATCGCATCTCCAGTGACAGTTATATTTTAACAAAAAGAGAATAAATCTTTTGAATTTCTTCCTTTCATCGACTTTCTTTCCGTTTTACTAACATTTTCCTTACTCTGCCCAAATTATAATCTCTCCCTCTTTCTAGAAACACACTCCAAGTGGCCTTACAGGTGCCATGAAATTCGACGGTATGGGACGCAGAACTGAATTTGATCTTCAAGTCATTGAACTATCAAGGATTAACCAAACTGTAACTGGTACCATCTCAGCTTTGGAAGGATTCAAGTCCATGAGATCAGACACGGAACTGCAGATGCAAATTGAGACCAGTTTACAAACTAAGACATTTGTTGTGTCCTCCAGAGAAGGCGAACCTTACCTGAAGGTGAAGGACTGGTCCTTAGAGGGGAATGATAGGTTTGAAGGATACGCTGTGGATCTCATAGACGGTAAGGACTTTAAAGATTGACTTAGTATTAGACGGTGTTGATTAAATAAATATGTAAAAAATAACACCTCACGAGGAAATTCCAATACAAAAATTAAAAATTTTGCGCTTTTCTCTTTTTCGATAAATAATGTAAAAAATCTGATGTGGATACCACATGACTTTGTATACCTCTTAAATTATTACCTATACATTTTTTTGCTACACTTAATTTAAACTTATTTCATTTAAAAGTGACATACATTCTCATTCTACTACATTTTTGAGTTAAGCGAAAAATTCATAAAACCCTTCGAGCAAAATGTCAAAATGGATATTGCCGTTAAAATCTGAAAACTTATTTACTTTACTTCGTACAAGGAATTAATAGCTATTAACATACCTAGTTCAGTTATGAATATCATAACCGCCGCAGATATCAATTGAATTCCGAAATCGCAAAGCGAGCATTTTAAGATATCTAAGGCCTGGTATAATACATAATATCCATGGTTTGTTCAATAGTTTACCAGTTTCACGTTATTAATAAGTATTATTTTATAAAATTCTCTTGTAAGAAACGTTTTCGTGATCAAGTCTGTATGTGTTGATATGACAGCTATATTATCCAAATGTCCACCTTATTTTGACAAATTTGTACGTTAATATTATTAGCATACTGATTTTTCAAAATTTAGTTTAGTTTTAGACTAGCCTATATACGGGACAATAAATAGTATAAGAAATGGTACAATATTTCGTACCAAAAATTGTTAGATTTTGAGGAAATTTTGTATGATACTAACACGATGTCTTGTACAATATATTAGCTCTGATTCCGATTCATATATGCGCATATAGCTGACAGATTATATAAAAAATAGAACGAGTTCTGTTTTTCAACATATTTACGATCATATACAATATTTGAACCAATTTCCTGTGTGATACTAGCCAATTTAAATTGTACCAAAAATGGTGCAAGATCTTATACAATTTGTAGACTAGTCTAAAACGGCCTTAAGTAATATATTACTTAATCTATGATGGAATACAATTATGACTTAATTAGGTACGCTACTTACGTTTGTCTATATAAAAGAAAGCTTAATATCCCGAAACCAGTAAAAATTTTTGCTGAACAAAAACCATTTTAAATGATTTGTGAAATTGTTAATAAATTCATTTAATTGTTTATTTTCTTTGTTTTAGTTTCAAGAAACAAGTCCGACATTTTAAAAAAATATATACAATATGATTGGAATGTAATAATACTCAAATCTGACGCCTGTTACTATAATATTTCAAATATATTATTATTTATTATTTGTATGTTAATTAAATTATAAAACAAATTGGTGCATGAATATAATTATGTTTGTGATTTTCCAATTGCCAATTTCAATTTTCCCTGAAAAAGTAAAATAAATTTTCACATTCCATTAAATTTTAATAAACAGTAATTCACTATAGACTAATTAATCAATATAATGCATTCTGTGTGTGGAATTGTTTTCAAATGCAATTTTTTTCTTTTTTTCAGGGATTGCAAAAATTTTGAATTTCACGTACAGATTCGAGTTGGCACCGGATGGTCGCTATGGTTCCCTCAACAAAAAGACAAAAGAATGGGATGGCTTGATCAAACAACTTCTACTTAGAGTAAGTATTACTAGATATTATAAAATAAAAACAAGTAAAAAGTTCCAATTAAAAATAATTAAATCACAGGTTTGTACTGTTAGTAAATAAAATAAACTAAAACCATTCTAAGAACAAAATAATTATTAGGAATTAACAATAATTAGAGTATATGGTAACGATTACTCAAATACTAGTTAATAAAAAAAGTTGAAATTTTGGTTCTAATATTCTGACACTGATCTCTTAAGATTTTGGTGTTAATTGTGCAACCGGAAGTGGTGTTTCCATTTATTTCTATCTAGCACCATTTAATTATTACAAGTAATTAATGATACGGTAAATTTGTTACAATTGCGGTATATCTGTTTAACTAGAAAAATAATTGTTTTATATTTGACAGTGAAAATTAATGTAATTGACAGTGAAAATATAACAAAAATAATTATCGAATATTCTAAAAGGAATTGTAGTAATAATGTAAATACTAATTATTTTAATAATTCATTTTACCATGTCAGCAGTCAACGCTCGGATATTCATATATATAAAATATAAATATTAATAAAAAAGGCAAGAAGTTATATGTTGGCCTAATAATATTTTTTTAGAAGTATTTTCATTAAAATGTTGAAGATTTAATACTGTTTTTTATCGTAAATCGCAACTAAGGTTATATTCCTAAGGACCTGAGGTTTGAGAAAGCCAACCCCCTCTCCCCCTAAATTGGAAAGCTAACTTCCGTAAGTCGGGAAAAATCAGCAACCAAAAACACCAAGTTTTTTTAATTTGTTTTCTCATTCATAACAATTGCCGGAATGACATACATGCATTTCCATATTGTAGATTCATTCTATGATGGATATGGTTTCACCCTTTCACTGAACAACAAAAGAATAATAGAATATTGCTTCCCCCGATGCAATGCCTAACGTAGTTGTCATTTTTAAACTGTCGTTATGTCAAAACTTTCAATTATTGTGCCGACTTTTCAAAATTTTCTTGGGGGCAAAATTTCTTATTATAAAACAAAATTACAAGAAAATAATAAATACTAGAAAGGAATGAAGGAGGAAAAAAATACTTTATTTTCTTTCCTTTTGTACGAAAGTACTTATGTTTGCGTGATCCTTTGAATATAAAATTTCAAGAAGGAGGGTTTAAGAAATAACCTTGCGACCGGGAAGGGTTTTACATATGGCGGATAGTTATTCGTCATTTCCGTTCGACAGTGGCGTGCCATCCTAAAAAAATATGGGATATAAGAAACTTTAAAGTTCTCTAAATTGTGTAGTAATAATTTAGAATTTAATAAATATAATTGTGAAATACAAAAAGTAAGAGGTAAAATATATACGTATATAAAATAAAATAAATACAAAAATTGAAGTTTTTATTGTCCTTTAAACAATATAATTATAATTGTTGAAATAAGTATAATACATAATAAGTATGTATAACAGTTTTCATTTACTCTTATTTAATTAAAATATTTTTTTTATTAATAGTAGAAATGTTTATTTAAAATTACTATGATACGACAATGAAATTATTTCTTGACATTTAAGTTACACGACGGGGTTCATTCTCTTTTGGCAATATGCAATATAATTCATAATATGTATATCAATATGTAGTTTCATTTTTCATTATAATAGTAGTACGATGTAAAATATTTACTGATGAAATTAAATTCCTAAACTTTTGTTCTTCATTGTTTGGGAACAACCACATGCAACACAACTGACCATAATTATTACTATACAGGAATGGTGAATATGCAAAGAAAGTTCAGTAATTGTGATACAGTTAAATTTTATTTTTATAGACTGAAGAACGCGCATTATTACCGATCATACAAATTTCTATTGGCTGATATTCAATCTCTAATTGTGACTGTACTAGCAGGAATTTTAAAATGAAATTTTTTATAAACAGGTACTTTGACCCGAAAAATTTACTGGTAATATTTATAAAAAGTTTTTTTTTTCCTTGGGGGCATAAGCCTCAATGTTCCCATGTAGTCGGCGCTCATGTTAGCAAGACATTATGTATCCTTAAAATAATATTTTGTTGTAAGGCAAAATTAGGTTTAGTACATTTCTTAGGGCAATTTTAAGATTTTTATGTTAAATAAATGACATATCGAATGCAAGCACATATGTAAATATAAAACCACTCTGCCCAAATTGACTAAATTTCACGTCCATTATTTATTAAATTCACAATTCAATTCATTTAATAGACAGCTGTCACGAGCAGACTTTTTCTATTAAACAAAGCACTGTCGAATAAATAAAAACAAAACCGAATGCCACGCTCGATGAGGTAGTAAAACAATGGCGAGTTGAAATGAAAAGCGAATATTTAACAAGTGAATGTTTGATTGTGATTTTTTCAGAAAGCAGACCTTGCCATTTGTGATCTGACCATCACGTATGATAGGAGGACAGCAGTGGATTTCACCATGCCCTTCATGACGCTGGGTATGTATATCGCTTGCTTTGCTTTTGATCCGAGGAAATTCATAGTTCAGTGATAATTTCGCTTGCATTTCATACACATGAATCCTGAATCCGTTCTGTGGAACACCGGACAGGATTATATATACTCCAATGATTACTTACATGTTACTGTTTCAGCAAAAGTTACGGTTTACAGACTTTAACGAACTACTTAAACAATCATACATTCTAATTTATAACGTAACTTCAATCATATAATAATAGTAGTATATCGTTGCACATACGGCAGATAAATTGAGATTCTAAGTATTTATAGGCAACTTTACTTGCACTTAACTGATGCGGGCTGTCAGCGTATATGCCATGCAAAGAACTACATTAATCTGATCAATCTAAAGTGATCTAATCTATCTTTATTCGTTATCGGTCTTGATCGATTAAAAAATATCGATCCAGTTTATTATCAATAGATAAAAAAAAAATTAAATGGGAATCAAAACCCTCCAGCTCCATCGATTTAATAATTTAAGATCAATTTGATCAATAAAGATTGATCTAAACAATCGTGATCAATTTGATCGATTAAAGGCAGATCATCAAAGAAACTGATCGATCAAAAACGAAATTGATCAAAAAACCAGATCAGGTAAACGCTCAGATCGATAATTTTTTTGCTAACATAATTTCCATCGATCAATCAATTTTTCGACCAAACCACTCAGATAGAGCAATATCTTTATTTGGATAAATATTGGCGAACCTAAATTTTACACTCCGCTCAGTTCAAGTCGAAACCAAGTAATAAACAGCAACCCGTAATTTCAATACATTATTAGTTATTTAATGTTTATTCTTGGTTTTACCCTCCATCTACCCAGTAAGAGAGGTATTGAAATCATGTTAAAAATCAGATAGTGAGTTTTCAATGTGTAAGCACATTTGAAGTCCCTAGAACAAGATTTTAATATTTTTACGATGATGTCTGTCCATCCGTACGGATGAATGGATAAATGGATGTTGTAACGATTACTCAAATACTAGTGAATAAATTTTGGATATAACATTCTGACATCGTAGATTATATCTAATTAAATTTTGATGTTAATAGTGCAACCTGAAGTGGTGTTTTCATGAAAATCTGAAGTGTTTTTCTAGAACATCTTAATTAATAATGAATATGTCAGAATTTCTGTAAATAATAATTTATTATTATGTCATTAGCTAAAACTGTATAGTTGAAATTTGTTTCTACCTAGCTCCATTTAATTAATGATTCGATAAATTTATTACAATTGCGGTTAATCTGTTTACCTATAGAAATAAATGTTTTATATTTGACAGTGACAGTTATTATAATTGATAGGAAAAATATTATAAAAATAATTATCGAATTCTTGAAAAGGAATTGTACTAATAATATACGGTCATTCATATATTACAATTTATATAATACTGCAAAAATGAGGACAGACAAGAGGTTATGTGCTGGCCACCTCAGATATTTTATTTTGAATTTATTGATTCTAAAATATTAATAATACTAATCTTAAAAGTTAAAAATTATTTGCCAAGAGTTATCATTTTAAATCAAACTTTGATCGAGAGATCCTTGTTAAATTACTATTTCCTTAACAGCTGGTCAGTAAGTAACTTTCAAAAATCACTTACCGATCAGTAATCATTAAAAAATATTCGAGCATACAAAAAAATTTTTTTTTTAATCGCTACAATAAGGGAGTTATTGTCATCATACTTATTTTGATAAAGCGACATTTTTTTATAATTTTAGCTGAAAAATACAACCTACCGCACTTATATTTTAAATAACTATTACAATTAAATGATTATTATATATTTTAATTCCAAAAATTAATAAAAAATGTTGAAACTCTAAATCTAAAACAATAATAGAGGATTATTTTTTCAATAAATATGGGTGTGTCACATCTGATTTATTGCACATCTTAATATCGCTATATTTATACCAAAGACAGCGTTTAATAGACGTCCCCTCGCGGACACCATCACTGGTATGGAGAATGCATCACAAAACCTTTTAATTAATGTAGGAATTAAATAGTAACGAATTATATTCGGCAAAAGTCAAACTCGGGTTCTTAGAATCACAAAACATTCTACCCACCCCATTTATTTTATTTTATGCATTCGATTTAAAATGCAAGTATAACTACAACTAGTGAATAAATAAAACAGTGATCCTCTGCTCCACATGGAAGTGGTGTCGTGATATTCCTCGTTTGGTAGAATTCTTTTTCTATCTCCGTATCTAAGAATGTCGGCGAGATGAAAGCGTTTTGAAGTCGGTAGCATACACGTACACGCATTCTACATTTAAGCTGATATGTGTGTTTCAGGAATCAGTATTTTGTACAGCAAACAAATCAAGGAACCACCGAATTTATTCTCCTTTACGTCGCCGCTATCTACGGACGTTTGGCTTTACATGGCTACCGCTTTTCTAGGCGTCTCCTTCCTCATGTATGTCTTGGCCAGGTAAGAATATTTTATTTTACTTTATATCAAAATAGGTATTTTGCAATGATCAACGCAACACAATGCATGTTTTGTTTTTTTTACTGATGTCAGTATTGTAAGTTATTATTCCAAAGTTCATCGTTCAAAAAACGTCACGTTTAAGTTAAATAATCATGGTTTTAGAAAATAGTATGTATTGATAATTTTCGATACGTATTGATTTCAAATTCTCAAATAGAATTAAATTATTTCTCTTTGTTTCAAAGACATGTATTTGCTCTCACAGTAGTTTTTCATATATTTCAGAAAATATAATTGAATTCTATTTGAAAATTGGAATTAGGACCTCGATGTTCATAAAATGAGAAATTTTAGAAAAAAAAGTTCCTGAACGAAACTTTAAAATTTAGGATTTTTTCTATTTTCTTATACTTCACTTTATTTATGTGGAGAAATTTCTTTTTGTAACTTTTCTCGTAGAATCGAATATGTAAAATTAAATTCTGTTTGAAAATGTGAAACCAGAGCAGAGATTTCTAAAACCATAGCTTGTGACCCAAAATGAGATATTTTTAAAATGTTTACAGCTGTAAATGAGGGGTACATACTTTATGCACTCTTTAGAGTTTGTAGAGTCATTTTTCACGTCCTAGTTCTTGAAAAGTTTATGTTGCTTAGTAACGGCTACTTTTCACGCTCTGGTGGCCCATTTATCAATGGTTTTATTTACTTTTAAAATTATTATTTTTTACTCCACACTGTATATGTTATGTTTTTTCACGCTTGACAGAATGGATACATAGCTTATATCAATCCTAGAGTGAATAAGAAAAACATCTGACTTGTTGTCAATGTCACAATATATGTTATTCTTTCGAAAATGGAAAAAAATCTAAAATACCTAATCAAATCTACACCCTCATGAATAACAGTATATTATTCAATGGGCATGTAATGTTTGCTATTACTTTAAAGAATAAAATTTGCGAACACTAGCGAAAGCGAGTGCTGTAAATCATTCGAATGAGTAATAGCCATTACATGCGAATAGAATGCTATACTTTATCCACAACTATAACATGAAAAATATATGTTTATTAGAACCAAATATGTTATCACACCTTGACAGATAAATAACAATAGCTCGCGTCACTCTTTCGCAGCATACTTAACGCAAAACAATTTTCTAGTATTATTAGTTTAAGCTCAAAAAGAAAAGTATGAAAAATGACAAAACTGGTGAACTTTGGTTTTTTATGTAGAAAAACTTACTTAAAAGTAATTTGATTTTACTCTTTTCCCAGGTAAGATTTAAATTTGACATAACGATTGAATAATAATATTATTCCATCGAACTGTGAATATCATTTAATTAGCAACAGTAACGAAGGTTATTAATTTATATAAACGATTGAATTCTACGTATATTACTTGACAGTTGTAGATAAAAATGTTAAACTATATTTGACATGACACCCACTGAATTTCCCACAATTCTCTACGCGATAAGCGATTGTTTCAAATGTTCACAAATGTTCGTTTACGTGATTATAACTTTAACTTTGTGAATACCATCTTATTGTTTTCTCTTCATGTTGGTCGTTCAAAAAGTGTACTGTACAACTCGTGTGGAATGCTTATAGCCCTTTTGGATGATTGAGACACTTCACGGAGCTCGAAACTTTAACCTCAAGGGATATAAGCATCACATTAACTTTTATTGTACGATATATATTTATTAATATTTTGATTGTAGGAAAAATGTTGTATGTATTGCGACACCTGTGTACTAGTGTTTTTAACCCGTGCTACAATTTTAAACAGCACTCGACTAAAAACACTTACTTTACACATTTGCATAAATAACTATTATTTGACATTCTTGTACCTTTATTCAAAAGAAAATATTTTTTTCCAATTTTAATTCCCTATGTCAAGATTTTTAGTTTTCACATGTAGGTATATGACTTTGATATAGATAGCACACAAAACTGTGGAATTCATGTTTATATAACTTTTTTATCCTTATCTATTGGCAGGTTCAGTAATACAGTGGACATTTCACGATAATGCGATTAGCCTACATTAGCTAATAACATATTTCATATTCCATCCTATGAAACAACAGCTTTAAACGCTTTTGTGTGGATATGAATGTTTACAGTTCATATTGATGATAATACATCATTGTTTTGCAATTAGCAACACTGAATATTCCATACACGAATTTACAATTGAATTCGTCGTGGCATGAAAAAATTGATTTCATATTGTTTTTTAACGTAGTTACAGGTTTTAAATATCAATTATATTTGTATGTGAGTTTAATTTAACACGGAATATAAATTTTTGATATTTGAAATTGTCAAACATTTTTTCATAGTTTATTTGTTTTCAATTTTGCATAACGGAATTATTTACAGAATAATGAAATATTTATTTTATTTATTCATTTATCATCCAATTCAATCGGAATTTCCGAGGAAAAGATTAAAAATGTCTGTGAATTTGCATCCCGGACTAGACACTATTTTTGTCTTTCTTTCATTTATTATGCAAAAATTTTATTAATACATCAATCAATCGTTTACTAGCGTGATTTTACAATAAAAAATATATCGTGAGTATTTTTTCACGTGCATGAAACATGAGGATTTATCATATCCATTGTTACGAATTGATATTTGATTGACAGTAATGTATACTTGCTTGTCTCATTAAAAACATAGGGATATAATATTTCTAATTATAATTATTTCATTTTTTTGTATTAAGGGAATTAAAACTGTTTGTTCATATGAAAAAAAAAATTATTGAGAGATTAGGTGTATCATTCTGATTATGTTGCTGCAAACACTTTACTTGTGCTTGATAAGTAAAATACAAGCAAAATAAACAATAAAACAATGTTTGTACACTTCACAAAGGTGTGAATGTAATTAAATTAAAGGGGATGTACAAGGACAATTATCTATACTAAATTAAAAACTAATTTTTCTAATGACTTTTTACTCTTAATTAAGAAAGTAATTAACTGTATACACTTTTAATTACTCGTGACAATATAAGGTAATTGAATTTAAATAGATAAACTAGGACAGAAATATATATTGTGTCAAGCATTTACTCATTTCCCAGCTATTATTATGTAAGCATTTTTATTGGTTACATTTTTTCAAAAAAAACTTTTTTCTAAAATTGACACACAAAATTTCACTTTGTAAAACTGATTGACATTTGAAATGTCAAGTTTTTCATAACCAGTTAGGAAATAAAAATTTTTGATCACTGATGATGAAAAGTGAATTTCTCAAATAAATGTGCTGTTTCCATACTTTAGTCAATTTTAAAAAGTGATTGTTTATATGTCAAAATTCAAAATTAGAAGAAAAAATTAAAATTGTATCAAAATTAGAAAAAAATATTGTATGAAACACGTTAGAAAATGCCATATTTTTTGCGATTTATCCCACCGTTAACGCAAAATGTAGCATTTTCTAACTAGTTACATAAATATCTATTATTAATGACTTTTATTAATTGCATTTTAAAATATCTAATCTAATTAATCTAAATCTTAAACAATAAATATATGAATTCTAATTTTATACACATACACAAAATTAAAATTTAACGATTATTTATTTTATCGTACGTCTAAACTAGAAATTATAGTATTAATAATAATTATAATATTATAAATATGAATTTCTTTCCGTAACTTTTGAAGAAATTTTTTTTTTTAAATTGTCAACTTGTTTCATATGTGAGTTTTTATACCACTTTTCGATTGTTTTATTGTGAAACCCATTTTATTAATAGACTATGGTCCGGTTGCATAAAGCATAATTAAGTAATCTACTAGTTAACTTGACGTTTTTTATCATGATATTAAAAATACATTGCTGTCAAGAATTTAACCAGTGATTTAAGTTAACAATGCATCATGACTTTTGAAGAAAAAAAAACTTTATTGAAATACTGACCTCATAAATAGAAACCAAAAATTTATTTTTATAATTACAATTACTGACTGCAAATTTTATTTTCTTTTTAATTAAGTTTTTTAATATGTGTTTATATTTTTTCAGAATGTCACCTTCAGATTGGGAAAGTCCACATCCGTGCGATGAAAATCCAGAAGAATTAGAAAATATTTGGGACTTTAAAAATTGTCTCTGGTTCACTCTTGGTGGTATTATGGCCCAAGGTTGCGACATCTTACCCAAGTAAGTTAAACATCCATCACTGTCGTAATTTAAATGTCATTTTAGACACTATTTTGTCTCTTACTACGCAACAACTATTCGTAAATGTTTCCGATAAATTCACTGCTCTTATTATAACTTATGATTATTTCACACTTGTCATTTTCACCCAATCAAAATGCTTTATTTGATGGCCATAGGTAGTTTTTCAGTGAAGAAATTTGATAAAACCACAGTATCATAGTTATGGTTACATTTTGTTGATATCAAAAATTTTTGTTTGAACTGTTGTCATTCTTGAAATAATCAAGCAAATATAATTCGAGCTATGAATTTAATACTTAAATTTCTTTCATAATTTCTGCGAAGTAACGGCAACTCGGGTCAAAAATGACTCTTAAATCACTCCAGTTTCGCTGTCGTAATCTAAATGTCATTTTTTTGACACTCGTTTGTCTCTCAACAACTATTCGTAAATTGTTTCTATAAATTCATGGCTCTTATTATATTAATTATGATAAAATATTTATAATAATATGTAAGACAGCGTGTTAAAATTTCAGTTTGTTTTACGAAATTTATTTCAATATTCCCCGTGCGAAAAGTGCTAAGCACGCCCCTGGCAATTTCTCAAATCTCTCAAAACAAACTGTCAGAAAATAAACTTGCAAGCAAAGTTCCCGCGGCAAAGAAAGACAAAGAAAAAATACAAACACTTTACCTTTCAGTCAGTCTTTGTTGATGCTCAGCTGTCACTCTCAACTGATGTCTTCGTGACGTCATGCTCTCAGCCTGAAATTAAAAATAGCATTAACGTTATGCACACATAACAAAGTAAATAAATATCACCACAAGACCCACCGGCCTTACAGAATATGTCACTAAATTTTTGATAAAATAGCTATTTTTAATAATGATTGTTATGTGCATATTTTACAGCAATTTTTTTTTTAATGACAAGAGGTACCGGCTCTCCCAGTTGAATGATTTTTATCCAAAGTTGATCAACTTATGCCATTGATTTCAATTATTTAAATATGAAGTTTTATTAATTCGTTGAATATTTTCATGTCATTATTTATATTTTGTTCACTACTAGCGCTTAAATGCCAATCCTACCGATAGATATAAGACGCTGGTCAATAATGGTCAACCGGGTTGTATTGTATATGGGTGTGTTCCAAAAACAATGTTGATATAGGGCTATAGGCATTTAACGTGGGAAAACAGTTTTTCGTAAATAAAAACTCTCCGACTAACAACTAACTTACCATATTGTACAGGATAAAACTATATGTATTTCTACATCTTTTTTAATACACATTACTACATTTTAATAGCATAATTTAATGAAATTTAGAAAAATTAATTTAAAATTATCGGCTCATATCTTTATTGCTCTCCACACAATATGATTGCTGTCAAATTGTAGTTATCAGATTAGAGAAAAGGCCTACAGAGTCAAAGGTTCTTAGTTCGATTCCGACTTAAACTTTTTACCTCTCGTCGTAAGAGTGACTTTTCAATTAATTAAGCACGTTTTGAAGTTTCTAGAACACGATTTTAATATATTTACGATGACGTCTATCCGTGTATGTAGATGGATGTTGTAACAATTTCTCAAATACTAGTGAATAAAAAAAATTGAAATTTTGGACACAACACTCTAAATTAGATTTGATTAAATTTTGATGTTAATTGTGCAAGTGTTGTTTTCATGAAGATCTGAAGTGTATTTCTAAAATATCTTAATTAATTATGAATAATAATTTAATATTAAGTCATTATTAGCTAAAATTTTACAGTTCAAATTTGTTTTTACCTAGTCCTATTCAACTATTATATATTATAAATAATACGGTAAATACCAAACATTTTAATTTTTTTTTCACTTCTAGCCTAGACACCTCTTTGACATGAGAAATTGTTTTTCACTACCGCTTACTCAGTAACCATAGTCACCTATAGGTCAATAATAAATTATTATTAACCAAGATCGATAATTAAAACTGTCACTTTTTAAAGAAACTCAAGTCTCCAAATCCAAATATTGTTTGAATAATTTAACTCAAGAAACGTATAAAGTATGGATTCACAATTTAAATATGCCGTCTAATTTAAATAAGTTAAATATAACCAAATAAAAAATCAAAACTGAGGTTGACAAACTGAAACGTTAAATATAAAAACAAAGACAGCCTACTTTATTTTTACGAATATTAAGAAAGAAATTAATATTCATGTCAAAATGTTTGTTATTGGTAATATAATTTTTTTATTAGGATTAGGATTGAAATGCTAGTAGTAAAGTAAATAATATATATATACCACGGTTGAGAAGAGCATTGACCAGCGCTTTATGTACCTCGGTTGCTCCGCTCTTCGGGGCACAACTTGGCGCTAGGTCAATAATGATAGTCTTCTCAATCTTGGTGTATAATATACTATTGCATCACCCTGTGACATCTATTTAAATTTTTCTACTGTTGTCAAATTTGCGGTAACCATTAGTATCATACAAAGCACCAACGTCCTCTATTTAGTAGCAGGGCCGGATTTATGTTAATTAAACAGTTTATTTATCAAATATTTGAATAATTTTTAATACCATATACCACCCTGATGAAGCATAATTTACAGCCGAATTTTTGAAATTCTTACTATTCAAAAAGTTTTTCCCTAATTACCAATGATCCAGTCGAATAATCCCAATTCTTTATTGAAAAACATAAAATTTAATTTTGGCACTTTACTTGCTTTATATTTTGTAAACTATTCTATATCTTCATATGATATCATTGTTGATACTCAGAAGAACTTGATGATATTTTAGGCATTGTTCCATCATAACAGTTCTCAGCCTATTTTTTACTATTGTTAGTTTTGAAATAAATTCTCAAGATGATTTTCAAGTTTGGAAAAGAAACCTGCACTGTTTTCCTATTATTAAATTATACATAAATAGTTCTCAACCAAAGACACTATTATTTTCTTTTATTAAAAATTAAGTCACTCCGTTGCACATTAGTAAAGTTACAAGTTTTACAGATTGGCTCTTTCTTATTTTTCAGTAACGTAAATTTTTAATAAAATTGTTAATTTGGTGGGGGCGTTTTGGCTGTAGCCCAGTCTGTCCACCCTTAAATCCGGGCCGGTTTAGTAATTGATAATTCGCACTCATATATCGAGAACTAACATATTCTGCACATATTGCACAATATATATCTCATTTCAGAATCTATCCGCGGCAGTTTAGAAACTAAGACGTAATAAATTGAAATGGATATTCTCTTTTTATGTTGAAGATCATAGAATAAGCAGAGAGTAATGATTAACAATAACGGCAGTATTGGATCTTGTGTCTATATGAATTTCCAATTCCACATTTCGGAATATGAATAAGTAATAGATTTGTAAGCGAGAGCTTTGTGTCAAAATTGCGAGCAGTTATACGCTGAATAATTCACAGAGGGATCTGGACAGCTCATTCTCTAGCTATTTGCACACCATCTAATATTTATCAGCTTGATGAATTATTTCTTTCTTCTCTTTGCTTGTGTTTGCTCTGCGGACGAGATATATCGCTGAATTATAACTCAGATGTAAATAAACCGAATCATCGCGCCTTCTACACCTTTTAAATAACAAGCAAGATTTATTTCATTTTCAAATGGACATCTCTATAAAGCTAGCTAATTCTCCAGTTAGGTTAGGTATTAATAATATATTATATTATACACCAAGGTTGAGACAATGTGCTAGTCAATAATGGTCTTCTCAATCGTGGTATACAGCTGTCCATTTTAAGTGGTACACTATTGCTATCTCGGGAAATATAAGAGCTACGAGGTCGGTTAAATTAGCAAACAATTTCTATTTTATAAGACTACTTTAATGAGCGAAACAATTATTTTTTTCGACCAGTGGTTCTCAAAATACGGAGTACAACTTTCTTATTTCAAATGGGAACATACTTTTTTTATTTGCTTATTCGATTCGAAAACTTTCAAATTTTACAAAATTTTGTTTGTAATATTTTTTAAAGAATTATAGCTACGTTGATGCCAAATTTACAAACAGAATTTAATTATCTCTTTTCGTTTCGGAGATATTTCCTGTCAAAGTTGCACCACAAAAAAAGTGGGTTTTTTGAGTATATTTCAAAAATGAGTAGAGATACAATCTTAACTTCTTTACCATTCGATTCTATGGGAAAATTTATATAAAAAAATGTTTTGCCCACATATATGTTCTTTGGAACGATTAGGTGAAACATAAGAAAAACGACAAAATCTAAGTTTCAAATTTTCGCCTCGAAATTTTTTTGTCTCCAAAATTTTTTATTTTCTGGTCTTCAGTAGATATCAATGCGCTGATTCCAAATTTTAAAACAGAATTCAATTATCTCTTTCCGTTCTTGAGATATTTATATTCAAAGATATACCTTATAAATTAGGTTTTTTAGGTATATCTCTTCGGCGACCTCACCATTCGATTCTACGGGCAAAATTACATAAGTGTACCAATTTTCAGATTTTTATCTCAACACATAGAAGTTCTACAAGGAAAAACTGAAAATGGCCAAAAATCGAAAAAAATCTAAGGTATACCCCTTGCCATTTTTTCGATTTTCGCCGATTTCGTTTTTCTTTTCTACAAATTGTATCCTTTGCAATAAAAATCTAAAAATTGGTATACTTATGTAATTTTGCCCCCCGTAGAATCGATTGGTGAGGTCACCGAAGTCGTAAACCTAAGCCTTAAAGGGGTATACCTAAAAAACCTGTTTTATTAGGTATTGCCAAAACTCAACTTTAAACACGAATATTTCAAGAACGGTAAGAGATAATTTAATTCGGTTTGAAAATTTGAAATTAGCATATCGATATCTACTAAAGTCTAGAAAATGAAAAGTATTGGAGAAATAAAGTTTTACGGAGAAATTTTGAAATTCAGGTTTTTTCAATTTTCTCATTTTTCTCCCAATCGTTCCAAAGAACGAATATACGGAGAAAACATTTCTTTATGTAACTTTTCCCGTAGAATCGACTGGTATAATCGTTGATATTGTATCTCTTCCCATTTTAGAGGTATAGCAGAAAAACACACTTTTTTGAGGTGCAACTTTGACATCAAATATCTCCGGAACGAAAAGAAATAATTAGTTTAAAAATTTAAAATCAGCGCGTCGAGATCTATCAATGTACACTATCTCCCAAAATAAAAATTTTGGCTACAAAAATGAGTATTTTTGGGATATTTCGCGTTTGACAACACAATTTTTTGTTTAATTCTATTAATAATAAGAGAATAATAAATATGTACTTCATTTTAACATTTATAAACTTTTAATTATTAGTAATATATTGCGCACGCCTGTGATTTGAAGGATAAAGTTACTTTAAAAACAGACAATTTGCATTATTGACCTAAATCATTATTAATTTATTATTGCCTAGATTACCGTTGTTACTATATAAACGGTAGTGAAAAACAACTTCGCATGTCAAATGTTGGTAAAAATGGTGGGTATCTAGAATAATAGGGAAAAATAATTATTTCATGATAAAAATCAATTTCTTTTCATTCAAATTCCACATAAATATAGGCCCTGTGGTGCATTTACTACGTTATTAAAGGTGCCCTGGATGGTTGTGCCATCCACGATATAAATATATCATTATCGATTAAGAAGTAATGGATGTTTCATAACTAAGAAACTTGTAAAAAATAAAGTGCAGTACTGGGATGCAATCAATTTCTTTAAAAAATTAATCAACCTCGAACAGTTTCGACCCCGAACTATTCGCCTCTAGATGAAAACCCCAAGTGGGATAGAAACCGGTCGAGGTTGATTAAAATTTTAAATAAATTGACTGCATTCCTGTACTGCATTTTATTTTTCTACCATTACCAATAATTTTAATTATAATTAATGTATGTTTAGCTTTCTAAATTTATTTTTTATTTTATTTTAAAATTTTTAAATATAAATATTTTGTAAAATGCAATTTACCATTTCTGACAGTAAATAAATTAATCTAAATTACAATTGATATCAATAAATATCAAATACTAAAATACAAATAATAAATTTCTATTTATTTTTAAACTCTTAAATATGAATATTTTATAAAATAAAATTTACCATTTTTGACAGTAAATAAATTAATCTAAATTACAATTGATACAATACAATATCAAATACATTTTTTGGAATACATTTAAAAACTTGATAATCATTAAACCGGTTAATATATCGGTTAAAAAAATAATTAAAATTAATTAAAACAAATTAATTATAAAAATTTGATTAAAAAAATAGAGAATAATTAATTAAATTTTTTTTTTAAATATCATCTGAGAAAAATATCACAATTAAAAAAAAGCAATTTAATTAATGAATATTTACAAAAATTCCCGTAATATATTCAGAAAAACGCAGGTCACTTTTCAATTTTAAACTTGCCTGTGTTGACAAAGGCCGTATTTATTTGGGACTTTTTAAGTAACCTTAACGGCCAAAGAAACTACCTACATTTATGACTCTAAAATAAAATGTTAATTGTAAAAACTGTGATGACTCATGTTCAAATACAAATAGAAAACACAGATATAAAAAAAATATATTAAAATTATTCCTCGCTAAATGATATTAAAATAAAGGTTAATGTTCGCTAAAACCGGTTTTTTTTTTTGGTTAACGGTTACCGGAATTTTCGACCTGAAAAATATCGGTTAAAATTTCGGTTAAAGTTCGCAATTTTTGTTCAAAATATCGGTTACCGGTTTTTATTAACCGGTTTTTTTAACCGGTTACATGCCCTGCATACTTCTGAAAACTTTTTGCCAAAAACAAAAGCTGATTGACATGGTAATTATTTGTCATTTTTTATTTACATTTAATGCCAAATACGACGTACTTCTGACAACTTTTCTCCAGAAACAAAATCCTGTTGACATGATTTTTGACATTTTTGCACGCCAAACATAGTCGATTATTTACATTTGATACCAAGCACGACTTACTTTTGAAATATTTTAGCTGAAAACAAAAGACATTCGACAAGGAATTTTTTTGTCATGTCTAGACGCCAGCCCTCATCAAATAATCCTTTCATTTGATACCAAATACGAGTCACTTCTAAAATATTTTAGCAGAAAACAAAAGATAATCGACATGGAACATTTTGAAGAATACAACGGGCGTGATCTTAAGTAATAGTACACTTAAGTTGTGTACTTTTAAAGTGCTATTAGTTTGTGTCTTATATATTAACTTTTATTATTCCTTTTACATCTGTGACTGTATTATTTACGAGATTATAAAAGTATATTATCCTATTATTTCGGCCCTCTACGTTACGGGAAAAATACTGATATTCGATTTTGTCATTTGTTTAAGCCTACTTGATTGCAATTTTAAACACCTGATAAAATTAGTTTTAAACGATATTTCTCTGGAACTAATGATCGGATTTGAAAAATAAAAAAACTGTTGAGAAGAGAATTGAAAGGCTTTTCGAACTGTGTCATATTTGACACTCTTTTCCATTTAAAATTTTTGAGGTGCAGTCCACCCCCATTATAGGGTTGAAGTTATGCCATTGGAACTAATCCATTCAGGTGTTCCCCCTTTATACTAAAAATGACGTGTTCGAGCGTTTTTTGCAAAATTAATGTTAAGTGGCCAAAAATTGCGCTGATAATTTTCATTGAGCCACCCTGTATATAGAAGGTGGAAATAATAATATAAGAAACAGTTAATAAATAAATAATTAGGACAAATGAACTTTATCTAAACAAAAGGATGTCTGTAAAACAATTGATATTTGTTAATTGGACCACGAACCTGGGCCTACAACGGAAATGATGACCGGAAGTACTTATATTTGGAAATTTTGTTTTGATAATTGTTATCTATATTCGCAAATATATTCCAAACCATATCCAAATAAAAATTAATATCTTTTCTCATCTCCAAGTAATTTACAATCATAGTTAATCATGAAAACTAACAATATTTGGATTTGCACCTTAAAATTTTGATTTTACGGCCGAAAAAATCCAAAATGACCCATTTTTCGGTCAAAAATTTTGGTTTTTTAAAATAGTCCAAATTGATAGTCGCCGATGAGCTGATTCTAAATTTTCAAACCGAATTTAATTATCTCTTCCCATTCCTGAGATATTAGGCTTCAAAGTTGCACCTCAAAAAAGTGTATTTTTTGACTATATCTCTAAAATGGGTAGAGATACAGTCTCAACGATTATACCAGTCGATTCTACGCACAAAGTTACATAAAGAAATGTTTTCTTCGCATATATGTTCTTTGGAACGATTTGGTGTAAAATGAGAAAAAAGAAAAAAACCGGAATTTCAGTTTTTCGCTGGAGAACTTTTTGGGTCCAAATCTTTTCATTTTTCAGACTTAAGTAAATACAGATGCGCTGATTTCAGATTTTCAAACCGATTTCAATTATCTCTTACCGTTCTCGAGATATTTGGGTTCAAAGTTGGAACTGAAAAAAATCGTTTTTCAGGAATATCCCTGAAATGGGTCAAGATACGATCTCGACGACTTCACCAATCGATTCTACGGGCAAAATTACATAAGTGTACCAATTTTCAGATTAATATTCCAATGGATACAATTTTTAGAGCAAAAAAACGAAAATCGCGAAAATCGAAAAATCGCCTGATGAACCCCTTGCGATTTTTTTCGATTTTTGACGATTTTCGTTTTTCCTCTATAAAATTTGTATCCATTGGAATAAAAATCTGAAAATTGGTACAAAAATGTAACTTTGCCCGTAGAATCGATTGGTGAGCTCGCCAAAGTCGTATCTGAACCCATTTCAGAATTATTCCTGAAAAACTGATTTTTTCAGGTCTAACTTTGAACACAAATATCTCGAGAACGGTAAAAGATAATTGAAATCGGTTTGAAAATTTGGAATCAGCGCATCTGTATTTACTTAAGTCCAGAATATAAAAAATTTTGGTGACATAAAGTTTCCAAGCGAAAAATTGAAATTCAGGTTTTTTTTTCGTTTTTCTCATTTTTCACCAAATCGTTCCAAAGATCGTATATGCGGAGAAAACATTTCTTTATGTAACTTTGCGCGTAGAATCGACTGGTGTAATCGTTGATACTGTATCTCTACCCATTTTAGAGATATGTTCAAAAAACACACTTTTTTGAGGTGCAACTTTGAGGCCAAATATCTCAGGAATGGGAAGAGATAATTAAATTCGGTTTGAAAATTTGAAATCAGCGCATCGGCGACTATCAATTTGGCTTTTTCAAAAAAATCAATAAATTTTACCTAAAAATGGGTTTATTTGGGTTATTTCACACCCTGGAATGGGTTTAAAGTGCTTAACAATGATTTAGGTGTTCATAATTAAAAAAATAAGTTTAACATGATTATGTGTTGCATTTTATACCCAAAAATCTGATGTGTCCAACACAATACCTCCCGCAACTGTAGTAATACATATATTCTATATAAGTTATTCAATACCTTTAATTTGTAGTTTTAAAATTAGTTTGTTATTGCAGTTCAGAATATTTTTAATTCATTTCATACCTAAAATTCCTTCATAAAATTTGTATGACCAATATGACAGCTATTTTTGACGTTACTAAAACCGGAACCGAATTTACCTTGATTCATGTATGCAAATACATTCCTTATATATTTCTTCCACTATTTTTAATTTTAGAACAAAACTGCTTCATATTTACTTATTTTATCTTTTAAACTCACTTACATTATATTTGACATATGTCAAAATTTGTGAATATATGAATAACTCATCTGTTTTATAAAAATTCCTTGGCCTAAACGATACATAAAATTAATATAATTTATATTTTTTTTTCTATCTAGCTAGAAGTTGTATATAAACCTAATTATGCAGATCGGTAGAAAATTATAAAATCTTTATATTTAATAATAACGTAATTTGCGAAAAAATGGTATTTAGAGGTATTTTTTTAGGAAAACCGGTTTAAAGCTTCAAGTAAAGTACTACTTCCGGTTAACCAATTGTACTCAAAAACTAATCAGTTCATCATATTTGAATATAAGTCTTAAATACCAAATATTATATTTTTTACATGTATCGTATTGGAGTTATCGTGGACGAAAAATCGTCACAGACACACACACACACACACAGACACACACACAGACACACACACACACACACACACACACAGACATACAGACATCACGCTAAAAATAGTGAAATCGTATTCTAGGGACCCTAATTCGTGCTCATATGTTGAAAACTCACACTCGAGAAATCTGACCAAAAACAATACCTCCCTTATCTATATATTGATAGGCGGGAGGTAAAAATGAGTTGAAAAGTGTCTAAACATATTGTATAGTACATTTGGAAATTTGTCACACCTTAAAATGGGTAAAAAGGAACCCAAACCTGACCTAAAATTGGGTTTAAAGGGTGTCAACAATCAAAAACCAAAATTTTGGACTCATACATGGTTATTTTTGGAATATTTCAGCTGTATATGAAAAATTTTACAGTAAAAACCTAAAAATTGTAACTTTTTATATTCAACTGTAATTAGAAATTACTAAAAGTTAGTTACAAACAGGGAATGTAACCGAAATAAATACTGGTTAACGGTTAACCATTATAGAGAACGTTATAATAATAAAGGTTTTAGTTCGAAAACCGGTTTTTAAAAATTGGAAACCGGTTTAAACCGGTTAATATATCGGTTTAAAAAATTATTAACATTAATTAAAAAAAAAGTAATTATAAATATTTGATTAAAAAAAATTATAGAATAAATAATTTTAAAAAATAATAAAAAATTACCATCTGAGAAAATATAAAAATTAAAAAAAACAATTTAATTAATAAATATTCACAAAAATTCCCGTAATTTATTCAGAAAAACGCAGGTCACTTTTCAATTTTAAACTTGCCTGTGTTGACAAAGGCTTTTTAAGTAACCTTAACGGCCAAAGAGACCTACATTTATGACTCTCCAATAAAATGTTAATTGTAAAAACTGTCATGACTCATGTTCAAATACAAATAGAAAACACAGATATAAAAAAAAATATTATTTTTTTTTCTCGCTAAATGATATTAAAATAAAGGTAAATGTTCGCTAAAACCGGTTTATTTTTTTTTTGTTAACGGTTACCGGTATTTTCGGCTTGAAAAATATCGGTTAAAATTATAGTTAAAGTTCGCAATTTTCGTTAAAAATATCGGTTACCGGTTTTTATTAACCGGTTACATGCCCTGCTAAGAATGAAGACCTTTCTCTTTACAATATGTTTTAACTATTTTTCACATGAGCCGTTAATCTATATGTTCGTATGGATGTACATGAATTTGAATAAAACTTTATATTTAAGTTTCTGACATTAATGACATGAGTTAATCTACTTTTGGTAAAAATGGACAACCGGAAGTTTTTTTTACCAAGTTATTTTTCGAAAATTTTTAATTGATTTTAACAAAATTTTAACAACTTATTTAATTAAAGTCGTTGTAACCACATCTTCAATCATGCATTGTAATTAAAATTATTTGGCGCCTCCACCATTTTTCTCACCTGCTTATTTCTTCTTTTGTTTTAGAGGGATATCAACCCGTATGTTATCAGGCATGTGGTGGTTCTTCTCCTTAATTTTACTATCATCTTACACGGCCAACCTAGCCGCTTTCTTAACAATGGAACGTATGGGTCCAACAATTGAAAGTGCAGAAGATTTGGCCAAACAGTCGAAGATCAAGTACGGTGCTGTGGACGGAGGTTCTACATTAGAATTCTTCAAAGTAGGTACTGGTTATAATAAGCTTCAATCTTCAAAGAATTATTAATTTTCAATATTATCTGATTTATGACTTATGAGTGATATTAATATTAATAGAGCCATTGCTATCAAGGCGGATGACACTTATATAAAATAGTTATTTGTATATCAAAGGACTAAAGTATAATTTTTTTATTATGCATATGGAATTTATTCTAAGAGGTGATAACCAAGGAGAATAAACCATATGAGTAATAAAAATACTTTAGTCCTTAGATATATGTACATTATATTTTTTCCAAAATTATTCATTAAAAACATAAATAAATAACATTATGTGTTTGTAAAACGTCAGCTAGCTATTGAGACGAGGATGGCTGTGTTAATAAACGTACTGTCAAAGTGTCAAATATTTCTTTATAATTTTCATTATCTTTACACGTGCTTAGACGTCATCTGCATGAAATCAGATAAATTATTATCAAAGGTACCTAAATAATAAATAAATTCACCAATAATATTATAGAATGATATGTTTCTTATTTTAGGTAGTGCTAAAATAAACTGCAAAATATAATACTCTTAAAATATGGGTTAATTCAGTTTGACAGATGAGTCTGTAAAGATAAATTTTACATAAGAGTCTGTAAAGTTTTACTTTAGCTACTACTTTGGCTAACTTTGCGGAATGATATCGTATACTTTAGTATTGATTTCGACATAACACATTTTTTAGCATTATTAAAATTAATTTTCATTTCTATCAAATTGTATAAAAGAGATTATAAATACAGGCTATAGATATATTTTTAAATAGACAGATTGAGAATGATATTTCATTAGGAAAGTAAATCATGGATTCTAAATAATTTATTCAAAACCAATTAGAATTCAAGATATTAGAGCTGATGAAACATTGCTCGCTTTAATTGATTTCATTAGCATTATTGAAAATTATAAATTCAATTACATATATCAAAAGTTGAATAACCTTTGTACGTGACCAGCATTACATATAAGTATTTTAGTCCGTATAGTAACGAATGCCATATTTCTACAAAATCTGTATTTATTACTGCCATATATTTACTTCTTATACAATAATTTCTTATTCTACATAGCTTAGTGAAAAATATCATAATATATAAATAATTCACAAGATTCTATTTGTTCTTATATTATGGGTTTTTATTGAAGATATAAAGGAGAAACTTATTTTGAAATTTAAATATAGAGTTAAATAAAATCTAAAGAAATAAAATTATAATAAAATGTGCAATAATACATATAAATAATTAAATTTAATAGTGCGTGTTTGTAATGCGCTAAAGAATATATTGTGCTGATAGCGTCACAATAAATGTATTAATTTATTTTTCATTTCCTCTTAAGAAACAAGATAAATAAATAATATAAACAGTTAATGCACTAGAATGAGGTCTTGCACGATTTTTCATTTCCAGCTTATCAATATAATATTACACTCATATTTTTTATTTTTCCCCAAATTAACTTTTAATAATGAAAAGACTGATATTAAAAATTATATTCTTCAAAACGCGGCTGAATTACCCCACTTCACCCCTTGTCCAGTGACTTATCAAAGTTTTTACTCAATTTCACTTCGTTTTAAACGTGAAATATAATGATATTAACTTCTAAACTGACAAATTGATAATTTTCTTCAAATATAGTAGCACACAAAAACCTTACTTCAAATTACAGACTATCCACTTTACCAACTTACAAACATGCCAAACCACAATATTTGGTATCTGGCATCCACACGTGGATAACTTCACACCAAAATCTACGGACGTCACAATTTTTGCGCCTTTTTTTAGTATGATACTTTAAACCGATATTATATAAGATAAAATGTAAATAAAAAAGGATTACATCATATAGAGCAATGAATTAAGATGTACGTTCGATTTAAACGAAAAAAAGGGTCACATATTTTTTTGCATGACCTTATTATCTGCAGCAGATGTAAGAAATCACATCAATATCGGCAATGAGGTACACTCACTTGCACAAATAATACACCGTAATTATATACTCATTCTTTATTTTACTGACATTTTTAACAGCAGCACTACTCTACAATGACTGCCCCCTCTAAGATACATCTCTTATATTAATAATATACCTTACATAATCTCTAAACATTGATTAGTTAAATCAAATTATTTTGCATTATACATTAATTAATTATTTATATAAATCTCACACAGAGTTTCCAAAATTTTCGACCCATGTATACCCCTTTCCTTTCAAAACATTTCGTAGTACCTCTTATTAGAAAATTTCTGGGATACTGTTAGAAACCGAAACGGTAGCACAATTTTTTTAGCAATATACAGTGTATCGGGATTGTGGTTTAAAGTTAAGAAATATTTTTATTTCTAATTAAGGAAATTGTTATTCTTTCAAAAGCTTCATGAGAGAAACCCATCCCCCCTCTTGAGTGTGCGCTTGAATACTTATACAGAATGTGCAACGAAATGCGGAACATAGTACTTTAACATGGGATTTCAAAAAATTGCGGATACTCTCTCTCCTGATAAATTTACAGCAAAACTACAAAAATACAAAGTTTTTCAAAATTAAATTCTGCGTCAAATACAATCATAATTGTTGCAACAGCACGTCTAGAATATGAGATACATACAGTGGCTCACAAAATTATTCGTACACCTAAATTTTATATTTAAAAAGTAAAAAATGGAGTACTTTCAAAAAAATATTGATGTATTATTGACGGGATCAGATTCTCTTATTTTCCAGAAACAAAATGCAATAGCCAATTATGAAAAAAATATTATTTTTCTTATGTTAATTAAATAAAAACAAAATGCGTACAAGAACTAGGTACACAAAATTATTCGTACACTTATGACATCTTGCATATAACGAGTCAATATTTATATTTATAAACATGAAACATCTGTGATTGCATAATTATCATTTGTCTGAGTATTTTGTATAAGATTTTATAAAAAATAGTTCACAAAAATAAGAAATTATGGTAGTTGAAAGGCGAATCTGCTTGAAATTACTTTGCCAGTGTAAATCTTTAAGGGAGGTTGACAAAATTAAACGAAGATCGCACTAAATGTTGAGAACCATATAAGTAAATATAAAAATGAGAACCAGTAGAAAAATATTCACCGTGGAGGCCTTAAATTATTTTTAAGTCATCAGAATAAACTATATATTGAGCGTTAAGTGTAATCAAATCCTAAAAATCCCCTGAATAAATTAATATTAAGAATTACTAAATTTTTTAAGGGTCTATTGGAACATAGACTATTCAAAGAACTTTAAGAAATTTTGGTTCTAATGGTCTTATAGTAAAAAGTGGGCCCTATAATTCCAAACAAAATAAAACAAAGAGACTCGCATTTGGAAATAGTACATTAACACGGATTGTTTTTTGGAAATTGATAATTTTGAGGATTTGAGTGGAATGGCAAATCTTTTGATTGGAGAAATCCAACTTCTGAGCTTAATAACTGCAATTTATGTAGTACAATGAAACACGGCGGGAGGGTCATATTAGTTTGGGAATATGTAGGAGCTAGTTATGACTATATGGCCATTAAAATCAAAATTTCTTAGAGTTCTTCGAATAGTCTATGTTTCAATATATCCTCCAAAAATTTCAGATATATTTTTTGTTAATTTATTCAGGAGTATTTAGTATTTAATTTCATTTAATGCTCAATAAATCGTTCATTCTGCTGATTAAAAATTTTCTTACGGTCCCCACGGCAAATATTTTTCAACTACTCCTCATTTTATATTTACTTCTAATGTTGTTAACAATTGAGAGCAATATTCATATAATTTTGACAACCTCCCTTAAAGATTTACACTGGCAAAGACATTTCACATAGATTCGTCTTTCAACTACCGTAATTTCTTGCTTTTGCGACCCATTTTTGAAAAAACCTTTTACAAAATACTCAAACAAATGATAATTATGTAATCACAGATGTTTTATATTTATAACTATTAATATTGACTCGTTATATGTAAGATTTCATAAGTGTACGAATAATTTTGTGTACCTGTTTTTTGTATGCATTTTGTTTTTATTTAATTTACATAAAATAATAATATTTTTTTCATAATTGGCTATTGAATTTTATTACTGGAATATGAGAGAATATGATGCCGTCAGTAATATATCAATATTATTTTTAAAAGTACTCTATTTATCACTTTTTAAATAGAAAACTTAGGTGTACGAATAATTCTGTGAGCCACTGTATATTAAATATAAAATGTAATATTTACGTTAAAAATTAGACAGCTATGGAAATGAAAGAATATCTATGTGTCAGTCTGTCTTATCTGATGTAGAATTTAATTTTGAACAACTTTGTACTCTTGTAGTTTTACTCTAAATCCATCAGGAGAGAGAGTATTCACAATTTTTTGAAATCCCATACACTGTATAGGTATAACTTTTTATTTCTTTATAGCAATCAAATTTTTCAACATATCAGCGAATGTGGGCGGCCATGGAATCAGCACGGCCCAGTGTATTCACCAAAAGTAATAAAGAAGGGGTAGAGCGAGTCCTGAAGGGCAAGAAAGGTTACGCTTTCCTTATGGAATCAACTTCCATTGAGTTTGAAGTCGAGAAAAATTGCGAACTTGTGCAAGTTGGTGGTCTGCTGGATTCCAAGGGTTATGGAATCGCTATGCCTGTCAGTAAGTATCAATAAATTCAATTACTATGATACAGTGACACAAAACTTATTAATTACAAAAGAAAAGACAAAAAAATGATTGTTTTGAATATTATCTGCGTACAATCTATTTCCCAGAGTATTGTGCGATTCAAAATGTTGGGGAAGGGAGGGGGGATTCATGACGTCATCTTGTCGGGTGAAACCGTATTATTTTCTAAATAAATAAATGTGAAATGACAATATGACAATATAATAATGGATAAAATATACAAAAAGAGTAATAGATTATATTAAACATAAAATAAAGCACAAATTATCAACACCAAATTGCTATACTAGGTATATAAAACTTCAAAGTTGCCTATTTCCTACAATCATGAGTTAAAGTATAAGAAATAATTTTCCACTGTACTTGGCAACATTGCGCATGTATAAATATGAAAAATATCTTATTTCACAATAGCATATTATTCTTTATGCAAAATAGATTTCGTGCGTTAGTATAGTGTGCAGTGTGCTACTCGTGCAGAATCATCCATTTCCCAATTAGTGTGATTCCAGTGCTCAACTTTGTCACATGCCGAATCTTTCATATCTCGTGGAAAATAGGGAACTTTCTGCACTTGTTGTACAATGTACTATTATAATTCAACAAAACAATACTATGCAAAACATTTCTTGTTTATTTAAATTAGTTATAATTAATTTTCTCTTATTTGTACGGCAAACATCGATAAATTAAAAATTCCCTAATTATGCAATCGGCGATCTTTATGCACGGCTGTTCGTAAAGTAATATTCAGATAATTTGTACAATAACCGATATCTACACAATAGTGATCGTAGAAAAAAATATTTAAATATTTCTAAGATTAGTTTACTTCATTATTTATTCTCCTTAATTACATACATGAAATTCAGATTATATTGTATTTTTTATATTCATTTTAACTAGTGTCCGACCAAAACACGATTTTCAACCGAAATCCCGTAACCGAGTATTCGACCCCTTTTCTAGTTTCGCCTCAAACCGAAACTTATGTAGTCCAGTTAAAATTTAGTTAAACTTTTATAAAACACGGAAATCTCTTACCTTCAATTTAGAAAATCACTTTATTTTTATAGAGATAATGGCCCATATCCTGAGCTTATTTTTATAATAAAATCGCTTTTAGGAAGCTTGATTTTACATTATAATCTCATGAGACCAAACGTCACTTTTAACAAAAACACTCAAAAGTGAGCACGGAATACAGGCAACTATCTTTTCTTTATTAAAGAAGTAAAAGCTTTAGTTATCTATCATCACCTCACAAATATCACAAATAATCACAATCAAATAAGTAGTGTTCTCAAGAAGTATTTGTTCCTAACTAACAGGTTCTTTTATAATCTATACTATTCTCTTAAAAATAACGTTACTTTTTTGTTAATTGTACAATAAATCGTTGTCTTAAATTTACAAATTACATTATTGAGATCTTGCATTATTTTGCACTTGACACATGTGTACAGCTTCCTAATAACAATAATAACAGAATAACCATATCTTTGAAAGGAAGAAAAATGAAATAACATACAAAACAAAACTATTAACTAACAAACAAAAAAATAGGCGAGTAAGACCGTTCCAAACAAACTCAAAAGCGCCATATAGATACGAACAATAGTGTCGGCCGGCCTAAAATTTCGGGCAATTTTTGGTCAAAACCAGCATTTTTGGCCTAAACCGAAAACGAAACCGAAATTTCGGTTAGACATTAATTTTAACCCTAGACTTAGCAATATACTTCTTAATTTATAATTTAACTGAAAACCTTTTCTTAGTTTTAGTTCGGAGAACAAACGTAGTATAAAAATAAAATTCACCAATTTTTTTCGAATTAAAACTCAGTACCTTCTCATAATAACATTGAAAAAATTACAAATTTGAATAATCAAAAAACATTTGTGAACAATTAGGTGAAAAAAAAACTATATCGATTTAAATATTAATAAAAACTAAAAATTAAAAAACAATATCTAAAATATGGAATATGTAATTAAACATTTATTTAAATATTTAAGAATTCTTAGAAGATACATGATTCTTATGAAAGAAAGGAAATGTATTGGCTGCATCAGATTTTTTAATACATTTTTGTTTTCGTCTTGACATCCTCCAATTAACGACCCGATATAAAAACATATCAATAATTAAATCTAGTCGAAGACGAAAGCCGTACCTTATTAACCGCAAAAAATATAAAAAATCTCATGTTATCTGGTAAAAACATCAATTCCGGGAAATGAGCTACCGCTGTTTCTAAGCAACAACCACAAACAAATTTAATTACTGCACCTAGCAACCCTGTGAAATGTTTTTATGATGAACGCTACACAAATTCTAATGTAATTTGCATAGTTAATTGCAAATTTACTTTGCCAAGATGACAGACACATTATCATAAAATTCTATTTTACATTTTTTACCAGTAAATCCAATGTACGTTGTTTTTTCAGAAATGTAATTTTGATACATTTTAAATTAAATTATATAAATTTGTAATTACGAATATTATATGACTAATGACTAATTACCCATTGTTTAATGTACCAAAATTAGGTATATACATATTATTTTTTTCAAAATACGTATCTACAATAATTACAGAAATGCATAAATAGTAGTATTAAAATAAGTACACTAAACAACAAAATGTAATATTAATAAATGTATCATTTTTGCATGATTGATTCGCAACGAAATTTAAATCGCAAGATACCTATTTCTAATATTGCTAGTGCAGTAGTTTTGAATTTATTACCATCGAAATGAAGAAAAGTTTACGATGCAACATACATACATACAAAAAAGATAAGATAGAGAAACACCTTCTGATATAAATTTGAGATATTGCTGGAATGTAAACTTCCCTATCCTACAAATGTAAATAAATAAAGAAATATGCATTTCATTATTTCAATTCTACGCCTTTTCCAATTTTAATTCAAAAAAAACAAATAAAAATCTGATTTAATAGATTTCTGAAAACACACCCTTAACGGACAACTAAGTTGCATAATTGAATAAAAATAAAATATTAACACTTGAAATAATTTTAACACATAAAAATGCCACTGCACTCTACTGTGGTGAAGTATCGAATGCTTTATTTTTATTTTTGTTTTCCAAGAAAACTCCAATTATCGTTTTGGCAAAAATCGAATGTGAGATTTAATGTTTCTATACCTATTATTTTTTATGAAGTATAAAATATCATTCCCAGCTACTGTTTTAATTTTAATTTTAGTTTTAATTTTATGTTTTAGTCGCAAGAAAACTATATCACATGCCTTTGTGCGTTCCCTGTATATGTTTTTGTTTTAATTTTAATAGGCTACTGTCGAATTGAAAGAAAAATAGTATAAAAACTAAAAATCAACCATTTTGACTACCAATAATAATGACAAAAACTATATATTATCTTATAATTTCAATGAAATTAGCATTTGAAATTCAAATTTATGTAACAGGAACATATCTCTAATGTCAGAGAGAGCAGTTTACAATGCTAAAATTTTGTTTCCAACGCACACTTTATTTTCAGAAAAAAAACATTTAAATATTTTAATTAATATCTCAAAAACTATCAAGTTTAGAAAGTAAGAACACTTAAACTTTTTTAAAGCAAAAATTATTTTCTGTCTATTAATGCAATATTATACAGGTATTACAAAAGTATATATAGGTATGGCAATAACTACAAAAATTAAACTTTTTCTTTACCAAATTTTCACAAATGTAGTTAGCTTATTAAAATTACTAAAAACTTTATTTAAATACTTTTTCGGTATCTATACTAAGTTCAGAGAAAAATTTCCAATTTCGCATTCCACCCTATATACGAGTATTTAGAAAGTTTTAATCTTAAAATCTAATTAGACCTTTTTTAAAATGAACACATTTTAAGGTTAAGACTATAACCTGCAAACAAACAAAGTACATACTGTAAAAGGAAAGCAATAACATTTAAAACCGAAGTGCTCTAAATTGAGAAGAAATGGTTGTTTGTGTGTTATTAGAGATGGTTGCGGCTTGTTGCGTTTACGACGCGAATTAGCGGCGTAATGGTGGAGATTTTAGGCTGCTGGAGATAATTTATGTGATGCGAGAGACGCTGGACGCAGACGTCATAAACCGGCGACCGGCGACCGCCAGCTCAAAGCAGCACTCGTAAAATAACCGCGGGGGGCAAGCTACGACACACAGAACTTAAAACAACCATACCATCGGCCAAATACCTTCAACAGGCATTATAACAGACAAATCAGATGAGAAATAAGTCAAATACAACTCTAGAGCTCTGGGCGCATTATTGTTAAAGGGGATTTTTTTTTTGGTCATTGAGGACTTTTAAATAAATAGTTATTGGATATCAAAGTTCATCTCTACTCATTTTAGAGATATACTGAAAAAAACATACTTTTTTGAGGTGTAAATTTGAGAGCAAAAATCTCTGAAATGAAAACAGTTAATTATATTCTGATTATAAATTTTAAACCAGCGCATCGACGTGAATAGGGACTCTTCAAAAATCAAATTTTGGACCCAAAAATGTTTACCTGTAATTAGAAATTAGCCTGGAAATGAAAAAAGCGTTTATTTTTTTTAACTCAAAAAGCGAAAGATTTCGTTAAACTTCTTCTTTGGGCTTATGGTAATAAAATGAACATTAGGTACATAATACGCAGTAAAATAAAATGAGTCTATTAAATAAATATAAGCAAATTGATCGCTAAAGAATTGCTTGCAGTTTAAAAAGTATAGTATAAAATTTAAAAGGTATAATTCATAAAAAAAAATCCTTCGAGCAAAGTGCCTTTTGGCATTCCCACTGATTTTGTCAGTACAGTACTGATTTTCAGACTCCTGCTGTTCTAATAAACAATTTGAAACATATTTTGTACAGATTTTTACAGTCTACTGAATGTACTGATTTAATTTATACAAATCAAATATTAACTAACTATTAACTAAAATTTCTGACCTCCATCTATCGACTCGTTATAAAACAATTCATTTAAATTCGTATTCGTTAAATGGATTAGCCACTAACCGAGATTAGTTAGTCCCAAAGTTATACATACCATCATGATCATACATTTGCTTCTGAAATGTCAAATAAACTACAATCCCAATTCAATAAGATAACTCCACTAGTTTGGTGGAATTAGCAACATTTGTAGGTGATTATCTGCTAATATCATCTAAATGATTCAGAGGAAGATTTAAATGATATTAGACAACCCAGTATAACATAATAAAACAAATTCTTTAATAGTGATTTATGCAACTAGTGTGTAAAACACTATGTTACATATACGTGTTGAGTACAACATTTTTCCTAGAACCAAAATATTTATAAAAAATGATTTCAAAAGTAAATACCATTGATAAATGTATTTACGTTGTCTAACACGGCTACTTTTTACTCACTAGTGCGTGAGAAGTACTTTTCGTATACTAGTGCATGATAATTAACTCTTTATAAACTCAAAACAGGGCATAAAATATGTAATTTATGCCGGGTTATAAGAAAAATTTTGTTCGACCCCCATGGAAAGAATCACTTTTTTTCACACTATATAAAGATTCAAAGTTGCTTATTTACTATAATAGTGGGTTAAAGTGTGAGAAATTATTTCTCACAGTATTTGCCAACACTGCGCATGCGCATTGTAGTAAATTTCTCTTTGTGAGGTTACTTACGTCATATTGTTCTTTATTTCAAATAGCTTCCGTGCATGTATTTTTATTCTGTACAGTTTAGTAATGCGGTAGTAGGAATAGTATAGTGTGCCACTCGTGCAGAATCACCTATTCCCACCTTGTGTGATTCCAGCATTCGACTTCGTCTCTTACCGAAACTTTCATACCTTGTGGGAAATAGGCGACTTTCCGACATTTGTTGCACAATATACTATTTCCCAGATACTTTGCACAGGTTGTCAAGGTAATCTAACAACTGTGAAAAGTTTCTTACTTTATGCATTGTTATTAGAAAAAAATTGTTAACATTTTTAGACAGTTGTAGAAAAATAAATATTTTTTCCTACGACCACTGTTAAAAATAGTCTTTTTAACGCTTGCTTAGCAAGTTAAAAATAACAGTTTATAACACAGTAAATACTTTTAACACGTTGTCATTGACAACGTGTTAAAAGTAAAAAACAAATTTACTTTTAACAGCACTTATGTTCAGTTGTTCATAACAAATACATCATGACCTGTCATAAATGTCATTCTATATTTTTTATTTACTAATATATAACTAGGGTCGTAGGAAAAATAGTGTATGATATTTGTGTTAAAAGTGATTTTATTTCGTTCGTGGGGTTTGTTACACTCGGCTTCGCCTCGTTTCAAACTTCCCCACTCACTCATAAAATGTCACTTTTAACACTTATATCATAAATAACTATTATAACAAAAAGAACATACAATAACATTTTGCCACTACTAGGTCGCATGTGTGTCTCCCTTTCACAAATTTTAAGAATTGCTGATGCGCAATTGTCTTTTTAAAATCAGACAACCAATAAAGTTGCTAAGACAGATAACATCATAAGACATCGCAACGAAAATCTCTTATAGCTCGCAAACAAAATAATATTTAAATGAAATATTTTCGCTAATACTCATTACTATAGTTGTACATTTTCATACTCTTATACAAAATGGTAATATTTGGACAATGGTTTAATCCCCTATTATTAAGATAAATTACATTTAAGTAGTCGACTGTCAGATAAGAAAGTTGCAGTCTATGGTACGATTAATAATAGGTGTTGTTATCTATGTCTCATGCTTGCCCTCGCCTATCGGCAGCTGTCTGTCGCCGTCGCTCCACGAGGTCCCAGGAGGCCGTGACAAAGCGACCGCCTCGCCGGAACTCCATGTGGAGTTCCTGGAACCCACGGGCACTCAGGGGCACTCACACACACGTACACACATCGCTCCCGGGGGACCCATGCCCATTCCTTGCTGGTTGTTCTTGGTGCCCAATCCCGAACATTTAACTATTCGGTTACGGTTTGTTTGTTTCAGATTCGCCGTATAGGACAGCGATAAGTGGGGCAGTGTTGAAAATGCAAGAGGATGGTACCTTGTATATGCTGAAGGAGAAGTGGTGGAAGACTATGCAGACTAACAGATGTGTGGTAAGGGAGTATAATTGTTGTTGATAGTTTTTGCTTGCACTGCATTTAGTAACTAGCGATTTCTAAACATTGTAAAATATTTCAACATATTAGGCGCTGGCTTTTATTTAACCGTAAGGCAAAAATATTTTTTCTGTCTAAAATATATAAATAATTAAAAATTACATTAACAATAGTATAATAAAAAATCTGATGTAGACACTACATGACTTCCTAGTACACTAAATTATACATATTTTTTGCTGCACTTAATTTAAACTAATTTTATTTTAAAGTGAAATTATTCTACGGCTAATCGTTTCTCCCTTCGAAATGGATCATCTTTTATAAAATTTATAATAATATTTATCACTATTCCCTATTATATTATACAAAATTATTTAACATAGGCGTGCGCACGGTGGGTACCATGGGTGCCGTGGTACCGCCTAATATATTACTAATAATTAAAAGTTTATAAATGTAAAATAAAGTACATACTTACATACAAAAATTTTGCGGGCGAGGACAAGGCAAACTTATTTATTATTCTCTCATTATTTGTAGAATTAAACCAAAAATTGTGTTGACAAACGTGAAATACCTCAAAAATACTAAATTTTGAACCCAAAATTTTAATTTTAGGAAATAGTGTATATTAGTAGATCTCGACGCGCTGATTTCAAATTTTCAAACGGAATTTAATTATCTCTTATCATTCCTGTGATATTTACTGAATAAGTTGCACCTCAAAAAAGTGTGTTTTTTGGCTATACCTCTGAAATAGGTAGAGATACAATATCAACGATTATACCGGTCGATTCTACAGGCAAAATTACATAAAGAAATATTTTCTTCGCTTATACGTTCTTTGGAACGATTAGATGAAAAATGAGAAAAATCGAAAAAACCTAAATTTCTAAATTTCTCCAAGCAACTTTTTTTCTCTAAAACTTTTCATTTTCTATACTTAAGTAAATATCGATAAGCAAATTTCAAAATTTCAAACCGAATTGAATTATCTCTTAGCGTTCTCGAGATATTCGTGTTTAAAGTTGACTTTTGGCAATACCTAAAAAAACATGTTTTGTAGGTATACCTCTTTAAGGGTTAGGTTTACGATTTCGGTGACCTCACCAATCGATTCTATGGGCAAAATTACATAAGTGTACCAATTTTTAGATTTTTATTGCAAAGGATACAATTTGTAGAAAGGAAAAACGAAATTGGCGAAAATCGAAAAAATGGCAAGGGGTATACCTTAGATTTTTTTCGATTTTTGGCCATTTTCAGTTTTTTCCTTGTAGAACTTCTATATATTAAGATAAAAATCTGAAAATTGGTACATTTATGTAATTTTGCCCGTAGAATCGAATGGTGACATCGTCGAAGTCGTAAACCTAACCATTTAAGAGATATACCTAAAAAACCTAATTTTTTAGGTATAAATTTGAATATAAATATCTCGACAACGGGAAGAGATAATTGAATTCTGTTTGAAAATTTGGAATCAGCGCATTGATATCTACTTAAGTCCAGAATATAAAGAATATGGAGACAAAAAATTTCAAGGCGAAAAATTGAAATTTAGGTTTTTTTCGTTTTTCTTAATTTTCAAATAATCGTTCCAAAGAACATATATCTGGGCAAAACATTTCTTTATATAACTTTTCCCATAGAAAAGAACGGTAAAGTAGTTAAGATTGTATCTCTGCTCATTTTTGAAATATACTCAAAAAACTCACTTTTTTGAGGTGCAACTTTGACAGCAAATATCTCCGAAACGAAAAAAGATAATTAAATTATATTTGTAAATTTGGCATCAATGTAGCTAATTCTTTTAAAAATATTAGAAACAATATTTTGTAAAATTTGAAAGTTTTCGAGCTAAAAATTCGAAATTTTCAAATATTTTCGGGTTTACGCAAAAATACAGCATCAGCGGCTTTGTGAATTACTTTCCCTGTTGTTACTACATACGTAAACTATTTTTTTCACTGCTAGCCTACGAAGATATCATTATTAACCTGTTACTGAGTTGTGAAATTGTTTTTCTCTACCGCTTCCTTAGCAACGCTTAACAACGGTCAATAATGGATTATTATTAACCATGGTCAATTATGCGAACTGTCACTTTTTAAAGAAATTCACGCTTCTGAATTTATTTAACTCACTGAACGCAAGGAAAATATTATATTTAAATTTGCCGCCTAATTTCAAGTTGGCAATAGTTAAATTTCAGATTAAAAATTAACTATCTTATTCTGTGATCTTATTTCTTGTCAAATTTTTCATGCGTTCACATTATATTCACAATGCAAAATGTTAATTTATGTATTTATTTATTTATTGCAATATTTGAAAAGGTAAGTGTTAATTATTATATCATTTTAATTATCTTACTTTGTACATTTTTTTAGGGTTATAATTACATTTCTATGTAAAAACACAAAACGGGTAACATTTATTTGTTATTTATAGTTGAAATTGATAGTACAATTGTGACAAGTCAAATTTATTGCTGCAGAACCCGTATTCAATGAGGTTTGAGTGTTTCCTATATTTATTGTCGCATTTTAAATTTCTGGCATCATTGACTGAGGTATGGGGCTTGTTGAAGGGTTCGTAGCTAGTAGTGAAAAAAATAGTATATAAACCACAGTTGAGAAGATCATTATTGACCAGGCGCCTTGTATCACTCGGGCTTCGCCCTCGTGTTACAATCCTGGCGCTGGGTCAATAATGATTATCTTCTCAACCTTGGCGTATAATATACTATTTCCAAGTAATATTCATCATAGTGTGAAATGGTTCCACTTACATTTAATACTTTTATTTTATAATAATAATTATTATAATTTATTTTGGCACTCCTAAATGACAAGTTCTGCTCACGCCTATGATGAGTAGTATTACAGATCTCAAAATTATTTAGAAAATCTCTGTTTGCAAAATGTAGAGAAGTATTTTTGCTTTATTATTCATATTATACTCGTCTTGTACGACTATGATTACGTTAATTGTTGAAAAATATCAATTCACATTCGTTTTATTTTTTTAGATTAGAAAAAATGTAACTGAATTTTTTGAACAAAACAAGTGAATTGTTTATAAACCATGTGAACCAAAAATGTTACTGACATAAAAACCTATAGTCTATAAAATTTTCAGTAGTAATAATCTAATAATATTTCTTTACTAAATTAAAAGTGTCTCCGGTACAAAAAATCTTGTGTATCACACGCCCAGAAACTCTTTTGCGAGATCTCGCATTATTTGCAGGCTGAGCTGAAAGTCAAAGTAAGCTCGCTCTCGCAAAAGTTTCGTTTCTGGACTAGTGATACATATAACTATTTTGTCTAGAATAACTAATTAAAAATTGCATTAAAAAAAGTATAATAAAAAATCTGACATGGACACCATATGACTTCCTTGTATGCTAAATTATACACATTTTAAACTTATTTAATTTAAAAGTGAGATTATTCTACGACTAATCGTTCTTCCCTTCGAAATGGACCATCTTTATATTTCAGAATTATTGTTTTTCACTTTTCCCCTGATAATAAAATTATCTTCTAATAATAAATCAATCTTAAGATAAAATCTATTTTGATTTTCTTCGTAATTCAGTATTTATTTAGAAAATAAATTAGGTAATTTTTTAATCAATATTTCTAATAATTGAAACATAATTTTAAAAATCTGTCAATGCAGGAACTTTAATCATTCAATTAACACAATAAAAACTTAATTGAAGTAAATTTATCTTTTTTGTTAACAGCAAGAAGATGCAGCTGGCCCGGAGAGTGCAAATGAGTTAGATTTGGACAACGTCGGTGGTGTTTTCGTTGTACTCATTGGTGGAATGGGAATTGCTTTCTTAATTGCAGTTCTAGAATTTTTATGGAACGTAAGAAAAGTAGCAGTAGATGAACAAGTAAGTTGAACATTTTTCTAAAAAATTAAAACTATACAGGGAGGTTATTTTATCAGTAAACATAGAGTATATCATTACTATAGTTACCTTGTAAATTGATGGACAGCAATGTATCAAAGCGTTTATTTTATTAGTAAACATAGGGTAATTAACTAGAAAAATATTAAATATAAATTATAAATTATTCATTTATGTTTAAACACTGACACCCAGATTCATAAAAGGAATTAGTCACTAACCCGGATTAGTTAGTCCCAAAATTACACCCCTTATTTACATCCTGAAATGTTAAAGTAACTCTAATCCCAATTCATAAAAATGAGTATATTATTTACTTTCACAGATAAGTCCACTAATTTGGGGAATTAGCAATATTTGTTGATGATTATCAGAATTTTTAAATGATGCAGAGGAAGATTTGTGGTGATATTAGACAATCTAGAAGTAAAATACTTTGATTACACGCATGCGCAAAGCATTCATTCTTGCATGGTTATAATCACTTTTTTTAATTTTTTTTTATTAAATTTGTATTACATGTAACAGAAACGTAATCTTTTTTATTTTATAATGTAGTAATTAATTAATTTCCAACTAAAATAAATATATTTAATCATGTCCACACTTACTTTTTAAGTCGTTGTGTCCCATGGGCGCCCATAAAATATTTTTCAAGAGGGGGCAAAATAAAAAAAACAAAAAATGCTAATCGAAATTTTGATAGCAATGTTGAATATTTCATTTGACATTCTATTCCGATGTGATATGGTCTATTTAAGAAAAATTTAAATATTATAGAGATAAACTGCAAACATATATTTACTAGTAAAGAAATAGAAATGTTAAAAAAAAATTAAACAGACATAAAGTAAAGATTCTATTTTTTTGATTGGTTTGTAAGGCAATTTTCAAATTCCTTCCATCTTTCAAAAATTCCTCGGAAAATTATTCGATAAAATGAAGTTTATTGTAGTTAATTGTCTCAGACATCTCTACTTTCTAATGACACTTAAAATAACCACAAATACTAACGGAATAATTTATCTCACACATAAAAAAACCTACGCCCTAAAGTACAATAAACATGAATAAATTTCTTATATAACAAAAAAATGCCGAAATAGTTAAGTAATGTGCCGTCTTTTTAAAATTTGCGAAAAGCCAGGGGAGGGCAAGTGCCCCATCTTGCCCCCCCTTATGGGCGCCTATGTTGTGTCCGATTGATTTTGACAAGTATTCCTTATGTTTACTCATAAAATAAACGCTTCAATACATTGCTGTCATTCTGTAACTATGGTAATGAAACTACTCTATGTTTACTGATAAAATAAACTCCCAGTATATTTACAAGATTATTGTAATATCATTTTCTTTAGATGACATTGTGGGAAGCCCTGGTCGTGGAACTGAAGTTTGCTCTCAATGTCTTCATCACGAAAAAGTCAGCGAAACCAAAACTGTCAACACCTTCTACAGACAGCGGATCAGAAACCAGAAGTATTGCTCAGAGTGTACTGAGACAAGCTAGCTCATTTTTACACTTGAATGTATTGAATGACAATAAGAAGGGAAGCCATTAATAAAAATTAATCTAACTTTGAGGTCAATATATAGTTACATTACTTAAATTCTTTTGGACAAATCATCTGTTTTCTAAATAAAACAAATGGCAATAGTTATACTTGAAAATTATTAATATGTAATGCACTAAAATAAATCGGTGAACAAATTTAATTTCAATTAAACTGTTTTGTCAAAAGTTTAGTTTAGAATTTAGAATAGTTTATTGTTTGTGTGTGTAACAAAAATTGTGATATTAATAAAAATAAAACGTTATTTCTAATGTAATTTCTCAATAAATAATTGAAAAAATATATAATTGTTTTATTTTTACAATAAATAAAATGTTTTATAAAATTCAAACAAAATATGATGTGTTGGGAATTTTTTATGCAGATTCAGAACGTTGAAATATAAAAGTTGAATACGGAATTTGAAGACACACACATATTCATTTATTTGCACGCGTTTTTAAATTATTTAAGTTTAAAATGATATTTATATTTAAATAAAAACTGAGAATAGCAGTGGCGTTAGTGATGCAAACTTTTAAGACATTACACATAAACAGCTAATTTATACACTAACTTTGTAAATAATAATAAATGAAAATATCAAAAAAGTTGAAATATTAAAAAAATTATATTGTGAAAGTCTGAAAAATCGAGTAGGTAGTTGATAGAATTAAAAAAACGTAACAATTTAATAAATATTAATTTTTCTATATGAACAATTTTTTCAAGCAAAAAAAAATTATTGATTCTAACATCACTAGAGGTTTGATTTGGTCGAATATATTTTTTATTTATATGAATATGTGGTTGTTTGGAAATTTGTTAAAACGATTTTGACGGGACAAATCCTATTAAAACCGTCAAAAATACTATAAACATTTAGAAAAGATTTTAAAGGTACAAGTAATTGAAAAGTCGAAATCAAAGTCTAAAAGTCGAGATAGTTATTTGAAAATAAAAGTAAACAAAGTCTAATTAATGGAAAAAGTTGATATTGTCGAAAGTCTACATTCTATTAATCGATACTATGCTTTTCAAGAATCGATCGATCGACTTTTTCTTAAAAAGTCGACTTGAAGCAATATATCGGCGGGTGAAATCGTATGATTTCCGAAATAAAAAAGTGACAGCATTGAATACAGATATTAATAATGGATGAAACGTACAAAAAGAGCTGTTGATTAAACAAACGAAACTACCAACATACAATAAAGCACAAATTGTCGACGTCAGAATTACTTTAATATATGAATAACATGAATCATAAATAACATATGACATGTTCAAATTTTTTAAATATTTGTAAATATTCGTTACCGCGGTTATATAACAAGCGTGTGGGAAATGTTACCATGTGGCAATACTTTCAAGAACTACTAAATCTGTTTCGCTTCGTCGATAAAACGACTTTACTGGTATACTATTTTGAAAACGCAGAAATTTTTTGCTTTCGCTGTACCTGATAAAAGTAAAATAACGTTAGTGTTTTTCGATATTATAACCACTTTGTCGCTATAAGCGGTATCGATATAAACGGATTTTACTCTAGTTTTTTTATTGTTTCTTTATATTTTACTTATTCTTCACAATAGTTTTTTTTTCATTATAAATGCTATTTTGTGAAACTGAAACATGTTTTTCAAATTATAATATACCTTTTGAGATTTTTTAATTGTAATACCCACAAAATTTGTGACCCATTTTTTTAACATCCCGTATATGATGTCTACCCCAGATAGGAAAACATAAGTTAAAATTTTGCGAACTCTTAAGAGAACACCACAGTACCACCCCATTGGAGTGTTATCTGTTAAAAGCCATCTTTTTAATCTTCTTAAAATTCCCAATCTCATTTGGTTTCCAACTCCAAGTGATTCCCAGGTAGAAACACCTAGCCGGTCTCCGGGCGGGTCATATTTGCAATTTGGGGTCCAGTAATCGCATTTGTGTTTATTTAGCGATAATCGATAGGTAATAACCCCCGAGCCCACAGATTACCACCGAATTTACAACCCGGACCACCGAGCTGTAATCCGCAGTTATTTATCATTTCTAAGGATGTCATCTGCCGTGATTTACAAGTCATATAGCAGATAATCATGTCTTTTATGCTAAATTGTAGGTGTGGTGATCTCTTTACGTTTGGACGTTTAGACGATGCTCAATACGTGATGTATTGTAGCTTTGAACGGTGAATGGCGCCGATGTTCAAGGATGGTGCAGTAAGTCACGGAAGATTTACGGACTATTATTCGTTAAATATCTTCTTAACCCAGTGTATTTCTAAAAGTTTTTATATTTGTCTTCATCGTATTCTTACCCTTATAAGGTATATAATTACTTGATGATTAATTTTTTAGCAGAAACCACATTTCCCCAGAAATCTACATCTGTTTATTTTGTGATAATGATAGAATTGTAAACTTCAAAAAAATTCGTTCGAAATTAATAAAAATATTAGTAGCTAACTGGTAGCTAGCCTTAAATTTAATCAAATACTCAACTCCCTGAAAAGTCAAACTACCTCCAGTACTAATTTATAAAATTGGATTAAATATATAAGTATGTTCAATTATTTTTCTTCTTCTGTATAATAAGAGACTCTTTATTTTACTAATTAATAAGAGACTGTTTATTTTACTAATTTCAGTTAGGTTATTGATTCCATTTTAATACTAGTGAAATTATGATATTATTGCACGCCAAAGTAGGTATTTATAGAAATATTAACACCTACAAAAATAGAATATTTAGTTTTTATTATCTTTACAAATATTAATAATATAGTTATTATATTTATTAGATTCATTTAAATAACAATTTATATCGTTTATCTGTTTATAACCAATCATTTTGTTGTAGTAACGCTCAAAATTAATGAATCTGGTCTTGTATATTATATTTTTACTTCATTGTAGAAAGTAAGGGATAGATAATTTCTATTTTCAGGTTTCAACGAATATATCCATTTTGAGTTTGACCATTCTTGAATCCATTTTGACTATAGTTTCGGCGTGATGTCTGTCGGTATCTCATATAACTCATAAATAATTAGCCGTAAAAATTGAAATTTTGTTAGAGATTTCGAAGAATAATTATATTATTAATCAATAATTATTACTATTATATATATTTTGAAAATGAAATTTGCATACATATGTATACAAATGTATTAATTTTTTTAATACTTTTGTACTTTTATCAAATTATAGATAGGTTCTTATAATAAATCTAAATTTAAAATTAGCAAATAAATGCGAGAGTACTAGAATTGAAAAAAATCTTGATATTCTTGCACATTACTGGCAAGACAATTTCTTGCCTTGTCTTGCTTTAAAATTTGTAGTTCTTATCTTATTCTTGTCTTGCATTTTTTGTAGGACTGAGACAAAACCAAGAGAAAAATATGATTCATGAAAAACTATTTTTGTAGCTGTTAATGTTTCTATAGTTGCATACTTTCCAATTTGGTTTCGTATGAAATAATAATCTCATTATTTCACTAGTGAATCTTCAATAACCTGACTGAAATTAGGAAAATAAAGAGTCTTTTCATAAACGGAAATAGAAAAATATTATTATTACGCATGTGCAACGGAAGGTTTTTTTTATAGTGTACTTTTAGTTATTATAAACGATATTCATTAATTTTAATTTTATAATTTAGCGCATTAAAATTAAATATATATTTCAATTGCTGTATAAACCAATAATTAGATGTGTTCGTAGAAATAATTTTCATGCCAATATATTTTCTAGTACCTACATTAGTTTGTGGGTGGTACACAACATATTTACATTGACTGCCACCATGATGATGTATAGCCATAGCTACTTCTACGTCTTCATAATCCCCTTTGTAATGAAGGCATAAGGCAAGCTGCCATATTTCATGTGCAGTTGTCGCAACATTTCACAACAGCGGCTTGGTGACCGGACCTCCTCGAGGTTCCGTGGAAGTCGCCTGCTGGAGATCAAACGCCGCGGCGCTGTCAGCCCCGCTGAAATATTGCAGGTGACAAGCCGGAGATGAAACGGAGCCGAGACCAGCGGGGGTGCTGCAGATAAGGGCGGCCAGGGGTGGCGGGAGGGTTAGAGTCAGGGGCGGGTGCTAAGGGATTCCATATGTACACATTCAAAAATGAAACACACTTTCTAAATTAAATTGAAGAAGTATAGTACAAGTAGATGTATATGAAACTGACTTATGCGGATTTTACAACCTTTTATGGAAGGGTGGGAAGCTTTGTGGTCAGGAGTTATAAATTATCCCAACTCAAAAATATCACTTGAAAAGTAACAACAGGTCCGTATTAAATAAATTCATACTGTACTTATTTGTATAAATTTTGTAAACTGAAAATATATAAAAAGAAATAAGACACAATAAACACAGAAATAACTACTAAAATACGTTTTAATGATTTGTCCAAAACTGACCGTGTACCTCTAAAGAAAATTTTTAATAACTAATAATGGAATTCTTAGAATATATAATTGGAAATATGAAGATCACCCAATGAAAAGATAAATCTTAAGAATGAACAACTTGACTTTGTCAAATCTCCATTGATCTCTCCACTTTAATCCTTTTTAGACATTCCTACCATTGGAAAGGTGGTTAATACTTAGTTTCTGTCTTTGTTCTTCATTCTTCTATGTATAAATACTAAAAATTTTCTGTGATATCTATTTATTAGTATTTCCTGTTAATGGCCTTAAAAGTGATGAATAAAAATAAAATTAATTTTTTTCAAACAACCAAGTATTTCTTATATTTATTTAATAACTGTTTGTATTTAAAATTTACGGTTGAATTTATTTTAATAATGTATTCTCTTCTCAATTTACAATTTGAAATTAGAAGACGGCATTTAAAATGCATTATTATTTGAATATTTTACTCTAGAATTAAAAGTATACATAACTAGGAAACATTTTGAAAGAAAATTTCTGGTAAAGCCCTTATCATCATACGACAGAAAAAAAACTACCTGCCTAAAAGTACCAATACCGCAAGTCCCATAAAACTTTATAAGCGCCAATCGACTTATCCGAAAGTGAATTTCATATATCTAAACTTCTACTATACTTAAAATTGTATATGCCTAAACTTATATATTTAATACAGAATCTGTAAATTTAAAGCAGGAATTCGAATCGAAAAATTTTGGGGTTCGGTTACGGTTAAAGGTTCAGTTATCGGTAAGTTTTTTGAAATCATTGTATTGGTTTTTGTTTCGGTTAAAATAAACAAATAAATGTCGGTTTCTTTACGGCTTAGGTTCTTTTCGGTTTAAAATAAAAGTTGTTTTAAGTAAATGTATAGTTACTTTCTAATAATTGACAAGAAATCTTGTTTAATGAAACACTATACAAAATTACAAAAATAGAATATTGAGTTTTTATTATCTTTACAAATAATATTAATAATACAGCTATTACTTTTATTATATTCTCCTCTCCTTCTGCTCTTACAAAATTCGCCTGCGCCTCGTTTTGTAATTTTCGCATGCATTAAATAGCTACCTTTGTTTCCTTATTTTTTTTTTGTTCAAATCGGATTTATTTGATTTAAATCAGGTTTTTATGATTTTTTTAAAGAGTTATAGTATAATTTCGAAATTGTATTTCACAAAGTAAAATTTTTAAAAAGTAATAAAAAAATAGAAAAACCCATTTATAATGATACTGCCCAATAACCCAAAGCCCATATACGGTAACATTATTTTACATTTTATCGGTTATAGCGACTACCGGCAATAGCGACAGAATTTTTAGAATTACTTCGATGTCGCTATAACCGGATTTTACTGTAACACATTTTAAATAAATTAAAAAAAATCACACATGGAACAATTTTCTGCGTTATAAATTCAAAATAAATATCAGTAAAGTTGTTTTCCTAACAAACAGATTATTAGTAGTTTTTGAAAGTATTGCCACATAGTAACATTTCCCACACGCTTTTTCCCCCAATTTTCATAAATCTAAAATGTTAAATAACTATTGCAAAACAAGTGACTCAAATCAATGATTTAAATCAAGTGATTTAAATCAATGCAACCATGTTTTCTAATATTCTGCTAAAAAACTCTTCTTTTATATTTCGTTGATTATTCTACTGAAATAACTTAATTAATTTGTATTAAACTAAGAGAGAGAGGAATTATTAAAATTCACCTTGATCTTCCCCTGGGCATCGTAAAAATAAAAATGGAAACATTTTAAACTGAAATAAATCAATACAATTAATTCCAACTTTACGTTATAAAAATATTAACTGTAATGTCTTTGTTGTAGACTTGTAAATATGTAATATAAATTAAATAAAAAAATATTATAACTATAGGTAGGTACTTACTTCAATATATACTTTGTGCATACTTTTCACAAGTTTGTAAGTCTGTTAAGTGTCGGATATCTAAATAAAAGACTTAATTACAAATTAAAATGAATGTAAAGACTTTACATAAATATTTAAAATCAAGAAATTGGAATAAAAAAATAACAATACTGAAAGGCAAAACATCAAATTAATAATATAAAGTATCGTTTTACAATTGATGAATTGATGAATGTCACACTAATTATTAATTAAAATTTAATATAATGAATGCTGCATTGTTACATTTTTCCAATTAAACATAATGATTATCCTTATGAAATTCCATATCCTCTATCCTGAATCCAGATCCAGTTTTTAATTAAAAAACACAACAAACAAGAGAAATATGTAAATGGTGTGGGTTGCTGCCACATCAGGACAGCGTGGTTTTTATCGGGGGGCAACCCTTTACAAGTCAGTGACATGAGAGGGGGGGGGGGGTGACCACCCACAGCAGCGGAATTTGCCGAGAGCCCCCGCGGTGCACTAAGGGTTGCGAAGCTTTGTAAAGATATGAAATTTTTTACATACAAATGAATATGGAGTTAACATGCTAGATGTGTTTTTAGTGGGGCTTTGTTCTCTACAAATTCGAGGGAAAAAATATAATTGTGTTTACAAGTTTACATTTACAGCAAATGTAAATTGTTTAGATTTCAAACAACAAAGTTAAAATGTATATAAAAATAATATTTTATGTTACGGATTGTTATTGTAAATGGAGTATTATTTTACATCAGTGGCATGCGGTGACATTTGTTAAAGGGAAGTTGTTTCATAAAAATTATAAACAAATACTGCAAATTACAAAAATAAACAGTTTATTTTTTTAATAAAGCAGAGTTGCATTAAAATCCGATTTAAAAAAAATCTAAAAATCAGATATTTACCTTGTATACCTTACTATAGAGAAACTGAATACACTATTGCCTGGATTCTAAACAGAGTCAACCAATAGACTGATTTGATAATACAATAACACTACTCGAGTATTTAATCTTTAATTACTCGAAATTGGAATTCTATACTGATTTTATTACGTTACCAATCAACTCTGAATGAGATGAAAGGAAAACACATTCTTGTTCATTGGGACCACTATGCATTTATAGTAGAAGTTTAGGTATATGAAACTGACTTAAGCGGATTTTACAACCTTTTATGGAAGGGTGGGAAGCTTTGTGGTCAGGAGTTATAAATAATCACAACTCAAAGATATCACTTGAAAAGTAATTATTAAATAAATTCATATTGTACTTACTTTGTAAAAATAAATAACTAATAATGAAGTTCTTACAATATGTAATTGGAAATCCAAAGATCACTCAATGAAAAGAAAAATCTTAAGAATGAACAACTTGACTTAGTCAAATCTCCACTGATCTCTCCGCTTTAATCCTTTTTAAATATTCTTACCATTGAAACGGTGGTTAATACTTAGTTTCTGTCTTTGTTGATAAGGGAGGTATTGTTTTTGTTCAATTTTCTCAAGTGTGAGTTTTCAACATATTAGCACAAATTAGGATCCTCAGAATATGATTTTACTATTTCTACCGTGATGTCTATATGTCCGTGTGTGTGTGTACACATCGTTCAAGCTAATGAATTTCTATAAAACAGAGGAGTATTTATACGTTTACAAAATTTGACATATACTGTTGTCAAATCTGCCGTAAATAATTTTATATTATATGTATATAAAATATAAAAAAGATGGAAGAAATATACAAGGAATACCTAGATTTTAGTTACGGCAAAAATAACTACTTTCTTCCTTTTCCAATATAGTATTAGAAATTTTATGCAAGGAAATTTCATGTATAAATTGAATTAAAAATATTCTAAAGAATTTAATTTTGAAATTAAATATTTAATGTACTAAGCAAATTTTTTATCGAATATATACAGTGGCGGGAGGTAATGTGTTGGACACACCAGACTTTTTTATTTAAATCGGATTTTTTAAATTTAAATCAGATGTTTTGATTTTTTTAAAAAGGTATATTATAATTTCAAAAATGTACATGTGTTTTATAACCTTGGAAAGAGAAAAAAATCTCTATTTAACAGTGCTAAAGACTATTTTGAGCCCCATACAAAAATTGAAAGTTAGTATGAATTTGTCGAAAAGTATATGAGCTATAAAAAATTTGAAGACTGCTGTCCATTCTTCGAATGTCTTAACTGGAAACTTGTAAGAATTGAAACAAAAAAATTATAAGTCAAAAAGCAAATTGGCCAAAATCAGTTTTGCCCCAATTTAAACGACTAACGACTTCTATAGAAATTTTTGCGTAATAATGATTTGTAATAAAATTAAGATTTTTTTTTTTTAATTTTAAATATCTAATTCAAAGAACATTAAAATATGGAAATAACCGTACAATAAGTATTTATATGTATGTAGAACATACAAGGAAAGCGGCACTTACAAAGCTTTCATGTAAATGAAACGAACACTTTTTTTCTTATTTATATCTAATTCGAAGGACAGCACAGATTTTAAGAGATGTTTTAAAGTTGATCACAATCATTGTCGTTTTCTTTAATTCTAAAGAAAATATTTTCAATTTATTTCACTTTGAACATAAGTAAAACAAAAAGGATGACAAAAAAAGCATTAATATTCAGGTTTGTCCAATTACATTTGATACTTTCTGAATTACAATTGACTACTTTGAATTACATTTGTAAATACAATTTACTAATCTGAATACATTTCACACTCTGACAATGGAAAGCTTTAGACAAGAAACCCATAAAATACGATTCTATCTTATTTACACAAATCGTTCCTATTCCCGTAACAACTGCTATTATTCCTATTATTCGTCCTGCTGACTGGTCCTCGAGGTCCTGAGGGATGAAGCGAGCGAGGATAACGCATCCTACGACATTTGGCAACGTCGTGGAGGACTTGGTCACACGATGAACATTTTTCATATGAAATGCTGACCGCAAGTACTGATATCTATACGGGGACTCCAGATCGGTAATCGAAAGGATATATGGGTTGAGGATACGAGGAGTTTAAAGCCAGGGACGGCTTCATTTGTTTTATTAGGAGTAACAAATTTTATTAGGTTTGGTGATGACTGAGAGAAATTGGGAATAATTTAAAACTTTATCCTAAACTTAAGTATAGACATTTTTATGCCGAACTTGATTGCGAGTTGTTCTTTAAGTATTAACTTTAAATAAAATTTATACTCTTAGTAAATAGAATCCCAATTTAAAAAAATAACATTCAAATCATTAACAATTAAAATATTTAGTCGAAATTTGCTTGTAAATTAAAGATTTATATTGTATTTCTTGTAGTCAATTCATTGAATTGTTTACTATGAATGAGTGGGATGTTCATTCGATCAATGAATTACTCTAATTTTTGGCCTGTTGTAATTAGTTCGAAATCACTCTGCGTTAAAACGATTCACAGTAATTTTTAATACTCTAATTCTTGCCCTAATGTAATTAGATGAAAATCACTCCGCAAAAAAAGTACGCTAATTCTTGCTCTATTAGTACTTAATTAAATCAAAGTCAAACATTATAAAAACCATAGCTTTTGTAACTATCTCAATATGGGGACCTCCACCGTAGTAGCAAGTTAGGAAATTGATCACTTATAATCAATCCAGACCCTAATTCTGTATGATTAAATTTTAAAAAAGATATTCGAATTTTTAGAACCCTTAACATCTACGTCACAATATTTCAAATTTTTCTCTCACACATCTACCCATTTCCAAATTCTTGCTATTTTCAACCCTACTCTCTCTGTCATATGTCGTGTTTGATACTAGCCAATTTAAATTGTACCAAAAACGGTGCAAGATCTTGTACAATTTATAGGCTAGTCTAAAACATCCTGTAACAACTACATCACAGAATATTTTAAAAAATATTACGGCTTAACAAATAACAATTTAAATATACTACAACTCGCTTTCAAATTAGATAAAGTTTTATTAAAAGAAAATAGCAGAGGACCCCATTAAGCGTTAACATTATGTATAACTTTATTAATTTAATTTCCGTTCTTTTAGATTTGGTCCAAAAATTATTCCAATTAACTGATAAAACAATTAGATGAAATCGAGTGTAGGTATATGTATATATAAGTTAAATATTACGGACAACGCGACAACAGTAACTCATTTGGATAGCGCGTTGAAATTCAGATTGAATAAAGAAATAATATATAAATAAAATGTAGTAATTAAAATTTACTGTCAAATATGTTGTTTGTAAGTATAAGACGGTACTGTTAAATCCAATCTGAAAACATTTTTTTTTAATTTCTTGAAAATTACATAACAATGACATAACAATGACATTCCTTTTTGTTGCAGGGTGATCTTCAATTTTGTAAAAAAATTTACATTGACAATAAATTCTAGTGGTAAATAAATATTTCTTTTACATAAATAAAAAAATATTCGTGCAATATTTTTACTTGAATAATCAATATATACTTTCGAAGAAACTATAATTTTTATAAATTTTAGTCAAACATTTTAAAAATCATTTTGTATAAAATTTAAATGAGAAATAAAATATTATTCATACAAAAAACTGTTTGTTATTATAATACAAGCGAAGAATTAAAAAAAAAATAGAATTCCTTAGTGTTATCTGTTATTATTCCGGCCGTAAACTAGAGTTGAATATTTGTAATAGTTGGCATGTTACTCATCCACATCCACATCCAAAAATTCGGCGTTGGTAAATAAATATATCATGACGTGTTGCGTGTAAATTCTTTGTAGTCCGGCCCTGGGTCTGTCCATCAGAACAAACGCGCCGCAGAATGATCGATGGGCCAGTCCGTCCCGCTGCTTGTCAATTAATAACCCACTGTCAGTGGCGTGCGTCAAGCGGGCGCAAAAACTCTCAAAGAGTTACAAACACCGCTGCGCTCAACCGGGAAAACTTGCACAGGCGGGGGTGGACGGTCGGGAAATGGAAAATGGGAAATGGGAAATAGAATTGAAATAGATATAAACTAGGAGCGTATGAAACTATAAACTACTATTATAAGGAAGTATTGTAGTGGCTGTTGATGCAATTTGAAGACACATTTAGAATAATCATTTTTAGAACTTATCTATAGTACATCAAATTTTATTGTAGCACATCTTTCCTAGATGGAACAGGCAGAGCTGGATTAACCCATGGATATTATAAGCAGTTACCCCTGTCACTCATTTACTAATTTGGTAATTCTTAAGAATTGGACAACATTAGTAGAGACTTAGTAATAGTGGGAGTCAATATAAACATATTACAAACATTACGAATTACTAGCTATGAAGCAGAAATAACTATTTCAAGACTGATTAATTTAAATATTTAAAATAAATAAGAAACTAGTGTTTCACAAGTGTCTTGTATTTTTTTTAGTCTTGTTTCAGTCTCGCAAAGAATGCAAGATAAGAACAAGATAGGAGCTACAAATTTCAAAGCAAGAAATTATCTTGCAAGAAATGTACGAGAATAGCAAGATTTTCTTCAATTCTAATAAAGAAAAATTCGAATGATTACTTAGTTACTTGGTACAATTTTGGTTATAGTTTGGGAAATGTTTGTAATATGTTTACTAATTTATATCCTGATTAGTGTTGCGGTCTAAATAAGACAAGACAAGACACGAAACTTTACAAAATCTTGTCTTTTCTTGAAATTTGAAGACAAGACTAGATTAAAAAGCTTTGTTTTTGTCTCATGTACATGTCAAGATTTAATCTAGATTATTTCAAGGCTATAGAGACAACTCTTCGACAATCACAACACATTTACACATACAATTGATCATGTTATAATAAGAAATAAGTTCGCCACTTAGTAATAGATATATTGGAATTATGCTGAAAATCGAATATTGACTTTTCAATAGATATGCACGTTTTGAAGTTCCTAGAATTAGTGTATCACGTACGTCTTGTATTATTATTAGTCTTGCCTCAGTCTTGCAAAAATTGCAAGACAAAAACAAGACATGAGCTACAAATTTCAAAACAAGACAAGGCAAGAAATTATCTTGCAAGAAATGTACGAGAAATGCAAGATTTTCTTCAAGTCTGGTACTCTTGCATTTTTTTAAATCTAGTTTTATTATAAGAACCTATCTATTAATAAATCAAAGTACAAAAATATGTAAGTATTAAATAATTAATACATTTTTTTTTAACATATGTATGTAAATTTCATTTTTAAATAATATATACCTAATAGTAATAATTATTGACTAAATAATATACTTATTCTTCGAAATCTTGTCTTGTAACCAAGATTTAAGACACGAAATGCTTTTTTATAACAAGGGATGCCTTGAAAATCTTTTCTGCTTGTACAGATGTCGCTGTTATACTAAAATATATGTATTGTTTGTACAGCTATACAATTTTTGTTTTTATAATGTTTAGTTATATTTATATTATAATACAGAATTGTATTTTAAGAAATGTATTTGATAATTTACATTGATATTATTTATGATACAAGATTATTTATATGTTCAAGGTCATTTGCGAATATTAATATGCAAGACAAGAAAGATGCAAGAAAATGACGATCAAGACAAGATTTTTATACCGGGTGTCCCAGCTCGACCGACACATGGGAGTTTTACGTGGGAAATCAGTTAATTATGAGTAGTATCTCCCCAGTGCAAGATATTAACTTGAAATTTTGTATACTTATCAGAGAATATTAATTCTATGGATCACACTTATTTGAAATATGCAATTTCGTCTGCAGGGCGAGATTTATTAAATTTAAAATCTAATATTTTTGTTCAAAATCAGACAGCCATGGAAATAAAAGAAAATATTTATCTGACAGTTTAGTGAAGTATCACTGATTTTAATTCTTATTCCCTGTATTTTAATATTATTTAAGTTGAATTTAGTTTCTTTTTGTTAAATAATATACCAATATTACAAAAATATAAATATCTACAATGGCATGTCATTAACTGTCAGAATTGTCACATAGATATTTTCTTTTATTTCCATAGCTGACTGATTTTGACCGAAAATGTTAGATTTTATAATTTAATAAATCTCATCTTGCAGACGAAATTACATATTTTAAATAACTGTAAGCCATAGAAATAATATTCCCCACTAAGCATACAAAATTTCAAGTTAATATCTTGCACTGGGGATATACTATTCATAATTAACTGATTTCCCATGTAAAACTCCCATGTGTCGGTCGAGCTGGGACACCCGGTATACAAGAGTAATGAAAAACAAGATATATTTAAATTTCTTGCATTTCGAGACAAGATAAGACATTATTAAACAACACAAGAAATTTTGTCTTGTGAAACACTAATTAGTAGTGTCATAGTAAATAGTGGGAGTAGATGAGAACAAATTACCAATTACTATCTATGAAGCAGAAAGGGCTTTCCTTAGACTGATTAATTCAAAATAAATATAAAATTACTACGTCGCAAAAAAAACTTATGATGAAATTTTGAATTAATTTGCCATATGCCCAATTGAAGGTTACAAATTTTTAATTATTTTTTGTTTATTTTTATTTGTACCGAAATTTTGTTTGTTGGAAAATGACGAGACAAATTGTATATAAGTGATTTTATTTTTAAACAGTTTTTCGAGTCAAATTATTTTCAGATAAGAAGATTAAATTATTAAATACAAATTCATTTCAAGAAAATAAAATATTCGAGGTTAATTCGGCAAGATAAACAGTTTTTATGTCAATTTATTTAAATGAATTCATTTTGAAAAGAATTTATTAAGTTTTTCTAGTCAAATTATTATCAGATAACTCGGTGGAATTTTCGAAAAAAAAATATAGAAAGCAAGAGTATAATTCGATGAGGTATACTGTTAATATTCTATCTAATATGCTATTTATATATGAATTATTTTTTTTATCAAGTTAATCGGAAATTTTATAAATTTTATTTTTTCCTGAACTTAATATAAATTACAAATTTAAATTATAACTGAAATTTATCATTTCTGAAATACATTTTGAAAGAATATACTTCTCTCAGTAGTTTTTTATGAATTTTCAAGAATAGGTAATTTAAAAACATGATTAAAACTTAAAATTAAAGAAACTAAATAAGTACTTCGAGAACTAAGTTTTCATCATCAGTAATATGAATTGAAAAAATTAAACAGAATAGTTAAGATTACTCAAAATGTTAATCTCGCCACAAGTCCTTACAACGTTACAACTCTGGATGAGTTGAATAAAGTAACAATATTTTAAATCTAATAATGAAACAATTTTGTTGGCTGACAACAAAACATAATCCAATTCTTCCAATGACATTAAAACATCAGCAAGCACAACCTCTGGATGTTAGACACACTGCTCTCTATATAATACTGGATAGGGCATGTGAAAAAGTGAAACCTGTGCCGGCCATTTTCCTGAGGTCTGAATCTAATCCAATTGGCGCGAAATATGAATAAAGTTATTAGTATCTACAACGAAATATGTGAAATATTTTAAAATTTAATTTGTTTGCTCGAAGGTATTTTTTAATTTTTTTCTTACTTAAAAACGATTAGCCCTAGAATATTGAAATTCTTTGTGTAGAACTGATTGATTGTATCTCACTTTCAACTGAAAAAAGTTGCAAAAATATATATGTAATTTAATAGACGTACAAGGAAGTGTGGTGTGTGGTATCCACATAAGATTTTTTTCCTAAGATGTGTGATTTTTTAATTTTTCTATTATTTTACCCTTTGAGTGACGCAGTTTAATGGTTTGGGCGAATTATCTGACAGTAGGCATTAAACGCCATCTGTTAGTTTGTACATGAACTGTTTTTTTTCCCTAAAGAATAGTGAGATTTTGTAGTTCTGGACCAGCAAATGTCTACTTTCTTGCACACATACACAAAAGAAATAGTTATTTGTGCTGCTAGGTAGGAAAGTTGTTCTTTTCTGGTCCGAAGGATATGTACGGCCGAGACGTAGTCGAGCCTGGATACTTCTTGAGGACCAGAAAACAACTTTACTATCATTTTTTACCCTACACAACAAAAGAACATAATAAAATAATATAAACATCTTACGAATACTATATAATTTGACATTTAATTTAACCTCATTGAAATTTGTAAATTTGATTACCAACATTAGAAATAAAATAAGAACAAAAAACAAACATTTTATTTTGACATATAAATAAAGTTAACAATTCTGTTCTATTTTTTTCTGAATATATAATAAAAATACCTAGAATCTAATGTATTAAAATTATCTAAAGTTACAATATTTTAAAAGCATGTTGACGTATTTTATTTTGGTTATTATTTCTAGCGCATCAAACGCCATCTGTTAGTCCGCGTACGAACTATTTACTTTACAAGCCTAGGGCTTTGTGACATTTTTGCAGGCCTGACCGGCAAATATCTACTTTCGTGCGCACAAACACGCAGGAAAATCTTATTTTCAATACGTGTAGGATAAAAATCTTATTTTCACTATATTTATAGGATAAAAAAATATATATTTGAAATGTGTTGTTACCCTATTGGTGGTGGGTAATATTTTGGAGTGTGATTATCAGGCTGGTGATTAGAGCTCGGGCGGGAACAACACAGACACCGCGCGGCTCGTTAGCCGGTTATCGCGCAATCTTCCCGACACGGGCGCTTTGAACCAGCCGACACACAACCGGCTATTTTACCTAATTCGGAGCCGACAACACTACCTTCTTCCGACTCCACACAGGGTGTAACACACCACATCTCAACCATTGCTATACACACAACCATAGTCAATGTATCATAAAATATATATAGGTAGCAACTATATACATAAAAATAATTAGTCAGTCTCTTGGGTAACTATAGATTTAAAGAAAAACGAAAAATCTACTCACAGTTGTATTTAATGCGAAAGGGGCAATCAGTTTTCAATAAATGCGCAAACTAAGATCTTTAATAAAAATTTTAAGAATATGCAATACAATAAAAATAAGGTAAATAACATTTTCAAATTGTTAAATTACAGTATCTATAATACCATAAATAAAAATTAGTAACATTAAAATAGCAGTTATAACAAGGCCTTAAGTTGCTGTTATAAAAATATCGTTAAAATCTGGCCAATAATCAATATTACAATAAAATGGGGAAATCAAAAAGAAAACCACAAATGGTAACTACCTAATACGAAAATATTCTGATGTATTTCCATTTGTTGGATATATACATAGTAAAATATTACTAGACAAAAAATTCGCATTAAATATTTAAAGTATTTTAATAAATAGGTATTTAATATTTATACAGGTTAAACATTTGTGCAGTATATTAACTAATTTTCATTAAAAATTAATAAATTAACGTTGAAAACTTTTGCTTAAAAATATCTTTTCGAATCCTTCTATTTCTGAACACGTATGCGAAACTAGCCAATCAGAACACACTTACACTGAAAAATTTTAGCCTAAAAAAAATCTAATCGAATCCCCAAATTTCTGATTTTACACATTCACACTGAAAAGAGCCCTAAGATTCTTATCAATTATGCCTGAAAATTCAGCATTTAAACCGTGTTGTCTGTAAGGCAGTGTTCGTTTATTTTGATAGTAATTTGACAGAAAAAGTAGCCTCCACTACGTCTCGGGCACTTTTTATCAAATTTCTATCAAAACAAACTCATCCAGTTTCTAGACAACACATATTTTCATGCAGAGTTTTCAATGATTTTTAGTACACTTAATATTACTACAGATATAGGTATACCCTACTGCAATTATCACTTATGTCAAAAGGTTGCGAAGTAAAAATCAATTCTTGACAAATAACATTTACTGATTTACAGTTTTTCTTTTAAAATGTTTTAATCGGAATCGATTCGATCATTGCTATATAATTTATAATTTGATAACTTCTTCAAGCACGTTGCTTATAGCTTACCAAGCGATATAGGTACTTTCGGCAACTGTCATAAAACTATTTCAAATTATCAATATCCTGGGGATAGAAATCGACACTATCCGAAATATTATTAAAAAAAAAAAATCGTAGTGACACCACGAAAATACTTATTATTAATTAAATTCTCTGCACTTTTGTATTTTCAAAAAAAAATGTTCTATCATATTTTTATTTGATAATTAAGTTTAAAAAATAAAAAAAATGTATACAAAATCAAACAGGAACTAATACCATACTTGTAATTATATATACAGTTAATTTCAATTTCATTTTAAATTATCCTAGTTTTACTGTTTAAAAGATTAAAAACATATATTTTCCAATGTAAATAATATATTATAAACATTTGAATTATACAAATATAAATGTTATTTAATATTATTTAATTAAAATTTCAAATTAACTACAAAAATAATTCACCCTTTACTATTTATTATTTACTGTTTAAACTTTCCAGCCCCCTCGTGAAAATTTAGCCGGCGCCGTCCCTGAGCTGTCACTGTCAGTTTGACGTAGTGAACATTTCTCACATGTTTTGTTAAGTGTCCTTTCGATTTGGAGGATAGATAGGTGTTTGAGTACCGCTGATTTATGGCGAATATTTCTCGAGTGACTTGTCTGCCGCATACCCGGGTCCGAATCCCAGCGTTTGGCATATTTACGCAGTGGTTAAGGCGACGGAAGATTTATCGCATGCGGTTTCATAATTTTTATTAATTGATTGCGGTTCCCGGAGAATTAGAAAAATCAAACAAAAATAATTGCTACCATTTTTTACCAAATGGGGTGATTAATATCAATCTTTTGTTTTGATGCATTCATGCCTTATTTTTATGATGTATGTCAGTACATTATTCCCAATTAGCGTCGAGAGTCATGATAAAAACAAACAATGTAACATGAAATAAAATTTTTGTTTCAATACTAGAGCCTAAACACCCAACTTTATAAACTTTTATTTGACATGGGAATTTGTTTTTCATTACTTCGTAACTATGGTTACCTAGATTAATAATAAATTATTATTAACCATTGTGATTATAAAAACTGTCACTTTTTATAGAAACTCAAGCTTCCAAATCCAAATATTGTTTGTCTCACAAAAAGTGTAAGTTATGAATTTTATAAATTAAATCTAGATCTAGACTTTCTAGACTTTTGTATAATCTTGTCTAGATTATCAAGACTAGACTGGCAAAAGACAAGATTTTCTTAATCTAGATCAATACTCTTGGCAAGTTTCTAGACTATTTTCGAGACTCTAGATTAACTATTTAGTTGTAGGTATAATATAATATTATCTTATTTTTTTACATACATTAATAGGTAAGTACACAGTTTCAATAAAAATTTGAAAGTATTCCTACCAATTCAGTTTAAGAAGATTTACTTATTTATACTTACTTACATATTAAATAAATCAATAAGTGTAATGATGATAGATACAAAAGATTTTAATAATTTTAGAAAATTCTTATATTAAAAAATTCACTGCAACTTTGATAAACTAATATATTAAGTATTCAAAAAAAGATAACAAATTATATTAATAATATATGTTAATAAAATCCAAAAACGAAAGATAGGTATAGTAAATAAAAACAAAATAAAATTTGAAGAAAAAAACATTTTCCGAAATCGTTAAATTATTAATTAAAAACATAAATAAATAGCATTATGTGGTAGCTATTGACACGGAGATGGCTGTGAAAACAAACGTTCTGTCAAAGTGTCAAATATTTCTTTATAATTTTCATTTATGTTTACACCTGTTTAGTCGTAGTCTGTATAAAATCAGATAAATTATTATCAAAGGTAAATAATACATAAACTCACCAATAATATTATTGAATATGTTTGTTATTTTAGGTAGTGCTAAAATAAACTCTAATAATATAATACTATTAAAAAATAGGTTAATTCAGTTTGACAGATGAGTCCGTAAATTTAAATTTCGACAGAACAGTTTGTAAAATTTTATCGCTGATAATATAATTTATAATTATATATCGCAGGGCTAATAAAAAATAATTTCAAACAAAGATTACTTGGACCCGTATGTAAAGCTATGTTTATTGTATTTTAATGTACTAAATACCCACAAATTTTAATGAACTAACACCCCTCTAAAATAATAATTTAACTTACATTCGCCAATGAAGCTCTAAATTCTTTGTTCACGAAAATCTGTAACAAATATAAAAATATTAATTACCTACCACATAAAAAATGAAATAATTTCAAGAAAATGATTGACACATTTCAATATGTTAAAAAACCCAGACTATCTCTAAGACAGATCCGTCTCTGAAAAATTAATCCATCGCATACATCAACCTATCTATCACGTCAAGTTGGAATCCACTCCCCCTGAACCGTCCCTGGCAGGTGGGGCTGTTTGAGTGTTTAGCGGCGTTTTCAGGCCCGTACTTCACAGGAATTGTTAATTAGTTCCGAACTATTTAAATGGAGAACAATTTGTGCATATATTATTATAAGCAAGGATTTTGCCTTAATGAATCCGAAAATTTCGAATAGTTTAGATTTCTACAGGGACGGATTAAATTTTTTGTTTATTAGATGGAAATGTTTATTTGGAAGTAATTAATTTTTATGGTTTTCTATTTATAATTGATGCTATAATTCTTATATTCTCTAAAAATACAATTCTTATTTTTTACAACTTTATGTTGAATATTGAATTGAATACTGTCGAAATAAAGGTAAAAAAGTATAAAAACTAAAAATTAACCATTGTGACTACCATTAACAATGACAAAAACTATACAGGGTGGCCCAGTGAATATTATCAGCGCAATTTTTGGCCACTTAACATTAATTTTGCAAAAAACGCTCGAACAAGTCAATTTTAATATAAAGGGGGACACCTAAATTTGTTTTAAACGATATTTCTCTGGAACTAATGATCGGATTTGAAAAATAAAAAAACTGTTGAAAAGAGAATTGAAAGGCCTTTCGAACTGTCATGTTTGACACCCTTTTCCATTTAAAATTTTTGAGGTGCAGTCCACACCCATTTTAGGGTTGAAGTTATGCCATTGATACAAATCCATTTAGGTGTCCCCCTTTATATTAAAATTGACGTGTTCGAGCGTTTTTTTGCAAAATTAATGTTAAGTGACCAAAAATTGCGCTGATAATTTTCACTGGGACACCCTGTATATTAGTTTATTAGTTAGCATTTGAAAGTAAAATTTATGTAACCGGGCCATATTTAAGAGAATAAGAAGTAATTAATACAATGCTAAAAGTGGGAATTTAATGGAAAAAAAATAGTTTTTTACTTAATGATATTGATTTTACACAACTTATTGTTTTGGTGTAAATTTGGTTGGCATTGAAATATGATTTTTGAAGTCTGTTTAGTGACTACATGCATCGTTTTAAAAATGGAACCTAAGTAATCTGCCAAATGTAAATTATTCTATGATAGATGATTTTTATCGAATGCATTCAAATTCTCTATCTAATTCTCCTACGTGACGTCACATATCCTCTCTCCAAAACTTTATTGTTGTTTTTCTAGAGAATTATCAACAATTAAGCAATTTAAGAAAGTTTTTTGTACAAAATCATAAAATGGAAGAAAAAATTGGTCACCCCATTCCTGCGAAATTACCAACTCGGGTCAAAAATGATTCTTAAATCACTCCAGTTTCGTTGTCATGTCGTCATTTTTGACAACTATTCTTACAGTTTACCAATAAATTCATGGCTGACGTTATATTAAAATTTTTGAATACGAAAGTAACTGTTTTATTACTTCTGAGAAAAAGTCTTACTAAACTGTTTTTCTTGGTGCTTCCAATAAAAAAGAGTGGAGCATTTAATTTTATTGTAAAACATAAGAATAATAAAAAATATGTTTACTTTTTATAATTTTTTTTCTTTGCTTCTTACATTTTTCTTTTAATATTTCAAACAGTCGATAATTTTCTATTAATGTGATATTGGTGTTGATAATTTTTATGCAAATATTTTTGAAAATTATCGATACTTTCTCAGTTTCGCATATATGTATCTATTTCTATTTTAGTTTCTATAGACCGCCTATAAGTAAATCTACAAATCCATAGTAATAAAGCCACTGGTAACTTTTTATAAACTTAGGGATAGGAAAAACATTTTCTAAAATAAATTACTAGAACTAATTAAATAAATGTGACACTTTACCGTTGAAAATTATAATAATATGCGTATAATGAGATTATTACATACATATTTATGCACCATATCATGTGACAAATTTATAAAAGAAATCTTTAATAAAAGAATGCATGACTAAAATATATTAATTTCTAAAAAATTCTTATTCAATGTATTTATTTATTTATAACTATCAGAATAATAATGTTTTACTACTTCAATGCAAATTTCCATATATTTTTTTTATATTAATTTTCATGTAAAAATAATACATTCATAGGTATATTTTTGTTTTATAAAAATCTCAATAGTAAACGAGTAATAAATTAATAAAATATTCATAATTCAAATTCAGCGCAGTGGGTGAAGGATAAACAGAAGAAGTAATGTCCTTCAAAATACACAAGCTTATAACAAACTGCTCTCTAAGCAAGGATGCAAAAGCAAAGTCAAAAAGGCATGTACATTTTTAGAATATTAATTATTTATTTTTAAATGTTGATACACTTTATACTTATATTTTTTTCATTACTAACTTAAACACCTATAATTATTTACTTTTATTTGATATGAGAAAAGGTTTTTCACTATTGTTTACTTAAGCTTATTAAGTCCATAGTAAACCTAGATCAATATTTATTATTGACCTAAGTCAATAATGCAAACTGTCACTTTTTAAAGAAACTCAAGCCTATAATCTAAATATTATTTGACTCAAAACTCAAGAAAAGTGTAAACTATGGATTCATATCTCAAGATATTTTTAAAGAAATGAAAAAACTCAGATTTTTTTTATTTTAAATCAGGTTCTTTGATTTTTTCAAAAAGGTGTAGGTAATGTATTTTCAAAAACAAAAACATTTATTATGAAACAAATCATTGTAAAAAATATGTAACAATTTTAAGAAACAATGGAAACAAGAAAAAACTACAATAAAATTCGTTTAACAATACTGTTTATAGTGTCAAACTGGTTACAACGTCGAAATTGTTTGAAAGCCAATATAAGCTAAATGTTATTTTATTTTCACCGGTTATAGCGAGTACCGGTTATAACGACGAAATTTTTAGGATGTCGTTATAGCTGGATTATATTGTAACGCATTTCAAAATAAATTTAACATATTAGTACAAACATTTTCTGTGTGGAGTAAAGTCGTTTTTCCGCAACTAAGTTAAAAAGATTTAGAAATTCTTGTTAAGTATTGTTACACGGTAACACTACCTATCTTACGTTTTCCTCCAAATTTTATAAACCTGGGAAGTCAAATAACAATTACAGAAAAAGTGATCTAAATCACTGATTTAAATCAAAGCAACCCGGACGAATAAAAAAAAACATAAATTATCTAAAGTGTGATTAATAAATTGAAACGTAAGATATAAAAAGAAATGCAGCCTTTTTAATTTTTGAGAATATTAAGAAACAAATCATTGCCCATGTCAAAATCTTTGTTATTATTACGATTTAAATGTTAGTAGTGAAAAAAAAAAAACCATTTTATACCACGGTTGAGAAATTATTGACCAACGCCTTGTATCCCTCGGTTGCTTCGCAACCTCTGAATAGTATCTTGACGCTAAATCAATTATGATAATCTTCTCAACCTTGGTATGTAATATACTATTATTATCTTCCACTACCTATGGCACAAGACGTCAAATACCTAATGTACTTGTTACGTGATATTTTACTTGCATTTTGTCGGTAAGGATTGTCAGCGTACAGCCTCTGCAAGTGACTTATAGCTTACGGCCGTTTTTGACCAGACTAGACTATAAATTGTTCAAGATCTTGCACCATTTTTTGTATACAATTTAAATTGGCTAGTATCAAATAGTAAATTGTTTGAAACATTGTATACGATCGTAAATGTGTTGAAAAAACAGAACACGTTCTATTTTTCATATTATTTGTCAGTAAATTTGGCTGTGAGCATGCGCATATATGAAATTTGTTTTATTTGTTTTTATTGTATGTAATAGTGTGGTTATCGAAAACTTAATGTTACTACTGGTAATCAGAGCCAATATATTGTACAAGAAATTGCATTAGTATATCATACAAAACTTCGTCAAAATCTAACAATTTTTGGTACGAAATATTGTACCATTTCTTGTACTATATATTGTCCCATATATAGGCTAGTATAAAACAGCCTTTATAGTGAATTTTGAACCACTTAGACATCAAGTAATGCTTTTTTATTAATAATAATAGATCTTTTTTTATAAAATTTGCAAAGTAGTCTATGAATACGAGTGCTTTTTTGCACTACTTTCTAATATCAACATCATATTAGAACAATATATAATACATCCCGTTATGTACTTTATACGCACGTCATTAATAAACAATGCTAGTAAAACATTGTACGTGACGTCAAACATAATTTTGAAGCAAACAATTTAAAGTTGTAGGTAGTTAGCTATAAGTTTGCATACATTGTAAACAAGCTTTAAGAAGTAGTTAAGATGTTTGTGATTTTTTTCAGTACGCCTCTGCGTATCCAGTGACGGCGCTTCAGGGGTAAGGGGGCCTGACCCAGTGAGGCAAGCGGCGGTAAACATCAAGGCGGCTTGGAACAGGCTCGTGCTATACAGAGCCGCATTCAGGACAAATTCAAATGGGAAAAATTTTAAATTATGCTCATACCGTTAAATATGGAAAATAATACTGCAGTAAATACAATAAATATAAATAAATATTCAATAGAATTTTATACAACAAATATTTAACAGTATTATATTTATTCATTAATCGATCAATACATTTATTTGTTCTTATCTTTTGGCCTAGAATTTACAAGTAAATTATAATTAAAAAGTTATTACTGTTACATTACAATTAAGTATACCTACATTTTAATTATTCCTGAACTAGGTTAAAATATTTTATGAAAATAAATAATTGTTTTAATCCTATTGTCAAATAAATGTACTAGAATGAAATAAAAAAATAAAGTACATATTTCAATGAATTCAAATTAAATTGAATTTTTGACTACAGGTTACAGGGTGATATACAGGGTGTATTACGGAAAGTGAAACATAGGCGTATAACATGGCAAATCAGTTTTTCCGTGAGCATTGCTCCCCTAATTATTTTAGACAAAAAGTTTTAAATGGATGTTGTATAGCAAAAATTCCTACGTCCGAATCAATAAAAAAAATTATTTTAGCTACTTCATAACTGCAAAAATAAGATTTGAAAATTTCCGGAATTACAATAAAATAGTATTAGCCATGGAATTATGAACAAGAGACGAACAAAAGCGTAACGTTTTATACGTCAAATTATTAGTATTTATTTTGACAAATTGTGATAAATCGATATTAGTTAATTAATTTCAAAAATGAATAATTATTCAAATGAAAAAAAGTTACAAATAATTAAATGGCATTATTCTGGCCATAGTTTACGGCAAACTCGAGATTATTTTAGTGCTATTTGGCAAAATGATGATATTCCGGGTTTGTCTACTATTCAAAGATTTATTGCCAAGTTTGAGAAGACAGGTACACTGAATTTTAAAAAAGAAGAACAAAATAACGAAAACTATAATCAAAATGAAGAAAATGTTCTTGCTTTCATAGAATCAGAGCCAACAATGAGCGTGAGAGAAATTTCGAAGGAACTGAATATACATTTTACGACAGTTCATAGAATTCTCAAAAAACATAAATACATTCCTTTCAAATTTCAAAATCATCAACACATTTTGGAACGAGATTTTGAACAGCGTGCATTATTCTGTGAAATAATTATGGAGAAGTCAAATTACGATAGAGACTTTTTAAGCAATATCCTATTCACAGATGAATGCACATTTACCATGAATGGCGAACCCAACGGTCATAATTATCGATATTGGTCTCAAAATAATCCACATAATATTATAGAGTCTCGGACACAATATCGACAAACTATAAATGTATGGGCAGGAATTTTGGGAGATAAAATCATTGGCCCGTTCTTCATTGAAAGAATAAATTCAGAGACGTATTTGAATTTATTAATGAATGATGTTGGGCCAGAAATTACCGAAACAAATAAAGAAAATATGTGGTTCCAACATGATGGCTGCCCTGCACATAGCGCAAGAGATATTGTGGAATATCTTCACCAAACATTTCCTCGAAGTTGGATAGGACGTAGTGGACCAATCAACTGGCCAGCACGGTCGCCCGATTTAACTCCGTGCGATTTTTTTATGGGGTCATTTAAAAACCGAAGTGTATAAAAAAAGATACCAAAATGTTGAAGAACTTAAAAATGCTATAACAGAAGAATTTCTAAAAATAAATAATAGACAATTAAGTAATGTTCGGCAAAGTTTCTACAATAGATTGGGTTATTGTTTAGCACAAAACGGAGGATTGTTTGAACATCTATTGTAATTTAAGAATTTGATAATATTTTTAGTTTGTTGTTTTTTATATTGAATTAAATTTCTTACATTTAATAATTGTTTGTTTTACTTTATTTTATTAATCTTAAACAATGAATCTAGTTAAACCTTTTGCTTCAATATTATTATCATTATTATTATTAAATTTCTATGTACCTACCACTAATTCCGTGGTAAATACTAAATTATAACTCCATGAATTTTCAAAATATTTCTGCAGTTATGAAGTAGCAAGTAGCAGATTATGCCATGATTATTTGTAACTTTTTTTCATTTGAATAATTATTCATTTTTGAAATTAATTAACTAATATCGATTTATCACAATTTGTCAAAATAAATACTAATAATTTGACGTATAAAACCGGGGAGTATTTATAAAACGTTACGCTTTTGTTCGTCTCTTGTTCATAATTCCATGGCTAATACTATTTTATTGTAATTCCGGAAATTTTCAAATCTTATTTTTGCAGTTATGAAGTAGCTAAAATAATTTTTTTTATTGATTCGGACGTAGGAATTTTTGCTATACAACATCCATTTAAAAAATTTTGTCTAAAATAATTAGGGGAGCAATGCGCACGGAAAAACTGATTTGCCATGTTATACGCCTATGTTTCACTTTCCGTAATACACCCTGTATATTAAAACCCTTAATAAAATAATCATTGTCAGATGGAATACTTCAAATTCCAAAATTTTACTTGCATTTTATTGGAAAGGATTGTCAACCTGAAGCCTTTATAAGGGACTTATAATCTATTTCTGATAAGAATGAAGTGTTTTCTGATTGGATAAAAGGTACTGTTATATTGTCCAATCAAACACAAGATTAAACTGGATCTATTTTCTCCACATTTCGTTCTTATAAAAAATAGACTATACAGCTTATAGTAGATTTCAAATCACTGGGACAGCGGTATTTTATGTTATAATTAGCAAACGTTAAGATAAAATAAAAAGAAAATAATGAAAACATTCAACCAACTAAACACGAATGCAAGTAAAGCCATGTGGCAACATAAATTACAGGCGTCCTTTCAAATATTATTTATTCGGTCAATTGTTTGACTTTTAAGTTGTACGAAGTAAAGGAAGTATTAGAATGGCGTAGATCTCTTTTTTTATTCCAATCGGCAGTGCCAAAAGGGTTCTTTGTTCGAAAGGTTTGTTAATTTTTTCGCATAACTCAAGAACAATTTTCCGTAGAATGTTCTCATTTTGTATGTGAGACTTTCAAATGAAATAAATCTGGGATGGGATAACGTTTACTTACATAAGGTTTCTTTATTTTATAACATTACTAAAAAAATTAATTTATAACGTTATTTAATTTTAAAAAGTCATAAACATACCGTTATTTAACGTTACAATAAAGTTATTTTTATTTCGTTATTATGTTAAAATAACTTTACTTTTTCTCAAATTTATAATAAAATGTCATAAAAAAATAAACTGTAAAAATATATGTAATTTATTAATACCTTATTCCATAATTGGTAATTACCTGTTATAAGACAAGCATTATTTATTACCTTATAAATATAAAATAACATATGTGTAATCGTATTGACACTAGAATATGAATCAGTCTTCAAACGCTACTAGTGTCTTCTATGTATACATTAAAACATATTATGAAAAATATTAAAATATCGATAATTTAGGAATTTCTATTCTCTCTCTCAAGTAACGTTATAGTGTATCGTTATTTATTACGGTACGGTTACATAATGTTATTTTATTATTGTTACGTTATTAACAAAAATTAGCAAATGAAAAATGAAACGTTATTATAATGTTATCGGGTATCGTTACGTTACCTACGTTTTCCACCCCTGATTTAAATGCAGTTCTACAAAAAATGTGTATAATTTAATAGGAGTTCAAAGAAGTTATGTGGTGGCCACATCAGATTTTTTATTTGAATATACGCATTCAACAATAATTTTTTTATATTTTGCGTTAACAATTGCCCTATTATTATATCAAAAACGGTTTAATAATATAAGATATTGTTAAACTGTTTTTGGTATTTTTGTTGTTGTAAAATTGGCACTTCTAACAATTACACCGCAGTTTAAATGTCAAATTGATAACCTCAAATATTTTTAAATGTTTTTTAATACAATTTATATTATTTCTGAATATGAAAACCAAATAAACAAAACTAGTTTAAAAGGATATTAAAATTTCATAACTCAAAATGAATAGATTTATTAATATTTTCATATTTTAATGCTTATTGACAGATAAATGAGCCCAACTTCATTCAACAGAGTTACTATATTTCACATTTATATATTCCTAGATTACAATCTGTTATTTTTTAATTGAAAATTTTAAGTTGTTTATTAAATAAGTGAAGCAAAGTATAAAAAATAGTATATTATACTCGTTTTATACGACGTATTGTTCCATTCGTATTTTTGGAGCACTCCTTGCTATGTTCGTAGAGCCACAAACTATTTATGGAACAATATACCCTCTTATAAAACTTGTATAATAATATACTATTAGATAAATAAAAGATAAATGAGATATTCATATATTGATTTTTATATTTCGAGATTTTGATGGATGTCCCTGAATTAAGTATCTATATTTCGACAAATTTTATTTTAAGCGTTGATTTTAAGCTTCTGGAGACATTAATGGTAAAAACAAAACATCGGAATTTATAGTTTGTCAAATAAATTTTGAAAAAAATAACCAAACAATTATTACATATTAAAATAATTCAATATGGTGTTTTTCACGTAATATAACATAATTTTTGTTAGTATGATAAGTTCTCTGAGTTTTCTAGTTTATTTATTTGATTGGATATAAATACATAATTCAATTTGTTATTTTTCAGGTAATATAACATAATTTGATGATAGGTTCTGTGAGGGCTTCAGTTTATTTATGGACTAATTTTTGTATCCAATAAATACATGAGTGATTTTATCCGGGCTTCAATTCCCCGGCTAGTTATCCATCCACCGTAGTCAACATCTACGGCCTGCGCACGTCTCCATATCATTTGCTACTGGCGGCAAAGATCAAAGGCTTTGTAAGCTATCCGTCACACCTTCCTTTAGATCTTACGTTGTCGGTCCACCGACTTGCAGTCCACCGGTGTAAGTCTATGAGCCTTACTGTGTATTAGTAATTTTAATGTTATTTATATGCAACAATGTATGAGAATAGTTATGCGAAATATAATTGAAATGAACTGACATTGTGGTCGGATGGTTGGTGTTTGTGTATATGAAATTATACATGCGTGAAATGTAAGAATTGATACACAAAAGTTCTGAATTGATTTGTAAAAGATTGGAGATGTGGTATGGTGAAACACTTTACGGTTCTGAGTTCGAATCCCGAATAAGGTATGTATATTGTAAACAGGGTTGCCAGACGGCACGAATGTCTCGATTATGGTACAAAAATCCCGCTTAAATAAAGAAAAAAAAACAAAAAAAATATGTATAAATTAAAATTAGAAATACCAGTCAATTCTAGACATTTAAATGTGTGAATTAGTTTTCGCGAGTTCTAATCAATTTTGATGATTGTCGAAGTGGAAAACTAGCCATTAGTGCGACGAAGAATTATAAAAATATTTTATATTTTTATAAACAGTAAACAGTACAACGGGGCAGTGGCGGCTCGTCCTTAGTGATGCAGAGCTACAGAACCACCAAAAAATTTAAATAAAAATGCCCATTACAGAGGCGGATCCAGAAACTTTTCCAGGAAGGGGCGAATTATCGTTTTTTTGAAGTAAACAATAAAATATACAAAAATGTTTACAACAAAATTTATTAACTAACACAAATCAAATTTCGAGTCGGGTCAAAAATTTCGTCGAATTTTGTCCATTTTCAGTTTATCTGTTGAGATAAAAATCTGAAAATTGGTCGAAACCTTAAACCTAACCATTTAAAGTATATACCTAAAAAACCTTTTTTTTTAGGTATAACTTTGAACTCAATTATCTAAGAACGGGAAGAGATAATTGAATTATGTTTGAAAATTTAAAATCAGTGCATCGATATCTATACTTTAGTCCAAAAAATGAAAAATTCTGGAGATATAAAGTTTCAAGACCAAAAATTGAAATTTAGGTTTTTTCGATTTTCTTATCGAGTTTTACCTTTAAATAACATATTTCTTACATCCTCTTCTATTATATTATAAAAAAAACTTCACATTTTTTAATGATTTACATCAAATTTAACCGCTATATTTGTCAAATTTTGTAAACGTATGGAGGATATGATATATGAGAAGTTATTTGTAAAAATTGTTAATACAGACCAGTAGAAAAATAAAAAATGCTCTCGATAATACAGAACATACACAGAATGCATGACTCGGGTTCCCAAACAAAATAAAATAGAATTTAAATTTAAATATAGTTCTGAACAATCAGGAAATATCTGAAAGTAAGTGCCGCATTAAATTGGAAATGTAATAAATGTCATAAACCAAGTGAACCGTAACTACTGGCGACATAAAATCTATCCAAAATCATTCCACATGGGGAATAATAATAGTAAACATAACCTAATTCATGCAAACTGTGTAAAATATTTTATCGGAACATTAAAATTCTATTTACATGACAAGAATAAAATGGAATTACTTTACGAGGCCATAATCATGAGAATTTATAACTAATTGTGTATTTTACACGCAGATAAATTCGTCTTTTCACTTTTATTACAATTAAACATGATTTTAAATTCCATTAAAATAAATTGCTTAACTTAGAACCGTTTAGTAGTGTCCCAAGCTTTTTTATTTTCCTGGGATGACGGCCTATTAAAGAGGCCGTTATTAAAATGTTAATTCCCTTAATTACCATTAACGAGATTTAGGGACATTTCACCATATAACTCCATGTCAACATTCAAATAAAAATTGTTTTCGGAGATCCTATACACCACATTAAAAAACTCATGATCCCAAATTGTTTCCATTAGCTCGCTTAATTTTTTAACTCGCAACATTATACTCAATTATTTTTTAAATAAATTATAATTTATGGATTTGAAACATAGAAATTTTTAACCTCATTATAAATTTTACAATCATCTAATAATGTATGAAACAGTAAATAAAAAAATAACATCCACAGTGGCGTGCTATAGGTAAGTGGTACAGGGCCGTAGCTTGGCAGTTTTCTACAAGGGGGCTAAAGTCATTTTAGGGGAAGCTTTAAAATAAATAATTTAATGTATTATCTATATTTAATTAAAAACATTTACCGGTATCAGGATATTAAGATTTTGTTTACAAAAACAAAAATAAGCATGGTAACTAAGTCAATTATATACCATGTAATGTTGACAAGTCAATATGGTAAAATATTACCCTACAGAATTGTCAAATAACGTGGGACAAATGAATAATATAGCAGTCTTATCAACACATACAGACTTGATCAGGAAATCGTTACTTGCAAGAGAATTTTATAAAATAATATTTATTAATAAAATGAAACCGATAAGCAACAACTATTCTTTGCAAAATTTTGAGCGATAAAATTGAGTAGTGCAGTAAGAAACAGTGATAAATATTTTAATAAAATTTTGGATAAGATGATCCATTTGGAAGTAAAATTTGAAGACATGAAACGAATGGAATTGAAACATTTCTCAAAAAGTTTTTTTTTTGTGATATACAAGTCCTGTGACAATCTGGACTGAACCAACTGATACCTCGGCGAGTGGATTATTTAGGATCAGTTCATTCAGTAGAGGTAAACTGATCCAGTCAAATGGAATGAAAAATAAATCATCGAATTCAAAAGTACAAGTTGGATCAGTTCAAAGTGTCAAATGAAATACGCCTGTAGACTCACATGAAAAATAATGCATTTGCTGTTTCATTTTAAATAAAACAAGCAAATATACTGCTTCCACTGAAATATGAAGGAATAAAAATAAAAATCCATATTTAGTAACTGATTATTATCATAATGTTCGTAAAATATCATTCTTGCTCAAAAATTTTAAATCATTTAGGCATTGTTCCTCATACTAGTTTTTAACCTATTTTTTAGTAATTAAATTAGAGAACTATCATAATGCAGTGCAATTTGTTATCATAAAAGCTAGATAAATTCATCATTCTATCAATTACATAAGTACCTAAAACAATTTAAAATAAAATAAATAAAACAAATCAGAAAGATTTCTCATATTTCGTTATAGATACTAGTGACTTTATTCATATTTCGCGCCAATTGGATTATATTCAAACCCCAAGAAAATGGCTGCCGCAGGCTTCACTTCATTATAGCAATTAATATTTTAGTTCACAAACACATTGTAATTTAATTATTGTTACAATTTTTCTGAATATATAATATGTTTAACATAAATGCAAATGTTATACGCTATTAGGGATATTGTATAGAAACAACAAAACATAATACGTCCCTCCCTCACCCGAAATAATAGTGGGAGGTGACGGCCCCCTCTAACCCTCCCACTGGTACCAACGCCACTGGCGGTGAGTAATATATTTATTTATTATTTGCATCTAAAATTAAATTAATTTAATTGAATTTCCAAACGTTCATCCATCCAAATTAAAACCATTTACATCCTTGCTTTACGTACTACATTTAAATTTATACACCAAGAGCAACACGACTATAAATGTTGTGTTTATTGAGTAACTTCGCTATATATCCAAACTTTAGTAAATTCTCTGACCCAAGAGTACAATATAAGAAGTGTTAGTTTAAAAATTTTAGCATCTTTGTATTACTTCCCAAAGTCTTATCACTTGAGTTGGGACTTAATTGCTTGCTTAGTCCCGCGGGAACTCTTAGTCCTTATCTTTGTACAGGAAACTTTCTCACTACAGAACAAAATATAAATAGAATAAGGAAAAGGTTAGTTCTTCTACATTGTTGCAGTTTTTGGCAAGGGATAAATGTGTGCATCATATTTTTGTTTTATTTATATTTATTTTAAGTATGTCACCACTTCTTACAGATAAGTATGATGTATATCATTCGGAAAGAAGCCAAGATGCCTTGTCAATATGGACAAGAATAAAAACAGTGCCTTATAAATTTTCTATCTACTTAAATATTTTGATTTATAGAGATATATGGAGTGAAGTATTTCGCGAGAACAATTTTTAAAGAAATTTATATAAACAAATTAGGGTAAAATATAGTATCATTGCAATATGTTTAGTGATGGCACTATACATTGTAGATTACAGAGGCTCATCCTTTAATATATTAAAAAATTCTGACGTGTCCAACACATTACCTCCCGCCACAGTTGTAATAGATTCTATATAAGATTATCAGTACATTCAATTTTTAGTTTTAGAATTAGTTTGTTTTTGCAGTTCAAAATATTTTTAATTCATTTCATATCTAAAATTACCTTCATAAAATTTGGACGACCAAAAAAAACAGCTATCACTGATTTAAATCACGATTTAAATCAATGCAATCATGGCATGAAAAATTGAAAATAGCCCTAATTTTTTCATATTTTTTGATTTTTCATGAATTTCGTTTCCAGAAAAAAAATTTGAAGAAAAAAGTTCTGGAACGCAAAACGGAAATTCCGGGTTTTTGTTTTTATGCCTCTAGAATTAGCTAGTAATAATCCATTTTAGAGATATGCCCAAAATACATACTTTTTAAGGTACAACTTTGAGAGCAAAAATCAACAATCAATGATTTTTAAAAAAAAATCAGTGCAACCTTGCGTAATTTTATTGGTTTTTTCCTAGTGAATTAGTTTTCCGACGACTACAACTTCATATTGGGTAGCTATACCTAGTGTAGGGTGGTTTGGGTGTTTTACTTCCTAAGTTGCTTGGGAATTGCACATTTCATATGTACTCCTTTTTTACACAACCTAGTTTTATTAGTGGAGTAGTTAGTACAGTGGCTACACTTAGTGTAGGATATAGACCCATTTCCCCGTAGTGGACATTATGCGGGTTTTATATCGTAAGTTGTTTGGGCATTGTACATTTCATATGTGCTTGTTTCTTACACAAGCTAGTTTTATTAGTGGAGTAGTTAGTAACTACAACTTCACGTTGGGTAGCTACACCTAGAGTAGTGTGGTTTGGATATACACCCATTTCCCCGTAGTGGAGATTGTGCTGATTTTATATCGTAAGTTGTTTGGGCATTGTACATTTCATATGTGCTTGTTTCTTACACAAGCTAGTTTTATTAGTGGAGTAGTTAGTAACTACAACTTCACGTTGGGTAGCTACACCTAGAGTAGTGTGGTTTGGATATACACCCATTTCCCCGTAGTGGAGATTGTGCTGATTTTATATCGTAAGTTGTTTGGGCATTGTACATTTGATATATACTTGTTTCTTCCCGAGCTAGTTTATTAGTGGAGTAGTCAGTAACTACAACTTCACGTTGAGTAGCTACACCTAGTGTAGAGCGGTTTGGGTATGCCACCCATTTCCCCGTAATAAAAATTATGCGGGTTTTATATCCTAAGTTGTTTTGGAATTGTACATATGATATGTTTTGTTTGTTACACAAGCTAGTTTGGAGTAGTTCGTGCAGTGACTACACCTAGTATAAGATGTAGACCCATTTCCCCGTAATGGAGATAGTGCTGATTTTATATCCTAAGTTGTTTGGGCATTGATCATTTCATATCTACTCCTTTTTTACACAATCTGGTTTTATAAGTGGAGTAGTTTAGTTAGAGCAGTGGATACACCTAGTGCGGAGATTGTGCTGGTTTTATATCATTATTTGGGCATTGTACATTTCATATATACTTGTTTCTTACTGAACCTAGTTTTATTAGTGGAGTAGTTGCTGCACTGACTACACCTAGTATAGGGTGTGTAGGCTATTTCCCCGTTGTGGCATGTTGTTGCGGCAGCTGGGCGGCATCGTTTGAAGTGTTGCTCGCGCTGCCTCATATTGTTTCCGGCTGCTGGCGCGCAAGAGCCGAGGACCACTATTATGTAAACAACGCGCGCTTTGAACTCGCCGCGCACACAGCCGCTCGTAAACTATACCGCAAATGAGCTATAACAACATCCACTATCATTACATATCAATATCCAACCACTTCACACGGATATAGATCATCTCATCAACAACTACAACTAACACAACTACATTCTAATTACACCAAAGGACCTACAACTTGTACTGAATACCGAACAACGCTATGAATTGATTTGCCAAAGCTTCCTTAGACAGGTTTTTATTTTTTCATAAGTAATACATATAATAAGAGCCATGAATTTATTGGAAAAATTTACAAATAGTTGTTGCGTAGTAACAGACAAACGAGTGTTAAAAATGACATTTAGATCAGGACAGCGAAGCTGGAGTGATTTAAGAGTCATTTTTGACCCGAGTTGTCGTTACCTCAAAGGAATTATGAGTAAATTATACCAATTAAATTCATAGCTCAAATTATATTTACTTCATTATTTCACGAATGACAATACTTCAAACGTAAAATTTTTGTTATCAACAAAATGTAACCATGGCTATGATACTGTGGTTTTATCAAATTTCTTCATTAAAAAAGTACCTAAGGCCATCAAATGAAGCCATTCTGATTGGGTGAAAATGACATGTGTGGAATAATCTATAAACTATTTGTAATTTAAAATAAAATTTGATATGGCCAGCACAAAACCTCTCGCCTATCCTGTTTACATATTCCATTATAGTCAGGATCACTTCCTTGTTTCTTTTTATATTTCTTATCTGCTCAGGATTGCCTGATTTTCAAAATTCCAAGTCGGGACACGAAAAATAAAACCTTTACCATTAGTATGTTAAAATTTGTGACCTTGAATCACAGTAAACTTTAGTTATGTGCTTTTAAAGTGTTATTAGTTGAATTTGTGTCTTATATATTAACTTTTGTTATTTCTTTTACATCTGTGACAGTATTATTTACAAAATTAGTGCATAAATTACCTGTTAGTTATTAAAATAAATTAATACTTACAGTATCAGTACAATTCGATTATTCGGCAATGATTTTTAAAATATTTTCACTGTTAATTATAACAGACAACATCGTAAAAATATTTTCCTACGACCACTGTTAAAAATAGTCTTTTTAACGGTTACTTGGCAAGTTAAAAATAACAGTTCATAACACAGTCAATACTTTTAAATAGTTGTCATTGACAACGAATTAAAAGTAAAAAACAAATTTACTTTTAACTCTAGTGTTAAAAAGGAACTAAATCTAGTTACCTGTCATAAATGTCATTCTAAAATGCTTAGTTTTTATTTACTAATACATAACTAGGGTCGTAGGAAAAATAGTGTATGATATTTGTGTTAAAAGTGATTTTATTTTGTTCGTGGGGTTTGTTACACTCGGCTTCGCCTCGTTTCAAACTTCCCCACTCACTCATAAAATGTCACTTTTAACACTTATATCACAAAAAACTATTAAATCGAGTTCTAGGAACTTCAAAAACATGCTTATACATAGAAAACGCACTATTCGATTTTTAGCGTGATTCCAATACCTCTCTTACTGAGTGGGGTACTTATTTCTTATTAAAACATGATCATTGGTATGGGTAAATGTGTGTGATTGTCGAAGAGTTGTCTCTATCTACGGGTAAAGCGCATGCGCAAATTAATCTAGCCTTGAAACAATCTAGATTAGAGTCTTGATATCTAGATAAGATAAAAACAAAACTTTTTAATCTAGTTTTAAACAACTTAAAGACAAGAATTTGTACAGTCTTGTGTTTTGTCTTGCCATTAATCAGGATATAAATTAGTAAACATATCACAAACATTTGTAAGTAATCATTCAAATTTTTATTCATTAATAATCTTCTTTAATTTATGATGACAAGTAGCATTTTATTTTTAGCGGTACGATGGTATACATATACAAATGGTATCCAATGCTTCTTAGCTAAAACTCAGATTATATGCGTTGAATTAAATGAATAGAACTATGTTATTGCTGAATTGATGAGATGAACATTATTCGTTATGTCCATATGTCATCGGTAGAATCATTCTACTTGTTGCTACGATAGTATATTCGTTGTATTTTGTCATCTCTAGTAACATTCTTGATACATGATGTGTGATGTTGTACCTATGTCATTACTTATTAAATGACATCTCTAATCATGTTCTATTTTACTGTGAGTTATTCTGATTGATATTACGATTATGGGCAACTATTATTTACGTTCTGTAAAAACAATTTGAACCATGTTGTTAATTTGGTGATTCGTCATGTCATTTATAACAACGTTTTAGTTAAGTGTTTACTAGGAAATTACCTGAGTCGAAGCCTGTGCTTAATGTTAATGTGATTGTTATTTGACAATTCCACTCATAATTTGTCATCCAATTAAATCATATTATTCTGGTGACTGAACCAATCAGATTCAAATCTCATTGGCCATCGTCACTTACTGGCAATTGCCGCGAAATTCATAAGACTAAATAGGCGTTGCTTAAATGCAACGTCCGTCAAAATTGTGACAAGTAATTAATTGAAGAAGTATACCGTAAGTACGGGAAACATAGGATTTGTCACATTCATCCGTTCACTTTAAATGAAAAATAGGTTGTCACATTCACGGCATTATTAACTGTCAAATTATGATATTTTTCTAAATGACACATTTCCACGTCGTTGGAATGGACACGGTGGACAAATAAAGTAGCTCTAGCCCTAGCCTCATCAAAATTACCCAAATTAAAAAACTCACGGTATATATTTCGAGGAATTGTCAAGCCAAATACCATTCGTAACCAAAATTTTACTTTTACTTTTTCGAAAACTGGTAAAGGTGTAGTTAAGATTTTGCTGTAAGAAATGACTGAAGTCGAAGTCTTCATTTGGAGTTGTTAATGTGATGACATTTGTTATGCCATTTATAGTACCATTCTACTTAAATTCTTCTGAGTAAATGAGGAGTTGAAGTCTTCTCTAACGAGCGGTCGCCACGATCTAACTCGAACTGAGCAGAGTATGAGATCGGGGGTTCAAATCGCAACATTGCTTTTAAAGTATATATTATTAAATAAATATTATAAAAACAAAAATCGTTTAGCTACACATACTATACGTATATTTTAGCACAACAGTGACATCAGTACAAGAAGAAAAGATTTTTAAAAGTATCCCTGGTTTTGAATAATCATTTCGTGTCACAAGGTGTCAGTACAAGAATTGAAGAAAATCTTGCTATTCTTGTACATTTCTTGCAAGACAATTTCTTGCCTTGTCTTGCTTTGAAATTTGTAGCTTTTGTCTTGTTCTTCCCTTGCATTTTTTGCAAGACTGATGCAAGACCAAGGAAAATACAAGAATCACTAGTACAGACGACCGAATGTATACGAAATTAATATGATTTCCATACCTACCAGTAGGACACTTATTTTCAGTAACATTTCGTTGACAATGGTAACCAAATAATAAATGTTATCAGAAACTTACTTATATTGCTATGGAAATAAGTCAACGATGAAAAATTTAAATAAAATTTGTTATGAGACCTTGTTTCATTGTAAGACTATATAAAGATGAACGCAATAAAGACAATAATCATTGCCGTAACGACAGCAAAATAAATACTCATTTATGCCGCTTTTCGTATTATTGCGAATTCCTTGGCATAGATGCAAATTTCTCCGTGAATTCAAAGGAAAAGTAGTGAAGTTTGGGGCTGATGAAAGTGCGAGAGAGAGGGAGGCAAGTAATGAGACTTGGGCCGGCCCCGCTGCTGAAATTGTCCGTGAAAAGCGAAACTTGTTTGTCCACCGCCACACTTCGATCCTACTCTGATTACTTTGAACTTGAAGTGCGAGTGTAGGGCCCTCTGCCCCAATTACCACTACGTACGACGAACGTAAACATTCGCTCATCAACTACAACACAGATTTCAAGATCTGGCTACAAATCTATTTCATTCATAGTGTTTTCTTTCAGTCTAACATTTAAAAAACTTATTTGCTATTCAATAATTAGAACGATATGGATCTGAGGAACGTAAACATTCACTCATAATCTACAACACGGATTTCAAGATCTGGCTACAAATCTATTTCATTCACAGTGTTTTCTTTCAGTCTAACAGTTAAATACTTATTTGTAATTCAGTACTTAAGACGGTAAAGATATTGAAAAAATAATAAATAGAATATTTGAGGACTAATTGTGCGAGTTTTTTTTTATGTAGGTATTTGTTTTTATAAAATAATATTTCACACTTTCTGTGGTGCAGTTTGGGAAGGGGGAGGGGAAGCGAAAGGGCGGCAAAATCAGAACCGAATGAGCAGAGCAAATAGCTAATCTGAACAGTTGACTATAAGTGCTGTTTTAATGTAGTATATATATTTTTTTCATGAATTATACACTGAAGTTTGTAGCATCAAAACGATAATCAAATAAAAATTAATCAGTTTTATTAAGACCTAAAGGTCTATGGAAAATTAAAATAGAGCCGAAATCAAAAGCAAACCCTTATCAATTTGCTGTTTGATAGAAACCAATTTAAATTGTATCAAAAATGGTGCAAGATCTTGTACAACGTATAGGCTTGTCTAAAATGGTCTATACAAAACTTCGATAAAATCTAACAATTTTTGGTTCAAGATATTGTACCATTCCTTGTACTACTTATTGTCCCTTATATAGACTAGTCTAAAACGGCCTTAATATCTGTATTCGTTTTCATATCTATCCTTCGATTTACCAGGACATTAATCTACTTAAGTTTTATTAGCTTCTAGAAAAATTATTAATAGTTATTTATGGAACTAGTGTGTAAAGTACAAGTTTTTTAGTCAAGTGTTGTGTAAGAACAAATTCTCGCACGAGATGAAAAACACTATGTTACACACGTGTTGCGTGCAACATTATTCCTACAACTGAAATATTAATAAAAGTTAATTGTTGTATGCAATACGTGTGTAACGTGTAACATAGTGTTTTTTTTTTATCTCGTGCTACAATTTCTGCATGAGGCGACTAAAAACACTTACTTTACACACTAGTTGCATAAATAACTATTTGTCAGGTATTTCACACACGGTGTCAAGGTAACTTAACAATTATGAAAAAATGTCTACTTTTTGCATTGTTGTTAGAATAAATATGTTAACATGTTTGAAAGTTGCAAAAAATATATTTTTTTTATATAGGACCCGGAACTGGAATCAGAAATGATGCAGCCAACTTGTTAAAAATAATAAATAAAATTACTTAATGTAATGTAACCTAATTTAATGTACAATTTCATAACAGGGTATTCGGTACTGGTAATAATTAGTGATGTGACGAATAGTAGTTCAGCCGAATAACCGAATAACGAATATTCGGCGAAATATTAACCGAATATTCGGCATTACTGACTGAATAATACATTTTTGTACTATCTGAAAGCGTGATTGGTCTTCATTGCAGAGAGGGGAGTATTTATTCTGAAATGCTCGCCCAATTTTTTGTATAGGTAATTTCTTGTTTGATTATTATTAAACTTTATTATATCAGCCAAACAATATAACTAGATAAATTATTTACTCTTATTGTAGATACATTAATAATAACTTACAATTTATTATCTATATATTTATATATGTTAATATAACAAAACAGCGTTGTACTTCACATATTTCTTGTAACCGAATATGCCGAATACCGAATAGTCAAAATATAGTCGAATAGGCCAAATACCGCATAATTATTCGGCTTCGGTCCCATCTCTAGTAACAATTCCCCATTTGTAGTGTTGTAAGTAACCTCGTAGTGTTTATAGTGAATATTCGGTATTAAAATAGACCGAATATGCCAAATACGGAATAGTAAAAATATGGCCTATTCGGCCAAATACCGCATAATTATTCTTCGCTCCCATCTCTAGTACCAATTCCCCATTTCCAGCCCATTTGTAGTTGTAAGTAACTCGTAGTTGGGGCCTTCTGGTAGGGGTAAGTGCTACCACTACCACCCCTCCTTGGGTTGTCTTCAGGCCGAGCGGTCCGTGTGACCCGCAGTCCAGTGCCTTGCCTCGCGAGTGACTGTTGCTTGTTGCTGTTACCGCTAGCTAACTTCGGTTCCATGGCAGTGTTGTGAAGTGTCGTACAGGTTATGTTTTACATGGTGAGTACACACGCTGTCACTGTATACATACTAACAGGGGTGAACACTTGACAGTTCACTAAACAAGTTATTGTCGTATGTACGTATAATTAATAACAACAATATAATAATAATCTTGGTGCAAAATTTATAAACCTACGCATATACATATTTTATTTACATCTAGGGTTGTACACTTGACAGTTCACTAACGAAGTTATTGTCGTACATACGTATAAAAAATAACATTCATATAATAATATACTTAAACAATAAATTTAGTGTCAAATTTATAAACCTATGTACAAACATACATATTTTATTTACACTCGTTCATTTATATAATAATGAACTTAAAATGTAAATTTGGTGTCAAATTTATAAACCTACATACATAGGTACATATATTATTTTTGTCAATACACTCGTTACAATTTAATTATACTGAGATAAATCTTTTAAACATCCCAAAAAAGAACTTTAATAACAAGTTGCACCAACAAAGTTTAAATTTTAAGCAACTTAAACAATAGTTATTTGTATATCAAGGAACTAAAGCATATTTTTTTATTATGCATATGAAATTTTTTCTACGAGACGATAACCGAGGAGAATAAACCTGGTGAGTAATAAAAAATACTTTAGTCCTTAGATATACATTATATTTTTTCCGAAATTGTTAAATTATTAATTAAAAATATAAATAAATAGCATTATTGAGACAGGAACATGGCTGTGATAACAAACGTACTGCCCAAGTGTCAAATATCTCTTTATAATTTTCATTTATGTTTACACCTGCTAAGACGTCCTTTGCATGAAATCAGATAAATTATTATCAAAAGTAAATAAAAAATAAAATCACAAATAATATTATAGAATGATATGTTTGTGATTTTAGGTAGTGCTAAAATAAATTGCAAAAATATAATACTATTAAAATATAGGTTAATTCAGTTTGATAGATGAGTCCGTAAAGTTAAATTTTGACATAAGAGTCTGTAAAGTTTTACTTTAGATACTACTTTGGCTAACTTCGCGGAGTGATATCGTGATTTCGAAAAAATGTATGTTATTCGAAATTTTGACAGTAATGTTGAATAGTTCATTTGACATTTTATTCCTATTTGACATTGTCCATTTAAAGGAAACTAAAATTTAAGTAATATTTGTGTAACCGCCCGTTACTCTGCTAGCGTTATAGCGCCAAAAATAACAATAATAAGAAATATTACTATCATTTATTTTTCAGTGATTTTAAAACAAAAACAAAACATGTTAAACAGTTTTTCACGCTACCTACATACATACGTACAAATATTTCAATATTACAATGGGTATAATATTATTTTTAGCAAAAAATATGAATAAATGTGAATATAAATAAATATACAGTCATGGTTTTAGTACATATTTTATTTTTCAAGTGTTAATCGTAAAAATACTCATAAAATAAAAACATAAACAAACGCATCATAACCTCAAAATTAAAAAGCGTTACGCGTTAATTATGACAGTTCATAAACACATTACATATTTACATGTGAAAATTTTGTTACATATTAATAAAATACATAAATAATAAATTCAATATATTATTTCATTGTATCAGTAGCAAATGCATACATTTATATTTGAATACAATTCCAATATATTTCATTTTTTTATAAAATATAAATATAAATATAAAACATTTTCATATTTTTATTCATAATAACACATATTTTCAGTAAATTATTGTTATATTTTTACAATGTTAGGTAAATGTTTAGTTGTAGCAAGACGAATTTGTTATTTAAAATTTATGTGTTTTCCATATATAATTGTAACATTTAGTTTTTTAATAATGGAAGTTTTTATATAAATGCAATATAAACAACTATTAAGTATGTATAAATTTACATACATTAAAATGTAGTTCAAAAAATTACTTTGAATATATTAATACATAATATTATTGTTGTCATATGATGTATTAAAATGTTTTAGTATAGAGAGCATAAAGAATTTTTTCACTACTAGCCTAGACACCTACAATTATTAAATTTTTTTGATAAGAGAATTTGTTTTTCATTCCCGCTTACTTGGTAACCATGGTCACCTAGGTCAACAATAAATTATAATTAACCATGGTCGATAATGAAATCTGTCACTTTTTAAATAAACTCAAGTTTGAATCATTTAACTTAAGAAAAGTGTAAAGTATGGATTCACAATTTAATTATGCCGGCTAAACACAATTAACACAATTAAATAAAACCAAATTAAAACTGAAACGTGAAATATAAAAACAAAGACAGCCTACTTTATTTTTGTGAATATTAAGAAACAAGTTAATGTTCATGCCAAAATATTTGTTATTGTCATTTTAATTTGGGTAATAGGATTGAGATTGAAACACTAGTAGTGAAAAAATAATATAAATACCACATTATTGACCAGCGCCTTATGTCCCTCGATTGCTTCGTACCTCAGGACACAACTTGGCGCTATGGCAATAAATAGTCTTCTAGACCTTAGTGTATAATATATTATTATTGAAGAAAAGAAGCAATCGCTTCCAAAGACTACTTCGCAAATTTTATTGATTTTTTAAATCTATTTGTTTATTTATCTCTCCGGCATAATTATTTTTATATTGCCCTTGGTTCTTAAATAACTAGTTTCAAAAATATTTAAAAATTGTGTAACCTTTGTATCCAAAGTGCTTTGGCAGTGTCGGAAGCAACCCTTTGAAATCACGTAGCCAAAAAGAAATAAACTGGTTCTGTTTAAAGCTGTATGTAGCGAGCTTTTGCCGACTGTCATTTGTCTATCTGAAGCACACTTCCGGTTTGAAGAGGAAGTCGCACTTTGAACTCAAGCTCGCGCTGAGGATGTGTACCGACGTTAGAGCGTAGAGTAGAGGGCGGCGTGAACTCAAGTGTAAGACGAGTTGGGGTACAGTGCAAGATGTTTGCTTACGGAAATAATCACCAAAATCACAGTCACAGTCACAACATTCCCTAACTCTAAATTAAATAAATAAAGAATATATACAGTTTTTGACATGTTTATATTTCTATCATACAAGAATTTAAAATTATTATGTACGAATTAGAAAAAATCTGAGATGGCTTGAAAGTGAGATCCTCGGTGAAATCATACTATGGCTAATCATTCTTCAATTTCCATTCGTTTTATATCTTCGAACTTCCCTTCGAAATGGTTCATCTTTTGAAAATTTTATTAAAATGTTTGTCACTATTCCTTATTGCACTACACAATTTTTTTTTCTACGGCCACTATGGAAAATGGCAATTTTCTTACACTATATAAAGCTTCAAAGATGATTTCCCCCAATCATGAGTTAAATTGTGAGAAATCATTTCTCATAGTATTTACCAACAACTTTCTTCACTTGTTGCACAATATCCTATTAATCGCTCAAAAACTTGCAAAGAAAGGGATGGTTTTCATTTGTTTCGTACATATTTCTCACGTAATATATTGGCAGTTGTCAATGTCAATTTAATAACAATAAATCTATTGTTTCCTACAGTCATTAAAAGCCAACTAAATTATTATTTTTATTAAATTTCTGCCAAAAGTAAAGTGCCCTTTTGAAAAGGCCGATTGGAACCAAAAATGGAGGTGCATAACTATATGTTATATCAATTCCATAACAGTATATTCTGTCACCGAGGGGTTAAAGTGCATGATTTAATCCTGAGAGTTAGGGATTAAAGGCACTTTAGACCTGTAGTATACACTCTATTTTTGCATTTCCGCATGTACGTTTTAAAATAATAATTATTTTGTTATATTTATATAACTATCAAATACATGACAGCTTTGAAACAAAAGGCGAAAAAAATTAATTATTTTTTATATGATTCGTCTAATTATTAAATTGAAGTAATCTGTATTAAATTAAATTGTAGATATACCTGTAGTATTGTCGTGTGCAATATGGCGACGTAGTTTATTTATCAAAAACTGTATTCCCATGTAAATACCTGTGACATACGGTATAACGCGGTGATATTTAATAGAGGTGACAGGTTTTCATATTGATGGAAAAGACATATACAATATGCATATCCAGAATCGCTAAGCATGCTACCACCATTAATAATAACAGAATTGCCTTCAAGTTTTTATATTAGTAGAAAACATTTCAGTTATTATAAATTTTTTAGCTGAAGTCCCTATAGGGATTTTTAAATTGAAGTTTAATACTTTCACCGATTATACCTGCTTATTAAACATCATAAAATTATAGTCTAACATAAGAATAGATTGTATACAATATGTACACAGCATTCACTAAATAACTTTATACTTTAATGGAGTTTTGAAAGTTGTATAGGTAACTGTCAAAGAATATAAGATTCTTAGGTTATGACAATTCTTTGTCTATAAGGAAGTACCCATTTTTACCGTTGTTAAACAGCTGTTTAAGTAAGGATAGTAAGTTCTTCTTGTCGGTAGAAAACGTAGAAAATACATCGCTTCGATTCGAAACCGGTAAAGCATTACTGAATAAAATGCTTATTAGATTTTTTGTTCGATCGATGCAATAACAAAATTAAAAATTTAATTGACAAAAGCTGTCATTTTTAAATTAAACTTTGTTTGTTAATATGTACAGTTTATTTACTGCTTCTCCGGTCGGTGATTTGCAAACATAACTGCATTGGAAACAAAATCGGTATTTGATATATTTTAAATCAGGGACCCGAACCAAAAAAATTTGGGGTTCAGTTTTTACATTAATAAAAATTAGGTTTCGGTTATCGGTAACGGTTTCTTGTAAATGTTATATTGGTTTTCGTTTCGGTTAAAATAAACCAATAAATTTCGGTTTCATTACGTTTTCGGTTTGTTTCGGTTTCGGTTAAAATTGTGAGTTGTATTAAATAAAAAGTATAGTCACTTTAATTTTAAATTGTGATCTAAAAATGAAAATTGTGCTTCAAAATATAACTAGGTATAAGTTAAAGTTTTATAAATGTAAGTAAAATTTATGGTTAATTTTTTCAGTTGTTTAATATTTATATTTGTAATGGTTTTAGTACCGATATTTTTCGGTTCGGTTATGTTTTCAGTTACAAAATAAATTTATTTTTCGTATCGGTTTTCGGTTTTTTTTTCATATTTGAAGAAATTAAATTTAGGTTTCGGTTTTCGGTTACGGTTTGATAAGTCAAATATAGGTTCGGTTTTCGGTTACGGTTTCGTTACGGTTCGGGACCCTGCTTTAAATAATATCCGATTGTACAAAAATAATGTGAACGTAGTGTCTAGCAAGTGGAATGCGTGGAATGGTTGGTATATGCGGAAATAAGTCGAGATGTAAATATAAGATATAATTAAGATGGTTTTGTAGTAAACTAACTGCGGCACTTAGATTTAATCTTGCCTTATTTAGATACCAATTAAACACATGTTTTAATTTTAATTTATCACTTGGCTCATCTCTAGCATTGCTTTACTTTATTTTGCTTCAGAACATTTATGCACTATTCTCAAAATAAACTTGATATAATTATAGCTCATAATCTCTGTACAGGCAGCGGTTGCTCACTAAGTTAGCGCCAGGGTTGTGTAACTTAAATGGGTGACATTGGGCTCTTTTTATCCTGCCATCTCTTGGTTGCTTCCTAGAAGCTAAATACAAATAATAATTCAGTTGGCTTTCATTTATATAAAAGACATTTGATTTCTTGTTAATAAATTGAGTACGACTGACAAAATCCACAACGTCAAAATATATTTGGTGAGAAGTATGCATGGCAACAACTCTTTCTTTGTTAGTTTTTGAGTGATAAAATTAATTTTGTGCAATGCAGTAAGGAAATTGATAATTGAGGTTCTTAATCTTACACTGTTTTTTTTTTAAACTTTATTTGTAATATTTTTGTAATATTGGTATATATTATTAAAAAAAGAATATAAGTTCAACTTAAATAATATTAAAATACAGACAATAAGAATTATAATCAGTGTTACTTCTTCAAACTGACAGACAATATTACATTTTATATTTAGTATACCTCGTACTGCAGCCATTCTGTTACAACAATTCTGATCTTATCTAATGTAGGATTTAATTTTGAACAACTTTGCCTGAAACAAACACTGGAAATGATGATGCTGCATAGTTTTACATGGCGAATATGTGGTCAGAGTTTAAACTGACCACCACAATTCAATATAAAATCAAAGATCTGACCCTGTAAACTTCAATTTTCAATTGACACATTTTTATTAAAAATTGGTTAACTTTTACCATTGATACTGCATAAAATTGACGTTTTATTAAAACTGTTCTATCGAACTCTATACATGTGTAAACATTAAAAATATTCAAAATCAAAATGGAAGAAAAAAAATATGGTCATATATCCTATTATCCCAATTTTCATATCTGATTCGAAATTTAGTACTTACTACTTATATTAGCTATCAATGTTTTTATAACATCTATTGACGTTTATAATATGAATTTATTACTTTAATTGAAAGTAAATGCATAACTGCTGAAAACATTTGAGACTATAAATGGATAGATTTTTTAAAGCTATTGTATTGTAAAAACAAACTGGATAACAGATTTTATGTACTTATACTCATACTTAATTTATATTAAGGCATCACCTAGATTTATCAACTGTTAATACTGTTCCTATTTGGAAAATGTTCTGGTTTGGTAAATATAAATCTAGCCATCCCATTCACAGATGATGATGACAAAATAAAAGTGTTTGTTTTTGTTCTTTATACCGTGTGTTCCAAAAAAGAGTTGTCATAGGCATTTAACATGGGACAACAATTTTAGATAAATAAAAACTGTTCGGTTAACAATTAAGTCACCATATTGTACAGGACAATTCTAAATATATTATTTAATATATATTATTTTATTTCCATTCTATAATTCAACTAAATTTACAAAAAATCTGATGTGTCCAACACGTAACCTCCCGCCACTGTAGAAATATATTCTATATAAATTTTTCAGTACATTTAATTTGTAGTATTAAAATTAGTTTCTTATTGCAGTTGAGAATACTTTTAATTCCTATCATACCTAAAATTTCCTTCATAAAATTTGTATGACCAATATGACAGTTTTCGTATGTTAAATTCCTATGACAACACTTTTGGAACACCATCCAAAATTAAATGACACCTAGTAAACACTCTTTACGATGTAAATAATTATAAGTGTTATATTTACATCCAAACATGAAACATGAATTATAACACAGCATACAAGATATTTAATCTACTTTAATATTCTACATACAAAGTAGCATACACAAAGCATTGTTTTTTGCGTGTGCGGTGTGCCCCTTTTTCCTACCCGGCGCCGCCGTCCATGGCCGCCGTGTCGTCGCTAATTGCCCTCTCATTACGAGATCAAAGCAGAGCGCGCGCCGCCGGACCTTTTATCACACAGCGAGCGGCTCATGCACGTCCGCAGGGATATTCTCCAAGGGGCACACGCCTCTACTTGTCACAAGTTGGGCTGGTGGTGGTGTAGTGGTGTAGAAAGGGTTAGGGACAGTGGTGTAGAGGTTGGGGGTTAGGATGTGTTAAGGGTGTGAAAAGAATGCAAGTTATTACTTCTGTTCAAATGGTTCATTTGTTGGGAGTGTTCTTTTTGTTATGAATTAAGTGTGATGAAGTGATAAAATGTAGACCCTTCTTACGTATCTCGAGAGGTTGTGTTGTGTGATATTCGAATGTTACTCGAAGAATTGAATTGTCTTGATGTCAGCCAACAAAATTGTTTCATTATTGAATTTTATTTATTAAATAAAAAGGTAAATTATACAGACATGTTTATTTTTTCTTATTTATCTCTAGTTCGAAGGAATAGTACAGATCTTTAGAGATAAGAATTTTTGGAGTTGACTTTTACTTTTAAAGAGCAACAAATATTAATTGAAATAAGTCCTGATAATCTAAACAAAAAAATAATAATAATATAAATCTCTGCGTAAAAAAATAGAAAAACAGATTTTTTAATTTAAATAGGAATTTTTGGATTTTTTTAAAAGGTATACTATAATTTCAAAAATGTGTTTCATAAAATAACATTTATTATGAAATAGTAACATACTGTAAAGAATAAGTAAAAATTTAAACAAATAATAAAAAAAACTACGTTATAATCCGTTTACACGATATCGGTTATAACGACAAACTGTTTGTAACGTCAAAATTGTGACTAATTGTTTGAAAGCTCACATACGCTAACGATATGCATTTTACTTTTATCGGTTATAGCGATGAAAATTTTTATTATTCTATAACATTTCAAAGTAAATTTAACAAATAATCACACAATATTGCAAAATTTTCTGCGTTATAAATTGAAAATAATATACCAGTAAAGTCGTTTGTCCGATGAAGTTAGTAGTTCTTGAAAGTAATGCCACATGGTAACATTACCCACATAATTTTTTCGCCCATTTACTTAAATCTAGGATGTTTAATAACAATTGCAGAAAAGGTGATTTCAATCATTGATTTAAAAAAAAATAATAATATGACTTAAATCTGATTTAAAGCACTGATTTTAATTTTCGTAAATCTAGGATGTTAAATAACAAATGCAGAACAAGTGCATTGATTTAAATAAGTAATTTAAATTAATGCAAGTCTGAAAATGTAATAAGCCAAAATATTAATGCATCTATTTAACTATTATTAATACTATATGTCGAACAAACATGACAAAAAATAAACACGGTAGAAATGAAACTTATCAAAGGATAACAGGACAGACTAATCTAGATATATTAAGAAATCCAGACTTAAAAGAAATTTATAAGCTAAAACCAATAACTACAAAACCAAAAAACAGACCACATAATTTGTTTGAGTACCTACATCAAATTAATGAACCCGGATACACTGTAAAAAAGATAAAACAGGAAAATTAAAAGGAAGAAATAGAAATAAACCAAAACGTAATAGATCAAATAACTGAAATAGGAATATGTGATCTGAAAACTATGACACAGGACTGAAATTTATCAAAAGTAAAATTATAATTTATATTAATCTTATATTTTCTTGTTTTTTGGTCTCTGCAATAGTTTTGACGTCCCTTGCGTCTTTCTCAGGAGGTGAAAATTTTAAAAAATTCCAATAAATGACTGATATCAATGAAATGCAATTGTTATATATTTGATAATTATTAAATAGAAATTTATCATTTATAGTATTATATGTATTGAATTTGTATAAATAAAGAAAAAAGGAAAGTTTGTTAATGGATAAAGGAATTTAATAATATAACGTCAAATCCAATGAAGAAGAAGAAGAATTTAATAAGAAATAATCAATAAATGCAAATAATTTTTATAACTCAAGATTTCGTTCTTGTGAATAAGACGTCTTCTGATAAAATACAAGTAAAACTTCTTACAAAACAAGTACATTATATATATGTTTAAAAATGTGCTAAAAATTATAATAGTATACACTATTTATAAAAGGAGCAAAGTTTCAAGAACTTGACGGAAAATTTTACTAGCATTTCAATGTTGTAGGCCAATCAACAGTTAGTCATTATGCGGTAATCCATCTAATTGAATGTCCACATTGTTTACCAATATATATCGTCAATATTGTCTTGGCCGACTAATGTTATAATCCGTACAATTAATTATTCACGTTGCTAAGTATACGAGTATATCGGATGATAATAATTTTACATGTCACATGTTAGGGCAAATAAAAATAATGGAAAAAATACGGAAATACTATTATTATAATTTTATTGCTTTTACTACAGTTGACAGTTCTTTTAATAAGAAAACAGTATTATCAAGTCACTAACAGAGGTTGGCAAATTATTCAAAAATAGTAGGTAATTAATTACTAATTAATAATTATTGTCCAAAAAGTAATTGAATTATTTTTTTTTATTGGAGCCAGATATGTACCTATATAGCAGAAATTTTAGTTAACTTTTAAATTGTTTAAAAACGTATAAATACCTATCACTAAATAATTTAAAAAATCGAAAATTTGTATATTCAGTACTGTATTTAAAATATCAGTTTAAAATATGTTTCAAATTGTTTCTTTTTTTTGATCGGAAGAAACCTCACCCTCTCCGATGTATTTTCGAAACGGAAAGTGCATTCCTTACTTTAGTGTAGTTACTGGACTACAAAAAATAACAGTACGGGAATATTTTTTCCGGTCGATGAAAAAGCATTCCCGTACAACAGATCATTGTTTTCCGTAAATAAAAATACAATCATATTTATTTCAATATTATTGAATATAAACCGACCCAAAAAAAAATTGGTATGTGTACCACACGTAGGAAAAGCGTTTTCGCGGACTTCTGCTCCTACGTCTCGTCCCGCAATGTTTACCATCGTCTTGGAATTTATCACGTTCCCCACTAGACACACAATATAGGTACTATTATCGGTACAAGGGTTTAAAAATCAGTACTGAACTGACAAAGTCAGTACGAATGGTCACTCCAATTTATACAACCTCTTTAGAATCATGAATCATTGTCGCATGGCAATAGAATGTCAACGTTGCTTACCAATAGTTATCAGATAAATATTGTGCTGGCTGGGGGCTGACTAATAAATATGAATTAATATTAAAATAATTTTACTAATATTTTAACGATATGGGTCAATAATCAACAACCTATAAAAGCCGTACTAATCGTTATGTGGTAAACTCGTCCATCTTGCTTACAAATATTAATCAGATAAATATTGTTTTGGCTGACTAATAAACATTAAAAATTTATATAATTGGGAGCAGTGGCGTTTCGTGGCTTTAAAACATGGGGGTGCTGCAACTTACGAAATTTTCAAAGACACTGAAAATACCTGTTTCGATGAAATATCAAAATTGCCGTAAAAATAAAAAAAGTAAATATGAAAGTACATATATTGTTTTGTTTTATTTTTTGAGGTTGCATTTCTGATGTCCTAATTATGAATAACTCTAATAATGTTCTAAATATAATTGTAATGTCCAAATATGTAAAGATACGGAATAAATACGATAAATATTATTAGCACGCTGTTACACTACTGATTTAGCAAAGGATCTGCTTGTTTTGCAGTGCCGAATTACGCTTCTCATTGCGAGAGTAAATGCTTGCTCGCGCATCTATATAAGCTATCTTGTTATATGATATGACACTGCGATAAACACAGTGCTGCTAGCATTATTCGCCTTTTTTTAGTGTTGTTAGATGTATTTTTATAATCTTTTACACAAAATAAGAGAACTACATGCAATTGTCCTTGATAAAATTAATTATTATATGAAAGTGTAATAGCTATAGTGCTGGACAACATAATTGAGAATTGGATTACATCACCCCCTACTAGCATACCGTAAACATGGGATTATCCCCAAATTTATGGTACAGAAATGCAGGGACTGATTTCAAATTTTTAAATAAGTATATATAATACAGGTAAAAATGTTTGGTTTATACGTACTAAAACAAACAAATTTTTATTTTATTTATGTAAAAACTAATCCAGCCTAATGGGGAATGGTTAATTTTCTTTCCATTTTTGATCCTCATCACAGTTATAAGAATATGAAATTTTTATTAATACCGCCCCTACATATTTTCGAGTCATCACCCGTTGTGAGGGTTAGCCGCATCCATTACCAAGCTTAAGGGATTAACCAAATATCTTGTCCTGTACTAGGATAGTTATGAGTATTATAACCGCCGCAGATGTCAATGGGGTATTCCAAGTTTTTTTCATTTTTTAATATGTTATTCTATGCATAAAAATATTAGACCCGTATTTTTTCTTTTCGCCGAAAGGTTTCAAACACGCCAGAAATAAATTTTTAAAGTTTCAATAAATTGCACCCTAGAAAATCGGCCGTGCGAGTGACGTCACAGGCACTGAGAATCAGCTGAGAACATCATTCGTAGGTCTGAGTCAGAGGCGTGGCGCGTTCGAACAAGAGCCAATAGGCTGACGCGAGTGCCTTCTTCATCACAACAAGGCTGATACTGAATTTTACGTACTCGATTCAAATGCATTACAATTTCATTTTGATATTATGGTATTAAAAATCAGAAAAATAATGATTATATTCACTTTAATATTACTTATATATGGTAAACAATGATATCCAATAAGAATTTCTTTAAAAGCCGTAGGCTTGGAATACCCTATTGAATTCTGAGCATAGTACCAGAATTTTAAGACATCTAAGGCATTTTTTTTATTTGATAAAGTTCTCTTGTGTATAACGTTTTCGTGATTAAGTCTGTATAGTTTGATATGATGTCCCATGTTATTTTGACAATTCTGTATGGCAATATTATTACCATACTTATCAAAATTACGTGGTTTACAATTACGACGTAGTTGTCCTGCTTTTGTCTAAGTATACAAAAGTTTGAAATCCTGAAATCGGTAAAGTTTAGTTGATCTGTAAGATATGTATATTGTGATGGAATGTGTGTGTTTAGTAGAAAGTTAGATGTCCGAATTTCCGTGGTTGTAGTGTGTATGGTAATAGTGAATGATGTATGGATCGCCTGCTCCTCACCGCGGGCAGCGGCTCCAATCATGGAGATGAAAGAACTGGGGACCGCGGCCGCCGAGTACCACGTGCACTGCACAGGGCCCCATTCAGACGCAAACCACGACTACCATCACCAATGCCATTTCAACCAGGTTATGGTAAAGACTGATTTTATGTAAAAAGATCAACCCTCTTTTTGGTATTTGGATATTTTGGGATTTTATACATAATTTTTTATGTTTCAAGTACTTTATAGTATGTTAAGAATTAGAATGGATTGTTTTATCTAATGAGAGAAAATATGAATTTGGAAGCGGAAGACTGAATAATTTATTTTCGGCGCCTAATATTACAGAACTCAAAATCGTCCAGAAACGCACTGTTTGCAGGCCGAGGCCCACAACATGTAGGGATGCCAACTTAAATATTTTAGCATTACATTCTGTCAAAACTTTTAATTTTATTTTATTGGAAATGTAAAAAGCTAATCAAAACAACTATTTTTTGTTTCTTCTTCATATTATACGCGTCTTCTGTGATAATGATTACGGTAATTGTTGAAAAATATCAATTCATATTCGTTTTATTTTTTAGGTTAGAACAAATATCACTAATTTTTTTGAATAAAACAAGTAAATTATTTATGTATATCCATGTGAATTGAAAATGTTACTAACATAAAATTTAGATAGGTAGTAGGTAATAATATTTCTTTAATAAATTACAAGTGTCATCGGTACAAAAAATCTTGTGTACTTATCACACAACCAGAATCTCTTTTGCGAGATCTTGCATTATTTGCTTAAATGTGATTGGTTTTGGTCAAGACAGAAATATTTATTTTCGTCTCCTAATCATAAGACGTGGGCAATTGTGACTTTTAACAAACGGTATATTGAATGAAAATGAAAATTTTCTTGCAAATTATAAATTTGCTTTAATTTTTTTTAGTATATATCGGTATGTACAAAACCTTATAGTTTATAAAGCTATACAATTAAAATTACACATTTAATTGCATTTATAGGATCATTAAAATGTAATGAACAAATCTTCATATATTCAGATATTGGATTTTCAATTCTTAGTTTGAATATCAACTTTTTCTTCACTACAGTGACAGATTCTTTCTTCTTTTGTTGTGCAACCTGTCAGTCTATAGTCTCTGCTGTATTGAGTTCCAAACCAATCGGGCATAGAGATAGTTTAATTTTTAAAAAAATTGACAAATTTTGGATTTGAAATAAAGATCTCTCACTCCGCAAATCTAATCATAGCGCGCTTACCAAGTAAGTCACCATTATCCGTAGCAAAATCAGACACAGTAATTATTTTTTATTTTTTTTTCGCAAACGTAAATACATACTATTTGCTAACACTGAATATATCTCGTCAAATGCAGTTTAAATTTTCAGTGCATAGGTATCACTTAACATTGTATGTCAATTTCCTCGAAAAAACCGGATTTAAAACTGGAATTTTATTTCAACCGAAACTGAAACCGAAACCATAAAATTTAATAACAGCGAATTTATATTCTGCGATGATTTATTTTTAAAGTAAAATTGAAAATTAAAAGAATATATTAATTATATTAACCATTATTCGTAATAATTTTTACCTCTTGCCACGCAGTAAGAGAGGTACAGAAATCATGCTAAAAATAGGATAGTGAGTTTTCAATGGACAAGTACCTAGAACACGATTTTAATATTTTTACGATGATGTCCGTCCATGTGTGTGTGTGTGGATGGTTGGAAGGATGTTGTAACGATTTCTCAAATACCATTGAACGAAAAAAGTTGAAATTTTAGAGTTACCATTTTAACCCTAGATTAGATCTGATTAGATTTTAGTGTTAATCGTGCAACCGGAAATGGTATTTTCATGAAAATCTGCAGTGTTTTTCTGAAATATCTTAATTAATTATGAATATATGAGAATTTTGGTAAATAACAATTTAATATTATGTCGTTAGCTCATTGGGATTAGTTTTATAGTTCATATTTGTTTCTATCTATTAGTCCCATTTAACTATTACAAGTAATTAATGATTCAGTAAATTTGTTACAATTGCGGTTAATCTATTCACCTGTGGAAATAAATGTTTTATACTTTTGACAATGACAATTATTATAGTTGACAGTAAAGAGGACTGGAGAGAGGTTATGTGCTGGCCACATTAGATTTTGAAGTATTTATCACAAAAAATATCAATTAATATTAAATATAAATATAAAAATAATTTTGTGAAACAATGCGTCTAGTCTGACAACAGTTAAGAGATAATAATGCTCTATATACTCTAGATAGAAATTGAAGATTTGTGCACGAAACAACGTGTTACAATTTACTAAGAATGCCCATTGTGTAATAACAATTTCCCGAAACATTTCTTTTAAATTGGTTCACAATTTGCTTCTCTTAGAATCATTACTCTAAATTACAAGAAGTGTTTAGGAGTGCAAAAAATTTATATACACATTCTTTGTTAATAATACACTTGAATTCATAAAAACACCGTCCACATTCTAAGCTCTACGGTCTCCAGATTTCGGGATCTTATTCAGAGGTCAAAATATGTTGATGATATAATTACATGTAATCGCTTCTCGGCTCAAAATAATAATTTTTCACTTCTATTCCTCTCTAATTCACAGAACAGGGTGTTGTCTCTCTCTGCGTTAAGGAGAGGAGTACTGCGCTCTCTGTTTACGAGTACAAGGCTACAATTTAGCAAGACGTACGTGATTTTGATTTATGTATGTTTCATTCAAGATTACCAATGCACAGCTATGTGGAGCACAGACTTTACATACGCTGGACGCGCGAAAGCTACTTTGTTATTTATTATATCATAACGATTTTTTCTACTTGCATTTTAAATGTAGTTACTTTGCTTTTAAAACTATGTCACTCCAACGTTCAACAATATGAAATGGAAGATCACAGAGTGATATATTCCCAGATGGTAGTGGAAATAAATATGAATGTTTTTTTTATTTATGGAAAATAGTGAACTGCGTACTGTTCGGGAATGCTTTGCCACCGACTGAAAAAAATATTGTTTGAAATACACCGGAAAGGTGTCAGTTTTCGTTCGATCGAAAAAAAATGTTTTCCTACGACCTCTAACGTAAATAGCCATTGTTGTACAACTTATAGGTTATCTAAGTGTCACTTTACCCACGGCTGTGTGTAAAGTAACCGATTACAGAGTTAGAAAATTTTTGTTTTATCGGAATTATGAACAGTATAAATGAGACAAAATAATTATAATTAATTTAAAACATTACGACTAATAAAGAAATAAGTAAGAAATGTTCTATATTGTTTTATTACTCTTAATATGTTATGTACTATTTTCTACGACCTTTAAAGTAAATAGCCATTATTGTACAACTTTTAGGGTATATAAGTGACACATTACGGAAGACAGTGTGTAAAGTACGCGATCGTACAGTTAGGGAATTTTTGGTTTATTATAATACGAGTTGTACAGCAATTACGCACTTGTGGAATTACAAATTCGTCTCTTCGCGGCTCTTGTGTAAGTTTTTCACTTCATGCGTAATATGCATGTTACAACTCTAAATATGTACTATACTATTAAGATCAGGATATTACTGGCACGAGCTGGTCAACTTTTGGTTTCTGTGTTTCCTTTTTTTTTAAATACACCCAGAGAAAAAAGTCTAATAGGGTTAAATCGCAAGATGTCATCCCTCTGCGAAATAACTCAACCAGGAAATTTGGTTTCAAGTAAAGTGACTATTTCATGTGCTGTGTGCCATGTAGCGTCATCTTGCTGAAATCACATGTCATTTAAGTTTACGTCGTTTATTTCATTGAAAAAAAAAATCCTTTAGCATGTCCTGAACACTATTGACAATAATAGCGATAACATTTTTGTCCTGACCATAGCAAGCAATATTTTCGTTTGAACGGTCTTTCCGTTGATATCGGACGTTTGATTTGTCAAACTAATAAAGATACCAGTTGCTTCAAACTTTTGTACGAGATAAAGAAATGTACGCTCACTTGCACATTATTGCGTCCAAAAATTGGAAGAAGTTTTCATAACGTAATTTTAATCGATCGCATATTTTCATAATAAATTAGTATAATGTTAGTGTTTTGATAACTGTAAACATGCAAACTTGTAATGGCACGCAATTCATATTTGGAAGTCCAATTTGGATCACTCTATTTGCATGGTATTTACGTTGTTCGTTTTAAGATGAAAGGGGGAATCCTTTACTTGATGCCACTGCTATTAATATTTCAGGATGAACTGACGAATTTATGAGATGTGGCAATATTATGATATGAACATGGCAATAATTGGTACACCTACTTTATTTGTAAAACGTGAGGCACTTGACAGTTCAAATTTATTTATTTGCAACTTTTTATAGTCACCTTTGTCGGTTTCTAGATAACCCAAATGCGGAACATTGGACTTAACATGGGATTTAAAAAAAATGCGGATATTCTCGCTCCTGATAAATTTAGAGCAAAACTACAACAGTACAAAGTTGTTCAAAATTAAATTCTACGTCAGATGAATTGTTGCAACAGCATGTCTGCTATACGAGATATATTAAATATAAAAATGTACGTGTGATACAATATTATTTATATGTTCAAGATCAATTGCGAATATTAACATTCAATAACAAGAAATATGCAAGAAAATGACGATCAAGACAAGATTTGTGATGAAAGAAAAGACATACTTAATTTCCTTGTCTTGCTTTTCGAAACACGACAAAAACAACTAAACAAGACAAGAAATCTTGTCTTGTGAAACACTAGTTCTATGTTCTGCATTTCGTTGCATACATACTAGTATGATTGTCATTATTACTCTACCGACTAGTAGAACTTTTATGTTCACACTGTTTTGACGTTTTACAACGGTAACTAAATAGTAAATATTATCAATCACTTACGACTTATGTCAGCGTTACAACTTCCCCGGATACAAAGTCGTAGTTGTACTTACATACATAATTTTAAGTAACTAGTCCTCTATATTCTCTCATCTACTACATCTATTTCTACTATATATTCACACTATTCCTTTTTGCACCTCACATGCTAGCATCACATTTCCCCTCAGTTTCCTCGATCCCGCACACCAAGATCTCTGGTCGAACCACGCGCTCAGCTGTAGCTACCGGCGGCGAGATCAAAGCGGCCGACCGTCACACCTCATTCCCCCTAGCCCGACCCTGCCTGACAAAACACAAAGTACGGGCCTGATATACAATAACGAGAGAGATGTACGGGAAATTGTACCAGGATTCGGGAAGGAGTTCATCAAACACTAAACAAATGAGATTGAAAGTTAGAATATAGTATAGTGTGTAGTGGTTTATTCTTTATTGACCATTTCTGGGCGTGTCTATCTGTTTTATCGCAGATGTCCGTAATGATATATCTGCTGGGGACTCTAACTGACATATAGCGTGAAATTTTAAATTTTATATTAAAAATATGAGCACTAAACCAGAATACTTTGTAAACAACTTTACAGTGTGATCAAATTAAAATTACTTCTTATTTTATTTTATATTAACAATTGTTTCTAATCATTTTTGCACGACCGGATATTTTTAATGTTTGTCAATTATTATACGTACAAATTACTGATCGGTAAGTGGTATCGAAGATTACTTACTGATGGGGAATCGTTAAGTAAATAAAAAAATAAAAGTACCGATTCCCCATTTTGCAAGGTTTAAATTATAATTTAAAAATGACAACTCTTGTCGAATAAATATTTCAAATATTTCTAAATTTTAATTTTGTTATATTCTGTCGACCATGCAAAAAACAAAGTATTGTGGATAGTATAGAAAGCAGAGTTAACAAAAATCATGATTTATTTAAAAATATCCAAAATCATTGACTATTTTAAAAAGAATAATAGTATATTATTATAGAAGTTTAATACAACGGTTTATTGTTCTATGAGTTGTTGGGGCTCGACGAGTGCAATGAGGAGTGCTCCAAAAACAAGAATGGAACAATACGTCGTATAAAACGAGTATAATATACTATTTTTTATACTTTGCTGCATTTGTTTAATAAAAATCTTCAATTGAAAAAAATAACCGATTGTAATGTAAGATATACAATCAGTCGCAAAAGTCTTCATACAACCTATAAAGGTGTTGCATATTGGAAATTAATAAAATTTAGGTGAATACTGACAGAGGTCTACTATCGTCTCTTACTTGAAGTTCATAAAATTGAATCAGTTGTATAATATATAATGTCATAAAAATGTGCCTCACAAAACTCTTCATACAGTGCTCTTCAAGTGGTATGATCTTGAATTTATATTGCCCATGCTATTAAAAATTACTCTTTTGATATTTGATGTTTATTCAATTGGTGTGTACCAAATAAAATTAATAGGTAATTGAATTCAGAATGAAAAAAAAAACAAGGGACAAGTGCGGAATTAAGAAATTAATTGTAAAGTTGCGAGAAGAAGGATTTTTTTTTGGTAAAATAGTCAAAATAGTTCCGTAAAATCGGGCTACCACATAGCCTATAATATAAAAATTAAAGCGATCGGAAATGAACCAAGATACAGAAGGCCAAAAATTTTGAACGATCGAAAAGAAAATAGACTTAAGAGCGCTCCAATTGTAATCACTGACTTTCGTCAGGTTTTAATAAAAACATGCATCCAGATAAAAATATGAAAAATACAGAGTGGTTATCATGCAAGAACCCCCAGAAGAAATCTTTTCATTTCAAAAGTTTATCAACAAAAATGTCTTGATTTTTCATTTTTGTCGTTAATTAGACGCAAATAGCATATATACCTCTCAGTATCACATACGATAATGAAATAGCAAATAAAAGTCTCATCTATGCCATGCTTATATGATAAAGATATAAGATAAAAGTTTAATAATTTTTACAGCCCAAATTCATGACGTGAAGATCAACTGCGGGAAATGTAGTGTACGGAATTTTAAAGAAATATCTCTAGAAAATGAAAATTGGTATACAAGTATATATATTTTTTCTTTGATTTTCCTTCGTGAGGAAATTCCATCTGAATGCGGCCCTGCGCAGTGATTTGACGGCGAAAAGTGAGAAACTGAAATCAAAATCGTAGAACGTGGAACATGTAGTAGCGAGTGATTCGAACATCAAAGACGCCGCCACAGAAAGAAATAAAACCAAACACATCTTATGTCCCCTATAGTTTTTTTTTGTCTTTTTTGTGTAGAGATTAAATTTGTATGGCATTTAGAAAGAACCGAAAAATTTGGCTTAGATATAATAGAAATGTGCTTCCTGTTCATAGTGTTCACTCGCTTTGAAAAACAGGGGAAAGTGTGTTGTACCTAATCTCAAAAATAATACAATACTTCCTAATACACACATGTTGTGTGTGTTCCAAATTAACATGACACATGACGTTGTTTTTACCAATAGTTCCGGTCAGGCTGTGTAATTTCAATAACACAGATGAGTTATTCAGATGTTTACCAAATTTGACAAATTGTAGTTGTTAAATTTGACATGAGTCGTTTTAAAAAATACAGCCAGGGAAATAATAATGTTTTATTTTAAAATATATTAAAGGCTTTTTGATATTTTATTGAATTTCAGAAGATAAATAAAAAAATCTCGATAAATATTTGTAAACTCCATAACTAAAATAATGTGGAAACATATTCAAGGTAAGTGCGCAGAATCGGAGCCAATATATTCTACAAGAAATTGTATTATTATCAACCAAAAACTTTGTTAAGAGCTAAGAAGTTTTGGTAAAAGATATTGTACCATTTTTTGTACTATTTTTTTTCATATAAAGGCTAGTCTAAAACGGGCTTTATATTTATAATTTGTATTAAATGCAGAGTTGGTTCCATTTAAATCGCTCGATTTTAATTATACTCAGTTAGATTTTATTGTAGTTCTTTATTGTTTGTGTAAATATATTTTTTTCATAATAAATGCTATTTCATGAAAAACGTTTTTGAAATTATACTATAGAAGAAAGTGTTGATTTGAGCTTTGCCCGAAAGGAGTTAAGGTAGGCAGAAATATCTCTGCTTCAATCAATGGTGAAATGTGATTCACATATTTATCAATTATCGTAATATTATATTCGTATACCTATTATCAAACCGTATCCATTCGTTAAGCTTAGAAATAAGCAGAAAAAATTCTGCTTAGCGTAAGACAAACGCAACTGTACCAACGCGCATGTATTATTAACCTTTACATTAATGAACTGAAAGCAATAAAATACTAATTTTATTTATTTGAAGAAAATAATATATCATTAAATTAAAAATAAAATTCTCTATCGAAAAAGCAAATAAAATATTTATACGTGGTCGCAGTGGAATACAAAACAACGTGGTTGACTTAAAGAAATAGTCATAGTCAAATAGAGTCAAGGTATTAACGGATTTAATTCGAACTAACTCTTACTATGAGTATGAATACCGAATATTTAATTCGTACTAAAAGAGGATTACTTAGATTGCTTTTGATCCAGGACTATCTTGATTTTTACGACTAATAGGTTTTATAAAATGATATGTGGAGATGTATGTATATATTTATACATAGGCTAATTAAATTACTAATTAGATGTACGTAAGCATCTCGTCACCTGAGTTACACATACAATATTTGCCCTAACACTTGTACGACTTGGCTAACAACGCTAACAACGCTTGTTGTGCTGTTTACTTAACACTAACTTCACACCAACTACAAACTCCCGAGTATCAACTCGGAATATTATTACTGCAACTTCCTTCATTCCAGATCCAAGCACCTTTCATACGTGCCTCCATTCATATACAACAACAACAGTAAATGAAAAAGTTACACATATAATAAGGAAAGCATTGCAAACTTATTCGTATATATTCTGACATTTCAAGATTTTTTGTTAATACTTTATATTTAAGTTTTTGATATCAATGGCACGAGAATATCATTTATTGGTAAAAATTAAAAAGACATTTTATTAATCTTGGGAAAACATGTTTTTCAATTCTAAATATATTATTTCAATACGAACAAATGGTATTTAAAAAGTGATACACGAACTAGATGTAATTTACATAATTCATTTATATTTGGGTTATTTTGGACAAATGTACTTGAGTTTCATATTCACATTCACATAAGTAAGAGGTAGAAAATTGATATAAAACTCTTATGTTTGGATATTTCTTCTGAATAATTTTCCAAAAGCATTCTAATAAAAATTCAGAACATTCATTCGCCATGTATCCAGCCAAAACTATCAATAGATATATCTAGAAAATACTTGCAAATCTTGCGAAATTTTCTCAGTGTTAATAAGTGTTCATGAATGAAATTAATTTATTAATTTTCTAAATATTTTCAACTTGCCTTTATTTTCCAAAATTTTATCTTGTCTTTAAAAGTTTTAATTTTATAGAAAAATTTTACCAAATTTTCATTTCTTATTTTTTGCATGCTGGTATTTGCTTTATTCATTTCTTCAAATACATCAGTTATAAGCAAATTTAGAAAACAAAAATTCATTTTTTAACTATTCACAAAATTCAAGTTTGTATTCTTGTTCAAAAACTTGAGTAGGTAGTTCTAGTTTTAATTCAAAACTCATTCTTTGGACAATGATTTGACATCAGTATGAAGAAAAAGGTTCAAATGCACAGATCCAAGAGTTGTCAAAATACATACATTTCTTCGTTCGCGACAAGTTTTATTTATATTTTGTCTAGTAGGTTACAAACCACTCGAACACAATGGTATTTTTATTTGGTTAAAGTTTGGCGAAGCTGGGATTTGAACTCCAGGTCTCCCACTCCAATCAATTCTAGTCGGAGCGCGTTAACTGAGCCACCGGGACAATTTACAGAAGTTATATCACAAGACCTCCTAATTTTACCGATAAATTTTCATTTTGCACATTTTTTTTATATTCAGCAACAAACAGGAAAGTAAACAGCATGGTAAATCCCGCCTACGAAGGAAGTCAGTTTGCAGAAACAATTGAATAGTTTATAGTTACTTATAAAAAATGTACTTACAGTACAGCTATAGCTACAAGTTAATTAAAATAGCTCAGCTACATCTACAGCTATGAAAATATGTAACCAAGCTTCTTAACTAGAATACGTCGGCGCTACGATCGTTTGGCATAGTAATGAGATCGCAAAGTTGACAACAGTGGAAAACTTTTAATCAGGTCAAATTTTAATTTCGAGTTGTTTTTAACCCACATTTTAATGAGTTTTGCACTTCCCTGACATCTTTTATCTACGTATGTTTTAAATTTCATAATACTCTTTGGGAATTCATGTCGGTTTCCTCCACTCCTTATTTATTGTGTTTTTAATTTCTTTCTATTCTTTTCTATTCGTTGCTTTTCTTGTTGCTTCCTGCCATGTAATGTCAGTATTTCCTTAATTGTATTATGTTCTAAATCATTTTTGTTTATCTTTCTTCAAGCATCCGTATGAAATGTTCATGTTATTTTTTATTTGCTTGTTCCTTACTCTGTACATTTTTATTAAATCTATTACACCAAAAAATTCCATTTCGGTAACCTGAATTTTATTTTACATTCTTTGTTTTATTACGCTAAACAATAAATGTTGTACATTGTATTGTTTTATTAGATTGTACGTAATTTAATTTATTATTTTAACGTCGACAGTTTGACATAGTTATTTCTATGTTTTGTAGTCGGCGCTATTTACTAGTGATATGTCATTTCTTTCAATTCATTTTGTGATCGTGGTGTGATCGAAATACAGTCAAATAATGGTAGTAGAAAAAGAATAGTACATAATTCGAATCATAAATCAATTACGCATTTGTGGAATTACAAACCCGCCACTTCACTGCTCTTGTGTAAATTTTGCACTTCGTGCGTAATATGCATCTTACAACTCTTACTATGTAATATACTATTCTAATGTGAGTATCTTAATTTTCGTTAGAGATCATTGCTGACATAATCAACGGTTCTTTCAAATTATTTGCTTCGGTGGGGCATTTCTGAAACAATAGTAAATAAACCTCCGGAAAGAGGACTTTTAATTAAATTTGCATTATACAGTGCACCAGCGATAGCGAACCTGTGACCTTTGTCTTACATGTCAAAAGTGAGACGCCACATTTTAGGTGACAAGAGTAACATGCATTAGTCTTCTTTTTTTCCTACGTACTTTCGTGAGACTTTATAGGTATTTGTTGTTAAATAATATCAAAAACAATAAAAGAAACCGACTGACTGATAAGTTAGTAACGTTTATTTGAGCTTAAGTGGCTCTTGTGTAAATTTTGCACTTCATGTGTAATATGCATCTTACAACACTTAATATGTAATATATTATTGCTAATAGAATAGTTGTTAGAGTAAATTGTTGCAATGTGTAATGTTTATGGTGGATGTTCGGGTCCCCCAGCTGCTTGTGGAATAACCAATAAAACATGGTGGGGTCCACAATACCGCGGCGTTATAGATGTCTCTCCGATCAAGATTATCTTCCTCGCTTGATGTAAATTATCAGGAGAACAAGCATCGGAGATGCTATCTTTTTGTCGGTAAAATTCCGACTTTTCTCAATTCAATTTATACCGCAAAGATTTATTATTCGAAACGCCGAAACACAGACCCACAACAATCCACACAAGATAATAGATACCAGATTGAATTACCACGGATCCAATTTCAAGACTTATATAAATAAATATATCATTACCGGACCTATTTGGTTTTGGGAATGTCAGCTTTGTTCCTACACAAATCCGAAAGTGGATTTTACCATTAAATATTTATGTTTTAAAACTTTGTATTGTCCTTCAAAACTTTTTTTTAACTTAGAACTTAGACCGGGTACTTCAAATTTTAGATATATTTAGGAAATATTTTATTTTAGATTGAACGTACAAATTATGCAGTACTTCCTGTATCTTATTTACTGTTTGCTCTGTGATTCTTTGCATCAAATGACATTTTTATCGTAGACCGAGACTTTGGAGGTATTCATAAGACTACTGCGAGTAAAATTGTAAAACGAGTGACCAGTGCATTATTCTGACTTATGTTGTAAAGTTAGAACTTCTTCTCCGTTTATCCATTTAAAATTTAATAATAATAAGCGAAATATACTAATTCACAAGAAAATAACACAAGAAACAGCACAAAACTTTATCCTACAACTGTAAAAAAAGGAAATAATGAGATTTAGAAATGATAAGATGCTATCGTTGTTTAATCAATGAAAATATAAATCTACATTTCTCACTTCTTACTAGTTACGTTACTACCAACCTTAAATTTCATCCTTATCTCCAGGATAACTAACTACGGAATAAAAACATGTGGATAGCAACTGTGTTTATTTTACTCTATAACCTAAGAATAAATATATTATTGTTGGAAATACCGGCCCTTAGTATTATAATTTTGTACAGTTGAAAATTAGTAATTAAAAAATAAAATATATGATTGGCCATGAAAATACTTTTCTTAAGTTTTTCCAACACCTGTTATGTATTTTTTTAATTTAATATTTAAAATGACAATTGACAGGGTTGCATAAAAATCCTATTATAAAAACAATCAGACTACTGTGATTTAAGTCGTGTTTCACGAAATAGAATTTATTATAAAAAAAAAAAAACATATAGCGTAACGAGTACCTAACCACTTTTTTGAAATTCTACATACGCGAACATTATTTTATTTTTATTGGTTATACCGACTTCTAGCTAGAGCGACGAAATTTTTGGGATTCCTTCAATGTCGTTATAATCGGATTTTATTGTTATACATTTCAAACTAAATTTAGCAAAAAATCGTAAATTAGTGCAAAAAAAATCTAAAGTTGAATAATGGTAATATTACCCATACAGTTTTCCCCCCATTTTCGTAAATAAGGAATGTTAACTAACAATTGCAGAATAAGTGATTTAAATCAATGATTTAAAAAAAATTAATGTGATTTAAGATTTAAATCTGATTTCAATCCCTGCTTTAAATCAAGTGATCTAAATCAATGCAAACCAGAAAATAATTTTATAATCAGGAAATTTATCAAATGAAACCAGAGCCCGAAGCTTTGTAATAAAAACCGGAGTCCTTGGGTCGAAACCGGAGAGGTAGCAAGTCATAAGTAATATACTTGTAAATATGTTAGTAAAAAGTTTTGAGTTTTTGCACGGTCGGATGAATTGATTTTTATAGTCTTTGGGAAGTATATGAAATTTACAACAGTACTATTATGATTAGCACTGGCCATATATCAGCTGGTAAAGAAAGGAAAATTCTGAAAAGTTAGTAATGATTTGGATTTGCATGAGAAAGCGCGGTAGTTGACTTGTTAAGCAGTGCAATAAACCATATCCTAAATCTGATGCCGACAAAGTAGGGCCCAGGGCATGGCGAATCCCGCACACCTGCGCCTCCGGCCATAAACCTGCCAGCCCCTTACGCAACGGGACCACTCCAGGTTACACTCACCTGTTTTACCTGCATTCAAACTGCACTATCCTCAATGCAGGTAAAACAGGTGAAATCTAGCCGAAATTATAATAATTGTACTTGAAGATACCGTTTTAAAGGTAAAATACTTGGTTTTATTTTCTGTAGCTTTCTAAAAAATTAGAGATATTACAGCCAAAACCTATTCAACCTACAATGTCATACTGCACATTTTCAATGCAGGTAAAACATGTGAAATATATCCAAAATAATAATAATTGCACTTGCCAATACCGTTTTAAAAGTATAAATATATTTGTACTGCTCTTTATTTTCTGTAGTTTTCTAAAAATTTATGAATAAATTACAACCGAAACTAGTATCGATACAAATCAAAGAGAAGCAACTACGGTGGTATGGGCAATAGTACCATTGGATACAATCAACCAAAGAAATTTGGAATAGGTACATTATTACAGTATCTCTACAAAAATAAAATGATTTTCTTATAAATTATAGTATTTTAATTAATTTAATAATCGAACAATATCTTAAAAGGTAAGAAAAATACTAGATTTCCGTGTTTAATAAAAATTTAACTAAATCTTAACTTTTCTAGAAGAGGAGCCGAATATTCGGTTACGGTTAAGATTTCGGTTTAAAATCGAGTTTCGGTCGAACACTATTATTTATTATTACTTGATTTTGATACATTTCTTAATATCTAAGTAAGTGATATTATGGAGATCAACAATTTTTATACCCCTCATCATCAAGGGAGTTATCTTAATTCATTATTGATTTTAGTGTTTTTGCAACATTTATTATTAAATGTAGTACTTTTTTGTTATGTTAATTATGCATTCTTTTATTGTTAATATTGATTTTTATTCAAAAACATTCATTAAAGTAAAAAAGATAAAATAAATCTTTTTTGTTTATGAAGAGGAAGGTTCTTCCTCATTAGACAATTTCTTGTTTTTGTGAAGAAGTTATTTATCGTCGTTTCCTGTTTCCTGTTTCATATTTTGTATAACTGATCCATAGTCAATAAATTGCACGTGAATATGAAAGCATTTCGAGTTTTTATAGTATACACAATATTACAAAATTTTCAAGATGCAGAATTTTTTTTAAATGATGATATGCTTGGAACAGTTAATTAGAATTTGACTATTATTTTTTAATACTAATTTACAAATTATATTGATTTTATTAATTGTTCAAGCTATGTAATTTTATTAAAAAATTTCTTTTACAAAATTTGTTGCCAAATTGACGAAAGTAATATCAAAATTTAAGATTTAAGCAATATGTAAAAAAATACATCAAACGCCGAATAGTACTAGGTAATGTGTCGCAAAAATCAGATTTTTATGTTGGTCTAATTTTAACCTTCAACTTTTGAGAATATACAGGTGTAATACTAAAACCGACCACCACCATTATTTTCTTTATTATTATAGATACAAAAAAATACAATAGAATAAGTTTTAGGAGATCAAGGGGGACATACTAACAGAGAAGAAAATATTTTTTTAATCCTGTGGTTACAAAAAAATAATTTAATTAAGGTAAAAATGAATAACAAATCAATTTTTGTACAATATACGCGAGATAACTGTATTCACTATTTCTAGGAGGTGACAGCTCGTCAGTCATTTCCTCGTATCACTAGTAAAAACGTTTTACCTCGCTAATACAGTAAAATATTATTACATACTGTCATACATGTTTTTGACAACTGTTTAAGTAGCATAAAGCATACATAATAATATGTAAAACGATTCCACTCTGTCTTATATAAATTAGGTAAAGAGTATGTCGTTTATTTATAATTATTATTAATTAATTGTAATTAAAAGTACTAGAGCACTGGTGCTTCTTACTCATTATGAAAGATTTTGAGAATTGAGCCGAAGACCCTTGAAATGTATAAAAGAATGATTTTTTTATGAAATTAACACCGACGTAGTGGTATAACCCCTAAACCCCGTATGTACGGCCGCCACTGGTCGGCATCGGTGTCCACAAAGGAACTGTAAGCCTCTTATTATCTGCTACTGGTCTCGAGGCAGGTACCTTGTGTGTGCGAGCGAGAGGGCACTAGTGGTTATTACTACGCACCTGGTCGCCTGCCGCTTTCATCCACTTACAATCACACTGCCTACTATGTTCCTCCAGGACCGTACCCTCAAATTCACACGCCGCTGGAGAACGAGGAATAGCGGGTTGTTGTTTAATAACGGGCATTGCTAACCAAAATGCTATATTTAGCAAAAAAAAATTGTATTACTTTTCTGATTAATAATCATCTGACTAATATTGGTAAGCAATGTGGACGTCTAATGGCATTGGGTAATTATTTTATATAAAAACGATTCGAATATATGCTGACCTTAAAAAGCAGTTAGGTTATCTAACGTATTAAGGGCCCTATTCCTTCTAAGATTGATTTTCCGGAGATTTTTTAAATGAACAGTCTAAAGTAAACTGTAACTGTAAGCAGCATTAGTGTATTTACTGTAATCGGGATAACCAATTTCACATCACCATTGTTTTATATGGAAAAATAATGCAATTATATACAGTAATATAAAATATAATGATTACACTGCGGAATCAATATATTTTCGATTTTTTAAGTTTTAAGTTCTCAATATAAACAACAAAGCGATATCCCGATTACCAGATGTCAGCCACTTTAATTTTTTTCGCGAATAGTGTTCAAAGGACTTTACGTCACAATGAGATTTTTTTTTTAAAGCAATAACAACATATTTCTTGCTGCACTTCGCTTGAAAGTGAGATCATTTTACAGTTAATCGTTCTTCCACTTCAATTCGTTTCATATTTTCAAACTTCCTTTCGAAATGGATCATCTTTTGAAAATTTTATTAAAATGTTTATCATTATTCCTTATTGCACTACACAAACTACTACACAAAATTTTAATCGCTCAAAAACTTGTTAAGAGATATTTCGTTCAGATGTCTCAGAAATATATTCAGACAATTGTCAATGTTAATTTATTAACAATAAAACAAATATTTCCTATAAATATTAAAAGCCAACTAAATTGTTATTTTTATTAAGTTTTTGACAAAAGTAAACTGCGTTTTTGAAAAGGCTATTTGGAACCAAAAATGGAGGTGCATAACTAGATGTTATAATAATTCCATAAAACAAAATTTCAACATTCTACGACTAATCGTTTTTAAATTAAGCGAAAAATTAAAAAAAAACATTACGAGCAAAGTGTCTTTTTGGCACTGCCGATTGCAATGAAAAAGGGAAGTGCACAACTAGATGTTATCGCAGTCCTATATATAAAATTTCAAAATTTTATGGCTAATCTTTTTTGAGTTATGCGAGATAAGTACGTATGCGTATACGTTCTTTAAAAGTGACAGTTTTCATTATCGACCATGGTTAATAATAATTTATTATTGACCTAGGTGACCTTGATTACCAAGTGGTAGTGAAAATCAAATTCTCATGTCAAATAAAGGTTGATAATAGCGAATGTCTAGTGAAAAGAAAATCTTTTATTCGTGTCTTTTTTATTACATTTTAAAACATGTGTTTTTGCGTGGCAGAAATATGTGTGAAGGACGTGCCGATGGCCCATATAAATCCTGTGAAACTACTCTAAATGAAATTAGAGTGACCAGAATATAAATGGGCGCAATCCTGGAGCTAGTAAGCGAGTCATTAGCAGTCTGTTGTCGTCTGTTTGAACTCAGCGCTCCGGATCTAGATTTACATATTATAGGGCAGATTCCGGTATACACTGGAACAATATTCCGGGGACGGCTCCGGGAATCCGTAACATTATACCATAGTTCTAGTCCTGCTCTATAGATAGTGCGCACTATCCAACTAAATTCAAACTACACCCTACGGACGCGAGGAAAAAATAATCAAAGTATAAATTATGCAGTTCTTGTTAACGGTTCACAAATTTTTGTTTACTTAATGTGTTTTCCGTTCCCAAAGGTGAATACTCTTGAAATATCGTTAGGATTACTTTTAGAAAACGAGCAGCGCTGCTCAAAATGTTTGCACACTTTTGTTGTTTTCCAAATCATTGTTTAAATTTATGGTGGCAGTGCATTCTAATAGTTAAGTTAATAAACAGATTTGGTAATCATTTTAACAACACTGGTATAGTAAATGTATAATAACGGTAGCCTATGTGGGCTTCAAATAAGTGGTCACAATTTTTTAAATTATACTTATTCTTTACAAGATGGTTTTTTGTTTCATAAAAGTTATTTTGTGAAACACGGTTTTTGAAATTATACTGTACCTTTAAAAATTTTTTTATGCAATCTGGCAAAACCATCAACAACTGAAAGATTTAAATTCATAACCTACAAATTAAACGTGAAGTGTAGTAAATTATTTTTTAAAATATCAACGTTTTTTTTTATTTTATTAAGATTATCTTCAAAAGTGATATTCTACATTTTATTTCACTTAAAAATGCTTAGATATCTTAAAAAATGGAATTTTGTACAAAAATAAGTCCAGAAATTTAGCGTTGTGTTCCGATGGCAAAAGGAAGTTTTGCCTCAATCTACGGCCTACGTTCAAAAAGTCAGTTCTGACCATCTCTTCTACGCAAGCAGATAACGTACTTGTGACGTCACAAAAGTTCGATGATAAATCTTAAATTATAAATAAATGAGAACGAAATTTTAACTTTCAATTATTTTGTAATTTAAATTTATTCTTATATTTATGATTAAAAAATATTTTACACGTAATTGCAATTTGCAACCACTTCACTTCCCCCATTTTCCGACTCGCTTCGCTCGGCGTGCAAACTTCCATATTCGTCAAAAAAGTATCACTTTTTTCTTAATAACAGACAATATGCTAGTGTTGTTAATGAATAATTTTGTTATTATATTTTAAAACTGACAGTTTTTTGTGTATAATGTAGTATTTTACTTATTTGTGAATAATAATTGATTTAAATGCATAAGGTACTAAGTGTTGTTTCATTTTATAATTTTGTGTGTTTGATGTGATGTGACATATTATCGTTTAAATGTAGAGGTAGATTAATTCTTCAGGTTAAAACACATAGGTATATAAATTGTTGTAAACATATTTCCAATAAAACATTCAGCAGAGTTTTTGTTATTATAATAAATAAACTAACAGGAGTCACATACCTTCAAACACCAGGAGTAGCGCTTCGGTTTCGGAGCCTGGAAAAAATAATAAAAAGATTAGACGACAATAATAATTTTTAATCGAGTAATAAATTAATAAAATATTCGTGACATAGCTATCAGCACAATAGAAACAGTATTAGTTTTTTTTAATTTTAATTATTTATTTACAAATAATGTAAAACATTTTATAATAATCGTTACCTATAAACAGTATTTAACTACATCTACATGATACATCATTTCTAAATGTCTCCTTGCAGGTTTTATTTGAATTTTTATGGTGTAACCAAGTGAGCCACCAATATATTAAATCCTATTTTTTTACATTATAAATTGTTTTTAAAATTGGTCTGCCGAAATAATTTATTTTTCTTTATGTGATATATTTTTTAAAGCCTGAATTAAATTTAGAATTTATTAGAAAGGATTTATGTTTAAATTTATAAGCTACTGATCTTCTTTATAAAATAAAATTGTTAATAAATAAATACAATTCCCTTTAAATATTAATATAAAAGATAGGGATTTATTTTGATCACACTGAAAGAATCTTTTTAAAATGATGAATTCCCTTTGCGATATTGTAAATAATCGATGATTCCGGAAATTTGAACGTAAATTAAACATTGAATTGTCTGTAATCAATCCGTGAATTAAAGGATTACTGCCATTCGTTTGATGTTTTCGCTCAAATTTCATTCCAATGTTTTAATTCACGCACCAGTTATTTGACAAATTAAATCCATTTTGTTATTTACCGATGGCTGTTGTAATCATCCGGACTTTGTTTAAACAAATCAGTTATTTTATTGGGACTTCGTGTGATTTATTAAAAGTTGGAGTTAAATTAAATATACAAAACTGAATTGGGAAAACTAATAGTTTATATGTGACCAGCAATACATATACGTACCAACATACAACTACCTAAAAAAATAAAGTTTTAAAAATATAAAACTGTGAAACAATCACATCACCAGATATTTCTTTCACTATTAATAGTAATAATAATAATATTTTATATTATTAATTTTATAGTAGCAGTTAATGACGGACTTTTTGCAATATATTTTTAGTTAATAAAAATCCATGGTTACGACTTGATATTTGATTTACGGTAATGTATTTGCTTGTTTCATTTAAAATGAAATATAGGGAATGAATTTGAAAAAAGTATTAAATTTTTATATTATAAGAAATTACAAAATAAAGAACTAATAAACCAGCTAACAAACAAGTGAGTATAATAGCGAACAATTAAACAATATTTACAATAAATTTTTAAAATCCATTCATTAAGTGCTAAGCAATGACTCAATCTGCTATAAAACTTTTGAATTACATACGATGGAATTTGAACATTTGTAAAAGAAATGTTTAGAATTCGAATTTTTAATCTAAATTTTGAAGATTTGTACTGGGTGCAAAAATTTCTGATTTTAAAGGTCATCAATCTAAATATGTAAGATCGAGTGATCTAGTAGAGCATTCTACTGTAGGTACTACCATTTTCTCCAAAGTTATTAATTAAAAAATAATTCTTAAAATTGTTGTTGCATTTGGGGTAGGCCTGTCAGAAAATTTTATAACTCAAAAAGCAAAATTCAACTTTGTTTTCTATGTGTCAATCAAATGTCAAGTCGTATGTAATCGTGGTTATGATAAATCCCGTGTAATAACAAAATTATTTATAATATGTCATTATTTAAATAACATAACCATAGCAACTGTTCCGTCAGTAATTTAGGTTTTTTATTCTAGACTAAAAAAATGCTATTAAAATCTGTAATACAACTTACTGAATAGAAAGTACTACTGTGCGTTCATGACACTCGTGAAACAACGACTCTCGGAATTGTGAAGATTGAAATATCCAGTTCTTTTTTTTGCAATACGTATTAATAAGTCAAATTTTTCACCATAATATTTCTTGCTTTCCGATTGATCAATCAATTATGTACATAAAGCATATTTGCTCTTAACAATTTTTGTATTTTTAAGGGTAGTTTTGATTTGATTATTTCATAACATTTGAGTTTTCAGGCTGAAAATTGGTTCGATTTGTATTTACGGCCACTAATTGCATTGGCGTCGCGATAGACTAAATTAATATTGACAGAATTAGTTTATGTATTGGACATGAGTGAAATTATGAAATGATAACGACTAATGACTGCTGTACCGCATTTAGTTGCATAATGCACTACAGTTCTACAGTCATGCAGATCAAATGCACACTGATAACAACTTACACTAGAATACCAATAATTAGATCGCACAGAGATTCCTACGTGCTTCCATTGCAAATTCTATTGATAACAAATCAATGAAAACCCACAACAAAATATTGTTTTTTATTTTAAACATGACGTTTTTCAAACTGAAAATGATAAATAATAAGAAACAAAGATATATCAGACACATGCACCTCACTGATATGCACCTCACTGATATCTATATAATATCTGGATGTGGTATAACATATGAAAAAGTGAAGCCTGTGGCGGCCATTTTCCTAAGGTCTGAATCTAATACAATTGACGCGGAAGTAGATAACAGTAATAAAGTCGTTAGTATCTACAACGAACTATGAGAAATATTTTTCAGTTTGATAGTTGGTAAACTTTCAGAAAAAAATTAAACCGAAAACCGCACAGACATTTGACTTTTTATGAAACCGTAACCGAAAACCGAAACTTATATTTTAATTTTTCAATTATAGAAACCGAAAACTAATACGAAAAATAAATTTATTCTGTAACTGAAAAAATAACCGAACCAAAAAAATATTGCTACTAAAACCAGTATAAATATAAATATTGTACTAAACTGATATTAACCATAAATTTTACTTACTTTTATAAAGTTCTATTATAATTAATAATTAATGTAATAAAGATTAACTACTTATATTCTAAAGCGTAACTTTTAATTTTTAGATTACAACTTAAAATTAATCTAATTACACTTTTACTTAAAACAACTTACAATTTTAATCAAAACCGTAACGAATCCGAAATTTATTTCTTTTTTTTAACCAAAACGAAAACCAATACAATATTTTCAAAAAATTGTTACTGATAACCGAAACCTATTTTTTATTATCAAAATTGGTATGATTTATAATATCTCTCTTATGATATACGGTGGTCGGTGAAATATTATCAAATTTGTTGAATTAATATACTTATTTTTCTTTTCTAGGTGAAAATGTACTACTGGTTACTATGCACCACCATCTTAGCAACAGTCAGCAGTACCGAAACGGTGGTTCGACCACTGACAGACAACGTACCCATACAGAGCAACACGATACAGAGGATAGTCACTGTCTTAGAAAATAAAAACAATGATGAGACCAGGGCACTAAAAAAAGTGTTTCTAAGTAACAGAAGCATCACTTGTAACGATGGATCGCAAGCTGGGTAAGACAAATATTCAATCATTATTAAATAAAAACAAAAATAACTGAAGTTGGAAAGACTATTATTAATTTAGCGCTTGTGTCTCGAGGTGTGAAGCAACAGACGGATACAAGGCGCTGGTCAATAATATCTTCCTAACCGTGGTATACAGAGTATTCATTTTATATTGTCCACTATTGCTATCTCGAGAACTATAAGAGTTACGAGGTCGGTTGAATTAGGAAACAATTTCTATTTTACAAGACAATTTTTTTTTTAAATCAGTGGTTCTCGAAATTATGGGACCCAACATCCTTATTTTAAATGGAACATCCTATATATTTTTTTTACACATTTGATATAAAATTACAAATCCAATGATATGTTTGAAGTTAATTTGTAGGTAAAAATAATATCCTTATGTTGGCATTAAGTTTGTAGACTTTTCCCTGAAAATAGCAGTTTCCATGAATAAAAAGAAAATCCATAGTTTACTTTCATTTTGAGATAATTAGTCAAATAATATTTGGATTTAGAGGCTTGAATTTCTTTAAAAAATGACAGTTTGATTGCCGTCGAATTTTAGCTTTATTATTCTATTCTCAAATCTCTAATAAAACCTTCATATAACTTTTGATCTAGTGCCTAAATAGGTCTAACTTTTCTAGATCGAGACACTGGGTCACTCAGATTAAATTTGAAGAAGATATTTAGACTTCTCTAAAGAGTATATACTCGTACATAATTAAAATTACATTGTTAATTAAAAAATAATATATGTTTTTTTTGTTTCAGATTTTATTTGCGAAAATCCCATACAAGTAAAAAATGGATAATATTTCTTGAGGGAGGGTGGTATTGTTACGACAACCATACATGTCGTAACAGGTGGTTGAAACTACGTCATTTGATGACGTCATCTCAGTGGCCAGAAACCAGAGATGGTAAGTCTATTTTTTTATTTTCATATTTTTTTTCCAATATAATAAATTTTAGTTGTGTATACATTTTAGTTTGAAGAATATTTTTATTTAAATAAAAGTATGAAATTTGTTACAGTTGGTGGAATTCTCTCCCCCATCCCAGAAGAAAACCCGTACTGGTACAACGCGAACCATGTTTTTATACCATATTGTACCAGCGATTCGTGGAGTGGTACCAGAATGACTAAAGAAGGGATGTTTACTTTCATGGGGTCTTTAGTTGTTCAACAGGTGAGATAATAGAAAATAGAATATTTCCCACGAGATATTCAAGGAAAACAAAAACAAATCAACTAAATTTAAAATTAGAACATGAACAACTAGATTCATAAAAGGGATTAGTCACTAACTACATATTTAGTCCTGTTTTTAATTCTACCTTGCATTCATAAATAGTATTAGAACTAAATCTAATTTGGTCCCACTTTTAACTCCATGAAATGTCAAACTAACTACAATTTAATACCATTAGGGTATTTGACACCAATGAAAAAATGTAGAAATTTGTTTTATTGAAAGGTTATGATGCAAAATGTATACATTATTTATATTTTAATAAATAATGTTCTTCGAATTAAATATTTTAATAAACAAAAACATGTTTATGTCCTCTACGTCATGTTATTCCAAACGTCAGTCACTGCGCGTGTCGTCATTTTTAAGAAAATACAGTTTATCATATCGACATTATACATTTATCAACGAAATCATTGCGATCTTTTGATTTTACGAAGTTTTTGTAAATATTAGAATACTTTAAATAATTTTGTTTTGTTTCTTTACTTAAAACTGACGTCACATTTATCACATGGCCTTTTGGCGCGAAATTTAAAATCAAATCTTAAAATATCTAAAAACAAACATTTAAAACTATATTATGGAAAAAAATATTTTTTACTTGTACATATACCGGGTGTAGAAATGGAAAGTGGCGCATAGCGATTTCAATGTTATTTTTTTTCAACTGCTGTATCTCTTTACCTAATCATTTTAGCGCAAAAAGCGTAAGAGTATAAGTTGTTCTGAAATTAAAAAGGCATCCTATGAAGTCAACTTACTTCCATAATTATTCATATTTAACGATTTATTAATTAAATAAAATTTAAGGTTTTTTAGAAAAAAAATAAGACTGTCTTGATAAATGAAACAAATTTTGAAAATTAGTCATAGTGACATTTAATTTTTGAATAATTTCTGTTAATTATAGACCTTATAGTGACTGTTACTACACAAATACCATTCCAAGCATTGAATTTTCTCTTGGGTAGTCAAATTTGCCATTTTCAGAGTCAATCAAAATTTTCTATGACAAGTAATTGTCACTGTCAATAATTTATTCAAAAATTTTTTTCATTTATCAAGGCAATCTTAATTTTTTTTTCTAAAAAACTTTAAATTTTATTTTATTAATAAATCGTTAAATATGAATAATTATGAAAGTAAGTTGACTTTATAGGATACCTTTTTAATTTTAGAACAACTTGTACTCTTACGCTTATTGCGCTAAAATGATTAGGTAAAGAGATACAGCAGTTGAAAAAAAATAACATTGAAATCGCTATGCGCCACTTTCCATTTCTACACCCGGTATATTTCTAATCTTTCATTTTAAACATTTTTAGAAACATTGTCATATACCCTATTCATAAAACAGGATACAATAGTGGTATTCCTTTTGCTAGTAAGATCAGATCAATTTAGTTGGAGCAGTTCAGATAGATCAGTTGCATCAATTCACTTACTCACATTAATCCGTGTAGCGTTTATAATTTTATGACGTTTGGAGAATTAGCGTAACCGGTAATGATAAATTAAATCTTTATAACGTGCAAAGTGTCGATGAAAGTTAGATGCGAAAGACCGGAAGCATTTTAGGTCGAATGACAGTTGAGTGACATTGTTGAAGCTGAGGTTTATGTTGCTATCAGATTAATTATTCTTATTTAGGTTGACCTTTTTTACATACCGGGTGGAATCGAAAGTTGGGCACATAATTTTACTCGGAAATATTCTAAATAACAAAGTTGTAGGAGACCAAGGGGGCCATTTGATTATAAAATAAAATACTTTTTAAACCATTGGTTTCCAAGTAACAGCTCAAAGTTATTTTTTTTCAAACGTTTTTTATGTCTATTCGATAGCGTATTTTTTCTGAATATAACCATATAATAGTTTCATATCCTTACATAATAAAAATATTGAAAAAAAAATGCCATAGAAATTTAAAAAAAAAATTGTTTTTAAAATTAAGCTAGGTTCACAGCTCTAACATAAACACTGTTTTTGGTCGTTGTAATTGAACGTTTAGATATAATATGTTCTTGGATTAATAATGATATTATTAATATAATAACGTTATAATTTATTTAATCTATATAAATGCAAAATAATATCAAAAAATTATGTTAAGAAATAGAGGTGAACAAACCATAATATTTTTAATATAGCAATTTAAATTTCAAAATATTTATTTATATTAATAAAATGTAGCTACGTTTCACATTTGATATGTATAAAATAAAATGATATTTATTTAAAATTAAATAATAATTTTTTTGACATGTGGTTCTCTTGACAGAGCAGCTATTTCAGCTATTCTCCTTCTTTTTACAATAGAACCTACTATTATTTTTGGTCTAGCATTCATTTTTTCACAAAAGCAAAATACAAATGTCAGATATTTGATGACACACAAATTTGGTCACACTACGCACATTTACTGCTCATGAAAAAGGATAGCCTCTTCTCTGTCCAACCGAAATACGTCGAGATACTACGTCGAGTATATGAAGTTTGCAAACATTACGCTTGTGCGCAGCGACTACGTCTACGTCGAGAAACAAAGTTAAGAGATGTGAATGCTCAGCCGTATTCACGTTCGACATATATTTACGCTTACGTCGAGAAACTAAAACTACGACTACGTTAAGAGCTGTGAACGTACCTTTAATGTACAGTAGGCTATGGATGAAAAACAAAAACAAAATCTAGCGCCCATACATAATATTGTTGTTGTAATTTTATACCTATCTACCTACAAAATTTGTGTTGGCTAGGTAATTACTAATTATAATATTAATTTTAATAATGGCTAATTAATCAACTAACGAGAGGGTAGATTTTAAAAATGAAAATTTATTTAAATTTCTATCGCATTTTTTCAGTACTTTTATTATGTAAGGATATCAAACTAATACATAGTTGAATTCTGAAAAATATACCATTTAAAAAAAATAACTTTGTACTGTAACTTAAGAACCATTGGTTTTCAAAAAATATTCTATAATTAAATGGCTCCCTTGGTTTATTTGGTATATTTTTGTATCTAGAAGAAGTAAACCCATATGTAACCAACTTTCAATTCCATCCGGTATACATATAGTTTTTTGAAAGAGCAGAGTGAAATAATAATATTAGTGAAAACGCGACTGAGAAAATTTTGTCCTATAACTAGATATACAGGTAGAATGCGAAATTGGAAACACTTTTTTTCTCGGAAGTTATTATAGATACCGAAATATTGTTTACATATAGTTTTAGTACTTTTCATAAGCTAACTAAATATTTATAAATTTGGTAAAAAAAGTATAACTTTTTTAATTATTGCGAAATTTATACTTTTTTAATTAGAATACCTGTATATTATTACACTAATTAATAGAAAATAATTTTTGCTTTAAAAAAAGTTTAAGGACTCCTATTCTATAAACTTGATACTTTTTAAATATTAATGAAAATATTTAAATCGTTCTTCTCAAAATAAAGTATGCGTTGAATTTTTTTAAGCGCCAATACAATACAAAATAATTCAACTGTCAACAAATATGTTTTAATTGGTTGATACGAAAAAACACCCAAAAGTATTCATGCATACAAAAACAAATTCACCAAACATAACTTTCATTCCAGGTCATCCTAGACCTAATCCCTTTGGGTTTGGACAACTCGACGGACCTCCTCCTCACAGGCAGCTCAGCTGGAGGCACAGGAGCCCTACTCAACGTAGACCCAGTCCGAGAACTCCTGCACTCAGTCCTTCGCCCCAGGAAACCTCCCAACGTTAGGGCGGTGTGCGACTCGGGTTGGTTCCTGGACAGGGCGCCCTACAAGGCCAGCCAATCAGAGCACAGCGGGGAGAGGGAACGAGCTGTGGAGGGGATAAGAAAGGGGATGGATATGTGGAAGGGGAAGGTGCCCAAAAGGTGCGCCAGGGTTTATCAGGGGGAGGAGTGGAGGTGTTATTTTGGGTACAGGGTTTATCCTACATTGAAATGTAAGTATATGTATATTTATTTGTCATAAGGTTTGTTCCAACAAATGCCGTATTTATTTGGGAAATTTTAAAACAACTCTCAACTGATCCTAAACGTACCCGGATTGGTACCATATAAACAATCAAATTTTACAGTTGGTGAAAATTTTAACCAGTCAATTTAAGTTATTAGTTAAAGTTATTTCAGTTTTTCATTTTAACCTATAAAAGATATAAATTCTAAGAGAAATAGAAAGAGAAAGCATTTTAAACAAAGATAGGAAACAGGTTCAACTCACCAACCCAGCAAAATAGCTGGGTGATTTGGATGAGTTCAGAATCAGTTCTGGATTACTTGAAACGTACCACGTAAACAGAATTAACCTACTAGGTTTCTTAAAAAGTCCCAAATAAATATGGCCAATGATGTTTTTGGTTTCCCGAAAAAATGCATAGCTCACTAGATATGAGTAAAATGGCAAATTTACAACTTTCTTGTTTCAATTCATACAAGTTTCTAGTTTACATATTGTATAGACACTTTATTACGAGGAATTGACAGCGGTGCTTAAAATTTTTGAAGCTTTAACACTTTTCGAAAAATTCATGTTAACTTCCAATATTCATATTCATCAGTTGTAGTACTGTTAAATAAAGATTTTTTAAAAATATTATACATGTAAGCGAAGTTCATTTTCTTATATTTTGTTGAAATATAATTAAACTGTGCATGTTAATTAAATATTCATATTTAAAAGCGATTTCGCGAACAATAAAGTAAATGCTGTCTTTTTGTTTCTATTAAACATATACTATGACACTTTTTTACTTCCTGTTTGTACATTCCTTTTCTAAAAAGATGTATTTATAATATTCTAAAATTTGAAAATAATTGTACTGCATGTTCATTAGTAGTTTAAAGTTAAACTTCCTCATATTCGAATTCATATTAAAAAATGCTGTCTTTTATTTTTTAAATGGTGTACTTAAAAAATTCTTATCTTTCATATATATCAAGAAATGAACGATGATCATTTTAAAGTTTACCGCAAATTTTTATATGGATTATTATAGAATATATTCTGTTCAAAATGAACAGTCTATAATTATTTTTTCGAGAGTAGCTTGCTTTATTCGCCCTAATCCTAATGAACAATAGCATTTTTTAATTCATACTGGTTTTATTAAAAAATCAATTAATTTTTTATTATATTAAAATATCAACTATTATTTTTATAAAGACTTAACTTATTATATTCGTTTTTAAAACAACTCGCTGGCAGAAATAGAAAGATAGTAATGAATGTTTTATTTTTAGCTCCCTTGTTTGTATTCCAATGGCTGTTTGACGAAGCTCAAATGACGGTAGATAACGTGGGAGCACCAGTGACCAAGCAACAGTGGGATTACATCCATAAAATGGGGGACGCGCTAAGACAGAGCTTTGAAAATGTCACTGCTGTTTTTGCTCCTAGTTGCATCTCACATTCTGTCCTCACCAAAAGAGACTGGCAACTTGTCAAGGTAGGATTTCAATACCTTTCATTCGTAATAAGGCACGAGAGCAGCACCGTCGACTTTGCCCAATCCTCTCATCTCATTTCACACCATTCCAGTGGCGGAAAATTATATAACAGTCAAAATATACTCTTCCAACGAAAACAAGTTGTATTTATACATTGAATGCAAGATTTAATGGTCACTGACATTGTTATACTATTTTACGTTTAATAAATCATTTAAAACTTACTAATGAAATTTGTTTTCGAATGTCGATCTTCTCCATCTTATCTCATTTCACACCAATTCAGGCGGAAGAGAAAAAGTGGCGGAAATTTAAATCTATGGCATTGGCTCAACTCAACAACAATAACAAAATCAACAACAACAAATACTGACACTAAAAGAGCGCAATGGATAAACCACACATAGAGATCGCAGAATGGAATGAATACAAAACCCGCCAATGACGTCGATTTAAATTTCCGCTACTTTTTCTCTTCCACCTGGAATAGTGTGAACTAAGACAATCATGCCATAGTGTGAAAGAAATGAGATGAGTGGGTACAAGTCGACGGTGCTGCTCTCGTGCCCTATATAATGAAAACACAGAAACTAAATGAATGGCATATTTTTATGTTTTTTTTTTAAATATATTAAAAAAAAACTTTGTTTTTAGTACAACTGCAATATACAAATCAAAATATTTGATTTATTTTTTAAATTAAGCAAAAATATAAAATTATATTATGTTTCAATTTATAGGTAAATGACATTTCCATCGCTGAAGCATTACATTGTTGGGAACAACAACCTTTAAAAAGACTCAACATCAGACAAAATAATTCCAAAAATTCTTCCAAAATAACTCCAGAAACAAATATAAATAAAGGTCCATTAAACTCAAACAAAAACACAAGAATAAACAATAGAAGAAAGAATCAAGATAGTGTGATTACAACTGAACCAACAAACAAAAGAAGAAGACGGAAAAAACATAAGAATAGAGAGAGGGATAGAAATTTGCGAAAAAACAAAAGACATAGAGGTAAGTTATAAATATAATAGTTTTGTTTTTAATTATTTACAGGGCATGTAACCGAAAAAAATACCGGTTAACGGTTAACCCTTATAGAGAACGTTATAATAATAACGGTTTTAGTTCGTAAACCGGTTTTTGAAAATTAGAAACCGGTTTAAACCGGTTAATATATCGGTTAAAAAAATAATTAAATTAATTAAAAGAAATTAATTATAAAAATTTGATTAAAAAAAATACAGAATAATTAATTTAAAAAAATAATAAAAAAATACCATCTGAGAAAAATATAATAATTAAAAAAAAGCAAATTAATTAATGAATATTCACAAAAATTCCCGTAATATCTTCAGAAAAACGCAGGTCACTTTTCAATTTTAAACTTGCCTGTGTTGACAAAGGCGGTATTCATTTGGGACTTTTTAAGTAACCTTAACGGCGAAAGAAACTACCTACATTTATGACTCTCCAATAAAATGTTAATTGTAAAACCTGTCATGACTCATGTTCAAATACAAATAGAAAACACAGATATAAAAAAAAATATTAAAATTTTTTGTCGCTAAATGATATTAAAATAAAGGTTAAAGTTCGCTAAAACCGGTTTATTTTTTTTCTTGGTTAACGGTTACCGGTATTTTCGGCCTGAAAAATATCGGTTAAAATTACGGTTAAAGTTCGCAATTTTCGTTGAAAATATCGGTTACCGGTTTTTATTAACCGGTTACATGCTCTGATTTTAAGACTATATCTTTAATAGTTTTTGAGTTACAAGCTTATAAAACTTAATTTTATTAATTTTGCATGTTGTTTTATTTTGGTAAACCTGTTCCGTACAAGTTAAAGTAAAAATATAAAAAATGTGTCTTATAAAAAAAACAGAGAAATCCATTAAAAAAATTCAAAAAAGCTTTTAGTTTAGTACTTACTTTAAAGTCAAATGTAGACGATGTCTCTGTTTCAAACTTGGAAAAGTAAGAAACGAGCTTTTTCCAAAGCTTCTACTTTTAAGGTCACATAATTCTGTATAATGTTCATACCCATTATTGGGATAACAGTCTTCACAAATAAACCATCCTTTTTTAAGGGGAGTGCAAGTTGAACCACTCTTACAAATATCTCTTTTACATGCGTCTTTAGTTAAAGTTATGTCACAATTTGAACAGGTAAAACCAGCAGTACAAACACAGGAATAACCACCTTCTTTCCGAAATCAAGTTAAACCTTGTTGAACTATCTAGAACATTGTTAAACCCTGTAGAACTGTCTCATCTTACTCCCAATTATCTTGGAACAGTGTTGAACCTAGTACATTTATGTTACACCCTAAACAAGTGCCTTAACTTTGTCCCAAACAATTTGGAACAAAGTGAAACACAGTGCAAGTCTCTCTAATTATTTCAGAACACTTGGAACATCTTTCTGCCTTCTAAAACTTTCTTTTTAAGTCTTCCTAGTAATTTCCAATAATAGACATACATGAAAAGTTACAATTTATTGTTTTTCACTCTTAAAATTTTTCATATACAGCCAAAAATATTTAAAAATGCCCATTTTTGGGTCCAAAATTTTGATTTTTAGAATTAGTCTAACTAGATAGTCGCCGATGCGCTGATTTCAAATTTTCAAACCGAATTCCATTATCTCTTTCCATTCCTGAGATATTTGCTCTCAAAGTTGGACCTCAAAAAAGGGTGTTTTTTGACCATATCTCTAAAATGGGTAGAGATACATTCTCAACGATTATACCAATCGATTCTACGCGGAAAGTTACATAAAGAAATGTTTTCTCCGCATATACGTTCTTTGGAACGATTTGGTGAAAAATGAGAAAAACGAAAAGACCGGAATTTCAGTTTTTCGCTCGGAAACTTTTTGTCTCCAAAATTTTTTATACTCTGGACTTAAGTAAAGAAGAATGTGCTGATTCCAAATTTTCAAACCGATTTCAATTATCTCCTACCGTTCTCGAGATATTTGAGTTCAAAGTTGGACCTGAAAAATTCAGTTTTTCAGGAATAGTCCTGAAATGGGTTGAGATACGACCTTGGCGACCTCACCAATCGATTCTACGGACAAAATTACATTTTTGTACCAATTTTTAGATTTATATTCTAATGGATACAATTTTTACAGCGAAAAAACGAAAATGGCCAAAAATCGGAAAAAATCGTAAGGGGTTCATCAGGCGATTTTTCAATTTTTGCGATTTTCGTTTTTTCGCTCTAAAAATTGTATCCGCCTGAATAAATATCTGAAAATTGGTACACTTATGTATTTTTGCCCGCAGAATCGATTGGTGAGGTCGCCGAGGTCGTATCTCGACCCATTTCAGGACTATTCCTGAAAAACAATTTTTTTCAGGTCTGACTTTGAACGCAAATATTTCCAGAACGGTAAGAGATAATTGAAATCGGTTTGAAAATTTGGAATCAGCGCATCTGTATTTACTTAAGTCTAGAAAATGAAAAGATTTGATGACAAAAAGTTCCCAAGCGAAAAACTGAAATTCCGGTTTTTTTCGTTTTTCTCATTTTTCACAAAATCGTTCCAAAGAACGTATATGCGGAGAAAACATTTCTTTATGTAACTTTGCCTGTAGAATCCACTGGTATAGTCGTTGAGATTGTGTCCCTACCCGTTTTAGAGTTATATACAAAAAACCCACTTTTTTGAGGTGCAACTTTGAGGTCAAATATCTCAGGAACGGAAAGAGATAATTGAATTCGGTTTGAAAATTTGAAATCAGCGCATCGGCGACTATCAATTTGGAATTATTTCAAAAATCAAAATTTTGGAGCTAAAAATGGGTCTTTTTGGATTATTTTGGCTGTATATGAAAAATTTTAGAGTGAAAAACTATAAATTGTAAGTTTTAATGTATAACTATTATTGGAAATTACTAGGAAGACTTAAAAAGACAGTTGTAGAAGGCAGAAAGATGTTCCAAGTGTTCTAGAGTAAGTAGAAACAGTTGCACTATGTTTCACTTTGTTCCAAATTGTTTGGGACAAAGTTAGAAACTTGTTTAGGGTGTAACATAGATGTATCAGGTTCAACACTGTTCCAAGATAATTGGGATTCAGATGAGACAGTTGTACAGGGTTTAACAATGTTCTAGATAGTTCTACAAGGTTACACATTATCCCAAATTGTATGAGATTAATTTCAGGCAGTTTTGGAAGGTTTAACATTGTTCCAAATTGTTTGGGACAAAGTTGCGACAATTGTTTACGGTTTAACATTGTTATATAAGGGTCAACACTGTTCCAATTTGTTTGAGATTAATTTCAGAATTCCAAATTGTTTGGGACAAAGTTAATATAATTATTTAGGGTTCAACATGGTTATATAAGGTTCAACACTGATCCAAATTAATTGGGATTAAGTTAAGAAAGTTATACTAATTTAACAATGTTCTACATAGTTCTATAAGGTTTAACACGTTCCACATTGTTTGGGATTAATTTCAGAATGTTGTGGAAGGTTTAACATTGTTTCAAACTGTTTGGGACAAAGTTAATATAATTATTTAGGGTTTAACATCGTTATATAAGGGTCAACACTGTTCTAAGTCAATTGGGATTAATTTCAGACAGTTGTGTAAGGTTTCACATTGTCCCAAATTGTTTTGGAATAAATTAAATCAGTTTCATTGGGTTTAACATTGTGGAATATCAATATAGACTTTTAAAAAATCAAAATTTTTGACTCAAATTGAGGTAATTTAACATTGTACTAGATCTTCTGTATTTTTTTAGTAGGTTTATAATTCATAATTTGTCAAACTAATTGAAAAATTATCTTATCAGATTTAAATCTTTTAATCACAGACTTACAGACCGACTCAAATAGTTGTCAATTTACGAAAAGAATATTTTAAGTGTTAAAATATTTCAGAAACAAAATTTAGAAGGTGATTTTATCTTTAATGAATATTTGTGGACTGCTTTATGTCAAGAAAATGAATATTATGACAGAACATTCCTTAATATCGACAGTAAAGCTCTTTATGTCGTCCCATATTCCAAATTGATTAGATTTTTATGTGTCACATTATACCATTCTTTATATATTGCATTAGCTGAGCCATAAAAATGCAAGAAAAAATATAAAGTAACATGAATATTATAGAGAAATCTCCAAGGAATCGATTGGTGCAAGAATTTTTGTTATAGCTCAAATTGTTTTTGAGATACGCGGCCATAAACTTAAAATTTGAAAAATATTATTTTTTTCTCGCTAAATGATATTAAATAAAGGTTAATGTTCGCTAAAACCGGTTTATTTTTTTTTGGTTAACGGTTACCGGTATTTTCGGCCTGAAAAATATCGGTTAAAATTACGGTTAAAGTTCGCAATTTTCGTTGAAAATATCGGTTACCGGTTTTTATTAACCGGTTTTTTTAACCGGTTACATGCCCTGATTATTTAAAAAAAATCAGTACACTGATAAGAAATTTCAAAACGAAATTTAATTAACTTTTTGTATTCATGAACTATTTTCAATTTCAATTAAATCTTTATATTAGAATTTTAAACGTAAAATAAAGTTCACACGTTTAAAATATTTCAAAACTATCAATTTTTGTTTTTAGAAAATATTGTGTAGGTATTGATATATATTTACACGCTGATTTAAAATTTTTAAATAGAATTGAATTATCACTTCATTCTCGAGATATTTGCTGTTTTTTTTTTCATAATGGGACCGCAAAAGACAACAATAAAAAAATTGCTAATATTGCCAAAAATTTAAATAAAAAATAGCGCTAAATTTAAATTTGAGATCTACCTACTATTATCAAGTTTGCGATCCCGTTTCAAATCAAAACGATTAATTTTGCATTTACTCCAGAAGTAACGAAGTAAAGTACTCGATAAAGCATATTAATGTAATATAACAATAAGCTAAATAATAATGGAAAAACTATTCTGATTAGTTTATCACCGTTCCTAACCTAGCTTTTATATTTCCAGGGCGCCACCACCCTCCCGCCAACACCCCTCACCGCAGTCGTTGCCAACAGCGCCACTTGGAGCGCTGCTCATGGCCGCAGTGCAATCACTCGTGTCCCAAACTACACAACCCGTTCACGGGCGAAGAAATGGACTTCATCGAGCTACTCAAGTCCTTCGGGCTGGACATGGAGTCCGTGGCTACTGCACTAGGTATCGACATGCAGACGCTTAACAACATGGAGCCAGGAGAGCTGTTAAATCTCCTCACACAGCAAGCTAACTAAAGTGAAAAGGCGGGAAATTCAAATGGAAAAGAAAGTAAAATGTTCATTTAAAAAAGCAAGTATACATCAGAAAAATCAGTTAATTATTAATAATAATGGGCTGATTTATGCAAACATTAGTAGTACTTTTGCTAGTCTGATCAAAGATGGAATTCCGTAACTCGTAACAACTACAAATAACAATAGGGCGCGGTGCAGTTGTTTGGGTCCTTACACCTCAGTGGCCTTGGTCCAGAAGAGAGCGGGAACTTTAAATAAACATCATAGACAGGGTTCGGGATCAATTTAATAAGGGAAAAGAAGTATTGGCCATAATATGGTGTTTTGAAACCGTTATATCATAGAAAACTAATATACTATCTACAGAATGCACTCTCTTTTTTACCACTGTCCCTTTCCATGACGTTTACTTAAAGTTCCCGCTCTTTTCTGGACCACGGCCACTGAGATGCTTAGGCCTAAGCGACAGCAGCGCATTCGTGACGTATTGCTCTTGTTAAATATCAATTACAAATCAAAATTGGTATTCTATAAGTTAAGTGCAACTGAATTTCAGACAAGAGTGTTCTTTATTTGTCTTGTTACGTATCAACCACAAATAAAAAATATTGTTATAGAATCACAAATTCACTTTGTACTTGATATTTGCTATTAATTTCATAACAAGTTCAAATGATAGCAACCGAAGTTAAGACGGATTTATAACTGACACAGAACATAGAACATAGTTCAGCATGAAAACAGACCCTCTAGTAGAATTTTTTTGTACTACCACGAAGTATACCGAATCGCACCGAATATACACGAACATAGAAAACTCAGACATAGAAAATGAACGTTAATCAATTCCTAAACTGTGCAGATTATAAATAGATACATCAATTTATTATGACTTACATCATATGTATTCTGTACCAAATTATGTTCTGTGTTGTACAGCAGTCTTTATAGAATCCCACCTCTGATCAGATAACTAAAATCAGTTCAGATTTAGCTGAACAGATTTGATCTACTTCGACGAATGGATCACTTAAATTAGTACCTGTCATGTGGAAGGGGTAAACAGATCCAGAAAAATGGAATGAAAAATATGTAATCTGGATACAAAAATATGTTAGATCTGATCCAAGTGGCAAACGAAATACGGCTATTGATTACCATGTACATCGCCATTTTGACTCGTCGTTATTGTGGTTATATTAAATTGAACCCATCCCAGTGATGTAGTATTCTACTGTTAATATTTTAACCGCTACGTTGTATATATCGATTAATTTATTGTACATTACCGATGTATTTTTAGTAGTTACCGCAAAAGACTGTCCACAATTCGAATTTGCCTTCTGTTTTGTATTATACATTCCGAACTCCTTACAATGCAATTAGGTTATGTTAAGTTTTAGTTTATAAATTACGTCAAAAGTATTTTACTAGAATAGTACTGAATAATTTCTACCTCATATGTACAGTAGTTCTAAAAATGTTATTTATCGAGTGAATGTGGAATGAATGAATGTATTGTTGAGTTGATAACATTCCAAAATGTCAGAAATAGATATAGCAGTTTCATAATGTACAAACATGATTTATTTATACCATATAGTCAATGTAAATTATTTATATTATTAGCTTTAATGGTAATATAAATTATTGATAAGTTTTTGAGTACATATAGATTTACATACTGTTTATACCAAATGTATACACATTAGTTACGAGTATTTATAAATAAAATATTAAGTCTATGAGTTAATATTTCTATTATTATTGTATGACATTCCTATAGTAACACAACAATAATTATTTGCCAAACTAAAGAGAAAGTGATTTCCTTTCGTGTTAAATACAACTTTTTTTTACGAATTGTTTCAAAAATCCATTTATTTGCAATTTTTACAGTATTTCTAGTATACCAATTTAAGTTCAAGTAGTCAAATTGATCAATAATGTGAAGAAAAAAAAGAACAAGACGTGATTGCCATATTTATATTTTTTAAAAATATCATTATTAAATAAGAATTTTTAACGTAAGAATAACTTATTTTTTCAATATTTCATTTTATAATAAATTCCATTTTGTACTTAAGGTAACTCCGTACTTTTTCCTGTCTGAAGAGGGAAAATTAATTTTCCTCACTATTTCGCGAGAAGAAAGTAAAGATTTCTGTGCATGCCGTGAAAAAAATTATTAATTATTTACTATTGCGATTTTAAAAATATTAATTTTATTAGGAAAATAAAATACATACATATAAATTAAAAAAATGATGGAAAACTTCATTAAAATATGTTTTTACCTCCCGCCTATCAATATATAGATAAGGGAGGTATTGTTTTTGGTCAGATTTCTCGAGTGTGGGTTTTCAACATATGAGCACGAATTAGGGGCCCTAGAATACTATTTTACTATTTTTACCGTGATGTCTGTATGTCTGTGTGTGTGTGCGTGTGTGTGTGCGTGTGTGTGTGTGTCTGTGTGTCTGTGACGATTTTTCGTCCACGATAACTCCAATACGAGACATGTAAAAAATATAATATTTGGTATTTATGACTTATATTCAAATATGATGAACTGATTAGATTTTGACTACAATTGATTAACCGGAAGTAGTACTTTACTTGAAGCATCAAACCGTTTTTAGTAAAAAAATACCTCTAAATACCATTTTTTCGCAAATTAAGTTATTATTAAATATAAAGATTTTATAATTTTCTACCGATCTGCATAATTACGTTTATATATAACTTCTAGCTAGATAGAAAAAAAAATATAAATTATATTAACTTTATGTATCGTTTAGGCCAAGGAATTTTTATAAAACAGATGAGTTATTCATATGTTCACAAATTTTGACATATGTCAAATATAATGTAAGAGAGTTTAAAAGATAAAATAAGTAAATATGAAGCAGTTTTGTTCTAAAATTAAAAATAGTGGAAGAAATATATAACAAATGTATTTGCATACATGAATGAAGGTAAATTCGGTTCCGGTTTTAGTAACGTCAAAAATAGGTGTCATATTGGTCATACAAATTTTATGAAGAAAATTTTAGGTATGAAATGAATTAAAAATATTCTGAACTGCAATAACAAACTAATTTTAAAACTACAAATTAAAGGTATTGAATAATTTATATAGAATATATGTATTACTACAGTTGCGGGAGGTATTGTGTTGGACACATCAGATTTTTTTTAAAGAATACGAGTGCAATTTCAAATTTCGTAATTAAATCTGCCTTATTTTTTAAGATTTATATTCATAATACAAAAAAACCAGCTGACTACTATTACTCTACGACAGAAATATCTATAAATTATTACTATTTAAATATATTTTTTTTCGATTGAACGAAAACCGACACCTTTCCGGTGTGTTTTCAAACCGGAAAGAGCTTTATTCTGGTATTTTAGTGTTTTTGTTAGGCTACGAAAAATAATAGTTCAGGAATATTTTTTCTCTGTTTCGGAATGAGAATATCATATTCCAGCACGCTTATTGATGTTAGAAGGAGCTTCATTCTTAAACGATTTTTGGTTATATTTTGTTATTTGAGATTGGCATGACTGCATTAAATACACAAAATATCTAGGCAACTGACAAAGTAATTATAATTTATTTGGGAGGCCATGAAACAAATTGCTTGTATTACAATGTATAAACGAAACAGAAATCACTGTCACCAACCTAACTATTCTATCAAAAAAATCCCTTAATGGAAATTGTCAAATATTATTATAAAAAATAATGTAAATAAAAGCCGAAACAGAGAAAATAGTATAAAACATTCGTTATAGAAGGCAAATTCAAGCACTCGTTCGTTCGGGCACTCGCTGCTTCGCGCTCGTTCCCGAAATTCAAACTCGTGCTTGAAAAGGTTGCCTTCTACAACTTGTGTTTTAATATACTATTCCTGTCGGTGACAAAGCATTCTCATACATAAAAATACAATCACACGTAGGAAAAGTGACTTCGTACTAGATACACTATGTACTATTTTTGCATATATTTTTTCGAAATATTTATCCGTTACCAAATATTCGCAAAAAAAATAAATGTCATTTCCGATTGACCGATTTTTATCCAAAAGTTAATCAATTCTACTTCAAGAGCAAAAAGGATTTAATTGACATCTAAAAAAAATTCGATAACTATAAGAAGCTTCATAGAGTGTATAGAACTGCTTCCAGATAACTAAGTAAGAGCTCTCAATACTAATAATAATCTCCACGGCGAGAGGTAAATTAAGAAACGTCGTCATATCTAATTGTTTTGTTTAAAGTACATGTAGATCTAAGTCAGTGTCAAGTGTCAAACAACCTCACATCAATCTGTCAAGTGTCATCAGCAGGCAAATCACAGTGACGTACGCACAATGCTGTGTATGTATAGAGGAAATGGGAACTGAAAGAGTTAGTTAGTCCTAATCAACAACTTCCATTCACCGTTCAGTTGTGTTCGGACTTTCAACACCAACACTTCGCTATGCAGAAAATGAAGGAGGTCATTCCAGTGCTCTTACTTTGTATAATCGGACAGATACACGCAAATGAAACTGCTGGTAAGTATACTGTTCATTACATTTTTTTTTGAGTGATATAATCAACACATTACCAACTGATGAAAATAAAAAAAGCTACATTCGTATGTAGTAATCAAGATTATTTTTTATATTTGATCTGTTTGCATAAATAATTCAAAGTAAATTCAATTCAATATAATTTTATTTGCACATCATCAAAATTTAAACCAAAAATAGTCATAGGGCAAAATATTACAACTGGTCAGATGTAAGAACGTAGTTGTTATGGAAATTATAGAACAAAAATAGATAATAGTATATTGTAAAACTTCGTAACGTAAGGATAAATAGAAGAAAACTATTTGATTGTGTTATACTTTAAAATCAAACAAACCTAATAAATACCTAAATAAGATTGACATATTTTTTTAAATATTATTATCAAGTAGTTAGTCTTGACTATTGTTTTACATAATATATATGTCATTGATATTTGTTTATGTCTGTAAAAAATATATCTACATGTGCAAAAATGGAATACAAGTAATGAATATAATAAAATATTTTGCAGAATGTGCTAAAGAATTTTAAAACATGTAAATAAAAAATTCACGTAGCAACATTTACATATTAATGACAAACTTTTAAAACAAAAAACTGTATTAAAAATAATTGCCCATATTCAGTTTGTATAGTATTTGAAATAGATTAAGCCCGAGTTGCACAAAGCTTCTTCATTTTTGATTAATGATTAATTTTTTGACAGCAATGTATTTTTAATAAGTGGCCATGGTAACAACGTCAAATTAATCAGTGATTTTTTTGATTAGAGCCTGATTAGCCTTTCTGCAACCGGGCATAAGAATTTTGATAATTTTTTAAAATACTATTATTAAAAAGTATTTTGCGCCTTTATTTCAAATACATCTCAAAAGTACTTTATATTTTAATACATTAAAATACTTTTATTAATACAAAATACTAATTTTCAATATTTGAAATATGTATATTTTGTATTTGAAATACATATTAGTATTTGAAATACAAATTGTGATGTTTAGTTATTTTTATGTTCTATTATCTATCGTATAATTCGAAGAATATAGATTTTATTTAGGATAAAAAGACTTCATTGTCATTGAATATATGTATAACTCCGCAAAAATTTTAATTAATTTTTTTATTATTAATTTCAGGTGAAATAATTAAAAGTATTTAAAATACTCAAAAGTATTTGAAATACTCAATTTCTCAAAATATGCGATGTTTCAAGTAAATTTGAAAATTGTATTGCCCTATTTAAGTATTATATAAAAATCATACTGCAAAAGTATTTGTAAATATATTGATAATTTCAAAATTGCATTTAATATTTTTAATTATAATAGTCATTCTGTATTTCATATTACGCTAAAGAAATGAAAATTCCATTTTATTTATATCATTAAAGAAATTAATTGTAAACTCAATACTACTGATATGCGTATCAATTGAATAATATAAGAAATAATAAATTATTTTAATGAATAATTCTGCAATAAATTATTGTTGATAAATTACTTATGATTAGCATTTTCAAATAAAAGGAAAAGGAAGTAATTTAAATTATAAGATCGTCAAAATGTTTCATTACAATTTTTTCATAATGTATCGTATTATAGTACAGTTATAATTATATCAAATGATATGCTCATTTTTTGTACATTGATATTAAATTTTCCATATTATTTTTCTTTAATTTCGCAGTAGATATCTTTTTGCCCTTGACTTTTGCTTTGTTTTTTACATATCTTGATGTAATAACCCGGTTGATAGATGTAGAATAGTAGAGCATCGCCAATTTGACATATCCTGTTTGTTGACACAATAATTAACAAAGGAGAAATATTTGACTGTCAACTATTGTTATAACAATTTTATCAATGGCAATCTAATCCATGAAATATATTTCATAACATCTAAATTATTCGTTCAAATGTACTTGAAATTAACTTGCAAATCGTAGAATAATAAACAAATGAATCATAAATTATAATTTTCACATAAAAGTTGTAGTTAATGCATTACTTATACATGAAACATAAAATATTTTAAATATTTTAATAAATTTGTACCTTGTTGAAGTTTATTTCATGTTCAAATTCCCAGTTTTTTTCTTAAAATGTAAAAACTGTCACAAATGCACTTCAATTCACCTGTTTACTGAGAAATCCGCACAATACTACCGTATTTTTACAATAATTTAAAAGAAAATTTCCAAAAATCTACATGTTGTAACGTTTGTTTATAACTGACTTGCACTTGTTTCAAACAGTGACCGTCAAAATTTTACGTGCTGACCATCTCGCTACATGAAAATAAGAATATTTTTTTATTTTCTTGTTTTCTTATATATTTTCTTTTATAGATGATTTATTTATAACAATATCATCGATACATAAATAACATTACGACTTATGTAAAATTCGAATCCTACCTTTCTCAAATTATTTTCCAATATTTTTTCTTAAAATATCAAAATTATTATCACAAATACACTGCAAATTATTAGTTCATTATAAAAACACGCACATTATTTCCGAATTTTTACAATTAAGCCGAAAAGTTCTAAAGTTTGTAACAACTTAAATTTTGTTGAAACAGTGACTATCAAATGTTTTCCGCACTGACTCTCACTGATAAAAATATGAACATCTTATTATTTTGTTTTTTTAATTATTATGTATTTTATTTTATAGATGGTGATTTATTTATAACATTATCGTCCGTAAATAAATTTCAAATTGAAATTAATTGGAACTTAACCAACATGTGTGAAGAAATAAGGTTATATTTGCAACAACCACCATTAGATGTAAGTATATTTTAAATAATAGTTTTATACCTTACCAAAATAATATTTGACCTTGAGAATTTGACACATGCCTTTATGTTTGCTTTCAAATAATATAAAATTATAAAACGGTCTTGGTGTGTCGTCTGTGTTAGCATCGTTTTCATTTGAGAAAATTATGTTTTAAAATACTATTCAATTGTTGAAAATATGCATTGTTTTTGTAGAATGTGGTACCCAAAGTTCGAATTCAACCTTTGAAAACCGATGGCCATTATTTGACAGACGAATTATTTTCACTTGAGGATCTCCCATTTGCTTGGAAAAAGGAATCACCTGGATTTAACTTTCCAAATGGACCAATCACATTAGATTACTGCCTGGCAATTGTTCAAAACAAGCAAATCACGAAAACTACGTGCCTTAAAATTCAGCCAACTTGGATGAAAAATAATGGGTAACAGTTTTCTATTTTAAAGGTATCCTTTTTACAGAAGGTTCTTAAAGGAAAATATCATCAGTTAATCTTTATAGAGAGCATATAGGGAATGTTCCTTTGACAGATTTGATGATACCCGGGACGCATAATTCTGGATGTTATGGAGATAATCCACACACAGATATCAAAGATCCAGTCTTTAAGTTTGTCTATACGCAGGATATAGATATTTGGACTCAGCTAGTCTTTGGGATTAGATATCTAGATATTAGAGTTGGATACTATAACACTACTTCTATCAGAGATTCGTAAGTACTATATAGTAACTAGAAAAATATATTTAATGTTCTATAGGTAGCTAAATTAAATATAGTATTATAATTTTGTTAGGCTAAGAATTTTAGTAGTTTGTAATAGTGCAAAATTATTTAAAAATAATATATTTGTGACTATCTACATTACTCATTTTTAAACAAGGATCTTTATTGGTTAAAAAAAACGTGCATGCTACGCCACTGTGGTGTAAAACCAAACTACGAACTGTTATTTAATTTGTTTTTTGTTATTTTAAGATAATGTTAACTTTAAAAATAATAATATAATATTATTTTCATTGACTTTAATTTTATTTTAAAAATTAAAAATATTCAAGATGAAAAAGAATATTTTAAACTAAAAATAATCTATTTGCTCTTAAAAATACTGTTTGAATACCGCTGGAGTGAGCACAGTGACGTCACAGCACACCGTACAACTGGTAACTGTCTCGCCGGCCATTTTGGATCCATTTTAGGGCAACGCTTATATTGTTAGTACACGACAATTGCTGTTAATTCCTTATTTTGTTTGCTACATATTTATTTTGTGTAAATAAATATCATTTGTTGTTAGATGTAAACTACAGAATTAAAGGCTGTATGTATAAATTAGATTTAAAATGACCAACGTCTGAGATATTTCGAAACAATTTTTTTTCTCTAAAAACTTTTTATTTTCTAGTCAAGCGATGATTTCAAAACCTGCTATCCTATTAAGCTTTTTCGATTTTAGTCTGTTGCTTTATTTTTATTTATTTTCGAAACTTATACCCTATATTAAATTTGTATAGAGTTAAAACAAACCAAACAGTAGTATTAAACCAAAAATTGTGTTGATAAATGCGAAATATCCCAAAAATACTTATTTTTGTACCCAAAATTTTGATTTTAGGAAATAGTGTACATTGATAGATCTCGACGCACTGATTTCAAATTTTCAAACAGAATTTAATTATCTTTTTTCGTTCCTGAGATATTTGATGCCAAAATTGCACCGCAAAAAAGTGTGTTTTTTGGCTATATCTCTAAAATGGGTAAGAGATACAATCTCAACGATTATACCAGTCGATTCTACGGGAAAAGTTACATAAAGAAATATTTTCTCCGCATATTCGTTCTTTGGAACGATTAGGTGAAAAATGAGAAAATCAAAAAAAACTAAATTTCTAAATTTCTCCGAGGAACTTTTTTTCTCCAAAACTTTTCATTTTCTGGACTTAAATAAATATCAATACGCTGATTTCAAATTTTCAAACCGAATTGAATTAACTCTTACCGTTCTCGAGATATTCGTGTTCAAAGTTGAATTTTGGCAATACCTAAAAAAACAGGTTTTTTAGGTTTACCCCTTTAAGGGTTAGGTTTACGACTTCAGCGACCTCATCAATCGATTCTACGAGCAAAATTACATAAGTATACCAATTTTTAGATTTTTATTGCAAAGGATACAATTTGTAGAAAGGAAAAACGAAATCTGCGAAAATCGAAAAAATGGCAAGGGGTATAGCTTAGATTTTTTTCGATTTTTGGCCATTTTCAGTTTTTTCCTTGTAGAACTTCTATCTGTTGAGATAAAAATCTGAAAATTGGTACTCTTATGTAATTTTGCCCGTAGAATCGATTGATGAGGTCGCCGAAGTCGTAAACCTAACCATTCAAGGAATATACCTAAAAAACCTGATTTTTTAGGTATAACTTTGAATTCAAATATCTCAAGAACGGGAAGAGATAATTGAATTCTGTTTGAAAATTTAGAATCAGCGCGTCGATATCTACTTTAATGCAAAAAATAAATAAAATTGAAAACAAAAAGTTTTGAGATGAAAAATTGAAATTTAGGTTTTTTCGTTTTTCGTATTTTTCACCTAATCGTTCCAAAGAACGTATATGTGGGCAAAACATTTCTTTATATAACTTTTCCCGTAGAATCGAATTGTAAAGTAGTTGAGATTGTATTTCTACTCATTTTTTAAATTTACTCAAAAAACAAACTTTTTTGAAGCGCAACTTTGTCAGCAACTATCTCCGAAACGAAAAGAGATAATTCAATTCTGTTTGCAAATTCGGTATTAACGTTGGTAATTCTTTAAAAAATATTACAAACAAAATTTTGTAAAATTTTTAAATTTTAGAGCTAAAAATTCGATATTTTCAAATATTTTTGGATTTACGAAAAAATACAGCATCAATAGCTTTGGGAATTACTTCCTCTGTTATTACTATATAAAGTAGTAAAATAAATGGTTCCACTTACATCTAATACTTTTATTTTATAATAATAATTGTAAAAATGTATTTTGGCACCCCAAAAAGAAAAGGTCTATTAACTCAGGAAAAAAAAGACAGACAGCATATGACTTTGCTGATCACTTAGGTTGAGTTGGATCCAAAATGGACAGCGTGTTAGCTGTCATTTATCTATACTTGAGACCGCGACAGATGTAGAATAAACTCCTCCCACTAATAAGCGCTATATAATAGAATAGGGAACAAGCGCGCTGCTGTCGTTCGGGCCCGATCACCTCAGTGGCCATGGTCCAGAAAAGAGCGGGAACTTTAAATAGTCGTCATGAAAAGAGATAACCATAAATATAATAAGGGAAAAGATGTATTGACCATAGTAAGGTGTTTTAAAATAGTTATATCATATAAAACTAACATACTATCTATAGAATGCGCTCTCTACTAGGGGACGAGTGTGCTGCAGTTGCTTAGTTACTTGAGACCAAGCACGACTTCACACTAACTTCACACTGGTCGTAGTCGAGAAAATAGCGGGAACTTTAAGTAAACGTCATGGAGAGGGATAGTAGTAAAAAAAGAACACATTCTGTAGATAGTATATTAGTTTTCTATGATATAACTATTTTAAAACACTATACTATTACAAATACATCTTTTCCCTTATATTTATGGTTATCTCTGTTCACGACCTCTATTTAAAGTCAAAAAGTAAATTGGCCAAAATCAGTTTTCTGCTCATATCTAGTGAGCTATGTATTTTTTCGGTAAAACAAATAAATGATTAAAATGGCCATATAATGCGGCAACTTTGCCTCAATTTGATCGACTTTTCTTTTACGGTTCTCGAGATCCCAATGGTTAAGCCTCTTAAAACGGTCATACTGTATATGTAAGACAGTTACTTTATGTTCTAAATTTTATTAAGTTATTCAAAAGCCTGAGATAACTAACAAAATACGTTTTTTTTTATTTAAGTTCTAACAACCCTTTGGAGTCGAAATAAGAATTTTCACTAATAGTATTTTTTATAAAATATATCATCGAAATTTACTTCAAATAAAAATAATGATATGTTTTGTAGGTTTTGGGTCAATCACGACAAATTCAAAGTCAACCCTCTCAAAGAACTGTTTCGAGATGTTAGGAAGTTTTTGGCCAGAGCGAAAGAGGAAATAGTAATTTTAGATCTTCATAGATTCCCCGTTGGTTTTAAGAATCCAGACAGACACAGACAACTTGTAGCACTAATTGACACAGAATTAGGAGATATTGCTATATCAAGAGATTTTCAAAAACCGCCAAAAGGACCTACGTTAAATGAACTTTGGGAGCAGAAAAGACGACTTATCATTTGCTATGGACACACCGCCACGGCTTTAAGTAAGGAAATACTTTCAATAAATAACATTTGAAATAGGCTTGCCCTGTTAATAGTTATTTATGGTACAAGTGTGTTACATTACAGATAAGTCACGTGGGAAAAGTTTAGCTCACGAGGCCGCTAGGCCGAGTGTGGTATTCTTTCAAGTGACTTAGGTAATTAACACACGTGTGCCATACAACATTTTATCCAACACATTTTAATTGATATAAAAAAAAATTGATTTGATTTTTGACAGATGGAATTCCGAAATGACATTTAGGAACAAAATAGTGTAGAGAAGGTTTTGTAACGTAGTTACTATGAAACGAACCAAAAAACAGTGAGCTAATATATTTAGCGCACTAGTGACTTATGACCTACTTTATTTATTTAAAACAGGATACTTATATCGTTCTAATTACACGGTGTTGGATAAAAATATTAAAAGCTACAAATTTATGTTTTGAATACTTATGTATAAGTCATTTTTACACCCAACTTCTTCTCAGATGTACTTATTAGATTCTTTCAGGTTTGTTAGGTCGCTGTTCGTGTTTCTATTTTATCTTTGCACGCTTCCGAAATTATTATTAGATATTCAAAGTTATGTTTGGAATTAAAATATTTGTGAAATGATAAATGCATGTGAAAATAAAAAGTGTTTAATCCAGTATGTAAGAATACCTAAGAGGCATTACCAAAAAAAATATTACAATGAGGTCTTGCAAAAAAAATGAAGCTTTTTTGTTTAAATCGAACCTACAATGTCTAATTTGTTAGTCTACATGATGTAATTCTTTTTTATTTACATTTTATGTTATATAATATTGTTTTAAAGAGTCATCCCAAAAAAAGTCGCAAAAATTGTGACGTCCGCAGGTTCTGGGATAAAGTTATCCACGTGTGGATGCCAGATCTCAAATAATGTGATTTGGCGCGTTTGAAAGTTGGTAAAGTGGACAGTCTGTGATTTAAAGCATTGTAATGCTTATTTGTGCTACTATATTTGCAGAAGATTATTCTATTTGTCAGTTTGGAATTTAAAACTTATATTTGACGTTTGAAACGAAGTGAAGTTGGGTAAAAACCTTGATACTTCACTTGACAAGGAGTGAAGTGGGGTAATTTATCTGTGTTGTCAAGGATATCATTTTTAATAGCAATTTTGTCATTATTAAAAGTCAATTTGGGAAAAAATTAAATTATGGGTCTAATATTTTTCATTATTCTATTGATTAAGCTAAAAATGAAAAATCGTGCAAGACCTCATTGGCCAGTGTTAATTTTCTATGTTCGTACATATTCGGCTCGATTCGGTGTACTTCGTGGTAGTACAAATAAATTCAACTAGAGGAGAAAAATCTTTTCACTTTATTGCATGAAACTTTGTTTAAGAGAAAAAAATTAATCAGTTTAATAAAAAATCAGCCAACTTTGTTTGTCAAAAAAAAAAGGCTGAATGTGAAAACAAAATGAAACAGCAGACATTTATAAAACCTTCAGACAAAATTCTATGTTTTCTATGTTATTTGTTCTGTGTTAGTTATAAATCTTGTTTTACATATGAAATTAAAAATTTGGACCTTAATATCTCCCTTATTTGAAAGATTTTTTTATTTAATTCGGATTCCTAAATATGATACTTTTACATTCGAGAAAAAAATATTTTAGACAAATTTATACTATGAACTAATTCACTATAATTACTCAATCACTTAATTATTTTACTTAATCAGTTTCATTACAGATTCTGAGTATCTTTGGGACCCCCTAACCCAAAAATGGGGCAACAAGCAAAACCTGCCCGACTTGAAAAGCTTCCTCGAAGAAATTCGCAGTAATCATGAGAGTAAAAACTCAAACAAGCTTTGGGCGTCTATGGCAGAGCTTACGGCTACACCAAGTATCATTTTTGGGAGCTTACTGAACCTCAACAACGGCAACCTGAAGAGTATTGCTCACATGGCAGACCTCGTCAACAGACACTTGAATGTTTGGTATAGATATAACCAATGTAATGTTAATATTGTAGCAACGGATTATTTCGTGGGAAATGATCTCATCAACATAGCTTTAGAATGTAACCGCAAAAAGTAATTGTGAATATATGAACTATTAAGGATGAAGTGAAATTATAGAAAATAAATATTGTAAACAGTTTGTTGTTTTTCTTTTCGTATCGAAGTTTGGTTATTGTTGATATTGTTACCATCTGTGAAAACAGTTGGGTAAATAAAACTATTTAATTTGTATAACATATTTTTGTAAATAACACTAAATTCCAATCATTCTGAAATTAATTTTATTTGTTCCAACTAGATATTGCTAACGGCTTATTACTATAGGGCACGAGAGCAGCACCGTCGACCTGTGCCCAAGCCTCTCAGCTCATTTCACATCATTCTATGATTTTCTCAGTTCATACTATTCCAGGCGGAAGAAAAGAAGTGGCGGAAATTTAAATGGACGTCATTGGCGGGTTTTGTATTCATTTCATTCTGCGATTTCTATGTGTAGTTTATCCATTGTGCTCTTTTAGTGTTTCTCGTGACAGTATTTGTTGTTGTTGATTTTATTATTATTGTTGAGTTGAGCCAAAGCTGTCGATTTAAATTTCCGCCACTTTTTATCTTCCGCCTTGATTGTTGTGAAGTAAGGCAATCATGGAATGATGTGAAATGAGACAATCATAGAATGGTCTGAAGTGAGATAAGATGAACAAGATCGACATTCGAAATAAATTTTATTAGTAAGTTATAAATGATTTATTAAACGTAAAATAGTATAACAATGTCAGTGACCATTAAATCTGTATAAATACAACTTGTTTTCGCTGGAAGAGTACATTTTGACTTTTATTTAAATTTCCGCCACTGGAATGCTGTGAAATGAGATGAGAGGCTTGGGCAAAATCGACGGTGCTGCTCTCGTGCCCTATAATCTGTTTACGTTAAGGTAAGAGTAGATGTCGCGTCGAACCAAGTCAGTTTAGAGATACTCAAGTAAGAGTTTGGCCGATGTGCCGCCATTTTTCTCTGGCGGGAAAATTTGAATATTCATGATTACAAATTTATTATTTACGGTAATCATTCGCATAAAAGCGAAATGTGTTTTTAATAATATTCCATGGAAAAATTATTAAATAGTTTCTGTAATATATAAATCACATTATATAGACCATTATAATATTGATATATGTAACACTAAAACAAAAATGCATTGAAATTTTAAGCAAATGTCAAATGTCAAAAATGAATTTAATAATACAGCTGCTAAATTACAAGAATACTTTATAAAATCGTATAAATACTATTAATTCTATAACATACTTACTATTTTGCAAGTTAATCTAGCCGTCAATAACGGTAGGAACCAAATTGCACTAAATCGTGTTCGCGCGTTTTTTTAAACTGACAGTTGTAGAGATTAATGGCGCAGCCAATCAGAAACTGACGCACATTTTCAACGACATCGGCCAAACTCTTACTGGAGTATCTCTAAGTCAGTTGCACTCTCACGAAGTTTAGATTGTCGCGCAATTAAATGATTAAAGAGTTACCATTTGCAATATGTTTCCCTCGCACATTTTTATGAAAATTCTCACAATTGTAACAATAAATACGAAAAATTTAATATGAAACTTATTTTCTTCGCTATCTCTTATACTTAAAATTTTTCGTGTGAAACTTGGTTTGCATTTTAACTGATCACAGGCCAATATCGTGCTCCCTATCATTGTTGTCAGATTTTAGGATTTTCCAAAATTCATGTAGGAAAAAGATTAAGGGCCGGTTTTTCCTCCTCTGGTTTAGGTGCCGGTTACCTTAACCGTCAGTTAATAGAAAAATATCGCATCGAAAAAATGATGTATATTGTCAAAAATACACGTTATTTACTATTTCGATGCGATATTTTTCTGTTAACCGATGGTTAAGGTAACCGGCACTTTAACCGGAGATGGAAAAACCGGCCCTTACAGTAATTATTTTTAGGAATTTTTGGTTAGGTATGCCAAAAATTTCTATAAACAATAGGTAAAGCGTTTCTTAGAACTTCATCATTTGCTCAATAATTTTCCTTTTATTTTAACGATTAAAATCTTTGTTTTTCGTAAATAAATAACTATTATTGATATTCGTAAATAATTATTGAAAGTACAGCTTTGTTTCCATATATTTTCATTTCTTTAAAGTATTTTTTTGTGTAGTACCTCCTACAATAATAAAAATCATCGGAGATTTCATTTCATTCGACCTTATTGCTGCATTATTAATTTAAATCAATTATTATAACAATTACCCCAATTCTGTAAGGAAGTTCCTAGCTCTTAGTAACGTTACTAACATCATTAGCCAATAAAAATAGTAGACACTAAATGAAAAATGAAAATGACAGCTTTTACAAATATTTCTATTGGTTAAAATTTTTAGTAACGTTACTAAGACTTAGTAATTTCTTTACAGAATTGGGGTGAATATATGTTCAGATTAACCGATATTTTGATTTTTGTAAGATTTTTTTATCAAATTTTAAGAATTTAATGTGTACATGGTAGGAATTTTATTTTGAGTATCTGGCGAAAGGAGAAATCGTTTCACTCACGCCCGAAAAAATTTTACTCACGCACGAGTCACACACAATCACGCCCCAAATTGAAAAAGTGTTCACACGTCGTGACCCATCGTGACGTCGTAATAAGATAAAATTCACGACCCTTCCTCTAATAGAGAACATCACAACTTGACATTTCCTGTTTGTTGACATTGTTGACACATTAAACAAAACAGAAATATTTGAATTTCAACGATTGTTATACATAGCCTTCTAATCCACCGATAAAAATCACAAAGAGGACTTTTTAAATCAAAAGCGAAGCTCGAGATACATAATTTTTGAAAGGCCCTTCCACAGTATAGATATTTATACAGTGGCCCTTCTAAGAAAAAATCTGTTTCTCTTATAAACAATGATTACTAATAGTATTAAATAATGTTGATCTCAACGAATTTTGTCACTAGTTAAATTTAATACTTTTACATCTATACCGGGTGTCCCAGCTCGACCGACACATGGGAGTTTTACATGGGAAATCAGTTAATTATGGATAATATCTCCCCAGTGCAAGATATTAACTTGAAATTTTGTATGCTTATTGGGGAATATTATTTCTATGGATCACACTTATTTGAAATATGTAATTTCGTCTGCAGGGCGAGATTTATTAAATTTAAAATCTAATATTTTCGTCCAAATCAGACAGCCATGGAAATAACAGAAAATATTTATCTGACAATTTAGTGAAATATCACTGATTTGAATTCTTATTCCCTGTATTTTAATATTATTTAAGTTGAATTTAGTTTCTTTTTGTTAAATAATATACCAATATTACAAAAATATAAATATCAACAATGGCATGTCATTAACTGTCAGAACTGTCACATAGATATTTTCTTTTATTTCCATGGCTGTCTGATATTGAACGAAAATATTAGATTTTAAATTTAATAAATCTCGCCCTGCAGACGAAATTGCATATTTCAAATAAGTGTGATCCATAGAATTAATATTCTCCTATAAGTATAAAAAATTTCAAGTTAATATCTTGCACTGGGGAGATACTATTCATAATTAACTGATTTCCCATGTAAAACTCCCATGTGTCGGTCGAGCTGGGACACACGGTATATTACATTTATCAAAGAGTCACAAAGTAATAAATTCTAAAGAAATCTGTTTCATGAAATAGATTGTTGTATCTTTTTATTTATGCTTTACAGTTTTAATGTTATTTCATTCAAATTATTACTGTTGTTACTTAACAAAGTAAAAGATGATTGAGAAATATGAAATATTTTATAACCATAACTTCTAGAAATATTCTAATAAAATAAATTGAATAGATCTGGCTGTAACAATTTATTGAAACAGTCATAGTTCTATTGATAATACTAGTTAACCAAAGTCGATTAAGAATTAATAAAATTTGTATGAAACGGCACCAATGTTTAGTGCCGACGTAGGTATTTTAATAAAAACATTAAAGAATTTAATTTAAATAAATTCAGTATCGATTTTTTTCATTTTCTTTTGTTTGTAAAAGTATTGATATAATATCAATTGTTGCAATTGTGGTCAATACCCGTTATCAACTAGAACGAATTATTTTATTTTTTCTTCAATGTGAGAAAGAATTTCTTGTTTCGTATTTCATGTTTTACATTACTAATTTTTTGTTATGTGTGTCTGCTTAAATTTCACATATGTATGTATGTATAAATAAGACTCCTACCTTTGAAGTTGATTTCTTGTTGAAATTTCTGCTATTGTTTTCTTAATAGTTAAATATAATCACAAATACACTTCAGATCACTCGTTCACTGTAAAATTCCGCACAATATTGTGTTTTTAAAACAATTTGAAATTAAATTTAACAAAAATCAACAAGATGCAACGTTAATTTACAACTGATTGGCACTTGTTTAATACAGTGACCGTCAAAAGTTTTGCAGGCGGACTCTTCTGCAAAAGAAAAACATGAATATTTTGTTATTAATTTTTGTTTTTTTATTATATTTATAAATTTGAAGGGTAAAAATATACGTCATGTAAAAATTTGAACTTTATTGAAATAAATATCACATAGTAAATTATTACTGAATACATTTTATAAAACTTATTACTAAATTTAAACAATGACAAGATCTTGAATGAATAATAGCATAAATATACATTTGTACAATTTTAAAAGAAAGTAAACTAATTCTTCATAACATGTAACATATTTTTGACAATTCTTATCGTAATTTGTACATCTAATTTTTGAGGAGACATTTATTTGCTTAGTTCTTCTAATATTAAGCCAACGTTCACATTCTCTTGAGAAAATAAAAAAATATAATCAAAAATTAAACTTTATTTCTATAATAATTACAAATAAAACTTAAATGTTTCAACTTAAAAAAACTTTACAAGCATGAACACATTCTTAAAATTAAAGCGCTATAAATGCAAAACTAGATGAGAGAAAGAGAAATAAATATGAAATGCAGCGGAGAACGTGGGTTGAGACTTCGCGGGTTCCTGAGAAGTCGTTGCTGCCGGGGCCGAGTTCAGATCTGGGTGCTGAACCTCGGGCGAGGGAGGTCGCCGAACACCGCGTCTCCGTGCACGCTCTTCGCCAGGGCCTTTATGTTCGCTGCGATGTCCACCGCGTCTTCATTCGCCTACATCATTTTCAAATAAATATATACGGTAATATAACAGCCTCCTCTAATAGGTGGGATGTTTTAGAACTAGTGTAACAAAATTAAATTTTAAATTGCTGCAAAAAATAAATTTAAGTATTTCCTTTGAAACATGAATTGGTAGAAATTTAAATTATGTTTTTCTACGACCACTATGGAAAGTGGCGCTTTTGTTTCATTAGAATAAAGCTTGAAAGTTACGTAGTTTATTATTGACATAAATCTTATTAATTTTGGATAACAAACTAAAAGAAATCAAAATTTACTAAAACTGGTACAAAAACAAAATTAAAGATTTGTTTCAGGTAGATATTCCTGACGATTTGCGATCTTGAACAATGTCCCCTCTAATTTTTACCTGTCGATGAACACATTTTTTTGTTTGTGCGCCTTTTTAAAAATTGTAATAATTTGTGCGCTTTTTAATTTTCAATTTTACAATATATTTTAAAAATGGAAAATTAACTATAGTAGAAATAATAATTATTTTATTTTTGATTTCCAATGTTTTCTTTTTATGGTAATCTGGTCTTTATTTCATCAATTTACCATAAATTTCTTTTTAAATTTATTGTACGAGCTCACTTTTGTTAAAGGTGACGTTTGGCCTCATAAGTTTATAATGTAAAATCAGGCTTCCTAAAAGCGATTTTATTATAAAAGTGAGCTCGGAATACGGCCCAATATCAATTTACTATTAATGGCGTTGTTTTTTCACTTCTATCTGACAAATATTTAAATATAGATGGCAAATAAAAATCTTACTGACTCCTTCCAAATAATTCATTTTAGAGTTTCATTACGAATTTAAGGTCCAAATTTCTAACTGCTAGTATATCAAAGAACTGATTTATTATAATCATACTGTTTATAGGACTAATTGCCAAAATATGTGTTTGAAGTATGTTTGAATGCTTTTTTCATACTTCGCATGCGTCGTTCAGTTCCAATCTGATTCTGAAATTAGTTGGAATAAGCCTTAAACCTTCAATGATATTGTTACACCTTACTTATTTTACCGAGAATGAATTTAGTCCTTCAGATATTGTTTCTTTTTATGGATTTTCTAATATCTTGTTCCATATTTTGTTAAGTTATTCTTTGTTTAAATCAATAATTTATTCATATTTTATCGTGTTTTTATATTGGTTGCCAATATCGTGTTTAGTTTTCTATAATTCTATTTAATAGAAACTTGATATTTGCTATTATTTATAGAATTTGAACTCTTGTATTTCGGAAACCAAAAGGAAGTGGACATAAAAAAACCAGTACCATTCATTCTTCACTACAGGCGTTTTTTCACGAATATTTGTTCCTTGTCTTTTTAATTCTAATTTGAAATTACTAACAACAAACGAATCTGGATATTTTTTGTAAGTTATGTTATTATGACATTTAAGAACGAAAAGGAAAATATTTATTTACTGCCAAAAGAGAAATAATAAATAAAATAAATGCAAATTGTTTGCGATGGAGAAACAAGCCAATGTCTTAAATTTGATGTAATAACTTCTTTTGCACATTTTAAATTTAAGGAAGAAATTATCCATTATGCAACAATGCAGAAAGTAGCCTATTTCCCACGAGGTGTAGAATCACACAAGGTGGGAAATAGGTGATTCTGCACCAGTGGCACACTATACTTTTTCTACGACCACACTCCTAAATATTTGACATAAAAAACAATATAAAAAAGATAACTTCACAAAGAGTACCTTCACGCATGCGTATTGTTGGCAATTACTATAAGAAATGATATTTTCCACATTACGCAGTATTGGTAAATACTGTGAAAAATGATTTCCTAAATTTTAACCCACGATTGTGGGAGATACGTAACTGTCAAGCTTTATTATAGTGTACGAAAATTGCCACTTTCCATAGTGGTCGTAGAAAAACATAATTTAAATATCTACCAATCTATGTTTCAAAGAAAATTCTTTGATTTATTTTATTGGAGCAATTTAAAAATTCGTATACAACTGCGACACCCTTATTAATAAAACGGGTATCAATCTTATCAAATCATGTACACTATACAGGGTGGCTGATTTTTCATTGTCCAGGCCATATCTCCTGAAATATTAAATATACAAGAAAAAGCTAAATAGGAATCTTCTGTAATAAGACCTTGCCTATAAAATAGCGTTAACTGATGTTTTCCAAGGCCTACTGATTTGGCGGAAATATATTTAACTTTGGTTTTTTAAATGGAACACCCTGTATGTTTTTACTGAATAAGATTCTACATCCATTTCTCTTTACAATTATGTAAAACAACTGAAGGTTTGCCTTTAATTTATGCTTAATAATGTAAAAAATAAAATTATGTGAGACGGCTGTGATTTGCATTTATTTTATTATTTATACCTTTAGACAACTGCCAAGATACAGACAGAAGTATTTATTTGTTGAAAAGGTGTTGTACTTCGTAATTACAAAAGAAAAACGAATTTCACAAATAGTGAAAATGTTGATATGCTTTGCTGTTTTCACAAATCAAATAATAATTAAATAAAAACCATAAAACACTTCTAATAAACACTTGCATCAGATTTATAAAAAAAATAGTGATTAACAATGAGAAAACACAGCCGACTTATATAATTTTATATTTTGCATTATTAAGCATAAATTAAAGGCAAACCCCCACTTGTTATACATAATTGTAAAGAGAAATTGATGTAGAACCTTATTCCGTAAAAACAGATAGGATGTTCCATTTAAAAAAACAAATTTAAATATTTTTTCGCCATATCAGTAGGCCATGGAAAACATCTGTTAACGCTATTTTATAGTCCAGATCTTGTTACACAAGTTTCCTATTTAGCTTTTTCTTGTATATTTAATATTTCAGGAGATATGGCCTGGACAATGAAAAATCAGCCACCCTGTATATTCAAATTATAGCATCATATAGGTAATCAGTGATATTATAAGTTAATTATCTCTAAAAGTCATCTTTAATTTTTTCATTAATACTATAATTGTCTATAAATATTTTTTTATTTTCTAAATGGAAATATTTGTGATGATTTCACGACGAGAAACCTGCCCACCAGTCTACTTGAACAATAAACAAATACCGCAAGCTACAAGCACCAAATATCTAGGAATGCATCTGGAAAGAGGCTTAACGTGGAAAACCCACATTAAAACAAAAAGACAACAGCTAGGGCTTAAATTCAAAAAACTGTATTGGATGATTGGCAGAAATTCACGAATGTCAATAGAAAATAAATTATTAATATATAAGACAATATTAAAACCCATATGGACTTATGGGATACAAATATGGGGAGCTGCAAGCCAATCTAACATAGAAATTATCCAACGATTCCAGTCCAAAACGTTGAGAGCAATATTAAACGCGCCCTGGTACGTGTCCAACGCAACCATACATCAAGATTTAAAAATACCAACCATCAAGGAAGAGATTACGAAATACAGCACCAAATATCTCAAAAAACTAGAAAACCACCCCAACAAGAGTGTTTCAAAACTTCTAGACAACAGTGCCGACATCTGCCGTTTAAAACGAGCAAACACCCTAGACCTACCCTGCCGATTTAGTTTTTAGTTTATAATGTGTATAATTAATTCGAAAGGAAGGAAAGTCAATGGACTCATCCTTCAAATAATGTTAAAAAAATGTTATATCATTTACTTATTATCCACTTGTAGATAGATTGTAAATATAAAGGAAAAAAAAAAAAAAAAAAAAAAAAAAAAAAAAAAAAAAAATTGTAATAAATTTTATCTTATCTTGTACAATAGACAAAAAAATTATTTATTATTTTTAGAATTGATTATTTTGTTTAGTTCATCTGAAATATTCTGCAACTTAGCATGAGTATCAGATAACGCTTACAAGTCATGTTATCTGCTTTCTTAGAAGTTTATTTGAGAAAGTCAAAACAATTAATTAAACAACAAATAAAATAAATATTTTAACACTTATTTTAAATAAATATTTGATAAATGAAATAAACTGTTCTTACCTTTGCTTCCATCCGTTCTTCGGCGACATCGTGCATAAAACTGGCCATGAATACCGGTATGTTCATCGGTAGACTTTTAGCCATAGTCATACTCTGCGCCCGCTGTCTAGGTATATGGATGCCTTCGTCGTGGCTTGCTGAATCTGTACACACTTCAACTGTCAAGAAATTTACAAACAGGAGTCTCTAGGTGCCTTACCATCCGTGTCGCTTTCCTCTACGTCGGAAGGAACCATGGGGGAGTCGTCCATGCCATCCAGAGGGAAAAGACCCTCAGAATCCAGAGATTCCAGGCGTTGGACCGGCTGGGAAAGTTGGCGATTGATTCGCTTCGCCTTTGTGAGATTCTGAAAAGAGAATTAGAAATAAAAATGATTTTCATAGTTATTTACGTGGCCAGCGGTGTAAGTTAATCTTTACAGGGCGAGCTATACTCTGTTTTTAAACTATAGACAGTAACTAGGAATCCTAGTGAGAAAATCAAAGCCTGTGATTGGCTGCTGCGCCATTTCTTGAAGCCGCATTTAACCAGACGAAATTTCGGGTTAACCTTCTCAAACGTAATTGAAACGTCAAACTCTCGGAAGTTGTCAAATCAATTGTTGAATTTGCACGTGTTTTTCGTTTCATTGCTCTTTTTGTGACATTTCACGAATAAAACCAGTTCTTTTCAGAACTATTAGTATTTCACTAACGCTGTGTAAGTAGTTTATCTATCATAGTTTTGGATGATGAAAATATAGCCTGGAAAATATAAATTCTGACGTGACCTTCATTTTGACACTTCATTTTTCCCGCCAAATAAATCTAGTGATTTTTTTTTGGTAACTTCTAGCGGTGTAAATGTGACTTCGTCTAGTGCTGTCTATAGTTTAAAAACGAAGTATAGAAATTTGTGAGGCGAGCGACGAAGGAGCAAGCTCTCATAATCCAGTGAGCCCAGTAAAGATTAATTGCATGCGTGTCGCATATAAAATTTAATTTCCACCTTCATAGCGTTTTTTTTTTTATTAATTTACTTTATTCTTCAAAAAAAGATTTACTCTATTTTGGAATCAAAAGTAATTGGCGGTGGTAGAACAATTTAGAGCTAGACGTTGTCAAATGAGTTTCGCCAGTGAATCAAAATGTACTATAAATGTGTATAATTACTCACATAAACCTAATTAAATTAAGTATGTAATATTTATAATGAACTGTATAAAAAACTTTTATTATTTTCTATTATTTTTTTATGAGCATTGTAAAATGTTACAAGGCCCTTGTAAATTTTTACAAGTTAGTTACTGTAATTGTTTATTTACTTAGTTACCAAGAAGCCTGTAAAGTGACAATTATATAGAAAGTGGAAATAAATGTATTAACTGGTGTCTTACTGTAACAATAGGGTGCTTGGGCTTAGGAATTGCTTTGGGGCTCATAGTTAACGGCGTGACGTCTTCTACAGCAGGTTGTGAACTAGGAGGCGATGTAAAGTTCGATGCAGCCACGTTGCATGTTTCTTCCATCGGTGGCTCCGAATTTAACAACAATCTGAAGCAAAAACATCAAAATAAAGTATTAAGTTACTATCATCCAGTTTTACTTATATTACAAACAATAGCTATTTTAGTACAAATGAGCAAAATATGTCTTTTTCTTACGCGTTTGGAAATTGGCCAACTGGACAAGTGGGAAAAAAACTTGCTCACGTGTGCTAAACATGATTTATTCCACAATCTTGAAATATGTATAATTATTCTAAAAAATAAAACTTTGCACTTTTTTTATTAATGACAACCTACACAGTACATATGTTTATATCTAAATTTAATGTAAAGGTAGCTACAATTTTTTTTTTGTTCCTTCACCTAAAATGGTAGATATTTATTGTGCAATTAGTAACTCTACCAAATTTTGTGATTCCTGACGTAGATGAACTAATAATTTTATTTTTATTGTATTTTGCTCACTTGTAAAGAAAATGATTTACTTTGCTCGCTTGTGCTTGAACATACTGTTTTGCTCATTAACTTAGGTGGAATAATAATTAATTTTGCTAACGATTGTGGAAAAAAATATTTTTTACTGACCTTTCCTTATAATAAGAGAAGTATTGTAATTGGATTAAGATATGTATAATATGTTTTGACTATTTTTAATGTGATGTCTGTCTGTCAATGTGTGTATAAATAAACGTGTAGAATAATTTTCCTGATTAAATACAATACTGGAATGCAGTCAAATTTATTTTAAAACTTTCAATCAGTTTGATTTGACTAATAACCTGCTGAAGATGACACAAGTGGGGCCAAAACCGGTTGAGATGTATTAAAATTTTTAAACCCGGGTACCATATTTTATTTTCATATTTAAGCTTTAAAAATAGTTTTTCTACGACCACTACGGAAACTCGCGCTTTCTCATACTACATAAGGCTTCAAAGTTGCGTTTTTCCCACAATCTTGGGTTAAAATGTGTGAAATCATAAATAGGCAAGGTCCCATACTTCAACACTGAAAATATGAAAAATATTCATATACAAACTTCTATTTTTGAAAAAATATAATAATTTTAAAAATTATGGGAAACGCCCATTCCCTAATTTAATAATACTAGCTCGAGATACTGAATCTGCGAACTTATCAAGGACGTGATGGATAAAAATAAAAACTAAAAAAAAATTTTTGATATAAAACTTTCCGTATGATATTTTAACGTTTTTCGCCTTCTTTTGGCCTATTGTATCACTTATTAAAAAATAAATAAGAACAACCTGTATTATCATTTAACAGATTAACAGACATTTTAACATATTTTTTTATTTTTACTTAGGAAGTAAGCTGTTTTCAAATTTTTAAATTTTGTTTTTGATTTCGGTTTATTATTTTACCGAATATAAAAAGAGAGTGTTAGAATTACATTGTTTTTGATAGAGAATTTAACGCATGTTTATATATTAAGGTCTTTACAATACGTTTTGACTATTTTTAACGTAATATATGTCTGTCCGAATGTATGTGAGCAAATTTCACCAACTGATTTTAATGAAATTTTATTTTTAAACTTCTGACAAGAGTAGCATTAGTTGAACAACTCAGTCTTAAGTTTTATGCGAATATTTTATAATTTACTAATATTTCAAAAGAAATTATCTTAAGAAAGAAAGAAATAACAAAATTTATTTGAAAAATATTAATTTAGTGACTTTCTATTGTAAAGAGTACCTGTTTAATACTGGCAGTCGGATGATTTTTTTTTACTTCTGTATGTTTTCACTTACCTTCACACTTATTTATATTTGTAATTAAACAAAGAAAAAGATAATTACGTGCAGTCAGTCACCAATATTTATTAGAAAAGATATGCAGTGTAAAACATAATTCCAGTAAAAGAAAATTACGTTATACACCACAATATATTCCTGGTATTAACAAACAATGTATTTTTCTCATTTAATAATATGTTAGGAATGTTAGAAAAATGTATTTATTTCTAATTTTTAATCTCCAAATTCCTAAAAGATGTGTACAAAATTTTAAATATAATAAATATGGAATAAAATTTTACATTCCCAATTACATAAGTTCTGGAAAACAATGTTTAAAAAATAATTGAATCTTATTATATAAGAATAAATTTAAGTCAAATATATAATAACGGAAGTATTGTAATCATACAGATTTTACCATTTTAAGATTTTAACGGTCTATATAATACGTTTGTACTATTTTTAATGTGATGTCTGCCGATCTGTCCGTCCGAATGTTTGGGTGCACGTATAGAGCAAATACGCTGAACAGATTTTAAAGAATTTTCATATTTAAACTTCTGACATCAATGGCAAAATTTGATCAACTTTTAGTAAAAATTGGTCAACCGGAAGTGACAGTGTACTCTTTTCTCCTTCAGGTTTTCTTTGAAAATATTTCATAACAGATAAAAAAATATTTGAAAAAATTGCTATAAAATATTTAAAAAAATATATTGATATATTTATCGCATATCATACATATTCGATAATGACGGTCGATTCAATTTTGGTAAAAGCTGATTTTTAAAATTTTATACTAATATAATTAAGGACAAAAACATAATCGTAAAAATAGTAAAATAGAATTGTAAGGGCCATAAAACATATTCATGTATGGAAAACTCATGGTAAATATATATTTTTACAATATTATGTGTAATAAAGAAAAATAACGTGAAATTTCGTGACATTGAAGCAATTATTCTTATTATTTCTTCAAATTCAACTAAATGACTCAATGGAACAAATTCAAAACATACAAAGAAAACAAGAATAATGTCTAACAATAAATTTGACATTGAACTTTCAATTCTAGTTATTAAATTACTTACAATAAAACTGTTATTGTTGCAACAAATAAACACTCTTTATCAGTTCAATTTTATCTGTAATATGCTTACCTACTTATTTTTCTTTTTCTAATTGCAATGTGTCACAAAGTAAAAAATTATCTTTCTCTTTCAAGCGACGGAACTGAAATTGAATTTTGATAATCGCAGGAATTTCAAATTATCTTCATTGCATCGTCCGCAGGCCTTGAGACTAAGATATTTAAATCATATTAAAATTGAAACGGAATATAAAAACTGTTTTTAACAGGCGTTATCTTACAAATAATATTTAATTTTTAAGTTGCGAATTTACAAAAATAAAAATCGTTTGACATATTTTTGGGAAGAATATTTTTAATTATAAACAAGAAAATAGTTTATTTATAGTTAACTGATACTTAATCTGAATATTCTGATTTTTAACTGAAATATGCTATTAACAAAACTGGTTTTAAATGTTTGAATTTGAATATTGTAATAAATTCGACAGACTTTAACAAAAGTCCATGAATTAAATATTTTAGAATACTTTTTGACTATTTTTTGCGTAATATCTGTCAGTCTGTCCATCTGGACGTATGTAAGTACGTGTAGAGCAAAACAAATGTGCCCAAAGAGAAATTTTTGAAAAAACATATTTGAAGAAAGTTGCTTAAAAGTGCATGTAACAAACTTCAATTAAAATTTGGTAGTGGCGGTCGTTTTTGTGGTGGCTGCAGCAGATTTTTTTTGTATATTAAACTTTTTTTTAATTTTTTCCCGCAATAAATCCATATCTTTCGAATGTTATTTAATATTACTCCAGAGCTAATATTGATCAATAAATATTTGTATTGAATAAACAAAAAGTAATATAAAGTATTGTTATATCACAATACACATAAATTAAAAAGTTATTGCCATTTTGAAACTGTTTTCCCGTCTGTTTGTAACGGTGAAAGTGTCACACATTGTACATTTTTATCTAAAGTTTATTTTTGCGTGAAAACTATCGACATATATGAGTCACATTTCACGTTATCAAACAATGTTTTATGTTAGATATAGTTTATAAACGGCTATTGTATATAAATTAATAAATAAAATGGAACATTTATTGCCAGGTGTAAATATGTAAGTATGTAAATATAACCACAAGAGCAATGAAAAACAAAGTCGTAAAATAAACGTTAATGCACGTAGGTAAACAACTTTATTAGGGAATAATAATAGAATTGTTAAGTAGAGAAAATATTTCATAATTAAACAAAAAAGAACCTTCATGTTTAATTAATTATTTATATTTTATTTTAAATATGTTACGGTCACGTGCGATAGAAGCCTCCTTAGCCCCACTACACAACTTAAACAAATAAAAAATTACTTATGTATATATTGGAGAGAATTATTTACAAAATCTGCAATGTTCAGAAAATGAAGTAATGCATAATTTTAATTTTCAGAATATTATTCATAAATTTAAAAGTAAAAGTATAAGCAGTAACTTTGAACTAAATTCGAACCGTAACCGAAAACCTAAATTTTCTACAAACCCGAGCCGGAATTGAACCGAAATTTTTCAAGGTCAGCAAACCTAATATTGAACTCAAAACTTAAAATTTTGAACCAAGAACCGAAATAAATTTAACATTTCATATTTAACTTTTTATGAAACGTATGCATATATTTTATAATGTAATTTATTCATTTTTACTTTTACTCAATCAAAAATAGCCACAGGATAAGTAAGTCGCGACAAATGTTTTCCAATGCAAATTTGCTGAACCTAAACCGAAACTCGAACATAATTTTTTGGAATGAAATCGAACCGAACGCGAACCATACATAATTTTAGCAGCAGGTCTCCATTTACAAGTAAATTAATTAATGACCAACTGAAACTTAATTTTCATCCGAAACCGAAACCGTAAACGAATATTCGACTCCTATACTAGTTTCGGCCGAAAACGTAACCGAAACCAACCTTTGCGTAGTTATAAGTTAATTTTTTATTAAACACGGAAATCTAGTATTCTTCTCACCTTTTAAAGTAAATACTTTCATTTATTGGAAAATAAATTTATTTTTGTAAAGATACTGGCCAGTATTAAGAGCTTTTTATAGAATGCTTTTATTAAAAGTGACATCTGGCATCCTAAGATTATAATGTAAAAAAAAAACTCTTCCTAAAAGCGGTATTATTATAAAAGTGCGTTCGTAATATGGTAAATTATCTTTACTAAAGAAGTAAAGAGATATCTATCACAACCTAATAAATATCACAAATAATCAAATCAATAGTCTTTTTAAGAAGTATTTGTTACTTTTACAATATATGCTATTCTCTAAAATAATTTTACCCACTTTTTTTTCTTAATTCTACAATAAGTCTTTGTCTAAATTCTATAAATTAAATTAATGAGATCTTGCCTCATCTTGCACTTGGCATCTTTGTACTAACGGCATCAGAATAACGATAATAAAAAAATATATTTTCAAAAGGAAGAAAATTAAAATAACGTACAAAACGTAACTATTAATGAACACACAAAAAAAAATAGGCGAGTAAAAACCGTTCCGAACAGACCCGAAAGTTTTTAGCCGAAATCGAAACCTGCGACCGAATCCAGCATTTTTGGCCCAAACCAAAACTTCGGTCGGACACTAAAATTAATGTTGTAAATAGTTTGTATCATTGTGATAAAAGCTTATATTGAACAGTATTAAATTATTCTTAATTTTTATTATCATTTATTCGATATTGTTAGGTTTGTTCCAACAAGATATTTCCGATGGTTTGTGATTGGTTTATGTATTGTGGAGTACACTTGCGCGTTACTTCTACATTTTTGTTTTTAGGGTACAAGTTTCTTATTACGCACGCGTCGTATTATTCAAAACTGATTCTGTTGTTATAACAAACTTGATATAAACTTGCAAATAAATATATTTTAAAAAATATATAGTTTCATTTTGATATCAGTCGCTAGTTGCTCTAATTCTTTTTTATGTTTTGTGTTGATGTGCTTACCGGACAAGCGCATGATGTTCGCGATGGGCCTGCTCTCGGAAAGTTTCCAGCGTGGTGTACTGCAGCTCAGTATACCGCCGGATTCGTTCTTCTGTAGCTGCTACTTCCCTTCGAAGCGTCTCTGCCAACTGTTGCTGTAAACCTGAGAGAGCTAGCTGGACGGTTGCTGGAAGCTGTGACACTAAAAACAAACATTACAATGCATTTAAAAATTATATTCACTAAAAAGCAGCGGCGGTTCGTTCTTAATGCTACAGAGTTGCAGAACCACCAAAAATAAAATAAAAATGCCCATTGTTAATTAATCATATAAGGATGTTATTAAAGTATATGTAAAAATAAAATAACCAAATTACTTCTTTATTTTAATTATATTGTGGCTTAATAAGCGCAAGTGCGCTGAGACTTTAGTCGTCCAGCTACATTCACAACATTTCTGACTAATTACGGTGTTCTGCTACTGTATTTTACGCGATTCGATAGACCTCGTCTACCATCGGAATAAGTTTGGCGTACACAATGTTATGCTACAAATGAGCTGCAAGAACTGCAGCTCATAAGCAGGTATCTGGCGCAATTCACGCTTATTTCTTATTTGTTAAAATTGATTATCAAACAACGGTAACAATACGACTATTTACAAATAAAAATTTACCTTAAATTAGTTTTGACTAAGATGAAAGTACGTCCAAATTACATGAAAATTAATTTTCCAAACTTATCAGGAACAATTGGAAATTAAAAAAGCCAGGTCGTCCAAACAAGAATTTCGGATAAAAATCACGATATAAAAGACAATTTAAAAAAGACATATTTATGAAACTAGATTTGTGGTTGTAACGAGAAGAATGCTTTATTTTGTTTTCCGTGGTTGCTGTTTGCGGACGATCATGGTAAAAAATATGAACTGAAACTAAGATGAAAGATTCGTTGCAGTTGACTGAGAAAACAAAGAAACACGAAAATTTATTGTCACAAAACTACGTGGAAAAATGAATAGATAAGTTTTCCAAAACTAAGGAAAGAGGTATTTATTTAAAATTAATAATAAAATTAAAAAGAAAATTGAATTCTTTTAATTAATAATTAATTTTCATTTTGTTTGATGTAACACGAGCCGCTACTGCTGAAAAGGATGAATCCTCAGTCACTTTCTCTCAATCTCAAATAAAATAATATTTTATATGTGAAATATTTTATCATGTAAACTTAATATAACATATTCGGTACCTTAAAATTTCTAAGTTACTTTGATATTCAAGTTTTATTATAGTTGTAAAAAAAATAAATAAATATAACACCCGGCTTATCAACCATTGCTGGGTGTGCCATATTTACTTTATCACAGATATCGTACATAGTCTATTTATATAGTAAAGAATGTTTGCTAGACATCACCCCCTGGCACTCTAGCTGGTGTTGGGAGTGCACCACATGGGCCGATTTATGCAAAAATATATAGTAATATTTGAAAATGAAAATAAATATATAATAAAACTAATAAAAATATTTTAAGTAATGCAGAAAATTTTCTATAGCTTTTATAAAAAATTAAAAACCTTTTTACTGTTGTGAGCTTCAAGTAAAATATTACTTCTGGTTAACTATTTATAAATCTAGAATAGTTTTTAGAGAAATCTCGACACACATACGGAATCATCATGAAATTATTAAAATTAAATTTTTAGAAACCTCATCAAAACTGGAAATGATTTTTAAAAGTAATACAAGACCTTATCTACCTAATGTAAACGGAAGGTAAAGGCTATTTAAAAAATAAATAAAAGCAAATAAAACTTTTCATACGAGCTACAAAATAATATTTATTATAGTTTTAACTTTAAATGTTGGTGATTATTTAATCTCATTATGTAAAACAATAAACAAAGTGCTTAATTTTGTTTTATGAGCATAAGAAATTTCTAACATTAGAAATCTTAGTGGGGAATCCCTTATAAGAAGCTCATAAATAAACAACAAATTACCTGATTTTATATGATATCCTAGCAGCATGAAAAATAGAAACGGGTTTATCATATTTTAGCAAGTCAAATACAAAGTCTTACCTGTAATTTTAGATAAATCAGTCTGTTCGTCAGAGTCTGCATTTACCAAAACTCTAAATGCAGAAGAATAATTTTCACTATTTCGTAATGCTGATATTTGTGATGTTCCACTCTAAATAATAAAATGCATTAATGGTTTCACAATTTCCGATGAGGGAACTTACCAATAAATCAGTGGCAATCACCACGGAATTGGCGCCCCGGTCTTTGTGAATTGCATGAGAATCCATCGTGCAATTCAAACATTTGTGTATTATCCATGGGCCTACATTCCTCGACAATACTAAACCATTTTGTTCCTTGCTTATGTTTTTTAGTTCAACCCGGCCTAATTCCTAAATTCAAACACAATAACTAACAACCAACTTCATTAATAATTAAGAATTTGGAACGGAAAGTAACAAGTTTATACCTTTGTAAAAAGTTTAACCATTGTTAACAACAATATAAACAAAATTCATAACAATCCCATATCCATTGTTATCGAGGCATGCAAATTACGCTACTAAAATTATATAAAAACTTTATTTTCGGATGACCTTTTAGGAATCATGCAAATAAAAATGCGTAAACAAAAACAAAAATACCTTCTTGAAGAAAGCATCGTTCTTCTCAGGATCCGATAATTGAAGAGAATCCAATTCAACTTTCTGAATGTCATTGTTTTCAGTATGAATCAAAATATTCAAACATTTACAAGCGAACATTTCAAAAACTGATTTAACACTGTATCACGCACAACGAAGCACGTTTTCTACTATTATTCTAATTTTTGGTTCCGGAGATATCAACAGTAAACTCAGCTCGAAATGTACCCAGTTGTCATTGAAACTAAAAAAAATAAATTTACAGCTGTTATATAGGGACCAGTGTATGTGACGTCGGTGAAAACGTCAGAAATTATCTTATTTCTCTTTTTGTAATAACTTTATCGCTGTAAATTTATATTCTACGTACATTTATTACCGAAATGAGATTAAAAAATGTTTAATATTGTTTAACACTAACTATTTCACCAGATATCTATCGATTTACCTCTAAGTTCTTTGTTGCATAATCGGTACGAATAGAGACTAGTGTACAGACCGTTGCTACTCCATAAAAACCAGTGAACCCAAAACATTTTCTCACAATTGTTCAAGTACTGTTAGTACAAAAAATCAAAACTTTTGTTCCCATAACTTTTTGGAGTAAACATTAATTATTCAAATTTATTAACCAATTCATGCATCAACTTACCACAGTAAAAATATAAACTAGAAAATTAACAAAGAAAGGAATTAATAAAACAAAGGTTGAACATAAAAATTTTATTTGTTAAAACGTATTTTACAATCTGGAAATCAGAGGACGAAATTTTATTTATAAAAACACTAGAATTTGTTAATTACATTGAACATTCAACTCAATATACAAAAAATAGAACTATACACTGAAGGCGAAACTACTGCTGTGTCAAACAAAATACTTTAAAATCATCTGTAAAGCTGCACCCAATGTTCTAACATTACTGAGCAAATATTTTATTGAATGCGAAAGCACCGGTTGAATATACAAAATGGACTGATTTGAAGTTAAAATCATGACTATTTACAAATCATCTGATTAAAAATAGTTACATATCAATTTATTCTTTGATGTAAAGAAAGATAAATAAATATTATTTTACACTCAAACTCATAAATACATTGTACAGATATGAAATTCGATTTTTACACGAAATGAACTAGAACTACGAAAGCGAGAAGGGCCATATTTCACTTTGCCGGGGGTTTATATTAATTTAAACTTTAAATTGGTAGCCGATTCTAAAAATAGCCTTTCACTTTCATTATTTTCTCAAATATAAAGTTTTACAATTATCTATTTCTTCATTTAAATTTTATTTATATAATTTAAAACGTATATAAAATTTTAAAAAATCTATGTTGAATACATGATTATTTACTTTAATTTTAGTTAGATCTTAAATATAGAAAAATTTAATTTAATGGAGGAGTTAAGCAAACTTATAAAAAAAGAAAATAATCTACTAATAAAGATTATAATTTGAAACTGAAATAGTTCTGTGACTTCACAGATACTTTTAATACTGTTTTCTGAACCACACACTTCTTGAATATATTAACCAAATAAGAAACTAAATACAAAAATAAAAAATAATTAATTTTGAATGTAATATAAACTGCCTGTTTTTGTTAACATATTATTCATGATTTTATAGAATTATTATTCTTATTCATTGTTCTTAAGAATAGCAGTACTTTTGCATTTGCTCTTGTGACATTAGACTCATAAGATCATTAATCCTGTTTTAATGCCGTATTTAACTCCGATTTGAAATCATAAAAGGGATTACTTACTATTAAGAATATTAGTGCTAGTATAATTTTTAGATACTTATGGCTGGTTGCGACAATATTATTTAAATTTTAGATTTGAAATAATATGAAAAAAAAAAGAAAAGAACAAAACATAATTGCCATATTTTTTTAAGAATATCATTATTAAATAAGAATTTTTAATATAATGAATTTTTCCAATATTTCATTCTAAAATAATATCCATGTTATACTGTTGCTAACACTGTTTCCTCTCTAGATATATCTATATTCTTTTCAATCAACGATTTTTCTTAAAATTTAAGACTTGTTGATGCAACTAGTCTTCATTGTCAAATAAACTTATAAAATCATAATTACGACGTTAAATTTTACAAAAAAAAGTGTTTGCCAATTTATTTAGTATTGTTTTGTAATTTCTTGTAATCAAATCATATTACTGTAAGTAGAGTCAAATATTGAAAGCTAACTTTAGAGTTTCTATGTTTTATTAAAATTTTTATTTCAACTCAAGATTTTTTTCAATATTTTCACAAAAAACAACGTTTTACTGCGCAGATATATTTCTTCTTTTCTTTTTTTGTTCACACGTTATTACACCTATTATAGCGCCAAAAATTTGTGTAGAAACAAAATGTATTAATATATGAAGTTTAGGCAGTTTTTTATATGAATTAAAATTGGCATTAAAAATGGAGTGTTTAATAATAATGAATTTGATTGTAAATATACATATATTATTAATTTAATTTTCTGATATTTAAGGCATATATTTTTACTTTTTCATATACAATTGTCCTAATTTGATTAACTCCCCCAATTCAGATTGTAGTTCTGTACATGTTTAAAAAATAAAACATTTTAACAGGTAAAGTTTTATTCAAGTCAAAATAAAATAAAGAACGCAAAAAATATAATGATTTCTACAAAAAATGTATAATTTTTAACTACTCGCATAATTTCATCAATTAAAATATTTTAAAAGTCGTCTCTTCTTATCTCTTCAAACCATGCGTTTCTTCATATTTAGCTGAGATAAAATCATTTCTTCAATTAAAACCTCTGTTAAGACCGCAAAGTCTTATTTCAAACACAGCCCTTCAGCTTTCCAGCCTACAACATACCAAACCCTTTGCTGTAGTTGATCGCTTTGACTAGCCGCTCTCTCAGCTTGTCTTTGTTGGAATACTCGGGGAGGAGCAGCACGTTGAAGCACGTGTGCGCGGTGGGCAGGCGGTCGGAGTCCGGCCCGTTCCTGGCGATCACCATCTTCAGCTTGCTGAGGCCGCCCAGGGGCACGCGGTCGCTCCCGGTGGTGAACTGCAGCAGCTTGCGCTGGTCTTCCAGCGGCAGCGAGTGCACGATGGACCAGAAGTCTTTTATGATTGGGGTTTCGGGGGAGTAGCCGCCGTCGTACTCCGTGGCTAGTTCTAGTTCGTCGAAGTCGAAGTTCTAAACAGACAAGGTTTCAAATGAAAATGTTACAAGAGGATTTGACGAAATAGTAGCACATGTATTTATTTATAAATATTAAATATATTTAACCCTAAAATTAATCTTCAATGTAAGTCTTCAAAAATTGTTCTTTCTAAAAACCGTAGGTAAAAGAGATATAGGCCCGCATTACGAGCTCACTTTAAAGAGCGTTTTCGTTAAAAGTAACGTCTGGTATTATAATGTTATAATGTGAAAGCACGCCTCCTAAAAGGGCTTTTATTATTAAAGTGCGTTCGTAATATGGGCCATTGTTTTTGGACAAGTTCATAATATTTTATGTCCCTACTATACATTTTATTATAAGTGATATTATTTTTGATAATCAGATCAGATCAGATTAGTTGGATCAGTTCACTTATTCAGTGCAAATTTGGATCACTTTAGCACGTGTAGCGCTAATAATATTAATTTGTAATGATTATTTTGTATATTATCTACGATAGTAATTCCTAAACATAAGTACTCAACTGATTGTAATTGAATGAATGATGTGGATGTGTTACAATTTGAAATTTTATTAAAATTTAACAAATATCATCCTGAAATAGACTTATTAAGTCGAAAAGTTGTTGTGTATTTATATTTTAATAAAATGATTGCTCCAAGAACTTCTTTACTGTTTTGACCATCAGAGAACTGGTTCAAAAATAGCCAGAAATTTGTAGGAACAATCGTCTACCGGTCATAGTTTGTATTTGCAGTTTGTTGGAACACTGTTTAATTATTGCACATGCGTCATATGGGTTCGAACTAATTCTAAGGTTAGTTGGAAAAAAATAATGTTCTATTTGAAGTTCTTAATATTTTTTCTTCTATCAAGGCATATAAAAAAAATAAAAAAACTAATCGTTATTTTAAACGAAAAAGGGTGAGCCTGACACTTAATTTTAATCGATATTTTAATAGTCAAAATAAAAGTGAATAATAAAAATCTAGTATTTATAAATAAATAATAAATTATTTGTTATATATATTTTTAAATGTGAAGAAGTGTTATAAACCCTGCAGATTTTAAAATTTCACGAGTTTAACTGTATATTAAGGTCTTTACAATACCTTTTGGCTATTTATTTTTGCATGTGTAGAGTAAATTCGGTTGAACGAATTAAAAAATTTTCTAACAACAATAGCAAGGTAATAGATTACTCTATTTGTAAGCTGGTGCCGATACACTGCTTGAAGAGGAAGTGATACACGTAATTGTAAGAGGCAATTTCATACATATGAGGGATGCTAACGTCCATTTGTATATTTCATTTGTTGAGTGTACGAATGATTACGCTGCATCACAAGTTTAAGAACCGAGTTGTTAATTTACATTGTTAATTAATTATTGATTAAGGTAAGATGCGATGATGATACAAGACGTTGGTTATTTAAATGTGAACAATTCGTACAAATAAATTAGTATTATTTTGTCTGTGAACGAGTACGGAACTTTTAGTGTTAGTTGGTGACTGTTGCAGAGCTGTATGGTAGCGAAAAAAGGTAAGTACCTTACATTAATTTAGTGAAAAAATGAAATAGTTTAGGAAAACTTTTATCGTTTGACGTTCATAACCGGTAGTAATGGTTCGATATTTCGAGATTTATTTATAAAAACAGGTGCCTGAATTATTATTCCGTTTCTGATATTGATAAATCGTTAACCAGTATTTTTTAATTACATTTAAGGTCATTACAAATATTAAATAAAGTTTAATAGAATATTTTTAATATTTAATAAAATTTTTATATCGTGTAGATAAGTAAAATAATTAATTTTAAGTAAAACTGTAAATGCTGAATGATTATTTCTTACCTTGCTACCACAGACGAGCAATTCGATCTCCTCTGGACGGAATAACAATTCCAGAGGTGATTCGTCCGTCACCATCTGGAACCCTCTCCTGAACGCTCTGAATTGCTTTTCCACCGACTTATTCAATAAGAAATCTGCATACAAATCTACAAATTCCTACAATAATAAATAACAACATAAAAACTGTTGTAAAGAGAGAAGAGCGAATATTTACTTGTTTGTTTTCTTGCGTCACGTTAATTTGATCTCCGTTCTCTTTCAACTCGTGGTACATCACGGTACCAAATACGTCTGTGTAGCAAACTTTAAACGTCTGCATAAATACATCCTCGAGATCGGGTTCAGTGTATTCCAACATTTGTTTTAGGCTTGAATATACAGTCTACAAAAAGATAATCACTTGTAAAACTTTAAATTCAATGGTTTCGGTAAAAACAAGTAGTTCCGATTGAAGAAATTTCAGATTATATGTTCCAAATGGGTGGGGTCACAAGTTCCTGAGGTACTTGTTTTGTGACAAGTTGTACTTGCATTTTAGTGGTGGAAGTTGTTCGTCTACAGCTAACAATGGGTTCCGAATCATTCGGACACAGCAATATTTTTATATAAAGATTGGTGAAGCTAGGATTTGAATCCTAGATCCTACACACCGCTATCCCAAAAAATTTCAAATTTACAAAAGATGTATAAACAAAGTATGCAAACATTTTCATTTATGTAATTTTTTACCAAAAGGAGTAACTACATTTGTTACATTAGTAAAGTCTGATATTTGTTCTATAAGCTGTGCTAACTTTTGCATTCTGTGACTTTCAAATATTAGAACTAATCATTTCTGATTATCTCAATTTTATTCGTGAGTTTTTTTTTATAATATAATTTAAAACAGTTTACGCATTTGTTAAAACAAATTTCAATCTTTCCTTTGGTTAAGTATTAATATTCGAATTTTGAATAGAATAAATAACAATAAAACATAAAATGAAAATTAATAATTTACGTAAAGGATTTCATTGTTAAAATAAACGTACGAACTTTTATGTGAAAACTTTTACTTAATGCAGTTATATTTTAAAGTACAATTTTCATTTTTAGATAACAACTTAAAATTAAAGTAACTTTATTTTTACTTAACACAACTTACAATTTTAACCGAAACCGTAAAAACTGAAACTGTAACGAAACCGAAATTTATTTGTTTCTTTTAACCGAAATGAAAACCAATATAATATTTTGAAATATCCGTTACTGATAAGCGAAATCAAATTTTTATTAATGGAAAACCATTAACCATAATCGAACATTTTTTTTGCAAATAAATTTTGTAAACGTATGTATTCACTAAGTTCAAATTAAAAAGATACTGTTACAACGCAAGTAAAAGAATTTATTTTGAATACAGATTGTTTTTGTCGAAAACATAATCTAGTAATTTTCTGGTAACTTTTTATAGTGTAAATCTGACTTTCCTGGTTATTTCTCTTGGATAAACAAAAGAATACAAATTGATTAATTGCAAAAATAATCAAATTTCTATAAAGTAAGAAATTTAGTAGTATAAAATGACAATATATTAGTAGTATAAAATGACAATATATAAATAAACTTTTTATTTTCTCTGTCCATGCTAAATTCTAATAAGATTCCTATTTCAGTTCAATATATTTTCGTTTTTTTTTTTTCGATTTATGGTTTCAGTTTTTAATTAATCTTTGGGATGTAAACTTACATTCATAAATATTTTTAACTATATTTTATTATACATAAAAATTGGAACATTTTTGAAATATTTTTTTTAGATGTACATACTTTTTAAATCACACTGTTTTCATTCGTAAAATCACAAATTACTAATTCAGAATATTATTCCTGAAATTTAAAAGCTTTAAAAAATCAATCCAGCGATTTTTTGAACAATTCACATATTTTTATTACTTTTAATTCATGAAATAAAATAAATATTGCAAACTTTGATAGATGATATAAGTACTAAATTTTGAAGCAGATATGAAAAATGGGACAATTACATATCCCGAAAAGGTTCTTTAAGACACTGGGACATAACACTCAAAACTACATTTTTTTTAAACAATTCCTTCTTTCTCACATCCACTAGAAAACAAATCTGTTACTTACGGGATTCCAGTCCTGTAGATCCTCGAACGACCCTTTCTTCCCCATAAGTTTGCTATAGACCACCATGGGGAAATTAACGGACAGTATAACATTATTATATATGGCTAATCCCAGAACTATTCCTATAAGTCCAAACTGAGCCTCGGATTCGAAACTCGTCGGGCTGAACCAAACCGAGTTCGAGTCAGGTTGGCAGATAAACATTCCATAATCTGGATTGAAGATCTCTTCTACAATAAGTTGGAAAAATTCTTTTGAGACTCCGCCTTCGTCTATTCCCTGCTCTCCGACAAACTCAACGACTAGTTGTTTCTTCAGATCTACTGGGTTTTCTAAAGCTATCATTTCCAACTAAAATCAAAACAACCATAAATAACAGCGCATACATTAAAAAAAATCAATGAGGGATTCTAGCTCAATCGAATAAAGTGAAATTAGTTAAAAAACAAGAAAGAATTAAAACAATATGCAAAATAATGAATATTAATAAAACGTTATAACTAAAATATTTCCCAAGGCAACTTCTTGTTACAGCGTGATATCATTTATATGAATTACATCAATATTTTTATTGGCGATTGTAAAAAACCGCGAATGTTTTGATAGGCGAGTGAAAAATTCCACCAACAGTCTAACGAATGAGCGTAACCTTGAGTCACTATACACTTCAACAGGAGCCTTAGCGCAATTTTGTTCCCGATAGAGTCGCTGCTGGGCGAGCCACTTTTTCATCTTGTTCAATAACATAACAGTCAAAATACGTACATGTGTTCAAAGTGACGGTAACAATAAACATCGTTTTAAAATTTTCACTGGTAGATATATGGATAAATGATTTTGGCAGAAATAATATGTTTTTAAAAAAGAGGAAGGAATTTTGATTTTTTTTTCATATTTCAATAATATGCATACATAAAATCAAAAATAAGAAATTATTAGAATATACTCTGCAAAATTTTTAAATTAATAATGTTTTTGTCCTCTAGAATTTGTACTTCTTCTCTTTTTAAGTTTATTATTTTTATTTTTCGTATTCATACACCTTTAAATTTACTGAGAACGAAAAGGAATAAAATCTATATTCTATTATTTTTAAATGTTTTTCATTTTTTACACTGCGTAAAATTAGTTGTACTTCTTTTTCTTAATATAATTTTCATCGTGTGAGGCGTACTTTAACAACTCAACCGGTCATGCCATCTACTTTTAGCTTTGCGCTAAGGCTCCTATTGTGTGCTTTTAAACTGTTACAGTTGAATTTATGTCATATATATGTGACAGTATTAGCCACAAAATTAGTGAATAAATTACCTGTTTATGTGTATTGTATTAAAAGTTTCAACACTAGCGCCACTGCTGTTCTCAAACAGTTTTTATTTGAATATAAATATCATTTTCAAGCTTATAATAATTTAAATAAAGAATTAATAAGCATTATAGTTCGAGAAAATTTTGATCTATGAAGAAAACAGTTTGATATAAAAATTACTTATTTCAAACATTAAGGGCCCGTAACTCACTTAATATAATAATTTTCATCGGATTTACACCAATAGACTTTTTCCCCCATAGTTTAATAAAACTATATTATAAAATGGTGCAAACTCCCATTTTTCTGCTGATTTTTATTCTCTCAAATATTAGAATATTGAAATATTTAAACATTTCCCGGCCATTCAGAATTATTTTAAAGAATTTCAAACAATTCTAAAGTAATTATATGTAAGAAAAAAGTATTAAAATAGTATGGATGTAAAACAGTTCTGAATAAATTCAATATCGTCCAGAAGTTGTCCGGGATAAGTTAAGAGAGATGGGAAGTTATTTAAACATCAAACATGTTTAACATTGTTGTGCGTCATTTTTTGATTTCAGAGAAACGCAAATAGGAAATGAAAATCTGCCAAAACAATAAAGTCTATTTATAATTTAAAGTAAATACAAATATTTTTATTTTTGTACAAGTTAAAAATAATAGCCATATATTTAGAAGAAAAGGTCATTATCACGAGGTGTTTAGCCCGAATTTTCGCATGCAAAAATAATGAAATAGTCTTACCTCAACTAAAGCGTCATCAATGATATGATCTCTTCTGACTCTTAACCTAAGGTACGGGTTAGAAAGTTGACCAGCAACTGTCTGCATAAAACTAATTCTCCTTTCCGAGTACATTCGTATCCGGTTGTCGAAGTACAGACCCATGGTTTTCGTTGCGGGGGTTAAAATAAACGCGTAATTCATAAAACTGAATTTGCCCGCCGAACCTAAAGAAAAGTACATTTTAAATTAGACTATTTAGACCAGTTTTGAAAATCAAATAAAAAATTTAAGAACGTTATATCATTATTTACATTCAGAGATTTTAACGGTTGTCCAATAATTATGCTCTTTGCAATCAAGTCCGAATACCTCGAATTTAATTTTTAATATCAATTCCGGTTTACAATTGAAATTTATGTCTTTGCAAATATCTCGTAATAGACAAAATTTGACGTTGCTATAAATTAATCAAATGATTATTTGATAAAAAAAAATCAGTGACATTTTTATTGTATAGTATAGCGTATATATTAGGTTTCATTTTTGATTTTCACCATTGAGATCTCCGAAACTGTAAGTTATAAAGCTGCTTCAATGGGATTTATTATGTTCTTACTTTTCAAGTATCATAGGTAACTAGATAATAGCGGAAAACCAATTACATTTTTTCATTTTCAAATATTTCGAATACAAAAGAACACGCCGGCGTTACAACCTTTTGCTTGCTAATGGAATCGCAACTTGACAACAGTGAAAAAAATAGTGGGAAAAATGTTAAGTTAAGAATATCAGTAATTTAAATTTGACGTCTATTTAAAAATTTTCACCCTTTTTTCCACTGTTATCAAGTTTGTGGATTACCCAAGCAAACTGATCGCAGTCGAGAAAACTGTTTCAGTCTATTTTCTACAAAAACAAAATACATGTCCCTTCAAAAGCTGTAAATACTAATTCCCCAAAAAATCGGACTATAGATGGCAGTATTGTAATTACTGTAATCGGGATAACCAACTTCACATTACCATTATATTTTATGGAAAAAGAATGCATTGATATACAGTAATATAATTAATACTCTGCGAAAACAATATCTGTTCGATTTACTAAGTTTTTCACCTGAAACGTCCATTGCCGCTTATATTCTCAATATAAATAATAAACCGATATCCTGATTAAGGAAGTATGAAATTTCCACACCAGATGTCAGCCACTTTGATTTTTTTCGCGGATACTACATACAGATTTTAAATTTTATTTCCAAATAACACTTGATCGAAATGAAAAAAATAATTAATTTTCTATTTTTTTACTTTATTTTAATTTTAATGTACATGTGTTTTATATCATTGCAAAGAGAAAAAAAATCACTATTCAACAGTACTAAAGACAACTTTGAACCCCATATGAAAATTGAAAGTTAGTACGAATTTCTCGTAAACTGATCGAGCAACAAAAATTTTGAGGACTGCTGTTAATTCCTCATAAAATAAGTGCCTGTAGAATGTACAAACTAGAAACTTGTATAAATTGAAACAAGAAAGTTATGTCAAAAAGTATATTGGCCAAAACCAGTTTTTTTTTCCTCATATCTAGAAACCTATGAATTTTTTTCGAGAAAACAAATATAGTCATTATTGAAATGGGCAACTTCGGCCTAATTTAACCGACTTTAAATCTTTTACGGTTCTCGAGATCCCAATGATTAAGTTTTTAAAACGGACAAATAATAAGAAAACTTTCTAATTGTTTCGCTATTGTAAACATGGCTTGGTTTTTCTTTACTGTAACTGGTTAAAATTTCGTTTTTATGTAAAGTAAGCTAAAGACTAGATACTTGTAATCCGCATCCAGTTATTTTAACAAAAGAAATTTTCTGGGCTACATTTTAGTGTTGCAACAAATTTACAATTTTTTAATTGTAAGCCATATTTGATTTTCATAAATTTATTTATCAAATTATGTTCTAACCTGTGACTTCCCCCTTGTAATTGGCGAAATCCCTGTCCATCTCCACTGCGTCACTCAATGGTTCGTTATAGAACTCGGAGAAAGGTAGAAAGGGCTTTCTACAGTCTAGCACGTTGATTTGGAGCTCTGCCCCTAGCGGGTCCTCGTATGTGGAGCCCCTGCTCAGTTTCACACTGCCGTACGCTCCTCCTAGCACCATCATCAGTTCGTCTGTCTCTCCGTCGTCTTTTCGCAGGTCTGGGGACTCCATCACTCCTGCCATCATGTTGGCGTAGTACACAACCTAAACACAAATGATTTGCATCTATAACAAAACTAAAATGGCATCTAGTTTGTTAATAGCTCATTCCAGTGCTGTTATAGCATAGTACAAGTTATAATGTTGTTTAAGTTTTTCTTATTTTTTTTATACGTCCATCTATATTAAAAGATATGAGGTACGTATAGCCATAAAAATTCACAAATTCGAAAAATATAATCTCGCGAAAAACAATAATATTTGACGCCACGGTCACGTTTAGAAAGAGAAGTCTGGAACGAGCGAAACAGGCCTAGTTCTGAATTTAATAACATACAATATTAAAATACATGAAAATCTTTTCATAAAACAAATACTTTGAGCCTGTTTCATTTTTTTTTCAATTTTTAAATTTGTCATCTTATTTTGTGAGATATAAGCTTTCTTTAAACAATTTCTTTCATTTTGCGTCTTTATTCCATTTTTATTAAAAAAAAAAACTAGTTTCAAATTTTAAGAAATTCTTTCAATTGTTGTTCGTATTTTTTTTAACAACAACTATCTAGGACATCTCTATTTTTCTGTCTATTTAAAAATTACTACTTTATATTCTCTCTTTTTACTACAAAATTCTTAGACAGAACAGGGTAACAGTAACAAAGGTCCTTTTTTATTCCACTGGTATTTTAATAGCTTAATTTGTCAGCCTGTAGCCTCTGTTAGGGACCTGCAGCTTATAGTGGGTTCCGAAATACTAGGTTGTGCGGCATTTTTATTTGGATAAAAACTGGTAAAGCTGGAATTTGAACCCCAGATGTCAGAATCCACTCAATTCGAATCAGAACGCGCTAAACAAGTGAACAACCGCTGCCCATTACGAAATTCGTTTTTTAATATTTTAATTTTGCCGATTTTAAAGAAATTAAATAACTACTCGTATTTATAGACAAGAACATGTAAAAAAACAAAAACATTTTATAAAAATATCGCTGTCAGGTGAATTGCAATAAAATTCCCGACAAAAATATTACTTTTAAAAGACAATATTTCCCCTACCTTCATGAGTTTGGTGGCAGAAGTGACGACAACCTCGTCCTGCACGTAGAAGTCCCGATGGAACTGCGTAACAATGACCATAAGCGTCACGAGTTGCTGTAAATTCTCTAAGATGCATCGTAAAGCGGGCTTTCCTTGCGTAGCCCATTTCTGCGCCAATTCGGCTTGCGCTCTGACCGGAAGCCAAGCAGCTGCTTTACACAAGGCGGGCAAAGCGGTTTCTAAATAATCACCCGTACCTACACAAAAATATAAAACAAACATAGATATTAATCAATTAATTAAGGTATCTAAGGAAAAAAATCTGAATAATGGTTCACCGATATTTAGAACATAATAATAACAACAGTTCTTGTTCAAACCAGATTTTTTAAAATAGAAAAAAAAAATTTAAACTCGTTAACTTATCCATATTTCTTTAATTATTTAAGGCCGATTTTTCACATCTGGTTAAAGTGCCGGTAATAAAAAAACGCAAATTGCGGAGCAAGTCCACGAAAACAATTTTCCTACGTGGTACACATACCATTTTTTTGGATCGGTTTATATTCAATAATAATCAAATAAATATTATTATATTTTTATTTACGGAAAACAATTCCCGGGCAGTTATTTTTCGTAACCTAGAAACTATACTAAAATACCGGAATAATGTACTTTCTGGTTCGAAAATACACCGGAAAGGTGTCGGTTTTCATCCGATCGAAAATATATACGTTATTAACTATTTCGATGCAATATTTTTCTATTAACCGATAGTTAAGGTAACTGGCACTTTAATCAGAAGTGAAAAAATCGGCCCTAAATAATTAAAGAAATATCACATTTCTTTTCATAGAATAAAATATTTCTTTTTCAATTCAAAAAACCATACTCATACGCAACTCATGTAAAAATAGATGAAACCCAGTAATAATTTTATACCAGATATTAAATTACGTAAAAAGTCATGATTTTTATGTTTCGGTTAAAAGTTATCGTTAATGTTAGCCATAAAAATATCGATTAAAATTACATTTCGCAGTTTTTCGTTCAAATATAATTTTTTTAATCAGTTTTATGTCCTAAATTTAATAGTTGATAGCATATTCGGCTATTACAAAATTTAAAGGTTTTAGTTCCGTATGTTTTAAAATAACTACTACTTGCAAAAATTACACAGGGATAAAAATAAATTAAGAAAAAGTTACATAAATTCAAAATTTCATACCAAAATTATTCTGAAACTCTATTTACTCGTAAGTTATATATGGTTTTATTATCTACGCGAAGGTTGGTTTAGATGTAAATTTTGTATTTTTATCAATTTGGCCCTGTTAATTTCTTTCTTTTGAAAAATTTGGAGTAACTCTAATGCCTAGTACACACGGGAAAGATTTTCACAAATTTCTTTCCAAAGAAGAAGTACTGAAAACTTTCCAGAAAGATTTTGACTCGCAACAGCTTCTTAACTATTAAAATAACGATTGTAAATAATTTTATATTTGTTTTATGCTTAAGGCATTGTTTATAAACAAAATGTGTCTAGAAAATAATGATTTATTCCTTACCTAGTGCCGGGATTTCGAACACGATTAAGAGTACGTTAATAACATCCTCGAAGTTAGCTCCGGACCCCCTTATCTGCAGCTCCATTTGTATGTACCCCGCCAGAGTAGTGAGAGCATTAACGAGTGCACTTTCATACGGGATATCATTGGGGAGAGCGAACAGTTCTGCGTACGCCCTCCGCACTGAGGCTAAGTCTAAAGGAGGTTGAACATCTTGTGGAGTGCCCTCCAAGGCATCGGAGCAAGAGTCCAGGTCTTTGTCTTGCTCGCCTTCCATCGACCTCACGTCTTCCTTTTTCAATTTGGTCAGGTCACCTAAAATTCAGTATTCCTTAATCACGAACTTTGGGGGCATACCGTAGTTAAATACCATCATTATCGACTTCGAAACTCTTGGTTTCTAATAAGAGAAACAATTAAATTTATAAATATTTGGATAAGAACAAAAATCCGAAATTTTACAACCTTTTAAAAAGATATGAGTAAGTTATAACCCAATTTAAAAATTCATATAGGTTCGTTCCAAATCACTTCGAAACTGTACGACACATAGGCAGTTTGAAAAAAAAGCGATCCAACTAATTTGAAACCCAAACTCTGACAGTTAGTCGACTGGGACCGATTCCGAACCAACATGTACTGTTAGTTTAGAGATATTTAATTTAATTAACCTCGTAATTGTAATTAAGTTTAAAAATGAGTTGTTTGCATAGCAACCAGTGATTTTTTAAATTTATCTTCCATATTTATAGATATTATTAGGTAACAATAAAACAATTGACAGTAATGACATTGAAGGTTCAGAATCTGTCCGAAATTCGTTCAACAAAAACATGGTACGGAATCACAAACCATCAGGAATATCTAGTTGGAACAAACCTATACGAAAATACAGTGACATCTCTGCTCACTCCAGTACTTAAAATACTCAACCAGGGTTGTCCAGAATTTATATAAGATTTTTTTTTAATACACAAAATTAGCCATAGAATAAAAATTCAGTACTACTGGATTTAAATTTTATTTTAAAAGAAATAAAATTATGTAATATGCAATATAAAGTATTGTATTTTAAATATTATTATCCTCTATTCAACCACTGGCAATTATTTTTTTTTAATTCCTAAATCTTAAAACTAAATTTCAGAATATATAAATCATATTTTAAAATGTATTGCATATAAATTTTAATAAATACGAAAAAAATATTTTGTAATCTAAACATAACCCTAATGATCTAAATTTAAATGATAGTTCTTAGGTTTGTTTTACTCCATAGTGGCGCAGTTGTTGAATTCGCAACAATTCCAGCCAATAAGAAATCTTGTTTAAAATGAGTAAAACATACATCACAAAATATGATTCGTTATAACTTTTTAATCAAATATTTTAAAAATAAGTATCATATTTTGAAATAGATTACATTAAATTTATAATAACTAAACATAAACTAAAATAAAATTATAGTATTTACTTGATATTTAAACTAAATATAACTTTAAAACTTTAAGAAACAAAAGAAATGACAGATCATAGTTCATTTTTATTTCACGTGTTGCTATTTGTTGGATTCGCGAAAACTTTTGGCCTGTTTAGAGCTTTGTTTTAAAATGGGCAGAGAATGCGTCACAAAATATAATTTAAAGAAATTGAAATCAGTTTTCCAAAACAATTTTACTCAATTACATATGAGTTAGTAATTAAATTTTAATATACATTTTTTAAATTATTAATTGCATACAGTATATTTAAAATACACATATTTTTATATTTATGTCGTAGTTAGATAATAATTTCCTGTTTTATAAGTATATATTTGTATATACTATAAATATAATTTTTACTTATCTACTTAGATAAAATATATTAATTTGAAATAAATGGTTTTTGTAAGAAAACAAAATTTATATATAAAAAAATAACAATTTAAATTAGCAATAAAAATATATGTCTCATTATTTTAATGGACAAATAATTATTTTTAATGTTCGAATATTTTAAAACAATACTCTATTAAATAATATCTTTAAAAGTTCATACCTGGCACTTTGTCTAACATGGCATCGATAGGAGAATGAAGACCATCACATTTGAAACTTTTGCTAAGCGAATCAATTCTACTGAAAACTTCCCCTAAAGTTCGAATAAGTAACGAATAACAATTTGTTTCTTTACATGTTGATATTATATCTTTTAACCGCGTCTCTGTTAAATAAGGTACTGATTTTAATGCTGAAAGTAAAAGGAAGTTTGAATCATTTGTGTGAAGTAGGTAGAGAAGTTGGTACCTTTTGTAGATTTCGCCATGGAGGCAGAGTCCTTGTCCACCAGAGCTGAAGTTTCTGTGTCACAGCCAACGCCTTTGGTTTGTAATGTAAAACTGCTGGGTTTCGGGTCTGGCAGAAGTCTGTTCTCACCTTCGCTGTTCTCAGCCTCGGGTTCGCACTGTTCAGCCGGTAAAGCCGACTTATTGTGAGTCCGCGCGATTTTGTTGGGATGCCGGTCGCATAACCGAGCCTCTTGTGAGAACAGCTGTAGGGCTTGTGCAGCTGCTTGATTGGGAGTTAAATTTTTAACCTACAAGAGCGATTGACATAGTTAGGAATGAATACAAGCTGCAGGGTGGAGATTAGTGAAAACAAAAGCTTTATACTTCTCCACTGGATGCACAGTGTTCATTATCACATGCAGGGTTTCCACAGCCATCAGTTAGTTGATAAAAGTAACGTTCAATCAAACGTCTAGCAGCAGCACGTTTCATCGTATCGCAATCAGAATTTTGATTCGATTGAGTGATGCTTTCCGAAGTGCTTGTACTAGACGATGCTTCTTGGTTATTCCTGCACAAATAAATTCATTAACTCTTCTACTTGCTACGAATTTTCACAGAAAACCACCATGCAAAATTATTCACAATTAGCACAATACCTAGATTTTACCTGATGCCGGTGAATGAAATTCACAACAAAAAGTTTTAACAAAAATACTGTAGTAAATCATGACGAGTTTTAAAAAAGAAAATTCATAAACAATGACAATCATTTTTGACATCTGGTACATAACCTATACAATGTCACGCAACTCTCAAAACAAAATTCAAAACGAATTCAGAAATTTAAATTAGAATTAAGCTTCATTGTAATTATACTGGACAATTTAAAAGTTATTAATTACTTTACCTTGAAGCGTCGTCCTGCGTGTTGTCCTTGTCCGCGGTGTTCATAGAATTTAACTATAGCTACGCACGAATTAAAGGAAATAAAAATAAATAATATAAATAATGTATAATCTTCCTCACAGTGACTTTGATTGTTATGTCAATGTTCTTTTTTTCCACTACAACCGAACAAAAAAATTGTTTTGAAAATCATTGATCTATTTTTCATTTCACTACTAAATTTGTCCCAAGTTGCCCAAGAATTATTCCATTGTTAGGTTGCCAACACTGTCCACGAAATTCTGCCCCGCTAAATTTTAAACCTATTAATAACTACTTATGCGCATTCACTTACCAGTCATCAACTTGTGTTTTATTTCACACACCTACGCCACAAATTGGCAAATGTGCCGCCATTACCAAATTATAAAAGTTTGCATTCATCCAAACGTTAAAAAAATTAAACTTACTTAGAACAGTTAATATTCATTCGACAATTTTAGTTTTAGTATATCTTTTGTTTTTACATTTTTTAGAACTAATTTTGATCATATAATTTTAAAACACTTCAAAGCTAACTGTCTTTAAAAAAATAGTCCATCAATATGTTATTACCATTTTTTTGACGTTTGGACGAAAGTCATTGCGCATGACTTTGACTGCATCTATCTTTTTCTACGGCGTTAATACGTCACATAAAAGGATATTTTCTACAATCGGGCATAATGTATGTACTTTATACCCTCTTTTGTGTTTGTAAAGAGTTACTTTCCACGCACTAGGTTTGCAAAGTAGCCGTTGCAACGTGAACTCATTTAACAATGGTTTAATTTACTTTTGAAATTAATTTTTATTAATATTTCCGTTGTAGGAAAAATGTTGTATGCAACACTTGTGGAACATAATATATTTTATTTCGAAATATAATTTAAACAGCACTCGAGGAAAAAACTTACTTTACACACTAGTTGCATAATATTACACGTATACATTTTTATATTGCAAAAAATTCAATAATAATAAATTCATGAAATTTTCGTAACTTATTTTTTAGTATAATTGGTGAAATGAAACAGAAGAGTGATTTTCACTTTGTAAACGTAAACCGCTCTCTAACTGGGGATTTGACGTCACAGGAACGCGCACTTTCTTTTTAAATTATTATTTATTTGTAAATATTGAACATTTCATAATAATTTTTTATTATTATATTGTGCTCTCGAATAATCTTATTCTTTGCTGTAAATTTTGAAGTAAATTATTGAAAATATTTTTAAAATACATACTTTATATTTGGATGTGATGAAGAAAATCCACATATTATATTATAAAAACAAGTATATTTCTCATAAATAAATAACAAAAATTACAAATTGAACAATTTTTTTGGCTCTACATTATTATAATCAACAATTGAAGTATTGTAATCAACCTGTTGATTACTCCTGATACAAGTTCTAGAATGTACAGTGAGACTCGCTGACGTAGTAAACCCTTGAAAACAATTGCTACACACAAAAGGCCGATCGGCTGAATGCGTCCTTTTATGAACCGTCAACTGTGAATTATTAGTAAATCCCTTATTGCAAACATCGCAAACAAAAGGTCTCTCGCCAGTGTGCACCCTGAGATGAACTGTCAGAACAGTCGAACACGTGAATTTTTTCGAGCAAATGTTACACGAATATGGTCGTTCGCCCGAATGAGATCGTAAGTGTTTTTGTAATTTATTCGCTACGTAAAAACCTTTATTGCATATACTGCAAACATGGGGTTTTATTCCGCTGTGTGTCTTCATATGTGCAGCTAGATTACCTGTTGATGAGTAATTTTTCCCGCAAATGTTACACTGAACTGTTTCGCCTGTGTGCGAACGCATGTGTTCGACCAGTTGACTATTTTGCGAATATTTCTTACCGCATACACTACACAAATGTGGTTTGTTTCCCGTGTGAGACATCATGTGTGTTGTGTACGCTACTTTTTGGGTAAAACGTTTTGGGCAAAAATCACATTTAAAAGGTTTCTCACCGGTGTGAAGTCTTCGATGATTTACTAGTTGACCGTTTGTTGTAAAAGCTTTTGGGCACAAATCACATTGAAATGGGCGATCATTTAGATGTGTTTTCATGTGATATGAATGCGCATTACTTTGAGCAAATTTCCTACCGCATATATTACACGAATACGGTTTTATTCCTGTATGTAATCTCATATGTGATTTCAAATTACCCGAGTTACAATATGTTTTACCGCATACTGTACAAATATGAGTACTGCTGGTATGATTTTTTAAATGGGATGTTAACTGTGATTCTTTTAAGAATTTTTTATGACAAATACTACATTCATGTGTTTTTTCTATATTTTGATGTGTTCTCATATGGCACGCATAGGCTCTACCTTGCGTAAATCTTTTTCCACATATGTTACAAACAAAGGGCTTAATGCCAGTATGTGTACCCATATGTGCTGTTAAGTTACTCGCTTTTTGATATGTTTTATTACAAACTTTACACGTTAAATTTTCTGTTTTTGTCGTATCGTGTTTGTCTTGTAAATGGTTATCTAGCAATTGTTTTTCAAGATATTTTTCGTCGCATAAATTACAATAAAAATACTCTGTGTGTGTTTCTAAGTGTGTATTTAATTCTATTTGATCTTTAAATGTTTGAGAACATACTGTACAATTATAACTGTGTGTTTTCATGTGTATTGATAACTGTTGTTGTGTTTTAAAAGTTTTAGAACATTCAGAACAATTTATTAAATTAACATTTTTTGTAGTGTCAGGTATATTTGAAAAACTTAATGATTCATTATCGATGTCATCGCTGTTAAAAATATTATTTGATACAGGTAGATTTGTACTAGATGCATTATAATTCTGTAATAGAAAAAATGAGTACTATGCTTTTTAATTAAAAAAAAAACTATACCTTAATTGTTGCCTCAGTATCATTTATATATCTCCGTAAAATTATATCAGTTTCTTCACATTTTAATCTCAATTTGTACGCATTGTCCACCTGTATTGAACATTCTTGACACAATATTGAAGGCAATCCATCTCCGTCTTTAATCTTCAATAAAAAATATATTAATTTTCATTGATAAATTCTTAATTTATTGTTAATACCTGTACGGAAGCACAAGCCATAAGTTTAATAAATTTAGGTGTAGTATCAATCTGATTATTGTTATCAAATAATAAATTATAATTAGAATTAACATTTAACATACATATTCGACAAATTTCTTTTATATTTAGAAAAGTATTGTTGTATTCTCCCATTTTATAGGTTATATTACCGTAATTAACATGAACAAATGTTATAATTACAATTTAAGGTAATACATGATGATGTTTAATATTTATATAAATAATAAACAAATATAACTTAAAAATAAACTTGTAGAATACTAATTTCTTTGAAAATCAATGATGCGATTGCAGCGCGCTTCTTGTAAGAATAACATTAGACATTTTTAGAACTAATCGAACAAACAAAAGTTTGTTCGAATAGAGCAAAAGTTCTGGGTTCAAAATAAAAAGGAAATGATTATAGTTTATAAATTTATTTAACAGAATGCGAATACAATATATGCAACACTTATTTCATTGTTGTATTTAATTTAGCGTTTTCCAGTAAATATCGAAGCGGTGTTTGAGTTGTCATCTTCAGCTCTTGCTTCGCATCCAGCGAGTTGTCGAATTTCGTTCTAAAAATATGTAATTGTATAAATTATTTAGAAATTAGCGACAAAATAGTCTTACAATAAGCATATGACAAATAGCAGTAGCAGATTTAATATTGGATCGGCATTCAACTGGTTCCATGTTTCGTTTTCCAGCGTTCCAGTCTCTGGAAAATGTAACTTGGCCTTCGCAAGGAACAGAAAGAATGCTTGCTAAAATAAGGATAAAGAGGGCCATGTAGATGAAGTTGTTCATTCTGGAAAAAATCGAAATTTATTAATTAATATCATATTTATCTGAAATGAATGAAATGAAATGGAAATTAGTAATGCAAGCTCAACAATAATTTAAAAAAATCATTTTATGTATGCTTCAATAGATGCATGTAAATTAAAAAAACAGTAATTTGAACAATAAACAAAAATAACACAATAAACAAAATTAAAATTTTCTTTTCGGTTACATTTTTGATCGGAGTGACACAGTTGACGCGAGAGCGTAAATTAGTATATTCTGGTTTGATTTTAATGTGTTTGTAAAATGAAAAGCGTGAATATTCTCACAAAAGAAAAATTTTTATAACTCCGTGAATACGGGAAAGTTTTTTACATTAATTTTCAAAATTAAATTTTTAATCAATCTTCAATTTCGGAAAAGATAAACAAATCTGTAACTATAAAACGCTACACAGAAAAACATCAAATTAAAAATATATATTAAATAAATATTGTTACTAGTATATTTTGTTACAATTATTCGGTTAAAAAAATATCATTAAATTTAAAAACATCTAAGTACAAGGTAAATAATTTCCAATTCTTGTCAACACCTGCCGTATATTTTATAAGTTTAAATATAAAATCTTATTTATATCCTAAATTTATTTTACATATGTCCACATATATCCAGACAGACAGTCAAAAAGCACACTATCAAAAGTTTATAATTTGATTCAATTGATAAGAGAAAAGTAAATATGAAATTTAATTAAAATCTTACTGGCCAAATTTTCACTGCATATGTACACATATAACCGGACAGACATCATATTATTCAAAATAGTAGAAATATATTGTAAAAACATAAATTTGTGGACACTTTTAAAACTTGAAATGTCAAAAATGTTTACGTATTGGTTTATAAAAAGTTTTAAACTTCGGTACAGGTAAGTAAATAAATAAACAATAATGGTACCAATTTTAAATTATTAATTTTTAAGAACAGTAAAGTTTAATTATTATTTTAAAATTCTAATGGATATTTGTAAACTCAAAATATATTTTTTTATAATAATTTAGGACTAAAAATTTATTTTAAATATATAGAAAATATATCGGAAATGTTTTTAAATTTTAATTATAAAATGAAACAGTTTCTCATTCAGAAATAATGTTCTTACCTTTTGAGTGAGTACATTTTCTCTGCTTGTATAGCTTCTTTCTTCGATTGAATCAGATGAGATCTGTGGAGATAATGTGGTAAACCAGGAATATCCGAGCTTATATACCTAGCATTATATGTGGGATCACAATCTCCTGGGAAAAGATAAATACTTTTTGTAATATTTGCATTTATGCATAGAATTCAAAAGTAAAAAACTTTCTTTGATTACAAACATCAAGAATGATAGGAGTTTTCCAATAAGGAATCAGATAGAGCTTTCAACGAAAATATGAAGAGAAAAGCTCATTCTGAATTGTATAAACCGTCCAGCTTTGTGAAGCTTAAGCTTTGGGAACAAGATTAGACATACGGTGGTGAATTTTCTCTGTCTATTGCATATGAAAGTTGAGAAACGTATTTCGTAGATAAATTATTTTTCTGACCACTGGTCGCCTTTGATCTCGGAAGTAAATTTTGTATATTTTATGTTTTGTTTTATTAATCATGTATAAAACAAATGAAAGTAATTAATTTGGACAAACACCACTGTAGGAAGAAAATTAATTCATATTTACTTACTGTAATTATTTATATATATATTTTTGAAATTCTGCCCTACTTTAATTAAAATGTTATTATAAGTTGGCAGTTTATGTTTTTTTAAACATAACGACAAAATAAATATATTTTAACTTTGTTTAAAATAACAATGATATTTATACTCAATATTGTTTTCTAGTTTGTCTTTAAGCTGTCTATGTGAACATTCAGATGTATTTTTATTCTTAGATTTTTCTCTTATTCTGTATTTTCGATATCTTGTCTGGTAAACATCGAACTTTTAAATCTAAATCGACGATGCGTAAAACTTAATTTCAAACTTTTTTCATTAAAATGTCAAATAAATTATAAATATTAGGTAATTCAACTGTAAAGATCATAGAGAAATAAAAAAAAATATTTTGTAAACACTTTTATGTATATTTCTGACAAAAAATACTACTATTATAAATCAGTTATTTTCAATAATTCAATTTATTACCTCCCGCCACCTTGGTAAAGGAACTAAAAGGATCATATAAAAAATCGAATTTTAAGGACTCTACAATTTGATTATAACATTTTTACGACGATATCTGTCTGTGGATACGTGTCATCTTGTGTATATGTGATAACTCAATAATATATACATAGGCGTGCGCAGAACTTTTCTTTTGGGGGTGCCAAAATAAATTATAATTATTATTATAAAATAAAAGTACTAAATGTAAAGTGGAACCATTTCACACTTTGATGAATATTACTTGGAAAAATAATTTATGTAGATAGTAACAACAGGGAAAGTAATTCCCAAAGCCGCTGACTCTATATTTTTCCGTAAGCCCGAAAATATTTTAAAATATTAAATGTTTTGTTCGAAAAGTTTAAATTTTACAAAATTTTGTTTGTAATATTTTTCATAGAATTATTTATGATGATGCCAAATTTATAAATAGAATTTAATTATCTCTTTTCGTTTCGGAGATATTTGCTCTTGAAGTTGTGCCTTAAAAAATTGTGTTTTTTGAGTATATTCCAAAAATGACTACAGATACCATCTCAAATACTTTATCATTCGATTCTACGGGAAAAGTTACATAAAGAAATGTTTTCTTCGCATCTACATTCTTTGGAACGATAAGTGAAAAATGAGAAAAACGAAAAAACCTAAATTTCAATTTTTCACCGGAAAACTTTTTCTCTCCAAAATTTTTAATTTTCTGGTCTCAAGTAGACATCAATGCGCTAATTCCAAATTTTTAAACAGAATTCACTTATTTCTTCCCGTTATCAAGATATTTAAATTCACAGTTATACCTAAAAAATTAGGTTTTTTAGGTATATCTCTTAAATGGTTAGGTTTACGAATTTGGCGACATCACCATTCGGTTCTACGGGCAAAATTACATAAGTGTACCAATTTTCAGATTTTTATCGCAACATATAGAAGTTCTACAAAGAAAAAACTGAAAATCGCCAAAAATCGAAAAAAATCTAAGGTATACCCCTTGCCATTTTTTTCGATTTTCGCCGATTTCGTTTTTCCTTTCTAAAAATTGTATCCTTTGCATTAAAAATCTAAAAATTGGTACACTTATGTAATTTTGCCTGTAGAATCGATTGGTGAGGTCGTTGAAGTCGTAACCCTAACCCTTAAAGAGATATACCTAAAAAACCTGTTTTTTTAGGTATTGCCAAAATTCAACTTTGAATACGAATATCCCGAGAACGGTAAGAGATAATTCAATTTTGTTTGAAAATTTGAAATCAGCGTATTGATACTTACTTAAGTCTAGAAAATGGAAAGTTTTGGAGAAAAAAAGTTCCTCGGAGAAATTTTGAAATTTAGGTTTTTTCGATTTTCTCTTTTTTCACCTAATCGTTCCAAAGAACGTATATGCGGACAAAATATATCTTTATGTAACTTTTCCCGTAGAATCGACTGGTATAATCGTTGAGATTGTATCTCGACCCATTTTAGAGATATAGCCAAAAAACACACTTTTTTGAAGTGCAACTTTGATAGCAAATATCTCAGGAACGAAAAGAGATAATTAAATTCCGTTTGAAAATTTGAAATCAGCGTGACGAGATTTATCAATGTACACTATTTCCCAAAATCAAAAATTTGGGTACAAAAATGAGTATTTTTGGGATATTTCGCACATTTTTTGGTTTAATTTTATGAATAATGAGAGAATAATAAACATGTTTGTTTTGTCCTTGCCCGTAAAATTTATGTTTGCAAGTAAGTACTTCATTTTAACATTTATAAACTTTTAATTATTAGTAATAGGTATATTAGGGGGTGCCACGGCACCCATGGCACCCACCGCGCGCACGCCTATGAATATGTAGACAATCCCCCCAATTCTGTAAGGAAGTTCCTAGCTCTTAAGTACGTTACTAACATCATTAGCCAATAAAAATAGGAGACACTAAATAAAAAATGAAAATGACAGCTTTTACAAATATTTCTATTGGTTAAAATTTTTAGTAACGTTACTAAGAGTTAGTAACTTTTTACAGAATTGGGGTGATTGTGTGTAACGAAACGCGGAACATAGGACTTAAGCCCCATTCACAGCCCTAATTTGGTGAAATTAGCAGCAGACAAATTTCGTGAAATTACGTCCACCGTTCACATCTCCTAATTTCGGAGTAGTGCCGTCTAGTACAAAAATCTTCTAACAAGTTGTTTACAAATAGCGTCCATGTCAGATATGTCAGAATTGTGTTGTTTGTTGTTGTTGATGTTGGTTGGAGTCGTTAGTTTTTATTAAACTTTATAAATTTGTAATTTAAAAAAGTAAAAATGGTTACGGAAGAAGATTTTGTAAACATAGTAGCACGTTATCCGTGTTTGTATGATAAATCACAAATTTATAAAAATTCAGTTCAAACTAAATGCTAACTTCCACTAACCAAGCATAAATGAGTTCATCCAAACTACAATGTTTTTTTGTATATTAGTAGAACGAACCCCAAATTAGCCGAAAAAGTTTGGAGTTTGTAAACTTCAGTTCAAATTTCACCAAAGTAGACGAAATTAGAATGATGTGAACTACTATACAGGTTTGCCATATGACTAACTTCACAAATTTCAACAAATTTCACCAAATGTTTACAAAATCTTCTTCCGTAACCATTTTTACTTTTTTAAATTACTAATTTATAAAGTTTAATAAAAACTAACGACTCCAACCAACATCAGCAACAACAAACAACACAATTCTGACATATCTGACATGGACGCTATTTGTAAACAACTTGTTAGAAGATTTTTGTACTAGATGACACTACTCCGAAATTAGGAGATGTGAACGGTGGACGTAATTTCACGAAATTTGTCTGCTGCTAATTTCACCAAATTAGTGTTGTGAATGGGGCTTAAACATGAGGTTTAAAAAAATTGCAGATACTCTTTCTCCTGATAGATTTAGAGCAAAATTACAAAGTACAAAGTTGTGCAAAATTAAATTATACTTTAGATAATATCATAATTGAAGCAGCATGTGTACAGTACGATGTATAATAAATATAAAATGTAATACTTTCGTTAAAAATCAGGCGGCCATGGAAATAAAAGAAAATATATATGTGACAGTTTTGTGAAGTATCATTGATTATATTTATAATCCTTATTGTCTGTATTTTAATATTATTTAAATTGAATTTAGATTCTTTTTCTTAAATAATATACCAATAATATAGAAATATAAAATTATCTATAATGAAATGTCATTAATTGTCACAACTGATACATGGCTGCCAGATTTTGAACGAAAATGTTACATTTTATATTGCATCAATTATGATCTTATCTGATGTAGACTTTAATCTTATAGTTTTGCTCTAAAAAGGCGAGAGAGTATCCGCAATGATTTGAAATCCCATGTTAAAGTCTTATGTTCCGTGTTTCGTTGCACATACTTTATATAAATAATTCTAATTGTATATTGTAATTTATAACTAACTTTTTGAAAACTACACCTTTTCCAGTTTTATTTCATATTAATCAATTGTAATTCAAAAACGGTTCTTACTTGGTCCTACTCGAGCTGAGCGGTCTCAGAGTCGCCGATCTTTAATCAAATAAAAATACAGCTGGGTCCGAGTGGTTCAGAACCCACTATAAAGCTATTGATCAGGACCATTTCCAGCGGGGGTTCTCAGAACCCCAGCAACAGACTTTGAGAGACGTCAAAAAATATAAAATAATTTTACTATTTTTATTATATATTCCTGTAATAAATAAATCATTTATCTCTCTTATTTAATTTAGATAAAGTATCATTACATGGAATATAATCCGAATTAGTCACTTGCAATTCAGAAATCGTCAAATGTAATACAGATTTGTCAATTGTAATTCAAAAAATATTATACACATCGCGGTGCGGTAAACTAATTTTTTTTTACGACCACTGGAAAGTGGCACTTTTCTTATAATATACAAAACTTCAAAGTTGCGTATTTCCAACAATCGTGGGTTAAAGTGTCAGAAATCATTTCTCACAGTATTTGCCAACACTGCGCATGTGCACCGTGAGAAATATCATTTATCACAGTAATTGCCACCACTACGCACGCGTGAAGGTACTTTTTGTGAGTTTATCTGCGCCATATTGTTTTTTATGTGTTAAATAGCTTTCGTATAAGTATTTTTGCTCTGTAACGTTTAGCAGTGTGGTCTTAGAAAAAGTATAATGTGCCACTGGTGCAGAATCACCTATTTCCCAGTTTGTGATACGAAACTTTCAAACCTCTTGGGGATAGGCGACTTTCTTCACTCGTTGCACAATAGACTATATATTTTTTTTAACTTTTAAAGGTTATTAAAAAAGTTGCTTTGTAATAATAAGAACAACTTACAAAAACGCTAGCTACTGCAATTTATCATGAATCTTACTGCACTTATAATGTAAATAACTATTATAAGTGACTGAAAAATAATACTGGTTCTTTTTAAAAGTAACTTTGTCATTTTATAATTATATGTATATTACATTTGCCACTTGTATCTGATCTAGCTTACACTTTTGAATCCGGATCACTTATTTTTCATTCCATTTGACCGGATCCGTTTACTCCCTCCACTGTATTTACTGATCCCAAGTAATCCACTCGCAGAGGTAGATCAGAAGGTTCAGTTCAGGTTGTTACGTGATTTTGCTGTACTTTTGAATAATTGAAAAAGAAAATGGAGAAATTGCAAATTTAAAATGCGGAAACAATCAAAACTTAAGTTTTAGTGTTACCATCCGAGATGAAAAACAAAACAAAATCGGGTATAATTGAACTTATGTAAAATAATAGTAATAAAATTAAAATTACAACCGCTACACGGGCTAAAATCATCCAAAGGCATAACATCAGTTGTAATTTAATTTAAGAAAATAATAGTAAAAGTAAAATTACAAACCGCTTCACGGATTAAAGTGATCCAAAGGCATTCCATTTGCACCGAAAAGTGAACTGATGCAACTATTCTATCTGAACTGATCTAATTGAATCGACTTGCAAAAGGAATACTACTTACTTATACCTAATGAAAATAAATATAGAGGTTTATATAAATCAACAACTGTACATTTTTAAACTTTTATTGATTATATTGAACATGTATAAAAAAGGCACTTACATTAGTCCAGCACATAAACTATGTGCAATGATAACAATTGCTTTATTTAATGTTTCACTTAACATTAAAATCACATAAATGTGGTAAAATCACATGAGAAAGACAAATAATAAGTAGAGCAATAACACTGGTCTACATTTTTACTTTGATATAAAAATAAAGTAAAAAATGTTTACAAAAATGGAATATAGTTAATTTCCAACTAAACTTTATATTTTATAAAAATAAGAAATATTTACTAATATAAAGGATAGAAAATAAATGTAATAATCATTGTACTTAATCTTCTTTAGATGTAAGCCCTCCTGTAACCATACAACAATTAATATTTTATTTACGAAACATATTTTAAGACATACTTAAAGCATTGTTGACTTCCTCTAAACTCTCCCTAACTTTTTCCTGCTTGAGTTCGTCCAACGATCCGGTATTGAGTTCAAAGAATAGATAGTTCCTTGCATATTGCAGCATGTTCTCCGCTAGTTTCTTGCTGTGGATTTTGAGCGGAGGCAGTTCACAGCCAGTGTCGTCCCCGGGAGATGTGACGAGGTCGGGTTTGCTCCTCAGGGCGCTGATTTTGCGCTTGCGTGTGTAAGCGGCGGGTTGTTGGTTGGTTTCACGGAATTCCTTCTCTTCTTTCTCTTTGTCGCGTTTCGGGCAGCTGCAGACCCGGACTGCTAGCTTGCGGCGGCCCAGAACGTTGCCCCTGGGACAAACAATCATGCATAACTTGATTCGAAGTAGAATCGGAACAGTAGCTCTATTTTAATGAGCAGCAAACGTTTAAAAATCTATTCACTGAACTCAAATCGATTAAAAAAAAACTTGTTTGAATCGTTTTTACAAATAGGTACGTTGATTTTGTAATAGATCGTGTATACTTATTTAAATTATATTTATTACAACTTAAAACAAAATCCGGAATCGGACGGTTTGAAACAAATAATAACTGTATTAATTATAAAATTAAGAAAAACAACTAAAATTTTTATTTCGAATCCCTAGAATTTTATGAAATTTATTAATAAATTAAGTTTAAAACGATTTGGTTATTGACTGTTCTAAAATTAAAAAAACGACAAAATCATAAAAACCAAGGATCAAATCTCTAACCCATATTTCGAATCCTTTCATAATTCTGTCCATTTTATGAAATTATTAATAGATAATCTTCAGAAGTATGGCAATTTTAAAATTGAGAAAAAACAGATAAAAATCACACTGAGGATCGAATCCCAAGCATTATTTTAAATCCCTACAGCATTTCTGATCATTTTTTGAAATATATTAATAAATACAACTTCTTTTGAATGTTTGATACATAGCAGACATTGAACCTCTAAATTTTAAAACTAAATAAAAGAGTCAAAAAAATATAACCGAAGACTGAACTTTCTTATTTTCAAACAGAAAAAAAATCGAACAAAAATATAAAACGGAGAATCGAATTTTTCTCCATTTTATGAAATTTTTAATAAGTAATGTTCTGAATCATTTGAAATCAACCTTTTTAATTTTAATAGAAAAAGGGAATCAAAAAATAAAAATCGAACCGTTATTTCTTGGGATTCGAATTCCTACAATATTTCTGTCCGTTTTATGAAATTTATTAACGAACAAAACTTCTGATCCCTTGAAATGAATAGGTTAATTTTAAAATTTGAAAAATGTAACAAAAGATAGATGTGTTATTTCTTGTACTTGGAACTCCTGCAATAAACAGGTATTGCCCATTTTATGAAAATTTATAGATAAATAGAACTTCTGCTGAACCGTTTGAAATGAATCAATTACCAAATTTTAATTATAAAAATGCCAATCGAAAACTAAAACCGAATAAAAATTCGAACCGAATATTATTTATTTTTTGAGTTTGTTATTGCTATTTAAATGGAATAAAATTATAATTTTTGACTTACAGTCGGTCCTCGAGAGTGAAAATGACATCCACAGCGCGTCTATTCATTCCCGAGGGACAGGAATTCTTGCACATAAACTGGTAGTTCACACGAACTGTATCCATTCCTGCTTGAGGAAGATCTAAGGGTGTAACAACACTCAAGTGTTGTTTGAGATCTGTGTTTCCAACATATATAGAGTCGCGATTGTTGCAACGAAGTACGTGTTTCATTATCATTGGGCTTACATCTATAAAAAACGTAAAAACATTCACACATGTGCTAGTTTGTTCTAATCATCGTGTTGTTACCTCTATTTGTACTCATACGAGGATCAACATGAGTTGAACAACGTTCAACAATTTCTTGAGTGTATTGTGGCAGTGAATATAATAAAGTCGCACGAAGGAATAAATCAATAGGGGCTGGATTGCGTTTTACGTCTATTGGTAAAACGTTTTGCATGTTGATGAACACTTTTTTCAAAGTGGATGAATACTAGAATTAATAAAATAATCATTAAATTGTTTATTCAAAGCATGATTGACAAACTATTTTTTAATTATTATGACGCACTAGTGCTTGAAAAGTAGCCGTTGCCATGCAACGTAAACACTTTTCACGCACTAGTGTGTCAAAAATAACCGTTGCTAAGCAACATGAACACATTTATCAATAGTTTTTTAATTTACTTTTGGAATTAATTTTTATTAATATTCCGATTGTAGGAAAAATGTTGTATGCAATAATTTCAGCATTCGGCTACGCCTCATGCGTTAAATAGCACTCTACTAACAAACACTTACTTTACAAACTAGTTGCATAAATAACTATTATGAAGTATGAAGAAATGGTTAAAAAAACGTCAATTTAAAATTAATAAGTGTTTTAAATTTATCGAATGGATCAATAATTAAATAGAAATGTAAATGATACGTATATTAAATTGTTATTTATATCTAGTTCAAAGGATAGTACAATTCTGATACTAGCTACAATAATTGCCGTTCATTTTATTATTCAAATATTTCACCTCAGATTACTTAAAAAACCTCATCTAGCTTTAATCTTGAGAGTTGAGTTGGATGATAAAGAGCACGACTATAGATGACAAATGTTTGTTCTATTTTAAATAAATGCTTGAACAAATATTATCAGTTTCAGTATAGAGAAAGTATTGTGGTTTCAATTTAAGATCTTGTTATTTTTGGTTCTAGAATTGGAAACCGCTTAGTTTCAATGACAAAACCGAAAACTTTTTAATTTCAGTTTCAAAACTGGAATTTCAATTCTACAAACGAGGAATCGCTTAATTTCAATTCCACAACTTAATCCGGGTACTTGTACATTCAAATAATTAGATATCATGATAATATTAAAAACGGAATTGAATCTAAGCGAAATCCATTCCCACTACTAATTTAAGCCCCTAAAAAGCACATAAGGGACGTAGGATTTGACGACGAAGTTGTTGTCGAAGTGTATCTTGCATAATTGGTTAATGTTAATATTACCTTTATTTTATAATAGCGAAATAAAAAAACTATCGATACATTGGGAAAAATATTTACAATTTAAGATTGTATCTTTCGTTTCAATATAAAAAAAAATCCTATTTAAATTTGACTCACTCACTTAGATCAAGATATAAAAAAAATCATTAAACCACTATGTTTTAAAATTATATTACTAGCAAGTATCGTAAAATAATTGAAAATTGTTTTGGGAAGCCCTGGTTTATTCTACTTTTCACACTTTTCTATTATGTTACGAATAAAGAATAGATAATACTCACAATCCATGAGTTGCGACTAGCGGAATGCGAGCTGATTAATATATCAAAATCCAGATCACCAGCATAATCAACATTGGCTGGAATTTGAGCAATTGGTTGCTGTAACGACGGTTGTGGATGGTGATGAGGATATACCATTTGATGCTCATTATATGGATATTGTTGTTGCTGACCTTCTCCATTCCAGTTGTTCATAAAATTTTTTTGATCCTCTTGGTACTCTGGGGGCTCATTCTGCAAAAAATATTAGTTCAAATTGAAACAATAATAAACATCATATACCTTGATTACAATACTTGGAATAGGGATTTCGGATCGAGGACAAGGTTTTTGGAATTTATTATGGGTCTGGAAATAAAAATAAATAGTTACCTTAACAAAAATTGGAATAAACATATTATGCATCTAATATTTACAAGTCTGTATATAAAATTTGTATAGAAGTTAACCAAACAAAATGAAGTAAACTACTGCAGCAAACCTTTGTTAGATGGTAAAACAGATATGGAAAATTCATGTTCATTGTTAACCAAGTTTAATCTTGCAAAACACCAGCACTGGCACTAACTAGCAACAATATGATATTTACGGTAGACAATCGTTTATTTACACTTGTGAAAACTGGCAAAATCAATTGTCTTTTAAAAAACAAATGCAAGTGTTAATTCTACATAAAAATTACTTACTCCAAATACCGTCTCGTCTTCTTGTACTGCTTGTAGGAGTTCATTTCCGTCCGTACCTCTAAAATATCAACAAAAATTTAAAAAATGAGTGAATGAAAACATCAAAGTTCTTACAATTCTTGAACGACGTCATTAAATGTTTCAGGGCATATGATCTCTGACCCAAGATGAAAAGAGTCTGCCATCCTACAATTAAAACATTATCACACATTTTAACATAAAATACGTATGTGTTTTAATACATTTAAAAGAAAATAAACGACATTAACCTGTACACTTGTTTAACGGTTTCTATAAAAGAAAAGTAGATTCACGTACGTTAAAAACTACAATAAAATTACGGTAAACCGACATATAGTATTTACGAATATATATAATAATATTTAAAACAATATTTTCTTGTAAAAAGACAGCAAAACACATGTAAAACAACACAAGCAGTACAATGGCGATTGGCGGCCAGCTGAACTTATTTAGCGGTAGATTTTGAAATCTTATCTTATAATAAAAAAAATTTATGTACAATTATTATGCAAATGTTATATATTTTTAAGTGTACTTAATCTTTCTTGTATTGATTAACATTAAAATAAAATGTGAGAGATTTGTTTTACAGTGTTCTGATGTAAATAAATATACATTTCGAAAGCAAAATTTTGTTGGAGAGTATACTTAACCTGTTGATAGTCCAGTACCGTATCATTTTTATTTCGTACGCAACTATAACAAAATAAAAATAAATCTTACAAATGATGAGGGTAGTTCAAATAATTTCTGTATTCCTTTAGAAACATCTTCGTAATAACTAATAAATAACACTGGCACAGATAATATTCTGCTGTTAAACTATAAAACTTATACTAGGCTATCTATTCCCAATATTTAAATAATGTTTAACCAAGTTAAAACGGCCATGTATCACTCACTTACTTGCACACACACAGGATCCTAACAGCAAAACTTGTTCCTACCTTCACAAAAGCAGTTTGCCAATTACGTAAATTAAAAATTAAAGATAAAAGAAATGTAGTGACATCTCCTTGCTAAATAATAAAACGCGCAAGTTTGGTATAAATTTTATTCAACAAAAAAGATAACATTTAAAATTATGTAGGAGCATCAAGTAGAAACCAACATGATCTCGCTTCGACTGCTTGCCTTCTCACTAATCTTTTCTTATCGTCCAAGGAAGGTGCCAGTCCATAAATTACGTTTTGCTTGTGTGGCAGAAGTTTATAAACTGCAAAAGCTCCCGGTAGTTCTTTTATGCATTGCAAAGCTGCTATTCTCACTCGCTGTAAAAATATTAGAGTTATTCAAGCATTTAATTTTAAAATTAAGTATATCATACCATCGATGATGCAAAACTGGTCAAATTTAAAAATCGTGGCAAGAAGTCATCAATGTGGTTATCTAAGTACGGTTCTTTGGTCGATATTAATGTACATAAAGTATTTAGAACAGCACAAAGAACATCTGGATCTTTGCACAGTTCCAGACAAAATACCAACAAGCGTAAAATCTACAACAAAACAAATAATTCATTAAAATACAAACAGAACTGCTAATTTAACAAATATGTGTTAGGGTGACCAGACGTTCCAGATTTTCGAGATTCGTTCCAGTTTGATGTTGTTTGTCCTTATTAATTGTCTCGGTTTTCATATCTAATTCGAAATATAATTTTTATATATCGACGTTTGCAATTTTATTTAAACGATATATGCATTTTTTTAGGCTTTTAAATTTCAGGAAGAAACTTTTTAGAAATGTTGTGAAATTGCTACACCTGTAAATAATGCAAATGTTTTTTCAAATATTCAAATAAATATTCCGTGATCAAACAAAAAAAGGCATTTTTTATTTATTAAAGTGTGTATGCGTGAAATGTTTTGAAAAATATCTCGATTTTGTGATTTGTTAATCTGGTTACCCTAAACTTCATAGAATGCATTTTTTTCTATACATACCTCTTTGAAATATAAAATTATAACTTGCTGTGGAGACAATTGTAACAAAAAGCCTAAAGCAATCAAATAATTCGGTTTGCTTTCGTCGTAATTAGTAGATAATTTTTTGCAAACATAAGCAAAGAATTTCTGGCGATACAACAGCCTGAAATTTGAATTTTTTTTTAAATATAACAACCACAAAATAGGTAAAAAAACTTACCGATTAGTACAATAACTTTTTTTGCTTAAGCAATCATAACTATCGTCCATAATTAATTTAAAACATTTCCCAGCCTCTTCATATTTGTCCAACAGAGCTATTAGCTAAAACAGAGTAATTATCATCTTTCTGAAGTTTCAATTAAAAATTAAATTCCGGTTTCTAAGAGGACATCGGAACACGATTTCGGATTTGCAAAATTTGTCATCAGAATACTTGTAGACTAAATTATGATGTTACTTTTGTTAATTGTCATGTTCATTAAGTTAGGAAAGTGTAAAAATAATTAAATGTCTAAGAAATAAAAAAACTCGTACTCTAGAGAGGAATGAACTTATAAATTAAATGTTTTTCTTTTTGGTTCTGTATATTATGGTATAAATCTTAATAAACAAATATCAGTACAAGTTTTACAAGTAGACGAAACCAAAAATATTGAAAATAAGAAAAAATCAGATGATTTGAAAGTTTTAATGAAAGAGCGTGTCTTCAAATTGTCAATAAGAAACATGCTTTATAGTTCAATTTAAAGGATAAACTGCAAAATAGAAACAGTCTTACCTTATCTGTCCACAATTCAGATTGGTTGGATCCACAAATGATCAAAGATTTTGTAACCCAAGCTATAAACTGGATCATGTTCGTCACATGTAGATCATTATCTGGATCTCTTATGTTGGGATCGATGTAATTTTCTAAATCCTTAAGAAATAGGTCGAACTTTTCGTGTTGTGAACTTTTGTTGAGCATGTTAGCGACTGACATACAAACGTATAAAAAGATATCAGGTTCTATCTTAGATGAATTTAGTAGAAAATCGAATATTAGTTGGAATTTCTCTTTAATTTCAACATCAGGATGCAGCCGAACGAGTAAACCTTCCAAAACTATTAAAACATGACTGGACTTATAATAATTTTCAAGTAATCTATCGAAATTTTGGTTTACAATTATTTGTTGTTCCTGTTTCGGTTGATACCCAATTATATTTTTTATTATACTGGATACATCTTCTGCGATTTCAAAATCGGATGCTTTATCATTGACAATTTGTAAATACCACAAAATAATTTTATTTATAACGTTGCATTCATTATAAAGATAATCTTGAATGGTTTTATTATCAGAATGTTCATCCAAAAGATATTTTAAACATTTAAGAGACACTTTAGATGCATTTAGGTTGCTGTTTGTAGCGTGGTCCAATATTTGAGGTAAAATAATAACAGAAAACGTTTTTTCCGCAACTATTGTACAGAGTGCTTCAAAATATAATTTCAATGTATTTGTATTAGAAAGATCTAATTTGTATGATTGTAAAAGATTTAGAATTTCGTTTTTATAAGCATTTGCAAATGATTTAAAACATTTTAGAATAGAATTACGTACGTTTTCTGGTTCAGGTGTTGTGATTTCTATCATAAGCATTTCATAAACTTTTTCTCTAATTTCTAATGATAATGTTTTACTGATTCTAGCTAAACTTTCTAAAGAAATAACTCTAATTTCATTTTCCATACTATTAACTGATTGTAAACACAAAACCGGAACTTCTTTTAAAATATTAATTTCAGCTATGTTAGATATTTCAAATAATTTTACGTATGCTATAACAAATTCTATCAAAGTACGGAATAAAATTTCTTTTTGATTTGTATCGTTAGTTAAATTATAATGATTTAAAAGCAAAGCTATAGTTGGAAGCGCAATATCTGTACAAGAAACATTCGAAGCTCTAGCAACCGCCAACAAAATTTTAGAAGAAGATATAAATAGTTTAGTATCCGGCCTCAAATTTCCTTTTAAACTTTCGTATAAATTATTAACAATTTGTCTAAATTCTGAACTGTTTTCTGATGTAGACAACTTATTAACAACCGCACTAATTGCATTTAAACCTGCTTCCTCTAAATCGGTGTCCATTGAATTTAAAGTTTCTTTCTGTAACAAGTCCCAGATATCGTGTGAATGTTGTTCATAAATCGAAACATCAAACGTTTTACAGCTTTCAGTTAAAAGATTTAATGAATCATATTTCGCGATTTTTAAAGACGAATTAGCTTTGTCGATAATTAAAGGAATGCAAAACTCCGCGAAAGATGGAATAGCGCATAAACACGGACATAAAGCGTTTGCTAAATCTTCGCGAGTCACATTATTCGGATCTTGTGACGGAGTACGAAAATCTACCGGGAAGTAACAAGAAATTACATCGAACATTTCTTCTGAAAGATGTCCTAAATTAACAGTTTGAATTAATTTTGGTAGCCAGTTAAATAAAAGAAATAAATTTCGAGGGTCTCTTTCTCCATCCATTGACTGAATGACCCCCAAAACAAAATCTAAAGCCATCGACTTTATTTCTAAAACAAAACATGATTATTGATATAAACAAACAATACAAAAACGACTCACCATCTGTACGTCTGTTTAACAGTTCTTTAAAAATATTGTAAATATTTTGTCTGTCTTTTAATTGTTGTTGTTGGCATGGTACATTTTCAAATAAGGCTGTTAATAATTTATGTGCAGCACCTTCTGGAAGATTTTGCATTTGAACCATGGCTAAAATACCCCGTAAACATGCTGGTAAAACCTAAATTCAATTTGAATGAACACTTAATGCAACATACATAAAATACATACCTGATGGTTATCTTTTAAGCGATCTGCGTAAAATGTTGCAATAAAATGCAACTCCGTAGAGGTTAAGAACCCATTTGGAAGGTTTTCTAATATTTCCGATAAAACTAAAGTACCAATTTCCCTCTTATTTGGTGAGACATTAACTAATAAACTACCTAAGTTTTCAACAATGTTGTGTATTGTCACATCTTTGTTTATTGTTACTGTAATCATAAATACTTGTTGCATTTATTCTGAATAATATATTTTCGTACCTTGTGCTAAATTTGTGCATATTTCACTCAAACGAGAGTCTTCTTTTTCTACACTATTTAATTCGTCAAATAATTCTGATATATTAACTGTACCCATTGTGTGAAAATTATAAATTATACTTGTAAATTATGCGACATAACCAAAAATTGTTTTAAGAAATATTTCGCATATCCAACATTCTCAAAAGAAAGTTACTAAATTATATTTCTTTTGGGGGGAAAGACAAACAAATATTCTTAACAATTTTTTCGGCAGAGTACTCCAAATTAGGGATTCTAGATGGTTATTTTTATGTTTAATTGTATCTTTAATAATAAATAAAATTATACATTAAACTTTTAGGTTAGGTTAGGTTATATTTCGCTGTTTTTTAATCATACTGATTTGAATATTTCGAAATTTAACGCATATCCACGAATTAGGTCTTTACCATAAGTTTTGATTATTTTTTACGCAATGTCTGTCGCTCTGTCCGTCCGGATGGACGTGTGCATTTTAACAGCTGAAAGAATTTTAATACAACTTTACGAAGTTTCCGGCATCATTGGCTCAATTTAATCAACTTTTGGTAAAAATCAAGCGGAAATGACAGTTTACTCTTATTATGTTTAGGTTTTTTCGAATATTTTGTAATACATAAAATATTTCGAAAATATGCGCGTTGCAAAAATTAACATTTTGGTTACCTCTGGTTATCACGTTCAAATTACGAAAAAAAATAGGTATTTGTTTAATTTTGGATTAAAAATGCAAGTTTTCGGGTCAAGTGATAAATATTACGAGACTCGAAATAGCATTTGAAATTTGTCATTTTTGTATCTACAAATTGACAAAGAGAAATGTCAAATTTGAGGTTAAATTACTAAAATGTCAGTAAAACGCATGCACATGTGCGCAATGTATACGTTACCATGGATACGTAATCGGTTTTTGGTCCTAGGACTAAAAATAGAATTTTTACAACAGCCATTGTGACGATAATATAACATTCCTGAAATAGTGCGTTTGTGAATAGAAAGACATGCATATTTGTTCGAATTTTTTTATTTAACTTTAAATCACAACATCAATAGAAAAGAAATGCACTGTATAACAAAAAAAAAACAAGTCATAATTGACAGTAAGTATCTACAAGTGTACAATTATGAAGTTTGGCCTTAATTTCAGTTAAATCTAACGAAGTTTTAAATCTAATTTAGAGTAAGTTTCATTTTTAAAATTATATCGATAGTTATAACTGATTGTAAGACCTTTTAGAATAGATTGAGCAAGTCTAATAATGTTCTGACATTAAAAGAACAACGAGGGCTGACCACCCTGTGAAGGGCCTGCAGCCACTGCCTTCTCCTGTTTTGTCATTATACTGCTCCCAAATATAACCAGTTTTCTTATACTGTCTGATGATATTCTCAATTAAATTATTTCTCAACTCTTCGTAAATTTGTTTTGCGTCGTTTTGGTACGGGCCTTCAGTTTTTGAATAATGATGTAACGCCCTCACAGCTAAATAATTAATATTTATCCAGATCTGGCCTCTCCAATATGGAGGATCGTGTTCAGTGTTTCTTTTCATGTAAAGAGGAGCATTTTTAGCAAGAGATCTCAAACCAAATTTGGTCCAGACTAACCCAGGACTTCGAATGTCAGTTAAAGTTTTATTTAGTTTGGGAGAATCTGGTTCTATTATTTGTAATAAAAATGGAAACAAGCTTACGTATCCAAATGTAGAATCTACAAGTCTATATTCAGGATTTTTGAGAGTTACTCTAATTTTTTCTAAGCTTTGCATGTTTTGACTTCGTGGTTGCGCTTGTGGTCGTTTTAAAACAACTGAATCCGTATGATAACCATAATCAAAATATGCTTCTCCATAGTCAGACCAATGCAAATCGTCTAATAAATTTGCGTCAGTGAGATATTCGCTTGTTTCAAAATATTTGTGACTGTTTCTGTCCAATATTTCGCCAATCTCATACATTGTATTTGATGCTAAAGCAATCCAACATCGCAAATCAACGTGTCGTTCTTTATCCGTCGGATGTGAAGCTCGGGGATAGTCGTCAAGCCCAGAAGTTAAAGTTTTTGGGTTTAATTCTCTGTTGGTGTGTGCATCCCTGCCTCGCCAACGATAAGACCCTGAGATTTCTCCTCTTTGAGTTGTGTTGAACCAATTAAACCATGCTTGTAATCGCGGATACAATCTCTCTAAAGTATTCAATCTTCCGGATTCACTCAATTGGTTCTTGTAACGTTTTAAAATGTACTGTAGAGTCAAAAAGAATGTCGGTGGGTTGGCGTTTGTGTTTCGCTGAGTCACAAACTCTTCAGGAACTTTAGCTAAAGCTTCCACACCTAGAATTTGTTCTCTAGGAATCCAGCCTTCCACGTTCATGAGGTCGAACCAGTGGCAAATGATGTCCAACTCGATATCTAGATCCCAGGCCGATATTAATAAACCGTGGAAGCCCTCATCCCACAGGAATCCTCGGGGGAAGAAACTTCTACATATGAAAATAAAAAATACTAATCAGTTTTTAGTTAAAAATTTTTTGCGACAATTAGTGAAAAAATATATATATATATTTTAATGATATGCGATTTCTTGAGATCTCTTCCCATATCAAGAGTTATACAGGGTATTAATACTAAGTTATAACTTCCGAAAACGGCAGTTAGAACTCATTGAAACAAACAACTTTTCTTAGTTCAATTTTTTGGTTTGAAACCCCAGTTCATAGTTATTGGAGTTCTTTTATTTTTCGAAAAATCGTCATTACTCCCTTATTTACAGAACAACGAAATGTATATACCCTTCCCGATTTAGAACCTTTTTAACACCCTGTATCCTCTTTGCTTTATTAATTTGCAAAGTAGAACTGTATTGTTGTTGTCCAAGTGTTTAACTATTAGCGCTTTGTTTATAAAAATCACAATTCGAAAACTTTATTGTACAAGTTGAACGTAAATAATCGTCAGTCGTACCATTGGTTGCAATTTTTTATGACGTATTCAACAAACGTTCTCATGCCACAGAGATAAGAAAATATAAAGTACATAAATATTACCTGGAAGGTACAGCAGTGTACAAAGGTGCGCGCCAATAAGGCACAGGCTCTTTTGTATACGCGCTTTTAACTCTGGAAGTTCCGTAAAAATATCCAATACTTCCCACCATATTACTTAGAGCAGCTTGTGCAAAAGCAATTTCTTCTGGACCATATCTATAAACAAAATCATCACAATAAATTTAATAAAAAATCATATTTAATTGCTTACCCTTTATTTTGAAGATGAAAAGTCCCCTCAAACCTTTGTTGAAACCGTGCCCTATTCCATTCCAAAGCCTCTGTATACGTCTCTCCAACTAAACTTTCCGACCTGGTGCCAGAGCTTCCAGATTCAAACACAACATCTAGAGTACACGGTACTCTACAGGATACTTGTGTAGCTATAAAATTAGGATCACTTCTCACCCCTCCTACAATAGGAAGCAACTCTCCTGCGAGGACCACGTATTTGGGACCTCCAGGACGATCGGAAGCTAATCGGAGCGAGGAGATGACTGTTTCCCGAAGGAGATTTAAACCCGGGGATACCGTGCTTAAATAAGATTCGTGCAATACTTCTCCTAGAAAAGGAAATATAGTATATTATTTAACAAGCATAATATGTAGGCTATATTATACGAGGATGTAATTAAAAATACGAGCGGTAGCGAGTATATTTAATCATTCGAGTGTAATGTAGCCATATTATGCGAGTCAAATACTATACTTTATCTACAACTAACAGGCATATAAAAAATCTGATATTATTTGTTAAATAGTCAGTTAGGTGTGAGTAGTTCATATTATAGCTTAACAGATGGCGCCACAGTAGGACTTAAATGTCAAAATAACTATTCAAATTGTATTTATTATACTTTTATAATCATTTATATTGATATTTATAATAAAAAATATATTATTAATAAATTAATAGTTTATTAAAATGTTATGTGTTAAATTATATGCTCTATTTATTACAGAAAAGTGTAGCGTGTAATATAACATTTCATATTACACTTGTGTAATATGAGTAGTATATTATATGTAGTATCACACGTATAATGTACCCATATTTCAATAGTTGTAGATAAAATATTTATGAAAATTTAAGAAATCAGCTTTAGCCTCCTCAAAAACAATCGTCACAAGTATGAACATTAAATGTTCACTTGTTACAAAATATTAGCAAAACAAAAATGAAAAGAGTAAACCGATTTTTAACAAAATTTTATCAATAGTGCCATTGATGTTATTTACTTGTTGTAGTACAGCCTATAGCTTGTAGTATACCTGTATTTTTCGAATCTAACCATTAAGATCTCGAGAACCGTAAGAGATACAAAGTCAGTTAAATTGGGGCAAAATTGGCGCATTAGTTCGCCATTTTAATGATGTATTTGTTTTTTCGATATGAGCAAAAATTAAAATATTTACCTGAATAATTGAATAATTTAATGGTAAAATCTCCCAGACCAGGAGTTTGTCCTCTAACTCCTGTTAATTTACTTCCAGCAGAACTGGGTTTGATGAATCCTTTAGTATTTTCATCAAATGCCGTATACCACAAAATTGATGCTTCCTCTCCCACAACCATATTATTCTACAAAAACACATAAGAATTTATTTTTAAAAATCGAAGCTTTAAAAAACAGAACCAAGAACCGAAGTACAACCTATTTCTTTTCGGTTCAAAATCTTTATTATTGTAATAATACCTCAACACAACTCAGTCCTAATTTCTGAAAAGGGAATCACACTACATGTCAGATCGATATTATCTGGAATCACTTTTTTCAAACTAAAAGTAAAATCCCAAAGCCAAAAAACCTTGGAAATACGTAATTTAATGGATTGGACGAATTATCTTAAAGTAAATTCATATGCTTTTTTGTTTTATTTGTCCAAACCATTAAGATGCGTCGCACAAAAGGTGAAATAAGCAAAATAATAGAAAACTTGAAAATATCTTTTTTCCGTTAAGATATTTTTCCCGCTAAAAGACCGAGGATTTTTGACTTCGGGTCTACTGACTTGTAGCCAAAAGAAGTCGGAAAAAAGGTATTCCAAATTAATATCGATTTCGCATATTCCCTTTTGAATAGATGTAAACACACATAAACATCCATGCCTAGCGGGATTTGGACTCTGGAGTCGTTACTCCGACTAGTGAGCTATATGTTTCAAGATAATTGGAAATGTACTTGGCTTCGTAATGATTCGATATATTGAATCACAGAAGGGTATTTATGTTCCAATAAGTCAAGGGGATATTGCGAAAATTTGTAAAAACAAAAAGTAGCGATACTTTCTCACAATAATTCATGTTCCGCAATTCGAATATTTTGTTGCAACCCTGTTCTGTTGAGCCAGTCTGACACGGGGTTTAATCCCGTTCTAAATTCAGGGTAAGAAGATATGAAGTATGGTGTAAAACAGGAAATTAAATTCATTTCTCATGTTAGGACAGGAAATTTGAAATTTTTCTATTTACCTGTACTTAAACTGCGCAAAAAAGATATAATTATATAAGCTAGACCTGAACGATGTTAAGTCCCGTGTTAGACTGGCTTTACTCTTAAAGTGCGTTTAAGAAGCTACCTGTTGCTTAAGTCAACACAAATAAGTTTACAATTATCTTGAAACACATTATACCGAAGTTTGAAGATATATATATTTTATAAAACTTACTTTTGGAGTAATGGCAATTCTAGCGGTCCAATCACCACCGTGCAATCCTCCGAGTCTTTTAACAAAGGAAGTCGTAAGAACAAAAGGACCATCTTGGATTTCCTGTACTCCAAAAGATGATCCATCATGTTGTAACCAACCATATTTTTCTAAACCATCATTTTGTTCACACCAATGTCTAAAACACAACATATACAATATAAAAAAAAATATTTTTTGGTGGTTGTTTTACCGAACTCCATCCCCCCCAGGTCTCAGTCTTTTAGGAAAATACCACATAAGTCCAGTTACCAAAGATTGAGGGTCTCTGGTTTTTAGTCCGAAGTAAACGTTGGGTCTGTACGTACCCCAAAAACGTTCTGGTACGTCCAAACCACTTTGAATAACCATCTATCATAATAAACATTATTAGAAAACATTTTAATTATTAAACTTTATTTTAACACACTTTTCTATCATCGTACGGTGTATTAACTCTAGTTTCAAGGTAGCCAACATATCCGAACCCAACTGCTACTACAAGACATGTACATCCTACCACAACTTTCCAATAACTTAAAAGCCCCACAGAATTTTTAGTTTTTCCCGAACTTTCATTGCTACTACTACTGCCTCCGGCATCCCCTTTAGGGCTCGGCTTCAAATCCGAGTTGCTGTTATGTGCGTTTCTTCTCGGCCGAGCCATCTTACAGGTTAGAAAATCGAAGTTTAATGTTAAATCATTCCTTTACTAAAATGCGAATTATTTATTCATTTTTCGTTCTGCGCTACTCGATCGAAAAATGAACATTATAGATTGTAGTTAGCTATTATTATACGTGGAGTTGATGTTATCAAAGTGTCAAAATTGACAACTACAGGGTAGATGGCGCAAGGGAATCAATAAATACAAAAAAATGTTAGGAATGTTTTATTTTCATGTAAGACAATACAAAAAAGAATATTACATTAATACTTAGTAATCTGAAATGCGAAATTTTGAAATCGAATGTTTATCTTGCGAAGCCGAGAAGAAAGCCGCCAACTAAACCAATAGCAAACATATTACCCCTACAACATCTTGAAATCTGCAAAAAAGCATTTTTTGAAGCCGAAACGATAGATTTTTGATTAGTTACGTTTGATTTAATAGCGGGCATTTTTTGTTCAAATCTACACGCCATTTCTTCTGCTTTATTTCCGAACTTATTCCAATTCACTTGAATTAAACCAGTAGACGCAGCTGCTCCGACAAGGATGACTGTTCCTCCGACAGGAACCATGACTTGTGTCCCGACTTTATTAGTAACTTTTCCCGTAAACCTAAAATAGTTTAAATTGTTGTATATAATAACAATAAGTATAATATTTACCATCCTGTAGCGGCACCGATTCCAAGTTGGGCGACTGGGGGACATCTTGACATAAAATTTGATGCTGAGTTTAATAACTTGCATGATTGCAATTTTACTTTTTCCATAATTTCTTTAGTTGATTGTTTATTCATAGCTACTTACAATTTCACTTTCTCGTACAATCTTTGAATAATACAATAAAATAGCTTACAAATGAGAACTTTTTAAGTTTCGGTCACAACTATTTTTGGAAATGAACAATAATAATGTAGGATTTCAAGGTTCTTTCTATTACTTAATCAGCAGTTCTCAACAGTTGTTATTATTATTATAAAAAATATACGATAAGTATATTATAATGTCTTTCAAGTATATTTGAAATGTATGTTTACAATTTAGGAAGGAAATAAACAAATTTATCTTAACCTGAAATTCAAATAGTTCTGTCGGTAATTAGAACACCAGTATTACCAGCAGCGTCAAAACATTTTTAGTTCTTTCAAAATGGCTGATCCGTTAAGTTTACTGCGTCAGTATAATGTTAATAAAAAAGAAATTATCGAGAGAGATAATCAAATTATTTTTGGTGAATTCTCGTGGCCGAAAAATGTCAAAACCAACTATACTATGTGGGGGTAAGTTTGACATTTTTTTAGAATTTAAAACTATTTGACACATCACCTTATGGTGGTATTCAAATTTGTTTACAACTTTTTCTCTTGAATAAATAGGTCGGGGAAGGATGGCCAGCCAAAAGAGTATTATACGTTAGAATGTTTGTTATTTATTTTAAAGAATATTTCCCTTACGCATCCAGTATACGTCAGACAAGCCGCTGTAAGTAAAAACTTTCATAACGTGTGCACGTTTACAACTTTGCTGGCTTTAAGGCCGAGAATATCCCAGTAGTGCGTCGTCCAGACAGAAAAGAACTTTTAGCTTATTTAAATGGCGAGACAGCCAGTTGTTCAGCTATTGACAAAAGTGCGCCCCTTGAAATTCCGACTCAAGTTAAAAGATCTGCAGACTACGATGGCCCTGAAAATGCAGCGAAGAAACCGCGTTTCGAGGATACCCACGTACAGAAAGTCAAAGAGCAGCTCGCTGCTCGTCTCGACGCCCCGAAAGAAGCGTCGGTCACAGTGGACAACATCAAGTAAGATCAGAAATTATAATAAGGGGGAGATTGTAAGTAAATGTTTTAGGTCTCTGTCAGAGGCTATGTCTGTTGAGAAAATAGCGGCGATTAAAGCGAAGCGTCTAGCGAAGAAAAGAACGACGATTAAGGGAAATGACGATATTAATCAAGAGTATGATATAAGAGCAATTTTAGACTTTGACGTGGATATCACCAAAGATATCATCAGTAGGGAAAGACAGTGGAGAACCAGAACTACCATCTTACAATCTAGTGGAAAAGTAAGATTTTTTGTTTTATTACATTTAAAAGTAATCGAAATTTAATTTTTCAATATTATGTCCTTCCAATAAATTTCTCACTAATATGTTTGCATGAGATTAATTGAATTAATTATTAGATTAATTACCAGCTATTCCAGTTAGATAGATTTCGGTTTAAGTATTATCCGGATATTTAAGACGCTTTCCGTTCATAAGCGAGTGTAGCACTTGGCTACATGCCCGCATTCTTTTTAGTTGGGCTAGATCACTTTTTACCTATTCTCTTTTCTTCGTCCTTCACACCGAAGTATCATGAAAATTTTGTAGTTAACTGATCGCGCCTGCGTAGAACAATTATTTTGAAATTCATGTATCACATGTGTTTTTGTTTTGAAAGTGAATGTGGAAATCGAAATACAGGGTGACCAATGAAACTTTAAGCATAGGGATCTGCAAAACTATAAGAGATGCGAAGTCGGTAAAATTAGATAAAAGTTGTCTCATGTGGGGATCATTTTACACATGTTTTTTCCAAAAAAAAAGCATATGTTATTAGATTTTTCAATTTTCTTTTTTTTTTGCTTATAATTTTTTTTGTTTCCATACAAAAAATATTCTAATTTGAACAATATTCAGGCACTTTTTAACGACGAATTCACTGCAGTACACAAAATAGGCTGAGACTATTAAATAGTTTTTTTCTCTTTTCAACAATTCGTTCACCTTATTTTAAATGTTTAATCTATTGGTTAAGATAGGCCGTTTAAATTAAGGACACCTGTATAAAAGCTGTGACAATTTTATCAAATTTGTTTAATCACTCAGTTTTGAGTATCATTTGTATTTTATTATTATTATTATTTTGTTGCTATTTAAAATTTTAATTTCATTCTCATTCAATAAATTTTGAAAATTTATATAGAATAGCAAAAAAAAACTATGAAGCAATTTAAATTTATATTTTTATTCCAGGGGGCTATAAAATCTTTATAAAATATGCAAATTGCAATAACAAAATAAATTTCGAATAATATTTTTACATGATTGTTTAATATATATATTCAAACGAAAACTATTTAATTCAAATCAACTAATTAATTCATATCATTCAATTAATAATTAAGGTCAAGCACTGCTACCGTACTAGTATGAAAAAATATCGTACATTACTCTTTACCCTAGTAAAATAATGTACTATTATTAAAATTAACTGTACAAATGTTTTGTAGTTTTTTTTTTACAAATGTACTATTAATAAAACCATTAATAAATTCATTATTTGCAAGAAATTGTTGAAATAGGGTTAATAAAAAATTCCACGCATATATTAAAAAGTGTGCCAATAAAAACATCGATATATTATGCGATAATCAGTTGGAAGTTTACCCATTAAGGTTGTGCGTCTAACGAATTGTTAAAAATTGTCTTTTATAATAAAAAGGTCGATATAAAGATGATTTTTTATTTTGAAATATTGGATTTCTTTGTTTGTTGTAGATTTTTGCTAAGAATATATTAGCCATCCTACACAGTATAAAGGCCCGGGAAGAGGGCAGACAAAGACCACCGCAACCACCGATAGTGACTCCTCGACAAACTCCAGTTAGACCTGCAGCTCAACCGGCTGTGTATAACCGTTACGATCAGGAACGGTTCATTCGACAGAAAGAAGGTAAAACTAATACTAAATTATTTATCCATATCATTGTTTCGTTATCTATACGACATTGGGGCTAAATTTTGATTGCGATTAATTTTTCCGACTGGGATCGAAATTATAGATATTAATGTATTTTTGTTGTGGAACGAGTAGATCAAGTTATTAAACCTGTGATTATGAATAAAAATAATCATGGCTTACTTTTCATTATAACAGTCCTATATACAAAATTTGAACATTCTACGGTTAATTATTTTTGAGTTATACGGATAAATACTTACGTATAGATATCATGCCAAAAATAGTCAAAATAGATTCAGGGATAGTCTAAGTGGATATTTCCGTTGAAATCTGAAAACTGAAATTTTTCGCGATTACAATAATTCCTTCATACAGGGAAGTAATAAGAAAAACAGAGAATGAGTTAAAAACCTTATTTCCGGATTTAATAAAAGATGAAATCAATTTGCATCAATATTTTCGTATAGAAATGATTTTTTTAACTAATAGAATAATTGAAACGTGAAATAACTCGACGAAATACAATATTTGTTAGAGGTATAACCCCAGAAGAGTGATTAACTGTGTATTTAATACAGGGCATGTAACCGAAAAAATACTGGTTAACGGTTAACTTTTATAGAGAACGTTATAATAATAACGGTTTTAGTTCGAAAACCGGTTTTTGAAAATTGGAAACCGGTTTAAACCAGTTAATATATCGGTTAAAAAAATAATTAAATTAATTAAAAGAAATTAATTATAAAAATTTGATTAAAAAAAATTACAGAATAATTAATTTAAAAAAATACCATCTGAGAAAAATATAACAATTAAAAAAAAGCAAATTAATTAATGAATATTCACAAAAATTCCCGTAATATCTTCAGAAAAACGCAGGTCACTTTTCAATTTTAAACTTGCCTGTGTTGACAAAGGCCGTATATATTTGGGACTTTTTAAGTAACCTTAACGGCCAAAGAAACTACCTACATTTATAACTCTCCAATAAAATGTTAATTGTAAAACCTGTCATGACTCATGTTCAAACACAAATAGAAAACACATTTATAAAAAAAAATATTAATTTTTTTTGTCGCTAAATGATATTAAAATAAAGGTTAAAGTTCGCTAAAACCGGTTTATTATTTTTTTTTTGGTTAACGGTTACCGGTATTTTCGACCTGAAAAATATCGGTTAAAATTACGGTTAAAGTTCGCAATTTTCGTTGAAAATATCGGTTACCGGTTTTTATTAACCGGTTACATGCTCTGATTTTAAGACTATATCTTTAACAGTTTTTGAGTTACAAGCTTATAAAACTTAATTTTATTAATTTTGCATGTTGTTTTATTTTGGTAAACCTGTTCCGTACAAGTTAAAGTAAAAATATAAAAAATGTGTCTTATAAAAAAAACTTAGAGAAATCCATTAAAAAAATTCAAAAAAGCTTTTAGTTTAGTACTTAGTCAAATGTAGACGATGTCTCTGTTTCAAACTTGGAAAAGTAAGAAACGAGCTTTTTCCAAAGCTTCTACTTTTAAGCTCACATAATTCTGTATAATGTTCATACCCATTATTGGGATAACAGTCTTCACAAATAAACCCTCCTTTTTTAAGTGCAAGTTGAACCACTCTTACAAATATCTCTTTTACATGCGTCTTTAATTAAAGTTATGTCACAATTTGAACCGGTAAAACCAGCAGTACAAACACAGGAATAACCACCTTCTTTCCGAAAACAAGTTAAACCTTGTTGAACTATCTAGAACATTGTTAAACCCTGTAGAACTGTCTCATCTTACTCCCAATTATCTTGGAACAGTGTTGAACCTAGTACATTTATGTTACACCCTAAACAAGTGCCTTAACTTTGTCCCAAACAATTTGGAACAAAGTGAAACATAGTGCAAGTCTCTCTACTTATTTCAGAACACTTGGAACATCTTTCTGCCTTCTAAAACTTTCTTTTTAAGTATTCCTAGTAATTTCCAATAATAGACATACATGAAAAGTTACAATTTATTGTTTTTCACTCTAAAATTTTTCATATACAGCGAAAAAAATTTTAAAATGCCCATTTTTGGGTCCAAAATTTTGATTTTTGGAATTAGTCTAACTTGATAGTCGTCGATGCACTGATTTCAAATTTTCAAACCGAATTCAATTATCTCTTTCCATTCCTGAGATATTTGCTCTCAAATTTGCACCTCAAAAAAGGGTGTTTTTTGACCATATCTCTAAAATGGGTAGAGATACATTCTCAACGATTATACCAGTCGATTCTACGCGGAAAGTTACATAAAGAAATGTTTTCTCCGCATATACGTTCTTTGGAACGATTTGGTGAAAAATGAGAAAAACGAAAAAACCGGAATTTCAGTTTTTCGCTCGGAAACTTTTTGTCTCCAAAATTTTTTATATTCTGGACTTAAGTAAAGAAGAATGTACTGATTCCAAATTTTCAAATGGATTTCAATTATCTCCTACCGTTCTCGAGATATTTGCGTTCAAAGTTGGACCTGAAAAATTCAGTTTTTCAGGAATAGTCCTGAAATGGGTTGAGATACGACCTCGGCGACCTCACCAATCGATTCTACGGACAAAATTACATTTTTGTACCAATTTTTAGATTTATATTCTAATGGATACAATTTTTACAGCGAAAAAACGAAAATGGCCAAAAATCGGAAAAAATCGTAAGGGGTTCATCAGGCGATTTTTCAATTTTTGCGATTTTCGATTTTTCGCTCTAAAAATTATATCCGCCTGAATAAATATCTGAAAATTGGTATGCTTATGTAATTTTGCCCGCAGAATCGATTGGTGAGGTCGCCGAGGTCGTATCTCGACCCATTTCAGGATTATTCCTGAAAAACAATTTTTTTCAGGTCTGACTTTGAACGCAAATATCTCCAGAACGGTAAGAGATAATTGAAATCGGTTTGAAAATTTGGAATCAGCGCATCTGTATTTACTTAAGTCTAGAAAATGAAAAGATTTGGTGACAAAAAGTTCCCAAGCGAAAAACTGAAATTCCGGTTTTTTTCGTTTTTCTCATTTTTCACAAAATCGTTCCAAAGAACGTATATGCGGAGAAAACATTTCTTTATGTAACTTTGCCTGTAGAATCCACTGGTATAGTCGTTGAGATTGTGTCCCTACCCGTTTTAGAGTTATATCCAAAAAACCCACTTTTTTGAGGTGCAACTTTGAGGTCAAATATCTCAGGAACGGAAAGAGATAATTGAATTCGGTTTGAAAATTTGAAATCAGCGCATCGGCGACTATCAATTTGGAATTATTTCAAAAATCAAAATTTTGGACCTAAAAATGGGTCTTTTTGGATTTTTTTGGCTGTATATGAAAAATTTTAGAGTGAAAAACTATAAATTGTAAGTTTTAATGTATAACTATTATTGGAAATTACTAGGAAGACTTAAAAAGACAGTTGTAGAAGGCAGAAAGATGTTCCAAGTGTTCTAGAGTAAGTAGAAACAGTTGCACTATGTTTCACTTTGTTCCAAATTGTTTGGGACAAAATTAGAAACTTGTTTAGGGTGTAACATAGATGTATCAGGTTCAACACTGTTTCAAGATAATTGGGATTCAGATGAGACAGTTGTACAGGATTTAACAATGTTCTAGATAGTTCTACAAGGTTACACATTATCCCAAATTGTATGAGATTAATTTCAGGCAGTTTTGGAAGGTTTAACATTGTTCCAAATTGTTTGGGACAAAGTTACGACAATTGTTTACGGTTTAACATTGTTATATAAGGTTCAACACTGTTCCAAGCTAATTGGGATTAAGTTAAGAAAGTTATACTAATTTAACAATGTTCTACATAGTTCTATAAGGTTTAACACTGTTCTACATTGTTTGGGATTAATTTCAGAATGTTGTGGAAGGTTTAACATTGTTTCAAACTGTTTGGGACAAAGTTAATATAATTATTTAGGGTTTAACATCGTTATATAAGGGCCAATACTGTTCTAAGTTAATTGGGATTAATTTCAGACAGTTGTGTAAGGTTTCACATTGTCCCAAATTGTTTTGGAATAAATTAAATCAGTTTCATTGGGTTTAACATTGTGGAATATCAATATAGACTTTTAAAAAATCAAAATTTTTGACTCAAATTGAGGTAATTTAACATTGTACTAGATCTTCTGTATTTTTTTTGTAGGTTTATAATTCATAATTTGTCAAACTAATTGAAAAATTATCTTATCAGATTTAAATCTTTTAATCACAGACTTACAGACCGACTCAAATAGTTGTCAATTTACGAAAAAAATATTTTAAGTGTTAAAATATTTCAGAAACAAAATTTAGAAGGTGATTTTATCTCTAAAGAATATTTGTGGACTGCTTTATGTCAAGAAAATGAATATTATGACAGAACATTCCTTAATATCGACAGTAAAGCTCTTATGTCGTCCTATATTCCAAATTGATTAGATTTTTATGTGTTACATTATACCATTCTTTATATATTGCATTAGCTGAGCCATAAAAATACAAGAAAAAATATAAAGTAACATGAATATTATAGAGAAATCTCCAAGGAATCGATTGGTGCAAGAATTTTTGTTATAGCTCAACTTGTTTTTGAGATACGCGGCCATAAACTTAAAATTTTAAAATTGTAAGTGCCAAATTGTACAATTTTTTATATATTTCATCGGCTGTGGCATAAAAATGCAAGAAAAAAATATAAAAAATGTGTATCTTACAGAAAAAACCCCAAGGAATCGATTGGTGTAAGAATATTTATTGTATCTCAACTAATTTACGAGTTACAAGCCTGTAAAGACAAAACTCATTTCCAAAAAATGTTTTGACCGCCACAAGGATTCAGATCTATTTTAGATATTCAAAAAGTGATATAGATATATAAAAAATAAATAAAAATAGCCAGGAACATGAACATCGCTTCTTAGAGGAGGACTGGCTGCTCTAACTCTTAAATCATATTTTTTCCGAAGACTCTCGTAGTCTAGTTCAGTCATAGTCAATAGTTCTGCACTAGACGAGCCAGGTCTAGTCACTAGAGAAAAGCTGTTAGAGTCATCTCCTCCTAGAAAAAACGAGTTTTAGTCATCGATCTTCAGACGGATTATGAGTGGTCCAATGAAAATTAGCGCAATTTCTGGACACCTAAAGCAAAAAACGCTTGAACACGGCAATTTTAGTATAAAGGGGGACACTTGAATGGATTTCCAATGGCATTTCAACCCTAAAATGGGGGTTGCACCTAATTTTAAATGGAAAAGGGTGTCAAAAAAAACTAAGAAAAATATAACAATTAAAAAAAAGCAATTTAATTAATGAACATTCACAAAAATTCCCGTAATATCTTCAGAAAAACGCAGGTCACTTTTCAATTTTAAACTTGCCTGTGTTGACAAAGGCTGTATTTATTTGGGACTTTTTAAGTAACCTTAACTGCCAAAGAGACTACCTACATTTATGACTCTCCAATAAAATGTTAATTGTAAAAACTGTCATGACTCATGTTCAAATACAAATAGAAAACGCAGATATAAAAAAATATTATTTTTTTTCTCGCTAAATGATATTAAATAAAGGTTAATGTTCGCTAAAACCGGTTTATTTTTTTTTGGTTAACGGTTACCGGTATTTTCGGCCTGAAAAATATCGGTTAAAATTACGGTTAAAGTTCGCAATTTTCGTTGAAAATATCGGTTACCGGTTTTTATTAACCGGTTTTTTTAACCGGTTACATGCCCTGATTTAATATAAGGAAAATTTTATAATTATAAAACATTAAAACTATTTATTGAAACACATATATTTAGGACTTATTAGGTAGCTGCGCTATCGCGCACTTTAGATCAGAGAAACGCGGAACAGCGAAGAGAAGAGAAAAATATTCTTCCCGAAGAATACCGACGCGTTGCGTCGCTATTTTGCGTTTTACTGTTCCAAAATGCGCGTAAACACATAATAATATATTCACATACACATCTCAAGTGCGTGACGGTTTTTATATGACAACATTCTCGATTGTTTGAGACCAAACTCTGTGTGCTCCTGGTAAAAATAACCAAACCCTTTACAAAAGACTTAGTTTGATCAATCAGCCAGGACAAAATTCAGCATTAACTGCTTACATAAAAACTAATCCACTGTTTGTTATTAATTTGTAGAAACGGAGGGTTTCAAAATCGATACTATGGGTACATACCACGGTATGACCCTGAAATCCGTGACTGAGGGCTCGGCGAAAGCCCGGCAACCCGCACCTGCAGCTCCGTCGCCAGCGGCCAGCGCCACAGCGCCGCGACCGCCCGCACCCGGCATGCAGAAGAGGGTGTCCCGCACTCCCATCATCATCATACCTGCAGCCACCACTTCGCTTATCAGCATGTACAACGTTAAGGACATCCTACAGGAACTCAGGTTTGAATTCAACTATAGTGTTTATAAAATCTGATGTGGACGCCATATGACTTCCTTGTACGGCTTTTAAATTATACACTTTTTAATGCACTTCATTTAAACATACAAATTTGCAACATTATATAGCTATTCGTTTCAAAACACTTCATGCAAAATGCCCTTTTTCACTACCGATTGCAATAAAAAGAGAGACGCATAAGTAGTTATGAGCGATATTTTACGAACTGTGATTTAGTCACTGATATTAAAAAATCGCAGGTTGTGATTGCTAGTCAATATTTTTTAAACCTGTGATTCGTAATCATAGTTACCGTTCGTTATCGTATACGTTAAACGTTTTACGAAGTAACAATTCCAATTAGTAGCAAAAATTCCCGAATTTTACCGTACAGTAACTGTGATCACAATAACGTTTTAAAATCATGGATATGAAAGTAGTAATCACAAAGTACAATGTGATACAGAAGTAGCAGTTCGACTCCTCAGTCTCACTAAACAGTTCTGATTAGTAACGAAAATTCCCGACTTTATTCGTATAATAAACTGCGATCGAAATCAAGCTTTAATTTCCCAAATATGAAACTGTGATACAGAGTTGCAGTTTCACTGCTCACTAAACAATTCCGATTAGTAACGCAGATTTCCGACTTTAATTATACAATGAACTGTGATCACAATCACATTATAAAATCACAGTTACTGGAAAGTAGCAATCACAAATTAAATTGTGATTCAAAAGTAGTTTCGCTCATCACTATGCATAACTAGATGTTATAGCTATTTTAAATGCAAAACATTCTACGGATAATCATTTTTGAGTTCAGTAAAAAATTAAAAAAAAAAACCTTGGAGTAAAGGTGCCAGCCGGTTGCAATAAAAAAGGGAGGTGCACAACTACATGTTATAGCAACCCCACAAACAAAATTTCAACATTTTTCGGCTTATCATTTTTGAGTTATGCAAAATTTCGAAATGGATTCAGGGATGATCAAAATGAATATTTCCGTTGAAATCTGTAAACCGAAATTTTTCGCGATTGCTTCTTACAAGGAAGTAAAAATCTGTATTCTATATATCTAAAATGTTAGTGTTACAAATTTGTGCGCAGATATGTATCAGTAGAACAAAAAAAGTCAGAAGGAGCTCGCAGGGATAACGAAGTGCTTCTCCAAAGACAGAAAAACGGTCAGACCGTCCCGTACCGAGTCATTGACAACCCTGCCAAGTTGTCTCCTAGTGACTGGGATCGTGTAGTGGCTGTCTTCGTCATGGGTCCAGCCTGGCAGTTTAAAGGCTACCCCTGGGAAAATCCCGTCGAAATCTTCTCCAAGAGTAAGTGAACAATAATTCACTCATTTAATTTTGTTAATAGGGTACTATACCAGTGGTGAAAGTTGAAATATGATTTTGCAGTAGAATATGAAATAGTTTTTTATGCAACTAGTGTGTAATATATATGTTTTTTTAGTCGAATATTGTTTTAACGCATGAGGTGTAGAAAGCGGATAGCACGAGATAAAAATACTATGTTGCACACGTGTTGCTTGCTTACAACATTTTTCTACAACCGAAATAATAATAAAAATTAATTTCAAATGTAACTTAAATCATTGATAAATGTGTTATTTTTCACACAAGTAACTCTTTACAAACTGAAAAGTTTGCCTAATATTTTATTTTTCATTCATGTACATATAAATTTATATATAATAGTATATTGTGTTATTAATTGCATGCGAGGCACACAAAGACACTTTTACTTTGAATAACAAATTCTATTTTTTCTTTAAACGTAGAAATTTTAAAAATTAATTACTATTTGACGTTTAATATGTAGATTACCTGTCAGTTATTCATAATTTTTAGTAACTTTATTCTTAGGTTATCTAGTTTTTATAGTGACATTTAGGTCGATATTACAGATTTCTATTGTATAAATTACTTCTTATTGGCTGATTCTATATACGGCGACGAAGAAATTAAACGGCGGCTAGAATAAAAAATTATATTACGCCGGCGTTGAAATTAAACTTCAACCTTGTCAATCACGTCACAGAAGATGTCACTTTTATGACGTTTGAAGAAAAACATATTTTTGCTATACGAATATGAAAATAACCAATACCCTGTAAAATTACCAATTTGTTCGTTACTGGCGAAGATATAACACGTCACAGGCCAAAATTTTCACTTAAAAAATGATATCTCGCTTACCACGAAAGATTTTTCAGCCGCGTTTTCACTAATGTTCTTATTTTACTATTCTTTTAGAAAAAAAAAGAATAAAAAAATGATATTGGACGCAATTACCAGTCGATTTTTAACACGTTAACCGCCGAAGATAAATTAAATAGATCGGCCTTTGCCGTATACCGGCGCAATATCACTAAATAGGGTGTCCGTTTTAAGAGGCTAACCTTTGTTATCTCTAGAACTAGAAACTTGTATGAAATGAAACAAGAAAGTAGTGTTAAAGTGTAAATTTACCAAAATTAGTTTTTGCTCATATCTAGTGAGCTATGCACTTTTTCGGGAAAACAAATATATGATTAAAATGGCCAACTAATGCGGCAACTTTACCCCAACTTAACCGACTTTGTATCTCTTACGGTTCTCGATATCTCATTAGTTAGCCTCTTAAAACGGATATCCTGTATATGTATAAAGTAATACAGGAAAAATATCGGCGGTACAAACGGCGTGTTAGGATCTTAGATGAGGTATAACATAGAGATATGGCATACTCCTATAGCTACGTACTACTGAGCAAGCAAAACATGTATGGTCGAGAATCGCCTAACAGTCGGCTGAGTGAGAACAATCCGCCAGCTGAGTAGTGCATACTTACAGTTAGACGAACGAAATATTGGTCATAGTTTTAGTCACCTATCCTCATTATTTGTTTGGTTGAGTTTTCCATATAACTCTTCCACTGGTCCACTGTTCTCAAACAGCGGGCTGCAAGCGATTTTAAACCTTAGATCTTTCGACAATATATTTGGGCAATGCTTTATCTCTATGTTATACCTCATCTAAGGTTGGGATTGATGTACTAAAATATGCTCTGGCGGTTAATGTATTTCAAAAAGTATTTAAATAAAAAGTGTTTTATATGTTTTGTTTAAATATTTAAATAGATGAGTGAATTTTGTGTTACAGTTTGCGCGTTTCACTTGAAATACGATGAGATGAAACTGGATACAAATGTGTCAAAATGGGCTGTGTCGGTTATTGAACTCAGCAGAACGAAAAGACATTTGGACAGAGCTGCTTTGATGATTTTCTGGGAGAGATTAGATAAGTAAGTGACCATATTTTTCTGTTTTAATCACATTAAATAGTCATACATTGCGTAACGCTAAATAAAAAGCAATAAAATGCTTTCATTTCATTACATTCATAAGTAAGTTTTTATTAATGATGTAACGAAAGTAGAAACAGAAACGATAACAGAAGTGGAAGTAATTGAAAAATAAAAATATTTTATTACTTTTTAATACAAAACAATGAAATTTAGATCCAATTTTTACAACGCATAATTTTCTTTAGCTTGTTCCGGTCCAAACTTTTCATTTTCTTCAAAAGTCACTGACGTTCCAAAGCTAACTTTAGCTTTGACCATTTCAAAGCATATTTGGAAATTTACCGTAAAAACTCAAATTTGTCATGTAAAAAAATGCTACCATTCAAAATTAAGATTAATTTATGGGTTTTTTTGCAATGTATGTCTTATTTTCAACAATATACGTTCTAAAATGTGTTTGGAAATTTTAAGAGTGTATAGCACTGATCCTCAAAAGAACAATCATTTTGAAGATTTAAGCTATTTTTACGGAAAAAAAATATATGTGTAGTGTCAAATAACATGTTTTGAGTTCATAAAATATCCGAACATATTTTTAAGGGTTTTATTTTTAATAATACAGTTTTGAACGTAAATATAAAATAGTAACTAAAATGTTTGTATTTTGCATTTCAGATACATGATGCAATACAAACCACACTTACGCTTCTAAACCAACCAACCATCGTGTTCGTAAGTTCGAATTTACGCTACCCTGTAAATAGATACAAATTATTTATAGTTTGTAAAAGTTTATTCTCACTTATATCAATAAAACAAACCAGATCGTAAATAAATTGTTTACAAAACTAATTATAGTTATTTTCCTAGTAGCCGAATGATTGACTCCTGTACTTCCATTGTGGGCATTAAGTTTTTCCTTAGTGTCATGATTTCCGCGGCATGCTTCACGCGAACTATGTGAGGTTCAGATGGGATAATATACGCTACTATCATTGACAATAGTATTATTATATGCTGCAACATTTCAAAATCATTAGTCAGATTATTGCTACTAATTCTTATATTTTGGAATTCAATAATCATTTTCGACCTCTACTAGTTTTGGCAACACTTCAGAAAATGAAAATTGTTTTGAAAAATGTAATGTGCACATAAATAGTCTAGTCTAGCGCTGCTGTCGACAAAATATAACTAGATGAAATATTCCTCATCCTTCCGTATGGAATGTTTTATTTTTGTTGAGCCCTAAAGAGAAAACAGAGATAGATATATAATGAAGGTATTGTTCGAGCATTGTTCGCTAGAGGCATCAGTGTAGTTGTCATTATTTTCTATTATTTAGATTTTTTTGTCAATGACGTGTTATATTTGATTATTATGAAACATATAAATTTAAAACTTCCAATTCTAAAGTCAATCTGATCTGAAGAGTACGGGCGCCTCTAGTGAACAATATTCAAACAATACTAGCAGACATGTTTATCTCTATTGTCTCTTTCTGGCTTACCGAAAACAAAAAACCAAGTGAAATTTTGTCTAATGGGGAAGTTTAGCGTGGTTGAAATTACATGTGAAATATCTTTTAGTAAGTATATGAACAAATATAATTTAAAATGTAATTGAAAATTAAAATTATGTTGCCAATTATTTATAATTAATAATTTATCTTCGAGCCACACTGACGTCACAAGTGAGTTATGCGCTTGCGCAGAAGGGATGGTGAGACCTGAGTTTTTGAACGTAGGTTGTATTTTGAGGCATTACACCACACGTTTCTCTGTTGCCATGGGAAACCAGCGCGCTTGTTAAGATAGACGATACGTTCTCTGCGAGCCACACTGACGTCATTTTTGTATAAAATTTAAATTTTTGAGAAATCTAGGCATCTTTGGGTGAAACAAAATGTAGAATATCACTTTTGAGGGCAATCTTGATAAAATAAAAAAATACGCTAAACTTCCTCATTATATTTTGTCGTTGCTTGGGCGGCCCAATCATCTCAGTGGCCGTGGTCCAGAAAAGAGCGGGAAATTTAAATAGACGTCATGAAAAGGCATAGCGATAAATTTAATAAGGGAAAAGATGTATTGGCAATACGAGCCCAGTCGCACATGAATTGGACCAAAGTAATATTCAATAAAAAAAACTTTTTTCTTAATTAATTTTATTAAATACAAATTATTTATAGAAAGACAAATATGTGTATCAGGTACACTATAGTTTTAGCAATCAATCAACATTTAATACGTATTCCAGTTACTCTAATTATAAAAAAATAAATAAATACAATATTGTGTCTGGCGCATAACAATTGGACCATAACTCGAACGTAGAGGTAAATGCTTATGTCTCGATGAAAAACCCAAGCCGTGATTTTTTTGTGCAAATATCTTATCGAGTATGCCTTAAAGAAACAAATAAAACACTTATTATTCATGTCGAAGCAGCACAGTTATCAAAATGGTACGCGGAAAGCTGTTATCATCTGATATGCGAGATTCGATTGTTGCTGCGCATCATAATGGACTTTCTGAGCATAAAATTGCAAAAAATTTAAGTATTCCTCAAGGAACGATGAGAAACATAATTTCGCAGTTTAAGAATACCGGAAATATAGATATAAAAGTTAAAACTGGCCGTACTTCGGCTATTACAAAAAGGGATGAACGTGCTCTCCGGGTATTTATTAAAGAAGATCGGCGAGTTTCTTCTCGGGAATTGGCTGTCAAATGGGCAGATGCGATTGGTAGATCGATTTCAAAGGACACTTGCTTGAGAAGCATGAAAAAAAATGAAATATGGGTTCTACAATGTAAGATAGACAAAAACTTTCTTCCTTTTCAAAAATATACAAACAAGTTTTTTTTTAATCTAGACGAAGGAGAAGCCCCTTCTTACACAAAACAGAAACGAGCCCGATTTGTATGGGCAAAAGAACGCAAAGACTGGGTCCAGAGTAAATGGGACTCAATTATATGGAGTGTGTTGGTGACACAAGAAGTAGAATTATTCGAATGCTAGGGGAAAAATATCACAGAGACTGCCTCAAAAGAAAGGTCAAGTTTCCGACATCTGTGATGGTATGGGGATGCATGTCCTCACAAGGAGTTGGACGTCCACTTCTTATTAACGGTACCGTTAATGCTGAAAAGTATAAGAACAACTTACAAGAAGAATTGTTGCCTTCGATTCAGAACATATCGTTACCAGAAGGGGATTTTATATTTCAACAGGACGGTGCAGCTTGCCATACAGCTAAAACTGTAATGTTATGGTTGCAGGAAATGAACATATCTGTATTAAAATGGCCTTCAAGCAGCCCTGATCTATCACCGATCGAAACTCTCTGGCATCAAATGAAAAAAGAACTGCGAACCACTCCAGTCCGTACCATTCCTGAATTAAAGACAAAAATTCAAGATATTTGGAATAATTTTACACCAGAATAATGCAAAACTTTAGTAGATATAATGCCAAAACGAATTGATGCAGTTTTGAGACGTAAAGGAGACTGTAACTTTCAGTAACTTTAAGAAATTCCTAAAAAAAAAACTGGTCCAATTGATATGCGCCAGACATAATATTTTGTTTACTTAGTTTTTTATAAAAATAGTAACTGGAGTCCGTATCAAATATTGTTAATTAATTGCTAAAACTATAGTGTATATGATACACATATTTGTATTTTTATAAATAATTTGTATTTAATAAAATTAAGTAAGAAACAAATATTCTTTATTAATTATTTCTTTGGTCCAATTCATGTGCGACTGGGCTCGTAATATGATGATAGAAAACTAATATACTATCTACAAAATGCGATCTCTACTAGGGGACGAGTGCGCTGCAGTCGCTTGGACCCAAGCACGACTTCATACCAGCTTGGTCGTAGTCGCGGGACTTTAAGTAAACGTCATGGAAGCAGTAAAAAAGCGCATTTTATTGCCAATACATCTTTTCCCTTATTAAATTTAAATATAATGGGGAAGTTTAGAGTGTTTTTTAAAATTTTTTTATTTTATCAAGATTGCCCTCAAAGTGATATTCTACATTTTGTTTCACCCAAAGATGCCTAGATTTCTCAAAAAATGAAATTTGATACAAAAAGTTCTCGCTCTTTTCTAGACCACGCCCAATGAGATTATAAAAAAAAATCTAACTAAAATTTACTTTCTCAGTCTCAGTACATTCAAAAACTGAAACACGCAAGTCGCAGTAACCGTTTACATTTTCTAGGACGGTTCCTGAAAAGTGTTAACAAATTATCGCGCAAAGGAGGTCCAGTTGACAGGTTATTTGTTAATAAATTTGTTTTCCTACGACCACTGTTAAAAATAGTCTTTTTAACGGTTGCTTAGCAAGTTAAAAATAACAGTTTATAACACAGTGAATACTTTTAAATCGTAGTCATTGACAACGTGTTAAAAAGGAACTAAATCTAGTTACCTGTCAGAAATGTCATTCTATAATGCTTAGTTTTTATTTACTGATACATAACTAGGGTCGTAGGAAAAATAGTGTATGATATTTGTGTTATAAGTGATTTTATTTCGTTCGTGGGGTTTGTTAAACTCGGCTTCGCCTCGTTTCAAACATCCCCACTCACTCATAAAATGTCACTTTTAACACTTTTATCATAAATAACTATTATTGCATGGTTTCTTTATATTTTTATAACTTGATTCATTTGAAAACTCTCAAAATTGGAATCAAACTGAATACTTCCGAGTTCGTAAGTCGTTGTCATCCTAACTTCAGAATAAATTGAAATAGTGTAAAAAAAAAAAATCAATTGTCTTCCAAAGCTAAAGATAAAGTTTAAGGTTGCTAATTTTTAACGATACTTACTTCTACAAAAATTATGGCGAAACATTTTATGAGTAATATGAAATAAATGCCTCTTTTTACTTCGTACGGTTCATCTGAGTCTGGTGGATTACGCATACCTGGATAATAACATATAGTTCCATTTGGTACTCCAGCTTGTGTCCAATGGTCTAAATTTATTCTGTATTCTAAAACAAAACATGACGTATATTGCGTGCACATTTTCTCACATTATTGTTGTTATAGAAGAATAGTTTAAGAAAATATTTATATATAAAAATAATATAACTATAAAAAAATGTATTACAAAAAAGTGTCTGAAAAAGGTGCACGCCAAAATCACTTAATCTTTTAATTTTGAAAGATATGAGCAAAAAATCGTAAAATTTGCATTTTCATTCGTCACTCCATACGGCAACATTGGTCTAATTTAACCGACCTCGTATCTTTTACTGTTCTCAATATCACCATGCATAACAAGATATTTGGGACACATGTATACAAGGTGTGAAACGAATATACTACCCTACGCGGTGGTGAATCGTTTAAAAAATGAGTGACGTCATGTTGCCCTGTTGCATCAAAAGTCCGCTAGATAGTAGACAGTTTATAACACTTTTGAACGTGTCTCACTAGTGTTATAAGTTACAGAATAGGCAAAATATACAGGATTGCCTATCTATATATTTTTCAATTAACGACGAAACCTCTTGGAGTGAATTCAAGAGACTAGAATCCCATGTAAACGTAATAGTACATGACGTAATTACTTTAGTAGTATTATTTGATGACGTGTATCTTTTTCCTTTTTACTGTGTTTAAAAATGATAGACAATGAAAATCTAGGAAATAATTGTATACTTTACCTGATAATGTGTAATTCACGTATCCCTCATTATCATCTAACTTTGCTTTAAGTACTATGTCACTTGTAAACACCATTAAACAAGCCTACAAACATAAAAAATAATATATTGTTCTTATTAAAGATGATCTTCTTACGTTTGTAAAAATAGAGAAAAATGTTATAAATCTCATTATATCTATCCAAGATCCAATATTGGCAGTTCTTTTTGTCTGAGGTCTCTTCTTTTTTACTACCATAATGTGAGCATCAATATGGATTTTTATAATATTGTTTATCATGGCTATTAAAGGAGCAGCAGGAATTGCAAAGGAGAACATTGTAACGAAACCGAATTCCACAACTAAAAGATATTCAATAAATCATTCACACAGTCAGAAAAATCTGCTACGATCCCAATAGAACCGACCGCCACTATCAAATACAAAAATGATCTACACACAACTTACAATCATCTCGTCCCAAAATAACAAAACCTTTAAATTTCAATAAATTATTGCGCCTAAAGAGTCGTTTTTTCAGTTTATACTGACGTCATCAATTCTGCTGTAAAAATGATTACACTTTTATGTAGCATCTTTGTCGTATATACACGGCAAAGATGAACCTTTTATTCATTCTCATTATCGTACGTGTTAAAGAGGGGTACACCGGGTGTTAGTCAATGATCTAATAACTAGTACTAGATGCTCCCTTGTCCGTACTACGCATAGAGGTAATATAATATTATATATAGCGTCTCCGTTTTGAGAGGCTAACCATTGGGATCTCGAGAACAGTGGTCAGACCATCATCTAAAATTATTGTTGTGTCCCATGATGGCAAGGGATAAGTTGCACAAAAACACACGTAGACACTAAATAATTATAAATTTTATTTACGGCGATCTAAGAATTGTTGGAGAGATGATGGTCTGACCACTTGAAGGGCTGGATGTGGAATGTGTATTGCTGGAGTTTAGGTTTTGAGGAACGGTCAAGATAAGGATTTTTGGATGAAGTACAAAGGGTCATAAAATGGACTACGTGACTTACAGGGGTGGTAAACAGATGAGTCACGTAGTGAGCATTTGGATGGGAAAATACAGGATCTGTACAAATACTTAACAATAACAAGATGATACAACTTATCTAAACTAGAAATATACATTGAACTTATTATCTAACATGCATTAAACAATTATTTAAGATACGTACAAAATTATAATTAACATGCAAATATATCTATACTCTAAAGTCTAAATAATGGTGGTACACAACAATTAAAATGGGCAACTAATGCGGCAACTTTACGCCAATTTAACTTACTTCATATCTCTACGGTTCTCGAGATCCCAATGATTAGCCTCTTAAAACGGATATCCTGTATATGTAATTGGTCAAAGAAAAAAATGAAAAATCTTCAGGACACCCCTATATGAGACGCCTCAGGATGAGATACAGAAACAAAAGAAAGTACAAATATGCATCTAAATAAGTAGTATTCTCACACCAAGTTTCAAAAGTTTAATGCATTTAGTACTAGAGTTATTAATAAAAATATGTCTGATGAGGTGCACTTTCAAAAGGCTCTAACTCTGTAACGAAAATTTCCGAACGTACATTTATATGAATTTTTTTAACTTAAAATGACTCCCCAATATATGGTTTTATTTTGGCACACTCGTGTTGAATCAACCAGTATATAAAATTGATGACGTTTCACTATGCACATTCAAATACACATTGGCAAAAATCATCGTAAAAAATGTTAAAATGGGATTATAGTACATTGAACCATGCTTATTTATAAAAAGAACTCGATATGCGATTTTTTATACGATTCCTATACCTCTCTTGCCAAGGTGTACTTCTTATTTACTTTGCCTGTTTCTTACCCATTTCTTCATACAGCTTGAGTAAATGTTCTTGTTTATAATTGGAAAGCACATAATCCTTTTCCCATCTTGGGATGTGACCCATGTGGTCAGCTGCTCCAGTTCTTTTTTGTCTGTACCAGACAGTAAAAGTCCTATAAAGATATTTCATTTATTATTTGTATTTACTGTATGATATTTCTTACGTATATATGTAGTTACAAATTTGAGTTGAAATCGGTAGTACAGTAATTAAAAACAATAGAAGAGTAAAAACATCCACTACACAGCCAGCCGGGCTACATTGATCCATAATTAGCGGGACGGTTTGAGGAGTGGTGTAGAACCTCGGGTCGTTTGGATGGGTGAAAAACCGACCCTAAAATATAGTACAACATTAACATTGTAACAATAATAATTCCGCATATAGGGCACGAGAGCAGCACCGTCGACCTGTGCCCAAGCCTCTCAGCTCATTTCACACTATTCTATGATTGTCTCAGTTCACACTATTCCAGGCGGAAGAGAAGAAGTGGCGGAAATGTAAATCGACGGAATTAGCGGGTTTTGTATTCATTCCATTTTGCCTCTGCGATCTCTATGTGTGGTTTATCCATTACGCCCTTTTAGTGTTTCTCGTGTCAGTATATGTTGTTGAGTTTGTTATTGTTGTTGAGTTTGTTATTTTATTTATTGTTAAAAGTGGCAAAGTTACGGAGTAATAGAACATTTCTTTGCTGGACATTATATTGTTTACTCTTCGTGGAAATATGAATATGTCTGTTTATTTTGCAAATTTGACTGGCGAGGTTCGAGATCGTTATTTGGACAAGATTAGTTTGATTAATAATGTTGATCCATATAATTGCGATTTGCTAAGTTTTTCAAGAAAAGTTTTCCATCCATATTACAAGTGGACATTTATCAGTACTTAGTCTTAAAGAAGAGTTTTTATACACACACAGAACTTAAAGCTTTCAAAAGTTTGGAAGCCTACAAGTACATTTCAATCGGACTTTTTCTCTATCGCCTAGAATAGTGTGAAATAAGAATCATACAATAGTGTGAAATGAGATGAGATGAGTGGGTACAGGTCGACGGTGCTGCTCTCGTGCCCTATTATGCTGATGTTAGGCCGCGAAAATTTGATGAATTTATTTTACGTTTACTTCGATTTTTTTTACCTTAAAAAATGCGTAATAGAGAAGAGCAGTGTAGTTATTAATAAAAGAAAATATAAACATCTTCAAAATGTAGGAATTATCAAAATCAGTTTGTCTTTCCGGCATTTCAAATTCAACCAATCGAGCTACAATTGGTTCGTATAGCTGAAAATAGTTAATTCAGTATCATAATTTATTTCTCCGTTCTATGAATCTTATCCACCATAATACAAACTCTTTGCAAGATCAAAATAAGGATCGTATTTATTAACGAAGATAGAAACAATGCAGAAAAACTCCAATCAAACATGACATTTATTTTAAATTCAAGTGTTAGCAGAAGGTAGTTAAAGTAGAGAGATAGACAGGTCTGAAAAAAAATACTCATTAATAATCAAATCACATTATAATAGATAATGTTATTAGGATTAAAAAATCGCTTTTAATCCTTATAACAAGTATTATTTTTCTTCAACCGAAATAAATACATCTACATCTTAACATCATCAAAGTGGTTTTCAAATAGGGATTATTGAAAACCTTCAGCTGATCTATCTGAAGGTGTTTATCTCATTTACATATTTCACTCTCCAGAGATTAAAATATTATATATTTAGCAAATAATATCACTTTTCAAATATTAAAATGAACAAACGTCCGGTTATGTAAAAGGATCATTCACATCTATGAAATTAAGCACGTAATTCCACATACGACTTAAAGAAGTGTTAAGTAGGCAAGGAAAAAAATAAAATCATTCTATGCTTTTTTATTATTCCACAAGATATAATTTATTTGAAAATGATGCAAATATTAAAAAAAATCACGTCTGGACAAATATTGGCAAGAATCTATCAAAATATTTTAGTCAATTTATTTTCTATATTCAACAAAAATTATCTTCGTCATTCCCGTCATTTTTTGATTAAAATTTTCCCAATTTCCAAGTTTTAAACGAATTTGATTTAGTGAATGTACCACTGATCTCTTTATACACAACTGGATAGGACATAGCATATGAAAGAGTGAAGCCTGCGGCGGCCATTTATCTGAGGTCTAAATCTAATTCGATTGCCGCGAAATATGAATAAAGTCATTAGTATTTATAAAGAAATATGAGATAGTTATTTACATAACAAGCGTGGAAAGTGGTAAATAGCAAGCGTGTGTAGAGATTGAAGAACGAGGCATGTAGCGCCGAGTGATTTAATACACGAGCGTTGCTAAGCACTTTCAAGCGAGTTATGTACACTATTTTTCAGACGACCACAATAGTTATTTACATACCAAATGCGGGAACGACTGGTTTCCGGAGAAGTGTTTGGCGGCGCGAGCTCGCGAGCGCTGCCATAGAACGATTCCGGAAACCCAGTTCACGCAAGAGGTTTGTACAATATTTTTCGTACGAATTTATACAAATAATAATTAGTTATTTTTGAACAAATAAAATTATTTATTACAAATTATACATGATTTGTGGTTATGTGTTTCAGAACTAACAAATGCTGTCAATCTGTCATTATGACAGCAGTTGTTGCCAACATTGTATATCAAATGCACTAAATTTACTTTTTCTACATTAAATTTCGTTCAATAATCCCCTATTTTCTTTTAATATTATTAGATAAAAGAATGTTTAAAACATTATACTATTTTATTATAAATATAGTTTTTTAATAAATGCTGTAGAAGTAGGAGTGTTTTTTTCAAAATTTCCCGGTCACCTATCTGGTGGAGACCTGGGAAATTGACGTTCCAGGCGTTGCTTAGGCAACGCGAAACAACACATTTCAATGCATGAGTACGAAAAATATTTTTCGTACGAATTTATACAAATTAGTTATTTTTGAACAAATAATATTATTTATTACAAATTACACATGATTTGTGGTTATGTGTCTCAGTACTAACAAGTGCTGTCAATCTGTCAACATGACAGCAGTTGTTGCCAACATTGTATATCAAATGCACTAAATTTACTTTTTCTACATTAAATTTCGTTCAATAATCCCCTATTTTCTTTTAATATTATTAGGTAAAAGAATGTTTAAAACATTATACTATTTTATTATAAATATAGTTTTTTAATAAATGCTGTAGAAGTAGGAGTGTTTTTTCCAAAATTTCCCGGTCACCTATCTGGTGGAGACCTGGGAAATTGACGTTCCAGGCGTTGCTTAGGCAACGCGAAACAACACATTTCAATGCATGAGTACGAAAAATATTATAATAAAAACAGGCTTTATACAAAAGTGTCAATGTCAAACAAAACTCACAAAAGCATTGACGTTTGGGTTTGAGGTTAAGTATCACTAGTTAACCGGAAACTGATTTGGAAGTGTAGTACGTATTATTTGAACAATTAATAAAACTATCAGTACGTTTTGACTCTTTATTTTTGTTATTAATTTACTACCAATTTTAAAATCGTAGTTTTAAGCAAATTTTCATTAATTTTGTTACATTTCATTATCAAAGTTCCATCAATTGACCATTAATCGTCATATCCGGTTATATTACACACTAGTGTGTTATTATAACACACGCCGTGTGCTATGTTACATTTTCTGGTGTTTAATTACAGTGTAAATATGGCTACTTTCATATGTGGTCGTCTGAAAAATATTTTTATTTATTTTGTATTGTTTTAGGTACTTATGTAATTGATAGAATGATGAATTTATCTTGCTTTCATAACAACAAATTTAATTACTAAAAAATAAGATAAAAACGACTATGACCGAACAATGCTTAAATCTCTGAGCTTCAACAAGCAACAATGATATTTTACGAGCATTATAATAATAATCATTTACTAAATATGGATTTTCAGTTTTTATTCCGACATAAAATCACCTCTGCTTTTATACATATATCATGTAAAAATAGAATGTGTTAAACTAAAAATGATATTCTGCGAATTTTATGCGTAGTATATTTTTACTTGGATTTTGAATATTGCATTAGATTTCCCTTTACATCGAATATTAATATTTTACGCAATTCGTTTTTTTTTCATTTTTTACTTGTTTGCATCATTCTATCAATTAAATATACAGATACCTTATACAATACAAAGTTAAATAACTAAAACAAATCAAATTTAAAAAGATTTCTCATATGTCGTTGTAAATACTAGTGACTATTCATATTTTGCGCCAATTGAATTAGATTCAGACCCCAGGAAAATGACCGCCACAGGCTTCACTTTCTCATATGCTATGCTCTATCCAGGTATTATAGAGATCAGTGGGATGAAACCATCGTCTTCTTGTATTTTCTTTTAAAACAAAAACAGTATTAGAAGCAATGCCTTTTAAGACGGTTGAAGAGAAATTTATTTGATGTGATTTACCAGAAATATGCAGCCTACAAGTGAAACAAATTTGCGAACAAATTTGATGTACAGGGGTATGTACAATGCTGGTAGTCCTAATTCTGTTATTTTTGCATGCTTTGCAAAATTTTCAAACTCTGGCCTAAAATTATTAATTATAGAAAATACGATTTAAGTCGGTTTATGATAGGGTGACCAGACATTACGGATTTCAGGTATTTTTTTTGAAATCGTTCTATAATCTATCACATCCCTGCCATAGGCGTGCGCGCGGTGGGTGCCGTGGGTGTCGTGGCACCCCCTTATATATTACTAATAATTAAAAGTTCATAAATGTTAAAATGACGCACTTACATACATACATAAATTTTGTAGGCAAGAACAAGGCAAACATATATATTATTCTCTCATTATTTACAGAATTAAATAAAAAATGATGTTGACAAACGCGAAATATCCCAAAAATACTCATTTTTGTTATATTATCTCTTTTCGTTCCTACGTTATTTGCTGTTAAAGTTGCACCTCAAAAAAGTGTGTTTTTGGCTTTTTCTCTAAAATGGGTAGAGATACAGTCTCAATGATTATACCAGTCGATTCAACGGGCAGTGTTACGTAAAGAAATGTTTTCTCCACATATACGTTCTTTAGAACGATTAGGTGAAAAATGAGAAAATCGAAAAAACCTAAATGCAAAATTTTTCCGAGCAACTTTTTTCTTCCAAAACTATTCATTTTCTAGACTTAAGTAAATATCGATGCGCTGATTTCAAAATTTCAAACCGAATTGAATTATCTCTTACCGTTCTCGAGATATTCGTGATCTAAGTTAAGTTTTGGCAATACTTAAAAAAATAGTTTTTTTTGGTATATCCCTTTAAGGGTTTGGTTTATGACTTTGGCGACCTCACCAATCGATTCGACGGGCAAAATTATATAAGCATACCAATTTTTTAGATTTTTATTGCAAAGGATACAATTTTTAGAAAGGAAAAACGAAGTCAGCGAAAATCGAAAAAATGGCAAGGGGTATATCAGATTTTTTTCGATTTTTGACCATTTTCAGTTTTTTCCTTGTAGAACTTCTGTCTGCTGATATATAAATCTGAAAATTGGTACGCTTAAGTAATTTTTCCCGTAGAATCGAATGGTGATGTCGCCGAAGTTATAAACCTAACCATTTACGGGGTATACCTAAAAAACCTGATTTTTTAGGTATAACTTTAAATTCAAATATCTCAAGAACGGATCGAGATAATTGAATTCTGTTTGAAAAATTGGAATCAGCTCATCGATATCTACTTAAGTACACAAAATGAAAAATGTTGGAGATAAAAAGTTTCAAGGTGAAAAATTGAAATTTAGGTTTTTTCGTTTTTCTTATTTTTCACCTAATCGTTCCAAAGAACGTATATGTGGACAAAACATTTCTTTATATAACTTTTCCCGTAGAATCGAATGGTAAAGTATTTGAGATTGTATCTGTACTCATTTTTCGAAGATACTAAAAAAACACTGTTTTGAGGTACAACTTTGACAGCAAATATCTCCGAAACGAAAAGAGATAATTAATTTCTGTTTGTAAATTTGGCATCAGCGTAGCGAATTCTTTAAAAAATATTACAAATAAAATCTTGTAAATTTTGAAAATTTTGGAGCAAAAAAATCGATATTTTCAAATATTTTCAGGTTTGCGGAAAAATACAGCTTCAGCGGCTTTGGGAATTACTTTGCCTGTTGTTACTATTATATACATAAACTATTTTTCCAAGTAATATTCATCATAGTGTGAAATTCTTCCACTTACATTTAATACTTTTATTTTATAATTATAATTATAATAATTTATTTTGACACCTCCAAAAGAAAAGTTCTGCGCACGCCTATAATCCCTGCCACAAAATCGACAATAAAATCTTAGTTCATTTATCACTAGAAACGTAAGACTTTTTGCAATTTGTAACAAAACTTCGAAGATTTTCAACTCAATTTCTAGAAAAACAAAAAAAAGTTACAAGTAAATATTGTTGTTGTTAACGAGTTCTAGCACTACTGATAGAAATAGAGGAAAATAGCCCGGTTTTATAACTTATATATCTGGTCACCTTATTGAACATATACCTGATATCATGTTCTTCTAAAGAACTATAAGCAATATTCCAACGACAAGTCAAAATTGCTTCTTTTCTTTTCCAAAGTATCAAATATACCGAAGCTAAAATAATACATATTAAAAATATAGATTTTCTTCTGGGTACTACTACTATTACATTACTATCTAATATGTATAGTAATCTTAGATCATATATCACTAGATACGTAAGACAGGCCAAATTTTGGTCAAATTTAGAAGGAGGAACCATATCTCCCGCACATACCTAATTTGCTTACATTACCAACTCAAACATAAACATCTATTATTGCAAGTGTTGGTGACACTGCATGTCAAACATTTTTTTTGTGTCGTCGTCATGTATATGTCAGAAATTATTCCAAGAACATGATCAATAGTTGTAGATGTACAAAAGATGAATCAAAATTGTCATTTCATGCGTAAGTATTATAAATATTTTTATTAGTTAATGTTTAAAGTAGCACGTTTTTAAATTTACAAATTTTCCCTTTAAGCTTTCCGAAAGATTCATTCAGAAAAGCACGTTAGGTTGAAGCTCTACACCTAACTCATAAAGTAATTCATAATTCTTTTAAATAAGTTTAAAGCATATTGACAATTGTGTACAATGTCAGATATGTCATGATGGGTTTCAAATTTGACGTTTAATTCATACTTCCGCCTCCAAATGAGAGAAATAGTATATCCATCCTTCTATGTTTGGCCAAAAATTTAACACGTACAATATAGGCAAGATTGTGATATATGATCTAAGACACTGATCTCTATATAATACCTGGATAGGGAATAGCATATGAAAAAGTGAAGCATATGGCAGCCATTTTCCTGAGGTCTAAAACTTTGAAAAAAAAGTTACAGAATTAATTAATATTCCATATAGTTTAATACAATCTATTTTTACATGATATAAAAATACAGAGCTGGTTTTATGTCCGAATAAAAACTGAAAATCCATATTTAGTGAATGCTTATTATTATAATGCTCGTAAAATATCCTTGGTGCTTGTTGAAGGTCAGAAATACTATACGATTTAGGCATTGTTCTGTCATAGTCGTTTTTAACCTACTTTTAGCAATTAAATTTAAGAACGTTCATTCTGCAGTGCAATCTGTTATCATGAAAGCAAGATAAATTCATCATTCTATCAATTACATAGTAACCTGAAACAATTCAAAATAAAGCAACTAAAACAAATCAAATTTTGAAAGATTTCTCATATTTCGTTTAGATACTAATGACTTTATTCATATTTCGCGCCAATTGGATTAGACTGAGATCTCAGAAAATGGCAGCCATGGGCTTTACTTTTTCATGTGCTATGCCCTATCCTGTGTATATGATCTAAGACAGTAATGTACAATAAAAAATATCCAATATCAGTAACCTAGCAACAATCATTGGATATTTCAGTCTATCATTTATCGTTATTTATGTGCCATACAATATTTTATTCAACACCCTTTAATATTGATACAAAATATATTTATATCAAATGATCGTTTAAACAACCTTAATAAAAATACATAATAATTTTATAAAATAATCAATTCGGTCAGTATATTATTTAAAAAAAAAAGTTGTAGTACTGGTGTTTTCATTTACTGTCTTAGGAATATTTGGCGAAAAAATGTTCATTCAAACAAAGTTTGTCTTTTATATTTACCCCAAAATGAGACGAGTGTAGCGTAAGCTACCGTATACTCGGTATCTATAATGTTTGCTATTTTATACATGGCATAACTATCTCTCAGAGGCGTCACTGGACAATATTCACACCTTGGACATAGTAACTTATTACTATTAAGAACCTGTTTCGCTCTAAAACAAGCACAAAATATTAACCGAAACATTATAAAGGCATTCGGATATTTACGGATCTGCATATGACAATGGAAGAAAATAATTAAGTAAGGAAATTGTAACTCCTACGATTATAGGGACTATTAACATTTTATTATAAAAGGACATCCAGGCAAAATATATGGCTACATTGGCTCCATAATATCTTTCTATTACGTCTAGTGGTTGCCTTTTGAAAAAATTTCTCGGGCTAGACCAGAATTTTCTTAATAACTAGAAACAAAATAAATATTAGTTACTTTTTAATTATTTACACTTCCGAATGGAGTACATGCATGCATTTTTCATTTCTTTATATGATATAAAGTAGTTTTAAAAGTATATAATAAAGAAGGCATTGTATCATTCCGGTTTTGACGTTTCGACATTTGCTCTATTTTTGTAAGTGTGCACATGAAGAGCAAATGCAGCTGAACAGATTTTAATTATACTTCGGATGTCAATAGCAGAAGTTGATCAACTTCGGTAAAAATAAAAATAAACCAACAAAAATACATGTATGTAATCCATGAACTAATAATGTTGTATGTGTATATTACTTGTCTATCATTTAAAGGATCAGAAGGATTAGAATTCCATATACTCGTGCCGTCGTGAGGAGGAAAGGCAGCTATAAACACCTCATAATTAAGCAAATTATGTATTCCTATATCTTTTGTTAGTGAACGACCAAATGGAATACGTTTTAATACATTATATGTTACTAAAAATCTTTCATTTCTTAAACATCTTAATGGCTGGTTTCCTGAAAATGTTGGTCTAAAAAAAGATAGTATTTTATATATTTGTATTATTTTTAGAAGCGTCCATCTCATCTGAGACACTACATCCTAGATGAAAAAGGACCTGAACTATCTGAGGTAATAGGGTTTTCCAACAGGACGTATTTTCTTAGTACATTATCACAGTGAAGGCCGTTTTAAACTAGTCTATATATGGGACAATATATAGTACAACAAATGGTACAATATCTTGTACCAAAAATTGTTAGATGATGACGAAGTTTTGTATGATAAAATTCAATTTCTTGTAAAAGATATTGGCTCTGATTCTGTACACTTTCCTTGAATATGTCGTGACAAGCAAAGTTAATCATGAATTCATTTACATTTAAAATTTACAATACTTACAACTTTACCAGTAGCAACACTAAGTTTTTATAACCACACTACATACAATAAAAACAAATAAACATTAGAACCGCATGGAATCACAAACTTCATATATGCATAAGCTCACAGCCAAATTGGCTGACAGATTGTATGAAAAATAGAATGTGTTCTGCTTTTTCAACACATTTACGATCATATACAATATTTCAAACAATTTGCTGCTTGATACCAAGCAATTTAAATTGTACCACAAATAGTACAAGATCTTGTACAATTTATAGGCTAGTCTAAAACGGCCTTAAATTTAGTCAAAAATTAAAAAATTTTGATACAAGACATTGTACCATTACCATTTCTTGTATTATTTATTATTCCATATATAGGCTAGTCTAAAACGACCTTTAGTTAAATAATAAAAAGCGTGACGAAATAATACTTTTTTTCACGAGATTATATTTTTCGAACTTTGTGAATATTTTATGGCTTGTATGCAGTATTTTTTTACGAAATAAAATATACCTACCACATTTTTTTAATACAGATTAAAATATAAAAAAATCAGAAAAGCTTAAACTATCCTATATACAAGGTGGAAATGAACTTAATGTCATAAATTTAAGGGTGAGTAGTATGAGATGTGTAGATTACGAAAGTGAAAGAATTTTTTAAAAATTCGCATATTTAAGGGTATTTTTCATTATGTTAACATTTTTTGTACTACTGGACTACTGGCAATGCATTTGAATTATTCTGTAAATAAAAACATAATTTTCGTTAAAAATACTATTTACTTTAATTATTAAGAATAATATCTTACACAACTAATTTTGTAATGTATTTTTGATAAACATATTTTTAATGAAATATGAATTAAAAAAACAGTAAAAAAAAGTTTCCTTACGAAAAGTTGAATCTACTTTTTTCGAATTTAAAAAAAATTCTATCACTTTCACTTTCTACACATGTCGTACTACTCATCCTTAAATTTATGACATTAAGATATTTTTTACCCTGTATATCACTTATAACGAATGATTTTTCAGTTGCGTTTTTATTAATATTTTTATTTCACTCTGTTCTCTCAAACAAAAAAAAAAAAACAAGGTATAGGACCCTATGGAAACGGAGCACACCACAAAACATGGAAAACTACATTAAACCAAAATAACTCCGCTGTTATAAAAATGAGTTTATATCTTCTTGTTAATAATTAAGTTTGTACTTACTCAGCTCGATGAAAGTTGGGGCTTAAAGGATCTTGAGCAGTTAATTCATTCCTCAAAATCTTGCACTTAAGTGGTTCAGGGCGAAAATAAGTCTCTGCAAGCTTCTTGAACGGAATGTCATATTTCTTGGCAAAGGAATACAGTTTAGTCCTTGGTGTATGAATTTTTACGAAAACCAAATTTTTCTGTATCTATAAAACATAAAAATAGCACAGTATCAATAATAAACTGACAAAAACAAAAAAAAATTCAAAGCATTAGAAATTTCTATCGCTTTCTATCTTCAGTTTTTTTCAGACATGATTATTTGTTAATATTTTATAAATTCGCCTTTATTAGTATAATGCTTGTATTCATTTTGACCTTATTTCTTGATTGGACAATACCACTGATCTCTATATAATATCTGGATAGGTTATGAGCATATGAAAACGTGAAGCCTGTGGCAGCCATTTTCCTGAGGTCTGAATCTAATTCAATTGGCGCGAAATATGAATAAAGTCCATCCACCCGTTCAGATGTATGTGTGCACGTGTAGAGCAAATTTAGCTGAATTGATTTTAATGAAATTTGTTTCTTTGCGGTTCTGACATGAATGGTACGAGTTGATTAACTTTTGACAAAAGTTTGTCAATTGGAAGTGACATGTTTACATCCAGGCACTCTAGTTGTTTTGGAGAATGCACAGGCATTTATGTGCAAAATAAATGATGATATATTTTTGTTATTATTATAATAGTATGACACACTAAATAATGAATAACAAGGAGAGTGATATAAAATATGAAATTATTTAACAATCGATGATATACATAAATAAAAATAGGGCTTGCAAGCATGTGAGAGAATATGTCAACCGGCAAGACAATAACAGCCATAGTGACCCGTACCTCAGATGGTAATGCGACATCCCGGCAAGATTTTCTTTTATCATAACTAAATTTTAATATTCTGTAAATATTGTATATATTGTAAATAGTAGTAAATTCTTTTCTAATTTAATACATATAGATCGTAAGTTTACCTAATTATATTCTTTGAATTATTTCGAATTAGTAATAAATTTAATAATTATTAAAACTATTCGAAAACAAAATTATGAAAAAGGTTGTTTATACAAATTTTAATTATTTGAAATTATTTTATTGTAAATAGTCCTAATAGGGTGGTTGCAAGAAATTTGAATTCGGAAATCTATATTATATATGGATACATTTATCTATTTAAACATTATTTGTGAAAACAAAATGGTAATAATCCCTATAAATTAAGAGTTACGTTAAGTTAAATCACGTGACTTAAAGTGTCCCCCCACTATTTGCTGATGTCATTGGTCATGGTGCCGCAGTGCACCAATAAGTAAACAGCTTCACTGGTTGGCGAACACGCGCAGTTTAGAACCATGACCATTGACATCATAGGAGTGGGGGATATAAGCAAGAAATTTTGGCGCGATTATTTTTTCTCTAATATTTCAAAAACTATAACGAAAAAAATTTTTTTTTCTTTATTTCCTGTGTTTAAATTACAAACTCTTTCTAATAAAATAATTTTTTAAAAATGTGCAACCACCCTATTGTAAGTTAAGTACTGTAGTATAGTAACATATGTTTATTAATTTAGTTAAGAACACATTTAGTGTATATAGAAACCAAATTTTGAATAAATACCCTTATTAAAAAAAAAAAAGATGTCTCGAGTTCAAATACCGGCGGTTGATGTATTCTTTTCACAATTTATTTTTGAGAGTGATATTCTTAGGAAGTATTTTAAATAAATATTAAATATCTTACAACAGCATCTTCTTCTTCCATCTCTAGTCCTAATTGTAAAAGGTTTTCAAAATATATGTCTTTTCTTTCATCAGCGATACCTTTTTCGTACACCAGAATATAGTCCACCAATCGTACTCCATCCTTGAAGAACTGGTCGTTGTAATCCTGAAAATAGAGGATTAAAACAAATCCATAACCAAATGTAATAATATACTCTTTTAAACCGACTAGAGGCGTAATCTGTGTTGAGTGTTATATTTGATGGGCTGACGTCCATATTCCGTCACTTTTGTTTTGTTTTCTATTTTGTCAATTGTAAACAAAAAACGAAAAATGTTGACGTTTATAATTAATTGGTTAAAAGCCATGAACATGAACACGATGAACATTATTTCAATTGAAATTAAAAGTACAGCTAGTAAAGCTACACTACTATAAACCAGTGGCGACTCTTCAGGGGATGAAAGAAGAATTTTGAATTGTATTTCTAAATTTTAATCTTCTACAAATTTTAAATTTAGTGGTTTTTATCGTGGTTTTCAAACCGCTTTCTTATCTAATGTTATCGTTTTATATCTCGCCAAAATGCGTAGTAGTCTAGTCAAATTAGGTAAAATAGGAGAAAATCCTGAAGTTTTGAAACTTGGCACAAATGTTAATACGGGGGAGCCACTTAAAGGTACATATTTTGACCTTTTCTTAAATATCTTGGGAAAAAGTAACACTATACAATATTAGCCTAAAGTAAATTAGGTACAAAGAAGTCATATTCATTTTTGTCGTACCATCAGTAGTTTTCGAAATAGTTGGGGAAAAGTATGAAAAAATTAAAAATCGGGTTTTATGGAAATTACGCCATACTTAGTGTACTTATTATTAATAATTTTAAAACTATAAATATATACAAACGCAGATAGCATTTATTACAAATATATTTCTAATATATGCTACCATCATTTTAAATAGACGTCAAATTTAAATTGTTGTCAAAAGTGATATTTTGATTAAGTATTCTTTGTTTGATGAGTTAGTTTCCATATTTGTAGGGTAAAAATTTCATATGATTACATAGTATTAAAAGTAAATTGCTTTTACAATTTTAATAGAAATAATAGAAGCGATTATTTCATGTTCTACTTGTGTGATTCCAGCACTCGTCTTCGTCTTGTGTCGATTCTATTATACTTCTTGAGAAGTATTCCTAAAATTTGTTATAATTAAAAGTCTGGATATACTAACTTACTTTTTATTTTACAAAATAAAACAATATGTCGTTACAAAATACGTATGTAGAATTTTAGTTTTGTTTTACATTTAGTCTAAAATTATTTGTAAACTGCCAAAGTTGCAGGGCCGAAGTTTTGAGTGATGCTTTGACGTAGTATTTTACGATGATTGAACGATACGTAGTCCTTCACTTTCTTTGGAATGTCTGGAATAGCGTAGGCTAACAATGCAGTTCCCGCGAACACTGTTATCTACAAAAATTATTCGTAGATTTATTGTATTAATAAAAAGCAACCACCACACAACCGATTGCCACTACTGAATATGAACGCCAAAACAAAAATTTATCTAATTCTATTTTTCAACTTGCATTTGTACCTTTCAGAAATTTAAGTATAAAGTTTTTAAAAATCCGTTCAGTCGTTGATTGAAAAATATATAGATAGGCAAGTTTATGAGAAAATTTGTTTCACCTACATAACTGTGTGTCTGGTTGCATTTGGGTTAATATCAGGCGTTTCTGTCAAATATTATAAAAAAAGAGCAAATATCAAATAATTAATAATACAAATTAGTTCTATTTTAAAATATACCAATGAATTATTGAAAGAATCTTTTTAATAGATACCAAAAAATTCAGTAAATATGTAAAACATCTTTATTTACCTGATATTTTTGTCTGTTTAACTCTGCAAAGTAGTTAATGGAATCATGAACAAGATGGCTCTGTCGAATCTGATTCCAAAACAGCGGTACTCAAAAACATACAGGCTTGCCTATCTATATATTTTTCAATCAACGGTTCAGTTGAATTTGCTCTATGCGTTATAATTATTATATTTGGCGGTCGGTTCTATTGTTCAAAATAATTATAAAGAGAATTAAATGGACTAGTGCAAAGACTAGAAACGAAAAATGGAATTCATCAAAGGAGTATACTCATACCATTCCTAATCTATTTTTTTTGCGATATTGTATGTAAATTATTGTCATAGGATTTGTTTTTTGGATATGTAACCTCATATAAACAAAAAAAAATGAAGGTACTCTTTATGAGGTTATGTGCAACATATTGTTCGTTAAGTCAAATAGCTTTCGTGAATGTATTTTTGTTCTGACAGTTAGCAGTGTGCTCGTAAAAAAGTATAGTATGCCACTCGTGCAGAATCACCTATTTCCTACCTTGTGTGATTCCAGCACTCGACTTCGTCTCGCACCGAAACTTTTACAATTCGTGGGAAATAGGTGAGTTTCTGCACTTGTTATACAATCACGCTTATTGATGTTAGAAGGAGCTTCATTCTTAAACGATTTTTGGTTATATTTTGTTATTTGAGATTGGCATGACTGCATTAAATACACAAAATATCTAGGCAACTGACAAAGTAATTCTAATTTACCTACGCAACAGACGAAACACAAATCACTGTCACCAACCTAAATATTCTATCAAAAAAATCCCTTAATGGAAATTGTCAAATATTATTATAAAAAATAATGTAAATAAAAGCCGAAACAGAGAAAATAGTATAAAACATTCGTTATAGAAGGCAATTCAAGCACTCGTTCATTCGGGCACTCGCTGCTTCGCGCTCGTTCCCGAAATTCAAACTCGTGCTTGAAAAGGTTGCCTTCTACAACTTATGTTTTAATATACTATTCTACGATCACTATGGAAACTGGCACTTTTCTCATGCTATTAAACCTTTAAAAAAAAGCTAGTAGTCCATGTAGGAAAAGTGTCATCCCGGACTCCTGGTGATGATAGAATGTTCACCATCGTCCGGGAATGTATCACTTTTCCTACTAGATATACAATATAATAATTTCTGAACTCCATCCTAATAATTACCATAAAAATAATTACGAAGGCAAGTCGGCAAGACAGAATATAATAATTTGTAAAAGTCTTCTGATAAGCGTTTTTGTCCTCCGGTGGGTATCTTCGTCCTACGTACATACATTCGGTTACGTTCATACGTGGCCAGTAATTATCCTCCACAGCAAACTCTACAAAATAATAAATTACTCTACATCTTTTCTATTAGTTATTTACATACTAGATAACTGGAAAGTATGAAATTCGGACAAATCCGATCGGTAATTGAAGAAATACACTTGTTCTGGAATAAAGTAACTTGTAAATCCGATGTATAGGGCCTGAAACATAAATAAACAATCATAAAAATTATTATTTTGTAAACAGTGAAATAAATAATAGTTTCTCTATTTTGTTTTTATAAAAAAGCTGTAAGTTCATAATTCATTCGAGTTTATTTTAATGTGAAATATGAGATTCATCGTATAACCTACAGAAAAAAAATTAAACCAGTGACAAACGACGTCGCTGTCAATGCTAAAAAAATTGTTATAATGATCAGAATACAGAATTTTAAATTTAGCGCATTTTTTCGAGGTTATGTCAAAAGGTGATTGCAAGTGAGATAACACTATAGATAGTGTGCACCTCAGACAAAGACAGCGCATCAAAGTGAGTTTATTTTAGCGTGAAACATAGGATTTCGTATAGCTTGGGTTACGAATTGACATTTGATTGACAGCAATGTATCAGCGTTCAATTTAAAATGAAACAGAACAAATTATATTAATGACATAAATTTATAATATTTATATTTTGGGAAAGTTTGATGAGTCTAGTGTGATTTAAAATTTTATATTCTAATTCTTTAATTATTATAAATATTGCCATTAAATAGTTTCGTTTTTAATGTTTCCCAGTTTAACAAACTCAAGTAATATGAGAACCAGGAAACTTAGCGGGCCTCTCTATTTGTCCGCCATGTCCATTCCAACGACGTGGAAATGTGTCTTTAAAAATATATCTCAATTTGACAGTTAATAATAAATAATAAAGTGAATGCTTTGATAAATTTTTGTTAATCAAATATGAAGTCGTTACCACAAATATAGAAAATCCTATGTTTCCCATTAAAATAAACTCACGTTTCTTTATCGGAATTATATAGAAAAGTGATAGCAAGTGAGATATAACATCATTGCTATTTCTATACTTCAGACAAGGACAATTCTTCAAAGTATGTCGTTGCTATGGCTGTATTTATTTGGGAAATTTGAAACAACCCTAAACTGATCCTAAACGTACTCGTGTTGGTACCAAATAAACAACCAAATTTTATAGTTGGTGAAAATTTTAAATTGTAAATTTAAGTGATTTATAAAAATTATTTATTTAAGTTTTCCGTTTTAACCTATAAAATATATAACTTCTGACAGATATAGAAAATGAAGCAATGTATAAAAAAGATAGAAAGCAGGTACAACTCACCAATCCAGCAAAATAGCAGTTCGAGATCAGTTCTGGGTTACTTCAAATGTGCAAAGTAAACAGAATTAACCTACCAGGTTACTTAAAATGTCCCAAATAAATACGGCCTATGATGACAACACACATTTTAGTAGTGTTGGTATTTAGATAAGTACAAAATCATTTATCACACTTTACCACTGTCTGAAGCAGAGTTATTTCTGCCTACCTTGGCTCGCTTTAATGCGATGCTTAAATGCACACTTTCTTTTACATTTAATACAAATGAGAAGATAAATAATGTTGATTCTGCAGAAAATATTTTTTTTTCTTATATTAAAAACGATGTAATTAAATAGGATTTGCCAGAACTCTTGGGTAAGCAGAGCTTGCTTTGCTTACTCTGGCCGCACGCCATTAAACTAAAGCTATATTTACATTAGTCATGACAGCTACATAAATGAGTGCTTGAAGGGTGTCAAACCAGACATGCATGCTCGAAGATTTTACTGCTTTGCTTCTTCGGTAGTACTTTACCACCTTAGAAGAATCAATTTTTATCTCGAAAATGTTGTTGATCGCACAAAACAATGGAGCTAATGGGAACGCAGCGGCTAGTATAGTCACGAAACCAAATTGAAGCACTGAAATAAAATATTCAAATACAGAAAAAAATAAGTAAATATAACAAACTTACAATTTAATATATTTTTAACATGTTTTCAATAATTTATTTCTCGCTTATTTATCTTAAAACAAATAATAAAATGTAAAGTATTCATATACGAACTTTTTTGTGAATAAAAAATGTAGAAACAGTTTATTTATATATGCTTAATAATTTATTGAAAGTAATTCTATCTAATCTAATCTTACTATTAAATTTTTTCTACAACCACTTTGGGAACTTGCATTTTTCACATACTTAAAACTTGAAAATTAACTATTTCCCATAATAAAGAGTGAAAAATCATTATTCTCAGCCAATACTGCGCTTTGTACTTAAAGTGAATTTATCGGTGCCATATTGTTCTTTATGACAAATTTGTGCCTATATTTCTATTCGACCAAGGAATGGTAATGGGTTCCCAAATTAAACAACAATGGAAAATAGGAAAAAACTTTAAATACGTTAAAAAATTTAAATAGACAACTTTCTGCAATAGTACAGTTTATTATTTCAATCAACGGTTTAACTAATCAGTCACTCGCCGTTTTTAAGTGGTAGTACGTTTATTTTCATTTTCTTACCCATTTCTTCCACTTCATCCATAATAGTAAATTGGTTAGTCACGTTTAGTTCAAATTCTTCTTCCCATTGAGGTAGTTGAGTAATTCCTTGTCTACTTCTCCTTTTATGTAGTTTTTTAAGCCATATTTTTACTATTCTACAAATTTAAATGCTAAGCAAATAATAATTTCAATAATCAAGAGTGTTTCCAAAAGTTTCTAGGTTTTTTATAATTTAAATTTAGATTAAAGTATACTTTTTTTGTATTAGCATAGTTTATTATAGCACAGAAAACATAATTTTCTTTGGAGACAAAATTGATATACTTAGATAAGGGATTGAAAGAATAGATTTGCCTATCAACCAAGTATTGTAAGTAGTATTCGATAGTGTAAAGGCCATTGCACATTGTTCGGCGTGCCGCCGGTCGGAAGAATCAGTTCCTATCGTACACTAGTGGGCAGACACTAAATAGACGTCATGGACAGGGATGACGACAAATTTAATAAAAGAAAGTATGTATTGGCAAAAGTATGGTGTTTTAAAATAGTTATATAATGAAAAACGAATATACTATATATAGAATGCGTTCTTTTTTTTACTGCTATCACTCTTCATGACGTTTACTTAAAGTTCCCGCTCGGTGTGAAGTCGTGCTTGGGCCCAATCGACTGCAGTGTACTCGTTCCTTAGTAGAAAGCGCATTCTGTAGATATTATATTAGTTTTCTATGATATAACTATTTTAAAACACCATACTAAGTTCAATATATCTTTTCCCTTGTGAAAAAGTTTAAAGTTCCCGCTCTTTTTTGGACCACGGCCACTGACGACAGGAGCGCGCTCGTGTCCTTGTCCCAATGGGGAAGTTTAGCGTATTTTTTTTTTTTATCAAGATTGCCCTCAAAAGTGATATTCTACATTTTATTTCATGCACAGATGCCTAGATTTTTCAAAAAATGAAATTTTATACAAAAATGACGTCAGTGTGGCTCGCGGAGAACGTATCGTCTATCTTAACCAGCGCGCGCTGAATTCCCATGGCAACAGAGAAGCATGTGGTGTAATCCGTCAATCTAAGACCTACGTTCAAAAAGTCAGGTATCACCATCTCTTCTGCGCAAGCGCATAACTCACTTGTGACATCAGTGTGGCTCGAAGATAAATCATTAATTATAAATAATTGGCAACATAATTTTAACTTCAATTACATTTTAAGTTATAGTTATTCATATTCTTACGACTAACAGATATTTCACATGTAATTTCAACCACGCTAAACTTCCCCATTGTCTTATTTGTTTTACAGTTTTTATTAATAACTGATAAATTATTTAGATATTTTTTTCAGTAAAATGATAAAAAACTGTTTTACTTACGGTGTTACAAATTCAATCAGGTTACTATAAAGAGGTTTAAATACAATAATAATTCCTAATAATATAAATATGTCTTGCACACATCCTGTTGGATCACAAACTTCTGAAGACAAAGGGAATTTACTTTGTCTCACCCTTTTATCACCAGGATATGTAAAGAATTTACCCTGTAACAATAAATTGATTATTTTTAGCCTGAAGTCTGTCGGTTCGTCAGTCTGGATGTATGTGTATACGTGTAGCAAATTCGCTTTACAAGAAAACGTTTTTTTTTTGCCTAATTTGGTTAACCGAAAGTGATCGTTTCGTTTTGCGAATATTTAATAATTGATAAATATTTTGAAACAAAAACTTTTTTGATGATACTTATTATAAAATGTGCAAGTTAAAAAAAATAGTGGCGGTCGGTTCTGATTTTTTTAGTGTAGAATCGTACCTTAAAGAAGGCAACATACAATAACTTGCCGTAACTATTGACCATAGAAAACACTATCATTTTAAACATATAAGATTTATCAAATTCCAATTGAGTTCTTGGATTCTCCCAGTTTGTTAAGCGATACGCAAACATTTTATAAATCTGTTACAAGTAAAATTAATAAATTATTTACATATTTATTTTTACCAGATTTAGATTACCCATCTAAAAGTTACCATTACGACCAAAGTAATACAAGACGACGTTACTGTAATAACTGTTGGGTCCATTGCACTCTGTTTCATGAATCTTTCGTATAAAATAACAGCGAATATTGCTCCCACCACAATACAAATCTGGAAAATTAAAAAAAAATCTATACTCAAATATTTTAATCAAGCAAAACAACTGACCAAAATAAATACAATTAAAATGGAACAAGTTAACTTGATACATTTTTCTATTGGTTGTACATACAATTCCAATTCTTGGGTATAAGGGTGTAATCTTGTTGTATGTATCGAAGCTTGAAATTCTGGCCTAAAAATATTTATTTATGATTACTAAAGTCTTTTTTAATTTGGTTTGATGCCTATCAAACTAATATTATACCATTTAACTAAAGTCATAGCTGTTATAGTTTCCGAGATCCCAATAGGGCACGAGCGCGTTGATGTCGTTTGAACAAATTTAATAAAGGAAAATATGTATTGGCAATAGTATGGTGTTTTAAAATAGTTATACAATAAAAAACTAATATAATATCTACAGAATGCGTACTCCCATGACTTTTACTTAAAGTTCCCGCTCTTTTCGTGACTACGATCAGTGTGAAGTTGGTGAAGTCGTGATTGGGACCAATCGACTCCCACATAGCACAAAGTAAATCCTAAAGATGTCATTTGCATTTATTTATCTTCTATAAGATATCGTTATTTTACTACAGGAAGAATTCTTTACGGTATCTTTACGATTTCGTTTGTCGTTTTATTATTTATCCGCGAGTTATCATAAACATATCATTTGATGATATCCAAAAGCAATCAGCTTAATATCTAAATGATGTACAGATGCATTTTCCTAAAGTTATCATAAACATATCATTTAATGATATCTAAAGGTTATCAATAAAATATCTATATGATAAAGATTTTATTTTCCTAGATTTATCACAAATATATCATTAAGATATCTTTATGATTAAAAATTGATAATTGAAAGGATAAAAAAAGAATATCTATACAGGATGTTTCTATACTTATGGAACAACCTGTATATACCGGGTCAATCAAAAAGCGGATAATAGGCTTTTAATATTATATTATTCTTATTCTTCAAATTATAATATATTACATTAGTATACGGCAAATAAAAGAATATTTCAATAAATAATAGAAACTAACAAGAAAAATAATAAAATAATTATTACTTCCGTTGTTTTAGCCGGTCGCTAGCATGCATAAACCAGCTTTTAATAATTTTTTCTACGTCACTTTCTGTCATGTGCGTAAAGGAGTTTTTTTACAGTATCAGTATCCGCTTTCACTCGTCTTTGTTGAGTTCTAGTACTCATTGTCACTAAATTAAAATGAATATGTTTATAATTAAGATACGGATATATTGAGAGGTTAGATCAAGTATCCAAATATTGCATCGGAATCATATAAATTTAACATATCGATGAATATATAAAGCATGCATTATATAACATATATGTATATTAAATTCACTTACCTATAATAGAAAGAATATATTTACATTTGCTTCGAAAGACATCATGCACTTTTTCACACAGTAGGTAATAAAATGAAAGTCTGCGCGGGATTCCCGGAATTATTGAGTATCCCAATCTACGCGCGGATAAGTTATCATGTTGATATCTACCAAAGAGATTTTAAGGATAATTTAGAAAGATGACTACTGTGATGTTATTAAAATGTTATTATATAAGTAATCTTTCTGAAATCTTCATATGATATTTTAAAAGAGATATCGAAATGATATCTTCCGGAGAATTATCCGAATTATATCAGAAATGAGATTACTTTAATTTCACAGTATGATATCTTTTCGAATTATCTTGCAGATATATTTTATTAGAAAACCTAGTGATATCTTTTTCAAATTATCTTATAGGTATCCTTCATAAGAAAACTTAGCGACATCTATCGGATAATTGTGCTATGTGGGCTGTAACGCACTCGTTCCTAACTAGAGAGCACATTCTGTAGATATTATTTTAGTTTTCTATTATATAACTATTTTAAATCACCATAGTACAGTCCATACATCTTTTCCCTTATTATATTTATCGCTATCCATGTTCATGACGTCTATTTAAAGTTCCCGCTTTTTTCTGGACCATGGCCACTGAGGTGATTGGGCCCAAACGACAGCAGCGCCTTACAGTGGGTGATGAAATCTGTACATACTGTACAGTGGTTGTACATGCCAGCGCTACGATCGTTGGCAAGAGTGAAAAAATAGCAAGAAATGAACGTCAAATTTAAATTCAGCACTAATTTTAACCTCACATTTTGTCAATTTTCATATCTTCCTGACATATTTAAAATTTTCTGTTATTTTTTTACTGTTATCAATATAGTTCCATTACAAAGGAAACCGATTGTAGCACCAGCGTGTGCTATTTGAATTACCTGTAATTTTCACAGCCACTGTGATGATACACGTTCCACTTAAGTTTTAAGGTATTTTGCTCTCTTTTCCAAAATTCTATAAAAAGGGTAGCTAAAAATGACCAATAAGTGTTGTTAAAAAATACTTTCATAGCATTCAAAAAGGAACAAATAATATTTAATAATGTTTACCCCAAAATGCCATAAAGACGGCATAAACCATAGAAGCAGGATTGTCACTAAAATGTGCCAAATGAAAACTAAAACAATATTTTTTCAATTCTCTTGGTCTGCATAATTTACAAGCGGGACACATAGTCAAGGTAGATTCGCAAGCTTCTTGACTGAAAATATAATGTTAATAGTTGCAATCATTGAGGTATATTTTACATACATTGGCTTTCCAATAACATATGTTATGTGAATGAAACCATACAAAAACGTTATTAAACCAAAAACGGATGCAATCAGTAACATCTTATTGTAGAATCCTAACCAGGCAAAGTACATAGCGGCTTCTGGACCAAAATAATTTTCTACGTGGTATAAGGGTTGTTCTTTATACCATGTTGAAAAATTTGCCCAGTATTTTGCCAGCAACTGCAAGCAATAAATTTATCAATAAATGAAAAAAAAAATAACAAAAAATTGTCTTATAATAATGGGACATTAGAGAAGATCGTCATTTTCGTTAAGAGTATATAGAATAGTATTATTTTAAACAATAAAAGCAAATTGCATCAGCTGATTGCTGTCAATCCGCCATATTTGTAGGAACCACGTTTTCATTTGTTGCATACCTTCTGTATCTTTATTCTATAGGATGTATCAGTGAACAAGAACCTCCCCTTAACTTTTTTATTATAAGGAATAGAAAAATTTTCCATATATAAAAATTAATATATTATTCGACAAAACAGAGATAAAAAAATTAAAGTCTGATTTACATGCAACGACTATCAATTTTTATGTTTTAAATGGGAACCTACCATTATTATAGTAAAATTAAAACCGTCTTTTGTCTTTTCAATTGTGTATTACTTGTCATAAGTGAATATGAAAATATTCAAGAAAAATAAAATAATTGAGAAATGTCAGAAGTAATTATAATTCAAATATTCTGAATCAAAGAACAGGGTCATAATTTGGACCTTTTGTTTTAAATGATTTACATTATTATGTTTGTTGTTTTACGTTATAAAGTTGTTTTATATCATTACATTTAGTTAATTGTACAAAACCAGATTTACATAGTCGTTTAAGAAGTATGTCTGTTATTTTCTGATGGGGAATACGACCATCTTTTTTTCTTCCATTTTATGAGTCTATATTGGAAATGTTGGCACTATGATCGTTTTCCTTGCTAAAGGGATCGCAAACTTGACAACAGTGGGGAAAATAGCAGAAAACTTTAAATATAAGTCAGGGAGATGCGAAAATTGTCAAAATTTAGGTTAAATAGCGGTAAATTTAAATTTGATATATATTTCTGGTTTCCCGCTTTTTTCTACTGTTGTGATCCCATTACCAAGTAAAACGATCGTAGCGCCGGAGTGTCCTAGGTTCTGGATTGTTTTATAGTCGAACAAATAAAATTTACGAGAAAGAAAATGCAACATAAATGTTAGCGATGTTACAAAATTTAAAACATTACGTAATCGATTAAAAACTAATGGTACAAGTACCTTTAAATTAATAAAGTTTATTTAATTAATTGTTATTTCTAGTTGAATAATTACACAACCCTATAATCGAAGATAATAACATTAATTTGGCAGTTGTGTTTGTGCTCTTAAAGTGTGTGGATCAGAGTTGAGTTGGTGAATATTTTGGATTAATCAATTTCGGTGGGTAAGTCCGTTTATTATTTTTCAGATAAATTCAGTGTATCGTTACGGTACCATAGGTTGGCATGATACCATGCAAGTCTTTTTTCCCTGCAGTCAAGTTTGTGGTCCTTTTTACCATGCCTATTTCACACGGGGTAAGTTTCTTACTGGAGAGACGTATACATTTTATCCTCCATACATGTTATATTGCTAGACTTTGTATCATTCAAACATTAAATTTTGCACACCTTTCATCGCGCACACTTTTAATCCGCGAAAAAATTATCTTACACACATTTTATCTTGCGGACATTTTATCATCCGCACATTTTATCTTTCATTCATTTATTGCCCATGCCAGAAACATACTTGTAATTAGATAAAATATTTAGTGTTAAATGTTTCGGAAGATAAAATATGTAAAAGATAAAATGTGTGGATGATAAAATGATTTGGAAGATAAAATGTTTGTAAGATAACTTTTTTCGCATATTAAAAGTGTGAATGATAAAAGGTGTACAAGATTGTATATGTGCAAGATACTATGTCAAGCAATATAACATGTGAAGAGGATAAAATGTATACGCCTCTTACCTGAAAAAGAAGAAATACCGACAAATTGCCGGATAGTTAACGCGCCTATAAAACAAACAGATTATGCGGCAAATTTTATCTCGCTACTAACTTCTCATTTATTAAAATAACATTTATAAATAGTCGGCACTTTTTTTTTTCAGGCAAAAAATTTGTGGTAACTTGCCCCGTGTGAATTATGGAGTTTGCAAACTTCAGTTCAAATTTCACCAAAGTAGACGAAATTAGAATGATGTGAACTACTATATAGGTTTGTCATATGACTAACTTCACAAATTTCAACAAATTTCACCAAATTTGAGGCTGTGAATGGGGCTTTACGCTTTACAAAACGAACAGTGCGTCTGCATTTATAATCAGAACAGTTTGGGAAGGCCTGCTTTATCAAAAAGCTGCGTTACTACATTATATTGAGAGTGTAAATGAAATTATACTCTACTCCCTTACTTGTCTATCATTGAGTGGTTCGAGGGGATTTGATGACCATTCCCAATGACCGTCATGTAAAGGAAAAGCTGCCGTAAAATCTTTCCTCATTAATAAGTGGTTCAGCCCGACTTTATAAGGCTCATCGTCCTTTCCAAAGTTTATGTATTGCATTATGAAAAATACTAGAGAACTACGTTCAACATTTGTAAACGTGCTAGGCGGTTCTCTTGATATTGATGCCCTACAATAAATAAATACAAGATTAGTTATTCGTTATATTTTACAGTCTACCACATACAATGAAAATTATTGTAATTATACAGATTCTAATGGAAGTGTTTATAGTCTGTTTACAGTTCGCTGAACTATCAAACTATCAATCTCATAAAAAAACACTTATTTGGGCTTTCCTAGAGTAACTGGCTATTATGTTTAACTAGGATTGTATTCATTTTGTTTTGATATTCGAATTAAATATTTTAAAATATAGTTACACCCAACAGGATTACACGACGAAGTGATTTTTGGTTTTAAAATATTTTAAATTTACCTCAAGAATTATAGTTTTGTTTTATTCTTTGGTATCCTAAGTAATTTTATATTTGTTTTTCCTCCAGTTCAAAAATAGTTTAAAGGCTGAATCTTCTGTTCTCTTATATACAGGTGTTCATTTTAAATAAGTCACCATTACTATCTTTGAGAATTATAAGAGATATGAAGTTAAAAATGACCGAATCAAAATTTTATTTCAATTAATTGTTCTCAAGATTTGGGACTCAATTTTCTTATTTTAAACACCTAATACATTTTTATATATTTGGAATCTGCATAAAAATACAAATGTAATGATATTTTTGAAGTTAATTGTAAAACAAAAAATGCAATTTCTATATTGACATTAAGTTCGAAAAACTTGTAGCTGCAAATAGTAATTGCCATAAAAAAAATCAAACGTTAAAATCTGCGTTCTTTACATTTTAATTTATCATTAAATTAAAAAATCTAAATCAAACGGTCGCAGATTTCGACGTTTGATATTTATTTTTTCATAGCAACTGCTATTTTCGTGTAACTGTAAACAAACTTATTTTGCTATACCGGGTGTCCCAGCTCGACCGACACATGAGAGATTTACATAGGAAATCAGTTAATTGTGAATAGTATCTCCCCAGTGCAAGATATTAACTTGAAATTTTGTATATTTATTGGGGAATATTATTTCTATGGATTACAGTTATTTGAAATATGTAATTTCGTCTGCAAGATGAGATTTATTAAATTATAAAATCTAACATTTTCGTTCAAAATCAGTCAGCCATGGAAATAAAAGAAAATATCTATGTGACAGTTCTGACAGTTAATGAAATGCCATTGTAGATATTTATATTTTTGTAATATTGGTATATTATTTAACAAAAAGAAACTAAATTCAACTTAAATAATATTAAAATACAGGGAATAAGAATTAAAATCAGTGATACTTCACTAAACTGTCAGATAAATATTTTCTTTTATTTCCATGGCTGTCTGATTTTGAACGAAAATATTAGATTTTAAATTTAATAAATCTCGCCCTGCAGACGAAATTGTATATTTCAAATAAGTGTGATCCATAGAATTAATATTCTCCGATAAGTATACAAAATTTCAAGTTAATATCTTGCACTGGGGAGATACTATTCATAATTAACTGATTTCCCATGTAAAACTCCCATGTGTCGGTCGAGCTGGGACACCCGGTATATTGCTAATGTTGCTAATACAGTAATTTTATTTTTTAACTAAAAATTAATGAACACATTTTATTTTTCCATTTATATTACTATATAGAATATAATTTTTTGGTTTTGAGCACCCGACAGTTAGGTTTTCCTTTAAAAAATAATTAAGAAGGAAAGAAGCCATTATTTGATAGAACTATAAGATCTATGCTATTAACTTGTAGTCTTATAAACCTTTTGTTTTGGTAATTTCTATTGGGGTAATAAATTAACGGCTACTTCAGTGAACGGCAGATTTAGATGTAGTCGATCTGTAAATCTAAATACATTATGTGTACTCTTGTAAAAAAATTCGGCTGAACAGATTTTAATTAAACTTGGAAATGATAGTTTACTTTTTTTATTTTTAGGTTCGTTGCAGATATTTTATTATATTAATAAAAAATATTTTAAGAAAATTGCTATAACTTTTATTTGGCAAAAAAGGAAATAATTTACTAAAAATTTAATTTGTTAAAAATTCGGCTTTGTGTTTGGCCTTTTAAATATATTATTGAACTTTATTTGTCAATAGGGCACGAGCGCGCTGCTGACGTTTGGACCCAATCACCTCAGTGGCCGTGGTCCACAAAAGAGCGGGAACTTTAAATAGACGTCATGGACATGGATGGCGACAAATTTAATAAGGGAAAATATTTATTGGCAATATTTGGTTTTAAAATAGTTATATAATGAAAACTATAATCTATTTAATAACTAGGAGGAGTGATCTGTTGGCGCATTAAAATAAATATTTCTGATTGGCTGACGTAACGCCAGTTTTACACTCAACAATATTTGTCACTTTAGCTATCGTGTAAAAAAGTGTTTAAAGTTTCGATTCACGGTTATCAATTTTTTTAGTTCATTATTGTTATCACGTTATTATTGTATTTTATATTTCTTTGTGATATTTCACAAGTTTTGTGTGCTTCAAACTATATTGTGATCTATCACAGTGTAAATATGGCTACAGCATTCACTCCTCATAGTTTTTAAATGGAGTATAATGTAATATCTAGAGAATGTGTTCTTTTTTTCTTAGTAGAGAGCGCATTCTGTAGATATTATATTACTTTTTTATGATATAACTATTTTAAAACATCATTCTTTGGCCAATATATCTTTTCTCGTATTAAATTTATTGTTATCCCCGTTCATGATGTCTATTTAAAGTTCCCGCTCTTTTCTGAACCACGGCCACTGAGATGATTGGGCCCAAACGACAGCGCGCTAGTGCCCTATAAGCTAGTTATTTTTTACCATGCTCTTTGAGCATCTGGGTGATTCGGATCAGGATCTGTACTAGTAAGAATAGTTTCACAGCATGGAACCATTACTGGATTATCTGGAATAAATGTTGATTGTTCGTATTTCACAGAAAATCCAAATATTTTCATATATTTCACTAGATTTTCGTTCGGAGCGTATACTTTCACGTACATTCGATTTTTGTGGAACTACAAAACATTTTATTAAAATTGGAATACCAGATATAAGTATGCATAAATGTATAGGTATCTCAATATCTTATGAGTTCTTCGATGTGCAAAGAAATGGATATATATAGTAATAGAAAAAAGCGCAGCGCTGTAGAAAAAGGTGTTTCTTGAAAAATATAACCCTGCGCAACAGCTCATGAGATACTGAAACACCTTTTTCAATGATATCATAATATCATACCACAGAAGGCACCTCTTCGAGAACTAACTGTTGTGCTTTTAGATTTTTCAAAAATTGATCTCTTTCTGGACTAGGTTTAGTATTGTCGTACACTAGTATTGCATCTATTCTTTTACCACCCATGCTTGATGTTATCTAAATAAAAATAAAATTATATTTATATCAATATATTCAGGGTGAATACTAGAAACCTTGACATAGGGAATTAACGTGCGAAATCAGTGTATTGCTATTATCATCTGTTTAACCAAAGAAAAATCTCGTGAGAGCAACAATATTTGTTATTAACTTTTTTTTGTATATCGTGTATATATTGAATTAAATTAACGTTATAGAATTAGAAATACAACCGGATGTAACAAAAATAAGTACATTAAATTTAACCAGTGATAGAACTCGTCGAGAGCAACAATATTTATTAGTAACTTTTTTGTAAACCTTCTAGATACTGAGTTAAAATTCTTCAAAATTTTGTCACAATTTCATTACCCTCCTATGTTGAATACAATACGATAGGTAAACATCGACCACTGCGCCATGTTGTAGCTAGAAATAGAAACTCCGTGTGTGTCGCGAGTTTAAAACTGTATTGTAATCAAATGAAATTTTTGGTCAAAATTTTCATTGTTCCTTTTACTTTAAGCACCAGGAGTATCTCTTAAAATTAGCCCAGTTAACATGGGGATAACGCCGTATATTTTTCTTTCATTTCGTTAACATGAAAACTTTCAACCAATTTCGTAGCCTTTCTTAGTGTCTCTTTTCGGAAGCAATCTGTATTTATGGTTTTGAAAGAAAATGTAATTATTATATCTATGATTTTTTTTGATTATATATGTAAGACATACAACAATATCAACAATATTACTCGTGTAATCAAGAATACGTTTTAAGTTTGAATACGACACATACGGAGTTTACGGAGGAAGATTTGTGGTGATATTTGACAACTTAGAAGTAAAATACTTTGATTACATTCATGCGAAGAGCATTCATTGAAGTATGGTTATAATATTTTTTTAATATTTGTTTTATTAAATTTAACCAGTGATAGAACTCGTCAAGAGCAGCAATATTTATTAGTAACTTTTTTTGTAAAGTGGACGCTGTCCATTAGAAATTATTTATATTTTATTAGAAATTAATAATAATAAATCATATATTTTTAAATTTTCAGATCATCAACTTCATTTTTCAATATATTTTTGGTCATAATTCTTTCTCTTTCATACTGAATTTTCTAAAACGAATCACCAAATCATCTCCATGTTATAATAGGCACCAAATATATCTCAGCATATCTTTACCCAAAATATTTTCGAACATGATCTTCGAGATTTGTTCCAAAAAGCTCAAAATTTGATTCATAAACTATTTTCTTTAAAACTTACCTTAAACATGCTGTCTTCACTACGTTCTCAGAATCTTAGCTTGTCATATATACCATATACCAATTAACTAGTTATGTTATATTCACTAAAACTAGACTATGTAATGTGGATCAAAAAACAATTCTAATGAATGTGAATATTAATTTTAGAATTTAAAATTGGTACCAATGTATTCACAGTTTAAAATGTTTTAATATAATAACGAAAAGATTGTTACTTACTTCTCCCGATTTCCTAGGCACATACATGTCAGAATGGCTGGAAGATGTAGTTGTAGTACTAATAAATGGCCTATATGTTAGATTAGAAGTTTCACTTGAAGAAGTATTATTTGTTATATGTTTACTGTCACCCCTACTTTGAATACTTGACTTTGAACTGATTCGACTCATTGTCAAAAAAAATGTCACTGAACGTCAAACAAAAAAAATAATCACAGACATTCGGATTACAAAGCAAGAAAATAAAATACCCCTATTTTTACTGACCCGACCATACCATGAGCATTTTTTTAATGTGAAACATAAGATTTATCATATCCATAGTAATGATCTGACATTGGCATTGATTGACAGCAAGGTGTTTGCTCGTGTCTGTCTCATTTAAAATGAAACGTAGCAAATTAATTTGACATTTGTTTTGAGTTATAATTTTTTTTCCAACTTTTAAATATAATAAACCCTTAATAACTTTAGAGGAAATAGTAAAATAGTCCTGTTAGATTACTGGATCTTATACATCTAGATTCTTTTTATTGAGAATTTTTAAAATCAAAAGTTTATACGCAGAAATATAGATCAAATTATAACAGTTGTTCAAATATCGAATGTTAAGTCATTGCATAGCAGTGAATGGACAGGTTTTTGAAATGTATTTTAATTATTGTTTTATTGTTCTTTATTATGTTTATTTTTGTGTTAGTTGGTTTATTTGTTCGTTATTTTGTAACTTCTTACAATATTAAAATGTAATACATCTGTCAAATTCATTTCTATGTTTAATTTTAAATGAGACAAGTAAATATATTGCTGTCAATATTAGGTCGAAACCGTCGTAACCAAGAACATGATAAATCCTATGTTTCATGTTAAAAAATACTCACGGTATAAGAACGGCATTGTATTGTTATTTTATCCAACACTGTGTAATTATAAAGCTATAACTATGGTGTTTTTGGATAAATAAGGTAGGTAACAGCTAATGTAGCACACTTGTACCACAGAATAAGTATAGTATTCTGTACTTGTACCATAAATAACAATTAATGAATGTTAATTAGGGTCTTTAGAATATGTTTTCTAATCCTTCCGTCTGAATGTATGTTGTGTATTTGTATATCAAATTTAAATGAATGAATTAAAAAAAAAACGTGATTTAAATCAAATTTAACACGTTAACTGCCATGAGGTACATCTTATGTGTCTCACTAAAATATCCTCGTATTCTCTGAGATACATCGTTTGTGCCTCAGTGTTTGAATACACATTATGCTCCGTGGTCTAACATTTACCTCGCAACGCATATATGTGAACGTAGTTTAATTCTCGGTGGCCTGGCAGACCAAAACCTATTCTTAGCGCATGATTTTTTAGTTTTTTAGTCTATGAAATGATAAAATACTGCAAATTTTGTGCCTCAATAAAATTCTTCCAATTTTAGAGCAACATTAAAAAAAATCAATTCTGTTATCATACTTGTATTTTCTAATATGAAAAGACCCTACATCTGTAAAAAAGAAGAAATGGCCCAAGGGACCCACCTTTTTTTTTAAATGGTGGCAGTTAACGTGTTAATGACATTTTAACGTATAGTGATATTTTGCGTATTGTACACAAATATTTTTTTAAATCGCCATACAATTTACATAAAAAAACACTCTTAATTTTGTTGCTAACTGCGAAATACATTATTATTTTAACAAACACTATGTAATGGGGTCATCTCAAAAAAAAAAAAGAAGTTGTACAATTTTTTTATAAAATAATAAAATCTGACTCACTTAATATATATAGTAATAAAAAAATAATATGAAATATGCAACTTTTCATTCGTAAATTTGCTCCAAAACTTTCGCGGTCCTACACTCGGGCACATACAAAAACAGCCAAAAGTAGTTTTCACAATTGAACTAGATGGCATTAGTGTGTTAACTGCAGATTACATGCGTCCAGATAAAGTTTACCGGAACTTAAAATAAGTTTTGTGTATGGTTTCGGTAAACTTTAACTGTGCGCATAAAATCTGCAGTTACTCCACTAACGCCATCTAGTTCAATTATGATAACTACTTCGAATTTTATGGACGGAATGCGCCGTTTAGCTGTTCATGTTTGTGTTTGTCTGTGATAGAGCGAAATTAATACAACTAACATTATTTTTGAAAATTTTATTATAAATTATAAATATTCTCCACCAATTTCTAACATTTTATTTAAATCAACAATTTTTTCTCGCGGTTTTCCTATCTTCTTTCCTTCTTCTTGTTCATATGCATCAATTTTTTCCCAGCCTTTCCAACTTACATACGGTATATTATTGTTCTTTATAACATTTTTCAATTGATCGTACCCTGGTTTGGGTTCTTTTAGTATATCTTTTTCTAATAAATCTTTTACAACATTATTTGCAATTTCAAACGAATTGGACATTGTGGTCAGGATGACTCCGGTAGGACCCGTCGCTAACCATCCAGCAGTGTATAAACCATTTTCCACTCTACCACTTTGGTTTACAATTACACCTTTGCGGTTATCAAACGGCAGGGTTTGATCAACATTAATAGATTTGTAACCAATTGATCTTATAGCAAGATCACAATTTAATTCTTCTGTTTTGTCCGTTAAAACCGCTGATTTGTTCAATAAATCATCGCCTACTAACGTATTTAATCCTAAAGTGATCGCTTGTACTTTATTTTCCCCCGAAAATTTCAGGGGAGATCTGAAGAATTTTGGGATGAAGTATTTATTTTTTCCTGGCGCATCTTCTGTTTTGTTGATACTATTTAACATTAATTCGGTGATTCGCTTTTTGGGTCGTGGTAAGTTAGGGACTATGTTTGGGATATCGGCGAAGTCTTCTTGGGACCATCTAGTATGACAGTTTGGAAGTTTGAGCATCTCTCGAAGTTCTTTGATAGTAAAGGCGGCTTGTAACGGCCCTCGACGACCTATCAGGTATACTTCTCGAAGTTTGCTAGTCATCAGAGTTTCCAAAGCGTATTGGGTAATGTCTGTTTTCTGTAAAAAAAAAAAAAACGTGAGTAATAACATGAATTTATGTTAGTTAAATACAGGACACGCTGGCGCTACGATCGTTTTGCATGGTAATGGAGCTTTAACGCAAAACTAGTGTAGATGGCAGTATTGTTCCAATCCCAAAATATTTTAATAATTAACAGTGTACACCGTGTACACTATTATGAAAAAAGTTTTGTTTTTTAAATTGTTTATTGCTAGTCATGTTTTCACTTGTTCATTTACTGATTTATTATTACAATTTTTAAAACAGCAATAAGGCATTTCAAAATTTTATATAGGTTAATTTGAATTGTTAAAAGTTTGTCAAATATATGGAGGGGTAAAAAAAATACTTTGGGTCTAGAACACTAGCACTCACTTTAAGTTCTCATGGGAACTGCAAACTTGAGAACAGTGAAAAAAAAGCGGGAAACTATATATACGTAAAAAATTAAATTTGGCCCTAATTTCAAAACAGAAGATTTTTAATTTCACAGCTCATGATTAAAATGAATGAAATTAATATTTTTTTCAATATTTTCGTTAATTTTCTTTTTAATGTAATGTGTTTTACATCTGGAAAGAGGAGAAAATCTCTATTTGATAATATAAAATGAAAAATTTTGAGGACCGCTGAAAATCCTTTTAACATGCATTTTTGTCAAAAAAAATATTATAGGATATACAAATATTATAACATTGAATTCGGAATAGGATACACCATCGAATAAACAAATAAAAAATATATAGTTCACTTTAAAATAATAAAGCTTGTTCCTCTAGTGTGAGAACAACTGGTTCAAATACATTATTATGCTCATTGAACTAGTCTTCTAAAAAAGAAATTATTTGCTAATTTAGATGACTTTATAGCTTTATAGATCTCGTGATCAATAGAGTACCACTCAAAATTAACATTCTGTATTTTTGTATGTTTGAAATTTGATGTGTCATTTTAAAAGATAAAATATGAAGTGTTTTTATTTATTGCAGAATATTTAAAGATAAATGAAATTAGATATGGAATAGTCAATTTTAAAAATATCAGGTGGAAAATATGTTGTACACATAAAATTTGTTAATTTCCTTATAAATACGTTATTGATTAGAAATATTTTAAATGTACCTTTAATATATCGATAGGTGTTAATAAAATTCTTGCTACATCTATGGCTACATTTCCTTGTCCAATAATTACAGCAGTTTTGCCACTCAAATCTAATTTCAAATCTTTATTCCATGGTAAGCCATTATACCATCCGACTATACTTCTAGCCGAAATAATATTCTCTAGATTTTCACCTGGAATGTCTAAGTTTCTATCCTCTTCTGCTCCGTAGGTCTGAAACAATTTTTTATTGTATCGCTCTGTTAAAAAAGAAAAACAAACACATACTAAAACAACTGCATGGTATGCTTGTTTCAACTGTTCCACAGTTATGCTTGATCCCAAGTTGATATTTCCAAGGAATCTGACTTTAGGGTTTTGTGCTGTTTTTGTGAAAGTGTTTATTACATTTTTAACTTCTGGATGATCAGGAGCCACCCCAAATCTAATAAATTAGACAGTATTTATAGGAAATATGAAATAATAAGAAAATTACCTGACAAGACCAAAAGGCACTGGTAATCGTTCTAAAATATCAACTTCGGCATTTGCTACATGTTTTATTAAATGTTGTGCAGCATAAAAACCTGCTGGACCTCCTCCTACGATACATATTTTAGGTATTACTTGTTTTTGGGTACTGTAAAGACGTTTACACAAGGTATTATAACATATATTCATCGTACACTACACTAGGTTAAATTTTGAGGTTATATTAACTTTTTATTGGTACATTTAACTATTAGTTGAAATACAATAAGCTACAGTACATTTAATAACGAAGTGTTTGTTTTACATTCTCATACATCCAATTAATTTCTGTTATCTAAGTTAGGAGTGGGGGTAAAAAAACAAAGATTTCTCTTTTTAAGAATTTATTTACAAATACATAAAAAATATTAAAAAGTAAAGTCATCTCTCTGAAAAACAAATACAAACATTAGTAAACAATTTTTTTATTAATATTTTTAAATACCTACCATATTATTATATTCCATAACATGTTTTCGAATTGCTGAACTATCTACCCAAGTTACGAAATCTTCTAGCGTCCTAGAAACTAAAAAGGCAGGATCTTTCACAAGTTCTGGTCCTACCCTAATATGTCCTTGTTCGATTAACTTCGTCGCGCCTTTTATTGATTCTGACATTTTATCTAAAATGAAAAACATTAGCCATAATGATTGGAATAAAACAATTGACGTACTTCTAACTAAAACAACTGCTAATCGCCGTCTACAAAAACAAGAAGCTGTGACACGATCCGCTAAACTTAAGTCCCATTTAGTTGGAATTAATCCTAAATGATGTCTAGAAAAATTAATATTAGAACGTTTTACAAGCTTTGAAATAAGAGTTCTTACAATTTTTCTAATAATTGTGCTGTAGCTTCAGTCCTAAATGGATGTTTAGGATCTATTTCTTTTATTTTCCTAGCAAGCTCTCTAATATTCCTTGCTAGTTTATTATATCTGCAACAATACGTGACAAAATATCCACATTATTCAGAAAAATTATAACTTACATCGTATAATCCTCTCTTTTTTGTATATAATACTTTTTTAATATTTTTACTTCATGTAAATTGTTATCAGCTTCCCATGATATAAAATCAACCTTTTTTAATAATTTTTGTTCATGAAATTTAAGTTTTCGAACCATTTTCACGTGGTTGTCAAAAGTTTTGAGGTTAGAAAATGACAATTGTTGACATTACACAAATGTGAAGCTTGCAACATATCTGTCTGAGCAAAAGTATATACCGAGTGTTTGAAGAATTATAGAAATAACTTTTTTATTAAACTTTATTGATACATATTTTTAAGTGTAACAACACAGGTATTGTTTTGAAAACTTTCAAAGCCTGTTTATTTCTTTTATTCTTGAGCTATTTTAAATCACATTTGAGCTGTTAAAATATTATTTTTAGGATTTATGCATAAAATTATGTTTATAAATATTAAAAACTCCTAGAATATTTATTTTCGGTTCAAAAAATTTGGTTAATGAAAATAGTACAGATTGATAGATTTAGTTCCTCTAATTTAAGTTTTTTAACAAAATTAATTCTCATTTTTTTCCTCAAAAACTGGATTTTTCGATTATACTAAGTTATTTATATTAAAATATAATCATTCAAGAGAAAAACAACTTTAATAATACATTTTTAAAAACATAAATAAAATTGCTATTTTAAAAACCAAAATTTTTGAGCTAGAGCAAATAATATTTAAATTGTAATCTAAAATGAAAATTTTTAATTCCTTACTGAATCAAGAAAATCACTGATTATCTGGACATTCATTTTAGTAAGAAAATTTCAATTTTTTTTTATTTTTTTAAATATTTATTAATTGTCTCAGAACTAAACATTTTCTTTAAACTTTAAAAAGTTTAAGAAATATATTTTTTTATTGATAGAAAATATGACGATACATGTTGTAAAAGTAATAAATGATTCAAAATTCGATGTTTCTAAATGTTTATTGTGTTTTAAAATATTCTAATACATCATAGTGTTAATATTATTAAATTTTGTCATGGTTTCTTATATTATATATAGTCGACTATTGTCTGACCAGATTTTTTTATCTCTTAAAACTCTATAGATAATTTAAATTATGTACAAAACTTTCAAGTATTATAGCTATATAAACATTTTGTTTTGGTAACAAATAAATATAAAAAATATAAAACTTAACGTTAGGTTAACAAAAGAATATAAATTTTAGTACGATTAGTTTTTTAATTTTTGCTAAATACTGTTCATATCTATGACTCATTTTGATATAAAATTCTCGGAGTAATAAATAATAAGTACATTATTTACGTATAGACTGAGGGACAAGAGAATAATATATAACCTCTATAACAAAATGGCGCCAGGGACAGTTAAATTCTAACCTTAATTTAAAATACATAAAGTTAGAATAACAAATAATATGTATAATAATATTTGATTTGTTTATCGATATTTACGATATTTTTAAATATTTTATCTACCTCAATGAAAATATTAAATTTTCATTTGATTATTATGTACAAGAACGAGAGAAAGTTTAAAATGAAACAAATTCAGTGATCCAAGCACCTGTTGCTATAATAATATTTTGTTTTATAATTAAAGCTAAAAAAAGTGGAAAAGTAACTATTTTTAAAATGAAGAAAAGGAATGCATTTTTACACTTCATATATATTTCAAAATTTATACCGTTTTAAATTTTCCCGCCAATATATACCTCCTATAAAAATATTCCAGTGTGAATCGGGCGCGCTAACCACGCCTCTTTTACTAGATAATTTTTTTTCAACTAGGCGAGTAGAGTATTTTTTTCAGTAGTAAAAATCACTAAATTTGATTAAGATTCCATCAAATAATTAAGACAGCTTTAGAAAATATCGCGGCCTCACTTCTTGTTGCATACAATTATATCATAGATATAAATAAATTTCTGCTATAAATAACAGTAGTGCGGTAATAAATAACAAAACTTAAATTGTTTGTTTAAATGTGTATAACAACACCGAGGTAGATAAAACATTTTGAAGATAAAACAATAAATATTTTTATTTAAATGGCGCGTTTCTGAAACTATTTGTAGTCCGAACTCCCCCTATGTTCGTTTTCGTAGTACTAGATGTAGTTGGCTTCATAAACGCAGGCGCAGAACCAGGTCGAGGTGGTTTCTGATTTGACAGAGATCCCGAAGGAACTCTTTTCAGAGTAGAAGTTGTTGTGGTCTTTGGTTGTTGTAATACATTGTTTAGAGGGCGTTTAATGGCCAAGGGTTTGACAAGACGTTTCTGAGGGACAGAAGACTTAAGAGGCATCTTCTTGATGGTGGCAGTAGATGTCGCACTGTTCAGAGAAGAACGGGACGACACGAGGCTTTGGCGGGAGTTTGAACGGTTTATGTTTGTGCGGTTGTTGCTTATAACGCTTGCCTAAGAAACAAAAACAGAATAATATATACTTTGTTTTCTATCTCAGTTACGATAAATAAAATATTTCTTACAAGAATAAAAGTTATAGAAAAGTAAAAATCAATAATAAAATAATAATCTCAAAACTTGCGACAACTTATACATTAAATATGAGATTCTCGTAGAGTGTAAACTTGAAGAAGCTAATTACAAGCATCAGTTACGGAGTTTAATTTACTCCTGCTGATCAAAACATACAGTATACCATTCACGATTAAAAGTTAAAATTAAAATATAAGTTTTTTTTTAAATGATTATACATAATGGCCTTACTGACAAAAATTAAGGTGGTTCATTTAAATTAATAAATAATTAATAATAATTTTTAGTACAATTGGTTTGATACGTGTTTTTAAGCAATAAGATCTTGCACAATTTTTCATTTTTAGCTTTAATCGACAGAATAATTAAAAATATTAGACCCGTATTATTAATTTTTCCCCAAATTCACTTTTAATAATGTAAAAAACTACTATTAAAAATGATATCCTTGAAAACCCTTGCCAAGTGACGTATCAAGGTTTTTACCCAACTTCACTTCGTTTCAAACGTCAAATATAATATTATTAACTATAAACTGACAAATTACATAATTTTCTGCAAATATAGCTGCACATAAAACCTAACAAAGATGTAAATCGCAAACTGTCCGCTTCACCAACTTTCAAACGCGCCAAATCACAATATTTGGGATTTGGAATCCACACATGAATAACTTCACACCAGAACCTACGGACGTCACAATTTTTGCCCCTTTTTAAAAGTATGATACTTTAAAACGATATCATATAACATAAAATGTAAATAAAAAAAGAATTACATTGTATAGAGCAATAAAATTAAACATTGTAGGTTCGATTTAAACAAAAAAAAGTTTTGATTGTAATAACTAATTTCAATGGGGACTTCCGTCATATTTTTTTAATTTTTTTTAAATGAATCTAAATTTAAAAATAAAAGACCCGTATTTTTTTATTTTGCAAATAAATTAATAGTTTTGCTAAAAAATGTTCGCAAATAGGTTTGTGACGTATTATCCCTGACAGACAAAGAAGACAAGATGTTAGAAAGAGATAGATATAGTAACCAACGTGAACATAGCATTACAAATGCCGCGCGTAACGTCAAAACCACGGACCATCTTACTATCAGACTGGTCGTGCAAACATAACCTCTCGTTTCAACCACGCTTGTTTGTGAATTTCGCGCATGTATTATCAAAGACTTGTTTTTATTAATATATTTTCTTAATTAAGTGCTTATTAAAGGACAAAATATGTTATCAGGTAATATTTTATTGTAAATGTATCTCAAAACACAAGTAAATAAGTATGAAGTATGAAACAAGCTTGAACTGGCTGCTGATTTAAATGATTTCGAGACATGCGCTCTAAGTCAGATTGGCTTCAGGGTTCATACGTCACGAGGCTATTTGCTGAATTAGTTTTTCTAAAAAATGTTTAAGTCTAATAAATATTTTATATATTTTTTAACTTTTTACGAACTTATTTGAAGATAGAATTAATATGCAATTAAAATTTTGTGAAAAGCTCGCAACGCGGAAGTCCCCATTATTTTGTTTTCAGAAAGGAGCAGTTTAACTAAAAATCTATACACCATTACATAAAATAACAACAGAAATTATTTTTTTTAGTTTATTTTTTACCTGAGAATCTGTTTTCTTCAAGCTAGCACTCCTTCGTGGTATAACACTCTTCTTCGTTTCTTCTTTAGTCCTGTTATTATCCCTGTTGTTCGTGTATCTCTGGACTAACGATTGAACTTTATCGTTTTGAGCTCTTAGAGGTTTCTGAGGTTCTTTAATAACCAATGGGGCTTCACTGCTTGCTGTGGAGTCTACTGTACACTTGCTTTCTAGAGAAGAGGTTCTGGCTGGTCGCAATTTATAGTCCCCGTCAATCAGATCTGAAATGAAGATCGTAGAAATGTTTTCAGAGAGGATAAATGAATGTGTTACCTGAAGATGCTCCTTGACTGGGCGACTCACTCATAAGGCTCTGCGTCTCTTCGAAGCCTTCATCATTATCATGTTCTTTGGCTTTGGTTTTTGGAGTTTCTGTAGTTTCCTTGGCAAGACGAAGTGCAGCTCGCACTTCGTCTTGGTTTATACCGGTTTGGTTTCTAGTTCGAATCTTGCTGGGCGTATCCGATGACTTTAGACGGTCCTGCCAGTTTTTAAGTCGAGATTCCTTGTCTTTTTCTTGGTCTTCGTGGACTGGGTATGAAGTAGAAACCTTAAAAATAAATTATTAAATGCATTGGTGACTAAAGATCCCTGTTGGATTGGAGATGTTAACACTCAGTCGGAGAGGTAGTAGGCCTTCGGACCTACGCCTCGCCTGGTGGTCTGGCCTGACCGCCTTCCAGGGCATCTTGTGCCATGAAGATGGTCTAGTTCAGCCGACGGGAATTGGAGCACGCTTCAGTGTGTGCTCTAATTCTTAGGCTGTTGAAACCAGAGCACATTCTGCAGCAGATTTAGCTGCTCTGGATTGTGCTCTGGTTTCAATGGGTCAAGAATTTGGTTACTCAGCTTTATTTGCTCTAATTATAAGTCTGCTGAAACCAGAACATAGTCTGGAGCATGTTTAGCTGCTCTGGATTTTGACTTTTTTCAGTGGGTTAGGAATTAGAGCACTCAGACATGTTTGCTGATACCAGAACACAATCCAGGGCAGATTAGCTACTCTAGATTCTACTTTGGTTAGGTCTGGTCAGGAATTAGAACATTTTGAAGTGTTTGTTCTAATTATAGATCTGCTGAATCTAGAGCACATTCTGGAGCAGGTTTAGCTGCTGTGGATTTTGCTCTGCTGAAACCAGCACATATTCTGGAGCAATTTTGGCTGCTCTGGTTTCAGTGGGTTAAGAATGAGAGCATTTTAAAGTGTTTATTCTTATTTAGGCCTATAGAAACCAGAGCACATTCTGGAGCAATGAAACTCTAAATTGTGGTCTGGTTTCAGTGGACCAAAAATTATAGCAAAAGCGCATTCTATAGCACTGATGCTTTGCGTTTTGGTCTGGTTTCTGTAGCTATGAAGAAGACATTTCCTTTCCCATGGATTTTTTCATAATACTGTGGTTGAAACATGTATACATAACAGTATAATTCTTTTACAATTTTGACTACTTTAAAAACTAGAGAAGCATGCATCGTTGGTCATTTATGACATCATCACTGATATTTGTAAGGTTTATAGTCACAGAGCCAAAATGCCTTTAAGAAGTGTTCAGATTTGTAATTCTTACTTGTAGTTGTGTAGGTCTAACAACTTCCCTCTCTTCTTCAGCTGGTTCAACCCTCTTGTATCTTCTTGTTCGTCGGGCTGAAGAGAACCGATCAAACTGTCCATCCCCTAAGGCCCCTTGCTCCGGAGGATCATCTGGCGACGGCGGAGCTTCCCGAACTGGTCTCGGCAGAAGTCGGGTACATTTCGGAGGCGGTAACGGTTCTCTGCGATCCACGGGAGAGAACACTCTACGAACTGCAGGGGGCGTTTCGATGTTGTCCGAATCTATTTCTATTTTGTTGGAGGGACGGTCGGAAGAACCTACAAATAAAGCTGTTAGGAAAGAAAACAAATTGTTGTGGTTTTCGTACCTCGGAAAGAACTTCTAGTGTCGTTAGGTTTTCTCATATACAGGGTTAGTCTGTCTGAAGCAGATTTGTCTCCCAATGAAGCAATTAGGTCTTTTCGTCCGTGGTCTTCTGTAGGTGATTCGTCTTGAATTCTGTCTTGTCTTACTAAAGAACTGTGTCTTCTTTCTGAAGATGTTTCTTCAGAACTGTTAGGGACGTTCAGGGTCGATTTTCTCCAAGCTGACTTGTCTTTTACTTGTGGTTGGACATCTATAAAAAAGGAAAAATAATTTATGTATACCTCAAATTTTCTTATAATAATTCTGAAACCGTCATTTTCACAATTGGTGTCCGATATACGAAGGTTCAATAGTTAAATTAAGTTTTCGGTTTTTGCTAAGTCAAAAAAGTGGCACCGGATAGATTGTGTAAACAAATGATGATTTATAAATCTACTGAAAAAGAAATAAAGGAGACCAAGAATAAACCTTAAAAAATATAACATTTACGTTTTTAACGTAAAATTATGTTTATACATCCAAAATAATCCAAAAATTCCTATTTTAGGTGCATATTTTTCTGAAAATAGTCCATATTGATATACGTCGACGCATTGATTTCAAATTTACAGAACTTAATTAGCTCTTACCTTTCCCAAGATTTTTGCTCTCTAAAAATTGCATCTCAAAAATTATTTTTTTTTTTATTTGACAAGTGAATAGAAATATAATTTCAACGATTATATCAATCGATTTTATGGGCAAGTTACTTAAATAAATGTTTTGTCCGAATATTCTTTTTTTTGGAACGATTCGGTGAAAAACGAGAAAAATGAATTTTACTTTTTCGCTTGGAAACTTTTTTCTCAAGTAAATTTTATTTTCTGAACTAAAATAAAAACCGATTGGCTGATTCTAATTTTTGAAAAAATCTAATTTTCGCATAACATTCTCTAGATAATCGCGTTCAAAATTATATCGAAAAAATAGATTTTTCAAGTATAGCCCACTAATGGTGGGCTGCAGCCTTGCCAATCAATTCTGCGGTCAAAATTACATAAGTGGACAAATTTTCAGATTTTTATTTTGGCAGATACAATTGCATTAAAATATGTAGGCACACATGTGTTAGACAATGATAGAAATACCCCTTACGCATTGTTTCTCTCGGCTCGCTTATTATATACAGGGAACCTATGGCAGTAATACTACATTTCAGTGAATGTACCACTTAAAATAAACATCCTGTAGATCGAAAGACAATATTTGGGTTTAATTTAAAAACAATATTTGGGTTTAAGTTAAAAACAATGTTTGGGTTTAAGTTTAAGAACTTAAACCCAAATATTGTCGTTCGATTAATTATGAGTTCTGAAAGCTCCTTTCAATATCCTGTAGATAGTTGTAGTAACATTTCTGAAACAGGTCTTGTTTGTTGAACATTATTTACCTTCTATTGCTTCCAAAGCACCAACAACGTCAGTTTTATCGATTGTAGTAGATGGTTTCCAATCTGGATAAACTCTTTTATAGTTTCCTTGAGCGTTTGAACCACTGTGCACCAATTTTCCTTCGTGCAACGTATCCAGTGTTTGACTTCTTTCGCTTTCTACAAAACATAACAAAAATTATCTTATATAAATTCACTTGTACAACTTTCTTACCGGAATCCATCTCAAGAGATCTTCTATTCTTCCTACCCTGTCGTTCGGCATCATCGCTGTCCCTTAACCAGCTTTCAATCTTCTGTCTCCACTCCCTGGGTCGACTAGTAGGCGGTTGGGGCTGTTCTGGGGCTTGCGGTACTGTTTGGGGCGTAGTCTCTTCGGGGACTATAGGTCGGGATTCAAGTAGAGGACTAGGGGAACTTGGTCGTTCTCTATCGACGGAGAAATCAGCGGACAGTAAGGCAGGGCGTTTTCGGGGGCCTGAACCTCGGGCTCTTCTTGCCCATGACCGATCTAAAAGAAGGAAAAGGAGTTCAGTAAAGGTTATGTAAGCATTGATCATAGTGACATCTTGCGGCGTTTCCATTCCGGGAGTCGCGCCGTGACAGCTATCGTTAATTGAAAAATATATAGCTAGGCAAGTTTGTATGTTTTTGCGTACCGCTGTTTTGGAATCAGATACGACAGAGCCATCTTCTTCATGATTCCATGAACTACTTTGTGGAATTAAACAGACAAAAATATCAGATAAATAAATACGTTTTACATATTTACTGAATTTTTGATATCTATTAAAATTGTTCTTTCAATAATTCATTGGTATATTTTATAATAGAACTAATTTGTATTATTACTTATCTGATGTTTGCTCTTTTTGTATAATATTTGACAGAAACACCTGATATTAACCCAAATGCAACCAGCCACACAGTTATGTAGGTGAAACGAATTTTCTCATAAGCTTGCCTATCAGTTACTTATATAGTTTGCCCGTTTATCATAAAGAAAAAAAATCAATAATTGCAGTGTGGTAGGCACGTGCAACTTATGTCTATTATTACCCAACTGAAATAAATAAATTTATACTTCGCAAAAAACTTGTTTTTAAATTCTTTTTCACAAAATTAACTTTTTTATATATATTTTTGTGATATTATCAACTGTCCGCTAAATATAATAGAAGTTATTGCATAGTCTGTGTATTTGATTACAACAAACAGATCATTTTATGTTAATTCCAAATTCCATCCCTTTTGTCAAAATCACTGATGAATAGGTAATTGAAATTTTATTTCCGCAATAATTGCAATTGAGTATTACAAAATCAATAATATTTTAATTTATTATTACTCTGAAAAAAACTGTTAAAAGTAATCATATTATTTCCTTGATTACAACAAATTTAGTCATATTTTTCGTTGATTAGCTCAACTATTTTGATTGAAATAGCTCTTGAGGGAAACAATAACAACCGATTTAATTTATTGTGATTTTTTTTCATTGATACCTTAATCACTGGTTTACAAAAGCTTATATTTTTGGTAGGTAGAATTAATACCGCCCGAGGTTTTTTGCCTCGCAAAATTTTTCCCGAAACTATAATTTCTTCGTTGATGTGACTCACGTGATTACTGCTAAACAGTTTACAACCTTTCGCTATACTTTTCTTACAAAACATAGTTAAGTTGACACTTTGGAATCCACCGTATATAATAACTGGCATTATGAAAGGAAAAATTTAATGTTTTCCCTATGAAATTTTATATATTGTGTTCGGCAATCTCTCAGAAAAGCTTATGGCGCATAACGCCAGATGGTTCTGTGTTCGCAAACTACAGATACATAGCCTGTACAAAGAATAGTATATTGTGCAAAAAGTGCAGAGTGGCACACTATACTTTTTCTATGGTCACCCGACTTGATAAAAAAAGAGATTACTTGTTTTTAACATTTCATTAATGAATATTCTTAAAACAATGTTTTTAAAATGTAAAAACATAGTATGTAAACATAAAAAAAAATCCGAACCCGGAAAAAAGTTGAAGAAATGTTTACCTAAGCTGCCCCAGCTTTTTCGTTCCCGTGAGCCGTCGCAACCCCTAAGGAACTCCATCAATCCTTCATCTTCTTCGGAAAGAACTCTGCTGCGTCTTCGGCGAAGACTTCCGTTTGGAGTGATATCCGGTGATCGTTCTTCCTTTCCAGTAGCTGCGTCACTTCCAACCGACACTCCTTGGCTGGAAGTGAAAGATCCTAATCGACGTCTGGACAGGTAGGGCGATGGAAGGGATGTTAATGATGTAAGGGAATCGTCTTCGGATGTTCCTTGAGCTGTAGAACCGTTTTGGGGTTTCTAGAAAAATAAAAAAGCCTTCACATTTTATAATGAAGATATTGTGATGATACCGATTATGATATTTTGAGATTTTAACGGTTTTCAACGAATTAGTCATTTAAATAAGTTTTAGTTATTTTTACTGTGACAATGTCTACCATCAATTCGCGCATCTAGTGATATACGGTAAGAGATATAAGTCGGTCAAATTAAACAAAACTTGCTCCAATAGTGGCCTATTTTAGAGTTAAAAAGTTGTTTTTTTAAGAAAAAAAATGCACCCAACACCATTTATGGTCAGATTTTCTTAATAGATTCTTTCACATCGGAATAAAATGTCAAAAGAATTATTTAATATTGCTGTCAAAATTTCGATTAATTTTTTTTTATTAGTTTTAAAATTTAAATCTTGTTACCAAGTCTTGCAACTGGGTATTAAACTTGCACATTATTAGGGCACTTTTCATTGTCTTTTGAATAATGATTTTCATTTTTTTAACACTCATAGGTTTTCAATTATGATGTCAAGTTCAAATTTTCTGATAGAAGATACATTAAATCTTAACATCACAAGAAAGAATATAGTTTTCGATTTGCAATAATGCATAAACATGTCTACGTCCTTTGTTTTAAATGGTACAAAAAATAATTTACATTGTGATAAATTATACTACATTGACTAATTCCTATCGAATCTAATTACAGTTTAATAATAGTTTTATTCACTTTATGTCTTCACCAATATCCTTCCTTCATGTTCAAAGAAAAAAAAAGAAAGGATACCCTGTGTATGTGTAAACATATAGAGCAAAAATGATTTAAAGAAATTTATTGTACAAAATAATAATTTTGTGATATTTTTGTCTTACGTATTCACATCACATTTGATTTTTATAATTATCCTATTTACCTTTTTCTTGTCCAAGAATGTAATATCAGGGAATGATCCTTCAAAATCAGATACTGGTGTACCTGCCAAACTGCTCACTGAAAAATAACAAATCATTTATTTTCTAATGTTTGACAAACTATAATTCTGGTTAAGAAATAAAATTTAATTTTTCTTACTCTGTCGTCTCTTGGCAGCGATTTCTTCCCTCTGTTTTCGTCTGGCATTGGCTTGTTCTTCCTGTATTCTTCGTCTGGCGTTTTCCACGACAGCTTGTCGGAATCTTGTACAGAAAGAGTGGAAGATCTTGAAGCATTCTTCCAGTTTGAATGTTTTGGGATCTTCACAGAAGAAATCGGCGAGTCGTTTTCGGCCTTCTTCCAAATTGGACATATCGCGTTGAAGACCGGCGACTTCTCTTTCGGCCATCTGAAAGAAGAATTTAGAGAAGAAATAAAATATCAGTAAGTAGTAGATTTTTCCAAGCACACTGAACAGAACTATTAATAAGCTAGTGCAGGCATTCTTAAACTGGGAGACGAAAATTCTCGAAAAAAATATCTGAGGAATGCACAAGTGCAAATATTCGAGTACATATATTTTATAATTAAAGCAGATGGAATGTAAATAAGTTTGTATAGCGGGAAATGTAACAAACAAAAAGAAGAAAGAAAATATGAAGATCTTACCATTAGGAAATCGGCCATTTGTGTCTTGATTTCATCTTCTGTGGTCGGCATATCGATAATTTTCTTTATTTTCTTTATTCTTCCCTCCAAAGTATTTATTTCGTTTTGTAATTGTTCTACTGTTGTTCTAAAACATAAACAATATTAGTTTTACATTTTTCTTGCCGAAAAATATTTTATTATACTTGGAAGCATCTTCTAGAACTGTCAAATTGTCTGGGAAGTTCAGCAAATTCCTGTTTTTCTTTTCTGCTTGTAACGCTACGTAGTGGATGAGGTTCATATTTGGTTTATTGGCTCTTATGTCTGTAATTTTTTGTAGTGAAGCTAGTTTTACACCAGCAGCGTTACCTGCGTAACCTCCCTGAAAAAATTTAGTCATGAATTGTGTTCTTGGTTAGTAGCATTATGCGTACCGAGTTTAAGAAGTTTCCAGCAACTAACACCATGTAAAGAACTTCTTGTAAAGCTTTGTTCGTCATCAGACCATCTATGCCAACCATCATGGCTTGGATACTGGGTTCTAGGTAGCCCATATTTGAAGCGAATTCTTCTTTAAGAAGCATGCTTTCTATCCTGAGCTTGTAACTATAAAAAGAAAGATATTTGGTAAGCAAACTCGTAGCCGTTTCAACATATTATTTAATAAAGCAGTAGAAAATTGTATTTGGCTTATCCACATTTATTATAGAAACATAGAAACGATAATTTCGTCCTTTCAGACATCATGGGATTAGAATAATCAATAGGATGGGGATCTCGAGAATTATGAGAGATACGAAGTCTGTTAAATTAGACAATAGTTGCCTCATGTGGGGGACATTTTATACATGTTTTTGTTTTTCCCAAAATATGCACAGGTCACTAGGTATAAACAAAAATGAATTTTTTTTCATTTTTCGTTTTTTACTTACAACTTTTTTATTTAAAAAGAAATATATATATTTTATGTATAATTTCAGGCACTTTTTAACGACGAATTTACTGCAGTGCTCCTAATTTTTACTTCTCATACTAAATTGAAAGTTGGTATCAATTTCTCGGAAACGGCTAAATTTGACATATTTAATCTGGTGTAAGAACTAATCCTGTTTTGAGAATCTGGCTGTTTTTGTTTATATATCTGTCAAAGTTGGTTTTTCTTCATTTATTTTTATTTTGGAAATAGTTATCCGAATACCATTCGTGGTTAAATTTTATCCTGAAAAAGTTCGTGATTTTTTTGTCAATGCCACTCGATAAATTGCTAGCCAACGAGCTCTCGTAACAATCTAAAAAAAATTCTGGCAAAAATTAACCACTTATGATATTATATGATAAATTCATGGCTCTATACCTATTACTTATGATAATAACATCGATAAAATGTGTAGCGGTTATGTACTACATTATATTTTGTTATCAATAGTAACTCTTGATTTGAACTTACTTAGATAGGTCAGTTAATTGTAAAATGAATTTTTCTGCATTTCCCAATTTATCAAAATCTCCATTATACGACTTTAGCATGTCTAGTTCATCAACTTCTGGTAAAATTTTTAATAATCCTCTAAGTTTTTCTGCGCCTACTTCATCATGTTCTCCTTCTTTAATTAATTGGATTATATCTTCATTTGAACTAAAAAAATAATACCAATATAGCTTCTTCTAAGTTTTATATTACTTTCTTTTTACCTTCGGAATTGCTTCAAGAAAATATTAACATTTAAACTTCGTTTCCCATCAAGTAAAGTGACCTGAAATATGATTAAAATGAAATGTGTTTATTTTGGGCTAAGTTTTGTCATACTTCTGAGTTATCTTTTCGGACCCTGATGGAGTTATCTCGGCCCAATCTGGGGCTGCTTTGGGCTGACGAAGTTGCTGGGATTTGCTGGCAAAATAGGCCTTCCATTTCTGACCAATCCATATCTGCCATTGGTGAGTGTTGATGGTTATCTGCTAGTTGGGACCAAATGTTGTTCTTTCCAACCACCTAGAAACAAAAAAAAAAGAAAATATTTATTTTTGGAAATAGTTTCGGATGTAGCATAACATTAAATCCCGGTTGCATAAAGCATGATTAACTATTCAAATGGTTAACTTAACGTTTTTACCATGAAAACATATTAAAAATACGTTTCTTATAATCGAATTCACCATTAATTTATTGATTAATAATCAACTTATTAAAGAATCAATTTGGCTTATGAACATAGACGTGCGCAGAACTTTTCTTTTGTGGGTAGCAAAATTATTATTATAAAATAAAAGTATTAAATGTAAGTGGAACCATTTGACACAATGATGAATTACTTGGAAAAATAGTTTACGTATGTTGTAACAACAGGGAAAATAATTCCCAAAGCCGCTGATGTATTTTTCCGTAAACTAGATAATATTTGAAAAAATCGAATTTTTAGCTCGAAAATTTTCAAATTTTACAAAATTTTGTTTATAATATTTTTTGTAGAATTAGTAACGCTCATGCCAAATTTACAAACAGAATTTAATTATTTCTTTTCGTTTCGGAGATATTTGTTCTCAAAGTTGTACCTCAAAAAAGTGTGTTTTTTTAATATATTTCAAAACTGAGTAGAGATACAATCTCAACTACTTTACCATTCGAATCTACGGGGAAAGTTATATAAAGAAATGATTTGCGCAGATATAAGTTCTTTGGAACGATTAGATGAAAAATAAGAAAAACGAAAAAACCTAAATTTCAATTTTCCGGCTCAAAACGTTTTGTCTCCAAATATTTTCATTTTCTGGACTTAAGTAGATATCAATGCGCTGATTTCAAATTTTTAAACAGAATTCAATTATCTTTTCCCGTTCTCGAGATATTTAAGTTCAAAGTTATACCTAAAAAATTAGGTTTTTTAGGTACATCTCTTAAATGGTTAGGTTTACAACTTCGGCGACCTCACCATTCGATTCTACGGGCAAAATTATATAAGTGTACCAAATTTCAGATTTTTATTTCAACACATAGAAGTTCTACAAGGAAAAAACTGAAAATGGCCAAAAATCGAAAAAAATGTAAGGTATACCCCTTGCCATTTTTTCGATTTTCGCCGATTTAGTTTTTTCTTTTTAAAAATTGTATCCTTTGCAATAAAAATTTAAAAGTTGGTATACTTATGTAATTTTGCCCGTAGAATCGATTGGTGAGGTCACCGAAGTCGTAAACCTAACCATTTAAAGGATATACCTAAAAAACTTGATTTTTTAATTATTGCCAAAACTCAACTTTGAACACGAATATCTCGAGAACGGTAATAGATACTTCAATTCGGTTTCAAATTTTGAAATCAGCGAATCGATATTTACTTAAGTCTAGAAAATGAAAAGTTTTAGAGGAAAAAAGTTGTTCGGAAAAATTTTAGAATTTAGGTTTTTTCAATTTTCTCATTTTTCACCTAATCGTTCCAAAGAACGTATAAGCGGAGAAAACATTTCTTTATGTAACTTTGCCCGTAGAATCGACTGGTATAATCGTTGAAATTGTATCCCAACCCATTTTAGAGATATAGCCAAAAAACACACTTTTTTGAGGTGCAACTTTGACAGCAAATATCTTAGGAACGAAAAGAGATAATCAAATTTTGTTTAAAAATTTGAAATCAGCGCGACGAGATTTATCAAAGTACACTATTTCCCAAATTCAAAATTTTGGGTACAAAAATGATTATTTTTGGGATGTTTCGCGTTTGTCAACACAATTTTAGGTTTAATTCTATGAGTAACGACAGAATAATAAATATGTTGCCTTGTCCTCGCCCGCAAAATTTATGTATGTAAGTACTTCATTTTAACATTTATAAACTTTTAATCATTAGTAATATATTAGGGGATGCCACGGCACCCATGGTACCCACCGTGCGCACGCCTATGCTTATGAATCAAGATATCATGATCAACTGATTCACAGTTTTGTTAATTTTTGGCAATTATAACTATTCCCGTAGAATTGAATGGTGAAGTAGTTAAGATTGTATCTGTACTCATTTTTTAAATATACTCAAAAAACACACTTTTTTAAGGTACAACTTTGAGAGTTAATATCTTCGAAACAAAAAAAAATAATTAAATTCTGCTTAAAAATTTGGTATCAGCGTTTCTTTAAAAAAAAAACACAAATAAAATTTTTTAAAATTTGAAAATTTTTGATCTAAAAATTCTATATTTTCAAATATTTCCTAAAATATATAATTTATTGTAAACTGAAACGATACGCCCAGATCTGATTTTAATATACGTTTAAGTATCTAATTTATTTCCATTTATTTGAATTTGATATTTTTAGTAGCAATATTCTAATTCTAAGCATTTTAAAACAAAAATCCCATTACCGCGATGTGGTATGAAACAAAAACGCTGTTGGTGCTTTTAAAATACAAAAATTTAATTTAATAAATTTAATTTATTTTTGGTAAAATTTATATATTCTGGGGCGCCGAAACTATATATTATATTATATTATATTTATAAATAATTCACCCTGCATAAGGATCTGAAACAAATGTCATACGCTAAATAAATAAATCGATAGATATAGGAGAAAATATAAAATATACAGTTTTTAATTTTTTCAAAGAACCAAGTATTTTATAGACACGACGTCCCTCACATCTTGGCGCCCTGATTTAACATTTAATACTCATTGAAACTCTCTTACTTTGTTGCTGGGAATCTTATTCCAGTTGATAGTCTTCATCTTAATCTTGGGTACAGGGGTTTCTTGCTGAGGTAACTTCTCTGGAGGGTCAACCACTTCCACGTTGGTCGGCGACGTTGGTAGTGTGGGTGGTGCTACGGGTTTAGACATGGGCGGGGGTGGGACGAACCCACTTGGTGGGGGTGGGGGTGGTGCCGGACCCCCTCGACCTCCGGGGGGCGGCGGCGGTGGCGGGGGTGGTGCTTGGGGACTTGGGGGGACCTGACGAGAGATATTGTTAAAATGGGGTCCTAAATCATTAAAAATTGAAAGAACAGAGTGTAATAAGTATAGTAGTGAAAACGCGAAAAATTGATGTGGTGAGATATCAATTTTTAAAGTGAATATTTTGGTCCCCGATGTCATATGTCTTCGCCAGTGATGAACAAACTAATAGTTGTACTTTGTACATAAAATAAAATTTATATTTGTAACAAAAACAAAAACATACAGTAACTTAAAAATGTGGACCTACGATTGTCTTTTTGAAATCAGGCAACTAAAGACAGATAAAATCAAAAGACATCGCATATAAAAATAAGATACTAAATTATATAAATAATACTTTACTATGCAATGTAATCAATTAAAAATTGTTCTCCGACCTTTTTCAAGCACTATGAATTTTTAAATAAAAATTATAACGAAATCGTTAGAAATGAAATATGTCTATAAGTTTGAACGAACGGTATTACGGAATATAGAAATAACGATTTTTGTTAAAACATAAATAACGAAATCCACAGTAACAAATTGCATTATGATAATAATTCATTGTATGATTTTTATTTACAGAATAGGCCTATAAATCTTCTTATAGCTCGCTAACGAAATAATGTTTAACTGAAATATTTTCACTAATACTCATTAATTGTTCTATATTTTCATATTCTTCTGCAAAATTATAATAATTCAACAATGGTTTATGACCCTATTATTTCTCCAAGAATAAACTTTTTTGTTACCGATTGGTTTTGGTGCATGTTAACTGCAGTCAAGCTGGGCTTCCTATTTGGGCTGGTAGCTTGGTCTGAGATGGAGCCCCTGTGGCAGTGAATACAAGAATGGGGCCCACCGAATTTGGTAGTGCTAGGGCTTCGTAGTAACCGCGCAGCATCTTCTCTGTCTTCAAGGAGAGTTGCTCGGTGTACTAGACGTTCTGCTGTGTCCCAGACCATGTCGCTTATTGCTTCCTGTAACCAACAAATATTTTACATTCTAGATTAAATAATAATTTAATTAGATTAGATTATATACGGGCAATGGTAGATCATTTGGTTAGCGCGCTCCGACTTGAACTGAGCGGACTATCAGTTCAAAATTTCCTTGGACAATTTTTAAAATTATAACCAAAATCATAATATAAAATTGCTACCAAAAAAAATACTTAAAAAGAATGTATGAAAAAAAAACTTATTTTGAATGAAGTATATTTAATTAATTTTATTTCGTGCTCAGGATTCAGCAATCCAGAGCAACCAAATCTGCTCTAGAAAGTGTTATGTTCTCAGTAGGCCAAGAATTAAAATAAACGCTTTAAAATGCTCTAATTCCTGACGTACTGAAATCAGAGCACAATCCAAAGCAGCCAAATCTGCTCCAGAATATGCTATGCTTTCAGCAGATCTAGAATTAGAGCAAACAATTTTGAGTGCTCTAATTCCTGACCCACTGAAACCAGATCACAATCCAGAGTAATTATCCACACGCTTTTCCCCTAATTTTCGTAAATCTGGAATGTTAAATAAAAATTGCAGAACAAGTGATTTAAATAAATGCAACCATGATTGCGATATATATTTTTTAAATATGTCTTCTTGGAAAATCGCATTAGAAGATTTTCAAGTTTACTTTGTCTCAACTTTTAGTATATTGGTCCGTCTTAACTGAAGGTGCAGTAATCCCCAATTTGATTTATCTCAATTATTTGACTTAGTATGAGCAAGAGAAGAAAGTAATAAAACAATACAAATTTCAACTTGGTGTATTCACATTTATTTATAAAAATATAGTGACTATTGCTTCGTCCTTCTAGATACTCTTCTTTTCCCTAATTCTAGTAAATATCAGTAAAGCATATCTTGTAAAAGTTAAGATAAAGCAAATCTTCTATGTCGTCATATTTCAAAGGAATACAGGGTGTCAAGTAGATACTACACTTTTATAACAATTATTGTAAATAAAAAAAGTTTTAATCCCTTCTCATGTTCGTCTTACCTTGGGATCAATTCTGAGCAAATGTTGAAGAATGCTCAAGAACGGAACTTCTTGTGGTGTGTCAGCAACTTGTCTAAGGATGGCATAAAACACATCGAGAGGACTGTTGAGGTCCAAACCTCCTCCAGGTCCTTTGATGAGACTCTGTTGATCATCTGATTCTTTCTGTTCGTCGAAGACATCCAACTGAACAGCTAGATCAGGCTCGCTTTCTGCCTGAGCTCTTAGGCGATTTAGAACTCCCAATAAACCATTTCCTGAAAGATCAAAAATGGAATTAGAAACATAGAAACACTTCCAAAATAAAAAAAATTAAGAATTGTATATTACGACAAAAGTTTTCTTCAAAAATGTTTTTATTTTCGGAAAAGAAAAATTGAGTACAGTTCAGAAATTATCTGCTTACCTATAAATTCGTTTCGAAGTCTTACTCGATCTTGAAGTCTTGACGTAGAAATGATTAGACAATTTACAAAGGCAACTAAAGCTGTTCTGTAGTCTACAGCTGTTGCTTTATCAAGTTCTGCAATTATAAGCTGTAATCGGTATCTGCATCCCTTTAATTTCTGAAAAAGAAAAATTATCAATTTTAAACTAAAAATATAAGTACTAGGCTTTAAGTGTAACATCGAGTCCGAAACATAAAATAGTATATTGTGTATCTAGTAAGAAATGTTATAGGCTAGCAAGTCACTTTTTCTACGTGGTATACATACTATTTTTTTCGATTGGTTTATATTCAATAATTTTGAAATAAATATGATTGTATTTTTATTTACTGAAAAAAATGGACTGCATTCCAAGCGGAGCTGTTCGGGGTTCTCAATCTGAGGGGCAGCAAATAATATAAATTATTTCATATAACATAAAAAAACAATTTCTGCAATGAATAACTAATTTATCTCTTTCTATCTCTCTCTCTTATTTTTATTTTAATTTAGACAAAGTGTATTGTTCAATGTTCTTTTCGTTCTCTAATCTCTTTTATTTTTATTAGATAAAAAGTTTTTATTGTGCCGCAATTGAGCGTCGGTCCTTTTTATCATCGGTCACCAATTAAATGAAACGCTTCGTTGTGGTCCCTCGCAGCACACAATTTAGTTTTCTGTAATTTTATTCAGTGTTCAGTGAAATAGTTATTAAGAATTTTTTTTTGATAGTACAAAAACTGTCACCTTTCCTTTGTGTTTCCGAACAGGAAAGTGTGTTATTCTGATATTTTAGTGCAGTTGCTAGACTACGAAAAATAACAGTACGAGAAAATCGCGTACCACTAAATTGTACACTAGAGAGATGTAAAATTAAATCTACTACAAAATTTCCCCCTCCACTTATTAGACCCCTCCCCCATTTAATAGGCCCCAGAAAGATTTCAGCGCAGCAAAAAAAATCACTTCCATTACTTTTAGGGCATACCTTGTACAGTCACAGGCCAAAAATTTAACTTTAAATATTGTTTTCTTTTTATCACGAAAATTTTTTTCTGTCTTGTTTTCACTAATATTCTTATTTCACTTCGTTCTCTTAGAAAAAAATAAAATAAAAAAAAACGGCATAGGACCCCATTGAAGTTTTATTTCAATTCCGAGAACATAGATTCACTGGCCTATTTTAGCATTGATCTCTGCTTCTGACTGTTTCCGGTTACACATGAGTCTTCCTTGAAACTTAGACCCTTACACGAGTGCTTAAATCAGAACTACTTTCCTTTGCTACAATTTGCCTTTATACTTCTTCTACATCATATAGCTCCTCGATCTTCATGATCTCCCCCTACCTTGTAGCACTCGAGAGTGTCGACAGCGCGGAGGTACCCGCCCTCGTTGTAGACGCACAGCGCGGACAGCAGCTCGAACACCTGCTTCTTCACCGGGACGTTGGGGGTGTCCAGGGCGGCCGCCAGCTTGCCGATGTACTCGGGGTTGTCCACGATGAAGTCCAGCCCAACTCGGCTGTCCACGCCGCCTGTGTTGGTTGGGTGCGTCATCCTGAAAGTGAAGGGAATGTTAGTCACGGTGGAGAATGAATGGGTGAACGCAAATAATTTTTATATAAAAATAACTCTTATTTAATAAGAGGCCATTGTTAAATTACGTAATAGAAAATTGGACAATTTTGATTCTCCCTTCCCCCTTGTAACGTATCTGGGGTACGTTCAAAAACCTTGCTCTAGGCTCTAGGGTATTGAGTATACACTATAATGTTTAAATACGAAATAGTATACTCTGACACTTTACCCTATATGCATTCAAAAATGCAGAGTGCGTACTCTAGAGTTTACTTCCCGTACCCTGTAAAACTAGTAGGGTAAGCGAAGTAGCTATCAAGCTGTTATTTTAAATAAATAATACAAATAGAATGGATATTAATGTGGTTGATTTCAAATTTATTGGGATTACAGAAGACGACGCAACTGTTTTACTAAAGAAAAAATAATGTACATAATATAAAATTCAGATAACACAAATATTATTCACATACTAGTAATTGTAAAACATGTTTTTCTATCACATTAAGCAAAAAATATACATGGTTTCCTTCATTTGTATTGAAATTTAAAAGTAATGTTTTTATATTGTTTGTCAAAATCTAAATACGTAACTAGAAACGTTCAAAAACTTCTAAAATCACAGTCACGTGATAAAGCTGTACAAGGTTTTTCTGTACAAATGTAAAAACAGCAAGTTTAAAATATTTTTAAATTATATTTTATTACGTAAACCGCTCCCCTTGAAATGTTACGTAATTTAATGATAGCCCTAAATATCTAGAAGATAAATATCGTAACAGGACAATTATCTTCTGTACAAAACCCGTTTGAACCAGAAAAATTTGTGAAAAATAGTTATTTTTAATTTATTAAAGAAATATTACTACTCCATTAACAACTCGTTTTATACGACGTATTGTTCCATTCTTGGTTTTAGAGCACTCTTCACTTGCGCTCGTCGAGCCCCAAATAACTCATACAACAATATACCGTCTTATAAAACTTGTATAATAATATAATACTGTCCAGTGCCGCAACAAGGGTGGTGCGAGAGGTGCCGCCGCATCAGGCGTCGAATTCATAGAAGCGCCAAATATTTTTTTTTATATTAATAAAATATAATCAAAGCAAAACAGATTTTATAAAATAATATTATTAAAAAAAAATCACAGAGGAGGTAATTGATACTATATTATCTCAAATCAATTAAAGATACAAATTATTTCTAGACGTTTGTTCTAATTTTTCTTTACTGACAGGACATCCTCTTGCAGTAATGTATAGAAAAGTATTTTAAATAATTCTACAGATCTTGCTGTTAAAAATTGTAAACATTTAGCATAATGAATAAAATTTTCAGTAGAAACTGAAAATTTCAAATTGCAGGAAATATAATTAATTAATGACTGTACAATTGCAATTCCGATGAAAACATTAGAAGTGATACGCACCTATAATATAAAAGATATGGACTCTAATAATGACATTGCGCTGCCTATATTTTTTTACTGTAAACGTTGCATCGAATGAACGCATATTTTGTGAAATAAAATTAATTCGTGCAATTAAATATAATAAAAAATACTAAAAATATTTATTATTTGTTATTTATTAATGGTATTCAATTATGGGGTTGTGCAAAAATTTGTAATATTAACATTATACAAAGATCGCAAAACAAAATCCTAAGAATGATATAGCACAAGCCCCATGGTATGTTAGTAACCACACGCTACATAAGGACCTCAAAATTAAATATGCGAAAGATCAGATTCAGGAGTTTGCCGTCAAACACCAGAAAAAAGTAGACAACCATTGTAATGAACTAGCAATAAATTTACTCAATAATGAAGAAGACTTAAGACGCCTAAAAAGAACGAAGCCATTGGATTTAGTATTTTAATAAAATTTATTGTAAGTTAAAAAGGTAAACAGTAATGGGTGTTTACCTCTTACATGTGATATATATACAGGACAGTTGTAAATAAATTTTTAATAAACAAAAAAAAAATTATTAGTTTATTTTCATGATTTTTGAGTTTATTAAAATATATGGAAAATCATTTTTTAATATAAACGTTAATATTGCAAATTAAACTAAATTAAATAAACCATAAAAATTTAAAAATTGCGTATGGAATTAAAAAGGGAGGAGGTGGGCGCCAAAAAAATTTACGCACCAGGCGCCAATTTATGTTGTTGCGGCACTGATACTGTCTCACAGTGTTGACCATAGTTAATTTTTTATATACACAAACTGTCGGTAGTAAATACGCACGGGGAATCTATTCTAAAAATAGTTTTAGGTTGCAATCACACCTTATGCAAATAGTGACATTGGTGTCACCATTTAATTATTCCTCGCTTCGCAATTTTGAATATTTGGCTTTGTGGGTTTAAGGCGCTTACCGTAAAGATGTGATCCATATTGCGTAACTCTCACTGTTTACCGTCTACTAATGATCTATTTATCTCGTTAATCGTCTTTGAATTTTAGAAATTTAAGAGCCTTGACTTTAAATCGCTGAGCAGAGAGCCGGTTTTAGAAAGAATTTCGCAACGGAACAAAACTTTTTTCTTCTGGGAATTGTCTCCAAGTATTTAAATAAAGTCATTGGTATTATTCGTTCATGCGAACTTTGTTTCTTGCTAAATTAATTGATATGCATGCTGGAAATAAATGCCTGCGATCCATCACATACTTTTGTTTTTCTTAAACGTAATCATTTGCATTTTGAATATGTAAGCAGATGAATTCTTTGACAATTAACCAATCACATTTTTTACAGATCATTGGTTAAGTAAATAAATTCATAATATTTATTAAATATGACATTGCTTAATTAAAGAGGTACTAATCAAAATAATAAAATAACCGAAAAAAATAAAATTGTATTATTCTTAAAAATATAATTATACAATATTATGACCTTAAATGGAACCCAATCAGATATTTATTTACACCTCAATATTCCATATGTAAAATTATAATTACATATTTCTTCATCTTTCCGTATTTTAGTCAACTCTTCTAAATATAACAAAATGTTTAAATTTCAGTTTTAATAATTTCCAATAATATTTAATAGCTATTTTTCTTTCTTTAAAACTTTTTTATTAAATGTATATACACGAAATAAATTGTATATAGTAACTTACTATATTAATAAATAAAATAATGTATTGACAGTCTCATTTTTTCTTAATGAAATTGAGAAATAAATTATTACATTTATTATAACTAAGTACCTACACCAATTTAGTCTCCGTACACCTGTAAATTATATAGAATCAATGATCTTTTGAACCGCCATTCGTTAGAATTACTTCCCTTAAGCGGTTTATCATACTTTCCACTAATTTTCTTGGAGTTTGGAAGTCAATTTTACCTCATTCTTCTACCATTAATGTAGTAGTTATTTTATATACTTTGGGCGTCTTGTTTTACAATTTTTTTTTAAATAAATCTCAGAGATATTCAATGGGATACATATCTGGAGACTGTGGAGGCGTTTTTAATTGTTGTCTACAATTTTGGCTTTTTTTGTTAAATTTATTTTAAAATGTGTTACATTAAATCTGAAAATAACGACATTACAGAGATCATAATTATTTCGTCGCTATAGCCGGAAGTCGCTATAAGGAACGGATAAAAGTATAATAACGTTAGCGTATGTGGGCTTTCAAACAAGTGGTTAACAATTCTGACGTTATAACTAGTTTGTAGCTATAAACGACTTATACTATAGATTTTATTGTTTCTTTAAATTTTTATTAATCTTTACAATATGTTTTTTTATAATAAATTTGTGAAAAAGGTTTTGGAATTATACCATACCTTTAAGAAAAACAAACAAATCTGATTTAAATCAATAAAATTTTATTTAAATAAAAAAAAATTATTTTTTTCTTAAAATTTGCTTTTTAACCAACCCTGGTTATAACTTTTTACTTTAAAGTATGATATTTTTTTTAATTTTGATTCTTTTTACTTTTTCTAAGCATATTGAACTTGACAAAAGTTAAGTTAATATTGAAAGTATGATTCTCAAATATTTTGATGACAAATTTGGTAAACACGAAACTCATTTCCTCTTAAAAACGAAACCAAACTAAAACTGGTATTTTATTTACATATTAACTGAAAATGAAAACGAATCCGTTATTTCAAATAGTGCTTGTTTATTTTATTTTTTTGACTCCTAAATCCAAAGCAATTTTACTAGGTCCCACGAAATTGTGAAAATTTAATTATCCGGTTATATACTTCTGTAATGATTATTCTTGCAATGTATTCTAATATGAAAACGTATACCGGTGTATTATTGATCTAATGTCCGAGATTTGAAAGGCAAATAAATGATAAAAGAATCAACTATAACACTAGGAAGCATTATTTGATACACATAATTAATATAAATAGTAAAAAATTCAAAATATATTAGAACCATGAATTGAAATATTTCGTAAAGTTGATAATTTTATTTATTTCTTTTATATAGAAGAGGAATTCAGCTCAGCTTACAAAGTATATTAAGATCTGTCTATCTAAGTATAGAACGAAGTGGAAGCAGAAGATTGATATATTACCTGTCTAAAATAATAGTGTCATAATTCATGTTTTAAGAAAAATTAATTTTCTTTAGTTGTGGTTGCTGTCCTCTATAAAAGTTTTTATAAATTGCGGTGCTATTCATTGCAAACAATAATCGTCTTATTACAATTTTTCTTACTGAAAATTTTTCTCTGCAAACATAAATCTGTCCCAACATTATGTAAGAATTTTTTTACTGCATACAATAAATGAGGTGAGCTAAATTTAATAATTGAGATAAATAATTTTCATATAAATACAATTATAAATAACTAATAATGTAATGTAAACATGGGCGCCGACTTTCAAAATTTCCCTGGCTTCAAATTTCTTATAATGACTAAAATCGAAACATAGAAGAAAAAAGAAATACTAAAACAAACACTTGTTCTAATTCCTGACCCACTGAAACCAGAGCACTATTCAGAGCAGCCAAATCTGCTCCAGAATGCGATCTGGTTTAAGTAAGCTACAAATTACAGCAAAATTTTAAAAAATTTCTAATTCCTGACTTATTGAAACCAGAGAAAAATCCAAAGCAGCCAAAAATAGTACAGAACATGCTCTGGTTTTAGTAGGCCACGAATTGGAGCAAACTTTTAAAAATTCTCTAATTTCTGACTCACTGAAATTACAACTCAATCCAGAGCAACCAAAACTGCTCCAGAATGTGTGACCCACTGAAACTAGAGCACAATTCAGAGCAGCCATAACTGCTTCAGAATATTCTCTGGTTTCAGCAGGTCAAGAATTAGAACAAACATTTCTCAGTGCTCTAATTCTTGACCCACTGAAACCAGAGCACAATCCAGAGTATCTAAAACTATTTCAAAATATGCTTAGTTTCGGCAGGCCAAGAATTAGAGCAAACACTTCTGAGTGCACTAATTCTTGACCCACTGAAACTAGAGCACAATCCAGAGCACCCAGAACTGCTCCAGAATGTGCTCTAGTTTCAGCAGGCCAATAATTAGAGCAAACACTTCTGAGTGCTCTAATTCTTGATCCACTGAAACCAGAGCACAATTCAGAACAGCCAAATCTGTTCCAAAATGTGCTCTGGTTTCAGCAGCCTAAGAATTAGAGCAGGCGCTAAACGTGTTCCAATTCCCGGCCGGCTGAACTAGATCACCTTCAGGGCATGTGATGCCCTGGAAGTTGGTTTATCCAGACCACCAGGCGGGGCGGAAGAATAAGATTTGTCCTTATATATAGATGTTATAACAAAACAGGAGACACATAGTTAAGAATTGTGTTTATTAAGAATTATGAACAAACAGTAAAAATATATATTCAAAAGAAAATAATTTCAGGATCTTACGCACATTTAGATGTAGGTATGTATATTCATCATAAAATTAAATAAGATTAAAATATTCAAAGTTCTGATAATGTACTTTTTAAATAAATATATAAATGTTTTTAATAAGTATCAATAAAACTAATTTAAAGCTGAGAACCTGAATTTGAGTTTCACCGACTCAAATTCTTCACCATTTATTTCCCATATAAGAATGGTCCCTTTGGTGCACTCTCTACATCAGCTGAAATAAATGTCCTCTACTATATAAATATGATAATACCTATGTCCTTGCTAGAAAGCAGTTCTAGCAGTATTTTATTTATTTGTTATTTAATAAAATTGAAGTAATTATTTTTATAAGAAATACTATTGCCTGAGATTTACGATTCCATTTTTACAAATATATGTAGGTATGTATATTTGTAATCCGATGTGCTCTATTTACTGTAAGGAAGTAATCGTATTTCGGCCTTAAAGTTTGTTTGTACATAGTTATTTGTGTGCTGGGACATTAAACTTTAATGTTTTATTATAAATATATAAAATTTAGTCTTTGAGATGCAAAAACACAAACAAAACACATGGGTAATAAAAAGGAACTAAAGTTCCGAAGGACATATTTACTTGTTTTTGAAATCTGAAAATCATAAAATTGTGAAAGCGAAATTACAAAATGAAAATTACCAATAAAAATAAATTGTTACTGCACTATTTTAATTATTATAACAATATTATTATAGCTCTTTTATTTTTATGTTAATAGATTAACGGTACACTGTTTCTAAAAAAGTATTTTAAATGTTAATATAATTATATCACTCACAGTTTATTACCCATTGCTGGGTGTGTCAGATCAAATATATAATAATTTTTTTAAATTATATTGTAACATTTTAAACGTTCCGGCCGTGTAAATTGTTAATATTTTTTAAACAGTTTCGTTTTTTTTTAAGAAATTAGTAAAATATTCTTACCGAGAAAATAACGTGCGATTTTTTGGAAAAATGTGGACTTCTGATTGTTTGCAATGAGATGGACTGTCGTGTCCACCACCATTAGATTCGTCGGAAAATTTCCTGACCATGTAAAAATTATTTATACGGGAAAAAGTCCGGGGTATAGTGCACGATATGGAGGCTTAGATCTCTGACTAATAAATGCGTTAAGGAGAACTGATATGTATAGAAATATTACCTATCTATTGAAATCATATGATTCATATTTTAATTAGAAATAATGCTGAACATTACAAGCAAATAGTTATATTCACAAGAATTATTAATTCTTCGTTATTTTCATTTTTCAAATTATTTCACTCGTTCTCTCATTTTATATGGCCGAATTTTTGAATTTACAAAAGACATCTATTTCTTCTAAATTTTGGTGCTGGAGTTTTTCGAAATCATTGAAAATATCTCTTTTGAAATATTAGTAGGTACAGATTAAAATTGACAATTGTGAATAAAAAGAAAGAACTCGTGGCTTTTTGAAATAATACGGTCACTATTAACAACTTGAACCAGTTTATTTCGAAGTTCAAGTTCCCAATAACTTATGTATCAAATAAAGCTAGATATTTTACAAATATATATTATACAATATTTAAAAACAAAATTGTTCCTTTCAAGAACTCGTCAATGAGGATCGTATCCGATGCAGTATACAATATAAGGTTTAATGCAAAGATCGTTGTAAAATAAGATTCAATGTAATAAACCAAATATGACACTGAGCGGAATACAAAACTCGGCACTGTTTGTGTCACTACGCGTTTCGATCTTTCGATCATCATCAGGTAACTGAAATTAGGGAGTTTGGGATCTAGGTTTTATAGGGTCATGGTTATGGAGTAGTTTTATTGGGCGGAAGATTATGTCTGATTGACTGTTAATTTGGACGTTTATAATTGGTTTGTATGATTTTTCTTTGTAGATTTCCAAGTTTTCGATAATGTTAAGTCTGTTACTTTTATTTTGTATTTTACAAATTGACATTATGTCCTCGATTTTATCCGCTGCGTGTTTATTATCTATTAGATGAGTCGCGTAATTTGAGTCAGTTTTAAAATTTTTAAATGAATTTATATGTTCTTTATATCTGTCTTTAAATTTTCGTCCGGTTTGACCGATGTAATTTAAATTACAAGTTCCGCATTTTAATTTATAGATGCCGCTATTATTATATTTATTTTTATTTTCGATGTTATTATTAATTTGGTTTTTAAGGTTATCTTCGGTCTTATATGCTATTTTTATGTTACTGTTCTTAAATAATTTAGTTATGGTGTGGGTGAATTTACCGATATAAGTAAATTTAGACCATTGTTGTTTAATGTCCGTGTTTGATGTAATTTGATTTTTGTTTTTGTTTTTAATCTTGTGTTTTATATTTTTATGTAATTTGTTAACGATAGTTTTAGTATATTCGTTGTTTAATGCAATTTGGTGGATTGTATTTAATTCATTTTTATAGTTTTCTTTGTTTAAGGGCACGGTTTCAAGGCGATATATTAGGCTTCTAAGGGCAGCGAATTTATGTTGTTTAGGGTGTTCTGAAGTTGCGTGAATTATGTTATCAGTTTGTGTTGGTTTACGGTAAATTTTATATTCAATTTTGTTTGCAATTTTAATAATTGTTAGGTCGAGATAATTTATTTCATTATTAAATTCTTCTTCTAAGGTAAATTTTATATTAGTATGGTAATTATTAATTTCGTTAAGTATTTCGTTAGCATTTTTATGGTTAGTTATACAAAGAACATCATCTACGTACCGTATCCATTTTATAATTTTATATTTAGTTGCTATTTTAGTAAGTAGTTTATTTTCTAAATGTTGTAAGAATATTTCTGATAATATACCGGATAGGGGGCTTCCCAAAGCTAAACCGCTGTTTTGTTTATAATATTTATTATTAAATTGGAAGTAGTTTTGGTTTAGGACGGTCGTTAAAAGATTAGTTAATTGCAAAATAAAGTGACACAAACAGTGCCGAGTTTTGTATTCCGCTCAGTGTCATATTTGGTTTATTACATTGAATCTTATTTTACAACGATCTTTGCATTAAACCTTATATTGTATACTGCATCGGATACGATCCTCATTGACGAGTTCTTGAAAGGAACAATTTTGTTTTTAAATATTGTGACAATGAACTTCGGACATTCAGATATTTTAAAATATATTATACAATAGTGGAAAGACGGATTTAATGTTTGTTTAACAGATATATAATATTAGAGTGACCATTTATGTCTTATATGAAATCAGTACAAGACCTCTGTTCTGTATAGTATTATTGGGCAAATAATAGTCAAATTGTGTCAACACTATTGCTCTAATTTATTGCTATTGCTACAATTAGCAGTTCTTTTCAAAAATATTTTCAATTCGTTAGTAGCAGTGGCAGAAATTTAAGTTAATATTTAAGTTGTATAAAAATGTATAAATGCCAATCATTAAAAATTAACAAAATATGGAAAATCAGTACATTCAGTAAGGTATGTAAAAAATCAGTATAAAATGTATTTCAAATTGTTCATCAGGAAAATGGTCTGAAAATCAGTACTGTACTGATAAAATCAGTACGAATGGTCACTCTACCTAAGTTAACAATTTTATTTCGAACAATTTTTTACAAAAAATGTAAAATGTATATTTTTATTTATGATATATAACAAACAATTCATTTATGCATAATTTCAAACCACACACTAAATTACTTATCAGAAAAAAACTGCTGCAAGCTGCAAGCTTGCACCTTATAAAAAACCCAACATATTAAAACATAAACAATTTCGTTCTTCATTGTCAATCTCTCATCGCCGTGTCCTTGCCGTCCCCTTCCCTCTCCCTCTCCCGGCAGCCTGTCAGCGTTTCCTGGTGGCGGGGGCGGCCTACGACACCGGCCTCCACCCCCGCGGGGTAGCTTAGCCTCTAGGGCGTGCACCAGAGCAGGAATGGGGCCCGTGGCACCTGGAGGACACGCGCCAGCAGGGGAAGACGTGACAGGTGTTCCGAGGAGCGAGAGAGGGTGACCTTGGAGCACGGTGGCGCGGTTTGGAGAGGTTTGTGAGGACGGACGCGGATTGCGAAATTAATGTCAGGTAGGAAAATATGGTTTAATTATAAATGGTTTCTATAATGTTTTAATTTGGGTTGTCTCAAGTTTTAATAGATTGGTATCAATGATACAGTAACCATTGTTCCAGATTCAAAATTAATAAAATATAAATTTATTGTAATAGAAGTCACCATCTTTTTTTAATATTTGATGAGTATACAACGTGATTTCCTGCTATTAAACTTTTATTATTATTATTATTATTTATAATAGTATCCCATCATTTCTTTGAGGAACATAGGACAAATGAAATCGAGATGAGAATAGGGTCATCCAAAAAAAATATTACGACCTTTTTTAAATAAATTGGATTTACGACTCTAACCTTGCTTATTGCAATATAAAATATACCAAAATATAATACTTTTCGTAATAAAGTATTGGAATTCAGTCGTTTTTTTGAAAGCTTTATTTCAGCTCCGTACGGTTTCGACTCCATATGGGTTTTCCTCAGGGAGTGAAACTCAAAATTTGAAATGAGTCAGCAAAAAATAAAAAACGATGAACCATGGATGAATCATATTGTGTTGTTAAATTTTTAACAAAAATGAGTAAAATGTATTTTTTTTATATAAAAAAATTTAAATCGTTAATATGGATAATAGAAATATTATAAATTTTCAAAACTATGTCTTACTGCACCAACGGTCAAGGACTAAGTTTCAATTTTCAGTTTCACTCCCTGAGGATGGCCCGTGTGGGGTCGAAACCGCTTGGAGTTGATATCAAGCCTTTGAAAAATGATTGAATTCCAGTACTTTATTACCTGTTCTATTCATCTACCAGTCGAGAAAGTTCTTTGACCATAATATTTTTTACTTATAATTTTCTTAAAAGATATTCCCACTCCATATTTTCGTGACGTCGGGAATCAAAAACTTACATAAAGACATGCATATCTGACGCAGAGATATACACAGATGATACAAGGCACAAATGTAAAGTTAAACATCGAAGTAAACTTAACCTAAAAATCAAGGGAAAAGTACTCAAGTGTTCTAACCGTTTTTGTTTTGTTTAAAAATAAAACAGAAAATTTGGAATGACTCCTTAAGATTGTATATTTTCAACTTACTGTCTCTGCAGGACCTACAGCTTGCAAGTGGGTTTTGAAATATTTCAGTTTCCGATTCGCTAACAAAATGAGCTTTTAATTATTATTCTTTATATAGCGTATATCTTTTTATTTTGTTTCTATTACAGGACCATAATAACACCTAAACGAATTCGTTTATACTTCATTTGAGTGTTGTTACAATTTAGTATAATTTATTTCGCGCAGGCTTTATTGAAATACGCGAAAAAAAAATAATTGAAAATGAAATTGAAAACCTCGTTATGATTTTTTTTTATTTGAATAATACACAAATAATTGGTTATAGAAAAACAAGGTTAAAGGACAATATAGGACAGGTCGGCGCTACGATCGATTTGCTTTGTAATAGAATTGAAAACTTGACAACAAAAAATAGCGGAAAACTGCGTCTAATTAAATTTAGCGTTATTTTTAACAAACCGTTTTGACAATTTTTGCATCTTCCTGATATTTCTTTAAAGATTCGACTTATTTTTTCTACTGTTGTCAAGTTTACGATCCTATTATCAAACAAAACGATCGCAGTGCCGGCGTGTTCTCTTAAAGTTTAAAAATTATAAACTTAAAAAAGGAACAAAAAACGCAAAATAAAAAATAGTATAAAAATTTTTGATAATTCTTATCATAAATAAGATGACAACGGAGTCCTCCACCATAGTAGCAAATTAGGAAATTTGTCATTTATAGTCAATCCAGGTTAATTCTGTATGATAGGAATTATCAAAGTTTAAAAAAAGGTATTCCTTTTTGATTTATTCGAGTTATAGTGCCCTTTAGCAACTGCGACACAATATGATACCTTTCTCTCTCACACATCTACTCAATTCCAAATTTTTGCTACTTCTAACTCTACTGTTAGTGTCAGATGTCATATTTGATAATTATTCTACAGCTAGTAATTTCAGAGCTAATCTAAATTTAGAAAAAATAGTTATTAATTATGTACAATCAGGGAAATTTGTAAAAGATAGAATAACCGTACACGTTTGTATAAATCAATCCTTTTAATTGAAATCGTCTGTTGTGGAAGTCTGTAAAAACCGTGTACTAATAGTTGAAACAATTTAAGATATAAACGAGAGTACATTAAATTTATATTTAACATTAGTTCCAAATGGCAAAAAGGGTATCAATTTGAAAATCTCGACAATTTGTTAAAAAAAAAGTTAAGTGAGAACCAATAAAAAAGGTCACTTTTTATTTAATGGTTGTCACTTTTAAAATACACGTTTCCCTTTTATTTTACAACCATTAATTTTGCAAATGAGTAGCAAAAAGTAAAAGTCAATGTCAAAAAATTGATAACAATGGAGAGACAGTGAATAAAGAAAAGTTTATAAAAATTATTGCGTGAATCATTTCAATTTGACGCGAATCAAGTATCTTAGGTAATTGAGGACCTGTTTCACATAAGAATGTTCCATCACAGCTGATGATTATAGAAGACAATAGATTTATATTTATCATTGGTTGTAACATTCTAAGTAAATTAATAGAATATTCGAAAACGTTTCAATCCTTCAATCAAAATCGCACTCTGAAAGCAAGTAAGATTCAGAGTAAAAGACAATATTATAGCGTTTTAATTATATTTGTTTAGGGGGAAATGTTGATGTTTGTAGTAATATAGCGTTTGCGAATAAGCATCCTGGTTTAAAGTGTCAACATGAACATGCGTTAGCGCTGTAGCTGCCGTAGCCGAGTGAGTCACTGGTAGGTTCTACCCACGCGGGCCCAGGTTCACTACAACCCGTGTGCAAATCCGCCAATAGCCAATCTATAGCCACCGAACAACTATAAAATATAACAATGTTGTGATTGAGATGTAGAGGTAGGCATAACTCTCAAACCTTACTTCCTTGTGCAGGTTAGAGCAACATGGACTATTAAACGGAAAAATGATCGTCAAACAGGTGTATGTCATTTTGTGCTTTCGATAAATCACTCATGGATTGTTACCCATTGCTGGGTGTGGCGTACATGTATTAGTAATGAGTTATTTACAATGCACACTTGTCAGATCAGATGTTTAGCTGGAGTGGAGAGTTCACCACAGGGGCTACATTTTATGTAGGAAATAGATGACAAAGAATTACATTCGGTGGGACATATCTCCAAGATCTTAGAACCATAATCCTATATTTAAAAAAAAATAATTTGTATCTATTGCTAGGTAAAAATATAAATTATTTGAGATTTTTGGGGGAAAAAATAGGTGTTATACATAAAAGTGAGTCAAACCTTGAAACATTGAATTTTATACTCGTACATATTTAGATATTTGTCGAAATTGAAATTGATTCGGTTTTATGATATGCAAAATGTATAGGAACTGCGATTTTGAATTCACCATAATATGGGTTGCGCAAAAAAATAATACTAAAACTTCATTTTAAAATTCAATCTGGCTCTCGTGCATATTCAATATTCCTAATGTTAGTTTTACATTTTAATATGGATCTACAAAAATGTTTAAAAAAGAACAGTAACCGTAGTAATTCTAATACCAGGAAAAATGGAAAGAATTCGCACAGATCATTCTGCAGAGCTAAAGCCAAGCAAGTTCATTGTTAGTTGTTGTTATTGACGCAGAAGAATATGAAAATATATAAAAAAAGAAAATATATTAGCCAGATTTGAGAAATCAAAAATGAAATAAAACAAACTATTAACAAATACGTAGACGCCAAGTACAGATTATTGTTCTTAGATTGTTTTAAAGAATTATTTATAACTTAATATGTATTATTGCAATTATACATATTTATTATTATAAAAAAAAGATAATCGGAAAATTTTAATTTTTTGAAATCTGAAATTATTGGACATGTATTTTTTTATTTTTAAAAATATTTAATTATACCTAATACACGAGAAAAATAAATTTATGAAGATTCATCCCGATTTCATTACCCGAACGATAGTTTAGAGAAAAATAAGTAGTATTTTGTGTGAAACAGAAACTAGACAAAAGTAGAGGTGGTACTATTTCAGTGAAGTTAGACTCCGTAGCACAGAATAGGTTTATACAGAAGCGACAGTAAGACAGAGAAGCGAAAATTAGAGAGAGATGGGGAAGGTGCATAAATTTAAAAGGCTCATTGTTTAAAATCGGAAAGTTCTCTCACATCTGAGAGAGAGGTAAAAAAAGAGCACAAATTTAAAGGTCTACACAATGCTTCAAGGACATAGAACTGACTAGAGGAACATGAAAGGTACCGACACGGATTGTCGCTTCTGTGTGTAACTATTCTGTGTCCGTTAGTAAGTTTGGGTTACTACGTCACAAGCAGTTATAACGGCACTCCCCTTTTTTAAATTTTCGTATTTCTCATATATAAATATTTAACATTTTATAATAGTCTTTACATCATTAATTTCTTCAATCTATATCTCAACTCAGTTATGACAAAAAGAACGATGAAGATAGTGAAACAAATATGACAGATGCAATTGCCATGGTGATACTTAGGTATCTAATAAACAGTTGAGAAACACAATTCATTCTGTGATTTGCGATAGCACGGCATGCACACAATTGTGTGTACGGCGTGATGTCATCTGAGATGATATTTATATTTGAGCATCAGATAGGATTCTGGATGCTGCGAACAGTTTCTCTTCTCACTTGCAGTAATTATGAGTTATGAGCGTGGCGTTAACATTTTAATGAGATGACTTGTCACGATAACATATCACGATATGTGCGTTAGTTACCAATAAATGCGAGTCGTTTCGCACTCATCATTTCCATAAATTAACTGCAGTGTGCTCAGGAATTCGCCTCCTATTCATTGCATTCTTATCCTTATATATTCATACTATAATAAATATAGGAAAACACTACAGTGAGTAATATAAGTGGAACATGGGGATTTATCATATCCATGGTTACAACTTGATATTTGATTGACAGCAATATACAGGGTGTCCCATTTAAGGTACGAATGCATTGGTATCTCGAGAACCGTAAGAGCTACGAGGTTGGTTAAATTAGACAAAAGTTGCCCCGTTATTTAATTAAAGTTAAAAATACAAAAATCATTTGCGAAAGACGGCCGTAGTTATTGAAATTGAAAAAAGTAAATCGAAGGCGGCTGTGGAAGAAAATAACTAAATTTATTGTAAAGTTTTCGCAAATGATTTTTGTATTTTTAACTTTAATTAAATAAACTTGTTGCAATATATGTTATGAAATAGTTATTTTCTTCCACAGACGCCTTCGATTTACTTTTTTCAGTTCAATTTTAGTATAAATAACAATTTTGTTATTTTTTCTGTTAATTATAAAAATAAATTATTACTGTTTTATATCATTGTAAAGCTAAAAAAAATCTATTTAAAAATACTTTAGCTTAATTTGAGCTCCATATGAAAAATAAAAGTTGCTATCTGTTTCTCGTAAATGGTTGGATATAAAATAAAATTGAGTACTTCTGCAAATTCACCATACAAAAGTGCGTTAAGGAAGTTCAAACCAGAATCTCGGATTATTTCATATAACAAAGTTATAAGCAAAAAAAGAAAATAGGTAAATTTATATTTTCCCCTATATCTAGTGATCTATGCATTTTTTCGCAAATAACAAAAAACTATTAAAATAGCCTCCTAACGGGGTAACTTTTGTAGTTATACTATGTCATTGCCATAGTTATAGAATGACTGTAATGTATTGAAGCGTTTATTTTATGAGTAGTGAGTCAACATGGGGAATACTTGTCATATTCGTCACATATCAAAATCTATCGGACACAACGACTTCAAAAACTAAGTGTGGGTATGGTTAATTATATGTATTTATTTATTTCAGTTTGAAATGATTTAATTTTTACAATGTCCAAGTAGAAAATCGAGGTGAACGTTAAAAATCGGAAAAAAAATTACTGCATTATAAAACAAAAACGATTAACTTTATAGTTTCTGTTCCATGTTATACGAATTTAATAAAAAAAAAAAACATTAAAAAAATTATTACAACCATACTTGAATGGATGCTTTGCGCATGCGTGCAATCAAAGTATTTTATTTCTAGGTTATCAAATATCATCACAAATCTTCCACTATATCATTTAGAAATGCTGATAATCATCAATAAATATAGCTAATTCCTTCAAACTATTGGAGTTATCTTTAGAACTAAATAATATACTTTTCAGTTTGTTAATAAGGCGTAAAATTTTGGGATTAACTAATCGGGATTAGTGGCTAATTCCTTTTAAGCATTTGGGTATAAGTGTTTAAACATAAAGAGATAATTTATAATTTCTTTAATTAATATTTAATATTTTTATTCTAAATTAATTACCCCTATGTTTACTCATAAAATAAATGCTTTAATATATTGCTGTCAATCAATTTACATCGTAACTATAGTAATGATATAATCTATGTTTACTTATAAAGTATACTCCCAGTACAAACAACATAGTAAGCATTGCCATCTCAATCTCCAAAATCATCATCAACTGGTTTCTGATAGGATTACCTTACTGCCCTTAATTCTTAAATAACTATAATCACAATTCTTGATTGATATTGAAAAAAATTCTCCGTGCTTCACATAAAGGTAAGGGCCTCATATATCTTCAGATCTCTATAATCTTCCTCCTTTTAAAGTTCGCCAAATTAGCAATATCGCAACTACAAATTTCAAGTTTACAAAAAATGTTGTAGTAGGCGAATAAATATGAGTTGTCCGTTATAGGTCTGTTAACATTAATAATCAATTACATACATAACCGGTTAACCGGCCATCTCGTCAACGTCAGATTTGGACACGAGACATTGAAAAATTCCAGTGGCGTAGGCGGCAAACGGACTGGGGACATTGCCCCGCACCCCAAACCATGCTTCATTAAACGATCAACTTTGTATTCCAATTATTTCCAATCACAATAACAAAATTATTAGTCCAAATACAAAGAATTTTCATCGTATATTACATCAGTTTAGTTGTCTCAATATTTAGTAGACCGAGTAGACTATACTCGGCACAATAGTTACTCTTAAACAAAAAAAAAGTAATAATTATTTTCTCGTAAACAACAAATAATGAATTGATTTAAAAAAAATAAGGGTATTTTAGTTCTTGGTCTAGTATCATATACAGTCCAAGTAGGTATCGAATTGCAAAAAGGGAAGACATTTTTATTTTTTATTCTATCAATTTTAATCTTTTGAATTTTTTTTCAGTTTCAGAGAAAAATCGAAAATTGGTCGACATAGTTGAAAATTTTTCTAAGTCCCGAAAAATAAGTATTTTCATATTAATAAAACTTAATATGACTTTCATTTAATTTTAATTTCATAAATTTAATAACAAAAATAATATAAACAATTAATATTTTACTTAATTCATTCACCGCCTTTTTGAGAGCACAATTCTAGTCTTCGACGCAATTCTCTGATTATATTCTTTGACAACTCGACGGATCGCTTTATTACATTTGCCATATCATTGAATTAGGTAAATTTGTTATTCTTTTAACAAGATTTTCAATGATTACAACACATTTTTCTAATTGACAGTCAATAATGCCAGTTGCTATGACAACACGAACTTGTTTTTTGGAACTTTTCAACTACGTCGACCTATTTTCAATTTTTCTCTGAAACTAAATTACTAAAAAAAGCAAATTGGAAAAGGTTAAAACTTAAATGACCGTTTTGCAGAATGCAAAAACTTTTATCAAGTATACATTTTTTTCGAAAATAAAAAATATTTTCCCTTTTTGTAACTCGATCCGTGGACATATTTGTATGGAAAAATTAAAAATTAGTTCGCATACTTAAAAAATTTAAATTTTTTAATAAATTAAAATTAGATTTTATTAAATTTTTATGCAATATTTGTTTATTATTTTGACTATTTCTTTTATTTGGGTGCCCACCCTAAAAAATCTAGTAAAAAACAGTTATACTTTTGATATATTTATTTATTAATAAAGATATATAATTATTTTATTACTCACTTTTTTGTTGTTAAATTCAATTTGCTAAATCTTCAGTTGAAGATTGGTATTTTATGTAATTTAACTCAAACAAATGCTACTATCTTGATTAGTCAGTTTCATATTATTATTATCGACAAAAAATAGGGTCATACAAAAAGACTTAAAAGAAAAAGCGAAGATAGTCCGTAAACGATGCGTGTTTCCCAAAATGTGTTGGTTTGTGACTTTTGACTTGCTATCACTGGTGTATACTAAATGCAAATTTAATTAAAAGTTGTACAGTTTTCATAGGTTTAAGTTAATTTACTTAAGGTCGTCAGAAATGTATGTTTACTATATTCAAATTAGAATACGTAATGTGAAGTAAATAATTAATTCTTCAATTAAATTTACTGGGTAAGTAAATTTAAAATTTAATTGAATACTAAATTAATTTAAATACCATGGTTTAATGTATTTTAATAGCTGTTCCATTTTAATAATTTATTTATCTGTTTTATAATTACATTTTCAAATTTGTAAATACATCTTTGCTGATGTGGACAGTATACGTTTGTTATCACAGCCATCCCCGTCTCTATAGAAAGCTGACGTTTTACAAACACATAATGCTATTTATTCATGCTTTTAATTAATAATTTAACGATTTCGGAAAAAGTATAATGTATATCAAAGGACTAATGTATTTTTTATTTCTGACATAGAGAGTGCACCATAGGAAGTGTGTGGCTTATAAGTGATTAGTGAATCTTGTAATGGTATCAACATGTGAGAATCTTTAAAAAGTAAAATGACACAAGTCAGCTGGCCGCTTTGTCCTTATAAGGTACTGGACTAACCGCATTTAAAATGCGTTCCATTAACTCATGTAACATTCACTTTCTGTTACAAATTGAACTAGACCCAAAAATGCACACAATAATAATCCATTATTCTCATTTTCAATATAATCCTAATGCCAATATCAAATCTGAAAAAATGCGTTCATGCGTGTTGAAAATGTTAAGATATTATTTATCTAATATATTACAAAAATGTGGTCCTCAAACAGTTTTTTTGTTTCAGGAGAAGAACATCTAAAACTGGAGTATTAAATATTGTCATCAAATAATTAAAGGTACGGTTAATTTTATATCTAATAAAACTTGTAACATTCATCCTGAGAATTGACCTCACGATATTTGTAATCAAAAAAATTATGATTTTTGCTCATAACGTCCAAACTGAAAAAGATTAAGTAATTTTGATGTACACCTTCTTCACACACTTAAAATGTTTTTATCACGTACCGTTTCCAAATTATCGGTGTCAACTTTAATTTTTCATATGGAGCTTATAGTAGATTGTAATAATTTTGAATAGAGCTTTTTTCTGCTATTTAACTAAATAAAAAGTCCTATTTTATTTTATAGTTATAACTTGGTTTTCTAATATGAAGTACTTAAATTTGGTGAAAATTTAATGTTTATATCACACTCATTTAAAATTGCAATGGAGTATTTCAGTCATTTATTTTAATTAAAATATTAATAAACAATATTTTCATACAAAATAGAAATATATTGAATTGGGAATTGTACATATGTATTGTTCAGAACGTTTTAATACAGTGTTTATATACATAGGCGTGCACAGAGTTTTGGTAATGGGGGTGCCCAGATACAGACAAGAAATTAAATTCGAACTATATTCTTCAGTTTTGTTAAGCGGGAGAGCCTAGGTAATTGGAACTGAAATTCATAATATTACTTTATAAATACTATATTTTTTCAACATAAATACAATTTTACAAAAAAAAAAATACTACTCGAGACAACAAGTCTGTTTTCTAAATTTATCTATTATGTTCAAAACATTTATATCCATAACCGCACTAGTTTTAGTAAAAATCTTAATCTTAAATCAAATTTACCACTTAAGAAAATTTTGATAGTTTTAATCTGGTAATGGGGGTGCCCGGGCACCCCCAGGCACCCCCCTGTGCACGCCTATGTTTATATATTTAATTCTAAAACCACATTTTTCTCAATGTATGTATTTTATAATTCAATGTGATGAAAATGAATTGATTTGAATTTCTGCACGCTTTGTAATTTGTTAAAAAAACATTCCAAGCAGGTGTAATAAAAAAATAGTATCTATTTGAGTTGATGTATAGCACTAGTTGATATAGTGAAGAAGAATGGGTGCTAAGTGGTAGGTAGGTGTTGAGTGGAACAATCGGCCCATCTCCAGCAGTTGAATCATTCCTGCAGCCTGCCATGACATTCCGCGCATGCTTCTTCTTAATTTAAGCAGGAGTCGCGTATACATAGAACTCGGGAGCTCCCAACACTAATCGCTTAAAAATAACACCGCAAACCGACTCACTTCCCATTTCTTTCATTCACGATCATCAACCGTACCAATATTATAATCTCTGATCATACAATCGAGTACTTTACGATGTTTTATTATGGTGCAGGATATTAAGCCTTTGTTTACATATATAAAAGTAAGCTGGCAAAGCTGAGCGAAAAAACTCATGAAAGGAATTAATTCGCAATTCATAAATCAATGATTTTTTTTTGGACAATTCACAATCCCAATTTATTTTCGAACTGAATTAATTCACAATTCAAAATTAATGATGATTCTGGTACGTAAAATACAAATCTCAAGCCTTTTGGCAATAGACTACATTATTTATTATAAGGTTTCTCCAAAATTTGTGAAATAAAAAAAAGAGTACCAAGATGACAAACTGTTTTTTAAAATATGACCCGTTATGAAGGCACTACTAAATGTTTCTCTTTATTATTCCTATTAAAAAAATGAAAATATAAGCTTTTATTATTTGATGAATTCAAATCATAATCCGAAATATCTAAAATACTAATAGATAAAGTAATAAAGAAATCAAAGGGGGACTTAAATATTTATAACATTTATTTATTAGTAAACTTATTACTATTAAAGACATAAAATATTTCATAGGTTATATTTTAGAACATTATTAGAATTTTTCACAATTATTATGACCTCAGAAATGCAACCTCAAGAAATAAGAAAACAAAACAATAATATTTTTACGAGAATTTTGAAATTTTATCGAAACACACATTTATAGTGTCTTTGAAAATTTCGTAAGTTGCAGCATCCCCATTATTTCAAGCCACAAGACGCCATTGGCTACGAAAGCAAAAAAAATATTAAGTAAATAATTCTTTTTTTTTACTAACAAGGTTGAGAAAAACCTGGATTTTATATAAAAGGTCCAACCCACCTGTTTTTTTTTTCAGTGTTAATTTGATTGTTTTATTTTTTTTGTGTTTTAAGTGTATTTGTTCAAAAATATAATGAATATAAAGAATGGATTACTTTATTTAATAATAAGACAGAATAATTAATTTTGTTAAACTCATTGGAACAGTTTTTATTTAAATGTATACGAATTAAATAATTTACGTTAATTTGAACATGTATTTTTACATTTACTCCGATAGTATTTTTTTTATTTCCAAGGCTGTCTAATTTAAAACGAAAATTAACGTGTTATATTTATGAAATATATCACATACTGCATATCTACTGTTACATCATGTAAGATTATATGTGATGTAGAATTTAATTTTGAACAACTTTGTACTCTTTTAGTTTTGCTCTAAAATGATCAGAAGAGGGAGTATACACATTTTTGAAATGCCATGTTAAAGTCCTACACGTTCCGCGTTTCGGTGACGCCTATATATTTTTTATAACATCTAATTTTAATAATAATTTAACTGTTTTCCATGTGCAAGTCAATTCTTGCTTTCTTTAAAAAATAAAATAAAAATAGAAGGATCCTTAAAAAATATAAAATTTGACAGTTAACAATTAAACTTTTGTTATTTCCGTTTTATAATCCAAAATTCTTATTAATTTTGCGGTTATTAATATAACAAACATATTAAGTCACTGATAAAATATTAAAATCTTTGTGTAATAATTCTACGAATACTATTTTTAAATTAAAATTTGAATAATACTGAATCAACACACCTACTATTACTATAAAATTTTGTAAAAGGTCAGGCTTCTTCTATGAACACGAAATTCTTAAAATTAAAATCAATTCTTTGAAATGCCAATACCTACATATCGTTTTTGCGGTTTTTAATAATTTTTCATTGAATTTCTTCAATATTCGAAATCTTTGATGTTAAATAATGATTAAACGATTAAAGGATGTAGTACTTAATGAAGATATGTAAATTTTAGAAAGTTAATTAAATCTTTTTAATTATTTGGTCCACTAAATGAATCATAATCTGACAGCGTATCTCAGTGATATGATATGTAATTTGTCCAATAAATATTAATAATAGCCATTATGTCAAATTTGCTGCTAATCTGATTTTATTGTAGTTCTCAGATTTATGGCTGAGTTGTTTAATATAAAACAATTACAGCTCAATAGTCGGTCACTTGATATTAATTATTTATATGGTTGAATGGTTGTGGCCAATTTATTGTGGCTACAGATTGGCTAAACCACAGACTAAACACGAAGATAATGGTTTCTTAAAAATACAACAAAATTAATAGTAATAAAATGATGAAATTTACATGATATTTTAAAAAGAAACAAGGCCTCAAATATCTGAGGTAACTGTTTTAATTAACTAATTTACTTGTATTTAAATGGTATAAGAGACTTAAAGCTTATAGTGAGAGTATTTTAAAAAAAAATTATAAAATTATGATTTTTAGTAATATGTACTGCATTTTTTTAATTTTAATTTACACTGTCCAACATATCGAAGTTCAGTAACAGGACACGGGATCTACAGCTTATAGTGGGTTCTGAACTTCACTGATATAACGGTATTTATTATTAATTAAAGTTTTTTTTTGTGATTTGAACTTTAGATCTCACACTCCACTTCATTTTTTAAATACTCGTACTGTAGTTTTTTGATAGTAATATAGGGAGTCCCTTTTAAGAGGCTAACCATTGGGATCAAAATTATTTATTTTTTGTTTGTATTTTCCATGACCGTGAAAAAATGTTAACCAAAAGCGTGGAAAAACCTTTTCACAGGTACTTCGCGTACGGTGTTACGGTTACATAATAATTCTGAAAAAATTGACTACTTTATGCATTATTATTAGAATAAGGGCCGATTTTTCAATCTCTGGTTAAAGTGCCGGTTACCTTAACCATCGGTTAAGGTTATAGTAAATAATGTGTATTTTTGACAACTTACATCAGTTTTTCGATGCAATATTTTTCTGTTAACCGATGGTTAAGGTAACCGGTACTTTAACCAGAGATTAAAAAACCGACCCTTAAAATGTTAGCATTTCTGACAGTTACAGAAATAGTTATTTATGGAACTAATATGTAAAGTATAGATCGAGAAAAAAGCACTTGTGTAATAAGTGTTGCATACAAAAATTTTCCTAAAACCGATATATTAATAAAAATTAATTTCAAAAGTAAATTAAACCATTGATAAATGTGTTTACGTTGCCTAGCAATGGTTACTTTTCACGTACTAGTGCCTACAAAGTGCTCTTCAAGCACTAGTACGTGAAAAGTAAACTTAAAAGAGGAATAAAGTGTTTACTTTATTATTGTAGAAAAAATATTTTTCGTACAAGTAACCGAACATTGAAACCAAACATTAATGCGCTACTAAAAAGTTAACTTTTCGTTCAAAACTCTTAATCAATAACCGTCAGTTTTTAACACATTCGAATAAAAAACAATTTTATTAATGTTTTACCCATTTAAAAAAATCTCTTCCACTGTGTGTGTTCTTAAATTTTTGTGAGAACCATCCCCACATAAATCATCTTTTTTGTATGTGAGACTCTACACATATGTATATTTTGCTTCTGTTTGTCGGTTTCAAAAAGATTTTATTTCCCGAAGATTTTAAGCCGCATAGTCCAAGTCACGTCCCATTTTTTACAACTGATTAATCAAAAGATGGGGTGGTTTTTATAAAGATTAGGCACATTAAGTCTGATTTATTACAAATTGGATGTTTTGTGTTGTTTTGTTGAGAAAGTATTTTTTATAAAGTTTGTTCTGGTCTGGCGACTGTTACGATGTCATACCGGGTGTCCCAGCTCGACCGACACTTGAGAGATTTACATAGGAAATCAGTTAATTATGAATAGTATCTCCCCAATGCAATACATTAACTTGAAATTTTGTATGCTTATTGGGGAATATTATTTCTACGGATTACAGTTATTTAAAATATGTAATTTCGTCTGCAAGACGAGATTTATTAAATTATAAAATCTAACATTTTCGTTGAAAATCAGTCAGCCATGGAAATAAAAGAAAATATATATGTGACAGTTCTGACAGTTAATGACATGCCATTGTAGATATTTATATTTTTGTAATATTGGTATATTATTTAACAAAAATAAACTAAATTCAACTTAAATAATATTAAAATACAGGAAATAAGAATTAAAATCAGTAATACTTCACTAAACTGTCAGATAAATATTTTCTTTTATTTCCAAGGCTGTCTGATTTTGAACGAAAATATTAGATTTTAAATTTAATAAATCTCGCCCTGCAGACGAAATTGCATATTTTAAATAAGTGTGATTCATAGAATTAATATTCTCCGATAAGTATACAAAATTTCAAATTAATATCTTGCACTGGGGAGATACTATTCATAATTAACTGATTTTCCATGTAAAACTGCCATGTGTCGGTCGAGTTGGGACACCCGGTATACGATGCAATTTGATACTGCTGCGATGATAAATTCATTGCATTGTCACTTATTTGTGTCATTAAGAGGCACAAAATTTTAAACGAACCAAATGCTGGTAGGATGATCTTCCATTCCGTACGAAAGTATCGAATTACATGAACACTGCATGCTTTGTTAGAAGCAGGGCAGGACTTGAAGTTATTAGCACGAGTTAATTTCATAAAGTAGTTTGTTCTATTTTAGTCGCACATAACTATAATCTCTTTATATTTTTGGATTATGCACTCCTTACTGTGTTACGCTTGAGATATCGTTTGATTTAAAATATTTTTCGATAATGCATCTTGCATCTTCATAACATTAAAATTAAGATAGTTTCTACATATAGAATTAATTATGGTGTGTTCAGATTTACAGTATATACATATAATTCTTAACAAAAATTTTCACATAAATATACATGTTATATTTGTTTTTGTAAAAATATTCCCATTGAAATTTTCAGTTAACTTTACAATTTTAAAATAACTTTTTCTTAATAAAAAAAATCTGATGTGTCCAACGCATTACCTCCCGCCACTGTAGAAACATATTCTATGTTTTTCATTACATTTAATTTGTAATTTTAAAATTAGTTTGTTATTGCAGTTCAGAATATTTTTATTCATTTTATACCTAAAAAAATAATAAAATAAAATTTGTATGACCGAAAAACAGCTATTTTTGACGTTACTAAAACCGGAACCGAACTTACATTGATTCATGCATGTAAATATTCTTTATAGATTTCTTCCACCTTTTTATTTTTACAATAATACTATTTCATATTAACTTTTTTTATCTTTTAAACTTACATCAAATTTGACATCATATATCAAATTTTGTGAAAATATGAATAACTAATCTGTTTTATAGAAATTCTTCAACCTAAACTATATGTAAAATTATTATAACTTATATATTTTTTCTGTTTAGCTAGAAGTTATATATAAACGTAATTATACAGATTGATATTTAATAATAACGTAATTTGCGAAAAGGTATTTTGAGATACTTTTTACATGTTCCGTATTGGAGTTATCGTGGACGAAAGGTTATCCGATACATACACACAGACACACGCACACACATATACACCTACACAGACATACCGACATCACGGTAAAAATAGTAAAATCGTATTCTAGGGACCTTAATTCGTGCTCATATGTTGAAAACTCACACTCGAGATATTTGACTAAAAACAAATCTCATTAATTTTCTTGAATAAAACAAGAGAACTGTTTATTTATATCTATGTAAATCGAAAATATTACTAACATAAAATTTTAAGTAGTAACAATATTTCTTCAATAAATTAAAAGTGTCATCGGTGCAAAAAATCTTGTGTATCACACGCCCAGAAACTCTTTTGCGAGATCTCGCAATATTTGCAGGCCTCGTATTTAGCACGGGTTGTCAAAATAAGCTCGCTCTTGAAAAAGATCAGTTTCTGGACTTGTGCGATAAATAACTATTAGATACAATAAAAAATATAAAAATTAAAATAAATGTTACAAGAAGAATTAGTTTAAATAAAATATAACATAAATTAGATAAATTAAGACATATTCTGTGGTAAGTAAATATATCAGAAAATAGGTAAATAGTGTCTCAATAAACAAGCTTTTAATAATTCTTAAAACCGGGAATTGAAATAGAAAATTAAAATATTAGATATTTTCATGAAAAAATTCTTAAGTAATATAAATTGTAGCAAAGATTTACAGAGACGGTTTTATCTCTTTCCGTGTAGAACATTCCCACTCCCCCCCTGTGCGTCTGTTTGAAAGTGCAAGTGGCGATTCCAACCCAAGTAGCCATTTGGCCGCTGCCGTCGCTTATCACTACATCCTGTAGCCTGTGGCTTAAGTGGACATAAACATATGCATATGTGCATGTGCTTCAAAGAATGGACATCGCCCAATAAAAACAATCTCGCTTCCTGTTGTCCAATAAAGTTTCTAACAACTAGAGCTGCGTGGGATTCTTTCTTCAGATACTTCACAGTATAAATTACTTAAAGGATGAAAAAGTTATAAGGGATGACACATAATGCATTATTTATAACAAGAAGTTTGAGGTTAGTAGTGTAAGAATTTTATATGTTTTGAATCACATTTGAAGGGTTATATTTCTCTACATACGTGGATTTACCGAAAGATTTATGTTTATACGAATGTAAGACTATTTTTCTTTTCAAAGGTTTTTACAACCACAGTAATTTACTATTACGGTGTTAAGGATAAAACATATATTTATCTATGTTATAAAATCAACATAATTTGTATCACGATATTCCTAGATGGAACAAGGAACAGGGACGCAAATACCTAAAGTACAGGTTCTTGTTTCACGACAGTTTACTTACAGGCTCTGCAAGGAACTTATAGCTTGTAGTGGGTTCCGAACCACACGGTCACGACTATTTTATTTTTAAAAAATTAGCGGCGCTAGGATTTGAAACCCAATTTTCATATGCACAGGTAATATTGTGGGAAAATATATCTCACATTTTTGTTATTTGTATAAAGATTGGCGAAGGTGGGATTTCAAGTCCATCTCACTCTGTTAAATTAGAGTCAGAGTGCACCAACCAAGTGAACCATTGGTTGTATGTTATAAATACTTAAAAGAGATATTGACAAACGTTTCGAAAATTTAGAATTAAACATAATTAAATTTCAATTAAAGTCACGTATATGCGGAAGTGCAAAAATAGTGTATATACCACAGGACTAAAGTGTCTGGCCTACGACTCTTGAAATAAACCTCATTCTCAGGATTAAATCATGCACTTTACTCCCTCAGTGTATAATATACTATTAGATCAAGACAGCGAAGTGGAAGCGAGTTAAGAGTCATTTATGACACGAGTTGTCATTCATTTATAGGAAATATGAGTAAATTTCACCAATTCAAATAGTCCAAACATATATAATTTACAAAACAAAATAAAAGCAAGACGATTGCTTCTTCGAGTTTATCAAAATTTTCACTGAAAAATTGGGAACTGACATCAAGTGATACATTCTGATTGGATGAAAATGACATGTGTGAAATAACCACAAAAAAACAAATGTACTCTTTTGTTTGGATTACAGTAGATGCACTCTTTTATTTTTTTTGTTTTGTCGAAAAATTTCATGTCACCAAAAAACATGTATTTTTTATAATTTCTTGGTATAAAACTTGTCTTGTTATATTCAGGCTAATACGATATTTAAATTTCATTCAGTGGCTACTTTGATTAGCGTATGGAGTCGAAAGTGGTAGGAGAAGAAATAAAACATTTGTTCATTATCTTTTCTTATGGATTCTTATATAATAAATTTTATCTACAACTATTGAAATATGGGTACATTATACGTGTGATACTACATATAATATACTACTCATATTACACAAGTGTAATATGAAAAGTTATATTACACGCTACACTTTTCTGTAATAAATAGAGCATGTAATGTAACATATAACATTTTAATAAACTGTTAATTTATTAATAATATATTTTTTATCATAAATATCAATATAAATGATTATAAAAGTATAATAAATACAATTTGAATAGTTATTTTGAGATTTAAGTGCTACTGTGGTGCCATCTGTTAAGCAATATATGAACTACTCACGCCTAACTGAATATTTAACAAATAATATCAGATTTTTTATATGCATAATAGTTGTAGATAAAGTATAGTATTTGACTCGCATAATATGGCTACATTACACGCGGATGATTAAAAATACTCGCTACCGCTTGTATTTTTAATTACATCCTCGTGTAATATAGCCTACATATTATGCTTGTTAAATAATATACTATTATTCATTTTTACATCTAAATTTTTAACTATTTTCTTATATTTTCACAAGTACATACCTTCACATCATGTCCACATTCATATAAAAAATGAAAATCTACGTAAGACGTTAACATAAAGATTTAGAATATAGAAAAGCTGGGCTTCGTAGGAACTGATTTAGTTGCATTGTATAGTTGCGAAGTTGCAGCTGCATGTATGTCATATGTGATACATTTGAATGACATGTGCGTGCTGCAACATACGTAAGGCCGAGATTTTCTCAGAAGAATGCCACGGCTTTGGATAATCGATTTCCATGTTCGCGGACAAAACCGTTTAAATCACGGGCTTCCCTTTTAGCGCTCGTTGCATATCACGTGTAAGTGATTCAATATATCAGGATAAAGAAAATTCCGAACGGGGTTTTACAATGACCCAAGTGAAAAATCAGGATGGTAGGGATATTTGTTGTGGCTTATCTTCAGCTTTTCTACATGGTACATATTGTGGGCGATGTTGTTTCAGTGTTTAATAGATTTGTTTTACCGGACTTTCACGGCAGAAAGTGACTAAAAATTTTAAAGATTGCTGCATATAACTATTTAAAAATTGCTATATTTCTTTGGTTTTAATTATGGATAATATTCACTCTATTTCCTATTTTTATATAAGAAACCAATATAATTATTTCTAAATCATTATATAGTCGATTCTGAGTAATTTGGCAACAGATTAATAGGAGCAGCTGTTTGTTTTTTTAAGGCAAATCTTAAACAACGGAAACTGAATAAATTACTTTATTGTAAGAATTAGAGTACTTCACAGTGAGTGAGCATTCTTCATTATGGTACAGTCATTGGTATTAGTGATGTTATAGCTAGAATTATAATATTTCATAGTAGTACACATTACAGTCACTAATTTTTCGGAGAGTGATTTTCAAGTAATTAGATTAGGGAAAGAATTAGAGTACTTTACAGTATCTGAGTACTGTTCTCCCTGGTATATAGTAAACATAACAGTGTACATTAGGATAACACTAGTGTACTTCACAATGAGTGAGTACCCTTCTCTCAGGAACTAAATATTACAGTGACTGTTTACAGTGACACTTTGATCTAATTATATTAAAGTACGAATTAGATTACTTCATATAATGAACAGATGGTGATTTTGAACTAATTAGAGCAAGAATTAATGAATTTCACAGTGAGTGATCACCCTTCTCTCAGGTAATAATTATTACGGTGATTGGTTTTTACGGAGGCTGATTTTGATCTAATTAGGGTAAGAATTAGAGTACTTCACAGTAAGTGAGCACCCATCTCTCAGGCAGTAAACATTACGGTCACTGGTTTTTACGGAGGATGGTTTCGAAGTAATTAGGGCAAGAATTAGAGTACTTCACAGTGAGTGAACACCCTTCGGTCAGGTAGGAAACATTACGGTAACTGGTTTTTACAGAGGGTGATTTTGAAGTAATTAGGGCTATAATTAGAGTTCTTCACAGTGAGTGAGCATCCTTCTCTCAGGTAATAGACATTACGGTGACTGGTTTTACGAAGGGTGATTTAATGTAATTAGGGCAAGAATTAGAGTACTGCACAGTGAATGAATAACCTTCTCTCAGATAGTAAACATAACGGTGGCTGGTTTTTACAGTGGGTGATTTTGAACTAATTAGGGTAAAAATTAAAATACATCACAGTGAGTGAGCACTCCACTGACAGGTAGTAAATATAGCTAGTGTTAACATGTAATTTTGTTCTAATTAGTTTATTTCCCACACATGTGATTTCAATACTCGATTTTTGACAGTCATCGAAATTTTCATTACTTTTGTCATCTAAATAATTTACTGCACTTGTTGCACAATGTACTACTTCATACATAACTTCTGTAGTTACTTTAGAGTTAAAATATAGTATTAATGAAAAAATAAAGAAGGTTGCAGCTTTTATTACAATGTATTTCGAGTTACAATATATGATTATTTGCATTCTTCCTGCAAGTAAGCAGTGTTGACTTGTATTTTGCTCGTGCAGGCAAGGCCGTGCTAGTCGGAGAGGATTAGACTTGGTGGTCGCGGGGAATGTAGCGCACGACCCTGGTCTAGCTGCAGCCCCTGACATCAGCGGCGCGAAGGCGGTCAAACCAGCACCAAATTAGGAGTAAATAGTCCAAGGAAACGCAGCCATATGTTCGTACCGGTCGCTGTGGACATCGTGGCGCCAATACACGCACAATTCGCCAAATTACACCTGTACACGTATGTCTACCATTCAATATCTATAGGTGCCGGGTTTTTATTTTTGTCCGGGGTGCCCACAATGCCATATATTAAAGCAAATATAAAATCTCAAATAATTTAAATCAAACTAGTACATGATTTAAACGCTTAATAGGCACAATTTTTTGTTCAGTTGTGACAGTAAATGTGGTTTTTACGGAGGGTTATTTTGATCTAATTACATTGGACCAAGAATTAGACTACCTCTCTATCTCAAGTTTTCAGCGGATTTAATTCAATTGTAACTTAATATTAAGATAGTCTATTTCTTTCACTTAACTACATAAATTATAGATATTGAGCACAGTATTTGGTTTTATCTAAACGTAAGATTACTATCCTTCCTACCCAAATAGGTTAATTTAAGTTTCATCAAGATTTCCAAAACTCACAATTCATTTTTGATATACTCTTCGCAAATGTCAGTGTCCTTATTTTGTTTTGTTTGGAACATTGGGGCTTCCTTCTGCAAGAATTTCCTAAAGTTTCAGTTGAAATGGGCTGTTTAATTATTTCATGTGTTTCTGATGTCAAATTTTTCAACAACAGATGATTAAGAATAAATGCTTCAATACAAACATATATGAAATAAATATAAATCCAATAAACAATATTTGAACATCGAAATACTAAATATTTATTAATTTGCGCCTATGACAATAACCACATATAATTCCATTATAGTATAAAGTGCTACACCTGATGTTTTCCATCATATATATTTCTGAACTATTATTATTTAACAATCGCTCAACGATTATAAGATACATAGTCAAATAAGATTAAATTATTAATTATGTTTCCAATACTTTACAAGTGGCATCTATGTGGTTCATATTCTAAACCAGCTGTAATCGTTTATCTGCCAATTTTTAAAGATAATGTACATTTCAAATGTCAATAGGTAATTACGTATAAACTTATACTAACTACTAAACTTTTTCTCCTTACTATTCGTATTTGCAGGAATTTCGAAAAAAAATATTTGGTTTCGTAATTTAATACTATATGCCATTCAGAGGCGGATGCAGATATTTTTTCGGAGGGAATTTGCAAATACATTTAAATTCATTTCGTATATAACAAGGCTCTCATCTATGTTTTGTGGTTTTTTTACTGTTACCTAAATTGAATCCCAAAAGTGAAAATTTCCGTATTTTCATGAACTCCGAAATCCTTTAGTTTCGTTTCGAGCAATCATTGTTTTACAAGCATAACTTTCGATGTTCGAAAATGGTTTATAAATTTTTGATTTTGAAGTTTAAATGGCAATCTTAAAATCTTGTTTTATAAACCGAGGTATTTGAACCCTACATTTTTACAGTAAAAAAATTACACTACACACAGTTTTAGATAATATCAAATTTTGCAACCAAATTCAAAGTCGTATCAATTGTTCTCAAAAAAAAAATCAGTTCATTTCATAGACTACCTATATACATATATATTAAGAGAAACATAAAATTGACATGCATTGTATAATAATTCGTTCCGTTCGCGTATACCACCTTTTAAATAAATACTCATAGAAGTATAACCCCAGCTCTTCCTTTTTCGTCCCATATCTAACCAAATCTAATATAACATAACCTAATCTAACCTATCTTACCGTAACCTAACCTAACCTAATCTAACCTGACCTAAACTACCTTGACCTAATCTGGCTTAATCTAACCTGTCATAACCTAATCTAACCTGACCAAACCTAACGTGACCTAACATAATCTAACCTGACCTAAACTAACCTTATCGAATATAATCTAACGTGACCTAATCCATTCTAACTAACCTAAGCTGACCTTCCTGATCTAAGCTAATCTAATCTAACCTAGGGAGAAAAACGAACTGCTGGCTAACATGAAGAAAATACATTTTGTACGAATTTAAGTCATACTGAATATGAAAGATTTTATTCCATCTTTGAATAAATAGTTAGGTAGATACATGAAATTTGTTTTTGTTTTTGTTTTTTTTGTAATGTTCATTTGGTGCGCTTCTGTAAAAAAAATACCATTTTGTGTGCTTTTTATTAAAAAACGCCTACTACAAAAATCGATAAAAGTCAATCGTATGATAATTAAGATATAACTCATTCATTTTATTTACTTTAATGTTTCGTTTATGAAACTGCATGGACATAAAACTGTTAAATTAAAATACTTGTGTTCGTTTTATATAAATTAGGGACTTCCCCTACATTGGCAAATTGCAGGGCGTGTTTATAATTGAATTAATTAATCTAAGCATAAATAAGGTTAACTCTTTGCCCTTTCAACTGCATGGGGAGACAGAAAAACATCAACATTCCTCCCAATCGCGTAGGCCATGACAATAATGCACACACAGCACACAGCCTGTCACTTGTTAATTCGTTGTTTTATGACGTGTGCGCTGCACTGGCGCCATTTGCGATGCTGCCGCGATGCTCTCTTGTTTAGACAAACGCCAAACGCTGCACTGACTCATACGCACACGATTTTTACTGACTGATTTAGAATAAATTTGCAATAAAACGAACCATGGTGGAAATAAATGACTGATGCTTTATTTAGAGAGACACTCATTTGTTACTAATTTAATTGACTTGTATACGTCATGGTGCAGTTATTTGTTTATTCGGCTGAAAAAGGAACTGTATTTTTTATTTTTCATGGACATTTTAATAAGATATTTGTCCACTTTCATTTTGATGTTTAATCAAAATGTTTTGATTATCAGATTAAGAACTGGTTTTAATGAAATATGCCCTTAATGTATAATTATAATATTTATTAAAATGAAAGAAAGTTGCAAAAAATTATGCAAAACTCGCCTCAAGCAATGTCGAAGTAATAAAAATATTTTGACGATAGCTATAATTAAAGATTGTATTTAAACGATTATAATTACTTCCTCTATTTAATTAATAGTTCAGTCACTGTAAAAGAAAAGCTACTGTTTATGACATATTGAAAAATTATTACTATATGATAATTATCTCTATAAATAAATTATAATAAATTAATATCAAAATTTTATTTGTACTTCCTAACTGCATAATATTCCTACAAACAGAAAAAAATTAACTACATATTATATAGTTACCTAACGTTTTTTTTTGTTATTTTTACACATTAACACCCAGATTCATAAAAAGATTAGCTTCTAATTCCAGTACCAATTCATAAAAAGAATTAATAATATTATTTAGTTCCAAAGATAACTCCAATAGTTTGGTATTTGCAATATTTGTACATGATTGTTAGCATTTTTAAATGATAATGACGAAGATTTGTGGTGAAACTTGACAACCAAGAAACAAAATATGTATGTGCAATTGAGGAATGTTTATAATTTTTTTTTCACTGGTTGAAGGCTGTTCTTAATAATTTTATTTAATTCTGCTACCATACAAGTAATTGTTTACATAGCGCCTAATAAATGTCTGATGTTGTATAATTAATAATGTAATCTGATAATGGCTACATGCTACACACATTCTTTCGTCGACATTATTGTTAATCTTCTTTCATTGCTGGTTTGTTATTTTGATTGTGTAGTGCAGTACAGTTTTGTGAAAATGAATGCTCACAGTCATAGTGAGTTGTGAGATTTGTAGTGCATCATTTATTCAACGTGCTGGATTATATTTAGCAAGAAATTGGGATAATTTTGAACAATACTTGCAACCGATGATTAGATCGAGGATATCAAATGCAGTTGTATGTAAGTATTTGTTGTTATCTTTACAAATATTCCTTTAAATAAAAGGATATGATGTTTAATAGGTATTATTGTGTATTCAAAACAATTATCTGCATTTTGAAAGATAATATATAATATTTGATATTTTGTGTTGAGGACCCCTGGTATGGTTTCGCCCATAAACATAAGAGAATCGCGGAGCGTTCTTCACTTGTTTACTATGTGCACCACGTATGAGTGAGTTGTTATGACGTCACACGCAACGTGAGTTGTGTACAGGTGTTTATGACTAGTTCATATACAAATGTACTAATTAACTCTTATGGAAGAAAATAGAGTAGGCGTGTAAGAAAAATTATAGTATTTAAATCATAGCACACTATGTCACAGAAATTTCCTCGTAAAATTTTATTATTTTATTAACCTAATTTCAAATCAAGTATGTAATTAAATCAAATGAATTTTAAAATGCTCTGCTTGTTGTATTTTTCTAACATTTACGGAAGGTTCAGGATCTTAATTAAATTTGTCCATAACGAAATAATCGCCCGAAAATAACAAAAGTAAACTGTCACATCTGGTTGATCGATTTTACCAAAAGTCTATCAACTCGTTCTATTGATGTCATGTCAGCCAAATATGCTGTACGTATGAAAACACTTACCCGGAAAATAGAAAAACCTTTTGTAAATTGCTTCGTTTCATATTGTGTCACATTTCCATTTTTACAATTCTGATTTTATAAAAGATACTTTACTGTATTATTATTCTTTACGCCTTTACGGTATTGTATTTATAAATTCAATAAATTTTTACTTATAAGTCGTGTAAATGATTTTGAAATATTTATTGTACATTCTTATATTTTATAATACTACTTTATATCTGAACATATTTTAATAACTGAAAGTTTATAATTTACATAGGTGTTAGATGACAATGTTTTCCACGTGTTTTCTTCTTAAATTTTTCAGTGACAACTATGATTTTTATTATGCTTTTTAATTATTTTAAAGTATAAAATCAAACCCTTTATTTAAATTGAAAAATGTGATATACTATAAAATAAAACGTTGTACGTTAATCGTCAGTTAAATGATTTTCACGGTAGGTACCTGCTCATCTTATTCGTACTGTAAAATCTCATTTACCGGACTTTATAACGAAAATTACTCTAATTCGTAGACAATTTTTTTAATGTCAATATTAAAAAATCCATGTATTTTCTATAATTCAGTAGTTTTCTCATAAAAATTCAATTATGGTCGGGTTCTCCATTGTGATCAATTTCAGAACTATCTCTAAAAATAAATATCTTTACTTATCTATCGAACTAGAAGTGGATAATAAAGTCCGTACCATTCTCACCATCTTCATTTTATAACTGCTCCTAATGATAAATAGAAATTATTGTTATGAATTTTAAAATGTTTTTTTTTGTAACACTCAATTATTTTGTTTTTTTTTGCACAGCGTGCAAATAACAATTTTATTTACACAGTTTACAAAAAAATGTTAAATTCTAGTGTTATTTAAGAAAAACGATCAAATCAAAATAATTGATTTACTATTATTGTGATATGCATATTAATGTTATTTATATTGTAAATTTTTGAACTTCTTGGTCCATTTCATGAAGCACTGTTATTGCTTGTTAGAAACTGCTAGAAATTTTTCTGCAAGCAATAATTTCAAAGCTTTTCTTCTTACTTCGAGTACCTTGTAATATTTCACAGTCACTCTTACTTCAACTTATTTTACCACAAAACCACAATAGCAACAATAGTTTTTACTTGGAATTGACAGTTTTGTCTGTGTTACAGATATTTTTTATATTTGTTTGAGGATCCACGGTGATTGTAGTTATAGAAACAATTGTAATGTAATTTTTTAAGATAAATACAAACACATCTATTGTCAAATATCTTTACTAAAGAAATTATTAATAAATATGTTACAAAAAATAGTGTATGATACATATGCGTCATGGGTCTTTTTTACATTTTTGCCTCTTATAACACTCGCTGCGCTCGTGCTATAAACCTGGACCACATAACACATTACGTACGTGTATCATAAACTACTATTTTGAACTATTTGCTTGATTGTTACGTATGACTGTCAGATAATATATTTTTTTCATTATTCAGTCAAAAATATTGTTATTTTATTTGAAATAATAACAAAATTATAAAAGATATTAAAAGATATTGTGTTAATAAGTTTTAATTTTATTTATAAATAAATAGTTAAAAAAATTATAACAATGTTTTAAATTGATCATTTCTTCAATGAAGATGATACGGACATTTTTTTTATTTATCTCTAGTTCGAACTGTTCGAAGGATAGAACAGATTTTCAGGGAGAGTTGACTATAATTGTCGCTCTTTTTACTTCTCAAAAATTTCAGTTCATTTCACTTTAAAATAAGTGCTTCTTTTGTATAAACATAGTCCCTTGTTTTATGTGACCGTCAGTAAAAATATGTATATATTTTTGTTTTAAAGTTATAGCCGATACTTCAAGGATAGTCACATATGGAAATAACGTACTCTTGCAAATTGATTGTTAAGACTTTTACAAATACTACATCCATAAATATCTTACAAGGTACATATATCTTGATTCTTCATTGTTCTTACACGAATACCACTGCATATCTTAGCAGCCAATAAAATCTCGCGTTACGTAACCAATTTACATAATAAACGAAAAAATCCCGATGCATTTCCTAGTGGCTTACAGCTATAATGTTCTACTTTACATATAGTTACCCCGGGGCTCATAGTTTTAATACCACTGGTTAAACAATAGTGAGAATGACAGCTGAATGACGGATCTGTAATGATGAATGGTCTGCAAGGAAGAAATGGTTTCCGTTTACGTTTTAGTAGCTTCTTGTTCAAATATTTAATTTATAATGTGACAAATTGATACAATTAAAAGTCACTAAAAATTTAAATGTGTTCATCCGTTTCGATAACATTAAAATTTTGTCAAACAAGTTTAAGAAATATGCATTCTGTATTATTTATACAATACTACCGCAAACAGTCATATAATAAAAGAGGAATTGAAATTATATCGATTTTCATGTTTCGAGATTTTAACAGATGTCCAAGAATCACGAATTAAAGTCCATCTGTCTAAATGTATGTGGGTACATGTAGAGCAAATTCGGTGTAATGAATTTTAATAAAATTTTATATTTAAGCTTCTGACATCAATAACAGAATTGATCAAGGTAACATCGATTAATCAGGATTGGCAAAAATCATAATTTATTTAAATAATACCAAATAAATTATATTTTTTTGATTTTTTTTAATTTTTAAAGATATCTAAGTGGTACAGCACTTTTTTAATTGTTTTGAAAACAATATTAATATATAATTTCATAAACTCTGTAATAAAACCAAAACTATTAATCTGAGTGAAACTAGGAAGGGTAATAAAGAATTTTTATTTTTTGTTATATATTTAAATACTTAACTCAAACGAACTAGTCTCCGTAGTCCGTACACACACTTTTGCGCTGTTTTTGAAATATATAAACCAGCCTGAAACCTTTTGGAACTAAGTAATTGTTTCAGATAAACCAAAATAAACTTTTTTTAGATCAGATGGACGAATTATTGGAAAAGAAAGAATAAATAAAAAAAAAATTCTGCCCAATATGGAACTGGTCCTCTGATTGTACGGACTGTGGAGCTATACGAGTGCAGAAGGAGTGGAAAATTTATTTTTTATTGATGGGAAAGTGAGTTATTTGAATATTTTAAAAGAGAATTTTGAAAAATGTGCTAAAAAATTTGGTTTAAGGGATTCTTAAATCTTTCAACAAAATAATGACTCCAAACATACTACACGTAAACTGCTAGAATAGTTATTGTACAATTGTAAATTAAAAATGCATCCACAGTCACCAGATATGAAACCCATTAAAAAAGTCTATGATTTACTTTAAAAATGTGTAAAAAAAGACGCATAAGAATATAAAAGAGCTAATACATTTGTGGTAGAAGAATGGGGTAAAATTGACTCCCAAACTCCAAAGTGGAAAGTAAGACATACCGTTTAAGGGAAGTCATTCTAATGAACGACGGTTCAAAAGATCATTGATTCTATATAATTTACAGGTTTACGGACACTAAATTGGCGTACTTAGTTATTATAATAATTTTTTTTTTCTCAATTTCGTTACGAAAAATATAGGAACTTAATAGGTACATAGTTTTATTTATTTAAAAAACTTTAAAGGAATAGAAAACTCTTTTCCTTTACTAGTGTACGGAGACTAATTGGTATTGAGTGTATTTTTCTTTTTTCTATTATGAGTCATATGGTGTCCACATCAGATTTTTTTAAATATGTAAAGTCCCAGATTTTATGTAACATTACAAAGTTATAAAAATAAATGTAAATCTTTGATTGTCTATATCCACCTTTACTATTTATTTCTTGTTTTGTATAAGGCTTTAAATTTTTTAGTATTTATTTCATCCAAGCACCAATCAGAATGAGAAGAAAACAAAGTTGTTTTCTAAAATGTTATTAGAATAGTACAGTGTCATGGATAACTTGAGTTTATGAAGAGATCTACCAAATTTAAAATGAAAAATCTGGTGATTTGTTCTTACACATTTGCGTGTGTTACTTAATGTTATGAAATTTAGTGGGTGTATCATATGAATCACACTTGCGATAAATAATTTTCTCTTTTTGTGCAGCTCTTTTCAATATTCATGATTTCTCGTACCATTTTTCAAAGTATAATATTTTCTAAGTACGTTAGTAATATTGCAACAATTTCTGTAGGTGTTTGGATCAAATTTCATGTAGGATTTGTTATTTCATTCATATATGAAATGTTGATTCTTGGAATATGTGTAAGACAAAAAAGGACTGTTCTATTTTTATTGTTTACGAACTTTTTAGCATAAACTAAATATGTAATTACAGTTTTATATTGTGTTAAGTGTGTCAGTTTATAGTTTACAGATTTATGGTATACGGACAGCTCTGACATAGTTGGTTAACGCGCTCCAAAGATTTAAATGAATTGTGAGATCTGGTGTTCAAATCCCAGCTGCAGAATAAACAAATAAAAATAATAGCTAATTAAAATACACAAGTAAAACTTGGCATGAAACAAATATCTCATTAGGTTTTGACAGGGCCGGATTAACAAAAAGACAAGTAAGACAAATGTACAGAGCTCATAATTCGGAGGGACCCGGATTCTATCGAGCCCCGTGCTTTTAATTTATATTGTTATTATCAAAATGTCAAATTATGTCGTCACACTTGTTTTTAAATATGCCTGCGATATCACAATAGAATTTTCAAAATAGTATGTAGGAAAATACTGAATTTGTAATAAACCAAATACATTTTGTGCTGCATTTTATTTAAACTTATTTCACTTGAAAGTGAGATCATTCTACAGCTAATCATCCAATTCGTTTCATATCTTCGAACTTCCCTTCCAAATGGATCATCTTTTGAAAATTTTATTAAAATGTTTATCATTATTCCTTATTGCATTACACAAAGTTATTGTAATCGCTCAAAAACATACAAAGAAAGAGATACTCGTATTGTTTTCATTTATATCCTACATATTTCTCACTGCTTCTCACGAAATATATTTTTCGCGCCTCCGTCCCATTATGACTAGTATTACCGAACTCAAAATCGTCCAGAAACTGTAGGAATGCCAACTTAAATACTTTAGCATTACATTCTATCAAAATTTTAAATTTTATTTGATTGGAAATGTAAAATCTAATTAAAACAACCACTTTTGATTTATTATTCATATTATACTCGCCTTGTATGATTATGAATACGTTTATTATTAAAAAATATCAATTCACATTCGTTTTATTTTTTACGTTAGAACAAATGTCACTAAATTTTTTGAATAAAACAAGTGAACTGTTTATATATCCATGTGAACCGAAAATATTTCTGACATAAAAACCTATAGCGTATAAAATTTTAAATATTAATAATATTTCTTTAATAAATTGAAAGTGTCATCGGTGCAAAAAATCTTGTGTATCACAAGCCAATAAACTCTTGTGCGAGATTTCGCATTATTTATTATATTATTATTTAATAAGCTCGCTCTCGCAAAAGTTTAGTTTCTGGACTAGTGATAAAAATAACTATTGACAAGTTATCAATATTATCAATGTATTAACAAGAAGTCAAATGTTTTCTACAAAAATTAAAAGCTAACTAAATTATTATTTTTTTAGTTTCTGCCAAAACTAAACAACACTTTTGAAAACTAACTAACTAGATGTTATAGCATTCCATTAGCAAAATTTGAACATTCTATGGCTAATCTTTTTGAGTTATACGAAAATTTCAAAAAACACTACTAGCAAAGTGCCCTTTTGGTATACTGCCGATTGCAATAAAAAAGGGATTTTACTGTAGTGTTTTTATTCTTTAAATTTTTACTTATTTTTTACCATACGCTATTTTGTGAAACACGTTTTTGAAATTATACTAGGTATACTTTTTTACAAAAATCAAACAAATCTGATTTAAATCAAAAGAATCCGATTTAAATAAAAAATCTAATTTTTTGATTTTTTTAATGGGATTTTTTCGCAACCCTGTTTAAAATTTTAAATATTCATTTTTATTTTATCATTTAAATTTAAAAATTATGTTATAGAATGGGCTTTACCCTAAAAGTAAAATGGCAAGAATTTATGTGTTTGAATGTAAATTATTAGCCAAATTGAAATATTTCGGTTAAATTAACAATTTAATTTGCATATTATCAAGAAACACTTTTCCGTTATCAAATGGAACAACTAATTTGAAATGCACGCAGCGGGGTATGCATACTTAAACACTAAACTTGTTTCAAGATTATAAATTTGATATGGAAAAAAAGTTGTGTAGACATATTTGAAGAGCCCAGTACCATGAAATTGGAAAATTTTTAATTAATTAGCGATTAAAAATATTTCACGCTTGTTATATAATTTAAAAACTTTTTAATGATGAAAGAAATTTACCGAATTGCCTTAAAATTTATGTGTTTTCATATTAAAAACTATTTTATGGGTAATTTATTAGTAGCATATATCATTCGAAATTTTAGGTTATATATTAGTTATTACGCATAACTGTTTTTGAAACTATTCCACGAGTATTTTAGTAATAATGAGGTACGTGGTAAAGTGATTGATTGTGGTTCTGAAAACCCAAGTTCAAGTCTCACTAAGTCAAATTATTTACCATCTATTCCCCATACATAAAATAATCCTTGTAGTGCAGTTGTGCACTTTCCATTTCAGCTACATTTTTCTGGAAATCACGTCTGCTAAATTCCCTTATTTGTATAAATTTGTACATACTGATATTTGCTACAAAGCAGATCTGACAAACCCAAAAGTGGGTAATAAGGTATGAATGATTAAAATAATTATTTTCCTATGGTTGTATGGAACTTGGTGGTTGTCATTTTGAACACTTCATAAACTGATACTTGAGTTTCTGCCATTTGTTTAAGCTTACTTGATTGCAATTTTGAACACCTGATAAAATTTGTTGTAAATTATATTTCTCTGGAACTAATGATCACTATGATCAGATTTGAAAAATAAAAAAACTGTTGAAAAAAGAATTGAAAGGCCTTTCGAACGGTGTCATGTTTGACACCCTTTTCCATTTAAAATTTTTGAGGTGTAGTCCACCCCATTTTAGGATTGAAGTTATGCCATTGGTATTAATCTATTCAGGTGTCCCCCTTTATATTAAAATTTACGTGTTCGAGCGTTTTTTGCAAAATTGATGTTAAGTGGCCAAAAATTGCGCTGATAATTTTCATTGGGCGACACTGTATATTTTTTTTTAAATAGTGGAGTACCCAATTTCCACCACTTTTATATATAATATTTGAAAATATGATATTTTTGTTTGTATTCTTTATAGACAATTGTTTCAGTTCTTTCAAAGATTACGGAACGGAAATGATATATTGAAAAACCCTGAATAGAGAATGCTGTCTTTATTAGTATGTATCGCTTAAAAGCAACACGTACTAAACAATGTGCAATAAAACAGTCATTCAACAAAATGATTTGATAAGGTATTTAACATTCTGTTCACGTCCAAATTAAAATAAATCATTTATTGCAATCTAAAAGGATGGCGTACCTAAAATTTGTGCAGAATACTTGATGAAAAGCTGATATAGCAAATATTGGCTATATTTGTTTTAAAACGTAAAGATCAGAAAGTGTCAGAAATATAATATTTTATTTTTTACAATGTCCAATGACATTAAGGAAATATATTTGTAGAAGAATGAATATTTGCCTTATCATCTGTGAAAACAAATTTTAGCGCCCCTTAGGATCGGCTTCGGGAACTAAAATTGACGTGTATTAACGGCCTGTAATCCCCACTTTTGATTTTTTTTTGTTTGACATTTGTTTCTTAATATTGTAATTCATACAATATTACAATATGTACCTATCATACCTAGACCTACCATGAAGAGATATTTTACTAATATCAAGTAACCATTATGTGAAAAAATTATTTTTATGAACAAAATAAATTTTAAAACTTTATTTTAAAATGTGTTATTGTGAGGTGTTTAGTAATTATATATTTTATATTTTTTTCTTATGTTCTAGGATTTTTAAAATTTAAACAGAAAACAAGTTACAGATTTAAATATTTGAATTGATATTTCCTAAATATTCAAAATTTGTATAAAAAAAAACGGGACCTTGGAAATATGGAAGAATATCATTAATTAGAATCAATACATGGTATAATATTTATGTATATTGTGGTATTACCGTTGATTGAGAAATCGATTAATTTTTCAATCAACGGAATTATAAAAGAAAATACTTATATATGTTTATAAAAAATAATAGTTTTCTTAACAATGAAAATCAAATATTTTACCATATTTTACATTGATTACAAATAAAAATTTGTTTGAAATGTCAATCAAAATAGAAAATAAAATAATTTCATTTGATACCTAACTTGGTGACAAAACCTCACTGCCCGGCGGGCATTTTCCTGAGGTCTGAATCTAATCCAATTGGCGCGAAATATGAATAAAGTCGTTAGGATCTGCAACAAAATAAGATAAATCTTTTTAAATTTGATTTGTTTTAGTTATTTTATTTTGAATTGTTTTAGGTACCTATGTAATTGATAGAATGAATTTATCTTGCTTTCATGACAACAAATTGCACCGCAGAATGATAACCATATTTTAATGAATGCTTTGTGCAAGCATATAATCAAATTACTTTACTTTTAAATTGTCATATATCACCACAAATCTTCCTCTCTATCATTTATCTATCAAATATTTCTAATTCCACCAAACTAGTGATTTTATCTTTGGAACTAAATATTATACTTAATTATTTATATGAATTGGGACTGGAGTTAGTTTGACATTCAGGATGTTAACAAGAGGTATAACTAATCCGAATTAGTGGCTAATCTTTTTATAAATTTGGGTTTCACTAAAATCGGTAATAAAATGTTTTTTATTTTTTAAACCTCATCCGTAAGAAGTAAATCCTAGAAATTTTCTGCTATATTACTGGAGCTAAATTTAATATTTAAAAATTAAAATCCCTATATTTCAATGCACCACCCTGTACAGAAATTATTGTACATTCACTATTGTTAAAAAACTTAATTCCTTCTTCTAATGAATGCTGTAATCATGCAACATTCATTTATCTTGCTCTTACTATCGATTGTCAATTGTATGACAAGAAAACAATTGCTCAAATTATCAAGAAATCTTAAGTAAATAAGTTTGTTTGCAAGCCTAACAAAAGAAAGTATATTACCTTGATATTTTCTTAACTGCCTTTTAGTACACACCGATTATTGTAAGAGTATATAGTACTTACACATATATAAACATGCCATAGTAGTATTAAATTTATTGCCCGTTTTATGAAGAAGAATTTTATTTGCCATGAATATTTTTAAGTGTAAATATAGCTATTACTGAACATTTTAATATTGGTACTTAACGATTAATTTATGCGTAGTAATACTCGATTGTTTATAGGAAAAGCATGCGACTGTTATTTTTAATACTTGTGTTTTTTTTCGTACATAAATATAAATATAAATTATTACATTAAATACTACTAAAATCTATCTGCTATATACAAGATCTAAATATAAATAGAAACTGTTGCATACAAAAATATAGTACACATTTGATGACAAATTTATTTAGATGTAGATGATGTATTTATTTTTAAATTCCTGTAGAACATTTTTGGATTTTAGAATGTTTTATATTTTTATGCTATGTAGTTACCTTATGTCATTAGGTTTTCCTTTTATTTTCATATACATAAATATTTTTCTGCACTCTATTGAATCCTAAAATTAACTATCAAAAGAAATATAACAAGATCTGATTTTATCGATAAACTTTTATTTTGCAAGATTTTTTTTGCTTGTTGAAATGAAAAAGATGAACGCTTAAAAATAAAAGTTTGTCTGAGAAAATCAGAAAGAAAGGCTGTACCCCTTGGTTTCGTGGTTCAAATTTTCAAAGATAATATAACTTTTTAATTTTATCCTAAAGAAATAATAATTGACCGATTTGCGGTAGATAAAGATCGTAGAATAGTTTTTGTATTGAAAATCTAATCTGAATAAATATGACAACTTATTGACTTTTTCAAAAATTAGTAATATATGTAGTAAGTTGGTACCTACCTAACATATTGGTTCTTATCAGGGACGTCGTTAGGATTTTGAAACAGGAGGGGCGCAACTGGGCGTATTTCAGATAAAATAATATATAATTACTTTTTGTCGTTTAGTAGTTAACAAAATGTAATCCTAAATTACCACTACTTACAATTAACAATAATTTTATTACATATGGAAGCCAGTACTAACTCTTGTATCTTAATTATAATTTTGGTAAGTTCATCTATCGTAATATATCGCCTGTATTTTTTTTTGCTGTTTTACATTTTATATTAATACGAGAGCCATTTAGCTTCAACCAGTTTCTTAAAAATCGGAAGATGATTAAATTTTTTCTCCTACAACCTACAAGTAAATTAAATCATTAAATAATTACAAATATTTAATATAAATATATTAGTTTAGTAAACCTTCAATGTTGAAATTTCGTACGCTCTTATTAAAATTATACTTCCCAGTACTACGTATGTAGTTTGGGGAGAGGGACATAGAATTCGGTATATTTTAAATATTTTAATTTTTCAAACACGTTGTATTTTGTTATTGACTAACAGTCGAACGACGCCACTTATTCTTATGTATGCAATACTATAATATTTTAGTTTCTTATTTCTTATTTAAGCAAATAAATAGGTATATGTTTTATGCTAAATGTTCAACAAAATATAACACTCGAAACTGGAACTATTTTTTTCCAAATTGAATCAAATAGAACCGTTATTTTTTATTGTAATTAATTTATTTTGTGTAGGGTGATGATTTAATAGTATTCGTCTTCGTGATTTGAACCCGTGAATGGACTACTGTTTGTGCGTCTATTGTTTATCTGTGTACTAGTTTTTCACTAGAGCAGCATATTAAACTACAACGTAATACATTTCCTCGTGAGAAGATTATAGTCGGCGGTTTCTCCTACAAGGCACTTTGTTCACCAACAAATTTAAATATTCGTAGCCCATGGCTCTAAATTTTTCGACCTGGTTTAAATGGATTAACTAAAGCGCAAGTGAAATAATTGAAGCGTTCTTATTTGTTAACATTTTCAATTAAAATTTAAATATTTCTTTGCTTTCCCTAGCTATTTCCAGTTACATTTTATCTTAAAAAAGTGTACGTACTATTGCTTTTAAATTGATTGAATGTCAAAAACATTAAACTGATAAAATCATAAAATAAAAATTAATGTAATTTCTTCTATGTTGTCAGAATGAAGCTCCATTTTTATTTATATACAAATTTATATACGTTTTTCACACAAAAACACCAGGTTAACAATGCAACGCATCTCCTTAATGTTTTTGGTATGGCGTCCTGCCCACATATTGTTTTCGCGCCACCGTTTCATTATGACTTGTATTACAGAACTCAAAATCGTCCAGAAACTCTCTGTTTGCAGGCCTAGGCCGGCAAAATGTAGGGATGCCAACTTAAATATTTTAGCATTACATTTTGTCAAAAGTCTAAATTTTATTTTATTGGAAATGTAATACGTTAATTAAAACAACTCTTTTTGATTTATTATTCGTATTATACTCGTCTTGTATGATTATGATTACGTTAATTGTTGGAAAATATTATTTCACATTCGTTTTATTTTTTAGGTTAGAGCAAATGTCACTAAGCTTTTTGAATACAACAAGTGACAACATACATCCATGTTAATCGAAAATGTTTCTGACTTAAAAACCTATATTGTATAAAATTTTAATTAGTAATTATGTTTGTTTAATAAATTAAAAGTGTCATCGGCGCAAAAAATACCTTGTGTATCACACGTCCAAAAACTCTTATGCGAGATCTCGCATTATTTTCAGGCCTCGCTTTCAGCTCGTCCTATCAAAATAATCTTGCTCTCGCAAAAATTTAGTTTCTGGACTAGTGATACAAAGAACTATTTCATAACAACAAGCTTTTAATCTTGAAGTTACTTGCCATTTGGTTGCAGTAGTGCTTAAAACCACAGAATAGTTACATACAGAAGCGATACTCCATGTCGGTACCTTTCATATTACCCCTATTCAGTTCTATGACCTTGGAGCATTGTGTAGACCATTAAATTTGTTGCCTTTCCCCATCTCTTTCTAATTTTCGTTTCTCTGTCTTACTGTCGCTTCTGTATAAACCTATTCTGTGGTAAAACGTTGGACGAACCTATGGCCGAAAGTTTTACGCCTTGGGATGAATAAAAAAAAAAAATCGTCCGCAGGTGTAAACCTTATCTTTCGGCCCTCTCAGGCTCGGATATGTGGGTGGGCAGACTGGACTACCCAGGGTTCCCCATCAAAAAGGGGCCCCCACCAAGTCAAAAATTTTGTCAACAATTTACATTATTGGAAAATAAGCCAGTCTGGAAAACACCAAAATTTATATGCTTGTAAGTTGTAACTTTTCTAATGTATAACAGAATGACTTAATTTTTTATAATAGTGTCCTTAGTCAAGACATATTTATGTATAGGTAATTTAATAATTGAAAAAATTGTTAGATCCTTTTCCAAACTTGAAAATCTTCACATGGTTTATTTTCCTCGTCTATCGCCTCGTAGAATAAATACCCTTAGATGAGGTATAACTAGAAATATGGCACACTCCTATAGCTACGTACTACTGAGCAAGCAAAACATGTATGGTCGAGAATCGCCTAACGCCAGCTGAGTAGTACACACTTACAGTTAGACGAACGAAATATTGGTCATAGTGTTAGTCACCTATCCTCATTATTTGTCTGGTTGAGTTTTCCATATAACTACTCCACTGGTCCACTGTTCTCACACTGCTGGCTGCAAGCGATTTTAAACCTTAGATCTTTCGACAATATATTTGGGCAATGCCATATCTCTATGTTATACCTCATCTAAGATAAATACCATATTCGTAATAAAAAATATACTTTAGTCCTTTGATATACAATAACTGTTATTTTTATTCATTTTACAATAAAACTTTATATTTGTTGTAAGTGTCACTTGTCAATGAAAATACAAAACTTGTCTCATATAAATTAGGTAAAGAATACGTCATTAATTTGTTGACGTAAATTTACTGTTATTGTGGTACACCTATAACTGTCTGTATATTTTTCAAGTATTACAAAGAAAATATAAAAATAACATAAATTAGTTAGTGATATATGCGTGATTCAGAAGGCACTAAAAGTAGAATTTTCCTTTTAGGAAATTATGACCAGAACAGGTGCAATTTAGTGTTTTTATGACTCTCCTCAATCTAGTAACCTATGCATCCATGGCCTCTATGACCAACTGTTTTGCTAGTCCGATGTTCAACCTTTAACTATGTAGCTAGCAGATGTTTAGAACGAGGACAGATAATACCATAGCACACCAACTCACGGCTTCGGCTCCAGCCAATGAAAGTGAAAATGTTAGGCACGATTGTCGTTTGTTATGCGTTAAGACGTTCAGTTGTCTTGGGTCACTGCCAACTTACATACGTAGGAAATTGTTCCAATACTTACTAAATTGGTATCTTTATTACGCATAGCTGAGTTTAATGGAAAATATAAAAACTTTGTTAAACAAACTTTATGAATGAAATGAAGCTCATGTTATTTAGAAATAGTTTTTTTCATTTTTTTACTATAAAGTAGATGTGTCAGTTTAATATTTCGCCTATTTATATATTCGAAAAAGGTCCAAAAATGATAACAATAGGTAGACATAAATTTAAAATATGAAAAACAATCAAATTAGCACAAGAAAATAAAATATCACATTAAAAATATAGATAGCTTTATCAGAAAACATACAAAGTATATATACAATTAGAAACGCCTTCAGTCTCCAGACATGAATTTCATTGAACATCTCTGTGATTTATTTAGAAAAATGTCTAAAACAAGACGCCCAAAGAATGTAAAAGAACTACTACATTTATGTTGGAAAAGTAGTGTAAAATTGACTGCCAAACTCCAAGAAAATTAGTGGAAAGTGTGACAAATCGTTTAATGGAAGCAATTCTCATGAATGATAGTTCAAAATATCATTGATTCTATTTAATTTATAAGTGTAAAGAGACTAAATTGGCGTACTTATTTGGTTAGTTGTTATAATAAATATATTTTTTTTTCTCGATTTCATTACGAAAAATTTAAGGACTCAATACATCATTTTATTTATTAATGTAGTAAGTATAATATAAAATTAAAAAACTTTAAAAGAATTGAATACTTTTTTCCTTTACTGGGTACGGAGACTAATTGGTTTGAGTGTAATGATATAGTAGACAAAAAAATGAAATACCCGTTATTTTTAAATCCATTCGTTACTTGTAGTTTACGAGAAAATAATTAATAAAAATTTGGGGAAGGGATGCTGTGACGTCATAGTGATCGAATCGTGAAAGAAAATAGATAGACTAGAAACGTAAGAAAAAGTCTACCTGACTTTTTTCACGATCCTACTAGGTTGACATCACCGAAACATTATATTGATAATAACTATATTATTGCGAACTAATGTATAGTTTTTATTATTATAATAAAAGCTATAGTCGTTACATTTTTTATTTAAGACTTATATACTGACCTTCGATTATGGTCACATACCCAATTAAGTATCTTATGTTCAACTTCTGGTTCAATCTAGGAATGTTGTTATTGTTAATAGTATAATAGTAGAATAAAAGTTTTTGTAATAACAGATAAATTTGTGATGGGTTATCGTTTACTCATAAATAAGTATATAATAAATTATACAGTAGCCATATTATCATAAACAGCTCTTAAAATATTCACCTGCACAGTTTCTACTAATATATCATTTGTCATCAAACAAAAAAGTATTATAAATAATTCATTTGTTAATAGCCCGAGATAACATATTTGTTGTTAATAAAAAATACCTCTGAATAGTGCTGCATTTGATTAATTTCTTACATTTGTAAGAACTATTTTTATTTGAAGGATAACAAGGTACACGAAAGCGATTCGAAGAAAGAATTATTCACCTACTAAACAAATAAAGTAAAACTGTGAAAAATTTCTCATTTAACTGCCATCGTTTTAATTTTATGACTCATGAAAGTGCGGTTTGTTATTAAATGAAGATTTTTATGTCCGTATGACATAAGAAACGATATTTATTAATGGTACTAGAATTGTAAATATTCTATGTCTATAATAGGAGATAATTTATGTCTAATGTAATTCTATATTCAGAATGATAAAATCAAATAAAATTACATATCTGTAGTGGTAGTCATAAAAACTAGAAGTAAAATTTTCATAAATGACAAAGAAAATTATTATACAACTTTTTTCAATCAGTCCCATTAAAATTAATTAATAAAATACCACAAACTTAAAAGAAAATTATTAACAAAATATGTTTTAATTGAGTTGTTAATATTACTAATTAGCTATAAACAGATATAAATTAGATTGTAATAATTAGAGATCAATATAAATCATTATTTTATTACCTCTACTACTAATATAGAAAATAGTAACAACATTCCTAGGGCTATGTAGTTTGTCTCAACATTTAGTAGATTTGATTTGGTTCCCTGGTACAAAAAATGTGGTTTGTGGTTTTCGATGAAAATAATCACCTAAACTAGTTGAAATGGATTCAGGGATAGTCAAAACGTATATTTCCGTGTCATCGTTAAGAAGTGCTTCAGTAATGTGCAATAAAATATTTTTTTCTTCGAACGTCATAAAAGTGACATCTTTTGTAACGTGATTGATAAGGTTGAAGTCTAATAGGTCGGAGAAGAAATTTTTACTTTTACGCCGCCGGAGTAAAAGTAAAATAAATAAGTATCCATAGAAACTATGTAGAATCAACTAATAAGAAATATCTTGTGTAATAGAAACCTGTAATATCGGTCTAAATGTCACTATAAAACTAGAAAACCCTACGTAAGTAACCTATAAATTAAACGTCAAATAGTAAATTATTTTTTTAAAATATCTGCGTTTGAAGAAAAAATAAAATGTGTCATTCAGAGTAAAAATGTCTTTTTCTACGAACACTAGTGAAAGTGGCACTTTTCTCACACTATATTAAGCTTCAAAGTTGCGTATTTCCTACAATCGTGGGTTAAAGAGTGAGAAATCATTTCTCACAGTATTTACCAACACTGCGCATGTTCAGTGTGAGATATATCATTTCTCACAGTATTTGCTAATACTGCGCATGTGCAGTGTGAGAAATATCTTTTCTCACAGTAATTGACAAAACTGCGCATGCGTTAAAGCTCTTGGGGAGGTTATGTGCGCCATATTTTTTATATGTCAAATTGCTTTCGTGCATATATTTTTATTCTGTGATATTTAGCAGTGTGGTCGTAGAAAAAGTCTAGTGCGCCCGTCGTGCAGAATCACCTCTATTTCCCATCTCTTGTGATTCCAGCACTCGATTTCGTCTCGTGCCGAAACTTTTACACTTCATGGGAAATAGGCCACTTTCTGCGCTTGCTGCACAAAATAATTGTCCTATGTACAACTTCCACACTCGCCACACAAAGTGTCACTTTTACTCTTAATAACATATATTTTTAGTTAAATGTGATAATTAAATTGTGACGCATTATAATATCCAAAAATAATTGATAGGTTTGGGGGTTCCAAAATCATAATTGTTCAGGGCCCCAAAAAATATTAATCCAACTCTGAGACCAGGAATTCTTAGTATTAAACGATTTTAGGAAAACAAATTTGAACGTTATCTATAAATTAGTATGTATCTGCATTCACCACACCCTAACTTGAATGAAATGATTGTAGCTTATTTTTATTCCGTCGTGATGTCAGCAGGAATTCCAGGTACGAGCAGCTCCTCTGAGATAATGTGAAAAGCACTAACTGCTCCGTAGGCGTACCGGTATTCACAAACAGCAAACAGCTGCTGTGCTGCCTCAGCGCGACAATGTCATATTCGGGAATGAATTGTTCAATTAGCAAGACAAATCACTCAGGGAATAAGGTAAACTATCGCGGATCAAATTCACTAAGTTCAACTCATCTATCTTCTTGTCATATGATTTTACATTTGAATAAATTTATGGGCGAAAAATGTAGATTGAATTTAGATGTACAAAATGAACAGGTTGAATTGGTTTTAGTATTATGTTAAACTGTTTTAGATATACTGTTATATTAGTATTACGTCACTTTGTACGTCATATAACAGGGATGGTATTGGTACTGCTAACCAAAATTAGAACTTAACTGTTAACCGAAAGAAATGAAAATAAATTTATTATGTTAAATTATATCAGATGGAAAATACTGTTATGTTACTAATATTATATCCTTTCATATGTCATATTAACAGAGTTGGTAATCAAAATGGAATCCAAATCCGTTAACCAAAAAAAAAAAACACTGAAAAGAAATGGAAATTGAAATTGAAACCTGTACCAAATTTAGTTAAAAGTAAAACGAAACTGAAAGGAAAATCCATATGATTTACAGGTTTGTCGTTTAAAGTACAATTGTTTGAACTTTTTCGCGACACCGATCAAGTAAGTTTAACTTACTTCTACTTCCATAGCAACATAAGTCGTAAGTTCCTGATAACTTTCGTTATTCGGTTACCATTGTCAATGGAAATTTATAGAACTAACTGTCCTCCTAGCGGGGTAATTATGACAAACACAGGAATTTCATATACATTTGATCGCCTAGCAACAGTTAAAAATAACTATAAAAAGTTGCAAATAAATAAATCTGAAGTGTCACGTGAACTGTCACATTTTACAAATTCTTTAATATTATTCGAAGTTAATTGCTACAGGTGGCGCGAAAAATATAATAAGAGACTCGGAATGTAAGTATCCAATACAACATTTTTCGCACGGTAAGATGAACTTCGGTTCCGCAGACTCCACCTCAGTTCATACCTTCTCTAAAGTTATATTGCACTTACATTCCTTTTAGCTTAAATACTTATAGTTATACAATTGTATACGAAGTATTATAATAACTGTCCTACTAGTAAGGTATATGAAAATCTTACTAATTTCATATATATTTGGTCGTCTAGCAAGAAGCACGTTTTACAAACACTTTAATTGGATGTTAATAAATGCTGGTGGAGCGAAAAATATAATAAGTGACTCGTAATGTATTTTATTTTCTTCTCGTACGGTAAACATGAACTTCGGCTCCGCATTCTTCGCCTCAGTTCATACCTCCTTGAAGGTTATAATGTACTTACATTCCTTGTAGCTTAAATAACTATTTTTTCAACATTCAACTATTTATTATTCATAAGATGACAAGAACTTCAGCTCTGTTAGCTCCGCCTCAGTTTAAAACTCCTCGAAGGTTAAAATGTAGTTACAGTCCTTGTAGCTTAAGTAACTAATTTTCAACATTAATGCATAAGCATAACATTGGCCGCAACCATAAAAACACAGTTTGGTCTAAAATATATTAATCGTACGTTCCAAAACCCATTTTAATAAAACCATGTACCAAAAATCAAATAGAATTAAAAAGAGAAACATTCTAATTGTTTTTATTTTTGAAAAACGTTATTCATTTATATATTTTGACAATACAACAATATATACATATGGTATGCATGTTATAAAATTAAATTAAATAGTTAATAAAAAGAATTTTATACCAATTTGACATTCTATTTTATATTGTAAAATGCTTCTATAAGTATTTATATTTCATTGTATAAAATGATCTAGTTTTGTATCATATAAATAATATTAAATAGTACTTCATGTATAATGACTTTTTGTTGATAACACATTGCCTAGTTTTCTTGTCAAAATCTGTAACTGTATTGCTTGTATAAGTAAATACAACACAAGTAAAATATTACTAGGACAGGTGGAATTTCTATTATATGTTTCCCGAAAGAGAAACAGCTATTAACTGTAAAATATAGCTCTTTCTTAGTGATTCGGAAGGCACTGTAATTTATAGCACTATTATGAAAATTTGTAGTACATAATACAAGTAAAATAGAGATTGAAACTTGTTGATTTTTTGCTCGGTTATATGAAAAATGTTAACAGAACTACTTTAAATGCAAACACATGTTATCTATGGACGAAGTAGTTGAAATATTCTAAAAAAAATTGTCAAAAAAAGAACCGAAAAACTTAATTTTTATGATACGTTACGGTACACTCAAAAAAATAAGACGTAAGAATAAGAATAACGAAAAAGTTAAAATAATTATACTGTATGAATCGGTTTATTAGGAGTTGTAAGATATACTCTTATATTAAGCACGAAGTAGAAAAGTTACACAAAAGCTGCGAATTATATACTGTACTTTTCTAGGACCATTATTTGACTGTATTTCGATCAAACAATACAACAACGACCATCTATATACTATATAATATATGCAAACTATGAAAGAATTGACATACCACTAGTAAATAGTACCAACATAAAAACAAATATGTCAAACTGCCAACCTTTCAATAATAAATTTAACCTATTTAAAATCCAATAAAACAATACTATGTAAAACATTTCGTGTTTATTTCTTTAATAGACGTATTATTTTAAATTATAATTATATTTTTTTTCATTTTTATACTGTTAACAAAATTTCGATAAATCAAAAATTCCCTAATTGTGCGATCTGCTGCTGTACACACGGCCGTAGGTAATATGACACTTAGATAACCTACAAGTTGTACAATAATTGCTATTTATTTTACTGATCTCAAGTCGTTACACTTACAATTATTCTTAACACTATTCTAATAGTTGTCGTTGTGACTAAATTTTTGTTCATAAACCCACTTACTTAAATTAATCTTTAATTTCAAGTTTCCTTAAATACATACATATTAAATTGTTTCCTTAAAATTTAAGACTTATTACTATTGCAATTGGGCATTAATCGTAGTATTATGTAACTAGGGCAAAATTGTCTAATATATTCATTATTTATTTTAATTATTAGCAATATCAGTAAAGCAATCTACATACAGTATATAACAGAGTGTAAATACTAAATATGTACCCAAGTATTTCCTCATATGAAGTCACAGTCAGTATCTAACTAGGTATCTGCTTCTCGTATCTACCTATCTACGAATTAGAATTCAAAATCGAAATCGCATATTCGTGCGTCCTTGGTAAACACACACGTATAGAACCACTAAATAAATTACACTCATATGACACTTTTCTCTGCGTTATTACAACACGTTTTACTAAATTTCAATAAGTGTTAGTCGCCATTTGCATCTTTAAAGCATAAAATTTTCATATTTTTTACACCGGACATTAAAGTGATTTATAAAAGAATTTTTTGTAATTACTTTGCTGCAGGTAAATTAACATTTTTAGTACGAAATTTGGTGAAATACTTTTACTAAATGTTGGTATAATACTATAATATAATGATTAAATATATGTATTCATTTATTTCAGTGCAAAATGATTTGATTTTTACGATATCCAGTGGAAGATCGAGATGAACACTAAAAATCAGAAATAATAATATTTACTACATTATATAAAAAATCTGATGTGGACACCACATGACTTCCTTGTACGCTAAATTCTTCTTCATTTAAATTTATTTACTTGACAATGAGATCATTTTACGGCTAATCATTCTTCAACTTCCATTCGTTTCATATCTTCGAACTTCCTTCCGAAATGGATCATCTTTTGAAAATTTTGTTAAAATGTTTATCACTATTTCTTATTGCATTACAAAATTATTTTAATCGCTCAAAAACTTGCAAAGAAACAGATATGGTTTTCATTTATTTTGTACATATTTCTCACGAAATATATTCTGACCGTTGTCACTATAAATTTATTATCAAATGTATCCTACAAAAATTAAAAGCCAATTTTTTTTTTAAGTTTTTGCTAAAAGTAAACTGGCCTTTAAAAAAGGCCGATTGGAACAAAAATATTTGGCACTACCGATTGCAATGAAAAAGGGAGGTACACAACTAGATGTTATAGCAGTCCCATAAACATAATTTCAAAATTTTACGGCTAATCATTTGTGAGTTAAGCGAGATACGTACGAACCTAGTCAAAATGGATTAAGGGATGGTCAAAATTGATATTTCCGTTGAAGCCTGAAAACAGAAATTTTTCGCAATTCCAATACTTCCTTTACTTTGTACAAAGAAGTAATAGAAAAGATTAACTTTAATGTTTTTGTTCCATGTAATACGAATATCATAAAAAAAAATTGATTATAACCATACTTCAAGTATTCAAAGTATTTTACTTGTAGGTTGTTAAATATCAATACAAATCTTCCTCTGTGTCATCTACAAACATTGCTAATTCCACTAAATTAATGGATTTATCTTTGGAATTAAATAATATACTTAATTCTTTTTATGAATTGGGACTGGAGTTAGTTTGACATTGCAGAATATTAACAAGAACTATAATTATACCGGGTTAGTGGCTAATCTCTTTTATGAATCTAGGTGTTATTGTTTCTTATTTTCTATTAATTACCTATTAATATATTTATAAATAATCGTATTTATATTGATTACCATTATCGCTAACAGCAAAATACATAAATTTAATTTTTTTCGTTATTATACGAATAATAAATAACGAAATAAAATTACCTGAGACGCATATTGTAAACACTATGAATTTAAATGTTAATGTTATAATAATTATAAATAAACACATATGTTTGTATGTTTTGAAGAAAACATGCGAACAATATTCAAATTAGTTTACACGTTCTTTGTAGGTAATATCCGTATTTCAACTTTTTATCTGTAAAATGAAATAATATACGGAGAAAACATTCATAAACATATCAAATTTTAATCTTTTATTCGAGTTTTTCAGTTTGAAATTATGAAGATTAACTTTGAATTGCTATGTTTTCGAATTATTAGTTCACACAAAAAATACACAAGACATTTTGAATACATAAGTATGTTTGAACGCACAAACTAAACATGTATGTGATATAATTTGTACACGTAAAAAAGAACTAGTACCTAAGCTAATTTAATTAAAAAATAACAAACAGTAAGTATACATATATTTTTATTTTTATTTAAAGTATAGTACAAATTTCTACAATTTCATATATTCCCTGTTTGTCAATTTTCTATTTTCCTTCAATTATTTGATTATTAATTGTTACTTAAGTTTTAAGTGTTCTATAATTAGACAATAGACAGAATTTTATTACACCTTGTTAACCAAACTTAACAATATTGCATCTATAAATGTCAAATAAATACTTGAATATTAAAACAAGTTTTTTTAATTAAGATTTTATACCAACTAGTTTTAAATGTTGTTGCACTTAAAGAAAATTTTGACAGATAAAATTATTTGATTATACTAACAAATTTTTTGTTTATAATATAATGGTATAATATAACATGTGGAAAAGTTACACAAGAGCGAATTTGTAATCCTAAAAGTGTATAATTGCTTTACAACTCAAATTGTGTACTATACTTTTTCTACGACTGTTATTTGACATATCACTAGTAAATAGTATCAACTACAGAACCTAAAAACAACTCCAAATGTCAACCTCAAAATAATAAATTGAGTCTATTTACAACCCAATAAAACAATACTATGTAGAATATTTCTTGTTTATTTCTTCAATAGTAATATTTTAAATTAATTACAATTAATTTTGTCTTATTTATACTGCTAACATAGTTTCGATAAATCAAAAATTCCTTAACTGTGCGATACTTTATACAAGGCCTTTCGTAATGTGACACTTAAATAACCTACAAGTTTTACAATGGGTGTTTACTTTAGTGATAGTAGATTTTTTTTTAATTTGGAGGTTATGTCTGATTTTATTAATCTGTCATCAATATTACTGAATTTATAAGTTTAATACACAACGTATTAAATTGTCAAATGAACCATTGAACCATTCAAGTTTGCTGTCAAATTTCGACTAAGTATCATTTATTTAATTAAAGAGTGTTGCTTAAAATTTGAGCCTTGCAGGTACAACTGGTACAACAAATTTTAAATTACACTTAAACAATAAAACGTTAATTGAAATGCTGACAATAAAAATCCAAGTTGTTTTAATAAGACAATTTATATGATATTTTAATTTCATGTGTTATTGTCTTTTATACTTTAATGTAACAATGGAATCGATAAATGTTAAATAAATATTTGAAATATCAAACTTATATTTTGCATTAACTAATAAGTTGTTTCTTAATACAAAAATAAGTTTTTGTATATTTTATGTCAAGTTGCATCAACAAACAATTAAATATGTTTAAGCAAAACAATACGGTAAAGGAAATGTTAACAGCAATTTTGAATAATTATTTCGATATATCGTAAGTATTTTTTAACGTGAAACATGGGGATTTATCATATCCATGGTTACGACTTGATATTTGTTTGCCTCATTTAAAATGAAACATAGGGAACGATTTAGACATGTTTTTTGTGTCATAAAATTTTCTGACAGACCTACACCAAGTGCAACAACAATTTTCAGAATCATTAATAACTTTAGAGGAAATGGTAGAATAGTCGAATGGTCTGCTACACTACAAGTATAATAACAAACAGTTAAACAATAATTACAATATATTTTCAAAAATCCATTCTTTAACTTCTAAACCATGCCTCAAACTTTTGTACTACATATGATGATATTTCGGCACACGGCAAAAAAAGATATTCATTTTTTTTACCATATAGTTGTGTTCTAATTTTCTTGTATAACATAATAAACTTATTGCAGATAAAACTAATATATCTATTATATCATGCTATAATAATAATTATATAATACTATACTATTATGGTTTACTAGGTATAATAATTATTACCATACATAGTGTACTCAAAAACAAAAATTTAAGTAAAATATTCATGTTACTGTGTGATACAGTTACAGTTACTATACTAATATAGTATTTAAAAAGTACAATATAGTAGCAGTGTTTAAAACAAAAAATATTGTATATTTTACCATACCGTATAGTAATTGTGACTGTACAGTGCAGTATACACTACAGTGACGCTTACGGCTTTCACGAGGGTTACATTAATCGTAGTTTTATGTAACTTAATTCTTTGTATGAGCAGCCATGGAAACAATAAACATGGAAAATATATTAACACAGTGGGGTTTAGCTCATTCTTTACCAGAATTCGAAAGTAAGTAAATAAGATTTTGTTAATATTTAAATAATTATAACTGTTTTTGTAAAAAAAATGACACTATAACCTCAAAAATTTGTTTTGTTGATTGTTTATTTTATAAATTATCAAGAGATAGACAGAATTAAAATATGATTTTCTTTTAGAACAATGTTCGATTAAAAGAGTTATTATCTAAAATATCGGACCAGATTAAATTCTAAAAAGGTAAAGAAAAATTTATTTTAATGAATTCTACATCATTTACTGGAGAAACCTTTACTACACCTGTCGAACTGTCCCAAAGAAGTGAAGATTTTTGTACAACGCCATCGTCGTCATCATCGATGACTATTTCTTTATATTCATCGCTACCGTCATCAAAAGATTCTCTCGTGGAAGGTACATACATTGTTTATTAATAATTTAAAAAAAAAAACTTTTCAATCATCTAGAAAACGTAGCTCTTGTTACGAGTAATAATAATTTAAAAAGATTGTTAGAAAGAGATTTGGATTTTATACCTATGTAGATAGCTACATCTATGTGATTATTATAAACAGGCTGTTAATGCTAAGTTGTAACACTTGAAAATGGCAATTAGAACTCATTGAAAGAAAGAAATTTTCTTTGTTAAAATTTTTTATTTGGAGCCCCAGTTCCTTAGTTATTGGCGTTTTTTTGTTTTTTGAAAAATCTTCATTACTCCCTTATTTTAAGGACTATATATAAACTTTCAACATTTGCTTTCGGCTATCTAAAACATTTGTATTTAAAATTATTTTCTATATTTTATCAAATATTACGAGTGAAATGGTGACCGATCAATAATTTCAAAACAAGATTATGTTAAAAACCACTTTGAAATTAAAATTTTTGAACAGTCGCCATTTTGTTACTTTTTGTACTTTTGTATAAGAATAATCGCTTTGTGTTTAAACTGATATATGTATTTTTTTATACACACGTAATATGTAAGTTTATAATATTTTTATATTAAAAAAAAGTACAAACGTAAATTTGTTTTACTTTTATTCCTCATTATTTAATACTATAATTATGGTAAAGATTATAGGTAGGTATATTATATACGATCAGAATATTATGGTAATACAAAATAATACCATGGTATATAATACCATTAAAATCTATTGTAATAATACTATCCCAGTATAGTACATAGAACAATTTTTGCTCTGTATCTGTAACTATATTTTTTGTTGAGAGAAATACTGAATATTTATGGTTACTATTACAATACAGATGATACTATATTAGTATGGTATTCCATACAATTAAATATGTTTGTCACGTATATGACATTACAGTATGGTATATTATAACAGAATTCTGTTATTATTAGCAATACATTTTTTCCCGTGCAATTGTAATATTTTGAGAAATGTTTTGAATTTGAACTTTTAATACATCTAAATTTTGAAGATTTCTCCAGTAGGTACAAACATTTGATTTTAAAGGTCGCCAACAAAAAGAATCTACATGTGTTAAATCGAATAATCTAACAAGCTTTGTTACTATTCTACCATCGTTCTACCATTTAATAATAATAAGGAAAAACACTCGGTTAACGTTTCAAAAAAAAAAAGAGATATTATAATATCTCTCTCTTTTTTTTTTAAACCTTAACCGAGTGTTTTTCCTTATTATTATTAACTAAGATGTTTCAACGAGAGCCAACACACGCTACTATCAATTTTATTCTACCATTTCCTCGAAAGTTATTAATGATTCTTAAAATTGTTGTTGCATTTGGAGTAGGCCTGTCAGAAAATTTTATAGGTAACCTAAGAAGCAAATGTCAAATTCGTTCCCTACATTTCATTTTAAATTATTCAAGCAAATATATATTGCTGTCAATCAAATATTAAGTCGTAATCATGGATATGTTAAATCCCATGTTTCACGTTAAAAAATACTCACGATATTAAGTTTTTCTAATTTTAATATAACAATCGAATCTATAAATGGCAAATAAAAGCTTGAAAAATCAAAACTTTATTTTATATTAACAAATGTATCGTTTTTAAATACAAAAGTATACAAATTTTCTATATTTTATACCAAATAGTCAACAGTATGTTTAAACAAAACAAAACAGTAATCTAAATATTGGCAGCTGATTTATTTTTATTTTTAAGATATTGTCCGTTAAAGTTTACAAATTACAGATGTTAAATTGAATTTTAAATTTTATTTAAACAAATTTTAATTGAAATTTTGACATCAAATATTGTCTATTTACCTAAAGTCCCGTTGCACTAACAACACTTAAATTTTTAGCAATACTTAAAAAAAAATGTGCAAATCGAAATTTTGACAGCAATGTTAAATAGTTCATTTGATATTTTATTCTAATGTGCTATTGTCCAGTTAAGAGATACTTAAAATTTAATAGTAATATTGGTGCAACTGGCCATAAAAATTTTAATGAAATAAGTTTCAATAATGCAATCATTTATGTTTATAAGGTATTGACTGCTTAAGATTACAAGTTGCAAATGTACCAAAAGTTAACTTAAATTGAATCTTTTACAGCAAATATTACCTACTTAACAAAATATTTAAATTAAATAAGTTTGAATAATGCACCCCAGTATCCCTCTATTCCTTATTCCTTATGCGTTAGGTACTTACGTTGTGGGGTCACTTGTTCATATTCACTCACTGCACCACTCACACACTCACAGCACTGCACCGCGTGTCCTGCTCTCCAGAGCACAGCAGCAGGCGAACTAACCGCTGCGAGCTTCGCGCTCCGCAGCAGCGAGTGACACTTTCACTCTCGAGGACTCGGGGAGGATTGCGGCGAGGCCTCCAGCATGGTAGGATCCTCTAAGCGCACCTTCAGGAGAGTGGTCATGAAATTGGAGGTAGAGATGAAGTAGATACGCTTCAATCCAATCCAGACAAAAAGATGTAAAATATATTTTTCCTGCAACTGGGCATAAAGTACTTATTTTATGCCCTTAGAGTTTGTAAAGAGTCGCTTTTCACGTACTAATGGTAAAAAAAGTAATTTTTTCACGACATACATAGAAAGCTCTACTTTCTTCTCGCGAAATAAAGAAGAAATTATTTTTAGCACCTCCATCCCATTATAACAATTATTACAGAACCCAAAATCGTTCACGCCTAGGCCGGCAAAATATAGGGATGCCAAATTAAGTATTTTAGCATTACAATCTGTTAAAATTTTTAATTTTATTTTAATTATTTTACTCGTCTTGTGTGATTATGATTACGTTAATTGTTGATAAATATCAATTCATATTCGTTTTATTTTTTAGGTTTGAACAAATGTCACTAATTTTTATGAATAAAATAAGTATAAAATGTTAAGTAGTAATAATATTTCTTTGGCAAATTAAAAGTGTCATCGGCGCAAAAAATCTTGTCGGTCTGTTCAAAATAAGCTCGCTCTTGCAAAAGCTTATAGTTTCTGAACTAGTGATACAAATAATTATTTCACGTACTTGCGGCAGATTTATCGATGGTGTTATTTACTTCTGAAATTAATTTTTATTAATATTTCGGTTATTCGAAAACTGTTCTATGCAACACGTGCGTATAACAGTGTTTTTTTTATCTCGTGCTACCATTTAACAGCAATCGAGTTAAAAAGAATTACTTTTCACACTAGTTACATAAATAACTATTTATTGTTAACTATTGCGGTTATACACTGGTCACCAAATTAAAACGTATTTCAAATGAAGATTGGTATTCTGAAAAGAAAAGTACTGTGGTATGGACATAAATACACATAATAAGATATTCAGTTTCAATTCAAGAACATGGCTAGTAAAGAGACAATTATTAAGTAAAATCTGACGTAGACACTACAGGACGAAGGCCTGTTACCTTAACCATCGATTAAGAAATATATCGCATCAAAAAACTGGTTCAAGTTATCAAAAATATACGTTATTTACTATTTCGATGCGATATTTTTCTTACCGGTGGTTAAGGTATGCAGAACAAAACTTTAAATTAAGTTAATTTTTCTGCCCATTCCTTTTTAAATTTTCTTTTGGAATTAAATTTTTGAAACTGAAATAATAATAATTATACATGATATATACTTCAGAAAAAGCAACTTTGTTTTTAGTAAAATTTGTAACTCGTTTGAAAAAAATAACTGCACACGAACAAAATAATATTTATATGATTTTTTTTCATTAATACTTTTGTTGTATATTTTCATATTGTTCTGCAAAATGGTAATATTTCGACGATGGTACAGGATACTATTTGAACATTCTGTGACTAATCGTTTTTGAGTTATGTAAAAAAAAAAATTTTAAAAAGCCTTCTAACATAGTGCCTTTTGGCACTGCCGTTTTCAATATGAAACGGAGTTGCATAACCAGATGTTATAGCACTTCCATATAAAAAAATTCAAACATTCTATGTCTAATCATTTTTGAGTTATGCGAGGTACATAGGTACATACATACGTACGTACATATGTACATAAAGACGTCACCTCGAAACTTGTTAAAATTGATTGAGGGGTGCTCGAAATAGATATTTCCATTGAAATCTGAAAACCAAAATTTTTGCGATTACATACATGATTACAATACTTCCTTTTCTTTGTAAAGAAAATAAAAATAGACTATAAACCAGGTGAATCTTTTATTTCTTTCATCTCTGTTTCATTTTTTTTTAATTACAAGCTTCATTTGATTATTTTTATTATTATTATTCTAAATTTTTAATTGAACTGATTTATAAAATCTTCCACTCTCTTTTGTTTTTTGCTAATGTCTTTGAATCTTGACACCGGATGTTATTTTTTTCGTCCTGTTTTTCCACAATATCTTACCATGTTTTTAGCAGTTTTTCTTTTCTTTATTTTTTAATTGTTCTTCTTTTTATTCATGTCTTGTTTGTTTTAATCTGATATTCTTATTAAATGTCCATATCATACTACTTATTTCTTTCCAAGAAAAGAATTCAAGACTAAATAAAAAATAAAGGAGAGAAAGACCACAAAAACATGGCAAGACATCGTAGAAAAAACAGTACGAAAAAATAACGAAATAGGTAATAATTATCTAATCCCGAAAATAATAATAATACAATAGAATGTTTTCTCCAGGAGTACAAAATTATTATTTACCAGACATTATTTTGAGCACTATAGCTGGCTTGGAGAATGTACCACGGACATAATTTATATGGGAAATTGTGAAGAATTTTCATCGTAGCACGATTTGAATTCGTGTTTTCAGAACTGGAGTTTATAAAAAAAAAGTAATATTGTTTAACGAGAAGTATATACTTTTCCTCATTGCTAATATTCATTCAATTTTATAAATTTTTTGAAATTCTATTTAATTAAATTAGAAAACAATATCTGTAGTACTTTGAGCAAGTAATCTTAGAAATTAATATTTAAGTTTCCAACTTTAAATACCTACATCCTTATTATATTTAGGGCATTTTTTTTTCTTTGTTACAGATGAAGTAATCTTAAAATCATCCAGAAAGAACCATTTTCGAATAACATCTTTCTGTTTCTCGTAGTAAAGGTAGGCAGTGTTATTTGTAAACCGTTTTACTATGCACACACGCGAGTATTTTTTTCTGTTTGTTTGTCCTCTGTCATGTGCAGTTGTTTGATCAATTGTTGCGATTTTATGATGACTGGAAAATCGAATATTGCGTGCACAACGAAAATTGTATTCCAGAAATTTTATTTATGATATAACTGATAGTAAATGCCGTATTTTACAATAAAAAGCTTGTAGTTTACTGCAAATATTATATTTATTCAGCTCATATTATAAAACAAAAAAATGTATAAAAATAGAGTCATAATTTATTATTATTTTAGACTATTACAATTCATATATTTGCATATTTCTTTAATAAAAAATTGATTTAATATAAAATTATTAGGCTAATGTAGAAAGTTCCAAAAATATATAATTATCAAAGACTTAAATAATTCGAAATAAAAAAAATACAATTTTAAAATGTTTTTAACTATTTTTTATTTATATAATATTATATATACATTTACATATTACATTGTAGAAACATATCTCGTAAAAAATTAAAACATATATAGGTCAGGAAACATTTCATGACTAAAATATATTAATTATAAACCACGATATATATCTTGAAATATACAAAATTAATTATAATGTATAAAATATTAATATACTTTATACAGAACTTAAATATTTTGCAATGCAATTAGATGTAATCGTATCTAAAAATAATATAACGACTCCATTGTCGTAATCAATGTAAAAAATACTTGAATTTAAACATTAGTCTATGTAAATATATACTAGAAAATTTCAGAAAAGCTACAAGCATAAGTATTTACATATTTAACTGAATTGAACAATATTGTAATATTAATATGACTTGAATTTTTGAAACACCTGGTATATATCAACTGCCGCACCTATTTTATATAACCAGCAATACATCTATGTAGTACAGTCCACATGCTTTTCATATGTACAGTTAGAGCAAAAAATATAGCAAGCCCTTTAATCTAGGGATTTTACAGCTAAATCGTAACAAATTTTATTCTTTTCTTATAATTATAATAGAGATTATATACAAAATATATATGTATAGAAATATACTATAGAAATTTATTTATAAATAGGTATAAATAATTGAAGGAAACGATTGAATTCTCGCGAAAAATGTTTGTTATTTTAGTGGAAATAACTGTAGCTATATTTAGACATATCATGGTGACAGTTGAGCTGTGAAAACAATAAACAAACGATGTAAAGTAAATTTTAACTTAAAATTAAATTAAAAATGCAACTATCCATCCTAAAGACGAGCCTAATAGATTTTAGTGTAATAGTGACTCTTAATAGATCTTCTTTTTAACCTATACTAAGGACTGTGTGTATACCAGTATTTAATTATGCTGTACAATTATTTCAACAAAAAATTATGGCATTCGTGTATTTCGAATGCTTTTTGTGTTTGTTGTTTATAATACCGGCAGTCTGGGGTGAAGAGATTTGTGTAAAGTGTAAATGTGATGAAGTTGCATCGAAAGTTAAGCTAAAATGTGGAACGAGGGAACAACCAATCCAGTTTTTAGATGAAATTAATTTTGGAAATATAGCTTCAACTATTGTTGAACTGTAAGTTTAAACAATTGGTTTAGCAATTATTAAATTATTTTGTTTTAGTAATTTACATGGAAATAATTTAACAAACATTACTAAACTGGAAAAGTTGCCCAGTTTGAGAAAACTGTAAGTTTTAACATAAAATAAATAATGTATTCTACAATGTTATATATTTTTAGTAATCTGAGTAACAACTATATTTCACATATAGAAGACACAATATTTGTAAAGACTCCTGAAATTAAACAAATTGATTTATCAAATAACTTACTTCTTACTTTAAAACAAACAATATTTGAGCCTTTATCATCTTTAAAACAAATGTAAGTAAATAATTTCATGCAAATTTGTTTTACTAATTGATAATATATTTCAGAGATATTTCAAACAACCCTTTAGTCTGTGATTGTGACGTACTATGGACTTCCGAATACTTGAAAAACAAATCAGTCAAACTTTTATCCAAACCAAAATGCACATATCCCAAATCAACAAAAGTACAGTACTTAAAAAAGATACAATCTAGTTTACATAATGAGTGCAATTTACCGACAAATAATGAAGAAACTACGGTTAAAATACACCCAAACGAAGACCAAATTGTTTTCGAAGGAGATTCTCTCAAGCTAAACTGTTTAGCTAGTGGAGTGTCTGCTTCAATCATAGAATCGAAAGACAGTGAAGCTAATATTTCATGGAGCCTAAACCAAAACTATAAATTCTCAGATGTAGGAATTGAAAATAGTAATCACGGGGGGATATTAGATAGTTCATTAAAAATAACAAAATTGAATAAAAATCACACTGGAAATTGGAAATGTTTGTTTACATCACACACTCTCAACCAAACAAAAACAGTAACAGTAATTGTTATAACAAATGAAACAAAATACTGTCCGGTTACCATAACAACAAACAACAAAGGTGTTTACTCATGGCCTAAAACAATCGCCGGCTACAGCGTTGATCTTCCGTGTCATGGCAACGCGGATTTGCGCGCGTTTTACAAATGCACAAAATTTGGAAACTGGAAAAACCTAAACACATCTTTATGTCCGTTCATATCAGAAACTACACGAATATTAGAACAATTTAGCAAAGTTAACTTAACTTTGACTAAAGTTAATGTATACGAGAGTGCTTTACATTTAAGAAAGAATTACACATCTGATATTTTGAGAGATACGATGGATGTTGTGTTTATTTCCCGAACAGTACAAAACTATTTAGAGTTCGTTTCATCAGAAAGGGAACTAGGACGCGTGTTGATTGATATAATCAACAACATGATGTCTCTTCCGAAAATATTTTTAAAGGAAGCCGAACAAACTGATAAATCCTGTACGAAATTTCTCAACTCTCTTGAATACCTATCCGAGTATATGAAAGCCATATCCCGTCCATATTTCGCGCTTCAAGAATCCTCACTTAAGAGAGAAAATCCGAGTATGACTTGTTCTTGGTACAGTGATGTAACGACGAGAGACAATCCTAAGATTCACTGCACAACTGCCGAAGATTCCTGGCAGATAAACGATGGAGAGAAGACGTTAGAAGCTCGGGTTCAAATACCAGAAATCACTATTCATCAACAGAAACAGTCTAGGTTGCTGATGGGACTTTTCAGTAATAATAAGTTCTTTCCTTCGCATTTTGGGAATGGAACGGACAGTTATACTTCTGTTGTCGGTGCAAGATTAGGTAAGATTACTTTTTATTTCTTATAAGAACGAGAGCTGAAGTGATTTTTATAATTTACTTGATGAATCAATCAAGAAATTTATTATTATTATAAACAAAATTTTATAATACCCATATTTTTTTTAATTACTAATTATTAAAAATTCACGAGAAAAATTATTTTGAAAGTTTTAAGACGAGACGATGACGAATGCAAGTCAATTAAAAAAAGAGGCTCATCAGCAGATAAAGAAAAATATAGAACACGCCATCGTGAAAGTTCTAGTCTAAAACAATATTATTGTGTTAAAAAATTGCGTATCGTCATATTTTTGTGTAAACTTATTGTAGACAGTTTCTAGATTATAGAAAGACAAATTATTGACCGAAATATTTAATAAGTTTGTTTCTAACTGTTGATATTTTTTATCTAAATTTTAATGTAATTCAATTTTAAATTTATTCTGGTTATGTAAATTAACCTTTGTAATTTACAGTTTTGCGTCAATTCTATTCAGATATTTTCCGGACTTGTCTTCGTCACAAATATGGCGCTATAATATTTATGTTAATTTCAAATTAGTTATTGCTATGTGTGTTTTTAACCAGGAGAAGGAATATAAAATGTACCCTCTAATATTGACGTATGTGATTGGTTAGATTTTTGCCAAGTTTTTCGCATTTTTGTGACTATAAAATAAATCTGTTTTGTAAGAACAAACAATATCTAATTTTCTTGATATTTGTTTCGGTTTCAGCCAAAAATTGACCGAATCTTCGACCCGGCTAAAAGTAGTGTTCATGTCGTGTCTAGCGATTTCGGGTTCGTTCGGAACGATTTCATTCATCTATTTTTTTCAATTTTTTTTCTTTAGAAGATATAATTCTTTATTTTGAGACCGTTAGTACAAAGGTGCCGAATGCAAGATGAGGCAAGATCCCATTAATTTAATTTGTAGAAGTAGGACAAAGACTTATTGTAGAATTAAGAAAAACAGTAACGTTATTTTAAGAGAATAGCATACATTAAAAATAAACCTGTTAGTTAGTAACAAATACTTCTTGAAATAACTACTTATTTGATAGTGATTTTTGATATTTGTGAGGTGGTGCTAGACAACTAAAGTCTTTACTTCTTTATTAAAGGTAGTATCTCTAGAAAAATAAAGTACTTTTCTTATAAATGAAAGTCTTTCATTTAGTTTACCTTAAAAAGTAAATAAAAACTAGATATCCGTGTTGAATAAAATTTAACTAAATTTTATTTCATAAGTTTCGGTTTTGGTTACGTTTTCGACTTGAAACTAGAAGAGGAGTCGAATATTCGGTTACGGTTTCGTTTTCGGCCACTGTTTTAAAAGATAAAAAGTCTAATATAAGTAAAGAATTCTCACTATTGTTGGATAATTTTGTAAATATATATTTATTTAGAGTACAATTAAGTGATAATCAAGTTCACGGATTGAAAGAGAAGAAAAAATATTGCAAAATATAAATTGCAGATGTGTATAGAATATTTTAATTTCGCGCATAAAAGTAATGTCTACTTTTCTTGGTTAAAAATAGAGTATAAAAAAAGTTGGGGTGATATATGTTATCTGTTTTTTTTTTTAGTGAATACAGTAGTCGATGATCTTTCCAATCCAATAACAATAATTCTTCGCCTAACTGATGGCCACGACGAAATCAGCCCAGTTCCTGTAAGATGGGAACCGAGTCTAAACAAAGGCCACGGCGGATGGACCACTGCTGGCTGCCAAGTAACTCACGTATTCCAAGACTTATTGGTTTTCCAATGCGACCAACTTGGCTACTACACCATCCTCCAAAAAATCTCATCTCCCGTCAACGTGAACTACGCAGGCGCGAAGTTCAGGCTTGCGCATCCAGCGATTTATATCGGCGGGTTTGTGTTGTTTACAAGTTTGTTGACTACAACAGTGACTTATCTCATGTGCTACTCGAGTATTCAAATGGCGAAAAAGGCCAAGCATTCGCTTGTGAACACGTGGATTGCTGTTGCTTTGCTGTGTTTTATGTTCACGTTCGGGATTCATCAGACAGAAGACGTGCGATTGTGCCAATCGGTAGGAATTATCATTCATTATTTTACTCTTTCCTCGCTTCTTTGGATGTGTGTTACTGTTAGTAATATGTATAAACGGTTAAGTAAAACTGAAACGTCTGTTTTGACTGATGATGGGTTGCAGATGGATCAGCCGGTTCAAAAACCTATTTTAGGGTTGTATTTGGTGGGATGGGGCGTTGCTTTAATTGTCTGCGGTATTTCAGGGGCTGTGAATATGAAAGATTACGCGGCGCATTCTTATTGCTTTTTGGAATCAGCCCCGGCTTTAAGTGCAGTCTTTGTACCTGTTGTAATCTTACTCGGTTTTATAATCGTGTTTTTGCTTTTAATTCGGTGTACTCTACGCACAACTGATGTTGTTACACAATTATCTGAAGGGACACAAGGTACCGAAAACGTTGACTTAGATTTGCTAGAACCACCGGTAAGTGGTACGGCTAGTGTTAAAAGTGCGTCGACGAGATCTAGTATGATTGAAGATTCTGAACATGGACCAATGACGCAACTTAAAGCGCATATAATAACTTTATTTATATTTGTTCTTGCCTGGGTTTGTGCTGGGATTTCCACAGGACAACCATTTAACGAATTCTTTTTATATGAAGAAGATTTATTTGGTATTCTCTACGCCCTTTTAGCATCGGCGTTCGGAATGTTTAACTTATTTTTTTATTGTGTTGCGAGACACGATGTACGTACTCAGTGGTCTTTAGCTAGAAGATGGTTTAAACGCAAACAATTCTGTTTTCGTAATCGAAGTATATCTGATACAAATCAGCCTATACCTCCGTTAAGTACCGGCACTAATCAAATGTCTGTAGAAACTCAAATAACGTCTAGATCTTCTAGTAGAAGTTCTAGCCAGCCGAAATCTCTCTCTAGACATAGTAATAACTTAAAAGCTGCTGCTGATTTGAATACAAGCACACCGGCAGAAGAAGCAAAAGCAAATGTAGATCTTCTAGTTTTACACCGACAACAATACAGGACCAATAATACGATACCAGTTTACGAATTATCAAATATGAACTCAGCAGAGATGTTTTATAATCCTCATCAAAGTGGTGTAGCAAGAAAATTCTTTAGGAAACAACGTAGACATATGATGAAACACAATAATCTTGGAACGAGACGAAGAGACGGTAGTGTAAATTCTGTAAAAACAAACAAATCCAATTCAGATGTTAGTAGCAACATCTTTGGCACTAGTTCTAAAGTAAATAACACAAACATTCACGTAGAACAAATTAAAGAATGCAAGCAAAAAAATCCAAACATTCTTTCGGATAATTGTAGCGACAGTGAAATTTCTAGGCTAGACATTCCTGTTCATCAATTATTAAGTGCTAAGAAAGTCCGGCCTACTAGAAAGCCGAAAATAAACACCCAAATACAGGAAGAAGAAGAAGTAAAAGACATGAGGACTGTATCTCAACAATGCAGCCTGGAATATAGTTCCGAAACACTTTCAGAAAGAATTCTAGACAAAGATCTGGATCTAGATGCATCTGTAGCTTGCAGCGATTTCACAGACTTCAAACAAGAGAAAGAAGAAATTGGAAAAGTTTACGTCAATCCAATCGACGATTTATTATTTTCTGGAAGGAAAAGTCAAGTTTGTAGCCTAAAAAGTTCAGTTTCAACTTCAGATGTTGATGAACTTTATGCACAAATTAACCCAGAAGGAAATTCTTGTCCCCGGTCAAGAACTTTAGCAACCCTATGCGCCGATTTCCAAGATACTGATGTATCTATCGAACCCGAGTCTCTAGATAATGTAGCTAATATTCCAGATACTTCCGAAACTGCAGTGTGAGTAGCTATTTACTAGGGCTGTCAATAATCGAAAAAATAAGGAACTGGGATCCGGTTCTAGAACTAACCGAGTTACTGGATAATAGACCGGATTCGTATTCGAATCTTTATTCTGTTACTCGAAACCGATCTATTCAGATCCTATACTTGAGACGTCGAACAGATGCACTAATTAAATTAATGGGCAGGGCCAAAATTGCGCAGTACAATATACGCAGTCAGTTTTACACGTTACAACTTAAGAAATGTGAAACAAGTCTGTTGATATTTGAAATTATTAACTTCATTTCAGTACTTTAATAAATACTATTTATAATATTAATTTTAAATTAGATAATCGTATGAAAACAATAAAAACAGAGAAACAAATTCTGTTATTACCGATCTCATGCAGTTGTGTAAAAACGGGTTACCAATTGTAATGTTCTATTCAAATTTAGCGTTCGTTAGTGGGAAGAGTTTCTTGTGCATCTGTTCGGCGTCCCAATTATATTAGAAGAATCGATGGAACCGATTATTGGATCTGATGTAATGAAAAGAAACTGATGACTTACTAAACTACCCCCTTTTATAATTTTTTTACGTTGTTATTCTTAAAAGATGTCTAAATGACAGATAATTTGTTCTATTTTGAACAAACACTAGTATCGAAATTTGTATTTCGGTTTCAAAATTTAGATTTTGTCAGTTTCAAATCAAGAATCAAATATTTCTTAGTTTTACTTACAGATCCGAGAACCGTTAATTTCGATTGTAGAATCGAATCCGGTACTTGTACATTCAAATAACCCTTACTCGGATAATACTAGAACCGGAATAAAATCTAATTGGAGCCGGTTTTCATCTCTACTATTTACCTTTCGGCCTTTGCTTAAGCGCTTTTGATGTATACAAGTTAGATTGTTGTATGATTCTAAACTTTTATCATGTTTTCGGTCCAGGTTGTTTGAACGAATGAACAAATACTCAAAAATCTTTAAAGATCTGTATGTTAAATTCAGTATTACTTAATCTCAGATTCGTTCTTTCAAATATACCGCAATACTCATAATTTAAGACTGTTAAGACCCCGCCATTTTAATGGTAGCTATAATATTTATTTATTACTATACGTATTGTACGATTATTTAATCATTTTTTATTAAAATATGTAAATATTTATATATTAAGCAAATATAAATGGAGCAAATAAATATATTGAACTTTTATCAGTGTTAGAGTTTATCAGTTTTATAATAATTCAGCAAAATGGCAACTGAGACAAGAATAGACGGAGATGAAGTACAAGTTGAGATTAAATGTAAGTTAATTAATATCAATTATAATCTTATTTTATCAATACATCTTTTCAGATAATAAAAGACCTATTATATTATTTCTTGCAACTGCATTTACTCTGATAATCACAATAACCGGCATCATTGTTTACTTTATAATAGATAAGACAAATTCCAAAGTTGTGTTGTTTTCTTTATTAATTTTAATAATTTTTGTGGCCTTGGGAATGATAATTTATACAATTATTTTACGACGAAGAACAGCAGAAAATATAGAAATTGGTGCTGAAAGAAGATGGACAAGGAGTAATAGTACTTTTGAAGCAAGATTGGATTATCCAAAACCTTCCGCACCTCCAATGTCTTCAAGGTCTTCATGGGCTTTACATCCTAGAAAATGGAGCGTGGCTACTGCTTTACCAGCTTATCAGCCTCCTAGTCAACAAATTATTGTTGAATAATTTTTTAAATAAACGCGGTTTTGTATAGATATTTTTTTAATACCTGGGGTGCGTTCCAATAATGAAATATAGAGCACAGTTAGTACTTTTTAATACTTTTAAGCGTACTTTAAATAAGTTACGGAACGCAACCCTTTTGTTGGCAACACTGAAGTTCAAAACGTCAAATAAACACGTGTTGGGACAAATTTTAAAACAATCACAATGGTAATTATTAATTAATTGTTGATATAAATAAATAATAAAGTGTTTAATAGGATATAAATGAATTGTTGAAACGGCCTGCCGACGAGTTTGGAAATGATGAATCTTTGGAAGAAATGTGGGCTGCCAAAGCCTTTGAACATGCAGAAATTTATTTTAATGTAAGCACCAAAAACAATTAACAATTTTTATCATAAAATTGATATGTATTATTTCGTAACAATCAAAATTTTATAACATAACCTTATTCTGTTTTAGTTGTTGTGTTCGGTAGATCCAAAACTTTTACAATTAACACCAATAGATGAAACAATTTACACCATATTTAGGAATGAATTTCCTAAATTAAACGTTAAAAACATAGATGAAGATGATATGAAAAGTTCCTCAGGAAAGCTCAAATGGCGGTTATTTTGTGAACGGTTTAAAGACATCCTAGAAGATTACAACTTTGGAACATTACTTCGAACGGATTGTGAAGGAGAATACAATGAAAATAATTCCATGTTAGTTCCTAGAGTTCAGTTTCTTGCTATAGAACTTGCCAGAAATAGAGAAGGGTTTAATGATAAATTAAGAATTAAATATAAAGGTTATAAAAAAGAAGAAAGTGTTTAGTATATTTTTAGGTTAAGTTTATTGTTGTAAGGATTTTGTTATAAAACAAATGTATAGCGGGAAAATCTTTTAATATACATAATTACAAAATTTGTTTTATTTTTTTATTGTACTTATTAAATACAAAAACATTACACATTTACGAGTCTGCAACTGCAGAGGTCGATTCGTCTGTGTATTTGCCCTTGTCTTTGCCGAGCGCGGCCAGGCGTCCCTTGGCCCTACGGTCAATGATCTTCTTTCTGTCCTTATCCATTTTCAATTTCACGATCACGCACTGCGAACAAAACAATCATGAAACAACTGCCTATCACATGACAATAAGTGTTTTGTTTGACAAAACTCAGCGCCATAGTTTATAACATGATTTCAGTGGAAATAGAACACCATTTCAAATTGTTAAGAGAACCTTAACAACCGATTTGGCGTCTACCCCGAACTGATTTCTAAGAATGGTTTGTGGTCATCATAGAAAAGTTTTAAAAGATTTATAATAATTTAATTTTTATTTACCTTTGAGGGGTGGATTCCGACGTAAACGCTGGCACCGTTGGCCTTTTCACGTTGGATTCTTTCAATGTATACAACAAACTTCTTTCTGTATACTTGAACAATTTTGCCTACTTGTTGTCCTTTATAATGTCCGCGTACAACCTACAAATATGTACATAAATCCACGATCTTTTATGAAATATAATGATCTCTTACTTGTACTTCATCGTCTTTGCGAATGGGCATAGTACGAACATTGTATTTCTGCCTCAATTCCTTGGATAAAGGAGCAGACATTAAACGTCTACGAATGTGGGAAGGCGCAGTAAAATGCCTTTTCCTATTCTTGCTCCGCGAAGCAGTTACTAACTTGTTGAATTTCATCTTAAAGCTGTTTACGCTCCTGTAAATTGTAACCAGTCAATGTGTTTGACAGAACATAACCAAGGTGGAAACTAGTTTTTCATTTTTTTCAAAATAATCACTTAATAAGACAAAAATATGGGTAGAGAACTATCCACAATAAATATTTAAATAAATATAACACCAAAAAACACTTAAATATTTAACAAGTAACAGGATGATCACGAATTTTGTGAAATTATTTTACGTACCGACAACAGCTAGCAAAACACTTTAACCGGAAGAGATGGAAGGTTAGAACGCGTGCGTAGACTTCATTTGTTTGACACGACTTCGGGTACTAGTGCCACCATGAAAGTTGACGGGGAAATACCGAAACTACTGCGGCCGCTAAATATAAATACATTTTTGTCTAAAAATTAATGACCAATTTTAACTTTTAATTTTTTAAGTACCCACAACGTCGTTGTACATTTGTGTTAAATAAGAAAATTGTTAGTAAACAAATGTATTAATTACGTAAAAAAAATCATGTATGTATGATTTGTGCAATAAATTTAGTACGTATTATTCTACGGTCAAGGATAATGCAATAAAACAGTAAATTAACTACTAGACAAATATTTTTTTCATGAAATTACATCACAATATTTTTGTTATAGTTTTTATTATTTCCTGTACAAGTTTATATGTTCTTCATAAATATACATACATATTTTATTACGTATGTGAATACGTACATAATACGCAAAGAATATATAAAACATTGATTCATAATTAGTTATTGTTTACACTTTAATTATGTTAAATGTCACTTAAGTAAGGAATTTGTAAGTATCATCTTTCTTTTGAAAACTAGCTGCTGTAAGCACTAGTGTTACGGCCTGTTGCATTTATCGATGTTAAAACGGTCAAGTAGTTGTTGCAAGTTCTAAATTCTAGAAAGTTTATTACTGTACTTTAGTGTTTCCAGGTAATTTATTGTTTTAAATAGTTCTAAGATTGACGATTTCCAAATAATTTTAGTGGTCGGAAAATCCAAATTTATTTTGGCGGAAATATTTATAGCCTACATTAACATAATTTCGGTTCTAATGAATATTTTATGTGTGAACTATTGAATTTACTTATATTGTTTATATATAATCAAAGAATATTCTAGAATAATAAATTAGTTAAAAATAAATATGAAAGAAAGCAGAAGATTAAATATGTAGTTTCAAAACATTTACTTTAAAAATTTGAAGTTTCTATTTGATAAGAAGAAATGTAAATGACACGTGAAATTCATGAGCAAGACAGTTTTAGAGCAGTATATGGAGCCATCTCACGTGGTCATCCTACATTTTCTTATTGACAAGGCCATTGTGAATATGTTTACATCATTATGACACTCTGGACTTTGAAATTACTTTGCAAAGGAAAAAACATTCAAAAGAAAATAAAAATCATACATACTCGTGTTTTATTTAGTATTATAATCTTAATTGGCGTGTTTTCTGCAGTAATTACGTGAAATATTAACCTATAAATTTGACAATTGGTTTATCAGGTGTCGTGTAAACGTTGTAAAAAAGTCGGTTTGCAGTTTTTGATAAAGAATGCGTCACGCGAAATGGCAGAAGTGGAGTTCAGTTTTAGTCGGATGCTAGAGAAGTGTGGTTGCGTGTGAGTGCGTTTGTGTGTCATAATGCTATCACATTCGTGGCTCACCTATATTATATGACCCTGCCCGCATAGTGGTCAGATATGCATTACGGGCATCGGATGATTTTTGAATGTAGCACATTTTTTGCAAATATCGCATTAAGTTGAACATTGGACAGGATAATAATATCTTATTACAACATTAAAATGTCTTTTGGTGAGTTTGATATAAGAAGCTATCAAGATTTATTGTTTGTAAAACAATACTGTTAGGTTACTCTGTTTATGTTTTTGACCTCAGGTTCAGGGGCAAAGGTAGATACATGATTTGACCTAGTGTTTCACTCTAACAGATAAATATCTTTTGCTAACACGAGTTTTCTTTACAGACGCGTCGTGCTTCGTGAATCCTGCGCTTCAACATGAGTCCGCACAGCTGTAAGGATTGTTTACGAGGACGAATAGCTAAAAGAATGGCAGACAATAAGAAAACCTTGAAGTCCATGATGAATGGGGTGTCCCAGGATTCCCAGAAACCCAAAATCTCCACCGAAATACGTAAGTCAATTATTCATTTTTCTGGAGTTATTAAAAACGTATTTATTTACCATCAAACTGATTAGATTACAAGTTTTACATTAAATAAATTATGTGTTTTTGAATTACAATTGAGATAAGTATTCTTTAAAAATTTCAAAATACTGATAATCTTTCATTATGATATAATAATAAATAAAATGCACCCACGTCATTATTGAAACAATTTTGATTGTTTTTTCTAATAAAAAATTCATATACTATCGTATCACGCCACTTCCTACAAACATACACTTCTTATTCTTCACACTGTAGTTTGCGTGAACTTTTAAGTGCATTATGCAATAAGTAAAAATGGGGATCGAAACAATTTTCGATTCTGTTTTGTTTCGCTGTCAAATATCAAACATTTTTGTCAAATTTTGTTCATCATTTATATTGTTATGAATAATTGTTGATTAATTCGTGCTCCAATCATTAAATGTCAGTTTTTCGTTTCTTCAAAATTTGCTCAAGGAAAATGAAAATGACGTATCGAAGACCAGGTAAATTTTCAAAAACAATTTTGCAGACATGTCAGTGAAAATTCCGTTGATCTCTGAAAAAAAATAATGACTACATACTAAATTATAGATAACAAATGATTAAAAGAAAAAAAAATCTTTAATTTTTATAATTCTGGATTTAATAAAATACATGCACTAATTAAAATTAACTGCATTAAAAATTGTCAATGTCAAAGTCACTGACATTGATCTAGCAATGATGGAATTGTTTTATGTCATTGTCAAATTGCAAATTGTTTTTGCTATATTTGGTTTAAGAATGCAGAATAGCGTAATGTAAGGACATTTCACGGATTTTGATTTGATGCAAATGCGAGACTGTTTTACACTGTAACATTATGTAACTAATGCATTTATTCTGCTTTTCTTTTTATAATAACTATTTTTTTTATTTTTTCGCGACATGCATAGAAAGCTTTTCTTTCTTCTCGCGATATTATAACATGGATGTTATTATAGAATGAAATATTGGAAAAATTCATAATTATATTAAAAATTCTTATGAAATAATGATATTCTTAAAAAAAATTATAGCAATTGTCTTGTTCTATTCTTTTTTCACATTGAACTTGAATTGGCATATTGGCAATACCGAATAATTGCACTGCTAAACGTCAAAGTTTTCATAACCTATTTCTAACTTATCATGTTGCTGCGCCTTTTCGTCCGAATAAATTATTTTTGAAACATGTGAAAAAAATGTGTCTGACACGATAGGAAGCATGTTTTTCACTCTTATTCGAATGCCAAACTCGCGCTCGAGTGGTAAAAAGATATGCTTTCCTCTGTAGTTTGACAAATAACTATCATACAATATTATTATAAATAACTAGTAATATAATGTAAAAGTAAAGTAAAAAAGGCTCAACCTATAAACGTAAGAACTGTAAAATCTTTTTTATTTATACAGTTTCGCATGTCAAAAGAAAGTTGTCCTCAAATAAATGATGTTAAAGATAATATACCGTCAAATGATGTGTATGAACATATTTTATATTGTTGTTAGGTGAACTAGTTTCTGTCCGCCACTACAATCTTAAACCAAATAAATTATTTATGATTCTTTGTAATAGTTCGCGAAAAAAAATATATGCACTTCGGCAAAAGTGATTTTCACATCCTCTTCTATTTGCTTCGGTTAACATACTTGGGCCTGGGTATAACATGCTTTTTTCGCCCTCGATACTTAAATAACTATTTATATTTGAGATAACAGTATTTTTTTTATCATGAATCTAATAAAATGTAAATGCTTTAGCAATGCCATGGTTTGGGATGGATATAGGAGGCACTTTAAGCAAATTAGTGTATTTTGAACCTAAAGATAGTTCCAAAGATGAACTAGAAGCTGAAGTAGAGGCCTTGAGGAATATTAGACGATATCTAACTCGGAATTCTGCTTATGGGAAGACTGGACATCGAGATTTACATTTACAGGTAATAAATTTTATCTTAGCTTATCTAATTCTAGAGATATAAATCAACAAACATAGTAAGTAGTGTAACCAGATTTATAAAACAAGATTGGAACATTCTTCTATTATTCTAATACATATAATTAACATTAATCACAATTCTTTCATTTGCACAACACACAACAAACAAACACACTTAAATACATATATTGAAATAGGAACAACATTTACAGTTGATAAATTTAGGCGATTTTTGTCTAAACATTGAATATGTATTTGAGAATAGATTCTCTCTGCATCTATATTATGTGCGTATCAAACAATTACATAAAATGAGGTCTTGCAAAAAAATTAACTGAACCTTTTTTTATTTAAATCGCACCTACAATGTCTAATTAGTTGCTCTATATGATGTAATTCTTTTTTATTTACATTTTATGTTCTATAATATCGTTTTCAAGTATCATACTACAAAAAAAGTCGCAAAAATTGTGACGTCCGTAGGTTCTTGTGTGAAGTTATCCACGTGTGGAGGCCAAATCTCAAATATTGTGGTTTGACGCGTTTGAAAGTTGGTAAAATGGACAGACTGTGCTTTAAAGCATTATAAGGCTTTTGTGTGCTACTATATTAGCAGACGATTATTCAATTTGTCTGTTTGGAAGTTAAAACATTATATTTGACGTTTAGAACGAAGTGAAGTTGGGTATGAACCTTGATACGTCATTGGACAAAGAGAGAAGTGGGGTAATTCAACCGCGCTTTGAAGGGTATCATTTTTAATAGCAGTTTTTTCATTATTAAAAGTCAATTTGTAGAAAAATAAAAAATACGGGTCAAATATTTTTCATTATTTTATTGATTAAAGCTAAAAATGAAAAATCGTGCAAGACCTCATTTACAAAAATTATATTTTTTGTTCCTCAATTTAAAAAGCCTTAAAAAATTCCAATTTCAGGTCACAAAATTTATTCATGAATTCATATATTTTGTTACTTTCAATTAAAATACTAGTACTAAAGTTTGATACGAAACTGGGACAATTTGTGTTTCGAAAAATTATTCTGAACACCCGGATAAAAGACTCAAAACAGGAACGAATTATGAGTAATACTTGTTTTGAGTATTTAATTGTTTCATAAGTATTTATTAGTTCATTAATTTATATTGATCATTTAATAATTTATCTTGTACTCGGAATTGGTAAAGAGGTTTAATGTTCCTTGCTACTAATATATCAGCTTTGCTTTGTTTCCTAGAATTTATTTATTAAGATATGAACAGAATAATTCATTTTGCATTATTTACATTTACATGTAAATGTCCTTTAAACACCTTCTAATAATAAATTCTAAAAAATGAATATATTGTAGGAACATTCACTGAACAAATGTTTTCCATTATGCTGCAAAACGTGATAATATTTTTATAGCGTTTCAAGGTTGACACATTTGATATTTATTTTTGAAAAATTATTCGCAATTATGTTAAAGTAACAACTAGTGTTCGACCGAAACACGATTTTTAGCCGAAACAGTAACCACATATTTGGCTCCTCCTCTAGTTTCGGTCAAAGACTTAACCGAAATCCAAACTTATGTAGTAGGGTTAAGATTTAGTTCAATTTTTATTAAACACGGAAATTTAGTGTTTTTCTCACCCTTGAAGGTATTATTCGATTTTTAGATTAAATAAAAGACTTTAATTTATTAGAAAATCACTTTATTTCTGTAGAGATATTATTTTTAACAACGAAGTAAAGAATTTAGTTATCTGTCACCACCTTACAAATTATTATTATTATTAAAATAATTTCGTCCGGGTCAATTTTTTTGCCGAAACCGAAACTGGCCGAAACTGAAATTTCGGTGGGACACTAGTAGCAACCAAATAATTGTGCATCATATTTAGTTTACCATAATATTATTTTTTGGTTTTGTTTTAAAATATTTTTTAAATTGAAATTTAATCAATTTTTATCAAATTTTAGAATAATAAAATAATTAAAATTTATGTTGGAAGAAACATGACAATAGTGATATTCCTTTTGCTAGTTGGATCAGATCAAATCACTAAAATCAATTAAGTTCGGTAATCCAGATTCAAAAATTTGAGTTAGATCTGATTCAAGTGGCAAATGGAAGACGTCTGTTGAGTCACGTTTGTGGGAAATTATTGTTCTGGTAATAAAACATATTTTCTAAAACAAAAATATGCGTAAACGATTGGGAGGCTCTTAAAGGAGAACTGATTACTAGAATAAATTCAAAAACTTCATGATTTGAAATAAACTGACATGGAGAAGTTGATGGTAACCACAAAGATCAAAATAAAAATCGATCATGGACAGAATTTTGTAATTGTAATGTTATTCAACTTGTTTAAGTTACTTTTAAAGTTATAACTACTTTTGTATAAATGCAGCTGTAAATTTCACTGAATCAACTGTAGGTACTCGTTGAAACATAATATTTAATTTAATTCATGAGCAATAAATAAACAATTTTATCGTTTCCAAAGCGAATAAAAAGGAAGGTAAATTTTTGTAAGTGATAAAACATTATTTACTTTGTAAAATTAGTACTTATAAATGATTTGAAAAATATAACACTTATATGTGTTTTTTGACAATTGCTGTTTCATATATCATATGGTTTTTTTCTTTACAATTTATTAATTTATGTATTCGAATTCATCAGAAATACAAATTTTCCCTTTAATATTTCTCAAGTGAATATTTTTTAAATATGGGTAGTAAAATTTTCATCGTCTTCAAAAAAAAAAACGGATTCATCAGTATATTTTATTCGTTATATATGGATGATAGAAATAAAACGCATAGTATTTTTGAAAACATTTTTTAACGTTTTTACCATAAAATTAATACATAACATTACCCTTATTTTTTCAACCGTTATTTACTTTGAAAAACAAATATGAAAAAATTCTAAATTTTTGCAATTTATTTCACATTGTTTATATGTGTAATAATGTACATTGTTCTAGAAAATTTGTTTTAGAATTATTTATAATTTATAAAATTTTATTTCCAAATAATGTCAATAATCTATATTATTAAAAATGTATAATTTATTTAATCAAAATTGTTTGGTATATATAAATACTTTAATATAGCTAATGCAATTATTAATTATGTACAATACAAAAAAAATTTTTTTTTGGAGATTGGGATAATAATTTGTTTATTTTATATATCAACTTAGGATCAAATATTATCTATTTAATAATAAAGTCTGGGAAAAAAATGAGAGAAGTCAGGGAAATAAGTACGGGAAAAATTGTGGCCATTCTGTGCTTTCATAATACGGGCCAGTATGTTTTAATAGGTTTCGTGATAAACAGAAATTTACCCGGTAAAATAAAAAGCTCTTGTGTAAGTACAGTTGATTAAACTTCAATATACATTTCAGCCATTATTGGGATCATCAACCGAATTATATATTAAAGTTTATAAATTTATTTGAAACTTATCGAGAGTACACGATCTAATAAATTATTATACAAATTTATTATTTTTTAGTTAGCAAATTCTTATATCCGGTACTTTTATAAGTTTCTTAAGTTTTAATCTTATTAATTATCGTTATCGAGCGTTAGCAAACTGTAGGTCATATACTTTAAAATTTATTATAATGTATGTTACGGTAAAATATATATGTTAAAAAATATTTCTTTGTAAGTGTAAATTTCAAGCTATGAAAATGGCTACAAAATGTGATGTATTTGTATGTTTTCTCAGATGGATAACGTTCTAATTCGAGGTCGAAGAGGAACCCTACATTTCATCCGCTTCCCCACAAGCGAGATGGGGAATTTCCTGGCTCTAGCCAAAGCTAAAGGCATGGCTACACTTGTTACTACAGTTTGTGCGACTGGAGGCGGCGCCTACAAATTCGAGGACAATTTTCGAACCGTAAGTGATAAGTATATGATGTAATTAATAGATTATTTTATCATATATTGCGTTTTAATATATTGTAATAGTTTTATGCTATCAGAATGATAAAGCTAAATTTCAGCAATTTCGAAAATGTAAAATTACTACGCGCTATCTAAACTGACAGTTCAATTATAAACAGGTTGATTATTATAATAAGAGTTTTTTAATTTCAAAAAATGATATTTTATTGTGATACAATATTTAAATTTATTAATTTTTACTTAACAATTACATTTTGATTTATGCCTATCGCATTATTTTTTCATGGAATTCGTGACATTTTTATTTTCATTTCCTTTAATAAATTTCATTTATTATCTTTGTAATAATAAAATATTACTTCTATAAGGATTTGTTCAGTAGATAATAATAATTTATTAAGAGTCAGCATTGTATCGATAAATATTTTTTGTATTAATTGGTAAAAATAACATAAAAAAAATTCATATGAATAAACGAGTTATGTTTTTTGAAAAAAAAATGTGTAATGTCAAAAATTCTTAACAGATAGAACAATATTTTTGTACTCTGCCCTCATTTCGCCGTAACAATCATTTCAACTTTCTTTATCATTGAATTTATTTGTTTTTTTTTACATTATTTCACTAATCATTTTTTCTTTTATTATTTTTATATTGAAAGAATTAAATAATATAATTGTGTGATTTATTAGTAAAACAATATACAATCTTTTACAGAATATACTCTTCCTCTATTACATTAGTAATTGTTACTCTGCTTAACGCAAAATATTAGCGATTTCTACTTTATACTTTAACAATTATGGCCAACAAATTATCAATATGATTCAAATCAAAAGAATTTCTGGGCTGTAATTAAAAAAGGATGTTTTATGAAATATGAAGTGGTGTGTTGTCATGACGACATCAAATTGTAACATAATATATATTATTATATTCAATGCCAGAACTTAATTAATGTAATATTTATAAAAATTACATATTGTTTACATTAATTTGTACAAAGATTTACTTTTAGAAATAATTTAGAGTTATACAGCCTTTAATAATATAAAAATTTTAAAAAAATCCAATATTTATTAAAAAAATAATTAAAATTTAAGACAGGCGCGTGTTCACGTAAGAGTTAGGAAAATATGCAAAATGCATATTAATACATTCTTGCATATTTTTAAGAAAATCGACTTATGCATGTGCAAAATAAATAAGTGCATATTTTATGAATTTTTGCCATCTGGTATTTTTTAATTATTGTTTCAAAGAAAGATTGTTGGTTGTACTTTGTTCCAAGAAGAGATTAGGTACATTAAAATTTTGTTTACTCGCCTGACCCTCTAGTGTAATTTGTGATTGTTCAACATTCTTCAGTTTTACCAAAAAATCTTCCCGTTCATGACAATTTCAACTCGTCTGTTTACTTTGAATTTTACAATTTTCTATAATTCTTCAATCATGCTCATTAATTATTTTTAAAAGTTTATACAAAATACGATAAGTAGTTGTGGAATAAAATTAAAACAAAATATTCTTTTGGAATTCATTAAAAATAAAAAATACTGAAATCGAAAATAATATTTTATTTTACCTTCATTTGTACGAAGTGTTTATTAATAAGTTTTAAAGATGCTGACAGAATCATATCAGATAAGAATTATATACTGAGAAAGTGAATACCTGGAAAAAATTGTTTCAAAATGATTGACTCCGCGAATATTGTTTTGCACCGTTTGTAACAAAAGTTATATTAAGGATTAAAAATTATTTAAATTAAAAGTTACTTATTTATAGTCTTTTTAGTAACAATATTTTGCATGTGTAAAATGTATAATCTTATTTTTATTTTGAAATAAATTATATACTATAAATTAATTAATTAATATATTATTATATGTATTATATGTATTATATTATTAATTAAATTAATTTAGAACAATTTTGTACTCTTATAGTTTTGCCCTACGTTCCGCGTTTCGGTACACACATGTATAAGATCATATTTTACAATATTGTTAATGTATATCTGTTAATATTTTTAGATTTTTTTTTTATCTATTGTACCTACAGATAGTTATATCACGAAAATTTTATTAATTTATTACTCGTTTACTATTTGGTTTTATAAAATAAAAATATACCTGTGTAATATTTTTATCTTAAAATTAATAAATACAAAATCAAAAAAGAAGACCCATTACCAATAAAATATTTTTTTTTTGCAGGAAGTGAATATGAAACTTATAAAATGCGACGAATTCGACTCCTTAATTCGGGGCATTCAATTCGTTGATTCAATCAATCCTAACGAATGTTACTACTGGGCTAATGCAACCGACGAAGCCAAATGCTCGAAAGTTAACTACGACTTCTCGGATCCTTACCCTTTTCTAACTGTCAATATTGGGTCAGGAGTTAGCGTTTTGGCCGTGTATGGACCCAATAATTTCAAGCGAATATCTGGTACCAGGTAAGAAAATATTTATTTCTAACACAAATAACAAATATGCATTTTATTGCTTATTTCTGAATAAAAAAAGGTATAAATCATGTTTTTGTGATTGTAGTTACATAAAAAATTAATATAAAATTTAATGAATAATGCATGAAACGTTTTATCAAAGTGTTAGTAATTATTTTTAGATTTGAGTGGTGCAACACGAATTGTAATTAGTTTTTTATCAGTACAATATTTCGCACTTTATTTTATCGAAAACAGGCGAAAATTTTGTGTGTAATACTCTAATTTTGTAACTTACATATATTAATGTTTTCACTGATACATAAGAGATTTTACCGGATGTCCATGAATTAATATTTTTACAGTATGCACATGTAGAGCGAATAATTAAGTTTTTGACATCATTAGCATGAGTTCATGAACTTTTGGTTAAAATCAGTCAACCGAAAGAGATACTTTACTCTTCTCATTTATTGTTTTTTGCAAACATTTTGCAACAGATAAATATTCTGTAGCAGCTATCGGTTGTCTGGTTTTTAACCAATTAAGGTTTGGTATTTTCATATACTATTAAATTGGTAGTTCAGAAACTGGTACTTATTTTTAATTGCAGGTCTTAACACCGGTATTAGTTATTTTTTGCGTATTATCCCCTGTTATCTCTCAAGGAACGAACTCGTAGTTGACTTACTAACGCAACTATTAATACAAATATTAACATGTTCGAAAAATAAATCAGTTTGATAGGTCGTATGGTAATTTTTTTTATAAACAGTTATGATAAAATGTGGAAAGTAGTATAAATGTCCAACGGAATTAGGAAACATTTATGAGCTTTAAGTTTTATAGAATGCGTTCAGTTAAATTATTAAAATATAAAAATTATAGAAAATAAAACAATAATACAGGAGTAGTTTTAAGAGGTTAACAATTGGATCTCGTAAATCGTAAGAGGTACAAAGTCAGTTAAATTGGAGCAAAGTTGCCACATTAGTTGGCCATTTGAGCAAAAAAAATGGTATTGGCCAATTTACTTTTTGACATGTATAACTTTCTTGTTTCAATTCTAGTTTGCACATTCTATAGGTACTTTTTTACGAAAAATTGATAGCGGTCCTCTAAATTTTTATAGTTCGAGCACTTTTCGAGAAATTCGTACTAACTTTCAATTTTTATATTGGTATCAAAGTTGTTTTCATCAGTACTGTTTAATAGTGTTTTTTTTCTGTTTCCAATAATATAAATAAACTAAGAAATTAAAAAATTATTGATTTTATTCGGTTCGGTCAAGTGTGCTTTGAAAACAAAATCGAAAATCTAGTGTTTCAAATAAATTGTTAACATTTTAATTCAATATTCGCCGAAATTTCTACAAAATAAGCAAATAGATTGGATGCGGTTATAGCTTTTCTAGATAAAGCTGAAGATATGTTTCTAAAGTACTCTGCTTATTTGGGTGACCAATATGCATTTTTTCGAGAAACCAAATACATGATTAAAATGGCCAACTAATGCGGCAACTTTGCCCCAATTTAATCGACTATTACGGCTCTCGAGTCTCGAGATCCCAACGGTTAAGTCTCTTTCATTTTCGGTATCTTAACAACAAGTTTAACTTCTATTTTCACTAATAAAAGATGAATACACCCTACAAATGCCGGCCCTTAATAAAATTGTCTTATTAGAAATATAATGTATGTAGACTATGTATTTATATTTTGTTCTCCTTACAGCATAGGAGGCGGTACTTTCCTAGGTCTATGTTGTCTTCTAACCGGCTGCCAAACCTTTGAAGAAGCCATTCAGCTTGCCACTACTGGAGACCACACCAAAGTGGATAAACTAGTTAAAGATATCTATGGAGGAGATTATGAACGGTTTGGTCTTCCAGGAGATCTTGTAGCCAGCAGGTAGGCAGAGAAAATAAAGTTTAGTATCTTTTGCTTCGCTTGCTTGAAGCATTCCCTAGACTTGATTATGTGCGTTTAGATTTTTGCTTTGTGCATGTTTTGAGTACAAATGCACTAATAGTCTACATATATGAATATGATTTAAATACTTATTTTAGTCTGATGTATGAAGTTCAGTAATTTTAATATTTTTGCATAAACCAGTAGACGTACATTAACATGATCTTTCTGTCCTGTCTCTTCTCCTTTTGTCATAACTCACGTAGTATTAGCGGCTGCACTTCTTTCTGTAACTTTTGGTTTCTGCTGTTGTGTTTTGGTTGCGTCCATTGAAGTTTTCTGGGTGTCTATAGCTTTGGACAGATGAACAGCAAAGAGCGTCGGAGTAATATCAGTCGAGAGGATCTTGCCAGAGCCACTTTAGTTACCGTCACTAATAACATCGGCCTGTTGGCGCGGTTATGTGCCCTCAATCAAAACATTGAAAAGGTAAGACATTTAATTATTTTGTTGTTTTCCTCTGAGTTGCATAAAACAAAAGTTCACAAAACAGCATTTATTATGAAAAATAAAGGAAGGAATAAGTAAACATTTAAAGAAACAATAAAAAAGCTATAGTAAAATCCGTTCATAAAGATACTGCTTATAACGACAAACTTATTATTAACTGCGAAATATGTTAACGTTATTTTACTTTTATCAGTTCTAGCGAAATTTATGTGTTTCCTTCGATGTCGTCATAAGATTTCAAAGTAAATTTAACAAAAAATTTCAATTGTACAAAAATTTTCTGCGTTATAAATTCAAAATAGTATACCAGTAAAGTTGTTTTACCGACGAAGTTAAACAGATTTAGTAGTTCTTAAAAGTATTATTACATGGTAACATTACCCACATGCTTTTTCTCCCCTTTTACGTAAATTTGGAATGCAGAACAAGTGATTTAAATTAATGCAAACCTGGTTTTCCCATATTATTTCAAGTTTAAAACATGCCTCTTTTCCAGAAATGTGAGTTAAAGTGTGAGAATAATTTCGCACAGTATTTTTCAAAATGGAATCCTATACAAATTTTATATTATTTTTTCTGAAAAAGAATAGCGTGAAATAAGAATATTAGTGAAAACGCGACTGAAAAAATATTCCGTGATAAGCGAGATATCAATTTATAAAGTGAAAATTTTGGCCTGTGACGTTATATGTCTTCGTCACTTACGCACAAACTGTTAGTTTATAACATTGGTTATTTTCATATTCGTATAGCTAAAATAGGTTTATATACAAATTTATATGTATGTGAATGAAAAAAAAATATTAGGTATAAATGAAATTTATTTTTCGTAACAATAACAAGAACAAATAGTTCTATGATTCAAATCGCAGTTTCGCTAATCTTTAACCAAATTAAAATACCGCTGTGTCCGAATGGTTCGGAACGCACTTCAAGTTGTTGGTATATTGCAGAAGCTGTAAGCAAATAAAACTTATCACGAAACAAGTACATGGCACGTGAGGTATTGTTCCATCTATTTTAGTAAAGAGGTCAAGAAAAAGTTGTATACACTCGTGGGAAACATCACCGTTTGCACTTCTATTTACTGTTATTTGCGTATTTTCTACAAATGCGGGTTAAAGAGCGAAAAATTATTTCTCACAGTAATTACCAATCATAATATAAATGTAAAATTTATATTTGCATCTGTAGATCTTTATTGTATATGGAAATTATTATTAAACTATTAAAATTTATTCGTTTGTTCTACAATTTGTATGATAATAGTTTACAATAATGCGTCAAAAAGAACTAGTTACGTCATTGGTAAGCGCCAACATTACAGCCGTTATATTGAGACCCCCTATTTTTTGTCGCAATCGGCCCTTGTCGTTATAAGAAAGAATTGTGGACTAATTATAAAAGAAATTATTGATTCTTTCCAAAACATTCATTTTTAAGCTTAAAAACGATTTCGAAAATATTTAAATCGCACTGCACAAATTCTGTTTATCAGTACATGCACTGGTCCTCTGACTGTTGTGACCGTCAGAGAATTGAATTGTAATCAGTCTGAAATTTGTAGGAACAGAGTTTTGTTAGTAATTTATTTCTATTGTATTTTTAAAAATAAAAAATACGTGTTATTTTTATTTGAAGTTTAATATACAAAAAAAATCTGATACGGACACTATATGACTTCTTTATACGCTAAATTATCAACATTTTTTGCACACTTTATTTAAACATTTCATTTGAAAGTAAGATCTTTCTACGGGTAATCATTCTTCAACTTCCATTCGTTTCATATCTTCGAACTTTCCTTCGAAATGGATCATTTTTTGAAAATTGTATTAAAATGTTTATCACTATTCGTTATTGCATCACACAAAATAATTTTAAATTTAAATATTTCCTACAAAAATTAAAAGCCAATTAAATTATTATTAAACTGCCCTTTGAAAAAGCCGATTGGAACAAAAAATGGAAGTGCATGACTAGATGTTAGTTATTACATAAATAAAATTTCAACATTCTACGGCTAATCGTTTTTGAGTTATTAATTAATTAAATTAATTAAAAAAAAAAAACTAGGAGCAACTGCCTTTCTGGCACTGCCGATTGCAATAAAAAAGGGAGGTGCACAACTAGATGTTATTGAAGCTCCATATACAAAATTTTAGTATTATACGGATAATCATTTTTGAGTTATGCGAGATACGTACATACCTACGTACAAATAGACGTCACGCCAAAACTAACCGTTTTTTTTTTTACTTTACTTTGTACAAGGAAATAAAAAAAATGATTGATTGTCTGTAGTAAATTTTATAGATGAATAGGCTGACAGTTTTGTTTTATATAACTTTTGATATTTGAAAACACATCGTTGTATGAACTATGCGATGTATTGTTGTTCTCCCGTTGCAGGTTGTGTTTATCGGCAACTTCCTGCGCGTGAACCCCATAGCCATGAAGCTGCTGGCGTTCGCCATGGACTACTGGTCGCAGGGCACTCTCAAAGCGCTGTTCCTGGAGCACGAGGGCTACTTCGGCGCGCTGGGCTGCCTGCTGCAGTTCAACGAGGTCGCCGGCGCCAGCTAAGCCACACATTCCCAAGCATCGCATGCCTTGTGTTATTCAGGTGACGTGGACTTTATATACACAAACTACAATTTTGATAACATTTTTATAGATTAAGTTAGAGTAGATTTTTAAATTGTTTTACTGGTGAAAAGAGTTTTAATATTAGGTATAATATTTATTTGTGTTATTGTTTTTAAATTATATAGAATAAATTTTTATAGTAGCATTTACTCCTATATCAAGATATTACATTTTATGATAGATTTTTTTTTTGGTTGAATCATGTACTTTATTATTTGAACTCATCGGCAGTTTAATATTATCTTCTTTATCTTAGTTATAACTGGTTCAAGTTTCGTATCCATTTCTACGCACGCAAAGAATTTAAAAGGCACTAAAAGATGCAACTATTTACATAAATCCATAAACTATACTGAACGACATACTCTTCTCAAGAAGCTTCTTATTTTGTGGTTTGTAATGTTGTTTATAGTCGACTAGAAAATTTGCTCTGTGATTTAATTTATTTAATATTCAAAAACAAGAATTTTTTTTTCATATTGACTGTAAACAATATTTGTTGAGAAGATAAAATTAATTATGTGAGTTCAATTTTAATTTTTGGTCCGTCCCAATTTAAATTGAAATAAATTGTTTCTGGTTTGAATCATGTTCATAAGAATTGTACATATTATCATTTTTATATGAGCATCACATTAATTTATGACGTTCCCAAAATGTTACAGTATTAAATCTCAGTTTGGGAATGTTTAACTTTAAGCTTTGAAATAGAATAGACACTTGTAAGTCTCAGGCTAAGACTTTATTTACTGGCGCACATTCTATACGTAAAGTAAGATGTACAAGTTTGTTTTGGAACTTGGCTACTACTGGTGCAAGCTATTTAGTTGTTAAAACAGTTTAATAAATTCTATATTTATTTTTATACAATATTATTACAATCCTTTCCTTACACTAGTCATATACAAAGTACGCAGTTGTCAAAGTTAGGCACTAAATTAAATACAAGATTTGGATTTATACTTCACAGCATAATTTTTAAATTTTCCACTCGTAATGGAAAAATCTAAAACTGAAACGTTTTGGTCCAGAGCACTGAATAATTGAGAACTGTCGAATTGCATACTGTATACTGGAGAGCTTCTGTACAGCGAACTAGAGTTACATGTGAAATACATCTGAAATAAACAAATCTATAAATATATCTCATGAGCAATTGCGCAGAACACAAATTTGAGACTAGTCAGTTACTGACTGACCAACATATATCGACTTGCAAGGTTTTGAATTCGAGTTCACAGAAACATAAAAAACAAATTTAATGGGCGTGCTATAATTTTTATTTTAGTAATTTTATTAAATTCAACAAAATAATGTAAAATAATAACTAAACAAGTTACTAAAACTGTTTGAAATATTGCTTGTTCATTTGGCGCGTGAGTTTTTATTATAAATCATTTTTATTTTATCAATTTTAATTCAAACAACATAATTTTAAACTGATAATTTAATAAGTTAAAAAGCTATTCGAAATGTTGTTTGTTAACTTATAAACATAAATTTAAAGAATATTTGAAGCATTGATCGAACAATAAATAACAATACACGCCTATGAATGCAAATGCTAAAACTTTTTCCCTCGGAATAAAATTTGAGACCTTCGCACGTCACGTACTTATCGCTTATTTTATTTATCACAGATTATTTTATTTTAGTAGTAAAATTTAACAGAATTTAGAAAAAAGATTAAATTATTTTGCCTGATGTATTCTAATGCTCTATATGCAAAAATAATAGCTGTAAATCAGTGATCTCTATTCTCTCTATAGAGAAAGTAGATATAACTGATATCAATTCATGTTTATGTGATTAAAATATAAAGATCTTCAGTTCGATTTCAACTGTGGGGTTTCTTTTTTTATAATATATATAGTACGTCGGTCAGTAACGATTTGTCTTAAATTTATGTACTGCGCAACATCTTATGAGATAGTGAAACATCTTTTTTTACTATTGCTCTGGATTAGACAATTTAAATAATTTATTGGAAATGTATACAGGGTGGCCAGCCGTAGACTTTTTTTAAATTCCCGGTTTTTCCGGGCAAAAAACCGTTTTTTTTTTCGGTCGCCCAAATTTAAGCATTTCAATTTTGAATACTCAATTATTGAGGTCATATTTAATATTCACGAATATGAACATAAAATTAAATACTTATTGCAACATTGTGAAGCACCTTCAAAAAGTTGACGATTTCAGAACTAGATTGAAGAACATGAATGTACTTTTTTTATGAGCTCGACTTGGAAAGTTTTTGACACTATTCTTATTATAAAAAGTGCAAAGAAAAAAGTTATGTTGTGAACCGTTTTTAGTGTCGGAAATGTACCTATACATGCAACCTTTATAAAGCGATCATTTTTATTTTACAAATTAGCACGGGAAAGAGAAGAACGGAAATATTTTTTTCAGTAAATCACGCTTGAAACTAAAATTAATTTGGAAAAAATACGCTTAATTTGAAACATCGAGTAAAAAGCATTGAATTAATAAAAATTCCCGATTATTTCCCGATCCGCTGGCCACCTGTGTTACGCCTAAAACTGTTTGCTACTCAAATTCAAAAATAAATAAAAATGTTTACTTATATTATGAGTTCTGAAAAATATTTATTAATTTATGAAAAAGATGAATAGATTAATAGAATTGAGATCTTTGGTGAACATCGTATTGGTTGGTAAATATAAATATGAATTTATTTCCTTACTTGAATGTATCTGTGTTGTACTCTCTGATCCCACAGCACCACTCTACCGTAAGTACTCGTCCCGGTAAGTACAGTGTACATGTCGTCAGAAGCGAGACAGTATAAAGTGGAATCGTGCGGATCTTCCCATTTCTGGACAAGACAACCACTTCTCAGATCCCATTTCTTCATATATGTATCGTATCCGCATGTTAAAACAGTGTTTTCATTTTCCCAGTGAATGTCTAGTACTCCCGCTCCGAACGGGTAACTTTGGGCCTGGAGATTCAATATTGAAACGTTACTAGAAAGAAAAACATATAATGTAAATCCTAAACATTTGTTTTATATCAAATACTTTTTAATATGTTGAATAAATATTAATACAATAACATGTATTTAATTATTGTTGAATTTTCCAAATTATAATTACGAAAACTTTTTAGAAACCGGGGTAGAATTATTGGAAATATATTGTTTAGAATAAAATTGCGAACTGGAATAAATACTAAAGTTTGAATGACCAAATTTTATTATTTAATACTAATTAAATTTCTCACCGTTCGACATCGAAGACATGGAAAGGAGGCACCCCATTGTATCCAGCACTGCCAATTGCCAAATTCTTATTATCTGTCGACAAACTAATACACCAAATTTTATCATTCAAGAAATTTGTTTGTAGAGGAGTAAGTCCAAAATTTTCATTTCTTAAAGGCCAGATTGAATAAGATCGATCACTAGAACTTGTGATGAAAGTGTTTTTTGTTATATCCACATCAGTAACATCGTCTCTATGCAGGTGTTCATTTAAAATACATTTTCTGTGATCTAAAGACCATATCCAAACCCATCCTTCTCTAAAAGTGATAGAAATAAAATTGTAATTATAAATAAATGTTGAATAATAGCACAGTCAAATGAAAACCTTAAAAATATTGTGAAACAAAATGTATACAGATAATAAAGTGAAACAGAACAGGAAATAAGAAAATTTCGGTTCCTTTTCTTGTAACATTATTATTAAATGTAGTACTTTTTTTATTATGTTAATTATGAACTTTTTTATTTCTAATATTGATTTTTATTTATAAAAACATTTATGAAAATAAAAAGAGTAAATAATTCATGTTTTTTATGAGGCAGATTCTTCCTCATTTGATACTGATTTAAGTAATCCAATGGTATTCCTTTTGCTCAGATCATATCAGATTACTAAAATCAGTTCAGCTCGAATCAGTTAGATCTGACCTATCATGGCGAGTAGGTCATTTGAATCACTTAAATTAGTTCATGTTCTGTGGAAGTGGTAAAATGTAATGAAAAATAAGTGATCCTAGATCAGGACCAGATCTATGTGGTAAATGGAATACGATTTGTCAAGGTAGATCAGAAATATCAGATCCAATCTATCTGATTTTAGTGATTTGATCTGAACCGTTTAGCAAAAGACATACCACTGAAGTCATCTATCGTCGTTTGTATTTACTGTTTCTTATTTTGCATAAACTGGTCCATAGTCCATAAAATACATGAAAATTAGAATTTTACTGCTTAAGAAAAACTTTAGTAAAATAAGTCAATTCTAAAATATGTCGCGTAATATGGAAACAGCGTTAAGCGGAATTTTATTGTAAAAGGGATATAATAAAAACCAATAGATTCTAAAACTTAAAATATTTGATCTGCGCTTTTGGTTCAGATTGCAGATTTGAAACAATTCTTTTTTTGATTAATATGATATGTTATTAGCAAAGACAAATTTCTGTTCATTACATATTTAAAGTTTTTATTTGACTTTGCGTCGTATATTTACCTCAATCCACATACAACTACATTATTTTTAACTCTAAATCGCACTATATCTTCGTTTGATTCACTAATTATAAATGTTGGCGAGTTTTGCAAAATGTTTGTACTAGTCCTTTCATAAATGTGTAGATTTTTGCCATAACTAAGCCATAAATACTTCTTATCTAGAGACAACCACGGCATAAACTTTTTCTTTTGTTTTAAAAGTTTTGTGAATTTATATCGTCCAATTTTCCAGTTGTACGAAATTCGCCACTTTTCAAATGGATTTAATATATTCAAAGATCTGAAACAATATAAGATAAATATTAAATATTAACTTAGTATAAAAGTGTAATTTATTTACCTATTTTTCATGGAAAGTTTAATTTGATTCGTAACTAAAGAATGTTGATCTTGAGTAATTATTTTGTGAGTGATTATTATTGTATAAAACCTTTTACAAACTTGTTTTAATTTACATAAATCTTTAACATTGCAATATTTAAAAATATGTAATAACATTTCTACAGAGAAATTATTTATGTTCGTCATTTTATTTAAATAAAACAATACTAAATTAAGAATCAATAATAACAAATTTTAAAAATAATCACAGTAATGTTACGACATAATAGAACAAAATTATAGAAACAGTAAATTTGAGGTTATATACACAACAAATTTAATATTTTTGTGATTATGTTGTGTTTTATCCTACTTTTAATTTTTAAAATTTCTTTGTCAATGTGTTTGACGTGCATTTCTGTTATTTGTTTAATTTTCCCTCATATGTCAAAATCTGTACAGTGACAAACGTAGAATATATTTTTATACTGTTGGCAACATTGTCAAAACAATTTAAAAAGATGGTTCAAACTTCCAGAGCGGGAACTTTAAGTAAAGGTTATAGAAATTATAGCTCTAAATATAAAGAAAAAGATGCATCGGCAATGATACAGTATTTGAAAATAGATATTTGATTTTTAAAAATTTTGTAGTAAACTACCACTTGTAAGCACTTCAAAATTTTGGTATTTTTTTATAGGAGGTCCTTAGTTTCTACTTTGTCCCATAATGGGCTTGGGAAATAAATTTAACTTTTCAAAAAATCAACTAGTTTGTATTTCTTCCCTTAATGGGTTTTGGGAAATAAAATTATCTTTTCAAAAAATCTTATATCTCTTGTGGCCATCTCTAAATTTTAATAATTTTTTATACATGCTTTTTTTTTCTCTTTATTAAAATTTACAACTGGCTTGACCAGCCAACCAGTAAATATGATCTATGGTAAGCTTCTTAGTATTTAAAACTTACTCGTAGATACCAAATTTCAATTTTTTTTCATGAGTTTGGGATATGTAATTAATTGTTAGATAGCTTGGCCTGACTGCGTTCAAGGGACGTCTGAACCTTAGACTAGGAATAGTGGGGAGACAGGGCATGCTGTGTAAGCCGCCGTAAGACGGAATTCAAAATCATCAGAGCGATTTTGAGCCTTAATGACATGTCGAAATCAGCTGAAACAGGCTAATCGACCAGTTAAATACTGTACAATTACAGTTGTCCAAATAAATACTTGATTATTCAAGTATCAACACATAATTTTATTTTATAGATGTAAATATATATATTCGTATGAAATAACAATAAACAGTACAATACAAATTTTAGGCAATAATAATATTATTAAAATATTAATTTCTAATACATTAAGAAACATTAATTTCAATTTTATTTTGAATGAATTAGTTGAGCATAGTTTTGAACAATCTTCTGTACATAACCACAGAAACCAGTTAATTTATTTGGTTTTAAATAGGTATATAGAATTACGGTTATTTTATTTAACAAAATCTAAAATGTTTGAAACGCAAAGAATACGCCACAAAAATACTAAAATAATACATTTTAAATAAAAAATAACAAATAGAAACAATTTCGCATATTGTGGAAAATTGACCATTAAATAAATTTGAACATGGTTTTGTAGATCAACATAATATTATACCAGCTACTATGGAATGATTAGAGAAAATGCAACTTTTATAATTTTACACTTTTACATATTTATTATTTTTAGTATAATTTGTATTGTATTGTTTATTGTTATTTCATACGAATATATGTATTTACATCTATAAAATAAAATTATGTGTTTATTCATTAATAATCAAGTATTTATTTGGACAACTGTAATTGTACAGTATTTAACTGGTCGATTAGCCTGTTTCAGCTGATTTTGACATATCATTAAGGCTCAAAATCGCTCTGATGATTTTGAAATATACGCGTCCATATGCCTTGTCTCCCCACTATTCCTAGTCTAAGGTCTGAACCAAGTACTACACACTAGTTTTATTTTAGAAAATTGCCTTTGACTGTCGTCCAAATTATTTTTAGTTCAGTGTAGTTATGTGTTCCAATGTTACATTTAGTGTATAATACTAGAATTTAAAATACATATTATTAAATAATTAAGAACAATTGGAGTATAGGACATTTTTTTATACAATAATAAGTAAGCAAATGTTGCAAACTATTTATATGTTAGTTACGGATTGAAGGAAATGACAACTGAGTACCCAAAATTCTTTCTAATTTTAATTTTAATATTTATCTGTGGTTCATTTTTTGGTTTTTGGAAGTTACTGTTCAATGTTTGAAATTGAATCCGGTGGGAAGTTTTGGAATCTACATTAAATTTCGAATAAAATAAGCACCGTCAGTGTTTTAACCGATTAGTTGTTCAGAAAATATTGAACATATACAAAAAATTCACTTATGTTGAGTAAAAACAATCCTATTTTTGTAATAATATATAACTAGAGGTTCTGTAAAGATATTATGTAATTTATTTGTCTCTTGTATAACAATAAATACATACAATTATATTGATAAAAATACAATAATATATATACGAGTTATTTATTAATTATTTTTTAGTTCTTCCCTTCTGGAACTGTAGTGCCAATCATCCACTCTCTAAAACGAAAAAAAGGTAACAATTAAAATCTATATAACACATAAAAAGAGTACATTATCATACATGTATAGCACAAGACACACACAAGTTAATATATGAGTAGGGTGTGATTTTTACCTCCCGCCTATCAATATATAGATAAGGGAGGTATTGTTTTTGGTCAGATTTCTCGAGTGTGGGTTTTCAACATATGAGCACGAATTAGTGTCCCTAGAATACGATTTTACTATTTTTCCCGTGATGTCTGTATGTGTGTGTGTCTGTGACGATTTTTCGTCCACGATAACTCCAATACGATACATGTAAAAAATATAATATTTGGTATTTAAGAGTTCTATTCAAATATGATGAACTGATTAGATTTTGACTACAATTGGTTAACCGGAAGTAGTACTTTACTTGAAGCTTTAAACCGTTTTTCCTAAAAAATACCTCTAAATACCATATTTTCGCAAATTTCGTTATTATAAATACAAAGATTTTTTAATTTTCTACCGATCTGCATAATTACGTGTATATATAACTTCTAGCTAGATAGAAAAAAAAATATATAAATTATAATAATTTTACATATCGTTTAGGCTGAGGAATTTCGATAAAACAGATGAGTTATTCATATGTTCACAAAATTTGACATATGATGTCAAATTTGTTGTAAGTAAGTGTAAAAGATAAAATAAGTAAAAGAAGTAATTTTATTGTAATATTTAAAAAGATGGAAGAAATATATTAGGAATGTATTTGCATGCGTGAATCAAAGTAAGTTCAGTTCCGGTTTCAGTAACGTCAAAAATAGCTGTCATATTGGTCATACAAAATTTATGAAGGAAATTTTAGGTATGAAATGAATTAAAAATATTCTGAACTGCAATAACAAACTCATTTTAAAACTACAAATTAAATGTATTGAAAAACTTATATAGAATATATTACTACAGTGGCGGGAGGTATTGTGTTGGACACACCAGATTTTTTTAGTTGAATACCCCTCGTAGATTCCCAATACAGTGTCCAAATTTTCTTACAACCTGTAGTTCTTACGCAATCTGCTAATTAATTATTTATTTTTAAATAACTACCCTATTTACAACCCCTTGGTGGATTTAACTTCAAAAGTTGTTACCACAACCTGGTATGTGTAAGCTAAATATGAACCGGATCTGTAGCAAAAATGTTTTTTCGAATTTTTTAAAAGTTTCGAATTAGAGATGCTATCGTCTAGAGTCGATCATAAACTTCATGGATTCGAAGTCCGTTTTCCGGGGAAACACCCCGTTGTTCCGTAATTTACGAAAGTATACCCTTTTTAAGGATGGTGGATGTAGGCAACACCCATCTCAAGTTTCTATCACCAATACATAAATATAGGAGTTATATTTGAATACTTGTACATCCTACAACACAGCGAAAAATTTTGAAACATTGTATTTGATAATCTTGAATACATAAAAAGATTGCAAGATGTAATATAAGGGTTGTTTATAGCATTTAAAAAGAAAAAGATTTATTTCTGTTTTACTATTTCAACAGATGTCGTATATAGCATTAGCCTTGACTTGTGGAAGCAGCTTATCAGGTGTTCGTATTTGTTTCCGCTCATAGATCCGATCAATTATTGATTTTTTGGAACGACAAATCAAAAGTGGGATGCCTATTTGATTTGAATTTTTAAAGTTCAGATAACAATTTGGCAAATGGTATTTACATAACTATAGTAGAACATCTAGAAATAAAATAAACTCCATTTACAATACTTTATAAGGACTATAAAGAGCGGATGAATTTAATTTATTGATGGCTTCGCCTAACTGCTCGTCTCACAATTTCCATCATCGTCATCACTTTTTTTACTAGATACACAATATATACTATTTCTATATACTTTTTAATTTGTTGCAAAAACTGTTGAGTTCTTCATTGATAAAAAAATGCTGTTTTCATCACTCGATGACTTCTCCAAGCACTTTCTATGATTGAGTTTTGATTTTCTTACCTTTGAATCCAGGGAATTTGAAAGCTGACTTGTAAGAAATGGAAAAGCATATAATATTATTTGTATTTTATTTGTTGCATATCACGCCCAGAATATTGTTACATTATAAATGTACAGATCACCTTATTTATTTCCTAATAAATACGACAGTGCGTAATATCTGTTATAAACATATGTATACGTCTTGCACTGTGAATATATCAGATTTATAAATAAATTTTATCATTAAAAGCAGAATTCTCCTAGCAATTGCGTTTATATGTTAAACAAATTGAACTAACTTAGTTTTTAAATTATAATTACTGTAATAAATAAACTGAAGATAATTTTATCGTGCATTTTTACTAAGTATGACAAGCCTGGTCTTTAGTAAAGCTTCGTACGCGAATGGGCGTTCAAGTGTACAATGACAATTTCAGAAATGGTTACTGTATAAATTAACACCGAGAACTCATCGTCTTCTAGATAAGCAACCAATAATAACAAAGTTTCTTGTCGTGGTTAACATTCTTTATATATTTCACTATTCCACTCTTTTTCTTCATATCCGCAAACCATCATGCATTTTCAAAACAAAGCCTTACTGTTCCTTTTTAGTGCGGAGTGCACAGGTTTTTAGATGGTTTACAGATACGGTTCTATGCCTTCGATAATAATAATGAAATATATGCTACGCGAACCACAATTCAGTGTATGAATGTAATAATTCTAACATTTATAATATCCAGTAACAGTCACATTCTAAAGAATTTATACATATCGCAACATGAACTCTCATCAGTCACTCACACAAAATGCAAACTTTACAATGATAAATGTACAATCATCTAATGTGTAAGCAATTCGGAGATTTCAATAAAATCTTAATCATTACAATAATAAACTATCGGACTTTATATTATTTTTGATATATAGAAAATATGTAAACACTGGACAATAGATAACTAACAAAAAATAATATATCAGCTATAAAGACAGGTGCTTGCAGTCAGATTTTATTTTACACTTCATGATAGTTCTGTGCGGTCTGAATCCTGAGTAAAGTGTAAAGTAAAATACCACTGGTGCATAACTAAATATACATATTATGTTTGATACTTCTCTGCTGCGAGAAAAGTACATCAATATAAATATAGCACACCCATGATGAGGACATGTTTATAGTAATATAACGATACAGAGCCAGTACGCAACGCAGACTCGCAGCTGTCACGCTGAAAAACAACAAGACTCAACAGAATGGCATCAGAAACGGCCACTTGTGTCACACGGAGCGAGCGGGACTGGTGTTTGCTTACATTTACATTAAACAGGCTATTCCTTTTGCCACGCGGATCACAACTAACATATATTAATATAATCCGGATCACTTATTTTTCATTCCGTTTGACTGAATCACTTTATCCCTATACACAACGTCGGGGTTGATCAGAAAGATAAACTGAACTGATTTTAGTAGGAGCATTCTTTCCACACAAATTATCACATCGCTTCAACTAATTCACATATGGTGACCGAATTTTTCGTCACAAATCAACTGTGATGAAGTGATAAAATCTCTTCCCCCCTTACGTACGCCTTTCAACCTCGAAAAGTTGTGCTTACTGTGTTTGAATTTCTCTTAAATAATTATGGTTTATGTCACTGTCAGCCATTATTTTGCATGCTTCTTCAACTGTGGGAGAAATTCATACTTCTCACACTATTCCTCCGCTGTAAGCGAAGTGAAGTTAACGTTGACTTTATAAAAAAGCTGTGACACATTTAATAAATTTGCTTAATAAATCAAGTATTTAGGTATTATTTGTATTTTATTATTATTAATTAAATGTTTAAATGTTTTAAGTTTATCGTTTATTATATGAAGATGTAAATTATATGGACATTTTCTCTTATTTATCTCTAGTTTGAAGGAATAGTAGATTTTTAGAGATAGTTTCAAAACTGACCACAATTTTACTTCTATAACTATAGGTTCCATTCACTTCACTTTAAATTTAAGTGAAATAAAAAGGATGCCTATAATATTCGAATCACATATTTCTCTTTTAAATTTGACTGGATTACTTTACCCACTCCACATAACGCCGAAGTAATAGTAACTTCATGCACCAAGGGCGGAAAACTCGATTTTGATCTCGTGGGTGAAGTAACAGCACGAGATTGACTCGATGACTGCCAAAGGCAGCCCGAGAGATTCAGTCGTTTTTGTAACCTATGCATGTGTTTCTTCAGTTAAAAATTATTCTAGATCAGGAAGATTAGATCCAATTGATCCGAACTGAACTAATTTTAGTGATCTGACTTGATCTGACTGGCAAAAGGAGTACCACAATACTGGGGGCCATTCTATCTTCAGATAGAAATTTGAACACAATGTTTACTAGTGCCTAATTAAGAAACATTTTCAGGAAGATTACAGTTTAGTCACTGATTTTTAAATGCCAATTTTAAACCACAAATATTAAATTCTAAGTTACTTTCTTTCTTAATAAGAAAAAAGCGCGTACATATATATTTACCGTAAAATTTAATGGGAAATCTGAAAAAATCTAATAAATTGTTATGTTAAAATAAAAGTTACAATACTTTTACATTACCGAAAATATTTAAAATATTTTTTATTACTTAGATAATTTAAAAATCAGCCGAGTTATAAAATTAATTGACAAAAGAAGTAACTAACATGGGAAAAGCACTTCTTTAATTAATTTGAAACTGAGTTAAAATGGCTTTAAAAATTTATAAACTTGCTATTTAATTTTTAAATGTTTTACGAAGAATATGTAACCGAAGAAATAGAAGTTAATTGTTAATCGATATTAAGAACGTTATAATAATAACGGTTTTTGTTCAAAAACTGGTTAATTGAAATATTAAACCGATTAATTTATGTTAATTCAAAACAAATTTAATTTTTCTGGTTTTTTAATTTCAGTTTTTATTCAAAATATCGGTTACCGTTTTTCAAACAGATTTTAAGCTTTGATTTTATGACAGTCTTTAATGTATTAATCTACAAATGTATTTAAAGCTAAAAATTAAAAACTGATTAAAACTGTATAAACCTTGTTATATATTAGGCCACACTAATAATAGTAATTGGTGTTTTTGGTCCGTGTGACACAAGTGAGAGGTATTATAGACTGAGACTGTAATGTCGGTCGGTGCTGGGTATAGTTTAGTATGGATAGTAACCTGGCGCGGCGCGGAGTGGGTCGTTACTGACAGCACTGCTTGCGGACGCTGTCCGTGTTCATGGTGGGCTTCACGTCGATGGGCTCCACGTTCTGCGGCCGGATCGTGTCGCCCTCGGGCGGGTCGCGGATTTGTTTTTGGGACACGATTCGGTAGATTTCTAAAACATAACACATTCATATTTAAAACTAATATCATACAAATTGTAAAGCTAGATAGCTTTATCGGGGCGTATACATTTTATCTTCCACATATGTTATATTGCTCGACATTGTATCTTTCTAACATTTAATCTTGCACACCTTTTATAGTGCACACTTTTAATCCGCGAAGAAAAGTTATCTTACACACATTTTATCATCCATACATTTTATCTTTCATTCATTTTATTTTCCACACATTTTATCTTCGCCAACTTTTGATCTTGAAAACATTGTAATTGTACCTTTCTTTCATTTTATTGCCCATGCAATTAACATACTTATAATTAGATAAAATATTCAGTATTAAATGTTTCGGAAGATAAAATGTGTAAAAGATAAAATGTGTGGAACATAAAATAAGTGAAAGATAAAATGTATGGATGATAAAATGATTTGGAAGATAAAATGTGTGTAAGATAAGTTTTTTTGTGGATTAAAAGTGTGCACGATAAAAGGTATGCAAGACTGAAAGTGTGCAAGGTACAAAGTCAAGCAATATAACATGTGTAGAGGATAAAATGTGTACGCCGCGCTTTATCTACAAATTATGTTAGATCTCATCCCTTATTGCATCATACTGTAACTTTCCATTGCTGATTCAGCATACAGAATCGGGTGTCAACCCCATACTGTAGACTTGTAAAACAAAGTAGATTGTGTAGAGACACAACAGAATAAACATCTGTATATATTAGCCTGTACTTAAATTTTTATTAACTTAATAAATCTTTTTAAAATTTAAATCTACGGTTCGTTGATTTAATTTACATTTTCGCTACAATTGTAAGATTTTACAGGGTGATATACATGGTGGTTATTCGAACAATCGAACTTAGTGATTTAACATGTAAAATCAGAATTTTTTAATTTCAGTTGTAGAGCATAAAATTCTGTAACAAAAATTAACATATATTTAAAAATTTAGCTGTCAAGTTACACTGTGTTACTTTATTTTCAATATTATTTGACTTACTATGGAAGTCAACTAAATAAATTATTTTTAATTTAAAAATAAAATAAAATTTCTATATTTTTTAGTGACAGATAATTCGCAACACTTGTTAATTTCGTTTCAATTCTACGTGTACCGCTATTTTTGGGGTGATTTACTTCGTTTTCATACCTAAAAGCCGTTTTAAACTTGCTTATATAGTAAGAAACATTTTCAGGAAGAAATGGTACAATACCTTATACCAAAAATTGTTATATTTTGACCTTTGACTAAGTTTTGTATGATACTAATGCAATTTCTTGTACAATACTAGGCTCTAATTCTGCGCACTTGCCTTGACATTTACAAGAAATTGCATTAGTATCGTACAAAACTTCGGCAAAACCTAATAATTTTAGATACAAGATATTGTACCATTTCTTGTACTATTTATTGTCCCATATATAGACTAGTCTAAAACAGGCTTAATTGCGCTCTCGACAGGAAAAGTTATGGTAACTCTTTTTTTAACGCATGAAAAAGCGCGGATTTTTGAAAATTGGTAGTCTTTTACAGTACAGCAACTCGCGAATAGAGAAATCAAACACTGACTGCAAATCTCACCAAAGAATTTTTATCAGGTATTTGAATTCTTCCCAAAAAAATCGAAAATGTCATAATAATTATTTCTTAAAAAATATGTATATAACAACATTCAATAAAATTGTTCGCTTATTAAAATTACTGTATTAGTACGTTTTAATTGTTTATATTTAAAAAAGTCAATTTAAAATTGATAGCAATGTTATATAAATTTATCTTTATTAAATACTACAATTGTCGTTCTCCTCCTATTTTAAAATCTCAGCTTAGCTCCCTTTGAACTAAGACGTGATAAGGTGAATGACATAAAGAATGCGACAAAATTAACTCAAAATAGTTCTTTTATAAATTGCAAATATTGCAAAAGTTCTGTTCTGCTACAGAAAACGAGGAAATAAATACAATTTAGTATTCAGGGCAATCAAAATACCATTTTTATGTGATTAATAATACTATAAATAAATCACAAAGAACTGGCATTCTTAAGAATGTGAATAAGGTGTAATAATATAAATTATACTCGTATATTGATTTTACGTGGTGGTTCAATAATTAGTTAATGTGTTCAAATCATGCATTCAAAAACCATTAGCCAAAAAAATACCGCAGTATTTGATTTGAAACCCAAATTGATAACAGAAAAAACTATAAATAAACATGAAATTTAAAATTTATCTATCATTATATAATTTTTATTTAAACTACAACAAAAAAAATGATGCATTCTAATTTTATTGTACGATTAGATTGTTTGAATGTTGATACATATTCTCTTATCTTAATGATATAAATTATGTCATGTACATTTTTAAAACATTGTAACAATATTTTAAGTAGTTAAGTACTGTTATTAACTTTGAATTTTAAATTAAAATTTTAACATTATTATGTTAATGAGTGAAAACTACAAGCATTAACATTTTTTTGGTTTAATTAAGTGAAACATTCCACTTTAAAGTTTTAAAATAAAAGCAAACTAGAAGTTGTCTGTTCCGTCTCCAAATTATAAGTTTGAAAACTTTTTATTTTTGTGAAAAGTTTCGCTTATTTTTCTGAATCATACTTGAAAAAATGTTCACAAATGAATCATATATTACAGAGAAAAAGTTTTGTAGTCAATATTAATAATCTTTAGCAAGATTCATTAAATTCCTATATGGAAATGATATTTGAACAAACAAGAAACAAATTGAATTTAGGTTATCGGACATTCAGATCCGTTTACACATTGTATATTGTTAGATAAATAATTAGAGGATGTATGAGAGTGTCTGTATCAGAACAAATTAGTTGTGAAACAATACGGTACTTGAAATTTGGTTCAAAGGATGTTGCTACATGATGACTGTAGAAGACAGCTGTATAATTAGTTCCCATATCACAAGTGCTTCAGAAGAGGACGAAATAGTAATAAATGAAAGGACATACTGTTCTAATCAGACTATTTATAGATTATAAACTCTTTAAATATGTATAGCTTAACTTCTGTCACGAAAGAGTTCAAAAGACGTACAGATGCGTCATATGAATATAAATGAAATTATTTTTATGTAGCGAATAAAGAAGAAAAAGTCATTATATAAAATTAGTAACGATATCGAAAATAACTTTTAAAAATGTTATGAGTTTAACATAAAAATGACTCTGTGGTGCACTTTCCACGCCAGTTAGAGCCTGTTCAAGTAAATCATTATCTTCTAGAAAGCAGGCAAACAAATCAATGTTTAATAAGCCGTGAGCTTATTATTATAATTAAATAATTATAGGGTATCCAATTTTTGTATTTATATGAGACTAGAAGATATTAATTAATTTTGGAATGAAATTTTAATAAATATATAATAAATTATAATTAAAAATTAAATAGAAGTTTTATAATTCTTCAAGTAGGAAAAGTTAAATGTACATGTTTTATTTTGATGTATAAATAAATAAAAAAAAATGTGTTTAAGATTAAAGAGACAAAGATATGCAAAGGAATAAAGAGTAGCTGTTGCTTACAGTTTTGATGTTAGTGTATAGATTAACTGATTATAGAGTAATTAACGTATCATAAGAATGACTTCAAATTAAATCTATCTTTTAAAAATAATAATTCGTGCAACGATGATGCAATGAAATTTCCCATTTTTATTTTTGTATACATTAATTATCAAATAATAGTATATTGTGTTATTAAGAGTAAAAGTGATACGTTGTCTGGCGAGCGTGGAAGTTTGCATTTATTCTCATTTGTGAACATTCTAAAATTAAAAAGAGTAATAAATTAATAACATTTTCGTGATACAACTGTCAGCACAATAGGTGAAAGAGAAACAGAAGTAGTGATGACCTTTAATGAACATGACACACCGCTCTCTAGCCAGGGATGCGATTTCTCAGGGACATATGAATTATTTTAAATTTAATTATTTGTTTACTAATATTAAACAATCAAAAATATTTTCTATATCTTACTCTATTAAGCCCTTAAATTTGTATTCAATGTAAATTTATTGTATTATTTTTGATGATTCTTTACATCAAAAAAATGTGTCATTGATTGTCACATATTTAACCAATTCTGTCATTATTATAGTGAGAATAAAGCACTAGAGATTATTCCCAGAAAGCCTTTGTTTTTGTTGACAAATGTCAGATAATTATCAACACAAATGTAAAATTGGAGAAAAAAACCTTTCTTGTAGGTAGTAAGTCAGGAAACACAGGTGGTTATTTAACGCATGCGAAAATTTCTTACTATTATTTTTGTACTTCTATTTGAATAAGTACAAAAATGTATTTTAAATTATGAATTTTTGATATTTGTAAAATAAACAAAGAAGACAATATCCAGAACTGATAAATTTTGTGCGTTACTAAGTTACTACAATAAAATTGTTGGTTATAAATAGATAAACGATATAAACAAAATAGTCATTAAAGGTTTTTAAATTGAAAAAATAAAAATTTATTAAATGTGATAACTATATTATAAATATTTGCAAATATAATAAGAACTAAATATTCTATTTTTATACCTGTTAATGTTTCTCTATACCCATACTTTCCATTTCCAAGTAACGACAACTCAGGTCAAAAATGACTCTTAAATCTCTCCAGCTTTGCTGTCGTGATCTAAATATCATTTTTAATATTCGTTTGTCTGATACTACGTAGTAGTTATTTGTAAATTTTTCCAATAAATTCTTGGCTCGTATAATATTAATTATGAAAATTGTTTTCTCAGAAAGAATAATAACTAGATCTTTAAAAATTAATCATTTGACTTTATATAAATTATCTTTTAAATTAAGTCAGACACATGAATGGAATGTGAGATCTGGAATTCAAATCTCAATATTGCCAACAATAAACCAAATAAAACACAGCTGTATCCTAGTGATTCAGAGCCAACTTTACGCAGAATTATTGTCCAGATTACCTGCTTATAGTAATTGACAAGACAAAAATGAGTCATAAACAAACCCAGCTGATTAGCACATTAGCATAGAATAGCCATGTAGGCGTTGTCCTACCTGTTAAGATATTTTGAAACGCCGAGTCTACATTAGTTGAGTCCAACGCGGAGGTTTCTATGAAGGAGAGTCCGTTCCTCTCGGCGAAGGCCTTGGCCTCGTCCGTGGGCACGGCCCGCAGGTGTCGGAGGTCGCTCTTGTTGCCCACGAGCATGATGACGATGTTCTGGTCGGCGTGGTCGCGCAGCTCGCGCAGCCATCGCTCCACGTTCTCGTACGTCAGGTGCTTCGCGATGTCGTACACCAGCAACGCCCCCACGGCTCCGCGGTAGTACGCGGAGGTGATGGCGCGGTAGCGCTCCTGGCCCGCCGTGTCCCAGATCTGGGCTTTTATTGTCTTTCCGTCCACCTAGTAACAGTTAGAGGTAAATACGATTCATATGGACAAAAACCGTTACATATAGCTGTTATATGTCATGATACGAATACAAATATCTTTATTCAGACTAAACATTGACAATGACTAATGAAATCTTCGCAATAGGGAAAACATTGAAGGCGAAATCTTGAGTTTCTATTTTAATTTTGTTTATTTGCGTGAAGAAAAGAAATGTTCATCTCTGTAAGAGATATCTGTACATTTAAATGGTACACGAAGTCAATGGTAGAAGCAGAAGATGTATTTAAAGATAAAAGTTATAAAACTTATCATTTTTTTCTGAATGATTTAAAAAAATTTAACAATGTATAAGATATCAATATAGGCAATAGAATAAAATAAAAATATTCTGATACTACACAACAGATTGTTTTGGTGTAAATTTGGTTGGCATTGAAATCTCAACTGTCAATATTGTTAATGTCATATGATTTTTGAAAGTTATTTAATGTTTACATACGTCGTTTTAAAAATGGAACTTGGGGAATCTACCAAATGTAGATTATTCTATAATAAATGATTTTTATTGAATGAATACAAATTCTGTATCTAATTCTCCTACGTGACGTCATTCTCTCCAAAACTATATTATTGTTTTTCCCCAGAACTATGAACAATTAAGCAATTTAAAATTTAAATACTAAATATTTTTTGTACAGAATCATAAAATGGAACAAAAAAATATATGGTCATATGTATTAAAATATTAACTTATCGTACAAATTTAACAATTTGATTTTTGTATCGTTTCCTAATTTTTAAAATAATTTGATTTTAACACTAAATTTCAAGCGTTTTCCAAAAATATCTTCTCTCAATAGTATTTAGTAAATTAAATGATAATTAAAAACTCCCCAATGTATTGTTAGTCTTAATTAGAATAACAACAATGAATTTTCTTTAGCTGCCACGCGCTTTTAAAAAGTGTGCTTTTACATTAAAATCTTTAAAGGCCAGACGGCACTTTTAACAAACGTGCTCTATGAGTGAGTTCGTAATATGGGTCAATATTTCTGACGACTTTTTGAGGCATATTACTAAAGATAATTTTTTTTTTAAGTAAAGGGAATGGAATTATCGTTTGATTTCATCACATTATCTAAATTTCTTTAATTTGTGCGGCATTGTTTATTTTTTATAGGCAAGAAATGAGTAATACAAACGTTTATGTATGGAGTCACCTTTTTCTCTATTTTTAATGCAATTTTTTAAAATTTGTAACTCAATATCCTTGGGGAAGTAACATATGGTTATATCTGAACTAATATAATTACTGCACTGAAGTATCGAACAGTATCCTTTTGATTTACCAAATAACCAAAATCCCATACAAATACCGTATAATCGCCACAATGTTTTCCCGAGTACTACTATTTTAAATTTCGACACCAGATGTCAGCCACTTTGTTGGCTCATCCCAATTTCATATTAACGGGCAACGGTTGTTCACTTGGTTAGCGCCTAGCGCAACCTGACTTGATTTGAGTGGAGAATGAGATCTGGGGTTCAAATCCCAGTGTTGACAACTAATAACCAAATAATAACACCGCTGTACCGAGTGGTTCAGAATCTACTATAAGCTGTAGGTTCTTCGCAGAGGATGTAGAAGTAAAACTTGTCACGAAACATTTTTTCACTAGACACTTCGAACGAATTGTGTGCAATAAAGAGCACCCAATCTTAAATTTGCAAATTGTAAATTTAGACTTTAGAGCTTTCTTAGAGTGAATAAGGGCTAAGGATATATAAATTTTACTCTTTCAACATGTATATTATATATTTAGTTACTGGCCACAGATAAAAAATGCATCTATCAACCAAAATTTCTGAAAATGGGCATTTTGGTCCCGGATTTCCTAGATTCGTCCATATTTAGATTATTATGTACCAACGTTTATAATAGTTATTTGTTAAGGAATAGGAAAGGTGAAAAAAGTGCTTTCCTTTCGTGTTAAGACACAAAATTCTTTTCACGATATTTTTCAAAAATTGATTTTTTCGGACAAAAAAGCGCAGCAACATAAGCTAGAAAATTAGGTTATGTAAACTTTGACGTTTAGCAGTTCAAGTTGTTCAGTATTGCCAGTATGCCAATTCAAGTTTAAGTTGTCAAATTGTAAAATAATATAAAAAAAGAAAAAAACTAGACAATAGCAATATTTTTTTAAAAGAATTTTCCTCTTTATAGAGGTAAAGTAAATTTCCTCACTATTTCGCGAGAAGCAAGTAGAGCTTCCTATGCATATCTTTAAAAAAATTATATTTTATTACTCAAATTAGAAGTAACAATTATATGTGAATTGATGAAAAAACATGGTAATTGATAGTTGAAATTTTTAAAGGTTTTTGAATTTTAGAAACAAACTTCTAAATTAGAAATTTTGATTATATTTTTTCTCAAATAAATATTCCATTGTCAGACAAAAGGAATCGTTTAAATTCTCAGTGAAAGCTATTCCTATTTCAATTTATTTATGTAAAATAGATTTTGCGAGTGAAATGAATTAAAAATTATGTATGTGCATTAGAATCCTATATTTACATATTTTTAAATTTTTATAGTTCTCAGTTGAAAACAGATAATCAAAGAATTATTTTATACGATTAAGAATTTTTAAAAATTCAAGGATGCAATTAGGAGGAAAATGTAAATAATCTGATAAGTTCAAATTATGTTTACATCAATATTACTTATCATTTAAAAATAATTTTCAGAATAAAATTCACACAAACTTTCAATACTAAAAAACAGACGTCTAGCAAATGTTTTTTATGGTAAATATGACATCATCGTCAAAATTTGCAAATAAATAAAAGTTTTATTTCCAGCAATACATAATAGATAATATATTTAGTTATCAATAATATATATTTACAAGAAATTGAAATATAGACAAGAAACGATTATAAACATATAAATTATAAATCCCGTAACTCTAAGTAGAACAAGTATTTATAACGTTTATTTTTAGACAAGCTTTACTTCCATTTTAATGGTTCCTTAAACAATAACCTCTGCAAATATATACAACTCATACATAAGACATCTTAAGTATAATATTATTTTGTTAGTAAAATAAATAAGAGCAAAGTTATAGAAAAAAAGTTAATGAAGGTTTTTTTGTACAAAAATGACGTGTGCATAACAATTATATCACGTATCAGCATTAGACCAATATTGCTAAAAATAGTCCTAAACTTTTTTCCTTCCTTGTTTACTAAAAAATTTTATATCTTCCTCTTTTGCAAATTCGATTGGTTGTTTTGAAAACAATGGAATAATCAATGAACAAGAGAAGTAAACAAGTGAATACTGAAATTTTCATACGGACCATCGATTTAAGAATATTAATCTATTGTATAACTGATCAAAAAAACTAGTAAATATCGGAATGTAATGATAGCTTAGCTCATATCGCTGTGGCGATAAATAGTTGAAGTGGTTTTCCGTACGCTTTTGATAAAGCAACTTGGGCTCAAATGTGTCAAATATTACAATTAAAATCAGTCTACATGCGGGTCATAAAAATTAAAGTAAATAAATGCTCAATACATTGCGTCACAAAGCCCACATACACGTTAACGAAAATAAGTTGATATGATAAAGCCACTAAAGGTTAGGTGTACAGGATGAGAATTGATGATTCACTTTTTACAAAATTGCACACATACCTGTATACTACGTGTTGCAAATTCAACTCCTATTGTTGATTTAGATTCCAAATTAAATTCATTTCTAGTAAATCGAGATAGTAGATTACTTTTTCCTACTCCTGAATCTCCAATTAGAACAACTATAAAAAGAAAATATCAAATAATTAGGGTCAATAACTCATAAATCTAATTTGCTTATTATTGTCGTAGCTGTCAATCAAGGAGATTTAAGTGAGGTGTCTAAAATAACTTAATTACATTGTTTACTGCAGAATTAAAGGTCAAAATGTACAAAGAAGTAACAAAGGGAATACAGATTTAAGCTGCTTGACCTATGACACAAAAACATGACAGTCTACGTCATTTAGTTCCAAACGTCAAATAGAATATCATCGAAATATTGCCAAAAATATATGATTGGCTATATTTGCACAATTCCACACAAGTCTACATTATCAACAAAATAGAAGAATAGAACATACCTTTAAATAAATAATCGTACTCGTCGTCTCGGGTACCCATCTTTCACTGCACAAGTTCAACCCTCCCCAGTCAGAATACTAAACAATCACTAGAACAATTATTGCATTTATACTTTGTGAAAATATTGTATTTTTCCTCTAAAACTGAGTATCACAAACACATAACGCTTCTGTTTTGACACGAACACAAAAAGATGACACAGATTAAGAACAATTTACACAAATACAATTCTGTGAAAATTTTGCTGTAACACAAAATGGCTGCTGATGAGCACGGTTCTGTCAAGTTGTCCGCGACGCCCCTTTTGAAGTGCGCGTGCGCATACTACTTTTTAAATATGATTTTGTTACTAAACTCCTAAAAATAATGTTTTATCAATATATTACAAAAAATAATAAAGTATTAGTAAAATGATAACCAAATATATCATTTCTTACATGCAACTCAAAAGATTCCACATAATATTAATAGTTTTATGGGAATTTCGAAAATAAAATTTTATGAAAAGTACTATTTAAAAATTATTATTGACTCCGACTCGAAGTTCTACAGATTAGGGCTGGCAAAAAAGACTATATATCGATTTAAGTCGACTTTTTAAAAAAGTCAATTGATAAATTCTTAAAAATGAATTTAGACTTTCAATAATATCAACATTTTTATCGTTGACTTCTTCCATTTTGTTGATTTTTGTTTTTACGTCATTATCTCGACTTTTCGATTACCTGAAACTAAAACTTTTTCTAATTTTTTACCTCTAAACTTTTATAATATTAGAGTATTTTTAATAGGTTTTTGAATATTTCTTTATATTTTAGATTTATAAAAATGTATTTCAGCTTCATAATTACAAAAATAAATCACAACAATGTTTATATACAGGGATTAAATAATTTACATCTTGATAGCAAGTTTTTTGAAAAATTTGTCCTGTCAAAATCTTTTCAACAAATTGACAATCAATCAAATGTTCATATAAATAAAAAAACATCCGGCCAAATCAAATCTCTAGTGATATTACTTTCGATAAGTTTTTTACTTGATAATAATATACCATTGAAAAATAGTTTATATAGAAAAATTTATATTTGTTTAATTGTTATGTTTTTTCGATTATATCGATTATTTAACTAAATTTTTCAGATTTTTACGACTTTTTAACTTTTTTAATATTTTGATTTTTCTGGTATTTTCACTTTTAATTATTTAATTATTAATTAAAATCGGCTTTCTGTTTTCAAAGTCTGCCAGCCCTAGTAGAGATAAATCTTGATTTCATCTGCCCTGTTTTATTTTGTGTAGGTAGAAAATAACTGAAGTAAGTAATTGCAAATATTTATCTATAATTCGATTTAATATAAAACATGCACATGTTGAAAATACACCCTATATCATTAGAAACACAAAAATAAGTTAAATATATCCACAGGGCAAAAGACTTGTTATAATTTTAAGGAACAATAACTTATTTTACAGTAATAAAACTTAACCATAAATTGATTTTAAAATTTATTTCCAACAGACTAGAAAAATTGTATACTAATTTCGAAATATGTATGCTAAACTAATTACGATTCCCTAACTAGAATAATTTAAATTATTTGTATTGCAGGGTCCTATCTTTCTGGGAAATAAAATAATGCTTATATATTACAATAAAATTACAATTGTTACTCAAATGTTACAGGGAGTAAATTCAAGTAAAATTAATAAAGCTGTACTTTAAACTTTAATAATTACCTCATCGTTTAACATATTAAATTACTTAAATAAATTAATATTACCTATTAGAAGACAGGAGAGGATTTAGGGACCGAAGGCACAGGGACGACATGGGTTAGAGACGTATGTTTCATACGGACACATGGCATGGAGGCACATACGGTATGAGCACTAATCAACCAACACAACATCACAAAACATCACCAAGTCATCTACTAGCAGTACTCATCCACCATATTTCAGTCTGCGATATGTGATTCATCACATGTGACAACTCACCGTTTGCAAACATTTATTGATTCATTCTTGGAAAGTCAAGGAACCTTCGTGGTTTGTCAACTAATAAATAAAACGCTTCGGAAACGCCACAACTCAATAAAACAACGAAAATACGACAAAGTACGAACTCACAATTACGTTAAACTTCAATTATTTTACTTTAAAACTTTTATCAGTATTTGTTATTTTTGTAAAATTTACATAAACAAACATAAAACATATTAATTTATTTCTAGAAAGGTATAATAATACATGAGCACGAACTATAACTAAATAAAATGGCGACTTTTTAAGACCTGTTTTTAATTAGTTTATATTTATTTTGGGTGGTATTTCCGCTCCACAAATTAGATTTTTTACGATAAATTTTTATAAATTTAATATCAAAAGTGAAATGAACACTAAAATGTTTTAAGACTATAAAAAAAACGTGATATTTTTAGCCTTCCAATTTTGATAATAGCAAAATAGTTATTTGTGCAACTAGTGTGTAGAGTAAGTGTTTTTTTAGTAGTGCTGTTTAGAAATTATAGCACGAGATAAAAAACGCTATGTTACACACGTGTTGCATACATTTTTCCTACAACCGAAATATTAATAAAAATTAATTTCAAAAGTAAGTTAAACCATTGACAAATTGGTTTACGTTGCCTAGAAACGGCTACTTTTTACACACTAGTGCGTAAAAAGTAACAACAAACTCAAAGTAGGGCATAAAGTATGTATTTTATGCTTGGTTGTAGGAAAAAATAATTTTCTTTTTTCATACAATTTCAATGTCCAAGTATAGCCATCTTTTAGAATATTTATAATTTGTAGTGTAAAAATTGTAATTTGATTATAAACCTTCACAATCCTTATTTTTTAAAACATTAACATAAAATTTAGACTCATCTTTAATACAATTTTAATTTTAAAAATCCTTATCAAATTGTTCGCTGCCGTTTATAATTTATTTAATTGTCGTGCATTAATTATCATGAAATATAAAAAGCATAACATTTCTGCAACTTTCTTAAATAAATTTTATTAATTATCCGGTTTTGTTTATAAATATTAACCGGTAAAAAATGAGTCTCTCTCAGTTTACATAAAATTTTAATAATAAAAAACATTTTATTAACTGTTCAAAATCTCTAATTTGTCGTGTAACAATTTATTGTCAACCATCAGATTCCTGTAACTTTCTACTATTTTAATGTCCGGTTTCGTTTATAAATATATACCGGATGTAAAATGAAAAGTTAAAATTTCTAGCGTGTACTGAAATATGGTTAGAATGAAAAAACGAGCAAATAAATGTTTCGCTCATCCCTTCAAATACTGTACAAACCGTCGAGATATGTTTGTAAATAGTCTAATTAGATACAAGAGGCACATTCCACAAGACACAGATGAGTTGTAACAATTAACAATGTAATGTAGGTACGCTGTTATGCAAAGCTCTAGTTCCGTTTACTTACAACTGTATCACATACATTTCTATACAACATTGTAGCACCAATGATTTCAAATCTTAGTACGCGTTAGTCCATTGTAAAGAAGAGAAGATATATCTATGTATATAACGTATCCAACAAATGTTCGGCGTCGATCTTAAAAATGTACAATTTTTCACAAAATTTTAACTAACAAATAAATAAATAGAAGGGTTTAACCTTTTATACACTTAATATCACACACAAGTTAAAATATACGTTTGTATAACAATAACCGAAGATATATTGAAAACTAGTTATTAAAATTGTTCATGGCAATCTTACGCGATAACCATTTGGGATACACACTCATAAATAAGTTATGTTATCAGGCGGACAATTCAGAATCTATTCAAACGAAATCCAATCTTTTACACCCATTATTATGCAGTCGATTCCATTTAATTAGGTCAATGGTATACAATATTGGCATTAAATCTTTAAGAACAAAAACCCAATGAACCCTTTAATAGTAATTTTTTATTGAATCATTAATAAATTCAATTATTAATCCTATATTTAATTTGAATTCGTATTTTCTTGCTAGCCAGAGTTATTAGCAATATTTTCATTTTTTATTTCTTCATTTATCAAATGTTTTCTAAATTTATAATTACTATGAACAAGTCTTAAAAAATATATTTCAATAGTGTTTGTAATTTAAAAATATTACTGGAAATAGAGCTAAATATTAATAGCTAATGTTTTGACACACTTTAGTTCAGCTCAATATTTTTTTTTTAATTTTCCTATAAAAACTCTATTGTTACAGTAAAAATACATTTCTTAGTTTCTTGCACAAAAATGTAAAGATGGAATAAAATTTGCTTCAAAGCGAAATTAATAAAAAAATGTATGAACTCATACGAATTTAATTTTTTTATAGGTTTGATTAAACGGAATCGACAGTGTTTAAATTTTAAAATACGTATCGATTAATTTAAAATAACTAAAAACAAATAAAACTTATTTCGAAATATGTAATTGTTTCTTCTCGATAAAAACACATAAAAATAAAATGTTTACAGAGGAAAATTACTGGAATTCAGTCATATATTGTTATTTTTGGCCTCTACTAGTTTCGACATATCTTTTGCTTTTCTTTTTTCAAAAGGTGAAAATTATTTTTAAAAAAATTTGTTTTTGATTGATTTGATGATTTTCGAGTATTTGATTTTTCTTATTTATTTATAATTTTAAAGTATTGACAATTATTTATGTGTACGTTACATTTTTCAAAATAATTTTCATTTCTTGAAGTGTTGCCAAAACTAGTAGAGGTTGAAAATTATAACTTAATTCCGATATATCCTCTGAATTTAGTCAGTTTTAGAGGTAAGTTAAAATGAAAATAAATATTTATAAAACGCAGTTTTCTAAATTGTCCAATGGCAGTATCGATTTGCTTCCGAGCTTATTTGCAAACATTATAATATTATTGTCAAAATATTGTCGTGGTTTTGGAAGCACAAGAAACATAACTTATTTATAAATTGTGTGTACTTTTTTAGTTGACGAAAAGCCGTGCAAAGTATAGCAAGCATCTGATTTTTCTCATCGAATAAGATCAACTTGAAACCAAATTCAACATTAAGAATGTTATTGTGTAATATAATAATAAAATAAAGAAAAGAACATAATACCAAATTGAAGTAATACATTTACGTCGTTTGTCCGTCACTGAAAATAGCGACAAGTATATCGCGCGACACGACCTCTGATCAACGCACATAAGATCATACATTCGCTAAAAAATATATGCTTCGGAGAAAGAATCCTACGTGCGTTGAAGAACTCTGCGTTCTGAGAGTCGGCTACGTCCGCGATTTGTGGCCAAAAAACTACTCTCAAGGGTTCCAGCCTTAATCACACATACACAGGTCCTTGATTATTATCATTATCGTCCAGATTGATGGATTTGTTGAACGCCGGCCCGCCCCCATCGTCAAAGAACCTCCGAAACGTGAACTCAAAGAATCCGTGGAAGGGTTTACCGTTATCGAGGAGTTCGTCCGACTTGTTGGAGTCCGACGAGCCGGAGTTCCGCAGCTTGTCTGGGTCCACCGGGTCGAAGTTGGATGTGTCTGTGGGGTATTCGATGCGAGGAATATGTGGGGCCACCTGCCGCCGAAGACCTTTCTCGAAGTCGATGGATTTGAAGAATGGATGCGACTTGACTTCGTTGGCGTTTTTACCGAGACGTTTATCCGCGCTGACACACAACTTCAGGATTAGGTCCATCCCTTCTCGAGACAGGTTCGCTTGGGGTGGAATTTGTAAAGTTGTCTCCCAGTTTATTACCTACAAAGGAAATTCATTCCATATTCCATAGCTGCTTCTTTTCTTCACAAAATGAACAATAAACTTCAGCGTTAAACAAAAATATGAGAATGGACTGTGACCTTAATCGCATTTAAAGCAACAATTACGAGTTCTCATAATAAAAACTGTGTATAAATGTATAAGTTTGTTCGTTTCGTTAAACTGCATCTACCGTTGTCTGTGACAAAATACTAAAAAAACGATTATCAAAGTTTTCATCATTTGTATAACCAGATTTTGAATTTGACAAAACTATTTAAAAATGAAAGATGTCCGGTGCTTTTATGCAGTCAAAGCTCCAAAGTAACATAAGTCACGTTTTATTATTGCATTCTACAAAAATATTAGTATTTTGTTTGTAATAACAAATTGGCCAATAATATCGAACATACTGTGTAAGTTGCATCAGCGGCATCAGTCTTTAATAAATAACCACAATTGTTCTTTTTACTTTATACTAATTTCACTTTAAACTGAGGTAAGATAAGCAGGATAATAAAAAGAACACGACTATAATCGTCCAACTGAATGTTGCATTACACGTCGCATCTTCTCTTGTAAACTTTATTCGATCGACTCTCAAAAAATACTACTCATTATTGAACAAAAGTGGCAGAACAAAATAATATTACAGCCATTGTTGAAGCGGTAGTAACTAACATTTTGAAACTCTCTTATTTCTCGAATAATAAATGACTATAATGAAGTATTTAACAAAAAACTAAATTGTATTTATATTTACCGGATATACGAATTCTTATTAAGGAACGCACAAAATTTAAAATCTAGTGCCAGTTTTTAAGGGCCGATTTTTCAATGTCCTGGTAAGTGTCCAATAAGACTCAGTTAAATTAATTTTTATAGATAAATTTTTGAGCAACGAAACGAACAAATCTATTGAAACGCTATTTTTGTGACCTAGGTGGTCATGAAAATGAAAAAGATTTAGAGCTAGATTCATAAAACAGGATTAACTCATAAACTGATTTAAATATATCGAATTTAAAACTTAACTTATTAATTACGCGATTTTTAAGATATTTTAAAATGTTATCTGGAATTAAAATATGATCACATATCCCATTAAATAAAAACCACTTCCTCCCTACCTTGTATTGTGTTTCGGCAGGCGTATTGGCTAGAAACGGCGGACTCCCAACTAACATCTCATACAGGATAACTCCCACACTCCACCAATCACACAGCTGGGTGTAGCCAGTCCTTTGCAGGACTTCCGGTGCGATGTAGTTGGGAGTTCCGACCAGAGAGTGCGCCAGACACCTCTGGTGTTCCAGCTTCCGTCTCCGCTCGAGAGGTTTACACCGACATTCGTTGTTCCAGTCGTCCACGGCGTCCATTGAGTCTTGTCGGTCGTGTTCTGAGAAAACAGTTTAATAAGATCTGTACGGACAGAATGAGGTGATTGCCGTACCGTTTCTTTGGTAATACTTGGAGTTATGCGTCCATCGAAACCCAGTACACAGGCCAAAGTCCGTGAGCTTGATGTGGCCGTCCCGGTCTATTAAAATATTGTCTGGCTTGATGTCCCGGTGAATGAAGCCCATTTTATGTACACTTTCTACAGCGCATGTTAATTCTGCTATGTAAAACCTACACACAATCAAATATTTATCATTAGTTGTTAGAATTTTATATATTATACAATACTGATCAGTAAGTGTTTTCGCACATTTACGGACTGAGAAATCAGCAGTAAAGTTTAATCAAAATGACAACCTTTCTCAAATAAAATTATTCAAATATTCTTATTTTTTATTTTTTTTTTATTGCGTCGATTGTGCAAAAAACATAATAAGTAGGGATGTTCCGATACGAATGATACGATACCAGTATAGATATTTTGGTTTCGATAACGGTATTTTAGTGTACAAGGTGTAACACCAAAAGCGACCACCGCTATTATTTTCTTCATTATTATAGTTATAAAAAAACTATAGCATTAAATTGTAGGATACTAAGGGGGGTATTTTATCAGAGAAGAAAATAATTTTTAAAACCAATCGTTCTCAAGTTACAACAAAGATGTTATATTTTTTCAAATACATATTTTTATGTCTATTCGATAACATATTTTTTTCTGAATTCAACCATGTATTACTTATAATAAAAATATTTAAAAAAGGCGATTGAAATTTAAGTAAATATTTATTTTTATATTAATATACAGTAGGATGAAAAACAAGAGTGATAAATTTAAATTAAAAAAGTAATCATTGTTAATTACTCCGTCTCAATAATAATCGATTTGATTTCCTTTATTTTGTTCTTTTAGATTTTTTTCATTCATAGCCTATGTGCATTAATAATAAAAATGAATATTTATTTAAATTTCAATTGCATTTTTCCCATATTTTTATTAAGTAAGGATAAAAATTAATAATGGTTGAATTAAAAAAAAAAAAAATGCTATCGAATAGGTATAAAAAATATGTGCTACATTCTGTAGATGCCAATCTTTCAATATTTTTTTAATATCAGTACATTTAACACAGTATCAGAAAACATTAATTTATTTAAGGACGAATGAATGTTTCCTTTTAATTATTTACCTCATTACAAATTTGACCAATCAGGATGTCTCATTTTCTATTGTTGTGCATTTTAAATATGTGATAAAAAAGCAAGGTGCTATTTAATCACTGGAAGTCATGGATACATTTTATTGATATGAAAAATTTTGTTTCATCTGTTGTCATTCGTGAAATAATCTTGACCCTTCATGCTAAAGAAATTGATTAAATTTGAATGTCTGGCTTATTTACAAAATTTTGCTTTTAAAAAAATATTATAGTTCATAATAATTTAAGATAAAATACCTCGACCTACGGTCTCGATTTTTTTTTAAATTACTATGTACGTTTTTTTAAGCAAAAATTATTGCATAAACTAGAAATGTCATTTTAATCGATTAAAATCTTAGCACGCGATATATAACTATTGATTTAAATTTTTTCAACATGAAATTTAACTTTTTATTACTTCTGAGAAAAATACTCACAAAACAGTATTTTCTTGGTACTTGCATGAAGAAGAGTAGATAATTTAATTTTATTGTAAAAATCCAACAATAATAGAAAATGTGTTTATATATTTTTTCATTGCTTCCTATATTCTTCTTTCGATACTTGAATGTATCGATATTTTTCTTTCGATACGATATTGGTATAGATAATTTTTATTCGATATTTTTTATACCTAAGTATTAATACTTTCTCAGTATCGTATATCCTTTCTGATAAGCATTGCGGGCAGTAAAAGTTTTACAATTATAAAATTTAGATATTAGATTTCCAAAATCATTCTCAATTAAAAGGTATTGCATTTAGAAACATAATTAATTATAAATCTGGGTAATTTTAACTTTCAACATAAAAATATTTTAATTACGAATAATATGTCAAAAATACGTGACATTGATGAATGTATAATTAAATCATCAATAAATTTCGGACGTCACATTAGGAATTGATAAGTTGTGAATGGAAATTTTACAATGGAATTATTTAATCAAATATGTACTTTCGGATAAACATTATTTGGAAATTTACTTCGTCAGTAGATAAATAAGTATATAATTTATTTCCATGTACGTATTTTAATACTATGAAAAATAAAAAAGTGATTTCTAAGTATAGTTTCGTGATATCACAAAAACATGTGTTGTGATAAATTATCTTATAAGTTGGCCGTCGGTATGTACGTTATATATTTTCCAGGAATGAGATGTATAAAAATAAAAAAGATAGCATGATTGTCGGCATTAATGCAAAAACTGTATTTTAAAACGAGTCAAATGAAAACCTTAAAAAGGAATTTTACAAGTTGGCAGAAATATTATATTAAAAAAAAAAAAACTGTGGTATAATTGTTTTATGTTTACGATTGGTATATTGTAAACATCATTTTATGAACAGACCACATGAATTTTAAATTTTATATTTGACTTTTACTCTCTGAAGAAGACCCATGTGGAGTCGAAAACGAAATAAAGCTTTACAAAATTGACTGAATTCTAGAAAGTTAATGTCCGATTCTATTCATCGAGCAGCAACAAAATCTTCTAATATTTGAAATTTGTGTATCTACCACACCTCTTACTTCCATGATTGCGTTTCAAGCGATTACCATTTCTTTAGCCCATTAAAAGAGGTATTAGGTTGTAAAAAAAATTGTTTAACGCGCTCAGATTTGATTTGAGTGGAGTGTACGATGTGGGGTTCGATTCCCAACCTCACCAACTATTAAACAGTGCCGTGCAAAAGGGAAGAGACGAAGGGGGGTATTATAAATTCCTGTAAATACGACACTTGCACGATTCGAGGATGCCTTTGACCTTAAATTATGAACGACAGGGCGACTTTATGGTTGGTTCCTATTCTAAATATCGCCTTTGGTCTTTGAGGACAATACCGATTATAATAATTCTAAACTAATCAGTTTAACCGTTCACAAAACATAACAAAATCGACACCGCGCACTGAACACAATAAAATCGTCGCCCACTATCTACTGAGGCGCAATGTATCATTGATATTTTATAATTATGATTTATTTTACATTTACTGTGAACGTTGAATGGTAAAAAAGTGAAAATTAGGAAGATTTTCTTAATATTTAAAAATTTAGTTTTGTCCGCCAATCAGCAGAAAGATCTGTCAGTAAACTTAAATTGACAAAATCTTTTTTTAAAATATTCAGTGGCCAGGACAGACTAACCAATTTGAATTTACTACAATCATTAAATTTGAAAAAAAATATTGATAAATTTTTTTCCTTGAAGGCGAGAATGATTAAATTCAGTTAGTTTCTGTAAATTAGTACTTATTTTGTACTATTCTATTTATGTAATTTGTTAGTTATTTATTTCTACTTTACTTGACTTTGATTAAAACGTTGTTTTCAAAATCAGTTTCTTATATGTTTTTCTTAAAATTTCATCAAACAATTGCAATAAAAAAATATCGTCTGTTCCCAGGAAAATTTTAAAAATAAAAAATTTAGGAATTGTCCCGATCGCAACTTTTTCTACGCACGGCTCTGATATTAACCAAAATAAAAATATTGCTGTGTCCAAATGGTTCAGTACTGTAAGCTGTTGGTCTCTTGCAGAGATTTAAGGTTGACAATCTGTATTAAAACCTGGGTTTAAAAACATCGTGTTAATGTTATACATGTTTAAATCCAAGTGTCCGATCGAAACTTATTCTTATACAACGGCTTTAACAGGTACTCTCTTAGCCATATTAATCTGTTATATCGAGATTCTAATGTGCTTCACCAAAAAATGCAAGTAAAAGTGTCATGGAATGGGTGAAGTTCATTTCTCTATTTCATATGCGGCCAAAACTTGGTTTAAACGCCAATGATTATTAAAAAGTAGGTAGTGAGGTGGAGCATAACAGACTGTGCTTGTCACTAAAATATATTATTTTTTTTAATTCAAGGTTAATTAAGACTTCATTGAAAATAACATACATTTAAGATTCTTAAGGTTTTCATTTGTCGCTTCTTACCTGGCTAAAGGTTCCTCGAAGATGCCCAGCTTGATCAACAAACTCATGAGATCTCCCCCAGGTATATAGTCCATGACAAAGTACAAGTTATCCTTGTCTTGAAAGGAATAATACAACTTCACTACCCATTCGTTGTCGGCTTCGGCGAGGATGTCCCTCTCGGCTTTGACGTGCGCGACCTGGTTCCTCTTCAGCACGTCTGCCTTCCGCAGCGTCTTCATCGCGTACAGATGGTTCGTGTCTATCTTACGCACTAGAGTCACTTCACCGAACGCACCCACACCGATAGGCTTGATCTTCGTGAACATCGACTTGTCCATCTTCGCTCTCTTCAGGCGGATGTAGTTGCTCTCTTTCTGCGAGAGCATCTTGCGCATTTGGCACTGCGCTTCCGAACTCAAACCGATCTTGGCCATCTCGGTTTCTAGTTGAAGGCGACGGAACATTCTTTGTTTGTGGGATTTGATCACGTTTTCTATGTGTTGTTCCATGAAGAATTTGAACGCTTGCGGGGAGTAATTTCTAACTTTACAATCTCTTCTTTCTTCTTCCTTTTCTTTGCTCATGTGCTTCCGTTCGGGAATTGGTGATTGATGTTTGATTTTTTTGTAAGGTGGAAGTTGAGGAGGTTGTGACATTTTTCGTTCTGTACTTCCGTTCATTACTAAGTAATTATTTTTTGTGCTAATGCTTGAAGAAGCTACTGGTGGTAAAGGTGGTGGATTGTTATTTTCGACACCTGGAGATGGTCTTCCTTCACAAGACGACGCGCTTTGAGGACTTTCAGATCGTGAATTTCCGTCGGGTATGACCACCGGAGAATACTTTCTTTGTAAGGGTTGATGATGATGTCCGATTCCCTGCACATGCGGCGATGTTCTAGGAGATATGGAACTGTCCACCACTGATGCGACTTGGTTCATATCTTCAGTGTTTGTGTAGGGAGGTGGAGGTATGGGATGATGAGTTGTGATTCCTCGCTGGACCGCCAAAGCTTGCATAGTACTCGCGTAGCTGGGCGGTTCTGTGGTTGGCACACTCATAGCTCCGGTTGTGACCGCGGGTTGGACCGTTTGAGGCAGAATTGCAGCAGGTTTAGAGTTAGTGTAATGAGTATTCTGTTGTTTTTGTTGTATGGAGCTCGCGTAGCTGGGCGGTGGAAGTTGCGAGGGTGAGTTTGGAGACGTTGTGGAAGGAATTTGAGGTGAAGTTGGCGCAATAGCAGTCTGAAGTACCGGTTTTTGAACTTGAGTACTTTTAACGCTTTGCATGATAATGGGCGGTTGTGTTTTGGCTTGGCGGGCCCCCCAGGCTTGTAAGGGCGTGGGCCTGGCCATGGCTGGGGGCGTAGCCGTCGAGACAGGCACGGGACTCGGACTGCCAGCGCTTGTTGGGCCGGAGTATATTCCGGAGGAGGGGCTCTTGCGGTAGTCTTGCTGGGACTGCGTGGGGCTCTGCCTGCTCTGGATGCTGGCGGTGTAGGAGGGCGGGGGCGGCGGCGCCACTGAAGGTGACGTGGGTATTAAGGGGTACGGAGGCGGAGGCTCTGCGGAGTTGGAGCCCGTGGGGTACAGACTCAACGCTTGCATTTGCTGGGAGAGCTGTTGTTGGACCTGGGGCCCGTTCTGGATGACCATGGGTTGGCGGCCACTCGGAACGGGAACCGGCCCTGGGGTCGGGGGACATGCCGCCACAGGGCTCGTCCCTAAAAACATCAAATCTTTATTACTATAACAAATATTATTTTAAGGAGTGTCTTGTGCAATGTTTATTTTACCAGTCATGTAATTTGTAATGTAAAAAGAATTTTGTGGTTCAATAAACTGTCTAAATAAAAATATGTTAGTCACAATAATTGTTTTAGAAATTGGTCTACATACTTTTCGAATGAGTTTGTATGTTTGGAACTTTGTTCGGGAATAAATATTTTGTACTTTGGACGATTAAATAACATCTTTTTATACACGGAAATAATGCACGGAATGTGAAAAATTATATAGTCACTTAATTATTCATACATCTATATTTCACATAAATTTAATTCTAAATATGATTCATCTAAAATAATTTATAAACAATTTACTTTACAGAGCACTTATCTGGACATTCCAAACAACGAAACAACACATTTTACGAAATTATTTTTGCAAATCAATAAAAAATAATACTTCGTCTGATCTATACTATAAGGTTTGAATATTTTGAACGTGACGTCTAACTGATCATCCGTCTGAATGTACGTGACTATCATTTTATAGAACTTTTTTATTTAAGCTTCTAATATCAATGTCACAAGTTGATCAATTTTTAATAAAATTGGTCAACCAAAAGTAGAAGTATATTCCGTGTTTTGCAAATAATTTGTAATGGATAATTATTTACAAATACATGAAGTTACTGTAAAATATAAATGTTTATTTGAAATAAAATATAATATTTTTATCGTACAGCCATAGCGAATGAAAGTGCCCTGCTACTCGATAACCATAATTCAGAGTATTCCTTGGATACTTTTTAGGGAGGTTTAGTTTAGCACAGAAAACATAGAACAATGTTTGGGAGTTTTATAAATGTCACACAAGACACAGAAACAGACCTCAGACATGCATATGACTGATTACATATTCAGCGGTTCACGGTCCGCTGTTATTTTGTTTTTCAATAAATCTTATGCTTTTCACACAAAATTGGCTAATTTTCTACTTAAGTAATTAATTTTGCATCGTTCATTTTCTTTCTTAAGCACAGCATCATGCAATAAACAAAAGCAAGTTTTTCCAGTCCCTCTAGTAGACTTTATTTGCACTACCACGAAGTATACCGAATCGCACCGGATATGGACGAACAGAAAACAGACAGAAAATGAACCATAGTCATGTGTATGTTTTGTGCTCTGTGTTTCTTATAAGTGGATACATCTATATTCTAAGATTTTTTTCTGTGCTAAATTATGTTTAGTTTTCTATATCACTTATAAATCAATCATGTAATCGTGAAAAATTTTGATTGTCAGATTTCAACGGAAATTTTCATTTGGACCATCCCTGAATTAATTTTGACTAGTTTCTACTTGAAGTCTGTATGCACGTATGTATCTCACATATCTTAAAAATGATTAGTCGTAAAATGGTTGAATTTTTGTATATGGGACTAGTTTTGCACCTTCTTTTTTTATTGCTATCGGCAAAGCCAAATAGTCATTTCGTTAGTTTGAGTCAATGTTTGCTTACCCCTTTGCCCGGAGCTGGACACCCCGGAACTCGAGAGTACTGGGGAGGGCCTGGCCGGCACAACAGGTGCGGGGGACATGCGCTTGAACATCTGCTGCACGTTGTTGGGCACGGGCTGGTAGGGCTGGTGCAGCGGCGGCGGCGTGGAGCTGCAGCGCGGCGGCGGCGGCGGCGGCGGCTCGCCGAACTCGCTGGGCGAGTACTGGCGCGCCACCTGCGGGTGCAGCTCGGACAGGCGCGGCGAGTCGGAGCGCGAGCTGCCCGCGCCGCTGTCCAGCGCCGGCGAGCCGCGGTGCAGCGGCAGCTCGCGCTCCAGGCTCGGCTTGCGGATCAGCTTGCTCGAGTAGTTCGGCTTGTCCGGGGATTGCTTCATGAGGAAGTCCAGGGCGGCTTCCACGCGCCCGCCGAATAGTTGCAGCGCGCGGGTTGCCGAGTCCTGCAAACACAAACACACATTATACCGGGTAGGGAAATGAAGTTCTCATTCTGTTTCAACACCTTATGCGGATCTTCTTCAGAAAGTAAAAATTAACTGCATGAAACCACAATAGGGAACGAGCGCGCTGCTATTATTTGGGCCCAATCACCTCAGTGGTCGTGGTCCAGAAAAGAACGGTAACGTTAAATAGACGTCATAAACAGGGATGGCGACAAATTTAATAAAGGGAAATATGTATTGGCAATAATTGGTGTTTTAAAATAGTTATATAATAAAAAACTAATATACTATCTACAGAATGCGTTCTCTTTTTTACTGCAATCCCTTTCCATGACGTTTACTTAAAGTTCCCGCTCTTTTCGAGACTACGACCACTGTGAAGTTGGTGTGAAGTCGTGCTTGGACCCAATCGACTGCAGCGCACTCGTTCCTTAATAGAAAGCGCATTCTGTAGATATTATATTAGTTTTCTATCATATAACTATTTTAAAACACCATACTACGGCCAATATATCTTTTCCCTTTTTAAATTTATCATTATCCCTGTTCATGATGTCTATTTAAAGTCCCCGATCTTTTCTGGATCACAACCACTGAGGAAATTGGGCCCAAACGACAGCAGCGCGCTCTTGCCCTATAGGCTATGTGATCATAATCGAATTTGATTATATAATATAAGTGAGAAAATATAAAAGCTAACCACTATAGCTTCTCATTATAATCATAAAAACTAAACATTTGTTTGCAATAATATAGTTATTAGCAATTTAATTTTCTGGCAAAGGGATGTGACGTCAGCATGGTAAGATCGTGAATAAGGCAGGTAGACTATCCCTACACTCCCAATGTATCTGTCTTCTTTCATGATTCTACCATGCTGAAATTATTTATTATTTTTAATAATTATTTACTAGAAATCTTCAAATGATGAATCGATTTAAAAAAAAAATGGGTATTTTTTGTTTTAAACTAGTATCATATACTTAAAAATAAAATTTGGCCACATATCCCATTACAATTAAAATTAATAATGAAAATGAATATTTTATTGCAAACAGAAGGGTCCTGGAAATTAAAAATGAAAATTTTAAAACACGTCAAAAAATCGCGTACGATACTTAAGCAAGCCAAAAACTAGATATTTGACGAGTCTTCTTTGATGTCAGAATACATTTTATATTTATATACATTCATCATTTTACTAGCCCTGAGGAAGGCATAAGTGGTGTCGAAACGTCGGCCTTGTAGATAATAAAGTTTTTTTGACTGAATACCCTATTATTACGATCCACATAATTAAAATTAATTCATTAATTTAAAGTGTGACTGAATTGCAAAAGTATATTTTCGCATTTCCCATTCTAGTTAAGAAAACTTGTACAAGATTATATTAGATGACTATTTTTTTTAATTACAAACTGCATTCAATGAGACAAAATTTATTAATACAATATAGAACATATTATATTTATTGAACATGAAATAAAAGATGAGCTGTACAGCAAAAGAAAGTGTTTATTGAACAAATTTTCAGCCGTTACCGAAACCGGAACTGAATATTCGGCTCCTTTTCTAATTTCGACTGAAACTGTAACAGAAACCAATACTTATGTAGTTAAGTTAAAATTTAGTTAAATATGTATTAAACACGGAAATCTAGTGTATTTCTTACCTCTTAAGGTATTATTTGATTATTAAATTAAATTAATGTCTTCAATTTATTAAAAAATCGCTTCATTTTTTTAAAGATAATGGATCATACTACGAACCCACTTTTAAAAATAATAAAAAAAGCCTTTAGGAAGCATGCTTTAAATTTCAAAATTATTAGGCTAGACGTCACTTTTAACAAAAGCGTTCTATAAATTGAGCTCGTAATACTAAAGATGTAAAGACTTTAGTTATCTGTCACCACCTTACAAATATCACAAATAATCACAATCAAATAAAAGGTCTTTTCAAGAAATATTTGTCGAAAGGAAGAAAAGTGAAATAATTTAAAAAAAACAAACTATTAATTAACTTAACAAAAAAAACCGTTCAGAAAAATCCGACAGCGTCCGATATGACACGAACACTAGTTTCGGCTAATTTTTGACCGAAACAGATACCGAAATTTCGGTATGACACTAAACATTGTCATTCGCCTCATACTAATAATGGTTAATTTTTTCGATGAGCTATCTATTATTTCGCAAAATCCACCCAAAAAAATGCGAGATTCTCTGGTTTTTATAGATCAAGTTATTCATTAAGGCAAGCAAAATGAGCTGCTGTTAGAATTTTGTTTATTAAAACTGTAAAAAAATAGGCATATTTTTTTTTTTACAAGAACAACTGCCTTTGACTTCTTACTCATTCATTTCTGTACTCATTTAATTATTACAGTGCATCCTATTTTTTTTTTAATGTTGTTAATATTTAATTTAAAAAAATAGTTCTTTTATAATTATTATATTTTGTTGTTCATTTATTTTTCCTGTTAAATTATATATTTTATATTATTTTAAAAACAACTCTGTATAATTTCTGTTATTAGGACCAGTAAAAACACCACAGTCCCACTTTTGGTACGATGTGGGGGATTGCAAGTGGCTTCCGTGTCCGTATTTGGGAGTTTGTCCATGTTTGGCTGGTGTAGGGTGTGGAGCGTATTGAAGCGGAGTTTAGTGAGAATTTTTGGTGATTTGGTTTGGTGCCAAGGAATGCGGCATTCCGCGGACTACTCGCATTATGTCAGCCAACTACAACTAGCGAACTAGGCGCACTCCACTCACACCCAGACCACACACCGCATCGGGAAAACTGCCACCGAGATATACGCCATTTATCACACACAAACATGCAATTTGTATGAAAGTTAAAAATAAATCACTATCGCAAGGAAAATCAATTTTTACAAATTAATTTGATGTTAGATTAGAATGAGTATAGGGTGAGATTTGAGGGTCAAATCCCGGCTTCCAAAAAATTGCGGTAGATCTTGGACTATTTTAATTTTTTTATATATATGAAACCTTTACCTAATTTGAAAGTAAGTTATGAGTTGAGAAAGTCTTATTTGTTATTTGTTAAGCCGTAACATTTTTTTTAATATTCTGTGACGTAGTTTTTAAGGCAATTCTCTTCTCAAACAGTGTTTTGCAAAAAAATTTAATTACAAAAAATGAACTATTTCAACTGTTATAAATAACTATTGTATTCCTTACTTGATAATATGTATAAATAATTTATAATAAGCATTTTAATACAATAATTTATATATGATTACGAATATTAAAGTCCAAATTTTGACAGTCACTGACATGATTTTGCTGCCTATCTCATGTAACAAATCTTTCATTTCCTTACAATGAGTATTTTTTTTCACTATTTCCCTGATCACACAGAATTTAACAACTTTTTTTTCTAAATTTAAATTATCTCTGAAATTCGCTTTGTATTTTCTATTTAATTACCAATTGTAGATTAATTGTCAAATTTGACATCTGACAGTAACAGTAGGGTTTGGAATTAGGTAGATGTGTGAGAGAAAAGTGTATTATTGTGACTAGATATTAAGGGCATTAAATACACAATTAACTTAAAAAAGCATAACTTTTTTAAAACTTTGATGGTTCCTATCATACAGAATAAAGTTATGAATTGACTAAAAGTGATAAAACAATAACAATTAATGTTATTTGCATTATATCGCGATGTATTATCTCGCCGAATTATAATCTAGCATTTTATTTTCTTCGGATAAATTTCACTTTGACAGCTCAAACTGAGTGCAATTTGACAAGAAAACTGTTTAAAAAATAAAATCACTTCACCTATGGAGTTGTAATTTTATTGAAATAGTTTTCTTGTCAAATTGCTAGGTAACAAGATTTTGTGATCAACAGAAATTTATCCGGTAAAATAAAAAGCTCTTGTGCTTGTCTAATTACAATTGATAAATATTTTTTTCTATTTATTTCTAACTCTTCTTCTGTTTACTACTATATATTTTTTGATCATAAAAAACTAATCTATAACAGCACTCGAATGAGCTATAACCGTTTTGAATGTTAGAAAATATCATTATCGCTGCATTATCAATTTTTACAAACGATTTTCTGTTTATTATATTTTTCAATTTATCACATGTTGTATTTTTCGCATTTTACTTCATTTATCTGTAATTGACCTAGGTCACGAAATACTGCGACATTCTAAAAGCGCTCAGATTTGAAACGACTGATAATGTACATGAACTTCTGCAATTTGGACGGAGTTATGATGGTTTGAAAGTGATATTGATGCAAGCGCGATTTCTAACCGATGCCTGCGGTATTCGCGATTTCATGTGCATGGAAATATTTCAGGGTCTCTCATTGGTATTCTGTGTGGCTGGCCTAAGCCGTTGGACGGAGCTTTCAGCAATGCTGATTTATTGATTATTGCAAGCACATTTTCAAATATTTTTGCAATACCATGGAATTTTCAAATATTTTTCCGCAATAGATGACAGATAACAGGAATATATAAATAGATGGAATATAGGGACAGGAATTTTATCTATGTTTGATATTTTTATTTACAATTCAACATGCAGATGCTGACTATCAATATTTGCAAAGAATTTTGATTTATCGTGTTTGATTTAGATAAAAAGAATGAATTCATATACAGGATGGTCAAACGTCCCGGAATTAGCGGGACAGTTCAAGTTCAGTGTTTCAGTGCTGTCCCGATTCAGTAATATATTTTTAAAAAAACGTCCTGGGTCCTTTTTGGACATGAATTTGATGATATAATACGCTCTGCTTCTGACGGTCTCGCTAAATAAAATTTTTATTAACTATTTGTCACATAAAAATGGTTCCCATGGTGTATTCTCCACAACAGCTTTAGAGCTTGATAGGTAATGTTTCGTAATAGCTCTTTATAATATAAATAATGAATAAGCGAGGTATTATAAAAAGTCAAATTTTGATATTTGGAATTTTTAACGAATATCTACGAATTAAAGTCTTTGCAATATGTTTTTAATATTTTGAATGTGATATCTATCTGTCCGCATGTATGTAGAATGTGTGTAGTGTATTTCTTATAAGAATGTAGTTGATGTCGTTTTGCGGGCAGCGGTTTATAAGCATTAAATAAAAAATTTCAATTTGGCTGGGAATTTGTGCAGTCACTATTACTTATTACATTGTTATTGAGTAAATATACTATTATTAGACGAAATATTCATCATATTAATAGGTATGACAGTAAATAATTCATTATTTTATTTTCCTGAAGAAAACATTCCAACAGTTTTCATGTTGTACACTTGGCTCAGATTTTCTGGGTTAAAATTTTGGTCCTATTTTACTCAACATTATGTTTTTATAAAATATAAAGCAAATTCGGCTCAGATTATATGTAAGCTTTTGACATCAATATCACGAATTGATCAACTTTTGGTATAAATCGGTCAATCAGAGAAGAAAGTTTACTTTTGTAATTTTTTGGTTATTTTCGATATTTTTATTATAGAACATATTCGACGGTGGCAGTCGGTTTTGTGCTGGCCACAGCTAATTTTTTTGTTTCATATATTTCTTACAATAAATTAATTAAAGTTAAATTTTTAAAGTTTATCCCAATTATTTGCAATCAAGTAAATATTGTCGATCTTCAAGATCGAACAATGGGGTATGTGACCATACGAATTTCAGTAAGTAAGTCATCAAATAAAACACTCTCTATCTGGCGGCAAAATTTGGAACCTTAATACCGGGTATAGATGTCATGATTTTTTGAAGTTCAGAATAATTTTCTCCTTGTTTTGAACACCTCTATATACATTTTTTTAAAAACATGAGTAATAAAAAATAAACTATACCCGGCAAAAAGTTCCAATATTGCCGTGTGTAGCGCTGACATCTACGATGGCATCGCCATCTTCTCAGTACAATTAAAAAAACTAAACATTAGTTTGCAATTTTAATTTAATGTTCTGGAGAAGGGATATTTGATGTTAGACAGTAAGGTAGGGTCGTGGAAAAAGACAGGTAGACTGTCTCTTACGCTCCCAGTCTATCTTTCTTCTTTCACGATTTTATCACGCTGACCTCACAAAAGCCCTTTCCCAAATTTTTAACAATTATTTTCTCGTTAACTACGCATAGGTTTGTTCCAACAAAAGTCCAGAACCATTCAGAACTTTACTGAGTTAGCGCAAAGCTATTTTATCGTTTCAACAAGCCGATTTAAAAATTCAGAACTTATAATGCAGTGTTCCAAGAGCGAGTGAATTTGATTTCGAACTGGTTCTGAACCGTACAGAACGTTCTAGGATTTTTCAAGAATTTCTAATTCTGACTCAATTCACGTCCTATCTAATATCACTTATTTTGTTTTTATTAAAATAAATTCGTAATGGAAGAAGACAGCAATTATTATCCTACCTTCAATTTGTTATGTTAAAATATAATAAAAGGCACGAGTTTTCCTAACAGGTGTTTTTTATTTTGTGATTTAGGGTAGGATACACAAATAAAATTCTCAATCGGTTCTACGTCGTTCCAACACTAGTCAAGTATGGATTTTAAGCAGTTCTGAATCACGTTCTGAACTTCTTTGAACTTTCTGTTGGAACAAACCTAATGAATTGGTGACGTTATGTTTACCTCTTGGTAGCCCATTTGCAGCAGCTGATTGAGCGCGGCCTTGTCGAGCCCGTTGCTGCCGGTGCTGAGCCCGGACGCGGAGCTGACGCCGCTGGTGGTGCTGAGCGTGGAAATGGTGCTGGCGGCGCTGCTGCCCACGGCGTCCTTGGCGAACGGCAGCAGCGAGTTGTGGATCTCGGCCATGGCCTTCTGGTGGTAGCCGGAGGCCCTGGCCGACGCCTTGGCGCTGCCCGGGTTCATGCTGGGTTCCCTCTCCGTCTGTCTGTCGCCGAGCGAGCGGGGCTGCTGGCCCATGCTACGCCCCGGGGCCGGGGGCCCCCGAGGAGTTACCTCACTGCCATTCGACACGCACCAGCAGAAGCGAGCACCGGGCGCCTGGATACCGGACACGCTTACAACCTCCCCACACACATTCCTAAAACAACAATAGCACCATATATACCATACAAAACCTAAACCACAATATACAGAAGCGACACTCCATAGTCGGTTCTATGACCTTGAAGCATCTCTCTCTCAGATGTGAGTAAACTTTCCGATTTTAAACAATGAGCCCTTTAAATTTGAGCACATTCCCCATCTCTCTCTAATTCTCGTTTCTCTATCTTACTGTCGCTTCTGTATAAACCTATTCTGTGCCTAAACCACAGAATAGCTTATACAGAAGCGACAGTAAGACAGAGAAATGAAAATTAGAGAGAGATGGGGAAAGCCAACAAATTTAAAGGGCTCATTGTTTAAAATCGGAAAGTTTCGTCACATCTTAGGGAGAGATAGGGGAAGGCAACAAATTTAAAGGTCTACACAATGCTCCAAGGTCATAGAACTGAATATGGTAATATAAAAAGTACCGGCACGGAGTGTCGCTTCTGTATGAACTATTCTGTGCCTAAACTAACAACGTTCATAAAAATCATTTAACTTTTTTACAAATATGTCATTTTTTAAGAACTCCAAAATAGTACTAAGGGAGGAAAAGCTGATTTTGCTGTCACTTCACGCAAGACCGAGAGAGAAAAAGCGTTCCTCCCGAGGGCAATACGATAGTTTTTGTAACGATTGCAAAAAAAAGAACGATCCGAAAAGTGTCTATTTAGAGGGAGCAAAACGCATTTTTGTTTCCTTGGAATATTTTGCTTCCTACAGATACTTTGCTCCCCCTCCTAGGTCGGAGGGCGGATCAAAACGCATTTTTGCTTCCTTGGGATATTTTACTTCCTAGAGATACTTTGCTCCGACCTCCGACCTAGGAGGGGGAGCAAAGTATCTCTAGAGAGAAAAGTCTTTCTAGGGAGCAAAATATCACAAAGGAGCAACAACTTTTCGGCTTGTTTTCGTGCACAAGTTACAAAAATGTATTTTTCTTAAGACCTTCTTATGTAAGTAATGGCCGATTGCACCAATATTACTTAAATTTTAAGATTCTCTTAAATAGACAATATTACATCCAAATTAAAATTGAAATAATATTGATGCAATTGGCCATTAATGTAATTAAAATTTAAAATTTGATACTAAGGTTTTAGAACATTTTTAAGCCAACTGGTTAGAAACGAAAATACCTCAAGGGAGCAAAACGCGCTTTTGCAGACACTTGTAGGCTCGTTTTGCGTGCACATGATACAAATATGTATTTTTAAGACCTTCTTATGTCAGTAACAGCACTAATATTTCTTAAATTTTAAGATTCTCTCAAATGAACAATATTATATCGGAATTAAAATTGAAGTAATATGTGTGCAATTAGCCATTAATGTAGACATTTTAAAATTTGAATTTAAGATTTTGGAAGGAAACATTTTGAAGTCACTGGTTGGATACGAGATTTTATTTTATTTATGCCCAATTGCACCAATATTACTTAAATTTTAAGTTTTCCCTAAATGGACAATATCACATCGGAATAAAATGTATAATGAATTCTTCAACATTGCTGTCAAAATTTCGATGAGCATTTTTTTGTTTAAATATTGCTTAAAATTTAATTTTTGATGTACAACTGGGAATTAATATTTAAGATTTACATTAATAATTATACAATACTTAATATTGAACAGAATATAATTTTAATTCTTTAATGGCTGGTTGCAACAAATATTATTTAAATTTTAAGTTTCACTTAAAAGAACAATATTACATCAGAATAAAATTTTAAATGTAGTATTTATCATTGCTGCCAAAATTTCATTTAAGGCTTAGTTGCACCAACAAAGGCTTAAATTTTAAATAGCACCTAAACAAAAAAAAAATACTAATTGAATTTTTGACAGCAATGTTGAATAGTTCATTTGACTATAAACAAAAACTTAACGTAAAAATTTTACAGATCAATTGGCTTTTGTTTTTTTTTCATAAAAAATTGTTAGAAGTATACCGTTCTTAATGTAAAAACAAGTGACAAGTGCTGGCTTGCCAAGCCGAACATTCGCTATTTCCGAATATTAAATTATGAAAAAAAAAAAAATAGTATTTATAAAAATTGGTTTCATTTTTTTTTCGGTTAGAAGTTACCGTTATTTTCACCTTTAAAATATCAGTAAAAATGAGTTTTTCGTCCAAAATATCGGTTATTGACTTATTAAGTTTACTCTACGGGCAGCGATGTCTCAAAAGATCTTGGGTTTAAATCCCAACGTCGCCAATAACAAAAAAAAACCGCTTTGTCCAAATGGTTATATTATAAAATTATAGCTCAATTATTGTTATTATTTATAATATAATTTTGCCCATTTTTAGATTTAGAAGATGAACTATTGTAATTTAATCTTGGAATAATTATTATCAAACATCTTAAAGAATGTCTATTGTGGTAGAAGTACCACATGGGAATTTTGGTAAAAATAAAAAGGAAGTAACGATTTTATGCTAGAGATAAAATTCCTGAGAAAAGATAATGTATAAATAAAATATTTTATCAATAAAATATTTCTTTTCAGATGTAATTAAAAAACACATCTATTAGGTACTTATTATTGTTCGTATAATTGGGTGTATAAATTTTTTAACGATACAATATTTTTGAACCCGGATTATCTGTTTAATATATTTTTTTATACAAGAAAATGCAATATTTATTCCAATGATGAAATGCCGAAATAAATTTACGTGGTAATTAATAGATAATTAAAAATATCATATCATACTAAAAATAAGTAATCATAAGGAAAATATGTGGTTCCGGATTTTAATTATGAGTTTATCTAATTAACAAATAAATATAGAATATCTAAAGAATGTTTATCTCCCAAATATTAAACAATGGATATAAAAATAACCCAACAAAAAAGTTTTCTGGTAGTCTTAGTAACCGCTATTACTTGTTTTATTATTAGAAATAATGACATATTTAACGCCTTCAACAGATGCACAAATATGAAAATATAAACCTACATACGACACATCATTTATTACTAGATTTCTAGATAAAGCCGATTATTATCTTAATAAACAGTTAGTAAAAGTTAATTCAATTTCAAGAGCAAGAGCAACGTTCTTGCAGGTGAAGTAAACAAAATAATCGAGGCTGTTATTATTCAATTTAAAAATTGCAATGGAATCAAAAATGTTAATGCTATAATTTAAAACTTGTTAGGTTATGTTTAGCAATTTGCATTTTTCTCTATTACTAGATTACAATCATATATCTAATAGTAATATCTATTAGATACATGGTTACAACGAATTGTTTTAATGCCACCAGGGTGTTAAAAAAAGGTCACAAATTTTGAGGTTACATTTTTAAAAACAAAATTAGGGATAATACCACTGTACTTAAATATAGTTTTTTTTTTTATTTTAGAAGAATTAAAATTATGTTATGTAATATTAAATTTCGTACATCTAATATATTACAGATTTAAATATTAAAATATCCCTTTAACCAGTAGCATAAAATAGTATATTATTATACGAGTTTTATAAGACGTATCATTGTTCCATAAGTATAAAACGAGTTTACTGTACTATTTTTTATACTTTGCGTCACTTATTTTGTAAATATCTCAAAAATTTAAATTACAAAAATTAATTAAGTGTAATCTAGGGATTTATATTAAAAATGGCAACCCTGCTGAATGAAGTTGGACATTTATAACTGTTATAATTCATTTATAATATTCTGAAAAAAAAAATCTATACGTTAAGACTTAGGAAATTTTAATATGCTTTATAATTAGCTTTGTTTATTTGGTTTTCAAATGTATAATAATTTCAAATTGTATTAAAAATCATTTTAAAATATTTGAGATTATCATTTTGACATTTACCGTTTGGCGCAGTACCAATTTGGCAAAAAAAAATACCAAAAACAATTTTAAAACGTCCGATATTATTAAACCGTTTTCGATATAACAATAAAGCAATTGTTAACAAAAAGTATAAAATTCAAATTCAAATGTTGATCATTTGTTTTCATTCAGATTCAGAACAAAATATATACAGGTCACAAATTTTGAAACCCTGAAACAAATTCGAAAATTTGAGCCAAACTTTTTATGCTACTGACTAGATGAAAGATTTTATTTATTTAAAATTATGAATTATTATTTACAAAATACTTAATATTGCATAACACTACGTTTTATTTCTTATAAAATAAAGAAATATTCAAATCTATTCGTACTAAATTTTATACCTTAAACTACCCCAAATTTGCGAATTCTTAAAAAATCTATTTGAAACAATTTCAGATCGTCACAATATATACCCTTCTTAAAATTTGTTAGCCTTTTTAAAACCCTGTGGTGCATTCTCCACTAGTACGAAAATATGCGTAATGTAAAAGTGTTATAAAATCTGTTTATATACATGTAAAAGTGATAATGTTGCGTACCTGTCCATAAAATGGTAAAATTTATATTAAACTGCAATTAAATATCGTGTTTTTCACTTTAGAATAAATTATAGAAATAAAAAATTAATTAATATGTAATTAGTAGAAAATAACACTAAATCCGAGTGAGATAAATATTTTCCATGCATACAAAGATTTTATGAATACATTATAAATTAGAGTCTTTATTATTATTATACAACTGGACTGACAAGTTTTCAACAGGCATTTTTTCTAATGGACACTCATTTCGTCTCTTGCACATACTACCACAAACACACGCACGCACACGTACGAACATGTCAGTATTAATATGTAAATAGTAATGTGTATCACGTGGACCAGTCGCTGTGCACTCTACTTATGAAGAGAATTATGCCACTGCCATGCGATTGTTAGTCAATGAAGATTACAAAAATTTATCTCTTTCGTAACCACATACGCAAGACAAATCAAAATATTTATATTTGATTTTATCAATTCCTTTTTTGATTTCTAATTAATAAAGTTGTTTACAAAACGCGCGTTCTTTTTTGCTAATAAGTGTTTAAAAATAAAATATACATACTGAAGTTTTCGATATTTTCATAGCAATGGCGCAAGTTCAAAAATTTCATTTCACATTCCAGAGTTTTTTCTAAGCAAGTTTCCAATGACAGGCACTTAAAAAATTCCACATTATCACATGTAAACGTAGTATGAAGACAACATAAACTTGATGATAAAACTCTGTAGCTATTCAATATTGATAATAAATAATTTAGCACGTCACTTATGCAAATATTTTTCAAATTTTGTACATTTTTTTTATGACAAGATAAGTAATTTTGTGATTGGGGTTTGTGATGTCAGGGAAATTCATGGAAAATCCACACGAAATGATTGAATGTAATCAATTGAGTAGTTGATGTTAATTAAAGTTGTCTTTCAAGAATTCCAATGTTTTTAAATGTCTGCATTGATGTAACATATTTATGCTACGCACATTTCAACAACATTAAAATAAACAATCCCGATATGAAATACCTCCAAAATTGATATATGTGCCAAAGTATGCAACACTTACAATAGCCCTAGGCGTAGCTGAAGGTATTTGTATGTGCCAAATTACTTACTATCAATGCATTCCATACCCGAGCTCGTATGGCTACACGATATTTTTAAATGACATTTCATGATGATAATGACATTAAATTCATCTCAACCGTTGTCATTTCTGACAACGCTCGTACCTATTTTGTTATTAGTGAGAGGCTGGATTTAGAGAATTTGGAGAATTATCCGTAGTGGCATTAGCAATTGCTCATCTGTACCGCATTCCACAACACTGCAAGGTAATGACACTTCAGTTCTAAACTTGGTCGTTCGGGCTGTATAAAGGCACTTTTACATTTTTTTATTATCACTACACATAAATTTAGCACTAAAAAAATCACACACTTTATTTAAGGCACTAAAATTCTTTAACTAAAACAAAGGATAATTGAAACTACAAGCAATACACAGTCCGACATATTATTTTCGTGTGCCAGCACATTGCCAACTATATATTCTTTAGTGACATTTTTTCAAACTAGAAATTTTTCTTTTCTTAATTCTAATATCATTTTCAATAAACACACAATACTTTACAATAAATTCTTTTAAATAATCAAAACAAAACACTTAAAACAAAAATTTAATTAATATAAATTTCAAACTTTTAAAGCTAACTTCACGGGAAACTGTTGTACGAGGTATGATTATGAAAAAATAACCTAACTTTAACTTTTCGCAATCTTCAAAATTTTAATAATAAAACAGTTAATAATTAACAAAATAAATGTTTTTTATCTCTTACCACGGCAACTAAAAATCAACAATAGAAATGGGTAAAGTGATGTCAATGATAACTAGACCAATAAAAAATTATAACATAGAAGCTAGAGCACATAAAGTGATATCAAAAGATAAACCTGCCCCTGCTCCAAGACATAAAGCTAATATAGAAGAGGCAGAACGATTATTACGAGGTTTTACAACATAAAAAATTGTTTTTTATATTGCCTAACCTTACATAATTTCTAGAAAATCCTGAAACTATGAAAGAACTTTTGAAAAAGGACTCTGTACTTGACACACATTTAAAAGATGTTTATGTGAAATCGCATGACCCTATGGTATTTTGTTACAATTTATTAATCTCCAGATAAAAAAAAGTTTTTGTTTCAGATTGTTACAACAACCACCGAAAATCCAAATAGGCCCTTACCCTTAAGTAGAAAACTAGTAGACCAATTAGAATTTGGTTTCCACGAACCAAATTCCGTCTCAGTTGGACGTTGTACGCTTAGACAAGCTTTAAAATTCCTTACACAGCACCAAGAAGACGCAGCTACTTACAACAGCGCAAAAATAGCTCTAGAATATAATCTTCCAGAAGAAAAAGTGAGCAATATACTCCATTACTTTAGAATCTACAAAGTGTATATACCTGAAAAACGCAGTAGAGTAGTTATAGCTGAACCTAGTATACCTAAACGGCGACTAGTTAAAGACGATCCTATTAAAAAATTAATAGAAGAAGAACAAAAAGAAAAATAGTGTTTGTAATTAAATAGTCTTTTAATTAAAAAAGTATTTATTGTTAATAAAAATGTTTACTGAGCTTGTTTATCCCATCTCCATATTGTCCCATCGTCGCAAACACACAACAAAACATTTCCGTCTCGACTGAGGCTAGTTTGGCGGATCGCGGTTGTACATCTCGGATGTTGTAAAGTTGTACACCGTGCTTGTGTTGGATCACTAACGTCCAAATCCCACACGTATGTCTTGCCGATTTGGTTACCGAGTGCCAGAGTCTATAATGTTTGTACAAAACCATACATTAATAATAGTACAAGATTTGAAAAAAAATCTATAAAAAGCTTGAATAAATCACATAACTGTGCCAATAACTACTCATTTAAACAAATGATCTCTAACTAAAATGCAACAATTGAAAAACAACAGTTGAATTCATTATTATTTTGTAATCCAAAATGTAAACAAAAAAAATCACCGGTAGCGTTCCAGGCCCAAAGTATTTTTTATCCTCTCCATATAGTTAACGTTTAAATGTCAGAAACTTATTCTCAGTTCAAATTAAAGAAAACTTGACTAGACTAGCGTTAAACAATTCAAAAATATATTGGCTCTCACGTAGGGCTATCAGATTTTGAGTTAACCAAACCGGGACAGTTTGACGAGGGAGGGTTATATATTAAGTTGATTTAGGGCCCACAAAAATCATGATATATTTTAATTTGTTTTGGAATCATAAATAACTATTATTTTAAATCATACACACTTTTCTTAAGATTTGACTTTTTGTAGAGAATTTATCCCAGTTTAATTTTGTATACGATTAGTTTTTTGATAAAATCAATTATTCTATTAATTCTTCTCTTATTTTGTTACATAATTGAAAATAATAAGCTAACGTATGTAGTTGCTTCCAAAGAATGATAACATTTGTGTACAAAAAATATATATGAGACATTTCCATTTGAAATATTTATAAAAATTGACTTGTGAAGGATATGCGTAATGATTTTATTCACGTGAATGAACTGTAGTCACATTTACAAATCACACTTTTAACAAAAGCGCTCTATAAAAATGAGCTCGTAATATGGGCTATTGACTCTTAAAAAAAGAAAACTTTACATAAAACCGCGGGCCAGATACAAAACAAAACCTTCAAGGACCTGGTGTGGCTAGTGGGCCGCCAGTTTTCGACCCCAATTTTAAAGTAGACTTCTTATTGGCCAGAAATAATCGCGATATATAAAGTGGCGTCATTGCGGGAAAAACTACTACTAGGTTAAAAACATACTTTGTTGGAAAAATAAATTTTCAAATCAAATTTTCGTTGATTATTATACTTTTTTGGGTTTATTTTATAAATGTGTATAGCCAAGAGGATAGGAATTTGTTTTCTTACCTTTTGCCAAAAGTCCATGGCGAATCTAACAAACCAAATTTCACATTCCTTATATTCAAATCTGTGTATGACAGTCACATTAGTTTCTCCTTGTCTTAAAGTCTGGTCTTCTAATCGTCCAGGTTTCCAACAAACAATACAATTCTCACACGACTAAAAACAATTGAAGTAATAAAACAAATACACATCAAAACAAAACACTAACTTTTGACAAAACAAAATCGCCGAGCCATCGCACACAGTCTACGTAATTCCTGTGAATATCACGCGTTGAAAAATCGGGAAAATGTTCTTTTAAAGACGGAAAGGGTCTCACACTTCTAGCAGCGACCCAAGTGTAAGAATTTTTTATGGATTCATTCATAGAATCTTTATTTATTTGCCATAGTTTTAAAGAATGGTCCATGCCACAAGACATAATTCGATCTCCATTTAAATCAAAATCCGCGCTTAAAACTTCATCTCTATGGCCTTCTACTCCTCCAAAAATTGCAATACACACATCAGTCTTTATATTCCATAACCTAAGTGCATGATCTTTCGAGACAGACAATAACAAGTTAGGATCTTTCGGATGGAATTTCAATTCGTTTACTGCATGTCCATGACCGATGTATTGTTTAACACAATTCATAGAAGCTGGACTGAATATTCGAACGATTCCTCTAGATCCAGCAACAGCTAAAATAGGCTTGCCGGTTTCTTCTTCGTATGACCAAGCACACGTGTAGTAATTTTCATCTAAATCTGGATCTGCGTAACATTGCAGTATTTTTATTCCAGTTTCTTCTGGACATTCGTAAATTGTAACTCTGTTGCTACCGACAGCAGCAAATACTAAAGGTTGCCCTTCTTTTAAATAATGGTTGAATTGAGCACCAAATAATGGTTGGGCATGGTCTTCTTTAATACTACAACTGTTTTAAACAATTGCCTAAGTGGATATATTACATAAAACTTTATAAACTTACGTGTATTTATACAATGGTTTGACGAGTTTAACAACTTTTTTTCGTCCTCGTTTACCTTTCCTACCTGCTTTATTTGTAGGTGTAGCACTTCTAGAAGTATTATCTGTTGTAGAAGTACTCCCAACACTCGATGTTTCATCCTATTTTGTTTAAAACAAACGCCGATTATAAACATAACCAAACTTACACACAAAAGTGTACATACTAGCTCATCGCCGGATTCTTCAGTGAGATTAGCAACATCCGAATTATTTTGTTGATTATTCTTCATGGTTTTGGATTTCATTACACTGAAACTTAACTACACAACAAAAACTGACATTTGAAACAACTGAACGCGGCTAAAACAAAAACATATGCCGCTAGTTACAGATATGCTTTACTGATGGCGCCAGGTGACGGGATATAGAGCGGCAGTTGTTTTATCGGTGGAGCTTTGTTTGAAAACTTATTGATGGCGCCACATGTCGGGATAGAGAGAGAAAGGGGTAATTGTTTTATCGGCAATTTTTTGTTTAGAAAATTCAATTTTATTATTTTATTAAGACGAGTAAATTTATTTTCTTATTCTACAACTAACCTGTTTAATGTATAAAACATTTTTATAAAGTACAACAAAAAATACAACGCTGATAAAATTTGATGACACATCATATATTTAAAATATAATAGCGTTATTAAATATAATCAAAGAGGACCAATGATTGTTGTTAAACTAAACTCTGATTATATTTTATAACACAAAAGCTACCACACATAGATATGACAACTTAAGCATATAAAATCTGAAACTTATTTTTTGCAATAAGTAATAATCAAAAGCACTCAATATCAATTCTACGATTTCGGAACTAAGTACAGATAACTAACTTACTAATTTAAGTATCTTAAGGATTCTACTTTTGTATCTGTTGGCACTAACTATAGAATTTACATGGAGAATAACCAATGTAATAAAATATTTATAATTAATGATATTTACACAATAACGTCTGTTTAAAACTTGTATTTGAATATGAAAACAGGACGTATTAAGGCACTAATGGTTCTTTAGCTCATCATATAATACACTTAAACATTTAACTTTACTATAAATATATTTAAATACATTTGCACTGTGTATTCAACGAATAATATAATCTTCAAAAATGATATATACATTTTAAATTGCACTTTATATTTATTAATCATCAGTATTGCTTACTTTAATTTGAAAAGATTGCTTTTTTTGATTATTGCTATCTGAGATTCTATAACAAGTAAACAAATATACGTACCATATTATAGTCCAACCAAGCAAACGAGTTCTTGTTTAAAATATAAACTACACATGAGTTACGAATTAAGTATTATCATGCTACTTACTTATTTGTATATAATCATAATATCATATTACACATGCATATGTGCGATTCTAAATAAATATATTTATGAATTCCAATGTCTTTATCAATAAAATTTAGAAATTTTGTACAGTTGAAAACCAGCAAAGAAATTAATTTTCCAATTGGCACCTTACAGATTGAATGGCACAACTTAACTTACTGCACGTTAATGATATTAAAATATAGAATTAATTTTATATTACATGATATAGCATTTAGCCATCGACCGTGTTAATTTGTTAATCATTACTTGTAATAAGTACTTATCAATACTGTTTGACATGATAAGATTTTATAATCTCTACAGGTTGAGATTCAGAATGAGTATCTTTTCTAATTCATACACGACAACTTTTTTACTCAAATAAAATCGCAATAAATGTTTCACCAACATCAAATTAGATTGGTTATATATACAAATAATTCAAACAATAACATAAAACATTATTCTTTTAAATAGAATACACAGGATGTGCAACGAAATGTGGAACATAGGAATTTAATATGCGGATACTCTCTCCTGATATATTTAGATCAAAACTACAAGAGTACAAAGTAGTTCAAAATTAAATTCTACTTTAGATAAGATCATAATTGTTGCAACAACATGGCTGCAGTAGGAGATATATTAATTATAACATGGGAACAACTTTGTACTGTTGTAATTTTGCTCTAAATCTATCAGGAGAGAGAGAGAGTATCCGCAATTTTTTTAAATCTCATGTTAAAGTCCTGTTCCGCGTTATGTTGTACACACTGTACACAAAAATGGGTTCAATAAAAAAAAAAGTTTCATTTTATTTAAATAATGAAACTCAAGCTAATTTTAATACCATATTTTAAAGGCATAAAATTAAAAAATATATGACGCCACTTATTTAAATTTCGTCTTCGATTTTATTTTGTAATTCACAAATTTGTGTAAAACAAAAAATAGTCATGGACTTCTTCAAATTAACTTCATATTCAGTCATTTAAAATGTAGTTTAAGATATGACCACCAGATGGTGTTTAGTCAAGATAAAGTGACGTCACAAAATATTTAAATTTATTTAATAATTTGAAAAAATTGTATTTTAAACAACATAATTATTGTTTATAGACCCATTATAAGATATAAAATTGTAAATATGTATAAATATAATATATAATAAATATACCAAAATAAAGCAAATAAATTCAATATTTATAAAATGTTATTTATACATAACCAATTGTATAGCAAATATGATTGTTTAAACCCATTTAGGGGTGTGTCAATGATAGATACACCGTAGTAGATATACGGTGTGTATGTGAAGTTGTCATGCATGATACATAGTATTGTATGGTTAGGTAGATCGATGGCTAGAGTGATGATACATGGATGAATGTGTGTTATTATAACAACGTACCGATTGAACCGGGACGGGTCGTGTTTCGGTTGGCGTCCGTGTTAGTTCCGCAGGTTAACACGGGATGACTGGGGCGCGCTCGCGGTGACGTTTGTTAGCACTCCAAGCCTACAGGCCATGGCAACAGCATGGGCAACCAGGTTAACAAGAAAAGAAAAGAAAACAGATTGTTAGTAAATCGTATAGTCGTATAACCAATGCAATTTGCATATAGTTCTCTTTACCCCAGTGTCAGTATACTATTCTTCTACTCGCAACAATCTTTACAAACACTACTCAAATTGCATCTTTTTTTTTCAAATAACAATTGTGATACTTGAAATAGAACTTTGTCTCTGAATAAACGAATTTAATTACTAAAAATTTGAAATAATGAACATTATCAATTAATAAAATAAATTAGATGTTTTAAAAATAAATATTTTCTTTGAATAAATTAAAATTTAAAATAATAATCAGGAACTCAAACCAAGTCCGAATCTGACTATAAACCGTACCGTCCGTGATTTTTATAAACCGTCAGTTTTTTTAAAATTTTAAATCAAAATATAACTAATTAACGAAACGGGTTTAAACATTTTATCTCAAAAATGTTTTCTGATTATTTTTAAATAGTTTTTAAGTAATAAATTTTATGATTTTATTTTTAATTTTGTAAAATCATTTGCATTGTTTAATTCCAATACTTATTAATTTATTTCGAATTTCCAATTTAAAATCTAGATTATAATTTTTAAAAGTAATAGTACCGAAACCAGAGTTTAATTGTTCAAAAAGAACCGATATCCGAATCAAAGTTAAAAACTGAACTAAATACAAAATGTAAATCAAGAACCAAACATGCAACAGTAATTCTTGCGGTTTTAAAATGAATTTGAAAAATTTCTAGTAATAAAGATCGAATCAGAAACTGGAATGAAATACAGAACCAAACAGTAATTTGAACAAAGAACCGACATCATTATTTATTATCCAATTTAGATCATAATTTTTAGAAGTAATCATTCTAAAAATCAGACATCAATTGTTTAAAAAGAACCGATAACCGGAATCGAAGTTAAAAACCGAACCAAATAAAAAAGAAAGAACCAAACTCAATTTTTGAGGTATTAAATTTAAAAAATTTCTAGTAAGATCGATTCAGAAACTGGAGCTGAACCGTTTGAAAATAACTGTTTTTTTGTATCAGAACGAAATGCAGAAGCATACAAAAATTTAAACCAAGAACCGACAATCAACATTTATTGTGGTTCTGCAAATATTGATAATTGACAATAAAAAGAATTGAACAAAAAACCGGATTCGAAATATTTTAAACGAAAAATTTGTTCGTTAGATTTTGTTGTTGTTAGAATTCCTGATTTGACATACAATAAATCTTAGTGCAATCAGACTTTTAATCAGTGCGACAGTCATTGATAATTAAAACCAAGGTGGCAACTGAAAAACTCTTATGCTATTACAATTTTACAATTACATTTACAATAGTTAATAACAATATAAAATATACATGTATGTTATACAATGTTGTATCATTAACATAATGTAGATGATGTATATTGAATATAAATGTTTCGGTCTGTAAAGTTGCGTAGAGTAAAAGAAATAACCCAGAACAACCGAAGACATGCATCTTCGCTTGCGAAATTAGAAACATATTAATAATTAATAAAAACGATACTGGATAATCGTCCTGAACAGATACTGACACAGGTGTAATTAGTAAAGCATTTTGTACATATGTAGCACAAGTTATTGTCATACAACATATTAATATTAACAGTTACAGTGAATATATTATTAAATGCAGCGTAAAGTGCAATGTATCCAACAAGATTTTACATAATGGCGAGTGCAGAAGTACTATGCAGGTTTTATTTATTAATACTGTTTTGAGTGGAATTTTTCTTTAGAGTCATTAATATTAGACTATGATACGATCAGCACACCATAGTTTTCTATACACATACAAACACCCTATAAATAGAGTGAAACATTCGCTCCGTCCCAATCATACTTGGCCATGTGGATAGTTAGTTACAAATTATTAATGGATTTCTTGTTAATCAGTTAATTTCTGTGTCTTTATTGATGAAAAGCAGTGGATCTGTAACATTTCTAGGAATTTCACAATTAAAATAATTTGAAATTGTAATTGATATAAATATATTTCTTCCACAATGGCTCAAGTCAACAACATACAAAAAATAAAATATACTAGGTAGATATATAAAACTACTTAATACTAACACGTATATAAATAAGTGACTCTGTTTGTGGCACAGTTTCACAGACAGAACCTGGGACCTGTTTTGTGATAAACTAATCTCTACGCCAATCGTTTTTGCTGAGATACTTCACTAGGAAAGAAGGACCACTCTTACCAGACATGTGATGTATATTAGCACCCAAAATTTGCAGACTAGTCGCACTCAATTTCAAATATAAACGGAATATTATGACGCTAAAAATTTCATGCATGTTTCAGCCATTATAAAACAAGATTTCCTGTAATAAATCGCAGATTCATAAAAGGGCCACTTCAGATTTACAAAAATACAAAGTAATACAAAAACAAAAAAAATCAATTGTTATTTATGTGAATAAAGTCAAATATTTTCTTTAAAAAAACAACGAAAATAAGTTCCCTTCATTTCTTTTTGTGTACGAAACAAATGATGGAGCCACAAAATGGCGCGAAAAAATAATGAAGCTAACCTATATTTTTTTTTTATGAATTGAAATTTGTATTAAAATGGAGTTAGTGACTACCCTTTTATGAACCTTGTTGTAAGAAGTAAAATGTATTTAAGATGAGTAAATTTGTTGTCCTGTCCTTCTTTCCTTAAAGAGAGCACACCGATTTGCTACACTATGACTAAGATCTGACAATCTGGACACTTCTTTCACAACCTGCAGGTTTGAACACTCAATACTGTTTACGTGGCTGTGGAAACAATGCTATTTACTACTGCATCGCCATAATATTCTCAATCCAATTTGCAACTGGTTCTTCTATCTATTTCAACAATCAACTCGCACCCAAGACCAACAAAATATGTTTCTGGTACTGAAATTTGACTGTTTCCTTGGGCACAGTGTGAAAGAGAAATAGATGGAAGGAAAACTAAAATAAATATAAAAATCTGAGATAAATATTTAACGGTACTATACAACCATAAATAAATTATAAATAAACGCCACAAGTGGTACCCAAGATACAGGAAATAAAATCATGTGATGCTTAAATTTTGTACAAATTGCTACAAAGCACTGTATATTTCCAGTAGGTCTTAGGTAGTGGGTTACCTGTATACAAGCCGTATGCAGATAACCGAATGGATATAAATGGATACAGTTAAAATGGAACTAACCTTGCCAAACCAAATGGCAGAAGCTCTTCACGACAGAGCGCCCGCCCTTTGATAGGGGTGTTCCCGTAACTGCCCCAAGTGCCTGCGCTGCTTAGCAACAGCTGCTGCACCTGCGTCAAGTCAACGTCGCATTTAAAGCAATGTACCATGTAACAATCTCCTAGAACCAGCATATCATTCCACAACAACACACATCCAAATATATATAACTGTATCACTGACCAACAAAACAATTATGCCCTTATTATCACTTCTACAACACTAGCTGCCAAAATTTATCTCATTCAAAATAGCAGATTGTTTCCCGCCGTAATTGCTATACAAAATGGCGAAATTTCATATTAAAATTCATACACATGTATAAACTTTATATCTTTCAAGGTATTACCGAAAAAAACAGAAACTAAAATATTACGATTTAAAAACCCTAAACACAAATAGATTTTTTATCAAAAATTTCTTTAATTATAACTTGCCATTACTTTTAAGAAAGTTACAAAGGTCGTCATAAAATCTACAAATTGAATTTTTAGAAATAAGATATTTTAAAGTCTCTGTCATTCGATTTTAACATATTTACGATGAAATCTGTGGCTGTGAGGATCGTATATACATGATAATTCGTTTTTTAAATCAGAAAATTATTAAAATTGCTATTAAAACGTTTTCTTATACTCGAAGAGTGTGTATTTTCTAAAAAATGCCACAAATATTATTTTTCTTACAACCGGGCATAAAGTGCATGCTTTAATTTGAGTTTTTTAGTTACTTTTCACGCACTAGTGCTAGAAAAGTACTTTTCACGAAAAGTACTCGTTGCTAGGCAACGTAAATACATTTATCAATGGTTTAATTTACTTTTGATAACTATTTTCACAAATTCTGTGATTATCAAATGTGCAAATATTTTTTTTCTATAATACATTAATACTTTTTCTTTTAACCTTTGCTTTACTAGATTTATGAATTATATTGATTTTTCAAATTTTTAAAAGATAAAATGAGAAAAATATATTACATTTTATATTGTTAAATTCAAGACGATAAAATAAAAATCTAAAGATTTCAGTACTATTTAACGCGGTATGCAGAAATCAAAAGTTAAAGTATTTCGGATAAAAATATTCATGTTTTGTTGCAATTAAACGATAAAAGAAATAGCTGTCGCAAGTAGCTATAAATTGAAGAAAAGAATTTGTAAAATTTGATACGGGTAATTATAGAACAAGCTGTATTTAGGTAGATAGAAGAGTAGAATTTTGTAAAAGTGGTAATCCTGTAGCTCGTGTAGAATTGCATAATAAGGGGCTAGCTAAAAATATCTTGCGTGATTGGCACACATATGCGCTCACTGAGAATAATAATAATAAAAATAAATATATATTTGAACGTGCTAAAAATAAAGTAAATATGTAGCTTATATATAATAAACACTTAAAATGTATGTACAAACAAATAAAAAAATACACATAATACCTGATTTTAAGTAGAGATAGAACTCAAGAAATGGTAAATAAACATTTAGAAAATTATGGCAAATAACAGTGATCAATTCGAAATTATAAAAATACGCTATTCTCGTTGTATGTATAAAACTTTGAACGTGGTAACACGATTTGAATAAATGCAAGAAACTTAAACTAAACTAATTTGAATCGTGTGCAAGCAACATGTAACCTAACTGCCTTCTGAACACAATTTTGCTTTTCGGAAAGTTGAGTATTTTATCCCAAAACCGGTGCTCATCGTCAATTAATTTAGCACAATATAAATAAAATAATAATGTCGAACTGACTGAACAGAAACATCATAGATGCGTACAATTATGTAAAATACACTAATATATAGATCTGTAATATATTTATATATACCTATACCCTAACTTTAACACAGATACTTTACGGTCACCCCATAATTTCCAAAATGAATTCACGATACATCATATTTGCAAATTTTCAAATATTGTGATACCCTTTTTTTCATTTTTTTTTAATAATCAATATTCTGTTTTATTAAAGAGTTCAAATAAAAATTATGAAGTACCCGTATGGTATTCCGTGTGCGTAAGCTAAGCTTACAACTTTAAACAACTCAAGGCACAATAAAACTTAATAAAATACCTTTTAAAATAAAAAATCTTTCAAAATGCAAAATATATATATCATACCCTATTACAGTTTTTGATCTTGATCTTTTACGTCGTGTCATTAAAACTATATATTATATTAAACGTATTCTGCATCTGAAGAGTATCACAGTAATCTTGTAAAAAAGAATAAAAAATCTTATTTTAATAAATCTGACTATGTGACATCAAATAACTAGAGAATTCAGCCCCAAGTGTAGACTTAGGGCCAACCGAAAGGGACAGGAGTAAAATTACTTCAAATTATACAGAAACGACCTACTGCTCTGAGGGAGTCATGGTTATGTTTTATCCTTGGACGCCATTTTGAATAACAATCCAACTCAAAATTGAAACTACGTTTCATCAATAAAATTATATTATCCTTATTTATCTACTGTTTATTACTTGTAGTACGGATAAGTAGTAAAAAACGTTTCGTTTCATACATCGAAATATGAAACTTGAATCACATATTTTAGGGTATGATTATCTAAATCTATTAGGTTTGTTCCTGCAGCAGTACAAAAATAAGTCTGCGCAGTTCACTTTGGGTGTTTCATCAGCGTTTGTAAACAGTTCCTATCTGTACGCAAAATACGGCGCATGCGCATTTCAAAATGTGTGCGTCCCGTTTTACATGACTGTAACTAGTTTATAATAATTTGTACGAACTGTGCTTTTACAAAAAGTCAAACATAAGCGGTACTGAGTCAGACTGTGTTCGAAATTTCATCTCAAATGATGATGATTTTGACCTGGAGAAGAGATTGGAAGATAGGATGCGACCAACGCAGCAAGACTACCTAGAAATTATAATAAAGTGGAATTTATAGACATTAGCGAATTAGCGGTTATTTCATTGACGCTTCATTTACTATTTCAACAAAAATCCCGAACAACTATAGTTTATTTTTTAACCAGTAGTAATTTAAATTTTACCCGCCAAAACTGACGCTATTGATTGGCTACTACATTTCATGATCAAAGTCGTTTTGGGGTTATGTTTTTGTAATTCTTGTAAGAACTAAAATATTTCATTTTGTCTGTATTACTTGTATGATTTAGTCAAATTTTATTTCATATTGTATAACATTTTTTAATTTAAATTTTAAAGCAAAATAAAAATTTCAGTTGTCATTTAAAGATTTAAGAAAAAAATCGTTGTCATCTGTCTCTTATGGCAAGTCATTCACAAACTTTCAATAGAATTATATTAAAATTAGTTAAGATTTAAAGAATTTAAATTTATTACTACTAAAAAAAGAGAATGTACAAATATTTTAAAATCATTTATAGGACGTATAAGTTAAAATTTATATACAATACCGTAAAGAATAATAATACTGTAAAGTCTCATTTACCGAGCAGAAATTACACTTGTAAAAGTTTTACAACTTAGTAGCTTGTAAAAGTTCGTTTTCCTAGTGAATAAAAGTGCATAACAAATAAAATTGCACAGATTATTTTTTATTATCAAATCTAGAGTTTGATAGAGAATAGTTCATGTCAGTTTTATCTTAAAAAAGTGTACATTTCGTATATTTTTTAGTCCTGCTGGTTAAAAAATAAAGTATAGTTATAAATAGCGCATGCGCAAAAATAAGTACGGAACTCTAACAAAACAATCTGTGGGAACAAACCTATTATTTCACACTTTTGCAAATATTGTTGTTCTAATACTTGGGAATCATAAAATTAAAACATTGAGAATACTCTGGAACATATCCCTAACTCATACTTGTAGTATGCCAGAACTTTTCGTTCCCTTTTACCGTAACCATGCCTCCCTCCGCGTTGTTCCTAACGTGCAAACAACCCACCAGAATGATCCGCCGTCGCGTACTCCGTGAGCAGAGGGCTGGCCGCAAGCGCCGCGTAGTTGGTGTAGTCCGCGTAGGGCGTGTAGATGAGCCCGTGAGGGTCTCCGGGCGACAGCAGCGAGCCGGGCGGCGCCGAGCCGTTGAGGATGCTCGCGGCCGTGGTCGGCACGCTCATGCGCGGAGACAGGATCAGCGGAGCGCCCAGCGGGGTCGCGGGCGTGCGTAGCGGAGTCGCCAGGCCCGGGATCGCCGGGGACAACAAGCGCTGGGTCTCGGCTGCTGCTGCTGCAACTCGACGCCATTCGTCGTCACAAGCTGGGGAAGAAGTTGATGATCAAGGCTCGGTTTTACACCAATCGTAACCATAACCCAAAACCAACTTATATTAAATTTTGAGACATAATCAAGCCGAAATAAGTTTAATCTAATTGTACATAAATTATAAACTATACATTTTCCTAATTAGTAATCACCTTGGTGCCACTGCCCGTAGATGGCAGCACTAAAATCTGTATAATGGGAAAAACATTGCATAAAATATTAATCACATCTTTTTTATTTTCATAAAATATTAGTAAATTAAATATGTTTACCACAATACGACAGACATGTATTTATAAAAATAATGATGTTCAGGAAAAAACGATACAAGAATTTTGAAAAATTAATTTTATAAAAGAAATTTTATGTAATATTAAGAAAATCTACATTTTTATTTAAAAATTAAAAAAATTAATTGAAATAAAAAAAAGTTAACCTATTACCGATATTTGATACAAAATACAACAAAATTTGAATTATAATAGTACACTTCAATTTTTCAAACATTCTTTCCAAAATTTAGGATTACTACACCAAGTTTTGATATTACTGAATTGGTATCAGAGGCGTAGCTAGGATTTTTAACGCCCTTTCCTGGCGAATCCGAAGATTTTTGTACGCATTATCAAAAAGTCAACTCTCAGATAATGGTGACTGCAACGCGATTGTTAAATTTAATTGTTCGTTGCTTATTTTCTGATGAGTTGAATATTCTTTTTCTAAAAAAAATTTTTAATTAAAAATTATTACTAAATAAAGTAGGTAATATAAAATTAAAGCATTTATGCAATTTTTTCAAAATTATATTTATTCAAATTGTAATCATCCCTAGATGTCTCGGGACATATATCCCCTTTGCCCCATTGTAGCTACGCCACTGATTGTTACGAAAGGCTCTAGTCTGTTTTTTATAAAAACGTAGTGTTGAGTAAGATAGGACCGAAATTTTAACCAATCAGAAAACCAAAGTTTACAACACTGAAACATTTGGAGTGTGTTCTTCATGAATACAAAATGATGATTAATTTATTTTCATACCTATAAATATGAGGAATATTTTTTATTATTCCATTTTCCCACTAACAAAATAATTGTATGTATAAGAGTGTACAAATTTCCACCAAAATTTTAAACTCATATTTAATACTTGTATAACTGGATGCCTCCGAAGCAACATATACTACGTTCTTATAAAAAATGGACTATAAGTCAATTTTAAAATTAATATAATAAATATGCACATCTAAACTTTGAGTGCAATGTTTTTCCCACTTACAAATTTTCCAATTTTACCACTAGATGTCAGCCATCTTATTGGCTCACTTCTTTTGTATTATTTGTTAATAATATTGTTTTTTGTGCAAAATTTCTACTGGATGCAATATTATTTCTGTAATTATTTTTTACAAGTAGAAAACCTTGATAATCAACTTGTGTATAATAATGAAATGAAATGTATTATAGTACGGTTATGAACTAATGATAGCCAATAAAATTTTCAATAAAATGATCCGTGTTAATAAATAATTAAAAATATAATACCTGCGGCTGCTGCAGCTTTGGCACTCGAGTCTCTGTATGTTCCGTTGATGATGGCGAGCTCCATCAATTGTCTCTTCTTCAGTTCGTCTTCTCCATCTGCTTGCTATGGAAAACAGTACAAATTTACATATATCTTATCATATTTCACTTTAACAACCTTCATATATGACCTTTAAATGTATTAATTCATGCAAAATATCTCAGAAACAACAAAATGAGGTTATGTTACACTGACAAAATGGCGGGAACGACTTTTTCATTTGTATAAATTACATGCAAAACTTGAATAATCACAATACATATTTATAAAAATAACTCTCTCATGGGTTAGTAAAAACATTCTGTTATACTTCCAAGATAATTTTACATCATGGTGTGTTCAAATATAGAAAGTTTAACGATTGACAAATGCTTGGAAGTTGGAATAGGAAAGCTTTGTGACTTGAGATGAAAAATATGTTGGGAATATTTGTTTATGATTGTGCACATGACATGAATGTGTGATTTTTAATGTTTATACCTTCTGTTAGTCTCTCTCTAAGTTGAAGTGGAAGCAAGATTAAAGAAAGTTTATTTATTTTAGATTAAATGCTGAATCATTTTGCTTACAAAGTCTGAAAGAGTACTTACTGGTACTAGCAGCTTCTTAACTTCTTCTACAGCTCTCTGTAACTTCATTTTTGCTCTGTTTTCAGTGTCTTCAACTGTTAACAAAACGTGAAGTTCGTCTGTGAGGTGTTCCCAATTTGGCTTGCCTCGATTTTGATCCTCCTGCAAAATTAAATAAGTAATATAAATATTGAGATTATATAACAACCCGGTTAATGTAATGAATTATTAACAAGCATTTCTGACAAAAAATATCATTTTTATCGTAAAAAAAAACACCTTTCCGGTGTGTTTTCAAACATTATTCCGGTATTTTAATTAAGTTTTTAAACACGGCCTTGGAAATCCAATAATTGATACAATTGTTTGTAATAGAGTAATAAATCTTTATTGCTTTGGACGTTTCGATATATTTTGTGGTTATTTGAAATATTAATGCTGTTCAATAAACTAATAGACAAAATAAATAATTTGTTGATTGTATGGCTAAAACAACAACATCAAAATAATGAAAAATATCAACTGTGACTACCAATAGCGTATCCAAAATATGTTAGTGGGGGACATGTATGTTCGTACGAAGAAAATACGCTAAAATATTTAGTAATTTAAAATATATTTAATATATCAAGAATTATTTTCTTTTCAGTTATTATATTTTATAATATGTGTTTATCAAGCATAACAAATTTAACTAGGGGTTTCTGCCCCCTAGAACTTCTAATGAAACGCCTCTGGTAACCAATTATGTACACTGATTCGAGCATCCTTTCCTCATCCTTTTTACTCCACTTATATTTAAAAAAGAGCGAATGGAACTAATATTTTTTAGTTAAAAAGAATGATAATTGTATTATATATATATATTTTAGCATTTACTCAATTCGCAATCGAAATAACCGGTAGGAGCGCTGTTTTCTGACGTTCAAGATGGCTGCCGTACAATGGACAAATCACAAATGTCAATTCATTTGTTCTTTGTTATTGTGGTTCATTCTATTCATTTGCTTACTATGTTGTGGGTCGTAGTTTGTTTGAATTCTGAGTGTTTTATCGTGAATAGACAAAAACAATCTGACTTCTTTAAATTTGAGATGCAACCCGACACAACATTTCAAATATAGTTTTTTTCATGGTGAAAAATTCATTTTAATAACATATTCTCTTAGCGTTACTGATTTTCTCTGCTAGAGTGCGAATTTAATCTACGATTGCAAATATCTTTAATATTATTAGCAATTTTTTTATTATTACAAATAAAATAACGTTTTATATTCAATAATGACATAAAATATCATCAAGCACAACCTCTCGCCATCAGGTAACGTAAGTAGAGAGTGAAGAAATCTTATCACATCATCAGAGATGATTTTTTATAAAAAGAACGGTCACAATAAGTGAATTAGCTGATGTGATGTGATAATTTGTGTAAAAAGAATGCACCTTGTTAAAACCGGTACATGGCGGTGGATAAAAACATGAGACATTATTATTTATGGTACTTTGGGTAGGTATATACTACGCATGTTTATTTTGAAAGACAAAGACTTGGAACTTTCACAAGAGTACTATAGTAAACAATTTAAAAATAATTGCATGTAGAAATCCGCCATTTGATTCCTTATCTACTATCTTTGTTTGGTTACGAATCAATCACTTTTTTTGATTACAACAATAAACCAAACCGTTTCAAATGTTTCTGTTTCCCAACTCAAGACCAACTAGGTTTAAATGCGCCAGTAAATTTGGAGGCTGTCATTGTTACATTACGTGTATAATGTATTCCAGCATCATATATTATCAATAATGATTGATGGAGATAAGTTAGTTGGGCGTGGTGATCACAAGCACCAATCACAGAGAAGAATGGTTGGATACGTATTTGATTACGTATGTAAATCTACTATTTGTCAGCTATATTGATTACAATAGGTGATTTCAACGGAATTTACATAAATATTTTAAATGTTTTTGCACTCTGTTCTAATACACGGCAATAAAAAGGCTAAAAAAAGATTTGTATATACAGGCTGTTCATTTGTAAGAGCTATGAGGTCGATTAAATTAGCAAACAATTTCTATTTTACAAGACTATTCAAATGAGACAAACATTTTTTTAAATCAGTGGTTCTCAAGATATGGCGCCAAATTTCTTATTTTAAATGGAACACCCTATATATATTTACATATTTGGAATCTTCATAAAATTGGAAATTCAATGATACGTTTGAAGTTTATTTCTAGTTAAATAATAAAATCCGTATGTTGGCATTAATTTTGTATACTTTTACTTGAAAATTGCACGCCAATTCTATCTTTAAATTAAAAAATCTAGTTAAAAGACGCAGACTTTGACGTTTGTTTTCTATTTATTCACGGCAACTGCTTGAAAGGCATGATTACGCACAGTAAAACTTGTGCTATTCTTTTATCATTTTGATTATTGATTTGTGTATAGCATTTATTTTTCTGATTTGAACATACGCGAAATAGAAAAATATATTGTACATAATAGTACAACCAAGAACCAAAATATAATTATTTTTAACGCTACTCAGTTTATAAATGCACGTCTTTAATCTCAGCTATATTTAAGCCGCTTGAATCTTGGTTTCAAGTACCACATTACTTACAACTTAACTGGTGAATTACGTCTGTTATTATTATAATTGTGATAACCATTTTATTGCTGTTTTCTTCAAGTGGTCTGAGTTTAAAGAACCAGAGACTTGGGAAAGTCTTTGTCGTTATTATTTATTACCGTTGAATGCTTAAAGCCCTAAGCGGAGTTGGTCTCGTTATGATAAAGGTTCATTAACTTTCAAGTAATGAGCCTTATTGTTGATTGATATGATTAAAGTTATGGGAAAATAACAGTTCGCTTAATTACAGCACAATAAGATTTTTTCAGATAGTTTACTAGCTTTTTATAAGCTTTAATTTTATAGCTTTTAATTCAATTATAACCATACACTATATTTATTGTTTATTATTTTATTATATAATTTCTTATAAAAATAATAAATATGTAAACAACAGAAAATTCTTTTATTGGACTTTCCTCTTAGTGAATAATACGCAATAAGGAAATCTTTAAGTAAACAATTTAAGTAATAAAGTTTTATTATCACATTGTTTAAATGTCAAAGCAGTTGATTGTTTGAAATAATCGAATATCTATTACAAATTGGTTCGATATTTCTAAACAATTTACTAGTATTTATAAAATATTTTTATCTTAGTACGATAAGATAAGGAAATTTAAAATTAGAATTAAATGGGAAAAGCAACATAAAGTAATTTAATATTTGTGATAAAAAACCGTTTTTAATGTAATATTATTATTATTAGTAATGGGAAATAACCATACATTTTTATAGAAATTTAAATAATTGTATTTTACAAATATCGTATATGAATATTTTTCGTTTTTTCAAATAAACGAGAAATAAATGATAAATTTTGGGTATCACAAAAATGAACTATTCTGTTTAAATAAGAATAAAACTATAACTACAGGGTGTCCGTTTTAAGAGGGTAACCATTGGAATCTCGAGAACCGTCAGATATACGAAGTAATCAAGTTAATCATGTACTTATTTTCCCGAAAAAATGCATACTTTATTAGATATGAGCAAAAAACTGATTTAATCAAATATTGTCTTTTGATTATTTTTAGTCCATTTATTTTTTGACTTATATCTTTCAATTCATACAGGTTTTTAGTTTGCACATTCTACAGACACTTTTTTACGAGGATTTGACAGCGGTCCTCAAAATTTTTGTAGCTCGAACACATTTCGAAATATCGGGCCTTAAAGTTCTCTTTAGTACCGTAAAATAGAATTTTTTTCTGTTTCCAACTATAAAAAAAATATGTATGATTTCATTCAATTGACAACTAAAACAAAATGTTTTTGTGTTTACAAACGAAACGAGAAATTTTCTGCGCCATATTGTATATCTGTCTCTCATCTTATTTAATCTTTCACTATATTTCTATAATATGACACAACAAATCCAGAAAAGGAACTAAACTAGTTCTACTGGGGGCTACACATATTTCGCGATGTTTATATAAATACTTACTTTCTTTTTATCCCTCATGGATCCTTTGCCACGGACCATGATCTTACATCCGGTTTCCTGCTCGAGCTGTTTTGCAGTCATACCACGTGGACCCAAAATCCTCCCCACAAAGTTAAACTGAAAAGAACAAACATCCCTAAATTAATCATTGCTCCCTAACTTACTTCACTATGTATGCCAGTAGTATCATTATTTTGTGAATACAATTATTTTATTTAGTATACTTAGTTTGTAAATAAAATATTCTACTTTCTAGAATTGTTACTGCAAACTTTTTAACAATGTAGTAAATAAAAACATTGTTTCATTCGCTAATTTTAACTTCAATTGGTGCTGCCATCTAGTGTTTTTTTTTACTAAATAATGAATCTAACCTCACTTTTAAACACTGCTGTCACCTGGTAAAATTTTTTATATTCCATGGCAACTGAACAAATGAATAAAGTTTATTTTCAACTTTTCATGACATTGCAATTACTGTACATAAAAGTATGTGAGGTTATAAATATATCGTGTTGCATTTATGTACGAATATTTGGTTTTCTGCCAAAAAAATGTCCACCATTCAGTAGTTATTACGCTTAATAAAACAAAGTGCTGAGTAAGCAGCTAAATGACAACAGATAATCCAATTATTAAATCGTTTACACGAAAGAGTTCCATTTAATTTCATCCATTTGTCAATTTTGGGTTGAATTAACTCAATTAAATGAACAAATTGTCTAATTGGACCTAAAATATAGTCTGATTGGTATCTGTTACAATTACTAAATTTATTTTTAATGTAGCTAATTAGATAATAGAGCAAAAACATATTCTATTGTTTCAATAAAAAAGAAAAACTTTTTGAAGGTAGGTATAGGTCAACCTAGCAAACTTGAACAAAAAATGTTTTTTTTTAATAATTCAACTGTCTAGTAAGAATTTTAATTACATTTTTGTGGTACAAATTGTCAATCAAAATATAGTTCTTCGTATCCATGAAGGGCGAAGTAAATATCTAATAAAAATTGATAGTGTATTCAAATTTACTCACATTTACATGTATTTCTCAAAATAATATAATTTTTTAAATTGTAATGGCCTCTTCTCACAATTTTTTTATTTAATTATTCAAAAATAGAAATTTATGTAGAAATATTTTTTAAGACAAATAATCGTGAAATAAATTTTTATAAATTCCCTACAAATTCAAATTAGCTCGTGAAGTTCTACTACCTTTGACCACAAAACAAGAAAACTATTCTCTTCAAATATATAATAAACACGAGGAATAAAAATATAATTATAATTGTATGTAAAAATAACAACTGAGTTCTCTATGTCGACATCGAAAACAAAATAGAGGCACTATTACGTCACTGCTAAAGAGCGGTAATTTTTTTATTTATTATAAGTAAACTATATACTTTTGAATTGAAATTATATATTTGTTAACATTGTTTTGTTGCAAATTATAACAAACATTCAAAATATGTTGAATTTGAATATTAGAGAAGAGCCCATTCTAGCCAATAAACTAATTTCACATATATTTTTTTATAACTTGTTGTTGAAGTTTGCTAGGTTGTAGTAGTGTTGTGTTTGTAGTGTCTGTTATATTAATAATGTAGTAAATTAGTAAATATTAATGAAAACTTACATCTGGGTGTTCTTTAACAGGTACATACACTTTTTCAGTCAAGGTGATGACAGGCCCATCGGCCTCTGGCAGAACCAACGGCTCTTTCTTCACGCCATTGATCTGGAATAGGCTGGCTCGCACCTTTGCTATTTCTGAAAACAAAAACAATCACATTACTTCTCACATTTTCATAACTACACTCATGTCATTTATAATTATTCATTTATTTTGACAATTGTTATATTTGTAAAAAAAAATGTTATAACCATCGTGAAAATTATAAATACTTATAATTTTGTTGTCATTTACATTATGATTGTAATTTAATAACAAGAAATTAATTCTCGAAATATGTATTTAGTATTAATGTTTATGGAAGGTTTGAAATATGATGCCTTATTTTTCTAGTTTATAGTTGGGTAATAGTATGCAACCAGTATTACGTTTCAGATGGTTGAGTAGTCGCTTCTAACAAACAGGGTGGCCCAGTGAAAATTATCAGCGCAATTTTTGGCCACGCAAAAAACGCTCGATCATGTCAATTTTAATATAAAGGGGGACACCTAAATGGATTAGTACCAATGGCATAACTTCAACCCTAAAATGGGTGTGGACTGCACCTCAAACATTTTAAATACAAAAGGGTGTCAAACATGACACAGTCCGAAAGGCCTTTCAATTCTCTTTTCAACAGTTTTTTTTTATTTTCCAAATCCGATCATTAATTCCAGAGAAATATCGTTTAAAACAAATTTTATCTACAATAATACGTCTGCAGTACGAGTCATGTTGACAGGTCGACAGCACTTGTACTGTTGAAACACATAACCACAAAACAGTGTATATAATAAATAAAAATGTTTGTACAATTATGAAAACTAATTAATCATTTAATGATTTTCGTAAAAAAAATATTGTACAATCCTATTGCGTGAACTTTTTCCCGGATTTGTTTATTACGTCGCCACAAAATACTCATCCGGGAAAATGACATTCCCGCATTTGATTTGTAATTAACTATTAACCTACGTGATTTCTTGAGAAATGCCATGAAAGAGTAACAAAGACAAAGATGCTAATTCCAATAATCTAACTTATTGTTTTACACACAAAGACGTCTGCATTATAATTATAAATTTATCTACCGTCTCATAAAGACATGTGTTCCATAAAGAACCCTCCTCAACCGAAACTAGTTTACCAGATTATGAGATCCTCACAAAAAACTTTAAACCTGTGACAGATGTGGAAAAAACCAAATACTCGTAGCTGCAAAGGCAAACTATCTCTCGGCTGCGGACAAAAACTAGGAGGCCCCCTGCTTGCTCTAGGTTCACAATTATAGCAGTTACACCTACGCCCTTCCAACGCGGGAGACAAAAACCAACCGGCGACAATGCTCAACGAGGAAAACAAAACTTCAGATTGTGTATTTTGTCTATTGTTGGGAGTGGCAACTTGCTTTAAGTATATTTAATCGTTGATTGAAAAATATATATATTTTTCAATCAACGATTTAGTTATAAAATTAATTCATCATCCTTGGTACAACATTTCTAGATGCAACAGGGCATCGAATGCAGTGTATTTCAAGATAATTTCAACGGGGTCTTCCACCATAATAGCAAATTAGGAAATTGAATTCTTAAAGTCAATACAGACCTTAATTCTGTATGATAGGTACTATCAAAGTTTTAAAAAAATGATTCGTTTTTAAGTTATTCGAATTTCACTGTTGTTAGTACCTTCAATATCTACGTCATAATATCCTGCAATATTCCAAATTCTTGGTACTTTTAATCCTACTGTTAGTGTCAGATGTCATATATGACAATTAATCGAGTATTTAGTACCCTGAACACCTACGTCACAATATTCCACCTTTCTCTCTCACACATCTACTCAATTCCAAATTCTTGCTACTTCCTACCCTACTGTCAGTATGTGATATCATATTTGACAATTAATTTATAACTGGTAATTAAATACAAAATACAAAGCAAATTTCAGAATTAATCTAAATTTAGAAAAAAATGGAATGATTGTATCGAGTAGATGTTAATAAAAGAAGGCCTTTCTTAAAGTTGCAGTCATTTATGTTTTGACTGTAAACCAGTCTTCATCAGGGTGATAAATGTTATTAAAATAGGATCAAGTAAATCATGTAAAGTACTTTACAGAAATCTTTCGTCAAACATAGATAAAACAAACGTACATGTTACTTAACAGTTATTAACCAACTGATGTTAACATTTTTTGACAGTAGTAGAAAAAATAAATTTTATTTATGCTTAATAATATTTTTTTCATTTATATACATACAAATTTGTATACAACAGTTTGTTCATCACTGGCAAAGACAGATGACGTTAGAGGGTAAAATTTTCACTTTAAACACGCATATTATTCAGTCGCGTTTTAGCTACTATGCTTATTGTATTGCAGAAAAAATGTAAAAAATATAGTTCAGAATCCTAATTTTTTAAGAAATTATCCGCTGTGTTAGCCAAGGTAATTTTGCAATTATCTTAAATCATAATATCCCAACAAAGGGTAATTTTTATTTTGGTTTCTAAGGGAGTCATACAAGTTAAAGAAAACATATCAAGATCATGCAAATGACTGATTACATGTTCGATGCTTCATGGTCTGTTGTTTTTTTTTGTTTTTATAATCAGTCTTCTTTTTATCATACGAAATTGGCTGATTTTCTCCTGAATTGATTAATTTTACGTTTTCTCCCTCAAACACGACCTGATGCAAAACATAAACAAGTTTTTCCCCTCTAGTAGTATTTAATTGAACTATCACGAAGTATACCGAATCGCGCCGGATATGCACGAACATAGAAAATTCAGAAATAGGCGTAGAAATTGAACATTGATCAATTTCTAAACTGTGTCTATGTTTGTGCGTTTCTTATAAATGGATACATCAGTTTCCTATGACTTAAATAGTATGTTTTCTGTACTAAAATATATTCTGTGTTTTATGGTACTTATAAATCAGCAGTATATATTAAAATATCTGTTTAAGTGTGAAAATTAATTTCTCAGAATAATTTCCAACACTGCGAGAAGGTACCTTACGTCAATTTTTCTATGCCATATTTTATATGTCATAGTTTTCATGCGTGTGTTCATAGTAAAAATATAGAGTGCCACTCGTGCAGAATCACCTATTTTCTACGAGGTGTGAAATCTACACTTGTTGCACAATACACTATTTTTGTATTTTTTAAATATCACTTCATATTTTCGATAATTTTAAAATATTTTTAAGTATGTTGAACAAACCTATGGAGTTACCAATGTCCGTTTCATTAACCTTTATTTTATATATTTTTCATTGCATAACATTTTGTAACAATCTTCTAGTTATATCACAATGAAATATTTACCATAAGCTTACAATTATTGTAAAGTAATATACTACTGCGTTTTTTTATTTCCAAGTTTCCGATAAGCATAATAAAATTAGAAATATTACCTTTATTATGTACAATTTTACTGCTGATTTTGTAAATATTTATTAATAGTTCAATACTCATAAACCGCACTATAAACAATAAATAACGATTCGTAACTAGCTAACTTCAACTGAAAGAAATTCATTTGTTTCTGGAATTCTTTGTCTAAATTTAACCTCGCATTTCAAGACGTTAAACACGTGCGTTTTAAGATGTTAGTTGGCATAGCTGCAGACGCTCAATTGTTTTACGGCAGTAAATTCAAGCGGGATGCAATGATTTTCTTTTGTTTCAGCATACTTTGTATTTTAAGATCACAGTTGTCTGGTTGTAAAGTTTCAACTGTTACCAAATCAGTAATTTTGAGAAATTAAATTTCGAAATTTGTATTTAATTGCTTTTATTTTATTTTATTTATCTTCCTTTTAATATATTTTATAATTTTAGAAATAAATATATTTGAAATATTATTTGGTATTAGTCCAAATATACTTCAAATAATTTTTGGTCGTTCATTTTCTATCTCGAAGGCAGCGTTATGCAACAACAGAAACACGTATTTTCCATCCCTCTGGTATAATTTATTTGTACTATCACGAAATATACCGAATCGCGTCAAATACACACGAACATAGAATACCTAGAGATAGAATAGAATTAGCTAATTCCTAAACTTTGCAGACCAAGTTTTGTACTCTGTATTTCTTATAAATATATCAATATTCTATGACTTAAATTGAAGGTTTACTGTGCAAAATTAGGTTCTTCAAAATTTGACAACACGAAGTGACAATTTACTTTTGACACTTTTAGATTTTTTTGCGAATATTTCACAACAGATAAATATTTAAAAAACAAAAATAGAAGAATGTTGTGGAAAGTATGTATAAAATTTAGTGACATTTTTCTCTTATCCCGGTTTTTTAATCGTTTGTCAAAGTTGCTGTCAAACTCCCTGTTATGGCCGTTTTAGACTAACCTACAAATTGTATAAGATTTTGCACCATTGGCAAAAATATAATATTTCGATGTGATATTTTTCTATTAATTGATGGTTAAGTAACCGACACTTTAACCAGAGGTGGAAAAACCGACTCTTATCAGAAAATTGGAAAACCGACATTTTCTGAACACTGCATTCGTGTTTATTTCCATTTAATCACAAAATGAGTGCTTTCATGACATTGCCTACACAATGACATTCTGATTCATTTTCTCTTTCATTTTATTGTACTGTTCCGTTAATAATATTTAATAACATTCGTGTAAACATGCGTGTACTATACCTATTTTCCTGACTAATTTCATAATACGAATGCAGAATTTTTTAATGATGCATGAATATGCAACGATTAATGTTTCTAAATTATTTAATTGATTTATATGGAACGGATGTAGTAGTTTATATTTCGTGATTTGCAACTATTAATTTTAAAACGTCATTTTTGAATGGCCCAATTTCAAACACCTTAAAATAATTACAACTTGTTAAATTCTTAATTAAATAATTAATATAATTATATAATCGCTTTTCCATAATGAAAATCTACTGGAATTTAAAAGTTTGCAAAAAAAATATAATTAAGTTATTTGAAAAACAAAATAAAAAAATAATGATAATAATTTTATTGGTTTTTGAATTGAATACTTTGTTATTAAATGATTTAAGTCTACAATGATTAGATGACTAGCAAAATAACAATCAAAGAAACTTATAACAATAAATAAATTACTAGAAAGAATTTTTTTAATGCTGAGCAATTCATGTTTTCCGTTTGTTAATACACAGGTGCAACTAATAACATACAGAAGCTGCCAATTTATTTCTTTATTATCGTGAATCATATTCTGCTTTGATTTTAATTAAAGATATTAATTACAAATGTTAATTTATTTTTTCTCTGTTTGGGTTTCCGCCCTGTCTGTTTTATAATATAATTATTTTTATTTATAAATATTGCCTTAAATTATGTTGCTATAACAACAACAATGGCGTTAGTCATTAGGAAAATATGAGGAGTTTGGAAGATGAAAATGTGCTCCCATGTTTTAAAATATTAACGACGCCACTGTCGTTTGCCTTCAAACGACTTTGAAGAATAAATATGAGAACAAAACTACCAGTCAGTATTAATACTCATAGTTCCGTAAATACCAAATAATATGTTTGCTAAGTATATGGAAATATGAAATATACTTATTTTTGCACATTTTTTTTGCCTATTGACTGATAAAAAATTATTTGAAAGAAAAGATTTTCGATTTTATTTCATTTGAATGTACATGTGTTTTATATCGTTGGAAAGAGAAAAAAAATCCCTATATGAAAACTGAAAGTTAGTATGAATTTCTCGAAAAGTGTACGAACTATAAAAATTTTGAGGATCGCTGTCAATTCCTCGTAAAAATGTGTAAACTAAAAATTTGTATCAAATGAAACAAGGAAGTTATGTTAAAAAGTAAATTTGTCAAAATAAGTTTTTTGCTCTTATCTAGTGACCTATGTATTTTTTCAAGAAAACAAATACATGATTAAAATGTCCAACTAATGCGACAACTTTGCCCCAATTTAAGCGACTTCTGTATCTCTTTCGGTTCTCGAGATCCCAAATTAAAACGGACTCTCTGTATTTTTTTTTAATTCTGCTGCAAAATTGTCTTGCATTTATTACTGTAGTTTGTTATTCTACAGCCGCAAAGGACCTACTACTTCGGAACGTTTTATACATGATCTGAAATTAGCTACAGGCTACAGCAGATGTTTCATTAAGCACATGCTGATCGGGCTGAAGTTAGCTTCTTAATTTTTTTGCAGTGCATTCAACAAGAAAAAGTGTCATTGTGTAAAAATAACTATAATATATATTTCTATATATTTGCTTATATATACTTATTTTATACTTAACTTGCAATTGTAAAAAAAGTATAGAACGTGACTCATTTATAAATTCTTTAGATACTCGTTTTTTATACTTAAGTTAAAAAAACTGTCAGATCCAATAGCAATAGAATAATAAATATAATTTTAACTACTGTTTATTCACAAATGTCCTGTTCTATTTTTTAATTTGTTTATTGATAAATACATAACCTAATTTAAAAATGAAAACATGTTAAGTTATATTTTACGACAAGAAATAAATCTTTATCGATCTAGTTTGCATAAAAATATTAAATTTATTATCCAATTTCTAATTTAAAATGCAAGGTAATTATTTGTTGCATATGTTTAATATATTCACACCTACTTGTGAATTAAAATGCAACTCGAAAATCGAGTTTGGTCGGTAATTACCAAGTAATTACACAAGATAATTAAGATACTGGTACTAGGTTAGCTGTAAATATATACAGGTATGTTATATATGTGTCAAATAGAACATTAGAACATCTAACCTTTTATAGACATTGCACATCGTAGAATGTGGAAGATATTTCAATTTAATATTAAATGTGACATGTGATGTTAATTTCGATAATAAATTAGTACCTACCTAATAAAATCTATACAAAAAAATAAATATATATAGGTACTACAGATTGGTCAGATCTGTTTTATCGCAGATATCAGTAATAGATGCTTTCTTTTCTTTGTCATACTCTCTAATTTATATTTAAAGTAAAATGAATGCAACTAATAGTTTATAGAAGGGGAAAGAACAACAATTAGGTAAGTACCTACTATTCCTTCGAACTAGGGATAAATAAATAATTAAAAAATATCTGTAGAATGTGCAAACTACAAACTTGTATGAAATTGAAACATGAAAGTTATAATCCAAAAAAAAATTTTCCGAATAGATCACTAAAACCTCGGATACAGCGAACAGTTTTGAGTGCAAAAATAGGCGCTCGTTTTATCCGGGTTTCACTGTATTTAGAAGTGAAATGTAAAATAATTAACATAAAATAAGTATAATAACAGTACTAGTTAATAACAAAATGATATGAGTTTGTTTTATGTGTAAGAAAATACTTCAGTAACTTGATCTAAGAAACCGTAAAGTATTCCATTGCAAAACTCACTAAACTGGAAAAGCAAGATAATAAAAATATTCACAAAATCCTTTATTTTAATATTCCCCAAATCACTGTTGCCGGAAACTACAAAACAAAACACAATCGTCCTCCTTCGAGTTCCGTTCCCTGAACATCTGTTGGCGATTGTCACTTTTTTCCTGTTTGACAGCTAATGGTTCATTGTTTTTCGTAATAGTTCAACTGTTTTCAGTGTGAACTAGATGTTAAGGTAATTTTAGCAAGGAGAAGCTACGTTTTGAGTGGTTTTTTGTCACTTTGAGTAAAATGTGTACATGTTGGTCAGTTGTCCGCTTACTACATAAACGTAGGTTGGGAATTTAAACATGTGACCCGGATTTTCAATGCGCATGATCGCATGAATGAAAGCTTTATACAAGAACTTATACATTGAGAGGTTATAAATTTTAAACGACAATTTTAATTTGGTTTTGCGTATTAATGGGTTAACTATATCACTTATCTATAAAAATATTTTTAACAGAACCAGTTTTATATTTACAATTTAAATAAATATTTAAGTTAAATAAGTATGTTACTAGTGCCTGTGCAATTTAAAATATTTTCGTATTAAAATAAAATATTGAAAGCAAAAACCGAAAATTGTAAAATTTACATTTTTATTTATATCTAGCCACCTATGTATTTTTTTGGAAAAACAAAAACATGTATAAAATGACTCCACATGAAGTACGTTTTTCATTTAACCGACTACGTTGTCTTATAGTTACGAAATACTAATGCTTAAATAGTTTCATTTGGCACCTTGTATAGTAAATAATATGTTTTGAGTTATAAATTATTACGTACTCTAAACAATTAAACATTAAATATATTATTTTTGTTTCAAAATTATGATACATATGCATCATGGCTTTGCAAATACCAATAATATACTTTGTTCCAACTTTCAGTTGACCTGTTTGACGTCAAAAATAAAAACAAAAATATTTTTACTTGTCAAAAAATCAGTTCCATTTAGTGCGAAAATAAAGCACCTAATATTTGCATTAAATAAAATATACAAATACAATTTTATCCGTAACTGTTTGTCTTAAAAATTGTGTGCCCCAATAAAAATCATCCCCACCTCTTATGGTAATTCAATCAACAATTCAACCAATGACAAGAAGAGCACATATGAGTAAATAAATTTATTCAAGCATTGTTTTGTCTGAAATGACACACCTATAATATATTACACATATTTATACATATGTGTACGCCGTATCATTCTTCAAGGCAAGCCGCACCTATATCTAGCCCCTCCTACTTATTTAATGCCCCCTCCTAGCAAAACGAACCGACGGCGCCACTGATCATGATCTGTATTTGGGTGCAGCACGCTTAAACTGTGTAATTGGAAATTACTGATGATATGCTTCATTCTTTTTAATTGAATTTGATTAACGATTAATAGAAAATTGGTTGATGAGACGACGATTGTCATTATTTTATGATTAACTGTTTTCCATTCTTCACTGTGTGAATCATACACGTGTGTACAAAAAGACATATTGAAATTTGTATAAAAGTATTCGAAAAATTCATTTTTCAATTTTAAAATCCCAAATATTAGGATAACAATGCTCATGTACATCTTCGATAATTGTTTACCCTTATTAAACCGAAAACAATTGAACTAATATTCATGGTAAAAAATTATTGTCAGAATAATTACAATACACAACTAGTTGTTTAAATATAAGTTTTTTAAAAACAAAATGTTATAAATGAACCAAACGTCAAATTTAATCAATTCAATTATTTAGTCTCATTTTCTTGAGTCACATATTTAAAATTTACAACAATTGAAAATGAGGTATTCTGATTGGTCAAATGTGTAATAAGGTAAATAATTAATAAAAATATGACAATATTAGTATGAAAAAATAAATTAAAAAATGTCTGTAAAAATAAAGTTCAAACAATTTACGATAATAATTTCAATATTTACTTGACTTATTGTACACCAATTGCAGTAATTGCAACTAAAATAAATGTGTCATTATTTTCTCTAACAACTTCTGAGAAAACTGTTTCTCAATTCACAGAATCCTGAGTAGATTTTTCCACGATTGCAAATGCAACCAATTCTCAAAAGTAAGCTTCTTGCTAAACCGTCACAATTGACCTGTAACTTTCAATTTCAGGGCAGCGGCTTAACCACAAACAAACACGAAGCGAATTGCACGATCTTTCAGTTGTTTTAACGATGATTTGACAGCTTGATGCCTTGCATTTGTTTCGCATGGTATTAACGTCAAACATATCGGCAAATTAGGTTAGGTTAGAGATGCTTGATAAATAAGGGACATTTATAATAGATAAAAAATCTTAACATATTTAATGAGATATCAGATATTTAATTAAAAATAATACAACATAAAGAGAAGCCTTCTTAGATTCAAATCATAGCTATTAATTTTTCTAGTATTAATTAAAGTTTTGAATAAAAAATGTCATTAATTTTAATGCGAAATTATTAATTCTTTTTACGCATTATTAAAAATATAATTATTCTTCGATTGCTCAATACTTAAAATTAATTGCTCAAGAGGACGTCAATTGGTGGTACATGAGATATATAAAGAAAGAAAAATAAAAACCAAACAGATTTTTTTAATTTAAATCGGATTTTTTTATTTAAATCAGATTTTTAAATTCGTATAACAGATAAATACATATATTTAAAAAAAAATCTCTAAAATTGCGACCACTAATGTAGTGAGTAAAACAACAGGCTGTGGTTTTGAAAATCCAAATTTTGGTTTCCTTCTTTCCTTTCCAAATTAATTTTAACGATTTCCCAAATAAAAACCTTTTCTATGGTACGTTCTCCACTATCTAATAAACGTATTTTTCGATATAAAAACGAGGTGTGTAAATTAAGCAATAAAACTGGTTTTGCTTCAGACTTGGGCACACTGTATTGGACACTTTTACAAAACTTAGCAGACCTACGGAGACAGTGTTATTTCAATGGGCCAGGTTTTTCGATGGTTTTAGGTATTTTCAGAAGGAAAAGAGTTGCTTGCGATTGAAGATGGAACATGCAACGAAAAGCTTTCATCTTCAATAAAATAACTCAAACCACCATTCATCAGATTTTAAATAATTCATTAGGGATGAGAAAAATCTGTGCAAAAATGGTATAAAAAAAATGAGATTTTGGCCAGTAAAAACATTCCTGTGACTCTTCAGCCTCCTTATTCACCTGACTTGAGTTCTTGTGACTTTTCTCTTCCCAATATTGAAAAATCATTTGATACTCCAAAACATTTAAACAGCTGCAATCGAACAGTTGAAGGTGATTCCAGTATCCGAGTTCCAGCACTGCCATGAGGATAGGAAGAACCGTCTCCAGCTCTGTGTGGCTTCCCAAGGAAGTTATTTTGAGAGATACAATATTGAATTGTAATTCTATTCGAACAATTTAAAAAAAAATGGTCAACAATTTGCACACCCAGCAATGGATAAGAAGTCGTGATTTTTATATTTATTTAGAACAATACAGCATCTGTTCAACAAAGCCTCTCACCGCAATAACCAAGCAACAATCGCTCGCATAACATCCGATAGTAACAAAAGAAAATCATTTCCTTATGACTTTTGCAACGCGCATATAAATAACTATTATATATTCTATGAATAACAGACGACTATCGCGTATGGATAACCAATTTAATATGTGTGCCTAATGCATTAGTACGCTCTGACGATAAAAAATTAATTAACAAATTATTTTTTTTAAAGAGACAGTATCATCTTTGTTCTGAAATCTTATAACTCTATAACTAAGCAACTAAAGCAATGTAAATAAATCTTTTTCTACACACACACTGTTAGAAGTAGGCTTTTTTACCGTTCGTTTTTACAGTTAAAAATGTCATTCGATGGTACCAGTGTTAAAAGAAAATTAATTTTAAAATTACTGTAAAAAGAAAAACATTTCTACAATTTTACACAGAGAGGATCAAATGCGGAAAATAGAGAATAGGAAATTATGTCTTGTAGCAAATTAAGAAACTTATCACTTATAGTCCAAATTTTAATTCTATCTGACACGGACTATCTAAGTTTAAAAAAAAGTTATTTGTTTTTAAATTATTCGTGTTTTTACTATTTTTATTCCTCTTAACATCTACTTCACAATATCCTAACCTATTTCAAATTCTTGTTATTTCTAACCCTACTGTCAGAGTCAGATGTCATATTTCACAATTAATCTGTAGCTAGTAATTAAATACAAAATACAAAGCATATTTCAGGGAATCTAAATTTAGAAAAAAATAGTTTTAAATATTGTATCAGGAACATTTGTGAAAAATAAAAATTCACGATACGGAAATGAAAAATATATTGAATGACATAGGCAGCAAAATCATGCCAGTAGCTTTCAAAAATTGGACTAATATTCGTAATCATTTATAAATAATTTTATTAAAATGTTTACTATTTATGCACATTTCCAAATAAGGAACATAATAGTTATTTAAAACATATTTATATGTTTTTATAACAGTTGAAATAGGTCAATTTATGTAATTGAAATTTTTTGCGAACCTCACTGTTTGAGAATCGAATTGCCTTAACATCTACATCACAGAACACTTAAAAAAATATTACGGCTTAACTAATAAGAATAAAGGCAAAAAAAGTCCTGTCAGGATCTGATCGAGGAAGCATTATGTCCTTCCTTTGTTAATAAATACCAAGTCCGAAGTAGATCAAGCTTAGATAAAAAGGCATAGAAGTAAATAAGTAAATAATAAACTACAATGAAAATAACTATTGGCCAATGGTAAAAAAATTTCTAAATAAAGTTTTTATGCAACATTACCTTCAACAACCGCAAAACAATCATGTTATCATTAACGTAGAACATGTTTCGTACATTAGTGTAACGTCATTTACGTTTCACCGATTTCTGTCTCACTTTTCCTGCTCTTCTTCATGAGAACTCAAATAAAAGCCGAGACAAATTCTTTACCACTTACAAATATTTCCCATATAAAAATTACCTAAGGTTACCAGAAGTCCTCTTTTTGAAATAGGTAAATATACGGATCCTGTATCATTTTTTATTTATTTTTAATGCATTTGTCTTCCTTCTTCAAAAGTCAAAATTTTGATACTAAAATTTTATGAAATTTGAGATAATGAGAGGTGTCTAACGGATGAAAAGTAAAGTAAAATACCCTTTTCCATTTAAAATGTTTGAGGTGCACTCCACCTCCATTTTAGGGTTGAAGTTATTCCTTTGGTATTAATCCATTCAGTTGTCCCCCTTTATACTAAAATTGACGTGTTCGAGCGTTTTTTTGCAAAATTGATGTTGAGTAGCCAAAAATTGCGCTGATAACTTTCATTGGGCCACCCTGTATCTATATAACAGTGTACATATTCCTCTCTGAGAGGAAAAAGTAATTTTCTTCACTATTTCGCGAGAAGAAAGTAGAGCTTTCTATGGATGTCATGACAAAAAGTTTTTTAATTTTTTAATAATTATTCAAACAAAGTAGTTCTATTTCAGGTTATAGTTGTAAGAATAGAATCTTTGGTCTTAAGCTATGGAATTTCTTGAAACATTAAATCAGTATTATAATAATAATGACTAATAAAAAATTAATGAAATCTGAACAGTTCCGGATTGAAGCGATCAATTAATATTGACAGCTGTTCGTCAAAAATTTCCTTGGTTCATCGACCCAGTCATTCTTAAATACCTCGAAATTTCACACAACCTTAACCTCAATAAAATTGAGCAATGGTAACAGAAGAAAATCGACAGATCATCTTGGCGTTGAAACAATTGCCTGTCATGTTGTGCTGCGTTGCCAGGCTGCCTTGGATCATTTACACTGTTCAGTGATCCATTGATCGGGAGACGATCGGCGATTGTTTTGTGCAAAGGCGACGAGCCGTGGAGAAAGTTAGCCGAGGATATGAACGAAAACAATTGACGGTGTTTTTACAATTGAGGTTATGTAATGAAGAAATAGTGAATGAATTTATAGGTTAGGTTCATTTTAAATTTAAATTAGATCAACAATACTAGATGCATTTCTTTAAACCCACCTATTATTTAAATAAATAATTGCAGTACGGTTTCTACTACAGTCACTGACATTTTTTAAAATAAATTAATCTATAATAAAACAAAAAACAGATGACTTGATACTATAGCGCTTATTTTTATCAAAACGCATTACTATCAGACAACAACTTTACTGACGTAAATAATTCATATTACATTTTATTTTGCCAAAACATTTTACCAGATGTCATCTGCCACTTGTAGCTATTGTAGAGAATGCACAATAATGCCAGTTTTATATAAATAGAAATTCAATTTTTTCTACAACTCGGTCCAATTCGAACAAAAATTGTTAAAAATATAAGTAGGTGACTAGGTAATCTTTTTATATATAGTTTAATGTTATTTTATATAAAATATGTTGACTTTTGGCACACATCTAAATACATATTTTTACTAAAGCACTACATTCTATAATTTAGTATTGCTGGCATATTTGTTATACTTTTTCTATATTTATAACTGTTTTCTTAATTTATTTCGTTCACCTGATCTTTTAATTTATTGCACAGTTTAATTTAAATATTAACTTCTAAAAATATATTTAATAGCAATAAAATTTGATAAATATGTGATTACTAGTGATATATTCGTTAATATAAATAAATATATTACTAAAGGACGACATAAATTTGCTATAATTTTTTTTTGTAATAGACGTACATAATTTTTAAATTTCTATGCCACAAAATATTTAATATTTTACTAATTATTTTGTAGATATATGACTGACAAGTTGATTATATGTTTACATATTTATATACTATTATACTTGACATTGAAATATTGTAACAAGCATAAAAATATATAAAATATTTTTTTTCTACGACCACTATGGAAAGGTAGCACTTTTCTCACACTATATAAAGCTTTTGCAACTTTGCAAAATCTTGTCTTATCAAAAAATTTCAAGACAAGACTTGAGTAAGTCTAAATCCAGAGAAAAAAGTCTTGTCTAGATATCAAGACTATAGATTATTTCAAAACTCTTCATTAACATGCGCATACCCTTTAGATAAGGACAGATAAATCTTCGGCAGCGTTCTCAATTTTTATTTAAGTGTAACAGAAATAAAACATTTAATTTAATAATAAGGAAAGTATTCGTCGAGAGCTGATATTTACACACCATCTTTCCATATTAAAAATTTACGTATAATTATATTTTATTTGCTAATAATTATTTTTTATTTACTCTTGAAATGAAAATACAATGGATAAATTCTTTAATTCTTCGTTAAACAACTTCTGATATTGTGAAATTTTATTTTCATTTGATAACAAGCACGAAAATGTTTTATTCAATATTATTATTATATAGTAATAAAAATTATAATAAAATGCAAAATTAAACCTTGTATTATATTTTTACAGTGAATTGTTTTTTAAAATAAAATATCTATGTATGACTAATTAAAATTACGATTTTATTATTTGAACTATAAAATTCAAATAAATTGAACATTGGCTACGATTAAAAGCACATTTGAGACTATTAAACAACAAAAGAATAACAAACAAAAGACGGTTGGATGCTGAGCATCACTTGTAGAATATTTTATGAAAATCAAGCAGAGAAAATTGACAATCATTTTAAGTGGGAAGATACTCAAAGACAAAAGAAACGAATTTGAATTATTGTATGGAATAATTATTCTTAATTATGATAATTTATACACTATAAAATAGATCTCTTACCGAAATAGGTGTGGCTTGCATACCAAAAAAAATTATTTACAATATCTGTCAGATATAAATATATCTTGTCATATTCAAATTAACTTTGGCAGTTGTATAAAAGGTATTATAATTTAAAATATTTTATATTATGGCCTTGTCATCACAAGATAATGTGCTCCTTACATGAATGCAAACAAATTAAAGAAAACAAATTCTGCATAAGAAAATAATATCTGAATTGCATATTGTCGCTTGAGTTACGGAACGTGCTAAATCTCACGTATGATATTTTCATGAAAATAAGAAAATTTAATGTTCAAATAAAGCTTTTTTAATGCTTCTTGTATTATAATCATGTATGTCATCCATAACTACGAGATGTGTAAGTGACATGTAAACATGTGTTTATAATTTTTCCTTGACAACGGAATTTAATCATTTTACTTACATTCCTAGGAAAATAATATCATACGGTTTGATATAATAACTTTATTTACTTATTTGAAAATGAGTTCAATTATTTAGTTTTTCTTTTAATAAAGGAAAAGAGGGATATTTAAAATATAACCGAAAAATGATTTGCCGTTTAATTACTTTTAACTTTCAGTCCTAGATTCAAAGTCGTGATTTATTTTTTTATTATACAATGAATGTCTTTAATAATAAAAATAAACTAACGCAGCTAACTTGACAGATAAATCATTATATATTTGTTCATTTTTGTATCAATTCCATGGGTATTGCTATTTTTGGGGTGATTTATATTAAATTCATACTTAATTTGAGTTTACGAGGCACGTAAAATTGTTTTTGTTTATTGATTCAGATTCAGATTTGATATCCCAGTGACGTTCATGAATTTTTCAAAAATTTATTTCTTCATTATTAAAATGTTGAATCGTCATGCGGTTCTAAAAAGTTATAACTTTACTGTGTAAAAACAGTGTCTCAATGAGTAATTCAGGTTTATAAAATTTGACAAATTACACGTTAGGTATTTTAAAAAACAATAGCAGGAAATTTGAAGTATTTTTATATTAAAATACAGGATAAAAACATAAAAAGAACAGTTAATTAATTCCTAATAGCGGCTACATCTTTTAATATCTATATAATAATTTGTAATAGTGGTATATTCCAACAGTAAAAATTAATAGATATTGCATCAATAGTATTATACCTAAATTTTAAATTTCCCTTAAATGGATTATCATATCGGAATAAAAAGTCAAATGAACTAGTCAACATTCAGTAACATAGGTATTGAAATCATGCTAAAAGTCGGATAGTGAGTTTTCAATGAATAACCACGTTTTGAAGTCCCTAGATGGATGATTAATTAATTATTCGGTAAATTTGTGATAATTGCGGTTAATTTGTGAATAACAATTATTATAATTGACAGTGAAATTATTATAATCATAATTATCGAATACTCTAAAAGGAATTGTAATAATAATGTAAATACTAATTATTTCAATAATTCATTTTACCGTGACAGCAGTCAACTCAGTGATACTCATATATGTAGGTGAAAGGTTGTGTTTAAAATTTAAGAGTTGTTGGTGAAACTGAGCATTACTAAGTGAAATAAATAAACGATCAAAATTCAAAGCAAACGACAATCGTAGACAAAAGAACAAAGTGTGTAAAGGGGTCAGTGGCGTAGGCACCAGGTTCCAGGGTCAGAAACATTTGATTTCGTTATCAGACTAAAAATAACTCTGACATTAGTTGAAAGAAAAGGAATTATGCTAATGATATAACTGTCTGCACGAAACCTACTCGCCTCTACGTCTATTCGTATAATCCTTTACCTTTCCTAATGATAATTGGCAACCTTAGAGTTTGGACAAAGGTTTGGATTTCAGACACAAATAGTTAATGGATGTTATTGCCAAAATTATTTATAGTGTTTAGACACTGTAAATGTACTTAAAGTATTTATGACTTGCATTTGTTTACATGGAATGTTTGGACTGAAATGGAAAACAATATCGCAGCTGAATCTGTAAACACAAGCATGAATGGTTGCCCTTTATCTAAGGGATTTATATTATAAATAGAACTATTATCATCATTGTGGGTCTAACTCTATATCATGTATTTTGCACATAAAAATGTACATTGTGGTGTAGTCTTAGTCTTCAATCGAGCTAGACTAGTAAACGCCCTCTATAGTATAAATATATAATTAATGATATCTGCGATTAAGAAGAATGATACACCCAACAATGAGTAATAAGCTATGAGTCATAATATTGATATATTTAATATTCATATTTAATAAAGTATATGATCAAGTTGAGATAAAAAAAGTTTGGTATAAGATGAAATCGACTTATCTTAGCTTATTGAGTAGATAAGTTAGAACGAATATATGTAAGTATATTTTTATATCTAGGTATTTAATTATTCATACCTATTCATCTCAAGATATTTTGAGTGAAAAATATATTGTAGGTAATACGATTTCAGCAAATTAAATTTCGAATATGTAAAATATACCTTTTAATCTTGTAATATTCGAACAGTATTGTATTCTATTCATAACTGATACAATCTTAAGAAATCTCCACCAAAAATAATTAGTAAACGTTAATCTAACAAAAGTTGAAACCTCTACTAGGGACTGACAAATTAGTAGGTTCCGAACCATTTGAACACAGCAGTGTTTTATTTTTAGCTTACAATTAGTGAAGCTGATATTTGAACCTCAGATCTGACACTCCTCTTAATTCAAATAAAAGTTTTCCATGTTTTCTTAATATTAAATTTAAAAAAATTGTAATGTAACTATGATATTATCTTACAGTGAACACTAGCGTATTTTTAAATTTATATTTATGTACTGATATTAAACATTTTATAATGATTACACATTATTTTATGTATTTAATTATGTTTAACACAAAGTTATTTACTAAAGTAATTGTTGAAAATGACCGCTGACTGAATACACATTCTAGCCTTTCCTATAATTGAAGAAGTATGTTTCTGAAATTATCAGGTTCGACTTACATGGATGTAGCTGCTTTGGTATTATTCTGCACAAACTTAATTCTCTACATATCCCCAAAGATAACTGATTGATCAGGAGACATCTTCAATTCACCATTTTCGCACCATCGTTCACGTAAATATACTTCCATAGCTACATAAATCGTAAGTTTTCGATAACATCTATTATTTGCTTTTCATTATCAATGTAGTGTTATTGAAAATTACTTTAATATTATTTGAACTTAATAGCTGCTGGTGGTGCAACAAATATAATAAGCGACTCGGAATGTACCTACCCAATACAACTATTATCATAGGATAACGGAACCTCGGCTCCGCAAGCTCCACCTCAGTACATACCTTCTCGAATGTTATAATGTACTTTCTTAATACAATTAATTAAAGTAAGTTTCTTGAAAATTGGTAATAAATGATATTAGAAGTTTAAGCACAGAATAGGTGTACCTATTCTGTGGTTTAAGGCTAAATTATAATTCAAATAACTAAAATTACTCCTAGGTCCTAACAACTCTGAGTTGGCATGGTTGACATGTTGAGTAATCTTAACTACTATGTTTAATCCTTTTCAGTTATACTACTGATGATGAGAACTTAGTTCTCGAAATACGTATTTAGTAATTTATAAAATTAATTTTAACGTTAAGGAGTAATTTTAGTTATTTTAATTATAATTTATCCTTAGACTCCAAATATCATTTATTACCAATTTTCAAGAATCTTACTACAATTATTTGTGCTGAAAGTTGTTTATTTCTGGTCCGAAGTATATGAGTATACGGTTAAGGAGTAATTTTAGTTATTTTAATTGAAAATTGGTCCCCTCGAAAGACCCTATTGAGCCACCACTGTCTTACTGTAGTAAGAGAACATAAATAAATGGTTAAGAAATAAAGATTTCTTGTTGTTTTATACAGTTAAAGAAACTAATTATTATATTTATTTACTTAACTTCGCACAATACGTTGTTGTACCTTTCATGTTTAAACGAATAAACAACTTAAACTTTTATTGTGAACGTTAAGTAAAGTTAGAATAAAGGTTATTTATTGAAAGGAGCGGAAACTGAAAAACCCATGCGGTGTTGTGGTATGAATGAGGCTCTGTTCTGACGATGTCCAGGTCCGCGGGTAAAAATAAAACCGGCTCCATCGCGAACTCAAGTGTTTTCGATAAACACACGCTTGGAACGCGAACACATGCTACTGGCGTACTGGAGGAGATACAGATACGAGTCGAGGAGTCAAGTGGGTAGTGCGGCTTGAGTTGTGAGCAGAGGTCTGCACAGCTGAAAGGCCCTCGGAAAATGTATTTTGGGATTTGGACTAATATAGACCAACTATGGCCAAATGATAAATTATACAGTGTTGTCACATGTACAAAAATGGTTTTATACTTATATCGAAAACAGTTTAATAATATAAAATATTGTTGTTGGTATTTTTGTTGTTGTAAAACTGGTACTTCTAATAACTGCAACCCACTTTAAATGTCAAATTGATAACCTCAAATATTTTTAAATGTTTTTTAATACAATTTATATTATTTCTGAGCAGGAAAACCAAATAAACAAAACTAATTTAAAGGATATTAAAACTTCATAATCATATTTTCATAATATTTAAATGCATATTGACAGATAAATGTGCACAACTTCATTCAACAGAGTAACCATATTTCACATTTATATATCCCTAGATTACAATCTGTTATTGTTTTAATTGAAAATTTTATGATTTTTATTAAATAAATGAAGCAAAGTATAAAAAATAGTATATTATACTCGTTTTATACGACATATTGTTCCATTCGTGAAACAATATACCGTCTTATAAAACTTGTATAATAATATACTATTTTGCACTATCTCTTTCTACAGTATGTATATTAGTATCTTGTTCTCCCGTGCTATCACAAGTGAGTAACTAATCATTATGAAGCAAATCGTATGTATATTATCACTCAAGTTTATGACAGTTCCTGCTTATTTCAAACTAACGTAACGTAGCTTTTTTCTTAACGCTGTTCTGAGTTTTAAGCGTGTTTTGACTGAATCGATGCATTATATTACTTAGGGAAAATGGTTAGAAAATATTTGACCTGTAAAACATTTTGAAATCTCCGGTTGTTTTCGATTAAAATTTGAGTACTTCTTTTCGTCTTGTCTCAAACTATTTTCAAATACTAAAATTTTCGACCTGAAAATAAGTATTTTTGGAATATTTAAAATGTTTAATATACTAAAATTTGCAATTTGTAAGGTTCAAATACGGTTGGAAACATCTCTAGAATGTAAAGAAATATTACCACATGAATTGAGAATGTGATTTTTTTTCTACTGATTTATTAGCAAGTATCTGTAAACACCAAACGACACGCATTTGTTTATGCCTTGCTATTGTTATGAATATTTAAAGTCGTGTTGTGTTGGTTTTGGTGAGTGTAATGCGTGCAGGTAGTATGTGACACATGTGTAAGGCAGACTAGGTCGATGACATTACGGATATGTTGGTCACGCAGAATGCTGTCCGAGTCCGCGACCTAGCCCTGCCTACAGCACAAGGATCCGGACGCTTATTTACAAACCAGTACCCTCCACAAATCTAACATCCCACTAGTAACAGTTTCACCACCTAAATGTTCCAGTGGTGTACAGAAAGGCGACTGGCTGTTAGTGATTCTATCTTGTTCGTTAACTTCTTTTTGAGAATATTACTCAAAGCACAGAAACTTTTAAAATGACTTGTGAGACGAAATATTTCTCGATTCTCGTTCGTCTCGTCTTGGGCAAGACGAGAACGATTTTAAAAACAAAGTTTCGAGACGAGAAAATAAAATCGGGATACTGAAATTTCAAAAATTTCGCCGAGATTTCTCGAGGTTTTAAAACTAAAGTCTGTTACGTAGATTTATTTAGATACTTTTTTCCAAGAATTGCATGTGATAAGGTCAATTTTATCAAATTTTAAATGAATAAACTGCCTTCATTCACCATCAATAACATTTAATAAATTCTCTGCAACATTATTTGGAAAACAATTCGTTAATTCTATCAGGGTGTAGTAACACTGAAGACTGAACGACTGAATTGTGAAGAATGTTATTTGTTAAAATAGGAAAATGCCGAATAAATATAACTTCGGGAATCTCAAGAATTCCATACGCCATCTAATAGTAGTAACAGTGTACCATTATAAAACAAGATCAGAAACCTGAATTTTCTTCATTTTAGTGTATTTTGTATGACTATCTGGTACGCAAAGACAAAATGTAGTTGGAGTAGATAATTACATTGTACTTACATATTTATACTAATAATTATAATCTGATTTTTCCCTGAATATATACTTTCTTCCTAATTTCTCAAAAGAATGTTAAATTTCCCTAGATCTAGAGATCTATTACCCATTGCTGGGTGTGATAGATTTTGTTGAACACAGATGTTATAGCTTTGTTACAGAGACAAAATTGAAATAGTTATTTAAAATTAAGGGTAGTAAGATCTTTTACATGATCTTAAAATATAGAAATATTTAAAAATCGCATTGAAAGAATTGTAATTCTTAAATTAAAATATAATACTATGTTTTATTTATCAATTTCTCGGTCGATACGATAAGTAAATATTCGAAATCACTTACCGATCTGCAATTTGTAAACAAACTTACTTTTTTGGAAACTCAACATCAAAACATATCGGATCAAGCAAAAAATAATAAATATGCAAATTTTTAGTTCTTACAAATGTTTCAGTAACTCTATAGATTGTAAATATTCGTGTTACATTGTAACAAATTAAATGTACCATTTGTCTTGCCTGCTACACAGTTGCCAATTTTAATTTCATTGGACGCCCACTTTCATATTTATATACATGCACACACTATATTTTAGAATGTTGAGAAAATATTACTTACATCTGTTTCACTTATAATTGCTTTGCATTTGCAGCTACATAAAATCTAACATATAATCTCTTCCACTTCATGATTTCAATCTAGATTTATAATTAAATCTATTAATCTACTAAATCATTGAAATACATATTTTACATTTTTCAGTTATTTTGATATATAAGATAACTAAATTTCTATCAAGCATTAAAATACCAGTGTTACGTTCACGATTGGTGACACTTGAATTTAATATTAACCGGATTTTCGTGTTGTGAAACGCACAGGTTTTTTATTGCTCTATCTGCATCTGTGTTAATACTTTTTACATACAATTTTTGATAAATAAATTACAATTTTTATTAATTTTTCTTTTTTTTTTGGTAATTTCAATAAAATAGATATGTTCTTCATACGTTTACAAAATCTAACAAATAAGTTATAAATGACCAATAAATACTAAAATACATTCTATCAATTGTAACCATGTGATTCAATTCATTGGGAAAGACGGGGAATTGATGACATCCTCTTTTCGGGTGAAATCGTGTGATTTCCGTACTACATTAGGTAGATTTTTAGAGTAAATAAATGTCAAAACGTACGAAAAGAGTTCTAGAGTAAATTATAGAAATTACCACAAAATGAAGCATAAATTGCCGACGCCAAAATCACCTTAATATATGACACGAATGACATGAAAGACATAATTTTTTTAAATATATAAAAATAGCCGTTAACATGGTTACAATACTGTTTCTATTTCATTTTTGTAGTTGGTTAGACGCAGATAGCACATATACCCCTCTGTAACACGTACGATAATGAGATAGCGAATAACAATCTCATATATGCCATGCATATACGACAAAGAAGCAAAATAAAAGTTTAATAATGCTTGCAGCAGAAATTGATGACGTAAGGATCAACTGCGTGAAATATAGTGTATAAAGCTTTATTGAAATGAAAATTATGACATATTGGAGGCAAACTCCTATTTTATTTCTTATTTGAGTCCGTGGCCAGGTAGGCTTTGCATGAACGCTACCGGGTGACCGTGTTTCGCAATGACCTACCTGTACACGGAACTGATGGACCGCGGGATTCCAACCTACTACTTGACACACTACTGCCATCGACTCACACCACTGTACCGTCCAACCGTAGCCAAATGGCGTAATATCTACTCATCTTCATGTCATATGTCCACTGCATACACGTACATACTGTATGCTCCAGTTATACTAATAGACTGTCGTAGAATGAAGAATAATAGATGCAGCAAAAAAATAAAGAATTATTGTAGAATTCAAAGTAAGTCATACATGTATGTGGACTTCCCCAAAAACACTATAAGTAAACGATCAAAAACGGAAGGAATCTGCTTATCCTTATTTTGAAAAGATAAACTAATAGGTCGATTCTACTCACATCTATAAGATTTGTAAGCATACCTATCTGTAAGACCTGTAACACTTACGAAAATTTCAGAAAATCTGTAAATTTTTCAGATCCTTTATATTCTTACGGTGACAGAAACCTGACCGGAAGCTTCCAGATATGACTTTTTATCAAAAATGAAACAGCAAAATGTTGAAATTTATTGAAATTTTATTTGAAAGGATGACAAAAGATAAGTTTTTATACAAATATATTTCCTTAATCTATGGTTTTTATAATAATATAGTAATTTTGCTAATTTTATGACAAAAATAATCATGACTTATATGACATGTGAGGATTTCTCTGGAATCTGACAGATTTTTCAAACCTCTTTGAAATTTCTATTTTTTTTTTAAGAAAACGTTTAGAAATATAACTACAGCACAACATTTCGTTGAAAATTTGGATTTATTTATTTATTTATTTTCTTTCTAAGAGATCAATATATATTTCGTACTGATTAATATAATAGTTCTGTTTATTGTAAGTTTTCTTTTTCAGGTCAATAAGAAGATTATTTATAATTATAAATTTTAATTTTTAAATTTTAATAATTTAAAATAAGAAAATTGGGTCCCATATCTTGAGAATCATTTGTTGAAATAAAATTTTAATTCGCTCATTTTCATTATCTTGTAATATAGAAATTAGTTGCTAATTTAACTAACTTTGTATGTCTTATCGTTCTCAAGATAGCAATGGTGGCCCATTTAAAATGAACAGACTGTATATAAGAGAATACAAGATACAGTCTTTAAATGATTCTTGAACTAGAAGGAAGTAATTAAGCCATTCTTGTAGAGAAGAAAATTGAAATAAAAAATTACACAGGCTTCCAAAGGTTGAAACTTAACTTATAGTTTCTTGAAAACAGAAAACAACTTTGTCGTATAATCCTGTCGGGTGATCGAGCCAGGAGTTTGTTTACAATTTTAATTTAATATTGTTGACTGATTAAAATAAAGTTTGTTTTTTGCCATTTCTCGTTCTGTTACTGTTACTGCCGACCTATATTATTTATCTACTATATATTGGAATCATTTTGTTTTTATTGAATGGGTCATTATATTTTGATTATACTAGGAAAGTTTAAATTATATTTTAAAAAACTTTTCTTGCTTACTTAATGTAGTTTACATCTTTATAACTGAATACAAAACCAGACTGTAATCATATAAAGTATAGGTATGTAAATTAAGTAACTTTTTGCTGATAATATGAATTAACTGTTATTGCAGAACGACCTATAAGGTAAATTATCAGCAGATTATTTATCTAATAAAAATGTAGTACGTGTGTGAATTTTCTTATAAAATGTCTTGTACCGTTTAGGAATAATAAGAGAAAATGTGCATCAAATGAAATAAATCTCCAAGTATTATCGTAAAAGGATTTGCCGTTCCCGTTATATCAAATATTTGAAACAGACGCGACTGCGTCGCACATGCCTTGGAATTTATGCAGGAGAAATCGTAGCCAGACCAATCGCCAGTAATTTGTTTCTAATTTCTATCTAATGGCACTTCAATAGAAACTATTACATGCTTCACAATTGCAACAGATTAGAATAATTTCAAATTGTAATACCTATTATATTTCAAGACAGGAATCAGGCCCAGATCTAACGGTGGACAGACCAAATTAACGATTTTGTCTACAATTTACATTACTGGAAAATAAGAAAGAGCCAACGTGGAAAACACCAAAATTTATGTATTTGTAACTTTACTAATGTACAACGGATGACTTAATTTTTAATAATATAAAAATAATAGTGTCTTTAATTAAGCAAAAAGAAGCAGAATCCTTTTCCAAACGAGTAAATTATCAGAAAGATCATTCTCAAACTTAATAATATTAAAACATAGGCTGAGAACCGAGCTGAGAACTGTTATGATCGAACAACGTATAAAACGTAATCTAATATTTCTGAGCACCAACAATGATATTTGATGAGTATTATCTTATGAAGATATAATATTTTTCAAAGAAAGCAAGAAAAGTGTCAAAACTAAATTTTGTGATTATTAATAGAGAATTGGATATTTACTAATTAGGACAACACTTTTGGAGTAGCATTCATTTAATAAAATCCAATAATACACCAAAGTTTCAACTGTAAATCAGTCTTTATCTGAGCGATAATATAAAAATTATTAAAGTATTTGTTAAATTAATAATTTATTAAAAAAAAGGTCATAAAATATAGATCATTTCATTCAATGTGACAGAAATTATAATTAAACTTGTAATATCGAAGTACAAATCTTAAAATCCACAATAATATATATTTTTATATTTCTGTGATGTTTTTTTGCAGGGTATTTTGGGATAACAATTTATTTTTACATTTTGTTTTTCACTAGTTCTATATTTAAAACATATGACGAATAACTAACGACCGTTTGTCTGTCCAAAATAAATGATGATCAGTTGACAGTTTTCATTTTTCTTTTTTTGTTTTACCGCAAAGATTTTTCTTACAAATTATTTTTCTTTTTAAATTAATTAAGGAATATAAAATATACCTTCTTTTTTGAACCATACATGCGATATATTTATTCTTATCAGTAAGCCTAGATTATATGTTGTTATGCATAGATTTTGTTTTTTAAATTAATATTATACAGTAAAAAATATTTTCCCAAAATGTGGTCAATATCACCCTCACTTACCCTATCATAGTATATTGTTTTCATTTATTGTCTAACAGTAAACTAAAAAAAATATATTTTTGTGCTCATTGAATATGTATTTTTCGTTTATCGCTAAGTATGGTTGTAAATGCAAGATAAAGATGTAATATAATTCATGTGTCACGTTTTAGAAACGATGGGAACTTACATAAGGATCCCAGGACTATTTGAATTTGAAACACTCAATAATTTTACAGCTGTATCTAATGTTATATTTAAGACTAAGTACTTAAGCATAATTAAATAATAAATTTATTACCAGTAACTATACTTAATTCATATATTAGTCATTTTTGGCTAAGCAACTATGCTACATAAATTAAAAATAATTGATGACATTCAAATTTTAATTGCAATTCTTAAACAACTTGTCATACCGTAAAAATAATTATTACAGTATTTTACCAATATGCCGTTTATTTGTTTTTCGAAATTATTACGAAATAAGTGAAATTCCAAATTAAAATAAAATATACAACCCCAGTACAATGCAAATATTGTTGCACTCTATTGTATAATTTATACTGAGTCAACATTCTTTTTTAAAATCTGAGTCACATTCTGTAGTACTTTATTAGTAGATGAGTGACTCTAGAATGTGATGTGGTTTCAGTAGGTTATGAATAACAGCACGTTTCAGTGCTTGCTCTAATTCTTGGTCTACAGAAATTAGATCCCATCCTAGAGTACTTTACAGGTAAATCATAGCACTAGAATGTGATCTGGTGTTAGTAGGTTATGAATTAGAGCAAGCATCAGTGCTTGCTCTAATTCTTGGTCTACTGAAGTTAGATCACATTCTAGAGCACTTTACCGGTAAAGTAGTGCACTGTAATATGATCTGATTTAAGTAGGTTATGAATTAGAGCACATTCCAATAGGTTTCAGTGAATTAAGAATTACGCTAATTCTTGGTCCATTGAAAATGGATTCCATTTTTGAATAGTTTTTCATTATTGCTCTGGTTTTAGTGGGACAAGAAAAAAAGAAATTCTAAATGTTTACTCTAATTTTTGATCTACCGAAAATGGATCGCAATGTGTCATAGTGAAGCACTTTACCAATAGGGAAGCGCTCTTAAATATAATCTAGTTTCAGAGGGTCAAAAAATAAAATATGCTGAAGTTCTTGCTCTAATTATTGATCTACAAAAAGAGAATCGCATTCTAGAACATGCTCTTATTTCAACAGTTCAAAAGATGCAGAAACTGCAACACAGTATACAGCAACTTCTGGAAAAAACTAGTTCAGATATACAGTGGCTCACAGAATTATTCGTACACCTAAGTTTTCTATTTAAAATGTGATAAATAGAGTACTTTCAAAAATAATATATACATTCTACTGACGGGATCATGTTCTCTCATATTCCAGAAATAAAATGCAATAGCCATTTATGAAAAAAATATTATTTTTCTTATGTAAATTAAATGAAATCAAAATTCATACAAAAAACAGGTACACAAAATTATTCGTACACTTATGAAATCTTACAAATAACGAGTCAATATTTATATTTATAAACATAAAACATCTGTGATTACGTAATTATCATTTGTTTAAGTATTTTGTAAAAGGATTTTTCAAAAATGGGTCGCAAAAACAAGAAATTACGGTAGTTGAAAGACGAATCTATTTGAAATGACTTTGCCAGTGTAAATCTTTAAGGGAGGTTGTCAAAATTGTAAGAATATTACTCTCAATTGTTAAGAACATTAGAAGTAAATATAAAAATGAGGAGCAGTTGAAAAATATTTGCCGTGGGGACCGTAAACAAATTTTTAATCAGCAGAATGAACGATTTATTGAGCATTAAATGAAATTAAATACTAAAAACCCCTGAATAAATGAACAAAAAAAATATCTGAAATTTTTTAAGGATATATTGAAACATAGACTATTCGAAGAACTCTAAGAAATTTTTATTTTAATGGCCGTATAGTCATAAGGTGCTCCTACATATTCCCAATCTATTATGATCCTGCCGCCGTGTTTCACTGTACTACATAAATTGCAGTTATTAAGCTCAGAATTTGGATTTCTCCAATCAAAAGATTTGCCATTTCACTCAAATCCGCAAAATTACCAATTTCCAAAAAACACAATCCGTGCTATACTATTTCCAAATGCGAGTCTCTTTATTTTATTTTGTTTGGAATTGTATGGGCTACTTTTTACTATAAGACTATTAGAACCAAAATTTCTTAAAGTTCTTTGAATAGTCTATGTTCCAGTAGACCCTTAAAAATTTTAGTTATTCTTAATATTAATTTATTCAGGGGATTTTTAGGATTTGATTTCACTTAACGCTCAATATATAGTTTATTCTGCTGACTTAAAAATAATTTAAGGCCTCCACGGAGAATATTTTTCTAATGGTTCTCATTTTTATATTTACTTACAAGGTTCTCAACATTTGAGTGCGATCTTCATTCAATTTTGACAACCTCCCTTAAAGATTTACACTGGAGAAGTAATTTCAAGTAGATTCGCCTTTCAATTACCGTAGTTTCTTGTTTTTGTGACCTATTTTAAAAAAAATCTTATACAAAATACTCAGACAAATGATAATTATGCAATCACAGTTATTTCATATTTATAAATATAAATATCTACTCGTTACATGCAAGATTTCATAAGTGTACGAATAATTTTGTGTACCTATTTCTTGTACACATTTTGTTTTTATTTAATTAACACAAGAAAAATAATTTTTTTTTCATAATTGGCTATTGTATTTTATTTCTGGAAAATAAGAGAATCTGATCCCGTCATTAATATATCAATATTTTCTTGAAAGTACTCTATTTTTAACTTTTTAAATACAAAACTTAGGTGTACGAATAATTTTGTGAGCCACTGTATACTCTAGGTACCGTATATTATAAAAAATTGGAGCATACTCACATGTTTTCTCACTTTGTGAATAACTAGCAACTGATTTTTTTATCAATTGCATACTGCAGTAGCTCAGATATACAAGTAAAAAATTATATTGCCATACTGGTTTTCTCAATAATAATATTTTCCAAGAACAAGTAAGATTTTTTGTATAAAAAACCAATCAATAACTGTCTTTAGTATGTAATTAACAATTTATTACAACAATTATTTTATTACAAAATCAAAAGTTGCTATTTTAAGAGAAATAATTACATGGATAAATCTATTAAGTCTTCATCCATATACGAAGGTTATAATTATATAGTATAGGTAGCAGAAATTATTCTCAAATGTTTCAATTAGCTATTTATTAAATTAAAATTAATTAAGCATAGGATTTATCTAGCATCAAGTTGGCCAAGCCTAGCATTCAATTATCTTAAGACATTCTAATGTTTGTTATGTAAGGTAACTAGATTTATTCGCTTTTCTGCATTTTCTCTTATATAATGTTTGCTAATTTCAAAAGGCATAAAATAAAATATTACATAAATATCAATTAATAAACTGGTTCATTCTATATTTAACTGTTCTTTTTAACAAATTGTAAATTATATTTTAAATAAAATTGTTTTTGAGTTGAAATTTGTGCTTTTAGACCAAAGCACAGCTTTTATACCAAAGCACAACTTTTATGTTTGAAGATATTGTGGAGAAAAGTAGTAAATTTCTGATTTTATAACCAAATTTTATTTGTCGAAATATTTATATTTCGTCGCATATTTTAATATAAATATTTATAGCCAACAAATATCATAAACAAAATCTATAATTCCCAATTATTGTATTTAAATTAAAACATGTGAACGATGAAAAAACTCGGCGTCCTCACTGTGATTCATTTGTCCTGACATCACGCAAAGAACAAAAACCGATCTGTTAGACAGATCAACGACGCGTTTTTGTTTTGTTGGACAATTAAGCTGTAGTGCAAGTGTTTGAGCATATCCTTTCTTCATGCTTTACTGTTTTTGTTTTAATTAAAACATGAGAAAGTCAAGTAAACTCACTTTTTATTGCGTTGAATAATAACAGAGTATAATGGGTTTCAGATTATATGAATCTTTGAATGTGGAACGAGGGAATTCCAGCTTAATAGTTTACTTGCATTTTAAGTACAATTGCAAAACTTATAGCTAACACATGCTTATTATAAGTTTAGGTTACGAAATTATTTCTCTTAATATATTTAACATTATGATCATATATGGTATAAATTTAATTATTACATTAATAATTATATCAATAAATTCCATGTACTTATTATTATTGTTATATTTACATATATGCACTTGCAATAATCGTAAATTGTTGTTTTTATATCAATTTATTTATTTCTTATAATTCATGTCAGTGCGTAAGTGTTCTACTTATTATCAAACCATATTTAGATATATAGCAATTTTAATAATAAATCATAATAATCAGATCATATATTGGTATAACTCAAAACGCACAATCATAAATTTTTAATATTAATATTATACAAGATGGAGTGAAGAATTAAGCAGAATTGCAGTTAACTGATAAATTTTATTAGTCTAAGGCCGACGTTTCGCTACCAATTGTAGCATCATCAGGGCACATTATTTTTGGCAGTAATAAAAATTATAATTTAGTTGGCTTTTAATTTTTGTACATAAATAACTATATTAGGAATGATTTTGTTTGTACTTCTTTTATGTGAGGCGAAATGTTTCACTTTTCATGTGATTTCATTTTCCTATATTCCTATTTTTGTATATAATATTTATTATTAAAATTCAATAAATATCATATTTTTGAGTGTAAAAAAGTTTAAATTTAATTTTTCATCAAAAAGACAATGACCACTTTACCAGGCTTACCAAGTTGTTAGGAGCTATCCATATATTATTGATTTTTACTTACATAAACCCCTCATAGAACGAAATGGAAATAAAGCGAATACTAACCTGTAACAAACAAAAAACAATTAATAATCGCAAAACCATATATTTCATATTTCGGACTGTTATTACGTATTTTTTCCGTTTCCTGTCCCATATACGTTTTAGCGCAGTAATAAATTTTCTCAATGACAAAAAACTTGTTAAATTGGTATAACAATTAATCAATTTTAGTTATAATATCGTATTTCCTTTAAATTGTATAATGTTAAGAGTGTTTTCAAATCAGAGAAGAAAAACAGGCGATGTAAATGCCAGAGTCCATCCTGTTTTAACGGCAAGATGTATGAGTATGAGTGTTGTAAGTAAAGGAAGTCTTACTCATATGTTATTTCGGGAGGTTAACTGTGCTTAGAATTACAAGTATGTGTGATTTTATCATTCTGTGTTTCATTTTGTAATCGTTTTTTTTTTACATTTTATAATAAATTTTTAATTTATCTTTATCTTCAATGACGAATTAAATGTAAATAAACCACTATATATGTAAATAAAGACTATTTCTTCTCATATTTTTTCAACCCATAGAATGAAACAGAAGTGTAGCTTTTTTAACTATCCTACAAGAGTCTAATCAAATACAGATGTCCCTTAACTCAATATCCATAGCTTAAGAGCTTATTCCTTAGGATTACAGCAGTGAATTCGTCATTAAAAAGTGCCTGAATAATGTGCAAGTTAAAATATTTTTTATATTGAAATAAAAAGGTTATAAGCAAAAAAACGAAAATTGAAAAATTTACAATTTTATTTATATCTAGTCACCTATGCATTTTTTTGAAAAAACAAAAACATGTATAAAATGAGACTCACATGAAGCAACTTTATAATACTTCAAACTGTTGTAGTTATAAGCTTATACCTATGATATGAATATATTATCCTTATGCCTTAATACGAGTAATTTTGATTTGGATATATATTTTCAAATATAACTTTTATACCTGAGTAAATGAGGCTGTACGCTATTTCGTCTTAAAAACATATTGACTATAGATTAATCAAAAATTTGACTAATACACAAAAATAAGTATATTTACAATTTTAATTTTTGTCTTGTCTGTTATTAATAACCGGTTAAATAAATTGCTTAAAATATAAAACGTCTTGTCTCATATAAATTAGGTGAAGAGGTGTGATTAATTTAACGACTTTTTATATAAAACGTGAATTCAATTTTGTAGTAAACGACTACACCTTAGATAAGTAATTTCTTTGAACTAGTGAATAATAAAATATTATATTTTGATTTGCTGATGCTACGTGACACTTTTCCGCCTATAGTGACTTCATTCTATCTCTGAGGCTATGAAGCTAAAATGTCGAGTACATTGAATAAATATCTAAAGGTGAATAATTTGCATAGTTTTATTTTCCTTGAAATAAACTAGCCGGTGACGTATCATTGTGGTTTATTTGTAGACGAGAGTAAATTCTTCTATACATGAATAAATTTCACAGAATGTTATTGTACAAAAATGGGAATTTTGACTGACATATTTTATTATCAACGTCGGTTACATGAATTTCTAAAGAACAATGATTCAAACTTGGTCAAATATGATTTTTCTTGAATAAATTTTTAAGAATTATTACATGACCTCATACAATGATCTTGTAAGATTGTTATGAAATATTCAAAATTAATGCGTCACAAAAACAAAATTTAATTCGTTTTAGTTGATAATGGATTTCGAGTACATACACTCTAAGAAATTCGGTGTTAATTTTTACTCCATTTTAACACCCTAAGAATTCTATATAAGTCCACCCAGATTTTGGTGTTAAGCAGAACTCTTTTGCTGGAGTAAAGAATTCAACACAAATGTAGTGTTAATATTGAGTAATAGGTATCACCGTTTGCGGTGTTATTATTAACTCAACAGTTGGAGTAAATTAGACACCACCAACTGAGTAATCTTTAACACTTTTACACAGAAAAGTAACACCAACAGGATTACTTGTTCACTCAATATGGAGTGAATTAAACACCAACAATTGAGTATCTTTAACACTTTTACACAAGAATGTAACACCATCTTGATTACTAATTCACTCTTCATGTAGTAAATTAAACACCACCAAATGAGTAATTTTAGCACTTTTACACAGGAATATAACACCAACTGGATTACTCGTTCACTCCATGTGGAGTAAATTAAACACCACCAACTGAGTAACTTTAACAGTTTGGAGTAAAATATACAGGATGATCAAACCGAAGTGATAGTCATGTGATCTGCAACTTTGATAGCTAAATTCATGAGTAGTACGAGAAACCCATGAAGTTAGTTATGAAACTATTCTTTCTAAGTCTAGATTTGATGTCATAAGATAAGGTGCAGATCACAATACCGTCACTTCGGATTGATCACCCTGTACAACAACACAATTGTTTACCTTTCCGTGTATATGTCACCTATAGAATAAATATACATATTTCATAAATTGAATCGATAAAGAAAAAATAAGAAAAAATGTACCACACAAAAAATATTTATTACTATATTCTACGAAATTTTTCGTTAGTGGTATAAATTTCGTATGGCGCTTTGTGTTTCACATCATCAATACATATAACAGAATACTGTTTTGAATCTTTAACACTATAAGCATAATACATGTCAGTATATTCTAACGTTTTTGCAAAATTGATGTTAAGTAGCCAAAAATTGCGCTGATTATTTTCATTGGGCCATCCTGTATACATTAATATTGAAGGTTTCTTTTGAAGCTGAAGTCTTTTCCTGGGGCTGTGCTTCTGTTTCTATTATTGAACCAGTAATTGATGAAACTTCGGAAATTGTTGATAAAACGGATGCTGTTGACACATCTGTAAGATCTAAGTCACAATCCGAAGATATGGTAACAGTATCATACGATTCTGTATTTGATGGTGTCTCTGGGTTATAATCTACGAATAAATTTATTTTTAAAGAATCCTTCTAAATTACAATATCACTGAATGGTATTTACCAAATGTAACGTATTGGGGTTCAACCTTAAGCTTCACTTTTACAGTTACACCAGGTTCTGAGAACATGATGAAGTCTTTTAAGACGCTTTCATCCAATTCTGCATCATTTATATCCGTAATTATAATGTCTGCATCATTTAAAGTTTCATATTTTTGTTTCACTAAAGAATAAAGGACCGTAAGAATATATTTTATTGCAAAATGTATTATTCAATGAAACAACTTTTCTAGGTTCTGTGATGAGAAATGAAAACTTACCTGCTGCAATAACTGATTCGTAAGATAAATCTATTAATTTTACCCACGTCTTTTTATTTTTGTAATCTATAGTTATATAGAAATTTTGTGCCATTTTTAAAATTTACAATAACCACTTACTTATTAGCACTGTTACTACACAACACACGCGTTTTCAACTACGCATTAACTACCTCCGTGCTCTGGTCTTCCCCTAGCTTGTGTTAACCAACAAATGGAGTAAAATATAATACCAACGGAGTGAAATGTAATACCAACAGAGTAAAATAAAACATATTTGGAATATATTTTACTCCGTCTCATGATACTTTTAGGAGTAAGTTTGACAGTGTTGCGAAATTACATGTAAAGTATAAATTTTCAATTACGTAAATCAATAAAAAAGTAAATACTGCAATAAGTCGGTAGATATTATGTACTGGACTCGTAAACATTAGCTACCAGTTCAGTATACAATAAAATAAATATTATGAATCTACGGGATATGCACAATGTTGCAACTCCGTAGAAAAGTATTTTACTCTCTCCAAAATTTAACACATTTTTCATTTACCAAACTGAAGAGTGTTACAAAAACACAATCAAGTGGGTTAAGTTAACACAATATATTGTTACCACTTACACAATTTAACATTACTCCGCAAATTTTTTAGAGTGTACAGTAAGTTGTAACGACGCAGTGTTTGTTGTTATTTCAACATGGTTAATAGTAAAAATCCATTCATAAAACGGAATAATTCGTAATATACACTCAAACCAACTAGTCTGCGCTTTGTTTTTAAAATATATAAACCACCCTGAAACCTTCTGGAACTCAATAATTTTTTGCACATGAATCAAAATAAACCTTTTTGTATCAGAAGGAAGTATTATTGTTTGGAAAATGAAGAATGAACAAATGAAATCTAAAATATTATGTCAAAGAGTGAAATATGGAGGAAGATCTATGTTTGTATGGGGCTGTATGAGTGTAGAAGGAGTGACAAATTTAATTTTTATTGATGGGAAAAAGTAGGTTATTTGAGTATTTTACAAGAAAATTCGGAAAAATGTGCTGAAAAATTGGGTTTAAGGGATTCTTATATCTATCACCAAGATAATGACCCCAAACATACTACACGTAAGCTGATAGAATAGGTACTATACAATTGTAGACAATAATTAAAAAGGCCTCCACAATCTCCAGATATAAATCCCATTGAACATCTCTGTGATTTATTTTAAAAACTGTGTAAAATAAGACGCCCAAAGAGAAATTTAGTTCATATCGAGAGTTAAATTTGATTTTCTCCACCGTAAAATTTTGACTAATTCATTGGGGATGAGAAAAATCTGCGCAAAAATGGTTTAAAAAAGCGATTTTGGCGATCTACTTGTTCCTCTTCTCGAGATTGAAAAAACACCTCAAAGGAACTCATTTTGGGGCACTTCAAAACATTTAAACAGCTATAACCGACCATCTGGAGGTGATTCCAGTATCCAAGATTCAGCATTGCCATGAAAGTAAGAAAAACCGTCTCCAGACTGTGTAGCTTCCCAAAGAAGTTATTTTGAGGAAGACAATATTGATTAAAAAATTAGCCTTATTACTTAATTTAACAGAAACAAAAAGATCGAACACGTTGTGTTCCTTCAGGAATTATTGCATAATGGCGTCACGTGACATGAATTTTGAGTATAAGTCATTTTCAAATATCTCTTAAATATTAAAATAGTTTCCTCAACTAATAATAAATTTACGCAAGGTGTACGAAGTTAGTTGTGAGGTAAAAATGTGTTCACCAAAATGATGATACAGCTATTTATAAATTTGTGATTCATTTTTGAGTGACATTTTGAAATCCTTCCAATCTTGGAAAGTGATAACACATTTTTATATTTCTATTTGCATCACAAAGGAATAAAAATAATTACAGAGTCTAATGAGTTAGTGGTTGATATTTTTAGTTTTTCCGACTCGACCGATGACATGCTCAAAAACGGTTTTGGGACGTTGCCAGCTTGGCAAACCTTTGCCTAACTATGTAGGTGGTAAACATTGTCTTCTGGTAACCTTCGAGCGTGATTCAACTGTTTGTTCTTGGCAAAACGCACTCAGGTACAAGATATATTTATTTTCTTTACATATCGTTTGAAGGTAATTATGCAAAAAATATAGCCAAAGTTTTGGCTTTAGAATGCCAAGTGCTTCAGTAGACATTAGACCAAAATATTTTCGGTTAGCGTTCTTCAACTCGAATTGAATGAAGAGTAAGATTTCGGGTTCAAATCCCAGCGACAATATTTTACCAAAATTTTTCTGTCCAAATGGCTTGAAAACCACTATAAGGTATAACAATTTATACTACTAAAATAATTTTTTATTCTACACATATTGAAAATAAGAAAAGTAGACATTTACCGGTACAGACCTACAAAATCTAACTATTCCCTAGGCAAGAAAAAACAGTTCGTTCGCGGACTAACACATGATGTTTAATGCGTTAGAAATAATTACCAGAATAAAATAAGTCACCATGCTTTTAAAATATTGTAACTTTATATAATTTGATACTTACATTAATTTCTAGGTATTTTTATTATATATTCTGTAAATAATAGAACAGAATTGCTAACTTTATTTATATGTCAAAATAAAATGTTTGTTTTTTGTTCGTATTCTATTTATAATGATGATAATCAATTTCACTTATTTTATTGAGGTTAAGTTAAATGTGAAATTATTCAGTGTTCGTAAGATGTTTATATTATTTTATTATGTTGTTTTGTTGTGTAAAAAATAAAAAATAGTATGTGCTACATTGCAGTAAAGTTGTATTCTGGTTCTCAAGAAGTATCCAGCCTCGACTGCGTCTCGGCCGTATACATATCCTTCGGACCAGAAAAGAACAACTATCCTAGCAGTACAAATAACTATTAAAAAACATGTACCTTACATATTAAAGGCTCTTTTCCATCTAGGCATATTATGTTACAAATTAAAAATTACAAGATTTAAAACAAGTAAAATGTTTCATTGAATTAGCGCACGCTGATTCAAACGGATGTGAGATTTGGTGTTCAACTCACTATAAGCTACAGGTCCTAATAGCAAAAGAAATAATTGTGAAAGAAGAAGAAACAAATCTGTTTTAGATCATCTTATACTCTTTACATTTTATGACATATTGTATATATAATTGTACACTTTTATGTTTTTGATTTGCAAGTATGCAAATAAGAAAAATAAGTCTGCGATAACTTCTTGTAAGATGTAAATGAAGAATGAATCACTTGAGATAGAATGTCGCAATACTTTTTGATGGCGGTTACCGGATTACGTAACATGACACCATGTACGCGATAGCACGAGAAAGAAATTGATATATGTATAACATTTTTCACATTGACTTACTACATTGAATGTACCAACGATATGAAATTAATTAAAGTACAGAAATAGTAAAATATATTCTATACACCAGTTTGCACGATTAGAGATTAAGACAATTATTTAAATATAAATAAACTTATTAAATAAAAAATGTGAATTCCCACATAAATATTGACTCTGGAGTGCACTCTCCATACTAGCTAGAGTCTGATAAATACCCTGTGAGGTAAAAATATATAAAACGTATAATAAAACAAATCTGGCACACCTATTAATGGGTAATAAGTTGTAAATGATATACAGGGTGGTAACTCAAACACTCGAACATAGAGATTAAACATGTAAAATCATAATTTCGTAATTTCCTGTTTCCCTAATTATTTTAAGATAAAAGGTTTTAATAACTGTTGTAGAACATAAAATTCTGCAACCGAATCAATAAGCAAAAATAATTTTACATGTATTCAAGCATAGAAATTAGTTATGAAAATAACGTAAATCACCCCAAAAATAGCAGTAGCCATGGAATTGAGACAAAAATAACAAATGTTTAACGGTTAATCTATCAAGCTGCGTTAGTTTATTTTTATTATTATTTTTAATTACTCTTTTGTCAAGTAGTTCTAAAAATATAGCAATTTTATTTTGTTTTTATTTTTTACATTAACTTATGTAAAATGGTTGTCAAATAAATAGTTAAACATTTGTTCATTTTTTCTCAATTCCATGAGTATCGCTATTTTTGGGGTGATTTTCGTCATTTTCATACCTAATTTCTGAGCTTACAAGGCACGTAAAATTATCATTAATTCAGATGCAAAGAATTATACTTTACAACTGCTATTTGAAGCTTTTTAAAATAATTAGAGAAGCAAAAAATTACGAATATATGATTTTATATTTCAGTAGTAGTTATCTGAATATTTTACGTTAATTTTATATCTTCAACTGTAACTAATTAAATTTTACTGTAAATGTAGATTAATACTGTATTTGTTTACATAATTAAATTGTCAATGTGATTAAATAATTTTTAAGTCTATATGTATAAGTTCAAAGAATAATTATATTTTGACTATCAAATATTAAAACAAGACAATCAATTGAGTAAGTAAATTCATATTTGATTTTAATAATGTTTCATCGCTCTTTTACAGAGTCAAAAGTGACACCATAATAGTTTCTAGATTTAGAATAGTTTAACCAGATAGCAACATTAACATCAACTTCAACTGTCATTCGATTAAAAAATTTAATCGATGACAACCGAACATTTCCGATCTTTGAATTCCAAACTTCATCGGCACTTTCCACGTTTTGAAGTTTGAAATGACGATTATCTAAATCATTGTATGACACATGGCAACTTAGTATTAACTGTTTATCGGTTCTATCATGTAACTCATCGTTTATATTAATAGACGTAAGCTTAATTTAACTATCGACTATGTTTTAAGCGAGCATTGCTAAATTGCTCAATATATAACAAGTGTCGCTAAGACAATAGCTACAATTTAAATTATGCCGATGTCGATAACAAGAGTAAGGGTAGTAACAATTTAGCAAAAAATATGTTCGGCAACAATGTAAATTTGTATATATCCGATAGTTTTGACGATTTTCTTGTCAAATCGATTGTAAAACATAGGATATAGTAACTTAAGTTGATGACATTTGGTTCGTTTTGTCCTTCCATCTATTAGTTGATCCCCATAAGTTTAATAAAAAATAATTTAGTTAGCTTTTCATTTTTGTACAATACATTCGATTTTTTGTAATAAATTGAGTACTTTAGTACGATTGACAAAAATGACAACTGTCAGAATATATTTCGTGATATATATTTCTTTGGAAGTTTTTGAGCGATTAAAATTAATTTTGTGTAATGGAATAAGAAACAGTTTAATAAAATTTTGCAAAAGATCATCGATTTGGGACGGAAGTTCGAATATGCAAAACGAATGGAAGTTAAAGTGATGAAACATCTCGCTATAAGTTTTGTTTGTATTATAAAGATTTAAAATCGAACAGTTAGACATTTCAAAATAAATAATACGAAACATAAAGACTGAAAATTTGAAGAAATTGTATATGTATGGAAAGCAATGTTACCTTTTATTAAAAAATATGACTTTACTCACACTATGCAATATTAGACTCAAAATTAAGAACAGAAAAGAAAATTTGTTAAACTTGTATTTGCCATTTTGACATTTAAAAAAAATCGTACCTTGTCTTTAAATATTAACAAATTAGCGAATATTATTACCTATGAACGCTTAAGTATTTGATACGATGATAAAATTTTAGTAACAATGTCTTTTAAAACGTTTAACTATGTCGCTTAATATAAGCGATGTGTTTCATGATAGAGCCGATGTTCATTATCATTTGTAGTTTGCCACTGGTATTAGGTACTTGAATTTTGTGCCATAGGAAATTTTTTATTTTTACGTCTCTAATTTGTAAAATTTGAATTATTGTTTCTTGTACTCATCAGCTATAATTAGAATAGTCATTATAGTATAATTAGAATAAAGAAAGAATTTGAATGTTAAATATTTATCCTCATTGCAGAAACAATGACATAGTTATTTAATGCATATTATGACTAAGTGAGTATACTGTTAGTGAACCCCTTGGAATCATGTTACATGTTACTCGTTTCTGAGTCACTTTTCTCTTTACGTAATCTGGTGTTGTGGTCTGAAATTGTCCACAAAACCACATGGCATGAAACAAGAACCGACGCATGCTCTCACACGAACAAACGCACATTCATGCCAAGCACAGCCTGCTTTGCTTGTACATGTGCGAACCTGCAATGGGATCAGCAGCCGCTGCCATGTCTCTTCCAGATGTTTAGAAACGCGGCAAGGGCCCTAGTCTAGCCAAAGTCACACCACTATAAGCAAGAACGCAAGAGAAGTTGAAAAACACTTGCAAGTGTTAGAATCGAAAAACTCAACTCAAAAAGTTAAAGCAAAAGTATATCTATGGGTATACAGGGTGTTTGGTAAAAGGCCGATGTTGAGAATATTTTGTTTATTTTGAGCAAGTATGGAAAACGTAAAGGCAGTTTTAGACTACATTATAAATTGTACAAGATCTTGCATCATTTTTGGTACAATTTAAATTGGCTAGCATCAAACAGCAAATTAGTTGAAATATTGGATATGATGTGTTGAAAATGTAGAACACGTTTTATTTTTTATACAATCTGTCTGTCATTGGCTGTGAGCATGCGCATATATGAATTTTGTGATCTAAAACGTTTCTAACGATATTTTTAACAGTTCAAATTAATTAGTGTGAATTTTACTCAGATAATTCCACTACTAGCAGGGAAGACAAAATGCAAGTGAATAAATAAGAAATTTGTTTCCTTTCCTTCTCCATGGTAACGTATTCTTTTCAGTATTTTTGATATTTCAAATAAATAAAATTATTTTTAATTCAGTTTAATACTACACGATCGGTTCAAATTTTATTTAATCGTGGAATTATCTTCACAATTACGACTCGAGATTTTTAGCGCGAAATATATTTTTATTTATAAATATTCACATTTGGTTTCTTGATAGCAATTTGATTCAAAGAATTGTCTTGTCAAAATCTTTTCAACAAATTGCCAAGCAACCAATTGTTTATAGAAACAAACAAATATCCGGCCAAATTAAACCTCTAGTGATATTACTATCGACAATTTTCAAATAAGGAGAAGCGGGATATGGTCAAAGTTTGCTACGTATCGAAATACGCATATTACTTCAGAAATATATCTTCAATGTTATCCAGAAAGGCGACAACCGCACCCGACGTATTGCTGTTCTAAAACTAATATGTTTACCACATCACCGATTTATCATGTTACATTTATACCGTTAAATTTGCTATTAATTATATTTTCTCTTGTAGCCCAAAATAAGACAATGCTATTTGAGTTATTAATTACGATTTGATGTTTCTGTTTCCTAGTTTAATCAATGTATTGTACTTTTCTATTGTATTATTGAACTATTTATGTAAAATAAATACTTTTTATATATTTCCTCAAAAATTTGGCAAATTTCCGTTCGAATTTTCCTCTCAAATTAAGTTTACAAGCGTGTCTATTTGAAATATGGTCTGAAGTGCATTCTTTGTAGTACAAATAGGCATAGGAGAGTCTACATCTATTGTGACCGGATGGCATTATTACTGTGACACTTCAAGACGTATTTACCAAATAAATGAACAACGTCTCGTGCGCAGCCTACTTAGCCAGCACGTGACAACTGACAATCGTTGCTGTCTGGACAAGGTTATTTCGTTTTCCCACAAAAAGAAGGAAATCGCTTTATTATTTACAAATATTTTAAGCAAAGATAGGAAATGAAAGAATTTAAAATGTACTGTAACGGTTCTACCGATTTCTACAAAGAAATACAGTGTCTTTGTTGAAATATGTAGAATCATTAATATTACCATGGAACAGTTTTCAAAAATGATGAAAAAGATACATTTAATATCTTTTCATGAAGCTCTGAATACCGTTATTTTAACGTGAAACATGGGATTTCTTGTAGTTAAGTATCATTCTCAGCTACTGTTTTAATTTTAATTTTAATTTTAGTTTTAATTTTATGTTTTAGTGGCAAAAAAAATATATGCGTAATCATTCCTTGTACAAGTTTTAGTTTTAATTATAATTCTAGTTTTATTTTTTACATGCAAGTGTATGCAAAGTCCATACTTTCTAAAACTAAACATGCAACTGTCAGCTGTCACAAAATGTCATATTTATGTCTTCGAAAATATAAAGAAAATTGATATTGTATTGTAATTTTGGTAAATTTGATGTCTACTGATTTAAAATTTTATATTTTAATTATTTAATTACTAAATATTTTCGTTTTTAATGTTCCCCAGTTTTAAAAAATAAAGTACTGTGAGATCAGAAAACCAAACTGGTCACTCTATTTGTTGACCACGTGACCACGTCCATTCCAACGACTTGGAAACGTGTTTTTAAAAATATCACAATTTGACAGGTTAATAATGACGTGAATTTGATAACCTATGTTTCATTTTAAAGTGAACGCTTTGATTCATTGCTGTCAAATGTGAAGTCGTAACCGTCGTAACCATAAATATTGCAAATTCTTTGTTACACGTTAAAATAAACCTCACGATATAAAAAAATCGTAAACTTTAGTTTTTTGGGATGACACCATTTTTCAGTTCTTATTATCTTCAGAAATTGGCTGTTGAAAAAATCAGTAAAATCCAATCTTCTTAGACAAATAGTATCAGAAAAAATAAATCTATGTCCATGGATAAATGTTAATTAAATTATATCTATAATAACCTAATTGAAAACATAATAACAATATTGTTTTCATCTTATCATTAATATTTTCTTAAAAGCCAATTAAATAATGCTCCTAGCTATTAATAATGTCCGAGAATTGAGGTTATGAACATTATTATAAAAGTAGAAGGCGATTATAATATGGTATAGTGATTTGATGCTCCACCGACTGTGTTTTGTTTAGTGGAAACAATATGAAGTTTGTGGTTCTTTTAGCCATAGTTGGCTGCATTGTTTGTGCGTAAGTCAATTGTTTTTATTCACTTGTTTACTTGTTAGACCACAAAATATTTATTTTGAAAACACGCCGAGTATGTGTTCATTGTTTTTCACAGAATTATGATCAATTATGTATTCATTTATTGTTAACTATTTTAAGAAACTAAGCTAAAGTAATATGTTAAATTTATCGACTGACTTACTGTTATTTATATTATAACTCACAGGTGATATGAGAAGTTCAATACAGAAGTTTATTCTATTTTATGAGAAATATTAAAATAAATCAATTAATTCGTTGCCACAACTGAAACGAATATTTTCAGTGAATATGAATATATTTTTTATTTCGCATTTCACATTTTGAATATTTCATATTTTTTTGTATCTTTTTTCATTTTCTTAGATCTTACAACTATTAAATTCTAAATTACATATACAACAATAAAACGCTTGTGTATATACTTATTAAGATTTGACATTTGTTATTTTTACAATCATCAACGTTAAAAAAATAAATTGTACTAACTAGACTATAACAGCACTCAAATGTCCTATAAACGAACTCATATGGGTACTGTTATAGCATTTTTATAAATACGTGCATTCTTTTTGTCATTCTTTTCACTTCATTTGCACTTAAAGTGAATAGAACTGATAGGTTTGAGAAACAACAATTGTAATCTACTGCAGAACTACCTCGAAAACAAACAATCTTGGTGTCACACGCCCAGAAACTCTTTGGCGGGCCTCGCGTCAATATAAATTTGCTCTCGCAAAATTCAGTTTCTGGACTAGTGTTATAAATAACTATTGTCCTTAAGGAGGGAAGAAATCTTATCACTTCATCACAATTTGTGACAAAAAGAAAGGACAACATAAGTGAATTAGCTGATGTGATGTGATAATGTATCTATTGTAAAATAGAAGTATCTTTAAACTCTACATTCGAAGAAATCACCGCTGTGAAAGTTAGTTGAGACTTGAGACAAACAGGATAAAACAGCAGACGCTTGTAAAAGTAAGAAAAAACATTATTTTATTACATTTTAAATTTAAATTTGTAAAATTCTTCTACGTCTGATTCTTTCTCTAATTTAAATAACTAAACCATTTCTAATTCAAATGAGTGGTTAATTAAGCAACACTATTCACTTGTTTGTCAACTATTACTAGATGTAGAAATACTAGAAAAATGAATGTCGCAGTAGAGTTTCTATTTCTCATTTCAACGAGAGTAAAACCTTGAGATACAAAATCAAGACGGCTGTGAACTTAAAACGTGGGTGGAGATGGAATTGTCAGGCCATGACGTCATAGAATATTCCGCAAAGGAAGCTTCAATTGTTATAAACAATGTATCACTGTGGTTTCCACACCTTAATACCTAGTTTATGTAGTTCATCTGTTCGCATCACCTATTTCTGTCTCTCTCTAGTTCATGATCTGTACATCACGATAAGAAGGCGGAGCGAATGACGTCACCCAGATATATACTTATCTCTATCTTACTTACAAGGTTTGCTATATATCGTTGTCGTTTTATGCAGTCATATGTCGTGCTGTTCGCAATATGGTACTATGATATTTAGGGATAAATATTTCTCAATTGACATAAGCAGAAATCAGGATATAACCGATTTTAAAATACTGTCATGATGTAAATGTACATTTCTAATAATTTATTAAAGAAAATTTCTTATCGAACGAAAATTTGATGCAGGTTCATCATATGTGTTTCACAAAAAATTGACTTGCATTTTATAACAACAATTTTAATTAAGTAAATAGCATTCACAGAACTATTCAAATTCCTTTTCATATAAATCTTTTAAATTTTTAGAAACCAACTTGGTCTGTGCAGCCTCATATTTCATTAATATTAAGTGTACTAAATTTGTTTAAGAACAAACAATCTAACAATGCCAACTATATGTAAAGAAACCACAGCATCGAATATATGCCTATACAGATTTTTTCATTTCTAGTACCAAAAACGAGGTAAAAACGGGTCAACCAAAAATAGGAGTTTTTCGTTGTGATTTATATTATTATTTTAAAGATTTTCATTTATTTTTAAACGACAATTAATGATAAATATTTTATTTTTATCAATGATACAATTTGTTTACAATAATTTTATTTATAAATAATTGCTATCATATGTAAATATCAATTTTTTATCATCTAATTGTATGTAATTCAAATTTCATTTTATATTCTTGTCATTTGTTTGACGTAACTGTTTCTGTCATGCTCCAAAATAAAAGACGGTCGTCACCCAAGCTACTGAGAGTGAAACATCTGCAAGCTTTAATTTACTGCACATTATAATGAAGTAATTAAAGTCGAGAAAGTAAACTTACTGTGAAAATTTTCGTAACAAAGCCGTAAAATTAGAAGATCTTTTGTTTTTAAAACATTTTAGTGTCAATAAAAATATGTAGCTTGAAATGTAGGTATTGGTTGCAACACGTAATGTCACTTATTTATTACAAAACTAACTTCTGTCAGTAAAATAGAGAAATTTATTTGTGTTCCATTTACCTTAAAAGCACAACGAGTAAATTCAAATTTATGATAATGTTTAGCGGATAATGGGGCATTCGGTATAAAATATGATTCATACAAGTGCGGTGTGCGTGGTGATGTGTATAGAAAGTGCATTTTGTGCAGTTGAACTTTTAACTCTTCAATGCATTTCTCCTCAAAGGTTAATTGCCTCTGCATTCTCGTAAACAATCGTGTTTATACGGAGAAAATATTCGCTTCTCCGCATATTTTAACTTATATCAATATTCCTATTCATTCGTCTTCTAACCCTACTCACATCTTTCATACTTAACTCAAAATTATTCCAACTTATTTCTTAAAAAAATACAAATTCAATCTTGCTTTAAACAAGACATAGGATGGAATTTCATAACTTGTAACATATACAAAAAATAGACGTGTTGAATATTCATTTCCACAAATAACTATTATAGAATCGAGTTCACTTTATATTTGATATTTGCAATTGATATCATAATACGTTTTTAAATGATATTGAAATTTCAAGACAAAACTTTCGCCAATTTTGCCTAAATAATCTAGACAAGAGAAGACAAGAATCTAGATAGTGTAAATCTAGACGGCAACACTAGATAGGAAACTAACAAAGCAAATAAGGATTTCTTACAGACAGGGAGCCCTCGGGCCCCAAAAAAAAAGTTTACTATCAATTTTTGATTCATACTTTTAATCTATTTATTGTCGAAATTAAATTTCTCAGAAATTTATGAAAGATGTAAAATATTAAATGTATGTATAGGAATTGTATTCTGCATTATTTTATATTTGTATTCCTAGTCCAGACGATAGACGAGAGCGAGCTTATTTTGACAAGCCAAGCTGAAAGCGAGGCCTGCAAATATTTTTATGCGCCGATGACACTTTTAATTTATTAAAAAAATATTATTACTACTTAAAATTTTATACACTATAGGTTTTTGTCAGTAACATTTTTGGTTCACATGGATATATAAACGATTCACTTGTTTTATTCAAAAAATTTGGTGACGTTTGTTCTAACCTAAAAAATAAAATGAATGTGAATTGATATTTTTCAACAATTAACGTAATCATAATCATACAAGACGAGAATAATATGAATAATAAATAAAAAATAGTTGTTTTAATTAGACGTTTTACATTTCCAATAAAATAAAATTAAAAATGTAATGCTAAAATATTTAAGTTGGTATTCATATATTTTGCTGGCCTAGGCCAGAAAACAGAGAGTTTCGGTACGATTTTGAGTTCTGTAATATTAAGTTATAAATTATAATATTTAATTAAATAGATTTGCTAGAACTCATGGGTAAGCAGAGATTACGTTGCTTACCCTGACTGTACACCACTGTTGGAAACAAACTATTATTGAACAAGAAATTAAACGCCTAATAACAGATTTTTATTTATTAATTGTGACTTTTCTATAATTGTTTTTCACTGTTTGAATGCTTGAGCGTATGGGGACCAATGTCGCAATCCCACGTCTCTTGTTGCTCATACAATTAGCGAGTTTTGTATTCCCATAAGTCTTTTTACGTAAAGACAATAAAACGAATGTTTCCTTTGATGCAATGCAACCTTCATGTTCACTGCGTTTATCGCTAAAAGTGTGTTAAATTTTTGCTAAACTACCTAACACGTAACGCAAATACATTTTATTACTCGATATTTACTTACTCAATTAAGTAAGAGTCGTTATTTCTTTTACTATGCAGATAACAAGAAAAAAGCATTTGCCACACGAGTTTTATTTTCCCATATAAGGCCATGTCCTTACTTCATTTTAAAAGAGGCTTTCTTATCATTAAAGAATTTAAACTTTTTGCGTCAAGGGAGAGGTGTTCAATTTAACTTATGCATTATTGTTATTTCGAGAACTACAGAGTGACTAATGACACTGTTTAAGCATGGGGATCTCGAGAACTATAAGAGATACAATGCCGGTTAAATGATAATAAAGTTGTCTCATATGTGGAGGTTATTTTATACAGGTTTTATTTATTTTTTTCAAAAAAATGCATAAGTGACTAGATATAAACAAAAATGTAAATTTTTCAAGTTTTTTGCTTATAACTTTTTTATTTCAATTAAAAAAATAGTTATTTGTGTATCAAAGGACTAAAGTATATTTTTTTATTATGCATATGGAATTTATTCTACGAGGCGATAGCAAATTAATGGAAACATTCAAAATATGTTATATTTTAAAAGTCAAATATTACTCTAATTTTAACATAACAAAAAAACCTCGAATAAAATTAATTTGGAATTTATTTTAAATTGAAAGTTCATTAATAAGATTGAAAGTTCATTAATAAGATTGAAACTTGCATTACAAAATTGCAAAGTATACGACAAATAGAACTATTGAGAAACTATTTTGCACTATTTTCTGCAAAAACTTACTTCAATAAGTATGTGTATTTATTATATGATTAACCGATTTCTTCTTTTGAAATAAAATATAATGTGTATAATAAATTGACAAGCCACAAGTTAACGGCAATCTTTACTAAGACTCAATACGTGCACAGAATCAAAATCCAATTGTTTAAGCATTCAGTTGTCAAAGACTACTCGATATCTACACAATTTTAATTCAAATGACGTCATGTAAGCGATTCATACTTGTTTCCGATCGTGTCCAGAGAATAATCAACAATATATATTCAATAGACACCTTCATTTGTTACATGGGTTGATAATTAAACATTTGAAATATTGACTACAAAAAAAAAAACAAAAAAGGACACGGGGTACCTATACGTGAACCTCTACGTATGTACCCTCAATTTTATAAATATAGCATTAGCGATATCTTTTAATCAGATTGGCGCACCCATCAATGGGTAAAAAGGAGTGAATAATATATTTATTTATTTATAAAAAAAGTTTAAATCGTGAGTAATTTATAAAAAATTTATTGCCACACGCCTCAAAATAAATATACATTTTGACGTAATGTAAATTTTTGAACTATTCGTCAATTGTTACCCATTGCTGATCTAGTCCTCCATGACTAAGAAACAAAACATAATCGTGTGCTACATTCAATTGTCCATGACAATTGAATACCCGCTTAATCTTTTATTTACAGCACGTGGCGTCTAGTAGGCTAATAGGGGCAAATGAAAAAAGAACGATACATGTAGAATTTGCAAGAGGGAAAGAGATGGATAATAGGGGTGACTAATGAGATAAACCCTACTTAAGGGTGGATTTGTTATGGACATTTCATGGCCATTTGGGGTTGAAATAACCCGCATTATTCAAATGACAATTTAATTATAAAACGTTTTAAAGTTTTTCGGATATTTTAATAGGTTATAAATTTTAATGATATGAAATATCGAATGAAAAGAACACATAAATTTTCACGAATGATTTTATCATTAGTAGTTATACCAGGAATGGCATACCTGGGTTCAAATCCCGATGGAAGCATGATATCACAATTTATTTCTGTCTAATTTTGTAAGATTTAATAAATGAATCATAATTCTGAATATACTTTCCGTAAGCAAAATTAAGAAGAACAACTATTTTACTTGCAATTTAGCGGGACTGATTCTCGGCATAAAGCCTTTGCAAGGGGCCTACAGCTTGTAGTGCGGGTCCGAATCATTAAAACAAAGATATATATTTATTTGGTGAAAAATTGACGATTCTGGGATCGATATTTTTTTTTCAATAACTTGTTAATTTAATAAGTACATGAATAATTTTTAATACCATTTATCACCCAGATTTACAGTCGAAACGTTGATGAATTCTGCTTACTCCTTTGTAATATCTTTATATAATAATACTCTTAAAATATCATTGTTAATGTCTAGACGTAATAGATATTTTAGGCGTTGTTGGAACATAATTGTTCTCAGCCTATTTTGTATTATTGTTAATATTGAGAATGATCTTTCTACGGTGCAATTTGTTATCAGGCAAACAAGATAAATTCTCAGGAAGACTTTCATGTTTACAAAAGAATCCTGTACTTACTGTTTTTCTACTATTAAATTATACATAAATGTAGACACTATTATAAAAAATTAAGTCATTCCGTTGTACATTAGTAGACTTACAACACAAATACATAAATTTTGATGTTTTCCAGGTTAGCTTTTTCTTATTTTCCAATAATGTAAATTGTTAACAAAATTTTTCAATTGGTGGGGGCCCGTTTGCCTGCCCTTAAATCCGGGCCTGCCCTGTTGCCCGTATTATACTATTAATGAATATCAAAGTCATAAAAAAATAGCAAAAACAAAACTGTACCTATTGATACCCAAGTCATGTCAACCAATAAATTTGAAACAATGAAAAGTAACATTTCCTAAAATTGAAGTTTGAAGCCTTGTGAAGTTTAATGGGCAATTGTTGTATTTGATTGGGTCGTGGTGGAACTAGTAATGAATTTGAGTTGAGGGAATGCTGTAAGCGTGTGCATCTGCTGATGTTTGGCGATGTCGGTATTCTTAGAAGCGGTTGCGTGCTATTTTGGGCAGCCGGTGTGTCACGGTTTCTCAGCCGCGAGCCCCTTCAACTAATTCTCTACGCCAGGAGAAAATCTACAAGCGGAAATAGAGAAATTTTCCAGGAAAACTTCTATTTTCTATCTAATTTCTACACAAAGATGTCTACCTAAAATAACTTGTACATGTACACCATTTGCATACTTGTGCAAATTAATATAATCAATGTAGCAAGGGGTAATTGTTGATTTTGAGTAAATTTGTTATTTAAAAATGTATAAATTACAAATTTATAACCTATAATTTTTTCAATCCTCTTTGTTTTTGTATCTATTTTTTCACAGTCCATAAGATCTAGTTTTTAAATTTCCACTGTTTTTGTACTCTATATATGTATATTGTTGACTACAGAAGAGCAGAGGCATAAAATCTCCTGCCTCAAACTTCATCAATATGTGTGTATGATTGTGCTGTTTTTACAATACTCTCAGTGTTTATCGATGTTTCTATAGGCCGGTAAACATAGAGTTTCTGGACGATTTTAAGTTGTAATAGTAGTCATAATGGGACAGAGGCGAAAGAAATTAATTGTTGATTAACTTAGAAACAATTTCTCTGTTACAAAACTACTTCAATGAATATTTTCCTCAAATAATTTTAATCAATCAGGTTAGAGTATTTTTTGAATTTTGACCAATTAAAATCAAATATCAGTGAATATACTGCCTATGTACATAACTTGAATATATTTGACGTTTATGGAGTATTTTAATGTCATAAATAAAGTTTATATAACAATTTAAAATAAATATTAAATATATAATATATTCCATACTAATATTACTATTTACATAGCGGAAACCGTCTTTGTTATTTTAAATAGGACCGTAAACTTTTTATTTGCTTATTCTATATAGAATTTTATTGTGAATTCAGTGATATAATATTTGTATATTCTTCAAACATTTTTTGTTGAGAAAAATTATTGTGAAGTTTAAAGCAGAATATAAATATAACTAAAATATGTATTCTATGGACGACACAAATAAATGCTAAAAACAATCATTTGCAAACGACAGATTTTTTTACATTAAACTTTAACGAGGAAACCACATGACACTTGGCGTTAAAATTAAATGTAAATTGATAACAGATGTGTGAATATATGATAACAATTAAAAGTGCGATGCACTTGACTTCCTTATCAGTAAAATTCATTATCTTGAAGCCTCGACGACGAACAGAAACAATATTTAACTCCAACAATCACTACCATTTTAAATAAACAAATAAATCCTAAATAACATATTTTCTTGAATTTTGTCCCTCATTTTGTTTGTCCACGCCTACTATAATCGAACCAATAAAATCTTACAAATCTATTATCTAATCTTGGGTAAATCACGAATGTTATCCGTGTTTGTTTTTTGTGATTGGTCAGGGTTTCACCTATAAAATTTATTCCATAAATCCGAGAATGTAAATGGTTGCAGGGATAAACAAGTATATAATAAAAATAAAGTACTTTCTCTTTGCAAATTATTGCTTGAAAATAAGAAATAGGCAACTCATAATAAATATTTATTACTTTAAGTAATCATAGACATCTATGGAGCAAACGTGTTAATTTTCTACTATTATTTGGCCCATAAATTAATAGATATTACGTTTAAAACACATTTGCACTTATACTTCGAAAATGACAAAACTTACAATAATCAAAATTCAAAACAATGCTTACAACAACCTATTGTTAAAAACATGAACTATTCAAATAAAACAATTCTTTTACCACCCAGTACACTGGGCGCATTCACTTGTTTTTTTCTACGCTTGAGAAAACAAACGCACATCAAGTTTTTTATACAAAGGGTGTGTACATAAGGGAAGGGTAGCCACACCCAAAGGGTTCAAGTCAAAGTCGTGAAGTGAAACACAATACCGTAAAACTTAGAGGGCTCTGACACAACTGAAATAACAATGAAATTACGCCCACACACAGACAATAGTGGAAGAATATGTTAATGGATAATTATACATTTGAAGGAAAGTCATTTAATTGTTCTTAAATGTAAGAAAGTGAAGGGAAATGTATCCTAAAAATTTTACTGAAATAAAATAGATAAAATTATATATTCCTGGTCGATAGTGGAAAATAGATCCTGAACAGGATTGTTTGCATTGATTTAATTATTTATTTATTCTACAATTGTTATTAAACATCATAGTTTTATGAAAATTTGAGGAAAAAATCTGTTTAACTTAAAAGTAAAACGACTTTACTGGTATAGTATTTTCGATTTATAACGCAAAAAAATTATATTTCTGTATGATTTACTTTAAAATGTGTTACAGTAATAAAAATTCATCGCTATAGCCGGAAGTCGCTATAACCGATAAAAGTAGAATAGGTGCATCTATATTTAGCAATTTTATTGGTTGCTTGATTTTAAAGACAATAGCACGCTCACATTTCTTAGAACTTGCGCAGGAGAGACATGCATGCGGCTGACAGTGTCAAAATGTTACTGCTTGTTCTTGTTTGGAAAAATATATTTTATTTATGTCTAATAATAATCTTTTCATTCATAAACATGCATATTTGTATAGAAACATAGTTTCGGTACATGAATATGAAAATAACCAATACCCTGTAAAACTAACAGTTTGTTCATTACTGGCGAAGACAGACGACGTCAGAGAATTGGGTTATGGTATTGAATTTAATGGTTATTTAAGCTACAAGGCATGTAAGAACATTATAACTTTCGAGAAGGTATAAACTGAGGTGGAGCCTGCGGAACCGAAGTTCATATTACCGTACAAGAATAGTTGTATTGGCTACTTACATTCCGAGTCGCTTATTATATTTTTCGCGCCACCAGCAGCTATCAACTTACTAAACAAATTATTAAAGTATTTCTGAACTGTGACAGTTCACTTGACAATTCAGCCTTATTTGAAATTTTTTCTAGTTCATAATTACCCTGCTAGGAGGACATTTATTTCTATATACATATCTTCCCATTGGCAATGGTAACCAAATAACGGAGTTATCAGGAACTTATCACCTATATTGCTATGGAAGTTAAGGTAAACTTATGTGAACGATGTCGCGAAAAATACGTTATTTTATTTGTAATAATAACAAAATTGCCAATAATATTTTATATATTATGTTAGTAAGTTTTAATTTAATTTATAAGGAAATAGTTAAAAAATAATATTTAAAGATTTGTACCAATGTACTAAATTTATCGTTTATTGAATAAAGATGTAAATGTAAATTATTTATTTTTGTTTACTTATATTTAATTCGAAGGTTAGTTGACCACAAATTGTCATTCTTTGCATTTGTAAACGCTATCGATTCCATTCATTTTACTATAAAGTAATAAATACATTTTAATATATTATTCGGTTTTATTTCTTCAATACGGTAAGATAGGTTCATTTTCCCTCCAAATAGAGAATCATATTTCAAGTAGTCCCACCCCAACCGGGTCTTCCCATTTAGAACCATAACTCAGAACCCCATTTCTCCATACCCACCCTCGACGTAACCTCGAAGCCTACACGATCCACAAACACGATCTCTATTTCTCTCTCTCTCTCGGCAAGGAGAGGAGAGAGGTGGACAGGTTCTCTGGAATGCAGACGCGCCCCCCTTACGTCTCAAGTCCGGCCCTGGTGAGAACCGCGGCAGCTGACATTTAAATTCGCGATTTTGGCTCTTCCCGGGGAAAATCACACGGATCAACGACTCTAGCATGGAGGGCACACTCGAAATATGGGTTTAACATAAAAAATAAGCGGAAGCGATATTGAAATAATTAAGTTTTCAAGAGAAAAGTTAGTGAACATAATTATTTTCTCATTGTAACAAAGTGTCTTTTACTAATTTTTTTTTATTATAAATGCATCATAATTCTTGTTTAACAAAATAATAAAACTTGCTTTAAAATTTCTAAGTAGCAACAAAATCATCAATTTCTTTGAATTCATTCATTGTTTATTACAAATTGTAAAATACAAAATCCATGTAGTAATAACTACATAGGTAATATACGAGGTAATATATTTGAATTATTAAGATTTATAAAACAAAACTACATGTTCAACTAAATCTGACGTAGAAATTATTCAATTAAATAAATTCGACAACTATATTTGTCAAGTATTGTAAATGTATAAATAACACATCTAATTTATTATAATTACATAGTCTGAACGGTTAAAATCAACATGGTTTATAATTTTTTATAAAGAAATTAAAATCTTTATATTTTCATCCATTTAAAATGCTTTCTTTTTATAGACGAATGAATTTTTTTAGTGATTCCTTAAACATCATTTTCACCCAATTGTTAATATGTAAATTTTATGTATGAACTATTGTCATTCGTGAAATAGTCAAACAAATATAATTCGAGTTATGAACATAATCGGTAAAATTTACTCATAATTCCTACGAAGTATAACTACTCCAGTCAAAAATGATTTGTATATTTTTACAGTAAATTCACGAATCTCGTTTTATTACTTAGTTGCGAAAAAATAGGTATTTAGAGATATTTTCCAAGAAAATCAGTTTTGAACTTTAAGTAAAGTGCAATTTCCGTTTAACCAATATTAAAATCTGATTGTAGAGATCTTGGATCGTTGAAACGTTGTAAATTAATAAAAAATTTACAGAACTTAGAACCCAAATATTGTCTTTTGATTAATTATGAGTTCTGAAAGCTTCTTTCAATATCTTAGATCGTATTTATTCACTCAAAAGTCGATATTAGATTTTTAGCAAGATGGCGGCTGGTAAAAATAATATTTTTACAATAAACTATTGAAAATGTTGTAGCAACAAAAACATAATTTTAATCATCGCCCACTAGTCGTTACTTAAGTATTTTTTTTAATATTAAACAAGTTTTGTTATACATATTCATCATTGTTTTTACGACAACATTTAAGACTAAAGTAAATATTTATACTGGATAAGTGTCACAATTTTGACACATGTTTTATATCAATTGTTTTTATTTTAAATTTTAAGTATCTTACAACAGATATGCGTTTTGTTATATTATACAATAGATACACCTACTTTTTTACATATTTTCGTAATGTACTTACTCTAGCGTAAATAGAAATAATTTCACTTTCAAGACTAGAATTGGGAATTTGTTTTTCAAGCCTACTGGATTGTCGGTGCGGATTTTGAAGGCAATGTAACTGTTGTAAAGCAAGTTTAAGGTACGCGACTCATCATAACGGAACCAGCGAAATCAAACCATTGGGCTATCGGACATACAATACATACTCAGACGGACCATTAGCATGGGCGCACGCCTAGTTTTTCATTGGGGGCTCTTCAAAAATAACTTCGCAAATATTTGTATTATTTCCGAAAAAAAATATTCGCGAAGCACTATTATTTAATTGAAATGGTTTCTTGATATAGAAATTGTTTGCTAATTTAACCAACTTCGTATAACTAGCTCTTATTTTGGTCGAGGTAGCAATGGTACCCTACTTAAAAAACACCTCGAAAAACACCCTCTATATATAATAATAATATTATAAAGAATATACAAAAATGAATATAAAAACTAATGAATATATCAATATACTTCACAAACTTTTATATATTAAAACAGAAAAATAAAAACATAAAAAAAAAATTTAAAGAAAAATATTTTTACATACAGTAAATGTAATTTGCAAAAAAATGTATTTGAAACTTTAAAAGTATTTTCCAGGAAATAAGGAAAGTTTTTAATTTCTACTAAAGAGCCACTTCCGTCTCAGTTAACCAATTATAGTCAAAATATTATCACCTCTTTGCAATATAACAAATCATCCAAATTCAAATTGTTATAATTATTTAATTGATAGATATTTATGTCGTCAATCCATATGTTATAGCTTTATAAACTTGAGTGTCTTTAATAAATAACAGTTTACATAGGTACTAATTTATTTTTTTAAATTTTTTAGAACTTTTATTGGAAACTTTTGATAATAAATTGACATTGGCAACTGTCAGAGATTTCGTAAAAAATATGTACGAAATAAATGAAAACTCTATCCCCTATCTTTCTTTGCAAGTTTTTGAGCGATAAAAGTTTTCTTTTTCTAGGACCACTGTGGAAAGTGGCACTTTTCTCGCACTAGGTATATAAAGCTTAAAAATTGTGGTTGTAAAATCATTTAAATTTCTAAGTGTAAAACATTTTAAGACTTGGTACACTGTTATTGAATTTTAATTTATAATCCATGAATAGGCAAATAATATATAGAGAAAATATAATCATATGTGACCAGCAATATACACATGTACTCTGTTAACATAGCAACATATAATTAGAAAATAACTAAATATATCAATCACTATTTATTACACATTATTATCAGACCTTTCTGGGACTCTATAGCTGGTTTGTAGAGTGCATAAAAGAAACTATTTTTATATAGGAAATAAACAAAAAAAAAATTGGAATATAAACGTATCGGCTTTTTATCTTTTTATACATAAGGTAGGTATAAATTTTGCTAATAACTTATTTATTACTAGCACATCATTTTTTTAAGGAACATCAAGTACATGTACTACATAACAAATTTATTTGGCATTTTACAGAAAAAATTGTACCAGTCAATAAATTTCATTACCCTTAATTTGACCAGAGTGTAAATATTATACAGTACGTCCCTGTGCGTGTGGCATGTTAAAATCAAGTGTAAAAACCGGGACAGGTCATGTACAGGTATATTCACACACACGCACACACACACAACGTATGAAGTGAAGAGCACAGGTACTTCACCCTTATGTACACAGGGGTGTCCTAGGTATTCACTAGCAACAGGTATACACCCCTAACCTGTTGCTTGGTTACTACACTGTTACAAAAAACGGACGGGATGAAACAGTTGAAGCCAGATCACAACAATGGATCAACAAAAGAATATAAATACGGATAAAATTATTATTATCATGGAATAGAATATATTTTTAATATTTTTAAACATTTCAATAAATGTTATTTGATAAAAATTCCTAATTATAAATATTTATATTAAAATATACAGAGCAATTTAAATATTTCAACATATGTGTATTCAGAAAAATAACAAGAAATTATGGTTTTGGCTATACCTATAAATTTAAGTTTTTTTAAAACTTTTTACTCACAATTAGAAATTTTGAGATTACTTATATCTACATAAAAATCGTGGAGAAAAATTTGGTGAGGAATATTTGGTTCTTACTATTAAAAATAGATCGTTTTTTGGGAATATTATGGTTTAAAAAATGTTGAAATTCTGTATAAAATTCATGACAAAAAATATTTACTATAACTTTTATTTTAATCTCGTAAAAAGTTGCTTATTTTATTAGTCTTTTTAGGAAATTAATGGTTACAAACTTTGTAGAAAATAACTTTTTATCAGTAATTTCTAATAAATTATTGCAAATAATGATTAAACTATGTAAATAAAATAAATATAATTTCAATTTTTTGGCGAGAGTATATTAAAATAAAAATTGAAACAAATAACAGTGTAATATATAAACATCTGAAATTTAAAATTAATTCGGATTAGACTATGCTAGAGCTAAACTAATAATAAATATGAATAAAATTACTGATAAAATAAAGTATTAAAACAAATAAAATAAATACAAAAATGTCAGAAATTATGATAAGGCTAATATATGTGCACAAACAGTTATAAAAATTAAACATTGAAATTGTAGTAAAAATTCAAGGAAAATTTATGAAAATAACTTGTTTTCGATACGATCTACAACAAGATTTTAAATCACCCATTTAAAAATATTTATTTATCATGTGATTTTAAACCTTAAACCTAAAAGAAATAACAATGCTATAAACAAAGAACATTTAAAATGTACACTTACATTTCTTTCTTAAATGCACACAACAGTAATTTTGACGTATATGATGATTGCACAAAAAAAAATGATTTTCCAATGGATTTTACTTATTCTATACAAGGAAATATTAATATGACAGAATATTGATTGTGCAAAACAATGCAATAAAATAACAAAATATGTTTATACAAATAGCACGTATTAAAACAAATATTGTTTACGGATATTACTACGAAATATAAAATATAAATTTGCGAAAGTTAACCTCTATAAGAATAAATTTACATCTATATCACAAGATCAAATTGCACCTGTGGCATTTACAGCCTTAATTTGCATAACAAATACATTTGATTCACCTAGATTCTTTCAATCCACGCCTTCAGTACGACACTGTTCTTCACAACGGTGAAGATAGCAGAGAAAAAATTCAAACATGGTTACGTAAAGGTTCACATACGAAATATAACCAAAAATAACGCTAGTACTTTGTTATCAACATATTCCACAACGTATTTCTTACTCTTAAAGCATAAAATGGAAGATAAGTATGGAAATTTTAAAGTGTACACACGCCCTTGTAAGACGAGAACCGGCTAGGAAGAAATAATTAAACACATGTTTTCATTTTCAAGTGTAGCGCATGAAATAAAACATTGTGTTGGGTGTGGTTGGTGTAAGAATGATTTTAAAGCATTTACCTTCGTCTAAAAGTCGTTCGACATGTATAAATACATTCGGAAAGGCAGCAAGCTGTTTTCTATCTTTCAATAACTGAGCGAGATAGTCCGCAATACTTTGCGTGGAACTGTTATTTGTATCACACATATTTATTAGTTTAAAACTAACAGTGTGACCACAAAACAAAGTGCGATTCTAACACTGTTTCACTCACTAGCACTTGCCAACACTGTTACTGTTACTGTTCTCACTCAACTACAACTAGAATCCAACGCAGACTTGGAACAGGCTAAGATACTTGCGCATGCGCGCTGGCAGACTTGCGCACTACGGGAATCCAAATATGGGCTTGATATAGAATATCTGCTTTATTAGTTTATATTGGGTTGCAATTTCACATGCGTTTTTTAATCATTCTAAGAACTAAATCCTTCTTTACATTCTTTTATCAGACGTGAAATATATTCTGTAGTATTTTTGATTATCTGATTACAAAAGAGAAAATGAAATATTCCAATAATAATCTTTGATTTGGTTAATTAAAATACATCTCCATGCGTTTATTAATCATTCAAAGCACAAATTACTCTTTACATTCCGTTATCACATCTTAAATATATTCAGTAGTTTTTCGGAGTAGTTATCTGATTGCAACAAGATAAAAGAAACATTCCAATCTTAGTTCAAATACAGATAACTTTCAGTAGTTTCTGTTATATTTTTATCAAGTTACTTATCAGTTCGATAAAACTAATATTTATAAAGCTACTAAAATATTATGGTTTATCATATTTAAAACATTTTTCAGTAGTTTATTGATAATTTTTATCTTTAAAGATAAATATTTATTGAACTACTAAAAATATAGACTTGTTATCTTTAAGAACATAATAGTGTGCTCCTATTTTTAGGGACTCTTAAATATTGAAGAGGGCAGCATTTCACAATATAAATTACAATTTTAATACTGATTAACGACTGAATATTTATTTTAGGTTGAAGCAAATAAATAAATACTCAAAATTTCCAATTTAAAAATTTATATCTGAAAAGCTTTAATAGTATATTATTATAACAATGATTATGATAGTTATTATTCGCGAAAACTCATTTGAGTGAATAATAACCATAATCCCGAATATAATAATACTATTTTTTTTCTACTCCTGTAAATTCGGAAAAACGCATAAATATTTTAGAAAATAACATAAAAAATACACAATGACAAATAACTATACCGTCAGCTGTCAGACGGCCATAGAAAGGGTGATCCACAAATAAAGTAAAAGTGAATAATTGATTTCTGGTTCCGTGATTGGCCGAGAAGAGTGAATTATGAGTCATATTTCACTCTTCTGAAATATGGCTACTATTTAATCGAAAAAATTGAAATAAGGGCGATATATTTTCACATGAGTAGAAAATTTTATTTGTCTTATCAATGATATGAAACACATGTACATTAAAATTCGTTAAGGTCAAATGTGCTTTGGAAACAAAATCGAAAATCTTTTGTTTCAAACAAAATTAAGACTAATATTCAATTAGTTTCGAATTTAATATGGTACACACCGAAATAAGCAGATTACTTTAGAAACATATTTTCTTCGTTATCCAAAAAGGCTACAACCGCACTGGACTTATTTGCTTTTGTTTTATAGAAATTTAGACAAATGCATTTGAATTAAACTGTTAAAAATTTGTTTGAAACAAATGATTTTTAATTTTGTTTCCAGAGCACACTTGATTAAAAATTAATAAAATCAAGTATTCTCCAATTTCTTAGTTTATTTTCATTTTAATATACACGTGTTTTATATCAATGGAAAGAGAAAAAAATCGCTATTTAACAGTACTAAAGACAACTTTGAGTATGAATTTCTTGAAAAGTATTCGAGCTACAAAATTTTGAGGAACGATGTCAATTCCTCGTAAAAAAGTGTCTGTAGAATGTGCAAACTAGAAACTTGTGTGAATTGAAACAAGAATGTTATAAGTCAAAAAGTAAATGTAGTAAAGTGAGCTCACTAATATATATAATATATGGATAGGGCATAACATATGAAAAAGTGTAACTTGTAGCGGCCATTTTCCTGACGTCTGAATCCAATCCAATTGGCGCGAAATATGAATAAAGTCTTTAGTATCTCAAACGACATATGAGAAATCTTTACAAATTTGATCATTTTTAGTTTAATACACTCTATTTTTACAATATATAAAAATGCAAATCTGGTTTTAGTACAGAATAAAAACTGAAAACCCATATTAAGTAAATGATTATTGTAATGCTCGTAAAATATTATTGTTGATTGTTGAAGCTCAGAAATATTAGATGATTTAAGAATTCGGTCATCATATTTTTTATCCTATTTTTTAGTAATTAAATTTGCGGTGCAATTTGTTATCACGAAAGTAAGATAAATTCATCATTCTATATCAATGACATAAATATCTACAACAATTCAAAACAAAGTAACAAAAACAATTAAAATTTAAAAAGATTTCTCATATTTCGTTATAGATACTAACTCTTATTTCGCGCCAACTGGATTAGATTCAGACCTTAGGAAAATGGCCGCCGCAGGCTTCACTTTTTCATCTGCTATGCCCTATCCAGAGGTATATATAGAGATTAGTGAATGAACTATGCATTTTTCAGGAAAACGAATACATGATTAAAATGGCCAACTAATGCGGCAACTTTACTACGATTTAACCGACTTTGTATTTCTTACGGTTCTCGAAATCCCAATGGTTAGCCTATTAAAATGGTCACACTGTGTATAGTTCAAAAAACATTTTGTCAAAAACAAAAATATACAGGGTGTAACACAAATAAGTAACTTAAATTTAACCTGTGATAGAACTCGTCGAGAGTAACATATTTTTTACTCATTGCTCATGATTTGAATTAGCAAAAAACATTGTCGGAATGTATTTTTTATCCTCTGCAAGTAAAAATTGGGTTAAATGACTTTAAAACAAACGCAAATCCGGAAAATCCAGGATTTCTGATCATCCTATTAATAACAGATAATTTGAATTGTTTAAAAAATTTAATGTACCTGCTACTTTTTGAGTCATAAATTCTATTTATTATTACAAAAGATTGTTTATGAAATGATACATTCTGTGTACCTATTTTCTATGAAACGAGTAAATTTGCATTAAATATTAAGTGCAATATCTTAGTGCGCTGCTATTTATATCGCTTACGTGTTTTATTTATTTAACGACACATTCAATATTGCTTTTAAAGGAATTATTAGTTTTATGGTAAGATTTGCATCTAGGCAATAAGGTTGCTTTTTATGTCTACTCTTGCAACTATTTAAATAATGAAACATACGATAAAAAACACTACACAACAATAAAACATGTCGTTAATTAAGACTTAAAATTAACAATATGGCAACGAAAGTAAAATGGCGAATCATCATTCCTAGAACGACCTCATGTACCTTAAGATATAATGGGATATGTGACCAAATTTTGATTTTAACATTTATGATACTACTGATACTAGACAAAAAAATAAAATACTTTAAATCGGTACATTATTCGAAGTTTACGAGAAAATAAGTATTAAACATTTGGAGAAGGGCTACTGTAACGTCAATGTGGCAGAATCGTGAAAAAAGAGAGATAGACTGGGAGCGAAAGACAGTCTTTTTCCACGATCCTATACCATTACCATACTGACGTCACATGTCCCTTCTTCAGAACATTAAATTGTCAATAACTATATTACTGCAAACAAATATTTAGTTATTATAATGAGAAACTCTAGTGATTAGTTTTTATTTAAAGGAGGAATTGCTGGGTTTCAGTCAGTAAAAACGAATAATTTACAACGACATTTTGATCCTACCCGGAATCATCCTCAGGATGTGAATCTGTTGGTTTTTATATTCCATTATAATCACATACCCCAGTGTTTCATAACTTTTCTTGCATTCTAGTGGCGTAGATTGTCCGTTATCTACCTACAGTATTTAATTTAATTCAATTCATACCTAAAATTTCCTTGCATCAAATTTGTATTACTGTAGCGGAAACCGAAAAAAACAATTATTTTTGGTGTAACTAAAACCGGAACCGATCTTACCTTGACACGCGCATGTAAAAATTTATTCCTTTTATATTGCTTCCACTTTTTCTGGATTTTTCAATAAAACTATACTTCATATTTACTTATTAAAATTACGTCAAATTTGAATCAATGAATAACTCGTCTGTTTTATAAAAATTCATCAGTCTGAACGATGTGTAATAACTATTAATATACCTAGGATAGTTATGAATATCATAACCGCCGCAGATGTCAATTGAATTCCAAGCTCATAAAGTGAGAACTTTAAGACATAAGGCCTTGTATGATTCATATCATTCGTGGTTTTTTTCAATAGTTTGCTGGTTCCAGAAAATGAAGACCTTATTAACAAATATTATTTTATAAAATTCTTTGTAGTAATATATTAAGAGCACTAAAAAAAATCGAAAATTTTGCATGAAAATATATGTTGCCTAGAAACTGATTTTTTTTGTTCTGTCAAATTATTATCAAAATAAACGACGCAGTTTTTTACAGGCAACACAGTTCAAATGCTCAATTTTCAGATCATTTTTTATGCACAAAATTTATTTTTTAGACTATTTTCAGAATAATATGTCAAACTAACTTTGTGTATAAGCCGTGACGTAAAGTAACTTTACTTTATAATTCCATTTTTATATCAAAATGTATAATTTCATACAAATTTCCACCAAAAAAAGTAAGTAAATGTATTTACTGTTTTGTCAAGTTACGCTAGAAAATATTGCAATTTTATTTTATTGTTATTTTTTAAATTCAAAATCAGGGCATGTAACCGAAAAAAATACTGGTTAACGGTTAACCCTTATAGAGAACGTTATAATAATAACGGTTTTAGTTCGAAAACCGGTTTTTGAAAATTAGAAACCGGTTTAAACCGGTTAATATATCGGTTAAAAAAATAATTAAATTAATTAAAAGAAATTAATTATAAAAATTTGATTAAAAAAATTACAGAATAATTAATTTAAAAAAATAATAAAAAAATACCATCTGAGAAAAATATAACAATTAAAAAAAAGCAAATTAATTAATGAATATTCACAAAAATTCCCGTAATATCTTCAGAAAAACGCAGGTCACTTTTCAATTTTAAACTTTGGGACTTTTTAAGTAACCTTAACGGCCAAAGAAACTACCTACATTTATGACTCTCCAATAAAATGTTAATTGTAAAACCTGTCATGACTCATGTTCAAATACAAATAGAAAACACAGATATAAAAAAAAATATTAAATTTTTTTGTCGCTAAATGATATTAAAATAAAGGTTAAAGATCGCTAAAACCGGTTTATTTTTTTTCTTGGTTAACGGTTACCGGTATTTTCGGCCTGAAAAATATCGGTTAAAATTACAGTTAAATTTCGCAATTTTCGTTGAAAATATCGGTTACCGGTTTTTATTAATCGGTTACATGCTCTGATTTTAACACTATATCTTTAATATTTTTTGAGTTACAAGTTTATAAAACTTAATTTTATTAATTTTGCATGTTGTTTTATTTTGGTAAACCTGTTCCGTACAAGTTAAAGTAAAAATATAAAAAATGTGTCTTATAAAAAAAACAGAGAAATCCATTAAAAAAATTCAAAAAAGCTTTTAGTTTAGTACTTACTTTAAAGTCAAATGTAGACGATGTCTGTTTCAAACTTGGAAAAGTAAGAAACGAGCTTTTTCCAAAGCTTCTACTTTTAAGCTCACATAATTCTGTATAATGTTCATACCCATTTGGGATAACAGTCTTCACAAATAAACCCTCCTTTTTTAAGGGGAGTGCAAGTTGAACCACTCTTACAAATATCTCTTTTACATGCGTCTTTAGTTAAAGCTATGTCACAATTTGAACCGGTAAAACCAGCAGTACAAACACAGGAATAACCACCTTCTTTCCGAAAACAAGTTAAACCTTGTTGAACTATCTAGAACATTGTTAAACCCTGTAGAACTGTCTCATCTTACTCCCAATTATCTTGGAACAGTGTTGAACCTAGTACATTTATGTTACACCCTAAACAAGTGCCTTAACTTTATCCCAAACAATTTGGAACTTTCTAAACTTTCTTTTTAAGTCTTCCTAGTAATTTCCAATAATAGACATACATGAAAAGTTACAATTTATTGTTTTTCACTCTAAAATTTTTCATATACAGCAAAAAAAAATTATAAATGCCCATTTTTGGGTCCAAAATTTTGATTTTTGGAATTAGTCTAACTTGATAGTCGTCGATGCGCTGATTTCAAATTTTCAAACCGAATTCAATTATCTCTTTCCATTCCTGAGATATTTGCTCTCAAAGTTGCACCTCAAAAAAGGGTGTTTTTTGATCATATCTCTAAAATGGGTAGAGATACATTCTCAACGATTATACCAGTCGATTCTACGCGGAAAGTTACATAAAGAAATGTTTTCTCCTCATATACGTTCTTTGGAACGATTTGGTGAAAAATGAGAAAAACGAAAAAACCGGAATTTCAGTTTTTCGCTCGGAAACTTTTTGTCTCCAAAATTTTTTATATTCTGGACTTAAGTAAAGAAGAATATGCTGATTCCAAATTTTCAAACCGATTTCAATTATCTCCTACCGTTCTCGAGATATTTGAGTTCAAAGTTGGACCTGAAAAATTCAGTTTTTCAGGAATAGTCCTGAAATGGGTTGAGATACGACCTCGGCGACCTCACCAATCGATTCTACGGACAAAATTACATTTTTGTACCAATTTTCAGATTTATATTCTAATGGATACAATTTTTACAGCGAAAAAACGAAAATGGCCAAAAATCGGAAAAAATCGTAAGGGGTTCATCAGGCGATTTTTCAATATTTGCGATTTTCGTTTTTTCGCTTTAAAAATTGTATCCGCCTGAATAAATATCTGAAAATTGGTATACTTATGTAATTTTGCCCGCAGAATCGATTGGTGATGTCGCCGAGGTCGTATCTTGACCCATTTCAGGACTATTCCTGAAAAACAATTTTTTTCAGGTCTGACTTTGAACGCAAATATCTCCAAAACGGTAAGAGATAATTGAAATCGGTTTGAAAATTTGGAATCAGCGCATCTGTATTTACTTAAGTCTAGAAAATGAAAAGATTTGGTTACAAAAAGTTCCCAAGCGAAAAACTGAAATTCCGGTTTTTTTCGTTTTTCTCATTTTTCACAAAATCGTTCCAAAGAACGTATATACGGAGAAAACATTTCTTTAAGTAACTTTGCCTGTAGAATCCATTGGTATAGTCGTTGAGATTGTGTCCCTACCCGTTTTAGAGTTATATCCAAAAAACCCACTTTTTTGAGGTGCAACTTTGAGGTCAAATATCTCAGGAACGGAAAGAGATAATTGAATTCGGTTTGAAAATTTGAAATCAGCGCATCGGCGACTATCAATTTGGAATTATTTCAAAAATCAAAATTTTGGACCTAAAAATGGGTCTTTTTGGATTTTTTTGGCTGTATATGAAAAATTTTAGAGTGAAAAACTATAAATTGTAAGTTTTAATGTATAATTATTATTGGAAATTACTAGGAAGACTTAAAAAGACAGTTGTAGAAGGCAGAAAGATGTTCCAAGTGTTCTAGAGTAAGTAGAAACAGTTGCACTATGTTTCACTTTGTTCCAATTTTTTTGGGACAAAGTTAGAAACTTGTTTAGGGTGTAACATAGATGTATCAGGTTCAACACTGTTCCAAGATAATTGGGATTCACATGAGACAGTTGTACAGGGTTTAACAATGTTCTAGATAGTTCTACAAGGTTACACATTATCCCAAATTGTATGAGATTAATTTCAGGCAGTTTTGGAAGATTTGACATTGTTCCAAATTGTTTGGGACAAAGTTACGACAATTGTTTACGGTTTAACATTGTTATATAAGGGTCAACACTGTTCCAATTTGTTTGAGATTAATTTCAGAATTCCAAATTGTTTGGGACAAAGTTAAAATAATTATTTAGGGTTTAACATTGTTATATAAGGTTCAACACTGTTCCAAGTTAATTGGGATTAAGTTAAGAAAGTTATACTAATTTAACAATGTTCTACATAGTTTTATAAGGTTTAACACTGTTCCACATTGTTTGGGATTAATTTCAGAATGTTGTGGAAGGTTTAACATTGTTTCAAACTGTTTGGGACAAAGTTAATATAATTATTTAGGGTTTAACATCGTTATATAAGGGTCAACACTGTTCTAAGTCAATTGGGACAGTTGTGTAAGGTTTCACATTGTCCCAAATTGTTTTGGAATAAATTAAATCAGTTTCATTGGGTTTAACATTGTGGAATATCAATATAGACTTTTAAAAAATCTAAATTTTTGACTCAAATTGAGGTAATTTAACATTGTATTAGATCTTCTGTATTTTTTTAGTAGGTTTATAATTCATAATTTGTCAAACTAATTGAAAAATTATCTTATCAGATTTAAAACTTTTAATCACAGACTTACAGACCGACTCAAATAGTTGTCAATTTACGAAAAAAATATTTTAAGTGTTAAAATATTTCAGAAACAAAATTTAGAAGCTGATTTTATCTCTAAAGAATATTTGTGGACTGCTTTATGTCAAGAAAATGAATATTATGACAGAACATTCCTTAATATCGACAGTAAAGCTCTTATGTCGTCCCATATTCCAAATTGATTAGATTTTTATGTGTCACATTATACCATTCTTTATATATTGCATTAGCTGAGCCATAAAAATTCAAGAAAAAATATAAAGTAACATGAATATTATAGAGAAATATCCAAGGAATCGATTGGTGCAAGAATTTTTGTTATAGCTCAACTTGTTTTTGAGATACGCGGCCATAAACTTAAAATTTGAAAATTGTAAGTGCTAAATTGTACAATTTTTCATATATTTCATCGGCTGTGGCATAAAAATGCAAGAAAAAAATATAAAAAACGTGTATCTTATAGAAAAAACCCCAAGGTATAAGAATTTTTATTGTATCTCAACTAATTTACGAGTTACAAGCCTGTAAAGACAAAACTCATTTCCAAAAAATGTTTTGACCGCCACAAGGATTCAGATCTATTTTAGATATTCAAAAAGTGATATAAATATATAAAAAGTAAATAAAAATAGCCAGGAACATTTTTTTATTTTACGACCGCCACACGGATTCAAATTCTTACCTGAAAGTCTTTTAAAACAGGGGCATTGTCATTTACGTCTGTGACAATAACTTCAACATGAACATCGCTTCTTAGAGGAGGACTGGCTGCTCTAACTCTTAAATCATATTTTTTCCTAGGACTCTCGTAGTCTATTTCAGTCATAGTCAATAGTTCTGCACTAGACGAGGCCAGGTCTAGTCACTAGAGAAAAGCTGTTATCAGCGCAATTTCTGGACACTTAAAGCAAAAAACGCTTGAACACGGCAATTTTAGTATAAAGGGGGACACTTGAATGGATTTCCAATGGCATTTCAACCCTAAAATGGGGGTTGCACCTAATTTTAAATGGAAAAGGGTGTCAAAAAAATCTAAGAAAAATATAACAATTAAAAAAAAGCAATTTAATTAATGAACATTCACAAAAATTCTCGTAATATCTTCAGAAAAACGCAGGTCACTTTTCAATTTTAAACTTGCCTGTAATTTTAAATAATAAACTAACGCAGCTAACTTGACAGATAAACTGTTAAACATTTGTTAATTTTTGTCTTAATTCCATAGCTACTGCTAATTTTGAGGTGATTTGAAAAATTGTATTTAAAATAACATTTTTGAGATTATAATTTTCGCAAACATTTCTTTAAATGGTATTTAAAAATGAATAGGTCTTTAAAAATGATTATAACTGCATATTTAACTACAATGTAAAACATAAGAACAGTGCTTGCAAACTAATTTCACACTTAGTTCATCTAAGAATGAGAAAAAAATTACACAACGACATAATTCATAAAAAGAAATTACCTAATCTTTGAATTAATGTTTAAGTCACTTGTTAAAAATAAAAACATGTGAGCATCATCCATGAAGACGCATCAGCATAATATAAATCAAAGTGGTCATTGTTTGGAAAAAATCAAATAATAAAAACATAAATAATATAAACAAGGAGATATAAATAATGCTGTATTTATTTACACATATAACATTTGTGCAAATTAATACGAACAAATTTATTATTTAAAAATTTTTACTAGTTATAAGATTTTATTTTATCGTTATTACCGGTTAATCTGTTTGTCTCTTTCTTTCTTTGATGTTAGTATCATGAAATCATACCTAAATCACTTTATTAATTATTTCCTTGGTACTAGTGATTCTGTGAGAAGAGACGAGACGAGATTTTTCTTCATATGGAACTTTTACGTTATCAATTTAAATCTGTCAATGGGGAAGTTTAGCGTATTTTTTTATTTTATCAAGATTGCCGTCAAAAGTGATATTCTACATTTAATTTGACCCAAAGATGCCTAGATTTCTTAAAAAATGAAATTTTATACATAAATGACGTCAGTGTGGCTCGCGGAGAACGTATCGTCTATCTTAACGGTAACATGGAAACAGATAAGTGTGTGGTGTAATGCCTCAAAATACAACCTACGTTCAAAAAGTCAGGTTTCACCATCCCTTCTGCGCAAGCACATAACTCACTTGTGACGTCAGTGTGGCTCGAAGATAAATAATTAATTTTAAATAATTGGCAACATAATTTTAACTTTCAATTACATTTTCAGTTATAATTATTCATATATTTACGACTAAAAGATATTTCACATGTAATTTCAACCACGCTAAACTTCCCCATTGTTGATGGTTCTTAGTAACTTCATTCTTAGGTTATCTAGTTTAGGTACTTGTTTATTTTTCTTCTACATCTGCGGCGCAGAAATTTAATTTCTACCTTGTGAATAAAGTTATAAAATATGTCACATTTAAGGCGTTTGAAATAAAAAATCTCGATTTTATTTTCTCATCTCGAAGCTTTGTTTGTAAAATCGATGTTTTGAGAAGAGACGAGCGAGATTCGAGAAATATTTCGTCTCACCCGAATTCCTACTTGGTACTATACCGTCTAGTTCACAAATTCTCAATATGATTCAGATTGTAGGAATTTCCGGGTCTTAAATAAAAAGAAAACGAAGAAAACAAACTGTAGTACCAAAGAAAAGATGATTTGTGAAGCGGTATGATTTCATAATGACATCAAATTGCAAAATACTAATATATTTAATGTTAAAGAGGATTGAAATGATTATGAAAATGAGAGGATTACATAAATACTAAAAACTTGTAAGAGAGCTACATTTAATTACCTCCCGCCTATCAATATATTGATATAAGGGAGGTATTGCTTTTGATCAAATTTCTCGAGTGTAAGTTTTTAACATATGAGCACGAATTAAGGTCCGTAGAATACAATTTTACTATTTTTACCGTGATGTCTGTATGTGTGTGTCTGTGACGATTTTTCATCCACGATAACTCCAATACGATATATGTAAAAAATATAATATTTGGTATTTGAGAGTTTTATTCAAATATGATGAACTATTTACTATTTTTGACTACAATTGGTTAACCTGAAGTAGTACTTAACTTGAAGCTTTAAACCGTTTCTCCTAAAAAAAAACCTTTAAATACCATTTTTTCGCAAATTACGTTATAATTAAATAAAAAGATTTTTTAAATTTTCTACCGATCTGCATATTTACGTTTATATATAACTTCTAACTAAACAGAGAAAACATATAAATTATAATATTTCTTTATAGTTTAGGCTGAGAAATTTCTATAAAGCAGTTAAAAAAAGTTATCATATGTTCACAAAATTTGATATATACATATAATGATGTCAAATTTGATGTAAGTATAGTAAGTTTAAAAGATAAAATAAGCACATATGAAGTACTTTTACTGTAAAATTAAAAAAGGTGGAAGAAATATATAAGAAATATATTTGCATGTGTGAATCAAGTTAAGTTCGGTACCGATTTTAGTAACGCCAAAAATAGCTGTTTTTTTTTGGTCATACAAATTTTATGAAGGAAATTTTAGGTTCATTGGGCCACGCTGTATGTAACAAAGCACAAATCAGATTATATATACACTCGGTAATTAATAAAATTGCCTTGTATTTATTTTATGGAATATTGTTGACGCTGATGACAGATTTATTCAGTGATTTGTTTTTAGTTGTGTATACTTTACTTGTAAATATTTAAAACAAAAGTAACCTTCTGCAACAAACATAATCGTCCGCAGCCTTCTTAATGTTTATAATTAGTTGTGTTTATCCCGAGCATGGTTTAACCTAACCTAACTGTTCCGTTCTGCTTGACTTCTCCTCTCGCAAATTGTAAATGTTCTCCTAGAAATGTTCACTATTTCCACCGTTAGTGGGTCAAGTTTTATCCATCTCACTTTCACCCGACGTGCATTCTCATGCCGGGAACAAAACAGCGTGCGCCATTGTTTCTAAACAAACGACGAGCGAGGAAACACAAGGGATACTTTTGTCATTATTTACGCGGCAGTATTACCCAAATATTTCTCATTTTCTAAGGACGGAAATAGAAATGCTAAAATATATGGTTTAAGAAAATTCTAATCGGATTGTTATTTTAATAATCTTAGGTTGATTCTTGTTTCTTGTAGGTGTAATTTCTACATTGACATGATCCTTATGGTACGATTTATTTCTGTTATAAGTTCACAATTTGAAATTTTCATGTTATATTAGTCATAAATTGGAGTCCAGTATTCAAATATTGTCTGCAATAATTCCGAAATACACAAACCAATAATTCAATTTTATTATTTACTTTCGATTTAACATGAAAATAATTATTGTATCGTATAGGGTAAGTAGGGGTGAGATGAACCACATTTTGGAAAAATAATTATTACCCTATAATATACAGGGTGTCCGTTTTAAGACGCTAACTATTCGGATCTTAAGAATCATAAGAGATACGAAGTCGGTTAAATTGGAGCAAAGTTGCCGCATTAGTTGGCCATTTTAATGATGCTTTTGTTTTCCCAAAAAAATGTATAGCACACAAGATATGAGAAAAAAATTGATTTTGGCAAATTCAATTTTTGACTTGTAACTTTCTTGTTTCAATTCATACAAGTTTCTAGTTTGCACATTCTAGAGACATTTTTTTACGAAGAACTTGCAGCGGTCCTTAAAATTTTTATTGCTCGTACACTTTTCGAGAAATTCATATTAACTTTCAATTTTCATATGAAGCTCAAAGTTGTCTTTAATACTGTTAAATAGATATTTTTTCTCTTTTCAACGATATAAAATACATGGACCTTAAAATGAAAATAAACTAAAATATTAGAGAATTATTGACTTTATTTCATTTCGGTCAAGTGTGCTTTGGAAACAAAATCAAAAATCTTTTGTTTCATGATTTAATCCAATCACAAGTCGTAAACTATTTTTTGCACTTCCGTATATATATATTTTAAAATAATAATAATTTTGTTATATTTATATAACTATCAAATACATGCCAACTTTGAAAACAAAACATTATGCACATTTTTCTTTTAGGCTTTTGGCTAGGTTATATACATATATCTACTTAATTCTGTGATTACATAATGCTTTTTTATTAATTTTATCACTCAGGGATTAAAAGTGCTACTTCATTCTTCGAAATTGAAGAGTATTTATATTTTATCCGGGATCGAAACAGTCCAACTTTTTTCTACTATATAGGTGAGATGGATCAAGGCTATAAGGAGATGAACTGGTTAACAGATTGTTGTCATTTGTCATATGTGTGATACATTCTTCTTGTAAACAGCGACCACAAATTACACATTTTATCCAATCATCCTTCTTTATCGTTCATTTTTTTAATAATTTTCCTTGCATCTCGCATAATCATTTTCATAATCTTCTGCTTCTTCATTATCACCCTCTGATTAACCATTTAACAACAGTTCTTCAGAACTCATGGAATAGCAACTAGATCGTCTAACTTTCTATGTGTACATGAATTTTTACCTGTTTACCGAATGAATTGATCTTTTTAATAATAATAATCATCTGGTCTATCTCTTCTCAGCATAAGTGGTCCATTTGTCCTCAGAGCAGAGGTTAAATGGACCACTAAATTACTTATAACTGTGTACAAATAGAACCACATTTTTAGGTTACTTTAAGTTTTTTGCACATGTTTTAAAGTTTGTACCTAAATAATTAATTTAAACCAACAAAGTAGTAATTAACTAATAGTATATATAAGGTCCAAATTTTTTTGGTAATTTTTTAAGTAAATCTTGAATTATTCACTGTTGACTACATTAATTGTCAATCGGCTATACTCTAAACAATAAAATTAACATTCCCTATGAGAGATATCAGTCTAATGTACTTTTAACACCAAAATTCCATCTTATCTACCGATCCATCTCTCCCCCACTTACCCTATATTACATACTTTTCATATAAAATATCATATAGGTTTGAAGATCTTAAGACATAAATTGTAAGAACCTATAGAGAAAATTAGATAGATGTAAATAAATGTAAATGCCGCTTACGCCAATATATAAATTGTCAGCAAAACAACACTTTGTTTTGGCAACAAATGTGATTTTTTTTATTAGTTTTATTATTTATTATTATTATTATTAAATATTAGGTCACATTACAAAAACAAAATCAATTTTCAACAAATTTGACATACTTAAATATTCTCATTTTTCATAATAAAAATAATAATAATAAAGTATGCGTCATTCATAATCTAACATTATTCTCATTATAATGTCCAATCAAATGTAATTTTTGTTTAAAGTAAATTTATTCGCGCTACTTTTGATGTATTGTACAATTTTCTTACATAAGTCGTCTAAGTTTCTATATTTATTATTTGGTTATTATTGTCAACGGAATGTTATAGAAAATAACTGTCCTACTAGTAGGATAATTATGAAAATCATACTAATTTCATACATTTTTATGTCTAGCAATTTAGATAGTAAAAAACAAAGTTTTATTTATATGAATATAATAAACTCGAATAATGAAAATCGTTTTTATTTTAGAGAAAATACTAAAAGCAAACTATACTACAAGAGTTAACTATTAAAAATTTTAATGCTCTTTGTAAGGACGAAATTTTTATGGAAACAAATTTTGCATTTTACGATTTCGTTTGGACTAATAACGTTTCTATCTTGGGTGACATTCAAAAGTCACTCTTCTGACCTTTTGTTCCTAAAATTTATAACCTTTGTAATGCTTTAATAAATTTATTTATTTAACATTCACTTGAGAGGCCTACGCAGTTACCAAATTTATATCAAGCAGGAACTGAACCACAATTTTATGATTTTTAAATTATGTATCAAATTTATGAAATTATGCACATATAATTATCCATAAATACATATTTTTACATATGTTGAAATATATGCTAATATTGTAATTAAAAGAATATTTAAAAATTGAAAATAGTAACATACTTTCTGCAACCATTTAATCTGCCCGAAGATATGTTACGTAGGTTGCAAACCTATTAAAATATTATAATATTTAAATAAAATAAATAATATTTCATTCACTGTTTATTGCACATTGCTGCTTTTTCCAATCTGCTTTAACGCAGATATCTGTTACATATTTACTTCAAAACCGATTGAGCATAATTTTAAAGAAAGAGAGAAATTTTAAATTTGATTGATTCTTCCTATAAAGAGTACTAGACATTGTTAATTTTAAGGTGATTATTGTTATTGAAGAAGAATGATGTAGGTTATTTAGAAATAATAGAGGTGAAATGAAATCGTTACATGACACCAGTAATCCGTTTTATCTGCCAGATGAAAGATTTGATAATATATGATATGTAGACTTAATAAAGATCTTACAATGAATTTAATAAATGACTTCATCTACATACGCCTCAAAGAATCACAGAAATTGTTCTTATACTGAAAATATTGTTTTCCTAAAATATCTACCATCACTTTTAGTTGTTCAGGTCTGGTTCTTGCAGATCCACCACTGGGGTGGGATTCTATAACTCATAACAAATACAAATAACAAGTGCACTTGTTATAGTTATTTATGGTACAAGTGTGTTACATTACAGATAAATCACGTGGGAAAAGTTTAGCTCACGAGGCCGTTAGGCCGAGTGTGGTATTTTTTCAAGTGACTTAGGTAATTAACACACGTGTCCCATACAACATTTTATCCAACACATTTTAATCATTGATATAAAATACATACAAGATTTTTGACAGATGGAATTTTGAAATGATGTTTAGGAACAAAATAGTGTAGAGAAGGTTTTATAACGTAGTTGCTATGATACGAACCAAAAAACAGTGAGCTAATATATTTAGCTCACTAGTGACTTATGACCTACTTTATTTATCTAAAAACAGCATACTTATATCGTTATAATAACACGGTGTTGGATAAAAATATTTATTACAAACGTCAAATGTCTCCATAGAGGACATTTAAATTTACAGTGCATTTAAGACATTCCCACGGACAAATACAAATAAACTGACAAATTTAGTAATATGAAGAGAGCAATCGTATATTTTTCTTGCCAATCTGAATTAGAAACGTGATAACCAGGGTTAATTTAACCGAGAATGCCTACATGATTGAAAAACGCTCTTTGCACTAACCATTATTAACTATGCTGGTTAAATCTAATCGTGATTAAGGTATCCGTAACTTAACCAGTTAAGGTGCATTCACATAAGTGTTTAGTTTTAAGGTTTACAATTGCGTTTAAGATTAGGAAAGTTTGACGCCATGTAGCAAAATGAAAACATTCACACTGCGCATCGTAGTGCATGCGTTAAATGTAAAGTATGCAAACTCCAAACTTATGTTTAGGTTTACGTTTATGTTTAGGAATGGACCAATAGCAAAGCAGGTAGCATGCAATAGCGTCATGTAGTTTTCCCTCTTTGTAAGCTGTCACTTCAAATATAACCACAAATTTTACTATTGATTTGAAATGAATCGCAAAGAACAATTAATTTTGGCAACTGCCTTAAAAGTAAACAACGTATTTTGACAATATAATATTATCAAAGTAATCTATATTATTAATTTATTTAATTTTTGCAAAATAGCGCACCTAATGAAAATCTTATTATGTGAACGATGTGTTCTGAGGCTATTTCTAAACTTAAAACATAATTGTAAACTTTAAAACCAAGTGCTTATCTGAATGCACCTTTATTGAAAAACCGGCCCTTATAATACCATTACCATTTTTCCTGAATGTGGTGAGTCCTGCCCTGTTTGGGACCAGTTCGAGCACGCGTTCGAACGCGTGTTCGAGTGTGTTGAAAGCAACATTGGTGCGTAGGATGCCCCAAGTTTTATATAATGAGTGTCACATATCGTAGCGCATATGGCTACATATGAAACGCATATGAGCATATGGCCATTTTGTGTGTTGGAAAAATGCTCCAGTTCGACCTCCAGCTCAAGGAAGTCCAGCGAGCAAGTGGAGTAGAGAATCTATATAGGGCATCGCCCAACACTAATATTTTGAGGACAGTTTACACGAGATAGTAGATCTAGTATTCCAAAAAAATGTTTGAGATTTATAACACATTACCTGCATAGTGTATATAATTTCCTGTTAATTAAACTTTATATTTTAGTTTGTTTATTATACCATGGAATGGAGTTTATTGTAACGTGAAACATAGAATTTGTCATATTCATGGTTACGACATCATATATGATTTTGCAGCAATGTGTCAAATTGATATCATTATAAACTACCAATTTTTTTTTTTTTTAATAACACTTTTCCACATTCTTGGTATGGACGTGATGGACAAATAGAGTGGCCCGCTAAACTGGGAAAATTAAAATGGCAATATGTATAATAATTAAAGAATTAAAATATAAAATTTAAAATCACTCGACACATCAAACTTACCCAAACTAAAATTTTGTGATTAGTTTTATTATTGTTTAATCTTAATATTATATCTGCTATGTTTCATTTTAAGTTAAATGCTTTGAAAAAAGTTTAATAATTCTTGTAGTAGAAATTCATGATATGAGAAACAGAATGTAATGTATGTATGTATGTAAATAATAATTAAAATCTTTTTATAAGAATAATAAATCTTGTATATCATAAAACTGTAATGTAAATATAAAACGAATCTAACGTGGTACCTTGCTTTTATTTATATGAAAATCTAAATAATGGTTTAGAAAAATAAAGTAAACCTTATACTTTTTTAGATATAAATTGTGAAAAGAATATGTCAACCGCCGGGATTTATTATTTATTCACTAATATAAACCTTATACTTCAAATTCACATTGTGTAGCTCTCGAAAGAATTAAAAATTGAATATGAATTAACTTTAAAAAATGATAAATAATATCATAAATTTAAAATAAGAAATATCCTCTTCCTGTTGAACAATTGTAGCCACAATCTAATCAACTCTAGCCAAAATAATAAAACGTTTAAATATAATTTTTCAATCTTTCCTGTTGATAGAAATTGAGGTATATATATATATATTGTCATTAACATAATATTTATATTATTTACATGCGATCGATCAGAAAGATTTAGTTTCTTGGTAGACCAAATCAAAACAAAATTTGAAGAAAAAGGAAATACTAAAAAGGGATGAAGAGAAACTAAAAACTTTTAATTGATTACTATTCCTGAGAAATTTAATACAATTCATATCTTGGTCTCAGTAGATCAGGAATCAAAACATTCCGAAATACTAAGTCTAATTTTTAAACTCCTGAAACCACAGCAAAATTCAGAATATCAGTGCTCCAGGTTACGTTCTGGTTTTAGCAGGTTAAAATTCAGAGCACTCTGAATACAGAATGTACTCTGATTTCTCTGTACCAAGAATTAGAGAAAACACTTCTGAGTGCTCTAATTCCTGACCCAGTGAAACCAGAGCATAATCCAGAGCAGCTACTCCAGAATGTGCTCTGGTTTCAACAAGTCTAGAATTAGAGCAAACATATCTGCGTGCTCTAATTCCTGACCTACTGAAACCAGAACATAAGCCAGAATAGCTAAAGCTACTCCAGAATATACTCTGGTTTCAACAGGCCTAGCATTAGAGCAAATACTTTTGAGTGCTCTAATTCCTGACCCACTAAAACAGGAGCACAATCCGGAGAAGCTAAATCTGCTCCAGAATGTGCTCTGGTTTCAGCAGGCTTAGAATTAGAACAAATACTTCTGAGTGCTCTAATTCCTGACACACTGAAACCAGAATACAGTCCAGAACAGCTAAATCTGCCCTAGAATGTGCTCTGGTTTCAGCAGGCCTAGAATTAGAACAAACACTTCTGAGTGCTCTAATTCCTGACCCACTGAAATCAGAGGACAATCCAGAACAGCAAAAGCTGCTCCAGAATGTGCTCTGGTTTCAACAGGCGTAGAATTAGTGCAAACACTTCTGAGTGCTCTAATTCCTGACCCACTGAAACCAGAGCACAATCCATAGCAGCTAAATCTGCTCCAGAATGTGCTCTGGTTTCAGCAGACCAAGAATTAGAGCACACGCTGAAGCGTGCTCCAATTTCCGGCCGGCTGAACTAGACCACCTTCAGGGCACCACATGCCCTGGTAGGCGGTCTAGCCAGACCACCAGGCAGGGCGGAGACCCGAAGGCCCACTACCGCCCCGGCGGCCCGCAGAGCGGGACTGAGAGCTAACGTCGCAGGATCTCCGGTATATCCTGAGACGCGCATTATTATCGGTCATATGGATTCTTATTGGCTGATATTCAATCTGTAATTGTGTCTGTACTAGTGGGAATTTTTAAATGAAAATTGGAATATGTAGGTACTTTGATGCGAGGAATTCACTGGCAATATTTTTAAGGGTGTAACTCACACCCATTTTAGGGTAGTAATCAGTTATTAAAAAATGGAAGGAGGTATAATAATTCAAGACTTTATTACAGATATAAAAAAATACTGTGCTATGAAAAATATCTCCTTGAGGGCATTGCCCCTAGAGAAATTTTCATTTGGGGCGTGAGCCCCAATGCTCCCATGTAGCCGGCGCTCATGTCTGCAAATGGTAGCTTTCTGTCAATAAGTTGAACCTTATCTTTCAAACCGATCGTAAAAAAATATTTATGAAAATTAGTGCAGAATACAGATGTCCATTTTTCGAGGGATAACATTGAGATCTCGAGAACCGTAAGAGATAGTCGATTAAATTCAGGCAAGTTGTCGTATTAGTTGCCAATTTGAACTCATACTAACTATCAATTTTCATATGGTGCCAAAGTTGTTTTAAAAATTTTAGTACATATTTTTTTCTCTTTCCACTGATATAAAACACATGTTAAACCAAGAAATTAAAAACGTGTTGATTTTATATACAACATTTTGTTTATGATCGAACAGTAATTTTAAGCAATTTCTTTATTATAATAGCTTGTATTTATATTCTTGATGTACACGTAATAATATTTTATGAAGACATTAAATGGTTGTTGTCATGAGTCATGACAGTTGTCATATGAGCGACATAAACGTTTGTAGACCATTACTAATAGCAACGATTTGAAAATATGTTTGGTCTGCAAATGTCAACCTCCTATCAATAAATGAACTGAATCTTTCACAGCGGTCATAAAAGAAATATTTATGATAATTTCACAACTAGAAAGGAAGACAAAATGCAAGTGGATAAATTGGATATTTTGTTCTTTACCTTCTCCATTCTTTTTCTTTTTGATATGTCAAATAAATAAAATTATTTTCAATTCAGTTTAGACATAATCGTTGCAAATGCTATTTAAGCATGGAATTATCTTAATAAATACCACTGGAGGTTTAATTTTTATCGCGGAATATTTTTTTATTTATAAATATTGATACTTGATTTCTTGGTGGCAATTTGTTTCAAATATTAGTCCTGTCAAAATCACTCGAGTTACGCTCTCGTGAAACGACAGTAAGACAGAAAACGAAAATTAGAGAAAGATGGGGAATGCCAACAAATTTAAAGGGCTCATGGAAAGTTTCGTCACATCTTCGTGGCTCGAGTTTCTCTATTTATCAAATATCAACGCGTCTAGAAAATTTTCAATAAGAGGACAATAATAAAAATATAAAAATACAGAAATCAATTTCTAACAGGCAACATATTACCACTTTGATAAAAATTAGGAAAAATAATTATCAAAAAGAAATTATTATATTTCACATACTCCAAAGTTGAAGAAGCTGTATCAGCTTTCCATACTTTGTCGACGTCCATGTATACGATAATAAAAATTATAATTTGGAGAATTCTAATTTTGTAAATTTTAAAACAAGACACGAATATTTTTATAATTACATATTTGTGTAGAAAATACTTTTTATATAAATATGCAAAATTGCAAAGGTGTAGGATATTGCTTATGTGAGTTAGTAAAAAAATTAGGTTTCAATTCGTAAATTTTCCACTAGATTATTAAGAAAATTATATATAAGACACAGAATATTTTATACTATGAAATAAGTAATATAATTTTTACATCGAATCAAAAAGAAAGAAATAGAAAATTGTTCTTATTGATGAACTTGCAAAATACAGATATTATGTGTAATAAAAATGTATACAAAATAAAATTATGAACCTACTTATTTAATCTAATTTGCTTTTATTATATTGATAAATTTATAATTTTAATATTTTTACATTCTAAAAATTCTTTTATCATTCAAACAAAAATTTAAATTTCGAGCGTAAATCAGCCAACATTTTTAAAGGTCCACACAATGCTCCAAGGTCATAGAAATAAATAGGGTGTCGCCACAGAATAGGTTTATACAGAAGCGACAGTAACAAAGAGAAACAAAAATTATAGAGAGAGATGGGACAAGTCAACAAATTTAAAAGGCTCATAGTTTAAAATCGAAAAGTTTCGTCACATCTTAGGGAGAGATAGGGGAAGGCAACAAATTTAAATGTCCACACAATGCTCCAAGGTCATAGAACTGAATAGGGTAACATGAAAGGTACTGACACGGAGTGTCACTTCTGTATGTAACTATTCTGTGGTGTCGCTTCTGTATCTGTATACCTATAACTATTTTGTGCAATAGTGGAATATCTGAGGATATTTTGTTTGTTTGCAGTGGCGTCATTAGGATTTTAAAACAGGGGAAGCGCATATTTTCATCTTCCAAAATATTGTTGTTGTTATGACAGTATAATTAAAAAAATATTTATATAAAAATAAACTATAAAACAGAGCGAAAATCCAAACATAGTCTAACTCCGCCACTGTTTGTGTTTTTATCCTTTAGTGAAATTAGTGCGAATGTAGTATTTTATCACCTTGAGCCATTGAGCCCACTCGGCTCCACATACGGCCCATCGGGCCGATCGGCCGGGGGATAGGAGTGTCCCCTGACCAATTCTGGCGGGGCACATGTGTATGGGTGACAAACAGCCGGCTAGCTACAAGGCCTGCCCAATGCTAATTCATTTGTTTCTTGTTTGTTGCAAAATCAGTAGGCGACGGATATGGACCTGTGACGTCACAGCCACGACTGTGGGACGGAAAGCATCAAATCAAATTGTTATGGACGGAGATAATTATTATACGAATTTGGTGATAGGTAATGGGGGTGTGATTCATTAGGGTTATTTCGGTTCAAATTATAAGAGGAATATTTGTCAAAGGTTTGTGGTAGATTGTACTAAAGCACAGAGTAGGTTTATACAGAAGGGGCAGTAATAGGCCAATTCTGAACAAATCTGTAAGTCTTATGCCCGGTTGCAGAAAGGTTAATCAGGCTCTAATCAAAAAAATCACTGATTAATTTGACGTTGTTACCATGGCCACGTATTAAAAATACATTGCTGTCAAAAAATTAATCATTAATCAAAATTGATGAAGCTTTGTGCAACCCGGGCTTACAGATCTATAAATCTGTAAATAATAAACAAAATCGCAACGAAACCAGTCGCTCTTATGCATAATTTTACATTAATCAACAAAAATTGATGCGTTTTTGTCAGTTTTTTACAGATTTACATTTACAGATCTGTAAGACTTACAGATTTGTTCAGAATTAAACTATAAGACAGAGAAACGAAAATTAGAGAGAGATGGGGAAAGCCAACAAGTTTAAAGGGCTCATTGTTTAAAACCGGAAAGTTTCGTCACATCTTAGGAAGAGATAAGGGAAGTGAACAAATTTAAAGGTCTACACAATGCTCCAAGGTCATAGAACTGAATAGGGTAACATGAAAGGTACCGACACGGAGTGTCGCTTCTGTATATGTAACTATTCTGTGACCAAAGTCCATAGATTAATTTATTTGACAACGAGTACTTGAAAAAAAAACGTGTACATTTAAATAATAAAATTTTTGTAGTTGTTACAAGACATCGAAATAATAACCTTTATTTTAGTTTTAGTAAGAACTATTTTTTTGGGGTGCCAAAATAAATTATTACCTATAATTATTATTATAAAATAAAAGTATTAAATTTAACTGGAACAATTTATTTTACTACTATTATTTCACATTGTGATGAATATTACTTGGAAAAATAGTTTATGTATGTAGTAACAAACTAACAACAGAGGAAGTAATTTCCAAAGCCGATGATGCTGTATTTTTGCGTAAACTCGAAAATATTTGAAAATATCGAATTTTTATCTCGAAAATTTTCAAATTTTACAAAATTTTGATTGCAATATTTTTTATAGAATTAGATACGCTAATACCAAAATTGCAAACAGAATTTAATTATCTCTTTTTGTCTCGAAGATATTTGCTCTCAAAGTTGTACCTCAAAAAAGTGTGTTTTATTAGTATATTTCAAAAATGAGTACAGATACAATCTCAATTACTTTACCATTCGATTCTACGGGAAAAGTTACATAAAGAAATGTATTCTTCGCATATACATTGTTTGTAACGATTAGGTGAAAAATGAGAAAAACGGAAAAACCTAAATTTCAATTTTTCGGAGCAAAACTTTTTGTCTCTATTTTTTTTTATTTTCTGGACTTAAGTAGATATTAATGCGCTGATTCCAAATTTTTAAACAGAATTCAATTATCTTTTCCCGTTCTCGAGATATTTGAGTTCAAAGTTATACCTTAAAAATTAGGTTTTTTAGGTATATCTCTTAAATGGTTAGGTTTATGGTTTCGACGACCTCACCATTCGATTCTACGGGCAAAATTACATAAGTGTACCAATTTTCAGATTTTTATCTCAACAGATAGAAGTTCTACAAGGAAAAATTGAAAATGGCCAAAAATCGAAAAAATCTAAGGTATACCCCTTGCCATTTTTTCGATTTTCGCAGATTTCGTTTTTCCTTTCTACAAATTGTATTCTTTACAATAAAAATCTAAAATTTGGTATGTTTATCTATTTTTGCCCGTAGAATCCATTGGTGAGGTCACCGAAGTCGTAAACCTAACCCTTAAAGGGGTATACCTAAAAAACCTATTTTTTTAAGTATTGCCAAAATTCAACTTTGAACATGAATATCTGGAGGACGGTAAGAGATCATTCAATTCGGTTTGAAATTTTGAAATCAGCACATCGATATTTACTTAAGTCTAGAAAATGAAAAGTTTTGGAGGAAAAAAATTGCTCGAAAAAAATTTGAAATTTAGGTTTTTTCGATTTTCTCATTTTTCACCGAATCGTTTCAAAGAACGTATATGCGGAGAAAACATTTCTTTATGTAACTTTGCCCGTAGAATCGACTGGTATAATCGTTAAGATTGTATTTCTACCCATTTTAGAAATAAAGCCAAAAAATACACTTTTTTGAGGTGCAACTTTGACAGTAAATATCTCAGGAACGAAAAGAGATAATTAATTTCCGTTTGAAAATTTGAAATCTGCGCGTCGAGATCTATCAATATGAACTATATCCCAAAATCAAAATTTTGGGTACAACGATGAGTATTTTTGGGATATTTCGCGTTTGTCAACATAATTTTTGGTTTAATTATATATGAATAATGAGAGAATAATAAATATATTTGCCTTGTCCACGCCCGCAATATTTATGTATGTACGTATGTACTTCATTTTAACATTTACAAACTTTTAATTAAGTATTAGTAATATATTAGCCACCCATGGCACCCACCGTGCGCACGCCTATTGCTAATAAATCTATATTCGCAAATGACCCGTATGAAAAGAAATAGTTATTTGTATATCAAGGGACTAAAGTATAATTTTTTATTATGCATAGGCATAGAATAGGTTTATACAGAAGCGACAGTAAGACAGGAACGAAAATTAGAGAGATATGGAGAATGTGCACAAATTTAAAGGGCTCATTGTTTAAAATCGGAAAGTTTCCCCACATCTTAGAGAGAGATAGGGGAAAAGCACAAATTTAAAGGTCTACACAATGCTTCAAGGTCATAGAACTGAATAGGGGAACATGAAAGGTGCCGACACGGAGTGTCGCTTCTGTATGTAACTATTCTGTGGCATAGGTATTTATAGCCAAAGTACATAAACCATGCGAGTAATAAAATATACTTTAGTCCTTAGATATACATTATATTTTTTTTTTGCGAAATCGTTAAATTATTAATTAAAAACATAAATAAATAGCATAATGTGTCTGTAAAATGTTAGCTAGCTATAGAGACGAGGATGGCTGTGTCGTCTGCATAAAATCAGATAAATTATTATCATAGATAAATAATAAATAAATTCAGCAATAATATTATAGAATGATATGCTTTTTATTTTATGTAGTGCTAAAATAAATTGCAAAATTATAATACTCTTAAAACATAGGTTAATTCAGTTTGACTGATGAATCCGTAAAGTCAAATTTTGACGTAAGAGTCTGTAAAGTTTTATTTTAGCTACTACTTTGGCTAACTTCGCAGAATGATATCGTGTACTGTATTTTCGATTTCGAAAAAAATAATTTGAAATTAAGTGAAACAAATGACGGAAAGCAATTAAATTATTGCAAATTGTCGAACAGTTCATAGTGTTTATTGATAACTGATTAATGCAATGCGGCATTATCTATTTTTATTAATGCCTAATCTGTCTTAAAATTCTTATTTAACAGCCAAAGTAATTAATTTTCTTATTAATAAAAAAATATTGTTTTCATGTCTTTTACATTTTATGGAAGTTTATCGAAAGGGCCGGCGTGGCACCCATTTACAACTTATGACGCCCCTTTTTGGAAATTTATTTAGATCTTGTTTCGTATTTCGAAATGTTTTGCTAAAAGGAAAAAATGAATGCTTCGATTATTAAATATTTATTTAACTAAATTGTAAAGATATTTAAAATTAGTTGTCAGTAAGGTCGCTATTATACGTATAACAATTATGAACTTGATAAACTCACTTTATAAAGAAATTTGTAAACGTCACGTACAGATCATCAGTAAGCTAAAAAATTACATATTTACAAATTTACAAGTGCGTGAAGAGAATCGACCCGTAAGTCTTTATTTATTTATCTAGTGTCTGAACGCATCTTAATGAATATCAACAAAATTTATGTAATAAATCACATCAATATCGGCAATGCGGTACTCACACGCACAAATAGTGTAGCACAATTATATCACAATCCTTATTTTACTGACACTTCTTAACAGCACTACACTACAATAACTGCCCCCTCTAAGATGCATCTCTTCTGTTAATAATATGCCTTAAATAATCTCTAAACATTGATTAGTTAAATCAAATTATTTTGAATTATACATTAATTAATTAATTACATAAATCTCACATATAATTTTTTATTTCGTCTAAAATAAATGAGGAACTTATTTGTATTAGTACATAAATTTTGTTGTTTATATTCACATAAAAGTATAAAACAGGTAAACATCAGTGGCGGCTCGTCAGAGGAAGCAAGGGAGGCACTGCCTCCTCTCAAAAAATAAAGAAAATGTGCAAGTTTAATAAATATTTTAGAATTTTTCTACAAATAATAAATGGAATATTATGAAAACTTATTTATTATATTAAAAAAATATATTAGTAGACATTCTTTCAATTTTATGGGTTGTTTAAAGAGAGAAATAAATATTCTTTAATAAGCCGGAGACAAAATTAAAATTTGTCTCCACCTATCCACCTTTAAAGCGAAGAGAAAGCTAGTTTTGACCTTGAATCAATTCAAGAAGAAAGATGAAATATATGAGTTGAACAGAGAGAAAACTTAGCAAGGGAGGCTTGAGCTCCGATCATTAGCAACTCTCGGTATCGGTGCAGCGGCTCTTCCAGAAATGTTTGGATTGGGGGTCAGGCTGTGGCCAATGTAAAATTCAGTATGTAGTTTCCATGCGTATGATGCGGTCTTCAATCCTAGTAGGAGTATTAAGTATTATTATATAAGTATAGTTATTTTTTCAGGAGCGGAGCTATATACTAGCTAGCAATATATTTCATGATTTTTTGACTAAGCAGAGTTTAAAGTTTTAAGTAAATAATTTGCCTCCTCATTCCTTAAAGGCACAAGCCGCCACTGGTAAACATAAGTAAGACAATATAAAAATATATCTTAGAAAAAATAATAAAATGCACAGACGCGTCTGCCACTTTTCAGAAAAACTGAAATAACAAACAAAGAAAAACATCTTAAATTACTAAGATAATGATAAAATTCCACCATTGCGCAAGTTTTCTAAAAATACCGCAATATGTGAAAACTCACGTTTGTTTTTTCAACTCAAAATTCTCTCTTCAGAAATAAACTGAAGCTTGATGTCAAACAATGCTCAGTAGGTCTCATTAAACGCGCGGAATCATTGCGTATTTTTAGCAATCGAAGTGGCCGCGCAATCTCCATAAATCTGCTTGAAATCAGTCCAAATTAACTGTCACCTTTTGATGAATCACCGCTTCATCAGAGCAAGTATTAAAAGCTTCTATTTCTAAACATCTAAACGATGCGGCGGTTATTGATAGAGATGTAATTAGTCAAGATTGCCTGTAGTTGAAAGGCAAATTGTAGTATTTAACCTCCGACCTCCGGAAAATGTTGTAGAAATTTAATGGAGACGTTGGGTACTATTTCATTTTTTTGTTCGAAGATTATAAATAAATATATCATTACTGTTCATGCTCATTATTAATTGAACAAGCTCTTCACATAGACAGGACATAAGTGATGAATACACAATTTGAAGTTACAAAAGCTGGACAGATTAGAAAAGCGAAGCATGGAATATTTAAAATATGTAATACGAAATAAGAAACAATTTCACTCACACACAGTAAAGAAACAAAAAATAGTATATTATATTGTGCAGTAAGTACAGAAAGTCACCTGTTTTTCACGAGGTGTACATAACACATGAAAAGTCACAATTTTTCGTTTCTCTCTTTAAAATTTTTCATATACAGTTGAAATATTCCAAGAATATCAATTTTTAGGTCCAAAATTTTGATTTCTAAAAATAGTCGATATTGATAGAAGTTGAAGCTATGCATAGGCGCCGGGTTTGTATTTTGATCGGGGATGCCCACAATCCCATATATTAAAGCATTTATAAAATCGATTCCATTTAATTGGAACAGTTACTTTTTCGGGTCTAATCTCAAATAATGTAAACCAACGAAGTACATAATTTAAATGCTTAATTGGGACAATTTTTCGCTCAATTGTGATAGTAAATTGAGGTTTTTTATACGGATGGTCATTTTGAGCTAATTACATTGGACTAAGAATTAGACTACCTGTTAGTCCTATTTTTTCAGCGGATTGAATTCAATTGAACTTAATATTCAGATAGTCTATTTTATTAACTTAACTACATAAGTTGCAGATATTGAGCACAGTATTTAGTTTTATCCAAACCAAATAGGTTAATTGAGTTTCATTCTGAATTCCAAAACTCACAATCCTTTTTACCTCCCGCTTATCAATATATAGATAAGAAAGGTATTGTTCTTGGTCAAATTTCTCGAGTGTGAGTTTTCAACGTGATGCCAGTATGTCCGTAGGTGTGTGTGTGTGTATGTGACGATTTTTCGTCCACGATAACTCCAATACGATACACGTAAAAAATATAATATTTGGTATTTAAGATTTATATCAAATATGATGAACTGATTAGATTTTGACTACAATTGGTTCACCGAATCGTTCCAAAAATCGTACATACAGAGTGTCCGTTTTAAGCGAGAACCGTAAGAGATACGAAGAATAGTAGGAATAAATTATTATTATTTTCGTCACATCCCCAAGTAGTGATTAAACCAAGTGCGGAAAACGTCTTCCATCCAAGAAAAGCCTTTAATTCATGGACATCCGTTAAATTCTAGAAATCGACATGAGTACAATACCTTCCTTATTATATTAGTTAGGAACAATATACCGCTGTGTCCGAATGATTCGCAACTGAATATAAGCTGGTCTGTCACAGACTGGGTATACGGATATGATATTGGCGGTATATGTGCAGTGGTAATGGAACACACACGACGCGTGCATATGGGCCGTAGCATTCACATATGCGACGTAGCGACAGGTAACAGAAATAGACGTTGCATTTCCGTTAGCCGATTATAACTTATCTCACGTGCATGCATCACTACTTTGCAACATTTTATTCAGTTCTAATATACACCTATATATCAACTCTAATTCTTGATTACGTTTGTGGTTGGGATAGGATTTTATGCAGGGTGACCCGATGAGAATTATCAGCGCAATTTTTGGCCACGTAACATCAATTTTGCAAAAAATGCTCGAACACGTCCTTTTTAGTATAAAGAGGGACATGTGAATGGATTAGTACCAATGGCATAACTTCAGCTCTAAAATGGGGGCGGACTGTACCTCAAAAATTTTAAATGGAAAAGGGAGCGGTAAAATAGATATTTTTTTCGTAATTTTACTAACTTTGTAGCTCTTATTCTCGACATAGCAAAAGAGAACACCTGTATTCTGTCGACCTTCGCCATTATTTTCTTTATTATTACAGTTACAAAAAAATACTGTAGAATAAAGTTGTAGGAGACCAATGGGGTCATCCTATCAGAGAAGAAAATTCTCAGGTTACAACACAAATAGGATTATATATATATATATATATATATATATATATATATATATATATATATATATTTATACTTACTCCACAGCATATATTTTTCTGAATTCAACCATATAGGTATTAGTTTTATATACCCTTACAAAATTAAAATATTGAAAAAATGCGATTGAAATTTAAATATTTATTTTTATTATTAATGTACAGTAGGCAGCATTGTGCAACCTAGCTTTAGAATATGTAATTAGAAAAATAAATACAAGAACATTTAGAACACGAGGAAGACAAATAATATAGCGTATACGCCAACGACATAAATTATTAATATTATTGTAACGAAGAACAGGAAGATAATGATAGAAATGCTGCAAGAAATAATGATCGAAGGAGATAAGACAGGATTAAAAATCAATGAAACAAAAACCAAAACAAAGGAATCAACATGGCTGAGAGAAGTGGACGAAGACCTGAAAGCAGTCGGAATTAGTAACTGGAAGAACAAAACAAGAGATAGGGAGTTGTGGAGGAAGATTATAAAAAACATATAACAAACAGTAACGGAGATTGATCCACTCCAATAAAATTCGATCTAGAAAGCTTCAAAGGAAGCGGCGCAACCCCATGCTGTAACTTCAGAACCATTGGTTTAAAAATATTTTTTGTAATCATAATAATGAAGAAAATAATGGCGGTGGTCGGTTTTGATGTTACACCCCGTCTGTATAATATCTAGACATGTGACCGATGCCGAATAATTATTCGGTATTCGGCCATATTTTCACTTTTCGGTATTCGGCCTATTCGGCATATTTTGATACCGAATATTCGGTTACAAGATATATGTGAAGTACCAGGCTGTTTTGTTATGTTAAAATATATAAATATTTAGATAATAAATTATAAACAATGGATATACATATTTTTAGTTATTATTAATGTATCTACAATAAGAGCAAATAATTTATCTAGTTATATTGTTTGGCGGTAAATTTCATGAAACTGACATAATAAAATTTAATAATTAATCAAACAATAATTACCTTAACAAAAAATAAAGATTGTACAAAAATATATTATTCAGTAAAGCCGCATATTCGGTTAAAATTTCGCCGAATATTCGTTTCTTCAGTTATTCGGCTGAAATACTATACGGTTATTCGGCTAAACTGCTATACGGTTATTCGGCTGAACTGCTATTCGTCACATCACTAATAATATCCTTCAGAATATATACAGTTAAATTTGAAAACCCTTTGTTTTTCTTGAAATAGGGTATTCGTTAAAAACCTTAAAATCAGCAAGGTTTCAGTTATTCCATCCTTAACATTCAGATGTGAAGGTGTAATTTCGTGATTAGTACATCAAGTAAAAGCCGGTATGTGTTGGCATAGACTATACCTGGTCGGCGTGTCTAATTCCGTTGTTCGTCTATTTGTAGAAGTGCAATGTAGGTTAGGATACCGCAGCAAATCCGAGTGCATGTCACTTGATTTGACGCCGAATTAACCGGAGTAACGACTGGGCTTGTTAGCCTAATAGATTTTTTATTGTGTGAGCTCATTGTCTGATTGAACTGGCCTTAATTTTTTCAACTTTGTTTTGGTGCAATTTCATTCCGATGATGCAGTTTGCCAGGAAACAATTTACTCAACACTCAAGGCTCTTTACTTGAGGTAATTAAACATTAATAAATATTCAACAAGTGTGATTCACAAAAAAATATATCACATGTCTTATTGGTACCCATTGCTGGGTATGCCATAGTGGCAAATTAGGGCAACTTGCTTATTGGGGCGGCAAAATCTAAAAACTAAAGTTATAAATATATAAAGAAAAGCAGTGTGTAGAATTTGTATCTGTATTATTTAATTTTGGCGCCCATCAAAGTTTTTTTTACCTCCCGCCTATCAAATGTAGGTATTATTTTTGGTCAAATTTCTCGAGTGTGAGTTTTTAACATATGAGCAAGAATTAGAGTCCCTAGAATACAATTTTACAATCTTTACCGTGATGTCTGTATGTCCGTGTGTGTGTCTGTGTGTGTGTGTGTCTGAATTTGTTTGTATATGTATATCTTTGACGATTTTTCTCAAAAAATACGGGACTACTATTAATAGTCCCTACACTAGTAATTCTAGTTAAGTTTACTAGTTTTTGTTTGTGAAATATACAAGTATAAAATACTAGTTACAAGTTGGGATGTTGGGAACTAGTATTTACTATACTCTGTTTTTAAACTATAGACAGTAACTAGGAATCCTAGTGAGAAAATCAAAGCCTGTGATTGGCTGCTGCGCCATTTCTTGAAGCCGCATTTAACCAGACGAAATTTCAGGTTAACCTTCTCAAACGTAATTGAAACGTCAAACTCTCGGAAGTTGTCAAATCAATTGTTGAATTTGCACGTGTTTTTCGTTTCATTGCTCTTTTTGTGACATTTCCACCAAGAGTTAACAGTATTTTTAAAAATACATAAATTTTTCAACATGGAATTATAAAAAAAATAGGCAATTGATTAATTTATAATTAAAGGTACGTATTTATGATTTTATATAAATAAATTAAGTAAATTATCTATCTCAGTTTTGGATGATGAAAATATACCCTAGAAAGTATAAATTCCGACGTGACCTTCATTTTGACATTTCATTTCTCCCGCCAAATAAATCTAGTGATTTTTTTTGATAACTTCTAGCGGTGTAAATGTGACTTCGTCTAGTGCTGTCTATAGTTTAAAAACGGAGTATAGTGTATTTGACAAAAAAATACTAGTATTTTGTTTCTCAAAATATTTGTGTTGTCTGTCAGACTAGAAATTTATTATAGAAAAGTGTCAAAAGTCTTGTAAATTTTGATTATAAATTTTACTAGTCGTATTATTTTATTGTTTGTGTGTAATGAACATACAGTACAACAAAATATAGCTGCTGTCGTGCTGTCAAATATCAAATAATAATTGAAGTACAAATAGTTGTACATTGTTCTTTGTTTTGAGATTATTATTTTTATAATTTAAATATATCTCTCTTCTTTTTCATTCATAGCCTTCTTTATATTAATAATAAAAATAAATTTTAAAAGTTATTAATTTTCAATCGCATTTTTTCAATATTTATGTAAGGATAAGAAATTAATACATGTATAATCCCATTTGAAAATATATAACTTTGTGTTGTAACTTAAGAACCACTGGTTTAAAAAAATATTTTCTTCTCAAATAGGATGTCCCCCTTGGTCTCCTACAACTTTATTCTATAGTATTTTTTGTAACTATAATAGTAAAGAAAATAATGATGGTGGTCGGTTTTGGTGTTACACCCTGTATTTTGCATACTGGGTGCATGAATAATTATTAAATTATCGGTATGCAATAAAAATTGACAATTACCGAAATATTGGTAAATGGAATTTATAAATAAATTAAAAAACAATGGACCTTGTGGTACTCCCGATAGAACACATACAGCATTATACAGGGTGAATACTGAAAAACTTGACATAGGCAAATAACATGGGAAAACAGTTTTTTGCTGTTTCCATCTGTCCCGCTAAATAAAATCGGGTGTATATGGTATCGTTAGTTAGATTACTTAATTTTGCATCTAATAAAACCAAATGTTGTGTAATATGGCCTTTTCTAACTGAAATATTTGATAAAATAAATTGTATTTTGAAGGTTATCCTTCATATTTTCGAATAAGAAACGTCAAAAACAAAATGCTCCATAGCCGAGTGGATACGAGGGCTGTTTCATAACATAAATAATCTACAAGACCTGGTTCGAGACCACCTCGCCCCTACGGTACTCCCGATAGAACACATATAGCATTATATATAAAACCAATGAACATAATTGTGACCTATTGGTTTATGAATTTGAGAAGGATGATGAATATGATATATTGATATATATTGTAAAGGACGTTTAACAGACTCCAGCTGACGTAGAGAGTGCACCACAGGGGCCACTTCCACGTGACATAGATTATAAATAATAAAACAAGCGGGGCTCGAATTACGGTTCTCAGAATCACAGCCGGTTATTTTAGCCACTAAAATAGTTCGTAAATTCACAAAAATGTTATTATCCTCTTAGTAAATGTAATGTTTTGGAAAGTTGGTGGATGGATTGTTGTAGGCCGTTAGCACGTGTGCGTGTGTGTGAAGGGCAGTTAACATTGTAGGCACGTATGTCTTCTGCCGTCGTCTTCAGATTGCTGGGTTCATTGACAGCGGCGCAGGCGAACTCCAATATAAAAACACTCTCTTAAACGCCGACTTAAACAATATACTTCAAACGCACTCACTTCGATATCTACAACTCCTCTCATTAATGAAAGATGAAATGAAAGAATCACATTGGTACATCTAAAAATGATGAAAATCTGGGCAAGAGAATTCTTTTAACAAAAGAATAATGATGCTGTCATATTTGTCATTGTCGAAACTATGCAATTTATTACATGACTCAATCACACTTTTTTCAAAATAAAGTCCTGTAAGTAATATAGGTACATACTTCTATGTAATATTCGTAATAGGCGAAATAAAAGAGCGTCTTCACCATAGGCGTGCGCACAATGAGCCCTTTAAATTTGTGCACATTCTCCATCTCTCTCTAATTTTCGTTCCTCTGTCTTACTGTCGCTTCTGTATAAACCTATTCTATGCCTATGCATAATAAAAAATTATACTTTAGTCCCTTGATATACAAATAACTATTTCTTTTCATACGGTGCGAATATAGATTTAATAGCCATAGGCGTGCGCACGGTGGGTGCCATGGGTGCCTAATATATTACTAATAATTAAAAGTTTATAAATATTTCATGAAGTACTTACTTACATACATAAATTTTGCGGGCAAGGACAAAGCAAAGATATTTATTATTCTCTCATTATTCGTAGAAATAAACCAAAAATTATGTAGACAAACTCGATATATTCCAAAAATACTCATTTTTGTACTCAAAATTTTGATTTTGGGATATAGTTCATATTGATAGATCTCGACGCGCTGATTTTAAATTTTCAAACGGAATTTAATTATCTCTTTTCGTTCCTAAGATATTTGCTGTCAAAATTGCACCTCAAAAAAGTGTATTTTTTGGCTTTTTCTCTAAAATGGGTAGAAATATAATCTCAACGATTATACCAGTCGATTCTACGGGCAAAGTTACATAAAGAAATGTTTTCTCCGCATATACGTTCTTTGGAACGATTAGGTGAAAAATGAGAAAATCGAAAAAACTTTAATTTCAAAATTTTTCCGAGCAACATTTTTCCTTCAAAATTTTTCATTTTGGCAATACCTAAAAAAAACAGGTTTTTTAGGTATACCCCTTTAAGGGTTAGGTTTACGACTTCAGCGACCTCACCAATCGATTCTACGGGCAAAATTACATAAGTATACCAAATTTTAGATTTTTATTGCAAAGGATACAATTTGTAGAAATGAAAAATGATATCGGCGAAAATCGAAAAAATGGCAAGGGGTATACCTTAGATTTTTTTCGATTTTTGGCCATTTTCAGTTTTTTCCTTGCAGAACTTCTATCTGTTGAGATAAAAATCTGAAAATTGGTACACTTATGTAATTTTGTCCGTAGAATCGAATGGTGAGGTCGTCAAAACTATAAACCTAACCATTTAAGAGATATACCTAAAAAACCTAATTTTCTAGGTATAACTTTGAACTCCAATAGTTCGAGAACGGGAAAAGGTAATTGAATTCTGTTTGAAAATTTGGTATCAGCGTATTGATATCTACCTAAGTCCAGAAAATAAAAAATTTTGGAGACAAAAAGTTTTGTGACGAAAAATTGAAATTTAGGTTTTTCCGTTTTTCTTATTTTTCAACTAATCGTTCCAAAGAACGTATATGTGGGCAAAACATTTCTTTATATAACTTTTCCCGTAGATTCGAATGGTAAAGTAGTTGAGTTTGTATCTGTACTCATTTTTGGAATATACTCAAAACACACACTTTTTTGAGGTACAATTTTGAGAGCAAATATCTCCGAAACGAAAAACGATAATTAAATTCTGTTTGTAATTTTGGCCTCAGCATAGCGAATTCTTTAAAAAATATATCAAACAAAATTTTGTAAAATTACAAAATTTTCGAACAAAAAATTCGATATTTTAAAATATTTTCGGGTATACGGGAAAATACAGAGTCAGCGGATTTGGGAATTACTTTCCCTGTTGTTACTATATACATAAACTATTTTTCCAAGTAATATTCATCATAGTGTGAAATGGTTCCACTTACACTTAATATTTTTATTTTATAATAATTATAATAATTTATTTTGGCATCCCCAAAAGAAAAGTTCTGCGCACGCCTATGGTCTCCACTTTTTCCAACACACTATATATATATTTCTTTTATCTTGTATTTTACAAGAAAAACCCCTCATATTTTCACATTTTAACTATTTCACATTTCTTTTAGAACTACACACATACAGTGGATAAAAAGTATTTGCACATTAAGTTGAATACGTTGTTCACATTTCATGATATCTAAAAATATTGTTCTTATTAACTCTTATCAGAAAATATTATGTATTCTTCAGTGGCGTAGCTAGAACCTTTTTAGCAACGCTCTAGCGCCCCCAAAACGCCTGCAAAAATTTAGAACCTAAAAAAAATTAGAACATTGTGTAACCAAAACTAAAAGTGCTAGTTAGAAAAAAATCAAGTTTGTTTTTCTTCTGGTCCTAGTACATATTGCTAGACTACCAAATGTACTAGTACAAGTTCTATATCGTATGATTTTAGTAATTATCCCACTATTAGTATAGTTATTTTCTATACCACTCCGTTGACATGGTAACCAAATAGTAAATGTATTAAGAAACTTACAACTTATGTTGCTATGGAAATAAGTTATAAATATTTACGTGAACGGTGGTGCAAAAATTTAGAATATTTAAAATTTTTATGAAGATATAAACTACTGCATTTAATGCATTTAGCATTGGCGCTACAGAGGTATGTGTATTTTTTAATGATGTAATGTTTTATACGTTGGCCAGATTTAATAGTTAGTGTGCGATGTAAGTTATAACGCTAAATTTATTGTGTACAATAAACAGTTTATGTAGCGAAATGAGTCACTTTCCCGTAAACCAACTCGCTGTGCGCAAAACATTACACATATTTCTACTTTTATATTCTCGTAAATTTTCTATTGACTTTATTCTTTCCAAAAACTTAAAAATCACGTTATATTGTGCGCTACGAATGTGTTTCAAATGTGAACAGAACCGTACTGCAAAAATTTGCGCTGTACAAATTAATGATTAGCAGAAAATATATTGTAACGAATGATTATGCTCTATTTACATATTATTGATTATTTCACACACGTCATTTTCATCCAATCAGAATGCTTCATTTAATGTCGATTGGTCCGTCTCTCATCGTCATCACTATGGTATCCCCGAGTAAATTAACACAATCCAGAACAGCTAATTCTGTTCCAGAATGTGATCTGGTTTCAGTAGGCCAAGAATTAGAGCAAATGCTTCAAAATGTGCAAATCCCTGACCTACTGAAACCATAGCACATTCTAGGGCAGATTTGGCTGCTCTGGATTGTGTTCTGAATCCATGGGACAAGAATTAGAGTATTCTAAATTGTTTGCTCTAATTCTAGGTCTGCTGAAACCATAGCATATTCTGAAGCAATGAAACTCTGTATTGTGTTCCGATTTCAGCGCACCAAAATTCAGAGCAAATATTTTTTAGTTGAACTAGAATTAGAACATTGAAACTTAGACACAGAAGCGACACTCTGTGTCGGCACCTTTCATGTTCCCTGGGCCCTTTAAATTTATGCACCTTCCCCATCTCTCTCTAATTTTCGCTTCTCTGTCTTACTGTCGCTTCTGTATAAACCTATTCTGTGGTAATAGCGTTGATTGAAAAATATGTAGATAGGCAAGCCTGTATGTTTTTGCGTACCGCTGTTTTGGAATCAGATTCGATAGAGCCAGCTCGTTCATGATTCCATTAAATACTTTGCGGAATTAAACAGACAAAAATATCAGATAAATAAAGAAGTTTTATATATTTACTGAATTCTTTGATATCTATTAAAATGGTCCTTTCAATAATTCATTGCGGTATACATTTATTTACAGAGGAAAACACGAGGGAAAACAGATTAACCGCAATTGTAACAAATTTACGGAATGAACCTTTAATTACTTGTAATATTTAAATGGGGCAATGTAGAAACAGCTTTGAACTTAAAAACTTTAGGTGATGACAGAAATATTAAATTATTATTACAAAAATTGTCTTGTATTCATAATTAATTAAGATATTTCAGAAATACACTTCAGATCTTCATGAAAACACTACATCCGGTTGCACGATTAACATGAAAATCTAATATAGGGTATCAGAATGTTATATTCAAAATTTCAACTTTTTTTATTCATTAGTATTTGAGTAAACGTTGACAACATCCATACATCCACACACATGGACAGACATCATCATAAAAATATTAAAATCGTGGTTTAGGGATTTCAAAACGTGTTTATCTATTGAAAACTCACTATCCGATTTTTAGCATGATTCCAATTATTCTCTTACTGAATGGCGAGATATACAAGTACGGGTATATCATTTTTTGCAAGCTACGTATTACAAATATAAAATTCAGAAATTGATCACGTACCCCAATGATGTATTTATGCTCTGATTTCTCCAATATTTGCTCTAGTTATTTGTCGGATAATTTTCTCAAGTTTATGTAATTCGTGATTTATGTATTGGCCTATATTTTTATTGTAGTATTTGTCCTAGTTTCAGTTTAATAACTCTATTTATTTACTACTACATGTACTCTTATTATTATTCCACATATTTAAATTTGACAAAAGAAAATCAGGTTTGTACACAAAGAACAGAAATTAATTACATACGATTTTTAATTTCTTTCAAAGGCGCTGAAATGAAAGTAAAATTACAATGAAACAAGTGGACTTCTAATCTAGATTTTGCCTTTCTGAGAAAACAGCACGTTTGTATATGCATATGCATGGAATTTAAACCCAGTCCTAATATGCAATTAAAGAATATCTATTCTGTTTACCACTGTTACTTAGTGACGTATTTAGGTTAAATTCTTCAGATATCAGTCCTTATAAATAAATGTTTCATTGTACTATTTAAAATTTCTAACGTGGGCTCAGAACATCTGTTACGATTTTCTCTTAAAATTTATTGAATTTCGAAATAAATTGAAAGTTCGTCACTTACCTAAACTTCCTGCATGAAATTTTCCTATTTCAACCCACATTACTTAGTTGAAAAGAAAATCTGAAAGTGCAGTTTAGTGTTTGTTTTATTAGAATTCATAGGCGACTTATAATATTTATTTAATTGTTTTCATATACACGTATTTCTGCGAAGTAATGTATAGTTGAGTGTGAAATGGACTCGTGTTTGCCTGTATAAGGAAATGATTAAGTCATGTAGACTTTAGCATGCAAGTCAAGACGCCTTTTAAATATTAACATCTGGTTTTGATTTTAATCTCAATTCCACGAAACTGCCATATTATTTTACTTTAAAAAGACAAACAAATAAATACATCGCTAAAACTTTTCACTTACAATCTGTTGATTGCAATAATGATATAAACAGGAGAAAATATTACACACATGTTGATTAAAGACACCGAAAACTGCAGTGGAGAGCACATAGCAATAATGGTTTTATAAATTAATTTTTATATCCTTGTACAAAATAAAGGAAGTATTTTAATCGGTTTCGGTTTTCAAGTTTCCACGGAAATATCAATTTTGACCATCCCTGAATCCATTTTGACTAGTTTCGGCGTGACGTCTATACATACGAACGTATCTCGCATAACTTAAAAATGATTAGCCGTAAAATTTTAAAATTCTTTATATGGCACTACTATAACATCTAGTTGTGAACCTTCCTTTTTCATTGCAATCGGCAGTGCCAAAAGGGCACTTTACTCGTAGAGTTTTTTTGAATTTTTCGTATAACTCAAAAACCATTAGCCGTAGAATGTTAAAATTTTATTTATGTAGTTACTATAACATCTAGTTATGTATCTCCATTTTTGGTTCCAATCGGTCTTTTCAAAGAACAGTTTACTTTTGGCAGAAATTTAATAAAAATAATAATTTAGGTAGCTTTTAATTTTTGTAGGAAACATTTGATAAATAATTGACATTGACTGTCAAAATATATTTCGTGAGAAATATGTGCGAAATAAATGAGAACCATATGTTTTTATTTGCAAGTTTTTGAACGATTAAAATAATTTTGTGTAATGCAATAAGGAATAGTGATAAACATTTTAATAAAATTATACAAAAGATAATCCATTTTTATGAGAAATTCGATGATATGAAACGAATGGAAGTTTGAAGAACGATTTGCCGTAGAATAATCTCACTTTCAAGCGACAAAGTTTATGTTAATAAATAAAATGCAGCAAAAAAATGTGTAAAATTTAGCGTACAAAGAAGTCTTATGGTGGCCAGATTTTTTACTTCCTTGTAAAAAGTAAAGGAAGTAAGTATTGTAATCGCGAAAAATTTCGGAAATATCCATTTTGACCCTAGGAAGTAAAAACAATTACCCACAGAATGTTGAAATTTTATGTGGGACTGATTGATAGGGCCGTATCTCACTTTCAAATGAAACAAGTTTAAATAAAATGCAACAAAAATGTATATAATTTAATAGGCGTACAAGGAAGTCATGTGGTGTCCACATCAGATTTCTTTAATAACTGCAAGTAAATATTTAAGGAAGTATTTCTGCTCCACATAAGAGTCTGCAAGCCATTGACATTTTTCCATGTGAATTCTTTATTCACCTTCCCAACTTTATATGATTTCCCTGAACGTAGGCGCGATTACGCCACTCTACAAGGCACTGTGCTGCTAACTAACTTCACGTGGGTTCACACTTTGGAGCGACTGTCGCCTACTTCACTCCGTTGCGGCATGACGTCACATGATGGCGCCTACGCGAAGTGACAGTTGCTTGTTGATCTGTTTCGTTGCCGTGGTGATGGTAAACGACTGCGTTGGTCAATGATTCAACTGATTTGCATAGATTTGACTCCTGTGGCTTTATAAGGAGAATGTGGGAGGAAGATTTTCGGATATAATGATAAAGACGTTTTAGGTTATGTTGGTATTCATTGAGTTTTATTTTTATTGTGCCATTCAACTTTAAAAAATATACTCAGATTTCAGTAATAAACACAGCACAGCTCACAGCTTATTTCACCACCATTCTTTTCTCTTTTCAATGATCTTTAATTGAATATGGAAAATTCGAGGAAAGAAAAATGGCACAAACATTTTTTTCTTCAAACGTCATAAAAGTAACATCATTAACAAGATTGAAGTTTAATTTCTACGCCGCCGGAAGAGAATTTTTGTACTTTTACGCCGTCCAAGTAAAAGTAAAATAAATAAGTATCCATTAGAACTACGTAGCCAAAAGGGCGTCAGGGGGGGTCTTACTCCCCCTTGTAACTTTTAGAGCCCCCCCTAAGCAAAATAAATCATTCTACCAACTTACATATCTTATCAGAACAAAGTTAAACAATTCTTGTTTTTAATTTATGAAATTATTGAAAACTATGAAATTTCTCAATTGTTTACATGCAGGTATTTTTACCGACAGTCTTGATGTACATTAGAAATTATTGGTGATTTTTTTTAGTAAATTCTTGTCTATAAAATAAAATAAAAGAGTTCGTGCTCATAATACTGCAGTTGATTGAAAGTTTGAAATGATACAAAATATGATTTATGAATTTATTTTAGATAATTTATTACTTACAAGTAAGTACTATTAGATATATTGATTTTTTTTTAAATTATGGTAGCTTCTTAACTCTGAAATTTCTTAATTATTTTTATTTAGCGATTTAAGATCACAGAATTTTTATTTTTAGCACACCCTCACCCCCTAAAATGACTTTAGCCCTCTTTTAGAAAATTATCTAGCAACAGCTCTGGAATCGGCGAATAAGAATTAACTGTGAACAAATGACAGATTTAAATTGATAACCTACAAATAGAACGTCAAGTAACAGGTATATTATTTTTTTAAATATCTGCGTTAGAAGAAAAACTTATTCGTAGTAAAAGTGTCTTCTTATGTCTCGTATGCAATAGGGTATTTCACCTAAATATTAGTCTACAATTCTGTTTATTTAATTGTAACTTAGGTGCCCTAGTAATAAAAAAATTAAACTAAATAAAGCAGAAATTAGAGCATTTTAAAATGTTTGCTGTGTATTTTTATATATGGCATGTTAGTTCATAAATGGTTATTACTTATCTTGTACATATTAAAGCTTTCTGCTAAGTAGAGATATACACATGCATGTTGTCTGTATTATAAAGTTATAATTTATGCATATATTACGAGAGTAGAAAAATAAAAATATTTTAGTAACTAAACATTTAGCAATATATATTGCTTCTATAATTTATGCTAATATGTAGCTACATGAAAAGAAATTAATTTATTTAGTGATTTTGCTGTTATGTTCATTTTATGACTACACGGTATCACTTTCTTTAGAATATATGCAGACAGCCATATATTTATTTATTTTGTTCCCGGATTTCAAGAGCTATTTGTCTATGCTTCCGTAAGTGAAGTTTTTCTTAAAAATAGTGCAAAATTAATTTTTTGGCTACGTAGCTCTTCACAGTGGTACGGAAAAATATCTCCACGTTACCATTACCATTAATAAAATTATATTTTAAACAATAGTATTTGCAATTAATTTTTATCAAAACAATACACAAGCATATACTAAAAACAAATTTGTCCTCATTGTATTAGTTTGTATGTTTTCCGCCAGGGGTCAACTTTTCGCCGCACGTTCCCGATTTTAATTTTTTAAATAACCACCTAAAAAATATGTATCCTATTGTATATTATTATATGAGGCAATTCGTAAAATAAAAGGTTACATTTTTCGTATTTTTTTGAATATTACCCTATCATATTTTTGATAATTTTTAAATATTTTTAACTATGGTGGACGACTAGTTTTGTAAATACATTTTTATTTGTTTTATTTTATTTCCATTTGGGCTAAGCCGTCCCTGCTTCAATATCTTATCCACTTCTTAACCAACAATAAATTTTCTGTTGAAGAATACTTTTTTCTAACAAATTAACTATTCCTACGTAATTTTTTATTCTTCTTGCAAGATCTAGTTACCTTGGCATTACCAAACTGTTAGACCACGCGCACTGTATTTGGAAAGCCAATCTACTGCCCATTTGATCTGCAGTGTAGGAAGAAAAACATGAGAAACTCGGGAACAATTTTATCCGAACGTATGGTAGAGAAACGAGACAATTTGAAAAAATGACACGGATTATGAATGTATAATAAGTTCATTAGTGAATAGTTTAAGAAAAATAATACCTAAGCAAGGATTATAAAGTATTAAAAGATTAATAAAGATACATAAACAGCTTAAATATTAATACTTTTTCAAAGATTTTTTTTTCTTATTGTTAATAATTAAATATAAATGATTAGTCACAACCTTTACATTATTTATAAAGTAGCAGATATAAAACATTTGTTGTAACAGATTAGATTATAAATTTAACAAAATATTTTATTTGGAATGAAAAAATCTGTTATCACTTACTATTTGGCGTTTAATTTACTGGTCATGATATTTCTAATTCTACTTGTATTTTACAATAAAATTTTATTTTTAAATATGTTTTTGATATCAAATTTTATAAAAATAAATAATTCTTTTGTTTTATAAAAATCCACTATAGAAAGTAGCACTTTTCTCATACTATATAAAGCTTCAAAGTTGCGTATTTCCCATAAAGTCGTGGGTTAAAGTGTGAGAAATCATTTCTCACATTGCTTGCCAACACAATGTGGTCGTAGAAAAAGTATAGTGTGCCACTCATGCAGAATCACCTATTTTCCACATTCTGTGATAAAATTGATCATATTTCTCGAGTGTGACTTTTTAACATATGAGCACGAATTAAGGTATATTCAAATATGATGAACTGATTAGATTTTGACTACAATTGGTTAACCAGAAGAAGTAGTATTTTATAAGAAGCATTAAACAGTTTTTTTTAAAAAAAAGGCCTCTACATTCAAAGAGTGCTAAGGAAGATTATTTGTCTTATGTGTATTTTTTCTTTGTTTCTTTGTGTTTTTTTGTCTTTGTTTAAATACGTAATTAAACACAGTACTCTTTGAATAGTCATATTTAACACGTTAACTGCCACCATTAAAAAAAAGGTGGGTCCCTTGGGCCATTTTTTCTTTTTTACAGATTTAGGGTATTTTCATATTAGAAAATACAAGTATGATAACAGAATTGATTTTTTTTAATGTTGCTCTAAAATTTGAAGAATTTTATTGAGGCACATGTATCGTGCTGTATTTGCAATATTTTATCATTTCAGAGACTAAAAACAAAAAAATCATGCGCTAAGAATAGGTTTTGGTCTGTCAGGCCACCGAGAATTAAACTACGTTCACAGATATGCGTTGCGAGGTACAAACATTAGACCACGGAGCATAATGTGTATTCAAACACTGAGGTACAAACGAAGTATCTCAGAGCATACGAGGATATTTTAGTGAGACACATAAGATGTACCTCATGGCAGTTAACGTGTTAAATAAAAATGATACATACATAATTTTGCATTTTTCTCAAAAATTTTGTTATGTAAGGATATCGAATACTGAATCGAATAAGTAAATAAAAAAAGTAGGTTCCCATTTAAAATAAGAAAGTTGTACTCCGTATTTTGAGAACCACTGGTCGAAAAAAAATTGTTTCCCTTATTAAAGTAGTAGTCTTATAAAATAGAAATTGTTTGCTAATTTAACCGACCTTGTAACTCTAAGGGCCGGTTTTTCAATCTCTGGTTAAAGTGCCGGTTATCTTAAACATCGGTTAACAGAAAAATATCGCATCGAAAATCTAATGTAAGTTGTCAAAAATACACATTATTTACTTTTTCGATGCGACATTTTTCTGTTAACCGATGGTTAAGCTAACCGTCACTTTAACCAGAGATTGAAAAACCGGCTCTTATAGTTTCCGAGATAGCAATAGTGTACCACTTAAAATGAACACCTGTATATAACTTCTGGCTAAACAGAAAAAAAATATTAATTATTATTTACACATCGTTCAAGCTAAGGAATTCCAATGCGCAAAACTGAAATTACTGGAAACGACAACGATGTTTGATTGTTATAAAATCAATCCTACTTTGATGGTTATGTTTATACTTCAGAGGTATAAGGATACAAATAATATTTAATAATAACAAAATTTGCGAAAAATGAATTTTAAATGTATTTTTCTAATAAGTACAGTTGAAATAAAAAAAATCAAAATCTAATCAATTTTTCTTAACATACACAAAGGCAACTTATTCATCAAAATTTGAAAAGCAATTTTTAACGTTTCTTTTACCTCGTTAATCTAGTTGGCGGACGATAGAAACACTATTAAATAAGTTTTAAAATAAAAAACGAAAATACACATATAGATTTTAAGATGGTCAATAAAAAACTCATATAAATTAATTTTATAGTCAAATTCAAAATGAAGATGTTCTATTAATGTTTTACGTGTTATAAAGGCTTCTAGAAACAAATCCAACAATTAAATCTGCTATAAAATAAATTTTATAATGAGAGCCACGTATTAAATTACATTTTCTTCTCTCCACCGTTACTCCTATAAAAGGTAATTTCCACTAAACATTACCTCTACGTAAAATGACGCGTGCGAGCCGGTAAAACAGGCACCGATTGCTTAACTCCATTTACAGAGATCAAGAATGAAAACTGAGAATTGCGTAGGAGGAACATCATTCAAGTAAATAGCTACGGAACGAAGTCATTCTAAACTAGAATCCAATGTTTGAATATGTTAATTTGTGTTTGGAAATATTTTTTATAGTGCAGTTAAAAAATAAAGATTATTAGGTTTTTATGTAAATAAAATGAGCAGTTATACACATAATAAATTTAAACATCATCAAATAGTCATAAAAATATTAAAACAAAATCAAAGCATTAACTTACTTACATGTATACGACGCCATTTTGTACTGCAGTTGTCAGTTTTAAGAAAACAATAATAAACAAACAATTATCTTTCATACGAATTAGCATTGAATATGTATAAAGTTTTTAGCACGACACAGTTATGGGAACTGCACACAACAATTCCATAGTATAGATATAAATATATATTTATACTGTGACAATACCTTACAAATAAACGTGTTTAAAATATTTCAACAGTAGAGTATGGCCTACTACGATACAAAACCTGACAAAAAATTGTTGCCATTTCGAGTATTTAGTTTATTAATATATTACAAACAAGAAAAAATTCTTCAAATATTTTTTATAGAAAATTAAAAGTCTATAACGTATGTTTAAATACATTTTGAATAAAAACAAATAATTTTCTATTTTCAACTGTTTTAACAGGAAACAAGGCCTACTACTTTCAAGAAATGGATAAATATTGTTTCAATTTCAATTATTTAATTTATTGAGTTTAACTTTTATATTATTATTTTTATGAAAAAATGTTTCAAATACATTTTGTGGGAAATTAAATACTCTATTTATATGAATAAATTTTTAATAAAATTATTTTTCCTACAACCGGGCATAAAAACTTGCCCTCTTTCGAGTTTGTAAAAAGCTATTTTTTACGCATTAGTGCGTGAAAAGTAGCCATAGCTAAGCAAAGTAAACACATTTATCTATGGTTTCATTTAGTTTTGAAATTAATTTTTATTAATATTTCAGTTGTAGGAAAAATGTTGTTATCTTGCTATAATTTCCGTTAAACAACACTCTACTACAAAACACTTACTTTATACACTAGTTGCATAAATAACTATTTTATTGTACTTATTGACCACGAAAAATTAACTATATCTAAATCTTGATCTGTTTTATATTTTTAGTTTATTATAGACAACTTTTAAATTATATAAAAAAAAATAAAAAAATGTTCCAAAAAAACTTGGAAGGAAATTAAATATTTTATAACTTTTCTGTGAAAAGTTTTAATAATCTAATTGATTTTTATTGTAATTATTAAAGTAAAATAACCAGTAAAATAATTAAAAATTAAACTTACCATTTTTAAAACGGGGTAGGATTTGAGATTCAAATAAAATATTCTTATTTAAAACATATTCTCCTTTGTATATTATACAAAAATAAACAGGTAAAACTTAACTATCTTGCAAACTGTCTGTTATCCCTTCCGCCCTTGAAATTGGGTTTGGGTTGTCTGTAAATCCTCGTCTTGTCGTCTCGTTTGTACGCTGAAGGATTATTCATGGATTTGAACTGTCCGAAACCACCTCCGCCTCTTCTTTTTTCAGGACGAGTCGGTTTACCCATTTTAGACACTGATTTTTTGTTAAGAAATATTTACTTTCAACTTAAGAAAAAATAAAGCCATATAAAAAGGATACATAAGTCCACAGAAGGAGGCACGTTGAATCCGAAAGATTGAGCCACTTTGGCCAGGTCAACTGTGTTGATGTCAAATATTGTTTTGAGATGATGGCTGTCGTAAGCTCGGATATAAGCTTTGTAAGCTTCCTTGGCTGACATGTTGAGGAAATAGTTTGTTCCTATTAATTTTTCCAGCTGAAACAAAAAAAAAATATTACTACAAAAGTTACAGAAATTTTATTAAAGGCTGATTTATAAGTGGAATGGAACAAAAAATTATTGTATCCATTTATTATTATTCTATATTCGGTCTTATTCGGTTTATTTCGTAGTAGTACAAATAAATTCTACTAGAGGGATGGGATTGGGTCCTCCACTATTTTGTTTTTATTTTTTTATATGAAACTTTATTTAATTTGAAAGCAAGATGTAGTTTCAGAAAGTCTTAATTGTTATTTGTTAAGCCGTAATATTTTTTAAGTGTTCTGTGACACAGATGTTAGGGCAATTCGGTTTTCAAACAGTGAGGTTCGTTATAAAAACATATAAATATGTTTTATTCACAACCACTATTGTAATATGTCAATTCCTAACCTGTCAAAGGTTGGAAACGTATGTCATTTTTAACTGCAATGATAATCTCACGGGTGGGAAATACTTTAAAATCCCTTGGGGGGGGGGGGGGGGGGGAAGTGTTTACTATGGTTGCCTAGTAATACTGTCATAAATCTCTAAAAGTAAGGTGATCAGTGCTGTCAAACATATTGTCAAATTATTAAAATAAATTTAAACATTTGTTTTCATAGACTACTACCGTTCATTAATTTAGATTATTGGGAAAAAGGCGATATACGAGTAGAAGTTAATTTGGATAATTGTGAATAAAATAGTATACATCATATACCTATTAGTAATATACCGCTGATCCTCCGCGATCCATACGTTCAACAAAGCGTAATAGAGATATATCTTGCATCGCACACAGCTGTTACAGTGCACTTGGTGCGCATGCTCAACACGCAAGAAGATAGGGTTTCAATGGCACATTTAATATTTAAAATATAATAAATAAATGTAGAAATTTGAAGAAAGTAATGAATTATTGTACATAATACTGTAATAATCATTTAATATTGTTTATTGATAATAAAATTACTACAGCGCGAAATTTTAAATATTTTAAGCTACGTTTTGTGTACTATGCACGATATGACAAAGCGAAATTTCGCGATATTGTTTTTTTTTTTTATAGGTATATGGTATACATAGTTCGGTGGGAGTTTCATTACAGCCTTGCGCTATATCTGAGCCTCGAGGCTTCACCTCTCGGTCATATAATAAGCCCTCGGCTGTAATGAAACATTTCCCACCTCACATGTAATATACTATTAAATAACTATTGTGTTCCTTACTAGGAAATTTGCGTAAATAATAAGCATTTTAATAAAATAAATTATAAATGATTACGAATATTGTAGTTCGAATTTTGACAGCCACTGGTATTATTTTGCAGCATATTTCATTCAAAATCTCTTTCATTTCCATATCGTTTTCCTGATTGCACTGTATTTAAAACTATTTTTTTCTGAATTTAGATTAGCCCTGAAATATGCTTTGTATTTTGTAGAGTTTGAAGTAGCAATTGGAATTAGATAGATGTGACAGAGAGAAAGGTGTAATATTATTAGTATTGTTTTTACAAGTAGGTTCCGTTGGATCAGTTCAGATAGATTAGTTGGATCACGTTGCAAATGGAATGCCTTTGGATCACTTATTTCGTGAAGCGGTTGTAATTTTCCTTTTATTATTATTTTCTTTAAATTAAATTACAACTGATTTTATGCCTTTGAATGACTTTAGCCCGTGTAGCGGTTGTAATTGTAATTTTATTACTATATAAGTTCAATTACACCCGATTTTGCCTTGTCTATCATCTCCGATAGTAATTCTAAGACTTCAGTTTTGATTGTTTCCGCATTTTAAATTTGCAATTTCTCCATTTTCTTTTTCAATTATTCAAAAGTACAGCAAAATCACGTGACAACCTGAACTGAACCTTTTGATTTACTTCTGCGAGTGGATTACTTGGTATCAGTAAATACAGTAGAGGGGCTAAACTGATCCGGTCAAATGGAATGAAAAATAAGTGATCCGGATTCAAAAGTGTAAGTTAGATCAGATCCAAGTGGCAAATGGAATACGCCTATTGTTACATAGATGTTAAAGGCACTAAAAACTCAAATAACTTAAAACGAATATTTTTTTAAACTTTGACAGTTCCTATCATACAGAATTAAGGTTGGATCGACTAAAAGTGAACAATTTCCTAATTTGCTCCTCCATTATTTTACTAGAAGGTGTTTCAACATTGTGTATCTGTGCAGTACTCAATTTAAAATGTTATTCCGGGTCTAATGGCATCTGGAAAAGCAATCTGACTAATCAGCAGCGTAACACAAAGCATGAAGAGTAACGAAGTTAGTGTAACGCTAACATAAATAGAATCGTCGGTTAATTTACAGTATTTTGAGTTATAGCCTGGCGACACAGAAACAAGATTTGTGGAACATATTTTGGAACTGATGATTTGTAACTTTGTTATTTGTTTCATCTTCTTCAGCTTGATTAACTCAACTATTAACCACATTTGTTATACTCAAATATTTCTTCAGTTTTATAAAGAAGCATTTGTGATATATACTGTTAATTTTTTTTTTCTACGACCACTATTATTAATAGCTAATACCGAACAACCTACACGATGTGCAAAGTACACCGATCTTAGGGAATTTTTGATTTATCGAAATTAAGTTAGCTATTAATTTAAAACTTTAGGACCACGAAAAAAATAAACAAAAATATTCTGCTTAGTATAATTTTTTTTAGGTTGTAAATTTAATTTTAATACATTATTTAAAGGTTGACAGTTTCACTGTTGATTTAACCTTTTAGTGTACTGTGTGATCGTGTTGTGATCGAAAACATTCATAATGGTCGTAGAGAAAGTATAACTCTTAATTACTTCATATCAGGGTTGTCAAAAATCAAGATTTTTTTTAATTTTTAAAGATATACAAGTATTAATGCACTTATTAATTGTTTTAAAAGCAATATAAATATTTTATTTCATAAATGAAAACAAAATCTGTAAAATCAAAACGATTCATTCAAATGAAACTAGGAAGAGTAACAAAAAACATAAAGACATAAAATATCATTTAACTTCAAGATATTACTATATACAGAACATATTATGAATAGTTATGTTGCAAATAATTAAATTTTTATTATAATTTGTATGTTTTTTATCCTTGATAAAAATTAATGATTTTTATTTTAAAAACCCTGCTAGTAGCATATTATAAAGGTTCTGTACATTACGGTGAAGTTTTGAAGGCAACCAAATATCGATAGATATTTCTTATAAATTTAAAACTTCATTCATAATTTTGTAATAAAATTTGGCGGTATTATTGTATGATATCGATTATCTAAAATTTAAACTGAAATAAATTTACATGATTAAGGTTTTTATATTTACACCCTGCAGCGACAGAGTTCTGAACGCACCCAATTGTCATCTGTAGCTGAAAATTCGTTCTTGTAATCATAACCTAAGTTTTTTTAAACTTACAAAAACGTGCTAAAATATGAAGTTGTATAACATTCTTTTTAGAATAAAGAATCCTCAAAAAACTAAACTAGATCACTGTACTTTGCATATTTTACCAGTAAAAAACTAGATTTATAATGAAAAACTAGCTAATGTTAATCCGGAATAATTATTTTTTATTGTTGCAACAGTTTAGTGGCTTATATTTAACGCAACTTTTTTTAGCCACTAAATAAAACTGTCAACGGATGATATAAAATTACTGAATATATTTATCATCGAGTACTGTGGACGCGAAAGAATTTGGAATTTCTTGGAAATTTAGTACATGAGCGGAAATAAATATTCATGCTTTTTACTTTTTTCTGTATGACTGTACGGTTATTTTTTAGTTTGATAAATCATGCATAAGATTTTTCTTCTGATATGTAAAAAAAACCCGGTGATATTAAAGAACAAAACAATAAAATTTGTGTTCGTAGAATCAAATGATATTTCTACCAATTTATTTGTTACATAAAAAAAATCAGCGCATCGAAGTAACAAAACATTGATTATTTTTTTACTAGCTGTAGACTTTTGATTCAACACCCTTTATAATCAAGTGATAATCATCGTTTTCAGCTATACTCAATTTGATTTAAGATTTTAGTGACGGTTTTAATGATTGATTTTATGTTGTCTATTTATGTACAGTAAGGAAACAAAGATGGTTTTTTAACGCATGCGAAAATTTCAAAAAGAAATGAAGGCGAGTTTTGTAAGAGCAGAAGTTAAATAACCATCTAGTTTTCTTACGTGTTTTTTACAATATTTTTTTTACTTCCGTTTGATTAAAAAAAATGTATTTCAAAGTATGAAATTTTAACATTTTTATATGTTTTTATAACAGTTGAAATAGATAAATTTGTAATTAAAATTTATAGCGAACCCCACTGTTTGAAAACCGAATTACCTTAACAGCTTAACATCTGTGTCACATAATACTTAAAAAATATTACAGCTCAGCAAATCAGAATTACGAATTTCTGAAACTACACTTCGCTTTCAAATTAGATAAAGTTTCATATAAATAAATACAAAAAGAATTTCATTCATCAAATTTAGTTAAACTCCTTTTAATATTCGTATTAGTCGATATTATAATGATTTACTTATTTGGAAAAGTAGAAATTAGAAATTGGAACATCCTAAATTATAAACATAATGATACATTATTATTATTTGAATTTGTATAGATTTCACATTTCCCAACAGTAAGGAAACGTTTTAAATAGAATACGAGAAGAGTATCACACATTGAATAACAGAAAGTGATACAACAAATGACTTTTTAAAAACACACAACTTGTAATCACCTAACCTTATTGACACTTTCTCCATCTTTTCATGTCTTCCACCCTTTGACACACCCTTAGATATGATTTTCATGGTGTTTGCTATCCCCATATAGAGGTTTTGATAACAGGTGTTTGTGGTATAGCGCGCAATAATAACAATAATAAAAAAGAAAAGCTTGTGCATGTGGTGAATCACCATCCCACACTATTGGGCGCCAGGTAGGAGGCCCGAATGACCGCTAGAAATCAAGTCGCAACATGTGCACGCCAAATCCAAAACCCAATACGACTTATAGGAAATATACGCACAAGTAGAACGTGAGATGCATAACTGATCTCTTCCTACACTATCCATTACCAATTTATCATTTTATCAAGTCCAGTTTTATTTAATAATTCATTTACTAACCTTCCTTAACCTAACTTTCAATATTAATTAATACACTTACTGTAGTTGACTGAATGCACTCGATAAACTACTTTATATACAATTTATGACTTAGAATCTACACAAAAATTAAGATTTTTTCCACATATTTTACCTAGCCCAATTTTATTTATTATTTTATAAACTAATATAAATTAATATTATTTACATTTTACACTCATTGTAGTTGACTGAAACCGTTCAGCAATCTACAAATTTAGAATCAATAAAAAAATGATGTTTAAAAAACATAAAGATTACAAATTCATCACTTTATTTAGTATAGTTTTATTTAAAATTTCAGAACACTTCAGAATCTAATTTTAATAAAAAATTATTAAATTACCATTTGAATGAGTGCGTTCAAATATACAATTTAATAAAATGTAATAACCCGCGAATTTCGAATACTTAAACGAAATTAAAATGTTTCAACAAAAAATAATTCCAAACTATAGCAACTAAAAGATAAATTTCTATTATTTTTTATCTAAAACTGTCAAAAAGTTGATATTTATGCATTGATATTAGTATGCGAAATATGGAATTTTTTCATTGAATACGTAACCATAACAATGTATTTCGCCTACTGGGCGCATTATTTCACATACTAGGCACTTTATTTATCATATTGTCAAAACCATTACAACTGTTGTCACTTTTTCATAGTTACTAAAAAATTAAATATATCAAAATTATTGTTTTTTGAGCAAATGTTTTTAATGCGTTCGAATGAGTTTTTTGACTCGGCAAGTATTTTTTTTTCGATCGGATATCTGTTCGGTGTGTTTTGAAATAGGAAAGTGCATTATTCCGGTATTTAAGTGTAGTTGCTAGGCTATGAAAAATAACAGTCCGGGAATATTATTCCCGGTTGGTGATAAAGCATTACCGAATAGTACAGAGTCCATTGTTTGCCGTAAATAAAAATACAATGATATTTATTTCATAATTATTGAATATAAACTGATTGAAAAATAATAATATGTGTACCATGTAGGAAAAGTGATACTAATGTACATACTGTAGAAAAAGATGGGGCAAAAAAGTATGTTACACATGTTGGAAACACAATGTTATAAAACGTATATAGTATATCGGTATCTAGATAAGTATAAAATCACTGCTACAGTCACTAAACTCATTGTAAACTATTGATCCCTTGCAGAGGCAGTTGAGAGCTACAAGTATACTTGAGACCTTTTTCTACAAAGTTGAGCAATAGGAGAAACAGCCACTAAAAGATTTCTTATAAATAGTGTTTTTCAGATAATGCATGTTTGAAATAAAACAATAACGATTATTACTCGTAGGAAATTGGGACAGAATGATCGTTTGAATGAAAATATTTTGTAATAGAAACATCATAGAGATGTATCTGTTGCTAAAGTGTTGTAGTTTGTGCAATCCTCATTCATTGAGTAACATGTGTGTTTAGGGTGTGATGTGTGAGGTAGAAAGTGAAGTGTCTGTGGGTTGCGACCGCCAAGGACTAAGCCCACGGTTAGTGACGTACTAATTCATTCATAACTCCCTTTCACTAACCTCATCGACACCACTTCATTAACAAAAACTAAAAGAAATCTAGGACTGCATGGATAATGTGAAAAATAGTAATCGGTATCACAAAATAAATACAAATAGCCTTTTTCATATCATAGTCTAAATATAGAGCAATTGTGGGTTCTGGCTTATCTAGAGTGTCCATTTTTTTAATGAAATCAGTACAAAACCTATGTTCTATGTTCTACATTTAAATTATTTATTAACTATATTATATTGAAATGTTTATTAATGTCATATACAATGATTAATATTTAAAACTGTAAAAAAAGTATTTAAGCATATACAGTTTTATTTGCTGATACTATCAATTCTTGAATTTTGCTTTTGTTTAGAAGCAGATTATTTGGTGGAAATCAAAGTTCTGCTTTTTCTAGATTAGCTTTCCAAACCTCTCCCTCTCATAATGTTTATAATCTTATTAGGTCATATGTTAGGGAACAGCAATATTATTACTATAATTTTATTGCTATTGCTATAGTTTAAAGTTCTTCTCCAAATCAAACAGCGTAACCAAGTCACTTACTAGTCAAACGATAAATCAATTGTTTTCTTATTGAAGTAGAATAGATAGAAATTTTAGATAATACTTAAATTTTAAATTATATAAAAATGTATAAACATCTATCAATAAATTATAAAAATTGAAAATCTGTACATTCAGCACTGTACGTAAAAATCAGTACTGTACTGACAAAATCAGTACGAATGGCCACTTTAGGCTTATCAGAATTACAAATTATGAGTTTTTAAATTTTAAATCCTATGATGTGAAAAAACATTACGTTCCGTTAATACATTGTTCTTATTTATTTTTTCTACAACCACTATAGAAACTAGAACTTTTTCTTCAATGTTGCGTATTTAAAGTGTGAGAAATCAGTTTTCACAGTATTTGCCAACACTGCGCATGTGCTTTGTGAGAAATGTCATTTCTCATAGTAATTGCCAACATTGCATGCACGAATTTACTCGTTGAAAGTTAACCTGCGCCATATTGTTTTTTATGTCAAATAACTTCCATGCGTGTATTTGTGTTCTGTAATGTTTAACAGTGTGGTCGTAGAAAAACTAATGTGTGTGTGTATTTTATTAATAGCTCATCAACACAACACAAAAACATGAACGATGGTTAAAAGTTTTAAAGCTAATATAAGTTATGAACTTTTATTTGGGCAGGCACACAGAAAAAATATGATTTATAATAACATAATGTGGTCGTTAACCTTGTTGACATTATTAAAAATTTATATTTTATAACTATCATTATGCTATTTACAAATATAAATAATATATATTTTTAAATTATTTATTGTTCAAAAATGAAATATTTATGTGACGTAGGTAACATTTAGCTACGCGCATGCATATTGAAATCATGAATACAACACAATTACTAGTGACAATTTACTTTTGGTTACCTGAAACTTTATTAATTTTTTCTGACGTTATACAACATTTTTCGAAAAAATATTTCTTTATCTTGTACATATTAAAAATAAGATTTTACTTCGTGTGCGTGCGCAAGAAAGTAAACATTTCCCGGTTAAGACCTACAAAATGTCACTATTCCCTAGGGAAGAAAAAAACAGTTCGTGTGCGAACTAACAGATATTTATTTACTTATTTTTACTAAACTGTTGATGTCATTTTGATGATGACAGTGATTTAATTTCATAGTATCACTATAAACACGTGATTAAAATTAAGACTACATTACACGTACAGTGCCTATATATATACACATAAACGCAGATTTCCTATTTTATCCATGATGGCGCTAAGAACAGTTAGATTAGGAAAGGAAATATAATGATTGCAATCCTTGAGAATAATTGAGCCACGGTTTAATAAACTGCTCTTGTTAGAATAATCATTATTATTATTGCTATTACTTTTATGCTTGTTAAAACACTGCTCTCATTATTATCATTACTATTATAAGATTCATAATAATTTATTGCTCAATCTATATAAATTCAAATATCAACATGCTTTATAAATCATTTTCCACGCACAAAATACAACTTAAATAAAATTATAATTTTATTTCTGCGATCTCTTTTTTATAATACATTTCGAGTATTTTTACAATTATGTCTGTTGGTTTGTCTGTCCGGATGTATGTGTAAAGCAAATGCGGCTAAACGGATTTTAAAGAAACTGTATATTTAAACTTATAACATCAGTGGAACGATTTTATTAGCTTTTGATACTTTTAGACAGTTTATTCTTGTCATCTAGATAAGCGGTGAGTTGATTTAAGGCCCATACAATTATCATAAAATATATTTTACTTTCAATCATATATACTTTTCGTAAGATTTGGCTGTTTTTAATAACACTTTTTTGTTAAAATATAATCATACATTTTTGTAAAATTAAAATAAAAATTGATAATACTTTGTAAAATACCTTCTATCATATCACAAACGGCCTGGACCTGGAATAGTAAAAATATATTCACATATTTTCAATATGTCTAGCAGCCTAATTCACTATTAGTCCATTGATAAAACTAATTCAAGAATCATGCGGATCCGCAGATTAACATTTGTTAGACAGACATTAGACGCCATCTGTTAGTCCGCATACGAACTGTTTTTTTCTCCCCTAGGGAATAGTGAGATTTTGTAGGTCTACACCAGCAAATGTCTATTTTCTTGCACACGCACACGCAGGAAATAGATATTTTCAACATGTGTAGGATAAAAAATAATTTTTTGGAAAAGCTGTTAGCGCTTCAATATGCCCGATTTGTTGTTTTTTTTAATATTATTTATTTTTTAAGTTGGGATTTTATTTTTTATTTTGTCACACAAGCAGATATAGTAATTAGCGTGATTTTGAGGAAAGTACCGCTAGTAAGCATAGGAACATAAAAACCCTGCTGTGATGCGGACACCGAATCATTACGAAGTCATGTTTGTAACTATCTTGAAACAAACTACACTTAGTTTAAATGTATGCTCTAATTTTTAAATTTTTGTAGTGTATTTGTGATTGGAAATATAATTGGTATCGCTCTCCTCTATTTCTATTTCCATCGGCAAAGAGAAAAGCTTGATGTTTCTTCCTGGCGTCGTGGTGTCGAAGGCATAAAATCAGTTTTAATTAGAGCGGCGTACAAACAACGTAAAGCTATCGGCACGAGAGTGTGCGGCTACGGCGTGTGCCGCTCAGGCTATATATAGGTCAACATAAACATCCAGCAGCAGCAAGGATACGCTGGAAACGCCCTAGCAGAGACAAACATTCCTAGTAAGCGTGTCGTTCATTTGCCACTTACACGTCGCTCTTTACTTCTCTGCTCAAAAATTGCCAACGTTACAGATAACAACTCTGAAAATGAAAATGTGCTCATTTCATAAGAGTATGAAAGTTTGTAGCATGAGCGAAGGGCGAATAATGCAAATCATACGAGTATGAAATGGACATTCCAAGCGGGTTGTCCACTATACTCAGGGCCGATTCTAACCCATGAGCCGCCTTTGTTCGCATATAAAAATGCCCCCTCTATTTATTTTGAATATTTGTGTTGATTGAAAAATATATAGATAGGCAAGCCTGTATGTTTTTGCGTACCGCTGTTTTGGAATCAGATACGACAGAGCCATCTCGTTCAAGATTCCATCAACTACTTTGCCGAATTAAATAGACAAAAAAATCAGATAAATAAAGATTTTTTACATATTTACTGATTTTGTTTTGGTATCTATTAAAATGGTTCTTTCAATAATTCATTGGTATATTTTAAAATAGAACTAATTTATATTATTGATTATTTGATGTTTTCTCTTTTTTATAATATTTGACAGAAACGCCTGATATTAACTCAAATGCAACCAGACACACAGTTATGTAGGTGAAACGAATTTTCTCATAAACTTGCCTATCTATATATTTTTCAATCTACGGCCATATTTACAAATATTTAGCATTTATAGAATATACTTGATAAAAATTATAATTTTTCTATATAACCGACATGCAATTGTCCGACTCGCTTCGCTCGTCGTGCAAACTTCCATGTTCGCCACAAAAAGTATCACTTTTACTCTTAATAACACAATATACTATTTTTGATGAAATCGACATAGGGGTACATAAATTTTATTTGCAACGAGTTTCTTGATATGAGAATTCAATCTGTTTTTCGATTTGTTACTTGCATTTAATGGTGTAGGTAGCTTACACCTAGCAAGGGACATTCCTGAATCGAACAAAGCACTATTTTATTTGGCAACACTGGGATTTTCCCCCAGATTACACATTACTCATTTCAAGTCGGACCACTCACGCCAGTTCTAATTTACTTAAATGCATTATCTGAAACGTCTGTGAAATGTTAAATTACTTTACAAATTCGAGCCCCAATGTTACAATCCTCCTACAAGTGTTTAAATCAATCTTGCTGTTGCACATGTTATTGCATTTTAATTCCTGTAGGCTTAGAGTATTAATAAACGTCTGTTTTAATTGAGAAATAAACGTCGCCGTCCATTCCATGATTTACAGCTCGTGATTTGGCATCAGGTTAGAATGACCATTCGTACTGATTTTGTCAGTACAGTACTGATTTTCAGACCCTTGTACTGATAAACAAATTGTAACATATTTTGTACTGATTTTTTACATAATGTACTGAATGTACTGATTTTCGATATTTTATAATTATTTTTGACAGATGTTTAAACATTTTCATATAATTTAAGTATTAACCAAATTTTCTATTTCTCGACGTTGTTTGATTTTATTAGTAAGTGACTTGGTTAAAAGGTTTGACTTTGAGAGGAACTGTAAACTTTAGTAATACCAATAAAATTATAGTAGTAATATCGCTATAATTTTTCCATTTGTTTTTAAAGCTAATGTAATAAAAGCAAAAACAATATATTAAAAATTATATTTGGATTTAGAAATGTTTTGCCTGAGAATAATAAAATCAAATTTAAAGAAACTAAAACAGTACTTGCTATAACACTGCTTAAACACAATAGAAGAATTTATAAACATTAATCATCGCATATGGCAGCAAATTTCATTTTACTTTTATCACTTTTTTAAATATTATATTAAATGACTTACTATAATCATTTCAATGTAATATAATCAATAAGTAATTTAAATATAGAACATAGGTTTTGTACTGATTTCAATAAAAAAATAAATGGTCACTCTACATCAGGTAATCGGAAGATCTGGCGTCGCTTTCTGTTGCTGGTGGATTGGACGGAGGACGTCGCTAACAATGCAGTTATGAAGTGGAGCAGTCGGTATAAATACAGTAGGAGGCAGTCGGTGAAACGGCAGAAATAGAAACAGGTGACTCAGGAATGGAATCGGACCAGTAAACACGGGAAATTTATGCGAGGGAATGTGGATGTTGATACCAACCAAAAGAAAAATTATGATATAAGCTCCCAACGTTACAATAATAAATGTTTCATCATAACTGCCAATTAGTTTTCTGTATTTCCTCCAAATTTCATTTTTGTTTCCTTTCTCGTAGCCAAGGGAGTTTTATGAATCATGCTAAAAATATCAAAATCAAAATTTTAACAGTTTTTCAATATTTGTGTGTCGGAGAATAAAAAAATGTGTATTCCTTTTTTCCAATCCACTGTGGTTCTCAAAAAATTATCGTATTAGATTTGTTCCAATCGTAGATTGTAATAGTTCTTTACATATTAAGTGTGCATGGGAACGCCATTTTCCCGAATGAGTATTTTTTGGCGCGAGCTTTCGAATGCTGCAATAGAACGAATAGCAGAAGTCCGGGAAGTTATTTTTCTAATACGTGGTCACATACTATTTTTTTTAATCGGTTTATATTCAATAATAATGAAATAAACATGATCGATTTATGGAAAACAATGGATTTGTTACCGGCCGGGAAAAACTTTCCCAAACTGTTATTTTTCGTAGCCTAGCAACTACACTAAAATACCGGAATAATGTATTTGCCGATTCGAATACACACCGCAAAAGTGTCAGTTTTCGTCCGATCAAAAAAAAAAATGTTTCAACGGTTCCAAAAAAATATTTCTGTCGGATTGTAATTGGTTCATTTAATGTTTAATGGGAGCTTTCACGGTATTCTAACTATTGAAGATGGCAATATTGTTCCAGTCCCGAAATAATTTAATATTTTGAAGTTAACAGTGTAGCACTCTAGTACTATTATGAGAAAAGTTCTGTTATTTCTGTTGTGCATACGCGTATTCTATCATTTCATACGTAAAAACCAATACATTTTTGAATTGTTTATTGCTAGTCAAATTTTGCTATGTTCATTTGCTGGAAACTTACAATTTTTAATAAAGCAATACGGCATTTATACTTTACAAAGGGTAATTTGAACTGCTAATACGTTTCTGATATTGAAACGTCAAATATATGGAGGGAGTAAAAATTTGCTTAGTAGATAGTATTACGGTTCTTCAATAGCGATCGAATAAGTATTATTGTATTGTATTGTATGTATATGAGGGTTTAAGCGTTTTGTCGCTTTTTGTCAACGCGACCTAGAAGATCTATTGTGACATAGCCCTTACTTAGTTTTCCGGAAGTAGATCCAGATTTTTGATGAAGCCGATTATGTCTGCAGGAGTCAAGTTCTTGATCTCATCTGCCGTAAGATACCTCTTACCTAGTTAATAATAAGTATTAACAAAATTATCTAAAAGTTTCCGTTGTTTTTTCCACTGTTGTCAAGATTGCGATTATGATTGTAGCGCAGGCGTGTTCTATATAAAAGTTTGTCACGATGTGTGATGTATCCAAACAGGAACAACAATATTTTATGAACGTAATTTTCTCCTAATAAATGTTTCCATATTAAAATTATAACGCAGAAAATGTCTGCCGGTAAGCTGGTAATTAATGAGCAAAATTAATAATTCTATTTCGGTGACAAACTGACAAATATTTAGTGTCCTGTGACATAATTTACCTGTTCGTTTGTCACCGTGTTGCTTTTGTTTTGCTGTGGGAGCCAAAAATATTCCGAAGGATTTAATTGGTTGGTACCTGGTGCATCTTCGCGTCAAAACAGATGAACATTTCGCTTGGCACCCTATGATGTAGACCTGTCCAATTTATTTTTGAAGGATGGGTGTATTTCGTAGAATTATTACATGGATATATCTACCCACGCTATTGCAATTAAGTATAAATTAAAATTTATGTTCTAATAAGTTATGTTAATACACGAAAATAATTAGAAAGTAATAAAAATGATTAGACTTGAAGAAAATACAGTTTTCGATAAATATTGTTGTAATCAAAAAAATAGGTTGGGACTGTTTGTGCGGTCTGATTATATCCGAACAGAAAACACATGTCGAGATTGAGAAAAACATTTTTCGTCTTTGAGGTTATAAATCCTGTCATTCCTAACCCCACTAAAGCCTCTAGAACTGTTTACACGAATAGATTTTTATGAGTTCTCAAGAATATCCGGTGAAACAACGCACTAAATGTCCCCAGAATTCCGTGAAACAAAAATACATCGGGAAATGTCTAGCATGCGACACAAAGAGAGAAAACAAGCGAAGATGAAACTAAAATAAATTAGGGAAATTTTGTATAGACTTAATAAATTATCAAAATAAACTTTTATATTTAGGAATTTTACTGGAAAAATACCAAGCCTGAACAAAACTGATTTGAACCCAATTTGTTAGGTTAACAGTAAAGGATATATTGTTTATTTTATTCCAGAAACTCAATACCGGAAGTATGGTTATGAGGTAACACAACGTCATTTCCGTAATATAAAATTTATGATTTTTTATGTTTATTTACTGAGAATACAGGAAAATACTAAAACTGTTGCACGTAAACTACTGTATTGCTCATTTCCCCTTTACAAATTGTATTATTTCATAATAATGCGCCAGAAACAAAGAACATATTTGTTAAACAACATTAAAATTTGATATATGTATTTGTATTTATAAAAATGTCGAAATAGTCATCTGATGTTTATAGTTTGAAATACAAAGTATATTCAGTTAAAAATTATATTTCTGAGTCATTTTTTCATAAATTTTGTTAAAAATAAATTAATTGTTCACATCTCATAAACAAATCCGAATCGTTTCCGCAGCCAACTAATGAAAGAACCAAACATGTGAACTTCGTTGCATATGGGGGAGAGATTGAGGTTAAAAATAACTGAAAAACATGTTGCAACGAGTGCACAACGCTCGAATAAACAGCTGATGAATCACTCGACTTATGATGGTTAAACCAACGCGCAAATGTGCCTACCATTACCGCAATCACGCACAAAAAACAGACAATTAAATTCTTAGTTGCAAAATACAAATTAAATTTTCGCAATATACAAGTTTTTACTACAAAATTATTCCTTTAAATTTTTAAAACATACTATTTTCCTACTTTATTTTGTAACATTCCCTGAAGCATATTTAGTTTATATTTTCTTGAAAATTATAACTATAATACTGATGCTGTCATCTATCTATCTACATCTCAAGTATCAAGTAAACGCGAAATGGTTCTGCTGCCATCTATATGAAATAATTGAACTTCTAACTCATTGTTTCAGTGACATCACAAGAACAAGTAACGTCAAATTTTAGAAATGACTATTTATTAGTTTAATTTCCTTTACCCGGAAAAAGTAAATTTAGTTTTATTACTACTTAATTCTAGTTGTCCAACAAGCGTTTCCGATGCAAATAAATGAAACTGTCCATTATTTCCGAGTATATAAAGGCTTTCCAATTTTAGTTATAATTTAGTATTAATTAGTTTTCATAATAATATAATATTGGCAACCCGCCAAAAATGTAATAATTTATTTTATCGATTTTAGGATATTAAGCTTTTTATTACATAGACAAAAATAATCAGGGTAACGGTAATTAATATTTACCGTACAGAATTGTCAAAATAACATGGGACAATATCGTATCATATCAACCTATACAGACTTGATCATGAAAACGTTACTCACAAGATAATTTTATAAAATAAAATTTATTAATAACGCGAAACCAGTAAACTATTGAACAAACCACGGATGTTATGTATCATACCAGGCCTTAGATGTCTTAAAATCCTTGCTTTCCAATCTCGAAATTCTATTGACATCTGCCGGTGGTTATGATAACTGTCCTAGGTATGTTAATAGCTATTATTTCTAATTGTTTGAAACAGCACGTTTTTCATAAGAAATGAACAAATTGTTTTATATGACAGTTGAATATGGTTCAGCCTTTTTCTTATCATAACAAAATAGGCCGATTTTCTAGTAAACTGATTAATTTTCTGTCGTAGATTTTCTCCTTCAAACTCATACAGTGGCGGATCCAAAATTTTCCAAAGGGCGGCGAATTACCTTTTTTAGGTACATAACCAAAAACAATAAAATATATAATAATGTTATCCATATAATTTATTAATTAATACAAAATAATTGAGTTCAAATCAAATTTTTTTCGTCGATGCGAATCGGATAAAACTTTCTTCGGATCCAACTCCTTTAAGAAGTTTTCCTTAATTTAGACGAGCTACGTTAATATTGTATTTACTATTAAATAAATATCAGCAACAAATTGTTTCAGAACAGACGGGAATAGTAGATTCTTTATAAGTTAGGCATTTTGTTTTCACAACAATATTTCGCAAATAGTTTTTGTTCTTGACAATTCTGATTCAAATTATATAAATCTTTGTGTCTGTATGTACATAAAACGCCTTTGCGTTCCAAATTTATTTATCATTATTTTCGAAATTCCAAAACTGGCCTGTCAACAAATCCGCCACTGGTGTTATGCTGCAAACAAAAACACGTTTTCCCGTCCCTCTAGTAGAATTTATTTGTACTACCACGAAGTAAACCGAATCGCGCCGAATATTCACGAAGATTGAAAACAGCACAGAAATTAACATAGGTTAATTTCTAAATTGCAGATGTTTTGTTCTCTGTATTTTTTATAAATAGATACATTGATTTCCTATGACTTAAATCGAATATTTTTTGTGCTAAATTATGTTCTTATGTTTGCATAATTTCTGAATACAAGATATGGTACTATATTAAATAATATTATTGATATCTTGTACACAAAAAAAACTGCAAGTTAAGTGAAGATTTGATCTAGATTCTAGATGATCTAGTTTACGAATCTAGTTTGTGTAAATACAAGATCAAAAATTCATAAGTAAGTAAATCAAATAATATTCCTTTTTGTAAAATATTTTAAAAAGGCACTTACCTGAGCCTGAATGTCTGCAATTTTTGCCCACGAGAACTCAAATTCATTCAAGGGAACTTTCGCCTGTTTCAAGTACCGCAAAAACCCGAGTTCCTCTGGCCGCAAGATGAGCAAGGCATGTCCACTGCTGCCTTCGCCTCTTGCTGTTCGCCCCACTCTGTGAATATATTCCTGAAAGATATAACAAAGCTTGTACCTACAAGTTACAATTACAAATAATGTATCTTACTTTTGGATCATCTGGAGGATCGTACTGAACAATCCAGTCCACAGCTGGAATGTCTAACCCTCGAGCTGCCACGTCTGTGCAAAGAAGAATGCCAGACTCCGCGTTGCAGAACTGGAAGAATGTTGTTGTTCGCTTTGTCTGCTTCTGCTTGCCCTAAAAACAAAAATGCAAATTTTAAAGCGCTAAATATAACAGTGAATTTCAAATACGTGATCTTTCTTAAGCCGTGATAAAGAAAAAATAGCGATTTATTTTAAATACAGTCAAAGTTTTTGATAATTTTTACAGCTTCCTGACTTCTACTTTATAATGGTTTCACTTTTGCTAGTGGGATCAGATTAAATCACTAAAATCAGTTCGTCAAATCAATTTTCTGATCTACCTCGGCGAGTGTCTCACTTAAATCATATTCTGATGAGGGGGTAAAGTGAACCAGTCAAATGGAATAAAAAATATATGATCTGGATTCAAAAATGTAAGTTACATCTGATCCATATGGCAAATGGAATATGCTTAACGTTTTCAGCTATTATTTCTATGATTGTTAAGTTTACAATGAAAATTGTTGATGTATTTTTCCTTTTTAAATTCACCGTTATTCTAAAGTTTCCCGATATTTCTCGACCAGTAAGGTAGCCTTTGTGTTTTATAAAAGTACCGTTTAGTTGCCATGTGCAGAACTTCCACTTCTGGAACGGTTCCGAAAAGCTTCAAACAAACCTATTTTACTTGTTTTTAAAAAAAAGATATGACAAAAGTCGTTCATTACATTAAAATATGTCGTTATTACTTAAATTTTTAAAAACAAACTAATACACCCAAAAGTGAGTAGCAGATGTAGCAGTATATTATATGACTTATTAATTTAATTATTTATTAATGAATACGTGTTGTAAAATATAAAAATATGAAAAATAATTATTTTTATTAGTTTTTATTTGACTGTCAGAGAGAATAGATGCGAATGTAAAGAAGGTGTCTGTATGTGAGTACTTTTAAGATATTATTTGGTGATCTGCCTTAAAAATAAATAATTTATTAAGGTCTTTATATAAACAAAGTTATAATTTTAAAATGCAATAGTAGCATTATACGAATTCATCGTTCAATGTTGTCCGACAAAACGAAACAATCAGAATAGTAATAGTGGAATAATCAAAAATTACGACGTTCCATATTTATCATCTGCATCAACTGCTTTTGTGTAACATGTTTAATGAAATTAGATTATAAAAAGCAAGCATAATGAGATTTTCCCAGTGATTTAACACTATAAATAACTAGAAAAGCACTGGATTTTCCATATTTTTTTATATAAGGCAAACTTGGCTGTCAATAGTCGATAACACATATTACTTGAGTTGCACTGATATACAAATTTGGCCCCTGATCTCTATATATACTTCTGTACAGTTCATAGCACATGAAAAAGTGAAGCCTGCAACGGCCATTTTCCTGAGGTCTGAATCTAATCCAATGGGGGTTTCCAAGATTTTTTGATTTTTTTATATGATAAACTTTAAAACAAAATATTGGACCCATATTTTTTTATTTTTCCAAGAAGTTGATAGTATCCGAGAAAAAAATTAATAAAGTTTACGGACAATGGATGTGACGTCATTCCCCTGACTAGAAAAAGATAGTCCATGTGCTCTATGAGATAAAACTATAAGTAGCTAAAAAACTGAAGTGAAGTTAGGCTACGAATACCGTGTAAATTCAAACATTGAATATAAACATAACCTGCTTTCGTGATTCATGCTTTCGATAGATGCATTTACCAGTTACCACGTGTGTGTGTTCTCATATATTTTGAAATGAAATGAAATCGAGCTTGCACTGTCATTTTATCACATGAATCTAGCTATCGGAGGCAGTGTTGCGAACCGGTGAAATTAAAACTTATGTACTTATAGTTGGCAACACTGATCAGGGGAATGACGTCACAAGGTCATTTAAATAAACCTTTAATTTCAATTTTTAAATAAAGTATTCAACAATTACATATTATTTTAGTTTTATTACAATATACTCACGACCAAAATTGATATGCAGAATATATATTTTAAAAAGGCGTTGTATTGGAAACCCCCATTGGTGTGAAATAAGAATAATGTCATTACTATCGATAACGAAATATGAGAAACTTTTTTAAATTTTATTTGTTTTAGTTATTTTATTTTGAATTGTTTTAGGTACTTATGTATTTAACAGAATGATTAATTTTTCCTGCATTCATAAAAAATTGCACCGCAGAATGATCGTTCTCAAATTTAATTATTAAAAATTAAGTTAAAAACGACTATGACCGAACAATGCCTTAAATTATCTAATATTTCTGAGCTTTAACAATCAACAATGATATTTTACGAGCATTATAATAATAATCATTTACTAAATATAGGTTTTTCAGTTTTTATTCCGACATAAAACCCGCTCTGCATTTTTATATTAACTAAAAATGATACTCTGTGAATTTTATGCATAGTATATTTTTACTTGTGACTTAATATTTCGTTAGATTTTTCCTTTACATCGAATATTAATGATTCTATAACTTTTTTGCGTAATATTTTTTTTCATATTTTATTACTTTCCATTATTCTATCAATTAAATAAATAGGTATTTTAAACAATTTAAAATAAAGAACTGTATTTTTCGTAGCCTAGAGAAATACCGGAATAATGCATTTTCCGGTTCGAAAATACATTGGAATGATGTTTTCGTCTCATCGAAAAAAAATTATACATAAAAATATTAATAGGAAATGAGTAACATTTTTAATAAAAAAAATATACGTAACGTAGCTATTAGCATAATAGGCAAATAGGTGATAGAGCAAGAGAAGTAGTGATATCCTCCTTTAGTGAACACAAGCGCAAAACAAACCGCTTTCTATTCAGGAAATCCACATAGCAGAAATAAGCCCACTTATTCTTATATATTGAATATTTTAAAATATTTTTTCGCATTATATTCTATTTAACCCTACAATTAATTTCCAATGCAAATTTCTTCAAAAATTATTTTTTCTGAGAAATATTAATAAATTAATTAATAAAACAAAATGTGTTTGACTTACGTGTATGCACATAACAGGCAGATCAATATAATTGAAGAGTTCATGATGAAACTTCACCGACATGCACGAGCTGAAGAACACCATCACTTTCTTCTTTCTGTTCTTCTTCAAGAAGGTGAAGAGAACTAGAAGCCGTTTCTCTGAGGGGCAGACAACGTAGCCTTGTTCCAATCCGGCTACAGTGGCGGTGTCTTTCTTGTCGTCCACTCCCACATACACCGGCTCTTTCTTCAAGGCCAGAGATGTTAGGGCTTCGGTTTTCTTGGTGGTCGTTGCAGAGAAAAGCATGGTTTGCCTGCGTTCTAAACACGAGAAATAAATCAAAAGGAGCATAAAACTTAAGAAGCTAAATTTCATTTCATTCATTTCAAGCAAAGAAAAATTAATATTTTTGGTAACTTTCTAGTTGAAAACAAAGTATAGCAATTATTTTATAGTTTTTATACTTACTGGGAAGCATATTGACAATCTGCTTCAATTCTTCTTCGAATCCAATGTCCAAAATTCTGTCGGCCTCGTCAATAATTAGACACTGAAGGTTTTTATATAAAAAGTCGGGAGTATTTTGCAAATGATCCAATAATCTGCCTGGAGTTGCCACCACAATATTAATTCCTACAAAAATAAATAAATTTTGAATACTGGTTTACAGTAATTATTTTTTGTGAAGATACTTTATAAAAATTCAGAGACGTAAATTTACATTTCATTCTCAACTCAAGAATATTGTATAATTCGAGGAGATCAAATTCGCCTTAGTTTCATCATTAAAAGTTTATGTGAACTCGAAACAAATAAACATAAATTGTATTCAGTTCAATTTGTATAAAAGAGCAACAAAAATATTATGTTTTAAAAACTTTAAATCAAATATATTCTTTAAAAATATAATACAAACGAAATCAAGATGAGAATTCCATCTGTGTATATACTTGAAACGCTGAACAGATGCACATGAAATTTGAATAAAACATTGTTATTGGTAACCCCTTTTTACACAGTTGCATAATTACGAGTACTGAGATCGGTAATAACGGAATCCAAATTCTGGCTGACTTACTAGTAAATTATTGTCCTATTAATCACTGACCAGTCAAAAATATTTTTTTCATGAATATTTCTTAAATATCTACAACTTATACAAGGGACCTGCAGCTTAAATAGGTTTTGAATCACTCTAACACAGCACATTTTTATTTGGATTATGACTGACAAAATTGGGATTTCAACCCCAAACATCACACTCCGCAGTAGGAGTCGGAATTTTAAATTATAAAAAAATAAAGCATGACCGAATCATTTCAATTACAGATTACTGAACTTTATTAATTTAAAATTTGTGAACTGGACTGCAAACCAAATTGAAAACCTAATTTTTTCATTTTATTTATAACAATAATATGAATGTATATAATAATTTACAATACCTTTTGATAGTTTCTGCGCTTCGGTGTGTCTGCTTGCCCCTCCCATAACCAATCCATACGTATGGTGATGATACTTCATTAATTCTTTTAAAACACCAAAAGTCTGCATAGATAATTCTCTTGTTGGTGAAATAATAATAACTCCAGTTCCTGAAAATATATTTGAAAATAAATAATCAACAAATATTGTATTTAAAGTCAAAAGAAAACTTTAAATATCATTTACATTCAGATAATAAACGATAAATTTAAAACATTGTTAAAAATTTTAAAATGTTGTTTTTAACTATTTGTTTATAAATAAAATTAAAACCTATTAACCCAATATCTTCAATATTATCGGTAATAATAAAATAATTTGTAACAGTAACAATTACTGTTACAAATAAAATAATAATATTTTAAATTCAATAATGAAACAATTACTTAGCAAGAACGTCACGTGGTCAAGCAACAACGAAAACAGGAAAAGAAATCTCATCACATCATCAGAGTTGATTTGCTACAAAAAGAATGGTCACAATAAGTGTATAAACTGATGTGATTTGAAAATTGCACTAAAGTGTTGATGAACAAATGCAGTTGATGTTGCGCAGTAGTTTGTGCACAAACCACATTAGGCCACAAATTAAAACTAAAAAACGCGGGATATATAAAATTAACGAATATTTGAAAAATATAACATTAATAATCACTATTATTTATTGAACAAACTTATTTAATTTGTCATTTGTAATTATTCAACAAACACGAAAATAACTATAATTCAAAATAAAATTATGAATAAAGAAACAATAAGTGTGGTGAAAACTTCAGAATTATAAAGTTAATTCGCTCTTTATCTTTCACCAAGTGCTTAGTTTTTGGCTTGTAATTTATTTTATAATGTTTTTCAAAGTAAATAAATTAAATTGCTATGTATAATATTAAATTGCTAAGTAGATTTTATAAGTATATGTATATTCAAGTAGAAGTATCACTGTATAATGAAATTTTTTCAAAGTATGTTAATAATTTTGCTATATACAATTAGCTTAGCAATGTAACTTTGCAAAAAAATATAATACTGTGTGAATAATTTGTTACGTTAGTTTTTGATAAAAAAATTCTGCTGCTGAAAAGATTCAACATTATTGGTTCTACAACCCTTGGCTTTAATGATTAAGATTTATTATTATAGTTATGTGAATGACCAAATAGAGAAACTAACCCGAATGTAATGAATTTTAATTTTTAGAGACCGGGTTTAATGGTATTTTTTGTATTTCTTCAGTTTTGTTTTTTTATGGTTTTAATTTACCTGTGTTATGCATAAATAAATAAATAAATCAAATTTTTCTTACCATTTCTGGGCATGAACTTCAGCTTGTACACCAACTCTACTGCTGGGATAAGAAAGGCTAAAGTTTTACCAGAGCCAGTTTTAGCCGACCCAACCAAATCCCTTCCTTCTAAAAGTGGAGGAATGGATCTGGCTTGGATTTCAGTAAGAGTTGAAAAACCCATGTCGGCTATACCGCGAAGAGTTAGTTCACTCACTTTATCTTTTAAAGATTCAAATGTGCAGTTGCTTAGAATTTCCAACGTCACACCCGAACCCGGTACTAAAATATTCCAAAATTAAATTTCAAATAAAATACAATAAAAAAATAACTTACATTTCTTGCCCAAATCATTATCTTCGCCTTCTATCGTATCATTATTTTCTGTTCCATTTAACTCTTCATTTTCAGATTCTGCCTCATCGTCTGATTGTTTTTTCTTCTTCAATTTCTTTTTTTCTAAAATCAAATGACAAATGACAAATGAAAATCTGAAAACAAGTGTGCTTGTCATAACCTACTTTTCTTAACATGTTCTCCGGAATCTTCTAAAGGTCTCTTCAAATTTGCTGTCTCTTTAGTAAGTAACTCAATAGGTTTATCATTTTCTGAAGATGTTTCACCATTCTCTGTAAAATAACCAACAACTTTACAAGAAATGTCATGGAAACAACTGCAATCACTCACGTTTTTGTTTCTGTTCTGCTTCTTTATTTTTCAATAACTTGAGCTTTTTCTTTTCGCGGTTTTTTATTTTACGCATTAACACTTTGTCTGGTAGTGACATTATTTCATTTATATTTCAACGTTCTAGAAATTTGTAACCTCCACAACACGTGTAAATACGAAAGATAACCAACTTCGTAGAGATAGTTTGATGTGAAATTGTAGCCATTGATACCATTGATACCAACATAAGAAAATGACAGTTTCAAAAACAAATATTTTTTATGACTCATGTTTATGGCAATGTTTATTATCAAACTTTATAGATGTCTCATGATTAAAACCTTATTCTAATTAAACTTCATGAATAATTGAAAAATATGTCATTATCATTTTCCATATTTATAAGATTGCATCAGTTTTTTGCACTTTGGCCTCAATTATATGTTATTGTTTGTAGAATTATTCTAGAAATCGCAAAACAATACCGTTATTAACTATAATTTGATTATGCAGTTAAAAATAAACAATTTCAAATATAAACTATAAATGAAAATATTCACATGCTAGAATCCCAGAATTGCATTTTCCTGAAACGTAATTTACAGGAAATTCGTATCATGCAATACGTAATAAATAGAAAACAAAAACAATCATATGATTTTCCAGAATATTCTAGAATTTACGTCATTTTTTTTAAGAAAACACAAACGTTTTCTGTAGATCTCACCAATTATAAAGCTGTACATACATGTGAGAGTTAAAATTAATAAAACATATTGGCGTTATATTAATTAATAGAATTTAACAAATATTAAATTAAACCCAAATACAACTCAAGAAAAGTATTATCATGTTTTTATGTAGATATCTTTGAGATAACAAAATTATAATTTTGTAATCAACCGTGTAAACAATGCATTACGTGGATGTCGTATCTTACTTCACACAAGTCACATGTTTATCGACCGTTAAATTTCTGCTGACGTGTACTGGCATATAAAAGCGGCCGCCTTTCTCTTTGTTCGCCATATTGAATAAAAACTTCAGTTGAAAAACAGTGATACAGAGAGCTATATCTGTGAAAACAAAGAGTACATATTATATTAATAGTATTGGTGAGTTTTAAAATTATTGCTAGATATTTTTTAAACGTTTAAATAGGTCTCATATAGTAAAATTCTATTAAAATTGTCCGTTTTTCACTGTAAATTATTTCACAATGACAAAAATAGTTGCGTCATGTCAGCCATGATTCTTTTGTCTTTTATTTATAAATTATTTGAAGTGTAAATTTTCCTGTTTTAAATAGTTTGTTTTATTTATCAGGAACGAAAAGGACGCCAGTATGCAGATTTTCGTGAAGACCCTGACAGGGAAAACAATCACCCTTGAGGTAGAACCATCTGACACCATCGAAAACGTAAAAGCGAAAATCCAAGATAAAGAAGGAATTCCCCCAGATCAACAGCGTTTAATTTTCGCTGGCAAACAATTAGAAGACGGCCGCACCCTATCTGACTACAATATTCAAAAAGAATCTACCCTTCACTTGGTATTACGTCTTCGTGGAGGCATGCAGATCTTTGTCAAGACTTTAACTGGCAAGACCATCACTCTGGAGGTCGAGCCTTCCGACACTATTGAAAATGTGAAGGCCAAAATTCAAGACAAAGAAGGAATTCCCCCAGACCAGCAGAGATTGATCTTCGCCGGAAAACAACTTGAAGATGGACGTACCCTTTCCGACTACAATATCCAGAAGGAATCCACCCTTCATCTTGTTCTCCGTCTCCGAGGTGGCATGCAGATCTTCGTCAAAACCTTAACCGGAAAGACCATAACTTTAGAAGTCGAGCCTTCTGACACTATTGAAAACGTGAAGGCTAAAATCCAAGACAAAGAAGGCATTCCTCCAGACCAGCAAAGATTGATCTTCGCTGGCAAACAGCTTGAAGATGGACGTACTCTCTCTGACTACAATATCCAGAAGGAATCCACCCTTCACTTGGTCTTACGTCTTCGTGGAGGCATGCAGATCTTCGTGAAGACTTTAACTGGAAAGACCATCACCTTGGAGGTCGAACCTTCTGACACTATTGAAAACGTGAAGGCTAAAATCCAAGACAAAGAAGGAATTCCCCCAGATCAGCAGAGATTGATCTTCGCCGGTAAACAGCTTGAAGATGGACGTACTCTTTCCGACTACAACATCCAGAAGGAATCCACCCTTCACTTGGTCTTACGACTTCGTGGTGGCATGCAAATCTTCGTGAAGACCTTAACTGGCAAGACTATCACTCTGGAGGTCGAGCCCTCTGACACGATCGAGAACGTGAAAGCTAAGATTCAAGATAAAGAAGGAATTCCCCCAGACCAGCAGAGATTGATCTTTGCCGGCAAACAATTAGAAGATGGACGTACTCTTTCCGACTACAACATCCAAAAGGAATCCACCCTTCACTTGGTCTTACGTCTTCGTGGAGGCATGCAGATCTTTGTCAAGACTTTAACTGGCAAGACCATCACTCTGGAGGTAGAGCCTTCTGATACTATTGAAAATGTGAAGGCCAAAATTCAAGACAAAGAAGGAATTCCCCCAGACCAGCAGAGATTGATCTTTGCCGGTAAACAGTTAGAAGATGGACGTACTCTTTCCGACTACAACATCCAAAAGGAATCTACACTTCACTTGGTCTTACGACTTCGTGGAGGAATGCAAATCTTCGTGAAGACTTTAACTGGAAAAACCATCACTCTGGAGGTCGAACCCTCTGACACTATCGAGAACGTAAAGGCTAAAATTCAAGACAAGGAGGGAATTCCTCCAGATCAGCAGAGATTGATCTTCGCTGGTAAACAGTTAGAAGATGGACGTACTCTTTCCGACTACAACATCCAAAAGGAATCTACACTTCACTTGGTCTTACGACTTCGTGGAGGAATGCAAATCTTCGTGAAGACTTTAACTGGAAAAACCATCACTCTGGAGGTCGAACCCTCTGACACTATCGAGAACGTAAAGGCTAAAATTCAAGACAAGGAGGGAATTCCTCCAGATCAGCAGAGATTGATCTTCGCTGGTAAACAATTAGAAGATGGACGTACTCTTTCGGATTACAACATCCAAAAGGAATCCACTCTTCATTTAGTCTTACGTCTTCGTGGAGGCATGCAAATCTTCGTCAAAACCTTAACTGGAAAGACCATCACCTTGGAGGTCGAGCCTTCTGATACTATCGAGAATGTCAAGGCCAAAATCCAAGACAAGGAAGGAATTCCTCCAGATCAGCAGAGATTGATCTTCGCCGGTAAACAACTTGAAGATGGACGTACTCTCTCCGACTACAACATCCAAAAGGAATCCACCCTTCACTTGGTCTTACGACTTCGTGGAGGCATGCAAATCTTCGTGAAGACCTTAACTGGAAAAACCATCACTTTGGAGGTCGAACCCTCTGATACCATCGAGAACGTGAAAGCTAAAATCCAAGATAAAGAAGGAATTCCCCCAGACCAGCAAAGATTGATCTTTGCTGGTAAACAGCTCGAAGACGGACGTACTCTCTCCGACTACAACATCCAGAAGGAATCCACCCTTCATTTGGTTTTGCGTCTTCGCGGAGGCCAATAATTCCAATTTGTATTTCCCCACATGTGATAAAAATATAAGCTAATGACTAGTTATTTTTCAGTATGATAGCTTTATTATTTTATAAATAAATTGATTTTTCACATGTATCAAAGTTAATAAACCTTGCAGAATTATGATTATTTCCTGATTTTTATTCCTCACCTTGAAACCATAACAACAAATCTTTTGTCTCTGATTGTTATTTCTTGTTTATTGTGCGACTAGCAAGATTTAATTTTTCAAGATGCAGATTTTTGTGCAAACTTTAACAGGAAAAACTATTATTTTGGATATAGAACAGAGTGACACAGTAAGGTACATTAAACGCAAAATAAAAGATAAGGAAAATATTCCTATTGAGCAACAACGATTAATTTTTGCTGGTAAACAACTTGAAGATGAATGTACGCTCTCCGATTACCAAATTTTTAATCACTCTACTATTCACTTGGTATTCCGTTTACGAGGTGGAATGCAATTATTTATAAAGACTATTACTGGAAAGATTTTTGAAATAGATTCCGAGCCTACTAGTCTTATATTAGATGTTAAGAATAAAATTCTTAGTGAAGAAGGGATTCCAGTCGATGAACAATTATTAATTTTTCCTGATGAATTAGCTCCTGGACAAGCATTTCCAAGAGGAACAGAAGGAAGAAGACTTGAAAATGACATTTCTTTAAAAGCCTATAATATTCAACCCTCATCTACTTTATATCTAGTTCAGCGCTTACGAACTGCTTAATTCTATAATTTTAGTAAAAATGTTATTTTGCTCAAATTTTGTTGGTTATGTTATGTTTATTTGATTGAGGTTAGCTTTAAGTTTCATGTTGTAATAAATAAGTAATAAGAAAAATGAGTTTTTCTCAACAAAAAACTATAATTGAAGAAGGAGATACAGTGATATTATATCTAACAATCAGTAAAATATACGCGTTAGACGTAGTTCCTCAAATTCCAAGTAAAAAAGGAACTTTAGTAGAAAATGTGTTTCAAGTCACACCTTATGGAGCCCTAAAGGTCCGTGAATTAATCGGTAAAAAGTACGGCTCTAAGGTACATCTTAGTGCTGGATATGGTTACATCTTACAACCTACTCCAGAGTTATGGACATTGACTCTTCCTCATAGAACTCAAATAATTTACACTCCAGATATAAGCATGATCATAATGCAACTTGATCTTTCCCCAGGAAGTGTAGTTATTGAGTCTGGAACTGGTAGTGGATCATTATCTCATGCTCTAATTAGAGCCATTAAACCACATGGACATCTGCATACATTCGATTTTCACGAACAGCGGTGCAATGCAGCTAGAGAAGAATTTGAAAACCACGGTCTTGCAAAATATGTAACGGTCAGACAGCGCGACGTTTGCGAACAAGGATTTACTGAAGAATTAAACAACAAAGCCGATGCAGTTTTCTTGGATTTGCCTCTTCCTTGGGTAGCAATTCCTCATGCTTTCAAGGCATTGAAAGAAACTGGAGGTAGAATATGTACTTTCTCTCCTTGTATTGAACAAGTACAAAAAAGTTGTGAAGTCATGAGAAACTTAGGTTTAATTGAAATACAAACTATGGAAGTATTACAAACTCAATATTCCGTACAAAACAGAATATTGCCTGTTGTTAAATTAGATTATCTTAAAACTCCTAAAGGGGAGAATGAAGAAAAACAAGAAAAGGAAACTATTAAAGTTGTTACAGCAATTCCTCCACAATCTATGCCAGGACATACTGGATATTTAACTTTTGCAACTTTATTACCTATATGGGCAAGAAAGGAATCAAGTAATGAAGAAATGGAACAAGAGTAGATTTTGTATTTTATATATTTTAATAAAACCGCCTTTGTAACTAAATTAAAATAAAAATCCCTATGGATGACAAACACGTGTTTGAAAACTTAACCAAACTTTTATATTTTGATTTTCTTGTGCACACTTTTACATAAATTTGTAAGTTGATATATAAATTGTATATGTTGTATGAAATAAGTTTAAAATTCTTGCAGAGAATGTAAAAATGCCTCAAGGAAGTAAAATATTTCTACCAAACAGAGCTTTGGGCTATGTATCCAATCACATACCGCTACAAGTTCGTTACATCAAAAACCGTAAAGAAAATCTTATAGCAACATGTGTAGGAAAATTCATTCATACTTATGGAATCTCCCATTTTACTCTTCTGAGTGTAAGCAGTCTTCATCCCGACGACATAACTTGTATGTCTTCAGACACTTACCACATTTACACAGCATGTGAAAATGTAATATACGCTTGGAGACGAGGTAGAGAATTAAAACATACATACAAGGGTCACAAAAGACCTATTCATTTGTTAATGCCCTTTGGAACACACTTAATATCAATAGACGAGAATAGTTGCGTAAAAGTTTGGGATATAAAAACAGAGGAACTTTATTTGGAATTTACATTTAACAATGAAAATTTTAAAATAACTACAGTTCTTCATCCAAGTACTTATATAAATAAAATTTTGTTGGGTAGCGAACAAGGAAGCATGCAGATTTGGAATATTAAAACATCTAAATTAATTTACACTTTTAATGGATGGGGTTCTTCCGTAACTTGTTTGGAGCAAGCACCAGCGATTGATGTAGCTGCAATAGGTTTAGCAAATGGGAAAATAATTCTTCATAATTTAAAATACGACGAAACTATAATGGAATTCACGCAGGATTGGGGATACGTTACCAGTATTTCTTTTAGAACGGACGGACATCCTATCATGGTAACTGGTAGTGTTGTTGGACATATTGTATTTTGGAATTTGGAGGAGCGAAAGGTAGAAACTCAACTTATGAGGGCACATGATGCGTCAGTTACCGGAATGCAGTGCATTTCGAATGAACCATTATTAATTACCTCATCCCCGGATAACACTTTGAAGTTATGGATTTTTGATATGACGGATGGAGGACCCAGACTTTTACGCATACGAGAAGGACATTCAGCGAATCCAACATTTATTCGCTTCCATGGCTCAAATGGAGATAATTTATTAAGTTCTGCTGGTGACTCAACTCTTAGAATATTCAACACAAAGACAGAAACTTTCAACAAAAGTTTAGGAAAAGCTTCACATAATAGAAAAGCAAGTAAACGTCGAGATAGACTTGAAGAGGATCCCTTAAAAATGCCTCCTATAATTCAGTTTACTTCTGAAACAACTAGAGAAAAAGAATGGGATAATATAGCGGCTGTACATCTTGGAATTCCTACAGTTACAACTTGGTCGTACGATAAAGTAAAAATGGGAGATTTAAAAATACTTCCAAAACGGTTTCACAAGAAAAATATAGATTTAGACTCTCACATTGCAGCAACATGTTTGTGTTTAACACATTGCGGGAATTTTGTTTTAATTGGGTACAGTACAGGACACGTAGACAGATTTAATATTCAGTCCGGACTTCATCGAGATGAGTACGGAACACCAAAAGCTCATGACAGTCCCATAAGAGGAGTCGCAACAGATTCTTTGAATCATTTAGTTGTTACTGCTGCTGGGAATGTCTTGAAATTCTGGCCTTTTAAATGCAAAGGTTCTCAAGCAAAAAGCCAATTATTAATCGAAGAATCAATTTCTTTTATTCGTTCTCATCGAGAAAGTTCTCTCATTGCGATAGCTTTAGAAGATTTCTCCCTTGAAATTCTCGATCTAGACACCCGTACAATCATTCGTAAATTTTATGGTCATTCTGGACAACTAACTGATGCTACATTTAGCCCAGATTCCCGATGGCTTATTACATCTTCTATGGATTGCACTATAAAGACTTGGAATATTCCTTCGGGACAACTTATAGATCATTTCAGAATGGATGCAGCGTGTACATCTCTTAATTTTTCACCTACAGCTGAATTACTAGCTACTGTTCACGTAGATAACTTAGGAGTGTTTCTTTGGTCGAATAAAACATTATATTCTCATATAACTTTAAAAGGATTGCCAGAAAATTCCGAAGCTCCTTTAGTAGAATTACCAGATGTACACAGAGAAAATGAAGAAGAGGAAATAGAAAATACGGAAGAAATTGATGAAGATGAATTTAAATCACCGGAACAAATTAGTCACGAATTAGTTACTCTTTCAAATCTGGCAAATTCAAGATGGCAGAATTTATTGAACATCGATTTAATTAAACAAAGAAACAAACCCAAAATGCCGTTACAGAAACCAAAAAGTGCTCCATTTTTCTTACCGACAATACCATCTTTAAATCTACAATTCGATTTAAATACGGTGAATACCGAAGACCCTAATAGTAAAATTATTAGCATAAATAACTTCGTAAACTTTTCTCCATTTGGAAAAACTTTACAAGAAAGTAAAAAATCTGATGATTTTACAGAAGCTATTGATAAGTTAAAATCAATGGGTCCTTCAATGATTGATTTTGAAATTAAATGTTTAAGTCCAGAAGAAGGTGGAACGATAGATTTAATGTTACAGTTCTTAAAATGTATTGAATTTATGTTGAATTGTAACAATAATTTTGAATTAGCTCAAGCATATTTAGCAGTATTTTTAAAGTCACATGGGAATCAAATAGCTAAAGAAAAAATATTAAGGGATTATTTGCTTAATATACAAAGTTCACAAAGTGCTGGATGGGAAAGAATACAAGAGAAATTGTTTTATAATTTGTGTGTTATACAATCTTTAAAATCTGTTTAAATTATGATCCTTTGTACATATTTTTTAAATAAATGTGTAAACTTTTTACCTATTTTATTTTTTGTAATTTTACCGACTACAAGTTTGAAGCATATTGTAAATTATTATTTTAAATAAAATAATTTGAGTTATAATTTTAACTTCGTGGAACATAAAGTATTACTATTTAATAAAAAGTTATTTGTTGATCAATATATATTTATGAAGTTGATCCCAAAATTCGTACAAGATAGTTTGAGGAATAAAAAATATCAAATTTATTAATAATTTTAGTAAAAAAAAACTTCTAGCCTTAAATATTACGTTAATTTCCAAAATTTAACACTGCCTAAAATTTTGGGCGACCAATGAAACTGAAATAAAAAGTTAGAATACTGTAGTAAATTCGTCATTAAAATGTGCAAGTTAAAATATTTTTTGTACTGTAATAAAAAAGTAATAAGCTGAAAACGAAAATTGAAAATAGTATATTGTGTTATTAAAAAGAGTAAAAGTGATACTTTGTGTGGCGAGCACGGAAGTTTGCACGACGAGCGAAGCGAGTCGGACAATTGCATGCGAGGCACACAAAGACACTTTTACTCTGAATAACACATGCTATTTTTTCTTCAAACTTAGAAATTTTAAAAAATAAATTACTATTTGACGTTTAATATGTAGGTTACCTGTCAGTTATTCATAATTTTTAGTAACTTTATTCTTAAGCCCCATTCACAGCCCCAAATTTGGTGAAATTTGTTGAAATTTGTGAAGTTAGTCATATGGCAAACCTGTATAGTAGATCACATCATTCTAATTTCGTCTACTTTGGTGAAATTTGAACTGAAGTTTGCAAACTCCAAACTTTTTCGGCTAATTTGGGGTTCGTTCTACTAATATACAAAAAAACATTGTAGTTTGGATGAACTCATTTATGCTTGGTTAGTGGAAGTTAGCATTTAGTTTGAACTGAATTTTTATAAATTTGTGATTTATCATACAAACACGGATAACGTGCAACTATGTTTACAAAATCTTCTTCCGTAACCATTTTTACTTTTTTAAATTACAAATTTATAAAGTTTAATAAAAACTAACGACTCCAACCAACATCAACAACAACAAACAACACAATTCTGACATGGACGCTATTTGTAAACAACTTGTTAGAAGATTTTTGTACTAGATGGCACTACTCCGAAATTAGGAGATGTGAACGGTGGACGTAATTTCACGAAATTTGTCTGCTGCTAATTTCAGCAAATTATGGCTGTGAATGGGGCTTTAGGTTATCTAGTTTTTATAGTGACATTTAGGGCGGTATTACAGATTTCTATTGTACAAGTTACATCTTATTGGCTATACGGCGGCGACAATATTATACGGCGGCTAGAATAAAAAAATATATTACGTTGGCATAGAAATTAAACTTCAACCTTGTCAATCACGTCACAGAAGATGTCACTTTTATGACGTTTGAAGAAAAATACATTTTTTGGGAAAAATAAAAACATGTACAAAACGACCCCTACATGAGGCAACTTTTGTCTAATTTAACCGACTTTGTATCTCTTGTTCTCAAGTTCCCCATGTTTAAACAGTTTTATTGGTCACTCTGTATTGAGGATATGCAGGAAATTGATAAAAAAATAAAAATTATTATAAGAAATATTTATTAACAGTAGAAATGTATAAATAAAACCATTAATTAAAATGTACATAAGGCACGTATAGTCACATAAATCAACCTTCCTTATACAAAACAAAATTCTGTATCTGTTGCTGAACATCTTTAGACATAGGTACATGAATCAAATACTCCCCAAACGTGTTACAAATATTATATAAACTCCTTTTAACAGCTGTTCTTAAACTAATTTTAAGTTGCATTTTGTTATGTTCACTATGAGAACTTTTCCGGCTAACTACAGTGACTTTGTTTAATTTATCTAAATTTTGTTTTAAGTTCACAAGACTAGTTAAAATCACTGGTAAATCGTTCTGAACTATTCCGTATTTATCTTCTTGGAAAGACGCACTAACTATTAAACTTAAACCTTGAATGGCCCAGATTATTGGTTGCCCTTTCGATAACAAAAAATATATTCTAGATTCTGGCACGTCTCCGAAGAAATATTGAATTCCAGACTTTTTCTTGAATGATGTTAAAATATTGCTCAATTTTTCAGTCACAGATGTTTTCATATTTTCCATTACATTTAAAAAGAAATCATTGTTAGTTACATTTACAATATCCACCGGTTCTGGTCTTGGTAAGGACATATTCCTCAACGGAGATCTATAAGGACTGTTCAGAACTGAAGAATCAACTGTGGGTTTGTGTATTTTATTATTTTGTAAATCCAAATACGAATCTTTTGGTTTAACAGCTGGATCTGGCGGAGACATAATTGCATCAACTGCTTTGCTAATTTCTGCAGAATAATTCGTAACTAAGTTCATAACTTCTTGTAAAATTTTATTCCAGTTATGAGGATGTCCTCCAGGTTGAGACAACGTAAATAATTGTTGTCTTCTTGTCGGATCCCAAACTGCAAGCATGTACAGGTCCAAACAAGCCAAATATTGAATAATCGGAAAAGTTTTCATGGCCAATGCGTCTTTTAGAGTCAAAATTTGGCAAAAATCAGTCTCTATGGGAAAAACCCAGTGTTCAGTCAAAAATACTTCGAAGAATAACTTCATACATAACATTGTAAAAATAAATAAAGTTGAAAACAACCAAGAGTATATTAATAAAAGACTGCCTAACGTATCTGTAAGACTTAATGCCTCATGTTCAAGTTCAATGTTAAACGCATTTAAAATCCAATCTCGAATGCTCACTCCTCGATAAAAATATAAACAAACGAAGTATATAGTAGGCCATGTAGCTTCTCTCATCGCTTGTTTTAATTTAGGAACAATTGAACTCTTCACCGTTATGAATTTGTTTTGTTGTATCACCGGAAACGAAATACTTTTCTCCCGTACATATTGTTTAAAAAAATAAAATACCCCAATCCAAAATCCATTTAACAGCATGAAAAATGTTTCCTCAACTAAACATTTCCCAATTTCACATTTTTTATACACAGATCCGTATATCCCTCCCAAAAGATTTAAATACAACCACACAATCAACACACCGGTGATCATGTGAGAAACAATAATAATTAAATTTCTGAATGAAAAAGCTCCGAAGAACTTCAACACTCTATTAGTACGATAGCGTGTTTCATACACGTAATCTTTGCTGCAAATTAATCCTTGAGCGAATATTATACTTCCCAAAGGAATGAGACATAACCAAGTACTGAGTGAGGTTAATGCAGATATTGTTGCTCCAATCCATGATATTGGATGAAAGATATTAAAGTTCATTATAAATAGAAATGTTATTAAGAACAGTACTTGTGATAAAACGCTGCATGATATACCATAAATTAACTTCCAGAACAATATTTCTTTGCAGCCCGCATTCAACGGTTGAGACATCGTTTATTTTTCTGTTTTTTTATAAAATATTTGTGTTCACTACTTCTGTATAATTTCTATAACTGAAAAATATAATAAATCAGTACATTTTATTACAAAAATAATTAATACAGCTTAACTTACCGGCACCAGTCCGTTTTGCAACTTTTGAACTGACAGTTACGAAAAAGCGCAAGCGCTAAAATAACGTCTTTATTTTACCGCGTAAAGCGAAATTAAAAAGATACTTATTATTTTATAACTTTATTTTTTCTAACAACAAAATAAAATTTAAGTTTCTGTTATACACATTAATAATCATAAAATATTACATTAAATTAGAAAATAGTTTACTTTTGAAAATACAGCGATTTCACTACATATACCGTGTAAAGCACTCAAAAATATGTATATGTAAAATACAAGTGAGTTAGAATATGTCATGGTATTATACAGTTGTTTAAAAATAAGAATTCAATTTTTATAGGACATGGAGAAGACCTCAAAATAATAGGTCAATACTGAACAAATCTCTGTAAATAATTAACAAAATCGCAATGAAATCAATAGATGCGTTTTTATTAGTTTTTTACAGATTTATAGATCTGTATGATTTACAGATTTGTTCAGAATTGGCCTATTAATCGAAAAGTATTGTACAATGTGTATCAAAAAATGAAACGTTTTCGAAATATGGAAGTTTTAATTTAGATATAGTCCTTAAATACTGATAGCCATGAAATTTAAATAGTTATTACGTAGAAACTAATAGCCATGTAAAGTGTCAAAGATTGCAGTGTAACAATGTTAAGTAAACAATAAACATTAAATTTAATTAACATGAATTTTTACACGAATGCATAATTGGCAGACATGAATTTAATGTACGGTCGTTGTAACTGCAACGTTCTTTAAGCAACAACTATTTAAAATATTGCTGTCGGTATTTACTTAGGATTATGTTTAAATTAAAACTCCCATTTCTTAGAATCGACTCATTTTTGAATGTTGTATAATACTTTTCGATTTATTTTTACTTCTTCTCCATGTGCTATAAATCTCAAACACTTATTTTTGAACACCCTATATATTTATAAATATTGCTTTACAATATGTACAATCAAAAAATTCCTGGTTAAAATCATGTGAAAATGCATACCAGTACTTAAATTTTAGGAGTGATTTTTTGGCCCGACAAATAAATAATTTTGACTCAAAATAAACAATGGCAATAAATAATTCATTTTTATACAATTTTAATTAATAAAAAATCTTCCATTAACAATTTGCTTTGTTCATAATGTACATAATTATCTAAGAAAATTTATTCTACTATGGGTTGTTTTTCTTGAATATATGTCGGGTTAATTTTATTAAATTCACTACGGGATTAAAATAAACAGAACAATTTTAAATGAAAACAAATATTTATAAAACAGACACATTTGCAAGTTTATACATATTATAGTAAAATCATAAATATAAAAATAATAAAAGAACTTTATAGTGATCGCCAATCTCAAACACTGTATACCAGGCTACAAGTCTTTACTTTTATATTATTGTGGCACCAAGCAAAAATTTTTGTTACGTTACTTAAAAATATATTAAACAATACTTCATAATGAATGAAAGTACGTAATAATAGCATGCAATTTTAAATGATAACAAATCATACTTTGACATTTATATACACATTATTAATAAATAATTCTATTCGATTATGATTCGTTATGAAATATCAACTCTTGTTTGGTACCACAAAACAATAAATTATCTCTAATTATCAATAAAACTTCAAACTTTTCACACCGTTTTGGAATAATTAAAAATATTTCTTTGAAATTCAAACGTATTCTACGTTTTAATATGTACACTTAATGAGCACTAAATGACTTCTATATGTATAATTTGTACATAATGGTGAAGATCTTGGCATCTTCGTAATCTTTTCACGAAACTGCGAAGAATTCTTGCAGTCTTCGGACTGTGTCTCTGTCCAATGCGCACAAATCGAAGTCGAAGGTTTGAGCGGTGATTTCATAGTGGCCGGTTTCGGCTATCAGCTGCACTACTCTCTGAAGCTCCGTGTTGTCTTGCAAGGACATTATTTTATGCTGGAGGTCTTTTAATATGCTCATGTAATCTTGATTTACTTCTTCTTCTACTGCTTCTTTCTTACTTTCTGATTTTTGGTACTCTTCTTCCCGATCTCTTGTTATTTTCGGAGGAGGTTCCTCCACTTTCTCTTGTGGTTCTTCTCGGATGTTATTTTCGTGTTTGCGTTTTCGTTTCTTTTCGGGACTTTGTTCGGATTTTTGTTTTTCTTTCTTCTTTTCAACTTTGACCGGTTTTGCGGGGACTTCAATGCTCGAAGAGTTGTGAGAAGCAAGTGAAGAGTTGGAAGAGTCGTCAAGTAATTCGGCGTGTAAGGCGTTGAGTCCTTTGGATTTCTCCTTGGTGGGTCGTTCTGCTGGGGGTTCTGGTTTGGAGTTCACCGGTTTCTCAACTTCTTTCGGGGATTCTTTTGCTTCTTCTTTGTAGACTCTGTCGAAGAAGCCTTCGGTTTTTTCGATTTTCTTTTCAGCACGTTTTTCCTTTGACTTTTCTTCTTTCTTTTCCTTTTTCTCTTTGTTGTCTTTGTTTTTCTTGTGCTTATGTTTTACTTTTTCTGGTTTTTCTACTTCCATTTTTTCTGGCTTTGCTTTCTCGACTTTTTCAGGTTCTTTAACTGGTTCTTCGGGCGGTTTTATTGGTTTTTCCTTCTCCTTGGTTTTGTACAATGCGGGGTCTTTAGGAGGCTTGGGGTCCTTGATGCTTTTGTGCTCTTTAGGGAGTTCCGGATTACGACTGGTTTGGTCTTTTTCCTTGTGTGATTTGTGTTCTTTTTTCTCTTTGTCTTTTTCTTTGTCCTTCTGTTCGTGTTTAGATTTCTTAGATTCTGATTTGACTTTTTCTTTTGGGGGTTCTTCAGGTTTCTTTTCTTCTTTCACTTTAACAGGAGGGGGAGATGGGGGTCTTTTGGGACTTGGGGCTCTCTTTGGTGAAGGGGCACGCTTGGGGCTCCGCGCAGGGCTTATACTTGGCTGCTTAGGACTTCTCTCACGTTTAGCAATCTTGTCTTTACGTTCCTTCTTTTCTTCCTTGTTACGCTCTTTATCTTTTTTCTTTTCCTCTTTATCTTTATGTTTCTTCTCTTTTTCTTGACTCTTTTCCTTTTTCTCTTTATCTCTGTCCTTATCCTTTGGACTGTGCTTGCTTTTAGCTTTTTTAGGATTTGAAGACTTGTCAGTTTTGACTGGATTACTTGGGGGCGAAGTTTTGGACTGTACTTTGGGATCCGGAGATATTTTAGATGTTTTAGTGATGGGAGTACCGAAGAGATCTGTAAAACTGTCTTCTTGTTTGTGTTCTTTTACTCTGTGTTTTTTTATTAAGTCTGAACTGCTGGATTTCATTTTATTGAGTGATTTGTCACTGGATGATGAAATTTCACGAGTACTGTCACTAACACTGGATGAAGTGCCTGAAGACATGCCTCCCGCCTTAATTAACTTATGTCGGAATTCTTCGCTAGGATTGCTGAAAACGTACTTTTCTTTTTGAACTTTGCAGATCGCTGGACCAGTTTGTTGCAAATTGAGATCATAAGTAAAACGAATTTTCTTTGGCTCTTCATTATTCTTTAGATAAATATCGATAGGTAATGTAAATCCCGCATAGCCAGATTCTCGCACTCTGTATGGGGGCTCCTTTATAACTGTAAAAAATAAACTTATGAGAGACAAAAACAAATAAAACATGTGTGATAATTTACCTCTTTTTGGATTAGGAAATGTATCATGCAAGTAAAAAACGACTTTCTCTATAAAATAATGAATATCTGCATTGTCACATCCTCGAACGAATATTTCCCAGTCGTGCGTGAAGCCATCGACTGTTCGTTTACTTCGAATTGCAGCCTCATGGCCAATTTCAAAATTTATTCGCACAGACATTCTTTATAATATCATTTTACACTTTTCTCAATCACTTTTTAAAACCTAAATCATTTTAGGTTAGATTCAGATACTTCTATCTGGAGAACCTTTAAAGATTAATCACTTTTAATTGTATAAACTACACCCTGTAGATTGTCAAGTTTTACTACGTAAATTTATATTTATTTATAATTTGTATAAATAATTTTAAAAGCATTTTTTAATTAGGACGCCAAAGCCATAAATGTTTATCACCACTGCACATGCGTCTAAAATATAAACAATAGATACCAACATTCCATGACAATTATTGTATTCTGATAGACGTATCAGTAAAGATCGATAATGAAATCTTTCTAATTTTTAGAAAATGCATAGTAACAGATAAAATTTGAACAAAAATACAGATATTCATTATTTTCTTCATAATATTGTTGGTACCCCTGTGAATCACATGGAAGTGTACTGTCACTGTCAATTTCTCATTTGAATATTTATTAAGTTAATAACTGTAAGTATTTCAGTTGAAATGTTATAATAAAGTATAGCACATTATACAATTTATATTGTCTTTGTAATTATGTAAAGATTCTTTTGATTAAAAATTGAAATTAAAATTGTTTGTTTTGATCGAATGAATTCTCATTTGAATTAATATTTTACGTAATTCAAAGTAGTTGTAGCATAATTAATTCATAAAATCAATAAAAATTATATATTTTAGCTACTAATAATGGCTGGCTGTATTTCATGCGTTGTTCTTCCACTTTTACTATTTCTATTTCATCGTTACCTGCAACCTATTCTCCTGAAATTCTGGAATCCTTGGGCTGTTAAAGAAGATAAACATGAAGAAGGGCAGAATGGTTTTGCTTGTCCTCTAAATAAACTGAAAAACGAACGAGAGCAGGTAACGGAAGACCAGAACTCAACAGAACCAGGACGATTGAAAAGTGATTAATCTAAAAATTTCTATGTTTTGATATGTATGTGCATTTATAGATGTGGATATATTTATAACATTTTTAATTTTGTACATGTGTTAGAAATAAATTTACAAAGTAGGAAACTAGGGTAGATATATTTTGAAATTTGTTTCACACAGAGTAACTAAGTCTTACAAAAATAAAATGTATACACAAAATCATTCGTTTTTTATTCAATTTACAAATGAGACCGCACTTATGACTAAATAACTTGAATAACAATGGAAAGATGATGATGAAAACGATTTAGAGTAGGAAACATGCAGCTTAAAATTTTACTTCACATTCTTCAATTCCACTTCGAATACCAGAGTGCTTTGTGGGGGTATTACTGGGGGGGAGCCCTGGGCACCGTACCTGCAAAATAAAACCATTTTTAGACAATCAGATATAAATTTTAAAATAACTAATTTTAAGTTACTAATTTCTTTCTAAAAATTATGTGTATAACAAAATTTACTATTTTGTATTTATTTTGTTTATTTTTTCCTCCTGTCACCTTGATAAGGGAGATATAGGGCTAAAAATCGCTTATAATCAATTTTTTTAAAGAACGAACTATAGATAATTGTCCAATATTATATTAAAAAATAAGATCAAACTGCTCCTATCTTCTGCACACTACGTTCTTATAAAAAATAGATTAAAGTTTTTATGAATAAATAAGTTTCAAGGTCCCTATTAGTGATGAGATTTAGTCAGATATTGAAAAATTACAGGACGTAATTGCTAACTAATATTATTTAACCCTGTGATTCATGATCACAGTCATCACTGTTTGTTATAGTATATGTTCTATCAAGAAGAAAATTATGAAAATTTAAATTTAGATGTTTTGTTGATTAAATTTTAACTATCAATGATCATCCGAAAGTAGCTTTGATTTCCTGGATATCTCTAAATAATTTTTTTATTTACATAGAATCATGGATGTTATGAATCATACCAGGCTTTAAGATGTCTTATAATCATCGCTCTACGAGCTAGGAATTCAATTGACATCTGTAACGGTTATGAAACGCATAATAATTTTAGGTATTTTAATAATTATTACATGCTGCATTGTAGGTAAAATACAGTATCGCAATTTAATAGTATTAAACGACATATTGACATAATTCACTTGAAAATTGATATAATTTGCTCTGAATTTTTCCAAATTTTAGAACAGTTTTTGAAAAAATGTTTGACACTTAATTGCGAAATACTTTTGCATTCTCGGATGCAAAAGTAACATTTCGCAATTTAGAAGAAAAATAACTATTTTTGGAATGAAAACAAGTGAAAAAGTTGTCACTTTTCTTATGATCGTAGAAAAAAATTATAAGTCAAGCTATAGTTTTTTCTAAAGAAATTAGTAAATAGCCAAATATTAACATGGCTCAATATATAAAACATATCCATGGTCATTTTAAAGCTTGAGATTTCAATTTTGAATATGTTTTATGAAAATAACTTACGCCATGTTGGGTGGACAGGTGATTCGCCTCTTTCCTCCGACTTTCATTCCTTCTACACCGACATCCCAGCCCTTGATTACTTCCTGTCTACCCAAACGGAATCTAAAACCGTTTCCTTTTTTCGTAGAATCAAACACTTTGTTGTTTGATTTTAATCTGCCTTCATAGTAAACCTAAACAAGAGAGAATTAACATGTTGTTATTTAAGATAAAGATATTATACTGACTTGAACTTGGCGACCAGTTGTGGCGATCGGACCATCCCCGACTTGCAGATCTTCGATGATGACTCCTCCTTGGATTGTCTTCTTTGATCCTTTTTGTTTGGGAGATTGCTGATCTTTCTGTTTGGGAGATTGTTGTTGTTTGTTAGGTTTCTGTTTGTCTCCCTTTTGTTTTTCGGGTTTAACTATGCCGTTTTGTTTAGGTTTCTCTTTTTTCTGCACTGGTTGCGCTTCTTCTTCTTCCTCTGCCTCCTCATCGTCATCGTCTTCATCATCATCATCGTCTTCGTCATCTTCCTCCTCAGCAACATCCTCTTCTTCAACGTCATCGTCGCTTCCTTCGTTCTCGAGTAAGTCTGAGAGGTTCACATCGGAATCATCTTCATCTGAATCATTTGGGAATGATTCTTCTAAGAGTTTAGCAGTTTCTGACTTGGGTTTTTTGCTTTGTGGTTCGGCTTTATTGTTAGCTTTCCTCTTTTTGTTGTTGATGGGCAGCAGTTCTGGTACTTCCTCATCTTCTTGTTCTTCGTCGTCCTCTTCTTCTTCGAGGTCCATGTCGTAATCATCTTCAGGCACCAGGTAACCAGTTAGGTGCACGTGGCCTGGACCGTTTGTAGCGAAAGACACTTTGTCTCCTACTTGAAAATTTAAATCTAGGGGTACTTGAACCCACTTGTCCTTATTGAGTGTGCACAGAAGGTAATTTCTGTTTTCAAAGCCCAATAAGACTTGGACAGGGTGATTCTGTGCACTATCTAAGTCTAAAGCTGCTTGTGATACATGGAATGATTTTTCAACCGTTTGGGAATATTTTTTCCCCGGTTCCATAATAAGTCCTACAGAGAAAACAAAAAAATAAGGTTATGCTTTGCACATGTTTATAAAACAAATGAAATATGACCACGTTTTTATTTTTTACATGACAAAACTGATTAATGAGAGAATGGAAACCATACTAGTACGTAACATGTTTAAAAAATGTACTAAGTCAATAAATAATTGCTAGAGTACAATGTGGTGCAAATAATTTTATACAATATGCTTTTAATAAAACGTAGACAGCTAACAGATTTATTGTGTGATAAAAGTATAAACAAGAAATGATTATAAATGAATTGAATTAAATTTGCAAAGTACTGTTTAAACAATAGAACACGTGGTAGGTGTAAGAGAGTGCAATGCCGGTAATTTTATATGCAATACTTACCCCAAAACATGTTGATTTATATTTTTATAACTAAAAGTAAAAGAAAGCGAATTTTTAAAAATAAATAAAAATGTCGTCGAGTTTTAAAACTTTTAATATCTACACCAAAAAGCGTACTTTTCACCTCAGAAACAGACAGCTAACTTGCTGAAGTTGTCGCTGGAGCTTTGCAGTAAAAGCGGCAAACGTTAATCACGAAATATTACGATTTTATACGAAGTTAAACGAAATTTGAAATGTGAATATTTTTTTGAGAGTATTTTTTATTCATAAAAAGGTTTCTGAGATAACAGAAAAATATAAATACACTTGTATTTTATAAAAAATAAAAAAAATCATTAAACACTGTATTTATTTTTTCATTATTTGATAATAATTGAACTTAGATAAGAGAAAATATAAAAATATGTTTTCTTTCCATTTTGTATGCATAAACAATTGATATAGAAATAAAAGATAACATAAACAATCAGTATTGTTCTCCAATGTTTAAACATTTTTTTTAAACAAATGATAGTAGCGCTGCGCCGTCACATAAAAAAAATGACAAAGTAATAAAATGAAAATAAAAAATTAGGTAATAAAAAGTAGATACAAAATTGTAATTATTTATAATTAGAAGTATGACATAATGCGATTATAAGCTCAAATTATATGTACTTTATTTTTATTTTCCGTTGATGGGCAAAGCTTCTGCGCACAACGGCCAAGCATTTTGACATGTTGATGTAACATATTATCTGAACTGACCCATAAGCTCTCCCAGCTTTTTATTGTGGCTGTGTCGTGTGTTGTACAGATGCGGTGTTCGTATTCGCCGTTCTTCCCAACTTACAAATGCTAAGCTGTGAAAATGGCTGATGAACAGGTGAGAAATAGGACTCAAATAAACATAATCTGCCATTGATTTTCTCAAGATTTGACGTAAATAGCTGCTTTATCTCATCGTCATTATATTAGAAACATATGAGTGTTTTGACCGAACATTATGTCGATGAAAACGTAGTAAACAGACATGAATACAGTTATTTCATTTTCTCTTGAAACTTTATAGGTTTTTTTTCTATTAAATGTAGTAAATTTTAATGATATATTCAATGTTTGATAAAGGAGTCCTTAATGGGCAATTATTTTATTATTGATATTTATAAAAACGTTAGGAAATAATTAAATTTGATTAACCGTAAATGATAACCTACCTTATTTGAAGTGTAATGGTGTTTCAGTATTTCTTTCTTTTTTAGTACGATTATAAGGGATGTAAGAGTCCTTGAAAAGAAGTTATTTACGTTACTTCAATGCATGTTATTGAATTACTTTGTTTCCTACGTATTATTTCCAAATGTTATTCATTTTGCTTGTCATTTTACCGACTACTGTTGTTTAATTATTGATACAATTATTACATAATCTAAATAATGCTTTATTCTCTATATTTCTACGATTCTTAAAGAATATTGCCAGCTAAATAATCATGGTAAGAGAGCATTTTTGGAACAATGACATTTGATACCTAACCTTTTTCCTGTATCTAATCAGGAGGTACAGCAACTGGAATTGCTGTGCAAACAACTGTACGAGTCCCAGGACAGCGCTCAAAGGGCAGAGGCTGAGAAAGCCCTAGTGGGTTTCCAGGATTCGCCAGATACATTAGCAAAATGTCAGCTTTTACTCGATCGAGGCGATTCTTGTTATGCCCAACTTTTGGCTGCGACAACTTTAACCAAACTCGTTTCTCGGAGCGCGCAAGGGCTCAGTTTACAGCAGAGGATCGACATCAGGAACTATGTTTTAAATTACTTGGCCACCAGGCCTAAGTTGTCAAATTTTGTTGTTCAAGCTTTGGTTACTCTTTTTGCGAGGATATCCAAGCTCGGCTGGTTTGATACCTACAAAGATGATTTCGTTTTTAGAAATGTTGTTGCGGATATCAGCAAATTTTTACAAGTAAGTACAAATATAATAATCATTTCATAAGAAACGGAAAGCTTTCATCAGATTTATAAATCACGAAACCGAGATATTTTTCAGAACATTTTAATACAAATACAATATCTAAATCACTTTTCATTCGCAAATTCACACTTGTGGCCGGTTGTACCAATATAATTTAAATTTTAAGTGCCTATTTTTTCAACTTTGGTTAAAGTGTCGGTTACATTAAACGTTGGTTAATAGAACAAAATCGCATCGAAAAACTGACGTAAGTTGTCACGTTATGTGCTAATTCGATGCAATACTTTTTCATTAACCGATGTAGGGGATAAATGGTTAAAATAACCAGAACTTTAACCAGGAGTGAAAAAATAGGACCGAAGAGCCTTAAATAGACAATATCATATCGCAATAAAATATTAAATAAACTTGACATTATTGATGTCAGAATGAGGTCTTGCAAATAAATTAAATGATCCTTTTTTGTATAAATCTAACCTACAATGTCTAATTTGTTGTTCTATAAATATAATGTAATTTTTTTTATTTACATTGTATGTTAAATAATATCGTTTTAAAGTATCATACTAAAAAAAGACGTTTGAAACGAAGTGAAGTTGGGTAAGAACCTTGATATGTCACTGGACAAAAAGGGGAAGCGGGTTACCCCAGCTTCAGTTGCGTTTTGAAGGATTTAATTTTTAATTGCAGTTTTTTTCTGTATCAAAAGTCAATTTGGGGTAAAATAAAGAATAATAAAGTTAAAAATGAAAAATCATGCAAGACCTTATTTCGATTAGATTTTGAATCGGATATAAAAACCAGCACAATTATGTTCTCCGAAAAAATTCTTCGGAACACTGAGACAAATGATTAAAGGGACGAATTCGAGACCTCTGATTACCGTAGTATTTATAATCTTATTCCACGATCTGATATATTTTAATGGTTACCAATTGGGTTTCCAAGGCAGTGGGTTATGGTTATGTTTACAATTTACTGATCGGTAACTGGTTTTGAATATTAATTATCGACTAAGGAAACGGTAACTTAGCAACGATTAAAGTTTAATTTAAAAATGACAGTTTCTGTCAAAACCAATTTTTCTACTTCCCTTTAATAAGGAACTCTTTATTCCATTATTTCACTAGTGAAATAGTGAATCTACAAAAATAGAATATTTAGTTCTTATTATCTTTACAAATATTAATAATATAGTTATTATAAGTATTAGATTCACAGAGACTCGTATTTTGCAATTCAAAAAATTTAAATATAATATAATCAACATTTTTTTTCTAGTAATTCAGTAACGCATAATAGTAAGGAGTTTTTAGTACTGTCTTTTTTGTTTATTTTGCAAATGTCATCAAAATGTCAAAAATTCATAATTTCAAATACATTTTTGTACTTATTGAAATGGAAGTAGGAAAAATATTGTATGAAACACGTAAGAAAACTACGTGGTTATTTAACTTCTGTTCTTACACTACTCGCTTGCGTTTCGTTTTGTAACGCATGCGTTTAATAACCAGCTTTGTTTCTTTAGTTATTACATAAATAGCTATTATTTTTGCAATACCTGTACCTATAGTTAACAAAATTTAAACATAGTGACACAATTGCAAAATTTGTTTCCTCATTAGAGCTCTAATCTGTAACGACAATTTTTCAAATATTGTTTGGTTACGATTTTTTCCTTGTTTTAGTTTCACAACAATCAGTCAGCCTGATACCTATTTTTCTTTTTCTTCGATTTGTCCAAGTATTGCAAAAATAGCTTGCTAACCTCGAACTGTAAATTTTTAGCTAAATAGCATAATAAACATTGCGGGTAGTAAGTTATCTACCGGTTTGGGATCATTCTAAACCGTTAGGAAGCACTTGCAGCCCATATTATTAAAATTGTATTTTATTTAAAAAGTAATGTTATTTCAGGGTTCGGTGGAACACTGCATGATAGGAGTGCAACTCCTTTCGCAGTTAACATGCGAAATGAACCAAATATCCGATACAGACGCCAACCGATCTCTGACAAAACATCGCAAAATCGCGTCTTCTTTCCGTGATACTCAACTGTTTGAAATATTTCGTTTGTCTTGTTCACTTTTGGGTACTGCGAGAGAAAACTGCAAAAGTTTGAACTTCAACGATGAAGGTCAACACGGATTAATGACTCAACTGTTACGATTAGCGCAAAATTGTTTAACGTTTGATTTTATCGGCACATCAACAGACGAATCTTCTGACGACTTATGCACCGTGCAAATCCCCACGAGTTGGAGGCCGGCGTTTCTAGACTTTACGACTTTGAAACTATTCTTTGACTTGTATCATTCCTTGCCGAATACGCTGTCGTCGCTGGCGCTGTCGTGTTTGGTTCAGATCGCGTCTGTGCGGAGGTCGTTGTTTAGCAATACAGAACGTGCCAAGTTCCTCACGCATTTGGTGAACGGGGTGAAGCACATCTTGCAGAACCCTCAGGGGTTGAGCGATCCTGGCAACTACCACGAGTTCTGCAGACTGTTGGCGAGGCTCAAGTCCAACTACCAGTTGGGGGAACTCGTCATGGTGGAGAACTATCCCGAGGCTATTCAGCTCATCGCCAAGTTCACCGTGCAGAGTCTACAGGTTACAATTTTTTTTAATTGCTTACTTCTGATATACGATGGAGTTACTTCAATAATAAATAATCAAGTACAATCTACTACATGTAAAATTCGTTTTTGCTTTTATATTTTAAAATTCTAAAGATTTGTTCCAACAGAAAGTTCAAAGAAGTTCAGAATTCAGAACTGCTTAGAATCCATTCGCGAACTTATAGTTCTAGAATCTACTTGACTAGTGTTGGAACGACTTAGAACCGATTGAGAATTTTATTTGTGCATCCTACCCTATAAAATCACAAAATAAAAAATAAATGTTAGGAAAACTCGTGCCTTTTATTATATTTTTACATAAGAACTGGAAGGTAAGATAATAATCGCTGTCTTCTTCCATTACGAATTTATTTTAATAAAAACAAAATAAATAAGGTTAAACAGGACTGAATTGAGTCAGAATTAGAAATTCTTGAAAAATCCTAGAACTTTCAGAACGGTTCAGAACCATTTCGGAATCAAATTCACTCGCTCTTGGAACACTGCAGTATAAGTTCTGAATTTTTAAATCGGCTTGCTGGAATTATAAAATTTGTTTTGCGCAAACTCAGTAAAGTTCTGAACGGTTCTGGACTTTTGTTGGAACAAACTTTATATTTGACAAATTACAAAAAAGCATGAACCAAGTTTTTAAACTGTTGACAGCTTTCGAGATGTTATGTGAGGAGCGTTCCGTTTCTTAACCGTGGTATCGGTCAAATTGTAAAAATTCATCGAATTTCATCCAGAGTTAAAGACGTCACAGCGTCTCTATTCCTCTCCTTTAAATTCTCTATGATTACCAAAGTTTTTCTAATTGACAGTCAAAGTAAATAAATAATGCCAGTTACACGTGAACTTGTTTTTGTTTGGACTTTTTCAATTAAGTCTACCTATTTTCGATTTTTCTCTGAAACTTTTGGAACCTGTAAAAACTTTTATCAAGAATATATTTTTCCCCTAAAATAAAAAATAAAAAATTTTTCCTCTTTGCAACTCGATCCGTGTAAATACTGTATAATTACTTTGTAACTAATTATCTATATTAATATAAACATTTCAGTCTTGGTATCGCTGCGTTGTACATAAATTCGATTCTACAATTAATTTCTCTCAATAATGAATTATTTGTTATATTATAAACATTCTGAATATCCATTTTGTATGCAATGTAAGAAAAAAATCTATGTTCAACGGTTTCTAATATTTTGATTGATTCTCTCCAGATGTGGCAGTTTGCGCCAAACAGTGTCCACTATCTGTTGAGCCTCTGGCAGCGTATGGTAGCATCAGTGCCCTACGTAAAAGCCACGGAGCCGCATCTCCTAGAAACGTACACGCCGGAGGTAACGAACGCGTACATCACTTCGCGGTTGGAATCAGTCGCTGTGGTGGTCAGAGAAGGCTTGGAAGACCCTCTCGACGACTTGGGGATGGTGCAACAACAACTCGAGCAGCTGTCGGTCATCGGACGCTGCGAATACCAAAAAACTTGCACTTTATTGGTGCAGTTGTTTGACCAAGCAGCAAGGACGTACCAGGAGTTGATGACCACTCCTGTTGCTACTCAACAAATAGAAATCACCATACAAGAAGGTAAACAACTAAGCTTCCCTTAGCAAAGTATTAATTAATCGATTGATTAATTAGATACGAGCAAAACTGGGGCGTATACATTTTATCCTCCACACATGTTATATTGCTTCACATTGTACCTTGTATACTTTCAATCTTGCATATCTTTTATCGTACACACTTAATCCGCGAAAAAAGTTATCTTACATACATTTTATCTTCCAAATCATTTTATCATCTATACATTTTATCTTACACTCATTTTATGTTCCACACATTTTATCTTTTTACACATTTTATCTTCAGAAAAATTTAATACTGGATATTTCAGCTAATTATAAATAGTTTAATTGAAATGAATAAAATCATAAATTTTCTAATTTTTTAGTTTATTTTAATTTTAATGTACACCTGCTAATATCATTGGAAAGAGAAAAAAACATTATTTGACAGTACAAAAGACAACTTTGAGCCCCATATGACAATTGAAAGGTAGTGTGAATTTCTCAAAAATTACTCTAGCTATAAAAATTTTGAGGACCGCTGTCAGTCAATTCCTCGTAAAAAAGTGTTTGTAGAATGTACAAACTAGAATCTTATTTGAATTGAAACAAGAAAGTTTTAAGTCAAAAAATAAATTGTCGAAAATAAGTGTTTTACTCACATCTAGTGACCTATGCATTTTATCGGGAAAACAAATATTATTGTAACGTTTTATTTATTTAGGTGAAGTGTAAAAAATGATTGAGACACAATTTTTTATATAACTAAGTTTAGTAAACGAAATATGAACTGTAAAAGATAATAAAAATAAGTAACACTATGAATAAACAAATATCAGCACTAATTTAATAATAACAATTATTAATAGAAACTTAAACACTAAGATTATTTATTTAAACATTTAACACTACGCACTATTTATTTACAAAATATTAATGTTCACTACACGTATTAATATCAGACTGTCTTCGCGATCTCTTGCTCGGGATTTATATAGTAGAACAATTAAGTTCGGAATCTTCTCGTACCTTCTAGATAATAGAACAATAGAAGCCCGCGAACCAGTTATGACAGGTCCGCTAGCGGCCGTCGCCCACGACGTGACCTTGGGATCGCTACATTATTAAAATGGCCAACTAATGGGACAACTTTGCTCCAATTTAACCGACTTCATATCTCTTACAGTTCTCAAGATCCCAATGATTTGCCTCTTAGAACGGAAATCCTGTAAAGAATATAATTATTTATTTTATTTTGGCCCTGATAGTGCGAGAATTTAATAGTCTATACGATTTAAATTAAAATACAACAAGTTTATAAAAAAGTCACCACAAATAAAATACGAGAAACTGTTCTATTGCATAAAAAATTACTGTCAGTGTCTGAAATGTTGGTTCTAATTCTAACACCTTCATAGGTCGCCTGACGTGGCTGGTGTACATCATCGGTTCAGCCATCGGTGGTCGCGTTGCCTTTAACTCCAACGAAGAACACGACGCGATGGATGGAGAACTAGTGTGTCGAGTTCTGCAGCTAATGAACCTGACGGACTCTCGGCTGGCGCAAGGCGGCTGCGAGAAACTAGAGCTGGCAATGTTGAGCTTCTTCGAGCAGTTCCGCAAGATCTACGTCGGCGATCAAGTGCAGAAAAACAGCAAAGTGTATCGCCGGTTACAAGACGTTCTTGGGCTCAGTGATGAGGGAATGGTGCTTAGTGTATTTATTAGGAAAATGTAAGACAAATCCACTGTTCTTGTTTCAGTGTATAAGTGTTCTTTTTCAGTATAACAAATTTGAAATATTGGGGAAGAAGCGAACAAATCATCTCCAAAACACTGCAGCTATTAAACGACTTGTCTGTAGGCTACAGTTGTGTACGGAAGTTGGTGAAATTAGAAGAAGTTCAGTTCATGTTGAACAACCACACCAGTGAACACTTTCCTTTTTTGGGAAACGCAGTGGCGGTTACGGAGATGCGCTGCAGGTCTATGTTCTACACCTCTCTCGGACGACTACTTATGGTTGACTTGGGGGAAGATGAAGACCGGTTTCAAAGCTTCATGTTGCCACTCACAGGTTAGAAATATATTTATCTTATATTACAACCCTTATTTTAAATAAAAACATATTCTTAACAAACGCAAAAAAAGTAGGGTTCGAACGCGCAGAAAATAAAATAAATACTTTGGGCAAATAACTAAAATAACTTATATTATTGATGTATAAAATTGACTATACAGGGTGAGTCTGGGAAGACGCCCCCCCCCCCTTTAACTTTTTTATTATAAGTAATAGAAAAAAATGGCTCATATAAATTTTTTATTATTTTACATAATCTATTTGATGGCAGATGTAGATATTTTTTATAAAGTCAGGTTTACAAGATACGACTATCAACTTTTATTTTTCAAATAGCAACCTATAAATATTTTAGTAAAATAAAAACCGCCATTTTTTTCTCTTTTCAACGATGTTTTAATTTTTATTAATGTATTTGAAAAATTTCGAGAAAATTGAGATAATTTAGAAATATCACAAATAAGTTTTAAACAAATATTATAGGTGGCTATGTGAAAACAAACAAAATCTAACAATGTAAAACAATTAAATTAATGTCAAAAATGTATACATATGTTTGTTACTTAATTTAACTTATTTTGTAAACAAAAAAAAACATTTTGAAAAGTTTACAAAGAACGAATTAATAGATATGATTCTAATAATTGGTGAATCGACTCGCATCATAAGAAGAGCAAAAATAATTTACCGGAATCGGTTCCCTAAACGTTGGCAACCGAGTTTATGAACACTGCGAAGGATTTTTACCCGATTTCGAGAAACATAGCCACCTACAATATTTGTTTAAAAATTATTTCTAATATTTCTAAGCTATCTCAATTTTCTCGAAATTTTTCAAATACATTAATAAAAATTAATACATCTTTGAAAAGAGAAAAAAATGGTGATTTCTATTTTATTAAAATAATTATAGGTTGCCATTTAAAAAATAAAAGTTGATAGTCGTATCTTGTAAACCTTACTTTATAAAAAATATCTACATCTGCCATCAAATAGTATATGTAAAATTATAAAACTTTTATATGAGCCATTTTTTTCTATTACTTATAATAAAAAAGTTAAGAGGGGGGGCGTCTTCCCAGACTCACTTATACAGGATAAGTAAGTCAACTGATGAACATGGTGCGATAAATAATTAAAGCAATTACCGTAGCAATTAGAGCACAGAGACAAATATTAGAGAAAAACTTTGAATATAAAATCTCAGGAAGGAGGCTTTAAAAAATAACCTTGCAACCGGGATGGATTTTGCATATGACGAATAGTTATTGATACGGCAATGAAATTATTTCTTGATATTTATGTTGCACGGTGGGGTTCACTCACATTTAGCAATATGCAATATAATTCATAATACAGGGTGGCCCAGTGAAAATTATCAGCGCAATTTTTGGCCACTTAACATTCATTTTGCAAAAAACGCTCAAACACGTCAATTTTAATATAAAGGGGGACTCCTAAATGGATTAGTACCAATGGCATAACTTCAACCCTAAAATGGGTGTGGACTGCAACTCAAAAATTTTAAATGGAAAAGGGTGTCAAACATGACACAGTTCGAAAGGCCTTTCAATTCTCTTTTCAACGGTTTTTTTATTTTTCAAGTCCGATCATTAGTTCCAGAGAAATATCGTTTAAAACAAATTTTATCAGATGTTCAAAATTGCCATCAAGTAGGCTAAAACAAATGACAGAAACTAAATAAACAATTCTTTCGACAAGTTGTCTGTAATAAACAAGTAATTTGTAAGTTGGATTTTTTTTGTGGGGTTATTTGAAATATTAAGTTTATGCCACGCTACCCGAATTTTTAGAAGATTTACGGCAACGTACCGTATCTCCAAAATTTTGAGCAAAATCTTTATTATTGTATGGAAGTTGGAAAAAGTCATTTTGAACACCTAATAAACTGATACTTGAGTTTCTGTCATTTGTTTAAGCCTACTTGATTGCAGTTTTGCACACCTGATAAAATTTGTTTTAAACGAGATTTCTCTGGAACTAATAATCGGATTTGAAAAATAAAAAACTGTTGAAAAGAGAATTGAAAGGCCTTTCGAACTGTGTCATATTTGACACACTTTTCCATTTAAAATTATTGAGGTGCAGTCCACACCCATTTTAGGGTTGAAGTTATGCCATTGGTACTAATCCATTTAGGTGTCCCCCTTTATATTAAAATTGACGTGTTCGAGCGTTTTTTGCAAAATTAATTTTAAGTGGTCAAAAATTGCGCTGATAATTTTCACTGGGCCACTCTGTATATCAACGTGTAGTTTCATTTTTCATTATAATAGTTGTACGATGCAAAATACTTACAGGAATGCTGAATATGCTAAGAAAGTTAAATAATTGCGATACAGTTTAATTTTATATTTTTGGACTGAAGAACAGGCTGCACGCACATGCAACTTATTTAAATGCTCATCAAGAAATTAATCATACTTGGGTAAGATTGCAACCCTCCTTCCTGAGATTTTATATTCAAAGGAGAAAAACGTAGGACAAATACTCGAGAAAGAATGTGAGATAATACAAAAATTAGAAATTACATAAACTAAAGCAAATTATAAGACAAATAAATAAAGCAATACCTGAAAAATTATATTTTGGGGCAAATAAATAATGCACTAGAATGGAATCTAAGACAAAAAAAGAAGAAATAATTCGTGGCAATAATATGTATGTAATAAATGTTTTTTTTATAGCGTCATTTGAAAGTATTGGAACGATGTTAGCATCGGCAGAAACACCTCTCTTCGCTGCTGATGAAGCCAAAAAAGCTTTAATAGGCCTTGCCAGAGACTTGAGAGGTTTGGCTTTTGCCTTCAATACGAAAACATCGTATATGATGTTATTCGATTGGATGTATCCTTTTCATAACTTACTAATAATTTTAATATATTTATTTTATTTTCCGATAAAGCAATAGATATCCAAGTTACACACCAATTTTGTTACATGCAATCGACTTATGGTACCACGATCCTCAAGTAACAACACCAGTTTTAAAATTATTCGCGGAATTAGTGCAAAATAGGTCTCAGAGGCTACAGTTCGATGTTTCATCTCCGAATGGAATTCTCTTATTCCGGGAAGCTAGTAAAGTTATTTGTAGTTATGGTAAGAGTGAATTTTATATATTTTTTAATGATGTTTAATGGGATTTATTTTTGTAGGTAGTCGAATATTAAATGTCGATGTACCAAAAGACCAAATGTATCCAATGAAGTTAAAAGGCATTTCGATATGTTTTTCAATGTTGAAAGCTGCGTTGTGTGGGAGTTATGTGAATTTTGGAGTGTTTAGGTTATATGGCGATGAGGCATTGGATAATGCGTTGAATACTTTTGTTAAGTTGTTGTTGTCGATACCACAATCCGATTTATTAGTAAGTAAACTTTATATTTATATAAGTTCTCTTCTATTTTACGTCTGTTATAGCTCAAACGAGTGTTGTTATAATCTAGTACAATTTATTTTTTAAGATTGGTTATACCGGGTGTCCCAGCTCGACCGACACATAAGAGATTTACATAGGAAATCAGTTAATTATGAATAGTATCTCCCCAGTGCAAGATATTAACTTGAAATTTTGTATGCTTATTGGGTAATATTATTTCTATGTATTACAGTTGTTTGAAATATGTAATTTCGTCTGCAAGACGAGATTTATTAAATTATAAAATCTAACATTTTCGTTCAAAATCAGTCAGCCATGGAAATAAAAGAAAATATCTTCTGACAGTTAATGACATGCCATTGTAGATATTTATATTTTTGTAATATTGGTATATTATTTAACAAAAAGAAACTAAATTCAACTTAAATAATATTAAAATAAAGGGAATAAGAATTAAAATCAGCGATACTTCACTAAACTGTCAGATAAATATTTTCTTTTATTTCCATGGCTGTCTGATTTTGAACGAAAATATTAGATTTTAAATTTAATAAATCTCGCCCTGCAGACGAAATTGCATATTTGAAATAAGTGTGATTCATAGAATTAATATTCTCCGATAAGTATACAAAATTTCAAGTTAGTATCTTGCACTGGGGAGATACTATTCATAATTAACTGATTTCCCATGAAAACTCCCATGTGTCGGTCGAGCTGGGACATCCGGTATAAGGTCAAAAAATGTCAAATTTCGTGAAATAAACCGGCATATGACAAAAACGCACCAAATGAACATTATAAAAGCGCACCAAAGTATGTTACTTAAGGGCACCAGTATTTGTATAACTGAAATGTTCAAATATTAATAAATTTGTTGTAACTATTTATTCAGTGATGGAATAAATTAAGGTTATGTTAGGTTAGTTTAGATAACTTTAGGTTAAGTTAGGTTAGTTTAGATAACTTTTAAGTTAGGTTAGGGTAAATTACTTTAGGTTTGGTGAGGTTAGGTTAGATTAGGTCAGGTTATGTTAGGTTTGGTTAGGTTTGATTAGATTACGCTAGGTTTGATTAGATTGGGTTTGGTTAAGTCAGATTATGTTAGACTAGATTATATTAGGTTAGATTCGGGATGACAGAGGAAGTCTTTGAAGCGTACCTCTGCGAGTTTCTATTTAAAAAATACTATCCGCAAGTAGAACGAATTTACTCGTATTTTGATCTAATCAGATGCACACATACGCATACACATTAAATTCCTAAATTTTACTGGTGCGCATTTGTTAGGTTTTTTTTATGCGCTTATGAAATGGTTTAAAATCTGAACGGTGTGCTTTTGTCATACAGCCAAATAAACGAATACAAATATTTGATAAAAAAAATATTTTTGTGTAATTAATAACAAGAAAATAACTCAAAATTGGTTTGATGTGGGGAATAAGATTAGAATTCATACGACAAATTAATTTCAAGTTGTGAAAATTCCCGGAATTCAGTAACTATGATTTCTTATATAAAAGAGCATAATAGCCGCAAAATAGAGTAAAGAAAGATAAGAAACTCATTTCAAAATAAGCAATTTAAGGGTGAGTAGTATGACATGTGTAGATTACGGAAGTGAAAGAATTTTGTAAAAATTCGAATTTTCTTAAAGAAACTTTTTTTACTGCTGTTTTAATTCATATATCATTAAAAATATATTTTATCAAAAATACATTCAAAATTAGTTGTATATTATTCTTAATAATTAAATTGAATAGAATTTTTAACGAAAATTATGTTTTTATTTACAGAAGAATGCAAATGCGTTGCCAGTTCAATACTACAAAAATATTAGCTTAATGAAAACTACTCTTAAATAAGCGAATTTTTAAAAAATTCTTTCATTTTCGAAATCTACACATGTCATACTACTCACCCTTAAATTTATGACATTGTCATTTCCACGCTGTATATCTATTTTTTCGTGAATGCAACATTTTTGTATGTGCAGGATTATCCGAAATTGTCACAAACCTACTACATCCTGCTGGAGTGTCTAGCGCAGGACCACATGAGCTTCCTGTCGACCCTGGAGCCGCAGGTGTTCCTGTACATCCTGTCCTCCATCTCGGAGGGCCTCACAGCCTTAGGTGCGAACCTCAATCAGTTTACAGGTCTGTACAGGCCACGGGACATGCAGCAGAACACGAAACTTCCTCCCTTGTTCACACACACACACAAACTACAGCTTTTTTCGCAAGAGTGGTACATGAAAATAGCAAAGGTTGTACACTTTATGCGAATCTTTTTCACATGCGCAGTTTAAAATTACTTTCTATGGGTTTACTAAATTGCAAAATATAGTTTTCGGCAAAGATGACCGGTCTCAAAAATGTTAAGCCAGATTCACAAAACAGGATTAGCTTTTAAGGTAGTTGCTACCCTACTACGTTAGTCAAAACATTCATAATTCCAATTTCATATTACTTACGTAGTCTCTATGTATAGAGACCAGCTATCATCACTGACAGCTGATGATAATTAATTTAAAATGGAGAAAATAAAAATATATGCACAAAAATAGTTATTTATATATCAAGGGACTAAGGAATAGTTTTTTATTATGCATATGGAATTAATTCTACCAGGCGATAGCCGAGGAGAATAAACCTGGGGTGGGATTCTGTAACTACATAACGCACTCAAATAACAGCTAAATGCATTATTTGAGTCCGTTATCATAATAAAAGATAAATAGTATCTGTCACAGAACATCAGTTTGTCCATTTCAAAGACTAAAATTTAATTCATAAGTAAGTAATACATAAATAATCAATAAAGTTGTATTTTTTTGTTAAATGAGGATGGTATGATACTTATTTCATCTGAAATTAAATATTTGATAACTACAAAATTTTATGTTTATATCTATTATTTCCATCGGTTATATAACGCACTCAAATCGTAACGGACTTAGTTACAGAATCCCACCCCTGGTGAGTAATAAAAAATACGTTAGTCCTCATATATACATTATATTTATTCCGAAATCGTTAAATTATTAATTGAAAACATAAAAATAGTATTGTGTTTGTATAACGTCAGCTAGCTATAGAGACGGGGATCCACACACCTTTTAAATGTTATTTCTGTTAGAAATAGTTAATTTAGTTTAACGGAAGTACGTTTTTTTCGTGAGAATACATGTTACATTTTTATTTTCGTTTGAGTTTCGTAAATATCTCTGGTTGTAGGCAGTTTTTTTTTAATAGCTACAGAACTTTTATTCTAAGTTTCATCAAAAAGTCAATGTTAATTAATTAAACATATTTCAACTAGTTTAAGATTTAAGTTTATACAAAACTTAAATCATCAATCATCAATGGCTACCACTTTAATTAATTATTATTATTTTAGAGTAAAGCAAATAAATTTATAAGAAAATACGACTTTTAACACAACATTCAATTGAACGATTGGACGCGTTCAGCACGGACGTAGCGCTTTGAGCGGTTTTTTCTTCGCTCTACGTAGCGCTACGGTCTGTGCTGAACGACCTGTCAATTAGACAAGGATAGCAATACGCTACGCGAATGAAGCGGTCTTCAACACCGCTCACTCGCTACATGGAGCGCTACGCTTGAAGCGAACCGTTCGGCACGCGTAGCGCTTGTAGCGCTCATGAAGCGCTACGCCGTGCTGAACGCGCCCATTGTTACGCTGAAATTTTGGCTGCACAAAAACATGTATTTCTTGTGTGAAAATGTGGATAAATTATTCGCAAAATGGTGTGACCAGTTTTTGTTGGCTTTAAATTTTTGCTACCACTCTGTGTAAGTTTTTGATTTTTATCTCCGCCACTAATCAAGGGATGAAGTTTCAAGACAGACCCTGTGACGCATCCCAGTCGCACTGTCAACGTTGTCAAGTGTTCACGACCGTAGACTTGCTAGCAACTTGGCAACAGCAACATGGCATGGTAGATGACATGTTTGTATCTTAGACGGATTTACTGGAGACCTGCTATACTTTACACGCTAACAAAACTAACTAAACCTACATTAAAAAGTTCTACACAATAAATAAAACCCTATAAATATTATCTTATAGCTCTTAATTAATGCAGTGGGTCCTGAATCATTTTTATGTTTTTTGTTTCTGAAAGAACAGTGAAAATGCGATTGAAATATATAAATTTTTAAAGTGAAAATTTTGGCCTGTAACTTGATGTCTTCGCCAGTGATGAAGAAACTGTTAGTTGTACAGAGTATTGGTTATTTTCATATTCATATAGCTAAAATATGTCTTTATATAAATTTATATGTACATGAATGAAAAAATTATTAGGCATAAATTAAATTTATTTTTTCTACGACCACTATGGAAAGTGGGACATTTCTCACATTTATAAAGCTTCAAAGTTGCGTATTTCCCAAAAGCGTGGGTTAAATGTGACATATTTTTTCACGGTATTTGTCAATACTGCGCATGTACAGTATGGGAAATATAATTTCTCATAGTAATTGCCAACACTGCGCATGCGTGAAGGTACTCTGCCATATTATTCTTTACGTCAACTAGCTTTCGTATGTGTATTTTTTTTCTGTAACGTTTAGCAGTGTAGTCTTAGAAAAAGTATTGAGTGCCACTCGAGCAGAATCACTTGAATGAATATAGAATAAGTCGGCGCTATAAATCATTTTGCATAGTAATGGAACTACAAACATTGAAAAAAGTATGGATTTTTAAAAGATGTCAGGGAGAGGCGAAAAATAAAATCTTAGATTAAAAATAGCGCTAAACTTATTACTACTTTGGTGTGCGTTTGTGTCTTACGCCGAAAAATTTTAGTACTACTGTTTTCAATTAAAGATAATATATAATAAAACAATAAATTATAGCCATTTAATTTTAACATTAGGTAAATTATTGCTTGCATATTTTAAAATTAATATAAATTGTAATATTACAATTAATTTCGAGAATTTAACGAAATTAGCTGAGTTGATTCCTGTGGCGTACTTTCCACGCCAGCTGAAGTACTTGAAAGATGACATCAAGTAAACACTACGGTTTAAATATGTAGTTACTGATATCTGCGATAAAAATCTGATATTTCTGGCAATAATAAGCTGAAATGATATATTTATTTCATAAACTTGAGAAATATTAATTGACCGAAAAATGTCATCTGTGTAAAATATATGTGTTTCCGTTTCGATATAAGTAAAACATGGCGCATTGCAGATTCCAGTATAGCATGTCTCTGGAAAAATCCATCTGAGGTTTGTATTTTTGTTGTTCTTGCTTGGGTCTCGAGTCACCAGCTGATGTCTCTGACTGTACAAACTTTTTTTTTGCTAATTATGATGCATGTTGTTAATTTATGATTGTTAATGTTGAACTGTAGCTGTGTATGGTCTGGGTATGTATTGTAGCTAGAGATAAGTGTAAACTGGTGGATGTTTCATCCTGTGTTTTTATTTTGCAGATACTATGGTATGCACAGGGTGTTGTGCTACTTTGGATCATATAGTCACTTATTTATTTAAGCAGCTCACACAGAAAGGTAATTCTTGTCATCTAAACTTTTCTTTTTCTTTATATTAGGTCTGTTTTACCGGCCGCCACAGGTACTGTAATCATTCCTATTTTGAAATATCGAGACTTGAACATATGTCTACGAATTACAGTCTTTACAATACATTTTTGTCAGTTCGGAAGTATGTAAATTCGAGTAAATGGATTTATAAAATTCCATATATGATATTTTAATGAAACGAATTTATCAACACTTTACTTTATTCGTTTTTAGGTTTTTTGCGAATATCTTGTAACATAAACATATTTCGAAAAAAATATTCAATGAAGCTATAAAATATACAACCAACATTACTTTTTATTATATAAAATTGGTTGATTTTTTTTACCGAAGTGATTCATCATATCTGTCCCTCTAGTAGAATTTATTCGTATTACTACGAAGTATACCGAATTACATCGAATATGCAGGAACATTGAAAATTTAGAGAAAATAAACAGTCAATTCCTAAGCTGTGCAGATATATTTTGTGCTTTTTTACTTCCTTGTACCATGTATTTCGGTTTTGAGGTTTCAATGGAAATATCCATTTTAAATTTTAACTATCCCTGAATAAATTTTCATTAGTTCCGGCATGACGTCTGTACGTACTTATTTATCTCGCATACCTCAAAAATGATTAGCCGTAGAATGTTGAAATTGTGTATATGGGACTGCTATAAAGTTGTACAATTCCTTTCCTCATTGCTGTCAACAGTGCCAAAAAGGTACTTTTCTCGAAGAGCTTTTTGAATTTTTCGCATAACTCAAAAACGATTAAGCCGTAGAATGCTAAAATTTTGTATGTGGGACTGTTTTAATATCTAGTTATGCATTTCTATTTAACGTTATACACATACAATGGAGTCATGCGGTGTCCACATTAGATTTTTTAATAAATTTCTTATGACTTAAATCGTAGACCTCTTATGCTAAATTGTAAATCAACCTTTGACATTATAAATCTCAAAAATAATGGCCCATATTATAAACGCTCTTTAATAATAATAGTACTTTTAGGAAGCGGCTTTTACATTATAATCTTATAAGACCAGACGTAGCTTTTAATAAAAGCGCTCTAGAAACGTGAGTTCGTTATACGGGCCAATATTGGGGCGTAAACATTTTATCCTCCACACATGTTATATTGCTCGACATTGTATCTTTCAAACATTTAATTTTGCACACCTTTTATCGTGCATACTTTTAATCCGCGAAGAAAAGTTATCTTACACACATTTTATTTTGCGCACATTTTATCATCCATACATTTTATCTTCGCCAACGTTCGATCTTTAAAACATTGTAATTTTACCTGCCATTCATTTGATTTTCCCATGCAGCTAACATATTTATAATTAGATGAAATATCTGGTATTACATTTTTCTGAAGATAAAATATGTAAAAGATAAAATGTGTGGAACATAAAATGAGTGGAAGATAAAATGTGTGGATGATAAAATGATTTGGAAGATAAAATGTGTGTAAGATACCTTTTTTCGCGGATTAAAAGTGTGCACGATAAAATTGAAAGTGTGTAAGATACAATGTCAAGCAATATAACATGTGTGGAGGATAAAATGTATACGCCCCCCAATATTTCTACGAAGTTGCAAGGCAAAGTGCCGTTCGGTAATTTTTGAAAATTTATATTTGACTGTCTCGTATTTAACTGTAACTATGGCCGTATTGGGAAATTTGAATCCAACCCTCAACTGATCCTAAACGTACCCGGGTTGGTACCAAATGAACAATCAAATTTTACAGTTGGTGAATATTTCAACCAGTTAATTGAAGTTATTTGTTAAAGTGACTTATTTAAGTTTTTCATTTTAACCTATAAAAAATTTAAATTCTGATAGAAATAGAAAGAGAAAGCAATGTAAACAAAGATAGAAAACAGGTTCAACTCACTAACCCAGTAAAACAGCTGGGTGAGTTGGATCAATTCAGGATCAGTTCTGGTTTACTTCAAACGTACCAAGTAATCAAAATTAACCTACTAGGTTCCTTAAAAAGTTCCAAATAAATACGGCCTATGTCTCCATTCATTTCTCGGTGTTGTCCATAGCTGTAGGCGTGTACCCAGGCAAGAAAGCGCGCGTGGGTTTAGTTCCCGCCAACGACATGTTCCTGAAAGTGCTGGAAGTCCACCCGGAGATCCTGCAGCAGATCCTGAGCACCGTGCTCAACGTCATCATGTTCGAAGACTGCCGGAACCAGTGGTCCATGTCCCGACCGTTGCTCGGCTTGATCCTGCTCAACGAGGATTACTTCAACCAGATGCGCGAGAATATCATTCGGAGTCAACCGCCGGATAAACAGCCAGCTATGGCGCAGTGGTTCGAGAATCTTATGGATGGCATCGAGAGGAACTTACTCACGAAGAATAGGGACAGGTAAGGGAAAACTGAATCATTTCATATCTCAAAAAATGGTTATAGTATATTACTACTTTAGTGTGAAGTTGGCCACGAGCGAAGCGAGTGCTGCCAATTCACACGAGGGGGAGAAGCCCGTACTTCTCCCACGAGTAAAGTACGCTATTTTTTCTTACAAGTACGGCAGCTGTGCTTGAATTTAATTATTAATTGAATGCTAAAAATCAATTAGTTGATTTAAATTAGTTTTCATTTGAATATAAACCCTTTTGAAAAATAATTATATAAAAGAAACTAATTTAAAATTTATTTTGTTATTCCAGTTTGTGTATTTTATAAAGATTTTATGGCCCGTTGGTATAAAAATACAAATTTAAAATGCTTGATGCTCCAGTTTTCGAAATGTTCGAAAGCATTAAAATATTTATTTCCCGACTTTACTGGAATCCTTTGACCGATTGCTGCTGTTCCGCAGCAACAATATCTTCCGGCAGATTTATTCCAATTCAATTAAAGCTATTTGCACAAATAACTAAAAAACAGACTGCAAGTCACAATTAATTTTGAGGTTAGAACGCTGGAAGATTTTTATACAAGGTCAGCGCTGCCGCTAACTTCACTTCGCTTACGGCGAGTGGGAGAAGTCCGCTATTCTCCCACTCAATTTACTTCTCTCACAGTTGGAGAAGCATGCACTTCTCCAACGCAAAACAGTGGGAGAAGTAGGCACTTTTACCGTACGCGTAAGGAAAAATTTATAACTTGGAATAGTGTTAGTCCATACTTCTTCCAAGAGTAAATAAAGTATGATATTTTTTCTTACAAGTATGGCAACTGTGCTTGAATTTAATTATTAATTAAATGCTAAAAATTAATTAGTTGATTTGAGTTAAATAGTTTTCATTTGAATATAAGCACTTTTTAAAATAATCATTAAATAGTTATTTATGTATTAAGGGCATAATCAAAAGATTATAGCACGAGAGAATGTTTAAAGCTCGAAGCTGTGCTGTCATATGCCTTTCATGGGAAACAAGGAATACAAGTTGAAAGAAAGAAATACTAACAAACGTGTTGAACATGGGTTGAATCTACCAACCCTCCAAAATAGCTCAGGAACTGTTCCGGGTTACTTAAATAGTGCCAAATAAACAAAACTAACGTACCTGGTTACTTTAAAAGTCTCAAATAAATACGGCCCTTAATTTCAAATTAATTTTGTTATTTTAATTTGAATAGTTTATAAATATTCTATAGCCACCTGGTATGAAAATATAAATTTAAATTGTTTTATAGTATTTTTTTTATTTTTTGCTATTTTATATACACTTTAAAAATTTATTGAATGAGAATGAAATTAAAATTTTAAATAGCTTCAAAATTTGTTAAAATTATCACAGTTTTTATATAAAGTCAACGCATTGCGACGTTAACTTAACTTCGCTTACAGCGGGGGAATTTTACTTCTCCCACAATTGGAGAAACACACACTTTTCCAAACAAAAACAGTGAAAGAAGTACGCACTTCTACCGTACGCGTATAGAAAATAAAATTTTTTGAATTGCTTACATATTTTTAAATTTTAAATAAGTACTAATATTCATATTGTAATTGTAGTCTTTTAGGAATATAAAAATGTCGCAAAATTTAAATGCTAGTCGGTTAACGATTTTACTTATTAATGGTAAAAATTAAATGTACGTGTATTCAATATAAAGAGAAAATTATAGAAGATATGATTCAATTTATAAGTTTTAGTACTTTGAGATACAGATACGATTTCATTTAATTTTTTGATATATTTATTAACTGTATTGAATCATATTTGATCTTTTCTTGATTCTTAGTAAATATTGTATGATACCACGGTGTTATGAATATTGTTAAACTTGTAGATAAATGTAATGGTTGTTGTTGCAGATTCACGCAAAACTTGTCGATGTTCCGAAGAGACATAAACGATTCACTGAAGGGCCCAAATATGAACACTTCGTCAGTGAGTGATATGATGACATCCTAGTGACAATTGTGGTGAGACTTGTGTAAAAATTTGAAACTAAACTTAAATCTGGAGTGCGTGTTGCGCGTGTCAGTTGTCAGTTGTTCGGGTACGCTCTGCATTTGTTTTAAGTCGTACACCAGTTGTAGTGACGTCGTCCCTCAGTTACCTCAATATGTAATGCTGTGCTGTGCTCTTTTTATTTTATCCTCCATTCTCTTCTTCCCATCACATTCTGTTTTTATCATTCGCCTTAAAATCAATGCATTTGGGTACAGTGGTGTATTCTGTAGATGTATATTGTTCACATTTTATTAAATCAAGCATTTGTTAAACAAATGAACACTCTAAGTCCCATCCGTAACAAGGTTTTCTAATGTTTTCAAACTCTATTTTATACGTATGATGACTTTAATTTTTACAATATATTTTTTAATTTAAAGTTGGAATAAAGTATATTTTTAAACATTGAGCAGATATTTTATATTGTATGTTGATTGCATGGTTTATAGGTGTATTTGTAGCTTATAGAAGTTTTTAGTTATAATGACAATGATATTCATATATTTTGTTATAAAAAATTAAAGCATTATAACTACTTTCTTCTATAGCGTACTTCTTTGTACATATTTTGATAAAGAAACTTTATATACAAGAAAAAAGAAATGGAGTTTGAAAATAGATTTAATTCCCAACAGCGATTTTTTTTATTTTGTTGATCGCTGTCCCACTTTGCACAGATTTCAGTAATTTCTATTTCTCTTGTTGATTTGACACAGTACTTTGAGGAATGTAAGACAATTTGACAGCTAACTTACTGTGGTCTAGATGCTTTGTAATTATGTCATGCTCATTTCGTCAACACGGACTAAGTGAAATGTTGTAATTAGTCATCATACATGAAGAAATATGAAATAGTTATTCTGAAATAAAAAAAACGAAGCCTTGTAAAAGAGAATTTTATTAAATCTTTTAAAAGACCGATTTGCTTTTCATTTTCAGGGTAGTATACATTAAAAACTGACAGTTTTATTATAATATTTATTTAAAAAATATGAAAGATATGTATAAGTTTTAAAGTATCAGTCCTTAACAGGATTAGCAGTTATTATTTCTTGAATGAAATAACTGTAATGGCTGACCAACGTATAAACTCCGTATTGATTGTTATCACAACTATTGTCCTTTAAGGGTCCTACGCTCACTAAGCCTCGGAGGTAGTACTTGATCCTATTGTTCGTCCGCCATGGAAACACCATTCCACCACCGCTGTCTCCTTGGCATACGCTAGATCCTACACAAATTAAATACATATTTGAAAAGTGAACCAGCCTGCATTTCAAATATAAATTATATACAAAGATTCCAGTCTTAAGATATTGAGAAAAATAATAAATGCAGTTTGGTATATAAGTAATCATGTAATACACACTGATTTAAACATTCGTACAGTGAAGGAAGAAGCAAAAAATATAACTGAAAAATACCTGAAGAGAATAGAGATTCACGCTAATCACACTGCCATGAACCTTCTAGACAATAGCCAAGACATTTACAGACTAAAAAGACACACACCACTAGACATTCCTTACAGGTTTTAATTTAAATTTAACTTTAATAAGCAATGGGACGAATGTCATGTGCATTTATCTCAAGTGATGCTAACAAAATATGCTATAAAATTTACTTGTACTCATTGTACAGATTGTAAATAATAAATTATCATAATAAAAAAAGTGAACCAGGGTCGTAATAACATTGGGCTCGTTTAGTCCTGCTATCTTTTGGTTGCTCCCCAAAAGGTTAATAGAAATAATAATTTAGTTGGCTTTAATTTTTGTGCAAAACATTTGATTTCTTGTTAATAAATTTAGTACGATTGACAAAATTAACAACGTCAAAATATATTTGGTGAGAAATTTATAGCAACAACTCTGCAAGTTTTTGAGCGATAAAAATAATTTTGTGTAACGCAATAAGGAACAGTGATAAACATTTTATTAATTTTTTGCATAAGATAATCCATTTGGAAGGAATGTTTGAAGATATGAAAAGAATGGAAGTAGAAATGTTGAAACTTCTTGCTAAAAGTTTGGTTTGTGATATACAGCAAAGTCACGTGCCAATCTGAACTGAACCAACTGATCTACCTCAGTGAGTGGATTACTTAGGATCAGTTCATTCAGTAAAAAGTAAAGAAAAAAGAAACCAAGTTTAAATATTTAAAAATAAAAAAATATTCCGCGCTAAAATCGAACCTCGAATGGTATTTGTCAAGATATTAGCATTTGAACCGATTGTGCACTATTAAACTGAATTGAAAATAATTTTATTTAATTGAGATCAAAAATATTGAAAAGAATGCGTTACCATGGAGAAGAAAAGAAAAAATTGTCTTAATAATTATAAGGATCTACACTCTTAATTAGAAGATCTAATGAACATTCTTACCAAAAATTGTAAGAAATAAGTTAAAATGTTGGATTATTTATTTTAGTATAGTATAAATTCATTCTTACCATTTGTAAAACCAGCGCAAAACTTATCCGGAGTAACCCATCTAATGAAATCTTGAGGCACAGAATCTTGACAAGATCTAGTGTCAATATACGGCGCTGTTAACTGCTTCAATGTTTCACTTGCGGTTGGTTTGCTTGGATCCACATAGCCCCATCCTACCACCTAGATCATCAATTTATGAACATTTATCAAAATAAATGTCAATAGGATACATTTTTTTCTATTTAAACATTAGTTGTGAAAACAAAATGGTAATAATCCCTATAAATTAAGAGTTATTAAAGATTGAACAATGTGTAAGTTTTCAAATAAATCACGTGACTTAAAATGTCCCCACTATCTGCTGACGTCATTGGTCATAGTGTCGCAGTGCACCAAGTGAGTAAAATTTGTACTAGCGTGCATTAGAACACATTTGAAACAAATATCAAAGTGACAGAAGTTTTGGCTTAAATATATAACATATTTTGAGTAAAATAATAAAATATGAGTAAGCAGGACTACTGTATAATGCCTACGTGCAAAAATACTGCCACCAATAATCCTAGTAAAATATTTATTAAAGTGCCATTAGACCAAGTAAAAAGAAATTTATGGTTACAAGAAGTAGTAAGAAAAGAACTAATTGGTCGCCTAAATGTACCCTATTTGTGAGGTGAACAAGTAAACAGCTTCACTGGTTAGCGAACACACAGAGTTTAGAACCATGACCAATGACGTCATAGGAGTGGGGGTAGATATACGCAAGAAATTTTGGCGCGATTATTTTTTCTCTAATATTTTAAAAACTGAATTTTTTTTTCTTTCTTTCCTATGTTTAATTTAAAAACTTTTTCTATTAAAATAATTTTTAAAAAATGTGCAACCACCCTATTCGTATGGTTATGCGGATAAAACAAAAATGTTGATGTTTAATTGATTTGTCAAAGATTTTTTGTAAAAATTTAATTATTTTTTCTATTCTTTTGCACTTCCGGGAATAAAAGCCTACATTATTTTTCATTTTCGAGGACTGAGTAGCAACACCTTTAAATTTAGTACATATTCTCGAAACTGGACGAATTTGGTTTAGGACGGTCAGGATATAAATCAGTAAACATATCACAAACATTTCTCAAATTATAACCAGAAACATTCGAATTTCTTCTTCGACTAGTTCATTTGACATTGACAACCTATGTTGCATTTTATCTGGAACGGATATGGTGGTATTTATACTGTGATTATTCGTTACACGTCATTTTCATACAATCAGAATGCTTCATTTGATGAATGTAGGCAGTTTTGTAATAAAAAACCATAGTTCATCGTAATGTATACATTTTTTTGATAAAATAGTATATTCAAGCAAATATAATTCAAGCTATGAATTTAATCGGTAAAATTTACTCATAATTCCTGCGAATCAGGAAACAATAACTCGCTGTCGTGATTTAAATGTCATTTTTGACACTCGTTTGTCTGTTACTACGCAACAACTGTTCGTATATTTTTACAATAAATTCATTCTTGTTATATTACTTATGGTTAAGAGACAATGATCTCTTTATATTCTTTTGGATAAGGTATAACATATGAAAAAGTGAAGCCTGTGGCGGCCATTTTCCTGAGGTCTGAATCTAATCCAATTAGCGCGAAATATGAATAAAGTCATTACTATCTGTAACGAAATATGAGAAATCTTATCTTAAATTTAATTTATTTTAATTATTTTATTTTGAATTGCTTTAGGTACTTATATAATTGATAGGATGATGAATTTATCTTGCTTTTATGATAACAAATTGAACTGCAGAATGATCGTTCTCAAATTTAATTACTAAAAAATAGATTAGAAACGACTATGACTGAACTATGTCTAAATCTCTAATATTTCTGAGCTTCAACAATCAACAATGATATTTTAGGAACATTATAATAATAATCATTTACTAAATATGGATTTTTAGTTTTTATTCCGACATAAAACCAGTTCTGCATTTTCGTATGATGTAAAAATGTATTAAACTAAAAATTATATTCTGTGAATTGTATGCATAGCATATTTTTACTTGTGATGTTTAATATTTCATTGGATTTTTCTTTACATCGAATATTAATATTTCTATAATATTTTTGCGCAATGCGTTTTTTTTTTTTCATATTTTATTCGTTTCCCTCATTCTTTCAACTAAATAAATAGGTATCTTAAGCAATTCAAAGTTAAATAACTAAAACAAATCAAATTGAAAAAAGTTTTCTCATATTTCGTTGTAGATACTATCGAGTTTATTCATATTTCGCGCCAATTGGATTAGAATTAGACCACAGGAAAATGGCCGCCACAGGCTTCACTTTTTCATATGTCATGCCCTATCCAAGTATTATAAAGAGATCAGTATTATAAGTATCTTTTAACGTGAAACATGGAATTTGTCATAACCATGTATTGTCTCATTTAAAATTAAACCCATGGAACGAATGTGATTTTTTTTGTTATTAAACTTTTTTCAACTTGAAACACAATTGCATATATTGTAGAAGAGAAAGTGCAAATTATTAATTGATATTATGCATTTCCTCGTTGTTGAATTTGAGAAGGCTGTGAAATAGAATGACCTGCTAGGTCATCCAATTTTACATCAATAGATTTTTTAACAGGCAATTTTTAAAATCAAAAGATTACACGGACGGAAATCTTTAAAATTTAGATCAATTAAAAAATTTCTAAAAATATTAGAGTTGCCTAAATATCAAATATGGTTCAAGAGTTTTATTACTTAGCAGATATGGAAGGATTGTTGAAAATTTATTATAATTTAATTATTCGTTTTTATGTTCCTATCTGTTTTATATCTTGTCATATTTAAATATAGGTTTTAATGAGACAAATACATTGCTGCCAATCAAATGTCAAGTCCTAACCATGTTTATGACAAATTATATGTTTCACGCGATAAAAAATACTCACGGTATAACTAGTATTCATAGTAATGACAAATGGCAGATTAGTAAATATGGCATCTTAGGTGTAATTACTTACACTTCCTCTCGTATCAGGTCTAAGTTGATCCCTCTCGAATTCTCTATTCCAATCTATACAAACTGGCTGAACTACATTTGATAATATAAATGCTTTCTTTACAACTATAACAGCTATATCTCCGGCATAATTATTTTCATATCCTCTGTATGTAGAATCAAGGTGATATTCTTTTACCTAAAAATATTTTTACTATTCAGTGCTATTCCTTTTGTTAGTTAGATCAGTTGGATCAGTTCAAATATTCAGTGAAAATGAAATGCTTTTGGATAACTTTAACCCGTGCAGCGGTTGTAATTTAAATATTATTTTTATTATTTTGTCTTAAATTTGATTTTGTCTCGTTTATTATCTCCGATGATAATTTTAAAACATAATAATTGTTTATTTCCGCCTTATAACTTTGTAATTTATTCGTTTTCTTTTACACAGTACTGCAAAGTCACGTATAGTTCGACAAGAGATCTTAAATTGACGTTTAAATTGTTTTATAGTTGTGGTATCTATTCAAAGTTTTTCCCTAAGTGAAAGAATTGAAAGATATATGACCTTTATGCATGCTGCTATGGGGTATAGAGTTGTACGAAATCCATAAGGATACACTGTTTGTTCGAAGTACCCAGCTAAGCACTGGATTTGGAAATCCCAAAGTAACATTGGCATGCCTAACGTAATATAGGTGGATTACTGTACGATATAGAAATAACAAGACAGGGATCCATGCATATTAAGTTAGAACTAATGTTACTTTGGGATTTCCAAATCCAGTGCTTAGCTGGGTACATGGAACAAACAGTGTATCCTTATGGATTTCCTACAATTCTATACCCCATAGCAGAATGCATAAAGGTCACATTTCTTTCTTTCACTTAGGGAAACACTTTGAATAGATACCACAATTATAAAACAATTTAAACGTCAACTTGAGATCTCTTGTCGAACTATAACAATTTGGATTGATCTTTTTGATTCATCTAGGCGAGTGGATTACTTAGAATCAGTACATTCAGTAGAGGGGGGCAAATGATTCAAATGTAAATTAGTGATCCGGATTCCAAAGTGTAAGTTAGATCTGATCCAGGTGACAAAAGCGTATACCTATTATCGAATATACCCAGTGACCTCAATACAATTGTATTGAAGTCATTGAATACACCGCTGATCCCCCATCTCACCAATGACTGTAAACATGTTCAACAAAGCGTAATAGAGATATATCTGCATCGCACACAAGTGGGACAGTGCACCTGGTGTACATATTTAAAATTAAATAAATAAATATAGATATATTAAGAAAGTCAACAATGTTTATATATATAATATTATTAAAGTAATCTAATAGTGTTAATTTATAATAAAATTACTAATTTGAATTTTTTGTCGCCATCGGAACTACAATTTTTACAAAAGTACATTCTACCTCAGACTTCAATTTCCAAGTCCCGTTCTATCGTTATCTCTGCTCGCGGTATATTAGTTAATAGGTATATGGGTAAAAGGAATGCACCTAATAGTAGCAACATACTTCACGCAATTGAGCAAGAACATCTTTTTCTTCGTTGTAGGCGCTGTAGTACTTGCCAGCTCCTACGGCATACTCACTCGCTGGAAACTGAACTCCAAATTCTGTCGTAAAGCAATGGGCAACTAAAAAAGAAAGAGTTACACTTTTTGTTAAACCGAATAAGAGCCTTAGCGCAATAGGGTGGTTGCAAGAAATTTGAATTCGGAAATCTATATTATATATGGATACATTTATCTATTTAAACATTATTTGTGAAAACAAAATGGTAATAATCCCTATAAATTAAAAGTTATTAATGATTGAAAAATGTGTAAATTTTCAAATAAATCACGTGACTACTACCCCCACTATTTGCTGATGTCATTGGTCATGGTGTCGCAGTGCACCCATAAGTAAACAGCTTCACTGGTTGGCGAACATGCGCAGTGTAGAACCATGACCAATGACGTCATAGAAGTGGGGGGTAGATATAAGCAAGAAATTTTGGCGCGATTATTTTTTCTCTAATATTTCAAAAACTATAACGAAAAAATTTTTTTTTTCTTTATTTCCTGTGTTTAAATTACAAACTCTTTCTAATAAAATATTTTTTTAAAAATGTGCAACCACCCTATTTCTTCCCGGTAGAATCGCTAGTAGACAAGCCACTTTTTTACATTGTTCAATGACAGGAATGACGTTTCTTGAATGATTGATTCGTCTTTGATGCTTAGGGTAGTATAAACAGTCAGGATGCATAGATGTAGTTTTAAAAAGGTAAAAAAAAATTCGTCTTTTAATCTTTGCACCCCGTCATGGAATCTACTCTGCGCTAAGGGTCCCAATTGCAATAAAATCAAAGAACACGCTCTATAGACAGGGGCGGATTTTCGCACAGGCACAACAGGCACAAAATCAATCAGAATATTTGAAAAATTAGGAAATGATGAGTATTTCCTTTTTGTGAAAGAATTTCATTTCGTATAATCTAATAATTATTCAAAAGTTGCGCCATCTTTCATTAATATAAGATTGCAGCGCCATGTCTTTAAAATGATTCTTTGCGGTTATGTTAGGCGCATCAGTTGCATCGATATATAGAAATAATGGATTGCGCGTGGCAATGCTAAGCGTGGATACTGCAGGCGTGAGAGAGGGAAAACCAAGAGGCCTACTCTGTACGTTGTCCCTCTCTCGCCTGCAGTATCCACGCTTAGCATTGAAAATATACTGTGTGCAAAATGAGGTATGGCAGAAAGAAGTTAAGTGGGCGACAATACGCTAAATTGCGTAAAGAAAAGGAAACCAAATGCCAAAATTTAGTTGAGAAATCAAAGAAAATAGTTAATAAGTAAATAAAATTTTACATATTTTTCTTGTCATTTTTTGTGTTAAATTTGTTTTGTGTAAATTTTCTATATAATTTGTGTCGATTGTGTCAAAATTGTTTAAATATCTTAAATGTTTTTATTTATTTATTCTATAGGACTAAAATTGATCTGTCGAAAAAAAATAGTCTTTAAAAAAATTGAAGTCGACAGTACTGTTTGCATTGATTTCAGATCTTCATATTAACATAAAAATAGTAATAATAATTATACCAACTTTTTCTAAAAAAGAAAGTTAGGTTGAGGGGGGGGGGGGCGTCAAATTTTAGTTTGCCTAATTTCGTTAATCCGCCCCTGTCTATAGATATGGACACGCCGGCGCTGCTATCGTAGAGAAAATTTTAATTTGATGCCTAAAGTTTCCCGCCATTGTTTCTAATGTTTTCAAGTTTGCAGTGTCACTAGCTGTATTCTTTTTACACAAAATCTCAGCTTACATAATTTGCTAATTTATTTTGATTATTCTTTTTATCACAACTGATTTAAATGAGAAGAGATGTTCATTTCTCACCTTGTTGAGTTTTTTGGTTGTTTTGCTATTAATCCCAAAATTATTTGAATTTAAAAAATTATTAAAATTATTTGAATTTAAAATATTATCATTTTATTTGTAATAATAACAAAATTGCTAATAATTTTGAAGGTATTGTGTAAATATTAATTTTATTTATAAATAAATAGTGAAAGTAATAACATTTTAACATCTACAACAATATTTTAAATTAATTATAAATTATTTTCTTAGTTCTGAAGCTGACTCAAAAAAACTCGACTCACTTTAAACTGTGGTGAGATGAGGCGGATGACAAAAAGAATGCTACGACGAACGCAGCGCCGATGTATTCTATAGTACGACACTAATAAAATAATTTGAAATGAATTTTACCTGATACTACAACTAAAGGAGTAACGATAGATCCACCACATTTGTACTCGTATATTTTCTTGTCATTAATACGGTAAAGTGCAATATGCCAAGGAAATTCACCTTTTTTAGCGTCTACACCATTGACAACATTTGGTCTACCTTTCTGAATCACTTCTCCACATTCTGAAATAAATAAAATGTCGTAATACATGTAAAAAAATTAGCTATCGCCACCACAGAACTGATCGCCACTACCTAATATACAAAGTATTTCAAAATCATACCGTCGAACTTCTAGGAATTATAGAGGACACATACAGGGTGGTGATTTTCGTAATTTCCTGCTTCCTTAATTATTTTAAGTAAAAAAGTTTCAAATAACAGTTGTGGAGCATAAAATTCTGCATCTGAATCAATAAGCAAAATTAGTTTTAGGTGTCTTGTAAATTCAGAAATTAGCTATGAAAATTACTTAAATCACCTCTAAAATAGGAGTAGCCATGGAATTGAAACAAAAATAACAAATTTTTAACGGTTTACCTGCCAAGATAGCTGCGTTAGTTTATTATTATTATTATTTGTAATTACTGTTTTGTCAAGTTATACTAAAAATATAACAATTTTATTTTCTTTTCATTTTTATATTCAAAATTAATTATTGTAATAATGATCACTTGGACAGTAATTTCAAATAATAATAAAAATAAAATAACGCAGCTAACTTGTCAGATAAAGCGTTAAACATTTATTAATTTTTGTCTGAATTCCATGGCAACCGCTACTTTTTGAGTGATTTATGTAATTTTCATAGCTAATTTCTGAACTTACAAGACAAGTAAAATTATTTTTGTTATTGATTCAGATGCAAAATTTAATGCTCTACAATTGTTATTTGATGTAGTTTACCTAAAATAATTAGGGAAAATATTAAAAATATGTTCGGCTGTTCGAGTCAGTACCATGTACAAATGTCGCCCAAATGAACCAATTTCTTGCTGCTAAATTAGTATTTAGTGCAAGCACGTGCAACTTATTCAAATGCTCAACAAGAAATGAGTCATACTAGGGTTTTAAAAATGGCGACTTCCGTCGCATTTTTTCCTCTAGCCACAAGATTGCAACCCTCCTTTTTTATATTCAAAGTTATCAATTTAGGTGTCGCAAAATCCTCGCTCTACGAGCTAGGAATTCAATTTGACACCTAGGGAGGTTATGAAGTTATGATACTCATAACAATGGACATTTATAATTTTGTCGAGAGCAGCACCGTCGACTTTGCCCAAGCCTCTCATCTCATTTCACAGCATTCCAGTGGCGGAAATTTAAATAAAAGTCAAAATGTACTCTTCCAGCGGAAACAAATTGTATTTATACAGATTTAATGGTCACTGATATTGTTATACTATTTTACGTTTAATAAATCATTTAAAACTTACTAATAAAATTTGTTTTCGAATGTCAATCTTGTCCATCTTATCTCACTTCAGACCATTCTATGATTGTTTCATTTCACATCATTCCGTGATTGCCTTACTTCACACCAATCCAGGCGGAAGAGAAAAAGTGGCGGAAATTTAAATCAACGGCATTGGCTCAACTCAACAACAATAACAAAATCAACAACATCAAATACTGACACGAGAAATACTAAAAGAGCTCAATGGATAACCACACATAGAGATCGCAGAATGGACTGAATACAAAACCCGCCAATGACGTCAATTTAAATTTCCGCCACTTCTTCTCTTCCGCCTGGAATAGTGTGAACTGAGACAATCATAGAATGGTGTGAAATGAGCTGAGAGGCTTGGGCACAGGTCGACGGTGCTGCTCTCGTGCCCTATACCGGCTTCCTAAGTAAAAGAAACAATCTATTAGTAGAGCGGATGGCAGACCAAGACCCATTAGATCAATCCTTGTTTTAATGGTTTTGGTATATCGCTCCCTTCACTGCACTGCTGCGCGCAGTTCATGACATAAATTAAACTTTGTTACGACGGTACGTACCAGTATATGCCACTCAAATTTTAATTTTATAAGTGTCCATTCTAGATTATTAATAGCTACAATTCCTAGACATCCGTTAAAACCTCTAAATGTCAAAATTGATATTACAATCAGGGCATGTAACCGAAAAGAATAAACGGTTAACCATTATCGAGAACGTTATAATAATAATAATAATGGTTTTAGTTCGAAATCCGGTTAAAAAAATTAATGGAAAAAGTAATTATAAAAATTTAATTAAAAATAATTAAAAAATAATAATAAATTACTATCTGAAAAAAATATAACAAATAAAAGAATGCAATTTATTATTTTCACAAAAATTCTCGTTAGTACCTTCAAAAAAACGTAGGTTACGTTAATTGTAAACTTGCCTAATGCTGACAAAGAGACTAACTACTTTTATGACTTCAATAAAATGTAAATTGTAAAAACTGTCATGACTCATATACAAATACAAATAAATAAAACAGATATAAAAAAATATTACATTTTTTTCTCGCTAAATAATATTAAAACAGGTTTTTTTTTGGTTAACTTAACTTAACTGGTATTTTTCGTTGAAAATATTGGTTTTAACCGGTTACATGCCCTGATTACAAAGCAAATTGTTGGAATACAAACCTGGATTGCATAGAATTAGAGGGTTGTCCCAAGACCCTCCACTGCATTTACTCGTAGGTAATTGGCTAGGAAGAGCTTGTGTGTAATGATGCTTACATTTACTTCTTGCTACAGTGCCTTCCACCATACGTTTAGTACAATCTACGTCCGTACCATCCAAAGAACATGTCACGTCTACCGAAGTTGATACTCTTTCTTTGCATGTTGCTATAAAAAAATGTAGATAAATAAAAATCATGATTATTCATTGATCGTAATAACGTACATTTGCAAGAAGGCACTTGGAAATTCCATTTCCCGTTGATACAAGTTAGAATAGGTGTATTTGGATACAAAGCATAATCAGATTCACAACTTATTTGCGCTATGCCATAGTTTGGTACCGGATTCCCTTTTTGGTAATTCTTACCTAATATTTCATAGTTTCCATGTGGAATATTGAATGAAGGACAGAAATCATTGCTAGAAGAAAAAAATGAAAAATAGCTGTAGCCGCCAAGAATCGACTACGATAAAAAAATTAAATAAAATGTTTATATTCGCAAAAAAAAAAACACACACAAGTGAAGTTCGAATTCCTGTTGAGCTTAATATAAAATTTAATTAAAATCCGATCTCCACAGATTAATTTGCTATTTAGAGAAGAATTGTAATTTGTGCTCCACAATTTGATCTGTGTCTGCACACATCATCGACATATAGAAATGGACTGCGCGTGTGTGTACTACAGGTGAGAGAGAGGGAAAATGATGAGGCCTATAGCTCGTCCAAAATTGAAATGAACCTGCGCGAAAGTCGTATTTTCGTTCATATTTTGAGCAACCAATGGGAGAAGGTACCTCCCATTTCGTTTTTTACCAGTGGCGTACTTAGTTCCTAGTTCATATGGGGACACTATATTAGGAAATTATTATATAATATTTAGGAAATTCAAAATTAAGATTTAAAGAACATATAACTGCAATAAACAGAAAACAGCACAGAATTTGCCGACGATTATATTAGCAGGTAATAATCATTTATGGAAAGGGTGATTGGTAATCTTGTATGTAGCAGAAAAAGGATTTACAATAATTTGGCTTGAAAATCTAAAGATTAAAGAACCTGTAATTCAAAGAAAAATATAGACAATGACCAAACCAATGTAATCCATTCACGTGTACATTTTAATCTAGAGATTAAAGAAGCTGTTATTTCAAAGAAAAATATTGATAATGATCAAACCGATATAAACCATTCTCCTCTACTTAATTATAAAAATAGTATATATACTGTTAATTTGTACATCAATGCACAGTCAGACGGTATCCGAGAAGACGTTGATGATGTTCATAAATGTTGTTGTTTTAAAATATAACTATTTACAAAAATTCCGTTTGTATTAAAATAATCCCACGCCACTGGTAGATTGGTTTCCCATTTATGGTTTACGCCCCTACTTTATTGGATCAGTGCAGTTTTGAACTTCGTTTATATAGGGTAGGTATAGCTACTATAACCCAGTACTGCACAGGGCAACTGGTAGGCCAGGCATGGGTCTAAGATGCGTATAGTATGTACTGTGCGGCACATTGAACACTATTAGAAAAAAACTATATTTATGTTGCCGTCTCTTTCAACTTGTTTGTTGCATTATATGCGCGAGAATGATTGACAGGTACTTTTCTATTTTGGATGAGCTATAGTTTTCGGGTTTCTATTAGTCGCTGCGTTACCACGGAAATGCAGCATGACTGTAGCTAGTGTTGACGTCTAGGCCTCATCATCTTCGCTCTCTCTCACCTGTAGTACACACACTTAGCATTGCCACGCGCAGTCCATTTCTATATGTCGATGGTACACATCCACAGATAGATCGATGCTGCAATCGTTTTGCTTTGTAAAAGTGGAAAAAAGAGCGGGAAACTTGAAATACACAACAAAAATTCATTTATTTTGACAGTGGGGATTTCCGAGCCTGCGACTTTTAAAAGAATATTTATTGAATATTAATATTAATATCGAAATGAAGTTTTAATGAATTTAAATCGACTGCGTAAATTTCAGTATCAGCCATATTTGTGACTGTATCCTATAAAGTACCGCATTTGCATCATATTTGATTCCAAATTGAAACGTCAAATTCAAAATAAAATATTTTTTGACCACAAATTAAAAAAAATCCTAACTTAATAAAACCAAATTGGATAATTTATATTATTATACAAAAAAAATATAATTTAATGTGCAATTTAGTGAACTGCACTGTTTCTCAAAATAAAACACACAAACATGATAAGCAGTGGCGTCGTTACGATTTTTAAACGGCGTTCATTTTCAGTTTTCAAACACCTTTTTTATTAATGACTAAAGATTAATTATTGTTGGTTATAGCAGGATAATTTAAGAAAATATTTATATATAAAAATAAGCAACTATAAAACAGAAGAGGCGGAAATTTAAACAGGTTAGGCGCACGCCCTCCAAAAACATTGTAACGACACCACTGATGATAACTGTCATCCGCCATTTTGATTACAAAACATAGTTTTCTCTCTCTAAGATTTGATCTATACGCATTGCGGTACTTTAGATATAGGACTACGCCTCATATTTTTATATGCAGATAAAAATATTAAAAAATGAAAAAAAAACTTGAAACGCTTATTTTCGAATTTCGCTGACATCTATGTATGTATGTAAAGGTTCCCGCTCTTTTTTTCCACTGTTTGCCATCCGTTACGAATCAAAACGATTGCAGCGCTGACTATTCCTGTGGTACGACTTAAATTTAAGGACATTTACTAATTTTTAACGCCGTATTTATGTGACGGTTAGCTGAAAGAGAAAAATGTAACAATAACATATGATATCTTGCCTTAGAGGTGGTGTAGCCGTGGTAGGTATCGGCGTAGTTGGAGTATTATACCCACAAAGAATAGGATCTTCATCTGACTTATCTGCACAGTTGTTTTCCTTATTGCATTTGAAATCACCGTCAACGCATGCGCCGTAACTGCACCGGAAAGCATGATCTGGGCATGCAACATCTTTACATTGGTTGAAAGTTTCGTCGGAACCATCTCTACAATTCTTCTGCCCATCGCATACTCTATAATGCGGCAAGCACTGGTCGCCTGTTGCACATGAAAACTGTGTTCTAAAAACAAATTTTAAGATTTAATACTATCTAGGAGGCAGATTCAAATGAAAATCTTAAAAACGTCCTTACAATTTGGCAGAAATATTTTTGAGATGTAAGTACATGCAACGAAACGCGGAATATATGACTTTTAATATGAGATTTCAAAAAATTGCTCATACTCTCTACAAGTACAAGTTGAAAGATAGTTATTTGGACCAAATTCGTCTAATTGAAAATGTAGATCCTTAAACGTCTGATAAATCTACATTTTTACTGTAAGTGAAAGATTTTCCATCTACTTTACACTTGTTATATATCATTTGCAGCGAAAATATCATAAAGATCTACATTTTTAATTCAAATTTTGTCACAGTAAATATATTTCATCTAGCTACTTAAACTTAAATAAAAGCAGATTTTTTTATAATTCCATAAAAAATATTCCATGTTAACAGACTCACTTTCAGCAAATAACTATTTTCATTACCGAGACATCTTTTGTTTTATATTTAGCGATATAATTCTTCATGACGTCTAAAGTTCCCGCTCTTTCCATGACTACAACCAGTGTGAAGTCGCGACGGTATGTTGTGCCCATATACCTCTTAATAGGTAGTTAAGAGATATATGGTTGTGTCACAGATGATGAAATATAAGGTGATTCCTTTACGTATAATTTATAACATCAGTTTTTAGAGAAGTAAAGAATGAGAATTGTGATCAACTTTAGAATTATTTCCAAAAATCTAATTTTCCTTTGAACTAAAGATAAATAAAAAAAATTCCGTAATATTTACATTTTCATTTAATAAACGATAAATTTAAAACATTGTTATAAATCTTAAAATGTCAATATTTTAAATTCAATAAAGGAACAATTTCATTGTCTGATAGCAAAAGGTAATCCAAATTCTTCAAGTGACAACTCAAAGAGGTTGTGCATCACCACGTCACAGTTGATTTGTGACGAAAAGAAGAGACACAATAAGTGATCTTTAATTGGACAAAAATAAAGAACCTATAATATAATATTCTGTTTAGAAAAAAAAGCAGTTCATCAAACAACCTGCACGAGAAATTGTTTTTCATTTTCTTCAATAAACTGTTTGACGTTTTTAAGATTATCATTTTTTTCTGCATCATATCTATAGAAATCTCAATCTTACCCGCATTTGCTTGGACTTGGTGTTGGATCTCCGCATCCTTCTTCATCAGAACCGTCTCTGCAGTCTTGTTTTCCGTCACATCGTTTCTCTCCGTCTATGCAAGCGCTGTACTGACAGCGAAATGCCCATTCGTCACAACTAGAACGCAACAAATTGATTAAATGGAGATCATTTTTAATGAGTTATACACAGTACTTAGCTGTTCTGCAATTGTTGTATTCATCAGCTCCAGTGCTACAGTCCTGAAAACCGTCACAGACTCTAAAAGGCGGAATGCAAGTTCCATCTCCACACGAAAATTTTGGGGGACTAAAAATAATAAATTATATAAAGAAAACAACATATACGAACCCTAAAACTATATGTTCGGATTTGTCATAAATAACTGCTAATATTAATTAATTATATTAATAAAGGCATTTTTACCACAGATCATACACATACAAGATCCGACAAATCCATCATAGAAATATTTTTCAATCATTACTAACAATTATGGTTACATATACCTAAATATAGGTTTATAAATAAATTATTTTATAGGAAAAATATTGAATTTACTGACATAATAAACATATAAACTAATTTGTAACTAAAAAAAAACGCACGAACGCGCTGCTGTCGTTTGGGCCCATACACCTCAGTGGCCATGGTCCAGGAAAGAGTGGGAACTTTAAATAGAAGTCATAAACAGGGATAGCGATAAATTTAATAAGGGAAAATATGTATTGGCAATAGTATGGTGTTTTAAAATAGTTATGTCATAGAAAACTAATAAACTATCTACAGAATACATTCCCTTTTTTACTGCTATCTCTCTTCATGACGTTTACTTACAGTTCCCGCCCTTTTCTCGACTACGACCAGTGTGAAGCTGGTATGAAATAGTTCTTAATTCCAAGCGATTACAGCGCACTCATCCTCTAGTAGAGAGCGCATTCTGTAGATAATACATTAGTTTTCAATGATATAACTATTTTAAAAGACCATACATTGCCAATACATCTTTTCCCTTATAAAATTTATCGCTATCCCTGTTAATGACGTCTATTTAAAGTTCCCGCTCTTTTCTGGACCATGGCCACTGAGATGATTGGGCCCAAACGATAGCAGCGCGCTCTTGTCCTATATTAGTAGGAACCATATACCTCTTAGTAATTATTAAGAGGTATATGGTAGAAACAGTCCCGAACGATTCAAGATAATAACCCCAAGTCAGAGTAGAATTCTCGTAGAAATTTGTAGAAATTGATTAACTCTTCGAGACATCATCGCTCTTTGGAACATAGAAGCAGAGTCGAAAATTTCCTGGAAATGTTGTAGGAAATAAATTCCGGACATAATTTTTATAAGGTAATATTGGTTATTAATACTTTAATTTGATTTCTGACATTGAGTTTAGCTAAGCCGAAGAAAAGACACTTCTCACTGTCGTTTAAAACAATAAACTGCTTGCTTGTGCAAAGGAAAGAGCTGGACAATAGAAGACTGGAATATGGTTACTTTTAGCGACGACTCAAAGTTTAATTGTCGCAGACAAGTTGTAAGATTTAAAATTTCAGATTTCATAAAGATTGCCTTAAAATACATATTTAAATCTCCGTAAGGTGTAATGGTTTATGTCAGCAAAGGGATTGGAAAAACTCTATTTCATATATGGAACCATCAATAATATTGCCTTCCATAGAAGAACTGAGTACAGGAAATAATTTTATATTTCAGCAGGAATGCACATCTTGTCGTCCTGCAAAATCAACTAAAAATACTTTGAAAATTATTAATGTATTGAACTGGACTTCAAGTAGTCCTATTATTGAAACAGTATGGCACAAGATCAAAAAGTGCACAATTTCAGAAATTAGATTAAAAATAGAAAATACGGGATAAATTTGTCGTCAGAGAATTGTAAAAAATTTGTTTTCAAGAATTCAGGGAGTTCTACAAGCAAAGAGATATTACTGCTTATTATCTTGCTAAAAAAATAACGTATGAACATTTAGTTATCGATTAATTTTTATTTTTTTAGAGTCCTATATCATTTTTTACCTCCCGCCTATCAATATATGTATAGATAAGGGAGGTATTGTTTTTGGTCAAATTTCTCGAGTGTGAGTTTTCAATATATGAGCACGAATTAGACTCCCTAGAATACGATTTTGCTATTTTTACCGTGATGTCTGTATGTCCGTGTATCTGTGACGATTTTTCGTCCATGATAACTCCAATACAATACATGTAAAAAATATAATATTTGATATTGAAGACTTATATTCAAATATGATGAACTGATTAGATTTAGATTATAATTGGGTAACCGAAAGTAGTACTTTACTTGAAGATTTAAACCTTTTTTTACTAAATACACCTAAATACATTTTTGTGCAATTTACGTTATTATTAAATATATAGATTTTTAAATTTTCTACCGATCTGTATAATTACCTTTATATATAACTTCTAGCTAAACAGAAAAAATCTGATGTGTCCAACACATTACCTCCCGCCAGTGAAGTAATATATTCTATATAAGTTTTTCAGTACATTCAATTTGTAGTTTTAAAATTAAGTTTGTTATTGCAAGTTCAGAATATTTTTAATTCATCTCATACTTAAAATTTCCTTCATAAAGTTTGTATGACCAAAAAACAGCTATTTTTGGCGTTAATAAAACCGGAACCGAACTTACCTTGATTCACACATGCAAATATATGCTTATATATTTCTTCCACCTTTTCTACTTATTACTCATTTCATTACTATTACTTATTTTATCTTTTAAACTTACTTACATCAAATTTGACATGATACATCAAATTTTGTGAACATATGAATAACTCATCTGTTTTATAGAAATTCGTCATCGTAAACGATATGTAAAATTATTAAAATTTATGTATTTTTTTCTACCTAGCTAGAAGTTATATATAAACATAATTATGCAGATCAGTAGAAAATTAAAAAATCTTTATATTTAATAATAACGTAATTTGCGAAAAAATGGTATTTAGAGGAATTTTTTAGGAAAAACGGTTTAAAGCTTCAAATAAAGTACCAATTATACCAATTGTAGTCAAAATCAGTTCATCATATTTAAATATAACTCTTAAGTACCAAATATTATATTTTTTACATGTATTGTATTGGTGTTATCGGGGACGAAAAATCATCACAGGCATACAAACGGATATACAGACATCACGCTAAAAATAGCAAAATCGTATCTAGGGATCCTAATTCGTGTTCATATGTTGAAAACTCACATTCGAGAAATTTGACCAAAAACAATACCTCCCTTATCTATATATGATAGCCGGGAGGTAAAAATATATAAATTACTTTACAAATCGTTTAAGCTGAGGGATTTCTATAAAACAGAAGAGTTATTCTAGATTCATATGTTCACAAAATTTGTCATATGACGTCAAATTTGATGAAAATAATAAGTTTAAAGGATAAAATAAGAAAATATATTTGCATACGTAAATCAAGGCAAATAATGCCAAAAAATAGCAGTTTTTTTAGGTATGAAATAAATTTAAAATGTTCTAAACTGCCATAACAAATGAATTTTAAAACTACAAATTGAATGTACTGAATAACTTATATAGAATATATTACTATAGTGGCGGGAGGTAATGTGTTGGACATATCAGATTTTTTACATATTTTTTCAGAAAGAACAGAGTGAAATAAGAATATGAGTGAAAACCCGACTGAAAAATTTTTCGTGATAAGCGAATTATCAATTTTTAACCTTTGACATATGTACTCGCCAGTGAGGAAAAAGCTATTAGTTTTACAGAGTATTGGTTTTTTCATATTCGTATAGCTAAACTATATTTATATTCTAATTTATATGTATATGAATGAAAACATTATTAGGCATAAATAAAATGTATTTTTCATAACAAAAACGTGAATAAATATAACATTTTGACAGAACGAAACCAACAGGTGTCGCATGCATCTCTTAAAATCAGGCAACCAATGAAATTGCTCAAGACATATAACGTCACAATAAAATATAATCGCTTATAGCTCACAAACGAAGTATTATTTAGGTAAAATATTTTCACTAATACTCACTAATTAATATATATTTTCATTTTGCAAAATGGCAATATTTCGCCAATGGAATAGGATCATATTTATAGTCAGTAAATATATTATTTCTCCTCTAAAATAACAATTATAAACCTATATTTAAATATATGTGACAACAATTGATAGTAAAGATGACATTATTAAATATAGGTAACTATTTATAATAAATCAGTTAGTATCCGAACATATAGTTGTTACGGGCTAGAATTTTTGAGTAGTACGACGAACTTCAAATAATAATATTTTTTACCAATAATTTAAAGAACTAATGGGCATTATAAATTTTATGATATTTTTGACCTTCATTTCTTGTTCTTATACATCGAGGTGTATTCGTATACTTTATCTTATTCTGTTGTTTACATTTTTTTATTTTCAAACTGGATATTTTACATACAGGTTCTTGAAAATAAGTACTGCTATGAAAAAAAAAAACTTACGTGCATTCACTTTGTCGTCGAAGTCTTGATAAAGTTATATTGGAATGTGGAATTAAGTGATATCCCAAACATAATGAATTCAAATCTAAAAAAAATCATATGAAAACAATGAATTTAAAAGATTATTGATCATTGTTGTTTTGATGAAAAAGGTATAATTTTTTAATAATATGTTATTTGTGGTTTGTCCGTACCCATTTCATATATAACCATTGCTCGTCTTTTATTTTGGGTTCGATAAATTTTATTTACAGATCATATTTATTTAAAAAAGAGAGTGCATATTTTTTCCGTAAAATTTAGTTTCCTTACATTATTTGTAGTTATTTTGAAGTAATAGAATTATAAGCAATGCAATATTTATTTAATTCTAAACGCAATAGATTGAGTAAATGGTTTGTTGTGTACTTCCCAAAAAAAAATGTATGTACGTCACTGGTAACCTCTTCACTGTCCATGACCCAAGAATGGCCAACACCATCACCAAATATTCACTTTATGCCACAAAACAACAATGAAACTATAACTTACACGTAATAAACACTGTTAGCACTAAAATCACCACATGTTCCCTTAATATCATTTCTCTAGGAACTGCCAGATATAACCTATAAGCGAAGACGTTGTTTTTCGTTGAGAAACTGGTCTGACTTGAATTTCGGAGCTGATACTGTGGACCGAGATAATCCTACAGTCATTCTTGATGAGTTTCAAGACAGAACGATAGTTTTTGCTGGGTTTTTCCTTGTATTAGCGACCGTGGAATTCCGTATTTCTATACTCATAACTGGAATTTTTACCCAATGTTTATTGGTATTTATACGTGCAGACGTAACATTGTTTTTGTGATTTTCACAGAGATTTTTCGGAGAAACATTTATAAATTTTAATGAAAAACAATACTGTATTTACCCAATTCATATTTTTTTTTTACTTCTATTGTACCATACTTAAATATAATTTTACTCAAAAGTAATAAAAATTTATAGTAGATACATTTGTACTATAAAAACATATAAATTGTATTTTTTATTGACTTCGAACAGAATTTAAAAAGTTTGCTACGTTTAGATATGGGTAATGATCATATTATTTATTTATTTTCCATAAAATACAATTTTTGTTTGAAATATTTGGGGAATTCTTGGAAATCGTACAAGAAAAGTAAAAATCACATTTGTTTTTGTTGTGACCTTGATTTTTTACTTAAATATATTACTTACATAATCAGTAAATTACAACTATATAAAATTATTATATTCTTTTACATTGTAAATGCTTACTGTATATAGATAAGAAATTTTCTATTTATTATCGATTATTTACTGCATAAAGATCTGTGATAATCTTTAAATAATTATGTTTTACTGACAAATAAGTTGCAATTTCTATTTCCGTCTTGGAATTGCTATTTAAATTCAATTAAATATTATCGCAGTAGATAAAATCATTATTTTGACGCAACCGCACAGCGTCTGTGACAAACAGGTAGTATATTCATCAGGTGTTTGTTTACATTATATTAGAAGAGTTCATTGTGAAAGGAAGTTTACAAGTAGCCAATTTCCTTTGTTTTAAAATAGTCTTTATTTATAAAATAACTCAAAAAATGTTATTTATTATAATAATACAAAATAATTTAATAACAATGTGTTGAAAAGTTGCTGAAATAACAGTAGGACCAAATACAAGAATTAATAATAAAGTTGTATGTACGTAATTATTAAGTATTAATAGTGTGGTTTAACCAAGAGAAATTTCCGACCTTTATCTATAGATAAGATGTGTAGTAGAAATGATCGATGAAAGTAGAATGGGGTGTAAACAAGAGTGCAACAATTAGGTGGTGACGTTCGCAGGGCAGAACGTAATGCGCAAGTGGGCAGCATCCGAATCAATATCCCCGGTCCAGAGGCAGTCGGTTGCTCGGCGTGGCTAGGATGTGAAGGGTCGGCGTGTGCGATGATGAGGCGGCATGATAAACACAAACCAGAACCTGCTGTTCATCGCGACCGTGCTGGCCCTGTGCGTGATCTCGTTCGTGCACGTGTTCCTGTTCCCGCTGTACGGCATCAGCCCCAAGCCGGCGCCGAGCCGCACCATCGCCGACTTCGAGCAGTCGCTGTGCAGCGCCAACCTGCGGCGGCGGCGCGGCTGGGCGCGGACGCGCTGCCCGCAGGACGGCATCGTCACGGCCATGCAGGGCGGCCGCCTGGGCAACCAGCTGTGGGAGTACGCGTCCGTGTGGGCGCTGGCCCGCCGCACCGGGCTCGAGCCCTACGTGCCGCGCTGCATCCGCCACCGCCTCGACCAGGTGTTCGAGACCCTCACCATTCCCACGCTGGACGAGATCGCGCACTGTCCGCTCCACTTGGACACGTTCGTTAGCTCGCTCGACCACTGGAACTACACCAACCAGAGCATCGTCTTGCCAAGATACGCCGTTCTTCCTGACGTAGTTTTAACATGGGTCCAAGATATTTTCCAAGAATTCACCTTCAGAAAAAAACTTAGAGACAAAAGTTATCACGTTTTGAAATCTGCTGGCAGGTTAAGCACGAATGACAGTTGTATCTTCGTAGGTGTGCACGTGAGGAGGACTGACTACCTGGGGTACCTGTGGCGGAAGCACAAGACCGTGCTGGCGGACCCCGGGTACTTCTACTCGGCGATGGAGTACTTCGAGCGCAAGTTCCGCTGGGTGGTGTTCGTGGTGATCAGCGACGACCCGCTGTGGTGCCTGCAGCACCTGACCCGGAAGCGCAACGTGTACGTGGCGAGCAAGCGGACTCTGAGCTCCCCGGGACAGGACCTGGCCATCATGGCTGCTTGCAACCACTCCATCATCGACTACGGCACGTTCGGGGTGTGGGGCGCGATCTTAGCGGGCGGGGAGACGCTCTTGTACAACGTAAGTCACCACTCGGCCCAAAGAGTCGCAGATTTGCTGCCAAACTGGCATATTCTTTCATAATACGTAACATTTTCACACTGTCATTTTTTACACGCACTTATTCTAGATACTTTTCCCAGGCAGAAGTGTTCTTTGAAGACTACCAAATCCCAAATCTCATAGGTTACTGGAAAATCAATTTCAATTATTTTTGATAACAAAATTTATTAAAACAATTTATTTTTGATATTTCGACATATAAAATTTAACTTAGCCTATTCTAACCTACAAGAAACATTTATTTCATATATGTACAACAAATTACACAAAACGGTAGAATTTTCCAGTAATTTATCAAACTACAACTAGGCAGTAAAATTTCAGCTATTTTTCTGGCACAAAATTTACACAGCTTTAAAATTTTCTAAGGACACTTCTGAATATTTCTAATTTTTCACAATTTGTACAGTACTAACTTTGTAGTTGACTAGCTCCAAGTATAGTCAAACAGAAGTAGAATTTCTACTGATTAGAAATGAGAAAATATTTTATGAAAAACAGAAAATTGGTAAAAAAAACTATTATCTTTATTTTTAAATAGTTCTTACCACATTTACTGACAAATAATAAACTTTAAGGCCTTTATAGCAAAAACTAAATATATCATCACCTGTTACTTACAAATGGGTACATGTTAAGGAAAAGATATTTCTCTTTTAAAACTATTTTGAGGTTAGTTTGCAAATGGCGAATGATGCTGTCTCTCATATTTGTGGGTGATATATTTTTCTATTTCCTACTTCTGTGTGACTATAGTTGATGCCTACAGTGCGTGTTACAATTCATTTTACTTACATTACCTCTGTGAAACTGTGATTGTTCTAATTTCTTCTATGTGCCAATTTGTATTAAATGTGACCTGAAATTCTATGTCATGTCTTCGTGTAAGATATAGGTATATATATTATATATAAAATTCTATATATTTGGCTATACTGTGATAATTTAAAGTATATATTATATATTCTGAAAAACTACAATCAAATATCTAAAGAACTTTATTTACGTACGATATTTAAATATTGATGTTTACTGTAGTGAATGTATTTATTTAAATTTATATGAATATATATTATGTGAATTCATATGTGTTGTTTATAAACGATGATCTGAATACATATGCACATTGCACTTTACATACTGCATCTTTTAAAATACTATCCCAACTGTGTGATCTAGACAGCTGGTGACAGTTGTCGATTTTCATCGATTCGCATATCATCTGAAACAACCTTTGTTTTATGTTTTGTTTTTGTTTATTTAGCTTTCATTTCTTTGCAGGTAACTACGAATGGCCCTGCAGTTAAAGTTTTGAGTGTACGCCACTGGTAAGTACTTACCCCTTCTTTTGTACAAACACACATCACACAGGGCGAAATGTTTTCATAACTTCCTGTTTCTATAATGGTGTCTTTTAAAACACAACGTTTTTGTTCCTTCCACAAGTTTAAGTTTATGCTTTCATAGTTTTTACACAGTATTCGAGGATTTCTAAAAAAAAGATAACAAATATTTCAGTTTCCATATACGTACGTCATCACGGTATATTCCTTAAATATCTTCGTGTAAAATATATGTTTCAAATTACAACAAAAATAGGAATTTATTATTTGAATTGGCAGTTAAATAATATAATTACAAAAAAAATTATGTTACTTAAAAACAAACTTAACCATAAGTGCGCAAAGTAACAAAAAGTAGATAACATCAAATTGTAAAATTTTTGAAAAGAATTTTTATTCGAAGTCACTTTCATTACTTTTGGGCAGGGATTCGAATCGTAATGAAACTTTAACCGAAAACCACGCTGATATTCGACTATTTATGAAACCGAAAACCAATACGAAAAATATATTTATTCTGTAACCGAACCGAAAAAATAGCGGTAGTAAAACCAGTATAAACATAAATATTGTACTAAACTGAAAATATTAACCACAAATATTGTTTTACAAAATCACAGCTTAAAATTAAAGTAAATATACTTTTACTTAAAACAACTTACAATGTTAACCGAAACCATAATAAAACCAAAATACAATATTTTCAAAAATCGTTAAACTGAACCATAAATTTTTTCGGTTCGAGTCCCTGCTTTTGGGACGCACCTCGCATGTGTACAGTTTGGTAAAAAAATGGGTTAAGGCCTAAAAAATAATTTTAATTTTCTAAAACAAATTTTGATGTGTAATATTTAAATCAGAACTTCAATAAATCTTTTATTTCTTGAAATATTAACTTTCAAATTTTTATTTATTTTATAATATTTTTATGTAACATATATATTTATTTACAACTGACTTTGCTAAAAGCCAATAAGCAAATATAATAAACTTTCAATAACCTTCTGTCGTATTTTCCTTTAAGTATGATATAAAAATTACAATAATTTGGAATATTAAAAATGGGTTATGTTATAAGTTAAAAATTAGGAAATATACATGTATAATATATTATTATTAGATTTTACCGATAAAATGACATTGATGTACGAATTTGTCATTTTTTTATATTTTTGTCTTTCTTTTAAAATTAAAAATGATTACTTACAAGAATGGATCCGGCAAATCTAATACTTGTTTCTGCAAAGTTTGTATATCAGTGTTCTCACAAATAATTCTCGATAAAGTTGTTTTCCTAATTTCATTTAGTTGTTCCAATGTAAATCTTGTAAATGGATTATCATTTTCGTACCAGAATCTATCACATCTTCTAAGTCTCTGAAACTGGTTCCCCACTATACATGCTATTGTTGGCCCAATAATCCCCCCTCTTAGCGGGATTTCAGTGAGCCCCCCCGGAAATAAGTCAATGTCGTCAACATGTTCATATATTTTAGCGAATTCGTGCACAATTGGAATGGGAATAAGATCTTCCAAGTCTTTGAACGTCTGAGCACGAGAAAAGTTGCAAAATTCTCTGTAAAAATTGTATCCTGGAAGGCCATGATCTCGGCCACGTTGGACGTTTATTGCTGGCAGATCCATACCCGAAAATGGGATGGTTTTGTCTTCAAAAAGATGGTTTTTAACTTCATCAGTAATAAACTGGTCCAAAGTTTCCATCGGCGTGCTTGTTAATCCTGAATTTGAATTATAAACTCAATATTTGTTTTTCAAAATGAGATAGAGTCAAATGAAAATCTTAAAATGTAATTTTGCCTTACAAATTGGTTAAAATATGATTTTTGAGTTGTGTAAAGGCTGATTTATAAGTGACATAAAACACAGAACATAATTTAGCACAAAAAACATACGATTTAAATAATAGAAAATTGATGTATCCATTTATATAAAACATGGAGCAATTTAGGAAATGACCAATGACTAAGTTTCATTTTTTGTCTGTTCGTGCGAATTCGGCAACATTCGCTATACTTCGTGGTAGTACAAATAAATTCTATGAGAGGAATGGGAAAAAAACTTAGATCATATATGACTAGATACGTAAGACAAGACAGGTCAGATATTGGTCAAACATAGAAGGACAAAACATATTCCCCTCTTTATTATATAAGGCGGAAGTATTCAATGCACATGCCTAACTTGTTTGTGTTACCAACTCAAACATAAACATTTATTATAGGGCAAGAACGCGCTGCTGTCGTTTGCAATCACCTCAGTGGCCATGGTCCAGAAAAAAACGGGAACTTTAAATAGACGTCATGGACAGGAATGGCGACAAATTTAATAAATGAAAATGTGTATTGGCAATGGGGAAGTTTAGCGTATTTATTTTATTTTTTTATTTTATCAAGATTGCCCTCAAAAGTGATATTCTATATTTTATTTCACCCAAAGATGCCTAGATTTCTCAAAAAATGAAATTTTATACAAAAATTATGTCAGAGTGGCTCGCGGAGAACGTATCGTCTATCTTAAACAGCGTGCGCTGGGTTCCCATGGCAACAGAGAAGCGTGTGGTGTAATGCCGCAAGATACAACATACGTTCAAAAAGTCAGGTCTCACCATCCCTTCTGAGCAAGCGCATAACTCACTTGTGACGTCAGAGTGGCTCGAAGATAAATCATTAATTATAAATAATTGGCAAAATAATTTTAACTTTCAATTACATTTTACGTTATAATTATTCATATACTTACGACTAAAAGATATTTCACATTTAATTTCAACCACGCTAAACTTCCCCATTATATGGTGTTTTAAAATAGTTATATAATAAAAACTAATATACTATGTACAGAATGCGTTCTGTTTTTTACTGCTATCCCTCTCCATGACGTTTACTTAAAGTTCCCGCTCTTGTCACGACGACAACCAGTGTGAAGTTGGTGTGAAGTCGTGCTTGGGCCCAATCGACTACACCGCACTCGTTGTTTAGTAGAGAGCGCATTCTGTTGATATTATATTAGTTTTCTATGATATAACTATTTTAAAACACCATACTATAGCCAATACATCTTTTCCCTTATTAAATTTATCGTCATCCCACATAAAGTATCATTTTTACTCTCAATAACACAATATACTATTTTAATAACAATGAAGTGTGGAGAAGATAGGGGCATTATCTAAAATTAAAATTTCTAGATTCTGTCTTGTCGTATTTGATTTTGGCATTTCTTAAATATAATTCTATTTACTTTTAAGGTTTTCATTTGACTCTGCTATGTATTTACCTATAAGTAGTTCATCAATCATATTTTTATGGTATAACAAGGAAGGGTTGAAAAAATGATCGCGTAGTCTTATGTCTGGTTGCATGGTAACGTGTTTATTATTCATCCTTTTAAACATTGGTCGTAATAGACTATGACCGAACCGATACGCCGAAGCGGAGAATTCGTTAATTAAAGTGGCGTCACAGTTGTCATCATAACCTAAAAATTAAATAAATTGGTGGGGAGAACTGGCGCGAATTTTAAATTTTACCTGTGAAATAACCTCGTTTTTCCAGGTTCAACCCATATTTTTCTAATTGCTCCCAACCGAAAATTCTGGGTAGCAATTCAGAGAATATAATATGTTGAGCCATAGCTATAACTATTCTTCTTGAATTTTGATATATTTCCTCATCAGTCCAGTGTCTGTTAATTTTACTTAGTTCTTCAGCAATTCTATTATGTTCTCTTAAAAATATAGTGTGTATAGAAGCTAAACCTGGTTGTTCACTAGCTCGTAAATCACCTTAAAATAATCATTATTAGATTTGATTTTTTTAAAGATTTTATTTCTTACCTGCTCTAAAACAAACTTTACTTTCACTTCGACATTCAGGATTAGTTACAGTTTCAGGCAGCAAAGGTTTCATGTTTTGTTTTTCAGTTACGTTCAGTTTTCCAGCAATAAATGATCGAAGTTGTTTCATTTCACATGTGTCTGATCCGTAAATAAAAGACGCGTCCAAATAGGCTGTTACTTGGTTCATCTGTTCTCTGTATCCTAAAATTAAAATAAAAGAAACTATAATATTTTTATAGATCTATAATAGTACCCAAACGGGTTAGGGTATAGCCTAGTACATTTTTTTTAAGGTTGGCAATGTCTTGTACCCCTCTATTTTAATTACTATTTTATGTATTATTATATCTTTTTTGTTAACTTATATATAAAAAATGTTTTGCATGTGTTAGAAATAAGTTTTACTTAGTTTTAAGGATTGTTTAAATATTTTTATGTTCTATTTCCTGTTGTATTGTTTGTATATGTCATTTTTCACACCCTTACATCTTTCAAGGTCCATTTCCCGTCCTTTTAACGAGTTCAAGTTCAACTTTCTAAACCACCCCTGTCGTGTAAATATTTCCTTCGTTTTTAATCCCTAATGGCAATCCTAAAGTCAGTCTATAAAGTCCCTCCGACGACCCGTAACTATCTCATCCAAAATCATAAACCAACCAATGGTAATATAACGGGACAGATCACTGTCGACATAAATATATTTATGTTTTGAGTACTAAGCATGTCTTTTTTCAGCAAACTCTGCTATGGCTAGTACACAGCAGCAATAGGTATCATAATTATTTTGTTTTTCCTTCACACAAAATAAAAAGACCGCTATTAAATTAGTTCTTCAATATACTATTTCATTATTTATATTTTTTTTTTAGAAAAAAATGTATGTTGTCTGATGAATTTTTTTTGAGGCGGTATTAGGGTCGTGGATGACATTGGGCTCGTTTTGTCCTGCCATCTCTTCCTTACTCCCCAGAAGCTTAATAGAAATAATAATTTAGTTAGCTTTAATTTTAATAAAAAACATTTAATTTCTTGTTAATTTAGTAAGATTGACAAAATTGACAACATCAAAATATAATTGGTGGGAAATATGTAGCAACAACTTTTTCTTTGCAAGTTTTTGAGCGAGAAAAATAATTTTAACAATAAGGAACAGTGGTAAACATTTTAATAAAATTTTGGAAAAGATGGTTCATTTGGAAGGGAAGATTAGAGAGAATGGAATTTTTACCTATAATATGTATTGCCCGATTGTCTACATATAAATTGTTAGAGATACAATTATTGCCTCCATTTTATTAAAATATTAATTTATCTTGCTTCCACCAGAAGGTAATTTCTTCGAATTCACTCTAGGTAATATAATTAATTCAATTGTTTTTGTAATTATATTATATGTCACCCAAAACAAAAAAAAATCGTTTTGAAGTAATCAAACTTGTTCGTTTTACGAATCGCTCTGCTAAATTAATTGGGGGAGCAAATACCGAGTGGCGCTGAAAGCAGTCCCAATTGATATCATTTCAGTTTCGTATCTATAGTACACAAAAATATTATTATAATCTATGGACGGCACTACTTTTTTTTTTAAAATTTATTTTTGAATTATTTTAAAAATGTACCTGAATTTTCATCTGTAGCAACAAAACGTTTAAATATCATGTCTAATGAAATTTTTAAGCCTGATAAAAATAGAACATCCCATTTTTCTTTTATTTCATGGTTTACTGGAAACATTACGCATTATAAATTTTCTAGTCCTGTAATTGTTACAATAGGACACGCCTACTGCTTTATTTCAAATTATTTAAATTATTTGCAATGTTTCATTATAAATTACTGTCTTTAATTATTTTTAACGCGTATAATTTACAAAACTAACAAAATTTGAAAGAATCCTTTCAACAGACTTTGTCTCACAATGTTTGCAATGTTTTCCTACTTTCACAAATTTTATTTTTGTCCACCAGATATCAGCTATCTTGATTATTTCCCACTAATATTTTTTATTACTTAACATCTTAACATCACTTCTTGTTACTTACCTAAAGTAAGTCGTCCAGGAAGACTCCTCGTAACCGCTATGCACCCACCAGGATAGAACGCATCTTGTGGTGGTACATGTATGGGTATACACCCTTCTGGAGTAGTTCTACAAGGACTACAGGCTAATACTCTCGGTCCCACGTGTCTAGCTGCTACAGGAGTGTGTGTTAAGTCGTGGTCCACTAGTTGTGCTAGCTGCATCAGCATAAGGGCGTAGCGACCGTGTGGGGCACTCACATCGGGGTGTAAACGGGTTGATATTAACCGCGGAGATGGCAAGGGGATGCCTGATAGGGATGTAAAACGGGGGGAGGATATGCCTGAAAGAAAATATACCAGTAGTTGTTAGTCTCTGGAAAACATATTTAATAAAATGAAACAAATTTTAAAAAATGACAGAACAGATCAACGGGTATGCCAATGTTTACTAAAAGTTGATAAATCGTACAATTAATATCAGAAACTTAATTTAAAATTTCATTTAAATCTGTTGACCTGAGCTATTTTTTGAAACATATCATTTTCTAGGTTCAAAACGGTGCAAACAATGACGTCACACGAAGACCGTTTTGAAATAGTTTCAAACCAGTCGGCAACAATATTTAATGGAAAATCCTTCATTTTAATGTTCTTTTTTCGATGGAATGTAGCAATAATACTATACAATTGTTCTCTACATCATAATGGGGTATTCCAAGCCTACGGCTTTTAAAGAAATTCTTATTGGATATCATTGTTTACCATATATAAGTAATATTAAAGTGAATATAATAATTATTTTTCGGATTTTTAATACCAAAATATCAAAATGAAATTGTAATGCATTTGAATCGAGTACGTAAAATTCAGTATCAGCCTTGTTGTGACAAAGAAGACACTCGCGTCAGCCTATTGGCTCTTGTTCGAACGCGCCACGCCTCTGACTCAGACCTACGAATGATGTTCTCAGCTGATTCTCAGTGCCTGTGACGTCACACGCACGGCCGATTTTCTAGGGTGTAATTTATTGAAACTTTAAAAATTTATTTCTGGCGTGTTTGAAACCTTTCGGCGAAAAGAAAAAATACGGGTCTAATATTTTTATGCATAGAATAACATATTAAAAAATGAAAAAAACTTGGAATACCCCATTATCTTTTTAAAAATGCTGTAAATTAATTTCTTCTGCGGTGTTATCATAAGTATCTTAAATTATTTTTATGCATTTTGGCGAGACATAAAACGATACGATAATGATTTGAAAATGATGTTGAAAACGGTTAATCGTCTAAAAACAGTTTTGTGAATTTGTTTTACAAGTTTACACATACATCCAGACTGACAAATGATAGGTATCATGCAAAAAATAGTCAAACATATTGTAAAAACATCAGTGGTATTCATTTTGCTAGTTATTCAATAAAATAAAGCGCAAGAATAAGAACCAGACCTGTCTGATTCCTTCCTTCCTTGATGGTCTTTTAGTTAGGATCAGCAATTATAGATGGCGTAGAGCTCACTTAAAGAAGGGATATGCGCAAAAACCAATATTCATCCGGACGAGTTCAACTCGTAAAAATAGGGGTGTTACAATAAATAACAGCTGCCGTAGTGCAGTTTTCTACTAAATACAATAAAAAAATCTTATACGTAATAAATGCTGCCTATATCAGCAAAATTTGAACATATTTATAGTTTTTGATTTATTAGCAATAATTTTTATAATAAATAAATGTTTTATATCTATCTTTTTGGTATGATATGCACTTTAGTTGTAGCTAAAATTTTTGGGGTGGTTAGTACATGTGCCGTAGCTGATTTTTCCCTTCTCTAAATGCACGATCCCTAACATGTTCAAACTTTGAATCACGGTTTAGTACATGTGACTCCTGTCTTTTCTGTTTTAGTCTATGACGTACATATCCGATTTTTAAAAACAAATGTGGATAAACTAAGTGCGATTTGATGTTGATTTATTCCATTTTCTGACTTACCATCATCATAAGCGGGCGATAAAAGCCTGTTGAATGATCTCATGGACTTCCCAAACTCTGGATTGTTGAGATTATTACATCTGCCTGTTACGGTCCTAAACGGAGTTGTGTGGTCGCATGGTAAGTTCGCTTCATCGCATTGAAATGTTTGAGGGATGTCTAATAAGTTTGTTAAATCAACTTCAGGTAATTTTGACATCAATAGACGAAACTCGTCGGAATTGTAGTTACTTGTTTTGGACTCTTGGTCCTGAAAACTGTTGGATACAAATAAAAAGAAATCATTGCATAAATTATTGCAAATAATAAAATTGGTAAATGTATTTTAATATTTTATTAGCAAGTTACAATAGCAAGTGTTTTTTTCAGAAATACAAAATAATAATTTATTTATTTTTATACATATGATTGAATATTTCATCCATAAAAAAATTTTCATATATTCCGGCCAAAATTCTACATTTGTATTTAATGCTTGTAAAAATTATTGTACCGAAGCGATATTTAAGTTGTTATAAAAAATACACTATAAAAAGTTTTATTTTATGTTACCTTTGAATCAAGTTGTCAACTATTCTTGCAGAAGCAAGCTGAAGAATCAAAGAAGTATTAGCAATCAAACTTGCTTCTCTTTTTGGTCTGTTAAACCTAAATGAAGAAACCAGTGGATTGTTAGGTTGGAGAAGCTCATAATCTTCATTTTCATATATTTCTTTAATATCATTTTGGGCTTCATGCAGAATTGATTTTAATAAATTTACATCCATTATAAACTGAGACTTATCATGTTTCCAATATTGCAAGTCCAGTTTTTTAAAAGCTGTTTTATCGCAGGACATCTTCTCATTCCTGAAAAAATCATTTTTATATTTTCACGTTCTTCCCGCTATTTTTTCCATTGTTTCTAGTTTCCGGTCCATTATAAATCGATCGTAGCGCCAACATGCTATACTAAAAAACTCTTACTTACAAATAGAAGTCTGAAACTAGGAACGCATTTGGCTGTATCTCTCTTATGTTACTATTATCACAAATAATTCTTGAGAGAGTGACTTTTCTGATTTCCTCCAACTGTTTCTGAGTAAAAGATGAAGGGGGCATATCGTTTTCGTACCAGTGCCTGTCACCAATCCTACTGATTTTAAACTGGTGACCCAGAATACAACTAAATGTTGGACCTATCACTGAGCCTAGCATAGATATTTCAGACAATCCGCCCGTAAATAAATCTATATCTGTTACATTTCTAAAAAGAGAATTTTTTACTTAAAATAAATTAAACAATGGAAACATACTTGTATAGACTTTGTAAAATATTTTTTATTTTTGGAGTGGTAATGCCATTTAAATCGTTGAAATTACGAACGGTTTTCAAACCACAAAATTTTCTAAAATCTGTGTAAGGGGGTAAACCGTGATCTCTACCCCTTTGAATTATTTGAGCTGCTAAGTCTAATCCTGCCCCTAAAAATAATAAATTATATTTGCCACAATTAAATAATAATTACTTAGTAGATATTTAATACTTTAGAGGGCGTTTATTAGATTTCACTTCCCAGGCATTTTATCTGGTGCGGAGAGCGCACCACAGAGAATTTTATTGTAAAGTACAAAAAGTAAAAAATATATATACAGGATATCCATTTTTAGTGGTACACTATTGCTATCTAGAGAACTCTTAAGTTATACAGGGTTGGTTAAATTAGCAAACAATGTTTATATCAAAGACCTATTGTAATGAACTAAACAAAAAAAACTTGAACAGCAGTTCTTAAAATATGAGTACAACGAGTACCACCTTTTTTATTTTCAATGGTTACATATATATTTATTAAGTCATTCAATACAGATTTTTTCTGATTTAAACGACATATATTTTTTTAAGAAAAATGCAAAATTAATAGGGCACGTGTGTGCTGCTGTCGTTTAGGCCCAAGCATCTCAGTGGCCATGGTCCCGAAAATAGTGGTAACTTTAAATAGATTAAGGGAAAATATGTATTGGCAATAATATGGAGTTTTAAAATAGTTATATAATAGAAAACTAATATACTATCTCTTTTCTCCTGTTATCCCTCTCCATGACGTTTATTTTAAAATTCCCGCTCTTTTCTCAACTACGACCAGTGTGAAGTTAGTGAGAAGTCATGCTTGAGTCCTTGCGACTGCAGCGCACTCGTTTTTTTTACTTCCTTGTACGAAGTGACGAATGATTAGCCGTAGATGATTTCACTTTCAAGTGACAAACGTTTAAATGAAATGCAGGAAAAAAAATAGAGTATTAAGAAAGTTAGGTGGTGTCCACATCAGATTTTTTTCTATTGTTATCTTACTTCTTTGTGCACCATACAGCTAATTTTGTAGCATATTTACCTTTATAACTAGCATCTTTGAACATATTATTCATCATGATATCACTGATTACTGCATCATCTTTCATTGTTAAACTCTGTAACAACCCCTCTAGAATTCTGTCAAACCCTTCGTTCTGGTAGACTTCAAAAGGGGCGAAGAAGGTTTCAGAGAACTTAATCTGTTCTCCCTCTCTTTTTGAATTGAGAAATGAGAGTGTATCAGGTATTAGCGTGGCCAGGAACCAGATGGCAGCATGTGCTGCAGAGTTAATAGTGGAAGGGTTAATGTTGATGTCGTAGCCAGTGAAGTAGCCTGTTTTGACTAACTTCAGATCGTATTTGTCGATGACAGCCTGAAGAAAACAAACAAATTAAAGGTAAACTCGTAAATTAAATTGAGATTTTAAACCTGGCTTAAAATAGTAGGCAAGAATTCGTTGTATGTAATGTGTTGGATTTCTGCGATAACTATTCTTCTTGCTTCTTGAAATAGTGTCTCATCATTCCAATGCGAATTAATTTTACTTAATTCATCAGCCAGTCTATTATGTTCTCTAATCCAAAGTGTATATAAAGTTGCTAAACCTATATTTTCATTTGCTCTAACATCTCCAGATAAAAAACAGTGTCTGAAAAAAAAATTAGATTAAAAAAAAAAGTTTTACTAAGATATTCAATTTGAAAATTCTATATTTCTATAAATGAAATGATGTGGTTGAGTGGGTAGAATCGTATTAATAGTGGCATTCTTTTTGTTATTCGCCACATCTCACATCAGTTCCAAATGAGATGAGCTAAGCTGAAATCTGAGTTGTAAAAAGAACGAAAATTGTGGTCAGCTTCAAAACTATCTCCGAAAATATGTTCTACCAGAAGTATACTCTGTTCACGTTAAGAAAATAGTAGATGTCGCCTCGATGCCTCGAACCCACTAATCTCTACATAATAACTGGATAGGGCATAGCTTATGAAAAAGTGAAGCTTGTGGCGGCCATTTTCCTGAGGTCTAACGAAATATGAAAAATATTTTTAAATTTGATTTGTTTTAGTAATTTAACTTTTAATTGCTTAAGGTACTTATTCATTTAATTAAAAGAATGAAGCATACGAGTAATATATGAAAAAAGGCATTGCGCAAAAAAGTTATGAAAATATTAATATTCGATGTAAAGGAAAATCTAATGAAATATTAAAAATCACTAGAAAAAATATATTATGCATAAAATTCGCAGAATATCAATTTTACATGATATAAAAATGCCTGTATAATATTGCACTAATTCATAGAAATAATTTGTGCTTTAAAAAAGTTTAAGGGTTCTTATACCTTCTTGACTTGATAGTTTTTGAAACATTAATGAAAATATATAAATGTTTCTTCTCAAAGTAAAGTGTGCGTTGAAAACAAATTTGTTGATAGTTGAGATATTTTGTTTTGTATGTGCGCACTCTTTATTCTGAGAATAAAAACATTTAAATATTTTCATTAATATCTCAAAAACTATCAAGTTTCCAAGGTAAGAACCCCTAAACTTTTTTAAAGCAAAAAATATTTTCTATTAATTACTGCAATAATATATTTGATATTCCATTTAAAAAAGTACAACTATCAATACGACAATATCTACGAAAATTATTTTTTTTTTATCAAATTTATATATATTTAGGTAGCTTATTAGAAGTACTAAAAACTCTATTTAAACAAATTTTCGGTATCTATAATAACTTCCGATAGAAAAGGTGTTTCCCATCTCGCATTCCACCTGTAGAATAAAATCTGCTTCAGTCTTAAACTGTGGGAATTTAACGCCTGGGAATGTTTTGCTATTTTTTCAATGAGAATTCAGCCGCGTGAAATGACGTCATTTATTTCCTTTATAAAAATAATCCTGTTCATAGTTAGAAGCTAGAATGTCCATTGATATAAATATATCATTTTCCATATCTGTGAAAAAGCAGATTCATCCATCTAACAATAAAGGTAATAAATAAGCTATTAAAATAAACACTAAAATATATTGTCTATGTGAAACGATGATGTATTTATTTTACATACCTACAGTTTTTGATATTTGTATCATACTTGTTTTGAATGAAAATTCAGGCACTGCTTGTAAAACATGAGTATGTTTGGTTTACTAAATGAAAATATTTACATGTACTTATGATTTATTATTAGCGGAAGAAGTCTGGTATATGATATATGAATATTTGAGCAATAAAAAGACCATGTGATCTTCAATTTAAACCTAAACAACGTGGGTTAAACATAGATTCTAGAATAACTTAAAATGTATAACATGGTTTAATAACTTTTAACATAATTCTGTTTCTTCAAAGCTTGCTTGGAACATTCAGTAAAGTTTGTACAGGGTGATCAATAGCAAGCTTTGAATATAACATCTCAAGAAGGAGGGTTTAAGAAATAAAATAAATGAGACCGGGATGGGTTTTGCATATGGCGGATAGTTATTCGCCATTTCCGTTCAACAGTAGCGTGCCATCCTAAAAAATATGGGATACAACCAGGGCATGTAACCGGTTAAAAAAACCGGTTAATAAAAACCGGTAACCGATATTTTCAACGAAAATTGCGAACTTTAACCGTAATTTTAACCGATATTTTTCAGGCCGAAAATACCGGTAACCGTTAACCAAAAAAAATAATAAACCGGTTTTAGCGAACATTAACCTTTATTTAATATCATTTAGCGAGAAAAAAAAAATATTTTTACCTCCCGCCTATCAATATATAGATAAGGGAGTTATTGTTTTTGATCAGATTTCTCGAGTGTGGGTTTTCAACATATGAGCACGAATTACGGTCCCTAGAATACGATTTTACTATTTTTACCGTGATGTCTGTATGTGTGTGTGTGTCTGTGACGATTTTTCGTCCACGATAACTCCAATACGATACATGTAAAAAATATAACATTTGGTATTTAAGAGTTTTATGCTAATATGATGAACTGATTAGATTTTGACTACAATTGGTTAACCGGAAGTAGTACTTTACTTGAAGCTGTAAATCGTTTTTCCTAAAAAATACCTACAAATACCATATTTTCGCAAATTTCGTTATTATAAATACAAAGATTTTTTAATTTTCTACCGATCTGCATAATTACGTTTATATAGAACTTCTAGCTAGATAGAAAAAAATATATATAAATTATAATAATTTTACATATCGTTTAGGTTGAGGAATTTCGATAAAACAGATGAGTTATTCATATGTTCACAAAATTTGACATATGATGTCAAATTTGATGTAAGTAAGTGTAAAAGATAAAATCAGTAAAAATTAAGTAATTTTATTGTAAAATTTAAAAAGATGGAAGAAATATATTAGGAATGTATTTGCATGCGTGAATCAAAGTAACTTCAGTTCCGGTTTTAGTAACATCAAAAATAGCTGTCATATTGGTCATAAAAAATTTATGAAGCATATTTTAGGTATGAAATGAATTAAAAATATTCTGAACTGCAATAACAAACTAATTTTAAAACTTCAAATTAAATGTATTGAAAAACTTATATAGAATATATATTACTACAGTGGCGGGAGGTATTGTGTTGGACACACCAGATTTTTTTATATCTGTGTTTTCTATTTGTATTTGAATATGAGTCATGACAGTTTTTACAATTAACATTTTATTGGAGAGTCATAAATGTAGGTAGTCTCTTTGGCCGTTAAGGTTACTTAAAAAGTCCCAAATAAATACAGCCTTTGTCAATACAGGCAAGTTTAAAATTGAAAAGTGACCTGCGTTTTTCTGAAGTTATTACGGGAATTTTTGTGAATGTTCATTAATTAAATTGCTTTTTTTTAATTGTTATATTTTTCTTAGATATTTTTGACACCCTTTTCCATTTAAAATTAGGTGCAACCCCCATTTTAGGGTTGAAATGCCATTGGAAATCCATTCAAGTGTCCCCCTTTATACTAAAATTGCCGTGTTCAAGCGTTTTTTGCTTTAAGTGTCCAGAAATTGCGCTGATAATTTTCATTGGACCACTCATAATCCGTCTGAAGGTCGATGACTAAAACTCGTTTTTTCTAGGAGGAGACGACTCTAACAGCTTTTCTCTAGTGACTAGACCTGGCTCGTCTAGTGCAGAACTATTGACTATGACTGAACTAGACTACGAGAGTCCTAGAAAAAAATATGATTTAAGAGTTAGAGCAGCCAGTCCTCCTCTAAGAAGCGATGTTCATGTTGAAGTTATTGTCACAGACGTAAATGACAATGCCCCTGTTTTAAAAGACTTTCAGGTAAAAATTTGAATCCGTGTGGCGGTCGTAAAATAAAAAAATGTTCCTGGCTATTTTTATTTACTTTTTATATATTTATATCGCTTTTTGAATATCTAAAATAGATCTGAATCCTTGTGGCGGTCAAAACATTTTTTGGAAATGAGTTTTCTCTTTACAGGCTTGTAACTCGTAAATTAGTTGAGATACAATAAAAATTCTTACACCAATCGATTCCTTGGGTTTTTTTCTATAAGATACACATTTTTTTATTTTTTTTTCTTGCATTTTTATGCCACAGCGGATGAAATATATAAAAAATTGTACAATTTGGCACTTACAATTTTCAAATTTTAAGTTTATGGCCGCGTATCTCAAAAACAAGTTGAGCTATAACAAAAATTCTTGCACCAATCGATTCCTTGGAGATTTCTCTATAATATTCATGTTACTTTATATTTTTTCTTGCATTTTTATGGCTCAGCTAATGCAATATATAAAGAATGGTATAATGTGACACATAAAAATCTAACCAATTTGGAATATGGGACGACATAAGAGCTTTACTGTCGATATTAAGGAATGTTCTGTCATAATATTCATTTTCTTGACATAAAGCTTAAAATACACTTAAAATATTTTTTTCGTAAATTGACAATTATTTGAGTCGGTCTGTAAGTCTGTGATTAAAAGATTTAAATCTGATAAGATAATTTTTCAATTAGTTTGACAAATTATGAATTATAAACCTACTAAAAAAATACGGAAGATCTAGTACAATGTTAAATTACCTCAATTTGAGTCAAAAATTTTGATTTTTTAAAAGTCTGTATTGATATTCCACAATGTTAAACCCAATGAAACTGATTTAATTTATTCCAAAACAATTTGGGACAATGTGAAACCTTACACAACTGTCTGAAATTAATCCCAATTGACTTAGAACAGTGTTGACCCTTATATAACGATGTTAAACCCTAAATAATTATATTAACTTTGTCCCAAACAGTTTGAAACAATGTTAAACCTTCCACAACATTCTGAAATTAATCCCAAACAATGTGGAACAGTGTTAAACCTTATAGAACTATGTAGAACATTGTTAAATTAGTATAACTTTCTTAACTTAATCCCAATTAACTTGGAACAGTGTTGAACCTTATATAACAATGTTAAACCCTAAATAATTATATTAACTTTGTCCCAAACAATTTGGAATTCTGAAATTAATCTCAAACAAATTGGAACAGTGTTGACCCTTATATAACAATGTTAAACCGTAAACAATTGTCGTAATTTTGTCCCAAACAATTTGGAACAATGTTAAACCTTCCAAAACTGCCTGAAATTAATCTCATACAATTTGAGATAATGTGTAACCTTGTAGAACTATCTAGAACATTGTTAAACCCTGTACAACTGTCTCATCTGAATCCCAATTATCTTGGAATAGTGTTGAACCTGATACATCTATGTTACACCCTAAACAAGTTTCTAACTTTGTCCCAAACAATTTGGAACAAAGTGAAACATAGTACAACTGTTTCTACTTACTCTAGAACACTTGGAACATCTTTCTGCCTTCTACAACTGTCTTTTTAAGTCTTCCTAGTAATTTCCAATAATAGTTATACATTAAAACTTACAATTTATAGTTTTTCACTCTAAAATTTTTCATATACAGCCAAAAAAATCCAAAAAGTCCCATTTTAGGTCCAAAATTTTGATTTTTGAAATAATTCCAAATTGATAGTCGCCGATGCGCTGATTTCAAATTTTCAAACCGAATTCAATTATCTCTTTCCGTTCCTGAGATATTTGACCTCAAAGTAGCACCTCAAAAAAGTGGGTGTTTTGGATATAACTCTAAAACGGGTAGGGACACAATCTCAACGACTATACCAGTGGATTCTACAGGCAAAGTTACATAAAGAAATGTTTTCTCCGCATATACGTTCTTTGGAACGATTTTGTGAAAAATGAGAAAAACGAAAAAAACCGGAATTTCAGTTTTTCGCTTGGGAACTTTTTGTCACCAAATCTTTTCATTTTCTAGACTTAAGTAAATACAGATGCGCTGATTCCAAATTTTCAAACCGATTTCAATTATCTCTTACCGTTCTGGAGATATTTGCGTTCAAAGTCAGACCTGAAAAAAAATATTTTTCAGGAATAGTCCTGAAATGGGTCGAGATACGACCTCGGCGACCTCACCAATCGATTCTGCGGGCAAAATTACATAAGTATACCAATTTTCAGATATTTATTCAGGCGGATACAATTTTTAGAGCGAAAAAACGAAAATCGCAAGAATTGAAAAATCGCCTGATGAACCCCTTACGATTTTTTCCGATTTTTGGCCATTTTCGTTTTTTCGCTGTAAAAATTGTATCCATTAGAATATAAATCTGAAAATTGGTACAAAAATGTAATTTTGTCCGTAGAATCGATTGGTGAGGTCGCCGAGGTATCTCAACCCATTTCAGGACTATTCCTGAAAAACTGAATTTTTCATGTCCAACTTTGAACTCAAATATCTCGAGAACGGTAGGAGATAATTGAAATCGGTTTGAAAATTTGTAATCAGCACATTCTTCTTTACTTAAGTCCAGAATATAAAAAATTTTGGAGACAAAAATTTTCCGAGCGAAAAACTGAAATTCCGGTTTTTTCGTTTTTCTCATTTTTCACCAAATCGTTCCAAAGAACGTATATGAGGAGAAAACATTTCTTTATGTAACTTTCCGCGTAGAATCGACTGGTATAATCGTTGAGAATGTATCTCTACCCATTTTAGAGATATGGTCAAAAAACACCCTTTTTTGAGGTGCAACTTTGAGAGCAAATATCTCAGGAATGGAAAGAGATAATTGAATTCGGTTTGAAAATTTGAAATCAGCGCATCGACGACTATCAATTTAGACTAATTCCAAAAATCAAAATTTTGGACCCAAAATGGGCATTTTTAAATTTTTTTGGCTGTATATGAAAAATTTTAGAGTGAAAAACAAAAAATTGTAACTTTTCATGTATGTCTATTATTGGAAATTACTAGGAAGACTTAAAAAGAAAGTTTTAGAAGGCAGAAAGATGTTCCAAGTGTTCTGAAATAAGTAGAGAGACTTGCACTATGTTTCACTTTGTTCCAAATTGTTTGGGACAAAGTTAAGGCACTTGTTTAGGGTGTAACATAAATGTACTAGGTTCAACACTGTTCCAAGATAATTAGGAGTAAGATGAGACAGTTCTACAGGGTTTAACAATGTTCTAGATAGTTCAACAAGGTTTAACTTATTTTCGGAAAGAAGGTGGTTATTCCTGTGTTTGTACTGCTGGTTTTACCGGTTCAAATTGTGACATAACTTTAACTAAAGACGCATGTAAAAGAGATATTTGTAAGAGTGGTTCAACTTGCACTCCCCTTAAAAAAGGAGGGTTTATTTGTGAAGACTGTTATCCCAATAATGGGTATGAACATTATACAGAATTATGTGAGCTTAAAAGTAGAAGCTTTGGAAAAAGCTCGTTTCTTACTTTTCCAAGTTTGAAACAGAGACATCGTCTACATTTGACTTTAAAGTAAGTACTAAACTAAAAGCTTTTTTGAATTTTTTTAATGGATTTCTCTGTTTTTTTTATAAGACACATTTTTTATATTTTTACTTTAACTTGTACGGAACAGGTTTACCAAAATAAAACAACATGCAAAATTAATAAAATTAAGTTTTATAAGCTTGTAACTCAAAAACTTTAACCGATATTTTTCAGGCCGAAAATACCGGTAACCGTTAACCAAGAAAAAAAATAAACCGGTTTTAGCGAACTTTAACCTTTATTTTAATATCATTTAGCGACAAAAAATTTTAATATTTTTTTTTATATCTGTGTTTTCTATTTGTATTTGAACATGAGTAATGACAGGTTTTACAATTAACATTTTATTGGAGAGTCATAAATGTAGGTAGTTTCTTTGGCCGTTAAGGTTACTTAAAAAGTCCCAAATATATACGGCCTTTGTCAATACAGGCAAGTTTCAAATTGAAAAGTGACCTGCGTTTTTCTGAAAATATTACGGGAATTTTTGTGAATATTCATTAATTAATTTGCTTTTTTTTAATTGTTATATTTTTCTCAGATGGTATTTTTTTATTATTTTTTTAAATTAATTATTCTGTAATTTTTTTTTAATCAAATTTTTATAATTAATTTCTTTTAATTAATTAAATTATTTTTTTAACCGATATATTAACCGGTTTAAACCGGTTTCTAATTTTCAAAAACCGGTTTTCGAACTAAAACCGTTATTATTATAACGTTCTCTATAAGGGTTAACCGTTAACCAGTATTTTTTTCGGTTACATGCCCTGGATACAACAAACTTAAAAATGCTCTAAATTGTGTAGTAATAATTTAGAATTGAATAAATATAATTTTGAAATACAATAAAGTAAGAGGTAAAATATATAAAATATAATTATAATTGTTGAAATAAGTATAATAGATAATACGTATGTATAACAGTCTCCATTGACTTTTATTTAATGAAAATAAAGAATTATATGAACAATATACATGTATATTCTAAGCCTTTATTTAAAATTACTATAATACGGCAATGAAATTATTTCTTGACATTTAAGTTACACGTTCATTCTCATTTGGCAAAAAGCAATATAATTCATATTATGTATATCAATGCGTAGTTTCATTTTTCTTTATAATAGTTGTACAATGCAAAATAGGTACTTACTGATAAAATTAAATTCCTAAACTTTTGTTCTTATGGTTTATGACAACCACATGCAACACAACTAACCATATCTATTACTATTCAGGAATGGTGAATATGTAAAGAAAGTAAAATAATTGCGATACAGTTAAATTTTACTTTTATAGACTGAAGAACACTTCCGTCGCAGTTTTTCATCTAGCCACTAGATTGCAACCCTCCTTCCTGAGATTTTGTATTCAAAGAATAGCAAATAATAGTCACGCGACCGGAAATTTTCTTTAATGATATCAAAACTTCTAGAAAAAATCTAATAAAGTAAGTAAAGGGTACTTTACTCGAAGAGTTTTTACAATTTTTCGCATAACTCAAAAACGATTAACCGTAGAATATTAAATATACGTACAAGGAAGTCATGTGGTGTCCACATCAAATTTTTATCCTAACATGTTTACTTAAAGTTAATAAAATCATCCCCCTAACTACCTACAACAACACTTGCTTGATCACCTTGTCATTTTATACATTTAATAACAAAAACTTGACGAAAAAGATAGAGCATTTCTGAAACAAAAACAGAAAAATAAAGAAGAAACTAGAGCACGTAGAGGAATATTAAATAGATCGAGAATGAACTGGAGAAATAAAGGCACAATCTGTTGCAATAACTAGAGCAGTTATTTTGGATCAAATAAGTAGAGCTAATACTGGCAAAGATATTTGTGAATGAATAGGCGTTGATTGAAAAATATATAGATAGGCAAGTCTGTATGTTTTTGCGTACCACTGTTTTGGAATCAGATTCGACAGAGCCATCTCGTTCATGATTCCATGAACTACTTTGCGGAATTAAACGGACAAAAAGATCAGATAAATAAAGATGTACAAATTTACTGAATTTTTTGGTATCTATTAAAATGGTTCTTTCAATAATTCATTGGTATATTTTAAAATAGAACTAATTTGTATTATTAATTATTTGACGTTTGCTCTTTTTTTATATTTGACAGAAACGCCTGATATTAACCCAAATGTAACCAGACACACAGTTATGTAGGTGAAACAAATTTTCTCATAAACTTGCTTATCTATATATTTTTCAATCATCGGAATAGGTCAGAAATATGGAAAAATAAAGCATAATATCGCGTTAATAAAACTATTAAATATATTTCAGTCTTATGTCGCAGAATAGTTACATACAGAAGCGACACTTCGTGTCGGTACCTTTCATGTTCCCCTGGTCAGTTCTATGATCTTGAAGCATTGTGCAGACCTTTAAATTTATGCTCTTCCCCTATCTCTCTCAGATGTGAGGAAAGTTTTTGATTTTAAACAATGGGCCCTTTAAATTTGTGCACATTCTCCATCTCTCTCTAATTTTCGCTTCTCTGTCTTACTGTCGCTTCTGTATAAACCTATTCTGTGGTCTTATGTAGTATTTTTACCCTTCATCTTCGCTGCACCGTCCCCAATTGTTTCCCCCCTCTTCTCTGCTCTTCATTCTTCCCCCCACTCCCTCTCTAAGCTTATCTGCCTCTGCTTTACTGTTTCCATACAAGGTACTAGCATCCAGGTAGGCTGTGGCTTGGTTCATCTGTTCTCTCGGTCCCAGCGAGCAGCCAATGCGAGGGGCGCTTGCAGAACGGATGAACTCTTGACAACGCTCGCGTTGCCTTGACGACCTGGTGGGGGTGGTTAGTGTTGGGGAAGGGATGGCAGGGGAAGGGGAAGGGGAAGTGGGGAGTAGTTTGATGGGGAAACATTCCGGGTGGAAATCGGAAAAGGAAACTCCACAACATTTTAACTTTGCGCCATTGTAACCTAAAAATGTAATGATTACTTTTTGTTTATTTTTGGGAAAAGCATGTAACCGATTAAAAATACGGTTAATAAAAACGGGTAACCGATATTTTGAATGAATTTGCGAATTTTAACATTTTTAGCCGAAGCCGAAACCGTAATTGAATATTCTAGTTTATTATTCGATTATTAAATTAAATAAAAGAGTTCAATTTATTAAAAAAAACATTTTCTATTTGTAGAGATTATTTAAATAACTGTCACTTGATGTGTACTTATGTTTCGTTATTTACATGTGTATAAAATCTATTTTACCGTAAAATATTCATTTAATGAAACTTGCATACTATAGATATGTATGCAATTTACAGGTTTTTATATTGGCAGGAAGATATGCATGTTTTTTTTTTATTAACATATGAGGTAGGAAAGGTATAAAAATTTTCAGAAAATAAATTTATTAGGTGGTTGATATCTCGGACGTTAGTAAAGTATTTTCATCTCGCAAATTATTTATTCTTATACTTTCAAATGTTGCAGACGTTTCTGTTGTATCTAAAAAGAATGAAAATTGCGGGAAGTTGACTATTTCTTTGTTGTAGATAATGGTAGAAATCTATAAATGTATTTTTTGTCTTTATAAATAAAACACATAATGTAAATTATCCGCAGATATCTTGAAATCCTATCATGATACCACATTTTAAGTACGTTCACTATAAATTTTTAACATATTTTAATATGAATATACAATTAATTAAAATTGTAGCGATCCCAAGGTTACATCGCGGGCAATGGCTGCTAGCAGATTTGTTAGGATCGGCTTGTCGCGCTTCTATTGTACCAACGCTCGAAGATACGAGGACATTCCGGAACTTAATTGCTCTACTATTTAAGCCTGAGCAGGGGAGATCACGAGGACAGTTTGATATTAATACGTGTAGTGAACATGAATAGTTACTGATATAAATAAATAGTTGGTGATATAAATATCTTGGGTTTAAGTTTCTATTAATAATTGTTATTCCTAAATTAGTGTTTATATTTGTTTATTCACACTGTCACTTATTTTTATTATTCATATTTCGTTTATTAAACTTAGTTAAATAGATATTAATGTTTCAATTATTTTTACATTTCACCTAAATAAATAAAGTTTACAATATATTAGGTAATGAGAAATATATGATTATCTTAGAAAGTACACATAAGTACACGCGGATGACAATTATTTAAATTGCGCGGTTGTGGTTACACTCCACTACAGACACAATCTCAAACCAGAAATTATATTTTAGGTTTTGTAATTCCTGCTCGATTACGACGACAACACTTTCACGGCCTGTTATAGGAATTATTGTAAATATTCGTCTTTGGCCTTTTATGCAGCTTAAAACTTGATCGCTTTTCATTGATCCATAATACTTTTTTTATTTTTTTTTTTAATATTTTCTTTTAACTTATTTCTAACTGATATTTATACCGATCTCCAAAATTTAAAAACATTCTCAATATGTGTTAACCGTTAACCAATATTTTTTCGGTTACTTGCTTTTATCACAGAATAGTTATATACAGAAGCGACACTCCGTGTTGGTAACTTTCATGTTCCCCTATTCAGTTCTATGATCTTGAAGCATTGTGTAGACCTTTAAATTTGTTCCCTTTCCCTATCTCTCACTAAGATGTGAAGAAACTTTCCGATTTTAAACAATGAGCTCTTTAAATTTGTTCTTTCCTCATCTCTCTTTAATTTTCGTTTCGCTGTCTTACTGTGGCTTCTGTATAAACCTATTCTATGTCCTTATTATCTAATAAACCTACCACTAGCAAACGGCGTATGACTCAAATCATTCCTAACCATCATCCCCCACGTAACCCCCACCACCGCGGCATGTTCATGCCTCCTGTCCTCCCCCCCGCTGTGTACCCCCACCGAGACATCCCGGGCTCCTGGTAGGCTGCTCCTCGTCCCCACCCCCCCGCCTCGCGGCAGCGCGATGCCGTCCTCGTACGCCGGCGGAACTAGCCGAGCGTACTTCGTGTTGGCCGAGCCCCAGAGAGGGGATTGGACATTGTTGCAGTAGCCACTCAGCGAGCGGTAGCGACTGGGTGGACAAGGGGGGGAGGTGGGGAGCGGGCAGGAAGGGAGAGTGGGGGTAAGGGTGGGGAGGGTGGTGATTTGACGTTTGGAGAGGGAGTAACTGCAAAATATTAATAGTTATTTACGTGGGCAGCGGTGTAAGTTAATCTTTACAGGGCGAGCTGGAAATTTGTGAAGCGAGCGACGAAGGAGAGAGCTATCATAATCCAGTGAGCCCAGTAAAGATTAATTGCTCACGTGCCGCGTACAAAATTTTATTTCCACCTTCATAGCGTTTTTTTTTTATTAATTTACTTTATTTTTCAAAAAAAAGATTTACTCTATTTTGGAATCAAAGACAGTTGGCGGTGGTAGAACATTTCATAACTAGACGTTGTCAAATGAGTTTCGCTAGTGAATCAAAATGTACTATAAATATGTATCTCTCACATAAACCTAATTAAATTAAGTTTGTAATATTTATAATAAAATGCACAAAAAACTTTCTATATTTTTTTATGAGCACTGTAAAATTCTACAAGGCTAGCCTTGTTAATTTTTACAGGTTAGTTGCTGTAATTGTTTATTTACTTAGCAACCAAGATGCCTGTAAAGTGACAATTACGTATATAGAAGGTGGAAATAAAGTATATACCGTGAGTATTTTTTATCATGAAACATGGGGTTTTATCATATCAATGGTTACTACGTGATATTTGATTGACAGCAATGTATATTTGCTTGTCTCATACAAGGGGCCCAATGAAAATTATCAGCGCAATTTTTGGCCACTTTACACCAATTTTACAAAAAACGCTCAAACACGTCATTTTTAGTATAAAGGGAGATACCTGAATGGATTAGTACCAATGGCATAACTTCAACCTTAAAATGGGGGTGGACTGCACCTCAAAAATTTTAAATGGAAAAGGGTGTCAAACATGACACAATTCGAAAGGCCTTTCAATTTACTTTTCAACAGTTTTTTTTATTTTTCAAATCATTAGTTTCAAAGAAATAACGTTCAAAAAAAAATTTATCAGGTGTTCAAAATTGCAATCAAGTAGTCTTAAATAAATGACAGAAACAGTATCAATTTATTAGGTGTTCAAAATGACTACCACCAACTTCCATACAATAATAGATATTTTGCTGAAAAAGTCGTCGTACGTTCTGCAACATTTGTGGAGTAATCTGACGACGATACGTTGCCGTAAATGTTCTAAAGATTCAGGTTCAAATAATCCCACAAAAAGAAATCTAACGGTGGTAGATCTGGTGATCTTGCTGGCCATTGTCAAAAGAATTGTTTATTTAGTTTCTGTCATTTGTTTAAGCATACTTGATTGCAATTTTATGCACCTGATAAAATTTGTTTTAATTTCTCTGGAACTAATGATCGGATTTGAAAAATAAAAAAACTGTTGAAAAGAAAATTGAAAAGCCTTTCACACTGTTATGTTTGACATCCTCTTCCATATAATTTTTTTTAGGTGCAATCCACCCCCATTTTAGGGTTGAAGTTATTCCATTGATACTAATCCATTCAGGTGTGCACCTTTATACCAAAATTGACGTGTCCGAACGTTTTTTGTAAAATTGATGTTAAGTGGGCATAATTGCGCTGATAATTTCATTGGGTCACCGTGTATGTGAATAACTTACGTCTCTGCCATATATCTTGTGGCTTCTTCTATGACTAAAGACATGTGTGACATGTTGTATACGTCAGGTTTCATAGAGTGGGATATGGCCATATACCAGGCAGGTGAACCAGGTGGTTGCCTATTGCCTAAAAATAATATTTTTGCTATAATACTGGTGTCCGTTTTAAGAGGCTAACCACTGAGATCTCGAGAACCGTAAGAGATACGAAGTCGGTTAAATTGGGGCAAAGTTGCCGCATTAGCTGGTCATTTCAAGGATGTTGTTGATTTCCCGAAAAAAATCACTAGATGTGAGCAAAAACCTGATTTTGGCAAAGTTACTTTTTGACTTATATTTTTATGTTTCAATTACTACAAGTTTCTAGTTTTCCCATTCTACAGACACTTTCGAGAAATTCATACTAACTTCCAATTTTCATATGGAGCTCAAAGTTGTCTATAATATATCAATGGAAAGAGAAAAAAATCTCTACTTAACATTACTAAAGACAACTTTGAGCCCCATATGAAAATTGAAAGTTAGCTTGAATTTCTCGAAAAGTGTTCGAGTTACGAAAATTAAAATAGTAAAAAATAAAAAAAATCTCTGAAACCCCTATTCCTTTGTTTATTATTTATTCAAAAATGAAATAAAAAGTCACTGGGTCATACCTTTGTCGTATATATTTTTGTTAAATTCTGTATAAACTTCGTGCATTTGCTGATGTGCTCTTTCTAAAAATTGTTCTAGGTGAGAATTTTGTACAGGAGGTAAAGATACTTGTGTAGACACTATTTTACAGCATGATAGGAAATATATCAGGCACAGGCACATATTTAGGCACGCTGATTTCATTGCAGTTCTGAAACAAAAAAAATACATATGTACTAATCGTTAAAATATACATAAAAAAAATGTACTTTAATTGCTATAGTAACTTCTACTTTATGATAATAAATATAGTTAATTCGATTTGTATACTCTGTTAAACTCGTGCAGTGTTTCCGAAACAAAAGAAAATTTTCCTAGGGGCAATGCCTCTAACCCCAAGAAGACATTTCCCTTAGCGCAGATTTTTTTTAGATCAGTAATAAAGCCCTGAATTGTGATTATGTTAAAGAACGATTATATCTCCTTCTATTTTTACTACTACCCCAAATGGGTGTGAGTTACACCTTTAAAAATATTTTCAGTGAATTCCTTGCACCAAAGTACCTACATATGTATTCAAATTTTCATGATAAAATTCCTTCTAGTACAGTCACAATTATACTTTGAATATCAACCAATAGGAATCCGTATGACCGATAATAATACGCATTTCAAGATATACCGGGGATTCTGAGACGCTAGCACTCGGTAGTGGGCCTTCGGGCCTCCGCCCCGCCTGGTGGTACGGCTAGACCGCCTTCCAGGAGATCTCATGCCCTGAAGGTAGTCTAGTTCAACCGGCTCGGAATTGGAGCACGCTTCAGCGAGTGTTCTAATTCTTAGCCTATTGAAGCCAGATCACATTCTGGAGCAGATTTGACAGCTCTGGTTTTAGTAGGTCAAGAATTAGAGCATTCTGAAGTGTTTGTCTAATTCTAGATATGCTGAAACCAGAGCACATTCTAGAGCAAGGAAGCTCTGGATTTTGCTCTAATTCCAGTGGACCAAAAATTAGAGCAAGTATTCAGAATGGTCTGAATCTTGGCTTAATAAAATCAGAACACTTTCTGGAGCAATTTTAGCTGCTCTGGATTGTGCTCTGGTTTTAGTGGGCCCGGATTTAGAACACTTAGAAGGGTTTGCTCTAATTCTAGGTCTGCTGAAAAAAGAACACATTTTGGCGCAGTTTTGGCTATTCTTTATAGTGCTCTGGTTTCAATGGGTCAGGAATTAGAGCACTCAGAAGTGTTTATTCTAATTCTAGGCCTAGTGAAACCAGAGCATATTTTGATGAAGTTTTGGCAGTTTTGGATTGTGCTCTGGTTTTAGTGAGTCAGGAATTAGGCTCTTGTGTAACTTTTCCACTTCGCATGTAATGTGCGTTTTACAATAATATGTATTAAACTATTATGCATACTATTTAAATTAATTCCGTTTACTTTTTTTAATAATCGATTGTATGTTGAAACATTAATTTTAAATGATATTGGCAAAAAAGTAGAACAATTGTCTAAAATAAAATATTGCATTAGGTTTCTGGTACTGAATAGTTGTTGTATTTCGGCTAAAGGTTACGACTTATGGCTAATTGTGCATGTAAACAATGTGAGCGCAACCTTACCTTGTCTACATGTAATTAATTAATTACCAGTTAGCAGGAAAACGGTCACAACAACTGTAGGAATGCGTTGTGTAACCAATTTTCTTTAGTTTGTTTTAATTGTATGCATAAATGAACGCATTAATCATACGCATGTTATTATAGGTGAAAACTTTTATTATATTATGAACTATAAAAGATAAATATAACTTATTTATGATATAAATATTTGAACAGACTAAATATTTCAGTAAAAATATTTTATTGCACACACATAAGATTTTATTATTTAAATTTATTAACTAATAAAAAAATATTTGCCATGTATAACCAAATAAAAATAGCCATTATGGTGTATACTTCATGCCAGTTAAACGTAGATTTCAAATAAATGTAAATAATTTATTATTGACCAAAATCGATAATGAAAACTATCAATTTTTAAAGAAACTTAAGTTTGCAAATCCAAAAATTGTTTGAACTCATTAAAGTGTGAGTTATGTATTTACAATTTAAATTTGCTATCTAATTTAAATAAATAATGTTCGGTCTTATAAACCATAGTTAAACTATGGGTTAGTTACTGGACGGTTAAATTTAATTGCCAACTAAATTTTTGTTGTATTCTATAGAGAAAATAACGAAGTAAATTTAATAACCCTCAGTTAAACTTAGTGACCATACATCAAATTCAAATATTGTACAATAAATGGCAGTTCATGTAATAAGCCATGACCTGTCAAATATTAGATTAAAAATAAATAAAAAGTTGATTAGAAACATAGAAGGTAACAAAATGTTAGGATTTATTTTGAGAATTGGGGAAAAATTTAAAAATATAAGTACTTTTATTTCGTTGTATTACTCTCTAGTTCGTTCTCAACTTGAATTTGCTGCTGTATGTTGGTCTCCAGTTTACTATACTTATATAAATCGTATAGAAGGTATTCAACGTAAATTTATTTTCATATACATATGAAATTTCGTAACTGTTCCATTTCACTAGGTGCTTTGCGAGTACGTCGGGTGATTTCAGATTTAACTTTTCTATTTAAACTTTTAAATAATAAATTAGATTGCCCAGTACTTCTAAACAAAATATCTTTTAGAATACCTACATATTCTACTAGATCACAAATGCTGTTTGCATTGTCAAGCTGTAGAACTAATTCTGCTAATAATGCACCACGTCTCAGAATGATATCCACCTATAATAAATTGTCATTTGTTCCTAACTTTCCTGACATGTTTAATTGTTCTCTTAGAATATTTAAATCATTTATTCGCAATCTATGTATTTAAAATTTTCGCTCTATCTTTATTAATGTTTTATTAATTATTTCATTTCAAATTGTATTTACTATTTTTGCCTTTGACTATTTTGTAACAGTTTATGTATAAAATCTTCTAGTGCTGCACTGTAATTGGAATTTATCCTGTTGTGCAGTCCAATTTCTAAATAAACAAAACTGAAACGTCAGATATGCTACTTAATTTTTGTGAATTTAAAATATTAAGTTAAAAGAACGCAGAATTTAGAGTTTGTTTTATATTTATTCATGGAAACTGCTATTTTCAGGTAAAAGTATACAAAATTAATGCCAACATGTGGATATTGTTTTTTACTTAAATATAGGGTGTTCCATTTAAAATAAGAAAGTTGTGCTCCATATCTTGAGAATCTTGTTTGATAATTTAATCAACCTCATATCATCCTGTATTTAAAATTATGTAGCTTTTATAGTTCCCGAGATAGCAATGGTGGCCCTTTTAAAATTAACACCCTGTATATACCATGATTGTGAATACAACTATTGAGATCATCGCCTTGTATCCGTCGTTTGCTTCGTACCCCGGGACATAACTTGTGTATGTGTATAATATTCTTTTCCACATTTTACTTTTGAAAGATAGATAATTTTAAAGTATGTAAGTACAATTTTATTTGCAAAAAAATAGATGAAAGGAAGCGAATAATTGTTGCCAAAAACTAATAAAACTTACACATGTTTCTTATACTTATGTAAACATAAATTAGATGCCAAAAATTTGCTCTTATAATAAGCACGTTTCAAAAAATGAAACACAATCTTTGGCAATCACTTCTAATAATTTTTTCATGTCAAACTTTTAAAAAACTAATAATTTGACTATTTCACAATGTTAACCTTTTGGTCCACGCCTTATAAGACCATGAATATACCATAAACAAGATAAATTATCAACAAAAATGACTGTATATTACTGATCCACCTTCCATTGTCTCACAACAATAATAAGTGAAAGTACAACAATCACTTGATTTAAAAAATCGTCATCTTTGTTTTAGAAGTCATTAACAAATTAGTTTACATTTTTCAAGTCATTGTGAGTAATTTTTATTAAGTTTGACATTTAAAATAATCAATTGTTTACAAAAGAGGCAGTTGTTTAACATTGACATTTTAAATATAAAACAAAAATATCATTGAGTGTTCTAGTTATGCTGTTTTATAATCAGTAAACCCAAAAACACGATTTTCCTAGAAGTTAGGTTAGGTTTTTTTTTGGGTGAACGACAATAATTTAGCAGCAATTCGCCTACGGCTTGTGAAATAAATTTCACTCTCAGGATTAAATCATGCACTTTAGTCCCTCAGTATATAATATATTATTTTTCAATAGAAGGATCTTCAGGCCTATTACTTCCTTATTTCTTAAAGAAATTCAGGGCCCAAGTTTAATCCGAAAAAATCTTATTCTTTTGTTAGAATAATGTGAGGGATACACCGTTGTTTTTTTTAATACTTAAAATTCACTTATAAGTATATGACTTTTTGTAATAATGTTTACTTCATTATACTGTATTTATCCCTAAAATTGATTTACAACGATAATTTCATTAAAGTTGATTGTTGTTGGTGTTTCAAATGTTTCTACATTGTTTTACAAATTAATGTGAGTGTATTTTAATTAATGATGATGATTAAGTCATGTATAAAGCTATTAATATTTTTATAATCAGCTGAAGAACACAATAGTTTCAATGATTTTATCAAAAAAACTGCACACAACACAATAAAACGTATAATCATAGTTTTTCAATGAAGTTTCATTGACCCAAAGTCATATGATCAAAGATACGATCTTATAACGGAATAAATAATATTTTCATGACCAAATTGATGGCCACTTTGATAAGAAATGGTTTTGAATGCACATTCTAATGGAAACAAATTTATTATTTATTAGAATATAATTTTTATGGTGATATAAGTACACGTCAACACCTTATATCGATCAGCTATTTTTATATTAAATTTGTAGTATTTATAAGTGACTAGAATTATTTATTTCTTTATTTAAATTTATTTTGAACATAAAAAAATCCTGTTAATATTGTAATTATGGCAGTAGCGGATCCAGAAACTTTTCTAAGGAGGGGCAAGTAATCGTTTTTTTTTAGGTAATAATAAACAATAAAATATATAATAATATTAACCACACAATTTATTAATTAACACAAAATCATTGAGTAAGAAAAAAATATCAAAAATTAAAATTATACCTACAAAAAACCTAAATTTGAAATCAATATAACTTTTTTCATCGGTGCGAATCGGGTCAAAACTTTCTTCGAATCCAACTCCTTTAAAGAGTTTTAATTTCCTTAATATAGGAAAGCTCGTCCAGCCCTAGTTTATAATTGTTTGCAGCTTTAATAATATTGTTAATAATTTATTTTCTCATAAATAAATATCAGCACCAAATTGTTTCAAAAATTCATTAGTACTGACTTTTCACCAAATATCGATGTGTAGATTTCCTAAATTTAAACAGAATTCAATTGTTTCTTTTCATTCTTGAGACATAGGCGCTCGCAGAATTTTCGACAAGGAGAGACTAAATGAAAATTTCGTTAGAAAGTTAATATTTTCGTTTATATTTTATATTATATATCGGAGCTATGTTAATTTAAAACGTAACCCATTTTTATAAAAAAAATAATTCACAGTAGGATTTATTTTTTAAAAATATATTTAAGAAAACTTCTAATACATTACAGAATTAAAACAAAAATATTAAATACACATTATATACGTTAAGGGAAGAAAACAAAACATATAAAAACAAACTAATAGGTTATAGCGCCTTGTCATTTTAGTTTGTTCTATTTAACTTTTTATATTAAATATCTAACAAGAAAATTGTAATACTACTAAATATATAAAACTACAAAATATATATTAAATATGTATATTGCAGTTATTACTTTTAAATTGCAATTGTACGTATTACAATTTTCTTGTTAAACTTTAACAATTCATACACTGTATTATAATTTACGGTATTAGTTTGTAAAAATATCTAAAAATCATAGGCGTGCGTACGGTGGGTGCCATGGGTCGTGGCACCCCCTAATATATTACTAATAATTAAAAGTTTATATAAATGTTAAAATGAAGAACTTACGTACATACCTATGTACATAAATATTGCAGGCAAGGAAAAGGCAAACATATATTTTATTCTCTAACTATTCATAGAATTTGTTACTTTATTACTCTTCTATTTGATATATGAAATGTATCTTTGAGAAGACTAACTAAATTTATTCTGCCAATTTTTAAAAATTGTGACAATATGATGTTTTCAACGTATATAGTGACAGAGTTAAAACAAACCAAACATCATTATTAAACCAAAAATTGTGTTGATAAACGCGAAATATCCCAAAAATACTTATTATGTACCCAATATTTTGATTTTAGGAAATAGTGTACATTGATAGATCTCGACGCGCTGATTTCAAATTTTCAAACGGAATTTAATTATCATTTTTCGTTTCTAAGATACTTGATGCCAAAATTGCACCTCAAAAAAGTGTGTTTTTTGGCTATATCTCTAAAATGGGTAGAGATAGAATGTCAACGATTATACCAGTCGATTCTACCGGCAAAATTACATGAAGAAATGTTTTCTCGGCATATACGTTCTTTGGAACGATTTGGTGAAAAATGAGATAATCAAAAGAACCTAAATTTCAAAATTTCTCCGAGGAACTTTTTTTCTCAAAAACACTTCATTTCCTAGACTTAAGTAAATATCGATGCGCTAATTTCAAATTTTCAAACCGAATTGCATTATCTCTTACCGTTCTCGAGATATTCGTATTCAAAGTTGAGTTTTAGCAATAACTAAAAAAACAGGTTTTTAGGTATACTCGTTTAAGCGTTAAGTTTACGACTTCGGCGACTTCACCAATCGATTCTACGGGCAAAATTACATAAGTACACCAATTTTTAGAATTTTATTGCATAGGATACAATTTGTAGAAAGGAAAAACGAAATCGACGAAAATCGAAAAAATGGCAAGACCTTAGATTTTTTTCGATTTTTAGCCATTTTCAGTTTTTTCCTTCTAGAAATTCTATCTGTTGAGATAAAAATCTGAAAATTGGTACACTTATGTAATTTTGCCCGTAGAATCGAATGGTGAGGTCTCCGAAGTCGTATACCTAACCATTTAAGGAATATACCTAAAAAACCTGATTTTTTAGGTATAACTTTGAATTCAAATATCTCGAGAACGGGAAGAGATAATTGAATTCTGTTTGAAAATTTAGAATCAGCGCATCGATATCTACTTAAATGCAAAAAATAAAAAAAAATTGGAGACAAAAAGTTTTGAGGTGAAAAATAGAAATTTAGGTTTTTTCATTTTTCTTATTTTCCACCTAATCGCTCCAAAGAACGTATATGTGGGCAAAACATTTCTTTATATAACTTTCCCCGTAGAATCGAATGATAAAGTAGTTGAGATTGTATCTCGACTCATTTTTTAAATTTACTTAAAAAACACACTTTTTTGAAGTGCAACTTTGACAGCAACTATCTCCGAAACGAAAAGAGATAATTTAATTGTGTTTGTAAATTCGGTATTAACGTCGTTAACACTTTAAAAAATATTACTAACAAAATTTAGTAAAATTTTTAAATTTTCGAGCTAAAAATTCGATATTTTCAAATATTTTCGGATTTACGAAAAAATACAGTATCAGTGGCTTTAGGAAATACTTTCTCTGTTATTACTATACAAAGTAGTAAAATAAATGGTTCCACTTAAATCTAATACTTTTATTTTATAATAATTATTATAAAAAATTATTTTGGCACCCCCCAAAAGAAAAGTTCTGCGCATGTCATGCTAAAAATATCTAATAAACATGAATTATTTATAGCTTTTTTCCAAATTTGTGGGTGTGAAGTACACCTAAGTGATTATTTTTGTATATGTATTTTTATTGAGTAATAATTGTTAAAAACTTTAAAAACCATGAGACCCTCTTTGTCCCGTCCCTGCGGGCGCCTATGTCTAGATATAAAAGTTCATCATTCGTTTCAAATTCTTAAGGTTTAACTGTAATTGGAATTAGCTTTAAAAAACTATTCATATTTTATTTGAAAATATGAATCTTGAATTTATTTTTGACGCATCAGTTAAACAGACAAATTAATTTTATCTCCACCTTCTATATAATTGTCACTTTACGGGGTTCTTGGTAGCTAAGTAGATAAACAATTACAGTAACTAACCTGTAAAAATTTACAAGGCTAGCCTTGAAAATTTTACAATGCTCATAAAAAATAATAGAAAATAATGAAAGTTTTTTATGCATTTTATTATAAATATTACAAACTTAATTTAATTAGGTTTATGTGAGTATTATACACATATAGTTCATTTGATTCACTGGCAAAACTCATTTGACAACGTCTAGCTATATAAATTGTTCTAACACCGCCAACTACCTTTGATTAAATTTGAGTAAATCTTTTTTGAAGAATAAAGTAAATTAATAAAAAAAAAAACGCTATGAAGGTGGAAATAAAATTTTGTACGCGGCACGCGTGCAATTAATCTTTACTGGGCTCACTGGAATATGAGAGCCCACTCCTTCGTCGCTCGCTTCACAAATTTCCAGCTCGCCCTTTAAAGATTAACTTACACCGCTGGCCACGTAAATAACTATTACGGAAGTAAGAATATATTTGTATTGTATATATCTAAACATAAATAAATAATGTCATGTTAATAATCATATTGTATGTAAATGAATAAGCCTAACTTTGCGTTACAACATCGTGTACATAAACTCATGCGACATATTTGTATTTTCCAGGTCCTCCTAAATGCGGTCCTGCCGTCGTTATGCAAATAGTGCAACTGTGTAACAAACGGACAGCCGAAGTGCGTTAGATAAAATCTCGAGTGAAAGTGACTAACATTGTTGACCTTTACATGCCGTAAACGAAGACGAACCTCTGTGTGTGGAACCCACAGCACCCACGGACACTGACGGCTCCCGATGCCCCCAAAATGACACAGTGATGGATCGGTGCTGATGCTGATGCAACCACAGATGGAGAAAATGTTTATATCAACCTATTGATGCAACACGCGGTGATGGATTTATTTATAAATGACAGGTAATGGATTGATAGACTTCAATGAGATATTTTAAGATACAGTTAAAAATATATAGGTCAATAAAATAATTATGGTTATGGATAAACTATTAGTTTAATAGTTATTTAAGTGATTCGTAAAGGTTGACGATAATACGATAATGTATTTTAATAGAAAAAATCAGACGAAAACTGACACCTTGTCGGTGTGTTTTTGAACCGGAAAGTGTGTTATTCCAGTATTTTAATAAATTATAATATAAAAGTCCGGGAATATTATAGTACCATTAAGATATTTGCAGTGACGTCGCCAGCCAATTTTATTTGGGTGGGCACAGATCGGTCCGACATTTTTTCGAGTATTTAAAATCAATATTTTTTAATAAATAAATGTTATTTAATTAATGAAAATATATTTTTTCACATTTGTTAAAAGTGCCGGTTACCTTAACCATCGATTAATAAAAAAAATATCACATCGTAATATTGTCGTAAATTTTCAAAAATATACGTTATTTACTATTTCGATGCGATAATTTTCTATTACCCGATAGTTAAGATATCCAAAACAAAACTTTAAATTACATTCAATTTATATAGTTATCCTTCTAACTAAATTTGCAAGCCTCTTATTAGTCATAGTTTTTTTCTAAAATAAGTCTTTATTCTTCTTAAACAAGAAAAAGTTATTTCTCGTCCTGCCCTTGAATCGGAAGTCAGATTTTCCTTTTCATTTAATTCAAAATAGGCAATAGGCAGTTGGGTGGGCACCTGAGTGGGCACAGATACTTTCAGGGTGGGCCAGTGCCCATGATAGTATATTGTAAACACATTATCTCACGGTAACCATAGACAACGTGAGATATAAATTCATAAATAACAGTTCTGTCAAAAATCGTATTGTTTAATGTTTGTTTGTAACTAGATTAGAGGGAGTAGTGAAATGAAGACATCTTTATTATTAAAATATAAATGAATTAGAAAATAATATCGTGGTCGTACAAAAAGTATAGTAGGTATGTATAGTCTTTTTCACGAAAATGTGATCGTACGTCATACCTAGTAATAAAATTGTAGCCAAAACAGAAATGTTACTATCCCTAGCATATACCCAGTAAAATACACGGAACTTAGTGTCTTTTACTAATAAATGGTTGGTAATCCTGTACAACGTTGCCATTCTCGAAATGTCAAAAAATAATATTATTTTTGAAAAATGTCAAAAAATCGAGCAAAAAATTTAGGAAGTTGTGCACAGAATATGGTGAATTCTGTAATAAGGTATTTCAAACAAGAACGTGACAAACGAAGATACAGAGGGGGATGATGAATAAATTTAATTTATTTTATGTAAATAATTAACAATATGATATATACACACCTTGTAAACTATGCAACCTCAACACTTGAATGTACCCTACAAATACTTGGCAACGTTGCATCAGGGAACATTATGACGTACGATCACATTTTCGTGAAAAAGACTATACAACTCGCTTGGAATGTCCATTTATACTCGTATGATTTTCTTACTGTATGAAATGAGTACAATTCCATGATTGTTGAACAATATACTATTCCGGCCTATGACAAAGTATTCCCGTATTGTATGCAGTTCATTGTTTATTAATTTATTTATAATTGCTTATAATAATGAATTTTCTAATGAAGAATTGTATATAGTTCTCTTATTTTGTTTAAAAGATTATAAAAATACACCTAGGAACACTAAAAAGGGCGAAAAATACTAGCAGTACTGTATTTATCGCAATGTCATATGTCATATATAGCAAGCTAGCTTATATCTATGCGCGCGCAGTGAGAAGCGTAATTCGGCACTGCAAAACAAGCAGTCCCTTTGCTAAATCAGTAGTGTAGCTCCGTGCTCACAATATTTATCGTGTTTATTCCGTATCTTTATATATTTGGACATTATAATTAAAGACATTATTAGAATTATTCACAATTATGTCCCCAGAAATGCAACCTCAAGAAATAACGAAACAAATTCATACATTCATATTTATTTTTTATTATTTTTACGATAATTTTGATATTTTATCGAATCACGCATTTACAATGTGTTTTAAAATTTTGTAAACACCTCCATTATTGAATCGAACGAATCGCCATTGTATAAACCTATCGAAAAGAAAAAAACTTTTATAGAAATAACATTGATACGCATGTTGAAATATACTACTATTTGTTTATGTAAATTTTTACATAATTCGTACACACTTTCAATCTTTCAAAATTCGTACATTTTCTTCAATAGTTAGAATTTAATTAAATTTTGATTTATCCATGGCCATGTGAATTACTGAAACACTACACTGTAGCAACAATAATAAATTTAACCTGTAATTAGCTAACAACCAAAATTTCTTTACCACAAAATTTCAACATTTACATACACAACACGTACATAATTTAGTAAACATTTACTTAAACGCAAAACACCTTTCAGTATCTGTCAATTCACATAAACAAATCTAAAGTAATTCACTGTTTAGCTGTTTAGCACGTAAATAACTTTGGCAGTACCTATATATAAAATTATTTCCAACAAAAATGAGTGCAGTTAGTTCCTAGAAGGATAACTGGGAAATAAAGAACGAGTTTCGTAATAATAGGCCAATTCTGAACAAATCTGTAAAACTTACAGATCTGTAAATCTGTAAATAATGAACAAAATCGCAACGAAAGTAGCCACTCTTATGTATAATTTTATATTATCAACAAAAATAGATGCGTTTTTGTCAGTTTTTTACAAATTTACAGATCTGTAAGACACAGATTTGTTCAGAATTGGCCTATAAATTGTCATTTTATTTTGTAAATAGGTTACTGGGTACCATTAAAAAATCGACTATTATTAAATAAGTTCATAATGCTATTGATTGTTTCTAATATTTTAATAATCAGTTGTGGCTACCACAGATCGACAATATCGAAAATGTACGATATTCGGTGAGCTTTTTTTTTGTGATTTTGTTTCATTTCCATAACTAAAAAAAATGACATTTTGAAAGTAAAACAAAATAATTGTATGGCAGATGTCAACAATTGTCATTTACCTAGCAACCTCAGAATATTAAAGCTTTTTTCAGCTATAATATTCCTATGTCCAGGGTCGTGTAGTAGTCGTGGGTGACATTGGGCTCATTTTGTCCTGCCATCTTTTGGATGTTCACCAGAAGTTTGATAGAAATAATAATTTAGTTGGCTTTTATTTTTATACATTAAATTTGTAGTATTAACATTAATATTACATTTCCATTTATATGTTAAATGTTCTAACAGCTTTTCCGATTTTGATTTCTGATGATGTGAGTCTATGGGTGTATTCCATTTGCCACTTTGAACTGATCCAACTTACACTTTTGAATCCGGATCACTTATTTTTCATTCCATTTAACTGGATCACTTTACTCCTTCTACAGAATGAACTGATCCTAAGTAATGCACTCGCCGAGGTAGATCAGTTGATTCAGTTCAGATTGCCGCGTGACTTTGTTATATATCACAAACAAAACTTTCTGCGAGATGTTTCAAAATATTTCTACTTCCTTTCGTTTCATATCTTCAAACTTCCCTTCTATATAGATTATTTTGTCAATCATACTCAATTTATTAACAAGAAATAAGAAAATAAATGTTTTGTATAAAAATTAAAGCCAACTAAACAGTATTATTTCTATTAAGCTTCTGGGGAGCAACCAATAGATGGTAGGACAAAACAAGCCCAATGTCATACATTTAAGTTACAAGACTCTGATTGAAACACATAACTACAAAGCAGAGTATGTATATAATAATTTAAAATATTTGTACAAATCTATATAAACAAATGATTGATTTTTGATTTCGATACAGAAAATATTGTACAAACCTCTTGCGTGATTTTTTTTTCCAGATTCGTTCTATTGCAGCTTAACTTGTAAGTAACTCCCGCCTATCAGTATATAGATAAGGGAGGTATTGTTTTTGATCAAGTAGTAAGTAAGTTTATAAGATAAAATAAGTAAATATAAAGTTTTATTGTAGAATTTTAAAAGATGAAAGAAATATATAAGGAATATATTTACATGCGTGAATCAAGGTAAGTACATACAAATTTTATGAAGGAAATTTTAGGTATGAAATGAATCAAAAATATTCTGAACTGCAATAACAAACTAATTATAAAACTAAAAATTGAATGTACTGAAAAACTAATACAGAATATATTACTACAAGTGGTGGAAGGTAATGTGTTGGACACATCAGATTTTTTACGATTAGCGTATAGTATATTTCACTATGTTCTTACAAGAAATAGTTTAGGATCCCATTATCATCTATGTACCTAATTCTCAAAACTATCAGTTCCATTCGCTTCACTTCAAATGTAAGTAAAGTGAAACGGATGACAAAAACAATACAGCTATTATATGTAAATGGGTTGATTTATTGGTAGAAGAGATTACGGTTGATGATTTTCACGTGCTTTTGTAAAGTTCTGTAATTTTTAAGCCGATTATCTCAAGTGTCGGTTAACTAGCATCCGTAAGGTCAGTTCTTGGCAAATATTTTATCATTTTATACAGTTTTCCATCTGTTGCTCAAGTGTTGCAACAGTAATGCCAATTTTGCATTACTGTTGTAACTATAAAAGGCAGGATTATGTAAACTGAGCATAGCCGTGTAATAGAAGGGTTAGAAACAAAAATACCGCGAACTTCGACATTTCCAGTGTTTACAATCTTCTCCTCACGGCTGGCGGCTAAAAGTAGCACGCACTTGAGGAGTAATTAACTAATTATACAAACAAGCCGGGAAGATTTGATGAATGATTTGTTTGAAAAATACTTTCTTTTCTCCCACACGTTTTTATTCCATTATTGTAATTAGTGATTTTTTAATTAATTCACACAGTTTCCCTCAAAGTATCGCATCAGCTGATCATCAGATAATTAAATTTCTTTTGCTATAATTCTTATTGTTATTAAATTTTTACAAGGATAAATATATCATCCACATACAATTTTACAACAATTACTATTTTTTACTTAATTCGCATCGTTTACACGAAATTAAATTATCATATAATTTTCACAATTTTTTCTTTTAGTTGTAAACGTTAACAATAGTAACACATTATTCCATTAGGGAAATCGAGATGAGAATTTAATCTGTTTAGAGACAATTATACTTGTATTTTAGTGGAATATGATATATTACAACAGATTAGTTATTCATATTTACAAAACTGATATGTTATCATGATCATCTGTGGCACAACATTTCTAGATGGAATGAAACCACAGAATAGTTATATACCGAAGCGACAGTAAGACAGAGAAACGAAAATTAGAGAGAGATGTGGAAAGCCAACAAATTTAAAGGGTTCATCGTTTAAAATCGGAAAGTTTCCTCACATCTTCGTGGCTCGAATTTCTTGTTTATAATTATTAACACTCTTTTAAAATTTTCAATAAGGGGACAATAATAAAAATATAAAAATACAGGATTTGATTTCTAAGAAGCAACCAATATGTTATCAATCACTTTGATAAAAAATAGAAAAAGAAATTATCAAAAATAAATTATTATATTTCACATATTCCAAAGGGAAAGAAGCTGTTTCAGCTTTCCACGCTTTGTCGACGTTCGTGTACACGATGATACTAGCTGATTCAAAGTTGTACTTGCTAAACAATTATTTAAAAACACACAATGTGATGCTTGTGAGACGATTTTTCGAATTTGAAATTTTGAATTAGACAACAACATATTTATACATTATAAAGATCATAATTTGGAGAATTCTGAGTTTGTAAATTTAAAAATAAGAACACACGTATATTTTTATAATTACACATGGGCGCCCATAAATATTTTTCAACGGGGGGCAAAATAAAGAAAAAAAAAGATATATATCCAATTGTACCAACAACTCTTAAATTTTAAACAACATTTAACAAAAAATGCTAATCGAAATTTTTATAGCATTGTTGAATAGGTAGTTCATTTGATATTCTATTCCAATGTGATATTATTCATTCAAGGGAAACTTTGATATTATAGAGATAGACTGCAAACATATATTTACTAGTAAAAAAAAAGAATTGTTAAAAAAAAAAATACACATAATGTAATTTTTTTGGATAGGTTTGTATGGCAATTTTCAAATTAATCCCATCTTTCGAAAATATCTCAGAAATTTCATTAGGAACCTCTTCAATAAAATGAAGTTTATTGTAGTTAATTGTCTCAGATTTCTCTACTTTTTAATGACAGTTAAAATAACTAACCACAAATACTAACAGTATTATTTGTCCCACACATAAAAAGGCTAAGCCGTAAGATATAGCAAACATTAATAAATTTCTTATAAAACATAACGATGGTGAAAGAATTAAATAATAAATTTGCGAAAGCCAGGGGAGGGCAAGTGCCCCCTCTTGCCCCCCCTTATGGGCGCCCATGTAATTACATATTTGATTTAGAAAATACTTTTTATATAAATATTGAAAAATTTATTTGTATTAATTGGCTTTGTTAAATACATATTAAAAAAAATTAAAACTAACTGTAGAACAAGCCAATTTTGCATTGCAATTTTCAGTGATCGAGAAACTTTTCGGTCTAAAGAGCTAGATTTCCATATACTGTGACAAACTTTCAGAAAAGGTACAAAAGATGTTTTAATTTGAATTAAAAAAAATGTATCCTGTAAATTTTAACTTAACTACTTATGTTTACAACCGAATATTGTGTTACGGTTTCGGTTTCGGCTGAAAATCGTGTTTCGGTCGGAACCAGTAAAAACACATTGAAAAGATGTTAATTCAAGTACATGCGTTAACATCTTAAAATCTGAAAAATGGTATAATTAATGTCTCCCTTTACACTTATATCACGGTTGGTAAAAACAATTTCAAAATTTAGGGAGTTTTGTGTTGATTGGTGTTATTATGTACATTTGTAAATTTAATTGTTATTTGAACTCTATCCTTATTTTTGTAACAGCAACCGATTGTAAAATCTTGCTCTTTTTCTGTTTAAATTTATGACGCAAATATAAAATTATTAATAAAATATTGTATTCGTATATTTATAGTTTGACATTTGATAATTTTTGACATTATATTATTACAAATGGTACTAAGTAAAAACAAAAATCTAATGAACTATAACGAAAATCGTAAGCATGTTGTTATAGTTCTATAAAAGACGTAAAATAGGAATACTTATTAATAACATTTAAGAAGTAATAAAATCGAAACTAAGTAAAATAACATCGTTATTATTTGACCGTTAAGTGTCAGAAATATTAAATTTTATAACTGGTTTACGACCTATTTTATTGACTTTGAGTTTTGCCAAAGTGGGAAAGTATTAAAAAGATATTAAAGCAACATCGCTTTATCACTTGTTCTTTCCGTAGCTCATCAACGGAAACGGAAACGAAATTTCGTTTTGAAATTCTACGCACATTGTTTACAAACAAAAGACGAACCAGATCGGTGTTAAGATTCATCTTGAGAACCGGAAGATATAAACCCAATTAATATCAACTCTAAATTTAAACTATCTGGGATATATATTTATCCTAACCTCAAAATAAAAAACAGAAGTATTTTAAACATATTATCAGCCAAATTTTTCTTTTTTTGTTGCACATTTATTTGTGTTTCAATACAATGTCAACCTATTTAATAAGTTTCTAATTTCCGCATTTTTGACAAGTATAAGATTTCAAATTGCATTTGTAATATTTTTACGGATTATAAGTTCCAAATAAATGAGATACATTTTTATTCTAGTAATTGTTGGTTATAGGAATTAAATTCAAGATTTTATGTTTCAGCGAAATTTATTTTTACTGCAATCATTTTCTAAATTTCATTGCTTATTAGTCAAGAAATATACAATCGCGAATTAAATACGGTTCCGTGATTCAAAAATAGTATCATAAATTAAGTGTTATTCGAAGAGTAATAGAAAATTTTACAGGTTTATTTGAAATTGAAATTCCAAAATCAAAATAAGTGTATAGCATATTTTTTTATAAAAACGTATATGTCGCTTCGGAGGCAGCCGTTTTTACAATTACATTAAATATAAATTTTAAATTTTGGTGGTAATCTGTGCATTCTAACATATTATTAACTTTGCTACTAGGGAAATGAAAAAAATAATATTGGAGGAAATATTCTAGGTATGAAAATAAATTAATTATCATTTTGTATTCATAAAAAGAGCACTCTAAATGTTTCGCTGTTCTAACTTTGTTTTGGATATTCTGTGCTGTGATTGATTAAATTTCCAACGTTTTTTTTTTTAATAGACTACAGACTTAAAAAAATGTTCAAACTTTGAGAGAAAAAGAAACAAATTTCTTATAAATAATATAACAAAACAAAGATATTAGATAAATTGCAAGCGTTACTTAAAAAATACTTCACTCACATCTTATTGTTAAATTGAAAAAAATTGATGTGGACACCATATGACTACCTTGTCCGTTAAATTATTTTTGCTGCACTTCGGCTAAACTTATTTGACTTGAAAGTGAGATCGTTCTACAGCTAATCATTTCATATCTTCGAACTTACCTTCGAAATGGATCACTTTTTGTAAAATTTTATTAAAATGTTTTTCGCTATTCCTTATTGCATTACACAATAGTATATTCTACACCAAGTACAGAAAGAATTGTATGAGAAAAGTGCTACTTTCCATAGAGGTCGTAGAAAAAAAATTATTTTAATCGCTCAAAAACTTGCAAAGAAAGAGATATATTGTTTTCATTTATTTCGTACATATTTCTCACGAAATATATTTTGACAGTAGTCAATGTCAATTTATTATTAAATGTTTCCTACAAAAATTAAAAGCTAACTAAATTATTATTTTTATTAAGTTTCTACCAAAAGTAAACTGCCCCTTTGAAAAGGCCAATTGGAATAAAAATGGAGGTATATGACAAGTTATTATTGCAATTCCATAAAAAAATTAACATTTTACGGCTAGTAGTTTGAGTTATGCACTGCCGATTGCAATAAAAAAAGCAAGGTTTGTACCTATAACTAGATGTTATAGCAGTCCTATATACAAAATTTGAACATTTTACAGAACATACATACGTACAGAAGAATCACCGAAACTAATGAAAATGAATTTAGGGATAATCAAAATGATTATTTCCGTTGAAATCTGAAAACCGAAATTTTTCGTGATTTTTTTTTTTTTCAGTTCGTACAAGGAAGTAAAAACAAATGATAATTTATTTTTCCTCTCCTGGATACCCCCATTACCAAAACTCAGTGCACGCCTATGTGTTCCCCTTGATGTATTATAATATTGTTGTGATCACTTTATGGAGTACATATTAAAACATTCTTGTAAGAATAAAAGTATAATGACATATATTTATAGAATTATAATCAATGTAAACAAGTCCATATATTTTCCTATAAAAACTAGCCTAGTTTAAAAAATAGACCATTTCTCATATGTCTTTTTAATGCTGTTGAATTTATTTCGGGAGCATTTTATATGACATTTTCCGGGTTACGTGTAAATCATTAGGGGACGAATAGAACCATGCAGAGATTTAGGTTAAACTTAATCTATTTTAAATACCATTCCTGACAGTCACTAGCATTTCATCACGTGTAATTAAAAATATATTTTGCCGAGACATTAGTTTTGTAATATACAGTAATGAGAATTGAGACATGCCATGTGTATAAGTAAATTGTATACTTTAAAACATCATGAGTAAAAGGAAAATAAATATATTTATCATCGTGACTTATTATCCAATATAGATATTAACATTCACTTGTTAATATAGTTGTTTAACGACGGCTATTTACAGTAAATAAAAAAATATTTGCGCACTAAGTTTTTTTTTTGTTATAACTATGTATATAATTCAATATATATAAATACAAAATTACATTTACCAGTAAAAGAATTTGCAACTACCGAACGTAAGAAAATATCAGACCGTCCGAAAGTTTTAATGAGACAGCGTCATCTATGACCACAGTCGAATTGAAGAAAAAAAAGTAAAAAAACAAAAATTAACCATTGTGACTACCAATAATAATGACAAAAACTATACAATATCTTATAATTTCACTGAAATTGCATTTGAAATTAAAATTTATTTAACGGTGCAATATCTCTGACGTCACGTACGGGAATGAGAGAGCAGTTTACAATGCTAAAAGTGGTAATTTAAGGAAGCTATTTTTTTAATGATTTTGAATAAATGTTGTTAATGATAAATTAGTCATAACTATTAATGAAATAATGTATAAGATATCAATATAGGCAACTCATATAATAAAATAAAAATATTTAGGTAATACAAAACAGATTGTTTTGTGTAAATTTGATTGGCATTGAAATGTCAACTGTCGATGTTGTCAAATGTCATATGATTTTCGAAGGCTGTTTAGTGTTTTACATATATCCTTTAAAAAATGGTACCTGGGTAATCTGCCAAATGTAGATTATTCTATAATAGATATTTTTTATCGAATGAATTCAATCTCTTTATCTAATAATTCTCCTACGTGTCGTCATATATCCTCTCTCTAAATTTTTTTATTGTTTTTCTCCGGAATTATCAGTATCACCAAATAGGCTATTTAAAGAAATAGTGGTTTTTCTATTTTTTGTACAGAATCATTAAATGAAAGAAAAAAATATGGTCATATAACTCATTTGCAATGAAATAAGAAAAACACAAATGATACCTAAGTTCTAAGATACTATCAGTAATATTCATAATAACGTCTAGCAAAACAGTCACATTTTAAGAAAATACCTTACATTCGAAAGCGCTGAAGGGCCATTGTTTATCTCGTTTTTATTATCTCGACTAATATTCGAGATAAACGCGATTATTAGTCGAAATAAATGCGACTTCGAGTTTGTCTCGACTGTTAGTCTTTTTTATCTCGACAGTTAGTCGTCTTTATCTCGACTGTTAGACGAGTTTATCTCGACAGTTAGTCGAATAAACGCGAAACGAAACACACGGAAAGATATTGAATTATTAGTCCAGACAAACTCGACCAACAGTCGAGATAAAGGCGACTAATAACTGAGATAAAGACGACTAATAGTCGAGAAAAAGACAAATAACAGTCAAGATAAACTCGACTAATAGTCGAAAGTACTACAAATATTATAAATATTTCTCTTCTATTTTTAATTATATAAAAAATTGCATATATCAATATTTTTTCAATAGTTTTTGAGATAATGTATTCGTAACCGAAATTTTTGAGTTACAAAATTTGTTTTCCAAACTGACACAATACGAATAGGTATTATAAAAAATGTGACATTATCAATTCTTCATTTTTTTTAAATTGGTTAATATAACAAACATAATATCTCTTTATTCTTCTTTTCTACGACACTCAAATTTTCACAACACCCCCTGAGGGTTACAAACCCTCTGAGAAAGACTGTGGTTTTAAAAACCTATGATACACTCTCCACGACAGCTAGAGTACCCGGCAGATCATGTCTATTGATTGCTTGCTCTCTTCGATATAACTATACCATTACAAGCAGATTAACACAACCAGCAATGGGCATAGGCGTAGACTAGTATAAATATTGTCAGGGGCACGGGTCAAATAATCAATAGTTATATCATAAGTGCATGGGAAATACTTGGATATTTTTCAAGAGTGTTATATTAGTAGAATATTTCTAGAGAAAAATGTCACATTAAATCTATATAAAATATTACTATTATAAGTAAACTGTCATATAAACGTCATTTATTACAATAAATATTCGATAAACGTCAAATATATTCAGGTTATGCACATGTGCAGTATATTCACTGTTAAGTGATATTCGATTGTTATTGGTCTAAATTAAAAAAAATACTGTAACTTGATTGATTAAAATTATTCGAGGGAAGTATTCAAATAAAATATATATAATTCGACAACTTAAACAATGTAAATATTAATTTTTTAATAATTTTACGAGATATAAAATTTGTAAAATTTATTTATGAATTTTAATAAACCGCCTGATTTACATATTTAACATAATTATTTGCTTTTTTCATCAAACGATGTTGTTTCTATAAATATTATAATAGCTTTATAATTACTGTAAACTCGTTTCAAAGATTTAACTCTTATATATCTTGTCGGACAAAATTTATTAATTTAATATTTAGGATTCGGGTAATTATTTTCTCTATCTGATTCACTATACTGTTGTTTATTGATAGTTTTATTGTGACCTTTTTTTTATAAAAATTAGAAGATTTCTAATTTCATCTCTGATTACACCAATTTTATTTAAGTTTAAAAAAAAATGACTGAGAGAGAACATATATAATGATCATAACACTAACCACATTGATTTTTATTTTTCGTTGTCAAACTTTTTTATAGGTTTACCCCCTACAGAAAAAAATATTGTGGGCATGTGCCCCCATGTCCCCTACAACTCTACGCCTATGGCATTGGGTTATAATCTTTACGCGATAAATTAATTTATTATAATTTTAAATAATGCTTACTTACCGTCTTTTAAATTCCATGTTTAATCCAGTGAGTAAACCCTGATCACATCACTAGTGTTCACCTACTGTTCTGTAGCTCGCGGACAAAGCGTTACTACCTCTTTGAGTGGGATTCGAACCCCACCAACTCACTTTTCATTACCGCCACAACCGCATACATCTAGACCTAGACTAGAGGCTAGCTCTAGCTCTAGCTGTGCAATTATACATTCACAATAGTAACTTAAACTTATGTAATATTATGTTTATATTGTGAATTAATTGGGAAATTATATGTAAATTACTGCAGGAAAATGAAGTGTGAATGTGGAAAAAATGTAATTATATGCTTTTTATTTAATTTAAACTAAAAAATGTTTAATAGAAATGTAGTTTCGTTTCAATTTATTTTTAAATTAGATCAAATATTACGGAATGATCTAGAACTTGACCTAAATAATTACAATTAAATAAAAGGATAATCCAATTAAATAATTAAAGAAAATAAATGTCTTTTAATACGATTACTGGATTTCAAAAAAAAATATTAATTAAAATAAAAATAATTATATTATTTATTACTTAAGGTCGTTTTAAAGTAGCCTATATGGGACAACAAATAGTACAAGAAATGGTTTAATATCTTGTACCAAAAAACTGTTAGATTTTCACGAAGTTTTGTATGATATTAATTTAATTTCTTGTACAATATATTGGCTCTGATTCTATAATAACATTGATTGACTTGTCGTCTTAGTGGCGTAGGAAAGGAGCGGAATATAAGGATCAATCCCCCCATTGAGAAAAAAATATATGTAATTTTTTACAATAAAAAAAGAAATTTTAACTTATAAATATTTTCTTTTAAATTAAATGTATTGTAATTATTATTTTTGTTAAAACTGAAAGAAAAGTATATTTTTTAAATTCATTGAATTATTATTCTTCCGAAATACCAACCAACTATATATCAATTAGTTTGGGAAGCAATCACCGAGTGGCGTTGAAAGTAGTCCCAATAGATATCATTGCAGTTTTGCATGTATAGTACACAAAAATATTATAATTATATAATCTATGGTAGATATAATCAAAACATATTGTAGAAACACTTATTCTTGGTTTTGGCAGTGGCGTAACTAGGAAAATCCACAAGCGGTTTTTTTTTAGTAAAAAGGCGGCATAGTAAAGTCATAATTTATTTAATGTTAATTATAAAAAAATAATTTATGAGTGTTTTAACTCATATTCATTTTTTCAACTAGAGGTTCTCAATTTATAGGACCAAATCTTTCTTTTTAAATTGGACTATTATTTTTCATTTGCTTATTTTGTACAGAATTTAATTTTGAATTCAGTGATACAATATTCGTATAAGATAGATAACATTTTTTTTTGTGAAATATGCACGTTAAGTTTTTATACAATAGACAAAATAAAATGAACACCTGTATATTAGTATTAAAAATAAAAGCACAATTATTTTAGTAAAATAATTAAATAAATTATTGAAAAGGCATCTAAGTCTTGAAAATCTTTACAGGTAGGTGAGCGCACCAGACTAGCGCCCCCTACTACTGGGTTTTGGTCACAAAAATAAATGGTTAAAGTACCTCAAAAGCGATAGTGTTAGATAAATAATAATACGAACAGTATTCATTTATTAAATATTATATTTACATATTAAAATATCAATATTTTTAATTTAATTTTATTATGTAAATGATTTTCCATTTTTGTATTCTAACATACTTAAAAATAATACCATTAGACTAGGAAATAATAAGGACAATAATCACGTTATAAATGTAATAGAATTATCTTTTAATATATTCTGCGCAACGTAGTAAAATAATGAAATTCTAACGACTTTATTCATATTTTGTGTCAATTGGATTAAAATCAGACCTTAGAAAAATGGCCGCCGCAGGCTTCACTTTTTCATGTTATTCCTTATCCAGAAATATTTATAGAGATCAGTGTGCCAGGCGTATACGACAAAGATGCAAAATAAAAGTTTAATAATTCTTGCAGCAGAAATTAATGACGTGAGAATCAACCCAGGGAAACCGACTTTACATACAATCCAATTATTTTATATTTTAAATCCAAATTCCTTATTCATGTTTTCTAAATTTGACAAATATAGATTACAAATTTGAAAATATGAAGTGTTTTTATTTAAAAATTAAATGCCTAATAGTAGGTAATGCGTTTTACACGTCAGTTATTTTTTAATTATAATGAAAATTGTCAAAGAAAAAGTTTTAATTTCTCGTAATACGTCTCTGAATGATTGTAACAATTATCACATACATTAAATAAGAATGCTGCTCCATTTCTAAGCAACATTCTAGTTCTAGTTCTACAAATAGCAAACCGTAAAACAGAACAAATAGGAAACAAATAAATTACGTATTTTGACACGTGACATCATTATTTCAGTGACATTTACTGACGTCATTACTTTAGCCTAAATACAGGGTAAATGTTTATTTACTTCTTAATTATAAGGAAGATATTCTAATTATGTTTTTCTTCGAATTGGAACTTCGCCAAAATAAAACGTGGAATCACCATTCAGTAAATCAGAACAGATAATTGTAACATTTAAGTTTATTTATGGTAGAAATACAGACTTTGATATTTATTAACTATTTATAAAATAGCAATTATATCTATATCTAGTTCAGTACAATACAACAATAAAAATTACTTTAAATAAATACAATAATTGATATTAAAATTTAAAGTTGTCTTTATTTTAAAATATATCATCACAAATCCATCTATTATTGAGAGTTTGTTTTAGTTTTGATGACATATTTTTATTATAACTTGTGTTTACAAGAGTTTACCACCTGGGCACTTATCTGAAAGGTAGAATGCACCACAAAGCAGTTTTTTGGTAAGGTGAATCTTAGAAATTAGCAGAATTTTCATTTAAGTGATAAATACTTTTAGGTGAATTTATAAATACATGTGTAATGTCAGATTACGGTAACACTATATACAAAAACTTATAAATACATAGATTTTCACTAACAGAACACGAACAAACAATTATAAATTAGTTTCTAGACTTTGGTTGTTTTAAAAACATACCGAACATCACTTTACACAATGATAACACAACTAGTAGTGTTACAACTGACAAAACCACCACTTTTATTATATGAAACTCATTTATTTTCTTCTGTTCTTCTTCTGGGGTAAGTCCACTATTTTCTTTCACATTTCCAAAAGTTGTATTGTTGAGAATACCCGTAATATTCGATACAATCACAGATGTATTGTTGTAATCACTGATTTCTTGAAAAGGCGGCATTTTCAATTGTTTAAACAACAAGACAAGAGCGTGAAGTCAATGGTAGCTTCGATCGTGAACGTGGTTATATTTGAACTACGGTAGCCAAAGTAAAACTGAATATACTCGAGCATTGAACGAGAACTATATCTGTTTTCTGTGGATATTCAAGTCAGCCCAAAAAGTTAACAGATGGAACATTTTAAAGAATACAAAAAGTGTTTTTTAAATTACGTAAATATTTATTTTACCTTTAAAAACATTAAGGTTAATTATAGTTTAAAAGAAAATAAAGTACGAAACATATTGAAATAATTCATTGAAAAACTACCACACTTTTGTAGAAACTATAATAATGTATTCATAATTAATTCAAATGCATTCCATACTTCCTGTAAGTGAATACCCTTGGAATATAAACAAGTAATTTGTCTAATATTAAAATATTTTATTTTACGATATCTGTCATAAATGTCAAATCCTTATGTTATAAATTTATATTTTATTTCATTGTTTTAGAACATAACCCGCCATAAAATTTATAAATAATCTGATTTTTTATATATTTACTAACAGCTTTTTCATTTTTGAAATTTACCATTATCTAAAAAAAATCAAAGAAGAAAATAAACCAAGTAAAATAAAGTTAAAAGGAAGTGTATATTCTGTAATTTTAACATTACTTTTAAAATGTTGCTTGTATAATACAATTACACATTCGTATTATTTTACACTCATGATATGACTAGTGCTCTTGATAAAATTAAATTACTTTGCAACTCTTTGAATTTCGAAGTTCGAATTTTGAATTTCAAATTGATGAACGAATTTTGAATTTTGTTTTCATTTTTATTTGCTTTTGCTTGTTTGTATATAAATGTAGAAATGGCGAAAATAAATTGTCAGTTTGGGGAACATAATTACTAAAGTAAATACTACTTGTAATAAATAAAACGAGTTCCTTCTAGATCAGATCAGATTTGAACCTAAAGGTACCAAATAAATATAGCCTTTGTATCTTCTTGAATATTTCAATTTTCAATTAAAACATTTCATATTTTCACAATGTAACTTTTAAAATAACTTATTTCAAATTCAACAATTACATTTGTCAAATTTTGTCAATATATTCATAACACATTTGTTTTATTGAAGATTATATAGCTAAAACAATGATTAAAATCAATACAATTAAAAAATATATTTGGTAAACTAGAAGTTAAATATAAAATTATTAATGCAGGCCCATAGATAAAATAAATTTCTTTATATTTGATAAACAAAATTGCGAAAAAATATATTTCGAGGATTTCTAAGAAATACAGTTTAGATCTTCAAGTAAACTACTCCTTCCGGTTAACCAATTGTAATCAAAATCTAATCAACTTTATCCAAAGTAATCAAAATGTCATTCTCTGTTTGAGTAATCATGTGCATATAAACCTGACGCAAAAATCCACATTCGTAAAAATGTTATTAACGGATTGTACGTATCAGGAAACGTCCATATAATCATCAAAAACTCAATTGCTGTCTTTAGAACGACCCCTTTATTTCCAACATGGCGGGAAGTAAAAATGTAAAAAAATGTGTAATTATTTATATTTCAGATTTAAATAAAATATTTTTAAAAATGTACGCACGAACAAATCAAAATAGCCAATCCCGATCAAAATATTACAAAAATAAAAACCAGTCCCAAGGTACATATTTTTGAAACGGTTCCAAAACATTTCAAGATCAAGCACCTTTTGAAATCTGAAAAATTAAAATTTAATTGCGTTTCCAAACAGTTTAAAGTGCTCGACTAAGATAGATTATTATTTGTTTATGCAGATAATGGACATTTCCAAAAGCCACGCAGCGAATTTCTGCCAATAATGCGAAAAAAAGTTGGAAAAACAGAGCAGCATCGAATTTGGATCAATTCCATGACTCTGTGTATCTGAGCCGTCAAACAAACATACGTTATAACCTTCGCAATGACGTCATTAAAGGTTATATATACCAGGGAGAGTTTATATTTTTATTTTTGGAAGAATAGAACTTTCTCTATTGTACATTATTTCATTTTTTATGTGATTTGATCTTCTGACATTACTGTATGTTGTTTAATATTGTATAATAGATTATTATCTAATTCATGTCATTTCCCATGTGGGTTCGTACGAACCCATAATTTCAGAAATATACCATTGTATTATATTCATCTAAACGCATTTTATACCCATTCACTTTCATAATCGTTACCTGTACTCAGAAACATTTTTTCCTCAATTTATTACAACATGTATTTACACGTAGGAAGAAAATAATAGTTTGCAATATTATATTATGCTGATAATTTCTAGTACTTAATTATCCTTGAATATAAATATTGTATTAGCAACTTTGAAACATTTTATCGACTTTTTATTTTGTAAAATTAAAATTGAAAATTATGCAACTTAATGTACTGTTCTGTAATGCAATTGCCTACTTAACAGCATTTATTAAAATGCGAACATACATAATTTAATATGAAAGTTTAAACGTAAAATTTTATGAAATTAATATGACTATTTCAATTTATCTTTTTAACTTTGATAATTTAGAGATATTTATAGATAACCATAGTTTTTTTGTTTATATCTTTTATCAGTGGAATAATGAAATATATCAGACCCGTATTTTTTATTTTTACCCAAATTGACTTTTAATAATGAACAAACAATTATTAAAAATGATATCCTTCAAAACGCAGCAGAATTACCCCACTTCATCTCTTGTCCAGTGACGTATCTAGGTTCTTATCCAACTTCACTTCATTTCGAACGTCAAATATAATGTTTTAACTTTCAAACTGACAAATTCAATCATCTTCTGCAAACATAGTGACACACAAAAGGCTTACAATGCTTTAAATCACAGACTGTCCACTTTATTAACTTTCAAACACGACAAACCACAATATTTTGGATCTGGCATCCACACGTGGATAACTTCATACCAGAACCTACAGACGTCACAATTTTTGCAACTTTTTTTAGTATGATACTTTAAAACGATATTATATAACATAAAATGTAAATAAAAAAGAATTACATTATATAAAGCAACAAATTAGACGTTCGATTTAAAGATAAAAGGTCGTTTAATTAATTTTTTTGCAAGATCGAATTGACATATTTAAATTGATAACCTACAAATCGAACGCAAGTAATTAGTTATATTTTAAAATATCTACGTTTGAGGAAAAAGTAATAATATAATAATCATTCAGAATAAAAGTGTCTATGAGTATTCTCGATAAAATTTTATAAATTGTTTTTTCATAACTGAATTCTGAATATGTGAATTGAGATCTGTTGTTTATAGTTTTTGCATGTTTGAATTGTTTTAAATGAATGTATTGCAGTAGAATGATGCATTTTAAGAGTGTTTTAATATTGCGGAAACGTTTTGAATTTGGTAGCGCGTTGCAATGTTGTGTTGTGCAGAGCGATGTCGCTAGGAATCAAGCACATTTCCCTGCCCAGACAGCTTGGGCCATTTAGCTGACTTGCGTCTTGCGTCGTGTCCCCCCTTGCCGCGGTGAGCACATCTAGTCCGTCACTTTGGCAGCAAGTAGTGTATGGTAGATGCAGTGGATTGTGTTTTGTGTTGTGCTGTGTGTTTATTGTTGTTTGTTGATGAGTGAGTGACCGTGTGGACATTAATTTCCCCGTTTTCTCAATCACGAACCATGCAGATGTAAAATGGCCAGCCGTAGAGCAATGTTATCAGCTTCTATGGAACCTTTGCCAAATAGTCAAAGTGATCCATTACGTGAATTATTCGAAGCTTGCAAAACTGGTGATATTGCACGGGTTAGGAAGTTGATTACACCTCAGACAGTGAATGCGAGAGACACAGCGGGCAGAAAATCCACTCCATTGCATTTTGCAGCGGGTATGTTGCATTCATGTCTTTTTACAGTAATGTTTCGTTGTTGAGATCCCGTTAATGAGTGCCCACCTGACTGGATGTTTTGTCTCGGTCCCAGTCATTCTGGATTTCTCTCGATCATATGGTTTCGTCAGTGAAAGGAAATCATTTTATTGTCACGTAATGCTGCATAACTATAACAATAAACCGTGACTGTAGTATCAAACAATAACAATATCAATTCATTAGTATTCTTAACAAACTTTGATTGCACAAAAAACTCAATAACAAATAACAATTTACATTTTCCTTGTAACGAATTTCTCTTTATAAGATCTCGTATTAATTAAAACGATAGAGTACAGTTACGATTAGAACAAATGATTTATTTATATAGGATATGGGAGACGAGATGTTGTAGAATTCTTATTGTCAGCCGGTGCTTCAATTCAAGCTCGAGACGACGGAGGTCTTCATCCTTTGCACAACGCGTGTTCTTTTGGACATGCGGATGTAGTTCGTCTTTTGTTGGAAGCTGGTGCCAATCCCAACACAAGAGACAATTGGAATTACACCCCTTTGCACGAAGCTGCCATTAAGGGCAAGATTGACGTTTGTATAGGTAAGCTGCTAACATTAGTTATTAGAGTGGGTTGTTCCGAACCCATCATTTATTATCTCTTCCCAGCTCTTCTCCAACACGGAGCAGACCCCAACATCCGCAACACTGAAGGCAAGACTGCATTGGAGCTTGCAGATCCTGCGACTCGGCCCGTATTAACGGGCGACTACCGCAAGGACGAACTCCTTGAAGCCGCCAGATCAGGAGCTGAAGACCGTCTTCTAAGCCTTCTCAACCCTCTCAACGTCAATTGTCACGCCAGTGACGGTAGGAGATCCACACCGTTACACCTAGCAGCTGGTTATAATCGGAATAGAGTGGTGCAGTTATTACTCCAACATGGAGCCGACGTCCATGCTAAAGACAAAGGGTAAGAATGAATAAAATTTTAATTAAACTAGGGTGAATCAAATATGCACCGAAATTATTATTTTTTAATTAATTGAAACAAAGGAAAATATAGTGTTAAATTCGCTTTGACAACAACATCGTCAAATTTCTGCCTTCAAGTGTTTAGAAATTCAAACAAAAATAATCGTAGGGCGATAAGTCTGGACTAAAAAGAGATTGTTTCACTATAGTCCAGAACATATTATCAATTTTTCTTTTCTGTTCTTGGTAAAAGCAGGAGGGACCTATTTTGTGTATACATTTTTCAAAATCTTTAGTAGAACTGTCAGTAACCCAAAAAATATAAGGAACCGGGTAACCGTTTTAGAACTACCCGGATAGCTGGAACTAATCTTCAGATCAGAGAATAAGCTCTGTTTGAAACCGAAAACATGGGAATTGCTGTTGCAATAAACTACCCTCTTTTATTACAGATTTACAGATGACAGGTTTTGTCCTATTTTATACAAAAGTTTAAACGTGTATTTCAAATTTAAATCTTGCAATTTACGCTCCAGCATCGAAAACTCTTTAGTATTAATTTGAGATCTGTGAACCATTTAGTTTCGGTTTTATAAAGAAAAACCTATTAATTTCGATCCTAGAATCCGGAGTACTTTTTTCTGGAAATAGAAAACCCGGTATCCAAATAATACTAAAACCGGAATCGAATCTAAGTGAAACCTGTTTCCATTACTAATGTTTATCTGAATACTTCTATAACTTATCTCGACCTTAGAATTAATTTCAGTAACTTTTAATCGATAATTATCCTGGAGGAGGCAGCAAATAATATAAATAATGTCTTTCGGTCCTCATTTTTAACTGTTTTTCTTCACAAAAATTGTTTATGCTACAAATACAATTGTGCCAACGGTTCCCTAGCTGTCTCAAAATTTCGCACGTTGTATATATAATAATTATTCGTTACTCAACATATATAAGTACTTCCTTATTCTGATATGACACTACTAACTAAAGAAGAGGTAGTCTTAAGATTTCTTTAGAAGGGAATTTATTCCAGATTCTTTATTCCTTATGTGAATGAGAGAGAGTAATAAATCAAAATTTGCAAGGGTAGTATTGGATTTTTGTCTTCTATGCAGCAAATAAATACATCAGAAAAAAAGACAGAACTTTATTATACCTAGGACGCTGAATAGATGCACTAATTAAATTATTGGGCAGGGCTTAAATTGCGTAGTACAGGCATAGATCATACAACTAAGATTTATTGTAAGATCTATGGTACAGGGACGTAGAAGTCAGCTTTACACATTCCGAATTAAAAATGTGAAACAATTCTTTTTAAATTTGAAAGTTAATACTTGAAGTGTTTTAAAAAATACTATTTATAATATTAATTTCAAATAAGATAATCGTATGAAAACAACAAAAATATTTGACAAAGATACGAATGCAAACAGCAAATTAAAGGTAATTGCGGATTTAGTACCGATTTCATTATTACCGATCTTAGTACCCGTATTCATTCAGCTATGTAAAAACATACGTTACAAATAATAATGTTTTATTCAAATTTTGCGCTCGTTAATGGGATGAGTGTCTTGTGCATCTGTTCGGCGTCCCAAGATAGGATGCTCATAGAATGCCGCATGCTTATACTTGGATTGAAACTTATTTCTCGAACAATAGAAACACTGCTAGAAACGATCTAATAGTCTTTCTGAACCGTATCATAGACGTAGACAGGATTTTTCAGAGTGATTTGTTGATGTATATATATATTAATTAAAATTAAAGGTCTTTATCAAAATTTTTATTAATTTGATAGTACTCATATTGTATATTATATGTTGTCAATATATAAGTACAAGTGCGGTAGATCTCTATTGAATTAAGTCTTTTCGACTATCCTTGAACAAACAATTATTGACGCTCCACTGGAATAACTTTGACAGACTGATTTGTAACTCTCTCTCATTCTTAAACAGAGTATAGTATTATACTGGTACAGTGTGTTCAGATCTCTTAAGGTTATGGTTTTGACTTTCTAATCGTTGAGTTTATTGCATATCAGTTCGGTATCTGGCAGTCAGGGTTGGATTATTTTTAAATATATTTAAAATAATATGTAGTTTCTTATATTGTACAGGTACATTTTAACTATGATACAAATGCATTAGCTTACTATTATTATCTAATTATTTATTTTTTATGTAAATGTTAGATTAATGTATTTTTAGTACTTAAGTAATTGAACAAGCTCAGAAAAATTTAAATACAACCCTGATTTTCTTTGAATTTTTACTTCTATACATCTTTTGCACAGTTACTGTTGGTAGAAGTCTAATAAGGGCCGAAACCTTAGAGTTCCGAAAATACTATACCATGTTTTCTCAGTTCGGGTTCAAAACTAGTCGGATTCAGTTTTAGAACGAAATTAAACAGTTCTAGTATCCGGAATTTAATCTGCCGTTTCTAGAAGCGAAACTAAATCTCGAATCTGCAATTGAAATTAAGTAGTTTCCGATTTTGAAATAGAAACTGACAAGATCTGAATTTGGAAACCAAACTACAAATATTTATTAATTCATACAAGCATTTATTTGAAATAGGACAAAATATCTGTCATTTGTATATCTCAAGAATAACTCGATATTAGATATTCGGTTCCTTATTTTTTTTGTTTATATTTGATTTACCCTTGTATAATAATTAAATTTGTGATAACTATTCCTGTTTTAGTGGGTTGGTTCCCTTACACAACGCGTGCAGTTACGGTCACTTCGAAGTGACGGAAATGTTAATAAAGCACGGAGCCAACGTAAACGCGAACGATCTCTGGGCGTTTACTCCTTTACATGAAGCAGCTTCCAAGTCTCGCGTGGAAGTCTGTTCGCTGTTGTTAAGTGAAGGAGCAGACCCCACACAACTTAATTGTCATTCCAAAAGTGCGATAGATGTTGCCCCAACGAGAGAACTTCAAGAACGATTAACATGTAAGTGAAGAAAACTGCTTTCTATTTTTGTTTTGAAATCATTTACACGTATATAAGAATTGGATTATAGTCTACACTCTATAACATATATCTAATTGCGCTTCATTTTATAATTTGTAATTCATATGAGTAGAAAATATTTGATTTTTACAAAAGATAAGAAGTTTGTTTTGTTTATAAATGCAAATATATGTCCTTTTTATCTTATTATATGGGTTAAATATGTACAGACTATTTTTAAATTGTACATAATAAAACCATTAAGTATTTCAGAAATGTTGGCAATTTTACAACTATGTATATGTACCTACATTTAATCGCAACTTAAATTTATTTTTCATTATTTCAATTGTGTACAATGTAGTATCTTTAAATATGTATATTTAAACAGGAATTTAAAATGTAAGAAAGAATGGTTGTGGTTCAGTACAAAATATTTATTCAATTTGGTTTTTATTCTTGTTGACAATTATAAAATTAAAATGTTCACTTAAACGGTTCATTCAAAAGTTTTATAATTAAAAAAATTATCAAATGCAAAAGTAACGAATGTATATATTATTTTATCGATTCCACATATTCTGGTTTAGTTTAGGGTTTTTAAATTGAGTTTCATGTAAATTAAAATGCGTCATTTTGTTTTATATCATCATCAGAGATCAAAGTTTTATAAATAACAGCAAATTTTGTGATCAGTATTCTTTTATAAAACAAACAATGCAATAATAAAGTTAATAAAATGGACGAATGGATTAATTTACTGTGAAATATGTAAATATTTTTATATAATGGTAACTGCTGCTATGAGTCCGGAAAATTTAATAAATTGTTTGGTATTCTGTTTTGTTCCATGTTTAAATAAATAATTTATTTATTTGTATTGTGTTATTTTAAGTTTTGTTGCTACACGTGTATAACATTGTTTTTTATCTCTTGCTATAATTTCCGTACTCGTCTAATAAACAGTTACTGACACATTAGTTACATAAATACCTATTTTACTCAAAATGATATTAGGAGTAAGTTATTAAATTTTGTAACAATAGTTCTTTATTACCTTTTAATAGGGTACGGAGGACATCACACAGCAAAAAAACAACTGAATAAAATTTCAAAAAAAAAAATATGAAATTAAAAAGGGAAAAAATTACGTAAGGATGAAATTACACATTAATAAAAATAGGTTAAAATAAATTAACATTAATTTAACATTTTACACTAAAGTTTAGAGTTTTATTTTCTTCAGGTTCTGGTAGTTCAAAGTCAAAAAACGCTGTTTATTATTAGTTTAAATTATCTGAAAATACTGTTTAGCCGAAAGTTAAGTTTGGTTTTATTTCCTCAAGCTTTTTAAATTTTACCCAAAAAACTCAATTTGGTTAGGTGTTGTATATATCATTACGTAATTTTATCCTAATGTAATTTTGACCTTGTGTAATTTTATCCCTGTGTATTTTCTTCTTTATGTAATTTCTGCAATGTAATTTTATTATATTCCTCCATAACTTTGAATTGAATTAATTTCTTGAAATTTATTGCTGAGTAGTGTTCCTAAATCTTTTAAGACTTATGAGTGAATTGAAGATTGATAATCATCTTCAACATTTTTTATTCTTTTAGACGAATATAAAGGCCACTGCCTGCTAGAAGCCGCCCGTCAAGCCGACGCAACCAAAATAAAAAAGTACCTCAGCCCCGATATAATAAACTTTAAACACCCATACTCTGGCGATACTGCCCTTCATGCCATCGTCAACTCCTTGTACCCGAAACGAAAACAAATACTAGAAACGCTAATTCGCAAGGGGGCGCACCTTAACGAGAAGAACAAAGACTTCTTGACGCCTCTGCACATAGCGGCGGACAACTCACATTTCGACGTGATGGACGTGTTGTTGAGACACGGGGCGAAGGTGAACGCGCTGGACGGGTTAGGGCAAACTGCCTTGCATCGATGTGCCAGGGATGATAATATTCAAGCCTGTAGGATTTTATTATCGTATGGAGTTGATCCTTCAATAATTTCCCTGCAAGGTTACACAGCGGCGCAAGTCGCCACGGAAAATGTACTTAAAATTTTACAAGGTAAAAGAAATTCATTACTATAATTTAGTTTAAACCCAATTTTGTTATATGATGTTTAAACTCCCCTTACTTAAATATACAAAGAAACCTAAATTTATATCGGTAATAAATAAGATTGGTTCGACTCATGCAGAAAAAGAATTATTTTTCGTTCATAATTTGAATCAGTGGCGTAGTAGGGCCTAGTTCACAATTGAAAAGTAGCAAATTTCAAGAAATTTTTTACTTGTAAGAAGTTATAGTTGTTTCTGGTAGCAAATTTTAAAATTATGTAGTAAATAAATAAAGAGTTAAATTTATAATTATATACACTGAGACGATTTTTGAGACGTCAGTTTTAACAAAATTGCTGTATGAAAGTGTGTATGTAATCATGTTTGTTTTATTTATTTATATACTTTTAATAAACGTAGACAATTAGTTTTTAATTTATTTAAATTTATGGACAGCATTTAATGATGTATTGATAGTTACAAAAATCCTATTAGTTATTGAGATAATTCCATGCCACTGGTTGCATGCTTTTCCATTTCTTTAGTTGCCACTGCTAGCTTATTGGATCATTTTGAACATTTATTTATATGGGTAGCTACAGCTACTGTAGGTCGTCTCAAATAGAAATGGACCTGTCAATCATTCTTGTGCATCTAATGCAACATACAAGTTAAACAAGACGGCAACCGTCGTAGATTCTTGTTTCGCCTACCACTGACTCTGCACTATACAGAGATATTCGCAAAGAACATTAACTCGTAGCCACCTAGCGACAAAATCTGGAAACCGGCTAAGTAGTAGTCGTCAACTGATAGCCGTATGGCCGCAAAATGTTTTTATCGTGTTGTGTATCGTAGTCTTATACCTCTACCCTTAAAATAAATTTCTTTAATAACATTTTTACAAAAATTCTAACCTAAATCTTCTCTAAAAATCAGTCTTTTTGAAGACTACTTTATAGAATTATGCAATAATTTTATCTTTCTGGCCTGAATTGTTATCCTTTATTATGACGAGTAAAGTAAAAGTAAAGTATCAAAACGGATATTGCTGTGTATGACTGCTACTCTAAAGACAGCAGCTAGTTGATAATCAGTTTCCATTTGGTTTCGAAAAAAAAAATGAAAGGAAGATCCGCCTGTGTAATAAATTAGGTGAAACGGAACTACTTGATGAACGAGAGTCATGAATTAAACTTACTTGAAAAATACTGATTATAAAAGTACAAATGTATATGTATATACTTGTCCTAAAATTTGTAAAATAATATAATAAGATGGTTTTTATTCGTATTTACTTGAAAAAGATAGATAACAAAGATAAAAAGTACACAAAACTTTAAAATGAAATAAAATCTCACGTTCACAAAGCAACTAAAGTCAGCAAAGTACTACAATGGTCCTCTATTTTGAAAGCGCCACCAGCGGTAATGTTCATCGCTTATTGTAGCTATACCTCCCAAATCAACCAAGTTCAAATCTGCACTGATTCAATAAGCTAGGGGAGTAAACCTTAAAGGACAAAGCATTTTACCAGTGGCGTGGGATTATTTCAACAAATGGAATTTATGTAAATATTTATATTTTAAAATACTTTAGTTAGTGGAATTGGAACGCTATTAATCGCTTCATCTTCCGTAAATTTAAACAAATTAAAAACTAATTGTCTATTTTTACTATTTAAAAATATTAGTTTTGTTCGGATATTTTTTCATAAGATGCATATTTTTCGATATAACGATTTTTCGCGATGGAAATATTGGCTTATGTAACTGTTTGCATACGAATTTTGCATTTTCGTGACACATTCAAAATGGATGCAATAATGACGTCACGTCTTGCGAAATATTTGCTCTCAGAGCGAACCTGCTTATATACAAATGACTTGTTTGATTTGCTGATTTGAGCCAACATCGAATAATACATTTTCGTGATTGCTTTACATAATGACGCCATGCGACCTAATTATTGTAACTGAAACCGAACATAAAATGCAAATAGTTTGTGTGAGCTCGGATCGCGAAAAATCGCCTTGTTTGGTTAGAATATATACGGGTTAGAATTAAAATGGGACATCCAGTATATGTATTAGATATATTTGAAAAATATTTCGGTTTTGTGGTTTTGTGTTTATAGATATGGTCACCGTAAGTAACGGAAAAGATTTTCATTGGAATCTATTCTATATTTTTAGACCCTCCATCAGGCAGTGCAGACGTGGAATGTCAACTTCTTGAAGCTGCCAAAGCAGGAGACCTGGAACAAGTTCAGCGTCTTCTAGCGTCGTTTCCTCACATAGTCAACTGTAGGGATTTAGACGGACGGCATTCGACGCCGTTGCATTTTGCCGCAGGGTACAACAGAGTCTCTGTTGTGGAATACTTGTTGCAACATGGGGCTGATGTACATGCTAAGGACAAAGGGTAAGAACAAATCAATAAAATATTTTCTTTGGGTCAAATTTTTTCGACCTAATCGCAGAGTTTATACGAGTATTCGAAAATATTTTGAACTTAAAGTTCAAAATCCAAAACTTCGTGGAGGATAGTTTGATAAATTATTATATTTATTAAGTTATAAAAAATTAATATATTTGGTAAATAAAATAATTAAAGTAAATATAAACTTAAAAAGTATTAGATATTACGCAGTTTTCCAAAATTGGGCATCTTGTCTCGAACTTTCTGTCTCTTTTTCTGAAAGAAAAACAAACTTAAAAAGTGTTCCATTTACTAAAAATAAATCAGTAAACTGACATAACTTTAAAGAGAAAGAAAGGACAAATATGTTTTGAATGCCATGGCTCAAATTCAAAACAAAGTGACTCATAATCTTGTTTGCGTGTGCAGATATTATTCAGAGATAAATCTATTGTATTCTTATTTTGTGTACTGTACATATTACCTGCATAAAATGTTTTTGTTTTGAAAATAACTACAGAGTTATAATCTTTTAAATTAACGATTACTTCAAAAATAAGTTTTCAATTTGGTTCGATATTTTACAGAAAAAAAATTGTGTTACATTTATATTTTCGCAATAAAATGTAAAAATAAACGGACAGCGATGGATCAGTTGGTTAGCGTGCTCTGAATTGAATTGAGCGAAATGTGTTAGATCTATGGGTTCAAATTTCAGCGTTGTCAAAAAACTGCTACGTAAGTGGTTTCGAACCCACTATAAGCTTGCAGATATTGTTAGCTAAGAAATACTTCACTAAAATATAGTACATTTATCTAATTATTTACGGATAGTAATACAAATTTATCATTAAAAATAAAATTAAATACGGACATCACCTATTTGCCAAATTCTTATTGAAGTACTATCTAACTATAAAATCAATAAAAGAAAAAACAAAATTTATTGGAAAAATATAGGATTATTCTTTTTACGAAAATAAAAAATAATTATGTCCCATATGCCATTTGCAAAAAAGAATATAGCGAATAGCGAATTTAACATTTCTTTTTTCCTGTCATTCTTGTGGTCTAGGAAATTGTTCCACTACTTGTACTTGCTTATACTGATAATTAAATTTGTTTTTGTTCTTCGGCTAATTCATTTGTCAGTTCTTCCGGTTTATTTTCTTCTGTTATTGAATTCTAATAAAATTAAATTATAAAAGTAAGATACACTAAGCAAAAACCAATATAAATTAAAGAATATTATGGAATTACTTAAATTGCTTTGATTTTGGTTTTGCTACGAATTTTATAAAACATCTATCTATCCACATTTCAGAGTAGTGGGAAAATGAAATGTACCGGTTTATAATTAACCAAAATTAACCTGGTTAATTATCGTACATTTTGCTAATTTAAATTTCAATTAATTGCTCATTGCTCCTCACTACTAAAATGGGAAAGAGATTATTGGGAAATAAAATATAAATATAATTAAATTTCCATTTAGTTTTACAGAGCAATAATGATATTTTTAATTTAGATTTTGATTTTAAAGTTTCTGTTCTTTCAATTAACGGTTTCGGATATAATTTTCCTTTTCGATCGCGGTTTATGACGTAATTGTGTAACTTTATTAACCTGAGACTATTGTTTTGGTCTTACTTTCTCTGATATTGTTTTAATTGATTTGTTTCCGTTTTTAGGGGTCTGGTTCCGCTCCACAACGCATGTTCGTACGGTCATTACGAAGTCACGGAACTTTTAGTCAAACATGGTGCTAGTGTAAATGTCGCAGATCTCTGGAAATTTACACCTCTACATGAAGCAGCTGCCAAAGGAAAATACGAGATAGTCAGACTATTGCTCAAAGTAAGTAACAAACAAATCATTCTCATTTCTCGGAAAAAATCAATTAGGGGTAGGGGTTTATGTACTTATCCCTTCCCTTCGGATAGAAATTGAGACGCGTTATCCCTTTACCTGGCTAGATAAATCAGTCTATGTGAAGATGTCTGGCAGACACTTTCGATTGTTTTGTGATATTTGCGAGAGAAAACGAAAAGATAAATCCACGCAAACTTCCGAAGTAAGTATCCATAAGTTAAACTCATCTAGTTATGCCAGATTTTGAAAATACAAAACCGGAACATTTTTAAGAGATTTTAATACTTATATATGATTTTTAAATTTATTTTTATTTGCAAAATCGCAAACTTAGGATACGAATTAAATTTTTTGTCTTTCAATTAAATAATAAAACAAACGTCGGTATAAAAGTTATATAATATAAAAGTATAAATTTTGAATTGAATATAGAAACTGGGACAATCTTGATAAAGATATTGGGGACACCGGGATAAATGACTCAATACAGACGAATACCGAGAATCCAGGACGTCTGGTTATCATAAACTCATCTCTTAAATTACAAATGATTACAGGCTAACTAGGTTTTAATTTTAACGATGTCGGGTGTAACTTCAACACGCTTATAATGTTAGAATCGCTTCTGAAAATTAATGTATATTTGTAAATAATGTTTTTCGGTTACGTCAGCTTCCTTCGGTCATAAAGACATTTTTTTACAATTGAACCATTATTTTATTTTGGCATGGACGTCCATTGTTGGGTTTTTGATTTTGTGGACTTATTTCGGTTGAGTCACTTGGTTTTAACGTCAAAAAAGGGCAGTCCTAATAATGTCGTTATAGAAATATTTGACTGTATTAGGAAAATACAGAAATTACTTATCAATCTTGGGAAAATACGTGCATTTTTATTTTTTCTGTGAGCAGTTGTGGTTTATTTGGTTAGCGCGCTTCGACACAAACTGAATGGAGTATGAGATCTGCGGTTCAAATCTCAGCTTTGCAAATAAAAATATTGTTGTGTCTGAGTGGTTCGAAGGCTGTAGGTCTCAACGCTTTTTTATTTGTACTGTGTTCCTTAATGGAATAATGAATTATTATTATTATTATTATAAACAATATGAATAAATTGTTGGAAATATGCTGATTAGAAAAAAATAGGGAAGTTAAAGAACTCAATCTGAAGTGAAGTAGGGTATAAAATAGAAACAAAGGCCAGCTAAAGGTAGCTATAGTATAAATCACAAATGTTTGAGTTAGAGAAAGGTACAGCGATGTACAAATACAGGTATATTTAAGACGCTGAACAGGTGCACTAATTCAAGTAATGGGCAGGGCCTAAATTGCGCAGTACAGTGTACGCAGAAGTAAGCTTTACACCTTACAAATTAAGAAATGTGAAACAATTCTGTTTTTATTTGAAAGGAAGTTAATACAAGAAGTATATTAATAAATACTTCGTACGAAAACATCAAAAATATTTGATAGAGATACGAATGCAAACAGCAAACAAAACGTAATTGCAGGCTTAGCACAAATTCCGGTATTACCGATCTCAGCATTCGTATCCATGCAGCTGTGTAAAAACGGGTTACCAGTAGCATTGTTTTATTCAAATTTAGCACTCTTTAGTGGGAGGATTTTTTTGTACATCTGTCGTCCTGGCGTCCCAAGTAATAGTAGAGGCACTAGATCTAAATCTATTTAAATTTAAAGTGTATCATGTGTAAATAAATATGGACAATCAGACGAGAAACAAGGAAATCTGTATAAGTTCATTGCATTTTAAATGAGTTTGTAAAAATTTGAAGCAATTATTTCTTAGGCTACTTTATTTATTGCTTAAGTTTAAAAAGAAATACAGTATTTTTAGTTATTATAATCTATTCTGCAAACCATAAAAATTCAATATTGTCTTTATTTTTCTTAAGTTTAAAGGAAAACGTACTACACAAAAAGTTTTCAAATTTCTATTTGGTGTCTTAATGCTCTGGCCACCACTGTATATATTATTATTAGAGATGTTCCTATATTTTAATACGATATCAGTATCGATACTTTTCTTTCGATACCAGAATTTAATATCGATAACAATCTACCAATATTTTTTAAATATCAGCACCTATGATCAGTAAAATTAACCTGGTATCGGGAAACGATATATTTATTTCTGATAAAAAAATTTTAAATACGAAACTAACTTTTTTATTACTTTTGAGGAAAAGACTTAGTAAACTGTATTTTCTTGGTGCTTGCAATGAAAAGGAGTGGAGCATTTAATTATATTGTAAGAGGCGTATACTTTTTATCGTCAGCACTTGTTATATTGCTCGATATTGTATCTTGCACATATTCAATTTTGTACACCTTTTATCGTGTACTCTTTTAATCCACGAAAAAAGTTATCTTACACACCTTTTTTTACACACATTTTATCTTTTACACATTTTATTTTCCGAAACATTTAACACTGAATATTGTATCTAATTATAAGTATGAAAGGTATAATTACAATGTTTTAAAGATGAAACGTTGGCGAAGATAAAATGTATGGAACATAAAATGAATGGAAGATAAAATGTGTAGGTGATAAAATGTGCGCAAGATAAATGTGTGTAAGATAACTTTTTTTACGGATTAAAAGTGTGCATGGTAAAAGGTGTGCAAAATTTAATGTTTGAAAGATACAATGTCGAGCAATATAACGTTTGGAGGATAAAATGTATACGCCTCTATTGTAAAACATGATTAGTAGAAAATATGTTTCCGTTTTATAATTAAAATATTTGTTCGTTTTCCTTACTTCCTAAATTTTCTTTCAATACTTGAAAGTATCGATGCTTTTATTTCAATCCGATAATTTTTATTAGTATCGATAATTTCTCAGCATAACATATCCCTAATTATTTAGCATGGGGCGGATGCAACGAAGAAAAACCGGGACGGAGCGACTCCCCTCGACTTAGTCCGCGACGGAGACCAAGACGTAGCCGATCTCCTCCGTGGAAACTCCGCCTTGCTGGACGCGGCGAAGAAAGGCAACTTAATGCGGGTCCAACGCCTTGTCACCCAGGACAACATCAACTGCCGAGACGCACAGGGCCGGAACTCCACGCCGCTACACCTGGCGGCCGGCTACAACAACGTGGAAGTGGCGGAGTTCTTGCTGGACCACGGAGCCGACGTCAACGCACAGGATAAAGGAGGCTTGATTCCGCTACACAACGCGTCCAGTTACGGGCATCTGGATATAGCGGCGCTGTTGATTAAGTTTAATACAGTGGTTAACGCGACGGATAAATGGGGGTTCACGCCTTTGCACGAAGCTGCGCAGAAGGGACGGACGCAACTTTGCGCGCTACTGGTAAGAACATTATTTATTATTACTTTCTCTAATAAACTTTAAATTCTTTGTTAATTGGATTTAAAAATTAGCTGTTTCATATTATTTACTGTACGCAAAATAAAAAGTGAGCTACTGATAAAATAACTGTAATCGCTATTAATTTTGCAAGATATTTTTTGTACAACTAAACTTGTTTTGTGAATTTGGCTGCAATATTATAAGATATTAGGCAATTTTTCAAAATTGAGAATCCTGGTTCAAGTTTTGTCTCTTTTTCTGAATTATAAACATTTGGAAAGCGTTCTATTTACTCAAAATAAAACAGTGAATAGAAATTTAAACTTTAAAAAGAAACAAAGGAAAAATATGTTTTGGATACTGTGGCTCAAATTCAAAACAAAGAGACTCATTTTCGATCAAATCGAAGAGGTTATAGGAGTATTCGTAAATATTTGGTAGGTAATCGAATTTTATGATCCAAATATCATGGAGGATAGTTTGATAAATTAAAATATTAATAAATTATACTTTTTTATTAATCATTTGTAATGATATATAAAAAATGAATATATTGTGTAAATAAAATAATTAAAGTAAATATAATACATTACGCAATTTTCCAAAATTGTACATCTTGTCTCTTTCTGCATTATAAATAAATTTGAATTTTTTTAAAAATACATAATTGAACTGAAATTATAACTTTGAAAAAAAAAATCATAATCTTGTTTGTGTTTACAGATACTATTTAAAGGTAAATCCATTGTATTTTTATTTTGTGTACTCTACATATTACCTGCATAAATTGTTTTTATTTTTAGATGGTTCTAATCCTTTAAATTAACAATAATATTTTACGTTTGCACTGTATTACCTTGCGGATTATATTGTTGTGCTTTTAAGGTTTTGGTGCTTTGTTTATGAAAATCATAAACCTTAATAACTTTATTTTACAACAAATATCATTTTTATAGCAATAAATAAAACTGGAATTGGAAGTTTAAGTGCATAAATATTTGATGAACTACAAATTAGATTCGATATTGATCTATTAAAAAAAATATAAATTTAAGTCTCTAATTAGTTTGTTTTTGATACTAATAAGTGCTCGTTAAGTCACTTATACTTAATTATTATCAATTTTCAATGTTTTAATTTAGTGATTGTAAATTATTTCAAACATATGCACGAGAATAATAACAACGAACTTATAAACATTTTAATTGTAATAATTGAAATGATTTATTTAAAAATCGGTTAAAAACAACAATTTAATTAATAGGTTTTTAAGAAAGCATTTAAATTAAATAAAAACATTGATTTATAAATATTATTCCGTTAAACAATGAACTAAAATTTCATATTAGATAAAAGCATATTATAAAAACTATATTAATTTGTTGATCATAAATTATTTATATTTATCGGATAACAAATATCTTAATTTAATAACAAATATATAAACATTTTAGTTTTTAAATATAATTTCTGCCTTTGGCTGTTATTTTTCAGGGAATCTTCAGTTTTATGTAATTATAAAAAGTAGAATGAAACATATTTTTTCTGTCGAACTAAAAATAGTGATCTTCCACATATTATATTTTAAAATTTATAATTTTATCAAAAAATGAACTATGCTTTCCTTAAAAGAATTTTAAAATTTAGCTAACGCCATTTTAAATCTTAAATATCACAATTGATTTTTATAAGAACCGTTTTTTTTCTACTTTTGATAATTAAATTCTCAAACTTTATTTATAGTTGGCTCACGGGGCTGATCCATTTTTAAAGAACCAAGAAGGTCAAACTCCCGTGGATTTAGCATCTGCTGAAGACGTGAGATGTTTACTGCAAGACGCGATGGCGTCACAGCAGTCTGTAGCCACTGCCCCAGCTAGCGCTCCGCCCTCACGGCCTCCAAGCATCGCCATGCCTTCACAGAGCCCCTCACCGCCTGTCGTAACCACCGAGACTGTTATCATGCCTTCTGGGGCGGCTATGACGCTGTGCGTGCCCATTACTGCCCGGGGAAGCTTGAGCCCCATGCCTCAGGTAAGGAAATTCATTTCTTGTGTGTAGCAACTCAATTGATGGCAGTATTGAAATATTCGCAATAGGGAAAACGTTGCATGTTATTATAGGCGAAATATTGAGGTTTCTATTTTAATTTGGTGTATTTGCGTGTCTTTAAGAGATATGCACATATTTAAATTGTCCAGTAAGACCAATGATGGAAGCAGAAGCTGCATTTAAATATAAAACTATAGTTGTGGCAAGAAAAGTTGAGAGGTTTATCGAATACGTCATGAAACTTTGACTGACTTTGACGTCGCATAATTTTTTTTATCAGATAAAAGCATAGTACAAAATAATGAATATTTTGACATTAGAGAAAATTTGTTACATTTTGCTACTTTTTCACTTGCTCCAATGCCATATGCAATAATTTCTATTGCACCATTTCTAATATCTTATAATATATTCTTTACGATTCAACATTTTGTGAAATATACATACCCCTTTTGTAAGACTAGCATTAATTACCATCTTTTTAATTTATTGAATAATACAATTGACCAGTTATATGATTCTCAGAAATAAAGCGATGAAATAAAAACTTATCTAGGCAACATTGAAGCGTACATAAATGAAGATTAATAAACAAAATTGTTAAGCGCTTCATACTAATATGACAAACGTTACATTCTTTCGGTAGCTCTTCTTTCCTTGTCACAAGTATACGAAACATATTGCGCCTGCCGGTGTAAATACAATAAAATGTTTCGAATTATAATTAGAATATGGCCTTATCATACAATTTTAACAATTTCATTTTTGTAACGTCTCCGAATTTTTTAAAACATTTTATGATTAAATATGATAATTATAACCATGTTGGTCTTTAATTTGAACAAGAACACCAATAAATTTTCCATAGATGCCATTTTTGTTGTATACAATATTTCTGACGATTATTTAAGCCAAATTTTTTTGATACACCGGTAAAGGGAATGAAATTATCATCTATGCCATCACATTATCTGAAATACATATTTTTTAATTAATGTGGCATTGTTTATCTTCTGAAGGTACGAAATTGGTAGGGCAAACGTTCATATATAGAGTCATCTTTCCCCCTATTTTTAATGCAATTTTTCTTTTATTTTGTTACAGTATTCTCATGAAAGTAACGTATGGTTATTTCTGCACTAATATAATTAATGTACTGAGGTATCGAACAGTATCTTTTTGATTTATTAGTCATTTTGGTTTACTAAAATCAGAACCCGTATACAACTACCTTATAAAAGCCACAATGTTTTCCCGAGTGCTTTTATTTTAAATTTCACTATTAGTTGTTGACTTATCCCAATAATATTTTTCTTTGAAGGTGGAGGAAGGCAAAGAAGGCGACCCAGTGGCTTCCGTAGCGTCCTTCCTCAACAGCCTCGGCTTGGAGCATCTTCTAGAGTTATTTGAACGCGAACAAATCACTTTGGATATTTTAGCGGAAATGGGCCATGAAGACTTGAAACAAGTTGGTGTTTCCGCATATGGGTTTAGACATAAACTCATCAAGGGCATGGAAAGGTTAATTATGAATTCTGGAAGTCTTTGGACAACTCCGTCGAACCCTGGAACGCTACTAGTTGATCTTCTAGTGGACGATAAAGAGTTCTTAGCAGTTGAAGAAGAGATGCAGAATACTGTGAGGGAACATCGAGATAATGGACATTCTGGAGGCATTTTCACCAGATATAACATTGTTAGGGTAAGTAACTTTATTCTTTATAAAAACTAATCATTTTTAACGCTACCAAATTAGGTAAATGTCATTTTATCGTATTTCTTAGTTACAATAGATGCAGAGAAAGGATTTTAATAACAGACAACCTGTTTATTGATCAAATTGGATGCAGAATAATAGCCATGTTTTTTTGTCATTCGCCTTATTTCACCTCAATTTAAAATGAGCTGAGCTGAGATTTGTTTGTAGTAAAAAAACGACAATCGTGGTATTTTAATGAACGAAGACTGATTTTGGTGATCAATCAATTTCAGAACTATCTTTGAAAATTTATGCTATCCTTCGAATTAGATGTATCATTTTACATTTAATTTAAAACATTATTATAACTTTGAAATTGATGTTTTTTTGTTGTTTACAAAAACAAAATTAAAACTACTAATGTAGTACCTCAGTATTATTGGTCCATTGACAATATTGTTATTATTACAATAAAAGTTAACATTAATTTAAATACAATAATCAAATTTAGGCTTTCTTATATCATATACTAATATAATCCGCATCATTTTCTTAAAAAAAAATTATTAATAAAAGATGCATTTAGAAATAAATATGAAATAATAATTTATAATTATATATATATAATCATTTCTCTTCTACCCTGTTAGAGTGTAGAGATTTTTTATCTATGCTTAGTTTTCTATTAGTTTTTGCCAGGCTTTTCTATTTGTTGCTAGTGTGTTTGCTTCTTGTCTTGATATATTTTTCTTTTGTAACAGGTCCTTTATATTGTTATCCCACGTCTTTTGTGGTCTTCCTCTGTTCCTTTTTCCTTCGGCTCGTGCGTTCCATATCCTTTTTGTTTGCATGTTTTGTGGCATTCTTATCAAGTGTCCGAACCATTGTAGCTGCTTTTCTTCCATTTTTTCTAATACTGGTTTAACTTCCAAGTTGGATCTAATTTGTTCATTTCTCATTCTGTCTAATTTTGTAACTCCTTCCACTTTTCTTAAAAACTTCATTTCTAGTGCTTGTATTTTACTTCTTTGCTGTGGTGTTGTTACCCAAGTTTCGCTACCATGTAATAGTGTCGGTATATATATAGCTTTATATGTAGTTAATTTTGTTCTTTTGGTTATATGACTATTTTTTAAAATTACTTTGTTTAGAGCATAGTATGTTCGGTTGGTGGTTTGTATTCTGTTGTTGATATCTTTAGTAAATTTACCATTATCTTCTAGTATAGCTCCTAGATATTTGAATGATTGTACTCGTTCGATGTTTTGACCTTCTATACTTATGTTTACGGTTTTTTGTTCGTCTTTTGTTATTATCATTGTTTTTGTTTTATTTATGTTTATTTTCATATTTATTTTTGCAAGTTCTTCAGTCCATACATTAATGTTATGTTGTAGGTTTTCCTCGGAGTTAGCTAGAATTGCCAGATCGTCTGCGAAGGCGCATTCTGATACGAGCATTTTTTGGAGTTGGTAATTTCCCACGCTGAATTTCCTCGTTCTTATTTTCGTTCTTTTGATTACTTCGTCTAGCACAATTATGAAAAGGAGTGGGCTTAGGACTCCTCCTTGTCTGAGTCCTTGGATGGTTGTAAATTCTTCGGATTGCTGATTTCCTGTTCTTATGTAATTTCGAGTCTTTTGGTATAAGCTGTGGATTGCTTTAATTAAGTTATTTTCTATTTCCATTTTTTCTAGTGTTTTCCATACGATGTTTCTTGGAATTCTATCAAAAGCTTTTTCTATGTCAATGAAACATACATATACATCTTTGTTGTAATCGATGCTTTTTTCCATTACCTGCCTTATGGAGAATATATGGTCGTTTGTGCAGTATCCCTTTCTGAACCCACTTTGTGAATTTTCAAGTTTCATCTCTATTTTTGGTCTTAATTTATTTTCTAGAACTATTTCATAAACTTTGGCTGTTGTGCATAGCAGAGATATATATATATAATCATTTCTCTTCTACCCTGTTAGAGTGTAGAGATTTTTTATCTATGCTTAGTTTTCTATTAGTTTTTGCCAGGCTTTTCTGTTTGTTGCTAGTGTGTTTGCTTCTTGTCTTGATATATTTTTCTTTTGTAGTAGGTCCTTTATATTGTTATCCCACGTCTTTTGTGGTCTTCCTCTGTTCCTTTTTCCTTCGGCTCGTGCGTTCCATATCCTTTTTGTTTGCATGTTTTGTGGCATTCTTATCAAGTGTCCGAACCATTGTAGCTGCTTTTCTTCCATTTTTTCTAATACTGGTTTAACTTCCAAGTTGGATCTAATTTGTTCATTTCTCATTCTGTCTAATTTTGTAACTCCTTCCACTTTTCTCAAAAACTTCATTTCTAGTGCTTGTATTTTACTTCTTTGCTGTGGTGTTGTTACCCAAGTTTCGCTACCATGTAATAGTGTCGGTATATATATAGCTTTATATGTAGTTAATTTTGTTCTTTTGGTTATATGACTATTTTTTAAAATTACTTTGTTTAGAGCATGGTATGTTCGGTTGGTAGTTTGTATTCTGTTGTTGATATCTTTAGTAAATTTACCATTATCTTCTAGTATAGCTCCTAGATATTTGAATGATTGTACGCGTTCGATGTTTTGACCTTCTATACTTATGTTTACGGTTTTTTGTTCGTCTTTTGTTATTATCATTGTTTTTGTTTTATTTATGTTTATTTTCATATTTATTTTTGCAAGTTCCTCATTCCATACATTAATGTTATGTTGTAGGTTTTCCTCGGAGTTAGCTAGAATTGCCAGATCGTCTGCGAAGGCGCATTCTGATACGAACACTTTTTGGAGTTGATAATTTCCCACGCTGAATTTCCTCGTTCTTATTTTCGTTCTTTTGATTACTTCGTCAAGCACAATTATGAAAAGGAGTGGGCTTAGGACTCCTCCTTGTCTGAGTCCTTGGATGGTTGTAAATTCTTCGGATTGCTGATTTCTTGTTCTTATGTAATTTCGAGTCTTTTGGTATAAGCTCTGGATTGCTTTAATTAAGTTATTTTCTATTTCCTTTTTTTTCTAGCGTTTTCCACACAATGTTTCTTGGAATTCTATCAAAAGCTTTTTCTATGTCAATGAAACATACATATACATCTTTGTTGTAATCGATGCTTTTTTCCATTACCTGCCTTATGGAGAATATATGGTCGTTTGTGCAGTATCCCTTTCTGAACCCACTTTGTGAATTTTCAAGTTTCATCTCTATTTTTGGTCTTAATTTATTTTCTAGGACTATTTCATAAACTTTGGCTGTTGTGCATAGCAGAGATATGCCTCTATAATTTTCACATTTTCTGTTATCACCTTTTTTGTAGAGCGGTAGTATGACGGCTATTTCCCATTCGTTTGGTACTTGTTTCTTCTTCCATACTAGGTTTAGTAGCAGGTGTAATAGTTCTAGACCTTCCTCTCCCATATTTTTTAGTAGTTCCGGTTTTATGTTGTCGTGTCCGGCTGCCTTTCCTGTTTTAATTTTACAAAGTGCCTCCTTTATTTCTTCCATTGTTAGGTCTTCATTTTCCTGTACTACCTCATTGGATTGGATAACGGCTATATTTTCTGTATTATTTGCTACTTCTTTTGTCTCTAGTAGGTTTTCGAAGTATTCTTGCCATCTTTGAATTATTTTGTTGTCTTCTTTAATTATAATTCCGTTTTTATCTTTGATCTGATTTAATTGTACCGGTTTGTTTGTTTTGTTACTTTTTATAATTCGATAAAAGAGTTTCTGATTTTCCTTGTAATTTTCTTGCATTTTTGTACCGAATTCTTCCCAAGATTTTTTCTTTGCTGTTGTGATTAGATTTTTTACTCTTCTTCTTTGCTGTTTGTATATTTCATAGTCTTCGTTCTTTTTTGAGTTGAGGTATGTTTTCCATTTGTCTTTTTTGAGTTTGATTTCCTGTTTTATCTCATCATTCCACCAGTATGTTTGTTTCTTGTAGTTTGATCTTTTATTAGTTCCGCAGGCTTTTTCCGCTGCTTTTAGTAATGTATCTTTAAATATTTTCCACATTTCCTCTATGTCGTTTAAGTTCGGGTCCTTAATGTTTTCTAGTGATTCTCTTATGTTAGTTTGGAATTCTTCTTTGATTTGTGGTTCTTTTAATTTATATGTTTTGATAGTACATTTATTTATAGTTTTGCGATCTATATTTCTTGTTGGGTCTTCTTTGTTTGGAGCGTTGATGAACATCTTAGCTCTTGTAAGGTAATGATCGCTCCCTATTTCATATCCCCGCATTGTTCTCACATCTTTTATTCTTCCTCTCCATGTTTTATTTATGAAAAAGTAATCTATAATAGATTTTTCGTTTCTAGAGGGTTCACATCTTGTGTATTTATGTATGTCTTTATGTTTAAATAATGTATTTAATATTACTAGATCATTAATTATGCAAAAATCTATTATTCTTTTTCCGTTGTTATTTATATGTGTTTCTCCATGTGGTCCCATTATTTTTTCTAAACCCTTACAGTTATTGCCCACTCTTCCGTTAAAGTCTCCAAGTAGACAGATAGGCTCGTCGTGCAGTTCAAATATGTTTTGCAATTTGTCCCAGAATGTATCCTTGTTGTATGTAGTTTCGTCTTCATTTGGAGCATATACTATTATTAAATTTAGATTAATCTGATACTCTATTTCTATTGTTACCGTTAAAATTCTTTCCGAATGGCATTTCCAGTCAATTATCTTTTGTGTCATATTATTTTTAATTATGCATCCTACTCCCCCTTGGCTTCTTTCATTTAGAGCAATCCCACTATAAATTAAAACATGATTGTTACTTAGTTTCATTATACCGCTACCCTTCTTTTTAGTTTCAGTAATTGCTAATATATTTAATCCCGATTTTTCAAATTCCCCTTCTAATTCTAGTTCCTTCCCATTCAAGCTTCTAATGTTCCATGTTCCTATCTCGATTTTCCGTTTTCTTTGCCTGGTCGTATGTTGTTTGTCTGTCTGTTTATTTAATAGTTTTTTGGAATATTTACTTGTTGTTCCTGGGCTATCTGCATCGTGTTGTCTGTCTGGATCCCGGTAACTTCCTGAATGCCGTTTATTTCATTTATCCAGTTGAATTGTTTGCCATTTATGTATATTTTTTGATATCCAACTTTTGCAATTTCATTTCTTGCTCTTGCATCTTTTGCTATAATTCGCAGGGCGGCCTGTATTTTCTGTTCTTCTTTTGTGTAGTGGTTGTCTATATATATTGGCGTTTCTTTTCCTTTTAATTTGTACTTATTTGTTAATACGGTCATTTTGTCGTTCCAGGAATTCCATTCTACAATGTATAATGTTCCTCTGTTAGTTTTTATTTTATACGCATCTTTAATCTTCGCCTTTATAGTCAGCTCTTTGTTTATGTATCCTTCTAGTTCGTTTATGATGTTGTCGGTCTTTGGTAGAAATCCGTTTATTACAGTATTGTTTCTTCTTTTGTCTTTCTCGTGTTTCTCGATTTTATTTTCCAGTATATTTATTCTCTCGTTTAAATGTTCTTTTTAGGTCTTCTCGTATTTTCTTTATTTCTTCATTTGTATTTTTTGTTTCATATACCAGTTGTGTGAGGATAGCTTTAATTTCTTCCAATTCCATGTTTTCTGTAATTCCTTCGATTTTATTTATTTTGTTTATTCTATCGTTCTCTTCTTCCTGATTATTTGTCCTTCTTCTTTTCAATAATTCTTTATTGATTCTGGCTTTATCAGTAGTGAACATTTGTATGATGTCCAGAAAAAATATAGTTAGTCCGCCACTGTTAGCACATTTGTTAGCGCACGATTAATTAGCACAGTTTGTTAAAGATCACGTTTTCTTTAATTTATATTCGTTTTTGGAATTTACTATTAACACGCAATGATTATGCACTTGTTTTTACACTGCACTATATAATTTCACTCGTGTCCCGGAACTACGGTATTTCTCGTTTAGATTCGAGTTAGAATATCGGTAGCTACAGACACGTCCACACTCTTTTAATTTATAATTATAATAAAATTAAATATTTAACAACAGAGATTAGAAAGAAATGCGCTGTTTTTCTTATAAAATAATATTTTTGATTGTAACTATCAACATATTAGCACTTTTTTCTTAAGACATATTGAAGATACATAATAGCGACGTCGCTATTTAACAAACTACACTTTTTAAGCTATAGTACCTTGAAAGTATTTTCATTGCATCCATCTGTACACAAACAAAAACAAAAAACTAGAATAATTTAAATTCTAGTCTAAAAGAAAAATAATTCCTATGAGCAAATAAAAATAGCATACATCTAACTCTATTATATTTTAATATATTTCTTTTCTGCCAGATTCAGAAAGTGCAGAACCGCAAGTTATGGGAGCGCTACTGCCACAGACGTCACGAAGTCTCCGAAGAGAACAACAACCAGAGCAACGAACGAATGTTGTTCCACGGGTCTCCGTTCATCAACGCCATTGTTCAGAAAGGTTTCGATGAGCGACACGCGTACATCGGTGGTATGTTTGGAGCTGGAATATACTTCGCAGAACATTCGAGTAAAAGCAACCAGTATGTGTATGGAATTGGAGGCGGGACTGGGTGTCCCATGCATAAAGACAGGAGTTGCTACGTTTGCCATAGGTAAGACAAAATATTAATATTTCATTCTAGACTTAACTATTTGCTCTATACTTTGAAATATTCGCAATAAAATATTTCTTAATAATATAAGTAAACTTTGATTTTTGATCAAATTTTTTATGTTAGAAGTTTAATTAAAATCCGTTCAATCGAATTTTTACGTTTTTAAGTTTTCTGATATTTTTGCAAATAAACTTTGAAATAAAACAAATAAACTTCCACTTCTGGTTGACAGAAGCTAAAATAAAAATTTCCATTAGAATTCATTTCGCAGAATTTGTCCTTTGTCCCTGGAAACGTAATGTAAAGACTTTAATTTATTAACACTAAAAACTCTAGATGTTGATCGGTAAAAATCTAGAAGATTTTTAAAAGAAGAAAATATAAAATAATAAATCAAAACAAATGTTAAATTCTGGAAATGTTAATTGGTACAATTAATATATTTCTCTTGTTAACTCTGGTGTGCCCCAAGGTTCACATTTGGGTCCCCTACTATTCTTATTTTTTATAAACGACTTGTAATTAAATCTTCTACTTGCTCATTGTTACTATATACGGATGATTTGAAATTATACTCTGGAATTAGATCAATGAATGATTATTTGACTCTTCAAATCATATTATGTACGAGGATTATCCAAAAATACTGAGAAATCTTTAATTAAAAATAATATATTTGGCAGAACATTTTCAGAATTAAATAGTCTTCAAAGTAATCTCCATCACATTTAATTAATGCACTTTTTCCATACTTTTTTCATTGGTTGAAACAGTTATCAAATTCGTTCAATGTAATGCTTCATTCAAAATTCTTTGGCATAAACTCCAGGAAACTAGATTTTTAACGTTCTCGTTTGTTTTCGCACTTACAACTTTACACTTGCAGTGGGGTTGAATTCTGGCTAATACTTCATCTTCATTTATATCATTAAAAGACAAAAATAGAAGAATTGAACCTACTTAAAAACTAAGTTTGTTTGCGTTTATTTTTTATGCTTACCCAAATTTAAAACTCACCGTACACCACTATCATTTAGATGATTCCCTAAAATCAACATTTATTCAATTGATGAGTGAGAGTCTCTAGTAAAGAGGTGTGTACATTTTATCCTCCACACATGTTATATTACTCGACATTGCATCTTTCAAACATTCAATCTTGCACATCTTTTACCGTCTACACTTTTATTCCGCGAACAAAATTATCATACACACATTTTATTTTGTGCACAGTTTATCGTGCACACATTTTATCTTCGCCAACGTTTCATCTTTTAAACATTGTAATTCTATCTTTCATTCGTTTTATTGCTCATGCAATGGGTCCATAAACCATTTTTTTTTATTTATTTTTATGAAACTTCATTGGAAGTTATGACGATTGTTGAAAATCCGATGTGAAAATTCCTTATAATAAGCGAGATATGAATTTTTAAAACTTTGGAATGCGACCGTGACGTCAGCTACACTCATTCAGTGGCAGTGAAACAGTGGTGTTTCATGAGAGCAATTTTTATAATGTGTTTAATATAGAAGTATTATTTTCCATGTTATAAATCATACTTCGTTAATATTTAACCAAATACAAACAAAACTTATATTCTTTTATCAATTTTATAGTATTTATTTTATATTTGAGTGTTATACAAAAAAGTTTGAGAAAACAATGGCGCTGAGAGACACGCCTTCTGGCCGAACCTAACCTACCTATCTTGTATTCTCACCATTTTTGCGGGAAGGCCTACTTTTAAATTTCTGGCCAAAAGAATCATTTTGAGTGTACCTGACGTAACGAAATATTAAATTCGCTATAACTCTTTACTGAAAAATAGTTTTTTAAAAAATGTTGCTTTATTATTCATAAAACAGTAAATATTTTACATTTTTAATATAAATTTTTCATATTTCGATTTTGGTTTATGGGCCTATTAACATATTTATAATTAGATAAAATATTCAGTGTGAAATGTTTCTGAAGATAAAATGTGTGTAAGATAACATTTTTCGCGGATTAAAAATGTGCACAATAAAAGGTGTGTAAGATTTAATGTGTGCAAGATATAATGTCGAGTAATATAACATATGTGGAGAATAAAATGTATAAGCCTTCTTGTATATACACTCTTCTATATAATTTTTCTTTTGGTCGATTGCTGTTCAATAAATTCTTATTACTTCAGACACCTACTATTGTGCCGAGTGACTTTGGGCAAATCCTTCCTGCAATTCAGCGCGATGAAGATGGCGCACGCGCCTCCAGGCCACCACTCGGTGATCGGCCGCCCTTCGGCCGGCGGCCTGAACTTCCCGGAGTACGTGGTGTACCGCGGCGAGCAGGCGTACCCCGAGTACCTCATCACGTACCAGATCGTGAAGCCAGACGAGTGTTCCAGCAGCGCCGAGTCCGACGTCAGGTGATTCTGCGACGCCGGCACGGAGCAGTGGCGCGTGGAGGACCCGCCCAGAGAGTGCGGCGTCCGCGACGTCCTCGGCGTCGTCCGCAGGGTCGTGAGGTGGATGGTGCCGAAGTATGGACGCTGTGTTTGCAGACATTAAAGAGTGCTCAATTACTGTTACCGAAACGTGGCAATTGTACGACAGCTGCAATTTAGAAGGTTTGTTCTAACTAAAGTTTACAACCGTTCAGATCTGCCTGCGCAAACAATATTTAAAAATTCAGAATTCATAATGCAATGTTTCAAGAACGAGTGATTCTGAACCGTTTTTAAAGTTCTAAAATTTTTCAAGAATATCTAATTCTGAATAAATTCACTTATTTTCATTTTCAAGCGGAAGTGATGATGTAGAATTATTGAATGATATTTTTTTAAAGATAAAACAATGAAAATTATCTGCGGATGATATTTTCTCAATATAGTTATCAATTATTAAGAAAAATCACTATTTGAAAAGTCTATTATATTTTCAAACAGGTGTTATTTATTTTGTGATTTTAGAGAATTTTAAAAGCTCATTCCCATCTACTGCTTTAATTTTATGTTTTAGTTTCAATTATACATTTTAAATGCAGGATAGTTATGCTGTTTCTTGCTATGTTTTAAGTTTTCGTTTTTATTTTATTTCATTTCTTGATTGAGGTTACTAAAATGTCTTTTTTGAACAAGATGTTGGTTTATAGGATATCGTGGTTTATTTTTCTTTTTATACTGTTCGTTTTTTTATTAAAATTACAGCTTTAGCAATACTACAAATAATTTTTCTTTTCACACTTTTTGTGTATAGAACAGCACAATCTATTTTAAATTCGATTTTGGATATTATTACTATTTATTTATGATATACAATATTAATTTTCTTTATATTTATTCAAAAAGGTTTGACATTTGTTTTGTTACAGATTTTAGGCTAAAACCTAATCAAGTTTTAATTTTAGTTTTAGAAAGTGTGGAATTTTGCATTTTCTTGCAATTAAAAAATAAAAGTAGAATTAAAATTAAAACTAAAACATGCATACATAGGCATATGCTATACTTTTCTTGCGACTAAAATACAAATTAAAACTAAAATTGCTTTCGGTAAACTAAAATTAAAGCAGTAGCTGGGAATTATACTGTAGTCCCAAAATTATTCTCTGTTCGAGTTAAGATAAGAATAGATGTCGCGTCGAATTAAGTCGGTTGTACACACACGAAATTTAGATTGGCACGCAATTTAAATGATTTCGAATGCTCACCAGATGAAGCGTTTGAAATATTCACTGTCATTAATCCGTGTGTAAACTTGGCTTGCATTTTAGTCAATCACAGACGCGAAGTCGTATTCTCTGTATTAGCCTTCAGTCTTAACTTAACGTGAACCGAGTATACCCATATCGATTCCAGAACTACAAGTTATGAATCACGTTCTGAATTCCTGTGAACTTTCTGTTGGAACAAACCTAGAGAATGACTTGCCAAATCATCAAAAACTACTGCCATTCTTATTAGTTTAGAAATGAAAAATAGACAATACAAAAGTGACTTCTTCAACTTCTGTAATATTTTGTGACGTCTTATACAACGAAAAGACGAATACTATGAAGAGAAAGAATACTTGGAGGATCTGATTTTCACTATTTCCGTCAAAATTCTCAAGGGATTAAAGGCATCATCTACGTCTGCATTCCGTCGGGTCTTCAACCGCGTGGTTTGTGTATAAATGTGTGGGTTGGTGAAGGATTCTAATACTTCAGAGGAATGGTACAAGTTTTCTGGTATGGAATTGTATTTGTGTTGTTTTTAGGTATGTTTAAATTGTGTTTTTATACTTTTTTATCGCTGTTAGGGTTAAATTTGAGGAACGTTTAATAAGTAATAAGAAAATAGTACTGGTTTAAAACTACTAGAAATACACTTGTTTCAAAATTATAAATAGTAGAACATTTCGGCGCTGCGATCGTTTGATATCGTAAAACATTTTTTCCCGCAATTTTCACAGTGCTGGCGTGTTCTAATAAGTCAAGAATAGCAATTTGAAAACGTTATAGACATCCATTTTAGGCGCCAAACTTTTATAAACGAACACTGTTTAAAAGTGCACTTATTGAAAAAAATATTAGAGATAAAATTTTGTCTATAAAACAATATCAAATTGTTTTTAAAGAGTCTAATTATCAATTTTAAATTGGTGTGTTTCTAGTTTTGTTTAAATAATGACTAATTTCTTATTACTGTTTTTCGTAAGCGGGTGCATGTTCGATAAACTTGTGCCGATTTCCTCTCCAAAATGTCACTGAATAATGAAAGACTTTCGACTAGTGAGACTGGACTTAGGCTAGTTAGGTGGTACTTGAAATCGACCTCGGATGGTCAGGTGTTGTACATTTTATGAATTTACCATCTTCCATTAGTGATTCTAGATCGTTGTGATTCTCATCGACTGTTCATCATTTAACAGTTAAGACAATATGAAATTCTTAGCATTTATTATTTTAAAAATATTTTACAGTATTAACATTAAAAGTCAATTTAAAAAAAACAACACCAAAAAAATACTCGGTATATATCAAGGGTTGTATTGCGATATTAATGGATCTAAGGCGCTCGTGACTTTTTTCTAACCAATTGTAGTTTGATTCCTAAAAATGAATCGCTGTTTGGACTATTTTCGGTAACCGTGTGGTTTTGCAATCACACATGAATAAAGGAACATTTTAGTCCCATTAACTGTCAATTTAGATTTAAAAAGTCATTGGAAATATTTCGTTATACATAAGATATAACAGGGTGTAGCATATGAAAAAGTGAAGCCTGTGGCAGCCATTTTCTTGAGGGCCGAATCTAATCCAATTTGCGCGAAATATAAATAAAGTCGTTATTATCTACAACGAAATATGAAAAATCTTGTTCAATTTGATTTGTTTTAGTTATTAAACTTTGAATTGTTTAAGGTACCTATTTATTTAATTGAAAAATTGATGGAAATGAGTAAAATATGAAAAAAACGTATTGCGCCAAAAGTTATAGAAATATTAATATTTAATGTAAAGGAAAATTTAATGAAAATTAAAAATCACAGTTAAAAATATACTATACATAAAATTCACAGAATGTAATTTTTAGTTTAATACACTCTATTTTTACATGATATAAAAATGCAAAGTTGGTTTTATGTCGGAATAAAAACTGAAAATCCGTATTTAGTAAATTATTATTCTTATAATGCTCGTAAAATATCGTTGTTGATTGTTGAAGCTGAGAAATATTAGATGATTTAGGCATTGTTCGGTCATAATCGTTTTTAACCTATTTTTTATTAATTAAATTTGAGAACGATCGTTCTGCAGTGCAATTTGTTATCATGAAAATAAGATAAATTCATCATTATATCAATTACATAAGTGCCTAAAACAATTCAAAATAAAATAGCTAAATAGATCAAATTTAAAAAGGTTTCTCATATTTCGTTGTAGATATTAATGACTTTATTCATATTTCGCATCAATTAAATTAAATTCAAACTTCAGGAAAATGGCCACCGCAGGGTTTACTTTCTCATATGCTATGCCCTAACCACAAGTATATATAGATCAGTAATTTCAACAAGGGACTCTACTAGCTTGTTGTCCTTTACTCGGAAAGACGGATCTATCTGAAGCGTGTAACGTCAAAATTATAAGTTTCCATTACTTTTAATCATTCTTCAAATCAATGACGATTACGGTGATTAGACAAAATTGTCACACTTTTCTGTATTCAAAATTGTAACCGGTTGCTGAAATCTAACCGAGAAAGCGGTTGATAAAAAGTTTCAAATATATAAGTGAAAAAGTCGTGACTGCCTGTGACCTGAGGTGTTCATATTTAACAGAATTTATTTATGAAATGAATAACAATGTTAATGAATTTTAGAATATTTATTAATATAAACTCAAATTTTTGCAGAAAATTTTTAAAGTAAAATAAAAAATGAAGAGTATTATATTGTAATGTAGATATATTCATTTAATTGTTATTTAATTTTAATAAAAGGTTAAATATGAAAGCTCATTGTATATGCGATTATTTTAATTTATTGTTAAGTTAATTTTAAGATTCGAATCTAGAATCCCTGCCTTGGAAGTATTTATAATATAATTGTGATAAAGCAAACTTTATAAATGTTTGCAAACTAAGGTAAATGTATTTTGCTCTTTCATTAATTTATTTTATTGTAAGTGCACTAATATTAACAAAAAGTGCGCGAATATATGGGTGGAATATATACTAAACTTTATTTTTCTGGATTTTAAATGTGTAAGAAAATAACTGTATGGTATTTATTCCTTATATTAGACCAAATATAAACCATATATACATCGTATCACAGGAACACATTTATAAATATAAAATGCTCAGTTCTTACATACTGTTTTAAAAGATCTTTACCCTTTATAATAAAAAAATAAACATAATCTCCTTCACAATACCATCAATAAAACATCTAAAAATATATAATAACAATAGGCAATATTTTGATTCAAGCTCGCTTTTACTTTGGTCCTTTTGGCTCGTCGTATAAGCTGGGGTAAAGCTGCCCTTGGGAAGTACTTGGTTCGAGATTTAAAGCCTGGGAAGTACTAGGACCGGAATTTAAATTATTTTGGGACGTACTAGGTCCGGGATAAATGCTATTTTGTGTAATACTTGGTTGATCAGTTTTTTTCAATTCGTTTCTTTTATCTTCAACTATAGCTTTTCCAGTACTTTTCACTGTAGTTTTAGCTATTCCTTTCGGTGTCATGTAATGTATATTATGCGAGACGTGGACTAAATTTCCTACGGTGTGTAGAGTATTTCCTGCAAGAACACCGGAAGGACGGCCGTATCTGTAAATATTTAGAAATTAAAACAATTTTAGAATATAAACGGCACAATTAAATGCAGAAAAATTGTGTTTGCTCTTTGCTAGTCTGATCAGTTGGATCAATTCGATTATTCAACTCAAATGGATTATTATATTTTTTTTGGATAAGTTAAATATATCTGATTTTGCCCTGTTTGTCATCTTCGATGATGATTCCAAAAGAAATAATCATGGATTCCGCATTATAAATTTATAATTCCAGATCTACCTACCTTGATGAGAAAGGGTCACGTAGGACCACTACATTCAGTAGAGGGGATAAACTGATCCAGTCAAATGGAATGAAAAATAAGTGATTCGGATTCAAAAGTGTAAGAAGTTATATGTGATCTAAGTGCTAAATATTTCATTTACGTCTATCAATTGCAAATGGCTTAACTAAACATTGCAACAATTTTTGAGAAATTATACCCAGTAAGAAAATAAAATACAGTCAGCAGTCAGTTTATTTAATAATGTCTATCAACTTCGACCGTTTTCGGTATCACTTGAGTCACCTTCAAAAGCTAACAAATTTTATAAAAATTATAACAGTGTGATTTAAAAACTACTGTTTATAAACTGTATTCCAATACTATATTTTATTTTCCTATAAGATTCTTTGCTCAAAAAGATTCCATCAGTACACCCAGTAAGTATTTGGAAATCAAGATTTAGAATTTGGAAAAATCCGTTTATTTTTTAATTTGTCAGTAATTCTTATTTAGTTCAAATTTAGTGTTTGCTATTTGTATTGACTTTCATTACCAAAAATGTTATGGATTCAATTGCAACTAGGAAAAGATCGACAGAGGTGCACATGTAGTGAAGGTAGGTTTATAACAAATATGTTGTTTAGAAATCACTTCACAACAACTCATGCCTGTAATTATATTAGTGAAAGAACTGTGAGAACTTTGGCTCTAAGAATTTGAACAGTTTTTAGAGCAGCTTGAGGTCCATAATTTTTTCCAGAACATCGGATAGCTTGATTTCGTTTTACCCAAAAATACGCGCAAGAATGGCGTTTTCTAAACCCACAGTTTTTATAAAAATACTTATTGGATATCAATGCCCATCATAAATAAGTAATATTACGATGAATATAATCTAGAATTTTCTGCTTTTATCACCCTAATACCGAAATGAATTTAAAGTTAAAATCGAGTGCATAAAATGCAGTATCAGTTTTATCGAATTTCTAGGGTTTAAGTTATTAAAACTTTAATTATTTAATATTAAAAAATAAAAAACTTGAAAACTCATGTTGTACACCAATAACAGAATGTTCTATTTTGGAACGAATCAGAGATATGTTTAGATGATCGAAATCGCGAGTTACCAGTGAAGTAAGGCATTTAATTGTGCTGTTGAGTGATCATAAAAGCATTTTTACTTACTTGTATTCGACTATTTTCACAGTATTATCTGTAAGATTTTGTCCTAGAATTCCTGCAGAAGTCTCCAATCCTTTATAAACTGTGGAGAATCCTTCAACAGCTCCAGCTGCAACTGTGAGAACTCCGTTCATTTTCTCCGATGCCTCTTCTTCGGACATTTTAAAACCGGAAGTAAGTAACTTAGTACCCTGTTTTTGTATATGAGGAGCTAAAAAGCGCCCCAATGCCATAGTTGCGCATCCTACTTTATTTGCTAAAAATATACTAGTCATCCAAAATCGTTTATAAGATGTTTAATATATTTACCAACAAATCCGGTCACATTTACGGCTGTTCCGGTCACATCTTGAGCGATTTCAAAACCTTTTTGAACTTTACCAGGAATTGGTTTTGGTTCATTGGCAGGTCTAACATGATTCATAATTTTTGGGGCGCTGTAGTCCATCAGCTGACCTGCTTTTTCTGCCCCTTTTATTAGACCTTGCTGAATGAAATAAGCCCCTAAAATATATCATAGCGAAATCCATATTTTAATTAAAAAAGGGGAACGAAGTAAATGCTCGTTAAATAAATTAAGTAGTCGAGATAGTAAAGATGATCGATATTTTATTTATGGATGATATAATATTTAAGTTCTGATAAACATAATTGCTCGATAAAATTTTAACGCAGAGAAAAATTGACGATTATAATAACAAATGTTAGATAATAGTATATTGTACAACAAGTACAGAAAGCCTCTTATTTCCCACAAAGTGTGAAAGTTTCAGCAGGAGATGAAGTCGAGTGCTGTAATCACACAAGGTAGAAAATAGGTGATTCTGCACGAGTGGCACACTATACTTTTTCTACGACCACATTACTAAATGTTACAGAACAAAAATACATGCACGAAAGTTATTTGACATAAAAAAACAATATGGCGCAGGTAAACTTAAAAAGAGTATCTTCACGCAAGCGCAATGTTGGTAATCAATGTGAGAAATGATATTTCCCACACTGCACATGCGCAGTGCTGTGAGAAATGATTTCACACACTTTAACTCACTTTAGTGGGAAATACGCAATTTTCAAGCTTCATATATTGTAAGAAAAGTTCCACTTTCCATAGTGGTCGTACAAAAAAATGATTTTACTTTTATGTTTAATAAAAATAACAAATGTTACATATAAATAGTAAATATATTTTTACATTACAAAGAAAATTAACTTCTTTATTAATTATTTTGTAAAATGCAATAAAAAATCAAACAGTATATTAGCACCATATGAAATACCTGTGACAATAGATTGTGAAATAGAATCGCTGATACCAGTAGCTCGCCTTGCTCTGGAAGAAATAGGCTGTTCTGGAACTTGATCGCTGACTATACCATGTAAAATATCTTCCAGGAGTTCCCAAACTTGTTTATCTGTTTCGGGTGGTAGCATAACACCCACAGACGAACCTACCGTATCAAATTTGTAACAAAAATTTTCAACAATATTTATTACTCTTACCGGAAACTTCTGATTGTAAATCTGGGAATATAAAAGCACCATACTCTGTTCTATAACAGGGCGAAACGCCCGGTACAAGAGGATAAACCCATTCCCCAACTTGCAGAAAAGTTGTGGAAGGTTGCCCCTCGATAATACTTTCGACGATTCCAACTTTAAGAGTATGTAACTCAGAATTTGCAGATACAGAGCCATCAGGTGAAATAAAATACAAACGTACGTTTTCTGTAGAGAAAATAATAGAACATTGATTGCTGGTTTGATCTATTTGTAATGATTGTAAAGCTAGGGCTAACTCTTGATAAGTTCTTGGCTGTCCGCTGGAAGAACTAGACGAAGACATGGCTTCTTCGTAGCTAGGAGGGGGAGCGGTATCTTCGATATGATGTGATCCTTGAATTGTATTTATTCTCTGCAAAACTTCTCCCCTAGTTTTTTTCATCTTTTGAATCATGACTCTGGCTTTCTCCCAGTTTATATCCGGGTTTTCTGGACATTCTATTTGTATACTCAACGCGTGATCAATTAAAGATATTCCCTTTTTATATTTCTCTATTGCCTAAGAGTACCAATAATTAAAAAAAAGGAAATAAGTAAACAATATTGCACATACTTCTAGCGGTCTTTCTTGCTCTTCCAATCTGATAGCTTCATCTATTGCATTATATGCAGAATCATGAGTCTGTTTTATCTCAGTAAATACCTGAGTCCAATGAGAAGATTCGCCGTTACCCATCATTGATAATGATATGTTGTATCTTGTTATTACGAGAAGAATGTAAGGTTAATAACTTATTAATTTTAATAGTGACTTTGCAATACTATAATATGAGCGTATACTGTAAAATATAATTCTAAAGTACAAAAAACTGTGAATATTGAACTATGGACCGTTTAATTATTATATGATTCACTTTCTTTAATTATTACGCAACAAATTTCAAGAGCAGGTAAACAAAGAGAATATCTAGAATAAAATTGTATTTTACGAATAATATTTAAAATTATTATAAAGTTAAATAAGAATTAAATAAAAATTAGGTCATTAATATTAATATTTATTCAATTGTTTTGCATATGTAGTTTTTATTTCATAGAAATAAAACAGAGATTTATATTATTCATTATGCAATATAATATAAGAGTATTGAGTTGTTATAGATTACAGATATGAGTATGTGTTTACATAACGTAAAGCATGGTAGAATATTCTAGCATTTTCTAGAATTTTGAATCCAAAGTGTTATCATTTTGATAATTAAAATCAGGGTTGCCAATGCACTGGCAATTTGATATAATCAGAATTGTCAATATCAAAGTGTTTCTGTTTCCCGTTTTGCCTTCCTAATTGTCAATTCCGTCAAATATTGTAGTTTATCAAATTAAAAAATTCTTAGCTAATTTACAAAAAAGTTATAATTTGAAACTCTGTGTTGATCTCATACTAGTGGCATCATAGTTTTCTAGAAAGCTCCCCTACTGGTGAACTTTCAAATCACTCGTCCTTTTAATGAAGCATTGTGCGAGCGTGCACGTGAAACTCAAGTAGAATTTGATCGCTTTGAAATATTAAAAGTTTTTTAAAATGTTGTCTGCAGCTAGAGTATTGAGCCGAAAGGCTGTTGAGTGCACAAAATTAGGATATGACATAAGTGGTGTCAGAAATTTTTCACAGCTTCTAAACAACGTAAGTACTTTTTTATTTCGGTTAATCTTTGCTTGTATTGCGAAATACCCGTATCATTTCTTTCTCCTTGCCAGGATAGATATTTGACTTTGTTCTAAATATAACAAACTATCAATTTTATAATAATTTATTGTATTTAATAATTTTTTGGTTATGACCGGTATGGCCTTGAATTGCATCACGATTTTTCGGTACCCTCAACGTTTTTACAACCCTAGAAGGACCAGGATTTCAAACATCCCAACTTATAATCATTAACTTATTTTGATTTCTTCAAAATTTTGATACATGTGTTAACCTTTGATTGTCTTTGTAATGACGACAGTTTTTGAGACGTACATGCTTATAGAAATGTAATTTAATCTGAAATTTGACTCGATATTTAATATTTTTTTATTAATATATTGTAATTTATTATAGAACACATCATCTCTCGCGTACAGAAATGGATTCCAAGTCAGAAATAAATCCGAAGGAGTTAAGGGTGCCGTTATCGGTATCGACTTGGGTACGACAAACTCATGTGTTGCTGTTATGGAAGGCAAGCAGGCAAAAGTGATCGAAAACGCCGAAGGTTCTCGAACGACCCCCTCAGTAGTCGCTTTCAGCAAAGATGGGGAGCGTCTTGTTGGTATGCCGGCCAAACGCCAGGCTGTTACCAACTCTGCTAACACTTTCTACGCTACCAAACGACTCATTGGTAGACGCTTCGAAGATCCCGAAGTCAAGAAAGATATGTAAGTCAACATTCAATAAACAAATATCAAATTACTTAATTACTTATGGCATATAATCAACTATAATTTAATCATATCAACACATCAAAACAATTAATTTTAGAATACAACTTTTAAGATTTAGAAAATATACTTTATGTAAAATTTATAATTATTATTATTGATATTTATATTTACTCATTTGATTACTAATATTAAATTATCATTTATTATTTTTGTTATTCACAAATAGAGTGAACAGATATTTAAATTACAAAACCGAGACTTTTTCAATCTTATAAATATCGTGTACCAAGGTATATATTTTTTTCAATTCCTACTATTTTCATTCGTAAAATTACATAGATGATCAATCGCAAGAGATAGTGTCGTGACCGACAATTTTTTTCTGTACAAACACTTTAAATACGTAGATTAAATAGCAATAAATTTCACAGAGGCAATTTCGTAAAGTTTCTTCAAAAAATATTTATTTGAGAAAAGATTCTCTGTACGAGCTATGTGCGGGTATAAAAAAAAATTACATAAAATTTCAATACAGAAGTAATAATTTTTGAATCTGATATGAAAATCGGGAAATTACTTTGTCCTGAAAAGGTTCTTCGGGTCACTAGGACGAATTCGGAAATTCGAAACGTCTAGTCTCTTTATTATATGAAATATATACAATATTATATCGTCCGTGATTCCGCAAATACTCGTATGAGATAAAATCATAATTTTTAGTTAGGACAAAGTACTGTTTATTTTTGAATATCTGAACTTAATGGGGTCCTCCATTATTTTTTTATATGAAATTTTATCTAATTTGAAGGCAATGTGTAGTTTCAGAAAGTCTTATATATGTTAAGCCGTAATATTTTTTAAGTGTTCTGTGACGTACATGTTAAAGAAAGTCGATTCTCAAACAGTGGGGTTCGCTAAAAATTTCTCATTACAAAAATTGATGTATTCAACTGTTATAAAAACATATATGTTTTAAAAAACTATTGTGTTCCTTATTTGAAAATATGCATAAATAGTAAAGATTTAAATAAAATAAATTATAATTGATTACGAATATTATAGTCCGAGTTTTGACAGTCACTGGCATGATTTTACTGCCTTTGTCATTCCACATATCTTTTATTTCCATATCATGAGTATTTTTTTTCACAAATTTTTCTTAGATTTGCTCTGAAATATGCTTTATATTTTGTATTTAATTACCAGCTATAGATTAACTGTCAAATATGTTATCTCACACTGATAGTAATCGAATAACTTTAAAAAAAAAAAACAAATAACTTTTTTAAATTTTGATAGTTCCTATCATACAGAATGTAGGTCTAGATTGACTAAAGTATCCCATTATAGATAAAATGTTCGGTACAAACTTTCCATGTAGTTTGCTTAAATTATAAACCCAAATGCGTTTTTCGCGTAGATGGCACAGTTTATATATGATAATTAAGTTGAAGTATATAAAAAATAAACAGTTCTTTGTCCTTAACTTAAAGCTTTAGATTTGATGCGAAATCACCGACGAAATATGTTTATTTCAAAGAATTGTGTATGTAACAATTCTTATTTATTATTTTCCGTCACAGGAATACAGTCTCTTACAAAATCGTTCGGGCTTCCAACGGCGATGCTTGGGTTCAAGGATCAGACGGCAAAATGTATTCCCCAAGTCAAATAGGTGCTTTCACCCTTATTAAAATGAAGGAAACTGCTGAATCTTACCTCAATACCAAAGTTAAGAATGCTGTTGTTACTGTACCTGCATATTTCAACGACTCGCAACGTCAGGCCACGAAAGATGCCGGCCAGATTTCTGGTTTAAACGTTCTCAGAGTCATCAACGAACCGACTGCTGCTGCCCTCGCTTACGGCATGGACAAGACTGAAGATAAAATCATCGCTGTTTATGATTTAGGAGGCGGTACTTTCGATATCTCCATTCTAGAAATCCAGAAGGGTGTCTTTGAAGTAAAATCCACCAACGGAGACACTTTCCTAGGAGGAGAAGACTTTGACAATCTCCTTGTAAATTTCTTAGCGACTGAATTTAAAAAGGAACAAGGCGTAGATGTCACTAAAGATCCTATGGCGATGCAGCGTTTGAAAGAAGCTGCCGAGAAAGCCAAAATCGAACTCAGCAGCAGTGTCCAAACCGACATTAACCTTCCTTACTTAACCATGGATGCTTCTGGTCCAAAACACATGAATCTCAAACTCTCGCGTTCTAAATTCGAAAGTCTGGTTGGAGACCTCATCAAAAAAACAATCCCGCCATGCCAGAAAGCTTTAAAAGACGCCGAAGTCGCCAAGTCTGACATCGGGGAGGTGTTACTCGTTGGAGGAATGACTCGTATGCCTAAAGTCCAAGCCACCGTGCAGGAAATCTTCGGCAGACAACCCTCCCGAGCAGTCAACCCTGATGAAGCCGTCGCCGTGGGTGCCGCTGTCCAGGGCGGTGTTCTCGCTGGAGATGTCACCGATGTCCTCCTGCTGGATGTAACTCCCTTGTCGCTGGGTATTGAAACTCTTGGAGGAGTCTTCACCAGACTCATCGGCCGTAACACCACCATCCCGACCAAGAAGAGTCAAGTGTTCTCCACAGCTGCTGACGGTCAGACGCAAGTCGAGATTAAAGTACATCAAGGAGAGAGAGAAATGGCGTCCGACAATAAAATGTTGGGCGCTTTCACTTTGGTTGGAATTCCACCAGCACCAAGAGGTGTTCCACAGATTGAAGTCTGTTTTGATATCGACGCTAACGGCATTGTACATGTATCGGCTAAGGACAAAGGCACCGGAAAGGAACAACAAAGTAAGTCAAAAGCTTAAAATACTCATTTTTGGTACGTGAATGTTTTGTATTTAACAAAGTACAACAAAAAATTGAAACCGATTTATTTAACAGAATAGAAACAGGAACCTGAGCTAAATTTATTTATAATTTGGGTTTATAAGGAAAATTTACATTAAAAAACCTGTTAAGGAGCGATTTTCTAGGTTTGGATTCAAATCCAGGTTTAATACAACATGTGTATTTTTTAATACTTTCATTAGTTAATGTGTATATTTGCTAGATATAAAATTGTTCTGGTAAAAAAAAAAATTTATCATAGTTACATAATATTCTTTAACCAAAAGAAAAAAACATTTATTCAACACATATTTGTTTGCAATTCTCATGTTTATAAAATTCGATTTATAAAAATTATTCCGGTTTATGATACAAATTATAATTATAATAATCCCAGATTAAAAATACCGAACAACTAATTTTTGAATGAATTCAATATTTCTATAAAATAAAATACCAAAAACAATAGCCGAAACATTTTCTTCATTTCTTTTTAACAAGGAAGAAATTTACTTCGAATATTATTTTTTTTATAGATTGATCTAATAAATCTTTTTCTTTCAGTATATTTTTTTGAAAACCCGTAAATTCAATTGTTTATATAATTCGGTTTCTGATTAAAAATAATTTGTATAATTAAGTCTGTGCGTTTATTGAATTTAAATTAGAAGCCAATATTACGACTGATGATAATTATAATATATAATTATTATTATTAATATAAAATTATTCTTTTTGTGATTCTTATAAATAAGGCGCTAACATATTAAAAACTTATTTGCATTCGTACAAATCTATTCTATTTATTATTTTAATAAAATTATTATGTGCTTAATACTAGTTGTTACATTTTTTCGGTTTTTTGCCCTTTTATTGATAATTTCTATGATGACAACTTTGGAAAGCCCTGAATATTATAAAACCATGTGGGTTTTGATAGTAGAACTGAGAAAGAAAAAACGAAACCAAAACTTGTTTGTTTTAAATTAGGAAATGAATACTAATTGATTTATTTGTAGTTGTAATTCAGTCTTCTGGCGGTTTGAGCAAAGATGAAATCGAAAACATGGTTAAGAATGCCGAACAGTACGCACAAGCCGACAAAGTTAAGAAAGAACGCGTTGAAGCCATCAACCAGGCTGAAGGCATCGTCCACGACACAGAAACCAAAATGGAAGAATTCAAAGATCAGCTGCCTAAGGAAGAAGTAAGTTATTATGAAATAATTTCTTATTAAACATCATCAAAAATTCTTATTAAACATCATCAAAAATTCCAATATTTCTCGTTTCTCGTATATATTTAGGATGAATTATAACTTATTACTTACCATTTTTCAGTGCGATAAGCTGAGAGAAGAAATCGCCAAAGTCCGTGAATTACTGGCCAAGAAAGAGGAAGCAGACCCAGAAGAAATCAGGAAAACAACCACCACATTACAGCAATCTTCACTTAAATTATTCGAAATGGCATACAAAAAGGTACGCTCCTCACAATTACTTACACCTAAATACATTATAAAACATTATATTCGTAAATTTAATTTATGCCCTCCATAGCTTTTTTTATATAATTATATAATGTTTAATGAATTTAACTCCTCCCCAAATGCGCAGTCGTATTTTCTCCGATATATAAACCAACTTAATGAATTAATTTCGTTCAGTTTAATTCTGTTTCGTTGAATTAAATTATAAAGTTATAAAAATAGTTACTCCTTTCAATATTAATTAATAATTACATAGAGTTTTGGATTTCAAACGACGAATTATTTTATTTTTCAGTGTTTACTTTTTTTCTGGATTCGGCAAAACAGAAACTTTAGATTATAATTAATTTAAAGTTTGATGTTAAATAAAAAATAATATTTTTGCCAAAGTATAAGGCGAAATTCTGTTTCATACATTTTTTCGGTTAGACGTTATAAGCAGGGACTCTAAACGAAAAATTTTGGAGTTCGATTATTGATATCGTTTTTTTTGAAAATATTATATTGGTTTCCGTTTCGTTTAAAATAAACAAATAAATTTCGGTTTCGTTACGGTTCTGGTTAAAATTGTAAGTTTTAAATAAAAGTATAGTTACTTTAATATTAAGTTGGAATCTAAAAATGAAGATTGTACTTTAAAATATAACTAGTTAATCATTATTACACAAATTACACTAGAATTTTACAATGATAAGTGAAATTTATGGTTAATATTTTCAGTTTAATACAATTTTTATATTGGTTTTAGTACCGATATTTTTCGGATTCGGTTAGGTTTTGTTTCGTATCGGTTTTCGGTTTCCATTTTTGAAGAAATAAAATATGGGTTGGGATTTTCGGTTACGGTTTCGTTACCATTCGGGTCCCTGATTTTAAGCTTTTCATTTAACTTTGCGTCGTAAAATTTTCAAATTCTTTGTGAATCCCGAATTTGGTAAAATACTTGACACAAATATTATATTTTTGTTAAATTGTAAGACATAGTTACTTGTAATTCATTTTTGGGCATTTTTAAACTTTTCATTTGATTGTGCCTCGTGAGATTTTATATTATTTTATTGATTTTCGTGATGAAAACTTTGGGAAACCCGAATTTTATTAAATAAAAAATGTGGGTTTTGATAGTAGAACTGACAAAGTCAAATATGTTACAAGTTTTTATTTCACTTTGAATGAAAATTGAGAAGATTTCGTTGTGTTTGCAGATGGCGGCAGAACGCGAAGGAGGCAGCTCAGGCTCATCATCATCACAATCAGACGAACCCAAACAGAAAGAAGAGAAAAATTAAAGCTAGCTTTATTGTTTTGTGATCATTTTAGTTTAGTTTCCAGCTCACAGTTGTGACCACGCGTGACAGACGTCGAAACGCATCGAATTTTCGCTTCTCCGATGATTCAAGTCTGTCATCGGGTGAGCCTGATCCATTGCATTATTTTGTTGAATTATTTTTATCATTTGATAGTTTAATATTTGTACACAGTAGCAGTAATGTGCGTGAATGAGAGAGTGCGTGCGTAAGTGAGGCAGTTACGTTGATTGATAATTATGTTAAACTAATTGCCGTCAAGCTCGTTATCGACTGTAAATTGTTAGTGTAATATATTACATTTCGTACTATATCATTGTGTTTCTCTTCCTTTCTTCTTTCATCATCTAATTCTACCAGTAGTCTTCATCTCATGTCATATTATATGGGGTTTTCCACTTTCTTTGATTTTTATTTATATTTATTTTCAAATAAAAACGCTACATATGTATTTTTGTTTTGTAAAAATCTCAATAGGTGAAATAGTGCATGAAAAGTCACAGGGACACGCGCACTTTATTAATTTTTTGTTTATAAATATTGAACATTTAGAAATATTCTACTTATTCATGGAATTAATTTTCTACCGTAAAATCATACTGCTCCATTAGGTACTTTATTATATTCTCATGGTAGGTAATGGTAATAAAATAGTGTTGTGGTTTCATTTTATTCATTTCATCAACTATTTCTAGTGTAGTGTATACAAGGTGAGAAAGGGAAGTACAATTTTTTTTATCATATAAATAATTTTATATAGCATGTTTTTCTTTGGCTTGGAAAAGGTTTCAAAATAAATATCTTGGGTATATTTGTAGAAATATATCAGTATAAAGTAGCTGTCACCACCATAAAACCAATCGTAAATTAAATTATTTTTATTTTTTTAAATATAATTATAATTTATATGCCAAATATTTATTCGGAATTTTGACATTGTAAAAAAACTTAAAATTGATACATACATGTGACCCATTTAAATATATCACCACAAATAATTCAAAAATGCATCATTTCAAAACCTTCAGATTCAATTTTTTTCCTTACGCGTGCAGTAGAAGTGCCGACTTCTCCCACTGTTTTCTGGTAGGAGTTTATGCTTCTCCAACTGTGGAAGAAATTCGTACTTCTCCCACTATTTCTCCATTTTAAGCGAAGTGTAGTTAACGCCACAATGCATTGATTAAATAAAACAAATTTGTTTAATTCCTCAAGTTTTGAGTATTATTTTAATTTTTTTATTATTAATAATTTGAGGCTATTTAAAATTTTAATTTATTCTCATTCAATAAATTTTGAAAATGTATATAAAATAGCGAGAAATCAAAAATGACTATGATGCAATTTAAATTTATATTTTTATGCCAAGAGGCTATGAAATTTTTATAAAAAAATTTAAATTGAAATAGTAAAGTAATGTACTATTTTTCGTTTGAAAGAAGATATCCAATTTTGTAAAAAAAAAATACCTCTCGACATACAGGGGGGCGGAGAAATGCAGATTCGGATGGTCTCAAAATTAAGTAAATTTTATTTAAAGAATTTTTTGTATTGCTGATAAAAAGTGTTTACAAAAATAATAAAAATAGTGTTTTGGCAACAATTAGTAGGAGTAAAACTCTAGTTTTTACGAAAAAATATCCAATCCCGTCAAAATTTCACCGTCAGGGATCGAACCAACAAACTTTTGATTCGATTCATACTTCTTGAGTTATTAGTGGTGATACATTTAAAAGAAACACTTGTGTAAAAAAATATTCGCAAAAATCTGAAAATGAAAAGAGCTAACTTTCACTTCTGGTTGACCAATTTTTACCAAAAATTGAGTAACTCGACTCATTGCTATTAGAGCTTATGTATAATGTTTTATTAAAAAGCATAAAAGCATATAGTCAAATTAGTTCTACACGTGCACACATACATCCAGACGAACAAACCAACAGACAGACATTTTATTTTTTATATTGTAAAGGTCTTAATTTGTAGACATCCGTTAAAATCTGGAAATATCAGAACCTCTCTTATTTATTGTGATCGGTAAAAAGTTATTTATTAATAATTACGTATTTTTTTCGGAATTTAAAAATATTCATAATAAATTCAAAAATTGAACTACTACTTCTGGTTGATTTTTACCTAATCTTTGGCTATTGATATCAGAAGCTAAATATGAAACTAAATTAAAATTCGCTTAGACGAATTTGTTGTACATGTTCAGAATACATACAGACGGACGAACGGACCGACAGACATTACGGTATTGTAAATTCGTGGATTTACATTATAACTGTGAAATACCTAAATCTTTAGGATTACAATACCTGCTTTATTGTAATGTAAAGACCGTAAAGTAGGGTTGAGAAAATCCCGGGTTATTTACAAAAAACCCAATCCACCTGGGTTTTTTTTTTGAATACGGGTTTTATTGGGTTTTACTAGAAACGTCCAAATATATGAATTGTATATATTTATTTTGAATTATTTTAGATATTAATAGTTCATATTAATTTCTGAAAGTTTTATTATTTAATTATTTTAACACAAAATACTAGTATTACATTTTTTTTCTGTTTTCTTTTACAACGTATATCGACTGACTCGTAGTCTTGTTGGTCGGTGTTAGCTTGCATGTTTTATTATGTGTATCTTATCTTATAGTTTATTTAAATTTAAGTTATTTTTTTGGATCGGAGACAATTTGCAACGACCCTACTATAAAGACTTAATTCGTGGACATCAATTAAAACCTCGAAATGTCAAATACTCAATTAATACTTTCTTTATAATGTATGTGTAGTTATAAACGCAAGTAAATAGTGTTAGAGTTTAAAAATAAACTCATAATTTTATGTTGGTCGTAACATTTTTGGAAGTACAATAGATTCGCATGACTTTTTTGTGTGTATGTTGATTTGCAAAACATGTGAAGTTTGGGTCGGAGAAAACTGCAACGACCCTGCCGTAAAGACTTAATTCGTGGAGATCAATTAGAATCTCGAAATGTCAAATTCTCAATTAATACTTTCTTTATAGTGTATGTGTAGTGGTAAACGCAAGTATGTAGTGTTTAGAGTTTAAAAATAAACTCAAAATTTTATATTGGCCATAAAATTTTTGGGAGTACAATAGATTCGCTTGAGTTATTTCTTGGGTGTACCGAATATATATTTTTTTAATGAGCTGATTAAGGATTTTTTGGGTCGGAGAAAATTGCAACGACCATGCCATAAAGACTTAATTCGTGGTCATCAATTAAAATCTCGAAATGTCAAATTCTCAATTAATTCTTTCTTTATAGTGTATGTGTAGTAGTAAACGCAAGTAAATAGTGTTAGAGATTAAAAATAAACTGAAAATTTTATGTTGGTCATAAAATTTTTGTGAGTACAATAGATTCGCATGACTTTTTTTGTATGTATGTTGATTTGCAACAACCTGCCGTAAAGACGTAATTCGTGGACATCAATTAAAATCTCGAAATGTCAAATTCTTAATTAATACTTTCTTTATAGTGTATGTATAGTGTAAACTCAAAATTTTATGTTAGCCATAAACTTTTTGAGAGTACAATAGATCCGCACGACTTTTTATGTATGTTGATTTGCAAAGCATGTGAAGTTCCACCTCCCACCAGTTGCACATGCGCACTCCGTGCTGTCAGTATCGACCGGCGTAGGGTGTGTTGTTGTGCTATGTAACCGCTGCCTGTGTGATGTCCTCCAACGTGGACGCCGGGGGTTGTGCCCCCTTGGCGAAGCTGCCCGCGCCGCAGACGCCCGTGCTGGCCGTGGCGTGCCGCATGCTGCGCTCGCCCAGCCACGAGAGCGTCACCACCGACCTGTCGCTCTTCTCCGTCTCCAGCATCGCCTCCGAGGCCGCCCGGGTGCGCATCCACAGGGATGGGCCACGGGGGCCCAGCCCTAACCCGGATAAAGCCAGGTGAGTACCCTAAAGCTAAGATAGCACAGTAGTGGAGTGTGAAATGGTTTGTTTTGATTCATATATGGCTTCCTGTATGTGTATGTGTATGTGGAAAAAACGACTAATTTCAATAATATTAACATAAAGTATAACAAAAACATTGATTTTTGTACTATATCTACATTCCGGAATCATTATACACAGATAAAATCAAAACATTTCTCAATTGACACCAAAATAAAATATTTAATTATTAATTACTAATTATATCTATTAAATCATGATTGAAATCAACTCATACAAATTACAATAAAAATATATTTATTTGCTACAAAACTATTAATAACAACCAAAATATGTTATTTATATAATAATATCTTAAAATTAAATAATATTTTATCACTTACATTGTCATAAAACAGAAGAAAAAAATAAGTATTTAAATGTATCACAAAAAGTAAAAATTCTTTGTTGCTTTTGCTAGTTTTCTTCAAATGAATCGTTTTTAATTTTGATTATAATATTTGAATAAGAACACCAATTCTCTCACTTTTTTAGTTTTATTACAGATTTCGTTTTCGTTTATGAAAAAATATTTATATTGCTTTTAAAACAATTAAAAACGTGCAGTAACACTATTAAATATCTTTAAAAATTAAAAATCATGATTTACTTGGTTTAAAAAAAAACAATAACAGATATCTTCAAATTTAAAAATCATTATTTATTTAATTTTTTAAATAAAACATGATTTTTGACAACCCTGATTGGCAGTAGCAAACTTTTAATTAAAAATCTTTGTCATGTTCAAAAGTCATAATTAAGTAATTATTGGTAATTACTGTTTCAAAAAACGCAGTGATTAAATAATTAGTGTTTTAATTTAATTCATTGTTTCATTGTCAAAGATGTTAAATAGTGGGTTGATTTTTCGTAAAAAGTAAGTTTGAAATATATTTGAACGTTCGCAAAAACAATTTTGCAAAGTGCCTGTTGCTGGCAGGTGTGGTAAATTGGTAATATGACTTTCAATTACATTCAATGAGTGACGCACATTGCACGTAAAATTATAGCATTTTAACATTTTCATACTTGTTATTTATCTGATTTATAATGTTATGTTTCAAATATTTACAAGTGACATTACGTATTTATTTAAAGAGCTACAATTTCTCTAATGAATGTGTAATTGTCTATTTTTATCTTCATGTATCATGCGCTAGATTATTTATTCATAATTAAAAAAATTTCAAGTAATATCAATATTTCCATTTGTGTTCCCTATTCATTTATCATAAATATTACACCGTCTATATAAAACACGTAAATTCCTGTTCATAAAGTATTGAATTTCTATAAATGATATTACAGTTGTAATAACCTTTGCCATGAAATTACTCATACATTTTTAAATGATAGATTCTACATTTATCATTTTTGTGGACAGTTATTTTTAACTTTGTGAATTATTGAACTAGAATATTTTCAGAAAACATAAATCAGTAAATGGAGCATGGGATGAGATTAGTTTTGATATTATTATAAAAAAAATAGTTTAAAATGTTAGCCTTTGTAATTTACTGAAATCGAATGTGGTTTTGAGGTCTTCAACCATAATTTGCTTAACAAACCGTAATTGAAATTAAATGAATAATATTTCGGAAATATTGTAAACAAAATATGCTAATCTACTGCTAAAACTCAGCTGTGACCAACAAAAAACTAAACGCTACTACAGAATATATACTCTATATGATAACAATGTTTTCTTCAAATATTTTTTCGCGCCTTAGATCGGTATGACTAGTTAAAATCGTCCAGAAACTCTTTGTTTGCCGTCCTAGGCCGGCAAAATGTAGGAATGCCAACTTAAATATTTCAGTATTCTATTTTGTCAAAATTTTATTCATTTCATACTGTACCATATTTCTATGTTTTCGTATTTATTTACACGTCCCTTAGAAGTTGAAAATTGTAATAACGTCCGTTAAATGATTTTCACAGTACTCATTTCAAAATACCCGACTTGGCTTCGTCGCCTCGCCCGGAAACGTTAGAACTTAATTTTATGCATTACTTTGTTACTATGATAAAATTGTTATTTGTAAACAGAAAAAAATATAAATGAAGTTGCTATCCGAGTTATTTAAATGCTGCAATGGTGAAGTAAGAACAGTTACGAGAGAGAATAAGAATTAAATATTCATTTTTGTAGCTATTAATGTTTAAATATATGCCCACTTTCCATTTTGATTTTATTATTTCACTAGTGAAATAATGGTCTTTCATTAGCGAAATAATGAAAATAATAACTTAATTCAAAGAAAGAAAAATAGCAAAAATATTATTCGATTTGAATTTGAATTTGAAAATTTTTTTTTGGCAAGAGTTATCATTTTTAAATTAAACTTTTGATCGTTGCTATGTTACCATTTACTTCAGGGATTTACTTACTGATTTCCCGATCGGTATGTAATTGAAATTAGTTAATAATAATAATTGTTAGTTAACATAACATTGCTTGGAAACCCAATTGGTAAACATTAACAAATACACAATTGTACAAAAAAATATAGGAAATTTATGTTTTTCTTTTGGGTTTTGAGAATTAAATGTATTTACATTTCAATTACATCTTATAAAAAGTCTTCCATTGCTTTCTCTCTCTAGGTATAACATAAATAAATATTTACATAAATGATTTTGAATTCCAGGCCGAGCGACATTCCGGAAATCTTATGGTTCGAAGAAGAAACCGACCTCATCCGTTCCTGCGCGGCTTTATCCAGTGCTTTGGGTCTCCAGAAGTCGTTCTCGACTTCAGACATCTCCCAGCTTCCGTCTCCTGAAGACACGCCAGCCGCCCCAGGCCTACGCAGCGCCGTGAGCGAACTAGCGCTCAACTCGCTCCAGAGATGCGGCTTCCTGGTGGACCCGACGCGCCTGGACCACGCGTCGCGGTCCTGTTCCACGTGGGTGGCCGTGGGCGACGTCGCCAGCACGTCCCAGCTGCCCTCGCCGCACGGAGGTCACCAGGTGCATATCATTCATATAAACTATATGGCGCCATAGAGTAGTTACATACAGAAGCGACACTCCGTGTCGGTACCTTTCATGTTCCCCTATTCAGTTCTATGACCTTGAAGCATTGTGTAGACCTTTAAATTTGTGCCCTTCCCCTATCAGTCTCTAAGATGTGAGGAAACTTTCCGATTTTAAACAATGAGCCCTTTAAATTTGTGCACATTCTCCATCTCTCTATTTCTGTTTCTCTGTCTTACTGTCGCTTCTGTATAAACCTATTCTGTGATTGCGTCTTGTTTATTCTCTTGTGTGCTAAAAGTATTGCAACTAAAGTGAAACAGAACATGTATATTTAATCTCACTCGTTGAGACCCCATATGTAATACCAGTAATACGCATGTGTACATGATACAGAATGGGGTATTCTAATGTAGTAAAATTTAAGGTAAAAAATGTTATAACATTGTGGATTAGGCTATAAAATGACTGAATTATGAAAAAACTCAAAAAAAAAATTCCTAACATGAGTTTTCTTTTATTTCATTTTGGCGCTGAATCACGTGGGTTGTGACGTACGTGGGACATGTCTAAAAAATTTTTGGAGAAACTGTACCACATACAAGAAGCAGCTATTCCGCCATTTATGGTTTATGACAGATAGACTACCGCGCCAAGCATAGTGTTGGTAAACTTGTCCCCACCATTTAAATGTCATGAGTCCCACATACGTCACATCCGGCAAAAATTTAAATTTTTAAAAATACATTTCTTGCTAAAATTAAATAAAGGACTCAAAATTTTAAATATTTAATAAAAAAAAATACGTAAGTTTCAAAAAAAAAATCATTAGAATGCCCCATTAGCGGAGAATTTTAGAATTAAGTTGGTCCGGGGTTGCCGCAAGCGCATTTTACTCGAGTCTCAAAAAGTGAGATAGCTATGCATATTCTGTCGCATATTTCGCGCAGGATATTAAGAAGTTTATGCGCGTTATATTTATTTTTATTTCTATGATTAGGTGGTGCAGCCGCCGGCTAGTACGCCACCTCCGCCTACCTTCACAGCGGCCGATCTCATCAGATCAGTCAATAAAAAAGTAAGTTTCCAGTGGCTAATATAAACACCCAAAGTTGATTTTAAGTTTTTTGTTGCTAATTAAAATGTAAATATAAATAAACACAAACTTCCTTACATCATAAATCTAGTTTTAAAACATAGTGGGCTACTTAGTATATTCAAAATGTAAACAAAAATTATTAACAAAATCTAAACAATAAACAATATAAATAGATAATAACGGAACTAGAAAATCACAACATACAAACATTATTTTCATTATAGAAATTAAAAGGTATCAGTCAAAACCACTAAACTAAAATCGTATATGAAATTCTTACAATGATTTAATAAAAAAAAATCTATTTCTACTCTGAAACAAATGCTTTTTTTATAAATGCTAATATGAACACGGAGTTATACGAATCATTTAGCGAATTTCATTGCCAGTAGTAAATTATACAGCTAGCGAACGATAATCATAGGATCCCACTACGGTACTATACCTATTATGTCTAGATATGTCAATTTTCTATCGACTTAACCGTTTTTCATTGTGACATTGTTAGACTTATGTGGCCATTACGGATAACACATAACTTGGTAACGATTCGTTCACTGCGGAACCTTATATTTTTTATTTAAAATCCTTTGAAATTTTAATTTAAACTTGTCTGCAGAGCTGAATATTTCTTTCGCTTATAGAACGTGAAAATAGTTGAGCAATACGGTGAGACGGGTGTTTATTGAATACATCATAACATCAAAAAACTTATTTGGAAATTTACAAATTTACTCCACAAATCAGTAAAGCGCAGAGATAAAATATTAGTGTAGGTTTAACAAAATTGTTTGAGCTTCATAATAATAGTGATTCTTTTGGTAGCTCATCATTTTGTAAACATATGAATAAAATAGCAAACCAATTTATGAGCAGAATTGGATTAACCATATTTTGAAATATAACGGTCGTCATATATGAAACATTACAACAATGTTCTGTCCTATTAATAAAATTATTGTGCTCTCATATCTTGTATTCAATTTAAATCAATGATCAGAAGCGTATGAAAGCAAAATGACATGAATATAAAATCATGAATTCATGAATGAAAATATTAAAAAGTAAAACAAGGAAGCTCTTGCTCTATTTTTCATTTTTCGTAGAATTAATGAATAATATTAGACCCGTATTTTTTTCCCCAAATTGGTCCTTCATAACACAGCTGAATTACCCCACTTCCCCCCTTGACCAGTGACGTATCAAGGTTCTTACTCAACTTCACCTCGTTTCCAGCGTCAAATATAATGTTTTAACTTCCAAACTAACAAATTGAATAATCTTCTGCAAATATAATGACACACAAAAGCCTTTACAATGCTTTAAATCACTGACTGTTCACTTTACCAACGCGCCAAACCACAATATTTAGGCATCCACACATGGATAACTTCACACCAGAACGTACGGACGTCAAAATTTTTGCGATTTTTTTTTATAATATTTTAAAACGATATTACATATAACATAACTTGTAAATAAAAAAGAATTACATTATATAGAGCAAAAAAATGGGACTTTGATGCTTCGATTTAAACAAAAAAGGTTCACTTTTTTTTCACAAGACCTAATTGTAAAAATTTATTTGTGGTTTTAGTTTTTGTTTGTAACATTTTTGATTTGTGATGTGTCAAAATTATGTGTGTGTAATATAAAATTTTTGATGTATAAATTATTTGTATTTTAAGTGTTCAAAATGCCGCAGTGTGCATTTTTATGTGCATGTTTCATTTTTGGTTTTTCGTTGGGTATGCTAGTTGAATCTCTTTGATTATGAAGTAAGCGAAAATCAAACTAATAATGACGTTTTTATGAAATGATTTTTTTATTAGGTACGCCAAAACTATATTCGTCGTAGATTGCTCACAACGTATAGGGCCATCGAACGTTTATCGCAAAGCGAATTCAATTTAGATAGATTGGAAATCACCCCGTCTGCAGTAGCTGCGGCAATCCCCATCGACTCCGCTTCGAACTCGTCCTCCGCGGGTGCTGTGGCTCATCTGCAGGTTCCTGGGGCCCCACAGACTGCCAAACCGACCGGTGGCCCCTCTGCGAACAACACCAGTGCGGCTGTGCTTAGAGCGGTGAAGCAACGGGCTAGCAAGAATCTTCCTCTCACAATAAGAGATGTGGAACGGGAGCGAGGAAAGCCCTTGTCTAAATACGAGAGGAATATGATGATCTTCAACTGGTTGCATACTCTAGATGATTCTGCGTTCGAAGGAATGCAGTGAAAATCAAAATGTCTATTTTTATGTGGGGTGAACGCTCCTTTATGTGTATAACTATCGAATCTTGTTATTTTGTGTAAATTTATGTATTTTTATGTGCTTTTTAAATATGCACACTGGTTTTTTCACTGTAAAACTTAAATAAAATCATATCATATTTCAGTTAAGCAATGAAAACATATGAAAATCATATTCATTTTGATGATTGATGAGTCATATTTTTGAATGTAATTTTTTCGGTAATGATGTTTATAAATACGATTTATGCTCGGTACTAATAATTGTTATAAATCTAAATACATATTTGGAGAAAAATACAAGATTTTATTCCCTTTATGCCAACAATACTATACTTCGTCGCATGTAGAAATAAACCGGCGCATATTTTGAGCAACCAATAAGAGTCTGTACCCCCGATGAGTTTTTTACCAGTGGCGTACTTAGATATTAAGATTTAAGAAACATGAAAATGCAATAAACTAAAAACCATACAGGATTTACCGACCATTGTATTACCAAATATTTATTCTGAAGTGGTGATTCAAAATTTAACATGTAGCAGAAAAAGGATTGAAAATATCTGAATTTCGGAAGTTTATTCTCACACTTAAATTAAAAAATGTAATTGTTCCTTTAAAGAACTCAACAGTAAGTATTATATCCGATACGATATATAAGATTTAGAACAAAGTTCGTTATAAAAAAAGATTCAATGCAATAAACCAAATATAATATTGCATGGAATACAAAACTCGGTTTAAATTGAGGTACGACGCGTTTCGATCTTTCGATCGTCAGGTAACTGAGTTACCTCTCCTTATACCGAGTTTAAATTTCAAAACCGAATTTTTTCGCGATTACAATCATTCCTTTACTTCCTATTGGGAAGTAAAAAAGATCAAGGGCTTTTGGCTTTAAGACTTTTCAGTTGGTTCCAAGCCAAAAGATGTCGCAAAAAAGTTATTGCAAATCAATATCAATTTGGCATGTAGTGAGATTCCTTTTGAGGAGCTATCAACATCAACGTCAATTCTCTTAACAATACAGCAATCAAAGGTAGAATATTACGTACTTATCATTAAAGGAATCAAAGACTTTGATTTATCGCAACAACAGGTGCAGAATTTTTCATTTTCCAAAAATTCTATTGGGGCTGAGTCGGAGAAATGTTTTCTACTGGACCGAAATATACCATGGAAACAATAAATAACAACAATGCTGATCAAGGAGTTGTAGAAAAAACAGAAGATCAATGACAAAAATGTGAAGCTGGTAATATGTTTGTAAATCTGCACTTCATTAAAAAAGTGAGTATATTTCAAAATATGGTATGAGTTATTCAAGAAAAGTAAGTTTTTTTATGAGTTGAATATAAGTATTGGCTTTGGGACGATAATTAAAGAATTACAATATAAAAGGTAAATGTTTAAATTTAGCTCCAAAAATGAGGTAGTTGCTGCCATCTTCTCGGTCTTTGATGAACTAAACGTATAGTAACGTTTAGGGTTTTTTCGGGTGGACCTTGACGCCAACAATGTTGGCAACAGTAAAAGAAAATAAACGATTGATGCAGTGTTTTTGTTTAAAGATTTCATAAGTTTTGTTGCTTTAAGGTAATGTAAATTAATTCCATAATGACGGAACTAATACAATTCAAAGAAAGCCCCCTGAAAATGCTTTTGACTGCTCCTACATCATCAACTTACTTAACAGTACGTATTCTGAGGTTATACTAACATTTTCGCGTTCTTCTGCAATTTATTTTTCATTTAAGTCACCATCTATTACACCAATACCTCAAATAAATGTAACAACTGTACCAAATGTTACTAGTCCAATGACAGACAACAGTGACGATGGCTCAACCAAATTCATTTCTTACTTTCAAAAACATCCATCTTCAGGGGTAATTTCAAGCTTTGTGATCACTTTTTTCAATTCCCATATTCATTTTCTTTAGGAGAAAGAGTTGGATCCCATTAGGATGGATCACTGTTACGCCAGGCCATGGAATTGGCGGCCAGAGACAAGTTTTATTCGACCAACGAAAACTTTGTTTATATCTAAATCTAATTACAATAAGACTAATCCTGCGTTACCAGTACAAAGAGTGAGTGAGGATAAGGATTTGATTGATGTAGAGAATGTTGATGTGATGCCTACGCCAGTATATGATACGGAAAAGGGCCGGTATGTTATGGATGAGTGTGAACGACATGCTGCTTTAGCCAGGATGTCGGATAATAACGACGATTGGGAAGAAACTATAGAAAGGTAAGATTATTTTTATTTAATGAGACAGAGTCAAATAAAAACCTTAAAAAGCTGAACAAAATGTATTGAAAAATATTAAGAAAAAGTCAATTTTCGATATAGTTCTCTTTTTATATTCTACACATATTATCCACGGTTTTGGAATGCTTAAATGACCGAAGAAATAATTTATTTTAGTCGTGCACAGTCTGAATAATTGTTTAATCATTATTTTGATTTTTTTACTACGTAATATCTTTTTGATTGAATCAAACACATGGTAAATGTTTAGATCGAGTTTAGGGCATAAGGGGGTAAACACTCAATCACTCAAATTTTAAACGGTTGTCGTGCTAAAAAAAATCCCAATTTTAATAAATCCGCGCCCTTTGGTTCTGATAGCAGGCTTGAAATGGGAGGCATATACATTTTATCCGTCACACATGTTGTATTGCTGACATTGTATCTTCCAAACATTCAATCTTGCACATCTTTTATCCTCAACTCTTTTAATCCAAGAAAAAAAATATTTTACACACATTTTATCTTCCACACATTTTATTTTCGCCAAAGTTTAATCTTTAAAACATTGTAATTGTACGTTTCATTTATTTTATTGCCCATGTAATTAACGTATTTATAATTAGATAAAATATTCCATGTTAAATTTCCTGAAGATAAAATGTGTAAAACATAAAATGTGTGGAATATAAAATGAGTGGAAGATATAATATGTGTAAGATAACTTTTTTCGCGTATTAAAAGTGTGCACGATGAAAGGTGTGTAAGATTGAATTTGTGCAAGGTACAATACCGAGCAATATAACATGTGTGGAGGATATAATGTATACGCCTCTGAAATGGTTCTTTAGGAATTTTGAGTACAGCATAACCACGCGCTCCGCTTATAGTTGTTTCGGTATTACGCGGTATTTTTACTTTTAATATTCCGAATTGGTTTTTCTAACATAATATTTATTGAAATCTCACGAACTAAATATCAAAAATTACAAAAAAATCGTATTTTTCGGGTTCAGTTTCTGGTTCTTATATTCTGTTTTTTATAAGAAGGAAGTTTGGTGAAGATACGAGCAATTTGATTTTGTTTTTTGATTGGATATTGTTGGAGTTAGGGCTATGCGATCAGGAAAATTTGTGATCGATGGTCAATTAGAAAAGATTGATCCAGTTTGATCAGATCTATCTGATCGATTTTGACTGATCTGATCTATCCTTATTTTTTATCGATCAGAAAAAATATCCTGTTTGATGATCACTTCAGTTAAGATTAATTTGAACAATGAAGATGGATCGAATCGATCTGATCGACCATTTTTCGCAGTCCTAGTTGGGGTACCTTTAACAAAAAGTTGTTCTTCTTAGGTGCAATGCCTTAGTGGAGTTGCCATCTTAAAATTGTTATTATGTCAACATTTTCAGTTATTGCAATGATATATTATTAGCAAGGTGTTGTACAATTCAAAAATAATATGTTTGCCAACTTATAAGTCAATATTCCATTCCGTATCTTTTTGGGGCATTTCATTTTCATTTTTTATTCCACTATGTACTTAATATATTTTACAATTATTATTTTTCGTAGAACAAACTGGACATCGTCTCAATCGCGATTATTTTCAAATATGGTTAAAATCCTAAACGCAGACCGTATGGCGCGATTAACTTATATTGGTACATGGAATGAACCAATTATAAGACGAGTTATAATTGATAAATCAGTACAAAGAGTTAGACATTTAATGGCTAGTATAGCTTGGGATCCGAAATTAACCCAATGGCTACACGCTTTACTAATAGATCATTTAAGTACACCGTATTTAGCTGCTTACTTCGATATATTACAGGTAGGGTGCTTCATTTTATGTTAAAAACATATTTCATAACAATTTTTTACAGTCCCTTAAAGCTAAACTTCCACAATTTGTGGAAAAAATGATGTTTGGACCAAATTGTTTAAACAGAACAGGATATACGAGTAACGAGAATTTATTTCCGTTATTAAAAAAACCTTGGGACCCAGTGAATTCAGGCATAATGCAGGATAAAAAACCTAAAAAGTTACCGGGGAATCCTATATTTATTATTGCCCCATCAGCTACTTGCAGCACGAGTGGGCAGTCAAAATATTTCCACAAGTGGACCAAGTTGTTGAATAGCATTGCTCATGTAATCACTGTTCACGCAAATTTAGGTACGCAATCATTTTCTTTTATATCATGAGCTGTTGCGCAGTACCTATATTTGAGACAAATCATTTACTGACCATACTACATACATTGAGTTTTCTCAGATCATATCGTATTTGGGGTGTAATTTTGCTTTTTTCCTATTTGTTGTTAATTTTATTGTTATACTGTTGAGATAATATTTTTTTTCGAAAGTTATTATTGTTACATAAAAATTGTTTAGATACTCTTTGCAATACTTTTAATAAACTAACTAAATCTACCTATATAAATGAGGTTAAAAAAGTTAATTGATCTGATATAAATTGATTTTAGTGAGTTGATTTGATCCTACGTTCATGTCACTAATGCGACCCGCAAAATCTACCGATCTATCGCTTTTACATTATTTTTGAGGGAGTTATAATAAAATATTTATGTAATGCTCTTTGCTCTTATCTATAAAGTCTAAAAACAGAACAAGGCAAGTTGTTGTCGAGTTAACTACAAATAATTGTCAATCAAAATTTGTTAAAAAGGCTTTTTTATGAGTACGAGATAGTGATAGGCATTTACTAGTTAATTATAAATTAGGATAATAATTAACTGGTTAATTAATCTGTTTATTTATAAACATACTTCTGACAACTTTTTGCCAAAAACAAAAGCTGATTGACATGGTAATTATTTGTCATTTTTTATTTACATTTAATACCAAATACGACGTACTTCTGACAACTTTTCTCCAGAATCAAAAGCCTGTTGACATGATTTTTGACATTTTTGCACGCCAAACATAGTCGAGTACTTACATTTGATACCAAGCACGACTTACTTTTGAAATATTTTAGCTGAAAACAAAAGACATTCGACAAGGAATTTTTTTGTCATTTCTACACGCCAGGCCTCATCAAATAATCCTTTCATTTGATACCAAACACGAGTTACTTCTAAAATATTTTAGCAGAAAACAAAAGATAATCGACATGGAACATTTTGAAGAATACAACGGGCGTGATCTTGAGTAATAGTACACTTAAGTTGTGTACTTTTAAAGTGCTATTAGTTTGTGTCTTATATATTAACTTTTATTATTTCTTTTACATCTGTGACTGTATTATTTACGAGATTATAAAAGTATATTATCCTATTATTTCGGTCCTCTACGTTACGGGAAAAATACTGATATTCGATTTTGTCATTTGTTTAAGCCTACTTGATTGCAATTTTAAACACCTGATAAAATTAGTTTTAAACGATATTTCTCTGGAACTAATGATCGGATTTGAAAAATAAAAAAACTGTTGAGAAGAGAATCGAAAGGCCTTTCGAACTGTGTCATGTTTGACACTCTTTTCCATTTAAAATTTTTGAGGTGCAGTCCATCCCCATTTTACGTGTTCGAGCGTTTTTTGCAAAATTGATGTTAAGTGGCCAAAAATTGCGCTGATAATTTTCATTGAGTCACCCTGTATATAGAAGGTGGAAATAATAATATAAGAAACAGTTAATAAACAAATAATTAGGACAAATGAACTTTATCTAAACAAAAGGATGTCTGTAAAACAATTGACAGTTGTTAATTGGACCACGAACCTTGGCCTACAACGGAAATGATGACCGGAAGTACTTATATTTGGAAATTTTGTTTTGATAATTGTTATCTATATTCACAAATATATTCCAAACCATATCCAAATAAAAATTAATATCTTTTCTTATCTCCAAGTAATTTACAATCATAGTTAATCATGAAAACTAACAATATTTAGATTTGCACCTTAAAATTTTGATTTTACAGCCGAAAAAATCCAAAATGACCCATTTTTCGGTCAAAAATTTTGGTTTTTTAAAATAGTCCAAATTGATAGTCGCCGATGAGCTGATTCTAAATTTTCAAACCGAATTTAATTATCTCTTCCCATTCCTGAGATATTAGGCTTCAAAGTTGCACCTTAAAAGAGTGTGTTTTTTGACTATATCTCTAAAATGGGTAGAGATACAGTCTCAACGATTATACCAGTCGATTCTACGCACAAAGTTACATAAAGAAATGTTTTCTTCGCATATATGTTCTTTGGAACGATTTGGTGTAAAATGAGAAAAAAGAAAAAACCGGAATTTTAATTTTTCGCTGGAGAACTTTTTGGGTCCAAATCTTTTCATTTTTCAGACTTAAGTAAATACGGATGCGCTGATTTCAAATTTTCAAACCGATTTCAATTATCTCGTACCATTCTCGAGATATTTGGGTTCAAAGTTGGAACTGAAAAAAATCGTTTTTCAGGAATATCCCTGAAATGGGCCAAGATACGATCTCGACGACTTCACCAATCGATTCTACGGGCAAAATTACATAAGTGTACCAATTTTCAGATTAATATTCCAATGGATACAATTTTTAGAGCGAAAAAACGAAAATCGCGAAAATCGAAAAATCGCCTGATGAACCCCTTGCGATTTTTTTCGATTTTTGACGATTTTCGTTTTTCCTCTATAAAATTTGTATCCATTGGAATAAAAATCTGAAAATTGGTACAAAAATGTAATTTTGCCCGTAGAATCGATTGGTGAGGTCGCCAAAGTCGTATCTGAACCCATTTCAGAATTATTCCTGAAAAACTGATTTTTTCAGGTCTAACTTTGAACACAAATATCTCGAGAACGGTAAAAGATAATTGAAATCGGTTTGAAAATTTGGAATCAGCGCATCTGTATTTACTTAAGTCCAGAATATAAAAAATTTTGGTGACAAAAAGTTTCCAAGCGAAAAATTGAAATTCAGGTTTTTTTCGTTTTTCTCATTTTTCACCAAATCGTTCCAAAGATCGTACATGCGGAGAAAACATTTCTTTATGTAACTTTGCGCGTAGAATCGACTGGTGTAATCGTTGATACTGTATCTCTATCCATTTTAGAGATATGTTCAAAAAACACACTTTTTTGAGGTGCAACTTTCAGGCCAAATATCTCAGGAATGGAAAGAGATAATTAAATTCGGTTTGAAAATTTGAAATCACCACATCGGCGACTATCAATTTGGTTTTTTCCAAAAAATCAATAAATTTTACCTAAAAATGGGTTTATTTGGGTTATTTCACACCCTAGAATGGGTTTAAAGTGCTTAACAATGATTTAGGTGTTCATAATTAAAAAAATAAGTTTAACACGATTATGTGTTGCATTTTATACCCAAAATGAGTAGAAAAGTGTCTAAACATATTGTATAGTACATTTGGAAATTTGTCACACCTTAAAATGGGTAAAAAGGAACCCAAACCTGACCTAAAATTGGGTTTAAAGGGTGTCAACTATCAAAAACCAAAATTTTGGACTCATACATGGGTATTTTTGGAATATTTCAGCTGTATATTAAAAATTTTACAGTAAAAACCTAAAAATTGTAACTTTTTATATTCAACTAATTAGAAATTACTAAAAGTTAGTTACAAACAGGGAATGTAACCGAAATAAATACTGGTTAACGGTTAACCCTTATAGAGAACGTTATAATAATAAAGGTTTTAGTTCGAAAACCGGTTTTTAAAAATTGGAAACCGGTTTAAACCGGTTAATATATCGGTTTAAAAAATTATTACCATTAATTAAAAAAAAAAAATTATAAATATTTGATTAAAAAAAATTATAAAATAAATAATTTAAAAAAATAACAAAAAATTACCATCTGAGAAAATATAACAATTAAAAAAAAAAACAATTTAATTAATAAATATTCACAAAAATTCCCGTAATTTATTCAGAAAAACGCAGGTCACTTTTCAATTTTAAACTTGCCTGTGTTGACAAAGGCCGTATTAATTTGGACTTTTTAAGTAACCTTAACTGCCAAAGAGACCTACATTTATGACTCTCCAATAAAATGTTAATTGTAAAAACTGTCATGACATGTTCAAATACAAATAGAAAACACAGATATAAAAAAAAAATTAATTTTTTTTTCTCGCTAAATGATATTAAAATAAAGGTTAATGTTCGCTAAAACCGGTTTATTATTTTTGGTTAACGGTTACCGGTATTTTCGGCCTGAAAAATATCGGTTAAAATTACGGTTAAAGTTCGCAATTGTCGTTAAAAATATCGGTTACCGGTTTTTATTAACCGGTTTTTTTAACCGGTTACATGCCCTGTTTATAATCATAATTAACCGCGATTAAATATGCGTTTTTTGTTAGATATGTATAGATTTTAACTTAAATTTTAATCTGATATCAAATACAGTATATTTATCTGATTATTTACGAATAATAATACAAATTTATCATTAAAAGTTAATTTAAATATAAACTCTACCAATTTTCCAAATTTAAGATTAATGTACTATCGAACTATGAAATCAGTAAAAAAAACAAAATTTATTAAAAAAATATAGGATTACCCTTTAATTTCACTAAAATAAAAAAAATGTGTCCCATTTGCTATTTGCAAAAAAGAATCTGGATAGTAGCGAATCTTACATTTCTTCAAGTTCTACTACTTGTATTTGCTTGTACTGATAATGATATTTATTCTTGTTTTCTTTTGTTCAAGAGTCAGTTTATTTTGAGAAGTCACATTTTAAGTTTTTTTTAATATTTCAGAACTTGTCAATTTTAGAAAATACCAACTCGTAAAAAATTTTGAGGCAAAAATAATAGTAATATCTAGTAGTTTTTTTAGCATTTTTAAACCAGATTTATACTGATTCTATTAATTGAATAACTAGAATCTTTATCTGAATAATTATTCTGTATCTATAACTTCAGATTTTTTTGAAAGATCTTCGGTGATGCTATTTTCCTTCTTTGTTTGTGGTCCGAACAGCTCATGAAATATTGAAATACCTTTAATTTGCGAAATGGAAAAGTTTAATTTGTTTTATGTAGGCCAGACTTGTCTGCGAATGAACATGACAAACTGCGCGGACCATCTCTTTAACGCAACTCGGGCAAAGTTACAGGAAGTCAGAAATGATTGTCCTGGACGCCCCATTATTCTTGTAGGTTTTAACACAGGTTCAGCGGTAGTTTGTCAAGTTGCTGAGGTAGAACATGCAGTAGCTGTAATTTGTTTAGGATTTCCTTTACTTACAGCAGAAGGTAAGAAAAAAGAAATAAGAAATCGAGATCAAATGAAAAATGAAATTGTTACAGGGAAAAGAGGAGAGCCGGATGATTATTTGTTGGATTTGATGTATCCGGTGTTGTTTGTGATTGGACAAAACGCTCATAGGTCATCGTAAGTAACCATTTTTATAATAAAGTAAGGGAGGTATTGTAATCAGGCGTTATGAATGATATTTTATAGAAGGGAAGATATGGAAGATTTGAGAGAACGAATGAGAATTGAAACCGGTTTAGTTGTTGTTGGAGCAGCGGATGATTATCTCAGAGTTCCTAAAAGTAAAAGACGTGCTGAAGGAATTACACAAAGTATTGTCGATAGATGCATTTTGGTAAGTATCAATTTAGAACTGTATTTATTTCATGCCCGTTTTGACTCAAATTGAGCGAAATATGAGATCTGTGGTTTAAATCTCAGCATCGCCAACTATAAATAAAAACACTGCTGTATTCGAGTGGTTTGGAACCCACTATCAGTAGGTTTGCAACCTACAGTACTTAAAGTATTTTAATGTATTCAGTTTTAGATATTAATTACCGTGCAAATTCCACAAAATTATTTAGAATAAGAATATGTATTTCATTTTGGGAATATTTCCTTTATTTTTAGTTTGCAGTAATATTTGAGATTATTATTTTATCTGAAATATACAGGTATCCAGATTTCATCGGCCACCATTGGGATCTCGAAGACTATAATAGCAACTACTTCGGTTAAATAGGAGTTATTTTGCGCATCTGGGGGCGATTTTAACCCTGTCCTTGTTATCCCAAAATTCTCCATAACTTTTTTATATGAAACGTGCTCCCGGATATTCAATTGTTTAGGAATTATTTGTGGAACGTGAAATGAAGCAAAATCAGTTTTTCGTCATTTTCTCATGACTTATGAGGAATTTTGGAATAATATGGACACTGTTAAAATCGTCCTCCAGATGCGCACAATAAATCCCATTTATCCGAAGTTGTAGCCGTTACAATTTCCGAGATCCGAATAATGGCCGATGAAATCTAGACATATTGTACAAATGGTAGAATTTTATTCAAAATTACAATACTAGGAATATTTTTTGATGAATTTGACGACAGATGAAAGTGTGCAGCAAACCACTCTCTAGAAAGGAATGTAACATTTAATGAAAATATCTAACCGCAATATTAAATTTTACGAGCAGCGGTGGCTCATTTGCTAAATGCGCTCCAACTCGAATTGAGCGAAATGTAAGATCTGGGGTTCAAATCCCAGCATCGTTTATCGTTAACCAAATAAAAATACGACCGTTGTGTTCGAGTAGTTCGGAACCCCTATCTACACCGCTAAAAAGAAACTCTTTACAACATCTAAAATTTTTATGTGACAGTTGTTGATTTGTTTGTTGTACTTTAGGACGAGATCGGGGAATTTGTAGGAAGTATTTTACTGTCTCCTTATCCTCCAGTAACTCGTCCACAAATGTATTCCAACGACCAGTACAACAGCAAACACATGAAGAACCGAGTACGGAACAACTCCAACACTAGCTCCATAGAAAGCGAACCGCCTTCGCCGCAACCCCGGCCTCAACATCGGCCAGGTAATTTCACTACAGTTTACCACTTTAATCAGAACACCTAACCGAATTTATAATAGGTTTGTTCCAATAAGATATGTCTAACGTATTGTATGTATTGTGTTGTAAGCATGCGTAAACGATGAATAGTTCTGGATTATGTTTTTGTTGGAACGAATTGTGGACTGATTTCGAACAGTCAATGCAATAGGCCTGTTTCACTATCCTGCTTTTTTAAAAAAACATGTTGCATCTTAATTTTAGTTGCGAATAGAATATAATAAAATAGAAAAATGTTAAATTATTGACATTTTAATATTACTAATTATCAATTAAAAATTCACTGTGTTCAAAACGAACGCTATTTTGCTGACGAAAGCCGTACGACTAACGCATGCGCACAACTGTCGTAAACAAGTAGTTGTGAAGAACGTTTGTCTTTTCATACATCATTCGAAATACGCCAGGTATTATCACTACGCCTGTTTCACTCATTCCAGACTTCTCTTCCTAAGCAGTGAGCGTGACGTCACTTTATATTACTGTTTCTCGCGAGAGTATATTTTTGGAACTTTGTGAATTTTTTGTGGCTATATGCAGTATTTTTTTGCGAAATAAAAAAATACGTATGTCATATTTTTAAATATAGATTAACATATAAAAAAATCAGAAAAGCATAAACAACCCTATTATTGTTAGATGCGTTAGGTTAATTAACTTGTGCCTGGGAACAAGAATAAAAATAGACGGTAATAAAAAAAAAAAACACTGACTTTCAACGTACTTATGTTTTAAGTTTAAATATGAGTTTGAGGATATTTAAAAAGTCCTAACTATCAGAACATGTTCTGATCCTTTGACTTTTTGATCGACAATGAACTAGTTTGTAATCGGTCAAAAATTTGTAGTAACAAGCAACTAGTGGTCATAATAGGGTACGAGCGCGCTGCTGTCGTTTAGGTCCAATCATCTCATGTGGCCGTCGTTCAGAAAAGAGGGGAACTTTAAATACACGTAATGAACAGGGATAGCGATAAATTTTATAAGGGAAAATATGTATTGGCGATAGTATGATATTTTAAAATAGTTATATCCAGGGCATGTAACCGAAAAAAATACTGGTTAACGGTTAACCCTTATAGAGAACGTTATAATAATAACGGTTTTAGTTCGAAAATATATCGGTTAAAAAAATAATTAAAATTAATTAAAACAAATTAATTATAAAAATTTGATTAAAAAAATAGAGAATACTAATAATTAGTTTGAGTTAACGTGAAGGAAAAATATATGAGAAATATTTTATAAACACTTGTCCCTTTTCTTCACAATTATTTATTAAAACAAAATGTACATTTCAACTACACTGTAGTCATCTTCAGTTGTACAAATATACAAATTTGTTGGATACAGTTCAATTTATACTTTACTAAATCAAAATCAGGAGGGGGTGGTCAAGTGGGGAGAGGTCTGTGTTAAGTAAATTGTTTTTGTGTTTTTTCATGAAGAGCTTCTAACATATTTAAATTTGGATCTTTACTAGGTTTTTCACATTTTACATCTTCTATACTAAATTTATGTCCAGTATTATGAGAATGTAGGGCTATGGCAGAATTATATATGTTTTTACATTTAGTATGATACATGTGTTCCTTAAATCTTGTATCTATTTTCCTTTTTGTTTGTCCTATATAAATTTGTTTGCATGATTTACAAGTGATGGAGTAAATTCCTGAACATTCTAATTTATTGTTTTTCTCTAAATTGTTATTAAGGTGATTTTTAATTGTTTCTTTATTGTTAAATGCTAAAGTTAAATTAAATTTTCAAACCTCTTCAAAAAATTTAATTTAACTTTAGCATTTAGCAATAAACAAACAATTAAAAATCAATTTTTGTTCAAAATATCGGTTACCGGTTTTTATTAACCGGTATTTTTAACCGGTTACATGCCCTGCATACTTCTGACAACTTTTTGCCAAAAACAAAAGCTGATTGACATGGTAATTATTTGTCATTTTTTATTTACATTTAATACCAAATACGACGTACTTCTGACAACTTTTCTCCAGAAACAAAAGCCTGTTGACATGATTTTTGACATTTTTGCACGCCAAACATAGTCGAGTACAGTCCGCGCAGCGAGAGTTGAGCTCAGGGGAATCGGTAAGGGAGGTGCGCTTACGTCAAAATCCATGGGCGCCGTGTGCCTCATTTTCTTTGTGTTGAGTACGTATTAAGTATGTATACGTAAAAATAATTTCAGCGAGTTATCCGTCACTTGATGAGCCTCGGAAGCAACTGTCAAAATTTCCGGTTATACAAAACTTTGTAATTTAAAGTGTTTTAATTGAAAAGAAAACATATAGATAAATTAAGTTTTATAGTAATACACCTATTAATACAAATATTACCTTGTAATTCGTCGTATTTCTCAAGATTTCTCGTTTTAAAATGTACCTGTAACGGTTGAATGCAGTTCTCAAACAACTGTCAAAATATAATTTTTTCTGTGCGACAGTTTTATCTTGCGTTACACGCCAATGTTTAAAACGTCACTGACCAATCAACCAAAAAATTAATACTCATGTTTAAGTGACTTTCATGTCATTATTCACTTGTGCAACTGTACTAACAGAGCGGTACATTATTTACATAGACGACAACAATGACAGTAGTGCATATTTTTTCTTACGCTCTCGTGTCATAGTGTATTGTTATTACATTCCATTGGTAGCTCATCTTTCGCTGCGCGCACTGTACTTACATTTGATACCAAGCACGACTTACTTTTGAAATATTTTAGCTGAAAACAAAAGACATTCGACAAGGAATTTTTTTGTCATTTCTACACGCCAGCCCTCATCAAATAATCCTTTCATTTGGTACCAAACACGAGTTACTTCTAAAATATTTTAGCAGAAAACAAAAGATAATCGACATGGAACATTTTGAAGAATACAACGGGCGTGATCTTGAGTAATAGTACACTTAAGTTGTGTACTTTTAAAGTGCTATTAGTTTGTGTTTTATATATTAACTTTTATTATTCCTTTTACATCTGTGACTGTATTATTTACGAGATTATAAAAGTATATTATCTTATTATTTCGGCCCTCTACGTTACGGGAAAAATACTGATATTCGATTTTGTCATTTGTTTAAGCCTACTTGATTGCAATTTTAAACACCTGATAAAATTAGTTTTAAACGATATTTCTCTGGAACTAATGATCGGATTTGAAAAATAAAAAAACTGTTGAGAAGAGAATCGAAAGGCCTTTCGAACTGTGTCATGTTTGACACTCTTTTCCATTTAAAATTTTTGAGTTGCAGTCCACCCCCATTTTAGGGTTGAAGTTATGCCATTGGAACTAATCCATTCAGGTGTTCCCCCTTTATACTAAAAATGACGTGTTCGAGCGTTTTTTGCAAAATTGATATAAAGTGGCCAAAAATTGCGCTGATAATTTTCATTGAGTCACCCTGTATACAAGGTGTTTGGCGAAAGGCCGGCACCCAGAATATTTCGTTTATTATGAGAGATACAGAAAAATGTTACGGAACAAAATTAAACTAGGCAAAGGGACTCATAAAATGATGTTAGTAAGAATTTTGTGTCACTTCCGGCTTCAGCGGAAGTGTGTACAACTTTGATTCTAGCATAGGGAATCGCTATTATTATATTTTTTTTCGGAATGTACATAAAATTAGCTCTACAATGATACCATAATATCATTGTTTTACTTCAAGCATTTCAAAATGGCGACACTTTATTTTTAAAATATTTACTAATAAAAATTCATGAAAAAATACACCATAGCCACCTATTTGAGATTTTGTTACCTGAAACCAAACAAATAATGTCAAAAAATATTAGATCTTCCTTTCCTGACGATGTAATGGCAGAATTTGACAAATTGTGCAGAAAATGACAGCGGCCATTTTGAGTACTTTTAATTTTAATATTGTTTATTATATTTAGTAAGAGTTACTGTATTGTGTTGATTGTTATAAGCTTTTTTAAACATAATTTTTTTTCGTTAATTACCTGTAGTTGTAAGTACATAAATTTGAAAATAATTTGTCGCCATTTTGAAATGGTTGAAGTAAAACTATAATATTTTGATATCATTGTAGAGCTAATTTTATGTACATTCCGAAAAAAAATATAATAATAGCGATTCCCTATGCTAGAATCAAAGTTGTACACACTTCCGCTAAAACCGGAAGTGACACAAAATTCTTACTAACATAATTTTTTGAGTCCCTTTGACTAGTTTAATTTTGTTCCGTAACATTTTTCTGTATCTCTCATAATAAACGAAATATTCTGGGTGCCGGCCTTTCGCCAAACACCCTGTATAGAAGGTGGAAATAATAATATAAGAAACAGTTAATAAACAAATAATTAGGACAAATGAACTTTATCTAAACAAAAGGATGTCTGTAAAACAATTGATAGTTGTTAATTGGACCACGAACCTTGGCCTACAACGGAAATGATGACCGGAAGTACTTATATTTGGAAATTTTGTTTTGATAATTGTTATCTATATTCGCAAATATATTCCAAACCATATCCAGATAAAAATTAATATCTTTTCTCATCTCCAAGTAATTTATAATCATAGTTAATCATGAAAACTAACAATATTTAGATTTGCACCTTAAAATTTTGATTTTACAGCCGAAAAAATCCAAAATGACCCTTTTTTCGGTCAAAAAATTTGGTTTTTTAAAATAGTCCAAATTGATAGCCGCCGATGAGCTGATTCTAAATTTTCAAACCGAATTTAATTATCTCTTCCCATTCCTGAGATATTAGGCTTCAAAGTTGCACCTCAAAAAAGTGTGTTTTTTGACTATATCTCTAAAATGGGTAGAGATACAGTCACAACGATTATACCAGTCGATTCTACGCACAAAGTTACATAAAGAAATGTTTTCTTCGCATATATGTTCTTTGGAACGATTTGGTGTAAAATGAGAAAAAAGAAAAAAACCGGAATTTCAGTTTTTCGCTGGAGAACTTTTTGGGTCCAAATCTTTTCATTTTTCAGACTTAAGTAAATACCGTTGCACTGATTTCAAATTTTTAAACCGATTTCAATTATCTCTTACCGTTCTCGAGATATTTGGGTTCAAAGTTGGAACTGAAAAAAATCGTTTTTCAGGAATATCCCTGAAATGGGTCAAGATACGATCTCGACGATTCACCAATCGATTCTACGGGCAAAATTACATAAGTGTACCAATTTTCAGATTAATATTCCAATGGATACAATTTTTAGAGCGAAAAAACGAAAATCGCGAAAATCGAAAAATCGCCTGATGAACCCCTTGCGATTTTTTTCGATTTTTGACGATTTTCGTTTTTCCTCTATAAAATTTGTATCCATTGGAATAAAAATCTGAAAATTGGTACAAAAATGTAATTTTGCCCGTAGAATCGATTGGTGAGGTCGCCAAAGTCGTATCTGAACCCATTTCAGAATTATTCCTGAAAAACAGATTTTTTCAGGTCTAACTTTGAACACGAATATCTCGAGAACGGTAAAAGATAATTGAAATCGGTTTGAAAATTTGGAATCAGCGCATCTGTATTTACTTAAGTCCAGAATATAAAAAATTTTGGTGACAAAAAGTTTCCAAGCGAAAAATTGAAATTCAGGTTTTTTTCGTTTTTCTCATTTTTCACCAAATCGTTCCAAAGATCGTATATGCGGAGAAAACATTTCTTTATGTAACTTTGCGCGTAGAATCGACTGGTGTAATCGTTGATACTGTATCTCTATCCATTTTAGAGATATGTTCAAAAAACACACTTTTTTGAGGTGCAACTTTCAGGCCAAATATCTCAGGAATGGAAAGAGATAATTAAATTCGGTTTGAAAATTTGAAATCACCGCATCGGCGACTATCAATTTGGTTTTTTTTCCAAAAAATCAATAAATTTTACCTAAAAATGGGTTTATTTGGGTTATTTCACACCCTAGAATGGGTTTAAAGTGCTTAACTATGATTTAGGTGTTCATAATTAAAAAAATAAGTTTAACACGATTATGTGTTGCATTTTATACCCAAAAATGAGTTGAAAAGTGTCTAAACATATTGTATAGTACATTTGGAAATTTGTCACACCTTAAAATGGGTAAAAAGGAACCCAAACCTGACCTAAAATTGGGTTTAAAGGGTGGCAACTATCAAAAACCAAAATTTTGGACTCATACATGGGTATTTGTGGAATATTTCAGCTGTATATTAAAAATTTTACAGTAAAAACATAAAAATTGTAACTTTTTATATTCAACTAATTAGAAATTACTAAAAGTTAGTTACAAACAAGGAATGTAACCGAAATAAATACTGGTTAACGGTTAACCCTTATAGAGAACGTTATAATAATAAAGGTTTTAGTTCGAAAACCGGTTTTTAAAAATTGGAAACCGGTTTAAACTGGTTAATATATCGGTTTAAAAAATTATTAACATTAATTAAAAAAAAAGTAATTATAAATATTTGATTAAAAAAAATTATAGAATAAATAATTTAAAAAAAAATAATAAAAAATTACCATCTGAGAAAATATAACAATTAAAAAAAACAATTTAATTAATAAATATTCACAAAAATTCCCGTAATTTATTCAGAAAAACGCAGGTCACTTTTCAATTTTAAACTTGCCTGTGTTGACAAAGGCCGTATTTATTTGGACTTTTTAAGTAACCTTAACGGCCAAAGAGACCTACATTTATGACTCTCCAATAAAATGTTAATTGTAAAAACTGTCATGACTCATGTTCAAATACAAATAGAAAACACAGATATAAAAAAAAATATTATTTTTTTTTTCTCGCTAAATGATATTAAAATAAAGGTTAATGTTCGCTAAAACCGGTTTATTTTTTTTTGGTTAACGGTTACCGGTATTTTCGGCCTGAAAAATATCGGTTAAAATTACGGTTAAAGTTCGCAATTTTCTTTAAAAATATCGGTTACCGGTTTTTATTAACCGGTTTTTTTAACCGGTTACATGCCCTGGTTATATCATAGAAAACTAATATATTATCTACAGAATGCGCTCTCTACTAGGGAACGAGTGCGCTGTAGTCGCATGGGATCAAACACTATTTCATACCAGCTTCACACTGGTTGTAGTCGAGAAAAGAGCTGGGACTTTAAATAAACGTCTTGGAGAGGTATAGCAGTAAAAAAGGGAATGCATTCTGTAGATAATATATTAATTTTCTATTATATAACTATTTTAAAACACCATACTATAGCCAATAAATATTATCCCTTATTAAATTTATCGCTATTCCTGTCCATGATGTCTATTTAAAGTTCCCACTCTTTCCTGGACCATGGACACTGAGGTGTTTGGGTCCAAACGACATCAGCACGCTCGTGCCCTATTGTCGTTTGAAATTAGATTGCTCTTTTCATACTGTGCATGTGTCGTACAGTTCCAATCTAATTCTGAGGTTAGTTGGAACAAACCTATTGCGTAGCGGTTAAGCGATATTAAAAATGTGTAATAATAACTGTTTTTGATCAGAAGTCGATTTTTCCAAATAGGAAACCGGGTAATTTATTTGTTTAAAATTTGATTCCGAATAGGTACCAAATTGAATAAACAATAAAGGTTCTCTTCACTAAAACGGGTTAAATTTGCCAGTAAAAGTTACGTTAAAAATATCGGTTAACTTTGCCATTTTTTAAATAAATATGTTTTGTTTGTCTTCCTTCTCTGACCTCCTGGTTTGTTTCAGTAGGCCGCCCGCCCGGCTCTGGCAAGAAAAAGCTGAACTACCCAGGTATAACATCCCCTTCTAGTCTTACCACATCCACCCCCAGCACCCCACAACCCCCTGACATACCCGAACCCGTCGCGCCTAATCCCAACCCTGCCCCTAACATTGTCTCTAACCCAGGTCTCGCATCCTACCTCGCCAAACCGGAACCCTTCCGAGTGTCCAGCTCACAGGCGCAGGAACAGCTCAACCGGGCCATACAGAGCATCACGCCGTCCACCAACGCGCCACATATCTCCGCGCAAGGTAATGAAATGATTAGAATTCATGTTGGAAGTAGTTTACTATTTAAGTTTGAAAAAAAAAACAATTTCATATTTCTTTTAATTTTTAATATGTTTTCATTCTGTTTTGAATAACAATGAGTAAATAATAAGTCTTACAAAGAATGAAAGCGTGCAGTACTTTTGTAAAGGATGAGATGTTTCGGCCCGATAAAATTAATTTTAAGAAGTTTAAATGAATAAAATATGTAAATCAGGAATCTGGAGTTAAATTTATGGTTCAAATTTGGATCACCAAAAATTTGGGTTCGTGTTTCGGTTTAGGTTTAGCAACTCGCAATTAAAACTAGTCAAGAACTATTTTTTTAGGTTTTGATAGTTTCGGTTTAGTTCCGTTTTAAAATGAATGTTGAAATATGGGTTTTCTCGGCAAAATTGTACAATGGAACTGAACAATAAAAACGACAAAACTACTTTAGTTAGTTCGACGAATTACAGTTTTTTGATTTTCAAATTAAGTTCATGTAATTGAAGGATTCCAATAACGGCAAAATAATCGTTTTAAAATTTTAACAAACAGCAAAATAAATGAATTGCATTTTTTGGATTGAAAAATTAAATATTTTTGAGTTCAAATTAAATTACTTCTACCATTGTTTTTGGTTGGAGCGTATTTCTCCAACTGTGGGAGAAGTAAAATTAATGGGAGAAGTTCACTATTCCTCCGCCGTAAGCGAAGCAATGCGGTGACTTGTATAAAAGCTGTTACAATTTTAACAAATTTGTTAAATCACTCAAGTTTTGAGTATCATTTGTATTTTATTATTTTAAAATCTATAATTTTAATTTCATTCTCATTCAATAAATTTTGAAATCGTATATAAAATAGCAAAAAATGAAAAATGACTATAAAGAAATTTAAATTTATATTTTTATACCAGGGGGCTATAAAATCTTTATAAAATAGACAAATTGGAATAATAAAATAAATTTTAAATTAATATTTTTGTATGATTATTTTTTAAAAGTGTTTTTATTCCAATGAAAACTGTTTAATTCAAATCAACTAATTAATTCTTAGCATTCAATTAATAATTAAATTCAAGCACAGCTGCCGTACTTGTAAGGAAAAATATCGTACTTTACTCTTGGGAGAAGTACGGGCTTCCAGGTGTGAAATCACATTAATAAAGTAATGTACTGTTTTTGGGTAACGTGGCTCACTTGGTTAGAGCACTCTCACTCGAACTGAACGGAGTGTGAGATATGGGGTTTAAAACCTAGCACAGTTTTTCTTTACGAAATAAAAATATCGTTGTGTTCGAGTGGCTCAAAACCCATTATAAGCCTAGGTTCTTTGCAGTCTGTAGACTGACAATTACATCGTTAAAGAAAAGTATTTAGAAACAGAATTTTCAACTCAATTTTTAACGGAACAATGGGTAATATTATTAATTATTTTTACGGGTATCGGTGACGCATTTAGTTAGCGCAATCCGTCTCAAATTGAGCATTTCTTAGCGTTGTTTGTCTTTAAGCAATAGTCATTCAGAGACTAAAATTGTCTAAAAACAGAGTTCCTCAATGGAATGATGAGATACTGTAATGAATTAATAATTTTTTACTTTTGTCGTAATATGTACTTTACTTTTGTGTTTATATGATGTGTAAGGTAGAATGTTTGATTTTAGGCTCTCAGCAAATAGGCCTAATAGGCAACCGTTCAGTAATATCCACCGGGAGTACACTCTCCACACTTCTCACCACGGGCATGCGTCCAAATACAAACACGCGTGCGCCTAGCGGTGTTAAAAGTACGTCCTTTCCTCTCTCGATCTCACATCCGTTTCACCTTCTGGTTAGTTCTAGAGAACATCAGCGTGAGTACGAGTCTCTCGCAGAAGATCCTCTCCAACGGGAGGCCCGTCACGCTCTTAAACACCGTCGGAGGCAACCGCGCCACCAATCTGGGCAATGTGGTGCTTCTGCCAGATGGCACGAAGTACATCCGCAGTACCGGAGGGGCTAACACGGTTATACCCAGTGTTAGAACCATCGGAGGCGCGCAAACCATGCTGCCGACTTTGCAAAGAGGTATTCAGAAACCGCAAATGCAACCCGGTAAGAAAATGCTTTAGTTGATTTTGTGTAGGAGCTCAATTTTACATTTTAGACTGCTTTCAATTTCTTACATATTTTGGTTGTTAGTTGCTTTAAAATACGAGGCTTGTTTGATAAGTATGGTAAAAAAAAATATTTTTCAACAGTCTCCATTCAAAGTCATACACCTATTCCAGCAAATTTTTATTTGTTGAAGTAGTAGCTTTTGTCATTAGGTAGAAAATACCACAATTATGACACATACATTGAATATTTGTTTCCACTGAGCCAAATTTTTATTTGTTTATTCAAGCATAGCCTAATTTTCATTTTGATAGATGCAATTTTTATAGCGAAATAACAAAAATCGTCAAAAATTGAAAATAATTAAGTTATTGTTTTTTCAATTTTGGCCATCTTTCAGTTTTTCCTTTCTAAAAATTGTAACACTTGGAAAAAAAAATCTGAAAATTAGAACATTTATATAATTTTGCCCGTAGAATCGTCTGATGAAGTCACCCGAGATAGTATCTCGACCCATTAGACGGTTATGCTTGCAAAATTTCTTTTGTCGGATCTAATTTTGAACGCAAGTATCTCGAGAATGACAAGAAATAATTGAATTTGGAATCAGCACATCCATATTTTAAGTCTGAGTCTTCGTTTTTCTCATTTTCACCGAACCGTTCCAAAGAAGTTATATGCGGAGAAAATATTTCTTTATTTAACTTTACCCGAAGTATCGACGGTATAATCGTTGAGATTATATCTGTGCCCATTTTAGAGATATTCCCAAAAAACACACTTATTGAGAGTGCATTTTGTGAGCCAAAAAGGTTGGGAACGAAAAAAGATAATTAAATTCTGTTTGTAAATTTAAAATAAGCGCATCTTTGTCTATCAATATGGAGAAACAAAATTTGGGACCAAAAAAAGCGTATTTTTGCTCCATATTTTAGGTGGGCAACTGTCTATCTTTGATTTTATTAAATTTTTAAGAAAACTATTTACGATAGTTTCAAATCTGTATTATTTATATAAAATACGTCGAAAAATAATGATACGTAATAATTAAAGGCAACTAGCAATAAGTAGTTTGAGGAACTTATAAGCCCCTGTTAGTTTTTTAAAAGATACTTAATGCGATCTCAGAAATTTACCACACCTATCAAACAACTCTTCTACGTTTTGTTGTTTTGTCAAATTATTTGATTTGTGGTTGTTTATAGGAATAGCAAAATTAATCCCCACAAGAAGACAAATAATAACAAAAACTCGAGCTCCTGCTCCACCTCAAGAGACCCTCCCCTCCCCTGCGAACCTAACCACCGCGGATATCATGGAGTTGCCAATCATTTTTGCAGATGACAACATCTTGCCTGAAAGTTCCGAGGACAACCAACAGTTAGTTGTCGCCCAAAAGAAATCCCAATCCAACAAACTCGTCGTTATTAACAAACAAATTGTTACTTCTATGCCTAGCAGTACCCCTCAAAACATCCTCAAACGTCCCGCCAGTAACCATCCTCGCCAGCCTTCCCACCCGGTCAAATACGCCAAAATCATCGTCAGCAAACGCTCCGAGGACAAGAGGGACACTTCGCCGAAGAAGATCGACAACTCCTTCGAGCATTTCGACTTAGAAGCCGAGCTAAAAGCCACCGCAGTACCAAAACCAATACACACCACATTAATAAACTCACAGAACATAAAAAACAAACCAGACATTAAACAGTTAGGGAATAAGAAAGCGACGATAAACATCGACGGGAAACTCACGAATGTAACCCTTCGAGTCCCTGTGAGTTTCTCCCGTGGCGTGAGCCCCGGCCAGCCCTCCAGGTTCGTTTATACCGAAGCGTCAACAAGTGACAGTCCTTCGCACATCGTACTCAATCGTACCATCAGCTCAACTAAGTCCGGCGAGAAAATCACCGCTGAAAACTTCCCCTTCATCTACGAAAACTTGAACACAGATCCCGATGATCCAGACATAGAATAAGTTAATTAAGGTAATTTATTGTTTAATTTGTATAAATTTGTATATAAAGTTGTACTGTATAAAACAAGAGTTTATAGAAATACGTCTCCGTCGAGAGATGTGAATAAAGAGTGCATTTTTTTACTAAACTCAGGGCCGATTTTTCTCTGACTTGTTAACGGACCGGCGGCTCTTCGGATTGGAATGTCTTGTAAGACTTTTTCGCCTTCTTCGCTTGTTAGACACTCATCGTACGCCTTTAACAAAAATAGAGTTTTTATTATTTTTACGTACATTTTTATAAAAACAAACAAAATTGTCGTTAGGGCTGACGAAAATAATTTCGAACCACGGTATAATAAATTTTACTGGTTCCTGTCCTCCATCACAATAAGAAATAAAAAGAAAATTCGAAACGTCTTTAAAAGAGAACGAATTATATTTAAATATTAAAAAAATAACACAAATTTTGGTGATACGTTTATTTTGTTACAATGAATTTGAATTTTTTTTTAATCGCATAATTGGAGCTATTATAGTTTTCGTAACAAGCAAAAGTTTCTTTATTTTAAAATTATATTTTTTATACAGATATCGAACGTCAAAGTATACTCTTAAAATTGTAACCTTTGTTTATCATCTATGTGCGAATATCCTGTAAAATTACTACAATGTAACAAAACTTAAAAATTATACATGAATGTGCTTCAAAATTACTACAAATCTTCAAAAATTTTGTAACAAAATTTTATTATTCTACGACCTCTATGTAAAGTGACACTTTTCTCATAGTGTATAAAGTTTCAAATTTACGTAATTGTGTGTACTCTTGTGAGATTGCCTTCGCCATATTGTTTTTTATGTCAAATAGCTTTCATACACTTATTTTTGTTGTGTAACGTTTAGCAGTGTGGTCGTAGAAAAAGTATAGTGTGCCGCTCGTGCAATATCCTCTATTTCCCCACCTTGTGTGTTTCCAGCATTCGATTTTGTCTCGTGCCGAAACCTTCACACCAAGTGGGAAATAGGCGACTTTCTGCACTTGTTGCACAATGTACTATTTTTGGCTACCATAAATATTTTCATTAATTTATAATTACAAATATTTTTCTGTACTTTATGCCACTTAATAGTAATTTAATTTTATTATACACCTTTATTTATTCGATCAATATTTTTAAAATGCATAACCTTGTCCAAATTACTGTAAAAAAGGCTAATTGTTGGTTTTGAGCACATTTCTGTTATAAAAATATGTACAAATTGCAAGTTTTGAGTTCTTTGACTCTCTCTTTTGCCTTTGAATTTTGTTACAAGTTGCTGTTAATTTCTTGAAATCACTAATATTTTCTTTAGTATTACTATCTGTTTTCCTCTTTTTTGATTTAAATTAGAAGAATTTATGAACCATGATTAAAACTGAAGTAAACAGAATATAGTACGAAAGAAAAAATACTTAGCGAATGGGTACGATTTTATGAAATTTGACATCAAATTGTAAAATAAACAGAATAAATGATTACTAAGGTACAGAAATAAGTACTAAAAACTTGTAACTTAATGTAAATATTTTTAAATTTTAAGTAATAAATACCCAAACCAAAAATCTTTATTTTATAAGTTTTTATAAGCTCAAATGAAGAAATATTTTGGACATTAAAATTATTTTATTTCTTTGTTTCTCACCTCCATTAAGCTGCTAGGACTTGGATATTTGGACGTAACAGCTTCAGCAGTTTCCAATCTTGCCAAATTTAACTGCGTTAATTGTTGCTGCCACAATCTGTGCAATCCGTTTCCATTTTTATCAACCCTTACACAATCTTTATTGTCTCCGGCAACAAACCAATCCATTTGCTGCTCTTTTTGTTGCTTCTGCAACCTGATATTAGATATTAATTTTTTAAAAAAACACAAAGATTTCCGTTGTTTCGAGGCTTACCATTAGAATCTCAAGAATCGTAAGAGATACGAAATGAGTTAAATTGGGGCAAAGTTTGTTTGAAACAAAAGCTTTTTTATTTTGTTTCCAAAGCACACTTTACCGTAATGAATAAAACCAAAAATTTTATAATTTATTAGTTTTTTTTTCATTTTAATATACATATTTTATATCATTGGGAAGAGAAAAAAATCTCTATTTAAGAGTACTAAAGTCATCTTTGAGTCTCATATGAAAATTGAAATTAGTATCAATTTCTCGAAAAGTATATTAACTATAAAAAATTTTGTGGACCGCTGTCCTCATAAAAAAATGACTGTAAAATGTGTCAATTAAAAACTTGTATGAATTGAAAAAAGAAAGTTATAAATCAAAAACTACATTGACCAAAATCAGTTTTTTGCTTATATCTAATGACCTATGCATTTTTCGGGAAAACAAAAACATGATTACAATGGTCAACTAATGCGTCAACTTTTCCCCAATCTAATCGACGTCCTATCTCTAACGGTTCTCGAAATCCTAATGATTAGCCTCAATAAACAAACACCCTGTATATTTTCTATACTTACTTGTAGGGAATTTGAGCTATAGACTTGGAAAATTGTAGGACCATGGAACTTACATCGTGAGCGGTTTCAACAAAACGATGACTTACAGAATACAATAATTGCAGTTCGATTAAAGACATGTCGATATCTTTCCGCGAAATTTTCGGACTATCTGCATAAAGTTTGTCTTTAGCGGTTAATTTTTGTTTCTGGCTTTTTTTAACTCTAAAATAATTTTCAATGCCATATATTCCCAAATATATTTTTTTATCTGGCAATATCGATTGAATTGTATCAAAATGTTCTTTTAATTTATGTTCGTGAACTAACGTAACAAACTCTTTCCACATTAAAAATAATAATACTTCTTCACAATGGTCCTCATTTTTTGATACTTGTAACTAAATATTTTTTAATTATTATTACAAAATAAAAATTGTAAATAAGTTACCTGTCCATCAATATTAACAAGTTGTGCTTGATTATTGCGTTTCCAAGTTACAGTAAAAGGTTGAATATTTGAATTTATTTTATAAGAAATATTTGATTCTTGTAAAATGTTTGGAATATTTGTTCCACATTCCGAAGACATTAAATCAGAATCTATTAGAGCAGTTATAAACTAAAAGTTGAATTATTAGAATTTAGAAGGCAGGAGAATTAAGGTAAGAATAAAAGAAAATATTTACTTTTATGCATTCGTCAGGTTTTAAATTTTTATAAGCTGAAGCTATTGCTTGTTTTTCAGCTTTGGCTTTCGCTGCTTCGGCTTTCTTTTGTTCCTTTTCTGCTTGTTTTCGCGCCTTTTCTTGCTCCTTCTCTTGTTTTTTCAAAGCTTTATCTTCTTTTGTTTCTCTAGGCTTTTTAGGTTTAGGTGGTTCATTTTCAAGTTCTTCACTATCTTGAGAATCCAAAGAACTACTTGTAGGTAATGAAGGTTCATTCCAGAGTAAATCAATTTTATTTTCACATGCTGACGGCAATTTATATTTAGATTCCAGTCTTTCTTTAAGGGATTTTAGTTCTGAGATACTATTAAACGAATCATTTGATGAACTTGAGCTAATTGATTCTTTTTTTGATGTTTTTTCATTGTTTTCACATTTGTTTAAAAAACTGTATTTGTTAAGAATGTCATCTAAATTATCTTCTACAGTGGTGTCACTGTCCGTATTGTTTTGTTTTGAAATTATAGGACAATCATCATCATCACTAGATAATTCTATCACATCAGTCATCGTGGCGTCTCAAAAAATTTGAAATTGACAGAAAGGACAGTTGACATTCTTGGAGGTTAAGGCGGGTAAAGCATGTATGAGATGCGTGATAGAAATGAACAATAAAATTTATTTTATGGTATTTTTAGAGCTCTAAATACTTTTTACATAATATTTCATTATTTACAACGTAAATATAAGTAAATATGACATTTATTATTCATTATTTACCTTAGAAAAGTATTTTCTTTTGCTATATTTCATATGTAAAGTATTGATAAGTAAAAAAAATCTGATTGATGAATCATTTAGAGTGTAAACAATAAAAGAAAATTAATAACCACATGACTAGACAGAAATTTGTGCAAATTAATTATGTCCGTAAAGCATAATAAACAAATACTGGAAGGAAGTTTACGTATTACTAATTCCAAAAATAAATAATTCTGCAAAATATTGGCTATTTGCAAGTAATTTCCAAGTATTTCAAAATATTGCACACATTTTTAAATTTGTTTGCAATTGTGTTTATCTGTTATTGGTTTATTTACGAAGCATCAACTACGCAGACGCGTTTGACCATTTCTTAAGAATTCATGCAAAGACATGCTGAGTACCTAATCTGTTTGGTTAAGATAAAATTTTATTAATTTTAAGTCTCGAAATAAGCTGAAGAAATACGGTTATTAGAATTGGTCAAGCTTGGCATGACGTATGTTATTTACAAAAGATTATGAGGATCGTCTAGCCAGCACCGAGGTTATATAAAGAGTAGTGCCACCAAGGTTAATCGCATCACTTTTGTATATTTGGCGCTAGAAGCCTTGCGCGGTGCTTTGCTACGCTGCCATGTTTTATTCATTGTGGGGTGTGTAGGAGTAAACAGGGTTCATCATCATCCCTGTAAATAAATAGGTAAGATTTGTTGCATATCAATTTGTTTAACATTATATTGCTCGCAAAGATGTCGTTTTTTGAGTGCTGTTAAAGAGAACAAGTGATTTTTCGTTAGTTATTTGTGAAGTGTTGTTTAGTTGCGTCATGTCGTTTCGTTGATAGTTCGCGCTGTCTTGTGACTCCCGTAAGCAGAATTTGCAAGGTTATATAAAGTTGACAAAACCCTTTGTTCTGGAATCTTCACAGTTTGTTTTTATTAGTCATGTTGATATTAATTGATAATATTATCGGGTTAAACAAACTCTGAAACTGGTATCGTTGGGATTGAGATGAATAATTTCCAATTTCAGCGTTCGTGCTAGTTTCGATTCCTTGTGAAGTCTTATTGCGATTTAAAATTCTTTGTTATTGTTCTAAATTTAGATGCAAACGCAGCATGTTTGGACAATAATGTTATTGCTCGAGTTTTATATTTGTTGATTTAAAATCGAAGTTGGTGTGGAGGTATATAGATCGTCTTTTGGGTTTTGTTGTAGCATTGTTTTTTGTTGATAAGGATTTTGTATTGTTTTGTTTGTTTTTATTTTATTGAGATTACATTTTGTTTTTTGTATGGAGGTATTTTGGGATTTCACACTATTCTTTGTTGTCCATCGACGTATATTTCTCTTTTTGTAGCTAATAAAATGTTTTACTGTTATAGGTATAAAATGGGGGTGGTGAAAATATTTCTTAAAGTCCACTGAAGAGGAACTATGTAACAATTAAAATTAGTTTACCCCAGAAGATTTTTTTTTTAAGTTTTACAATTTTATCGAAACATTTTTATCCTCGTAACTGTAGTTGAACACATGGCTAAATTTTTGAAGTGCCGAATTTGAATTTGAAATTGCTTGAAGTAAATTTAGAAGTTGTAACGTGGAAGATAAAAGAATATGACACTGCAATGTAATGGAATGTTCCGACTCCGAGACCATGAGTAGAGACGCCTCGGCACTGCAGCTCCCGTTTCTGAACCTGACATCGCGTGAACTACGCAGCACCCCGCAGTAAGGATTCCCCGTTTTCATTCTCATATCACAAACACATACATTTAGAGGATCATAAATTAAAAAAAAAAGCAAAACTTTTCAAAAGATAATCTTATCTTGTGCAAATACGATGATTCCTTTTACTTTACGAAATTTTCTTTTTTGATTTTTCTTTAAATATTTTATCTGTAAAGATAAGTTAATTTGTTTAAACAATTTATTTGGTTAATTTCTTTGTTTAGATACAATTCGAAATTGAAAGTTAAGATAAATGACAAAGATTTCATTTCTTAATGGCTCTTTGGGATCAAGCCAACTGTTTTTACTTGCAAGCTTAGATATTTGACTGTTTTATAAAATTTGTTTTTATATTGCTACTTCTTTTGTCTAATAGGAATTTTATAAGATTCCTTGAAATCATGCAAAATAATATTTTTTGCGAATGTAAATTGTAATAATTGTATATTTGGTTTAAACGTTTATAATTACAACTTAATGTGTATCATTATATAATTTTATAGAAATTATACTTTTTGTACGGTCAAAGTTTGATGCTATGTAGTTTTAAAATTGATGTACAGATCTAGCGAAGAAAAGAAACTAAAGAATTTATTTATTTGTAAATTTTTAGTTTGCTGGTATTAGAATTATAATTCGCAAATTTTAAACATACTTTTTATTAGTTTTTTTTTCGATAAATTTTATTTTGCATTAATAATAATGCAGAGGAATAATAATCGTAAATTATAAATTTATTTATTAGAGTAAAATCAATGTTTCTTTTTCTTATACTTTTTTTAGTAATAAAAAGAGTAAAATATTAAATTTCAAAGTATCAGCTGATGATAATTACCTCTTTTTAAAATACATAATCCAAAAGAGCAAATCTTTTATAATTTTAAACCGTCTCATCTGACTCAATTCTATTTTTTCTATTTTATTTTGCAATACCTGTGACCACCACAGAATCGACCGCCACTACTAAATATATACACTACACCACTGTAGATTAAAATGTTACTAAATTATTAAATATAGGTTATTACTTGCATACAATAACATTTTTTAAACATTTTTTTTATGTTGTGAAATATTCCCAAATATACGAAAAAACTCACTTTTGGTTGATCGATTTTTAACCAAAAGTTGATCAACTAGTGCCTTTGATGTCAGAAGCGTAAATATGAAGTTTTATTAAAATTCGTTCAGCCGAATTTGCGCTAAGTGTCTAAACAAAACTTATTATAAAGTTCTTAATTCATGTACTTCCCATAAAATCTATATCAAAATCGGTATAATTACAAAACTTCCCTTAGTATATGTGGCGGTCGGTAAAAAGAAATCAGGATTGCAATTTGTCATTTTATTTGAACAAGTCTTTGAAAAAAATAACTGGTTTATTTGGAACTGGTAAATTCGAATTAAAATTGAGTTGTAATTCTAACTATTTCATAAATTATAGTTTGCGTGAAGTTTTTAACTGCTAAATCTATTATTAATTAAACAATACTATTAGCTACAAAATCAATCTTAATACGGCCCTCAAGATTATAAAGATTGAAACATCAATTTATGCGTTTACCATCTAAAACTTTTCACTATAAATATATTTCAAGTTAACTGCTTTTTAATCAATAAGGATAAACAGTTATGTACCTAAAGTGTACCTATCTCGGTATTTAATATAAAATAATATTATTGCAGTTAAATATAATCCTACACCATTGTCAAAATATTACCATTTTACAGTAAAATATAGAAATATAAATAAATTTATTTCGACGTGCTATGACGTGATATGTCTTGAACAATTTCATTGGTTGCCTGGTTTTAAGAAAGACAATAGCGCTCCCACATTTCTTAGAACTTTCGTGTCAAAATTTATGTACATATAAATTTATATATTTTAGCTATACGAATATGAAAATAACCAAGCCTTTTACAACTAACAGTTGGTTCACTACCGTAGACAGGCCTAAATTGTTACTTTAATATTTTTTTTTTCACTAATATTCGTTACATTAATTATGGACTTTTTTATTGTTTACTCATAAAAAATTCATAAAAATAAAAATGGAGTAAATAATTGATGATTATGAGGAAAGTTCTTGAGTTTGAGTTTAGTATGTTTTGGAGGTGGGAACGTGTATGACTTTTCATTCGCGCTTACGTCCAATCACGAATAAATAATTTAAATCACGTTTGTTCACATACGATCAAACTGGGAAATACTCACGATCATGTTTGCGAGTCACTTTCGTATCCCGATTTTAATTGCATATTTATCAATTTCTTAGTTTTTGTTTTTAATATAAAAATTATTACTTTCAATAAATTGAGGCGTATATATTTTATCCTCCACACGTGTTATATTGTTCGACATTGTACATTGCACACATTTAATCTTACACACCTTTTTACTGCACCTTTTAATCCACGCAAAAGTTATCTTACACATTTTATCTTCCAAATCATTTAATCATCCACACATTTTATCTTTCACACTTTTTATGTTCCACACATTTTATCTTTTTCTTCTTTATCATTTAGCACTGAATATTTTATATTATAAATTATATTAATTGCATGGGCAATAAACGAATGAAAAGTACAATTACAATGTTTTAAAGATGAAACGTTACCGAAGATAATATGTGTGTAATGTAACTTTTTTTGCAAATTAAAAGTGTGCACAATAAAAAAGGAGTGCAAGATTGATTGTTTGAAAGATACAATATCAAGCAATATAACATGTGTGGAAGATAAAGTGTATACGCCTCAATAAATTAACATGATTTTTTATTTGAATTATTATAGACGTGAACGGTGAGTAAGGTAAAAAGAAAAATTAAAATAATCTCGCCTACGTGGGTCACCTGACCCGTAAAAATTCTCGTCCCGTGCCCATTTCTAAGATTCCACTTAACGCGGGGGATGTATTCCAAAAAGTCCCAGTTCTAACAAAACAGCGATAAACAAGATCATCTTACCATTTAAATAATGGGGATAAATGATAAAACAGAATTTAAGAAAATTTGTAGGTGTTATTTATTATTAAATATAGTACTTTTTCGTTACATTAATTATGTAGTTTTTTATTGTTTTTTCATAAAACATTAATGAAAATAAAAATGAAGTAAATAATTGATGTTTATGAATAAAGTTGTTGAGTTTGAGTTTAGAGATCTCACTTAACGCGGAGGATACGTTCCAAGAAGTCCCAGTGCTAAACAAAACAGCGATAAATGATACAACAGAGTTTAAGAAAATTTGTCTGTCTTATTTATTATTATATATAGTACTTTTTTGATACATTAATTATGTACTTTTTTTTATTGTTTATTCATAAAACATTAATAAAAATAAAAATGAAGTAAATAATTGATGATTATGATTGTTGTTGTTGAGTTTGAGTGTTGTTTGTAGGTGCAGGAAGTAGCATGAAGTACCCACAGCTCGTGTCCATGCCGTCGGCAGTTTCTGATTGGTTGGAAGAGCAGCTAGAAGCGCGAGGGATCGACGCCGTCGTGTACACTCGGTACGTGTTGAGCCTCTTGCATCGCGATACGCTGGACCTCGTCTCTACCGATCAGGACTTACATCAGCTTCCCAAAGTGAGTATCAGGCACAGTCAAATAGCATGACCTGGGGACCGACTGTCTGGTGGAGGGAGATCGTGCTATTTGAAACGCACAGTTGGAAACGACGTATTAATAGTGAGGCTGAGCTAAGTCACGCCATTCTCTACTACGAGCTTTGGCACAACACCAAATACTACTCATTCAATAATCGTTACTAGCCAAACAGTCGTACATTCATATCAAACTTTTTTACTCTGTTATTTGTCTCTACAAATCCCACACAAATAACTCCAAAATGCAATAAAAAAGAATAATTGATTACTATAATCAAATATGGAATAAATAGATAAGCAGGAATGCAGTCGGAAATAATTTATTCGGGAAGTCTAGGCCAACGTCTTGCTGTCTATTGCAGCTTCTTTAGGGCAAAGACTAAAAGTTTATGTAATAATTTAAAATTTATAATATGTAAATTATTACATATACTTTTATTAGTCTTTACCCTGAAGAAGCTGTAATAGGCAGCGAAACGTTGGCCTAGTCTTTCCGAATAAATTATTTCAGACTGCATTCCTGCTTATTTATTTATTCCATCATCAACATCAGTCGTTTACTCCACTTTTCAAAATCAAATACGATGATTGAACAATAAAAAATATTAATATGCCCCTATACCATTGTCAATATATTTCCATTTTGCAGAAGAATATGAAAATATACATCAATTAATAAGTACTAGTGAAAATATTTCATTTAAATATTATTTCGTTCACGAGCTATAAGAGATTAAATTTTGTTGCGATGTTCTGTCATGTCATTTGTCTTTAGCAATTTCATTGGTTGCTTGATTTAAAAAAGACTGTCACGCGTCCGCATTTCTTTAGAATTTGCAAATGGGAGACATGCATGTGGCCTGGCAGTGTCAAAATGTTACTACACGATCTTGTTTTTCTTAGGAAAAATAAATTTTATTTATGGCTAATAACAATTTTTTTTCACGACATGCATATAAAGCTGTTTTCTTTTCGCGAAATAGTGAGGAAAATTACTTTTCCCTCTCTAGAGAGGAATATGTACAGTGTAACCAACTGTATAACATCGATATTATTATAGTGAAATATTGGAAAAATAATCTATTAAAATTCTTATTTAATAATGATTTCTGATATATGGCAATTATATCTTGTTCTTTTCTTTTTTCACATTATTTCACAATTTGACAAACAAATATAAAAAAATGTTATGCCTAACAAAAAAGGAAAGCACTTTTTTCACTCTGGTTTGGACAAATTTAGTTATATGAATATGAAAATAAGTAATACCCTGTACAACTAACAGTTTATTCATCACTGGCGAAGACATATGACGTCAGAGGCCAAAATGTTCACTTTAAAAATTGGTATCTTGCTTTCCATGACATATTTTTTAGTCGCGTTTTTATGTAAGATTTCTAAAAAAAAAACAATGGTTAAATTAGTAAAAGTTAATTTCCGTTTTCAGACAATATTTAGAATATTTTTTGAAAAAAAAAAACCTAAAATAATATTTATTACCCCTGCTTTTTGATAATCAAATATTTTTAACGTTGATTAGAAATTACAAAAATAAACTAACTTCCGAATTGGAACATATACATCCAAGTAGAAAGACCAGCAGATAATATGAAAAAAATAGCCAATACGTTTTGTAAAGACCTGAATTCATGGACATATGTTAAGAAGATCTCAAAATGTCAAAATTTGTATGATTATAATAGTGCCCTTATTATATGTGGCGGTCGATAAAAAGAACAACCCTACAATGGATCAATAATAGGCCTGTTTTAGACCTAATTTTCAGGCGTATCGCAAATAATTTTTATCTTCGGACTATAATATTAATTTTAGCCCGCTAATATTATTGTTTTTGTTACTTTCTTCTGTTATACAAATTTATCCGATCTTATATAAATAAAATTAATTTCAGGCAACATTTTAAATGGAGTTACAAGTTGCAAATATAAAGAACCATTATGTTTCCATATTTGGTTTATAATTGCACTCTTTATATTTCCTTCCGAAATTTTATTATTTCATTTCTCAGAATACATGTTATTTCTTAAAAACTACATTTAATTGATTTTTGCCAAATTTGGGACAAATCAGAACAATATTTTTCTAGATGTTTAGATAAAATATCTTATCGAAATTTATTATAATATTGTTGCAGTTTTTACTGCAGCCAAATTAAATGGTGATATTGTAAATGATGTTGCAGGCTATTAAAATAATATATAGTCATCTTACAACTTTAAACTTGTTTGGCAAATCCCCAAAAACTATTCATTCAAAAATTATTCTATTAAAATTTTATAATATTTTCAAATCCTTTTTATTTAGAATCTATAATAATTTTGTAGAAAATACAATTAATTTTATATTTTCAAATGAACTACATTTTAAAGTGTGGGTAAGAATCATATCTTTTCTGATATATTTTATCGCGGTACACCTTATATTGTAGGATTGTACTATTTTGACAATACTTCCTGTTGTCTTGAGTAGAATATCAATTTAAATAGCTGTACAATATTTTTTGAAAACATCCGGTAATTATTGAGTACAAATAATATTTTAGATTGGTCATTACTAGTTTTGCAAGAAAATGATTAGTATTTTCAAAACTTTGTACCAATCTACTGTTGCATAAATTTTTCAAGAAACGAAGGTAATTTTATTGGTAATTGCGAAATTTTGAACTGATAATAAGAGATTAGCATATCCGATATTAAGATATTGATATAAGTGATAATATTCTTCGGATTTATTATTTTTACAATTTTTTTACACAATATTAAAATGATAATATAAGATTAACCATAATATACCTGCAAAACTGCATCTTTTTTTCTTTTTTTGAGCTATAATATCATCGAAATGAGTTTGTTTATAGCTTCTTCTGGAGCAGTTATATCGTAGTACAATTTAAATTTTGAAAAGTTGCTGGGTCTGCCTAAATTTATTGTCAAAAATCGGAATGATTACAAAAATTTTGAATCAAAAAATTATAGAATTAAATAATCAAATATATTACTAAGAGAAGAGATAAAATAGTAGAGGGAAATAAATAAAAAGGGGTATGTCATAGGTAGAAATATATTAATGTCAAACGACAATGGGGTATTCTAATAAAGTAAAATTTAAGATGAAAAATGTTATAATATTGTGGATTATGCTATAGTCTGAGTAATGAAAAAAAAAATCAAAAATATCTATGCAACTACTATATACAAAAAGTGTTTTTTAGTTGAATGCTGTTTAAGGCACGAGATAAAACACTATGTTGCACACTTGTTGCATACAACATTTTTCTTACAACCGAAATATTAATAAAAAGTAAATGAAATCATTGGTAAATGTGTTTGGTTAAGCTGGGTTCTCACTAGTCATTTTTTTGTGAATCATTTCTAATGATTCATTTGTCATGACAATTAAATGAAAACGTTTTGTTCACATGTACCATGTTTTAATGATCATGTTGTGACTGAATATGTACTGTTTTATTTTATAAATGGCATCGGAAAAATTGAATTCGTACTGCAATTCGAGAAATATGTATGCTCTTGTCTCTTGAATTACATACTGTTTTATTTAACAACAGTCGAACACAGTATATTACCTAAAAAATAGTCGAACAGTTAACAAAACTGATAGGTTTTAGGTTATGATTATGTTGACATTTGCAATTTTAAATCATGACGCGTGTTCTTACGATTCATTGTACTTTCATTTATTAATAATGACCATTAAGTAGAACTGCTTTTCACTTTTAATGAAACTATGAATTGATCATAAATTCTAATGAAGGAAGTGTTCTGACGTTCATTTTTCATGAATCATTGGATATGATTCATAAAAAATGAATGGTGAGAACCCGCCTTTACTTTTCAAGCAGTAGTGTGTGAAAAGTAACTATAAACTCGATAGAGGGCATTAAGTATGTACGGTTATAGGATGATTTTTTTTCCTAATATGCATTTTCTTGTATTTTATTTTGACGCTGAACAGGTATCACGTGGGTTGTGAGGTACCTGGGACATTCTGAAAAATTTTGTACATGACAGAACCAGGTACAGGAAAATGCCGAATGAGAGACTGTCGCGCCAAGCGCTAGGTTTGTAAGCATGCCCCCACCATTTAAATGTCATGAGTCCTTCATACGCCATATCCCGTAAAATTCAAATTTTCAAGGAATATTTAAAAAAAATTATCTCGCTCAAATTGAATAAAAAAGAACTCAAAATTTTAGATTTATAACAGCAAAATACGTAAGTTTCAGGAAAGAAATAAGAAAATAATAGAATATATAGAAATGTCAATTGAATAATATAAATTAATAAAAATACAAAAGGATTTTTTTATTGCATAACAGACGCAAAATAGAATAAAAAAGGTACTCATTTCACAGTAGATGAATATTTTGTGGGAAGGGTTTTCTTTCACAAATTAAAATTATGAAACCCTTTTTTTAATATATTATTTTTGAAAACATTTAGTAATTTCGTTAATTACTAGTTTTGTAAGAAAATGATAAGTACTTTGTATGAATATATAGTTGCATTTAATGAAGAAGCTGATTGATATAAGATAATGAGAGTGGATTGATTTAGCTTGGCACGGTTAGTTTTCCAACTGATGCGGGTGGTAGTTTGCAGTGCTAGTGCTGCTGGCGGAGTAGTCTGGTACGTGTTGTGTGGTGTGTAGGAGACAGTCTCAGGACGGGGCCGCGGCTCCGGGGGAGGCCGAGGCCGCAAGCGCTTCCGCCGCTCGGCTGAGTGGTGGAGTCATGTGCGAGCCGACGTCGAACAGCTGCGGCGCTCGGCGGCTGTGGAGTGCCTCATGTCTGCTGCCGAACAGGTAGACCTCACAGGCCCAAAAACTCACAAATGCTCATTGCTATCACTCACAGACTACACTGCGGTTCTTATAGAAAACAGTCATTGATGACCATAATACATCAACGATGGTCATTAATGAAATATTCATATAAAAACAAGACGAACCCATAATCGACAAAAATTTCATTTTTACATGACACACCAATAATGATCATTGTTATACCATTGATGCTGCTCATTGCTATCACTCCCAGGCTACACTACGATTTGTAATTAATATAGTAGCTAGCGATAATGGTAGATGAATTTCCTTGACTAGTGTAGTAGAATGAGAGTAAAAATTACTGGAAATCAGTCAGCTGAAAATGGTTTTATTTCTGCTCCTACCGGTTTCAACCCCGCATGAGTCTTCTTCAGGAAGTGAAAGTCAGATTATAAATATAAAACATGTGGTGTATCGCAGATACATATGTCTGAGAAATTCAATTTTATAACAATATAGTTACAAAATATTTTAAACAAAAACGTGTATAAATATTTTTTTATATATTTTCACTGCGTTTTTAAATTGTTTTATACTGTTTTTACTAAAAACCACGATATTTTGTAACTATATTGTTATAAAATTGAATTTCTCAGACATATATATCTCCAATACAACACATCGTTTTATATTTATAATCTGACTTTCACTCCCTGAAGAAGACCCATGTGGCGTTGAAACCGGTAGGAGCACAAATAAAACCATTTTCAATTGACCGAATTCCAGTAATTTTTACCCTCATCCTCACAGTAGCTAGCGATCAAGGCACATCGATCGATAACCATAATGCATCACCGATTGTCATTAATGAAACATTCATATAACAACAAAACGAATCAGTTATCGATAAAGTTTCATTTTTACATGACACCATAAATGATCATAGTTATACCATTGATTTCAATGGGGTCCTCCACCATAGTAGCAAATTAAAAAATTGATCATTTATAGTCAATTCAGACCTCAATTCTAAAGTTTAAAAAAGTTATTCGTTTCTAAATTGTTGCCCTTAACATCTACATCACAATATTACATCTTTCTCTCACACATCTACCCAATTCCAAATTCTTCTGTGGCTATATAATGTAAATAGAGAAATAGATTTCTCATTGTACGTCTAATCGTATTAGAAGATTCAAATGCATTCACCAATTGAATGTTTCAATGTGTATGCATTTTAACCAATCCTGACATTATTACATGAAAAAATAAAGCTCTACAGATTATTCCCGGGAATAATAATAATTTATGTACTTTAATATCTACATTACTATTCTACATAGCTTTTGTTTTTGTTGGTAAATGTTAAATAGTTATGAAAAGTAAAATCATCGAAAAAAACCTATTTTTAAATTAATTCTAATATCTCGAAAATTTGTAAATTAGAAAATAATTTTCCGTTTTTCAGTTTAATCTCATTCTCGTTATATTATTCCGGATCAAGAAAAATTGACATGAAGTTAGTAGCGGATTCTTTATTTTCACCGATGACGGGTTCGTTTTGTTTCTATATGAATATTTCTTCGATGATATTTAATGGTCATCGACCAATGTGCCATGAGCTTGGAAAAGGACGAATAGATTTATCAGACTACGGTACGATCTATTTTAACAAAATTTGAATTCGTAACTAGAAAAGCTTAAAATTCTTTTGGAGTGTAAAATCTCAACTTTTCTTTGTTTCAAATTCAAAGCATTCGGCTTATAAGTGCTAATTCATAAAAAAAAACTACTGTTACTTGAAATTACAAGCAACACGAATTTATAAAAAAATTTAAGCTAATCTATAAAAATTTTGATTATTTAATCAATACCGAATCTAACTTCAGTAAATAGAAATGAATTCATAACAAATATAAATCTCAATAAATTTTCTATAAAATAAAACTAACCGTCGACTGCACTACTCATAAACGATACTTGTTTCTATAACATTACAAATTCTTGGTGAACAGAGAATATAATGAATATATCTAAGACAAAGCAAACTGACAAAGAACAATAACATAATGGTTTGAAATTTAAATACATCGACTAGGTTTCATAAAAATCATTTGTTGTCACTTATATTTTTTTATTGGAAACAGCGATCTAATGCATCATAAAAGAATTTAAAAAATAAGTACAGAAAATAACAAAATGTTTTATAGATTATTAATCATTCTCTAAAAATATGGTTCACCAAAACACCATGACTGTTTTACTCAGTTTGGAGATGATGTCATATTTTGATTCATATTTTCTCTACCTGAACGTTTACCTTTATTTATAATTACTGTTTTGAGGAGTTGAGGTTTGTTTTGATTTATAGTCGTAGTTTTTTGTTGGGTGGGTTTTGATTACTAACACTAACTTAAAATATTGTTTTATACTTCCAGAAATTGATTCATTTACAGCATTGTTTATAAATACTTCAGTTTTGTTATTGTTTTTTTCAGAATCGATTACTACAGGAATTTATATTGTATTATTGTTCATATTTGTATATTCATTTCAATACTTTTCTTGTATTCATACTCATGAACATTTCTTTAATCTTTTTCTAATTATATTTCATAAAATTATATATTCTATGTTAGTAAGTATGTACTTAAACTAACACTTATTCTATGAAGTCTTAAACAATACTAAACATTAACACATTTCTAATAAAATTGTAATAATTAAAACTCAAAATGAAGAACTGACCGTCACTATTGTACTATGTACGATTAAAATATTGCTAAATTAATATTTTTTTATTTTGAAAGTTAATTGTCATTTTCTGTTGAGCGGTTATTATCGAAAGTTTAACAACGTGTACTGAATTTGCTTTAGATATTCACGTATACATCCGGACAGACAGATATGCTAAAAATAGTCAGAACTTATTGTAAAGACCTTAATTGGTGGACATTTGTTAAAATCTCGAAGAATGAAAATTAGTGTACTTAGTTGAAATATTTTTCTTATTACATGTGTTGGTCAGTAAAAAATAAATTAGGTTTTATACCGAGGCCTTAATAACTAAAAAATATCTTCAATATTTAATTTTTATTTGAGAGTTCTGTAAATAACGTTTGTCCCTATCATCTAACATAATTTTTGTGAAAACTCAGTATATTTTGGATTTTTAAAATTTTCTTATGTTTCTCCAGTAATTTTAAATCTTAAAATAACGTATTTTATATTTCACGTTTATAATAAAGTCATTACACATTACTTTTATTTAGATACGAAATTGTGTTTTCGAAGGTTCGTACTACACGAAATTTATTTCAATAAAATTATGTTCATAAATCAGAATTGCCATGATCTTTAACATTATTGTATAAATATCATAAATTATTTCATTAGTTTTATTAAACAAATTCGTACTATTTTTTTTCTTGCTTGTATTTTTCTAATCAACTACAAATTGAATTACATTTAATATATGTATATTATTATTAAAATATTATGATAGATTAAACACAAATTTCTGATGTAGTCCAGGACAGAAAAAGTACCTGCTTAAATGAACCTTTACCGTAATATTCATAAAATTTTATAAGGGGCAATTGGTTTATTTTATAATGATTGTCAAATATCTATTACAAGAACTATAAAATATATTATTTAGAAAACACAATAGGGCTTTTGAGGCCAACATGTCTTGTAGAACTCATTCTTTAATATACTCTCCTTTGGTGAACACATCTTATTTCCAGCTTGTGCTTCTCAGCTTTGTACATAGCTTCCAGTTCCTTATATCATAGTAACTTATGTATTTGTGTTTGCAGAAATGCGGAATAGAATCCCTGGTAGACGAACTGTGCGAGAAACTGAAACACTTCGAGTCGGCTGAGTCGGCGCCGTCGCCACCGCGCGACTGTCCGTCGAGCCGGGAGTCTCCGGGCGACCCGACGCGGCGGTACTACGCGGCGTTCCCGCCGCTCGCGTCCTGCTCGGCCAACCTGCTGAGCCTGCTGGCGCAGAGGAAGCCGCCGGCCAGGCGCCGCAAGGACGCCGAGGACATGAAGGCTCGGAAGCGCCACACCATCAAGGGCAAGAAGGACTACGGGTTCGCTAGGAGCATGGAGCAGTGGGAGACTGCGGGCAATCGGATGGGCGACGAGGGGTAAGGATAAGAATTATTACACGCAAGTTTTGTACTGAATAAAATACGAGTATATTAGTGGATATCTACGAGTAAAGCTTAATTTATAACTGACACAATATAAAATGCATAGAGAACATGGAATGGAATTATGTTTTATGTAATAATTGTATTATGTATTTTCTGAATAGCGCTGAAAAACTGGAACCTTGATTCGTATGCAAATCATTCTCGGAATATTCATTATTAGTCAAATAAAGACGATATAATAATTGTATTGATGCATTTTATAAATAGCGGTGAAAAACTAAAACCTTGAATCGTATGCATATCATTTTCGAAATATTCATTATTAGTCAAATTTAGAGTACCCTAGTAGAAGATCCTTCGGTTCAGTCAATTCATGAAGTTCGTTCTGTACACTGTTGATTCTTGATATTTTTTTGTTCCTCAGAGATTTGTTTTTTTTTCAATTGTGATTTGACAATTCAAAATTGTGATTCAAAACAATGTCAAAATTGAAGAAATTACTCGTTTTATGTTCCTCTTTTTCTAACTTTTTTTATAAGCTGTACCCAAATGTTAATTTTTCTTGCCCGTCAATTATTCTGCCCTGCAGTAACAACAAGAAATTTTGTTTGTATTAATATGTTTTTACTAGTTGTAATATAATATTAATACAAGTAGATAAAATTACTTTTTCATGTTTAAATTTAAATGAAATATTATTCGTACTTTGAATTAAGAAACATAAAACTATATAGATTGCATTTAAATATTCTGTATTATTTAAGATTTTAAGATAAAATTAATTGGTAATTTTTTTAATATCACCGCGGCGCCCCGAAAATCTTGACTGATTACAATTTAGCGGATCACGGTTTGTTGCATTTCCTGTTTCATTTTGTTTTCATAATATCAGTTGTCTTATATAAAATTGGCAGATTTTTTTTTTGTTTAATTTTGTATCATCCATTTTCTCGACTGAATTATAGTAACATTGAAAGGTGTATTAGTGGCGCCAATTCAATCCGAGAGAGACAGTAACTAACGGGTGCTTGTGTCCCTATTGTACAGTTAGTTCAAAATGTTTCTAACGTCGTAGCATAATATGTATGAAATGTGACATGCATTAAAATGACAATGATGGAAATCTCCATTACTCACTATCTGTTGGTTCGATTTTTACACGTAGGGTGCACATGGCAGTACATGTTCCAATATTAGTATATTTAAGAGATTTTTCCTCAAATATGGAAACACGCAATAAACAGACACAGTTTTCCTATCGCTCTGGTAGAAGATATTTGTACTAGCACGAGGTTATACCGAATCGCGCCGAATATGCACGAAAACACTGACAGAAATTAAGATTGGTTAATTCCTAAACAATGAAGATATATGTTTCATGATCTCTGTTTCTTAATAAACTGGATACATTAATTTCCTTTGACTTAAATCGTATATTTTCTCTCTTAAGTTATATTCTGTAATGCTTGACTTATAAATCAGCCTTTAGAAATCTGAACGCTTGGTACTCTTCTTATCTAGCCATGCTCTTGTATAGTTGTCAGAGTCTGAACTTTGTATATAGAGGATAATATACATATTAATAGTAGAAGTTACTATTACTATATTCAGAAAATGAACCGTGGTCCAGTACTGGTTTCAAATGTTTTATTTTTTCACTGTCTTATGAAACATTCCGGGCACCGTTGAAGGTCGCTCATGTAGATGTACTTGAGGAATTGAACTTAATGGGTAGACTTTTCACGATAAATTATTTAAAATCAAGCTCATTATGATGACTTTTCTGTAACTGCTATTTTTGTAACTGAGGGAGAAGAAATATAGGAAATAAAAATCTGGATGCATCAGGTTTATGATAGTTTATGACACCGTAGTAATTTTTAAAATTATTCTAGCATGTCACTGGAACATGCATTGCAAAATATAATCGCCACGTGCAATATGACACTTACATCAATACTTTGATGTGCATTAATGTAATTTCATTAAATCAAATTCTGATCTCTCAAAAGTTTTAAACTCAAAATTGCAAAATAACCGCATATTTTTGGAACCGTGCTCGAAAATGTAACCGATTGCTGAAGAATCTATTACATGCATAATTTTTCGAATATACGTTTCGTCAAGTAATAATTTTAGAAATCAGTGTAATTTGAACTTGAGTTGAATGCTCCCATATGTGTTTAGGAAAAATAGATCAATAAAATATGTGATTAAACTTTAAAATAATAAATAAATGTATCTCTCACGACTTATTATCAATTGATGGGTGTGGCAAATGTAATTCATAGCAGATACCGGTAATGGTGTATTTATACTGTAGAAGGCGTTAACCAGACGTCATCTCCCGGGCGTTCTAGCTGATGTAGGAAGTGAGCTAATTTTAATTCGTATTTATTATAATATTAGACAACATTTTAACATGCACGTATTTTTAAATCGCGTAACTATTTATACTTTACGACAAAAATTGTTTCTAAAGTTTTAAGATGGGAGGTAGTAATGTATTATGGGATTTGCATGTTCTATTATTTTATTTATTTTTCTGTTTGATTAATATTTTGTTATTTAAATTTATCATATTTATATATCAAATGTTAATTAAACAGAAATTATACTTCTCATATATATAATTTTTGTTGTGAGAAGCCATAATGGTTATTGTTTTTTATAATTTATATTTTAAATTCGGTGAAGGTAATGTAGTTTCTCGTTTTAATTACTAAATTTGTATTTTTCTGTTTAGGTATTCTACGTCAGACACTACAAGCGAAATCGACCAGTCGGAATCAGGCAAGAGCAAAAACATAGACGAAAATCACCTCGCGAAACTAGTAGCCAAGTTCGATCGCCGGATCGAAGCGCTGTGGAACACTGAAGAGGAGCAGAACCAAGAGAACGAGTATCACGACCTCCCGGTCGACATTCAGGAGCTACTTGCCTCCCCCACCAAGCAAACGGTGGAGATACTCAACGTCGCCAACAAGCGCGCCGACAAGCCTCCCAAAGCGTTCATCCAGTGCGGAACCAACATCACCAGCTCCATCTGGACCGACTGCCCCGAGGACGACTCCGAGAAAAGCTTGTACAATTCCATTAGCTATTGCAACCTCTACAACGAAGCGCTCGAAACCTACCCGGACAAGATACTGGGCGACCAATTCAACTCTCTGTCAGTCGCTGCCGACAAACTCGTAGCCGAAAACGAAACGAATATGTTGTTTGAAAGTTTTAATAAAGAAAACAACAACTTCACGAGTTTGCCTTGGGAGATCGCATTCCCATCCGGGAACTTCAACAACAAGAAATGGTCGGACGATAGCTACAATTTCAATTCTCCTCTTCGGAATATAAGTCGAGCTGTAAACGACAGCTTGATCACACTGAACCACAACAAAGAAGCGAGCTGTTTCAGAGAAGTCGTCCCGAAGCAAGCGCTAGGTCTGCCTTCATTTACCACCCTCCCCAAGCAACAAGAGATGAAGCCTGTAGAACAAGAACTCAGCACCTCCAAAGAAGAAGAAGACCTGCTCACGTCCACTCGCACGCACTTCCGGCCTATCAAACAAGAGAACGCGGAGCCCAGCCACGCCAGCGGCCAGTACGCCGACGGGACCACATTCGCCATCCGCAGCAGCCTAGAGCACGTCAACTACCGCAGGAGCGACAGCGGGACATTGTACCTGGAGTCCGGGTTCGATTCCCCCAAGAAGTACATGGAGTACCGCGTGAAAGACGACGGCAACAAGGGAGACACGGACAATGAAAGCTACTTCTCCATTGAAAGGGAGTTCGTGCTCAAGTTCTGTGTCAAGCAAAACGAGAAATGTTGCCAGACCGAACTTCCCGAGGAGATGTGCCAGTCGCAGAGTCCTCTGGAAGTTCCCGCAAAGAAACGTGTGCTCTGCGACCCGGAGGAGTTCTTCTTCCCGGGAGATGAAGAGTTGCTCTCGGACTCGGTGGATCCCTGCGAATGCAATTGCTCGAAATCCCGCGCGAAACTGGCCACGAATCTGGAACCGCTGTTTAACGCAAGCTCAGAACTGTGCACGCTGCACGGAAATAAGGAGATGGCGGAGATCAACTGGAGCTCGACGTGGAAGAAGTGCGACAAGTGCAACAACAACTGGTCGACGTTCTGGCCGAAGAGCGAGCTGAGCATCGACACGACGTCGCTGCAGCAGATCTGGAGCTCCAGCGAGGAGCTGTGCCGCTCGTGCCTGGGCGTCCCCGCTGGCTCGGGGCCGCAGGCGGGCCGCAGCCTGGAGTACTTCAAGCTGCGCGAGGAGCTGAGCGAGGACGGCGAGCAGCTGCTGTCCGACCTGTCGTGCCTGCAGCGCGTGTACATGGAGCAGCTGCCCAGCGCCGAGGTGTCGTACGACCTGAACGACGCGTGCGTGGTGGCCGGCAGCAAGGAGCGCAAGCGCCGCCACTCGTCCAGCCACAAGTCCGGCGAGGCGCCGGCCACCACCGTGGCGCGCAACTCCTGGACCAACGCGTCGTGCTTGAAGGCGGGCGTCAACGTCCGCGTGTTCACGCCGCCGCTGCTGAGGCCGGTCACGCTGTAGTCAGGTAAAGCGAAGCGCTATTTTTTTCGTTTCTGGTGTGAGATTTTCTCTGCCACAGTGTTCTGTTCTGTACCGTGGAAAGGTTTTATTGTAAAAATCCACGACAGGCCGCGTCGGCATCCACATGATAAACGCGCTCTGTTTTTATTTATTTTGAGCGCCGATGCCGGCCGCCTGCAGAACACGGGAGTGACGAGTTTGATCGTCTCTACTTTTGTAGTATATTTTAGTGTAATTTTTAGTCAAATTTTTATTTCTGACTCGAACAAATATACTTTACTAATGTGAAGGATATATCCCACTATATGTGCGTAAAAAATTGTTGCAAAAAAATAAGCTTTTTGTATAAATTTTCGTTAAAATTTTATGTTAATTGTTGAGAAAGTTTTACATTCACATGTGTTTAGTTATGTTTTGTTTCTTGTCTTTTTGAAATATTTAAACTGATGCTATATAGTTTTGTTTGTCGCGTGCCTCGCAAATGGCCAAATCGATTGAACTTTAGCTGAGCATTGCGCGAACGCTCCCCATTTGAAAAGCATCGTATGCTATCGCAGCTGCATCACTTGCTGCCGATAGTGTAGTCCAGATTGCGCCGACTGTAGAATATTTGGGTCGAGCGGGTTAGAGTCGCTGGGTTTGCCATTCGACCACCGGAGTTTTACATCTGGTACACTCATCACACACTCACTCACTCACGGCGATAGACCGCGGCAAATGAAACGCTAACGAAGATGTACATTATAGAAAGTATAGTATGTGTTGCATAGCCGAGTGATACCACGAGACATCCAAATGTCTGCTATGGAGATATTTATTTTTTATTAATTTATTACCCTTTTTTGTTTTGAAATTTTATCGGTGCAAGAGTAGTTGTTAGCAGCAATTGAAATGCACCTTTATTGTTGCGTTTTAGTTCAACGAAGTCTGCGACGGTTGACTTTTATTGCTTGGAAATGGAAAACGTGAAATTTTAATTAATTTTCGAATTATATAAAAGACTGAAATTCTAGATAAATTTTCTTGTGTTTACAAAAACGTTTGCAGATTTCATTGATTAAAAAATTCATTGCCTTAAAAAAATTTAGTTGTTGTGGACGTAAATAAATTGAATAGTAAAAATATTAAAAGAGTTGGTCCTTTGATCTAACTGTTAGAGCATTTGAAAGGAAAGTAAGTGTTGTAAGAGTTAGATGAACGCCCTTGTTGTAAGTATGTGCTACAGTTAATCTTCAGGTGCTGAAATAAAATTCAAAAGTTCAGTTTAGCTTGAAAGGGTTCAGCACTGAAAAATAACCATATGCCTTGCTGCTTAGTTCATACCACAAATTTCACTATGTATGACACAATTTTGTATATCTCTAAGTATATATAAATATATAATATATCGATATTGGCAATGGGTAATTCCAAATATAATAAAAGATAGACTAGTTGTTAGAGATTAGCGATTGCAAAGTAGATCAATTCTCTTCAAAGGTTGGGTTCAAATCACAAAATTTTAGTTCTATCTATTTTGCAATCAGGGGGAGATTACCCGTTATATATATGAGAGAAACATCATGATAAAAATAAATAAAAAATAATGAAAAAAACCAATAAAAAAATATAAAATGTAGCCCATAGTTAGTACAGTGCCTCTATAAAGGCGCATTAGTATGTAAAGGCGGTTTAAATGTATACTGTGTGTGTCTTTAACCCTGCATTCGAGCAAGAAAATACTTTCCTTTTAGTTTCGTTTGGTGTCAAATTTTGTATAAATTTTTCTGTCTTGTTTCGATTGTAGATATTGTGTGTGTGTTTGTGTGTTTGATGTATGCTTGGTAAACTACGTATTTTTATATTATGAATACTCTGTTGTATGTTTTCCAATTGCATTTTGTCTAAATTTCAAAAGTGGGGTTATTTTTCGGTACGGTTTTTGGTTCTATTTAGTTGACAATGCAATTGGCTTCACAGATTATTTGTAGTTTGTATAATAATTGTATTAATGTACCTGCATATTAACAAAATAATGTTTGCTTTTTATAGTTTTGTTAAAATTATAAATCTTGCATTATTTATCTAATATGTCAGGCTATGCTCATAACCAGAAATAGTGTTAAATATATTATAATCTTGGTTCAATTTAGTCGTAGCAATATTTTGGGTGTTAAAAAGACAAAGTTACTATTTTTTTGGGATATAAACAGAGCATAAAATACGTAATTTTTATATTGTTGATTTTCAAATATATTATAATCAGTAGTTTTCATCAAAATTGGAAGTTATTTTTAGGTTCAATTGAAAACTACTAAAAAATAAATAGAATAGATCTTTATTTTCAAAATTATCGTTGTTATGCTCAAAAATTGGTTGAAAACAGCATATCACGTAGGCAAATTCATTTAAAATAAATGCGAGCATTATATTAATAATATAAACTCATTAGTTACAAACTAGTACATGGTTTAGATGCAACTAACTTCACACGTGTTTCAACCCAATGTTTAGCATAAATGAATTTGCCTATAAAAATCCTTTGCTAAATTGTGGTGTGTTTAAACTATATCTTCAAATCAAAATTAATATTATGTATATATTCACCATATTCATATGTTTACTACAATAAACAACCTTATTTTTCTAGATGTGATCTAACGCTTTTCTTTTGTCAAATTTATGTAAAGTAATGTCACCTTATTTGTTTCTTTCCAACCTTTAATTCTGTGTGACATTACTGCATTCACCTTATAAAATTATGATCTCTAATAAGGATTGTGTATTGTCAGTATGTATCACAGATTTGCATCAACATTCGAAAATTATTGTGCTGTAAGGATTGTTGAAATTAAGGCAAATACACATTGAACAAGAGGAATAATTCAGTTTATTCCTTTTGTTTGATATGAGATGCAGATCTATAAACATTCACTTGTAAAAGAGTACGTTTGAAATATTGGTGCTCTATAAGTACCTACACAACATCGAAAATTCTAAATTTGGAATCATTGAAAAATGAAATGGATCATACTTTTTGGCTATGTATTTTGGAAGAGGTACAATAAATAAACATATTTCACCGGAAAAACGTATTTCATTTATCATTCCCTATCTCCAAAATCCCTTACCTTATCAAACCTACAATTTTTACATGTAATAAAATAATGTAATTTTATTTATGCAATACGTTTAGACTATTTTGAATAATCAACTTTGTTATAAATCAGTTAACCGGAAATATTTCGTACGAGATAAATACTTTCATAAAATTATTTGAAGTTACTGTGAAATATTCAATATCTCTTGTTTGAAAATTAAATAGGTATGTAACCAAAATCGAATTTCAGTATTTAGGTCATAAAATCTAAAAACTAACCACTGCAGCTTCTCATTATAATAATAAAAACTAATTAATAATGTGCCGGAGATCGTGGAAAAAGGCAGGTAGTCTGTTTCTTACACTCCCAGTCTACCTCTTTTATTTTACAATTCTACCACGATGACGAGACAACATCCCTTCCCCAAATCTTAAATAATTATTTTCTAGTAAACTACGAATTGAGTCGATTTAAAAAAATACTGGTATTTTATTTTATTGTCTAGTATCATATATGCAAAAATCAAAATTTGGTCACACCCATTAATTTAGTAACATTTAAATGTGGTAGGTACTATTATACAATTTTAATTATTTTTAAAAAATTATGTTAATACATTTTTTAAATGTAAAAATTACAAATGCAATTTATTATTTTCAGTTATTAGACTTGATTAATTTTGTTGTTAGTTAGTGACGTCACATGATATAATCATATTGATTGTCGGTTGTTTATTAAAACAAATAATAAACAGTGTTTACACAGGTATTAAAAAACAGAATTAAAACAGGTAAGCAATAAATTTTGTAAATATAATTTTTGGTACAATATTTCAATTTTATTTGGATATATTAATTCATTTTTTATAATTTTTATAATGTAATACACATTTTTTATAATAAATATATAAAAGAAGTATAATAATTATAAATATTTTACATATAATAGAATTTATAGCGATTTCGAGAACGTAAGTACATATACCTTCGATAGCTCAGTTGGTAGAGCGGTGGACTGTAGTGGCTAAGTTGAAATCCATAGGTCGCTGGTTCAAATCCGGCTCGAAGGATTCTTTTTATTTATTTTTTTACAATTATATTTCAAAAACAGTAATTTGTTTTATTTTATTTTATACTTAAATAAATAATGAGTTAATCCAATTATATTTTAAATCAAAAATAACAAAATTAAATGTTTTATATATATTATTTTATGGGTTATTTGTACAAAAAACAGAATTGAAATGTGATCAATATTGTTGTTAATAAGTGGTACAGCGAGTATTTGAATAAAATATTGGAAATAAATATCGTTAAAAGTCGTTAAAAATGTTTAAAAATTCAAACGTATCCCCCAAACTTTGTACTTTTCGCTTTTTCCGTCTGCGGCGCTGTGTGCGTCGCGCGCGTTCATTTATTCATTTCACACTTGCTAGTTCTTGGCGCAGGTTGTCTCAAACCTGTTCGCGTTGTGTTTCTTCGAAGTGCCGGCGAAGTACTAGAACTCTACATCTACACCTGGCGAGCAGTAGGTCACTATGCGATCGGACTTTGATGGAATTCTCACCATCTCAGTGATTTGATAGTGAACATTCTTGGACTAAGTTTGACAGTTGAAGTGAAAAAGTTTTAAGTGTTTTCTTGTGGAGTGGACAGACGAGGATCGAATTCGAATTTGAATTGGTGATTTGGTTTCGGTTGCAGTCAGACAAGGTTAGTGTTTTGGTTTTTTTACTCAGATTTGGCTGGACGTGGATGGAAAATTTTAGGCGCTAAAACATTCATTTGTTTCATTTATACTTTAATAAATATTGTTTTAAAACAAATTGTTTTGTCTAATAATTTTTTATTTATAAGTTTTTTATCAATATTTTATTTACCACATATTATTTTTAAATATAAATAAAATATTTAGTACTGTAAACAAATAAATAAAATATTTGTGATTTCTACGAATCTCCTTCTTCTAAACTTGTACAAAATTGTATAAAACTGTTCATACTATATGAGATAAAATTTTATTAAAATCTTTATTAAGACGAAAATATGACAAAATATATTTTATAAATTTTTCTATTTTACTTCAAATTCTAATAATAATTTGTCATCATAGAAAAAATAGCTTTGTTGTCAAGATATACGTGTTTAGACTTGTAAACTACATGTTACATTGGTTACAAATTGAAATTTTAAATAAATTTATTAATATACAAAGTGTAACAAAATTTAATAGTTTCCTGAAGTCATTTTGATTAATAATTTTTGGTTTTGAGTAAATATACTACTTACATTATTTTAGGTTACAAGTTTTTTTATTTATTTATGTATTCTTATTCTCATTATTTTGCAAAGACTGGGTCTTATTTTTTATATTTATTAAACAAAACATTTTAAAAAACCATTGTTAAAGTTTTGATATGCTTATCATATACAATGTAAACTGTTTCTGTTTTATTGCCTAGTTAAAGAAAAATCATTTTGTTTTCAATGAATGTTATCGCTTTGAAAATAGTACAAGTTCACGTCCATATTATTAATTATATAATCTACAAGAACAATAACTCTTATCGCCTGTATTTGCTAGAAAACATTCAACAGAATCTGATATTAGAATGTTGAAAAATATGACTTTGAAATTCTACAATTCCAAGAATGTGTAATAAACTAGTTCTATAAAAGACATTATCGGTGAACTATATAATAATTATATAATTAATTGTAACAACAATTATTTATTTGCATGTTTAATTTATTGCCGATAAGATTATCATATGTTTTTACCTCCCTCCATCTTACTTAGGAAAGTAATGGGATCGCTATAAAAATTTCAAATCGAGTTTTTAATTTATCAATACCAGAAAATCAAGAAAACTTGAATTTCGATGTTTAGTTATATTGGAAAGAGATGACACTTTTTTTGAATCTCTAAAATTATAGAAAAATACTTTTAAATAACATTTTTTTTGCGAATTTTGTTAATATTTTTTTTGCACTTCCGGGAATAAAAAGTCTACTGTAGTAGCACTTTTAATTCCTGTGGGATTAAATTCATATTTAATCCCTGACTGATAAAATTAATAAACAAGCATTATATTACCACAGAAATAAGTATAGATATACACTCAAACCAACTAGTCTCCGTACACACAACTTTACGTTTTGTTTTTGATATATATAAAATAAACCACCCTGAAACGTTTCGGAACTCAGTGTCAGTAGTTGTTTCAGACAAACCAAAATAAATCTTTTTAGATCAGATGGACAAATTATTGTTTGGAAAAGGAAGAATGAACAAATGAAAACAAAAAAAAACTATGTCCAACAGTGAAATATGGAGGAGCTTCTGTATTTATATGGGGCTGTATAGTGCAGAAGGGGTGGGAAACTTAATTTTTATTGATGGAAAATTGGTTATATTAACATTTTAAAAGATAATTTGAAAAATGAGCTGAAAAATTGGGTTTAAGGTATTCTTAAATCTCTCAACAAGATAATGACCCCAAACATACTACACGTAAATCTCGACGTAAACTGCTCTAATAGTTATTATACAATTGTAGACAACAATTAAAAACGCCTCCACAGTCTCCAGATATGAATCCCATTGAACATCTTTGTAATTTATTTAAAAAATGTGTAAAACAAGACGCCCAAAGAATATAAAAGAACTACTACATTTATGGTAGAAGATTGGGATAAAATTGACTTCCAAACTCCAAGAAAATTAGTGGGAAGTATGACAAACCGTTCAAGGGAAGTAATTCTAACGAATGGCGGTTCAAAAGATCATTGATTTTATATAATGTACAGGTGTATGGAGACTAAATTGACTTATTTAGTTGTTGTAATAAATATAATATTTTTTTTCGATTTCATTACGAAAAATTTAGGAAGTCAATACATTGTTTTATTTATTAATATTATATTTTATTTTATAATATGAAATTTATTTAGTGTATATATATTCAATAAAAAACTTTAAAGAAATAGAAAATAGTATATGTAAGTAACCTAGTCTAGTTTACCAGAAAAATGTGCATAATGATATGTTTTCAAAGTTGTCATGTATTTGACAGTTATATAAATTTAACCAAATAATTATTACTTTAAAATTTATACACGGAAGTACAAAAAATAGTGTATATATACCACAGGACTAAAGTGCCTTTAATCTCTCAACATTAAATCATACATTTTACTCCCTCAGCGTATAATATGCTATTACATATAACTTTTGGTTTAGCAGATAGAAATTAATTTCAATAAAATGAGTTATTCATGTTTACAAAATTTGACAAATGTAGTCGTCAAATTTAAACTACCTATGTTTTATCATAAATACAAGGAATTTGTATTTTTCGGTATTTAAACAATGTGCTAAATGATTAATTTCTATTGAACATTTTTAGACCGTATCTGAGATAATTTCAATTTTATGCTTTTACCAAAAATGATGCAATAAGACAATTGTTTTGTTAGAAACATGTGAAAATCGAATGTGTTCTGACCTAATATTGAGATCTTTCATGTTAATATTATATAACTTAATTATATGATTGTTAAAAGAAGAAGTGTACCATGTAGCTGTCTATGAATGAAAGTGTCTTTATTTATTTTCCAATTTAACTCATTATTGTATAATGATTTTACAATATGGTAGTTTCATGTATTTCAATTAAATTTTACTCTAAAAATTATATTGTAACATGTAAGATATTTGAAGTTCCTCTTTTAAATTCTTTTTATTATACTGTTATTTTAGTATCCGCAATTTTTTAAAATCCCATGTTAAAGTCCTATGTTCCGCATTTCTTTGCACACACTGTATAAATCCAGATACTATTTATTTTCTAGGCTTGTCATACAAAATTTAAATATATATCTCCTTTTTTTCTCCAGATATTTTAGGGTTGTATTAATTTAAATCAGTTGATTTTTTTAAAATTAGTGATTTAAATCAGTTATTTTGAAATTGTTATTTAACATTGTAGATTTAAGAAATTGGGGGAAAAAGTGTGTGAGAAATATTACCATGTGGCAATACATTCAAGAATTACCTACTAAATCTGTTTAACGTCGTCTGTAAAAGGACTTTACTGGTATATTATTTTGAATTTATCACGCAGAAAATTTTTGCAGTAAGATGTGATTTTGTGTTAAATTTACTTTGAAATATTATAACGTTTATTTATTTGGGTAAAGTGGAAAAATAAAGTGAAATACGAATATTTATGTAACTAGGTTTAATAAACGAATAATAAATTATAAAAAGATAATAAATATTAGTAACACTATGAATTAATAAATATATACAATAATTTAAGAATAATAATTATTAATAAAGACTTAAAAACTAAGAACATTTATTTAAACACTTAATTCTACGCAATATTTATTTATACGATATTTATATCACCAACTATTTATTTATTTCCATTTTCCATGTTGCTGACATGCACTGACCGACACTGACTTTCTTCAATGACTCTGCTCTCTCTGACCGATTTTGACTTCCTTGGGCCGCCCGATGCGACCTTATATATCTGCCGCCAATTAAATTCTAGTATATTCTAGAGCCTTCCGAACTCTATAAAATTCTCGAACAATAGCAGCGCCGCTCCTATCCCACTTGACTTTTAACGCGAGTCTCGCTTGTGACAATACGTTACTATTTGTGTAAGTTTTTACGACATTGAAGGGATCCCAAAAATTTCGTAGCGATAACCGTTAAAAGTAAAATAATATTAGCGTGTGTGGCGTTTTTGCGATTTCAAACAAGTGGTCACAATTTCAATGTTATAACTAAAATGACTATTTTATAGTTTTTTATTGTTTTAAATTTTTTTATTCTTTACAATATTTTCTTTTTCATAATAAATGTTATTTTGTGAAACACGTTTTTGAAATTATACTACACCTTTTTAAAAAAATGAAAAGAACCGGTTTAATTAAAAATAATAGTAGTACTTTAACAGATTCAACAGAAAAAATTACAATTTTCCATATTTTTTTTACCATACGGAAAATAGAATTTCTATACGTCTTAAGATTTTAATTTTTTTTTTCTTTTCTAAAAATGGTAGATATTGAGTAAAAAATTTTAAATAAGTATACTTTTTCCTTACAATCAAATACTGAAGTTACCGAAGCCGTAAATTTAACCATTAAAGAGTTACCCCAGAAAAAAGAATTTCATATCAGTACTAAAAGACGATAAAAGCAAATAACAAGTCCATAGATACAGCTAGATATCGAAATCCATAGTACCAGTGCATTAAAGAGAGATATGTAGCTATATTTAAAAGTTAAAAAGAATACAAAGCAATATGTGAAAATGCTTGATTGTTGTATTTTGATCTATAACGAAATAGGACAAACATGATAATAAGATTAATATTAGAATTTTCACTGGTTATTTTGCTGAAAAATGGCGGATAATTTCAATACTTTGTATGCCTAGGGACATTACGCACAGCATATTGACACCCATTGTCATATTCACAAAATGAGCCAAAATTATTCCAACAAACCATACACATATAAAGTTTTCTGTGTGACCTGTAACCTTTGTTGGTTAATCCCGCCATTATGCATGATAGCATGATGTATTAATTTGTCGGCGCTGTTATTCCGTTTCCACAAACACGTAAAAGTGCAAAGCGGTAAGAGATTAGAGACCACCGCGGTGGAGCAGCCACGAGGCGTACTCGCGGATCTCAGACCGGCAACTGCTTATTTCTCCGATTAATTGCCGCCGTTCCACGATAAATGTCATTTCATTACATACGATACTTGCCCAACAAATTATACGAATATATAACTATCACTTGCGCGTCCATACTACAACGAATATACACACAAGTGTGATGGAATATACCACAGGCATATTGTAACGTTTATTTATTTAGGTAAGTGTAAAAATATGATTGAAATACGAATATTTATATAACTAAGTTTAATAAACGAATAATAAAAGTAAGTAACAATATAAATAAACAAATATTAACACTAATTAGAAGTAATTATAATTAATAAAGACTTAAGCACTACGAACATTTAATTAAACACTTAAAACTACGCAATATTTATTTCCACAATATATTTATATCACCAACTATTTATTTATATCACCAACTAATCATGCTCACTACACGCATTAATATCAGACTGTCTTCGCGATCTCCTGCTCGGGGTTTTTATAGTAGAACAATTAAATTCGGAAATGTTCTTGTAACCTCTGGATACCAGAACAATAGAAGCGCGCGAACCAGTCGTGACAGATCCGCTAGCGGCTGTCGCCCGCAACTTGACCTTGGGAATTGGGATTGCTACAATATACAGGTGGAATCGAAAGTTGGGCACATGGTTTTACTCGGAAGTTATTGCAGATACAAAAATATACTAAATAACTAAATTGTAGGAGACCAAAGAGTCCATTTTATTATACAATATTTTTTTTTAAACCAGTGGTTCTCAACTTACAAAACAAAGTTATTTTTTTTAAACTACTTGTAGTGTTGCCACGAGACGAGACGAGACGAGACTTTAGCTTGGTCTCGTCTCGGTCTCGAGTTGGTCTCGAGTAACGTGGTCTCGTCTCGGTCTCGAGTCGGTCTCGAGTACCTTGGTCTCGTCTCGGTCTCGAGTCTCGACGAGAGTCTCGACTTTTTAAAATTTATTATAAATTGTTTTGTTTATTTTGCAAACAAATATAATTTCTCTAATTAAACATAAACCCATATTATTATTATTTTATTTCTCAAGTGATTTCTTCCTATAACTTTATATTCACACTAATTTCTAAAATTGTAACCAGGCAGGTGATTCTGTAACTTGCGTGACCATTTATGACGCCAAAAATAGGCACGTTTCTGATTTAATTGTTTATTATTTGAAACAAAAAAAATTGTAAACTTGTTTTTATTCATATTAAAAAATACATTTTAAAAAATAAATTGTAAAATCAGTAACAATAATTTCTGTGAGTTCTTAATCATTAGCTCACATGTGAGTAATTTTTTACATTATTTATTTCAAATATCCGAAGAAACAAGAATATTATTAGTCATTATTGGATAAATAAGTTTGGATAAATTTGGCATTAGCGGATCCAAGAAGGGGCAATGGGGACGATCGCCCTCTGCTTGGTGGTTGGAAAATTTTATTAAAATAATATTAAACAATAGTCGACGGCACATTTAGCGCTTAGTCGATGCCCGCTTGTGCAGTTTTTCAATTTGAGAAACTAAAAATCTAATTCACCAAAGTATTTTTATTCTTATACAAACAATTGCAATATTCTAAGCGAGACTCGAGAGTCTCGACGAGACTTCTCGACGAGACTCAACCACGGTCTCGTCTCGGTCTCGACTTGAGTGCCGAGACTCGCTCAATGGTCTCGTCTCGACTTTTCGAGACGAGACGAGACGAGACCGAGACTGGTCTCGAGTCTCGTGGCAACACTAACTACTTGAAGGAGTTGGTTCCAAATAAAGTTTTGACTCGATTCGGATCGACAATAAAAATTTAATTATTAATTTAGTTATTCTTTTATATGTACAATTTTTTTTTTTTTTGTAATTCAATGATTTTGTGTTAATTAATAAATTTTTTGGTTAACATTTTTATATATTTTATTGTTTTTTATATCCTAAAAAAATAATTCGCCCCTCCCTAGGAAAGTTTCTGGATCCGCCACTGTACCTGAGAAAGGGGTGCTCTCTCTTATATAAAAAGTATTTTCTAAACAAAATAGGTAATTACAAAAATATTCCTGTGTTGCTTTGAAATTTACAAACTCAGAATTCTCCAAATTATGATTTTTGTAATGTATAAATACGTCTTAAATCGAAAGTTTGTTGAAAAAACGTGTCACAAGCTTCACATTTGTGTATTTTTAAACAATTTTTAACAAGTACAACTAAAAATCACTCGAAAAATCAGCCAGAATCATCGTATACATGGACGTCGACAAAACGTGAAAAGCTGATACAGCTTCTTTCACTTTGGAGCAGGGCATGTAACCGGTTAAAAAAACCGGTTAATAAAAACCGGTAACCGATATTTTCACCGAAAATTGCGAACTTTAACCGTAATTTTAACCGATATTTTTCAGGCCGAAAATACCGGTAACCGTCATAAGAGCTTTACTGTCGATATTAAGGAATGTTCTGTCATAATATTCATTTTGTTGACATAAAGCAGTCCACAAATATTCTTTAGATATAAAATCACCTTCTAAATTTTGTTTCTGAAATATTTTAACACTAAAAATATTTTTTCGTAAATTGACAACTATTTGAGTCGGTCTGTAAGTCTGTGATTAAAAGATTTAAATCTGATAAGATAATTTTTCAATTAGTTTGACAAATTATGAATTGTAAACCTACTAAAAAAATACGGAAGATCTAGTACAATGTTAAATTACCTCAATTTGAGTCAAAAATTTTGATTTTTTAAAAGTCTATATTGATATTCCACAATGTTAAACCCAATGAAACTGATTTAACTGTGAAACCTTACACAACTGTCTGAAATTAATCCCAATTGACCTAGAACAGTGTTGACCCTTATATAACGATGTTAAACCCTAAATAATTATATTAACTTTGTCCCAAACAGTTTGAAACAATGTTAAACCTTCCACAACATTCTGAAATTAATCCCAAACAATGTGGAACAGTGTTAAACCTTATAGAACTATGTAGAACATTGTTAAATTAGTATAACTTTCTTAACTTAATCCCAATTAATTTGGAACAGTGTTGAACCTTGTATAACAATGTTAAACCCTAAATAATTATATTAACTTTGTCCCAAACAATTTGGAATTCTGAAATTAATCTCAAACAAATTGGAACAGTGTTGACCCTTATATAACAATGTTAAACCGTAAACAATTGTCGTAACTTTGTCCCAAACAATTTGGAACAATGTTAAACCTTCCAAAACTGCCTGAAATTAATCTCATACAATTTGGGAAAATGTGTAACCTTGTAGAACTATCTAGAACATTGTTAAACCCTGTACAACTGTCTCATCTGAATCCCAATTATCTTGGAACAATGTTGAACCTGATACATTTATGTTATACATTAAAACTTACAATTTATAGTTTTTCACTCTAAAATTTTTCATATACAGCCAACAAAATCCAAAAAGACCCATTTTTAGGTCCAAAATTTTGATTTTTGAAATAATTCCAAATTGATAGTCGCCGATGCGCTGATTTCAAATTTTCAAACCGAATTCAATTATCTCTTTCCGTTCCTGAGATATTTGACCTCAAAGTTGCACCTCAAAAAAGTGGGTTTTTTGGATATAACTCTAAAACGGGTAGGGACACAATCTCAACGACTATACCAGTGGATTCTACAGGCAAAGTTACATAAAGAAATGTTTTCTCCGCATATACGTTCTTTGGTTTGATTTTGTGAAAAATGAGAAAAACGAAAAAACCGGAATTTTAGTTTTTCGCTTGGGAACTTTTTGTCACCAAATCTTTTCATTTTCTAGACTTAAGTAAATACAGATGCGCTGATTCCAAATTTTCAAACCGATTTCAATTATCTCTTACCGTTCTGGAGATATTTGCGTTCAAAGTCAGACCTGAAAAAAATTGTTTTTCAGGAATAGTCCTGAAATGGGTCGAGATACGACCTCGGCGACCTCACCAATCGATTCTGCGGGCAAAATTACATAAGTATACCAATTTTCAGATATTTATTCAGGCGGATACAATTTTTAGAGCGAAAAAACGAAAATCGCAAAAATTGAAAAATCGCCTGATGAACCCCTTACGATTTTTTCCGATTTTTGGCCATTTTCGTTTTTTCGCTGTAAAAATTGTATCCATTAGAATATAAATCTGAAAATTGGTACAAAAATGTAATTTTGTCCGTAGAATCGATTGGTGAGGTCGCCGAGGTCGTATCTCAACCCATTTCAGGACTATTCCTGAAAAACTGAATTTTTCAGGTCCAACTTTGAACGCAAATATCTCGAGAACGGTAGGGGATAATTGAAATCGGTTTGAAAATTTGGAATCAGCACATTCTTCTTTACTTAAGTCCAGAATATAAAAAATTTTGGAGACAAAAAGTTTCCGAGCGAAAAACTGAAATTCCGGTTTTTTGGTTTTTCTCATTTTTCACCAAATCGTTCCAAAGAAAGTATATGAGGAGAAAACATTTCTTTATGTAACTTTCCGCGTAGAATCGACTGGTATAATCGTTGAGAATGTATCTCGACCCATTTTAGAGATATGGTCAAAAAACACCCTTTTTTGACGTGCAACTTTGAGAGCAAATATCGCAGGAATGGAAAGAGATAATTGAATTCGGTTTGAAAATTTGAAATCAGCGCATCGACGACTATCAAGTTAGACTAATTCCAAAAATCAAAATTTTGGACCCAAAAATGGGCTTTTTTAATTTTTTTTGGCTGTATATGAAAAATTTTAGAGTGGAAAACAATAAATTGTAACTTTTCATGTATGTCTATTATTGGAAATTACTAGGAAGACTTAAAAAGAAAGTTTTAGAAGGCAGAAAGATGTTCCAAGTGTTCTGAAATAAGTTGCAAATTGTTTGGGACAAAGTTAAGGCACTTGTTTAGGGTGTAACATACATGTACTACGTTCAACACTGTTCCAAGATAATTGGGAGTAAGATGAGACAGTTCTACAGGGTTTAACAATGTTCTAGATAGTTCAACAAGGTTTAACTTGTTTTCGGAAAGAAGGTGGTTATTCCTGTGTTTGTACTGCTGGTTTTACCGGTTCAAATTGTGACATAACTTTAACTAAAGACGCATGTAAAAGAGATATTTGTAAGAGTGGTTCAACTTGCACTCCCCTTAAAAAAGAAGGGTTTATTTGTGAAGACTGTTATCCCAATAATGGGTATGAACATTATACAGAATTGTGTGAGCTTAAAAGTAGAAGCTTTGGAAAAAGCTCGTTTCTTACTTTTCCAAGTTTGAAACAGAGACATCGTCTACATTTGACTTTAAAGTAAGTACTAAACTAAAAGCTTTTTTGAATTTTTTTAATGGATTTCTCTGTTTTTTTTTATAAGACACATTTTTTATATTTTTACTTTAACTTGTACGGAACAGGTTTACCAAAATAAAACAACATGCAAAATTAATAAAATTAAGTTTTATAAGCTTGTAACTCAAAAACTATTAAAGATATAGTCTTAAAATCAGAGCATGTAACCGGTTAATAAAAACCGGTAACCGATATTTTCAACGAAAATTGCGAACTTTAACCGTAATTTTAACCGATATTTTTCAGGCCGAAAATACCGGTAACCGTTAACCAAGAAAAAAAATAAACCGGTTTTAGCGAACTTTAACCTTTATTTTAATATCATTTAGCGACAAAAAAATTTAATATTTTTTTTTATATCTGTTTTCTATTTGTATTTGAACATGAGTCATGACAGGTTTTACAATTAACATTTTATTGGAGAGTCATAAATGTAGGTAGTTTCTTTGGCCGTTAAGGTTACTTAAAAAGTCCCAAATACGGCCTTTGTCAACACAGGCAAGTTTAAAATTTAAAAGTGACCTGCGGTTTTCTGAAGATATTACGGGAATTTTTGTGAATATTCATTAATTAATTTGCTTTTTTTTATTATTTTTTTAAATTAATTATTCTGTAATTTTTTTTAATCAAATTTTTATAATTAATTTCTTTTAATTAATTAAATTATTTTTAACCGATATATTAACAGGTTTAAACCGGTTTCTAATTTTCAAAAACCGGTTTTCGAACTAAAACCGTTATTATTATAACGTTCTCTATAAGGGTTAACCGTTAACCAGTATTTTTTTCGGTTACATGCCCTGCTTTGGAGTATGTGAAATATCATAATTTCTTTTTGATAAATATTTTTTCTTATTTTTATCAAAGTGATAAAATATTTGTTGCTTGTTAGACATCGATTTCTGTATTTTTATATTTTTATTATCGTCCCCTTATTGAAAAATTTCTAGGCGCGTTAATGATTGATAAACAGAGAAACTCGAGCCACGAAGATGTGACGAAACTTTCCGATTTTAAACACTGAGCCCTTTAAATTTGTTGGCATTCCTCACCTCTTTCTAATTTTTGTTTTTTTGTCTTATTGTCACTTCTGTGTATAACTATTCTGTGTTTATATAATAAATAAAAACCAGTAACTATAATATTTATCTGTTACAAGGGTACGCACTACCTGTGAAGTAAGTACTCTAATTCTTGCCCTAATGTAATTAAATGAAAAACGCAGGTTTATAATACTTTACTATAAAACTTTTATTAAGATGTTTTAACGTTTTTCACCATCTTTTGAGTTGAAGTACACGTTAAAAAACAAATAAGACCATAAACACCTGTATTTGAAAATAGAAAACAATCAAGTGGTATTTGTAAATGATGTTAGTCGATGAGGTGAATTTACTGTTATCCTGGTACGACAATATGTGTACGAAGGCAACGTAAATAAACACGGTAACATTTCCCCGTTGACATTCGTTTCATAATATCGGTAAGGCCAAGGCAGTCGGATCTCACGAAGCACAATGCCTGTGCGATATTGTTCAGCTGTTTGTTCTCAGCCATTGTTGAGGGAGTCCTGCTCAGGCCCAACATCCTTGACATGCTTTCTAATCAGATCTTAATGATTAATTAGCCTTATTAATAATTATAATCGTGTTATCACGGAAATCTGCTAGCTGGTAGCCAAGTTGTTACACTTTGTGAGAGCCTTATTACGTCATTCATTAAACGCCTAGAAATTCACCAGTTATGGATTTCCTTTTTTGTAATTATGTACTAATCGAAAATTATAGTATATAATCATTATAATGTGGGAAAAAGTAGGAAACAAAAGTTAAGTTCTATTTATGAACATATTTTTTTTCTTTGTTTTTATGTAACATACTAATTTTCAAATAAAAATCAGCAGAGGTGGTATCTTACAAAAGTTGGTGGTTCATAACATGTACCATTAATTGCAAGTAAAACATGCCACGAAACAGGTACACTATTTCCCGTCGATGATCTTCACGTCATCAATTATAACCATTTCATTCAAATCGGTGAGGGGATGGGAGATTGTTGACATCATCTTGTCGAGTGAAATCTTGTCGAAGTAAATAACTGCCCAAACTGACTGTATTATATACAAATATAATAATGGATGCAATGTACGAAAAGAGTTGTAGAGGAAACTAAGGAAACTACCAACACACAATAAAGCACAAATCGTCAACGCCAAAATCATCTTCATCAATGACAGGAATAACATGAATGACGTATTCAAGTTTTTAAAATATTTCAAAATATCCGATATCGTGGTTACTGTACTATTTCCATTTCATTTTGTCGTTGGTAAGACGCATATATCATATACAGGTGGTGATTCGAAAATCCGAACATACGGATTTATCATGTAAAATTATATTTTTGTAATTTTCTGCTTCCCTGTTCGGGTGTTCGCACCATATTATTTATGTCTCTGTAACACATACGATAATGAAAAAGTTACATCTATGCCATGCGTATACGACAAAGATGCAAGATAAAAGTTTAATTATTCTTGCAGCAGAAATTGATGACGTGGGACATGAGGATCAAATGCGGGAAACATAGTGCAACTACTAACATGTAAAATTTTTACAACTGTCAGTTTTACAGATTAGTAAAGGTTTTCCTGGTGAAAAAATGGTTCAAATGAACGACAGTTTACAAGTGATAAAATATTTTGTTGTATTTGTAGCACACAGAAGATCAGAAATATTTGTTATTGAAATTACTAATTCATATTCATATCTACTTAAATTTAATGACGGATACAAATAATTTTCCATAGTTTACCAAAACAACTATTATTTTAATAGAGCAAATATTAGCAAAAAATAATTGTCTCCATATTTAAACATCCTGCTAACGGCACTGTGTCGTGGTATATCAGGGCCGGGCTAAGTATAATTGTGTGATTTGTGTCGGATACGGTCCTGGCCGGAAGCAGTTAGCACGCGTTAATTACAACACAGGAAATACGTTGTCGATGTCGATGTCGTGTTGAGTATAAGTGTTGATTCTTGTTCTTCTTGTTCTAGTTCTAGTTTCCTTTTCCGTATTGTTTAACATGTTATGTAAAGAAAGAGCTAAATGCTGTAATAAACGGTTTCCAAATTGCACGGATTTCAGTGCAAATTAAAACTATTAACAATGTAATTATTTCAAAATACAAGGTCAAAATTATTCGTCAATTACAAATAAAAAGAGGTTCCTGTGGTGTTATCTCCGTTTTAGCTTAAATACCTGGTAGATAGGTGATGTCTGGGAAATAGTTCGTATGGTATATGTAAATATATTAATACGGATACTTTCTATAAAGCATATTGCCACACCCAACAATAGGTAAAAATTATGTACCTATTAATTTATCTATATTTATAATAAAAAAAATGATCTATTGATTTGAACTAATGTACCTACTACCATGGGTCCTTTTTTGACCAATAATAATAAAAATGTAATAAGAAGGGATATGAAATTAGCTGCTTTTTTTAGTGATTATATTTTAAATTTTAGACTTTTTTTAATAGAAAATACTAAAAAATGTAAAAATATAAAATTTATTCAAAATTTGCTCGAGTTACTTTTGACCTTTTGACCCGTTGTAGTAATTAAAAGTTATAAAAAATTTTTTTGAGGTTATAATTTCTATTCTAAATTTATTTTCGGGATGAATGTTAATCGGTCTTAAGAATCCTCATTCTTACAATAAATACTGAATAAAAATTATAACGTCGATAAACATTTCTAATGAAACATCTCTTAATATAGTAAATATTTTTATAGTTATGCATTTTTGGTTTCAAATAGCTTTTACAAAAGGGGAGTAAATTTTTGGAAAAAACTTAATAATTTGATAAGGAATAGTGATAAAATTTTTAAAAGATGATTCATTTCGAAGGGAAGTTCGAAGATAAGAAACGAATGGAAGTTGAAGAACGATTAACTGTAGAATGATTACACTTTTAAGCGAATTGAATAAAATGCAACATGAAATGTGAGTAATTTAGTGTACAAGGAAATCATGTGGTGTCCACATTAGATTTTTTATTTCTTAAAAAATTCAATTATAATAATTTAATAAAAAAATTGAGACCTATCAGCACAATACGGGAAAAAGAGTCAAATTATTTGATGTCCTTTTGGAAACTCAAGTGTTTGGCGAACCGTGCTCTCTAATCGAGTATTTGACGTATTTTTAAAATTTTAATTATTGAACATTTTATAATAATTAATTATAATAATTTATATATAAATAATTTCTTTAAAAATTGTTCTTTTGGAAAACTTTATTCTTATAGATATCTACAAAGTTTGAATAAATTTATGTATTGTAAAATTCTATGTAATGATATATTTTTATTATTACGTAACATGAGATCAAAGCAAACAAATAAAAAGCTGCATAATATTAATATATGCAAATTGTATATTAGCAATAGTACGCTAATGTTGTGGGTTGTACTGTACACACAGTAATTAACATTTATTATGAAATTATTAAACTAAATTACAAGCTGTACCCACGGCAAAAAATACTCTGAGACTTGCACTAATTAATGAACTGCCATTTCCCATTACGTGCAGTTTCCTTAACATTATATGCAAAAATACACCATCGAATAGTTTTCTCCATTTAATTAGTTCAAAAGTATGCATATGTGATGTGCTACTTATGTCCATTGGCACAGAGTACACTCAAATTAACTAGTCTCCGTGCACACATCTTTGCGCTTTGTTTTTAAAATATCAAAACTACCCTGAAACGTTCTGGAACTCAGTATTTTTTTCAGATGATCCAAAATAAACCTTTTTGGATCAGATGGACGAATTATTGTTTGGAAAAGGAAGAATGAACAAATGAATTATGTTCAACAGTGAAATATGGAGGAGGATCATATGTTTGTATGGGGCTGTATGAGTGCAGAAGGGGTGGAAAACCTAATTTTTATTAATGGAAAAGTGGGTTATTTGAATATATTAAAAGAGAATTTAGAAAAATGTGCTGAAAAATTCTATGCAAGGGATTTTTATATCTTTCAACAAGGTAATGACAACATTACACGTAAGCTGCTAAAATAGTTATTGTACAATTGTAGACAACAATTAAAAACGCCTCCACAGTCTCCAGATATGAATCTCATTGAACATCCAAAGAATATAAAAGACCTACTACATTTATGGTATAAGAATGGGGTAAAATTGACTCCCAAAGTCCAAAAAATTAATGGAAAGTATGACATACCGTTTAACGGAAGTAATTATATTGAATGGCGATTCAAAAGAACATTGAATCTATATAATTTAGAGGTGTACGGAGACTAAATTGGCGCACTTAGTTGTTATAATAAATATAATATTTTTCTTCCGGATTTCATTACAAAAAATATCTGTGGACAGCTAATCTTTTACATCCAGAACCTTCTGGACTCTAAAATATTCCCGAACAATAGCGACGTCGCTCCTATCCCACTTGATTTTCAATGCGAATACCTGCTCAGACAGGTCAGCCGTGATAACTCATCTGCGGTGAGTCTCGCTCGTTACAATATTTTTTTTCTGGATTTCATTACTAAAAATTCAGAAAGTCAACATCATATTTTTTTATTACTAATATAGTAAGTTATAATATAAAAGGTATTTCGTGTATACGTATTCAATAAAAAACATTAAGAATAGTTTTTTCCTTTACTGGTGTACGGAGAATAATTGGTTTGAGTTTATGTTGCTATGGAAGTAAGTAACGTTGGCGCAAAAATAATGTCAACTGGTTTTATTTCTTCGGAATAAAAGTTGAAATGTATACATTGCAACTATGTGCAAGTTTAGCAATAATTTGATTGAAAGTAATTTTATAAAGTGAACATTACTTCACCGGCCATAAAGATAGCGATCTGAGAGTCCATGAATAGGAAATGGCCGCAGTAAACTTCCTTAGTCTCCACAAAATTGAATTGAACTTTAAGTCCTCAATCAAAATCAAGATTAGATTTACGCCGAACATTAAACCGTGCGTCCGAACTACTGATACGTAATATATTCGATAGTAAAAAGTCAATAAAAGCGACAGAGACACTTTCCTCGCTAACTAGCCACTCGGCTCGTAAAGACGCCACAACCACCGCGGAGTGGTTTACGCTAACGTTCACATCGTAAACGTAACTGCTGCACATAAGTGTTTTATTCCTAACCGCACTTAAACACTCACATTGTTTTAGATCACTCCGATTACTCCAAATTATACACTCAATGATCGCTACTAATTCTATTGCAACGATTATTTATTTAGGTGAAGTGTAAACATAAATGAAATACGATTATTTATATAACTAGGTTTAATAAACGAGTAAAAAATTATAAAAATATAATAAAAGTAAGTAACAATATAAAACAAATATTAACCCTAATTTAGAAGTAATTATTATTAATAAAGACTTAAGCATTACGAACATTTATTTAAACAATTAAAACCACACAGTATTTATTTCCACAATATATTTATATCACCAACTAATTGTTTATTTCACCAACTATTCATTTATATCACCAAGTATTTATTTATTTCTACTTTACATGCCGCTGACATGTACTAACCGATACTGACTTTCTTCAGTGACTCTTTGCACACTCTGACCGATACTATCTAACTGACTTCCCGATGTAGCCCTTATATATCTGCCGCTAATTAATCTCTAGAACATTCTACAGCCTTCTAGACTATAAAAATCCCTCTCAACAATAGCTGAGCCTCCTACCCCATTTGACCTGTCCAGACAGGTCAGGCGTGATGACTCATCCACGGTGAGTCTCGCTCGTTACACTATGTTGTACCCTTATAATTCATTTTTGCCATTCTACATCAAACAAGAGGAAAGTATGATTTTTATGTTTTGCATATTCATATTGCATCATAATTTCTTTATCTTTATGATATTTTATTGTTAATTATAAATCATTTGCAATTATAAATATAATTAATATAAATAAGTATAAATTTTCATTAATTAGTAATATAAAATTAAGAATAATAAAAAGTAAGAAAATATTGTTTAAGACAATTTTTATTATTATTTATAATTACTATTTTTTCAATTTACGCTACAAGATATAGCAATTTTATTTTGTAGTTATTTTTTAAATTCAAAATTAATTTATGTAATACTGTTCACTTCAACCTTTGATTATAATATTTTATATTCAAAGACTTCAACAGTAATTTCTCGAGTAATTTCAAATAATAATAGAAATAAACTAACGCAGCCAACTTGACAGATAAATCGTTAAATATTTCTTAATTTTTGTCTCGATTCCATTGCTACCGCTATTTTTGAGATAATTTACGTCATTTTCATACCTAATTTCTGGGCTTACAAAGCACATCAAATTATTTTTGCTTATTGATTCAAATGCAAAACTTTATCCTCTACGATTGTTATTTGCAACTTTTATCTAGAGTAATTAGGCAAGCAGGAAATTAAGAAAATATGATTTTACATGTTAAACCCCCATGTTCAGGTATTAGAGTCACCATCCTGCATTTATACATATATTAAATTGGGGCAAAGTTGCCGCATTAGTTGGCCATTTTAATAGTGTTTTTCTTTTCCCGAAAAAATGCATAGGTCACTAGATACGAGCAAAACACTGATTGTTTGCATATTCTACAAGCACATTTTTTCGAGGAATTGACAGCGATTCTCAAAATTTTTTTTGCTCGTACACTTTTCGAAAAATTCATACTAACTTTCAATTTTCATATTGGGCTCAAAGTTGTCTTTAGTATTGTTAAATAGAGATTTTTTTTCTCTTTCCAACGATAGAAAACACATGTACCTGAAAATGGAAATAAACTAAGAAATTAGAAAATTATTGATTTATTGAATTTCTGTCATGTGCTTTGGAAACAAAATCAAAATATTTTGTTTCTATCAAAATTTTGACTAGTCGGTTCAATTATTGTTTAATTGTGCATTTTACTTATACAAAATTCTTCATCGTTCTCCAGAAAAGCTATACGTATATGCGTTTGTTTTGTGTAAATTTATAAGAATATTGAATTGAACTGTTAAAAATTTGTTTGAAACAAAAGATTTTTGAATTCAATTCCAAAGCACAATTGAATAAAATTAATAAATTTCCATTCTTTTAGTATATTTTCATTTTAAAGTACATGTGTTTTATATCGTTGGAAAGAGAAAAAAATCTCTATTTAACAGTACTAAACATCATTTTCAGCCCCATTGAAAATTGAAAGTTAGTATGAATTTTTCGAAAATTATGAGAGCTATTAAAATTTTGAGGACCGCTGTCAATTCTTTGTAAAAAATGTGTGTACAATGTGCATACTACAAACTTGTATGAATTGAAACAAGAAAGTTATAAGTCAAAAAGTAAATTGGCCAAAATCAGTTTTTTGCTCATATCTAGTGACCTATGCATTTTTTTGGGAAAACAAAAACATCATTAAATAGCCAGGTAATGAGGCAACATTGCTCGTCTTCGTATCTTTTAAGGATCTCAAGATCCCAATTGTTAGCCACTTAAAACGGACTGCCTGTATAATTCTAGACAAGACAATATAATAGGAACCCTTATTTTTTAATCTATTCATTATTTGTAGTTTACGAGAATATAAATATTAAAAATTTGGGGAAGACATATTGTAGCGTCAGTGTGGTAGAATCCTGAAAAAAAAAACCAGATAGACTAAGAACAAAAGAGACCCATTATCTGTCTTCTTCCACGATCCTACCATGCTGACGTAACATATACCTTCTCCAAAACATTTAATTGCTAATAACTACATTATTGCAAACTGATATTTAATTTTTATTATTATAATAAAAGCTATATTGGTTAGTTATTATATTTTATGATATAGTGAAATTCAGTTATGATTACATACCCCATTAAAATTATAATACAATAAATTCTTCCCATTACTATAACAATTCATATAAATTCAAGTTTTTATAATAACAGCACTAGTGTGGTAATAAACAAAGAAATTCGAACCAATGTCATGCAATGTTTGTAATATCACGGATATTTTAAAACATAATTCCAATATTACTATTTAAAAACATTTATTGTTTTCATATTATTATACATAATACAAGAAAAGTATTAAATTCGTTACAGTAATAAACATATTGCAATGCGTAAATAACAAATAAAAATAAGTTTTTGCTTCTAGTAATATGGTAAAATTCTGAGAAAATGCTAATGACTTTTATGATTTAAGACGGAAAAGATTTAAAGTTTCTGATGAAAGATTACAAAAACATTTACCGGAAATTATCTTAACACGCTCAAATATTTTAAAATACCCAGAATACTTATCGCAAAACTTAACAGAAAGAAATGTTGTTTACAATACTTTCTAAAAATATGAATTCAACCATAAAAACATTTGTACAAGTATTTGATATTTGTATCGTTTTAAGATATTTTTACCTATCGATTCATAGATACCAGTTATAAGAAAGATAAAACATACCGATTTTTGACATTATAATAATATATAAAATCTCAGGAAGGAGGGTTGCAATCTAGTGGCTAGATGAAAACTGCGAAGGAAGTCGCTATTTGAAAACCCAAGTATGACTCATTTCTTGTTGAGTATTTGAATAAGTTACATGTGCTGACACTATATTTTAATTTAGCAGCGGTTCTTTTGACTAAAATAAAAATAAAATTTAACTGTATCACAATTATTTAACTTTCTTTGCATATTCACCATTCCTGTATATTAATAATTATGGTCAGTTGTATTGCATGTGGTTGTTCCCAAACCATAGAGAACCAAATTTTAAGAATTTAATTTCATCAGTAAGTATTTTGCATTGTACAACTATTATAATGAAAAATGAAACGTGGATATACATATTATGAATAATATTGCATATTGTCAAATGTCAAGAACTAATTTCATTGCCGTTTCATAGTAATTTTAAATAAAGGGTCAGAATATACATTCCTACTGTTCATAAAACTCTATATTTTAATTAAATAAAAGTCAATGGAAACTGTTATACATACTTATTATATATTATACTCATTTCAACAATTATAATTATATTGTTTAAGGGACAATTCAAAACAATTGATACACGAATATTTATATAACTAATTTTAATAAACGATATATGAATAATGAAAGATAATAAAAAAATAACACTATGAATAAACAAATATAAACACTAATTTAATTATAATAATTATTAATAAAGAATTAAGCACTAACATTATTTATTTAAACACATAATACAACGCACTATTTATTTTCACAACGCGTACTAATATCAGACTGTCCTCGCGATCTCCTGCTCAAGGTTTATATATTAGAACAATTAAGTTTAGCAATGTTCTCCAACCTTCTGGATAACAGAACAATAGAAGCGAGCGAACCAATCGTGACAGATCCTTTAGCAGCCGTCGCTCGCGACGTTACCTTGGGATCGCTACAATGTTATACCTTTTACTTTTTGTATTTCAGAATTATATGTATTAAATTGTAAATTATTACTACATATTAAGAGCATTAAGTTTGTTGTATCCTATATTATTTTAGGAAGGCACGTTCAACGAAAATAACGAATAACTATCCGCCATATGCAAAATCCATCCCGGTCGCAAGGTTATTTCTTAAACCCTCCTTCCTGAGATTTTGTATTTTAAGTATGTCGACCTGTAAAAATGAAAACCTTTTGTGTTTTATTTGCTAACGACTTTTCTAAACGATTTCCTATTCGCGTAAGTTGAATATGTTTGGTAAATGAGCGATTGTTGTTATCTGGTTGAGTAGTAAAGAAGGTAGTGGTTTTATGTAGTGTAGAGTGATAGCGCATGCCATTACATTTGTGCGATGCGGATGTAGCGATGTACATGTGTGAAGATGTAAGAGAAAAACAAAGATAAGCAGACAAAACGCAGCGTTAGTTAACACTACGAGATGTGATGAAACATCTCATCTGCACAGCTTACACTTACATTACTTCAATACGTACCTTCACACATATACCGTTACTACATACAAACAATATCACTTTATTCTATAAGACTGTCTACAATAATAGTCAAGCGAATTCTTGCAGCATTAAGAAAATAATTTAATCCATTTTTAAATTTCGACTGTAAATTTTCCTTAGGGTAGCATATTAGCATATTAAAAAGTAAAACAGTAAATAAAATGTTAATTATGTCTTTCATATGAATAATTATAATTTTTAATAGATATAATTATTTCTACATTGGAAATTGTATTCTATAATTTGTGTAATTAGTAACTTTTTTATATGGAATTAAAATTCGTAATAAAATTTTGTTTTTAAATGTAACTAGGTACATAATATATTTTGCCAAATCTTAGTAGAAGTTAAATTTAAAAGATTAGTATTACGAGATTTATTATATTTTATTATTAAATATTTTTTTATTTTTGTTGCAGGTAAATAAATCAACTTTTTCCTTTACTCTCCATCTTTATGTAAGTTTTTACTTCTCAGATACATTTATTTTTCATATTTAGTTGTAAGTAACAATACTTGAGCAATTGGAATAACTATGTAGTTATAATGTATTTTCGCAAATAATTTCTTGAGTTTAAGATTTATGATCAACTAAAAAATTAAAAATGAAAATTACCTTTATCCTATGATGTCGGAAAAAATTAATATATTTTGAAAATTACGTTTTCACCATTAATATAAGTAAAAAAGATGAAAGAGATAATTTACATTACTCAACATGTGAACCATGCTAGAGGTCTAAACGACTCTGAAGGGTGACTTTAAAATAAAATATTTTTTTCTGTGGAAAGTGGCACGTTTCTAACACTATATAAAGCATCAGAGTAGCGTATTTCTTATACTATTTGCCAACACTGCGCATGCGTGAAGGTACTCTTTGCGAGGTTACCTGCGCCATATTATTCTTTATGTCAAATAGCTTTCGTGTATGTTTATTTCTTCTGTAGGGTTAACACTGCTAGTTAATCACTCATCCAGTTGGGGCTCTCGCCTATAGCTCGGGCGCCCAACGTCTGAACTCGTGATTAAATGCACTACTTTGCTCACTAGTACTAAAAAAAGCTATTTTCTTCAGATTGTCATTCTTTTAAATTGTATACTATGGTTACCAACGTTACGGCGGTTTCCATTGTGTTACACATGGAAATTGATACGTGAAGTACTCACTTCTCGCATGGCAGTAGATGAACTATTATTACACTGCCGCTAATATTTCATTTTTGATACACTTTTATTTTAATTTTGAAACTTTCATTCTGCAATGGTCTTTCTCTTGAGGAATATCCAATTTTCAGTTCTTCTATCATGGTTGTTGTTGCAAGATGCGAGTTTAGGTTTTGGCATAGTCATACCCATATGCTGGCCTGGTAGTGCTAAGTAGGTTAGAAGTCCACCGAGCACAGAGCACGGGTTACGTGAGCGCGTGAGAAGTGTGCTAGGCCTTCTGCCTCGCGGGTCAGGGGTCACAAGGTTACCTGGGATAGCATAGGACTAACGGCCACTCTACTCCTCAATACTGCATAACGGTAGGACGCACACATACCTACATACACTATTCTCCCAATACTACAATAATACTGTATTGTAAGAACTTCAAGTTTATGGTGGAGATGGCGTGTCAGCCCTTATAAGCCTTGGACCCTTACAGTCAAGGGGACTAAATATCGACCAGTAACCTACTATTTCTACTACGGTCGTTTCAAATAACCAATGTTGTTATAATTCAATTAATGTATTTCTATTTCGCTACAACATATTATACAAGCAATTTACAAATATATTCTTTTCCTAAGGATCGAACAGGAATAGTGGCTTTCATAATTTCTCCCTCACGTCGTCCTTCTTATGAAGTGTGTAAGTGTTAGTTTGTAAAATCTAGGAAATGGTACAATAGCTTGTACCAAAAATTGTTAGATTTTGACGAAGTGTTGTATGATACTAATGCAATTTCGTTTACATTTAAAGTTTGCAATACTTGTAGCTTTACCAGTAGTAATACTAAGTTTTTTTTTATAACCACACTACATACAATAAAAACGAATAAACGTTAGAATCGCGTGACATCGCAAAATTCATATATGCGCATGCTCACAGCCAAATTGACTGACAGATTATATGAAAAATAGACCGTGTTCTGTTTTTTCAACACATTTACGATCGTATACAATATTCCAACCAATTTAGTTTGATACTAGCAAATTTAAATTGTACCAAAAATGGTGCAAGATGTTATACAATTTATAGCCCAAAAGAAAACCATATTTTAATGGGAATTGTGCCGAAAATTTTGATTTTGGAAAATAGTGTACATTGATACATCTCGATGTGCTCATTTCAATTTTTCAAACGGAATTTAATTATCTCCTTTCGTTCCTGAGATATTTGCTGTCAAAGTTGTGCCGCAAAAAAGAGTGTTTTTTGGCTATATCTTTAATATGAGTAGAGACGCAATCTTAACAATGATACCAGTCGATTCTACGGGAAAAGTTACATAAAGAAATGTTTTCTTTGCATATACGTTCTTTGGAACGATTAAGTGAAAAATGTGAAAATCGAAAAAACCTAAATTTCGAAATTTCTCCAAGGAACTTTTTTTCTCCAAAACTTTTCATTTTGTAGACTTAACTAAATATCGATGCGCTGATTCCAAATTTTCAAACCGAATTGAATTATCTGTTACCGTTCTCGAGATATTCGTATTTAAAGTTGAGTTTTGGCAATATCTAAAAAAACAGGTTTTTTAGGTATACCACTTCAAGGGTTAGGTTTACGACTTCGGCGACCACACCAATCGATTCTACGGGCAAAATTACATAAGTATACCAATTTATAGATTTTTCTTGCAACTGATACAATTTGTAGAAAGGAAAAACGAAAATTGGCAAAATCGAACAAAATGCCTGATGCACCCCTTGCGATTTTTTCGATTTTTGGCCATTTCCAGTTTTTTCCTTGTAGAAATTCTATCTGTTGCGATAAAAATCTGAAAATTGGTACACTTATGTAATTTTGCCCGTAGAATCGAATGGTGAGGGCACTGAAGTCCTAAACCTAACCATTTAAGGAGTATACCTAAAAAACCTAATTTTTTAGGTATAACTTTGAACTCAAATATCTCTAGAATGGGAAGAGATAATTGAATTATGTTTGAAAATTTGAAATCAGCACATCGATATCTACTTAAGCCCAAAATATGAAAAAATTTGGTGACAAAAAATTTCAAGGTGAAAAAATGAAATTTAGGTTTTTTGGTTTTTCTCATTTTTCACTTAATCGTTCCAAAGAACTTATATTTGGACAAAACATTTCAAGTAGTTGAGATTGTACCTGTAGTCATTTTGGAAATATACTTCAAAAACACACTTTTTTGCGGTACAACTTTGAGAGCAAATATCTCCGAAAAGAAAAGAGATAATTAAATTCTGTTGGGAAATTTGGTATTGGCGTTGCTTATTCCTTAAGGAAAATTACAAGCAAAATTTTGTAAAATTTGAAAATTTTCGAGCTAATAATTCGATATTCTCAAATATTTTCGGGTCCACGAAAAATTACAGCATCAGTATTTCCTTTTCGATTTTTTTTCATTTATTTATTTTGGACGTACGACGCTCCTCACATCTTGACGCCCTTCTGCCATTTTTCATATTATTTATTAAAATAAAATAGAGCAAAAAAAGCTCTATTCAATATCTTTACAACCTAGTACAAGCGCCATATGAAAAATTTAAATTTGACACCGATAACTTGAAAACGGTATGTGATAAAAACATTTTGAGAATCCCCGTAAATTCGTTATAAAAAAGCATCTACAGAAGGTGCACACCAAAATCACTTAATTATTTAATTTTGGAAGTTATGCACAAAATTTAAATTCATATCTAGAAACCTTTGCATTTTTTTTAGGAAAACAAAGACATTGTTAAAATGGTCCCTTAATACGGCAACTTTGATCTAATTTAAACGATCTCATATCTCTTACCGTTATTTGAGATACCCCGTATAATTTAAAAATAATAATTAAAACAATTTTCACGGTAAATTTTATTTATTTTTGAAATCCCTCTCCATAAAAGAATCTTCGTACGCCACTGCGTGTGCCATTTATGAACGTTGTACCACAGGTGATAAATAATCCATACCTACATTTAATTTTGTAGCACCCTGTATATTTATTATTCTATGCGTTATTTCTTATTAGTTAATTTTATAAAATTTATTTTATGTTTTAAAAATTTAAAGTAGTATGAAGCAAGAACAAACAATAACTTGGCCTAAAGTTATTAACACTAAAATTTAGATTAAAATATCTATAAGCATTGTGTACCTCGAAACAACGACATAAATCAACATTATTTATTACAGAGAGAGGCTATGTGGGTAACAATTAAATGAACGCCAATTTGTATTTTTCTCTCGTAGGCGCCTATTCTTTACGGATTATCTCGTATATTTTCCTACTCTTTTGTTGGGAATTCGTATCCTGCTCTGTTCATGTTGGTAAAAAAGGAAACGGTAATTAACGCCCACCGTACCAAACTAACCTTTACGTATTACTGCTTAGTGCTTACTAAATAAGATAGATGCTATTATACTAAAATAAACTAACGTCTACCAGTGCTGTCTCGAGCAAAACTTATTACTCAAAAATCAAGAACCTCAAATCTAGAAAAAGTATTCTTTTTGAAATATTCAGTAAAGTTAATAATATTATTAAGTAATGGATGTTTCTTTACCGAGGAACTTGTAGGAAAATAAAATACAGAATTCGGAAGCATCATTATTTAAAATTTAATTAACCTCGACCGGTTTCGGCCCGAATGCCGAAACTCATAGTATAAAAATGTAAATCAAATGATTTTAGTTAAAAAAAATAAAAAGTAAAAAAAAACTAGAACAATAAAGTAATGAAGAATTAGATAAAATGATGTAAACAATTAGAATAAATAAATACCTACTAGAAATGTTAGAATAAAAATGTGAGGCAATAATTAGAGTAGAAAATATGTAAATAGAGTAAGGTCTCAAATCTGAAATTATTATTTAATAAATGAAATAAAATTTTGCAATATTAATAAGTAATTATTAAAAAAAATTATTAATGGTGCATCTAGTAGGTAAAGTGATATATTCCCATACAGTAGTGTAAATTACGATGCGAACCATCCTACGTGATACACATAGTATTTTTTTTCTATCGGTTTATATTCAATAATTATTAATTAAGTATGAAGGTATTTTTATTTACGAAAAATAATGGACTGTATACTGTACGGGAACACTTTGTCACCGGCCGGAATAGTATACCTATTGTGCATCAAGTGTAGAAAGTGCCCTATTTCCCATGAGATGTGAAAGTTGAGTGCTGGAATCACACAAGGTGGGAAATAGGTGATTCTGCACGAGTGGCATACTATACTTTTTCTACGATCACATATAGAACAATATGGTGCAGATAAACTCACAAAGAGTACCTTCACGCATGCGTATTGTTTGCAATTACTGTGAGAAATGATATTTCTCACACGCAGTGTTGGCAAATACTGTGAGAAATGATTTATTTCACGTTAACCTACGAATGTGGGTAATATCCAACTTTCAAGCTTAATACAGTGTGAGAGAAGTGCCATTTTCCATAGTGGTCGTAAAAAAAAATGTTCCCAGACTGTTGTTTTTCGTAGCATAGCAACTGCACTAAAATATTGGAATAATGCAGTTTCCAATCAGAATATTTCATTTCATAGAAGAAACCATGAAAATTTACTTCTTTTTACTTCCTTGTAAAAAGTAAAGGAAGTATTGTAATTGCGAAAAATTCCGGTTTTCAGATTTAAACGGAAATAAATATCCATTTTGATCATCCTTGAATTTATTTTGACTAGTTTTGGTGTGACATCTGTACGTACGTATGTACGTATATCGCATTACTCAAAAATCATTAGCCGTAGAATGTTGAAATATTGTATATGGGACTACTATAACATCTAGTTGAGCACATCCCTTTTTTATTGCAATGGACAGTGTCAAAAGTGTACTTTACTCATAGTGCATTTTTGAATTTTTCACATAACTCAAAAACGATTAGCCATAGAATACCTATTGAAATATTGTTTATGTTTTCAAAAGGGCAGTTTGCTTTTGACAGAAACTTAAAAAAAATAATTTAGTTGGCTTCTAATTTTTGTAGGAAACATTTTATCTGTTAAACTCCATAACATACACATTCGACCCCAGGTAAAACCCCATTCTCACGCCCATGTGCGGCCGCACATGTAATAATCATAAATTGTCATAAGAAGCAATGCTATTACGGCGAGAACGAATGCTTGACGTAAGAATATTGGCAATTAGATTGATATTGCAAAACAATCAGTACGAGTTGAGTAAGCCGCGATACCCGCGTATTGTTCTCAGACAAGGATTTCATCTAGTGCGCTGTGGAAACTGATACGGAGTACATGATTGAGTAGGGCGATAGTGATGCAACAATGAAAGCTAACACGAAATTCGGACGTAACATCGATGCTTATTGATTTTGTCATCATTTGTCATTGTTTTAACTATTATGCATTAATTGTAAAAGTTTACAAATAAAATATAGTTAGTGTTGTCATTTAGACAAGACTTTGCAAAATTGTGTCTTGTCTAGATATTTCGGGACAAGAATTGACTAAGTCTAAGTCTAGATTAAAAAGACTTGTCTAGATATCAAGACTTGTCTAGATATCAAGACTCTACATTGTTTTCAGACTTTACGTTAACCTGTACATGTGCTACAATGTGTCTACAATCACTGTTTCAGCTCGGATTGACAAGCTTCGCATGAAAATTTAATATTTTTAATTAATCTAGAATCTGGTAAATTGTATCTCGAAATTTCAAGACAAGATTTTTGCCAGATAATCAAAACAAGACAAGAGTCTAGAAAGTCTAGATATAGATGGTAACAATAAATATAGTCGACACCAAATTTCAAAGAATGCAAAACAGTCTAATAAACTACTAAATAATTAAATGCTTAACTGGCACAAATTTTTGTTTGATTGGGACTGTGACGATTATCGTTTTTTATGGTAAGAGTAATATTGATCTAATTACATTAGATTAGGGTAAGAATTAGAGAACTTCACTGTGAGTGAGCACTCCTCACTTCAAGTAGTAAACATTACGGTGACTGGTTTTTACAGAGAATTATTTTGAACGAATTAGGGCAAGAATTAGAGTACTTCAAAGTGAGTGAGCATCCTTCTCTCAGGTAGTGAACATTACGGTGACTGGTTTTTGCGGAGAGTGATTTTGAACTAATTAGGGTAAGAATTAGAGTACTTTACAGTCAGCGAGCACACTTTTCTTAGGTAGTAAACTTTACGGTGCCTGATTTTTACAGAGGGTGATTTTAAAGTAATTAATGCAAGAATTAGAGTACTTCACAATGAGTGAGCACCCTTCTCACAGTTAGTAAACATTACTGTGATTGGTTTTTACGGATGGTGATTTTAAAGTAATTAGGGCAAGAATTAGAGTACTTCACAATGAGTGAGCACCCTTCTCTCAGGTAGTAAACATTACGGTGATTGGTTTTTACGGAGGGTGATTTTAAAGTAATTAGGGTAAGAATTAGAGTACTTCATAATGAGTGAGCACCCTTCTCTCAGGTAGTAAACATTACGGTGATTAGTTTTTACGGAGTGTGATTTTAAAGTAATTAGGGCAAGCATTAGAGTACTTCACAATGAGTGAGCACCCTTCTCTCAGGTAGTAAACATTACGGTGATTAGTTTTTACGGAGGGTGATTTTAAAGTAATTAGGGCAAGCATTAGAGTACTTCACAATGAGTGAGCACCCTTCTCTCAGGTAGTAAACATTACGGTGATTAGTTTTTACGGAGGGTGATTTTAAAGTAATTAGGGCAAGCATTAGAGTACTTCACAATGAGTGAGCACCCTTCTCTCAGGTAGTAAACATTACGGTGATTAGTTTTTACGGAGAGTGATTTTAAAGTAATTAGGGCAAGCATTAGAGTACTTCACAATGAGTGAGCACCCTTCTCTCAGGTAGTAAACATTACGGTGATTAGTTTTTACGGAGGGTGATTTTAAAGTAATTAGGGCAAGCATTAGAGTACTTCACAATGAGTGAGCACCCTTCTCTCAGGTAGTAAACATTACGGTGATTGGTTTTTACGGAGGGTGATTTTAAAGTAATTAGGGTAAGAATTAGAGTACTTCATAATGAGTGAGCACCCTTCTCACAGTTAGTAAACATTACGGTGACTGGTTTTTACGAAGGGTGATTTTGAATTAAATACCTTAGGGCAAAAATTAGAGTACTTCAAAGCGAATGAGCACCCTTCTCTCTGTTAGTAAACATTACGGTGACTGGTTTTTATGGAGAATGATTTTGAAGTAATTAGAGTAAGAATTAGAGTTCTTCTTAGATTTATTTTACAATTTAGTATTACTTAGATTATTGGATCAGTCCCAACTTGACCCAGTGGGGTCATTCCCTATTTTCTTTTTTTTTTGTAAGAATTTTTATCTAATTTGAAATCGAGGTGTATTTTCAGAAAGTCTTAGTTGTTATTTGTTAAGTAAAAATATTTTATTAAATATTCTGTAACGTAGATGCTAAGGTAATTTGGTTCCCAAACAGTGGGTTTCTTAACTTTGAAACTAAAATTTACGTACATATGTTAAAAAAGTATTGTATTCCTGTTTTTAATACTTACATATATTTGTACTTTTATTTATTTATAGGTAGGTTCTTTTAATAAATCTCGATTTAAAATTAGAAAGAAAAAATTGAACAAAATCTTGCTATTCTTGCACATTTCTTCCAAGACAATTTCTTGCCTTGTCTTGCTTTTAAATTTGTAGCTCTTGTTTTGTTCTATTCTTGCATTTTTTGCAAGACTAAGGCAAGAACAAGAAAAATACAAAACTCTAGTGAAATTAAGTTCTAGATTGACTATAAGTGATCAATTTCTTAATTTGCTACTATGGTGGAGGACCCCATTAAGCAAAATCTTTAAAGATATCCCTGTACTCTAAGCAGCAGAGTGCAGCAAAAGGTTTATTTTCATGCGTTTGGTACAAAATTTAACAGAATAACAATTGATCATTCTATCCTGTATCCTAGAGAGAACCCCATTGCAAGTTAATTATATATCTAATCTCTCCTGCATATTTCCCTGCAGTGTAGTGATTTGTTCATTAACTCCGGTAGACATGTAGTCCGCTTCTGTGATGAGTGATGGATGACTCTAGCCGGGGTTCACTTCCTCCTAACCTTGGAGTATCGGAACGTCTCGTGCCTGATTTATGGCGGTGTTCGCCGCGTATGAGTTTCATGTGTTTACCGTTAAAATTGTTACTTGTTCCCAATATGATTTGTGTGAATTTTGCACGCTAATTATTGCACGGCGTAAAGCCACGAGATGAAAGGTTAAGTAAGAGCTTGTGGACGCACAAAGGAGTTCATTATGGGATAACCGTTTTCTACATATCGTGTCCAGGATATATTCTACATTATTTTACGCACTCCTAACATCGTCAGCTCGATTCCTCAAATTATGTCGTGTGTCCCAGACAAATCGAATGTCTTCAATAAAACGGGAGGCGAAAAATTATTTTTTGTTTTCAGTGAATTATGCTTGTATTGAAACAATCTGTATTAAATAAGATATAGGAATACAAGTAGTGTAGTTCTGTGCAGGGTCATGTAACTTAAATGGGTGACATTGGGCTCGTTTTGTTCTGCCATCACTTGGTTGCTCTCCAGAAACTTAATAGAAATAATGATTTAGTTGGCTTTAATTTTTATACAAAACATTTTATTTCTTGTTAATAAATTTAATACGATTGACAGAATTGGCAACGCCAAAAAATATTTGATGAGAAATATGTAGGAACAACTCTTTCTTTGCAAGTTTTTAAGCGATAAAAATAATTTTGTTTAGTGCAATAAGGAAGAGTGATAAACATTTTAATAAAATTTTGCGTAAGATGATTCATTTGGAAGGGAAGTTTTGCAGATATGAAACGAATGGAAGTAGAAGTGTTCAAAAATTTTGCTGAAAGTTTTGTTTGTGATATACAACAAAGTCACGTGACAATCTGAACTGAACCAACTGATCTACCTCGACGAGTGGATTACTTAGAATCAGTTCATTCATTTAAATAAATTATGCATTAAAAATTAAATATTTGTTTTCGAAATAATTTTTCATAATATAAATTAAGCTAAGTACCTATAACAAATTACTTGAAAGCATAATGGTTGCCTACAACATGTATTGCTCGGTTCCCTATATATTTATTAGTTGGGGGAGCAAACACCAAGTGGCGCTGAAAGTTGCAGTTTCCTATCTATTATATATAATCTATGGTTCTGTGCAATATGGTAACTTTGTTATTAGTTGCACAATTTATTTGCAAAAAAAAATCCCTTGTCAATTATTTGTACCAACATTAGTCCAAAGTTTAGTTTATGATCGTTATCAACTATGGATCCCACGATATATACTTACGTATACAGGCAATACTATTTTATAACTTTTTAAAGGGTGATTCTATATTTCTACAGAACGCGAAAATAGAATTTTATATAATAAGCATGGAATGCTGATCATTTCAAACGAGTATAAAATGGGCATTCTAAACGAGTAGTACACTATATTTTTCTTCGACCATGATATTATTTTCTATTTGTCCAAGGCACAAAATTGTCTTGATACGACATTGCTTCCATTGATTCTCTGACGTCATCTATCCTTATTCTACATAGTCGACTACTTTTGGGATACATTCTAGTATTTTTTTGAACCACCTTTTTTAAACAGACCATTGCAGTATAGTTATTTTTTTCATCTTATGTTCTAAGCGGGATATATTTGACCTATACCAATCCATTTCTAATACATTTAAATTTTGTCGGTTATTCCTTGATCCCGTGATCAAGTAGGTATCTAATAAGTACAAGTAGACAGTAGACATTTTAGATAGTTGTATATACAATAAGATGTCGCCAAATGATTACGTCCTGTAAGCCCTTAAATTTTACGACACTCACCATCCTATTCGCGTACGCCATTAGCCATTATTCCCGTATGGGTTTTGGTTAATTTGCAATAAATCTTGGCAATTCGGCATCCAATATCTATAATTCTTTCTGGCGACTGACAATGGTAATGAAGCTGTCAGCGCCGTGTATGGTCGGCGAGGTAGTGGGTGTACGTGTGATTGCAACATGTTTGGAACGCCTGGTGTAATGGAGGTAATGTTACGCCTTACCAAGCACGACATACACTAGCGCCCACCCAGGCCATTGTGTCGCCAAACTTACATACCCTCACACGTATAAGGCACTGACATAGACGTAGGTCTTTAGTTTTATTGCTAGGTATTGGTGTGGTTCAATGGAGTTTTCCGATATTTTCTTTTAATATACCGTGTGTTCCAAATAAGTATTGTATAGACATTTAATATGGGAAAACAATTTTTGGTAAATAAAAACTGCCGGCTAACAAGAACAACTAAGTTACCTTATTATACAGGACAGTACATCTTATTTAATACAGATTACGTCATTTTAATAAAATAATTCCATAAAATTTACAAAAATAAATTCAAAATTTTCGCATCATATTTTTATTGCTCAACACCAACATTTACACCTGTCAAATCGTGGTTACGACGTTACAATAACAGACTACAGAGTCAAAGGTTCACCGTTCGATTCCAACTTAAAACTTTTTTATGTGCTTTTTGTTTTTTTATGTTAAAATAATTAAAATTAATAAATTTTGAAGGAATAAGATACCATATATTATTTTTCATTAAGTATCTTTTACAAAACAGTAATAATTTGGTAGGTATTAATATAAAAAAAACAGAAAGCATAAAAAAAAGTTCTAAGTCGTAATCTCACTGAGATCCTTTGACTTTGTAGGCCGTTACTCTAATCTCTTAACCACGATTTGACAGGTGTCAATGTTGCGTGTAGAAATAAAAATATCAGGCACAAATTTTAAATTTATTTGTGTAAATTTCATTGAATTATGTTATGTCTGTATTTTCTAGTTATCTCTATCCTAATCTGAAGCACAAGCGAATGTTAATATAGAGTCTTCATACAATCTAGAGTAACATATCATTTTCACCCAATCAGAATGCTTCATTTGATGGCCATAGGTAGTTTTTTAGTTACTCTCTTAGATCACGACAGCGATGTCATTTTTGACACTCGTTTACTGTCACTACGCAACAGCTAATAGTAAATGTTTTTAAAAAAATCATTGGTCTTATTATATTACTTATGATAAATTCTAATGACTAGTCTTTAACCAATCATCATGCAAACTTGAAATAATGGGAATAATATTATGCTATAAAATTCCGTTACCCCAATAAATTTCCGCTATCAAGTAAATATCCAGTTTTTATTGTTTATATCTATCAGAGGGATTGTTAATTAATATTTCAAAACAATAATAATTAAAATGTTTCATTTTGTGTTGACTTAAAATTTTTATATTATTAGATTTTGTTTTACCCACGAATTTAAAAATTGTTTTTTGTTGCTCATTTTACTTGTATGTTAAAAAAGTCAAAACAAAGCAGCAAAAATAATATTTAGAGCTTTATTTTTACTATGATAATGACAGGATATGTTAAAAATACAACACCTAATTTTATCGAAAAACTTTTATTTTGCACGATTTTTATTTGCTTAGCAACTCCGAAGTGTTATTTTAATAATCTCAATCAAGAAATGAAATAAAATAAAAACAAAAAATTAAAACGTACAATTAAAATTTAAAATAAAATTTCAAATTAAAACAGTAGCTGAATTCACTTTTATAAAGGAAAGATATTAGAAACTGTAATTTACTGTTTCGCACTTAATTTCTCTTGTCATAGCCGTATAAGCGTGAAAGTACATCTCGTCAACTGTGACTGCATGTGTCACCATACGGGCACTAGAGCTAAACTCTTTATCTGTTTGTACTTTCACTGTCGTGTCTGCAGTTGATGCTAAAATGAAAAGTGTTTCTCCGACTTGACTCGGATTCCTCGCAGCCAATTAAAATTGGAGTGCGATCATTAGCGAGTTTCGTTAATGAACTGTGGGAGATACAAATGCTTCTCTTTATTACGGCTTAACTGTTGCTTTTATTACGCGCCACTAATAGAACAAATAGAAAAGTCGGCAAATTGGTTCAAATATTTAAATAAAATTAAGTAGATGCTATAAATGTTTCTACATACCCTCATTACGGTAAGAGAGAAATAAGTATTGCGTTAAAATGATTAAAATTGAAATTTAAAGGTTTTGTTATATTCGAAACTGGATGCAGTAGGGTAAATATGGATAAGATGGACATGGACAACTTTTTGAAAAAATAATTATTACACTATAATATTGAATAATATTTAAAAAACAAAATTAATTTATAACCACATAGGCTTACTTATAAGAATGAAGAAAAAATTTAAACTATGTTCTGACAAAAATTTCCTCCACTATATAGGTGAGACGGACCAAGGCTATGACGAGATGGACTGGTTAATAGATTGTTGTCATTTGTCATATGTGGTACACTCTTTGTGCAAAAAGCAACCACAAATTACTCATTTTATCTAATCATCCTTCTTTATCGTTTTTTTAAATAATTTTCCTTGTATCCCGCATATTCGTTTTCATAATCTTCAGCTGCTTCATTATTATCACCCTCTGATTAACCATTGAACAACTTTAGAACTCATGATATAGCAAACAAGATCGTCTACCTTTCTATGTGTGAATGCTTTTCTTCGTGTTTACCGGTTGAATAGTTATTTTTAACAATAAAATCAACATTAGGTGGTCCATCTGTCTTCAGAGCAGAGGTCTTCAGCTTCTTCATTGTCATCACTCTTTAATTAACCATTTAACAGCAGTTCTTCAGTACTCATGGGATAGCAACTAGATCGTCTATCTGTCTATGTGCGAATGATTTTTTTCCTGTTTACCGGTTGAATTGATCTTTTTAACAATAAAAAACTCTCCTCAGCATTAGATGCTCCATTTGTCCTCAGAGCAGAGATTAAATGAACCACTAAATATGACGGTATACAAATAGAATCACGTTTTTAGGTTATGTAAAGTCTTATGCACATGTTTATAAAGTATGAACATAAATAATTGGTTTAAACATACCGAAATAGTAATTAACTAATTGTGTGCATACAAGGTAAAAAAATGGCAATTTTTTAAGTAAATCTTGGATTATTCAGTGTTGACAGCATTAATTTTCTATCTTTCATACAATCTGTCACTCAATTTGACTGTGAGCCTGCAAATTTATGAAATTTGTGATCTCACACTTTTCTAACGTTTATTTATTTTTATTATATTATGGTTATAGAAAACTTAGTGTTACTTATTGGTAATGTTGTAAGTATTGCAAACTTTACATGTAAATGAATTTATGATTAATTTTGCTTGTCACATGTGTATGATCTGTGACATATTAGTACCATACAATAAAACTACGTCAAAATCTAATATATTTAAGGAAAGCGCGCAGAATCAGAGCCAATATATTGTACAAGAAATTGCATTAGTATTATACAAAACTTCTTCAAAATGTAACAATTTTTGTTACAAGATATTGTACCATTTCTTGTACTATATATTGTCCCATACATAGACAAGTCTAAACTTCCTTTACAATTATAACAATACCGTCATAGATAAAAGTTTTTATGAAACAAATTCATAAGAAGTAATGAATATTCTGTTAGGAAAGTGATAGCATCTTGAGTTTTAAGTATGATGTATCTGCCCTAGAATCTAAGCTCTTAAACGACCGAATGCTCGTTCCCCAAGCTATTATTGTAAACGCTGCGGTAATTACCTACCCATCAGCTCGCATACGTTCGTTTATGTATGACACGTATGAAGAATGTTGATAACCGTGATGCGTTTTTATGGACGAGAGTGATAAATACTATTCGTCGTACTGGAACCAAATGGACTTTCTCGAATGAAAGTGGAGGGAAATTAGACTATGAACCGGATAGTGCACTCCAACCAACATAAAAACCTATTGATATTATTACTGCCCACTTTCCATGTTTAACTCACTTTAAAATGTTACAGTTTCAGTAAGTACTAACATACTTATATCTAAAGAGGTAATAAAAGTATCAGTATACTCGGTTAGCGATAAAAACAACACATTTACTTATTTGTTCCTTATATATTTTTTATATTTTTAAATAAAACGTTTTGTAAACTACATTTATCAAAATATGTATACATATAATTGTCTTGTTTTATTAAAATTACCATTACTTTCTACAGCTTAAGGCCTCTCAAATCAACTCCTATTCTGATTGTAGTCAAAATCTAATCAACTCATCCAAATATCATAAAATATTTAAATTCAAGTTTTCACACACTCCAGACATTATAAAAATATTTGTATCGAATGAGGTCTTCCACGATTTTTCATTTTTAGATTTAATCAATAACATAATGAAAAATATTAGACCAATATTTTTTATTTTTTCCCAAATTTTAATAATGAAGACACTTTTATTAAAAGTGATATCCTTCAAAACGCGGCTGAATGAGAACGACCCCCACCTCACCCCTTGTTCACTGACGTATCAAGGTTCTTACACAACTTCACTTCGTTTTAAACATCAAATATAATAAGTAAAATATTTTTCAGAACTCATATTATTGAACAAAACTTTTTTAGTTTTCGTTCTGTAATAATTATTTATTAAACCTAACGTTTCGGCAGCATTAACTGCTGCCTTCTTCAGGGTAATGACAATATAACAAAGCAAGTAAACAAGTAACTAAGAAACGAATTATAACATATGGCTTCCTATATGAAAAATGTTATAATTCGTTTTTTAGTTACTTGTTTACTTGTTTTGTTGTATTGTCATTATCCTGAAGAAGGCAGCAGTTTATGCTGCCGAAACGTTGAGTTTAATAAAGAATAATTACAGAACTAAAACGAAAAAAGTTCACCATACAAAATGAGGAGAGAAAAATTTTGCATTGTATTTTCAAATTTCTATCTACTAAAAATTTTTAATTTTGCACAAGATATGTTCATAAAACCTAGTTTTCAAATTTCCATTGTTTTTCTATCCTATAATAATGTCGAATAAAGCATTCGTACCCACAGCGCAGTGCCGACTATAAAAATGCAGAGGCAAACATTTTCCTGCCTCAAATTTCATCAATGTGGGTGTACGACTGTGCTGTTTTTACGTTTGCGTTTATCGATTTTCCTCTCACTGCAATATCTGCTTCAAAAAAGAGGCATAGCACTCAAGTATTTTCTGATTGGTCTGTTTCACGTGACCGATGTGAAAACTTTTGAAATTTTGGCCGTTGCATTTGCAGTTGTTTAAATGTAGCATAAGTTTACTTTAAAAAATTGCAGAAGTTTCTTATGACATGCAGTTTATAATTTTTCACGAGCCTCTACTGGTGTAAACTGATCCAGGTGATTTGTTCTGAGCTGACTAGCAAAACGAATTTCATTTTGGTATCTTGTAAAGGCTGTAGGTTGACAAACAGTAGTATCTTTAGGTAATTGAGGTTCTGTTCCATTTAAGAATGATGTGCCACATTATTATAATATATTTTACAATGGTTTAAGTTTTGAAATATATTCTCATTTAGAAGAATTTAGAATGTATCTTGAGAAAACAATCTTTCTCACGTACAAGTTTACAAAACTCAATAGTTTCTGAAAGCATCCAATTATTTTTGTCACGAACGACTGTTAATAAAATTAGAGTAAATTCTTACATAAAAATATGTGTGTGTTGTGTGTTTAGAATGCGCAAAGTGAAATGTTGTAAGCGAGCCGGTGTGGATTGTTTTATGCCGTATACGTGCAACTGTTCAACAAATAAACTGTCCCAGCTGTCTAGATCCGAGTTGTGCAACTCTAATCTCATTATATATTAGTCGGGCACACCTTAAGTGATTCATAAAATTTAGAAATGTTAGGCGGGCGACTTTGAAGCTTAAGAGGACGATAAGGATATATTTCAAGCAAAAATACTTTATCTACACGTTGCTTTACTTCATTTGTTTCAACAAATGATGCAATCTTCAACAGATTCTAGTAAATGTATTACTCACGGCTTATTACCTATTACTGCCAGATCAACTTTTATACCAGATCTCTTGGGTATCTTAATTGCAGTGGAGAGTGCACCTCAGGGCCCAATTTGACTTGAATCGGTCATTTTGTGTGCTGGCCAACGAATCTTATTTAACAGGTAATATTTAAATATTAAATCAGATGTTCTCAAACTTTTTGATGTGAAAACACCTCAAATCGATAATATAAAATTTCCGGCACCCCCAACATTATGTGCATGAAATTTTAAAGATATTTTATTAACCTTAGGAAAACATGTGATACTTAATTCATGAGCTAGATGTAATTTACATAATTCCTTTATGTTGGGTGTATTTTGAAGAAACATATTCTTATTTCTTGTTTTACCGACTTCAAATGTTTTTTTTTTTATTTTGATATTAACAAACTTAGATCTTAGGACACATTCACACAAGAGGTAGAAAATTGAACCAAAACTCGAAATGCTCTGGCTCCTATATTGCGATATTTATTCTGAATAAATATCCAAAAGAATTCTAATGAAAATACAGAATATTTCATTCTTAACGTATACAGTCAAAACTACCAATAGATACATGTAGAAAAGAATAGCAAATCTGTATTTTTATTGTAAACAAGTGTTTTAGGTGTTCTTGTAAACATTTCCAATATGTTTCAATTTTTAAAAAATTCTATCTTGTCTTGTCTAACTTATAATTTTATCGAACGAATTTAAGAAATTTTCGTTTCCTATTTTTTGCACGCTGGAATTTACTTTATTCAGTTTTTCAAATACTTTTTTCAACAATTCACAAAATTCAGGTTTGTTTTCTTCTTCAAAAAGAGTGAGTAGGTAGTTCTACTTTTAATTCATAAACACGATTAAATACTCAATCTTTGGACAACCATTTGACATCAGTGTGAAAAAGATACAAGAATTGTTAAAATATCTACAATGCTAAAGGTGCCGCGGCGTCCATTTTGAGAACCACTGTTTTAAACTTTTGACAGATATATTTTATTTCAAATTTTATTCGTACTTGAAAAGACCGGGTCCAAGTTTTATAAACAAATAATTAATTATGAAAAGAGAATAGTACCTAACACTGTGAATAAACAAATATAACCACTAATTTAACAGTTATTATTACTAATAAAGAATTCAACACTTTTATACCTGCGGGCATCTAATCTGGAACATTCCAGAGCCTTTCGGACCCTATAAAATTCTCGAACAATAGTGATGTTGCCCCTATATAACTTGACCTTTAGCGAGACTACCTGACCAGACAGGTCACACGTATATAATGCTATTTATTTATGTTTTTAATTAATAATTTAACGATTCTGGAAAAAATAATGTATATATAAGGACTAAAGTATTTTTTATTACTCACATGGTTTTGATTTTTTCTAATTATCTATTTTTTTGTTACAGGTAAAATAACATCTTCAGATTCTGTATTTAAAGAAACTCATCTTAAAAGTAAGAAACGTTTATTCTATTTAATATAATTCTATTAAAAACATACTTTTCCCTCTCTAGAGAAGAAAATGTATAGTGTTACAGTATAATATGGATGATATTATTATAGAATGACATATTGAAATCATTATTACATTAAAAATTCGTATTTAATAATGATATTCTTTTAAAAAAATAAGGCAGTTATGTCTTGTGTTATACTTTAGTCCCTTTGATATAAAAATAACTATTTATGCCCAGTTAAAAAAATAATATTTCTGCCAAATTAAGGTTGAGTTCATCCATTCAGAATAATAATATATAGTATTAATTTTCGTTTAAGTACTCGTATTTTGTAATAATTTAATTATGCGGTCATGTTCCACATTGGTGAGGAGAAGGTTTAAATGTAAATAAGCTCTTGTTCTCATGGTATACGCCTTAGGTCCAGGTAAGCTACAAATTATCATCATTCACTTGTGTCGTCCCTTCCTCTAATTACACGGTTGGTCCTCCGCATGAATTACAGTGATTTCCCAGGAATTTATTCCGGTGAACAATACCTTCCTGGCCTCCATTCATCATTCTCCTTCCACCGTCATTATTTCGTGTCGGAGATATTTGCTGTCAAAGTTACACCTCAAAAAAGTGGGTTTTTTGAGTATATTTCAAAAATGAGTAGAGATACAATCTTAAATACTTTACCAATCGATTCTATGGGAAAAGTTATATAAAGAAATGTTTTGTCCACATATATGTTCTTTCGAACGATTAGGTGAAAAATAAGAAAAACGAAAAAACCTAAATTCAATTTTTCGCCTCGAAATTTTTTGTCTCCAAATTTTTTTATTTTCTGGTCTTAAGTAGATACCAATGCGCTGATTCCAAATTTTATAACATAATTCAATTATCTTTTCCCGTTCTCGAGATATTTATATTCAAAGTTATACCTAAAACATTAGGTTTTTTAGGTATATCTCTTAAATGGTTGGGTTTACAACTTCGTCGACCTCACCATTCGATTCTACGGGCAAAATTACGTAAGTGTACCAATTTTCAGATTTTTATCTCAACAGATAAAAGTTCTACAAGGAAAAAAGTGAAAATGGCCAAAAATCGAAAAAAATCTAAGGTATACCCCTTGCCATTTTTTTCGAATTTCGCCGATTTCGTTTTTCCCTTCTACAAATTGTATCGTTTGCAATAAAAATCTAAAAATTGGTATACTTATGTAATTTTTCTCGTAGAATCGATTGGTGAGGTCACCAAAGTCGTAAACCTAACCCTTAAAGGGGTATACCTAAAAAAACTGTTTTTTTAGGTATTGCCAAAACTCAACTTTAAACACGAATATCTCGAGAACGGTAAGAGATATTTCAATTCGGTTTGAAAATTTGAAATTAGCGTATCGATATCTACTTAAGTCTAGAAAATGAAAAGTTTTGGAGAAAAAAAGTTTCTCCGAGAAATTTTGAAATTTAGGTTTTTTATTTTTTTCATTTTTCTCCCAATCGTTCCAAAGAACGAATATGCGGAGAAAACATTTCTTTATGTAACTTTTCCCGTAGAATCGGCTGTTATAATCGTTGATATTGTATTTTTACCCATTTTAGAGATATACCCAAAAAACACACACTTTTGAGGGTCAACTTTGACATCAAATATGTCCGGAAAGAAAAGAGATCATTAAATTCCGTTTGAAAATTTGCAATCAGAGTCTCGATGTCTATCAATGTACACTATTTCTCAAAATAAAAATTTTGGTACAAAAATAAATATTTTTAGGTATTACCAAAACTCAACTTTAAACACGAATATCTCGAGAACGGTAAGAGATAATTTAATTCGGTTTGAAAATTTGAAATGAGCGTACCTTCCTAAGTCTCCATTCATCATTTCTTTCCACCGTGATCATTCATCAAATTCATCATTTCAGTTTTGCAATCAAAATATTCTAATCGCTACAAAAGTGTAATTGTCAGTGGGTACTGCATGCATAATGAATAGCGCATTACCATAGTTTCTTCATACTTAATCGCTATCATTACTATACCCTACCTGGATTATTGTTGCAATGAAATTGGATAAATATTATTATGTGCTAACCATAAGCGTTTATATTGCTATATGCAAAATTATATCTACATGCCTTGTGCTAGTGACATTCAAACAAAGGACAATCAAAAATATGAGCGAATCGTCTTTGACCTATTTGTAGGTGTGTCTGTTTGTTCAGTTGATTGGGTATATGGAATTCATGGCAATAAATACAGTGAAAAAGAAAGATCTTCGTCTTATCTACGGCCGATATGATAGGTTGGTTTTTATATAGATAATTGCGTTTTTAATAGTTTTTGATTTTTATATATTTAATTATGAAATAATACGCTAATAACAGAATAATAAAAATTTATGATAGAAGAGAGGCACAAGAAGTGATGAAATTAATCTATTTTTTGGTTTTTGGAACCCCAAGGTGATTACATGACTGAAAATTTTATAATAGTTTTTATATTATTGTATCCCATTTAACAAATTGTTTGAAAATGATCGAATATATGTATAAATAGCTATTTATGCCTCATATTAAATAACACGTGAGATCCCGTAAAATTACACAAAGTACACAAAGTCCCATTGGCTGACGTATTATTTTTTTAAATTTTAATAAGATTCCTTTAATTTTCTTTTTAATTTTGATATAAAAAGTGTAACTTTTCAAAATTGATCGATGTTTCGAAACGCCACATTTTTATAAGAAAATTCACTCTTTATAACCAGTTGTGAAAAATTATTCTTTTCCTAACTTGTTATGAAAAATGTGGCGTTTCAAAATTTCAAAGTGAATATGTCAAAATAAGTATTTTTTTCTATTTGTTTAGAAATTATCTTAAAATTTAAACTGTACTTGATTGAGATTACATTATTTCACCTAGGTACTATTTCGAGTGGTGCCAAAATAAATTGTTATAATTTTTATTATAAAATAAAAATATTAAATGTAAGTGGAACCATTTCACACTATGATGAATATTACTTGGAAAAATAGTTTACGTATGTAATAACAACAGGGAAAGTAATTCCCAAAGCCGCTGATGCTGTATTTTTGCATAAACCCGAAAATATTTGAAAATACCGAATTTATAATTCGAAAACTTTCAAATTTTATAAAATTATGTTTGTAATATCTTTTAAAGAATTAGCTACGTTACAAACAGAATTGAATTATCTCTTTTCGTTTCGGAGATATTTGATGTCAAAGTTGCACCTCAAAAAAGTGGGTTTATTGAGTATATTTTAAAAATGAGTAGAGATATAGTATAGGACAAGATATTTGGTTAATCCCTTAAGCTTGGTAATGGATGCGGCTAACCCTCACAACGGGTGATGAGTCGAAAATATGTAGGGGCGGTATTAATAAAAATTTCATATTCTTATAACTGTGATGAGGATCAAAAATGGAAAGAAAATTAACCATTCCCCATTAGGCTGGATTAGTTTTTACATAAATAAAATAAAAATTTGTTTGTTTTAGTACGTATAAACCAAACATTTTTACCTGTATTATATATACTTATTTAAAAATTTGAAATCAGTCCCTGCATTTCTGTACCATAAATTTGGGGATAATCCCATGTTTACGGTATGCTAGTAGGGGGTGATGTAATCCAATTCTCAATTATGTTGTCCAGCACTATACAATCTTAACTACTTTACAATTAGGTTCTATGGGAAAAGTTATATAAAGAAATGTTTTGCCCACATATATGTTCTTTGGAACGATTAGGTGAAAAATAAGAAAAACGAAAAAACCTAAATTTCAATTTTTGTCTCGAAATTTTTTGTCAACAATTTTTTTTATTTTCTGGACTTAAGTAGATATCAATGCGCTGATTCCAAATTTTGAAACTGAATTCAATTATCTCTTCCCGTTCTCGAGATATTTATATTCAAATTTATACCTAAAAAAATAGATTTTTTAGGTATATCTCTTAAATGGTTAGGTTTACGACTTCGGCTACCTCACCATTCGATTCTAAGGGCAAAATTACGTAAGTGTACCAATTTTCAGATTTTTATTTCAACACATAGGAGTTCTACAAGGAAAAAACTGAAAATGGCCAAAAATCGAAAAAATCTAAGGTATACCCCTTGCCATTTTTTCAATTTTCGCCGATTTCGTTTTTTCTTTCTACAAATTGTATCCTTTGCAATAGAAATCTAAAAATTGGTATACCTATGTAATTTTACCCGTAGAATCGATTGGTGAAGTCAATGAAGTCGTAAACCTAACCCTTAAAGGGGTATACCTAAAAAAACCTCTTTTTTTAGGTATTGCCAAAACTCAACTTTAAACACGAATATCTCGAGAACGGTAAGAGATAATTCAATTCGGTTTGAAATTTTGAAATCAGCGCATCGATATCTACTTAAGTCTAGAAAAAAAGTTTTGGAGGAAAAAAGTTGTTCGGAAAAATTTTGAAGTTTAGGTTTTTTCGATTTTCTCATTTTTCAGCTAATCGTTCTAAAGAACGTATAGGCGGAGAAAACGTTTCTTTATGTAACTTTACCCGTAAAATCGACTGGTATTATCGTTAAGATTGTATTTCTACCCATTTTAGAGAAAAAGCCAAAAAACAAACTTTTTTGAGGTGCAATTTTGACAGCAAATATCTCAGGAACGAAAAGAGATAATTACATTTCGTTTGAAAATTTGAAATCAGCATCTATCAATGTACACTATTTCCCAAAATCAATATTTTGGGTACAAAAATGAGTATTTTTGGGATATTTCGCGATTGTCAACATAACATAACGAATTTTTTTCAATCCTTTTTGGATGTACCATTGCCTTCAAGGTGTAAAAATTTAGAAATGTAAAAGTGGAATTAAAAATTGAATAAGTAAATAATTTACAATTTATAATCTTAATAACACAATCTATAATTTTTAATTCCGTTGTTAAACTAGCACTTAACACTCTTGTTTGCGTCACCCTAAATTTTATTTATAACTTGTAAACATAAGTTCTGGCTTTGGACAGTTTTACACACATCATATTTTGCCTGAATCTACTATGTATGTATGTACCAATATGCAAGAAATAAACAACTGTCATTGAATAAAAGTAATGTGTGTTATAGTTTGAATGTGGTGTTTTGGTTGGGTGTTAGGATTGGGGTTCAGTTTTACACATAGTATAACCTGCCTGAATCTACTATGTATGAACCACTAACAGATGATTCATTATGCAGGTAAAAATAATGGCTGGTATTCTGAGCTCTAAGGGCGTGTAACTAGTCGCCGACTATCGTATTTAGTCGGTTGTCAATTCTTAGCCACGTGACTAAGCCCGATTAAGTAGTCATTTCTAATATTTTGTTTGTGACAAATGCGATAAGTTAGGTTAACTGACATTTCAAACAAGAGTACTATCTTGTTTAATTTTCCGACTAAATTTTAGTATATTGCCTAACTTAATAACCTGCTTAGAATACATTTATTAGTCGCCCGACTATATTTTAGTCGGCTTCCCTTAGTCGGACTTAGTCGCGCGGTCCAGATGCATTTCCTTAGTCGCTCGACTAAATTACTAAATATTAGTCGTTTTCTTTTAGTCGGGCTTAGTCGGGAGCTCAGAATACCAGCCAATGTGTAATATAGTTAGAATGTGTTGTTTTGGTTGGGTGTTAGGATTGGGGTTCAGTTTTACACACAGTATAACGTGCCTGAATCTACTATGTATGAACCACTAACAGATGATTCATTATGCACATAAAACTAATCTGTAATACTCTTTGACCGTTCCTTTAGTGGTGTTTTGGTTGGGTGTTAGGATTGGGGTGTCCAGCTAATTAGATGCGCGTGTTGTGTGTTCACACACGCACAGACAGACTGGGCCTCGTGTTACGTGTCTCGGCGGCACCTCGAGACCTTTCCCACGGTCTCGCACGGACCAGCCGACTATCTGCACCGCACTCTGTGTATCGCACACACCGACTCCGACAGGGACGGACTCACCAGGATCATACTGGGGACTAAAGTATGACTTGTGTAAATCTTTCAGTATTTCGTAGTAAATAAATTTCGTGTTTCGTCCTTTTGGAAATCTTGCGGTACGAATCAAATTGATATAAGAAACTGTACAATTTTAGTAAAATTTGTATTTCATATTAAATAAATCGATCGTTTCGTATTTCGTTTTTTTGGACGTCATGAGGTACGAATCAAATTGTTATAAGAAATTGTACATTTTTAATAAAATTTTGGAGATTTCAACGGTAGATAAAGATGCAAACTTCTATTAAAATTTTGGAGACTTGAACGATAGATCAAGCTGCATTTATAAATTAATTCATGTGTCGATACTTATAACGTAGTAAGTAAGGAAACAGCATCCTATTGTCAAGCCAGGAAATACATTTTGGATATTACAACGTTGAATCAAAACACAAAATGGAACATATTTTTGTAAATATTTTATAATCATGTCCAGTTGCAACAACAGTGTTTACATTTTAAGCTAAATGTAAACAAAAAAATGCTAATCGAAATTTTGACAGCAATCTACTACATATATTTTTGTTAAGATTCTAGAGACTTCAACATTTGATAAAGCTGCGAAAATATATAAAGTATTTAAAGATACGGAGACGTGAACAATAAATTAAGTTGTCGTTATTAATTAATTCATGTCTTGATATTTTATCATATAGAGTTTGGAAATTTTGACTATAGATCACAACATAATATATGAGAGGTTTTATAAAACGTAATATATTTCTGAGTAGTAAATTAAAGTGTATTAAGAGACTACATAACTTCTGTGAAAATTCTGGAAATTTTAAAGTCAATGTTTAAGGGAATAATGCCCTTTATGGAGACACACATAGAGACATATTTTCGTTCCGCCTTCTATTGATATTTTCTTAAACTTCTACGAAATGGGTGTGTGACTCAGCTGGTATGATACAAATATCTGTCACGCTGAGAGGAACAAGATGATGCCTAATAGTTTTCAACATTTGTAAATGTGACGACCTCTCCCGTACGTGTTAAATTCATTTTAATATAAAATAAATCAACTGCAAATTGCAAGTTGAAAAATAACAAAATAATCTCTTCACTCCAAAATGTCAAAACATAGGTAAGAGACGGAACATTACAAATGGCGATGGTTTGTTTGTATTATGATCTTTCATCTCAACATTTATCTTCTCTTTCTTTCTCTCTAGTGTGACGTCAAAATCATATTCCTCAATATTTAGATAGTGATTCCAACGATAGATCAGAATACGAACTCAAGCAGATTTATTTTTTATTACAGCTGATATATTTTAGTCATAAAAAAAATTAATAAATAAAGAGTCGTAAAAATGTTCAAAAATTTGTCAAAAATCGGGAGAATTGAATATTAGATAAAGCCACAATACCTAATTAGAAATTTAGGAGATTTGTACTATGTCAAACTAAATTTCAATAATTTCATATTATAATTTTGGTTGCGACTTTACATATTATGTTAACTATGCATAATATTAGGAATTAGAAATATAGTAGTGTCCGCCCCTGTGTGGCTCCTTTAGGAGTTATCTGTTCCCCACCCAGCTAGACTGTGGTCGCAGCCACCTACTCAACCACTGACCGACAATCCACAAGCACAAGCCTTGTCTTTGTCACACGCAGCACATCTACTCTGCGAAACTAACATCCTCACCACACACAAACACTACTGCTTCGGAACCACCATTCACTCCAACCGTATATTCATTACCAATTATCAATTGCCAAAATGCTTCTAATAACTCGAACTCTAGTATATTATTACTAGCACCTCTACTACTGTGCTTAAAAGATTCGGAAAGGTCTGAAACCTGTTCTGTTTTATAAGATCTTTAAAATATTTTCAATGAATTGAGTTTAAAATAAGAGGTATAATTGTGACAGGTCTAAAATTTCCACTTTAGAATGATCCCTGGGGTGTTCCCTTTACAAAAATATAAATACCGGATGTATCATTTGGTCATTCTGAAAACACCCTCTTTAGAAGAAAATATATCATTAGCACTGAAACCTGATACAAAGAATATTGACACACTTAGTAAGTAACAGTGTACTTTTTTGTCGTTTTCCTAAAATTTGTTCGCTGTGGGTGACATATGGCAACGCCCTTCTTCGCTTCTTACAAAAAGTAGGTATGTCATCATTCTGAAATCTATGACAAAGTAGATTGACACTTATGTATGTATTTAGAGGAAAGGTCTGTAAAATGATACCTTTGAAACAGAATTGATATAAAACTTACACCTCCATTAATTGCAATATACTAGTTTTCGTAAGCTAGTTTGTCTACCTTCAGATTGGGGCGAACTAAATTTAACTATACCTCATTTTCTATAATTTTTAATTTATAGTAAAGGATCATTTGTACATCAATCTGTATAAAATGAACCCTAGAGTATGTAGAAAATGATCCCCATAAAAAATACTAAATAGCAAGTTAATATATGAACTTTTATTTAAAATAATATGATTACAACGTTGACTTTTTTATATGAGTGGGGCATTAACTATTTACTGTATCTATGCAGTACATTAATTTATTACTACTAAAATTAACAGTGTAGTTACTAATACTTCAATTATTAATATATAATGATGTGAATTATTTACAATTTTAATTTTTACACAAAAACAACAAAAATTCTGATGTAGCTAGCACATAACCTCTGTCCTCTTTACACTTTTTATTAATATATTTTTTTATTCACTAGTATTTGAGTAATCGTTACGACAACATCCATCCATCGATACATAGGGACAGACATCATCGTAAAAATATTAGAATCGTGTTCTAGGGACTTCAAAACGTGCTTGTCCATTGAAAACTCATTATCCGATTTTTAGCGTGATTCCAATACCTTTCATACTGGTGACGAGAGATAAAAATGACAAGACAAATGGAACGTATTTTTGGAAAATACAATGAAAATGGATATCATATTTTGAATATTTTTTAATGAAGCTGAGCGAAATTTAAAATTGATCGTGCAAAAAATACTGATCTCAGATAACAATTTTCTTTGATCAGTTAAATGGCCTTACCGTTCTTTGTACTCCTTATACTATTAAAGATATCCTTTTAAAAGAGCAGAATATCGGGATGCGATTTAGTTTTGTCGGGCGTTGGAATCGTCACCATTGCTGTTTCCCGCTAGACGGGTTTGCGGTTACGCAAGGACCACACCTGAGTGACCGCGAGCAGGTGACGATAGCACGTTCGGGTGGTCCGAGCACCACTAAAATCAATCATGCTCTTCACGGAAATGTGCGGCTGCGACAAACGCTAAACCCACTGAACTTCACACAGAACGGAGATTTCAATGAAGTGATACACTGCGGTGATGAAACTCCAGATATTGGAATTTCTGTTCTATACCCAATTGTTGTCTAGAGTACCTAAGCCCTTTATTTATCTTGTAATATCATCGGCTTGATATTTCAAAAAGGAAATAAAAGGATTTTTCAAAAATGTGCGGTCTAGTATTGTTCTGATATCGTTTCATCTGTCATCTGTCAAAAGTAGACTAAACAAAATACAGGATTCTCAATTTCGCAATAATAAAAATATAACACAGAACGGAGATTTCAATGAAGTGATACACACCGGTGATGAAACTCGAGAAATTGGAATTTCTTTTTCTATACCCAATTGTTGTCGAGTGTACCTAAGCCCTTTATGTATCTTGTAATATCATCGGCTTGATATTCCAAAAAGGAAATAAAGGATTTTTCAAAAATATGCTGTCTAGTATTGTTCTGATATCAATTCATCTGTCATCTGTCAAAAGTAGACTAAACAAAATAGAGGATTCTCAATTTCGCAACAATTAAAATTAAAACACAGAACGGAGATTTCAATGAAGTGATACCCAGCGATGATGAAACTCGAGATATTGGAATTTCTTTTTCTATACCCAATTGTTGTCGAGTGTACCTAAGACCTTTATTTATCTTGTAATATCATCGGCTTTGTGTTCCAAAAAGGAAATAAAGGATTTTTCAAAAATGTGCGGTCTACTATTGTTCTGACATCGTGTCATCTGTCGTCTGTCAATAGTAGACTAAACAAAATACAGGATTCTCAATTTCACATCAATTAAAATTATATAGCAGATAAATTCCAATGACTAGTTTTTAACCATGCAAAATATTTGAAATTTCTACAAATGAGAACAGTATTATACTGAGTATTTTACTCTTAAATTTATAAGCCAATCCAAATTCAAGATTCTACTTAGTTACCAAAATACTATCACAAAAAAATTTACATCCTTGCCTCGAAATATATTATTTATACAGGGTATCCGTTTTAAGAGACTAACTATTGCAATCTCGAGAACCGTAAGAGATATGAAATCGATTAAATTGGGGCAAAGTTGCTGCATTAGTTGGCCATTTTAATAATGTTTTTGTTTTCCCGAAAAAATTCATAGGTCACTAGAAGTGTACAAAAAACTGATTTCGACAAATTTACTTTTTGATTTATAACTTTCATGGTTCAATTCATACAAGATTCTAGTTTGCACATTCTGCAGACTCTTTTTACGAGGAATTGACAGGGGTCCTCAAAATTTTTTTAACTTAAATACTTTCCGAGAAATTCATGACAACTTTCAATTTTCATATGGGACTCAAAGTTGTCTTTAGTACTGTTAAATAAAGATTTTTTTTCTCTTTCCATCGAAATAAACACAAGTACTATAAAATGAAAATAAACTAAGAAAATATAAAATTATTGATTTTATTCATTTCGGGCAAGTGTGCTTTGGAAACAAAATCGAAAATCTTTTCTTCAAACAAAATTTTGACAAATTCAATTAGTGGTTAACTATGCATTTTAGTAACAAAACTTTCAAAGTAAGCCAAGCGGGATGTGTTCGGATTTAATATACTATGCTTCGAAATAAGCATAGATTATTTAAAAACATATCTTCTCCGTTACCCAAGAAGGCTACGTATTTGCTTCTGTTTTGTATAAATTTAGTTGATTATTAAATTGAACTGTTAATAAGTTTGTTTTGATGGAAACTTCTTCATTTGGTTAAAATGTTTCTCTTGTTTTGATTTTTATCAAGAACAAAGCAAGATCGGAAAGTTTTGTTGTTTTTTTGTGTTATTCTTTTTCATCTATTTTCCACTTAATATAGCTTCCATAGTATACTCTCCTCTTCAGTGAGGATGTTCGAGAAGTTACGTTTTGAACCATATACCCAGTAATTGTGAATGATATATTTACTTTATTATATTCATTTGGAATTATTGAATATAAATATGTAAATATGTAAATATGAATAGTTCTTCCTATTTACAGAACTAAATAAATTATCATTTTAGATCATCTGTATTTTTTGTAGTAATTTATAGTTCCGGCTTAAAATGTACGATTATAGTTTTTATATTTGTCTCTAATTAGTCCGATTGATTCTAGTCGTTAGTTTTTTCATGCTCATAAAATTTTATGGTCATGTTAAAATAAACGTTAGAATTTAGATCTAGAGTGTTTGTTTAAAATAGTATCCCACTGGTTTAATTATTTATTTAAAATAAATAAAAAATTCGATTCAAAAGATCAATGACAGTGACACTATTTTTACCGACCGAAACATAATATAATAAGTGAGGTATTGCAGTCATATTGATTTTGACATTTAGACATTTTATTGGTTTAGTGTGTAAAATAGTCTAAAGTATGCAATGACGGGTTTAACGCCATTAGTGCTTTAATAGTTGGTATATTACGTAACAAGAGTTATAAGAAGCATAATTAAGTTTTTTATTATACCAGCTTCATAACAGATAAGGGGTGGGATTCTATAACTTCGGTTTCTATATCATTTGGCTTTGTTATGATATCAATTTCAACTATCAACTACAAAGTATACTTGCTATTCTATAACAGTAATGGTTATCTATATATAATATGTACTTACATATAGTCATACTTATATAAAGAACACAATACATATCTACACTGATAAGGGAATGTCTTAAATTCATTGAAAATTTGAATTACTGCCATGGTGACATTTGATGTTTGAGTTAAAAAAATGTTTGGTTCATTTTAATAGTCTTCCAAAATAGAAATTGTTTGCTAATTTAACCGACTTCGTAGCTCTTATAGATCTCGAGATAGCAATGGTGGCCCAAATATAATAAAAACCTTGCAAATTTTGCTGAAACTTTATATTTAAGCTTTTAACATCAATGGAATAATTTAATAAAACAAGGACACGAATTCATTATTTCTTGGTAAAAATCAATCAACTTGTAACCTATTTATTTAATTATTCATTAAATAAAATAAGCTCTTCTAAAATTGATATTTAATAATTATTCTGCAAAAGTAGTTTGTGAAATCGGGTCATAGACTTATTGAAACATATCAAATATTATTCCCATGATTGAATAATCTTTTTTAAACTTGTAGATCTTGTGATAAGACTATAAAAACTTGTCCATATCTTTCTCCCACACATTGGGCTGAGTTATAATTAACTGTTGCAAAAACATCTCAGTTGATTTAGTGGCAACCTTAACCGGTGAAAGTATTGAACCTGGGCCTCCAAATTGGAGATATTTATGGCTGTGGAGTTGAACGTTTCCTGTAACGGTCAGTAATCGCGTTCTCGTGATTCGTGATTAATCTCAGACAAAACCAATCCCAATATTTCTTATTACCAAATTTGGAATTTATTTATAGATGCTTCAACGGGAAAGCATGCGAAGAACTTCGGAACACGGTTAGAGTTGATTTAAATTATACATGTTTCCAGTTTTTCTTATAAATTACATCCACATTTTTTCTATTGATTTACGCGGATTTTAGGAACGAAGATATATTTTAACTGTCAATCAAAAATTTTGGTAGTAAAAGTACCACTATAAGGTCAGTGGTCGTTCATTTGATTAGTCCACTTCGATTTGACTTAACGAAGAATGAAATCTGTAGTTGAAATCTAAGTTTTGGCGGCAATCTTAGTCAAATGTAAATACAGTTGTGTCCGAGTGGTTCGGAACACACTATATGCGAGGAACATTAACTCGTAGCCACCTAGCGGCAAAATCTGGAAACTGGTAAAGTAGTAGTCTTCATAAAATTATACCATTAAAATAATACTTTTTAATATCCGTTTACTGTTGTCATTTTTCCTTTTTCCATTTCTTTCTGGGTTTTATCTACATTTTTATTTTATATCAGCCTTTATGAAGACTACTATATATAATTTTTCTATAATTTTATCTTCCTGTCCTGAATTGTTATCCTTTATTATGATGAGCTCAGTAAAAGTAAAGTATCAAAACAGAAATTGCTGTGTGTATGGCTGTTACTCTAAAGACAGCAAAAAAGTTAATAATCAGTTTCCATTTTCTTCCCGAAAAAATAAATAAAGGGAAGATCCTTCCTTAGAAAGGTTGTAGGCTGACAAACTACTCTACTAAAATGCAAGTAGAAATTAACTGCAATCACATGGTATTTTCTTTTCTTTTTAGCACAGCGTTTTTTTTTTTACATCAGTAATAAAGACCTGAATTGTTATTATTTTACCTTCTTCCATTTCTAAGTAGCTGACTTCTACCCTAAAATAAGTGCGAGTTACACCCTTAAAAGTATTACCAGTGAATTCCTCGCATCAAAGTACCTATATATACAATTTTTTATATTAAAATTCCCACTAGCAAACCACAATTAAAAATGGAATATCAGCCAATAGGAATCCATATAACCGATAATAATGCGTGTCTCAGGATATACCAGGGATCCTGAGACGCTAGCACTCAGTCCTGCTTTGCGGGGCGTCGGGGCGGTAGTGAGCCTTCGGGTCTCTCTCCCGCCTGGTGGTCTGACTAGACCACCTTCCAGGGTATCTGATGCCCTGAAGGTGATGTAGTTCAGCCGGTCGGGAATTGGAGCACGCTTCAGCGTGTGCTCTAATTCTTGGGCTGCTGAAACCAGAGCACATTTTGGAGCAGATTTAACTGCTCTACCTTGTACTCTGGTTTCAGTGGGTCAAGAATTGAAGCACTCAAAAATGTTGACTATAATTCTTGAACTGCTGAAACTAGAGCACGTTCTGGAGCAGATTTGGCTGCTGTGGATTGTGTTCTGGTTTCAGTGGGTCAAGAATTAGAGCACTCAAAAGTGTTTACTCTAATTCTTCGGCAGATGAAACCAGAGCACATTCTGGAACAGTTTTAGCTGTCATGGATTGTGCTCTGGTTTCAGTGGGTCAAGAATTAGAACACTTGAAAGGATTTGCTCTAATACTTGGGCTGCTGAAAATATAACACATTGTGAAGCAGTTTTAGTTGCTCTGGTTTCAGTGGGACAAGAATAAGAGCACTCCAAAGAGTTTGATCTAATTCTTGGGCTGCTGAAACCAGAGCATGTTCTGGAACAGTTTTAGTTGCTATGGATTGTGCTCTGGTTTCAGTGGATCAGATATTAGAGCAAGACTTTGTAATTTGTAAGTTGCAGCACCCAAATGATTTAAAGCGACTAGCCGCCACTGCATTGGAAGTATTTAAATTGCAATAATATAGCAAATTTTTTGGCCGATGTATAAGGTAACGTATACAAACTTCAGAATCAGTAGTAAAAGCGTAAAAATTGATGAAATGCTTCGATTGTTATCGTGTCCTACACTATACTTTTGTTGTATCAGGTGTCTCATATAGGAAAATCATTGCTTCAACCAAAAAATTTTCACCTCCAGCAAAAAGTTGTAGCACCAAAGATGCTGGTATTTTCTCAAACATTCCTCAGAAAATCCAGAATCTAAATGTATAGTAGAATCCTCTAAATCTGTTTCCGTGTTACTGAATCGGCTATCAGTCTTTAATCAGTAACATCACGTGCCTGGAATACTTTTTACATATCTCAGTACCGTTTTTCGTCTTCAAAACCAACAAAAAAAACTGTTAATTCAATTGCCTACAGCGTGGTATGTGCCACGGTGCGTGTGTGGAGAAGGAATCATTAATATTCATCAATTAGCTAAACTACTCCACTAAGATAGAGACGATAGCGCTAATAGTACCAACTGTTTGCAGCAAAAAACACCACCGAGATTTACACACATTTTATTGCAGCATGCCATGAAAATTGAATATAAATAAATATGTAATCGTTATTTCTCTTCATTATTTTATATGAGACATCTATGTTCATACGCATAGTAATGCATATTTTAGTTGATAATTATTATTAATTAGTGCTTATACTGATATAGAATACGTTAAACATATCTTTAAAAGTGTACCTAAATATGAGATGTGGGATATGATTTTCAACGTTACTAAAGAAGAAATTGGTTTGAAAAGACTTTGCAAAAATGAAAAGTAAAGTCGGTTTCTCTTGTTGAACTTCACGTTAATTTTTGCTGTAAGAATTGTTAAACTTTTATCTTGCATCTTTGTCATATATGAATGGCATAGATGAGACTATTGTTCGCTATCTCATTATCGTACGTGTTATAGAGGGGTATATACACTATATGCGTCCAACCAACGACAAAAATAAAATAAAAACGGTAGTGTAACCGTAGATACCTAGAAGTATTATAATCGCGAAAAATTGTATCCATTTTGACTAATAAGCCAATTCTGAACAAATCCGTAAGTCTTATAGATATGTAAATCTATAAATAATCAATAAAATCGCAACGAAAGTAGCCACTCATGTATAATTTTATATTAAGCAACAAAAATAGATGCGTTTTTGTTAGTTTTTTACAGATTTACGGATCTGTAAACTTTACAGATTTGTTCAAAATTGGCCTAGGATGAATTAAAAAAAATAATAGACATGTAAAAGTTTTATTTTTAGTTTCTTACACATCATCGAGAAGTTTGCAATCACCTAGTTTTAAAAATAATTTCTCTATAAAGCAATTTTTTTCATATGAGGCCAATTTTCAAGCGGATTACATACTCCAAGGTTTGTAGGGTTCTGGGATGATGCTTAAAAACTTCAGTCTTTAGATTCCCTTATAAGAAATAGTCCCAGGGCGTTAAATCCAATGAGCGCAGGGCCACGAAATGTCGCCTCTCATAGAGGTCAGTTGGTCGGGAAACATCTCCCTCAAATTAGCCATTAAATTTCGAGCTGTGTGGGCTGTGGTTCGATCCTTTTGGAATCACAAATTCTTCAAGAGCAAAAATTCTTGGATCATAGTGTAAATACCGAACAGAATTCCATTCATAAAACAGTAAGGACCAATTATTTAGTGTTCGAGAGGTCCATTGTAGTCAATTTGTTTTCATAAACACATTTTCTGATCCTCAACATAACAGATTCTCGGTCGGCAACTAAACTTCGAAGAGGGATTTGGTAGCGAGTACGAAACGCACACTGCATCGCTGTGATTTAGTAGTTTTTAAAAAAGTTAGTTTCGACGGCAAAAGTGCGCTGCTTTTTGGGCGACGCTATTTTTACAATTACAATTATACACGTAATTTTCCGACTATCTGCTTCTTTTGTGACTATCCTCACCCTTCTACGACATACCCTCTCTTCACTATTACCTTTAAAAGTAGGGAGGTTACTTTGCTTCTTCTTCAGGTGGTTATTCTACCCATTAGCCTACGCCACTGAACTTCTATACATGTATAAGATTCGATCCCATAACTTTCTTGTTTTAATGCATCCACTAAACAAATAAAAATCACGCAGCAAAGCAATTACCGATTGGCTCGCATTTGAATTGAAGTTGAACAATAAAAAGCAATGAAAGCTGGAAATAAATAATCCAATCTGAAAATCCATTACGATTTGAAACCTGTGCGCAGTGTTATAAATTTCATTGATGGAACAAAGAGCCAAGGCGAGTCGAACACGTGGAGTAGTGCACAGCACACTTGATGCCAGATGCAGCTCAGCGGGCTCCACTTGTAGCTATAGTTATGCAATGCGAGATATGAGCGCAGAGCAGAGTAATGGTCAGCTAGCAGGGTGCATGCAACAGATGAATGTACTTTGTCTACGCTTTACTTCTATGTAACTTCATCATCTTCAGTGTAACATGCACAGATGGAACAGGACCTAAAGGACCTAAAATAGGGGAAAGTGTCTAAAACGATTCACTTAAGAGGATTCCCGGTGTCTATTGGTATATGGTAAAATACATGCTAAGCATTTTTCTTTTTATTTAAAAACCAAAAAAGGAACTAATATGAAACAAATTCATATGAATTCTTCAAATACAGATACATCCGCCTATATCAAATATATTTTAAAATTTACAATAGAATCGCGAAAAAAAATTATTAAATATCAAAAGTATATTGTTATCTAAAGTATTTTTTCGACAAATAAGAAACAGAGTTGTAGAATAAAGACCTGGAAATCAGTATTTCTAATCAGAAAACTATTTGAATTAACAATTCTTCTTAAAACAGAAAAATTGTAACACAAATTTCTTGCATTTTTCTCCAGTTTTACTTGTAGGGGTAATGTTCTCCCACTCCTAATTTTCCTATTGCATGGGTGGGTGGAAGAAAGACAGAAACTAAATATAGGGGCATTGAAAAGAGTCGACCGAAAAATGATCTGTTATACTTGTACAGAGGAGAAATTTGTGAACATTGTCGACACTAGAAACACAAAATATGAAGTTAGAATTTCTAGTTTCACCGGGAATCCTCTTAAGGGGGCATTGATATAAAATGTACACCTCTCTAAATATCGGTAAATTTAAATTAGTTTTCGTAAGGTAATTCGTCTACCTTCAGTTCAGCTGAACGTCTTTTTAATTGAACGTCTATTTAAGCTTCTAATGTTAATTGTACGATTTGAACAGTTATTATTTTTAACTGATTAATATCTCGAAAGGTTTGAAAAAAATTGCTCTGAAATATGAAAATAAAAATCGTTTTTTTTTTTAAATCGATACTAAAGTACACGATATCACTCCGCGAAGTTAGGCAAAGTGGTAGCTAAAGTGAAACTTTACAGACTCTTATGTCAAAATTTAACTTTATATCTGTTATAATGCTATTATTTATGTTTTTAATTAATAATTTAACGATGTTGGACAAAATATAATGTACCTATATCTAAGGACTAAAGTATTGTCCCCTGATATACAAATTAGTATTTAATTTAATTTTTCATAAAATATAAATTTAATGTTTCTAGATAGTTTACGTTGTACTAAGTCTAGCTTTGCTTATACCTTTACCTAACCTAACATATTACAATCATATTTTAGTCATAAAATTGAGAATACCCCAAATTTTACTATGTGTTATCTAGTTTGTCAAGCAGCTAATAGATTATCAGGATTCCACTCCATACTGAAATTTGAATTTCTCTCAAATCGACGAACGGAGTATATAGTAATAATAATCAAATATGCAGGTTTCGGCCTGGCCAAAACTAGTGTTCGTGTCGTGTTTGGCGATTTCGGACATAATGTTATTTATTTATGTTTTTAATTAATAATTCAACGATTTCGAAAAAAGTATAGTGTTTATCTAAGGACTAAAGTATTTTTTATTATTTTCATGGTTTTGATATTTTTCTAATTATCTATTTTTTGTTACAGGTAAAAGAACATCTTCAGATTTTTTATTTAAAAAAACTCATCTTAAAAGTAAGAAACATTTATTCTATTTAATATAATTCTATTAAAAAATATATTTTTTTCACGACATGCACAGAATGCTCTACTTTCTTCTCGTGAAATAGTGAGGAAAATTAATTTCCCCTCTCTAGAGGGTACTCTTTTAAAAAATATATTAAAAAGTAACAGTTTTCATTATCGACCATGGTTAATTATAATTAATTATTGACCTAAGTGACCATGGTTACCAAGTAAGCGGTAATGAAAAACAATTTTTCATATCAAATATGTTATCATTACCAATATTCGCCATACCCAACAATGGGTGTTAAGGTTTCAATGGTATATTTATTATTAATTTGGATATGTAGATCATTGTAAACCTTACATAGTAAAGTGGATTAGTTCACCCAGTAATAGGTACAAAGAAATCATATATCCATTTATTTAAAATGTTTAAAATTTTCAAATCAATTCAAACTAAAACCTTCTAGAACGAATTTATAAATCACCCTCCTTTGTTTACCACAAACAATTGACAATCTCCTGTAGTTTATTATCTTCTTTCTCCGTCTCTGTCTGGCCCGTATTGTTCCAGCGCATGTCTATGCCCCGTCTCTGTCTGACTCACGGCCAGCATAGGCTTGTGGAGACAGTGGCGGCACAAGAGCACGTGCTATGGGGCATGAATTATTCATAACGCGTTCAGGATCTAGAGTGCGCTGCATGCGAACAGAATGAGAATAAACGTAATTATTGGACAATTACTACTGGTTACTTGCTTTGTAATGGCGGACGTTTTTTAACATTTTTGTTTTTTAAAGATGTCATGTTTAATGACTGAAATCAAGAATAATACATTTATTAACTCCAAACAATTGAAAGTGAATATATATAATAAATTGTAATTATAGTATAATTTGTCATATGCTCTAAAAATATAATAATACCAAATTTTAGTAAAATGTATTGAATAGATTCTTTTGGATAGTATAGAAACGCTCCGATTTAAATGAGGAAAAAACTGTAATATACAGCGTGTTCCACAATTTATTACAAAAAATTAAAGGGATATGTACTGTACGAAGTGCTGATCATGAAACCATTTTTTTATATAATTCACAAAATTAAGAATAATTTACTTGAAGTAAACATTTTATGGACCATTGGACAAGGTATTAATTACAGAATATTAGACATTTTTTAGTATTAAATATTATCTAACCAATTACTTTCATTGTAGAAGATTTGAAAAAATTAATAAAAATTAAAAAAAAAAATTGTTGTATAATTAGCATGTACTTTTATTTTTTGCCCTAAATTGTGGAACACACTGTATTTTTTATGCATTTATGTAATTAATTCAATATATGCTGAAATATTCGTAAAATGTATGAATTTTTATATGCGCTTAAAAAAAGTACAATAGAAACAAAAAAACCCTTTTATATTCAATTTATAATCGATACATTCTTATTAGTAGTGGGTCTTGGAGGTGATCTAGTTCAGCTGACCGCAAAATGGAGCACGCTTCAGTGTGTGCTCTAATTCTTAGTATGCTGAAACTAGATCACATTCTGGAGCAGCATAATTTAGTTTCAGTGGGTCAAGAATTAGAGCATTCTGAAGTGTTTGCTCTAATTTTAGGCCTACTGACACCAGAGCACATGCTGGAACATATTTAGCTGGTCTGGATTGTGCTTTGGTTTCAGTAGGTCAAGAATTAGAGCTCTCAGAATAATAATATACTAACGCAGCAAACTTAACATTCAAATTATTAAAAATTTGTTATTTTTGTCTCAATTTTTAGAGCTACTGCTATTTTAGGGATGCTTTACGTCATTTTCATACCAAGTTTCTGAGCTTTCAAGGTACATAAATTTAATTTCGCTTATTGATTCAGATGCAGAATTTGATGCTCTAAATCTGTTATTTGAAGCTCTTTTACTCAAAATAACTAGGGAAGCAGGAAATTATTTTACATGTTAAATCCTTATGTTCGAGTGTTCGAGTCACCATTCTGTATATATTATATATAATTTCTTAGTTTCATGTGTATAATCACGCAAAACATGTAAATAAATATAAATCTGACGTCTAGTAACAAGTACGGATACAAACGTGGTTAATTAACGTATTAAAAATTACAAACGAGTCTCAAGCGAATTTTCAAGAGCAAAAGTGAAAAATTGTGGCCACCCAGTAAATAATTTACTCTTCGCCGATGTTTTTCTTTATTTTAAAGATGAGAATGTGTTCTGATATCCGTTGAAAGTCGTTAGAAACAAAAAAACAAGTGCGATTCTTCAAGGCCACATAAAAAACTAACCTTATTGTTTTCTCCCAGAATTTCCGCCAAAAAACAATAGACAAAAACTGCCACATATACAATGCAAAAAATATGAATCAGCGATAGCTTTGCAAAACAAATGAAATGCAAATATTATAAAGAATTCTGCGTATGAGAAGACAGGTTTTACTTATGATCTAACTTGGTTCATTGTATTCGCTAGAATTTGAATTTGCTCATAAAATGTAAACTTAAATCATTTGTATGCTAATATAAACAGGAAAAATAAAGAAACTGGAAATTTTATGCGTGAAAACTATTATTTTCTCACAGCTGTTATGTCGTTATTTCATAATCGTTATTCATACGACAATTTTGCAGGGAATACGAAAACTCAATACAGATATATTCTTACTTTCCAGAAACTTGATAAAAATGGGTATGAAATTTTGCTTTGTGCATTAGAAAGAGAACTCTCGAGAACTATAAGGAATATTTAAAAATTCATATCTCGCTCAAATTAAATAAAAAAGAACTTCAAATATTAGATTTGTAATGAAAATACGTGAATTTCAAAAAAAGTCTGATATGGACCCCAGATGACTTCCTTGTAGACAAATTATACACATTTTTTGCTGCACTTAATTTAATCATATGTCACTTGAAAGTGGGATCATTCTAATCATTCTTCAACTTCGTTTCACATCTTCGAACTTCCTTTCGAAATGGATCTTTTGAAAATTTTATCAAAATGTATATACGTATTCCTTATAGCATTACAGAATAGTATAGCACCAAGTGCAGAAAGTCGCCTATTTTCCACAGTTTCGGCACGAGACGAAGTCGAGTGCTGGAATCACACAAGGTGGGTAATAAGGTGGTCTTGCACAAGTGATACATAATACAAAAATACATGCACGAAAGCTATTTAACATAATGAACAATATGGCGCAGTTAACATCACAAAAAGTACCTTCATGCATGCGTACTGTTGACAATTACTGTGAGAAATTATATTTCCCACACTGCACATGCGCAGTGTTGACAAATATTGTGAGAAATGATTACCCACACTTTAACCCACGATTGTGGGAAATACTAAACTTTGAAGCTTTATATAGGGTGAAAAAAGTACTTTTCATAGTGGTCGTAGAAAAAATTATTTTAATCGCTCAAAAACTTGTAAAGCTATATTGTTTTAATTTATTTTCTACATATTTCTCACGAAACATATTCTGACAGTTGTCAATGTCAATTTATTATCAAATGTTTCCTACAAAAATGTTAACTAAATTGTTTCTGCCAAAAGTAAACTGCCCTTTGAAAAGGCCGATTAGAACAAAAAATGGAGGTGCATAACTAGGTGTTACAGAAACTACATAAATAAAATTTCAACATTCTACTACTAATCGTTTTTGAGTTATGCGAAAATTTCAAAAAACCACTACGAGCAAAGTGCCCTTTTGGCATTGCCAATGGCAATGAAAGGAAGGTGCCAACTAGATGTTGTAGCAGTCCCATATACAAAATTTCAAATTTTTACGGCTAATCATTTTTAAGTTATGCGATGAGATACGTATGTATAAGACGTCATTCCGAAACTAGTCAAAATGGATTCAGGGATGATCAAAATTAATATTTCCGTTGAAACCTGAAATCAGAAATTTTTCGCGATTACAGTACTTCCTTTATCTTGTACAAGGAAGTAAAAGTATATGATCTTATTTAAAATAATAAAGTTAACCTATTCTAAGTTTACAAGCTGTAGGAATTATGATATAATATTCCATTGTAACCAGTATAAATGAAAATTCAACAATGTTTCGGTTGGCAAAGAATCCCTATGTAGTTTCTGTGTGTTCTATTTTGTATTCGTACCGTTTTATCGTATAAATTGCTGTTAATAATTGTTCATTAATTCTATAAAAATATAGTTCTTCTGGGTGCAAAAAGTCAATTGAATTTTCTGTATTGAGTTACAGGCTGAGCTGTAAATAAGAGCATGTGAACTAGAGTTGGATTTGATTGAGCATTTTGCCTTGTCATCCGCAGCAAATTAACCCAACTATTGATTGAAAACGCGACTCGCACTAATCATTACACTACTGCGCTTTACATTATCGCTCATTAAACAATCAGTTATACACACAACAATAATAAACATACATCTATGTACAGTGCACGCGAAGCAAACTGGGACAGTGCATTCCATCTTTTCAACTGTAATTCAGAAAGTATAATATGGAATTCAAATAGCATCAAGAGTAATTCAGATTAATAAATTGTTCGACTTTTCTAATTATAATTTAGAAATAGAGAAAAAATCTTGATTTTCCACGAATTTTATTCACTGAAGCAACAACATCGTTTCAACTTTTCAGTTATCAGTATTGCAATCGCGAAAATAGTTCTGTTTTCAGGTTTCAGCTGAAATTAGAATTAGAATGGATTCAGGGATGGTCAAAATGATTAATCACAATTGATGCTAAAATACAATTTCAATTTTCTGAGCAGAGATTTCAATGATGTGATAGAAGACGAACTTTAATACTATAGTTGTCGTCTATAGGTATCGATATTTCATAATCGATGGTCATTATCATTGATAAGTTATTTCACAAAGGAACAAAATAATTTTAATGAAGTATTAATCCAAGTTACAAAACTAAACTTGAATTTCAAAGCAACACTTAAAAAAAGCTTGTCGAAATTTTGAAGCAATATTGAATAGTTCATTCGACCTTTTATGTCGAAATTATTTTGTCCATTTAAAGGATATTTAAAATTTAAGTAATATTGGGGCAACCAGCCAATAGTCTTTAACAACCAGTTTCATTAAAGGGATTAGCCAAATTCGTAAAAGGGTTTAAGTATATTATTTAGTCCAAAAGATAATTTCAATGGTTTCGTGGAGTTAGCAATATTTGTAGACCATTATCAACATTTCTAAATGATACAGAGGAAGATTTGTGTTGATATTTGACAACCTAGAACTAAAATACTTTGATTACACATATCCGCAAACGTTAAAGTTAATCTTTTTTATTTTATAATGAAGTAATTAAATATTTGTATTTATTTATTTCAGTACAGGGGTGGGATTACATACCTAACTTCGGTTTCTGTCATTTGGACTTATTATGATATCAAATGCAAATATCAATTACAAAGTATTAAGCAAATATCAACTATAACAGTAATGGTTATTTATGGTTGATACGTACTTACATATACTCATACATTATAAAGAACACTCTACAAGTCTACACTGATAAGGGAATGTCTTAAATTCATTGCAAAATCGAATTTCCGCCATGGTGACGTTTGTAATTGATATAATAACAAGTACAATTGTTATTTGTAGTTGTTCTGAGTTATGGAATCTCACCACTAAATTGATTTTTACCATGTCCAGTGGAAGATCGAAACAAAAGTTACAGCGGGAAAAATTGTAACTAGTATGAGAGTTAACCAACCTCGAATTTAACACCGCTCTTAATTTTCTTAGTGAATCGCTCTAAACCCAGAAAATTTATATCGGATTATTCCACACACTTCATTTTCACCCAATCAGAATGCTTCATTTGATGGTCGTAGATAGTTTTTCAGCGAAGAAATTTGATAAAACCACTGTATCATAGTCATGGTTACATTTTGTTGATATCAAAAATTTTGTTTGAACTGTAGTCATTCGTGAAATAATGAAGCAAATATAATTCGAGCTATGAATTTAATAGGTAAAAGTTACTCATAATTCCTGCGAGGTAACGACAACTGGGGTCAAAAATGACTCTGAAATCACTCCAGCTTCGCTGTTGTGATCTAATAAATGTCATTTTTGACACTCGTTTGTCTGTTACTACGCAACAACTATTCGTAAATATTTCCAATAAATTCATGGCTCTTATTATATTACTTATGATTAAAATTGGAGTAAATCAACCCCGAATTTAATCTTTTTTATGAAATAATAATAATAAATGAATTACAAGTTTTTTTAATTTGTAAGTATGTGAGTGTAGTTTTTAGACTATACTCCGTGTTGAGACGATGTATGTGTCTAGGTTCGGCTTGAAGGAGGCTGGATGTCAGTCACCTATTGCAAATGAAGTAGTGTATTCTTGGAACAAGCACTCATACATCGTCTGGAGCCCACCTCGCCACATTTCATATTCGCGCGGTGACACTTCGGCCTTGCTCGGACAACCGGATGTGTCTGAGTGTCAGCCACTCTGTCATTCATCTACACCAACATCACACACATTCCTAAGTGCCAACAACTACTTTTTACCTTTTAATTCATTTCGTTGGGAACGTACAATACTTAAAATAATATTACTACTAGCCTAGATAACCTACCATTACTTATACCTTTATATAAAACTAGATTTAGCCCATGGGTACTAAGTGCCCAGATAAAAAAGGTTGTTCAAATATGCCATGCACGTAGTCAGGGGTGAGGCTGAAGATCACCATCTTCCCCGAAATTGTAATGAATGTAGTTTACATTTTTCGAAGCGTATCTAGATATCTAAAAGTTTATTAACATCAGACATTTTATTGAATAATGTAACTTTATTGAAATGAATTCATATTAATTTGAATTCATTAATTTGTTCGTAAAAAGCAAATATTAATACACTGACTCAGTTGCATTTCAAAAATTTCGAGCCCCTCAAAAACAAATCCTGGATACGAACTTGAAATATACAATGCTTTTGACGTCTTTCAAGAGAGAATCAAGTTTAATCTTAAGGGGGTTCACTGCCAATCTTAAACCATCTAAGGTTTTGCAAGTGTGAAGGGCGAGATAACAAGTTTATTGACCCTATATTGTTCTCCCATTTCTTAAATCGCGTATTTTCCACAAAATGTGAATATTTCGGCACGAGATGAAGTCGAGTGCTGGAATCACAAGCTAGGAAATAGGTAATTCTGCATAAGTGGCACATCATACTTGTTCTACGACCATATTGCTAAATAAATAAACAGAACAAAAATATATTTATTTGACGTAAAAAGCAATATGGCGCAGATAACCTCACAAAGAATACTTTCACACATGCGCAGTGTCGGCTATTACTGTGTGAAATGATATTTCCCATACTGCACATTTGCAGTTTTTGCAAATACCGTGAGAAATGATTTCTCACACTTTAACCTACGACTATGAGAAATACACACACGAAGCAGTTTGAGAAAAGTACTACTTTGGTCGTACAAAAACTGTTTTTCACTACCGTTTACTTGGTAATAATGTCATGTCTCCAAGTTCAATTATTATTTGACTTATTAAACACACGAACAGTGTATACAGATATCCCAAATAACTTGTTAAGCATGGGGATTTCGAGAACGGTAAGTGATACGAAGTCGGTTAAATTAGAGCAAAGTTGGGCATTAAGGGACACTTTCTTTATAGTAAATTTATGGGAGTAAATTTTTTTTTTCAAGTTATCGTCAAGTCAAATTTAATTTTTCATATGAACTCCGATTATGAAATTAGTTCTACTTATGAAGCTGTAGCCTTATTCACTAGACTATGAAACATTTGTTTGTCAAAATTCAATTCAAATATTTCAATTAAAATAGGTCCTATTCCATAATATTTAATATAAATACATGCAAAATTAAATAATGTAACCAACAGCACTACGTACATTATATTTAGTGGGACAGATGGAAACAGCAAAAACTGTTTCCCCATTCTCTATGTCAAGATTTCTAGCATTCACCCTGAAGAAGTGAAGTAATAATAATGAAGGGGATGTATGAAAAATCGAGACCAAATTGAGACTGGTCTCGAAAGCCTGCTATTAAATCAGTAAAAACCAATCTATTAAAGTTGACACAGATTACACTATATTTTTCTAAAACTAAAACATAAACACCTAGAGACTTATACGAGATAAAGCACTTAAAGAGAAATTGATTTAGCAATATTTACAAAGAAATACAGGAAAATATAATCGCGTGTCATGTTTTTCTTCAAACAGGATCGAACTATTTAATTAATTTTTTAATATGTAACTTTCTCTGCTTATTGATAAAAAACTGCACAACATAATTGATAATATCTTTTTGCCAGCAATTATTAGAAAGTTAGTCTATGCAAATTTTCTTGTGCTTAGTGTGTACAAGATTATTCTTCCTTTAATGTTTTCCTGACAATGATTTAATCGCTGTTCGTTATGTAATTTCTAAGAAAATGCGTTTTTCTAGACATGATATGAATTACAAATTGATAATCGTGTCCGTGAGTAGTTATTGTAAAGCAGTATATTTAAAACTTTTTACCTTTCGCCTATTTGTTAAGGGAAGTACATGGATTGTACTACAAATCACATATCGATTTTTTAATAATGCACGTTTTAATATCATTTTAATACGATTATATCTCTGAAGGTGTATGTGTGTGCATTCTATCAAACAGAAATTATTGAAATGGATATATCCGAATATTTGATTCAATACCTATGTTTTATCACAGAATAGTTACACACAGAAGCGACACTCCGTGTCGGTACCTTTCATGTTCCGCTAGTCAGTTCTATGACCTTGAAGCATTGTGTAGACCTTTAAATTTGTGCTCTTCCCCTATCTCTCTCTCAGATGTGAGGAAACTTTCCGATTTTAAACAATGGGCCCTTTAAATTTGTGCACCTTCCCCATCTCTCTCTAATTTTCGCTTCTCTGTCTTACTGTCGCTTCTGTATAAACCTATTCTGTGGTTTTATTTTAAATGAGACAGGCAAGTATACATTGCGGTCAATCATATTTCAAGTCGTAACCATGGATATGATAAATCCCCATGTTACATGTTAAAAAATACTCAAGGTATAGGCAAGTCTGTATCTTTTGATATATGATCTAAGGCTGTATGTAATTTTTTTTTGTTTAATTCAATAATATTTTTTATACTTTGCGTTAACAATTGGCCTATTATTATATCGAAAACAGTTTAATAATATAAAATATTGTTGTTGTAAAATTGCTACTTCTAACAACAGCACCTTACTTTAAATGTCAAATTGATAACCTCAAATATTTTTCAATGTTTTTTAATTTAATTTATATTATTTCTGACTTCTGAGCAGGAAAACTGATTAAATAAAACTAATTTAAAGGATATCAAAACTTAATAACTCATAATGTATAGATGTATAAATATTTTGATAATATTTAAATGCATTTTGACAGATAAATGTGCCCAACTTCATTCGACAGAGAAGCAGGAAATTTACAAAACTATTAGATTACATGTTCGAGTGTTCGAGTCACCACCCTGTTTGACAGTTTGAGAAAGACTGCTCCTAACCTTCATGGTGTATGTGAATCTAATTCCAAGATCCATGACGGAATAAAACTAAATGACGTTTGTATCTCAAGGTTCTAAAATGAAATAAATTTTTACGAGTCGATATTTCACTCGGCTTTACCATTTTCATACTTAATTCTGATAAATCGAGGTTTTAACTAACGCAATAAAATATGTTTGCCAGTTGATATAGTTTTAATTGTACTATTAAATCTCTTTAATGCGATTACTCGAACATGTGTATCACTTTTATAATTTCAAATTTAATTAACTCAAATACCCGCATACTACATGCGTTCATTAAGCTAAACGTCACGAATTAAATCATTACCTACCGTTTTTATTTTACTCTTAAAAAGCGACAGTACAGTTCAGATACACTTGGTCAGTTTTACCATGTACAGTGTGTGCAACGAAATGCGGAACATAGGACTTTGAAATGGGATTTCAAAAAAGTGCGGATATTCTCTTTCCTGATTAATTTATCTGATAGAACAGCACGTCTCCATTATAAGCTATTATACAAAATGTTACAACTGTTATCAAAAAAAATATATTGTTGCCATATTTAATATATTTTTTTAAAATTTGTCCGTTATTAGAAAAGTATCACATTTAAAAGGATTGAAAAAATAATTTCGGATCGTTACTTAAGAAGCATATTTAGATCAATGTGTTTTAAAAAAGAAACCATTTATATCAAACGCTAAAAATTGTTTATACAAGTAAAAGAGTGATAAACATGATTTGAAAAACTATGGGCAATATGATTAATATAAAAATTATCTTTCATTTACTATGTTCAAAACGTACATGAATCAGGGTTGATTCATTTAAAGCAAGGCATGTAACCGGTTAATAAAAACTGGTAACCGATATTTTCAACGAAAATTGCGAAGTTTAACCGTAATTTTAACCGATATTTTTCAGGCCGAAAATACCGGTAACCGTTAACCAAAAAAAAATAAACCGGTTTTAGCGAACATTAACCTTTATTTAATATCATTTAGCGAGAAGAAAAATAATATTTTTTTTATATCTGTGTTTTCTATTTGTATTTGAACATGAGTCATGACAGTTTTTACAATTAACATTTTATTGGAGAGTCATAAATGTAGGTAGTCTCTTTGGCCGTTAAGGTTACTTAAAAAATCCCAAATAAATACAGCCTTTGTCAACACAGGCAAGTTTAAAATTGAAAAGTGACCTGCGTTTTTCTGAAGATATTACGGGAATTTTTGTGAATGTTCATTAATTAAATTGCTTTTTTTTAATTGTTATATTTTTCTTAGATTTTTTTGACACCCTTTTCCATTTAAAATTAGGTGCAACCCCCATTTTAGGGTTGAAATGCCATTGGAAATCCATTCAAGTGTCCCCCTTTATACTAAAATTGCCGTGTTCAACCGTTTTTTGCTTTAAGTGTCCAGAAATTGCGCTGATAATTTTCATTGGACCACTCATAATCCGTCTGAAGATCGATGACTAAAACTCGTTTTTTCTCAGGAGGAGATGACTCTAACAGCTTTTCTCTAGTGACTAGACCTGGCTCGTCTAGTGCAGAAATATTGACTATAACTGAACTAGACTACGAGAGTCCTAGGAAAAAGTATGATTTAAGAGTTAGAGCAGCCAGTCCTCCTCTAAGAAGCGATGTTCATGTTGAAGTTATTGTCACAGACGTAAATGACAATGCCCCTGTTTTAAAAGACTTTCAGGTAAGAATTTGAATCGTAAAATAAAAAAATGTTCCTGGCTATTTTTATTTACTTTTTATATATTTATATCACTTTTTGAATATCTAAAATAGATCTGAATCCTTGTGGCGATCAAAACATTTTTTGGAAATGAGTTTTGTCTTTACAGGCTTGTAACTCGTAAATTAATTGAGATACAATAAACATAATACACGATAATACACCAATCGATTCCTTGGGGTTTTTTCTATAAGATACACATTTTTTATATTTTTTTCTTGCATTTTTATGCCACAGCCGATGAAATATATAAAAAATTGTACAATTTGGCACTTACAATTTTCAAATTTTAAGTTTATGGCCGCATATCTCAAAAACAAGTTGAGCTATAACAAAAATTCTTGCACCAATCGATTCCTTAGAGATTTCTCTATAATATTCATGTTACTTTATATTTTTTCTTGCATTTTTATGGCTCAGCTAATGCAATATATAAAGAATGGAATAATGTAACACATAAAAATCTAATCAATTTGGAATATGGGACGACATAAGAGCTTTACTGTCGATATTAAAGAATGTTCTGTCATAATATTCATTTTCTTGACATAAAGCAGTCCACAAATATTCTTTAGAGATAAAATCACCTTCTAAATTTTGTTTCTGAAATATTTTAACACTTAAAATATTTTTTTCAATTGACAACTATTTGAGTCGGTCTGTAAGTCTGTGATTAAAAGATTTAAATCTGATAAGATAATTTTTCAATTAGTTTGACAAATTATGAATTATAAACCTACTAAAAAAATACAGAAGATCTAGTACAATGTTAAATTACCTCAATTTGAGTCAAAAATTTGGATTTTTTAAAAGTCTATATTGATATTCCACAATGTTAAACCCAATGAAACTGATTTAATTTATTCCAAAACAATTTGGGACAATGTGAAACCTTACACAACTGTCTGAAATTAATCCCAATTGACTTAGAACAGTGTTGACCCTTATATAACGATGTTAAACCCTAAATAATTATATTAACTTTGTCCCAAACAGTTTGAAACAATGTTAAACCTTCCACAACATTCTGAAATTAATCCCAAATAATGTGGAACAGTGTTAAACCTTATAGAACTATGTAGAACATTGTTAAATTAGTATAACTTTCTTAACTTAATCCCAATTAACTTGGAACAGTGTTGAACCTTATATAACAATGTTAAACCCTAAATAATTGTATTAACTTTGTCCCAAACAATTTGGAATTCTGAAATTAATCTCAAACAAATTGGAACAGTGTTGACCCTTATATAACAATGTTAAACCGTAAACAATTGTCGTAACTTTGTCCCAAACAATTAGGAACAATGTTAAACCTTCCAAAACTGCCTGAAATTAATCTCATACAATTTGGGATAATGTGTAACCTTATAGAACTATCTAGAACATTATTAAACCCTGTACAACTGTCTCATATGAATCCCAATTATCTTGGAACAGTGTTGAACCTGATACATCTATGTTACACCCTAAACAAGTTTCTAACTTTGTCCCAAACAATTTGGAACAAAGTGAAACATAGTGCAACTGTTTCTACTTACTCTAGAACACTTGGAACATCTTTCTGCCTTCTACAACTGTCTTTTTAAGTCTTCCTAGTAATTTCCAATAATAGTTATACATTAAAACTTACAATTTATAGTTTTTCACTCTAAAATTTTTCATGTACAGCCAAAAAAATCCAAAAAGACCCATTTTTAGGTCCAAAATTTTGATTTTTGAAATAATTCCAAATTGATAGTCGCCGATGCGCTGATTTCAAATTTTCAAACCGACTTCAATTATCTCTTTCCGTTCCTGAGATATTTGACCTCAAAGTTGCACCTCAAAAAAGTGGGTTTTTTGGATATAACTCTAAAACGGGTAGGGACACAATCTCAACGACTATACCAGTGGATTCTACAGGCAAAGTTACATAAAGAAATGTTTTCTCCGCATATACGTTCTTTGGAACGATTTTGTGAAAAATGAGAAAAACGAAAAAAACCGGAATTTCAGTTTTTCGCTTATGAACTTTTTGTCACCAAATCTTTTCATTTTCTAGACTTAAGTAAATACAGATGCGCTGATTCCAAATTTTCAAACCGATTTCAATTATCTCTTACCGTTCTGGAGATATTTGCGTTCAAAGTCAGACCTGAAAAAAAATGTTTTTCAGGAATAGTCCTGAAATCGGTCGAGATACGACCTCGGCGACCTCACCAATCGATTCTGCGGGCAAAATTACATATGTATACCAATTTTCAGATATTTATTCAGGCGGATACAATTTTTAAAGCGAAAAAACGAAAATCGCAAAAATTGAAAAATCGCCTGATGAACCCCTTACGATTTTTTCCGATTTTTGGCCATTTTCGTTTTTTCGCTGTAAAAATTGTATCCATTAGAATATAAATCTGAAAATTGGTACAAAAATGTAATTTTGTCCTTAGAATCGATTGGTGAGGTCGCCGAGGTCGTATCTCAACCCATTTCAGGACTATTCCTGAAAAACTGAATTTTTCAGGTCCAACTTTGAACTCAAATATCTCGAGAACGGTAGGAGATAATTGAAATCGGTTTGAAAATTTGGAATCAGCACATTCTTCTTTACTTAAGTCCAGAATATAAAAAATTTTGGAGACAAAAAGTTTCCGAGCGAAAAACTGAAATTCCGGTTTTTTCGTTTTTCTCATTTTTCACCAAATCGTTCCAAAGAACGTATATGAGGAGAAAACATTTCTTTATGTAACTTTCCGCGTAGAATCGACTGGTATAATCGTTGAGAATGTATCTCTACCCATTTTAGAGATATGGTCAAAAAACACCCTTTTTTGAGGTGCAACTTTGAGAGCAAATATCTGAGGAATGGAAAGAGATAATTGAATTCGGTTTGAAAAATTGAAATCAGCGCATCGACGACTATCAAGTTAGACTAATTCCAAAAATCAAAATTTTGGACCCAAAAATGGGCATTTTTAAATTTTTTTGGCTGTATATGAAAAATTTTAGAGTGAAAAACAATAAATTGTAACTTTTCATGTATGTCTATTATTGGAAATTACTAGGAAGACTTAAAAAGAAAGTTTTAGAAGGCAGAAAGATGTTCCAAGTGTTCTGAAATAAGTAGAGAGACTTGCACTATGTTTCACTTTGTTCCAAATTGTTTGGGACAAAGTTAAGGCACTTATTTAGGGTGTAACATAAATGTACTAGGTTCAACACTGTTCCAAGATAATTGGGAGTAAGATGAGACAGTTCTACAGGGTTTAACAATGTTCTAGATAGTTCAACAAGGTTTAACTTGTTTTCGGAAAGAAGGTGGTTATTCCTGTGTTTGTACTGCTGGTTTTACCGGTTCAAATTGTGACATAACTTTAACTAAAAACGCATGTAAAAGAGATATTTGTAAGAGTGGTTCAACTTGCACTCCCCTTAAAAAAGGAGGGTTTATTTGTGAAGACTGTTATCCCAATAATGGGTATGAACATTATACAGAATTATGTGAGCTTAAAAGTAGAAGCTTTGGAAAAAGCTCGTTTCTTACTTTTCCAAGTTTGAAACAGAGACATCGTCTACATTTGACTTTAAAGTAAGTACTAAACTAAAACCTTTTTAAATTTTTTTAATGGATTTCTCTGTTTTTTTATAAGACACATTTTTTATATTTTTACTTTAACTTGTACGGAACAGGTTTACCAAAATAAAACAACATGCAAAATTAATAAAATTAAGTTTTATAAGCTTGTAACTCAAAAACTATTAAAGATATAGTCTTAAAATCAGAGCATGTAACCGGTTAATAAAAACCGGTAACCGATATTTTTCAGGCCGAAAATACCGGTAACCGTTATCCAAGAAAAAAAATAAACCGGTTTTAGCGAACTTCAACCTTTATTTTAATATCATTTAGCGACAAAAAAATTTAATATTTTTTTTTTATATCTGTGTTTTCTATTTGTATTTGAACATGAGTCATGACAGGTTTTACAATTAACATTTTATTGGAGAGTCATAAATGTAGGTAGTTTCTTTGGCCGTTAAGGTTACTTAAAAAGTCCCAACGGCCTTTGTCAACACAGGCGAGTTTAAAATTGAAAAGTGACCTGTGTTTTTCTGAAGATATTACGGGAATTTTTGTGAATATTCATTAATTAATTTGCTTTTTTTTAATTGTTATATTTTTCTCAGATGGTATTTTTTTATTATTTTTATAAATTAATTATTCTGTAATTTTTTTTAATCAAATTTTTATAATTAATTTCTTTTAATTAAACCGGTTTAAACCGGTTTCTAATTTTCAAAAACCGGTTTTCGAACTTAAACCGTTATTATTATAACGTTCTCTATAAGGGTTAACCGTTAACCAGTATTTTTTTCGGTTACATGCCCTGATTTAAAGACATTATATTACATTATTATTATTTATTATTCAGAATCCAGAGCATTAATACATGCGTTATAAACATATGATAATAAATATTTCACATTCCTTGACCTGATAACGACGTCCTCTTGTTCTCTCTCAATCAGCGTCGGATCGGACCATTAGGACGTGTTCCCTTAACTTGTATAAAACACACATTGTCATTCCAGTTACAACAATTGTCAAAAGCATGCAAATGAACTCATGACATAGAAAGGAGGTGTGACAGGTGACTCCCAATTTCTAGACTTGGGGAGGTACTCCGCAAGTAGTGAACGCTAATTGTATCTAAACTCATTACTATATCACCAAAGCAGAATGGGCCAGTCCTGGCGTGTTCACTCCACGGGACGCGGCCCGCGGGAGGAGAGACATCCACTACTTACCCCAATCTCCATAATGAATGCGGCCTAGCACCTCGTGATTACCAATACCCACTATTTGTATTCATGGGTACTGTAATCTCCTACATAGTCTCGCGACTCTTCCGGAGAGACTTACAACCTTCGGAAGTCCTAGACTTCCTAACATATGTAGATCCCAGATCTACTATTGAATCCTCGATTCATAAACCAGCGCTACAGGCGCTCCTGTGAGTCTCATACTCACCGTAAGTCTCTCCCATGGGTTTCACACCCATTTAGTTAGTAGGTTCAAGGACGTCCAAGACACCCACTAGGTATGGGAAGGTATTCTCTACGTTTGCGGCCACAAACAAATAGTACATTTTGAGCATCAACAAAACTTTTAACAAGAATAACCGTACATTGCCACTCACCTTTAATAACTTCAATCTGCATATCTTTACTTATTGACATCAGGTTAAAAGACAGTCTTGAGGTTACTTACTACACTATTTGGCACGCACTGGCTAACTAACCCCTGGGCCAGCGAATGTTTATGTTTACCACCGCATTTGGTTTCTTTCTCAAGTGGTTTGTGCCAGTGATTCTAAATAACTTCGACTAAGCCAGAATCTGCATCTTACACAAGATGTTAAAAATAAGTGTTCAATATTTAAATGACATGGAGAAGAACACAAAATAAATCGAAAAGTATTATACAATGTGTATTCAAAAATGAATCGTTATTCACAAAAGTTTTGTTCCTGGACTAGTGATACAAATAACTATTGTTATCACTAGTCCAGAAACTGAACTTTTCCGAGAGTGAGTTTATTTTGATAGGCCGAGCTGAAAGCGATACCTGCAAATAAGGCGAGTTCTCGCAAAGGAGTTTCTAAGCATGTGATAAACAAGTTGCGCCGATAATACTTTTAATTTATTAAAGAAATATTATTATTACTTAAAATTTTATACAGTTCAGGTTTTTATGTTAGTATCATTTTCGATTAAGATGGATAAACAATTCACTTGTTTTATTTAAAATTTGGTAATATTTGTTCTAACCTAAAAGAAATAAAACGAATGTGAAATGATATTTTTCAACAATTAACGTAATCGTAATCGTACAACACGGGTATAATATGAATAATAAATCAAAAATAGTTATTTTAATTAACGTTTTACATTTCCAATAAAATAAAATTTAAAATTTTGACAGAATGTAATGCTAAAATATTTAATTTGGTATCCCTATATTTTGCCGGTCTAGGTCTGCAGAGAGTTTCTGGATGATTTTGAGTTTTGTAATACAGTCATAATGGGCCGGAGGCTCTAAAATAACTATTTGCTCTTTGATTCAGATGCAAGATTATATGCTCTATATAACTGTTACTTGAAGTTTTTTTACCTGAAATAATTAGGGAAGCAGGAAATTGGGAAAATATGATTTTACATGTTAAATCCGTACGTTCGGGTGTTCGAGTCACCACCCTGTATGTTCTGATACTTTAAGAATAATAAGTATAATAAAGTTCACAAAGTGAAGGTAATAAGAGTATTCAGCAACGTATATTATAGTTAACAACCGTATTATAATACAATACAACTAACAATTTACAAATTCAGAATTGTAGTGTGGTGCTGTTGTTCTTGGCGTTATAATAGAGGAATCTACATAATATCCTCGGAGTAGTCGCAGTGCAAAGTTCCCTGAAGTGCAGGAGCCGCACAATGTGCATTGTATTCTGGAACAAATTCATGCGATACATTTCATACGCCTGCCCGGGATAAGCAACATGCGTATCAAAAACCAAACAAATCAAATACACACTCAGAAGCGTAGAAGGGGGATGGGATTTCTTTGTATGGGTACCTAAATAATGAAGTTTTCCATGGTGATTATAATACTTTTACTACGAGTACTTCTAATTTTAAATATTATATTATATAAGTTTTCGGTAATAGTATACATATTATACAACAAAGTTGAGAAGACTGTCATTATTGACCTAGCGTCAAGTAACCGAGGGACACAAGGCGCTGGTCAACAATGGTTTTCTCAATCGTGGTATATATGTATATAATTTTTTTCACTACTAGCCTGGACACCCACTATTATTATCCTTTATTTGATTTAAGAAATTGTTTTTCGATAATGAAAACTGACACTTTTAAAGAAACTCAAGTCTCCAAATACAAAATATATTGTTAAAATCATTTAAGAAAAGTGTAAAGTATGGACACACAATATAAATTTGCCGTGTAATTTAAATAAGTAAATCATATAAAACCAACTTATTAAACAGAAATCAGGTTGATAAATTGAAACATTAAATATAAAAGCAAAGACAGCCTACTTAATTTGTGTGAATATTAAGAAACAAGTAAATATTCATGTAAATTTTTTTCTTATTATCAATATAATTTTTTAGTAGGATTGGGATTTAAATGTTAGTAATGGAAAAAGTAATATATATACCACAGTTGAAAAGATCATTATTGACATTTACATAACAACTATCAACACCTGAAATGATTGTTTTATTATTAACTGAATTTTGTTTTTTATCAATTGAATTTCCTGTATTGTTTTTGGAAACCTGGTACTTTATTTTCTTCATCGCGTCTGACATCGTTTCAATAGTATTGAGCCATAAAAACTAACCTACATTTTCTTATTTCTGCTTAATTTGCAATTGTAAAAAATACTCGCATAGTAGGGTTGCTAGACGACTGAACAAGTTTTACTGAAGCTTATGACATTAATGAGGTCTTGCAAAAAAAATAAGTGAACCTTTTTTTGTTTAAATTGAACCTGCAGTGTCTAATTTCTTGCTCTATACTATATAATGTAATTCTTTTTTTATTTACATTTTATGAAATATAACATCGTTTTAAAGTATCATACTAAAAAAAAATTGGGTATGTTCTGGTATGAAGTTATCCACGTGTGGATGCCAGATCCCAAATATTGTGGTTTGGCGCGGTTAAAAGTTGGTAAAGTGAACAGTTTGTGATTTAAAGCATTATAAGGCTTTTGTGTGCTTCTATATTTGCAGAAGATTATTCAACTTGTCAGTTTGGAAATTAAAACATTATATTTTATGTTTGAAACGAAGTAAAGTTGGGTACGAACCTTGATATGTTACTGGACAAGGGGTAAAGTGGGGTAATTCAGCCGCGTTTTCAAGGATGTCATTTTTAATAACAGTTCAATGCAAAGAAATGGCATACATAGAAGAACTTGCAAGGATGGAATACGAAAATAAATTAAGATCTGTTTTATAGCTGGAATAGATTTCTAGAAGAAATATTAATATAAAATATAATTCATAATGAGACTACGACGTATATGTATATACCTACGTATGTATATAACAGTTTTTTCATTATTAAAAGTCAATTTGGGGAAAAATGAAAAGTAGTGCAAGACCTCATTGGTAAAATTGGTCAACTATCAACAAGTTACTAGTGCCATGTGTAGGTTGTTTGCGAATAGTTCTTACAAATAAAAAAAGGATTTGAAGAAAGTTATTGTAGCTACTTAACGATCTCATATCGTAGAGAACTATTATTATAAGAGTAGACACGAATATCTTGATTTTGGAAACCTGTTAATTGAGAACGTTTGGCTTATCAGGCGATCTGCGTGATCTATTTCGCAGTATCACCCGTTGTTGTAGCCGTCGGTGCTGGCTGCCGTTATTCCACTAGACATGACAATACAGAACCGCAGAGCATCTTATCTCAGTGAAGACAGAACGCTAGGCGAGTAGGTAGAGCTCTTCAACGGTAGTGTGTGCCACATACAAATATTCATCAATAACTGAGTTTCCACAAGGTGGAATGAAATTCGGCTTGGTTTCAACACTTTCCATTTCATGGTTTGTTCCAGCGAAAGAGAAATTGATTAATGATCTCTCGAGTGCTAAGAAGTCATTTAAAAACAAAATTAGTTATTGCTAATGTTAAAGTAGACGTTTTCAACTATTAATCAATATCTGTGAGGAGTATTACGAAAACAATCTATTCTTACCAACCAACAAGAGGAAATGTGGTGCTTTCATGCTTATCTGGTTATCAAGTTTACACTTAGGACAAAGCACAGCTTGACATCTAAAATCACTAACGACTTATTGCTCATTGCTGGGTATACTAAATAAATCTGCTTTTATAGCAGATATCGGTAATGTTATACAAAATGCTTAAAGTTTACAAGTATATAGTGTTGGACACATTTATCATGAATCAAAAATAATTTTCTTGAATATAGCAAGCAAATAATCGTTCTGATTACCTGTTCTCACATTCCGATACGGAATAGTGTATTATACACCATGGTTGACAGGCGGTAAGCAGACGGTGTGTTGCATTGTGAGGAAAAAAATACAATTTAATTCACCAATTATTGACCAAATATTTTATCTTTTTCATTATACTTAAATAAATTTATATTGATATTTTAAAATGAATATTGACTAGTTTCTTAATATTCCTAAAAATGTAGTAGGATACATTGATTTTTATATCTGACGTTTCATTTTGTGAACTTCACATTTGATTATTGATTTGTTTTTATTTGATTTATTTATTTAAATTAAACGACAAATATTGTGAATCTCTAGTTGGAGTTTATTAAGATAAATATTTTTTTTAAAAGACATTTTACATTATTGACCTAGGTAACTGGTTACCAAGTAAACGGTGGTGGAAAATAATTTCTCATATCAAATAAAGAAAAATAAAGTTTAGTCTAGTAGTGAAAAAATAGTATATTGTGTATCGAGTGCAGATTAACTATCCATGCGAACATAATTTTTGCGACACGAGTTGTAGTCGAGGTTCGCAATTTTACAAGATCGTGGATATTAGCCATTTTTGACGAATTGCACACTATATTTTTAGGCAATCACAAAAAAACTTATGTATTTGACACTTCTTTCTATAATTTTCACACAATTAATACGTCAATAACGAGAGCCTTTGAAAAGAATGGAAATAATTTTGCCTTAAACTGATTTTTTATACTCATATGTATTTAACACAGTATAACAAAAAAAAAAAAAACGTAGGGTGCAAATAAGTCTCATTTTACCCAGTGTACATATTTTAATGTTTTTAACTGTTACCTACGTCAATCACCGTTTATCACCTGCAATAAACTTTTTCATTGTTTGTTGTGTTATTAGAGAAATAAGCTAATAAAGGAATGTCCCCCGTCCATTAGACTCACAATAGGGCAGGTTTACGTGGTGGTATCTGGCAGTTGTATCACATAATCGGTGGATCGGCCAGGCTAGTGGCCAGTTCTTCCGCAGTTAATTGTCAATGATGAAGCGAGCGATAGCCGAAGCCGTGCCTAAACCATCATTAATTCAACAATGACCACCACGTGCAATTATTCCCTTCAAACATGCCGGAGATCCAGCCGAGATTACGCTATCTGCACAGATTCAAAGCTAGAACACAGCCATTATAAACAAGCCTGTTTAGGATTTATTTTTATTGGTTAATTACCTTTTAACTATTGTGGTCATACGCAATCGATTGAAGGAAATTATTTCTTATACTTCTACTAATAATGTGTCTACATACGGTAAACATACATACATGAACATGAAATAAATATAGAGATGCTTTTTCGATAAGCATTCGATTCTATTAAAAGGGACAAGGTAATATCACCTCATAAAGAACTGGGAATAGAAACTAAACTAAGAAAACTGATCTTAATAACATTGAACAAAATAACAATGAGCATCAAAACTCAGAAAGGAGAAACGGAAGAATTTGTAATAAATAAAGTAGAACGACAGAGTAACTCATTATCAGCAAAGTTATTCAACCTCACTTTAGAATACATATTGAGAAAAATAAGCAAAAGAACGACCAATAAGAAGGATGAGGAGCCAGAGGAATTGTTTTACTGGCCAAAATTTTTAACCAAATTTTCTCCTCTCTAATGAATTAGTCAAAATCTGTTGAACGGTGCTGTGAGTCAAATTCAACTCTTCCCCGATCATTTAGTATTGTCAACCGACTAACTGATCGCACATAACTCGGATTCTGTCGACATTTTCATCAGTTTTGGAAAATGAAGATCTACCGCTGCGTGTTTCATCTTCAATCTACTCTTCCTTCTGAAAAGGTCTAAAACCACCGAAAAATCTGGTCTCTTGAAATAACACTGTCTCCGTAGATCTGTAAAAGTTTCCATTGCACTGTATCCAAGTCTGAAGCAAAACCTGATAGCAAAACTGTTTTATGAAAAAAATAGCTACAAATGACTACCGAGTTTAAACTCGTACTCGGTTGCATGACAACTTCTTGCCTTGTCTTACTTTGAAATTTGCAGCTATTGCCTTGTTTTTGTCTTGTATTTTCTGCAAGACTGAAACAAGAGCAAGAAAAATACAAGACTCTCGTAAAACTCTACTCCAGATTGTGCTCTAGTTTCAGCAAGTCAAAAATTCGAGCAAATATTGAATAGTCTAATTTTGTCCTACTGAAACCAGAGCTGCCTTATGCTCTAATTTCAGCATGTCAAGGATCAGAGCATACACTCAAGAATGCTCTAATTTTTGACCTACCGAAACTAGAGCACAATCCAGAGCAGCTATCTGCTCTAAAATGTGCTCTAGTTCCAGCAGGTCAAGCATTCGAGCAAATACTAAGGAATGAACTGCACTTTTAAATTTAATTTCTTTATTTTTTCAGTTAAATGCAACAAATCTTACTTTCAGTTCATATTTTTTCACTATGATCGTCCGCAAACAGCAAACACTGAAAACAAAACAAAGCATTCTTCTTGTTACAACCATTAATTCAGTTGTTTCTTAAGTATGTCTTTGTTCAATTGTCTTTTATTTGGTTTACTGCAACTTTTACCCGAAATTCCTATGTTTAGTTCTGGGTTTAGACGACCTTGCTGTTTAACTGCCAGTTGTTCTTGATAAGTAAGTTTGAAAAACTAATTTTATGTAATTGAATAACTACATTCATTTTGAAACACGTATTTAAACTTTAAAGTCAATATTAATTTAAGGTAAAATTTAATTTGTAAATACTCGTATTCTTACCTTTGTATGATAATCAAATAAGAACCTGCTTGTGAGCTGCAGTTTTTGCAGCTCGTATCGAGCGACGAACTTATTCCGATGGTAGACAAGATTAGTTAAATCGCGTAAAATACTGTATCAGAATTAATTAGTCAGTAATGTTATGCATGTAGCTAGGCGATTAAATTATTGAGTGATCATTTGACTGTTTATATTATGTCTCAGCGTCGTTATAAAGAAGTAATTTTGTTAGTTGATTTTTATATATAAGCCATCACTGGTACGAAATCATTTCTGTGCATTTGTATAAATATGAGTTTATTTACCATTTTATTAGACATAGCAACCAATAAACGCAACTAACTGCCTTGGAAACCCAATCAAAAACCTTTTAAATGCCGATCAAAAATGACTATTGCTCATAAAAATGATGACGAATAATTGAAACCTTGAATATAGGATCTACATCCTGTCGTATAACCTTAAAACCTTTCAACTCTTTATTCATAGAAAGCAGTAAACTTTACATCCTTGGAGACTTCAACTGTCGGTTAAGCAACAAACTTCCTCTTTCAATTGTTTCTCCATTCATATGCATCAAGTGTGCGTCAATTGTCGATTGTCTTAATTACCCGCGTAAATTGCGAAACGCGACATCGAGTAGGTTTTGTCGAAACAAAGGACGAGCGGAGGATGGGCGAAAAACAGTTGAGTACAGAGTACATAGGAAAAACAATCTATCATTGTTTTATTTATGAATGAGATCGTTAGCAACCACAATTAAAAGGTGTACGGATAGCCTTAATTGAATACACAACCCACGCATCCAAACACAGAACTTCTCGGGCCAGCCAGGGCCGTACCACAGGAAAATTTTCTGGGGGTTGATAAATAATACATAATTAAACATTTATTATTTTTTCTGTGTTGTATTAAGCCAAAATAGTAATAAAATATTGTATTCATATTTTTTAATAATTAAAAATATACTGGTGACGTCACTAAGGTCATTTCATGTATAGAAAGTATAAATGACATCATCATAATTATAATTTTATATGTAAATGTAGAAATTTTTATTTTTAATAACTTTTCTCCCTTTTCACTTCTTTGTACAAAGTAAAAAAAAAATTAAAACTGTAAAAAAATTTTCAACGGAAATATCAATCCAATGACACATTTCTCGTAGTGTTTTTTTCAACTCAAAAACGATTAGCCGTAGAATGTTGAAATTTTGTATAAGTTATTACTATAACATCTAGATATGAACCTCCATTTTCTTGTTCCAATCAGCTTTTTCAAAAGATCAGGTTACTTTTTGCTTACTTAATAAAAATTATAATTTAGTTTTAGTTTTAGGCTTTTTATTTTTGTAGGAAACATTTGATTTCTTATTAATAAAGTGACATTGACAAATGTCAAATAGTTATTTATGATATAAGTGTTAAAAGTGACATTTTATGAGTGAGTGGGGAAGTTTGTGAAACGAAGCGAAGCCGAGTCTTACAAACCCCACGAACGAAATAAAATGTGGATGTAAAATAGTGGATTATTAAATGAAATTTAATTTAGAAAAAATAAATTTGGTGCATTTGGCATACAATGTTGGCAACAATTGCTGTCATGTTCACAGGTTGACACCACCTGGCAGTATTGAAACACATAACAATAAAACAGTGTATGTATATAATAATTAAAAATATTTGTACAAAAATTAAAATAATTTATGGATTTTATGATATTCATTCAAAAAATATTGTACAAATCTCTTGCGTGAACTTTTTTCCCAGTTTCGTTCTATTACAGCGCTCGCAAGCTCGCACCACAAAATACTCAACGAGAAAGTTCGAAGATAAGTAAGGAATGGAAGTTAAAGAATGATTAGCCGTAGAATGATCTCACTTTCAAGTGAAATATGTTTAAATGAAGTACATCAAAAAATGTCTATACCTAAAATTTAATCTAGAAGGAAGTCATGTGGTGTCCACATCAGATATATTTTTTTTTTCATAAGAAATTATGCTTTGTGAAACACGTTTTAAAAATAATATTATACCTTTTTGAAAAAATAAAAATAATCTGTTTTTTTTTTAATCACACGGACACTCTTCCTGTGGAGAGTGCACCACAAGGACCATTAGTATGTGGGAAACTGGTATTTTACTTATGATGACTGTCTGGGTATATATTTTAATTTTGATTTATTTTAATTTAAAAAAATCTGAGTACGTCCCTGTGTTGTCCTCGTGTTACATTTTGCTTAAATTAGCGAGCTACCTAATATATTACACTTAATTAGCTAAACAAAAACAAAATAGTAAAAACAATCTCGCATCAGGGCAGCCTCCTACGCCGAGCGAATGCAGCGATGGTCGATTGTTCTCAGGCAGTGTCAACAGCACCTGTGATGGGAAGAAAATTAAAATTTTATTGGTAGATGCTTAACTGTTTTTGCAACTGTAAATGGAGATAAGTGATATTTATGATTTATACGGAAAGCGTTTACTATTAGCGATATTTTATTGTTTATTTATAATGCCGTACTGAAATAAGCACTAAATGAACTTACACATGTTATTGTATTTTAAGAAAAGTTTGTAATGGCGGACATTAAATACAGTTTTAAATTCATTACTTTGTTTTTCACCGTATAACACACAATATATGAAAATTAAATCATCACGTAACTGTTTACCTACAGCTCATTCATAAATGCTAAATAAACTGTATCTTTATAGCTTCATTTACTAGTCACACTTCATGCCAAATTAACAAATTGCTAAAATTGTATAGAGATTTCAATGCATGATAAATATAGGAATATTACTATTGTTTCATATTTTTTCACTTGGTTAAAATCATTGGATATGGTTGATGATTCTAAGAACTTAAGTTCGAATCCTTGTCGCGTATAATTGCTTACCATATATAGTGGCGGACAAAACTATGAAAACTTAAAAGAAAATAATTTGTAGAAATATATACCTATTTTGTTAAAATAAAGATGTATTATTTTTTCTTACTTTAATAGTCTAAAGAGTATAATTCATAGAAAATTTATACATTTTAACACATAAAAGTAAATTATTAAAAAAATAATTAATATTTTGTTGTAAAACAATTTGCTTTGGTTACAGCTTGATATATTCTGGGAATTTTGTGACATTCATCTTGTAATGCATTTCATAATTCGTTCTTGTTTATTGCTCGAAATGTTCCTACAGGTAGGATAAGTGGGGATGAGATGGACCACTTTTTGGAAAAATAATTATTATTATGTAATATTGAATAATATTTATAAAACAAAATTTATTTTTAACAACATATAATCCAGGCTTACTTATAAGAATGAAGAAAAAAATTAAACTATGTTCTAAAAACTACAAAATAGTTATTTGTATATCAAGGGACTAAAGTATAATTGAGGGCCGGTTTTTCAATCTCTGGTTATAGTGCCGGTTACCTTAACCATCGGTTAACAGAAAAATATCGCATCGAAAATCTGATGTAAGTTGTCAAAAATACTCATTATTTACTATTTCGATGCGATATTTTTCTGTTAACCGATGGTTAAGGTAACCGGCACTTTAACCAGAGATTGAAAAACCGGCCCTAAGTAATAAAAATTACTTTAATCCTTAGATATACATTATATTTTTTTCCGAAATCTTTAGATTATTAATTAATAAGATAAATAATAGTTATTTATGATATAAGTGTTAAAAGTCACATTTTATGAGTGAGTGGGGAAGTTTGAAACGAGGCGAAGCCGAGTTTAACAAACCCCACGAACGAAATAAAATCACTTTTAACACAAATATCATACACTATTTTTCCTACGACCACAGTTATGTACCTATTAGTAAATAAAAACTAAGCATTAGAATGACATTTATGACAGGTCATGATGTATTTGTAATGAACAACTGAACATAAGACGTGTTAAAAGTAAATTTGTTTTTTACTTTTAACACGTTGTCAATGGCAACGTTTTAAAAGTATTTACTGTGTTATAAACTGTTATTTTTAACTTGCTAAGCAACCGTTAAAAATACTATTTTTAACAGTGGTCGTAGGAAAATAGCATTATATGTTTATAAAATGTCAGCTATCTATATAGAGACGAGGATTGTTATTTTAGGTAGTCCAACTCTCCTCCACTATATAGGAACAGAATAGGTTTAAATTTATATATAACTATTCTGTGATATAGGTGAGACGGACCAAGACTATGAGGAGATGAACTATTAACAGATTGTTGTCATTTGTCATATGTAGTACACTCTTCGTGTAAACATCCTTCTGTATTGTTGTTTTAAATAATTTTTCTTGCATCTCGCATATTCGTAATAATCTTCTGTTTCTTCATTATCATCACCCTCTGATTAACCGTTTAACAACAGTTCTTCAGAACTCGTGGAATAGCAACTAGATCGCCTACCTTTTCTATGATTTTTTTTTTCTGTTTACCGGTTGAATTGATCTTTTTAACAATATAAATCCTGTGATCCATCTCTCCTCAGCATTAGGTGGTCCATTTGTCCTCAGAGCAGAGGTTAAATGGACCACTAAATTAACTAAATATGACTGTGTACAAATAGAACCACGTTTTTAGGTTACGTTAAGTCTTATGCACATGTTTATAAAGTATGTACATAAATAATTAGTTTAAACCTACCGAAATAGTACCTAACTAATTGTGTATATGAAGTACAAATTTTTTTTGGCAATTTTTTAAGTAAATCTTGGGTTATTTAGTGCTGACTGCATTAATTTTCCAGCGACTACTTACACTGTCTCTAAACAAAAAAATTAACATTATCTTTGAGAGATATCACTCTAATGTACTTTTAAGACCAAAAGTACATCTTTCTTACCAGTCCATCTTTCCCCGACTTATCGTTATCATACCACATTAGTAACATTTTTACTGATTCTAATTCGATCTTTCCGTACTATTAATTAATTAAAGACTATCTATTAAACGTTGACACAAGCTTGAAGAATTTACTTGCATTTTAGTGGTGTCCGCAGACTCTGTAAGGAACGTACAACTTTTAACACATTGGTATATTTTTATTAATTGCAATTTTGTTTCGAAGTGTACGAACCATCATACTTTTACTTCACCTGTATCAACAAGTATAAATATTTTCATATAACGGATGTGCCATATTTAAAATATGGCCAAAAAACCTGTTGATATATTTATTTAAAATATATTCTGTCTCTCCAATATTTTCACGCGTTCTTTTTAGTCGATTTTTTAGCAAATTCTTTCTCGAAAAAAGTAATAAAAAACCAGCACGAAACAAACAAACAAATAAACAAAAAACAATCAATGTCATGATCAAAACAGAAGAAAGTCGCATAACGGCTTCCATTGACCCCAGCAGTCAATTTTCTCCGCAGCAGACCATCCCAGATAGTCTTCTGTTTCTCCCAGCCGACCAGATCCTGTTCGGAGCTAATCAGCTATGCATATCCCAGAATATGAGTTGTGAACTTTGAAACAAAATATCAAGGCTGCCTAGATATCAATGGAAATATTTATACATATTCCTTTACGGATAATGCAATTGTTTCGCATTCGTTTATTTAATTGACTCTTTTTACAAAACAAAAAACGCTATGAATAATTTATACATAAATAAAATGATCCAGGAATAGAAAATGCAATTAATGATTTATTTCTACACAACTATATTTAAACGTGCTAATTGAATTATTATTCGAAAGGAAAAAGATCATTTTTAATTAATTTAGACATAATTAACAACAAATTGAGTTAGTAAGCGTTTTAGCGTTTATTTTTTGAGTATAAAATGTAATTTTATAATGCTCTAATGTTTAAGGGACAGGAATGTTAAAAGTAAAACATTTGAATGACTTCACAGGTAAAAATTTATAAGTATATATTTGGCATCTGTAAATATCTTCCTCAATTTCTTGTTTAACTGTCAGTCTGCAAAATATGTTATGTGAATTCAAAATCCTATTTTTTTAGTCATACAATAAAATCTATTGATTCGCGTCACCTAAGCAACGTTGGGAATCACTTCCTACGTCTTCTCCAGATTAGCGTGCGGGAAAGTTTGGAAAAAACACTGCTATTTCTACAGCATTTATTAAAACAACTATATTTACAATACAAAAGGTATAAAGTCTCAAAAATTTGTTTGCATAATAATAATAAAAGAAAATTTGATCTTGTTTTCTCTCTTCGTGAATTTCTACATAATATTATCAAATTTTAATTACGTGTTTCTGATTTAAAATTACAAATATTAATTGTAATAATAAGAGTGTCATATAAATAGCTTTTTTTACGACCTTAAGAAAGTATTTTTTCATGAAAATAAAAATTTATTGCTCGTTTACTTGTTATAACTTCGTAAATAAATTTAAAATTAAATATGTACCAAAATTTTATTTACAGAAATTTTACAGTTGTCCCTTTGAAACGTCACCGATCCAAACTGTCAACCATTGATTTTTTTAGTTAAAATTAATACAACATTCAAAATTTTTTTAAAATGACAATTGTGTAGATAAGTATATAGTAAATATAAGTCAAAATTATTACCAACTTGAGAATTGACAATTAAATCTGGCTGTTACTTATTAGCCAAATATATTCATATTGAAAAATGCGTTTTCATTACCATGGAGATCACCACACAGATAAATTTAATCTATTTGGAAGTTAACAGGAACTTTGACAGACGATTGAAAAACCGGCCCTCAGAATAGTAACAGTATTATGAATACTTTTAAGACAAGCAAGTAAAAGTGTATCGTAGCAACAGTTCACTTAATATTAATAAAGAAATTATTAACATAATATTAAAAGCAATTATTTTTACTACATTACGAAAAAAAAATGTCATATGAAATTACATATGTATTAGAATGGGAAACTTCCCTTCTAATGATTGTGTTACACTTATATCATAAATAACTATTATATGTCAGTTAGAAATAGGTTATCATGTTAAGCAAGCATTGAAATTACCAATTTATTTCCATTATTATTTAAAACAGTTACACTTGCAAAAATCCGCGTTGATGTATGTATTTACGTATAAAAAACGCTGCAAAAACATAATTCCTTCAATTATATTGTTAATCATAAACCGAAATGAAGGTCAAGCTGTTGTCCCAGTTTCGCAGAAAAATGGCCATCCGATAACCGTCTTTCACTACGTAACGCCGCGTAACAATGCGCGGATAACAACAGCAAATTACAGAACGGAGCAGAGCAATCATGACATATCCACCATCACGAAACAAATTTCCTATTCACGACGTTGCCTTTGATTGATAACAATTGACGTCAGGTGGCTTAGCTTCCAGGCTCAAACAGGTGATTGTCTTCTACATACAAAATTAGAAATATCAATAATTAGACCCACGGGATTAGATTTATTCGAGTACATAGTTAGGAATTAGGAAAAACTTTTTTCGAAATTGATACTAAAGTACACGATATCACTCCAAAGCCAAAGTAGTAGCTATACTACAACTTTACAGACTCTTATGTCAAAATTTGACTTTATGGATTCATCTGTCAAACTGAATTAACCTATATTTTACTAGTATTATATTTTTGCAATTTAGTTTAACACTACCTAAACTAATAAACATATCATTCTATAATATTATTGGTGAATTTATTTATTATTTACCATTGATAATAATTTATCTGATTTCATGCAGACGACATCTAAGCATAGGAAAAATAGACTCTAGAGAGGAAAATGTACAATGTTACCAACAGTATAACATTAATATTATTATACAAAGAAATATTGGAAAAATTTATTATTTTATTAAAAATTCTTATTTAATAATGATATTCTTTTTGAAAAATTATGGCAATTATGTCTTGTTCTTTTCTTTTTCTACATTATTTTACATTTTGACACCTTAAACATGAATTGGCTTATTGGCAATACTAAACAATTGCTCTGCTAAACGTCAAAGTTTACATAACCTAATTTTCTAGCTTATCATGTTGCTGCGCCTTTTTTTCAGAATAAATTGATTTTTGAAACATGTGAAAAAATGTATCTAATACGAAAGGAAAGCACTTTTTCCACTCTTGCTTGAAGTGGGGCTACGCTCGTGAGTCAAACTCGAGCTCGCTTTCGTCTCTAGTTTGACAAATAATTACCTATTCTTTCACGACATGCATAGGAAGCTCTACTTTCTTCTCGCGAAATAGTGAAGAAAATTACTTTTTTCGAAAAAAGTAGTAGATAAAGTAAATCTTTACAGACTTATGTCAAAATTTAACTTTACGGACTCATTTGTCAAACTGAAATAACCTATATTTTAATAGTATTATATTTTTGCACTACCAAAAATAACAAACATACCTATCATTCTATAATATTATTGGTGAATTAATTTATTATTTATCTTTGATAATAATTTATCTGATTTTATGCAGACTACGTCTAAGCAGGCGTAAACATAAATGAAAATTATAAAGAAATATTTGACACTTTGACAGTACGTTTGCTATCACAGTCATCCCCGTCTCAATAGCTAGCTTACGTTTTAAAAACACATAATGCTATTTATTTATGATTTTAATTAATAATTTAACGATTTTGGAAAAAATATAGTGTATATCTAAGGACCAAAGTATTTTTTATTACTCACATGGTTTATTCTCCTCGACTAAAGCCTCGTAGAATAAATTCCATATGCATATTAAATAATTATACTTTAGTCCCTTGATATTCAAATAACTATTATTTTCTATTTTAATAATGTCGTGTAAAAGGTTTAGTGATTAATCTCTTTTTAATACTCTCTAATGTTAATGTCTTATTCTTAATTTGACACAGTTCCAAATCAATTAAAAAAAGAATAGATTTTTTATGGTCTATTTCTGATACAATCGAATCTGAGACAATTGCCAATCATTCGAGCCGACTCTGATCTTGATTGAAAGTAGCGATTCAATTTTGTGCAGTAATAATTACCAAGGCAAATCTTTTCAGTCTGATTTATCGATTGGATAATTGAGTTTTGCTGTTTGTTGTTTTTTATTAGTTCACCTATTTATTGTCCTTGTAGACATATAGAAATCATTATAAAGATTGAGAAATAATATAAATATAATATCACACCTTATTACCCAATTACCCGTTACTGGGTGTGTCACTTGGCTTCAACGCAAATTTCATTAATGAATTTTTTGCAGTACGTTGTGTTATATCAATACGAAAAATTTTACAATATCTGTATTATTAAATTCTAACAAATATTAGAATTGCAACCTTTTCTATGAATAATTTATTATAAATGTTTTTTATTTTTTATACCCGCATATCTTTATCTAATATAATATGAGTTAAAAATGGGTTTAAGATACATTGTGTTTACTAGATTTTTATTTTGATTGATACAATTTTAGAGCGACTTTTTGACCATTTTCAGTTTTTCCGTATGCATCACAATAAATATTTAAAATTTGGTCGAGGTTGTATTTTGACTTATTACATGTTTAAGAAACATATGTTTCTGAGTTTAACTTTGAAAGCAAATATCTCGAGAACGATAAGAAATAATTGAGTTCTGTATGAAAATTGTAATCAGCGAATTGATATTTATCTAATTAAAAAAAAAATGGAGATAAAAAGTTCCCGAATGAAAATCTGAAATTACGGTTTTTCGTTTCTCATTTTTCACCGAATCGTTCCAAAGAACGTATATGCTGACAATACATTTCTTTATGTAACTTTGCCCGTAGAATAAACTGGTATAATTGTTCCATGTTTGTTTACCAATATACCATAAAACATATTTTTTGAGCTTCAGCTTTGAGAGCAAAAATCCCAGAAACGGAAAGAGATAGTGAGGTCTTGTAAAAAAATTAAGTAAACCTACATTTTATGTTATATAATACCGTTTTAACGTATCATACTAAAAAAGTCGAAAAAATTGTGACGTCTGTAGGTGTAGGTGTAGGTGTGAAGTTATCCACGTGTGGATGCCAGATCCCAAATATTGTGGTTTGACGCGTGTAAAAATTGGTAAAGTGGACAGTCTATGATTTAAAGCATTGTAAGACTTTTGTGTGCCACTATATTTGCAGAAGATTATTCAATTTGTCAGTTTGGAAGTTGAAACATTATATATGACGTTTAAAACGAAGTGAATTTGATACGTCACTGGACAAGGGGGGGTATTGGGGTAATTCAGCCGCGTTTTGAAGGATATTATTTTTAATAGCAGTTTTCCATTATCAAAAGTCAATTTAGGGAAAAATAAAAAATACTGGTCTAATATTTTTCATTATTTTATTGGTTGAAAACTTCTAAGAAAATTTAGGGAAGTTAGTTACGGAACGTTAGTGACTTTGGAGACGCACCAAAATCCTGATAATTTGAATTCTCAAATTATAGTACTACAATATTAATATCGTTAAATAGAAAAAAATATAACAATTTTTTAGTCTAAAATATTTTTTAATAGTAGTATTTTATAATTAAAAGTAAATTTGGGGAAAAATAAAAAATATGGGTCTAATATTTTTCATTACTCTATTGATTAAAGCTAAAAATGAAAAATCGTGCAAGATCTCATTAAAGTCTGTAAATCGTCGACGTCTATCAATATCAAAATGGACCATTTTCAGAAACAAAAATTTTAGAACCAAAATGTGTACATTTCAGTTCAAATAAACGATGGTTTGCAAGTGGGTAACAAATAAAAAGTTAATACTGGACTGGAACGATTACCAATCAGCAAACAGAGATTTAGGTGTAGGTGAAATGTGATTTATGCATGTGATTTGAATTGAAGATGAACATATAAAAAGTAAATACTAGAACGAGTTGTCCAAATAAGCGAACAACGTTTTAGGTGTAGGTGAAATGTGATTTTTGCATGTGTTTGGGATTTGGGGAAAAATAAAAAATACGGGTCTAATATTTTTCATTATTCTATTGATTAAAGCTAAAAATGAAAAATCGTGCAAGATCTCATTAAAATCTGTTTGGAAATTTGAAATCATCGATATCTATCAATATAGACCATTTTAAGAAACAAAAATTTTGGACCCAAAATGCCTATTTTTTGATTTGGTTAATTTCGCTGGTGAATAAACAAGTAGCTAACAAATAAAAAGTAAATACTGGAACGAAGTAGTCGAAGTAAGCAAACAGAGATTTAGGTGTAGGTGCAATGTGATTTTTGCATGTGTTTGGGATTGAAGATGTAATGGTATTCTCGTACATCGATATTCGTCGGTTGTTATGATTGTTATTTACCGTTGGTGCACGGAGCGACCAGGCAATGTTCACGTCGGCACGGGATTTATGGAGACAAGTCTGCTGAAAATCTGGAATGATTTAGTGCCGGCCGACAATGCTTACATGCAACGCACACCGACAACCATAGATTTATGGATGTTCCAGCCTTAATTATTTCATTCATCCACGTACCCGGAGCCTAAGACGACAGATAACACTCAACCAGATTACGGATTTTTAGCTGGAAAACCCAACATTCACGTACTTCCTTGAAACTTTTCTCTTCTCATGATCTTATTCTGTCATAATTCGCTCTTTTAAGTAACTTCTTCATCATCTGGGGCACAATAGTCCTATGAGGAACAAGCAGTGTTTCTTTTAGGCAAAGTATAAACCTATCGCCCCTCGGGATTATTAAAAATAATTTACAACTATTAAAAAATTTAAAATTTAAACATGAATACTAAATTCGCTAAAACTTCTAGATGTATTGTGCAATGATGTCGAACCTTTGAACTCGATGTGTCAAAATTCGAAAAGAACCTTGCTAACTCGGGTGGCATGTCACATCACAGAATAGTTATGTACAGAAGCGACACTCCGTGTCGGTATCTTTAATGTTGACCTAGTCAGTTCTATGACCTTGGAGCATTGTGGACCTTTAAAATTGTTGGCTCGAAATTTAAATTTTTGTTTAAATGATTAAGAATGTAAAAATACTAAGATTATAAATTTATCAATATAATAAACTATAATATAATATTTTGTAAATATTTTTATTAAACCAAATGTCTGTATTTTGCAAGTTCATCAATAAGCACAATTTTATATTTCTTGCTTTTTGATTTGATTTCAAATTCATATGACTATATTTCATATCATAAAATATTCTACGTCTTACATATAATTCTCTTAATAATCTAGTGCAGAATTTCTCGAGTTGAAACCCATTTTTTTTACTAACTCATATAAGCAATTTCCTACACCTTTAATCACCTATAACACCTACAAATCAATTCTTCAATATTTATATAAGAAGTATTTTCTAAACAAAATATGTAATAAAAATATTCGTTTATTGTTTTTAAATTCACAAACTCAGAATTCTCCAAATTATAATCTTTATAATTTATAAATATATTGTTGTCTAATTCGAAATTTTGTTAACAAATCGTCTCACAAGCTTCATATTTGTGTATTTTTAAATAATTGGATAACAAGTACAACTTCGAATTAGCCAGTATCATCATATACCTACATGGACGTCGACAAAGCGTGGAAAGCTGATACAGCTTCTTCCTCTTTGAAGTATGTGATCTCACATTATAGGCTCGCTCTCGCAAAAGTTCAGTTTCTGGATTAGTGATAAAAATAACTATCGCTGCTTCTGCAACATTTTATGTTGTGTTTATTTTATGTCGAATTTCTTCAAATTCACTTTTAATCCTAATTCCACAATCTACAATATCCACTAATTAGAGTAGACATTTGCGAGAAACGAGAAGGTAACACATGTATTTTTTCTCGGATAAGGTGAGTGGTCCGTTTATCCTGATGTTGTGTTTAGCTAGGCGGGCAGGGCAGACAGGTGTGTTGTGTAGTTAACGGATAACGGCACCGCTGTCTTCTCTACATGCGCTAAACTCCTAATTTGCCGCGAAAGATGACAGCTACATGCTAACTATCATATGCAGCAAGCTTTTTATCGCCTCCGTCAACCGGCAAATTCGGGACACCACAACAAACAACACTTCAATCAAAATCGTACAGAAATTGTGTCAAGTCAAGAAGAGTCTGGTTCTGAACTAAAACTACCAGTGAAAAGAAAATTGCATATCAGGATGAATATACATATTCTTTATTTAATTTCTTAATGGGTGATGTAAATTATATATATATACAGTTTTGTTCATCATATCTAAAAGTAATTGCACTCCTCCAGTGGCGTATACAGATTTCTGTTAAGGGGGGTATTTTCAAAGAGAAATACAAAACAATAATACCTACTACAAACATGTAACAATAAATATATTATAACTATACAGGGGGTCGCACATAACTTAAGCATGAGGATCTCGAGAACGACAAGAGATATGAGGTCGGTTAAATTAGACCAAAGTTGTCGCATTAAGGGATCATTTTAACCATGTCTGTTTTCATGAAAAATCCATAGATTACTAGATATGAACGAAAATGTAATTTTTTTTTCCTTAATTTACTGCATCTGTCTACTTATATTAAATGTAAATGTCCAATGTACTTTTATTTATTAAATTTTTAACATGATATTTTAACAGTCATTATATGTAAACAAATCGTTATATTTGACATTTATTATAATGCGTTTTTAGAATACGGGCATAAGTGATTTTGGTGTGCACATTCTTTATAATGAACGGGGGTTTTTAAAATTTTTCCATCGCGTACCGTTCTCAAGTTAAGGGTATCAACTTTAATTTTTCTTATGGAGCTTATAGTAGGTTGTGATAATTTTGAATAGAGTTTTTTTTGCTCTTCATCCATATAAAAAAGTCATATTTTTGATTAGCTCAACTATGTTGATTATTTTAATACTTTAGGGAAAAAGTATATAATAAATGACATAAAAGGATAAAATTGTGTGTATCACACGCCCAGAAATTATTTTGCGAGATTTCGCAATATTCACATTATTGTCTAAATAAACTCACTCTCGCAAAAGTTTAGTTTCTGGACTATAGTCCATTTTTTTTAAGAATGCAATAACTAGAAACCTGATTTACACTATGACAAATTGACAATCTAGTTACAAAATTTGACGCTAAATTCAAATATAGTTACTTGAAATAAACGAAGATAAATGTCAAATTTCATTTTTAAAATACTAATTTAAAATAAGAAATTAAATAAATTATAATTATTAAAAAAGCATATGGAAACGCATATATTTCAATTTAAAACATATTTAACTTTATTATAATAAAACTGCATTTAAATAAATATGTAATACTTTCACAAAGATATGATATAAATAATAAAAAAATTATCTTATTATGTGGTATTAGTCTGAATCCATTATTTTTTGTCCACTATTCAAAAGTTTTCCCTTCGAATTTTTCTTTATATCCAGGGAAGTACTGGGCGCCCCGTTATCAGCCATGGTAGTATAAAAATCAAAATTATACGACGCCGACGGTGCACACTTTCTTCAAAAAAATAAAACATCAAAACCAGAAACAACGAACGAATACACCAAATGGCAACAATAATAATCAAATGCAAACAAATAAATGGAGAAAAACGCAAAAATCAAAATGATACAAACAGATTAGATGAAACTTGAGAATTGACACTTCAACAATTGACAGCTGACAGCTCAATATGCAATGGTGTACAAACAAAAATATATTTGGAGTTAATGAATTATTTGGTCTTTAAATTTTAAATTGAATATTAAATTATATATAAGACATTATTGTGTATAGTAGTTATTAGCCGTAATATAATTTAACGGTCTATTATATTTAGAAATTATTCGTAGTATTATATTCATTTAATTACATAATTATCACCAAATTCTGCGCCAATGACTAAAAATTTATTTGAAAAGAGAGAGATGAGTAGAGAAAAGGCTGAGATGGAGAAGTAAATATCGTCGGTGTAAACTTCTCCTCGATTTAAGCCAATCAGAGACCAAGGTCAAATAAGCCCTATCTTCCCTGTACTGCATGCTTAAAAAAAATGAACTATAGTGATACAAATAACTGTAGCAAGATCACATTTAGAACACAGTGTTGAGGAAGCACCTTATATCTTTAAAAGAATCTCTCATCTCTCTGTCATATTTTTGCTCGTTATATTTAATTTGAATGCTGCGTACTAATAAGGAGTAACCCGATAGTGTATGTATTGTATTACAACAAATGTAGAGTCATGTTAGACAAATATTAACAAATGCCACTTGGTTGCAAAAGCCGAGTCTAACACCATCCCAGCTACATTCTGTGCCTAACGGTTCCCTACACTTAAACACACATGTTTCTATGAGGACTACTTCACTATTCATATAACTTACCGGTCTCTACAATGACAATATATTCGCTATACACACACCTGGATTTTTTGCAAAATATTAACAGTACCACTTATAAACTCTATTCAATACGAGAAACACAGTTAATCAGAAACTAGTTGTGTTTAAAAAATATTTCTATCTTTTTCTCACGTTCCGCAGATGGATATTTTTTTGGTAGAATATCTCGAAAACGAAAAGAGATAATTGAATTTTGTTTGACAATTTCCAATTAGTACAAATTTACTTTAGTTCAGACAATTAAAAAAGATTCGGATTGACAAACTGACATTTAGTTTTTAGTTCCTTGTACGAACTACGAAGTGTATAAATTAAGTAATAAGACTAATTAAAAAAAATGTTGGAATAAAATTATAATTTAATGTCAATATCTCAAAATAACTTCCTTGGAAAGCCACACCACAGAATAGTTACATACAGAAACGACAATCCGTGTCGGTACCTTCCATGGTACCCTATTCAGTTCTATGACCTTGGAGCATTATGTAGACCTTTAAATTTGTTGATTTCTCCTATCTCTCTCTCAGATGTGACGAAACTTTCCGATTCTAAACAATGAGCCCTTTATATTTGTTGACTTTCTCCATCTCTCTCTAATTTTCGTTTTTCTGTCTTACTGTCTCGTCTGTATAAACCTATTCTGTGACCAGTACTGGAGACAGTTCTTCTTATCCTCATGGCAGTGCTAGAACTCGGATACTGGAATCATCGTCAGCTGACAGATTACAGCCGTTTAATGCCCAGTTGCACCAACAAAACTTAAATTTTAAGCGACACTTAAACAAAAATATGCTAATCGAAATTTTGACAGCAATGTTGATTAGTTCACTTGACATTTTATTCCGATTTGCTATTGTCTATTTAAGGGACACTTAAAATTTAAGTAATATTGGTGCAACCGGCCATAAATGTTTTAGAGTATCCCAAAATGAGTTCCCTTTTATTTACAATCTGAAAGTAATAATTTCACAATAATAAATTAATGTTTTGGTTTGGTCAGTAATTTTGTACTTATCTAGATACCTACCACTACTAAAATGTTTGTTGTCATAATCGTACAAGACGAGTATAATATGAATAATAAATCAAAAATAGTTGTTTTAAATAACGTTTTATATTTCCAATAAAGTAAAATTAAAAATTTTGACAGAATGTAATGCTAAAATTTTTAAGTTGGCATCAGTACATTTTGCCGGCCTAGGCCTGTAAACAGAGAATTTCTGGACGATTTTAAGTTCTGTAATACTACGCATAATGAAACGGAGGCGCGAAAAAGTTATCTTGCACATATTTTATCTTGCAGATATTTTATTATCCACACATTATATCTTCCATTCATTTTATATTCCACACGTTTTATCTTCGCTAGTGTTTCATCTTTAAAATATTGTAATTATATTTTTCATTCATTTTATTGCCCATGCAATTAACATATTTATAATTAGATAAAATATTCAGTGTTAAAGGTCTCTAAAGATAAAATGTGTAAAAGATAAAATGTGTGAAACATAAAATGAGTGGATGATAAAATGATATGGAAGATAAAATGTGTGTAAGGTAACTTCATTCGCGAATTAAAAGTGTACACGATAAAAGGTGTGTAAGTTTGAATGTGTACAAGATACAATGTCTAGCAATATAACATGTGTGGAGGATAAAATGTATAAGCCCGATACAATTTACTTCATGCTGATTGGTTAGTCATTAGTGATAGCAAGAGAAACAACAATGTACTAATATACATAATGTAAAAAGAGATAGCTCAGTTTGTTTTCTAACCTAAAATATTGATGTCATCGAGGTTAAAATGTGCAGTGAATATAGTTGGAGATAGAAAATGGAAAGTGTCCACTTCCCAACCCCAGCTATACTCACGTTAGACTGCCTATCCTCTTGGAAAATGAGATTAACAATAATTAACTTCCCAACTATTTAAAAGTCAGAAATTGTGAATACTAACCGATTATGAATAAAAGTGCATTTCGTTCGTGATAGACAGAATATTTTTTTCACGATTTTTCTTTTTCTAATTTATTTATTTTTGTTACAGGTAAAGAACATCTTCATATTCTTCATTTTAAGAAACTCATCTTAAAAGTAAGAAACACTATATTATATATTTCTTTGATTTGCAATATTTTTACCTGTATTAAAAATATGTATGCAATAATTGCAATATAATTTAATTGTTTTTTTTTCTATAGCAGATGTTAAAGTGCAATTTTATCAACTCAAAATAGTGGATAAAGTAGCACTTTAACCGCAAGGGTAGATAAAGTAACACTTTAACAGCAAGGGTAGATAAAGTACTTTAACTTTTGTTTATTTGAAGTACATTTCCATAACAACGCACACTACTGACATTTTAAAATTGTTCTTAAATAATAATTTAATTTTTCTATTTATTTTCTCTTTAAAACCTGCTATAGAAAAAAATAGAATTTTATACACGACGATAAAATGAAATTATCGACTCGCGAAAAATAATTCACTCGCGATCATATCGCTCGTGAATTAACACTTTCCGCTTGTCGATAAAATATTATTTTATCGTCTTGTATAAAAAATAACTATAGATTAATTTAAATTATTATATTTTTCTAATTTTTCCACACACGTCATTTTCATCCAATCAGAATGCTTCATTTAATGGCCGTATGTAGTTTTTTAGTGAAGAAATTTGATAAAGGCGAGTCTGTTTCTTAAAAATTGTAATTTTTAAGATTTAACTGCGATTGGAACGAAGAAAAAACATTCCAAATTAAATTGTATATGTGAATGTTTAATTTCTTATTTATTATAAAATATAGGAATGATTGTTTAATTCTTTTGGACATCATCAAACTTTTTAAATTAAACGCCTAATATTGTAAAGTAATGTTATCTAAGAAATAAAGTATACATATAATCTACTGTAAATCTGAAACAGCGTTAAAAATACTTGAATTAAGGGACGTATTTGAAATATAGTTCGCATCTCACGTGTTAAATTATTTATCACTGAGTGAATTTATTTTATGAGATCAGCAACGACTATAATTAAAACTTGTAAAGTGTTTTATAATTGCGAATAAATTTATGCCTTGCTTCATAAAAAACATTCGTTCTTTTCTTGTTGTTGCCGCTATATTTACAGTTTTAATACAGTGATATAAATTCCCATAAAAATATTAAATTTATGTTAAATATGTGTTATTATGTAAATTAAAGTGTGCATTAAATTTTAATAAATGGCGCGTATGAAATACTGCTGTATCTTCTGAGATTAACACATTGAAACAGACACTGCTCTACAAACTGTAATTTCCCTCTCTGTAGCACAACGCTTGCACATCGTTTTGCGTTTCAGTTTCACTCTAATCGCGCAAAACAAAGAGTGCTAAATATATGAGAAGTATTTACTGCAATTTGCGATTTATATGCTTCATTGCACACTCCACTTTTCAAATAAAATGCCGCACATTGTAATCAAATAAAAATAATAAACATATCACTCACGGCTTCCCTAGGTGTGCCAGATCTACCTCATACCAGGTATTAATCATATATTTATACCATAAAGGAAGTTTACCAGACGTTTAGCAGGACTGGAGAATTCACCAATTATGTGGGAAATAGATGATAGATTTTGAAAGGACTCGAACTCGGGATCTTAAAACAATAGATCTCTTTACATTATATTTAAAAAATCAAATGTGGCTACCACATAATAGACTGCTATATTCCTATTATTATTACCGAAAATTAGGTTTACATAAACATCCGATTTAAATTAAATATCTGATTATTTTTATTTAAATCTGATTTTTTTTGGTTCAAAACAATTAAAAAAATATATAATTAAAATGGTATAGTACATTTTAAAAACGTGTTTTACAAAAAGTGCTATTTATGTAATAAGTACATAATGTAGGTCTTTATTGACGAGTCTTACAGTTTATGGCTGAGTGAGCGAAGCGAACGAGGTAAATAAATAGGGAGAGTCAATAAAGCCTAATTATGTTAATTATTAATTAGAAAAAAAGTAAAATGTTCATGATTTTAGAAGAATGAATTAAGTGTGCTTTTCTATTGTTTGAATATGAATTTATTTGGTCCGGTGGCAATGTCAAAATTTTGTTTGAAGCAAGATGCAAGCGTGTCGGTCTCAGAGATCTAATAATGAAAAAATAATAAACATTCACTATTTCCTCAAGCAAGCGTATATAGAAAGAGACATACAATTTTTTTTAACTTTATTTTACTAGTAAAGTAAAGAATCAATAAAAAAAATATAAAATCCGTTTGTAAAGATACTGGTTGTAACGACAAACTGGTTATAAAATAAGAATTGTGCCACTTGTTTGAAATCCCATATGTTAACGTTATTTTACTTTCATCAATTATATCGAAAAAAAAATGAGATTCCCTCGATAACCCTTCGGAAGTGGCGCCCTTTTCTGTGACACGAGAGGTGGTGTCAGGTCTGAGAAACCCATGTCAAAAATAGTACTACCGGGGTATTTTTTGTCCAAAATAATAGTAAGGGGTGCTTAATTCAACTTTTTATTCTATAAAAACGAATATTTTACATAAAAAAATAATACAAATAAAACTTTTAAACCCTGTAAATATGTATATATTGAAGAAAGTATTACTAGACGGAAACTACCTTATATTATTCGTTTGAATAACCATACAAAATTTACTGATTGTTACTGGTTTTACAGATTGTAAATTATAAATGACAGGATAAAAAAAAAATAATCATACACTTGACATTTTATTTCGATAAAATATAGTTTAACATTTGACATATGGTACAAGCAGCTATAAATATTTTTTATAGTTAATATTTGTGAAAATGTTTATATTTTTATTTTTTAAACATTGTGAACTTTCTCGCTTTTACAAAGTTGCTGGTCGTGTAACTTTCGTCTGGATCAAAAACCCGTCCATCCGAATTTGGCTCGCGATATTTTTACGACCCTGATACACGACAATATTGCAGCAGATGAACAAGGAACTGAACGCGACATGCGGACGAATTCGGAATGAACGACCTTTGTGAAGTGTACCCACTCCCAACGACGAATCATGTCAGAAATATGACAAATATTTTTATTTCTCTGCACTGATTCAGAAGTTACTGAACGCTGGCTAGGAAAACATAACTTGCTTACTTTATGAAGAATGCTTTTATATTCTCACAACACATAAAAACTCATGGAACATAAAAATATTTTTGTTCTGTACGTAACAAAATTACAGGTAGCGAGAGCACGGCCGTTTCAAAGTGCATTGACGGTTGAGGTCCAAAAAATTTGTCTCCCTAAAGTTTCTTTTATTGTTTATAATAATATAAGTTAAAATTTAAAAGATAAAATAGTTTTGTTTAAATAAGAATTCTGTAAAAAATATCATTTTTAATAATAAAATATTTGAAACCGTAATTGATTACAAATTCTAAATTTGGATATTATTCAGGATATGTATTAAGTTATTAATCAAATTTTTAAGAAAAGTTTGTAAATTTACTTTTATTTGAATCAGATTTAAATGCAAACGATCAAACGACATAGTTTCAATGATTGTTAGTCCAAAATATTATAAACTTATTCATAATTTGAAAATCAGCTTACAATCAGGAATATGACCATATTTTTTTTCTTCCATTTTATGATTCTGTACAAAAAATAAAAATATCCGTATTTTTTTAAATCTTGATAATCCCGGATAAAAACAATAATAAAGTTTTGGTGAGGGTATATGTGACGTCACGTAGGTGACTTAGATAGAGAATTTGAATTCATTCGATAAAAATTATCTATCATAGAATAATGTACATTCGGAACTTATCGAAATTATAGACAATATATACGTCTGCCGCCTTATATGTGTAAATTAAATCCCATTGAGTTCACATGGGTGAAAAGATACATTCGGGAAAACAATCCTTCTGGAAATTTAAACTCAGTAAATTTAAAAGATATTGCCCTAAAACTTTGTAAAACATATAATATTTGTAATTTTATTAAAGTTCATTAAATTTTGGTACGATTATGGATTATATTACTTTCCCTTAACCGCAGTGATAATGAGAATTGTCCGGACACGCCAAGTTATCTTGAACGCCCAGTATATATGGGATAGGAAAAGGGTGGGAATTTGAAAACTAGATTTGAGGACATATTTTGCGATAAATTTAAAATTTCTAAAAGATTGAAATTTAAAAACACAATGCAAAATTCTCCTCCCCTCATTTTGTATGGTGGCCTATCTACCTCTCCTGACGAGCCGCCACTGTGTTTGAATGTTCACACTGAGGCAGAACATTTTGAACAATTACTTTAATAATTAATTTTGTGTAAAACATAATTAAATAAATAAAATGAAGTGTAATCATAGCTTAGTCTATTAAATTTAATATCGCCTATAAATCATGTAGTACAAGGTATTTTAGACTTAAAATTACCTGAGGAATTCAAAACAGAAAAATGAAAGTTAAGTATTCGCAAAAAAATACAAAAAATTAAGTGAATGTATGCGACTTACGTGAAGATGATTTTGGCTGCTATTGTGTTAAGTTGCCTCATGTAAAATACAAAGTATGATACTTTATTTATTTGGAGAAAAATAAGTCATACTTTCTCCCTGAAAAGAAACTCTTGTAAGCTGATACGTCGTTGAGTAGCATTATCATAATTTGCGATCTTTTGAAATATAAATTTCCTGGGGAATAATAAACGGGAGAAATGTAATATGAGTTTTGGAACGCTGGACAATAACTTTGCGAAGCGACTGTAGGCCGTAGACTTGAAAGAAGTGTTGGCTCGACGTTTATTCCCGTACTTTGTTATCCGGATGGCGTAAATGACAATTCCTCTACTTTATTTGACAATTATTTTTTGGTTTAATTGGTCTTCTGGTTTATAGCGGGAGTCTGCTGTTATTTACTTCCATTTTATTGCTCTAATTAAAACAGAAGTAGAATTTAGTTCATAAAATCGCTTATTTATGAGAACTTAGATCATTATTATTTCTAGATTTTAACGGATGTCACGAATAGACGATATTCAATATGCCGTCAGCGATGATAGCGCTATGGTAAATTCTGTAGCTATTCGCACAAATAAATATGAAATAGCTGGATAATCAAATAGACAGTTAGTGGAAGTCTCCTGAAAATTAATATAAATAAGTTTAAAATAACAGATGATAATGTATCAAAAACAAAATTAGAACATGACATGATTTTTAGTTATTTCTATTGTTTCAGGTTATTTTCTGTAGAGTGCAAAGTTGTTAATATTAAAGCAGAGAATGCCGACAATATCGATAAAGTATAGAAAAGGAAAAATGGCTTCAAATTGTAAATGATAATAATGATAATAGAAATTGAATATTAAGTGGGATAATAACAGGTACGTTAAGCCAGCACAACCATTGCAGCACAACCAAAAAAAAATTATGAGAATATTTAGTACTCATTAATTACTAATTAATTACCAAAAAAAAAAATTTATTACTGTTATTTTTTTAAAAAAAAATGGGGTTGTGCCAGCTTAACTGTTAAGCTAGCACAACCCAAAAAAAAAAATAAGTAAATACAACAAATTCCTTAATATTCATTGATTACACATTTATTACTAATTAATTACTACATATTTACTAATTAATTCATAATTAATTACTTATAAATTACTCCAGTAGTGAACTTGGATGTTGTTTCTACTGATCTTCCATTGCCATATTGGCACAATTAAAAAATAAACTATCCTATATTTAGTACTAATTAATAATTAATTAATTACCGCAAAAATAAAATTATTACCCTTGCCATATAAAAATAAATGGTGGCTGTGCCAGCTTCTCAGTGAAGCTAGCACACCACCAATAATAGAGTAATTTTTGTGTTATTATTTAGTACAAATTAATTACCACAAGCAAAAATTAATTACCGTTATCATTAACGAGAAAATGCAACTTTTCGAAATTTCCAAACGAAGCTAGCGCACTAACGCGAAAGAACATTTTCCTATGTCAAAATGCTTCGAAAATAAAATAAATGAAGTTGACAACTATACTTAACAACAATAATTGTAAAAATAAACTATTTAGAAGAGATTGTGTTGGAGTAAAAAATGGTCAAATAATGTTTAGCGAACGGTTCAGATTGAAAAATTTAGTTTGAGATTAAAATGTATATTTACAATTTATTACTGCGGCACAATCTCTCTTAAATAGTTTATATCGACAATTATTATTGTTAGGTATATTTAGCAACTTAGTTTATAAAAATTACCGTTGTCAAAATTTAGTTTGAGATTAAAATCTCTTCCAAAATCTATCTTTCCAAGGAAATCGATCTCTAAACTATATTTAACAATTTATTACTATGGCACAATCTCTCATAAATAGTTTATATCGACAATTATTATTGTTAGGTATATATAGCAACTTAGTTTATAAAAATTACCGTTACCAAAATTTAGTTTGAGATTAAAATCTCTTCCAAAATCTATCTTTCCAAGGAAATCGATCTCTAAACTATATTTAACAATTTATTACTATATCACAATCTCTCTTAAATAGTTTATATCGACAGTTATTATTGTTAGGTATATTTAGCAACTTAGTTTATAAAAATTACCGTTACCAAAATTTAGTTTGAGATTTAAATCTCTTCCAAAATCTATCTTTCCAAGGAAATCGATCTCTAAACTATTTTTAACAATTTATTACTATGGCACAATCTCTCATAAATAGTTTATATCGACAGTTATTATTGTTAGGTATATTTAGCAACTTAGTTTATAAAAATTACCATTGCCAAAATTTAGTTTGAGATTAAAATCTCTTCCAAAATCTATCTTTATAACGAAATCGATCTCTAAACTACATTTAACAATTTATTACTGCGGCACAATCTCTCATAAATTGTTTATATCAACAATTATTATTGTTGGGTATATTTAGCAACTTAATTTATAAAAATTACCATTGCCAAAATGTAGTTCCAGATTAAAACCTATTCGAAAATCTAAACCGTTCGCTAAACATTATTTGACCATTTATTACTCCAACACAATTTCTTCTAAATAGTTTATTTGTACAATTATTGTTGTTAGGTATAGTTGTCAACTTCATTTTTTTTATTTTCGAAGCATTTTGACATCGGAGTATGTGCTTTCGTGTTCGTGCGCTAGCTTCGTTTGGAAATTAGAAAAAGTTGCATTTTCTCGTTAATGATAATGGTAATTAATTTTTGCTTGTGGTAATTAATTAGTACTAAATAATAACATAAAAATTACTCTTGTTTTTGGTGGTGTGTTAGCTTCACTGAGAAGCTGGCACAGCCACCATTTTTTTAAACGGCAAGGGTAATAATTTTATTTTTGCCGTAATTAATTAGTTATTAATTTGTACTAAATAATGGGATAGTTTTTTTTTTAATTGTGCCAATATGGCTGTGCCACCTTCACAGCACCTCGATCAGCCAGTATGGAAATTCGAGTTTAGAATTAATAACTCCAGCACAATCAGTCATAATGCAATTTATAATGCATCCATCGATTAAATATTATCGAAACTTGACTTTAGGAATTAATTACTCGAGCACAACCAGTTATAATGTAATTAATAATGCATTCAAGCATAAAACACTATGGAAACTCGAGTTTAGAATTAATTACACGAGCACAACCAGACATATTGCAATTTATAATGCATTTATCAATCAAACAGTATGGAAACACGAATTTAGAATTAACTTCTAGAGCACAACCAGTCATAAAGCAATTTATAATGCATTCATCGATAAAACATCGAAACTTGAATTTAGTATTAATTACTCCGGCACAACCGGTCATAATGCAATTTATACGAGTTGTGCATTCATCGATCAGAAATAAATCAAATTGCTAGATATACCTTGATAATGAAATGCATTATAAAATGCATTATGACTGGTTGTGCTGGAGTTATTAATTCTAAACTCGAATTTCCATACTGGCTGATCGAGGTGCTGTGAAGGTGGCACAGCCATATTGGCACAATTAAAAAAAAAACTATCCCATTATTTAGTACAAATTAATAACTAATTAATTACGGCAAAAATAAAATTATTACCCTTGCCGTTTAAAAAAATGGTGGCTGTGCCAGCTTCTCAGTGAAGCTAACACACCACCAAAAACAAGAGTAATTTTTATGTTATTATTTAGTACTAATTAATTACCACAAGCAAAAATTAATTACCATTATCATTAACGAGAAAATGCAACTTTTTCTAATTTCCAAACGAAGCTAGCGCACGAACACGAAAGCACATACTCCGATGTCAAAATGCTTCGAAAATAAAATAAATGAAGTTGACAACTATACCTAACAACAATAATTGTACAAATAAACTATTTAGAAGAAATTGTGTTGGAGTAATAAATGGTCAAATAATGTTTAGCGAACGGTTTAGATTTTCGAATAGGTTTTAATCTGGAACTACATTTTGGCAATGGTAATTTTTATAAATTAAGTTGCTAAATATACCCAACAATAATAATTGTTGATATAAACAATTTATGAGAGATTGTGCTATAGTAATAAATTGTTAAATATAGTTTAGAGATCGATTTCCTTATAAAGATAGATTTTGGAAGAGATTTTAATCTCAACCTAAATTTTGACAACGGTAATTTTTATAAATCAAGTTGCTAAATATACCTAACAATAATAACTGTCGATATAAACTATTTATGAGAGATTGTGCCATAGTAATAAATTGTTAAAAATAGTTTAGAGATCGATTTCCTTGGAAAGATAGATTTTGGAAGAGATTTAAATCTCAAACTAAATTTTGGTAACGGTAATTTTTATAAACTAAGTTGCTAAATATACCTAACAATAATAACTGTCGATATAAACTATTTAAGAGAGATTGTGATATAGTAATAAATTGTTAAATATAGTTTAGAGATCGATTTCCTTGGAAAGATAGATTTTGGAAGAGATTTTAATCTCAAACTAAATTTTGGTAACGGTAATTTTTATAAACTAAGTTGCTATATATACCTAACAATAATAATTGTCGATACAAACTATTTATGAGAGATTGTGCCATAGTAATAAATTGTTAAATATAGTTTAGAGATCGATTTCCTTGGAAAGATAGATTTTGGAAGAGATTTTAATCTCAAACTAAATTTTGGTAACGGTAATTTTTATAAACTAAGTTGCTAAATATACCTAACAATAATAACTGTCGATATAAACTATTTATGAGAGATTGTGCCATAGTAATAAATTGTTAAATATAGTTTAGAGATCGATTTCCTTATAAAGATAGATTTTGGAAGAGATTTTAATCTCAAACTAAATTTTGGCAATGGTAATTTTTATAAACTAAGTAGCTAAATATACCTAACAATAATAACTGTCGATATAAACTATTTATGAGAGATTGTGCCATAGTAATAAATTGTTAAAAATAGTTTAGAGATCGATTTCCTTGGAAAGATAAATTTTGGAAGAGATTTAAATCTCAAACTAAATTTTGGTAACGGTAATTTTTATAAACTAAGTTGCTAAATATACCTAACAATAATAACTGTCGATATAAACTATTTAAGAGAGATTGTGATATAGTAATAAATTGTTAAATATAGTTTAGAGATCGATTTCCTTGGAAAGATAGATTTTGGAAGAGATTTTAATCTCAAACTAAATTTTGGTAACGGTAATTTTTATAAACTAAGTTGCTAAATATACCTAACAATAATAACTGTCAACATAAACTATTTATGAGAGATTGTGCCATAGTAATAAATTGTTAAATATAGTTTAGAGATCGATTTCCTTGGAAAGATAGATTTTGGAAGAGATTTTAATCTCAAACTAAATTTTGGCAATGGTAATTTTTATAAACTAAGTTGCTAAATATACCTAACAATAATATCTATCGATATAAACTATTTAAGAGAGATTGTGATATAGTAATAAATTGTTAAATATAGTTTAGAGATCGATTTCCTTGGAAAGATAGATTTTGGAAGAGATTTTAATGTCAAACTAAATTTTGGTAACGGTAATTTTTATAAACTAAGTTGCTAAATATACCTAACAATAATAACTGTCAACATAAACTATTTATGAGAGATTGTGCCATAGTAATAAATTGTTAAATATAGTTTAGAGATCGATTTCCTTGGAAAGATAGATTTTGGAAGAGATTTTAATCTCAAACTAAATTTTGGCAATGGTAATTTTTATAAACTAAGTTGCTACATATACCTAACAATAATATCTATCGATATAAACTATTTATGAGAGATTGTGCCATAGTAATAAATTGTTAAATATAGTTTAGAGATCGATTTCCTTGGAAAGATAGATTTTGGAAGAGATTTTAATCTCAAACTAAATTTTGGCAATGGTAATTTTTATAAACTAAGTTGCTAAATATACCTAACAATAATAACTGTCGATATAAACTATTTATGAGAGATTGTGCCGCAGTAATAAATTGTAAATATACATTTTAATCTCAAACTAAATTTTTCAATCTGAACCGTTCGCTAAACATTATTTGACCATTTTTTACTCCAACACAATCTCTTCTAAATAGTATATTTTTACAATTATTGTTGTTAAGTATAGTTGTCAACTTCATTTATTTTATTTTCGAAGCATATTGACATAGGAAAATGTTCTTTCGCGTTAGTGCGCTAGATTCGTTTGGAAATTTCGAAAAGTTGCATTTTCTCGTTAATGATAACGGTAATTAATTTTTGCTTGTGGTAATTAATTAGTAATTAATTTGTACTAAATAACAACATAAAAATTACTCTATTATTGGTGGTGTGCTAGCTTCACTGAGAAGCTGGCACAGCCACCATTTATTTTTATATGGCAAGGGTAATAATTTTATTTTTGCGGTAATTAATTAGTTATTAATTAGTACTAAATATAGGATAGTTTCTTTTTTAATTGTACCAATATGGCAATGGAAGATCAGTAGAAACAACATCCAAGTTCACTACTGGAGTAATTTATAAGTATTTAATTATCAATTAATTAGTAAATATGTAGTAATTAATTAGTAATAAATGTGTAATCAATGAATATTAAGGAATTTGTTGTATTTATTTATTATTTTTTTTGGGTTGTGCTAGCTTAACAGTTAAGCTGGCACAACCCTATTTTTTTTAAAAAAAATAACAGTAATAAATTTTTTTTTTTGGTAATTAATTAGTAATTAATGAGTACTAAATATTCTCATATTTTTTTTTTGGTTGTGCTGCAATGGTTGTGCTGGCTTAACGTACCTAATAACTGATGTCTAAAAAAAAACATTGAACTTTTACATGTTTAAAGAAAAAGGGCACTTTGCTCGTAGTGTTGTTCTTTGACTAGTTTTGACGCGACGTCTGTACGTACGTACATATGTATTTATCTTGCATAACTCAAAATCGATTAGTCATAGAATATTAAAAATTAGTTCATGGAATTGTTATAATATCAAGTTATCCACCTCCATGTTTTGTTCCAATCGGACTTTATATGAAACGAATTGAAGTTGAAGAATTACTAGCCGTAGAATAATCTCACTTTCAAGTGAAATAAGTCTAAATGAAAGGCAACAAAAAATGTGTATAATTTAGCATACGAATTTTTAATTATAAGATGCCATGCCAAAAATATTAAGGAGATTCGTTGTATTGGTAACCTGGTATATTTGTGAAAACAACATAAGTAAGTTGCAAATAAAATAAAAATATCAAATGACAAGCAAAACGTCAAATGTCAGTCAAGGAACTTCGTTCATTCTTTACTAAATTTTGCTGGAAGATAATAAAACTTTAGTAGATTAATGTCCTAGTAAATTGAAGGATAAAGATGAAAATGACTACAAGGTATTATAAATGTGAATAAATGTTTTTAACATTTTCTTTATCTCCCGGAAATCATTTATGTCTACTTTATCGCCCAAGGGTGTGAAGTAAAAGTTTCCGCCATGGTAACCAAATTGTAAATAAACAATTATGGTACAGTTGTGCGTATCTATTCCTTAATCCTAATGTCAATATCAGTTTGTTGTGAAAATAGCAACTCACAATATACCTACATCATTCGTCTTTAATAAACAATAACACAGCAATAATCCATAAATGAAGTATTGGAATCCAGAAAGTACAATGGTTGTTTTTATCCTCGTAACGGTAGAATTCCATAGGTTTTAATACTGGTAGATGGAATATAATATTTCGCGTAATAAAGTTACTGTTTGAGAGGAACTGTAGTTGTACAATACCGGCACCGGCTTCGCGGGCCGGTTATGAGAGGTTATGCGCGGTCTATCTTCTACCAATTATCTCGCGTAAACGATCTTCCTGGTCGCCATGGTCACGCCAACAAGATCGCTATCAACACCGAAACTGATTCGGAGATAGGCATGGGTATTACCACACATATACCGTCATTACGTACACACTTGCACTATTAATATACCTAGGATAGTTATATACAGAAACGACAGTAAGACAGAAAAACGAAAATTAGAGTGAGATTGGGAAAGCCAACAAATTTAAAGGGCTCATTGTTTAAAATCAGAAAGTTTAGTCACATCTTAGGAGAGATAGGGGAAGCCAACAAATTGAAAGGTCTACACAATGCTCCAAGGTCATAGAACTGAATAGGGTAACATGAATGGTACCGACACGGAGTGTTGCTTCTGTATGTAACTATTCTGTGACACGATGTCATGAAAATTCACTATCGGAGAAATAATTAGAGTCAGTACAGTAGGCGTTCTATTTTTAAAATTCATACATCACATTAATGCCTGAACGTTTCTCTTAATATGTGTAAAAACAAAGGTATGTTACAGCGAAATTTTTGGTACAACTTTTTCGTACATTTAATATTGCTGTTAAACTATAAGGCTACAAAAATGATTTCTACATATATTTTATTTTTTAAGGTTAGCCTATATATGGGACAATAAATAGTACAAGAAATAGTACATTTTCTTGTACCAAAAATTATGACGAAGTTTTGTATGATACTAATGCAATTTGTTGTATAATATATTGGCTCTGATTCTGCACACTTACCTTAAATGCTTAAATATGTCAATGTGACAAGCAAAATTAACCATAAATTCATTTATATTTAAAGTTTGCAATACTTACAACTATACCAGTTGTAAGTCTTGTACAATTTATAGGCTAGTCTAAAACGGCCTCTATACAGTACATTTAGAATGATATATTTTATCATAATAATTGTTTATTTGACATAATTATAAAAATGTCTACTCGGGAAACTATTAAAAATTTATATGAACTAGGGGAATATTTAGCCAAAAGTTTAATATTATTATATTTTTTTATTTTAGGATTCAATGAATTTTAGGTTATAAAATATTGTGAGCAAACAGATAATTAAATTCATTCAAAAATGTGTTTATCCTTAAAATCAAACCTTCGTATCCCAACTATCTATCACTTCGCCGGTAAATCTGTAAATTTTGAAAGAATCTTCATTTTCCGCTTCTCTTTCATTGCAATTTTTGTTTGCCTCATTACAGATAGTTACTGCTTCTAGGTATATTAGATCTTAAAGGTAAAATTTACTCGTAATTCCTGCGAAATAACGAAAACTCGGGTCAAAAATGACTCTTAAATCACTTCAGTGGTGGGACTCTGTAAAATTTTGCTAAATATTTAGCTAACTAGCGATAACAAATAGATTTATCAACAGTTGTACTCTGTAACTCATTAGCTAAATAGTTCGGCTGTTTCCGTAACTTTTTGGTAACTTTGATATATATTATAGGGAAATTTGTTTTATATCTGTCAAAATTATCTTTTGACATAGTATCCGAATTCAAATTTGATTGATTTCACAATTTTGGATATAAAAGGATACTAGACAATGTTACCTGTAAAGAGATTACTGTCTAATTGAAGAAGAACGACGTAGATTAATACGAATTAATAGAAGTGAAATGAGATTGTTACGTGACACCAGTGATCCGTTTCAACTGCCAGATGAAAGATTTATTAATTTATTTAGACTTAATAAAGATCTTACAATATATTTAATGAATGAAATAACACCTCATCTACATATGCCCCAAAGAATCACAGGAATTGACCCTATCCTGAAAATATTAACTGCATTAGCTTTTTATGCTACCGGTTCTTACCAGCGATCAGTTGGGCAAGGCTATTTGTTATCAGTCTCTCAACAAACTGTAAGCAAAATTGTAAAGGAAGTTACAGCGGCAATCTACTTTAACATTATATATTTATTATTATATTTAACTTTATACATTTCTTGTAAAACGTTACTTCGCTAAATGACCGTATGTTGACAAAATCTCCGTTATTCTCATTCCCGTGCTGCAGCTGCCAAAAAATGTTAAATTAGGAATTTATTATTAATGTCAAAACGAAAAAAATATATATGTAATATTGGAATAGGTACATTATAATTATATCATACCTTCCATTTTAATAATTCCTATTATTATAAACAGTCTGACAAATAGACATAGACAATGTCAAGATGTCAATATTATTATTTTATGATAACTGAGGATAACAACATCTAATATTTTGTTGCTAAGTTAGTGTACATTAGCAATCGCTAGCGTCGTTTAGCGACTATACAGAGTTCAATTTTTGATAGCTACATTACTTAGCGACGATAGCAAGCGATAGCTACAATACAGAGTCCCACCACAGCTTCGCTGTCGTGATCTAAATGTCATTTTTGACACTCGTTTGTCTTTTACTACGCAACAACTATTCGTAAATTTTTCCAATAAATTCATGGCTCTTATCATATTATTTATCATAATTTTTTAACTATTTTTAATTACTTATTATTATTTTTTTTAATAAATTCCCATATTATTGTACTATTTCCTAATATTCGCGCATATTTTAACACATTTCGTTATTTTTTCGTGTCCTAATAACGACATATTAGTTAGAAGCTAGAAGCAATAAACTTTGCAATGTACAATTCCCCTGATGTAGTTCAATGTCAGAGCCTTATAGCCGTGAAAGTAGCCTCCTCCGCTGGGAGCGCTTTGCTCAGTGAAGCATCTCGAGTCGTGATTCGACCCCGGACGGATGTAGCCCGAGTTCGCGATGTAATAACTGCCCACGACACCACAACCAGCACGAATCTAGACGCATAATTATTATCCTACATCTAGATGGCCGAGGAACAGCGACTTTTTATTCCCCGCTCTATTGTTTTAACCTGCAGGATGGAAGTGTGTAATTAAGCAGAACAAATTGAAAATTTTTTGGATCGCACTAATTTTTAATTTAATTTATTGTTTCCGACGTATAATTAAGAAGTTAAAAGTGTACGGTATAATTTTTATTGTAAGTGGTACAATATACATTTTATCGTCAATTTATTTATAATGGAAGTCATTTTGTTAAAAGGAAGTGTATATAATTTTTAAATTATTAATGAAGAGTGCACAATTAATAATTATACATACTGCACGTTTAGTATGGTTTGTCTCAACTTCTAGTAGAGGTGTCAGTATGAAACTGACATACAATTGTAGGTATTGTAATTATATAGATTCCGATGTTTCCTGATTTTAACAAATGTTCATGAATTAAAGTCTTTACCATGGGACACAATTTAAAAATTTACTCTTTTTCGTTCCTCAGATTTTTGTTCTTAAAGTTGCACCTCAAAAAAAATTATTTTTTGGTATATCTCTAAAATGAATAGAGATGCAACCTCAAGAATTCTTCGGACAAAATTACGTAAAGAAATTTTTTCTTCGCATACAGGGTGTCCTTTTTAAGAGGCTAGCCATTGGGACCTCGAGAACTGTTAAATTGGGGCAAAGATGCCGCATTAGTTGGTCATTTTACGAATCTTTTGTGTCAAACAAATTTTTAATAAACAAAAACGTCGGATGCGGTTGTATCCTTTCTGGATAACGCTGAAGATATGTTTCTAAAGTAATCTGCTTATTTCAGTGAGCAGCATATTAAACTTCTATCTAATTCAATTGATTAGTCAAAATTTTGTGTGAAACAAAATATATTCGATTTTGTTTTCAAAGCGCATTTGATCAAATTGAATAAAATCAATAATTTTCTAAATTTTACTTTATTTTCATTTTAATATACATGTATTTTATATCATTGGAAAGAGAGAAATAAATCTCTATTTAACAATACCACAGATAAGACGAAAATTTTAAGACCAATTCCTCGTAAAAAAAGTCTCTAGGATGTGTAAAATACAAACTTGTATGAATTGAAACAAGAAAGTTATGTCAAAAAGTAAATTTGCCAAAATCAGTTTTTTGCTCATATTTAGGGAGCTATACAGACATCATAAATAAATAAAAAATTAGCCCATAAGCAAAAAAAGTACATAAGGGTATTGAGAACAATAAATACTTTGGTACCACTACAGTCTACAGGCCATTTCATATTCTTTATAAAGAAAAGAAAAATATTTTAAATGTTTGTTGATATTAACAAAATTCATCTCGAACTGTGTGTGAGATCTGGGGTTCAAATTCAAATAAAAATATCGCCGTTTCAAGGAGTACAGAACCAACTAGTAAGCTGTAGAACTCTTGCAGAAGTTGCTCACCAAAAATACAAGTAAAACTTATCATAGAACAAGTGGAGTTAATTAAATTTGACCTACGACCAAAACTCTCGTAATGTTGCACATTTTTATTAAAAACTATGATTTGACAAAAAAAAAAAACATGTAATCGTAGTACATCTATTTTTAGTTCTTCAAAGCAGAAATAAAGAGAAATACTTTGAACCATTTTATTAAAACTGTAATTTGACAAAAAAAATCTGATCCTAGTACAACTATTTTTACTTCTTCGACACAGAAATAAAGAGAAATACTTTGTGTGTGATTTAAATAGTAATGGTGCAGCAGAAGAAATAAGTAATCCAATGTGTTATTGAATCCACGACTAGTACCCTCCTACCTGATGCTTGCGTATTTTTGCGCGTTGAACGGCCGCTGCATAGCCTTGGCTGTAAGGTGCACAGCAGTAAATAATTATCTGCTAGCAGGCGCTGGAATAAAAGCAACGCGAGCCAGCTGATCCTTCACTGTACAGATCCTATCGAAACGCATAATTCTAGCCAGGTATTTAAGATGTGTTGAGATACCTATCTAATCTGGATTGGCATTGGTATTGGCATTGGCATTGCATTGGCACGAAATGTTGGCAAATGCAAACATACAAATCAAACTTATGTGCTCTAATAATAACCCCAATCTGTTATTACCACACATGAATTACTTTATCTACAATGGTCTAGAACAACGGTTACCTAGCCTCCAAACTTACTTGTAACGAGTTCATGCCTTCGTCTTATCAAAGTAATACTCAGTTTCAAATGTATACTTGATCATGCTTTCTTCTATTTACAATTTATTTGTAAAAATGTTCATTTTGAAACAAATCTATTTAGTACAGGAATAATGTCTCTACAAAATTAAACATTGAAGCAATTGAATATATTCCAATTTAGAATATATAAAATTGACAAGGATAATAAGTCGATCAAATAAAACAAATTTTGATGTAAATAAATATCGCAATAAAAAATAAAGTAGGACAAATACTAGAACAAAAATATAGGTTATGAACTATATCAGAAATTAAGAAAGAAAATAAAAAATTGCTGTGTTTGATGTTAGGAAAGGTTGTTTTCAATGTTGTATACCTTTTTCTGAACAGGATTTATATGAAAATTGTTTTATTAATGACAATTCAAAATTAAGGTAGTAAGGGTTTCGTTTTTGCATGTAAAATAAAGGTTATCTTCAACATTTGGTCGTAAACTGGGCGTTTGGGAGAAAAAATCCCTCTTTAACGGGTAAAAAAGATCCTAGTGATCGTTTTACCCACACAATTTTTATTTTATTTATATAAAAAACAACAGCATTTCAAAGCTCTGATATTATACTGAATAAAAGCATATATATTAACGTGCTATTTAGTATTTTTTATGGGAATCATTTTATTATATAGCTGTTCAAAATGATACTCTACCATGACTGCAAAAAAATAAAAAAAAAACTAGTTTAAACTTATAAAAATTAATAAAGGTGTAAGTTTTTTATCAATTCCTTTTTAAAGCGATCGTTTTAAGACACTTTTCCCCTAAAATTAGTGCAACCGACAATTAGACAAATACTAACGTAAAAATTTGGAGCAACGTATACATTTGAATTTAAATAAATTTTGACATAATAATGATAAATTAGAACAGAAAAATAGGTATGTAGAACATATTTTATTGTGATTATTCCACACACATAATTTTCACCCAATCAGAATGCTTCCTTTGATAGCCATTAGTAGGTTTTCATTGAAGAAATTTGATAATACCACAGTATCATACTCATGGTTATATTTTTTTGATATCAATAATGTTTCAACTGTTCAAAAATGACTCTTAAATCACTCTAGCTTCGTTGTAGTGATCTAAATGTCATTTTTAACACTTCTTTCTCTGTTACTATGCAACAACTATTCGTAAATTTTTCGTATAAATTCATGGCTCTTATTATATTAGTTATGAAAATGTACTAATAAGACAAATAATAAATGACAGCAGCTAAAATAAACAAATATTATGGCGATAAACAAAACATCTCACATTACATATATTTCACGACTATATATAATTCCTAACTCTTGTTGTTTGTTGCAGATGTCCTAGTGGATGCAGGATGACGACGGTGGACAGCGGAACCGAGACGCTCTTCTCCGACGGCTCGTCGTGCGGGCTGGTGTCGCCGGCGCCCGGGGGCCGCGAGGCGGAGCCCGAGCTGGACCTGGAGCCCGACAAGGCCCCGGAGAGGACGCCGCCCAAGATACAGCCCTACAGTGGCGTCCTCGAACAGGTACATTATACCATTATAGATACCATTCATAATATTTGTTAATTTATACTGAGCTTACTGTGGCTGGCATACAGTGCAACGAAATGGGGAACGTAAGGACTTTAACATTTAAAAAATTACGGATACTTTATCTTCTAATAGATTTAGAGAAAAACTACAGATAAAATCATAATTAATGCAGCAGCACGCGTGCTGTACTGTATACAGGGTGTTCATTTTAAGTGGTACAGTATTGCTATCTCGGGAACTATAAGAGCTACAAGATCGGTTAAATTAGCAAACAATTTTTATTTTATAAGACTACTTTATCGATTGTTGTTATAAAAATTACATCTTAGTTTTACCGCATAAATAATACAGATATTATTAGAGTATTTCACCTAAATAAAATTCTACTTTTTTGGCTATATTACTTATAACTTGTGTACTAGTAATAAAAAATTCCGCAATAATAAATATGTTTATGTTAAATTTTCAATTATATTAAAGTTTGCATTCTTTTGAAATGGTTTCAAAATGGAACCACAGAATGAGGTGTTTGTTGTCCTATTAGGTGAAAAACCGCTAGATGGCAAAGCAGTATTCCGAACTGTGTTTTTAGTTATGTTACTTTTCTTGTATGCCAAATTATTATCAATTTATACCGCTGACTACATGATACATGGAATTTTTGGGGAAAATATTGCTATTTCTCTTTAACACAAATACTCTATTAAGTAGGTAAACAAAAACATCCGTATATAATTTTTTTAAAAGAATATTGTAACGAGCGAGACTCCCTGTAGATGAGTCATCACGGCTGACCTGTCTGGGCAGGTAGTCGCATTAAAGGTCAGGTGGGGTAGGAGCGACGCACCTTTTTTATAGAGTCTGAAAGGCTGTAGAATGTTCTAGAGATTAATTGGCGGCAGATATATAAGGGTCGCATTTTCGTGACAATATGGCCTGTAGTTTACGTACACTTTTTACAATTTCATAACAACTAGGTACTTCTTGAATGACCCCTTTTACAACACCACCATGAAAGTAGTGACATACATTGTAGTTACAAACAGTAATGAATAACTCGCCATGATGAACACTTATTACTGAATCATTTTTGATGAGAAAAAGAAGAAGAACCGCGGCATATTAGCATAGGCTGCAATTTCCAATTTGCACATCATGAGGCAGAACATCTCCCCTTTGCCGCCGCCACTGGCGAAATATGAAGTTTTTATGTGGGGGCATTAGCATAAATGTTTGTCTATTACAATGTTAAGATTGTACACACATATCAGGATAACAAACCGACAATCTAACAACGCCAACTTTATAATTTGTAATTACGTCCGCACGGCCTGTACTTACATACAATGTAGGAATATTTGCATATACCGCACCAGGCACTATTCAACCTGTAATACTTACATCAAATTGCAAATACCACTTTTACATTCTCTCCCATTACAACTAACTAGCCACAACTATCTACTTATTTTACAAATTAAAAAAAATCTAGTATTATATTGACTTTAAAATGAAAATACAGGTGTTCATTTTAAATGGGCCACTATTGCTATCTTGAGAACTATAAAGGCTGGTTTATGATGGATTTTATTTATGAATTTTCAATTTATGATTTAGATTTTAAAATACATACTCACTTAAAACAAATGTGGTGGTTTATGAACGATTTACAAATTTAAAATTTAGATTTGCAATATAACCAATTTTTATATTCCAAATTCCAAATCCAGCCAATCACAAGAAAGCATTGAATTGACGTTTCTAGGTTATGGTAGTATTAAATTGCAAAAGACAGTTTGTGAGTGTTATTTAGATTTTGTGTTACACAAATTTGTGTTATTTAAATATTTTACACTTTTAAAAAGCAGTTATTTTAATATCAAATGAATAAAATGTACCTAATACTATGTGGGCTGTTCCTAGTGTTGCCGTCTAGATCTAGACTTTCTAGACTTTTGTCTTGTCTACTCGTAGATTATCAAGATAAAACTAGCAAACGTCTTGTTTTGAAGATCAAGACGAGTAAATTCTAGACAATTTTCTAGACTGTAGATGGAATGCAAAATTGGAAACACCTTTTTTTTTGGACGTTATTATAGATACCGAGAAATGGTTTAAATAAAATTTTTTATACTTTTACAAACTAATTAAATCTGTATAAATTTGATGAAAATGTTTAATTTTCGTGGATATTACCTAAGTAATAGATAATATTTGTTTCTTTTAAAAAGTAAGAAATGTTTCCTTTCAAATGATATTGTAAAGTTTTTATTACTCTCACTCAAATTTTAGTAACATGTAAGAAGTACTAAATACCAAGTAGAAAAGTAAAACATTATTCTTAAATGCTTAAAAACGCGTCTACTCCAAACAAATATTTTAATTTTTTGTTAACTGGGTGAGTACGTCTGTTTCTCACTTGTCCAATTTCCAAACACGTGAGAAAAAGACATATTTTGCTCACTCAACTAAAAATACCCATTACTGGGTTTAATGATCTGCAGTGATAATAAATTTAACCTGCAGACGTTAAGTTCATGAGAAAAGAATAACCATAAGTCATTTTAATGTGGAAAATAGATTCAATAACTACTTATCCTATTTATTTACGTTTTCGTTTACGTTGCCAGAAATAAATTGTTAGTGAGATGATACTGCGGAGTGAATGAACGAAGATGAATCACGTATCCGACAACGATTATACACTGCACGAAATAATGATTCCGTCAAAATCATACGCAGCCAGTTATTAAGCACGCCGAGTAGCCGAGAAAAAAGAAAGCCGGCAAAAACTGCCAAACGAGAATTCCACTTTTTCTCCACACACAAATTACTGCAAATTTTGAAATCATTTACAAAAACAAGAATTGCAAAAACTCAGAAATGAACACTTCGTATGGGTGGCCCTGCCACACAAATTGAGAGATTTACACGCGTTCCAACACCCAATTACAGGTGCGGAAATCAAAGCATCACAGATGATCCAACATTCAGAGAATATTATGACTCTTGAGCCATTTTACTTTACAACAGATCCATTTCGAAAGGAAGTTCCAAGATGTGAAACGAATGGAAGTTGGAGAACGATTAGCTCACTTTCAAGTGAAATAAGTTTAAATGAAATGTAGCAAATAATGTATGTAATTTGCACATGTACATTAAAGTGAAAATAAACTAAGAAATTAGAAAATGATTCACTTTATTCATTTCAGTCAAGTGTGCTTTGGAAACAAAATCGGAAATATATTATTTCAAACAAATATTTAACATTTCAAATCAATATTCGCCTAAATTTCTACAAAACAGAAGTAAATACGTCGGGTGTGATTGTAGCATTTCTGCATAACGCCACAGAATAGGTTTATACAGAAGCGACAGTAAGACAGAGAAACGAAAATTAGAGAGAGATGGGGAAGGTATACAAATTTAAAGGGCCCATTGTTTAAAATCGGAAAGTTTCCTCACATCAGAGAGAGATAGGGGAAGAGAATAGATTTAAAGGTCTACACAATGCTTCAAGGTCATAGAACTGATTAGGGGGACATGAAAGGTGCCGACACGGAGTGTCGCTTCTGTGTGTAACTATTCTGTGATAACGCTAAAAAAATGTTTTTATAGTAAACAAAAGATTTTCGATTTTCTTTTCAAAGCACTCTTAAACGAAATGAATAAAATCAATAATTTTCTACTTTCTTAATTAATTTTCATTTTAATATGCATTTTTTATATCACTGGAAATAGAAAAAAATCTCTATTTAACAGTAATAAAGACAGCTTTGAGTCCCACATGATAATTGAAAGTTAGTATGAATTTCTCCAAAAACTGTTGTAGCTACAAAAATTTTGAGAACTGCTGTCAATTTCTCGTAAAATAGTATCAGTAGAATGTGCAAATTAGAAACAGTATGAATTGAAAAAGAAAATTATGTCAAAAAATAAATTGGCCAAAATAAGGTTTTTGCTTATATTTAGCGACCTATACATTTTTTTCTTTTTTGTAAATTTCACTGAATTATGTTATTAAAATGAAGTAATCTGTATTAAATGGCTTGTAGAAATATATGTAGTATTGTCCTGTACAATATGGAGACTTAGTTGTTTTCCCATGTTAAATGCCCGTGACAACACTTTTATGGAACACACAGTATATGTGACTTTTAACTACGTTTAAAATCAATCCAGTGTTTTATAGCTGTATTTACTTTATTCCTATGAAACCCGGCATATTAAAGTTATTTTAGTGCATTCGTTTACAGAAACAGGAACTTAAACCGGAATTTTATTGTGGCAAACGAAACTAAAACCGTTAATCTCAACAACCCCGAATAAAAACTCTCGTAACCGATAGAGTGCGAGCGTCGTTCCTTCTCATTAGATAATTCTTTAATTACACCATCTCATCCAATTTTCAGGTTGGCTAGCTGAGCGGCGTGTAAAAAGACTGTGTAGCATTTACAAATGCGGTTTTTGTGCGAATGTTTGCGTTTTTTGCCCCGTGTGAATACGCTCGGTGTTCTGTTGGACGCTTTCCGATCTGTATAGTCGCTGGTATTCGCTCTTTACCATGCTCGGCTGCACCGGACACCTTCCGTGTCTCGGATGGATACAGCGGAGATAACTATTATTACCGCACCACCCTACATCATTATCTACTTCTCAAAATGATACTGCCTTCCATACGTCAATCTATAATAGACATATGTATAAGAGATGCATCAAATGCCATTTTACAATTTTTAAAAAGAGGACTTTTAAATCTAAATCACTTTATGCAGGGTGTTACAAATAACTTGTTAAGCATGGGTATACAGAATAGTTATATACAAAAACGACACTCCTTATCGGTACCTTTCATGTTACCCTATTCAGTTCTATGACCTTGAAGCATTGTCTAGACCTTTAAATTTGTTGACTTCCCCTTTTTCTCCGTAAGATGTGACGAAACTTTCCAATTTTAAACAATGAGCCCTTTAAATTTGTTGCCTGTGATGGAAATCTCTAGAACGGTAAGAGATACGAGGTCGGTTAAATTAGACCAAAGTTGTCGCATTAAGGGACCATTTTAACCATGTCATTATTGTCTTAAAAACTGCATAGGTTACTAGATGTGAACGAAAATTAAAATTTTACTGTTTTTAATTTTTGTTCATAGTTAAAAATTATAAGATTAAATGTTTATGGTGTGCACTTTTTTATAATAAATTTACAGAGGTTCTCAAAGTTTTTTTTTTATCGTGTACCATTTTCAAGTTATCGGTGTCAACTTTTATTTTTTATATGAAGATTATAGTAGGTTGTGATAATTTTGAATATAACTTTCTTTTGAGTATTTTTTAACGTGAAACATGGGATTTATCATCATATCCACGGTTACAGTTTGATAATCGATTGACAGCAATGTATATCTGCTTGTCTCATTGCAAATGAAACATAGAGAATGAATTTGTCAGACGTATTAAATTTTAATGTCAAGAAATTACAAAATAACGAAGAAATAAACCAACTAATATACAAGTAAATATAATAAAGGACTATTAAACAATAATTATAATAATTTTTCATGCAATAAACACTTGAATAGCATTCTATATTTCAGTAACTGTAAAATTGTAACGTTTATTTATTTAGGTGAAGTGTAGAAATAATTGAAATACGAATATTTTAAAAAGATAATAAAAACAAGTAACACTCTGAATAAACAAAGACAAAAACACTAATGCCCGATATTATAAACTATAAATGTCAATTAAATTTAGTTCCCTAGTAAATTTATTTTAAATAAACAAATTCTAATCAAAAATATTTTATTAATGACACAAATAACATTGCTGTCAAAATTTGATTGCCAATGGAAGGAATAAATATTTTTTATTAGGAAACTAAATTTAACTGACGTTTATAATATCGGGCATATGAATATTTATTTAAACATTTAACACTACTCACTATTTATTTACACAATATTTATTTCAACCAACTATTTATGTTCTCTACGCTTATCAATATCAGACTGTTCTCACGGTCTTTTCTGCTCAGGCTTAAATAGTAGAGCAATTAACTTCTGAAATATTCTCGTATCTTCGACGCACCAGTATAATAGAAGATTTTAAAAAACCTTAATAAAAATAATTACATATGTAAGATCGATTTATTTAGCAGACTGTTTTATTATTGTACCATTTCCTTTAAAGTTACTAACGATTTATTATATTTAAAAGTTGGAAAAACATTTATAACCCAAAGACAAATGTCATATTCATTTCTTTTGTTTTATTTTAAATGAGACAGGTAACTACATTGCTGTCAAACAAGTTGTAACCATGGATACGTGATACGTCAAATTCTATATTTCACGTTAAATAATACGGTATTGTTCACTTCAACAATAATTAGAAATAATAATAAAAACTAACTAACGTAACGTAACTTAACAAATAAACTGTTAAACAATTGTTAATTTTTCTTCAACACCGCTATTTTGAGAGTGATTTACATCATATTCATACCTAATTTTGAGGTTACATGGCACGTAAAATTAATTTTCTTATGATAAATGCTTAACGGGAAGTAGTACTTGAAATTTTAAACGGTTTTTACAAGTAGGTTTTCCAAGAGAACAATTCTTAAATAAATTTACATGAAAGATTAATTTTATGGTTAAATAGACAGAAAAGTAATTGAATTCACTAATTTTAAATTTTAAAATGTTTTATTTAATATTTATAATCAAAAACATGAAAAAAAAATCAAAACATACAAGATAAAATTTGATGTGTCCAACACATTACCTCCCGCCACTAGTAATATATTCTATAAAAAAAGTCCTTAGTACATTAAATATTTAGCTTTAAAATTAGTTTATTCAGAATATTTTTAATTCAATTCGTACCTGAAATTTCCGTGCATCTTTGAAATAAAGGTAAAAGTCTTTGGCATGAAGTATACAAAAATTTCAACTGAAAGTTCATTTCGTTGTCACAGTAATTTGGAGTTTATTTTTTTTTGGTAAATTACCGTGGCGAATACATTATTTGTGGTAATGTGAATCTTTTTTGAAGCTGCAATTCGAATACACACTTTGATTCTTTCAGCGATAATTTTTACAGTCTCGAATAATTCTGCTTTACGAGCCAATAAATATCCTGGCGGCATAAAAACCCGCCAGATCTTTATGACTATATCATCTTACGAGATTTTTGCTCGCGAATCAAAGGGACTTAATTGTTTTTACAGAACAGTTAATTATTAAGCGGCTGTAAATTTTAAATTGAAACTGTTTATGGTATGGCGAACATTGTATCAATTTGTAGCTTAATGAGTATAATCTTTACAAAATTTTGTCATTAGAATATTATCTCTTTACCATCATTCAATAGATTGAATACAATTTTTTTCTTTGGAATATATATATTTATGAAAAGCTATATATATTTTTGTAAATCTTAACCAAAATTCAATTTCTTTAACTAAGAAGTAGTAAAATACAATATTGCAAAAAAAAAAATTGTCAAATATATTTTATATTTCAATACGAAATACGATTACTTATGTGATCACTGATCAGTAATATAAATGTGAAAAAAAGTGCAAAAATTATTTAAAACAAAGTAGGCCTACTGCCATTTTTAAAAATTTATCTTGTAATTCAATTTGATTAAAACCTTTTTTTGGAGAGATCAAAAAAAATGTTTCAGACTACTGTTAGTAGATAGTTTAAGGATTTTATAAATGCTTTATTTTCAAAAATCGATCGAATGGTTTTCAAAATATCTTGTTTTGAAATTTTTGATCGATCGCATACAAATGTTTTAGAGAACTAAAAGCAAATGCTAAAAGTTTTTGTATTTTTTAAATATTCCTTAAAATAATGGAGTAATGACGATTTTTCGAAAAACAATAAACGCCTATAACTATGTACTGGGCTCCAAATCAAAATTTAAAAACTAAGAAAACTCAATGAGTTCTAACTGCCGTTTTCGGGTGTTACAACTTAGTATTAACACCCTGTAATTCTTCCATCTTTTTGTAATTTACAATGAAAAACTTCATATTTATTTATTTTATCTTTGATATTAATTTACGTCAGTGTATTTCTTGTGTGTTCTAAAAATGAGTAACGTAATTTTCAAACAACTGTGTGCTATCATGTTTTGCTTCAGACTTGGACACAGTGCATAAGAAACTTTTTCAAAACGTTGACCTACGGAGACAGTATTATTTCAAGGAGCCAGATTTTTCAGTGGTTTTAGGCATTTTCAGAAAGAAAACACTCGACTGAAGATAAAATATGCAGCGGAACTGATGAAAAAGACAGAATCTTATGCATTCAGATTGTCGTTTGACAGTTCATCAGATTTTGATTAATTCATTGGGGATGAGAAAAATATGCGCAAAAATGGTTTAAAAAAATGAGATTTTGGCCAGAAAAAACAGTCCTGTAGCTCTTCAGTCTTCTTATTCACCTGATTTGAGTTCTTGTGACTTTTCTGGAGATTGAAAAATCGTCATTTTGGGACACTTCAAAACATTTAAAGGGCTGTAACCAGTGATGTTAAATTAAATTTATTACCATTTAAAATTCTCTTGTATTTTATAATTTTAGTAAATTACTACCGTAATTTACCCATTTTTTATTACAATTTTAAATTTGTTGTAAAATTGAAAAAGTGTAGGTATTGAAGAGGAAAAATAAAAGAACTAAAAACTTTTATTGTAAATTAGAAAATTTGGTTGAAAAAAGTAACTTACAATTCCAAAAGATTGATAACAGTTACACAAAAAATATTAAACTAATTTGGTACAATTATTTACAAAAGAAAATAAACATAAACAATAAAAAATGAGTATATGTATGTGGATACAAAACCACATTCAGATTGAATTAACTGCACAATCTTGCACAAATTCGTTATTATGCAAAATACTTTTGAGTTCGCATAATTTTAAATTGCAATGTAGAAAAAATAACTCTGCAGATCTGTCGTCTGTTACTTTATTTCGGTTTTTGTTAAGAATATATCCAAAATATGTGATTTGGTAATTAATGGTAATTTAAAATTGTAAATTACGGATTTATCTCGTAAATTACGACTAACATCACTGGTTGTAACCGAGCAGCTGAAGGTGATTCCAATATCCGAGTTCCACCACTGCCATGAGGATAGGAAGAACCGTCTCCAGTACTGTGTTGCTTTCCAAGGAAGTTTGAGGGAAACAAAATTTAAAATTCGAATTTAAAACCGCTTACATTCTTATAAAAAATAGACTATAACAGTTTTACGATGTATTATATTTTCGTAACAGTTTCGTAACTGGTCTAGAATTTCGCGAACCGTGTCTCAAATATCGTATCAAATTTTTGTGTGTAAGTTATGTGGTTGGTTTTTTGTTTGTTTTCGGGTCTGATACATCACAACACAATGGACCGCTTGTATTTTTTCATCAGTTTTGAGAGCGATTAAATTTCTCCGAAGCTCTTTCGGTGTGGATAAAAAGCAAAACTTTTTTTGAATATTAAATAGCTTATTAGCTGCAGCCTCTACCTGGCTATTATACGACTACCGAAAGAGGTTTTGTATAGGAGGTAATTTTAGTCATTTGGCAATTTTGGAACACGAAAAAAAAACAAATTTTATAATTTGCAAACTAAATACAAATTTTCTCTAATCTTTTATACTTAAATTTTTATATATTTTTTTTTTTTTGTAAGAATATTTTTAATGTTTTTTTATTTTTTCTGTTGAATTTCCAAGTAATTGATGTTTACAAATTACTGATTAGTAAGTGATTTCAAGCTTTACTTACTTACTAGGGAATTAGTAATCTACCTAGTAACGATCAAAGTTTGATTTAACTCTTATCAAATAAACTTTTCAAGTATTTTAAAAAATATATTTCTCAGACCATTTTCGATAAATTAATATCAACTTTCCATTTCAATATGGACCACAAAGTTGGCTCTAAGACCATTAAATAGGTTTTTTTTTTCTCTTTTATTTAATTACATGCTTATTAAAAATATAATAAATTTGGATTATTTAATATTGATTAATAGTATATTATTTAACAAGCATAATATGTAGGCTATATTACATGAGGATGTAATTAAAAATACGAGCGATAGCGAGTATTTTTAATCATACGAGTGTAATGTAGCCATATTATGCGAGTCAAATACTATACTTTATCTACAACTATCAGGCATATAAAAAATCTGATATTATTTGATAAATATTCAGTTAGCTGTGAGTAGTTCATATATAGCTTAACAGATGGCGCCACAATAGCACTTAAATGTCAAAATAACTATTCATATTGTATTTATTATACTTTTATAATCATTTATATTGATATTTATAATAAAAAATATATTATTAATAAATTAACAGTTTATTAAAATGTTATGTGTTAAATTATATGCTCTATTTATTACAGAAAAGTGTAGCGTGTAATATAACATTTCATATTACACTTGTGTAATATGAGTAGTATATTATATGTAGTATCACACGTATAATGTACCTACCCATATTTCAATAGTTGTAGATAAAATAATTTTTTATGACAACTTTTGTTTATTTTTTTGTAGTTTTTGATGAAAATAATTGCTTTTGTTTAAACATAAATGAAAATTATAAAGAAATATTTGACACTTTGACATTTGTTATCACAGCCATCCCCGTCTCAATAGCTAGCTGACGTTTTACAAACACGTAATGCTAATTATTTATGCTTTTAATTAGTAATTTAATGATTCCGGAAAAAAATATAATGTATATCTAAGGACTAAAGTATTTTTTATCGACTATCGCCTCGTAGAATAAATTCCATATGCGTATTAAAAAATTATGCTTTAGTCCTTTGATATACATAACTATTTTTAAACTTCGATAGTTCCTATCACTCACAATTGGATTAACTGAATTGACTATAAGTGATCAATTTCCTAATTAGCTATTATGGTGGAGTACCCCATTGTACTAAAATAGTTATTACTATTATAGAATGATATTACTACAAGAAATTCAATAGAAGAGGCTATTGGTACTCGATGAAATATATTAAAATGATAGAAAACCACTCTCAGTTTAGTTTCACAAGGAAAAAGTATATTTATTTTATTGTACAATTTCGCCAGTTACGGTATCATCACTAGTTCTGAGAAAAGACTATGACAAGAAACAAGGTCTTCTATTATACTGGAAAGCAATAGAAGTATAGTTTGACAAGAGATCTCCAGTTGACGTTCAAATTATTTTATGGTTGTGGTATCTATTCAAAGTTTTTCCCTGAGTGAAAGAATTGAAAGAAATGTGACCTTTATGCGTTCTGCTATAGGGTATAGAATTGTACGAAATCCATTAGAATACAATGTTTGTTCTAGGTACCCAGCTAAGCACTGGATTTGGAAATCCCAAAGTAACATTAGCATATCTTACTTGATATAGATGGATTACTGTACAACCTGGAAATAACTAGACAGGGATGTATTATAATTTTAATACCATGTTTTATGAAAAATACTCTAATAATTGTCACAAGTTATAGTAACGTTGATGTACTCTTGGTGATGAGAACATTATGTTATAGCAGTTTTGCTTTTATGCAAAAATTGTTTGCAATTCCACGAAGATAATGATTATTGCTATGAAATTAACGGTATTAAAATTTTAAATACATCCCTATCTAGTTATTTCCATGTCGTACAGTAAGCCATCTATATTAAGTTAGGCATGCTAATATTACTTTGTGATTTCCAAATCCAGTGCTTAGCTGGGTACCTGGAGCAAAACTTCGAATTGATACCACAACCATAAAACAATTTAAACGTCAACTTGAGATCTCTTGTCGTACTATATACCTAAGTAATTTTCCAGGCGAATATAACTAGTTTTGAGTTGAGTCTAAGATACTAAACTAACTCGATTTCGACTAAAGAACTTGGCAAGTTATTGCCACGGGTTTGTTATAATCCGTAATTTACAATTCGGTTTTTTGGCTTCATTTGAATGTGAAATAAGCAAAACTAGCATCATACCGTAATACAGTAATTCCTAGACGTGTGAAATAGCGTAATTTATTTATTTTGTGAACAGAAACGGTTATTTAGTAAGTACTTGACAAGCATGAAATGAATCCGGGTAAAAAATGCCGGGCAAAAAACGGATTAACTGTTAAACGCACTATTAATAAATGCTAAATGTCTTTATCAAATGCTGTAATTCGCAATAAAACGAGTATTAAATATTAATAGATCCGGCAAGTATAATGTGAAATATGTAACACATGTTTCGTAACCAGTTATACGCTGGAAAAAGCACACCGCTTTTTGCTACAAACCTACTTATACACACACTATTATAAATTATAAACCCATTACCCAGTTGGCTAAATGTTACTAGGTAACACATACACCGTTTGTTTATTTGTTAAGCTTCAACCACTGCGTGAAATAAAACTTCTTACGAAATACTGTTTTTCTACAACTATGGGCTTAAAGTACATACTTTACGTACTCTTTAAGGTTTGTAAATTTTCTCTCTTCTAGCACTACAGCCTGAAAAATAAGCAGGCGTTACACATTTACACATTTAATTAATTTACCTGACAAGTAAATAATAATTAATATTTATATAGGAATAAATATACATAGACAATTTTTTTGTTTGTTTTGTATTCATTAAGTATTAACCTAATGAGCTCTTCCACTATTTTTTTATTTCTTTTATATGAAACTTTATCTAATTTGAAAGCGAGTTATTGTTTCAGAAAGTCTAAATTCTTATTTGTTAAGCCATTATATTTATTAAAGTGTTCTATGATATAGATGTTAAGTTAATTTGGTTCTCAAACAGTGGGGTTGACTAAAAATTTCAATTACATGAATTGATTTATTTCAAATGTTATAAAAACATATAACTATGTTTTATATAACTATTGTATCCCTTACTTGCAAATATGCACAAATAGTAAGCATTTTAATAAAATAATTTATAAATGAGTATGAATATTATAGTCCGAGTTTTCACTACCTATGTCACTGAACATATCATTCATTTCCATATCGTAAATATTTTTTTTCCACAAATTTTCCTGTTCATACAATATTTAAGAACTATTTTTTCTAAATTTAGATTAGCCCTGAAATATGCTTTGTATATGGTATTTAATTACCAGCGATAAATTAATTATGACATCTGACACTGACTGTAGGATTGGAAGTACCAAGAATTTGGATAAAAATTTAGTTTTTCCATTGTGTTCAAGCGTATTGTGTCATTTCAGACGTAAGAACCAATACATTTATAAATTGTTTATTGCTAGTCAAATTTCCATATGTTCATTTGCTGAATTATTATTGTAATTTTAATAAATCAATAAGACAGTTCAAAATTTTATTTAGATTAATTTGAACTGCCAATAAATTTCTGATATTTAAACGTCAAATATAATGAGGGGATAAAAGAAAAATGTTTTGAGTCTAGAATACTAGCGCTCACTTAATGCTCCCATTTAACACATAAGTTTACAAAATTAAACCTATTTATACTGACTTTCGATATGAATTTTATAATGATGCCCTTATGAAACATACTTTGATGCGCTTTTATAATGTTGATTTTGTCATACACCGACTGTATCAATATATGACAAGAGCAAAACACAACTTTCAATAATGTAAACAATGCAATTACTAAGTTGTAAAACTTATACAGGTTAGCTGGCAATTTTACAGGTTAGTATCTAGGAAAGTTTCATTTTCAAGGTTAAGAAACAGTTCAAATAAAAGACGGTTTACAAATTTGTAACAAATAAATGAATTACAGTGTTTCCCAAAGTGGAATAAAAAATATTACTACAGTTTTTTTTAAATATATCCTAGAAATGTGTCGAAAATTTGTGATGTATAATATTACGGCTCATGAGTAAAACATGGCTGTCGACTAAAAAAAGTACTTTACACATTATTACATAATTAACTATTATGTGTCAAAAGTTCTTTGTTTGCTAAAAATAAAACGTAACAGAGACTTGTATATTCCACTTTTAAGATAGTATAAATGAATACAAATTCTTATATTTCCTTTTTGCTGCGAGACAATGTTACATACCACTGGCTGGCGTATTTAAAAATGAGATATGCATTGTAATAACTTCAGCTGTACGGAACATGAAAAAACCGCAGCGGCAAACCAAACGAATATGTAACGTTGCAATGAATATTTATAAGAGAATACTCTACTTCAGATCTGCTACACTACTCACAGCACTCATATTATCATAAGAAAAACACCAGATTTCTTTCAAATATCTCCGTTATTAAGAAAATAAAGTCATTTGTAATCTGGAAAAAATAAAACCAAATTTATAGTTTTTATAAAAAATACAGCTCAATCAGTTATTCAAATGATTACAATGTTTGACAACTGTAGCTGTGAAATTTGACGGAAGTATTTTCAAAAATAAAATGACAAAATACGAAGTGCTTTTACCTCTTTCCTATCAATATATAGATAAGGGAGATATTGTTTTTGGAAAAATTTCTCGAGTATGAGTTTTCAACATATCAGCACGAATTAGGGTCCCTAGAATATGATTTTACAATTTTTACCGTGAAATCTGTATGTCCGTGTGTGAGTACGTGTGTCTGTGTGCGTTTCTTGTGGCGATTTTTCTTCCAAAAATATGATGAACTGATTATATTGTGACTACAATTAGTTAACCGGCAGTAGTACTTTACTTGAAGCTTTAAACCGTTTTACCTAAAAAATACCTCTAAATACCATTTCGTTATTATTAAATATAAAGATTTTTTAATTTTCTACCGATCTGCTTAATTCTATTTATTTACAACTTCTAGCTAAACAGGAAAAATATATAAATTATAATAATTTTACATATAGTTTAGGCTAAGGAATTTCTATAAAACAGATGAGTTATTCTTATGTTCACAAAATATGAAATAGTAGGTTTACTTTTACTTGAAAATAGCAGTTGCCGCGAATAAATAAAAAACAAACGTCAAATTCTGCTACTAAGATACTATATTATACATTTCGTGTTTCCAGTACTAACAGTAATGAATTTGAAACATATAAACCTGGAGACTTCAATAGTGCGTTAAGAAACGAACACATCAAACCCTACTTTTTTATATCTTACTAGTGTCTACAAAAATGCTAGCTACCGTAATTTATTATCCATTAAAGTCTTGGAGAAATACATTTTTTTATTATTATTCTGACTGTTTTTGACGTTTAATTTTTTTCAAAGTGTCTTGTTCCAGAGACAACTACAATTTATTTTGACCGCATCTCACTTGTTTGAATTTATGATTTCAAATTAATAAGCAAATTTGAAAAATACATGTCTGCAAAAAAAAATATTCTACTTTCTGTATGCGTCAGGTATTTGTAAAATATGAAGAGATATTTGAAACTAACTTATGAAGGGTTGAGTTATTGTAATGAAGTCTTGCAAAAAAAATTAAGTGAACAGCTGAAAATCAAATATCAAGTCGTAACCATGGATATGTCAAAACCTATGTTTCACTTTAAAAAATACTAGAAGTACAAAATTAGAAAACATCTTGAATACAAATTTCGGGCACGATCCATAGTATTCTAGAACGACAGAAGAAAGTACCTGCCTAAAAGAACTTTTACCGCAAGTCCAATAAAAATTCAATAATCTGTTGATACGCAACTATTATGCGGTGTCAATTGAATATATAATTTGTAAAAGCGCCTTTTGTTGTTTGATATTTAGACTATAGTTATGGTATTTTGATATTGGCTTGTTTGACCGTGAGAAACCTTTCTCTGTCAATACACACATTGTTCCGTGGGCTATAGTCTTGTCTGATATCATCATCGGATGATCGTGCAGCGATGACGATGACCTTTGCCGCGAGCCGTGATTGACTTGATATCCCGCAACAATAACCGCCCGTATATCCATCGGCACGATACACAACAAAGGAAAATCATATAGGAAACACCGAACCAAAACTCAAACACAAATACCCTTCAAATTCTCAGATTGTCATTATTTTAAAATCTACGATTTCCAGACTTTATCAGTTTCATATTAGAAACCGTTAATTATATTTCAGAAAAATTTAATAAAAATATATACAGGTGTTTTATAGTTACAGCTTAAGGATATATTCCTCGAAATACCTGATACATTCTTGTACGGAATTCAATATAGCAGGATTTATAGGCGATATTAAATTTTATAGAACAGGCCCTGATTGCACTTTATAAATTTATTTAATTATGTTTAACACAAAATTAATTACTAAAGTAATTGTTCAAAATGTTCTCGTTCTGTCTGAATACACCTTCTGGCTCTTCTTATAATTGAAAAAGTAACTTTTTGAACAGTATCAGATTCTACTCGAATATGTATGTGATCAATAGACGATATTCAGTAAGAAATCGTCTGTGGTGTCAACGTGTTTTTGGTACTATTCCACCAAAACACTGGCTAAATGTATATAGAATAATTATTGTTATCTTACTGTAGTAATCATAGTAAATATTTATATTTGTTTATATGTAAATATAACATGTTGATGAAACCTACAGGGTATCAATTTTAAGAGGCTAACTATTGGGATCACGAGAACCGTAAGAGATACAGAGTCGGTTAATTTGGGGCAAAAATACCGCATTAGTTGGACATTTTAATGATGTTTTTGTTTTCCCGAAAATGCAAAGCTCACTAGATACTAGCAAAAAAATGATTTTGGCAAATTTATTTTTTGACTTATAACTTTCTTGTTTCAGTTCATACTAGGTTCTAGTTTTAATATTCTACAGGCACTTTTTTTGCGAATAATTGAGAGTAGTCCTCAAAATTTTCATAACTCATACAATTTTCGAGAAATTCGTAAATTTCAATTTTCATACGGGTCTCAAAGTTGTCTAAGGTAATTTAGTTCTCAAACAGTGGGGTTCGCTAAAAATTTCAATTACATAAATTGATCTATTTCAACTGTTATAAACACATATAAATATATTTTAAATAACTATTGCGTCTTCTACTTATAGTATGAGTTTTGACAGCCACTGGCATGATTTTGCTGCTTACGTCATTCAACATATCATTCTTTTCCATATCGTGAATTTTTTTTTCACAAATTTTCCTGATCGCACAATATTTAAAACTATTTTTTTCTAAATTTAGATTAGGTACCTCTGAAATATGCTTCGAATTTTGTATTTAATTACCAGCTATGGATTGTTTGTCAAATATGACATCTGATACTGATATTGGGATTGGAAGTAGCAGAACTATGGAATTGGGTAGATGTGTGAGAGAGAAATGGATAATATTGTGACGCAGATGTTAAGAGCAGTAAAAACTCGAATAACTTAAAAAGTAATAACTTTTTTAAACTTTGATAGTTCCTATCATACTGAATTAAGGTCTGAATTGACTAAAGTGGTCAATTTCCTAATATGGTACTATATTGGAGGACCCCATTATTATTTCTACCAAAATAAAACGGTACTTCATTCTATTGAAATAAAGAGAATATCGGCATGTATCAGGTATGAAACGACAAAGAAGGAGAAGGAAAAATTAATACAATTATAATTAATTCGAACAAAACTATATATAAGTTTTTTGATGTAAAGTAACTAAAGAAGCGAATAATTTACGAGTAATAATTTTTCCTTGGTAAAAATAATTGCGATGCAAAATTTTCACTGAATAACATTAATGATATAAAAGTTCTGATAACTTTTGAAATAATTTTAATTCTAGTCTAGACAGATCACAGAGCTAGATAAATATGAATATTGATGTCAGTTAGCCAACTAATTTAAAATTCAAATTCACTACAGAGTTCCGTACCGGAAATGTATTTTTACATGTCAAAATAATGAGATGTAAACAATGATTCAGTGAAAATTAATAACCTCATCAAATAATCTACAGCTACAATTAATTGTAACTAATTCCCTATACAAACCTGTACTAAATTCCCATCAATCTCAGAGCAAACAACAAACGGTTGCTAACGGTTACCGAAATACTTGTACCCGTGCCTCATTTGTTTGTTATGAGGAACATGACAACTGTCAAGATACTAAAGTAGGTCTCAGGATATTACAACAGAAGATAGATGGCTATATTCAAAATTAGTCATCCGATGCATTTTCTCATATACGACGAAAGAATTACACTATTTATTACTGCTTCATTTAATTACTATTTAGGTTTAGGAAGTATTATAATCATCATGATTTTGACATTTCGATATTTCAACCGATGTCTACGAATTATAGTCTTTTTCTGCTTTTGTTTAATAATAGTTATTTATGATATAAATGTTAAAAGTGACATTTTATGAGTGAGTGGGGAAGTTTGAAACGAGGCGAAGCCGAGTGTAACAAACCCCACGAACGAAATAAAATCTCTTTTAACACAAATATCATACACTATTTTTCCTACGATCCTAGTTATGTATTTGTAAATAAAAACTAAGCATTATAGAATGACATTTATTCATGATGTATTTTGTTATGAACATAAGAAGTGTTAAAAGTAAATTTGATTTTTACTTTTAATTCGTTGTCAATGACAACGATTTAAAACTATTTACTGTGTTATAAACTGTTATTTTTAACTTGCTAAGCAACCGTTAAAAATACTATTTTTAACAGTGGTCGTAGGAAAAAGACTTTTTATTTTACTAACGTCAATTTCAAATAATAAGCTCATTATTTCATTTGAAATCAAAATTGAAAGTAGGCATATTATAAGAACATTAACAGCTGTAAAAATAGAGAATTTAGTTCATATTCTCTTTATAAATATTAATAACCCAGTTATTACATTTATTAAATTCACAGTGACTCATATTTTACAATTCAACAACTTGAATGACAACTTTATTTATATCGTTTATCTAGAACCAACAATTTTGTTATAGTAACTCTTTGGTATTGTCGTTTTTTGTTTATTTTATAATGTTATCAATTTATAATTTTAAATACATGTTTGTATTTATTCTAACGTGTAGAAAAAAAATGTGTAAAACATGTAAGGAAACTATGAATGGTTTTAATTTTGCTCTTACAAAACTCGCTTGCGTCTCGTTTTGTAATTTTTGCACTCGTTAAATAACCACCTTTATTTTCTTATTACATATAAATAGCTATTTTCTAATTTTGATATATAAAGTGCAACTTTTCAAAACTGACGGACGTCAATTAAAATTATATGATCAAAATTAGAAAAAAATGAAACACGTTAGAAAATGTAATTTTGTATAACTTGTTCGATTTTGAGGGATTTCCGCTTCACTCGCTCCGCAAATATCCCACCGTTACACAAAATGGGGTAGGTGACCAAGGTAGAATTTTAATGAAAAAACTATTAAATTATAGAAAATATGTTTATTTATGAACGTTGACATTAAAAAAGTTAAATAGTTATCAGCAATTGTTTAGTAATTTGCGTTAAATAGAAACAGCGTCCATTACTATGACGTTCACTAAGTTACACGCTGATTGGTTAAAATTTGAAGGTGTGGCAATATACCTATCTATCTCACTCACACCACATATTTCCGTCTCTGTCTACCTTCGCCCCTCTCATGAACTTAGCTGACGTCATAATCCCCTCCCAAGTAATATATTATTTATTTACTTCAAAACAACATATAATTAACAATTTTAAAAAAATACGAGTATATTATTTTTGTACAAGCTATCACATATACCAAATTTAGAAATTGGTCACCTACCCCATTAAGCATTTACTAACATAAATAGATATTACTATATTAATAGATCAAAGTTGGTCGTTTAGAAAAAAGGTCTGTTGAGAATATAATATTTTAATATTTCGCTTAAATATGCATGGGCATAGAATGATTATTTTATAATATAGAATTTAAATTCCTACAATTTGTATTCGAATTATTTTAAACACCTATGGCGTATTTTGCATGCCTCATATTTTTCTGTTGGCCCTTTAAAAAAAGTTGCCCATCACTTTTGTAATCAAGTTTTCTAAATACCTTTTACCACTAATAACAAATTACTTATAATATAATAACCTTTTATTTAAAATGATTAAAGTAAGTATAAGAAAAAGTAATGTAGATGGTAGTGTTTTGTTATTTTTTGCTGGTCCATCTTTCATAATCCCTGATGAATGCATGGTACCCCGGGTAGTACCGTAACCATATTAATCTCCTGCTCTGGTCTCATTACGTCAAGGCCTCATATTCGTTACTCTCTTGTGAAGTGACCGCTGTTTGGAGATGTTCTGCCTTACGTTCACTGTCACGGCTAATGTTACACTTAACCTACTTCAGCTTATTCAAAATACGTGGAGGACGGACAACAATCAATGGTAATCAATGCTAATAAATGCTTTCCTCGATGTAGTACAACGGCCAATATTCTCTCCTTCAAATGGGACAATCTTGAAGGAATATAATTGTAGGAACATCTGTGAAAATATCAATTAAAATATCTTGCAAATTAAAGAGATATTGAGATACAAATTTTAAAGTTTATATGTGACATATGTGGTATACAATACTAGTGATTCAAAATCAGTTGTAATCAATCGAAATAGTTATTTTCCGTATCCATGTATGTAAGTGACAAATTGTGTACTTCATTTGAGGTTAACAATGATTGGGAAAATATGAAAAGAGGGATGATATAAACAGTTGCGGGTTTTAGCGGTGCAAGCATACGACGTCTACCGATAAAATTTGAAATAAAAATTGATTACAAAAAAATACAGTTTAAGCTATCTCTAAATTACATAATAACTTTAATTATTTTTAAAAATATAAATAAATACAAATGTAATTTAGATTTTCACATAAATTTATTATAGAAATTATCATTAATTCTAAAATTAGATATTTTTAATTTGAGGTATTAAGTCAAAAAGTCTTTTGAAATGACGGTTACATTAAATTATTTAGGTACTTTATTGTCGTAATAAGGCCTTGCTCGATTTTTCATTTTTAGCTTTAATCAATAGAATAATGAAAAATATTAGACTCGTATTTTTTATTTTTCCCCAAATTGACTTTTAATAATGAAAAAACGCGGCTGAATTATCCCACTTCCCCCCTTGTCCAGTGACGTATCAAGGTTCGTACCCAACTTCATTTTGTCTCAAACGTCAATTATAATGTTTCAACTTCCAAACTGACAAATTGAATAATCTTCTGCAAATATAGTGGCACCCAAAAGCCTTACAATTCTTTAAATCACAGACTGACCACTTTACCAACTTTCAAACGCGCCAAACCACAATATTTGAGATCTGGTATCCACACGTAGATAACTTCACACCAGAACCTAAGAACCTCACAATTTTTCCGACTTTTTTTTAGTATGTTATTTTAAAACGATACTATAGGACATAAAATGTAAATAAAAAATAATTACCTCATATAGAGCAACAAATTAGACTTTATAGGTTCGATTTAAACAAAAAAAGATTCACTTAATTTTAATATAAATTATTATTTCCTTCTTCTGGGAATGTCTGTGATTACTTTGGAGTTTGGAATATCTGTTTATACTAATGTCAACATTTTCTATAATATTGCAGACACCTTTAGATATAGAAAAAAAAAATGTACCAATGACTGTAATACGTACAAAGTGCCACACCCAGAAATAGAAAAAAAAGGTGATGATATGTTTAGTTACAAAAACAATATAAAATGATATATAATTTGATGTTGTGAACAAAAGTAGTGTAAAAAGTGCAAAGAGAGTAAAAATCAATCGGTTTTAAATTACATTTGATGGTGAGTTTTGTTGTGAAAGGAGTAAAAGGAGCAATGCGAGTGGTGTTATTGATGGAAAAACCAGGTCCGCGCGCTCGGCAATTCGTTAAAACCTCATCTGAAGCTCTCGATCACGATCTGTTTACAGTTGGCTGTTGCCATGGCGCCCAAACACGCACGGCCCACTAATTAAACTCCGGCGATTTGAATGAGATGATGCGAGGATGTTACCAGCTGCTGCCATGCCAAAATATAAACACCCAGCCTGCTCTGATTACACAAATGTAATCACTAAGTTGCACAAATCAAAACGAGAAAACTATTTTTAAAGAATACATTGAAAATTAATTTTAGGGTATAGTTCATTATTCCAGTGGTAGGCTTCACGTCATCACTTCATATTCGTATGAATCAAATTTGTAGTGAAGGATAAAATTTGAAGACATCATATAACATCATAGATAATTCGAAGTGGTTCTAAACAGTCATGAAAGTTTGTTCCAACTAGATATTCATGACGGTTTGTGATTGTGTATTGTAACGTTTATTTATTTAGGTGAAGTTTAAACATAAATGAAGTACGAATATTTATATTACTAGGTTTAATAAACGAGTAATAAATTATAAAAATATAATAAATATAAGTAACAATATAAATAAAGAAATATGAACACTAATTTAGAAGTATTTATTATTAATAAAGCCTTAAAAACTACGAACATTTATTTAAACACTTAAAACTACGCAATATTTATTTCCACATTATATTTATATCAACAACTATTTATTTATTTCTACTTTACATGTCGCGGACCTTGTTTTTGTTGAATGAATTGCGGACTAATTCTGAACCGTCAAATGTCATACCACAAAATAGGTTTATACAAAACTCAGTAAGACAGAGAAACGAAAATTAGAGAGAGATCAGGAAAGACAACAAATATAAAGGGCTCATTGTTTAAAATCGGAAAGTTTCGTCACATCTTAAAGAGAGATAGGGGAAGGCAACAAATTTAAAGATCTACACAATGCTCCAAAGTCATAAAACTGAATAGGGTAACATGAAATGTACCGACACGGAGTGTCGCTTCTGTATGTAACTATTTTGTGTCATTACTGCCAATTGTGTTAGGTTAGTTTTACTTTTACCGGAAAATAATGGAAGATAAATAAAAAACTCACTGACTCCTCTACAAATAACTCATTTTTAAACTTAAAAGCAATTAGGAAGTTAATTAAATTGTCAGAAGTGCTGACTAAAAGTACATGGTCCGATCTATATATACTTTTAACCTAAAATATATATAAAATTTGATGTTTACTTTGATTGGAAAATACATGCTCCTTTGCTCCTCTTCCTATTTGCTATCGCTTTTAATCCCATTAGTAAGGGAGAGGTGCACTGATTAGACGAACGCATAAACTTTCTTAAAGGGCGCAAATATGTGTATGACAAAGATGGTAGATAAATAGATATACAACTTGTTATTTCTACCGCACGAAAAATTATCTACACTTTATTTACCCCAGTTCTATGTTGTGTGTCAGTTATAAATCCAGATTAAGTTAGAAATAAATAAATTAACAACTATTTTTTGTTTGCTAATCCATTTGTTTCTGATTACAATAATGATACTAGTAATGGCTACTGAAAATCTAAAATGGCGATGTTGTTTTTAATGTTTGTTGCTATTTATTTTTCAATTATAAACTTACCATATGTTCTACGACAACTTACGATAAAAATTGCAATAAAGTTACGTTTATGCTATTTTAGTAACAGTTAATATTTATTTTATGATTAATAAATCTTTACAATAGGTGACATTTACTACTATTTATACCACACAATTTAATTTGTTACACAAAATTAATTAATAATTAATTTCTGATAGCAATAAAAAGAATTGTAAACCAGTTAGAAGAAAACAATGAAACAGTCAACTCCTTGTATTATATGAAACCAGCAATACACAACGGTGTATACTCCAACATAAATTTTATTTTAATAATCTTCCTATACAATTCGGAATTTCATTAAATTCATAAATTTCATAAAAGATTGTGGTAGGATACAGTATGGGCGTAATTTGTAATTTTTATTTTAATAAAAAAAAATGTAAAACTGCAATAAATAATTTCTCTATTTTTTAATCAAGAGCATGGGCGCTGATTACATGGGAGCATTGGGGCTCATGTCCCCAAGAATTCTTAGTACAGCCACAATTACAAATTCAAGCCAATAGGAGTTCATATGGCCAGTAATAATGCGCGTCTCAGGATATACCGGGGATCCTGAGACGCTAGCACTCAGTCCCGTTCTGCGGGGCGCCGGAGTGGTATTGGGCCTTGCTAAACCACCTTCCAGGGTATCTGATGCCCTGAAGGTGATCTACTTCAGCCGGCCTAATATTGGAGCATTCTTCAGCGTATGCTCTAATTCTTGGCCTGCTGAAACCAGAGCACATTCTGGAACAGTTCTGGCTGCTCTGAATTGTGCTTTGGTTTCAGTAGGTCAAGAATTATAGCACTCAGAAATGTTTGCTCTAACTCTTTGCTTGCTGAAAGTAGAGCACATTCTGGAGCAGTTTTAGTTGCTCTGAATTGTACTTTGGTTTCAGTGAGTCAGAAATTAGAGCACTCAGAAATATTTGCTCTAATTCTTTGCTTGCTGAAAGTAGAGCAAATTCTGGAGTAGTTTTGGTTGCTCTGAATTGTGCTCTGCTTTCAGGAGGTTAGGAATTAGAGCATTGTAAAGTGTTTGCTCTAATTTTTGCTTTACGTTGAAATGTACTCTAGTTTCAGTGGATTAGAATTAGAACATTTTGAAGTGTTTACTCTAATTATAGGCCTACTGAGCAGATTTGGCTGTTCTGGATTGTGTTCTAATTCTAGTGTCAAGAATTAGAGCACTCAGTAGTATTTACTCGAATTCTTGGTCTGCTGAAACTGGAGCATATTCTGGAGCAGATTTGGCTGCTCTGGTTTCAGTGGGTCAGGATTTTAGGAATTAGAGCATTTTGAAATGTTTGTTCTAATTCTTGGCCTTCTAAAATCAGAACACATTTTGGAACTGTTTTGGTTGCCCTGGATTGAGCTCTGATTGTCTGGTTTCAGTGGGTTAAAAATTAGTGCATTCTAAAGTATTTGTTCTAGTATTTATATTTTCTTTTATGTTTTTATATCGGTCATAGTAAGAAATTTTGCCCTCAAGAAAATTTTTAAAAGTCGGCGCCCTTATCAACCATAATAATAAAGTATAGATTATTAGTGAAATGATTTAAGTATGGTTGTATGGTTTCATCACAGTTTACATTTATATTACGTAGTATAAGTAATGTGTGGTTTCATGATATTGATATTATAGTCCATTTAAGAATGAGGGATTGATTGAATTCCAAAAATTATTGCCCTATTTTACATATCGATCGTTCAAGGTAATCTAATTGTCTATTCTTTTTAATAGGTGCACTAAGAGAAAAATTTATAATAAAATAATTAGATATGCAATATGTTTGCCATAAAATGGGTAATAAATAAATTAAACATAGTAATATAAAAATATAATTGAATTATTATAATGTAAAAAGTTTTTTTGAGCTCTGAAGTGACTTAAACGCGCACATAAAAGTACAAAATACTATTATCCGTTATTTTCACTTGATTACAATAAAGAGTAGTAATAACATATTTTTTTCCTTTTCAGGGTAAAATTGTAATCCGGCCTATAGCCTTTAGACCAGTAGGAATGACTCCAGCGGCCCGTTTTGGCATATCCGGCGAACGTTACGGTTCCACACCCATTTTGACACGGCCTGGTTCGCACCTAGTACATTACGGAAGTAAGTTTATCTAAATCATCAAAACATATTTATGTTTAAAGTGTTTTGTTTTGTAGGTAGCAACGATTTGCGCCATCAACATCACTATCACCATCAGAGTGCGAATTCTCATTATTCTCTGGACCGGAAGTTGCTGTCATCTTCATCCCCTCCACTCGCCATGGCGTCCCTGACGTCGCTTCCGCACAAGCTCGGCAATTATGACAGCATGGAAAGTGTGAGGAAAAGCCCTGGCTCAACTGTCGACAGCAACACGTAAGTTCAAATATTAGTTTGTATTTTTCAAACTGTATATATATTTTTTTCACTACTTGCCTAGACACCCACTATTATAAACCTTTGTTTGACAATTTTTTTTTCATTACTAACGTAGTCACACAGTCACATTAATCCTTTATTTGGCATGAGTAATTATTTTTCATTACCCCTTACTTGGAAAACATGTTCACCTGGTCAATAATATATTATTATTAACCATGGTCGATAATGAAAACAGTCATTTTTTAAAGAAACTCAAGTCTCCAAACCCAAATATTGTTTGAATCATTTAATTATAGAAAAGTACAGTATGGATTTACAATTTAGAGGGACAAAACTTGTCGCTAGGTTAATAATAATAATATTCTCACCCTTAGTGTATAATATACTGTTATCTCCTATCAAGTGATTATTTCACACTCGTCATTTTCACCCAATCAGAATGCTTCATTTGATTCTTCCATCAATTTTTTAGTGAAAAAAATTGATAAAATCACAGTACCGTAGTTATATTTTGTTGATATGAAAAATTTTATATTCGAACTGTTGTCATTCGTGAAATAATCAAGCAAATATAATTCGGCTATGAATTTAATTGGTAAAATTTACTCATAATTCCTGCGCAATAACGACAACTCGGGTCAAAAATGATTCTTAAATCATTTCAGCTTCGCTGTCGTGATCTAAATGTCATTTTTGACATTCGTTTGTCTGTTACTACCACCCGGGTGAAACTTGTATAGGGAAATTGGCAGCATAAAGTAGGCTGGGAATAACTCTACCCTTTACAGGTTAGATGGCATTAGTAGTACTCAGAATCTGGGGGAAAAATTTGGTAACTTTTGGTTTTAATTATCGTTTTATAATCGTTTGAAATATAAACTAAAGTAAACTGGGGAAACAATTATAATATAATTGTCAAATTGTCAACATTGTAAAACAATAAGAATAAAATTATATTGAATTGAACAAAAATGCATTCACCGTAAGTAATATTATTTTACATATTTTATCTACTTATATGAAACATAAATTACAATATTTATTACGTATAGATCAGCAGATCAACATGATTGTAAATACCCCAGCGGGAATAAAAGGAGAGTGAACGTGAGAGGCCCACAAAATAAACATTTTTACAAATTTACAATCAAAGATTTGCCGAATTGTAAGATTTGAAAAAATCTGCAAAATTAATTCAAGTGAAAATTCATCATTTCCTTTTTTTGTGAAGATCATTTTGATAATATTTTTTTTATAACGCATCAAATCACCGATTATTAAAAAATGGAGTGCCAACAATTCATTCTGGTTCTCAGACACTTTTAAACTCCGTTACAAATGTGGATATTTAATTGAATTTTCAAGAATCAAATTTTGAATTAAAATCTACATGTCACCGAGAAAACATCTTATACATTTCTTCGAGAGAACATCCTTGTTACAAATTTCGACCAAAGATAACTACCACGAATGTTATCGAGAAAACATCTTACAAATTTCGTGGAGAGGACATCTCTTCTACAAATTTTGCGGAGAAGACATTTCTTCCACAAATTTTGGCGAAAGAACATTCTTCCACGGATGGTTCCCAGAGAACATCTTTCTTATAAGTTTTTCAGAAAGAACATCACAAATTTCGTCAAGAGAATATCAGTTCTACAAAATTTGCCGACAGAACATATTTTCCACAAGTGGCACCGTGGCACCGAGAGAATATCTTATAAATTTCGTCCCGCTGAGAGAACATCTCTGATACAAATTTCGGCGAAAGAACATTTCTTCCATAAATGACACCGAGAAAAATTAATAAATTCCGCCGAGAGAACATCACTTCTACAAAATTCGCCCAGAGAACACCTCTTCCATGAATATCACCGAAGAATCATCTTATATATTTCTCCGAGAAAACATCTACTCATTTCGTCAAGAGAATATCACTTCTACAAAATTCGCCGACATCTCTTCTTGTTTCTGCACTAATCGTATTAATTTGTTTTAAACGATTTGAATAATTTTGTAATACTTATGCAGGCAATAAATTTCATGAAAATTAATTTATATCTTTTATTTAAAATTAAAATATCTAGTAGTAAATAAACAAATGAATATTGACAGCTACATTTGACGTTTATGTGACATATACCAAATTTAATGATCAAGAAGGTTGTGAGTAACTCTACCCAATACACTTCAGATGGCAGCAACTCCGTGCTGCCCACTTGATCCATTGAGTTTCGCTTCTCGTTATGTTAATGTTTTGTGGTTACTACGCAATAACTTTTCGTAAATTTTTCCAATTAATTTATGTCTCTTATTACTTATGGTAAAACGTTATCTACCTTTCTCCTAGCAACCAGATCAAAACGGAACTACATTAATGTCATTTGCATTATGTGTCGTTAAATTATTTGGCTGATATGTACACTCTAGCATTTTATTTTCTTCGGATAAATTTCAGTTTGACAACTCGTGTACTAATAAAATGACAAAACCGATGTTTGGTTGATTTTATTAAAACAGTTTTCTTGTCAAATTGGTTATGTATCAAGGTTTCATAATCAACAGAAATTTATCCGGCATAATAAAAAGATCTTTTGTTACAGTTGATAAATCTAGGGGATTCCTTTTTGCCTGATCACTCTATTTGAGAAAAGAACTGCATTTACTTCAAGTCCGATTATTGAGAATAAATAATTACTCAAAACTTTTAAAAAAATTTGTTCTTGAAATTCAAAATCTCTCACTATATTTTTAATTAATTCATATATTTTTGAAGTAATAAAATAAATATTACATACAATAATAAATAATGTAAGTACATTTTTTTTTCTAGGAACAAATCGTCTTCGTATAGACTTTCAGGTCCAGGAGGTGGTAGTCTTCTGGATCTGACACCATCCCCTTCCGATTCAGGCGTTTCGGAACTAGAAGCAGCTCTAAGAGACAGAGATTCTGAGCTCGCTTACCTCAGACAAACAATGGAGCACAACGAACAAGTCATCTTCAGAGTTTATCAGGAGAAGGAAAAAGTTTGGGAACGGGAACTTCGGCGCCTGAAAGGTAACAAAAATTTGAATATAGAACTTATAAAATTGTCACTATTAGTATTGTTTTAACAATTTTTCGTATCACTAATCAAACTTCTAGATTATTTCTTATTGTACTTTTATGGTGTATTAAAAGTTTAAAAACAATCATTTGTTTTTCCCATGGCACTCTCTGCGTAAACATATTTTTCTACTATAAATGTTTTATGAAGGTATTAACATGCTATATTATTAACACTTAAAATATAAAAGTTGGGTCCAATATTTTGAGAACCACTAGGCAGAAATAAAACATTATTTCTTATAAATTTTAAACTTTTTATTCACAATTTTGTAAGAACTTTTCATTTACAATTTCACAACAAAGTTAAGTATTACAAGATAGGTTGATGATACAATCATTTTGCTTTATAAAATATGGAAACTTTAATTAAACGTCAAAATTTTAATAGGGTCCTGAACCTGTCGAAATATTACCATTTTGCAGAAGAATATGAAAATATATAACAATTAATAAGTATTACTGAAAATATTTCATCCAAATATTTAATTTTGTTGCGATGTACTGTCATATCATCTGTCTTTAACAATTTCATTGGTTGCCTGATTTGAGTCCTTTATTTTCATTTTCTTCAGGTGTGCACGAAGGAAGACTTCGAGCAAGCGCCCAAAAAGCCTTACGTTTAGAACAAATGTTAATGATGCAAACCTACCAGCTTCAACAAGACAAAAAGCGATTATGCGCTGAAGCCCAGCGTGCAAACTGCCAAGCTGACCGCCTTCGAGAAGAAGTTGCAACTCTGCGAGCGAGACTCGAAGACACAGAATGGAACCTATGCCAAAAAACCGGAGAAATGGCTCTACTCAAAACCCAGCTCAAAGATGCACAGACGGAAGGAACTACTAAGGGCCACGAACTTCTCTCTCTCCGTTCCAATCTCCGCACAGCTCACGAAACTCTAGAGAGAAGAGATTCGGAAACAGCTAGCTTGCGCAGAACAGCCGAGGAAAGAGATTCTGAACTAGAACGGCTACGAAGTGAAGTGAAACGTCTGAAGGAAGTGGAACAGCAGAGCAAAAGCAGAGAACAAAAAGATAAAGAGGAAATGGAAGAACTCAGGAAAGAGTTGAGGGAAGCTAGAGAGGAACTCAGCGAACATGCAATGAGCGAGTAAGTCTATTTATTTTTTATCTTGCATGAATAGAAAATAATATTTACGGTTATTTCTGTGTTACTTTTCGGCCTAGGTCGTTTTGTAATAGGGCACGAGAGCAGCACCGTCGACCTGTACCCACTCATCTCATCTCATTTCACACTATTGTATGATTGTCTCAGTTCACACTATTCCAGGCGGAAGAGAAAAAGTGGCGGAAATTTAAATCGACGAATGGAATGAATACAAAAACCGCCAATGCCGTCGATTTAAATTTCCGCCACTTTTTCTCTTCCGCCTGGATTGGTGTGAAATAAGTCGATCATGGAATGGTGTGGAATGAGACAAACATAGAATGATGTGAAATTAGATAAGATGGACAAGATCGACATTCGAAAACTAATTTTATTAGTAAGTTTTAAATGATTTATTAAACGTAAAATAGTATAACAATGTCAGTGACCATTAAATCTGGCTTTTAATGTATAAATACAACTTGTTTTCGCTGGAAGAGTATATTTTAACGTTTATTTAAATTTCCGCCATTGGAATACTGTGAAATGAGATAAAAGGAGTCGACGGTGCTGCTCTCGTGCCCTGTATTTTGCATATTAGACAAACCTTAAATTATGCAGAGGCGTCTATAGATGGCAGTTACGGTCACAATAAATTAAAGTTTCTAGATATACAAACTACCGCAATCATCCGCCATTTTTGGGAGAAACAACCAGAAAAAAATTAAATATTAAGCTTATTATCATTATTATCCTATTTCATTACTTTTACAGTACAAAATACAACAATCAAGCAAATAATTTACTTGACGTTCAATTTGTGGGTTATCAATTAAATCTGTCAGTTGCAGATGGTTTCTAGTAATTTTATTCTTAGGTTATCTAGATTTGTCATTTAGTTATTTTATATTTGCTGATTTTACATAATTTCTACGGATACTTATTAATTTTACTTCAACCTTGTGAATCACGTCACAAAAAATGGGACTTTTACTCTGAATAACTCATTCTATTTTTTATTCAAATTTAGATAGGTATTTTAAAAAATAATATAGTACTTGAAGTTCAATTTGTAGATTATCAATTTGATCTGTCAGATGTTTACAGTCATATAATTACATCTAGGACGATAATTATAAGTTTCTATAATACAAGATATTTTTTGTTCGCTGATTCTACGTAGTTCCTTTGTATATTTATTTGTTTTTTACTCCGGAGACTAAAATTAAAAATTTCTACTCTGGAAGCTTAAAAATTAAACTTTAACCTAGTCAAAGTAAAATAAATAAGATCGAGGATTTTAAGACATCTAAGGCGTGGTATGATTCATGGTTTGTTCAATGCTGTACGGTAAAATTATTACCAAACTAATTTGTCAAAATTACATGGTATACAATTATGACTTGAAACTGGTAAAAGATCTTTAAAATATAATACCTATTTATTTCTAATTTTCCGGATAATACGTACATAACTCTAGTGTCATTTAAACGTGTAGAAATTGTAGGAACGTATAGTATGTTACCAAACAAATTTTACTAAATATTGAGTCTTTTCATAGAACTAACCCATATTCCTACATTGTGATTTAGTTTGAAATGCATATAACAATAAATTTAAAGTTTAACGGTAAAAATAACTGACAATACATCAACAGCCGACTTCGGGTTTTTATTATATGTATACATAATTTTAAAGAAACCACATTTCCATTATGTACATCACAGTTACTTTCGCGCGAAACTTTATTTTGCAATAAATCATATAAAACAGTATAATTGAAATTTAGTTTTCGGTGATTTTATTATTTTTTTAGCATAATCTGCGCTATCATTATGGTTTTTGTTTCAAATTCCATTACAGGAACCCACTTTCATAATAAAGAAACCTCATTATCTGTGCTTTATTTCATGATAATCATGAGTTTCGGTAACAAACTAATTATTTTTGTAAATATGAAATATTGGTGCAAAGAGAACGAATATCGATCGGGACAAAAAAAAACCGCTTAATTATTTACTGAATGTATAGTTTTTTGTTAATTAACCGTAATTTAAAATTTTAATGAAGGAGAATAAAATTTCTGCAGTTTAATCAGGATTTTTTAAAAAGTTTTATTACAACTCCAACTAGTTTCGGCCTCACTTAGGCCTTCTTATTATTACAAGAAGGCCTAAGTGAGGCCGAAACTAGTTGGAGTTGTAATAAAACTTTTTAAAAAATCCTGACTAAACTCCAGAAATTTTATTCTCCTTCATCACGATCCTGGTCAAGAAAACGTTAATCATCATTAAAATTTTAAGTTACCATAATTACCAAATCACATATATTGAAAATATTTATAACAAAAAACGAAATAAATTAACAAATGATAGAGCTGCGAAGTTATTATTTGTACCTTTCAATTTAAAATTATGCGAACCCAAAATAATTTTACAAAATGACGAATTTGTGCAAGGTTCTGAGGAAACAAATGATACAAACAAGACGTCAGTCAGAGAATTCGAATCAATAAAGATTTCACATACACTCACTTTATATTGTTTATGTTTATTTTTATTTTATTTGTAAATAATTCTACCAAATTAGTTCAATATATTTTTTGTGATAATCTTTTGGAATTGAAGGGTAATTTTTTCAACTGTATTTCCTAATTTTATTTACAATAATTGTTTTAATTTTTTTTTACATATTCTACTATCTACATTTTAAACACAATATTACAATAATTTTAAAATATTAATAAAAAATTGTAAGTTACGGCAGTCATTTATCAAAATTATAAATTACGGTAATTTAACATCATTGCATATAATATGTAAAATTGATATTATTAGAACACTTTTGGTTAACCTCTATTAAAATTAGTTTTTTTTTTTAATATACCATTAACTAATACGTATTTCAATAAAATAATATATATTTTCTGTTTTAGATACGAGGGCGCAGAAACCGGTCGTTCAATCCGCGCGCGCCGCCAACCATCCCCGCCTTTAGACACGCCTTTTAACTCCCTCCCTTCTTTACCCACAACCACCTCCCTCCCGCACTTGGACAGCCTGGTGGACCTCACCACCTCAGAAGACGTCGAAATCCAACTCCTGAACGGCTCGCACCATTGTCCCGAGCTAGACCGCCTTCAGGCAGAGATGGCAGCACGGAGGAAATCCTTCGAGCAAGAGCGAGTTACCTGGGCGCAAGAGAAGGAGAAAGTGCTGAGATACCAGAGACAACTGCAGCTCAACTACGTGCAGATGTTTCGCAGGACTCGGGCGTTAGAGGCTGAAGTGGAGAGTCTCACGCTCGAGTTGGAGTTAAACTCGAAACCGCTCAAGAAGCAGTTGAGTATTGATATGTCCCAGACTGTCGAATTGTGATGTCCTAGTTATGTAGACTCTAAAATTCACTCGAAGTACTCCAAAGTAACTATTCTTTCAAAAAGACAGTTAAGTTTAGAAATATTTAGTAAAAATAAATCAACAATTCTTACTTAAAAAAAAACAAAGTTTTATCTCATTTATAGGTAAAAGATACAAAATTTGAAATAAAAACAAACTACTTATGAATAAAAAAACGTACATTTCTATGAATTTTGACTGCCATCTGTAGGTGTATCACCGACATTATTTTTTACTCGTGTTCGCCGAGTCGAAAGAAATTCAAATTTCAAAGTAGAGAGAATTCCTGATGCACTATGGGTTGCTTGAAAGACAGAATTACGCAGAGTAAAATTTGTACAATTATTTCAATTTCTTGTCACTTTTACTTTTGACTTCTTATTGTGTATTGGATTATTTTTTTGATTTCGTTGAATTTAAAACAGAAGAAGGAAATATTTTATCGGATAAGAAACGTAGAAGAATTCGGAGGAAATATTTTATCGGATAAAAAACGTTTTTTTTTTTAACATAAAAGCAGTATAATATGAAACTTTTAAATAACTAACAGAAAGTATTTCTTATTGTTTAAATTCAAAATGATCCAAAACTGTAAATATTGCATTAAAGTTTATAATTAACATTCATAGAGATCAAATATCACATCTATGTTAACGTAAAATGAAACTTAAAACATTTTGAAGAATAAACCATAAAAATACTTGTTTTTGCAACACATTGTTGTCTTTTACCATATTTGTAGACAAAAAAAACGAAATTTTAATATAAAAATGGACTATTTGATAAAAAAAACTGTAAATTGGAATGAAATAATATCGTACTATTATTGCCATCTGTAGTTCAAGTGCGAAACTATTTTCTAACCTCGTTTACATTACGCAACATTTTTTTTTATTTTATGATGAAACAAGTACTTTCGATTGGATTTTAGTTGCATTGTCAATGTTTGTAGTCTTGTGCCGTCTTTTTCCTGTGTAGCTCAGTGGTTACATCTGAGGTTAAAAGAGGCTTCGTGTAGTCTGTAGGTTACAAGCCCGGCTTGTATGGTAAGGTGCTTCGTGTGTGATTGTCTATTTATTTATTGTAGTCCATCTACGTATTGTATATTCACTTATCGTTAGACTAGTAGAGGTTAGTGTTTTATAAGTCATGTATGTTAATTGTAAGTGTATATAGTTTGAATATTTTTAAAGAAATCATTAGTACTTATTGTCATTTTAAGCTGCCTTATTACTTTTATTTTGTAGTTTAAATAAGTATTCTTACAGTATTTAATGATTTTTAGAAAAATATTTGAGTTTTGTTACTTAAAATATTTTATATCAAATAAAATATACTTTATTCATAAACTGTGATACATTTGTGCATAACACAACTATATTGTTTCAGATCTGCCGAAACTGGTAAGTTTTTACAAAAATATAGTTTAAAAACACCTCTTCGACATTTTCATTTTTAAATAAACATAAATTTAATGCTTATAGGGCACGAAAGAAGCACCGTCGACTTTGCCCAATCCTCTCATCTAATTTCACACTATTTCAGTGGCGGAAATTTAAATAAAAGTCAAAATATTTTATTTATACATTAAAAACCAAATTTAATGGTCACTGACATTGTTATACTATTTTACGTTTAATAAATCATTTAAAACTTACTAATAAGATTTGTTCATCTTGTACATCTTATCTCATTCCACACCATTCCTTGATTGCCTTATTTCACACCATTCCATGATAGCCTTATTTCACACCAATCCAGGCGGAAGAGAAAAATTGGCTCAACCCAACAACAATAACAAAATCAACAACAACAAATACTGACACGATAAACACTAAAAGAGCGCAATGAATAAACCACACATAGAGATCGCAGAATGGAATGAATACAAAACCCGCCAATGACGTCGATTTAAATTTCCGCCACTTTTTCTCTTCCGCCTGGAATAGTGTGAACTGAGACAATCATAAAATAGTGTGAAATGAGATGAGATGAGTGGGTACAAGTCGACGGTGCTGCTCTCGTGCCCTATAAAATTTATTTCATGGTTTTGAAAGAAATCTTGGTCCACGATTTTGTGTGTCGAAGAGTTGCATTCAAATATGTGCGTATAGAATATTAAAATTCTTAAAACCTAGCTCTAAAAGTACTGGGGTACAACTGCCTCGGTCGATACTCCTGAGGATCAACTGCATCCTTAATCGATCCAATCTTCGTGACTTTTTCTTGTGCGGGTTTCACGTCTACAACTTTAGAGCCCTTGCGGTACTTGTACCACCAGTATTCAAACGCAAGAGTGATGCAAGCGAGACCAATTCCCACAAATATAACGATGAATACACCACCGATGTTCTGGATGCTGATACCGTCGGACTGGTCTTCCTGTTTCTCGCAGACTTGCGCTTCGGGGTTGCCTGCCCACCATTTTTCTTTCAGACGTTCCAGTTGTCGTTTATTTAATAGTTGCAGAATTCTAAAACAAATACCGGCATTATTTTTTTTAATTATCTACATACGAAAAAAATAAGTATTTTAAAAATGCGGCAAATAAATCCACCAGAAAAATAGAAATTTTACTATACTAGGATAGGATGTTTATAGAATGCCGCATGAAATGAAAACACCGCTATAAACGTTCCTTTTGGACCGTAACATAAACGTACATAGGATTTTTCAGAGTGATCTGTTAATTTATTTGTTAACTAAATATAAAAGTTCTTTCTCAAAATTTATGATAATTTCAAAGTACTCGTATTATATATTATATTTAGTTAATATATAACTACAAGTACAGTAAATCTCTATCGAATTTTGTCTTTTCAACTATCCCTGGACAAACAATTATTAGCACGCTACTGAAATGTCTTTGACAGACTGATTTATTACTCTCTCTCTCATTCTCAAACAGAGTATAGTGTATTATATTTTATAATAATTCAAAGTAATAATTTTACCGTTAGAATTTGGTTCTAGCGATATTAGCGACATTCTAGGGACCGTTATTTTTATGATGTTATGACCGAAGTAAGTCCAAAAAACCTAGTGAGGTAGATATTTGTACAAAACGATTGATCGCTTGTACAGGTAATAAACAGTGGTGGTGTCAGGCAGGTTTTACAGTGGCTCGAGCTACTAAAAAATTGCCCCGAGTTACTGTAGAAATTTTATAACCATAAGGTTAAAAAAACACAAAATTTTACAATATCTTTCACTTCTTGAGTTGAAAATTGGTTTATACATAGTACACAATCATTGTCTATTTAACTGATCAGTAAAAGAAAAAAATTCGCATTTCCAATTAAAAATTTAAATTTGTATACAGCTCTACATTATTTCCAATCACAGTTAAACATGAAAAGTTACAATTTTTAATTGTTTTTAGTCCAAATCCTTGGTTTTTTAAAATAGTGCAAATTTACAAATAAATTTCAATTATTTCTTTTCGTTCTTGAGATTTTTGCTCTCAAAGCCAAAAAAATGTGTAATTTGGATATATATCTAAGACGGGTAGAAATATAATCTCTACGATTATACCAGTTAATTCTAGAGGCGTATACATTTTCTGGAACGATTCGATTAAAAATAAGAAAAACGAAAAAACCGGAATTGCAGTTGCATTAAATGCACAAGAATAATGACAGGTCCATTTATATTTGCCCCAATCAACTTTTTTACCCGAACAGTATGTCATCACTTTATATCGTTCAAATAAATTTAACTTACGCATTGTTGAATTGATCCTTTAAAGGCGATCCTTGTTGAACTCCAATTGCGTAAGGCTTCCTTGAAAATTCTTCCCCAACAATTTGCAAATCACAATTTGTTAATTTTAAATATTTAATATCTGTTGCATCTCCTAAATAAGCGAAACCTTCACTTGAAGATTTTGATTCGCGCACCAGTTTTAAAGCTTCTTCTTCATTGGCCGGCAAACCAGTTTCTTTCATAGCCTGCCACATTTTTGTGTATTTGTCACTCACAGGATAATCCCAAACAGCTAGTTTCGCTCGCTCTACGTCTGTGAGGCTGTCGTTTAAAGACATGTCCTTCCAGATTCTAAAAATAAATCAATTAATAATATTTCAAAAGTTAGACAGGTCTTACATCAAAGAAACTAGAAACATGAAACATGAAATATTCAAAATATGCGAAACAGGTAACTCTTGTACAAACTGAAAAAAATTCGTTTCAGTTGGGACAAGGACCAAAGTCGAAAAAAAATATTACACACATCCTACAGAAGTCAGCATCCTTAACATTCTGATAAGGATTGCTTCAAATGATTTTTGTATCATCAAATATTGGCCAAACTGAATGGAATTTACTAAATTTTTATAAATATTTCGGATGGAAAATCCCAAATACATTTTATTGTGTAAAAATTCTAAATTTTTGGAAAGAGCTATTGCATGTGAACATTTATTTTCAATTATGAAACTAAATGTCAAAGTTTCTAGATTAAATGCATTGTTTCACATCATAGAAAACGAAAAAAATAATACTGACAGTAAAGAAGTAAGGTGTTAGAATTGAGAATCAAATACAAATTAAAAAAGAATTTGCAGATAAAACCCAAAGTTTTTTAATAATGTAATTATTTATTGAAGTCGTAAAAAGCTGAAATGAAATCTTCATTAAAACCTTTTCTTGATTTGTTTTGATTCACAAATAATATGTCCATTTTTCGAGCCTAAACTATTGAAATCTCGAGAACCGTAAAATATTCAAAGAGATAGAAAGTTAGTTTTCATTTCTCGACAAGTTTTTGGAGAACTGTTGACAATTTCTCGTAAAACAATGTCTGTAGAACGTGCAAATTAAAAACTGTTGTCTATTTTTTATAATAACAAAGTGTTATGAATATAGGAACAGTTTAATCTTGTTTTTTTTTTAATATTGTGGTATTTTCAAATCAAGAAACAAAATCAAACGGAACCTACCTTCTCTATACTTTGTTCTTTAAAAAATAGAGTATAGTACGAGTTGAAACAAAAAAAGTTTTAAGTCAAAAGTAATTTGATTAAAATCAGTTTTTGCTCATGTGTAGGGATAGGGACTAACTAATGTGTTTTCGTTTTGTCATTTAAAACAGTACTTTGAAATGCGTTTTGTTAATATGTGAATTCAAATTTGGTATTATTCTATTTTACGAAAATGTTTCATGCTTCATGTTTCTTTGATGTATGCTTTATATGGATTAAAATTACTCGTAAAATCTTTGTTCAATGTCGGCCATTCTTTGAAAGTAAGTCATAGCTGCCGATCCATTTATAGGTGCATAAGAAATCTTGTATTGTTTGGACAAATCATCTAAACTTTCCACAGGGGTGTCCAATCTTGACACTGTCAAAAACGCAGCCAAGTTAGCAGTATATGAAGCGATGATAATGAAACCAAAAAGCCACCACGTGGCAGCTACTAATCTTCCTGAAAGATTTTTCGGAGCTTCACCACCTCCTTGCGGAGTTAAAGATGTCATACAAAACCACAAACATTCTTTCAAGTTAAACTCTCTTTTCTCTTCATCGTCTTTGTACTTTTCGCGGTTGTTTTGATAAGAATATGGCGACCAACGGTCAAATACCCACATGAGAAAACTTGTGAAGAAATACGCGGCTAAAATACACAACCACACATCGTTTTCTAAGACAGTTAAGAACTTAAACAAACTCGTAGGTGTTGTAGGTTGTTTCATTAAAATAGTAATTCCTACTAAATCATAATACGGCACTGTGAAGTCTATGACGTTTTCTCGTTCGGCCATGACAGACATACTCCCTAAACCAATGTCTGCTTTCTTGTCGATCAGTTCTCGGACTACTCCATTCCATTCGCCGTTTTCGTTCATGTTGCCAAATGTTTTGTCACCTGCCAAACGAATCTCATAGTCGAACTCTAAACTTTTGGCTATTTCATCAATTAAGTCAATGCAGTAACCTTTGAAACCTTTTGGAGCTGTTTCATCCACGTAGATAAATGGTTTTTGCTAAAAAATTATATTTATAATAGTTATGAAACGCAGAGCAAGTCAAATGCAATCCGTAAAAATGTATCGAAAGGAATTTTATCGTGCAAGTTACAACAGAAATGATATTTTTAGGATTTATAAAGCTTTGTTAATGACTTAATAGTAATAGTATGAAATCAAAATGACAATTCCATCTATTTCTAGACAATTTTAATTGCATTTTACAAGAATCCTACAACTTATAGTGGGTTCTATTTTATTCGGACACAGCAGTATTTTTTATTGATAAAACTGGGTTTTGAACTCCACAATTTTTTTTTATATGAAACTTTATTTAATTTGAAAGCGAGTTGTAATTTGAAAACTTTGCTACTTATGTCATTCAACATGTCTTTCATTTCCATATCCTCAGTAACTTTCCACACAAATTTTCCTGATCGCCCAGTATTTGAAACTATTTTTTGTAAATTTAGTTTATTCCTGAAATATGAGTTGTATTTTGAATTTAATTACCATCTATATATAACTTAAAACTTTGATAGTTCCTATCATACAGAATTAAGGTCTGGATTGACTGATCAATTTCCTAATTTGCTAGTATGTTGGAGGACACCCATTACCCCGGTTTTTTTATCTGATATGAAATTTGGTATTTATATCATCTATAGGCGATTGTAATAATTTTAGAACTTAAATTGAAAGTAACAAAAATGTATAAACTTATGAAAAAATTGAAAGGTTCGAATCGGAACTGAACCGAAAACCAAAAAACCGTTATTGTTTTTGCTAGGAAAACCGAAAACTGAATTGATATATTTTTTAATTGAACCGGAACCAAAAAAACAACGATTCGAAGCCCTGGAATAACATGTGACCGATGGATGATGGAATTTTTGAAGACTTAAATTTGAGAGACAAGCTTTTAGATTAAATATATAGTGTAATTATATATTTGCTATACTCACACATTCCGCAGATGTAAAAAGTCTTTTCTCAAATAACTATTCAAGATAAATAGGAATCGCTTTAAATTGTGTTGGGTATATTCAGATTGGCAATAGTGCAAATTAAAAATTATGAATATGTTTTATAATCTTTTGAATAATGTGGAACTCGTGCATAGAACGTCTAGGTCAAAAAATGAATACTTATTATTTATTAACATTTCTTCAATAAAATTTGTTTAACAAGTATTTTAAAGATTTTCATTTGACTCTGCTATGTATAACTTATTGATTTCAAATATTTATTGTGTTTTAAGTTTCTATTATTGATTGAAGATAATGTATTTAAGTTGTTTTTATTGCTTATTATTTATTCAATATTCATGCTGGTAATATTCTACAAACGGACATGAAAATAACTAATCATTTTGTTATGTAAATATTTTCCTTTCATAAATAATTTTCTATTCTTACCTCTACTGTAACGACACGGTAAACTCTTGCAGCTGTGAAATTTTTCATGATTTTTGGATTAGTTAATGTTAAATTATAGTTAAATCCAGCTTTCCATGTTCCCAAATTTAATGATTTGTCTGAAGCGCCATCTCTTACACCCACTGCATAAATTTGCATGTTGAATTCCATTGCACTTCTTCCGTTAGTGGTTACAGTAAAGGGACCATAAGTGTAAGGTTCGGAGAAACCCTAAAAAGAGAATTTGTATAAATAATGTGTACTTAATGTTGTACTTTATTAATTACTTTTGAAAAGTATTTCTTAAGATCCAACCCTTTTCTAGGTGGTGTGTTTTTACTATCATAATCATCACAAGAAATATAAGACATATCTTTAGGATAAGCACCTTCAGCAATCATATCTCTGAAAAAATATTAAGACATTATCTATTCACACATGGAGGCATTTATATCTTACTATCACTAAAACCACAAACCACAATTATCAACAGTGGTTAACAGATAATATTACTACATTGAAAAAAACACATAGTAAATATTATTCATATCTTTATGTAATTAACTACATTGTAATTATAAAAATGTTAATTTAGCTTCAAATACAATAATTATTAAAAAAAAATTTGCTGTGTTTTAAGAGGCTAACCATTGGGATCTCGAGAACCGTAAGAGATACGAAGTCGGTTAAATTGGGCTAAAGTTGTCACATTAGTTGGCCATTTTAATCATATTTTTGTTTTCCCGAAAAAATGCAAAGATCACTAGGTATGAACAAAAAATTGATTTTGACAAATTTACTTTCTGACATAACTTTCTTGTTTCAATTCATTCAAGCTTCTGTGCACATTCAACAGACACTTTTTTTACGAACAATTGACAGCGGTTTTCGAAAATTTTATAGCTCGGTACACTTTTCGAGAAATTCATACTATCTTTCAATTGTCATGTGGGGTTCAAAGTTGTCCTTGGTATTGTTAAATAGAGTTTTTTTTTTCTCTTTCCAACGATATGAAACTATGAACATTAGAATAAAAATAAATTAAAAAATTAGAGAATTATTTATTTTATCAATTAATTAAAACGGACATCTTATATATGTATGTATACAGAATGTTTCACAACTTCATGAAAATAGGCAAATTTTGTAAGGTATGTTGATAACAAATCTATAAGAATTTTATTAAAATCCATAAAATTAAGAGTAGATAACTTGTAACTTTAACCGAAAACCGTACCGATATTTGACTTTATACAATCGTAACTGACACCCGAAATCAATATTTTATTTTTTCAAATATGGAAACCGAAAACCTGTATGAAAAATAAAATTAATCTGTAACCGAAAACATAATCGAACTGAAAAAATATTGCAATATTGGTACTAAAACCAATATAAACATCTCAAAACAATTTTTTCAAAACATTATCATAATATTCTTTGTACCACAATTTTATAAAAGTAGTTTTTTATAGTAAAATTAAGGACAGTTTACTCCATTTTTATTTATTTATTCCATTTATAATTAATACAATACTCATTTGTTAAAACATTTTTCAACCATTGTTTTAGTTAAGTATTAATATAGATCAATATTCGAATTTTGAATAGAATAATTATTAATAAAATATAAATTGAAAGTTAATAATTTACGTAATGGATTTAATTTATGTTGTTAAAATAAACGTACGAACTTTAATGTGAAAACTTTTAACTTAACCCAGTTATAATTTGAACAACTTACAATCTTAATCGAAACCGTTACGAAACCAAAATTGATTTGTTTATTATAATCAAAACGGAAACCAGTATAATCTTTTCAAATCGAATTTTTATTAATGTAAAAACCATTAATTGTAACCAAACCCTAAATTTTTTCGATTCAAGTTCCTGCTTACAACATTCATATTTAGTTTCACAGATATAAACCAGATAAAAAATTATATTATTATTTTTTAATATCTAAATAAAATATTACAAAGACATGAAACCAGTGGCACTATAATAGTACATTAAGTTTTAATAACGGTAAAGACATTTTACCGACCGAAGAAAATTGTTTGGAGAAGTGAAACGACGATTCTGAGATTGGTTTCCATTTCCCATACCGTTTGTAATGCTTATACTATTTTTGCACACGTTTCCAAAGAAAAAAGAAAATCCGTTTTTATGGTATTTTCCAAACATTCGTTTCATTTTGCAAATTTTCAAAGTCTTCTCATTTGTAGTTGTGTTTTTGTGTCAGAAATAACTACGAATATAATGAGGTCTTGCACGGTTTTTTTGTTTTTAGCTGTAATCGGTAGAATAATGAAAAATGAGAAATAATAAAACTTGTGGAATTCAGTCAAAATATTTGAAAAAAGCTACGTCTCCTACCGGTTTCAACCACACGTGGGTAAACCGGTAGGAGACGTAGCTTTTTTCAAATATATTGACTGAATTCCACAAGTTTTATTATTTCTCATCCATCCACCAGTCCTTCCTATAATGAAAAATATTAGACCCGTATTTTTTATTTTTCCCCAAATTAATTAATTAGTATTTTTTTTATCTTTGATAAAAATCAATGATTTTGATTTAAAAAATCAGTTGATTTAAACCAGGCCAACCCTGTTGGTAATCAACTTCTGTCAAATGTTCATAAAGAATAACAGAACATAAAAATTATTATTATTTCAACTTACTTGACTGCAAGAGCAGTATACAGCGTCAAATCAAAGTAAAAAGCGGCTGCAATTTCCGGTTCTCCATTCAACTGATAAGAAGTCTTCACTAACCCCAACCTATCCTGACTTCTTGAATCCAGCATAGGTCTGGCATACATAACTGTTGCATTCTTGCAATTGCACTTCAAATCTCCTTTGTACTGAGTGATGGCATGCCATGCAAACTTCCTTCCGAAGAACTTGATGGCGTCGGCTGCATCCAAGACGTTCTTGATTGTGTTTATACTGCCGAGGACAAAGAAGTTAACGATATCCAACTCGCGCAGTTTTTGAAGCTGTAGTTTTATGTCGATGTCGTCTACTGGGGCAATTACATGACGGGTTGCTACGTTTTGAAGAAGGGACTTGAATTTGTGGTCCATAACTGGAAAGAAATATTGTTACGGTGTCATTGTCGTATATGTCTAAAGGTACTCTCAAAAGAAACCATGAAACCATAGATTAAGAAAATATATTTGTAGAATATTGGATAATCATCTGCGAAAACAAATTTTAGCGCCCCTTAGGATCGACTTTGGAAACTAAATTTGTCATGTGCGTTAACGGTCGGTATTGGCAATTCTCACATTTCAAATATATTTATTTTTATGACATTTATTTCTTTATGTTGTAATTCATACAATATCTCTCACGAAGAGATATTTTAGTAATGTCAATATTAAGGAGTAACCGTTATGTGAAATATTTATTTTTATGAACACAATAAATAATGTGATTTTAAAACTTTATTTTAAAATAAATATACATGTTATTGTGAGATGTTTAGTAATTTTATATTTTATTCTTTTTTCTTATTTTCTAATATTTTTTAAAATTTAAAAAGAAAACAAATTACAAATTAGATTTAAATATTTGAATTCATATCTCCGAAATATTCAAAATTTGTAGAAAAAAACCGGGCTTTGAAAATGAATATCATTAATGAAAATCAAATATTTTACAGTAATTACAAATCAAAATTTGTTTCAAATGTAAAAAAAAAGAGAAAATAAAAGAATTCCATGTGATTCTTGATGAAACATACATTTTTAAATGAATAACGCCTTACTAATAGTAATAATTTGAAAATATGATCATAAGAATAGTTTCAAAATAGCAACTCCACTAAGATATTGTTCGAAGAGGAATTAATTACTAGAATTCGTTGTATATTTAAGTGTTTAATTCATAATTAATATTTTACTTATAAAGACCTAATACCATTTTTGTTGAGGTATAGATGACCACATGATTCTACCATAAAATTCTTATAATTTATTTTTATGTTGGGAACGAATTGATTTTGACGTCAAATTATTCAAGGCCTGAACTCAAATCGTTTTTAATAAAAGTATAACATTCTAGAAAATAGCAAATCAATAAATCAAATTCTTAATATGTATTTTTCTATTACAACGTCTTCAACAAATCAATAAATTGTTGTCACACAATTTTGTGAGACGATAAAATATTATCAAACATGCGGTTAAATCATATGTTGTACCCAAAAAACAGTAAACCACATCCTAAAAGACATTGTAAATAAATATATCAGTAAAAACATTTTTCAATGTAACGTCAATGGCCTACTTCTTAAAAGTTAAAATAACAATTTTTATTATTCAATTACAATAATTCTTTTAATGTAATAATATAGTTATAATCGGTTATAATGTACCCAGGGGTTATTTTTATGCGAGAAATAATAAAGATTATAATTTGAAATCATTTAAATTCAAATTGTTAAAACGACAGCTGGTATTTATTAAAACACGGCTCCTATTTATTATTATAATCAGGGACGCTGAGAAATATTTTTAGTAATCTTATCAAATTTTCAATGATTATTCCACACACGTCTTTTTCTCACAATCAGTACGTTTTATTTGAGGAAATAGGAAGTTTTTAGTGCAAAAATTTTATAAAACCACAGTAGCAATCACCTCCGTTATATTCTGTTGATATGAAAAATATTATATTCATTGAGTGCCAGGAAATGTCTCAATTTCTCTTAACTGTCCCGATTTATCCCAGATGTAGCATAAATCAATTAAAACTTTTTTATTAACATATTGATAGTGATTATTAATAAATATCGGTGATTACCATGATTGCCAGAGAGCATAATCATAAATTATTTAAGAATAAATATCATTAAACATAAAACATAAATATCTGTATCCTACAGTCCTTATAAATATTCAATAGTTATATCCCGAGTGCTAAGAATTTAATCGATTAAATTTGACATGTCTGGCTTATGCAATAAATTTTGCTTAAAAATATGTTTTCTGAAATCATTATGTACGATAACACTTTTTTAAAAGCAAAATTTTATAAATAAGCTAGATATCAAATTTAATCATAGTTTTTTAGAATGATGGGTATTATGTCAAGATTATTTCACTTATTACAAATTTGAACAATCAGAATGTCTCATTTTCCATTATTGTGCATTTTAAATAAGTGATTAAATAGCAAAGTGCTATCAATAAAAATATTACAAAATCAACTTTTTAAACTTTAAGTATGTACGGACGATTCGTGTTTATTATTCTAATTGTTTCTTTAATAAAAAATAATTACAAATTTTCAAAGAAAAATAAGAAATAGCATATTTTTAAAGTTTTATAAGACGCTCGCTGCGCTCGTCAAACTCCAAACAACTCATGGAACAATATATCTTATAATACGAGTTTAATTCTATTTTTTGTACTTTGCTTCACTTATTTAATAAAAATCTTAAAATTTCAATTAAAAAAATAATAAAGTGAAATCTAGGGATATTATGTGAAATATGGTACACTGAGAAAAGAGTATATTTAAAATTGTATATTGTATATCAGAATTTTAAATTTAAATGTATAAATATTAAATAATAAGAAACGTATATGTATGTGTATTATAAAAATATATTTACTATTAAGATTCGTATATATTTAAACGATATATATTTATGTTTAAGAACAGTATATTAAGAATAAATATAAGTATATTTGAGAAATATATTTAAATATATAGAGATATTTCATTGCATATTATGTATTAGAATTAAATATCCGGTATATTAAAATTTAAAATACTGCGTATTACGGCCAGCAAATTTCAAGTTGGTATTAAGCTGGTTCGGGGAAGAACACTGAGTCCATTTTGACTGCGTTTGCTGTTAGGTATTACTTATGTGATTCTAAGTAAAAGTTAAAACAGTGTCTGTGCTTCAAACAAAAATGAGTGACGAGTTTGTAATAAATACTTTAAAATTGTGGGGCTTTGAAGATTTATGTCAAAGTTTTGCTGGTAAGTAACCATATATGTTAATTACAAAAATATATAGGTAGGTTAAAATCAGGGTTGTGAATTCTTAACCTTAAGTGTCGTCTGGAAATCGGAGTTTGACGTGTTTTTAAGTTGAAAGAATCGGAAAAATATATCAACTACTTGAGAAGGTCAAGAACATTTGTATTCCAAAAAATTTCAAGATAATTTTTTTTGCAATATTTAGTAACAAATTAAAAATGATTTATTTCAAAATTAATATAAATTATTTGTCTGTTACAATAAGATAAAAAGTTTTTGTTTATTAAAATATTTACCTACATGATATGTAAATATTTCTGTTTACTGAGTTTTATAATATTGACCGAACATAAGTAGCTGGAGTTGGAATCGAAGGATTATAATAGTTAAGGAGTGGACTGAAGTTGGACGATTTATACTACCACAACCCTGGTTAATATTGTCATATATTGTTATATAGATGCTGACATAGACGAAGAAGCATTCCTCTTACTTGATGAATTAGCAATAAAAACATTGATACCAAGTTTAGGAAAATTTTTGAAATTCAAAAAAAAATATGAATATTTTATGAAAGAACAGGTAAATTATTATATTACTTTTTGAAAAGAATTAAATAAATTTTGTTGTAACTGTATAATTTTTACACCAAGTACAGTTTTCCGGAAGTTAAATAGTAATACAATTTTGAAAATTAATTCTTTACATTCTGTTTTTGAACAATATAAAGATTCCTGTTTTACTATAATATAATAAGTTTGTTACACATTTCAGAGTAAAGATTCAATTCTCGATGTTTCTACCGTTTCTACGTCAAATTCTTCGAGTACTGTTACATGTCATCCTTGCGAAATTACGCCAACAAATTTTGATTTAGTATTCCTAAACCAAAATACTGCTAATGAAGTAATTCCATTTTTTAATGATGCACAAAATCAATACCAGCAAAACATTGATGAACAGAATATAGATCAAGAAAATGTAATTATAATAAATAAAAATTGTGAAGACCCCTTCAGCAGCAATAAAGAAGAACTGCTGTGTAAGAAATAATATTTACATAAGTTAGAATGTTTTATTGGTGTTTAATATTTCTAGGTACTGATGAATCCAACAAAAGGAGTGTTTACCCGAATGTAAGTACGAATTTACACGTTTAAATATTTACATTTTTAACAATTTTCTTACTTTTAGGGTCTTCGTGATTTATTATTAAAAAGTATTGAGGGAAAACAACTCCTTAACAGGAAGCAATTCGATTGTAAATGTCGACAAGTACTAACCAAAATAATAATTGATTATTTGTTGAATGAGAGTGCGACTGGCCGGTAAATATTTTTAATTAAAAACAGTAACCTTTAATTTATTTTAAATAACCAATTTTTACAATTGCAGGATTTCAACTCAAACATTTTTACAAGTTAGTGAAGAAATTGTAAAAACTTTCCCCACAGAAAATGCAAAAACTTATTTTATACCCTATAAGCAAAAAACATATTGTTCTCAAATAACAACCCAATGGAAAATATTATATACACAAATGAAAGAAATTCTCTGCACATTAGTCTATTATTTAGAATTTAAATTATTTTATTCTTAATGTGTTTCGTTTATTATACGTTTTTTGTTACGTTTACTTATGAAAATAAATATTTTTCTACTTATAAAAGTTGTTTTTTAATTATATAGTACCGTGCACCGAAATGCGGAACTAAGGAGTTTAACATGGAATTTGAAATAAATGCAAATATTGGCTTTCGTCTAAGTTTTAGAGCAAAAGAGCAAGAATGAAAAGTTATTTAGAATTATTTTTTATGGAATTTGAAATTTATTAAATGAAAAAATTAATTCTAAAGAACATTTTATTTTTACAGTTTTGCTCTAAAGTTTCAATAAGAGCTAATATACGCATTTTTTTAATCCCACGTTCAACTCCTGTTTTCCGCATTTTAATGCACCGTGCATACCTTACACCTGCTTCAAAATTTTATTATACCGTGTAGTACAATTTAATGCACAGAATATTTACTGCAAATAAACAAGTATCTTAGGGTCAAAATTACAGTATATTTATAATAACATATTAGTTTGTCATTATAAATATCCTGTAATTTTGACCCTAATGTATTTTTTGTGTGTAGTAAATATTCTGTGTATTAAATTGTATTATACGATATAATAATATTTAATATAATTAAATAATTATAGATAATAACTCGTATATTACCGGTGATAATATATTATGTTAAACTTGAATATACATATATTTTTAAAATTAGTATATTAGATATTTGCTCTTACTACAAAATATTCTAAACCTTTTAATATCTTCATATATTTCATTCATATATCTTGTGTATTTGTCCCTTTTTTAAATATAAAATATAATAGCAGTTATTATAAATATATTTACCATAACAACACTTTTCTCTCGGTGTAACTCTCTTAAATGAAGTTAGGCACATTTATCTGTCAAAATATATTTAAAATATTGTGAAAATATTTACAACTCTACATGTTACGACTTAAGAAATTTTAATATCTTTTTAAATTAGTTTTGTTTATTTGGATTTCATACTCAGAAATAATATAAAGTGTATTAAAAAACATTTAAAAATATTTAAGGTTATCAATTTGGCATTTAAATTGGATGCAGTTGTTAGAAGTACCAATTTTACAATAACAAAAATACCAAAAATAGTTTAACTATATCTTATATTATTCTTAAAGTGTCTGTTACCTTAACCGTCGGTGAACAGAAAAATATCGCATCGAAATTGTAAATAACGTATATTTTTGAAAACTTACATTAGTTTTTCGATGCGAAATTTTTCTATTAACCCAGGTAATCGATACTTTAATCAGAGATGGAAAAATCGGCCCTTAATGAAATAATAATTTCTCACCGTATGAGCTGTCGAACAATATAGCAGCATTGCTGATATTCTGTTGCAGGACGATGGCCCTGACAATCTCCGGGATGAGATCTGCAGGAGGCATGATTTGAACCAAGTACTTCTGTTCCTCCTCGTTGATGCTCCTCCACTGTCTCAAGTCTCCCTCTTGGCCAAAAGAAGCGCTGATGGTTGGCAGAGCCAGGGCTGAAGTGAAGGACTTCACTGTCTCTGATGCAAGGCCAGTCATGGTGAAGTCCAGGACTACGTGGGGTGGACTTTGGGCCTCCACCATTGTTTGGTAGGCTTTGCATACTAGAATAGATTGTTATAAGAGGTTTATAGGACTATATATTTCCAGGAATAATTTTCGACTTAAAAATTACAAAATATAATATAGTAGAATCTAGGGATTTATGTGCCATGTGGTAACCCTGTTGAACTGTCAAAATACATTTAATATATTGTGAAAAATTTGAAGTATATTGTTAGAAACTACGAAATAGTAATATCCTGTTAAATTAACTGTGTTTATTTAGTTTTCATACTTATAAATAATGCCAAATTGTATTAAAAAAACATATCAGGTTATAAATTTGATATGTACCATGGGTCGCAATACTCAGAAGTACCAATTTTACAAAAAAAAAATACCAAAAACAATTTAATAATAGCTTCTATTTCGATATAAGAATAGAGCAATTGTTAATGCAAATAATAAAAAAATATATTTATAATTTATTTAAAAAATCGGATTATAATAAAACTTAATTTTTAAGAACAAAATAAATATTTTTTCCGAATATTTTGAAAGAATTATTTGAAGAAAGTTGCTGTAAAATACGCAAGTAACAACTTTTATTTGAAAACAAATATTTAGTAACTATTTTATCGCATACCGTAAATATTTTTCTAAATAAAACATATCATACTTAAAGTAGGTCATTTCTAAAAATATTTTGAAAATTTAAAACAATCTAATATTTTTATCATTTTTGATGGGTTGCACACTATCTCCTAAATTTCCTGTTTTTCAAACATCACCAAAATTTTACAATACTTTCTAACAATTGTTAACTTGTAATATCTGTTGATCCATCCGTCCGGATGTTTAAATAATTAATTAAATTTTTTAAATTCGCAATATATTTTTGAAATTTTTTAATTTTGTAGTTTAGATAAATATTGGTAACAATTAATTTTCTCTATTTATTTCTATTCAAATTATATTTTTAAAAGTATTTTCGAATGATTTTTACTGCCATATTTTTATAATACAATACTTACATGATTCTAATAAGCCTTTAGCGTCTGTTCTATTACCGATAACCCTTGTTAAGTCAACCTGCACACCCAGTTTTGGGTTTTTACTTATGTATGTCATTGCCACATCTACTGATTTCTCTGCTATTTGATTTGACTCTTCATTGACGTATACTGAAAAGAAAATTTTAGGGTTAATAAATTTAAATTTATTTTTAAAAGTTAAAAACGTACAGATTTTAATATTCTGTGTAGTTTGAGATTTTACACTACCGAAAAAAATAAGCAAAAGTGCCAAAATAGCTTTAGCCATCATTTTTAATCTTTCGCACTAACAAAACACCATCAGAACAATTAGCGATCGCCGTACTTCCGATCGAACAGTCGTTATACTTCTGTTTTCTTGTTTACCCGTTAACCAGTGTTTCCTTGGAGATGACCATATAAACAAAAATATATTCAATGTTTTATACAGCAAACTGACAACCTGGTTAATAATTGATAAAGTGAGAAAATTACCCCCTCGGTAATGCAAGGGTGGGAAATATTACCTTGTTATCAAAATGGATTACAATGTGTTCTGATTAAGTGAACAATTGATTAATTTGATTACTATATTGTGTTGACATCGATATAAAAATAAAACTTTTATTTCATTGCTATTTGTTCTTGTTGTTGTTATGAATATTTTAAAACCTACTTTATAAAATAAATATAACTTCTGTTGGGTGCTATTTTTTAATTTACCTTTGGCGCCATTTGTAAAATTTTTCAGGACGCATCTTCAAATAAAAGGACAATTATTTTAAAATAAAATGTAACATTAACAGTGTAGAAGACAACTAATGTTAAAAAATTCTGAAAAAAAAATCTTGAAGTTTAAGAAAAATTTACTTTCCAGGCCTTTTTTGTTAATAAACACTATAATTCAAGTTGCGAAATCTGTTTCCGTATATTTTATTTTCAATATAAAGAGTAGTTAGTATATTTAATTGGAGATATTGTTAATCTTCAATATAATGTTCTTATTTTGAGTTTTAAAAAACTGCATTCAAACAAAATAATATAACAATGATAAATAACATTTATTTATCACACAAAATGTACTCTTCACATCAACAAAAGTGTCCAGGAGGTGATATCTGAAAAATGCCCTCTATAATATAAATACATATACAGGTGGTGAGTCAAACCCGAACATAGGAATTTAACATATAAAATTATATTTTCGTAATTTCTTGCTTCCTTGATTATTTTAATAAAAAAAGCTTCAAATAACAGTTCTTTAGCATAAAACTATGCATCTGAATCAATAAGCAAAATTAATTTTACGTGCCTTGTAAGCTCAGAAATTAGGTAAGAAAATATCATAAACCACACCAAAAATAGCAGTACCCATGAAATTAAGACAAAAATAACAAATGTTTAACGGATTTTCTGTGGAGTTAGCTACGTTAGTTTATTTTTATTATTATTTACAACTACAGTGGGATTCCATAACTGATAAGAACTACAAATAACAATTATACTTATTATATCAATTTGATATCAATTCCAAACGTCAAATGTCACCATGACGGAAATTCAAACTTTCAATGAATTTAAGACATTCCCTTATACATGTAGACTTGTAGAGTTCTTTATATATGTATGATTATATATTATTACGTATCAACCATAAATAACCATTACTATTATAGAATAGCAAGAATACTTTGTAATTGATATTTGCAATTGATATAAGTTCAAATGATAGCAACCAAAGTTATAGAATCCCACCCCTGTCTTATCTAATTTTATTTTGTTGTTATTTTTTAAATTCAATATAATATTATTTATTTCAATAGTAATTGCTAATTTCAAATAATAATAAAAATAAACGAACGTAGCTAACTTGACAGATAAACCGTTAAACATTTGTTATTTTTGTCTCGATTCCAAGATTGCTGCAATTTTTGGGGTTGATTTTCGTAATTTCTATACCTAATTACTGACCTTACAAGACACAAAATAATGTTTGTTTTTAATGCAGATGCAAAATATTATACTCTACAACTGTTATTTGAAACTTTTTTATCTAAAATAATTAGGGAAGCAGGACATTACGAAAATAATTTTACATGTTAAATTCCTATGTTCGAGTGTTGGAGACATTATCTTGTATAATTACCGATATCTGTAATAAAGCAAAATAATAATAAAAACTAGAAATTTATATAACAAGGATATGTAGTCAAGGGGGTGCTATGGTAGACTCAGCCCCTATGAACAAAATAAAACAATCTACATTTCTATCTAACTTACCAAACAAAATAAATTGTTTAAAAATTCTTGTTTTTAAAATTTATGGAATTATTAAAAATTACGAAATTTCCTAATTATGTATCTGCATCAACTTTTACTAGCTTGTGTACATTAAAATATTTTTAGTAAAATTTTGTCTATATAATAAAATAAAATTTAAAAATAATAATTTTTGTTTAGTGGTTTGAATATAGTTTTTTATTAATGTTTTTAATTACATAAACAATACATATTATTTTATATTTTGCAGCCAATTATCCCCCTAACATGACTTTAGTAATATAGATAGTTTTAAATACTATAAAAGGTAATGTATGTTTTCAAACAAAATTATGAATGTAGAAAATAATGTATTCTTCGTCAAAAGAAAAAGAAATTATTTTCCAATACCTCAGTAATAATTATTAAACGATTGATTGATTCTACATTAGCTCTCTCATACGTACAGCTGTAAATATTAATTTAGTATCTGGATCAATTATTAAAATGTCTGCCCTAACAATCACATTATATTTTCAATTATTCTTTAACTTTGCGTTCTGTCTATCAGATTGTTAGTGAATATTTTATAAGGAAAATGAAGTTAGCAAGTCAATAGATAGAAATCTTTATTGTACTAAATTGTAGCCTATTTGCATGTTATCGGCGGAATGTATCAATTTATTTCTAGTTTGTTAAATGTACGGAAATGAGACGTCATTATTTTAACTGAACATGTATTTCACAAGTTATAATACTTGTCCTGTTAGTTTCTTATTATTTATTATCAATCGCACTGTTGTAATCAGCACAATTTTGACAGAGATTGTAACGTATACTTCGTATTTAAGCTTCTGACATTAATAAAACGAGATAATATTTTTTTGAAAACGATTCGAAACAACAGATTATTATTTTAAACAATATTATTTGAAGAAAGTTGCTATAAAATATTCAAAGTCGTTAACCTTTGTATGAAAAAAAATAGTAACGATTTTATCGTTTAACGTACATATTTTTTTAGATAAAATATATTTTTGCTTAAATGTGTTTATTAGTTAAAATATTTTGACAGTTCAATACAATGTGTTAACTTTTTATCAATTGATGGTTTGTAGATAATGTACCAAATTTCCTGTTTTGAAAACTATCACCAAATTTTCGTATTTGTTCTAGATCATTTGCGGTTGCCACGTCTTTACTTCATATATAAATACAGATGACTTTTTTTAAAATGTCAGAAGTATTTCTGTACGCCGTCAGCACCAGACGTAAGTTTTTTCAACAAAATTATGTATAAATATTAACACTTATATGATTTAGGAAAAGACAATGGACAAGAAAAATCTTTTGCTGTTGTTCGATCGTCCAAAGGAGCCCCTTTTCATTGCGAAAGGAGATGATGGAATTAAGCTAGACATCCCAGAAAAATTTCTGGTAAGAATTGATTACAATAGTTGAAGATGTGTTACTAATTATTTTTTTACAGGAAAGTAGGTTTCGGCCAATTGCAGTTCAACTGGATACAAGGTTCAACGGAGAAGAAACTGTTAAAGTCAACGATATCGATGTTCCGGATATAGATGACGTTGCTAGTGGCCTTACAAGATATGAAAATTTCACTCTCTTCATCCCCAAACATAGAAGACTTGCGGGACGACTCATCAACGTCTTTATGAGTAAGTAAAACATATAATAGATTTTCAAAGCATTCTCTTATTACACATCAACGTTTCATTTATTTTTTCAAAATAATATTAGACCTTGAGAAACATTTATAATTCACAAAACCTCGAATCAGGGTTGTTTTCAAAATATTCTAATACGTATGTATAATTTTTGAATTCTCACTATTTTCATTTGCAAAATCACAAACATATACAAACACACTTTAATACATGCATAGATTGAAATGGCACTAAAATTTACAGTTAAATAATAAATTTAGGCGATTCCTATTATCTGACCAATGAATATTTATTTGACAAAAAACTTTTGACATTTATGATTTATACTGGTATAACAAATAAATGATTATACAAAGTTTCTAATTCAGAAATTTGTTGCTGAAATTCAGAAGCTTTAAAAAGTTTTTTCTTCATTTCATATATTTTTGTTACTTCCAAATTATGTAATAAAATTAAATATTACAAACTTCAGTAGATAAGATTATTACTAAATTTCAAGTTAGATATATAGGTCGGGATAATAAATTAAATATACCTACAGAATTTTCGGGTTTGCACAATTTCAAAATAGTCTTTTCATATTTTGCGTTCATAATGAAGTCATTACAAAACCCAATTGGGTATTGAAGGAACCTTCATTTTATAAGGTTGGTACTAGATGATGTTTACTTAAATTTTTAAACTTTCAAAAACCAGAATTAACATCTTTTAAATAATTAAATAAATGTCAATCTAATGTTATATTACAATATCACAACATTACACATACAAATTTCCATAAATCAAATAGGTTTATTATAGCAGTTTTTTTAAATATATATAAAAATAGTTTATAGATCTCATTTGTAAGACTTTTTTCGCAATTATCATTTGATACCTCGTTCTTTATAGATATTAACAATACAAGTTTGATATATACAATCGCACAATTAGGGAATTTCTGATTTATCCAAATTATGTTAGCAGTATAAATAAGATAAAATAATTATAATTAATTTAAAACATTACGGCTAACGAAGAAATAAACAAGTAATGTTCTACGTAACATTTTTTTATTGGTTATAAATAGGTTAATTTATTATTTTGAGGTTGACTGTTTGACTTAGTTTTTTTTTATATTCTGTAATTAGCGCTATTTACTAGTGATATGTCAAATATTCCAGTGTAATGAGTGATCGTGGTGTGATCGAAATACAGTCAAATAATGGTCGTAGAAAAAGTGTAGTACATAATTCGAGTTGTAATGCAATTACCCACTTGTGCAATTACAAACTGGCCGCTTCGCGGTCTTGTATATTTTTTCCCTTCATGCGTAATATGCATTTTACAACTCTAATATATAATATACTATTAAACGAGTACATTTCATCTCAGTTTTCAAGATAAAATCAGTGAATTTGATTCATGTAAATACCATAGCACATTGATAATATAAATTTTGATTGAATTTCTATTTTTATTTATGTTACAAAATAAATAATTCATAACGACACTCAGTGCCATTATCAGTATTAAATCGTATATTATACACTATATATTTTTATAGAATTTAAAATTAACAATATTTAAATAATATTAACCTACAAACGTCGCCAAAAACACCTTACAATGTTACTGATATATTTTCAGGTGCACCCGACACAGACAACTTATTCTCAGTAGCCGCGTACGCCCACGACCGCGTAAACCCATACCTGTTCAACTACGCCATTTCCGTCGCGTTACTCCACCGTCCAGACACCCAAGAGCTAGACCTCCCCAGCTTCGTGACATCCTTCCCAGACAAGTTCGTGGATGGCACCGTTCTCCAGAAAACTCGAGAGGAGCTTAGCATCGTTCCTCAGGGATCCAGGATGCCGATCATCATCCCTCAGGACTACACCGCTACGGATGCTGAACCGGAGCACAGGTTGGCGTACTTCAGGGAAGATCTGGGCGTGAATCTACATCACTGGCATTGGCATCTGGTTTATCCGTTTGATGGAGGAGAGCAAATTGTCCGGAAGGATAGGAGGGGAGAATTGTTTTATTACATGCATCAGCAAATCATGGCCAGGTGAGATGTAAATTGTATTTTTTTTATTTTATCGACCAGCACATATAAAATCCGGATTCCATTTGTTGCTTAGATCAATCTAAATTATATTTTTTAATCTGGATAATTTATTTTTCATTCATTTGAGAATTAGTTAAGGTCCAACTGATCTAAACTGATCTGATTTTATGATCTAATCTGATCCAATTGGCAAAAAGAATAAGTAACGGAGATATTGTACTCGTACTGATTTTGAGTTTTCAACAACGGATGGAAGTCGATTTTCTTGACTGGAGAATTGATTGATAGAAAGATAAAATTTTTGAAAGTCACCAATCGGTTTCAGGGAGTTAAAGTCAATGAAATAAAATTGACTTCATATTTCCTGATGATATAAAAAAAAATTTAAACCTTCGTTTCCCAAAATTTCATTCTTCCAACATTTAAACAGACGTTCATGAAGTAAAAAAGGGCAAAACTTTGATTGAAAAAAACGATTATTTTGTATATAAAGTCTGCAAACAAAATTAAAACCGGAATTGATATTTTTATTATAAGATACCGGTAATTAGTAAACCGAAATAAATTTAAAAATAATAAAACTTTTCTAACAAAAAAAATATTTTCTTAACTTAACTTAACCGATTTTTAACATTATTAGCCAGATTCACAAAAAAATAGGTCAAGTTTAAGTAAAATTAATCATATTTAAACCGGTTTAAGAGCTAATCCTGTTTTGTGAATTTAGGTGTATGATTTTTGCAAATACCCTTTTTTAATTTGCTCGGTCTTATTTTTTCTATTAACTTGTTCAATTAAATATATTTTTAAAAACCGTATAATAAACCCGGTTTAAAAATGTTTTAAATAAACCGGTAATTGAATAAATTTCGAATTGCTAAATTACATTCCAGATTTCGGTTAAACATTACCGTTATTGTTTTGGTTTCTTCCTATATTTGTAATATACCGGTTGTATGTCTGTATGTGTAGACTAAATTTGTCTAAATAAATTATAATGAAACTTCATATTTAAGTTTCTGATATCAATATTACGAGTTGATTAACATTTGGTATTGGTATAAATCGATCAAGCAGAATGAGATAGTTTTCTTGTCATTTTTAGATATTTTTTTGCAAATATTTCGTAACAAATTACCTTTATTTGTTTATACGACGTAAAATATTCTAAGTATAAGGAATATTTATTTTGTTTCTCTTCAGGTACAATTTCGAACGTCTCTGCAACCAACTGTCTCGAGTCGAGCGTCTTATTGACCTCCGCAAACCAATCAAAGAAGCGTATTTCCCCAAACTGGACAGTTTGGTTTCCAGTCGAGGTTGGCCAGCACGAGTAGCTGATCAGACTCTCCAAAACATTTCCAGAAGGGCTGATCAACTGTATGGAGACCTGGATGATCTGGAAAGATGGAGACAGAGGATCTATGATGCTATTCATGCTACCAGCTATAGAAATGTAAATATATAAAATTGTGTTTATTAATTTGTAAATGTTATTGTTTTTATTGCAGGCCAATAACAGCACTGTTCCTTTGGGAGAATTCGACGGGATTGACGTTTTGGGAAATATGATTGAAGCTGCACCTCTTTTGTCGCCTAATAATGACTTCTATGGAAATTTGCATAATATGGGACATGTCTTCCTCGGTTTTATTCATGATCCAGATGGCAGGCATTTGGTAAGAAATATTTATTTGAAAAATACTTATAAGTAGCGATAACTCAAATTTTTTATAGCTCGAACACTTTTTGAGAAATTTATAATAACTTTCAATTTTCATATTAGTTGTCTTCAGAACTGTTCGATTTTTCTCTTTCCAATGATATATTCATTAAAATGAAAATAATCTAAGAAATTACAGAATTACTGATTTTATTCAATTTCGGTCAAGTGTACTTTGGAAACATTATCAAAAATCTTTTGTTTCAAACAAATTTTTAGCAACTCAATTATATTCTTTTTAATTTCTACAAAACAGAAACAAATACGTTGGATGCGGTTGTAACCTTTCTGGATAACGCTGAAGATATGTTTCTAAAGTAATCTGCTTATTTCGATGAGCAGCATATTAAACTCCTAACTAATTGAATTGATTAGTCAAAATTTTGTTTGAAACAAAAGGTTTTTGATTTTGTTTCCAAAGCACAATTGCCTGAAAAACATGTGTTTTATATCATTGGAAAGAGAAAAAAATCTCTATTTAATAGTTCTAAAGGCAACTCATATGAAAATTGAAAGTTATTAGGAATTTCTCAAAAAGTATTCGAGCTACAAAATTTTTGAGGACTGCTGTTAAATCCTCATAAACAAGTATCTGAAGAATGTGCAAACTAGAAACTTATATGAATTGAAATAAAAAGTTATGTCAAAAAGTAAATTGGCGAAAATCTGTTTTTGCTTACATCTAGTGACCTATACATTTTTTCGGGAAAACAAATACATCATTAAAATGGCCAACTAGGCGGCAACTTTTCTCTAATTTATCTGACTTCGTATCTCTTTTGATTCTCGAGATCCCATTGGTAAGCTTCTTAAAACGGGCACCTGTATTTTTCATATTCCAATACTGAGTATCCCTTTTCTTTTTTAAATCTAAATTTATTGGAATTTTATTCAGGACCAAAAACTAAATGGTTTATACCTACGTCATCGCTTACTAAAAAAAGTATATTTTATAGTAATTTCTTGTAATAATTTCTTAATAAAATTATTAATGTTTTTTGTGAATGTGAAGTAGCACATTCATAAACATAAATTCATTAGCTAAAACGACATTTTTCGTACTTGTTACATAAATAACTTAGTCATCAAATAAATTGAATGTGATGATTGTAGATAAATCGTAAAATAATTTTATATAAATATAAAATTGTAATTACAGGAACAAACCGGAGTTATCGGTGATTCAGCAACTGCTATGCGTGATCCAATTTTCTATCGTTGGCATGCGTACATTGACGATATTTTCCAACAACATAAGAGTACATTAGGTCCTTACACTGCGCCTCAAGTAAGTTTTCATAGTCATTCCAATCTCTAATAATAACTTTTATTTTCACCTTCTATATAATTGTCACTTTACAGACTACCTGGTAGCTAAGTAAATAAACAATTACAGTAACTAACGTGCAAAAATTTACAAGGCTAGCCTTATAAAATTTTACAATGCTCAAAAAAAATAACAGAAAAAAAATGAAAGTTTTTTTATGCATTTTATTATAAATAATTACAAACTTAATTTAATTAGGTTTATGTGAGTAATTATACACATTTATAGCACATTTTGATTCACTAGTGAAACTCATTTGTAAATTTCCAAGATTTGTATTTTGATTGACAACTTCTAGCTATAAATTGTTCTACCACCGCCAACTACCTTTGATTCCAAAATAGAGTAAATCTTTTTTTGAAGAATAAATTAAATTAATAAAAAAAACCGCTATGAAGGTGGAAATAAAATTTTGTACACGGCACTTGTGCAATTAATCTTTACCGGGCTCACTGGATTATGAGAGTACGCTCCTTCGTCATTCGCCTCACAAATTTCCAGCTCGCCCTGTAAAAATTAACATACACCGCTGACCACGTTAATAACTATTACGCCTTTTAATACATATTTCCGATAATAAAACATTAAACATTATTATTCTTGCTAGTTGAACTACCGCGGAGTAGAAATCTCCTCCGTGAGTATCGAAACCGCTGGAGGCCAACCAAACCAACTGGACACCTTCTGGATGCAGTCAGACGTGAACTTATCCCGCGGTATGGACTTCGCTCCTCGTGGCGCTGTGTTCGCCCGGTTCACACACTTGAACCACCGGCCGTTCAACTACAACATCCAGGTGAATAACAGCGGCCCGCAACAGATGGGGACTTGTCGCATCTTCCTCGGGCCCAAGTTCGACGAGTCCGGCAGGAACTGGCTGTTCAGGGACCAGAGGTTGTTGATGATTGAGCTGGATCGGTTCACGGTGACGCTAAGGCAGGGGCAGAACACGATTATGAGGCGGTCGGATCAGAGCTCGGTTACTATTCCGTTTAATAGGACTTTCAGAGATTTGGATACAGGTAAGAAATAAACTCAAACTATATATGATAGCTACCTTTTTAAATTTTAAGATTTTTAACGGATATTTACAAATTTAAAGACGCTTTCTTTCGACTAAGAAAAATCAAATCGAGCAATCCCAATCCTGGTATATGTTCTTTTGCTTTGAGATCACCTCCCACCCCTAACAACATGATTACAATTCTTGTTTACTAATCGCATCAAAACAATAATTTGTTCGATTATAATATTCTTCTGTTCTGGGGCACAAATAAAAAAATCTGATGTGGACACCACAATGAATACATTGTATGCTAAATTATATAATTTTTTTGTTGCACTTCATTTAAACATATTTCACTTGAAAGTGAGATCATTCTACGACTAATCCTTCTTCAACTTCAATTAATTTCATATCTTCCAACTTTCCTTAGAAATGGATTTTTTTTTTTTAATTTTACTAAAATGTTTATTGCACTATACAAAATAATTTAAATCGCTCAAAAACTTGCAAAGAAAGATATTGTCTTCATTTCTTTTCTACATATTTCTCACGAAATATTTATTTATTTTCAAATGTTTCCTACTAAAATTAAAAGTCAACTAAACTACTATTTTTTATACAGTTTTTGTCAAAAGTAAAATGCCCTTTGTGAAAATAAGAAGATGTTATAGCAATTCTATAAAAAAAAAATCAATCTTCTACGGCTAATCATTTTTGAGTTATACGAGATACATAACGTACGTACGTACAGACGTCACGCCTAAACTAGTCAAAATGGATTCAGGGATACTCAAAACATATATTTTTATTGAAATCTGAAAATTTTTCACTATTACATTCCTTTATTTCGCACTTCATGAAAAATGACGTCTGGTTCAATTAATATGACTCTTAGATTTTTATTTAATCAACCGATCATAAAATTAAAATATATTTTACTTTTAGTCATACACACTTTTCGTAAGATTTAACTATCAAAATTGAAAATTGCTTCTACTACCGTGTCAAAAAATAATGAGTTATGCCTATTTGCCCACTGAATTTCTATTAAAGAAAAAATACCACATTGGCATTGCAGCCCGGAATAGAAAAAATATTAACATATTTTCAATATATCTATATATTTTTCTACAAATTATTTATACATTTTCTTTAGAAATCGAGTACTGCGTGCGGTCGGAGTAAATCACAAAATGTAACTATGCCAAAGATCTAAATAAAATTCAATTAAGTAATGAGTTATGAAACTATATAAATCAGGAATAAATGGATGTCCCGAGTCCTTGTTTCGTTATAAATTGAATTTTGTTCAACGTGGTTCATGTTTTATATTTATTTTTGTGATTTTTTGTATTACATAATACTAATTTTTTAAATATATTCCACAGGGCGCCCAGACCAGAACACAGACCAAGAACAATCCTTCAACTTCTGCGGCTGTGGCTGGCCGCAACACATGCTCATCCCCAAAGGCTCCCCGGACGGGTTCCAGTGCGAGCTGTTCGTGATGATCTCCAACTACGAAGACGACCGCATCGACCAGAGCATCGAGGGTCGCTGCAACGACTCGTTCTCGTTCTGCGGCATCCGGAACCGACTGTACCCGGACCGGAGGCCCATGGGCTTCCCCTTCGACCGCTTCCCCGCCTCAGGGGTTGACACCCTCGAGCAGTTCCTAACCCCCAACATGCGAGTGCAGGATGTCTCGATTAGGTTCAGCAACCAAAGAGTGCAGAATCCCAGGAATCTCTAGATAGAAATGATTTTGGATTGATTAACTGGCAATGATCTATATTTCATGCTTTTGTATATTTGTATTCTTCTTCTGTATATTTTTAAATAAAAATGTAAATGAAAATTAAGAACATTTTTTTTATTTTAGAAATAAAAGTTTTTGTAAAGACATACACATTTTATATAATTATAAATAATATTATTCCATACCTTACTATTTAATTACATAACTTTGTTTTGGTATTTTATAGATGAATTTTTTATAATTAATAATGATCCAATATTTAAAAATAGTTATTTGGTGAATGTTGGTCTGTCAATAAATGTGGGAAATAGAATTATTATTTTTTTTTGAAAAATGTAAATAAACTATTCCTTGTGACCACCCCCAATTTTGCTATTTTTTATCGATACTACTCAGTATATAGAATTCAGACATTAAGTTTCTATTTCAATGTTCTCCTAATAGCTATCAAAATACCATCTGCCAAATTACCGGAACTTTAAAAATTCAAATCATTTTAAAAAATTAATACTTGATCGGATCTAAGAGTGGAAACAAATACTAACACCTGATTGGTGTTAAGGCTGAATTATACATGACATTTGTTGTCAGAATAATGAAACAGAAATAAATCTTTTTCTATTTAAATGCTGTAAACTACCCCCATAGTAAACCTGTAATCTTATGTATCTATATATTATAATACCAACGTGTAATAAATGTTATAGTGTCATAGAATATTTGTAACAAATATATCTCCTATATTTATTTATTGATGACACAAAGTCGTGTGGGTGTTACCTACATTCATCATCCTTAAAAAAAATACCTATTTTCGTGAATTAGGCAAAAACATGTGTTTCCGCACAAAATGAATTTCGAATCCATAAACTTCAGGGTTGACTCTACATCATAGCTTCTCTAACTCAAAATTTTGAACTCCAAAAAGACTTTTTGTCACATATACGGTTCATATTTGGCATACACATATCAGGTACATGGGGCTAACTACTTCTAAAGTCAAATACATCCAGGGGTTGTAAATAGCGAAGCTATTTAATAATAAAGATTTAAATCGCTTATTACATATCACTATAGGTCGTATAGAAATTTGAACATCAAATTCGAAATCTACGAGGTCGAATTAGGGGTATACAACCAAAAAATTGTCCTCTTAACAATACCACCCCTACACATATATGTTGACTTATGTGTATCTTATATACTTATATGAGTTGTACTTGTTCTACGTGTTATATAGATTTTAATTGTTATTATTTTCTGTTTGTTTAAAAGGTGGATGACTGGCACTACCAACACTGGATGCGAGAGCTACAGTTCCAGAAAGAAGAGCAAAGAATAATAACAATATGTATTATTGTATTTGTATCAATATAATTGTATGTATGTATTGTTATATAATAAAGAGATAATTAAATTACCTTTTTTATTTATAATTATTCACCCACTCGTACAGATCTGACCTTTTATAAAGGCTAGTTACTTAATCAAGACGCTTACGAAAAGTCTGACCATAGATTCGTATTCTACGGGTTTTAATTAGCATAATAATAAAATTTATCAGGCCTTTCTAGTCCTTAGAGTACTGGAGTTCCTAAATGCCTTTTACTGTGTACTAGGACTCGGGTGACTGAACTAGAGGTTGTAGAACAATTCTATACAAGCCATTTAAAGAACGGGGGTTCAACTTACCCCGATATGTAATTTTCAATCATCTAGCACTTTAAATAAGCAAGATAGGGTGGATCCATTCTTAGAAAGCTTTAAGGGCTGATATTGTATCTCGGAAACGGTTGGGAAATTCATGATTTTTATTAAAATTTCCCGTCCCTTTTCGAAAATCCCTGAGACACCAAGGGATGCTCTACAACATATATGTCTTCAGCATTATATTATTCATACATAAAATTAAATATAGAATAATATCCATTACTTAAATTGTTGAATAATAAATATTTTAAAGATTCGCACTATACACTAAATGAAACATTGGAACACATACTTCACTATCAACTAAAACTAATTTGGAAGACAGCTAGGGGCTGTTTTCCAAGATAATACTAGCGCGTAGTGTTTTTTTCGGACGTCGCTTGAACGTACTAAATACGTGTTAGAACACAGCCGGGATATTTAGAAATTAATTATTACTCTCAACCCTATGAAAGATTTTTTTTTAACTTAGTATCTGAGTTATAGATACTAAGAAGCATCTATAGAAAAATTACAAAAATATTAGGAGTGACTACAAAAGGTTGTCTACTTGAAGATTTAAAAAAAAATTCTATTTTCCAAACTCACTCAAAAATTTGTTGATAGCAAAAGGCATCTATAAAAAATTACCAAAATTTAAGGGTGGCATTAAGAGGTAGTTTACTTGAAGATTTTTAGAAAAACTTTTTCTATTTGCCACAACCATTAAGGGAAAAAGTTGAAACTTGGTATCTGAGTTCAAGATAGAAAGGGAAATCTATATAAAAAAAGTACCAAATTTATCAGTGTACACAAGGGCTACAAAATGAAAACTGTTTCGTGGATTATTTAATAATTCAAAGTAAAAATAGAAATCACAATGAAGAAATTGTGAATATTTTTATAGATTTCTGTACATGAACTTACTACAATCTTATTAAAATCTAGAATACTTTCTTGAAAGTGTTCACTCAAATCTAAATTGTAAAAACAATATAATTATTTATTTAGAAATGCTTTTAGTATCACAACCCTTTTTCTAATATTTTTATGGGAAGTTAGTTTTATTTTTGTTATTTTTATATGCTTGAATATGTTAACTATAACAACAAACATTTTTAAAGTTAGAATGTTTCCTAAAAATTTAGAACGAGATACTTTAAATATAAATTCAATATTTCAATTTTAATATAAAATACCAACAATTTTTTCAGTAGTTTATTTTAGTTCAAACAAACATTTTAAAGTTAGAATATTTCCTAAAAATTTAGAACGGGATGCTTTATATAAATTCAATATTTCAGTTTTAATATAAAATACCAACAATTTTTTCAGTAGCTCATTTTTTGAAATAATAGTAACGCAAAATTTTGTATTATTAAAATATATCTGTTTTAACTGTACACAGTACATACTAAAAGTATGAAAATAATTAAAAATCTGATATTACCAATGTGTTATCAATTGCCTCAATAAATCAAAAAGTTAATCGTTATCCTGTATTTTATTAAATGGTTAAGAAGTCAAATCTAATATTAACAATATGTGATCAATCATCTCAATATGAAATCTAAAATTAAATTGTTATTCTATGTTTTAATAAATGGTTAAGAAGTCAAATCTAATATTATCAACGGGTAATCAAAGGTCTCAATATAAAATCAAAAACTGAATTGTTACCCTATATTTTATTAAGTGGTTAAGAAGTCAAATCAAATAATACCAACGTGTAATCAAAATTCAAAATTTAATCTCAAATTTAAATGTTATCCTATCTTTTATTAAGTGATTAAGAAGGCAAATCTATTACCAATGTGTAATCAATTCTCAATATAAAATCTAAAATTGAATTGTTATCCTACGTTTTATTAAATACATAGTTAAGAAGTTCAATCTAATATTAATAATATGAATCTAAAATTTAATTGTTATGCTATGTATAATTGTGTTTAAGAAGTCAAATCTAATATTACCAAAGTGTATTTAAGTCTTAATATAAAATTGAAAATTGATTTATTATCCTATGTTTTATTAAGTGATTAAAGTCATATATAATTATTTTAATATTCAGCGATCTCTCAAAAAAATTATAAGACTCTCCGGTACAAGAATGATTGCTCTAAATTTACTAGATTGATTTTAAATAAAAATATTAGTCACAAACAGAAATTATATAGAAGAAATCGGAAATATCTTTATATATTTTTGTACCTTAACTTCCAATTTTAATAAAATTTGTATTGATTTATTTCTAGATATTGTTGTCTGGGTTATTTTTAAATTATTCAAATAGCAAAAACAAAATATTTATTTATTTTTAACAACAATATATGGTTATTTCGGTAAGATAAATTTAATCTGAGGTGTTTTTCCATGACCACTGCATCCTAGGCTTCACCGCATCTTCCTGTTTTGGGGCAAAATGTACGGTTATCTGTGTACCGATAATAAATACGTATATAAACTGTAGGTTTGAGAGCAGTACGGCACAGTGAAACCTCACTAGCACCATGGCAGACAAAGAAGACCTTCTGTTGCTGTTCGACCGGCCAAAGGAGCCTCTCTTCATGAAGAAAGGTGAAGATGCTGCCCTTTTCGAAGTTCCTGAGAATTATTTGGTAAGCATACAAATAATTATTTTTTTGTAATATTATTTTTAATTTTATTGTCGTGTTTGACATTCTATTTTTTCTTTTGCAAATTTTAACGAGAAAAAAATAGGAAATTTAATTATTATTATTTAAAAACAATTTTAAAATCTTAGTAGTGTGGATTATTACTGAAATTTATTTCTGTTAAATAAAAATCTAATCTTTCTCATAAAATATTACTTTAACCAAATTTGCGATCTACTATTTTTATTTGAAATTTAACATCTGCTAGAGAAAAAAACATTTTTTTTATATTTTGCGTTCATAATGAGGTAATTGGGAAACTCAATTGTGTTCGGAAGTCTTAATTTCGATATGTAATTTTTTGTTTTAAAACATTAGTACTAGATGACATTTATTTAAATTTTTAATAGTTTATAAATTAAAATTACCATGAACTTTCAAATAATTAAATAAATATCAATCCAATGTTACTAACTACAACATTTCATATACAAAATTCCCTAAATCAACTCGGTTTAATATAGTAGTTTTTTTTTTTAAATATTTTGTTACATAAAAGACGTTAAATATAAAAATATTACAAAATAATTCTTTTATTTTTTTTTTGTAAGCGTCAAAATTTAGAAACCGAGCCCTGACGTGTTTTCTAAATGACATTCTTGTATACTACAATCTATTTTTTTAAGAACGAAGGGTGGAGAAAATAGTTTGATATTATTTCTAAATTGAATAATACCCTATCCAATAAAAAACAAGATCAAACTGCTCTCTTCCACACTTCGTTCTTATAAAAAATAGACAATAATTTCTACAAGTTCCTGTTATTCTTAAAACTTTAATGAAATAATTCCCTGTGCAGGAAAGCCGTTTTAAACCCCTTGGAGTCGACCTAGCAACAAGATTCGGTGAAGACGCTAAGAAACGAATTCCAGTCCGAAATATAGCTGTACCAGACATCAGCGAAGTAGAAGACGTCACGAGATATGAAAACTTTTCTGTTTTTGTTCCCAAACATCAACAGCTGGCTGGACAACTCATCCAGATTTTCATGGGTAAGAAATATTATTTATGCGCAAAACTAGTAAAAATATATATTTTTTTATACTTTGCGTTAATAATTACTCCATTGTTGTTTAATAATCGGATATTGTTAAACTGTTTTTGGTAATTTTTTTTATTGTAAAATTGGTACTTCTAAATACTGTTCCCCACGGTAAATTTCAAATTTATATTTTCAGGTATTTTAAAATGTTTTTTAATGAAATTTGAAATTATTATAAATATAAAACTAAATAAACAAAGCAATTTAAAAGAGTATTAAAATTTCGTAAATCTTTTCTATTTATTTCGCAATATTATTACTGAATTAGGATATTTATAAGTGTCCAACTTCATTCAACAGGATTATCATATTTCACATAAATCCCTAGAGTACTCTTAATTAATTTTTGTAAACGCATATTATAAAAAATAGAATATTTTACTCGTTTTATACGACATATTGCACACTCTTATAAAAGTTGGATAATAATATATTATTTCTTAGTTACTGTAAGTGCATTTTAAAATTTTTCGACACCAAAATATTAAGACATTTTGTTTTATTATTATATATTATTATTTTTTTGATAAATAAAGATTCTGTTTTTCGTTCGACTGTAATTTTAAAAAGAGGTTTTTGAGAAAACAATTTTTTAACAAATTTGTATTGTAAATTAATTTTACTATTAAACAGACTATAATTATGCAAAAATTATTATAGAATGTGCTATGTTAATAAATAACTAATAAAAATTTTAAAATATAAGTTTGTCAGTCGCTTATATTCAGTAAAAGATATCAACTTATTTTTTTACTTATTTAAAATACAAGTGTATTATTTTTTATTTGCAAAGTCTACAAAGATATGGTTTCAAAATACGACAAAACTTATTTTATGCCAAAATATAAATTATTTACATATTTATTTCCACAGGTGTAAGAAACGTAGACGACTTAAAATCAGTAGCAGTATTTGCCAGAGACCGAGTGAATCCTTACCTGTTCAACTACGCGTTGTCGGTAGCTTTACTCCATCGCCCAGACACTCGCGATCTTGATGTGCCTTCGTTCATGAACTTCTTCCCCGACAAGTTCGTCGATGGAACTGTTCTGCAACAAGCAAGAGAGGAAATTGAAGTCGTTCCAAATGGACAACGAGTAAGATAAACTATTCTTTATTACAAACATTTGTTTAACCATATCCAAAATGTTTTTGCCATATTATTCTTTGATAGAAAAATCAAAATATTTGCAATTTATTCTCACTTTCTAGTTATATTATTACTGATAATTATTAACTTGGGCTGTAGAGAGATAAACTATTTTTCAAAACGCATAAATTTATTTTATTTTCACCTTCTATATAATTGTCACTTTACAGGCTTCTTGGTAGCTAAGTAAATAAACAATTACAGTAACTAACCAGTAAAAATTTACAAGGCTAGCCTTGTAAAATTTTACAATGCTCATAAAAAATAAAAGAAAATAATGAAAGTTTTTATGCATTTTATTATAAATATTACAAACTTAATTTAATTAGGTTTATGTGAGTAATTATACACATTTATAATACATTTTGATTCATTGGCGAAACTCATTTGTAAATTTCCAAGATTTGTATTTTGATTGACAACTTCTAGCTATAAATTGTTCTATTACCGTCAACTACCTTTGATTCCAAAATAGAGTAAATCTTTTTTTGAAGAGTAAATTAAATTAATTAAAAAAAAACGCTAGGAAGGTGGAAATAAAATTTTGTACGCGGCACGCGTGCATTTAATATTTACTGGGCTCACTGGATTATGAGAGCTTGCTCCTTCGTCGCTCGCCTCACAAATTTCCAGCTCGCCCTGTAAAAATTAACTTACACCGCTGGCCACGTAAATAATTATAAAGAGATAAGATTCAATACTTTTGAAACAAAAAGGTTTATAAAAAAAAATCTAAATATTTTCAATATATTCTCACTCTCTTGTTATATTATTACTGATAATTATTAACTTGGGCTGGAGCAAAATAAACTTTTTTCAGAACGCTTAAATTTATTTTGTGTGTGTCTTTACAGATGCCGATTATTATTCCGAGAGATTACACCGCGAATGATTCTGAACCAGAACATCGCTTGGCGTATTTCCGTGAAGATTTGGGAGTGAATTTACATCATTGGCATTGGCATTTAGTCTACCCTCATTCCGGAACTGAGGAAGTTGTTCGAAAGGACAGAAGAGGAGAACTGTTCTATTATATGCATCAGCAAATTATTGCCAGGTATAGTACTTAACAAAATAATTAAACTACAGAAAAAAATAGTCTTTGCATGAACTTATCTGGTCATCCGAGTGTTTTCTCATGTTTATTAGAATTGTGTCACAGTTTTGTAAGAATTATGATGATTAGATGTCCCGAATGTAATAGGGGATTTCATTATATTTTTTCAATCAAAAATTTTTAGTTTCAAACTAATTTTTAACAGTTCAGTTCAATATTCGCCTAAATTTCTACAAAATAGAAGCAAATACGTCGAGTCCGGTTATTCTGGATAAAACTGAAGATCTATGTTTCTAAAGTAATCTGTTTATTTCGATGATCAACATATTAAACTCCTAACTAATTGAATTGACTAGTCAAAATTTTGTTTGAAACAAAAGATTTTCAATTTTGTTTCCAAAGCACACTTGGCCGAAATGAATACAATTAGTAATTTTCTACTTTCTTAGTTTATTTTAATTTTAATGTTCATGTGTTTTATATCATTGGAAAGAGAAAAATATATCTATTTAACAGTACTAAAGACAACTTTGAACCCCATATGAAAATTGAAAGTTAGTATGAATTTCTCGAAAAGTGATCGAACTACAAAAATTTTGGGGACCACTGCCAATTCTTTAAAAAGTGTTTGTAGAATATACAAACTAGAAACTTGTATGAATTGAAACAAGAAAGTTATAAGTAAAAAAGTAAATTGATCAAAATCAGTTTTTTGCTCATATCTAGTGACCTATACATTTTTTCGGGAAAACAAATACATTATTAAAATGGCCAACTAATTCGGCAGCTTTGTCCCAGTTTAACTGACTTCGTATCTCTTACGGTTTTCGAGATCCCAAAGGTTAGCTTCTTAAAACAGACACCCCATATATTCAGATATACCACTTGTGAATGTTATTTCTATTTTAATCTTGGTATTTAAGTGTGTTTGTGGCTTTGCAATAATTAATATTTTTCCAGGTACAACGTTGAACGTCTGAGCAATAAGATGTCTCGAGTGGAGCGTCTTTTGGACTTCAGAAAACCAATCGCCGAAGCCTACTTCCCCAAACTGGACAGTTTGGTGTCTAGCCGTGGCTGGCCCGCAAGAGTCTCCAACCAACGCTTCAGTAACTTGAAACGAGAAACCGATCAACTGAAACTGGACATTGATGATATGGAACGCTGGAGAGATCGCATCTTCGCTGCTATTCACTCCAACAGCTACATGGATGTAAGTTACAGTAATATTGGTTTAAAAGGAAGGTAAAATGAAAATTGTTGTAATTATGTTACAGAGAAGTGGAAGGACTGTGCCTTTGGACGAGTTTTCTGGAATTGATGTGCTGGGGAATATGGTTGAAGCTAGTCCAGTGTTGTCACCGAATGCTGACTTTTACGGACGGTTGCACAACATGGGACATGTGTTTATTTCTTTCATACACGACCCCGATGCGAGACATTTGGTAAGTAGAAACTATTATTTTTACCAATCTTATTATACAGGGTGTTTGGCGAAAGGCCGGCACCTAAAATATTTCGTTTATTTTGAGAGATACAAGAAAATATTAAGGAACAAAGATAAACTAGACAAAGGGACTCATAAAATGATCCTAGTACAAATTTTGTGTCACTTCCGGTTTTAGCGGAAATGGCTCCAACTTTAATTCTAGCATAGGGAATCGGTATTTTTATATTTTTTTGCGGAATGTACATAAAATTAGCTTTGCAATGATACCAAAATATCATAGTTTTACTTCAACCATTTCAAAATGGCGACAATTTATTTTCAATATTTATGTATTTACAACTATAGGTAATTACAGAAAAAAAAATATGTTTAAAATACCTTATAACAATCAACACAATACAAAAACTCTTACTAAAAATAACATACAAAATTAAAATTAAAAATACTCAAAATGGCCGCCGTCGTTTTCTGCACAATTTGTCACATATAACAAATTTTGCCACTACATCGCCAGGAAAGGTAGATCTAATATTTTTTGACATTATTTGTTTGGTTTTAGGTAACAAAATCTCAAATAGCTGGCTATGATCAATTTTTTTATGAATTTTTATTAGTAAATATTTTAAAAATAAAGTGCCGCCATTTTGAAATGGTTACAGTAAAACAATGATATTTTGGTATCACTATAAAGCTAATTTTATGTACATTTCGAAAAAAAATATAAAAATACCGATTCCCTATGCTAGAATTAAAATTGGACACATTTCCGCTAAAACCGGAAGTGACACAAAATTGTTACTACGGCCATTTTATGAGTCCCTTTGTCTAGTTTAACTTTGCTCCTTAACATTTTCTTGTATCTTTCAAACGAACGAAATATTCTGGGTGCCGGCCTTCCGCCAAACACCCTGTATATTACAGGAAATACTGTTATCATACCGATTTTAATAATCCCAAATTTTAACGGATGTCCACCAATTAAAGTCTTTACTATACATTTTCAAATTATTTATATTCTCTATAATGATTCTGTAGTATCCATAAATATTTTACTCTTTATATTTAAGCTTCAGACATTAATAACATGAGTTAATCAATTTTTTCTAAAAATAAATCAACCAAAATTTTTGTTTGTAATTGAAAAAAAAAACATTATTAGAAATCATTTATTGTGAAACTTGTTAATAACAATCTTTTTTTGAATCTTCTTACCTTCTCTTATTGGATGCTCAAAATATGTATTCAAATGCGTCTTTCGCGCCGGTTCAGGTTCATTTCTGTGAGACGAACTATAGTCTACATTGAACATATAAAAATTAAATTTTGGGAATCAAAATTAAAATGTTTATTATTTTTATTGTCAGCCAGTACCATTGCGTAGTCTTGGGGTGATTTGTCTGATCATGTAGATAGCAACATGACGACCTAATTCTTCGATTAAGGAGATGCTTAAGGCCCAGTTCCACCTAAGAATGTTGTGCGATAGATGATGATTATTATTATTCTCAATTTTTTACTTTTAAAATTTATTGTAACATTAAATACTGAAAATATTAGTTATTACTAGAAAGACAAAAATAATATTATCATACCGATTGAAGCAGATATTTTAATAGGTATCTACGAATTAAAGCCTTTATAATACTTTTTAACAATTTTTGACTGTTCTGGATGTATGTGTGAATTTATCAACTTTTATTTGTATTAGCAATCGTTTTTGTGTTGGCCACACTTAAGTTTTTATATGTAAGTAATTAATTTGTTATTTTAAGGAATCATTTGGCGTGATGGGCGATGCAGCAACTGCTATGCGTGATCCAGTTTTCTACCGTTGGCATGCATTCATTGACGACATTTTCCAAGAATATAAGAGTACTTTACCATCTTACACTCAACCTCAAGTACGTATACGAGTATATATATTTTTATGTATTTTATTTTACAAACCATATTTTTAGTTGAACTACCAAGGCGTAGAAGTCTCTGCGGTGTCAATCGAAACGGAAGGCGGTGGTCAGAACGAATTCCAAACCTTCTGGATGCAGTCCGATGTTAACTTATCTCGTGGCATGGATTTCTCACCTCGTGGTGCTGTTTTCGCTCGCTTCACACACTTGAACCACCGGCCATTCTCTTACCGCATCCAAGTCAACAACAGTGGAGCACAACGTATGGGAACATGTCGTATTTTCCTCGCGCCTAAGAATGATGAGTCTGGACGCGGATACCTCTTCAGAGATCAGAGGTTGTTGATGTGCGAAATGGACCGATTCACCGTCACCTGTAAGTTTATAGTATAAAAGTCATTTTAAAACTAGGAATCGCGACAAAGAAAATTTAAATACAATCGTTTCCACTTAATTCAGATACGTTGGGATTAATCTATTTTGGTCCAATTAAAAGGTAGTTCAATTAAACGAACTAATAATAATATCTAAACAGAAACTATAACGAATTCTTGCACTTATGTAATTAGATCAAAGTCACCAACCAACCATTAACTAGTCATCATAATGTTTACTATCTGTGATAAAAGTCTTATACAATGGGTGTATGTCATTTGCCACTAACATCAGAACAAAATTAAACTTTTGAATCCGGAGAAATTATTTATCATTCCATTTAACTGGATCTATTTACACCTTCTACTGAATGTACTGATCCTAAGTTATTCACTCGCCGTAGTAGATCAGTTTAGTTTGTCACGTAAAAAAATGGAGGAATGTTTTGAAATTACCATCGGAGATGTTAGACAAAAAAATAATAATAAAATTATAACCATTACACAGGCTAAAGTGATATAAAGGCATTCCATTTGCACTAAATAAGTGAACTAATCCAACTAATCTATCAAAACTGATTCAACTGATCTCATCTAATATGACAAGCAAAATAAATACCACTAACGTGTAGAATTCTAATTCTAACCTTAATATAATTAGTTCAAAATTACCCTCCGTAAAACCAATCACAGAAAAATTTACTATCTGGGAACGAGGTAATGTACTCTAATTATTACCCTAATGTAATTCGTTCAAAATCACTCCATAAAAACTAGAGACCATGTTTTCTACTCGGAAGAAACATGTCTCAAGTACTGTAAAGAACTCTAATTTTTACCCTAACGTAATTACATCAAAATCACCCTCCGTAAAAATAATTTGTCTACATATTTGTTTCTCATAATTAACATATTAAATCATACAGATTATATAAAAACAAGTTGTATCAAATAACTACATTTATTAGCGCTGAGAAACTTTAAAGTAATGTTCTTATTTTTATTTGTTAGTACTATTACTACTAGTAATATTTAAATGAGAAATGGAGTTGTGCCTCAAAGAGTATTTTTTTTATTTTTTTGTATTTGTTCGCAGTGAACCAAGGCCAAAACACAATCACCCGTCGTAGCGTGGACTCAAACGTGACTATTCCCTTCGAAAGAACTTTCCGCGACTTGGACCAGAGACGTCCAGAGGAAGGCACTGAAGCACTTCGCGAGTTCAACTTCTGTGGTTGCGGATGGCCTGAACACATGCTCGTACCTAAAGGATCTCCGGAAGGCATGCCTTGTGAACTCTTTGTCATGATTTCTAACTATGAAGACGATAGGGTAAGTACTGTTCAAGAAATAGTAACAGCGCGTCTTAGTCACTGCACAGAATAGTTACATACAGAAGCGACACTCCGTGTCGGTACCTTTCATGTTACCCCATTCGGTTCTATGACCTTGGAGCATTTTCTATTTTAAACAATGAGCCCTTTAAATTTGTTGGCTTTCCCCATCTCTCTCTAATTTTCGTTTGTCTGTCTTACTGTTGCTTCTGTATAAACCTATTCTGTGGTCACTGCCCAAACCATAACAGTAATCTTTTATTTACCAATTTCTCTTCAGGTTGAGCAGAACATCACAGGGCGTTGCAACGACGCCTACGCATTTTGCGGCATCAAGGACCGCTTGTACCCTGACCGCCGGCCCATGGGTTACCCCTTCGACAGAATGGCCGCAGCAGGAGTTGACACTCTGTCGCAGTTCCTCACACCGAACATGAGAGTGCAAGACTGCACAATCAGATTCAGCGATACCACAGTTGTAAACCCAAGAAACAAAATCCAATAGATACATGACTGGCAAAGAATATGGATGATGAACTTGTATATAATATGTGTGCATATATCATTTTTTAATAAATATATTTTTCATACTTAACTGGATTTTTCTCTTTAACCCATTAATCAAATAAACTAACAATATATTTATTGTAATAATCAGTAATCCACACTTACACAGAATACATAAATACAATGTAGAATTATTTTTTTTAAGACTTGCACTATACACTAAAGAAAACATTGGAACACATACTACCTTGTGAACTAAAACTTATTTGGAAGACAGTGCTGATGGCTGCTTTCCTAAATAATACTAGTGCATAGTACTTCATTTGGACGACGCTTGAACGCCCTAAATATATGTTAGAACACAGCTATCGAAAAATTAATATATCTCCCACACCCATTAAGGGAAAATGAAAATATTAAAACTTGCTATCTGAGCTGTAGATACTGAGACATCTCAGTTAAAAAATTATCAAAATTTAGTGATAGCTACAACAAGTCATTTACTTGAATTTTTTTTATATTTTATTTTCCTACTCATTAAGAGAAACAATTAAAAATTTGTACATGCATTGTTAATATTAAGAGACATCTATAAAAAATTACTAAAATTTGGGGGTGGTCGCAAGGGGTAGTTTACTTGAAGATTTTTTGAAAAAAAATATTCTATTTCCCGCATCCATTAATGGAAAAAATTGTAACTTTATATTTACGTTGTTAATATTAACGGGCATCTATAAAAAAATAACCATAATATTACTAAATCTTTCTCTTGTAATTATTTTTACAGCAACTACAAAAACTTATAATCGACCGAACACGATACTTATGTAGTTAAGTTAATTGTAATAACGGTAATCTAGTATTTTTCTCACCTTTGAAGGTATTTGATAATTAAAGTCTAAAAAGTTTAATTTATAAAGATAATAGGCGAGTAAAATCGCTCCGTACAAACTGGAAAGCGTCAGACACGACACGAAAACTAATTCCAGTTACGCAGAAGTTTCGGCCAATTTGGCCGAAGCCGAAACTGCGGCCGAAATCAGAATTTTTGACTAAAACCGAAACTTCGGTCGGACTCTTAACAAAAACCAAAATCGAGCATTAAATGTTGTTTAAATCGAAATGAATCATTTGAAGTGAAACGATTAACAAATTTCAAATGCAAAATTAGCGAACGAATAACCAAATAATTTTTGCTCCCATTTTGAATTCCTGGTTGCAACTATTAAATATGAAAAATTAATAATATGAGGAAGAAAACCTATATAAAAATAATCAAATATTATGTTGAAAAACTTAAATATTAATATCACAAAATCTTAAAACGCAAATATGGTAACTAATATTTATTTATTTACTAATATACAACTAAGAAGCATAATATCTCAACAATTCTTCATCAGTAGGTTTCAAAATAACTTTATCCTTCAAATTAACAACCCACCCTGGATGTAGCCCATAAAAAATCTGTCTTGGATCTTTCCTTTCTGTCAGCATTTCATACTGAGGATCATTTTCAATTTTCGGCAACTCGTAGCCGTATTTCTGAGCGAGAACTAATCTATGTTCAGATATTTTCTCGGGATCAGCTAAATATCCTCTTTTTGTGGGATCTGAATAATATTCTATGGCATCAGCCGGTGGTAATAATCGTCTTGGAATTGGAACACCTCTTTGGAAAAACTTTCTGGTGTCTATCATCGCTTGCAAACTATGCTGGTCATAATAAGCAGTGGTGATAACTCCACCATTTCGTTCTACAGCAGCAATAACTTGCTCGCTTGCCCATTGCACTTCTAGACTGATTTTAGCTTTGAAAATATCCGCTCCTTCATCGGTTAAGTTCACTCCGAACTGATGTTCGTCAGGTTTGAGTTTATACAGACCAGAATTGATCAATGCTACAAGATCAATCGGTTTTGAAGTATCAATTCGGTCTGTGTCTATCATAGTTTGTAGTTGCAACATTGATATGGGCGGATATTGTCGTTTTAAGCTAATAATTAGAAGATAAATATATTGAAAACAAATTAATAAATGTACTTACTGATGTCCTCTGTAGTACGGTTCATAAGGAAACCGCAAATAGAAAGGATTGTTGCCAGTTTCGTAACCAGGACGCATCCAGTTTTGTCGTTGTCCTGATCCTTTGTTGCCTGCACCGTGTTTGTCACCTCCATGTTGAGCTCTGCCCCTTTTTTGCTGTAAATACGCAATAAATTAAATAGTAGGCTTGATTTTTACAAAGTCAAAACTAAGGTTAACTTACGCATTTCTTAGAACCAGGATTATCTCTAATATTAGCTAAAGTTACTCTAGGTAAATTTCGAAGCATATTTAATGCTCGTTCTTTTATTATATTCGACGACATTTTGTTAATAAATATTTGTATTTATATTAAAATATTAGATTTATATTAAGACAAACACATGACTAAAATTTAAGGTTATGTTATTTCTCCTCTCACCACTAGTAAAAATAATGGTTTTTAAAAATTCGTAAATATCTATTTTATTTAAAATACGTACACTGTTCAATGGAAAACCAATAAAATTCATAAATTTTTGTTTGACAGAAGTAAAAAAAAAAATGTTCAAACTCAAAGAAAAATTTAAAAATATTTAAATAACTCAATTTGCGAAGATATATTTTTTAAATAGTTTCAAATGATGTATTCCTTCCGGTTGATCAATTATATTCAAAACCTAATCAATATTTCTAAATAAAATAAAATTCTAATTATAAAATATTTCATTTTAGTAGACAATCAAGTGAACCACCGCTGTCTCCGATAAAAACACACTATTGTTTAATATAAATAAAATTTATTATTGCAAAATTACATAGTAATATAAAAGTACGCGTATTTATTTCTTAAAAATAAAATAAAACAAAATTAATCGTAATAATCATCATCCGTAGTATCATCAACCTCTTCATGATACAAATCTCTATTATACATATCTTCCTCTCGTTTCTGCCGCATTTTGAATCTTGCGTAAAGTTCTCCATATCTTCTCCCGTCGGCACAATCAATATCTTCTTCAAATCCAACTGCTTCGCTATCAATACTGTACATGAAACCATCTTGCCCTTCTATGGAAGAATCAGAGCCGAGAGACAACCGATCAACAGCTTTCAGCATATCGTCTTCGTCGACACTGTCTAAGTCTTCTTCTTCATCGGGGTAATCGTTCCTCCAATTGTTTTCGTCGTTGGAGTCATCTGTGTCGTGGTCTGAATCTGCCAGAGTTCCATCATCGAAGAGTAGTTCATTGGCGGGACAAATTCTACAAGTGTCCATGAACTAGAAGTTTTCTTTGCGCAAAGTTGAATACTTACTCAAATTCTCCCGTATCCAATTCTGTGTTGTTAATACCTTCTGAATCGGTGTAATATAAATCGTATACATAATTTGTGTCTCCATTTTCTTGTGTAGTTGATGTGACTACATCTAATACAGTTAACAATTCAGAATTTTCTTTCTCACCAGATCGAAATAAGTTAACAACTTTAAATCGACTGTCATCTGACGCTTCTTTTGTTTGTTGTCTAATTTTCGAGGTTATGTTTGGAACACGCTTTTTAAACGAGTTTTCCAAATCCTCTTTTGAAAGTTTGGATATGTGTTTGGTAATGTCATCTTCCTAGGGAAATTAAGTTAATTTTGTTGACAACAATTCAGATGTAGACAATTACCTGATTGTTAACTGTACCGGCAAAAGTTAGTACTGTGGAAACATCGCTTGCAGAATCATTTTTATCGCTTGTTTTACGTTTTTTACAATTTAAAATAAGAGCACTTAAGGGTTCATCGTCTAAATGACGCTTTAGTCTAACTACAGCTGCCATAATTATTATTTTATGAACTAATCGTTACAGGAACGTTACCATTACTTTTGTGCAAAACGTGCACAAAAACAATAACAGATACCAACACACATATAACAAGTTCGTATTAAAAAAAAAAAATTAAACAATCTAGACACATAATTTATTGCACGCACTAATAATTGTTATTGTTGTTGCTAAAAGTTGTAAGTATATAAATTAAATATAAATAGGTTAATTTATTCTTTTGATTGTTGTTTGTAGGCAACACTGTTTCGAAACTGTCATTATTTTTAGCGCCACGTAAAAATATAGCGAAATGACGCCACGAAATATATTTGTAACAGTTGGAACAACAAAATTTGATGAATTAATTGAAACAGTAACACAACAAAGTGTTTTAGAAACTTTTGTAAAATTAGGTTATAATAGTTTAACTTTGCAAATTGGCAACGGAACATATGAACCGAAAGAATCAAATATTATACAAATTGAATGGTACAGATTGAAACCATCAATTAAAGAAGACATAAGAAAAGCGAGCCTCGTTATAAGTCATGCAGGAGCCGGCAGTTGTTTAGAAGTTTTAGGAGAGAAAAAAATGTTATTAGCCGTTGTAAACGAAAATTTAATGGGAAATCATCAAAAAGAATTAGCTGTAGCTCTTGCCAAACGGAATTATCTCAAATATTGTAATTGTAAAACTCTGAATAAGACTTTATTAGAAGAAAAATTCAACCTTAAACCGTATCCAAGTGGAGATCCAACTAAATTTGTACAATACCTAGATAAAGTTATGGGATTTTGTGATTAAATAAATAAAGTCAAAAATAATTTATTAATTTCTATTATTTTATAAAATACACCAGACACAACGATGAATGAAAAACGAATGAATTTGTTCAGAAAATTAAACAAGTTTTTTTGCTTCAAAGAAGCTTTTCAGATGTTTCATCTGCCATGCACCCATGGCCAATAAGATAATAGTTTGAGCTATTGACCACCACAGCACTCTTTGATTTGTACTTTCGCTTGTTTGTCTGAATCTCTCTTCCCGATACTAAAACGAAATTTATTAATATCCAAAATTTATACTCACATATTTCACTTACCCTTTGATAATTCTGTTCTTTAGTAATTTGTTCAACTTGGTCCAACAATTGCCTAATTCTCAGTTGCAACTCTGATAATTTTTCTTTTTGTACAACATCCCCGTAATTGATAGCGTGTTCTCCAACTTGGATATCCAAATGTACTCTAAGTTGAGAGCCGCTGAACCAAGCTGTGCTGTTAGAATACATGCAAATTACATGTTCACCAGGTGTATGTGATGTGAAGGAGATTCTTCCTTCCGAACTGTACACTCTGGAAAGTACGATTTTATCGTCCGGATCTCGTACTTCAACGTGCATTCCTATACCGGACGACGACGGCATGAAACCGCCACTTCTCGGATCGTAAAGCTCTACTTTGTAATTTACTGCGAAAGGGAAATGTATTTTAAGATTGAACTGATTTTAAATTCGGCATGACGTACCTATGACATTTGTTTCATCTGGAATTTCTTCAATAAAACATTTTCTTTCTGTCTCGCCGATGTGAAAATATAAAGCTGTTGATTGTTTGATCACAATAAATAGGAAAAATATAAGATATTTATACATTTTCGTTAATTTTATTTCACATATGACAACACGTCACTTTAGTTACTTTACTTTCGTCTGTCAGCAGTGAAATCAGTGTTGCCAACCATTTTATCTCAAATTTCCTACGCTCCTTATAAAAATTGCCTTTTTTCCCATGCAAAAGTTTTAAATTTCTCTCACTTTTCCCTTGGTTATTAAAAAGTATTATAAATACTACATATCATTTTATATTTTTTATTTATGAAAAATACATATTATATTTCAATAAATTATATTATTTATTTATGTATAACAAAACAAACAAAATTAATTTTTTTTGTATTGTGTATCTACGAAAAAAATCATAGTGGCTGACATCTGGTGAGGAAATTTCATACTTCCCTAATCGGGATATCGCTTTGTTATTTGTATTGAGAATATAAGCTGTAACAGACGTTAGAATTGAAGAAATTTGAATAAATATTGTTTACGCAGTATACTCATTATATTACTGTATATCATTGCATTATTTTTCCATATAAGACAATAGAGATGTGAAGTTAGTTATCCTGATTAGAGTAAAGATACTACTGTTACCTATAGTCCGATTTTTTCGGGGATTAAGGAATACATAATTATCATAAACCTGAATAATATATAAAAATTTAATAAAAGTACAGAATATTAATAATAAAATTTGTCACAATATGAGAAATTTTCCACGAGTTGGCAACACTGAGTGATATTGTTTAGTTACAAACAGAAAACCCCCAAGTAGGCAAAAATGCAGTCAGCGGGTTGTAGTGATTAAATATTGATTGATTTGAAAAAGTTAAATATTTAGTTTAATTTAACAATAAATTATAAATGAATATAATATTTATAAACCTATAGTTGTGTAGAATGTTAATACATATAAACAATAATTGTAATATTAATAAAAAGTTGTTTGACTGTAAAGTTTAATACGTCGGATATAACAATAAAATATATAATTAGATAAATAAATAATAATGGCAACTCCAACAAGTGGAAGTGGGAATCTAGTCGACGAATTCGAAGAAGCATTTCAGGTATGAAATATTTTATTCCCTTGTGTAAATTAATTTTCCAATTACAATATTTTTGTAGTCGTGTTTAAACGTTCTAACAAAAGAAGAAGCAGTGCCAAGTACAGACAAAGATGAAATCCGAGCAGAAGTTGATCAAACAACCCTAAGATTTATAGATCTTGCCAGACAAATGGAAGCCTTTTTCCTTCAAAAACGGTTTCTGTTGTCTGCTTTAAAACCAGAACTAGTAGTTAAGGAAGACATAGCAGAGTTGCGAATGGAATTAATACGAAAAGAAGAACTACTAAAACGGCATTACGACAAAATAGCCGTATGGCAAAACCTCCTCGCAGACTTACAAGGCTATGCGAAATCCCCCGCGCAAGGGACAACCTCTGCAGTGTTGCCAAACGGCAACACCGTCCAAGTTCCTCAATCTCCCATACAGAACCCCATAGCCAGTCAGCAACCCACGAGTCAGATGGTGGTTCCAGGCATGCCGTCTGCCTTGCAGCAGCAAATGCAACAGCAACAAGTGCAGCAAATGCAGATGCAGCAACAGCAAATGCAGATGCAGCAGCAGCAAATGCAACAGCTGCAGCAACAGATGCAGGTAGAGCGCCAACACTGAAGATGCATGAATGTAGTGATAGTAAAGTTCATTCTCAGGGCAAATATGTGGCAATAATGATGTACGCGGTGAGATACGGGAACCTATTAAAAAATCATCACACAATACAAACAATAGAGCGAGTAAAAAAGTTGCATATCTAAAAATGCGCAATATTATTTCATACATTTCATTTCCTGTGAAATGGACTCTCCCACCATTTTTTTTTCGCGAATAATGCGTTGAAAAATCCGTTAAATTTGATGTGGTGGAAGAGTCCATTTGAACGGTTCCCGTAACTTGCCAGATAATGTGATACTGTGTTAGAGTAACGTAAGTGCTTTGTGTAGTAATTTATACAGCAGTTGCGTCCTATTTTAGGTATAATATACTCAATGTGCCTTCAGTCTCTCTAATCTTTGTAAGTTACCTCTAGATTTGAAAATCTTTGCCTATTTGTTGACGAAATAAATTTTTTGATAGAGCACTTTTCTCTTTATTATTATCATCACACCTTTCAAAAACTAAACGCAAGATTTTTAATAAACAAAACTAAATCTGTATGCTTAAAAAAATCTAACAAAAAATCCCAACTAATTTTAATTGCTGCTATTTATCACAAATGTCAACTGATCTTTGTATAACACAATAACTTTAATTTATGACTGCATCCTCTTTTAAAGGGGGTCAGGCTAAATGGGACTAATATATCATGTCAGAGTTTTTTGCGCATGTACGTTACAATACGAAATACCGTACATATATTTGCCCTGAATAAACACTAATATTTTATTAATACGAATAAGACATCACTACTAATAACTTTAAAAATTAATTATTAATATTTAAAGTTATCTAGGTCTCGAACACTCACTTTTTCGTATAGTTTAAACTGTCTCACAAATACAAAATAATAAGAATTTAAAGCCGTATTTATTGCAACAGTAGGTAACCAATCAATGATTGGCTGATGTGAGTGCTCGAAACACAAGTTTTGGTGTAAAGTTGGATTTATAATTACCATAGAACATAGAATATATAGTTCAGCATGGTTTAGTTAAAAACATAATATTTTATTTGGGGATTTTATAAATGTTACATAAGGTGCATGACTGATTACATGCTCAGATGTTCACAGTCTGCTGTTTCTTTTAGTTTTTATAGTCAACCTTTTTTCTTATCGTACAAAGTTGACAATTTTTTACCAAACTGATTAATTTTATGTCAAACACGTCATGTAATAATGGCGTCATAGTATATTGTGAAACAAGTACAGAAACTTGCTCATTTCCCATGAGGTGTGTAAGTTACGGCACGAGACGAAGCCGAGTGCTGGAATCACATAAAGCGGGAAATAGGTGATTCTGCACGAGTGAGAGTATATTTTTCTACGAACGTACTGCTAAATGTTACAGAACAAAAATATATGCATAAAAACTATTTGACAAAGAACAATATAAAGCAAGTAAACTCACAGAGTACCTTCACGCAGGCGCAGTGATGGCAATTACTGTGAGATATGATTTCTCACACTTTAACCCACTATTGTAGGGAAATATGTAACTTTAAAGCTTTATATAGTATGCTAATAATGCCAGTTTCCACAGTGATAATAAAAATAGCTATTTTTAGTATAAGTGAGCAAAATATGTTTTTTTTCTGAAACATTTGGAAATTGGACAAGTGAGAAAAAGACATGTGCTCGTGTGCAGAACATGATTTTTTCTACAAACTTTAAATATAATTTTTCTAAAAAAACAAAACGTAGTACTTTTTTTTATTAATGAAAAATTCAACAGTACGTATGTTTATAACTGAAATTAATGGAAACTAACTACAAAAAAATGTAGATATTCAGTATTTATTGTAGTTGAATTAATAATCATATTTTTATTCTATTTTGCTCACTTTTGAAGAAAGTTATTTCTTTTGCTTACTTGTGATTCAACATGGTGCTTTGCTCGCTATGAATGATGACAAATTTTGTTAACGATTGTGGAAAAATACGTTTTTCCCTTTGTTTCTCATCCATCTAGTAACATTTATTTGTACTAGCACGAAGTATACCGAATATGCACGAACATGCTAACCTATCTTACCTTGTGTTGTTGCGCAGGTGCCGGCAGGTTTGGCGGGCGGTGCTCCAGGCGGCCCCAGCATGGTCTCGCAGCAGCAGGCGATGTTCCTGCAACAGCAGAGCATGGCGGGCGGGCGCGGGCCGTTCCCGCAGCAGGGCGGCGTGCTGCAGGGCCCGCTGGCGTACCTGGAGAAGACAACGAGCAACATCGGCATCACGGATGGGCGCAGGTGACGCGGGCGCGGGAGGGGGCGGGGCCGCGGCCGGGGGCGAGGCCGAGGACGGGGCCGAGGCGGCGCGCTGCCCGACTACGGCAACGCCCCTTAACACCACCACTCCCCTCCCTGCACGCAGGGACAAGCGCACGCCGGCGCCAACTCGCTGGACCTGGAGGTGCTGATGCTGTTGCAGGCCCAGGCGCAGGCCATGCTAGAGTAAACTCGACAATCTGCTTTCACACAGTGACAGAACTAGTGCTTAGTGATACAAACAAAACAGTTTGCGCTACAACTATTCAAAACGATTGTCGACGGATTCATTTGTCTAAATATATCATCACACACCTCTAAAACTAAAATCACCTCTTTCAGTTTACATTTTTATTGGTACAGGACACGCTGGCGCTAAAATCTTTTTGCATGCATTTTGTTGGTTCAGTTCACTTTTCGGTGCAAATGGAATATCTTTGGATCATCCGTGAGGGGCGTATACATTTTATCCTCCACACATGTTATATTGCTTGACATTGTTCCTTACACACTTTCAATCTTGCATACCTTTTATCGTGCACACTTTTAATCCATGAAAAAAATCTTACACACACTTTATCTTCCAAATCATTTTATCATCAACACATTTTATCTTCCACTCATTTTATATTCCACACATTTTATCTTTTACACATTTTATGTTCAGAAAAATTTAATACTGGATATTTCATCGAATTATAAGTATGTTAATTACATGGGCAATAAAATGAATGGCAGGTACAATTACAATATTTTATAGATCAAACGTTGGCAAAGATAAAATGTGTGGAAAATAAAATGAATGAAAGATAAAATGTGCGCAAGATAAAATGTGTGTAAGATAACTTCTCTTCGCGGATTAAAAGTGTGCACGATAAAAGATGTGCAAGATTAAATGTTTGAAAGATATTCTGTCGAGCAATATAACATGTGCGGAGGATAAAATGTATACGCCCCCAATTCACTTTTCGGTGCAAATGGAATGCCTTTAGATCACCCATGAAGCAGGTGTAATTTTAATTTTATTATTATTTTGCTTAAATTCAATTACACTTGATTTTACCTTGTCGGTCATCTCCGATTGTAATTTTAAAACTCAAGTTTTGATTGTTTCCGCATTTTAAATTTGTAATTTTTCCATTTTCTTTTACAATTATTTAAAAGTACAGCAAAACCATGTGACAACCTGTACTGAACCTTCTGATCTATTTCTACGAGTGGATTACTTGGAATAAGTACATACAGTAGAGGGTGAAAACTGATCCGGTAAAATAGAATGAAAATCAAGTGTTAGATCAAATCCAAGTGGCAAATGATATTACTGATCTATCTCAGCGATTGAATCACGTGAATTAATAACTGATACAGTCAAATAGAATGAAAAATAACATTACTGATCCGGATTCAAGAATTTAATAGTATGTTCCGTAATGTAATCGATCCTAAAATTCATTTACTCGTTTCTATTCGGAACATGAAAAGTCGGATCACAGCAATCAATAAATATTCCTGTTTTTCCTAGTTTTATAACCTCAGTAGGTACTGTTATCTAATAGAATATATGCACCTATGAAAACATTAATTCTTTAATTTTTGTAAATTGTTGGATTTTGCTGTCATATTCAACATTATCATCTATTTTATTGATGAAGGGCTCCAATTCAGAATGCATTATTATTATTAAAAGGAATGTGAAAAAAGCAATCTGATTTTTTAAATTATTTATTTAAAATCTTATGGCGATCGATTTCGGCTTATAATGCCATCCTCAGGCCACAGCTGAAAATACATTATAAATAAAAATATATTATGTTAATTTTATATGTAGAATTTGAATTTATGAAACTAATAGTAAATAATATTTGAATTGAAGAAACATGTGCTGTTTTTTAAGGTTATGAAATCAATAAACTTAATACAAACAAGATATATTGCATAAATGTATAAATAAGAGAATCATAAATACTAACCGTCTAGAAATATTGAGAATAAAGTTGAAATGAAAATTTTTTTGAAGAAATATAGTTGGAAAATTTTTAGAAATTAAATCTGTGAAGTTGTGGAACCAGGAAGATGAGATTGACTGAAGAATTTTGTCAGAAGTAGAAATTTTAATATGTTTAGTGAAATTTAGTTTTTTATGAAATTAATATTTAATTTTTAAAAGGCGGTAAATGTTTAAATATATGCTGTTCTGGGAAGTTAGTCGTTTCGTTTAGTAATATGTGATTGTTGTGTAAATGTTTTAGTATTTCGTATTTTTCAAGTATCAGTAGTTTGTGTAAGTTAGTCTCTGTATGTAGAAGTTGAAGGTTATTTATGGATGTGTTGTGATTGTGATTTTTTAAATGTGTACCTAATGCTGAAGGCGGAGTGTTTTTTAAATGTTCTTGGAATCGGGTTTTTATATTTCTTCTGGTTTGACCTATGTAGATACTGTTACAGTTGTTACATGTTATTTTGTATATGCCACTTTTATTTATTTTATCTATTGTGGGTGTGTTGTTTTTAATTCTGTTGTAAATGTTTGGTTGTGATTTGGAAGTTAAAATTATATTATATTTTTCGGTTATGCGTTTTAAGTTTTTATATGTTTCAATATGAAAGGGAATTGAAATGAAAGTTTTCTTTTGTTTAATATGTTTATAAATTTTGTTTTTTGTTAAAATTGAGTTTTTTGTTTTATTAAATTGTTTGTTGATATATTTCAAAGAGTAATTATTATTTATGCCTATTGTGAATATGGTGTTATATTCTATTTCAAAATCAATGTCCGAAAGGGGGGTTGTTAATAGTCTAAAGAATAAAAAGTTGAAAGCTGTTTGTTTTATGAGTGGGTCGTGATATGAATGTTGAGGTATGATGATGTCTGTAGATGTTGGTTTTCTGTAGATGTTGTATTTTACTTATGTACATTTTTGTTAGGTTATGTCAATTTTAAAATGTCATGATTCAAAGTCAAAGTATCTTCAAATAGGTAAAAATTTTCAGGAACCGTAGTTCATCCAAAATCAAGATCCTAGTTTTCTTGGTTAAGTTATGGAACATACTATAAGTTAGATCTGAACCAAGTAACAAATGTAATTCGACTCATATAAAACGATCGTAGCGCCGGCGTGTCCTATTGGACACTCAAGTGTTTTTACTCTCACAGCCAATCACAGTTTGGTTTCCAACTGACATACAAATGTGGTAATTGACTTATTTTGTTTTTATTTTTTCTTACTTTTTTTAGAATTGACTTTTTTTTTAACTATTTAGTATACTTTAAAGTAAAAATGATATGTGATGACATATTTAAATATTACTCTAAAACAGCACTGTCTTCGTAAAGTTTGAAATTGATTCCAACAAGTTTGTTGCATTTATATTGTAAATTGTGATAAATCGGGACAGATTGATCTATAGAATGAATTGTTATAAATTTGATAATAAACTTAACATCAAATTTATATGAATTATTAAGAATCCAAGGTCCAATGAATATCTTTTTTATAAAGGTGTTAATTATATATAACACAGTATTACTAACCACTGTACTTTATCAAATTCAAAACTTAGCCTTTAAAGGTCGAATTAAGTACAACTTATATCAAAACTAACAAATATCATCAGGGTATTTTCAAATACGTATCTTCCGCAACTAAAGTTGACGTGGTTATAAGCTTAAGGTAACCGTTTAAGCTACGTATTAGTTATAAGAGAAACTGGTATGGAATGAATTACAGAAATTTGATGATTTTTACGCAAGGTGGGTAGCTCAATTGTAACACTTTTATGTGTTCACAAAAAAAGCATCAATTTTTTGTGAGTTGTTGTGTACTTAAACCAATGTTGTATTTAATTTAAAACTTACCTATTCCGCTTGTAGGTTAGGTCGTTTTTGAAAAACGATTACTGTACTTTTATTATTTTTTTTACTCTTAGCTTTGTACATAAAATAGCTTATATATTCCATATATCTTATTGTATAGCTTAACACTTTGACAGTTGGTCAATAAATTGGATTAAAGTTCTTACTGGACGACCTTTCATTCCTGTTGATAAATATTTTGTCTGATCATTCGGTCCCATGACTGACGCCATATCCAAATGCATCCAGTTTGTGTTTTTGGGGGCAAACTCTCTTAAAAACGCCGCTGCTGTGCAAGAACCACCTCCCCTTCCTTTACCGACATTATTAATATCATATCCGTTGTGTTCTGCCACTAGTTTCGTGTAGTGTTTCCACAGAGGAAAGCGCCAAACTCTATCGCCAGTATACGCGCCGGCTTTTTCCAACTGTTGCCAGTATTCGTCACTGTTGGAAAACACGCCAGTTGCAGCGTCGCCCAGTGCAACTGTCATCGCTCCAGTTAATGTAGCGATGTCTAGAACCATTTTAGGAGAAAAAGTTTCGCTGTAGGTTAAAGCGTCGGCCAGAATTAAACGTCCTTCAGCGTCAGTGTTGTCCACACAAACTGTTTTACCGCTCATGGTTGTGATTACATCTCCCGGTTTAGTTGCTGTTCCACTAGGCATGTTTTCGCATAAAGGAATCAAGCCAATAATGTTTATAGGTAGTTTTAATTTAGCTACAGCGTATATTGTAGCTACAACTGAAGCTGCACCTCCCATATCGGCTCGCATGTGGTCCATATTTAAAGATGGTTTTAAACTTATACCGCCTGAATCAAAAGTAACACCTTTTCCTACTAAAGCAATAACATCATCACCGTTTGCCCCACAATATTTCAATTCCAAAAACCTCGGTTCTTCATCAGATCCTTGACTGACCGCTAAAAGTCCGCCCATTTTTTTCTCCTCAATCCATTCCAAATCCCGAATACTAACTTCAACATTTCTACTTTCTAGATACTCTTTAGCGGTGTTAGCAAATATGGTTGGTGTTAATTTATTAGCGGGAGTTTCCATAAAAGTTCTAGCTAAGTTTTGAGCATCGGCTTTTACAACTCCTACATCCCAATTTTCATTTTGTTCAGATTCAGGATGTAGGCAAATAGTTGGTTGTGAAGATTCAGGTTTTTTCTTAGTTTTATATTTATTGAAGATCCAAGAACTTAAATACGCGCCTTCTGCAGCTGCTTCTGCGTCTGATAAATCGTCAATGTAGATTGTATTTACACCGGCTTCTTTCATGCTTTTGTAACCCACTAAAATAAAAATATATTAAACTGTAACTATAATGTTTGAAAATATATTCTTTACCGCTAGCAGCAAGACGAATAGATTCCTTCAATTCATCCAAATTTTCCAATTTATTAAATGATTGATTACAATTACCTAATCCTACAACTGATACAGCGGTGTACTGATTGCATAATCCCCAGTATAAGAACTGTTTTCCCTTTTTAACTTTGTTTCCAGATCTGAAACAACAAGAAAAAAATTATATTGTTCCACACAAATATTAATACTAATTTACTTATTACACACAATTTATTTAGGATCAGATTAAACTACAAAACATAAAATTGGAACATTTTCCAAAAATGTCTTCTACAAGTTAATATAAGCAACGAGTAATTGTTAGTTTTGAATAAAAAATATTTTAAAATGTTTTTCATTTTGTTAATTCTTTTAAACCTCTTTGCCTTTGAATCTATATATTTAAATCACATAATTGCAATCAAGAATTTTATAGTAAATATTTTTGTGAAACTACAAAGTTTAACTTAATTATCTCTTTTTTTGGTTTTCAGAATGAATCAGAAAAGAATTCACGGGCCATAATAAAAAAACCATCAAGAAAATAGACTGTAGTATCTATCAAAACCAAAAACAATAAAATTGTAAATGGTTTGGGAAGAGTTACATCGAAATCGAAGTTTGTATTTGTATAAATTGATCTTGCTTTCAATTGATATATTTTGGTCTTGCCAAAATATTTACAATTTTATTGTTTTTGGGTTTTGATATCACTATTATTTTTGTTAACATTCACACAATTTTAAAAAGTCCTATAAACATAAATAATTATGGTTGTATACAATATTAATTTATTGCTTCCGTAATTTGTGAAATGGTAAGGTTTCATGATAACCTGACATCAAATGTATTTTTAAAATATTAATATATTCAATGCCAAAGAGGGATGAAAAGATTATTAAGGTGAGAAAAGTACGCAAGTACTAAAAACTAGTAACTTAATTAAAGTAAATATTATTTTGTACAAGCTGTACCAAAATTGTAAATTCACACTATTTTTATTCATAAATTCACAAACATATACAGACTTTAAATATAAATAGATTAAAATAGAAATAGCATTTACAGTTGATAAAATTGCAAATGTAAGTACTGAAATTAAAACTGGATATGAAAATTAAGACAATTTCTGGTCGAAAAAAATATTCAGGAGATCGGGACAAAAACTCAAAACGCGGATGAATCCCAGGAATCCGGGAGGTCTGGTCATGCTGAATTTGTTACAAAAATGAAATATATTTAAGGTTCAGTTTGCGAATGTAAGGTTTATTGAATCTAAAAGAGCAAAATACCACCCATAACATAAGTTTACAGATATCACATCAAAGTATAACTATATAATATACTATCACACTGACAGTTTATATGTTGATGAAAGAAAATCTATGAATTCATCTATTGTGTTGTGAATGTGAAGAATAAAATAAAATAGCATGTGCTGAGGTAGAATTCTTATCTAACATTAAAATAGTTTAGTATAGTACATTCATATTACAGTGAACACTTATTTAGTGACGAAAATTGAGCAACTACCACATTAACGTCCGCGGAACCGTCAAGATTACAACATTCTAAGACAATGTCGATATGACTTAAGGACCAACAAGAAATTCACGAATTTCAAACTATCCTACGCTCTACAACTATGACATCGAGTAGTTAATAGTTGGCTACACTACAGCAAAATAGTTTAAGAAATAAGGGTGAATTTCTTCATCTCAATAGTTTGGTTCTTCTTAAATTGCTTCAAAATGCTACAGAATATGCTACAAGAATTATTAAATTAAAAAAAGTTAGAGAGAAATAGTAACAAAACAAAAAGAGTTTGGCAGATTTTTTACTTCTTGTAGTTTAGTCTGTAGACTTTTGAAACATATTTGGCTAAGATATTAATGTAAAATTCAGAAAAATATTAACAGGGCTTAAATTTCACAATAAAATACATATCTCTATATTTGTGCATGCCCCGTTTTTGGCACTTCTAAATAAATATTTGTATTCACAACATTCAATAAGTGAATATACATATAATAAAATTACATATATCCTTTTTTTTCTAATCTATTTCGCAGCCTTTCGTTTAGCAATCATGCACTAAACTATATTATTGAAATTATTTTAATTAACGAAAGACGTTCAAATTAACCGCAGTTAAACCTGAGCGCCGTTCGTATTTATTTAAACCAAACACGTAAAAATTTTGATTATCAAAAATTTGTTTATTTATTATTTTAAGGCAATTTTTTAATATTGCAGGCTGCTTAACACACATGTAAAACATGATTGTATATTTTTATAAACATTACACTTATCAAAAAATAAGATCCTCAGTTTACTTATTAATAAACTTACAATTAAAATACACTAAAATAAATACAGTTGCCGCGTAATTCAGTCACTTCTTATTTACATAAAAACAATTAAGCAAGTTCTAAAATCTTGATGATTCCTTGGCTATTCGCAGCTACCACAACATTAGAATGTTGACGCCAGCAGACTGCCGAGACGAATTCGTTCGGTTCGTCGTCTTTGCAGTCTTTCTCTAACACACTACGAACTGCGTCGAACTTAAAACTAAACAACTGTTTGGTCAGCCCTTTGTAGTAAACATATAACGCATTGTTCTCTGAACCACAAGCGACATAATCGCCGTCTGTTGCTAAACCAACAAAGTTCTTTTCGTTTATATGTCCGACAAAAGATCTTAAACAATACGGTGTGTTTATATTCCACATTTTCAACTGACTGTCCGTTGACGCACTAACAATATCTTCTACGTTTATGAATTTAACATAGCTGACAGCTTTCCTATGTCCTTTAAACACAGCTAAAGCTTCCTTCATGTTTCTAAGATCGTAATAATGAACACAGTGATCTGCACTACCAAAAGCGAGGTGACAACTGGACCTAGGGTTGAATTTCACGCAACAAACATTGGCTTTAACTTCTAAAGTAGCTACAGAATGTTCTACATTCAACGACCATAACTTCACTCTAGCGTCGTCCGAACCAGACGCAATTAACCGAGTGTCTACATCGTTGAAATCAACACTCCAACATCTCTTTTCGTGTTCTTGAAACGTTTTGGTTCTTTGGCCGGTGTTTGCGTCCCAAACTGTTACAGTTCCTTCGTAGTCTGAAGACGCGAGAATACTTTTATGATAAGTATTCCAACTAACACATGATATTTTTGAACTGGAAACCATTTCAACGCACGGATAGTGTATATCTACTGTATCGCGAATCACTGCTCCGTAGTCGAATACTTTTATACGTTTTGTTACACCCGCTATTGCAAAATACTCGTTATCTTTATCGAATTCTATGCTAGAAACTATGGTAGAGTTGTTGAATAAATCACTAGAATAGTTTAAAGTTGCTAAGGGACGCAAACCGCTATATCTAGAAAATTTGACTAAGTTTTCCCGGAAGAGGTCTAAGCCCGAAGTAGCAGGTTCGGCAGCTTTGGTTTTATCTACGTTTTCTTTTCCGAAGTATAAGTCTTTGGATCTAGAGGAGAAATAACACTGGACAAAATCGTCGAAATGCGCATGCATCCGACGTCTTCTTGTTGCTAGAGATGATAAACTGTGTTCTGCTTTTCCAGTAAAATTTTCGCTCGGTTCTCCCTTATCTTTTTTTGATAAAGTAGAACCAATAGTATCAATAAGTTCAATCATTTCTTTCTTCATTGCGATAACTGTTGCATCGTCTTCATTTCCCACGGTTTTCTCTACGTCTTCTAAAGTCGGACATTTTTTATGTACTTCTTTTAGAATATTTTCAACTTCTTCTATGTCTTTTTTAATAACTGAAACTTCACGAATCAATTGATTTTTTTGGTCTTCTTTTTGTTGCAACAAATGTTTTAAAAATTCATGTAAAAGTTTATTCTGGGCGGCACAAGATTCTGCTTCCAAGAGATGTTTTCTCTGAGTGAGAACTTCTAACATAACATTAACGTCCGGCAGTGAAAGGTTTTGAGATTCAGAAGCGACGAAATCTCGCAAACCTTCCGCAGGAATCTGAGAGAATTCTCCTGATTGGTCTCGCGTAAGTCCTAGAGATTCCATCCCATGAACTTTTAATTTATATTTGGTGATGAGTTCATTCAACAAGAAGTTTGGTATGATATGCTCTTCACTTGTTAAAGCAAAGTTACATTTGGGACACCGTCCGATAGTTTCAATTGTTCGAGAAATACAAGAATAACAAAATGTGTGCCCGCATCGAGTTATATGAGCTTCATCGATTAAATTAAAACAAATCGGGCATAAGTAATCACTATTTTTATCCTCTACTGAACCGACGCTGTTGGAAGTGGTTGGTCGAGTCCGTTTCGGCGTTCGAACCGGTCGAGTTTGGGCTAAATTCGAACAACTATGCGTCGAACCTGCAGAGTTCGCTCTGCTGTCTCGCCCCGAAGCCATTATTGAGGATTTAAGAGAGGAATCAGTAGGATACTGACCTGAAACACAAAAGTTCACATGAATCCCAACTAACATGAAAGGAAAAAAGATTTGGAACTTGAAATAAAAGGGGAGTCATGTGTTCTCAATGGGTTTCAGGTCAGTGGAAAGGAAAATGGACATAATAAAACTAATAGTTAAGATAAAAAGAGGTTAAAGATTAAAGCCGGTAAGGTACTTACAATTTTAAAGCGTCTACGAGTTTTCCATTCACACTGTTGTTATATCCGTCGCCGAGAGAGGTTAGAATTGGTTGACCTGATTTTTCGTCGGTGTATGCACCCAGAATTAATCCTTTCTGTACATATATATTTAAAAATTAAAGTTTTGTTTGTTAATTACATAATAAACATGTTCAGATTTTGCATACCCTTTCTGAAGTACTGCATGATCGTACTTGAAAACCTAATTTTGTACACTGTAACACTCGGTTAAAACGCACTTTATAAAATAAGGCCATAGTCTGCTAAAGCTATGGGCTAACGGCACTAATTACAAACAATTATTAAACATTTATTTAACAATAATATAACAAATAAATCAGCCGTACAACCACTGTCAATGTGGATTGGAACAGCGCAGCCAACTTCGCAAAACAATTCCAAAATCAAAATATCACCAAAATTGCCGTTACAATTTAAAATTCACGATAAAACAGCAAAACACAATTTGAAAATGTTAAACTTAAGCACAAAAGAACTTGCTAGGTAACTACATTCTAGTACATAACATAACCAATTCAAAATTATAAAATTTCAGAAAACTTAATCTAATTGAAACTATTCATGTAAACAAAGATAAAAATAAACAATATAGTATTCAAACTTTCCAATATTTACTAGTTCTTGATTTTGAATCAACTTGTTGGGAGCGAACAGCTGGATTTATAAAACCGGAAATAATCGAATTTCCAACAGTTTTGTATAAAATTTCAACCAACGAAATTATAGAAGAGTTTCAACAATATGTAATGCCATCAGAAAATTACAAACTTAGTGATTTCTGCACAAATTTTACAGGAATTACACAAGAACAAGTAGATAATGGTGTGCCGTTAGGCACTTGTTTAATGTTATTTTCAAAATGGGTTAAAGAAATTGAAAAAAAATATGGACTTATTTTATACAGGAATCATCAGTCTAATGGAAATTGTGTTTTTGTTACGTGGTCAGATTGGGATTTAGGGAACTGTTTACACAATGAGTGCAAAAGAAAAAGGATTAATAAACCGGAATATTTTAAGTGTTGGACTGATTTAAGAGCTTTATACAAAGTAATACTTTTTTTTTATGAAGATAAAAAAAAAGTAATTAACACGTTTTTAGGAATTTTATAACAGGAGACCTCAAGGACTAAAAGGAGCTTTAAGTGAAGTCGGACTGGAATTTAAAGGACGAGAACATTGCGGATTACATGATGCAAGAAACACAGCATTTCTTGCAGGAAGAATGATTCAAGATGGGGCTTTATTACGAGTTACAAAAGAAATTGATGTTTTTTAATTTATTTTTTGTACTAATAAAATTTTACTTCATAAATTGATTCATTGGGTCTTCATCTCTTCTTCGTTTCAAGTAATAAGCTTCTAATTCTTCTTCAGTTGGTTTCTTTGCTTCGTACATGCTATTATATGGTCGTTTTCTTTCATCTATTGCTAGATACGCATCTGCTTCTTTTACTCTATTTTCTTCTTCTTTCAGGGCTTGTTGAAGCTTGTCTTGATCTATTTCCGGTTTGTCTGACTTTTCTTTCTTTTCTTTTCGCCGTTTCTCCTTTTGTTTCTTCTTCTTTAACTTCTTTTTGCTTTTCTTTTTGGATTCTTTTTCTTCTTCAGAACTGCTTGAAGATGAATCTTCTGATTTATTTTCTTCTTTAGTTTCTTCATTTTTGAAGGCGTCTTCAGACATGGCGAAGTTTTCATTTTGTTTGCCTGCTTCTCCAAGACAATATGAATTTTTAAAGAAGGAATAACAACATTTGTAGCCCCATCTGCCATTATTCCAATACGAACCCCAAACGGAAGTGTGGTTGTTGATGAATACATCTTCTTCGTATTTTGATCTAACAACTTCTTTTTCTCTTCCTTTTATAACTTTTCCGTCTCTCGCATATTCAATATATTCTTCAGTTTGCGCTAAAAGTAAAGATTTTGGTGGTGCTTCTAAATGTTCTTCACCACCGTATCTTTCTAGAACACTTTGTTGTACTTGAGACTTGAATTGGTCTTTCTTTTTGTCGTATTCTTTTTGTAGAAGTTCTAGTTTTGTTGGTTCGGCTAATAAATGGACATCAACTCCTTTTTCGTACGCTTCCCAAGCAAATAATTGAGCTTGCGCGTGCTTTTGGGTATCGCCGGTAAATCTGACAAAGTTTTCACCGCAATAACCTTCACTGTCTTGTTTCTCTTCGTTTGGATTGTCCCTCATTGACCGAGTTTTAGGATCATAGTAAGCTGAATTCGGATCCAGATTCCGTAAATATTTCGCTGTGTCTTCACGAATACGTAAATTCCTGACTGTGATTCTTTGTTTACTGTCTACTTTTGTACCAGGCATGTCTACTTCATCTACGTATTTATCTTCATCCTCTTCTTTGTCTTCTGGATCGTCAGGATTTTCATTAGCGTTTAGTTTCTCGGCGCGAAGTTGTCGTTTTGCTTCTTCCACTTTTTGGAATTCTTCGATGATGGCTTTGTGATCTGAAGGATCGTAACCACTCCAACGATCTCGTTTGCCGTCATAGCTTACAGATAGAGTAGGTTGCGAGAATTCATCAGCAGCTATACTAGCGTTTGTGAATTTTGCACCCACTTTACGAGGGCGTTCCATGCAGTCTTTGCGTTTATGAGTAAGAGCTCCGCAATTTTCACAAGCACCTTTTCGATATTTTGTTGCAACTTTGGATGTATCTACACCTCTATTGTACCATTCGTCTATTCGGGAAAACTCTTTTTGCTTTTCAGGTTGGGGACGTTGATGTTTCAAAGTAGGACCAGTTTGTCCGTAATACCATGGTGCAGATGAAATGTATTGAGGAATGTGTGGATTGATATCTTTACCTTCCTCATCAACAGCAGCAGGGGCTGTACCTGCTTTTCTAGCTTCTTCTAACTCTTTAGCTTTTCGCCAATCTTCTCGTGATTTCTTTTTAGGTTCTTCATCATGTAATGTTTTATCTTTTAGTATTTGAGACACTGGCATACTTTGCGAGCCAGCTGCCATTATATATTTATTTATTTAACACGCTCATTAATAACATTTATGACATGAAAATGTTTTTGAGGTTGACATTTAGTTTGACAATTTAAAATACATAAAATCCCCTGTTCAATCCAGTGTTGCCATCGGAGTTTAACAAAAATCTCCATTAGTTCACAGAAATGTCGCTACACTTTTTATATTGTCATTTTTTTAATAAAATATCTGCAGCGATTATTAAATTGGTTAAACGGTAGTTTAGGACTAGAAGTGAAATTTTATTGATTTACAATGAATGAATTTGTAATAGTTTTTCTATGAATTCTCTATGTGACATAAGGGCAATCGAAGCGGGTAGGTTCGCTTAGGTTTTTTTTTTAATTTTAATAAATTCTCACTACCATTCAACAGATATCATCTAGCATATACCTATTAGTACTAATAGGTATATGTCATCTAGCGCTAAATTTAGTGTGAGTTCATGTCAGACTAGCTTCATATTGTTTATGTACAATTTTTTCACTCCATCCAGTATCAGTTTAGTGTTGCCACTTGTCACTTTTGAAATTGTTTGCATCTTTATAGAAATATTAAAAATAATTGAATAAAACATTATTCGAATTTTCGTCGCTTTGTCATCCGAATATCATAATGTCGCTACATTTGGCAACATTGGTTCAATCAAAGCACACTAGCGCGAAATTTAAATTTTTACGCGTTTATATGAACAGCCATGACAACATTTACCATTTCTATTTATTTATAACAAAATTTGTTTTTTGTGAACCATAAACAGAAAAATTCATTGGGCATGTATTTGTAAATTTATATTCGGTTTTAAAATGTAGTGATGGCATCAGTCTTACCATTTCTTCGAAATCTAATTCGTACAACAAGAAAATCTGCTTCATTTTTTGTACGTTACAGAAATTTCTGCCAAGAAGCCTCGGAATGTGGGACGGTTAAGGTGAGTGACATTTCAAAATTATTTCAAAGTGTAATTTATTTTTGGAAATAGAGAGGACTTGTATTGGGAGTGTACGATGCTGAATGCGGCGAGCCGAGTCTAACACCAACGGCTCAAAAATTCAACGAAAGTGTCGGCGGAAAAATAAAAGAACTCATTAAACAGTAAATATTTTTATAAAGTCATGAATTTTTACTAAATTATTTTTGTAATAGAGCCGGTAATGAAATTCGACGGGGTAAAGCCAAAGCTTTTAATAACATCGACCCTAATTTTTGGTCCATTGCTGTTGTTGGTATCGGTCCTCAGAAATGTGGATACAACGATTTAGAGCAAATAGATGAAGACCGCGAAAACGTCCGCGTTGCTGCTGCGGTGGGCGCTAAAAAACTTCAACGAGAAGGATGCAATTGCATTTGCATGGACGGCATGTGCTTCCCGGAACAGGCAGCGGAGGGCAGCGCGCTGGGAGTCTGGAAATTTCAAGAGTTTAAAAACAAACTCAACCAAATTACTATTCCTAATTTGGAATTGTTTGATGGGACGGATCAAGACTCTTGGCAGCGCGGTCTCTTCAAGGCAGAATCGCAGAACTTGGTGCGAAAACTCTGCGATATTCCGGGAAACCATATGACTCCGTTACACTTTGCGCAGCAAACAGTCAACGAGTTATGTCCATGTGGTATTCGTGTAGAAGTGCATGATAAAGATTGGATAGAGAACAGGAAAATGAATACTTTCCTCACAGTAGCTCGCGGTTCTTGCGCTCCGCCGTTATTCATAGAAATCAATTACTGCGGTGGTCCTTCCGATCAAAAACCAATTATGTTGGTCGGGAAAGGAATCACGTTTGATTCTGGTGGTTTGTGCTTGAAGAAAGGGGATCATATGTCGCGGCACAGGTCGGATATGGCGGGCGCGGCTGTTGTGATGTCTGCCATCCGAGCGGCGAGCGCTTTAAGTCTGCCGATTAATGTCACAGGGCTGATTCCTCTCTGCGAGAACATGCCAAGTGGTATGGCAATGAAAGTTGGAGATGTAGTTTGCGGAATGAATGGAAAAAGCATTAAAATCGAACATACGTGCAATGAGGGAAGATTGTGTATTGTGGACGCTATAGTATACGGACAACAGGTAACATGTCCATTTATAACTTAATCATTTTAAAATTCTATTTGTCAAAATAAGCTGTCTTTAGACAAAAAATATATCAGTTATTTTTCTGTCATGCATCACAAATTTAATTTACGCATAACTGTATAGTAAAACTTTTACTTTACGCCCTTGGACGCTAAAGTAGAGAAAAACGTCCGTCGGGCGGTAAAAAAAAATGTCAAACATTTATCCAAATTTGTAATACCCTATATTGGTTTTCATACCTGTCCTTCGATTTATTAGGACATTAATCTACTAAAGTTTTATTAGCTTCTAGAAAAATTTAGGACCGGTTTTTCTACCTCTGATTAAAGTGCCAGTTACCTTAACCATCGGTTAATAGAATAAATATCGTATCGAAATAGTAAGTAACGTATATTTTTGAAAACTTACATCAGATATTTTTCTATTAACTGATGTTTAATGTAACTGACACTTTAATCAGAGGTGGAAAAACTGGTCCTTACTAAATAATTTTTTGATTGAATCTCAATGCTTGACATTTGACATTTTTATTTATTTGCAACTTGCTTACGTTTTTTACACCAAAAACACCAGATTGCCAATGCACCGCATCTCTCAATGTTTTAGGTCATCTTGTAATTAAAAATTACATTCTATTTCATAGCAGTAGTGCGTAAAACGTACTATGCTTGTGGATGAATAAAATTTCATCCACAAACCTAAACCTTCTCTTTCGGCCCTCTACACGTAAAACTATTTCTACGGGTCTGCGTTAATACTTTCACATATAACTTGTAGTTTAACATAAAAATTTAGAGATAGATTTTCATGTTTACAAAATTTTACAAATGTAGTTGTCAAATTTCATGTAAGATATTTTAAAAGATTTATTGATGAATATAAGATAAATGGAATGTATAAGAAACTTAAATATCTAATTGGGAGAAGAAATGAGTTTTACTCTAGTCTCACAGATCGAATAATAAAAATCAGCTTTAAAATTTTCGGTTCGATTTTTGACAAAAGTTAATCAACTCGAGTTATATCAAAAGCTTAAATATAAAGTTTCATTAAAATTCGTTCAGTCGAATTTACTGTACATGTGCACACATACATCCGGTCGGACAAAGACACAACGCTAATGTAAATAAAATCATATTTAAGGCTCTTAATTCACAGACATTCGTTAAAAACTCAAAATGCTAAAAACGATTTGATTACATTATCTTCATTTTTTTTTTGTATTTTGATACGTTTTATAGTATACTTTTTATAAGAACAAAGTATAAAGAAGTTTGATTGAATAATGGCTAGTTTATGATTGATTTAATTTATAAATTTAGATTTACAAATTGAGATTTATATCTGCCTTTATTGATTCATGATGAATTTAAGAAAAGTATGATTTGGAATTTACATTTAAAATATCACCATATTTTATATTCTAAATGTAAATGTAAATACATCCAATTATTCCATAGTATTTCAAACAATAATTTTGGCGGGAAGAATGACAGTTTTAAGTGACAGGTTGAGTGACATTTAAAATGGATTTCGAAAATATGTATGTTAATAATATTATCTCGGGAACAATACAGATTAATATATGATAAATGTGATACGTATCATAAAACAAAAATGTTGTCATCCCATAATGTCAATTTCATGTGATCCATTATAAGAAGTTGATTGGACATATTTCATACATTTCAATTTACTATAAATCAACAAGGTAAATCTTAAATTTTAAATCTAAATTTGTAAATCTATATTTATAAATTAAATCCATCATAAACCAAACTTAATACTTCAATATTATCCAATCAAAAATCAACTGTTATACTCTTCTCCACACTTCGTCCTTTTAAATATAGACAACAGTAAATTTGATGTAGTATTTTTCAGCGATGGACTGTTACTTTAGGTTTTTTTTTGACGGATTGATGTGGTTGCAGGTGTACAAGCCGCGCCTGGTGGTGGACATCTCCACGGAGTCGAAGGGAATGACGTCGGCGCTGGGAGCGGCGGCGACGGGCGTGTTCAGCAACTCGCACACCATGTGGAAGGAGATCCACCGCGCCGGCAAGCTGACGGGCGACCGGGTGTGGCGGATGCCGCTGTGGAAGTTCTTCACGAAGAACGTGACGGACAGCAAGGCGACCGACATCATGAACAAGGGGTACGGTAAAGGGAGCGCCTGTTTGGCGGCTGCCTTCATCCAGGAGTTTGTCATCTGCGTAGATTGGATGCATCTGGATATCAATGGAACTGGCATGCTTTGCCATGATGATGTAAGTGCTATTTTCTTACTCAGCATTAGATTTCACACCTGGGTACCTATTTTGTAACTTTTCAACGATTTGAAGTGTTATATTGATTGACGTCTCGTGTCAAATGTTCAATGTTGTATTCTTAGGAACTTTTGTATTAGAAAGTTTTAGTAAAATAATTTTAAAGTTGGCACTACTCCCCTTTAGATGTTTTTTTTTTTTTTTAATGAAATGAGCATGCCATTTTTTTCTTTACTTCCCTGCTAATCGTTATCTGTCAAATTCCATTTTTCTCCAATATCACTGAAATATAGTAATACTGGATCATCCACTAACAGCAAATTTAATTCGAGTCCGAGAGAAACAGTAATTGACGGGTGCTTGTGTCCTTGTCACACAATTTATTCAAACATTTTCTAATGTAGCACTACAAACATAAATCGAAAGTAAAAAACGATATGATTTTTGTACGTATCTCTTGTCTCTCGGTTTACTTTTTATAAATAGAGAGCATAAAAACATTTTTTCTTCTCAGATGTTTTTATAGCGAAGTAATGGAATTATTTAAATTTTCGTGACTTAATCAACACATCGTTTTGTTTTGTTTGGTCCCAACCAGAGGGCCAAACCAATTTCACACTGGTTGTGATAGAGCAAAGAACGGGAATGGCAGAAATTTTAAGTAGGCGTCAGAAACTTGCTATCATTTTGCTTTATTGCGCTGCTTCTTAGTCTAAATTTCTCTGTATATTTGTTATTACAACTGAAAAAACAATGAACGCATTGAAAAATTTAGAACACAATAAAGCAAAGTGGCAGCTACTCTCTAATGTCCACTTAAAATTCCCGGCATTCCCCGCTCTGTGCTCGACCATAACCAGTGTGAAGTTGGCTTGGCCCTCTGGTTGAGACCAAACCGTTTTGCTTGGTAAAAGTGGAAAAAAAGCGGAAAATTTTAAAGATATTAGAACAGTAGTGAGGTCCTCCTTTAGGGAACATAAGTTTAAGAACATATCGCTTTCTAGGGTTCAAATCCCCTGAAGACAAAACCTTTAACCAAAAATAAAATACCCCTGTGTCCGAGTGGTTCGGAACCCACTTTAAACTTAGTCCCATCTCATTACTGGACTTCGGTCTGTTGGACAGGGACAGTGTAAATTAAAATAAATATGACATCACAGAGACACGTTTATTTTATTAATTGAATTATTGGATTAACATTGAATATTTTATAATGATTAAAATATTATTTAATACAAAAATGAATTTTCAATGTTTTCTTTTAAATTGCCCAATCGGAAAAAAACAATTTTATCAAAAATGAATACATTATAATTTGTGTATCAGTTTGCCCCTATTATTCACTGCCTAATTTCATTTTGTCTATAAAATGCAATTATATATCAAAAACATGTTCTTTATAACGAGGTAATTACATCAGGAATGACAATACCATAATTTATTTATAAATTTGTCCCAATCATTCATAATTTGTTAAATTGTATTGTTTGAATTGCCCCAATTTCAATAGTGCGAACTCAATTAGATTCATTCTTTATTTAAAAAATATTAAAGCAAATGTGTCTTAAATTAAACGCAATGTGTCGCTCTGTAAAAAAAATATTAGATGTTTACTAAATATTTCAATTATTTTAGAAAGAAATAATAGATTGTCTTAAAATAGTTTACTAAATATTCCGAATATTTTTTAGACAGAAATAATAGATTGTTTTAAAAATAAATACTAAATAGTTCTTATTTTAATGGAAGGGCGAATAATTTTTCAATATTTCGGTAGCTTGTGCTAGATTTAAGAAATATATAGTTTAAAGTTTTACGATGTGATTTGTTGCAGGTGTATCCATACTTGACGTCCGGAAGGATGTCAGGACGGCCAACAAGAACATTAATTCAATTCTTATATCAAATAGCTTGCCCGCCTGGCGACGGGATGTAAATATTGTGTTTGTCTCCCAATTAAGTCTTTGTCTTTTGTCCGTCCATGTGTCTGTTGTGTAATTTATTTCTTGCCCAGCATCGAGCCAAAGCTTCAACCTTTTATTCGAGTCTTGTCGTCCTGGCGGCAACACACGAAACAATTAACTTTCGGAGACCATTTTTAAAATAAAAAAAGAGTATGTATTTTTCCAAGGAATCAAGAATTCATGGGGTTTTTATATAATCGACTTTATATGTAGGATATTAGTGGTAGGCTGGTCGACTGCCACCGTATGATAGAAAAAACTTTTGATTTTGACAATTATAAATAAAAAATTACGACGTGTCGTGCATGACTTAGTTTTCACTATGTCACTTTTTACAGGGGTATTTATGTAAGAAATAAATTCTAACTTTGTGTTGTGATAATTTGTCTTGTTGTGCGAATGTATTTACTTCCCTATCGTTTATGGTTATGTAGGCAAATTTTGATATTAATTATACCTAATACAGAATGTTTTGATGTACAAAATACAGAATTTTAATATTGCTGTATTAAAAACTATGAATACCGTACAAAATAAAATTGTACAAAGTTATTCTTGTCTTTTTATTTACGTATGAATCAAATCATTGTTTTAATCAATAAAATATTTAGGTACGAGAGATGTTCCACTTATAACCAGAATATTTCTCTGGAGCAACCAAATTTTACTTGTACCATAATAAAGGAAGTATTGACCGTATTTATTTGGAACTTTTAAAGTAGCTGGTATGATAGTTTTATTTACTTGGCACTATTTTATTATCCCGGAACTGTTCCCGAACTGATCTAACTGCCCCAGTTATTTTGGAGGGTTGGTAGCTTCAACCCAGGTTCAACTTGTTTGCTATCTCTTTCTATCAATTTGTGTTCCTAGTTTCCCATGACAGGCATGGCAGCACAGTGGTCTGTTTTATAAGTAAGTTTTATATTTAAAGGTAGATAAGCATACAAAATGAAATAAACGACGCAAGATTTGACTTATTTTGACATAACAAAAATATGACATTATTTTAAATTTAGTGCTGATTTTTATAACTAACGTAAAAAGGAACATTCATTTGGAAGTAAAACGAGTTACTTCTGGATCAGTTCAGGGTTGAACCTAAAGGTACCAAAGAAATACGGCTATTGTTATCGCAAAAAAATTCAGTTTTCAGGTGTCAACAGAAATATTCATTTTAACCAACCCTGAACCCATTTTGTCTAGTTTCGGCGTCTGTACATACGTATCTCGCTTAAATCAAAATAGATTAGCGGTAAAATTTTGAATATGGGACTGCATCTAGTTTTGCACCTTTTTCATTGCAATGATTAGTGCCAAAATAACATTTTACTTGCAGTATTTTTTGAATTTTATGCATAACTGAAAAACGATTAGCCGTAGATTGTTGAAATTTTGTTTTCTAAAATTGTTATTACATCTCTAGTTATGCACTTCCAATTTTTGTTCCAATCGGCATTTTAAGAAGGGCACTTTACTTTGGTAGGAACTTAATAAAAGCAATAATTTAGTTGGCTTTTAATTTTTGTATGAATTATTTGGAATGAAATTGACAACTGTCAGAATATGTTTCGTGAGAAATATGTAGGGTACAAAAATGAAACCAATATCTTTCTTTGCAAGTTTTTGAGCGATTAAAATTATTTATAAAGAATAGTGATAAACACTTTATTAAAATTTTACAAAAGATGATTCATTTCGAAGGAAAGTTCGGAGATATGAAACGAATGGAAGTTGAAGAATGATTAGCCGTAGAATGATCTCACTTTCAAGTGAAATAAGTTTAAATGAAGTCCAGTAAAATATAATTTAGCGTACATGGAAGTCATATGGTGTCCACATCAGATTTTTTTATTAAAATTTGCTATTGTTGCAATTTGGTGATTAATTATTTAATAAAATTGTTAAACATCAGATATTTCATGTTCTCATGCACATTGAATGTAAATCTACACCTCTAGTTGTAAAGAAAAAGATGACGGATTTATGTAATTTTCATAGATCGTAAAAGAGCCAATGCTGTATAATACAATAATTTTACAAAGATGATAAAAGTGTTCGCGTCAAATCGATAAATAAGAGTTAAGTTTATAATATAATTCTCTTTTTTCGGTTCAAGTTGGACATCTTTATATACTTTTATAGGAATGAATTATTTTATTATACCTTAAAATAAAGAATATTTTTATAAAAGGTGACTTGTATAAATATCGAAGTAGTTGGAGACAGCGAATTTTTTTAATTTAAACCTTGTTGTCAGGTGAGAATGCTACGTATATAAAATGGCGGAAAATTTATTAAACTTGTTTACAAAATATAACATGGAATTTCCTATTTTCCGAAGAAAGTACGTAAATAAGTGAAAATAATTAAAACGAAGAAGAAATCTGATGAAAGATAAATATCAATTTCATAATTAGTTCATCAAAATTGTAAATAAAGTCAAAATGCAACCAAGAATTGGCTGATGCAACATCTAGAATCTCTAACATCAGCCATCTTAACAGGTTTTCTAGGACTTTTGCTTTTCTGAAGACTTCTCTAAATATATCTATAGTTTACAGTACGCATCATCATGAATATTAATTATTTAACAATTTTCTATACGTCTGTATCGCGCCTTATTTTAATTTTTTATTTATTCCCCCCACCCAGTTTCGTTTGCATTTAAGTCTCGGATTTTCCAAGATCGCATCAGTCTGGTATTTTCTGCTCGTTCTGAGGTATCTGCAGAGTATATATAACCAAAATTTTATCGTAGACTTATGTGTCAATGAATAGCAAACCTTTAGGATTTCAAGCTACTGATAAATTTCTTCCAACCGTCAGGTAGATATGGATTACTTTAAAAATAAATTAAATTCTAATGCAATTTGATTTAGGTTGGGAAAAAATCTCTGTACTAGAAAAGGCAGCCGATTAGGAAATTCGGGTAACCACTTAGAACTTCACGTTCTAACTCTAATCCACCACGTACCTTAGATCAGCGGATCTAGAGCAGTTTATTACTAACCTTTAGTAGTTTTCGCATTTCATAAACTAACAAAATGGTTCAAGGAGGCAGCCAATACTACATGTCCAAGACTCCATGTGCCGGGAATTGGGACAATTCTGCAAGGTAATAAAAAATAACTACACAAACTTAAAAAAAAGCTGTAACCACTTTTGAATTTACCGCCATAATTTTTTTCGTAAAAAAACTGAATTTTCTCAAAAATTTAATTGTATATCATAACAAAAATTGCCAAAATATTCGTTAAAATCTCAGAATGTCAAAATTACAATCAGAATTATAAAGAGCGGTTGATAAAAAATTGCAAAATATTATAATTAATTCTGTAAAACGTTTTAATAAATAAAATATTGTCTTCTTTCAGGAAATCTGGCTTTGAGGCCTTGCAGAAGAAAGAACAAGAGAAGCAACAAACCCAAAAACAACAAGACAAAGAGAAATACGGTTCGTGGGGTCCAGTCTTCAAAAACCGAGATCATTTTAACAGCATGCATCATTGTTAGTGATTATATATTTGTGGCAATGGGTGATATTCAATAAATGTAATCATATAATTGTGTATTATTTATTATTATTAAAACAATTTAAGTAACAAACGGTGTTATAACTGTTTTAATCTTCTTAAGATTCCTTTGATAGAGAAACTTTTCCATAATGATAAGCAAAATAGCTAATGTAAATCCTACAAATAGAAACAGGTTTTCAATATGCTAATTTATTAGTGAAGGTTAAAGAGGTTGAATTTCTAATAAGTAGGGAAGATTTTTACCTAAAAATAAAACGAAAAAACATCCTTGCATGTCATCAATGTTTACAGTGTGGTTGTTGACCTCTGTTACATGACCAACTTTCCAGCAACGGTCTCGTTTGGGCAAATAATCTCTTAGCCATTTTTCTATCAATCCTACTTGATGCAGACGAAATATTCTACAAGAATAGTAATTTGTATCACTAGTCCAGAAGCTAAACTTTTGCGAGAGCGAGCCTAGTTCGCAAATAATGCGAGATCTCGCAAAAGAGTTTCTGGGCGTGTGATACTCAAGATTTTTTGCGCTGATGACACTTTTAATTTATAAAAGAAAATTATTACTACTTAATAATTGCCTAGGCCTCCAAACAGAGAGTTTGTGAACTATTTTTAGTTCTGTAATACTAGTCATAATGGGACATTTAAAAAGGACCCAAAGAAACAATAATTTGATGGTGCCGCATTTTAACTGTTTTGGCTCTTTGTAACAAATTCTAAGAACTGTGCAGTTTCTTGGTAACAAATTCTAAAAATAAACTGAACAAAAAATGTATTTAAATATATTTGTTATTGAATATTTATAAACATTGTTAGTTACTACTAAAAATTGCTTATATATATATATTTTTGAAAATTATTAATTTCAATACAATTAAAAATTTAAATCACAACAACAATAAAAATTTTATAGTATTATTTTTGAAATAATTCTAAATTTAAATATACAATGGACACTCTGAAAAACCGGAACTATTGCGCAGAAAAACAACTTCTTGCAAAATATAAATGAAGGAAACTCTAGTCAAAATCAAACTAGAAATATCCAGTTTTGGAGTAAAATAACGTCAAAAATATAAAAATGAGGTGAATACTCTCAAAAATTAGTAAACAATATAATAATTCAATTTTATTTATGTAACACAGTTAACAGATTACTATACTATCGGGTTTAGAATTATAGGCAGTTGAGTTTCAATATCATATTTATTAACATGAAAGATGGGATTTATCATATCCATGGTTATGACTTGATATTTGATTGACAGCAATGTATAATTGATTGTCCCATTTAAAATTAAACATAAGGAATGGATTTGATATTTGCCTTTTTGGGTTATAAAATTTTCTGCAACAATTTTAATAATCGTTAATAACTTCAGAGGAAATGTTAGAATAGTAGAATGGTCTGCTAGATCACTCGATCTTATACATCTAGATTTTTTTTATTGGTGTTCTTTAAAATCAAAAGTTTGTACTGACGGAAATTCAAAATCAATATATTTGTCAAAATATTACAATTGTCCAAATATTATCGTATATAATTCAAAAGTTTTATAGTACATTGGAATGGAATGGATGGAACGATTTTTAAAAATTTGATTGTGATTACTGTTTAATTGTTCGTTATTATATTTACTTATTATGTAACAGACCATTCTACTATTCTACCATTTCCTGTAAAGATTAATGATTCTTAAAATTGTTGTTGCGCTTGGTGCAGGTCTGTCAGAGAATTTTATAATCCAAAAAGCAAATTTTAAATTCGTTCCCTATGTTTTATTTTCAATGAGACAAGCAAATATACATTGCTGTCAATCAAATTTCAAATCGTAACCATGGATATGATAAATCCTATGTTTCACGTTAAAAAAACTCACGATATAAATAACAATAAAAAAAAAAAATTATACGAAACCGAATGGAATGATTTTAGTTCATTGTACAGAGTTTCAATGTTTTAATTCAATAATTGTTTAAAATATTATCAAATTAATGGTATGGTACTAAAATATATAAAAATTTCAATGTTTTATCTTAATTGTTTTCGAAATTATTTATAGTTATATTACATTTTTTTGTAATGTGATAATTTTACCCGAAAATACTAACTTAAACTTTTTATCAAGCAGAAATATTTGAGCTATAAATAAATCAAATTTGATTATTATCCAACAATTTCCTCATTTTGATTAAACTCAACTGTCAATTATGACAATGTTTTGAATTTTATTGTTGTTATTATTATTCAAATACATAAATTTTAATTGAATTATTTATTTTATAAAAAAAACGTGTGATAATATTTTCATAATAATACTAGTGTTAAAATAAATTATGAAATCAAATTAATTTATTTAAATGCTTATAATTCAGTATAGTATACTGAACTGTTCAGAGCAATATAATAATAAATAATTAAAAAAAATATTGCAAAACAAATAATACTTACTCTTCGTCAATGAGAGGCAAGTAAGGATTATCCTGAGAGACGATCATTCCTATTTTTTCATCAAGAAATTCATCTTCACCAAAAGCAAAGTCGCATGATCCTGTTTCAATAAAATCTTTTTTCATAATATAAGCAATTTTTGTTTTCCACCCAATAAATACATTAGTTCTTCCTTTTACTTGTTCTATTAATTCTTGAGTTATTTCATCATATTCTTGCATCCCGTTGGAAATAATCTTATATCTGGGATCATCTGATTCCTACGAAATTTAAATAAGTTGAAGAATAGGAAAAGAAATAAAAAAGTTCTATTTTAAGTTACTTATTTGACTAGAAACTATTTCATCCTTGGCATTTTAAATGCAGACTTCAAATTAACATAATTTTACTTAGTTAATTCATAAAATATTAAATTGGACTTTAATCCTAAAGTGTGATGTTATTTTTCGAAATGTTTGTGCGTAAAACTTTAGTTCATTAAACTCTACAAAAAAGTAGTAGAATTTTTTTACTTACTTTTAAATATTCTTCCAAGAATGTACCTTTAAGAATACCCCAAGATACAGTTTCTCTATGTTTTATTAGATCATCTATTGTTCTAATAGGTATATCAATTTTTGGGAAAGTTAAAAATGCAACCAAGTTACCACAATATGTAGTAACTACAACCAAAACTACCAACCACCAAGTTCCGACTATTAATCGAGCGCTGTCTACTTCTGGTAGGTACATTCCTCCTAGAATTGCATCAAAGGCATAAAACATGTTACTTTTACAAAGTCGGATATTTTTTAATATTTACCGATTAAATTTCCAAATCAAAAAATTATGTTAATAAATTATTCTATTTTATTCTGTGTCGCATTTCCATGTTTACAATTGTGATTTCAGTCCGGTAAACGAGACTTTAATACATAAATTTTTACTTATACATCTTTTAAATGTTTTTAAAATATTTGTACAATCTTATAATTTGTAGTACTAAATATAATTCTTTAAATTTGACCATATTTTAAAATAATTCTATTGAAAAATTTCTTTTTAAATTTCTCAATTACAACAAAGATTTTTTTTACCTTTCTTAATAATTTCAAAGTAACAAAAACAAACCTTTTTGATTTACTTTGAAATATGTGATACAGTAGGAAATAAAACGTTCGGCATTCATCCGTTAAATGATTTTCACGGAACTCATTTCGAAATTCGTCCGGAAACATTTTGTTCGTACCGTAAAAACTCGTTTACCGGACTTATAACGTAAATTACTAATATTATTACACCGACTGGAAAATTGGTAAATAAATGGTAACATATAACAACGATCAAAGTTGTAAAATAAAATTTTCAATATAGTTGACTTCGTTTCGATTTCCAATAATCCGAAATCTGTAGAAAACTTATTGACCGCATTGCTTATTACATTTTTATTTGATAAAAAGTAATATTTTTGCAAGATCGAATATTTTTTATTGATCACCGATTTACAGTAATTTTTGAATAAAATTGGTAACATAACCGGCAAATATTAAAAAATACCCGAATGTGCAAATATAATTCTAAAAATAAGTGCAATGAAAATAAAAACGATGAGTACATTGCAAAAGTAAACAACTTTTCTCAATAATAAAAATTCCCAAACAAATAATTATCATCAGACGTCTAAGTGTATTTATTTATGCAATTATGCAGAATTATGCATTCTATTGCTAGCAGACTTATAAAATTTAAATTGCTTATTAATTTACCTTGTTGTAAAAGAGCTCCATACATATACCAGACACAACTGGATATTTTTGTAAGACCCCTAACTGTTGTTCGTTTATATTCATATACTGGACTAAATTTATTTACAAAAAATAAAATAGGACCCATCGTTACAACTGCCACTGCCAAACATAGCCATGTCTGTAAAGAAAAATATTGTTTCATAAGAAAACCGCATCTCAATTTTTAATATGGTTCTTTATTTGGGGGAAAAATATTCAAATAAATAAATATAACCAGATCTGCTTTATAAAAGATATAAGTAATGACATATTGTTACGTAAAGGGCATTTACTAGACGTGACCACCCGAACACTCTAACTAGTGTTGGAGAGTGCATATACAAGTAAAGAATATTATTCGACAGGAATTTAATTCTAGGTTTCAGAACAGAACTATTCATTCTACTTATTAGATTACAAACCCCATAAAAAACAATATAATTTAAATAACCCACTTGTAATAGATAAAAAATTAAATACTAGATATAAATCATAATTCTAATTCAGTTAAAATAGATAAAGAGATTTAGATTACATATTTTAATTGTATTTACTTCTTGTTACTATAAGAAAAATTAATGGAGGAAATATATTTTTTAAACAAAAGCCACATTTGATACTTTTTTGATACTTGTAAATTAATTTTCATAAGTAATGGGGGTCATTAATTTATCAACTGTAATGGGGAAGTTTAGCGTGGTCGAAATTACATGTGAAATATCGTTTAGTCGTAAGTATATGAATAATTATAACTTAAAATGTAATTGAAAATATTGCCAACTATTTATAATTAATGATTTATCTTCGAGCCACACTGACGTCACAAGTGAGTTATGCGCTTGCGCAGAAGGGATGGTGAGACCTGACTTTTTGAACGTAGGTTGTATTTTGATGCATTACACCATACGCTTCTCTGTTGCCATGGGAACCCAGCGTGCGCTGGTTAAGATAGACGATACGTTCTCCGCGAGCCACACTGACGTCATTTTTGTAAAAAAAATCATTTTTTGAGAAATCTAGGCATCTTTGTGTGAAATAAAATGTAGAATATCACTTTTGAGGGCAATCTTGATAAAATAAAAAAAAAATACGCTAAACTTCCCCATTATAAAATATTTTAATTTTGCCGGATAAAATCCTGTTGATCACAAACTATTGTTACGTATGACGAGTTACTAAAATTTATCCAAAGAAAATAAAATGTTATGACCGCTAATGTAAATAGCCATTATTGTACAACTTATAAGTTATTTAAGTGTCACATTACGAAAGGCCTTGTGTAAAGTACGCGATCGCAATATTAGAGAATTTTTGATTTATTGAAATTATGCTAGCAGTATAAATAAGACAAAATAATTATAATTAATTTAATACATTACGACTAATGAAGAAATAAACAAGAAATGTTCTACTTAGTATTGTTTTATTGGATAGTAAATAGTTTTAAATTATTATTTTGAGGTTGACAGTTTGACTTGGTTGTTTTTATGTTCGATAATATAGGCTATTTACTAGTGATATGTCAAATATTTTAGTGTGTGATCGAAATACAGTCAAATAATGGTCGTAGTAAAAGTATAGTACATAATTCGAGTTACATAACTGTACTCTCTTTTAACCATAACATTTTACCTAAATTTCATTAAAAATTGTTCTTTCAGAAAACCCCATTAAATAAATACGAAAATAACTTACATCATATGTAAAAGGCCTTATGAATAATAAAGCCCTACTGAGCTGCCTCGGTCTTGCAACCAAAAAAGTATGCGTCTGTATACTAATCGGAATTGTGAAATTTATAATCTTCTTCATCTGCGGACTTATTGTAAACCCGCAGGCACCAATCATGGCTTTCTTCCTCACTATAGCATCGATGATTTCTTGTGGTATGTGGTTGGTAATTTGAACAGACGAAGAATCTTCTATAACTGTGGAATTGCCCTCCGATGTAACAGAATCATGTTTGCTGAGATGAAGGGTATATGTGAAGTTCAACTGCCGAGATAATTCGTGGATTATGTCGAAAACTAAACCCTTTTGCTCTACTATATGTCCAGATGCATTTAGGGATAGAATTTGCCAGGGCGGATTCTAAAAAAATGTTAATTGTTATTATCAGTTAATTTATACTAATTGCCATGTATAATAAGGGAGATGTCTGTCCAGATGTATGTGTGCAGGTGTAGAGCAAATTCAACTGAACGGATTTTTAATCAATATTTTTAAGTACTTGACTTTAATGGCACGAGTAAAAATTGATTAACAGAAAATGACATTTTATTCTTGTATTCTTGATTTTTTGTAAAAATTCGAAAGACACATACCGGGTGAAAGTTTGAAAACGGAATAGGATTGTGCAATCAGGGAAATTTGTGATTGATGATCGATCATTATTTTTGATCGATCTTCACTGATCTAATCGATTCTTATTTTTATCGATCTTGATCGATCAAAAAAATACCCTGTTTGATCAGGTTGGTTTGATTGATCTCAACTACAGATCGATCTTCATTGAGAAAACTGTAATAGAAGTTTTAATATCTAATTAAAAAAATTCGAAAAATATGAGATGAGAGTTGAATGCATTCCTAGGCCCAACTGCAGATTAAGCGTACCAATACGTTTACCGCTTGCTACTCAATCAAAATCGATCTGATCATTTAAGACCAATTTGAACAATGAAGATTGATCTGATCAATCAGAATCAAACGATAATATTAATTTATCGTTCAGATCGGTCAAATAATCAGATCGATCAAACCATCAGGTTAATCAAACGATCACATCGATCAAATGATCAGATTGATCAGATCGATATTTTTATTACTAAGATCATTTCGATTAATCGATCGATCTATCGATCAAATCGATCTGAATGAACATTTTTGGCAATCCTAAAACGCAATATAAAATTTTACATGAGAAATCAGTTGTTTAGCTCTCTTTATTCTTACTTATTTTATAGAAAAACATTACTCCAAAATTTAGAGAATAAAAATCTGCATTTTTTGATACACTTTTTATTTCGAGCCTTGGGAATTGAATATTTGTTAAACAAAAATCCAGTGCGTGTTAACTTGAAAAAATGAATTTCGGATTAACCGTCATACTACAACTTGTTAAAATATTTGTGAATTGGTATGTGAATGCTATTTGTTCTTAATACTACCATTATTTATTATTATACTAATAAAATAATGTTATAGATTATTAACTGATATTATCATGATCAAATAGTAAACATTTTCATAATATTATTAATGACAGATGTCAAATTTTCAATTTTCTTTTAAACAAATCGTGGCTAAACATGATTTTTCGGTTAGAAATGTTGTGAATTTTGAATAAATTTATAAAAATTACAGTTAAAAATGATTATTTATCTCATTACAAATTTGACGAATCAAAATGCACAACAATGGAAAATGAGACATTCTGATTGGTCAAATTTGTAATGAGTGAAATAATTTTGACATATACCCCCTTGAGCTAAAGAATTGAATTGATTAAATATGACGTCTGGCTTATAAAATTTTGCTTTAAAAAAGTGTTATCGAATATAATAATTTAAGATAATTTTTTTCAAATTATTATGTACTCAAAATTTTTTAAGCATAATTTATTCCATAAGCCAGATATGTCAAATTTATTCGATTAAATTCTTAACACTCGGGATATAAACTATTGAATAAATTTGTTGCAAAATAGACAAAAAAATCCTTTTGATTTGTGTAATTATAAAGTTAAATTCGGTAGCAATAATATGCAAGAAACGATTTTTTTTCTTTTAAGAAATCACCCGGTATATTTCGAAAAAATAAATAAAAGTTGCTGTAATATATGCAAGTAAGAACATTTATTAGTAAAAAATAGCTGTAGACAAATTAAATAAATTTCATTTAAATATAATAAAAATACAGATTTTTTTCAATTCTAATAATAATTAAGTTCCATGTCCACGTGTTTTTATCATGATATTATTTTCCTTCTTTAAAATTAGCATTTCTATCACTCGAGGCAGTTTAGAATATTCTTTAGTTATGCATATTTTTATTTTTTAAAATAACATGTATGGATTTTAAGAACCAGATAGGTCAGTTACTAAACTGTTTTTGGGTTTTTCGTAACTATAAATTTTTATACAATCGTTTGGATTTGCGTCGATAAGTTTGTTTATAAATAACTAACCGCTAAGGAAATCTGTAAATAAATGGTAACAACACTGATCAAAGTTTATTTGAAAAATGCCAGTTTTTGTCAAAGAATTTTTTTTAATATTTATAAATTTTAAATGTGTCTATCGAGCAAAAAAAAACATAATAAATAACAGTAAGTGCTTTATCGGTTTCGGATTATTGGAGATTGAGACGAAGTAACGATCATCAAAATTGTCCTCAACCAGTAAGATGTCCTTATTGCCCTTTATGTTTTAATTACGCTACAAAAATATTTGTACAGCAAAATAAATGCATGTCTGATTTGATAGTCGCAATGTGATTATTCAATCGACTGCAAACATTACATAAAATACATTAAACAGGGGAATCACAAAAGTATAAAAAGATTAAACATACGTGACTCAGTATAAGTTTCACTTCAAATTGTATCGGAGAAAATTTTTTAGAATAATAACAATCTATTCTTAAATAAATTATCACATTCTAGTTCAGTTTTCAGTTAGTTTATATCTGAGAATTATTTTCTTTTTTTATTTTGCATTTTAAAGTTGTCTTATCAGCATTATATTATATCAAGTGTTGATATTATATTACTGATAAATTCCCCTTGATTCATATTTGTTTGCAAGTCTTATGTTTGTGTTGTAACGTGCAGCATTTGAAATAAAGTAAGTAAAAACAATATATTTTTTAGGTTATATTTACAATTTCGTAAAATATTTTGCATATTGCTATTTATATCATATGTAAGTTAGTTGTAAATATTAATATATCAGATGACTTTGTTTATCTCTGATAAACTATTGCTAAATTTTCCATTTCAGTTATGTTATTATCTTGGATCTGCCAATAATATAAATTGTTAATTTTATAAGGAAATATTCTTAAAATATTGTTTTTTGTGTTGTAGAATGGAAAATTTTGTTGGAACGTCCTTGAGTGGAGCAGAACACAAACATTTCTATAATTTAACTGAAATGTTTCCTGATGTATGTCCAATTTATTTACGAAAATTATGTTTAGGAAAAGATGAAACAGATGAAGTTTTAGATGAACTAACTTTGGAGCTACTGAATGGTAAATAATTCATTTTTTTAGTCTAATTGTTATTTAAACTATGAACATATAGCAAAGACTGAAAGTATGAGACAGGTTGCTAAATTTTGGAGTATGGTCTTACACTTTCATTTATACATCAATCACAGCACTTTAAAATTTGTACCGTACATTTTTTTCTTAAAAAAATGTTATATAAGGATATGCAAATATTATGTCACTGAATTTAGGACAAAATTCTCAATCGAATAAGAAATTAAAAAATATATGGTCCTATGTAAAATAGTAAAGTAGGTCCTCATAGTTCAAGAATTACTGGTTAAAAAAATATATTTTTTTCTACTCCTGTTATATCCTCATTGTTTCATGGAGAAATGTGACTCATAATTCACTCTTCTCGGCCAATCACAGAACCAGAAATCAATTATTCACGTTTATTTTAAATCTGCTGTGCTGTGAATCACCCTTCCTAAGGCTCAGCTGACAATATAATCATTTATTATTCACTCAGATGATTTGTTGATCTTCATATTCGCGAATAATGACTATTATAATCCATTATATACAGTTTTCATTATATTTTGTCTACTATTGCGTATCACGCAAATTAAATTTTTAAATGAAAAAATTCTAATTCAAAAAATTCAGTATTTGACGTTTTCTATATATTTATTCATGGTCACTGCTATTTTCAAGTAATAGTATACAAATTTAATGCTAACATAGGAATTATATTTTTTAACTAAAGATTAACTTCCCACATATCATTGGATTTGTAATTTTATGTGTATTCCAAATATATAAAAATATATAGGTGTTCCATTTAAAATAAGAAAGTTGGGCACCATATCTTGAGAACCACTGGTTTAAAAAAAATGTTTGGCTCATTTTAATAGTCTTGTAAAATAGAAATTGTTTGCTAATTTAACCGACTTCGTAGCTCTTATAGTTCTGGAGATAGCAATAGTGGACAAAATAATATCAACGCCCTGTATGATAATATTTTTTTTCCAAAAATAACTATGCGCTTTGGTGGTAAAATTAACCTGTAATCTATTTCATTTAGAGTCGGTTGCCCAATATTAATTAAATTTGAAGTTTTCCTTAAATGGAAAATATTACATCATAATAAAATATAAGCCTTGGGTGCAAACTGGGAATTAAAGTATTAATTTAAGACCTGTCTCAAATTTTCTGTCAGTCTGTAACGAGATAATAGTACGTTACTATTACTACAGGTACTTACAAACGAGTACAAAAACCACTAACAAAACCCGAAGTAAAAGAAGCAATAAGAAAACATCAAATGTTAATATCACTAGTACCAGATGCTGATCCAGTGTATCTTATGAACCAAGTCAAAGTATTAATAAGAAACCCAACTTCTTTAAATGAGTTTGTCAGTAAATTACTAGAAGAAAAAAATTATCCACTTAAGTCTGATTTCATAAAGTAAGAAATTATGTAGCTGTTCTATATAATATACAGGGTCTTTAAGAATATATGTATATTTCGACGTCATGAATCTGTATCAAAAATAAATGTTTCAAAATTTAAAAATTTTATTCAAAGCATTTTTGAAACACTGATTGGAATATTTATTATTTTTCACACCACTGTTAACGTAAGCATAACTTACTTCCATAACAAAATCGTAAGTGACTTATAACATTTATTATTTGGTTTCCATTATTAACAGAATGTTACAGAAAATAATTATAAAAAGTTGTCAGTGGTCCATCTTTTAAAAATACTTTAACATTATTTGAAGTTAATTGCAACTAGTGACATGAAAAATATAATAAGCGACTTGAAATTAAGTACTACAATTATTTTCATTCGGTAACAAGATCTTCGGTTTCGCAGGAATGTTAAATGTACTTAAATTCCTTGTACCATAAGTAACTACTCCTATTATTTAATATTCAAGATTGTTAGTTATTGGATATACATTACTTTAAATTGCTTTATTCAATTTAATTTATTTTTTAAATTAAAAAAAATCAAATCCATAGGTTTTAAACTTTTATTTTAGAAGTAAACAACCCTTAATTTTGCGAATTAAAAAAAATCTATTTGATTCAAATTCATGACGACAAAATATATGTATATACCCTCAATATTTGTGACTTAACAATCAATATATATTTTAGAAAAATGGAATTGGAGGAAGAAGAAAACAAATACATAAAAAAATTCGACATAGAATACTTCCTTCAACAAATACCAAACCCAGAAGAACATTTTGGAAAAAATAACTTTTTGTGTGACAAAAGTGATGATTATTTTTATGCTCTAACTTTCTTAAAAAACAAATATAATTCTATACATGTAAAAGAAATAATTCAAATATTTGATGATGTAAATTGTAGTGTTATTCGAGCAGCATCTATATTAGAAACAATGCAGTCGGCTACTAACGGTATAGAAGAATCAAAAAGTGAAGTGCAGTGTAAGAATGTGGCCTTATTACAAGAGGTATATACCACATATAATATAGGATGTATTGTAATCATATCGATTTGGTCATTTCGAGATTATAATGGATGATTACGAATTAATGTTTTTACAATATGGTTTGACTATTTTTAAGATATCTGTCGATCTGTTTGTCCGACTATATGTGTGCACGTTTAGAGCAAATTCGACAGACATTAATGGTACGATCAACTTTTGATAAAAAAAATCTACCTGAAATGGTTGTTTATTCTTATCATTTTAATTTTTATGCGAATATTTCTTAATAGATATTATATCGAAATAAATTACTTAAAGACAGTAGCTGTTATCTATGCAAGAAACAACATTTAATTGAAAAAAAAACAACTTATATTTGAAAAAAAATCTGTCGATCTGTCTGTCTGGATATATGTGTACAATAAATTTAGCTGAACGGATTTTAATAAATCTTCATATTGTCTTTTAGGTTTTTATTTCACTCAAAACTATTTCTATCAATTAATAAATCTAGTAATTACTATAAATTTTTAAAATACGTACGCTATACGATAACAATATTTTTTTACACAAAGGTTTTTGTATATTTTTTGTCGAAATAGACATCTGTTACGAAGTATTCGCAAAAACCTAAAAATGACAATAGAACTGTAACTTTTTGTTGACCGATTTTATCAATAGTTTATTAGCTTGTATCTTTAACTTCAGAATCAAAAATTTCATTTTAATCTTCCGCTGGATTTGCTCTAGACGTGCACACAAATATCCGAACAGACAGACATCATGTTAAAATAGTCAAAACATATTGTAAGACCTTACTTTGTTGACATCCGTTAAAATTTCGGAATGTCAAAATCTATATGATTACAACTACAAGGCACCTTTCACATTGTGGCTTTAAAAATTGTACGTGTATAATATTTACTTATATTTTTTTAGATAGCATTTATACAAAATAAATCAGATATTTTAGACTATATAAAAGTACAGAAAGAACAGAATTTACGAGGAAAGAAATTAGCCATAGAGGCTCGATGTTTTTATACTTGTGAATGTTGTTTCAATGATGAAGTATGTTCATATTTTTAAATTTGAAGAACACATATATGCAAATAAAATTTTAGGTGACACCATACGATATAGTTAGTTGCCAATCAGGCCATATATTTTGTATACCATGTGTCAAAAAATCTTGTGAAGTTATAGTCGGAGACGGAAAAGCAGATTTCCCTTGTTTAACTACATGTGGAAGTCAATTTAGTATCAGAGTTTTACAGGTATTTTTGTATGTAAAAATTAGAAAAAAAAAGTCGTTATGGTTCTTATTTTATAGAGTGTGCTTCCTCAAAATATGTTTACGAAAATGGCCCAACAGAAACAGTTGGAAGAAGTGCGTCAAGCAGAGATAGACGATTTGGTATTTTGCCCGCACTGTGATTTTGCAACAGTATTATCACCGAACGACAAAGTTTTATTATGCATGAACGAAGAATGCTTCAAAGAGACTTGCAGACTGTGTAAAAAAGAAGTACACATTCCGCTTACTTGTGAAGAAGTTGTTAGAAAGGAACAGGAAGAAAAAGAAAGGGCAGAAAAGAGAGACACAGATAACAGAACTTATGTGGAAGAAAAAATGACTGAAGCTTTACTACGGTAAAATTAACTCTTCATTTAAATTTTTGATATTTCTCGAAATATTTATGTTAGGAAATATTCACGATAAACTAAAAAAATAAATTGTCACTTCCGGTTTTTATCAAAAATTTATCAACATATGCGTTTAACATGAAGTTCATTCATTCATTCAATCTGTCGATTGGGGGTTTCCAATACAACGCCTTTTTAAAATATATATTCTGCATATCAATTTTGGTCGTGAGTATATTGTAATAAAACTAAAATAATATGTAATTGTTGAATACTTAATTTAAAAATTAAAATTTTATTCAAATGACCTTGTGACGTCATTCCCCTGATCAGTGTTGCCAACTATAAATATATAAGTTTTAATTTCACCGGTTCGCAACACTGCCTCCGATAGCTAGCTTCATGGGATAAAATGACAGTGCAAGCTCGATTTCATTTATATCCTGCCTGGATTTCAAAATTTATGAGAACACACACACGTGGTAACTGGTAAATGCATCTATCGAAAGCATGAATCACGAAAGCAGGTTATGTTTATATTCAATGTTTGAATTTACGCGGTACTCGTAGCCTAACTTCACTTCAGTTTTTTAGCTACTTATAGCGTTTTCGATTGGCATGCACTGAGTGTGCACCGAGTGCGCTCGGAAATTTTTGTATGACGTCATGCTCGGCACTGGTGTCGCACTCGGGTTGCCCGAGTGTCGAGCAGGTAAAACTACCCCAATCGAATACACCAAAAACTCAGTGCACTAGAAATGGCGGGATTAAGCTGTGGTATAGAAAGCGAAAGAAACATGTAATCGAAAAAATGTGTATTTTCATACATTGTTATTAATTGATTGCAAGCAGGGTTGGCCTGATTTAAATCATTTGATTTAAATCACGATTTAAATCATGATATAAATCAACTAATTTTTTTTTAATAAAAATCATTGATTTTTATCAAAGATAAAAAAATATACTAATTATAATAAAAAATTCATTATTGGCTACGAATCTATTAATAATAAGCAAAATATATTCTGAATATAATAATATCTTAAAATTAAATGGTATTGTATCATTTTTAATTCTCATATAACTGAAGGAAAATATAAGTATTAAAATATGTAACTTAAAGTAAAAATTCTTTGTTACTCTTCCTGGTTTTATTCAGATGAATCGGTAGTTTTATTAGATTTCGTTTTCGTTTATGAAAGAAAATATTTATATTACTTTTTAAAGTAATTATAAAATGCAGTAATACTCAGGTATCTTTAAAAATTAAAAAAAATCAAAAAAAATCATGAATTATTTGATTTAAAAAAAAATCAATGATTTTTGATTTTTTTAAATAAATCATGATTTTTGCCAACCCTGATTGCAAGTCTGTCTTGATAACCGCAAATATCTTTTAAACTGTAAATAAAATTTTTATTAAAGTTAAGCTTACAAGAATTAAAAATAATCATTTCATTTCAAATGACAAGTCTATTTTACTGTACATATTAACATTTAGTATTCACATCATCATTGTTATATTCGTTTTTTACTTCAGTGATAAAATCTTTCACTTTCGGCCTTTTCCGATATTACTTCACCACATTTTCAATATTTTCCTCATCACTACTTGAAGATGAAGTTTCGAGTAATATTTGCAAAGTAACGATGTCTTCCAGATTCAAATTCATCGCGCCTTTCAGTGTTGGAACATAGCTGCACTACGGCTAGAGACGGTGCAGTGTTTATTGCACTGAGTGCGCACTGGGGGCAATTTGCCTGGCCCAATCGAATACGGAAAAGGTTGCACCCTTGCACTGGAAATCCCAATCGAATACGCCAGTTGCCCGCAGTGCGCACTGAGTGCAGTCAGTGCATCCCAATCGAAAACGCTATTATAGTTCTATCTCATAGCGCACATGGACTATCTTTTTCTAGTCAGGGGAATGACGTTACACCCATTGTCTTTAAACTTTATTAATTTTTTTCTCGGATACTATCAACTTTTTGGAAAAATAAAAAAATATGGGTCCAATATTTTGTTTTAAAGTTTATCATATAAAAAAATCAAAAAATCTTGGAAACCCCCATTTACTCTATCACGTGCACACATACATCCGGACGGACGAAACGGGAGATATCACATTGAAAATAGGCAAATATCATTCCAGAACCTTCCGGATTCTATAAAATTCCCAGACAATAGGGCCATCGCTCCTAACTTGACCTTTAGCGGGACTACCTGACCAGAAAGGTCAGCCGCGATGACTCATCTGCGGTGAGTCACGTTCGTTACAATATTTTGATGATTATACGTGGTTGATAAAAATTTGATTGTATAAAACATTACTTCCCAACATTTGATTCGATTTATTGTTCCTTATTAGACATGCCGGCGCTGCTATCGTTTTGCTTAATAACGGGACTCATTTCAAAATTCTTGATTCGTCACCTTGTCCGGAAACATCTTATTCGTACCTCAATTTCCGGGCTGATGACGTAAATATCTATGGCAATTTTCGCATCTCCTTACATTTATTTAAAGTTTTCTGGACTTTTTGTCATTGTTTTTAATTTTGCAGTTCTATTACCATACAAAACGATTGTAGCGCCGGCGTGTTCTGCATTTTCGTTTCTTTTTTTTTATTTTACATTAAAAATACTTCCTTTAAAAATGACAACTATGAAAAACGCATATGTTTTATTAAAATTACACACAGTACTAATTTATAAATTTTTGTTTGGTAAATCAGAATTTATAAATAAAAAATATTACCGCAGACCCATACAAAATAATATATCAATTGTAGTAAAAATCTAATCAACTCTTCCCTGTATAACAAAACATTTAAATTCAAGTATTCAAGTTTTCTTGATGTTTGCTTGATAACATCCATAACATTTTTATTTTTTTTTTCTTCATATAAAAATATTATACACGTATTTTTTAAAATACTTAATAAAACACAAGGAATAAATTAATAAAAATTAATCGCCAGGTTATTACCGGAACTATAGCTTAGAAAATGATAACTATTGTTTTATTTGAGACAGGAACTAGGCAGAAGTAGAGGTGGTTGTATTTCAGTTAAGAATCCGTAGTCCATTCGGGTGACTACGTCACAGGGACACGCCCCCTTTTTAATTTTCGAATTTCTCTTATAAGTATTTAACATTATATAGTAATTTTTACATCATTATATTCTATTTAACTCAAATTTTAATTTACAACATAAATTTCTTTAAAGTACGTCCTCTTGGAATACCCGATTGAGTTTGTGTTTACATCATCCTCACACACACATTCACAGACATCATCGTAAAAATATTTGTAGGGACCTTGAAACATGCATTTTTTTGTGTTTTTAGATTTAAGCACGATCCCTATACTTCCCTTATCCAGATAACAATAAATATTTCTTCTAATTTAAAATGTTTATATTTTTTAGAACATGTCAAAAATGCGGAAAAAGTTTTCTGAAAGAAAGCGGTTGCAACAAAATGACCTGTACTTGTGGTGCTTTAATGTGCTATGTTTGCAAACAATCTATTAGAGGTTATGATCATTTTGGAGATTCTTTGGGACGGTACGTAAAGTCACTATAGATAAAATAATAATTAATGAACTTGTCTGTAGATGCCCATTGTACAGTGATACAAATAGAATGCACAGGGAACAAGTCATACGAGGAGCACAACGAGCTAAGGAAGATTTGGGAGATGTACAATTGCCTTACGATCCCAGTAACGATTTTTAGTTAAGTTTCTTTGTTATTTCGTTAAGTTTAAATATAGTGTATTATTTTTTACAATAAACAATATTTAGGTATAAATAGAATTATTACTTTTTCCGTTTCGTGACGTCAGTAACAAGAGTTATTTAAGTATGAAAATTATATAAAAGTATTTTTTTCTGTAGATATATAAAAATTGAAAACAACAAATTTATTTTTGTTTACGTAGTCTATTAACGTCATCAGAAAAATATTTATAAATGTACGAAATAAAATATTTACTTGTATAAATAAAATAGAGTAAACTTACATTATATGTGATGATCGGCAGATTTCTTCCTCTGAATTTATGCTTAACATGAGGAAAGAGCTCATCCGTAAACGATACCCCATCACTAGGTCTCCAAGCTCCAACGGAAATTAAAGTATCGCCTGAGCTATTTTGAATAAAACTTCTACCCCATGTATCACCAGCTTTTATTTGCCATTTTGTGCAATTATCACAAGCACCAAAAGTCGTTAGATGCGTCTACAATTTTAGTATTTTAGTAGTAGAAATAGAATTTGTCATCAATAGGGTCTCCATGTTATTTTGTGTATTTCTTATGTAAAAATATTATACACGTTTGTTTGAGAGAAACTAAAGTAGTGATGTCCTATGGTGAACAACTGAACACAACATATAAAAATGTTTATACCATTATATTCGATTTAATCCTAAAATAATATGAAGGTATTTTTTTATTGTTTTGTTGGAAAACCCTATTAATTACTAAATATACATATGTTTCAATAAAATAATTTCAATTACTTTAACGCCTTGAAGAAGATAATCTCTCCTTTCCGATTTACTGGGTCGAATTGCCTCCCATTCTTCTTCTGAAACCTGACTGGATACAGAAATTTCTTCCAATATAGCGTTTTCTAGTGATTTACAAAACGCTTCTAAAAGTTCTTGACTATGACATTGAATACCGCGCTAAAATGAAAGACAATAAAATAGTTATAATTTAATTTTAATCAAATAATTGGTGTATTTTTATGCACAAATCTTTAAAATTTGATTCTAATGTTCGATTTTGCTTCATTTCTGAAAAAAATAAAAAGTACACATTTTCCAAATGTAACAAATCTTTTTTGGATTAGTTAATATTTAATTACATTTGATGCTTTATGAATTACAATTCATACTCTAAATATATTCGATTCTTTTTTAATTATAACAAACTTATCTGAAATACAAATGATACTGTCTGAAATAGAAATGAAAAAGGTATGCCACATTTAGGCCACATGTACTCCATACTACGAGACGAGAGAAATTTTTCCGTTAAAATAGGCGTGGCTAAACAAGCCGGTATTATAAGAGAACATTTTCTTATTAGGTAAGACGATACATTGTTCCAAAAATACGAATGTAACAATACGTCGTATAAAGTGAGTATAATATAAAAAAATATATACTTTGCGTCAATTATTTTATAAAAATCAAAAATTTAGGGATTTATGTAAATATGGCAACCCTGTTGAATGAACTTGGACACTTATAACTGTCATAAATCATTTATTTGAAAAAAATTCTAATCTATACGTTAAGATTTACACGAAATATTATTCTTTTAAATTAGCTTTGTTTATATGGTTTTTATATTTATAATAATTGCAAATTGTATTAAAAAAAACATTTTAAAATATTTGAGGTTATCAAGTTGACATTTACCGTGAGGCACAGGACTTAGAAGTACCAATTTTACAAAAAAAAATACCAAAAACAATTTAACAATATCCGTTATTACTGTACCATTTTAGATATAACAATAGAGCAATTGTTAACACAAAGTAGAATATTAAATACAAAAATAAAACATGAATTTCCATAATCCGAAATCAAAAGATAAAATGTCCCAAGAATCTCCACAAGCAATAGCACAAAATTTATTCTTTGTACTCCTTTCTTGTTAGCAGCCAATAGTGTATCAGGATTTTCAACTAATTTAAAATTATTAATATTTTACTTACAGTGCATTCGGCGCCTCCAGAAGTAGAATTATACACAAAAGCAATATTATCCCCCTCTCCTATAAGATTGGCAAACGACGTTATATCACCTTTTTTGCTCGTTGTATCCGATATGATATACAACCACTGACTATACGGATTTACTAATCTCAAATTCTTAGCAACTTCCATAATAGCGTTCACATATTGTATGGTGACTATAACAAGAAAATTAGTGCCTAGTTGTTTGACTGGGAGCTTGGAAAGCACTTCAGTCACAACTTTGCGTTGCTTGAACTCCTGGGTTTGATTCTCTAGTTTCATTAGCGATATAGCCATGCCTGTTTCAGTGGTTCCCGCATTGGTTTCAGAATGTCCAGTTAGGGATGTTACCACCCGAGTTATCATGTCGCGCTCTAAAAAGGGGTTCGTATAAACCCACTTTACAAAATATGTAATTTATTTTACCTAAAGTATTATCGTACAAGACAATAGCAGAAGACCAATCGTACGATTTGGAAGATCGCAAATCTAATAAGACTTGAGGAAATTCTTCCCCGTTTTGAAGTAAAGGAACTGTAATTGCTAAATGACTAGGTAGACGGGGACAATCAGGCTCTACAATTATAAAATAAATTCGATATCACAAAATAAAAATGCAATAAACGTACCAGAAATAGACATGAATAAAATATTTTCATCTACAGCTGCTCTATAAATTTTCCATGTATCATCACACGATGCTACAGTTAATATGGCAGTGAAATCTAAAAATTAAAATTAATGAGCGATAAAAAATTCTTCAACTAATTATTTTTATCGATTGCCAAATACAGAGTGTATGTGCTAATATGAACCCTTTTTAATAATAAGGAATAAAAAATTTTGCTTCATACAAAAGTTTTAGTAGGTATATTAAATGTACTATTTGATAACAAACATAGAAAAAAAAATAAGGGAGTATGAAAAAATTCGAGAAAAATAAGATAATTGAGAAATATCAGAAATAATTTTTAGGCGGCTATGTAAAATTACCAAATCTAACGATATAAAACAAATTCATAAATTAAAATAAGTAATGTAATAAGGCAAACCAAAAAATGCTCGAAGTAATAACTCTATTCTAAAGTGAATTTGAATAATAGTATATATTGTGTTGTAGAGTACAAATGAAACTGTGTGGTGAGCGTGGAACTTTCTCTGAATCAGGGAGTATTCTCTGAATTACATATATTATTTTTTTCAAACGTAGATATTTTAAAAAATAATTTACTACTTAATCTTCAATTTGTAGGTTATCAATTTAAATTTGTCATTTGTAGACGGTTTTTAGTAACTTTATTCTTAGGTTATCTAATTTGACAGTGACATTTAAGGCGAAATTACAGGTTCCTATTGTACAAGCTATTTCTTGTTGGCTGATTCTATATTGTTTCTATTTTACTTTTACTCTGGCGGCGGAAAAAAAAAGTTTTTATTCTGGCGACGTAGAAATTAAACTTCTACTTCAATCACGTCACAAAAGATGTCACTTTTATGACGTTTGAAGAATTTTTTTTTTTTGATATTTGTCAATCATCTTACTTTTATCGAATTTTTTATGTCCATTAATATATCATTGAAAAGACATAGAAATAGTAGTTTTTATTATACTAAAATAATTCTAGGTTCCCATTATTTTTTTTAGTTTGTGAATGAATTTTTGTTTCTTTGGTAAATGCCTAAAGGTTTAATATTCGTGAACATTTATTAAAATTAGTACCTATGATAAATTCCAACGACTAATTTTTAACCAATCATGATGCAAAACACTTGGCAATTCAACCAATAAGAACAGCGTTATACTGATAAAACTCCGCTGCACCGATAATTTTCCACTACTAAGTAAATAAACAAATTTTATTATTTATAAATGGAAGTGGACAGTTAGCTAATATTTTAAAATTATAATAATTACACTGTTTAATTTAGCGTTGTTTTTGGAATTTATCTCACAAAACACCATACAACACTTTGATTTGTCAAATAAACTAATATGGGTAAAACCGTTCCTTTTTCGGAATCGGGATTAACCATGCAGCTTACTTTCATATTGTTGCTAAGCAAAAAAATATCTTGCAAAATAAAAGTTTATCGACATTATATTACTTCTGGTTACATGATGTGCCGGTCAGTAATTTTTTTCCTTTATTACAATAATATTGTTTTTACCTCTTTTAACATTAATACTTGTCCAAGAAAAATATTGTACATTAACTCCTCCATGTTTTAAAATTTCTCGTTTAGCAAAAATAAAATATTTTTCAATAGCATCTTTAACTATTGAATAATCATCTCCCAAATATTCTCTATCCAAAACGATACCTACAATAATAGTTGTAAAAAAAATCAACACCAATTTTATTTTTTTACCAATAGTAGCATTCGCACTCAGTAAAGAAGGAAAATTATCACTTTTTATTAATCTAACAAAGGTTAAAATCACAGAGAATGTTATTAAACACTTCATTTTTCGATGACATGCTGTCAGACTGCTTTCGCACCCTTATATATAGCTTTGCTTGTTGAAAAGTTAAAAAGCATATTAGTTTTCTAATAAAAGTATAAATATAAGATCAGGTGTACTCATTCGAAGCACAAAGTAGACTAACATGAAATGTGAAGGTAGAGTAAAAGGTCAAAAATTAATTATTTACACCGAAATTCAATCACGATTATTAGGAAAATGGATTAGTAAACCACATATTTCCCAGTTTTTGATCTTAATTATTTAATTTCTTTTCTTATAATAAACGGGAAAATTAAGGAAAAATATTACGAACTATGAAGCAAAAAAAATACTTCATTTAACGGGACAAAAAAATCAATTGATGAATATAAAAAATACATTTTTAAAGTAATAAAAATTTATTAAACAACTATAAATACATAATTTAATTCTTCTTTTTTGTTCGTAAAACATCTTTTCCTACAATGTTAATTAATTTATTGACATGGTTTTCATCTAAAGTCAAACTTTCATTAATTTGTTTTGCTAATTTTCCTGCTTCGTCGAATCCATTTTCAACTAAATACTGAATACAATTCTGCAAAAATAATTAGTTAATATTTTATTTATTTTCAAACTATTTGTACTTACAATAGCTTTGGATGGTTGCTTCTCTAAGATACAATGATTTACGAACATTTTCAAAGATTCTATTTTAGGAACTCCCAAGACAGTGTGAGGTTCTTTGTCTAGTTTGTTCATAACGAGACTAGCTTTTTCAAATTCGTTGTTTTGGAGGCATAGGATCATTATGTCACCCAACATTTGCCCCGAGAAGCTACAACAAATATAAAGTTTCACTCAAATTATAATTTATTTTTGAATTTTCAAATAGGTTATATATTTAATATATTTATACTTTAAAAAATAGTTTTTTGAAACGCTAAGAAATATTTGGTTATTTGAGGATGAATTAGTTTAGTAAGAATTCTACTTAAAATTATTATGATCAAAAATATTTATCCAAATAGTTGTAACATCAAGTGTTATTATCATCTCATAACAAATTATTTGTTCGTTAAAATATTTTAAAAAAAATGATGATCCCAAATATCGGACAGAATAATTCGATAAATCAAAAATGTTATAATTTCTAATAATAAAAACAATGATAGTACTACATAAATTAAATAATTAAATTAAAAATAAACATCAAAAGTGTTACAATATGATATTTTAAAAATAGAATATTGTGCAACAAGTGCAGAAAGTTGCCTATTTCTTACGAGGTGTGATAGTTACGGCATGAGAGGAAGTTGAATGCTGGAATCACACAAGTTGGGAAATAGGTGATTCCGCACGAGTGGCACACTATACTTTTTCTACGACCACACTTCTAAATGTTACAGAAAAAAATACATGCACGAAAGTTATTTGACATAAAAAAACAATATGGCCTCGGTTAACTCACAAAGAGTACCTTCACGCATGCGCAGTGTTAGCTCTTACTGTGAAAAATATGTCTTGCACTGCACATGCGCAGTGTTGTCTAATACTATGTGAAATGGATTCTCATATTTTAAGCCACGATTGTGGGAAATACGCAACTTTCAAATTTATATAGTGTGAAAAAAGTGCCACTTTCCACAGTAGTCGTAGAAAAAATATTATTACCTTGCTTCTTTTTGTGGATAGTGTATGAGTATAGGATACGTTTTGAATAGTAATGGGACCCCAAATTGACAACATTGTAAAAAATAGCGGGAAACTTTAAATAGATATCACGGAGATGCGAAAATTGTCAAATTGTTGTTAAGTTTGTGGTCCCATTTCATGCAAAACGATCAAAGCACCGGCGTACCCAATTTTATAAATATAAGATAAAACCAAAATTTTAACCAATCGCAGCACAGAAACCACAAGTCGTATACAACAGCGAAATATTTGGAATGTTTTCTTCCGGAATACAAAATAATGATTAATTTACTTTTATACCTATTAATATGATGAATATTTCATCAAATTATGTCATTTTCCTAGTAACAAATATTCTCATCAAAATTTTAAATTCCCATTTAATGCTTGTAAAAACGCCCGCCTCCGAAATGACATCTATTACGTTCTTATAAAAAAATACACTCTATATTAACTTTCTTTATTCTTACTTGACTCTTTTGATTCTCTCTGGGGATTGCTCCTCAACTTTAGTCCAGATATCCCACGCAATTTTAGCGAATTTCTCTTTTAAATCTGATCCTTCTGGTATTTTATTTCCAGACATTATTCTCAAAATAGGAGTAAGTAAATTCTCCCGGTCAGTGTGATCAAAGAGAACCATATCGGACCATATTTTTGGTACGTAATCCAATGCACCATATAATTCCACAGCCTTTATTACATCTAACATTACACCTGGTTCTGGGATGTAGATATTTGGTACAAGTCTTCTATAGTGTTCCATAAAGGTTTCGAATGGCTCAGTTGAACAAAGAAGCGCGAAATAGTGACGACTGAAATAAAACAGTTACAAATATTATTTTATTATTTATTAATTTAAGGACAAATAAATATACCATAGAAATATTTTTTCTGAAATAGTTTAAATCTATAACATTACTGCCGCCAAATAGTCAGGGAAATTCGATTTTCCTGTCTAGGCAGTAGTAAAATGCAATGTTGCCAAATATTTTTTGACAATTATATAGTATATTTCAATACGAAATACGACTATTTATGTGATCAATAAGTAAATTTCAAATTTTATGTTGAATTTATATTAAATGAATAAAATTTAAGAGGAAAACAATTTTTTTATGCTTTGCGTTAACAATTACTCTATTGTTATATCGAAAACGGTTTAATAATATCGGAAATTGTTAAACTATTTTTGGTATTTTTTTTTTTGTAAAATTAGTACTGCGTCCAACGTTAAATGTCAAATTGATAACCTTAAATATTTTAATATAATTTGGAATTGTTATAAATATGAAAACTAAATAAACAAAGCTAATTTAAAAATATATTAAAATTTCCTAAGTCAATGTATACAGGGTGTTCCATTTAAAAGTGCCACCATTGCTATCTCGAGAACTATAAGAGCTACGAGGTTGGTTAAATTAGCAAAGAACCACCATTTTACAAGACTAATACAATGAGCAAAAAAATTATTTTTTTCAACCAGTGGTTCTCAAAATACGGGACACAACTTTCTTATTTTAAATGGAAACGTATGTTTATTTTTAGGTTATTCGATTAAGTATTTTTTTCTGAATTCAGCGATATGTACATATCATATACTAATATAACAAAATAATTGAGAAAAATGCATGTATTTTATTTATATCTGGCTGAAACAAGAGTGCTATGGCACAGACAAACATATACAGATGAACAGCCTAATGGCGCATTCTGTCTACAGAATTCGACGTAGTTATCACGATTAAACTAGATGGCGTTAGTGCGGTAACATGCGCTCAGTTGTAGTTTACCGAAACCACAGACAGACGTCATTTTAAGTTTCGGGAAACTTTAACTGGGCGCATGTAATCCGCAGTTACCGCACTAACGCCATCTAGTTTAATCCTGATAACTACGTCGAATTTTGTGGACATAATGCGCCATTAGGCTGTTCATCTGTATATGTTTGTCTGTGGCTATGGTTAGAAAACATAGACATAATGTTCTGTCTAACATTGTTTGATTATTTTTTGTTAAATTTTATTTGCTTGAAGTGTCAGTTTTATGAAGAAAATGAATTGTTTTCTATCCAAAGCACTCTTATTTCAGCCAGATATAAATAAAATACAAATAAATCTACCATGCATTTTTCTCAGTTATTTTGTTATATTAGAATATGATATATTTATATCATTGAATTCAGAAAAAAATACTCTATCGAATAACCTAAAAATAAACATACGTTTCCATTTAAAATAAGAAAGTTGTGTCCCGTATTTTGAGAACCACAGGTTGAAAAAAAATTTTTTTTGCTCATTGTATTAGTCTTGTAAAATGGTGGTTCTTTGCTAATTTAACCAACCTCGTAGCTCTTATAGTTCTCGAGATAGCAATGGTGGCACTTTTAAATGGAACACCCTGTATATGATTTTTTTTAGAATTATTGAGTCCAACTTCGTTCAACATGGTTACCATATTTTCCATAAATCCCTAGATTACCCTTAATTAATTTTAGTATTTTAAATTTTTGAGTCGGAAATTATAACACGAGATAAAAATACACTATGTTACCCTCGTGATGCCTAAAACATTTTTCCTACAACCGAAATATTAATAAAAATTAATTTTAAAAGTAAATAAAACCATTAGCAAATGTGTCACAAGTGCGTGAAAACTGTTTATGTTGCGTAGTAACTGTTATTTTTCACGCACTAGGATATTGCAAGGCAACATAAACTTTTCTAGCACTAGGGCATGAAAAGTGACTCTTTACAAACTTTAAAGAATGTATGAAGTATGTAGTAGGAAAAATAGATATATTAATAAGAGATTTTTAATTGTTCTATAGTTTCAGAAAAAATATAATACTTATCTCGTCAGAGAGATTTCTTTTTATGATTCATTCGTGGTTATTTGCCTCGGCAAACAATCTCATATTCGTCATGAAAAGAAGAACCTCCCTGCCATGTTATGTAAAGAATTATTACTTACTAATAAATAGATTCCTTATAAGAATCTCCTATTAAATCATAATTATTTCCAGTATGTAACAAAGCATCAACTCTGTATGCCAAGTCTTTATCTTGTAAATGATTTCTGCAGATATCCATAGCTGTTACAAAAAAGAAAGTATCTTTCAAATCAACAATTTTAAATTCTTTTCCTTCAATGTGGTTCATTATATCATGCAGGATATAACTTTTAGCACTTCTTTCTCTGCAGTAAGTGATTAAAATGTAGTACCAGGATGCTAAAGAAGGTTCAATTCCTAGATTTTTAAATTCTGCAAGGCTTTGTAAGATGATATTTTTTGTCTGGCGGTATCCAGCCATTGTGCTCAAAGTTTCCAGAATGGCGTTTAATGTTCCAATGTTTGGTCTTTGCTTTTCTCTTTCCATGCATACTAATAAGTCTTGAACTGTTTTCCAACGTAAATCAAAGCCTTCTTTGAGGAAACTAGCTACACTTATGAGAGAGTTGTAAGTGTTGGTTGTGACTTCTAAATTTTTTGATTTCATCTCTTCGTAGAGATTCCACGCGCGGTCTACTTGGTAATATTTAGCCATTCCTTGAATTAAAGTACAGTAGGTTTTAGAAGTTGGATTTTCAATTGCAATAAAGATAGATTCCGCCATGTCGCTATCTTTCCAAGTTTTTCTTAAACGATTATTTCTATTACCAGATCTGAACCATCTTTCTTCAATAAATTCTTCCGGTAATGTGTCTTCACTGTTATAAAAACATAACAACTCTAATAAACTTTGTAAAGTGTCTTGAGATAGTTTAACTTTATTCTTTTCCAAGATTTTATAAACCGTAATAGCAGAAGAAACTTGTGCGTCTTCTATAACACTTCTTAAAGTTTGTTCATCGACTTCACTGTTTTCATTGAAGACTACTTTAGGCATGAAGGCTTTAATAGGAGGATCAGCTACTTCATGTTGAAATAAATCAGCGTGTTCTTGTCTGATCCAATGTGCTGCTTTTCTACCGGCTTCTTGAGCCATTGCAAAAGTTCTTTTTCCAACATTAGACATTGGGATAAGATATGGATCGTCATGATATTTATAATGCGGTGCAGTCGGATCTCTTTTAATAGTTGAAGCTAAAGCTTGTAAAATATCAGTTGGAGAACGGTGAATCCTATTTGGAATAACTATTTTTTCTTCTACAGCAGTACAATATTTAACATTGACTTTCAAATGTTTTAAATGTGGTAATCTAAAATTTCTCATTTATTACATATTTCTTAACTTAAAATTAAAAGACGTACCGTAAATTTAATAAAACTGATGCTTTATTCATGTTTTTGTATTAAAAATACCCAGTATTTAAGTTTTTATTGATTAATTACATGCGATGCATGTGATATTTTGAGGTTATTCAAACGTCAGGCATCCACACATAACCTTATTTCGTGAACATGGAATTGGATTCAACAATTCCTGAAGTAAAAGAAGCTTATAAAAATATACAAACTACACTTGGTGAAGAGAGATTTGTTCAATATCAGGCATTATTGAAGTTATTGTTCAGCCAGAAAATAACAAAACTAAAATTTGATGAAGATGCAAGAAAATTTCTGTCTCCCGACCAAATACATGCCCATAATTTGTTCGTTTTATCATTAGAATCAAAGTTAATTAACACAGAACGAGAAGAACATGAATCCATGGTGAATAATATAAAGTATTGTGCACAAGAAATGTGCCTTCCAAATGAAGATTTGGTGAAGGATCGTGTAACAATAACAGCGTTAGATCATGGTTTAGAAGGGGCCGAAGATGCAGTTACTGATATTATAATTATTGCTAGTCAGGTAAAACAATCAACCTTTTATAAACCAACATTTCAAGTTTGTTTATTTCAGATGTTTCTTAAAAACATTATAACAGTCATGGCCTCCCGGATAAAAGGCTACAAAATCCGTGAAAACAACTTTCAACACACCATAGGCATTCCAGCTCCAAATCCATGGCTGAGAAACACCAATAATATTATAGATCCATCACAAGAAACAAATATTAACATTAGCGAAGAAAATCAGACACTTGAACCGAATATTCGGCCGAATTTAGAAGCTGCAGAACAACAGACGGCTTTCTCTTACGCTTGTGCAAATCAAAAAGAAAGTAATCGTGTAACTTTAAAATGTTTGTATGATACTCTGATAGAAAATCCTCATGTAATAAATCATCACAGTATAAGAACTATAGCTTTAGAGAAAATTATAACTATGTTAGATTCTTCATGAAATAATATTTAAACTTTTTGTACTAAAATATTTTTATACGGAATAAATATATTATAAAATGAATAACTGTTTTCCTGAAATAGTCTAGGGTTACCAAATTAAATATATGTGTTACCATTAAAATGATTTTATTTAAATATAATACGAACAATTTAAATCATTGATAACTATTATATATGGCAGTAATCTAATTTAAAGATATCCTTTGGGAGAAGGCATGCTTGCAAAAAACACATTTTAAAATTATTTTAAGTAATAATATTTCACTTACCTGTGTGTTCTCCATGGCCCAGGTTCAGACATGCTCAATTCATCTTGCGATTTTCTAAAAAAATAAATTTTAATCAACACATTCCAAATATAGATATTTTAAACGACCGCCACATATTTTTTCGAGATTTTAACGGAAGTCCACGAATTAAGGTCTTTGTAATATATTTTGACTATTTTTATCATGATTACCGTCTGCCTGCATGTATGGGTACATGTACACAAGAGCGCCGGTTTTTAAAAAAATTGTTAAGGGTAAATTTCTTATAATGACTAAAATGAAAACATAGAATTATAAGAAAAAATAATCACTTACTCTAATTCCTGACCCACTGCAACCAGTGCACAATTCAGAGCTGCCAAAACTTATTCATAATGTGTTCTGGTTTCAGCAGGCCAAGAATTAGAGCAAATACTTTTGAGTGCTAAATTAGTATAAATATTTTCTTTTCTTCAAAACGAAATCAGACCTTATAATAGAAAATAAACCAATAACAAATATTTTACAAGCACAATATTCTGGACTAGATATTATATATAATAAATATGTCAATAAAATAACGACTAGGGTCCCAAATGCTTTTAAAAACGATTTAAGAATGTTTGTCTTTATTTTGTTATTATTAATTTCAAAATTTTGCGCTTTTTTCTACAAGCGTAGACAAAGAAATGATATTAAAAATACTTTGAATAAAATTGTTGTGAAATAAACAACAAAATGTATTTAAAATAAATTGTGGCGGTCGACTCTATAGTAGTAACAGATGCTTTTAAAATTCATAATTTGAATGTAAATATAAATTTTTACATACCTTGTTATCATATGAGACTGAATTAAACTTCGAAAACTTGGTCCAGATCCAGAAGGAATAGGTTCCGGACTTTGTCTGAAAAAATAAATACATAAATGTATGTATAAAAGAAAATAAAATTGTATTTTTACTTACCTGGGAGGTGGAATTAAATATTGTTCAGAAGTCCTTCTTTGTTTGTCAGAACACAAAAAAAGAGTATAAAACATTTATTATTTTAAAAGGTATTTTTTTACCGTGGAGTAGCCCATTGTTGCTCAGGAGTTGATATAGATTCAGGAGTGCTATATCAAATGAAACTTAGATAAAAAAACCATTTCTGCAATAAAGTAAAATATTTTTTATATCAATATACTTACTGAGGAGTAGTCCAGGGGCCTTGATCTGCTAGTAATAATTCGTTTAGTTCCCTGAAAGTAAATTATAAAGATTTGATTTGACAAACTAGGATATAAATTACCTTCGACTCAAATAACCATTGTCGACCATATACTTATAGTAATCGATTAAAAACATTATAATCGGTGTCATTAATATAAATATTATGAGGCAGAAAACTGTCGAAACCCAAAATGCATTCTGAAAAAAATAATAGTAATATGAAAAGTAGTTCTCATAGGGATTTTCCATGGTTTTCGATTTCTAATACAGAATGTTACATAAATAGGTATATTAAATTAACCAGTGATAGAACACGTCAAGAGTAACAAAATTTATTATTATTATCTTTTTCGAAATCTCATTTTTTTAGCATTTATATAAGACCTGATTTAAGTGACAAGTGGAAATACCAATTAATTTTTAAATACGAATTTATACTCGTATTTTTTATTTTGGAATTAAAGGAGTAACAAATTAATATAATTTTCATGTCGTAACTATCAGCACAATAAGTGAAAGAAAAGCAGAAAGAATAAAACAGTGGCGTGCAGTCCATACAAGCTTTGAAAGTGTCGCTTCTAAATATAAATACATATTGTGCGGTTATTTTCATAGTTTTAAGTATTTCGAATTATGACTACAATGTGTGCATCGAAACGTGGATAGATTTAGAGCAAAACTACAAGAGTACGAAGTTGTTCAAAATTAAATTCCGATATAGCTGATTTCAAAACTTTCAATCCTCTTACGCCTTTTGGATTTTATTCTGTCGCTTTATTATATAAATTTTATTTATTTTCGAAACCTATGACCCCATTTTAAAGTTGTTTAGAGTTAAAACAAACCAAACTACAATATTAAACCAAAAATTTTGTTTACAAACGCAAAATACCCCAAAAATACTTATTTTTGTGTCCAAAATTTTGATTTTGGGAAATAGTGTACATTGATAGATCTCGTCGCGCGTTTTCAAATAGAATTTAATAATCTCTTTTCAGTCCTGATATATTTACTGTCAAAGTTGCACCTCAAAAAATTGGTTTTTCTGTTATGTCTCTAAAATATGGATAGAGATACAATCTCAACGATTTTATCAGTCGATTCTACGGAAAAAGTTACATAAAGAAATGTTTTCTCCGCATATACGGTTTTTGGAACGATTAGGTAAAAAATGAGAAAATCGAAAAAACGTAAATATCGAAATTTCTTCGAGGAACGTTTTTTTTTTTAAACTTTCCATTTTCTAGACTAGTAAATATCGATACGCTGATTCCCAATTTTCAAACAGAACTCAATTATCTCTTCCCGTTCTCGAGATATTCGTGTTCAAAATTGAGTTTTGGAAATACCTAAAAAACAGAGTTTGATTCTACGGGCAAAATTACGTAAATATACCAATTTTTAGATTTCTATTGCAAAGGATACAATTTATAGAAAGGAAAAACGAAAATGGCAAAATCTGAAAAAATGGTAAGTGGTTGACTTTAGTTTTTTTTCGATTTTTGGCCATTCTCAGTTTTTTCCTTCTAGAAACTCTATCTCATGAGATAAAAATCTGAAAATTGGTACACTTGCGTAGTTTTACCCGTAGAATCGAATGGTGGGTTGCCGAAACCTTAAACCTAACCATTTAAGGGGTATACCTAAAATAGTTATTTGTGTATCAAGGTTCTAAAAGTAATCTTTTTGGGCCGAAACCGAAGTTTGCAGCCGAGGCAAAGCCGAGGTGCACACAACATTTTTTAGGCGATTACAACAAGAAATTATGAATTTTCATTCAAAATCAATTTTTGACATCTGTCACAATTTACTTTACGGCCGCATTTACTTTACGTCCGCATTTACCTTACGGCCGCATTTACTTTACGGCCGCTATTTTTACTCACAAATTCATTACTTTTTCATTAATATTTGTAAAGGAATAGTTAAAATTTTACTTACATTTGTTATTATATTCTAAAATAATTAATCACATTAATATGAACTATGTAAATCAATAATGAACAAACTAGCGGCCAAAAATTTTGACTTTGACAAATGTCAAATAAAAATTGATACTTTACGGTTGCCAGCAGATACGAAAAACAACAATTTATGTACCAGCCGCCTAAAAACATTATTTTTTTAGGTATAACTTTGAAACTCAAATATCTCGAGAACGGGAAGAGATAATTGAATTATGTTTGAAAATTTGGAATCAGCACAACGATATCTAGTTAAGTTAATTTTCGATCCACCTTGTATAATGTTATTGCACAATTATAACGAGTCAATGATTTTAGGGTCTAGTATTTTCTACAGCGCTGTTTTTTCTATTGTTACTTTTCTTTTTGGTTTGTGTACTGTACTACTCATGAAATATTGAAATATCTCTAATAAAAGTCAATTGAAAGTTTTCTGTGTGAAAAATACAAAATTAAATATATTCCTAGCACAAAATTCTTTAATATCTGTCACCCGCTATATATTTTAAAATAATCACATTCTGTATTTCCTGAAAACTGCAACAGTACGTGGGTTTCATAATAACGAGTAGTACAATATTTTTATTTTGTTGGGAATTAAATAGGAAAGAGAATAAGTACGTGCCATTGGCTCAACTCCGTGACGGCAGAGTTGCATCCTAGCAGCGTCATAGGCGTCCCACAGGGGCCGGCAGGGAGCCACTTCGTACGTCAGCTGGTGCAGCACGTGCTCACGGAACCGCTCCAAGTGTTTCACTATACGGGTCACATACTCGGTTGTTTTCTGCAACAAAAGGCGGGAAAATACAAAGATTTAATCACAGATACACGGAAATTAAACAGATAAAGTGGGAGATTCTGTCTTGAGCAACTTCTGAGTACATTAATAGGTTTGTGCGAGCAAGATTTCACTGACGGTTTGGGATTGGTTTATGGATTGTGTTTTACGCATGCGCAAATGATGAGTAGTGCAACCGAACCATGTTTTTTAAACGAATTTCAGTATACAAGTTATAAAATATGAAAACTTACTTCTATAGTTTCTCATTATAATAATGAAACTTAAATATTAGTTTGCAATCATATAGATATTAGCAATTAAATGTTTAGGAGAAGGAATATGTGACGCCAGCATGGTAGAATCGTGGAAAAAGGTAGGTAGACTGTATCTTTCACGATTCTACCATGCTGATGTTACAATAAAAATTTTAGTACACGTAATGTTTTTTAAACTAATTATAAATTAATTTCAAAATGAAATAAACTATTATTACAGATCGGTATTAAAGTCTATATGCAAAACCTTGAATTAAATAAATATTTATGTATTGCTTAAATTAGTAATTTTCACTTCAAATTATTTGTAACGAGATTTGTTATATACTTATTGTAAAAAAATTTTATTTTATTTTATTGAAAATGTAAAACGTTAATTAAAACCACTATTTTTGATTTATTATTCATATTGTAACGTTTATTTATTTGGGTGAAGTGTAAAAATAATTGAAACACTAATATTTATATAAAAAGGTAATGAAAATAAGAAACACTATGAATAAACAAAATAAACATTAAATTAGGGAAAATTATTATTAATAAAGACAAACACTAACAACATTTATGAACACTTAATACTACGCAATATTTACTTACACGATATTTATTTATATCACCAACTATTTATATTTCCACAATATATTTATTTCTACTGACCGACACTGACTTCTTTCATATATTTATAATTGCAGGCAGCTAATCTCGAACATTCCAGAGCTTTCGGATTTTATAAAATTCTCGAATAGCGGCGTCGCTCCTATCCTACGTCACCTTTACCGAGACTACCTGTCCAGACAGGTCAGTCAATTCATTACAATATTATTTTCCTGTTGTACAATTATGATTACGATAATTGTAGAAAAGTATCAAATCACATTCGTTTTATTTTTTAGGTTAGAACAAATATCACTAAATTTCTTTTGAATAAAACAAATGAACTGTTTATATATCTAGGCGAATCGAAAATGTTGCTAACATAAAAACATATAGTGTATAAAATTTTAAATAGTAATATTTTTTTTAATAAATTAAAGGTGTCATCGGTGCAAAAAATCTTGTGTATCACACGCCCATAAACTCTTTTGAAAGATCTAGCATTTAGAGGCCTCGCTTACTCGCTCTCTAAAAAGTACAGTTTCTAAACTAGTGATAAAACATTATATTTCAAAAGAGCTACTAATGTTAATTGTACTAGGCTACAACAGCATTCGAATGAATTATATACGTCTGTTACTGAGCTATCATAGAAACAAACAATTTCGTTTGGATGCTGATACGGCTTTATATTATACTCGCAAAATAAATAATAAATCTTTAGTAAAATGTTTTGCAGAGAGTTGCAAAAACTAACCACCCGTTGAAATTTAATTTCTCGCAGAGATATTGATTGCACGTTGTTTTGAATTTATTGCGGATCTTAAATTTAGCGCGTTGGTGGGGACGCGTCACAGCCTGTTCGCCGGCAACAGGAAGTGTCGGAATGGATGTAACCACATCCGGAGACATCTTTTAATGGAACGCACTGACTCCCCGAAGTTATAATGGAATCGATCTATTTCCATTGCGTACTACACCAAACGAAGTATACGTGGAAATAAAAGGTCAAACAGTACATTTTAATGGGAAAAGGATTTAAATTGAGTTGTTGATAACTTTCTGGACAAACCACAAAACAAGTAATACCTTTTATATTATTTGATTCGAAGTACACTGTACTCCATTTTATAACTAGGAGGAGTAGACATGAAAGTTAGATTTACACTAGAAGGTTATCAAAAAAAACTATAAAAAATAAGTTGTATTCTAAATAAATACTTTTAAGCTGGATTTATAACTGACGTAGAATAAAGTTTAATTTTATAAATGACTCACAAAACAGAATACAGCCCTCAGGCATGCATATGACTGACTATATGTTCAACAGTTCATAGTTTGCTGTTTCATTTTGTTTCTATAATCATCTTTCTTCTTATCATTCTACTAAACTGATTAATTTTACTAATTAACTATTGGGTAGAGAACCGTAAGAGTTACAAAGTAAATTATATTGGGGCAAAACAAATTTACTTTTTGAATTATATATTTCTTGTTTCAATACATACAAGTTTCTAGTTTGTACATTCTCGAGACTCTTTTTACGAGGAATTGGCAGCGGTTCTCAATTTTTTTTTTGCTCGAACACTTCGAGAAATTCATACTAACTTTTAATTTTTATATGGAGCTCAAAGTTGTCTATAGTACTATTAAATAGAGATTTTTTTTCTTTCCAATGATATAAAGCACATATACATTAAAATGAAAATAAACTAAGAAATTAGAAAATTATTGATTTTATTCAATTTTGGTCAATTGTGCTTTGGAAACAAAATGTTGACTAATCATTTAAATTCGTTAGGAGTTTAATACGGAATCGCACATTACTTAAGAAACATATCTTATATCTTTAGTGTTATCCAGAAAGGCTACAACCACACCCAACGTATTTGCTTCTGTTTTGTACAAATTTAGGCGAATATTGAATCGAACTATTAAAAATTTCTATTTAACAGTTCTAAATAGAACTTTGAGCTCCATATTAAAATTAAAAGTTAGTAAGAATTTATCGAAGTGATCGAGCTATAAAAATTTTGAGGACCGCTGCCAATTCCTCGTAAAAAGAGTCTCTAGAATGTACAAAGTAGAAATTTGTATGAATTGAAACAAAAAAGTTACAAGTAAAGAAGTGAATTGGCCAAAATCAGTTTTTTTCTCATATCTACTGAGCTGTACATTTTTCGGGAAAACAAATACATGATTAAAATGGCCAACTAATGCGGCAACTTGGCCCCAATTTAACCTATTTCTTATATCTTATGGTTCTCGAGATCCCAATAATACGAAGATACGTAGTTCCGATCCCTCTAGTAGGATATATTTGTACTATCACGAAGTATACCGAATCAAGCCGAACGAGGAGCCGAATATGCACGAAACTTAGAACTAAGAAAAAACAGACATGAACAATGAACTTGTCAATTCTTATACCGTTGCAGATCAGTTTAATGCTTTGTGTTTCTTATAAATGAATACAGCAATTTCCTATGACTTAAATCGTATGTTTTCTATGTTCTACGTCATTTATAAATGAAATTTTACTTGATACGTATCTACAATTAAAAAATAAATTAGAAACTTACTTTTTGAGATATATTCTGTCCCTGGCTGTTCAAATAATACTGTATAGTCTTCAAATGACTCAAACTCTGATTGGCTTGTCTTTGCAACGGTAACAAATGCACTTCCAGCGTCGCCAACTTAAACACTATTTCATCCCTATGTTTCTCCAATCTTTGTATATTATTCCCCACTAATTTCCTCGCTCTTGCCGCTAGAGTTTCCATTCTTGCTGAGGTGGCTAGATCTTTCATTTGCCCAGCAATTCTTTCTAGCTGATCAGCAAAAGTATTCAGGTCTGAAGAAGTGACAGACCCTGCCATCTGTTGACGATATGAAGTTATGTTGATGCGAGATGCAGCTGACAGATCTTGGAGGAACTTTTGAAGGGTTGGTTTCAAGATTTGGGTATCGTTGATGTTGACTGTTAAATTTGTAAGATGTGAGTGTAGTTTCGGCCAAGTTAAGTGGTTAGTTAGTGAGTCTATGTTGAATATTCGACGCATTTGAAATGTTGGGAAGATTGGTTGATTTATGCGGCATTCACTACGAAAAATAAAATTCCATATTTACGTATTTTGGTACTGCATACACAGTATAAAACCTATATACAGTAGTTGCATTTATTGTTATTTTTGTAATGTGAAAGTTTGACCTTGAAACAAGTTCCACCTCTTGGGCTGGTCAATTTCAGTTTCAATACCGGCCACTAGATGTCATAAATATCGCTAATGCTCCAAAATTCAAATCAATTCAATTTTGTTCGGTGTAGTTCATTTGGTTTGATATATATTTTAGTGATTTATTGTAGTATATTTCTTGGCACTATTTCTGTTTTTATTATAAAAAAATGTTTCGACAATTTACCAGGTATTATAGTTATTTATGGTACAAGTGTGTTACATTACAAATAAGTCAGGTGAGAAACGTTTAGTTTACAATGCCGTTAGGCCGAGAGGAGTATTTTTCTCAAGTGACTTAGGTAATTAATAGTCGTGTGTCATACAATATTTTATCCAACACCTTTTAATCATTGATATAAAATATATAAAAGGTTTTTTTACAGTTGACATTTTAAAATGACATTAATAAAAAAATAGAGTAGAGAAGGTTTTATAACGTAGTTACTATGATACGAACCAAAAAAGTGAGTTATAATTTCTAACCCACATTTGTTTTATGACCTACTTTATTTATCTAAAAAAAACCGTAGTTATAGCGTTATAATTCACGGTGTTAGTAACATATTCATTATGCTTTTTTATATATAATATAATAATATTTATTTTTACAAGTTATACTATATACAGCTGTTTGCATAGTCTATAGAATATATATTTTTTAATTATCCAAAGAAAAAGTATTATTTTCCAACATAATTATGTTTGGGTACATTTACGAGTGCACTATTATTTTTTAATCTTATAAAAAATAACAATAAAAATGTTTCAATCCAAATGAAAAAAAGGAAATTTAATCTGTTTTTTTGACGTTTATTTAAATTTACCGCTTGGTAATCCGAGAGATGGAGCTTACGTTCTTAAAAAATCTGACATATTTAGAATATGAAAGACAGAGGCAACTATTGTAAATACGCTTCATACTGTGATATACGACAATCTTTAACTTACTTCAACAAATGTTTGACAGTAATATCCAAACTGTCATTCCCCTTCAATATATTAGAAAACATCCCTCCCTCCTTGAAAACCATGCCAGGGTTGTCCAACAACACCCTTATAGTTGTAAACTTAGGCTCGTCGTACAGGGGTTTACAAACTAGAATCTCCCCGTTGCCCCCGAGTAGAATCCCTGCCGCCGCCACTGCCCACAGGCCCAGAGACAGTGTGCAGAAAAGACAGAGAGAGATGATGTACAGGGGTATGCCCTTATCTGAGTTAAAGTGGGACAGGAATACAGCTAGACACAGAAGGGACCAGATGGTGACAATGATAAGTGATGATACTGAAATTAAATAGCGAAATTTTTAATTTAAGTGTAATGTGGATTTTTACTTTTTGTGGGGAATTTATTAAAATGCTTATCTGAATAAGAACGGTACATCTTACAATGGGCGAATATCTTTACTCGTATCTATTTAAATTTATTTTCTAAATGAAAACTATATTTATTTCAGGAATGCCTATTTTATTTTTAAATCGCAATATAATAAGTAAATAACGGATCATGCAAGCATTTACTTTTTATTAAATGAAGTTTTGAAATTAAAAATGTAAATTTTTACCTAATTTTTGTAATTTTGATTGGCGAAATCTCAAATTCTCTTTGAGACATTTGAAACTGGTTTTTACACCCAAATATAGATCGAATAATAATGTTAAGTTAGACTTATTATCTCTTTTTGTTCTAAAGATATTTTTTGCTTGCAAATATACGTTTTCATAAGACTAAAAATGGCTCAAGGTCCAAAACTGGGCAGAGGTACGACTTTATAGGAACAGTACTACTCGAGTCAACAAATTTTTTTACATAAAGTAAAAACTACAGCTTCAAATTAATTGCTCAGCTGGTTTAGATTTTAACAAAGAAAGTTTAAATATCTAGAAAATAATTAAAAATCGAAAAAATATCCTTTTTTGGATTTAAATGTTTTTTCTGGTTCTCGTAATGGGATTTTCTAAGTAAACAATTTTGAAAGAAATTAAGAATGAGAATTAATTTTATATGCATTTTATATTTGACATTTCAGTTTATCAACCTCACTTTAATTTTTAATTTGGTTTTAATTGATTTATTTATTTAATTTACAAGGCATATTTAAAATGTGAATTCATACTTTACATTTTTCTAGAGTTAAATGATTTAAACAATATTTGGATTTGGAGACTTGATGAGTTTCTTTCATTATCGACCATAATTACCAAGTAAGCGGCAGTGAAAAAGAATTTCTCATGTCAAATAAAGGTGAATAATAGTGGGCTAGTACTGAATAAAAATATTATAAAATGTTTAATACTTCTAAATTTAAAAATATTTAGTTTATTAATTAATATATTCGGTGACTCATTTAAAAAAAACCACAGGAATACCTCGAGAAACCTGCTTCGTATAATAGTTATTTATGATATAAATGTTAAAAGTGACATTTTATGAGTGAATGGGGAAATTTGTGAAACGAGGCGAAGCCGAGTGTTACAAACCCTTCGAACAAAATAAAATCACAAATACACTATTTTTCCTACGACCCTTGTTCTGTATTAGTAAATAAAAACTAAGCATTATAGAATGACATTTATGACAGGTCATGATGTATTTGTTATGAACAACTGAAAATAAGTGTTAAAATTAAATTTGTTTTTTACTTTTAATTCGTTGTCAATGACAACGATTTAAAAGTATTCACTGTGTTATAAACTGTTATTTTTAACTTTCTAAGCAACAGTTAAAAAGACTATTTTTAACAGTGGTCGTAGGAATAATAATTTTCCAATATTTGATGATTTTGTGGGGCATCTGATTTTGTCAAATTTTCTTCAACCCCACTACCTTGAAGCAACAATGACATTTTAAATGGGAACTATTATTTATTGCAGATTCTGGTAGATAAAGAATGTAGGGTTTATTACATTTGTTAGTATTCCCGACAGATGACGCTAGAATCATAATCATATACATATAACTTTTGCACGGAACATTTTTTTTTGTACGATGCAAATATCTCAAGATATTCCTTGGCTTTATAAAATAGGTCACCTGTATAAAAAAATATAAAAACATGGAAACTTCCAGTGCAGATTCTAATTTATTTATTAAGGATTTAAAATTTTCAAAAGATAGTTATGAAACGTATCTTTCATGTGAAGCAGAACATCTGAGCATGTTATGTAAAAGAAGCAGCGGTATCTGTTTCTTTTATGGGCAACTTTGGCTACATTTATAACCGTTTTATAAAGTAATTTGGGCGAAACTATTCATACAAGTCACTATTTTTCTCCTGTAGTAATTTTATCTCGCTTGTCATAAATTTGTACAAGTTATCTCCGTGTTTTCAATGACACTCCTTTCGTCATATATCAAACGGTGGCCCCAGAGAAAAAATTACGGCGAATTTCTAGTGTAGAATACAGCTACGGACTCTACTATGCCGGATAAATCATTTCTGCTTCAAAAGTGTGTCACACAAAGTTATTTATTTGTAGAAAATGTTATAGGCATTGTTCTAACTCCAAGGTAGGATGGAGATGCTTTTTATAAGACACATTCACGGAAATGATAAAGGAGCTCTGTTTTTCAATGTATTTATCCGATAGTTTGCAAGTTTTTTACAGGGAACTAATATAAGTGACTCAAAGATGATAGTTCGTTTATACAAGGTTTTCATTACAAGAGAATGTGACAAATTTTAGAACTAAAATTAACAAATTATGTCGTCCAGGGCACACTTAATTTAACTATATTTAAATAAAACATGGGATTTATGTTAAAAAAATTGTTATTTAAAGGAATGCAAACAATATATCACTGAATTAAGAACAAAATTATCTATCGAATAAGCAATTATATGGTCCCATTTAAAATAAAAAGTTAATCCCCATAGAGCGAGAACCACTGCTTAAAAAATAATAATTTTAAGCTCATTGAAATAGCATTGTAAAATAGTTATTTGTCAAACAAGATAAGAGGAAAGCATATCTTTTTTTACTAATCGAGAAAGTGGAAAAAGTGCTTTTCTTTCGTGTTACACACAACATTTTTTTCACATTTTCAAAAATCGATTTATTCAGACGAAAAGGCACAGCAAAATAATAAGGTAGAACATTAAGTTATGTAAACTTTGACGTTTAGCAGTGTAATTGTTACAGTATTACCAATATGCCAATTCAAGTTCAAGTTGTCAAATAATGAAAAAAGAAAAGTACAATACACAATTACGATAATTTTTTTAAAAGAATATCATTATTAAATAAGAATTTTTCCAATATTTTATTCTATGATAAAGAAAAGTAATTTTCCTCGCTATTTCGCGAGAAGAAAGTAGAGTTTTCTATGCATGTCTTGAAAAATAGAAATTGTTTGCTAATTTATCGGACTTCGTAGCTCATATTGTTTCTGAGAAAACACTAGTGTACAACTTAAAATGATCATCCTGTACAGGGTGACCAAATTCGTTTGTTTTGTATTATTTGTCGAAGCTTGTAATATTTATTTGGTTACTTAATTTCTAAGTAACAAAAATATATGACTTAATACAAAATATTGTGACCAACGGATGGAGTTTTTTTTAAGACTTTTGAATTTGAATAAGGATAGAAACTTAAAGAAAGGAATTTAAGGGTACAGATTTATTGTAAAAATAACTTACTGAGTCCAGTCAGCCAACGCCACTGTTCAATATCGGTTAGAGCTTGAACTACTCGCCTCACGTGATCGTTCGCCACGTTTAAAGATGAGGTGAAGTCACGTGATATGTCCTCCAAAGATTCTGCTGATGTGTATAGAATATCTCGCTGTCTTCTTAATATTGTCTTTATCTCTATATGAAACAAAATAAAGTAAAATATTTATAGAATATTGTTCCAAAAGGAAAGATTAACAATTCCACTCATAGTCTATCATTCAATGAAAAATTTTTTCGTGAATTAAACCAATCACATTCAATTTACACTGACTATTATTACTAGAGGTAATTGCTGCGAAAATTTCACGACTAAATTATTGCTTAAATACAATGTCCGTCGATTTTTTTTTAATTGATAAGTAAATGAAGATATTATATATTTCAAGGAATTGTCATGCCGAATACTATTCGTGACTAAAATTATACTTGTAATTTTTCTCTTATTTTTACAAATATTTATATATTAAAATTAAAGTATTAAAAATAAAAAAAAAAACTTTAATAATCGTTAGCGTTTGTTTATTTAGCAAGGTTTAACATTTGATACTTTTGACATTTGAGCAGGGCCACTAACTTTAAAAAAAATGTTCTTTGCTATTACCGCACTGAAATGACTTATTAATGCACTTTGTGCTATAGTAGTTTGTAATAAACACAAAGTAGAAAAAAATATTAGCTCTGTAGGTCAGATTCTATATGAATAACAAACAATTTACGTTATTCTTTCTGTAATAAAATATTTTTATACTGAATAAATACTACTATTAAATAAAATAAAGTATACTATCCCAAATTTATTGTATTTTCTGAATAATAATCTGTGTCCGTCTCGATCTATAACTAATATAAGACTGCTACAAACAAATATTTTACCGTACATATAGTTTAATTATATTAAATTAAATTAAAACAGTTATAAGGCATGCATAACTCGTCTGACGTAATATCTACACCTTTTACACAATAGCATTACAATTATTTAAATAAACACTTAAATATTATTTTATTTATGATATAATCAAAAAAGGGACTATATTTGATCTCTGAATTAACTTACATGTCAAGCAATTTGTATAAAGTAAAAAAATTCATTAATATTCCGCATAAAATGTTTGAAATTATCACTTTTTCCGTGCTAAGTGGTCAAACATCCCCTATTAACCGGGATTAGGGCACACTCGTGTCTTACACACGGAAATGACTTTTAAATCCGTGTAACCCAGAATCATAACAGACCCTGGCACGCAATTATGCAAATGCAAACTCCGGGATAAATTCACACACGTGGTAGTTCACTCCTGGCAAATCCAGCAAAGCTTCAAATTAAATACACCACACCTTCATATTTTCACTCCAGGAAACGGTATTAGATTAGAATTAAATCATTGGGATACGTTGGCGCTTCGATCGTTTGGAAAACAGGTAAAAACTAGCAAAAAACTATAGAATGTTAGGGGATGTGGAAATTGTCATAATGTTTGGTGAAAAAGAGCGTTAAATTTAAACTTAACATTTAACTTTTAAAGTTTCTCGTTATTTTTCCATTATTATCAATTTTGCGTTTCCATTACCATACAAAACGATCGCAGCGCCGACGTTTCTCACGAAAGAAGTTAAGACAACTGAAACCATGAGGTACAAGAAAGATGGCGCTAATTTCAGACTAATTTTTGTCTCAAAATTTCTGTTAATAGTATATTGTGCAACAAGTGCAGAAAGTCGCCTATTTCCCACGAAGTTTGAAAGTTTAAGTATGAGACGAAGTCGAGTGCTGGAATTACAAGTTGTAGAATAGGTGATACTGCAAGAGTGGCATACTAAACTTTTTCTACGACCACACTGTTTAATATTACAGAACAAAAATAAATGCACAAAAGCTATTTGACATGAAAAAAAAAAAACAATGTGGCGCAGGTAACGTATCCTCACAAAAAGTACCTTCACACATACACATTGTTGACAAATACTGTGAGAAAAGATTTCTCTCACTTCGACCCATGGTTGTGGGAGATACGCAACTTTCGAGCTTTAAATAATGAGAAAAGTGCCACTTTCCGTAGAGGTCATAGAAAATAATATTTATTATAAAATAGGAAATATGAAAAATTGGATTTCAGGAGTACCTTACAATTTTCAAATTAATATTTAATTTAATCGAATTTTCAAAGATGCAATCGGACTAATTTTTATCATAAACTTTACAATTTTCGAATTGAAGTAATATTTTAAACAAAATTGTTATTACTGAAGTATATATTTAATTCATAAATTTTAGTTATTTACAAGTATGTATTAAAACAAGTACAATGTTGAGATTCGAGATCAAAACAAAGCCAGATATATTGAGACCAATTAGAGATTACGATACTCGAGACCATCTCTAACAAAATATTTTAAGTTCGAACTGACTTCACTCATGTTATAGTCTTGTCCTTAAAATTATTTATTTAAATTTTAAAAATAAACCACTTCTAGACAAAATAATTAAATGTAATAGAATACCATCTTAGAAATAAATCTATACTAATGAGTTTAACAAAAACTGAAGATAGATTCTTATTGGAATTCGATGGAACAGTACATCCGAAGGTGACAGTAAAAAGCATTTACGAAAAAATAGGAAAAAGGAATTTAATTATTAATGGCAGTGCACTTAAACTGTTAATAAATAATTAGTAATATTAGATTATAGGTTTTACGATAATAAAAAATAAAAAAATTACTAAAATAGTACCTTTAAATCTTAATATATAGCTATAACTTTATCGGTGTTAGCAGCGATATCCTAATTTTATTTTCATTCCACTTTGCTCACCTTGTCTCTGAAGAGCGGTATCCCGTTCCACCCTACCGGGAATGTCCAGGTAAGTGTGGCGAGCATCTCCAGCGGCTGACGTCAAGTTGTCCTCCCCCAGATGTCGCAGTCTTGATAGTTTCCTCTCCGACAGCAGCTGCAACATAATTAACATGAAGTACGATGTTGTACAAGCGTACAACAACAGAATTTGCGTTCCAGTTATGTTTGACATGGAGACAATTAGTAAGATACATGAATGCGAGATGAAGAAGTTACTTGCAAGTTTCAGAAATGAATTGTTTCGCTAGATGTTTCAAAAGTTGGACGTAACTATTATCACATCAAGGTTAACATGTTACTTAACTACAAACAAACTCTTTAGTAATTATATATTAAAAAGAGAAGAATACGTATATCAGACCGAAAAATAAATTATTCTTATAACTCGTCCAAAATAGAAAAGGACCTGTCAATCATTCTCGCGCATATAATGCAACAAACAAGTTGAAGGAGACGGCAACATAAATATACTTTTTTTCTAATGGTGTTCAATGTGCCGCACAGTACATACTAATCACATCTTAAATCCATGTCTGGCGTACCAGTGGCCCTGTGCAGTACTAGGTTATAGTAGTTGTACGTACCCCATGTCAACCAAGTTCAAAACTGCACTGATCCAATAAACTAGGGGCGTAAACCATAAATGGGAAAGCAATCTACCATTGGCGTGAGATTATTTCAATAACAAATTGAATTTTTGTAAATATTTATATTTTAAAATGCATAATGTTTATGAATAACAAAAGAAAATATCACATTTATGAACATCATAAAAAAATTCTAATAAAGTAGAGGCGAATGGATTACATCGGTTTGGTCACTGACAATATTTTCCTTTGAAATAACAGCTTCTTTAATCTCTAGATTTTCAAGCCAAATTATAGTTAATCCTTTTACTGCTACATGTAAGATTACGAATCACCCTTTCCATAAATGATTATTACCTGGTAATATAATCCTTGGCAAATCCTGTGCTGTTTTCTGTTCAATGCAATTATATGTTCTTTAAATCTTAATTTCGAATTTCCTTAATATTATATAATAATTTCCTAATATAGTTTCCCCATATGAACTAAGAACTAAGTACGCCACTGGTAAAAACGCAATGGGGGTTACCTTCTCCCATTGGTTGCTCAAAATATGAACGAAAATGCGTCTTTCGCGCAGGTTCATTTCTATATTGGACGAGCTATAGTGAGTTTATTTTTCTTGTATTTTTTTTTTGCCAATATACAGTTTCGATATACAGTGTATCCAAATTTCATCGGCTACCATTGGGATCTCGGAAAGTATAACTACGACTTCGGTTAAATGGGAATTATTGTGCGCACCTGGAGTGCGATTTTAACGGTGTACTTGTTATCCTAAAATTCCCCATAGATCATGAAAAAATGTCAGAAAACCGATTTTGGTTCATTTCTACTTCCACAAATAATTTCTAAACAGTTGAATATCTGGGAAAATGTTTCAAATAGAAAAGTTAAATACTTGTATTATCTAGTCAGTGATGTACGCAAAAAAAAATCAGGGGCACAATACATACAAAGAAATTATGATAAATAACTTTTTGTATTTAGAGAAAAAAATCTCATTTGCATGAGAAATAGCATTATCCTTAAATAAACAAAAACAAATTATAACTTTACAACTGTAAATAACACAATTATATGTAAATTATTACAAATTTAAACACAAACTGAGTTAAATCTACACAAAATGAGGTGCAACTTATAATAACATAATTTTCTACATTTTTAATTTATTAATTGTACGAAATGTAATTCATTAACTTCTATGCACTTGTTTATTCGAATATTTTATTATTATTAATAACTTTTAGTAAGTTATTTATCATAATTTCTTTTTAAAACAAAATCTAAGTCGTACAATATTAATATCGTTGCAAAGAGAAAAAATAACATATTTTTGAGCCTAAAACTAAATATGGGTTTCATTTAAAAAATCGTTATCTCAAAAATGTGGCCCTGAAAAAAACTTTTACATACGTCACTGACTAGATAAGTTATTAACTTTTTTATTTGAAACATGATCCCGGATATTCTACTGTTTAGGACTTATTTTTGGATGAAGAAATGGATCAAAATCAGTTTATATCAACAAGGAGACCGTTAAATAGTCCTCTAGATGCGCACAATAATTCCCATTTTACCGAAGTGGTAACTGTTATAGTTTCCGAGATACCAATGGTAGCCGATGAACTCTGGATACAGTGTATTCCCAAACAAAAAAAAAATACTTTTATACCAAAGATGAATTCAGAAGATTAAATACGATCCATCGAATTTGTTTTATAAGTGCACACATACAACCGAAAGAACCGACAGGCATCAAAAAAATTGTCAAAACGTATTGTAAAGTAAATTGAATAGAAGTGTGTGTTTGCTTTTGTTGAGACTTGTAGAGATCTAACAGCTTATGAATGAACAATTAGATCTGTTTAGATTTTTATTATTATTTTAACTTTGTCTATCATCTCCAATAGTAATTTCAAAACATAAGTAATGTTTGTTTCCGCATTGTAAATTTGTAATTTCTCTATTTTCTTTTAGACTATTTAATAGTACAGCAAAATCATATGATGACATTTTGACATTCAGTAGAGAGGGGCCGTTCAAGTATTACGTAAGCACTATAGGGGGGTGGGGGGGGGGGTCTTTGTTTTGCTTATTTTGGATGACATGGGGGGTAGGGGAGTCTAGATGATGATTACGTCATCGGTAGCTATTAACTTTTTAACCCGATGAATGGCAACCCTCACATTGGCTAAGTTCCGAATCGTGCAAAAATCGATGACAGCGCTCACGTTATCCGTCAAATCCATATAAATCATGAATCATGTAAGATTATAATATTTTGTCCCTTACTCTATCTTGAATACTGTATCAGTAAAATCTAATCTCCATTCTAAATCTATTTTCTTATTTTTAAAATTATAATTATAACATTTTAATTATTATATTAAAAAAAAACAGGGCATGTAACCGGTTAAAAAAACCGGTTAATAAAAACCGGTAACCGATATTTTCAACGAAAATTGCGAACTTTAACCGTAATTTTAACCGATATTTTTCAGGCCGAAAATACCGGTAACCGTCAACCAAAAAAAAATAAACCGGTTTTAGCGAACATTAACCTTTATTTAATATCATTTAGCGAGAAAAAAATAATATTTTTTTATATCTGTTTTCTATTTGTATTTGAACATGAGTCATGACAGTTTTTACAATTAACATTTTATTGGAGAGTCATAAATATAGGTAGTCTCTTTGGCCGTTAAGGTTACTTAAAAAGTCCTAAATAAATACAGCCTTTGTCAACACAGGCAAGTTTAAAATTGAAAAGTGGCCTGCGTTTTTCTGAAGATATTACGGGAATTTTTGTGAATGTTCATTAATTAAATTGTTTTTTTTTAATTGTTATATTTTTCTTAGATTTTTTTGACACCCTTTTCCATTTAAAATTAGCTGCAACCCCCATTTTAGGGTTGAAATGCCATTGGAAATCCATTCAAGTGTCCCCCTTTATACTAAAATTGCCGTGTTCATGCGTTTTTTGTTTTAAGTCTCCAGAAATTGCGCTGATAATTTTCATTGGACCACTCATAATCCGTCTGAAGGTCGATGACTAAAACTCATTTTTTCTAGGAGGAGATGACTCTAACAGCTTTTCTCTAGTGACTAGACCTGGCTCGTCTAGTGCAGATCTATTGACTATGACTGAACTAGACTACGAGAGACCTAGGAAAAAATATGATTTAAGAGTTAGAGCAGCCAGTCCTCCTCTAAGAAGCGATGTTCATGTTGAAGTTATTGTCACAGACGTAAATGACAATGCCTCTGTTTTAAAAGACTTTCAGGTAAGAATTTGAATCCGTGTGGCGGTCGTAAAATAAAAAAAATGTTCCTGGCTATTTTTATTTACTTTTTATATATCTATATCACTTTTTGAATAACTAAAATAGATCTGAATCCTTGTGGCGGTCAAAACATTTTTTGGAAATGAGTTTTGTCTTTACAGGCTTGTAACTCGTAAATTAGTCGAGATACAATAAAAATTCTTACACCAATCGATTCCTTGGGGTTTTTTCTATAAGATACACATTTTTTATATTTTTTTCTTGCATTTTTATGGCACAGCCGATGAAATATATAAAAAATTGTACAATTTGGCACTTACAATTTTCAAATTTTAAGTTTATGGCCGCGTATCTCAAAAACAAGTTGAGCTATAACGAAAATTCTTACACCAATCGATTCCTTGGAGATTTCTCTATAATATTCATGTTACTTTATATTTTTTCTTGCATTTTTATGGCTCAGCCAATGCAATATATAAAGAATGGTATAATGTGTCACATAAAAATCTAATCAATTTGGAATATGGGACGACATAAGAGCTTTACTGTCGATATTAAGGAATGTTCTGTCATAATATTCATTTTCTTGACATAAAGCAGTCCACAAATATTCTTTAGAGATAAAATCACCTTCTAAATTTTGTTTCTGAAATATTTTAACACTTAAAATATTTTTTTCGTAAATTGACAACTATTTGAGTCGGTCTGTAAGTCTGTGATTAAAAAATTTAAATCTGATAAGATAATTTTTCAATTAGTTTGACAAATTATGAATTATAAACCTACTAAAAAAATACAGAAGATCTAGTACAATGTTAAATTACCTCAATTTGAGTCAAAAATTTTGATTTTTTAAAAGTCTATATTGATATTCCACAATGTTAAACCCAATGAAACTGATTTAATTTATTCCAAAACAATTTGGGACAATGTGAAACCTTACACAACTGTCTAAAATTAATCCCAATTGACTTGGAACAGTGTTGACCCTTATATAACGAAGTTAAACCCTAAATAATTATATTAACTTTGTCCCAAACAGTTTGAAACAATGTTAAACCTTCCACAACATTCTGAAATTAATCCCAAACAATGTGGAACAGTGTTAAACCTTATAGAACTATGTAGAACATTGTTAAATTAGTATAACTTTCTTAACTTAATCCCAATTAACTTGGAACAGTGTTGAACCTTATATAACAATGTGAAACCCTAAATAATTATATTAACTTTGTCCCAAACAATTTGGAATTCTGAAATTAATCTCAAACAAATTGGAACAGTGTTGACCCTTATATAACAATGTTAAACCGTAAACAATTGTCGTAACTTTGTCCCAAACAATTTGGAACAATGTTAAACCTTCCAAAACTGCCTGAAATTAATCTCATACAATTTGGGATAATGTGTAACCTTGTAGAACTATCTAGAATATTGTTAAACCCTGTACAACTGTCTCATCTGAATCCCAATTATCTTGGAACAGTGTTGAACCTGATACATCTATGTTACACCCTAAACAAGTTTCTAACTTTGTCCCAAACAATTTGGAACAAAGTGAAACATAGTGCAACTGTTTCTACTTACTCTAGAACACTTGGAACATCTTTCTGCCTTCTACAACTGTCTTTTTAAGTCTTCCTAGTAATTTCCAATAATAGTTATACATTAAAACTTACAATCTACATTTTTTCACTCTAAAATTTTTCATATACAGCCAAAAAAATCCAAAAAGACTCATTTTTAGGTCCAAAATTTTGATTTTTGAAATAATTCCAAATTGATAGTCGCCGAAGCGCTGATTTCAAATTTTCAAACCGAATTCAATTATCTCTTTCCGTTCCTGAGATATTTGACCTCAAAGTTGCACCTCAAAAAAGTGGGTTTTTTGGATATATCTCTAAAACGGGTAGAGACACAATCTCAACGACTATACCAGTGGATTCTACAGGCAAAGTTACATAAAGAAATGTTTTCTCCGCATATACGTTCTTTGGAACGATTTTGTGAAAAATGAGAAAAACGAAAAAAAACGGAATTTCAGTTTTTCACTTGGGAACTTTTAGTCACCAAATCTTTTCATTTTCTATACTTAAGTAAATACTGATGCGCTGATTCCAAATTTTCAAACCGATTTCAATTATCTCTTACCGTTCTGGAGATATTTGCGTTCAAAGTCAGACCTGAAAAAAATTGTTTTTCAGGAATAGTCCTGAAATGGGTCGAGATACGACCTTGGCGACCTCACCAATCGATTCTGCAGGCAAAATTACATATGTATACCAATTTTCAGATATTTATTCAAGCGGATACAATTTTTAGAGCGAAAAAACGAAAATCGCAAAAATTGAAAAATCGCCTGATGAACCCCTTACGATTTTTTCCGATTTTTGGCCATTTTCGTTTTTTCACTATAAAAATTGTATCCATTAGAATATAAATCTGAAAATTGGTACAAAAATGTAATTTTATCCGTAGAATCGATTGGTGAGGTCGCCGAGGACATATCTAAACCCATTTTTCAGGTTCAACTTTGAACGCAAGTATCTCGAGAACGGTAAGAGATAATTGAAATCGGTTTGAAAATTTAGAATCAGCACATTATTCTTTACTTAAGTACAGAATATAAAAAATTTTGAAGACAAAAAGTTTCCGAGCGAAAAACTGAAATTCCGGTTTTTTCGTTTTTCTCATTTTTCACCAAATCGTTCCAAAGAACGTATATGCGGAGAAAACATTTCTTTATGTAACTTTCCGCGTAGAATCGACTGGTATGATCGTTGATAATGTATCTCTACCCATTTTAGAGATATGGTCAAAAAACACCCTTTTTTGAGGTCCAACTTTGAGAGCAAATATCTCAGGAATGGAAAGAGATAATTGAATTCGGTTTGAAAATTTGAAATCAGCGCATCGACGACTATCAAGTTAGACTAATTCCAAAAATCAAAATTTTGGACCCAAAAATGGGCATTTTTAAATTTTTTTGGCTGTATATGAAAAATTTTAGAGTGAAAAACAAAAAATTGTAACTTTTCATGTATGTCTATTATTGGAAATTACTAGGAAGACTTAAAAAGAAAGTTTTAGAAGGCAGAAAGATGTTCCAAGTGTTCTGAAATAAGTAGAGAGACTTGCACTATGTTTCACTTTGTTCCAAATTGTTTGGGACAAAGTTAAGGCACTTGTTTAGGGTGTAACATAAATGTACTAGGTTCAACATTGTTCCAAGATAATTGGGAGTAAGATGAGACAGTTGTACAGGGTTTAACAATGTTCTGGATAGTTCAACAAGGTTTAACTTGTTTTCGGAAAGAAGGTGGTTATTCCTGTGTTTGTACTGCTGGTTTTACCGGTTCAAATTGTGACATAACTTTAATTAAAGACGCATGTAAAAGAGATATTTGTAAGAGTGTTTCAACTTGCACTCCCCTTAAAAAAGTAGGGTTTATTTGTGAAGACTGTTATCCCAATAATGGGTATGAACATTATACAGAATTATGTGAGCTTAAAAGTAGAAGCTTTGGAAAAAGCTCGTTTTTTACTTTTCCAAGTTTGAAACAGAGACATCGTCTACATTTGCGTTTTTCTGAAGATATTACGGGAATTTTTGTGAATATTCATTAATTAATTTGCTTTTTCTTAATTGTTATATTTTTCTCAGATGGTATTTTTTTATTATTTTTTTAAATTAATTATTCTGTAATTTTTTTTAATCAAATTTTTATAATTAATTTCTTTTAATTAATTTAATTATTTTTTTAACCGATATATTAATCGGTTTAAACCGGTTTCTAATTTTCAAAAACCTGTTTTCGAACTAAAACCGTTATTATTATAACGTTCTCTATAAGGGTTAATCGTTAACCAGTATTTTTTTCGGTTACATGCCCTGAAAAAAAATTAATTGAAAAATGTTTACGTAAGCATAGGGGGAGGGGGTAAAAGCTTTGCTTACTTTTGCTTACAAGGGGGATGGGGGGGTAAATAATTGTAATAAATCTGCTTACGTAATATTTGAACGGCCCCAGAGGGGTAAACTGATCCAGTCAAATGGAATAAAAAATAAGTGATCCGGACTCAAATTCAATTGGCAAAAGGAATACGCTTGTAACAATAAAATTTAGCGGGAAATTTAAATCATAAGTAACATTAACATCTCACCTTATCAACACTGAAGACAACCTCCAAACCCTGAGTATCCACCATCTCACAAACAACCCGATCCTCTTCCCCACACTGTCTCCTAGCCTGATCAACCTGCCTGCGAAGCTCCTTCAAGCGTTCCTGAGCCCCCTTGGCGGCGTCTCTCGCAGCTTGCGCCTCCGCCCTCAGGGTCAACACCTCGGTGGCGATGTCTGCGCTGGAGGAGCAGATGTCAGACAACGCGTCCATGGCTACGTCGATGCCGGTGTCTACTGTTAGGGATCGTTGGAGAGGGGTTCCAAGAAGAGTCTCCACGTCTGGAAATATGAAGAGATAGTGTTTTGAGAAGTATATAATTAAAATTGGTAAAGAGTGGTACCAGTGGCGTGCGGTCAAGGTAAGGAAGGTATGATCTGCTTACTCATGTGTTCTGACACATACGAGTACTATATAAATTCATTTTTTTATATTAGCCAATAAATATAAAATTATTTTCAGCAGAATCAAATATCTTTAACTTCTAATTTATATTAAACGTAAAAGTAATTGTAAATTTAATCATCGTACGGAAGCGAGCCAAGATAGACAGAAATAACTGCTTCAGCATTGAACATTCGTTACACTTCGCTATAAGCAGAAAAATCTCTGCTTGTGTAGGGCAAATTCAATTACAACGAAGCGCATTCGCTGTCAACTAGGACTGCGAAAAATGGTCGATCATATCGATTTGATATGATATGATCAATTTAATCTTTTGATCAATCTAATCGTTACATCGACCTGATTGTTTGATCGATCTGAAAATTTAATAGATCTGATTGATGAATTAATTTGATCGTTTGATCTCGATTGATCATATTGATCTTGATTGAGTAGGATACGGTCAACGTGTTAGTATGCATAGTCCAAATTTGGGCCTAGGTAGAACGCTTGCAACTCTTATTTCATATTTCTCGTATTTTTTTTAATATGATATTGAAATTCGATTGCAGTTGTATTAATGAAGATCGATGTGTAGTTGAGATCGATTAGAAAAATCAGGATCGATCAGATCGAACAAGATATTTTTTCTGATCGATCAAGATCAATATAAGAATCGATCAGATTAGTCAAGATCTATCAGATCGATCACAAATTACGCTGATCGCACAGATCTACTATAAACCTTATATTATTTGAACTGGAAATAATAAAACAAGATAATACGTGAAAGTCCTATGGGCTGTATATTTAAATATTTCTTAAATTCACTTTTATGAACATATTCTTAAAATAAAAACTGGTCAAAAGAATGACTTTGAATCTAGTACCGAAAGTTAATAGTTAATCATTTTCAGGTAAATTTATTTCATATAATCTCCTTTTCAGGAGAATTAAACATATTTTCAAATAATTGAATACAGTTGTTTCTCTGTTCATTTAAAAATAAAATTATGTTTGCGTTAATTTTTTTCTGCTTACCCAAATTTGAAACCCACCGTATTCCACTGAATAGTATTCATTTTTATTACACATTGTTGAATGTCACAGAACATAGTGTCTCTAATAAGGCACTCTAACAGAACAGAAGTTATAACGACATCTAATTCACAGCAAAAATATGTGAATTTTTAAATTTCGCGATGTAAAAATCTTAATAATTTTTTGGAATTTCATTTGGTGTAAATCTGACTTGTATGTTTCTTCCTTCTGGTTAAAAATTGGTTAAAGAACAAGAATTACAAACTTGGGTTAAATATTAATATTTTAATATTACAGTTTAATAATAATATTGGTGTATAAAAATATATAAAGATCAGATGTAAATGTTCATATTTTTATTATGGTTGGCAAACTTCTTATTGTTAAATATTTATTTGTAATGTTTCAAAGTTTCGCTTTGAAATTAAAACCGAACGATAAAGAACTATTTTTAGAAAAATAAGACATATAGTTCAGCAAATCGATGAAAATCACATCTACAATTCTCTTTTATAATACTCCAGCGTGTAACAAAGTAAAAAGGTGTAAAAAATTACCAATTTATGCCTTCAATGTGGAACTTTTCTACTACAACAGCCTTCTAGATTAAAGTGCTAGAAAAGAACAAGTGTGTGAATTAAGTGACGACATACGTTCAACTAAAAACTTGGAAACTTTCTTATTATTTTATTTTTTTCACGCAAGTAGATGAATAGTTTCTTCTGTTTCTATTATGTACTCCCAGTCTTTTGTCTTGCAAAGAATTGGGAAAATTTTACCGCTAAATGAAAATGAATTTAGGTTTTTTAACGACCGCCACATATAAAAAGTGGAAGTATTGTCAGAATTCCGATGTTAACATTTCGATATCCTAACAAAAGCCCATGAATTAAGTTCTTTACAAAACATTTTAATTATTTTTAGCGCCATGTCTGTCTGTATATATGTGTGCATATGTAGAGAAAATTCGGTGGAACAGATTTTAATGAATTTTTAAAATAATAATAAAAATAAATTAACGCAGCTAACTTGATAGATAGACTGTTACACATTTGTTCGTTTTTGTCTCAATTTCATGGTTACCACTATTTTTTGGGTGATTTACGTCAATTTCATACCTAATTACTGAGTTTAAAAGGTATGTAAAATTATTTTTGCTTCTTGATTCTGATGCAAAATTTTATGCTGTACTGATATAAAAAGCTTTTTTAGCTAAAATAGTCAGGGAAGCAGGAAATTAGGAATATATCATTTTACATGTTCGGGTGTTCGAGTCACCACCTTGTATATATCTTTATACCGGGTGTTCCAAGAAAGTGTTGTCATAGGCATTTAACATGGGAAAACAGTTTTTGGTAAATAAAAACTGTCCGGCTAACAACTAAGACACCATATTATACAGGACAACACTACAAGTATTTCCACATCTTATTTAATATAGATTATTTCATTTTAATAGTATAATTCAATGAAATTTACAAAAACAATTTCAAAACAATCATATTAATTATCTTTATAGTTCCTATAACTAATAAAATAGTTAACAGCTAAGCTATAAAAAATAACAAAAAAACAGAAAGCAAAAACAGTCCTAAGTAGGAATCGAACTAAGAACCGAATAAATTTACTCAAGATCTATAACTCGCGAACGAAGTAAACGAAACGAAATAAAATATTTTCACAAATACTCATTAATTCATGTATATTTTCACATTCTTCTGCAAAAAGGTAATATTTCGACAATGGTTTAATACCTTATTATATATAGAACGACCCCAAAAGAAATTCCTGTGGAAAACATCTTACAAGAAGTTCATTTGTTTAAATATTTATGGAATGTTTTTGTTTTGGATTCAAATCACTTGGGTACGGGCCTGTTGCGTCCCATGTGCTGCTGTGCATGCCAAATCTAACTTAAATCTTTTTCGCGATGAATTCAAATGTAGCCCAACAGTTGGAGTTGCTGGCCAAACGCAAACGTGTCGGAGGTAATATGACGATCATCGTTTGTTTAGTATATAAACATGGCGATTCGGAATATTTATTGCACACGTCAAACGTATTTTGATACGTAAAAGGAGATACGAATTGATGGGGAATATATATCATTCTTCGATATTTATTATATTTGTTTTTTTTGGGTTGAAATTCGATCTTTGTGAAACAATTCTATAACAGCGATTTATTATGATATGTTATTAATAATATCTGCATTACATGTACAAAAAATAAAGATTTGCGCGTTGTTCTTATTTCTGATTAATAATCAGACATTAATTCACAAATAATTGAAAATGTTTGTCATATTTAAATAATATTTAAGTAAATACTTAAAAATATATATACACAGTATTCAACAATTTCTATTTTAATGAGCATTTCTTTTTCAATAAGTGGTTCTCAAATTGCGAGGACCTATTTTGCTTTTTTAAATGAGATCATATTTTATTTATTTGCTTATTCAATAGAAAATTTTATTCTGAATTCAGTGATATATTATTTGCATACCCTTAGACAATATTTTTTTTTAGTCATTATTTACTAAGTATTTTAAAGTGTTAAAGCAAATAAATTAAATTCAAATTGCTATCAATAATAGTAATTTACTAAGTATATTTTACAAGTACATATTCAAAATATGCAATGTATAATAATGTAACATTCTAATGCCCGTATTCATAAAATGTTCGTTATAGTTATAACGCTTCGATAAATTTTTTAACAAATTACAAAACAGTAGACAAACCAAAATTTTTATTTTTCCTCAAAGACAACTTGTTTTCTTGGAGAAAATATTTAACGAAACGTTTTAGCTAAAACGAACGTTTTATGAATACGGGCATAAGTATTTTAATAATTTTTGATAAATAGAAAAAATTGACGCTCTGTAGAAGTATAACTATATAATAATTAAATTTTTCAAAGAATTTTATTAATTTTGCTTTATACAATTAATGGACACTTGATGAATATTTTACTGCGCCATATTGCTTTTTTATGTCAAATATCTTTTATGCATGTATTTTTGTTCTAACATTTAGCAGTATGTGCGGAATCACCTATTTCTCACCTTATGAGATTTCTGCATTTGACTTTGTTTCTTGTCGAAACTTTCACATCTCGTGGGAAATAGGCTGCACTTATTGCACAATATACTATTTCCTTACCTTCTAAATCAGCTACAGCTGCATCTACAGCTTGGTCCACAGCTGTAGTGGCCACGAACCGAACTTGCAGATGCGTATTTCGTACGAAAGTTATCACATCATCCAAAATAGCTGTGGTAACTTCTGGAGATCTTTGGACGGAGTTTGCCATATGTTCATTACTCATGAACATACCGACTATACAAAACCTAATAATAAAGATAAGTTTATTTACAGTTCATATTATTAATTATTACTTCATTGTACGAAGTAAAAGAAGTATTATAATTGACCATCCCTAAATTCACTTTGACTAATTTCAGCGTGACATCTATACGTACATACATACGTACCTCACATAACTCAAAAATGATTAGCCGTAGAATACTGAAATTTTTATGTCAGACTGCTATAACATCTAGTTGTGCAACGCTTTTTACCTCCCGCCTATCAATATATAGATAAGGGAGGTATTGTTTTTGGTCAAATTTCTCGAGTGTGAGTTTTTAACATATGAGCACGAATTAGGGTCTCTAGAATAAGATTTTACTATTTTTACCGTGATGTCTGTATGTCCGTGTGTGCGTGCGTGTGTGTGTGTGTCTGTGACGATTTTTCGTCCACGATAACTCCAACACGATACATGTAAAAAATATAATATTTGGTATTTAAGACTTATATTCAAATATGATGAACTGATTAGATTTTGACTACAATTGGTTAACCGAAAGTAGAACTTTACTTGAAGCTTTAAACCGTTTTTCCTTAAAAATACCTCTAAATACCATTTTTTCGCAAATTTCGTTATTATAAATACAAAGATTTTTTAATTTTCTACCGATCTACATAATTACGTTTATATATGACTTCTAGCTAGATAGAAAAAAGTATATAAATTATAATAATTTTACATATCGTTTAGGCTGAGGAATTTCGATAAAACAGATGAGTTATTCATATGTTCACAAAATTTGACATATGATGTCAAATTTGATGTAAGTAAGTGTAAAAGATAAAATAAGTAAAAAATGAAGAAATTTTATTGTAAAATTTAAAAAGATGGAAGAAATATATTAGGAATGTATTTGCATGCTTGAATCAAAGTAAGTTCAGTTCCGGTTTTAGTAATGTCAAAAATAACTGTCATATTGGTCATACAAAATTTATGAAGGAAATTTTAGGTATGAAATGAATTAAAAATATTCCGAACTGCAATAACAAACTAATTTTAAAACTACAAATTAAATGTACTGAAAAACTTATATAGAATATATTCCTACAGTGGCGGGAGGTATTGTGTTGGACACACCAGATTTTTTCTATAAGGCACGAGCGCGCTGCTGTCGTTTTACTTTGTTTCGTCCCAACCAAACGATTGAATAACTTCACAATGGTCGTGGTCGACTAAAGAGCGAGAACTTTAAGTAGACGTCATGGAGACTGGTAACGGTAAATTTACGAAGGAAAAAAAATATATCGGCAATAATATGGTGGTGTTTCAAAATAGTTATTTGATGAACGTAACATCGTTAAAATATTATTCTGGTGCTATAAACATGTCTGTTTATTTTAAAAGTTTAAGTAACGAATTGAAAAAACGTTATTTGGACAAAATTCGTCAAATTGATAATTTAGGTTTATCAATTTTTTTCACGGCAAGTGGAAAATTTTCCATTTATTTTACAAGGTGATATTTATCAATACTTAATGTTAACTCCCTGACGTCTATTTAAAGTTCCCGCTCTTTTCTCGACGGTTCGACCACGACAAGTGTGTGGTTGGCTTGGCCCTCTGGTTGGGACCAAACAAAGCAAAATGACAGCAGCGCGATCGTAACATGGACCATCTATTCTATATGGCTCGTACTCTGTTTGCAATCGGCAGTGCCAGTAAGGCACTATGCTCGAAGAATTGTTTGAATTTTTTGCACATCTCAAAAACAATTAGCCATAGAATGATCTCATTTTCAAATTAAATAAATGCAGCAAAAAATATACATAATTTAATAGGCGTACAAGGAAGTTATGTGGTGACCACTTACGGCAATGCAAGTAAAAATACATGCAGCAACAAAAGCAGACATATGACTTTTCCTCTGTCTGCATTTCTTCCTTGAGCGGGAACAGGTACATCGTGAGTGTCTGAAGATCTGGACAGGCAGTGACATCTACAAGTTACATGGGCTAACACAGCTGATGGCAGAGCAAATCCCAATATGAATCCAATTACTATTATTATTGCTAGACCACCGGACACTCGAAGCGCCTGAAACAAATATATAAATTTATTATAAAAGTAAGATTACTATTACTGATTATAAAAAGATGTTGTTTTTGTGTTCTTTGGAAAATCTTATATATGAAATGTAGTATCCGACCGAAACACGAATTTCAGCCGAAACCGTTCTAGCTTCGGCGGAAAACGTAACCGAAACCGAAACTTATATACTTCAGTTAAAATTTAGTTCAATTTTTATTAAACACGGAAATATAGTAAAGGAAGACCTTTTAATTAGATTATTATTAAAGAAAAGACTTCAATTTACGAGAAAATCACTTTATTTTTGTAGAGATACTATCTTTACTAAAGAATTAAAAGAATTTAGTTATCTATCACAAATTATTATTATTATTACTAATTTTGACCGGGTCGAAGTTTCGAACAATTTTTAGCCGAAATCGAAATTTCGGTTGGACACTAATGAAATGTATATTTTGGAATGTTGTTCTTAAATTTTGTTTCTTTTTACATCCTTGTACAAAGTAAAGAAAGCATTGTAATCACGAAAAATTTTGGTTTTCAGGTTTCAACGGAAGTATCCATTTTGACCATCCCTGAATCAATTTTGACTAGTTTCGGTCTGTCCGTACATACGTACCTCGCGTAACTCAAAAATGATTAGCCATAGAATATTGAAATTTTATATATGGGACAGCTATAACATCTAATAGCTCTCTTTGTAATTGCAATCGGCAGTGCCAAAAGGGTAGTTTGTTCGTAGTGTTTTTTTTTAATTTTTCGCATAACTCAAAAACGATTAGCCGAAGAATGTTGAAATTTTGTTTATGGATTCGCTATAACATCTAGTTGTGCACCTCTATTTTTGGTTCCAAATGGCCTTGTAAAAAGGGAAGTTTACTATTGGCAAAACCTTAGTAACAGTAATTTAGCTGGATTTTAATTTTCGTAGGAAACATATGATTTATTTGTTAACAAATTGACATATTGAGATTGACAACTCTCAGAATATATTCCTGAGACATATATAAGAAATATCTCTTTCTTCACAAATTTTTGAATAATTAAAATATGTTTATGCTGGGCAATAAGGAATGGAGATAAATATTTTAATAAATATTTCAAAAGATGATCCATTACAAATGGAAGTTCAAAGATATAAATAGTTATTTTTTATACAAGACGATAAAATAATATTTTATCGACAAGCGGAAAGTGTTAATTCACGAGCGATATAATCGCGAGTGAATTATTTTTCGCGAGTCGATAATTTAATTTTATCGTCGTGTATAAAATTCTATTTTTTTCTATAGCAGGTTTTGAAGAGAAAAGCATTAGAAAAATTAAATTATTATTTAAGAACAATTTTAAAATGTCATTAGTGTGCGTTGTTATGGAAATGTACTTCTAATAAACAAAAGTTAAAGTACTTTATCTACCCTTGCTGTTAAAGTGTTACTTTATCTATCCTTGCTGTTAAAGTGCTACTTTATCCACTATTTTGAGTTGATAAAATTGCACTTTAACATCTGCTATAGAAAAAATGAATGAAATGAAGTGCAGAAAAAAATGAGAATAATTTAGCGTACAAGGAAGTGATGTGTGTCCCCATCAAATTTTTTTATAACGAAATTAAACACCCTCTCCACCAAATTTGTCCGTTATATCGAGGTTCTTCTGTATTTGAAAATTCTTATATTAGAAAAACCGGTGTCCTATTTTAAAATCAAGGTTTAATTGATTAGATTAATAGTTCTAAGGTTTCTTTAAATGGAATTAAATTTTTATTGGGTTTTTTGCGGTGTGAAATTTACAGGGTGAAATATAATTTAAAATTAAATGTTTGTTAATGATAGAATCGTGCAGTGATGCATACCAAACTAGTAAATAGACATTTATGGTAATGAGGGTACGTATTTTGGTACGTGTGTAATAATTGCGCCGACATAATTTCATTATGAAGTGTACGTCTCGGCCCATACAGCGCTAAATACAAATTTTACTTCCATTACCACAAGCTGCTGCATGTTGTTCATTATATCAGGCAAAATAATGCCGAACTATAAAATAATATTATTTTCATCATTAATTCATTACATAAAAAAATTGTTGTGGGCAACACAGAATAAACTACCACTGTATGATAAAAATTTAATTAAATCAACGCATTGACATCTATCAATTTGGACTAAGTATTTTGAAAAAGGAAAATTTTGAATCAACTTGTCGATATACTATTTCACCTCCGAATTTGATGAAATTTTGCAAAAATGTTTTTACTAGGCATGATAAATTGGGGGAAAATATTAAAAAATGGCGATCGGCCTCGATTGAAATCGCATTCAATTGTTTTTAAATTTATTTAATTCAAAAGGTTTGTACACACACGCACCTAACCTAACCTAATCTAACCCAACCTCATATAATCTAATCTAAGTTAATCTAATCTAACATAACCCAAACTAATCTAACCTAACCAGGGTTAGTCTGATTTAAATTATTTGATTTACTTTTACAGAAGAAAAATATAAGTATTTAAATGTGTAACTAAAAGTAAAAATTTTATGTTACTCTTCCTTTTTTTATTCAAATGAATCGTTTTGGTTTTATTATAGATTTAGTTTTCGTTTATGAACTAAAATATTTATATTGATTTTGATCTTTAAAAATAAAAAAATCAAAATAAATCATGATTTTGCTTACCCTGAACCTAACCTAACCTAACCTAACATAACCTAACTTATCTAATCCACCTAACCTAATCTAACCCAACCTAACCTATACAGATTATGTTAGGCTAGGTCAGGTTAAGTTAGGTTAGGTTAGACTAGGATAGATTAGAGAAGGTTAGATTAGATTAGGTTAGGTGTGTGAAATAGTACATAGACCAAATTTTGGACCCAAAAATGAGTACCTAACCTAATCTAACTTAACCTACTCTAATATAAGCCAACCTAATCTAATCTACCCTAACCCAATCAAACCTAACCTAATCAGATTAGATTAAGTTGGGTTAGGTCAGTTTAGATTAGATTAGGTTCGTTTAGATTAGGTTAGATTAGAGTAGTTAAGGTTAGATTATGTTGTGTGTTTATACACCTTTTATATTAAATAGCTTTAAAACAAATAAACATCGATATCAAAGCCAACCAAGTCTGACCGCCATATTTATACATCCTTAGTAGAAACTTTTTGCTAAATTTCAACAAAATCGGAGATGAAGTACTACATCGACAAATTGATTAAATTTTGGACCCAAAAATGGGTATTTTTGGATTATTTTGAGTATATAAGTAATTATGTTTAATTTTTATATTATAACTTACTTGTATAATAAGTTGAAGAAATGTTAACCGATTCCAAATCCATTCTTTAAAGATTCCTGGAACAATTAAAAAAATTGTTAATATAATATTCTTAAAAAGATTTTGTAGTAAGTATATTGACAAGACTTCATATTCTTTGCTGAATGTACCACTTAATTTATATTTACATTAATAAGAAATAAATGTCGAGCACTCAAGGCTGGAGCAGAGAGTGCCCAACAGGGATTATTTTTGTTTGAAAACTTTGTAACATACTCTCTGTTCTATTAAAATAATTGATGCAAATTTACTGAGTTTGAAGTTTGTAGCATATATATCATTTCATAAGAAATGAAATCATTTCAAACATAAATCTACATCAAAGAACTGAGTTTCAGAATCAAATAAAATATTTAAGTACAATGCGCCTTCGCTGTAATTCTCATAAAAATTTCATTTAATAATGAATCAACATCAAAAATTTTACGAAATGTTCGCTCATAGAAGCATGAAATTTTTATCTTACGCAGAAGGAGGATTCATTTAAATTTGCGGAAAATTGAAATCGAAACCATTTACAATTAGCCAGAAAGTCCTTTGCAAAATTCAAGCTTAGCCGAACGGATGACAGAGCGACTCATACAAAATTCATTAAATGGAATTTGAAAATTTTGCTGAATGATTAGCATTCTTGGATTCAAAACGAAATTACTCTAAGTGTAGTGTATCTTAATTTAATGGGGTATATGACCATTTTTTTCTTAATCGATATTAAAGTACACGATATCACTTTGCGAAATTAGCCAAAGTAGTAGCTAAAGTACAACTTTACAGACTCTTATGTCAGAATTAAACTTTACGGACTCATCTGTCAAACTGAATTAACCTATATTTAGTAATATTATATTTTTGCAGTTTATTTTAGCACCACCAAAAATAAGAAACATATTCTATAATATTATTGGTGAATTTATTTATTATTTACATTTGATAATAATTTATCCGATATTATACAGACGACGTCTAAGCAGGTGTAAATATAAATGAAAATTATAAAGAAATATTTGACACTTTGACAGTACATTTGTTATCACAGCCATCCCCGTCTCAATAGCTAGCTGACGATTTACAAACACATAATGCTATTTATTTATGTTTTTAATTATTAATTTAACGATTTCGGAAAAAATATAAAGTATATCGAAGGACTAAAGTATTTTTGAATACTCACTTGGTTAATTCTCCTCGGCTATCGCCTCGTAGAATAAATTCTATACGCATAATAAAACAAATATAATTGTTGTTAATTTCGGAAAAAAAAATAATAAAGTTTTGGAGAGGGTAGGTATACGTGACGTCACGTAGGAGAATGAAATAGAGAATTTGAATTCATTCGATAAAAATGATCTATCATAGAATAATCTTACATTTGGCAGATTACCCAGGTTCCATTTTTAAAGGATGTATGTAAACATTAAAGAGCCTTCGAAAATCATGACATTGACAATGTTGACAGTTGACATTGTGTAATATCATTTTTTTTATTCTATGAATTGCCTATATTGATATTTATGATTAATCCACTGTTAATATTTATTCGATATCATATTAAGTTATAAAATTAGGTTCATTTTAGTATTGCCACTTGTGCAGAATCACCTATTTACTACTTTGTGGGAAATAGGCGAGTTTCTGCACTTGTTGCATAATAAACTGTTTTCTAATTTCAATTTTAAAAGTTGACTGACGTTTTAATCACATTTCACACAGGGCAACAAAATGATCGTGTACTCGCTATTCGTAAGGGTAGATATTTTTACAGATTATAACTTTATAATTATTTATTAATTTATTTGATAAAGTTTGACATTTACCAAGTTCAAATCTTCAGTACAAAACAATTCTACTGAAGCTATGAATTTTCCCAAATATATATTTAGTTTAATTATAATTTTAAGGTCAGTATAAATTTAGTTCCTAAACATTTTGGAGTGTGAATTGGAAAGAATTAATAATGTTTTCGGAAGTATAAATCACGTAAATAGGTTATAATTTATTAATAAAGTTTGGTTCATCGGAAATATGAAATTGTGATAACTGCGAAAGTTCACAAGAATTTTCAGCACTTCATATCTCGCTTGTCAAGTTGCCAACAAGAAGATAATTATTTTCAAATAATATCAACAAGCTGAGTAAGCATCCCCTCCCCCCCCTATCATTTCATGCCTCTGCCCTGACCCTTAAATATGCCAGAAAACAAGCGATTACCAACAATCAATAACAACTGTTTTGTATGGAATTACTTCACAATATAATTCATCTTTATAACTTTGATAAATGATAATACCCTGTTTAAAACTTTAATGTATGATAGAAGATTGAATTTTAAAAGTAGACAATTTAAATTATAATAAATGGATGTTTTTCTTTGGATTTTTTCCTGGAATTCTTATTTGGTAAGTGAAAAGAATAATTTGCACAAAAAATCAAACTGGATTACGAGAACAGTTTTTTTTAACAATTCATAAATATATTAGTTTTGGCCTTAACAAAATCGACTAGCAAAGTCGGTTAGCCGAAAAAAAATTTAGTTAATTTAATTGACATAACTTTTTTGTTTCAGTTCATACAATTTCTAGTTTGCCACTTTCTACAGACTCTTTTTTACAAGGAATTGTAAGCGGTCCTCAACATTTTTGTAGATAGTAAACTCTTAATACAGAGTGTCCGTTTTAACACGTTAACTGCCACCATTAAAAAAAAAGGTGGGTCCCTTGGGCCATTTTTTCTTTTTTACAGATTTAGGGTGTTTTCATATTAGAAAATACAAGTATGATAACAGAATTGATTTTTTTTAATGTTGCTCTAAACTTGGAAGAATTTTATTGAGGCACAAAATTTGCAGTATTTTATCATTTCAGAGACTAAAAAACAAAAAAATCATGCGCTAAGAATAGGTTTTGGTCTGCCAGTCCATCGAGAATTAAACTACGTTCACAGATATGCGTTGCGAGGTAAACGTTAGACCACGGAGCATAATGTGTATTCAAACACTGAGGCACAAACGATGTATCTCAGAGTATACGAGAATATTTTAGTGAGACACATAAGATGTACCTCATGGCAGTTAACGTGTTAAGAGCCTAACCATTGGGATCTCGAGAACTTAAAGAGATATGAAATCGGTTAAATTGGGGCCATTTTAACCATGTTTTTGTTTTTCCGAACAAAATGCATAACGCACTAGATATGAGCAAAAAACTGATTTTGGTAACTTTACTTTTTGACTTATAACTTTCTTGTTTCAATTCATACAAGTTTCTAGTTTGCACATTCTACATGCACATTTTACAAAGAATTGACCGCGATCCTCAGAATTTTTATAGCTTGTACACTTTTTGAGAAATTCATATTAACTTTCAATTTTCATATGGGGCTCAAAGTTGTCTTTGATATTATTAAATAGAGATTATTTTTCTCTTTCTAATGATGTAAAACACATCTACATTAAAATGAAAATATATTATAGAGTCCAGAAGGTTCTGGAATGTTCAAGATTAGCTGTTCGCAGGTATTGAAGGGTCGCATCGGGCGGCCGAAAGGGGAGTTAGTATCGGTCAAAGTGTGCAGAAAGTCACTGAAGAATGTCAGTGTCGGTCAGTACATGTCAGCGACATGTGAAGTAGAAATAAATAAATAGTTGGAGATATAAATATATTGTGGAAATAAATATTGCGTAGTTTTAAGTGTTTAAATAAATGTTCGTATAGTGCTTAAGTTTTTATTAATAATAATTACTCCTAAATTATTGCTAATATTTGTTTATTTATATTGGTACTTACTTTTATTATCTTTTTATAATTTATTATTCGTTTATTAAATCTAGTTATATAAATATTCGTGTTTCATTTGTTTTTTTACACTTCACCTAAATAAATAAACATTATAATATGTTTCTGTTTCTAAAGTAAACTGCTTATTTTAATGCAAGAGATAAAAAAAGATTCGTTTATGTTTTACACCAAATTTTTTCATTTCTCATAATTTTTCTCTGAAATATTCCTTTATTAAAACTCATTCATCCGAATTTGCTCTACAAGTATCAGTCAAAATAAATAAAAGATAATACGAATTTAATTGGTAATTATTGAAATGTACCTAATCCTTGTTTATAAAAATATTCTTGTAAGAAAATCTGAACTTATATTGTAGATTGAAAAATAAATATTTAATATGTATGTTCAGGGAAAATTTTATTTGTTTATCATGTAACTACAGATGCAGCTATGAAAAATTTATTCACTACAAATATAAATAAACAACTGTGACTGTACATCTATTGTGTTTGATATAAAAGGATAAAATTTCAATTTAATGATGTTATTGTTACTATTGTATGAAAACATAAAATAACGAATTATTTAAAACCTGAAATTAATTTGTTTTGAATTTTAAAAATGGTGATGTACGAGTTTAATTTAATCTTCTACCATTAAAAAATAGCTTTTGAGGCAGGTTTGTTGTTGTTGTTGTTAAAAAAACTCAAAGAAGCCACGCAAAAAACCCACTCGAAAAAAAATCTTTAAAAATTAGGGTCCCTGATTTTACTATTTTTACCGCGGTGTCTGTATGTCCGTGTGTGTGTTTGTGTGTGTCTATGTGTGTGTCTGACCATTTTTTGTCCATGATAACTCCAATACGATACATGTAAAAAATATAATATTGGTATTAAGAGTTACATTCAAATATGATGAACTAATTATATTTGACTACAATTGGTTATGCGAAAGTAGTACTTTACTTGAAATTTTATTAAATTAAATGTACTGAAAAATATATATAGTCTTTTTCACGAAAATGTGATCGTACGTCATACCTAGTAATAAAATTGTAGCCAAAACAGCAATGTTACTATCCCTAGCATATACCCAGTAAAATACACGGAACTTAGTGTCTTTTACTAATAAATGGTTGGTAATCCTGTACAACGTTGCCATTCTCGAAATGTCAAAAAATAATATTATTTTTGAAAAGTTGTGCACAGAATATGGTGAATTCTGTAATAAGGTATTTCGAACAAGAACGTGACAAACGAAGATACAGAGGGGGATGCTGAATAAATTTAATTTATTTTATGTAAATAATTGACAAGATGATATATACACACATGGTATACTATGCAACCATCAACACTTGAATGTATCCTACAAATACTTGGCAACGTTGCATCAGGGAACATTATGACGTACGATCACATTTTCGTGAAAAAGACTATAGAATATATTACAGTAGAGGGAGGTAATGAGTTGAACACATTAGATTTATTTTTTAATAATTTTATTCCGTATAATAATTAAATAATTCATTATCAGAAATTAATGTGTACTATTGATATTTAATATAATTCAAAATAAATTTATATAATTCATATATTTTCACGTTTTTAATAAAACGAATATAAAATAAAGCTTTATACACTGGTCATCGATTTCAAACAGGCGTATGATAGAATAAACAGAGGCAAAATGTATAAACCAATAATCCATTTAGGAGTGCCAAAGAAGTTTGTAAGACCAACAAAAATGACATTAAAAGAGGCAAAAAATAAAGTGATATGGAATGGATTGCGATCACAAAACTTTTCAAGTGAGAAGAGGATAGAGACAAGATGACCCACAACCTTGTTTAATCTAGTACTGGAGACAACAATAAGAAATAGTGGAATAAAAAGGAAGGAAACAATATTCAGCAATGACCATCAAAGCCTCGTGTTCATTGATGATTTGGCGCTGAATAGCAAAACAAAAAAAAAGATCTTACGAGAATATTTAAAAATTTAGAAAGTAAAGCAAAAATGATCGGACTAGAAATAAATGTCAAGACAAATTACATGATTATGGGGATGAACAAAGCAGAATAGGAAGAAAACTTGAAGATAACAACTGAGAGAGGTGTAATTTATGAATTGGAGAAAGTCGAGGACTTTACATATCTAGGAGCCTTAATGGCAGGGAATGGGTACGAAAAACAAGAGATAAAAGTAAGAATAGCAGAAGGAAATCAGGAATATGGCAGTCTGAGAACCATAATGAAATCCAAACACCTGTCAAAGAATACAAAACTACGTATATATCGAACGATAAGAAGACCAACATCTATGCTTGCGAGACATGGTGCTCAATAAAACAGAAGAGGTATAATTAAAATAACTAAAATTACCCTTTAACCTTAAAATTTATTTTAAAAAGTACTACATACATATTTCGAGAACTAAGTTCTCATCATCAGTAGTAGGTATAAGTGAAAAGAATTAAACAGAGTAGTTAAAATTACTTAACATGTCAATCATGCCAGAGGTCCTAACAACTCTCAGAGTTGTTTATTTTTCTTTTACATCTGCGGCGTAGAAATTTTCTACCTTGTGCATCAAGTTACAAAAGAGGTCACATTTATGACTTGAAAAAAATAATTTTAAAACATCAAGAAATTTTCTCGTCTTGAAGCTTTGTTTATAAAATAGTTCTCGTCTCACCCGAGACGAGACGAGCGAGATTCGAGAAATATTTCGCGACACCCGAATCCCTATACATCATTTTCTTACATAATTTCTGACGTTACAAGGCAAGTAAAATTAATTTTGCTTATGGTTTCAAATATAAAATTTCATGCTCTAAAATTGTTCGATGTACGAGTCACCACCCTATATAAATACCGATTCCTTATTCTAGAATTAAAATTGTACACATATTCGCTATAACCGGAAGTGACACAAAATTCTTAATATGATCATATTATGAGCCTTTTCGTTTATTTTTTTATATCTCTCAAAAAAACGAATTATTCCCAATTCCTCCGACTTCTCGCCAAAAACCCTATATAGGAAGTCAGATTCAATTTTGTCTAATACAGATGTATACCAAATGTACCCCTTTTTGGAAAGTGGCAGAAGCAGAAGTGTGTGCAATCCTCATCTGTAACAAGCTGCCTTTGTGCAGCGCACGTCAAGACAAGACAAACAAACGCGAATAATACAATTTGGCAAACATGCACAACACAGCAACAGTCCGCCGCATTCATATGCAAAATGCATCTTCGCGGCAGCCAAGACGTTGCGATGCCCACACTACACTCAATCGAGCATTCTACACGTCCATACATCTGCCACTCACGCCAATACGACGCTCAACTTCTAATGTGCTAAGCGCTGGATTCTACAAATTTACCACTATTTCCAGTTGTATAGAAATGTATTCAATGAGAGTATAACTTCAAATTACTATATCAGTGGTGTATTGGATATACAATGTTGTTCCGGTACTATCACAGAACAGTTATATACAGAAGCGACACTCGTTGTCGGTACCTTTCATGTTATCCTATTTAGTTCTATGACCTTGGAGCATTGTGTAGACCTTTAAATTTGTTGACTCTCCCTAAGATGTGACGAAACTTTCTGATTTTAAACAATGAGACGACCTTCAAATTTGTTGCCTTTCCACATCTCTCTCTAATTTTCGTTTCTCTGTCTTATTGTCGCTTCTGTATAAACCTATTCTGTCGTATAGTCACAGAATAGTTACATACGGAAGCGACACTCCCTGTTGGTACCTTTCATGTTACCCTATTCAGTTATATGACCTTGGAGCATTGTGTAGACCTTTAAATTTGTTGCCTTCCCCTATCTCTCTCTAAGATGTGACGAAACTGTCGCTTCTGTATCTAATCACAGAATAGGTTTATACAGAAGCGACAGAGAGACAGAGAAACGAAAATTAGAGAGAGATGGGGAAAGGCAACAAATTTAAAGGGATCATTGATTAAAATCGGAAAGTTTCGTCACATCTTTGTGGCACGAATTTCTCTGTTTATCAATCATTAACGGGCGTAGAAAATTTTCAATAAGGGAACAATAATAAAAATATGAAAGTACAGAAATCGATCTCTAAGAAGCAAGAAAAATGTTATATCACTTTGATAAAAGTAAGGAAAAATAATTATAAAAAATATAATATTATTATATTTCAAATACTCCACAGGGAAAGTAGCTGTATCAGCCTTCCATGCTTTGTTGAAGTAGTCGAAATTGTACTTGTTTAACAATTGTTTACAAATACACAAATGTGAAGCTTGTGACAGGATTTGTGAACAAAATTTTGAATTGGACAACAGTATATTTTTACTTTATAAATATCATGATTTGGAGAATTCTAAGTTTGTAAATATAAAAACAACACACGAATAACTTTATAATTACATTTATATATATTGTTTAGAAAATACTGAAAAATATTGAAAAATTGATTTGTATTAATTAAAGGTATAGGATATTGCTTGTACGAATTAGCAAAAAAAATGGGTTTCAACTCGTGAAATTCTCCACGAGATTATTGAGAAAATATGTAAGACTCAGAATATTTTAAGTTACGAAAAATAGTAATATGAATCTTCTAATCATAATGAGAGATATAGGAAATTGTTCTTATTGATGAACTTCCAAAATACAAGCATTTAGTTTAATAAAAATATATTTACTGTTCACTAAAATAAGTAAATTCATATTTACTACAAATTCACAGAAATGATTTAGTACATTTAGTACCAAATAATGGTATCTAAAAAATTATTTTCGCAGTTATTTCTTACACGAAAACAAAACCAGAAAGCAAAATGGAATGAATGTTTGGAAAATATCATGGAAACAGATTTCACGATTGTCATAAATAATATAATTCAAATGACTTTATTTTAAATTTATCCAAATATTAAAATGTCTGAAAGTTTATTAAAAATCAGACATTTCATTGAATCATGTAATTTTTTTTGTTAAAAACTTTCATAATTTTCCGTGTTTCATTTATTCAGAGCCCTTTCCCTAGGAAAAAAAATAAGTATTTTGTACACTAAAGAATACTGATTTTAACCAATAACAATTGTCTTCGATCGGTATTTTATATATTTGTAATAGTTTCATATAGTAAGCCGCTAATGCAAGATAAAACGTCGTATATCACACGTGAGTGAGTTGTTTTCATTTCGTGAGAATTTGCATCGACCACATGGATAGCGAGTAGCGACTTATTTCACTCACTTATGAAAAATGGCTTATAGTATTCAAATATATAATAATGTGTTCCTGTATCTCCTAAGCGGAGCATAGGGCAACCGAACACACCGAGCCGCAGTTCTAACTGCCGTACTGTCGGTTGTTTCATTTGCCAGTGCTACTTCTATTTAAGATGTATAGATAGCAAGTCTATAGCATCCGAGTGTGATACACAAGTAGCTGTGTTTTTTATTTTACGACAAATCACACGTTGTCGGTCGCTGGGACTTGAACTGAGGATCTCAGGTTCGTATGACGTCACAGCGAGCTAAGAGATGTGCGCTAGCTCGCTCAGCCATCCAGCCGACAAATATACTCTATTTAATAATTTGTTAACTCTTTTCAACGAAACCAATTACCACTGATTGTAATTCAAATATGAAATTTAAAACTTAGACCTTATTTGGAAGAATTTTTAATTCGGATTTTAACAAATACTCACAGGTACATTCATAAAATCTTTTTTAAAAAAATTATAGACAAAATTATTTTTATGTTTACCTGTAGGAAAATCTCCAGTTTGCAGTAACCCAATCACATATGAAATATGACTAAAAACAATATATCCATCATCCAGTTTCAACCCCGGGACCTTCATGCCGCCTCCTGGTGGCACGTCAAGGAACTTGACCTCTCCAGACGACTTCCGTGTAGCCAGACTCACATTCCCATTTTCCTTCAGAGTCTCATTCTCTTGTCTTAAATACTGAAGCGTCTCCCCAGCAACTAAACTTGTTTTATTCTGCAGATTGCGTTTGTTTATAGAGATCCCAGTAGCCGTGGACTCATCACCCGAGGTGATTGGTTTTTGTTTTACGGAGAACACTTGATTTTTCTTTAATTCGCAATTATTTTCTCGTTTTTGGCGAAAGCGGAATGGATTGTAGTTTATTTTGTAGTTGGAGGTGATGTATTCAGCAGACGATGTTGCTTGTTTTTTAGATGTTACAAACAGGTTAAGATTTCTATTGTTGTAGTTTAGTTGTAAATTTAAATTATATATTGTTTTAGAATTGTCTGAATTTGATTCACACAAACTTGATACACAAAATATTAAAAATATTTTAGTTAAATACATTTTGAATTACAAATTCTAACATGAAAACGCATGATACATTTTGTTTTTCTTTTTGAAACAGTGTGTTAATAAAAAGTGTTACTGTATTATCTTCAAATTTATTTAAGTACAATGTTAAAGAATTATGAAGCACTAAATCCACAATTGCTCAATTGTTGAGATAAACAGGCACTGTCACAGTAACAATAAAGAGTTTAATAGGTAAGTAAAGCAACAATGTGGTGTATAGCAATGAAGTTAGCTAATGAAGAGACAGTAAAAATAACAAGAGAGCGTCGCAGCGAGTTAGTGACTGGTTTGTGGTCAGCCGTGGTCATCGCGGGGGTGGAATGTATGCAGGGGTGGCTTGCACGAAATTTCAAACAAATTTACTTGAATTTCAAACGCGATATTTGATTCCCCAAATTGTGTGAATGTATGTTATAAATATAATCGGGCACTTTGGTTCCTTTCTGAAATGAAATTTTTATTGATAAAGATTAAAAATTAATTATTCTTAAAAAACTTGTTCGTGAACAAGACAGATTTGAATATATATACATATCTGTTATTTATTTTAAGAAAGATCTAATGTAATGTAATTTTTAATGTGAATTGTTAATTTTTTAATATGCTTATTTCGATATGCAGCATGTTAAACTCTTAACTAATTGAATTGATTAAAGGCTCATTCCCAGCTACGGTTTTAATTTTATGTTTTAGTTTTTATTTTATTTCATATCATGATGAAGATTATAAAATATCCCTTTTGGAACACAATGTCGGTTTAATGGGAGTTTTCATTTTTAGTTTTAGAAATTGCAATCTCTTGCAACTAAAAAATAAAACTAAAATTAAAACTAAAAAATGTACAGAAAATGATCACGCCCTTAGGCATATGATATACTTTTTTTGCGGCTAAAAGCTAAAATTAAAACCAAAATTAAAAAAAATTCTTTGAAATTAATGATTTTTCATTTTGTTTTCAAACACTTAAACGAGTTGAATAAAATCAATTTTTTCTTTGTTTATTTTCATTTTAATGTACATGTTTTTTATATCATTGGAAAAAGAATAAAATCTCTATTTATCTGTTTAAAGAGCCTCATATGAAAATTAGTATGAGTTTCTCAGTGTTCAAGCTACAAAAATATTGAGGACAAGTTTTTACTTGCATTTTAGTGGTGTAACTTGTCAGCCTATAACTTCTTTCAAGAATCTACAACTTATAGTTGGATCCGAACTACTACTACTAAAGATACAGCGGTATTTTTATTTGGATAACGATTGGCGTAGATGAGATTTAAACTCCAGTGCGTACAAGTTTTTCTTTGCATTTTAGTGTTGTAAGTTGTCAACCTACAGCTTCTTCCAAGAACCTACAACTTATAGTTGGATCCGAACTACTGCTACTAAAGATACAGCGGTATTTTTATTTGGATAAAGATTGGCGTAGATGAGATTTGAACTCTAGTGTGTACAAGTTTTTCTTTGCATTTTAGTGGTGTAAATTGTCAGCCTATATCTTCTTCCAAGAACCTACAACTTATAGTTGGATCCGAACTACAACTACTACAGATACAGCGATATATTTATCTGAACAAAGATTGGCGTAGATGAGATTTGAACTCCATTATTAGATACAAGTGCGTAAGGGTGAAAGTTTGTAGTGTTTGTAAGCAAGTCCAGGTCTGCAGGAATCGTAAGACTTCGGGATTGTGTGCGGGGCTTCTGAGTAACGGGCTGCTGTTGCTGGCTGTCTGTTTGTGTGCCAGGCTTGTCTCGCAACAATCTCATTTACAACTGAATACTTTATGCCCTAATCCACACATTCACACACCAAATACCTCACGTACTTCACCACCAGCCACCAAAAATTTAAGGATAAATATTCATCTTATTATCTTTTATAATCTTTAGGATGATCATATGAATTGTATGTGTTTAATTTAGTACAAGGATTCTCAAAATTATCTTCATTTGTTCATAATAAATAATTTAAAAGTTTTTCTTTCATTTAGCGTCTACAATAAAGCTGTTTCTGCACCCAAAATAATGCATTAATAATAGTTTTTTAAGGTTGATGTCTCTGTGAAATGTCAGAAATATCACATTTAATTATAGCAATACAACAAATGTACTTTCCATGTTTGTTCATCTTCAAGCACTGATAATAATGAAGACAGAATCTGGGATCTTGTGCATTCAGATCGTCAGTTGACAGTATTAAATGATTGGGGAAGAGTTAAATTTGATTCACACCACTGTTTTGACTAACTCATTGGAAATAAGAAAAATAGACGCAGAAATGATTAAAAAAAAGAGATTTTGGCCAGTAAAAACATTCCTGTGCCTCCTCAGTCTCTTTATTCACTTGACTCGAGTTCTTGTGACTTTTTCCTCTTCCCGAGATTAAAAAATCACCTTAATCTAACTCATTTTCGGATACTTCAAAACATTTAAACGGCTATAACCGACCAGCTGAAGGTGATTCCAGTATCCGAGTTCCAGCACTGCTATAAGGATAGGAAGAACCGTCTCCAGCATTGTATGACTTCCCAATGAAGTTATTTTCAGGGAGACAATATTGTAATTCTATTCGAACAATTAACAAAAATTTTATTACTTAATTCCACACCTTGTATTAATGAACAATATTAGTATTACTTCAAACAGGTGGACATTCACTAAAATTATTCATTTTTAGCTTTAATCAATAGAATAATGAAAAATATTAGACCCGTATTTTTTATTTTTTCCCAAATTAACTAATGATAAAACTACTATTAAAAATGATATCCTTCAAAACGCGGCAGAATTACCCCACTTTCCTCCTTGTCCAGCGATGTTTCAAGATTCTTACTCAACTTCACTTCGTTTCAAACGTCAAATATAATGTAATAATAACTTCAAAACTGACAAATTGCATAATCTTCTTCAAATATAGTGACACATAAAAGCCTTATAATGTTGAATGTTTTAAATCACAGACTGTCCACTTTACCAACTTTCAAACGCGTCTAACTACAATATTTGAGATCTGGCATAGACCACGTGGATAACTTCACCCCAGAAAATAATATTATATAAGCTAAAATGTAAATAAAAAAGAATTATATCATATAGAGCAACAAATTAAACATTGTAGGTTCGATTTAAACAAAAAAAAATGCAAGACCTCGTTGCTATATGAAAATAATTTTCAATTCCTTTTCATTTGTAAACGATTAGTAGATTGTTCTAAATGACATGTTGGTGTTTTCATTTGAATGTAGGTATTATTTATTTAATTATTTCTTAATGGGTCTTATTATCACACGAGGAAAGTTGCTCGAAATAAGAAAAGTTGTCGTAAGAAGTTAAATTTTCGATACAAGTCCGTGTGATAATATATTAAAAAATAAGCAAGACCTTCAGGAACCGTTATCAATTAATTTAAAGGATATTAAAAATATAACCGGGCTTATTCTAGTTCAATTTGGAATGACATGTTCCACCTAGGAATGTTGTGCTTATTTAAATGTAGGAAATATTTATTTAATTATTTATTAATGAATCACATTATCACACGTGGAAAGTTGCTCGAAATAAGAAAAGTTGTTGCCAGTAGACAAGTTGTCGATCCAAGTTCAAGTGATAACACCTTAAAAAGTAACCAAGATCTTAAGGAAACGTATTCTGCTAATGTACCTGAATATTAAAAAATCTGGTGTGTCCAACACAATACCTCCCGCCACTGTAGTAAGATATTCTATATAAGTTTTTCAATACATTTAATTTGTAGTTTTAAAATTAGTTTGTTATTGCAGTTCAGAATATTTTTAATTCATTTCATACCTAAAATTTCCTTCATAAAATTTGTATGACCAATATGAAAGCTATTTTTGACGTTACTAAAACCGGAACCGAACTTACTTTGATTCACGCATGCAAATACATTCCTAATGTTATTATATTTCTTCCATCTTTTCAAATTTTACAATAAAATTACTTCATTTTTACATATTTTGTCTTTTACACTTACTTACATCAAATTTGACATATGAATAAGTCATCTGTTTTATCGAAATTCCTCAGCCTAAACGATATGTAAAATTATTATAATTTGTATATTTTTTTCTATCTAGCTAGAAGTTATATATAAACGTAATTATGCAGATCGGTAGAAAATTAAAAAATCTTTGTATTTATAATAACGAAATTTGCGAAAATATGGTATTTAGAGGTATTTTTTAGGAAAAACGGTTTAAAATTTCAAGTAAAGTACTACTTCCGGTTAACCAATTGTAGTCAAAATCTAATCAGTTCATCATATTACAATAGAACTCTTAAATACCAAATATTATATTTTTTACATGTATCGTATTGGAGTTATCGTGGACGAAAAATCGTCACAGACACACATACACACACACACACACACACAGACATACAGACATCACGTTAAAAATAGTAAAATCGTATTGTAGGGACCCTAATTCGTGCTCATATGTTGAAAACTCATACACGAGAAATCTGACCAAAAACAATACCTCCCTTATCTATATATTGATAGGCGGGAGGTAAATAGTAGCCGCACTTATTCTAGTTCAATTTGAAATTATATAGTAAGTTCGATCTAGGAATGTTATGCCAGAGATGATTTTCCTCTGTTTTATTACGTTGTAATTATATCATAAATAGTTTGTATTTGTTTATAAAGCATTTTGCGGCGGTGAAAGGCAAAGTTGTCCGGCCTTTGATACACTCGTTGGCTGGAAGTAAACAATATTGTCTCGGATGGAGGGTAGTAATATAATTTAGTATCGCATGTGCTGTAATGAGTTGCGTTAGCAGCGTAGTTAAGGAAGGAACTATCGAATTAGTTAAATTCCGCTAAGTTCGTGCAAACTTACCGCTCGCGAGCGAACCGGTAAAGTGAGCGGTAACTCGCTAAGCTTACGCACACAGCCCACTTCTCCTGGGGCTGATTGTTACGCCAACACCAAAATACACCTCCCGGGAAACTCAATATTTATATCAAATCATTATTATGGAATATGGAGTACATATTTGCACTTGATTTATTCACATTTAAAAATTATGGTGATCACATCTCTATACTGTTTATTTTATTATAAGTAACATAACACCATGGCCGGATTTATATTTTTGGGGGTCTCTGGGCAAAAGTTTGATGGGGGCCCTTTTTGAAGATGGAATATTTTATGATTGTTTTTTTAATAAATTGTTAATTTAACAAATAATATTTGAGTACTTTTTAACACCATTTATGATCCTGATGAAGACTGATTTATAATGGAAACGTTGGTGTTATAGTAGATTTTATTAAATAACTGCTACTCCACAAGTTTTTTCCTAATTACTAATTATCCAATTGAATAAAAGCAATTCTGTATTAATAAATATAAAATTTAGTTTTGGCACTTTTCTTGCTTTTTTCTAGTAAGATATTCTATATCTTTATATAATAATACTTTTAAAATATAATTTTTGATGTTTTAGGTGTTATTCAATCATAACAGTTCTCAGCCTATTTTTTAATATTGTTAATTTTTAGAATGATATTTCTGCGATTCAATTTGTTATCATAAAAAGGAGATACCTATATATTCTCAAAATTAAGTCGTTCCGTTATACTTTAGTAAAGTTACAAGTACATAAATTTTGATGTTTTCCAGGCAGATTCTTTCTTATTTTCCGATAATGTAAATTGTTTACAAATTTTTTAACTTGGTGGGCCCAGTCTGCCCACGGCCCACCCTTAAATCCGCGCCTGATAACAAGAGCCATTCATTTATTGGTAAACTTTACCATAAATTGTTGAGCATTAACAGACACACGAGTTTCAAGGACATTTAAGAATATTAAAAATCATTTTCAGGGCAGCCGCTAGGCATTTTGAGCGTTACAGGCGGCGTAAAAGTAAAAATTTCTGCTCCGGTGGCATAGAAATTTAACTTCAATCTTATCATTCAAGTCACAAATGATCTCACATTTATGACGTTTAAATAAAAAATATATTTTCGTACATATTACTATTCTTGCACTTCTTTAAAAAAACAACTTTGATAATTTTACATTAATTAATAGAATTTAATTTGTTTTACTAGATAATACAACTAAACTATTTAGTTAGGTCTTAATAAATACACAATTTTACAATTTTGTATAAAAATATTTATTTTAAAATTACCGTTAAAAAGTGTGGGTTTATACCACTGTGATAATTTTGTTATTTATTATAAAATGAATTTAAGAGATAATCAATAAACTTCCTAGTTATTTTCTAGTTTTCATTTTAACCTCCATGTCTGCTCCAGTACGATGTCGACTACAATCAATAACGCGGTAATAGAAATATTTTATTTTTAGTACAATAGTCTTAAATTTTTTTTTCTACGACCACTATGGAAAGTGGCATTTTTCTCACACTATAACTATAAAGCTTCAAAGTTGCGTATTTCCCCAATCGTGGGTTAAAGTGTAATACGGTATTTACCAACATTGCGCATGTGCAGTGTAGAAAATATCGTTTCCCACAGTAATTACCAACACTGTGGCACTCGTGCAGAATAAACTATTTCCCATCTTGTAGGATTGCAGCACTCGACTTCATCCCGTGCCGAAACTTTCACACCTTGTAGGCGACATTTTGCACTTGTTATACAATATACTATTAATTCTAAAAAAAAAAAACGATAGTAAATATTGTTGTCATGACTGTAGAAAATGTAATTAGTACTATGTTCGTAAGTAGATATTTAATCCTTAATACGAATTAAGAGAAAGTATTTAAAGAATTTTAATTCCCTTGGGAGATTCGAGTGAGGAGAAAATAATCTTGTTCTTATTACATCTTGCAAAAAGAGAAAGAATTAATCTTAATTTACTCCGCCAAACAGTGAAACTAGTGAATTTTTAATTACATCCAAAGTACATGTAATTAAGTTTAGAAAATTGCTGTTCCAAATGTATTCGAAGTTTGAAAAGTGTACTTTAACAATTAGCCGGGATGAAAGCAAATTTTATTTTATTTCCTGCGTTGCACACATTTTTCATTTTAGGCTCCCTTGGCGTTTTTGTGTCCGTTGTATGAGAATGAATGAGTGTTTGTGTGTTTCTTCTTTTTTAATTGTTTCCGACATGCCCAAATGTTTTATTAAGAACTGAATTACAAACATGCGTTTATTGTTACTCAAATTATGGACCTACACATGTTTATATTTTTTAAAGCGGAAAATTAACATATTAAAAATTAACATTTTAAATTAAAATATATTATTATTTTGCATTATAAAATGAAATTTTAATTCATATTTTCATGTACCTTTTTTAAATAAATAATTATCCTAACATTGATGTCACTTTATATTTATAATTATGTTGTATGTTTAAATCCAAATAATGGCATTTTGAGGCTAAATTTTGAAAATAAATATCTCGAAAATGAAAAAAAAAAATGTTTCACGGCTTGACTTGATATTCAAGCTTGACTTGAAGTTGTGTCAAGTTCATATCAAGTCAAGTAGAAGTAGCCGATTTTTTTGTCAAGTTAAGTAGTAATATTTCAAGTACAGGAAACAACAAGTAAAGTCCGTTTTGGACTAGTGTATAAATTGTACAAGATCTTGCACCATTTTTGATACAAATTAAATTGGCTAGTATCAAACAGCAAATTGGTTGAAATATTGTATACGATCGTAAATGTGTTAAAAAAACAGAACACATTCTATTTTTCATACAATCTATCAGTTAATTTGGCTGTGAGCATGCGCATGTATGAATTTTGTGATCACACGCGTTTCTAACGTTTACTTGTTTTAATTGTATAGTGTAATTATAGAAAACTTTGTGCTACTACTGGTATAGTTGTAAGAATGGCAAACTTTAAATTTAAATGAATTTATGGTTAATTTTACTTGTCACATAGACATATTCAAGGAAACTGCGCAGAATCAGAGCCAATATATTGTATAAGAAATTGCATTAATATCATACAACACGTCGTCATAATGTAACAATTTTTGGTACAAGATATTGTACTATGGCCAATCAGTCGATGTTTTGGCCCACTCGAAAATTTTACTAATAAATTTATTTTATTTTCATTCAAGAGTTAATTTTAGAACGTATTGTAACGTTTAATTTAAGTGAAGTGTAAAAATAAGTAAAATACGAATATTTATTTAAATAAGTTTAATAAACGAAATATGAATAATAAAAGATAATAAAAAGAACTAACACCATGAAAAAACAAATATAAACACTAATTTAAGAATAACAATTATTAATAAAAACTTAAACACTAAGATTATTTATTTAAACATTTAACTCTACACAAAATTTATTTTCACGATATTTATTTCCATTAACTGTTAAACTATGCGTATTCATATCGAACTGTCCTCGCGATTTCTACTGCTCAGGCTTAAATAATGAAGTAATTGAGTTCTAAAATGTTCTCGTATTTTCCACGTACTAGTACATAGAAACGTTGCGAACAAGTCTTAACATGCCTGCTAGCGCCATTCTTATATCTTTATTTCACCCAACGTTTCAAGACACGTTTTATCCTCTCAAAAATTAGTGTTAGAGGATAATTTAGATGAGACACAGTTCACATTTGAAGAATGGATAGAAAATCAAAGCGGAAATAATGATGAAAATAAATCTTTGAAAATATCAATTTCTACTTCAGTTTAGCAAATTGTATTATTTCCTCTTGCCTATCGCATGTATGTTGTGTGTATCTTATATACTCACAGACCCTCTTTTAAATATTTACGTATTTTATTAATTAAATACCAAACAAATATTTTCCTACGTAAAACATTGTTAAACACCTCGCCACATTTGAATTTAGCCCTGGTAAATAAAAAGCATCGATTTGAACCCTTATACGATCAAATATTTATTACCAAAAAACAAGGGTGCAAAAAGTGTATTTTTTGCGGGATTTCTTACCTTGTCCGTTTACGGATCACGTCTGGAATCTCCAGTTATGTGTTCGGCGTTCGGTCCATTGGCGTCCTTGCGGGGCAGATGGGGGCTAGAGAATAAAACGACTGGCAAGACGTGAGGAAATTTAAACACGAGACAGGCTTAGGCACAGCTCACTGCATATACAAGATGGATGGAAACCTACATTCGGAATCACATCTTACATCATGCTGCCTTTTTTCTTTCTAGGGCAGTGGGACATTTTAGCAGTTGTAACAGTTAGGGGTGTGGTTCTGACAAGTGATAACCCGAGTTCGAATCAAGTGTGTTAAATGTTCTTGACGGTAAAAATATATTATTATTGATATCTGCTATAAAGCAGATTGGTACATTCAGAAATTCAGAAGTGAGTGATATAATTATGTTCAGATTATTTCCAGTAGTTAATACCTACGTCATCAATTTCTGCTGCAAGAATTATCAAACTTTTATCTTGCATCTTTGTCGTATACGCATGGCATAGATGAGACTTTTATTCTTTATCTATTATCGTAAGTGTTACATAGGGGTATAACGTGAGTTTCAGCTAAGATGTAACATATTCGAATCTGTCATTACTCATTACTATGGATAAAACTTGTTATATGCCACCGTATCGTTCCAGATAAAATGTAAATAAGGAATATAGGTTGTCAATGTCAAATGCAACTGACATCATAATTCACTGATTTATAAATAATGTAAAGTAGAATAAGTAATAATAAAAAATCAATATATTTACTACGTATATAATGAATTACAACAAATAATTTAAACGATTATAAAAATTATCAATTAAAGAATGTAATATATCGGGAGTAATTGTAAATGAAACTTCTCTAATTTTGAAATTAAGTTTTTCTGAATTTTCAGTTTTTCCCGTATAAACTTTAGATTTTGTAAACCCCCAGTAAGAGAAGTCATTAGGAGACATCTGAAGAATGCGATGGCCAGTTAATTTCTTCCTCACGTCCTATCCAGCGATGAGGAAATATTCTGTCCAAATATTCTTTTACTATTCGATGGTTGTGAGCTGGATAACCGTCGTGCTGAAACTATATTTCGTTCATATTTATGTTTAAATTATTTAAACTTGGTATAATCCGATTTTGTAATAGTTCCAAATATATTTCATCATTAATATTTCCAGTAATAAAAAATGGTCTAATTACACGATTCCCAATTAAGCTAGCCCAACTTAACTTTTATTGGATATTGAGTCCTACTATTTTTAAATAAATGTAAATTGTGCCTGGTCCAATAGCTACAATTTTGTGAATTTACTTCTCCTGTTGTAAAAAGGTGCACACTAAAATCGTCTAATTTTATAATTTTAGTTATGAGTAAAAATTAAAAACCGTAAAATTTACATTTTCGTTCATATCTAGTAACCTATGCATTTTTTTAATTTAACCTCGTATCTTTTACCGTTCTCGATATCCCCGTACTTAACAAGTTATTTGGGACATTATGTATACTATGTGCGTGTAACCAACGATAAAATGAAATAGAAACAGTAGTATTACCGCGGTAACTGTTATTTTCATCTATTTATAAATTAATTAAAAAGGTGATATTGGCGTCGACAATTTGTGGTTCATTATGTGTTGCAATACTCCGTTTTTAAACTACAAACAGCACTAGACGATGTCACATTTACACCACAGCGTTAGTGAAATACTAATAGTTCTGAAAATAACTGGTTTTAATCGTGAAATATCACAAAAAGAGAAATAAAATAAAAACATGTGCAAATTCAACAAGAGATTTGACAACTACTGAGAGTTTGACGTTTCAATTTCGTTTGAGAAAGTTAACTTGAAATTTTTGCATGTTAAATGCGGCTTCATGACATGGCGCAGCAGCCAATTACAGGCTTTGATTTTCTCACTAGAATTTCTAGTTACTGTCTATAGTTTAAAAACAGAGTATAGTTTTGTTAGTTTCAACTACAACTCTTTTTGTATGTTTCATCCATAATTATATTTGGATATAATACTGTCAGTTTTTATATTTATTTATTTCGGAAATCACACGATTTCGCCCGATAAGATGACGTCATCGATCCCCCTTCCCCCACCGACTTAAATAACACGGGTACGATTGGTGACGTGAGCATCTACTCTGGGAAATAACCTGTAGAATTTAACGTGAGTATCAACTTTGAGAAATAAACCGTAGACTTTATATTGGTATGTCTGTAGGTGTATGTATGTAGGTGTACTCGCTGTTATGACTTTCCAAAAACATTTTTATGTTCACATAACGTCTTCTTTGTTTTGTGGAAACAACATTTCGTTAATGTCGTAAAAATAAATTGAAAATTCACAAAGGCGAAAAATATATTAGAGCAGGAAATTTAAGGAAAATTCGTTTCCAAATTTGTTTCCCTAGAGAAGCAGGCAAGAGTTTGACATGTGAAACTTTGCATAATGCGTATGCGTTTTAACTTATTCACCCCTCATACGTTCTATCATCAAACGTGCCGAGACAGGCTCAGAACTGCGGCTCAAATACTGAACGAGGTCGCACATCAATTCCATTTGGACCTTCTGCTCTCCAAGTTTAAATCATAATAATAATTAAAATAATAATAAAATAACAGTATCGTAGGGCTAGTGTGTAATGTTTAGATTTCTCTTAGGTGTTGGATATCATTAAAATAAATAAAATTAGCCGCCCCTTCAAGTTTTTTAATTGTTTATAAATAAGGTAAAATATAACAGAGAAGATAGTTTTCTTAAAAAAAGAATTTTATATCATGACTCTACAGGGTTTTTAATAAATGCTCTTTTTCATAATAAAATATTTGAAACAATAATTAAATATAAAGTATAATTTTGGATTTTATTTAGGAAATACATTCAGTGGCATAGTTAAAATATTTTTTGCAGGCGCTTAAGCGTTCTCAAATTTTCGTTGAGCGCCTGCAAAAATTTGAAAACTAAAAAATTTTTTTACATTCTGTAACAAAAAATGAAAGCGCTTTCACAAAAAAAAAATGTTTAAAAGCGAATTAAATTATATCTGAAGAATTCTGCTGGAGAAGAAAACTTGCATCATTTGTGATTCTTAAAATAAAGTACAAAGAAGCTAAATCTGAATCTGATATTAATTAATTAATTTATGAAAGCTACTTTTTAAATTGTATTTTGAGTTTGTTGTTGAATCATTAGTTTTTTATTTTTTGACATTTGATTTTGAAATATTTAACATTTATGTAATTTTAATTATTTATTGTTTGTTGTATGTTACAAGTATTTATTTCTTTTACCATTCAATTATGATTCCTAATTTTGGGGCAAATATAAATTTAACATAGATAGTATTGTCTAAAATGCAGAGTGCCTGGAAATCTCCTTTCCTAGCTAAGCCACTGAATTCATTAAGTTATTAATTAAATTTGCAATGAAATTACTATCTACTATTTGTAAATTTATTTTCATGTCAGTCAGGTTTTAATGTAAACGATCTTGTTTCATTGTTTGTTAGTCCAAAATATTATAAAATTATTCATAATTTGAAATTCAGCGTTTTATCTTTTGTTGGTTTTAATGGAAAACATTGCAAAATAGTCTAAGTAGCAACTTGCTATAATAAAATGAGGGCGAAAATAAATAATAAAACTACGATATCACGAACAGAAAATAAGAACCAAAAGTTTCGAAGTCACTATTCCATTAAATGATATTACAGAAAACTAAATTGTAATTTGTGAGAAACCACCAATAAAGAGTTTCATATATTTGGTGACCGACGATAAAAAGTACCGACACCAAATTGCGGCCCAATAAAAATTGTTTATCTGATAAACATAAAATAGAATGAAAAGAGGGTATGAATTTGAAATTTAATAAATTAAAATAAGATTGATAGTAATATTATTTTATATTATTTCCCGCCTCTTGACTACTATTTTATTATATTATCCCCAGTAAATTGCACATGACCGTTGGAGGTAAATAAAATCTAATAAGGCAAAAATCATGTACCAAGTTCATAATATCCGGCATTACTGTTTTACTTATAACCTTTTTTTACTTGTACGTGCAATATATTGGAAAAACTTTGTGTTGATTTAAAGCGGTGGAAAGAAATATATTTCCAGTAAAATTAAATTACATTATACAATATATTTCTGATATTGGCACATGTCATATACATATATTTAAATTTCTTAAATGATTTTCTCATTCAATGCTATAGTAGAGTACAGAAAATTAAATTTACTATTTATAGTTTTATATCTCTATATTCGAAACAATAAAAAATTGGGGCAATTAATCGGATAAATATGTTAGAAATATTTTAAATTATCAAATAAATATAATTCAGTCATTAACATTGGTACAGTGGTGGGATTTTATTAGATTCACCGTTGTTTTATCTACATTTCTATCAATCTTTAAAATTGGTGGCAGCGGTAGGATTTTGTTTGGTGCACTGTTATTATTTTATCTACAACTATTGAAATATGGGTACATTATACGTGTGATACTACATATAATATACTACTCATATTACACAAGTGTAATATGAAATGTTATATTACACGCTACACTTTTCTGTAATAAATAGAGTATATAATTTAAGACATAACATTTTAATAAACTGTTAATTCATTAATAATATATATTTTATTATAAATATCAATATAAATGATTATAAAAGTATAATAAATACAATTTGAATAGTTATTTTGACATTCAAGTGCTACTGTGGTGCCATCTGTTAAGCTATATATGAACTACTCGCATCTAACTGAATATTTAACAAATAATATCAGATTTTTTATATGCCTGTTAGTTGTAGATAAAGTATAGTATTTGACTCGCATAATATGGCTACATTACACTCGGATGATTAAATATACTCGCTACCGCTCGTATTTTTAATTACAATCCTCGTGTAATATAGCCTACATATTATGCTTGTTAAATAATATACTATATCTTAATATTTAACTAAGTTACCAACCATTGATGGAGTTATTATATTATATAAATAAGATTATTTTCATTTAAACGATTAAAAAAAAAATTAAAAAAGAATTGTTAATTTGTCGCATAAGTTATAGGCCATTTCCAAATTCTGACTGACGCAGAAAAATGTTTACCCTATTATTAATTAACAGGAGCTATAATACGAATATTACAATAAAATATATATCAATAAATAAAACAAGAGCAAAGAAAATAATCAGCAGTAAAAAGATCAAAAAACGAAATATGTGAACATATGTTATTGTAGCGGTCCCAAGGTCAGTTCGCGAGCGGACCTGTTATAACAGCTTCTATTGTTCTCTTTGCGAGAGGGCTGGAGAACATTCCAGAGCTTAATTGTTCTACTATAAAAACCCCGTACAGGAGATCGCGAGAATAGTCTGATATTAGTATGCGTTGTAAAAATAAATAGTTGGTGATGTAAATATATTGTGGAAGTAAATATTGCGTAGTTTTAAGTGTTTAAATAAATAATCTTAGTGTTTAAGTTTTTCTTAATAATTGTTAGTCTTAAAATAGTGATTATGTTTGTTTATTCATAGTGTTACTTATTTTAATAATCTTTTATAATTCATATTTCGTTTATTAAACTTAGTTATATACCTATATTGGTGTTTCAATTATTTTCTTACACTTCGCCTAAATAAATAAAACGTTACAGTATGATAAAGTTTAAATTTTAGAAATAGTACAAGTAAGAAGAGACATTGTAGTGAACAGTTCATTGAAGGAATAATTTGAGTGTAATATAATGAATATTCGCATTTTTGAGAAGGAATATGCGTGGAGCCGGTTTATCTGTTGCAGCATCAGTGACACAATTTGGCGTCCGGGACTGGTGGTAAAAGTGCCAGGGGTGCAGTTTTTCTTGGCTGTAAATGAAAATAAATCGAGCGGGACGTTAATCAGGCTCGCTGCAGCCATAACGGGCCTAACGATCACTGCCATCTCGATACCGGCTAAACGCTAACGATTGCTCCGCCGAGACAAGCACGCATCGCCACGCACAAACACCTGAACGTCGCATTAATGACGTCACCAGACACAGACAAAAGATTGTCCCAAAAATATTAATGCATCTACAAAAATATATGCAAAAGTAGGGTTCTAAATATAATTCTCCCGACATCTTTAGGCTAGAGGTGCGTGATTAAAGTTTACAACTAACGCACGGACGCCCATTTTAAAAAAATTTTTTGAGGGAAAAATTTCTAATAATGATCTAAATCAAAATATAATATTGCTACCAAAAGTAAATTTGAAAAAGGAATGAATGGAGACTAAAAAACCTTATTGTTTATTTTATTTTGTGTTCAGGTTTCAGTAATCCAGAGCAACCAAATCTGCCCCAGAATGTGCTCTGGTTTCAGCAGAACTAGAATTAGGGCAAACACTTTTGAGTGCTCTAATTCCTGACCCACTGAAACCAAAGAACAATTCAGAGCAGTAGAGTCTGCTCCAAAATGTGCTCTGGTTTCAGCAGGCCAAAAAATAGAGCACACGACAAAGCTGTTAACATTCCCGGTCAGCTGAACTAGATCACCAGGCGGGGCGGAGGCCCAAAGACCCACTACCTCCCCGGCGTCCCGCAGAGCGTACAGTGTGCTAGCATCTCAGGATCTCTGACATATCCTTAGACACGCATTATTAACAGTCATACAGATTCCTATTGCCTGGCATTATAGCTGTACTAATAAGAATTTTAAAATGAAAATTTGTATACCTATCTGTTATGCGAGGATTTCACATTATAGGGTAGTAGACAATTACTAAAAAATAGAAGTAAAAGTAGTTATAGGAAGCTCAACATTATTTTGTTTTTCAGTCAATTATAACAATTGTCACTGTCACACATAAAACATTTATTTCCATAGGTAAAGGTCATCATAACACAAACAGATGAACAATCACATGACGCAATATGTCCACAAAATTCGAAGTAGTTATCACGATTGAACTAGATGATAGTGCAGTAACTGCAGATTACATTCGCCCAATTAAAGTTTCCCAAAACCACATATAAACATTATTTTAAGTTTCAGTAAATTTTAACTGGGCGCATGTAATCTGCAGTTACAGCACTAACGCCATCTAGTGCAATCGTGATTACTACTTCGAATTTTATTTGATTGTTCATCTGTTTGTCTTTGTCTGTGTTGTAGTGATACTTATGTTATTAACTTGTTATTCGTTTACTATCAGGATTTTTATCAAATATAAAAATATGTTTGTAAAATTTTATTTGAAAATTATTAAGTTGAAATCTTGCTACCTTGTTTCATTGTTGCAAATACCCACGTCTTAATTGTTCGTACATTGTAAAAACCTAATAAAACAAGTGGAATTTCTATCCTTTTCCACGTGGCACTCGAAAGATCGTCACGAATCCTTATTACAATTATGAAACATTCATATTATTTAGTCCTGTTTTCGCTGAGAGGTTTTCGCACACTCGGCTTCAGCTGCTGAAAGAGTTTCAGTTTCAGTCGGCTGCACGCCTTCAGCCACTCACCTGCTTTCAGTTTCAGTGCTTGGTATTCATTATGTTAATGATGATTTTTTAATTTTGCAATTCTACTGCGGCAAATTTTCTCTAGTTATTTCACTTTATAAAAATATAATTTTGTAATTATTTTTTTATTACACATAAGGGGCTGTAACCACAAGAGTCATTTTATTTAAATCATGATTTGTTTTTTAAAAATCATCTAAGAAAAAATTAAAAAAAAGTTTATAAACAGCGAAGTTTTTTTCTCAATTATTATTTATATTCCTGTATATTTTTACTAGGGTAAGTGGGGGAGAGATGGACCGGTAGGAGAGATGAACTTTTGGTCTTTAAAGTACGTTAGAGGGATATCTCTCACAGAGAATGTTAATTTTGTTGTTTAGAGACAGTATAAGTAGCCACTTGAAAATTAATGCAGTCAACACTGAATAATTCAAGATTTACTTAAAAAATTAACAAACATTTTTTGTAACTTATATACGCAATTAGTTAATTACTACTTCTGTAAGTTTAAGCTAATTATTTATAGATATACTTTGTAAATATGTGCATAAGACTAACCTAAAAATGTAGTTCTATTTGTACACAATGATAAGTAATTTAGTGGGCCAGTTAACCTCTGCTTTGTGGTCAGATGAACAAACCTATGCTGAGGAGAGATGGGCCAGAGGATTTTTATTGTTAAAAAGATCTATTCAACCGGTAAACAGCAAACAAATCATTAACATATTGAAAGGTAGACGATCTATTTGATATTTTATGAGTTATAAAGAACTGTTTTAAATGGTTAATCAGAGGTTGATAACAATAAAAAACCTGAAGATTAAGAAAACGAATATGCGGGATGTAAGAAAAATTATTTTAAAGAATCGGTAAAGAAGGATGATTGGATAAAATGTGTAATTTGCTGCTTGCACGAAGAGTGTACCACATATGACAAATAACAATAATCTGTTGAGCATTTCATCTCTTCATAACCTTGGTCCGTCTCACCAGAAATGATTGATCGGTGTCATCGTGTTGGTATTAAATCTAATTCTAGACCGCGTGCAATTATTATTAAATTCAACTTTTATAAACAACGTACAATGGTTCTTAATAATAAAAAACAACTGAAAAATTCTAAAATATCAGTGGTGGAAGATCTTACTAGAGACCGGTTGAACTTAATAAAATGTGCAAGAAAAAAGTATGATTTTAAAAATGTTTGGTCCCGTGATGGTAAAATCTTCATTAATATAAATGGAAACGTGCATCACATTAAAGACACTGAATCACTGGCTGCAGCTCCCAATTTAAGAAATTGATTATTGTATATACCATGGAACTGCTACTAATTCTACTGCCACTACTACACGAATTTATTTTTTTCATCTTTAAAGAATATCTATTTTTGTAATTTTGTCATCTTTACTGATCTGTGTATTCTTGCAATAATATACGTGAATAAACATTTATGAATCTGAATCAATCACCTGTTTCAAGTGCTGAGGTCACTGAACTTTATAATGGTTTGTTTAAAATTGTACATGTAAATATAAGATCGTTAAATGCTAACTTTTTTGATTTTAAAGATTTCGTACTGGAACATAATTTTGATATTATTGCGGTTTCTGAAACTTGGATAAATTCAAACGCACCTCAATCCTTATTTAGTATTGATGATTACAATTTAATTAGCTCCGAGAGAATAAATAAGAGAGGTGGTGGTGTTGCTTTTTATGTTCGTAAAGGGATTAAATTCAAGGTATTAGATACAAGTTTCATTACTCCAAATAATACTGAATATTTATGGATCCAGTGTGCTATCTATAATTTTAAAATATGTGTTGGTGTAATCTACAATCCGCATAGAAACTTTTACAAGGATTTGTCAATTTTAGATAACTTTTTTGAAGAGTTTAATGTAGACAATGATTATATAATATGTACTGGTGATATTAATATTGATTTGTTTGAAAATAATTTCCGAACTAATTTTTTTCTTGATATTATGAAAACAAATAATATGCACCAATTAATTGTAGATTGCACAAGGCCTACTTCTAATTCACTTCTCGATGTTATGATAATATCTGATGATTCGATATGTAATAATTCCGGTACATTACCCTTTAATACTATATCAGACCACGAAGCAGTGTACTGTGTATTAAATTTCCCAACACCTGTTATAAATAAAAAAATTGTTACATATAGAGATTTTAGGAATTTAAACTTGGAATATTTAATGAAAGATGCTAATAACGTTAATTGGGATGAAATTTTTAATTTTAACGATATTAATAAAAAAGTTGAATATTTAAATAATAATATTTGTGAGCTGTTTGATGAATACGCACCTTTAAAATCATTCAAAACGAAAAGAAAATATTGTCCTTGGATTACACCCGTAATAAAAATTATGCAAAACAAGAGAGACAAAGCCCTGTTGGACTTTAAAAAGTGTAAATCTGAAGCAAAATGGAATTACTATAAAAGTATTAGAAATTTAACAACTTCTGCTATACGTCGGGAAAAAGAAGCGTATATAAAATATCAAATAAATAATAATATTAACAACACAAATTTGTTATGGAAAAATTTAAATAAAATTGGTGTAAATTCTAATACAAACTGTAATATTCCTTCAGAGCTTTGTAACTCATCTGATTACGGACAATATATTTTAAATCAAATAGAAACTACGAGTATTAATCCGAATACACTTAATAATTATGAAAATAGTATGTTCTCTGATAAATGTAACGAATTATTTAAATTTTCAGCGGTTACCAGTTTATATGTGGAGCAAGTAATTAAAAAAATTAAATCTAGTGCAGTTGGATTAGATGGAATCTCAATTAAAATGCTAACTCTAATTTTACCACGTATTATTAATCATATTACTCATATTATAAATTACTGTTTATTAAACGGAGTAGTTCCTAACGTATGGAAATCAGCCATTATTAAACCCATTTGTAAAAATTCTAATCCAAGTACATTTGACCATCTTAGACCGATTAGTATACTGCCAGTTTTAAGCAAAGTTCTAGAAAAAATATGTTTTGAACAGATGATGACTTTTTTAAACAAATTTGATATTTTACCGTCTTCACAATCCGGATTTAGAAAAAGCTATAGCACGCAGACATGTTTATTAAATATGGTAGATGATTTAATAAAAAGTTTCGACGATTCTCAAATAAGTTTAATTGCTCAAATTGACTTTACAAAAGCATTTGATCTAGTGGATTATAATTTATTGCTAGCCAAATTGAAATTTTATAACTTTTCACAAAATGCTCTTATTTTTTTCAAAAATTATTTACAAAATCGAAACTTCATAGTGCATATGTCATCTGATGATGGTACTTCTATATCATCTCTCATTCCATTATCACGTGGTGTACCGCAAGGTTCTATATTAGGACCTTTACTTTTTATTCTCTTTGTCGCTGATATGCCAACAGTTTTTAAATCTTGTTCTGTTTATTCATATGCTGATGATACAAACGTGGTCAAAAGTTTTAATTATAATGAAAGAGAAAGAGCTGTGGTAGAATTTAATCGAGACCTTCAAAATCTGAGTAAATGGGTAAAAAGTAATGGGCTATTAATTAACAATGAAAAATCAAAACTCCTTATTATCCCTACAGGAAATCAAGTCTTCCAACCTTCTTTATATCTTGAAGATACACAAATAAATTATAGTGCCACAGTGAAGACTTTAGGATTAAATATTGATAAAGAATTAAAATTTAATGAACATATAAAAATTAAATTAACGTCTGCTAGACTCAAACTTAGACATCTTTATCAATATCGTCATATATTATCATCTGAAATTAAATTGAAGTTGGTTAATACTCTTATTATGCCGATATTTGAGTATTGTGCTTGTGTATATGTCCCCAACCTTACAAAGCAAGACATTAATAGAATTACTCTCTTTCAAAATTCTTGTTTACGTTTTGTTTATAATGTGCGGAAATTTGATCACATATCGTCATATCGACAGGAAGCTAATATGAGTTTTATAGAGGAGAGAACTAATTATCTTTATTTATATCTAATTCATAAAATTTATACGACAAACATTCCATCCTACCTATATTGTAAACTAAATGTCAGAGAATATAACTATAATTTTCGTGGTACTGATTTATTTGTAGTTCCTTCTTTTAAGAAAACTAAATTTAAAGGTTCATTTTCATATCAAGCTCCTAAATTATATAACAAAATTCCTAATTCCTTAAAGTCTCTATCATTAAATAATTTTAAACATAAATTAAAATGTCTACAAACAACATAACTGAAGTATTAAAATTCAGCGTTCATGTATATTTTTGTATATTAGATTATAAAAATGATTGTTCATTTGTATTTGAATTTATTTTTTGTATGTATTATATACATTATGTATCGAGGGTTAGGTGGAAGAACAGCTTTTAGCTGAACCTCGCCTTTGAGTGGATCTCAATAAAGTTACTTATTATTATTATTATTATTATTATTATTATATAGCAGAGAGACCTTTTGAACCCGAATAAAATATATATTTTTTGTAGTTTCCAGAACATATTTTTTTTTTATTCTTATAAGTTAGCCTAGGCTATATGTTTTTACCTAAGTAAATATCGATGTGCTTATTTCAAAAGTTGCAATCTTATTACGCCTTTTCGATTTTATTCTGTAGCTTTATTATCTAACTTTTATTTATTTCCAAAACCTATAACCCCATATCAAAGTTGTATAGAGGTCAAACAAACCAAACTATAGTATTAAAACAAAAATTGTATTGACAAACGCAAAATATCCCAAAAATATTAATTTTTGTGCCCAAAATTTCGATTTTGGGAAATAGTGTACGTTGATAGATCTCGATGCGCTTATTTCAAATTTTGAAACGGAATTTAATTATCTCTTTTCGTTCCTGAGACATTTGCTGTCAAAGTTGCACCTCAAAAAAGTGAGTTTTTTGGCCATATCTCTGAAATGGGTGGAGATACAATCTTAACGATTATACCAGTCAATTCTATAGAAAAAGTTACATAAAGAAATGTTTTCTCCGCATATACGTTCTTTGGAACGATTAGGTGAAAAATGAGAAAATCGAGAAAACCTAAATTTCTAAATTTCTCCGAGGAACTTTTTTTCTCCAAAACTTTTCATTTTCTAGACTTAAGTAAATATCGATACGCTGATTTCAAATTTTCAAACCGAATTGAATTATCTCTTACCGTTCTCGAGATATTCGTACTTAAAGTCGAATTTTGACAATACCTAAAAAAACAGGTTTTTTAGGTATACCCCTTTAAGGGTTAGGTTTACGACTTCGGTGACCTCACCAATCGATTCTACGGGCAAAATTGCATAAGTATACCAATTTTTAGATTTTTATTGCGAAGGATACAATTTGTAGGCAAGAAAAACGAAAATTGCCAAAATCGAAAAAAATGCCTGATGCACCCCTTACGATTTTTTCGATTTTTGGTCATTTTCAGTTTTTTCCTTCTAGAAATTCTATCTGTTGAGATAAAAATCTGAAAATTTGTAAACTTATGTAATTTTGCCCGTAGAATCGAATGGTGAGATCGTCGAAGTCGTAAACCTAACCATTTAAGAGGTATACCTAAAAAACCTGATATTTTAGGTATAACTTTAAACTCAAATATTTCGAGAACGAGAAGAGATAATTGAATTCTGTTTAAAAATTTGGAATCAGCGTATCGGTATCTACTTAAGCCTAAAAAATGAACAATTTTGAGGACAAAAAGTTAAGAGGCGAAAAATTGAAATTTGTTTTTTTGTTTTTCTTATTTTGCACCTAATCGTTCCAAAGAACGTATATGTGGTGAAAACATTTCTTTATATAACTTTTTCCGTAGAATTGAATGGTAAGCTAGTTGAGATTGTATCTCAACACATTGTTGCAATATACTGAAAAAATACACTTTTTTGAGGAGCAACTTTGACAGCAAATATCTCCGAAACGAAAAAAGGTAATTAAATTCTGTTTGTAAATTTGATATCAGTGTAGCTAATTCTTTAAAAAATTGTACAAACAAAATTTTGTAAAATTAGAAAATTTTCGAGTTAAAATTAGATATTTTCAAATATTTTCGGGTTTACGCAAAAATACAGCATCAGCGACAGTTTTGAGATATTAATGAAAATATTTATATGTTTCTTCTCAAAATAAAGTGTACGTTGAAATTTTTTAACGCAAATACCTACAATACAACTCAACTATCAACAAATTTTATTAATATCTCAAAAATTATCAAGTTTAGAAGATAAGAACCCTAAAACTTTTTTAAAGCAAAAAAAAAAAAAACTTTTTTACTAAATTTATACAGATTTAGGCTTATTAAAAGTACAAAAAACTTTGTTTAAAAAATTTTCGGTATTCATTAATAACTTCCGAGAAAAGTGTTTCCAATTTCGTCCTGTATTTTCAACGTGATATTCATCTATTTATCTATACAGGAAGTCTATAGACAATAGTGGAGCAAATACGGTTAACCTCTTTTTTTTCGAAATCAATACTAAAATACACGATATCACTCCGCGAAGTTAGCCAAAATAGTAGCTAAAGTAAAACTTTACAGACTTTTATGTCAAAATTAAATTTTACGGACTCATCTGTCAAACTGAATTAACCTACATTTTAATAGTATTATATTTTTGCACTCCCTAAAATAACAAACATATCATTCTATAATATTATTGGTGAATGTATTTATTAATTACTTTTTATAACAATTTATCTGATTTCAGGCAGACGACGACTAAGCAGGTGTAAACATAAATGAAAATTATAAATATATATTTGACACTTTGACAGTACGTTTGTTATCACAGCCACAGCCATCCCCATCTCAATACCTAGCTGACGTTTTACAAACACATATTGCTATATATTTATGTATTTAATTAATAATTTAACGATTTCGGAAAAAATATAATGTATATCTAAGACTTAAGTATTTTTTGTTACTCACATGGTTTATTCTCCTTGGCTATCACCGTGTAGAATAAATTCCATATGCGTAATAAAAAATATACTTTAGTCCCTTGATATACAAATAACTATTTTGCATCATTTTTCTTTTATCAATAACATAATTTAATTTAATTTCGGTAAAAAATAGTAACCGAAAACACATATCTACATGAAAGTAAAATATTTAGACAATTACTTACCTTAGGTCCTATTTCTATTCCGAAATATTCCATATTTGATAAAATAAAATTCAACCACAATTACAATATTTATAACCACTACATGATTAACACACCACATCAGCTTCGAATGTCCGTAACGTACTAATAATTTCTTTAAAAAACATATTACATAAAATCCAATATATCTATCTACCTATTTGGCTTTGTAATTAAAAATTAATACCTATTAAATATTGCGCAAACTCCCCTTCTATTAATTTTTTTAAACATGTACTAACATGGCGGCATTAGAATTTGTCAGACATTTGCATTTCTACCGCCGAGGAGATCACACGTGGGTAAGTGATTCTTGACAGCTTTTTTTTTGACAACTTAATATTAACAAATTTTAATCTAAATCTTTACTTGTATATGATATACTGCATTAGTTACTGTATTATGTAGTCCATGTATAAAATTTTATACCGTATAATATTTTTTATAGTATATTATTATCATAGTTGTAAATGAATAGTGGACTACTTATGATAAAAATAATAGTAATTACACAGTACAGAATATGAGAAAGACAAGAACTTTTGAGTATTTTTTTTTAAACGACCACTTTAATTTCCACCAATCATTGAATTCAGCTCTTTATTTTTTTTTTAACGTATCTTCAATAAAAATTGTTTTCCCTTTCTAAGATTCATGATTGTTGACCTTTTTAAATTTACCTTTTATTTACTTTTACTTTTTTAACCAACTTTTCTTCAACAAATTTGAATATAACGTGACACAATAGTGTGGTGTGTGAATGGATAAGCGAAATCTTTTCTTCAAAACTGCCCGGGAAGTTTTGCAGATAGGACTAGCTTCTAGATATAAGTTAGCTTAGGTTAAGTGGTGTCACGTTTTATTCAGTTTTTTCATAGTATGTTACTTTTATTTTTTATAATTCTATACAATATGGTCAACAAGAAATGATTCTAGTAAAACATACGAAGTTATATTTTTTTATCTGTTGCCGAAGTTAAATACTAACTTAAATTTTAAATTTATTAAATAAACAAACCCAATTTTCAAATTCTAATATGAGGTAAAAATATCATTATATATAATTTTTTATATAGTTACTCACGAATGCCAATGCCTAAATTGGTTTCTATTATTTAATCTTTTCTTTCTCACTGTACTGTTGCAAACATGTAAGTAAATAATTTTTCTACGACCACTATGGTAGGTACTCACACTATAGAGGATGTTTTGTTTTGAATATCCAGATGATATTTCCTAAACTAAAAATATTTAAAAAAAAGTTTTTCAACTAAAACTTATTCAGCTTTATGTATTTCATACATTTGTATTAAAAAATTTTTTTTGTTAGGTTGGTTTTGGAGATTTTTTTATTTTCAATTAGGAACATGTATATATTTTTTACAATTTCAAAAAGGAATTAATTCTCTTAATACGACGATAGAATACACTTATAGTCTAACATAACAAAAATAGTGAGTAAAATGCAAATAAAAAGTTATTATATTTCAATTTGATAAAAATGAGAATGGTTTGAGAAAACAATTGAAATCGTAAAATACATATTTCATAATTATTGTTTACAGTCAAAGCATTTTTATTTTATCAAAATTAAATTTAAATATAATATTTTTTTTGCATTTTTCTCAATATTTTTGTTTGTAAGATTGTATGTGCATTATATCGTTATATTAAGAAAATTATTTTTTTTAAATTGTAAAAAAAGATAAATATTTTCCAATTTTCCATTTGAAAAAAAATTTCTACAAAACCAACTTGACCAAAAAAAATTTTATTGTATGAAATATGTAATGCTGAATAAGTTTTATTTGAATAACTCCTCTATTATTAATTTAGGAAATATCGCCTGGACACTCAAATAATACCACCCTATATAAAGTTTGAAAGTTGCTTATTTCTCACAATAATGGATTGAAGTCTGAGATATCATTTCTCGCAGTTATTGCCAACACTGTGTTATGAGATCACTAGCGCCATATTTGTAGCAAAGCATGAGCATGAGAATGATTATATTTATTTTCAGGAATACACTTGGATACGGCGTAGTACTTCCTGAAGACTTTTTTTTGTATTATGAATTTTCTCTAAAATTGTAAATGGCAACACATGTTTAGCTTTTTTATGTATAATTTTTTTTAAATAATCCTTTAAATGTAATATGGCAACACAATAAGTTTTAAAACTCCCTTTTAGATATATTTTTAGGTTAGGTGACTATTACAATATAAAGCTCTAATATATGTATGAATCTATGAGCCTAGATGGCTATTCCCCTTTTCTTCATTAGTTGCATTCTTGCCTTTATGTTGCACCGCCCTTGTTCATCCGGTTTCAGGAAGCGACCTCCATTTATGGTTCGGATTCCCTGGGCTTCTTCTCTGGTATAGCTCGCTTCGGCCACTTGCCCGGTGTGGCTCATTGTATGAAGTTCTGTACTTGGTTGGAAGTGAAATGGGATTTGGGTGAACTTAGGTTGACTTCTTTCTCTTTTGGTGCCCCCTTTGTTCGTTTGACTTCCTGCCCGGCAGGGTTGGTGGGGGGCTGACGGTGCTTAGGTGGTGTTTTTAAGGGTTGGACATGTGTTAGTAAGGGTTGAGCGTGTGGTAATGAAGCCTTTCTGGCCAAGAAATAGTCTCGGTGACTATTCAACAACACTAGTACTTACCCTTATTATGTGCAATAGTCTAGATGGCTATTTCTTTTTTTGAAGTGAGCTTGTACTAGTGATATTTTAAATAATACCACTAGCATTTATTGCCTTATTTTGTTCAATAGTCTAGATGGCTATTCCTTTGTTTTTTATTGAACTGAGTGTGAGCCAGTGAAGAATTTCGAAGACATTTTGGCCAATGTCAAAATCACTAGTTTTTTTATTAGTTCCCTTATTATGTGCAATAGTCTAGATGGCTATTTCTTCATTTATATTAAGTTGAATGTGAACTAGTGAAAATACCCGATCCACCCTAGATATAAGTTTGAAAGACAGCCCTAATTATGTGCAATAGTCTAGATGGCTATTTCTTATTTTTATTGACTTTAATGTAAACTAGTGAAAGGCTAGTTGATTATTATGATATGAAGCTCTGAAATGTATTTGTGAGCCTAGATGGTTATTCCTTTTTTTGGCCAATAATAGTCTCGATGACTATTCAACAACACTAGTACTTTCCCTTATTATGTACAATAGTCTAGATGGCTATTTCTTATTTTAAATTGTGCTTCTTGTACTAGTGAAATTTTTCAATAACATTTTTGGCCAATTTAAGACACACTAGTATTTATTACTTCCCTAATTTTGTATAATAGTCTAGATGGCTATTCCTTTTTATATAGCCCATAAGGCTATTTATGTTGTACTCCGATATGAAATGGCAACATATTCCAATAATCTTTGCTATTTTTACTTAAACGTCTTTTGGATTATGACCTCAAAGGTCCCAAGTAAAAGTCCACCGTGACTGCAATGGTTCCAAATACCGTTTACCATAAATTTAACTTAATACAATTGAATAAGACGTGACATAAGGTGTGGTGTGTGAATGGATAAGCGAAATCTTTTTTGCAAAACTGCCCGGGAAGTTTTACAAATGGGACTAGCTTTAGGTATAAGGTAGTTTAGGTTAAGTAGGTGTCACGTTTTACTCACTTTTTGCTTATTGTTCGCGAGTAAATTTTACTTTTACAACAATAGTTGAAATTGGAACTGTTGCAGAATATATTTTTAATTAATTGTAGTTTTCAACTCAGTCAAAAGAAAACCAAATGTTGTCAGATCATATCCATTTCTTTCAGAAAATACTAATCTTTTCAGGTTAGGTCACGGCTACCAACGTTCAACACTTAGGTTTTAAAATTCCTTTAAAATTGTATAACGTATCAATCCACCTTTAGTTTTTAAGTTCTTCTTCAGTTTTTGAAGTGTTGCCATACCCTCCCTTAGTTTCAAGATTAAAAATAGTGTTGCCATATTTCTTCAACTTTAACAACAATACAACATACAACATTACTAAACAATACTAACCAAAAATATTTTTTTTAGGATCACATCAGTACGAGTTTTATGTTGCAAAAAGGAATTTGAACTACAAGTTATGAGTTAGAATGCTGTGAAAGTATTTGCGTTAAGTGTCGGAAAAGTAGAACCATGGTTCTGGGTCCGTAGTGCTACAAGAGTAGCTACGTTTAGTTTTAAGTTGAGTTTTTGGTTCCGCAGTGTTATAAGAACCTGTGTTTAGATTTAAGTTGCGCCGAGTAGATCTACTCTTAGTTTTAAGTTTCCTTTACGAGTACTCGTACCCCTGACCCCTTTAGTTTTAAGTTGCGTCCAATTTGGTTTTGAGGTTTCTTAGTTTTAAGTTGCGTCCAAAGGGTTGCGAATTTCTTAGGTTTAAGTTGAGCTATATAATTATTTATTGTTGTTTTCAGGTGTTAATAATTTTCTTTTGTTTTCAGGTGATAATTTTTTTTTTGTTTTCAGGTGTTTTTGTTTCAGGTTTTTTCAAACTTATAATGATAGCTTGACTATTATTCCTACCCTCTCATCCCGGGGGTGTACCGGGGTGGCTCTATCCTTCCTTCCTTGCGGGAGTAGGCAGGCAGGATCGAGCCCCTGCCCAAGTGGAGAGACCTTGCCGTGGTGGCAGGGCTTAACCATCTTCTGTGATTTTTTATTATTCAAAATTTGGGTTTTACATTATCAATATCAAATTTCTATTATTTATTTTATTGTTAAGTACAAAAAATTTATAGAGGATGGAACCAACGTCTCCACATTAAAATCTATAATCTATGTATAATATTCATTTAGTGACATACACAGATATGAAATAAATATTAATAAATAAAATAAATGACTTTTTGTGAAAAAATAATTAATATTTTTAAGTCATTCAAAAATTATTGGAAAAAATAATATTTATAATATTTGGTAAACAGACAAAATTTAACTTAGCTAATAACAATATTTTAATTCTTGTTTATTTTATGTTTTGTTTATTGACATGCTTTCTATTAGAGTAGGACATATTTAGATCATTTCATTTACATTAAATTTAATAAAGTAATATATTTTGTCCAGGGTTGGCCTGAATTAAATAATTTGATTTGAATCATGTGTTAAATCATGATTTAAATCCACTGATTTTTTTTTATAAAAATAATTAATTTTTAACAAACAAAAAAAATCAAATTACAATAAAAATTTAATTATTTCCTATACAAAACTATTTATAACCAAAAATAGTTCTGCATACAGGATGCCCGTTTTAAGAGACTAACTTACTTTTTAACTTATAACTTTCTTGCTTCAATTCATACAAGTTTTTAGTTTGCACATTCTACAGAACACTTCTACGAGGAATTGACAGCGATTCTCAAAAATTTTATAGCTCGAACACATTTCGAGGAATTCATAATGACTTTTAATTCAATTTATACGGAGCTCAAAGATATCTGTAGTACTAGTAATTTTTTTCTCTTTCCAATGACATAAAACACATGTACATTAAAATGAAAATAAACTAAGAAATTAGAAAATTATTGATTTTTTCATATCGGTCAAGTGTGCTTTGGAAACAAAGAGTTTATTTTCTTTTTAATATATATGTGTTTTATATCATTGAAAAGAGAAAAAAAAATCTCCATTTAACAGTACTAAAGACAACTTTGAGTCCCATATGAAAATTGAAAGTTGGCATTAATTTCTCGAAAACTGTTTGAGCTACAAAAATTTTGAGGACTGCTGTCATTTCCTCATAAAAAAGTGTCCGTGAAATTTGCAAAATAGAAACTTGTATGAATTGAAATAAGTTATGTCAAAAAGAAAATTGGTCAAAATAAGTTTTTTGCTCATATCTAGGAAGCTATGCATTTTTTCGGGAAAATAAAAACATGATTAAAATGGCCAACTAATGCGGCAACGTTGTCCTAATTTAACCGACTTCCTATATCTTACGGTTAACGGGATTCTAATGATTGACTTCTTAAAACGGACAACTGCGTAATAATTTAAAATTAAATGAAAAAGTAAAAATTCTTTGTTACTGTTCATATTTTATTCAGATGAATCGTTTAGGTTTTATTAAAGATTTCGTTTTTGTTTGTGATATAAATGTTTATATTTTTTTTAAATAAAAAGTTTTAAGTTTGACTTTTTATCTGTCAGAATGTGGTATGTGCGATTTTTTGCGCAAAACGGAACTGCCTTTGCATATTTACTATATTTTTTACTAGTTTACTTAATAATATCTACGTAAATTTATAAAAAAATTGTAATAATAAAATTGTCGCATTAAATTTTATTAAGTAATAATTTAATATATCTGATTGTTTTCAAAAAATTTCAGAATTTATATATTATAAATTATTAAAAGGATATAATATCAAAAAATCATACCTACCAAATTATGACATATAAACAGTCAAACGTCTAGTATTTTTTCTTTTTTATTGAAGTATCATGCCTATCATTTTCATTATAATTAAGAAATTGATAAATTTAAAAATTATTTTATACGATTAAAATACGACATAATGGTATTTGGTATCATTTGACGCAGATTTCTTACCGTTCTATTGATACCACAATCATTATTTTCAATTATACCGGTGGACAACAATTTGCAAAAAACTGATTTCTCATGTTACTTTATGTTTCCCTTTATGTTTCTCAGATATTTATTTGCAGCAATTTCAAAATTATAATTGACAAAGGAGATCATGATATTAAAACCACTGCACTCAAGCATGAACAAACCACAAACATAGTAATTCCGTACAATAGGAATCAGAAACCGTTTGAAGTAAGATTACATTACAAGAATGACAACGACCACAAATGAAAAGCCAAGTGTTGATTAGCGGAGTGAGCTTTGATACTCTGCTGCCGTACTCATCAATAGTGTAATGAATTAGTTTGGGCATTAGAGCAAGCGTTCTCCCATTATCATTATCTGTAGCGTTCACGTCTGCGGCGGGTAAACACAGCAGGCCGGTAATGTCTGGCGACAGCTTCGCTCCGTCTCAAATATCATCCGGGATTACACAGCCAGCCTGATAAATTAGCTTAGTTTAATGAGACCGGCCCATGGCAAAAAATAGCAAACGTCAGATAACGCGCGGTTTTGTGCTTTAACTACTAGTTTCTAACGTGTTGCAAACTATTTTTTGATGGGGATAAACAACGAAACAGTTCACACTAACAGGCCTAGGGTGGGATTCTGTAACTAAGTACGTTATGATTGGAGTGTGTTATATAACCGATGGAAATAATAGACATAAACATAAAATTTTGTAGTTATCAAATATTTAATTTCAGATGAAATAAGTATCATACCATCATTTAACAAAAAAAATACAACTTTATTGATTATTTATGTATTACTTACTTATGAATTAAATTTTAGTCTTTGAAGTGGACAAACTGATGTTCTGTGACAGATACTATTTATCTTTTGTTATGATAACGGACTCAAATAACGCATTTAACTGTTATTTGAGTGCGTTATGTAGTTACAGAATCCCACCCTTGATCCTGTAAACTACGGAAGATATGCAAAATAGTTTATGTTAAAATTTCATCTTTAAAAAACTTGAAATTTAAACATTTTAACTTGAAATTTCATCTTTTTAACTTGAAATTTCAACTTTTTAAAACTTAAAATTTCACCTTATAAGCTTGAAACTTCGCCTTTTTAAAAGGTGAAATTTCAACTTTTAAACTTGACATTTCAACTTTAAAACTTAAAATTTCAACTTTAAAACTTGAAATTTTAATTTTTTCAAACTTGAAATTTCACCTTTTTTCTTGAAATTTCAACTTTTAAAAACTAGAAATTTCACCTTTTGTCCTAACCTAATCTAACCTAAACTTAGGTTAGTGCCTTCCTTAACCTAACTTAGGTTAGTACCTCTCCTAACCCAAGTTAGATTAGTGCTTCCCCTTACTTAGGTTAGTGCCTCCCTTAACTTAACCTAACAGCTCCCCAAACCTGATAAAAGTTTCAAGTTTATAAGATGAAATTTCAAGTTTTAAAAAGTTGAAATTTTAGATTTAATTGTTGTAATTTCAAGTTTTTTAAAGATGAAATTTCAAGAGAAAAAGAAGAAATTTTAACATTAAAATATTTTGCATATGGCCCTTCTACGCTTCCGTAGTAAAGCTATCGGTATGATAACGAATCGTTAAAGAAAGTGGTATTCTGTAAAAATTAATTCAATTTTGAATAAGTACAAAAACGTATTTGAAATTATGATTTTTAACATTTTGATGACATTTGCAAAATAAACAAAAAAGACAATACCAAGGACAGCTTTATTTTGAGCGTTTTACTACCTTACTATAACAAAATTGTTGGTTATAAACAGCTAAACGATATAAAATAAAGTTCTCATTTAAGTATTCTGAATTGTAAAATATGAGTCTCTGTGAATCTAATAAAATAAATGTCATTATTATATTATTAACATTTGCAAAGATAATAAGAACTAAAATTATATTTTTGTAGCTGTTAATATTTCTATATATGCCTATTTTCCGATTTGATTTCGCGTTAAATAATGGAATCAATAACCTAGCTGAAATTAGGGAAATAAAGAGTCTTTTATTGAACGGAAGTATATGTACAATATACGCAAGGTAACAGTTTTATTGCTTCAAGTTCGGTAGTTTCCCCTAGTAACAGTAAAAACAGTATTACCTTACTAATAACGTGAAATTCTATTACCTTAAACTATATAAAATTATTTGCTAATATTATATATTGTTAAAACTCATTGGGAATATTTCTTATATTTCTCATTTAAAAATGATTTGTTTGTTGCAGTTCTATGTTTTAAATTATTATTGTCTTAGAAATAACTTTTATGTGAAACGTTATTTTAATTTTAATGATAGTATCTAAGTACTTTTTTCTTACATCACTTAAAATATGATGACCCTGCCTTTCATTTAAATTTTCGGACGGCTAGACGTTTTCTTATTTTCATCAGTTACTCAATGAGTTTATATGCATAATGAAAACAGTGCAAAACATTTTTGATTACAAAATTGTCGATTTTTATTAAATGTTTACTCAATTGTTTTATTGAAATTTGTACCGTAGTATATATTGTTTGTATTTGTTTTCCAACAATAAACTAAAATAATTTTCTACTCATATGTATTAAATACAAATGTAGTTCTAAAAAAAACCTAGTGTACAAATAGTTATTTTACTCACTGTAGCATATAGCTGCCCGCAATGGGAGGGTACTTGCCCCCTTGGCTTTTAAAGGTTTTTCAAAAATTATTACCCAATAAAAATATACATATAAAAATGCCGCAATCGCTCAAAAAATTCACAACTACTAATTTTGAAGAACAAATTTGTGTTAATTTCTTTTATAAAAATTTCCATTTTGTCCTATTATCACAGATTAACGCCTCAATAGTACTTTATACGCAATAGGTAAATCATTACTTCTGTAGGTTTATCTCTGTATAATGCAATGAAATCTTATTACCCTTTATTTAAAATTTTAATAGGATTTTTTAGAATCTAAAACCTAATAAACCCTCCCTACCTTCAAAGGAAAGTATACTGCTACATTAAACTCAAAACTATCACTTTTAAAATATAATAACATTCCTGAGAATTCATATTTAACAAGAAATTAATGGATAATGACTTTAGCTCACTTATACTATAATGTATTACTACTTATTTTGAAAGATATCGTATTTGAGAATAGTCCGATAATACACGTGTATTTGATAATAAACATTAGTAATAATGGTACCAGTACATGCGAGTACAAATGCTTACATCATTGATCTGCTAATGCCCAAACACACAATGTGATTGCTGAATAACAAACTCTTGTCAGATTTGGTGTGATGATATATTTTCCATATGATTTGGGGATTTAATTTCTTCCGGGTTTGAAAATCCTGATGCTGATGCGAAATTGAAGCTGTCAAAATCATTGATTCATTCCGCGGTCCTACCGATACCGATGTAAAACATAATTCCTGCGAGAGCGTCACGGATCACTTCCAAATTTTCAAAAGTGTTGAAAAAATGTCCGACTGAAGATTGATGAACTTCTCTCATCACGCATCCTGCTTATTAAACACAAACCACAACATATTGTTGTTCACACAGATACAACCTGGGTTCAATTATGTGAATAACACATATCTTTTATTTGAATACATTTATTACTAAGTTACATTGCTAAGTATAAAAAATTATTGCTGTGTTAAAATTAGATTTACTAAGTAAAAAATTGAATCTTGGTAAATAAATCTATAACTATGTATTTTAAATATTTATCATAGTAATTAATTCGCTTTCTACGTTTCTTTATTTCTGAGGAGTCAATAATAATTTTTTTAAAAATTAAAATGTTCAGTAGAAATAACAGGCAATAGGTTTATATAGAAATGCTCAGTAAAATAATAGACGTAAAGTTCATAATAATAGATACACAGTCGAATAAATAAATGCTACGTAGAAAATTTTTAGCTATCTTTATATAATATTTTATGAATAGCAGGAATTCTCTATTTGCAGTTTGTTAACCTGATGAAAAAAAAGCTGTTGTTTCTATTTATTTCTTTTGCTATTGGTTAATTTAGATTAAGTTAGTTTAAGTTAAGTTAATTTAGATTAGATTTTGTTGGGTTCCTAAATCATGCATTATTTTTTTATAAAAATTGTTATTGCCATTTTTACTATGAGAATAAAATATTCGTCACGCCTCACGCGTCTGTTAAATGTATAGAGAATTTTTTAAAATACTTTCTCTTAAATCGACAATTAGCTGATGATTATCTATCTGTTAACCAGTTCATCTCCACATAAGAGAATTCGACTTTTTTGAACTCGAATAATAGTTATTTTTTATACAAGACGATAAAATAATATTTTTATAGTTTTCAAAACATAGATTATTTTTTTTGCTTTATTCGTATAAGTAAGCCTAGATTATATAATGCAGTAAATAATTTTTGTTTTATTAAATATTATTCAATATTATAGAGTAACATTTATTTTTCCAAAAAGAGGTCCATCTCATCCTCACTTACCCTAAAACCAGATAAACTATATAAGTAAAGTTGTCATAGGAGTTTTTGAATTGTAAAATATGAGTCACTGTGAAACTAATAAATGTAATAACTGTCTTATTAATATTTTAAACAGAATAAGAACTAAATTTTATATTTTTGTAGATGTTAATGTTTCCATATATGCCTACTTTCTGTTTTGATTTCGCATGAAATAATGATCTTACTATTTCACTACTCAGTAGTAAAATAATGGAATAACCTAAGTGAAATTAATAAAATAATGAGACTCTTATTAAACGGAACAGAAGTAGAGAAACATATTTATATTAATTAAGTTACAAGTTTTTATTATTTACGTACACTTCTTATTTTAATTATAATTTTAACCCTTTTTGATGCTGAATTTTTTATGTTCGTTCTTAAAAAAGGTAATTAACTAATTTTTTCGACTAAATTAATTTAATTGGGCAGTTTCTGTTCTATACAGGTGTTCATTTTAATTGGTACAGTATTGCTATCTCAAGAACTATAAGAAAACCCGATAAACAAATGTTAAGATAAACTAGGAGTTTAGTTCCTAGTTGATAGATTGACTATTTTAGAGGAGTGGTCGACACAATTAAAAATTATAATTACTTTTTTCCTATTTTCGTGGAAATTTTCCCGTCATTTTCATAATTTACATTTCCATGCATTTCACAACAACTATTTCCAAATTAGGAAAAGGAAATAATTACTATTCATAGAATAAAACTTTTCGGTACACATAATTAAATTTTCATTTAAATTTAGTTTGTAACAGTTGAAATTTGTAACTATTAGTTTCGTAGTTCAGCTAAAGTTTTTAATTGAATAAGGAATGATATTTCTGTAAATTTACTCAAATTGCTACAAATTCTTAACAACGTTCATTATTTCTTCTTATTAACTGCTCTTCACATTTCCAAGTGCTTCTTCTTTATTTCTGTTTGAAATACTTTGCAGATATTGTTTGGTATTACTTATAAAAAAAAGTAAGTAGGTATTTCTTCCTTTATTTTCTTTTTAATATGGGTATATTTTATATCGTTGAAAAGAAAACCAAATTTTGAGGCCCATATGAAAATTGGTTGATATTAATTTCTCGAAAACTGTATGAGAAATTAAAATTATCGTTAAAAAGTGCTTAAATAATGTGTAAATTAAAATATTTATAGTATTGAAATAAAAAAATTATAAGCAATAAACGAAAATTGGAAAATTTACATTTTTGTTTAAATCTACTCACCTATACATTTTTAGAGAGAAACAAAAACATTTGTAAAATAACTTGCGTATGAGGCAACTTTTGCCTAATTTAACCAACTTTGTATCTCTTATAGTTCTCGAGATCCTCATGCTTAAACAGTTTCATTGGTCACCCTGTATATTTATAATTGTGTTTCTTTTAATTGGATTAATCAATTTCTTATATCATAATTCAGTGGTTCTCAAATTTTTTTATGTGAAGACACTCCAAAACGATAATATAAAATTTCCAGCATTCCAACATTATGTAATGAAATTTTAGAGACATTTTATTAATCTTATGAAAACGTGACACATGAGCTAGATGTAATTTTCATAATTCCTTTATATTTGGGTGTATTTTGCATAAACATACTCACATTTCAAGTTCTACCGAATTCAATAGTTTTCTCTTTTTAGTTTTGATATTAATAAAAGTAGAAAATCTTACGCCACATTCATACAAGAGACAGAAAATTGAAATAAAAATCGAAGTGCTCTGGCTCCTATATTGCAATATTTATTTTAAATAAATATCTAAAAGGATTTTAATGAAAATTCAGAATATTACAATCGCAACGTATCAAAAACAATCTAAATTATCAATAGATATATCGGGAAAATAGTAACAGATTGGGGTGGAATTCTATAACTACGGTTGCTATCATTTGGACTTATGATATCAATTGCAAATATCAACTACAAAGTATACTTGCTATTCTATAACTACTGGTTATTTAAGGTTGATATGTACTTACATATACCCATACATATATAAAGAACACTTTACAAGTCTATACTGATAAGGGATGTCTGAAATTCATTGCAAAATTGAATTTCTGCCATGGTGACATTTGGCGTTTGACATTTGTAATTGATATAATAAGATGTTAAGATGTACAATTGTTATTTGTAGTTGTTACGAGTTATAGAGTTATAGAATCCCACCCCAGTATTGTATTCTTACTGTTAACAAAGTTAAAGTTTGTTTTCTTGTTCAAAAAAAGTGAGTAGGTATTTCTACTTTTAATTCGTAAACACGATTCAATACTCATTCTTTGGACATTTGACATCTGTATGAAGAAGAATGTTCAAATGCTCACATCCAAGAATTGTTAAAATACCTACGAAAAATTAGTTAAATTTCACACCACGCCCGCGGCACCCCTTCAAGTAATGAAAAATACCCCTAGGTGCCCTCGAACCTATTTTGAGAACCACTGATTTAAATTGTAGGTTTTGGGTGCTAAATTGTGATCTGTGTCCCATGTCATTTTTAATTCGGTCTTTATTCTAAATTTAAGTTCTTATTACAAAATTCGAAATGAAAACATTTTAGGAACAGTAAATTAAACGTATATACTATTTATTGGAAGGTTGTATATCAGATATTGCTTTGAAATATGTGCCCATTCGTCATTTCAATATTTGTTTTGTCAAATACATATCCATAAGTAATAAAATGTATTTATTGCTTTCGTTCTGTGAAAGCAAAACGAGAGATGCCTTTGTAAAAAACTAAACTCAACATTAAAGCAAAATACAAAAGTGCTATCACTTTTTATATTCTTTCCCAGCAAAATAAACGGACAATATACAGCAGAAAAAGCTAATGTATATGTAATTTCAACTACTACTATGTGCAAATCAAAAAGTAAAATAAATACTTCTCTTTCACTCTGTATGGCAATTTAGTTAATGGAAGCATTTGTAAACATTGTCCGTTATGAATTTTTGCACCATGTTTACCACCAGAACAAAAATATTTACACGTACGTTGTGAGCTGTTTAAAAATTCAATACTATTTTTAAATGTTTGCAGGCCTTTTATATATTAAATAATAATTCTGTTTTTGCGATAGCCGAATAATTAGCTCGCATCTACTAATAATTTATTTAAAAATATCAACTGTAATTAGCATAGAACTGATTGCAAGTATGTTTTTCTTTTGAAATGTTATAAAATATTCCCTAAAAGGTAAAAATGCTGTGACGTCTGCGTGGTAGAATCGTGAAAGGAGAGATAGACTGGAAGCGTAAGAGACAGTGTACCTTCCTTTTTCTATGATCGTCTAAAACATTAAATAGCTAATATCTATATGATTGCAAAGTAATGTTTAGTTTTTATGTTTTATGATGTATGTGCTGAAATTCGTTTATGGTTATATACCCCATTAGTATATCACTAAGGATTTATACCCATAGGACCTCCAACTAAATATTAATTTCAATAAGTTAATAAATTAATTAATCGTTATTTGTATTGTATATCAAGGGAATAGGAAAAGGATAATTTTTTATTACGCATATGGAATTTATTCTAAGATAGATACTTTAGTCCTTAGATATACATTATCATTTTTTTGAAATCGTTAAATTAGTAATTAAAAACATAAATAAATAACTTTATGCCATTATGTGTTTGTAAAACGTCAGCTACCTATTGAGACGGTATCAAATATATTTATAATTTTCATTTTATGTTAATTTTACTTGTTTAGACGTCGTCTGCATGAAATCAGATAAATTATTAACAAAGGCAAATAATAAATAAGTTCACCAATAATATTATAGAATGATATGTTTGTTATTTTAGGTAGTGCTAAAATATAATACTATTAAAATAAAGATTAATTCAGTTTGACAGATGAGTCCGTAAAATTAAATTTTGACACAAGAGTCTGTAAAGTTTTACTTTAGCTACTACTTTGGCTAACTTCGCAGAATAATATCGAGTTAATAAATTGAGTATGAATGACAAAAATGACAACGTCAAAATATATTTGGTGAGAAATATGAAGTAACAACTCTCTTTCTTTGCATGTTTTTAAGCGACAAAATAGTTATTTACGATATAAGTGTTAAAAGTGACATTTTATGACTGAGTGGAGAAGTTTATGAAACGAGGCAAAGCCGAGTGTAACAAACCCCACGAACGAAAAAAAATCACTTTTAACACAAATATCATACACTATTTTTCCTACGATCCTAGTTATGTATTTGTAAATAAAAACTAAGCATTATAGAATGACATTTATTGACAGGTCATGATGTATTTGTTATGAACAACTGAACATAAGAAGTGTTAAAAGTAAATTTGTTTTTTACTTTTAACACGTTGTCAATGACAACGATTTAAAAATATTCACTGTGTTATAAACTGTTATTTTTAACTTGCTAAGCAACCGTTAAAAAGACTATTTTTAACAGTGGTCGTAGGAAAAATAATTTTGTCTAATGCAATAAAGAACAGTGATAAACATTTTAATAATATTTTGCAAAATATGATCCATTTGGAAAGGAAGTTTGAAGATATGAAACAAATGGAAGCAGAAGTGTTGAAACATCTCGCTAAAAGTTTTGTTTGTGATATACACAGTCACGTGACTGAACCAACTGATCTACCTCGGCGAATGGATTACTTAGTATCAGTTCGTTCAGTAGAAGGGATAAAGTGATCCAGTCAAATGAAATGAAAAATAAGTATTCCGGATTCAAAAGTGAAAGGTGGATCAGTTCAAAGTAGCAAATGGAATACGCATATAGACACATATCAGAAATCAAAATCTGAGAAGCAGTTAGAACATTTAACATATAAATGGAAATGTAATATTAATGTTCAAATAAATTATGTATTAGAAATTAAATATTTGTCTGTTTTTGAAATTATTTTTCATAATATAAATTGAACTAAGTAACTATAATAATTTACTTCAAAGCATAAATGGTTGTCTATAACATGTATTGCTAGGTTGCCTATATATCAATTAGTTAGGGGAGCAAACACCGAGTGGCGCTGAAAGCAGTCTTAATTGATATCATTGCAGTTTCGCATCTATAGTACACAACAATATTATATATAATCTATGATTCAGCTCGTTATCGATAGACGATCAGAATTGTCCATTCTGTAAATTTGTAAACGTCTACAGGACTTACAAATTTACATGTGCATGAACAGATTGGACCCTTTAATTCGCAGATATCCGTTACAATTTCGACATATCAAAATCGGTATGATTACAGTAGGTACTTTCTTTATTGTAACTGACGATCGTTAAAAAATAGAACGCAAGAATTGAAGAAGGAATAATTGCTATGAAGTAAATATTTAGTTTAATTCCAAATTATAATGAAGTAAAATAATTCACTTACATTTAAATCTACTCCATAAGTTGGCATGGAAATTGCTGAGTTTGTATATGCCTGAAACAAACAGAAGAAGCTTGAATTTCATATTTCAATTTTTATAATTAAAGTTTTAATAGAGAATGCAAAGTATAATAAATTCATAGCTTAGTAGTTCAGTGTGTATGAATATTTATAAGTTCTTGTTAAATGTTAAATGACGTTCACATTATGATTATCAACGGGTATTATATTCTGCATATCAGACAGTGGTGGCTCATTTGGTTAGGGCGCTCCGACTCGATTTGAACGGTCTGATTACTGGGGTTCAAAATCACAGATTTATCAATCTCATAGGAGTGCACAGAGTTTTGGTAATGGGGGTGCCCAGGTATAGAAAAGATATTAAATTCATATTAGTTTCATTAGTTTAGTTAGCGAGAGACCCTAGGTTCGGAATAGTTTATTTACATATCAAGTGTGGGAACGCCATGTTCCCGGATGAGTATTTTGCGAGCGCTGCAATAGAACAAATCAGGCAAAAATTAAAAAAATTGATGTGTCCAACACATTACCTCCCGCCACTGTAGTAATATATTCTATATAAGTTTTTCCGTACATTCAATTTGTAGTTTTATATTAGTTGCAGTTCAGAATATTTCATATCTAAAATTTCCTTCATAAAATTTGTATGACCAAAAAACAGCTATTTTTGACGTTACTAAAACCGGAACCGAAGTTACCTTGATCCTTGATTCACACATGGAAATATATTCCTTATATATTCCTTCCACCTTTTTTACCTAAACGATATGTAAAATTATTATAATTTAGATATTTTTCTATCTAGCTAGAAGTTATATATAAACCTAGTTATGCTGATAAGTAGAAAATTAAAAATCTTTATATTTAATAATAACGTAATCTGCGAAAAAATATTTAGGGGTATTTTTTAGGTAAAGCGGTTTAAAGCTTCAAGCAAAGTACTACTTTTACTAAGTGTAGTCAAGTTCTAATCAGTTCATTATATTTGAATATAACTCTCCAATACAAATTGTTATACCTCCTATATGTATCGTATTGGAGTTATCGTGGACGAAAAATCGTCACAGATCGTATTCGTGCTCACATGTTGAAAACTCCCACACGAGAAATTTGATCAAAAACAATACCTCTCTTATCTACATATTGATAGGCAGGAAAAACAAAAGAAATTATAAATATGTATCTAAATAAGTATAGTATTCTCACACCAAGCTTCAAAAGTTTAATGCAATTAGTAACAGAGTTATTAATAGAAATGTATCTGATGAGGTACACTTTCAAAGTACTGTAAGGAAAGGATTTCGGACATACGCTCATATAACATTTTTTACTTAAAATGACTCCCCCAGTATATGGTTTTATTTTGGCACACTCGAGTCGAATCACCCTGTATGTACAGGTGATAGATCTTGGGTGAGATTTTATAACCTTGGTTGCTATCATTTGGAATTTTTATGATATCAATTGCAAATATCAACTAGAAAATATACTCGCTATTCTATAACAGTAATGGTTATTTATGGTTGTACGTATTTTTATATACTCATACATGAATAAAGAACACTCGTAAATTCATTGCAAATTTGAATTTCCGCCATGGTGACATTTGACGTTTGTAATTGAGATAATAACAAGTACAATTTTTATTTGTAGTTGTTATGAATTATGGAATCCCACTCCGTATCTGAAAGAATCCTGGGAAAAACTTCAGCAGAAGATCTTGTCTAACCTAAACCTGGTATACAAACAGAGGGTTTATACTAGTGATGTGACGAATAGCAGTTCAGCCGAACAACCGAATAACGAATATTCGGCGAAATTTTAATCGAATATTCGGCATTACTGTATTATTTTTGTTCGATCTGAAAGCGTGATTGGTGGTCCTCGTTGCGGGGAGGAGTGTATTTAATCTGAAATGCTTGCCTTATTTTTAATTAAAGTAATTTATATATTGTAACATTACAAAACAGCTTTGTGTTTCAATTATTTCTTGTAATCGAATATTCGGTATTAAAATGGACGAATAGGCTGAATACCGAATAGAGAAAATAAAACCGAATAGACCGAATACCTTAGATGAGGTATAACTTAGAGATATGGCACACTAGAGCTACGTACTACTGAGCAAGCAAAACATGTATGGTCGAGAATCGCCTAACGCCAGCTGAGTAGTGCACACTTACAGTTAGACGAACGAAATATTGGTCATAGTGTTAGTCACCTATCCTCATTATTTGTTTGGTTGAGTTTTACATATAATTACTCCACTGGTCCACTGTTCTCACACTGCTGGCTGCAAGCGATTTTATACCTTATATCTTTTTACAATATATTTGGGCAATGCCATATCTCTATGTTATACCTCATCTAAGCCGAATACCGAATAATTAGTCGGCTTCGGTCCCATCTCTAGTTTATACAACTTTAAAAATATTCTATTCTAACTAGTAACGGACATCTGCACCGATAAAATTAAAAAATATATATAACCTAAAATGAATCTAGTATACATACAGAGGATTTATAAAAATGAACTGGACAAGACCTTGTACTGAAGTTTAGCTGAATCCTACTCTAATATCTCCAAAATACATTTTTACGTACTTACAACCAAACTTCCTATCTAAATATAAAACAATAACGCGTATCGCCGTTGTGGTGTGAATGATGCCGGCTAGCCTAGACCTAGAGGCCTCCCACCCGCACAGCATCCGTGCTGCGCGGCTCGCGTCAGTATCTGGCCGACTGGCGCCCGGAACACACCGGATCGCCGGACCAGCGCTCGCGACGCGCTCCGGACGTACAGTGCTCTGTGAATCTCAGCAAGCCAACAAGCGACTACAAACCACGTAAGTTAACAATGCTTGCTAATGTGTTTCAATTGTTGTTTTTATTTAAAAATAAATTTATTATTAACGTATTTTTTTAAAAAATAATATTTATAGACAAATTTATTTAAAAAAAATTTAATCAACTTCGACCAGTTCCGGCCCCCCTTGATATTTTTTTTCCTTAAATTCTTCAGGCAAGAAGCTTTCATCATTTAAAAATTCATGAAAATAGATAGATATATAATGAACTTTTAATTAGTACTTGGTCATAATTAAAACACTTGATTATCCATATTTATTTTTTTTATGTGATGATTGTTTGGTCCTTTGTACATATTTAAAAAGTAAGATAAAGTTTTGTGCGATTTGAAATTATTATTAAATAAATATAAATGTCGGTAGGTATTCATAATTAAAACTTATCATTTGTATTTTTATTATTTGAAAACAAAAATATTATAAACTAGTTCACTTTTTAATCATATTTATTAATAAAGAAATTTGGAATAACTATTTACAAATATAGAAATATAATTACTAGAGAACTTTAAGTTATAGTATTTGATAATAATAAATTAAAGTACTTGTTTGTCTCACATTTTTTTTAATGTGACGATTATTTCGTCCTTTTATACATCAGAAAGTAAGACACTCTGAGGCCATATTACTAAAAATTTTGTGGAATAACCAAGTGTTTTAATTTTATTTGTATATGAATAGAAACATATTCATAATTAAAGCTATAATTTTTATTTGTATTATTTGAATTTAAAAATTTTATAAACTAGTTCACTCTTCAATAAAATTTACTTACACAGCAAGTTAGAATAACTATTTATAAAAATAGAAATATAATTAATACAGAACTTTAAGTTAGTACTTAATAATAATAAATTGAAATCTTTGGTTAACCCACTTTTTTTGTAATGTGAAGATTATTTCGTCCTTTTGTACCTCAGAAAGTAAGATACTCTGCCACCATATTAATATTTTTTTTTTGGAATAACCAATTTTTTTAAATTTTCTTAATGCGTAAATAAAAATAATTTCATAATCAAATTTATTATTTTTATTTTTGCTATTTGTATTTAAAAATATTATAAACTAGTTCTCTCTTTAATAAAATTTACATACACAGAAAGTTGGAGTAACTATTTATAAAAATAGAAATATAACTAATAGAGAATTTCTAATTAGTACTTGATAATAATAAATTAAAACAATTGACTATCTCACATTTTTTTTAATGTGACGATTATTTCGAACTTTTGAACATCAGAAAGAGTATGACACTCTGAGGGCACATTAATAAAAATTTTATGGGATTACCAAGGGTTTTAATTTTATTAATACATAAATAAAAATAAATTCGTAATTCGTTTAAAATGTTAAATTTTTATTTTTACTATTTAAAAATATTATAAACTAGTTCACTCTATTAGAAATTACTTTTACCGCAAATTGGAGTAGCTATTTATAAAATAGCAATATAACTAATAAAGAACTTGTAGTTAATATTTGATAAGAATAAATAAAAACATTTGGTTATTCAACAATTTCTTTAATGTGTCGATTATTTCGTCTTTTCGCATATCTCCAGAAAGTGATATACGTTGAAGATACATTGATAAATATTTTGTAGGATAGCCAAATATTTTAATTTACTAATAAATAAATGAAAATATATTCATATTTAATTAAAAACTATTATTTCTATTTCTATTTAAAAATATTGCAAATAATTGCATATTCTTCATTTATTATTTACTTATCACTTTTAAAAATAAAAATGCAAATTTAATTTTGTAATTTGGATTTCTATAATTATTATATGAAATAAAAATATTGTTAAAGTTAGTTTTTTTAATAAAATTTTCTTACTGTGTGATTTTAACTTTACAGAGATGTACAAGATTATTATTATATCGGGGTGATTTAATGCAATAATACTTTAATTATTTAATATTCATCGACATAAAAAATTGTTTTTATAACTTTGAAGGAAATAACTTTTTTTTTCATTTTACTTTATAATTTAATTTTATGTTTTTGGTAAACATAAATTTAAATATAATATTTACTTTAAATTTCGTATTGTAATTCATTATTTTTATTATTCGAATATAAAAATATTATGACCGATTTAATTTTTATAAAATATTTTTCCATACATTTAACTGTAAAAAACAATAACAAAATATTATTCAATTGTTTAGTTTATTTAGTATTGAACAATTATATGAACAAAAGCCATATTTTGGTAAAACATTTCTCTATTTAAAGTTTAAATTAAACAGTAGTGGTGCATTTATTTAATAGAAAAACAAAATAAACACTTTTCTATATAAGTTTGAAACGGATGACATAAACTCGAGATTTTTGTTGACACAAAAAAGTTTGAAAGTTTTTTCTGGTGAAAATTTCTTGACATATTTTAATATAAGTCGAGAGCTGGAAATATATAGGTAAAGAAGAAAAAATATATTTCCTTGTTTAATGAATGGAAAAATTTTGTTAGATTAAAAAATAAAAGGAATGAAGTGTATAATTGTAAAATAGAAAAAGATAAAAGAAATATTTTTTAAAAATTTATTTTACAGTGTGATACAGTAAAATTCTGTTATAACGACATCGAAAGGATCTCAAAAATTTCGTCGCTATAACCGATAAAAGTAAAATAACGTTATTTGGACTTTCAAACAAGTGGCACAATTTCGACGTTATAACAAGTTGTCGCTATAAGCGGTTTTGTTATAAACGGAGTTTACTATAGTTTTTCTTGTTTCTTTGATTTATTAGTTATTCTTTACAATATATTTCTCTTTTTCATAATAAATGCTATTTGTGAAACACGTTTTGGAAATTATAGTATAGCTTTTTAAGAAAATATGATTTTTAAGATCGCAAATAGAAAAAAATATATTATTTCAATTTCTAAGTGGTTTTCAAAATATCTTGTTTTGATATATTTGATTGGTCGCTATTTTGTTATTTGATAAAATAGAAAATAATTCTAAATACAAATGTTTTAGAGAACCGAAAGTAAATGCTGAATGTTTTTGTATTTTTTAAATATTCCTTAAAATAAGGGAGTAATCACGATTTTTCGGAAACCAAAAAAATAACTATGAACTAAGGCTCCAAATCAAAAATTTGAACTAAGAAAAGTTGTTTATTTCAATGAGTTCTAACTGCCGTTTTTCGGTCTTAACACCTTGTATAGGTAACTAGGTATAATCAATAGATTTGTTGAAAATAATACTAGAAAGAACCAATTTATTTTATAATAGTAAGAACTGATGATGTTTAAATATAAATTTATATTTATTGTTTTTTTAGCAAAAGAATTTTATTTTGTTTGTAATTGTTTTATATGATTTGAATTGTTTCATTTCACATTTAATTTAATTTTTATGTTTCTATTTCTGTATACAATTTTGACAATAATATTGGGTGATATAATGCTAGAGAGTTTTAGAAGAGAATTTCGAGATCAATACCGAGTATGATTTTTGTTTTCGTCATTTTACGACCGAAGTGGAAACTTATGGATCCTCTCAACTTCACAAGTAATTCCCTTGATATTCGCCACCAAATTCATTCTGAAATTCCGGATATTAAACAAAAAACCAGACGCCATGTTGTTGATAAAAGATGAAAAACAAATGCAAAAAGATAAAAGAAGTTGGTAGTTATCAGTTCGCGATAAAATTATATTTTACAAAGTTGTTTTTTCGATCCGAGCGATTGGAGCTTAATTGAACGAACGAGAGAGCTTTTATGGATGCATTTTACTGTTAATGATAACAATAACTATTAGAATACTCTGTAGTAATTGAACCGGTTTATACCTTTTATTTTTACGGGAAAACAACAATGAGAATTATACTAAAGTTTAATTACGAATCATCAAATATCACCACTACTTCTCCGCCTATTGTTTTTTCATAAAATATAATTATATACCTATTGTTACGATTTATAAATAAAATATGAGATTCTATAAAATAACAAAGGTAATGATATTTAAACCATTTTTTATACTTTGCGTTAACAATTGCCCTATTGTTATATCGAAAACAGTTTAATATAAAATATTGTTAAACTGTATTTGGTATTTTTGTTGTTGTAAAATTGGTACTTCTAACAACTGCACCCCACTTTAAATGTCAATTTGATGTCCTCAAATATTTATTTAATACAATTTATATTATTTCTGAGTATGAAAACCGAATATACAAAATTAATTTAAAAGGATATTAAAATTTCATAACTCATAATGTGTAGATTTATAAATATTTTCATAATATTTTAAAAACATATTGACAGGTAAATGTTCCCGACTTCATTCAACAGAGTTACCATATTTCACATTTAATATATCCCTACATTGCTATCTTTAAGATTTTTATTTAAAAAGTATAAAACAGAATATGTTATACCCGTTTTATACGACTTATTGTTCCATTAATGCGCTCATCGAGCTCCAAATAACTCATGAAACAATATACCGTTTTATAAAACTTTTACAATGATATACAATTTTCTTTACCTACGGTCGTGTATAAAGTAGACGATCAAACAGTTAAGAAATTTTTGATTTATCGAAATTATTAACAGTATAAATAAGAAAAAATAATTATAATGAATTTAAAACATTACGACTAATGAAGAAATAATCAAGAAATGTTATACATAGATTTGTTTTATGGAGTTGCAAATATATAGTTTGAATTTATTATTTTGAGGTAGTAGTTTATATGTTCTGTAGTTGACTATATTTACTAGTGATATGAGAAATATTTCAGTATTTAAAATATACAGGATGGCCCAGTGAAAATTATCAGTGCAATTTTTGGCCACTTAATATCAATTTAGTAAAAAACGCTCGAACACGAGAATTTTATTATAAAGGGGGACACCTGACTGGATTAGTACCAATGGCATAACTTCAACCTTAAAGTGGGGGTGGACTGCACCTCAAAAATTTTAAATGAAAAAAGTGTCAAACGTAACACAGTTCGAAAGGCTTTTCAATTCTCTTTTCAACAGTTTTTTTATTTTTCAAATCCGATCATTAGTTCCAGAGAAATATCGTTTGACACAAATTTTATCAGGTGTTCAAAATTGCAGTCAAGTAGGCTTAAACAAATGACAGAAACTCAAGTATTAGTTTATTAGGTGTTCAAAATGACTACCACCAACTTTCATACAATAATAAAGATTTTGCTCAAAAATAGAGGGACTAAATAGCATGATTTAATCTTGAGAGTGAGATTTATTTCATGAGCTGTAGGCGAGAGAAAAATCAGTTTAGGGATTAAATGCACTTATTATTCCTGTGGTATATACACTATGTTTTGCATTTCCGTATATACATTTTAAAATAATAAATATTTGGTTATATTTGTATAACTGTCAAATACATGACAGCTTTGAAAAAAAAACATCATTATGCACATTTTTCTGGTAAACTAGGTTAGGTTACATACATATACCTTGTTTCTATGGTAACATAATGCTTGTTTATTAATTTCATCTTATAGCGTTACTTCATTCTTTAAAAATGAAGAGTAAAGTAGGCTTTTACTCTCAATAATTTATTATTGACTTGGTGACCATGAGTGTCTACGCTAGTAGTAAAAAAATTAATGTAATTCCATAGATGTTGTTAAGTTTAAAAGAATAACATAAATATTTAAAATAAAACAACAAAATAAATTTGTCGAGAGGAAATAATTCAGTGGAAAATATACAATCATAATTCGTTTACGACGTCCCCTAAGTTCACCCCTGTTTGCAACTCTATTTTAAATTACAGCCCTGTGTAAAAAGCCTGAGACTTGTGCCAAGTTGTTCGGTAAAAAATCCTTAAAATCTCTCGTAACTTTGGTTTTATCTGAATTTGTTGTTGGAGCCATTTGCTGGTGCAAAGTGGCCTAGTATTATATCTTTAATCTGCATAAATTTCAAACATAACGGACTTAATGAATATATTAAAACGGCTACGTTTCTTTCGGTTTCTCCCCTTAATCGTGATTGGATTAACGCTCCAAGACGTGGGATTAAATTGTTTAAAAACCCGGAATTAAAATTACAAAGCAGAACACCGGATCAAGATTTATTTAGTGTACGAATAATCCGACACCATTTACAATATCAAATTTTACAAATAAAATTCTCACCATTTTTTTTACCGACAGCCAAATATAACATTATATTTTCACTAAAAAAAAATTTAAAAATGGACAACTGGAAATGATACACTTCAAAATTCAATTTGTATTCATCTCGATCTTCCTCTGGATATTGTAAAAATGAAATCATTTTAAAGTGAAATAAATAAATACATATATTTAAATACTACATTACAAAATAAAAATGATTAGCTTTAACGTTTCTGATCCGTGTAATACGAATTTAATATAAAAGATATTTAAAAAAATATTATAACCATACTTCAATGAATGCTTTGCGAATTTTACTTCTAGGTTGTCAAATATCACTACAAATCTTCCTCTGTATCATTTAGAAATGCTGATAATCATCTACAAATATTGCTAATTCCACCAAACTTGTGTAGTTATCTTTGGAACTAAATAATATACCTACTTAATTCTTTTTAGGAATTGGAATTAGAGTTTGTTTAACATTACAGGATGTTAACAAGGGGTATATAACTAATCCGGGTTAGTGCCTATCATTTTTATGAATCTGTGTGATAAATATTATTATAAGATGTACCTAGGTTCCTTCTAGTAATTCTAGAACAGTGGTTCTCAATGTGGGTGCCGCGGAACCTTAGGTTCTCTTTCATTACTTGTAGGGGTGTGGTGTGAAATTTAGCATCGTAGGTATTTTAAGAATTCTTGTACCTGAGCATTTGTACCTTCTTTTTCATAATGATATCAAAACGGTTGTCCAAATAATGAGTATTGAATCGTGTAGACGAATTAAAAATAGAACTATCTACGCAGTTTTTTTTGAACAAGAAAACAATCTTGATTTTTGTGTATTATTGAAAAATGTATTTGAAAAACTGAATAAAGTAAATTCCAGCATGTAGAAAAGAAGAGAAGAAAATTTATTAAAATCGTCCGATAAAGTTAGAACTTTTAAAGACAAGATAGAATTTTGGAAATTGAGGCAAGTTGGAAATATTTACAAGAACACCTAACATTAGTTAGTTAATACTAGGAAGACAGATTTGCTACTATTTTCTAGATATATCAATTCATAGTTTTGACTGGATACAATGCGAATAAAGTATCTAAATTTTTATTAAAATCCTTTTGGATATTTATTCAGAATAACTAACGCAATATAGGAGCCAGTGCAGTTCGAGTTTTTGTTTAATTTTCTACCTCTTGTGTGAAGGTGACCTAAGATTTCTACGTTGGTTAACATCAAAACGAAAAAGAGAACGATTAAGTCGGTTGAACATGAAATGCGAGTATGTTTGTCCAAAATACACCCAAATATAAACTAATTATGTAAGTTACATACAACTCATGTATCACATGTTTTTATAAGATTAATAAAATGTCTTTAAAATTTCATGCATGCAATGTCGAGGTTGCCGGAAATTTTATATTATTAATTTGGGGTGTCTTCATATCAAAAAGTTTGCAAATCACTGTATAGATAGTAATGTTTTATTTGTGATTTTTTAATGATAGGTATAGTTAAAAATCTGCAATTTTTAATTATATCACAAAAAAGTCATCTAGAAGTTAATAAAACACATTCTGCTATAGCTAACTTCAGACAGCGTACACTGAAACCAAAAAGAAAACCCTTTACGTTTAATCCATTTTTTAATTTTAATTTTGAAAGATTGTACTTTGTAATAATTACAAGAAAATATGTGCACGTGGTTATTAATTGCTCCATATTTTACTCGCCTTTTAAAGCGGCGTTAAAAATTCATTAAATTGCATCTTGTTCGATTTTTGGTAAAAAGTTGAATTCGCCTGAGATGTAATTGTTGTAGAACTTAGCTGATTACCATATTCAAATAAGCAATAAGTATTAAAAAAGTTGTAAGCCTTACAGAGATCCGGGAAAGTTTGTGATCTGACTCAGCTCTGGCCCGGTTATTTAAAAATGAATTTAGATTAAATTTGGATGAAGTTTGACACACATGGACTTCGCCGGGCTAAGAATAGTTCCTTAGGATGTATAAATTGGACGAATCAAAGTTTCTTAAGGCATTCTCAAGTGTTTCTTTCACAAAATCTTATTTAGAACTTCAACAAACACTTCATTACCAGTTATAAAATATTTATACTGGAAAAATGACTTTTTAGAATACAGATAATATTTTTTAGTTGATAGCAATAATGATATATTTTTGTTCTAATTATTCATTACAACCAAAATTGGTTCAATATGAAATGTTTAGAAAAACAATAATTTGATTGCTGATTCGATTATACGGTGTTGTGTTGAATCCAGGGGGTAACCGGGGATGTTGCTAACTCATGGAAAATTTCCTATATTGTGGGAATTTTTATTAATAAAATAAGGATACAGGAAAAAGGAAAAAATTGAAAAAATAGTCTGTTTTGAGGGAATTTCTGTACTTTTATTAATTTTTATGTATAATTCAAGTTTATGATAATTATGTATCTCGTTATATCGTCGAAAATCATCATTAATTCATACCTATTCTTTATGTTACTTAGATGGATTCATGGGCGTCGCCAGATAGATAAAGTTAGTTGTACGTAAAATAACTTTTAATTGTTTACTATACGAAACAAATATCCTAATTAAAACAATCTTCATTTTTTTTTTGTAAATTTTTCGACTTCTATTAAAATCTTATAGGTTTCCTAAATCTAGGGAAATTGGACAATCTTTTGGGAAATTAGGAAGAAAATATTTTTTAGCGAAATGTACAAAATAATTATTTGCTTCATTTACGTTTTGTTGTTACGTACCACATAGTCACATAAAAATCAGGATCCTGATTTTGTTTTATTGGAACACTGTTAATACTGTTCAATGGCGTATGGAATTTTTACGTTATCAATTTAAATCTGTCAATTGTTGGTCAATTGGATGGTTTTTAGTAACTTCATTCTTAGGTTATCTAATTTTATAGTGACATTTACGACGATATTGCAGGTTTTTATTGTACAAGTTATTTCTTACTCGCTGATTCTACATAGTTCCTACTGATACTTGTTTATTTTTTTCTCTGTATCTGCGGCGTAGAAATTTAATTTCTACCTTGTGAATCAAGTCATAAAAGATGTCACATTTATTACGTTTGCAAAAAATTATTTTGAAACCTCGAGTAATTATTGAAATTCGAGAATCTCGATTTTATTTTTTCGTCTTGATCATAACATTCAATAAAAAAATACATATTTTGTAGAATTAATAAACCTATTATTATGAAATGATTGCAATAATATAAAGGTAATTGATTTCAAGAAAATATGTGCACAAAATATATTTTTTTTTACGAAAATTATAACAATTTTGTGTAAAAATTGAAAAAAAAATTATTTAATATTTTTGGTAATGTTGTTTTTAACAATTATTTAATTTATTCAAAGGTGTAGAAAAAATAGTTAATAGTACAAAATTTACAACCTGCAGTTGCATTTTATTCTACTCTAGTAGTTGCATCGATTAGTACCTGAACCGATAATCAAAACAGTGAATGGAAACCGCATTGCAACCACTGAACTACTACAGCATTTAGACCATTATGAGTGTGTGAGAGGCGTGAAATTCATGCGAACTCGTGTGTATAGCAGGTCAATTGAAGTGTAGTGCACTGCGTAAACGTAACTGATCAGTGATTGTACAAACAACTTGAATTAAACCACAATTACTTCAAATTCAAATAGTTACTTAAGCTCAAGGAATGCAATTATAATATAACTTTCCAGAAGAAACTGAGGCGAAGCTTGCAGTGCCGAAGTTCATTTTATGAGAATACTTGTATTACTATCGGAGAAATAATTATAGGTCACTTTGAACATGAATATGTTCTATAATAATCCATATAAAAAAAACTGCGGTAAACTAATAATCATCATTCATTTCTTGATATATATGAAAGATAAGGACTTTTTAAGTAGTCATTTAAAAAATAATACAATAAATATGTAAAAAGACAACATTTTTTGATACGAATTCGAATATGAGGAAATTTAACTTTAAATTACTTCTAACCATGATGTACTATAATTTCAAATCATAGAATATTATAAATACATCTTAGAACAGAAATGTACAAACAGAAAGTAAAAAAGTGTCATAGTATTGTTTATACATATAATAATAAAAACAAAAAGACAGAATTTCATTTCATTATCGTGATATTGCCTTTAAACAAGAATATTTGATTAATATGCACATTTTTAATGGCTCTTAAACATAAAATATAAAAAAAAAACATATATAATATATTTTTTTCTATAGCAGATGTTAAAGTGCAATTTTATCAACTTAAAATAGTGGATAAAGTAGCACTTTAACCGCAAGGGTAGATAAAGTAACACTTTAACAGCAAGGGTAGATAAAGTACTTTAACTTTTGTTTATTAGAAATACATTTCCATAACAACGCACAATACTGACATTTTAAAATTGTTCTTAAATAATAATTTAATTTTTCTAATTCTATTCTCTTTAAAACCTGCTATAGAAAAAAATAGAATTTTATACACGACGATAAAATTAAATTATCGACTCGCGAAAAATAACTATATAAAATTATATATTTTAAACGCACCGGCCGTGTAAATTATTAATAATTTTTGAAATAGTTTCTTTTTCTTTTATGAAATTAATAAAATATTCTTAGATTTCATGTTTTAAAGAACATTATGTCAAATAAACAATTATTATGATAAAATATGCAATTATAAATGTACTGTTTAATAGTATACTGTATAAAGAATAATATATATAAATATTACTTTTTGTCACATAGTTTAAGAATAATATTAAGTTTAATAAGAATGAAAAAAGCTGTTTTGGTAAAATATATAATTGTACATAGATAATAAATTTTAAACAAAAGATACACATATGTTTATTTATTACTAAAGTATCAACAATAAAAGTAAATAATTTATCCAGTAATATTGTTGAATCTGAAATAATGAATTTAATTACTTAATAACACATGAAGAAAGAGTTAATTGAAAACATGTTCATAACTAAAATAGATCTTGTGGGAAATGTTTGCAGTATTTGAAAAAAATTCAAACAGAGCGACGTTTCTTCTAGGAACGTCATTCCAATTACAATGAAGAGGACATAGAAACAGAAATGATATATTTATTTATAAAAATAGAGTTCGCTCAATATCTCATTAACTAAATTAGCTTGGCAACTAACATTTATTACCCGACTGTCTGCACCCATCACAGTACGAGTACAACTATGAAATTAAATGTGAATAAATCATTCTAATTAAACGATTGATAGCGAACGGCTAAATTGATTGCAATTGTGCTAATTTATTTGAACAATGTGACATGTGAAACTATTGTAATGTTATTATTAGCCAGATTATTTCTATTTACTTATAATTATACGTTAGTTGTTTTAAAATTTTTTGCCATTTTTCGACTTGTAGTATCATGCACTAAAATTTCAAAATTTTTCCGAGGAACTTTTTTCTCCAAAACTTTTCATTTCCTAGACTTAAGTAAATATCGACACGCTGATTTCAAATTTTCAAACCGAATTGAATTATCTCTTACCGTTCTCAAAATATTCGTAATTAAAGTTGAGTTTTGGCAATACCTAAAAAACAGGTTTTTTAGGTATACCCTTTTAAGGGTTAGGTTTACGACTTCGGTGACCTCATCAATCGATTCTACGGGCAAAATTACATAAGTGTACCAATTTTTAGATTTTTATTGCAAAGAATACAATTTGTAGAAAGGAAAAACGAAATCGGCGAAAATCGAAAAAATGGCAAGGGGGTATACCTTAGATTTTTTCGATTTTTGGCCATTTTCAGATTTTTCCATGTACAACTTCTATCTGTTGAGATAAAAATCTGAAAATTGGTACACTTATGTAATTTTGCTCATAGAATCGAATGGTGAGATCACTGAAGTCGTAAACCTAACCATTTAAGAGATATACCTAAAAAACCTAATTTTTAAGGTATAATTTTGAATTTAAATATCTCGAGAACGGGAAGAGATAATTGAATTCTGTTTGAAAATTTGGAATCAGCGTATCGATATCTACTTAAGTCCAGAAAATAAAAAATATTGGAGACAAAAAGTTTTGAAGCGAAAAATTGAAATTTAGACTTTTTCGTTTTTGTTATTTTTCACCAAATCATTCCAAAGAACGTATATGTGGACAAAACATTTCTTTATATAAATTTTCCAGTAGAATCGAATGGTAATGTAGTTGATATTGTATCTGTATTCATTTTTGGAATATACTTAAAAAACACACTTTTTTGAGGTACAAATTTCAGAGCAAATATCTCCGAAACGAAAAGAGATATTTAAATTCTGTTTGTAAATTTATCATCAGCGTGACAAATTCTTTAAAAAATATTACAAACAAAATTTTGTAAAATTTGAAAATTTTCGAACAAAAAATTCGATATTTTAAAATACTTTCGGGTTTACGGAAAAATACAGAGTCAGCGCCACACCTATGGATGTTGTAACGATTACTCAAATACTAGTGAATAAAAAAGTTAAACTTTTGGATATAACATTCCGACACCCTAGATTAGATTTGGTTAGATTTTGGATTTTTATAAATAATAATTTAATATTATCATTAGCTAAAATTTTATAGTTCAAATTTGTTTCTACCTAGACCCATTTAACTATTACATGTAATTAATGATTAGGTGAATTTGTTTCAATTGAGGTTAATCTGTTTTCCTAGGGAAAAAATGCTTTATATTTGACAGTGAATATATTATAAAAATAATTAACGAATACTCTAAAAGGAATTATTTTAGTCATTTTAATAATTCATTTTACCGTGTCAACAGTCAACGCACGGATACTCATATACAGGGTGGTGACTCGAACACCCGAACATAGGGATTTAACCTGTAAAATAATATTTTCCTAATTTCCTGCTTCCCTAATTATTTCAGGGAAAAAAGCTTGAAATAAAATAAAAGTTGTAGAGAAAATTTTGTATGTGAATCATCCAGCAAAAATAATTTTACATGCATACTAGACAATAAAAGTATATAATTTTTTTATTTGAAACATTTTCCTTGATATTCAACTGTTGAAGAATTATTTGTGGAAGAAGAAATGAACCAAAATAAGTTTTCCGCCATTTTCTCATGACGGAGAATTTTGAACTAATAAGGATATATTTAAAATCGCCCTCCAAATGCACATAATAACTTCCATTTAACAGAAGCCGTATCTGTTATAGTTTCCGATATCCCAATTGTGGCTAATGAAATGAATGGACACAGTATACAGGATGAATACTGAAAACCTTGACATAGGGAATTAACAAGGGAAAACAGTTTGCTGTTTCCATATGTCCCGCTAAATAAAATGGGTCATATGTGGTACAGAATTCAATTATTTTTCGGTTTTCAAGATATCTGCATTCAAACTTATACCTAAAAAAAAGTTTTAGTGGTACCCGTCAAATTATTTGATTTAAGGTTTCATAATTCAATTATACGAACAAAAATACATAATTATAATTTCAACGTGAAAATTGCCGAAAATCGGAAAATAAACTAAGATGCTATTTTATAAAATCGAAATTTTTCATTCAAAATTAAGTATTTTAGTTTTACAAATACAATTTGCGTTTAATACATATGAATTGTAATTTTTGTTCAACTGTGACAATTTAAATCATTCTCTTGAATCGTTTACTGCTTTAGTGATTTCATCGATACCATAAACGCTGGACTAAAATTTTACCTTACATTAACATGGTGTTTGACATAGTATTAGTATTTAGTAAAACATCAGTACCTTGCAAAATGCAGTACATTAACATTGAGACTGACGTCATAAACTAATTAACTCCGTAGTAATTACGCATGTAGATTCATACGAACATTTCTGATTGCATTCGCCGATGTCATCCACAATGTTAACGGGGAAATACTGCATGAATGCGTTCCACAAATAAACAAAACGTGTAACTCATACTGCAAGTCTAATTTCACACAAAAACTAGCTGCAACTGGTTACCAAAATAATTCCAAATGATCTTACTACGTGGGTAAATAAAATATTTGCACAGTTAAGTTGTTCAATGTTGCCAATTGTGGAAGATGGTTTTCCACAATAATTTTGAAGAAAATTTTCTAGTATTCTACTGACTGATGTTCTATAGACTATTTTTCATAAGGACGAAGTGGATTGGAAAATATTAGGTATTATTTTCTATCTTCTCCACAATTCGTTTATATAAAAAGTAGACTAATATGTATAGGGACAGGGAAACATACTGTATTAAAAAAATTGAGTAAAATTTAGATGGCGGCGTGATATGTTTCGTTAAACTTTATCTTTATATTCCTTGAGGGCAAAATTTCTTATAAAACCAAAGAACAAACACTGTAAAATGCTTTCATTCTTGACCCACTGAAACCAGAGCCCAATCCAGAGCAGCCAAATTTGTTCCAGAATATGCTTTGGTTTCAGCAGGTCAAGAAATAGAACAAACACTTCTGAGTGCTCTAATAGGGTTGTTTATGCTTTTCTGATTTTTTTATATGTTAATCTATATTTAAAAATATGACATACGTATTTTTTTATTTTGCAAAAAAATACTGCATATAGCCACAAAAAATTCACAAAGTTCCAAAAATATACTCTTGCGAGAAACAGTAGTATAAAGTGACGTCACGCTCACTGCTTAGAAAGAGAAGTCTGGAATGAGTGAAACAGGCGTAGTGATAATACCTGGCGTATTTCGTTTCTTTCTGAAGACACAATAACTTCTTCAAAATTAGCGGCGTCAAACACAAACATTCGAATGATGTATGAAAAGACAAATGTTCTTCACAACTACTTGTTTACGACTGTTGTGCGCATGCGTTAGTCGTACGGCTTTCGTCAGCAAAATAGCGTTCGTTTTGAACACAGTGACTTTTTAATTGATAATTAGTAATATTAAAATGTCAATAATTTAACATTTTTCTATTTTATTATATTCTATTCGCAACTAAAATTAAGATGCAACATGTTTTTTTAAAAAAGCAGGATAGTGAAACAGGCCTATTCTTAACCCGAAACCAGAGCACAATCCAGAGTAGCGAAAACTGCTCCAGAATATGGTCTGGTTTCAGATGGCGAAGCATTAGAACAAATACTTAAGAGTGTTCTAATTCATGACCCACTGAAACCAGAGCACAATACAAAGCAGCCAAAACTGTTCCAGAATATTCTGGTTTTAGTAGGCCAAGAATTAGAGAAAACACTTCAAAATGCTCTAACTCCTTACCAACTGAAACCAGAGCACAATTCGGAGCAACCGAAACTGCTGCAGAATCTGCTCTTGTTTCAGCAGACCAAGAAATAGAGCACACGCTGTAGCGTGCTCCAATTCTCGGCCGGTTTAGCCAGACCACCAGATGGGACGGAGACTGAAAGGCTCACTAAAGCCCAGCACTATGAATTAGAATAACCTTTCTGGCGTCTAACAGAGCGGGACTGAGTACTAGCGTTTCAGCATCTTTGGTAGACCCTGAAACGCGCATTATAACTGGTTATATGACTTCCTATTGATTGATATTCAATCTGTAGTTGTGGCTGTACTAGTGAGATTTTTTAAATGAAAATCTGTACAAAAAAGTACTTTGATGCGAGGAATTCACTGGTAATATTTTTACGGGTGAACGTCACACCCATTTTAGTGTAGTAGTCTGTTACTTAAAAATGAAATGAGGTAAAAATAAAATGAATTAAAATAAAAACAATTCAGGGTTTTATTACTGATGTACAAAATACTGCGCTAAGGGATATATCTCTTTGGATGCATTGCCCCTAGGAAAATTTTCCTAAATTTGTTTTCACAGATATTACGGTAGATATCCAATCTTCTACAAATCTCCTTAATCCTTAATCTATGATTTGGCTTTTGAAAACGTCAGTCAATTTTGAAAAGTGACCCTTTATATGTCAAAATTAGAAAAATAGATTTTACATATTAAATCCTTTTCGGATGTTTGAGTCTCCACCCTGTATATAACTCCTGATACAATGCACCCAGCAATAGGTAATAAAGCATGAGTGATACATTTCATCCTAGGAAGCATACGGAGCATCAAAATAAACTTCTGACAATGTTTGAACAATTGCAAAGCAAGTAAACTTGTCTTGTTTCCCAGCCAGGAGCGCTCCAGGTATGCACGGAGTGTGGTTCGAGTTGGCCTTGTTGCCATTGTTACGGCAGTGTTGCCATGTCATACGCCATACGTTATACGCCACGCAAGACGCAACTATTTAACCTCTGCTCGGCTCATCGCCCCAGGCTGGCTATTTACTGGACAGGAGACAGGGCAGGGAATTATTACTACGGTGGCTACATTGGCAGAGAGTATAGGAGTGTATCAAAAGTGTATCAAAAGGCGGGAAGTATGAATGTTAAAAATCATAAAAAAAATAATTAAAAAGGAAAGGTTACTTCTTTAAAAATCTAATCAATAAATATTTTTTAATGCTCGATCTTGCAAAAATATATCTTATCTGAACAACAGAAAATAAATAGTTTATGACAATGCAAAATCAATTCATTATGGAGTGCCTCAGGGTTCCATTCTAGGTTCGATATTATTTAATTTGTACGTTATTTTTACAAAATAACAAATCTATAACGTACGCGAATGATGTTTCTACTTTATCATAACACATAAATGAAGTATCGAATATTGTAGCTGAATTGTCTTGGTTTGCGTCCTTAAATCTCACCGTTAGCGTTGGTCATCTTTTCAAATATTAGAAAGGATTGCGATATGTCGATAAAATGTAATGGGCAAGTCATTCCTAAAGTAAAAAAAATCACCTACCATGGGATACTAATATTGACAACATGTCTTATTATCATCTTAATATTATTCAATATTATCATATTGCATTATATTTTGGGGTAATTCGTCATTAGCCACACGCATTTTCAAATTGCAAAAAGACGCAATTAGAAATATATATTTATTTTAGAAACCAAGAGTACAAGTACATTAAAGAGAAAAAAAGACATCGGTTTATTTTTTTTATGCGACCTTCACAACTGTTATACTTATATTTTAAGTACCCAAGATAAACCTAATAAAAACAAAAAATAATCCAGGCTATCACGGTTTAATGCTTTATAGTAAACTACCTCAGTACCTCAAAAATATAGAATCTAAAGTTTTAAACATAATTAAAAAAAAATCTTTTAGAAAAATGAAGTTTCGATGTAAATGAATTTTTAAAAGAAAGATCATAATTGTATCTACATTCTTTATATATAACTTGTCCTATTTGTGTATTTTTATACTTCTTTTTATTCTATATTGTAACTCTTGATTTTTCTTATATTAATGTAAATTTTAGTTTTTGGAAACAAATGAATATTATTATTATAACTATTATAAATATCTAATCAGTACTCATATCATCATATCATAATTATTTATATCTACTAAAATTTCCAAATGTTTTTATGACTTCGATTTTAATAGTATATTATCATATTCAACTAGATTTCCGTATGTGTTCGTAAAGAAAATGAATTATACTCCCTTTTATGAATCTGACAGGAAGATTATTGTGTATATAAGTTTATGAATGTAGAAACGAATGATTTTGTTTGGGATTGAATGATGAGTGATAATATGGGATGGACTAGCGGAGTATATTAATTATAATCCGGCCCCATTCTCCTGGAAAGAGTTCAAGTTCAGTGGTGATTTAGTGCTGGCGCGGCTCCAACAATAAATCCGCGTTTTAAGGCACCCTCAAAGCACAAAATACTTGTTTACCCACAAGTCACCAGCAGCACGCACGCCCCTTCAAGTCTTCCTTACTCCACCTGTTAATAATCACTGTGTCCCACGAAACCTCTAATGAGTGTCATCCTGGAGATTGTTGACAAAAAAAATTATGTGGACACCACATGACTTCCTGGTACAACCTGTTAAATTAAACATATTTCTCTTGATGCGCTTCATTTATACTTATTTTATTTATAAATGCGATTATATTAAGGCTGATCGATTTTGATTTGGGCGAAAAATTTTAAATACTCTTCGAACAAAGTGCCCTTTTGGTACTGCCTATAACAAAAAGAAAGGGAAGTGCACAACTCGATGTTATAGAAGTTCTATAGGTATACAAAATTTCAACATTCTATGGGTAATTATTTTTGAGTTACGCGAGACTTCACGCCGAAACTAGTCAAAATGGATACAGGGATGGTCAATATGGATATTTGTGTTGAAATCTGAAAACTTATTTTTTTCGCGATTACAATAAAAAAATGAGATAAGTATTCAAAATTTTGAAATATTTCAATATTTTGTTCGCTATTACACTACTATTTCTATATATTTTTTTCGTTGTTTAGAAGCAGATAGTATATACACCTTTCTGTAACACGTACAATAATCTACAAATTTATAATTCTTCGAAACAAACTTTATTTTGACTTATTGAATAATTACGGAAGAAGCCGCCGAGTACATGGGGACATCAGGCCTCATGTCCCATGGAAAATTTTCATGGAGTAATATCGTCAAGGAGATACTTTACTTAGCGTCGTATTTTTTATATCACTAATAAAGCCCTGAATTGTTATTATTTTAAAGAATTATTGTACCTCCGTCCATTTTTAAGGACATGCTACTATCCTAAAATGGGTTACACCTTCAAAAAGGGTATTCTGTGCCCTGAAGGAGATCTAGTTCAGCTGGCCGGGAATGGGAGCACGCTTCAGCGTATGCCTAATTCTTGGCTTGCTGAAACCAGAACATTTTCTGGAGCTGCTCTGGTATCAGTGGGTTAAGAATTAGAGCATTCTACAATGATTGCCTCAATTGCCTGTTGATACCAGAGCACATTTTGGAGTAAATTTGGCTGGTCTGGATTATGCTTTGGTTTCAGTGGGTCAGGAATTAGAGCATTCTGAAGTGTTAGCTTTAATTCTAGGCCTGTTGAAACCACAGCACATTCTGGAGTAGATTTGCTGCTCTGGATTGTATTCTGATTTTAGTGGGTCAAGTATTCAGAATGCTCTGATTCTTGATATGCTTAAACCAGAGCGCATTGTAAAGTACTGATGCTCTGGATATTGCTATGGTTTTATAGTAGATCAAAAATTAAAGCAAGTACTTCAGAATGTTCTGATTCGTGGTCTACTGAAACCAAAGCAAATGCTAAAACTATGAATTCTGTTAATATTTACTCAAGGATACCAATCAATTATAGTTGCATCAATCATACATCTAAGAAGACATTTCCCTTAGGCCCTTAGCACAGAAAATATGGTACTCAAAAAAACAAATGTTAAACCTTGCTAAAATACACTAACAATGGTAAAAATTTTCTGCACTAATTTTCAATTTAGTAGTAGTAAACTGGGATAAACGCATATTAGTTTAATTGCTAGATTTAGTTACCTATTAAATTTATTTAATGACGTATTAAATTTAAGTATTGCTTCATAATACTAGGCCTATTGATTTAATTTTCAAATTATACAAAATTATACAAAGTATCACTAGTGGAATAGTAATAAATGAATTGGAAATCCTTTTATAAATTCAAAAAGAAACAATCTTAACTTTAATTTTTATAAGAAATTTCTGTGACACGAAAAGACACTAAGAAAAGCAATTTGTCAAATCACTTAAAAAGTCAATAACAAATAAAAAATTAACTATAAAAAGTCACATCTTTTAAAATATGGACCAAAGCTTAAAATTTGATACTTTAGTAGGAAATAAATCTTAGTATTTACTTTTACGGCCTTCGATTCTTTTTATCCGGCGTAAATAATAAATAAACACGAAGATAAATGACAAAATGAGGAAGAAAAAACGTTGAGAAATATAAGAAAAACTTACTGTGGGAAGTTTTGAAATATTCCTCGCCGAATTTAATATATTCTTTAATTGTACCGCGCAGTAATTTATGGGGTTTTTTCTTGGAAAATTTAATATAGGAGCGAAAGAAAATTTAATAGTTAGTTACAATGTTTCTCGCCTCTGCACAGAACCTAGATAGTTTTCTAAATTACTTAAAAGTTAGTAGCCGTGTGAGGTTCGTGTTCTAGTGGGTAGAATAACAAGGCGTGGTTCCAAGAACCTGAGTTCGAGCCTCATTTCTGTGGACACTAGTATAATTTAGAACCCTTTCTGCCTTACTAACAAATATGAATACATAGTTGAGTTATTACAACGTAAATTTCTTAAGTATGTATAATGTATATGTATAGTTTGTTCGCTGTTGATTCTCACGTCATTATTCGTAACTATGAGTGAATCAAATCGGAGAAGGAGGATTGATGTTGTCATGTTGTCGGGTTAAATCGTGTGATTTCCGAATTATACAAATGTCAAAACTGACAGTATTGCAGATATTACCTTAATTATGTGAAACATGATATTTATCAGAAATCAAAGAATAAACATTTATTTAGCAATAATAAATCAATTGAATAATTACGGTATAACTATAATAATGCATGGAATATATAAAAATGGTTTTTGATTAAATACATATTTTTTATTGTATGAAAATATAATAATTAATAAGATGATAATAATGATGTATACGAAAAGAGTTGTTGAGTAAACTAATGAAACTGCTAACAAACAACGAAATACAAATTGACAACGCCAAAATCACCTTCATAAATAAGTGGAATGACGTAACCGACGTGAATGACATTAAAAAATTTTATATTTCACTTATATTCGTTACCGCTGTTGCATTATTATTTCTATTTCGTTTTTATTGGCGGTTAGTCTCAGAGAGTATATATGTATACCCCTCTGTAATATGTACGATAATGAGATATTGAATAAAAGTCTCATCTATGTATGCGACAAAGATGCAAATTAAAGTTTAATCGAAAACTGCGAAAAAAGTGTATTTAAAAATACCTCTTATGAAGAATTATTAGCTGACTTTCAATTTTCTAAGCATTCATATAAATATGAATCCTTTTCATTAATGTCCAATCTTTTGGACTTATATTCACGATGATGCAAACATTATTCTAGTTTTAGACTAAATAATCGATTTTGTTAAATTATTCATAGTTTTTTTGTGCACAATCATGTGTTATGGATAAGTCAGAGCGTAATAGTTTGCCCCGTTGTGGGAATAGTTGTTCCGACATTGAGGTAAGTTGTTCCGGTCACCTTTGCTAGTACATGTAGTTCCTGTAAACTAGATTTTATATATAAAGAAGCTAGTTTTATAAGTGTTTCAATTATAGGTGTGTTAAATCTGACTAGCATATAATTAAAATAACACATAATATTATTGTAAAGTTAGGCATATTAATCACAAAAACAAACAAATCATCATGGCGTCTAACTTGTCCTGGTCAGGTAGTGGGATAGGAGCGACTCCACTATTGGTCGGGAATTTTATGGAGTCCGAAATGCTCTGGAATATTCGAGATTAACTGCTCGCAGGTATATAAGGGTCGTATGAATCACGGTATATTTTAGCTCCAAATTTTATTTTACAAAACAGTCATAAAATCTGGTTCGGAATTTGAAATAAAGCAAATATTGTAATATATTCCGATTCTTAATATTTGCAACAATTCTGTACAACTCGTAAATCAATAACTAAAATTAATGAAAATAGACCAAAAAGTGTAAATAACGAAATATTGAGTGGAACTAAAATGGCTGCCTCGACTAAGCAATCATTTGATGATATTCAGTGCCTTTCACTCATATCGATATATCTTTTCGTCTCGCAGCAATATTCATCAGAACACCTTACCCTTTGAACTACCAGCCCTTAAATAACTATAGTAGTCATGGCCATATAGTTTAATGGTTAATCAGAAATAATTCAGCTTTAGCAATTTGTTAAATTAATAATACAAGTGAGCGTTTGTAAACTGACTAAAACATAATTGAAAAATGAAATGTAAATATACATATGCAATTTAAATAGTAGTCAATGAAATTTATTTCCAATTTGCAAATAAAATTCAATTATGTTGTAAATTCAATACTGGTTAATAGTGTTTTAAATTTAAATCACTCAAATTTATTATTCACAATAAATATAATAAAATATGAATTATTGTTATCGTACTATATTTATTGATTTACACTCAAAAATTTTAATAATATAATTAAACAAGTAAAACAACTGACATACCAGAAAAACAAAATTTTCACTAAATAATATATGTTAAATATTGAATATTAAATATTTGTTTGAGATCTTATACTTCGTGTACGTTAAGAAGATAAGAAAGAATTGACAGAACAATATAAACAAAAATTACTGTCTTTTGGAAGAAAAGATATAATAATAATTAAATTGTTTCATTTACGTTGCCTTTGGAATTAATCTCAACAAATACTACACAGTTTCTCTGATTTTTTAAGGTAATCTTTTATTTTTATGTATCTATAAATACTCCAGTGGCGTGCGGTGATAGGGAAGCTGCTTTCCTCTTTTAAAATATCCGGAAGCTGTTTGATAAACATTATATTCAAGTACAGGAAATTAAAAATATAAACAGTTTATTTATATTAATACTAAAGTATATACTTTGACATGAATAAAACTTCACTGTAAAAATGTCAATTTTTTTTGTTGTAGTATTAATATTTAATTTCGGTATAGGTTTTTCACTTTTTATAATATTTTCTTTGTCATTATATGGTCTTGAACCGAAACTTCTTTTTAATAATTTTTAATTACACATTTTGCTTTTCGAATAGCGATAGCGAAACTTCGCTATTTGATTTGAAGCCATTTATTGGTCTTGAAAGGAGCATCGTATACCTATGATATTGTTTTGAACATGTTTTGACAGAAACTAATTTTTAATTTTTATATTTATACGGATGTGAGAGTATAACATTTAATTAATTTTATAAACAGTAGTTTATTGATAAGAATAGTTTGTATATTTTCTATATCGATATTATCGATTTCCTTCCAGTTTTTCCTCTTCTTCAAGCATCTATACGACCAAATACAGCACTGAAGTGGTGAGCCATAAAAATAATTATGAAATACAAGATTAAATCACAAACAATTCTTATCATTAAACTACTGTTTGTAAAATTAATTCAATCGTATACTCTCACTTCTGTATAAAAATAAAAATTAAAAACATCTTCAAAACAATATCATAAAATCACAAAAATGGACGATAGCGAAGCGTTATGTTCGTAGCGGGACCTCTGAGGCTTTCTCTATGGCTAGCGAAGTCCCGCTGTCATATACAATTCCTTTCAAGACCAATGGATGGCTTCAAGTCGAATAGCGAAGTTTCGTTACCTCTATCTGAATTAGAATAACCCCCCTATATCGTTAGCCATCATATAAGGGCTAAAATTAAAAATTAAACTATGAAAACTTGGTCAATATGTGGTGAATATCAAAATCTGGCTCAAAATATTCTATGATTTATAAATATACTTTAAAATATTGTACAACAATTATTCCCTTTTAAACATATTAATACAAAATATCCCCTGCTAAATCAAAAAATAATCCAGATAACTCCCTACGAATTACGAGTGGCTAATGAATAGGATCATTGGAAGCCCTATGCGATATTTTGTAGTATAGCATCTACCAATTCAACTGTATGTGGATTGAAGCTCCTTAAAGCGCATGCGCCAATGCGTATAATCTGCCTAATTTACTCGATTCAACTCTCGCATACATACATGAATACATTACATGTACTAATTCTAAATTTTGACAATTTTATCAAAAACTGTCAAAAATTTGACAAAATTTTATCAGCAGCATAAACTAGTTGTTAGTTTATCCTCCTGTAATCTAAGATTTATCCTCTTGGCAACGCTGACAAAACATTGAAAAACCGAAATTCGTGGTTACCTTGAGGATTAATTTAACAGATTTATCAGACATTTATCAGGACATTGAAAATCCGGTCCTGCATTTTTCGGTATAAAAAATTATTGTTTTGTACCCTTGGTAGTCGAAAAAACTTAATTTGAGTATGTATTAAACAAGAATCCAGTAAGTGTAAATATGAAAATAAGAATATCAGATAAGCTGTCATTATGACACTTTAGCGCATGTGTTAGTTTAATTTATTTTTGAATTGAGTTCATAACTATAATTATTCATGATGATTATAAACGTATCATATTTTATAGAAACAGGTTTTGAACTCAATTCAAAAATAAATCAGACTGACATATGCGCTAAAGTGTCATAATGATAGCTTATCTGATATTATTATTTTCACATTTACACTTACTGAATTCTTGTTTAAGAAATATTCAAATTAAGTATATTATACTTCGGAGGACACAAAATAAAAAATTTAAATTTTGGTGTATAAAACATTGCTATAAAGTAAAATGGGAAGCAACGCGCGTTAAAAAACTGTTTTCCCATGTTAAATCTTTATGTTCTGAATTTCAATGAACACACTGTATACAGGGTGTTCCATTTAAAAGTGCCACCATTGCTATCTCGAGAACTATAAGAGCTACGAGGTTGGTTAAATTAGCAAAGAACCACCATTTTACAAGACTATTACAATGAGCAAAAAAAATTTTTTTTTTCAACCAGTGGTTCTCAAAATACGGGACACAACTTTCTTATTTTAAATGGAAACGTATGTTTATTTTTAGGTTATTCGATAGAGTATTTTTTTCTAAATTCAGCGATATAAACATATCATATACTAATATAACAAAATAATTGAGAAAAATGCATGTTAGATTTATATGTATTTTATTTATATCTGGCTGAAACAAGAGTGCTATATGGTTAGAAAACATACACATAATGTTCTGTCTAACATTGTTTGATTATTTTTTGTTAAATTTTATTTGCTTGAACTGTCAGTTTTAAGAAGAAAATTTATTGTTTTCTATCCAAAGCACTCTTATTTCAGCCAGATATAAATAAAATACAAATAAATCTACCATGCATTTTTCTCAGTTATTTTGTTATATTAGTATATGATATATCTATATCATTGAATTCAGAAAAAAAATACTCTATCGAATAACCTAAAAATAAACATACGTTTCCATTTAAAATAAGAAAGTTGTGTCCCGTATTTTGAAAACCACAGGTAGAAAAAAAAAATTTTTTTGCTCACTGTATTAGTCTTGTTAAATGGTGGTTCTTTGCTAATTTAACCAACCTCGTAGCTCTTATAGTTCTCGAGATAGCAATGGTGGCACTTTTAAATGGAACACCCTGTATATCAACACTCAAGTAATACTTCAGTATTTTCTAACTTTTGAAACTAATATTATAAAAATTTTAGTAGACACGTGGAATATGCAGTTTCTGTTCTTTGTACAAGAGAAACGAGTTCGGGGAAACTCATAATAAAATGCAGCAAAGTAAAACAGGGAAAACTCAAAGTTTATGTTGGTGAATATTAAAGTTAGAATATCGAACACAAACTAGGGTTAATGCATAATGTTGCCAACTTCACTTGTCTATTTACGAGTCTGCAATATGCATGACGCCTGTGATAATCGACTGTTTCCTATCCACAATAAACTGATAAACAACCGAATGAAATGTGCTCTTTGTTTCAGAATAATTACTCATAGATACAGTATTTTATTATATACCGCGAATGTATCACGCAGACAATAACAACATTACTATACAAAAGGCTTTAATAAGCCATAATTTCCACAGAATTGTTTTCATGCGAAGTTTTACGAAATTTACTATGAAATTTTATTAAAAGTGTTATTGTTTAAACAATATTGCTTGTAATAATTAAATTTGTAATTAGCAAATATTTTCAATGTTTATTATATGAAAGGGAAATATTGTTTATAACAAAATATTAAACGCATTTTATTACTTAATTAATTTAAAATAATACGTGTACAACAAAGGCTTTAAATTACATATTTGAAAATTATAATGCATGTACAGACTGGTGACTCGAACAACCGAATATAGGGATTTGACTTGCAAAATCATATGTTCCTAATTTCTTGCTTCCTTAATTATTTTGGGTAAAAAAGCTTCGGTCAACTTGTTGATGTACTACATCAGCTCCGATTTTACTTAAAATTGGCAAAAAGTTTGTATTAAGCATGACAAATATGGGAAAAATATTAAAATATGGAGTCAGACTCGGTTGAACTAAAAATGGCATTTATTTGTTTTTAAAGCTATTTAATACGAAATGTGTGTCCATACATATGTACTGAACATAATCTGACCAAACTCAACCTAACCTAACCTAACTCAACCTGACTTAACCTGATTAGGTTGGGTTTGTTGACTTTGATCTTTTATTTAATGAAATACAAACTACAATTACATATCAAAAATTTAGTTTGCTATGAAAAATAAAAAAATATATAATTGTAATTTTTGATTGATATATGTCAAGAAATAAATATTTTCTGTTGATCTTTTATTAATTATTTAATAAAACTACTGCAGTACTTCCAGTTTTCAACAGGGTTAAGTTAGATTAGGTTAGGTTTGATTAGGTTAGGTTGGATTAGGTTGGAATAGGGTTAGATTAGGTTAGATTGAAATAGGTTAGAATAAGTTAGACTAAATTAGGTTAGGTTAGTTTTCTATTAGTACCCTATATACAATAATAGTTATTTTATCTACAACTATTGAAATATGGGTACATTATACGTGTGATACTACATATAATATACTACTCATATTACACAAGTGTAATATGAAATGTCATGATACACGCTACATTTTTCTGTAATAAATAGGGCTTATAATTTAACACATAATATTTTATTAAACTGTTAATTTATTAATAACATATTTTTTATTATAAATATCAATACAGGGTGAATACTGAAAACCTTGACATAGGGAAATAACATGGAAAAACAGTTTTTTGCTGTTTCCATCTGTCCCGCTAAATAAAATCGGGTGTATGTGGTATCGTTAGATAGGTTACTTAATTTTGCATCTAATAAAACCAAATGTTGTGTAATATAGCCTTTTATAACTGAAATATTTGAGAAAATAAATTGTATTTTGAAAGTTATCCTTTATATTTTCGAATAAGAAACTTCAAAAACAAAATGCTCCATAGCCGAGTGGATACGAGGTCGGATTCATAATATAAATAATCTACAAGACCTGGTTCGAGACCACCTCGGCCCTATTTTTTTTTAATTAAATTATACTTGAAATATTTTTATTATATCAGAATGCTCAAATTTTGATACTAGGTTACGAATACCAGCAAGAATATTTTGAATATCTCTTAAACTTTTGCCCTAATAATAAAGTTTTATAATATTTATTTATATCTTCTTATACCTACTAAATCCATTTTGAAACATGAAATACAAAATTATACACCAAAAACTAAATTCGAATTAATTTTAAAGTTTGACAGCCAGCAAATAATAATTCTATTAAATATTTGGATTTTTTTTATTTATAAAAATATGAATATTGCTATTTTATTAAAATAGTCTGATATAATAAAGATATTTGAAGCATAATTTAATTAAAAAAAATTAGGGCCGAGGTGGTTTCGAACCAGGTCCTGTAGATTATTTATATTATGAATCCGACCTCGTATCCACTCGGCTATGGAGCATTTTGTTTTTGACATTTCTTATTCGAAAATATGAACGATAACCTTCAAAATACAATTTATTTTATCAAATATTTCAGTTAGAAAAGGCCTTATTACACAACATTTGGTTTTATTAGATGCAAAATTAAGTAATCTAACTAACGATACCATATACACCCGATTTTATTTAGCGGGACAGATGGAAACAGCAAAAAACTGTTTTCCCATGTTATTTCCCTATGTCAAGGTTTTCAGTATTCACCCTGTATATATGCTTATAAAAGTATAATAAATACAATTTGAAAAGTGATTTGACATTTAAGTGCTACTGTGGCGCCATCTGTTAAGCTATATATGAACTACCTACACCTAACTGAATATTTAACAAATAATATCAGATTTGTTATATGCCTGATAGTTGTAGATAAAGTATAGTATTTGACTCGCATAATATGGCTACATTACACTCAGATGATTAAAAATACTCGCTACCGCTCGTATTTTTAATTACATCATCGTGTAATATAGCCTACATATTATGCTTGTTAAATAATATACTATATGATACAAGTGTTAAAAGTGACATTTTATGAGTGAGTGGGGAAGTTTGAAACGAGGCGAAACCGAGTGTAACAAACCCCACGAACGAAATAAAATCACTTTTAACACAAATATCATACACTATTTTTCCTACGACCCTAGTTATGTGTTAGTAAATAAATACTAAGCATTATAGAATGACATTTATGACAGGTAACTAGATTTAGTTCCTTTTTAACACAAGTGTTAAAAGTAAATTTGTTTTTTACTTTTAATTCGTTGTCAATGACAACGATTTAAAAGTATTCACTGTGTTATAAACTGTTATTTTTAACTTGCTAAGCAACCGTTAAAAAGACTATTTTTAACAGTGGTCGTAGGAAAAAACAATTAAACGTTAGAAACGCGTGAGATCACAAATTTCATATATCCGTATGCTCACAGCATAAATTGGCTGATAGGTTTTATGAAAAATAGAACGTGTTCTGTTTTTTCAACACATCTACGACCGTATACAATATTTCAACTAATTTGCTGTTTTACTAGCCAATTTAAATTGTATCAAAAATGATGCAAGATCTAAAACGACCTTTACATAAATTAAACATAAGCAATTTTAAGAAGCACTTTGATGCCCATTTCAAAATTGCAAGTTTATATCAATTTCTCGAAAATGGTTATTTATTACATGTTATCTTTATTACTGACAAATTCGCTTATGGTCATAAAAAACTTGTATATGTTGTGCTTACAAATTATAAATTCATACAAAATTAATCTCACTACATAAAAACAGGCACTACGTCATACGTATGACGTCATAAATCTCTTCCGCGGGCAATTAATAACCGGTGTACCCGTCAGCTTGCTACGGAAAAATGTCAGGTCCACCCCTGGCCATCATTAATTAAATAAACCTTACACCGTGTTATCTGTCAGCTGACGAGCTGACCTCAAAGTTAAATGCTACCGGAGAATTCCCTTAATCCATCTCTGACACACACGCCAAAAGTTACATCCGAATTTATGAGTACTTCCCTGCAAACAAAAATACTAAACTTCGCAGGATGTAATTGTGAAATATTTTCATGTCCTGTAATCATTTTAAGTATGGTGCGCTCAAATATACACTGTTAAAAAAAATAAAGGAAGAAATATAGTCATTGGTGGTTTTATTATTAACATATAAAGCGTAAAACATGATAAAACCGTGAAAATATAATACACTTTTAAGTTACATTTCTACTCAACTTTTATAATTGTAATATACCTAAATGCCATATTGTAATAAAATATTTTTCCTTCTCCTTCTTATGTAAATAGACATTATTGTTTTGACGGGACAAGTGCAATAGAAAGTAAAACTTTCGAGGTTACCGTTGCTAGCTACTTTTATATAATACAGCTCTTCAGAGCGACATGTACCAGCTAGTCAAAAATTCCTAAGACTATCTTCTCAAATATATTTGGTACCTCAGACTTTCGCGGCTGAAACACCTTTAACTCTTTCAGGTTTAGCGGTACGGTGTCTGTACCACTTTTTTTAAATCAAGTGCGCCATGTTGGTACATAAATTATACCACTTACATAAATGTTATTTCCATTCTTACCAGTAGGCTAGAAACTGTACCACCTCTATAAATGTGTTTATGTGATTGTGTAGGTACTATGAGAGCTACGCGCGTTTTGTTGTAATGCACTTCATTTTTTCTAAAATCACTTATTTTATTTTTCTGTGACGCACAGGTGATAAATATGGTAAATTTTCTGTGACTGAAAGAGTTAAACGTCCAAACTTGGATATATCATATATCCTCGTTCTTATTTACAGAAATTGTTAATTTAAGTATTGAATATTCTGATCAAAGGTTAGCAGGAGATATCAGTAGGTTTGATTTTTCCAAAAAGTACGCCAATAAAACATTTTCTGTTATTTCGTCAATTTCCTTCCTCGCGCACCATTACATAAAGTTTTCAAAGTTCTGGTTATATCGTACTTTTGATTTATTAGGCAACAAAGAACCACAAGCGACATTAGCTGCTTCTTGAAATTGAATTCATTTTTAGATGATAATTATTATTTTGATAATAACATCGTCGTTATGAAATTGATTTTTTGAGTAGATCTGTTCCAATAAGAAAAACGAATATCTCTGAAATTCAAATAATCTTCTCGTTTTCAAAATATTGTCAGTTTGGGTCAAATACAGAAATTGGAATTGTAGGCTTACCAAAAATTTAAACCAAAAATGAACCACATTTCAGTGAATTTTACCCCGAAACTTTTATTTTATACCATAATAATTGACAATATTAATTTACAGGTATATATTATCATTTTTGAAGAATATACAGACTTTCTAAAGTAAATTTTCGATTTGACTTTTCGTGCAAACATTTAAAAACTAATAATAAAAAGAACAATAAAAAATATTGTTCTTGTCCGATTTTTACTTCCTTGTACAAAGTAAGGGAAGTATTTGCAATTGGGAAAACAATCAGTTCTCAGATTTCGACGAAAATATCCACTTTGAGCATTCCTGAATTTTGACTAGTTTCGGCGTGAAGTCTGTACGGACGTATGTATCTCGCATAACTCAAAAATGATTAGCTGTAGAATATTTAAATTTTGTACAGGGGACTGCTATAACATCTAGTTGTGCATCTCTCTTTTTTACAGCAACCAGCAGTGCCAAAAATTAAATCAGTTTAAAAGAATTGTAGCAAAAAATGAGTATAATTTAAACAAGAAAGTCAAAATGTGTCCACGTCAATTTTTTTTATGAAAATTTCAAATTCGCCCCAGAACAATATTCGATAGTTAGCAATTCAGAATATAAGTAAGGATTAGAAAATTCAATAAAAATGAAGTCACATTTTTTTGAGTAATAAAACCCTTGCAGCTATAGTGTTGCATGTTGCGTGCGACGTTGTGATAGTGTTGCTTATCTGGGATAGTGCGGATCGTGGGACATCTCAGATAGCTGTGATTAATGTTATTATTGTCTGCTTTTATCCGCCGGATTGTGGAAAAATGGGAGGGCAGGTACCCCCAACTATTCTTCTTCAAGATTTATGTCTATCGTGTTTTATTACTCACTTTTTATTCCATTTCACTTGACTTCACTTCGTATCAAATTCTTGGCGACAAAACCAAACATTGACACTATACAACTATAACAACAGTTTTATGAATTTTGTTTTCTAATCAAACAAAATTTGCAAGACAATTGCAAACAATAATACTTGTTTATTTTTATAAGAATTCAATTGCTGCCTACTCAGTTGGATATGCCACTTGTCAATTTATTTTATCACAAATTTCGTTATTATATTTTATTAAAATATTATAATATATACATTAGAAACTAATTGATACCAACAATTGTTTGTATTGTATGAATATAAATGGTACATTAATAATTATCAAATTTGATATTAGCACATTTCAGATAACACATTTGTTAATACCTGCCCATTCTATATAATGGCATTATTGATGAATTATAAAGCATCAATAGTTAATTATTAGATTAACTTTTTTTAGTGAAGATTATTATTGTTCAAATGCGATGATATATTTAAATGATATTATTGACGCATTATTAAATGATATGGCTTAAAAATTAGTTGTGGAAATGGAAACTACAACACCAACCGTCATTACAGAATATTACGCTATACGATAATAATATATTATACATTAAGGTTGAGAAGACTATCATTATTTATCTATTGTAAGTTGTGTCGTGAGGTACGAAGCATCGAGGGACATAAGGCGCTGGTCATTAATGGTATTCTCAACCGTGGTATATTTTGTAACGAAGGTGACTCAGTGCAGATGAGTCATCGCAGCTGACTTGTCTGGTCAGGTAGTCTCGCTAAAGGTTAAGTGGGATAGGAGCGACGAAGCTATTGTTCGGGAATTTTATAGAGCCGAAAGGCTCTAGAATGTTCGAGATTAGTTACCAGCAGGTATAAAAGGAATATTAATAATAATTATTCTTAAATTAGTGTTTATATTTGTTTGTTCATAGGGTTACTTATTTTTATTATCTTTTATAATTTATTATTCATTCATTAAATTTATTTATATAAATATTTGTGTTCCAATTATTTTTACATTTCCCCCAAATAAATAAACGTTGCAGTATAGGTATTATATCTTTCACTGTTAGCATTTAAATTCCAATGCTGCCTAAAATTTTTTATTGATAATAACAATTTATTTAAATTACATGGCAAATTTAAATTGTGTCTCCATACTGTACACTTTTCTTGACTTAAATGATTCAAACAATATTTGGATTTGGAGACTTGAGTTTCTTTAAAAAGTGACAGTTTTCAATATTGACCATGGTTAATAATAATTTATTATTGATCTAGTTGATCATGGTCACCAAGTAAGCGGCAGTGAAAAACAATAATATAATATTAGTATTTATAATTAATAAACTATTTGTATTTCACTTCTAACACATACTTGGTTATGTTGTCAACATCAACATTTTGTTTTTCGCATAGGCGGATTGAACACTGCCAGATCACAAATTAAGAAATTAAAATTTGGTATCAAAATTTTTAAATATTTAATATCTCAAGTTTAATTTTATTATATATTACGTATTATAAATATACGTGTAAATATAATTTTCCTTGACTATTAATTATGTTTGCAAGTTGTTGAGTTTGACTTGTTGGTATTTGTTTGAAACGTGCCTAAATCCGCCTCTGTTGAACTTGATCTTGCGGGATCACGAACACACCCCGAGCAATCATTAATTTGTTAGCCAGGGCCGGGGCAGGGGGAGGAAATCGCTTCATCGCGATTCTTTGCCCGTCCTAGGGAATTTTCGCGCGCAAATAGGGACTTGGTAACTTTTGACGTGGCAACCTGCCAGAAACAATTGATTTAGTTACAGAGCAGGATTTTAAAAAGTTTGTTTAATTGCGATAGAATGGCGGAAGAATAACAAGTACAGTTTTTTATTATTTATACTACCTTTACGTTGTAAAGTGCTCTTACAGGTAATATTATTATGGTTTTATCCATATAAGTTACTTATTACAAAATCGTCATTTGTAGAATAAATATATGATTATTTATTACCGATATCTATGATACAGTAGATTTGGTATACCTAACAATGATTAATAAGCTGTGAATAATACAGGGTATTTCAAAAACATATCGACATTCACAGAGCAAGAGAAATAAATTGCTAAAGAAAGAATTTTGAGATCAAGTAGTAGCTGAAAAGAAATTACATAAAAAATTAATTGTTGCATAACCTTAGTGCACGATATTAAGGTTTTGCTTCTATTATAATTAATACTAGAGCTTAATTAAAGTCCGGTCTTATAAACGATAGTTAAACTATCGGTTAGTTACTGGACGTTAAAATTTAATTGCCAACTAAATTTTTGTTGTGTTCTATAAAGCAAATAGCGAAGTAAATTTAGTAACTATTGATTAACTAACCCTCGGTTAAACTTACCGACCCTCAATCAAATTTAAATATAGTACAATAGATGTCATCTATTTCATGCAATAAACTATGAGCTGTCAAATATTAGATTGCAAAAAAAAAATTGGTTAGAAATATAGAAGTTACATATTTAAAGTGTAAAAACGGTTTAGGCCTAATAAAAATTAATAAAAAATGTGATGGAGGTTAAAGGAAATAAAATTTTTATTTTATTATAGAATTCAATTGATGAAATGGTTTCTACTAAGAAGTACAATGATAAGTTATAGATTAATTGAAACAAATTTGTTTTTTTGCACATTAAAAATTGACGCAAAATTTATACTCATACAAGAAATGCATTTTATAATTAATCTGCTATCTAGAATTACAATGAAACACTATTTAAATAGAAATTGAATTTTGAAGTGTGACTGTCACTGTCACCTAAAATTTAATACTACGGTTTCCTCCAGTTACTTTAATCTGTGGATTTAATCACTAGGTTATTTTAACTAACATTTATAGTACAGAAATCGGCCAGTTAAATTAATTCAACCAGATAAATTAGTTAACTAGCTTTTATAAAACTGGGGTGGCTTGATCTTTCTTTAAATATCAAGCATTTCTTAAATTCGCTACTTGACTTGACTTAACATCAAACAAATTCAAGCTACTGATAAACATTTGATAACTGTATACATTCCAAATGGAATAATATTATTAAATCGTTGTCAAACTTAAATCTTACCTGGCAAAAGAGTAAAAACCAAATTACTTTTAAGTAAGTTTTTCTGTATTAAAAGCCAAAACCAGTTTTGTTATTTTTCATGTGTTTCTTTTCGTTTTGAGCTTAAACTGTAGCTAAATAACACTAGAAATATTTGAATTGTGTTAAGTATGCTGTGAAACAGTGACGCGGGCAATTGTTATTTATCTGACAAAGTGTGATGACATATTGAGTTATAATAAACATATATTTTTTATGTTATAATTGTGGATAAAGTATAGTATTCGTATTCACATGTAATGGCTATTACTCATTCGAATGATTTACAACACTCGCTTTCGCTCGTGCTTACAAACTTCATTCTCATAGGTAATAGCACACATTATGTTCTCATTGAATAATATACTGTTATTTAAGATCAGCACATTAATAGTAAATTATAAGTATAATTTAAAGTAATTGTAATAAATATTGACTTATTCATTTCAAATAACAATCCAATTAAGGTGTTATAAAGACACCAATGTTTTTATCTTGTAATCCTCAATCGCGATCTTACGATACGATTCGCCAGAACAAACAATATTCCTTTGTTTCAACATATCTCTGCTCTCAAAGAGCAGGCAATTTAAAGACAGTACGTTTACTTAACATATAAATTAATAGCATTTGAGACGAAAGAAATATTCCTCCAGCTACGACGTAATTGACTCTATTTTCTGAATAAGATTTCTTCCTTAATGTTTCTTGCTTCTCTTTGTATGGCCAGTGACGTGCACTACTTACTTTCAAAGGGGCAATGAATAATTTAAATTTAATTACAATTATGTCTTTGAAGAAAAAGAAAGATTTTTAACTGAAAAATTCAATTATTCATACACTGTGAAATTAAATTACTATTCAGGACAATTTAATAAAGATTCATATTCTAGAAACTTGTAAAGAGAAATAGCAATTTGTGATATATATTTGCATTTTTTTTTAATAAAATTCAATCTAAAGAAGTATAGTTGTATGAAGAGATATTTGAAACTCATTTTAGAATAAGCCGTTTGCTCCTTATAAAGTTTTATGGGATTTATTATGATCAAGGTTTTTAGGCAGGTAGTTTCCGAAATTTTTGTTGAAAATGTTTTCTAATTATATTATTATACTCGTATGTACTTTTAAATCTAAATAAAAGTATTTCAATAATAATTCATTGTAACTTGAAAAGACATTAAAATATTATAGGGATAGAGTAATACGAACAGTTATTGCAAATTCTGTTTGAATTAGTTTAATACGGCTATTTTTTTCCAGTGAAGTGGTGCTTTCAAGTTAGAATAATTTATGACATTTGATCACTAAATTTCCCAACCCTTCAGAAAAAGGTTGTTTTTTTTTCGCTACTAACATATATACCCACTACTAATAACCTTTATTTGACATGAGAAATTGTTTTTTTTTCACTATTAGCCTAGACACTAGTGATGAATAACTACATATATGTATCACGGTTAAGAAGAGCATTATAATAATATTCTCAACCTTGGTGAATAATATAGTATTAAACACAGCATAAGTCAATTTCAAATATCTCTTCGTACAACTATATTTTTTTGTAGAGTAGAGAAATAATTTGTGGAATTCACTCAATATTTCGAAGGCTTTATTTCTGCTCAAATTGGTTTCTACTCCATATGAGTCTCCTATAGGGGAATGAAGCTCGAAAATAAAAATGCATTCTCCGACATAAATATTCTTATAATGCTCTATACAGAGTGTTCCATTTAAGTGTGCCTAGGGTTTCACCAAGACAAGAATCTTGCTATTTTGCGCAACGTCTAACGTCTTGTCTTGTCTTGCATTACGAAGCAATAAATAAAAAACATTCTTGTCTTGTGGATTTCTTGCTACCTTCTTTCTTGTCTTGTCTTGCTGTCTTGCTAGTTGAGGAAACTGCAGCAACCTATACTGTTGCTTATTAATTAAATTAAACATTATTTAGTGATCATGTGCAAGCCGTATGCCGACATTTTTATAATTATGCTCGTAAATATTACTTTTTGTAAATCAATGTATAGTACACATTTTTCATGTTAATCAATGATTTTTAATTTTTATTTACTTTTTAATTTATGGAATGTAATAAAGGAAGTTAAAAATGTAATAGAAAATAGTTATAATGTTATTTATTACCCGTTGTCATTGTACTTACATTTTTTTTAACTTAAAATTTTTATAATTACGCTAGTCCCATCTGCTGTCACCACCTATCAACATACTTATGCTATTGCCATCTGTTGTCTTTCTCTATCAACATAAATCATAAACTCAACACTCTTTACGAATTTACGATTATTAAAAATTTAGTTCGATACAAAAAATACCCCAGCGATTATATAAATAAATAAAGCAACGCAAAAAATTAAGTACATTAATAAAAAAAATTAAAAGCAAGATTTCTTGAAAAATGTGTCAAGAATTCTTGTTCTTGTTGAACTTATTTCTTGTCTTGTCTTGCTGTTTCAATGTTGAGTCTTGTCTTGTCTTGTTTTTAAGCAAGACGCAAGACAAGAACAAGACAAGACCAAAAAATTCGTGAAACCCTAAGTGTGCCACCATACAATGAGCAAAAAAATTTTTAGCTTTTATAGTTCTCGAGATAGCAATGGTGGCACACTTAAATGGAACACCCTGTATACTATATACATACGGATTACTATTAAGAAGTAATCTGGTTGTTAATATCATGAAGTAAAGTATTTTGAGAAACAATCTAAAAATATTCTACAACTTCTTCCTAAAGAGGGTAAAAGTCTCAAGAGAATATCCCAATCTTATTAATTGCTTTTCTTTTATAAAGATTATTACACGTTATCTCACAAAAGAAATAAAGTCTCTATAGGTTTAAACGGCCATTTATTAACCGGTTGACAAGTATATTAATTACTATACATGATGTACACAAAAACTATCCCTGTAATTTATCATTTTGCCACAATAGTGTTGCATTACAATCGACTATATTTGTCATAATTACTTGCCACACTATTGTCTGTTTTCTTTATATATTCTTTGTTTATTGATGTAGTCTTCACCAAATTATGATGAACAGTAAATAAATACAGGAAAAACAGTTTATAATTTTGTTTACATAGTTTCATTCTACAAAAATGTAATTAACTATGGGATCATCGCATATTTTTGGTGTTATTTTGTCCTAGATATCTAACGGCTGCAATATGTAAATAATATTTTCGGGCTATTTGTGTACATTGTTTTGTAGATATAATTTTTCGAAAAACGGCTACGATTTCAAAACTCAATACAATGCTATTTGCTCATAGTCAGAAATCACAATGATCAGCTCACTTTTGCGAACTAGGTAGTTCATATTTTCGTGTATTCAATAAATTTCAAATATATTAGCCCGATTTTGTAAACCACTTACTATGAAAAAGTTAATATAAAAATATCTAGAACGAAGGCCATTTACTGAAATAATAACTTAGTAAATTTTCGTATTTTGTAAGCATAAAGTCATTACAATGATAGGAATAGGAACTTTAAAAATTTAATATTATTTAAAATATATGAAATTATTTCAAATACATATTTATTATGTTTTGACGCGTTTTGTAGAAAAATATACAGACTACGAAATAATTTATTACTGAATAACTCGAATCCTTTCTTAATACCTGACGCAAAATTCAAAAAATAACTATTTGGATTGCCAAAAGTACTTGAGTAAAATCTAATTTGTGAATTGACATAGTGTTTCAGTTATTAATTACAGTTATTTCATAGTAACGTTACCACTGAATTACTGAAATAGAGACTTCTTACAGTATCAGGCTGATTATACACATAAATCTCTACTTATAGACTAATAAATTATTTAGACAAAATAAAGATGATTAGAATACTTTGCGTACTTTTCCTATGACTTTTAGGTTAGTTTACTGTGACGTTTAATTTTGACCTTTGTATTATCAGCTATGTATGTGTATGTGTCAGATATGTCTTTGCGTAAGTTTTTGATTTATAACCGCATGCAAATTCAGAGCGGGAATATCTTTTAAGAAAATTATGAATGAAAAATATTATATTTTGGGATATTTATATTGCAATATACATAGTAATAATCGCACATTTCATCTATATAAATAAAATCGTAACTTTTGTTTTCCAATGACCCCTCAACATGGGACGGGTAATAGTTATTTACGTGGCCAGCGGTGTAAGTTAAGGTGCATTCGCATAAGTGTTTAGTTTTAAGGTTTACAATTGCGTTTAAGATTAGGAAAGTTTGACGCCATGTATCAAAATGAAAACATTCACATTGCGCATCGTAGTGCATGCGTTAAACGTAAACTATGCAAACTTCAAACTTTATGTTTAGGTTTACGTTTATGTTTAGGAATAGACCAATAGCAAAGCAGATAGTATGCGTCATATAGTTTTTTCTCCTTGTAAGCTGTCACTTCAAATATAACTACAAATTTGAAATGAATCGCAAAGAAAAATTAATTTTGGCAACTACTTTAACTTTATATCTTCATAATAAACGAATATAAAAAACTAAAATCGTCCAATATTACAAAGACGTTATTCACAGGGAGACTGGTACAACACTGTTGTACAAATAATCTATATTATTGACTTATTTAATTTTTGCAAAATTGCGGATAGATGGCACCACTTAGTAAACCTAATAAATATTTTATTATGTGATTGATATGCTGTCATGCTATTTCTAAACTTAAAACATAATTTTAAATCTTAAAACTAAACACTTATGTGAATGCACCTTTAATCTTTACAGGGCGAGCTGGAAATTTGTGAGGCGAGCGACAAGGCTAGCCTTGTAAATTTTTACAGGTTAGTTACTGTAATTGTTAATTTACTTAGCTACCAAGAAGTCTGTAAAGTGACAATTATATAGAAAGTGGAAATAAAGTTTTTTACCTGTGATCAAAACTCTTATACGATTCAAGCGCTAATGACGAAAATTTTAATGTATTCTACACTGCATAAAACATCGGGACAAGCGAAAATGAAGGGACGATGAGTGTATTTTACAGTGACAGTTATATAGAAAGTGGAAATAAAAGTTTTTTACCTATGACCAAAACTCTTCTACGATTCTAGCGCCAACGATTTTTATTTTTAATGTATTCGACACTGCATAAAACATTGGGACAAGTGGATGAGTGTATTTTTATGTGTGAATCGTAACAAAGTTTCCGCATTAGCGGACGCTTGTGTAGTTATTATAAATCAATATTGTGTGCAGTATAAAATTCATAGGGTGTAAATAGCCGGCACAAATCGTACGGATCCGCGTGGAAATATTTACATTTCCGCTCAAATCCGCGCTGTTTGCGCAGCGACTCTTACAAATATTCAAATCGAATTGTCCATATTGACTCACCTACAAGTTGTTTAGCTTGGCAGCACATAATTACACTTTCTACATTTACTAACTCAAGGAGGTATACATACAAAGAGGTTTTTCTTGGAATTCTCGGTGCTGATGTGGAAGGTTTATTTCAATATCCGGTTTCGACCTCATGCATGACATGTGACATTCTTCTGGGAAGGAAAGTTGTGGTGTATGGATTTTTTATATAATAATAAAAAAAGTATTTCTAAGTTTTTCAATACATTCAATTTGTAGTTTTATAATTAAATTGTTATTGCAGTTCAGAATATTTTTAATTCATTTCATACCAAAAATTTCCTTCATAAAAGTTGTATAACCAAAAAAAATATCTGATGTGTCCAACAAATTACCTCCCGCCACTGTAGTTATTCTCTGTAGTTATTCTATACATATAAGTTTTTCAGTACATTCAATTTGTAGTTTTATAATTAGTTTGTTATTGTAGTTCAGAATATTTTTAATTCATTTCATACCTAAATTTTCTTTCATAAAATTTGTGTGCCGAAAAAAAAACAGCTATTTTTGGCGTTACTAAAACCGGAACCGAACTTAACTTGATTCTCGCATGATTATATTCCATATACAATTCTTTCACCTTTTTTAATTTTACAATAAAACTACTTCATATTTACTTATGTTATCTGTTGAACTTACTTACATCAAATTTGACATCATATGTCAAATTTTGTGAACATATGAATAACTCATCTGTTTTATAAAAATTCCTCAGTTCATCATATTTGAATATGTCTTAAATACCAAATATTATATTTTTACATGTATCGTATTAGAGTTACAGAAAAATTATATTCTAGTGACCCTAATTCGTGCTCATTTGTTGAAAACTCACTCTCTAGAAATTTGACAAAAAACAATAGCTCCCTTATCTATACTGATATCTATAATGATAGGCGGGAGGTAAAAAGTATTCCAGCATTGTGGTACATATTGCAAATAATTCCATCTGTTTTTAGATACTTAGATCAAAAGCAATGTCTCATTTAGAAACAAATGGATTAAATTTATTCATTTAATAACTATTTTTGATATTTTGATGACATTTATAAAATAAACAAAAAAGACAATACTAAGGACTGCTTTATAGGGTATTCTAATGATTTTTTTTAAACACACTTATTTTATTATTACTAATATAAAATTTTGAGTTCTTTTTTTATTTAATTTAAGTGAGATATGAATTTTTAAATATTTCTTGAAAATTTGTAGTTTACGGGATGTGACGTATGAGAGACTTATGGCATTGAAATGGTGAGGACATGCTTATAACACATCGCTTGGCGTGGTAGTCTGTCATTCGGCATTTTCCTGTATATGGTACATTCATGTACAAAGTTTTTAGATATGTCATGAATCCCACGTACGTCACAACCCACGCGATAACTGTTCAGCGTCAAAATAAAATACAACTTATGTTAGAGATTTTTTTTTCATTATGCGGTCATTTTGTATCATAATCCACAATGTTATAACATTTTTAACTTAAATTTTACTACATTAGAATACCATTTTGTGCTACTACTTCCTACTAAGTTACTATAATAAAAGTATTGATTATATATAAATTGATAAACGATATAAATAAAGTTATCAGTCGACGTATTTAAATTGTGAAATATGTGACACTGTGAATCTAATAAAAGTAATAACTGTTTTACTAATATTTTTAAAGAAAATACGAACTATTTTTTTTATTTTTATAGCTGTTGATGTTTATATATTATAGCGAACGCAGGGTCGCGGCGCGGGCGGCGGCCGCTAACGAACAGGTCAGAACACTTTCGTCCGCTCCCCATTGTTCTGATTTCCAAAGAATCGGCGAATATTCCAGAATGAAATGTTTTACTTAAATACTCCGAGCAAAAGATCGGGAGGACAGTCTTACGTTGATACGGGTAGTGAACAGATGGTGATATAAATAAATAGACAGTGATATAAATAGTGTAGAAATAGATATTGCTTAGTTCTAATTGTTTAAATAAATTATCTTAGTGTTTAAGTATTTATTAATAATTGTTAGTCTTAAATTAGTGTTTATATTTGTTAATTCTTAGTGTTAGTTATTTTTCATTATTTTTTATAATTCATATTTCTTTAATTAGACATAGTTATATAAATATTAGTGTTTTAATCAATTTTACACTTCACCTAAATAAATAAAACGTTACAATATATACCTGTTTTGCGTTTTTATTTCGAGTGAAATAATGATATTATTATTTCCCTAGTGAAATAATGGAATTAATTACCTCTCTTACTAAAGGGATGTAAAAAAATAGTTTATTTTAAATATATAAAATGCCGGAACCAATGATTTTGTATGTTACATGCATTATAATTTATACAGTATTTAAATAAAATAAAACTGGAAAACTTACATAAGAATGCAGAAATTTCTCAGCCTGGACGTTTGTCTGTAAATAAAAGAAATAAAATTTAGTAAATATGAAATAGTACTTTAAAAAAATAAAATATATTTGAATATAATAAGCCGGATATTGTAATTATACTGATTTGACATTTTCAGATTTTTCCTGGAATTAAAGTTTGTAAAATACATTTCGTTTACATTGGTGTGATATTTGTCGGGGCATTCGAATGTTAGTGTACACATGCATAGTAAATTCGATTATACGGATGTTAATGGAACTTCATAATTAAGCTTTTGACAGCAATGGTAATAAGTTGATCGACTTTTGGTTACATACAGTCTACTCAAAATAACGTGGGACAACAGGATAATATAGCAACTCATACAGCTTGATCATGAAAACGTTACTCGCAAGAGAATTTTATAAATTACTATTTCTTAATAACGTGAAACCGGTAAACTATTGAACAAAACACGGATGTTACGAATCATACCAGGCCTTAGATGTCTTAAAATCCTCGCTTTCCGAATTCTAGGTATATTAACAACTATAATCATATTCAGAAACAATAAATTTCAAATATAACGATTTCTTTAACATAATGATTGTTAAAATATCTAATAATTTTTTTGCGATGAAAGCCAATTTAACATCAAAATCAATATTAAACATAAAGAAAAGATTAAGATTCTTTATAAGTATATTGGAAACTCAAAATTATTTAAATTAAAAAAAAAAATATGCTTAGTAATAATTACTAACGAATTTAATTGTGCTTGTGGTAATGGTTCTCGATCCTGTATCATAATATCTTAATATTATTAAAAAGAAAGATTTTCAGCAGAATCCATCAAAAATGATATTACAGATGATATTAATGTTTGGGAAAATGGAGTCATAGTTAAAATTATATAATATGTTGATTACATCTACGTATCAATTAAATTTGTATAATATGAGAAAAATTTGATTTACAATTGTAGTGATTTCAAGTTTTCGTCACCCTTTTGTTAACAACGCATCAATTGTTCTGTCGCATCGAAGGTGCGTGAATATTCTAGAACTTAATGCTCACTATATAAACTCGAACAGAAGAGACCGTGGTGACAGTCTGATATTAATACGCGTAAAGTATAAGAAGCGTTGTAAATATAACGAACATGTATGAATATGCACATTAGTGTATTATTAATTAACGAGTGTAGAATATACCAATTTTCCATAGTCTGATAATTTATACATATTAGCAGAAACGAATACTTCTTTTTTAAGAAAAATGCATATGAGAGGCCTCTTGGAGTGAAAATAAACTGTTTAAACACTGTCTAACTTCTAAAAAAATCATCCCTCTATCAAATAATATTTATCTTTGCGTAAACAATCTATTAAATGACCATTCAAGAAATTTTTATTTTATATAAAAAGTAAACACTTGTATTTGGAATTAAAGATCGTTTTGTAGTACACCAAACCACGAGTTTATTTTTGTGTTATAATTTTATTTGTAAGATACAGATGTGTCCCCTAAGACAATAAATCGTGGCGGTATCTTCATCTAGTGATCAGGGGCGTATTAAAAAGTATTTTATCGGGCATGGGGCTAATTTATGTAGAAAAACAGTGTTTAAATCTTCGTTAGGTGGGTGGGAGACATGTTTATTCCTTCGGGCGGGTCTGCGCCGTGTTTAATGTTTCTCCCGTTATCTGCCACCCCCGCAAGACAAATGCAAATCGCCAAGGCCTACCGCGGCACGGGATTACGAGATCACAGCAACAACAGATGGACCATTACAGATTCGCAGGCGACAATGAACTTTGAATACGAGGACAGCTCGTTTCGGGAACTCTAAACGGAAAAATCCCAAGGGAAAAAAGCAAAAACTTAACCTAACCTAACCTAATCAATTACGAATTGGTATAAGTAATAATTTTGAATACAAGGAAACATGTTGGTAAAATTTTTCATTCTTAATTTTTAATATAAATGAATTTATCAGTCATGAATTATTATACATTTCTAGGTGTACCAGATTTGCTTTATCGCAGATATCAGTAACCATATATATATACCACAGAGGGCGTTTACCAGATGTCATCTTCAAAATCTTCCATTTTTCTGTGGAGAATATTTATTTATTTACGTCTCAATTATGCAGACGGTACATAAAAAAATATATTTTCTTTATTAGAAGAAATAGAAACATTTTCTTTGTACAACAGTTTTATTTTATTAAATGCACTATTTCATGACCTGGAGGGAAATAAAATTAAGTCTGATTTACAGGCAACGACTATCAATTTTTATTGTTTAAAACAAGGCATGTAACCGGTTAAAAAAACCGGTTAATAAAAACCGGTAACCGATATTTTTAACGAAAATTGCGAACTTTAACCGTAATTTTAACCGATATTTTTCAGGCCGAAAATATCGGTAACCGTTAACCAAAAAAAAAATAAACCGGTTTTAGCGAACATTAACCTTTATTTTAATATCATTTAGCGAGAAAAAAAATTTTTTTTTTTTTTATATCTGTGTTTTCTATTTGTATTTGAACATGAGTCATGACAGTTTTTACAATTAACATTTTATTGGAGAGTCATAAATGTAGGTCTCTTTGGCCGTTAAGGTTACTTAAAAAGTCCAAATAAATACGGCCTTTGTCAACACAGGCAAGTTTAAAATTGAAAAGTGACCTGCGTTTTTCTGAATAAATTACGGGAATTTTTGTGAATATTTATTAATTAAATTGTTTTTTTTAATTGTTATATTTTCTCAGATGGTTAATATTTTTTTAAATTATTTATTCGATAATTTTTTTTAATCAAATATTTATAATTACTTTTTTTTTAATTAATGTTAATATTTTTTTAAACCGATATATTAACCGGTTTAAACCCGTTTCCAAGTTTTAAAAACCGGTTTTCGAACTAAAACCTTTATTATTATAACGTTCTCTATAAGGGTTAACCGTTAACCAGTATTTATTTCGGTTCAGTTACATTCCCTGTTTGTAACTAACTTTTAGTAATTTCTAATTACAGTTGAATATAAAAAGTTACAATTTTTAGGTTTTTACTGTAAAATTTTTCATATACAGCTGAAATATTCCAAAAATACCCACGTATGAGTCCAAAATTTTGGTTTTTTATTGTTGACACCCTTTAAACCCAATTTTAGGTCAGGTTTGGGTTCCTTTTTACCCATTTTAAGGTGTGACAAATTTCCAAATGTACTATAAAATATGTTTAGACACTTTTCAACTCATTTTTGGGTATAAAATGCAACACATAATCGTGTTAAACTTATTTTTTTAATTCTGAACACCTAAATCATTGTTAAGCACTTTAAACCCATTCCAGGGTGTGAAATAACCCAAATAAACCCATTTTTAGATAAAATTTATTGATTTTTTTGAAAAAACCAAATTGATAGTCGCCGATGCGCTGATTTCAAATTTTCAAACCGAATTTAATTATCTCTTCCCATTCCTGAGATATTTGGCCTCAAAGTTGCACCTCAAAAAAGTGTGTTTTTTGAACATATCTCTAAAATGTGTAGAGATACAGTATCAACGATTACACCAGTCGATTCTACGCGCAAAGTTACATAAAGAAATGTTTTCTCCGCATATACGATCTTTGGAACAATTTGGTGAAAAATGAGAAAAACGAAAAAAACCTGAATTTCAATTTTTCGCTTGGAAACTTTTTGTCACCAAAATTTGTGTTCAAAGTTAGACCTGAAAAAATCAGTTTTTCAGGAATAATTCTGAAATGGGTTCAGATACGACTTTGGCGACCTTACCAATCGATTCTACGGGCAAAATTACATTTTTGTACTAATTTTCAGATTTTTATTCCAATGGATACAAATTTTATAGAGGAAAAACGAAAATCGTCAAAAATCGAAAAAAATCGCAAGGGGTTCATCAGGCGATTTTTCGATTTTCACGATTTTCGTTTTTTCGCTCTAAAAATTGTATCCATTGGAATATTAATCTGAAAATTGGTACACTTATGTAATTTTGCCCGTAGAATCGATTGGTGAAGTCGTCGAGATCGTATCTTGACCCATTTCAGGGATATTCCTGAAAAACGATTTTTTTCAGTTGCAACTTTGAACCCAAATATCTCGAGAACGGTAAGAGGTAATTGAAATCGGTTTGAAAATTTGAAATCAGCGCATCTATATTTACTTAAGTCTGAAAAATGAAAAGATTGGGACCCAAAAAGTTCTCCAGCGAAAAACTGAAATTCCGGTTTTTTTCTTTTTTCCCATTTTACACCAAATCGTTCCAAAGAACATATATGCGAAGAAAACATTTCTTTATGTAACTTTGTGCGTAGAACCGACTGGTATAATCGTTGAGACTGTATCTCTACCCATTTTAGAGATATAGTCAAAAAACACACTTTTTTGAGGTGCAACTTTGAAGCCTAATATCTCAGGAATGGGAAGAGAAAATTAAATTCGGTTTGAAAATTTAGAATCAGCTCATCGGCGACTAGCAATTTGGACTATTTTAAAAAACCAAAATTTTTGACCGAAAAATGGGTCATTTTGGATTTTTTCGGCTGTAAAATCAAAATTTTAAGGTGCAAATCTAAATATTGTTAGTTTTCATGATTAACTATGATTGTAAATTACTTGGAGATGAGAAAAGATATTAATTTTTATTTGGATATGGTTTGGAATATATTTGCGAATATAGATAACAATTATCTAAACAAAATTTCCAAACATAAGTACTTCCGGTCATCATTTCCGTTGTAGGCCAAGGTTCGTGGTCCAATTAACTCTCAATTGTTTTACAGACATCCTTTTGTTTAGATAAAGTTCATTTGTCCTAATTATTTGTTTATTAACTGTTTCTTATATTATTATTTCCTCCTTCTATATACAGGGTGGCTCAATGAAAATTATCAGCGCAATTTTTGGCCACTTAACATCAATTTAGCAAAAAACGCTCGAACACGTCATTTTTAGTATAAAGGGGGAACACCTGAATGGATTAGTTCCAATGCCATAACTTCAACCCTAAAATGGGGGTGGACTGCACCTCAAAAATTTTAAATGGAAAAGAGTGTCAAACATGACTCAGTTCGAAAGGCCTTTCAATTCTCTTCTCATCAGTTTTTTTATTTTTCAAATCCGATCATTAGTTCCAGAGAAATATCGTTTAAAACAAATTTTATCAGGTGTTTAAAATTGCAATCAAGTAGGCTTAAACAAATGACAAAATCGAATATCAGTATTTTTCCCGTAACGTAGAGGGCCGAAATAATAGTACTTTTATAATCTCGTAAATAATACAGTCACAGATGTAAAAGGAATAATAAAAGTTAATATATAAGACACAAACTAATAGCACTTTAAAAGTACACAACTTAAGTGTACTATTACTCAAGATCACGCCCGTTGTATTCTTCAAAATGTTCCATGTCGATTATCTTTTGTTTTCTGCTAAAATATTTTAGAAGTAACTCGTGTTTGGTATCAAATGAAAGGATTATTTGATGAGGGCTGGCGTGTAGAAATGACAAAAAAATTCCTTGTCGAATGTCTTTTGTTTTCAGCTAAAATATTTCAAAAGTAAGTCGTGCTAGGTATCAAATGTAAGTACTCGACTATGTTTGGCGTGCAAAAATGTCAAAAATCATGTCAACAGGTATTTGGTATTAAATGTAAATAAAAAATGACAAATAATTACCATGTCAATCAGCTTTTGTTTTTGGCAAAAAGTTGTCAGAAGTATGCAGGGCATGTAACCGGTTTATAAAAACCGGTAACCGATATTTTGAACAAAAATTGCGAACTTTAACCGTAATTTTAACCAATATTTTTCAGGTCGAAAATACCGGTAACCGTTAACAAAAAAAAAAAAAAAACCGGTTTTAGCTAATATTAACCTTTATTTTAATATCATTTAGCGAGGAAAAATTTTAATATATTTTTTTTATATCTGTGTTTTCTATTTGTATTTGAACATGAGTCATCAGTTTTTACAATTAACATTTTATTGGAGAGTCATAAATGTAGGTAGTTTCTTTGGCCGTTAAGGTTACTTAAAAAGTCCCAAATAAATACGGCCTTTGTCAACACAGGCAAGTTTAAAATTGAGAAGTGACCTGCGTTTTTCTGAATATATTACGGGAATTTTTGTAAATATTCATTAATTAAATTGCTTTTTTTTAATTGTGATATTATTCTCAGATAATATTTAAAAAAAAATTTTTTTAATTAATTATTCTCTATTTTTTTAATCAAATTTTTATAATTAATTTTAATTATTTTTTTAACCGATATATTAACCGGTTTAAAACGGTTTCCAATTTTCTAAAACCGGTTTTCGAACTAAAACCGTTATTATTATAACGTTCTCTATAAGGGTTAACCGTTAACCAGTATTTTTTTCGGTTACATGCCCTGGTTTAAAAGGGTTTTTCATATTCACTGATACATCTGTATAATATGGTGGAAACAAATAGAAATAATATATAAATGAATAGATAGTTTGAAAAAAAAATTACTTAATTTATGTTTGAAGACACTATATTTGTCATTCAAAATATCTACATACTTACAAATATCTCTAAAATAGGGCATTTAAATTCATAATTTACTTTTGCCTACGCAAACAAAAATGAATACATGGTAAACACTGTCTCTTGTCGGTGACTCGATCAATAGAATGTAGAATTACTCTAATTCTATCTTTAAGTTAAAAAATATAGTTAACAGAAGGCAGAATTTGACGTTTGTTTTTCTATTTTATTCATGGAAACTTATATTTTCAGGTAAAAGTATCCAAACTTAATGTCAACATAGGAATTTTAATTTTTAACTAAAAATTAACTTCAAACATATTGAATTTGTAATTTTATGTACATTTTAAAAATGTAAAATTATATAAGGTGTCCCATTTAAAATAAGAAAGTTGGGTCCATATCGTGAGAACCACGGGTTCTAAAGAAAATTGTTTGTCTCATTTTAATAGTCTTGTAAAAAATTAATTGTTCGCTAATTTAAACTACATCGAAGCTCTTATAGTTCTCATGATTGCAATGATGGCCCATTTTAAATGAATACCTGTCTATATTGGTCGTAGTTTCTTTATAAATTATATTGTATATTAATATTTCTTCTAGAAATAATACTGTTCCAGCTATGAAACAAGTCCTAATTTATGTATTTGCGTATTCCTTCCTTGCAAGTTCTTCTATGTACGCCACTTTTTGCCTTGAACATAATTGTAATTTTCTCTAAACAATGTTCCTTCTCTTTAATGTCGTTACATCTGTTTTACCATGTTAGTATCAAATTTTTCTATCCTTTTTCGATATTGTATCATAATAACCTTAAAATATATCTAAACAAACACTTATGAACTGACAGATCTAATAATATGAAGAGAGCAGTCGTATATTTTTCTTGCTAACCTATACTAGAAACTTGATAACCGTGGTTATTTTAATCAGAGCTATGATTGAAAAACGCTTTTTGCATTATCCATGATTAACTTATGCTTGTTAAATCTAATCATTGTTAAATTAATTGAACCAATTAATAAAAAATATTTATTTAAATACTTAATACTACGCACTATTTATTTATGCAATATTTATATCACCAACTATTGATTTTCACCACTCATATTAATATCAGAATGTCCTCGCTGTTTTTTCTGCTTGGGTTTATATACCAGAGCAATTAAACTCTCGAATATTCTGGCAGCTTCGATGCGTCAGTACAATAGAAGCGTGACTAACGTGTCTCGACTTGTCTGCTGTATACTATACCGCGCTAATAATGCACTGTGCTAACTGCATTATCAAAAACTTAAATAAATTACTTTCGAAACCCATAGAGGTATAAATGTGTGTAGGTATGTATTTTTTATTCCATCGTATCAGCCTCCTTAAACTACATATATCTTTAATAAGTTAAACTGTCATGAAATATAGAGAAAAAAATTATGTGAGTGCTAGTAAGAAACAAATCGTCTCATTTCCATATAACTTTCATGTGTTTGAAACTAATGTAGCAAATAATACTTTGACAAGGAACTAATCCCCTAATGAATAGTTTTTGGACAAGATCTGAATCCGGAAGGTCTTTGGCAGTAAGCTTCTTTCCTGCCATGTAGGCTAGTAGAACAAGTGAACAAAGTTTCCAATTTAGTGGGAAGAGTAAACAAAGCAACCGCGATGTTGCAAATGCGTAAAACGTGTCGCTCATCCATCTCAAGTCACACCAGATACTTTCATAAATGTAACAAATACGCAGACACAAAAAGCCGAAGAAGTTTCCAGCCGCATGCAAACCATGACGCATTCGCCGGCTCTAATTCATTTACATACGCAAGTAAAAAGTCCATAAACATTATTCTCTTAAATAAAGTAATAGAAACTAAAAAAATGTAATTAAAATAACAATAGACCATAAGACTTCATCGCATTTTATACAGATAAACCTGAAGTAGTGCAATACCTGTTGAGAACAAAGTACTACTGACGTAGAAATGAAAAAGGAAATATACCTCCCGTTCCCCCTGGGATCTACCTCTAGGATACATTTAAATTTTATTGAAATCATTTCGAAGAGAATCTATGTTGTGTGTATTGCTTTTTTCTTTGAGGACTGATAAAATAGCGGTATATCAAGACGCTTCTGAGTCCTAATTGATCTTAAAAAGCTTTTTAAGTGCCATAATATACTAAATAATAAGTTGGTAATTGTAATAATATCTTCTGAATGTTTTTGTATAATTGTTGTAAATGTACCGATGTAAATGTGTTACACTGTAGGTACCTTTTTTTAGCTCTGAGGATGATTTAATTAAAACCGAAATGTTTGTAACAAGGAGAGCTTTTTCTTTATCCTGTTGTTTATCCATCATTCGACGATAATTAAGTTTCTGGACGGTTTCTGATTAGTTCATGTATCAGTTCATGTAGACCAGTGGCGGAACTATAGGTGGGCCAGGGTGGGCCGGTGCCCACCTTTAAAAGTGTTGGCCCACCCTCGTGCCCACCCGTAAACAATGCAGGCATCAATAAAATATATAATACCATTATTACAGTAATTTTTCTAAAAATTTGTAAAAAGAAAAAGACGGCGTAATCTTTGTCTTGAAATATTTAATTGGTATTATTGTGTCTGCAAGGTGGTGCTTGTATAACCAAAGAATTGCGCTAAGGGCTAAGCCGATTGATGAGGCCGCTCTTTTACTTAGAAACTTGTGATAGTCATTGCCGCGCACTTTTACAAAGCATGCCGATTTGATTTATAATTGATGTCAACTGACTGTTTTCATATCAGCCACTACATCTACAATAGATCAGTGTACATGTAGTTTTTTAATTTTGATGATTAGTGCTAGTAAAAATGAGTAAAAGTAACATTGAAGATTATTTCGCGCCAACTTCAAAAAAATTTAAACCTGTCGTTCAGTTTCCATGACACCTACTGAAAATTGCTTGAATATTGTAAAAATTATTTATTATTTTTGAAATATATAAGGGCATTTGGCCAATTCTTTTTGCCTCATTGGATGCAGTTTTTATTTCTAAACAAATACATATCTCACAGTTTGTTCTAAATTAATATGTAATAAAGACATATTGAAAAATGAAAAAAGTAACATTGAATTTCCTATGTTCAGAAATTAAAGTAGACACTCGGTATACAACAGTGGCACGGCCCACCAAGATTTTCCGGTGCCCACCGCGTGGCCCACCTAACATTTTCCCTCTAGTTCCGCCACTGATGTAGACAAAGTTTTTCTTAGAACGAATTTCGGACGGATTTTAAACCGTCAATGTCATTACTTCGCTTTCGTGATCTAAATGTAATTTTTGACACTCGTTTATTCGTAAATTTATCCAATAAATTCATGGCTCTTATTATATTACTCATGAAAAAATTTAATAAGTAAAATTTTTATTATGGTATTCGATTCTCTGATGGCCACCGTCGAATTTTTTACAAAATACAGTAATAAAAAGTTCCACAAACAATTCTATATTCCAATTTTGATTTGTTAAAAGTTTGCGTACAAATGAATTACCATTTTTATTCGAAAGAATTCCATTGTTTTTTGGATAAAATGAGCAATTGCATACCTGAATAGTACAGCAGATTTTGTTAGCATTTTGTGTGCATCAAAAATTTGATCCTTTTCATTTGTATAGAATTGTGAGTGCGACAGAGGCTTAACTAATTAGTTTTGTGATTTATGAGGCATTGTGCGGGTCAGTACCTGGTCATAATTTTTGCCGGTGAAATGAAATTTTTCATTTGGGATGCAGTGGGAGAACTCATCCGAGATACAAGCGCGTTGTGTGGGAGATAATGCATTCTGCACTTGCTTTTACTTTATTTTCATTGCTAAATCATTAAAACTAGAAATGAACGGATTGAAATCTCACTTACTTTTATTTATATATTACGGGCATAAAGAAATTTTTTTTATCTCTGAGTGTATCACTCTCATATATTGTGCTGACAATACTGTCATAAGTTTTAATTAGTAGGGTTCGTTAACAGTATCGAAATAGTACAATTTTGCAGTTGAATATGAACATAAACTATATATTTTCCGCAGTTGATCCTGACGTCAGATCAATTTCTGTTGCAAGAATTATTATTGATCGTCTCAAATAGAAATGAATCTGTCAACCATTCTCGTGCATCTAATGCAACAACAAGCCGAAATTAGAAGAGGAGTCGAATATTCGGTTTCAGCTGAAAATCAAGTTTCAGTCAGACACTAATAATAATCAAAATAATAATAATTGGGCATACTGACCGTAGTACATTAATGTGTCTTTAAAAAATATTATTTACATAAGAGTCGAGGAGCCATAATGAAATACAAGGCACTTTGGTCTCAGGATTTGATAGTTTCGAGTCAAGTACAGACATTTCTCCGACGAATCATGTATTAATTTTTGTATGAAACCTTTGATTATAATAAAAAATAATTTAAAACTTAATAAGTAAATCAGATTGTCTATAAGTATTTAGTAGTGTGCTTCCTTCGTTTCTAAGGAGATAGAAAAAAAATTGTAAATAAATAAAAACCAAACAATCAGTATTGCCTTTTTCATGTGTGCTCTTATAAGTAATTTGTAATATCTTGCGAATTTAATCACTGCGACAAGTTTCCTGTAGATATAAAAAGAAGCAGCAGCAGAGGTTGCAGCAGATCTATTGCCCGAAAAATAAAAAATAAGGTACACTGGGAGTTTAAATATTTTCATGACTAGCCGCATATTAGGAGCGAAAATAGTACTTTCAGAAAAAATAATTTTTAAGTTCTCTACTTTAATGGAGCTACTACAATTTCCAAATAATAATTTCTCTTTGTGGAGAAATTGTTGAGGTCCATAGAAATTAGAAGATAAATTCCAGAATATTCCATAAGATATTAAATCGTTATAGTCGCGTACATGCAAGCAAATAAGAATTTGAAATGAAATTAAGTGATAATATATTCAGTATTTCATCAGCAAATTCAAGATAATTTATTATTAACTAAGGTATTCGCAGAGTGGAAGTTTTACGATGCACTTTGTGGGCGCATAACGCGCCAAAAAGAGCAAGAGCAGCGCATCCTGCAACGACAAAAATGCAACGAAATCTCAGCGACACCATTACGGGGAAATTGTGTGGGTGGCTAACGCATCTAGGCTTTTATTACTGCAAGCACCGCGAATTTAGATATCACCATTATGTTAGCATATCACTATTTTTAACACTATAGTAGAACTTTAGTTATACATGAAACTGACTTAAGCGGGTTTTACAATCTTTTATGGACGGGTAAGAAGCTTTGTGGTCAGGTGTTATAAATTATCCCAACTCAAAAGTATCACTTGAAAAGTAAGAACAGGTCCTTATTAAATAAATTCATACTGTACTTAATTTGTATAAATAAATAACTCTTAATGGAGTTCTTAGAATATGGAATTGGAAATCCAAAGATCGCTCAATGAATAGAAAAATCTTAAGAATGAACAACTTGACTTAGTCAAATCTCCATTGATCTTAATACTGGTTTTTGTTTTTGTTATTCTATGTATAAATACTAAAAATTTTCTGTGAAGTAGGTATATTTATTAGTACTTATTTCTTGTTAATGGCCTTAAAAGTCGAAATATGAATAAAAATAAAATTCATTTTTTTTAAACAACTCTATGTAAGTATTTCTTATATTTATTTAATAACTGTTTGTATTTAAAATTTACAGTTGAATTTATTTTAATAATTTAATCTCTTCTCAATATACAAATTGAAATTAGAAGACGGCATTTAAAATGCATTATTATTTGAATATTTTGCCCTAGATTTAAAAGTATATAATTAGGAAACATTTTGAAAGAAAATTTCTGGTACGGCCTTAACATCATACGACAGAAAATCTACCTGCCTAAAAGTACCAATACCGCAAGTCCCATAAACCTATATAAGGGCCAATCGGCTTATCCGAAAGTGAATTTCATGTATCTAAACTTCTACTATACCTGCTGTAGCGTCATATATCCTGCTTTAAAATTTATTTTTCTTGTGGCAACTTCAAATAAAAAACAAAATTATAATGAAGAAATAAAAGTTTCGCAACTGTTTAATAGGTAGAATAGAAACAAAGGTAATGATGCTATCTTTTTACTTCCTTTAATCCTTCTCAAAAGGAAGTCCGAAGATATGAAACGAAGTTGAAGAATGATTAGCCTTAGTATGATCGCACTTTTCAGTGAAAAAAGTTAGATGAAGTGCAGCAAAAAATGTGCATAATTTAGCATAGAAGGAAACAGGGTTGGCAAAAATCATGATTTATATAAAAAAAATCAAATAAATCATGATCTTTTTTTTATTTTTAAACAGGGCATGTAACCGAAAAAAATACTGGTTAACGGTTAACCCTTATAGAGAACGTTATAATAATAACGGTTTTAGTCCGAAAATCGGTTTTTGAAAATTGGAAACCGGTTTAAACCGGCTAATATATCGGTTAAAAAAATAATTAAAATTAATTAAAACAAATTAATTATAAAAATTTGATTAAAAAAATACAGAATAATTAATTTAAAAAAATAATAAAAAATTATCATCTGAGAAAAATATAACAATTAAAAAAAAGAAATTTAATTAATGAATATTCACAAAAATTCCTGTAATATTTTCAGAAAAACGTAGGTCACTTTTCAATTTTAAACTTGCCTGTGTTGACAAAGGCCGTATTTATTTGGGACTTTTTAAGTAACCTTAACGACCAAAGAGACTACCTACATTTATGACTCTCATGACTCATGTTCAAATACAAATAGAAAACACAGATATAAAAAAAATATATTAAATTTTTTTCTCGCTAAATGATATTAAAAGAAAGGTTAAAGTTCACTAAAACCGGTTTATTTATTTTTTGTTTAACGGTTACCGGTATTTTCGGCCTGAAAAATATCGGTTAAAATTACGGTTAAAGTTCGCAATATTCGTTCAAAATAACGGTTACCGGTTTTTATTAACCGGTTTTTTTAACCGGTTACATGCCCTGTTTTTAAGGATATCTAAGTGTTACTGCACTTTTTAACTGCTTTAAAAGCAATATAAATATCTTATTTCATAAACGAAAACATCATATTTTGTCTACTACTAAAATAAATCCTCCATTTTTAAGGTGACTAAACGTTCCGGATTTCCTGGATTCGTCCTAGTTTTAAGTCGTTTTTCCTGTGTTCCGAAAAATCTTTAACTTTTTATTGAGAAATTGAAGAAACTTAAATGTTAATTTATACGGTTAAAATACGACATAATAAAATTATTAAAGTATTTTTTTAATATTGGAAATGTTTCTTTTTTATCAAATTTATTACTATTTATTTAATGATTGCCCAGGGTAATAAAAATTCAAAATACGTCACAAACATCGCACAAATGCAACAGTTCGATATTGATGCAGTTTTTCCAATTTTTTCTTTTATGGTATCAATGTACATGTATTTGTTGTCATTTGATACAGATTTGTTTTTGTCTTCCTGTTGATACTACAATTATTATTGTCAGTTGAAACGGGGTAAATAGCCTGCAAAAAACTGATTTCCCATATTAATCTCCTATGTGAATCCGCCATGTATGTATATATGGAATTCATACATACTGATTAATATATTTTTGTACAATCTAAAATCGTGATGGGTGGTCCTCTTTGCGGAGAGGGGAGTATTTATTCTGTAATTCTCACCCTATTTTTTCTTAAGGTAATTTCTTGTTTGATTTTAATTTAATTATTTAAATTTAAAAAAAAATACCGCCAAACAATATAAGTAGATATATTATTTACTCTTATTGTAGACAAATTAATAATAACTAAACATGTACCTATATGTATATTTTATTTAAAATAACAAGATTTCTTGTCTTCTTATTATTTCTTGTCTTGTCTCGGAAAATACGGCAAGAAATTTAAGTATATCCTGTCTTTCATTATTTTTGTATATAAAAATCTTTTTTTTATAGCAGATATTAAAGTGCAATTTATCAATTCAAAATAGTGGATAAAGTAGCACTTTAACCGCAAGGGTACTTTAACTTATATTTATTTGAAGTACATTTCCATAGCAACTCACACTACTGACATTTTAAAATAGTTCTCAAATAAAAATAAAAAATTTCTAATTTCAATTTCTTTAAAATCAGATACAGACAAAAATTGAATTTTATACATGACGATAAAATTAAATTATCGACATGTGAAACATAATTAATTAATTAATTAACACTTTCCGCTTGTCGATAAAATTTTATTTTATCGTCTTGTATAAAAAAATAACTATTTCTTGTCTTTTAAAACTTAGTTAGGGATTCTCTTATGTGCAAGGGACCTTGACAATATAATTTATCTTATAATAATTATTATTAAAAGCCGCTCTCATTTTTTAGCATAACAGTAACATCTGTACAAGTATAGAAAATCTTTTTCCAAAGGTTGTAAGATAGTATTTTGTGCCTCAACTCTTGGTTATATGATTTTAAACTGAAAGAATAATTCTATTATGTAGCCAAGAATTAATACTATAATATATTTTTAAAAAATAGAATTTATATACATACATTGAAAATAATTATGTATCAAGTCCTTAATACTTACATATTTTTGTACTTCTAGGAAAATAAAACATATATTAATGTTACTACATTTAAAAAAAATATACTTCATTATATTCATAATATCATACCTATATCTATAAGTAGGTTCTTATAGTAATCTAGATTTCAAAACGCAAGAGTACAAAAATTGAAGAAAATCTTGCTATTTTTTCTTGTACTTTTCTTGCAAAACAATTTCTTGCCTTGTCTTGCTTTGAAATATGTAACTCTTTTTTTTGTGCTTGTCTCGCATGTTTTGTAAGACTGATGCAAGGTCAAGAAAAATACAAGACTCTTGTGAAACACTAGTATAATGGGTCAGAACGGTAATTCTTGTTTTTTAATAGAGAAATTTTCTGTGACCTTAAAAATTTACAACCACTATTAAAATCAGGGGTTTTAATGTTAAAAATTCCAATTGGTAAAAATTCTTATTAGTAGTTTTACTGGTTTTTGTATTATGTTTAGACTGCTACTACATAATATAACAGTAGGTAAATATAAAACAATTATCAGTATACAAGTTATTGTAATATTACTTAAATGAAAAGTTTATTGCGTAGGTATGTTAAGTTCCATTCATCCTTGTTTCATTATGATTCCTTTGTTCTGGGGGAAGATAAGAGTTGCGAGCCGCATGTGTTATTCCAGAGCGAGATTAAAGATGGCGCCGCGATGGTGGTTTGTTTATAATTAATATGCCAGACAAGGAATGTCTCCGGATTATAAACTTAGGTAACCTGCTTAAGGACTGATTCTCAAACGCGTCGAGTTTTACAATAACATCTTGAAATTCTTCCCTTACCTCAAACGTGAGGTTATCAGGGGCTTATCGAACGAATTTAATGTTATAAACAAGCTTAGAACATATTTAAATTACATTGTTAACGTCGCTTTAAACGATCAAGGAATATGAACTTATTTTAGTCAACAATTTATCATATTTTTTTTCTAGATAAGAAACCATCAAATTTAAATGAATTATGGACAACAGTATCGGCTCGTGCTATATGTTTTTGGGTGTGCGGCATCAAACAAAAAGGAAATAAAATATTAATCAAAAGAATTAATTTTTCTTTCTAGTTTTAAATTAAATTTTAAAGGAATATGTCTTTCCTTTCTTCGTTCATTTTAGATTTGTGTCAATAAATTTTCGAGTTTCTTAATTTTCTCAGTCAAATGCAACAAATCTCTCACTCTAGTTTCAGTTCATATGTTTTCAAAACGATCGCCCGCAAACAGCAAACAAGGAAAACAAAACGAAGCATTCTTGTAGTTACAACCATAAATTCAGTTGTTTCTTAATTATATGTTTTTGTTAAATTGTCTTTTATACCATTTACCACGACTTTCACACGAAATGTTTAGTTCAATTAATTTTTTTGTAAACCTTCCTTTTGAAGCATATATTTAAACTTTAAAATCACAATTAATTTAAGGTAACTTTTAATTTGTAAATACTCGTATTGTTACCGTTGTATGATAATCAATTTTAACAAATAACAAGTAAATATGAATTGGTGCCAGCTACCTAAGTTTTTTTTGCAAAAAACAACAGTTTTCCAAATAAAATTAGATATGGATGTAATTAATTCAATTTGATAACAACTCTTTGGCCACTATAATTACAATATTTCTATTTCTTGTTTTTTGCTAGCGAACCTATTCTGAAAATTAGGTTTATAAAACAACAAGAATTTAATGTTGTTTTTTTTTAATTTATTTATTTTCAAGTTTAAAGGAAAACTTATGTAAAAAGGATTCAAACTTCTATTGGTATCTTATTTTGCTGGCCACCACTGTATATTATATTTTTCATTACTTGCATTTAAATCACAATCTTGTTTTTAAATATTTGATTTACTTATTTAAATTATGTAGACGGTAAGTTTAAATTGTGAATCTAAACGTTACACATTTCTGGAGTTTATTGAGTAAAATAATTATTTAAAAAGTGACATTTTGCTTTATTATCTTAGGTCAGTAATAATTTATTACTAATAATTTATTACTAACCTAGGTTCACATAGTTATCAAGCATAAAGTATAAAATTTATAACCGGTGGTGAAAAAGAATTTCTCTTGTTAAAAAAAAGTAAATAACAGTGGGTGTCTAGGCTACTAGTGAAAAAATGATATATTTTATAAAAGATTTAGTTAGTACAATGGAAAAAATGATATCGTTATGATTTGTTTTTAATATTTCTCTAAAACAAATAACCTTAATTATCATTTGTGCATAATCTCCTAAATACTCTAAAAGGGATTAAAAAGTAAAAAAGTTGCAAATAAACTGTTGTTTATAGCTAATTATACAAATAGAGTATTCTGGGAATTTGAAACTAAGTAGCACATCAAAGAATATAATCTGTTTGTTGCGAATCGGAATGATTTTAACAATTCCCGACATTATTCAGAAGTTTGTAGGAAGTTTACAACTTGTATAATAAATTTGAATACTGCCCGGCAGAACATACCGCACTGTACAAGTGTTGGAGATGTTTACATCATAACTTCAATGTGGAATTGATAGAATTTCAAATAAATACATACATAAGATTACCACAAATAGGTACCCAGTTTAACTTCAACTATGTTCAAGTGAAAACTAATATATCATCTTCAGTGGCGCAGTTAGCTTTACTTTGAGGTAGATCCGAACAAATTTTTGACATTATTTATCTGGATATTTATAACATGTATCTAGTAGTTTTACTTTAATTTCTGGAATTGTGTTGTACTATTTCGATAACATTTGGTTAAGCATTACTTGAAAGCCTATTCAAATCACAATATCAAATCAATTTTTTTTGCTGATTTTGCAATATGGCAAGAGCCGTCATCCTGCTGAAATATAAAATTGTTTACTGAACTCAGTTCTAGAATGGAAGAAATGTAGGTATAGATAAAAATAATTTGGATGCAAACAGTGGCTCGCTACCAGTGACTCAAAGGGCCTCAGTAGCTCAGGCACACGTTAATTTTTTTTAATTTTAATCCAACCACATGCAATTTCATTATAAACTATAGGCTGTCAGCTCACTGCAGTCACATTGCTTATAAATCTGGCGGATATCCCAATCTCAACGGTGACCGACTCGACGCGCTGCCTTTTGAATGATGTGTATGTGTCTTAATTGTAGACCAATTACGAAGTATACGATGATAGAATGAATCAGCATCATGTTTTGATGAAACTTATTACCATTTTTAAATACAGTCGAACCAATCTAACGACTAAAAATCAGAAATCTTGGATTAAATGAAGTTTTTACAACATTTCGCATTTATTCTTCAAATGTTTTATTTAATGCTTTAATTTCTGACTAGTGTGTGAAAAGTATCCGTTGCTAGACAACGTAAACACATTCATCACACATTTATCGTGGCGAATTACAGGTTTTTTTTAAGGCGACCATAAACTACAAAATTTATAATAATGTTAACCATAAAATTTATTAATTAATACAAAATAATTGAATTGAAAAAAATATTAAAAATTAAAATTATAGGTTCCATTTTTTTTTCGTCGATGCGAATCGGATCAAACATTTCTTGGATCCAATTTTATTAAAGAGATTTAATTTCCTTAATATAGAAAATCTATGTTAAACATTTATTTATTAATAAATAAATATCAGCCAGGAGCAGCGACAGGGCATGTAGCGCCCTTCCGCATCTTACAAAATTGCCACTATTTTTCGACATATTTTTTTTAAATTTTGCTTCACATTCCTAAAAATTTTATTAAGAGGAATTTCTTGTAAACTATGAATAATGAATTGATTTAAAAAATACGGATATTTTTTTGTCTAGTATCATATATACTCTCATTCTCCTGCGTGACGTCAGAAGTACGGCGTCGTTACATAAATTTTAATTTCAAATGCTAATTTCAGTGAAATTATAAGATAAAATATAGTTTTTTGTCATTATTATTGGTAGTCATAATGGTTATACTTTTTTTATACTTTTTTCCTACAATTCGACAATGGTCATATAGCCCATTAGAAATAATATTCAAAACTAGATTAATAATGATTATACTATTTTTATTTTTCATATATATGATACTTTTTTCAATTAATACCACAGTATAAATAAGTATATTTATTCTATATACTGTGTTAATACCAGGGCATGTAACCGGTTAAAAAAACCGGTTAATAAAAACCGGTAACCGATATTTTTAACGAAAATTGCGAACTTTAACCGTAATTTTAACCGATATTTTTCAGGCCGAAAATACCGGTAACCGTTAACCAAAAAAAAATAAACCGGTTTTAGCGAACATTAACCTTTATTTTAATAGCATTTAGCGAGAAAAAAATTAATATTTTTTTTTTATATCTGTGTTTTCTATTTGAACATGAGTCATGACAGTTTTTACAATTAACATTTTATTGGAGTCATAAATGTAGGTCTCTTTGGCCGTTAAGGTTACTTAAAAAGTCCAAATAAATACGGCCTTTGTCAACACAGGCAAATTTAAAATTGAAAAGTGACCTGCGTTTTTCTGAATAAATTACGGGAATTTTTCTGAATATTTATTAATTAAATTGTTTTTTTTAATTGTTATATTTTCTCAGATGGTAATTTTTTATTATTTTTTTAAATTATTTATTCTATAATTTTTTTTAATCAAATATTTATAATTTTTTTTTTTTAATTAATGTTAATAATTTTTTATACCGATATATTAACCGGTTTAAACCGGTTTCCAATTTTTAAAAACCGGTTTTCGAACTAAAACCTTTAATATTATAACGTTCTCTATAAGGGTTAACCGTTAACCAGTATTTATTTCGGTTCCCTGTTTGTAACTAACTTTTAGTAATTTCTAATTACAGTTACAACTTTTAGGTTTTTACTGTAAAATTTTTCATATACAGCTGAAATATTCCAAAAATACCCATGTATGAGTCCAAAATTTTGATTTTTAATTGTTGACACCCTTTAAACCCAATTTTAGGTCAGGTTTGGGTTCCTTTTTACCCATTTTAAGGTGTGACAAATTTCCAAATGTACTATACAATATGTTTAGACACTTTTCAACTCATTTTTGGGTATTAAATTCAACACATAATCGTGTTAAACTTATTTTTTTAATTATGAACACCTAAATCATTGTTAAGCACTTTAAACCTATTCCAGGGTGTGAAATAACCCAAATAAACCCATTTTTAGGTAAAATTTATTGATTTTTTTGAAAAAACCAAATTGATAGTCGCCGATGCGCTGATTTCAAATTTTCAAACCGAATTTAATTATCTCTTCCCATTCCTGAGATATTTGGCCTCAAAGTTGCACCTCAAAAAAGTGTGTTTTTTGAACATATCTCTAAAATGGGTAGAGATACAGTATCAACGATTACACCAGTCGATTCTACGCGCAAAGTTACATAAAGAAATGTTTTCTCCGCATATACGATCTTTGGAACGATTTGGTGAAAAATGAGAAAAACGAAAAAACCTGAATTTCAAATTTTCGCTTGGAAACTTTTTGTCATCAAAATTTTTTATATTCTGGACTTAAGTAAATACAGATGCGCTGATTCCAAATTTTCAAACCGATTTCAATTATCTTCTACCGTTCTCGAGATATTTGTGTTCAAAGTTAGACCTGAAAAAATCAGTTTTTCAGGAATAATTCTGAAATGGGTTCAGATACGACTTTGGCGACCTCACCAATCGATTCTACGGGCAAAATTACATTTTTGTACCAATTTTCAGATTTTTATTCCAATGGATACAAATTTTATAGAGGAAAAACGAAAATCGTCAAAAATCGAAAAAAATCGCAAGGGGTTCATCAGGCGATTTTTCGATTTTCGCGATTTTCGTTTTTTCGCTCTAAAAATTGTATCCATTGGAATATTAATCTGAAAATTGGTACACTTATGTAATTTTGCCCTTAGAATCGATTGGTGAAGTCGTCGAGATCGTATCTTGACCCATTTCAGGGATATTCCTGAAAAACGATTTTTTTCAGTTCCAACTCTGAACCCAAATATCTCGAGAAGGGTAAGAGATAATTGAAATCGGTTTGAAAATTTGAAATCAGCGCATCTGTATTTACTTAAGTCTGAAAAATGAAAAGATTTGGACCCAAAAAGTTCTCCAGCGAAAAACTGAAAATCCGGTTTTTTTCTTTTTTCTCATTTTACACCAAGTCGTTCCAAAGAACATATATGCGAAGAAAACATTTCTTTATGTAGCTTTGTGCGTAGAATCGACTGGTATAATCGTTGAGACTGTATCTCTACCCATTTTAGAGATATAGTCAAAAAACACACTTTTTTGAGGTGCAACTTTGAAGCCTAATGTCTCAGGAATGGGAAGAGATAATTAAATTCGGTTTGAAAATTTAGAATCAGCTCATCGGCGACTATCAATTTTGACTATTTTAAAAAACCAAAATTTTTGACCGAAAAATGGGTCATTTTAGATTTTTTTGGCTGTAAAATCAAAATTTTAAGGTGCAAATGTAATATTGTTAGTTTTCATGATTAACTATGATTGTAAATTACTTGGAGATGAGAAAAGATATTAATTTTTATTTGGATATGGTTTGGAATATATTTGCGAATATAGATAACAATTATCAAAACAAAATTTCCAAATATAAGTATTTCCGGTCATCATTTCCGTTGTAGGTCCAATTAACAACTATCAATTGTTTTACAGACATCCTTTTATTTAGATAAAGTTCATTTGTCCTAATTATTTGTTTATTAACTGTTTCTTATATTATTATTTCCACCTTCTATATACAGGCTGGCTCAATGAAAATTATCAGCGCAATTTTTGGCCACTTAACATCAATTTTGCAAAAATCGCTCAAACACGTCATTTTTAGTATAAAGGGGGAACACCTGAATGGATTACTTCCAATGGCATAACTTCAACCCTAAAATGGGGGTGGACTGCACCTCAAAAATTTTAAATGGAAAAGAGTGTGAAATATGACACAGTTCGAAAGGCCTTTCAATTCTCTTCTCAACAGTTTTTTTATTTTTCAAATCCCATCATTAGTTTCAGAGAAATATCGTTTAAAACAAATTTTATAAGGTGTTTAAAATTGCAATCAAGTAGGCTTAAACAAATGACAAAATCGAATATCAGTATTTTTCCCGTAACGTAGAGGGCCGAAATAATAGGATAATATACTTTTATAATCTCGTAAATAATACAGTCACAGATGTAAAAGGAATAATAAAAGTTAATATATAAGACACAAACTAATAGCACTTTAAAAGTACACAACTTAAGTGTACTATTACTCAAGATCACGCCCGTTGTATTCTTCAAAATGTTCCATGTTGATTATCTTTAACTCGTGTTTAGTATCAAATGAAAAGATTATTTGATGAGGGCTGGCGTGTAGAAATGACAAAAAAATTCCTTGTCGAATGTCTTTTGTTTTCAGCTAAAATATTTCAAAAGTAAGTCGTGCTTGGTATCAAATGTAAGTGTTTGGCGTGCAAAAATGTCAAAAATCATGTCAACAGGCTTTTGTTTCTGGAGAAAAGTTGTCAGAAGTACGTCGTATTTGGTATTAAATGTAAACAAAAATTGCGAACTTTAACCGTAATTTTAACCGATATTTTTCAGGTCGAAAATACCGGTAACCGTTAACCAAAAAATAAAAATAAACCGGTTTTAGCGAACATTAACCTTTATTTTAATATCATTTAGCGAGGAAAAATTTTAATATATTTTTTTTATATCTGTGTTTTCTATTTGTATTTGAACATGAGTCATCACAGTTTTTACAATTAACATTTTATTGGAGAGTCATAAATGTAGGAAGTTTCTTTGGCCGTAAGGTTACTTAAAAAGTTCCAAATAAATACGGCCTTTGTCAACACAGGCAAGTTTAACATTGAAAAGTGACCTGCGTTTTTCTGAATATGTAATTACGGGAATTTTTGTAAATATTCATTAATTAAATTGCTTTTTTTTAATTGTGATATTTTTCTCAGATGACATTTAAAAAAAAAATATTTTAATTAATTATTCTCTATTTTTTTAATCAAATTTTTATAATTAATTTGTTTTAATTAATTTTAATTATTTTTTAACCGATATATTAACCGGTTTAAACCGGTTTCCAATTTTCAAAAACCGGTTTTCGAACTAAAACCGTTATTATTATAACGTTCTCTATAAGGGTTAACCGTTAACCAGTATTTTTTTCGGTTACATGCCCTGGTTAATACTGTGTTTATTATTTCACTTTGAAATATAATTTGTCATGATGACACAAAATTTATTTCACTATTTTAAGTTTAGTTGCAACTAGGAGTACATTCTCATTGACAACAGCTTTTTTGTCTGTATACAGAGACTGTAACAACTATCTAATTACAAAACCTAACAACTATCTAATTACAAAAATAAAACTACTGGGACGTAGTGGGGAACAATAAACAAGTGTCGGGTCTTGAAAGGCGATGAGGGCGCAATAAAACAAGCGCACGTCACGTGGGTGGATAGTAAACAAGTATTTAGCGCGACTAGGATTTATCTAGGGCTCAACTAGCATTACAGCCTCACAGTGCATGCTGCTCTTCCGGTGACGACACGTAGCGGACAAAAACCTTAGTTAGTGGAGGAAGCAACGAGGTTATAAACTCAAAAAGTCCAAATGTTCTTCATTATCAATAAAAGAATGTAGGGTGTTTTAATGTAGGTAATAAATAAGGGTAATAAATAATGAGGGTTTTTGTAAACTTAAAAAGCAAAATTAAATTATAATAAATTGATAAACAAAATTCATATACAGAAGAATCTCCACATTGAATGTTTTTATTGAAGGTGCACTTAGGAGATTAATATGGGAAATCAGAGTTTGCAGGCTGTTTTCCCCGTTTTAATTGGCTATGAGGCCTATTCTGTAACTTAGTGGTTAATTTTTAACCAGTTGCTTAAATTTTTGACAAATAAAATCAAACATTACAAGCGATGTTTCTATATTTTCTTTAGTGCTATCTATTTTCATTGGAGAAAAAAATTTAGCATCTGATTCAAAATTAACCACTAACTTACAGAATAGTGGGGTATAATGATTGTGGTAGGAATATAAAAAAATTCTGCATCAAATGAAACCAAATACATTATGTCGTATTTTAATGGTATACTTTATTATTAAATTTCTTTAACTTCTTAATAATAGCGATAGTTATAGAATTTGAACAATAAAATACAAATGTTTGGCGTTTATTTTTTATCTGTCAGAATTCGGTAGCTACGATTTTTTTGATTTTTAAACTAATCGGTGTTAGTGGTTTATCTTTTAATATTTAATATTTTTTGTAGTTTAAATTAATTATCCTCATACCGAAGTATAATCATAAAATAATAGTATAGTATTTATTATATACGGAATTATGATAGCGAAGATGAAGTTTACGTTACGAGTCGTAGGCGAATGATGCAAATCATCTTAGTGAATAATGACCATAATCCCGAATATAATACTATACTTTTTCTACTCCTGTAAATTCGAAAAAACGCATAATTATTTTAAAAAATGACACATAAAAATAAACAATGACAAATGATTGTATACAGTCAGCTGTCAGACGGCCGTAGGATGATGATCCACATATAAAACAAATGTGAATAATTGATTTCTGGTTTTGTGACGACCACTAATTTATACAACCATTATTATCTAAGTGTTACTTTATCTACGGTCTTTATGTAAAGTAACCGATTGCACAGAATTTTTGATTTATCGAAATTATGTTAGCAGTAAATATGACAACACAACTATAATTAATTTAAAACATTACTACTAAGGAAGAAATGTTGTTTTATAGTTGTTTTTATTTTCTATGGCTGGCGCCATTTACTAGTGCTATGTCAAATATTACAGTTAAGTGTGTTATCATGATGAGATTTAAATGCAGTTAAATAATGGTCGTAGAAAAAGTATAGTACACAATTCAAGTTGTAATGCAATTACGCACTTGTGGAATTACAAGCTTCGCGGCTCGTGTGTAACTTTTCCACTTCGTGCTTAATATGCATCTTACAACTCCTATCAACTCTTAATATGTATATGTAATCTTAATAATCTTTATTAATTACGTGTTCCGTGATTTTTAACAACTATTCTGGTGATATTTTATTTATACAAATAAATAATTCGCAAATCTGCATAGGTAACTACCATATAACAATAAATCTAGATCTGCTTTTTGTAAATTATATATGCTTAAATTAATAGCTTTTTATTGATAATGTAAATTTATTTTTATGTTAGAATTACATTAAAAAAAATTATTTTCTTAAATACGAAGTTAAGGAAATATAATTTCCTTGTTACAAATAAATTTTGAGATTCTATGTAGTTTATATGAATTACTTTTTAAAAATCTGCTTTAGCTAACATATCAAAAACGATTCAACCTTTGAGAAACTCCGTAAACCCCTTGTAGCTGTCGTTTGAAAAACATGTTTATTGATAAACATACATAGAGTTGATTTAAAAATATACTTTTTAACACAAACTTTCTAATTTCATTTTATAATTTAAAAACTGAATCGAATATTAATATATTATGAAGGAAATATTTAATAAATATTTTTAATTCTTGTTTTATTATTAAATTTATATAAAATTTTAAAGCAACACAAAAATTTAAAATATGCGTATATAGACTTCATTTGGGATTAAAAAAGTATTACAAATTCTGTAAATATTATTAATTTTATGTTTTAGATTTACGGAAAGGATTAAAAAGCAATTATTCTTTTCACAAAATAAATATGAAATCCGCCTTCATACAAAATTGTAAATTAATTGAATTTTAATTCCGGTGTCATATGTCATTTGTGATAATAAATTTACATGTGTGATTTTTCATGTCGGCATGTAATTACATAAATCGTGATTACATCAACCAAATTGATATATCCACTCTGTTGTTACAATGATATATGCTTTCCCAAATATATATTTTCTACTAAATTTATTTGACCTAGTTTTTATATTTTTGTTTGTGCAATAATAGTTATTTGTATCACAGAACTGCACTTTAGTGATTGACTATATTTTTTGAAACCGACAAATATTCTAGAAGTCGTTTTGGGGTTGATAATTCTTTTTCAATTATTTTATTGGAAACTAGTATTGGAGAATAATTTATCAGTCGGAAATAAACATCAATAATTTTTAGAGTAGGCGTTCAATTTTTAAAATTCGTACATCACTTTAAATCCCTTTAATATTTGTAAATACTCAAAATGATCAATACTGCTTTTTTCTTACATGTGTAATAAACTTTATGCTCTTACACTATATGACAAAAAAATATTTTCACATGTATTGTTCTTTATACAATATACTTTTAGACATTATATTTACAATTGTATATTTTCTAACAATTGTTTATTTGACAAAATTATAATTAATGTCTATTCCAGAAACCACTCAACGGTTTTATTTGAAATTAAAATATGTTGTATAAAATATCAAATCTAAGAATATTTTATTATTTTCATAAAAAAAGAAACGAAAATTTTTTAAGAAATTAATAATTTACTAGGCAGGCGCGTTTAAAATGTAACAATATAATTTTAACAAATTATTATACATGTAAGTCTTGTATATTTTTTCATATTTTATATGTAAGTATCATACCGTATTTTATTTTCCTACAAGTTTCTCAGTCAAGCTTCCACCACTAACGTAATTGATTTTAATTATTTGAAAGTTTTCAGTACGCTGTTTAAAAACTTTCAAACGGAATTTAATTATATTTCTCTTTTCTTAACGGAGACATTAGTTTCGAAAGTTGTACCTACCTCATAAAAGTTTGCTTTTTTAGAATACATAGAACCAAAAGTCCACGTTAATTGACTATGACAACACTTTTCTGGGACACTCAGTATGCCAGGAAGGAAATTTTTATTTTAGATGTTAAAAAGAAAATATCTAAAAATCGAGTTTTTTTCCTAACGTAAATAAATCGGGAACTTTGTTTTGGCCAATTAGATATTTTTCTGTACTTATATATCATTATTAAATTTAATACCTCTTGTAATAATATTTATGACAAAAGACAAAAAAAGAATCGGACGTCTTATTTGTATATTTTAAAGATGTTATTTACTCTGTACATGGATTTCTTCCGTTCCACATTAATATAAGAATTTATTTCATTTTTATTTTTCTTCCTGGATAATTAAATTCTTTTTCTATTCAAATTCAAATGATTCCTTGCATATTTGAGCTTTTGCAAACATTTTTATTTTTCTCTGGAGATTCTCGAGCGAAGATGGCAAAAAGCATAAAACACTGGGTACTGAATCTCAGATAAATATCTCCGAGATGAGTCAGCAACAAGTCTAGAGGGGCGTAATCTGCAAGCCCCAGGTTCATATCCTCGTAAACCAAGATGGAGATAGTAAAGCAGGGATGATGAATGGAAGTGGTGCATTATGTTACTGCATTTTGTGGACCAAAAGCATTCATAAACTTCCTTTAAAATTATTGCTCTCTTTAGTTTCATAGAATACCTTATCTACATAGCATTCTCATAGGTTCTTAAATTTTTAAGTGATGGACTGCTGAAACTGAATGTGCCAAAAAAGGTATTTAGTCTCTGGATAATAATACTGTAACGAGCGAAGCTCATCGCAGATGTGTCATCACAACTGACCTGTCTGGTCTGGTAATCTTGTTAAAGGTCATGTGGGGTAGGAGTGATGCCGCAATTGTTCGGGAATGTTCTACAGATTAATTACCGATAGGTATATAACGGTCGTGACGGGCGGTTCAAGTTAAGTTAGTATCGTTCAGACTGTGCAGAGAGTCACTGAAGAAAGTTAGTGCCGGTCACTGCATAAATATATAATTGCTGATATAAATAAATAATGGGTGATATAAATATATTGTGGAAATAAATATTGTGTAGTTTCAAGTATTTAAATAAACGTTCGTAGTATTTAAATCTTTCTTAAAAATAAATACTAATTACTCTTAAAAAAGCGTCTTTTGAATGTGCATACAAGAAACTTGAATGAATTGAAACAAGAAAGTTCTAATTCAAAAAGTTGACCAAAATCAGTTTGTGGTGTTGTCTAATGAGCTATGCACTTTATCGAGAAAATAAATACACGATTAAAATTGCCAACTAATACGGCAATTTTTCCAAATTTAATCGACTTCGTATGACCAGATAGTCTAAATTTACAACCCAAAAAACAATACTATGTAAAATATCTTTGGTTCTTGATTAGTCATAATATTTTAAATTAGTTATAATTTTCTCTTATTTTACGCACGGCCGTCCGTAAAGTGACACTTACAGGGTTACAGGTACATAACTTGTATAGGTTGTACAATAATGGCTATTTACACTAGTGGTTGTATAAAAAATAATTTTGTTGTTGTAATTTGTAAGTCATATTTTTTCTAAAAATACACATTTGTATAGTTGAGTAAAAGCTATATTTGTTTTTGTTTTATTAATGTAGGATTCAAATCTGAATAATTTATGACTTTTTTGTCATAATCTCCACTATAATTTATATGTGTCGCATTCGCCAAAAATATTTTTTCTCAATAAAAATAAATGTGTTTAAAAGGAAAAACTAGCTGTGAACAAAGAGGGAGCATGTAGTGATTTAGTGAGAGTGAGAGAGATGTGTACAGAATGACATTTTCACGAATGGCCTATTTCATTGTGAATGGCCTATCTCGATACCAATGGCTGATTAAAGCCAGAAAGAAAGAACACATCGCCTTTAAAATTGCCCTGATTTTTTCCGCGGAGAATACGAAGTTGACGGCGCCCAATTTGTGTACTTCAAGTGTTTCTTATTACAAATTATTTATCAAAAAGTTCGCACTACAAGTACACAAAGAATTACCGAACAAATGTGTGGTATATAAATACGAACAATGGAACAATATCACATTTATCAATAATCGTAATGGCGAAACTATTAATAAATCATTATTTTTAGTGTGTAGAGTGACCGATTTATATTCTTGGCAACTCGAGTTCTAATCCTGGTGACCATGATTATTTAATTTAATTATCACAATTGACAATAATTACAATGACGAGAGAATAATCGTTGACGAAAGGATAACTTACTTTCATAGTAACAAAAATTGTAATTTTCTGAAAACATTTATTATTTGTTTACCATTATCAATTCAATGGAGTGTTATAGAAAATATCAGTCCTACTTCTAGGTAATTATGTAAATCATATTAATAATAAAAATTGAAAATTGATACACTTATGTTATTTTGGTAGTAGAATCGATTGATGAGTCGGTCAAGGTCGTATCTTGACCTATTATAGAGCTCTGCTTAAAATAGTATATTGTGCAACAAGTGCAGAAATTCGCCTATTTCTAAAGAGGCGTGAAAGTTTCGGCACGAGACAAAGTCGAGTTCTGGAATCACACAAATTGGGAAATAGGTGGTTCCGCACGAGTGGCACACTGTCATTTTTCACAATAAACAACTGCTGCCACTAAATAAGAGACTCTAATTTCAGTTAGGTTACTGATTACATTATTTCACGCAAAATCAAATAGAAAAGTAGGCATATATGTATAGAAACATTAACAGCTATGAAAATAGAATATTTACTTCTTTTTATGTCTTTACAAATATTATATAAATCTAGTTATTATATTTATTAGTGACTCGTATTATACAATTCAAAAAACTTAAATGACAACTTTATTTTATATAGTTTACTTGTTTATAACCAACAATTTTGTTGTAGTAACTTAGTAACGCACAAAATTAAGTAGTCCTTGGTATTATCTTTTTTGTTTATTTTGCAAATATCATCAAATATCAAAAATTCATAATTTCAAGTATATTTTTGTACTTATGCAAACGGAAGTAGAAAAAAAATTGTATGAAACGTAAGCAAATGCTCTTTCGCATGCGTTAAATAACAACCTTTGTTTCCTTACTTAATATAAATAGCTTTTCGTTGTATTTGTTCTTCATATCTTGTTCTTGTATTACGTACAGAATAAGAGTTACATCAATTAGATTGATGTATTCTTCCTTGTATTTTCTACAACTCTGGATTTCCTCTAGAGCATAAAATATAAGATTTGGAAACCACATTGCCTATGAAAGCACAACGAAGAAGTAACATTGGAACTAATAATACTCTCATTTATAACCTGACTGTCCGCATACATATCAGTGTACTTGCGCCCTTGTTTTGTGTATCTCTACTAGCTGGTTGCATCTTGCTATCTGATATTCACGGTCAGTTTCCCGTGTGTAATTGTTTAGTTTTGCGGTGATTTGTGCCGAGGATTAATCTTGTCAGCGAGCAACAAGACTGGCTGCGCCGTCTAGCGTCATTTCCATCAATTAATATACGGGCTGACGCGATAGCGACTGCTGATAATTGTATTTTATGTGGGAGGAGTTTTGGTACAGATAATTAGGATTAATCGCGGCATAATTAATGCAGGGTTAATTAATATTAACATACAACGGATTGATTTACTGTATAGTTTTACCAGTTTCCAGGTAATAACAATTACCATTAACAATTGGATTTATGCAACAAACATATTCTCTAATTCAACAATGCTTGTTATCGTAAATTTATTTAATTGTATAAGCTATAAAGTTAAGCAAGATACATGCAGTTGATTTTACTAAATTGTCATGGATTGCACAACATTCGTAGGAGGAACAGATACAGGATCTTAACCGGGCGGTATTGTGGGGTATGATATACCCCAGCCAAATTAAATACATTAAATACCTCTGTAAATATATTTCCGCTGTTGTACAATTTTGTATACCTTCAAATTAAACCTAGTAAGTATTATTGTTTGTCATATTGTTTACAGAAGTAAGTTAGAAGGTTTGTGTAAAAATTTGCTTTCAAAGTACCTGGGGAACAACATACCTCATCATACCAAAAGTGTTATAAATTTGAAAAATTTTGTAGGTCATTATCATTTATGGTTTTATAGTTTTTACACAAAAAATTCTTTAGAATATCATATGGAGCTGTATGTATTTAAAAAATCAGAACTTATTGTAAGAATTATTACGTTTATAGAGAAATTATATATTTACATTGACAACGTTTCGATTCTGATTTGAGTCATCATCAGGTCAATCACATAATAGGTTGATAAGATTGGAAACAATCATAAATAAAGTTAAATTACTAAACACTTTTTAAAACCAATGGTCAAACCATGATGTAAATATATAATTTCTCAATAGACGTTTAAAGCCATTTGACTCCAATAATAATTCCTGTCTCTCAATAATTTTGGTTTAACAATCAAAAACTTCAAATTTATTTATTTAGGTGAAGTGTAAAAAGTAATTGAAACACTGATATTTATATAACTAACTAAGTGTATGAATAATAAAAAAGATATTAAAAATAAGTAACACTATAAATAAACAAATAATAACACTAATTTAGGAGTAATTATTATTAATAAAGACTTAAACAATAAGAACATTTATTTAGACACTTAAAACTACGCGATATTTATATCACCAAGTATTTATTTATATCACTAACTACTTTACATGTCGCTGAAATGCACTGACGACACTGACTCACTTCAGTGAGTGCACACAATGACCGATATTGACTATTACGAGCCGCCCGATGCAACCCTTATATTCCTGCCGCCAATTCATCTCTAGAACATACTAGGAGCCTTCCGGACTCTATAATATTGACTTTTAACACGTCTACCTGACCAGACAGGTCAACCGTGATGACTCATCTGCGGTGAGTCTCGCTCGTTACAATATTTATTGCAATAATCCAACAATGAATTCTATTTCTGAAGATACTTTGCTCTAAATCTATCAGGAGAGAGAGTATCCACAATTTTTTTAAATCCTAAGTTAAAGCCCTTTATTCCGCGTTACGTTACACACCTGTACATTATAAAAATTGAACAACATATAACATACATATAACAATATCTTACTGAGATCACATGTTAAACATAATACACATACTTATATGTATTTCTGCCCGCAATAGCCCGTGAGTAGTAAGACGATGTAGTAATCGGCGTAGAGGCCTCCAGGGCCGGCTGGAGCGCAGGGCAGGACTCGCGAGACCCGGCACGTGACTGGCGCGGGAATGGAGTATTTAAATTCCGCACTAACCGGACTGCACTTCTGGGATAGACGGTGCAGTAGCGGTACTTTGTATGCGGGGCGGGTGTAATTGGAGACGGAATAAGTTTGTTTTTTAACAAGTTGTTGATGAAAGATCTTACCCTGAATGGCAAATGGGAGTCATGACTTCTGCTGTATAGACAATTTCATACGCATATACAAAATAATTTACTACTAAAATCAATCCAAACTTAAGTATTGTGTTTTAAACTCAACGCAGTAATATTTGTATTAAAATGTTGTTAATAATGTGTTCCTCAATCTCCCAGGCGGAGCATAGGGCAACCGAACTCACCGAGCCGCAGTTCTAACTGCCGTACTGTCGGTTGTTTCATTTGCCAGTGCTACTTCTATTTAAGATGTATAGATGGCAAGTCTATAGCATCCGAGTGTGATACACAAGTAGCTGTGTTTTTTTATTTTACGACAAATCACACGTTGTCGGTCGCTGGGACTTGAACTGAGGATCTCAGGTTCGTATGACGTCACAGTGAGCTAGAGATGTGCGCTAGCTCGCTCAGCCATCCAGCCGACAAAATGTTGTTAGAATTAGAATATTGCTAGTAAAAAGAGTGCCTTGACAGAAAGAATATACTTATATTCACTTCTTTCTGTCAAGGCACTCTAATTGCAGGTTAAAAAAAGACTTGTATTCCGTTTTTTCCGTCATGGCACTCTTATTATTGTCATATTTTAATCAAATTAATATAAAAATTCAAATGCATTTTTCTCAAAAAAATCGTTATGTTAGGGTATGATAATATTATATCACTGAATTCAGAATAAAATTCTCTATTGAATAAGCAAATAAAAAATATAGGTTCACATTTAAAATAAAAAAGTTGGGACCCGTATTTTGAGAACCACTGGTTTAATAAAAATTTTGTTTATCTCATGTTAATAGTGTTGTAAAATAGAAATTGTTTGCTAATTTAACCGACCTCGTAGCTCTTATAGTTCCTGATCCTGAGATAGCAATGGTGGCCCATTTAAAATGAACACCCTGTATATTTGGGACTGTTTAAGTAACCTTAACGGCCAAAGAAACTACCTACATTTATGACTCTCCAATAAAATGTTAATTGTAAAACCTGTCATGACTCATGTTCAAATACAAATAGAAAACACAGATATAAAAAAAATATTAAATTTTTTTGTCGCTAAATGATATTAAAATAAAGGTTAAAGTTCGCTAAAACCGGTTTATTTTTTTTCTTGGTTAACGGTTACCGGTATTTTCGGCGTGAAAAATATCGGTTAAAATTACGGTTAAAGTTCGCAATTTTCATTAACCGGTTACATGCTCTGATTTTAAGACAATATCTTTAATAGTTTTTGAGTTACAAGCTTATAAAACTTAATTTTATTAATTTTGCATGTTGTTTTATTTTGGTAAACCTGTTCCGTACAAGTTAAAGTAAAAATATAAAAAATGTGTCTTATAAAAAAAAACAGAGAAATCCATTAAAAAAATTCAAAAAAGCTTTTAGTTTAGTATTTACTTTAAAGTCAAATGTAGACGATGTCTCTGTTTCAAACTTGGAAAAGTAAGAAACGAGCTTTTTCCAAAGCTTCTACTTTTAAGCTCACATAATTCTGTATAATGTTCATACCCATTATTGGGATAACAGTCTTCACTCCTCCTTCACCCTCCTTTTTTAAGGGGAGTGCAAGTTGAACCACTCTTACAAATATCTCTTTTACATGCGTCTTTAGTTAAAGTTATGTCACAATTTGAACCGGTAAAACCAGCAGTACAAACACAGGAATAACCACCATCTTTCCGAAAACAAGTTAAACCTTGTTGAACTATCTAGAACATTGTTAAACCCTGTAGAACTGTCTCATCTTACACCCTAAACAAGTGCCTTAACTTTGTCCCAAACAATTTGGAACAAAGTGAAACATAGTGCAAGTCTCTCTACTTATTTCAGAACACTTGGAACATCTTTCTGCCTTCTAAAACTTTCTTTTTAAGTCTTCCTAGTAATTTCCAATAATAGACATACATGAAAAGTTACAATTTATTGTTTTTCACTCTAAAATTTTTCATATACAGCCAAAAAAATTTTAAAATGCCCATTTTTGGGTCCAAAATTTTGATTTTTGGAATTAGTCTAACTTGATAGTCGTCGATGCGCTGATTTCAAATTTTCAAACCGAATTCAATTATCTCTTTCCATTCCTGAGATATTTGCTCTCAAAGTTGCACCTCAAAAAAGGGTGTTTTTTGACCATATCTCTAAAATGGGTAGAGATACATTCTCAACGATTATACCAGTCGATTCTACGCGGAAAGTTACATAAAGAAATGTTTTCTCCTCATATACGTTCTTTGGAACGATTTGGTGAAAAATGAGAAAAACGAAAAAACCGGAATTTCAGTTTTTCGCTCGGAAACTTTTTGTCTCCAAAATTTTTTATATTCTGGACTTAAGTAAAGAAGAATGTGCTGATTCCAAATTTTCAAACCGATTTCAATTATCTCCTACCGTTCTCGAGATATTTGAGTTCAAAGTTGGACCTGAAAAATTCAGTTTTTCAGGAATAGTCCTGAAATGGGTTGAGATACGACCTCGGCGCCCTCAACAATCGATTCTACGGACAAAATTACATTTTTGAACCAATTTTCAGATTTATATTCTAATGGATACAATTTTTACACCGAAAAAACGAAAATGGCCAAAAATCGGAAAAAATCGTAAGGGGTTCATCAGGCGATTTTTCAATTTTTGCGATTTTCGTTTTTTCGCTCTAAAAATTGTATCCGCCTGAATAAATATCTGAAAATTAGTATACTTATGTAATTTTGCCCGCAGAATCGATTGGTGAGGTCGCCGAGGTCGTATCTCGACCCATTTCAGGACTATTCCTGAAAAACAATTTTTTTCAGGTCTGACTTTGAACGCAAATATCTCCAGAACGGTAAGAGATAATTGAAATCGGTTTGAAAATTTGGAATCAGCGCATCTGTATTTACTTAAGTCTAGAAAATGAAAAGATTTGGTGACAAAAAGTTCCCAAGCGAAAAACTGAAATTCCGGTTTTTTTCGTTTTTCTCATTTTTCACAAAATCGTTCCAAAGAACGTATATGCGGAGAAAACATTTCTTTATGTAACTTTGCCTGTAGAATCCACTGGTATAGTCATTGAGATTGTGTCCCTACCCGTTTTAGAGTTATATCCAAAAAACCCACTTTTTTGAGGTGCAACTTTGAGGTCAAATATCTCAGGAACGGAAAGAGATAATTGAATTCGGTTTGAAAATTTGAAATCATCGCATCGGCGACTATCAATTTGGAATTATTTCAAAAATCAAAATTTTGGACCTACAAATGAGTCTTTTTGGATTTTTTTGGCTGTATATGAAAAATTTTAGAGTGAAAAACTATAAATTGTAAGTTTTAATGTATAACTATTATTGGAAATTACTAGGAAGACTTAAAAAGACAGTTGTAGAAGGCAGAAAGATGTTCCAAGTGTTCTAGAGTAAGTAGAAACAGTTGCACTATGTTTCACTTTGTTCCAAATTGTTTGGGACAAAGTTAGAAACTTGTTTAGGGTGTAACATAGATGTATCAGGTTCAACACTGTTCCAAGATAATTGGGATTCAGATGAGACAGTTGTACAGGGTTTAACAATGTTCTAGATAGTTCTACAAGGTTACACATTATCCCAAATTGTATGAGATTAATATCAGGAAGTTTTGGAAGGTTTAACATTGTTCCAAATTGTTTGGGACAAAGTTACGACAATTGTTTACGGTTTAACATTGTTATATAAGGTTCAACACTGTTCCAAGTTAATTGGGATTAAGTTAAGAAAGTTATACTAATTTAACAATGTTCTACATAGTTCTATAAGGTTTAACACTGTTCCACATTGTTTGGGATTAATTTCAGAATGTTGTGGAAGGTTTAACATTGTTTCAAACTGTTTGGGACAAAGTTAATATAATTATTTAGGGTTTAACATCGTTATATAAGGGTCAACACTGTTCTAAGTCAATTGGGATTAATTTCAGACAGTTGTGTAAGGTTTCACATTGTCCCAAATTGTTTTGGAATAAATTAGATCAGTTTCATTGGGTTTAACATTGTGGAATATCAATATAGACTTTTAAAAAATCAAAATTTTTGACTCAAATTGAGGTAATTTAACATTGTACTAGATCTTCTGTATTTTTTTAGTAGGTTTATAATTCATTATTTGTCAAACTAATTGAAAAATTATCTTATCAGATTTAAATCTTTTAATCACAGACTTACAGACCGACTCAAATAGTTGTCAATTTACGAAAAAAATATTTTAAGTGTTAAAATATTTCAGAAACAAAATTTAGAAGGTGATTTTATCTCTAAAGAATATTTGTGGACTGCTTTATGTCAAGAAAATGAATATTATGACAGAACATTCCTTAATATCGACAGTAAAGCTCTTATGTCGTCCCATATTCCAAATTGATTAGATTTTTATGTGTCACATTGTACCATTCTTTATATATTGCATTAGCTGAGCCATAAAAATGCAAGAAAAAATATAAAGTAACATGAATGTTATAGAGAAATCTCCAAGGAATCGATTGCTGCAAGATTTTTTGTTATAGCTCAACTTGTTTTTGAGATATGCGGCCATAAACTTAAAATTTGAAAATTGTAAGTGCCAAATTGTACAATTTTTTATATATTTCATCGGCTGTGGCATAAAAATGCAAGAAAAAAATATAAAAAATGTGTATTTTATAGAAAAAACCCCAAGGAATCGATCGGTGTAAGAATTTTTATTGTATCTCAACTAATTTACGAGTTACAAGACTGTAAAGACAAAACTCATTTCCAAAAAATGTTTTAACCGCCACAAGGATTCAGATCTATTTTAGATATTCAAAAAGTGATATAAATATATAAAAAGTAAATAAAAATAGCCAGGAACATTTTTTTATTTTACGACCGCTTCTTAGAGGAGGACTGGCTGCTCTAACTCTTAAATCATATTTTTTCCTAGGACTCTCGTAGTCTAGTTCAGTCATAGTCAATAGTTCTGCACTAGACGAGCCAGGTCTAGTCACTAGAGAAAAGCTGTTAGAGTCATTTCCTCCTAGAAAAAACGAGTTTTAGTCATCGACCTTCAGACGGATTATGAGTGGTCCAATGAAAATTATCAGCGCAATTTCTGGACACTTAAAGCAAAAAACGCTTGAACACGGCAATTTTAGTATAAAGGGGGACACTTGAATGGATTTCCAATGGCATTTCAACCCTAAAATGGGGGTTGCACCTAATTTTAAATGGAAAAGGGTGTCAAAAAAATCTAAGAAAAATATAAAAATTAAAAAATAGTTATTTGTGTATCAAGGTTCTAAAAGTAATCTTTTTGGGCCGAAACCGAAGTTTGCAGCCGAGGCAAAGCCGAGGCTACAAATCAGATGAGGCCCAAAAAGAACTTTTAGCCGAGGTGCACACAACATTTTTTAGGCTATTACAACATGAAATTATGAATTTTCATTCAAAATCAATTTTTGACATCTGTCAAAATTTACTTTACGGCCGCATTTACTTTACGGCCGCATTTACCTTACGGCCGCATTTACTTTACGGCCGCTATTTTTACTCGCAAATTCATTACTTTTTCATTAATATTTGTAAAGGAAAAGTTAATATTTTACTTACATTTGTTATTATATTCTAAAATAATTACTCACATTAATAAAAACTATGAAAAATCAATAATGAACAAACTAGCGGCCAAAAATTTTGACTTTGACAGATGTCAAATAAAAATTGATACTTTAAGGTTGCCAGCAGATACGTAAAACAACAATTTATGTACCAGCCGCCTAAAAAAGCAATTTAATTAATGAACATTCACAAAAATTCCCGTAATATCTTCAGAAAAACGCAGGTCAATTTTAAACTTGCCTGTGTTGACAAAGGCTGTATTTATTTGGGACTTTTTAAGTAACTTTAACGGCCAAAGAGACTACCTACATTTATGATTCTCCAATAAAATGTTAATTGTAAAAACTGTCATGACTCATGTTCAAATACAAATAGAAAACACAGATATAAAAAAATATTATTTTTTCTTGCTAAATGATATTAAATAAAGGTTAATGTTCGCTAAAACCGGTTTTTTTTTTTTGGTTAACGGTTACAGGTATTTTCGGCCTGAAAAATATCGGTTAAAATTACGGTTAAAGTTCGCAATTTTCGTTGAAAATATCGGTTACCGGTTTTTATTAACCGGTTTTTTTAACCGGTTACATGCCCTGCTTTACTCACAATTCATTTTAAATGTGTTTACAATTTAATTAAATAAATGTTTAATATTCGAAGCATACATATTTTTCTTTTACAACAAGATCGAAAAAAAAGGAAGTATCGTTTTATAAGTTTTGTGGCGTCACATGCCCTATCACAATTTAAATGTCATTTTTGACATTCGTTTGACATAGTTACTACGCAACAACTATTCGTAAATTTTCCCAATAAATTCATGGCTCTTATTATATTACTTACGAAAATATCTAATGCGTCCCTCCACTATAGTATTCTACAAAAAAAATATTTAGTACAAATTTAGTACTTATATTTAGTTAAACAATTAGTAGAATAGAATATTTTAATCAATTCCTTTCCTTGCATCAAATTCCTAATACTGTGTCGGAAACCGAAGAAAACAGTTATTTTTTATGTAACTAAAACCTATTCCTAGTATATTTCTTTTTTTTTTTTATTTTACAATAAAAAAAACTTGTAAAATGTAAAATTAATATAATTTATATATTTCTTCTTTTTACCTAGAAGTTATATATAAAAGTCACTAGAGAAATTTAACCAAAGACATTGCCTCTCTTAACTATATATTGATAGGAGGTAAAAAGAATTGATAAAACATTAGAGATTTGATTCCATGTTATAGGAAACGTCCAGCAATAAAAGAACTCCAGAAAAACTATCCCTTTATCCTTCCCTTATCGTAGGTCCGCGATTGTTTTGCGGCGATGGTAGTGTGATAGCGTATCAGCTAGTAAGCCTTTACGGCTAGCTGGCTTCCCGCGCTCGTGATAATGTTAACAAACGAATTTGTGATCCGGGGACTTCTTACACTTAATACACCCGCCGGCGCGGTCGATGCCCGAGAAACACCCGGACCCGACTTTATTTTATTCGAGAAATGACGGGAATTTTAAATAGCGACGTTTAGTAGCAAGTTGTGGGATCGAATCCCCGCTAGGGCATATAAAACTATATTGCTGTTTGTTACTGCAGGCGCTATGAGATGGTACTTCTATGGATAACAACGCGGAACTGATACAGAGTTTATAAATAGAGATATCTTTGCCACAACATTCCTAAATGTATTCTCTGCAATAAAAATCTAATTTTTTTTTAAAGAATTAGATACGCTGATTTCAAATTTACAAACAGAATTCAATTATCTCTTTCCGTTAGATATTTGAGTTCAAAGTTATACCTAAAAAATCAGATTTTTTTAGGTATATACCTTAAATGGTTAGATTTACAGCTATGGCAAAATTACATAAGGGTTTCAGATTTTTATCTCAACAGATAGAATTTCTAGAAAGAAAATACTGAAAATGTATCTTTTCCCGTAGAATCGACATTGACATTGAGAGATACAGTATCTCTACCCATTTTAGAGATATAGCCCAAAAACACATTTTTATGAGGTGCAACTTTGCCAGCAAATATCTCGGAAACGAAAAGAGAAAATTAAATTCCGTTTGAAAATCGATCAGCGCATCGAGATTTATCAATGTATACTATTTCCCAAAATCAAAATTTTGGGCACAAAAATGAGTATTTTTGGGATATATAGCTTTTGTCAACACAATTTTTGGTTTAATACTGTTGTTTGTTTTTTTTTAACTCTACACAACTTTAATATGGGTTGTAGGTTTTGAAAATAAATAAAAGTTAGATTATATAGCGATAGAATAAAACCAAAAATGCATAATAGGATTGCAGATTTTGAAATCAGTAATGACAACTCCGGTCAAAAATGACTCTTAAATGACTCCAGCTTCGCTGTCGTGATCTCAATGGCATTTTTACACTCGTATGTGAGAAACATCCGGACTCCCCGTATATTTTATTCATGGCAAGAAATGACAGAAATTTTAAATAGCGACGTTTAGTAGCAAGTTGTGGAATCGAATCCCCGCTAGGGTGTATAAAACTACATTGCTGTTTGTTACTGCAGGCACTATGAGATGGTACTTCGGTATGGATAACTACGCGGAACTGATACAGAGTTCATATATAGAGATATCTTTGGCGTAACATTCCTAAATGGAACAGGCTGTGAAGTCGCCAGCCAATTTTATTTTTAAGGTATTAATAACCAATAACTATTAGAATAAGTACTAAATCAAAGAAAAGATAATTATATAAGTAGAAAAAACATTTTCTGTTTTTAAAAAAATTGAATGTTAATTAAAAACAAAAGAAAATTACATTAAAAATAACTTTTAAAAGCCTAATTAAAAAGGCACCCGATAAAAGAAACTTCAGATGACAATTAATACGATCCTGTATCATTGTCGAAATATGACCATCTTGCAGAAGAATATGAAAATATACAACAATTAATGAGTAATAGTGAAAATATTTCATTAAAATATTATTCGTTCGCGAGCTATAAGAGCTTCAATTTTGTTGTGATGACCTGTCATGTCATCTGTCTTCGTGTACACTGCGACCACAAATTACACATTTTATCCAATCATCTTGATCGTTGTTTTAAATAATTTTTCTTTCATCTCACATATTCGTTTTCCTAATCTTCAGCTTCTTCTTTATCATCACCTTTGGCGAACCATTTAAAAACAGTTCTTCAGAACTCATGGAATAGTAACTGGATCGTTTACCTTTCTATGGGACAATGGTTTTTTCCTATTACTGGCTGAATTGATCTTTTCAACAATGAAAATCTTCTGGTCCATCTCTCCTCAGAATAGGTCGTCCATCTGTCCTCAGAGCAGAGGTTAAATGGACCACTAAATTACTTATGTCTGTGTATAAATAATTAAATAGTACCACATTTTTAGGTTACGTTAAGTCTTGTGCATATGTTTATAAAGTATATACCTAAATAATTAGTTTAAACCTACCGAAGTAGTAATTAACTAGTTGTGTATATAAGATACAATTTTTAAAGTAAATCTTGGATTATTCAGTGTTGACTGCATTAATTTTCAAACGGTTACTTACACTGTCTCTAAACAACAAAATTAATATTCCCTAGGAGAAATATCATTCTAATGTACTTTTAAGAGCAAAACTCCATCTCTCCTACCGGTCCATCTCTCCCCCACTTACCCTATATAAATAAATACAAAGATATTTCTGGCAATTTTTAAAGTAAATCTTGTGTTATTCAATGTTGCCTGCATTAATTTTTAAGCGGCTACTTACACTGTCTCTAAACAACAAAATTAACATTCCCTAGAAGAGATATCACTTCTACTTTTAATATCAAAAGTCCATCTCTCCTATTGGTCTATATCTCACCTACTTACCCTACACAAATTGTAAATCTCAACGTAGACATAAAATAGTTATTTTTTATACAAGACGATAAAATAATATTTTGTCGACAAGCGGAAAGTGTTAATTCACGAGCGATATAATCGCGAGTGAATTATTTTTCGCGAGTCGATAATTTAATTTTATCGTCATGTATAAAATTCTATTTTTTTCTATAGCAGGTTTTGAAGAGAAAAGAATTAGAAAAATTAAATTATTATTTAAGAACAATTTTAAAATGTCAGTAGTGTGCGTTGTTATGGAAATGTACTTCTAATAAACAAAAGTTAAAGTACTTTATCTACCCTTGCTGTTAAAGTGTTACTTTATCTACCCTTGCGGTTAAAGTGCTACTTTATCCACTATTTTGAGTTGATAAAATTACACTTTAACATCTGCTATAGAAAATAGTTATTTATGGTACAAGTGTGTTATATTACAGATAAGTCATGTGGGAAAAGTTTAGCTCACGAGGCCGTTAGGCCGAGTGTGGTATTTTTTCAAGTGACTTAGGTAATTAACACACGTGTGCCATACAACATTTTATCCAACACATTTTAATTATTGATATAAAATACATATAAGATTTTTGACAGATCGAATTTCGAAATGACATTTAGGAACAAAATAGTGTAGAGAAGGTTTTATAACGTAGTTACTATGATACGAACCAAAAAACAGTGAGCTAATATATTTAGCTCACTAGTGACTTATGACCTACTTTATTTATCTAAAAACAGCATACTTATATCGTTATAATTACACAGTGTTGGATAAAAAAAAATATTGTTTACTTATTTATAACAAATCTTGCTATTTGTACGCTGGTATACCATCTTTATGTCATGTGTGCAAAATAACTTAAACATTATAGAGAACAATAAATAAAATTTATTTGAGACTGTTTTGGATTGTTCCATGCAGAATATTTTATGAATCTATTAGTGAGAAAGTAGGTCAGTAAAGGTGATACAGAGCGCCTCCCGCTACAGCAGATAATTATCTCGCGGTTATATATTAAATTTCTCTACTCATTAGAGAACATTTAATTTTCTTTATCATTAAGGCGAAATTACGTTAGATTTTCACACCTGATCTTGCCTATATTAACGCACATAATTATACCCCAGTAAGCAGATCTTCAGATATTAAACACTTTACTAACTTCGCCAAACACAACAAACTTACATGCGCAACTTACTAAACTGGGATAATAAAAATAAGTAATTTCAGTTCCGGTCTCATTTTCATTTATTGTTGCTAATTAGAATGCTAAATTAAATTATTTTGGGAGTTCAAATGGTTCACCGTATATGTACAATCAGTGCTGTGAAAGATTTTGGAAAATTTTGTATTTTTATTACCACGACGTTAAAAAAACACAAAAAAAACATTTACAAAATCTTTCACTTGTTGAGTTAAAAATAGCTTTATATATATATTACACAATCATTGTCTGTTTTCATTGACAAATCAGTAAAAATAAACAAAAATTCGCATTTTCAATTAAAAATTAAATTTTTTCTATATTTCCACGTTACTTCCAATCATAGTTAAACATGAAAAGTTACAATTTATAGTTGTATTTAGTCCAAATCTTGGTTTTTGAAAATAGTGCATATTGATAGACGTGTTACGTTTATTTAGAATTTAATTATTTGTGTTCGTTCTTGAAACTTTTGCTCTCAAAATTGCTATTGTTCGGGAATTTTTTAGAATCCGGAAGATTCTGAAATATTCTAGAGATTAATTGGCGGCACGTATATAAGGCTCGCATCGGGCGACTCATGAAGGTTAGGTTAATATCGGTCAGAGTGTGTTGAGAGTCACTGAAGTAAATCAGTGTCGGTCAGTATATGTCAGCGACATGTGAAGTAGAAATAAATAAATACTTGGTGACATAAATGAGTAGTTGGTGATATAAATAAATAGTTGGTGATATAAATATATTGTACAAATAAATATTGCGTACTTTTAAGTGTTTAAATAATTGTTCATAGTGCTTAAGTCTTTATTAATAATAATTACTACTAAATTTTCCATCTGTTATATGAGAATTAAAATGATAAAATACCATTTAATATTAAGATATTAAATACAAAATATATTTTAGTTATTATGAATTGTATCGTAGCAAGTAATTAAATTTTTATTATAATTATTATATATTTTTTTCTTATATGTATATTATAATTATTATTTTTTTCTTTAATTTTAAAAAAACAATGATTTTTATTTTAAAAATCAGTTGATTTTAATCATGATTTAAATTGTGATTTAAATCATTAAATCAAATTATTTCAATCAGGCCAACTTTGCTAAAATCAGGGAATCAGGTGATTATTTTTTGTGCTTCCCCAGTACTTGTACTCCATTTAATAACTAGGGAGAGAGAACTGAAGTTGGCGCACTTAAATAAATACTTCTGATTGACTGACGTAATGTCAGTTTTACACTCAATGATATTTAACACATCAGATATCATGTCAGAAAGCCTTTCTAGTTTCGTTTTACTGTGATCAGTTTTTATAGTTTATTGGTCTTATTTTATATTCATTTGTGATATTTCACAAGTTTTGTGTGCTTCAAACTTCATTGTGATAGATCACACAACAGAATACTCTATGGAATATTACTTGATGTTCCTATATTCGGGCATTAACATTTATGATATGTGTTAATATTTGTTTATTTATATTGTTACTTACATTTATTATCTTTTTATAATTTATTATTCAATTTATTAAACCTAGTTATATTAATATTCATGTTTCCATTATTTTTATTTATACACATCACCTAAATAAATAAAACGTTATAGAATGCTAGTTATTTATTATACCGTGAGTATTTTTTAACGTGAAACATGGGATTTGTGACATTACTTGCTAATCACCATATATGTCAACAACCTTTGTATTTTACAGTGGCTTGTACACAATTAAAATATACATTAATCTACACATGTCATTTTCACCCTATCACAATGCTTTATTTGATATGGAGGAAGGCAGTTTTTCAGACAATTTGATAAAACCGCAGTAGGATCGCAATTGGTATATTATGTTGATAAATTTTGTTTGTACGTCAAGCATTGATAAAATTTACTCATAATTCCTGCAAAGTACCGACAATTCAGGTCAAAAATGATTTTTAAATATCATTTTTCACATTCGTTTGCCTGTTATTATACTCGGGACGCCGAACAGATGCACTAATTAAATTAATAGGCAGGGTCTAAATTGCACAGTACAGTATATACAGAAGTCAGCTGCATACGTTACAAATTAAGAAATTAGAAACAATTCTGTTTATATTTGACATGAAGTAAATACTTGAAGTATTTTAATAAATACTAAGTATAATATTAACTTCAATAAAAATATTTGACAAATATACGATTGTAAACAGCAAACCAAACGATATTCCGTTATTACCGATCTCAGTATTCGTATTCATGCAGCTGTGTAAAAACAGGTTACTAATAGTAACGTTCTATTCAAATTTAGCGCTCGTTAGAGGGAGGAGTTTCTTGAGCATCTGTTCGGCGTCCCAACTAAATATATAGAACAACTATTCATAAATATTACATTATAATACTTATAAAAAATTGTAGCTTTTATGATAGAATAAACATTTATGTATACCCATAATTAATAAAAAACCATTTGATTAAAATTATATTAAATTGATTCAATATTTAGATAAATTTACTTACTTATTTGCAATGATAAATAATTGGTAACTTACATCAAAAAGCAGAATTTATGGAATACAATTTTAAGTCTGATAGTTGCTTACCTGAAACAAAAAGAAAAAAAAATGTTAATAATGAAATTGAATATGAATAAATAAATATAATATAGCTAATTAAAACAGGGTACCTATATACTTTTAAACACTTTCGTCCGATCGCCAAAAAAAAACGATGTTATTATTTTAAAATATGTCTAGAATGATATATAGGATTTTTAAGTTATTAAAATTAAAAGTGCTAATATATATTTCTGTTTTAAATTTTTAAGAGATCTCTTACTGAATCCAAAAGATAGCGTTCAAATGTTATTTCTATTAGTAATACAAATTAATTTAAAAAAAATAATATTTGTAAAACTGATAATAAAATTAATGACTGTTAGAAATTTTATTTTTATATTTGAATTTTAAAAAATCTGACGTGGACTCCAAAGACTTCCTGAACGCTAAATTATATATAGTCTATTTTTCTCTGTTGATCCCGAAGTCATCATTCGTAACCGTGTGAAGCAATAAATCAATCGAATAATTACGATACAGCTACAATTTCAACATTATACGGCTAATCGTTTTAAAGTACATAACAAGAGCAAAATAAATTAAAAAATTTAATATTGTACATTGTTTTGAAAGAAATTCGTAGAATATAAAATGACAGAGATGAAATAAGTAAATATTAAGAAATAAAAATTTTAATTCTTTTTTCATTGGCCTATTTTATTAACCATATTGATATATTTATTCTGGATGAACTCATCATAATATTTTCTACTGCAATACGACAAAATATTTGTTTACAGCATATCTGTGTGAACTGAACCGATTGGGCAGCTTTTAATTACAAATTAATGAAGCAAATAAAACATCGCAGTGTCACTGGTTAAGTAGTGGTCGAGTATAATTAACATTGTGATAATATTAATGAAATACGTTTGCAATTATTAATATTTGATTGGATTCGATATGGCAGATTTTTAATTACACAAACTATTATTCGTCATTAACAATAAATATATTATCACGGCTTATTAACAATTGCTAGGTGTATCAATTTGCTTTATCATTGATATTGATACTGTTGTATCTATGTATATCGTAGCGAAGAGAATGTTTATCAGTCAGAGCTAGCATGGAAAGTGCCATCCTAAAAAAATATGGGATACAAGAAACATAAAAATACTCTAAATTATATAATAATAATTTCGAGTTAATAAATATTATTGTGAAATACAAAAAGTAAGAGGTAAAATATTTACATATAGAATATAAAGTAAATACAAACATTGATGTTTTTATTCTCCTTTAACCAATATAATTATAATTGTTTATATAATACATAATAAGTATGTATAGCAGTTACCATTACCATTAACTTTTATTTAATTAAAATAAAGAATTTTATGAAAAGTAGAAATGCATATTCCGACTCTTTATTTAAAATTACTATCATTCGGCAATGAAATTATTTCTTGACATTTAAGTTACACGACGGGGTTAAATTTTATTTTTATAAACAGAAGAACACGCTGCTAAATTAGAATTTAGTGCAAGCACATGTAACTTATTCGTATGCTCAACAAGAAATGAGTCATTCTTGGGTTTTCAAAATGGCGACTTTCGTCGCAGTTTTTCATCTAGCCACTAAATTGCAACCCTCCTTCCTGAGATTTTATATTCAAAGCATGGCGTACATAGAACTTTTATTCTTTATCTCATTACCGTACGTGTTATACAGGAGTACAGGGTGTCCCAAATGTCCCAACTAAAGTTGCCGCAATAAGGGACCATTTTAACGATGTATTTGTTTTCTTAAAAAGTGTATATTAGAGATGAACCAAAAATGTATATTTTATGGTTTTTTCATTCTTGCTCATAACTTCCAAAATTAAGATATTAGGCGATTTTCGTGTACACCTTCTTAAGACACTTTTTTATAATAAATTTAAGGGGATTTTCAATTTTTTTATCGCGTACTGATTTCAATTTGTCGGGGACTACCTACTTTAATTTTTCATATGGAGCTTATAATAAGTTGCTATTCAACCATATAAAAAAGCCCTATTTTTTCAATAATTAAACAAAAGCACAATAAGTGGTGCTTTTTAATTAAAAGCTCTTGAAATAAGGAACTAATCAAAAATAAATAAAATTCCTTAAGTTTAATTAATAAACTCTTATAAAATTTAATTAAACATGAAAAAATTTCATTAAAGCTTAGGGAAAGCAAATATACTTTTCTTTTTGCAGTTCTTTTCAGTTCACTAGGTTGGTATTGTGTAAATAGAAAATTACCCTGCTTGTTATTGTGCAGGAAATCCTTATTGTAGTTACCGACATTTAATCAATTCAATTTGGTTATCAAAAAGGACCTATATTCAAGACATTTTTCACTTAAAATGATCCAGCAATAAGGTTAGTAAAAGCGGTACAAGAGAAATTATTGCCCATGTTATTGGGTAGAAAAAGAAAAATGTATCAGGTTAAAGATTACTCTAATGTCAAAATCATTCATAATTTTGTGCTATAATTCTATCCGATAAAAATTATGCAGCATCTATATTGATGAAGTATTCGCTAAATCTCAACTCAACACAGCTCAACTTTAGTTGCCTGCACTGTAAGTTCAGTCTTTTTCTTGAAGTTGATACTTACGTCATCAATTCACCGTGTGATTCAAATGGTTGGGGGAAAGGGGGATTGATGACATCATCTTGTCGGGTGAAATAGTGTGATTTTCGAAGTAAATAATTGCTACATACAAATATTTTTAACGCGAAAGATGGCTATTTATCATATCCACATGACAATTAAAATAATAATATATTATTTAATTTTAAAATATTATTACATACAGAACATATTTTGATTGTTATTAATAATAGTTTTAAAGAAAATAATTAAATTTTTATTATAATATGATAATTTTTTTTTTTAAATTAGTTAATTTAAACAGTGATTTAAATAAAATGATATAGATCAGACTAACCCTGCCAAAAAGCAAATGTCAAATTCGTTCCATATGTTTTATTTTAAAAAGAGACAAACAAATATACCTCGAAATATACATTACTATCAATCAAATATCAAGTCGTTTCCATGGAAGTAACCATGGACTTAACTATGGACTTAACCATGGATATGATAAATGCTATGTTTCACTTTAAAATCTACTCACAGTGTCACAGTATAGTAATGAATAAAACATACAAAAAAGAGTTGTATTTAGTTTAAACTAACGTAGCTACCAACACACAATGAAGAACAAATTTTTGACGCCAAAATCACCTTAAGACACCAATGACATATTCGAGATAACGAACAAAAGTCTCATCTATTCCACGTGTACACGACAAAGATGCAATATAAAAGTTAAATAATTCTTGCAACAGAAATTGATGACGTGAGTTTCAACTCCTAGAAATAGACTATATATCTTTATCATTATATAGAATATCCCTCGAAATATCCTATTGTGGATTTGGGAAGTTTATTTTTAAAGGAATCAGAAAAGCCTCTTGGGGGAATAATTCTAGATCTAGCGGTAAGTTAAAGCGGTTATCATTTTGTTTTATTGCGGACATGTTATTTTATGTAGAACATTTCGTTCAAGCACCCACTGTTGAATTTTGCACTATTTTGAATTTCTGAAGTGCAGGTTAGTTTCGTTTTATTGCACGTGCATTGGAATTGTAGAGAAAATGTTATTCTAGCATTTTACAAGAACTTGTACTTTTGATGCTATACTTTTTATCAAAATTCTGACAACGTACATTGTTATATCTGAGAAGTATCTTTTAAACTGAATACATAAATGAATTATAATTGATCAGTATTATTTTAAGAATAAAAAACATTATAATATAATTATATCACAGATGTTATACAGAATTTCGAAGTTGGTTAAATTGGGGTAAAGTCGTCGCATTAGTTGGCCATTTTAATCATGTTTTTGTTTTCCCGAAAACATGCATAGGTCACTAAATATGAGCAGAAAATTGATTTTGGCAAATTTACTTTTTGACATAACTTTCTGGTTTCAATTCATACAAGTTTCTAGTTTGCGAATTCTACAGACACTTTTTACGAGGAATTAACAGCGGTTCTCAAAATTTCGAGAAATTCATACTAACTTTCAATTTTCATATGAAGCTCAAAGTTGTCTTTAATACTTTTAAAAATCGTTTTTTTCTCTTTCTAATGATATAAAACACCTGTAAATTAAAATAAACTAAGAAATTATAAAATTATTGATTTTATTCATTTCGGTCAAGTGTGCTTTGGAAACAAAAATGAAAATCTTTTATTAGAAACAAAATTTCGAGTAATAAATCAATCAATCAAGAATAAAAAAGAACTTTGTACAAAAGTAGAAAATTCCTATATGTTTAAAAGAACAAAATATATTACGTAGTGTTCATAATCGTAATTAATTATAATTAAATTAATTAAATAATAACATTAAAAATAGCTATCAAACCAGTGGCTCAAAACTGCTCATTTGCTTGGAACTATCTTTCAATTTACTAATTTTGCAAAATTCCTTGTCATCATGATACGTCTAATGCTGTACCTATATTCTTACGTATTGTTAGACAAGAACAGATAACCCTGTATTAACACCAGAAGTGGAAAATATATTATAAAAAATGAACTCGGCAAGATTTGAACTCGGGTTTTCGAAACTATAAACGGTCATACCACCAATGAAACATAGATTTGATTATATTTAATATAGATAGGATTTTAAAACTGTATTTATTGTAAATTTATTTCCGTGCAATTTTAACAGTAAAAGGTTTTTGACAGTGAACATGAATTCAATTGTTCCATGACAATTTTAATTGTATTTTAATGCCAACCTTGTTAGCTAAGAGCCACAGAAGAATCTTTATTTTTATGTGAATTCTCTACTATACTCGAAGTCAAAATATCGCATTCTAAATTTGAATTTTAAAACATATAAAATTTGTACATTATCTTTTTTAAAAAAGACTCATTGTTTACAACAAAAACTGTTGGATTAATATTAAAACTGAAACTAAAATATAACCTAAAAAAATGTAATTACCTTGCAGTTAATTTGTTATTTTCTACACAGCAACTTCACAAACATACCGCACTAAATTAAAAGTATTTTTCTATAAATTACATATCACAGTAATCAGAAAAGTTTTAGAATCTATCAATGTATAGTTTTCCAATTAAACTTTATTATTGAACACAGAACCCATACACACTATCTCAATTTCAACGTAGCACTGCGCAGCGTTTGTTTCTGTTACTAACAGGTTAACCGTTGCAAACAAATGAAAAACCCTGGCCTACTGCCAGTCAAAATGTTGAAAATATTATATTTCAATTATTATTTGTATATTTTAGATTTTTTAAGAATAAATACAAACCTTGTTATAAGATTATTGATAGGTATATTATTTTTGTTTTAGGAAATAAAATATGTACATCATACGAGTACATAAGGTAACTAGATTTATAAATCACAAAAACGATATATTTTAAAAGGGTTCTAACACAACAACACAAGTATATCATTTTTAGTGATTTCTTGCCTTGTTTAGCAAATTTCTTGTCTTGTCTCTAAAAGCAGGACAAGAAATTTAAGTATATCTTGGCTATTATTACTGTTGTGTGTAAAAATCTTGTCTTGATCATCATTTTCTTGCATACTTCTTTGAACATATAAAAAATCTTGTATCATACTTACATTTTTCTTGTTTAGTTAATATCAGTATCAGTGTCAATTATCAAATATATATCTTATAATACAATTATTTATTAGTATTAAATAAATTTTACAAAAAAAAAATCATATAGCTGCACATACTATATGTATATTTTAGCACAACAACGACAACTGTACAAGCAGAAAAGCTCTTTGTTACATGATTTCTAAGAATAATTATATTATTTAGTCAATAATTATTACTATCATATATGTTTTGAAAATGAAATTTACATACATATATTAAAAAACATTATACCTATTAATTTTTTTAACAATTACATATTTTTGTACTTTTATTTATTTATAAATAGGTTCTTATATTAAAGCTAGATTTAAAATTAGGAAAAAAATGCAAGAGTACAAGAATTGAAGAAAATCTTGCTAGTCTTGTATATGTATATCTTGATAGACAATTTCTTGCCATCTCTTGCTTTGAAAATTGTAGCTCTTGTCTTGTTCTTCTCTTGCATTTTCTGCATACTGAGGCAAGACCAACAAAAATACAAGCCTCTCGTGAAACACTAATCATTTCTAATTTCACAATTTGCAAAATCACAAACATAGAAACAAATTTGAAATAAATAGATTGAAATAGAAATGGCATTTACTATTAATAAATCTAAGTGATAATTTTTGTCTAACGACTTACTTTATTCAAGAAATGACTCTTTCTACATACCGTGTGTCCCAAAAATGTGTTATCATAGGCATTTAAAATAGGAAAATAGCTTTTGGTAAATAAAAACTGTTTAGCTAGTTACTAGAGTCACAATATTGACCAAGACAATATGTATTCCTCCATATAATTTATTGAAGATTATTTCATTTTAATTGCATAATTCAACGAAAGTTACATAATAGTATATTATTTAACAAGCATAATATGTAGGCTATATTACACGAGGATGTAATTCAAAATACGAGCGGCAGCGAGTATTTTTAATCATCCGCGTGTAATGTAGCCATATTATGCGAGTCAAATACTATACTTTATCTACAACTATCAGGCATATAAAAAATCTAATATTATTTGTTAAATATTCAGTTAACTGTGAGTAGTTCACATATAGCTTAACAGATGGCGCCACAGTAGCACTTAAATGTCAAAATAACTATTCAAATTGTATTTATTATACTTTTATAATCATTTATATTGATATTTATGATAAAAAATATATTATTAATAAACTAACAGTTTATTAAAATGTTATATGTTAAATTATATGCTCTATTTATTACAGAAAAGTGTAGCTTGTAATACAACTTTTCATATTACACTTGTGTAATATGAGTAGTATATTATATGTAGTATCACACGTATAATGTACCCATATTTCAATAGTTGTAGATAAAAGAGTTTTTTTCGCGTTATGATTTTATTACACAATACCTATGACATGACAGGTGTCAATTCATGATTATCAGGTTATAGCAGGAATTTGTCCTGTACAATATGGTGACTTAGTTTTTAGCCGGACAGTTTTTATTTACCAAAAACTGCTTTCCCATGTTAAATGTCTATAACAATACTTCTTTGGGACACACGATATACGTTATAGGAGGGTATAGCAAATAAATAATTACAAAAAAAATTTAATTTAGTAATTTGTTTCTGAAATTCAAAAGCCTAAAAAATTCCATTCATTGATCACATATTTTTTCATCAATTTATATATTTTTTGCAGTATGTTGCTATTACTGTCTAACAAAATGATAGTAAACAAATTTATATTTTGTACAAATGAACAGAAATGATTTAATACATTCATTTATTGCTATTAAACTTAAAAGTGCATTTACTGCTACCACTATCATTGGTAAATAATGATAACGAATTATTTTCGTTGTTATTTTTCTGCACAAAACAGCACCACAAATGACAAGGACTTTGAAAAATTGCAAAATGGAATGAATGTTTTAAAAAAACTGTAACGTTCATTTATTTGGGTGAAGTGTAAAAACAACGAATAATAAATTATAAAAAGATAATAAGTAACCCTATGAATTAATATATATGAACACTAATTTGAAAAGTAATAATTATTAATAAACTCTTAAACACCAAAAATATTTATTTAAACACTCAATACCATCAACTATTTATGTTCACCACTAGTATTTAATATCGCGGTTTTTTCTGTTTGGGTTTATGTACTAGAGCAATTAAACTCTCGAATATTCTTCAGCTTCGATGCGTCAGTATAATACAAGGGTTATAAAAACGTGTCTCGACCTGTCTGTGATATACCTGTGTCCGTCGCCCTCGGCGTGACCTTACTATCACGACAATACCACAGAATAGGTTTATACAGAAGCGACAGTAAGACAGAGAAACGAGAATTAGAGAGAGATGGGGAAAGGCAACAAATTTAAAGGGCTCATTGTTTAACATCGGAAAATTTCCCCACGTCTTAGAGAGATATAGGGGAAGAGCACAAATTTAAAGGTCTACACGATGCTTCCAGGTCATAGAACTGAAAATGGGAACATGAAAGGTACCGACACGGAGTGTTGCTTTGGTGTACAATACCATGAAAGTGAATTACAAATTATTAAGAAAAGTATCTACAATATTTTCTTAAAGAAAACTTTCTTCCTGTTAAATATTACTTCTCTAAGGAATAACACTTCATTTCTATAACTATTTTTATGATAATTTAAACTGAATTTTAATGTAGATCGTGAAAAAATATTTTATATAAAGAATTGTTATTATAATAAAGAATGTTTTTGTAAAAAATAAAATGAAGTCGGGTCGTTTGTAGGTTTCATTGCTGCGTTCCTTTGTGATTTAAAGCGTTCGTTTGTAACTGACGCAGAAAAATCAGCCGACATTGTTTCCAAAACAAAAAGACAAATATTTTTACAGCGCTTACGAGTTCGATGTTCTTTCAAGCGAAATTGCGAGGAAATAATTATTTTTTGGAGTTTTGCAGACTATTCCGGAAACAATTGTTGCATTAGTAATGCACATGTTTTATTCATATATTCATTTGTTTTATCCATACACATCGCCTTTTTGTACTTTTCAGTATATTCATTCTAAAATATTTAACCTTACAATGAGAAAATAAATATTGATTTTTCAATTAAGATTGACATTGAGGTACAGAGAGTTTCTGGACGATTTTGAGTTTTGCAATACTAGTTATAATGGGACCGAGGCGCGGAAAATACTATTACGTGCCATGTAATTGTAATCATAAAAATTACAAAAATATGATTTTAAATATTAAATCTAAATATTGTAGCGATCCCAGGGTCACGTCGCTAGATTCGGCCGCTCTATTGTTCTCTTTTCAAGAGGGTTGGAGAACATTCTCGAACTTAATTGTTCTACTATAAAAACCCCGAGCTTTATCAATAATTATTATTATTTTAAAATGGTGTTTATGTTTGTTTATTCATAGTGTCACTTATTTTAAATATCATTTATAATTCTTGTATTTTTCTTGGTGCTGCTTCAGTCTCGCAAAAAATGCAAGATAAGAACAAGACAAGAACTACAAATTTCAAAGCAAAACAAGGCAAGACATGGACTTGCAAGAAATGTGCAAGAATAGCAATATTTTCTTCAATTCTTGTACTATTGCATTTTTTTTTTGCTAATTCTAAATAATAAGTAAATAAAAATACAAAAATATGTAAGTATTATAAAAGTTAATACAATTGTTTTTAATATATGTATGTAATTTTATTTTCAAAAAATATGTAGCAGTAATAATAATTGACTAAATAATATAATTATTCTTCGAAATCATGCACCCAACAGTACAGATGTCGCTGTTGTGCTACAATATACGTATAGTATGTGCAGCTATAGGATTTTTTTTTATAATATTTATTTAATACTAATATATAATTGTATTATAAGAAATATGTTTAATAACTGACATTGATATTATAAAAATAAAAAAATGTACGTGTGATACAAGATTATTTATATTGTAGCGATCCCAAGATTACGTCGCGGCCGCTTACTTCCCATTGTTCTGTTTTCCGGAGGGTTGGCGAACATTTCGGAACTTAATTGTTCTATTATAAAAACCCCGAGCAGGAAAAAAATATTGCATAGTTTTAAGTGTTTAAATAAATAATCTTATGTGTTTTTATTAATAATTGTTAGTCTTAAAATAGTGTTTATCTTTGTTTATTCATAGTGTTACTTATTTTAATTATCTTTTATATATCATATTTCATTTATTAACATTAGTTATATAAATATTAGTGTTTTAATCATTTTTACACTTACAATATGTTCAAGGTTACTGCGAATATTAACGTGCAAGTCACGTGCAAGACAAGAAATATGCAAGAAAATGATGATCAAGACAAGATTTACTTAAAAATTCTTGTCTTGTGAAACACTACATAAGGGAACCTACTATCCTCAGACCAGCCCTGATTCCAGGGATAATAAAAAAAGTAATATAGTTGAGATTTAGAATTGATTTTTAATCTGAAACACCGACGGGAAAAAACGTGTGAGAAATTGTAAGGTGGATGATCATTTGACGTCTCCTTTGGGCGCTAAATTGTGCTTTAGAAACGTTCAACTTCGGCGCTGTCCACGACTTTTCCCGCAGTCGAATTCTGGACTTTTCCATGGACATATTTCATTTATCTTGTAACTACATACGTTCGCCAAAGAGAAATAAAAATCAGTGTCGTTCAATCGAATTCTTATCGCTATTGCAACGTCGCAGCAGCGTAGCCAGCTTGCACTTTTCATTACTTTTGTTATGATATCGTACAAGTATTTTTAATTTTAAATCTGTATCAACAGTGGAGCCGGGAAAAAGTTCGTTGCAGGAATTTCAATTTTCTTTTGAGGTGCGTGCGTTCCTCCAGGAGTAATGTAATAAAGCACCGGAAATTGAAAAGAAACCAAGAATATATTATTCATTAAATCACGCGTCTAACAATTCTTATTAAACATGGCATAGCTCTAAGCACACACCTGAACTTATTATAGTATGTAGATATAACCATAAAAACAATTTCCGTAAAAGTATTCTGAATTTATGCAGAGTAATTTTTTTACATAGTAAAGAGACATCATAGAGTTGAAAACAACATTACAAAATGGAATAAATCTTGTAAAAATAACCAAGTAATGTTAATATTTAAAACAGCGAGAAGAAAAAATTTACTGTAAAAAAGGTACATGTTAATGAAATTTCCCTTTAATTTAAAATGAAAAAAAATCTAATGTGGACAACACATACTTCCTTGTAAGCTAAATTCTGCACATTTTTTGCTACATTTCATTTAAACTTATTTCACTTGAAAGTGAGATCATTCTACGGCTAATCATTCTTCAACTTCCATTAGTTTCATATCTTCCAACTTCCCTTAGAAATGGATCATCTTTTGAAAATTTTATTAAAATGATTATCACAACTCTTTATTGCATTACACAAAATTATTTGAAACGCTCAAAAACTTACAAGGAAAGGGATATAAACCCAAATTTTCACTATATTTCATCTGTCAAATGTAAACTTTCAATTAAGAAATTATGAATTATATCGTGAATTACATTTTAAGTATTATTTATTTAGACTAATACATATTTCATTTAAACGAACATAGAATCTACTTATGAAAGAGAATTATATTTAAGGTCGAGAACTGACAAAATTTGAAATTTCTGAAATAGTGCTTCTTCGGATGTGAGCATATGGGCCATTGTTTTTATTTATTTCGTACATATTTCTCACGAAATATATTCTGATAAGTTGTAAATGTTGATTGATTATATTTTCGTTAAAATCTGAAAACTGTTTTTTTTTTGCAATTACAATACTTCCTGTACTTTGTACAAGGAAGTAAAAAGAAATTGTTTTTTAACGACCAGTTATAAATATTTTCCAAATCATATTTCAAAAGAAAAGTATAATTTTGATCTGAGATTGTCAAAATAATCTAATTTTATAGGCGTACAACAGACATTTAGAGAATTTCATTTCAAAATTGTCATTTATAAAAAGGAGAAACAACAAAAGGCCTAAGATAGACCAGATTCCTTGCGTCTGTGGAAAAGTATACATCGGTCAGACTGGTAGAACTATTTCTACAATATTAACTGATCATCAACGTTCGATTAGTAACTACTAACTAAGAATATTAATCTCAATGATAACGATGATTTGTAAATTAGTAAAGCATGACTTCCTACATTATAATTCGTTTCTTAGTTACTTGCGTTACTTGTTTATTTGCTTTGTTGTAACTGTCATTATCCTGAAGAAGGTAGCAGTTTAAGTTGCCAAAACGTTCGGTCAGGCGTTGGGTTTAATAAATAAATAAAAAATAATTACAGAACTAAAACTAAAAAAAGTTATTTTATTCAATAACTATGAGTTCTGAAAAATATCTTATTAATTTAAAGATTCTTTTAAATTTAAAGAGTCGATGAGTTGTAATTTACGTAGTTGCATGGAATGACAGTATAGTATTTTTGACTGTCGTTAAATACATATAAACCCCGAGTACTTTTCTCGCTTGTCCATGATGTAGTGGTGGGGCAATTACGCGATGTGCGATGCCGACCGTGTGAGATTTTAGGCATTTTCAGAAGAAAAAGAGTTTATTGAAAATGAAACAAGCAGCGGAATGCCTTCATCTTCAAAAAGTGATGAAAATTTAGACAGAATCTAGAATCTTGTGCTTGAGACTATTCATTAGATTTTGATTAATTAATTGAGGACGAAAAAAATGATATGAGTTCTTGTGACTTTTCCTCTTCCCGAGATTGAAAAATCACCTCAAATTAACTCATTTTGAGATACTTCAAATACTTTTGAACGGTTGTAACCGAACAGCTGAAGGTGATTCCAGTAACCGAGTTCCAGCACTGCCATGAGGGTAGAAAGAATCGTCTCCAGGACTGTGTGGCTTCTCAAGGAAGTTATTTTGAGGGAGACAATATTTAATTGTAATTCTTTACACAACTCGTATATGTAGAATTTAAAAATTATCACCTACATCATTTACGTTTACGTAATATTTTTGCATTAAGCTCGTTTGACACGGTGATTAAAATTGCACTTATTTCAATATGGAATTAAATACGAAAATAATTTAATGTTTGAAATAAGTTTTGAAATTAAACTACGTATGCAACAGATAAAAGATCTTGTATTAAAATAATGTTGTAGGCATGCGCAGTAACTGATTTTATTTTGACATTTCGTATAACCATACAATTAGTAAGTAACCTAACTACTAATTACTTAATAAATTAATAAAATTTAAAAATAGAATAACTTCCAGGAACAAAAGAACTATTTGGTCCAGAAATTGGTTACGGAGAAGGGAAAATGGAAAAGGGATGTTAAATATGTTTAATCGTTAACTTCTACCTGAGGATCCTCCTTCGTATAAAAATTAATTACGACTTGACAAATGAGCAGTTTCAGAATCTGCTTGATTTTATAAAAACTGATACTTTCATGCGCAACAACTGGCATTTTTCTGTTTGACCAATGAGCAATGACAAGATCACTGCGCACTCGTTAGCGCAAGATTAATACGAGAAAATAGCGCATGTTCTAATTTTACGTACTGAATACAGTATTTAAATAAATTTATAATATGATACGATACTTATTTTGTAAGTTTTAATTCTCATACTTAAATGAATTCATTTTTAATCATCGTGTCAAACGAGCTTTAAATACATATGAACTCCGAGTACTTTTCTCTGTGGTCCATGATGTAGTGGTGGGGCAATTACGCGATGTGCGATGCCCACCGTGTGAGATTTTTGCGGTGGACATAGATTGCGAGAATATACGAGGCGGCAGCGGGCAGATAGCGTATCTGGCGGTGAAATATTTTGCGGAACGTGCGTCGTACTCGCAGCCCTTTGTCGCGGAAGTAGGGCAGCAGGGAAGGGTTCCGCAGGCCCTTTGAGCGCCCGAATCAAATGAAGATATGACACAACATTAAAAGCCTCAAATAAGTATATTATCCTGTCTTAATGGACTGCAATTCGGACGCTGCTGTTAAAAGGAATTCCAAGCAATAACAAAATGCATTTTGTCGTTTTAATTACTAAAAGGAATTTATAATTGCCAACATCACATGGTACAGTATTAGTAAAAAATAAATAAATTTGTATCAATTTAAAATGAGTACAGATAATATAGGTTACTGAGGGAATATAAATATAGATAAAATAAATAGGGCAATTATATAAAACCTAGACAATAAATAAAGCATATTCAGGAGCAAATAAATTTAGCAAAAAAGAAGTCACTAGAATAAATAGTAGCTACAGCAAAAATGTCGGGCAATAAATATATCAAGAATGAGGTAAAATCTGGAGCAAATAGCCAAATAAGTAGAGCAAATATCGATGAAACTAGAGAAATTTTGTGGCAAATTGTTAATAGTAATAAAGCAAAAATATAGGACTATAAATTTATGAAAAATATATAAATGATGCAAAATCTCAGGCACAAAAAATATTCATTTCTGTTCATGGGTGTAGACTACATGGAGGCACCGGGGCTCATACCCCTAAGGAAAAATTTCTTACGGGCAAGTCCCCCAAGGAGATATTTCCTGTAGTAATGAAGCCGTGAATTATTATTATTTTAAAGAATTATTGTACCTCTTTCCACTTTTTATAACTGAGTACTACGATAAAATGGAGTAAGTTGGTGGTCTGACTAGACCGCCTTCCAGGGCATCCGGTTCCCTGAAGGTGATCTAGTCCAGTCGGCCCGGAATTAGAACACTCAGAAGTGTTTGCTCTAATTCTAGATCTGCAAAAACCAAAGCACATTTTGGAGCAGGTTTTGCTGCTCTGATTTCAGTGGGCCAGGACTTAGAGCATTCAAAAGTCTTCATTCTAATTTTAGTTTCGCTGAAACTTAATATTTAGTTTCCCTTCATTTCTCGCAATTTTATGTTTTAATTTTATTCATTATAAAACATTTTTAGAAAATTATACCCGCTGCATATAAACATATTTTGTACATGAAAAATGATGACGTCATTAAAATTGATGATGTGCAATCGTTTTATCGACTATAGTTTCGGTTTCTACAAGTCCGAAAAGTAGTAACCTAGCAACGAAATCAAATAGTAATAGCTTCTGCTAAAAAGTTCAAATTTTGTTTTCTACAACTGTCAAAATGTGTGAATATTTTTATTCTAATAACAACGCATAAAGGCAAACGTTTTTTCACGCTTTTGGAAAATATTTTTTCACGGTGATTTCTTCACTTAATGTAGATAAATAAAAATATTATAAATAATGATGTAAATTAGTTGTAGAAAAAATATTTTTTGTGCGCGAAATGTTAGTGCGTACGATTGAGTTTTTTAATTCGGTAAACCCTTAGATGAGGTATAACTAGAGATATGGCATAGCCCAAATATATTGTCGAAAGATCTAAGGTTTAAAATCGCTTGCAGCCAGCAGTGTGAGAACAGTGGACCAGTGGAGTAGTTATAAGGAAAACTCAACCAAACAAATAATGAGGATAGGTGACTAACACTATGACCAATATTTCGTTCGTCTAACTGTAAGCGTGCACTACTCAGCTGGCTCTCGACCATACATGTTTTGCTTGCTCAGTAGTACGTAGCTATAGGAGTGTGCCGTATCTCTAGTTATACCTCATCTAAGGGTAAACCTCATAAAAAAGTAACATCTCACGCCTTAGAAACACAAACTTCGTGCACTTAATACAAAAATATCTATTAAATAGCTTAACTAAAAAAACTTACATTTTTACACATTCTAATAAAATACAATTACTCTATTTTTCTCTTATTCATTAGCATTGACAATAGCTTGAAATGAAAACAATACAGATGTTATTATTTAACAAAATAAAATTAAACTTTAGGCCCAAAAAGATCAAGATAGGTAGAAATTGAAGCAATTAACACTGTAAAAAACCGATGAACACATGATGTGTGATGTACACAGCGCGTGAATTCATTGAGAATGTATGCCGCGGTGGATTGAGCTCGCGTGATATTGGGTGCATTTGGAAGGCAATACTCGCCTATCAACCTGCTCGTTTACACTGAAATATTCGGGAGTGTTCGGAACATCATAACGCAGCTGTAATTGCAAATTTCAGCTGCGATATGTTTTATGCCCCGTCGTAAACACCGCATCGACTTTTTATGATTTTTTATCGCCTCTGCCGGCCTCTGCACTGGGGTGTATTTATTCTATCGCGGGACCCACTGCAAATATTCAAATACGAAAAACCAGACACCTCTACAAAATAGAACAAGATTCTGCCATTCTGCCTTTCGGCGTTTACATGTGGTAAATAAAAGTGGCGTTTATCATAAAGGGCACGTCGCAAGTCAAGTTGCAGATGTAATTCGTTTTTAATAATTCTCACTAAAATGTAAACAATGAAACAATTGCTATTTTCATCTTAGAAGAATATGAAACTTAAGTACTATTTCTCTACTTTTAATAGTTATTTACAATACAAATGCAGAAACATGAACTTCCGTGCATCAGCTTTTACGAGCGAGAAATGCGAGGGAGTATTTCATTTAGGCGAATGCACGGAAGGTTTTTCCGCATAAGTATTGTACAAATTTTTTTGTAATGAACGAATTAATTATAATATTTAATTAGTAAAAATGTAAAACTGTCATTTAATCATCAATAAACCGAATAAAAATTCATTGCTATGGACTGTATGCCATTGTTTACCGTTGTTATTGTTTGTTTCTAAATTAATTTACATAATTTTTATTCTCTTGACCAATTATCTTGTTTTGTTGTAATGTGCAAAAAAAATATTAACACTTTTAAACTACTCGATCAAAATAGTTTCCGTGAGACACTATACTCTGTTTTTAAACTATAGACAGTAACTAGGAATCCTAGTGAGAAAATCAAAGCCTGTGATTGGCTGCTGCGCCATTTCTTCAAGCCGCATTTAACCAGACGAAATTTCAGGTTAACCTTCTCAAACGTAATTGAAACGTCAAACTCTCGGAAGTTGTCAAATCAATTGTTGAATTTGCACGTGTTTTTCATTTCATTGCTCTTTTTGTGACATTTCCACCAAGAGTTAACAGTATTTTTAAAAATACATAAATTTTTCAACATGGAATTAAAAAAAAAATAGGCAATTAATTAATTTATAATTAAAGGTACGTATTTATGATTTTATATAAATAAATTAAGTAGATTATCTATCATAGTTTTGGATGATGAAAATATAGCCTGGACAGTATAAATTTTGACGTGACCTTTATTTTGACATTTCATTTCTCCCGCCAAATAAATCTAGTGATTTTTTTTGGTAACTTCTAGCGGTGTAAATGTGACTTCGTCTAGTGCTGTCTATAGTTTAAAAACGGAGTATAGTACGTGAAAGTAAAACAACAGCGGGAATATGGCCTTTTTGATTGTGAGTTGGCTGCGGGAAATATGAGTTTTTAGGTAGTGAGTACGAAAAACTATTTCAGAGTTTGTTATGAATACTCGTATGCTATAGGACTGTTGTTTATTTATTTTTGCTGATCCCCACAGTTAATGAAGGACATATTGTATATCATATCGATTTTATCATTTCGAATATACTCAAATTATTGTAGAAAATAAGAAAATATCTTGTTCAGGACGAAATTAAGTCAAGAAGAGATACATGATACATGACATTTTAATCAAATCTAAAGTAAGTAGTCATAAAAACTCAATAAAATTATCAGTAATAATTATAGATTATACAATAACACGATTGATAATTTTCGATTATACGAGACGTGTTGCCTCAAACTATTTCCTAAAGGTAACTTTTCGTGCATGTCGAGAATTTTCAATTGTCGAATTGTTTACAGGTATACTATATCGTAGATAAAAATTAAATTAAAAAGTAACACAAGAAACGAAATGTCAAACCGCGCAAATAATTATATGTTAACTAGTGAGTTTTTTTATTTTAATAACTACTGCCTTGCCGATTGTGTGGTTTAATGTAGATACATACAATTATTTGATTCGTAGCTGACACTGTCTCTGTCAAAGTCATTTCGGTTGTCTACTTAAAGTGCGCGGACTCAGACACAAATTACAAAAAAAGTTTATACTATGTTTAAAGAAAACAGATCATATTCTACGCTCCGTAAATATATAGAATTCAAAATGACTTTGCCAGTTCTGAGTATATAGAACAAAACAGCCAAACACTCCTAAAGTGAATATATGAATTTTGGTATATTCAAATCAGGGGGCTGAAACAGTATTGCAATGCGAAAAACAAAGTTTCAATCTAGATTTCTATGATAAACTTTTCCGAAACCGATCATAGATGTCATAGGTATTTCCAAATTTTAATAACATTTATTTAAGAATCTATATTTTGTCATCAAGTATCACATGAAATTCTTTTATTTTCTATTTTCTTTTGACGTTTTAAACAAATATTTATTCATAAATATAATTTCCATGTATTGATTCTGCATACAGCTGTTAATGATATTAATGTAATGTATTTTCTATTTAAATGCTTACTATTCTAGAAAATAAGAAAAAATATAAAATTACTAAACTATATACCACGCTCACGTCTCTGTTTCACAGCATACTTAAACCAAGGGAGTTTAAGTTTAAAAAGAAAAGAAAAGTATAACAAAATTAGTGTAACTTTGCTTTTTTATAGAAAAACGTACTTACAAGTAATTAGGTTTTACTTTTTTTCCAAGTAAGATTTAAATTTGACATAACCATTGAATAATATTCCATCGAACTGTCAATATTATTCAATTAGCAACACTAACAAAGATCATTAACTGATAATAAACGATTAAATTTTAGTGTATTACTTGACATTTATAGATAAAATGAATTTATCTAATATATCGATCCCTCGTGTTATATTTAAATGGATTATTTTTGACCTAAAAATTGAAAATAGTTATTTATGATAGAAGTGTTAAAAGTGACATTTTATGAGTGAGTGGGGAAGTTTGAAACGAGGCGAAGCCGAGTGTAACAAACCTCACGAACGAAATAAAATCACTTTTAACACAAATATCATACACTATTTTTCCTACGACCCTAGTTATATATTAATAAATAAAAAATACAGAATGACATTTATGACAGGTCATGATATATTTGTTATGAACAACTGAACATAAGTGCTGTTAATAGTATTTAACATTACTAGCGAGGTAAGTAGGGTTTAACTGGCGGACAGAAGAATTGAACTGGCGAGTCGAGGACGAGCCTGTTATCCTTCTGAAGCCAGTTAAACCCGTTACCTCGCGTGTATTGTTCAATATTTTATTTGTTTTTCACTTATAAATAAATTAAAATAAGTTAAAAACACATTTCTCAAATTTATATTAACACGAGTGCTGCGTGCTGCCATCTCTTACGGATACTATGAACTACATTTGTCAAAATGGCTTTGATTGTTGTGCTTTTGTTATTTTATTTACTTTTGGTGCAAATCAGGAAAATGGATGTGCCCGAAGCAATAATTAGTGAAGTAAACAGCGTACTTACAAATTTATCATCGTCAAGATACGCACGAGAATATAAAGATTTCAAAGATTGGCAGAAAAAAAATTAGGTTAATATAAATAAATCCTAACCTATTTCAGTGACAGCTAATCTACTAACTTGTTAAATTTTAACAAGTTAGTAACTTGTTAAATCAAACTTAACTACTTACTAGAGTGCCTTGATAATTTGAAGTTTACAAGTGAGTAACAAATAAAAAGTATAGTATATTATTTAACAAGTATAATATGTAGGCTATATTACACGATGATGTAATTAAAAATACGAGCGGTAGCGAGTATTTTTAATCATCTGAGTGTAATGTAGCCATATTATGCGAGTCAAATACTATACTTTATCTACAACTATCAGGCATATAACAAATCTGATATTATTTGTTAAATATTCAGTTAGGTGTGGGTAGTTCATATATAGCTTAACAGATGGCGCCACAGTAGCACTTAAATGTCAAAATCACTTTTCAAATTGTATTTATTATACTTTTATAAGCATATATATTGATATTTATAATAAAAAATATGTTATTAATAAATTAACAGTTTAATAAAATATTATGTGTTAAATTATATGCCCTATTTATTACAGAAAAGTGTACCGTGTATCATGACATTTCATATTACACTTGTGTAATATGAGTAGTATATTATATGTAGTATCACACGTATAATGTACCCATATTTCAATAGTTGTAGATAAAATTTGTTTTTTACTTTTAATTCGTTGTCAATGACGTGTTAATAGTATTTTACAATATTAGCCAGGTAAAACAGTTTTTACTGGTGATAGGAGGAATTGACTGGCGAGCCGTTTAGGCGAGCCTGTCATCTCTTTGAACCAGTAAAAACTGTTACCTGGCGTATAATGTACAATAGTTTACTTGTTATTGACTTGTAAATAAAATTAAAATTAAAACCAAATTTTGACAGTTACTAATTTTGTGTCAAAAATTGTTTTAAATGATATATCGTAAGCCTTGGAAGACATTAGATTTTAATAAACAATGGAACTACTAGCCAGTAAATCTGACAGGTGTCATCTTAACATGCTAGGTACTGGTAAATCTGACAGCTGTCATTTTTACAATGTAGTAGCTTGTAAAAATTAATTTACCTGGCAACAAAGAGTTAAGATAAATGATAGTTTACAAGTCAGTAACAAGTAAAAGTATTTACTATGGTTATAAAATGTTATTTTTAACTTGCTAAGCAACCGTTAAAAAGACTATTTTTAACAGTGGTCGTAGGAAAATAGTTTTTTTTTACCTTATTTCACTTATATATTAAAATTGTCAAGAATATGTTAACAAAAACAAAAGCTATAATAGCAAGCACACTATCATTGGTCTATGTGAAATGTGATGTTATACGAATCCTCAGTCTATTTTGAAAAGTTATACGATATATGTCAAAATTAGAAAAATTATTTTATTCTATCATAGGCGAATAATGAAATTTGTGAAGAATTCAATATCTTAGAAGGTTTACGAAAAAGTTAGTAATAAATATTGTTGCTTTCGGTGAGTTCTGCTACTAGATAAATTTAATGTACTTATTTCTGTTACACCCTGTATACAATTTGTATTTTACACGGTTCATTTGTTTATTATTATTTTTGCTTTGTTTATGATACACCAAGTTCTCACCCAAAAGCACAAAAATGTGCTTGTACCCTTAACCTTATTGAAGTTTGTATTAATTGCTAGATATATATATATATATATATATATATATATATATATATATATATATATATATGTATTAAAATACAAAAATACAGCCATCTCGATATAATGTTCCATATTGATGAATATTTTATCATGATCCGTGATTCATATGTAGGTTATTGAATTCGCGAAGTGAACCACGATACTTTTTTGCAAACTTGACTACAACCCATATAACTACATAAAACTTTCAAATATGTCAAAGTTGCAAACTGACATCCTCGGCAAGATTTACAAGTTTTGTAAAATAAAACGCGCTGGTCGTTTTGCAGCAAGCCATAATCGATAACCGCAAATAAACTTCGATATGCCAGACAGCGGCAAACAGAATAAAATGATATTACAATGCATTGATGCTCTCCCACTATACACGCTATTGTACAATACTAGTGTAGCAGAAACTCAGCTTTGCTCGATTTAAGCAGAAAAAGCACACGAGCTTCCGATCAAAAGCTTTCGCTCACAACAGCTTGCAATCACATCGTGAAGAATTGGGAAGCAAATTTCATTACTATGATTACACGCTATTTTTAACTATTTCTTTCTAGTTTATTTTTCTTTCTAGGAATTCACTGACTAACAAAATAATCAATTACAGCTAATCTCAGATTGATGCTTTCATTTATGAAATTGAGTATGTGACCAAATTTTCATTCGAATCTTTGGGAGTAGAACCCCCTTCTACTCTCAAAGATTTTAAGATGATGTCATCAATCCCCCATTGATGACATCATCTTGTCTGTTGAAATCGAGTGATTTCTAAAATTGATGAAACGTATGCAAAGAGTTGTAGAACAAACTAACGAAACTACCAGCACACAATGAAGCACAAACTATCGATGTCAAAATCACTAATTATTGGATATGAGAAAAATCTGCGCAAAAATTATTTTTCAAAAATGAGATTTTGGCCAGTGAAAACATTTTTGTTGCTCTTCAGCCTCCTTATTCGCCTGACTTGTGTTTTTGTGACTTTTTCCTCTTTCCAAGATTGAAAAATCACTGCAAGTTAACTAATTTTGGGACACTGTAAAACCTTTAATTGGCTCTAACCGACCAGATGTAGATGATTCCAGTATCCGAGTTCCAGTACAAAAAAAAACTGATTTCACACCTTAATCTCCTATGTACACCTTGAAATAAAAACACCCGTTATATAAATCCCACAAAAAAAGTATCATGCGGGCCTCATACTGATTGAATCCGCCTTTCTTAGCCATAAATATTATGCAATTATTTCGAAACGACTACTTATTATTTAACATTTTATACAAAATGAATCCTAGTTTCACATGAGACCAATGTACATACAATTTAAAAATATAATAACGACATAAATATTGTACTTCATATTCAGCATTTCATTAAATTTTAGCCAAATTAAAAATATAATAATTACGCTTTCTATGAAGTGCAGCAGCAGCATACACTAACAACCGAGTAATGCATATGTGTGTGTAAAAATATTTGTTTTGGGCTAATATAATTTCATGAATATGAATGCAAGTTTGTTAGTTTTAATTAGTTCATCTGAACAACAAGTTTATTCGCTATATGTAAATAAGCGCAGGCACAAGCTACACAAAGCCCCAATGAAATTATCCTAAGTCACGGAAAATTCATACAAATTATTAAATTGAGTTGGGATGCACGCGTTGCACAGGACGTGCATTGCAAATTCTTATCATATTGCAATATTTCAACAAGGGCTTCAGGGTACACTGTAAACGGTTCCGCTATTAACTACTTATTTAAGATGGCGTTTTAAATCTGCATTTGTAAAATGACAAACAGACAATAGTTATTTATGGTACTAGTGTGTTACATTACAGATAAGTCACGTGGGAAAAGTTTAGGTCACGAGGCCGTCAGGCCGAGTGTGTTATTTTTTCAAGTGACTTATGCCCGTATGCATAGATGAAAGTTAAGTCCTTAAACTTAGATTACATTAACCCTTGTATATTTTCGTATGCATAGAGAACATTGCTTATTTAACGCGAGTTTAAACTCAGATTATCTTAATTTGCCAATTTTGCGTGGTTAACCGATTTAACCTGAGATTTGCGATCATTCATGTTTGTAGCTGTCACTTGTGAAATGTTACGAGTATATTACATTTGAAGTATTGCAATTAAGTTTAGTTGTTAATTACATTTTGTTCATATTTAAACTATAGTAGTATTTATGGATTCTACAAGTTCGTTATCATCAAGTTCATCAAATTTATCATCATCTTTGGAATCTCTTGCAGAGCTGGAAATTTTAAATGATCGAATTCGTAAACTCAAAACCTACAGAGCGCATACAAATCCATTCGAAATGTATAATGAAGATGAATTTAAATTACGATTTCGATTTACGAAACATTCTGTAATGCATATTTTAAATTTAATAGAATAGAATATTACCGTGGTGTACCAGTGTCAAAATTAAATCAACTGCTGGTAACTCTACGTTTTTATGCAACTGGAACTTTCCAAGCTGTACAAGGTGATTTAATGCATATATATCAAAAAATTTGCTCATTTTTTTGCTTTTATGACAAATATAAGTAACGCTTGTCACAGGAACGTCAAAAAACCAAAATAACCTACAAGGAATTTTGACTTTGACAGCAGAATTTGTGTCATGCGTAGTGCAAAGTCTGATTTACAAAACACTTTACATAGATAATCTTAGATTATTACATCTCAGATTTAATTATGACCATGCATATAAAGCAATAGTAACCTAAGATTAATATTTTATCTAAGATAAGTTAATCTAAGTTTTTCCCATTGTCTATGCATACGGGCATTAGGTAATTAACACACGTGTGCCATACAACATTTTATCCAACACATTTTAATCATTGATATAAAATACATATAAGATTTTTGACAGATGGAATTTCGAAATGACATTTAGGAACAAAATAGTATAGAGAAGGTTTTATAGCGTAGTTATTATGATACGAACCAAAAAACAGTGAGCTAATATATTTAGCTCACTAGTGACTTATGACTTACTTTATTTATCTAAAAACAGCATACTTATATTGTTATATTTACACGGTGTTGGATAAAATATTTAATTTCTGAGAAATAACAATAAAAATTTCGACGAAAATATAAAACAATACATTGTTATAACTATACAGGGTGAATGTGAATACTGAAAACATTGACATAGGGAATTTACATGGGAAAAATAAAATTGGGTGTATGTGGTATCGTTCGTTAGATTATTTCATTGAGAGTGTAATAATACCAAATGTTGTGTAATATGACATTTTTAACTGAAATATTTGTTAAAATAAATTTTATATTGACAGTTATATTTTTCTAAAAATAACCCTTCAAATAAAAAGCTCTATAGCCGAGAAGATAAGACTATATAGATTCATAATATAAATTGACTACATAGACAAGGTTTTCAGTATTCACTCTGTATTTTCTGCAGTTGATCCTCACGTGATCAATTTTTGTTGCAAGAATTATTAAACTTTTATCTTGCATCTTTGTAGTATATGCACGGCATGGATGAGACATTTATTCGCTATATCTTCATCGTACTTCGTACGTGTTGCTATTTGCGTCTAACCAATGACAAGAATGAAATAGAAACAGTAGTGTAACCGCGGTGACAGATATTTTCAAATATTTTAAAAACTTGAATATGTCATTCCTGTAATTGATGAAGGTGATTATTCGTATGTTTCATCTATTATTATATTTGTATACAATACTGTCAGTTTTGATATTTACTTATCTCGGAAATCACACGATGTCACCCGATAATTTTAACTGTGTTTTTGTTATCCCAAAATTCACACAAGAAAATGGCGGAAAACTGGTTTTGATTTATTTCTTTTTCCACAAATAATTCCCAAACATTTTAATATTCGTGAAAATGTTTCAAATAAAAAAAAAAATTATTTTCTAGTCATCATATGCGTTCCTGATTTATGAAATTTATTTCATGCTTTAGATTTAGATTTATGACAGTTAAGGCGAATGCTGAAAATCATACGAATACGAAATGGACATTCCAAGCGAGTTGTTCACTATAATTTTTCTACGACCACGATATTATTTCCACATTCATTTATATTTTAATAATAAATTAATAAATGTGTCTTCATTTCACTACTTTCTTGCAATAGCTATAATAATTTTTTAAGTTACCTGTGCCATAGTGTTTGTTAGGCCTAATAACTATAAACATACAACAAGTAAATATTTTAAAAGTTGTAGAAAAAAAGTGTAGTTTTATATTCAGGATTATGATCATTTTTCACTCCAATGATTTACATCACTCGCCTACGGCTCGTAACTTCATCTTTGTGCGTAGTTAATGACAATCGTAATGTATATATAGTCCCTCATCCTTCTACCCTCAGGTGTAGGATGTACACATTTTAGCGTAATCTGAATTTTTATTTACATAATTTAATGTCCTTTACGTTCTCATGTGAATTAATTTTTCCCAGTGTTTCTTGTCCTTTGCGATTCTTCTTGCTTCTTGCATTGGGATGTTTCATTTCGTCAGTATTCTTTATTACGTTATCCTTTGTGACCTTTGGTTTCCCCTTCCCCTTTTCACTGTAACATTCTTTATCTAATATTGTTATTTCTGTAACTCTTCTTAAGTATTTCATTTCTATCGCTTGTATTTAACTTTTCATCATAATCCCTTATATAATAATATAATATCAACAATTTTTTGACAAGCAAACGGTAAAACCTTATTGCTTCCAGTGTTTTATAAACATTTTTTTCATATTTATGCATGTTGCTCATTTCGAATGCATCCTTCCATTGTAGTCTATTTTGATACGCCACGTGTAATGGTAGAAAGCACGGTTACCGAGTTTGGTAAAGTTTTGAAAGAATTAAACTGTTTTCTGTCGTTACTTTTCTCCGGATCTGTGCAGTGCATTAGCAGATTGAAATAAAAATTTCCAGCTCCAGTGCATCGTTACTTTTCAGGAAATCTCTACCATGCGCTCATGTGCACCTAAATTATGCACCAACTAAATGCATTCCACAAAAACACCACAGCTGGAAATCAAACTCGTATTTTATTAGCTCAGTTTTGATTTTACCACAAAAAATATTTCAAAAGGTTTTAAAATAATGCTGAAAATATAGCTGAAATGTTAGCAGCAAAATATGCGGTATATACAATACTCTACCTTCGAAATAAAGTTAACATTTCTTTACTTCATATTGTGTCGCATTTTTATGTTTATAATTGTGATTTCAGTCTGATAAATGAGACTTTATCAGTTTCAAGATATTATACATTTGTTTACATAGACAAAAGTGAGCAGGGTAACAATGTCACAATTACATACCATATAAAAGAATTGTCATAATAACAATTGTCTTATCATATCAAACCATACAGACTTGAACACAAAAACGTTACTTACAAGAGAATTTTATAAATTAATATTTGCTAATAATGTGAAACCGGTAAACTATTGAACAAACCAGGGATGTTATGAATCATACCAGGCCTTAGATGTCTTAAAATTCAATTGACATCTGCGGCAGTTATGATATGCATAATTATCCTAGGTATGTTAATAACTATTTTGTCCTCATGAACTGTAAACTTAACAATCACACATCGTTGACGTCTATGGTAGTTGCGATTTTACACATGCGCGGAACTTTACCGCACTCAGTAAAGTAATACGCACCCACATTTTTAAGTTTTAAGAGACCACTAATAAATAAAGCTGCTTTGTAATAATAAAGAGTACTTACAAAAACGCTAGCTACCGCAGTTCATCGTTCAATAATAATAATAATAAATAAATAAATAAATAAACCTGAATTTCTTTTAATTTAATCTGCTGGCGCCATCTGTTAGCATACAATAATAATCAGTGAGAATGTCAAAATATTCAATGAATGACTAACGAGAATTGATTATTTTATTTAAAATATATGGAATTAATTTTAATAATGTTAAAAACGGTAAGTAACATTAGAATCATTCATGTAGTCTGTTTAGGACTAGATATATGTAGGAATCAATTATAATAGTCTACCTAACCTTAATTTTTTGATAGCAGCTTACTTGATGACAAGAATGGTTTAATGTTAACAAGCAAAATTTATAGAAAATTCATATTTTAATAGATATCTCGGACAAAAAATTTAATACATTATGTGTGCGTTAGGTATTTGTACAACGCTCGGTATTATTGCAGCACTCCGCTGCGCGTCGTGCTTCAATATGAAACCTCGCGTGGTAAAATAACACCTACCGCACGTATAATGTAAATAACTATTACAGTATTATTATACTTTACGGTACTGTATCATGACTGAGTAATTTTTTTCGTATATATTCTATAAATAATTTTAATATATTTGCATATTTTCATATTTTGTAGTCCTAAATTTAAATTCTTCAAATACGACCTTACATTAATATAATTTTATTGAAAGTCTGTTATAAGTGACATATGATATGGTTTTTCTTCTTAAAGTTTTCAGTGACAACTAACATTTTTAAATTATTTTTTTAATAATTCTCAAAGTAACAATATCAATTTTTTTTATTGAAATTGAAAAATGTGATACAGTACGAAATAAAACGTTGTACGTCATACGTCCATTAATGATTTCAAGGTACTCATTTCGAAATTCCTGAGTCGACTCGTTCGCCTCCTCGTTCGAAAATGTCTTATTCGTACCATAAAAATTTAGTTACCGGGCTTATAACGTAAATTGCTATTATTTTTTTTAAGTTTTATTATAAGAAAAACTCTTTCAATTTCCTCATTTTACTGTTTAAAGTAACTTACAGCAAACATGAAAATGTTTGATGACACTTATAAAACAAACAAGCTCGACAATACCAAGGGATTCCTACTTTTGTACGTTACCAAGTTCCTATAACAAAAATGTTGGTTGTAAACGGATAATAGTTATTTAAGCTACATGGCAAGTAAGTGCATTATAACTTTCGAGAAGGAATGAACTGAGGTGGAATCTGCGGAACCGAAGTACATATTACCATACGCGAATTGAGTATTGAGTACTTACATGTCGTGTCGCTTATTATACTTTCGCGTCACCAGCAGCAATTAACTTTTTCAATATTTTATTAGATTTTCCTTTACATCGAATATTCTGTAACTTTTTGTGCGCAATGCGTTTTTTTTTTCATATTTTACTCGTTTCCATCATTCTTTCAATTAAATAAATAGGTACCTTAAACAATTCAAAATAATATAACAAAAACAAATGAAATAAAAAAAAATATCATATTTCGTTATAGATATTAATAACTTTATTCATATTTCACGCCAAGTAGGTTAGATTCACACGTCAGGAAAATGGCGGCCATAGGCTTCACTTTTTCATATGCTACGCCGTATCCAGAAGTATATGTAGAGATCAGTGGCATAGGCGTGCGCAGAAAAAATAAAAGTATTAAATGTAAGTGAAACCATTTCACACTATGATGAATATTACTTGAAAAAATAGTTTATGTATATAGTAACAACAAGGAAAGTAATTCCCAAACCCGCTGACTCTATATTTTTCCGGTAACCCGAAAATATTTTAAAATATCGAATTTTTTGTTTGAAAATTTTCAAATTTTACAAAATTTTGTTTGAAATATTTTTTAAAGAATTCGCTACGCCGAGGCTAAATTTATAAACAGAATTTAATTATCTCTTTTCGTTTCGGAGATATTTGCTCCCAAAGTTGTATCTCAAAAAAATGTATTTTTTGAGTATATTCCAAAAATTAGTACAGATACAAACTCAACTACATTACCATTCGATTCTACGGAAAAATTTATATAAAGAAATGTTTTGTCCACATACACGTTCTTTGGAACGATTTGGTGAAAAATAACAAAAACGAAAAAACCTAAATTTCAACTTTTCGCTTCAAAACTTTTTGCCTCCATTTTTATTATTTTCTGGACTTAAGTAGATATTGTTACGCTGATTCCAAATTTTCAAACAGAATTCAATTATCTCTTCCCGTTCTCGAGATATTTAAATTCAAATTTATACCTAAAAAAATAGGTTTTTTAGGTATATTTCTTACATGGTTAGGTTTACGACTTTAGCGATCTCACCATTCGATTCCACGGGCAAAATTACATAAGTGTACCAATTTTCCGATTTTTATCTCAACTGATACCAGTTGTACAACGAAAAAACTGAAAATGGCCATAAATCGAAAAAAATCTAAGGTATACCCCTTGCCATTTTTTCGATTTTCGCCGATTTCGTTTTTCCTTTCTACAAATTGTATCCTTTGCAATAAAAATCTAAAAATTGGTACACTTATGTAATTTTGCTCGTAGAATCGATTGGTGAGGCCACCGAAGTCGTAAACCTAACCCTTAAAGGGGTATACCTAAAAAACCTGATTTTTTAGGTATTGCCAAAACTCAACTTTAAACACGAATATCTCGAGAACGGTAAAAGGTAATTCAATTCGGTTTGAAAATTTGAAATCAGCGTGTCGATATTTACTTAACTCTAGAAAATGAAAAGTTTTGAAGAAAAAAAGTTCCTCGGAGAAATTTTGAAATTTAGGTTTTTTCGATTTTCTCATTTTTCTCCTAATCGTTCCAAAGAACGTATATGGGGAGAAAACATTTCTTTATGTAACTTTGCCCGTAGAATCGACTGATATAATCGTTGAGATTGTATTTCTACCCATTTTAAAGAAAAAGTAAAAAAAACACACTTTTTTGAGGTGCAACTTTGACAGAAAATATCTCAGGAACAAAAAGAGATAAATAAATTCTGTTTGAAAATTTGAAATACGCACGTCGAGATCTGTCAATCCATCCTATTTCTAAAAATCAATATTTTGGATATAGAAATGAGTATTTTTGGGATATTTCGCGTTTGTCAACATATTTTTGGTTTAATTCTATAAATAATGAAAGAATAATAAATATGTTGGTCTTGTCCTCGCCCGCAAAATTTATGTATGTCAGTAAGTACTTAATTTTAACATTTATAAACTTTTAATTATTAGTAATATATTAGGGGGTGCCACAGCTCCCATGGCACCTGCCGTGCGCACGCCTATGATCAGTGGCTTTTACCTATAAGCAACGTGCTTCAGGAATTTGTCATAAAATTATGTTATTTATTAAAGATCGAGGTATATAAAAATATACAAACTTAATGTCAACATACGTATTATATTTTTTAAATAAAAATTAACCCAGCAATAGCCAATAATTCGTGAATTATATACAGAGTGGTCCAACGAAAATTATCAGCGCAATTTTTGGCCACTTAACATCAATTTTGCAAAGAACGCTGGAACACGTCAATTTTAGTATAAAAGGGGACACCTGAATGGATTAGTACCAATGGCATAACTTCAATTTTAAAATGGGGGTGGACTGTACTTCAAAAATTTTAAATGGAAAAGGGTGTCAAACATGACACAGTTCGAAAGGCCTGTCAATTATCTTTTCAACAGTTTTTTTATTTTTCAAATCCGATCATTAGTTCCAGAGAAATATTGTTTAAAACAAATTTTAGCAGGTGTTCAAAATTGCAATCAAGTAGGCTTAAACAAATGACAGAAACTAAATAAACAATTCTTTCGACAAGTTGTGACGTGTTCGAGCGTTTTTTAGTTAAGTGGCCAAAAATTTTCATTGGGCCACCCTGTATTTATATAAGATTAGATACCAATTGACCTTCATGTTGATCTAATTACCTACTGACCTATATTTTAGATATTTATGTTACCAAGACTCTGAATACATCATTCTGTAGATTTTAGTATTATGGGCACGAGTAATATAAATCTTGAAACTTCCTGAAACCGTTATCATCCTTTATATTATCCTTAATCATGTCAGTAATTAATAACCAGCAAAAAACAAGACACCATCACACAATTACAATAATTACCAACCATTAGTACAACAATCATGTTCACAACAAATTAAGAAACAATATCCTTCGTCTTGGTAGGCCTTGAGACAAAAACCAGGCGCTTCTTTGGAGAACAAAAACATCCTGGAATGCCTCGGCTCGGAGGAATCAAAGCGGGCGATGTTCACGCCGCACCACGTGACCAGATTACCCCCACCACTGCGAGGAAGCTAAGGGTTTGAGGTTAAGGCTGCTAATCTCTATAACCCGTGAGAATATGGATTGTTTCGCCTTTGAAACTGAGAAAATATGCCAAGCGTTCGCAACTCCTCCACTCCTCTTTGTTTTTAGAGAGGAGGCACAAAGCAAGGCGCCAAATTCAAATGAGGAAGTGTTTTTGTAGAAGTTTGGTTCAGCGAAATATATTAGGGTTTCGAAATAAATAGGTGAAATACAACAAGAGATATAAGTTACCTTCTTTTTTAACGTAAAACATGGGATTTGTTATATCCATAGTTATGACTTTTGATTGACAACAAGGTATTTGCCTGTCTCGTTTTATACCGTGAGTTTATTTTAACGTGAAACATGAGATTTACCATATCCATGGTTAAAACTTCACTTTTGATTGACAGCGATGTATCAAAGCGTTAATTTTAAAATGAAACATAGGTTGTCAAATTCTCGTCATTATTAGCAGTAAAATTGTGAACTTTTTTATTATTATGTATTTCTATTATATTTAAATATTTTAACAACAAAGAAAACAATAACGAACAATAAGAAATATACGAAATACAAAATAAAATATTTACCTTGGTCATAAAAACATGTTACAAACAGGCAAACCGAGGCAATAAAAAATATTCATATTAAATATTTTCGTCGACTTTACTAAACAGGCTTAAAAATAAAAAAAAATATCTGCTCTAGCTACTACAGTAGAATCCGATAGTTGATAATGAAATAAAATATTTATATACATAAGTAAGGCATTGTATTTCACCAATTTCTGTATATTTTATATCAATATTATAACTTTATTTTATTTAATTTATTGCATTATCAGAGCAAAATATATCCAACATAGTATAATATTAATAATAATAATATAGTTTATTGAATATTATAATATTTTTGTTCATGTTACCGTACAAGACTAGTTGTATTAGGTTCTTGCATTTCGAGTCGCGTATTGCATTTTTCGCGACGTCAGCTTCATTTAACTTCAAATAATGTTCAAGTATTTGCAAAATGTTGGGTTCTTGATAATATAGATTTATTTATTTGCAAATTTTTATAATTAATAATACCAAATGTATATAAAATTCGTATAATCTAGATACAAATATGCAATATACGTCCTATATAACGTAATGTTTCCAACATGTGTAACATACTTTTTTGCACTATCTCTTTCTTCAGTATGTATATTAGTATCTTGTTGTTTCTCTTGATATTACTAGTGACTAACCAATCAACATGAAGCAAATCAGATGTCTATTATCACTCAAGTTCATGACAGTTCCGGCTTATTTCACCATAACCTGTTAATTCTTTTCTGAGTTTCAAACCGTGTATAAGCAAAGAATATATATCCGACAGGGATCCATATTAAGTCCAAGCCTTTGGAACAAATATTATGATAGAATGTTGTTTCCCGCCAACCACATGACATTTACAGACAACGTAGCTGTCAATATACTAAATTTATAAAGTTATTAAATGATAGACTATTAAATTTAGCGCACTTTTTCGAGATTATATCAAAAATGTAATTACAAGTGAGATAACACTATAGATAGATGTACACCTCAGACAAAGTGAGTTAACATCATTGACAAAGACAATGCTTTAAAGCATGTCGTTGCTATGATGACAACAAACATTTTAGTAGTGTTGATATCTAGATAAGTACAAAATCATTTATTTTGACATACATTTTCGATGTTATTTCGAAAAGTGATAGCAAGTGAGATAACATCATTAGTATTTCTCTACTTCAGACAAAAACAATGCTTCAAAGTTAAGCGTTGCTACGAAGACAACATACAGTTTAATAGTGTTGGTATCTAGATAACTACAAAATGACTGGTACGAGATAACCTTGACGTATAGACGGGAGCTTAAAAAACTTTTAATCTGTGGGTTTGTAGACGAATTTGGTTGTACTAGTGATGTCGGGCCAAATAATAAATGTTATCAGAAATTTACTTACGTGATCGGTGGAGTAAAAAAATCTTACATTCTACTTGAAAAATGTATTAGGTCCTTTTAAATTACTGGAATGCCAATTTATCCTTCAACGACTCCTTAGTCTGTGAGGAGTAAATTAATCTGCATAGTGTATCACCCGGTGTTTGCAATAGTCCTTTATCCTGTGTGGAGGGAAAAATCCCCCTAGGCCTGGAGCGATCAGTATGCAGGACAGACGTAGGACCCGAGCCTTACTTCACTTTAATTGCGCACATTTAAGCCGTGTTTTGGTTCCTTTGTCACCAAGGACAACTGTTTCATGGCCTACTTACACCCAGGGTGCATCAATTATTTCTAGTTTATAATACAAAGAGCTTTCTTTGCCTGCTTCCACAGCGTCTTCATAGTTGATCTATTAAAAAATAGCCGCTCTTATTGCATTACTAAAGGTGTTATCACACGAAAACAATATGGACGTCTCAATGACACCGACGATTTCGAAATCGACAATTTTTTCTTGGATATCTTGAGTATGTAGTTTTTTTTTTGGTTGGGAGTATTAAATACCACACTGACATTTATTGATTTGTTTTTTTCGTTTGTTGATTTTACTAAACCAATTCAAATACTTTAAAATTCTTTTTCACTGGTAAAAGACATGATTGTCACTTCAAAGATTTTTTATCAAAGTGACATTTTCTTGTTTTTATCAAAATCTAGGGATATTTTCACTATTCATCTGTCAGAATCGACAACTCTCACCAAAGTTTTCGAACATGACCGAAAACTATTTGCTCGAAATGAGTTACACTATCACACGAGAAAAGTTGCTCGAAATGACATAAATTGTCGGAAATCAACAATAAGTTGTCGATATTAAGTCCCATGTGATAGATAATATCTTAAGTTTTAGGTCTGGAGGTCCATTCTTGAAATGTGAAAAAATCTTATAAGTGTTAAAATAAGTTACATGAGATAAAAATCATATCATTTATATCTGATCACGCTAAAAATATTCGGTGGTAAAATGTCATTTAAGTGGAAACTATTTGTTTTGTGTATGTAGATAAATACATCTATTACGCATGATTTTATGATTATTAAAGCATTTTATTCTTTTTTTTTAATAACAGGATGGAAATAGTTTATTATTATAATTTATATCATTATTATAAATAAAGTATTGAATGTAATATGATCGAAGAATCTTTTCAATTGTCAGAACGTATTTTTCTACGTTTATTTAGATTAAATAAACGATTTACGTGTTCGTCAATTCTCGTTAGAAGAATTTAGTTCCTGTATCAAAAAGTTCAGCTATAGCTATTTTTTCAAAGATAATGTAGGTAATTCTTATAAACTGTGTAAAACTGAAAGTTTTAATATATTTAAGGTTTTCCCGCGTTGCGTTTTATTTGTCCCAACGATGCTATTTAATTTGTTTGCTAAGTCGTTCCACAATTTCCTTTGATCTTTTGACGTGAAAGTTGAATCAAAATTATTTTAGGATGCGCACAAATACATATACAAATTTTCATCTCATTCTCAAATAATTTTCGTCTTTTTAAGAATTAACACCCAGGAGTGGAATTCTATAACTTCGATTTCTATCATTTGAACTAAAAAATAAACTAGTAATTCTATAGCAGTAATCGTTATTTGTGGTAAATAGAGTTTGTTTCACGTAGTTAATACTCAGGTCATCGAAACCATGTGTACTCTCTTGTAACATGTACGACAATGAGATGATGAATAAAAGTCTATGCCACGCGTGTACGAAAAACATGCTAAATAATACTTTAGTAATTCTTACAACAGAAACTGATGACGTATCAACTGGGAAAAATCGACTCTAGTTATATATTAACAATTCGGTATTCTAATACATTTTATATTATAACATTTACATTTATGTTATATAACATAATTATAAAGTAATATACTTAAAAAAAAAATCAGCCACGTTGTGACGTCCTTAGATTTTGGTGTGAAGATATCCACGCATGGATGCCAGGTCCCAAATATTATGTTTAGGCGCGTTTAAAACCTGGAAAAGTGGACAGTCTGTGATTTAAATAAATATATGGCATTTGTGTGCCACTATATTTGCATAAGATTATTCAATTTGTGAATTTGGAAGTGAAGTTGGGTAAAAACCTTCATTTGTTACTGGACAAGAGGGAAAGTGGGGTAATTCAGTCGCGTTTTCAAGAATATAATTTTTAACAGAAGTGTTTTCATTCTTAAAAATACGGATCTAATATTTTTCATTATTCTATTGATTAAAGCTAAAAATGAAAAATCGTCCTAAACCAATTAACTTTCTTTTATTTTCTTTATTCTGGTTACATTTTGTTGACATAAAAAATGTTATATTTGAACTGTATTTATCAAGCAAATATATTTGTAGCTATGAATTTAATCGGCAAAATTTACTTACAATTCCTGTGAAATAAGGACGTCTGGGATCAAAAACGATTCTTAAATCACTTATGTCAATTTTGACACTCGTTTATCTGTTACCAATTAACAACTATTTGTAAAGTTTATTGATAAATTCATAGCTTCCGTTATATTACTTATGAAAAATTAAAAAAAAAATCGCAGTCGTCTATATAGGCTATAAAAAAATTATGAAATTTTATCTAAGAAACAAAAACAAATAAAATTAAAATTGTAAACGAATTCAATAAATTATTAAAAAATATCCCGTAGCAATTTGTCACTGTTGTATAAATGAACGGTTGAAACAGGAAAAGAAATGAAATAAAGCGAGAATTTTTCCCAGGAGCAAATAGACGAGTGTAAACTGGAAGTTTAATAAAAGTTAGATATCGGGTAAGAGTTTAGCGATGGATGTAAACAATCCAGGATCTGCATAAGCCGTCAACCCACTTGCAGATTCGCGCATTTACATGCCTCCGCAAAAATACCCGCCCACGCCACGTCATAAGCCGGTTATATACACGCAACATTACATCTTATCTTCTCTCCTTATACTCTCAACGGGATAATACTAAGGTTATCAGATCTAGACAAACGAGTCTGTGAAACACTGAAAATAACCTATGAATATAAAAAATCTGATGTGTCTAACACATTACCTCCCGCTACTGTAGTAATATATTCTATATAAGTTTTTCAGTATATTCTATTTGTAGTTTTATTATTAATTTATTATTGTAGTTTAGAATATTTTAAATTCATTTCATACCTAAAATTTCCTTCATAAAATTTGTATGACTAAAAAAACAGCTATTTTTGACGTTACTAAAATCGGAACCGAACTTATCTTGATTGATTTTTTCCATCCTTTTTAATTTTACAGCAAAACTACTCATACATACTTACTTATTTTATCTTTTTAACTTACTTACATTAAATTTGACATCATATGACAAATAATAACTCATCTGTTCCTCAGCCTAAACATAGGTAAAATTATTATAATTTATATATTTTTTCTGTTTAGCTAGAAGTTATATATAAACGTAATTATGCAGATCGGTAGAAAATTAAAAAATCTTTATATTTAATAATAACGTAATTTGCGAAAAAATAGTATTTAGAGGTATTTTTCAGGAAAAACGGTTTAAAGTATAGTACTACTTCCGGTTAACTAATTGTAGTCAAAATGTAATCAATTCATCATAGTTGAATATAACTCTTAAATACCAAATATTATATATTTACATGTATCGTGTCTGTATGTAGCTACTTGTGTTTATCACAGTCGGATGCTATAAACTTGCCATTTAAAAATCTTAAAAATTGTAACGTTTATTTATTTAGGTAAAGTAAAAATCATTGAAATACGAATATTTATACAAATAAGTTTAATAAACGCAAACGAATACCAAATTATAAAAAGAATAAAAATTAGTAACACTACAAATAAACAAATCTAATATACTAAACAGTTACATTCACTCAAGTTTCCTTTTTATATTTCATATTTTTACTGTGTGCGGTTTTTTAGAGAACAAATTTAAACTGTGCAAAAGTCGTACTTTAAAACAATAGATCGAAATGCACATTTCTATTTAAAGAAGAATCAAACTGTCATCTGTCATGTTTGACAATTCAAGGTTAAACTTTAAGGTTTGATGGCATAACACAACATATTTAAAGATTTAAATTTTACGTTTCTAATTAAATCACAATCAATGTTCCGAAATATGTTACAAAGTAACTAAGTAAAATCAAATATTCCGAAATAAACTAAACTCAACAGTGGGAGAAGAATTGGAGCATTCTTAAATATGTAAGAGCAATTTCTGTACAATTTTATTGTATAGTAAAATGTTTGCATTTACTATCGGAGTCTTTTTTATTTAGCGAACTATGCGCTGTCAACTGTTCGTGTCGGTGTTATTTGAGTAGCAGTTCTCGCGTGTCTGCGACAAACAAAAGAATGCCGTCTCCAATTGACAATCGAAATCGACAATCGAACGTCAGAGTTATTACTTCTTCACGTTAAATGAAACGAGCATCGAAACAACTGCTCATCGCTGGGATGGAGTTGATTTTCTTTTGTCACGTGGCGAGGGGAGTGTTTTGTTTCGTGACGTGCAGTGAAGACTTGATGAAAGATGTTAAACTGTAAAATATTCAGCAGCTATGATGGCAGCATGTAATGCCTTCGGGCGATAGAAAACGAAGCTTGTGACCAAATGCTACGCGAATACGGACGTAAAGTACGAATTAAACCGGCGGTACTAACAATTTCATTTGCATTTACCTTATCTTCATTAAATGAGTTCTTTTCTTTTTTGTGCGAGGGACAGGAATTACACTTGTTCCAGAGCCAAACTCTCTTTTATTTCATTAGCATTTCAGCCATAAAATAAAGCTTTATTTTAAAATGAGTATCTATACAACAAGTCGTATTAATTTCAACTGTTTTGAGGGTTGATGTTTCAATCTTCTTTATTGCTAATTTGAGTAATGATACTCGTATGTTTGTATCGTAATGATATGCTTGTATCGTAGTCACTCCTCCTGTTCTGGAGAGCGCACCACAGGAGTAATTTTATGTGAGAAGAATTTGATGTCAACAGGTTTCGAACTTTGGTTATTATAGCTACAATCAGCAATTCTCACGAGTCATTTTTTATTCATATACTTCATTCATTGGATATAGGAAAAAAAACCCTTGGTTATTCCACAATAATTATTATATTACTGACGATCATTTCGTCCTTTCGGACATCATCAGACTGATATAATAATTATTGTGGAATAACCAAGTGTTTTTATTTACCTGTATTCAAATATGTTCCACCAAGTACTCACTACAATATCCATTTCAAATATTCATACATTGGAATTAATGATTATTTTACACTTTCATAAAAAGTGAAAAATATTTTACTTTAATGAGCATTAAAAACAAATGAAAGTACAGTGAACCGTGCCATCATTTGGTTACAGGATATTTAGAAACGTACAAATGTATTATACAATATCACAAAATAAAATAATAAAGTGATCTTTAATTGACGCGAAGAAAATGATGATCAGTCTGAACATTTATTTTTATACAAAAAAAATGATTCGTGAAAGCCTACGTTAAGAGATTAAAAAACAGAGTTTACAATATCCGAAGACAGTGTTTATTGATAAGTTTCGATAAATTAAATAGATTAAATTTATTATACAAAATATTATTAAAAATATTTTAGTTGATCTTTAATTTAATTAAATTACATGGATCAGAAACGCTGATCCTTTTTATTTTATAATGTGGTAAATATATATATATATAAATTAATGTTCGGAACGGAACGAATCGGTTTTTAAAAAGGAATTTATTTATTATACAAAGTAAAATAAGTGTTTACAATTCAAGTTCATAATCTAGACTAACTACAATATGGAAATTATGCTATACATGTAAACTAAGAGGATATGATTACGCAGCTGGGGAAAAGTACTGGGTAACACGATAATGTTTAGGTCAGCTTAATTGTGGCACTATAACTCCTCCACCCTTAGAAGGAAGCACCCCCTGGTAGTTGAAGCTCGATGTCGTTTGGCTGCTTGGCTGGGGTTTGTTTCTTCATGCGGATTCGAAGCCGTCTGATGATATAGTAAAATACTGTAACTATAACTATAATATAGAGTAGTAATGTCCAAATACTGGGAATGTGAATGTCCAACTTGTCATCACTAATAGGTATTAGCTGATTCAAATTTATCTCACTAAGTTTTAATGATTTTAAATTTATCGTGAAGTTTGATGTTTTATTGATATAGTGTTTAAATTTTAGTTTTGGGGGTATTATTGGTGATCCTTGCGTTTTGTCGACGAATATTAACTTTTGATTATTAAATATTATATCGCACTTATGATCGTTGTTTATTAGGTAGATGCCGGCTAATGATTCGATGCTGGTTTTTTCGGGACAGCTGATTGTGATTCTCTCTTCGGCGGGCAAGATGGCTAGGTACTGATTAATTTCAGGCAGAAGCTCGAAATGGTTCCCTTGGAGTTCCAATCGGGTGTAGTGGCACTGAGTTGTTTTTTGATTAAGAAGTATTTCTTTTTCGCAATTGGAGTTGATATGGGCATGGAATTTATGTGGGCACTGATATATTCTGCCTTGCATGCACATCTCGTTCAGAGGAATAATTTCATTGTCATTTTTCAATATGTATTTCGAGTTAGGAATAATTGTAACAAATTCTGAACCATACTTAGTTGGGGTTGATATTAAATGGTAAAGATCGAAATTTGTTTCAAAATTGATTGGTATTGATATGAAATAAATTATTTGTGAGGCTTCTATTTTACAATTAATTTTTAATAATTGTTCGTATTCCAGAATGTTTTCAAGTTTAATTTCAAATGGTAACTGAGTTTTATAGTGGTCAGATATTTTTTGGATTTCCTGTAATAATTCATTGGGCTGGATAATGCTTGGGTGAAGAGTTCTCAATTTGCAGAAGGTTAAGGAATTTTCTACATCTTGCAAAATGTTTAAAATGGGGTTATAGAGGAAAATTAATTGATCGAAAATATTTTTGGTGAAGGTGAAATCTTCAATGATGTATTTATTAACGATTTCTGAAAGTTGGATTAATTTTGATTTTAGAATATTTTCATTATGTTGTATGTCCTGTAGAGTACTATTAAATCTGTTTATAATTTGGTTATTTATTGTATATGACCGTTGTAGTTGGTTTTCTAATACATGTTGATTTTGTGCAAGGTCTGTTAGAATTTCGTTGTAGCGTTGGCTATCTTCGGCATCTAAATTTCCGGAAATGAATTTGAAAACAGTTCCCAATCCATTGATAAGGCCTCTTTTAGATCTTTTTACTAAGGCGGTTGAATGAACTCCAATGTTCGTTATTTTATTGTCAATATTGTTTCTTATGAAATTTATTATTTTCACATAATTTTGAGAATCGTTGACATGATGGGAATTATTGGAAATAATAATTTTTAGCTTTTCGTATTCGTCATTCAGGTTATTGTATTGCTGGAAGAGGGGATCTAGGTTATAGTAATGGACAAATGTATGGGATGATTTTTCGAGTTTTGCGGATCCTAATTTGATTGGGAGTATTCCCAAATTTTCGGTTATGTTTTGGATGACTGATCCATTGCTGATCGCGAGGAACCTGGAAGAATTTTAAATTTGTAAGTTTTCTTCCTAGGTCGTTTAACGTTTGCTAAATGTATTTTTTGTACAGTATTACCGTGTGTGGGTGTTATTTTAGCGGTTTTTAAATTTTTGTTAACTGTCTGTATAGTCTCTTGTTTGTATTTGTTTTTTGTTTTGGATTGTTTTTGCCTATTTTTCACAAGTACTTGACTGGGGATTTCTGGTAGTTCTTCTCTGCTTTCGTTTATTTTGTCAATAATTTTTTCTTTATTTTGATTTATTTTATTTTTTATTGATTCATATAGTAATTTAGTTTTGTTCTTGTGATTCTGAATATAATTATTTACTAACTGTTGGTCTATGTTTATGTTAAAAGGGGATTTTGTGTCAATGTGACCGGATATAATTTCAGATGGTTTTAATTTTGTTACTGAGTGTATCGTATTATTATAGGCCAAAAGAGCATAATTTACTTTAGTTTCAATTGGTTCTTTTTTGTAAATTTCCTGGTTATTAAAAAGCCTAATGTGTTCTATTAATGTAGAGTGGAAACGTTCGATGATTCCGTTTGATTCAGGGTGTTGTGAACTTATAAAATGAATTTGGATTTTGTGCAGAGTTAGTAATTCTGTGACAACCGAATTTTTAAATTCCAAACCATTATCTGATATTATTTGCTCGGGTATGCCGTGGTGTGTGAAATATTTGACTAATTTATTTACAATCTCAATGCCTTGTCCAGATTCTAATTTATATGCCTGTGCATATTTTGAAAATGAATCAATGATTGTTAAGAACTTGACTTTTTCTAATGTTATGCTGTCAATATGGAGCATCTCGAAAGGTTTAGAAGCGGTGGGTGTTATGTTTAGTTTTAGTTTGAGTGGTCTCCTATCGTACTTTGTTATTTGACATATCTCACATGAGTTAATAAAAGTTTGTACAGATTGACGTAATTTAGGCCAATAATAATTTCTTTTAATGCGCGCCTCTGTGTCATCTGCGCCGCGGTGGTTAGTTTTGCCCTCGTGGATTATTTCTAATTTTTCGTTATCTTCTGTTACATCGGTCAAAAATTGTGTGCATTTAATAAAATTAATTTCAGAGTTTTTAAAATAATTTTGTAATACAAAAGTGGATTTTTCGTACATATCGTTTTCAAAATATATATGGTATTTAATTTTTGGGACTATATATTCCTTGAGGAATACGATAGCGTCTTTTACGAAATTGTTTTTCGATAATTCTATCAGAAATCTTTGTTTGGTATTATCGTGTAATTTTAATATAGTGGGCGTTTTTGGACTATGGTCTGTTCCTGAAATGATAATTTGATTTTTGCCGTAGTTGACCGGGCATTCTACTATTGGGATACCTATTATCGGGTTCTCTTTACTAGAATGGATGGTGGCATTGCTTTCGCTGTTTGTTTCCTCGTCATTATTTATTTGGTCACCGACTTCTACGATTAGAGATTGATTGTCAATTTGTTCGTCTTTCTTTTTTATGTATTGTTCATTAAGATGTTCCATGTACTTAATAAAAGATTGTGTGTTATCGGATTCATTTACATTAAGGTCGAATTTTTGCAACTCTGGCAGTTTGAAGACTGTGATAAGTACGTCAGTGTTGCTAAAAAGATATTGTAACATTGTTTTAATATCTGTCCAATTTTTATTATCTCGTCCACATCCAATTTTGGGTATACTAAGGTTTTTTATGTGATTTTCTATGCAAAAAGATTTTAGATTAAGGAGTGTATAAAATATGTCTTGATTTGTGGGTTCGTCGTAGTAGTGTTCTTTAGTAATTAAATAAATTATGTATCTGAATTTGGTTTTCAAATATACTAAAGAATAAAGTTGAGGGTTTTGTGATTTTAATTTGTCTACGTTTCCAAATGTGTCTTTAAATTGTTTAGCGATTCCTTTTCCCATGTGTAAATCTTTACTAATACAGTGGGCTAGGCTTTCAGTTAGAGTAGCGTCAAATAAGTTACCTTCGACTTCTATTATATTACTGTGTGTCGGTATGTCGGTCAGTTTTGATGTCAAGTACTGTTGGTATTGGGTTAAAGGGTCTTGTAAATCTGATTGGTTTGGTGAATTTTGATTTTTTTCATTTGTTATAGGAGGAATGCGGCTGAGTGCGTCCGCATTAGTGTTTAATTTTCCTTTCTTATAAATAATTGTGTAATCAAATTCCTGTAATTTGACTCTCCATCTATTAATTTTGTCACTACATTGTTTCATTGACAGTAGCCACTGGAGCGGTTTATGATCTGTATAAATTTTGAATGGACGGCCGAAAAGATAAGGACGGAAATATTGTGTGGCCCAAACAATTGCCAAAAGTTCTTTTTCAATTGCGGCATATTTTGTCTCCGAGTCGTTCAGTGTCCTGCTTGCGTAAGCAACCGGGAGGTCGTTACTTACATCACCTTGAGATAAGACGGCTCCGATAGCGACGTTGCTCGCATCACATGTCAGAATAAAAGTTTTATTGAAATCCGGATATTGTAAGATTGGTTGATTAATTAACAAATTTTTACATGTGTTAAAACATTGTATGTATTCGGGGTCATTAATGTCTATAGTCGCGTCCTTTTTTAAACGTCTAGTCAATGGTTTTGTCAATTTTGCAAAGTTATTTATGAATTTTCTATAGTAACCGAGAAAAATCCTTTGATTTGTTTAACAGTTTTAGGAATGGGATAATTTTGAATAGCAACTATTTTGTCGGGGTTAGGGCGAACGCCTTCCGGAGTTACGATGTGCCCAAGGTAGGCGACTTCTTTCTTTAGAAATTCCGATTTGTCCAGTTGTATTTTGAAATTTGATTGTCTGAGTCTATCGAAAACTAGCTTTAAATTGGTAATGTGTTCTTGTAGGCTGGTACTGAATATTATTATATCGTCCAGGTAAACTAAACAAATTTTATGTGTCAATCCGCGTAAAATATTATCCATAACCCTTTGAAACGTAGCGGGAGCATTTTTCAAACCAAAAGGCATACGTAAGAATTCGTAGTGTCCGTCTTCGGTGTTAAAGGCTGTCTTTTGTATGTCAGTTTCGCTCATTTCGATCTGGTGAAATCCAGATGCTAAATCTAATGTCGTAAAGTATTGGCATCGTCCAAGCTTGTCTAAAAGATCGGTTATGTTGGGTAATGGATATTTGTCTCCTATAGTCTTGTCATTTAATTTCCTGTAATCTATTACAATACGCCACTTGCGTTTGCCAGAAGCGTCAAGTTTTTTAGGAACAACCCAGATGGGGCTGGACCATGGCGAGTTTGAAGGACGTATAATGTTCTGGTCTAGCATTTTTTTAATTTGGGTCTGTACTTCTTCCTTATGTATTTGGGGGTATTTGTATGATTTAGTATAGACTGGAATTTCGTCATTTGTTCTTATATTATGTTTAATTTGATTAGTGAAAGTCAATTTTTGATTTTCATAATAAAAAAGGTCGGAATATTGTTTCAATAAATTTAGAATTTGTGTTTCTTCCTCTTTGTTCATATGATCAGTTCGTATTTTAGAATTTGAATAGGTTTTGTTTTTGTTACATGTTTGTATGCAATTGAAATTAGGACTTGGACTAGGGTAGGTTATATATTCGTTAAAATCTTGCACAGTGATTGCATTTTGTAATTTTAATTTGATTTCTGAGTCGGTTGGGTTAATGACAGTACATAAACAGTGATAATTCTCAGCTGTAGTCACGCACTCAGGGATAGATAAGTGTTGAAATTTGATAGGTGGAACTAGTACAGTACCGTCTTTAATATTTATTTTAAGTTTTACTATTTGTTCTGAGTTTGGTTATATTATATGTTCGTCTAGATATTTGAGGGTAATTTCTTTGGTTTTTGTTAAATTTTTATTGTCAAGATAGAGTATTTTTATTTTTGATTTTGGGGTAATAATTAAATCATTCGAGGTATCAATCATAATTTTTAAATTTTTTAAATTGTCCATACCGAGTAACATGTTGAATTGGTCGTGAAAGTCAAATAAGTGATATTTTAGCTTGGGAACAGTTTTATTATCTAATTTAAATATGTTGGAAACATGGACTTGTGTGCTATATAATTCTGTAGATGTACCATGAGCTGTTGAAATTTGAAATGGATCTTGTGTGATAAAATTTTTATAATGTTTAAAAGCGATATTTGGTTTAATAAAAGATTTTGTGCTACCTGTATCTATTAGCACCTTAAGATTATTTTCGGGAAATATTATGAATGGAAGTTTACTTTGATTTATAGTAAAATTCATTAATTCAAAGTGAGTTGAGCTATTTGATCTAGATCGGGTACCGAGGCCTGTTCTTCTAAAAAATGATTTTCGTCAATATGAGGTTCGTTTGAATATTCATATTCGGGCTGGTCAAATGTCTCGTTATAATTACCAAAATTGTCGAAAGTTTCGTTAATGGGGAGGTTAGGATGTTCTGTGTTTTCGTCTGTCTCTGTTTCATCTATATTGTATAATTGTTCGTTAGGAAATCTAGGTCTTTGTTGAAATTGTTGTGGTTGAATTGCAGATCCAATTCTGGGTCGTTTTAGCGCGATATTCTGCGATGTGTTTCGAGTAGAAATACTCATCGGTGTCGGCTTAGGAAAATTATTATTTGTAATCGGTCTTCTAAATTGATTACCGAAATTGTGTCTCTGACCATTAGGATTAAAATTTGGTTGTCTATTAAAAGGATATGAGTTTTGTTGCATAGGGTAAGGTCTATTGAATTGGGGTAAGGCGTGATGGTTTGTGGATCCTACATGCGTGAAATTAGGTTTTGAATTTAATTTTTGATTTTTTGAATATTTCGGCATGTCGTTGTACTGGAAATCATTCGTAAGCATAGATAATGCTTCATTTAGATTTTTCGGGTTTTTAGCCCGCATTAATTGTCCTATTGGTTCTCTCAACCCTCTTAGTAAAATTCGTAACGCTAAATTTCGAAAATAAGTTATCAAAACGGTTTGTTCAGTACCTGTAGAATTTGTCTGAATATAGGCTACTTGTAGGTTTAATAAATGTTGCAACTTATTATAAAAATCAAACACAGATTCTTTTTCATTTTGTTTAATTTCGGTCATTTCAATGCAAAGGGTATAACTATCGCGTTTATCTGCATAAGAATTTACGAGAGCAGTTTTTAGGTCGTCAAATGTTTTGATGACACTGCTAGAAATGTTTACGGCTGCTTCTCCTTTTATTTTTGATCTAATAGTACTCATTAGATATTCATTTTGGAAATCTAATATGTTTGTAGTGTTATAAAATTTGGTAACTAGTTTTTGACAAATTTCTAGAAACCTAGGCAAGAGTTCTCTTTCTCCCTTAAATTCCGGGATCATATCGAGGTATTCCTTTTTTAATTCTACTGCCATTTTCATTGGAGTGATATTATTTGTTAAAATAGGTTTTTTCAATGAAATTGCTAATTGAGAATTTTGTAATTGATTTCGATCTTCGAGATCGGAGTCTGATTCAGAATTTGAACTCGAATCTGAGTTTAATTGAATATTCCCTCTAAAAGACATGTGCAATACTCACAGCAGAAATAGCAGCACCCGCTTCATGTGCCCTGAAGTCGACGCTGGCCTCGATTTGCTGGGAGTACGGACTGGATGGCTGATGTGCGCTCAGCGGCTCCAGAAGATGCTTCCGATGGTGGTTCACGTTCTCGGGTTGTGGACACGCGTATTCGTCGCGATCAGTGTTATATGCGGTAACACTGGTTTTTCCACGAAAATAATTCGTTTGCTAAATAAATCACTAGGGTGAACCGAATTATATTCTTTAATTCGTTTTAGCAAATCCTACCGACTGCGCCAATTAATGTTCGGAACGGAACGAATCGGTTTTTAAAAAGGAATTTATTTATTATACAAAGTAAAATAAGTGTTTACAATTCAAGTTCATAATCTAGACTAACTACAATAAGAAAATTATGTTATACATGTAAACTAAGAGGATATGATTACGCAGCTGGGGAAAAGTACTGGGTAACACGATAATGTTTAGGTCAGCTTAATTGTGGCACTATAACTTATATATATATATATATATATATATATATATATATATATATATATTTATTTCAGTGTAAAATAATTTAATTTTTACAATGTCCAGATCGAGATGAATGTTAAAAATCAGAAAAAAATAATTACTACATTAAAAAATAAAAATGATTAACTTTAACGCTTCTGTTCCATGTAATACGAATATAATAAAAAATGTTAAAAAAATAAATTGTAACCATACTTTTGTTTCATCAAATTAGTGGAGCTATCTTTGGAACTAAATAATATACTTAATCTTTTTTACGAATTGGTATTGGAGCAGAGCTGTACAAATTACTCAAAAATATTAATTACCTACTAATTAATTTCCAAAAAAGTACTTGAAATACTTACTAGTAGTAATTAAAAATGTAAAATCTACTGCATATATTAGAAAAACATAACAACAGTTCGATTAAAACATATTTGTGTTTTCTTCGAAAGACATCACATATTCGTATATCGTATACTTACTCTAATACAACTCCTTACAGAATATAATAACAATAATTCATAGATATCGGAATCTAAAACGTGTGCAAAAACAACTTGGAAAAATCAATACTATTACAAAATAATTTAAGTTTCAAAATAATTATACATATTAAGTAGTTAAGAACGAATTAAATTCTGAAAGTAATTGAAATATCAGTAATTGTTGGACATAATTACTTCTTTCAATTACAATTATTTTGTATTATAAGTAATTCAAATACAATTACTTTTTTCCTAAAAGTAATTGAATTAGTAATTTAATTACTGAAGTAATTAATTACTGCCCAGCTCTGGATTGGAGTTTTTTTACATTTCAGGATATTAACAAGGGGTACAACTTTGGAAGTAACTAATCGGAGTTAGTGGCAAATTCCTTTTATAAATCTAGGTTAGTGTATTCCCTATGTAAGATTTGTAAACACGCCTCCAGACAGAACATATCTGTGTTGTGTATATTCCCGACGCTGTTGCTGTACTAGATATGTGACTTGAGTCTCATGTCTCTCAAAATCAACACTTTGGTGCGGAGATATTGCGATTTGAAGGCGTGTGCCATGCGCTATGAAATATCGGTTTGCTGATATATCAAAGACATCACAAGCGAAAACCGCACACTACCCATACAAAATGATTTACACTTTCCAAAAGGAACGAAATTGCCTCAAATGCGACACATTCTTACGTCTACACCGTCTCTAAATTCTCTAATGTGCTGATACGATAAATAAAAACACATTTTCTGTGCATGTGCACGTCTTTCAACGTGATCACATCAAAACTACAGGCTACAGAGTGTTCATTTTAAGTGGGACATTGTTACTAACTCGAGAAAGGTTAAATTAGAAAACATATTTGTATTGTAAGACTATTTCAATGAGAATTATAGTTATTTGTCAAAGTAGAGAGGAAAGCGTACCTGTCTTTTTACCACTCCAACTTAAGTTTGGCATTCGAGTGAGAGTGGAAAAAGTGCTTTCCTTTCGTGTTAGACACAATATTTTTTCACGACATGTTTCAAAATAGATTTATTCGGACAAAAGAGAGCAGCAACATAAACTAGAAAATTTTGTAAACTTTCACTTAGCAGTGAGGGTTTCTACCATTTTTTTTTATAATTTCATTTTAAACTATGAGGGACACTTGACACTAAGACTATTGGTGAAAATCCGATGCAAGTATTTCTCGTAATAAGCGAGTTACAGGTTTCCAAAATTTGAAATAATCAATGTGAAGTCACGAATATTTTTTTGCGTCAAACTTTTTTCTTTGTAAACCAAAATGTTCTTGAAGGATAAGCTATTTCTAAATTAATATTAACTTGTAGCTTAAATAACTATAAATTTTTTTGTAAGAATCATATTTAGTACACATTCGTTATAGTATTTTACATTATTGGCAAAGTAAATGATTTTTTTTTCGATCGAACGAAAACTGACACCTTTCCATTGTGCTTTGGAACCGGAAAATGCATTATTCCGGAATTTTAGTGTAGTTACTAGGCAACAGTCCGGGAAAGTTTTTTCCGATCGGTGACAAAGCATTCCCGTACAGGACGCAGTCCATTGTTTTCCATGAATAAAAATACAATAGTTATTTGTATATCAAGTGCTGAAAGTCTATCTTTGTCAAACCAAAACGAAAGTTGCAGCCTGAGCGAAGCGAAGGTTGCAATCGTTTGTGTTCGACAAAGGACCTTCAACACGTGTTATACACACTATTTTTTCTACTCCTGCAAGATAAAAAATAAGGAAATAAAAAATTATTTTTTAAACATAATTTGACATTTATTGCAAATTTTGTTATTGTGATGTGCAAGTGATGCGTATCCATGGCAGCAACAATGTAACAAACATTTATTAGTGCTGCAAAGTTTTGCAGCACTGCGTACTGCAAAGAGTCACTTTCAACATGAAATACAAACCAGAAAACTGTATTTTCAAAGCAGGAGTAGAAAAACATATTTATTTCATTATTGTCGAATGAAGAAAAAAAATAGTATGTGTACCATGTAGGAAAAGTGACTTCCCGGATTTCTGGTGTTACTGTAACAATAAAAAACGAAATAGTAATTTATAAAATTTAGAACGATAATTGTCGATAGTTTCATTTTTTAACGCTGCTACCAGGTTATTTTTAAAATTAAAATAACCAAACTTTATTTTGTTATTATATGGTGAGGTTGCAAGGTAATTCAAAATTCAAGTAAAACTTAACAATAGTATATTAAAATATTAAATAAAATATAAACTAATTTAAATATCAGATACGGATCAAATTACATGCACTCAAATTATATTTACAAAAACTTACTTACATAATTACATACACATACACTCAAGCTAATATGTATTTTTAATAATAAATCTCTCGATTACTTTGTAATGATTCCTACATGATTACATCTTAAACACACTCTGCTCTTGCTGACTTATCAACTCACTCCCTGATACTCAACTGCAAATCTTGAAAATCTGCTTGAGTTGGCCCAGTCCCTTCGAGTTACAAAATTCATCCCTGTTCCGTAATTCCCATAACATACTGGTCATTTTCCTCTTGGGCGTGAAGTTATTAAGCCGTGCACCAAAATCCCACAATCCTGGGATTCCAAAAAAATGAGAACTCTAAGCTTGTACCAGGAATTACAAAACGGTTTCCTGTCTCTGGTTAATGGTTTATAATCGTTCCAAGCAAACTTTTGAAGACAATATGAAAATATGATAATATACCAAAATGCCAAACGGAATTTGAAACCTTACAAAACTTAACTGTGAACTATTTATGACCAAAAAAAAATTTGAAAACATCGAATTTCCTGTCAGCATGATAAGCTCTAGAAATAAAGAATACTGCTTCAGTGTACTAAATTATATAGACAATATTACAAATTAAACAATTAACCTAAAAACTGTTACATTATTGGTCTCATCTTCGGCTTGTCCCGCAATTTCCACCACCGTCTGAGAATATATCAATTTTCCTACTAGATACACAATATACTATTTTAATGCTGATAGGAGAAAATGGTACCTCCTTGAAGCAGTTCAAATATTCCCTTGAATATATTGAAAAAAATAACAGTTCTACTAGTATTGTAGTTATGAAAATCATAATAATTTCGTATACATTTGGTCGGATACTAATTAGCAAATTAACTATAAAAAGTTGTAACCATAGATCATATATAATATTTCTGTCTACTTAGATGCAAAACTGCAATGATATTAATTGGGACTGCTTTCAGCGCCACTCGGTGTTTGCTCCCCCAACTAATTGATATACAGGCAATCGAGCAATACATGCTATAGGTAACTATTTACCCTTTCAACAAATTTGTTATGGGTATATACTTAGTTCAATTTATATTATGAAAAATAATTTCAAAAACAAACAAATATTCAATTATTAATACATAATATATTTAACCATTAATATTACATTTCCATTTATATGTTAAATGTTCTAACTGCTTCTTCGTTTTCGATTTCTGATTACGTGAGTCTATAGGCGTATTCCATTTGCCACTTTGAACTGATTCAACTTATACTTTTGAATCTAGATCAGTTGTTTTTCATTTCATTTGACTAGATCAACTGATCCTAAGTAATCCACTCACCGAGGTAGATCAGTTGGTTCAGTTCAGATTGTCAAGTGACTTTGCTGAATATAACAAACAAAACTTTAAGCAAGATGTTTCAACATTTCTACTTTCATTCGTTTCACATCATATCTTCAAATTTCCCTTTCAAATGGATAATCTTTTGCAAAATTTTATTAAAATGTTTATCGCTGTTCCTTACTGTACTACACAAAATTATTTTTATCGCTCAAAAACTTGCAAACTTGATACATGTTTTTTACCATATATATTTTGACGTCAGATTTGTCAATCGTACTAAATTTATTAACAAGAAATCAAATGTTTTTTATAAAAATGAAAGCCAACTAAATTATTATTTCTATTAAGCTTTCGGGGAGCAACCAAGAGATGGCAGGACAATATGAGCCCAATATCACCCATATAAGATACACGACCCTGGCTGTAACTATTCTCGTACGATACCATGAACTATGCAAGCTCCACCTCATTTCTAGTGTTTCACAAGAGTCTTGTATTTTTCTTGGTCTTGCATCAGTCTTGCAAAAAATGTAAGACAAGAACAAGACAAGATCTACAAATTTCAGAGCAAGACAAGGCAAGAAATTATCTTGCAAAAAAGTGCAAGAATAGCAAGATATTCTTCAATTCTTGTACTCTTGCTATTTTTGTTAATTTGAAGTACGAATATGTTTTTATTTTAGGAATATTTCTATAAATATATGTCACTGATTAGGAAAATAATGACGTTTGTACTTTTTAAATGATAATGATAATTATTATTGGCTCAATAATATAATTATTCTTTGAAATTATATAACCAAGAGAGAGGCACAAAATGCTTTCTTATAACCAAGGAGCTTTGGGAAAAAGCTTCTCTGTTATAAAGATGTCGCTGTTATGCTAAAAAATCCTTAAATAAGTGCAGCTGTATTATTCTTTGTTTATTGTTATATTTGTACATGTGACACAAAGATTAGTTATATTGTTCATTTGCGAATAGGGGAATCCCTACGTTGTAACCTGCAAGACAAGAAATATGCAAGAAAATGACAAGCAAGGCAAGATTTTTATATACAAGAGTAATGAAAGACAAGATGTATTGAAATTTCTTGCCTGGTTTTTCGAGACAAGACTACTTATTTTATCGCTCTTCGTATCTTATAGTATAATTACCTTCCTTGTAACTTAAATAACTATAAGACCTTGTTTTATTTCGAAATATTGCGCCACAGATGATAAGACTTAAACTTTGTTTCTTTGTAGACGTCTGAAAATTGATATCCTTCCTACAGCCCATCAAGTCTTTCAATGAAGAGTATCTTTTCCCGTGACAGTTTCCCATCGGAATCGAAGCATTTAATTACGGCCATAAAAAGCAATCGATGGCTTTATTCATCACGCAGGGAATGGGAATGGCACGCCGTTCAATTAAGCCGTGGGAGATGTTTAGCCAGAACTTAGTGTAACGGTAGACTAGGACAATGGATCGAAGATGCTCCCAATTCAAATGCATCGGGATATTGACTTCATAATTCGCGATGAACTGATAGTGCTTTATTACTGCCGTAGATGAACAGATAGTAGATAGCACGGAATATTAATTTATCTTGCATTAATTGATCATATAAATAATATTAGTTTCCTACCAATACTGGGCTTTGTCTACTTACTAATATTACGTATACGATTCTTGGTTTATTACTTGTTCCTGAGAGGGTTGCTTTGATTTAAATTACTTGTTCTGCAATTGTTATTTAATATTTCAGATTTACGAAAATTGGGGAAAAAAGCGTGTGGGTAATTTTACCATAAGAATACTCTCAAAAATTACTAAACCTGTTTAAGTTCGTCGGTAAAACTAGCGTATTTCGACGTTACAATCAGTTTGTTGTTATAGTGCTGGACAACATAATTGAGAATTGGATTACATCACCCCCTACTAGCATACCGTAAACATGGGATTATCCCCAAATTTATGGTACAGAAATGCAGGGACTGATTTAAAATTTTTAAATAAGTATATATAATACAGGTAAAAATGTTTGGTTTATACGTACTAAAACAAACAAATTTTTATTTTATTTATGTAAAAACTAATCCAGCCTAATGAGGAATGGTTAATTTTCTTTCAATTTTTGATCCTCATCACAGTTATAAGAATATGAAATTTTTATTAATACCGCCCCTACATATTTTCGACTCATCACCCGTTGTGAGGGTTAGCCGCAGCCATTACCAAGCTTAAGGGATTAACCAAATATCTTGTCCTATACTATACAAGCGGTATCGTTATAAACGGAATTTACTACAGTTTTTTATTGTTTCTTGAAATTTTTATTTGTACTTTAAAATCGTTTTTTTTTTTCATAATAAATGCTATTTTGTGAAGTCTTTTATGTCCAACATCTACTTTCTTAACTACTCCTGAAGTTCCCAAATCTTCACAAAATTAAACTATTTTGTGAAGCACGTTTTTGAAATTATAATATACCTTTTTAAATAAATCGGATTTTTATGCAACGCTGGGGAAAACAACAAAATAATTAAAAGTAGATTAAAAATTAAACGTTTCACTAAAATACGGAATTATTAAAATGTAATAAAGTGATATTTATAATTTGAAAGTGAATAAAAGTAGGGTCTTACCTTTTCAAATGTTTAAACTAAATCTGTTTAACTTCGTCGGTAAAACGTTTACTACTACATTATATTGAATTTATAATGCAAAACTTTTTTGCACTAATATATGATTTTTTGTTAAATTTACTTTGAAATGTGTTACAGTAAAATACGGTTATAAAGACATCGAAGGGATCCTAAAAATTTTGTAGCTAAGCCGGATGTTGCTGTAACCGATAAAGTAAAAATAATGTTATTGGTTTTTTATTGTTTCTTTAAATTTTTACTTATTCTTTACAATGTGTTTTTTTTTTCACATTATATGCTATTTTGTGAAATACGATGTTGAAATTGTACTATATCTTTTTTAAAAAAATTATAGAACAGAATTGTTAACCTTATTTATATGTCAAAATAAAATATTTGTTTTTTGTTCTTATTCTACTTCTTATGTTGTTAATTAATTTCACATTTTTTATTGACGTTAAGTTAAATATCAAATTATTCATTCGTAAGATGTTTATATTATTTTATTATGTTGTTTTGTTGTGTAGGATATAGAAATAGTGTTTGCTACATGGTAGTTGTTTTCTGGTCCTCAAGAAGTATATCCAGCCTTGACTGCGTCTCGGACGTATACGTATCCTTCGGACCTGAAAACAACAACTTTACTACCTAGCAGCACAAATAAATAATGTCGTGTGATTAGTACATCTTATAGTATATACCCTTTATTTATTTTCTTGAGGTATAGAAACATCCTGTATAAACAATAAATACATACAAAACTCTTGTTAATACTTTTCAACTTCAAAATATTCTTATCATAATTTGTTCTGTAAGACATAGCAAGATTTACAGACAGTTACCGCGCAACCAAACTAATTTGTTTAAAATGAAAAACTTACGATCAGTGTTAGTTAGAACATGATGCATCTAGTTGTAATTAGAAAGTTCGCAAGTTATCTCGCGCTCATTATGAAGCAAATGAGTTAATCTGCAATGCGGGTGGAGCCAGGGCCACAAGCGGAGATTACACCAACTGTCCAACTGTCATGCACGATATTAATGTGTGTCTGTGCACAGCGCCCTACACGTGAACTTTGATTCCGCATGAAGTTTCTTACGATGCAAATGCTTTTAAAAGTAGCTCGGCTCCTTACAGCGCTAACTTCACTATACACTCATACATATTAAACGGACGGCTACAAAGTGCAGCTCAATAGATGGATGATAAATTTAGATACGGCTACCGCACCATCAAATATTTATACGTTCTTATGATACTTGTTTTCCAGATATCAAAACGTATAAAGGGATTTCTTTTCAACTTTGATAATGCCTATTTGAAATATTAATTACATATCAATGATTTTATAATTTGGGATACCTCATATTGCTTTATTAAGGGCACACATGAACAGATAGTAATTTTGAGCACAGGATATTAATTCTATTTTGTTATTAATTGATAATACATATAAATATATTTGTGGATTATAATTTCTGCATAAGTTATTAATATTGTAGCGAACCCTGGGTCGCGGTGCGGGCGGCGGCCGCTAACGAACAGGTCAGAACACGTCCGTCCGCTCCCCATAGTTCTGATTTCCAAAGAATCGGCGAATATTCCAGAATGAAGTGTTTTACTTAAATACCCCGAGCAAAAGATCGCGAGGACAGTCTTATGTTGATACGGGTAGTGAACAGATGGTGATATAAATAAATAGACAGTGATATAAATAAATAGATAGTGATATAAATATTGTAGAAATAAATATTGCATAGTTTTAATTGTTTAAATAAATTATCTTAGTGTTTAAGTCTTTATTGATATATGTTAGTCTTAAATTAGTGTTTATATTTGTTAATTCTTAGTGTTAGTTATTTTTCATTATTCTTTATAATTCATATTTCTTTAGCTAATCTTAGTTATATAAATATTAGTGGTTTAATCAATTTTACACTTCACCTAAATAAATAAAACGTTACAATATTTACAGTCGATTTCGATTAATTGGTACAAGTTATATTTTGGACCAATTAAACAGCTTATAAAATAAAACTCTACAGAACTTTATTTCTTCCCCTAATGTAATTAATTTAAAAGTTAATTCCTGAGAGAAAAGTGCACATTCGCTAATGAACACAGATTACTTATATATCATTTGAATGAGTAATAATGTTACAAGCGAATAGAATACTATGCTTTATCCACAACACCACAACTGTAACATGAAAAATATATATTTATTATAAGAAAATATGTCATCACACTATCATCACTGTTTCACAGAATACTTAAGGGTTGGCAATTATTTCTAGTGTTGTTTAGTTACACTTTAAGCTTAAAAAGAAAGGGAAAATTTGAAAAATGACAAAACTAGTATAATTTTCTGTCTTCATTACCATATTTTGTAAAAACTAATCTCTTTTTGAACACTTTTTCACGATTCCACAATGACATTTTTTAACCTTTATTACCGAAAACATATACGTGTCCATTCTGGATGCAAAACCAAGTGTGCAAATGCTCAAGTTTACAGTAAAATATGAAAAACATTCTATATGGATACAATATGAATACTTTTCTAGCAGAAGATAATCAGTTTGTAAACACTAATTCTATTACGATTTGCAAGGAATCACCAAAAACATATTGCTCCTAAAAGCCGATAGATTGCAATCCGGTTTTTTATTGTTGTGTTGTTGTTCTTGTTACCATAACAAAAAATAAAAATAAAAAGTGTTTAAGTTTACTTTGAGTTTATTTTAAAGAAGTCCTGTATTTACAATAAACAACAAATGAATCTACTAAAAGATGCGGCAAAGTCCACCTCTGATGCAACTTGCAGTTTCCTATAATAGTATCTATAAACCTGAAGTACAATAATCCCTTGGAGTGTGAGCAAATACATAAGCCACTATTCCAATCCAACATCCCTATAGTCTCGTCAGAAGTACTCCAAGAAACTGTTCCCTATTTCCTCCGTATTTTCTTTCCAATGTGTATTTCCGGTGGGACTGTCCCATTTCCCGCTCCTCCAGTGACGTAGAGACAGGGGCAAGAGGGCGCGCGGTAAATCACTAGTTATTAGATGTTTCGGGAGCATAGCCCACTGCCTCTAGGTTAATCAATGTCCTAAGAGGTTAGAAGGAGATGGATAATGCGGATTAGATGGAAAACGAAGAGGTAAATAGGCCGGTTAACAGACCGGGAAATATATGATGGCAAATCGAAAGAGATTTTTTTACTGTATTGTCTAAGGAAGTTGATGTCGGCTTTTATATTACTTACTGACAAATAAGAGGCAATGGCTTTTCAAAAGATTTGTTACTACTTGGTTCTTTACTTCTCGATCTGTAGCCACAGGAGGTATTGTGTTTGGTAAAACATCTCAAAGATTTATTGATAAAAGAACATGTTTCATAGTCCCTCTACAACCGTTGTTGTTATTATTATTTCTATACCGGAATATTTACTTAACTTCAATTGTTTTTTTAAGCAAAAACGACAATTAAAAATATTTTCATATTGAAACATCTTATTTATTTAGGAGAAGTGTAAAAATATTTGAAATACGAATATTTATATAACCAAGTTTAATGAACGAAATATGAATAATAAAAGATAATAAAAATAAGTAACACTATGAATAAAGAAATATAAACACTAATGTAAGAATTATTAATAAAGACTCACAGCCCAAGTTCATAACATTTTACTAATTATTACATCTAAGAGTTACTTACTAAAATAGGTCAGTTTAATACTAGTGATTCTGGTTCTCATAATATCGCTGCAGCTTATTTTAACTAGTAGTAAAGTTTTTGTAGCAAACCTGTACTACTTATGAAAAAGTTGAATGAGAGAGATAGATATGTAGAAAAATAAACATGTTAGCATGAAATAAAAGATTTGTTACTACAGGTTAAAAGTGCTTAGTGTTATAACCTATAAAACAACAACATATTTGACAGTTCGACAGCAGTGTTGTGTACTGTTTAATAAAATATTAGGTAATAGGTATTAAAGGAATGGCAAATAAACGAGATCGTAGGGAAAATTGGAAACAAGAAGAAAAAATATTTATTAGATTTAGATTTAAAAATTATAGAGAACAAAAGTCAACATGGTAACATTTTAAAAAAGAGGAAATTGATTTGGATATCTATAGCCACAAAAATGGCAAGTGGAGGTTAAACCTCAAAAGTAGATTGAATTAAGCAGCAGTGGCTCTGCATGAAATCTTCTTCATAAAATGTCTTTTGGTGCTACTAATTAGCACTGCTACATTTCTCTTTTATTAGGTACTACTAAATTAGCAGCCGCCCTTCCCTACGGACTCGAAAAAAATAAAATTAAAAATTAATTAAAAACCTAGAACATTTTACTAATAAAGTAGTCGAGAAATTTCCAAAAAACCCAAGATTATATTTTAATGAAGATATTTATTTTCTTATAGTAATCAATTCAATCTTTACATATTGTATTTATTTTACCTACAATAATTCATATCCTCTATCTATCATCTTGCATCTTTAGATATAGTGGCAAATCGAAAGAGAAATATTATTTTTTATCGTTTCAATCAATCTTTCCAAAGAACGTATATATGAGGAAAACATTTATTTATGTATGTAACTTTCCCGTAATGTCGTTCAGATTGTCATTTAGCATTTTTGAAATATACCTAAGAACGTAAGAATACACAAAAGAGCAATTTTAAGAGCAAAATGTGATAACTGAATTCTGTTTGCAAATTTTAATTCAACGCATGGATAGTTATTCATTTATATTTGTAAAACCGTTACTTAGTTCCAATAATTTTTGATATATTTTGTGTATGTAGGTATAATTTTGTCATCATAGTGGAAATTCAAATTTGCAATGAATTTAAGACATTCTCACCTGACTGTACACTTGTAGTATTTTTTATAAGTGTAAGTACTTATTAACCACAAATAATGATTACTGTTACAGAATTACAAGCTCATTTTGTAGTTGATATTTGCAATTGATATCATAACAAGTCCAAATGATAGCAACCGAGTTACAGAATCCCACCCAAGATTAGTAAAAAATATATTACGACAGAATAATAATTGCAACATTTGATACTTAAACTATTAAAGGTAAATAACAGTATGTACTTCACAGTGGCTACATGCTACATTACATCCGAATGCAATATCTGTATAATGACCGCATTTAGCGATTCAATCTGCATTATACAACCACTAACCCAGTGTCCTATCTGCCCCAGATGATAAATAATTCATAACGAGTTTGATTCATGTAAGTTTTACCAGCCATTAGATGCTAATTCTGTTGTCCTCTTTGTTGGAACATTGTAGCTCTTTGTCACTGTCGGATGAATCCTTGCTATTTGCCCGCTGCAATTCACATGCAATTTTGGGGTCACCTGTTTAATTATGCCACAGGTTGCCAAAGGGTTTTAATGGTATACACTCACAGGTTATTAGGCATTGCAGGGTACGCAACTATGCTTTATCATGTGTGATGGCATATTAGTAAAATTGAAAGTTAGTTGTAAATGTCATTGTCATAACGAATATATCAAGAAATGTAGGAAGTATTATGAAAAATAAATACAGCACTTAAAAATTTCTGTATGAACATTAATCCAAGCATGATTTTATTTTTATTTTATTAATAATCGATCCAATAAGGAACAAGATCCCAATTACAAGACGAAAATACAAATAATAAGTACATAAAAAATGTTGAATAGTAGACAAAATTTCTTATAATGACGTAAATCAAAACATAATATTGCAAGAAAAAACTAATACTAGAAAGAGATGAATATTTTTTAAGCTACTAAAAGAGCATTCTGAATACTTGCTCTAATTTATGGTTTACTAAAACCAGAACTTCATTGCTCCAGAATGTACCCTAATTTCAGCAGACCAAAAATTAGGGCATACTCTTTAGAATGCTCTAATTCCTGACCAAGAGAAACCAGAGCACAATCCAGAGCAGCCAAATCTGCTCCAGAATGTGTTCTGGTTTCAGCAGACCAACAATTCGAGCAAACACTTTAGAATGCTCTTTGATGCAAAGAAGGTCTAGCAACTCTAAATTGCACTTTGCACAGACACGTAAACCACAGAATATTTACATACAGAAGCGACAATAAGACAGAGAAACGAAAATTAGAGAGAGACGGGGAAGGCCAACAAATTTAAAGAGCTCATCGTTTAAAATCCCAAAGTTTCGTCTCATCTTCGTGCCTCGCGTTTCTCTGTTTATCAGTCATTAATGCGCCTAGAAAATTTTCAATAAGGGGACAGTAATAAAAATATGAGAATACAGAAATTGATTTTTAACAAGTAACAAATATGTTATCACTTTCATAAAAGTTAGGAAAAGTAATTATCAAAAAGAAATTATTATATTTCACAAACTCCAAAGGGGACAAAGCTGTATCAGCTTTCCACCCTTTGTCGACGTCCATGTATTTGTTGATACTGGCTGATTCAAAGTTGTACTTGTTAAAGAATTATTTAAAAATACACAAATATGAAGCTTATGAGACGATTTGTCAACAAAATTTAGAATTAGACTACAATATATTTATACATTATAAAGATTATAATTTGGAGGATTCTGAATTTGTAAATTTAAAAACAACACACGAATATTTAGATGTAGATTAAGATTAAGAAAGTATATGTATATATTTTATGTTGAATATACTAATATGAATTTTAAATCTAATAAAAGGAAAAAAGAAGTAGAAAATTTTGCTTATTGATGCACTTACAAAATACAGGCATTTTGATTAATAACTATGTTTACAAAATGTATGTACCTATTTATTTCATCCAATTGTCTTTTATCATATTGTTAAATTTATAATTTTAGTATTTTTTAAATTCCAAAAAAAATCAGCCAACATATTTAAAGATTCACAATGTTCCAAGGTCATAGAAAGAAATAGGGTAACATTAAAAGCACCGACACGAAGTGTCATTTCTGTATGTAGTAACAAATGCTACTACAGCTTAATACAGAAATTATTATATTTTGTAAAAATTATAAATATGTTAATAATTGATAAACAGAGAAATTCGAGCCACGAAGATGAGTCGAAATTTTCCAATTTTAAACGATGAGCTCTTTAAATTTGTTGGCTTTCCCCATCTCTCTAATTTTTATTTCTCAGTCTTAAGCCTGTTTTACATTCAGCAACATTTACCTGCAACTTGTTGCACAACTAGTTGCGCAACACAAGTTGCCGAATGTAAAACCAAAGTTGCGGGCAACTCGTGTTGTGCAACTAGTTGTGCAACACATTCTTCAAATAGGACATGTTCTAATTTTGTTGCCTGCAACTCGCAACTTTCCCCCAGATTTAGTAATATTTTGGTTACTTTTTGTTTTACCAATCGAAATATTGCAGTTGCCTCCTTTAAATTTCAAGCACATATGCTCTTTTGCGATTCATTTTTGTTTTTTTGTTCAAATTTACAATTTTACACGAAGATCAACAAAACGTATATTTTTGTAAAAATGCAAATGGTTACAAAAACAATAAATAAACATGAACGTATCTATATAGTAACTGTCAACTGTTACGGACTACAAACTTTCCTCGGATATATGTTGGTAAAAAAATTAAAAGAACTAGTAAAGTTGCTGAAATATGTTTTCAAATGTAATACACAAGAAAATTGTTCAGCAACAAGTTGCACAACTTCGTGTTGCACAACTAGTTGCGCAACGAGTTGCTGAAAATGTTGCTGAATGTAAAACGGGCTTTATACTGTCTATATTTTAAGATTGTAATACTTTTCTTTATTTTTGCACTAAAATAATAAAATACTATATTATGTTCTGTTTTATTTACAAGGAAAATAATAGTCATCTTAATCGTAACCGTACGATTATTGTTTCATATATCATAATCATAATCGTAATCGCAAAAGTGTTAATCGTTTCATCACTAGTCATAACACTGCTGTTGACACCAGATTCCCGAAAGATTTGTAGCAACCCTTGTAGTTACATTACACGTGAAATGCAAGTAGAAAAGGTGTAGTACTGAATAAGTGAAAGGCCATTGTGTATGCTGGGCTGGTGTTGTAGTGATTGTTGATTGTTTGGGGGCCACTGCACGGGTGCATTTTCAATTAAGCATGTCTGCGGGTGATTGCGGTATCAAGGTGTTATCGCATTTGCACAAAATTAACTGCGGAGCAGGCACACGTGTTCGCCCATAATACAATCAACTATTTATTACTCGCTCCTGCTACATTTCCTGCATTCCTAATCATGCCTCTCTACTACACTTCCTGGGCACCATACAACATCCGATACGGATACAAACACGCCTAATTCATATTATATGCCCGGTCGGTTGCTAACACCCGAGGTGGTTATTGCTACAAGCTATAAATAAAGCAAAAATCATCTTTTAAATTAAATAAACATAACAATTTTCTGTTTTCATTACCTGGTCTTGTGCAAATTAATGAGAAAGATACGTATTTTTTGGTTTTGAACAATGGTTAGTAATATTTTACATAATTAGCAAGGTAAAACTTTTTATCTACCTACTTCCGTCTAACAAATGACTCTTTATTTTATTGATACCAGTTAGGTTATTAATTCCAGTATTTCACTCACAATCAAAATGGAAAATAGACATATACAGAAACATTAAGAGCTAATTTACAAAATTTAGTTCTCGTACTCTTTACAAATATTAAAATACAGTTACCTATTACTTTTATTAGATTCTTAGAGACTCTTATTTCACAATTCAGAAAATTCCAACAATTTTGTTTTAATAACTTAGAAACGCACAAAATTAAGAGTCATTCTTATTTTATAAACATCATCAAAATGTCAAAAAATAATAATTTTATAGTTATATGTGTAAGTTACTAGGAATGGAATCAAAATTCATGTTAACTTACGAGAATAGTATTCCGAGTCGCTTATTATACAGATGTCCCAAATAACTAGTTATAAGCATGGGGATCTCGAGAACGATAAAAAATGCGAGATCGGTTAAATTAGACCAAAGTTGCCGCGTTAAAGGACCATTTTAACTACATTTTTGTTTTCCTGAAGAAATGCATAGGTCATTAGATACGAACGAAAATGTGTGTGTTTTTAATTTTTCCCCATAAATTCCAAAATTAAAAGTTTAGTGTGCACCTTCTTCAGACACTTTTTTGTAATAAATTTAAGGGGAGTTTCAAAAAAAGCCCTATTTCATTTTAATAAATAATAATAAAATTTAAAAATATCTTTTGTCTATCAAAATAATAACTTTTGAATTTCGATTATAGGTTTAGAAAAGGAGCCATATTCAAATAATTATTTTTCATTCATTATGACGCAGCTAAATTATTATAACAACATAAAACAACATATCATATCATATTTTGCACTATTATCGAAAACCATTGTTGTGAATACTCAATAATTAATTATAATATAACAATAGAGTATTTGACAAGAACTTTTAATTTTTGTTTTCATAGCTAACTATGATACAGTGATAATTCTGATAGACAAAAAAGGTTTTTGGTAAGTTTTTATATTATTAAAACAAAATAGGACTTTTTATGTATGGATCAATAGCAAAAAAAACTCTATTCAAAATTATTACAACCTACAATAAACTCCATATAAAAATTTAAGTTGACACCGATAGCTACGCGATAAAAAAATCGAAAAATCGCCTTAAATTTATTATTAAAAAAACTGTCTAAAGGTTCACACTAAAATTACCTAATTTTTCAATTTTGGAAGTTATGAGCAAAAATTAAAAACCGTAAAATTTCCTTTTTCGTTAATTGGACAAATTTGGTCTTATTTAACCGACTCGTATCTTTTACCGTTCTTGAGATCCTCATGCTTAACAAGTCAACAAAGTGACATTCTCACGCACTAAAAACACAAATTTCCTGCAGTTAATACAAAAATAACTATTTGAACACTAAACATTAAATAGTCAACTTGTAATAGTATAACTTTTAGCGTACATTATTTTATTATATGTGATTAGCAAATTAGTTCAGTCAACAATGAGAATTAGGAAATGTTTATATAAATATTTACTTCAAATATTATATTTACAATTGATATAAATTTTAAATTTAATAATATATTTAACATGAAACGTGACCAGCATTTCACATATGCATTTAAATTGATGAGGCATCGTATATTCATGCACAATTAATATTATTGTTTGATCTATATTCCAATTTAAATTTTTAAATATAGAATAAATTTACTTACTCCAATATTTGATTTATTCAATACCAACATATTGTATTTCAGATACAGTGACATATTCTATGAATTTTAATATATAGGTAATACTTTTATTCGTCGTATTGGATTCTATATGGGAAAAGTGAAAATAAATAACGAATGAATGAAATCATTGCATTATTAATTGTTTTCATTTGTTTCAGGGCAACTGTGATCAACGCGACCGATTAAAAACTAAAACAAATGAAAATATGATTCGAAAACGCACCAAAAACAAAAGCAATTACCCGGAAATATGACTCTAATCATAAAATATCGAGACTCTGTTTTAATAATACGGTGAAATGTTTAAAAGTGTAAACAAAACAAATTTTGCCAAAATTACAAATGCTTCAATTGTTTATTTCATATTTAATACATAATTTCGTTTGCAATTGTCAATAGTTTGATTAAATGTTTCAAATTATTTGTATGTGACACATAATTACTTAATTAATAAATTATGGCCTAAAATATTTTGCAAAATTATATAGCAATTAATATTATTGTTTACACCGAAATAATTCAATGGCTAAATTGTGAACTATGAATAATATATTTAAACGCGTAACATATTTGTGATAAAAATATTTACTGAATTATTTTAATAACAATTAAATATTTATAACCCAATTTTACATATTTAAAATTAAAATGGTGACGAGATAACCTCAAATATTTTATTTCAATTCGCATTATAATTATTTTTTATATTTTTTGTTATAAAACATTAAATATTTATTCTAATTTATAAGCAAAGTTATTTAAATACATTTTTGTTTTTGTATAACCTAACTTTTAGTACATTTTTTCTATCCTAACTTTTTAACCTCTACATAACCTTAATTAACGTTTTTTTTTCATGTATAACCTAATTTTCTAAGTTCAAATTTCTATTTTATTTTTTTAAACAATTCTAAAATCCAGTGATTTCTCCGTTTTTAACCTAACATTTGTAAAGTAAAGTGCCGGGATTCGAACCGTGTGTCTGAGCAATGCAGCCTCACAAACCAACGATTCTGATAGCACCAGCGCTGCATAATAGCAGCTGCGCACATCCGAGATATGCGCATGCGTCTATCCTGGCGAATTTGACACCTGGTGACGTCATACAAGCCGCTATAGTTCTGTGTCTGACCACTGGAGTGCTAGCTGCTAATATGTTGCTCATATTCGTTATCAACTCGAGAAGATATGCCAAGTATATACACTCACAGGTAAGAAACCATAAACTTTCATTACCGACTATCTACTTATTTTTTGTGTAAAGTATATTGTGCAACAAGTGCAGAAAGTTGCCTATTTCCCACAAGGTGTAAAAGTGAATAAATAGTATTCCAACTTTTTATATTTATGCAATGCAATTAAAAATAAATGGATCAGTACAACAAATGGATAAATTAATAGTTATTTTTTATACAAGACGATAAAATAATATTTTATCGACAAGCGGAAAGTGTTAATTCACGAGCGATATAATCGCGAGTGAATTATTTTTTCGCGAGTCGATAATTTAATTTTATCGTCGTGTATAAAATTCTATTTTTTTCTATAGCAGGTTTTGAAGAGAAAAGAATTAGAAAAATTAAATTATTATTTAAGAACAATTTTAAAATGTCAGTAGTGTGCATTGTTATGGAAATGTACTTCTAATAAACAAAAGTTAATAGTTATTTATGATATAAGTGTTAAAAGTGACATTTTATGAGTGAGTGGGGAAGTTTGAAACGAGGCGAAGCCGAGTTTAACAAACCCCACGAACGAAATAAAATCACTTTTAACACAAATATCATACACTATTTTTCCTACGACCACAGTTATGTACCTATTAGTAAATAAAAACTAAGCATTAGAATGACATTTATGACAGGTCAAGATGTATTTGTTATGAACAACTGAACATAAGACGTGTTAAAAGTAAATTTGTTTTTTACTTTTAACACGTTGTCAATGGCAACGTTTTAAAAGTATTTACTGTGTTATAAACTGTTATTTTTAACTTGCTAAGCAACCGTTAAAAATACTATTTTTAACAGTGGTCGTAGGAAAAGTACTTTATCTACCCTTGCTGTTAAAGTGTTACTTTATCTACCCATGCGGTTAAAGTGCTACTTTATCCACTATTTTGAGTTGATAAAATTGCACTTTAACATCTGCTATAGAAAAAATGTATTTATTAATTTTTAGTTAAAAAATAAAATCCTTATATTAGCAATAAGTTTGTACACTGTTACATGATAATAGCAGTTCCTATGAAAACATAAATATCAAACGTCAAAATATGCGTTCTTCTGAATAGATTTTTTACATTTAAAGATAAAATTAGAGTGAAAAGAACGTAGATTTTGACTTTGATTTTTATTTTTCAAGGCAATTGCTATTATCAGGAAAATTTTTTTCAAACTTAATGTCAATATAAAGATTATATTTTTAACTAACAATTAACTTCCAACATATTACTGCGGATATGTATTTTTATGTAGATTCCAAATATATAGAAATGTACAGGGTGTTCTATTTAATTAAGAAAATTGGGTCCCATATCTTGAGACCCATTGGTTGAAATAAACTTTTGATTCGGTCATTTTAATAGCCTTGTGATATAGAAATTGTTTGCTAATTTAATTAACTTCGTATCTCTTATATTTCTCAAGATAATGGTGGCTCAAATGGAGAAAAAAATATAAAACTACATAGGATTCCAAAGAATAAAACAAAAACTTATAGTTTCTTGAGGTAAATTTTAAATATTTTTAAACATAAATAACTTCGTCGTATAATATTGTCGCCTATGGTGGAAAATATGCATTTTTGAAGCTTTTTATAGCATGACAAAAGTGCTACTTTCCATAACTGCAGTAGAAAATAGTATATTGTGCAACAAGTGCAGAAAATCGCCTATTTTCCACGAAGTGTAAAAGTTTCGGCACGAGACAAAGTTGAGTCCTGGAATCACACAAGATGCGAAATAGATATTCTGCACAGTGGCACAATATAATTTTTCTAGGGCCATACTATTAAAAAAAAATCGATTGTGGGAAGTACGGAAGTTTTATATATTTTTATTTTATATGTAGAAAAAATATTTTCTGACAACATATTCTGCTTTAAATTCTAGGAAAAGCGAAGGCGTATGTCCATTTGTTATTTCATGTTATTAAATTTAATTACGAAAAGCAATTTGTTTCATTAGAGCCTAAATTGATTTTTCATTTCCATTTGTGCATTTTGAAAGCTTCGCGTAAATTTTACATTTTTCTCTAATCTAGTTTTGTGGAAAGTTTTTCGCATTAAATTTTCATTCTCTATTTGCGCCATGAAATTTTAATTGAGTTAAATTCGAAATATAATTTTCAACGGAACTCTTCTATAATAAAATTTAGCAATTTAAATTTCATAGCTTTTCGGAAATCGATTTGCTTTTTTACGTCAAAAATATGACAAACATGCTGAAATAAAATGGATCATTTTCAATTTAACTTAACGTTAATTTTAAATGATTTTTTTTTAATTTAAGAAATTATTAATTTTACATTTAAAAATTTAAATTCAAACAAAACATGCGAGTTAGAATAATCGAGTTCGTGTTTTGATATAATTATGTTTGTTGAATAATATACATATTACATTTAAATAAATAATAATTGGCACACAGCAATGTTTATTTCATTTCGCACTTTGGTTCATTGTATTATTATAAATCAACAGGTATCTTTCGCTTGAAATAATTGCATTAATTATTATTAAAGAGATATATACAGTGGCGTAAGTTGGAAAATCCACAGGAGGATTTTTTTTTTTTTAAAAAGCGCCAAAACAAATTCATACTTAATTTAATGATCAGTTGTTCAATTTACTTTGTCCACTATTGCTATCTCGAGAACTGTAAGAACTACGAAAGCGTTTAAATTAGCAAACAATTACTAGTTTACAACTTTTTCAGTTGTTTATTCTGAAGAGAATTTTATTGTGAATTCAGTGACAGTAATATTTAGCCTTGGATAACAATTAGACAATAGTTATTTAGCTGATACTATTTATAAATATTTATTTATATCACCAATTTTTTATTTATTTATACTTTACATGTCGCTGACATGCACTGACTTTCTTCAAAGGCTCTCTGTCCACTCTAAGCGATACTGACTTTCTCGAGCCGCCACCACGACCCTTATATAACTGCGGACAGCTAATCTCGAACATTCCAGAGCCTTTCGGACTATATAAAATTCCCAAACAATGGCGGCGTCGATCCTATCTCACTTGACTTTTAACGCGATTACCTGATCAGACATGTCAGCCATGATGACTCATCTGCGGTGAGTCACGTTCGTTACAATTTACACTTGGTTTCTTGATGGCAATTTGTTATAATTTTTTTTTTTACAAATTATATAAATTTAAGTTAACTTTATTTTTTGTTGCAGCCCAGATATTTGCTGACATCTTTAGCTAGCAACGATTTAGCAATGGGATTACTTGTGACCCCTTTTGCAATTGTACCGTCTCTACGCCACTGCTGGCCTTATGGGGAACTCGTGTGCCAAATTCAGGTAAGAAAAATATTAAATCATCTCAATTGTTACATCTTCCAACATTATTAACATAATATCTTCTTTAGTTTGTAAAAAGAAAGTTACAACTATACTTTTGGTGTTAAATAGAATATAATAATATAATAGCTATTTATGTAATATGTACATAATATAGGTCTTTATTGACAAGACCTAAAGATTATGGCAGAGTGAGCGAAGCGAACGAGGTAAATAAATAGAGCGAGTCAATAAAGCCTAATTAAGTACGAATTGCATACAAAACTTTATGTACGACTGCGAAAATAGGTTTCTCTTAGAAAAAATGGAAAATGTTCATAATATTAGAAGAATGAATCAAGTGTGCTTTTCTGTTGTTTGAATACGAATTTGTATGGTCCGGTGTCAATGTAAAAATAATGTTTGAAGCAAGATGCAATCGTGTCGGTCTCAGAGATCTTATAATGAAAAAATAATAAAGATTCACTATTTTCTCAAGCAAGCATATATATGAAGAGACATACAGTGCGAATCGGAAATGGTGTTCTAGTAAGAATGTTGAAAGAACTTCTGAAAATTACTTTATTTTACTAGTATTATAAAGAGGTACTTTATGGCCGCAAAACTATGATATAAATCAAACTTTAACGTGCAGTCGTACATAAAAATATTTTGAAACGATTATTTGATTAAGGTATTATTTGTTAACTATAGATAAGTTCATAAAAACGTGTGTAACATAAGTATATGTGTGTACAAAAAGGACTTGTAAAACCCTAACCTATTACTACAAAGAGCATAATGAAATAATGTCATTGTTATCAAGAATATTAATTTATGTTTGGAATAATATCAAGATATTTGTATTTGTAAGGCGCAAACTTTGTAATTACGACTAAACAGATCTGCTTTCTTGTTAAAAGAAACAAGTGAAATGAAAACAAAATAATAATTCACTTGTCAATGTTTGTAAGGGTAACAAACGTCTGAAGTTCAACTGTTTCTCCGTTTCTAAGGAAGCGTTTGTTATCTTTACAAATTTCGCGTAATGAACAAGTGTCAATTATAATTTAATTAAAGTGGCGGGTTGTGTCTTGAAAGGGATTAGTTTCACGGTTTTTCAAGATCAAAGCAGCCTTTGCAAGCTTCGATTTGTGTAATGTAAAGTAATCTTCAATTTTAAATTATTGTATAATATTATTTTAACGGCTTTAAATTACAAAATTAAACTTTATATAATAATACATATTATACCGCAAAAGGATTCATATTACCACCTTGTTAACGAATCAAAGTGTCTATTGTTTAGCGTCCGCCCAACTATTATAATTAACTACATGCAGTCGAATGAATCAAATTAGAAACTTTATTTATAACTAACAATCGAGTCTATTCTGTAACTTTAACGCAGAAGCAACAATTTTTTAACCTGTTCAGAAAGTGCTATTCTACAGTATATGCAACGAAACGCGGAATAATTGAGGCAAAGCATGCCTGCATTACGAGTTATTAAATATAAAATGTTACACTTTCGTTAGAAATTAGACAGCCATGAAAATAAAAGGAAAAAAATCTATGCGACAGTTCAATGAATTATCACTGATTATATTTCTTATTATCTGTATTTTAATATTAGGTAAGTTGAATTTAGATTTTTTTAATAATATACTGATATTCCAAATATATTAAATAAAAAGTAAGATAAGAACATTAAATAAAATAAATTTTAATTATATTTACGGACGAAACATACATTTTCAAAATAATTTTAGACTACAATAAAAATTAATAATTAATATCAAATTACATTAACTATAATGACATGTCAGAGACTGTCACAATTGACAAATAGAGAATCTGTAATTTTTTTAAGTCCCATATTAAAGTCCTATGTTCCGCGTTTCATTACACACACTATATATCGTACATTTGCTTACATATTAACCAACTTCGTAAAAACGCGAAGCCAAGTTCTAAACAAGTCTCGCAATTTTAAGTTTGCCTTGTATTTTTTTTATTTAAAATAGCGGTGTTTGCAGTAGTCTAGTTTATGTAACCCGACAATGTAATAAAATATCCCTAAGTAAAACGAGCACCTCATCTGTCCTTTCCTCAATTTTTATCATTTATTTTCTATTTTCCCTTCACTTCATCTTAGTTCTAATGGTAAATATAAAATGCGATCTGTTTATTAATTAATATCAAGAAACTTGAAATTACTTGATATCAAGTCAAGCAACTACAACAGAAAATTAAGTCAAGTCAAGTGATAAATTTAAGGAAAGTCTGAATGATAATTCAGTCTCTCGTAATGTGGTACGTTTGTTCATTCTAATCATATTTTAACAACAGGAGTAAAAAAATGTATGTATTACTGATATCTGCACAAATTGCAACCTCAATAATGTACAATGACTTATTTTCCCCAAGCACTGTCTCTGAGATAAAGCATTCTTCCTTTATACATAACTCGTGCTCGCGTCACTCGATCTCCACAGAGAGCAGGAATGACACAGATCCGCTCCTGCTCCTGTTCCTGCAGGACTGCACGCAACTCCGAACTAGTTCCCGACCACGTCAGCACTAGAACACGCCAACTAGGGAGATAGTTTCCCTCCAAATTACGCCAGTAATTAGGGAAAAAGTTGCGCTAGGACCCGCTAGATACATTGTTCCTAACAAGAAAAAACGACAACCAAACTTCCCAACAGATTGGAAACTTGTTAAAAAACTATCGATTCTATATTCTTTAGCCTACGTCTACACAAATAAAATAAGGTTTTTAGACTAGAAATACGCTTGAAATCGTCACCTGTGGTTTCTTAGATACACCTGAGGTGTACATTACTAGTACTTGCATTTTAGTTATGCATGAGGGTATATACATACACTCAAACTAATTAGTCTCCGTTTATAGAAGAGAAATACGCTTGATATTGTCACCTGCCAACTTCCCTAGATACACCTGAGGTGTACATTACTAGCACTTGCATTTTAGTGATGCATGAGGATATATGCACACACTAAAACCAATTAGTATGCGTACACCAGTGAAGAAAAAAGATTCATATTCTTTTAAAGTTTTTTTTTATTAAATATATATATACACAAATTAAATTTTATATTATCTTACTATGTTAATAAGTAAAATAATGTATCGGCTTCCTGAATTTTTCGTAATGAAATCGAGAAAAAAATTATTATATTTTTTCTATAGCAGATGTTAAAGTGCAATTTTATCAACTCAAATTAGAAGATAAAGTAGCACTTTAACAGCAAGGGTAGATAAAGTAACACTTTAACAGCAATGGTACATAAAGTGTTTTAACTTATATTTATTTGAAGTACATTTCCGTAGCAACTCACACTATTGACATTTTAAAATTGTTCGCAAATAAAAATTAAATTTTTCTAATTTCAACTTCTTTAAAACCAGATACAAAAAAAAATTGAATTTTATTCACGACGAAAAAATTAAATTATCGACTCGCGAAAAATAATTCATTCGCGATTATATCGCTCGTGAATTAACACTTTCCGCTTGTAATAATAATATTTTATCGTCTTGTATAAAAAAAATACTACTATTCAATTGTATGTAATTCTCCTACACGGATATATGAATTTTGTTTTAGTTTCCCACGGCGTTGCCAAGTTATATAGGACAATAAAATACAATTGAAAAAATATAAAAATATATAGGGTGTTCCATTTAAAAAAAGACACATAATTCTCTCCGAACCGTAATGCAACACCTTCTATATGTGAAAATAATTTTACGTTATGCTCCTTGAGTAAACGAATATATTCTGTTAATAAATTTATGCTATATTTCTAACGACAAGGGAGATATCGAAGATGGGCATTTCGATGACTCACCCAGTATTTTAATAATGCTTTTATTTTTGAATAGTTAATGCAAGCATGTAGTGCATGTTTATTGAATACTTCCGTCTAATATGATAAAGAGGGGAATATTTTTTGTCTTTATTTGTTTCTTACGTATCTAGTACAAACGTGTGATCTGCTGTAATCTTTCATTAAATAAAGCATTCGGATTGGCTGAAAATAACATACAAATGTAGAATAACCATTGTAAATTTATATAAAAATTGTAATCCTTCCATTACATTTTATCTATTTTTCCCATGCATCTCTTTCATTCCAAACCTTCCATCACTTTGTAACTTTGCATACCAAAATTAGAAAAATAATTTAACCCGTCCATAAAGAAAATAGAATTGATATATCCGGCGATATTGACATGGACATGAACATTCCCTGCCATTGTTGAGGAGCATGTCATACCGTGTGACGGGTCGTCAGGGGTGATGGGTGATTCAGCCGTCACGTCGTCACGTGTTCGTTACTTGAGCGTTACCGGCCGTTACCGGTCCGCGCCGTGCCACCGCCGACCGGAAATGGAAAAAGCTCGCTCGATCCGCCCGGAAACAAGCAGATAGCTACGCGACGAGAAATTATTTGCTCTACTAAGAAACACATCGCCTAATTAATAGACGCACAGAACTTACAATTTGTCGCCGAACGAGTTTTCTATATTTTATTTTATTATAAAATAAATTTGAACCCCTAAACCAAAGATATAAATATTTATCTTTTAATTAAATGGCCGAGCACATTCTATCAATGAGAAATACAGAACCTACAATAAGTAGATTTATACTAATATAAATTTTATATCGTCTTTTTGATTATCACCTAAATATTTGTTTCTATGCAAGCATATGTCTATTAAAGAATCACATGTAAACGAAATTATTAAACAATTATATAACAATAATGACAGTAAGATTTTGATCTTGGTTAAGTATGTCACGGTGCTGATAATTTTATGCAAATGCATATCTTTTTTTGCTAAGCATATTTTCATATTTTCTATATTTTTATACAATTCTTGTACTTAGAGGCTTATATTTTAAATTTAAAAATGCATATATAAATAAATAAATATATATATTCTTGCATATCTTGCGATTGATTGATTCTGACTTGAGATTCACTTTTTGTAAATGTGAATGAACAAAATTTTTCATAAATAATATAAAAAGATCCATGAATTTATTGGAAAATTTACAAATAGTTGTCGTTACTGCATAAGAATTACGAGTAAATTTTACCAATTAAATTCATAGCTCGAATTATATTCGCTTGATTATTTTACGATCGACAACAGTTCAAACATAAAATTTACATATCAACAAAATATAAGCATGACAATTGCTACTCTGGGTTTATCAAATTTTTCACAACGAATTGGGAACTGCCATCAAATAAAGCAAATGAAAATGTACACGTGAATACTTATTGAGTAAATTTCAACGTTCAATAAGTCGGTAAAACTTAAATAGTTATTTACGATAAAATACAAATACGAACGTAAAACAAAAATTTTGTCAGTCACGAACGTGTTAGAATTTTCAATCTAATCAAAAAAAAAAATTCTTTTATCTACAACTATTGAAATATGGGTACATTATACGTGTGATACTACATATAATATAGGTACTACTCATATTACACAAGTGTAATATGAAAAGTTATATTACACGCTACACTTTTCTGTAATAAATAGAGCATGTAATGTAACATATAACATTTTAATAAACTGTTAATTTATTAATAATATATTTTTTATCATAAATAAATGATTATAAAAGTATAATAAATACAATTTGAATAGTTATATTGACATTTAAGTGCTACTGTGGCGCCATCTGTTAAGCAATATATGAACTACTCATACCTAACTGAATATTTAACAAATAATATCAGATTTTTTATATGCATGATAGTTGTAGATAAAGTATAGTATTTGACTCGCATAATATGGCTACATTACACGCGGATGATTAAAAATACTCGCTGCCGCTCGTATTTTTAATTACATCCTCGTGTAATATAGCCTACATATTAGGTATGCTTGTTAAATAATATACTATTATTGATTTGAATTAGGATCACTAAAGTAAATAACAAGTTTACTTTGAGAAAAAAATGCCTACTTTACTCTTCACTTTCGAAGACTGAAGTAGCACTTTTTATCCCTGAGGGATTAAATTAATGTACAAGCATTATATTACAACAGAAACAAATAATGTATATAACGTAGTCTAGATTACCAGAGAAAGGTGCATAATGATGTTTTGTTTTCAAAGCTGTCATGTATTTGACAGTTATGTAAATATAACGAAATTATTATTATATTAAAATATATATGCGAAAGTGCAAAAAATAGTGCATGTACCACAAGACTACAGTGTTTTTAATCCCTCAAGTAGTTATTCACTTCTCAGGATTAAAGCATGCACTATAGACCCTCAGTATATAATATATTATTGGATGTTACCGTATGAAAAACTTATAAATAAGGAGTTATGTAGTACAATAATTATTGTTTTGTGGTAAACACTTATATATTTCAGAAAAACCTGATTTAATAAATGCATATTTTTATATTATTGTGTATATTATGCGCACATTTCTATCAGCTCTATTTATAACATTCGAGGTATAAACTGAGTCGGAGTTTACGGAGCCGAGGTTCATGTTGCTTAGACATTGTGGGAAACGTAGTATAGAACTATGTTGTAAGTAATAAACAATTGCAGTGCACAGGACTCGAAGTAGGGTTGTTAGAACCATAATTGCAAAGTTAAATGCAATGAAGCAGGCAACCTAGTTTGAAAGAAGATTTCAATATGCTGGCTATTACCAACTTCAATCCGATTAACTACTTTTATTTATCGGGATTGGAAAAGAAGTTCTCAGATGAAAAGAACTGAGAAATTGATAATCTTTAGATTGAAATCTTTCTTGCTTGGAAAAAGATGTTCTAAATATAGCTACATTCATTTATGTATATATTTCTTTTAATGTACGTACTTTTCATTTCACTGCTATATTTCAGTAATTATCTACCTACTAAAATTATTCTTAAATTAAAACCAAATTATATGTAACCGTCTTATTTTATAATTGCAAAGCAACGAAATAGACGGAATCAAAGAAAAAATTCAAACTGAGAACAAATTTAAAATCAAAAGTTTTCCTTCCAATTAAAATATTAAAAACATGATTTTTGGCTTTTTAAAATGAGATAAAATAATAAGTGAACTTCTCATCAAGTTAATTTCTTTGACTTTTAAATTGCATTTGTCTATACTTGATCTAATATTATGAATTTAAAAGTTTAATAAATGAAGTTGACTAGAACTATATCCATAATTTAATAATAAAAATTATATTTTATATTCGATAATTAATATTTTCACTGTCAATCCAATCAATTATAATAATTGTCAATGTCAAATATAAAACATTTATTTCCATCCATAGGTAAACAGATTAACCTCAATTTTAATAAATTTACCGAGTCACTAATTATTTGAAATTATTAAATGGGGCTAGGTAGAAACAAATTTATTATATTATTTTTTATAAAAAATATCATATATTCATAATTAATTCAGATATTTTAGAAAAACACTTCAGATCTTCATAAAAACAACACTTTCAGTTGCACGATTAATACCAAAATCTTCCCCTATCTCTCTCTCAGATGTGAGGAAACGTTCCGATTTTAAAGAATGGGTCCTTTAAATTTGTGCACAATCTCTATCTCTCTCCAATTTTCGCTTCTCTGTCTTACTGTCGCTTCTGTATAAACCTATTCTGTGCTTTAGTATCGATTTCAAAAAAAAAATAGTTTATTTCAATGTACCAGTAATAAAATAGATTCTATTACTCTAACCTTTTCTGTATCACTTGTAATAAAATTATAAATTCTTGTTCAAAACTACGATAGCCAAATACGTATTAGTCATAAATACTACAATGTAAATGGAAGTATTTATTTGTGTATTTTCTGTCAGTGAATAAACCCGTGTTTATTGTTATGTTTACCCGTGTTTTTTCGTGTTAAAACATGTTGATTCTTGATTCGCCAACGATATGCTTATCTGGTTTGACACAAGTCCTGATGGGGTTAAAATGAACCCAGCGTCCCTCGACAGTGGAGGAATTTTTCATAAATATTCATGAAAGCTGTATGCCATTTGGGGGAAGTTTTTGCGGAAATTTAGCGGCGGCAGTAAAAAGTCCTATAAAAACCAAGATGGACTTGGACTCACCTAAGGCAGCAGAGTCTGCATCGCGGTCAGGATCAGGATCAGGATCACGATTCCAGCTCGTCCTTTTTGCCGCTGTGATTGTACTGGAATAAAAAGAAAATATTGTATCAGGACCACAAAAAGGGAAATACAGAAATTATAAAAACATAAACATTACTTCTTGTGTAAGCATGAAATCTTTAAAAATAATATATATTTTTAAAAAGTAGGTCATAAAGTTATTCTAGAGGTCCTTAGAAGTTCAGACCTTTTTTACCCTTCTAAGATAAAATATTATATTATACATTTCTAATACTTTCCAATATTTCTAACAATTTATGTTTGCATGATCAGGCACAGAAAAGTTTTATTGATTGGGTTTCCAATAGTAGCAATATATTGCTAAGTCTAACAAAACAAGAAATTTGAGAACCGTTTTAGAGCGGCAAGTAGGTTCATGATTAGTATAAATTCATAAAAATGTTTTAGTAAATTCATTTATTTCATTGTGTAATCATAAACTTGTTTTTCTCTTGCCAGTGATATAAATTTAATTTAGTTTTAAAAAGAAATTACTATAAATAACTTGTTAAAAGTTATTAATAATACAATAATTCGAATAAACAAGTAAATACTTAGAAGTTAATGGGCGACATTTTAAATAATTAATAAATTAAAAATGTAGAAAATTATATTACTATAAGTTGCATTTCATTATGTGTGGATTTAACTCAGTTTATATTTAAATTTGTAATAATTTACATTTAATTGTGTTGTTTATAGTAGTGACATATTAATTTGGTTTTGTTTCTTTTTCTCGTACAAAAGTTATTTATCATACTTTGTAAAACTAAATCAAAATAGTACAAAATAATACAATTGAAAAAAGAAAAATATAACATTTTTGAATCTGAAATCAAATATGGTTTGCATTCAAAAAATCATTGTAATCTAGTAGTTTTGCTCAAAATCTATCACGAGAGAGAGAGTATCCGTAAATTTTTGAAATTCCATGTTAATGTCTTATGTTCCGCGATTCGTTGCAAACGTGCTATTCTGATGTCTATAAGTAACCGGTAACCGTGAACAAAAAAAAACGGTTTTAGCAAACATTATCTTTTATTTTATTAATATCATTTAGCGCGAAAAAAATAAATATTTTTGTTATATCTGTTATATTTGTATTTGAATATGAAAGTTTCTACAATTTACATTTTATTGGAGAGTCATAAAAATAGGTAGGCTCTTTCTCAGATGTACGCATCAAGTTTACAATTGAAAAATAACTTACATTTACAATTTACAATTAACAATTTTTGTGAATATTTGTGTTTGATTTTGTATGCAGCACGAAACATTATCATCCAATTTTTAAAAAACGGTTTTCGAACTAAAACCCTTATTTTTATAACTTTGTCAGTACGGGTTAACCGTTAACCAGTATTTTTTTTTGGTTTCATGCCCTGAATAAAATCAATAATTTACTAATTTCTTAGTTTATTTTCTTTCCCAATGGTTAGCCTCTTAAACAAACACCCTGTACAGGATAGTTTATTATCTGTATAAAACAAGTAAACATATGGAAATGGTCAGTAAATGAATATCTAAAGCAATGAAATAACCCTTTGAGGGTGTGATATTTATTTAAATCTGTTTTTCATGTTTGCCGTTATGCGGCTTTAAATGGATGTAAATATTGTAAATTGATATTGTGAAGTAGTAGGCGTGGGGCCGGGGCCAAGGGGATATCATTAGCTTGATTTGGGGCTAAATTTAGCTGTGAATTTTCGATACTCCCTCATTAAATTCCACTAGGGGTGCGCAATTTCCACTGCCAATTACCCAATGGCAAATGGAAAATGTAAACCTTTTTTGCGATGTACAAATAGTCAACTGTCAAAGATACCCTCCCAATTTGTTCCGGCCAAACGGAATTTTTCAGGGGTTTATTTACTTTTCTAGTTTTCTAGTTTTCATTTACTAGCGCAACAACCTAACTATTTCAAATAACATTTATTTATTTCTAAATTAAATAGACACATTTTATTTTGGACTTTATGAACGATATTTTTATTGCAATTTTACCGTTTTTGACTTTTAAATATTTTGACGTTTACGGATTATTTGTTATCAACTTGTAAATCAACGTTTATTTTAACTTTTTAAAACTTACAGACAATTTTAAGTAATATTCCCAGATACTGTTTAAATTTTATATAGTCGCAAGAAAAATATATCATATGCCTATGTGCGTAATCATTCCCTGCACATGTTTAAGTTTTAATTTTAATTTTAGTTATTTTTTTTTAGTTGCGATAGTATGCATACTCCATACTTTCAAAAACTAAAAATTAAAACTGACAGCTGTCCCAAAATATCACATGTATGTCTCCGAAAATGTAAAAAAAACAATGTATATCATAAATAAATATTCATAATATTCAAAATTTAATTTAAAATGGATTGTGCTGTTTTACATAGAAACTGTGCAAAGTAGAAGAATTTATGGTATTGCTGAAATTAAAATTTTAATAAAAAACGAACAATGTAAAAAGAAAAATAGATCTGAATGGTGGGTTCACTATTTAAACCAATATTGTGTACATTGTATTCAAAAAGGGATATTTGATAACCTCAATTATGATATGAATTATAATAAACAGGAAATAATAAAACATAGCAAGAAGCTAACACATATGTACTGCAATTAAAACATAGAACTGTAACTAAATCTTCAAATTAAAACAAACTTAAAATTAAAACAGTAGCTGGGAATGAGTCTTTAGTAACTGAGAGAATTTGGTTATAATTTTAATTTGAATACGCAAGGTAACAGCTTTTTTCTACGATCATTAAGATATATGTTTGTTATATGTTTGTTATTGCTAAGGATACATAGTACATTGTAAAAACATTTTCATTTCCCATGGTAACCATAGACAACGTGAAGGTATAAATTCATATTTCACAGTTCTGTCAAAAATCGTATTGTTTAATTTTTGTTTTGCAGCTAGTTGCTAGGAAGTAGTGAAATGAAGACATCTTTATTATTAAAATATAAATGAATTAGTAAATAATATTGTGGTCGTAGAAAAAGTATAGTGTACAACTCGTTTGGAATGTGTATTTCATACTCTTATGAAAAAAATGACCTACTATTTTGTACTCTTACAATAAAAATATTAATAAAAAGAGTAAAGAGGACAGACGAAAAGTTATGTGCAGGCCTCATCAGATTTTACTATTTATTATAATCAGGGCATGTAACCGGTTAAAAAAACCGGTTAATAAAAACCGGTAACCGATATTTTTAACGAAAATTGCGAACTTTAACCGTAATTTTAACCGATATTTTTCAGGCCGAAAATACCGGTAACCGTTAACCAAAAAAAAATAAACCGGTTTTAGCGAACATTAACCTTTATTTTAATATCATTTAGCGAGAAAAAAAATTAATATTTTTTTTATATCTGTGTTTTCTATTTGGACATGAGTCATGACAGTTTTTACAATTAACATTTTATTGGAGTCATAAATGTAGGTCTCTTTAGCCGTTAAGGTTACTTAAAAAGTCCAAATAAATACGGCCTTTGTCAACACAGGCAAGTTTAAAATTGAAAAGTGACCTGCATTTTTCTGAATAAATTACTGGAATTTTTGTGAATATTTATTAATTAAATTGTTTTTTTTTAATTGTTATATTTTCTCAGATGGTAATTTTTTATTATTTTTATAAATTATTTATTCTATAATTTTTTTTAATCAAATATTTGTAATTACTTTTTTTTTAATTAATGTTAATAATTTTTTAAACCGATATATTAACCGGTTTAAACCGGTTTCCAATTTTTAAAAACCGGTTTTCGAACTAAAACCTTTAATATTATAACGTTCTCTATAAGGGTTAACCGTTAACCAGTATTTATTTCGGTTCCCTGTTTGTAACTAACTTTTAGTAATTTCTAATTACAGTTGAATATAAAAAGTTACAACTTTTAGGTTTTTACTGTAAAATTTTTCATATACAGCTGAAATATTCCAAAAATACTCATGTATGAGTCCAAAATTTTGGTTTTTGATTGTTGACACCCTTTAAACCCAATTTTAGGTCAGGTTTGGGTTCCTTTTTACCCATTTTAAGGTGTGACAAATTTCTAAATGTACTATACAATATGTTTAGACACTTTTCAACTCATTTTTGGGTATAAAATGCAACACATAATCGTGTTAAACTTATTTTTTTAATTATGAACACCTAAATCATTGTTAAGCACTTTAAACCCATTCCAGGGTGTGAAATAACCCAAATAAACCAATTTTTAGGTAAAATTTATTGATTTTTTTGAAAAAACCAAATTAATAGTCGCCGATGCGCTGATTTCAAATTTTCAAACCGAATTTAATTATCTCTTCCCATTCCTGAGATATTTGGCCTCAAAGATGCACCTCAAAAAAGTGTGTTTTTTGAACATATCTCTAAAATGGGTAGAGATACAATATCAACGATTACACCAGTCGACTCTACGCGCAAAGTTACATAAAGAAATGTTTTCTCCGCATATACGATCTTTGGAACGATTTGGTGAAAAATGAGAAAAACGAAAAAACCTGAATTTCAATTTTTCGCTTAGAAACTTTTTGTTATCAAAATTTTTTATATTCTGGTCTTACGTAAATACAGATGCGCTGATTCCAAATTTTCAAACCGATTTCAATTATCTTTTACCGTTCTCGAGATATTTGTGTTCAAAGTTAGACCTGAAAAAATCAGTTTTTCAGGAATAATTCTGAAATGGGTTCAGATACGACTTTGGTGACCTCACCAATCGATTCTACGGGCAAAATTACATTTTTGTACCAATTTTCAGATTTTTATTCCAATGGATACAAATTTTATAGAGGAAAAACGAAAATCGTCAAAAATCGAAAAAAATCGCAAGGGGTTCATCAGGCGATTTTTCGATTTTCGCGATTTTCGTTTTTTCGCTCTGAAAATTGTATCCATTGGAATATTAATCTGAAAATTGGTACACTTATGTAATTTTGCCCTTAGAATCGATTGGTCGAGATCGTATCTTGACCCATTTCAGGGATATTCCTGAAAAACGATTTTTTTCAGTTCCAACTTTGAACCCAAATATCTCGAGAACGGTAAGAGATAATTGAAATCGGTTTGAAAATTTGGAATCAGCGCATCTGTATTTACTTAAGTCTGAAAAATGAAAAGATTTGGACCCAAAAAGTTCTCCAGCGAAACACTGAAATTCCGGTTTTTTCTTTTTTCTCATTTTACACCAAATCGTTCCAAAGAACATATATGCGAAGAAAACATTTCTTTATGTAACTTTGTGCGTAGAATCGACTGGTATAATCGTTGAGACTGTATCTCTACCCATTTTAGAGATATAGTAAAAAAACACACTTTTTTGAGGTGCAACTTTGAAGCCTAATATCTCAGGAATGGGAAGAGATAATTAAATTCGGTTTGAAAATTTAGAATCAGCTCATCGGCGACTATCAATTTGGACTATTTTAAAAAACCAAAATTTTTGACCGAAAAATGGGTCATTTTGGATTTTTTTGGCTGTAAAATCAAAATTTTAAGGTGCAAATCTAAATATTGTTAGTTTTCATGATTAACTATGATTGTAAATTACTTGGAGATGAGAAAAGGTATTAATTTTTATTTGGATATGGTTTGGAATATATTTGCGAATATAGATAACAATTATCAAAACAAAATTTCCAAATATAAGTACTTCCGGTCATCATTTCCGTTGTAGGCCAAGGTTCGTGGTCCAATTAACAACTATCAATTGTTTTACAGACATCCTTTTGTTTAGATAAAGTTCATTTGTCCTAATTATTTGTTTATTAACTGTTTCTTATATTATTATTTCCACCTTCTATATACAGGTGGCTCAATGAAAATGATCAGCGCAATTTTTGGCCACTTAACATCAATTTTGCAAAAAAACGCTCGAACACGTCATTTTTAGTATAAAGGGGGAACACCTGAATGGATTAGTTCCAATGGCATAACTTCAACCCTAAAATGGGGGTGGACTGCACCTCAAAAATTTTAAATGGAAAAGAGTGTCAAACATGACACAGTTCGAAAGGCCTTTCAATTCTCTTCTCAACAGTTTTTTTATTTTTCAAATCCGATCATTAGTTCCAGAGAAATATCGTTTAAAACAAATTTTGTCAGGTGTTTAAAATTGCAATCAAGTAGGCTTAAACAAATGACAAAATCGAATATCAGTATTTTTCCCGTAACGTAGAGGGCCGAAATAATAGGATAATATACTTTTATAATCTCGTAAATAATACAGTCACAGATGTAAAAGGAATAATAAAAGTTAATATATAAGACACAAACTAATAGCACTTTAAAAGTACACAACTTAAGTGTACTATTACTCAAGATCACACCCGTTGTATTCTTCAAAATGTTCCATGTCGATTATCTTTTGTTTTCTGCTAAAATATTTTAGAAGTAACTCGTGTTTGGTATCAAATGAAAGGATTATTTGATGAGGGCTGGCGTGTAGAAATGACAAAAAAATTCCTTGTCGAATGTCTTTTGTTTTCAGCACTCTGAGATAGCGCGTAAGTCGTACTTGGTATCAAATTTAAGTACTCAACTATGTTTGGCGTGCAAAAATGTCAAAAATCATGTAACAGGCTTTTGTTTCTGGAGAAGTTGTCGCATTTGGTATTAAATGTAAACAAAAATTGCGAACTTTAACCGTAATTTTAACCTATATTTTTCAGGTCGAAAATACCGGTAACCGTTAACCAAAAAAAAAAATAAACCGGTTTTAGCGAACATTAACCTTTATTTTAATATCATTTAGCGAGGAAAAATTTTAATATATTTTTTTTTTATATGTTTTCTATTTGTATTTGAACATGAGTCATCACAGTTTTTACAATTAACATTTTATTGGAGAGTCATAAATGTAGGTAGTTTCTTTGGCCGTTAAGGTTACTTAAAAAGTCCCAAATAAATACGGCCTTTGTCAACACAGGCAAGTTTAAAATTGAAAAGTTACCTGCGTTTTTCTGAATATATTACGGGAATTTTTGTAAATATTCATTAATTAAATTGCTTTTTTTTAATTGTGATATTTTTCTCAGATGATATTTAAATAAAAATTTAATTAATTATTCTCTATTTTTTTAATCAAATTTGTATAATTAATTTGTTTTAATTAATTTTAATTATTTTTTAACCGATATATTAACCGGTTTAAACCGGTTTTCAATTTTCAAAAACCGGTTTTCGAACTAAAACCGTTATTATTATAACGTTCTCTATAAGGGTTAACCGTTAACCAGTATTTTTTTCGGTTACATGCCCTGATTATAATGCATCAATTCAGTAAAAACACTCTATAAAACTCAGAACAGAAGAAGTACTTTTGTTAAAAGTGACGTTTGGCCTCATAAAGTGACCTCGGAATACGGGCCAATGTTTTTCGTTTAATTTTGGAGATCATTTGAAAATAAAGTTAAAAATAATATTTGATACAATAATATTTGTACAACTAATACCGCACATTAATACTATTTCTATCAACTTTAACATAGTTTTTACGACTTTGCAAGTAAATAGTCCACAAACTATGCATAAAGCAGTCAATGCACTGATCAATTGAGATTTTATTCAGTTACAACTTTCGAACGACCTGATGTTTTCTTGTTTTGGGTAGTTCATATGCCCATGTGAAAATGCAAGTAAAAATATATTATGTATGTTATATTCATTTGAAATGTGTCAAATAATGATATTTATGCAGATTTATATATTCCAAATAAAAATGAATATCTTATCCAATCCCATAAGAAAAAGTATAAAAATCTATAAATCCCATTCTAGTGAAATCCTTGAATCATTGTTGCCAACACATTATCATAAATATCCCCTAAACATAAACATATATCACTCACAACCGATACATTCGCTGGGACGTGTTGCCACCCTAAGAAAAAATAACCAAAACATGTGGAGAAAGAAAACAAAAATTAAATTCTATAAGTTGCCTCACATGTTTAATATATACATTCGCGGAAAAAAGCCAGACATCATCAATCTTACAATGTAAGAAGATGAAAGGTTTCACTGGGCGTTTAGTAAAAAACGTATTAAAAATAAAACCACTTCTATTACATCTGAAAATTTGTAGCTTGCCTGCTTTCACATCGTATACATGAAGTCTTATTTTAAATATTTTTAAATTAAAATTTACAATTGTAAAGATGTTAATAAGTATACATCCGTAATATTTTGCGTTATTAGCAAGGTAAAACAGTTTTTTTCTTCGACCACTAAAGTAAACAGCCATTATTGTACAACTTTATTTATCGAAATTATATTAGCAGAATAAATAAGACAAAATTAGTTATAATTAATTTAGGGCCGGTTTTTCCACCTCTGGTTAAAGTGCCGGTTACCTTAACCGGCGGTCAATAGAAAAATATCGCATCGAAAATCTGATATAAGTTGTCAAAAATATACGTTATTTACTATTTCGATGCGATATTTTTCTATTAACCGATGGTTAAGGTAACCGGCAGTTTAACCAGAGCTCCAGAGGTGGAAAAACCGACCCTAAAAGCATTATAACTAATGAATAAATAAAGAAATGTTCTACATAGTAGGTATTGTTTTAATGAGTTCATAATAGTGTCAATTTATAATTTAATGGTTGACAGTTTGACATAATTATTTTTATGTTCTGTAGTTGACGCTATTTACTAGTCATGAGTCAATTCTTTCACTGTATGGTGTGATCTAATAACAGTCAAATAGTGGTTGTAGAAAAATAAAGTACATAATTTGAGTTGTCAAACAATTACGCACGCGTAATATGCATCTTACAACTCTTAATATGTAATGTACTATTTTATAACGTAAATAAAATTAAAATTATAAGAAATCTTGTCAGATACTAATGTTTTGTCAATGAAAAGTCAAGATAACAACAAAAAATTTTTTTGAACGAGAAATTGCGGTAAGTAGAGTTTTTAGAAGCACTCTTTATTATTAATTTTTTATTTTAATAATCTCTAAAAGATTCAAAATTTTAAGTTACTTTACCGCACAGCGGTGCGTAAAATCAAAATTACCGTAGACGGCAACAATGTTTATTTCATTTTGGAATCAGAAAATCGTTTATACGCCCTCAAATGAGGCATAATTTGGCTTTTATCGCCCGAAGGCGTATAAAGTTGCTAAGCAATAGTTACTCAAAAAATTAAAATTGAGGTTAAAGAATAAATGTAAAACAATATAATATATTTTAAATTCAACAAAACTATTCAAATTCCTTTTTATATAAATATTTTCAATTTTAGAAACCAACTTGATGTGTACAGCCTCAAATTCCATTAATATTTTGCCAGAATAATCAGTTCGTGACGTTCCATATACAGTGACAGCGACACTTTGATAATATCAAATTTATTTAAAAACCAACAATCTAACAATGCCAACTATATATAAAGAAACCACAGCATAGAATATATACCTACAGATTTTGTTCATTTCAAGTATCAAAATGAAATAAACGTTATATATTATAACGTCGAGCTTTAAACATTCCCTCGTGCTATAATCTTTTGATTATATAATACATAAATAACTATTACACTTTAGAAAACAAAAAATATATATTTTGCGTTGTCGGATATGTTTACATTATTTACCAAACGGTAAATAAATGGTAAATGGCAACATAACAAGAATGAAAGTTTAATGTAAAAATAACAACTTTTATCAAATAAAAAGGCCTTAATTTTTATTATGTTATCGCGTCGATCTAGCAAATATAGTTTTTTATGTGTTAAAGACAGTAATTGCTTTCGATCTGTTGAGGATGGTTTTAAATAATCCAATCCAATAATACGAAACTCACTGTCTGTAATGTATTATTATTGTTATTATTATAAATCATAAGATTATGGATTATATCTTGTTAAAATTCAATAGGTATAAATATGTTGCAAATTACGTATTTATCATTCCACCCGCGTATAACGTATTAGTATACGTTATATTCCACTTTCCATAGTTATTTGCTGCTAGGACTGTAATAGTAATGCGATCACGTACAATTTTCCATCTTGTATATAAAGTATTTATGTTTTACTTCGAAGATAAAATAGTGTTTGTAAGTGGATGTTTCTTTATGCGTCTCTTCCCAAGACAAGAACTACTTTAGTTTAATTCGTTAACTTTCATCTAAGTTAGCATAAATAAACATTATGAATGCGTTGCTTTGAAAGAAGCTATGCTGAAAAATCCCCGCATTTGCTCGACCAACTAACCTAGATTCAGATTTACTCTCTTCTCAATGCAACCAGACGGCGCTGGGCGTCTCTGTCCGCCGCGACGCTGCGGCTTCGCTCCCTCTCTTTCCGACTGATTTGTTCTTTTCCAGACGCTAATCCTTATCCACTTTATACTCACGAGTTGTGTAGCAAATAAATATATCAAGCTCTCGTTCCCAGACGACATTTACGGGAACCGTCATACGGGAATGCATCTTTAACTTTTTATACACATTTTTGCATGTATAGTATTTCCACGATAACATGGATACAATAATAAAGAATCATTAAATTTTATTAAAAAACTTATTTATAAGAAACAAAATAGTTATTACTACAGTATAATAACGCGTATTACAATATAATATAGCTATTAACATACCTAGGATTGTTATGAGTATCATAAATGCCGCAGATGTCAATATAATATGTGACCAAATTTTGATTTTTAGATATATGATATTACAAAAAAATTCCCGTATTTTTTACATCGATTCATTATTCGTAGTTTACGAGAAAATAATTAATATAAATTTGGGAAAGGCATGCTGTCACGTCATCGTCGTTGAATCGTGAAAGAAGAGAAATAAACAGTCTACCTTTCTTTTCCAATGAAATTTTGAATATAACATTCTGACACCTTAGATTAGATCTGTTTTGATTTTGGTGTTAATCGTGCAACCGGAAGTGGTGTTTCTAATGATTCTGTGTGACGAGACTGGACGACATTTTTCTTTTTCTCGTATTGTCTCATTTTAAATGTAAAATATTGTATCCCGTCTCATTTATCCTCGTCTCGAATATTATTATCTAATCTCGGTCCCGAATCTCGCCGAGATATTTCGAGTCAACATTTGTGCGTAGTGTTTCCATACCTAGGGAAATTTCCCTAAATGTATGAAAATTGAACAATCTTTTAGTAAATTAGGAAAAAAATATATATTTAGGAAAAGATACAATATAATTTTATGTTACAACTAAATTTTGTCTTTACGTACCAGATAGTCACAAAAAATCTGTTTTCTGATTTTGTTTTATTGGTACACTGTTCAATGGCGTATGGAATTTTTTGGTTATCAGTTTAAATCTTTCAGTTGTTGATGGTTTTAAGTAACTTCATTCTTAGGTTATCTAGTTTTATAATATGACATTTAGGACGATATTGCAGGTTTCTATTGTACTAGTTATTTCTTACTCGCTGATTTTACATAGTTCCTACTGATACTTGTTTATTTTTTTATCTCTGCATTCTATGATCATCCTAGTAAAGTTATATCTTATTTTTCTAGTAGATGTATTTGCCGCTGGCGTATAGAAATAGCTACATTTCTACTTTTGTGGCATAGAAATTTAATTTCTACCATGTGAATCAATTCACAAAAGATGTAACATTTATGACCTTTGATAAAAATAATTTTTCCTACGACCACTGTTAAAAATAGTATTTTTAACGGTTGCTTAGCAAGTTAAAAATAACAGTTTATAACACAGTAAATACTTTTAAAACGTTGCCATTGACAACGTGTTAAAAGTAAAAAACAAATTTACTTTTAACACGTCTTATGTTCAGTTGTTCATAACAAATACATCATGACCTGTCATAAATGTCATTCTAATGCTTAGTTTTTATTTACTAATAGGTACATAACTGTGGTCGTAGGAAAAATAGTGTATGATATTTGTGTTAAAAGTGATTTTATTTCGTTCGTGGGGTTTGTTAAACTCGGCTTCGCCTCGTTTCAAACTTCCCCACTCACTCATAAAATGTCACTTTTAACACTTATATCATAAATAACTATTAAAACCTCGAAAAACCTCGGCGTAATTTCTTTAATTCATGAATTTCGATTTAATTTTCTCGTCTCAAAGCATTGTTTGTAAAATCTCGGGGGAGACGAGATATTTCGAGACGAGACGAGCGAGATTCGAGAAATATTTTGTCTCACCCAAATCCTTAGGTGTTTCTTTAAAGATCTGAAGTGTTTTTCGGAAATATCTTTTTTTCGCACACCTGATCAAAAATTCAGGGAATCGATTAGATAACTTTTTAAACTAAAAATTTTTGATGTAAATTTCGTTAAAAAGTGTTCTCTCAATTACATGAAGTTTTATTATTAAATAATGAAACCAATACATATTTTCCTAAGCTTGGAAACATTTTTGGTACGTTTTGACGTGTGTTGAGATAGCTACATAGTGAACCACGGCTGTATAAATTCGTGGTGGAATTTAAAATTGCTGGTGATGGGCCGCAGTCCTGCGTGTCAAGCAGACGCGCTGTTGAATTTATTTCCCGCGTCAGGCGCGCCTCGGGGCAAGGGCACCGGAAACGCCGGAAAGGGAAACGTCACTTCCGCCTCACAGCCCAACCCAACAACCCACTGGAATGCCACCCTGTACATATGTTTCCAAAAACATCAATCCAACAGCATTCCTGCTGTGTAGTTGCTATGTTCATCAGATTATTTACACACCAAAATTTTGGCTTTAAATGATTTTTTTTTTTTTGATGTTTAGTGATTTGTCAACTATACTCCTGTTGAATATGAGTAGTGATTCCGTGAGACGAGACGAGACGAGATTTTCTTTTTCTCGTATCACATTTTAAATGTAGAATATTTTATCTCGTCTCGTTTATTTCTCGTCTCAAATATTACTATGTCATCTCGGTCTCCACTCTCGCCGAGATTCCTCGAGTTTTCAAGGTCGCCATTTGTGCACATTATTTCCATATCTAGGAAAATTTCCCTAAATCTGAGGTAACTGAACAGTCATATTTGGGGAAATGTACAATATAATATTTGCTCCACCTATATTTTGTCTTTACGTACCAGATAGCCATATAAAAATCAGATTTCTGGTGTTGTTTTATTGATACACTGTTAAAACTGTAAATACTGTATGAAATTTTTAGGGTATTAATTTAAATCTGTCAGTTGTTGATGGTTTTTAGAAACTTTATTCTTAGGTTAACTAGTTTTATAGTATCATTTACGACTATATTGCAAGTTTCTATTGTACTATATAGTTAATTCTTACTCGCTGATTCTACATAGTTCCTACGGATACTTGTTTATTTTTCTTCTACATTTGCGGCGTAGAAAATTAATTTCTACCTTATGAATCAAGTCATAAAAGATGTCACATTTATGGCGTTTGAAAAAATTAATTATAAAACCTCGAGAAATCTCGGCATAATTATTAAAATTCGAGAATCTTGATTTTATTTTCTTGTCTGGAAGCTTTGTTTGTAAAATAGTTCTCGTCTCGCCCAAAACAAGATATTTCGAGACGAGACGAGCGAGATTTTATCTCATTTCATTCCTAAATATGAGAGACAGTAAGAAATAAATCTAGAAATATAAGATATAACTTTATATGGTTATAGAATACAGCATACTTTATAACTGGAACGAAACGATCTTTTCGAACAATAGAAACACTATAAACGTTCCTATAATTCCCTTTGGACCGTAACATAGACTTTGATAAGATTTTTCAGAGTGATCTTTTGATGAATTTTTATTAAATAAAAATAAAAGTTCTTGTTCAAAATTTATATTAATTTCAATTTACTCATATTATACACGGTGCAATCGAAAGTAGGACATGAGCATGGTTTTATTCGGAAGTTATTACAGATACAATAATATACTAAATTACAAAATTACATATACATATACATATTTTTATGCCTATTCGATAGACAGGTATGTAAGTAATATTAAAAATAGAATTAGAACAATAATATTACTTACAGCCGCTAGTTTCTGTTATTGTTTTTCATCCAAATCCTACTGTACTTCAATTTTAAAAATGAAAATTTATTTAAATATTTATCGCCTCGTAGAATAAATTCCATATGCGTAATAAAAGATACTTTAGTCCTAGATATACATTATATTTTTTCCAAAATCGTTAAATTATTAATTAAAAACATAATTAAATAGCATTATGTGTTTGTAAAACGTCAGCTAGCTATTGAGAGGGGGATGGCTGTGATTACAAACTTACTGTCAAAGTGTCAAATATTTCTTTATAATTTTCATTTTTGTTTACACCTGATTAGACGTCGTATGCATAAAATCAGATAAATTGTTATCAAAGGTAAATAATAAATATATTCACAAATAATATTATAGATTGATATGTTTTTTATTTTAGGTAGTGCTAAAATAAACAATAAAAACATAATTCTATTAAAATATAGGTTAATTCAGTTTGACAGATGACATAAGTCTGTAAAGTTTTACTTTAGCTACAACTTTGGATAAATTCGAGGAGTGATAACGTGTACTTTAGTATTGATTTAAAAAAAATTCTTTTTAGGTGTGTAAATCATCTACTTCTGCTTACAATTGTTTTGAAATTAGTTATTACGATTTCTATTTCAGATGATATTTAAACAATTGAGCAACTGAAAGAAACTATGAATAAACGTTTAGCAGAAAAGATGCCATAAAAATTCATTTGCAAAAATAATATCTTTGCAAATTAAAAAATTTCGCGTTCATTGAACAAAATAATTTATAATGAAAACAAAACAAAAGTTTTGGTAAATTTCCCAAAAAAAACAAAAGCAGTCAAAAATTAAAAATTTCATTATGAGTATAGTATTAATAGGCATTTAATGAAAGCAGCTGCCATCTGTTGTCGTTTAGGCGAAATTAAAAAGCAGGGACAAAGTGAGTTAATATGAATTTGAAATGAATTGGAAGAGTCTGCAATAACTCACGCGGTCGGATTGGCTTCATGGGGAGATATTTGGACATGATACATAATTGGTTCGGAATGATCCAGTTTGACAACTTGAAATGAATGCGGCTTAATGAAAATCTGATGAGCTCTGCACATCATAAATTCCACACGCACTAATCTCAGATTCAATGTTCCAGCTTATTATCTATTTTTGACATTATCATACTGTTGCTATGCGGTCTGTAATTAATTCATACAAACAACGTCAACTGTTATTTATAGCTGGAGCAACGTATTGCTATAAATACAGAAATAACAAATTTAGATTTTAACAGATTTAAAAGCTTATACACAGACAGTGGTAGCTCATCTGGTTAACGCGCTCCGACTCTAAACAAAATTTACCGCTGTGGTCGAGTGGTTCGGAACCCACTACAGCTATAGGTCCCTTATAGAAAGTGAAGGCTAACGACATCACTAAACTGCAAAGTAAATCTTGCCCGGAAACATAACTTTGGTACCTCTTGTTCCAGTTCTTGTCTTGTTTAGTAATTTCTTGTATTGTCTCGAAAAGCAAGACAAGAAATTTAAGTTTATCTTCTCTTTCATTACTCTTGCACATAAAAATCTTGTTTTGATCGTCATGTACTTGCATGTTATTATTGTTATTCTATATTAGCAAATAACCTTGAACATATAAATAATCTTGTAGCTCACGTACATTTTTTGTTTATAGAATTAACAAACATATTTCTTATAATAAAATTATGTATTATTATTAAAATATATATTATAAAAACAAAAATCGTATAGCTGCATATACTATACGTATATTTTAGCACAACAGCGACATCTGTACAAGCAGAAAACCTTTTTTCAAACCATCCCTGCTTATAAGAAAGCATTGTGTTTCTTAACTCTTGGTTACATTATTTCGAACAAGAATTATATAATTTTTTCAATAATTATTACTATTATTTTAAAAATGAAATTTACATACATACCTATGTTAAAAAAAATTGTATTAATTTTTTTAATACTTACATATTTTTATACTTTTATTTATTTGTAGATAGGATCTTATAATAAATCCTGATTTAAATTTAGCAAAGAAAAAAATACGAGAGTACATGAATTGAAGAAAATACTGCTATTCTTGCGCTTTTCTTGCAAGACAATTTCTTGCCTTGTCATGCTTGTTATTGTCTTGCATTTTTTACAAGATTGATGCAAGACCAAGAAAAATACAAGACTCTTGTGAAACACTAGTAAATATATGAATTAAATTTAATTAAATTCAGTTTGAATAAGAATTTACAATTACAAATAATATAAATAGGTATTATAGTACTAGAAATTATTTGCGAGTACTAGATCTAGTACAATTGTACTATATCATGTAATCATATTCAATATATCATATTAGTTAAAAAAAAAGGTGGATGTAAATAACATAATAATCATTAGGTCCAATATTTTCATGGCAAAATAGAAGCAGTAATAAGTTAAAATGAATTATAAAATTATAAATTGAAAAAGCGACATTTCGGAGGGAGTAATTGAATTTTCTATAGCAACATTAAAATGTAAAGAGCAGTTACTAATCAGGTAAAATTTGAACTCTTGTAAAACATTTACTCGTAGTGAAAAAGTTATATTTACAGTTTCCAATTTGAGCATTTGAGGCAGAATTTTCATCCTGGTATTTAAGTTAGGAATTGAAATATTTTGTTGGTTTTAGCGGCATTTATAGGGGCTGATGGCATCACCGCACTTATTTACGCATTTAAATTTGGCGGTTTCGCTAATTGAAGTGAAATCTAGAGTAATGCAATTATAAAGATGTATGTTAATTCTCTCCTGATTTGTTACACGGCGCGCGCATTTAAAAGCCGGATTTATTCTTGGCTTTTAATTGTTGTGTTTAACGGAATGAGAGTACCACATCAAAGGGAACGACGGGAAATTAAATTTAAGTATTTCATAAACCGAAACGGGGGCTATTAACTTGTTGTTTGTGGTTTCGGCAGTTCAATTCCAACTCTCAACGCATTTTTTATCTAATCTTTGTTCTATTTACCAATTAGTTTTAATAAAACTGTTCTACGTCTCGTATTTTAGTTTTTAATCTACGACGCAAAAAGAGGGGTGTTATAAGTTTACCCTGTGTATCTATTTCTGTTTGTGGCATCGTATCTCGTAAACAGATAAACCGATTTTGATTAATTTTTTTTTGTTTGAAAGGTGACTTGATCAAGAGTGTTCTTAGATATGATTAAAAAAAATCTCTCTTTTCTAGTTGTTGACGGAATGAGAGATACATCCACATGTCAGATTGATTCCAAATTTGGAATTAGGTTTTCTATGACTTGGGAGTTTGTTAATGATTATTCCAAACACGTCACCTAATGAGAATGCTTCATTTGATGGCCGTACGTAGTTTTTCAGTGAATATATTAAATAAAACCACAGTATCATAGTCATGTTTGCATTTTGTTGATATCAAATATTTTGTTTGAACTGTTGTCATTCGTGAAATAATCAAGCAAATATAATTCGAGCTATGAATTTAATAGGTAAAATTTAGCAAAAATTCGTAATATTTCCAATATGTTCATGGCTCTTACTATATTACTAGTGATGGCGTCGGATTATTTTTACAGAGGCTAGAGCCACTGAGAAATTGTCTGGAGTTTTTTTTTTTTACTTTAAACATAAAATTTTACAAAAGAAAAGTGTGTATTTTGGGTATATATCTAAAATTGGTAGAGATACAATTTCAACGATTGTACCAGTTGATTCTAAGGGCAAAGGTTACCTAAAGAAATATTTTTTCTGTATATACGTTTTTCAGAACGATTCGGTGAAAATAGAAAAATGGAAAAATCGGAATTTCAGTTTTTGGTTCGAGATTTTTTTTTTTATTTTTTTTTTAAGCGCTTGAGTAAATATTAATGCGCTGATTCCAAATTTGTAAAAATTCAATTATCTCTCACCATTCTCGAGAGTTCAAAGTTAGACCCAAAAAAGAGGTTTTTCAAGATTTTAGTGGGCTATTCTCTAATAAGAAATTCGTCAAAAATCGAGAAAAATATAAGGAATCTTGAATTTTTAAAATTTTGGCTATTTTTAGTTTTTCTTTTCTAAAAATTTAATCCGTTCGAAAAAAATCTGAAAATTGACAAACGTATCAAATTTTACCCGTTTCGATTGATGGACTAAGCTTGAAAAAACTTCTTTTCTTTAATTAACGTACTGTATTAAAGGCCGCCACTGATATTACTTATAAGAATTTTATCTTGAATTCCGTCATTATAATATTTTCATATCCTTAGATATTTTTTTTGTGAGAAAAGGTTTATAACAATTTTATTTAAATATGACTATATGGACGAGACAAATTTTTGCAATAAAACAATTTTAAAACAAAACCAACAAACACATATATTTACAAATTCTGTTCAAAATGCCCCCCCCCCCATTTTCATTATACATCGATATGTACTCTAAAATTTAAATACGTAATCACAATCTGCTTTATCGTATGATAATATTTATACTGTAAATGACGTCACCTCTTGGACACTATATCTGATATGGAGAGTGCACCACAGACATCAATTTTACATGGGAAATAGATGATACAAAATTTGTTTCGATGAGACTCAAACTTCAGTTCTCAAAACCACTAAATCTTATAAAAACATTAAATTATTATTTTTTAATTAATTTAATTATTTGTGATATATGAAGTATTATAACCGCAGATCAAATAAAATAATTGTGGGGCGTATATTGAAAACGATGAAGAATCCCACGTGATTGCTGTCACGATAAATTCATGATTATGTACAAATATTATCTGATGAATATGTAATTTAAAATGAATGGTCTCGCGTGAAAGCGTTCGATTACGTTCACTGTTCAACAACATACAAGTCAACAAATTGTCCCGGCTTAGAGCTGTAAATCCTTTTTTCCGCTTTGGTTACATATTAATCTGTTCCGGCTTCGGGAGCTGGCGGGAAAAATACATCCGTAATTCACACTTCGTGATTTGCATTGATAATTAATTCCAGCAAAACAAAGCCAGCCATGGAGATTTATTCGCACTTTAATTGCTTCATTTCTAATTAGAAGAATTCAGCCACGAAATTCTTGCATTTATAAATATATCAAGATGTTTCGCTTATTAGCTGGGCAGTTTTATTTTGGTGGCAGCGCATTTCATTTTATTTTATTTTGAAGAATTAATTTTTGAAAATTAATAGATCTCATTGGATCTGTAATACAGGGTGTCCGTTTTAAGAAGCTAACCATTGGGATCTCGAGCACCGTAAGATATACGAAGTCGGTTAAATTGGGGCAAAGTTGTCGCATTAGTTGGCCATTTTAATTATGTATTTGTTTTCTCGAAAAAAAATGCATAGTTTACTAGATATTAGCAAAATAATGATTTTGGCCAATTTACTTTTTGACTTATAACTTTCTTGTTTCAATTCATATAAGTTTCCAGTTTGCACATTTTACACACACTTTTTTACGAGAAATTGAAAGCGGTCATACAAATTTTTGAAGCTTAAACATTTTTCGAAAAATTCATACTAACTTTCAATTTTCGTATGGGGCTCAAAGTTGTCTTTAGTAGTGTTAAATCTTTTGTTTCAAAGAAAATTTTGACTAATGAATTCAATTAGTGGTTAACTGTCCATTTTTTTTGTTAAAATTTTCGAAAGAAGTCAAGCGGGATATGTTAGAGGAGTTTAATATACCTACCTACTACGCTTCGAAATAAGCAAATTACTTTAGAAATATATCTTCAACATTTTCCAGAAAGGCTACGTATTTGCTTTTGTTTTGTATAAATTTAGGCGAATATTATATTTAACTGTTAAAAATTTGTTTAAAACAAAAGAATTTTTAATTTTATATCCAAAGCACACTTGACTGAAAATGAACAAAATCAATAATTCTCTAATTTGTTAGTTTATTTTCATTTTTAAGTACATGTGTTTTATATCATTGGAAGGAGAAAAATAAATTTATTTAACAATACTCAAGACATCTTTGAGCCCCATATGAAAATTGAAATTTAGTATGAATTTCACGAAAAGTGTACGAGCTATAAAAATTTTGAGGACCGCTGTCTATTCTTCGTAAAAAAGGGTTTGTAGTATATGCAAACTAGAAACTTGTACGAATTGACACAAGAAAGTTATAAGTCAAAAAGTAAATTGGCTTATGTCTAGTGAGCTAGGCATTTTTTCGGGAAAACAAAAACATGATTAAAAACGCCAACTAATGCGGTAACTTTGCCCCAATTTAACCGACTTTGTATCTCCCTCTTCTCAAGATCCCAATGGTTAGCATCTTAAAACGGACACCTGTAAATAAGGGAGATATTTTATATACAAATATGTATCTTTTTCTGTTTTAATTCTATCAACGTATTCATCATTAAATTCGTCGTTAGAGCAGCTAAAATCAAAAGATTTTGGTTTTCCATAGTTTACATTGCTTAAAGCAAAATACATTTTGAAAATCAATTAAAGTAGGTCATGTAAATGTCATAATTTATTTTTGACTAAACTACACGTGCGGATCTATCAGAAAATTGACGTATGCAGCTTACAGAAGTTTTTGCTTTCAATGATTTAAATTCATAAAAATGTACCTACACAAAAATTGAAAACAGAAAACAGACATAAAAAATATAGAAAAGAAATTGAGCGTGTTTATTATAGGACCAAGTCATAAAACGAAACTAGTCGTTGATGAGAAATAGTTGTAGTTCGTAGTTGCATTTCCCTACTACTGTATTGGAAACTGAAAAAAAAAAACGATTATCTTTGGCGTAAGTAAAATCTTTTTGTATTTTACAATAAAAAACTTCATATTTTGTCTTATTTTTGTCAAATTTGACAACAGCATATATGTCGAATTGATTAGATATATTAATAATTCATCTGTTTTACAGAAATTTCTAAGCTTGAACGATGTGTAAAATTAATATAATTTTTTTTCTGTTTCAAGAAGTTATATACCGGGTGTCTCAGCTCAACCGACACATGGGAGTTTTACATGGGAAATCAGTTCATTATGAATAGTATCTCCCCAGTGCAAGATATTAACTTGAAATTTTGTATACTTATCGGAGAATATTAATTGTATGGAACACACTTATTTGAAATATGCAATTTCGTCTGCAGGGCGAGATTTATTAAATTTAAAATCTAATATTTTCGTTCAAAATCAGACAGCCATAGAAATAAAAGAAAATATTTATCTGACAATTTAGTGAAGTATCACTGATTTTAATTTTTATTCCCTGTATTTTAATATTATTTAAGTTGAATTTAGTTTATTTTTGTTAAATAATATACCAATATTACAAAAATATAAATATCTACAATGGCATGTCATTAACTGTCAGAACTGTCACATAGATTTTTTCTTTTATTTCCATGGCTGACTGATTTTCAACGAAAATGTTAGGTTTTATAATTTAATAAATCTCGTCTTGCAGACGAAATTACATATGTGTTTCAAATAACTGTAATCCATAGAAATAATATTCCTCAATAAGCATACAAAATTTCAAGTTAATATCTTGCACTGGGGAGATACTATTTATAATTAACTGATTTCCTATGTAAATCTCTCATGTGTCGGTCGAGCTGGGACACCCGGTATAGCGTAATTATGCAGGCCGGTAGAAAATTATATAATCTTTATATTTAATAATAATGTAATTTACGAAAAAAAGTTTTTTTTTAGGAAAATAGGAGGGTGTCATTTGGGCTTTAGCTGTATTTAATCTTAGTGATCATTTCGTTGTAAGACCAACTTGGTCGTTGGTGAGAAATAGTTGTAGTTGCATTTTCATGCCGCGAAACTGTAACTACTGCACACTTTGGTACCGTGTTCTGTAATATTCCACAACGCTGCGCTTTTAAATATTTGACATTCGGTACGGATTGTGTGTTTATTTAGCGTTTGGGGGAGTGGGGCTCCTTGGAAGCAATTTCCCGCTCAGCACTTAGCAGTTTGGGCAATTAGGAGCGTATGGCGTGTGTAGTTATCAGCGAAGTTTGTTTTATTTTGTGCTGCGGCGGATCTGGAGTCGGAATGCCGCCTCACTGCCTGCTAATTTACAAATTAATTACGCGCTTATGATGAATGTGTCGCGACCGCAACAACCCCCAGCTTCAACAGCACCCCCCTCTATTACTGATACAATCCTTATAAGTTACTAATTTACTTCTATGAAATCTTTAACATGTAATTTCGACTGTACTCGCTTTAATAATTTATTTATACATTGGTACCTTTAGAAGCCAGTGCCTCAATGTGCGAGTTTTCAGTAGTGTTTCTTACAGGCTTGATTTCGGAAAGGCGATACACCGTCGAAGAAAAAGTGAAGACTGTCCTAAAACGATGCGTGTTACCTAAAATGTCTTGGTGTGTCACCTTTGACTTGCGTGTTATAGGTTCCCCATCACCGATGTGCATTCTAATGCAAATTAATCCTGTTGGAACCAGACATTTCCTGTATTAAAATCGTTCCGTTCGTATACCGAATGCACGGTAACGCGCGATTTCCTTCATAAAAGGACCATTTTTTTGGTGTTTCAGAGGTCCGGTGTCACCCATTTATTTTCAGAGACATACTTTCAGTTCCTTTGAAGTTGTTAACCTCCAACAGAACAGATTTTTGGACGAAATGCACGCTGCACCTCTGTGATTTAGTAGTTTTTCGAAAAGTAAGTTTCGACGGCAAAAGTGCGCTGCTTTTTGGACCTCGCCATGTTTACGATTGAGGGGAACTATAAATATAACTTCCCGACTATTTACTCCTTTTGCGACTATCCCCTTCTACGACATATCTTCCCTTCTTAATTACCTAATGAATTTAGGAAGCTTACTTTGCCCTACCCTGTACTTATATATTTATACTAATAATTATAGTCTGAAAACATTAATTTGATTTTATCCTAAATATTTATTTTCTTCCTAATTTCCAAAAGAATGTTCAATTTTCCTAGATTTGGGGAAAAAAAAGTATGGAAACATTGTGCACAAATGGCATGCGTGACAAAGCCTACAATATTCGACCTTGAACAACACGGTAAAAATAGTAAAATCGTATTCTAGGGACTCTAATTTGTGCTCATATGTTAAAAACTCACACTCAACAAATTTGACCAAAACCATTACCTCTCTTCTCTTTATATTGATAGGCAGGAGGTAAAAAGAGAAATAAAAATTTGTATAAATTTCATATCATTGGAGTACCTCATTATGTAAATATGCTTACCTATGTTTGAATATATGTTTATTTATTTGATTGTTTGTTTTGTACTTTATTCCCTTAAGAAGATTGATTAACAGTCGAAACGTTCGTGTTTTATTGGAATTTATTTAATGGCTGCTTCTCCAGAAGTTTTCCTTTTTATTAATTATCTAGTCGAAAAACCAATCTTCCCTTGTAACTAAGAAAGCTTTGAATATAAATTAAATCAGTGAAATCCGCATTACAATTGACAATTATTAATGAATTTTAATTATAAATGATTAAAATGAATCACATTTAATACTTTCTCAATTACAATACATGAATGTCGAATACTATTGCTGCTTTCAAAAACTGAAAACGGTATAGTGTCAGGGTTGAGAAAAATCCGGCTTTTTCACAAAAAACCCAACCCATCTGTTTTTTTTAAATTATTGGGTTTTATTAAAAACACCAAAATTTATGAAATATATACAGGGTAGAAATTTAAAGGCTAGTAGTATGACATGTGCAGATTACCTACGAAACACGAAAGTGAAAGAAAATTAAAAATTCGAAAAACGAAAATTCGACTTTTCTTAAGGAAACTTTTTTTACTGCTGTTTTAATTTATATTTCACTGAAAATATGTTTATCAAAAATACATTCAAATTAGTTGTATAAGATATTATTCTTAACAATTAAATTAAATAATACTTTTAGCTAAAATTATGTTTTTATTTACAGTCGAATGCAAATGCGTTGCTAGTAGTCCAGTAGTGCAAAAAATTTTGACTTAACGAAAACTACCCTTAAATATGTGAATTTTTTAAAAATTCTTTCACTTTCGTAATGTACACATGTCATACTACTCACCATTAAATTTAAGACAATAAGTTCATTTCCATCCTGTATATATATTGAATTATTTTAGATATCAATAGTTCACATTAATTTCTGAAAATTAATTATTTAATTTAACACAAAATAAGAGAACCTATTAATACGTTTACATATTTTTTTATGTTTTCTTTTACGACGTAGGTATATCGACAGTCATATAGTCTTGATGGCCGTTGTTAGCTTGCATGTCATAATTATTATGTGTATTTTGTTATAATCATAGTTTATTTATGTTTATGTAATTTTTGGACATACTGAATATTTTTTTTTTATAGTGAACTCTTTAATGATTTTTTTTTGAGTGGGTTTTTAAAAATTTAACCTGGGTGTGTTTTTCTTGATCGGGGAAAATTGCAACAACCCTGTATAGTGTTCACAGATTTGTTTTACAGATGGAATGTACTTTTATAAAGTTTGTTGCAATTCTGTCCACGCAAGTATCAGTATTCATACCTTATGTGGTGTGTAAAATAAACAAGACATAATATTGATTTCCCGAAGTGCAGCTATAATTCTATAACTCGAACTTCGGCTGTGGCTGGTCGGATTCGCGCCAATGTGATATTTCAAATAACCGTAAATCACTGGGCCTCAACTTGTGACGTGCATAGAAAAATTCCACTCGTATTTCAAACCGCTAACTGATTTATTCCACTTGTTCAGCGCTCTGACAGCTCGACATCACTATTACAACCACATTCCTCTACAAACGCACAGACTAATAGCTTTTTAAGCTGCCGTCTGTACGTCAAGGTTAGCTCATACCAGTCATTTTTACTAGATACTAACAAAATGTATGTTGTAGCAACAGTCATTTTGCAATATCTAGAAACCAACATTATTAAAATGTATGTTGTCAAAGTAGGAACGACGTACTTTGAAGCATTGTCTTTGTCTGAAGTACAGAAATGACAATGATGTTATCTCACTTGCTATCACTTTTCGAAATAACCTCGAAAATGTATACCAAAATCAGTGATTGTGTACTATCTAGATACCAACACTACTAAAATGTTTGTTGTCATCGTAGCAACGAAGTACTTTAAAACATTGTCTTTATTTGAAATACAGAAATACCAATAATGTTATCTCACTTGCTATCGCCTTTCAAAATAACCTCAAAAATGTGTGCCAAAATCAGTGATTTTATACTTATCTAGATACCAACAGTACTAAAATTCAGTTGTCATCATAGCAACGACAAACTTTGAAGCATTGTCTTTATCTGAAATACAGAAATGACAATAATGTTATCTCATTTTTTATCACTTTTCAACTCAAAAATGTATGCCAAAATCAGTGATTTTGTACTTATCTAGATACCAACACTACTAAAATGCAGTTGTCATCATAGCAACGACAAACTTTAAAGCATTGTCTTTGTCTGAAGTACAGAAATACCAATAATGTTTTCTCACTTGCTATCACTTTTCCAAATAACCTCGAAAATGTATGCCAAAATTAGTGATTTTATACTTATCTAGATACCAACACTACTAAAATGTTTATTGTTATGATAGCAACGACGTACTATGAAACTTTATTTTTGTCTGAAGTATAGAAATACCAATGATGTTATCTCACTTGCTATCGCCTTTCGAAATAACCTCAAATGTATGCCAAAATAGACAGTCTCTGAGGTGTGCATCTATCTATAGTGCTATCTCATTTTCAATCACCTTTTGACATAACTTCGAAAAAATGCGCTAAATTTAAAAGTCTGTCATTATAATAACTTCATAAAATTAGTATTGATAGCGAAGTTGTCACATCGTCTGTAAGTGCCATGTGGTCGGTAGTACACAATATTCGGTAAAACTTCAGTACAAGGTCTTGTCCTTAAAGTTAGTATTTTTAAGAGCCGATTGCTCTTCAATTCCATCATAATGTTTGTTCCAAAGAGTTGGACTTAATATGGAGCCCTGTGGGACATATGTTCTTTAGTTATACGTTACACTTGGGTCCTCAAAATTTTCATTATCTTAAGGGCACCATTGTCTCTAAATGTTATATTGTATCAATTTAATCAAAAAACGCTACAAAACTCCGAACAGCTTTAACAAAACAGCCAGGTTAGGTTAAATAATCGTGAACTTTCAAGAAACTCTGTAATAATAGATATACGATTTGCTTCATACTGATTGGTTAGTCACTAGTGATAACAAGAGAGACAACAGGTTACTAATATAAATACTGTAGAAAGAGATGGTACAAAGAAGGTATGTTACACATTATATAGGACGTATATTGCATATTTATAGACCTAAAATGAATCATGAAATTGAACAAGACTTATGAAGAAAATAAAGCAAAAGCTGGGAAACGTATGGAGATCAAAAGAAACATATAATAAAATCAATATTACTGTGGACACCACGAGGGAAAAGAAGACGCAGGGGACCCAGATGTATATGGCTACAAGAAGTAGAAGAAAATTTAAAAATAATAGGAGTAACAAAATGGAAGAAGATAACAGAAAATAGGAAGACATGGAGAAGAATCAACAACCTAATTTCAAAGAAACTGGGAACGATCCACCTTAATGACAGGATCTAGAGAGTTTCAAAGAAGTGGCGCTACCCCACCTAGGAGTGTCTTGAACCACTAAACAGGGTGTTCATTTTAAGTGATACAGTATTGTTATTTCGGGAACTACAAGAGCTACAAGATCGGTTAAATTTGCAAACAATTTCTATTTTATAAGACCACTTTAATCAGGGAAACATTTTTTTTTCGACTAGTGGTTCTCAAAATACGGGGTACAACTTTCTTATTTTAAATGGGAACCTCGATAGGAACCTACTTTTTTTGTTTGCTTATTCGATTCAGTATATTTTCTGAAAACAACGATATCCATATGTAATACCCTTGTTGTGAATAATTATCATATATTAAAATTATAGGGAAGTAGGAAATTACGAAACTATGATTTTACATGTTTCATCCCAATGTTCGGGAGTTCGAGTCACCACCATGTATGTGTATATTGTAATGTAATTGTTTGTTTACAATTTAGTTTCCATGGCAGAAACTTTCACTTTACGCCCTTGGGCGGTAAAGAAGAGTCAGGTAGTAAAGAAAATGTCAAAAATATTTATCCAAAGTTGTAATACCTTATATGATTTGAAGAAATTAAAGTTTTTTATAATCTAAAACCTAAAACCCGCTTGAATTGTATTCACTTCGTATTAAAGGATTAACGAAACACTTTGCATGATATTTTTCACATACAGTCCGGCCCTGTATTACTACAAACCATTTATGTAGTTGTAGATAATAATAATATAAGAATGATTACATAGTTGCAAACATCTCCATTTCTAACGAAGGATAAATAGATAATGGTGGATACAATGGCTGAATAAAGTGAGTAAAGTTGAAGTCTTTCATGTATGCAGAACTAATGAAAGAGCATCAGCTTCAGTCGAGTCTTTACATGTAAACTTCAAAAGCGCAACTACTACCCACTTTGCCGCTTCGCCAGCCCAAAAAACGCCTCTTTATAATTACCTCGCCGATTCCTTTTCGATACACACGATTATCTCAAACACTTTAATCTGCCAGTTTTAATTATTAAAGCTCGTAGTTCTCAAGAAAATAATCTTCAAATTAAAATATTAGACACGTATTTTTTATTTCAAATATACTTTATATTTAATTTAACATTTTATAATAATTTTTCCATCATTACACTTAACTCAAATTTTAATTTCAATATAAAGTTCTTTTTTCTACGATCACTAATGTAAGTAGCCATTATTGTACAACTTTTAGGTTATCTAACTGTGACATTACGGAAGACCGTGTGTAAAGTACGCCATTGCACAGTTAGGGATTTTTTGATTTATCGAAATTTTAATTAAAAATAATAATAAATTTAAAACATTACGACTAATAAAGAAATGAATAAGAAATGTTCTACATAGTATTGTTTTATTGGGTTGTAAACAGTTTAAATTTATTACTTATTTAGAGACTGACAGTTTGACATAGTCGTTTTTATGTTCTTTAGTTGGAACAATTTACTAGTCAATTATTTCAGAGTATTGTGTAATCATCATGTGACCAAAAACAGTCAAATAGTGATTGTAGAAAAAGTATACTACATAATTCGAGTTGTAAAGCAATTACGCACTTGCGGAAATACAAACTTGCCACTTCGTGGCTCTTGTACTCGTATAATAATCATATATTATACAATAAGACGATTGAAAGTACTCAATTATACGGGATGTGTTGCCTGAAAACACCACGTGACCGAAGGTCGAGTAGTATTTCCTAAAGGCAACTTGTCGAGCATGCAGAGAATTTTCAATTGTCGATTTGTATACAGGTAGACTATATCATAAATAAAAAATAAATTAAAAAGTAATATAAGAAACGAAACGTCATATCGCGCAAATAATTATTTGTTTACTATTAATCATACTCTATTTTTTATAAGAACGAAGCGGGAGAAGAAAGGAGTAGTTTGATCTTGTTTTCTAAACGGATAATACCTCAATATTTTCTAATCAAAATACAAGATCAAAATGCATCCATCTTCCCCCACGTCATTCTTACAAAAATAGACTGATTTGGTGCACCCGGAGCTTCACTGACATTGACATTATTTCAGATGTTTATTTAATGGGTCGATTCTATTCAAGCACCAGTAAATTTCTAATTTTTGGCTTATAGGTGATCCGTACTTAGACGTTTACGAATTAACAGATAGGGTAATTCTGATCGTATGTCTGTAATGAGCTGATTTACAGATGTTATAAAATTTGCAATTTTACTATATTATTATAAAACATATTTATTGTCATCGCCTCCAAACAAAATTCCAATAAATTTGAACCTTTTTGCTGTTTTATTTTTGACAAAGAAGAAGAATTTGAAGGATCTGTAAGCATTTATAGATTTACTGTAAAGTATATATGTATTAGAATTGCCATTTTTTGGATCGTAAGCGTTACAGGTCTTACAAATTTGCTTACAGATCTTACATATGTAAACAAAATCGACCCATAAAAGACACACTCTTACATCTTACAGATTCATTTAAGCAGTCGATATTATGTTTGAAGGAAAAAGATCATATTTTATGCTTCGTAAATATATAGAAATCAGAATGAGATATAATTTGTAAAGTCTAACATATTTATTTTCTTTTTCAGGCTCTTTTACGGGGAGCAATCAGTCAACAATCTGCAGTGATCCTGATCTGTATGGCAATGGACCGATATCTGTGTATGCTGCATCCAGCTAGGTACCACAAACACAGCAGTAAAAAGGTATGTCTAAGATATAACATATATAACACATAGGTTTTATACTTTTATCTATCTTCAATACAATAATCGAAGTACGTTATATTCTTATAAATAAGCCTAGATTATATGTTGTTATATATAATTTCTTTTTTTTAATATTATAAATCAGGGCATGTAACCGAAAAAAATACTGGTTAACGGTTAACCCTTATAGAGAACGTTATAATAATAACGGTTTTAATTCGAAAACCGGTTTTTGAAAATTGGAAACTGGTTTAAACCGGTTAATATATCGGTTAAAAAAATAATTAAAATTAATTAAAACAAATTAATTATAAAAATTTAATTAAAAAAAAAATTAAGAATAATTAATTAAAATTATTTTTTTAAAATACCATCTGAGAAAAATATAACAATTAAAAAAAATCAATTTAATTAATGAATATTCATAAAAATTCCCGTAATATCTTCAGAAAAACGCAGGTTACTTTTCAACTTTAAACTTGCCTGTGTTGACAAAGGTCCTATTTATTTGTGACTTTTTAAGTAACTTTAACGGCCAAAGCGACTACCTACATTTATGACTCTCCAATAAAATGTTAATTGTAAAAACTGTCATGACTCAACAAATGACATACAAATAGAAAACACAGATATAAAAAAAAATATATTAAAATTTTTTCTCGCTAAATAATATTAAAATAAAGGTTAATGTTCGCTAAAACCGGTTTTTTTTTTTTGGTTAACGGTTACCGGTATTTTCGGCCTGAAAAATATCGGATAAAATTTCGGTTAAAGTTCGCAATTTTCGTTCAAAATATCGGTTACCGGTTTTTATTAACCGGTTTTTTTAACCGGTTACATGCCCTGTTATAAAGTAATTATTATTTTTCCAAAAAGTGGTCCATATCACCCCTTTCACCCTAGAGGGATTTCTGCAATTAATGTAGTTCGTAACGATTGCCTTGTGATTCGCGGAAGCAATGACAAAAGCAGTGATGAGACCGTACGCTTCGCGTTATGTTTACGTGTAGTGAAATGCATTTTAGTGACGTCATGAAGTCCCACATATCACGCTTGATTTAGCCCAGTGTTCCTGATTCATCCACGGGATGAAATCAGCCGATTGACGGCCAGATTAGCCAATGATGGACAAAACCACCTAACCGGATTCTAAATCATTTACAACACATATTCCTACTACCCATTAGTTCATTACTGATGACTCTTCCAAATGTTATTGCAAACAATTGAATTTATTATTGTTCAATTCTTAAACTAAACACTATTTTAAGAGGATTCCCGGTTTCTATTGGTATATGGTAAAATACATGCTAAGCATTTTCTTTTTATTCAGAAGCCAGAAAAGAAACTAATATGAAATAAATTCATATGAATTCTTCAAATTCAGATGCATCCGCCTATATCAAATATATTTTAAAATTTACAATAGAATCGCGAAAAAAAAATTATTAAATATAAAATATCAGACATAAAGGTACTTCTTTATTGTAATGTCTGACGGTTATCTAAAGTATTTTTTCGACAAATAAGGGACATAGACTTGTAGAATAAAGACCTATAAATCAGTATTTCCAATCAGAAAACTATTTGAATTAACCATTCTTCTTAAAACAGAAAAATTGTAACATACAAATTTCTTGCATTTTTCTCCAGTTTTAATGTTCTCCCACTCCTAGTTTTCTTATTGTAAGGGCGGGTTATACCTGTGGAAGAAAGACAGAAAATTAAAGTACACACGTATTGAAAAGAGTCGACCGAAAATTGATCTGTTATTCTTGTACAGTGGAGGAACTTGTGAACGTTGTCGATACTAGAAACACAAAATATGAAGTTAGAATTTCTAGCTTCACCGGGAATCCTCTTAAATAAAACTCGGATAATATTTTTTCGCGTCATTCTTGACATAAGTTCAAGTTACTTACTGTTAGAGAAAATAACAATTCTACTAGCAGAGTAATGTAACAATATAGAATATTTTCCATATGTTACTGAAAACCTGAGCGTAAGGAAATTTGATCTTTTGCATTCAGAATCGACATGTGTTTGTTTTGGTAATAAAGTTAAAAATTTATCGCTCACTGTCATTCTGAATGCGTGAGAACTGTATTTTTAAAGATTAGTTTTTACAAAGAGGATGATTTCTTCTCAGCCCTTGATATCTTAACAGGTTTTGTAGAGAAGAGTCGCGTATCTACGTCTGATGAAGACGCACGTACATCGGAGCACTTCGCTCTGATCTCGGTATGGACAATCAGACGGATTCTTCATACAATATTTAGTTCGACGGCTAAACATTATCGTTTGTACGAAATGTAACCGCGTTATTTTCAATATCTTTGTAATAATTTTAGTATAGTTTAGTTTATTGTCAATATGTAAATAAATTTTATACTAAGCAAAATCGTATGTGTTCGTCCAATTTCGTCCCATCACGTTCCTTAGTGTTGTGTTTTTCTTCATATACCGTGAGTTCCAAGAAAGTGTTGCAATAGGCATTTAATATGGGAAAACAGTTTTTGGGAAATAAAAACTGTCTGGCTAAAAACTAAGTCATCATATTGTACAGGACAATACTACATGTATTTCTATATTTTATTTAATACACAGATTACTTTATTTTAATAGCAAATTCAATGAAATTTACAAAAATAGGTTAAATATTTTTGCCTTATATTTTTATTACTCTCTTCACGCAACCACAGAATAGGTTTTGTACAGAAGCGACAGTGAGACAGAGAAACGAAAATTAGAGAGAGACGGAGACTGTGCACAAATTTAAAGGGCTCATTGTTTAAAATCGGAAAGTTCCCTCACATCTTAGAGAGAGATAGGGGAAGAGCACAAATTTAAAGGTCTACACAATGTTTCAAGGTCATAGAAATGGATAGGGGAACATGAAAGGTACATACAGAAGTGTCGCTTCTGTATGTAACTATTCTGTGACGCAACCCTGTCAAATCATAAGTTATGAGGTTAGAGTAACGGGCTACAGAGTCAAAGGTTCTCCGTTCGATTTCTACCTTTTTCATGTTATATTTTTTCAATTCGTCGTTATATATATTTACGTCATGTTGCAGTTATTTTTCGTTTTCTCCTATAATTGCCATATTTTTAGCGTAACATAGCTCTAATATTTGTTTCCATCTATGGAAATTACTTCAAATAAATAAAAAAAAATGTCCTTACACCTCCTAGACTTGTCAGATGATATTAGAGCTCAAAATTTGCTTATAGCTTAAATGTGGAAATCGCCTTTTTAGACATTTGGTTTATAACTTTCTTTGTATTTACTTTAAAAATATTTCAAAATAGCCACCAAAAATTAGATATGATTTCTGACTTCGAAACAAGCTACCCTAGAACTTACAGTCCTTATATAGCTACAAATGTATAGCTTCAATCTACGGTTGGCGAGGTGATAAAATATGTGCATATATTCATAAATAAATAATGTATTAACATTAAAAAAATAACTTGATATATGAAGAAATATTTATTTAGGACATGTAAATATTTATTTAGGGAAAACATTCAGAATTTTGTTTTCTCTGTTAAAAATGTTATTAATTTTAATGATGTATGCTGTACACAACAAAATTTTGTTTTACATTTCATTCGTTTAACAAAATTAAAAATGTGTTTTTATACAGTTTTTTTTAAAATTGTTTTTATTTTCTTTTTTAATTTATATACCGTAGGTTCTAAAAAAGTGTTGTCATAGGTATTTAACATGAGAAAACAGTTTTTGGTAAATAAAAAATGTCCGGCTAACAACTAACTCACCACATTGTACACGACAATACTAAATTTAATTTAAATTTTTCGCCTCATAATTTTATTGCTCTCTTCACGCAACGTTGACACCTGATACGGAGATGACTGTGATGCAAACTGTCAATTGTTTCTTTATAATTTTCATTTATGTTTACATCTGCTTAAACGTCGTCTGCTTGAAATCAGATAAATTATTATCAAAGGTAAATAATAAATAAATTCACCTATAATATTATAGAACGACATGTTTGTTATTTTAGGTAGTGCTAAAATAAACTGCAAAAATATAATGCTATTAAAATATAGGTTAATTTGACAAGTTTGACAGATGAGTCCGTAAACTCAAATTTTGACAGAAGAATCTGTAAAATTGTACTTTAGCTACTATTTTGACTAACTTCGCGAAGTGATGTCGTGTACTTTCATGTTATAGTTGTTTTTTTTTATTTATTTTTTTTTATTCTCATGAGTTATAGCACACATCACATGCTCATTGAACACATAATATTATTGGGAATAACATGAATATTGATTTTTAAAAGTTTACAGATCTCATGAAGTACGTCACTGCATTATTACTACCAAATGTGTACGCTACGCAAATATATCGTAAGAAACAAAATTGAAGAAAGTTGTGAAACCGAGAAAATCGTTGTTTTTGTCGAAACGAAAACCAAAACTGGCTAGAATCTTTTTGTAAACTGAACCAGCAGAAAAAAGTAATAATTCGATATCTAGAGTGGGAATCTATAACATCGGTTGCTATCGTTTGGACTTGTTATGATATCAATTGCAAATATCAACTACAAAGTATACTTCCTATTCTATAACAGTAAATATTATTTATGGTTGATATGTACTTACATATACTCATACATATATAAAGAACACTCTACAAGTCTACATTGATATGGGAATATCTCAAATTCATTGCATATTTGAATTTCCGCCTTGATAAAATTTGACGTTTGATGTATGTAATTGATATAATAACATGTATAATTGTTATTTGTAGTTGTTATGAGTTATGGAATCCCACTCCTAAGTTTGTTATGTCCTAGTAGATATTAGTTCATTTTTTTCTTATTTTCCTATCTAAATAAATACGTAAATAAAACAGATGTTATTTGTAGCATCATTTTTCTCATCCATATTTCTTCTGAGAATTCTGACAATATGTCAGTGGCTAATTCTAAAAAAGCTGCGACCGAAATCAATACTACTTAATGGATTACAGGCAGTTAGAGGCTTTGGTCGCTGGTCCAATCAAAACACAAAATGGGGAAACGATATTCTATATTCTATCTTTATCACTCTACCTTGAGCTCTTGTGGTCCATCCTCGTTCTATATTTACAGCAAAAAAATAATGCAATGTTAGGATTACGGGATTTTTCAAAGGTAATAAAAGCTTTTCAGAATTTTAATTCCGCAGTTTCAAATTTTAATAAATAAAATCTCTAGAAACGAACTTTGATTCATATAAATTTTTGTGACTTTTTGTAACCATTATATCTTCTAAATGTGATCGACAAAAGTACAGGTTATTGAATAAAATTTAATGTTTAAAATCTCATGAGTAAACTTTTATTTAGAGTTATTTTAATGTTCATTAAATGTTAAAATTGATAAAATATTGTAAATGTTGATGAAAATCTGTTTATTCCAATTGACTTTTTACGGATAATATTTGAAATATAAATAAATATAGAAAAACGTGAAATTAAAAGTAAAAATAGTAAAAATGAAAAATCAAATATATAATTTCTGTTTACAAATATTTTAAATTTATCCAATTAATCATGTTTTGCTTTTAATATAGTTTAGTATATTTTAAATATTCTGCCACTAATTAAATATATTTGCAATGGGATTTTCCGAGAGAACTATTTTTATAGAAATTTTAGGGTTACATATAGTATACAGGTTTTATGTTAGTAAGATTTTCTGTTCACATGGATATATAAACGATTTACTTGTTTTATTAAAAAATTAGTGACATTTGTTCTAACCTTAAAAATAAATCGAATGAATAATAAATTAAAAATAGTTACTTTAATTAACGTTTTACATTTCCAATAAAATAAAATTTAATATTTTGGCAGAAAGTAATGCACAAACATTTAAGTTGGCATTTCTATATTTTGAGTTTTGCAATACTAGTCATAACGGGAAGGAGGCACGAAAATAAATTTGTGTAGTGTAAAAATGGATAATGATAAACATGGTAATAAAAACATGCTCAATTTCGAAGGGAAATTCGAAGATATGAAACGAATGGAAGTTCAATAACTATCAGCCGTAGAATGATCTCACTTTCAAGTGAAATAAGTTTAAATTAAACGCATGCAGCAAAAAATGTGTACAATTTAGCGAACAAGGAAATCATGTGGTGTCCACATTAGATTTTTATCTAATGGAAATAAAAGTATGTACCACTTTTTGGATAACTCGTAAATAAAAGCACATGGCAGCTGCAGTAAATTGCACAATTGCATTTAAAATGCGTTAATTTTAGAGATTGTCACTTGTTCGGATATCACTTTGATCCTTTTACTGCACTGTGCCTGCCTAATTATCGCCTGGTTTAATTACAACATTCTTTCCACATAAAATTAGAGAGAATAATAGTGGTTAGATATCTCTTTGACAAGTTTAATTGGCCCAGAATAGAAAAGCGTTCCATTATGTGAAATATTTAATGAATTTAATCAGCGCAAACTGTAATATTATAATGTTGAAATATCACTCACTGTCCCAGGTCTGAAGATGAAGTTTGAAACGTTAAAGTCACTATCTGAAACAAAAGGATATCAAATTAGTTTTTGTTACATTTAATTTTAATTGTTATCTTAGTACAAAGAGTTTCATTTGAATTACAGTGACTTCTAGATCAAATAATTCCGTTTTATATGTTCAAATTATAATATTTAATAATAAATGAAGCGTATCAATACTTCCGATATTTTTTTTATAACTATGTAATTTAATATATACCGTGTGTTCCAAGAAAGAGTTGTCATAGTCATAGGCATTTAACATGGGAAAACAGTTTTTGGTAAATAAAAACTGTCCAGCTAACAACTACGTTACCATATTGTACAGGACAATACTAATGTATTTCTACATCTTATTTAATACAGATTACTTCATTTTAATAACATAATTCAATGAAATTTACAAAAATAATTTAAAAATTTTCGCCTCATATTTTTATTGCTCTCTACACGCAATGTTGACACCTGTCAAATCAAAGTTATGAGGTTAGAGTAACGGGCTACAGAGTGAAAGGTCCTTAGTTCAATTCCTACTTAGGCCGTTTTTGCTTTCTGTTTTTTATATTAATACCTACAAAATTAATACGATGTTTTGTAAAGGACGAGGTAAAAGATGCTTAATGAGAAATAAATCAAATTAGGTAGTAAATATTAAAGAAATAAAATACTATGAAGTACATAAATTTATTAACAAATAAACAATTATCAACAGAATATGTAAACTAAATAAACAAGTAAACATTCATACTAATTAAACTAAAAAAATTAACATAAAAATCAGAAAGCCATAGTTATTTGTATCACAAGTCCAGAAACTGAACTTTTGCGAGAAAAAAGAGTTTCTGGGGGTGTAATACAAAAGATTTTTTCCGCCAATGACACTTTTAAATTTTTTGTAAGTAACATTTTCAATTCACATGGTTATATGTTCACTTGTTTTATTAAAAAAATTAGTGATATTTGTTCTAACCTAAAAAGTAAAACGAACGTGAATTGATATTTTACAACAATTAACGTACTATAATCGAACATTACGAACAGGGCATGTAACCGAAAAAAATACTGGTTAACGGTTAACCCTTATGGAGAACGTTATAATAATAACGGTTTTAGTTCGAAAACCGGTTTTTGAAAATTAGAAACCGGTTTAAACCGGTTAATATATCGGTTAAAAAAATAATTAAATTAATTAAAAGAAATTAATTACAAAAATTTGATTAAAAAAATACAGAATAATTAATTTAAAAAAATAATAAAAAAATACCATCTGAGAAAAATATAACAATTAAAAAAAAGCAAATTAATTAATGAATATTCACAAAAATTCCCGTAATATCTACAGAAAACGCAGATGACTTTTCAATTTTAAACTTGCCTGTGTTGACAAAGGCCGTATATATTTGGAACTTTTTAAGTAACCTTCGGCAAAAGAAACTACCTACATTTATGACTCTCCAATAAAATGTTAATTGTAAAACCTGTTATGACTGTTCAAATACAAATAGAAAACACAGATATAAAAAAAAATATTAAAATTTTTTGTCGCTAAATGATATTAAAATAAAAGTTCGCTAAAACCGGTTTATTTTTTTTCTTGGTTAACGGTTACCGGTATTTTCGGCCTGAAAAATATCGGTTAAAATTACGGTTAAAGTTCGCAATTTTCGTTGAAAATATCGGTTACCGGTTTTTATTAACCGGTTATATGCTCTGATTTTAAGACTATATCTTTAATAGTTTTTGAGTTACAAGCTTATAAAACTTAATTTTATTAATTTTGCATATTGTTTCATTTTGGTAAACCTGTTCCGTACAAGTTAAAGTAAAAATATAAAAAATGTGTCTTATAAACTTTATAGTTTAGTACTTACTTTAAAGTCAAATGTAGACGATGTCTCTGTTTCAAACTTGGAAAAGTAAGAAACGAGCTTTTTCCAAAGCTTCTACTTTTAAGCTCACATAATTCTGTATAATGTTCATACCCATTATTGGGATAACAGTCTTCACAAATAAACCCTCCTTTTTTAAGGGGAGTGCAAGTTGAACCACTCTTACAAATATCTCTTTTACATGCGTCTTTAGTTAAAGTTATGTCACAATTTGAACCGGTAAAACCAGCAGTACAAACACAGGAATAACCACCTTCTTTCCGAAAACAAGTTAAACCTTGTTGAACTATCTAGAACATTGTTAAACCATGTAGAACTGTCTCATCTTACTCCCAATTATCTTCGAACAGTGTTGAACCTAGTACATTTATGTTACACCCTAAACAAGTGCCTTAACTTTGTCCCAAACAATTTGGAACAAAGTGAAACATAATGCAAGTCTCTCTACTTATTTCAGAACACTTGGAACATCTTTCTGCCTTCTAAAACTTTCTTTTTAAGTCTTCCTAGTAATTTCCAATAATAGACATACATGAAAAGTTACAATTTATTGTTTTTCACTCTAATATTTTTCATATACAGCCAAAAAAATTTAAAAATGCCTATTTTTGGGTCCAAAATTTTGATTTTTGGAATTAGTCTAACTTGATAGTCGTCGATGCGCTGATTTCATATTTTCAAACCGAATTCAATTATCTCTTTCCATTCCTGAGATATTTGCTCTCAAAGTTGCACCTCAAAAAAGGGTGTTTTTTGACCATATCTCTAAAATGGGTAGAGATACATTCTCAACGATTATACCAGTCGATTCTACGCGGAAAGTTACATGAAGAAATGTTTTCTCCTCATATACGTTCTTTGGGACGATTTGGTGAAAAATGAGAAAAACGAAAAAAACGGAATTTCAGTTTTTCGCTCGGAAACTTTTTGTCTCCAAAATTTTTTATATTCTGGACTTAAGTAAAGAAGAATGTGCTGATTCCAAATTTTCAAACCGATTTCAATTATCTCCTACCGTTCTCGAGATATTTGAGTTCAAAAGTGGACCTGAAAAATTCAGTTTTTCAGGAATAGTCCTGAAACGGGTTGATATACGACCTCGGCGACCTCACCAATCGATTCTACGGACAAAATTACATTTTTGTACCAATTTTCAGATTTATATTCTAATGGATACAATTTTTATAGCGAAAAAACGAAAATGGCCAAAAATCGGAAAAAATCGTAAGGGGTTCATCAGGCGATTTTTCAATTTTTGCGATTTTCGTTTTTTCGCTCTAAAAATTGTATCCGCCTGAATAAATATCTGAAAATTGGTATACTTATGTAATTTTGCCCGCAGAATCGATTAGTGAGGTCGCCGAGGTCGTATCTTGTCCCATTTCAGGACTATTCCTGAAAAACAATTTTTTTCAGGTCTGACTTTGAACGCAAATATCTCCAGAACGGTAAGAGATAATTGAAATCGGTTTGAAAATTTGCAATCAGTGCATCTGTATTTACTTAAGTCTAGAAAATGAAAAGATTTGGTGACAAAAAGTTCCCAAGCGAAAAACTGAAATTCCGGTTTTTTTCGTTTTTCTCATTTTTCACAAAATCGTTCCAAAGAACGTACATGCGGAGAAAACATTTCTTTATGTAACTTTGCCTGTAGAATCCACTGGTATAGTCGTTGAGATTGTGTCCCTACCCGTTTTAGAGTTATATCCAAAAAAACCACTTTTTTGAGGTGCAACTTTGAGGTCAAATATCTCAGGAACGGAAAGAGATAATTAAATTCGGTTTGAAATTTTGAAATCAGCGCATCGGCGACTATCCTATATTTGGAATTATTTCAAAAATCAAAATTTTGGACCTAAAAATGGGTCTTTTTGGATTTTTTTGGCTGTATATGAAAAATTTTAGAGTGAAAAACTATAAATTGTAAGTTTTAATGTATAACTATTATTGGGAATTACTAGGAAGACTTAAAAAGACAGTTGTAGAAGGCAGAAAGATGTTCCAAGTGTTCTAGAGTAAGTAGAAACAGTTGCACTATGTTTCACTTTGTTCCAAATTGTTTGGGACAAAGTTAGAAACTTGTTTAGGGTGTAACATAGATGTATCAGGTTCAACACTGTTCCAAGATAATTGGGATTCAGATGAGACAGTACAGGGTTTAACAATGTTCTAGATAGTTCTACAAGGTTACACATTATCCCAAATTGTATGAGATTAATTTCAGGCAGTTTTGGAAGGTTTAACATTGTTCCAAATTGTTTGGGACAAAGTTACGACAATTGTTTACGGTTTAACATTGTTATATAAGGGTCAACACTGTTCCAATTTGTTTGAGATTAATTTCAGAATTCCAAATTGTTTGGGACAAAGTTAATATAATTATTTAGGGTTTAACATTGTTATATAAGGTTCAACACTGTTCCAAGTTAACTGGGATTAAGTTAAGAAAGTTATACTAATTTAACAATGTTCTACATAGTTCTATAAGGTTTAACACTGTTCCACATTGTTTAGGATTAATTTCAGAATGTTGTGGAAGGTTTCACATTGTCCCAAATTGTTTTGGAATAAATTAAATCAGTTTCATTAGGTTTAACATTGTGGAATATCAATATAGACTTTTAAAAAATCAAAATTTTTGACTCAAATTGAGGTAATTTAACATTGTACTAGATCTTCTGTATTTTTTTAGTAGGTTTATAATTCATAATTTGTCAAACTAATTGAAAAATTATCTTATCAGATTTAAATCTTTTAATAACAGACTTACAGACCGACTCAAATAGTTGTCAATTTACGAAAAAAATATTTTAAGTGTTAAAATATTTCAGAAACAAAATTTAGAAGGTGATTTTATCTCTAAAGAATATTTGTCGACTGCTTTATGTCAAGAAAATGAATATTATGACAGAACATTCCTTAATATCGACATGTCGTCCCATATTCCAAATTGATTAGATTTTTATGTGTCACATTATACCATTCTTTATATATTGCATTAGCTGAGCCATAAAAATGCAAGAAAAAATATAAAGTAACATGAATATTATAGAGAAATCTCCAAGGAATCGATTGGTGCAAGAATTTTTGTTATAGCTCAACTTGTTTTTGAGATACGCGGCCATAAACTTAAAATTTGAAAATTGTAAGTGCCAAATTGTACAATTTTTTTATATATTTCATCGGCTGTGGCATAAAAATGCAAGAAAAAAATATATAATGTGTATCTTATAGAAAAAAACCCCAAGGAATCGATTGGTGTAAGTATTTTCATTGTATCTCAACTAATTTACGAGTTACAAGCCTGTAAAGACAAAACTCATTTCCAAAAAATGTTTTGACCGCCACAAGGATTCAGATCTATTTTAGATATTCAAAAAGTGATATAAATATATAAAAAGTAAATAAAAATAGCCAGGAACATTTTTTTATTTTACGACCGCCACACGGATTCAAATTCTTACCTGAAAGTCTTTTACAACAGGGGCATTGTCATTTACGTCTGTGACAATAACTTCAACATGAACATCGCTTCTTAGAGGAGGACTGGCTGCTCTAACTCTTAAATCATATTTTTTCCTAGGACTCTCGTAGTCTAGTTCAGTCATAGTCAATAGTTCTGCACTAGACGAGCCAGGTCTAGTCACTAGAGAAAAGCTGTTAGAGTCATCTCCTCCTAGAAAAAACGAGTTTTAGTCATCGACCTTCAGACGGATTATGAGTGGTCCAATGAAAATTATCAGCGCAATTGACGCTTCAACACGGCAATTTTAGTATAAAGGGAGACACTTCAATGGATTTCCAATGGCATTTCAACCCTAAAATGGGGGTTGCACCTAATTTTAAATGGAAAAGGGTGTCAAAAAAATCTAAGAAAAATATAACAATTAAAAAAAGCAATGTAATTAATGAACATTCACATAAATTCCCGTAATATCTTCAGAAAAACGCAGGTCACTTTTCAATTTTAAACTTGCCTGTGTTGACAAAGGCTGTATTTATTTGGGACTTTTTAAGTAACCTTAACGGCCAAAGAGACTACCTACATTTATGACTCTCCAATAAAATGTTAATTGTAAAAACTGTCATGATTCATGTTCAAATACAAATAGAAAACACAGATATAAAAAAATATTATTTTTTTTCTCGCTAAATGATAATAAATAAAGGTTAATGTTCGCTAAAACCGGTTTATTTTTTTTTTGGTTAACGGTTACCGGTATTTTCGGCCTGAAAAATATCGGTTAAAATTACGGTTAAAGTTCGCAATTTTCGTTGAAAATATCGGTTACCGGTTTTTATTAACCGGTTTTTGATGATACACGTGAGTAATCCAATGAAATTTAACAATCCGTAATATTTTCCGATGAGAACAAATCGTTTTCAAATAAAACTCGTTAAATTACACAAATGGAGAGGTGACATAAAAATATGGGTGACATTTATGGTAATGTCATTATTTAAATAATTTATAATTCGAGCCATAGCAAAATTTAACATATAATTTCCACATTCAAATGTAAAATCATAATTATATCACACATTTAATTCTGCGATAATTTAGCTGAAAAAATACATTTGATGCTAATTCCACCCACGTTACATTTTTGCTGCATAATAAAATTAATCCACAGCGTAGAATATAAAAGTAGCATCACTGTCATAAAATATATTCACTACATTAAATTCCACAGCAATTACGAACAAAAGAATAAAGCACTTAGCGCGAAATAAAAGAACGTTGGCTTCTGTGTTTGGCTTCAACTAATAATGACATCTTTGCCAGAAATTCTATTAAAGACAAAAACTATCGACATTAACGAGATAAATTGTTGACTTGAAAGTTTTTGACGCGACTTTAATGTCTTAGAACTTCTAACTCAATTCTAGCTTTTTCTGTAACTACAAGTGACTAGAATAATATTCTTCCAATCCTTAATTTCCTGTGTCATATTCTTTTTCACAGTGGTAATTTCCAAGATGAAACTTTCAAAGAAATTAAAAGACAATATTTGGGTTTAAAGTTCTGTAATTTTTTTTATTAATTTACAACGTTAATTATTATTGTAAATATTGTTTTTCAAAATCGATACTAAAGTGCACGATATCACTCCGTGAAGTTAGCCAAAGCAGTAGCTAAAATAAAACTTTACTTTTTATGTCAAAATTTAACTTTACAGACAAATCTGTCAAACTGAATTAACCTATATTTTAACGGTATTATATTTTTGCAGTTTATTTTAGTACTACCTACTACCTAAAATAACAAATAGATCATTCTATAATATTATTGGTGAATTTATTTATTATTTACTTTTGATAATAATTTATCTAATTTCATGCAGACGACGTCTAAGCAGGTGTAAACATAAATGAAAATGATAAACAAATATTTGACACTTTGACAGTACGTTTATTGTCAAAGCCATCCACGTCTCAATAGCTAGCTGACGTTTTACTAATACATAATAATATTTATTTGTCCTCGGCTATCGCCTCGTAGTACTAATTCCACATGCGTAATAAAAAATTTTAGTCCCTTGATATACAAATAACAATTTTGCTTTAAAACAGTTTAAGGATTCTTACCTTCTAAAAGGTTTCTCAAAATAAAGTGTGCGTTGAAATTTTTTATTGCAAATACAATACAAAATAACTCAACTGTCTACAAATTTTGTTTCAACAATAATGATCTTATTAATTCACTAGTGAAATAATAGAGTAAATAACCTAAATGAAATTAATAAAATAGAGGGTCTCTTATTAAACGAAAGTAAAAGTCAATTTTACGTATTTCAGGATTTTTCAGCTTTTGTTTACATAGGTATCTTCAACCGCGTGAGTATTTTTTAATGTGAAACAGGATTTATCTCAGATTTATCATATTCCTGTTTTCAGCTTGATATCTGATTGACAAAAATGTATTTGATTGTCTCATTTAAAATGAAACATAAGGAATTTTATTTTAAAATTATTGTATTAAAAAATGAAAAACGTTGTATATTGGATTTATACTATAAAATGAAATATTATAATATTAATATTTCATTCGTAATAAAATAATCAAATTTGTATGTATTCATACTAATCTGTAGATATCTTTGTCTTTGTACCTACCACAAAGCTGTAAAACACAAATTTCTTATTCGTAAATTAGGTTAAATATTAGCAACTAAAACTTACAAGTTATTGTATTATAACATAATATGATGTTGTTTTTATAGAAATAATACTGTAAACCATACCTTTTTAAATATGTTTCATGTATTTACTTATATTAACAACACTAAATTACAACAAAAAACACTAAGCACATCACAAATGACATTTCCAAGGTTACTCCAATCGCGAACTTCTATTGTTTCCATTAGATGTCTCTAAAGTCATAGCTTGCTTGTTTGTGGGATTTTCAAATAATTTATAGATATTTCTATATTCGTTCATATTTGTAAAGCTATTAATATTTATATTTTTAAAAACTTTTGTTAAATATTTTAAAGTATATTTTCAATTTAATTTTACATTTGTTGTTTAATAATTGAAATTTCGATATGAATAATTTAATGAAAAATATAAATATGTTGAATTCCTATTTAAAGGTTAAACAAATACGTGTTCGTTTATTTTTGTGTATTTATATGAACATATTTTAATACAATATATAAATAATATGTTGTAGTTTATAATTTATAGCAGATAATAAAAATATATCATATTTAAATGTGATTTTGATTATAATTTATACATACATAGCGAATAATTATTGAACATATTTCATACCAAAAACCAATTTGTTTAACATTTTAAATAAATAAATATATTGTCATAGATCTGTCTATTTTAAATATTTTCATGTATATTTTATTCATATTTATATTTATGTTAAATAACATTTAAGGTCTTTTCTACGAAACATATCCATTGCTGAAAAATTATGAAAAGTAGTTCTAAATAATTTCTTTTCATTATTAGCTTAGACACCCACTGTTATTAATCTGTATTTGAAATGAGATATTGTTTTTCACTACCGCTTACTTAGTAACCATGGTTACATAGGTCAATAGAAAATTATTATTAATAATAGTCGATAATGAAAACTGTCACTTTTAAAAGAAACTGAAGTCTCCAATCCAATATTTCGTCAAACATAGATAAAACAAAGGAAAGATTTCTGTAATAGTATATTGTGTTATTAAGAGTAAAAGTGATACTTTGTGTGGCGAGCATGGAAGTTTGCACGACGAGCGAAGCGAGTAGGACAATTGCATGCGAGGTACACAAAGACACTTTTACTCTGAATAACAGATTCTATTTTTTCTTCAAACGTAGAAATTTTAAAAATTAATTACTATTTGACGTTTAATATGTAGGTTATCTGTCAGTTATTCATAATTTTTAGTAAGTTTATTCTTAGGTTATCTAGTTTTTATAGTGACATTTAGGGCGATATTACAGATTTCTATTGTACAAATAACTTCTTATTGGCTGATTCTACATACGACAGATTCCTTCTGTAGCTCATCTTTTATTGCATGTACAGTAGCAATCGTTTTTGGCTGAATTTCCGCAATGTATATATTTTAGTGACACAACATTGCGATGTGCAACTTTTCTAGGATTGCAGTGTTGCCATTGGCCATTAATTTGAATTAAGCTGATAGTCGGAAGGAAGTAAAGCTTGGTTTACACGCAGCGTCCATGCTAATCGCGTTAGTTGTGCATGAGAGGGATTTGAGATAATTTAGTTTTATTCTTTCAATTAATACAACATTGCAGGGCAGGATTAACTTAAGCTTTTCACACTGAAGAGTTTTGTTTGCGGACTACGGATTACGGACAATCCTATTTAAATTATTTGGACATATGATGTTTTGTTCATTTGTGTATTAATCTGATTTTGGCAGAATTATTACAGTATTTTACATTATTAGCAAGGTAAAACTGTATTTACTGCTGGAAGGAGGAACGGAATGGCGAACTTGTCACCTCCTTATGTCGGAGTAAAGATATTTGGGTCTTATTTTTTTTTTGCATTTGTATCATGATAAGAAATTGGATCCGAAAAAACGTTAATAAATCAATTAAATAATTATGATACAAGTATAACAATGTATGAAATATTCAAAAAGAGTTATAGATTAAACTAACGAAATTAAAACTTCCAACACTCAATAAAGCACAAAATTTTGACAATAAAATCTCCTTAATGAATGACACAAGACCCTAGGCAAACTAAAATTATCATATTGTAACGAGCGCGATTCGCCGTAGATGAGTCATCAAGGCCGACCTGTCTGAGCAGGTAGTCGCGCTAAAGATCAAATTGAATAGGAGAGGCGTCGCTATTGTTTGGTTATTGTATAGTGTCCGCAAGGCTCTAGAATATTCAAGAGATTAACTGGCGGCAGGTATATAAGGGTCACATTGGGTGGCTCAAGGGTCAAAATGTGCAGAGTGTCACTAAAGGAAGTCAGTATTGGTCAGTGCATGTCAACGACATGTAAAGTAGAAATAAATATAAATAGTTGATATAATAAATAGTTGGTGATATAAATAAATTGCTGGTGATATAAATATCGTGTAAATAAATATTGCGTAGTATCAGTTTAAATAAATGTTCTTAATGTTTAAGTTTACATTAATAATTATTATTCTTAAATTAGTGTACATATTTGTTTATTCATAGTGTTACTATTTTTTTATAATTTGTTATTCGTTTATTAAACTTATTTATATAAATTTTCGTATTTCAATAATTTTTACACTTCACCTTAAATAAATAAACATTTTAATATTTATCATTAATCTATCTGCATCATAACTGAATTGTTCGACAAATAATATTAATAACACATCCATGTTATCAAAATTCATTTCAATTGTCAAAACTGTCACTCTCCCCGCCAAAATTATTGTTTGAAATACTGTGAAATGATTGAAGACATTTACAAATTTACATTTAAAAATGGTGATATTATGTTAAACCTAAATTATAAATTTCTTATATTTATCATGAATCAGTAAAAGCAGACATGGACAATTTATATTTATAAATGTAAACTCGAAAATCTAAATTTGGAAATTAAATCCATCATAAAACATGCCATTAAAGTAGAAATATTGGTGTAATATTGGAATTTATTACATATTTGCTACTTCAAAAAATTTCATAATTAAAATAAATGAAATGTATAATATAATAATAAAAATAGTAAATTAAACCTTATTTATACTTTCATTATCATTATTCTATATACCCGATTACCACTGATTTGAAACACTGATATACTACCTACATCACATAACATCGCAACCAAAATTAAAATTGTAAATCTTAATATCTTCCATATTTGAAAGAATTTTTAATTCGGAATTTCATAGATGCTCTTACAAGTATATTCATATGATCTTTAAGATTTTTTTTTGTAAATATCTTGGACAAATTAACTTTTAATATAAATTTCTTAAAAATATTTGTCTTAATAAATTCCTGTACCGTCTATTGTACCTTACAAATATAAATTTATAGAAAAATGTAAATGAAATGGTACTCATAACACTAAATCAATAACACTAATATTGATATTTGTTTGTAAATAGACCTTGATACATAATTACGCGCTGAGACAAAGCATACTTGTGCATCAAGTATTTATCATGTCTTCTATTTCAATTCCACATACAAACTACACAAATTAATTGTAATAACAAGCGCAGCGGTTTCAAATTAAGCGAATAGCTACTGAATAGCAAACAAATGCATATACATGTTGACAAAACAAGTAATTAAGTGATAATACAGTACTGATCTCTTATATTTACATTCAGATCCTAACTCTATCTAGTGTACACCAGAGATTTAATATTTATCTAGATACCAATATGCAATATACGTCCTATATAACCTAGTGTTTCCAAAATGTGTCACATGTTTTTTTGTGCCATCTCTTTCTATAGTGTACGAGTATATTAGTAACCTGTTGTCTCTCTCTTGCTATTGTAACACGGTCGCTTGGCGGCTGTGTATTTTTGTAAATTTTTGATAGTGCACTACTCTAAATGTTACGGAATGGACAGATTTATGGTGACGGACGCACATTTTGCCCCTTTAAGCTTGTTCTCAAATAATTAACTGTCCGTGTCCGGTAAGTGATGCCCTCGGTGGACATCAATAGTTGGGTTATTTTTGGCATAGTTCATACTTATGGGATGAGAAGAGCTGGATAAATATAGGTTGAAAACTTCTGGATTTTTACCATTAAGGGCCGGTTTATCAATCTCTGATTAAATTGCCGGTTCCTTAACCATCGGTTAACAGAAAAATATCGCATCGAAAATCTGATGTAAGTTGTCAAAAATACACATTATTTACTATTTCGATGCGATATTTTTCTGTTAACCGATGGTTAAGGTAACCGGCACTTTAACCAGAGTACCAGAGATTGAAAAACCGGCCCTAAATGTTGCTCCGAAGTTCGAAATCTCTCTCTCTTGTAATGTTCGACAGTTGTGGATGTCTTGACTGAATCGTCAGACATACCTTGGTATTTCTTAGTGAAATGACCAATTAGTTGTTTTACTGTGTGTAAAGGCTCTCTCATATTATATTCTGTGTGGATTAATATTGATTTGTAGATCGATGTAAAAATGTTTTCAAAATTGTTTGTTAAGTAGAAAAGTAAGAATTTAGAGTTTATATAGAATCAAGTTACGCGTTGTAGTTTATTTGAATTATACAAATGTTTTTGATCGCGGTTGATTATTAAAATTTATATAATTTTGTTATTGTTGGAATATCGCGTTTGATTCAGCCCATCCTATTCCAACCCCAGTCTTTGTGACGTGGTAGCACAACGCGTAGGTGAAACTCTATTGTTCTAAAATTACTACCCTGACACTCCGCGTCGCTACCTTTCATGTTCCCCTTTTCAGTTCTATGACCTTGAAGCATTGTGTAGACCTTTAAATTTGTGCTCTTCCCCTATCTCTCTCGAAGATGTGAGGAAACTTTCTGATGTTAAACAATGGGCCCTTTAAATTTGTGCACATTCTCCATCTCTCTCTAATTTTCGTTTTTCTGTCTTACTGTCGCTTCTGTATAAACCTATTCTGTGACCCTGCACCAATTTGACCGTATACTAAACCGCGTCTGTTATCAATTATTAAACATTCTCTTGTCTGCTTCTATCACGGCAGACTTTTAAATAAAGTAATAGTGGTTGCAGCGACTATCGTTACCCTTGTCTCGTGTAAATGTTGTTTATTAATATAATTCGTGGATTACTTTTGAGGCAAGTAAAAACTCATAAATTAAATTTCCTGTACTTGTTACACTATCACTAGTGACTAACCAATCAGCATGAAGCAAATCGTTTGTCTATTATCACTCAACTTCAAGACAGTTTCCGCTTATTTCAACCTAACCTAGCTATTTTGTTAAGCTGTTCTGAGTTTTATAGCGTGTTTTGACTGAATTGATATTTTATAATAATTTTAGACAATAGTTAGAAAATGTTTGATATGTTTAACATCACATTTAAGGATTCACTGCTTTCATTTTACAGGTGAATTATAAAATATGTTTTAGGATGTGTTTATTCCTAGGAAAGAAGAAATTTCAAAATTCCTCCGATGAACTTTTTTCGCAAAAACTTCTTTTTCTAGATCGATCCGCTAATTTCAAAACCTGCAATTCTAATATGCCAATTTTTATTCTGTCCCTTTATTTTTCTAACATTTGTATATTTTTAAAACCTATAATCCCGTATCAAAGTTGTGTAGAATTAAAACAAACCAGACAACAGTATTAAACCACAAATTGTGTTGAAAAACGCGAAATATCCCAAAAATACCTACTCATTTTTATGCCCAAAATAAAGTAGGTGTTTTTGTCTATATCTCTTAAATAAATATAACATATAACTTATATAACAGATTGCACCTTAGGAATAGGAAACCGCATTACATTCTTTTGACGAGCTAAGTTATCTTGAACTAGTAAAAATGGATTCAGTAATGGCCAATATGGATATTTCCGTTGAAATTTTAAATTCGAAAATTTTTGCGATTACAATACTTCTTTTACTTCGTACAAGAAAGTAAAAAGAACTTAATCACTGCAGATTTAGTGCATTTGATTTGATGTTGTAGAGCAAACATATTCAGTAATTGCACTGATTTGTTTTAGAATGTACCTCTTTTCACTAGGTTACGAATAGGGACCTGGAACCAAATATATTTGAGGTTCACTTTCATACTAAAAACTGATTGGGGTCACTATTCTTTCATTTCGTTTAGCTTTCTTACATTGAAAACTAATTTCATACCCATATCTGGGTATAAGTTTATAAATTATAAACGGTTGGAGACACTATTCATACGATCTCATGATTTGATTTCGCTAATATTTATTTACATTTGGCAATGTAATAAACTATGTAAATATTTCTAATATGAATAAAATATGTATTAAAATATAAATTATATAATTTTTATAGATAATTAAATAATGAATGCAATTGTCTAGTGAACCCTACGTTGTGGCCTACTACGGCCACAACCCAGGTTCGAATTCTGGTCACGGCAATGTGTAAACATTGTTACGGCAGAGGCTCCTTTTAATTACGAAAAGAAATATATTCACACAGATAATATAAATTGTAATAAATAAATATAAAGTAATGTAATATCTGAATTAAACTCATTTCATTATAAAATATTTACTTCTAGAAATATATATATTTATTTTATTTTCACAAAATTTAAAATTTGCTAATATTGGAAAGTGATATTATTGTTATCAAGTCCTCTGATAGCCGTGATCGTCTAGTGGTTAGGACCCTACGTTGTGGCCGTAGTAACCCAGGTTCGAATCCTGGTCACGGCAATGAGTAAACATTGTCACGGCAATGAGTAAACATTGTCACGGCAGAGGATCTTTTTAATTACGAAAAAAAATATACAGATAATAAAATTGTAATAAATAAATATAAAGTAATATAATATTTGAATTAAACTTATTTCATTATAAAATATTTACTTCTATAATGATACATTTATTTTATTTTCATAAATTTTAAAATTTGTTAAAATTAGAAAGTGATACTGTTTTTATCAAGTCCTCTGATAGCCGTGATCGTCTAGTGGTTAGGACCCTACGTTGTGGCCGTAGTAACCCAGGTTCGAATCCTGGTCACGGCAATGAGTAAACATTGTCTCGGCAGAGGCTCTTTTTAATTACGAAAAGAAATATTGTAACGTTTTATTTATTTAGGTGAAGTGTAAAATTGATTAAAAACACTAATATTTATATAACTAAGTTTAATTAAAGAAATATTAATTATAAAGAATAATGAAAATAACTAACACTAAGAATTAACAAATATAAACACTAATTTAAGAACTAATTATTATTACTAAAGACTTAAACACTAAGATAATTTATTTAAACAATTAAAACTACGCAATACTTATTTCAACACTATTTATATCACTGTCTATTTATTTATATCACCATCTGCACACTACACGTATTAACACAAGACTGTCCTCGCGATCTTTTACTCGGGGTATTTATATAAAACGATTCATTCTCGAACATTCTTTGACCTTTTAATTTCTCGAATATTCGCCGACCCCGATCAGAACAATAGGGACCGAACGGACGTGTTTTGACCTGTGCGCTAGCGGCCACCGCCCGCGCCGCCGCTTGCGCCGCCGCCCGCGCCGCTACCCTGGGTTCGCTACAATATATTCAGACAGGTAATAAAACTGTAATGAATAAATATAAAGTAATATAATATCTGAATTAAACTCATTTCATTATAAAATATTTACTTCTAGAAAGATATATTTTTTTTTTCATAAATTTTAAAATTTGTTAAAATTAGAAAGTGATATTGTTGTTATCAAGTCCTCTGATAGCCGTGATCGTCTAGTGGTTAGGACCCTACGTTGTGGCCGTAGTAACCCAGGTTCGAATCCTGGTCACGGCAATGTGTAAACATTGTCACGGCAGAGGCTCTTTTTAATTACAAAAAGAAATATATTCAGACAGATAATAAAATTGTAATGAATAAATATAAAGTAGTATAATATTTGAATTAAACTCCTTTCATTATAAAATATTTACTTCTATAAAGATCTATTTATTTTACTTTCATAAATTTTTAAGTTTGTTAAAATTAGAAAGTAGTATTATTATTAACAAGTCCTCTTGTAGCCGTGATCGTCTAGTGGTTAGGACCCTACGTTGTGGCCGTAGTAACCCAGGTTCGAATCCTGGTCACGGCAATATGCATGCTTTGTCATGGTAAAGGCTTTTTAGTACAATTGAATCAATTTGTATTAATAAATACGTTCTTTGGAACGATTATAGGTAAAAAATGAGAAAATCGAATAAACCTAAATTTCAAAATTTCTTCGAGGGAGTTTTTTTCTATAAAACTTTTCATTTTCTATACTTAAGTAAATCTCGATGTACTGATTTCAAATTTTCAAACCGAAATGTATTATCTCGTACCGTTCTCGAGATATTCATATTCAAAGTTGAGTTTTGGCAATACCTAAAAAAACAGGTTTTTCTAGATATACATGTTTATGGGTTTGGTTTACCATTTCGGCGACCTCACCAATGGATTCTACGGGCAAAATTACATAAGTATACGAATTATTAGATTTTTATTGCAAGGGATACAATTTGTAAAAAGGAAGAACAAAAATGGTCAAAATCGAAAAAAATACCTGATGTATCCCTTACGATTTTTTGCCATTTTCAGTTTTTTCCTTCTAGAAATTCTATGTGTTGAGATAAAAATCTGAAAATTGATACTCTTATGTAATTTTTCCCATCGAATCGAATGATGAGGTCGCCGAAACCTTAAACCTAACCATTTTAGCGGTATACCTAAAAAACCTGATACTTTGAACTCAAATATCTCGAGAACGGGAAGAGATAATTTAATTTTGTTTGAAAATTTGAAATCAGCGTATCGACATCTAATATGTCGGAAAAATTAAAAAAATTTAGAGATAAAAAGTTTTGGAGTGAAAATTTGAAATTTAGGTATTTTCAATTTTGATATTTTTCTCCAAATCGTTCGAAACAATATATATGTGGGCAAAACAATCCTTTATATAACTTTTCCTGTAGAATTGAATGGTAAATTAGTTGAGAATGTATCTCTATTCATTTATGAAATATACTCAAAAAACACACTTTTTTAAGGTACAACTTTGAGAGCAAATATCTCCGAAATGTAAATTTGGTATCACTGTAGCTAATTCTTTTAAAAATATTACAAACAAAATTTTATAATATTTGAAAATTTTCGAGCAAAAATAGGATATCTTTAAATATTTTCGGGTTTCCGTAAAAATACAGCATCAGCTGCTTTGAGAAGTACTTCCCCTGTTGTTACTACATACATAAACTATTTTTCCAAGCAATATTCAACAGATAGGGTATGTGGCGCTCTTTCGCAACTGACGGCCCCTTTTTAGACATTTTTTTTAAACTGTCCCTTTATTGGTGAATATAATTTATTTTTAGTAAAGCCTATATACTCGTAATATCGTAAATCGTAATTATATATACAGGTATAATTCGTGTAACTCTTGAAAAGGTTTTATTAATAAACCACCCTGCATAAAGATCTCAAATAATTTAGACAAAAATAGACTTAGATAAATATATGTACATGATCACTACCGAGTAAATGTCATACGCTAAATAAATAAATCGATAAATCTAGGATAAAATGTAAATTTTACAGTTTTTAATTTTTACAAATAACTTCCAAGTGTTTTCTTTTTTGATTTTTTTTTTTCATTTATTTATTTTGGAAGCACGGCGCCCCTCACATTTTAGCGCCTTTCTGCCACGCTTACCTAGCTTACCATATAATGCTGGTCCTAATACCTAGTATGTAAATGCTACAAAATATTCTTTCAAGAAATAAAATGAATAAAATTTTCCCTGTAAATTCGATTTGATTTTGATATGAAACGTTATGAATTTTCATTGCTGTTTAATGATCTTCAAATAATAGAATGGTATTGACATTTATTTTGCTGGCTACTGGATTCTGCAATGTATCAATTCTGAAATAACATCTGAGACATAACATGTCTAGGTGAAATAAGGTTTCAAGTATCTAATGTCACAGATACAATATAACAGTGGTTCTCAAAATGGATGCAAACTTGGGGTGCTTTTCAATACTTGTGAAAATTAACATTGTATGTATTTTAACAACTCTTAGATCTGACGACAGCATTTGAATATTCTTCTTCATACTAATGTTAAAATGTTATTCAAAGAATGAGTATTGAATCGTGTTGAAGAACTACTGCTCTCTTTTTTTTGAGAAAACAAACTTGAATTTTGCGAATTGTTGAAAAATGAATTTTCGTTTAATAAATTTCCTTATACAGAATGTGCAACGAAATGCGGAACATAGGACTTTAGCATGGGATTTCAAAAAACTGCGGATACTCTCTCTCTTGATAAATTTAGAGCAAAACTACAAAAGTTATTCAAAATTAAATTCTACACTAAATAAGATCAAAATTGTTGTATCGTCACGTCTGCACTACGAGATATATTAGAATATGAAATAGATATGAAGATATTTTCGATAAAAATCAGAAAGCTATGAAAATAAAAGAAAACATTTATTGTTAATAAATTGATATTGACAACTGTCAGAATACATTTTGTGAGAAATATGTACGAAATGAATGAAAACAATATCTATTTCTCTACATCCTTATAAATATTACCAGTGAATTCCTCACATCAAAGTACCTACGTACACAAATTTTCATTTTTAAATTCCCACTAGTACAGCTACAATTACAGATTTAATATCAGGCAATAGGAATCCATATGACCGTTATCAATGCGCGTCTCAAGATATACCGGGGATCCTATGACGTTAGTACTAGCTCTAATTCTTGACCTGCTGAAACCAGGCCACATTCTGGAGCAAGATTTAGCTGCTCTGGTTTCAAGGAATCAGGAAATAGAGCACTTACAAGTGGTTGCTCTATTTCTAGGCCTGCTGAAAGCAGAGCACATTCTGGAGCAGATTTAGTTGCTCTGATTTCAGTGGGTCAAGAATGAGAACATTCTAAATTGTTTACTCTAATTATTAACCTGCTGAAACCAGAATACATTCTGGAGCAGATTTAACTAGTCTGAATTATGCTCTGTTTTCAGTGGGTCAGGAATTAGAGCATGTTGTGTGTTTGCTCTAATTCTTGACCTGCTGAAAGCACAGCACTTTCTGGAGCAGATTTGTCTGCTCTAGATTGAGTTCTAGCTTCAGTGGGTCCAGATTTAGAGCACTCTAAAGTATTCTAATTCTTGGCCTGCTGAAATCAGAGCACATTTTGGAGTTATAAAGCTCTGGATTGTGCTTTGGTTAATTAAACTTGGTACAAGTTTGAGAACCGCTGATTGAAAAAAATATGGTCTTTGAAATAGCGTTTTAAATAGAAATTGTTTGCTAATTTAACGGACTTCGCAGCTCTTATAGTTCTCGAGATGACAATAATGTATTATGTGCTTCACATTTTATTTTATATCATGAAGTATTATAAATTTTATTTATGTTTAATTATCTGATAACCCAAGTGGGACCGATACGGGTTGAGGTTGATTAATTTTTAATAAACTGACTGCAACCCAATATCGTTTTATTATCCTGTAAGTTCCTTACCCAAGAAGCTTTCAGAATTTATTATTTTGTTTTACGTAGTTTTATATTTTCATGACAATAACTATTTTCTATTAAACTCATTCAACAATAAAATGTAAAAAAAAGATTTAGTGAAATAGAGGATGTTTACCAAAGAAGTATTCTTATTCCTTGTAATAAAACTCTTTCATTATTATAAAATTTCTGAAACTTTTCTCGTTTATAAATTAAAACTATTTGAACTTCAAAGAATTAATCCCAGAAATATATCTCAAAGGAAGGATTATTTTACTGGAAACTTTAAAACTTTAACAGTTGTACAAGAACATTTTAATATCAATGCCATATTTTACAAGTTTCATTTTATCCAGAATTAAACAAACTTCCAAACTATTCACCAATTTAAAAAAAAAATCGAAAGCAGCTAGTTTTAAATTTATAAAAAATATAAATCAATTATTATTATTAAGTTTTTTTTCTTTGTAGGTAATACCCATTGAAAAAATAAACGTAAGGAAGTATTTATTTTATATCAAAATATAAGTAAATTTGTTCATGTATTCTTATTGAATTGAATATTTCTTTTGAAGCGAGAAAAAAGTTAAGAAGATTTAATTTTTCCTGTCACCTTATCCTATACCTTGAGAATTTCAATTCGTATAAAAGAAAATTTCATATTCAAATAAAAATGAAATAAGATCATCTATATATCACCAAACAGAACGAAATAAAAACGGATGACCGAGAGAAAGAAAACCCAAGACAGTGTATTTAATGAGAGCATAAATTATGTCTACAAGGTTGGTACACCTGCGGGACAATTTGTAAGTTGACGGCATTTGTCCTTACGAAATAAAATGTCCAGATTTACATAAATATGTGTCAGGGCGTATGAAATTTTGGGGCATTAATACGCACAATAAAGTTTAATGAAATTAAAGAAATATGAGGAAGTTTATGTTTTACGATTCTTTAACGGTCGTTTAATTTTATAAAGCATGTAATGTTGGAGTTCATATAACGTACATAAATTATTAATATTACAATAAATTTCACGAAATGAGACCAATAAAAATATATTGTATTTTTTTACACAGACGTAAAAATTTCCGACATTAAAATATAATAAAATCAGGTTTATATCATTTCTACTCTCATTCGTGAAATATTATTTTTTTAAACACGTTTTGTATTACTTAAGGAATAATACGATATTATATTTTTTTCAGTAATGGTTACAGGGTGTTCGTTTAAGAGTCTTAACCATAGGATCTCGAGAACTGTAAGAGATACGAAGTCGGTTAAATTGAGGCAAAGTTACCGTTTTAGTTGACCATCTTAATCATGTATTTGTTTTCCCGAAAATATATATAGGTCACTAGATATAAGCAACAAACTGATTTTGGCCAATTTATTTTTTGACTTATAACTTTCATGTTTCAATTCATACAAATTTCTAGTTTATTACTATTAGACGGATATTTTTTTCTCTTTCCAATGATATAAAACACATGCATCTAAAAACGAAAATAAAGTAATAAATTAGAAAATTATTGATTTTATTTATTTTGGTCAAGTGTGCTTTGGAAACAAAATCGAAAATCTATGGTTTCAAACAAATTTTTAATATTTCAATTAAATATTCGCTTATATTTTTACAAACCAGAAGCAAATAAAAGTTGTAGAGCATAAAATTTAGCATCTGAATCAATAAGCAAAAATAATATTTTTATGTGCCTTGTAAGCTCAGAAATAAGGGTCTGAAAATGACATAAATCACCTCAAAAATAGCGATAGCCATGTTGGAATTGAGACAGAAAGAAACAAATGTTTAACGGTTTATCTACCTAGCCTAACCTGAGCAACCTAACCTAATCTCACCAGATCTAAACTAATCTAAACTAACTTAACCTAACCTAACCTAACCTAACCTGACCTAATCTAACTTAACCTAACCTCACCAAACCTAAAGTAATCTAAACTAACATAACTTAACCTAACCTAACCTAAAGTTATTTAAACTAACCTAACCTTATTTAACCTTATTATATTCTATCATTGAAGAAATTGTTACATCAAATTTATTAATATATGAACATTTCAATTGTACAGACGCTGGTGCGCTTAAGTAACATATTTTGGTGCGCTTTTGTAACAAAAAAATACCATTTGGTGCACTTTTGTCATACGCCGGTTTCAATTATTTTTACACTTCACCCAAATAAATAAACATTACAGTATTATATCTGCATGATCCCTAAGTAAATTTTAAGTTTTTGAGAGACAATTAGTAAGATTTGAGAAAGAAAAATTTGCAACTGTATTTAATTGATGTCCCTTATCATAGTTGGTAGTTGAATTGAAACTCTCTGGCTGGGGAATGTTGGGCAAGGATGCAAGTTCGGGAGTTAGTGGAACACGCTACATTACACGTAGTCACGTAAAGGGAATAGAAAGGAGAAGGTTTTTGTTCACACATCCACTCCGGGCCGAGCTACAGAATGTTAACGAGCTATTTTACACAGAATTGCTGTATTTATTTTACTTTGTGGCTTAGTAATAGTTTATCTTCGGTTTTATATTCAAGGGAATTAGTTGGCGCTGCTGCTCTGTTTTACTTCTAAGCGGGGATTAACTGGTTCCACTTGGAATTGATGTTAAATTATGCGATTTCATTTAAATGTTCAAACATTTCAAGTGATTTCATTTATGTGAATCCGAATTGATCATTTTCAGATTTAAACCACTGTCTTACCAACTTCTAAGACGTCTTTGATATTTAAGATCTGTTAACTATATGCAACGATTTTTTACTTAATGCACTTCGATTATAACTAGAAAGAGTGTGAGATCTAGGGTTCTAATCCCAAATTCGTAAATCTCTTTCCAAATAAAATTCCGCTATGTCTGTAGGTCCTTCTAGAGCAGATCTGGGCAAGATTTTTGGCTGAAGGGCCGCATTAGAAATTTTAAAAAATCGCAGACCGAAATAAAATTAATATATTGTGCAACAAGTGCAGAAAGTCGCCAATTTCCCAAGAGGTGTGAAAGTTTCCGCACGAGACGAAGTCGAATGCTGGAATCACACAAGGTGGAAAATAGGTGATTCTGCACGGGTAGCACACTATACTTTTTTTACGACCATACTGCTTACGTTAAGAACAAAAATACATGCACGAAAGCTATTTGACATAATTCACAAAAAGTACCTTCACGCATGCGCAGTGTTGGCAAATACTGTGAGAAATGGTTTCTCACACTTTAACCCACGATTGTGGGAAATACTCAACTTTGATGCTTTATTTAGTGTGAGAAAAGTGCCAAATTATTTTTAAGTATATTATATTATTTCTATGAAAAGTGAATTATAACGCAAATAATCTGTAATTTCCAACAATGTGGTAATTTTTGTAAATATTCATCGTTAAATTATTAATTAAAAACATAAATAAATAGCATTATGTGTTTGTAAAACGTCAGCTAGCTATTGAGACGGGGATGGCTGTGATAAACGTACTGTTAAAATTGTCAAATATTTCTTTATAATTTTTATTTATGTTTATACCTGCTTAGACATCGTCTGCATGAAATCAGATAAATTATTATCAAAAGTAAATAATAAATAAATTTACTAATAATATTATAGAATGATGTTTGTTGTTTTAAATAGTGCTAAAATAAACTGTTAAAATATAATACCATTAAAATATAGGTTAATTAAGTTTAACAGATGAGTTCTTTGGCTAACTTCGCGGAGTGATTTCATGTACTTTAGTATCGATTTCGAAAAAATAAATTTGAAACCCTCAGAAATCTTGGCGAAATTATTGAAATTCAAAAATCTTACTTTTATTTGCTGATCTCTAAGCATTGTTCTTAAAATGATTCTCGTCTTGCCCAAGACGAGATATTTCGAGACGAGACGAGCAAGATTCAAGAAATATATCGTGTCATCCAAATTACTAAAAACAATGCACAGCTACCAAATTTAACAATTTATTAAGGAAAACGCAGAAAAAAAGGTTTACGGACCGCTAAAAAACTCGAGGCGGGCCGTAGTTTTCCCAGGCTACAGGCTGACTTACAATAATGTTGCTAAAATGTAATAAGTTCACTAGATGCAGATAGAATTCTTATTTAGATTTTATTTGTGCAGTCGTCCTCAGAATAAAAACATTTCATATTTCAGTTTCATGAAATAATGAAGTTCGAAATGGTTTTTATTAAAAAGACTGTAAATGATATGCTATAGAGCTACCTATCTAAATATTATAGTCTTGAAATATAACCTACTAAGTTCTCAAAGGGATTTCAAAATGTAATTGAAGTAATTTAAATAAATTATTATTCCTACTGCACAGTTCTACAAATTGTGAAAATATAAAGTGAACTCCATTAATAGCAAGGCAAGATCTGCAAAGAATTTAATTTCACAAAAATAGAACAACTTTTGTCTAACTTTTTATGATGAAACTTTGTTCCTTAGAATTTTATTAAATTCTTTATTATTAAGCCCGAAAGTTCTGTAGCCCCACAAAAAATTACGACGAAAATTAATGAAAATCGGAAACATTGACACTTCCTTAATACTTCAATACTCATAAAAAGTTCTAATTATCCCGAAATTTGTCAAGCTTATTTCCTGCCTACCTTACGGACACAAAATGATTTATTTTCTGGATTTAATAATTTCATTTTTTGAAGATCATTATTAAAGTTGAGTTTTAACGATTCGTTGTACTAATTTCATAGACCCAGATTCATAAAAAAGATTATCCAGTAGTCCGAATTAGTTATACCTCACGATAATGTCAAACTAATTCCAGTTCCAGTTCCAATTCATAAAAAGAATTAAGTATATTATTTAGTTCCAAAGACAACTCCACTAGTTTAGGGGAATATTTGACAACTTAGAAGTAAACTACTTTGATTACACGAATGCGCAAAGCATTCATTGAAACATGGTTATAATTATTTTTTAAATATTTTTTTCTTACATTCGTATTACAAAGAACAAAAACGTTAAAGTTAATCTTTTTAGTTTTATAATATAGTAATTAAATATACGTATATATTTATTTCAATTTAAAATGATTTGGGTTTTACAATGTTCAGTGGAAGATCGATATAAACGTTAAATGTCCGAAGAAAAATAATTACTATACATTATAAAATAAAAAAGATTAACTTTAACGTTTCTGTTCCATGTAATAATAATTTAATAAAAATATATTAAAAAAATTATTATAACAATACTTCAAGAATGCTTTGTGCATGCGTAATGAAATATATATACCTACCTATATAACTTCTCGGTTGCAAATATCACCACAAATTTCCTCCGTATCTTTTAGAAATTATGATAATCATCTATAAATATTGCTAATTTCACCAAACTAGTAGAGTTATCTTTGGAACTAAAAAATATAGTTAATTCCTTTTTGCCTGATAGTATAAAACTCAGTCAAATCTCACTCTGAAGTCTGAACTGTAGTCTATTAAACTAGGTTCACTATTTGAACGTAAGTTAAAATGATTTGCTTTTGCATTTAAAAACGTGGAAGTCATCATTCTCAACATTACCATTATTGAAAAATAGGCTCAGAATAGTTACGATTGAACAAACCGTAAACTTCTGAGAGACAGAAAAAGAAAGAAAAGATTAAAATTTAAAAAATATATTTGTATGTATGAAAGTTTTATCAATACAGGTTTGGTTTTATTCAATTGGCTAATTAGTAAATAGGAAAAAAACTTATGGATTAGCCGTCATTTAATAAAATATACTAATACGTAATACACCAACTGTAATTTAGTCTTCATTAGGGTGATAAATCAATGAACAGTTGAATTGTGACATTTGCAAACATCAGTTTAGAAATGAACTTACTTGACGATCGATCAATTTTGGTCGTTCAAATTAACCATCGGTTAAACTTCGGTTATTTGTAAAACAATGTTTATTTTGCTACATCCTATGTTAAAATAGTCAGTCAACTTCTGTAAACTAAAATCAACTTGAACTTCGTTTATACTATCGGCCATTAGGCCTTCATCTGGGAATAAAAGATAATGTAACAAAATACATTCTGATTATTGTATTATATGAAATAGAAAAATAATTTGCGATAAATAAAATTCATGGATATTGTTTTATATAAAAGTAAAGAGCTACAAGTGTTGAAGAGTGTATGATTCCATTGAATAAAGAGATATAAAACATTTGTGAGGTTAGAATATGATATTTATATCGCGTTGTTCCGATGTATCACTGTGAAATATTGATCGGGTGCTATTTACCGTAAACCCGTATTGGGAACAACATGTAAGTCGGCATATCGTAAAGTTGTAGGGAAAATGTATTGGAATTTGAAGGTAATATGTAAGATATATCGATACACTTAGGAATGACGCAGTGTTTCAATTTGCGACTGGAATGGATTCCCGCACTCAGGGGCCCTTTGTTCTAAAAGAAACGCAACTTCTACTATTATTCCTTTACGCATAAATCAACCATAAACACAAACACACACAGTCACGGTGCCGGCCAATTTTACTTGGATGACACAGATCGGTCAGATATTTTTTTAAAATGGGCATCCAAAATATTAAAAACCAGTAATTACTAAAATACAGAATATATTATTAAGTAGAAAAATATATATTTTGTGTAAAAATATGGAATGTTATTTAACAAAAAATAAAAGAAAATTACATTATAAACAACTTTTAAAAGCGTAAAATAACACAACAAATAACAAAACTTTAAATAACAATCAAATTAATTCTTTTGTTTCAAACAAAATTGAGTAATCAATTCAATTAGTTAAGAGTTAGTTAATAAGCAACGTATTTGTTTCTGTTTTGTAGAAAGTTGGGCGAATATTGAATTGAACTATTAAAAATTTATTTGAAACTATATAGTGTTTCACAAGACAAGATTTCTTATATCAATGTCAATTTCAAATTCATATCTTATAATACAATTATTATTATTAAATGAATATAAATACAAAAAATCGCATAGCTATACTACTTTTAGTGTTTTTTAGCACAACTGCTACATCTGTATAAGCAGAAAATCTTTTTACCAAAGTTCCCTGGTTTGTGAATATTACCATGCAAGACAACAAATATGCAAAAAAATGACAATCAAGATTTCTACATAAAAAAATAATGAAAGACAAGATATACCTACTTAAATTTATTGTGTTGCTTTTCGAGACAAGTCAAGAAATTACAAGAAATCTGAAACTATTTGAGCTCCATATGAAAATTAAAAGTTGAATTACTCAAAAATGTTAGAGCTACAAAAATTTTGAGATCCGCTGACAATTCCTCAACAAAAAAGAATCTGTAGAATGTGCAAACCAAAAACGTGTAAGAATTGAAACTAGAAAGTTATAAGTCAAAAAGTAAATTTGCCAAAATCAATTTTTTGCTGATATCTAGTGACCTATGAATTTTTTCGAGAAAACAAATACATGATTAAAATAGTCAACTAAAAACTCTTTGCCCCAATTTAACAGATTTAATATCTCTTACGGTTCTCGAGATCTTAATGATTAGCCTCTTTAAACGGACACTCTGTATTTATACATTTCATGAAATATTCTGAATAAATTCTGCATATAAAAATGTAAATAAAAAGAAAATAAATTTAGTAAAAAACATCTGTTATTATTATTTTTTAATATCTATATTTCTTCAAAATTCAAAATATATCTCAGAATTTGTGACTATTTATCAACACCTTGTGTGTTTCCGACATATTTATGCTTTAATACCGCTTTATAAAATCGTAAAGAGGAAGACAACCCTTGACGGAAGAAACCAATTTGTCTCAATTGAAAATGTTAATCTTTTCCAGGGTGGAAATGTTTCTCATATTTTGTCATCTTCCCAGGCATCTAGCAGGCGAGGCGACATTCATCTGATAGACCGCTGACAGCCCGTTAAATAAAATAAGACTAGCAAATCAATAACGTGATTTTTCAATTTCAAATCGCGAAAATACATTACCGATGTCATTCTATCCCAACTTGCACGAATATATTTCCTTTACGGCCATATTACCAGCTACTAGCTACAACTTGCAACACAGGATGTTGAGCTGGATGGAAATAGAAATATTTATTCATTTTACTGCCAAATGAACATTGAAGGTGGTGATATACAGTCGCCATTGTATAATTCATCACCAGAGTACTTACTGTAGTTTTCTGAATGACGCTTGTTAATTTTTACAAATTTCTTTTATTTCCCAACGATAACATTATGTTTGAACAATTTTATTTACATACATCTATTTATTTGTGACTCTTATCTTTTGCCCTGATGAAGTGACAGCGAAACGTTGGCATAAGACTTCGTTATGATAACACGTCAGCAGTGGCGTACGCAGGAGGGTGTTACAGGGGCCAACCCAGCACAACAATTAAATTCTAGCATTCTATATTTATACTGCAAATGTCACAGAAATGCCAAATACTCTAGAAACATATTATAGAATTTCTGTAGTTATATTTTTTCCTGATTCTGTTATTTATCAACAATCTATTTTGGAAAGTTTTATGTGCTTTTTGCCAAATTATTCAGGATTTACCATACAGGTAAAAATGTTACAACACTCCTAAAAAAATACGAGTATTTATAGTTACCGGTTACAGTTCTCAACAGTCTACAACCTACTGCAACATTTGTAACATTTCTTCATAATACTATAGAGATAAGATGATAAATTGTTTGACACTATTGAATATTCACTGAAAAATTGTTATTACAGAAAATAAGATTGTTTATGAATTAGCAAAGAATTATAGAACGCTTGAATCGGGGTTTAGCTACAATGTAATTAATGTTATGTGTTTGTTGTATTTCAGTATTAATTTTTTTCATATGTTGTTGTTATCCCAATTTAACTTAAATTTTGATAAGAGTCTCAAGACTCGAAATCAAATTCTCAGAACCTTTTATTTTATACACTAAACCACTGTTGTTCTTCACATATTATAATATATAATTATTCTTGTAGCGGTGGCTTTATAGGTTAGCACGCTCTGACTGGAATTGATCGAAGAGATCCCAGCTTCACCAATCTTTTGAATAAAAATACAGTTTCGACGAGTGATTCGGACCACATTATAATTTGTAGCACCCATTTAGAATCTGTAGACTAACAAAGTTCAAAAATAAAATGCAAGTAAAACTGGTCACGAAATAAGTACTTAGGCTCTGATTCACAACGGAATATATTGCCACATATGGATATGGATTATATCCATATTGAGCGAGACTCAACGCAGATGAGCCATCATGGCTGATCTGTCAGGGCAGGTATTCGCGTTAAAGGACAAGTGGGAAAGGAGCGACGCCGCTTTTGTTTGAGAATTTTAGAGAGCACGGAAGGCTGTAGAATGTTCTAGAAATTAACTGGCGGCAGGTATATAAGGGTCGCATCAAGCGGCTCAGGAAATCAGTTAGTTAGTATCGGTTAGAGTGTGCAGAGAGTCATTGAAAAAAGTCAGTGTCGGTCAGTGCATGTCAGTGACATGTAACGTAATATAAATGAATAGTTGATTATATAAATATAATGTAGAAATAAATGTTCGTAGTGTTAAGTCTTTATTAATAATAGTTAGTTCTAAATTAGTGTTAATATTTGTTTATCTATATTGTTACTTACTTTTATTATCTTTTTATAATTTATTATTCGTTTATTAAACCTAGTTATAAAAATATTCGTATTTCACTTATGTTTACACTTCACCTAAACGAATAAAACGTTACAATATGGAAATTGATGTTTTGTTAAGTAGAGTATTTTCAATATACCTACTATTGTAAACACTTTATAAATAGATCTACTAAATATCTATTTCCAAATTTGAATGCGTAATTCATCATTTGAACCTATACAGAGAGTAATACTTCAATATTGAGTTAATATTCGTTTAACTGCCGCGTAAAATCTATGAATGAATCTGTCAAAAACTTATAGAAAAATTCGAGTCCTCAAAATGATGAACCCTTCAAGCGTCTTCTTCTTACTAAATCATCAACCCTTCAAAATATCCCCGGCATCACGTTGGCTTTGGTGACATAAGCCCATCACCCGCGATGCTCAGTTGTTGAGCGTTGTCATTTTTCTCGCAGGATTTTTCCCTCGGCGTCTACGATCTCCCGACAAGCCGAATGGCAACGTTGCACACATACAATCCTTTCATGTGAAAAAGGAGGAAAAAGACCGAATGTAAAAAGCGGAGGAAGTAGAGCAAATTTTTCAATTAAAATAATAATTAGTTCTGTTACTTCTACACCAACCACACATGATAAAAATTCCGAGAGAATTTTTCTCAATATTTCTTGTTGATTTTAAACATGCTATTTCAATTAATTAAATTGAAGTTGGAGTTTAAATCAACCAGCGATGAAAACTATTAACCAAATAATAATACCATTGTGATCGAGCAGTTTGGATTCGAACTATAAACTGCAGTGGCGTCGACTTTTAATATTTCTGTCAGGTGATCAAACCCTAAAAATATATTCTATAAACAAGGGCACAATAGTTCACGGGAAGCATTTTGATTTGATTTTTTTTATCTTAAAATTAAGCAAAACAATAACAATATTTCAATATTGCTAGCTTTGGTTAAATAATTTAAATGTTGTATTACATATGTATATTATGTTCTGTCACAGAATAGTTATATACAGAACCGACTCTCCATATCGGTATCTTTGATGTTACCTTAGTTATTTCTATGACCTTAGAGCATTGTGTAGACCTTTAAATTTGTTAACTGATTCACGCTCGAAATTTAAATTTTTGTTTGAATGGTAAAAGAATTTTTGGAATGTAAAAATACTAAAATTATAAATTTATCAATATAATAAAAGCAAATTACATGAAATAAATAGGTACATATATTTAATTTAAATATATTTTTATTAAACCAAATGCTTGTGTTTTGCAAGTTCATCAATAAACACAATTTCCTCTATCTCTCTATGATTAGAAAATTCATATTACTACTTTTCGTAACATAAAATATTCTGAGTCTTACATATAATTTTCTTATATGGCCGGTTGCACTGATATTACTTAAATTTTAAGTTTCCCTTAAATGAAGAAAATCACAACGGAATAAAAAAACTATTTCGAACTACTGTCAAAACAACAACAACATCAACAAAGTGTGGAAAGCGGACACATTTCTTTTCTTTTTGATACTTATTTTTCTTTTCTTTTATCAAAGTGATAACATATTTGTTACTTCTTAAAAATTGATTTCTTTATTTTCATATTATTATTATTGTCCCCTTATTGAAAATTTTCTAGGCGCGTTAATGATTGATAAACAGTGTTACGTTTTAGCGTTCAAACTAATAATAAGATTAATACACTAAAACTGTACGGTGCCGAAATTTTGTAATTAATTAAACACTCGTTGAAATAACTATTAACGTATATTAAATAACCAACAGAGTTTAACAACATTCATACAAAATATATTATGAAAATAAAAGATCCCTATGATCTAAATTAGTGCTTGTGAATGTATTGCCTTTTTCACACTCTATATTTATAAAACACTTAAGGCCCATTCACAATTCAAAATTAGTGTTAGCTTTACGTTTTATCTTTTACGGCAATCTGCAGTAGCATTCACAAATCATGTCTTAGTCGTGGTTTTAGTAGGTGGTTTTAGTAGATCGATTTATTGGGCGTACCCACCATCTTCTATTTTTTTCTTTTTATCATTATACAGTTTTAATAATAAAACTGCACTTAATATTTTTTTATTATTCATAATATTGCAAACAAAACTTGACAGTTATAGACAAGAACAACCATATATCGCTATTTCTTTCTACGATCCTTCCTATTGGTTCGTTCTTAAATATAAAACATAAAACTAAAATCAAGTTTGGAGATTGCAATGTTCTATGCTAAAACCAAAACTAAATACTGATTTGTGAATGCTTGTATCAGAAACCAATGCTACAAGGTCACTAAAACTAAAACGTGAAACATAAAACTAAAACTAATTTTGATTTGTGAATGGGCCTTTAAGGGTGGGAGTGAACGCACAAGAACCACTTGAAAACACATGGCAAACAAAGCTTGCAATTTTGACCTGGCGTTCATCCCTTACAATAAATTCTTAATAATATGCTTAGTTGTTTAAAAACATAGAAAAAATAACAATAGTTCGTAAATGCGAACAAACAGGGAAAATCGAGCCACGAAGATGTGACGAAACTTTCCGATTTTAAACGATGAGCCCTTTAAATTTGTTGGCATTCCCCATCTCTTTCTAATTTTCGTCTTACTGTCGCTTCTGTATATAACTATTCTGTGCTAACGGGTAATAAATATTAAAGATATTTGGAATTGTACGCCTAAGTCGAAAGTTTAGGAAATACTACCTTAGTACATCACCAATTAGACTTCTAGGATGTATTGTATAAACTACAGTTTTTAAAAAGTTTTACAAACAATATAAAGTTAATAAAATAAAATAGTAACAGTTTTACAAATATTATTGTTTAATGTTTGAATGTTCAACACTTTATTATTTGCTTTAAAAATCTGTGCTAACACAACAGTAACGTTATTAAATCTGTTAAACATTCGAGCAAACAGAAAAGTTGGCTGGGTAGAGAAAACGCCAGTCGTAATTGTTTGTTTATACGCAGCGTTCAACCCTTTATCCGGGGGGTGGGGGAACTCCCACGGGGATATTCGCCGCCCGAACAGTTGCAAAATCCTATCGCAAGATGATATCATCAAATATTCTGTTGGGATATTTAATGTGGACAGTGGTTGCTTCCTTTACTCTTGGGTTGGAGTTTCATTTTTATGTATTAATTTTCAATTGAAAATATAATACAGTATTTTTCTGTAAGAGTGTATTTTTGTTAGTATTTTTTATGTAGATATAGATAGGGTTGACGTCTAGATTTAGACTTTTTAGGGTCTTGTCTTGTCTTATCTAGATTATCAAGACAAAATTGGCAAAAATGAATTTTTAAGACAAAACAAAAATAAATTTTCTAAATAGGTATAATTTTATCATGCGAAGTTTGTTCCTTTCGAGCTGGATTAGTGATTGTACAATAGAAGATCGCTGCCAAAGAATTATTTGTCCTTGTAAGTTATGCGCAGGTTAATGTAAAGTCCTGAAACAATCTGGAATCTTGGTATCTGGACAAGACTTGTCTTGAATTTTCTAGACGAAACAAGATTTTGCAAAAGTCTTGTCATGTCTTGTCTAGACGGCAACAATACAGTGGTCCCGAGAAAGTAGAACCATATGGAATTTAGGTTGTTAATAAAATCTAATTGAGTTTAATATCAGAAGTATAAAGTACCATAAATATTAGAAATATGAAAAAAAAATGATAAGAAAAAGTGATTCAAAATTAAAATTTAAAGCATTTAAAATCTCGAATATTGTTGAAAAAAAAAATTTTATTTTATTTATTATCTTGTTTTAGGATTTTCTTCAACTAGAGCCAAAATTTCGAATTCTTCATCTTCATCATCAACCTGAATATATCTGTCCTGTTTTGTTACACAGTAAATATAGAACATTCTAAAACAATCATTTGCGTCTTACTCAAGACTTGCGAGCCGGATTTATAATTTGGGTTTTTAAGGGTCAGTATAAAGAGAAACATAATAATTGCCACAGTTGATTTCTTTTAATGAACAGTGTAAATTTTTGAGGATATTCATAAAAACATTTAAAAAATAATAGTTATTTATGGTACAAGTGAGAAATGTTTAGCGAGTGGGGTATTTAGTGACTTATAAAATTAACACACGTGTAACATACAACATTTTATCCAACACCATTTAATCATTGATATAAAATATATAAAAGTGTTTTTGACAGTTGATATTTTAAAATAAAATTTAATAAAAAAAATAGAGTAGAGAAGGTTTTATAATGTAGTTACTATGATACGAACCAACAAACAGTGAGTTATAATTAATAAATATCCCACTCTGTCGAGTGAGCTACAAATTTCTCATGTGACTTATTTGTAATGTAATATACTTATACCATAAATGACTGTTAAAATAAATGAAAAATAGTAATCACTTATTGATTGTAACATTGTAGGATTAAAATAGGATTAAATATGCATAAAAATAATAAACAAATACATATTTTTCATATAATCCTGGATTAAAATATTCGAATTTTGTGGTTTCAATATGAAATATAAACTTTTTTGGCAAAAAGTAATAAAATTGTTATTAAGCTAGGGATTCAATTTGATATTGCGACAGAAAAAATCAGTCTAGACTAGAAAACGATATTATTATTAGGAAAAGAATTGCAAATATAGTCGTTCCAGTGAAGCAGTAAATTTACGTCATAAAAGTCGTTGTCGTCACTTAATTTATAAGAAAATAGTCATCTCGAACATGGCTACAATTACATAAATATTGATATTTACAATCGGGATACATGTCAGTAAAATTATGTTTCATTTTTTTTTTATTTTTCTTCTGATTATAAAATTTAACAATATTTATATTAACTTAAGTAATAAATCTAAATCCACTCTAAGATAATATCTATTAAACTGTTTCTTTAAGAGAAAAAATAGGTCGTTGTGGTCTCGAACGAGGCCATAAGTTCTTCTTACGAACTTAATCTTATTCAATTAGTTTAAAATTTCCTTATTATAAGTAATATAACAAGAATCATGAATTTATTGGAAAAATTTAAGACCAGTTGTTGCGTAGTAAACTGGAATGATTTTAGAATGATTTTTGACCCGAGTTGTCTTTACTTCGCAGGAATTATGAGTAAATTTCACCAATTAAATTCATAACTGGAATTATATTTCACGAATGACAACAGTTCAAACATAAAATTTACATATCAACAAAATATAACCAGGGTGATTGCTGCTGTAGATTTATAAAAATTTTCACTAGAAAACTATGAACTACCATTAAATGAAGCATTCTGATTGGATGAAAATGACATGTGTGAAATTATCACAATATAATACGAGCCATGAATTTATCGGAAAATTTACGAATACTTGTTGCGTAGTAACAGAACAGGTATTAAAATAGTTATTTTTGTATTAAGAGCATGAAGGTGTTTTTATTACGTTAGAATTGTACTCAAAACAGTCATTCAAACGTACTAAAAACATAATTCATGCTCGAAATACAAACAATATTTTTTCTAATACAATTTGTCCAGAAATTATAAACAAAATCAAAAAAAAAAATTACGTTAGTATCTTACGAAAATGTCTTGGTTACTTTTATAACAAAAGAAATAAGAAGTTGTCTATAAATATTAAATTGTTAATTTATAAAATAAAAATAAAATAAGTTAGGTTAGGTCAGGTTAAATTACGTTACGTTACTTTACGTTAGGTTAAGTTTGATTAGGTTAGGTTAGGTTAAGTCGGGTTATGTTAGATTAGATTATATTAGGTTAGGTTAGGTTAGATTCGGGACGAAAGACTTGGAAGCATATCTCTACGAGCATTTATTTAAAAGTTGCTATCCGCGAGCAGAACGAATTCGTTCTTATTTTGATTTAATCAGATACATACATACACACACACTAAATTCCGAAATTTTGCAGTTGCGCTTGTTTTTTTGGTGCGCTTATAAAATGTTTAAAAATCTGAACGGTTTGCTTTATTTCTTTTCAAAATGTCTGGTAATTTAAAAGAACAAACTACAGGAAAGTACACGTGTGTGAACCTAGAACAAATATAATAGACAATAAAGTATGTTTTATTAAAAGTTTTTAGATTCCAGCAGGAATTTTATTTGTTGAGTATAAAAGTTTATAAAGCAAATTTAATAACAAGTTTTCCTTTTCCAATATACATAACCATAGAGTGAATGTTTCTATATCGTTTACTGGGTTTCGTATCCCATTTACCGAAGACTACGGCGTGCTGCTGGAAAGTTTCCTGGCGGTCACATACCCGGAGAATGTCCTGTTACCGCGGTGGATATTAGCTGCTTATTGGCTATTTGTTTAGCGGTTTGAAAAAATGCAACCGCAACCGCTGCGCTATTACAGCAAGATGTATCGCGTGGTTATGAAAATAAATTTTAAAAGGGTCGTTTGCAGCGAAATGGTTTTTTGATGGAAAATTTAGTTTTATAGCCAACGTAATGGAAATTTCGGGAATATTTATGTTAAACTTAAGCGACATTATTATAAATAACCATTTTGTTAGATTTAATGGCTCTTGTCCTATTTGCCATAAGCAAATATTGTATAAGATATTCTACAAATTATAGAGCATTATAACTATTTTCTATCGAATAGAATAAGGGGAAAGAGAAAAGTAATCAAATTGTATATTTTCAAGTATTGTATTTAATAATAATAATAATAATCATTTATTTAGCCTTTAAGCTAGGTTGAACCATATAATATAAAAAAGAAATATAAGTAGTTAGAAGCAATGTTATAAAAATAAATTTCGTCGAAATATAATCCGAACACTGTGCATAGACAAAGTTATTAAGATAATATTAACAACTGATATTGGCATTGTGATAAAAGGTAGGAATTAATCGCTTTCATAAACATTGGATCTATTAATTATACAGGTTATTAAACAATGACATATGAACATAAACATTGTATGCTACACAGTGCAATAATAATAGGATCACAACATTCCAAAATTTTAATTCTTGTTTATTTCAATGTTATTATGATATTAAAATCAGGGATGGGATGATGTTAACAAAAAGTAATATTTTTCATGGCGTTCAAAAAAAAAATAATTCGTTGTATACTTAGAAAAAATACAACGACATAACGTTATTATTATTTCGTTATTATAACTTTAAAATAACTTCATGTTTTCTTAAGTTTGTAATCAAATTCATAAAAAAAATTAAACTAAAAAGAAATATTTAAAATATGAATACATTATTCTGTAATTAGTAATTATACCTGCTATAAGACAAGCTTTACTTTATAAGCATAATGAAATCGTATTGGCAGTAGGATATTATAAGGTTTGTGATTAGTACATTTGAAACAGTCTTCAAATATAACGAAACATATTAAACTATCAGTAAATTAGGAATTTATATTCTCTCAACCGCAAATAACGTTATAATGTATAGTTATTTGTTACGTTACGGTTACATAACGTTATTAACAAAAATTTAGCAAATAAAACGTTGTTAAAATGTTATCGAGTATCGTTACCTTACGTTTTCCATCCCTGATTGAAATTGCTAACTTAACAATAAAATATGAAATGATGTTATCATAAAACACATAGATGTTGTATATCTGTCGCTAATATTTTCAATGTAGAGTCAATTCCTGATTCTTTGGGGCATAAGTAGATGAGGTGTCATTTTATTTATAAAATATATTGTAATATATTTAATAAGTAAGAAACGGATCACTTGTATTATAGGTATAACGATCTCATTTCATCTCTATTAAACTACATCGTTTTTCTTCAATAATTTCCTTTAGGCTCGGTTTTTCCACCTCTTTTTAAAGTGCCATTTACCTAAACCATCGGTTAACAGACAAATATCGCGAAATAGTAAATGACGTACATTTTGACAACTTACATAAGCTTTTCGATGCAATATATTTATATTAACCGTTGGTTAAGATAACTGATACTGTAACCAGAGATGGAAAACTGGACCCTAAAGATAACTTTGTCTAATATTTACAATCAATCAAATTTAAATTGGGATACTATATGTCGAGAGATAATTCTGACAGATAAAAACAAATTTCACTGTAATATACAAATATAAAATTACCAAATAGTTACGGACACAGCCGAAATATTTATCAAATGAGTTACATAGTAAACCCCAGAATAGGTTTATGCAGAAGCGACAGTAAGACAGAGAAACGAAAATTAGAGATATATGGGATAAGTCAACAAATTTAAAGGGCTCATTGTTTAAAATCGGAAAGTTTCGTCACATCTTAGAGAGAGATAGGGGAAGTCAACAAATTTAAAGGTCTACCCAATGCTTCAAGGTCATTGAACTGACTAGAGGAACATGAAAGGTGCCGACACGGAGTGTCGCTTCTGTGTGTAACTATTCTGTAGTACAACTGTTGATATATCTATTTGCTATCACTAGCTAGCTAAATATTTAGCAAAATCATACTTATTACTGATTAGAGAAACGTTTAACTTCCTGAAAGGACACAAACGTGACGTGACAAAGACAGTAGATATACTCCTTGTCATTTCTAGATTCGGAATACAATGACATGAAGCCTACCTTACGAAAAATGTACTATACTGAAGTATTTTAATGTTTTCGCTTTCTTTTGACCTGTAATATAATTCATTGTAAACAAATAACAAAACCGATATGAATCCGTATTGGTTATTCTAATACATGCGGACGAATAATATGTAGCCTAGCACTAGTTTGTCTAGTAGTGAGGATAATGACGTAAGTGCTGTTAAATATGAATGAGGGTAAATGGCCTGATGATTTATTTAGTTGTCTGCAGGGATTAACGCATTAGACGTGTTGTTCTATAAACGGATTCGCAAGTACTTGTTAAGCCCTTTATCTGCTATTCACTACCAGTAAACACCGATCCTTATCACTGCAAGCTGGTTCAAATCCCACACTATTATCCCAAACAACAACCCTAATCCTATTCTAGATTTTTCTTCGATTATAGACATTGACAGTCTAGGCCTAGTAGATCCAATATAATACTTTAGATAATTTAATTATACGCATCGTATAATTAGGGAACATACCTAATTACAATTATAGTTGTATGAAGAGAACTGATTTATGCAGGGAATAAAATGTTTTATAGTGGGTTGTGTAGCTTAGTGGTCAGGAGACATAAATTATTCCAACTTCAAGGAAAAATACATTGAAAATATATAATAAGAAATAGGACACAAAAAATACGAAGTTTTTGTTTATTTATGATTTTATTTTGTTAACAAAACTAAAAAAAAATTTTTATCCTAACAGCAATGCATAAAGTAGGCAATGTTTTTATATTTATTAGCTTGACATGGTGCACAAAGTATCTGGAAAAACGTTTCTTCACACTTATGGCAAACGTTTTTTTCACGGTGATGAAAAACATTTCTTCATTCAATTTATGGAGATGAATAAAAATATAATAATTAATGATGTAAATCAGTTGTAGAAAAAATATTGTTAGTGCGTTCGATTGACACTTAATACAAAAATAATTATTTTCTATGAGCCTTAAAATATTTGCTTATTGTATGTCTGTTATTGCTACGGATACATAGTATATTGTAAATACATTTTCATATCCCACGGTAACCATAGGCAACGTTAAGATATAAATTCATATTTCGCAGTTATTATAATTTTTGTACACAATAAACATTCAAAAGTTAAAATGGAAGACATAAAGCCAATCTGTAAACAACAAAGTAAAAGTATATAATATATAATAAATATAGCAGAAAACTTGAAAATCTTTAAAGAAAAAATATCCCAACCTATAAGAAACGTTCAAATACACAGCCAATCACACGTAATATTTCAACCGCTAATAGCATATTGTCAAGTTTATTTATTTGGTTAAAGTGTAAAAATTATTGAAATACGAATATTTATATAATATTAAGAAAATAAATACTACGCAATATTTATTTACACGATATTTATATCAACAGCTATTTATTTATATCACAAACTATTTATGTACTTTTTACTTTACATGTCGCTGACATGCACTTACCGACACTGACTTTCTTCAGTGATTTCTGCACACTCTGACCGATACTGACTTCTCTGACTCCTATATACCTGCCGCCTATTAATCTCTCGAACATTCCAGAGACTTCGGGACTCTATAAAATTCCCGAACAATAGCGGCGTCGCTTTTTTTTCCACTTGACCTTTAACGCGACTACCTGCTCAGACAGGTCAACCGTGATGACTCATCTGCAGTGAGTCTCGCTCGTTACAATATTATCCAATGACCATGTAATGTATGCTATATACCCATGAGAATAAAGTTTGCCAACAGAAGTGAAAGTGAGTGTTGTAAATCATTTAAATGTTATTGTACCATATTGTATGTATATTGTATGTATACGAGGGTTTAAGCGTTTTGTCGCTTTTTGTCAACGCGACCTAGAAGATCTATTGTGACACAGCCCTTACTTAGTTTTCCGGAAGTAGATCCAAATTTTTGATGAAGCCGATTATGGCTCCAGGAGTCAAGTTCTTGATCTAATCTGCCGTAAGATACCTCTTACCTAGTTGATTGAGTCTCTGCGCAGTTACGGCTGGACATTCATACAGTATGTGTTCCTACGATTCTTCGTCCTCTTCACAGAGTCGACAGGTTTCATTTTCAGCTACACCAATTTTGTGCAAATGGTACTTTAAAGGACAGTGGCCAGTGAGAATTCCTGTCATTATATTAAGATCCTTTTTGCTGAGAGCTAGTAACTCTTTGGCGTTTGTCGAAGCTGGGGAAATGAATTTCCGAGCTTGATTGAGGCCTGGAATATTTTTCCAATATGAGGATATGGCAGATTCCTCCCAGTTTTTGACCACCTTCTTATAGTGGCTTTGTGGAAGACCACATGAAGGTTCCGGCCCGTGGTATGAAAGTTTAGCCCCTTTTTTTTGCAAGATCATTATTGTACCATATATTATATGCTATATTGAATACGTTACTCATCGAGTTCATATTTGGAACGATTATTGTATTTAATTTAATTATGACTCTAAATTTCGCAAATTCAGATATATTAAATTTTAAAGATAAATGTAATGCGACCTATACTGACGCCATTAATTCACTGTTATCATAGAACGATTGTAACTATTTGTTACACTATTTGCGTCACATATTCAATCCTGACATATCAGTATTGTAAATACATCTTGATTTCCATAAATACACAATATTAACCTCTGCCATCGTATTCATTACCAGCATTTTCTTCACGCTGAATTATTATGTTTGGTAAACAAATCGTAACTCAATCCTTTCCTAATGCCCGGAAGTCTCCCGTCTTCGGCCTTGTAGCGTCTTTCCGGTTCCTTCACACTAGGAACAATCCCCCCTCCCCAAAGCGACCGGCTGTTTGCACATTAATTATTTTTAATGATTCCATCATCAGAGTTTGATTAATGGTTCAGCGTCTTTAATAAAACATCTTTTGCAAAAAGTTTTAAGTAAATAATCCCTTGTCAGACGTAAGATGGTTTGTAATTTAGTTAATATTATAACAAAAACAAAGACCTATTACGCATGGTTTGCTCTGTAAGATTTGTTTCAAGTAAAGTCTATATGGATTAATCAAATATCTAATTATTTTATGTAAAGGAAATAAGATAGAGAACTATTGTACAAGATAGGTACAAGTTCCGATTCAAATTAAACGAATGAGAGATCGCAGCTTGGTTAATCTTTATCCAAATAAAAATATCGCAGTATCCGAGTGGTTTGGAACCCACTTTTGCAAAGGCTGTGAGCTGACAACCTATTCCACTAGAAGCAGTGGCGTAACTAGAATTTATTGCATTGCAAGAATATACTTGAGCCCCCCTCTGTTCGAAACAAAAAACCTGATTTGAAATTTAATAAAAATTTCTAAAGTTTTAAAGCAGATTTGTATTTAATAATTAAATTATTTGTGATACTACTAACACCTTTTTATGATAATCCAACGTGAATATTATTTTTCCGTGCTTTCTTATTTGCAAAATCAGCACTTTTAAATTAAACCTATAGGCACGTTTTATATCTAACATGCTGAATATTTGATTTTAAAAGATTTTTCATTTACTGGAAGATTACTCAATGGTAGTAAAAGAATCACAGTAGAGACAAAAAATAAAATGGTCGTAATTTTTAATACGATTCATTATTCTTAGTTCATGAGAAAATAATAAGAAATTTGGGAAAAGGTATTGTAACTTTAGCATGATAGAATCTTAAAAGAAGAGAGATAGACTTGGAACGTAAGAGACAGTCCACTTGCCTTTTTCGAAGATCCTATCAGGATGACATCACATTTCCTTTCTCCGAAACATTAAATTTCTAATAAATAAATTTTAAAAATCCAGAACGTCGGTCATATAGAGAGAGACAACGTGTGAACTACTTTGAAAAATGGAATCACGAAGAATTAATAATTCTTGTGAATATAACCGATAACTTTCCTTATTTAATAATGTTTAAACATTATTTCTAATTAAAATATTATTCATCTGACTTCTATAGATAAAATACCTCTAATAAAATAAAGTTATTTAAACATATCAGATCTCCGTAATACATTTATCCATTTTTACCTCCCGCCTATCAATATATAGATAAGGGAGGTATTGTTTTTGGTCAGAATTCTCGAGTATGAGTTTTCAACATATGAGCACGAATTAGGATCCCTAGAATACTATTTTACTATTTTTACCGTGATGTCTGTATGTCCGTGTGTGCGTGTGTGTGTACGTGTGCGTGTGTGTGTGTCTGTGACGATTTTTCGTCCACGATAACTCCAATACGAGACATGTAAAAAATATAATATTTGGTATTTATGACTTATATTCAAATATGATGAACTGATTAGATTTTGACTATAATTGGTTAACAGGAAGTAGTACTTTATTTGAAGCTTTAAACCGTTTTTCAAAGAAAGTACCTCTAATACAATTTTTTCGCAAAATTTCGTTATTTTAAATACAAAGATTTTTTTAATTTTCTACCGATCTGCATAATTACGTTTATATACGAGGGTCGATCAATAAGTACCCGTGTTAGGAATGAAGACGCAAGTTTTTCACAAATTTTGTTTTTTATTTTTCAACATAATCACCTTTTAGGTCTATACACTTTTCCCAACGTTTTGGCCATTTCTTTAACCCCTCCAAAAAATAAGATTTCTGAAACTCTTCAAATTACGTTTCTACCTCAGCGATAACCTCTTCGTTTGATATAATTTTTTTTCCCCCGAGCCAAGTTTTCATATTGGGGAACAGAAAAAAAGTCGCAGGGAGCCAGATCGGGTGAGTATGGCGGGTGCAGTACCAATTCATAGGGCAGTTCATGCAATTTGGCCGCGACAATTCCGGATGAATGTGCTGGTGCGTTATCATGGTTAAACAGCACGTTTTTCTTAATTAAATGGGGCCGTGCCTCTTTCAATTTCTTATCGAATCGGTCTAGTAATTCACTATAGTATTGCCCCGTGATCGTTCTTCCTTTTTGCAAAAAGTTCATGAGGGTTATTCCTTTCGTATCCCAAAAAATCGTAGCCATGACCTTTTCGGCCGATGGGACTGTCTTAGTCTTTTTCGGAGCAGATTTCACCCGGAAAAATCCATTGTTTTGACTGCCGCTTGGTCTTTGACGTATAGTAATGTATCCAGGTTTCATCAACGGTGACGACTCGACGTAAAAAATCCTGCGAATTTCGGTTAAAATGGTCCAAACACTGCTTCGACATTAAAAGCCGTATCCGCTTGTTATCCACCGTGAGCAATCGCGGCACCCATCGGGCAGACACCTTTTTCATACTTAATTTATCATGCAATATATTAATTGTCGTTCCATAGGAGACACCTACGGCATTTGCTACTTTGCGCACTTTAGTTCGGCGATCAGCGAGAATCATGTCGTGGACCTTTTCAATGATTTCTCCGGTAACCACGTCTGCCGGGCGGCCTGGCCGCTCCTCATCAAAAACAGATGTACGACCACGTTTAAATTCGCTAAACCAATATCTCACGGTTGTCATAGATGGTGAAGGGTCCCCATAGACAGTATCCAACTTCGATTTAATTTCTTCGCATGTTTTCCCATCCAAAAATTAAAAGCGAATCACGGATCGAAATTGCACTTTTTCCATTTTGTCGGGAAACATAAAACACATATGATCAACTGGCTGCCAGATAAAAACTAATTGACGAATCAATTTGAAATTTTATTTGGTGTTGTTTGACAGATGAAAGTACACAACAGTACTGTCAACTATTCTTAGCAACGCCACCTTTGTTCAAACATGGGTACTTATTGATCAACCCTCGTATGACTTCAAGCTAGATAGAAAAAAAATATATAAATTATAATAATTTTACATATCGTTTAGGCTGAGTAATTTCGATAAAACAGATGAGTTATTCATATGTTCACAAAATTTGACATATGATGTCAAATTTGATGTAAGTAAGTGTAAAAGATAAAATAAGTAAAAAATGAAGTAATTTTATTGTAACATTTAAAAAGATGGAAGAAATATATTAGGAATGTATTTGCATGCGTGAATCAAAGTAAGTTCAGTTCCGGTTTTAGTAACGTCAAAAATAACTGTCATATTGGTCATACAAAATTTATGAAGGAAATTTTAGGTATGAAATGAAAAATATTCTGAACTGCAATAACAAACTAATTTCAAAACTACAAATTAAATGTATTGAAAAACTTATAAAAAATATATATTACTACAGTGGCGGGAGGTATTGTGTTGGACACACCAAATTTTTTTTCTTTTTATTCCTATAGAGAAATAGTGATTCTTCTATAATCTTCTACAGAAGGAAATGTAAACAAGGGCAAGTAGTCACCACTACCACTTTATTTAGAACATCCAAACTGCACTGTAAAATTGAGGCATCTTTCAGTACAAACCTATATACCAAATTTTGACATTTTGAAATGCCCATTTTTTATCCTTCTCTAACGTGTACAAATTGTGCATCATATTCACCTTGTCTAAAAATGTATGACGTCAGTAATCACTATTTCATTGCAGCCAATATCGAAAAAAAATTTTTTGTTATGTTAATTTACAGAATAATAATCTAGTGGATAAGTGACTTCGAAAGACACTTACATATTTGCTGGATAAGAGCTTTTAATAAATTTATTTTCAAATTATGAACCTATATTATTTTTAAGTGTGTAATAATGAGAGTTATAATTTTGAAGCATTTTAATTTTCATTAAATTTGTAAATTAATATTACTCACCACATTCTGTATACCATATCGTCAATATTATTAAAAATGTATAACGTTATTCAAAAGTATTGTCCACATGCGATTTTTATTAAACGTGAAGCTAGCAAGCAATCTCTGTAATGATACCACCAGTTCCCCACTTGGATGGCTGTATGAAGTATAATTACTCAATTTATCATCAAAGTATGCCCTGACGGCAACTATAACAACTGCGAAACGATCGCATTTTAATAATATATCGCTGTTGTTTTAATTTGTTTTGAAAACAAACGTGCCGTGGAACAAAAGCCAGCAGATGAGTTAAACGTATTGTTGGGCCGCACGTTTCAAATCCGGTGTCAATTTCGAATAAATAATGAGCACTGCAATTGCTAATATTGCTGCATTATTACATAAAGTTTTTATTTGGTTCTACATAACAAAAATTTGTACAACTATAAAACTCCTATAATTTTTGGAATACTGTTACGAGTTTTATATTTTTTATTTGTTACTCATTTGTAAACCGTTATTCATTTGAACTGTTTATTCACCAGGGAAACTAAATTTTACATGCTATCAACATGTAAAAATTTTACAAGTTAGTGGTTGCATTGTTTTAATTATTGGGAATTGAGTTTTGCTACTGTAATACAATTTTTTTATACAACATTGGTAACTGTCAAAATTTGGTTTTAATTTTTTTTTATTTACAGGTGAATATGAATATGAATACGACTTGCTAATAGCGCTTGATGCGCTGCTGTGAGGGAAAAATGAAATGTATTGCCTTATACCAGAGGCAAATCCAGTTTCTTTCCAGGGTGGTCAGACTCTAGAATCCTATTAAAATATCGAGTAAAAGACAATGGCCCGTATTCTTCTCCCATCTCTACCGGTTACAGAAGCTTCCAGTGGCGGCTCGTCCAGGGTGGCAGAGTGGGCAGTGCCCCCTCAAATTAAAATAAAATATTTTTTCTATTTCACATGAATATATTTTTATTATTAATTATTATAACAATATAAACTTCATCTTATACTACTTAACATTTAACAATGTACTAAGTTAGTGGTCTATTTAAATAGAAATTAGCGCGGCGCCGCTGTGCAACACAATATTATATGCATCAAATTCGACTAGCGGGGGCACGCATCCGCCAGACGAAACTTGTATGGTATACTACAGAACGATACGTTCCAAACACAAATGGGAACAAGATGACTGTACAAGTGAGACAGCGCTATGTACGTGAGTGATTTCGTGCAATTCATGTGCGACTGGGCTCGTATACAGCGGTTGTCAGCCCCCTCGCCATCTCGAACGGTGTTGTACTTGTATGACTTAAAATTCTTAAAATAAATTCTATAATATGAATGATAAATAAAGAGATGCACAGATTTAATTTGTTTATAATAAAATAATAATTTAAAGTAAATATTCAGTAAAATTGATAAAACAAAAATAATGCATATTGTGATTAAAAAACTTATTTAAGAATAAAAATAAATATGTATATGTAAAACATCATTGGAGAGTTTTAAATATTATTAATATTTTAATTTTGAAACAAATGCTTTGCTTATTTTTAAAGTTTGTAAATTTATCATAGTAATAATACGAATAGCCGAGTGTTGAACCAGAGGAGGCATGCATACTCTGAGATTCGGAAACAATCGGACGTGATCGGTGAAATATACTCATTGCATGTTATATTTCTAAAATCGCCAGATCGTCAGTCGTGTATAAATTGTATCTATAAGTGTGTAAGATATGATTAAACATTTACGAAAATCTCCAGATTTTCTTTATAAAATAATTGATCATTTTGCTAAAACTAAAGACAGAAGAATTGATATAATATATAAACAACTGTAATTATCAATTAGTGTATTCTGCTTCTAGCTCATTAGAATGTTTTAGTTCATGGGATAAGAATTTATTTTTAGTTATTCTTAACCGAATAGAAATGAGATTTGTTTTCTTTTTATTTATATTATATTTCAAATTTATTCTAGTACCTATATCATTTTTAATTTGTTTTTTTACTTTCTCCATTACCCCTACCCACATTTTTTTACTATCATTGACCTTTCCGTTGGGTTGTGCTGAACATTGATACCTATTAATATTTATTATTAATAATATTAAAATTATTTGTGACGAAATCGGAGTTCTAAACATCGTTTCATGACCACGTTTTTCTCACCAAAATCTTTGACACTAACAAAATAATTTGCCCCCTCGCTCAAAAATTCTACGAGCCGCCACTGGAAGCTTCATTAAATAACTTAAAGACGCTTCACTAAGATTTCTTATTCATCTCATGATTATCGATAATGAAACATTTTTTTTTGGTTAGTTATTAAAAAATTTCATTAATATCACTAAATTGTAAATAAATAAAAAATTGAATAAATTATAAAGTTTTTGTTTCTTTTCTACTTTTTTTCGTACGAAAAGTAATCACCTGGTAACGATAGCAAACAGTAATGCTCTGCTAAGGTTAACTTTTCGTTAAATCTTAAACAAAACACATCCGTTTTGGACATATTCGAAAAAAAAAAATTTCTGTTATTTACCAAAACATTTGCTGAAAATTATCTACTGCTTTATATTACGTTAGAAATGTAAGTAATGTGATTTTTTTTTCAAATTTGGTAGAGACATATTTGTTTTTATTACACTTGAATCAGAAAATTGTGTGTGCTCACTAAGACTAAAATCATTTTTACAAAACTTAAATCGCTGCTCTGATCACACAATACGCCGATAATAAACTACAAAAATACAATATAGCTCAGCTCTAGCTTTCAACACCACCCTCCATTGCTAATTGGCATTTTCAACCCCTCGACACTGCGACACTACCGGAGAATAGCGACAATTCTTTCGCTCTGTATTAAATGTTTATATAGGTATATATATATATATATATATATATATGAAACGAAAAACTACGGGTCAATTATTTAATTTTTTTTACAATTAATAATAAAATAATAAAAAGAATCTTACAGAATTTAAAATATTAAAGTATAAAATATAAAAATAAAAATCCAATAATCACTCAAGTGAAATTGTTTGTATATTTATCTATTTTTTTAATAATAATATTTTTTTCCAATATTTTGGAGGAGTCATGACCCCCGTGAAACTTTTTTTATTCACTAGATTTGAGTAATCGATACGACACCATCCATCCACACACACGGACAGACGTTATCGTAAAAATATAAAAATCATATTCTAGGGACTTCAACATGTGCTTATCCATTGAAAATTCAATATCCGATTTTTAACATGATTCCAATTCCTCTCTTACTGAATGGCAAGAGGTAAAAAGTTACATTAAGCTAAAAATGTGGCAACAACCTTTAGGCACAATTTAAAAGTAATTATTATCAAAGCGTTGATAATTGAACAAAATAAAACGTAAGAACATAAATAATAACATAATATTTTTTTTCTTCAAACGTCTTAAAAGTGACATTTTCTGTGACGTGATTGACAAGGTTGAAGTTTAATTTCTCCGCCTCCGTAATATAATTTTTTATTGTAGCCGCCGTTTAATTTTTTCGCCACCTTATATAGAATCAGCCAATAAGAAGTAACTTGTAAAATAGAAATCCGTAATATCGCCCTAAATGTCAGTATAAAAACTAGATAACCTAAGAATAAAGTTACTAAAAATTATGAATAATTTGCAGGTAACCTACATATTAAACGTCAAATAGTAGTTTATTTTTTTAAATTTCTAAGTTTGAAGAAAATATAGCATGTGTTATTCAGAGTAAGTGTCTTTGTGTGCCTCGCATGCAATTGTCCGACTCGCTTCGCTCGTCGTGCAAACTTCCATGCTCTCCACACAAAGTATCACTTTTACTCTTAATAACACAATATACTATAGCTACTCTAGGCCGACGTTTCGCTGCCTATTGCCCTGAAGAAGCTGCAATAGGCAGCGAAACGTTGGCCTAGACTAGCCAAATAAATTATTTCCGACTGCAGTCCTGTTTATTTATTTATTCCATAAATAATAACATAATAATTTTTTTAATTAACACGTGTACTGTAGCATTACTTACAAAATTCATACTTAAATAACACTGTATTGAACCTTATTATTAATAAAGTAAAACAAAGCAAAAGAGCATTGTTGCAAATAAGACATGAGGCGATAGATCGTTCCCGTACATCATTAAGTCGTGATGCTGAACAGGGAAGAATGTGTTCTCGTGGTAGTTTTGTTGGTGCGGAGAAACTTGCGTCGTAACTAACATTTTTAAAAGGAAATTTCTCCGCAAATATGCAAACTTTTCCTTTGTATCATCCTCGACTTAACGACATGTTCTGCCGCCAGCGTAATAAATTTTAAATTGAAAAATCGCTACAGACAATACAAGTACACGATATTGCAAATAGTTTTCTAACTCGGCAACACTAAATGGAAATTTATATAAGATTGTTGACAACTTTATAAACAGGATCAGTTTGAGAACTCTTTCATTCGGTTTATGTAACTAGAAATGAATATGGAATAGTAATGGGAGTATATTCAAATAAAGGAAAAAAATAGTAGTACAGGCAGCGGTGGCTCAATTGGTTAGCGCACTTCGACTCGAAGTGAGATATTGTTAATGGACTCTTCCTTACATCTTTTTTTTATCTTGTTGTATTTCTCAATAAAAACACTTTCCTTATTTTAACTATTAAATTTCAAATTAAAATTATTGTACTTGCAAAATATTTCGGTTCTCAGATTTCAACGAGAATAGACTAGTTTCGGCGTGACGTCTATACGTAGGTACTTATGTATCATGCATTTGTCAAAAATAATTACTCGTAAAATTTCACAATTTTGTATATGGGACTGCAATAATATCTAGTTGTGCTCCTCCTTCTTTTCACTGCAATCGGCAGTGCCAAAAGGGTACTTTGCTCGTAGTGTTTTTTTTTTAATTTTTCGAATAATTCAAAAACGATTAGCTGTAGAATGTTGAAATTTAATTTATGTAGTTACTATAATCATAATCTAGTAATGCACCTTCATTTTTTGTTCCAATTGGCCATTTTAAAAGGGTAAATTGCTTTTGACAGAAACTTAATAAAAATAATAATTTAGTTGGCTTTAAATTTTTGTAGTTCAGCCGAATAGCCGAACAACGAATGTTTGGTGAATTTTTAACTGAATATTTGGCATTACCCAATAATATATTTTTGTACAATCTGAAAGCGCGATTGGCGGACCTCGTTGTGGAAACTCGTTTATTTTTTTTAAGGTAAATTTTTGTTTAATTACTATTAAATTTAATTATTTCAATTTCAATAAAATTTAATGATTTACCACCAAACAATATTAACTAGAGAAAATATTTTCTCTTAATGTAGATACATTAGTAACAAATAAACATATATCTACGATTATATACCGTGAGTATATGATTTATGATTTGATTTTTAATTGATAGCATTGCATATCCTTGCTTGACTTATTTAAAATCAAACAAAGGGAATCTATGTGTCAGTTGTGACAGTTAATGAGTTGTCATTATAGATAAAGTAATTTGTTATTAATAATTAAATTATGTTTTAATCTAACATTAATTGAAGAAAAGATGTGTCGTCCGTAAATATATTAAAAATTTGTTTTATTTGATCTTATCTTACTTTGTATTTAATATTTTTTGCGTTATATTTATAATATCTTTATAATAATGATATATTATTAAAGAAAAAGAATATGAATTCAACATAATAGTTATTTACATGCGAGGTGGGAAATGTTTCATTTCAGCCGAGGGCCGAGGTATGTATACTATTTTATTCACAATCATCCTTTTTTTAATAAATAATTATTAAAATAAATTGCGCGATTCAATATCGCTTTTGTTTCAATAAAGTTAAGTTGGCGTAGTAGGATATGAAAACAAATTGTGTTTTATTTGTCATTTAGTGACATTTATGACATGATGATGTTACTAGGCAATCTCTACATAAATACTTCCAACCCAAGAGATGGAAGTGCAATTTGTTACTTCCAACCCAAGAGATTTGTCAATACAGTTAGGAATGACTAACTTCCAAACCTCCAAAAAGTTCGGAATCGGCATATTACTATAATGATTGTGAATAAATAATATTATAATACAGACAATAAAAATTATAATCATACATACTTCTCTGACTGAAAGTAAGATAATTTCTTTTATTTCCATGACTGTTTCATTTTTAACGAAAATATTACATTTTATATGTAATACCTATATCTCGTACTGCAGACATGCTGTTGCAACAGCTATGATCTTATCGGGCGTAGAATTTAATTTTGAACAACTTTGTACTCTTGGGATTTTTCTCTAAATCTATCAGGAGAGAGAGTATCCATAATTATTTGATGTTGTATGTTGTACAGGGTTTCTAATGACTTAGTTGTTAAAGAACTCCAAAATATACAAAATAAAATAAAAATTGACACCTACATTTATCAAATTTTGTAAACATATAAATAATTCATATTTTGTATAGAGATTACAAACTTGAACGTGTTAAACTAGAAGTTAAATATAAAATGAATTAATACAGACTCGAAGAAAAATATAAATCTTTCCGTGTGATAATATTAGAATTTGTGAAAAATGATATTTCATGATATTTTCCAGGAAATACAGTTTAAAACATGCGACAAATAATCCATTTGATAACTTCAAGTGATCCACTTGAGTTCCGCAAATAACCTATAATCTTCAATCATTTAGCAATAATTTGTTTTGATTTACAAAAAGTACACGAGTTGAATATTAGGCAGGAAGTTATTTTGAATTATTTTTGAGTGAATATTGATCATGGCCCAATTTGATTACAAGTACTCGTAAAAGACGAGTACAGCGAAATAATAAAAAAGAGAAGACGTAGCACTGTGTTTACCTTCCATTTGGTTATTCTGGATTCTAGTCTCATAAAATTATTTAATGTAGCATGTTGGATTTATCGACAAACGCACACAAAAGAATTGTAATGGGTGCTTTGCTCAAAGCTCTACTGCTTTGTATCTTGCTGTTTTGTCCTTTCATATTTTTAGCAGAAATAAAACAACTAACCCAAAATTCCTGCTCACAAAATAATAATCTCAATCCTTTTTTCAATTTATTTTATTTTTATTTAAAAAAATGTACCTATTATAAAAATTTAGAAGTTATACGAAAAGACTACGGAACCACAGAATAGTTACATATAGAAGAGACATTTGGTGTCGGTACCTTTCATGTTACCCCATTCAGTTCTATGACCTTGGAATATTGTGTAGACCTTTAAATTTGTTGACTTCCCCTATCTCTTTCTAAGATGTGAGGAAACTTTCCGATATTAAACGATGAGCCTTTTAAATTTGTTGCCTTTCCCCATCTCTCTCTAATTTTCGTTTCTCTGTCTTACTGTCGCTTCTATATAAACCTATTCTGTGACGGAACTAAATATGTCGTTAGATTCCCAAGAAGAAGAATAATACCATAAGTATGTACGAAAAACAGATAGCATTATTTTTTTAAAAATATCTTAAGAAAAAAAAAATGCAATTATGTGAAATATAATAATGAATAAGTTTTATTTGAAAAAAAATTCTCAAATAGTTTTAATTTAGGAAATATCGTCTGGACACTGGAAACAAAATCACCCTGGATACGTATGTTCACGGGTAAAACGTGTTCTATTTTCTTCAACACATTTACGATCGTATACAATATTTAAATCAGTTTGCTGTTTGATACTAGCCAATTTTAATTGTATTAAAAATGTTGCAAGATATTGTACAATTTAATGGTTAGTTTAAAACGGGCTTATAATAGTATTGATTTTAAAATAAATTAATTTTGTTTTCTCCATGACAACAATTTTGAAACGATCTTGATATTTTGATGTAATTAAAAACGACAGATAACGTTCGATTCGTTATTTTATATTGAAATTATATAACATTGTTTTCCAATACTTTCTTCCACATTTGTATTTAATATTGCAGCGATCCCAAGGTCACGTCGCGGGCGACGGCCGCTAACATACCTATTTCAGGTTCGCAGCGCTTCTATTGTTCTGCTTTCCAGAAGATAGGAGAACATTCCCAAACTTATTGGTCTACTATACAGAGAACAGGAGATCGCGAGGAGTCTGATATTAATACGCTTACTTACAATAGATGGTGACATAACTATGTAGTACTGTTAAATGTTTAAAAAATAATCTTAGTGTTTAAGTCTTTATTAATAATAATTATTATTAAATTAGTGTTTATATTTGTTGATTTATATTGCTCCTCATTTTTATTATCTTTTATTAATTATATTTCGTTTACTAAACCTAGTTATATAAATATTCGTATTTCACTTACGTTGACACTTCACCTAAATAAATAAAACGTTACAATATTGATTGACTACAAACCTAAGAGTTTTGACCGTATGTGATTCCCGATGTTCCGAAAGGACACAGAGGTATTTTTATTAGAGTAAAAATTGGCGAAGCTGGGATTTGAACCAAAGATCTCTCTCAATTCGTACCGGAGCGATCTAGCCAAGTGAGCCACCGCTGCCCGAATCTTTTACACTTTAGATTTTTAAATGTAAATTCATTCTAAATCAGTGAACAGCATTGAAGTAATAATAATAGTTCAGCAATTTGTGATTTCAAATTGAAATATTTATTTATAATCAAGGAAGAAGTAAGAGAGGAAAAGAAAATAAAATTGTATCGGATTGGATGATAATGCGAAGTGAATAGAGCCGTCCTGTCAATAGCTATCCGGGGAGTTAGAGCTGTGAAATATTTTTTCCTGTTTTATTTGAAACAATCTATCATTGAGTCACATTTAATGAACTCGTCTTAGAAGAAGTTGCTTCTTTTTGCTGTTTGAAAAGTTGAAAAAGTTAAATGAAGTTTATATTGAATTTTCCCCGAGTAATATTTCAGTTTTTTCTTTTCTTTTGCGGCAAATTTTAACAACTTGTAATATATTACATTCTCTCATTAGCAGCTAATGATTGTAACGACTTTTACAACAAATTTCGCAAAAAAATTGACATAATTTATGAAAATTTTGCTCAGGAAGAAGTTTTAAATGAATCACGAAATGTAATGTTCCTGTCGCCAAAAATTTGAATGCGTTTAGTTTAAAGATAAAAAAGTTATAATACGCTCGTTTGACGACAACAATGAATTCATGTCATCATTAAAAATTTAGTACATTATTTCCACCTACATCTTTACATCTAGTTTTACAATTTTACAAATTTTTATTTATGTATTATTATGTTTTTTTACGACCACTGAAGTAAACATTCATTACTGTAGAACTTGTAGGTTATGTAAGTGCCACATTACGGAAGGCCGATGTAGTATAAATAATATTACCTAAATTTATTATAACTAATTTAAAACATTACTACTATTGAAAAAATAATCAAGAAATGTTCCACATAGAATTGTTTTATTGGGTTGTAAATAGTTTTAATTTACTATATTGAGGATGACAGTTTGAGTTATTTTTATGTTCTGTAGTTGGTACTATTTACTAGTGATATGTCAATTTTTTCAGTGTATTGTGTGATCATGGGGGGTGTTCGAAATGCAGTCAAATAATTGTCGTAGAAAAAGTATAGCATATAATTCGAGTTGTAAAGTAATTAAACATTTCGCGGTTCTTGTGTAATTTTTCCACTTCGTGCGTAATACGCATCTTACAACTCTTAATATGTAACATACTATCATATAGAGAATCAATACATACACGTTTGACATTCTATTTCTATGTAAATAAGTACAAAAATAATTAAAATAACTAAAATTACCTCTTAACTAAGTTCTGGTCATCAGTAGTATAACTGAAAAGGATTAAACAGAGTCGGTAAGATTAATCAACATGTCAACCATGCCAGAGGTCCTAGCCTCCTAGCCAGTGGCGGATCTAGCTTTTTGGGGGCCTGAAACTAAATTTTTTGCGGGGCCCCTGAAAAATATAAATTGCAAAAATTACTTTAAATTGAAATGTAGTTACATAGTAATTTAAATAAAAATTATTTACTCTCCTGTTCTACACAATATGCTCCTTTCGGCACTTTTTCATTGCACATTCTTCTATTGTCTCAACATAACCTACTGTTTTGTTTCTATTCGAAATTTTTTACGTCGTCAACAAATTCTTTGCTTATCTCATTATCCGAAAATTTCCTTATTTTTATTCCTTTCTTTACATTAGAATACTTTTTATTTGTACATTCGTATATATTTAGCGCTTTAGCTTCATAGTCTCTAATTTTAGATCTAAATGTTTTTTGTTGTCTTTATGAAGGAATTCAACATGATTGTAAGATTTGGCTAATATCATATTTAAAAAATGTGAATTGACAAAATGAAGGTACATATTTGATATAGCATTTTATGCGCTTCGATTTTTATATCCCTCATCCTATACTCTATACTTGTTCAATACAAGTTATAAAAAGTATGTTTAATGAAATAATGGCTTCGAATACTTGTGTATATCATATTTTATATTACAGTTTTATTAATTTTCAATTAAAAAAAAATCTTTAGGCCCAATTCGGGGGCCCTTTAGTGTTGGGGGCCTGAAGCTTCAGCTTCATTAGCTTCACGGTAGATCCGCCACTGCTCCTAGCAACTCTGATGGGTAAGGAAGGGTACTAGGAATATATGCGAATGGATACCTAATTAAAACTAAGAGTATTTGTCCAATAGTATATCATTAAAAATTTAAATCGTCCAATTAGATGAAATAAATATATCCAATAATTAAAAATATAAATATAATTATTACCTACGTTACAAATATAATAGAGGCAGTTGGATGTATATTTAGAACAGATGCGTTGCAAATACTAAAATAATTCGAATTAAATTTGTACTTGTGACCCAGAACGTCAGAGTCGTAATAATTTAAAATTGAAAGCATTTATTGAGTTGGCCGCATCGGCACTTAGCAATTGTAAATGCAATTAAAGCCTTCCCCTGTGAAGTCTAAGACGCGTCAACTTCGTCAGCGGGTCGCGCGAGGTGTAATTTTATTTTCTACTTTCCAACTTCATTCCGCCGTCTCGTGTGTTGAGAAAGAGAATCCACGCAACTGATCCGACGCAGGCCGGGATTAAGCGGATTCTGAAGGGTTGTCATCGCTGAGAAATTAGCTGTTAGGAGAAAGAAGTGCGTGTAATAGTCTTCACTTTCAAGCTTTACAAATCCTATAAGAAGAAAATAGGTAGAGATAGGATATCTCTTTTAATATGGACAAATTTTTATGATGATAATAAATATAATACCATTTTCTTCTACATTACCACAGAATAAGTTTATACAGAAGCGACAGTAAGACAGAGAAACGAAAATTAGAGAGAGATGGGGAAAGTCAACAAATTTAAAGGGCTCATTGTTTAAAAGCAGAAGCTTCGTCACATCTTAGAGAGAGAGATAAGGGAAGTCAATAAATTTATAGGTCCACACAATACTCCAAGGCCATAGAAATTAATAGGGTAACATAAAAGGTACCGATACGGAGTGTCGCTTCTGTATGTAACTATTCTGTGACATTACTTAAACATATTTTTTTTTCTTTTGCTATCTGTAAACGAGAGATCTTAGAATTATATTAAATTCTTATGTTCTAATTTGAATAAGGCTTGCAATTATTTGCCAAGTATTTTATAGTGAATTTTTTATTAATTCAACCGTAACTTTGTGATACATTTTAATTTAATAAATAAAATTAAAACTGAATTAATTAAAAGTTTAAAAGTATCTACTGTCGCACAACAAGCCAAAATGTGTTTCAAATTAAATGTTAGTAAAATGAAATTGTACATTTGTCTGGTTGAAACTAGAAACAAAAATTTGAATAAATGAGTGATATTTACAATATAAGTACAGTTTTATTTTATAATGTTTTTCAAAGTAAATTAATTAAATTTCTATATATAATATTAATTTACTAACTAGATTTTACAAGTATAAATTCAAGATATGGAATGAATAATAAGACAACATTCTAAGTATGTTAATACTTTTTGCCAAAAATTCAACGCTCAGTAAAAAAATCACTATATAATAATGAAGTTATATTATGTTAATAATTTTGTTCTAACAATTAATGAACGCTAGACGAATATTTTATTTGCGTGGTAAAAATATCAATAGCTATTTTTGAAAGCAAGTAAAGATTTAGGAACCTAACATAACTTAACCTAACTAAACCTAACCTAACCTGATCAAACCTAATCTAAACTTATCATACTAAACTAACCAATGGTAAAAGAAATAAAATGATACAAAAGTTTTTATTTCGCTAAATTAACACTTGGCAGTATAAATATTTTTTCTTTATTTAGCATTTGTATACTCTAGTTTGCATCTATTATAAACCTAGTGTTTGTTATTTTACTGTGCATTTGTTATATAAACTTGGCGTCTAATATTTTACTAACCATTTATATAAAACCTATAGCCTATTATTATTTTTTTTTACTGAGGTTCTATCTTTCCAAGTATGAATAAAATGACGGATAACTAACTTAAATCCGGCAAATAATATGTAAGTGTCTTTCAAAGTCCCATTATCCATTGGATTATTATTCTATACATTAACTTAACAAAAATAATTATTTCAATGTTAACTACAATGACATAGTGATTACTAACTAACTAACAATATTATCACTAGTTCTCTCACTCTAAAAGGTCGACGTTCTGGATTTACAAAATCATCTATTTCTTCTAACTCTTGGTTCTCGAGTTTTTTGAAATCATTAAAAATATCTCTTTTGTAATGTCATTTTGAAAAGGTAATTATTGGCAATTTTAAAGAAAAAGAAAGAACTTGTGGCGTTTCGGCATAATTCGGTTACTATTCACAACCCGAACCAGTTTATTTCAAACTTTATTCGTACTTCTAAAGTCTGGGCTTAAGAGAAATTATTATTGACTCGCATATCTAATTTTAACACAGCAATAATTTTTTATTCTTAGAAATGTAAATTAGCAAAAAATTATAATACTTTGCAAATAAATAGTAGAACATTTATATATCTAGCCGATTATGAATTTAATCTGTTCCTGTTGTTTTCTAATCATTAAAAAACAGACATTTATAAACAAAATTAGTAACAACTGTACTGGTTGCCGATTTCTGCAGATCTAAATTTGAAAAAAGCAGCTTTAAATTCAAATTTTATGGTAACTTCTCGGTTGATTTTTGACGATTGTCATTTTTTCACTCTAAAAATTGTATTCATCAAAATAAAAATATGAAAATTGGCAAATTTGTGTAATTGTCAAGGTAGTATTTCGCTCTATTAGAAGGCTATGTTTATACACTTTTTCTAAATTTAAACGCAAATATTTTTGAGAACGATAAGAGATAATTAAATTCTGTTTAGAATTTTAGTGGTTTATTTTATAACTGGTTTGTGTATAGCAATAAATAAAAGAATGTTTTCATTATATGGTAATCTAAGTCAATAATAAATTATTATTGACCTAGGTCAATAATGCAAACTGTCACATTTTAAAAGAATTGAAGCCTCCAAATCTTGCCTTATTAAACTCAACAAAAATGTAAACTACAGATTCACAATTTAAATTTGTCTTCCAATTTAAATAAGTGCAGCCTAACTTCATTATTTATGAATATTAAGTAAATAATGACGACCTTCTCAACCTTGATGTACATTGTTCTATTTCTGCCTGCATGTATTTTCTAGTGATTAATAGAAAACACCAACACTATCCCACCTTCCACCACCTAACACCTTCCAATAGTCTTATTTCCTGCAGCACCTAGTTAAAAAGCAATCTCCTGGAATCCTCCCAGGATGCGGCTATCCTACAGGAAGTACAGGAGGGCGTGTCTCTCTCCACTCCACACTCCACACTCCACACTCCACACTCCAGTCCAGTCCGGTTCTGGAAGAAGTCCAGTCTCCAGTCTCCAAGCAGGCCAACCTTTCTTTATCTCTCAGCCTTGTTCCTCGCGCGGAACTGACCACATCGGAGACCTTCGCCATCGATCGGAAACGCTACATCGATCATTTCCGATGACAAGACTACCCGGGTGAGAATTAGCCGGGATGCGTGTTTTCAATGTTGAGTAGGGGAGGAAGAGTGATGGATTTGTTTTTAACTTGTTTACTTGTTAAATGAATTGTGAATGGTTTAAATTAAAAATTAAAATATTACTTACAATTTCTAATGAGATAATTATCCAGTTGCTTACCTGCAAAATAAAAATATATTAATAATTTATAAAAATGCGAAATATACGTGTAATCATAACAAATGGTATTCCAAGATACTGAGGGTTTTATTCCTGTCCAATCAACTTTCATGTGGAATAGCTTTTTACCGATTTGTTTAGGTACCAAATGAATAATTCTAACACCAAAAACCCTCAAACTTATTTTTACCACTCGCCTATCAATATATACCGTGTGTTCTGTTCTAATAAAGTGTTGTCATAGGCATTTAACATGGGAAAATAAAAACTGTCCGCTTAACAACTAATTTACCTTATTGTACTACATTTACAAAAATAAATTAAGAATTTTAGAGTAACGGCCTCAAAGGTTCTCAGTTCGATTCTGACGTAAGATTTTTTTATATAATTTCTGTTTTTTTCTGTTTATATTAATACCTACAAAATTATAATTTTATTTTGTAAAAGATACTTAATATAAAATAATTCAAATTAATAAATTTTAAGAAATAAAATACCATATAGTAAATAAATTTATAAACAAATACATTATTTTTGTATTAAATAAGATATACAATTACCTGTCATAAAGCAGACCTGTCAATGCAACGCAACGCTTCTATTGTGCTAACTCTCGAAGATACGAGAACAATCCAGAACTTAATTGCTCTACTATTTAAGCCCGAGCAGAAGAGATCGCGAGCACAGTTTGATATTAATACGTGTAGTGAACATGAATAGTAGGTGATATAAATAAATAGTTGGTGATATAAATTTCTTGTAAATAAATAATGTGTAGTGTTAAATGTTTAAATAAGTTATCTAAGTGTTTAAGTCTTTATTAATAATTATTATTCTTAAATTAGTGTTTATAGTTGTTTATTCATAGTGGTACTTATTTTTATTATCTTTTCTTATTGATATTTCGTTTATTAAAACCAGTTTTATAAATATTCGTGTTTCAATTATTATTTTTACACTTCACCTAAATAAATAAACGTTACAATATCGATTTGGAATAAAGTATGATTCTGTTTTCAGACGTAATTTTGAAATTTAAATCCTATTTTTAGTTTTCCACTATTGTAGACGATTTTTTTTTTGTTTCTTATCATCGTATTTCCTTCAGACACTTGATTTCTGACATCACCAATCAATCCTTCCTTGTTGTAAATACGATATAATTTACTACATGTTCTCATTACATGTCTGCAATGTAGAAATTCAGTTGAAAATATCTTGATATAAATCTGTCTGTTCCCATATCTGGCAATTTATGCGAGAGTACGTCACCGCCATATCCATCCCCATTTTATCTTTACGACAGTGACGTCAGCAGTCAACGCTCTCTAGATGCCATCAGCCGCCGCTGGTCGAACAAATAAAAATCATATAAAGCCACGGCCGCCCTGATCTCGGCTTGTTTATTCCTGATTTTATTGCGCATTGCGGTATAAATTAGGGCGTTATGTGTCGAACCACACTCAAGGGAAGTTATTATCAACAGAAACTTTCTTATTCACTAGAGGAGGGTAATTTGTGGCGCAATTATCATAACATTCCAAAGACTTAATTTTATATTATTGGAAAATATATTTTTATATTGGGTGAAATTAATTGTTCTATGTCTTTATACAATATTATAAAAGTATATTGAATATTAAGAGTGGTAAGGACATTTTACCGATCAAAGACGAAACGACGATTCCAATTATTGTCTGAAATCGGTATTCCTCAAAATTTAATTTCCCTCAATATCAGTAACGACAAAATTTCTTTTCTGTTCTTGCTCATTTCTTGCAAGACAATTTCTTGCCTTGTCTTGCTTTGAAATTTGTAGCTCTTGTCTTGTTCTTGTCTTGAATTATTTGCAAGACTGATGCGAGACCAATACAATACTCTGAAGTATCCAAAATCATTCATGGAAAACTGAAGTACGTTCCTATGGTATTTTTCAAACATTTGTTTCATTTTGCAATATGTCAGAGTCATATGATTTGTAGTTGTGTTTTTGTGTAATAAATAACAGCGAAAATAATTCGCAAGGAACTATTATTTATCAATAATTGCAGTATTAGTAACTGAACTTTTAATTTTAAAAGAAATAAATGAATTTATTAATCATTTTTGTGCATTTTTACTACCTATGAATCTATTTACCGTCTTAGACGTGGTAGTCAATAAAAGCAACATATCTTAGAAATTCTATCAATAAACCTTTTATAATTGCCCGATCGTACAAAAAATATATTAATGTCATTGTTATATGTATATCAAGGTAGTATATTATATTTTTTTTTAGTTATGAATATGGAATCTATTCTACGAGACAATAGCCGAGTTAAATAAATCATTTGAGTAATAAAAAAGTACTTTTACGCGCATTATTAGCATTATTAAATCATATCAATCAGTCATTTGCAAAAATTATTTACTCTGCCTTGGAGACTCACTCGGTGAACATTAAAAAACAAAGATGCTATATAAAAGTTTAATAATTGTAAAGTGGAAACAGATTATAGCAGGTCAGTGACACAAAAATGTTAGTTTTAAATAATGTGCAAAATTTTTGCGAATTTCGAAAAACAAGTATATCACTTTTTGGAATAAGAAATCGTAAAACACTAGGTATAATAAAAGGAATAAATATTTAACAATAAAATAGGTAATTTATAACTTTTTATATGGAAAATTATAAGGCCATTTACAACCTAATTAATTTTCTGAAAGTTGTAGTTTATACAAACCCATTTTTAACCTTTCTGAAAAGAAAGTTTGCTCATTAATTAGCGCACATAGTTGTAGTATATTGGCTATGTTCATTAAACATTTTTGAATATCGGTGTAAAGATTTCCAAAGTAAATAAATTCCCGTGTCAAGATTGTAATTAGTGGAAGTTTGCAGGAATAAGACGCTTTATTATTGGTTTATAATCACAACGCTGCAACGCCAACTTCCGGATGAATGAAAGGTAATTAGGGGCTAACTAATTAATTATATTAAAGCTCATATCACTTCAGTCACGAATTGAATTGATATGATACACGCGAATACTTCAATTAACAGGAAGCAATTTTTATACGCCCAAACACAAAAAGTAATTAACTTCTAATAAAATTAGTAAAAGTGCTTCATGGAAAACCCATTTCCCAAAGGCAACATATCTGTATATACATAGCAGTTATTTTTGTAACTTCAGCAATCTAGTATAACAAATCATGAGGTAATTTTTATTACGACCTCTAAAGTTTAATGATCTTTTAACTAAAATCATATGCAGTCCAATGAGGATTTATAACGTTACGGAAGACACTAGTACACATATGTATCGTATACAAGAAAATTACAATCGATATGTGACCATAATCGAATTTCAATATGTCATAATAATAATTATAAAAACTAAAAATTATTGTGCAATAATATATTTCCTAGTAATTTAATGTTCTGGAAAATGGATGTGTGATGTCAGCATGGTAGAATCATTGTTTCTTATGCTCCTAGTCTATCTCTCTACTTTCACGATTCTGCTATGCTGACGTTACATTATTTCTTCTCCAAATTTCTAACAATAATTTTCTTGTGAACTACGAAGGAATCGATTAAAAATATGGGTATTTTTTTTGTCTAGTATCATACTGTGAGTAGTTTTTAAGGTGAAACATAGGATTTATCATTCCATGGCTACAACTTTATATTTGATTAACAGCAATGTATATTTGTTTGTCTCATATAAAATGAAACATAAGGTACAATTTGACATTTGCTTTTTGGGTTATAAAATCTTCTAACAGGCCTACACCAAGTGTAACAACAATTTTATGAATCATTAATAACTTTAATGGAAATGGTCTGCTAGATCCCTCCATCTTACACATTTAAATTATTTTTATTGCTGACCTTTAAAATCAGAATTTTATATTGGGGAAAATCTTCAAAATTTAAATCAATTAAAACTTTAAATTCAAAACATTTCTCAAATTTTAAAATTACCTAAATAACATCGTATATAATTCAAAAGTTTTATAGCAGATTGAATTGTTCAGCAGTTAATAGATGGAATTTTGAAAATTTATAGTAATTATTGCTTAATTCGTTATTATACTTACTTCATTGTTAGTTGGTTTATTTGTTCTTTATTTTTAATTTGTTACAATATTAAAATTTAATACTTCTATCAAATTTATTACCTAAATGAGACAAGCAAATATCCTAGTGAAGTCCATGAATTAAAAAAAAATATTCTTCATTAAGCAAATATACATTGCTGTCAATCAAATATTAAGTCGTAATCATGGATATGTGAAAATATCCCATTGCAACTCTTTGTAAATCTCAGTATAAATAATAGTAAAATACTAAAAAACACTTGGTAATGTTTCACAAGAAACAGCGTCTAGTGAACCTGGCCATTGGCTACTGGTTACATCACGCTGATGAGTTCCAATAAGAGCGAAACGCGACAGTGGTTATCGACTGGACGCAATAGTCGACTTCTACTGATGACCTAAGTCAATTGTGAATATTCTTTTTGTGAAACATTATAGTTATAATTAGCTAATCATTCACCTGAGACTTCCATCCGTATATAATCCTAGTTCCCATCCTTGCTCTTCAGAGTTGTTTGGACCACTGGCATGGTTAATATATTTAGTAATGTGAACGCTTCTAATTGGAAGTAGAAGTTGCAAGTTGTGGAAATTGAAATTACAAGTTACGTGGTTCTGAACGCCGCTTAATTCTTTTCGAATTAACTGGTGGCGCGAGAAATAATATAAGCGACAAGGAACTGAGGGAAAAAACCATATAAGATCCTTATTCATACTCTAATATATGTCCTAGTGTTTAAGATACAAGGACTTTACAATTGATTTAAAATTTAAACTTTGTTAAGATCATGTTCTGTACAAAAGTAATTTTGGCGCCTCCTGATATAAGTACCGCAAGCAATACTTAAACACCTAACACTTTGCTATACTAAGCATACTAGCGAATAGCGACCATCGATGTCGACTGAAAGTGAATATAACAGAACTTGTTATCTGGTTGACCAGGCTTATGACGATATTAATCCTGGCAGTACTTTAACTCTGCGGGCGGGGAAGAGTCAGGAAACAAGAACATGTGTTATCAGCGAGGTCTAATTACCGGTGGTACGTCACTGGGGCGTATTATACGAGCGAAACGAGGCTTAGCTTACTAAAAGCTCCAATCCCGAATCCGACAAGCGTTTCTTACGCTTGTTTATGACGTCACACCCTACTAACCTACTAAACTTCCCCGCCTCGTTCCCTTAATACCGACAATTAAGACTATCTCCACAAAACAGCCCTACAACGTCTAATTCTTCCGTGATTCAATTTATATTTTGGACAGACAGCAGTATTATTCATTTTGTCTACATTAAATAATTATTTCGAGATATCGTTGACGTAACCATAACTTCTATAATGACATAAGTTGTAAGCTTCTGATAACGGAGTGTGATAGAAAATAACAGTCGTACTAGTAGAGTAATTATGAAAAATATACTGATTTCATATAAATTTGGTCTTCTAGCAATAGAGAAAGATTCATTTATTGTGAGATTAACATCATTTTTTAAAGTAAATGTAAATTACCCTTAACTTTATACACAGTAACCTCCCTATTTTCAAAGGTAAATGTGAAGGGAGGGTACGTCGTAGAAAAGTGAGCATAGTCGCAAAAGGAGCAGATAGTTGGGAAGTTATGTTTATAATTCCACTCAATCGTATATATATATATATATATATATATATATATATATATAACATGGTCCAAAAAGCAGAGCACCTTTGCCATTGATATTAAAGAACTCTACAAACCCTGGAGGATGCATTCTTCTTGGAAATAGCCCACATATGAAAATATATGTTTCATAGAGCTATGGAAAACAACCACCACTTGCAAGAAATTATTTTTTTCGAAATCGATACTAAAGTAAAACTTTACAGACTCTTATGTCAAAATTTATTACATATATATTCTTTAATTTTTTAGTATTAAGTATGAAAACATCCTGTATTCATTTTATAATTGTGCTCCTAACAACGATTAAGGCTGGTTTATGATGGATTTAATTTACGAATTTTCAATTTATTATTTAAATTTTAAAATATAAACAGACTCAAAACAAATTCGATGGTTTATGAACGATTTACAAATTCAGAAATTTATTATTTAGATTTGGAACATAAACAATTTTTATATTCCAAATTCTAAATTCAAATCCAGCAATTGAACTAAAGTTTAAAGATTAAGTTAATATGAAATAGGAAATGACAGTGTGTGTGTTATTTTGAATTTGTGGTAAAATAAAAATATCCAAACACCAAATTCATTTTGTAACAAAACAAATTCACTTCACTTCAAAAAAATGTCTAACCAACAGTCAAACATCAAAATTAAATATAATATCTCATGAAACTTTCTGATTGGATATATTTAGAAAACTAAAATCCATCATAAATTAAAATTTCTAAATTAAAAATTCATCATAAACCAACCTTTATGTGTACGGATTTATACGAATAAATATGTGATATTACTGATTTTACTTCCTTAAACGAAGTAAAGGAAATTGTAAAAAAAAATCGGTTTTCAGATTCAACGTGCGATTTGACCATCCCTGAATCTATTTTAACTACTTTCGGCAAAACTACTGTTCGTTCATATGTTCTCACATAACTTAAAAAAATTTTATATGGGACTGCTATAACATCTAGTTAATCACCTTCCTTTTTATTGCAAACGACATTGCCAAAAGGACACTTTACTGAAAGGTCGAAGGGTTTTTATTAACACGAAAACAATTGCTATAACATCCAATTGTGGAACTCTTTTTCTTATTGCAACCGACAGTGCCAAAAAGACACAATGCTCAAAAGGTTTTTGAATTTTTCGCAAAAATCAAAAACGATTAGCCATAAAATGATCTCACTTTCAAATAAAATATGCTTAAATGAAGGATAACAAAAAAAAAGATAATTTAAGCATATAAAGGAGTCATGTGGTGTCCACATTAGATCTTCTATATGACATAACACTATACGAATTTTCTCGTTAGAAATAAAGTAGCAGTTTTGGTGACATGTTTATGATATTCCCGGCACAGAGGCTGTAGGCGCTGGCGATGCGGAGTATTTATACGGCGAGTTAGCGAATTGAGTGAGGAATGTCAGAAGCGTCGCTTTAGTTGCGTGATATGACGCTGTCCTCATCAAATTCAATTAGGGTGAAAGTTGGGTCACAACTGTCGCGCACCCCCCGACTAGTAATGGATTGTTTCTTCTCAAGGATACTGTTTCCCAGCTCACTTCAAATTAGATTTATTAACCAACGTGAACATTCTTTTTATATAGAATATCAGAAAGAAATCATATCTGTGAAGACTGGATGTCTTATCTGTAGAGACTGAAGACGGTAATGGTACTAGGCACTACTTATATTTACTATAGTTTCTGAAATTATTGTGCTTTATTCTTGTTCTAGTATTAACTGTATTTATTTCTGGGTTGCATAGAAATCAGATTTTGTAAAAGATAAACGTTTTTTTATTATTTATATTGAATTTGATTTGAACATATTTCATAAAATAGCATTTATTATGAAAACAAAAAACATATTGTAAACAAAAACTAAAAATGTAACAAACATTAAAAAATGACTGTAAAATCCGTTTACCGGTTTCAGGATATACAAAAATACAGAATAGGTTTATACAGAAGCGACAGTAACTTTTCCCACATCTGAGAGAGAAATAGGGGAAGAGCATAATGCTTCAAGGTCATAGAACTGACTAGGGGAACATGAAAGGTACCGACACGGAGTGTCGCTTCTGTGTGTAACTATTCTGTGACAAAAGTAAGCAGGGTAACTAAGTCATAATGTATACTTTTTACGGTACTGTAATAATATTTACCATACAGACTTGTCAAAATAACATGGGATAATGAGCTTTATGATCATTGTCGAATTGAAGGAAAAAAAACATATAAACTAAAAATTAACCATTGTGACTATCCATAATAATGACGAAAACTATACATTTTGTTATTATTTTGACTATAATTAGCATTTGAAATTCAAATTTATGTAACGGTGCTATATCTCTGACGTCACATAGGAGAATGAGAGAGCAGTTTACAATGCTAAAACTAGGAATTTAACGAACCTATTTTTTTACTTAATGATATCGAATAAATGTTTTTCATGATAAATTTGTTACAACTATTTATGAATAAGATATCAATACATACAATTCACGGAATAAAATAAAAATATTTTGATATTGTACAACAGATTGTTTTGGTGTAAATTTGGTTAACTTTGAAATGTCTGCACTCATCTATCAAAATTGTCAATGTTCTATGATTTTTAAAGGCTGTTCAGTGTTTACATACATAGTTTTAAAAATGAAACATGGGTAATCTGCCAAATATACATTATTCTATGATAGATGATTTTTATCGAATAAATTCAAATTCTCTATCTCAGTCTTCTGCGAAACGTCACATATTCCCTCTCCAAAACTTTATTATTGTTTTTCTCCGGAATTATTAATAATTAAGCTATTTAAAAAAATACGGGTATTTTTATTTTTTGTATATTATCATATCATATCGAACCATACAGACTTGATCTCGAAAACGTTACTCACAAGAGAATTTTATAAAATAATATTTATAAATAATGTGAAACCGATAAACTATTGAACAAACCATGGCCTTAGATGTCTTAAAATCCTCGGTCTTTCAGCGCGAAATTCAATTGTCTTCTGCGGCGATTATGATACTCATAACTATCCTAGTTGTTAGTAGATATTATTTCAGGGTGTGTTGCATTTCTATTTTTACTATTTTATTGTGATTTCAGTTCGGTAAATAAAACTTTCCGGTAGTATTATTCTTTACGGTACAGTATATATAAATATCATATTTTTTTATTTATACATCCTGTAAATTATTTTAAAATATTTGTACATTCTTATATTTTGTACTACTAAATTTAAATTCTTTAAATCTGACCTTATTTTAAAAAAATCTATAAAAAGTTTGTGATTGACATGTCGAATAAGTGACAAATGACAGCGTTTTCTTCTTAAATTTTTCAATGAAAAAAGTAACAAAATCAAACCTTTGTATGTTATTTTTCCGTTAATGATTTTTACGGTACTCATTTCGAATATCTGAAAACATCTTATTAGTACCATAACAACTCATTTACCGGAAATCTAAGGTAAATTACTATTTCATTTTACCTAGCATATATATATATATATATATATATATATATATATATATATATATATATATATATATATATATATATATATATATATATAAAATTATATAATATAATATAATATAATTTGAAAGTCAATTATTTTTGGTGTTGATAATTTTCTTAGGAAAGAATGACGTATACCTAATAAACTTAATGTACTATAGTTATCTTTGTTAAAGTACGATATTTATTACATATAGTTAGTTTTAGTGTTGACTATAATCAATAATTCATACAAGCTCGTAACAAACTTATATACTTGTCCTTGTGTTAGTGATATATGCATAACTATATGCAAATATTACCTACTTTTGAAGACTATTCCTAGTACAAACTTTACCGACGACAAGTTGCATACTAGGTGCAAACTAAATTTAAATGCGACATTAATACACGTCCAAAATAATAATATTATGTTACAATATATAGCAGTTTTAGGAAATAATTTATAGTGATACATCTTAATAATTAAAAATTTTAAAACGGAATTTAATTATCTCTTTTCATTCGTGAGATATTTGCTCATAAAGATGCACCTCAAAAAAGTATGTTTTTGAACAACATTTAAAATTTGAATACAATATCAATGACATTACATATTAAAATACAAATGGATAACACAGATACAAAAAATAGATTGAAAATGATATTAAAATAAATGATAATGTTCGCTAAAACCGGTATACTTTTTTTGATTAACGGTTACCAGTATCTTCGACCTTAAAAATATCGGTTAAACTTCGCAATTTTCGTTCAAAATATCGGTTACCGGTTTTTATTAACCTGGTCACAACTAAAGACATAGTAGTTCCAAGTAACCTTACTACTGTAGAAGATAAGTGATAGACTTAAAAAATATGCAAGGCAACAGGAAATCGTAAACATATTTTTTACAAAAAGATGGTCCCTGTGGTGTACTTTTTACTTCTGCTATAAAAAGACGGATTTCTCCTGAACGCCTTCTACGGTATTATCAATATCTGAGATTTTAGTTTACCATACCCATCAACGGGCAATAATTAGTGTTTTGTTATCTTCTTTAGTAATTTATTGTCTTGTCTCGAAAAGCAAGACAAGAAATTTAAATATATCTTGTTTTTCATTTTTTTGTTTAGATAATATCAGTGTCAATTATCAAATATATTTCTTATAATATAATTATATATTATTATTAAATAAATACTATAATTATAAAAATCGTATAGTTGCATTACTATACGTATATTTTAGCACAACAGCGATATCTGTATAAGCAAAAAAAAACTTTTTTAAAAGCATCCCTGGTTATAAGAAAGCATTTTGTGTCTTACTCTTAGTTAATTATTTAGTCAATAATTATTACTATTATATATTTTTTGAAACTAAAATTTACTTACATATGATAAAAAAAATTGTATTCATTTTTCTAATACTTACATATTTTTGTACTATTATTTATTTGTAGATAGATTATTTTAATAAATCTAGTTTAAAAATTAGCAAAAAAAAAAAATGCAACAGTACAGAATTGAAGAAAATCTTGCTAGTCATGCATATTTCTTAAAAGACAATTTCTTGCCTTGTCTTACTTTTGTAGCTCTTGTTTTGTTCTTATCTTGCATTTTTGCAAGGATGATGCAAGACCAAGAGAAATACAAGACTCTTGTGAAGCACTAGTAACAATCTATGATACACCTATTTCACAAACTCTTTTATTTCCAGGGTTGTGTAGCCGTGATATCCCTAACATGGATCATCTCCGTAACCCTCTTCTCCGTGCTGGTGCTTCCTAGAGGAGGCTACTACTTCAACCCCACGGGGATGGTGGCGTGTGAACCGTTCTACTCACGGGCCAGCATCAGGATACTGACGGCGTGCGGTTTCTACTTCCCTACCACTATGATTCTTATGTATTGTTACGGGTCAGCGTTCCACGTCAATAAGTTACGGCTCAAGAAAAACGTTGGGACGCCCGATGAAGTGCAAGCGAATAGTATCGAAAAGGTAGGGTGGAGGATGTTTTATTGGTTTTATTATTTTCTAGATGCGTAGCTTTTTACTTTTCAGAGATTCTGGAATTGAAATTACAATAATTTTTTAATGAACTGTTGTTGAAAATTTATTAATATACTTCGTTGTATTATTATGCACAATAATAATAATTTATATAAAATATTTTTGTAAGTAATGTTAGGGTTGCCATGTTTTAGAATATTAAACCAAGACAAGAATGTTCAAAATCTAGAACAATCATAGGACAACAGTTTAAAAAAAACAAATATTTTTTTTTGATAAAATTATAATCAAAAAGAAGCTGATCATTTATTTCTTTATATAGGGTGTCCCATAACTTCAGGTATACATATATTAGAAGGGCATATAGTTTTTAATGTCCTAATTACGAAACAAAACGAATTTTTTTAAAATTCCTATAATTAAGGGTAGTTCACTTAAGAAGAACATTTTTTGTACCCCTGGATACAATAACATTTGGAATAGTGAAACTAGTTATAAACATTTTTTATTACCTAATTAGATACAATGTAATATTTAATATTAAAACTACCTATTCAACCAGTGTCCCAAAACTGTTTCCTAAAAAAACCTTAGAAACTAATTTTTGAATTTGAAAAAATTCTTTTTGTTCCGTAATCAGGACATTAAGAACTATATGCCCTTCTAATATGTACCTGAAGTTATGGGACACCCTGTATATGTTTATTGCATAAAAAAAAACATTTGAATATAAATAATGTTAATTAAATAGAACAAAATAATATTATTTTATATAATATAAACTTATTTATTTATTTTATATTTTTCTTCTTGCCGAATCTTTATGAGTATATTTTATCAACATGCTGTTTTAACAACAAAATATAATTTTCGCGCCTTTGTCTCATTATGACTAGTATAACAGAACTCAAAAACGTCCAAAAATCTCTGTTTTCTCACATTCGTTTTATTTTTTAGGTTAGAACAAACGTCATTCAATATTTTTGCATAAAACAAGTGAATTATTTATATATCCCTGTGAACCGAAAATGTTAATGACATAAAAACCTATAGTGTATGAAATTTTAAGTAGTAATAATATTTCTTTAATAAATTAAAAGTGTGATCGGCACAAAATAAGCTCGCTCTCGCAAAAGTTAAGTTTCTGGACTAGTGAGTCAAATAACTATTAAATATTAATTTCAATTAAATTTAAATTCTCTATATCCTGGGCGAAATTTGTAATACTTTTTGTTAAAAAATTCAACAAAATGTGTCAAAACTTTTCCCTTGAAAGCAATTAAACATCATGAATCTATAATTGTTTCTTTTTGTATCGCGTTGTGCATTTTTACAATATTTCAAAATTCCGGACAATACCGGACATCAGTTAAAATCTCTGCCGGACATTCCCCGACCTATTAAAAAAGAGGACATGTTTGGGAAAATCTGGACGCGTGCCATTAAAATTTTATGTTAATCAAAAAAATAGTGAAATGTACTTAAATTTGTAGCAAGACACATTTTACATTTTTGTAACGTAAAAATAAATCAAATTCCTGAGATATGGGCCCATAAATTTTGATCTCAAAATCCTCAAAATATAAGACCGGATCAACCCATTCGCTTTTATGGTCAAAGTTACATGTGCGTGTGTGTGTATTTATGTCATTTTCAAACCTAATTTCTAAGTTTACAAAGCCCGTAAAATTAATTTTTCTCACTGATTCATATGCAAATTTTTATGCTCTACAACTGTTATTCAAAGTTTTTTTACCTAACATAATTATAGGAAAGTAGAAAAATATGAAAATATTATTTTACATATTACGCGTATGTTCGGGTGTTCGAGTCACTACCCTGTATGTTTTAAAAAGTAGATTCAGAAAATACTATAACAGAGAAATTAGATTATGAAAATATATAAAAATCATTGTGTCGAAAATTCTATTTATAATTCCATAGACCGACGATACCAATACAGTGAAGAATAGCTATTTTTATCTTTTATATTTTCGTATTAACGTGGAGTATAATCCTGCATTGTCTTGAAAATTCCTTTTTAAATTCAGTTAAATATTCACAATTCCATAAAAGCTTCTTCTAGTCGCGTAATTAGATTGAAATAAGAAAAATAAATGTAGAGATGTCCATGTTGATTCGTGAGTATTCGGGCCTGGTCGGCTGTCTGCGGCTGCTTCGGAAGTTAAATATTTAGCCATTCATCTTTAAAACATTCCAGCCTCAAGTCATTTACTCCCATTTGCACTGACGAAAAACTGCAGCTTCACGACAAGCAAATAAATTGTTTCTTTCTTCAAACATTTTTTCTTTCCGTTTTCATTATTTTTTAATTTCGACTTTGTATATAAATAATACAATGTATTACATTTTGCAATTAAACATAGATATGGGACTAGAATCTTAAAGAAGAAGATATAGAAAGGAAAATATAAAGGTGACAAAACTATTGCACTCATACAAATTTAGTTATTTCTTATTTGTTTTTCTATATAATGATTTATTAAATTCATTTATTGGTATTAAAAATAGAAATGCAGTTACTAATAGTACAATTATTGATATTTTCGCATTTATTTCTTACACAAAAGAACAACCAGAAATGACAAGACTTTGACAGATTGCAAAATGAAACTAATGTTTGAAAAATACCTGACTTTAGTTTTCCATGAACGTACTAATACACCCCATACTAGATACTATGTTTTGCTGATATTGAGTGTTGGCGCCGTCTACGCAGTCTGCAATATACAGGGTGTAAATGAAACTAGGGAACTCGATTTTACTTGGAAGTTATAAGAGATACAAAGAAATCTTTAAAATATAATTGTTAGTGTTTTTAGTAAGCCACATAAATTAATGTAAATCAGAAAAAAAATATTTTCATTTTCGGAGATATACCTATTTTTGACTTTTTTTTAAATGGTACGGCCTGTATATTTTTATACCATCTACTACAAAATAATCTTTGCTTTAAAAAAGTTTAATAAGTTGTACCTTCTAAACTTCATAGAATTCGAGATATTGAAGAAAATATTAAAATAGTTTTACTCGAAATTAAAGCTGGCTATGAATACAAAATTATTGAATTACGACACATTTTAATTTACAAATGTACATCAAATTATTCACATTCTCGTTAATTAAGTATTCTTCCATTTTTACAACAAATAATAGTCTAAGTTATCAATGTTTTTCACAAACTTATAACAATAAACTAATAATACAAATGTCAAATTTTGTTTTATAGCCAGCTTTATTTTCCAGTAAAATTATTTTAATATTTTCTTCAATATCTCGAATACAATTAAGTTTAGAAGGTATAACTTATGGAACTTTTTTAAAGCAAAAATTATTTCGTACTAAATAGTATAAAAATATACAGGCCGTACCATTTAAAAAAAAGTCAAAAATAGGTATATCTCCGAAAATTAAAATATATTTTTTCTGATTTACATTAATTTATGTAGCTTACTAAAAACACTAACAATTTTATTTGAAAAATTTTTTTGTATCTCTTATAACTTTCGAGAAAAGTAGTTTCATTTACACCCTGTGTATGTCGTCAAGTCTGCATAAGTGGCGTCTCGTCGTAATAGTTCTTAGGATCAGGGTTGATCATCTACATCCATTTGACAAAAGTAGTTTAGAATTTTTGTATTTTTTGAAAGAGAATTCACAACAAACTGTCGTGAAGGCAACACGTATCGCTGTAAAATGTTCACATTTAATAAATGATATTTAATATTAGTAAAATAGCAACGAAATTTGTAACATTTATCCAACCCACCTTAAATACAATCCACTACTCCTAAATCATCTGAACACCGTACAGTCGATCCTAACAATACATTAAAATATACTACATTTTTGGTCCTTCGTGCCGGATAAATTTAAATTTCCTATATTGAGGTAAGTTTAATTTTCATCTTGCAGAAAATAGTATAAGAATCACGAACGGTAAGGAATTTCCATCTCATACCGTGAAAATGTTTCATGGCGCATGCCTCTAAGGAGTCACATCCTTTAGTGTAGTAATAAAGCCTCGAATTGTTATTATTTTAAAGAATTATTGCACCTTCTTCAATTTTTAAGTAACTAACTACTACCCTAAAAGGCATGTGAGTTAAATCCTTAAAAATATTATCAATGAATTCCTCGCATCAAATTTCCTGTGTACATGTATTTTCCTTTTAAAATTCTCACTAGTTCAGCTCTGCGGGGCGCCGGCCTCTGGGCCTCTTCCCCACTTGATGGTTTGGCTAGACCGCCTTTCAGGGCATCTGATGCCCTGAAGGTGATCTAATTCTTGGCCTTCTGAAACCAGAGCACATTCTGGAACAGATTTAGCTCCTTTGAATTGTGCTCTGGTTTTAATGGGTCAATAATTAGAGTCCTCAAAAGTGGTTGCTCTAATTCTAGGTCTGCTAAAACAATACCACATTCTGGAGCAGATTTGGCTGGTCTGAAATGTGGTTTTGCTTCAATGGATCAGAAATTAGAGCACTCAGGAGTGGTTGCTCTAATTCTAGGTCTGCTGAAATCAGAGCACATTCTAGAGCAGATTTACCTTTTCTGGTTTGTGCTCTAGTTTCAGTAGGTCAAGAATTGGAGCACTTAGAAGTGCTTGCTTTAATTCTGGGACAGATTTGGCTGCTTTGGATTGTGCTCTGCTTTCAGAGGATCAGGAATTAGAGCATTTTAAAGTGCTTGCTATAGTATTTCTTTTTTTTTATAATTGTACGTTTTGATTTTGTTCATTATAAGAAATTTTGCCGCAAGAAAATTTTGAAAAGTTTTCCAAACAATTGTCTTCGTTCTATAAAATATCCTTACCGTTCTTAATACTTAATATACTATTATTTTATACGAGAAATTGTTTTTTACTAACATTAACTTGATAACCATGGTAACCTGGATCAACAACAAATTATTATTATTATACATATATTATTGTCCTGTACATATGGTGACAGTCTTCATTTACCAAAAACTGTATTTTTAAGGTAAATGCCTATGACAAAACCTTAGCGGGACAGTATGTGAAACCGCATTGGATGATTATTGACTTGTAGTTTATATTTTTAGCTGGTTGGAAGCAGTTTGTTGGTAAAGTATAAAAACAAGTATGAAAGTGAGTAAGTGCTGGTTGCCAAAACTGTAGTTAAAGTTTAGCAAGTGCATCAGAGCACGGCATGTTTATCAGGACTTTAATGTATCGTAAAATTCTCTAAAGCGCTCCAAATTCCTAACAAACACAATTGATTACGGCCCGTGAATAAAACATAACCCGCATCCCAATCATCAAATCAGCACTTTATTACCTTCTGCAATACAATTCATCCTTCAACATTTACAACACGTTCACAACAATTCATAAATAACTCCTGTCAACACTATCTAAAATTATTCCAATAATAAGATTATAAAAAATAATTATTCATGATAAGTGTGTGAAGTAGGCCTTTTAGCAGTGAGTATTTAATTATATTACTATAATATACAATGTTGTTCAAAATTAAATTTTACATCAGATAAAATCATAATTGATACAGAAGCATGTTGCAGTACGAGATTTATGACATGTAAAATGTAACATTTAGTTCAAAATCAGAAATCCATGGAAATAAAAGAAAATATCAATGTGACATTTAAAGAAATCGTCGTCGTTATACTTAACGTAATTTCATATTAATTATTAATTTTTGTTTGATGTACTTATCTTACTTTTTACTTAATTTTTTTTTAGTTTATACTTTTGTAATATTGACGTACTATTAAAGAAAATCGATATTTACTTAAATCTAGAAAATGAAAACTTTTGGAGAAAAAAAATTCCTCGAAGAAATTTTGAAATATAGGTTTTTTCGTTTTTCTTATTTTTCACCTTATCGTTCCAAAGAACGTATATGCGGATGAAACATCTTGATGATTTCGTTTGAAAATTTGAAATCAGCATATCGATATCTATATAAACTATTTATCCAAACCAAAATTTTGGGCACAAAAATAAGTATTTTTGGGATATTTCTCATTTGTCAACATAATTTTTTATTTGGTTTGCTTTAACTCTACAAAACTTTAATATGTAGTTATAGGTTTTGAAAATAAATAAAAGTTTGATAATTAAGCGACAGAATAAAATCGAAAAGGCGTAATAGGATTGCAAGTTTTGAAATCAGCGCATCGATATTTACTTAAATGTATAAAATAAAAAGATTTTAAGAAAAAAGTTCCTCGGAGAAATTTTGACATTTAAGTTTTTCGATTTTCTCATTTTTCATCTAATCGCTCCAAAGAACGAATATGCGGAGAAAATATTATTTTTAAAACATATATTTTCTTCTTTTTAAATGAGAGTTTATAGAATTGTTATATAGGTAATAGCAACCTTACTAACAACCAAATTTAAATGTCTTCACAATTTAGTTAAATAAATGTTTAATATTCGAAGCATACATTTTATCCTTTAAATAAAACAGATCGAAATACGAAACAAGATTTAAAAAAAATTATAAAAAGTGGTGTCATTTTATAATTTGCGGAACGGCGCAGGGTGCTTTTAACTCGTCTATTTAATTGCCTCGGTTAGCAAATTCATGCTCGGTTATAACATACAATTATACGTTTTTGATTCATATATATTTAGTATTTACAATGAAAGAAAATTCAGGGTGATGTATTTATGTGTGGACAATAAATTTGAGTTTAATTTCCGGTGGAGCATTTTCCGGTAATCGGAAAAATCAATTAGCTCAGCACCCACGTCTTGTAGAAAACAGAAACAAATCAAGAGTCGCCAATGAACCAGACCATCTACCTGCTTAACCGTCTAGATAAATCTATACTTTCTTTCTTAAATTGCTTTTTACCCTTGAGACAAGATTAATTATCTTGTAAAACTGGATTTATACAGCTAGCTTTAAAAATAACAGTAACTTTAACTTTAGCACTAACAAGTTAAAAGTACGCAGGTATACGGGACACTTTACGCGGTCATCTGCCCCCTACTTTAACTTAAACTTCTACTTTAAAAGTTGGGTAACTTTCATCTTTTAAAGTTAGTTTTAGATTATTTTCACTGTACGCATGCGCGCAAACAGTTGATAAAAGAACATGTTCGTGTTTGTTTATTAAATTAACCTCAAACCATATTTTTACAATTATGGATTTTAATTTAATCGATTTAGTTAAAAAATATACAATAAAAAAAATGTTGCATAGGGGTACAGTGGAAAAATGAAATGCTCCTTCAGGGAGTATAGAAAACCCACGTGGGGTTGAAACCGGTAGGAGAAGAAATAAAACCATTTTCAACTGACTGAATTCCAATAATTTTTACCCTCATGTTATTATATTACTATGTTTTGTAAAAGAAACTTAATTTGAAATAATGTATGTATTTGTTAACTTGCTACATGGTATCTTATACCTTTAAAATTTATTAATTTTAATTATTCTTATATTCTTCATTAAGTGTCTTTTACAAAATATAGAAATAATTTTGTATGTATTAACATAAAAAATCTGATGTGTCCAACAGACTATATAATACTATATTCTATAAGTTTTTCAATATATTCCATTTGTAGTTCTATAATTAGGTTGTTATTGTAGTTCAGAATATTTTAAATTTATTTCATACTTAAAATTTCGTTCATAAAATTTCTGACCAAAAAAAATCTGCTATTTTTTGGCGTTACTAAAACCAGAACCGAACTTACCTTGATTCACGCATGGAAATATATTCCTTATGTATTTCTTCTACTTTCTTTAACTTTACAATAAAACTACTTTATATATACGTATTTCATCTTTTAAAATTACATCAAATTTGACAACATAGTCATATTATGTGAACATATGAATAACTCATCTGTTTTATAGAAATTCCTCTGCCAAAACGACATGCAAAAATTATTATATTTTTTTTTTGTTTAGCTAGAAGTTATATATAAACATAATTATGCAAATCGGTAGAAAATTAAAAAAGAAATGTATTTAATAATGTAATTTGTGAAAAAATGGTACCTATATACACGTTTTAGAGCTTCAAGTACTACTTCCGGTAACCAATTGTAGTCAAAATCTAATCAGTTCATCATATTTGAATATAACTCTTAAATACCAAATATTATATTTTTTACATGTATCTTATTGGAGTTATTGTAAACGAAAAATCGTCACAGACACACACACACACTGACATAAACATCACAGTAAAAATAGTAAAATCGTATTCTAGGGACCCTAATTTGTGCTCATATGTTGAAAATTCACACTGGAGAAATTTAACCAAAAACAATACATCCCTTATCTAAATATTGATAGGCGGGAGGTAACAAATGATCATTTTCAGTTTAAGTTTAGCACAAGGGGTAGACATTAATTCACTCTCATCTCAGATAATGTATACTGCACATTTTAATTGCACATTATGGAGCCCTATTATTACTGAAGCTATAATTCTCTTGTTGCTTAATATAGTTGCAGCAGACAGTATCTATATTGTCTTACACAATATTGTCGTATGTCGTGTTCATTATCATTAGCTCGTTTGAATATGCCGCGCTTGACAAGCACTTAATTGCGTCTGTGACCACAACGTGCAGCGCCACGCTTCGCCAGTGTTGCCAAATGCACCGGTGCAACGTTGCAGTTCAGTGCACAGGCACGACTAGCCATGGGGAAATACACCATGGAACATTGCAGCAGAATACAGAGATGTTGCTTAAATTTGTGAAATACGGCCCTGTATAAATTAATAGCGGATTCTAGCATAACAATAAATATTAATAAAGAAGTATAATGATATAATTAAAATATTTCCGAAGTACGGGGCTTTTTGTTATACCGTGACGTCACCTATATGGATTGCATCAATATTTTGATTGGGGACTTTAAAAGACCCCGAATGTTTTGATTGACAAGTGAAAAATCCAGCCATCAAGGCGGACGAATGAGCTTGAAAAAAAAACGGGCGTGACCTTGAGTCACAGTTCAATTTTGTACTTATAAAGTGTTATTAGTTGAATTTGTGTCTTATAAAGGAGGTGGTTTTAAAAGACTAACCATTGGGATTTCAAGAACCGTAAGAGATACGATAGATAAGATGGTTAAATTGGGGCAAAGTTAGTCCATTAGTTGGTCATTGTAATAATGTTTTTATTTTCCTGAAAAAATACATAGCTCACTAGAAGTGAGCAAAAACTGATTTTGGCAAATTTACGTTTTGACATAACTTGTTTCAGTTCATACAAGTTTATAGTTTTCACATTCTACAGACACTTTTTTACGTGGAATTAACAGCGTCCCTCAAAATTTTTGTAACTTGAACACTTCTTGGCACACTTGAGCCAAATTGGTTGACAGATTATATGAAAAATAGAACGTGTTCTGTTTTTTCGACATATTTACAAACGTTTACAATATGTTAACTAATTTGCTGTTTGATACTAGAACTTGTAAATTTATAAGCTAGTATAAAACGGTCTTTAGTATCCCTCATATTTTAAAATGAAATTATAAAAAAAATGTAGAAATCTCCATTCAATACATATAAAAAAAGTCAAGAATTAGATTGTTCGAGGTAACAGCCTACTTTTGAAACTTACTTTAGAACTAACTTTAACTTTAACATGAACTCTAGTGATGGGTATTTATACAGATTTATTTAATACTTTAATTTAATAATTTTTACCCTCATTCTACTACACCAGTCAAGGAAATCCATCTACCATAGTAATAACATACTCACAGAATATATAGTTAGAATATCAAGAGTAGCACTATCAAATCCGTCGGAAAATTTCCATATTTAAATTGTAGCGGAAAAAGTATTAGGTGCGACTTAAAATAAGAGATAGCGAATAAAAGTCTCACCTCCCTTAATAATTCTTGCAGCAGAAATTGATGACGTGAGGATCAACTGCGGGAAATATACTATACATTTACCAATATCATTTCATTGAAATAAAATTATGTCTTGACTAAGATATACCTGCATGCCTGTTTTATTTAAAAAATTATCAGTCAATTACGAATTTGCAATGAAATCTACAAAAATTATAAGTCCGTTTACATAATAATTAAAAGACTGGAGGTTATATTAAGTTATATTTGTAATTATCTTCGTACTTAACAATTTTCTTTACTGAGTTCACAAACCCTTGACTTGTTATTAGTTTAACCAACTTCCGTATAATATCGTTAGGAAAATATTTCCCTTCCCGTCTTTATTTGGCCACGTGTCGAGCCAGATGAGGCGCGTTTCCGCTGGGAACTCCGGTGTCCCGGAACCGATCCGGACTCCGGGCTCCGGATCCAGGTTGCAGGCCTGTGTCGCGCTCACTTACTCCCCAGAAATAAATTAGCGACAGGAAGAGACATCTGTCGACGGATCTGCAACTCAACCTGCTCGTTTCAGAATGCACGAGCAGGAGAGTAATGCAGAATGATATTTGTTCAATATCAGAATTTTTCCTCTTTTTCTAAGATGCAAAATTCGTATAGAAGGAATATTTTCACATGCAGAGGTAGGAGTTTCAAAAATGCATGTGTAATATTTTATCAAAATTGTTTTATTTTATTTTTTACGAGCACTAAAGTTATCTAAGTGTCACTTTACGGATGGCTGTAAGTAAATTACGCTGATGGCATTGATAGAGAATTTTTAATTTAACGAAATTATTTAAGTAGTACAAATAAGAAAAAATTGATTATAATTTACTTAAACATTGAAATTAATATTATTTTTTTTATTATAAATTAAGTTTGAATTTATTATTTAAAGGTTGGCATTTTGACAAAGTTGATTTAATGTTTTATTATTTAGTGTAGTATGTGATCGTGGTATGATTGATAAAAAATCATTGAAAAAGTATGGCACGTAACATGGGTGCCGACTTCTCAAAATTTTCTGGGGGGGCAAAATTTCTTATAATGACACTAATCAAAACGTACAAATTCAAAGAAAAAAGAAATACTTTAGAATGCTCTATTGCTTGACTCACTAAAACCAGAGCACAATCTAGAGTAACGGAAACAAGTTAAGAATTAGAGCAAACACTTCTGAGTTCTCTAATTCTTGACCCAATTTAACCAGAGCACAATCCAGAGCAGCCAAAACTGCTCCAGAATGTGCTCTGGTTTCAACAGGCCAAGAATTAGAGCACAGGTCGAAGAGTGTTTCAATTCTCGGCCGGCTGAACTAAATCACCTTCCGGGCATGAGATGCCCTGGAAGGTGGTGTAAGCTAGATCACCAGGCGGGGGGGAGGCCCGAAGGCCCACTACCGTCTCGGCACCCCGCAAAGTGGGACTGAGTGCTAGCATCTCAGGATCCCAGGTATATCTTGAGACGCACATTATTATCGGTCATTGGCTGATATTCAATTTATGTAATAGTAGGAATTTTAAAATGAAAATTTGTACACATAGGCACTTTTATGCGAGAAATTAACTGGTATTATTTTTAAGTGTGTAACTCACACCCATTTTAGAGTAGTAGTCAATTACTAAAAATTGGAAGGAAGTAAATAACTCTTTAAAATAATAACATTTCAAGGTTTTATTATTGATTTAAAAAATGCTGTGCTAAGGTCGCCTTGGGGACACTGCCCCATAGAAAATTTTCCTTGGGGGCATGAACCCCGATGCCCCCTTATAGTTGGCGCCTATGATACGTAATTGTGTGTAACTTTTCCATTTTGTGTGTTATGTGCTAAAGTTATTTATTGGCAATGGTATATTTATTAAATTGTCAATAAACAAGAACTTATTCCTTTAATCACCATAAGATAAATAAGTCTGTTACAAAACCTAAATATCAACAGGTTTTTTATAAAATGTCGGCAATGCAATTACAAAAGAAACAGTGTTTATTTTATTTTGTTTTAAGCATGTTTGTCCCCTTCGCGGTTATGAGTGCATATTTCATAAGCAACAACAAAGACAGGCTCGCATCAAACATGTGAGCATCAAGGGAGTTGTGACGTCACAAGTCACTGACTGCTGCTCCCCGCGGAACAAAAGAATAAAGAGATGGAGAGAAAGATGGCGTGGAATAAACATATTATAGCAGTACATGTGAACAGAGATGTTCTAGCATCTCACGCGAGAACACCATATTATAAAGAGAAATATTTACCGGATTTAAAAATATATTCTAGAAGAAGGAATACAATAAACAGATATGGATTATATTTCTTCCTCCAATAAAAATAACTATGTATTGCATCTAAAACTGAATTGAATGTACTGCAGGGTTAAATATTTACTTCAAAATAGGAAAGATAAACAGAAACATTCGATTATTCCGTTATCAATTATTCATTTCCATTGTTGTTACATGTATGTATATTCTATATTATCATTACAAAATTTCTGGAAAACCATTACTAAAGGTAATTGGGTCTCATGTATCTGAAGTACATATTTGGTAATATATTTTGCTTGTATTTTAGTGTCAGTCTACAACCTTTACTAGGATAAAAATTCATCCAGTTTTTCAAATATTAATCTTCAAATTAAAATATTAGACCTGTATTTTTTTATTTTTAAAAATAATAAATAGACAAATGTAATCAGAATAACTAAGTCATAATTGTATTTTGTGACAGTATGGTAACCGTAAGTATCACCGCCGCTATTGTTCAGGAATTTTGTAGAGTCCAGAAGGCTCTAGAATGTTCTAGAGATTAATTGGCGACAGGTACATAAAGGTCGCATCGGGCGTATCATGAAAGTTAGTATCGGTCAGTGTGTGCAGAGTCACTGAAGAGATTCAGTGTCGGTCAGTGCATGTTAGCGACATGTAAAGTAGAAATAAATAAATAGTTGGTGATACCTATAAATATCGTATAAATAAATACTGCGTAGTATTAAGTATTTAATAAATATTTTTAGTGTTTAAGTCTTTATTAAAAATTATTATTCTTAAATAAGTAATATTTGTTTATTCATAGTGTTACTAATTTTTATTATCTTTTTATAATTTATTATTCGTTCATTAAACATACTTATATAAATAGTCGTATATCAATTATTTTTATACTTCAACTAAATAAATAACCGTTACAGTATTTTTCTTCCAGGTTGTCAAATATCAGCACAAATCTACCTCTGTATCATTTAGAAATGCTGATAATCCTCTACAAATATTGTTAATTCCACTAAACTAGTGCAGATATCTTTGGAATTAAATAATAAACTAAATTGTTTTTATGAATAGGAACTGCATTGAGTTTGACATTTCAGGATGTTAACAAAGGATATAGCTGATCCGGGTTAGTGGCTAATCTTTTTTATGAATAAAACTGAAAAAACAAATGGCAAAATATTGTTTTGATAAATTTTGTATCTATATAACATACTCCAAGAACAAATAGGTACAATGAAAAGGAAAATGTTTGATATGCAGTAATGATGTATGTAGATATCTCTATTTAAATGCTAATAAACATTAGTTGTAATTCAGTTTTGAGCCATAAATGAATACTTGTACTGCAGTAAAGTGAAATTTAAAGCTTTGGGGTATATTTATGTTTCCTTTATGAATACTACGTTTATTTTCCACTACCCTCTGTAATTAATTATTACTTTATTACCCTTATCTGCATTGTTTTAAGGGCGAACTTCCCTTGGAATCATTATATACAACCTTTGCAAAACATGTACGAGTATGCGGAATGGGAATACTTATCTCGTATACAGGGTGTGTCAAATCCTTCTCATATACAATTTTGTTGTTAAGTGTTTGCCGTGCTATACAAACTTATTTAGTTCCTTTTAGTGATGCCATCTAGATATGGATTTTCTAGAGTCTTGTCTTGTCTTGTCTTGTCTAGATTATCAAGACTAGACTGACAAATGTTTTGTCTAGAAATTTTGAGATAAGACAAGACTTTTTTATTGTACATCAAGACTGTTAACAATATTCTACAATAGACTATTTTCAAGATTCGAGATTAATTAGTACCTAAGTTATAAGTAATGCCGTCTAGATCTGGATTTTCGAGAGTCTTGTCTTGCCTTGTCTTGTCTAGATTATCAAGACTAGACTGACAAATGTCTTGTCTAGAAATTTCGAGATAAGACAAGACCTTTTTTATTGTAGATCAAGACTGTTAACAAAATTCTAGATAATTTTCAAGATTCGAGATTAATTACTACCTACGTTATAGAAAATACGAATTTTGTATTTCAATACAAAACAAAAATAAAGATTAAAATGGTTTATTTACATGTACCTCCGTACCTACTCAATAAAACAATCAATGCAATCATGATAAATACATAACTCAGTTTATAGTTCCAGTTATTTTCCAATTTGAAAGCTTCTATTGTAGCAAAGTTTGATAAACTACTATACTAAATATTTAAAATGAGATAATAAAATTCTTTCAAAATCTATGATAACAGAAACAAAAACTATAGAAAGGTAAGATATAAGAAAATCATAATATGAAATAAAAAGCTCATTTCTTATTATAAAAGGATCATTGGTATACGTAAATCTATTACAGCCTTACAATGATCATGAAATAGAAAAAGAACACTGCCAAAGTGGTATCTGTCTCCTTGCTCAAGTGTTGGTTAAATTAGTCTTCAAAACAATTTAGAGTCTTAATATCTAGACAAGATTATAATATGACATTTTAATCTAGACTTAGACTTAGTTAAGTATTGTCTTGAAATATGAAGACAAGACAAGATTGGGAAAGTTTTGTCTTGTTTTATCTAGACGGCAACTCTGGTTTCTTTTCATGATAGTTTGTCATTTTTTTATCGCACGCTCAGAAAACAGAGATGAATCGGCTCAAGTGGTGAAGTAGCATACTACAGAGACTAGCGTATTAGTGGTTCAGTGAACGATAAAGGAAAACAGGAGCAATTCGTACTTAAGATTTAAGTAATGGGGAAGTTTAGCGTGGTTGAAATTACATGTGAAATATCTTTTAGTCGTAAGTATATGAATAATTATAACTTAAAATGCAATTGAAAGTTAAAATTATGTTGTCAATTATTTATAATTAAAGATTTATCTTCGACCCACTCTGACATCACAAGTGAGATATGCGCTTGCGCAGAAGGGATGGTGAGACCTGACTTTTTGAACGTAGGTTGTATCTTGAGGCATTATACCACACGCTTCTCTGTTGCCATGGGAACCCAGCGCGCGCTGGTTAAGATAGACGATATGTTCTCCGCGAGCCACTCTGACGTCATTTTTGTATAAAATTTCATTTTTTGAGAAATCTAGGCATCTTTGGGTGAAATAAAATGTAGAATATCACTTTTGAGGGCAATCTTGATAAAATAAAAAAAATACGCTAAACTTCCCCATTTTCGAGTTCAGTTTTTATTCATCAAAATAAATACTCTACAATTATATCGGGTGTAACAGAAATAAATTTAACCAGTGGCAGAACTGGCCGAGAGAAACAATATTTACTAGTAACATTTTTTTCAAAATTTAATTTTTTTTTTAGAAGTAGCAAAAAAGGTGAAACAATTATTTTCGACATATTTGAGTTGTCAATTTAGAGCCGATTATTTCACCTGTTGTTGTCTTAATAATCAGGTTATAGGAAAGTATTGCATCGAAATAGTAAATTATTAATATTTTTGACAACTTACATCAGTTTTTCGATGCGATATTTTTCTATTAACTGATGGTTAAGGTAACCGGCATTTTAACTAGAGGTGAAAAAATCGACCTTTACAAAAAAAGTTACTAATAAATATTGTTACTCTCTACGAGTTCTATTACTATTTAAATTTAACGTACCCTACTTCTGTTATATCTTTATATTAATTTTCAATTAAAAATATTACATTTTATATAAATCACAATAGAAACTTTAGTTCATAATTGATTTGTAGCTAAATAATATTTATGTTATTATAATTTAAAAGTTAATTTTCAATATAAATTTATTTATAAATTATTCTCTCGTAAAACCACACTCATAAAATATTGGTAAAATTCAACCTCGTATCTCATTATTTTAATATTGTAGTAATATTTTGCAATGAAATTAGCGGTAAACCATAAAATAGATCGGTTATATTAGAATGTAATTATCGATTGTATACCGTAATACCCTGTACACGAGGTACAATTTCCGTAGTTAATAGAGCGTACATGATATCTGGAATATATGTTGCTTTGGGTAAATATCATGTTACCAATTATTTGAGTACGTATCTGGTAGGAATGGGAGGAACTACTCGTAATTATATTTCAACAAGAACGCTCCTTCATCTATATTAATGCTACAACTACAACATACATTATTGCAAACAAGTGCCAACTTGCAAGGATAATAAGAACATACTGCCTATTCCAATTGTGTTTCATTTTATATTATAAATTATGGATATCACCAAATAATGAAATACTCGTATTTTTTTTAAATCGATTCATTATTGGTAAATAACAAGAAAATAATTATTATTCATTTGGTGAAGGGTGTTATGACGTCAACGTGGTATAATTGTGAAAGAAGACAGATGCATTGAAAGAAAGAGACTGTCTATGTGTTTTTTTTTTCCAAAATCCTATCATACTGCCTATTCCAATTGTATTACATTTTATATTATAAATTATGGATATGATCAAATAATTAAATACCAGGATTTTTTAAAATCTTTTCATTATCAATAATTAAAGAGAAAATAATTATTAAAAATTTGGGGAAGAATGTTGTGATGTCAGCGTGGTATAATTGTGAAAAAAGACAGATAGACTCAGAGTGAAAGAGACAGTCTGTCTGTCTTCTTCCACTAATGTTTATTTTTTATTATTATAATGAGAAGGTATAATAATTACTTTTTAAGTTTTATGACTTATTTACTGAAATTCGATTTTGGCCACATATTCATTCCATAAGGCAATATACGAGTAAGTACACTAGGGGTCGTTAAAATCCGATCACCAATAAATAATAGGAATAAACGAATAAAACTCAGTATAGAGGTTGCTTATTATTAGAAAAATAAAATATTAGTATTTCACAATACAATAATTCTTGTCTTGTTTTGTTATTTCTTGGCTTGTCTTAAAAAACAAGACAAGAAATTTAAATATATCTTGTCTTGCATCACTCTTGTATATAAAATAATTTGTCTTGATCGTCATTTACTTGCATTTTTCTTGTCTTGTACATTAAAACGTAGTCAGGGATTCCCCTATTCGCAAATGGTCCTTAACATATATTAAACTGAACTAAATGATCTACCTCGGCGAATGGATTTCTTGTATCTGTTGGTTCAGTAGAGGGGTAAACTGATCCAATCAAATGAAATGAAAAATAAGTGATTCGAATTCAAACGTGTAAGTTTGATCAGTTCAGAGTGGCAAATATAATACGCATATAGACTCACGTCATCAGAAATCTAAATCGGAGAAGCAGTTAGAAAATTTAACATATAATTGAAAGTGAAATATTAATGTTTAAATAAATTATGTATTAATTAAATATTTGTTGGTATTTGAAATTGTTTTTAATAATATAAATTGAATTAAGTACCTATAATAAATTACTTGAATGCATAAAGGGTTGCCTATAACATGAATTCTTCGGTTCCCAACTTGTCAATTAGTTGGAGGAGCAAACACCGAATGGCGTGCACAAATATATATATATATATATATATATATATATATATACATATATATATATATATATATATATATAATCTATAGTCCTTACATTATTACGATTACGATTATGATTCTCATAACAATCCTAGATATATAAATGAAGACAAATGATATTCAAATGATATTTTTTGTGGACGCCAGTTCGAATGTTAAAATGGAATGCTAAATATTTGAAAAACTTTTTTATTTAATAGAAATAAATGACTTATAAAAAGCAAATTGTAGAAGTTAATATGAAAAGTTTAAGAAACCTATTCAAAAACTTTGTATTAGGTTAAGTTGTTATATATTTGTTTTTATTAAACTTTTGTTTGTGCAAGTTTGAACATTAAAAGTAATTGCCCGTAAAAACCAGATTCTACAAATATGTTTCTTTATAACATCCGTCCGCATCCGCCATTTTTCATTTTAAACATCTTGTCATCCTTGGGAATAAAAACTGTGTAAAACAATTGCAGTCTAGACACAGCCATCTATAACCGCATGCGGGGGATTTATCTTATGAGTTAAATATTTCACAATGGTCAAGCCAGCGAGGCATAGGCGACTAGATTGCCGACGTAGCAAGTGGTAAATAATGATCAGATATGATGACGGGAACAGATTACAAGAAGAAATGGCCTCGGCGACACTAGAGCCAAATGGGGGAGAGATTGAGGTTATAATCTTTCATACGCGCTCTTTATTTCAGCCACCCCCAACAAAAAATATATTACTCACCAGTTGTACCATTTATACGAATGTAAAAACTAATCGTATCCTATGAATTCATTATTAAATACAAAAATACATCACAAATAGCTGAGACCATGGGTACCGACTTTCTAAAATATTCTTGGGGGCAAATTTTCTAATAGGGACCAAAATCAAAACAAAGTCGCAAGACATGAGAAATATTAGAAAGGAATGAAGGGAAACTGAAAATTAATTTTTCCATGTCCATGGTATGTAAGAGAAAAATTGTGTACTTCATTTGAGGTTAACAGTGATGGATAAATATGACAAGCGGGATGAAATGAACAGCTGTGGGTTTTAGCGGTGCAATCATACGACGTGACATCTACCGAGAAAATTTTAAATTAAAATAATTTGATTACAACAAAATAATGTTAAAGTTAACTCTTAATTACATAATATTTCGCATAAATTTATTATAGAAATTATTATTAATACCGAAATTAGACATTTTTAATTTGAGGTTTTATCACAGAATAGTTACATACAGAAGCAACACTCCGTGTCGGTACAATTAATGTTACCCTATTCAGTTCTATGACTTTGGAGCATTGTGTAGACCTTTAAATTTGTTGACTTTCCCCATCTCTTTCTAATTTTCGTTTCTCTGTCTTACTGTCGGTTCTGTATAAACCTATTCTGTGGTTATATGTCAAAAAGTCTTTTGGAATGACCATTATATTAAAAGATTTAGGTACTTTATTGTCGCAATTAATTTTATATATATACAAAATATTATTTTCTTATTCTGTGAATGTCTGGAATTTCTTTGGACAGTATGTATATTTTAATGTCGACATTTTCATTAATTTTCCAGACACTTTTAGTTATAGAAATCTCACTCCAACTTGTAGTGGCTTTTTTCTTTTCCGATATGTATGCCAAAATAGCGTTTTCTGAATTTTTTATTGCAATTGAATTGAAACCAAAGAACAATCCAAAACAACCAAATTTGCTTCAGAATGTACTCTGTGTTCAGTAGGCCAAGAATTAGAGCAAACGCTTTAAAATGCTCTAATTCATACAAATATGCTCCAGAATATGCTCTGGTTTTAGCAGACCGAGAATTATAGCAAACACTTCTGGGTACTCTAATTCCTGACCCACTGAAACCAGAGCACAATCCAGAGCAGCTAACTCTCCTCCAGAAAGTGTTCTGGTTTCAGCAGGCCTAGAATTAGAGCACAAGCCAAAGCGTGCTCCAATTCCCGGCCGGCTGAACTAGATCACCTTCAGGGCATTAGATGCCCTGGAAGGCGGTCTAGTCAGACCATTCGCCAGTAATATTTTACGTATGTAATTCACACACATTTTAGGATAGGAGGTACAATAATTCTTTAAAATAATAACAATTCATAGCTTTGTTACTGATGCTTTGCTAAGGAAAATTTTTCTTTCAGGGCATAGCCCCTACGAAATTTTTCCTTGGGGGCATGAGCCTCGATGCCCCCATGTCGTCGGCGCCCACGGCTGAGAATACAATAGAGCACAGAATGGAGTCACTACCAAATATATGTGATATACGACAAAGATGTTACTAATTTAAATTTGTTTTCAAATAATGGTTTCACTTGCATATTTTGTTGCTTTCTTCAAATAATGTGTTTCAAAATATTTTCTGTTATAGTCATTAAAACACAGACACATGCCCCAGCGAGATTCGAACCCGGAACTTTAGGAAAGGTCATGTTCAAAGGCTGTTTGCTGGACCAGAAAATGGGGTATTCCAAGCCTACGGCTTTTAAAGAAATTCTTATTGAATATCATTGTTTACCATATATAAGTAATATTAAAGTGAATATAAACATTTGAATCGAGTACGTAAAATTCAGAATCAGCCTTGTTGTGACGAAGAAGGCATTCGCGTCAGCCTATTATTGGCTCTTGTTCGAACGCGCCACGCCTCTGACTCAGACCTACGAATGATGTTCTCAGCTGATTCTCAGTGCCTGTGACGTCACACGCACGGCCGATTTTCTAGGGTGTAATTTATTGAAACTTTAAAAATTTATTTCTGGCGTGTTTGAAACCTTTCGGCGAAAAGAAAAAATACGGGTCTAATATTTTTATGCATAGAATAACATATTAAAAAATGAAAAATACTTGGAATACCCCATTATTGTAGCTATATATAAAGGGAGTTATGATGTTGAAGTAATATACGTGTGTGTCCCATTAGACTTTGTGAATATGCACCCTGGTAATATCAATCTTCCGATTTGATATTTCAGTCCACATGTTTCTCTGCAAACAGACGACTGTCGTCTGCCTGTAGACACTGCTCAGTAGATCTAATGTTTGCACAAACATCTGACAGCCGGGCATGTCCAAGGATTGTTTGATGTCACTACCCTGGCGTTATTCACTTGTTCTGCCCTGCCCGCTAATTGGGATGTAGGATGTAGACTACAGTTCATTTGTTTCCCTTAAAGGTTTGGAATTTTAGGGAAATTACTTTTTTAATTGATTCCACTGATTTAGAAATACAAGAGGATTTTTAATTGCACGGAGCCGAGGTTTGTTTTAATGTAATTGTTTTTCAATTTAAAATGCAGAGTTTAGGCCGAAATGTTATTTATGGTGGGTGAGATAAAGTGATAGATTGCAAATCAGATAACCCAGATTTGGTTCCGGTCGAAGCTAAATTTATATTACCTCGACAAAGTATATTTGTTACAAAACCAATTCAGATATCTACTCTCGACACAGCAAATCTAAAAAGAACAGATAGCGACGCTTCTAAGCTTAAAGGACACAAAGTTTTACAGTTTCATAGATAAACATGCAAACTTACAATTTTTAGTTTTTCACCCTACAATTTTTGTATCCAGTTTAAATAGTAAAAAGGTACCAATTTATGAGTCCAAAATTTTGGTATTAGAAAATAATCCATGTAGATGTGTTGAATTTAATTATCTCCTTTGGTTCCTTCGATTTTTATTCTGAAGTTGCATCTCAAAAATTTGTGTTTTTTTTTGGTATATCTCTAAAATTGGTACAGATACAACCTCAACGATTACACTAGTCAAAAAACGAGCAAACGGGCAAAGTACAAAGAAATGTTTTCTCCGCATATAACTTCTTTGGTATGATTCGCTGAAAAATGAGTAAAACAGGAATTTCATCAGTTTTTTTTTTGGGCACTTTTTTCTCCAAAACTTTTCATTTTCTGGATTTACGTAATTATCTGTTAGTTGATTCCAAATTTTCAAACAGAATTTGTTTGTCTTTTACCGTTTTACCGGTCTTGAAATATTTGTAATCTAACCACAGAATAGTTACTTACAGAAGCGACACTCCGTGTCGGTACCTTTAAAATTACCCTATTCCATGAGTTTGGACCATTGTGGACCTTTAAATATAAATATGTTGGCTCATTTAAGCTCGAAAATTAAATTTTTGTTTGAATGATAAAAGATTTTTTGGAAAGTAAAAATATAAAATTATAAATTTATTAATATAACATAAGAAAATTAAATAAAATAAATAGGTACAAAATTATATTTTGTAAAAATTTTTATTAACCAAAATGTTAGTACTTTGCAAGTTCATCAGTAAGCAAAATTTTCTATTTATTTCTTTTTGTTAGATTTAAAATTCATATTACTATATTTTATAAAATAAAATATTTTGAGACACATAATTTTCTTAAACTAGTGGAGAATTTCACGAGTTGAAATCCAATTTTTTTTACTTAACTCTTATAAGCAAGTAATTATAAAAATATTCGTGTTTTGAAATTTACAAACTCAGAAATCCAAATTATAATCTTTACAATGTATAAATATATTGTTGTCCATTTCGAAATTTTGTTGACAAATTATCTTACAAGCTTCTCATTTGTGTATTTTTAAGCAATTGTTTAACTAGTACAACTTTGAATCAGCCAGTCTCATCGTATACATGGACGTCGATAAAGTGTGGGAAGTTGATACAACAGCTTCTTCCCCTTTGGAGTATGTGAAATATAATAATTTCTTTTTGAAAATTATTTTTTCTAACTTTTATTAAAGTGATAACTTATTTATGGCTTGTTAGTAATTGATTTTTGTATTTTTATATTTATATTATTGTCCCCTTATCGAAAATTTTCTAGGCGCGTTAATTAACTCGAGCCACGAAGATGAGACGAAACTTTGAACTTTCCGATTTTAAATGATTAGCCCTTTTAAATTCCCCATGTCTCCCTAATTTTTGTTTCTCTATCTTTTTACCTCCCGCCTATCAATATATAGATAAGGGAGGTATTGTTTTTGGTCAGATTTCTCGAGTGTGTGTTTTCAACATATGAGCACGAATTAGGGTCCTTAGAATACGATTTGACTATTTTTACCGTGATGTCTGTATGTGTGTGTGTCTGTGTGTGTGTCTGTGACGATTTTTCGTCCACGATAACTCCAATACGATACATGTAAAAAATATAATATTTGGTATTTAAGAGTTCTATTCTAATATGATGAACTGATTAGATTTTGACTACAATTGGTTAACCGGAAGTAGTACTTTACTTGAAGCTTTAAACCGTTTTTCCTAAAAAATACCTCTAAATACCATATTTTCGCAAATTTCGTTATTATAAATACAAAGATTTTTTAATTTTCTACCGATCTGCGTAATTACGTTTATATATAACTTCTAGCTAGATAGAAAAAAATTATATAAATTATAATAATTTTACATATCGTTTAGGTTGAGGAATTTCGAGAAAACAGATGAGTTATTCATATGTTCACAAAATTTGACATATGATGTCAAATTTGATGTAAGTAAGTGTAAAAGATAAAATAAGTAAAAATGAAGTAATTTTATTGTAAAATTCAAAAAGATGGAAGAAATATATTAGGAATGTATTTGCATGCGTGAATCAAATAAGTAAGTCCAGTTCCGGTTTTAGGTAACGTCAAAAATAGCTGTCATATTGGTCATACAAAATTTATGAAGTAAATTTTAGGTATGAAATGAATTAAAAATATTCTGAACTGCAATAAGAAACTAATTTTAAAACTACAAATTAAATGTATTGAAAAACTTATATAGAATATATTACTACAGTGGCGGGAGGTATTGTGCTGGACACACCAGATTTTTTTGTAAAATGTTGAAAGGATCCAAAATTAATTTTGTTTGAATTTAGTAAAAAAGCTTTGGAAATCTTGACTCTATCACCACTCCATGGAGTAGTGATAGAGTCAAGATTGTTTGTTTCAATGGTGAAGGTTCACTTACTTTCAGTTTCTTACAAGTTTTAATTCATAGTTGTCAAAATTTTGGTTTTCTACAATTTAAATAAAAAAAATTTCTTCGAATATTTAACTACAAAACAATTTAAAATATTTTCAATTTAACAATTTTCAATTTTTCATAATTGTTCATTCAATTGTCAAGACAACAATTTATGTAATCATTATTGTTCCATTTGCATAATATTTGGCAATTCCAATAAGGAATCATCTGCAAATGTAAATCTTATATTTTCTTCGACAAATAATGAACTGATGATGGATGTTTACAAACATCCGAAACGTCTTCACAAATTAATGTAATCATTTCACAATAAATATTACATCTTCTAATCACGGATTTCCAAAGCCTTTTTACTAAATTCAAACAAAGTTTCTCTATCTTATTGTCTCTTCTGTATATAACTTATCTGTGATCTAACCCTAAATTTTTAAATATCCCCTGAAATTGTTTCTAAAAATTCATAACAATCCCAGTCTAAACTCTCGCCCCTTGTGAAAACTCCCCGTACACCACTGCTTGACAGAGGCCTGGCAGCGGCTGAACATTTGAACATCGTGAGGACAAGAGACATACGACATCCGTTGTCATCGCGTTAGCCTGCAAGCGCGCAGCCAGCAGCAGAGAACAGTTGAACAGCGGCCGGCGCCGCCTAGCGTCGCTTGTCACCGCCAACGCGTCATGTGCCCACGATGCTCGATTGTTTGGCCTGTGGTGGGAGGCGTGACGTCACATTACACCCGAGGGTCAACCGGCGGTACGACAATGAGCCACGAATCATTTACAACAGAAAGGGTTACATATGAATTAGGGTTAGGGGGATTTAAATAAAAACAAGTGAATACGCAAAAAGTTATTCTGTATGGAAAATTATAGAAATTTAAAAAATGTATAACAAAAATCTAAGAACTATAATGGGGTCCTCCATTATTTAAAAAAATAATTTTTACGAATATTTATCTTTAAAATAAAAATATTTAACTTTTATTTATAAAAATAATTAATAATGTATCGAAATAAACTAATAGATTTATCGTAACGTCAATACCCGAACAATAACTTAGAGAAAGGTAATCATTATTTTGTAGGAGAAAGGATCTAGGCAGAAGCAAGGGCGTCGCCAATCAAGGGCCCAAAAAGGAGTAAGATGATAGATAAAGGATAAAAATTGTAGGTAAAATAAATACAATTTTAAGTTTTAATCGGTTACTAAAAGAAAATAAAATCATAATTGAAACATAATTTTCTTGGATTTTTGTGAATTTTTTGGCAACTTTATTATTAAAATTTTTTGAGTCTCTAGGGGGGGCTGCCCCTCCCTGCTCTCCCGTTGGCGACGTTCTTGGGCAGAAGTAGAGGTGGTTGCATTTAAGTGAAGTTAGATTCCATGATCACATACCCTTTTTTAAATTTTAGAATTTCTATTATAAATATTTAACATTTCATAATAATTTTTTTTCACTACTAGCTTAGGAAGATATCATTATTAACCTGTTACTGAGTTGTGAAATTGTTTTTCTCTACCGCTACCTTAACAACGGTCAATAATGGATTATTATTGACCATGGTCAATTATGCGAACTGTCACTTTTTAAAGAAATTCACGCTTCTGAATTTATTTAACTCACTGAACGCAAGGAAAATATTATATTTAAATTTGCCGCCTAATTTCAAGTTGGCAATAGTTAAATTTCAGATTAAAAATTAACTATCTTATTCTGCGATCTTATTTCTTGTCAAATTTTTCGTGCGTTCACATTATATTCACAATGCAAAATGTTAATTTATGTATTTATTTATTTATTGCAATATTTATTGTTAAATCTTTGAAAAGGTAAGTGTTAATTGTAATATCATTGTAATTATCTTACTTTGTAAATTTTTTTAGGGTTATAATTACATTTCTATGTAAAAACACAAAACGGGTAACATTTATTTGTTATTTATAGTTGAAATTGATAGTGCAATTGTGACAAGTCAAATTTATTGCTGCAGAACCCGTATTCAATGAGGTTTGAGTGTTTCCTATATTTATTGTCGCATTTTGAATTTCTGGCATCATTGACAGAGGTATGGGGCTTGTTGAAGGGTTCGTAGCTAGTAGTGAAAAAAATAGTATATAAACCACGGTTGAGAAGATCATTATTGACCAGGCGCCTTGTATCACTCGGGCTTCGCCCTCGTGTTACAATCCTGGCGCTGGGTCAATAATGATTATCTTCTCAATCTTGGCGTATAATATACTATTACATCATTATCATCTTTTTAACTAATATTTTAAATTGCAATATAAATTTAATTCAAAGGAAAATATGAAAGTAAACTGGATGTTTCAATCTTCACAATTTCGAGGGCCATACTAAAATTATATTTGTAAAGCTTAAACCGGTAAATTTTACAATATCTTGCACCATTTTTGGTACAATTTAAATTGGCTAGTATCAAAGAGTAAGTTGGTTGAAATATTGTATGAGATCGTAAATGTGTTGAAAAAACCGAGCTCATTCTCTTTTTCATACAATCTGTCACTCAATTTGATTGTGAGCATGCGATTATATGTTTGTGATTTCACACGTTTCTAACGTTTATTTGTTTTTATTGTATGTATTGTGGTGGTCGAAAACTTATTGTTTCTACTGGTAAAGATGTAAGTATTGCAAACTTTAAATGTAAATGAATTTGTGATTATTTGTGCTTGTCACATTGATCAAGAAAAGTGCGCAGAATCAGAACCAATATGTACAAGAAATTGCATTAGTATCATACAAAACTTCGTCAAAATCTAACAATTTTTGGTACAATATATTGTACCATTTTTTGTACTATTTACTGGCTCATAGTCTAAAACGGCCTTTAAGGGTATTATTGACTTAATATTACAGATTTTATTTCTTAGCCCATATCAATTAAAAATTATTTTTATAACATGTGCACACAAAACGAGCGGAAAAGTTCATATTCAGAGGGAGCAAAACGCATAAAATTTCCTCCCTTTGCTCTAAACGGACACTTTTCGTTCGTTTTTCATTGCACTCGTTACAAAAACTATCGTATTGTCCTGGGAAAAAAATGTCCTAAGGGAATAAAAACGCGTTTTGCTTCCTCCAAAAGGACACTTTTCGGTTCGATTTTCTTTGCACTCGTTACTATCATATTGTACTCGGGAGGAAAGCTTTTGCTCTCTCGGGTGAAGTGACAACACTCGACTGATAGCAAAATCGAGTTTTCCTCTCTTGGTATTTACTGTACTATTAGTCGTGTTCATGTTTAAAAAAGTCAATAATAAAAACAAACATTTCACTGTAATTCTTAACCAACTAACATTAGTGACCTTTTTGATATTTGGTTACTGCAATTTGGGGGTCCTTAAAAATTGTGACACAAAAAGTTTAAGCACCACTGTACTAATGTGAAACCTATTACCAAAAATCATTTTAGCGTATAACATATAAAGTCGTCAATGACAGATATGACAGTTTGAATGTAAACATACAATCTACACTTTTATTTCCACCACAGATGAATTCAGCGATTTTCGATGGATGTGATACACTTAAGAAAAAGCTTGTCAAAAGCAGGTGAAAAGCTTCATCTCCTGACATAAATGTTTAGGATATATCGGCCGTGAAAAGTAAAAGCAGCTTCAAATATTTACTGGGACATTTTTAAAAATTCATCCAGTTATCAAGATCGGCTTATGACAAATTCAGGTCAAGTTGGCGAGAGATACGGCGTTGGGAAATTTGTAAAACGAAGAAAAAATAGGCAGAACTCGCGAGTTATGAATGGAAGGGAAATATTAAACCGCCGGGTCAAGGCTGCATTTGAATAATTTTAAATTTTATTTTCGCACCAATCATCTTCATTTACATACGGAAAACATGCCAAAATGTCTACGCACACACACGTAGGCACAACTTTCACAAATATGTATTCACCAACCCTTGGAATTTACTTCAGTTTTTATTTCACAGGAATATATTTCCTAGAAAATATAAAATCTCGAATATCTCTATTATTTCTCACTTTTCAAATTAATGAAGTTTAAAAATTAATCTCTAATGTCGCCTATTTCACACAAGTGTGGATGTTTCGGCTCGAGATGGAGTCGACAGCTAGAATCACACATCAGGGTGAGAAACAGGTAATTCTGTGCTAGTGGAATATTCCAGTTTCTCTATGTTCACACTGTTGAATGTTACAGAACAGAAATACAAACATGAAAGTCATTTGATATTAAAGAGCAATACGGCGTAGGTAATGTCACAAAGAGTACCTTCACGCATGCACAGTGTTGGCAAATACTGAATCTTATTTCTCACACTTTTACCCACGAATGAGGGAAATATGCAACTTTGAGACTTTGTTTATAGATATAGATATAGATATAGATAAATTATTTTTAATTACTCGAATCGTAATTACTATATTATTTTTTTAAGAATTAATGTACCACATATTTTATGAGAAAAAACTAAAAAAGTAATAAAACAATATGTTCTAGAAAATATGGTTAATTTACAGTTATAGCAGATGAGTCATCACGACTAACCTGTCGGGGCTGGTAGTTGCATTAAAAGTCAAGTGGGAAAGGAGTGACGCTGCTATTGTTCGGGCATTTTTTATAGTCTGAAAGGCTCTAGAATGTTCTAGAGATTATTTGGCGGCAGATATATAAGGGTCGCATCGGGCGCCTCATGGAAGTTAGTATCGGTCAGAGTATGCAGAGAGTCACTGAAGAAAGTCAGTGTCGGTCAGTACATGTCAGCGATATGTAAAGTTGAATTAAATAAATAGCTGGTATTATAAATATCGTATAACTAAATATTGCGTAGTATTAAGTGTTTAAATAAATGTTCTGAGTATTTGAGTCTATATTAATAATCATTATTCTTAAATTAGTGTATATATTTGTTTATTCATAGTGTTACTTACTTTTATTATCTTTTATTATTCATATTCTGTTTATTAAACACTTTTATACAAATATTAATAATTCAATTTGATTTTACACTTCACTTTAATAAATAAACATTACAATATTTTATTTTTAACATATAACAAATTACTGAAACATCTTCTATTAATAAAGTTTGAAGAAAATAACTTGCTTAATATATTTGATTCGTCTTAAGAATTACGAGTTGAGTGTCAGCTTTCAAGTTCTTCTGAAATTCTATCCGAGTTGATGTGATCCAAGTGTGCGTTCTATTAATAGGTCTGGAATTTCCGGATGTTGCACTTTCCAGTTTTATGCGTCAACTCCCTTGAGACGTAGGCCGGTAATTTCCTCAAGTCTAAAATATATCATCGAGTGAAATCTGTCTGAAGCAGAATTGCTACACGAAAACTCATGTCCGTCAAATGTTATTAATAACCCCATCTTGTAGAAATATCTCAAATAAAGCTTCGTCTTATAAAAGTCCCATTTCATTTCTAATTATCATTAAATAAGTCATTAGTATCTATAACAAAATATGAGAAATCTTTTTAAATTTGATTTGTTTTAGTTATTTAACATTGATTTGTTGCATGCACCAAGTTATTTAATTGGTAATATTGTACCGCTGTTAGCATTGACGAATACTCAACTAAACCCAGTATATTGTTTACCTGCGTTGCTGTTTGCGTTGGGTATTTCTTCAATCATCGGTAAAAAAATGAATTACATACTTTATTGTAGATTTAAGGATATTTTATTTTTAGGTTTCGTTATTTTAGACAAAATTGATTTTATAATGGATAAAGAAGAAATTTGTTCACCTCCCAGAAGTAGCTCATATAGCAAACAATATAACCTCAAATTTGCTGCCTGCTTACATTTTTACTTTTCTATTTATTTTTTATAATTGGTACGTAGATGAAATATTGTATGACACTCATGTGTGAAGGACTTTTATGCACTCATTACGATTAAGACAATGGCTTTCGCTCGTGTCTTAAACCCTGTAACTCATGCATAACAGTACTTCTTCTCACACTAGTATCATAAATAACTATATTATACACATTGTACATATCGTAAATAATAAACATTCAAAAAAAAAATGTCTCAAGCAGAATTGCTACACGTGAACTCATGTCCGTCAAATATTATTAATAACCCCATCTTGTAGAAATATCTCCGTCTTATAAAAGTCCCATTTGATTTCTTTCTGTAAGTCACGACGTCTCATATTACATTCAAATTTGCGAGAAAAAGCAAAGATCAAAGCAAGCGCGTAATTCACTGTTAAATCGTCTGTCATTTGTCTGAACAAAAGCTATCAATAACTCTATTCCATTATGTAAAATCCTACAGATGCTCAGGCACCACCATTCTCATTCTAATGCCGCGTATTAATCTCTTGATCTTATATTGCGAGGACTCGCCGCTAGAGGCGACTAGCTGCGATCAATCAACGCTTTTTATACTCTATCATCAATATCTATAATCCCAAAAAATCGCCAACGTTGTCGCTTTTTGCCTGTTTTTAATTCGCGATGATAGATGTGGCCACAGTGCGGGAAAATTCTAATTAAACTTGGGAAACATATTAATTTCATTACTTACGCGTTTAGTCTTCACTTGTTTCCATCGTTAGTTCAATTTTTTTTTTTAAATAATCCGTTGCAATTATTAAAACACTAATTCAATAAAATTGAATTTACCATAGGTATTAATTTCTTTTAAAGTAGAGACATCAATAATTCAAAAACGATTAGCCGTAGAACGTTGAAATTTTGTTTATCATTGCTGACATCTAGTTATGCTCCTAATTTTTTTTTTTACCAATTGACCTTTCAAAAGGGCACTTTATTTTTGGCAGGAACTTAGTAAAAACAATACTTTAATTGTCTTTTAACTTTTGTAGGAAACATTTGATTTCTATCAATATATTGACACTGAGTGTATTTCATGAGAAATCTATTCGTATGAATATACCTATAAATATATATACCGCTGGAAAGGACAGAGAGATGGTCCAAACATCACAGTGCAGACATATATACGTTTGCACTGTTGTCAAGTTTGTGTGCTTTGAGTATGCGCCGATTATCTGTGATTCTATTGGTCAACAATTGCTTCTTCGAATTTTGTATATGAATATATCTATGAACTGAATTTTTGTTGTTTCGTTTTTCAGTATTACGGATGTATTTTTAAATAAGTATTATTTGCAAATTTTCAACTCTTTCTGTCCCTTTGTATGTATTGAAATTTTGATACGTTAATAATGTACTACAGTTATATTAATATTTCGCAGTTGTTCAAATTCAGATTTTCAAATGTTTTTGTATTTTTATTCTTAATTTTAGGAAGTGTTCAATTTTTAAATATATTGCTTTAATCCTGTAATAAAGGTTAATCTAATCTTTTTTTGAAAAAAACATAATGTTAATCTTACCTACCATAGTAAATTAAGAAATGTAATTTTCTAACTTTGTGGTACTCATTTTTCTGAAGATGAAAATAAAAACAATTCTCATTTAACTCTGTTAAATAATTCAAAATAATATACATATTCATATTTCAATACATTTCAAATATTTTAAACAGGCACGGTTACTTTGCGCACGCGCTTTTGTGTGACTACATACTGAGTGACAAGGACAGAGATTGTTATGTTGGGGACACTTTCCTCTCACGGGAGAGATAGCACTCCAGCGGTATATATATTTATAGGTATATTTTCGTATGTAGCAAATAGATTAAAACAATATCTTTTTTTTGCAAGTTTTTGAGCGATCGAAATAATTTTGTTTTATTGTAACAAGGAAAAGTGATACACATTTTAATAAAAGGTCAATTTGTCGATATACTGCTTCATCATTGATTTTGACGAAATTTGGCAAAAAGTTCCTACTAAGCATGGCAAAATGAGAAAATAATAAAATATGGCGGTCAGATTCGGTTGACCTTGAAATCTCTGTTTATTTGTTTTAGAAGCTATTTAATACAAAAAACCTAACCTAAACTAACCTAACCTAATCTGATGGGTCGCGTGCAGCACGTGACTCGAAGTGGGCAACCCGCCTGCCTGGTGGACCAACAAACCAATTCACTCGCTTCGTTTCCATTGTGCAACAAGCTGTTTTTTTGAGTTATAGAGTTTTGAAGAGATTTTTCAAAGATATTATTTCATTTTTCAAATCTGTCACATTTTTAGAAGTTTCATGATCAGTTTCAGTGTGAGGTAATTTTTCGTTAGTGCAAGAACTAGTGCTAGCAATGTTAGTAATAGCCTGTTCCTTATTTACAGAAACAGGCTCCACGGAAGAACTTACAGCTTGTTTCTATAATTGTATAAATTTGTTATTTTTATGTATGTAATAAAATCATTTACCAAAATAAATATAGTTTTTCTACTCCTGCTTTGAAAATACAATTTTCTGGTTTGTTTTTCATGTTGAAAGTGACTCTTTGCAGCACACAGTGCTGCAAAACTTTGCAGCACTAATAAATGTTTATTGCATTGTTGCTGCCATGGATACGCATCACTTGCGTATCACAAAAACAAAATTTGCAATAAATGTCAAATTATGTTTAAAAAGTAATTTTTTATTTCCTTATTTTTTATCTTGCAGGAGTAGAAAAAATAGTGTGTATAACACGTGTTGAAAGTCCTTTGTCGAACACAAACGATTGCAACCTTCGCTTCGCTCAGGCTGCAACTTTCGTTTTGGTTCGACAAAGATAGACTTTCAGCACTTGATATACAAATAACTATTTTCTAATAGAATGAACATTTACTAATTATTAGTAACGACATATTTTTGTTAATAAAACTTTCAAACCTTAACATGTCGATCTGTGAATCTGTTATAACGCTGTAAACTTTTATTTGCATTATAACATGCTTTTGCATAGCCCATATTTAACGATGGTATCCAATCGGGATTGTTTTTATCTTCCAAATTAGCTGGTTTTCCTTGAATTTTGCAATAATTTTTGAGCATATTTGATTACGATAACATTTATCACAACATAGGTACCTACTTAAAATTAATAAAAATATGGATTTTATATATATCATATTTAAATAATATTTTTTCTAATTTAGTTTAAACAAAAATATATATAATAATTTGTTTCGAACCACCGGGCAAACTTTTCTACCTGTATTTGTCATAATTTCGTTAGGTACTTTATAAGAATTCCAAATACTAATTTACTATTGTTTGTATTCAAAGAATTAAGGTATTAGGGACAACAAAATAATAAATATCTCGAACATATTCTGCCGTATTTTATTTTATATTCTGTTAAGTGTTGTCTCTTAACCGCAGTTATCCACTTTTTCCGTCTAACTACCGCCAAAGGAATAATTCTACCTCTATTATCTTTTTTTGAGGGAAATCTATAAAAAGATATTCCATCCCCAATTCCACTTTTTTTGAACATCCCACAACAACACAGAATTGAAGCATTTTTGGCTATTTCTGCGTGGTGTACAATGGCATGTTGGTCCACCAGGCAGACATCTTTAAATGGCCGTGACGTCACGTGCACGCGACCCATTAGGTTAGAATAGGTTAGGTTGGTTAAGATTAGGGTCGAATAGTTTAGGTTGAGTTAGGATAGATTAGATTAAGTTACGTTAAGTAAGGTTAGATTGGTTTAGGTTAGATTGGATTAGTTTAGATTAAGTTAGTTTATGTTGGTTTAGGTTAGATTCGAATAGGTTAGGTTAGGTTAGGTTAGATTAGATTATGTTCGGTTATGTTAGATTAAGTGCGTGTGTATGTGTGTACACACCTTTTGTATCAAATAGCTTTGAAAATCAAGTCTGGCCGCCATTTTTTAATATTTTTCCCATATTTGTCATACTTAGTACGAACCAAATTTTATCAAAATCGGAGGTGAAGTAGTCCATCGACAAGTCGACCTAAAATTTTCAAAAGATGATTCGTTTTGAAGGGAAGTTCAAAGACATGAAACAAATAAATGTTGAAGAATGAAATGAAGTACAGCAAAAAATGTGTATAAATTTAGTGTACAAGGAAGTCATGTAGTGTACATCAGATTTTATACGTCCTTGTTCGAAGTAAAGAAAGTATTGTAATCGTGAAAAAATGCACTTTTCATATTTCAACGGAAATATACATTTTGACTATTCCTGAAACCATTTTGACTAGTGTGACGTCTGTAAGTACTTCGCATAACTCAAAAATGATAAGCCATAAAATGCTAAAATTTTTGTTTATGGGGCATCTAGATGCTTGGAAATTGACATGTGTTTCTTGTAAATATATGTATATCGTTGTATGTATCCAATACCCATTCGAATATCTATCTCATTGTAATATTTAGTTATCCATATTTCGTTTCCAAATTTATTAAATGAATCATATTTGAAGAATAACATACCTGTTCTTATCCTTCGATATATATTTAAGAGTTTAGTGTTAGTTTAACCTATTAATAACAATTTTTAATCTTAAAAACATGGTTTGTTTTTTGTGGTTTTTTAATTCCGGTTGATAGATGTTGCAACAGCGCGGAAAAATTGTAATTAAGGTTGAAAATGAAATTAATTTCATTAGTTTTGTGAGTTAATTTCATTAGTAGAGATGAGTAATTAACTAAATTGTAATTAATCAGTACTCGCCCTTGTGGGAAATTTAAATTGGGCCGTAGAATGGATTTTTGTGGTTAGGGTTAGCCCTTTAATTTAGGGATCAATTTGGTCAAATGGTTCTCATTCAATGCGTCTTCGTATAATTAATTCAGACTTGAATAACTTGCCTCAATGGACGGCGAATTCCATTTATATTTCATTCATAAAATAAATATACCATCACCGCTTCTATCCCCGTTGTATAAGTCTGTTGGCATGTCTTGTTTGATGAACACGATGATGGATTTTAGACTTCGCCAAACTAACAGACTATTTACTTACGAAAACAATATTGTAACAGATTCGATCATCTAGGACGATATTTAAATCCTGCCTTACGAGGTTATTTATATCTATACTTCAAGTAGTAGTAAACACTAAGTATATTAATAAAATTTTAATTAGGGACATGAATAACAAAAGTGGATGTTACCACTATTATGTATCTGACAGTTATAGACAGGGCATATAACCGGTTAGTATAAACCGATAACCGATATTTGGAATGAAAATTGCGAACTTTAACCGTAATTTTAACCGATATTTTCAAGACCGAAAATACCGGTAACTGTTATCAAAAAAAAAAAATAATAGCGAACATTAACCATTATTTTAATATCAATTAGTGCGAAATTTTTTAAATATTTTTTTTATATCTGTGTTATCTTCCTATTTGTGTTTGAATATGAGATATGACAGTTTTTTATTTGAGAGTCATAAAAGTCTTTGTCAGCATTAGGCAAGTTTTCAATTGAAAAGCGACCTGCGTATTACAGAAATTTTTGTGAATGTATGTTAATTAAATTGCATTGTTTTATACGTTTTTTTTTTTCAAATCGTTATTTTTTATTATTTTTTTAATAATATTTTTATTTTTTTTAGTTAAATTCTAGTAATTATTTTTTTAGCCAATTTAAACCGGTTTCAAATTTATAAAAACCTGTTTTCGAACTAAAACAGTTACTATTATAACGTTCTCTATAAGAGTTAACCATATTTTTTCGGTTACATGCCCTGACTTAAATAAATATCGATGCGCTGATTTCAAAACCTGGCATCCTATTACGATTTTTTTTTTCGATTTTATTCTGTCGCTTTATTATCTAACTTGTATTTATTTTCAAAACCTATAACCCCATATTAAAGATGTGTAGAGTGAAAACAAGCCAAACAACAGTATTAAACTAAAAATTGTGTTGACAAACGCGAAATATCCCAAAAATACTCATTTTTGTGTCCAAAATTTTAATTTTGGGACATAGTGTACATTAATAGATCTCAACGCGCTGATTTTAAATTTTCAAACGGAATTAAATTATCTCTTTTCGTTCTTCAGGTATTTGCTCTCAAAGTTGCACCTCAAAAAAGTGTGTTTTTAGCTGTATCTCTAAAATGGGTAGAGATACAATCTTAACGATTATACCAGTTGATTCTACGGGAAAAGTTACATAAAGAAATGTTTTCTCCGCATATACGTTCTTTGGAATGATTCGGTGAAAAACAAGAAAATTGAAAAAACCTAAATTTCAAAATTTTTTCGAGGAACTTTTTGTCTCCAAAATTTTTCATTTTCTGGACTTAAGTAAACATCGATGTGCTGATTTCAAATTTTCAAACCGAATTGAAATATCTCTTACCGTTCTCGACATATTTGTGTTCAAAGTTGAATTTTGGCAATACCTAAAAAAACAGGTTTTTTAGGTATACCCCTTTAAGGGTTAGGTTTACGACTTCACCAATCGGTTCTACGGGCAAAATTACATAAGCATACCAATTTTTAGGTATTTATTGCAAAGGATACAATTTTTAGAGCGAAAATTGGCGAAATCGAAAAAAATGCCTGATGAACCCCTTGCGATTTTTTTCGATTTTTGGCCATTTTCAGTTTTTTCCTTCTAGAAATTCTGTCTGTTGAGATAAAAATCTGAAAATTGGTACACTTATGTAATTTTGTCCGTAGAATCGAATGGTGAGCTCGCCGAAACCTAAAACCTAATCATTTAAGGGGTATACCTAAAAAACCTAATTTTTTAGGTATAATTTTGAACTCAAATATCTCGAGAACGGGAAGAGATAATTTAATTCTGTTTGTAAATTTGGTATCAGCGCAACTGATTCTTTAAAAAAATATTATAAATAAAATTTTGTAAAATTTGAAAATTTTCGAGGTAAAAATTCGATATTTTAATACAGCGTCAGCGACTTTGGAAATTACTTCCCCTGTAGTTACTACATACATAAACTATTTTTCCAAGTAAAATTATATAATATCAGGCCATTTAACCAGTTAAAAAAATCGGTTAATAAAAACCACAGTAACCGATATTTCAAACGAAAATTGCGTACTTTAACCGATGTTTTTAAGGCCGGTTTTCGAACCAAAACCTTTATTATTATATTATTATCTATAAGGGTTATCTGTTAACCAGTATTTTTTTCGGTTACATGCCCTAGTTATAGACTATAGACCATGCCAAGGTATCGGCGTTGATTCCATTATTCAATGTTATTAGCTTATGACACTTTTTTATTTTGAGGCACTCGGATACCCCAAAAAAATCCCAATAAAATTAAATATACTTCAACACGGAAAAAATGATGTTGATACTGACTACTAAAATTCATTTGCTATATTTTTTATTTCATAAAGATTAATATTTTTGTGTAAGATAAAAATTTTGGAATATTATTGTACGTAACAAAATACTTTTTTTAGTTATACGTTAAATAAATTTTAATTGCTATGTATATGTATCTGTAAGAATTTTTTTTTTGTTAATAATACCTATATTTGTTCCCATTACTAAAAAGTTATATAATAGATAAAATACTCTGTTTGTCGTTGTGACAAAATTAATTTAGTAGGCAAGATTTTAGTACTTACTATTGCTGATTATAAATATATGTTTTAACGATGACAAAAATATTTTGTGAGAAGCGTCACATTAACTTAAATTGTCACACAATTTCCTCTTGGTCAGATTAAGTCAAGTCATTATATGGTCCGTATTTTATAATTAATTTACTGAAAATATATATTTTAGTAAATAAATATACTTAGTTTATTGACTACATGTACAATATCTTAGATACTATTCTTTTCATAATAACTTTCCTACGACCACTAATGTCAGTAGCCATTATCGTACAACTTATAGGTTATCTAAGTGTCCCATTACGAAAGGCCGTGTGTAAAGAATGCCATCGTACAGTTAAGAAATTTTTGATTTATTAAAATTAAAAATTTTGTATAAATAAGACAAAATTAATTATAATTAATTTGAAACATTACGACTAATAAAGAAATAAACAAAAAATATTTTACATAGTACTGATGTTTTATTGGGTTGAAAAGAGTTCATATATTTTTTAGAGCTTGACATTTTGACGTAGTTGGGTTTATGTTCTGTAGTTGGCTCTATTTACTAGTGCTATATCTATTCTTTCAGTGTGTTGTGTAATCGTGATGTGATCGTAAAACATTCAAATAATGGTTGTAGAAAAAGTATGAATACATAATTCGAATTGTAAAGAATTACGAACTTGTGGAATTACAAACTCGCCGCTTCGCGGCTTTTGTGTTTCTTTATATTTTTCACTTTATTCCAATGTTAATATCTGTTGTTACATATTTAGTACATAATCTCATAATATTCACATCATTAATAAACAATAACAAACTAGTGTAGTAAGACATGAAATATAAGACGACTCTTATCTTTGCATTATATGGGCGAATTTAAAAATAGTTATTGCTAGATGTACTAAATCTGCTTTATTGCATATTTCAATAAAGATGTATTTATATTAAATTCGTCCCGGTCACTGAAACTGACATTGAAAATGCTCTACTCAAGTAATTTTTATGTGGAAATCAGATAGTATAATCTAGAGGACATAAATTAATTTTAGAAATAGTCTTATACTCAAACAAATTAGTCACGGTCTAAGTTTAAATCTTCTACTACCCAAGCTGCGCCATTCTCCAATTCGTATAAAAATCCTGGTAGTCCTTACGCCTGCCGAATTCAGGGCAGTGTTCCGGTGCTAACGGGGGTGTTCGCGTTGTACCTTGTCGCGGGGTCGGAACGAACCGAGGCTACGACTCTAATTTCCCGGAACGCTTAAATGAATCCAGTCGGCGACGGAAACAAGAGCGGCGATTGGGAAAGCGATACGGCGGCAGGAATTGAGTTAGCCATGGAAATCATCACCGATTGTTTTTTCCCAAAAAAGGAAATTAGTGTAATTGTTTTGTTTTTCCAACACACAAAAACTAAGTTAATTAGATTTTTATAACATTTTTTGCTGCAAGTCAAATGGCGTTTTTTGCGGATATTGGAAATTAACGAAATTTGTGTGAAGCAAATTGGACTTCTTGCCAAGAAAAAAGTTAATAGACAAATTATATCATCACGGGTTATAACACATTATTCATTATCTGTAGCACAGCATTACGAGATGGAACAGGGTCCAAAGTACCTAAAATGCAGCTTCATAAAAAGATTAAATTTGCAGTTAAAACAAAATAAGGCCGGGGTTAAATTCAGAGATAGGATAATTCTGTAAACGTCATATTAATTATAATTCAAGGTCATATTTATGCACAGGCTACCTAGGCTACAGTCTAAAGCCTCATTCACAATCGGAATTTAGTAGTTAGTTGATAATGGTTATGGTTAGTAGTTAGTGGTTAAGTTTATGCCATGAAAAATGTCGTTCACAATACATCTATTTAGCGCTGTCGAATTATGAGTTCTGTTGGTAATGCAGTGTGCATTATGTCAAATTTAGAGTTTTAAAAAAGATTTTCACAGATGTCGCAAAAATCGATGTTACCAGATGTTATTTCAATCTGTCAACAAAGTTCAACTTGTGATATCTTGATTTTTTGTGTTCGTATATTTTCGATATATTTATTGAAATTTTACTAAATATGGCTGAAGAAAAATTTATATCATTATTCCAAAGTACAAAGTTACTTTACGACGCTCAGTAATAATTTCTTTTTGAAAAGTATACGGCTTTGATAAATTTTTTCTACTGTCAAAATGTCTTCACTTCTTTTCTTTTTCTATAATATGTCTATTTCATTCTACTCGAGCTGTGATTGGCTGTTTCTGTTAACCACTAACGACAAAGTTAGAAGTATGCAAACACTTGCGCTAACCGTGTTTAGCGCAGCCTAGCGCTGAGTTAATTTTTTGGTTGTGACCGCTATACTACAAATGCGCATGTCAATCTTCTGCGTTAACGCTAACAAATAACCACTAACCACTAAATTATGATTGTGAACGAGGCTTAAGGGTCCGCACGACAAAGAGATTCACACTACATAATAAACGTATTTCTTTTTTTGAAGATATTATCATTACCTTCATTAGTATTAAGTGTAGGTGCAATTCAATTAGCCACTAAGATCATTGGCTATTTTCATTTCTAATTCTGATTATTTAAGTACTGTATTACTCTTTACTGTATTAAAGATTTCAACAGAAATATACGTTTTTACACTTTGCGTTAACAATTGCCCTATTATTATACCGAAAACTGTTTAATAATATAAAATATTGTTAAACTGTTTTTGGTACTTCAGTTGTTGTAAAATTAGTACTTCTAACAACTGTACCCCACTTTAAATTACAAATTGATAACCTCAAATATTTTTTAATGTTTTTTAATACAATTTATATTATTTCTGAGTATGAAAACTGCTGCCAAGGGGATAGGAATTGCCTCCAGCACTGGGTGGCTTCCCAAGGAAGTTATTTTTAGGGAGACAATATTGAATTGTAATTCTATTCGAACAATTTTTAAAAAAAACATGAGTCTTATTACTTCATTTACACACCGCGTATGTATGTAGGTAATTACTAGTATAAGATAAAAACGGTATTGATTAATGAATCTATTTCATATGTAACACGAATTGAATAATTTTATTTTAATGACTATAACGATATTGCAATGAATGCATCCACATCTTCTGTGTATCACACAGAAATTTTGATAATCACCTACAAACTCTTACAAATTAGTACAGTTGTCTTTGGAACTAAATAATATATTTTTTTCTATAACCTATATGAAATGATGACATTTCATACCTCCTGTCAGTTGCAGAAACATCACATTTTATCTCAAGGGACAGAAGTATTAGTATTTCTATCCCTTGAGATAGAAATACGTTGTCACCAAGACAACAAGTTGACAAATGCGATAAAATTAAAACAAGTAACAACCTACTATTTTAAAATTAATTTGAAAAACATGTTTCGCTTTTCTTATTGAACTTAATTTTTTAAATATTTCACAGTGGTTATAGAAAAAAATATTGTATTATATACGGGGTAAATAACAGATTTTAGCGCTCTGTGTGATTGTAACCCTCCGCTGCGCGTCGGGATACAAATGTCACACTTTGCGCTAAAATCTGTTACTTTTACCCCTTATATAATAAATATCTATATCCAGTTTTATACTAAATATGAATATAATTTCTAATCCTTTTTATTAATTTAACTGTGGTACCTATTTCATGACGCTTTTTACTAGATAGTAGGCTATTACCTTTGCAATAAACCTATAGCTTGTAGTTTTTCCGAACCGTTAGGATACAACAGTATATTATTTAATTAATACATTAATAGTTGACATCGTAAAGAATTAAATCTTAAATCTTATACACCACTCACTTAAAGTCAGAGCGCGCAATAAAATTGAACCACCGCTGCCCGTATTAAGTATTACAATGTAATTTTATTTCAGTCTGTAATTCGATAATCAGAATTCAAATCCAGAAAATATAGTAAATATGTATTTTTATATTACTGTGACTTGTTTTCTTATTTATTTCTGAATTATTGAATTAAGTACGAGAATTTTAAAAAACAAAATAAAATCTTATTTACTTTATTGCAAAATACGTTCTCTGGGAAACAATCTGGAATAATATGCTCATCCAGTGTGCCGCGCAAACCAAAACAAAACACTCTTACCAACTTCACGGAATAAAATCCCCAAGGTATCCGGAAGACAATACGAAACTTCATAATAGAAACTATTCAATTCTACTCACTGGTGTATACGGCCCTTTACATTTACATTAGAAGGAAAGTAATGCAAGGTGCAATGCAAATGCGATTGTCATTTTTGCATTCTTTGTTTCTCTAAGTATACTAGATTGTGTTTTTATTTAAATTTTATGCTCTTTTTTAAGAAATTTAACTAGAAAAATTACAGTAAAATTTTAATGCTAGTAAAATTATTTTTATCTTTTTTAAATCTCTTGCGACAATTTAATAAAGTGTACTGCAATATTTTATGGGAAATAAAATAAATGTAACAAGGAATTAAATGTTATGGCACATTAAATTAAGGAGTTGTATTGTCCAATGATTTTGAGTGTTAATAAAATTTATTATAGAATAAAGTTTTATTAGGAAATATATTAACTACAATATATCTTTCAAGATAAGTGGTAGAGAATAATGGTTTCTACAGAAAATATTGAAGAATCCGTGGTCTTTTGTCATTTTTAATCTAATTAATGTATCAATAAATCTATACTATGTTCTATGTTTTGTTTCAAAATGCAGAATGTAAAACACTACTGCCCGTAACACTTATTGCGTTTTTTGCTCATTTGATAAAGAAAATTATTAGAATCTCTGCGTACTTTTCCTATGAATTTTAGGTTAGTTTTCTTTGATGTGTAACTTTACATTTGACGTTTGTATCATCAGGAGCATTTTACATTGAAGTTATTTTTAATTTTTAATCCACAAATCTAGTTTTCAAATTCTCACTGTTTTCTTATCCTATATATTGTGGAATAAATCATTCGTGCGCCCAGCGTACTACCGACTACAGAAATGAGAGGCAAAAATTTTCCTGCCTCAAACTGCGTCTATGTGAGTGTCCGACTGTGCTGTTTTTATAATGCTCACAGCGTTTATCGATTTGTTTCTCGCTGCACTACCTACTTCAGAAAGGAAATCTTGAGTCATGCCTCAAGTGCTTTCTGATTAGTCTCTTTGTACATGGACGAAAAGAACATGCGATCCAACTGGATGTTTTAAAATTTTGAAGGTTGCATTTACAGTTGTTTAAATGTAGTATAAGTGGATGGACGTGGAAATCTAAAATCTATATCATATCTTTAGATTTGAAGTTTACTTTTATTCAAATTCTATCACCTGCCTTACTAAAATTTTAGATTACGAGCCGCCTGTATAGTGTCGGAAAGTAACTCGATATTTTTTAACTTTTAGATTTTAGAGAATTTTTTGTAATAATAAAGAGTATGGATATTATACTATGGTATCCTAGATCAATAACGCAAACTGTAACTTTTTCCAGAAACTCAAACCTTTATATCCAAATATTATTTGACACATTATACCTACTTAAGAAAACTTTAAACTATAGTCACAATTTAAATTTGCCACCTAAGAAAATAAAAGAAAAAACAAATCGAGAATGAAAAGTGCAAAAAGAAATGCATACAATTATTAAGAAACAACTAAATATTCATTTCAAAATATTTGTTATTATCAAAATCATTTTTTTAAGTATGATTGGAATTTTAGTGATAGTAATTGTAGCCAGTGGCATAGCTAGAGTTGGTGTCACCCGGGGTAATAGTGATAGTTGACCCTGCTGTCTCTCACTTTACTTAATGGCATGTATTTACATTAAGTCCGGTAAATGAGATTTACGGTACGAATAGGATGTTTCGAAATGAGTACCTTGAAAATCATTTCACGGACGAATGACGTATAATGTTTTATTTCAAACTGTATCACATTTTTCATTTTAAATCGAAGATATCAGTATTTACACAGAATTACATATAAATTAAAATTCCCATATCTCTGAAACGATAAATTTTTGGCCACATATTGTATAATACTTTTCGATTTATTTTAACATCTTCTCCATGTCCTATAAATCTTTAACACTTATTTTTAACAGCCTGTGTAAGAATGAATAAATATTTTAAAATCATTTAAAGGAGGTATAAGTAAAAAAAAATAATATGAAATTTATATATCGTATGATGTGCTGTCATTAGCATTTAACATGAGAAAACATTTTTTGTATATAAAAAACTGTCCGGCTAACAACTAAGTCACCATAATGTACAGGGCAATACTACATGTTATTTTATATAGATTACTTCATTTTAATAACATAATACAGTGAAAATGTTTTTATTGTTTCACACGCTGAAAATGACACTGTCAATTCATGATTATGAAATTAGAGTAACGGCTTACATAATCAAAGGTCTTCAGTTCGATTCCGTCTCATTTAACAGACGGAAATTACAATTTAAACATGAAAATGCGACACAGAATGTAATAAAAATTTATACATAACATAAATATCAAATAAAATGTGTACGAATGCTATTGTTAAAAATGAAAATATATTTACACAATATATCTATTAAATATTCTTTGTATGGTCTACAAATAATGAGTCGTTTTGTTTGTTTTTTTTTAGGTTAGGAAAATTAAAATTTTCGAAACGGACTGCATTTAAGACCAATAAATACATTTAATGCAAAAGCAATAATTGCCCCTCCCTAGCATGCCATTGGCGCCAGTGCTTTGTATCCGTCAGTTGCATATCACATTGACGTTAAGTCCGTAAAGATAGTCTTCTTAACCTTGGTGTCTAATATACTATTACTGCCTAGGAAACCCAATAAGTAAACAATGAAAATATCGAGCAAAAAGTAGTATTTCTCAAATAAAAAAATAAAGACAAAATGTAATACTCAAAAATTACAAATTACAAATCTGGAATTCAACTGTTTTATGAACAAGTAAATGCCTTTTATCTTTTCTTCAATTTTTAAACGATTTTACCCCTTAGGACCAATATTTCAATATTCAATTTAAAATTACCCTTGGTGCTTTACGATAATATCCTGATAACTCCTCCACATTTCAGCAGTTAAATTGAGTATCTCGGGATTTGACCCGCCATCTTGCGACAAATCCGGCTATTTCCAGCACTGCGACGGTTTATATTCATTAGAGGAGGGAAAAACCGCAAGCTATAAGTTAGCGGGAGTCAGCGCCTACTAGGTGTAGGCAGAGGTAGAGCGTAGTGCGGACTATGACATATTAAACGGCCTCAAATTGACCCTCTAGGCCCTCTAGCTTCAATTATTTTAATTAGCCACCCCTGTTGACAAGGGTTGCCCGGTAGTTGGTAGTTTATAGCTGGGGAGTCTACTTTTAGAGAGAATTAAATGATATTTTTATTAACTAAGTTTGTACTATTAACACCAAATTGTGTTAATGTGATTTCAATTTGGGACAATATATAATTTCATCATTTTTAATTTACCACTAATGATAGATAAGTGTTATCATATATGTATCCAAAAATTTTAACATTTATAATCACATGTTTCAAAAATTGACTTTCACGAAAGTTTGTTTTTCTAAGTTTCTAAAATTAAATAATTGTAAATATAAATTAAAATTGTAGCCCTGAAGAAGACCTACGTGAGGTCGAAACCGGTAAATAAACTTTTATACATTGACTGAATCCAGTAATTTTTATCCATCCATCATTAAAAATATTGTTTTATAAAATAATCTTGTCGTTTGTCAATAACAATTTCGTGATCTAATCTTTATAGGTTGGATATGACGTCAAGGTTACAGTTAGTTATATTGTATCATATTTTGAGTTTTTTCAGTAATAATATTACCGTACAGACACAGTTTTTATTTTTTTGCCTGTATTCATAGTCGGTACTTCCCTTTGATTCACACTTGAGTCAAATTGCTGTCAAATTGTTAAATTTATAAATATTTCCAACGCAATAACTACAATTTCTTCTAATCTCTACCTTGAGGTTATTACTTAGCCGAGAATTCAGTTTCAACTATGTAACATGTAACGTACTAAAAGACAAGTAGGATCGGAGTAATGCTTGGCGAAGTAACTTGACTACGAATACAGGCATTTCTTACGAGTTTATTTGTGTGTATGTAAAGAAAAACATAATATCCTGAAATGGGTAATAACTATTAACATACCTAGGATAGTTATGAGTGTCATAACCGCTGCAGATGTCAATTAAATTCCGAGAATTTTAAGACATTTAAGGACTGGTATGATTCATAACTAAAGAGCGGATTATATGCACTAAAAAAGTGTCAAAATATGCATGCAATATGCATTAAAAAATCATCAAAATATGCATGATATATGCAAAAAAGTTATAAATATGCACTTTACAATAAAAATATGCAAAAAAAATTATGTCATCAGGCTCGTTTTACTGATATAATTTTCTTATTTCTATTTTTACATGCAGTGTTTTATTTGGAACATCTAATGAAATGTATAAAGACAATAAATATCACAGGTAATTCTAACAAAAATAAAAAAATCTCGAATTCATATTCATATTGAAATTTACAAAAGCACTTTTTTGAAACAAAAACCAAAAAAGTCATCTTTAACGAGAAAGTTGCTATATGCTGCTCATATTTTTAATACATTTTTTTCGGCATTACTAATTGTTGTTATAGTTCCAAACATACGAATTTCAGTGACAGATATTATTTACTTACCTTACTTACAAAATAAGAATTACTTAAGTTCTAAGCAGTTCTAAAATCACTTTTTTTTGTTCTGACGAGAAATTAAATATGATTGTAATGGTTTCAATGAGTTAATTTTATATAAATGCTCACTTGTTACAAGTACAATCAAAATTATATTTCTTTCAAAAAAGAACAAAATTTGTCAAAAATTAATTTTTATGTTTGAAAAAAGTCTTAAAATATGCACTAATATGCAAAAAAAATCAAAATATGCAATAAAGTATCATTAAATGCAAAATATGCATTATTTTTTTTTGATATTTGGCATTAATTTTTGATGAAACGTGAACATATGAAAACAGTTTGTTGATATGCCTAATATAAACAACACATGCAATTGCATAGAATCCGCTCTTTATTCATAACACCCGTAGTTTGTTCAATACTTTACCGGTTTCACATTATTACTATACATTATTTTATAAAATTTTCTTGTGAGTAACGTTTTCGTGATCAAGTTTGTATGGATTGATATGACAGCTGTGTTATCCAAATGGTCTACGGTATTTTGACAAGTCTGTAGGGTAATATTTTTAACATACTGACTTGTCAAAATTACATGGGATACAGTTATGACTTAGTTACCTAGCTTTTTCAATATTTAATAAGCTTAATATCTTGACATTGGTATAATTTAATAACCAAATTAATTATCGTCAATTCATTATTAATATATGTCCATAGCAACTATATTTAACATTCCCTCTGTAATCTAGATTATTTTTCCCAAAACGTCATTTTCATTTAAACTATATCAATAGCTTATTTGTAATATAAAATATAATGTACTATTATGAAACCCCCAAATTAAATAGGAAATATTAATAAGTCTGTCGTTGTATTGAAGTTGCAACGTGCACTTGTGTATGATGCGCTTGTTCTGTGTTGTTGATATTTACAACGGCAACGGCGTACACAGTGTTTACAAGCTCCTCGACGATGTTTTCAATCGTTACCCGAAATAGAAATACAAAACACTTACCGCTCGGGAGGTTAATGACTGCGTCGGGCCAACTTCTGCAACAAGAACTGTATTTATTACCAACGAAAGAAAACCACATCTACGGATTTATTTGATCAGACCAACAGAAATTTACAGCGCACAAATAAATGCTTGCAAGTGTGCACTGAATATAAAGGATTGTGATTTGAACACCCGAACATACGGATTTAACATGTTAAATTATATTTTCCTTATTGTATGCTTCTTTAATTATTTTGAAAAAAGCTTTAAATAACAGTTGTAGAACATAAATTCTACATCTGAATCTATAAATCAAATTAATTTAACGTGCCTTGTAAGCTCAAAAATTAGGTATGAAAATGACGTAAATCACCCCAAAAATAGCGGTAGCGTTGGGGAAAAATTAACAAATGTTTAACGGTTTATTTGTCAAGTTAGCAGTGTTAGTTTATTTTTATTATTATTTGTAATTATTGTTTTATCAAGTAACGCTAAAAAAATAGTAATTTTGTTTTGTTCTTTTTTTATATATTCAAAATTAATTTGTCATATTGTTCACTTCGACAGCAATTTCAAATAATAATAATTATAAACTAACGCTGCTAACTTAATAGATAAACAATTAAACCTATGTTTTTTTTAAAAAGAAGAAAATATATCTTTTTAAAATAAATGTTTTCTCCGCATATTCACATGAGAAAATCGAAAAAACCTAAATTTCTAAATTTCCCTAAGCAACGTTTTTCTTAAAAACTTTTCATTTTAATATCGATCGCTGAGTCCAGAACCTGCAATTCTATCACGCCTTTTCGATTTTTTTCTGTTGCTATATTAACAAAAATACAAATTTTTGTACCCAAAATTTTAATATTGGAAAATAGTGTACAATAGATGTCAATGCGCTGATTTCAAATTTTCAAACCGAATTGAAATATCTCTTACCGTTCTCGAGATATTCGTATTCAAAGTTGAGTTTTGGCCATATCTAAAAAAATAGGTTTTTTAGGTACCTATATTTCTTTAATGGTTAGGTTTGCGACTTGGGCGACCTCACCAATTGATTCTACGCGCAAAATCTATTAAATAAGATGTAGAAATACACGTAGTATTGTCTTGTACAAGTATGGTGAGTTAGTTGTTAGCGGGATAGTTTTTATTTATCAAAAACTGTTTTCCCACGGTAAATGCCTATGACAATACTTTTTTGGAACACACGGTATAAATATATCGCTTATGACATATTACCCCCTCCGAATTTACCAAATATTAAAAAAAAGGAGATAGGAGTTTTGTAAATATAATTTAAACGTTGAAATAATGTCATTCGCAGAAAAACTACTCATAAAATTCTAATTAAAAAAGTTTAACACAACAAGAAAAACTATTAACAGTTAGCGGACAATTCTGACATTTCCATATCATGAAAATGCAATGCGCAAATTTAGTCTTCATCACGAACTCTTCAATATGCAATCAGCGATTATTAATTAATTTACATTTTTTATTAAATTTCCAAAATTTAAATTTTCAGTTAATTTGGTTGGATGTGCTAATTCTTAAATGAACCCCCCTCTCCTGGGAAGAGGTTACATCTAGGGGTGTAGTCACCGATCGTCTTTTGTTCGCGATTCTTTTATCCTGAGACAAGGCCTCTTGGATGCTTTGTAGGCTGGAATTGGAGGATTCTGATTTGGAGTTTGACAAACGATAGATTTGTAAGAGGAATATAAATTGGCTGCAATTTGAGGTAAAACAGGAGTCCTGTAGGAATGAGCAGGAATGCGATCATAAAAATGGGAATCGGAGAGGGTGCTCCATATAAATGACTCATGACGTGCACTTCGGCTAATATCCCCGGCTATAAATAAATGAAGAGCACGACTTTAAGTCTAATAGCCTGTGAATTCGGCAAATTCACCAATATCTTGGCTTTCTCAATATTCCGATATATGGATTATACTTGTAAATGCAATGGCTGGCATAATGAATGCTTTACTAGCTGGTTTCTATCAGGATCCAGGTTGTGACTTGTTGAATCAAGACTAGTTAACTTGTTAATCTTTAGAGCGGTGTATGAGAAAAGCGCATCAAATACTATTTTTATGTTACATAAGCGCACCAGGGTTTATAACTGAAATGTTCATATATTAAATTATTTGATGTAACTATTTCTTTTATGATGGAATAAAATAAATAAAATAAAATTCATATCGAGTAGAAGTAAGAATAAGCAGGTCTAGCTTTGTAATTCCATGTCTTAAATTCATACAAAATGTATTTGCTCAAATAAACGCAAAGAAGAAATTTTACATTATACAGTTTAGTTAGGTTTCGTTAGGTAAGGTGAAGTCAGGTTAGGTTAGGTCGGGATAGGTTAGAATAGCTTAAGTTAGATCTGGTTAGATTAGGTTAGATTAGGATAGGTTAGGTCAGGTTAGGATAGGTCTGGTTAGATTAGGTTAGGGCAGGTTAGGTTAGCTCAAGTTAAATTAGATTAAGTCAGGTAGGGTTAAGCTAGGTTAGATTTGGAACGAAAGAGGAAAACTTGGAACGAATTTACGAGTTTTTTTTACTCAAGTCGGACGCACACCCACTAATTTCCTAAATTTTACTGGTGTGCTTTTGCTACGTTTTTTTGGTGCGCTTATGAAATGTTAAAAAATATTAACTGTGCGCTTCTGTCATACAGTCTATCACGTCTCAAAGACAGGGATTGAAAAAAGACGTGTTGAATTGAACACCATATTCCAACAATAAAAAATTATATAAATTTTAATAATCAAAAATATTTCAATTCAATTCAATTAAACTACAACGCGTAACTTGACTCCATATCGAGCTCTATATAAACACTAAATTCTTTCTTTTCTAATTTATACCAATTTTGAATAACCTTTTTAAATTGATCTACAATAATTAAAACTAATTACAATAATTATACACCACGATGAGAAAGACTTTAAACACCGTAAAACAATTTTCTGTTAAATTATATTTGAATATAGAATATTTGAGACAATAATGACTGCACAACGCAGACCAGAATGTCAACATCAGCCAGCTGCAAAAGCTTTAGAACTACATTTTGTATATTAAAATTTTCCTCACGTATATTTATATTTTGTAATGTACTGTAAAGTCTTTTGAGATTAAAAATTATATAATTTTGATATAATAATTTGAACATGCAACAGAAATTAATGACGTGAAAATCAACTCGGGAAAACAGACCTTATGTAGTTTTTTTTCCCTAGAATTTGATGATTTGTCTCTTATCTTAAAAATATTCAGGTAAAAACCAAACAACAAAAATTTCAAGAAAATAAAAACTATATTTGAATTTGATTTGAAAATATAACATGAGCGTATCGATATTTAGGAAGCGAAAAATTATGAAGAATGAAGTTTCACTGCGAAAGTTTTTTCCAATAGATTGAACACAGTATACTATATGAATGTAATTTACTTAACTAGTAAATGAAACTGCAGAGTTTTCATAACGTAAGTATGAACGGTGCATTATTTTCTATTACTATGGGTATTAGTTATATACAGGTGTTCATTTTAAGTGGTACCTATACTATTTTTATCTCGAGAACTGTAGGAGCTAGGAGCTACGAAGTAGGATAGCAACACACAATTTATGTTTTACAAGACTAGCATAAAATTATTATTTTTTAACCAGTGGTTACCAAACTAGGCGGACCAATGTATTACATATTTATTATTTAATTAATAAAAAACCAAAGACAAAGAAGAGTAACAACTTATTCAATTATTTGACAGTAATCTGCAGCTTGGTCACGGAATAGTTACACACAGAAGCGACACTCCGTGTCGGTACCTTTCATATTACCCTATTCAGTTCTATGACCTTGGAGCATTGTGTAGACCTTTAAATTTGTACCCTTCCCCTATCTCTCCCTAAGATGTGACAAAACTTTCCGATTTTAAACAATGGGCCCTTTAAATTTGTTGGCTTTCCCCATCTCTCTCTAATTTTCGTTTCTCAGTCTTACTGTCGCTTCTGTATGACCTATTCTGTGGCTCGGTTTGGAAACGCGCATCCCGGTTTCTCGGGCACCGGACTGCAAATATTGAAACGTTGATGCATGAACGGCTGCAACGGTCTGATTGCTCCGATCTCCCTCACGGAATCTGTTTCTCTTTCTTGTCTTCGGCCCTTCCTAAAAACCCGATCCCTTGTTTCACTCATTCAGAAATATTCAATAACTTTCCGAAACATCAGATGGCGTCTTGTCATTATTACTTTCTTTACCAAACAACGTCATAGAAAAATAGACAATAATAAACTTAACCAGATAATATTTCATTTATATGGTCTAACAAATAAACTGCAAACTTGTAAATATTTAAAGTAACTACAAAATATGGTGCCCATAATTCAGGTAGAATGACTCATGTAAATTTATTTCTGGTGTGCGCTCTCCATTACAGTTAAAATCCCCAACAATGATGTGTCAACGCTTTTTACTCTGTGATAACACAACCCTTGTAATGGGTATACAAAAATTGCTATGACCATCGAAAAAGCGACTGCCACCATTGAATATGTAAGCTAGACAGATAGGTAATATAAATGTCATTAAATAAAGATACGAAGTCATAAATTGAGTATTTTAATTATGTACTTTTTTCCCGAAAAAATGCATGTCACTACTATCGGAGAAATAATTGTAGTCAGTTCTCTTGGAACGTGAATATATTCTATAATAATCTGTATAAAAATTGCTGTAAACTTTAAAATGATCAACACTCATTTCTTGACATACCGTGTGTCGTGTGTTCCAACAAAGTGTTTTCGTTAGGTAGTGTTTCACGAGAGTCTTGTATTCAAGATAAGAAATAACAAAACAAGGCAAGAAAAATGTCTTGTGAAACACTAATGGTAGGCATGTAACATGGGCATACGGTTCTTTGTAAATAAAAACTGACTAGCTAATAACTAAGTCACCATATAATACTACACGTACTTCTGCATTATTTAATACAGAATACTTCATATAAATAAAATAACTCAGAGAAATTTACAAAAAAGTATTAAATATTTCCGGCTGATGTTTTTATGTTTACAAAATTTGACATAGGTAATGTAATTTGAGTTTTAAAGATAAAATAAGTAAATATTAAGTAGTTTTATTGTAAAATTAATAAAGGTGGAAAAAATATATAAGGAATATATTTATATGCGTAAATTAAGGTAAGGTAGGTTCCGGTTTTACTAACGCCAAAAATAGCTGTTTTTGATTCATACAAATTTTATGAAGGAAATTTTAGGTTTGAATTAAAAATATTCTGAACTGCAATAACAAATTAATTTTAAAACTACAAGGTGAATGTACTGAAAACATATAGAATATATTACTACAGTGGCGGGAGCTAATGTGTTGGACACATCAGATTTTTTAATATTATATTGTAACATTTAAAACCTAAACTCGCCGGCCGTGTAAATTATTAGTATTTTTAAAACAGTTTCGTTTTGTTTTGTAAAATTAATAAAATATTCTTTGATTTGATGTTTTAAATAACATATTTTAATTTTAAGTTAAACCGTTGGAAGTTTCCCGAATAGACATTACTGGTGTTGCTGGTCCAACATCATTCGGGAATATATCACTTTTCCTACGAGATACACAATATAATATTATATTATTATTGAAAATTGGATCACACGAGAATGACTCACCTAATAATAATATTAAATTACTTATTGACATTGTAATTCTACGAATGAATAAGTTACATTAATGTATATGGTGTGTTCATAGCTTACTTTGTTTACATTATGTTCAATATTAATTAACCTATATTTGCCAATTAACCATCTTCAACATCCCTTTATAATTAATTCTCCATTAATTAATTTACTTGAAACCACTAAAACCAAACATGAAACCATCAAAAAAACTAATTTAAATAACAAGAAAAAATCCCCTAAATTACCCCAATACATCAAGAGTGCCAAGAAATGCAAAAAAAGATGAAAAAAGCAAATGAAGGCGCAACCAGCTCTGCTCGTCCGTTCTGCGGGCTGCAAAACCACGACCAGCTAGATAACGCGCGGGTTTCCATTACGGCTCTAATGCTAAGTGCTATCCAACTAGCCATGAGCCATGATGGATAACAAAACCAAAACGATAATTACACTCTAATACGGATATATATTATTTCTAACACTTTATAATTTAATTAAAATATAATTCTAACAGAAAATATGTTTTATTAAATTATACAGTCGCTACATATGCAGATGACATTGCATTGTAATAAAATTATAATATATAAGTAACAAAGGTCTTTCACATAAAAATGCCACTGCTGCCACCAAATTGTAAAATTATAATATATTAAAGTTTGTGTTTATTATTTTATGATTAAGTAAGTAAAAAGATTAATTTATACTTCCTTGAAGTATGATTAATTTTATTTATTTATTTAATATTAAGAATTAAAAGGAATTAAAAAGGTTGCAAGGTTCGTAGCCCTAGTAACTATGGGCTTTATCAACTCTACACACTAATTTATTCTTACAAACTACAGTAAAATGAATAACAATAATATAATTTCGAATCTTAAATAGGGTGCAAAAATAATAGCGTATTAATGACAATTAATTATATTACCTTTTTAAAAATGTCACAATAAAACTTATGTAAAAAATAAAATTTTGTTAAAGATCGTACAAATGGGAGAGCATTTCATTTGTAAAGATCCGAATTAAAGTTTACTCCAAATAGAAAAGATATTAAGATCCCTGTTTTAATTTTAAGTGTGAGATACTTACAAGGAAACCTCACTACCTGTCCAATCGATATTAATCTGGAATGATTTTTTTCGACTTCTTTTGGTATCAAATGAAAAGTCTCAAAGCCAAAAATTCTCGATCTTTTTCTTTTCCAAGTGTGATTTTGAAATTTTCAATTTGTCTATATTTTATTTATTTCACCCAACGACGAGTTTTAATGGCTTGAAAGAATTATTTGAAAGTAGATTCTTATGTTTTTTTTGGATAGTTGGATATGAATCTGACATCAAAAATATGCAATTCAAAATGGCGGATCCAATATGGCTGACTAAATAAATCAAAATACTTAAATTTTTATGAAAATAATTTGTTTTATGTTTTTAAATATTTTCTTACTCTCTACACACATTTATTTATAATTTAGGTACGACCCAAAAAAAATGATTACTTATTTCCATAACATTTAAAGTATTTTGAAATATTTAGAAGTCTATATTAGATTTTCAATTTTGTAATTTTTGAAATCAAATTTGAATTGAGCAACCCAAAAAATATAATAATTTATTTTCATAAAATCGAAGCATTTTAATATATTTGGTCAGCCATATTGGATAAGCCATTTTTAATTTTATAATTTTGATATCAGATTTACATTCAAAGACTTTCAGATAATTCTTCCAAGCCATTAAAATACGTAGCTTGGTTAAATAAGTAAAATATAAACTAATTCGATACTATTATTTCGCAAATACAAAATAATGTATATTTAAATTGGAATATTGTACTATTTTTTTAAGAATATAAAATATACTATTGAAAGTATTTTCTTTGAATTTTGTACAAAAAGTTTGACAATCTTAAAGTTTATTGGTGGCGCTAAAATAGTGGAACCGTAATAGGTACGTTCTTTGATACTGCTACTGCTGTATTCTTACAAACAGATACCATTTTTTTCACGTGCCCTTGTAAATAACAAATACAATAATTTATATTATAGAATACCTAGCAAACATTTAGTTTCAACTTTTAACTAACTAAATTATAATTTTATTTAATTCAAATAAATGTGTATTTGTTTCTGATTCAAAGGACTTTAAATTAAAATTATATAGGTACATATCATTGTAACTATTTTAATTACTTTAAAATGCAATTTTTATTATATTATTAAAACGATTAATAAAAAATCAAAGGTATATGTAAAGCAGAATTTTATTACAAATAGTATTTGGAATTACAAGGTAAATTATATTTCATTTGGAACATGTACTCGTACTCATATAAAAATAAAGTTTAATTTGAAAAGTTTTCTGCATTTTTCGTTGTATGAAAAATTCCCTTGTTTACTAAGAAAAACTTTACTTGTTTTTCAGTTTCAGACATTTTACATTTTCATGATTTTATTTTCAACCACAGATACTAACATAAAATACTAAATGATTTTACAACTGAGGTAATAGTTTTATGGCGTTTCAAAATTTAAATTATGATATTTTTTTGTAGAAGCATCTTATTGGCAGAATATTTTTTAAAAAAGGGTTGTGGAATAATTTGATTTGAAATTTGAATTATATACTATACAGTGGCGTACGATGGGTTTCAATTTTGGGTAAATATACATATATACACAATATATGTTTTATTTCAGCTACTTTTTGAACGTAAAATGACTATTAATTTTTGATTCAACAATTGTCAGCAAAATTTACAGAACATATTTATCTATATAGGCTATAATAAACTTGTTTGATGTACACTATGTACAGAGTATCTTTATTTTATTATCAATTAATGACACATGTCCAATAAAATTAAGTGTCCATTTAAATGCAAGCAAAATGTAAATTTTGTCTATAAAACTGCACTTATCGTAACAGTTTAATGTTTTGCTTATGTTATGTTAAAAATATGTGAATAATTACTATTTAAAGAGCGGTTAGAATTTTTTATTAGATTAAACATTAGTCAATTACTTGTACTTAAAACTACGATAATTAATGTCATTCTAGAAAATTCAATACCTAGAAAATTGTATCTTTACTTAAATGTTCAGCTTCGCTTGTAAAATTGTCAAATTTGGATATTAATAAGCGTAATAATAAAAATAGGAAATGAATCAAAACATGGACCAGTATAATAATAATCATAATATCATTTTACTTTTCGTTACTCTTTCTATTAAAAATTAAACTTAGAATTCACAACTTTAATTAAAGAAATGTATGCAGAAATTGTTTGAAAAATAAGGATTGGAAATATCTTTATATAAATAAAAATATCATTTCGAAGTGTAGGTTATTGATATATCGATTCCTGGCGACGTACGCGACATCTTCCGGATGGCGGCATAAGTAATTAATATACATATTTAAATGTGACATTTGACTTAATGCAAATGGAACTAATTAAAAATAAAAACGCTTACTATTTTTGTAGTGCAATTAAAGAATTTCGATAAGGTACATGAATTTAAAAGATTTTGTGTGAAATGTCAGTGATAATTGCATTTGGTTTTCAAGCTGTAAATTTAAATATTTTTCAAAAAAAAATATATAGAAGAATCAGAGGTTAGTTAAGTCTTCATGTAAGGCATGTAAAAGAAGAGATTTGTAATAATATTTATAATATAAGGGTAAAAATTTAGTAAACTGTATTTTATAAGAAATATTTCTTTCGTGTCCTGCCCTTGAAACTAAAATAATAATAATTATAGGTACATGTTATATACTACAGACAAAGCGACTCTATATCTCTAATCAATTTTTAAGAAGAATTATATTTTCTATTTTAATTTAAAATTCGTTCTTGTATTTTTTAAATGTTTTTGGTAAAATTTGTAGGTCGTTTAGTAAATCAGTTTCGTAATGTTTAGCCAAAGGTTGAATTTTGTTAAGGTTAAAAATATTAACATAAAATGAAATAATTATTCAAATATTTTTATTGTCATTAAACCGAAGTTTAATTTCAGCTTTAACCAGGGCATGTAACCGAAAAAAATACTGGTTAACGGTTAACCCTTATAGAGAACGTTATAATAATAACGGTTTTAGTTCGAAAACCGGTTTATGAAAATTGGAAACCGGTTAATATATCGGTTAAAAAAATAATTAAAATTAATTAAAACAAATTAATTATAAAAATTTGATTAAAAAAATAGAGAATAATTAATTAAAATTTTTTTTTTAAAATATCATCTCAGAAAAATATCACAATTAAAAAAAAGCAATTTAATTAATAAATATTCACAAAAATTCTCGTAATTTATTCAGAAAAACGCAGGTCACTTTTCAATTTTAAACTTGCCTGTGTTGACAAAGGCCGTATTTATTTGGACTTTTTAAGTAACCTTAACGACCAAAGAGACCTACATTTATGACTCTCCAATAAAATGTTAATTGTAAAAACTGTCATGACTCATTTTCAAATACAAATAGAAAACACAGATATAAAAAAAATATTAAATTTTTTTCTCGCTAAATGATATTAAATGTTAATGTTCGCTAAAACCGGTTTATTTTTTTTTGGTTAACGGTTACCGGTATTTTCGGCCTGAAAAATATCGGTTAAAATTACGGTTAAAGTTCGCAATTTTCGTTAAAAATATCGGTTACCGGTTTTTATTAACCGGTTTTTTTAATCGGTTACATGCCCTGGTTTTAACGCTAGGAATGGTAGATACATATGTACATGTAATTTTTTATTATTTTCGTTGCAATTTCTATGTTTGATTCGTTACAGATAGTTACTGCCTCTTGATACATCAGTTGTCAGATTTCTTCTTTTCATTTAATTTAAAATTTTGCAATAGACAATTGGGTGGGCACCTGGGTGGTCACAGATGCTTTCAGGATGGGCCAGTGACCACCCTGGCCCACCCCTCGCAGCGGCCCTGAATTAGTTGTCCTCTAATTTATAGGGGCGCCAAAAAATTCTACCCAGGACCTCAAACATGCTACTTCTCAACTTCTACCAATTCTACCACATTTTAGCTTTCCTGAATAGGCTTGACAAAGTTTTAAAGTGGAAATAAATGTTATATTGAGAACCACTCCAACAAAAGCACCAAGCAAAGCACCGTTTATGATATTTATTTATCACAATGACAAATCTAGGTAACATTCTGTGAACATATTATCCGCGATAACACACGTCCTCTTTCACTTTCTCCGCACGTAGCTCCGCACGGACGAGGTACAAATTGAATTGGCACTTTATAAAACGTCAAGTGCTCGCCGTCCCCGCGCAATCTAGCGGCGGCGAGGAAACTACTAGCGGCATAAATTAAACCACGAGTTTTTGTTTTTCACCTGCTCTTTGTCGGATGTAATCAAGGGTAATCTAGATGGCACTAGGTTCTAGGATGTTATGGATGTTCTATGGGTATTTATAAGTAGTGGTGGCTCAAATGAATGGCGTGAGATATGGGGTCAAATCACAACCATAGGCATTGGGGCCGACTTTTTTTTTCTTACAATGAAATCAGTCGTATTTTGGAAGGCTTTATTTCAGCTCCGACCAGTTTCGATCCGACATGGGTCTTCCTCAGGGAGTGAAAGTCATAGTATTTAAACTTTGGGGTCGAAACCGGTCGGAGCTGAAATGAGCCTTCCAAAATACGACTGATTTCCAGTACTTTATTACCTCTATTCATTCATCCACCAGTCGAGAAAATCCATTGATCATAAATTACAATAAAAAAGAAACACGAGAAAAACACGACATATCCCTAAGATGCGCATTAAAACCGGTCATATGGATTCCTATGAGTTGATATTCAGTTTGTAATTGTGGCCGTACTAGTGCGAATTTTAAAATGAAAATTTGTATACATAGGTACTTTGATGGGAGCAATTCACTGGTAATACTTTTAAGGCTGTAACCCAGACCTGTTTGTAGTTAGTTACTTAAAAATGGAAGGAGGTACAATAATTCTTCGAAATAATAATAATTCAGGGCTTTATTACTGATGTGCTAATGTCTCCTTGGGGGCATTGCCCTATAAAAATTTTCCTTGGGGGCATAAGCCCTACTGCCCTCATGTAGTAGGCGCCCATGACCATAGGCGTGTGCACGGTAGGTGCCATGGCAGCCCCTAACATATTACTAAATTCTGTTCACGGTAAGAGTTACGAGTTGAACACTAGTATAAGGAAGGGACCAAGTTTACACACGGTCTTTATTTTAAGATATTTATCCTAGTGTCGTAGCTATTTAATTTCTTTAATTGAAAGTACATAATAGGAATACCTATATATGTATATGACCTGATTAAAAAACATGACCAATGGATGGAATTTTTAAAACTTTTCAAGAACATACTTGTCAAATTGTATTCCTTCTCGAAGATAAATTGGACAAACAAAAGAAATCGCCTTTATAGATTAACTGTAAATACTACTTCTGTTTTAATCTAGGTATATATAAGGGCCGTTTTTTCAATGTCCTAATAATTGTCTGATAAGTTACTGTTAAATTAATCCATGTGATAACCACGAATTTCGGTTTTTCAATATCTTGTTTGCGTTACAAACAGGATAAGTCTTAGATGACAGGAGAATGAATTAACAGCTACTTTATGCTGCCGATAAAATTTTGCCAGCAAGATAAATTTACGACGTTGAACTGAATTTGACCGAATGTAAAATATTCTGTAGCATTTGTTAAAATTTTCGCCTAAGTGTATGTATTTTTATGATTTGCAGATGAAAAAAAGTCGGTAGTGGATTTATAAATTTTTATCAGTTAAAGTAAAAATTAAATGCAATCTCACAGACAAATTAAAAACATTTACGTTTGATAATATAAATTATTTAAAAAATTACAACTAATTTCCCGGAAATTATATTTGAAATAAAGTGCCACTTTTGGTTGACCAATTATAGTAAAAATCTAAACAATTAATCGTAATAACAAAACATTCAAGTTTTCATAATTTTAAAAATAGAAGTATATAAAAGAAATATGTATGGAATAGTCTATTACCGGATTAATAGGGCGAGGAATTATATTGTACACATGATATTTTTATATAAGATTTATACGTGTTTATACGCTTGATCAGTTCAAAAACAAGAACAAATATGGGACAATTTGTAAGAGTATCTAAAAGCAATGCGTCTTGTTAAATCAATTAGATTTTCCGCGGAATTAAGTTGAGGAAAAGAATAACATTATAAATAAGCGAATTTATCTTTCAGCGCAGACAGATTCCATTAAATCTCGGTTAGCCGCGGAACAAAAGACGTTCGCGGTTCGCATCCGCGATAGCAATAAACAAAACAACAATCAGGAATAGTTGGAGGGTTTTTCCCGCGTCAGCAGATAAAGCGGACCCGACTTCACACAACATCGCCGATAACGAAACTTCCAACGGTTATGTCTCCTTACCGCCATTGGAATTTGCCTTGTAAAACGGGGGATTTGGGGCTGAAGAAACAACAACTTCAATCAAATGTCCAACCAAACACCTGATACTCTTCATCACTAAAATCTATTATCCTTGGCGAATCATACTGTTCTTATAGTAATCTGTTTGTTCCCGTAAAAAATATATATTGAAAAACAAAAAAATATTTATAAATGTAATAACTTTTTACAATCTATTCGTTTTAATCTAATTAAGTAAAATGAATTTTAAAAGGTTTTTCTTTAAATACAATGTAACATATTGTAGTAACGTATATTTATTTAAGTGAAGTGTAAAGAAACAATTGAAACACTAATATTTATATAACTAAGTTTAATAAATGAAATATGAATTATAAAAGGTAATTAAAATAAGAAACACTATGAATAAACAAACAAAGAAACACTATTTTAAGACAAATAATAATTATTAAATACTTAAACATTAAGATTATTGATTTAAACACTTAAAACTATGCTATATTTATTTCCACAATATTTATATCACTTAACTATTTATTTATATAACCAACGATCACTACACTTAACAATATTAGACAATCCTCGCGATCTCCTGCTCGGGGTTTTTATAGTAGAGCAATTAAGTTCTGGAATGTTCGCCAACCCTCTCGAAAACAGAACAATAGAGGCGAGCGGACCTGTCGTGATAAATCCACTAGCGGCCGTCGCCCGTGATGTGACCTTGGGATCGCTATAATATTAGGTTCTGTACGAAGGACAGTTTATAGATATTTATACTAAATTGTTAATCAAATTTGTTAAGTATTCTATAAATGCAATTGCTTCTTATCTGTACTATTCCAATGCCAATATCAGTTTGTTGTCAATATTATTATTATACCAATGAACCTCGTACTGTTGTACTCATGTTATTTATAAAAATGTAATATTCGTATAAGTAAGTATTAAATAATTACACAATTTATTATATTACCATCTGACACCTAGATTCATAGAAGGGATTAGCCACTAACCCGGATTAGTTATAACCCTTGTTAACATTTTGAAATGTCAAACTAACTCTAGTCCCAATTCATAAAAAGAATTTAGTATATTATTTAGTTTCAAAGATAACTCCACTATTTTGGTGGAATTAGCAATATTTGCACATGATTATCAGCATTTCTGAAAGATACAAAGGAAGATTTGTAGTAATATTTGACAACCTACAAGTAAAATACTTTGATTACGCATGTACAAAGCATTTATTGAAATATGGTTATAATCAATATTTTATAAATTCATATTACATGGGACAAAAACGTTAAAGTTAATCTTTTTACTTCCTTGTACTAAGTAAAGGAAGTATATTGTAATCGCGAAAAAATCGGTTTTCAGATTTCAACGGAAATATCTATTTTGACTATCGCTGAATCCGTAAAAAGTTGAAATTTTGTATATGGAATTGCTTTAACATCTAGTTGTGCACTTCCCTTTTTTACTGCAATCAACAGTGCCAAAAGGGCACTTTGCTCATAGTGTTTTTTTGAATATTTCATATTAACTCAAGAACGTTTAGCCATAGAATGTTGAAATTTTGATTATAGAATTGCTATAACATTTTTTGTTTCAATCGACCTTTTCAAAAGGGCGCTTTACTTTTGGCAGAAACTTAATAAAAATAATAATTTACATAGCTTTTAGTTTTTATAGGAAATATTTGATTTCTTGTAATTAGATTGATAATATTTACAACTGTCAGAATATATTTCGTGAGAAACAGAGCTAAATATGTAAAAAATAAATGAAAGCAATACGAATAACTCTTTCTTTTCAAAGTTTTGAGCGATTGAAATAAGTTTGTGTATAGCAATAAGGAATAGTGATAAACATTTTAATAAAATTTTCAAAAGATGATCCATTTCGAAGTTGAAAAATGATTATAGCCGTAGAATAATCTCATTTTCAAGTGAAATAAGTTTCAATGAAATGCAGCAAAAATGTGTCTTAATTTAACTAAGCTGTGAGTCCCTTTTACATCGAGTAAGCTAAAATGCAGGTAAAATTATCTAGAAACTGATGGAATATTCATTACGATTTCATCTACCGTTTATATTTCAAGGAGTTAGTCTTTAATTAAATAAAAATACAGTAATATCCACAATCTTCAGAATTCACTATAAGCTGTGGCTCCCTTTTACATCGAGTAAGCTAAAATGCAGGTAAAATCATCTAGAAATTGAAATATTCATCTCGATTTCATCTACCATTTGTATCTCAACGGAATGATGAGACACAGTTATTATGCTGGCCACATGAGCTTTTTAATTAAGTCTTTCTGAGCTTTATGCACTTCTCGTTCTCATCTCTCTCACGTCGGTTTAATAATGCAGCGAGTTCTCCATTTCTGTTGAAGTAGCAGAAGTGATACAAGACAGTGCTAGATATTCTCCACACTAAGCAAATTCCCTTCCTAATCGTATCAAAGACGAGCACGGCGCGTATAAAATCACTACGACTGCGAGATAGCGACGCGAGTTATGCGTCTCAAATGTCTACGTTTACCAATCATACAGACAGTGGACGGTCACTTACGTAACAGAACGTCATTGGGAACTGGTTTAGCTGGCGCAACAAGGTATGACGTCCGAATATAAAATAATCGATAAAAAATTATTAATTAGTGTATATTTATAATTAAAATGGGTTATAGTGTACTGATAATAACATCGTAAATATATCACTATGTTTATCGCAGATATTGGAACTGATGATGACGTTGACTTGACTTACTTATTTCATAGAACACCTTTCACAGCAGAATATTCTGGTACATGAATTTTAAAAGTGGTATTACCAAAATTACGCAAAAACTATCAAAAAATGTTGACATTTGTGCATTAATTTTTTAGGTGTAAGGTATAAAGTAGGTCATTTTTTCACGTGTTTTGTTTTAGACATTAATTAGACTACAATGCAAAATCGTAAAAAAAAATAGTTATTTATGATATAAGTGTTAAAAGTGGCATTTTATGAGTGAGTGGGGAAGTTTGAAACGAGGCGAAGCCGAGTGTAACAAACCCCACGAACGAAATAAAATCACTTTTAACACAAATATCATACACTATTTTTCCTACGACCCTAGTTATGTATTAGTAAATAAAAACTAAGCATTATAGAATGACATTTATGACAGGTAACTAGATTTAGTTCCTTTTTAACACAAGTGTTAAAAGTAATTTTGTTTTTTACTTTTAACACGTTGTCAATGACAACGATTTAAAAGTATTCACTGTGTTATAAACTGTTATTTTTAACTTGCTAAGCAACCGTTAAAAAGACTATTTTTAACAGTGGTCGTAGGAAAAATTTTTTAACAGTTTTGAAAAACCTTTTTCTAATTTTCACATATAAAGTGTCACTTTTCAAAACTGACTGACGTTTTGAAACGCCAAATTTTTCGTAACCAGTTAAGAAATAAAAGTATTTCATCACTGACTGGTGGAAAATGAATTTCTTAACTTAAAATTTGTGCCATATCCAAACGTAAGTCAATTTAAACAGTGACAGTTTATGTCAAAATTGAAAATTAGAAGAAAAAAATAAAATTAAAAGAATTGCAACCGACAAAAATACTGGTTAACAGGTAACCCTTATAAACAACGTTTTAATAATAAAGGTTTTAGTCCGAAAACCGGTTTTTAAAAATTGGAAACCGGGTTAAACCGGTTAATATATCGATTAAAAAAATAAATAAAAAATGAATTATAAAAATTAGATTATAAAAAGAAAATTAATAAAAAAAAATTTTAAAAAACACCATTTGAAAAAATATAACAAATAAAATAATGAAATTTAATTCACGAATATTCACAAAAACTCCTTTTATACCTTCAGAAAAACAGATCACTTTTCAATTGTAAACTTGCCTAATGGTGACAAAGAATCTACCTGACCAATAAAATGTATATTGTAAAAACTGCCATGATGAAATGCCCGTCTTCGATATGACTCTTGTCGTTAGAAATATTCGTCTATGAAGGAGCATAACATAAAATTATTTTCGCATATACGGATATAGAATTTTGATTTAGTTTTCCACTGCGTTGCAAAGTTGTTATGTTTGATCTCTAACAAAGACCGAATACACGCATGCTTTATAAAAGCGTTCTGAAGTTATTTTAATAGTAAAAATTAAGATTTTTTTTCTGTACAACTGTAACTAAACTCTATGTTCTGACATAATTGTTGTTAAATGTAATTATTCAGGATGTTCAATAAAGCGAATCAAATTTACATAATTTCAAATGACTGTAACTCATTTTCAAATAGAACATCCTATATTTTATTATTCAGTTGTGTGTCTTTTTATATTATCTTCCTATGTTATTAAGGGTATCCTATACCTAAAACCAATAATTTGGGAATTTTTCACAATTTTAAATTTATTTCTAAAAATGAAACAAAAGATTTTTAAAGTAATCGCCATTCTCACGGAAACATATTTGCAGACGTTTTATGAATGACTAATTTACTCATTGTAATTTTATGCCGAGTAGAATTCAAATTAAAATAATTTTTAGCGCCTAGCCACTAAGCTTCCCAACCCTTCATAAAAGGTTCTAAACCTTGCATAAGTCAGTTTCAAATATCTTTTCATACAACTATACCACTTTCATTTCTAAGTGTACCATTTTACATAGTCGAATGCCTATTTCAATAATGATAGGATAACAAAGTTGATTAGTTTGCTAAAGATTAGTCATTAATTTATTGAGTTTCATTGAAGATGTGAATTCATTGTTACTATAAAAATAAGTAATGTATACACAATGATGAAAAAACATTAGCAATTTGGTATACTTAAACATTCGCAACCTTCATTGTAGTTAGAAAAGTATTTGAGCAATGTAATAATTAGTTAATTTAGTCCATTTTGACGTCAATCGACAATTACGGTCTATAAAAGCTAAAGCAGATGATTATAGAAATTTATGGGGTGCGTGTACACGGGCAAAGAGTAACTGCTCGAGTGTCGGCTGATAATAAGATAATTATATCAGTGTTATTTTCTGCTACATTTCCACGACCTACTGGGACTCGTGTGCGTAATGAAAAGCATTTTTAAACGGGGGTAATCTACACTGCTATCACGAATGGGGGAGATAAGCGAAATGCTTTCTTATCTAACATCTTCACATACGAGCAGAACTTGTATGTGTTGCTATAAATGAAACTATGTAGTAAAAATATACAAATGGATAAACATTATTGTTTCACGAGAGAAAAATATTCGTGTTTGAATATACTTACTAAAAGAAACATACTTCTGGTTACCTATTCTGTAACTTATAACACTAGTGATACGCGTTCATCTGACTGAAATTTTATTTGGGTGGGCACAGGCTGATTCGACATAGAGTGGGCACTTAAAGTATTAAAAACCAATATTTTGCTAATAAATAAATGTTATTTAACAAAAAATAAAAGAAAATTACATTATAAATAAATCTGAGGGCCAGTTACCTCAACAACCATCGATTAAAAGAAAAATATCGCATCGAAAAACTGTTAAAGTTATCAAAAATACAAAAATATACGTTATTTACTATTTTGATGCGATATTTTACTATTAAGCGATAGTTAAGGTATCCGGAACAAAACTTTAAATAACATTCAACTTAGAATTATCCGTCTAAGAAGGAAGCAAAGGTGTCTATTATTTTGTCCAAGTTCATTTTTTTGCCATTTACCTTTCAATAATTTTTATAATTAAATTTACAAGCCCTTTATGGTACATAGTGTCAAATAAGTCTTTATTATTCTTAAGCAAGGAAAACTCTTAAGTAACATGAACGTGTGTGTGTGTTTTATCTATGATGAAGACTGATTTACAGTCGAAACGTTGTTATATTATTTTTTTTTTACTTTACGAATATAATAATAGTAGTAGTCAAAACATTTAAAAGCGTAATAAAAAGTCCTAATACTTTTCATTGATTTATTTACGTTACTATATACCTACACACGTGACAGATTGAGGCCGACTTCCCCTTCCCCCCCTTTCCTATTTCCAGATACAAATCCTAGTTACGCCTATGACGGTTAATCATTTTCGAATTATGCGAGATACGTACGTACGGACGTCATAGCGAAACTAGTCAAAATGGATTTAGGGATGATCAAAATGTATAAAATCTAAAAACCGATTTTTTTTTTACTATTACAATACTTACTTTACTTCGTACAAAGAAATAAAAACAGCAAAATGGAATTTATTTAAAAAAAGTAAATATAGTAAATTTGTTTTCTAATTTGATTTTTTTGTTTGAGTATCCAAGTTTGAAAAGCACCGTACGCCACTGATTCCTGAAGTTATTTTATGCGATCGTTTCACTTCTGTTTTAACTTTAAAACGTTAAAGAGGCTACTTTTAATGTTTGCAGAAAAATTAATTAAAAAGAAAAATAAAATGATTTAGTTAGGATGTAATTGGCTGAACAAACGTTTTGAAGTATTTTTTCATCTTATTGAGCATCTTGTTGCAGCAGTGTACGTAATTATATTTTAAAAGCACTTAGGCACTTAACAAGCTCTCCTCGTTTCTCTTGTCGCTTTATGTCTAAGTGTTGCTTCGTCTTGTAAAGATATTAAACATTTAAAATATCACATGAAAAAATCGCTTATGAGACCTCGTTCTAAGTTCTTTGATGGAATAAAGCTAATAACATTACGTGTTCTTATTATATTAGTAGGTTTTCCATCGTGTAGGTTAGATATTAATTTATTCTGCATTAAACTAATAAAAACACTTGCCTTCCAATAAGGGAAGAGCCACGAAACTGGCTGACATCTAGTGGTAATATTTAAAAACGGGTTAGTACGAAAAATATTAGTTATTAATGGCCTTCCCTTAAATATTTAAACAAAGCTTTACTTTAAGTGTAGTTTAAAATTAAAGCTTCCAAATATGACAGTTTAGCGGTGGCTTAACTAATAAATGTGTATAGTTAGATTTACCAAATAATTTTGACAGTTTCTCTACCGTCTCATTTCAGGCAACATTAAAATGGTATTGGATGATATAAAGGGTGTCCGTTTTAAGAGGGTAACCATTGGGATCTCGAGAACCGTAAAAGAAACGAAGTCGGTTAAATTGGAACAAAATTGCCGCATTAGTTGGCCATTTCAATCATGTTTTTGTTTTCCCAAAAAAATGCATAGCTCACTAGTTAGGAACATAAATCTGATTTTAGCCAATTTACTTTTTGACTAATAACTTTCTTGTTTTAATTCGTATAAATGTCTAATTTCCACATTCTACAGACACTTTTTTACGAAGAGTTGACAGCGGTTCTCAAAATTTTTGTATCTCGAATTTTCAATTTTCATCATATAGGGCTCAAAGTTGTCTTTAGTACTGTTAAATAGAGATTTTTTTGTTTCCAATGATATAAAACACATGTATTAAAGTGAAAATAAATTAAGAAATTAAAAAAATATTGATTTAATTCAAATTACAAACAACTTTTTAATATTTCAATTCATCTTACAATTTTCTCAATTCTTGAGGATTTTCGCTTTTTCCCGTAGAATCTTTGGGAAACTACCGAGATCATATTTCGAGCTATTAGAGAGTATGTTTGCAATATTTCTTTATTTTGGGCTAACTTTGAACGTAAATATCTCAAGGTAAGAGATAATAGAATTCTGTTTGAAAATTTGGAATCAACGCGTAGACATTTTTTTTTCGTTATTCTCATTTTTCACCGAATCATTCCCTAAAACATTTATGCAGAGAAACCATATCTTTATAAAATTTTGCCAATAGAATTGGCTAGTATAATCGTTGACATCTCTACCCATTTTTGAGATATTCCTAACAACAAGAATTGGAAAAAATCATGATTTTTTTATTTTTAAAGGTATATAAGTGTTACTGTACTTTTTTAATTGTTTTAAACAAATATATAAATAATATTTCATAAACAAAAACGAAATTTGTAATAAAACCAAAACTATTCCTCTTAATAAAACTAGGAAGGGTATCAAAGAATTTTTACTTTTTGTTAATATTTAAATACTTAGTATTCTTTCTTCCATAATGACAAAAAGTGATAAAATATCGTTTAATTTTAGAATATTGTTAAATACAGAACTTATTTTGATTGTTATTAAAATAATTTAAATCAGGCCAACCCTGCTAAAGACACTTTCTTAAGGTGCAAATTTCAGAGCAAATATCTCAGGAACGTAAAAAGAGATTAAATTCAGGTTGTAAAGTTAAAATCAGCGCTTCGACGTTTATCAATACGAACTATTTTTAAAAATCAAAATTTTGGACCCAAAAATTATTATTTTTGAATTATTCTGAGTGTATAAACAAACTATTTTGTTAAAAACTAATCAATCACAGTTTTCCGATTATAAACTATGGTGCCATATATTCTATGTATTAACTTTTATTTTGTTTCCAGTTAGTGTCCCAAGAACGTCGTCTGAGCACAACGGCGTCCAGGACAATGGCAGCCATGTCCCTCGGCTTCATAGTCCTGGTGACCCCGTGGACCATCCAGGAAGTGGTGGCAGCTTGTACCGGAACAAGAGCGCCTGCTCCCCTGGACTTCCTGGCCACGTGGTTGGCGCTCAGTAACTCCTTCTGGAATCCTTTCTTGTACTGGTTGTTAAATAACCAGTTCAGGAGGGTTAGCAGAGAGTTGTTGTTGAATAAGGTGAGGTTTATATTTACCGGTGAAAGGATATTAAGCTGATGTTTATATAGACAAAAGAAAGGGTAACTAAGTCATAATTATACCGGGTGTCCCAGCTCGACCGACACATGGGACTTTTACATGGGAAATCAGTTAATTGTGAATAGTATCTCCCCAGTGTAAGATATTAACTTGAAATTTTGTATGCTTATCGGAGAATATTAATTCTATGGATCACACTTATTTGAAATATGCAATTTCGTCTGCAGGGCGAGATATATTAAATTTAAAATCTAATATTTTCGTTCAAAATCAGACAGCCATGGAAATAAAAGAAAATATTTATCTGACAGTTTAGTGAAGTATCACTGATTTTAATTTTTATTCCCTGTATTTTAATATTATTTAAGTTGAATTTAGTTTCTTTTTGTTAAATAATATACCAATATTACAGAAATATAAATATCTACAATGACATGTCAGTAACTGTCAACACTGTCATATAGATATTTTCTTTTATTTCCATGGCTGACTGATTTTGAACGAAAATGTTAGATTTTAAATTTAATAAATCACGCCCTGCAGACAAAATTGTATATTTCAAATAAGTGTGATCCATAGAATTAATATTCTCCTATAAGTATACAAAATTTCAAGTTAATATCTTGCACTGGGGAGATACTATTCATAATTAACTGATTTCCCATGTAAAACTCCCATGTGTCGGTCGAGCTGGGACACCCGGTATATGTAAGTCAGTATGGTAATAGTTATTTGTGCTGCTAGGTAGGAAAGTTGTTCTTTTCTGATCCGAAGGATATGTATACGACCGAGACGCAGTCTTGAGGCCCAGAAAACAACTTTACTGCCATGTAGCACACACTATTTTTTATCCTGCACAAAAAAACGATATAATGAAATAATATAGACATCTTATGTATACTAAATAATTTGATATTTAACTTAACCTGAATAAAATTTGTGAAATTGATTACTAACATGAGAAATAAAATAAGAACAAAAGCAAACAATTTATTTTGACATATAAATAAGGTTAGCAATTCTGTTCTATTATTTAAAGAATATATAATAAAATTACTTAGAATCTAACGTACCAAATTATCTAAAGTTACAATATTTTAAAAACATGTTGACGTACCTATTCTATTCTGATTATTATTTCTAACGCATTAAACACCATCTGTTAATCAGCACACGAACTGTTTTTTTCTTCCCTAGGGAAAAGTGAGATTTTGTAGGTCTGGACCGGCAAAGGTCTACTTTCTTGCGCACGCACACGCAAGAAAATCTTATTTTCAATATGTGTAGGATAAAAAAATATTACCCTACAGAATTGTCAAAATAACGTGGGACAATTGGATAATACAGCTGTCATATCAATCCATACAAACTTGATCACGAAAACGTTACTCGCAAGAGAATTTTATAAAATAAAATTGATTAATAACGTAAAACCGGTAAACCATTGTACAAATCACGGATGTTATGAATCATACCAGGCCTTACATATCTTAAAATCCTCGCTCTCAAAGCTCGGAATTCAAATAACATCTGCGGTGGTTATGATATATATATAACAGCTTATGCCACTATATATTATTATTTATAAATAAATAATTTTATATGTATTAAATATAATTTATAAATGGATTTTGGCAGAAGGGTCTAAACTTGTTTGAGCTAGTTGTTACTTGTTATCCTTTTTTTATTGAATGGTTACGATATGTTCTTTTTTATTGGTATAACAACCTTCACAACAAATAAGTTTTTTCTTGTCGCAAGCCGACTTGAACCCTTCATCAAAACAAACCAAGCCGACTTGCTACATATATATAAAAAGGAAAATATCTTTTTTGCAAGTGCATGATAAAACGTTATTTATCTTTTACCTAGCAACCAAATCAAAACACTACATGTCATTTGCAATATTTGTCATTAAATTATCTCGCCGATGTTTCACCGAATTACACTGTAGTATTTTATTTTCTTCGAATAAATTTCAATTCGACAACTCGACCTTGTAACCTGACTGCAGTTTTTTTCTTTACTCGAAAACTGTTTAAAAATAAAATTCCTCCACTTATGGTGTTGTCATTTTAAAACAGTTTTCTTGTCAAATTGAAAGGGAACAAGGTTTCGTAATCAACAGAAGTTTATCCTGTAAAATAAGATTTTTTTGTAATATGTAATGTGTCTACTGATTTCCAAGGCAGTAAGTTATGTTTACAAATTACTAATCGGTATGTTATTTCGAGTATAATTTGCAACCGGAGAATTTGTAAGTCAATAATAACAAAGCAGCTATTAATATTTAAATTCAAAATTGCAACTCTTATCAAAACATTATTTGAAATATATGGCCCATACAAGTTGCTTAGTTACCGTAATGTAGCTACTTCCCTTAGTGGGTTCAAAATTACCCAAAAAACACGACTTAATTTTACACTTTTAAGCCCGATTTATGCATTGCATAGAATAAAATAGAACAAGAAATGGAATTAAATAATCACAAGTACAAATTTATACATTGCTTAGAATATAATAGATGAAACAGAATAGAGTTTGCATAATCTTCCAACTAAAAAATAAAACTAGAATTAAAATTAAAACTACAACATGTGCAGGGAATGTTTACGCGCATAATCATATGATATACTTTTCTTGCGACTAAAACAGTAGCTGGAAATAATATTTATGCAAACACCATACTTTCTAAAACTAAAACTTAATACTGTCAGCTGTTATAAAATGTCAAATTTATGTCTCCGAAAATATAAAGAAAATTGATATTGTATATCATAAATAAATAATAATAATATCTAAAATTTAATTTAAAATGAATTATGCTGTTTTGTACATACAAACAGTGAAAAGAAGAAAGAATTTGTGGTATTGCTGCAGATATAATTTTAATGAAAGGCGGGCAATATAAAAAGAAAAATAGATCAGAATGGTGAGTTCACCTTATAAACTAATATTGTGTTCAAAAAGGGATACTTTATAACCTCAATTATCATATGAAATAAAATAAAAATTAAAAATTAAAACAATAAAAGACAAATCTGAACTGCAACTAAAACGTATAATTTAAATTAAAACTAAAACTTTATATTAAGATTAAAACAGTAGCTAGGCCTTCCTACCACTGAATCACCCTTACATTAAAGTATGTTTTAAAATAAAATTTTAGCTAATACAAGTCTTAATACAGACTTTACTATAACCCACTGAATACCACTCAATGAATTTATCCCAAACCTAATATAGTTAATTTGAAGTACAAGCATTATTTCTCGTGCTATGAATTTAGATAGCACGTGGCGTCTTTGGCAGAAGAAAGGTGGAGTTTTTGCGTGAGCGAATAAATTTGTGCGTGAAATATTCCGGGTGCAACAGTTCCGGCGTGAGCCACAGTTAAAAAGAAGTAAAAGTTAATGGAAGCAGAGCAAGTTGGATGCACGCTTCGCCCACATTAATCTTGTGTTTATTGAAACAAAAGCAGGTTGGCCATGGCAACCGATAGATTATTCCTTTTCTCCTTCTTTTGTTCCGGAAGCCTTTTGAAAATAATTGAAAGCGCAGGCTAACAAGGTAATATTGTTTTCATTTAAATCATAAAGAAACTTCGGGGCATTGTTTGCCTTCTTTGCGCTGTTTGGCGATGTCGTGAGATTACACCCGAATAAAAAGTTCAAAGGTGTGGATTTAATAACCAAAGCTACATGCACTTTTAATTAAAAATTATAATTGGAAGGAGATTTTTATTAAGAGATTATCATCTTGCCAAGTAAGGCGCAGTAAACATTTCATAAATAATTATTTGAAAACAGTAAAGTCTCCAACAATAACTTCTTAGACTAAGGGCCGGTTTTTCCATCTCTGGTTAAAGTGCCGGTTACCTTAACCATCGGTTAATAAAAAAATATCGCATCGAAAAACTGATGTTGCTTGTCAAAAGTATATGTTATTTACTATTTCGATGCGATATTTTTCTGTTAACCGATGGTTAAGGTAACCGGCACTTTAACCAGAGATTGAAAAACCGGCCCTTATAAAAAAATCGGATGTGTCTAACACATTACCTCCCGCCACTGTAGTAATATATTCTATATAAGTTTTTCACTACATTCACTTTGTAGTTTTACAATTTGTTTGTTATTGCAGTTCAGAATATTTTTAATTAATTTCATACCTAAGGTTTCCTTCATAAAATTTATATGACCAAAAAACAGCTATTTTTGACGTTACTAAAACTGAAACTACTATGTAAATATTGAAAAATTTATTTGTATTAATTAAAGGTGTAGGATATTGCTATATATGATTTAGTAAAAAAAATGCGTTTAACTAGTGAAATTCTCCACTAAATATTTAAGACAATTATATGTAAGACAGAATATTTTAGGCTGCGAAATAAGTAATATGAATTTTATATCTAATCTAAGAGAAAGAAATAGAAAATTGTGCTTATTGATGAACTTGTTTAATAAAATTATAATTATGTACTTATTTATTTCATCCAATTTGTTTTTATTATATAGATAAATATATAATTTTAGTATTTTTACATTCTAAAAATTGTTTTATCGTTCAATCAAAAATTTAAATTTCGTACCTATATAAATCAGCCAACAAATTTAAAGGTACACACATAATGCTTCAAGGTCATAGAACTGAATAGGGTAACATTAAAGGTACCGACATTGCTTCTGTATACATATACCTATTTTATGCCTTAACTTTATCTAGGGTTACCTTGAGAAATAAAAAATGTGTTTACAATATACTATATATCCGTAGCAATAGCAAACATACAGCAAGCAAATATCTAAATGATCGTAAAAGAAATATAATTTGGGATATTTTATATTGCAATATGCATGCTAAGAGTCGTACATATTAAGTAAAATAAATGTAACTTTTTTGGAATGACCCTATTCAATTTTGTTAGATAATTTTATTTGTTTTAAATGGCATATGTTTTATTTAATATAATAAAACTTTTATATAAATAATGCAAAGTTTTCTACTCTTTATAATAACAATAATAAGAGGGGTATTCGCAAATATATTCAGTATTATAAACAGAATAATAAAATGGAAATATATTCACAAAAGTTATTAATTACAACCCACTATTATTTTTCAGTCCACATTAACTCAATTCCATTCTATACGTTCAAAATAAATTTCCAATATTATGAATTGAATTTACATACATCCCCTCTCGTACATGTGATAAAAATACGGTTTTATATGGAAACAAATGAAATTTTGTTGTGACAAGAGAAAATAGAACCAGCCGTACTCCCTTCATATGTTATTGCAACTTGTAACAATGACAAGAGTAATTTATTGCACTCAACAAGAGCATCAAGTTCGACTAATGTTTCAATTTTTCCTATAAATTCACGATAAAATATTGCGCGCATTCGTCCTGTCCTTTTAAATACTGTACTGGTTACTCAGACTGCATCGACGTTGAAATATTGCACTTGTAATAAATTTTAAAATAAACACAACGTGGATTTAGTGGATAATTAATGAAGAACATGATATACTACAATTACTTTTATTTTTTATAAAACAGTTTTGCATAAAAAACTGTAATTTTTATAGTTACCTATACAAGATTAAAGGGTCTGGAAGCAAAAAAAAATGCTTAACTTTAACACGTTAACTGCCACTATTAAAAAAAAAGTTGGGTCCCTTGGGCCATTTTTTCTTTTTTACAGATTTAGGGTGTTTTCATATTAGAAAATACAAGTATGATAACAGAATTATTTTTTTTTTAATGTTGCTCTAAAATTTGAAGAATTTTATTGAGGCACAAAATTTGCAGTATTTTATCATTTCAGAGACTAAAAAACAAAAAAATCATGCGCTAAGAATAGGTTTTGGTCTGCCAGGCCACCGAGAATTAAACTACGTTCACAGATATGCGTTGCGAGGTACAAACGTTAGACCACGAAGCATAATGTGTATTCAAACACTGAGTCACAAACGATGTATCTCAGAGCATACGAGGATATTTTAGTGAGACACATAAGATGTACCTCATGGCAGTTAACGTGTTAATTAATTATTACATGCAAAATATTTGGTTCTTCATATTTCAGTAATCTTCGCTTAAAATATAGAGAGAAACAGAAATAAGGACATTAAATTTAACCATGGTTAGAACACATCGAAAGAAACAATATATGCATCAGTTACTTTTATGGAAAAATCTAGAAATTCATTCATTTATATTTTAATAATAAACATGTCTTCGTTTAACTACTAACTAGCAACTAGCTACAAAACATATATTAAACAATGCGATTTTTAACAGAGCTATGAGATATGAATTTATACTTTAACGTTGTTTATGGTTACCGTGGGAAATGAAAAATGTGTTTACAATATACAATGTATCCGTAGCAATACAAACATACAACAAGCAAATATTTTAATAGTCCTAGAAAAATTTGTTAAATTTTTGTTGATTCTGAGTAAGCCTACTAAATGTTGAGACAAACTACACTATAAACATTTTTCTTTAATATTCACATAGAAATAAATAGTTGAATTAATATATTTTTAATATATGCAGCCACGATAGAAATGACGCAAATGAAATTATAAAAAACATAAGAGAAATTGTTATAAACAATCAATATTTACAATTGTCAATCAATTGTCGTATTGAAAATAATTAAAATCAATGGTAATACCATCAATATTTACATATAAAAGTGCATTTAAAACCTGTTTCATTCAACGATTGTTTACCTCTTTAACCTTGAGCCAATGATAAAAAAAATCAACTTGCACGGATGTGAATTAATATAACGAAAACGACTTCCGCAAGCGGCTTTTCTTTTTGGGAACGCTGTTGAATTTAAAATTTAGTTGTTGCGGTTTCTTTATCTGCAGTAATAAATGTTCTTGTTCTACAAGATTTCTTGTATTTTATTTTACATGTACCTGGAACGGTTACTTTTTATTTAGTTTCGTAGGGAAATAAATGTATGCATATATTTATCTCATTTCTTTGGACCTAATTTCGTTTACACTTTAAATGTATACATACACATATCTAATTATCCAGTACCTACTGTGTGCATGAATCTATTTTCAATAAATTTCAGAAAAAGGTTTTTTTAGGAATACGATGTTTTTAAAATTATTTATTTTCAAATGGCATTATAACGATGTTTATGCCCGATAGCATGTATTTTAAAAGAAAAATTATTTTTTTAAAAATAGTTTGAATTCAATATTTTTTTATGAAAATATTATTATTATTAATAGTAGAAGAAAAATGTATAGAATTGAAATAAAAAAATATCTCAGATACTCAAACATATATTTTCAATGAAAATAAATACCTAATTAGAATGATTTAAATTTTGTTACAAATATAGTATATTTTTTTTATTAAATTTTAAATCAGGGTTGCATTGATATGTCACAGTGTTTCTTTTTTAAATCATTGATTTAAATCACTTTTTCCTACGACCACTGTTAAAAATAGTCTTTTTAACGGTTGCTTAGCAAGTTAAAAATAACAGTTTATAACACAGTAAATACTTTTTTCTTCAAACGTCATAAAAGTGACATCTTCTGTGACGTGATTGACAAGGTTAAAGTTTAATTTCTATGCCAACGTAATATAATTTTTTATTTTAGCCGCCGTATAATATTGTCGCCGCCGTATAATATTGTCGCCGCCGTATAGCCAATAAGATGTAACTTTAATATTGTCGCCGCCGTATAGCCAATAAGATGTACAATAGAAATCTGTAATATCGCCCTAAATGTCACTATAAAAACTAGATAACCTAAGAATAAAGTTACTAAAAATTATGAATAACTGACAGGTAACCTACATATTAAACGTCAAATAGTAATTTATTTTTTAAAATTTCTAAGTTTGAAGAAAAAATAGCATGTGTTATTCAGAGTAAAAGTGTCTTTGTGTGCCTCGCATGCAATTGTCCGACTCGCTTCGCTCGTCGTGCAAACTTCCATGCTCGCCACACAAAGTATCACTTTTACTCTTAATAACACAATATACTATTTCGTACTCATGCATTGAAATGTGTTGTTTCGCGTTGCCTACGCAACGCCTGGAACGTCAATTTCCCAGGTCTCCACCAGATAGGCGACCGGGAAATTTTGGAAAAAACACTCCTACTTCTACAGCATTTATTAAAAAACTATATTTATAATAAAATAGTATAATGTTTTAAACATTCTTTTACCTAATAATATTAAAAGAAAATAGGGGATTATTGAACGAAATTTAATGTAGAAAAAGTAAATTTAGTGCATTTGATATACAATGTTGGCAACAACTGCTGTCATGTTGACAGATTGACAGCACTTGTTAGTACTGAAACACATAACCACAAATCATGTATAATTTGTAATAAATAATTTTATTTATTCAAAAATAACTAATTATTAGTTGTATAAATTCGTACGAAAAATATTGTACAAACCTCTTGCGTGAACTGGGTTTCCGGAATCGTTCTATGGCAGCGCTCGCGAGCTCGCGCCGCCAAACACTCCTCCGGAAACCAGTCGTTCCCGCATTTGGTATGTAAATAACTATTAACAGCACTTATGTTCAGTTGTTCATAACAAATACATCATGACCTGTCATAAATGTCATTCTATATTTTTTATTTACTAATATATAACTAGGGTCGTAGGAAAAATAGTGTATGATATTTGTGTTAAAAGTGATTTTATTTCGTTCGTGAGGTTTGTTACACTCGGCTTCGCCTCGTTTCAAACTTCCCCACTCACTCATAAAATGTCACTTTTAACACATATCATAAATAACTATTTCTGCAATTGTTATTCAACATTACAGATTTACGTAAATTGGGGGAAAAAGCGTGTGGAAAATGTTACCATGTGATAATACTTTCAAAACTACTAAATCTATTTAACTTCGTCGATAAAACGATTTTATTGGTATATTATATTGAATTTATAACGAGGAAAATTTTTGCACCAATATGTGATTTTTTATTAAATTTACTTTTAAATGTGTTACAGTAAAATCCGGTTATAACAATATCGAAGGGAACCCATAAATTTCATCATTAAAACCGAAGGAGGCTATAACTGATAAAAGTAAAATAACGATAACGTATTTCGTCGTTTCTTTATAACCAATTTGTCGCTATAAGCGGTGTCGTATAAACGGATTTCACTGCAGTTTTTTATTGTTTCTTTAAATTTTTATTAATTTTTTTAAATACGTTTTTGAAAATTTTATAACTTTTTTAAAAAAATTGATCGTATATAAGTCGAAAAATCCGATTTAAATAAAAAAAAATCTAATTTTAAAACTGTTTTAGATGCAAAAAGATATTGTTACCGTAAAAATCCCCAAAGAAAGACTAAAAACATGTTCTTATGAAATTAAAATTTTGTGAAATATTCAATAATTATACAAAGTGTTTAAAAATATTGCAAAAATGAAGGACTTTTTTTGCTACTACGCTGTTATGTTAAAATATAAATAAAAATTACTGAACATTTTATTAATTTAATTAAATAATGAAGTTGTGTAATGTAAATCGTATATTATTTGGTACAGTACAGAGGCACAAAAAATGTCAGCTCTAAAAAATATTCAATTTTTTGCGAATTTTGGATTTTGCTCTTTAATCCGTTTATCAAATAATGTATACCCTTATTTTTTTGCAATAATTCTGATTAAATTTTAAAATAAGTAAGGCTAGTTATAGACTCATAATATCTAGGTACAAAAATATTTCATAAATTGTGAGTCTATCATTATTAATAATAATATCACGAAAAAAATTGTGTATATATTTTTTCTCCTATTTTATTGAGGTATTTATAAAATATAGGGCTTATTCCTCTCAGGAGAAACATAATATACAAGAAATGAAAAACCTAGAAAAATTTATTGTATAATGTGGATATAAAACTCTACAGGCACTATTAACTAATATGAAGAGAGCTTTATTGATTTTCTTTGATGATAGATAAATAATTTTAACATTAACCATTTCTGAGGGTACCAATAATACTTCTCTTTTCAGAAAAATTTGTTAATATTTTTTTACCGTTGTGGTTGTGCTATTTTTATTTAGTTAATTAATAATAAATAATTGATATTACTACTTGAAAATTACTCATATGAGGTTTGTGAAAATTTTATATTAAAATTTATAATAAAATATTAAAAACATTTTAAAGTCGACTCACAATATCAATAATGTTGAATTATATATAAATAATAATTATAAATAGCTTATAGTTTCATAGTATTAATACTTAATATCCATAATATCTATAAAAATTTCTAAATAACCTAACAGATGTACATGTTTATCTACATCTTATTCACATTAAACAACATATATAGACACAAAAATAAATAAACAATTATTAATTTGTTAATGAAAGATTATTACTATAAGCATATAAATAGCTAAATAAACAAATAAAATTTCTCAATGTCACTTACCGTATTGCCTCCATAATTTGGCCATCAGCTGACTTCTGCTTCCACTTTTAGTCTCTATTAAACAAATAACTTTTCACTGTGCACTATAAATTACAGTCAAAATGATCACTAAACTTTATTGAATTGATTGATGCAAAGTTTATTATTAAAACTTAAAATTTTATCACGAAATTTTGAAGAAATGTGTCCTACTGTACAGCGTCACGCGTTTACAAGTTCACTGGTAAATACTCGTAGCTAGCGTTTGTTTAACGGCTTTGCATGGCTACTACGATCCAAAAAATTCAAATATAATCTGTTTATTCTTTGTATTCATTTTATATAATTAAAATATTATTAAAATAATTGATTATTTTATGTGTATTAGAATATAAATATCAAAATATCTATAAATGTATTTCAATTTTGTGTCAATAAATAAATATATGATACAGGAAACGAGATCTTCGAATTCAGAACTGTAATAAGAATAAAGTGATTTTTTTTCTAATATTTATTTTAATATACATTTCCCAAAATTTGCTCCAATTTTCCTATTTTCTGATCTATTTATTGTCTTAGATTTTTCAATCATATTCATTGTCTAATATTTTTTATAATTACGAGTAGTTTCTCTATTTTTATTTTACTTGTAGAATGTGCTCTAATTTTTACAGTTATTATTTATTGTTTCAGTTAATTTAAAAAAATTTAATCTCTATATTGACATTACCTATGAAAAAGTTTTACTTAAAAATAGCAGTTGCTAAGAAAAATATCAAACCTCAAAATCTGCGTTCTTTGTACTCTAATTTTATCTTTACATTAAATAAATCTAATGAAAAGAACGCAAATTTTGACGTATATACGTATACACATTTTTTGCTAATTAAGGGATTTTATTTTTAGCTAGGGCACCAAATGCTTTTTTATAATCAAGAATGCTCTGGAAAAAAGATTTTCTGCTTGTACAAACGTCGCTGTTATGCTAAAAAATACTTATAGTATGTGCAGCTATACGTTTTTTTATAATATTCATTTAATAATTGTTAACATAATATTAACAAAAAAAAAATGCTCATGTGATAGATTTATTTATTATAAGTTCAAGATAAAAAGAGGAATCCCTGACTACGTTTTAAATATGCAAGACAAGAAATCTGCAAGAAAATGATGGTCAAGACAAAATTTTTTATATAAAAGACTAATGAAAAACAAGATATACTTAAATTTCTTATCTTGTTTTTCAAGACACGCTAAGAAAAAACATAACAAAACAAAAATTCTTGTCTTGTGAGACACTAGTTTTATTTTATTCAGTATTTCCAGTAATTTCATTTACATGCTTTATTTATTTGCTCTAGCCCAAAAATATCCTCTAGTTTCTTTAGTAATTGATCTAGTTATTTGCTTCAATTTATCTATTTACCTATTTAATGTCCCATATCCTTGTTACGAGTTTTTAAGATTTAATTCCATTTAGGGCCAGTTTTTCCACCTCTGCTTAAAGTGCCGGTTACCTTAATCATCGGTTAATAAAAAAATATCGCATCGAAGTAGTAAATAACTTATGTTTCTGACATTATTTTTTTGATACGATATTTTTCTATTAACCGAGATGGAAAAACCGGTCCTTAAAAGGTTGAGCCATAGATAATAATGATGGCATTTTCTTGTAACATATTACTAACCCTTCTAGAGTCTGCATTTTAAATATTATTACAACCAACATCCTGGAGAAAGTTCCCCCTAAAAACTGTTGACGTAGATGTTAGTGTTGGCAACTAATAACAATATTTCCCCCCGTGGGTGTTTTGCGTGGCAATATTGACGTAGGGGATTTGTCTCCGAGAGGGTAACGCTTCCTGTGTTGCAGTTGTTCTGCCGGCGGCCCAGCTCCAGCAACAAGCAGCGCTGCTGCAGCAACTCCAGCTCCGGGGGCATGGGGGTCAACGCCTGTGACCTGGAGGGCCTCTCCGAGAAGTACTGGGGTAAGGAAGTAGGATTGCATGTAATAAATATGAACATAGAAAGTTGTAATTAAAGAATTAGTTCCATAATTTTCAGTTCGTTTTTTCGGTGTGCTTCAATGAATTTTCCGAAAAAACAATTTTTTAAAAATTTATATTATTTATTTCACACACATCATTTTCACCCAAACAGAATGTTTCATTGGTAGTAATCCTGATGATAATCGGATCACAAGAATACAACATGTTGGTTGGGAACATGAGCACACATATACACTTTACTTTACTTAACTAATTTTATTTATAAAAAACTTAAATATTTATATTTTTATATATTTAGGAAAACAACTAAACTAATTTAAAATTAAACTAATTAAACTAGACAGACTACATTGTGTCTGAGTCCGATATACAGCTAAACCTAGCTAAGACTGTACAAAATTTTGTTGAGAGGCAAATGTAACCTCTCAATTTCTTATCCATATACCTTTTTTTGTCTGTGAAATTCGACCTTTCGGCATATGGCCCCATAATTTCTAATTTTTATTACAAAAATGTCAACATCTATACCGATAAAAGAATCATAGTTCACAGAAGAAATGCATTCTACGAACAAGATGAAAACCAGGGCCGTATTTTCCATCTTGCTACAAAATTCTCACTTATAATTTCTCCACCGCATTGATTCTTTCCGTAATTTTTTTTCGAGTGTAACGAAATCTGCACTCGTGTTTTACTCGTGCAGATTATAACGTTGTTGAAATGTACGATAATTTTTTTTCTGGATATGAATCAATACTCCAGGGTAGATTCAGTAAGAAGTTGTAACGACATCAACACAGAAAATAAAATTAATTTAGGTTTTATAATTTGTTTAAAATATTCGAGTTATGATAGAATAATAAAACGAATTATTTATTATTTCTAAAACATGTCTTTTTGATACAATGACAACTCAATATAATTTCTAAAAAGTCAGTGACATTTTTAAAATGAAAAAAATTCCACCAATGAATTTTACTTAGGTAGGTAAAGCAACTGACGAAAAATTTCCAAGAAATTTTTATATTACCATGGTAACCATGCTAAATACAATGTTTCTATTGGCTGTTATTTAGTGTCGTACGATTTTCTACCGAATAAGCAAACAAAAATATATGGTTCCATTCGAAACAGGGGCGGATTTACGCACAGGCACAACAGGCACGTGCCTGGGGCGGCAAATTTTTGGGGGCGGCAATTTTTTCGGGTCGCTATATGTTTTTTCAAAAAAATTTACAAAATCAATCAGAATATTTCAAAAATTAGGAAATTAAGAGTATTTCTTTTTGTGAGAGTTTCATTTTGTATAATCTAATAATTATTCAAAAGTTGCGCCATCTTTCATTAATATAAGATTGCAGGGTTGGCCTGATTTAAATCAAATTATATTTTTATTTAAATCATTGATTAAAAAATATGCTTTTTAATTGGATTTATTGGTAAAAGTAATTTTTGAAACAATTTATATTGTGTTATTAAGAGTAAAAGTGATAGGTACTTTGTGCGGTGAACGTAGAAGTTTGCACGACGAGCGAAGCGAGTCGTTCAATTACTTACATGCGAGGCACACAAAGACAGTTTTACTCTTAATGACACGTACTATTTTTTGCTTCAAACGTTTCTGGACATAATTTACTACTCGACGTTCAATTTTTAGGTTATCAATTTAAATCTGTAAATTGTTGATTACATAGAGAGTAAAACGATGGATAGCCTTGACTTGTCTTCGGTTATCCAAGAATTTGCAAGACAAAAGGCACGTCGTAAATAAAATAATTTAATTTAGTTTACAAATTTAATAACCATATTTAATCTGTTTGCATTGATATCAGATCTTTATATTAACATAAAAATAATAATAATAATTATACCAACTTAAAAAAAAAATAGGTGGGAGGAGGGGCGGCAAATTTTAGTTTGCCTAAGGGCGGCAATTTCGTTAATCCGCCCATGATTCGAAATAATAAAGTTGGTCTCCATAGCTGGAAAGAATTAATTTTATTCTATTTTAATTTCGGTATAGGTCTTTCATTTTTATAATATTTTATTTTCATAATAAGGTATTCTGTATCTCTAATCATCTCACCGTGAGTATTTTTTAACGTGAAACATGGGGATTTATCATATCCATGGTAAGGACTTGATATTTGATTGGCAGCAATGTATATTTGTTTGTCTCATTTAAAATGAAACCTACAAGGCCTACAACAAGTGCAACAACAATTTTAAGAACATGATTATCAACTATGAGTTTAAAATAGTGCTCCATTTTTTGAACGAATAAAAGTTAAATTCTAGCAAACATTACAATTTACATTGTTTACTTTGTATTTTAATGTGTTAGTAATAAAAGATAATTATAATGGTAGAACACGAAATCCAAGACAAATTTTGTGCAAGGTTTCTATTAATATAGCTTAGCTCTCATACAAACAAGAACATATATTTGGTTTATAGTTACTGAAATGTTGAACTAAAAATTCAAAATTGTAACCAGCAATTCTTTCGTGAGAAATGTACTGTATAAACCACTAAATTTATTAATAATGGAACAGAAAATTATACGATATCATGTCTAGTGGACAGAATAGTCAATTATTGATCTAAGAACCCGAGTTCGAATCTTGTTGATTCTAATTCATTATATCTATTTCACAGAATAGGTTTATACAGAAGCGACAGTAAGACGGAGAAACGAAAATTAGAGAGAGATGGGGAAAGTCAACAAATTTAAAGGGCTCATTGTTTAAAATCGGAATGCTCCAAGGTCATAGAACTGAATAGTGTAACATGAAAGGTACTGACACGGAGTGTCGCTTCTGTATGTAACTATTCTATGTCTATTTCTCATATGAAAAATTATAATGATAATTCCACACACTTCATTTTCACCCAACCAGGATGCATTATTTGATGACCGTAGGTAGATTTTCAGTGAAGAAATTTGATAAAACCACAGTATCCAAATCATGGTTACATTTTGTTGATCAAAAAATTTTTATTTTATGTTTTATCATTCATGAAATAATCAAGTAAATATTATTCGAACTATGAATTTAATTGATAAAATTTACTCCTAATTCCTTCGAGTAACGACAACTCGTGTTAAAGATGACTCTTAAATCACGAAGCGAATAATTATTCGTAAATTTTTCTGATAAATTCATGAGTCTTACTTTACATATAAATAAATATTACTATCTTGAAGGAAAAAATTGAATTAATTTATTAGCAAGCAATAAGATTGAATCTGATTGTCTATGATGAAGATAGAATTGTAGGACGACTTGAAATTTGAGAATATCCCTCGAGGAGACGATTCTACGCCAACTCCTTCAAACTCTCTTGAGATATTAGTTTCGAATTGCTCTTCATACAAGTGTCCATTCTCAAACAACAAATAGAATTATGATAGTTACACTGTAGAAGATATAACAATTTGGCAGATTCGGTTGCTCTTCATTTTGTTCAAGGAAATATGCAATCTTGAATACCATGAAAGCAACTGTGCCCACCCAACTGCCAATTGCAAAATTTTGAATTAAATGAAAATTGCAATATTTTTTTTTTACAAAATTAGCTAAAAATTTTACTTAAGACACTTAAAAAATACGACGTTTAATATTAAACAAAAAATATAATTCTTTTTAAAAATTGATTTGAGCCACAAAGTCACGTTTTCTGAAGTATATATCATATATAATTATTATTATTCCAGTTTCAAAGCAGGACGCGAAATATTTTTTTCTTATTTAAGAAGAATAAAGACTTAGTTAAGATCTACTATAACACTATGACCCATAAAAGTCCTGCAAATTTAATTACAAAAAATGAAAGGTAATTGACAAAAAAATTTGGACAAATTAATAGATATCATTGATTCACGACATGCTAGACGGATAATTCTAAATCGAATGTAATTCAAAGCATCGAAATAGCAAATATCGTAAATTTTTGGCAACTTATGACAGTTTTTCCATGCGACATTTCTCTATTAATCAATGGTTAAGGTAATAGGCCCTCAGAGTTGCTTTATTTCTTGTTGTATAACATTTATTTATTAAGCAAAATATTGGTTTTGAATACTTTGGATGCCCACCTTAAAAAATGTCGGACCGGCCTGTGCCCACCCAAGTAAAAATGGCTGACGACGTCACTGAGTATTCACTACCTTAAATTGTTACAAAGTAAAACAACTAAATTCAGGTTTTTTCAATTTTCTTATTTTTCACCGAATCGTTCCAAAAAGACGAAGGTATATGTGGAGAAAATATATCATGTTGACAGATTGACAGCATTTGTTAGTATTGAAACACACAACCACAAAACAGGTGTGACTACAATAAATAAAAATATTTGTAGAAAAAAAAATAGTTATATTTTACGATTTTCGTACAAAAATTATTGTAGAAAAACCTCTTGCGTGATTTTTTTTTAATTCGTTCTATTGCAGCGCTCGAAGTTCGCGCCACAAAATACTCATCCAGGAAAATGGCGTTCCCACTCTTGATATGGTCAGCCAGTACGGTTGTGTGGTCGTGGCGTGTCTTGTCTGATCGTGTAGATAAGCAACATAGCCCGCCCTGTCCATTTGGATGGGTTGCCGCACAACGGCTCGGTGTGTGCTGGCCTTGCAGAGACTGTAGGATGACAACCTGCATCGCTAAAATGCAAGTAAAACATGTCACGAAACAAGTACTTCAGGTACTTGAGGCCCTGTTCCACATAGGAATGTTGTGCCATTGATTGATTTGATTGATTGAATAAACAAAAAATTGCAGTTTACAAAATTTATACAAAGTAAAATTAGAATTTGTTTATTATGTTAATAATGCCTGACCACTAAGCTACCCAACCCTCCACAACAGATTTAAACCCTGCATAAGTCAATTTCAAAATCTCTTCATTTAACTATACATACCTATTTATTACACCTACCTAATACTATTATATTTCCAGGAGAAATTCTGGAACGAACACTATCCTCCACATCTCTGCACGCGTTGCAGCGCGCATACTCCACCCCCCTCCCGCTGGACCGAGGCCGCGCCACCATCCCCCGCTGCAACGGCGGGCTGGCGCACGCGCACACCCACTCACACACCCACGCGCACGAGCTGCGGGTCCTCGACACCGCCGTGCCGGACTTATGAAAGATGGACAAGACCACACAGACCAGGGGGGGGGAGGCCTACATCTCCAGGGAGTGCGGGGATAGCGGCAGCGAGGCCTCCACTGTCGGGAAATAGTGGGGGAAGTCTGTGTGGTGGGGGAGGACTGCAGCCAATCACATGCAGTGAGGAACAGGGAAGAGTTGTGGTGGGGTGTATGGCAGCCAATTAAAGTGGGAGAGGAAGACGCATGGTAGGGGAACAGCCAATGAAAATACGTAAATCTAAAGTGATATAAGTGGTGGGACAGTTTAGAGGTGGGAGAAGCAAGGGAAGAGTTATAGAGGGGTGGGTTACAGCTAATTAAAGTGGGAGAGGAAGACTCATGGTAGGGGAACAGCCAATCACGTGCAGTAAGAAACAGAGGTGGGAGAAGAAAGTAGAAAAGAGTTATGGTGGGGTGTGTTACAGCCAATTAAAGTGGGAGAGGAAGACTCATGGTAGGGATACAGCCAATGAAAATACGTAAACCGAAAGTGATATAAAAGTGGGGATAAAGTGATGGGAGTAGTGGAGAAAAGAGTAGGGATAAAAATGTGTGGTTAGGGAAATTATCAACCAATGAAAATACAATTTAAATAAAATTAAAAGAACAACAATAAATAAAAATACAGTGTAATAGAAAAATAAATCTTAGATCTAGAAAAGTTTTATATATTTAGTGCTCCAACAAAAAATATTTTGAGAACATTTAAACAAATATTAAATATAAAAATTGAATATACTTACTTACAGTATAGTTCAATATATTTTGAAAAATAATAAATATGTGTTAAAAAACGAATATCCTATTCTATAACTCAGTGGTTATTTTTTAACCAGCTTCTAAATTTTTTCAGCAATGAAAATAGAAATATTAAATCCTCACTTGTAATGTTTGTTTATATTTATCAAAAATTTTTGCAACTGGTTAAAAACTAACCACTGAATTACAGAATAGGCCTCCTATAATGTTATGAGTATTATAACAGCCGCAGATGTCAATTAAATTTCGAGCTCGTAAGCGAGGATTTTAAGACATCGAAGGCCTGGTATGATTCATAACATCCATGGTTTGTTCAATACTTTACCGGTTTCAGGTATTGAAGACGTTAATAGTAAATATTATTTTATAAAATTCTATTGTCAATAGTATATTGTGAAACAAGTACAGAAAGTTGCCTATTTCTCATAAGGTGTTAAAGTTTCGGCACGAGACGATGTCGAGTGCTGGAATCACAAAAGTGAGCAATAGGTAATTCTGCACAAGTGGCATGCTATACTTTTTCTATGACCACACTACTAAACGTTACAGAATAATGAAAAATGCACGAAATCTATTTAACATAAAAAACAATATGACATACTTAACCTCACAAAGAGTAGTTTCACGCATGCGCATTGTTGGCAATTATTGTGAGAAATGACATTTCCCACACTGCGCATGCACAATGCTGGCAAATACTGTGAGAAACGATTTCTCACACTTTAACCCACGATTATACGCAACTTTGAAATATTATATAGTGTGAGAAAAGTGCTACTTTACATAGTGGTCGTAGAAAAAAACGCTTTTGTGGTCAAGTTTATATGGGTAGATGTGGTAACAATTATATTATCCAATTAACCCATGTTATTTTGACAAGTCAGTACAGTAATAATATTACCGTACAGATACAGTTATGAACAAAGATTTATTGTACTGAAACCGGTAATAGTTATTTATGATATAAGTGTTAAAAGTGACATTTTATGAGTGAGTGGGGAAGTTTGAAACGAGGCGAAGCCGAGTTTAACAAACCCCACGAACGAAATAAAATCACTTTTAACACAAATATCATACACTATTTTTCCTACGACCACAGTTATGTACCTATTAGTAAATAAAAACTAAGCATTAGAATGACATTTATGACAGGTCATGATGTATTTGTTATGAACAACTGAACATAAGACGTGTTAAAAGTAAATTTGTTTTTTACTTTTAACACGTTGTCAATGGCAACGTTTTAAAAGTATTTACTGTGTTATAAACTGTTATTTTTAACTTGCTAAGCAACCGTTAAAAATACTATTTTTAACAGTGGTCGTAGGAAAAATACATTAAAAGTATGGCTCATTATTTAAGTAATCGAGTGTAAAAACAAAGACATTTAAATTGTGAAAAATGTGTAGATTTTGTGAAATATAAACTTTAAGTAAAGTGTAAAAAACTAGCTTTTAAATTAATATATCATACTAACAAAAAACAGTGTTTATAATTTCAACGGTACTATGAACAATATTTTGAACTTTATAATCCAAATAGTGATACAGACTAAATATCTTAAAAATAATTATATTATATACTTATATATAACGTACGAGTATTGTATATAACGAAATTGCCTAAAATTCGGATAGGGTTCTAATTCATTCAATATAATACGTGTTCATTAGATTTAAATATCTCAATTTGTAAATAATCCTACACTGTGAAATAAACCGCTATAGAAATGGTTATTTTAAATAAAGTAGTTTATAATATTACTGGTGACTTGAATTTTAATTGCTTGTCGCCATAGTAACAGGGAATCTTCCGTGCTTTCTTTTGTTTATCAAATGCGATTTGAAGAATCATCAAAGTGTTGGATAAAGTCACGTGACTTACTTTCAATATATCACTTGTACCATTAATAATTATTATTAATTAAGTTTATTAAAAATAATTTTTTATATACCAAGGTTGAGAACAGTATTATTATTGACCTAGCGATTATGTCCTGAGGTGCGAAGAAACCGAGGGATACAAGGCGCCGGTCTGTAATGGTCTTTTCAGCTGTTTTATATATATTTTCCTTTTCACTACTAGCATATAAATCCCAATCTTACATCATTGTTTCTTTCAGTAGTTTATACTTTTCTTGAGTTCTTTAAAAAGTAATAGTTTGCATTATTGACTTGTTAATAATAATTTATTTTTTATCATGAATAACAAGTCAACAGTAGTGAAAAACAATTTATCATGTCAAATAAAGGTAAATAATGATGAGTTTCCAGGCTAGTAGTGAAATTTTATTTTATTCACTACAAGGTTATAATGGGGTCCTCTCTATGTTTAAAAAAAAATTTAAATTAAAATTTATCTAATTTGAAAGCGAGGTGTAGTTTCAAAAAGTTTTAATTCTTATTTGTTAAGCCGTAATATTTTTAAGTGTTCTGTGACGTAGATGTTATGGTAGTTCGGTTCTCAAACAGTGGGGTTCACTAAAAATTTAAATTACATAAATTGATCTATTTCAACAGTTATAAAAATATATAAATATGTTTTAAATAACTATTGTGTTCCTTACTTGAAAATATGCATAAATAATAAGCATTTTAATAAAATAATTTATAAATGATTACGAATATTATAGTCCGAGTTTTGACAACCACTGACATGATTTTGCTACCTATGTCATTCAATATATCTTTCATTTTTGTACCGTGAATTTTAATTAATTAATATTTTTCACAAATTTTTCTGGTCGGACAATATTTAAAACTATTTTTTTCTAAATTTAGATTAGTCCTGAAATATGCTTTGTATTTTGTATTTAATTACTTGTTATTGATTAGTTGTGAAATATGACATCTGACTGTCATAGTCAGATGTCATATTTCACAACTAGTATGATTGAAAGTAGCAAGAATTTGAAATTGGGTAGATGTGTGAGAGAGAAAGGTGTAATATTGTGACGTAGATGTTAAGGGCACTAAAAATTGGAATAACTTAAAAACGAATAATTGTTTTAAACTTTAAAAGATGCTATCGTACAGTATTAAAGTCTAGATTGGCTATAAGTGATCAATTTCCTAATTTGCTACTATGCTGGAGGATTCCATTATAAGAATTATTTATGAAATGTATTTCATCAAAATACCACTTACGGTTTAGTAGTGAAAAATTCATTTTTGGTGCAATATAAAGTGCATGTCACTTTTCAATATAAAATATGAAAGACAATGAATTCATGAAGTATACAGAGTTCAACAAACTCTAAAGAGAATATCAATTTTTAAATTGAAAAATGCACTGAATTCATCACGGAAACGATTCTAGTGGTCATTTTTCTTAAAACAATCGCTCATATTTCCCCGTCAAACCTAAACAAAAGAGTAACGAAGATGTATAGTCCACGTGCAAATAGTTGATAACATTATATAGTTCGAGAAAGCGAGAAGTCTATTGTTGTGCTCACAATGCTCAAGCGTTATACTCCAAAGCGTGAAGTTTGTATATATTGTACATTTCAAAAAGACTTTTATTGCTTTCATTCATTTGTAAATTCATATGTTATTCTATTTATTTATTTATTTGTTTATTATTATATAACAAATCTAGTCACCGGAATTTTTTATTATTATGTATAATTTTTCTTGCTAAACATATTTATTTATAGCAGTTTTATAATGTTAATGTTGTATTTAATTTTTAAGTATTTATTAATATAGTTGGATAAAGAGATATTTGAAACTCATTTTAGAATAAGCCTAGTTACCTTATAAAATTTTATAGGACTTACAAAACGTAAAATTTTTTTAGGGAAGTACTTTCTTCTGTTGTATAATACCATGGACCATATATGAAACTTGTGTTCAAAATATTTCTTAATGGGCTATATGAACACTGTCGAATTGAAGGGAAAAAAAGTATATAAACAAAAATTAGTCATTGTGACTACCAATAATAATGACAAAAATTATATATTATCTTACAATTTTCACTGAAATTAGCATTTGAAATTAAAATTTATGTAACGGCGCCATATCTCTGACGTCACGTAGGAGAATGAGAGAGCAGTTTACAATGCTAAAAGTGGAAATTTAATTAGCCTATTTTTTTTACTTAATGATAAATTAGTCATAACTATTAATGAAACAATATATAAAATATCATTATAGGTAATTCATAGTATAAAATAAAATATTTTGATACTACACAACAGATTGTTTTGGTGTAAATTTGGTTGGCATTGAAATGTCAACATTGTCAATATGATATGATGTTCGAAGGCTGTTCAGTGTTTACATACATCTTTTTAAAAATGGAATCTGGGTAATCTGCCAAATGTAGATTATTCTACGATAGATATTTTTTTGACATGAATTGTTTATTAAATTCTCCTACGTGACGTCATAAATCCCTCTTCAAAACTGTATTATTGTTTTTCTCTGGAACTATCAACAATTAAGCGATGCAAAAATACGGATAATTTAATTTGTACAGAATCATAAAATAGTAGAAATAAAATGTGGTCATATTCCCAATTATGTACTTTTAAATCTAAATTAAAATATTCAAATAATAATGCATTTTAAATATACTCCAATTTGTAATTTGAAAAAAGAATAAAAATATTACAGGGATACTTAATTAATAAGAAATGATTCCTGACCACCAAGCTTCCCAACCGTCTTAAAAGGTTTTGAACACTGCAAAGTCAGTTTCAAATATCTCTTCATTCAACTAAAGTATTACCAAATAACATCCATAATACGTCATCCTAAGTTTTGGTATACATATTTTTCTTTTTATTATATTATTGTAATTGATGAGTTTGTAATATAACAAAGCAATATGTAAATACTGTAAATAATGTAAAATAATTGTTACACTTCGAATTCGATATCAGTAGTAATAAAACAAGACGTTGATGTAAAAATTAGTATCGTTGTTATTTTTACTGTATTACAATGTCAATTTGTAAAAACTTGAATATCAATATACATATACTTGAAACAAGTGACTTTTTTTAAATCATTAAACATTAATTATTGACAAATGCAAATTATTTTCACACTTTTTATTTATTTAAAGAGTACTCCTGTACCTAATTTAGCTGAGAGGAGTCTACTTCAAATAAATTTAAATAAATAAATATTTCATGAAATTTTAAATATTCTTACAGAACAAAAATAAAATATGCAGACAAATAACATAATGGTATTCCAATATCACATTATGTTACTGAATAACATGAGGCAAATAAAATCTAGATGACAATTACACTTTTTCTAGACAATTTTACTTGCATTTTAGAAGTGTATCAATGTATTAAATAACTTCAGTATGCCTTTATAAAGCAATGCGTGCAATACAATTGAAAATATATACAAATTTATAGGGTGTTCCATTTAAAAAATATATATATATAAAAATTGTAGAATACTATGAACATTTTTGAATGATTTTAAGATAAAATTATTTTTCTTAATTTATAAACAAGCTCCTCTTCATCCACAGTTAGCACGCCCCTGGTTTTATTCTCTTTCATTAAAATTATTTAAAATATTGTTATTTTATTTAGAATAATATCAAAATTGCTATTAATATTGAAGATATTGTATTAGTATGTTTAAATTTTATTTATAAACAAATAGTAAAAAAAAACATTTTTAAATTGATGCCAATGTTGTAAATTAATCGTTAGAATTTATTAAATGTTAATAATAAGAATAATTTTATTATTTATATCTAGTTCAAAGGTTAGTACAGTATATTACGGAGATATTTCTGAATCTACCAATTATTGTTCTTTTTACTATTTAGAAAACTCATCTGACATCTCACTTTAAACTGTCGCGAGATGACAAAAAGAATGCTTACGTCAATAAAAGCAGTAACACTCTTATAAAACTTAAAATAATTTATGATTTATAATGGGTTAATTTCTTGATGTACGATTGGAATCTCCAAATCTGTGTTCAAAATTATTCACTTTTAAACTTATCTGACAAAAATTAACAATTGGATTTGTTTATTTTAATGTAATATAACAACAATAAAAATATAAGATAGATTTTTTATAAAACTATAATAAAACTCAATAAACTAAAGTAATTTCCGTACACATTGAAGCATACATCAATTACAAGTAATTGTAAAGTAGGTATTTTGTATTCATTACTCATCAATACTGTAGGAAATTTTGAGAATTTCCAAGTCATTCTTTTAGATAATATACTTTCCTCAGATTCATTTAAAGATTTAAACTATGCCAAAAATTTTGCGCATTCACACTTTTCCTCAGAAAAAATGTTTTCAATATTACATTTTCCAAAGAAATGTTTACTCTTAAACAAGTAAATCTGTAAACAAACATTGAAGTTCAATGTCAGAATTTCACTTAACATGCATGTGTAACTATTGCATGAATGAATAACTAAATATATTACAATAATTAAATTTATTTTTAAAACTTGTACTTATATTCATAAAAATGAGTAGCCACAAACCCGAATTAGTTATATCCTTTGTTAACATCCTAAAATGTTAAACTAACTCCAGTCCCAATACATAAAAAGAATTAAGTATATTATTTAGTTCCAAAGATAAATCAAATAGATTTGTAGTGATATTTTGATAATTTAAAAGTAACAAACTTTTATTATACGCATGATATTAAAGTAGGTACACGATATCAGCCAAAGTAGTAACGAAAGTAAAACTTTACAGACCCTTATGTAAAAATTTGACTTTACGAACGCATTGGTCATACTGAATTTTAATAGTATTATATTTTAGCAGTAACTAAAATAACAAACATATCATTTTATAATATTATTGCTGAATTTATTTATTATTTATATTTGATAATAATTTATCTGATTTCATGCAGACGATATCTAAACAGGTGTAAACAAATGAAAATTATAAAGAAATATTTGACACTTTGACATTACGTTTGTTATCACAACTATCCCCTTCTCAATAGCTAGCTGACGTTCTACAAACACAAAATGCTACTTATTTATGTTATTAATAATTTTAAAATTTCGGAAAAAAAAATAATGTATATCTAAAGACTCAGGTATTTTTTATTACTCACATGGTTTATTCTCCTCGATTATCGCTTCGTAGAATAAATTCTATATGCGTAATAAAAAATTATACTTAAGTTCCTTGATACACAAATAACAATTTTTTTCGAGATTTTTTTAATATATTTTTTTATTTAATTTGTATTACATGGAATAGAAACGTTAAAGTTTCTCTTTTTTATTTTATAATCTAGTAATATTTAATTAAATTTTTCTGATTTTTAACGTTCATTTCGATCTTTCACTGTACATTGTGAAAATCATATCATTTTAAACTAAAATAAATAAATACATATATTTAATTATTACATGTCAGAGAAACTTTAAGAATGCTTTGCGCTTACGTAATTATAGTGTTTTACTTGTAGGTTGTCAAATATCACTGCAAATCCGCCAAACTAGTGGAGTTACCTTTGGAATTAAATAGCATAGTTAATCCTTTTTATGAATTAGGACTGGAGTTGTTTGACATTTTAAGGTGTAAGAGGTATAACTAACCCCGATTACTGAGTGTTAATAAAAAAATGCAATTTATATAATTAAAAATAAATTGCTATTCATGATATATGTCAGATATTGGTTAAAGTATCATAAAAAGGCATATTACTAATACCGGAAAATTTTTATGATATAATAATTTACATATTGTTTGCGTAAAAAAAATTCATAGAACTGTAATCAAGATTAAAACTGATGTTATTTGAATACTAAATATTTATTAATACATTACACCTTTCTACAAATGTATACATTATATCTGAACAAAAAATAATACAACTCAAAACTAGTGTATAAAACATCTTATTTTCTTTTTCTGAGACAATATTTAATAAACTTGCAGTCGCGAATTATACATTAGACGTAAGAATCGGGCACTTGGGGCTACATAATCTCAGGGGCCACAAAATCTCAGGAGTGTTTTATAAAATACAATTAAGACATGCAAATGAGCTTTCTCTACTTTTAGCTGTGTAAACAAACAGATAATCTTTTGGCAAAACAGGTACTTGTAGCAGTTCGTGTATCTTAAGATTTTACTGCGTCTGTGGTGAATGATCTTTTTCTGTTCTAAATGTGTGAAAAAATATTTGCGAAACTCGGTAACATAGTTAAATTTATAAAATTTATCAATAATGTTAATAGAAAATTATGTGGGTAGTTTAGATATCAGATTATGATTTTATTAGTGATAAATTTGCTTAAATTAAAAGTTAGGAAAGTACTATTAAAAATTATTAAAAATGTTATATATTTCATATCTTTTTGTTTAAATATATTTTTTCTTCAAACATCATAAAAGTGTCATATTTTGTGACGTGATTCACAAGGTAGCAGTTTAATTTTTATTCCACCGGATTAGAAATGTATATACTTCTACACCACTGGTGTAGAAGTAAAATAAATATGTATCCATAGGAACTATACATGTAGAATAAAATAGTATATTGTGTTATTAAGAGTAAAAGTGATACTTTGTATGGCGAGCATGGAAGTTTGCACGACGAGCGAAGCGAGTCGGACAATTGCATGCGAGGCACACAAAGACACTTTTACTCTTAATAACACATGCTATTTTTTCTTCAAACTTAGAAATTTTAAAAAATAAATTACTATTTGACGTTTAATATGTAGGTTACCTGTCAGTTATTCATAATTTTTAGTAACTTTATTCTTAGGTTATCTAGTTTTTATAGTGACATTTAGGGCGATATTACAGATTTCTATTGTACAAGTTACTTCTTATTGGCTATACGGCGGCGACAATATTATACGGCGGCGACAATATTATACGGCGGTTAGAATAAAAAATTATATTATGTTGGTATAGAAATTAAACTTCAACCTTGTTAATCATGTCACAGAAGATGTCACTTTTATGACGTTTGAAGAAAAAATAATTTGTATCACAGAAATCTGAAATATTGCCCTAAATAACGCTACAAAGTTAGATAACATAAAAGCTCATTTCTAGCTACGATTTTAATTTTATGTTTTCGTTTTAATTTTATGTTTTAATTTTAATTGTACGTTTTAATTGCAGTACAGATGTGCTGTTTCTTGCTATGTTTTATTTATTTTAATTTTATTTCATATTATCATTGAGGTTATAAAATATCTCCTTCCACCTTTCTGATCTATTTTTTATATTATTTGTTTTTTATTAAAATTACAGCTACAGCTATACCGCAAATTTCCCATCTTTTCACAATTTCTATGAACAAAACAGCACAATCCATTTTAAATTTTGGATATTATTAATATTTATTTATGATATTCAATATCAATTTTCTTTACATATTCTGAGACGTAAATTTGACATTTTAAGACAGCTGACAGTTTTAATTTTTAGTTATAGTCAGTTATAGTAAGTCTGTAGATTGCCTTCTCAAGTTTCATTCCCAGCTATTGTTTTAATTATTATTTTGTTTTAGTTGCAAGAAAAGTATATCATATACCTATGTGCTTAATCATTCTTTGCACGTGTTTTACTTTTAATTTTAGTTCAAATTTTATTTTTTACTTGCAAGATTATGCATACTTTCTGAAACTAAAAATTAAAACTGTCACCTGTCAATTTTACATCTCCGAATATGTAAAGAAGATTGAATCATAAATAAATATTAATAATAACCAAAATCGAATTTAAAATGGATTATGCTATTTTGTACAAAGAAACTATGAAAAGAACAAGAATTTGTGGTATTGCTGCAGCTGTAATTTGAACGAAAAACGAACAATATAAAAAGAAAAATAGATCAGAATGGTGGTTTCACCTTATAAATAAACATTGGGTTCAAAAAAGGATATTTTACAACCTCAATCACGTTATCATAAAATAAAAACGAAAAATTAAAATATAGCAAGAAACAGCACATCTGTGCTGCAATTAAAATTAAAACATAAAATTGAAATTAAAACTTAAAATTAAAACCATTACTGGGAATGAGCCTTAAAATGCTATAAAATTTAAAACATAAAACTAACAAAAATTCTGATATATGAATGAGCCTTTAGGCACATAAGCATATTGTATACTTTTCTTGCGACTAAAACATAAAATTAAAATTAAAACTGTAGCTGCAAATAATACTTAAGAATGAAGTTACAAAAAACCGTCAACAAATACAGATTTAAATTGATAACCAATAAATTCTAAATCAATTATATAGATTTTTTTTAAATATCTACGTTTGAAGAAAATAATACATAAATTGTCAAAGGTAGATTGTAAATATATCACAAACAAAAAAAAAGAAAATCTGCCTGCTAACAATAACTCATGAAACAATACTCTTCCGTATTACCATATGAATAAATTTAGCACACACACATGCACACATACACCGCACACATACGTAAGTGGGTACACATAAACAGAAGCACTTGTCGGTACTTAAGTACATACGTCGGAAGGACGGCGCAAGAAGGCCGGTATATATACAGCCAACAAGCGCTTGCATGTCAGTGCAGGTACAGACCAAGTGCAACATGAACATCATCGGGTTCGTCTTGGTAGCCATCGTCGGGGTTACCCAAGCAGCTAAGTTGCGTGAGTATCTCTAGGGTAAATTAGAACAACTAGGAAATGGGAAGAGTATCACTTCATCATTAAATCATCATCAAATCATAGGAATAGGCAATGTTATCTAACGTTCTAATTCATAAACTGTATAACATTAAATTTAAAATATTCATTTGTTTCATAGCTACGCTGCTAAGTTGCGTGAGTATCTCTAGGATAAATCATCACAAATTGGGAAGAGTATCACTGCATCATCATCAAATCATAGCAATAGGCAACGTTATCTAATGTTATTCTAATTCATAAACTGTATAACCTTAAATTTAAACTATATTCATTCGTTTCATACCTTCGCTGCTCAGTTGCGTGAGTATCTCTAGGATAAATCATCACAACTAGGAAATGGGAAGAGTATCATCAAATCATATCAATAGGGAACTTATGCCCGTATTCATAAAACATTCGTTATAATTATAACGCTTCGTTAAATATTTTCTCCAATAACATAAGTCGTCTATGATGAAAAATAAAATTTTTGGTTTGTCTACTGTTTTATAATTTGTAAAAAAAATTAACGAAGCGTTATAACTATAACGAACGTTTTATGAATACGGACATTAGTCTAACGTTATTCTAGTTCATAAACTGTATAATCTTAAATGTAAAATATTCATTCGTTTCATCCTACGCTGCTAAGTTGCGTGAGTATCTCTAGGATAAATCATCACCAATTGGAAAGAGTATCACTGCATCATCATCATATCATAGCAATAGACAACGTAATCTAACGTTATTTAGTTATTCTAATTCATAAACTGTATAACCTTAAATTTAAACTATATCCATTCGTTTCAAGTTCGCAATATTAAAATCATTTTTCGCGTATCTGTAGGATCATCAAATCATCACAAATTGGGAAGAGTATCACTGCATCATTATCAAATCATAGCAATAGGCAAAGGAAATCTAACGTTATTCTAATTAATAAACTGTGTAACCTTAAATTTAAAATATCCATTCGTTTCAAGTTCGTATTATTACAGTTATTTTTCACGTATCTCTAGGATCATCAAATCATCACAAATTGGGAAGAGTATCACTGCATCGTCATCTAATCATAGAAATAGGGAACGTAATCTAAAGTTATTCTAATTCATAAACTGTATAACTTTAAATTTATAATGTACTATACATTCGTTTCAAGTTCTCATCATTATTGTTATTTTTCAATGCTGACCAATTTAGTTTCCAAAGTTAATTTGCGCATTACTAATCGGTAAATTATTTTGAAAATTACATACCGAACGGAGAATCAATAAATAAATTTAATATAAATGATCAAAATTTCTACACGACCAGGATCAAATCATCGCATATTGGGAAGAGTATCACTGCATCATCATCAAATCATAGCAATAGACAACGTAGTCTAATGTTATTCTAATTCATAAACTGTATAACCTTAAATTTAAAATATCCTTTCAACTTCTCATCATTACTGTTATTTTTCAATGTTGGCCAATTTCGTTTCCAAAGTTAATTTGCACATTACTAATCGGTAAATGATTTTGAAAATTACTTACCGACCGGAGAATTTAATAAATATATGTAACAAAAATGATCGAACTATCTACTATATACTAACTATATCTATACGTCAAGTTGTGTCCCAAGGTGCAAAGCAACAAGACAAGATTTTGCATAACTTTGTCATGTCTTGTCGAGACGGCAATATTACTAACGAACTATTTTCACCGTTATTTCTGACACAAAAACATAACCACAAATCAAAAATTACAGATTGGAACAAATGTTTGAAAAATATCATAGAAACGGTTTTTCGTTTTTCATTAATAATTTTTAATATACCTCATTTTAGATACTTTTTTTGCTGATGTTGAGAAAAAAATTAATTTTGATTGTGAAAAAATAGTACAACATTACGAACGGTAATAAGTCCTTACAGTTTTCTGAATTCACCATTCCTTAATCAAAGCTTGATCCACTGATCAAGTCTGATCCATTCAATCACCATTAAAAAATCAATCAATCCATCATATTCCATTAATCAAGCTTTGATCATCTTTGATCCTCGTTTTGACATATGTATTTATGTACACAAGATTTTGGTTGTTGATTTTCACAAATCTATATGAATCAATATCATTTCTCTCCCTTTCGGTCGTCTTTGCAATTTAAATTTTTTTTTAGACTTAAAAAATAAAATTATACGTCACAATCAACTAAAAATGACAAAGTCTTACAATTATATAAAATATAAAAAAACCAAACAAAACTGTGAATCAAATTGGTGAATTGGAACAAATATTGAGCTACGGATCAGCTTGATTCTTCAATCAGTTGATCATTAATCAATGAACTAATTGTGAATTCGGCTATAATATTCTATTAAAAATGACAACTCTTAAATAAATATGTCAAATACTTCTAAATTTTAATTTTGTTGTACAAAAACATAATGAGTATTACGATCAATAAGTACTCTTCCTTATTAAATAAACTAATATTGCCATGAAATAATGGATGTTTGCTTATCTAGGCCGTGAAATGATTGTTTAGCTTATAGAATAATTAGGAAAGCAAATATATTTCACGGCCAGGTTATATAGTTTTCGCAATTGCTATATGTACATAACAAAATATCTTGAATAATTTATTTATATGCTTGATTTTTATCTAATAATGCTCAATTGAAGTCCAATGTAAAAATCATAATCTTTATTTCAAATTTATTTAATCCAATTGTAATCCATTTATATTTAAATAAACTAAAGTGCCCTAATACTTCATGTAATTCATCTTCAATCTTCAAGAAACAGTTTAATGCCTCAGTATATAATAAACTACTTTATTGTTACTAATATATTATTCTGATTTCAGCATCATACATAACACCATGCAAAAGATCTGCCATAGATCTAAACGAATGTGCCATTAGAAACGGCCAAGCTGCCATTTCGACTTTAGTACAAGGTATGGTAAACATCATTAACAATTTTACTTTTTCTTAAATTATATATAAACTTTTTTCTATTAAAATAATACATTTTGCAGTAAGTGCAGAAAGTAGCCTATTTCCTACGAGGTGTGAAAGTTTCGACACGAAACGAAGTCGAGTGCTGGAATCACACAAGGTGGGAAATAGGTGATTCTGCACGAGTAGCACAGTATACTTTTTCTACGACCACAATGCTAAACGTTCAGGAACAAAAATACCTACACGAAAGCTATTTGACATAACAAACAATATGGCGCATGTAATCTTACAAAAACTAACTTACTTTAACCCACAATTGTGAGAAATACTCAACTTTGAAATTGAGCGTGAGAAAAGTGCCAGTTTCCATAGTGGTCGTGAAAAAAAATCGAATACTTTTCAAAAAATTCATATTAACTTTCAATTTTCATATGGGGTTCAAAGTTGTCTTTGACTTAAGTATAGATTTTTTTTCTCTTTCCAACGATATAAATCACATATACATTAAAGTGAAAATAAAGTAAGAAATTAGAAAATTATTGATTTTATTCATTTTGGTCAAGTATGCTTGGGAAACAAAAGATTTTTGATTTTCTTTTCAAACCACACTAGACCAAAGATGAATAAAATCAATAATTCTCTAATTTCTTAGTTTATTTTCATTTTAATGTAGATGTAGAGAAACCAAGTCTCTATTTAACTACACTAAAGACAACTTTGAGCCCCATGTGAAAATTGAAAGTTAGTATAAATTTTTCAAAAAGTGTTAGAGTTACAGAAATCTTGAAAAAAAAGTGTCTTTAGGATGTGCAAACTAGAAACTTATATGGATTGAAACAAGAAAGTTATAAGACAAAAAGTAAATTTGCCAAAATCTGTTTTTTGCTCACATCTAGTGAGCTTCGCATTTTTTCGGAAAAACAAAAACATGGTTAAATGGTCAACTAATGCGGTAACTTTACCCCAATTTAACCGATTTCGTATCTCTTACGATTCTTAATATTCCACTGGTTTGTAAAAAAAAAATTAGAATTTATGTAGAAATTTCATCAAAAACATTTGAAGTCACATTTACATTTAAATTTCAAGAACATCAATCAATGCATTAAACAAATGCCATAATATTTGTTTTACTATATTTATTTTTATTTACTAATAAACTGCGCAATGTTTTTATGTTTACTTATTTCCGTAGCATTTACTAAAAATTATCGATTAACTATTTACTAAAGTATTCCAAAGTATCAGTTTGTTGCCAATTATTAAGACATTCGTCAATTTTATTGCCCCGTGTTTTAAATTATATGCAAAATATGTCTCAATTACTATCATTACAAGTCTTTTAGTTCAAAACAGCAGAAACATATGTTTACTAACGGACTTGTAATATCTCGTTACATGTGTAAGTAGTGGCTAGGAACACAGTTCAGCAATTATTTATACGACCATTACATTATCTGGTTCTGAATTAGACTATTACATGTTTAGAGTAAATATAATTGCAGTAGCAGTGACAAGAAAAAATGTTCATCATAAAAAGTATCAATATACATTTATACAAAGTAAATAAATAATTTCTATATTAAACAACTTTTGATTGGCAGACATACAAATAGCATTAGCCACTACATCAGGTAATTGGAATAAAAAATTATCTTTAGTGAAATTGTTCATTTATAAGCTTTCATTTTACTTAGTTACCCATTTTAATTATGTATTTGCTTTCCCAAAAAAATACATACCTTATTAGATATGAGCAAAAAACTGATTTTGGCAAATTTACATTTTGACATAACTTTCTTGTTTCAATTCATACATGTTTCTAGTTTGTACATTTTTACGAAGAATTGATAGCGGACCTCAAAATATTTATAGCTGGTACAATTTTCGAAAATGTCGTACTAACTTTCAATTTTCATTTGGGGCTCAAAGTTGTCTTTGGTACTATTAAATAAAGATTTTTTTCTCTTTCCAACATGTACATTAAAATGAAAATATGCTAAAAAAAATTAAAGAATTATTGATTTTATTTGATTTCGGTTTTTTTTTAATAATTTTAGGAAAGAACAGAGTAAAATTAGCATAGCACTGAAAACGCGAATGACAAATATGTATAAGCGAGATATTAATTTTTAAAGTGTAAATTTTGGCTTCACACGTCATCTGTCTTCGCCAGTGATGAACAAACTATTGGTTTTAAAAATAAAATAATATTTAAATGAAATATAATATATAAATATGGAAATATTTCGACAATGATTCAGGACCCTATTGTCAATAAATCATGTGGAATTCCCTTCTCGATTCTATTATTTCCTTTCTAATCTTATAATTTGAATTTTAATAGAGTTTTATATAAATTTTTATATTTTTCAGGGGACAAAACATACAAAATACCAAACATGTTGCCGCTGAAAATTCCTCACGTCGAATTTGATGCCAGTAAATCACTGAAAATTTCCGTGAAAAATGCAGAAATCAGTGGATTGGCAGATGCACAAATCAAGGATGTTAAGTATGTATTGCAATTTCATTTGTTTTTCTTTCCTTCTTTGTTAATCCATCAGATAAAGTTCATTATCAACCTAAAAAAATAGTATTTCTTTTACTATAAAATTTTGTTAAAGTGTTTTAATGTTTAAGCACGGGCGTCGACTTTTAAAAATTTCATTGGGGGCAAAATTTTTAATAATGACTAAAATTAAAATATTAAATTGCTACGAAAAAGAAATATTAAAAAAGAATGAATGGAAATTTAAAAATCTTTATTTCCAATGAAAAATTTATTTTGTGCTCAGGCTTCAACAAACCAGAGCCCAATAGACGCTTTAAAATGCTCTAATTCATTATACACTGAAACCAAAATACAATCCAGAGTAGCCAAATCTGCTCCAGAATGTGCTCTGGTTTTAGCAGACTTAGTATTATAGGAAAAACTTCTGAGTGCTCTAATTCTTGACCCACCGAAACCAAAGCACAATATAGAGCAGCAAAATCTGCTCCAGAATGTGCTCTGGTTTCAGCAGACCTAGAATTAGAGCACACGCTGAAGCGTGCTCGATTTCCCGGCCTACTGAACTAGATCTCAAGATCCCTAGTTTATCCTGAAACGCGCATTATTACCGGTCATGTAGACTCCTATTATTTGATATTCAATCTGTTATTGCAGCTGTATTAGTAAGAATTTTAAAATGAAAATTTGTATTATACATACGTACTTTGATGCGAGGATTTCACTGGTAATATAACTGATGTAAAAAATGGTACATTAAGGGAAATGTCTCCTTGGGGGCAGGAGCCCCGATGCCCTTATGTAGTCGGCGTCTATGCTTCTTATGACCTGTAGTATAATCCATTAAAAATAAATTTATAGACCGCAAACAATCTGTACCTATATATTTTTTTAATTTACACTTCACTCAAAATATTTTTTTGTTGACGTATCTAAGCAACGCATATCTAGTACTAATATAGTATAATGTACTTAATTCTTTCATTTTAGGTTAAATATCAATGATCAACATTTCAAGTTCATGGTGTTCATTCCTCGAGTGAATCTCCTTGGAGAGTACGACATCAAAGGACGAATCCTGATCCTTCCTATTCAAGGTCAAGGTCCATGCAATATCACCATTATAGACGGATTATTTAACTATGATATCTACTACGATATTGTTGAAAGAAAAGGAGAACAATATTTAGAAGTGAAACGAAGTTTGATTGACTATGAAACCAAGAGGACTCACATCTACCTTTCAAATTTGTTCAATGGCGACAAAAGATTAGGTAAATATGTAGTTTTAAATAACATCCTTTGTGATTAGAACGAATGAAAAAAAAATATGTGACAATATTATCTCATGTTTAAAGTAATTTAAATGAAAAAAAAAAGAAACTGTATTAATTTTAATTAAATCACCACGGTTATAGCTTTACCAAACCCAATTCTTTATTATCTATTTCCCACAATCAATCAGCACAAGTGCCGACTTTTCAAAATTTCCTTGGGGATACATACCAAAGTAAACACTTCAAAATGCTCTAATGCCTGAATCAACTGAACCCAGAAAACATTTTAGAGCAACCAAAACTGTTCCAGAATGTGCTCTGGTTTCAGAATGCTCAAATTCAGAGTATTCTGAACACTTGTTCTAATTTTTGGCCTACTGTAACTTGAGCACAAACCATAGCATAGAATTTGCTCTGCTTTTAACTGACATAGAATTAGCGCAAACTCTTCTGAATACTCTAATCTTGACCCACTGAAACCAGCGCAAGAAATCCAAAGCAGCCAAATCTGTTCCAGAATGTGCTCTGGTTTCAGCAGACCTAGAAAGAGAGCAAACACTTTTGTATGTTCTAATTTCTGACCTACTAAAACTAGAGCACAATCCAAAGCAACAGAATCTGCTCAGGAATGTGCTCTGGTTTCAGCAGGCCAAGAATTGGAGCATACGCGGAAACGTGCTTTAATTATCGGTCGACTGAACTAGACCACTTTCAGGGCATGAGATGCCCTGGAGGCGTTCTAGCCAGACTATAAATTCCTATTGGCTGATATTAAATTTATAATTTGGCTGTACTAGAGCAAATTTTAAAATACAAATTTGTATACTAGTTACTTTGATGAGAGGAATTCACTGGTAATTTTTTTAAGGGTGTAACTCAGACCTATTTGAGTTATTAAAAAATTGAAAGGAAAATATCTCCCTAGGGGCATTGCCCCTAGGAAAATTTTCCTTAGGGACATGAGCCCCGATGCCCCCATGGGGTCAGCGCCCATGATATTGAGTGATTTATAATATCGACTTAAAAATAAACGCAATTTTAAATAAAACTTGATTAATATATTTGACACGTTCGTCTCTTGATGTACCATTGAAATCTCCAATTTCCAACGTTTGAAATTGATTTATTTCCGAACATATTTCTGACGTACCGAACAAGTGAAAGTTAAATGAGTATATCGCATGCGTTATTGACTATTTACTTGCATTTAAGTAGTGTTGGTTGCCATTTTCGAACGTATACGTGATATTATATTTATAAATATTATATTGGAATGTATTGCAAACATAATTATTTTTGCATAAATGTGATTAAATCTATTGTTGAACTAATATTAGGGATTTAATAGTCAAAGTATTGAACTTGACGAGAATAATATAGATATTATTAATAAAGACAGAATTAAATAATTATTTGTTTTCTTATGTTTAGGTGAGGAAATGAACAACTTCATCAATGAGAACTGGCGCGAAGTGAGCAAAGATATTGGACCAGCTTTAACTGAAACTATTAGTCAAATTATAACCCAAATCTTGTCCTCCATCTTCAAGAAAGTGCCTTACAGCAATATTTTACCAGAATAATATAATTAAAACATTAAAAGTATACGAATTGTTTTTGTTAGTTCTGTATTAATATCTACATATGTTATAGATAAATAAATATATTGTTGACAATCATTATTATTTTATTTCAAACATTAAACAATATGTTGTAACACTAGTACTTATACTATAATATAGGGTAAGTGGGGGAGAGATAGACCGGTAGGAAAGGTAGAATTTTGGTCTTAAAAGTACATTAGGGTGAAATCTCTCATAGGGAATGTTAATTTTGTTGTTTAGAGACTGTGTAAGTAGCCACTTGAAAATTAATGCAGTCAACACTGAATAATTCAAGACTTACTTTAAAAAATTGCCAAAAAATTGTACCTTATATACACAATTACTTAATTACTAGTTCGGTAGGTTTGTACTACTTATTTATGTACATAATTTTATAAACTTGTGCATAAGACTTAACGCAACCTAAAAATGTGGTTCAATTTGTACACTGTCATAAGTAATTTAGTGATTCATTTAACCTTTGCTCTGAGGACAGATTGACCATCTATGCAGAGGAGATATGGACCAGAGAATTTTTATTTTTAAAAGATAAATTCAACCGGTACACAGTAAAAAATCATTCGCAAATAGAAAGGTAGACTATCTACTTGCTATTCCATAAGTTTTATAGAATTGTACTTAAATGGTTTATCAGAGGGTGATGATAATGAAGAAGCTGAAGATTATGAAAACAAATATGCGGAATACAAGGAAAATTATTTAAAAATATGATGAAAAAGTATGATTGGATAAAATGTGTAATGTGAGGTCGCTGTTTGCACGAAGAGTGTACCACATATGACAAATGACAACATTCTGTTAACCATTTCATCTCCTCATAACCTAGATCCGTCACACCTTTTTATTGGAAAGTTGGACTTTTTTGAACCTGAATGATTTTTTTTTTTGTAGTTATCAGAATATAGTAAAATTTTTTTATTACTAGATTTTATGTTGCTATCAATAAATTTTGTTCTTTTAAATATTATTCAATATTATAGAGTAATAATTACTTTTCCAAAAAGTTGTCCATCATACCCCCACTTATGTTATGCTACCTACGACAATATGTTATTCCTTATACTTATGTGAACATTGGCGCGAAAAATATTTAAAATAAAATTAAATTTTAAAAAATCATTTGAATTTAGTTTGTTGTACAAAATAAAAATAGGATTATATGGTATCATATAAACAATTTTTATATAAAAAAACTTCGCCCTAACCTCTGGAAGTTATATATTCTAATTTTTAGACGTACATATTCCTTGTAGTTTAATCTCTTTATTAAATTTGTGGATGTTTGTTTAATATGTATAATTATGACCAACAAATTAAATCTTAATAAACGATACACATAATTTTAGAGTAATAGGAAATAATTGGGAATAACATTACATTGATAACAAAATAATAATTTCTAACAAACAATTCTTGAGAACATAAATATAATACAAAGAATACAGTAATCGGAAATTTTAAGACTAATAATTGTTTTCCTTTCTTGATAACACATTCTATGTTACTTTACTGTCTGGTATTATTCCAAGACTATATAAACTACCAAGAATTATCTATTAACAAAACTGACGAGAATTTGTTAATAACCGATGTAATTATAAGGTTAGATAAATATATTTGATTTTATACTATTGAGACTAACTGAACTATTTTATTATAATTTGAAGCATGGTAAAATTAAAGTAAAATCAATATAAAACTGTTTGAATTCATTAATTAGATAAAAATTTCTATCAAAATGTGTACTCTAAAAGAATAAATAAAGTAAAATAATTAGGAAACATGAAGCCATATGGGGTTTTCAAGGCAGTAAATTATCTTTACAAATTAGTAATCAGTAAGTGATTTCGAACGATTTCGATTAGCTTTTCAACTGATAATTCTATAATTACTGATCATAGTTAAATTTAAAAAGTCATAAGTTAAAAGTTATAAATCCAAATATATGAAACTTCGTCTCTAAATACGAATTAATTCATACCGAAGACCTACTATTATCTTACATTTTCGTCTTTATGAGCGACTTCTTGTTATAAGTCTATTATGAATTATTTGCACTATTATAGTCAGTCAAATTCACCATTAGTCTATTGATGTTCTAATTTTATTATATTTTCTACGACCATTACGATATTTGCTTGTTGTATGTTTGTTATTGCTACATATACATAGTATATTGTAAACACATTTTCATTTCTCACTGTAACTATAGAATAGACAAACGTTAAGATATAAATTCATATCTCACAGTTCTCTCAAAAATCGTATTGTTTAATTTTTATTTTATAGCTAAGGTAGTTTCTCGGAAGTAGTGAAATGAAAACATCTTTATTATTAAAGTATAAATGAATTAGGAAATAATATTTGCAATGCCCATTTCATATTCGTATGATTTGCAGTATGAGCTGTCGTTCTCGTATGAAATGAGTACCTTTCCATGCTTGTTGCACAATATACTATTTTCATATCTGAAAATAAATAAGTACGAAAAAGGAGAAATTATATCGATACATGTAGATTTGCTAAAACTAAAATATTTTAGATTAATCTTAACAGCAAAAAATCTTGATATATGGAATACGATATATCAGTTGATCATTGATTTTAATTACCTGATTTTATAATGGTGAATTCAATTGATTCATGGATCTGACTTGATCAAAAGATTAAGTCCATGACTTACCTAATTATTATCTAGTTATCTTTTAAGTAATAAATTTAATTATTTATGTGTCCTGATAATTAAAATAAATTAATTCTTATTTAGTGATAATTTCCAAATTTCCCTGTAATATTATTTCAATACTACGAATTTTTACTGTGAAAATTAATATTTTTGTCAATAAGTTAATTACAAAATTATTAGATGGTCATTACTAAAACTTTTTCTGGAATGTAGAGAAATGTATAAATACTAGTGGAAACACTAATTACAAATAGTATTTGGCCACATTGTTACGTAGAGAAAGTGTGAAAATGGTTTTTACTCAAGTGATAATATTTTTGGTTTTGAATTTAGTTGGAACTTATGGAGTTAGATTACGTAAGTATTTAAAAATGGAATCCCTTATATTTTTGGAATTTAGCATTAAAAAATTAGCGGAGTGTGAGAATAATAAAAAACAAATTGGTTCAGGACTCCATTTAATGGAAAAATTTACGAATAATTGTTGCGTAGTAACAGACAAACGAATGTCAAAAATGACATTTAGATCATGACAGGGAAGCTGGAATGATTTAAGAGTCATTTTTGACCCGAGTTGTCGTTACTTCGCAGGAATTAGGAATATTTTTTTCTGATTAAATTCATTGCTTGATTATTTCATTATTATACATATATATTAAAAATTCATATGTTTTGTTTATTTTGCAATTTTAAAAAAAATCGTTAACCAATACTTCTTATTAGTAATTTAAAAATAATATATTGTTTGAGAAAGCACGTCCCCTTTTTTAATTTTAGAATTCTTTTTGTACATACCTAATTAATATTTTTTAATAATTTTTACATGATTTCACTTTATTGCACACAAATTTTAATTAGCAACCCCATAGAGCGTAGTATGAGATCTAGGATTTGATATCTTTATCCAAATAAAAATTACGATGTGTTCGAGTGGTTCTGAAGCCACTATAAGTTGTAGGTTTCGTGCAGAGACTGTTGTCTGGCAATTTACCCAATTTATACAAGTAAAAATTGTCAGAAAACAAGTATACCTTAATTGTAGTGGTCGGAAAGACAGAACCGCGACTTTTGACTTTTGGGTTGAAAAGGATATTTTCCTTTAAACTCAGGTAGAAAATTAAGACGCATGTCACCTGAATTTCTAATTATGTACATAATGAACGTTCTACTGCTATCTAGTCGGCTGGGACACCCCTTGCAGTGTAAAGTTAAATCTCAGGCTTTTAAAATCACACGGTTCTACTATATCTTTCGGAACACTATATTTTTCCGTCTAGGAATTTTAAGCCATAGATGAATTGAATTACAATAATAATGTTTGTATTTTTTCAGCCAGATATTTTACAAAATGTTCACTAAGCGATCCAAACCTAGGCAAATGTATTGAAAATAGTGGCAATGTGGGCTTACCCACCTTTACACAAGGTACGTATATACATTAAATTAAATAAAAGAATACTTTTCTTTCTGATATGTCGGTTTTTATAAGAAGAAGTAATTAAGTAAAGCATTGTTTTTAGGCGGCTATTTTTTAGTTCATAGTTCATTTATTTAACCATTTTACAAAAAAATGTTTATGGCAAGTCAAAATACAAGTAGTCGTCACAAGAAAAGAAACAATGTTCTAAAATATAGTTTTTTATTTTGGTTTTAAAAGAATTATATGATAAATTTTTAAATGAGGCTGGTAAAGCATTATATAAATTTACGTTTAAGGAGTTTTTTTGTGATCAAATTAATTTAAATTTAGGTATACGAATTAAATTTGCGGACCTAGTATTATAGTTGTGGGTACTGGATACTATAGTGAAGTTATCTCTATTACTATGAATTTCTAGAACTGTGTGTAGATAAAAACACAAGGCATTGGCATGATTTTCAAATTTTTGTATAGAGGTTGGCAATGTTCCCTTGCACTAACACCTGTAATTATTCTGATTTTGAGCCCATTTTTGCATCCTAAAAATCTTGATAGCATGAGCAGAATTTCCCCATTAAAAAATGCCATAACTTATAAGGGAGTGGAAAAGGGAAAAAAATAACTAGTTGTTTTATCGGTTTCAGAATATCAAACTTTTGTTTACATAAACAAAAGTAAGCAGGGTAACTAAGTCATAATTGTATACTATGTAATTTGGCAAGTCAGTATGGTAATTAATATTTACCGTACAGAATTGTCAAAATAACATGGGACAAATGTCATATTATATCAACCCACTCAGACTTAATCATAAAAACGTTACTCGCAAGAGAATTTTGTAAAATAATATTTATTAATAATATGAAACCGGTAAACTATTGAACAAACCACGGATGTTATGTATCATATCAGGCTTTAGTTGTCTTAAAATTATCGCTATTCGAGCTCGGAATTCAAATGACATCTTTGGCGGTTATGATACTCATAACTATCCTTGGCATGTTAATAGCTATTACGTATTTGCTGGCAACCATAAAGTATCAATATTTATTTGACATCCGTCAAAGTCTAAATTTTCGCCCGCTTGTTTGTTCATTATTGATTTAGATTAATTATTTTGTAATATTATTACAAGTATAAGTTAAATTTTAACTATTTATTATATCAGTATAACAGATGCATAACCAGTTAAATTGGACAAAAAGTTACCTTATGTGGGTGTAATTTTATATATGTTTTTGTTTTTGTTTTCACAAAAAAAAAACTGCATAGGTGACTAGACATAAACAAAAATATAATACTTTTTCAATTTTCGGTTTTTGCTTATAACTTTTTTATTGAAGTACAAAAAATATTTAAATTTGCACATTATTCAGGTACTTTTTAACGACGAATTCACTACAGTTCTCAAAATTGTTATTTCTCATACCGTTTTTGAGAAATTGATATCACCTTTTAAGTTTCTTATGAGCCTCAAAGTTAGTTGTGATACCGTTAAAAAGAGATTTTTTTCTCTTCTCAACGATATAAACTACAAGCATATTGAAAATAAAATAAAAGTATTTTAAAGAATTAAAATAAATAAAAAGAAAGGATGCCATAAAACAATTATTATAGTCAATATTAAATAACTTATATTTATTTTATTTTAAATATGCATGTATTTTAATCGTTGAGAAGAGAAAATTACCCTATTTATGGCACATGTGAGAATTGGAATAAAAATTTTGAGTACTGCAGTGAATTCGTCGTTAAAAAGTTCCTGAATAATGTGCAAGTTAAAATATTTTTTGAATTGAAAAAATAAAGTAAAAATAAAAACAGAAAAATTTACATTTTTATTTATATCTAGTCACCTAAGCATTTTTTGGGAACAACAAAAACCTATATAAAATGACCTCCACATAAGGCAATTTTTGTCTAATTTAACCGCCTTCGTATCTCTTATAGTTCTCGAGATCACCATGCTTAAACAGTTTCATTGGTCACTCTGTATATTAATTAAATAGAAATGAATCTGAGAGTAACAATAGCGGCCATAAAGTAGACTTTGACAGATTTGAAAAACAGATTTTATAATTTTTCTATAACCGCCTAAAAAATGTTGTCTGCACGTGCACCTTGGCTAATAGCTCTTTTTTGTCCTCATCTGATATGCTATCCTAGACTTTGCCTCGGCTGTAAACTTCGGATTGTGCCAAAAAGATCACTTTTACGACCTTGATACACAAATAACTATTCTTTAACTAAAGATGTAATTATTTATTTTTTTAGGTGACAAAAAAATTCATGTAGCAAAATTAAACCCACTTCATGTAGACAGAATGTTTATTGATGTAAACGGAGGGTTGCAAATCAATTTAACTAATTTTGATATTACGGGATTAGACACGGCCAAACTTGTTAATAATAAGTAAGTATTGTATTTCATAGTTGCACAAAATAAACGTTTACCTTTTTATGTACTAAATTTATCACAATAGACTAGTAAATCAGTTATGTCTTATAAGTCTACCCAAGACAGTAAAAAAGTAGATAGAGGTACTATTCTAAAATGTGTTTTCTGTAACATATTTTCATTTTTTCTCTCTAACATTTTGTTGTTTTATACAGAGATTTCAAGGTCGTACAAATTACGACAGCCAGTTGTTATTATTTTCCTCATAATTATTTGTCATGCTTGTCGTCAAATTTCATCAATATCTAACTTGAAGTAGCATATCGCAAGATTGACCAAATATTTTTATAAGGAACAGACGCCTAATAATTTTATGAATGTTATTAATTTTGTAATTTTGGACAGATGGGATCACGCAAATCGTCACACGGAAGCAGAAGTTCACATTGACTACACTTCCCTCATAGGAACATACGATGTTAATGGTCGAATTCTTATCTTACCTATTAATGGACACGGACCTTGCAACATCACATTTGGTAAAATAACTCTTCTAAACTATCATACCCAGCTACTGTTTTAATTTTAGTTTTAGCTTAAATCGCGAGAAAAGTATATGCAAATTAAAACTTAAAACTAAAACAGTAGTTGGAACTAATTCTTAATCTTCAAAAAACTTCTTTATTATAATATTGTAATGAACTACTCAAATAGTATTTCTTGAACAGTTGTAATAATTAATATACAGGGTGTAATACCAAAACCGACCACCCATATTATTTTCTTCATTATTGTACGGGGTATCGGTTTTAAGAGTCTAACCATTGTGATCTTGAGAACCGTAAGAGATAAGTCGGTTGCCGCATTAGTTGGCCATTTTAATCAGGTTTTTGTTTTCCTGAAAAAAATGCATAGCTCACTAAATATGAGCAAAAAACTGATTTTGGCAAATTTACTTTTTGAATTACATATATCTTTCTTGTTTCAATTCATACAAGTTTTTAGTTCGAACATCTCGTACCTCTTAATGTTCTCGAGATCCCACTGGTTAATTTCTTAAAACGGTCATGCTGTAGTTATAAAAAATAATTTAGAATATATTTTTTAAACCAGTGTTTCTCAAGTTACAACACAAAGTTATTTTTTTTCAAATGGAATTATACAATTTTTTATGTCTATTCTATGGCATTTTTTTCTGAATTCAACCATGTATTAGGGGGGCAACAATAAAAAACTGATTTTCTATGTTAATCTCCTGAGGCTACCTTGAAAAAAAAACACCTGGTATATATAATATAATGTATCAAAGACCATAGGCGTAGCCAGGATTTTTTCCAGAGGGGACAAAAATAATTACAATTTTTAATTTTTATTAATAACCATAAACCGTTAGATGTGCTTAGTTTTGACATTGCAGAATGATGTTATTGTCATAGTCCATATTGAACAGTGGAACTAAAAATATTGAAAATTCAAGTGAAGTATGTTCCACGTGCAATTTTTGGGTTACTTATTTAAATTACCTTGCGCCAATCATCTATTAGTGAATATCAAAATTATAGTTCCTATTTTATGTTCTTTGTTAAAATATTAACTAAGTAAAATTATAGTAACTTATAATTCCCTAGAGTGGGGAAGCGACCCCTCTGGCCCACCCTATCGCTACGCCCATGTCACGGGCATTAATATGATGTTTAAAACCGAGAGTACAGACATTCAAATTGTTGCCTGATATGAAATACCCTATAAATCCTATAATACACCTCTTTCTTTAAAAATTATATATAATAACTTGTATAGATCCTAGAGGGTTTGTTTGTAAACAATAGAAATACTACTACGCATTAAAAGAGGTCATTATCTACTTTATACGTTTTATACTATTCGATAAGAATATATCGCGCTAGTAATAAAAACAACATTGTTTTGACACACTTATTTAAAAAGTAAGGTCATGTTCAAAGTAGTTCATTACAATATAAATTACATAACTTGAATTTTTTGTGCTATAAATGAAGCTACTTTTTCTGATTGAAAACCGATTAAATTTAATTAAAAATAATGAAGTTCTTAGAAATATTTTTTTTAAATAACTTTATTTGGCCATTTTAGTTTATTTTCATTATTTTTAAAAAAGGTAAAGGAAAAAAATAATTAAAAACTAATCATTAACTAGAAATAAATTAATATGATCATTAATCATAATACAATGACGTTAAAGTTTTGATAAAAAACATTAATAATAACAACGCATAAAAAATTGTAACAATTAAATTTATATTCCGTATATTCTATACATTTATAAAATATACACTCGGATGTAACCAACTCACTATTCACTTATAATAATGATTAATGTTACAATGGGGTCTTAAATATTTTTTTTTTATTTTTTTTTTCTCAAAGAATAACGTGAAATAAGCTTAGTAATGAAAAGGTAACTGACAAATATGTCGTGGTAAGCGAGATATTAATTTTTAAAGTAATTTTTTTACTCATAAATTTATAAACGAATCCAAATTCGAGATTCTACTTAGTTACCAAGATTTATTTTGATAAAATATTGTCTCAAAGAATATTTCGCATCCTTTAAGCCAATAAAATGTTATATTTTACAAGTGAGTTTTGTTAAGCGACAATTTTTTGACGTTTGCCTAAAAACATATTGTTTATTTATCTGTCAAAGTTGGTTTTTTTTACTAATTTTTATTTTGGAAATTTTCATCCGATTACCATTCGTGGTTAAATTTTATCCTGACAAAATTTCTGATTGTTTTACTCGAGGCTGTTGTTAATTTATCTCATGAGATTGATTGACTCACTTGACAGGTCGTGATTTTTTTTGTCAATGCCATTCGATAAATTACTCGGTAACCAGCTCTCGTAACAATGTAAAAAAATTCCAGCAAAAATTAACCACTTATGATATTATATACGAGAATTTTGACTTGGGACGTCATCTGACTTCGCCAGTGATGGCGTTTGATGATGATGATGATGTTTGTTTCAAACAAATTGTTAGTTATACATATACATATTACTTTTATATTCGTCTAGTTAATTTTTTTATATACAAATTTGTATGTATACAAACGTAAAGATTATTATTAGACATAAATTATAGTTATTTATATATCAAGGGACTAAAGTATATTTTTTTATTATGCATATGGAATTTATTCTACGAGGCGATAGATAGTAATAAAAAATACTTTAGTCCTTAGGTATATATTATATTATTTCAGAAATCGTTGAATTATTAAATAAAAACATAAATAAATAGCATTATGTGTTTGTAAAACGTCAGCTAGCTATAGAGACGAAGATGGCTGTGATAACAAACGTACTGTCAAAGTGTCAAATATTTCTTTATAATTTTCATGAAATCAGATAAATTATTATCAAATGTAAAATAAATTCACCAGTAACATTATAGAATGGTATGTTTGTTATTTTAGCTAGTGCTAAAATAAAATGCAAAAATATAATACTATAAAAATATAGATTAATTCAGTTTGACAGATGAGTCCGTAAAGTTAAAATTTAACATAAGTGCCTTCGCGGAGAGATATCGATTCGAAAATAGTTATTTGTGTATCAAGGTTCTAAAAGTAATCTTTTTCGGCCGAAACCGAAGTTTGCAGCCGAGGCTACAAATCAAATGAGGCCCAAAAAGAACTTTTAGCCGAGGTGCACACAACATTTTTTAGGCGATTATAACAAGAAATTATGAATTTACATTCAAAATCAATTTTTGGCATCTGTCAAAATTTACTTTACGGCCGCTATTTTTACTCGCAAATTCCTTACTTTTTCATTAATATTTGTAAAAGAATAGTTAAGATTTTACTTACATTTGTTAATATATTCTAAAATAATTAATCACATTACTATGAACTACGTAAATCAATAATGAACAAACTAGCGGCCAAAAATTTTGACTTTGACAGATGTCAAATAAAAATTGATACTTTAAGGTTGCCAGCAGATACGAAAAACAACAATTTATGTACCAGCTGCCTAAAATAGTATATTGTGTTATTAAGAGTAAAAGTGATTCTTTGTGTGGCGAGCATGGAAGATTGCACGACGAGCGAAGCGAGTCGGACAATTGCATGCAAGGCACACAAAGACACTTTTACTCTGAATAACACATGCTATTTTTCTTTCAAATTTAGAAATTTAAAAAAATTAACTACTATTTGACGTTTAATATGTAGGTTACCTGTCAGTTATTTATAATTTTTAATAACCTTATTCTGAGGTTATCTAGTTTCTATAGTGACATTTAGGGCGATATTACAGATTTCTATTGTACAAGTTACTTCTTATTGGCTGATTCTACATACGGCAGCGAAAAAATTATACGGCGGCTAGAATAAAAAATTATATTACGGAGGCATAGAAATTAAACTTCAACCTTGTCAATCACGTCACAGAAGATGTCACTTTTATGATGTTTGGAGAAAAAAATATTTTTCGTAACAAAAAAAAAACAGAAACACTGCCAGCTCGCATGCATGCCCCCCTACCGCAAGTTCTAAGAAATTCAGACGTGCGATTGTTTTTTTTTTTTTAATGAAACAACCAATGAAATTGCTAAAGACAAAATAATATTTAAATGAAATATTTTTACTAATATTCAATAATTGTTGTATATTTTTATATTCTTCTGCAAAATGGTAATAATTCGACAATGATTTAAGACCCTATTATAATATAACTGTTCATTTTTTTTTTCTCTAGTTGTAATGACTAAACTGTATTTAGTACTTCAGTAGCATATACAATTACTGTCTTTGTTTTAATTAAATTGTTGAATTTTCTTTTGTTTCAGTGCGACCAAAATTCAAGTACTTCTTCGATTTTGAACTAGAAACTCGTAAAAATAAAGAATACATCAAGATTACCAACACAGGTTTAAGTTATGTTACAGAAAGGGCTTACTTCAAATTATATAGGCTCTTCAATAATAACCCAGAACTTGGTAAGTAAAAAATATTATGAAAAATTTATTTAGCTACTCGTTTTGTAACTAGTGATGGGTCATTGGAAATTTCCCGTCAGGAATATTTTTATTTCCTGGAAAAATTCCCGGGAATTTCCCTAATCTCGTATTCCCGAAAAAAAAATGGGAATTCCATTTTGGAAATTTCCAGGAATATATGGGAAAATTCCCGGGAACAAGTAGGGAAATTCCCGGAAATAAGAAAGAAAATTCCCGATAATAAATTTAACGTAGGCGCAACTATGCCGATATGTTTTAACCAGTCCCCACTAATTTTAATATTCTAATAACTTCATAACTATGAGTGGAAAACGGAAAAATTTGAAATTACTTCTTAATCATTTTACCTACAGCAACATTACCATTTACAATATTTTTAGTGTTAGTAAAGATTATGACATAATTTTTATTTAATTTTCTTTGATTATTTTGAGGAAATTTATCGTTAATTTTTCCCCAGAAATTCCCCGGAAAATATCCCCAGAAATTAAAATTCCCGGGAATTTACTCATCACTAATTGTAACTACAGGCACAGAATAGGTTTATACAGAAGCGACAGTAAGACAGAGAAACGAAAATTAGAGAGAGATGGGGAAAGGCAACAAATTTAAAGGGCTCATTGTTTAAAATCGGAAAGTTTCGTCACATCTTAGTGAGAGATAGAGGATGTAGAAGAGTTTGCAGTTGTTTTTGTATAAAATCATCTAAAAAAATTAACAACTTTTGAATCGATACTTCTTTTAAACTTCTATGTCATTGAATTAATGTTTGCTTTTATAAATTTCTTTGAAGTTAGTATTGTGAACACATCACTAGATAATTAAGGCCGTCCGTTAAGTGACACTTACATATTCTGTAGATTACACAATAATGGTTATATGCGTCATAACGTTCTCTACTGTTAAGACATACTTACATTCCTAATTCCTTGTATCTCAAATATTACAAACATTTATTAAATGTTAAATAATGAAATATTTTCCAGGTGCTACAATGGCAGCCTTTTTGGACGAAAATTGGAGGGAGGTAAATCAAGAAATTGGAACTCGTGTTGGTGATGCCTTAGCACTAGTTTTCAGCAATATTTTACAGAACATGTTTTATAGAATTCCATATTCAGAACTTTTCAGCCCTTAAATAAATAATTGTAATATAATAGGTATATTAACAATTTATACTTTGTACATAAATATAAAAATAAATATATACAAATTATACAAAATGGATTTTTCGTGCCTCCGTTTCACTATGACTTGTATTACAGAACTCAAAATCGTTCAGAAACTCTTTGTTTGCAGGCCTAGGCCGGCAAAATGTAGAGATGCCAACTTAAATATTTTAGCATTACATTCTGTAAAAATTTTTAATTTAAATTTATTGAAAATGTAAAACATTAACCAAAATAACTATTATTGATTTATTATTCATATTATGCTCGTCTGGTATGATTATGATTACGTTAATTGTTGTAAAATATTAATTCACATTCGTTTAATTTTTTAAGTTAATAATAAATTAAAGTGTCATCCCAGAAACTCTTTTATAAGATCTCGCATTATTTGCAGACCTCACTTTATAAGCTCGCTCTCGTAAAAGTTTACTTTCTGGACTTGTGATACAAAGAACTATTCTACAACATTTTGTCCAAATGGAGAAAAAAATATAAAACATCTTACGAAAATATCATAGTTACCTTTATAACTGAAGAAAGTTGTTTTTAAATATAAAATTGTTAATTTACAACCGTGAAAAAAAATTTTCCAAATTTTTTTTCTTTCACGGTTATAAATTGGGTTTCATGGTAATGTTTTAGGAACATAACATATGAAAAAATGACATACTTTACACCTAAAAATTAATGCACAAAGGTTAACATTTTTTGGCAGTTATAGAAAATAGTTATTTGTACATCAAGAGACCAAAGTACAATTTTTTATTACGCATACGGAGTAAATCATGTGATTAATAACAATACTTTAGTCCTTAGATATATATTATATTTTTTCCGATACCGTTAAATAATTAATTAAAAAATAAATAAATAGCATTATGAGTTTGTAAAAAGCTAGTTATATAGACGGAGATGGCTGTGATAACAAAAATTCTGTCAAAGTGTCAAATATTTTTTGGTAGCGTTATATAAACTGCAAAAATATAATACTATTAAAATATAGGTTTATTCAGATTTTTGACATAAGAGTTTGTAAATTTTTACTTTAGCTACTATTTTGGCTAACTTTGCAGAGTGATATCATGGACTTTAGTATCGATTTCGAAAAAAGTTAATTTGTTTTTATTCTTTTGGCAGATAAGATTTAAATTTGACATAACAGTTGAATAAAATGATTCCATCCAAGTGTCAAAATTATTCAATTAGCAACACTAACGAAGGTTATTAATAACTCTTCAGTGGCTAGGACACCTGATAGTTGATAACTTCGAGATTTGAGACCGAGACGAAATAATAATATTCGAGATAATAAATTAACGAGTAGGGATAAAATATTTTACATTTAAAATGAGATGACCCGAGAAAAACAAAAATCTAGTGTCTTCCAAAAATGCAAGACAAGTACAAGACAAGAGCCACGAATTTCAAACCAAGACAAGGCAAGAAATGTGCAAGAATAGCAAGATATTCTTCAATTCTTGTACTCTCGCATTATTTCTGTTTGCTAATTTTAAATCTAGATTTACTACAAGAACCTATCAATAAATAAAAGTCAAAACACATAAGTATCAAAAAAATTAATAGATATTTTTTTTACATATACCTATATGTAATTTTCTTTTTCAAAAAATATATAAAAGTAATAATTATTGACTAAAAAATATAATTATTTTTTGAAATCATGTAAGCAAGAGTAGAGACAGAAAATGTTTTCTTATAACCAGGAATGCTTTGAAAAAATATTTTCTGCATGTATAGATGTTGCTGTTGTGCTAAAATATAGGTATAGTATGTGCAGCTATACAATTTTTGTTTTATATTATTTGTTTAATAATAATACATAATTGTATTATAAGAAATATATTTGACAATTAAAATTGATATTATCTAAACAAAAAAAATGTACGTGTGATACAAGATTATTTATATGTTCAAGGTCATTTACGAATATTAACATGCAAGACAAGAAATATGCAAGGAAATGACGTTAAAAACAAGATTTTTATATACAAGAGTAATGAAAGACACGATATATCTAAATTGTCTTGCTTTTCGAGACAAGACAAGTAATTACTAAACAAGACAAAAAATATTGTCTTTTGAAATAATAGAAAAATCTCGTCTCGTCTCGTCTCGTTTCGTCTGACAAAATCTCTAATTGTATTGTTGGTTAGATTATATAATTTTGAATAAAAATCTTTTATTACATAAATATGAAGGACAACTGTTACCCAAAAAGTGTTAACCTATATATTATTTATTTATTATAATTATTCATTCATACATACAGGTTGTACGAAATGCATTTCACATATTTTTTCAAGTCAGTTAAGAATAGAATTGATTTCAATTAATTATAAATTAAAAACAAATTAAAACTCACATGAAATATACATCAATGTATAATAAAAACTGGACAAAATTAATCTATTTTGCATAAATTCTCATAAGACCAATTAACAAAAAATAGCCAAATAAGAAACTGTATATTAAAAACAATCCAAGGTTGTTTCACAAATATAAAAGATATGGATGGTAGATACTTGATTCAGTTGTTAGAAGATTTCACGATGCTGAAGATTGTGGTTGCTGTCTGTGCTTTACTGGTGTTTGTTGAGGGAGCAGAAATTCGTAAGCCTTAATTAATAAGATACTTCTCAGATCTCATAAAAATTAAATAACACAGCTTATTTTAGTTTTGGTTCTGTTTTATACCTTAGATTCTATCATATTATTTTTTAAATACTAGCTATTTATATAATAAGTAAGGAAACAAAAGATGGTTTTTTAATGCATGCGAAAATTACTAAACGAGTCGCAGACGAGTTTTGTAAGAGCGGAATTTAAATAACAACCCAGTTAAATGATAAAACAAACAATATTTGGATTTGGAGATTTGGGTTTCTTTAAACTGCGTCAGTTTTCTTTATCGACAATGGTTAATAATAATTTATTATTGACTTACGTGCCCATGGTTACCAAGTAAACGGTAGTGAAAAAAAAGTTACTACTTACTTAACGTCCTATTGAATATTCATATTTGTGACTATAAAATATATAAGAATATAAAATATGTTAAAATTATTTTTTCACCACTATCCGATAAGATTAGCATTACAGAACACAAAACTTAAATATTTTAGTATTGTATTCTGATAAAATAAAAAAAAATAATTTATTGAAAATTTCTCTTAATACATATCACTATTTTTGATAAATTATTCATATTATAGACGTGTTATATGATTTGGATTATGTTAATTGATAAATAATATCAATTCTCATTTGTTTTATATTTTAGGATTGAACTAATGTCACTAAAATTTTTCAATAAAACAAGTACATTGTTTTTATTATCCAAGTGAATCGATAATGTTACTAACATATAGTTTATAAAATTTAAGTAGTAATAATAATTCTTTTATAAATTAAAATTGTCAACGGCGCAAAAAATCTTGTGTATCACACGCCCAGAAACTCTTTTACAAGTATCTATGAGTATATTTATTTGAATCCATTTATAAAATATTTAAATTAAAAGATATGCTAATACAAAAAAAATAAGATTGAATTTGGAAAATAATAATAATATTAAATAATTATTGTGATGATAATATTTTACTTTAAAGGGAGGAATTGTTGGGTTTCAGTCAATAAAACGATTATTTTATATCGACGTTTCGATCCCGGGTAGGCTTGAAAAATATATAGATAGGCAAGCCTGTATGTTTTTGCGTACCGCTGTTTTGGAATCAGATTCGACAGAGTCATCTCGTTCATAATTCCATGAACTACTTTGCGGAATTAAACAGACAAAAATATCATATAAATAAAGATGTTTCACATATTTACAGAATTTTTTGGTATCTATTAAAATGGTTCTTTTAATAATTCACTGGTATATTTTAAAATAGAACTAATTTGTATTATTAATTATTTGACGTTTGCGATTTTTTTTATAAAATTTGACAGAAACGCCTGATATTAACCCAAATGCAATCAGACACACAGTTATATAGGTGCAACGAATTTTCTCATAAGCTTGCCTATCTATATATTTGTAACAGGTACGGCCGCCTAAGACGAAATCTAGTACCTGACATAAAAGGGTTTTAATTTATGAGTTTTACTTGCATCAAAAGTAATCCACGAATTATATTAATGAACAACTTTTACACGAAACAAGGGTAACGATAGACGCTGCCACCACTATCACTTTATTTATTTATTTAAACGTCTGCCGTGATAGAAGCAGACAGGGGAATGATTAATAATGATAACAGACGCGGTTTACTACAATTATGGTCAAATTGGTGCAGGGTTGTAATTTTAGAATAATAGAATTTTACCTACGCGTTGTGCTACCACGTCACAAAGACAGGGGTTGGAATAGGATGGGCTGAATCAAACACGATATTCCAACAATAACAAAATTATATAAATTTTAATAATCAACCGCGATCAAAAACATTTATATAATTCAAATAAACTACAACGCGTAACTTGATTCTATATAAACTCTAAATTCTTACTTTTCTAATTTACAAACAATTTTGAAAACCTTTTTACATCGATCTACAAATCAACATTAATCCACACAGAATATAATAAAAACTACTTACAAATTTACACCACGATGAGAGAGCCTTTACACACAGTAAAACAACTAATTGGTTATTTCACTAAGAAATACCAAGGTATGTCTGACATTCAGTCAAGACATCTACAACAGTCGAATGTTACAACAAGAGAGAGAGATTTCGAACTTCTAAACACTATTTAATAGTAAAAATCCAGAAGTTCTCAACCTATGTTTATCCGGCTCTGCTCATCCCCTAAGTACAAACCATGCTAAAAATGACCCAACTATTGATGTCCACCGAGGGCATCACTTACGGAAACGGACAGTTATGTCTTTGACAATAAGCTTCAGGGCGCAAAAAGTACGTCCTCAACCATAAATCTGTCCATTTCGTAACATCTGGAGTACTGCATTACCAAAAATTTACAAAAATAAACAGTCGCCAAGCGACCGTGTTACAACTTTCCCTTTCCCCTTAAAATAAATTACATTTCTGAAGGAAATATAATTTATTAACTTCCGTGCTGGACGATGAATCCACTTCTTTGAGTTGGAATGTCCAAGGTCCAATGGGGATCTTGTTGGAACTCCACCTTAACTCCTAGCCCGTCGTGATTCGACCTGGAGGTGACGCCAGCCTTCCCGCGTCCACGCATCCGCCATCCAGCAGCATAGGAGTGTTCACAAAGAACAACTATAACAAAATGTCTCCGGCAGATATGTGTCCCAACAAGCAACGCTACTCAATAGTACACTCAGTACTTTAATTCTAGCTAAATTCACAATATATTTATAATAATTTTGATTTTATCGAAACACTAAGTAATCGATTTCAACCATTCTTACAACCTGCACTTAATTTTCGAAATCACAAAGAACTCAACTTTATTACTCTTATTTTTCTCAATTTAATTTCTTAATTTTACTCATTCACACTATGTATATATTTAAAGAGCTACCTGGAATTTTATTCCTCGACGCTTTTCGTTGTACGAAGTTCGCGCCTAAACCTTGCTGTTCTTCCTTCACTCGACTAGCTCTGCTCTCTTGAAGTCCGCTAGGATACCTGCTGGTTGCGATTGCGGCCGCCATTGTTCCACTTCCTCCTTGGATGGTGTCGGCTTGCCCTTCCTGACGTCTTCAGGTACTTCAGCTCGCTCCTCTCGATATTCCTTGCGCCTTCTGTTGCTACCTATCCCAGAACCAAAACCCTTGTAATATTTATTACCAGTGCACATACCTACCGTCTTGTCGCGGTTCACAAAGATGTCGTGTGCGTGCTGGTCTTCTTCCTCTGATTTCACCACAGAAATCGCATCTAAGTCTTCGGGTTCCTCTACACCAACAAAACGTACATTCTTCTGAATACGTTTTGCGGTGTCGGCTCGTCCAGCATCTGCGTTGCTCAGCTCAGCCCCTGAACTAAGTTTTTGGCGGACATCTTGTCCCTGATGAAGCCTTTTCCTCCATACGGTCGTTCGCGCCTTATTTTTCCCGCGCATACTATCATTACTGACCGTATGTTCTGGGATATTTCTCTCGCACTGTTGTTTAGCATCTCTCTCGTGTGTACTATTTTTTCTAATTTTACTTTTCACACTAAGTGAACAACTACTCGCGATATGCCCATATTCGCGACAATTATAACAAATTCTGTACTTTAATTTATTTTTCGCTTGTTTACAAAACTTTGAAATATGTCCAAATCTCTGACAACGGAAGCACAACTTACTATGATAGCTATTTTTAAATGTTATATGTCCTATTGTCTCATCTTCACTTTCTACTCCCGAATCTTCGCTATCACTAATTGCGTATTTACACGTAGATTTGTTTTTCCCGGCTTCACGTAGAAGTTCCGTTACTTTATTTATTAACTCATGTACTTTACTATTTTCATCATTTCTACTTAAAACACTCAGGTCACCTTTTTCTGGGGAATTTTCTAAATTTTTATGACAAATTGGTTTAAGACCTAAACTTGAGCTACTCTGCATTAATTTATCTACAGTCTCTACTCTTTTTGCTATGTCTATCGCTTCTACTAATGTTTTGGGATCTTTTAATATAACATCGCGTTGCAACCGTGGTAACAGACCTATTAAAAATTGATTATATAACCGTTTCTCTATATATTTGCAATTAAATTCCTGTTCTGTTTTATCTTCGGTATTATTTACTAATTTATAAGCTAGTGATCTTAATGTTACTTCGAATTCAATTACACTTTGTGATTCTAATTGATAACAATTTATAAATTCTTTCTCTACTGTAAGAAAATGCTGTTTCTGAACGTATCTATTTAACAATTCCTTTTTGAAAACTGACCAATCATTTGTATTTTTAACTATGCTATTATTCCTGACAAATTCTAAAGCATCTTTACCTAAACATAATTTTGCAATTGCTACTTGTCTGTTCTCCGGTTGTTTACTAATTTTGAAAAATAATTCGACTTTATCAATAAATTCTTCTATGCAAATATCTGAATTGCCGCTAAATTCTGGAATTTTATTTACCACTCCAGCTAAACTACTAACCGTTTCTAATTTTAATGCCATATTTAAATATTTAAATTACTTTATTTTCACCGAATGCGTAATAATTACAAAAATTATTTTATTATCTCAAATTTTCTTTTCGTGTACCTGCTTTAGGGTTAACGACACTACGAGGGTGAACATACACAAAAAAATACCGTTAGAGACTTTTCCCGCTTTTACTGACACAAAAACTACCTGCACTCATAACAACAACACAAAGTAAATTATTAGTTATTCAAATTTGACCACAAATAAAGACTTTACTGGTTTGAGTGGGTTTAGTTTTAGAAAATATTTAGATCCCAGCGCTTTGCCACCAATTAAATGTAACAGGTACGGCCGCCTAAGACGAAATCTAGTACCTGACATAAAAGGGTTTTAATTTATGAGTTTTACTTGCATCAAAAGTAATCCACGAATTATATTAATGAACAACTTTTACACGAAACAAGGGTAACGATAGACGCTGCCACCACTATCACTTTATTTATTTATTTAAACGTCTGCCGTGATAGAAGCAGACAGGGGAATGATTAATAATGATAACAGACGCGGTTTACTACAATTATGGTCAAATTGGTGCAGGGTTGTAATTTTAGAATAATAGAATTTTACCTACGCGTTGTGCTACCACGTCACAAAGACAGGGGTTGGAATAGGATGGGCTGAATCAAACACGATATTCCAACAATAACAAAATTATATAAATTTTAATAATCAACCGCGATCAAAAACATTTATATAATTCAAATAAACTACAACGCGTAACTTGATTCTATATAAACTCTAAATTCTTACTTTTCTAATTTACAAACAATTTTGAAAACCTTTTTACATCGATCTACAAATCAACATTAATCCACACAGAATATAATAAAAACTACTTACAAATTTACACCACGATGAGAGAGCCTTTACACACAGTAAAACAACTAATTGGTTATTTCACTAAGAAATACCAAGGTATGTCTGACATTCAGTCAAGACATCTACAACAGTCGAATGTTACAACAAGAGAGAGAGATTTCGAACTTCTAAACACTATTTAATAGTAAAAATCCAGAAGTTCTCAACCTATGTTTATCCGGCTCTGCTCATCCCCTAAGTACAAACCATGCTAAAAATGACCCAACTATTGATGTCCACCGAGGGCATCACTTACGGAAACGGACAGTTATGTCTTTGACAATAAGCTTCAGGGCGCAAAAAGTACGTCCTCAACCATAAATCTGTCCATTTCGTAACATCTGGAGTACTGCATTACCAAAAATTTACAAAAATAAACAGTCGCCAAGCGACCGTGTTACATATTTTTCAATCAACGTTGAAACCCAGAAATTCCCCTCTTTAAATCAACGTCCAATCAAGAAATCTTCCATTCCATAATATTCTAAAATTATTAAAACAATCATTGTTGCATATTGTTAATATAATTGTAGATTATTGCAAAATTGCTTATTTTCAGCTTCATATTTCCCCAAATGTGCGAAAGATGATCCGAACTTAAATGAGTGTATTAAAAATACTATCAATGGTGGACTAAAAAATACGTATGGTGGTAAGTTTATTTAAATAAATATTGTGAGAACTTTAGTTGATGATGTTATGAATGTGTTAGGAGTACCGGATCTGCACATAGTTCCCTTGAACCCGCTACACGTCAATGAGATGTACATTGATGTCGACGGAAACTTAAAAATTAATATCACCAATGCTGACATTAACGACTTGGATGGATCTGTATTCGAAGACTTTAAGTAAGTTATTTAATATTATTAAACACCAATATTGAGCACACTAAAACAACCACTTCATGAAATGGCTCTTCAGAGACGTATACATTTTATCCTCCAGACATGTTATATTGCTCGGCATTCTATCTTTCAAACATTTTGAACACCTTTTAATCCGCGTAAAAATTTATATTACACGCAATGAAAATTTTTTGATAAAAAGTGAGATATCATTTTTTAAAGTGAAAATTTTGGCCTCTGACGTCATCTCTCTTCGCCAGTCTGTTATTTATACAGGTAGGGTAGGTATTGGTTGTTTTCATATTCGTAGGTACAGGTAAAATATGTCTATATATAAATTTATATTCTATATTATTATATACAGGGTGTTCCATTTAAGCGTACCACCGTTGCTATCTGGAGAACTATAAGAGCTACGAGGTTGGTTAAATTAGCAAAGAACCACCATTTTACAAGACTAATACAATGACCAGTGGTTCTCAAAATACGGGACACAACTTTCTTATTTTAAATGGGAACATATGTTTATTTTTAGGTTATTCGATAGAGTATTTTTTTTTTTTGAATTCAACGATATGAATATATAATATACTAATATAACAAAATAATTGAGAAAAATGCATGTTAGATTTGTATGTATTTTATTTATATCTAGCTGAAACAAGAGTGCTATGGTTAGAAAACACAAAACATAGACATATTGTTCTGTCTAACATTGTTTGATTATTTTTTGTTAAAGTTTGTGTTCTTAAACTGTCAGTTTTAAGAAGAAAATGAATTGTTTTCTATCCACAGCACTCTTGTTTCAGATAGCTGTAAATAAAATACATATAAATCTAACCTGGATTTTTCTCAGGTATTTTGTTATATTAGTGCATGATATGTTCATATCGTTGAATTCAGAAAAAAATTCTCTATAGAATATCCTAAAAATAAACATATGTTCCCATTTAAAATAAGAAAGTTGTGTCCCGTATTTTGAGAACCACTGGTCGAAAAAAAATTTTATATTGCCCATTGTATTAGTCTTGTAAAATGTTGGTTCTTTGCTAATTTAACCAACCTCGTAGCTCTTATAGTTCTCGGGATAGCAATGGTGGCACGCTTAAATGGAACCCTGTATATATATATATATATATATATATATATATATATATATATATATATATATATAAATTAATATTATTAATTGAAATTTTATATTATCAGAAAACTAAGAAAGCGTTTTGAAAATTAAATATTACAAGGGACGTATACATTTTATCCTCCACACATGTTATGATGCTCGACATTGTATCTTTCATACATTTAATTTTGTACACCTTTTATCGTGCACACTTTTAATCCGCAAAAAAGGTATCGGTAATTGTACCTTTCCTTCATTTTATTGCCCATGCAACTAAAATATTTATAATAACATAAAATATTTAGTGTTACAGGTTTCTAAAGATAAAATATGTGGAACATAAAATGAGTGGAAGATAAAATATGTGGATGATAACTTTTTTCGCAGATTAAAAGTGTGCACGATAAAAGGTGTGTCAGTTTGAATGTGTGCAAGATACAATGTCGAGCAATATAATATGTGTGAAGTATAAAATGTATACTCATAGTGTAATTGCAAAGTATCCGCCACCTAGACCAAAATCCTAACCATTTCATGATGGGTCCCACACCCATCAACAGATAGTGAAATTATACGAAACTACAGCATTTAGATAAAAAAATTATCCATTTCTTGAAAAGGTGGAATGGAAAACAATATTTTGTGTAATAATTACATCGTCGTAAGTGGATATCCACTTCGAGTTCACGGTTTTCGTACCTAGATTGTATTGAAAAGGAAAGAAAAAATAAGCTTTTTTTCTTTATTATACTAAAAAAGAAATATCTGATGTGGACACCACATGATTTCCTTGTACGCTAAATTATACACATTTTTACTGCACTTCATTTAAATTTACTTCACTTGAAAGTGAGATCATTCTACAGATAATCTTTCTTCAATTTCCATTCGTTTCATATATTCAATGTCAATCGCTATTCCTTATTACGTTACATAAAATTATTTTAATCGCTCAAAAACGAGCAAAGAAGGAGATACGGTTTTTATTTAATTGCTATATATTTCTCACGAAATATATTCTGATAAATGTCAATGTCAATTTATTAATAAGAAATCAAATATTCCCTCCTTCTGTAGACCTTTTCAAATTTATGCGAAAAATTTAAAAAAAAACCCTTCGAACATAGTCCCTTTTAACACTGTCGATTACAATAAAAAAGGGATATGCACAATTAGATATTATAGCTGTCCCATATACAAAATTTCAGTAATGAGTAATACTAACACAGTATTTAAATATTTAGACATAGAAATGAAAATAATGAAAATATAAAATAATCTTAGTGGCTAATTGGTTTGCACACATACTTAATACTAATGATGCTACTGATAATATCTTCATAACTTACTTGTCTTAAAATATAACTTTCTATATTGAGCGAAGCTAAAACGTTGAGCTTGTCATCTAACATGAAGGTTCGAAATTATCAGTTATCAGGTATCTTATCCACTAAAAATTCAACAGAATTGTGACCGAATTATCTCACATATAAATAACTGCGTCGAACGTTGATATCTCTTATGGATGGCTCTCAGCTCTCACCACATTAAATATTACAACAGATTTTTTTTTTGTTTTATGGTGGGAATAAATAAGTTCCTTACCATATCAATACTAGACATCTTTATTTCTATAATAAATATAATCACTTGGTAATCGCACGGAAACATAATAACGCGTTTCTATACAAATTGAACAGAGTGTGAGAACTGGTGTTAAAATCTCAGCATCGCCAAATTTGAATCAAATAATATTGCTGTGTCCGAATGGTTCGCCACCCACTATTAACTTATAGACAACCTATATCACTAAAATTTAAGTAAAATTTGTTTAGGAATAAATGGAATTCTCATCTCGATTTCATGTGCCCCGTTCTTCATATTTATTATAAATAAAATATTGACACTATGAATTTTTTTTCTAGATGGGATTTCGACAATAAGAAATTTACATTCGACGTCAGGATTCCCAAAACTAATCTTATAGGAACCTATGACATCTCTGGAAGAATCCTCATCCTTCCAATTAATGGTGTAGGTCCTTGCAACATTACTTATGGTAAATATTATTTAAATTCTTAAAATGAAATACCAACTTATTAACAAGAAATCAAATGTTTTGTACAAAAAATAAAAGCCAACTAAATTAAATTTTTTATTAAGTTTCTGCCAAAAGTAAATTACCATTTGGAAAGGCCGATTGGAATCAAAAATAGCGAGGCATAACTACATTTTATAGCAATTCCACAAACAAAATTCAATATTCTACGGCCAATCGTTTTTGAGTTATACAAAGTGCCTGCTGATTGCAATAAAATGGGACGTGCACAACTAAAAATTATAGCAGTCCCACAAACAAAATTTCGGTATTCTAGGGCTAACCATTTTTGAGTTATGCGAGATACGTAAGTACAGACGTCACGTCGAAACTAGTCAAAACGAATATTTCCGTTGAAACCTGAAAACATATTTTTTTCGCGATTGTAATAAATAATAAAAACGATTGTCATATTTATTGTCTCTTTATTTGTACGAAAGAAATTTTTGAGTACAACCACAACTAAAGAATGATTCTGTACACAATTTATTATTACATTAGGGCAAGAATTAGAGTTCTTCATAGTTTTATTGTAACATTTATTATTAGTTTGTTTAATGGAGCAGCTGCTAAATTTGGTCAAAATGAATTAATCTTAAAGTGTAGCAAATTGAGCAAAGTGTGATATTTGTTGTTCACTCACTATAGGCTGTATGTCCTTACAAAGTCTGTAGCTTAGGAACTTGAGGTCCTGTTCCATCTAGGAATGTAGTACCAGAGATGAATGAATTAATAATTGTTACAGTAAATGGACTTTTCAAATTCGAGTTCACCTACGAGCTGGAAGAACGTAAAGGCAAGGAATACGTCAATGTTGTGGATGGGAAGATGAACTATGAAGCTGACAGAATTTATTTCAAACTTGACAACTTGTTTGGTGGCGACCCTAAACTGGGTATGTATACCCTTACTTCATATTAGATCCAACTCATGTTAATCTCAAAGACTTGTATTTATTTCAGGGCAGAAAAATAATACAATCTCTTAAATGCTTACGATTTGAATTATAATCATCCTTCATCAGTACAATGAGATTTTAGACTAATATTTTATAAGAAATCGTACCTTCTACAAGGTTGTAAAGCAACAAGATATTGAATTACTTTTCTATTCCGATTTATCCATCTTCCTAATACTCGTAGTCGCCATATTTCAAATGTTTTCTAAATAATATTTGTGTGTTTAAGGTGAGGAGATGAGCAAATTCTTGGATGAAAACTGGAAAGAAGTGAATGGAGAAATTGGAGTAAGAGTTGGAGAAGCTTTGTGTCAAGTTTTCTTGTCTATAGTGAAAGCTGCATTTTCAAGAGTTCCTGAGAGTTCGTTATGGGCGTAAATATAAAGAAGTATTACTTGTAGGATAGTTTTATATTACATTAGAATAAATAAAAAATAATAATAAATATAGTTTTATATTTTCATTATTATCCTTTTTTTTTATCGACATCCTCACAAAAAGTATCTTCATGCATGCGCAGTGTTGGCAATTATTACTGTAAGAAATTATATTTCTCACACTGCACATGCGCAATGTTGGCAAATACTGTGAAAAATAATTTCTCACACTTTCCACGATCGTGGGAAATACATAACTTTTAAGCTTTATTTTAAATTATTGTTGCAGTTTGTTAAAATTTATCTTGTAATTAAATTTGAATAAAATTTTTTTTTCGACAGATCGAAAAAAAATATTTCAGGCATATGTTAGTAGATAGTTTAAGGATTTTATAAATGTTTTATTTTCAAAAATCGATCGAGTGGTTTTCAAAATATCTTGTTTTGAAATTTTTGATCGGCCGCCATTTTGTTATTTGATAAAATAGAAAATAATTGTAAGCACAAAAGTTTTAGAGAACCTAAAGCAAATGCTGAAAGTTTTTGTATTTTTTCAATATCTCTTAAAATAAGGGAGTAATGACGATTTTTCGAAAAACAAAAGAACGCCAATAACTATGAACTGGGACTCCAAATCAAAAATTTGAACTAAGAAAAGTTGTTTATCTCAATGAGTTCTAACTGCCGTTTTCGGATGGTACAACTTAGTATTAACACCCTGTAGTTTCAGAAAAGTGCCACTTTCCATATTGGTTTCTTTATATTTTGCTATTTTTTTCCTTTATTAAACTCTTATTAAAATAATATTTATTGTGTTGTATGCGTATTTATTTCATAACATTTTTAATACTATATATTAAAAATAAAAATACTGTCATTAATGTATTCAAAGTTGTATCCCGAAGTGCGAAACAAGCGAGATATACAAAGTGTTGTTTTAATTTACGATTTTTTTCACTACTATCTCTTAAATCTAAGTTAAATATTTTTATGTTGATAATAACGAACTTTTCGACTCACATATTTACTTGCTTCTTAATATTCACAAAAATAAAGCAGCCTCCATTTATTTTTACATCTTTCAGTTTGCTAATCTAACTTTTGATTCGTGATTTGTTTAATTCGATTTATTTATTTAAATAATATTTCGATTTGTAGGCTTGAGTTTCAAAAATGTTTACATTTACGTGTAACCAAAAAGATTACGTGAAAAAGTATTATATCTATCTTAACATATCTTGGAAAATGTAATGTCAGAGTTTTATTTGTTTCTCATATTAGCTAATACTTTTTGTTTTAATTTGTTTGTTGTAAGGTATGTGATTTTTTTTATTCCTTTGTTACTTATAGTTGTAAGTATATATTATGAAAATAAATTGTCGCCATTTTGAAGTGTTTAGGTGTATATTTAAAAGGAACACTTAAATAATATTTATTCGAGAACTGTTTACAATATCTTAAATTATAAAAAAAATTGGCGCCCTGTAAAATTTTATCCCCTAAGACCCATATGGCTTTATTGGCCTCGGCAGTAATTTAGTTGGCATTTAATTTTTGAAGGATACATTTTATTTCTTGCTAATAAATTAATATTGACAACTGTGGGTGTTCGAAGATTGGAACGAATGGAAGTTGAAGAATAATTAGCCGTATAATGATCCCAATTTCAAGTGAAATAAGTTTAAATGAAGTGCAATAAAAATGTGTATAATTTAGCTTACAAGGAAATCCGGTATCAAGTTCTCCCAAAACTAAAGAAAAGTAATTTTTATTGCACAAAGGTTGACAAGAAGACTGATCAGACAAGAAGTAACCAAATAAAAAACCATGGATTAAAAATACATAATTCAAGGATGTCTCACAAATATAAAAGATATGGATTTTGTCGCATTACTCAGTTGCAGTCAGATTTCACAATGTTGAAGGTTTCCGTTGCTGTGTGTGCTTTACTTGTGTTTGTCGAAGGAGTAGATGTTCGTAAGTCTTCTTTTAATTTCTTATTAATTATGTATGTATTAGGTGTGTGCAACGAAACGCGGAACGTAGGAGTTTAACATAGGATTTCAAAAAATTGCGGATACTGATAGACTCAGAGCAAAACTACAAAAGTACAAAGTTGTTCAAAATTCAATTCTACGTTAGATAATAACAAAACTGATACTACAGTAAGTTTTCAGTACGAGATATATTAAATATAAAATGAAATACTGTCGGTAAAAATTATGTTCTTTTATTTTCACGGCTGTCTGATTTTTAACGAGACTGTTACATTTTATATTCAATAAACCTCGTACTGCAGGCCTGCTGTTGCAGCAACTATGATCTTATCTGATATAGAATTTAATTTTGAACAACTTTGTACTGTAATCTGTAATAGTATTGATCTAAATCTATTAGAAGAGAGAATATCCGCAATTTTCTGAAATCCCACGTTAAGTCTTATATGTTCCGTGTTTCGTTGCACTCCTGTATAAGTATACCGGGTGTCCCAGCTCGACCGACACATGAGAGATTTACATGGGAAATCAGTTAATTATGAATAGTATCTCCCCAGTGCAAGATATTAACTTGAAATTTTGTATGCTTATTGGGGAATATTATTTCTATGGATTACAGTTATTTGAAATATGTAATTTCGTCTGCAAGACGAGATTTATTAAATTATAAAATCATCATTTTCGTTCAAAATCAGTCAGCCATGGAAATAAAAGAAAATATCTATGTGACAGTTCTGACAGTTAATGACATGCCATTGTAGATATTTATATTATTGTAATATTAGTATATTATTTAACAAAAAGAAACTAAATTAAACTTAAATAATATTAAAATACAAGGAATAAGAATTAAAATCAGTGATACTTCACTAAACTGTCAGATAAATATTTTCTTTTATTTCCATGGCTGTCTGATTTTAAACGAAAATATTAGATTTTAAATTTAATAAATCTCGTCCTGCAGACGAAATTTCATATTTCAAATAAGTGTGATCCATAGAATTAATATTCTCCTATAAGTACACAAAATTTCAAGTTAATATCTGGGGAGATACTATTCATAATTAACTGATTTCCCATGTAAAACTCCCATGTGTCGGTCGAGCTGGGACACCCGGTATACAGGTTACTCGAAGACCTGAACATAGGGATTTAACATGTAGAAATCATGTTTTCCTAATTTTCTGTTTCCCTAATTATTTTAAGTAAAAAGCTTCAAATAACAGTTTTAGGGCATAAAATCATAAGCTCAGAAATTAAGTAAACCACTAAAAAAATAACAGTAGCTATGAAATTGAGACAAAAATAAAAAATATTTACCGGTTTATCTGTCAAGTTAACCGCATTAGTTTATTTTAATTTTAATTACTGTTTTGTCAAGTTACGCTAAAAATATAAGAATTTTATTTTGTTGTTCTTTTATAGATTCAAAATTTATTTATGTGATATTGTACACTTCGACAGTAATTTTAAATAATAATAAAACAGCTAACTTGACAGATAAACCATTAAACATTTGTTCATTTTTGTCTCGGTTCCATGGCTGTTTCTGCGAAGTGATTTACGTCATTTTCATACCTAATTTCTGACTTTACAAAGAACGTAAAATTATTCTTGCTTATTGATTCAGACGCAAAATTTTATGGTCTACAACGGTTATTTGAAGCTTTTTTACCTAAAATAATTAGAGAAGCAGAAAATTAGGAAACTATCATTTTACAAGTTAAATCCATATGTTCGGATGTTCAAGTCACCAGCCGGTATATTATTTATTTTCAGCTTCGTATTTCCCCAAATGTGCGAAAAATGATCCGAACAGAAACGAGTGTATTAAAAATTCTGCTAACGCTGGATTCAAAAAAATCGTTGGAGGTAAGTTTCTTTAAATAAATATTGTAAGAACTTTAGTTGATGATATTATTAATGTATTAGGGGCACCAAATCTGCATGTAGTTTCCTTGAATCCTCTGCACATAAATGAGATGTTCATTGATGTCGACGGAAACTTAAAAATTAATCTCACTAATTCCGACATTAATGGGTTGGAGGACATTGTATTCGAAGATTTCAAGTAAGTTATTTATATTATTTTGTCTCAATAAATAATAAATACAATAAAATAGAAATAGTATATTACAAAGCAAGTTTGAGAAGACTATGATTCACCTAGCACTAAGATTGTAACCTGAGATTTTTTAAATTTCACAAAAGAAGTAGGCTACATTTATGTATATATCTGACGTTTCAGTTTGTAACTTCGCTCCTGAATTCTTGATTCTTGATTTGTATGAATTGAAACAAGAAAGTTATGTCAGAAATTAAATTTGTTAAAATCAGTTTTTTGCTTATATCTAGTGACCTATGCATTTTTTCGGGAAAACAAGAACATTATTAAAATGGCCAACTGATGCGGTAACTTCGTTCCAATTTAACTGACTTTGTATCTCTTACTGTTCTCAAGATCCTAATGGTTAGCCTCTTAAAACGGACACCTGTATGTATAAATCAAAATTTGGTCATCACATACCCCATTTTAATATTGCGAAATATTATAGCCCATTGCTAATCTTTATCCATTTAAAAATACCGTTATGCCCGAGTGATTTGGGATACACTTTAAGCCGGAGGTCTTTAAGAGAGGCTATAAATTGACAATCTGCATCAGTAAAATGCAAGTAAAACATGTCCAATAGGGATGAAATATCATTTTGATTTCATCTGCCCTTATGTTCCAAAATGGAATAATGTGATTATATTATTACAATTAAAATATTGACATCAATTTATTTCTTTTAGATGGGATTCAGACAATAAAAAATTTTCATTTGACGTCAGGATTTCCAAAGCTAATCTTATAGGGACCTACGACATCGCTGGAAGAATCCTGATCCTTCCAATTAATGGTGTGGGTCCTTGCAACATTACTTATGGTAAATATTATTTAAATTCTCAAAGGTATAGGGTAAGTCGGGGAGAGATGGACCGGTAGGAGAAATTGTCTTAAAAGTACATCTCTCATAGGGAATGTTAATTTTGTTGTTCAGAGATAGTGTAAGTAGCCGCTTGAAAATTAATGCAATCAATACTGAATAATACAAGATTTACTAAAATAATTGCCAAAAAATTTTGTACCTTACATATACAACTACTTAATTACTACTTCGGTAGGATTCAATTAATAATTTATGTACAAATTTTGTACATTTGTATAACACGTAACGTAACCTAAAAATATGGTTCTATTTGTACACAGTTTTAAGTAATTTAGTGGTCCATTTAACCTCTGCAATGAGGATAGGTGGTCCACTTATGCTGAGAAGAGATGGACCAGAAGATTTTTATTGTTAAAAAGATCATTTCAACCGGTAAACAGGAAAAAAGCATTCGCACATAGAAATCTTTAATCAGAGAGTGATAATAAAGAAGAAGCTTATGAAACCAAATATGCGGGATGCAAGGAAAATTATTTAATTTTGTTTATTCGACGGACGAATAAGTTTTTAAAAAGGAAAAAACTACAACCGGCTTTTTAATACAAGTTTAATGTGTTACAAAAAGAGGAAAAAAGGCGCTACATCTAATTTACATGAGTTTATAAAAAGTAAAAATGTTAAGTAACTATAATCTTATCTATTGTGTGAAGTCCGTACTTATAGCTATTAAAAAAAAAACGATAAAGAAGGATGATATAAATATAATATAATATAACGCGGAAACTTTGTCCGAATTTAACCGACTTCGTATCTCTTACCGTTTTCGAGATCCCAATGCTTTTAGAGCTTTAGACTGACAAATGATTATTTTACATTATATGGTACTATGTTTTCCATGCTTTTCGGTGTGTACAATTATACGAATGTCCAATTAATTGGGTTCGACTGACTAGATAGTGTATTGAAATAAATAAATGTACACCGTTAATTATTAACTGGATAAGTGAATGTCAAGGCAGTAAAAACTGGACGGGAGTCTTAAGTATGAAGTTTTATTTCAAAAAACCAACCTCTCGGCAATTCAACTCTGATGAAGACTATTGATTAGTCGAAACGTTGGTTTTTTGAAATAAAATCACATACTTATGACTGCCATTCAATTTTTACTTCCTTGACATACATTGATAATATACAACTAAAATTTGCCATGAAACAAGTACCTTAGGTACTACAGGTCCTGTTCCATCTAGGAATTAGTGCCAGAAATGAATGAATGAATTATTGTTACAGTAAATGGACTTTTCAAATTCGAGTTCACCTATAAGGGTAACGATAGTCGTTGCCACCACTATCACTTTATTTAAAAGTCTGCCGAGATAGAAACAAACAAGGGAATGTTAATAATGATAACAGACGCGGTTTACTATATGGACAAATTGGTGCAGGGTAGTAATTTTAGAATAAGAGAGTTTTACCTACACGTAGTGCTACCACGTCACAAAAACAGGGGTTGGAATAGGATGGGCTGAATCAAACACGATATTCCAACAATAACAAAATTATAAAATTTAGTAATCAACCACGATCAAAAACATTTATATAATTCAAATAAACTACAACGCGTAACTTGATTCTATATAAATTCTAAATTCATACTTTTCTAATTTACAAACAATTTTGAAAACCTTTTTACATCGATTTACAAATAAATATTAATCCACAAAGAATATAATAAAAACTACTTACAAATTTACACCACGATGAGAAAATCTTTACACACAGTAAAACAACTACTTGGTTATTTCACAAAGAAATACCAAGATTTGTCTAACGATTCAGTCAAGACATCCACAATAGTTGGAAAGTACCACAAGAGAGAGAGAGATTTCAAACTTTAGAGCACCATTTAATGGTAAAAATCCAGAAGTTCTCAACCTATGTTTATCCGGCTCTTCTCATCCCCTAAGTATGAACTATGCTAAAAATAACCCAACTATTGATGTCCACCGAGGGTATCACTTACCGGAAACGGACAGTTATTTATTTGAAAATAAGCTTGAAGGCACAAAATGTACGTCCTTCACCATAAATCTGTCCATTTCGTAACATTTGGAGTACTACAATACCAAAATTTACAAAAATACACAGCCGCCAAGCGACCGTGTTACAAATGTAAAGCCAGAGATGAATGAATGAATTATTGTTACAGTAAATGGACTTTTCAAATTCGAGTTCACCTACGAGCTGGAAGAACGCAAAGGCAAGGAGTACGTCAATGTTGTGGATGGGAAGATGAACTATGAAGCTGACAGAATTTATTTCAAACTTGACAACTTGTTCGGCGGCGACCCTAAACTGGGTATGTATACCCTTACTTCATATTAAATCCAACCCATGTTAATCTTAAACACTTGTATTTATTTCAAGGCAGAAAAATAATACAATCTCTTAAATGCTCGATTGAAATTATAATCATTCTTCAAAAGTGCAATGAGATTTTAAACTAAAATTTTGTACGAAATACAAGATTCTACAAGATTAAAGAGCAACAAGAGATTGAATTATTTTTCTATTTTGATTTATCCATCTTCTGAATACTCATAGTTGAGATATTTCAAATGTTTTCTAAATAATATTTATATGTTTTAGGCGAGCAGATGAACAAATTCTTGGACGAAAACTGGAAAGAGGTGAATGGAGAAATCGGAGTAAGAGTTGGAGAAGCTTTGTGTCAAGTTTTCTTGTCTATCGTGAGGTCCTTATTTGGAAGAATTCCTGAGAAATCGTTATGGGCTTAAATACAAAGAAATATTACTTGTTGGATGGTTTTTATTAAAATAAAAAAATAATAAGAAATATATTTTTGGTATTTTCATTATTATCCTTTTTCGCTAAAACCGGTTTATTTTTTTCATGGTTAACGGTTACCGGTATTTTCGGCCTGAAAAATATCGGTTAAAATTACGGTTAAAGTTCGCAATTTTTGTTTAAAATATCGGTTACCGGTTTTTATTAACCGGTTACATGCTCTGATTTTAAGACTATATCTTTAATAGTTTTTGAGTTACAAGCTTATAAAACTTAATTTTATTAATTTTGCATGTTGTTTTATTTTGGTAAACCTGTTCTGTACAAGTTAAAGTAAAAATATTAAAAATGTGTCTTATAAAAAAAACAGAGAAATCCATTAAAAAAATTCAAAAAGCTTTTAGTTTAGTACTTACTTTAAAGTCAAATGTAGACGATGTCTCTGTTTCAAACTTGGAAAAGTAAGAAACGAGCTTTTTCCAAAGCTTCTACTTTTAAGCTCACATAATTCTGTATAATGTTCATACCCATTATTGGGATAATAGTCTTCACAAATAAGCCCTCCTTTTTTAAGGGGAGTGCAAGTTGAACCACTCTTACAAATATCTCTTTTACATGCGTCGTTAGTTAAAGTTATGTCACAATTTGAATCGGTAAAACCAGCAGTACAAACACAGGAATAACCACCTTCTTTCCGAAAACAAGTTAAACCTTGTTGAACTATCTAGAACATTGTTAAACCCTGTAGAACTGTCTCATCTTACTCCCAATTATCTTGGAACAGTGTTGAACCTAGCACATTTATGTTACACCCTAAACAATGCCTTAACTTTGTCCCAAACAATTTGGAACAAAGTGAAACATAGTGCAAGTCTCTCTACTTATTTCAGAACACTTGGAACATCTTTCTGCTTACTAAAACTTTCTTTTTAAGTCTTCCTAGTAATTTCCAATAATAGACATACATGAAAAGTTACAATTTATTGTTTTTCACTCTAAAATTTTTCATATACAGCCAAAAAAATTTAAAAATGCCCATTTTTGGGTCCAAAATTTTGATTTTTGGAATTAGGCTAACTTGATAGTCGTCGATGCGCTGATTTCAAATTTTCAAACCGAATTCAATTATCTCTTTCCATTCCTGAGATATTTGCTCTCAAAGTTGCACCTCAAAAAAGGGTGTTTTTTGACCATATCTCTAAAATGGGTAGAGATACATTCTCAACGATTATACCAGTCGATTCTACGCGGAAAGTTACATAAAGAAATGTTTTCTCCTCATATACGTTCTTTGGAACGATTTGGTGAAAAATGAGAAAAACGAAAAAACCGGAATTTCAGTTTTTCGCTCGGAAACTTTTTGTCTCCAAAATTTTTTATATTCTGGACTTAAGTAAAGAAGAATGTGCTGATTCCAAATTTTCAAACCGATTTCAATTATCTCCTACCGATCTCGAGATATTTGAGTTCAAAGTTGGACCTGAAAAATTCAGTTTTTCAGGAATAGTCCTGAAATGGGTTGAGATACGACCTCGGCGACCTCACCAATCGATTCTACGGACAAAATTACATATTTGTACCAATTTTCAGATTTATATTCTAATGGATACAATTTTTACAGCGAAAAAACGAAAATGGCCAAAAATCGGAAAAAATCGTAAGGGGTTCATCAGGCGATTTTTCAATTTTTGCGATTTTCGTTTTTTCGCTCTAAAAATTGTATCCGCCTGAATAAATATCTGAAAATTGGAATACTTACGTAATTTTGCCCGCAGAATCGATTGGTGAGGTCTTCGAGGTCGTATCTCGACCCATTTCAGGACTATTCCTGAAAAACAATTTTTTTCAGGTCTGACTTTGAACGCAAATATCTCCAGAACGGTAAGAGATAATTGAAATCGGTTTGAAAATTTGGAATCAGCGCATCTGTATTTACTTAAGTCTAGAAAATAAAAAGATTTGGTGACAAAAAGTTCCCAAGCGAAAAACTGAAATTCCGGTTTTTTTCGTTTTTTTTATTTTTCACAAAATCGTTCCAAAGAACGTATATGCGGAGAAAACATTTCTTTATGTAACTTTGCCTGTAGAATCCACTGGTATAGTCGTTGAGATTGTGTCCCTACCCGTTTTAGAGTTATATCCAAAAAACCCACTTTTTTGAGGTGCAACTTTGAGGTCAAATATCTCAGGAACGGACAGAGATAATTGAATTCGGTTTGAAAATTTGAAATCAGCGCATCGGCGACTATCAATTTGGAATTATTTCAAAAATCAAAATTTTGGACCTAAAAATGGGTCTTTTTGGATTTTTTTGGCTGTATATGACAAATTTTAGAGTGAAAAACTATAAATTGTAAGTTTTAATGTATAACTATTATAGGAAATTACTAGGAAGACTTAAAAAGACAGTTGTAGAAGGCAGAAAGATGTTCCAAGTGTTCTAGATTAAGTAGAAACAGTTGCACTATGTTTCACTTTGTTCCAAATTGTTTGGGACAAAGTTAGAAACTTGTTTAGGGTGTAACATAGATGTATCAGGTTCAACACTGTTCCAAGATAATTGGGATTCAGATGAGACAGTTGTACAGGGTTTAACAATGTTCTAGATAGTTCTACAAGATTACACATTATCCCAAATTGTATGAGATTAATTTCAGGCAGTTTTGGAAGGTTTAACATTGTTCCAAATTGTTTGGGACAAAGTTACGACAATTGTTTACGGTTTAACATTGTTATATAAGGGTCAACACTGTTAATTTGTTTGAGATTAATTTCAGAATTCCAAATTGTTTGGGACAAAGTTAATATAATTATTTAGGGTTTAACATTATTATATAAGGTTCAACACTGTTCCAAGTTAGTTGGGATTAAGTTAAGAAAGTTATACTAATTTAACAATGTTCTACATAGTTCTATAAGGTTTAACACTGTTCCACATTGTTTGGGATTAATTTCAGAATGTTGTGGAAGGTTTAACATTGTTTCAAACTGTTTGGGACAAAGTTAATATAATTATTTAGGGTTTAACATCGTTATATAAGGGTCAACACTGTTCTAAGTCAATTGGGATTAATTTCAGACAGTTGTGTAAGGTTTCACATTGTCCCAAATTGTTTTGGAATAAATTAAATCAGTTTTATTGGGTTTAACATTGTGGAACATCAATATAGACTTTTAAAAAATCAAAATTTTTGACTCAAATTGAGGTAATTTAACATTGTACTAGATCTTCTGTATTTTTTTAGTAGGTTTATAATTCATAATTTGTCAAACTAATTGAAAAATTATCTTATCAGATTTAAATCTTTTAATCACAGACTTACAGACCGACTCAAATAGTTGTCAATTTACGAAAAAAATATTTTAAGTGTTAAAATATTTCAGAAACAAAATTTAGAAGGTGATTTTATCTCTAAAGAATATTTGTGGACTGCTTTATGTCAAGAAAATGAATATTATGACAGAACATTCCGTAATATCGACAGTAAAGCTCTTATGTCGTCCCATATTCCAAATTGATTAGATTTTTATGTGTCACATTATACCATTCTTTATATATTGCATTAGCTGAGCCATAAAAATGCAAGAAAAAATATAAAGTAACATGAATATTATAGAGAAATCTCCAAGGAATCGATTGCTGCAAGAATTTTTGTTATAGCTCAACTTGTTTTTGAGATACGCGGCCATAAACTTAAAATTTGAAAATTGTAAGTGACAAATTGAACAATTTTTTATATATTTGGCATAAAAAATGCAAGAAAAAAAAATGTGTATCTTATAGAAAAAATCCCAAGGAATCGATTGGTGTAAGAATTTTTATTGTATCTCAACTAATTTACGAGTTACAAGCCTGTAAAGACAAAACTCATTTCCAAAAAATGTTTTGACCGCCAAAAGGATTCAGATCTATTTTAGATATTCAAAAAGTGATATAAATATATAAAAAGTAAATAAAAATAGCCAGGAATATTTTTTAATTTTACGACCGCCACACGGATTCAAATTCTTACCTGAAAGTCTTTTAAAACAGGGGCATTGTCATTTACGTCTGCGACAATAACTTCAACATGAACATCGCTTCTTAGAGAAGGCTGCTCTAACTCTTAAATCATATTTTTTCCTAGGACTCTCATAGTCTAGTTCAGTCATAGTCAATAGTTCTGCACTAGACGAGCCAGGGCTAGTCACTAGAGAAAAGCTGTTAGAGTCATCTCCTCCTAGAAAAAACGAGTTTTAGTTTTAGACCTCCAGACGGATTATGAAAATTATCAGCGCAATTTCTGGACACTTAAAGCAAAAAACGCTTGAACACGGCAATTTTAGTATAAAGGGGGACACTTGAATGGATTTCCAATGGCATTTCAACCCTAAAATGGGGGTTGCACCTAATTTTACATGGAAAAGGGTGTCAAAAAAATCTAAGAAAAATATAACAATTAAAAAAAAGCAATTTAATTAATGAACATTCACAAAAATTCCCGTAATATCTTCAGAAAAACGCAGGTCACTTTTCAATTTTAAACTTGCCTGTGTTGACAAAGGCTGTATTTATTTGGGACTTTTTAAGTAACCTTAACGGCCAAAGAGACTACTCTCCAATAAAATGTTAATTGTAAAAACTGTCATGACTCATGTTCAAATACAAATAGAAAACACAGATATAAAAATATATTAATTTTTTCTCGCTAAATGATATTAAATAAAGGTTAATGTTCGCTAAAACCGGTTTATTTTTTTTTTTGGTTAACGGTTACCGATATTTTCGACCTGAAAAATATCGGTTAAAATTACGGTTAAAGTTCGCAATTTTCGTTGAAAATATCGGTTACCGGTTTTTATTAACCGGTTTTTTTAACCAGTTACATGCCCTGCATACAATATTACCGATATCTTTAAAAAGGGAGAAAAGAGAAATATATTTAATAAAATTATTACAGACAGATTAGATTTAATAATTTTAATGTTTAATTTATTGATCAGGTCACTGACATGAATCTTTATTTAATACGTCATATTTAACCTTGTGTTTTGAGTTGTCTAATAATTTTAAAATTAGAGTAATGTTGAAATCATTAATTAAAATATATGGTGCAATATTTCCATTATTCTATTTCGATATTTTATTTTTTTTATCCCTCACCTAATTAAATTCGTATATTTAAATTTTTAAATATTTTAAATTTCGTGAGAACAATGAATATGAATTATTTACATTTTAGTAATATCTTTATATCTTGATGTAATGATAATAATTTAATATTGCAAATAAAATAAATATATTTACATATTTTTCTGTCGAGATTAGCACAAAATATAAATTTTATTTTAGAAAACGGTTTAATGAAGTTGGTTCAAGGTTAGTATGAAAATATATAAAAGATTTCGGAACGTAATAATTTTAAACAGTCACAGAAAGATTTCAAAATGTTGAAGGTAGCAATAGCACTGAGTTTTATATTAGTTTGTGTGCATAGTGTTGAAGTGCGTAAGTATATAATTGTAATTATATAATTAATTAATTCAAACAGATAAATAAATAACTTACTGTTTATTACTCATTGCTGGGTGTACTTTAATGTTACATTTATAACGTACCTTTAACAAACTTGTCAGACACTCTAGCTGGCGTGGAGAGTGTACCATATCAGAAATTTTATTTTGACGTGAAACATGGGATTTGCCATATCCATGGTTATGACTTCACATTTGACAGCAATGTATCAAAGCGTTCACTTTAAAATAAAACTTACGTAATTATTAGCTGTCAAATTGTGAACTTTTTTTTATATAACACATTTCTACATCGTTGGAATGGACCTGAATTTTTTTAAACTAGGGAAAAAAGAAATTATTTAATGGTAAATTACAAATGTTATAAATGAGTTTTATTATTGTTTAACCTCAATATTTTATCTGCTGTTTCAATTTAAAATGAAAGCTTTGATACATTGCTGTCAATCAAATGTGAAATTGTAAGCACGGATATAGCAAATCATATGTTTCATGTTATAATAAACTCACGGTATAAATTTTATAAAAAAAAAATATATTTCAGCTATACTAATATGAAAATAACCAATAATAATAATTTGTTCATCACTGGCAAAGACAGATGACGTCACCGATCAAAATTTTCACTTTAATAATTGATATCTCGCTTATTACGAAAGATATTTCAGTTAATTAATAATGATACCTAACGAATAATTTTCCTTTACATGTTAATAGAAAAAAATATTTAAATATTAACAGATAATTTTTATAAGTTATGTGTCCTACTGTAGTATTAAAGTCTCCATGTATACACAAACATTTTTACCATTGAAATTACTAAATTTACGGGCAAGGCGGCAAGTATAAACTGTAAGAATCTATAAGTTGACAAACTAGCTTTCACCACCCCTGTTCCGTCTTCTAAATCTATGTTTTATAATAATAATATTGTATATAAATAATGATACATTTGTTTTTCTTCAGCTTCGTATTTCACCAAATGTAAGAAAGATGACGCTAGTCTCAACGAATGTATTAAAAACAGTATATCATCTGGGCATGCTTCATTCGTTAAAGGTATTATATATATTTTTTTTTTGAAACTTTAAAATATTAGTAATAATTTTTTGATTTCTGTAGGAGATCCCAATGTGCACATAGTTCCTATGAATCCTTTACATGTAAACGAGATGTTCATTGATGTAGATGGAAATTTAAAAATTAATCTCACAGATTGTGATATTAATGGATTGGAAAATGCCAAATTCCAAAATTTCAAGTAAGATATTTTATCCAACTTCTGTATTTATGGAAATATTAACATAATCATAGTTATAAACTATAAAATAGTGTCATTAATGAAAAGATTAGTAAAAGGTAGTTTCTAAAAAATGTAAGTAGCTGATATTTTTATTATTGTTACAATTTTAAAAGGTAAAAAATATATTTTTCTGATATCGTTCGTTGATCTATCAAATCTGTGACGCAGAATTGAAAGAGAATAGTACATTGTGCAACAAGTGCAGAAAGTAGCTTATTCGCAAGAGGTGTGAAAGTTTCGATACGAGACAAAGTCGAGTGCTGGAATCATACAAGATGGCAAATAGGTGATTCTGCACGAGTAGCACACTATACTTTCTACGACCACACTGCTAAACATTAAGAAACAAATATACATGCCCGAAAGCAATTTTACATAATATGACATGCGCAGTGTTGGTAAATACTGTGAGAAATGATTTCTCACACTTTTACCCATGGTTGTGGGAAATACTATACATTGAAGTTTTATATAGTGTGAGAAAAGTACCATTTGCCATAGTGGTCGTAGAAAATAGTTATTTGTATCACTAGTCAAGAAAGTGTTTTTTTTGCGAGAGCGAGATTATATTAACTGCAAATGCGATATCTCGCAAAACTGTTTCTGGGCGTGTGATACACAATTTTTTTTTTGCGTTGATGACACTTTTAATTTATTAAAGAAATATTACTACTTAAACGTTTGTACACATATTCATAAACACTTCACATGTGTTATTGAAAAAATTTGTGACATTCATTCTGCCTTAAAAAATAAAACGAATGTGAGCTGATATTTTTCAATAATTAACGTAATCGTAATCGTAATCGTACAACACGATTATAATATGAATAATAAACCAGAAATAGTGGATTTAATTAACGTTTTACACTTTCAATAAAATATAATTATAAATTTTCATAGAATATAATACTAAAGCTAGCATTCCTACCTTTTGCCAGCCTAGACCGGCAAACAGAAAATTTTTGGACGATTTTGAGTTTTGTAATACTAGTCATATCGGACAGGCGCGAAAATTAAAATTTTCTTATTTTTCAAATTTTCAAGGAATATTTAAAAATTCATATCTCACTCAAATTAAATAAAAATAAACTTAAAATTTTAAATTTGTAATAATAAAATACTTGAGTTAAAAAAAATCATTAGAATACCCCGATTGCGGTAAACAATGACATTATATGAGCGCATAATATAAAATATTTATCTATGTATTTATTATAGTTGGGACGCAGCTAACAAAAAATTATCTCTTGATATATTTCTTTCTAAAGCATATCTAATAGGGAACTACAACATCTCAGGAAGAATTTTAATCCTTCCCATTAATGGACAAGGTCCTTGCAACATTACTTATGGTAAATATTACTTACAGCTCAAAGAATGAAGTTAATGACTTTGTAGGTAGTAAAGGAAATTTATTATTTATTTTTACTTTATTTCCAAGGAAATAAAATAAGTCTAGTACATTTCAATTGTCAAACATATAAAGTGACAGTTTATTCCCATTCGGGAGAAAAAAATTAAAATCTGAAATCGGTTATTAATGGTTACAATAGTTGATTAAATCATACATAAATCCTAGTTTCTTTATATTCTTCAATGTTTTTAATTTTCTCTAATAACTTATTCACTTATAATAAATTTTATATTTTGTATGATTTCTCCATATTATCTTTTCAGTAAATGGACTTTTCAAATTCCAATTCGATTATGAACTTGAAGACCGCAAAGGCAAAGAATATATCAATGTTAATGGTGGAAAAATGACATACGAAGCTGATAGAATTTATTTCAAACTCGATAATTTATTTGGAGGTGATCCGAGATTAGGTATGTATCATATTATTTAAATAAAAATTCTGTTCAATTTTTTTAAATTGAATTTCAGTAAAATGAATAGAATGAATGTATGACTGCTACTAATATTCTTTGAATACTACATGTAATGCTTGAGTTTTTAAACAATTGTTGGATGTAATATTACCAAAATGCTTACCGCTTACGTGTAATGCTGGTGTACAATAATTTATTTTATGTACAGTTATAAGGTAGCCAGACGTTCTAAATCTATGTTTCTATGTAGATTTATTATTTGAGAATGCTGTTCTTATTTTATTCTATTTAAGAGAGTGTATGATATGATTGTTTTTTTTTATGTATTATGTTTTAGAATATTAAAAAAGTCTCAGTATTGTGATTTGCACATCTAGTCACTCTATATTGACAGTAATATTGATTGAGTATTAATGATTCCAGGCGCTGAAATGAACAAATTCCTGGACGAAAACTGGAAGGAAGTTGACGGAGAAATTGGCCTGAGGGTTGGGGATGCGTTGTTTGAAGTTTTCCTAACAATAGTCAAATCATTTTTCTCCAGAGTTCCAGAGAAGTCATTATGGGCTTAACAATCACCACTATATCTTATAAGATAGGATAAATATATATTACACAGTATTATCATCAATATACAATATTTAAAAGAAGACTTGCAATGATGTAAATAACTTAAATTTAAAAAGATTTATAATTTGCAATAAAAAAGTATAAAAATATGCAGGCAAAATATGTATGATATATTTAAAAAAAATGTAAATATGTACTTTAAAGTAATTATATGCAAAAAATAATACAAGGGACTATTAATAAAATAATTTTCCTAATTTCATTTCTATATATAGATTTTATCATGAATTGCATTATTATAATACCATAAGTAATTATAATATTAAATAAGAATAACAAAAAATATATACCTACGCACAGTTTGTAAATGGAACTGATAATAAAAAATAAATATAAAAAAAAAAACAATTTGAAAAAATAATCTGAAATTAATCAATCACATACGTACAATGTATAGACGTTACGCCGAAACTAATTAAAATGGATTCAGGAATGGTCAATACTTCTTTTCCTTCGTGTAAGGAAGTAAGAAGCGTCGTCAAAATTCAATGAAGTAATAAAAACACAATTGATTTAAAGTACTACGTTACTATCAGTATATAATAACGTGTGGCAAAAAAAAAACACTTCACAGACAGTAAGATATATGATATATGATTCATAATTCTATTTCAAAGATAGAATTGCACGAAATAACTCTTTTACAATTGAGCTATAGACCAATATAGGGAAAGTGAACATTACTTTCTTAAATAAGCCTAATGAGGTTTATTCAAATTTTCTGATGAAAGCAAATATAATATTTTTAGACCTGATGATAAAAAATTGTATAATGGAAGCCAATAAAGAATTAAATGAAGAACATATTCAAAGTATTATGCATTTTTACCTACTTTTTGTTTTTGAAGTAACAGCAGAAAGTAAAAGGTATAATTATCTGTCATTGCAGAGTTTGAAACTAAGAGAAGTAAAAATACAATTGTACAATATTTTAAGACGTAAATTAAACAGTTTCCTAATCAGTGTTAAAATGGTGTCGACAAAACCATATAATTAACATTTATTTGTCTCTTAAACTTGTTTCAAAGGAAAAGTAATTAATAACTAATTATTTATCATTGTTGACTTGTGATAGCGTAAATATTTTATCAGCTAAAATTCTGTCATTGTAATTATTTGTGCTGATAGCTTTGTAATTTAACGAATTGTTTTGATTTAATCTATTTCTGAAGACCGGAAAAGCAAAAGTATAGTACATTTTTTAAATAAATTTTGAGTGACATATTTCATTTAAGGACAATCTTCGCTTTTTCTTTTACCTACTTTTGTGAGACCATATTTTTGTTGATAAATAATATGAAACCGGCTGACTGATGGAGTTACTAACGTTTGTTTGAACGAAATACATTTTTTTACTGCAAATATTAAAAAATTAAAGATAAATATCGGCACACGAGTTAAGCTATGTTCTTTTCGAAATTTAGCAAATCAAGCTCAAAGATTTGATATTACCTACACTGTAATACATCGAGGAAGTAGAATGTATTTCATGTTTATATTTTGAGTTTCTAATAGCTCCAAATTATTTTTAAAATACTTTCATTGCGAAATATGAAACATTTATTTCAGAGTTCCATTGATTTAAATCACTTGATTTAAATTACATAGTTTTTTTCTATAAATCCTTGATTTAAATCACTTGTTTTGCCATTGTTATTTAACATTCCAGATTTACTTAAATTAGGGGGAAAAATGTTTGGGTAATTTTACCATATGGTAATACTTTCAAGAACAACTAAATCAGTTTATTTCGTTGATAAAACGACTTTATTGATATATTATTTTGAATTTAAAACGCATAAATTTTTTGTACTAAAATGTACATTTTACATGTAAATTTAGTCGCTAGAACCAGAAGTCGCTATAACTGATAAAAGTAAAATATAGATAGCGTATTTCGACGTTGTACCCAGTTTGTTACTATAACCGGATTTTATTGTAGTTTTTTATTGTTTTTACAAATTTTTACTTATTCTCTACATTTGTATTTTTTTTTTCAGAATAAATGATATTTTGTGAAACAGGTTTCTGAAATTATAATAAGTATTCTTTTTAGAAAAATCAAAAGAATCTGATTTAAATAAAAACAACCAATTTAATTAAAACAAATCTGATCCAACCTTGTAAATATAATTATCGAATACTCTAAAAGGAATTGTACTTATAGTGCAAGTACTAATCATTTTAATAATTCATTTTACCATGTCACCATTAAAGCACGGATACTCATATATTACAATTTATAGATATTGTATATATGAGAACCAAGAGAAAATCATCGAAACAAAGATGTAGCAGATAAGAAATTTAAAAAGAAACAAAGAAGTGATACTGATTATAATGGATAAGAAATACATCGTGGAAATAATATAAGAAAATTAGATGAAAATAATGTGATTCAAATCGTTGGGTGAAGGGGGATTGATGACATCATCTTGTGGGGTGAAATCCTGTGATTTCCGAAGTATATAAATGTCAAAACTGACAGTATTAATATTTGAAAATGTTACCGCAATTACACTTCTGCTTCTATTTCATTCTTGCCGTTGGTTAGACGTAGATAGCATATATACCCCAATGTAACATGTACGGTAATGAGATAGCAAATAAAAGTCTCATCTATACCATGCGTGTACAACAAAGATGCAAGATAAAAGTTTAATAATTCTTCCAACAGAAATTGATAACGTGAGGTTCAACTGAAGGAAATAGAGTGTATGTGTATATGTAATTAAATGTAAAATAAGGGATTTATCCTATCCACGGTTACGATTTGATATTTCATTGTCATAGTAATGTATACTTGCCTGTCTCATTTAAAATAAAACATAGGGAACGAATTTGACATTTGTTTTTTGGATTATAAAGTTTTCTGAAAGGTCTACCCCAAGTGCAATAACATTTTTAACTTTAGAAGAAATGGTAGAATAATAGAATGGTCTACTAGATATTTCGATGTTACACATCTAGGTTATTTTTATTGGTGATCTTTAAAATCAGAAGTTTCTACAGAGTGAAATCTAAAATTTAAATCTGTTAAAACAGTTCAAAATCAAAACATATCTACGAATATTACTATTGCCCAATTATCATCGTACGTAATTCAAAAGTATTATAGCAGGTTGAGTTGCTTGGATGGATTTTTGAAAATTTATTGTAATCATTTTTTAATTGTTTGTTATTATACATACATACTTCTTGGTTAGTTGATTTATTAGTTCTTTAATTTTTATTTCTTACAATATTAAAACTTAATACTTCTGTTAAATTCTATCTGTATGTTTCATTTTAAATGAGACAAGCAAATATACATTGCTGTCAATCAAATATCAAATCGTAACCATGGATATGACAAATTCTGATGTTTTCCGTTACAAAATACACACCGTATAAATAAAGGATTATGATAGCCATTATTCGCGAAAGTGAAAATCATTTGAGTGAATAATGACCATAATCCCGAATATAAAACTATACTTTTTCTATTTCTGTATATATTCCGTATTTTGTTATGTATTAACAAAGTTAAATAATTTTGGATCTCTATTTTTTAAATACCTGTACATTTGTCAAGGTTTTTCACAAAAGCCAACCCATCTGGGGTTTTTATATACCCCGGGTTTTATTATTTTATTTTGAATTTTTTAAAAACCTTCAAATATATGAATTATATATGTTTATTTTGAATTATTTTAGATATTAATAGTTTACATAATTTCTGAAAATTTATTACGAAATACGTGCATTAATAGAGTTACATATATTTTTTCAGTTTTCTATTACGACATATGTCGACTGAATCGTATAGGTTTGTTGGCCGGTGTTAGCTTGCATGTTATATTATGTGTATCTTATAATCATAGTTTATTTATATTTATGTAATTTTTTGAGTGCACTAAATTATTTTTTTTGAATGAGCTTCTTAAGAATTTTCTTTCGAGTAGGTTTTTTTGGATGTCTTTTGCGTTTTTTAAGTGGGATTTTTAAAAAACCCGGGTGGGTATTTTGGTTCTGGGATAACTGTAATAACTCTGATATTTGTATCATACGTTTATCAAACATTACCCAGTGGTCTCGCTAGCTGGAAAGTAAAGTGTACCACAATACATTGTTATAAAAAAAGGCATGAAAATAAAGAATTTAATATATAAATACGATAGAATTTGCAATGAATGAAAGACTGAAATATGGCTTGTCATGTACCATGACCCCCGTGCAATTTCTGTGGTTTCCCAACACTTCTTCTGGTCTTAACATTGTCCTAGAAAGAGCAGAGCCTGTGCGGTTTCGCCATCCTCGCGGTCGAGCTCGCGGTGCCCGTATAAAAGTTACAGCATCGTGTTGTGAAAGTGATAGTCCCGCAATGCTGTTCAAATGGACGGTGCTGTGCTGCTGCACCGTACTGACGCACGCGGCCAAGCTACGTAAGTACACCCCACATTTACAAGTCAGATCACAAGTCACAACAATATTTATAATTGATATTTCCACATACTTCATTTTCACCCAATGAAAATGCTTCATTCGAGGGTTGCAGTTGCAGATAGTTTTTCAGTGAAGAAATTTGATAAAACCACATCATAGTCATGGTTACATTTTGTTGATATCATAAATTTTATGTTTGAACTTTGAACTGTTGTCATTCGCGAAATAATCAAGCAAATATAATTCGAGCTATGAATTTAATAGGTAAAATTTTCCTCATAATTCCTGCGAAGTAACGCCAACTCGGGTCAAAAATGATGTTAAATCACTCCAGTTTCGCTGTCGTGATCTAAATGTCAATAAATTCATGGCTCTTATTATATTACTTATGAAAAAAGAAAAAATAATTTATAAACGAAGGACATTTGAAGATCCAAATGCCCAACTGATACCTAGTTACACTAACAAAACTTAAATTTTAAGCAACACTTCAATTCTAATAAAAATTTTGATAGCAACATAGTTCATTTGACATTTTATTCCGATGTGAAATTTCTGTAATATTGGTGCAACCGGTCATAAGAGCGACAAACTTTTAAAGCTAATGATTTTTGGCTTTTTACTTTTTTTTACGAAGTAAAGGATTGTGACGTGATAATGAACCAATTGACGTCAATAATGAACTTTTAAAACATTTTATTCAAATTTTTATGTATATAAATAGATTCATTTTTATTTAATTAAAATAATCTGAAAAAAACACACACATAACTACCTTGTACGCCAATTAAATTATATAGGTACACATTTTCTGCATTTTATTTCATTTGAAAGAAAGAGATAGATACGATCTTCCAATGAGTCCCACATACAAAATTTCAACATTCTGCAGCTAAACGTTTTTGAATTATGAGAAAAATTAGAAAAACCCTTCGAGCAAAGTACCCTGTTTGCACTGTCGATTTCAAAAAAAGGGGGGTGTACTTAAACATACAACTAGATGTTACAACGGTCGCATATACCTACAAAATTTCAACATTCTACGACTAATCGTGTTTTAATTATGAAAAAACCCTTTGTACAAAGTGCCTTTTTGGCACTGTTGATTAAAATAAAAAGGGAGGTGTATTTAAATGTACAACTAGATATTATTACAGTCCCCTATACAAAATTTCAACATTTTACGACTAATCGTTTTTGAATTATGAGAAAAATTCAAAAATCCCTTCGAATAAGGGCACAACTAGATGTAATAACAGTCCTACATACAAAATATCAACTTTCTACGGTTACTAGTTTTTGAATTATGTGAATAATTTAAAAAATCCTTCGAGCAAATTGCCCTTTTGGCACTGTCAATTACAATGAAACAGAGAGGTGCACAACTGGATGTTATAACAGTCCCACATACAATATTTGTTTGCAAGAAAAATAAACCTTTTGTGTAAAGAGCTCTTTTGGCACTGCCGATTGCAATTAAAAGTAGGAGATACACAACTAGATGTGATATCAATCCTATATACAAAATTTCAACATTATAAGGCTAATTATTTTTGAGATACGTACGTACAGACGTCACGCCAAAACTAGTCAAACTGGATTCAGTGATGGTCAAAACGAATATTTTTCGCGATTACAATACTTCCTTTACTTTGTAACAGAAAGTAATGGTTATTTGTGGTGCAAGGTAAGAAAGTTGTTATTTTCTGGTTCGAAGGATACATATATGGCCGAGTTATTATAAAATAAATATTTTAAAATATGAAAAAAAAGTACTTTCGCATTAACTATTCAATATGCTATTGGTTTAAATTTAGTTTTAGAATTTTCTAAAATATAGATACCTACCCTTTTTAATAATATCTGTTTTATTTTTAGCAAATTACTTCACCAAATGTGAAAAAAATTCACCAGAACTAGGATTATGCGTGGCAAAAAGTGGAAATGAAGTCATGAAACACTTAGCAGCAGGTATGTTTTGTCACAAATAATCAAAACAACATCATTTAATAATATCATTGTTTAACATCATTTATTACTTTATTTCATTTCGAAATCATAATATTATATTGTACATTGAGAGACAAAAATGCATTTAATCCTGAGATTGAAGTTTATTTCACGAGCCGTAGGGATTTAAGGATTAAAGGCACTTTAGTCCTGTGGTATATACACTATTTTTTGCACTTCCCTATATAATACCTGGATATTAGCATATGAAAAAGTGAAGCCTGTGACGGCCATTTTCCTGAGGTCTGAATCTCATCCAATTGGCGTGAAATATAAATAAAGTCATTAGTATCTACAATGAAATATGAGGAAATTTTTAAAATTTAATTTGTTTTACTTATATAACTTTGAATTGTTTAAGGGTCTTATTTATTTAGTTGAAAGAATGATGGATCGAGTAAAATATGAAAAAAAACGCATTGCGCAAAAAAAATATAGAAATACGAGGGTTGCCTTTTAAGTTTTTACAAAAAGTGAAATAGAAACGAACAAGTACGAAATAAAGTGTTTTATTGCTTTTCGAAATATTCGCCTTTGAGGTCTATACATTTTTGCATACGCTCAAACCAATTCTGGAAACATTTTCTCCACTCTGAATCTAATATCTTAGAAACATGGTTTTGAAAGTCTTCAACAGCTTCTTGAGGTGATAAAAATCGCTGTCCACGCATCTTTTGTTTGACAGTGGAGAACAAGAAAAAGTCATTAGGCGATAAATCGGGGGAATACGGGCAATGAGACATTAATTCGATGTTTTTCTCGTTTAAATATTCAGTTGTTTGACGTGCTGTATGGGAGCTGGCATTGTCGTGATGAAGAATGATGCGACGTTTTTTATTGTTTTTCCTTATTTGATCGAAGACCGTTGGCAAACAAATTGTTGTATACCATTCAGCATTAACAGTTCTTCGATCCTCTAGAGGAATGGTTGTGACGTGTCCAGTACAACCGAAAAAACAAGCGATCATTTTTTTAGAAGTGCTCCGTGAACGAACAACTTTAGTGGGATTGGGTTCATTGTCAAACACCCAAACAGTAGACTGTTGTTTGCTTTCAGGTTCATACGAATATATCCAAGTTTCGTCTCCTGTAACAATATTGTATACGGATTTTGAACGTCCTCGGTCGAATTTTTTCAGCATTTCCTGACACTATTCAACACGAGCCTTTTTTTGTGCTTCGCTCAAATTATGCGGAATCCATCTGGAACAAATCTTTCTCACACTTAAATGTTCATGCAAAATTGATTTTATTGCAGTCTGCGATATGCCAAGAGACGCCTCTATCTGTCTGTAAGTCACATGTCGATCTTCTTTAATCATGTTGAGCACAGCATCGATGTTTGTTGGAACGACAACCGATTTTGGTCGACCCTCACGACATTCATCACTGACGGAAGCACGACCACGACGAAATTCTGTAAACCAATTGTAAACAGTCTTCTCTGATGGTGCTTCATTACCAAAACTTGCACGAAGCGATTCTATGCATTGTTGTTGAGTAAGGCCTTTTTTAAAGTCATAAAAAATCATCCAACGCAAACCTTCACGGGTGATTTCCATTTTTGCACAAACTTGCTTCTTTTAAACTTTCTCTATCAACAACCTACTCGGTCAATTTCTGAGTTGCTACTGGCTTTGTAATGACAAATGTCAATGTTGACAGATACAGTGATGACACAACTAATTAACGTCATCAATTGTTCGATTGTAAAAACTTAAAAGGCAACCCTCGTAAAATATGATGATAATGAAATATTAAAAATCACAAATAAAAATATACTATGCATGAAATTCACAGAATATAATTTTCAGTTTAATACACTCTATTTTTACATGATTTAAAAATACAGAGCTTTCTTAGGTCGGAATAAAAACTGAAAATCCATATTTAGTAAATGGTTATTATTATAATGCTCGCAAAATATTATTGTTGATTGTTGAAGCTCACAAATATTATATGATTTAGATATTGTTCGGTCGAAGTCGTTTTTAATCTATTTTTTAGTAATTAAATTTGAGAACGATCATTCTGCAGTGCAATTTGCTACCATGAAAGCAAGATATATTCATCGTTCTATCAATTACATAAATACATAAAGCAATACAAAATAAAATAACTAAAACAAATCAAATTTAAAAAGATTACTTATATTTCGTTATAGATATTAACGACTTTATTCATATTTCGCGCCAATTGCATTAGATTCCGACCATAGAAAAATGGCCACCGCAGGCTTCACTTTTTCATATGCTATACCATATCCAGAAGTATATATAGAGATTAGTGCAAATTATACACACATAATTACGTAAAAATCAAAAATAAAAGAAACATTATAAGTTTTTTATTATTAATATTTAATCATTTCAGGAGACAACCATATAAGATTTCCATCGTTACGGCCCTTGAAAGTTCCTTTCATGAACGTAGATATAGGAGAGGGATTAAAATTAAATTTGACTGACAACGAAATATTTGGATTAGACATTATCAATATAGAAAAAGTCAAGTAAGTAATAATTTTGGTGTCTTGCGAAATCAATTGATAATAAAAATATTTTAGGGTTGATTTAAAAGCAAGAAAATACGATTTTTACATATACTTCCAGAAATGTACGGTGTTGGGAACTTATGATATTTCGGGAAGAATATTACTTTTACCAGTTTTTGGGCATGGTCCTATCAATGCCACTTTTGGTAAGCATTAAAAATTGGAAATCGAATTCATTCAGAAGAAAATTGAAAATGAAATTTCACTGAAATTTTTATACCGTAAAAGGCAAATTACTAGGAATAATTTATGAAAATGTTGTCGTACTAAAAAAAATTTGTATTTCAGTGAATGCCACAACAAGATTTTCATTTGATTTCGATTTGGAAGAAGTAAAAGGTAAAGAATACATGGTACCAAAGAATGCTAAATATACGTCAGTACCAGAAAGAGCCTATTTTAAACTAGACAATTTGTTCAACGGAAATCAATTATTAAGTAAGTAAATGTTTATACACCACAGCATATTTTATATACAGGGTGAATACTGAAAACCTTGACATAGGGAAATAACATGGAAAAACAGTTTTTTGCTGTTTCCATCTGTCCCGCTAAATAAAATCGGGTGTATATGGTATCGTTAGTTAGATTACTTAATTTTGCATCTAATAAAACCAAATGTTGTGTAATATGGCCTTTTCTAACAGAAATATTTGATAAAATAAATTGTATTTCGCAGGTTACCCTTCATTTTTTCGAATAAGAAACGTCTAAAACATAATGCTCCATAGCCGAGTGGATAAGAGGGCGGATTCATAATATGAATAATCTACAAGACCTGGTTCGAGACCACCTCGGCCCTACCTTTTTTAAATTTAAATTGAATCTCGTTCAATTATTTGCAGTAATAGAAATTATGAACATGACATTTTCATTTCCCATGGTAACCATAGACAACGTTAAAGTGTAAATTCATTTCTCACAGTTCTGTCAAAAATCATTCATATCTCACAGTTCTATCACAAATAAATTATTCCAAACTTAATTAATTAGAAAATAATATCATAGTCTTAGAAAAAGTATAGTATACAACTCACATAGAATATCCATTTCATACTCGTATGATTTGTAGCATGAGCCGAAGGTCTGTCATACTCGTATGAAATATATACCATTCCATACTTATTGTACAATATACTATAGAAGCTTTTTTTATAATGCCCGGGATACAATTTTAATTGTTGGCTGTCCCCCAAGATTGAAAAGATGCCCATTGCTATAAACGGATTTTGTATTTTTTTTTCTTTAACTTGTTACTTATTCTTTATGTTTTTTCACCTGTATTAGTTATATTATCTTATTTGACATTTTCCTAACTTTCTGATAACATAATTTATTTGTGTCTCTGTAATAATACAAATATTTAAGTATTAAGGGCAGTAAGTATTACTGATTCCAATAATTCTAACCAGTAATATTTATACTTACTGTCCACAATGTTCATTAACTTATTAACGTAATCGACGCAACAATAAATTAAACTCTTACGATTGTATTTATTTGCCAATCTCGAGTAGGTAACGTTCGCAATTAATTTGCAAAAATTACTTCTTCGGGGAAACTCAATCTGTTCAACACTACTGTTTTTTAATTAGCCTTGTTTATTAGCCTTATTTTTGTTTCTAGGTTCAGAAATGAACAGATTTATGGACGAAAACTGGAAAGAAGTAAATGAAGAGCTGACTCCACGTCTGGATGTCGTTATCGGCCAACTCGTTCTAGAAATCCTCAAGGGTTTCATGAGTAAAGTTCCTTTTGATGATATGTTTGTTAAACCCACTTTAGAAACAGAATTAAAAGATTAAATTAAAAATATAGTAACAAAATAAAAATTTACAACTGACTGATTCATATTCAACATAAAATCACTTAAAGCGATATGATCGATTGTTCATTCGAATGTCATCGAAACTATTTTTATTTTATTATAATAAATGTGGATGAACTAAGTGCAAATTTGTAATGATTTATTAAATAATACATTCCACCAAAACTATTAAGTTTAATTTAAAAGATCTATATATAAATTGATGGCTGTGGTTGAACCAAAGTATTTTTTTCTGGATTCAACCATGTATTAGTTTTATATCCTCATATCATAAAAATGCAATAGGAATTAGGGTATTTCATTAATTTCTGATTATATTCATGATATTCCTAAAAAAATAATAAACAATTTTTCGCGCCTCCGTTTCATTATGACTATTATTGCAGAACTCAAAATCGGCCACAAACTCTTTGTTTGCAGGCCTAGGCCGGCAAAATGTAGAGATGATTTTAGCATTACTTTTTGTCAATTTTTTTTTATTTCATTTTATTGGAAATGTAAAACGTTAATTAAAACAACTATTTTTGATTTATTATTCATATTATATTCGTCTTATGTGATTATGATTACGTTAATTGTTGAAAAATATCAATTCATATTCGTTTTACTTTTTAGGTTAGAATGAATGTCACTAAATTTTTTGAATAAAACAATTGAATTGTTTCTGATATAAAAAACTATAGTGTATAAAATTTGAAGTAGTAATAATGTTTCTTTAATAAATTAAAAGTTTTATCGGCGCAAAAAATCTTGTGTATCACACGCCCAGAAACTCTTTTGCGAGATCTTGCATTATTTACGGTCAAAGTAGTTTAGTTTTTGGACTAGTGATACAAATAACTATTTTATTTACTCATACAACGTGCGATTTCGCTAAAAAAACATTGTGAAAATATTGTCCCTTGAATTTACCTCTCTTGATGATGTAGTAAAGGCCGAAGACAATTCAATAATTTGGTAAACCACATATGGTAACCGAGTACCAAATGAAGAAACATGCTTGTCAAGAAGATATTTGGGTTCTTAAAGGTTATACACTAGAATATTTCGCTCGAAATTTGAACCTATCAGGTTGCAGTATTTTTTGATATTGGACAATAAAAATTGAATATCAGTGAATATATTATACACTCAAATCAAATAGTGTCCGTGTGTCCGTACACACAGCTTTACTCTTTGTTTATGAAATATATGAACCATCCTGAAACCTTATGGAACTCAGAAATTTTTGCAGATCAACCAAAACAAACCTTTTTGTATGAGATGAACGAATTTTTGTTCGGAAAAGGTAGAATGAACAAATTAAAATAAAAAAATGATGCCAACAGTGAAATGTGGAGGAGAATCTGTGCTTGTATGGGGCTGTATGAGTGCAGAAGTGCTGGGAAACTTAATTTTCATTAATAAGAAAGTGGGCTATTTACATGTTTAAAAAAAAATTTTAAAATCTGCTGAAAAATTGGGATTCTTAAATCTTTCAACAAGATAATGATCCTAAACATATTACACGTAAACTGCGAGAATAGTTATTGGAAAATTGTAGACAACAATTAAAAACGCCTCTACAGTCTCCAAATATGAATCCCATTTAACATCTCTGTGATTTATTTAAATAAATGTGTAAAACAAGGCGTCCAAAGAGTATAAAAGAACTACTACGTTTATGGTAGAAGAAAGGGGTAAAATTTATTCTCAAACTCCAAGAAAATTAGTGGGAAATATGACAAATCATTTAAGGGAAGTAATTCAAATGAATGGCGGTCCAAAAGATCATTGATTCTATATAATTTACAGATGTAGGGAGACTAAATTGGCCACGAATGTTTTGCCCTGGGCGCTAAAAATTCCAGCTACACCTACACCACTGATTTTTGCTACACTGGAAAACTTTTTTTATTTCCGTCCACAACTCTAGCAAATCTTTATCTTTTATGTCTTATCTTGGATCTTCTTTCGTCTCGTCTTAATAAGGTTTTATCTCGATATATCGACATGTGACGAGATAGGTGATCATCTCGTCTCGTCTCGCGGAAATGCTATATATCCACAGCTTATTTTTATTTGGATAAAAATTAGCGAAACTAAAATTTCAACCCCAGTTTTTACATCGTTTATAAGTTTAATAATTAGTCTTTTAAAATTCTTATAAATAAAATCTGATAACACTATATGTCGACCATAATGTCACATGATTCAATGTCAACGTAAACAACTTGCCAATGTCAGTAAATCTTTTATTATAATTGCAACTTTGTAGCAATTTAATGGATCAGGTCTTTAACCTCCACTTATTTCAAGGTCCTACACAGTTTTTAATATTTTTTATTATATACGGTAACAGAAATAAGTGCATTAAATTTAACCAGTAATTAAAATTGGCGAGAGCAATAATTTTTCTTAATAACATTTTCTTGTAAACCTTCTAGATATTGAGTTAAAATTGTAAAAAAAATTGTCACAAATTTCGTTACCCACCTATTAGATACTGAATAATAGTATATTATACACCAAGGTTGAGAAGACTATCATTATTAATTTAGCAACAAGTTGCATCCCGAAGTGCGAAGCAACCGAGACACATAAGGCGCTGGTCAATAATGCTCTTCTCAGCCGTGGTATATAGGTATATTATTTTTGTCACTAATAGTATTTCAATCCCAATCCTACAAAAAAAATTTATTGACAATAACAAATATTTTGTCATTAACACTAACTATTTTCTTAATATTTACAAAAATTAAAGAAGGCTGTATTTGTTTTTATATTTATGTTTAAGATTGTCTCACTTTTGATTTTTAAATTAGTTTTATTTGACTTGCTTATTTAATTTAGACGATGTATTTAAATTGTGAATCTATACTTTACACTTTTCTTGAGTTAAATGATTCAAACAATATTTGGATTTGAGACTTGAGTTTCTTTAAAAACCACATACATAAACATTTTTTAACGTTAGATGTTCATAAAATATTTATTCAATTTGATAAATTGATATTATAAAAGTTTATTTTTATTATTTTATTATTTTTCATTTTTATTTAGAACTATTTTAACTAATATATGATTTCATTGTCTAGTCAATATAAATTAATTACAAAATATTATACTTATTTCTATTGTTATATTTTTTGTTATAGTATTCTCCTTTAAAAGTATACTTTTTATTTTTATTTCTTATTTTAAAAATGCTTTTATTTTGAATATATTACACAAGGCAATCTATTTTTTCTCATGAACGTATAAAAAACAATAACTTTTTATATGAACTCATCCTCTCTTCATTTTTTCGTGTTGTGGTACACAACTTGTCAATTAATTTTTTTATATCAAACGATTAATTAATATTTTGCAAGTAGACCAATTATATTTTTTTACATATTTTTTTACTAAAAGATTTCATCATTATTGTCACTGTGATTTAACCTATAATCAGTATAATTTCTATCCATTCTTTTTAGTAATCTTATTCTATTTGTATGTTTTTGTTGATTATGATACACAAAAAATAGTTATTTGCATATCGAGGGACTAAAGTGATGTGATAGATAACAAACGTACTGTCAAAGTATCAAATATTTCTTTATTATATTCATTTATGTTTACACCTGCATAGACGGCGTCTGCATGAAATAAGATAAATTATTATAAAAGATAAATAATAATTAAATTCACCAATAATATTGTAGAATAATACGTTTACTATTTTAATACTGCTAAAATAAATTACAAAAATATAATACCATTAAAATATAGGTTAACTCAGTTTGACAGATGAGTCTATAAAGTTTTACTTTAGCTACTACTTTGGCTTATTTCGCGGAGTGATATCATGTACTTTAGTATCGATTTCGAAAAAATATTATACAGCATTTACGAGTATATTTAATAAATATTTATCTTCTCGCTTGACGCATTGTTGAAGTCTCTAAAGTATATTTTCAATTTTATTTTTTTACGCACAAAATTATAACTGAATCTGACATTGCGAGTTTAAATATGACAATAAATAAATGCATCATCATCATACAGGGTGTATCAGCGAAAACGAGCAACTCCCCCTTAACTTTTATATTAAATGTACTATTTCATAACAAAGAGAAAAAAATAAAGTCTGATTTACAGGCAACGACTATCAAGTTTTATTTTTACCATGTGTCATAAGTGTAGAAAAATCGATACAACATAATTGAGAAATAACAAATATAATTCTTAGGTGGCCATGTAAAAATGGCTATATAAAATTAACTAAATGTAATGATATAACAAATTTATAACGTGAAATATCAAACATAATAAGGTAAATCAGTTAAAAAAATGGTCGAAATTATGACCTTGATCTCTTATGCAGAATATTTGAATAACACTTATTTCTGACATTTCTCAATTATCTTATCTCTCGAATATTTACATACTCACTTATGATAACTAATCATGGAAAAGACATAAAATAGTGGTTTTAATTTTACCAATATAATGGCAAGATTCCATTTAAAAAATAAAAAATTAGAGTCGTTGCGGTAAATCAGAATTTAAAAGATTTTTGTCTCTGTTTCATCGAAGAGTATATTTATTACTATAAAACTGTTTTATAAAGAAAATTCTTCTAATCCTTATGGAAGTTATGTTCCTTGATACACCCTGTATATTTAGTGAATTTAAAGTTACAATTTTCATATTTGATAAAAAACGTTATAAGTAGAAAGAAGAAAGAATAGAAATTTTTATTATAGATGATCAAAAAAAAAAATAGACTAAATTATGGAAAGAATACAACTATTTCGGTTTTTTCCGTGAGAATCACATAATTAACAAAAATTTACATAATTTGCAACTAATGCGTATGCAAATGAACTATAAACGAGTTTTATAATTGTCATTTTATTTGTAAATAGAAACGACGGCCTGTGACAAAAGCCTAGCCCCATTTTTTATATATTGCGTCTTTTAGGAAATTTTTAAATAAAATATCCTGGAATTTTTTTGTTACTTGATTTGAACTGAACGTTTGAAAATTAATTATTTTTACTTTGTGGTGTGGTGGTAACATTCTCGCTTCACGAATTAGCGATTCTGAGTTCCAATATCGGGTAAGGAATGAATATTGTGTTTTCATCTTCCCATCCCCAATAAAATATCTTTGTCTTAAATATAATAATAGTACCTATACTCGTATCATGCAAACGTAATAAATATTACTTTTTACTTTAATTATATTTTTTTTATCCAATTACAATATTTCTTATTTCTCATCCTTTCACTTTTCTAATGTTATTTTTGAGACTATAGGAATTTATAATTCAAAATTTAATACACACTTTAGGATGCTGTATTAGTTACGTTGTATAAGTAAACTTGAAAATAGTTCTAGCGTAAAGAAAGTGTTTTTAGAACGTGAGAATGATACAAAATAAAATTCTAATAAAAACTCATTCAAACGTATTAAAAACACAGTTCATGCTCGAAATACAAGCAATATTTTTTCTACATCAATTTATCCAGAAATTATAATTAAAATGAAGAAAATAAAATTATGCTGGTATCTTACGAACTCTTATAACTAAAGAAAAATGAAAGTTGTTTATAAATATTATTAATTTATTATCGTTAAAAGAAGTTTTTCAAAGCAGTAAAAAAAAGTTTTTCAAAACAGAGCAAATTTTTTTTTTTTTTTCCCGTTTTGCATGGTTGTCATGGTAATGTATTAAAACACACACATAAAAAAATGACATTCTTTACACAATAATAATTTACGTTATAAGTCCGGTAAATTAATTTTTACGGTACGAATAAGATGTTTTCGGACGAGGCGACGAAATTATTTAACGGACGTATGACGTACAATATTTTATTTCATATCTGTGTTGCATTGTTGGATGAAATTTTGCTTACCTTTAATATTTTGCTTTAAAAACAATCAGGTCGTCCGGGTTATAATAAAAATAAAATAGTCATGATAGCATAGCAATCAATTTTCTTTTTTTTTTGACATTTCTAACAACGTTTTGCAACGTTTTAAAATTGAATGCGATACTTCTCTTAAAAAAAATAATTAAATATAATTATTTCTTTAAATATTACTAATTAATTTCGTTTTTTTATTTGTATTCTTGTTTGAAAGATTACAAATTATTATAAATTTGTTTAATTAGAAACGAATATTATGACAAAATGTTCTAGTTGTAGCTTAGCAACGATACAGTACCGTAAAGTATAATAGTACCGTAAAGTCCCATTTACCGGACTGAAATCACAATTGTAAAAACGAAAATGCGACACAGTATGACATAAAAAAAAAATAATGCACAAATGTTAACATTTATTGATAGTTGTAGAAAAAACTAATTTATATACGAGATGTGTAAATTAAGTAATGAAACTGATTTAAAAAAAATATTCGAATAGAATTACAATCCTATATTATCTCCAAACACCCCACTAATACAATGCAAAGATCGAACATTGTCTTCAAAATTCCATGACTGCAATAAAGCTTACATTGGACAAACTAAGAGATACCTCCACACTAGATTAAAGGAACACTAAAGGAACGCAGTAAAACCAAATCTAAGTTCCAAATGTGCCCTGGTAGAACCCTGACAAAAAGAAGAACATTCGTTTCAATTTGAAGACACCAGGATACTGACTACAGAGAAGAACTTGAATCAATTCGGTTGTTACAATAGTTTATTTCCTGTGTAGTTAGATTTCTTGGGATAAATCTATGATATTTAATTAGTTTTACATTAGTTGTACAATCTTTTTCGCTGTTCTCTGGCCCTTGATTGGCAAGTGGTAGGTTTTTACAATTTTCGACTGTTACTCAACTAGACTTCTTGTATAAGTCAGTTGGTTGATAACTATTAAGTAACAAGTAGATGTGTTTGTTTTATCTATATTTGGCGAAAGATTTCTGTAAAATAATTTTTCTACGACCACCATGAAAAGTTGATATTTATGCTCTCCTTTGTCATCGTAAAGTCAATGATTACTGAGGAACGAGCAAATAAATACTTTACCGCGCGTCTCCATAGCTACGAGCGGTAAAGTACTTAATTTGCTCGCTTAGATTATTTATTTACTCATATCGTCATGGTTACAGCAACACAAAACATGGGATTGGTTAAGATTGAATTGAACTTACTAAATAGGTATTATTATTTTTTTATTTCGTTAGTAAAGTCGTAGAAAAAATTATGCGTGCATCTCTAGCGTAAAGTAACTTTATTGCTCTAGTTCGATTGTACCGCTCGCTACGCTCGCGTTTCAATTTACGAGCACGAGCAATAAAGATTCACTTTATGCTCTTGATACACAAATAACTATTATATGATTTAGTTCATAATATTCTAATACCATTAATTCAGTTGAATGTATGTCTTTATATTTGATTGTATGTTTTGTATGTTATCAGCACCCTGATGAAGACTGACTTACAGTCGAAACGTTGGTGTATTAGTGGATATTATTAAATGACTTCAACTCCAAAAAAGTCCTTATTTTATTAAAATCCAGTCGATAAAACCAATCCTACCTTGATTTTCAAGTTAAGTCAGGTAAGTCACGAAAACGTCAACCTTCTTGATAATTAATATACAACTTAATTTCTTGTAGTAAATTAATGAAACATTATTTACAAACAAATGAATATCACTCACCAATGCCACGTCAGCTGATGCATGACCTGCGTTCAATTTTTCTTGAATTTATTCATTTTTTTCACAATTACTCTTAAACCAAAATTTATGTGAATGTATTAAGTTTTCATTAATTATACGTTATCCAATTCAATCATCAGCGTTATCTGAAACAAATACAAAAAAACTGGTTAAAAATTACAATTTCATGAATTTAAATCAGAACTAAATGTTATTAAATCAAGGTTGTGGATGGAATTGTGTATATATAGGCCGATAAAAATAGGGAACGTAGTTAGAAAAATGATTAGGAATTTAGTGATTGTTGCCATATGCGTGACTGTCTGTCAAGCAGCCAAATTGCGTAAGTATCAAAAGTAATGAAAAAAGAAACACATAAATACTTCAAGTAATTCAAATTAGCAGTGACATTGACCTTATAACAAGTATTAATGAATAGTAGTACCGGCAAAACATGAAAAACGAATAAAAAATGAAGGAAATTTTTATACAGTTGACATTTATTTCAAATCAATATTGTTGATTTAACAAAAAAATGAATCTATTTCAATATAACAAAACACGTTATCCTCATTTATTTAAAAACATTACAGAGTGTTTACATCGGTAATATTCGTTTATTTTGAGAGATACAAAAAATGTTAACGAACAAAATTAAATTAAGTCAACGGGCTCATGAAGTTATCATTTGTCACTTCCGGTTTTAGCGAAAATGTGTTCAAATTCTAGCATAAGAAATCGGTATTCTTGAAATATACATGAAATTAGCTTCACAATAATATCAAAATGAATGAATGAATGAATTTTATTAACTGAAACCCAGCAATTCCTCATTTTAAATCAACGCCCAGTCAAGAAATCTTCCATTCCATCATATTTTTAGTTTAAAAAAATAGTATATTGAACAACAAAAGTATATATATAAGGCTTATATTCCTTAAGAACGAATCATCCTAATGAGATAGAAGCATTCTACTCGAGTTGTTCAGTATACTTTTTCTACGACCACGACCAAGAGAAAATAATAAGATATTTAGGTATCTACACACTTACGGTGTACATAATCATGTAAATAATAATTTGATTCACTCCAAATGCAAAAAAAAATCTATGTCCGGCCACTTCCTGTTAATCACCAAAATAATAAATGATAATAAAACAAAAAAAAATACATAATTAAATATATTAAAAAAATCATAATCTTCAAATCAATTTCTTTTTTCTTAATTTTTTCTTACGAATTTTTTTATAAATATAACCGCCAAATTTGTAAGTTCTTTTTAACTAATAAAATTGTATAAATATTTCTTCATGTTTTTTAATATTGAAAAAGACTTCTCGTAACTGGCGATTGTACTTTCTAATAAAAAATAAGTGCCCTTGTATTCAAAAAAATATTCACATTGAACATATTATTTAAGAAATGAATCCTTTAAATCATCGTAGTAAATATCTCGAAGCTTTTGTGAACTTTTACGTATAAAATTATGTATTTTCTTTAAGTTATTCAAAAGCTAAAATTATTTTCAATTTTATTATATGCTCTCAAGCCATTTTTTTCAGTTCTTTTTAGTTTGATAAAAATTACCAAATAAATATTTTTATCTACTCTCACCCTATAATGATTCCATTATTTTGCAAGTTATTGCATGTGAAGTGTGTCATTAATGAAATCGTTTAATAATGAAACTAAATCATGCCTAAAAGAACAATGTAAATTAAATGGGACTTTCATTATTATAACATTTCTTTTAACAAATGAAAAACATGTTTTTGAAAGAATGGTAATGTAAAACACCGGTTAGTACTGCTAACGCTATAGTATCGCAGAAAAATATAGTACAAATTATCGTATTTGGATTTTATGTAAGAGTTTTATCTCAAATTGGTGACATTGCATCGGTGTCATCTCAGAAGTATACTGAACGCAACCTACCATCACCTGTCTACCTGTCATATTATATAAATATAATAAATTATTACAATTCTATTTATTTTTCTAATTGGTTCGTAGATAAAATATTGTATGACACTCATGTGTGAAGTACTTTTATGCACTCATTACGGTTAAGACACTCGCTTTCGCTCGTGCCTTAAACTCCGTAATTCATGCCTAAAAGTATTCCTTCACACACTAGTATCATAAATAACTATTCTTCCATACAATAATTTTATCAATGTTCTAACTGTATATTAAACGAAATTTTGTAATGTGTGCAAAATTCTGAAACGCGCCTTTGTGTTGCAGTGCCGTAGACAATTGTCAAGTTTGTCTAGTGGATAATCCGACCCTGTTTCTATAAAGCATAGAGAATTGTGGGATGTTGTTAAGTATTTTAGATTTTTTCCCATAAAAAAGTATATCGTACAACAAGCATGGAATGGTACTCATTTCATGAAATATGCATTCCAAGCGAGTTGTACACTATAGTTTTTCTACGACCACCATATTATTTCCTAATTAATTTATATTTTAATAATAAATATGTTTTCATTCCACTGCTTCCTAGCAACTAGCTATAAAGCAAAAATTAAACAATACTAGTTTTCAGTGTTGCAGAAAAATTCGATTTAAAAAAAATTAAAAAAAGCAATAACAAACATACAACAAGAAAATATCTTAATAGTCGTAGAAAAAACATATTGCGACACTAACAACATGTCAGATGTTTTTCATATCCGCTCTAGGATATAAGTTATGTATTCATTCTGTCGAGTGTGAAAATACCATAACATTTACAGTAGGGAGTAGAAAAAAGATAAACTAGCTTCAAGTTATTGTGGAAAAATACTAACAAAATATGATGAAATAATTAGGCAACAATAAAGAACAAAAAGTACATGAACCATTTAAATGTTTACTAAACAAAGTACAAAAAATGGATCACAATAAGAGTACATAAATAAAAGATAATTATAAACAATTTTGCAACTTGTTACCTGAAAAATAAATATATCAAATGTATTAGATTTTAATTGTAAAAAATTTTCAATGTAGGTATGTTCGTATTTGTAAAAAAAAAACCATCAAATAAATATAATTTGTTTATACCTCTGTCAAATGCATGTGACAATAAAAGTAAAAATAATTTTAAATAAATGTTTATCTCTTTCAGCATCCTACTTCACAAAATGCAAGAGGAGTGATCCAAATTTCAGTTCCTGCGTTTTTGACAACATAAAAAATGGATATGGACAATTCAAAACTGGTGAGAAATAAAATACAATAATTAAAACTAATATATTTATGTATGTAGAACATTAGAATGTGTGTGTATTACTATCTTATAATTTCAGATTATTACATGAATAAATGAATTACATAATTAGTTTAATTATTTTATTAATTCTATAAAATGGCAGCAAGATAGGAAAAGTAATAAATTTTTTATTTAATCTGAAAAAATATCGTCGATAATTCCACTTCTCGGAAGGACGACAAAATGCAAATGGAAAAATTGGATTTTTTTTTCTTCTTGAGATGTCTAATAAATTAAATTATTTTCAATTCAGTTTAATTTTAATTATGCACATCGATTCAAAGTTCAAATGCTATATAATCGTGGAATTATCTTGAGAAATACCACTCGAGATTTAAGAGGATTCCCGGTGAAGCTAGAAATTCTAACTTTACATTTTGTGTTTCTAGTATCGACAACGTTCACAAGTTCCTCCACTGTACAAGAATAACAGATCATTTTTCGGTCGACTCTTTTCAATATATGTGTATTTAAGTTTCTGTCTTTTTTCCACCCACCCATACAATAGGAAAATTAGGAGTGGGAGAATATTACCCCTACAAGTAAAACTGGAGGAAAATGCAAGAAATTTGTATGTTACAATTTTTCTGTTTTAAGAAGAATGATTAATTCAAATAGTATTCTGATTAGAAATACTGATTTATAGGTATTTATTCTATGTCTCTTATTTGTCGAAAAAATATTTTAGGTAACAGTTAGACATTACAATAAAGTAGTACATTTATGTCTGATATTTAATTTTTTTTCGCGATTCTATTGAAATTTTAAAATATATTTGATATAGGCGGATGCATCTGTATTTGAAGAATTCATAAGAATTTATTTCATATTAGATTCTTTTCTGGATTTTGAATAAAAAGAAAAATGCTTTGCATGTATTTTACCATATACCAATAGACACCGGGAATTCTCTTAATTTTTAGCGCAAATATTTTTTATTTAGAAATATTCATACCTGGGGTGGGATTCTTTAACTCATAACAACTAAGTAATACATTTAAATTCTTTAAATGCAAGTTATATAACATTACAAATATTTTAATTATTTCACAGGTGATCAGACACACCATGTCCAAAGCTTAACCCCTTTACAAGTCCCTAGTTTGTACATCGACATAAATGGAGGCCTTATTATTAATTTAACTGATGTTACAATTACTGGATTTAGAGATGCTGACTTCAAAAATGTGCAGTAAGTAAGAGCCAATCGGTAAACTTTACAAATACTTAGGAACAGACAAACGAATGTCAAAAATGAAATCAAAGAACCTGTCATTACTTCGCAGAAATAGGGTCCTGAACCATTGTCGAAATATTTCCATTTTGCAGAAGAATATGAAAATATACAACATGAATATTACTAAAAATATTTCATTTAAATATTATTTCGTTCGCGAGCTATAAGAGATTCAAAATTCCAAGTAGGGAATACAAAAGTTATTAAAAACATATTTATATATTTTTAGACCACTTGAAATAGAACAATTTACGTAGGTAATTGAAATTTTTAGTGAATCCCACTGTTTAAGAACCGAATTGCCTTAACATCTACGTCACAGAATATGTAAAAAAATCTTTCTAAAACTACACCTGCTTTTGAAATAAGATAAAGTTCCATATAAAAAAATAATAAAAAATAGTGGAGGACATTATCCTGCCAAAAAATAACAATAAATAGTAAAAAGATAATGGATAATGTTCCAATTTCTTATTATAAGTATATTTCCATATTAAAGTAGCACTAATTAATTAATCTATTTTTCTAGATTTGATTTAGATAAAAAAGAAGTGAAAATAGATTTGATGATACCTTCAGAAATAAACTGCATTGCTCAGTACGACATCAATGGTAGAATTTTAATTTTACCTATTCAAGGAAATGGTCCTATTAATGTTACATTTAGTAAGTAATATTTAATTAAAAAAATAAAAAAAAACTCTACTAACAACTTTGTATATTTTAGTTCAACCAACAATTGGCTATACCTTCAACTATGACATAGAAAAAATAGGAAATAATGAACATATTGTTCCAAAATCAAACACATTTACTTATACTATAACTCGGGTATATTTTGGCTTGGAAAACCTGTTCAATGGAGACAAAAGATTAGGTAAGAATTCTTAAATATTTAACTCAAATATTTAAATAAAAATAAGGTACGTGTAAAAATGTTACTTACTTTAAACTAACGAATAAAATATAATCCCATAACACGTATATTATGCGCTATTTGTTGTACAAATACTTTTAAAAACGAAGGTGCTAAAAAGTAAAAGTGCAAAATTACTAATAATTATTACAAACCTAGTCAATTAACGAAAATTTTTAGCGGTTGCTTCGATCACGTCAGATTTAAAATGAATAATAGTTAGTTACATTATAAGTACCTACGTTAAATATATGATATATGTATATTGAATGAATACTAGGAAAAAATTGGGAAAAGATTAATAAATCACAATAATTTATATAGTATTATATTTTTTTGCAAAGCTACACTGCTAAGTATAAAAAATTATTACTATGTTAAAATTAGATATGCTAAGTAAAAAAAATGAATCTTGGTAAATAATTCTATAACTATGTATTTAAATATTTGTCATTTTAATTAATTCGTTTTCTATGTTACTTTATTTTTTTCCGAGTTAATAATAATTTCCCTCAATAAAATATTTAAAATGTTCACTAGAAATAATAGACAATAAATTTATATATAGAATGCTCAGTAAAATAATAGATGCCAAGTTTATATAACAGATGCACAGTAAAATAATAGACCCTAGGATTATAATAATAGATGCACAGGTGAATAAATAAATGTTAAGTAGAAATTTTTTAGCTATATTTATGATATTTTCTATAAATAATAGGAATTTATATTGCAAAGTTTGTTAATTTGGCGAAATAAAAGCTTTTGTTTCTTTTTATTTCTTTTACTATTGGTTAGTTTAAGTTTGGTTATGTTATATTAGGTTTGATTAGGTTAGGTTTGGTATGGTTAGGTTATGTTTGGTTAGGTTAAGTTTGGTTAGGTTAGGTTTGGTTAGGTTCGTAAATCATTCTGTTATTTTCTTTTAAAAATAGTTATTGCCATTTTTACCGAGCGAATAAAGCATCCATTCACTGTCGTTTGTTTCAGGTGATGAAATGTCGAAATTCTTGAACGAGAACTGGAAGGAAGTAAATGAAGAAATAGGAGTTAAAATAGGCGAAGCCTTAGGAGAAGTCTTGACTCAGATCCTTGCTAATTTCTTCAGAAAAGTTCCGCTCAATGAATTAATGGATGAATAAATATTTTATATTTTTATAAAAATAATATTTAATGTTATGTATATAAACATACTATAATATAGTTTTTGTTAGTATTGTGATTTAAATTGTAATAATTTTATAATTAATATATAAACTCTATTCAATTATTTGAATGAATACTGTAACTATTTCTCAGGTAAAATTTATCTCTGTGATGCCCTGTCTACCTCTTCATCAACTATAATAGCCATTTCAAATATAATTATATTTATTCAACATTCAATGTTGCCAAATGTGTTATAAATAAATAAAATCTAATATTTCCTTATCATTTCACCCAAAGTTCGTACATTTAAAATATAAGATATAAAGTTATCAGGCGTGAATCTAAAATTTAAAATGCTGATCATCATTTATATTTTTGCTAAAAGGTGTCAGAAGTATATCGTATTTAATACTAAAGGAAATTTATTGACACGGGCTGACTTTTAAAATGACAAAAATTTGCCATGTAAATCGGCTTTTATTTTTTATAAAAAGTTGTCAGAAATATTTGATGAGAGGTATCAACTGAAAACACTTACATCCTGTTTCTTGACAAGGACTTAAAAGAGAGTTATCAAACTCTGGATTAATTTTATCCTAGATTTGAAAGTTACATGCGTTTCATGAAATACTATTCAAATTTTTAATCCCCGGCTTAGTAAACCCTTCAATAATATTTTAATGTTACATTTTGTAATACGTCATTGTCTAGGAATAATGTACACAATACTATTTAGGAACTCATCATCTGAAGAATCTCTTTCGTCAACAATAGACTCGAACTACAAATATATGGAATAAAAGTATCCGTAATATGAAAATACTTATATTTGAAGCAAAAAATAATAATTATCAATCCTCTGAATATTTAACCAAATAAAAGTGGAAATGTCATTTTAACCCAAGGTTAAAAATATAACCCCAGCGCCATAGACGGGTTATTTTAACTCCCCATTTGAGCCCAAGTTAAGTTTAACTCTTTCTTGTACAACCCATTATCAAATTTAATCTTGAGTTAATAAATTTAACTGGGATTAAAATTTATCTCGCGTTCATGAAATAAAGCTGATGTGCACAATGTCAAAAATTTTCCATGTCGATCGGCTTTTAATTTGTTTTTGTTTTTTTCAAAAATTGTCCAAAATATATCTTGTTTCGTATCAAATGAAAGCAGTCGTTAAGGGATGTGGAGCTATAGTACAGAACTGATAAAAATTTGCCATTGTCTATCAGGTTTTGTTTCTTGCATGTTTAGTATCAAATGAAACTTGTCGATAATTACTAGTATGAGGAATTGTCACTGTGATAGATTTATTTCGTTTGTTACAAATAATTATTATTTATGTTGTGTTTTCTATTAAATAAAAGCTGTTAATAAGACAATGAAAGCGGAGCTCTAAAGGTCTAAAGAGTACTCGACGTACATTCAATTCAATAAAAATTCTTGAGAACAGAAGACGACGTTAACTAGCAATTGTCAGATTTAGAATTTGCTTATCGAAACATAGTGATCATATTGAAATTTTTCTATTTTTTGTAATTCTGTCCTTCATATTCTAGCATTCTTAACAATTATTTGTATTTACAATTATATATTTGAGCGAATACATATTCAAGTAGACACATTTAAATTTGTATTTTGACGGTAAATATTTGTATATTGCACAACATTCGGAGACTGAAATACATTACGCAAATTTAAATAATATAATAATTTTTAACGGCATTATTCTTAATATTTTTGTTATGATTATATGTGCATTATATTTCTTATTTGGAAAACAAAAAATATGTTTTTTTGCTTAAAAAAAATTTAATGCTCTTATATGAAACACATAATATGATTTTTTTTTGTCAAATAAATTTAATTTAGGAAATATGGTCTGGACACTCGAAACTAAACCACCCTGTATACAATTTAGGTTAACTGCGAAAAATATAGAGAGTTGCTATAGAGTACAATATAATTAAATTTAGAAAAAAATAGTAACTTAATCCTAACAAAATAAAAGATCAGCACGTTATAGTAACATAGAAATGGATTTATAGTCGGATTTAGAATTGGAAACATATAAATACATATATAAATATTAATTTTCTTATTTACCTACTCAGTTTGGAGAGATATTGAAAAAAAAAATTTGGGTAATGCCCCCATTATACTGTGTTGCCAAAAATTATTAATTATTTAAAAAAATCAAATATCTGAGTATTTCTGCACTTTTTAATTGTTTTAAAAAACAATATAAATATTTATTTTATAAACGAAAACGAATTCTATAATTGTATAATAAAACCAAAACGATTCATCTGAATAAAACTAGAGTAAAAAAGAATTTTTATTTTTATTTACATATTTAAATATTTATATTTTCCTTGTGTTATCAAAATGATAAAATACCATTTAATTTTAAAATATTATTATATACAGCATATATTTCAGTTATTATTAAACGTTTCGTAGAAAATAATTATTTTTTTATAATAATTATTATATTTTTATATCTTTGATAACATAAAAATATGTAAGAATAAATATATAAAATTATTGAAACATAGTATATAATTTTTAAACAAAAATTTCAATGTAAATGAAGCAATTTAATCCATGTGGCTCAATTATGTGCATTCCTAGAAAATAATAAATATGTAAAATAAAACTAATAAAAATCTAAATGCTCTATTCATCGGCTAATTTTCAAGCCGAATAAACTAACTCTATGCAAAAACCCGTCTATGAATATTCCACTGTTTACCAAGATTTTTTCTGTACAAAAAATGTACAGTGTTTGTAAAGCAAGATATATATAAAGAAGGCTAATATTGAGAAGGCATCAGTTGAAGAAATTCGGCAAAACCGAAAAGATGAAACTACTGAGTTGCTTGGTGATTGTTGGTACTCTTAGTGCCCTTTGCTCAGCAAAGTATTTTCGTAAGTAATTATTGTTTTATTCACAACAAAAGGTATTTATGTATTAAGGGATAATCAAAAGATTATAGCACGAGGGAATGTTTAAATTTCCTGAGGGCTATAATCTTGGTTATGCCCATGGTACATACAACATTTTATTTCGATTTGGTACTTGAAATGAAAAAAATCTGTAGGTATATATTCCATGCTGTGGTTTCTTTATAGATAGTTGGCATTTGTTAGATTGTTTGCTTTTAAACAAATTTAATTTAATCAAAGTGTCACTGTCACTGTCATATGTAGAGAAAATATTAATGGAATTTGAGGCTGTACAGATCAAGTTGGTTTCTAAAAATTCAAAAGATTTATATGAAAAGGAATTTGAATAGTTTTTTGAGTAATAAGTACTAACTTAATCGAAATTAAAATATATTATATTTATTCATTAACCACAATTTTAATTTGTTTGAGTAACTATTGCTTAGCAACTTTATAAGCTCTCGGGCGATAAAAGCCAAATTACGCCCACATTTGAGGGCGTATAAATAAGTTTATGATTCCAAAAAGAAATAAAAAGTATAAATATATCACTCATTCATCAAATCTGCTTTATCGTAAATATTGGTAATGATATATTTGTATTGTAATAGTTATTTACATCATAAGTCCGGTTAATGAGATTTTACGGTACGAATGAAATGTTTCCGGGCGAGGCGACGAAGGAAGAAATTTAAAGCCTTCCGCTCCGCGTCAAGCTTTAAACATTCCTTCGTGTTATAATCTTTCGATTATGCCCTTAATATATAAATAACTATTAATAATTTTTTGCACCAGTTTATATCAGGAGCTTTCTTTTACCATACACGATAAGACAAAAGCCAATCGACTTATCAAAATTTAAGATCTTTTGAAAACAATACTTTTTATAGACATATCTTATGATACATAGGCGACGGCAGAATTTTTTTCAAGGAGGGCATAAAAATTTCGTTCTAATATTAATTATAGCTCATTTTATGAAAGAAATTAATGCATTTTTATGTTGTCATTTTCTATAATATTTATGCGTTTATTTGAATTGACAGGAGTAGAAAATTTATAGTAGGTATTACATTCGGGATTATGGTCATTATTCACTCAAATGATTTTTGCGAATAATGACTATCATAATCCCTTATATAATAATCGACTATTAGAAAACTTAACTAAACTAATAAATCATAGAACAAAAACAAAAAAAATAAATTCACAAAATATGTAAAGAAGATACCTAAAATATCTAATAACCATGATTTATTTATCGTTTCTTCAAATTTAGTGGTTATTAATTATCTGAGCTATGGCGAGTTAAGCACAGTATTTTAGTATATATGTTTTTATTAAATAATAATTTTTTATATACTTTAACAGTAAAGGAGAAGAGGATAAATTATCTCCTCTTGAAAGAAAGAATACAACAAAATAAGTATTACTTAAGCTTTAAGCGATGCAAACACTTTTTTTCTGACGAGAAATTAAATACGATTGTAATGGTTTCAATGACAACATTTTATGAATATAAAGACTCATTTGTTAAAAATTCGGCCAAAATAATTTCCAGTAATGTACTGTTTAAAAAAAAACAAATTAATAAAAAAATAATTTTTGTTTTTTAAAAAAATATTGGAATATGTACTTATATGCAAAACTTTTCAAAATATCCATTTTTTTTGATATTTGACTAACTTTTGAAGAAACGTGAACATAAGAAAAAAATTGTTAATATGCCTAACAAAAATGACACATACATGTAATTGTATAAAATTCGCTTTTTAATTATGAATTAAGCGTTGTAAATACAAAAGCATTTTGGAATTCTTTGCTGCAAAGTGAAAATCAAAAAATACCTTTCTTAAAATTTGAGTTTCTTACTCTAAAATTTAAATTGCCCACTCTAAAATTTTGACCTGACTACGGTCCTGCATTCTACACACCAAACAATGTATTGTTTTTGTACATACTTTTTTATCTTTTTGCATTTTACAATAAAAAAAATCTCTGTGTATGATCATTATACTAGTTTAAATAACATACATCAAATTTAATAACTATATTTGTCAGTTTTTTAAACATGAATAATTAATGTGTTTTATTGAAATGAGCCGGAACGATGGAAATTAATGTATATCATGATTTTTTATCTGATGAAATTAAATATAATTAGTATAAGTGCATGTACATAAATTATTATTAATATGCAAAATATGTTAAATCTGAACAGCGGCGTGCTTTAACCAATTTTATTGAAGAGATAATAATGGAGTCTTATCGACCAAATGCGAAGTACGTCCGTGGCGCCCCCTTGAAGGAATCACGCCGTGGATTCAAGAAATAATTAATGTTATCAAAGAAAATGTCAAATATATTTAGGTTTTTGCGAACTCAAAAAAAGTGGCACCGGTAGGTCGCTTATAAAATACCTGCGTTATAAGTCTGTTTCAAAAAGAAACACTAATAAGGAACCTTAGAAAACATAATTTTCCGGTTTTTAGAGTAAAATTATGTTCATATACTCGAAATAATCCAAAAATACGTATTTTTTAGTTTCAAAATTTTTATTTTAAAAAAAATTGATAGACCTTTTCAAATTTAGAAATATAATTTAATTATCTCTTTTTTTGTTCTCAAAGCTTCATTTGGAAAAATTGTAATTTTGGGCATGTATCAAAAATAGGTACATAAAATCTCAACAATTATACCAGTCAATTCTATGTCCAATTTTTTTTTCTTCAAATACCTATACGTTCTTTTTACCGATTCAGTAAAAATGAGAAGACCGAAAGAAATGGAATTCCAAATTTTCGCTCGGGAATTTTTTTCTCCAAAATTAAGCCAATATTGATGCGCTGATACCAAATTATCTTACCTCCTGCTTTTGGTCGAAATACGAGCATGGCGTCGATTCTAAGGGTTCTGTTATTATTTCTAACGCATTAACACCATCTGTTAATTCGCACACGAACTGTTTTTCATCTCTAGGGAATAGTGAGATTTTGTAGGTCTGGACCGGCAAATGTCTACTTTCTTGCGAGTACACACGCAGGAAAATCTTATTTTCAATAAGTGTAGGATAAAAAAAAAATAATAAAATTTTTATTTGGAAAAGTGATTTTTTAATTTTTACCCCATCAGTCAAACAAACAAACAATGATTGAGTACCGTAGACCCATTTTTAACTCAAAAAATTAAAGTTTTTTGTAAAATTTTGTGTTCTTTTACCTAAATAAACTTTACATTACATGTAATATATGAAATGGAGTAAGTTTGTTGATTTTTTGTAATAAATACATCATTCAAATATGAGATACCATACACAAACAAAAGAAAGATCTAAGACAAAAATTGAAATAAGAATATGCGGGAAGCGCCCGTTATAGATAGAATGTAATGACTTCCTTAACAAAACATTAAGTTTTTGTAATTTTTGAGTAGCAAATAATACCTTTTGTCTTTTCTCAGCGAATTTCCTGAAGAAATGCAGTGAATCCGACTCTCATTTCAACCAATGTATTGCAGATCAAATAAATGCATACATTCCAAAATTGGGAGCAGGTAACACATAACAATAATCACAAGTAAAAACATTGTAATAACTCATAATATTTTGAAGGTGACAAACAAAGCCATATTCCTCCTCTTGCTAAATTCCTTTTTAACAAAGTCTCTGCCCAAATCGGAGATATGCACCTGGATCTGATAGATGGACAAGTTTATGGTATCGACAAAATAGTCGTCACTTCTGCTGCGTAAGTAAAATATTTAATTTATCCAACACCGTGTAATTATAACGATATAAGTATGCTGTTTTTAGATAAATAAAGTAGGTCATAAGTCACTAGTGAGCTAAATATATTAGCTCACTGTTTTTTGGTTCGTATCGTAGTAACTACGTTATAAAAACTTCTCTACACTATTTTGTTCCTAAATGTCATTTCGAAATTCCATCTGTCAAAAATCTTATATGTATTTTATATCAATGATTGAAATGTGTTGGATAAAATCTTGTATGGCACACGTGTGTTAATTACCTAAGTCACTTGAAAAAATACCACACTCAGCCTGACGGCATCGTGAGCTAAACTTTTCCCACGTGACTTATCTGTAATGTAACACACGTGTACCATAAATAACTATTATACGTAGAAATAAGGCTAAGTGAATGGGATCATTCCAAAAAATATAATATATTATATACAGAGCTGGGAAATGCCTTATTTATAGCTGAGTGCTAATTTAGATGACTGAGGTGCGTAGCTAAAAATGGTGTTTTACAAGACAAGATTTCTTGTCTTCTTTATTATTGTCTCGAAAAGCAAGACAAGAAATTTAAGTTTAGCTTGTCTTTAATTATTCTTGTATATAAAAATCTTGTATTGATCATCATTTTCTTGCATATTTCTTATCTTGCATGTTAATATTCGCAAATGACCTTGCACATATAAATAATCTTGTAGCACAAGTACATTTTCATTGTTTAGATAGTATCAATGTCAAGTATCAAATATATTTCTTATATTACAATTATGTATTATTATTAAATGAATATTATAAAAACAAAAATCGTATAGCTGCACATACTATACGTATATTTTAACACAACAGCGACATCTGTACAAGAAGAAAAGATATTTTCAAAGTATCCCTGGCTATAAGAAAGCATATTGAGTTTTAACTCTTGATTACATGATTTCGAAGGATAATTATATTATGTAGTCAATTATTAGTACTATTATATATTTTTCGAAAATGAAATTTATATACATACGTTAAAAAAAAGTATTAATTTTTTTAATACTTACATATTTTTGTACTTTTATTAATTCATAGGCACGTTCTTATAATAAATCTAGATTTAAAATTAGCAAAAAAATGCGAGACTACAAGAATTGTAGAAAATCTTGCTATTCTTACGCATTTCTTGCAAGAAAATATCTTGTCTTGTCTTGCTTTGAAATTTGTTGCTCTTGTCTTGTTCTTGTCTTTCATTTTTTGCAAGATTGAGGCAAGACCAAGAAAAATACAATACTCTCGTGAAACACTAGCTTGAAAGCATTCCCGCAAGTTTTGTATGCTATTTTATTCACAATCAATTAGTAATTATTTGATTCTAACAAAAAAATTTATGCGACAAGGATAAAAGTAATAATTCTTGTAGCACAACTTGGAAAAACCGACTGTACTTCAACTATTTCACTTGTGTTGTACCTCATACGTCATACTTACATTATTAATAAACAAAATTATAAAAGTACGTAGGAAAAAATAAAGTTCATGGAATATTTTTTGTTACAGACTTGATAAGAAATCCAAGACGTTGACAATTGAAGGTTCCACACCTGAATTGATCTTGAAAAGTAAATACACAACCAAAGGTAAACTCTTAATCTTACCTATTGAAGGACAAGGCGATTTTGAAGGCGCTCTCTGTAAGTATAATTAATAATTTAATTGTTATTTACATTTAAAATATGAACAGAAGTGTAATTTAAGAAATTTGTTTTATTTTTAGCTGATATCGACTTCACGTACACAGCCCAGTTAGACAATCTGAACATGGAAACAAAAGAGAGGATGAAATATGTCAATTCAAATATAGATTATACTTACAAAAATGCTAAATTCAGGCTAGACAATTTATTCAACGGAAACAAAAAGCTTGGTAAGTACAAGCTTCAATTTTTCAAAAAAAATCTTAATTTCGCTTTTATCTTTGTTTCTGCTTTATCTGGACTCTACAAATGTTCATTTAAAATGGTACAATTTCACGGGCACCGACTTTTAAAAATTAACTTGCGGGAAACCAAAAAGAAATCCTACAAAGAAATAAATGGAAACAAAAAAAAACCTTATTGTGTACACTTTGGTATCTCGAGAACTGTAAGAGATTCCGAATTGATAAATTACAATTATACAAATAAAGCATTTGTACGCCCAGCGCAGAGACGCTACAGAAGTGCAGAGGCAAATATTCTCTTGCCTCAAACTTCATCAATGAGTATGTACGGTTATTCTGTTTTTAAAATGCTAACGTTTATAATTTTTTCTTTCGCTGCACTATCTGCTTCAGAAAAGGGAGTCTTGAGGCATGCCTCAAGTGCTTTCTGATTTGTTTGTTTGCACAAGATATAACGTGTGATGAAACTGAATGCTTTTAAAATTTTAGCCGCTAAATTTGGATTTTAAATTTGAGTTTACTTTTAATAAATGGCATCAGGTCATATAATACATAACTTTCAGAGTCAGTACTCTGAATCAGTATAATATTATTATTTTCTGATAAATGAATGGCTTTTCAATACATTCTTATTCAGTTCCTATCACCTGCCCTACCAAAATTTTAGTTCACAAGCCGCCACTGGTCTTACAATAATTTCTTAAAATTGCTTACGCATGTGATTGTTTTTTTTTTATTCAATTGAAAAGGCCGATTGGAATCAAAAATGGAGTTGTACAACTAGATGGTATAGCAATTCCATAAACAAAATTTCAACATATTAAGTCTAATCGTTTTTGAATTATTCGAATAATTTAGAATTTTATTTGGACACCCAAAGTATTAAAAAGTAATATTTTATTTAACAAAAAATAAAAGAAAATTACATAATAAACAACTCTAGAGCCGTTTTTTTTCACCTTTGGTTAAAATGTCGCATTGAAAAACTGTCGTAAGTTGTAAAAAATATGTTATTTACTATTTCGATGCAATATTTTTCTATTATCCGATGGTTAAGGTACCCGGAAAAAAAGTTACATTCAATTTAGAATTATCCGTTTAGGATGTCTTGAAGTAAAGCTGTCTATTACTTTTAAGTTAATTTTTTTTTAATAAATCTTTATTCTTCTTAAACAAGAAAATGTTTTTTCGCTCACCCCTCGCGACTGCCTTGAGGTTATTATTTAGCCGAAACTTCACAAAGGTTCAATTATGAAACACGTAACTTACTCAAGGATTAATACGACCGGAGTAATGCTTAGGGAAGTAACGGAAATGAATTTAGTAAGTATTGACTCTGAATACAGGCATTGTTAAATAGCTCGGAATGTGAGATCTGGGATTCAAATCCCAGTGACGACCAAAAATAAATACTGGTGTGTCCGAATGATTCGGAACTCACTACAAGTTGTAGGTCCCCTGGACAGTGTAAATTAAATAAATAATACCCCTCGTATTCATGTCATAAATAAATAATATCTGTCGCCAGCTCTCAAATTTACTTGAAAAATTATTTTGCCTCGATTTTCCGAGAAGAAATCGAGATTAAATCTGTGGATTTTTTAGGAGATCCAGTGATGAAGCTGATTAACGAAGAGCACCAACAAATAAACAAAGAATTCAAGCCAGTGTTCGTTGAGACAATAAAGGGACTGATTAGTTCAGTTATAGAACCGGCTCTGAAGACCTACGCCTATTCTGATGTTGTTCTACCTTGAATGCTTCTTGTTTTCTCTTGTTATTAACAACCGTTAGTTACTAGTTATTTCAGTTTGTCCACAACTAATTCTAACAAGTCTTCCATGTTACAGAAACTTGTTCTTATTGGTTAATTAACCGACAAACTGACGCAATTGTAACTATACGATAGCTAATGTAGTAATCTTGTTTACATGTTTGCAATTGTAAAATAGTTATTAATAAAATTTGTTATGAACATTATATGTCATTGTTTTGATTTGAATATTTCCTTATAAATTTAAAACTAAAAGAATGTATCAATGTAGAACTTAAGTGTGATTGCTTAGAAGGGACGGTGAGATCTGAAGACCTTTTTGAGCGTAGATAATAGATTGAAACACTGATGAACTCTGATCTATAAATCAATTCGCTTCAACTTTAAAATATCAATGATCAACCAATCAATCATATTCCATTAATCAAGCTTTGATCATCTCATTTCATCCTCGTTTTGAGGTTTTGACACATATATTTAGGTATGTACACAAGATTTTGATTGTTAGGATTAATCTAAAAAAAAAATAAGTTTAATAAATTTATAGAAATCTATGATTTCTCTCTTTTTCGCTCTTCTTTGCCGTTTTTATTTTTTCAGATATGAGAAATACAATTATGTCATATGTCAACAAAAAATGACAGAAAGTTTAATTCACACTCGAAAATTATACTGTGAGTATTTTTTAACATGAAACATTATCATATCCATGGTTACGTCATGATATTTGATTGACAACAATGAATATTTGCTTTTCTCATTTAAAATGAAACATAGGGAATGAACTGGACATTTGCTTTTTGGGTTTTTGACATTAGCAGACCTCGATCAATTGTAACAACAATTTTATGAATCATTAATAACTTTAGTTTAGAGGAAATGGTAGAATTCGGCTGTAAAGGAAGATAAATAGGAAAATAAGTAGAGTAAAGTCGGGGAATGTGGAATACCGTTTTTATTTCATTGAAAAAAGCATGCGAAAAGATGTCGGTTAATCATCAAATCTTGCATATAGGTTACTTAAAATGTACTTTACAAAGTAGTAACACTATCAGGTTGATTATCTAGAAGAATTCACTTATAAGGACGATTTTCTTCAAGATTGAAATTTTTACACCTGTTGAAAAAGGGACGGCAATGTGGTATACCATGGTATAAGCAAATTCGAAAAATAATGCAAATATGTACCTACTTTAAATTATTTATTCCTTCTTCAAAAATATAAACAAAAATAAAATTACGACCCTACTGGAATGTAACAGAATAAACTATATTACATACACGCATTTTAACAAATTTAACTTGTTTATTCTACATAGTAACTATAATTCCTTCTGCATGTTTTCTTCTTGCCAGGTATGCTCCATCACGTTTTTCTTGGGCATTTTTCTAAACCAAGAACAGTTATCTACTCATAACTCATATCTATTATAACATTTCCGCTAATGTGGAATATGCCACATTGGCATACCCCTAGGTATTCCACATTAGCGGTTTTAATTACATTAAATTCCCGCCATTGAATGTCATTTAGAAATTAGTTTGAAAGATATTTTTTCAATCTACCCTACATCCCCAAACCCATATCCATACTGCAGTTGCAAAAAACCTTACTTTCTACTACATAATCAGTATTAAAACTAAATTTCTTTACGCTTACCTAAGAAACTCAGCAGGCACTCACACTATTTTTCAAGGTTTTTGAGGTTATGGACAATGCATTTACGTTAATGTCTGTATGTTGCTAATAATAACTCCACTACACACATGCATTTGTGACATTAGATCACAGATGGCGTGTACCATTTTTTCAAAAAGCGCATATTCCACATTAGATGACTATTCCACAATCACCTACTTTACTCTAAATAACGAATATTTTTGCCAACTTATACGTAAATTTTTTGATGCAATATTTTCTTATTAACCGCCGATTAAAATAATTGGTACTTTAATTAAAGGAAAAAAATCGACCCTTAATGTACCATAAAGAAAAAAAGCGCATAACAAATTCTTTGCAGTTTTTTCATGAAATTATTAATCAAAACTAATCAGTTAATCAACTAAATTATAAGTATTGTTTAATATATTTAAACATACTTAATTATGCATTTTTCTTGAGAAAATATATGAATAGTTTTGTATCAACCTTTTTAATATTTCTTAAAATTCCATGTCGAAATAATTTCAAAATATGTCTAACTTTAAAACAAAATCAAGCAACAACATTAAATATATGTCATCATATTAATGCACTCTTTACGAAAAACTCTTTAAGTTTCTTAATATGACATTAATTTTTTGGGAATTAAAGTAATAACAAAAATGGCTAAGTACCTACATTACTTAATTTGAAGGAGTATATAAGAGACAGATTTATATAACATAGTCATTCATACTAACAGTACCTTGCTGTCAAGTAATAATAATTTAAAAATGTATTTGTTATTTAATATTTTCGTGCTGTGTATAGTTATTGTTACTATAAATACTAGAAGCCTACGTAAGTATTTTTTTTAATGTTAAATATAAAATTTTGTTTTATAAACAAATTTCCAATTTTTTCTTGTTACTTATTTCGTATTCTTTTCAGCAAATTATATTCAAAGATGTAGCGAAAGTGATCCAGACATTAATGACTGTATAAGAAAACAAGCAAATGATATGATTCCTAAAATTCAACATGGTAATTATAAAATTATTATGCTATACATTAATTAGACGTCATGGGAATATATTTTATTCACAACCACTATTGTAATATGTCAATTCCTAACCTGTCAAAGGTTGGAAACGTATGTCATTTTTAACTGCAATGACAATCTCACGGGTGGGAAATACTTTAAAATCCCTTGGGGGGGAAGTGTTTATAATGGTTGCCTAGTAATACTGTCATCAATCTCTAAAAGTAAGGTGATCAGTGCTGTCAAACATATTGATAAAACCTTATAATTACAAAAAAACATCAATAATTACAATATAAATTTTGAACAGAAGCATTGGAGAGTATATTGTTCCATATCACTATCTGAACTTTCGGACATGCAAATGTCAAATTATTAAAATAAATTTAAACATTTGTTTTCATAGACTACTACCGTACATTAATTTAGTTTATTGGAAAGAGGCAATATACGAGTAGAAGTTAATTTGGATAATTGTGAATAAAATAGTATACATAGTTCGGTGGGAGTTTCATTACAGCCTTGCGCTATATCTGAGCCTCGAGGCTTCGCCTCTCGGTCATATAATAAGCCCTCGGCTGTAATGAAACATTTCCCACCTCACATGTAATATACTATTAACTAATTGTTGTAGTTTTATAATTCAAAATTTTATTACAGTTTTTCAAGGTTAAAGAATTATGAAAATTATAAGGAATAGTTGGTAAATAGTTGAATATTTATTATTTAACACAAATTTATTATTTAAAATACATATTATACAGGGTGTCCGTTTTAAGAGGCTATAACCATTGGGATTTCGAGAACCGTAAGACGTACGAAGTCAATCATTTTGGGACATTGTCACATTAGTTGGGCATTTCAATGATATTTATGTTTTCCTAAAAAATGTTTGGGTATGAGCAAAAAACTAATTTTGGCCAAATTACTTTCTGACATTACTTTCTTGTTTCAATTCTTACAAGTTTCTAGTTTGCACATTCTACTGACACTTTTTTATGGATAAATGACAGTCCTCAAAATTTTTCGAGAAATTAATGAAATCAATAATTTTCTAATTTCTTTGTTTATTTTCACTTTAATGTACATGTGTTTTATATCATTGGTAAGAAAAAAAAATATCTACTAAACACAAATTTAAAAAAGTGTCTGTAGAATGTGCAAGCTAGAAACATGTAGGAGTTGAAACAAGAAAATTATAAATCAGTTTTTTGTTCACATCTAGTGGCCTATGCATTTTTTTGGGCAAACAAGAACACCATTGAAATGGCCAACTTTGCCCCAATTTAACCGACTTCATATTTCGTACGGTTCTCGAGATCCCAATGGTTAGCCTCTTAAAACGGACACCTGTATAAATTATATATCAATCACATGTTATTACCAATGGGGTCCTATATCATTTTATATATATCTATATATTTTTTCTGAAAGAACAGAATGAAAAAAGAATATTAGTAAAAACGCAACCGAAAAATATTTTGTAATAAGCGAGATATCAATTTTTGAAGTGAAAATTTTGGCTTGTGACATGATATGACTTCGCCAGTAATGAACAGACTGTTAGTTGTTCAGGGTATTGATTATTTTGATTTTCGTATAGCTAAAATAAATGTCCCAAATAACTTATTAAGCATGGGGATTTGGAGAACGGTAAGATACAATGTCGATTAAATTAGATCAAAGTAGCCGCATTAAAGTATCATAGTTAGCTAAGAATACTCAGTTATTATATTACAATGAGTAGTCGTGTTGATAATATTATTGACAACAATAGTTTTTTTCTATTTTTTCTTGATATTAATTTTTTTTTGTGGAGGCAGTGCTCTCTCAGATTTTACCATTGGGGAGTCAAGCCCCAAAACCCCCGCGTAATCAGCGCCTATTGTATAGAACTCTATTATTGGAAAAGTCAGATATGTTTAATCGCAGATATCGTTAACGATATAAACTAGAATTTTTACCGAACTCTACAGACACTCTAGCTGTGGAGAGAGCATCATCAACAAATTTGTGTGAAATAGTTAGTAAAAAAATAAGATGACTGGGCGGGACTAGAATTTGGGTTGTTAGAATCGGTTATTCCACTCACAAAAAAAATAATTTAAAAAATTTGTATAAAAACAGTTTATCTTTAAGTTTTATGTATTCCAAAATTAAAACATTTGTTTTCATTTCTGTTATTTACTTTTAGGTGACAGAAAATTTAGAATTCCGGACCTGTCTCCGTTATTAGTGGACCGGATTGACACAAAAATTGGACATCTCAACCTAATCCTGAGGAACATTAAAGTTTTTGGTTTGGACAAGGCAACAGTACAATCTGTCAAGTAAGAAAAACATTCATTTACACATTACAGAATATCTGAATTAACTTAGTTTCGAAATTACACTTTCGTTTATGTATAATAGGTGTTTCTATACCTCTACACGAAACTTTACTGATTACAGAACAAAAATATTTTTTTTAAATTCGCAAAAAAAAAAAGGGCAGTGTATTCTTACTCGGGTATGATAGTACATTTACTAAGGTATTAGACACCTACAAAATAACTAATTAATAAAGGATTGTTTGTAGGCAGTGTTTATACTTTTATTTTATTAAAAACATAATTTTAAAAATTCAATACACTATTAAACCAGTGGCACTAAAAATCTTCGACAGGAATGAATTACTCTTATTTTTACGATTTAAAAAAATCTTTTCGTTCTATAATCAGTATAACAAATTATATATGTCATTAAAATTTCGTGCAGAGTAGAGAAATACCTTGTATTTTAATAAGAGATTTTTTTTTATAAGTTTATTATATTTTTTTTCATTATGTAAGAAATTAACATAAATGCATAAAAAAAATTAAAAACTACGGCAAAAACTGGCATATAATAAAGCAATTATCAATTTAAATTTTAAATTAAAGCAAAGAAAATTACATCATAAAAATTAACAAAAAGTAAACCCATCAAATTTGACAAATATAAATGGGATTAATTTTTTTATGTATGAATCAAGGTAATGTTAAAGCGGATATAAAATTGAAATTTAATCCATTCTATAACTAAAGATTTAAAACTTATATAGATGTGACATTTCTCGACTCTATTCTGTTTTATTAAGAATTTTATATTTCCTAATAAAATAAAAGTATAAAAAATACAGAGAATATTATACACCAAGTTTGAGAATACTGTCATTATTTAAATAGGGCCAGAATGTATCGTCACGATGCCAAGCAACTGAGGGATACAAGACGCTGGTCAATAATGATGTTGTCAACCGTTTCATTACTAACACAGAAATCCTACACAGATTTTTATATTAATAATAATAAACATTTGACATGAATAATATTTACGTTTATTATTATTCACAAAAATAATAGTATATTATACACAAGGTTGAGAAGACTATCATTATTGACCTAACGCCATGTTGTGTCCCGTGGAGCAAAGCAACCGAGGAACATAAGGCGCTGGTCAATAATGGTCTTCTCAACCGGTGGTACCTATATATGTATATTATATTTTCTCTACTAGCATATCAATCCTATTCGTACTAAAAAAATTATATTGATAATAACAAACATTTTGATATAAATATTAACTTTTTTCTTAATATTCACAAAAATAAAGTAGGCTGTCTTTGTTTTTATATTTGACGTTTCAGTTTGTCAATCTCACTTGGTTTTATTTGATTTACTTATTTATTTTAAACGGCATATTTAAATTGTTAATCCATACTTTACCCTTTTCTTAAGTTATATGATTCACACAATATTTGGATTTGGAGATTTGAATTTTTTTAAAAAGTGACTGTTTTCATTATCAACCATGGTTAATAATAATTTATCATTGACCTAGCTGACCATGGTTACCAAGGAAGCGGTAGTGAAAAACAACTTCTCATGTCAAAGGTTAATTAATAGTGGGTGTCTTTTTTTAATCTGATGTTTTAGTTTCTTAACCTTATTTTTGATTCTTGATTTGTTTTTATTTGATTTTGTTTTTTAAATTCAATGACAAATTTAAATTGAAATTATATAGTTTACACATTTCTTGACTTTAGTAAATCAAATAATATTTGGATTTGGAAGCTTAAGTTTCTTTAAAAAGTGAAAGGGGCAATTTACAGTACTGATCTAGGACAATAATAAATTATTATTAGGAGTGAAAAAATAGTTATTTATGGTACAAGTGTGTTACATTACAGATAAGTCATGTCGGAAAAGTGTAGTATTTTTTCAAGTGACTTAGGTGATTAACACACGTGTGCCATACAACATTTTATCCAACACATTTTAATCATTGATATAAAATACATATAAGATTTTTGACAGATGGAATTTCGAAATGACATTTAGGAACAAAATAGTGTAGAGAAGGTTTTATAACGTAGTTACTATGATACGAACCAAAAAACAGTGAGCTAATATATTTAGCTCACTAGTGACTTATGACCTACTTTATTTATCTAAAAACAGCATACTTATATCGTTATAATTACACGGTGTTGGATAAACATATTAAAAACCTCCATACTAAAATTGCATATTTAAGACTGCATCTAATAATATTTTTTTCAGTTACAACAAAGAAGAGGAAAAATTAACTCTAGAAATATATATTCCTGAAATTGTAATGAAAAGTGTATATACAATGAATGGTCTTATATTTTTCCTGCCAGTAGATGGAACAGGACCTATGGAAATCAAAATGAGTAAGAAAATTTTATTTAATAAATTAATCAGTTCGAATCACTGGGTAACATAGTGTCATACTTTTATCACTCTCCAATAAAATGTAAATTGTAAAAACTGATGACTCATATTCAAATAAAACTAGCTAACACAGATATAAAAAAATATTTAAAAATTTTTGCGCTAAATGATATTAAAGTAAAAGTTAATATTCGCTGAAACAGTTTTTTTTTGGTAACGGTTGCCGGTATTTTCGGCCTTAACAATATCGGTTAAAATTTCAGTTAAAGTTCGCAATTTTCGTTTTTTGGTTTTTTAAACCGGTTACATGCCCTGCATAAAATAGATAATAATAGTAATAATAATAACACATTTTATTATACTTTTCAGATGAAGCAGTATTTGTGGACACCATATCCTTTGAAAACTTGAACAGAAGCAGCAAAGAAAATATAAAATTCTCTGATTCGGCCCTGGACTACAAATACAAAACAACATCCATGCGTTTCGACAACTTATTTAATGGAAATAAACAATTAGGTCAGTAAATTACCATAGGTCTATATAATATTCAAATCACTTTTTGTTTACATACATTAAGAACATATTTTTTCTACTTTTTAATTGATCTGAATATAAAATTAGAGTTGTAATATGAACAGGTTGCGCTAAAGAAAACATCAACAGAAAAAATGTTAATTCGGACATAGTTAAGGTGAACAAGTTATAAATATTTATTAATCTTATGATAAATATTAATTAAATGACTTCCATAATTTATTTTTTGTGAGTACTACTCAGAAATTGATTAAACAAAATTACAGTCTGCTAGTAGGCCAGGAAATTTCGAGGTTTCAGAACAAAAAACATTTTCTAAATATATTTTTTCGATACCGATACAAAGGACACACACGTATCAAATTTTATAATATTATTGTTGAATTTATTTATTATTTATCTTTGATAATAATTTATCTAATTTCATGCAGACGACGTCTAAGCAGGTGTAAACATAAATGAAAATTATAAAGAAATATTTGACACTTTGACAGTATGTTTGTTATTATAGCCATCCCCGTCTCTATAGCTAGCTGACGTTTTACAAACACATAATGCTATTTATTTATTTTTTTAATTAATAATTTAACGATTTTAGAGAAAATATAATGTACATTAAAGTATTTTTTATTATAAAGTTCCATATTCGTGCCTAATGAAAAAAATATACTTTAGTTCCTTGATATACAAATAACTATTGATACCAGTGTTTTTATATCATCTTAGGCACGGTATTCCTACAAGGAACATAATTTTAAATATTAACTATTTAGTAACTGGTTTTATTTTAAAAAGTACACAAGAAGAAATATGACTCTTAAATCACTTCAGCTTCGCTGTCATGATTTAAATGTAATTTTTGACACTCTCTTGGTCATTTTCAAAAGGGAATTTTTAGCTTTAATTAAAAGAATAATGAAAAATATTAGACACGTATTACCTAACCTATTTTTTATTTTTCCCCAAACCATAATATTTGAGATATGGCATCCACACGTGGATAACTTCACACCAGAACCTAAGAACGATATTATAGAACATGATATGTACTTGCTATAATAATTATTTTTATATCAAGGTACTAATGTATAATTTTTTTGTTGTAATTTATCAGATGAATGAATTAAAAAACATCTTGTTTTTTGAGTTTGTGAGTGGTAAGGATTCTGATCACAATGCATTTTTATTTATATTGACATTAAACTTAAACCGGTTTATTCCTGTTAATAATAAAATAAATTTTAATATTTTTCGAAGGTTCACTGCTTATCTTACTATTCAAGTCTCCACGAATATCTTTGTTATATAATTTCTGCAATTTTATTTAGATATATTAGACAAAAGAAATTCATGTGTGAATCCTTTTTACTACCCATTATTTAAAATATTTACCTTCAGGTAATATTTACAATAACTAATAAATAAAAGCCAAAAATTTCTTTAATGGAAGTTTGTAGAATTGTCCTCAATTGTTTAAATTGTAATTTCAATTCCTTCCAGTTTGGACTTGTACTAAGTAGAGTCGAAACCGGCTAAAGTATGTAGGTACATTACCAAAATTGCCAAAAAAAAAAATGAAAACTGCATTATAATCGCGTCATATAACCTTTCAGAACCAGTTTTTTTTTTTCTAACGCATAACTATAATTCATAATTTTATATTCCGGAACATTCCATTGTCTTTTGATGCAACCATTTTGTTATAAAAAAAGATTACCATAAAAACAAAGTTTTAGAATTAAATATAAGACTCTGTGTAAAACGTTTTTCACATTCCGAACGTATGATGCGTAATTTATCTTCATTCTTGAAAAATAAAATTTTTTAAAATAGTGTGAATTCAATGCATATCTTTTTTGTATGAAAATATTAATAGTTAAGTAGACTACTAAAGTGAATTAAAATCGAAAAATATCTACTCAAAATATACAGGGCATATCAACGAAAACGAACCCCTCTTTTTTCTTATTATAAGAAATAGAAAAAATTGCTACATAGAAAATTTTTATTATCTTAAACACACTACTTGATGACGTACTTGGAAAAGAATTGAAAGCCTGATTTACACGACTATCAATTTTTATTTTTTAAATGGGAAAATTGAAATTTTCGAAAACAAATTTTATTCAAATATTCTAAGTAACTATTCAAGATTAATAATGATGTGATGAATAGCAGTTCAGTCGAATAGCCCTATATATAATAATTAACTTCACGTAATATTTACAATAACTAGTAAATAAAAGCCAGAAATATCTTTAGTTCGTGGAAGTTTCTAGAATGGTCCTCAATTGTGTAAATTGTAATTTCAGTTCCTTCCGGTTTCTTAAATTTTTTTCAAGAACATTAAAGAAAAAAATAATTAAAATATATCACCAACAAAAACTCAATTAATACTATGTGATGCATGCAAAATTTAATTAAGTGTTAAAAGATTTTTGGCTGAGGAATTTGCAGAATAATAAAACGATCCTGGGATGTAGTCAATTTATTAAATTTATATCAGTCTTAACCGGTTTTGAAGTCACGTGGTATATCATCAGGAAGTGATTACTCATGATATAAAATAAAATTTGCATGACATTAAAGATTTTTTTTGCAAAAATTGAAAACGGTGCGCACATATTACAAATAATGAGTCATTTCCTAATAGTCTAATTAATTCAATAGAATTTTGAATAAAATTTTCGATGTGCTCTATGAATACAATTGCTTCTTTTTACTTCCATGTACAAAGTAAAGGAAGTACTGTAATCGCGAAAAATTTCGGTTTATAGATTTAAACGGAAATACCCGTTATGGCCCCTTCCATGAATCCATTTTGATTAGTTTCGGTGTGACGTCTGTACGTACGTATCTCGCATAACTCAAAAATGATTAGCCGTAAAATTTTGTATATGGGACTACTATAACATCTAGTTCTGGATCTCTGTTTTTTATTGCAATCAGCAGTGCTAATAGGGCACTTTGCTCGTAGAGTTATTTTTGTATTTTTCGCATAACTCGAAAACGAGTAGCCGTAGAATTTTGAAAATATTAAAATGCTATAACATCTAGTTATGCACCTCCATTTTTGTTTCCAATTGGCCTTTTTATAGAGCACGTTACGTTTGGCAGAAACTTAAAAAAGTAATAATTTAGTTGGCCTTTAATATTTGTAGGAAACATTTGATTTCTTATTAATAAATAAATTGAATATATTACTTGAGATATATATAAGAAATAAATGAAAACAATATCTCTTTCTATGCAAAAGCGAAAATCATGGATTCTGTTGTTTGAAATAAATTTGTGGGTCACATATAATCTCATTAAATATTACTCGAAAATTCGATAAACTAGAAAATAATTCCCTTGTTATATTACTATTATTTATAATATATCTCTTGTATACATCATTAAAAAAATTATATAAATAAAAGTTATTTTTGATTCTAAATTGTAAAATGTTACTTTTGCATTTGAGAATGATTTTTGTGCGAACAGAGCGAATTTATTTAAAAAACGAAATGCAGAACGTAGGTCTTTAACATGAAATTTCAAAAAATTGCGGATACTCTCTTCCCTGATAAATTTAGAGCAAAACTATAACAATACAAAGTTGTTCAAAACTAAATTCTACGTCAAATAAGATCATAATTGATACAAAAGCATGTGTGCAGTACGATATTTATTAAATATAAAATGTAATATTTTCATTCAAAATCAGACAGCTGTGGAAATAAAAAAAATTATTTATATGACAGTTGTGACAGTCAATGACATGTCATTATAAAAAATTTAATTTTATATTAATTATTAAATTAGTCTAAAATTAGTTTTAAAATGGATGTGTCGTCCGAAAATATATTAAAAATTTCTTTTTTTTAAATCTATACTAAAGTACACGATATCACTCCGCGAAGTTAGCCAAAGTAGTAGCTAAAGTAAAACTTTACGGACACTTATGTCAACATGAATTAAACTATATTTTAATAGTATTATATTTTTGCAGTTTATTTTAGCACTACCTAAAATGACAAACATATCATTTTATAATATTATTGGTGAATTTATTTATTCTTTACCTTTAATAATAATTTGTAAATTATGTGTTTGTAAAACGTCAGCTAGCTATTGAGACGGGGATATTTGTGATAACAAAAGTACTGTCAAAGTATCAAATATTTCTTTATAATTTTCATTTATGTTTACAACTACTTAGACGTCGTTTGCATGAAATCAGATAAATTTATTATCAAAGGTAAATAATATCAGTGAGTATTTAATTACATATGTTACTTACTTACTCAATAATAATATTATAGAATGATATTAAAATAAACTGCAAAAAAATATAATACTATTAAAATACAGGTTAATTCAGTGTGACAGATGAGTCCGTAAAGTCAAATTTTGACATAAGAGATATAAAGTTTTACTTTAGCTACTACTTGGCTAAATTCGTGTACTGTAGTTTCGTTTTCGAAAAAATGTGATTATTTACAAAATTTCAAGTCAATTGACATTTTCATATTACTTATGAAACAACGCAAAACATTTCAAACAAACAAAATTTTTCAGGTGAACATGTCAACAAGATAATCAACCAAGAACAAAACAACATCAACAAAGATTTCAAACCGATCTTCATCTCAACAATCAACACAGTTCTCTCTTCAATTGTTCGGCAGGTATTCCAGGGCTTCCACTATTCCGACATCTTCTTACCGTAGCTCCAAAGTCACTAATTATTCATCAGGCGGTTTGTGGGGAGACGAAGAAAAGTTGATTGTTACTCGACCCGGCAAAAAACACCTTGAAGGACCTCGGACGGTCCTATGAGTATATAACCGAATCGCAGATATTGTAGCGTATAGTAGGCGCGATGAAGGCTGGGATTTTTGTGTTCTTAGTCGGTGTTGTTGGTTTTAGTGTTGCTAAGCAACTACGTATGTATTTATTTATTTATTTTCATTCATCATTTTATAATACCCGGTATTATAAACCGCAGATAAATTTAGGTTTTTTTAATTGACAATTGAAATTTTGACAGCTGCGTTATTTGTCATTAATAAAATTTGATTAAATATTGTTTTTTTGTGTAAATTTACTGTGTGCTTTATAAGATTGGGTATAAATCATGTATTTATTAAATTATTATTATAATAAATATTAATATTTTAAAATTAGTTTTTGTGTTATTTATTATCATTTATTACAAATTCCTTTTATTTTATAAATATATGTTAACAATATTTGTAAAAAAGTATATTTAGCAAAACGAAAGTGATGTATTATATTTTTTATTATGAATGCGATTACGTATAATAAATATAGTTCTAAAAATATATTTTTGGTATTATTAAAAACACAGTTCTCCTTTTTATTTATTTTTAACTCTAATAATATAATGGACATTATTGTAATACAATAACAAAATTTATAATTGTTACTAAAAATGTCAATTAAAATAATAATAAACTTTAATGTTCTTTATACATTCATTTAAGATCATTATTTGTTTTTAATTAAAATGTGTTCGTATAGTAAAATTTAATATCTATATTTAATAGTATATTATACACTGAAGAACTACAGTGCATGATTTATTCCTAAGAGTCACTTGAGGAATTAAAGGCAATTTAGTCCAGTGTTATATACACTATTTTTGCACTTCCACAGATACATTTTAAAATAATAATTATTGCATTATATTTATATAACTGTCAAAAACATGACATCTTTGAAAACAAAACACCATTATGCGGCTCTTTCTGGTAACGTAGGCTAGGTTATACAGGCTGACCCAATGAAAATTATCAGCGCAATTTTTGGCCACTTAACATCAATTTTGCAAAAAACACTCGAACACGTCAATTTTAGTATAAAAGGGGACACCTGAGTGGATTAGTACCAATGGCATAACTTCAACGCTAAAATGGGATGCACAGCACCTCAAAAATTTTAAATGGAAAAGGGTCTCAAACATGACAGTTCGAAAGGCTTGTCAATTCTCTTTTCAACAGTTTTTTTATTTTTCAAATCCGACCATTAGTTCCAGAGAAATATCGTTGAAAACTAATTTTATCAGGTGTACAAAATTGCAATCAAGTTGGCTTAAACAATTACACATTGTTAAAAACTTTTTGATTAAAAACTAACTAATTTTCATTTTTCAACTAAATTATTTCAAAAAATATATTATTTATACTAATATCTATGTTATTTTCAGCTAAGTACATAAAAAAATGTAGCCTAAGTGATCCCAATAAAGAACAATGTTTTATTAAACATGGCTACGAAGCAATTCCATCATTTATCAAAGGTATAGTATCATTTTATTTTATAATCAAACTCGAATTCACTGATTCGTTATTTCCTGATTCGGCTTTATTTTATTTTACTTCATCAAGGTAAATTTTTTATTTTTTATAAAACAAACTTGAATATTTTCAAGCTTAAAAAATTTAAAAACCGGTTGAGTCAGATAAAAATGATTGGAACGTCATTCAAAACATTTTATGAAAACAACCGCAGAAAAAAACATCTAATCTAAAAATCATTTCCAACTTCAATAATGTAATTGTAGTATTCGGGTAAACGGCATACGTTTATAAATATATCAGTAGTTCATTACTAATATTTAAGATAAAGAAAATTTTCATATCCATCAATAGTGACATGCCTTGATTTTTATAATTATTTCTTTAAATGTATGATTATTTTAAGAAATAAAAAGTAATTACTATAAGGTAATGTACGTTTATTCTGTGTGCCATTGACTTTATTTTGAAAGTGAATGTCAATGTTAAGTTTAAATATTGAAGCAATGATCTGAAAATAAAGAAATTAAGGTTAAGAGTAATAATATTTTATGATTCCAAGATTGCAATCACAATTACAAAAATAATGGAATAAAATTTATAATATTGTGAAAAATCTATACGTTAAAACTTACAAATTAGCTTTGTTAATTCGATTTTTATACTTATAATCAGGGCATGTAACCGGTTGAAAAAACGGTAACCGATATTTTGAACGAAAATTGCGAACTTTAACAGTAATTTTAAACGATATTTTAAGGCCGAAAATACCGGTAACCGTTAACCAAACAAAAAATAAAAAAAAATAAACGGTATTTTAGCGAACATTAACCTTTATGTTAATACCATTTAGCGCGTTTTTTTTTAATATTTTTTTATATCTGTAGGCCATTTGTATTTGTAAATGAGAATTAAGCAAGTTTACAATTTAAAAACCGGTTTACGAACTAAAACCGTTATTATTATAACGTTCTTTATAAGGGATAACCGTTCACCAATATTTTTTTCGGTTACATGCCGTGCTTGTAATAATACCAAATTGTATTAAAAACCATTTTAAAATTTTGAGGTTATCAATTTGACATATATCGTGGGGACTTAAAACCTTAGAAGTACCCATATTACAAAATACCAAAAACATTTTAACAATATCCCAAATTATTAAACCGTTTTCGATTTAACAATAGTGCAATTATTCTTAACACAAAGTATACATAGCATACAAAATGAAAAACACAAACAATACGTCGTACAAAATGAGTATAATATAATATTTTTTATATTTTGCGTCACTTATTTTATAAAAATCTTAAAAATTTAAATTACAAATATTAATTAAGTGTAATATAGAGATTTATGTAAAATATAGTAAATAAAAAAATTTATTCAAAACTTTTCATTATCAATATGTACTATTAAAAAACAATTTCAGCCCAAATATAAATTATTAATTTTAATTTTTAAAAATTGTATTTCTTAATGTACATTAATGTGATTAGAAATAAACCAAAAATAAAAATAAGTTATCAAATTCTATTAAATGTTTTTAAATCAACCTCATCTTCAAATCTTCCTGATTTCCAATAAAAACTAAAACGAAAATTTGGAAATTTTCATACACCGAGTAATTATAACGCTATAACATTTTTAGATAAATAAAGTATATCATAAAACACATGTGGGTTAGAAATTATAACTCACCATTTCTTGGTTCGTATCATAGTAACTACGTTATAAAAGCTTCTCCACCATTTTTCTATTAAAAATCATTTTAAAATGTCAACTGTCAAAACAAATTTTATATATTTTACACCAATTATTATAGGTGTTAGATAAAATCTAATATGGCACATAATAACCTATGTCATTTGAGAAAAATACCCTAGCCATTTATCACGTGACTTATTTGTAATGTAACACACTTGTATCATAAATAACTATAAGATAGCTATATTTTATCTGTGATTTTAAGAAACGGCATAAAATGTATTTATTTCTGTTTTAGGTGACAAAAGTTTCAACGTTCCTAGTTTGAGTCCATTAAAAATAGAAAAAGTAAATTTTAATGCTGGAAGTTTGAAAGTATTTCTCACAGATATGTCAGTATATGGATTGGAAAATGTTAGAATTATAAATGTCGGGTAAGATATACACGGCAATATACAAGTGTGCAACAAAAATGCAAAATATAGAATTCGGATTTCAAAACGTGTGGATACTCTCTCCTAGATATAAAGTAAAACTACTACAGTATAAAATTGTTCAAAATTTAATACAATTGCACGTACGTACAAGATATTTTAAATATAAAATGAAACACTTTCGTTAAAAATCAGACAGCCATGGAAATAAAACAAAATATTTATTATAATTAATGTTATTTGATATTAATAATTTTTGTTATAGTCTAAAATTAGTTTATTATTATTATTATTGATTGTAGGTAAATATATTAAACATTTGTTTTATTTGATTTATATCAATTTTTTCCTTTCGCCACTCAGTAAGAGAGGTATTGGAATCATGCTAAAAATCTGATATATTTACGATGATGACTGTCCATGTGAATGGATCGATGGATGGATGGATGTTGTCGTAACGATTACTCAAGTACTAGTGAATAAAAAAAGTAGAAATTTTGGATATAACATTCTGATACCGTAGATTAGATCTGATTAGATTATGGTGTTAATCGTGCAACCGGAAGTTGTGGTTTCATAAAGATCTGAATTATTTTTTTGTGAAATATCTTAATTAATTATTAATATATACAAATTTTTGTAAATTATAGTTTAATATTATGTTCAAATTTGTTTCTAACTAGCCCCATTTAACTATTATAAGTTATTAATGTTACTGTAAATTTGTCACAATGATTGTAATTGACAGAGAGAATATTTTAAAAATAATTATCGAATACTCTAAAACAAATTGTATTAATACTGCAAGTACTTATTATTTAAATAATTCATTTTACAGTGTCAGCGGTTCATGCATGGATACTCGTATGTATAAAATATAAATATTAATAAAAAGTGTAAAAAGGGCAGGCGAGGCGGCCACATCAGATTTTATTTAATATTTATTTAATATTGGCATATTATCAAAGAAAAAAATCTAAACTCAACTTAACTTATATTAAAATACAGACAATAAGAATTATAATCAGTGATACTTTTTCAGTGGCTTAACTAGAGTTTTAGGATGGGACGGGGTCCAAATAAAATTTGTAAAAAAATACAAAAAATTGCACTTTTTGAGATGAAGAGGGGGGGGGGAGGGGTTGGTTTCCTTGACCCCTCCCTCTAGTTAGACCACTGTACTTTAATAAAGTGTCATATAATTAGTTAGATATAATGGTCTATATTATCAACGCTCCTTTATAATAAAATCGCTTTTAGGAAGCATGATTCTACATTAGGTATAATCTTATGAGGCTAAACGTTACTTTTAACAAAAACACTCATAAATATGAGCTCTTAATAAGGACCGTATTCTTTTATTTCCATGGCTGTCTGACTTCTAACGAAAGTGTTACAACGTGCTGTTGCATAAAGTATGATCTTATTTTATGTAAAATTTAATTTTGAACAACTTTGTACTGGTGTTTTTTTAGTCTAAATCTTTAAGAATTTTTGGAATCCTATATTAAAGTCATACATTTCGCGTTTCGATGCACACACTATATATTTCTTCAAATAAATATTATATAATATTTTTAAAAGTGCATTACTAAAAAGTCAAATGTTCAATTAAATGGGTAAAAAATTATATCTTCTTTGGATTTATAGTTTTTAATCTTTAATGATATAAATAATAATGCAATTGTGATAAACGTTAAAATTTCATTTTTCGTTTTATTAGAATGTAACATAAAATTATTTCACTATATTATAACGATCAATATAACAATATTTTATTTTTTCAGGATTGTGCCAGAAAATAAAAAAATGTTCTTCAATTTAGTTGCACCGGATGTAACCATTAAGTCACATTATAAAACAAAAGGAAGAATACTGTTACTTCCTATTGAAGGAGATGGACCACTGACTATCAACTTAAGTAAGTTAGCGACACGCCCCTTTTTTAATTTTCTAATTTCCCTTATAAATATTTAACATTTTATACTAATTTTTACATCATTACACTCTATTTATATCAGATTTTAATTTGTAATATAAATTTCTTTAAAATATGTGTCCTGGAAAACTCCATTGTTTGATGATTGAACGTAGGGATCCTGCGAACTAAAAGATTCGGTGTCGGTTAAATTCGACAAAAATTGCCTCATGTGGGTCTCATTTTATATATGTTTTTGTTTATCCCAATAAATGCATAAGTGACTAGATATAAAGAAAAATATAAATTTTCGATTTTTACATATAACTTTTTTATTTCAATAAAATAATATTTTAATTTGCATCTTATTCGAGGCGTATACCTTTTATCTTTCACACATGTTATATTGCTCGACATTGTATCTTTGAAACATTTAATCTTGCACATCTTTTATCGCGCACACTTTTAATCCGCGAAAAAAGTTATATTACACCATTTTACCTTGCGCACATTTTATCGTCCACACATTTTGTCTTGCTCATATTTTATCATTCACACATTATCTTCGCCAACGTTTCATCTTCAAAATATTGTAATTGTACCTTTCAATCATTTTATTGCTCATGCAATGAACATATTTATTAATAGATAATCTTTTCAGTGTTAAATGTGTTTCTGAATATAAAATGTGTAAAAGATAAAATGTGTGGAACATAAAATGAGTAGAAGATAAAATGTGTGGATAATAAAATGTGTGGATAATAAAATGATATGAAAGATAAAATGTGTGTAAGATAACTTTTTTCGCGGATTAAAAGTGTAAGATTGAATGTGTGCAAGGTACAACGTCGCGCAATATAACATATGTAGAGGATAAAATGTATACGCCCCCTCAAATAAAAATGAATAATAAAGAATTATAATAGAAAAATTAGAAGATGTGCTTTTAATTTGAATATTTTAATCTAGATTTAAAAGTACATAATTACGAATCATTTTGAAAAATGAACCATAACCACAAGATCCATAAAACTTTATAAGGGCCAATCGGTTTATCCGAAAGTGAATTTCCTCGTGAATTTATTATATTTCCTTTTAAAAAGAACTCTAAACTACAACCAGAATAACACTTACGTATTGATGGAAAACAATTAAGAAAATTGCTACATTTGCGAATTTACAGATTTAATATACAAATATTTATTTACAGAGGACGGAGAATACAATTGCACGGCATATTTCGACAACTTCTCGTTTGATGCAACGGAACCAGTTAAATTCGTCGACTCCAAGGTCGTTTTCTATGTCAAGGATTCTCACTACAACTTCGAGAACCTCTTCAACGGAAATAAAGCAATAGGTGAGTTAATTAATGATCTCATTGTAATTACGTTTCAAATTCATTATTTTTAACGCCTTCCGTAGTTGGAAGTTTTTCTATTTATAATCAGAGGCGTAGATATGGTTAGAACTTTGTAGACGCTCAGCATTTTAGGCAATAGTTGTAGGAGATCATGGAGGCCATTTAATTATGGAATATATATTTTTTAAATGGGATTTTTACATATTTTTTATGCCTATTCGACAGCGTATTTTTTTCTCATTTCAACCATGTAATAGTTTTATATCCTTACATCAGAATAATATTGATTTTTTTAAATTAATATACAGTAGGCTATGGATGAAAAACAATAACAAAATCTAGTGGCTGTAAGTAATGCTGTTGTTCTAATTTTATTTTCAATATTACGTACATAAAGCTATATCAGTGAGAAAAATAAATAATATAAAGGTATTAGATAGATATAGACAATTTAAAAAGTGTGATCCTGTTTAACGACCCCAAAAACATGGATGATTTTAAATTAACAAAATAATAATAATCTCAAAACACAAAGAAGTTGTTCTTCTTTTAGAACAATTATTGTCTCAATTATTAATTGACAACAGCTATATTTTGTTATTTTTTGCATCCATACATTAATAATAAAAATAAACATAATACATGGTTGAATTCAGAAAAAAATATGCTATTGAATAGACATAAAAAATATGTATAATTCAATTTGAAAAAAAAATAACTTTTTGTTGTAACTTGAAAACCACAGGTTTAAAAAAAATTCTTCCTTGATAGGATGACCCCCTTGGTCTCCAACAACTTTATTCTAAAATATTTTTTTGTATCTGTAATAATATAGAAAATAATGGCGGTGATCAGTTTTGGTGTTACAGAACAGAATAGTTACATACAAAAGCAACACTCCGTGGCGGTAACTTTCATGTTAGCCTTTTCAGTTCTATGACCTTGGAGCATTTTGTAGACCTTTTAAATTTGTTACCTTTCCCTATCTCTCTCTAAAATGTGATGAAACTTTCCGATTTTAAACAATGAGCCCTTTAAATTTGTTGCCTTTCTCCATCTCTCTCTAATTTTCGTTTCTCTGTCTTACTGTCGCTTCTGTATAAACCTATTCTGTGATTACAGCCTATAGTATGAGAAAATTGCCACTTTCCATATTAGTAGTCGTAGAAAAAACATAATACCTTATGTGTACATTGAAAAACACTGCGATAAATGATTTGTGATGTAGTCATAGTAACGATTTGTTTTTGTTTTCTAGGGGATAATGTAAACAAAGTACTGAACGAGAATCACGATGCTTTGAATACTGAATTCAACGAGGTGTTCGCAGAAACTATCAACAGTGTGGTTAAGGCGCTGACAACAGGAGTTGTAAATGATGTATATTTCAAAGATGCCTTCGACCCATAGATCAATTAATATTAACAACAGTATTGTAGATATAGAAATAAATATTATTTTAGATATATCCATTAGTACTTCTTTTCAATATATCCATTCTCGTATCCATTAAAATTAAGTTATACTGAATACTTCAATTCGTGTTAATTGCATAAAATAAATATAAATAAATTTATCATTCATACCTCAATTGTATACATAAACATTTAAGTTATAATCGTATGTATGCTTAATTCATTTATTTCTATTCCAAATCCTTATCATTCAGTCAACAATACCATTAATTACAAAATTGCCTTCGAAATAGAAATAGTATTATATTGACAATTCCACTCATAATTTGTCATTCAATTAAATCACAGTATTTTGGTGAATTGAACCAATCAGATGCAAATCTTCCTGATAATTGTCAGTTACTGGTAATTGCCGCGTAATTTACACGACTAAATAGACGTTGCTTAGATACAACGTCCCTCAAAAATTAATTAAATGTACGTGAAAACGTCACGTCGAAACTAATCAAGATTTATTTCCTTTACATCGTACAAAGAAATAAAAATTGGAATTTTTATGGAAAATAACATAAAAAATTGTTTGGCTCATTTTAATAGTGTTGTAAAATAAAAATTCTTCGCTAATTTAACCGACTTCGTAGCTCTTATAGTTCCCGAGATAGCAATAATGGACAAAATAAAAGGAACAACTTTATACAATTTGGTTATTAACTGCGAAAAGTAATAATATTTAAAAAAGAATAACATAATTTAAGAAAAAAATAGAGATGTACTTCAGAGTACAGTGCAATTAGATTTAGAAATAGTTATTTTTGTATTAAGAGCGTGAAGATGTTTTTAATACGTAAGAATGTTAATACAAACACGCTCGAAATACAAAAGAAAATTATAACAAACGAGAAATTATAAATGAAATGACGAAAAAAAATAACAAAATTATGTTGGTACCCTACGAAAATATCATAGTTACTATTATAAATAAAGAAAATACAAGTTGATTATAAATAAATATTCTACTGTTAATTTATATCCGTGAAAAAAAATTTTCAAAACAGTGAAAAAATTGTTTTCATAGTAATGTATTAAAAACATAATAAAAAAATTGTTTTCATGGTAATGTATTAAAAACATAATACATGAAAAAATGACATACTTTACACCTAAAAATTAATGCACAAATGTCAACATTTTTTGACAGTTGAAGAAAAAAATTATTTATATTAACAAGATCTACTAATTTTTAATAAAAAGTAACCTTGAATATAATTAGAATATTTAAAACTTATATTCAAATTTTATTACTTTGCACTCAAGTTATTTTTCCTTTCCTTATTTTTCAATTCAATATTGGAAAAATCAGTGAATTCTTAATTAAGTACTATTTATTTTAAATTATAAACCATAAATTTTACGCTAAAAATAAATTTTAGGAGAATAATAAAGTTTTGTTGATATGTTGAAATTAAAAAAACCTAAATATCACTTTCAGTTTTAACGCCGATATGTGGATTATATAACATTTACTTTCATTTAAATCAGGTTTTTTCCTCATGTTGTCATGACCATGAAAATAATCAAAACAAAAACTAACGTAACTAGTTTTCTAATAAAATTATACTAAAATAGAACAGACATTAATTTACATCTATATATGTTGTTTTTAAATATTACATAATTTTAAATACTTATGAAATTATGATCTGGTATTACAAATATTGTCCAAAAAAATATATGTATATGTATTTATTATTTTATTCCTTAACTGTACATTTATAGTATTTTACAGAAAGAGTAAGGTAAAACGGTTTTTATTGGTGTCGTTTAAGCCCCTTTTTAATGTTATTTTTAAATCTTGTTTCGTATTTCGAACTGTTTTATTAAAAGGAAAAATTTTTGTCTCGAATATTAAACATTTATTTAACTAAATTGTACAGACATGTAAATTGGTTATCATTAAGTTCGGTATTATATAACAATTATTAATTTTATAAACATACTTTAAAAAAAAAGAAAATATATCGTATGTAAAGAAATGTTTTCTCCATATACCGTGAGTATTGTTTAACGTGAAACATGGGGATTTATCATATCATTGGTTACGACTTGATATTTGTTTGACAGCAATGTATACTTGCTTGTCTCATTTAAAATGAAACATAAGGGGTCGTTCGCTATGTTTCATTAACATTTACTTTTTGGGATATAAATTTATCTGACAGACCTAACCCATGTGCAACACAACAACTAAAAATAATAACAAACAATTAAACAATAATTATTACAATAAATTTTCAACTATTTATCCAACTGCTAAACAATGACTCAATCTGCTATAAAATTTTTGAGTTACGATGATATTTGGGCAATTGGAATATTTTGAGAAATGTTTTTTGAACTTTTAATTCGTCTAAATTTTGAAACTTCTAATTTTAAAACTTATAATAAAATTAATCTATATGTGTAAGATCGAGTGATCTAGCAGACCATTCTACTATTATACCATATCCTCTAATGTTATTAATGATTCTTAAAACTGTTGTGACATTTGCTGTAGGCTTGTCAGAAAATTTTATAACCCGAAAAGTAAATGTCAAATTCGTTCCCTATGTGTTATTTTAAATGAGACAAACAAGTATACATTGCTATCAATTAAATATCGAGTCGTCCATAGACATTGATTTTTATATACTACGTAGTATATAAAATCAATGGCATAGATATGATAAATCACATGTTAAACACAATAAAAAATACTCAAGGTATACGTTCTTTGAACCGATTAGGTGAAAAAAACTTAACCTATCCTAACTTAATCTAACCTTACCTAACCCAATCTAATGTAACCTAACACAACCTAATCTAACCCTTGGGCGCCCATAGAATATTTTCTAAGGGGGGCAAAAATAACATTATTATAAAACGGTTGTGCCAACAAGGAATAAATTTTAAGCAACACTTCAACAAAAAAATTATACTTTTGACAGCAATTTTCAATAGTTCATTTGATATTCTATTCGGATGTGATATTGTCTATTTAAGAGAAACTTAAATATTATAGAGATAAACAGAATACATATACTTATTAGTACAAAAAAGTAGAATTGTTCAAAAGTAAAGCATAAAGTAAAAATTCTTACTTATTTTTTAGATTGGTTTGTAAAGGTAATTGTTAAATTCCTTCCATCTTTCGAAAATTTCTCGAAAAAATGTTTAAGAACCTCGATAAAATTAAGTTTATTTTAGTTAATTGTATTGCTTCTACTTTCTAATGATAGTTGAAATAACTAAGCACAAATAATAACGGAATAATTTGTTCCACACATAAAAAAATCTAAGCCCTAAATTATATTAATAAAAAAAAAAACCGAGTCTGACCGCCATTTCTTATTATTTTCCTATATTTCCTTGCTTAACATTTTGAAAAATTTCATTAAAATCGGAGGTGAAGTAGTACCTACATCGACAAGTTGATCGATTAAAAATTATTATTATAAATAATTAAATGTTTTGATCTTAAATTATTCTTTTAATACAAATACTTTGCAATTTACTTACTAAACATATAAATAATCGTATTGCATATTGAAATATACTTGTGAACATTTGTCAACATCGCATTTTACAACTGCCTAGGCAGAGAAATTTTATTGTCCTGCCAATTTTGCAGCAGTAATTTCAGAAAAATGTTATTATCGGATTATGGGAATATTCATCAAAAACACGATATACGATTTTTAGCATCATATTCCTAATAATTCTTATTTTTCCTATATTACAGAAAATTATAATCAGTCTATCAAATGTTTAACCTTTATTTAAAATTATTTTAATCTCCATTTCATGGCATAGTAGATACTAATTGCTATTACTAAATTTAGTTAATTAATTAACAGGAAAAATTTCATAAAAACATCTGAAGACATTTACAAATATGAATATTAAAATGAGCAATTTGTTTATGATTTATTAACATTTACTATGTAAATGTTTGTTTTCTAGTAATAAATTGCCAATAATTACGTTTGAAAACTATGAAAATTGCACTATTTTCTCGTAGAAAATCTTCATAAAGTGCATTACAGCATTTCAACAAATGACAAGTTCATAAAATTGCTACTACATGCAATGCAGTAGCTGGAAAGAGAAATTAGGTTTAAATGAAAATAAATACAACGATTTTGTTGCCATTTGTGAAGGTTACGTGAAATTTATCCAGGGCCGGCTTAAGACATATAGTGCCCTGAGCAAAATTATATTGGACACCCAACCCCTTGTTACAAAGGTTATTTTTTATTCTTTTTGGATACGAAATTGGGTAGACGATGTAAAACTTCATATTTTGTTTCTGTTTTAAAAAAATGTTCAGATTGATATTTTCCAAAAAAATACGGATACATATTCTACAGACTGAACCGGCACCTGAATAGTTCACGCCTTAAGACTCCTCTGTATTTATCTTTATATAAATACGAGAAAAAGAATATTTTATCAGTATGCAATTTTTCATCAAATATGAAGCTTCTTGGACTTTGTTTACTAGTGGCTGTTGTTTCAGCTGATATTCGTAAGTAAAAATATGTATATTCTACTTTTGATTCTCTTAATTAAAATGCTAATTTGTTCGTTTTTCTAAAACAAATATGACTTGAAAAAATATTGTCTTAGTAGTATTCGCATGCATTGCAAAAATAGTTAAAAATCCAATTTTCTAAAAAGGACAAATCAGATTTACTTAAATGGAATTTTGGAAATTTATATTAGATTTTAGTTTTATTTTTTTCAAAAAGCTACAGTATATTTTCAAAATGTGGTTCGCAAACACTCATATTATAAAAAATAAGTAAAAATTTAAAGAAACAATAAAAATACACTAAATTTGAACTTCCTTAATAACGAGGAAAAATACTGATGTATGTTTGTTGTTGTACAAAATACATAAACAAAAATTGAATGTTTAATACTGCTGTTTTAATACAGAAATGTCATAAATACATACTTTTTTAAACTTATTCAGAAGCGTAATATTTTGCTATACGTCTTGTAGGTACCTCACGAAAAACGAAACGCAACAAAATTAAAATTTTTGATTGTGTTAATAGAGATAAATATGGTGACAAATATAATTCATAATAGTTAAATATTTTATAAAAATAATATTTAAGGAATAAAATATAACTTTATCAGTTTTATCAGCTTCTATGCATAGTAAATTTTATTTTAAAAATATAGTCTAAATATTAATGATGTTACATTACGAAAAAGGGATCTATTTGCTAAATAATCTATAGATAAAAAAAAATTCTACACATCTACGAAAAAAATGTTTTGATGGATATTATCAGGGGCGTACAAAACTTTATTCCCGACCATTAAATTTAAATAATTTAATTTATTTCTGAGTACTTTAAATCTACAGGGTGTTCCATTTAAGCGTGCCACCATTGCTATCTCGAGAACTATAAGAGCTACGAGGCTGGTTAAATTAGCAAAGAACCACCATTTTACAACACTAATACAATGAGCAAAAAAAATTTTCTTTTCGACCAGTGGTTCTCAAAATACGGGACACAACTTTTTAATTTTAAATGGGAACGTATGTTTATTTTTAGGTTATTCGATAGAGTATTTTTTTCTGAATTCAACGATATAAACATATCATATACTAATATAACAAAATAACTGAGAAAAATGCATGTTAGATTTATATATATTTTATTTATATATGGCTGAATGAAGAGTGCTTTGGATAGAAAACAATTCATTTTCGTCTTAAAACTGACAGTTTAAAAACAAAATTTAACAAAAAATAATCAAATAATGTTAGACAGAACTATATGTCTATGTTTTCTAATCATAGCACTCTTGTTTAAGCCAGATATAAATAAAATACATATAAATCTAACATACATTTTTCGCAATTATTTTGTTATATTAGTATATTATATGATTATATCGCTGAATTCAGAAAAAAATATTTTATCGAATAACCTAAAAATAAACATATGTTCCCATTTAAAATAAGAAAGATGTATGCCGTATTTCGAGAACCACCGGTCAAAAAAAAATTTTTTTTTTGCTTGTTGTATTAGTCTTGTAAAATGGTGGTTCTTTACTAATTTAACCAACCTCGTAGCTCTTATAGTTCTCGAGATAGCAATGGTGACACGCTTAAATGGAACACCCTGTATACAAATAGAAGTGACATTTTGGTATAACAAACTCAAAAAATGTCCCAAGAAATGTTACAGTTGTTATTCATTTTTGAAATTCTGTAATTGGAAGTCAAAAAATTAAGATTTTTTTGTACTTATTGAACGATCTCTTATGACATTTTTATTTGGTTTTTAGCCGATTACTTCCCAAGATGTAGTCGTTCCAACGCAAACATAGGCGCATGTTTTGTTGAAAACGCCAACCAAGTTTTGAAGACTTTAGTCAGTGGCGACACAACTCTTCAAATTCCTGGAGTCAGACCATCTTTGGAACATCCAGGCGCCCAGTACCAGCTGGGAGACGAGTTCCTCTTCCAGATGCAGAAGACCATCGTCACTGGATTGGATACCATCCAGCTCACAGATGCCAAGTAAGGCTAATTTAATCTTTTATCTGATTATTCCACATATATCATTTTCATCCAATTAGAATGCTTGATTTTATGGCAGTAGGAAAATAGCTAAAACCAAAGTGAAGGCTGAAGTAATTCGAAGTTTAATATAACAAGAGCCATTAATTTATTTAAAAAATTATGAATAGTTAATAGTTGTTGCGCAGTAACAGACAAACGAGTCAAAAATGAAATTTAGATCATGACAGTGAAGCTGGAATGGTTTAAGAGTCATTTATGACCCGAGTTGTTACTTCGCAGAAATTATGAGAAAATTTTATCTATTAAATTCATATAGCTCGAATTATATTTGCTCGACTTCACTAATGACAACATTTTAAACATAAAATTTTTGATATCAACAAAATGTAACCATGACTATGATACTGTTTTTTTTCAAATTTCTTCATAAGTAGGTAATATAATAAGAGCCATGAATTTATTGGAAAAAATTACGAATAGTTGTTGCGTAGTAACCTTAGATGAAGTATAACATATGGCATTGCCCAAATATATTGTCGAAAGATCTAAGGTTTAAAATCGCTTGTAGCCCCATGTTTGAGAACAGTGGACCAGTGGAGTAGTTATATGGAAAACTCAACCAAACAAATAATGAGGATAGGTGACTAACACTATGACCAATATTTCGTTAGTCTAACTACTCAGCTGGCGTTAGGCGATTCTCGACCATACATGTTTTGCTTGCTCAGTAGTACGTAGCTATAGGAGCGTGCCATATCTCTATGTTATACCTCATCTATGGTAGTAACAGACAAACGAGTCAAAAATGAAATTTAGATCATGACCTCGATCATGACAGTGAAGCTGAAATGATTTAAGAGTCATTTTTGACCCGAGTTGTCGTTACTTCGCAGGAATTATGAGAAAATTTTATATATTAAATTCATACCTGGAATTATATTTGCTTGATTATTTCACGAATGACAACAGTTCAAACATAAAATTTTTGATATCAACAAAATGAAACCATGAGTACGATACTGTGGTTTTATCAAATTTCTTCACTGAAAAACTACATTTGGCCATCAAATGAAGCATTCTGATTGGGTGAAAATGACAAGTGTGAAATAATCACTAAAAAACTACGTATGACCATCAAATGAAGCATTCAGGAGAAATGAATTTATTGGAAAATTTGCGAATTATTGTTGTGTAGCAACAGACAAAAAAATGTCAAAAATGACATTTAAATTATGACAACGAAGTTGGAGTGATTTTAGAATCATTTTTGAACTGAGTTGTCGTTACTTCGCAGGAATTATGAGTAAATTTTACACGCAACGACTTTTATTGTTTTTATTTTTTAATGGAAATTATTTTTTGATCTTTTCAGTTGAGTATTAATTGTCATAAAGTCATATATAAAAATTCAAGGAAAATAAGAAAATGAAGAAATAATTTTTATTTAAATATTCTGTATAAGAAAACAGAGTTGTAATATCCAGCATTTGTTTTAAATGGTTTACATTAAAATGTTTGTTAATTTTTACAGTCACCTAAAAATTATTTCTTATATTTGCGTCTTGCGTTTAAATCAGAATATGTCAGCAAACATAAACATTACTTTTAATATAATAAAATTGTTATACAAAGCAAATTTAAAAAAAATATTGTAACGTTTACTTATTTGGGTGAAGTGTAAAAATAATTGAAACAAGAATCACCAACTATTTATGTTTATTACTCGTATTAATATCAGACTATCCTTGCGGCCTTATCTGTTGGATTTTTATAGCTGAGAAATTATACTCTCGAATATTCTGGCAGCTTCGATGCGTCAGTATAAAAGAAGGGCGACTAAACTCGTCTCCACCTGTCCGATTATTTTTTGACGTTTCTATAAACCAATTAAATGTTTCATTGTTTATATCTGTCTTATATCTGTAGCTTTTGTTTTTGTTGAGAAATGTTAGATTGTTATCATCCCATAAATAAAGAGAGCGAATTATTATTTGAAATAAAATTGTATGTCAAAAAATAAGTAAATATAAGTAAAGTTTTTTACAATTTATTCTTACTCGCTTATTATATTATTAACGAAAATGTATTCTTTAATTTTTTTCAGAATAAATTTTGAAGAAAGAACCATATTTTTCAAATTCTACTTTACACAAGTTGATTGGATTGGAAACTACGTAGCAAAAGGTCTTAAAAATAATGACGAAGTATCTGATAAGGGGCATATTGTTTACCGTAAGTAAAAGCTCATATATTTTTATAACATTAGTTTTCATTTTCGGTATCTTAATCATTACAAACTTTACTTGTTTTAATCATATTTTGTTAATTGTTTTATATCAACATTAACAATGAATTAGAAAAATATTATATTTATACACTTTTACATGGGGGGCAATTTGACACTGTTCCTAATAATTTAATAATATAATATATACCATGGTTGAGAAGACTATCACCATTGACCTAGTGCCAAGTTATGTCACGAAATGCCAAGCAACCAAGGGACATAAGGCACTGACCAGTAAAGCCTTTTCCAGCCATGTTAGACAGCAATTTAAATTGTGAATCCATACTTTCACTTTTTTTGAATTAATTGATTAAACTATATTTGGATTTGGAAACTAGATTTTTTTTTGACAGTTTTCATTATCGACTATGGTTAATAATAATTTATTATTGACTTAAATGACCATGATTATCAAGTAAGCGATAGTGAAATAGTTATTTGTGTATCAAGGTTCTAAAAGTAATCTTTTTGGGCCGAAACCGAAACCGAAGTTTGCAGCCGAGGCAAAGCCGAGGCTACAAATCAGATGAGGCCCAAAAAGAACTTTTAGCCGAGTTACACACAACATTTTTTAGGCGAATACAACAAGAAATTATGAATTTTCCTTCAAAATCAATTTTTGGCATCTGTCAAAATTTACTTTACGGCCGCATTTACTTTACGGCCGCATTTACCTTACGGCCGCATTTACTTTACGGCCGCTATTTTTACTCGCAAATTCATTACTTTTTCATTAATATTTGTAAAGAAATAGTTTTAATTTTACTTACATTTGTTATTATATTCTAAAATAATTAATCACATTAACATGAACAATGTAAATCAATAATGAACAAACTCGCGGCCAAAAATTTTGACTTTGACAGATGTCAAATAAAAATTGATACTTTAAGGTTGCCAGCAGATACGAAAAACAACAATTTATGTACCAGCCGCCTAAAAAACAATTTCTCATGTCAAATAAATGTTAATAATAGCGGGTGTCTAGGCTAGTAGTGAAAAAAGATAATAATAAGTATTTTACAGGCAGGCTTTGACATGTGTGTCTTTTATATAATTAATTCAGTATCATTTGTTGAATATTAAAGTAAAGTTGTTTTCTGGTCCTCAAGAAGTATCCAGGCTCAACTGGGTCTGTCGTATACGTATCCTTCGGATCAGAAAATAACTTTCCTACCTAGCAGCACAAATAACTATTAGCAACAAATTAATAATTTTTTTTTCAGATGACAATCACTACCAATTAACATTGAACTACACAATTGAAAACGACCATATGGTGGTTCAAAAAGTCTCTATTGACTATTTGGGAACTCCAGATGTCGACTTCAATTTGAAAAATTTAGGTATGAAGTTATAACTATTTTAATTCCAACCAGAATATACAATCACTTGAAGAATATAATTTAAAATATAATAAAAAAATCCATTAATAGGATATACTAACATTTTCAACATTATGTTTCATAATTTTGCAGATAAACATCCAGAACTTCAACCTCTAATGGAAAAAGCCAAACTAGGATTCATTAGGTCTGGAACAGACGCTTTGGAACAATTCATTGGTTCCGTTTTCGGAGCTGTTTTCAAAGCTGCAACTTTCGATGAAATTTTCCCTCCAAAGTAAAATATATGCACGTATTAGAAATACATGTAATTGTTATTGAAATAAAAGTTATATTTGTTTTCAATGTTTCCATATCTTATTGAAAAACTATTTATCCTCCTACACACTGAAGTTATTTTCTTTTTCTTTTCAATGATAAGGCATATGTGCATGTTTATCTTACTGTAATTATGAAAATATATATAATACGTGATTTAAATATAAACTTCTGTTTCCATTTTTTGTAAAATATTTAAAATATACTATAAAGTACATTTAGATATTCGAAGTACAGTCATGAATATCTTAATTATTTTCAGTGTTCTAATTCCTATAATTTCTTGTGAACTACGTAAGTACAATTAAAACAAATATAAAATCATAAATATTTAATAAAATATTTTATAACTATATTTCTTGGCCCATTTTTGGGTGAGAAGTACGATTCCTGTACATTTAAGTATAGCTATTTAATTATACAGGTATTTACTTCAGGTGTAAAATAGCAGATACTACACGAAGAAATAATATCGAATCAAAATAGTTATTTATGCAATTAGTGTGTAAAGTAAGTGTGTTTTAGTCGAGTGCTATTTGAATGTGGAAATTATAGCACGAAATAAAAAACATTATATTACACACGTGTTGTGTACAACATTTTTCCTACAACCGAAATAGTAATATAAATTAATTTCAAAACTAAATAAAACCATTCATAAATGTACCTTCAGTGCGTGAAAAGTGTTTATGTTGCCTAGCTCTAGGGTGTAAAAAGTGACTCATTACAAGCTAACTCTATGTACATTACAAAAAAAATATGTATAAAAAGACCGATTCCCTATGTTAAAATTAAAATTGTATAGATTTTCGCTCAAACCGGAAGAGACACAAAATTTTTAATATTATCATTTTATTAGCCCCTTTTTCTAGTTTAATTTTGCTCTTTTTGATTTTTTATTGTCAAAATAAACGAAATATTTTGGATCCCGGCCCTTTCGCCAAACCTCCTGTATAGCCAAAATCGAATTCTTTTTTTAAATCAGAATTTTTTAAAAATAGTTATTTGTGTATCAAGAGCGTAAAAAAACTTCTCACCCCTTTTTTTAAATTAAATTATGCTTAAAATATCTTTATCATATCAGACTATTTTAATGAAATAGCAATATTTATATTTTTATAAATAAAAAAAATCCAAATATTTAATAGAATTATTATTTGCTGTCTGTCAAACTTAACAATATATAATTTTGTATTTCATGGTTCGAAACATGATATTTTAAGTATAATTTAATTTTAAAAAAAATAGGGCCGAGGTGGTCTCGAACCAGGTCTTGTAGATTATTTATGTTATGAATCAGCCCTCGTATCCACTCGGCTATGGAGCATTTTGTTTTTGACGTTTCTTATTCGAAAATATGAAGGATAACCTTCAAAATACAATTTATTTTATCAAATATTTTAGTTAGAAAAGACCATATTACACAACATTTGGTTTTATTAGATGCAAAATTAAGTAATCTAACTAACGATACCATATACACCCGATTTTATTTAGCGGGGCAGATGGAAACAGCAAAAAACTGTTTTCCCATGTTATTTCCCTATGTCAAGGTTTTCAGTATTCACCCTGTATATACTGTATGTGTGAAAAACGTGAATAAAAAACCAAACTTTTGATAAAAAGTGTTGAAAAATTAGTAAATTATAAAAAAATTTAAATACGATGTAAGTAAAAAGATGAGCTAAGTTTATTTTGTTTAGGGCCCGTTGAAGGCTTAATATGGGCTTGCATTACCCACATTCTTTTCCCCCCATTTAAGTAAATCTGGAATGTTATTTTTGTGAGATTTTTCTAATGATATAATTTTCAGCGGCAGATTTGCCAGTGTGTTACCAAGATTCTCATATAAACCAATGTGTTGTTGAAAATGGAAACTTCGGAATAGAACTATTAGCAAAGGGAGACCGGGATTTGCTTATCCCTCCATATGATCCAATGTTGAAGCACCCTGGGGCAAAATTCATAAAAGATGATTTTCAGCTTCTTTTGTCCGAAACTAGAGCTTTCGGATTAGCTTCTTTGAGAATCACAGATGCCAAGTAAGAACAGAAATAATCATTTAGTAATTTGTAAGCAATGTATGCAGGTATAATAAAATATCTTGACGCTTTATACCAAGAAAAAATTAAGAAATAAAATGGTCAAAATAAATTCACTAATATTTACACCTCAAAGCTACACATTTTTCTGCACTTCATTTAAACCTATTTCACTTGAAAGTGAGATCATTCTACAGTTAATCGTTCTTCAAGTTTCATTCGTTTCATATCTTCGAACTTCTCTTCGAAATGGATCATCTTTTGAAAATTTTATTAAAATATTTATCACTATTCCTAATTGCACTCCACAAACTTATTTCAATCGCTCAAAAAATTGTAAAGAACGAGATATTTTGTACATATGTTTCAGGGATATATTCTGACAATTATCAATGTCAAAATGTTTCCTACAAAAATTAAATGCCAACTAAAATGTTATTTTTATTAGAATTTTGCCAAAAGTAAACTGCCCTTTTGAAAAGGCCATTTGGAACCAAGAATGGAGTTATATAACTATATGTTATAGCAATTCCATAAACAATTTATTCTACATTTCTACATTCTACGGCTAATCGTTTTTGAGTTATTCAAAAAATCCAAAAAAACAAAGTGCCCTTTTGCAATAAAAAAGGGAGTGCATAACTATAAGTTATAGCAGTCCCATATACATTATTTCAAAATTTTACACTAATTTTTATGCGATATACGTACGTACAAATGTCACGCCGAAGCTAATCAAAATGGATTCAGAGATAGTCAAAATGAATTTTTCCGTTGAAATCTGAAAACCGAAATTTTTCGCGATAACAATACTTCCTTTATTTTTTGCAAGGAAGTTATACAAGTTATCGAGATGACAATTTTTAATTAGAGATAATGCACGTTATTTCATAAAAGTAGTAAATAAATGACAAATAACAAGAAAAACACATAGAAAAACATAAAGAGTATTAAGAGTCTACAATCTACAAATATAAGCTTCAAACAGAAAATTCCGAAAATTCATCATAATTTCAAATTGACCTAAAAATTTTGCTCGTCAGTGTAAATAGTAGTCCTGGACCGCTTCGCCCTACGCCCATGTCTTCTTGCATTGCTGTTGATACCAATACCAGCACTTTAAATTAATGTTTCTATTTCTTTTCAGTGTAAATTTCGAAACCAAAGAAATAGTACTGAACTTCCAGTTAGGAGAACCTATAAAATGGCAAGGTCATTATCAAGCAACAGACCTTACCGATGACACATCATCTACAGGAAACTTCTATTTTATATTTTCTGGTATGAATTATTCTCTCTGTACAAATCATTATAACAATATTAGAAATGTAATGTATACCTTCATTGCATTGAAGAAAGTAGAATAGATGAAATCTAGTGAGAATTCATTTGTTTCTAGAAAATTTGTACTTCCATTTTATTGAAATAGTTTATCAGCCTATAGCATAGAGGTAGAGGTTTAAAAAGTTATCTGATAATAAATGCCAAATTGAGCACTATATTCCATAAAATTTTAAAATTATATTTTATTGAAAATGTAAAACGTTTTGAAACCACTATTTTTGATTTATTATTCATATATTATACACGTGTTGTACGATTATGTTTACGTTAATTATTGAAAAATATCAATTCACATTCGTTATATTTTTTAGGTTACAATTTTTTTAAATGATTGTACGCAGTTAATGTGTCACAAAAAATATTGTATATCACACGTCTAGAAACTCTTTTGCAAGACCTCTATACATCGGCGCCGACTTTTTAAAATTTCCTTGAGGGCAAAATTTCTTATAATGACCAAATCAAAACATAAATTACAACAAAAAAGAAATACAAATTCAAGAATGTGCTCTTGTTTTAGTAGACTAAAAAGTAGAGCAAGCCAAATGCCCTAATTTCTGATCCTCTGGAACCAGACCACAGTCCAGAGCAGCTAAATCTGGTCCAGAATGTGCTCTGGTTTCAGCAAGACAAGAAGCAGAACAAACACTTCTGAATACTCTAATTTTTGACCTACTAAAACCAAATCACAACCCAGAGCAATCAAATCTGCTCAAGAATGTGCTCTAGTTTCAGCAGACTTAGAATTCGAGGAAACACTTTTGAGTGCTCTAATTCTTGACCCACTGAAACCAGAGCACAACCCAGAGCAGCCAAAAATGCCCTAGAATGTGCTCTGGTTTCAGCAGACCTAGAATTACAGTAAACACTTTTGAGTGCTCTAATTCTTAACCCACTGAAATCAAAGCACAATCCAGAGCAGCCAAAACTGCTCCAAAATGTGCTCTGGTTTCATCAGACCTAGAATTATAGCAAACACTTCTGAGTGCTCTAATTCTTGACCCACTAAAAACAGAGCACAATCCAGAGCAGCCAAAACTGCTCCAGAATGTGCTCTGGTTTCATCAGACCTAGAATTATAGCAAATACTTCTGAGTGCTCTAATTCTTGGCCCACTAAAAACAGAGCACTATCCAGAGCAGCCAAAAATGTTCCAGAATGTACTCTGGTTTCAGCAGACCTAGAATTACAGTAAACACTCTTAAGTGCTCTAATTCTTGACCCACTGTAACTAAAGCACAATCCATAGCAGCCAAAACTGCTCCAGAATGTGCTCTAGTTTCAGCAAGCCACGAATTAGAGCACACGCTGAATCGGTCATCTGGATTCCTATTGGTTGATATTCAATTTGTAATTGTGGCTGTACTAGTGGAAATTTAAAAATGAAAATTTGTATGCATAGGTACTTTAATGCGGATAATTCAGTGGTAATATTTTTAAGAATGTAACTCACATCTATTTTAGGGTAGTAGTCAGTTACTTAAAAATTGAAGGAGGTACAATAATTTTTCGAAATAATAACAATTCAGGATTTTATTAGTTATGTAGAAAAATGTTGTGCTAAGGTATATGTCTCCTTTGGGGCATTACCCCATGGAAAATTTTCGTTGGGAGCACGAGCCTCGCTGCCCCCATGTAGTCGGCGCCCATGTCTGGAATACTGATATAAATAACTATTGGCGCGGGCCATTAATAATTCAAAACATAATTTATGTTCATGATTTATGACTAATTTATCTATATTTACATGACAACTACTGACACGCGAAATGATTGTTTTTTACATTCTGCAATATTTTTGGTAAATTTTTGGTAAAATAAAGGAGTACAATTTAATCAAATATGTCACTTGAAAATTAATACAATGGGGAATGTGACCATAATCGAATTTCAGTATATAAGTCATAAAATATAAAAAATAATATAAACAACTTGTCAACATAATAATAAAAACTAAACATTAGTTCGCAATATTTAATATAGTTATTAGCAGTTTAATGTTTTGGAGAAGGGATATGTGACGTTAGCACGGTAGGATCGTGGCAGAATATAGGTAGACTATCTCTTACGCTCCCGTCTATTACTTTCACGATTCTACCACGCTGACGTCACAGCATCCTTTCTTCAAATTTTTAATATTTATTTTATCATAAACTACGAATATTGTATCGATTTAAAAAAATACAGGTATTTTATGTTCTTCCCTAGTATCATATATGTAAAAATATATATATATATATATACACATACCCCATTTAAAATATTTGTCTCGTTTCTACTGAAATCTAGTTGTCAACCTATACAAATAATATTTTTTCTACAACTTATGTATTTATTGAAATAGAAATAGATAAAATTCAAAATCATCTTCATCATTTGGTAACTAAGGAAAAGTGACAGTTGTCATGGTTTTGTCACTATGTTGTTGATAAGTCAGTAATGTACCAAGTACGTAAATTCACTTTTTTTTCAAACGTCATAAAAGTGACATCTTTTGTGACGTGATTGACAAGGTTGAAGTTTAATTTCTACGCCGCCAGCAGTAAAAGAAAAATAAATAAGTATCTATAGATCATAGAAACTAGTCTGTAATATAGCGTTAAATGTCACTATAAAACAGTGGCGGTTTTACGGGGGGGGCGACAGGGGCGATCGCCCCCCCCCCCAGGATTAAGTGTGTTACTTAATACACATAAAATTTTATAAATTTATTAACAAAATGAACAAAAAGATTTTTTTTATATACATTCAAAAGGAAATCGCCCCCCCCCCCCCCTAGAACATTAGCCTGAATCCGCCACTGCTATAAAACTAGATAACTTAAGAATAAAGTTACTAAAAATTATCAACAACTGACAAGTAACCTACAAATTGAACGTCAAGTAGTAAATTATTTTTTAAAATAATGTGTCATTCAGAGTAAAAGTGTCTTTGTGTGCCTCGCATGTAACTGTCTGACTCGCTTTGCTCGTTGTGCAAACTTCCACACTCGCCACACAAAGTATCACTTTTACTCTTAATAACACAATATACTATTGTTACGGTTACGTAATTCAATGTAAAAATGTCATACTTCGTATATTAATATCAATGCATAATCATAAACTTTTTTGATAGTTGTAGAAAATATTTATTTATGTTAAATTTGTCTTTTCAGAATCCAATCACAAGAATGTGACAATAACTTACGATGTAGATGAAAATAATCAAATGATAATTCAGAGTGTCATTGCCAAGTTCGAAAATCAATCACCGAAGATTGGATATCATTTCAACAAAATGGGTAAATTATTTTCACTTAGTAATATATTAAGTATTATGAACACGGTATACGAACATTTTACTGTGTTTTGTGCATATAAATATTTTTCTTAAAATATTCTGCTATAAGAACAACAATGTCGTTAATCATTAACCAAATATCAGATGTTCGGACTTTAGAAGTTGAAAATGTACGCCCCGCCCCCTTTAATAAAATCCTTAGACTGTTAGCCAGAGAATTAAAACAAACAATCCGACGCAAAAAACAAACAAAGCTAATAAACTATTTTCCTGACAGTTCAGACAAACATTAAATTCATGTATTTGTTATTTAAATTTTTTGATAATTGCAGAATCATAAATTGAAAAATTCTATTATTTTAACTCAATGAAACTTTAAAATTGGTATTTATAATTAATATTTAAAATAGTATATTTCAATATTTTCTATATAAAAAATATATCAACTCTTATTAATTATAAAATAGTATTGCATTTCACTGCCGATCACTACTTTGTTCGCGCTCCGGACCGCGACATTTTTATACCTGCGGGTAATTAATCTCGAAACTTCTAGAATCTTTCGGACTCTATAAAATTCCGAGCAATATAGGTGTTTCTTTTATCTTACTAGACCTTTAGTAAAGCTACCTGATCAGACAGGTCAGCCGCGATTACTCATCCCTCATCGACAGTGAGTCATGCTCGTTACAATATTTAATTGAAGTGCAAATGATGTATTTCACTACCCACTTTCTCATTTTATGCTAATTTTCCTACTCCCATTAACAATTTAAATTAAATGCATACATATATTTTTTAGATCCGACATTAGAAGCAAAATGGGATGCAGTTAAAGAAGATTTTCCGCAAGTTCCCTTAGATACTTGTGCAGCGTTTATAAATTACGTTATATCGGCCGTCGTAAAAAATGTCGCTTTTCAGGATATTTTTCCTCTACATCCGTAAGCGGGATGAAAAATTTTAAATTGTAATAATTGAAATTATAATTTGTATTATATAATTGGAAAATAAATCTTTGGAATTGTATGTACTTAGGTACTCGTATAATTTATTTGACAATTCCACTTATAATATATAATAAATATATAATCACTGTATTTTGGTGAATTGAACCAATCCGACAATAATAATTGTCAGTTTTGGGTTAGGTGGAAGAACAGCCTTTTGGCTGAACCTCGCCTTTGGTTAGTCCAATATTATTATTATTATTATTATTTAACTAAGTTATTGACATTTCCGTTTGTCCAATTTAAGGTTAGAAATGTTTTAAACATTTAAACTGTAATTTATTATAAAATTATTTAATTTTAGTTAAGTCATTTTGTTTTTTATTTATATATGTGTTTATTGTCAAACTCAGGGACTCAAAACTATTAACCGTGCTCTGCTGATAAACGTTATGTATACTATAAATATATTATTAAACAATAAAGCAGTCTGACACACCCAGTAATAAACAATAAGCTATAATAAAAAACGTTCCTTATGCCTAGTTATAAAACCAATGGAATTTTATTATTAGGTAGGTACATTTTACTTTTACTTACATTTAAATAATGTGTCATTACTAATCTTTATTAATAATATATCAATTTTAGTGTTCCCATTAACGTCAAAAAATAGTTACAGATAAATATAACAAAACATTCAAAACAATTGTTTTTGTTTATTCCTTTTTGATTTCAAAGTGCATGTTTATTCGAAATATTTCATCAGAAATAAAATAAAAATATGATATTTTGCATCTTGCTGATCAACAATTTTTGAATATTAATATTTCCACATTCCTAAAATGTTAATTTATTTATAATGTATAAAACTACAAACTCCAAAGTTATTTAGTATTTCATCGATTCAAATGTTGTTAAGATGTGGAAGTACATACTTGTTCTATTTTTTGTCTATGAGTGTACCTGTGCTCAGAAAATACGTGAGTATTAAAATTGTAAAAAGTAAAATGTGTTTAATAAACCATTAAAACAAATTTCAGCAAAATACATTCATACATGTAATAGAACTGATAAATATTTAAATAAATGCTTCATCGAAAACGCAAATTACGCATTGAAGCATATGGCTAATGGTAGGTATAATTTTATGTATGTATGACAATATTAAACCTTTGGCTGAGTATTCCAAATTGATTTATTAGAAAACGTGCTACCCAAAGCATTTTTAAAATTTATTAGAGACTTACAAAGTCGCTTCTTCTGAAGTATATATCACGTATAATTATTATTATTATTCCTGTTTCAATAGCAGGATGCTAAAGAACATTTTTATTTAATAATTAATAAAGACTTATTAAGAAATACTATATGACCCATGAAAGATTGTAATTTTTTGCTATAATAAAATAAATTGAAAGGCAATTGCAAAAATAAAAATGAATTTGGACAAAATAATACACACATTTGCTTCAAGATATACAGGTGGCCCAATGAAAATTATCAGCGCAATTTTTGGCGACTTAACGTCAATTTTGCAAAAAACGCTTGAACACGTCAATTTAATTAAATAACACCTGATAAAATTTGTTTTAAACGATATTTCTCTGGAACTAATGATCGGATTTGAAAAATAAAAAAACTGTTGAAAAGAGAATTGAAAGGCCTTTCGAACTGTGTCATGTTTGACACCCTTTTCCATTTAAAATTTTTGAGGTGCAGTCCGCCCCCATTTTAGGGTTGAAGTTATGCCATTGGTACTAATCCATTCAAGTGTCCCCCTTTATACTAAAATTGACATGCTCAAGCGTTTTTTGTAAAATTAATGTTAAGTGGCCAAAAATTGCGCTGATAATTTTCACTGGGCCACCCTGTACTAGACGGATAATTCTAAATTGAATATAATTTAAAGTTTTAATCCACCACCGTGTAATTATAACACTGTAATCGTAAAGTGTGTCGTGTTAGTAACAACAAATATTTTATAATTTCAGGTAGTCCAAAATATAATATACCATCCCTATCCCCTTTACCATGGCACGGTTTAGAAGTGGTTCTACCAAACTTTGCTTTTTCTTTTACTGAAATATTTATATACGGAGCTGAAAATATGACCCTAATTGATGCGAAGTAAGTTTTAAAAATTACAATGCAATATTGTCTTTGTCTGAGTAACATTATAAAAATTACATTTCTTTCAGCATTGACTTAGAAAATAATATAATACAATACACAATGATAAACCCGTATTTTTTTTGGGAAAGTGAATATAAAGCAAATATAGATATTAATTCTGTTATTGTCGAAAAATATGGACTTGTAGATATTGGTTTTAGTAAGTATTAAAAAAATTGTTTTATTTTTCCAATATTTGTTTAATATATTTTATTCACAACTGTCAAATAATGTACCTAAAATTCAATCGTTTTCTATAAATTAATGACCTTCGTTACTGTTGCTAATTGAATAATATTTACAGTTACAGTGGATTAATATTATTCAATCGTTACATCAAATTTAAATCATATCTGTCAAAAGAGTAAAAACTAAATTAATTTTATGTAAGTTTTTTTACATAAAACACCAAAGTTACACAAGTTTTGTCATTTTTCATACTTTTCTTTTGTTTTTAAGCTTAAACTCTACCTAAATACATAAGATATAATTGCTTTGCGTTAAGAATGTTGTGAAACAGTGACGCAAGCTATTGTTATTTATCTGTCAAAGTGTGATGGTTACAATAAACATATATTTGGTTACAATCAGGGCATGTAACCGAAAAAAATACTGGTTAACGGTTAATCCTTATAGAGAACGTTATAATAATAACGGTTTTAGTTCGAAAACCGGTTTTTGAAAATTAGAAACCGGTTTAAACCGGTTAATATATCGGTTAAAAAAATAATTAAATTAATTAAAAGAAATTAATTATAAAAATTTGATTAAAAAAAATTACAGAATAATTAATTTAAAAAAATAATTAAAAAATACCATCTGAGAAAAATATAACAATTAAAAAAAAGCAAATTAATTAATGAATATTCACAAAAATTCCCGTAATATCTTCAGAAAAACGCAGGTCACTTTTCAATTTTAAACTTGCCTGTGTTGGCAAAGGCCGTATATATTTGGGACTTTTTAAGTAACCTTAACGGCCAAAGAAACTACCTACATTTATGACTCTCCAATAATATGTTAATTGTAAAACCTGTCATGACTCATGTTCTAATACAAATAGAAAACACAGATATAAAAAAAAATATTAAAATTTTTTGTCGCTAAATGATATTAAAATAAAGGTTAAAGTTCGCTAAAACCGGTTTATTTTTTTTCTTGGTTAACGGTTACCGGTATTTTCGGCCTGAAAAATATTGGTTAAAATTACGGTTAAAGTTCGCAATTTTCGTTGAAAATATCGGTTACCGGTTTTTATTAACCGGTTACATGCTCTGATTTTAAGACTATATCTTTAATAGTTTTTGAGTTACAAGCTTACAAAACTTAATTTTATTAATTTTGCATGTTGTTTTATTTTGGTAAACCTGTTCCGTACAAGTTAAAGTAAAAATATAAAAAATGTGTCTTATAAAAAAAAAACAGAGAAATCCATTAAAAAAATTCAAAAAAGCTTTTAGTTTAGTACTTACTTTAAAGTCAAATGTAGACGATGTCTCTGTTTCAAACTTGGAAAAGTAAGAAACGAGCTTTTTCCAAAGCTTCTACTTTAAAGCTCACATAATTCTGTATAATGTTCATACCCATTATTGGGATAACAGTCTTCACAAATAAACCCTCCTTTTTTAAGGGCAGTGCAAGTTGAACCACTCTTACAAATATCTCTTTTACATGCGTCTTTAGTTAAAGTTATGTCACAATTTGAACCGGTAAAACCAGCAGTACAAACACAGGAATAACCACCTTCTTTCCGAAAACAAGTTAAACCTTGCTGAACTATCTAGAACATTGTTAAACCCTGTAGAACTGTCTCATCTTACTCCCAATTATCTTGGAACAGTGTTGAACCTAGTACATTTATGTTACACCCTAAACAAGTGCCTTAACTTTGTCCCAAACAATTTGGAACAAAGTGAAACATAGTGCAAGTCTCTCTTCTTATTTCAGAACACTTGGAACATCTTTCTGCCTTCTAAAACTTTCTTTTTAAGTCTTCCTAGTAATTTCCAATAATAGACATACATGAAAAGTTACAATTTATTGTTTTTCACTCTAAAAATTTTCATATACAGCCAAAAAAAATTAAAAATGCCCATTTTTGGGTCCAAAATTTTTATTTTTGGAATTAGTCTAACTTGATAGTCGTCGATGCGCTGATTTCAAATTTTCAAACCGAATTCAATTATCTCTTTCCATTCCTGAGATATTTGCTCTCAAAGTTGCACCTCAAAAAAGGGTGTTTTTTGACCATATCTCTAAAATGGGTAGAGATACATTCTCAACGATTATACCAGTCGATTCTACGCGGAAAGTTACATAAAGAAATGTTTTCTCCTCATATACGTTCTTTGGAACGATTTGGTGAAAAATGAGAAAAACGAAAAAACCGGAATTTCAGTTTTTCGCTCGGAAACTTTTTGTCACCAAAATTTTTTATATTCTGGACTTAAGTAAAGAAGAATGTGCTAATTCCAAATTTTCAAACCGATTTCAATTATCTCCTACCATTCTCGAGATATTTGAGTTCAAAGTTGGACCTGAAAAATTCAGTTTTTCAGGAATAGTCCTGAAATGGGTTGAGATACGACCTCGGCGACCTCACCAATCGATTCTACGGACAAAAGTACATTTTTGTACCAATTTTCAGATTTATATTCTAATGGATACAATTTTTACAGCGAAAAAACGAAAATGGCCAAAAATCGGAAAAAATCGTAAGGGGTTCATCAGGCGATTTTTCAATTTTTGCGATTTTCGTTTTTTCGCTCTAAAAATTGTATCCGCCTGAATAAATATCTGAAAATTGGTATACTTATGTAATTTTGCCCGCAGAATCGATTGGTAAGGTCGCCGAAGTCGTATCTCGACCCATTTCAGGACTATTCCTGAAAAACAATTTTTTTCAGGTCAGACTTTGAACGCAAATATCTCCAGAACGGTAAGAGATAATTGAAATCGGTTTGAAAATTTGGAATCAACGCATCTGTATTTACTTAAGTCTAGAAAATGAAAAGATTTGGTGACAAAAAGTTCCCAAGCGAAAAACTGAAATTCCGGTTTTTTTCGTTTTTCTCATTTTTCACAAAATCGTTCCAAAGAACGTATATACGGAGAAAACATTTCTTTATGTAACTTTGCCTGTAGAATCCACTGGTATAGTCGTTGAGATTGTGTCCCTACCCGTTTTAGAGTTATATCCAAAAAACCCACTTTTTTGAGGTGCAACTTTGAGGTCAAATATCTCAGGAACGGAAAGAGATAATTGAATTCGGTTTGAAAATTTGAAATCAGCGCATCGGCGACTATCAATTTGGAATTATTTCAAAAATCAAAATTTTGGACCTAAAAATGGGTCTTTTTGGATTTTTTTGGCTGTATATGAAAAATTTTAGAGTGAAAAACTATAAATTGTAAGTCTTAATGTATAACTATTATTGGAAATTACTAGGAAGACTTAAAAAGACAGTTGTAGAAGGCAGAAAGATGTTCCAAGTGTTCTAGAGTAAGTAGAAACAGTTGCACTATGTTTCACTTTGTTCCAAATTGTTTGGGACAATGTTAGAAACTTGTTTAGGGTGTAACATAGATGTATCAGGTTCAACACTGTTCCAAGATAATTGGGATTCAGATGAGACAGTTGTACAGGGTTTAACAATGTTCTAGATAGTTCTACAAGGTTACATATTATCCCAAATTGTATGAGATTAATTTCAGGCAGTTTTGGAAGGTTTAACATTGTTCCAAACTGTTTGGGACAAAGTTACGACAATTGTTTACGGTTTAACATTGTTATATAAGGGTCAACACTGTTCCAATTTGTTTGAGATTAATTTCAGAATTCCAAATTGTTTGGGACAAAGTTAATATAATTATTTAGGGTTTAACATTGTTATATAAGGTTCAACGCTGTTCCAAGTTAATTGGGATTAAGTTAAGAAAGTTATACTAATTTAACAATGTTCTACATAGTTCTATAAGGTTTAACACTGTTCCACATTGTTTGGGATTAATTTCAGAATGTTGTGGAAGGTTTAACATTGTTTCAAACTGTTTGGGACAAAGTTAATATAATTATTTAGGGTTTAACATCGTTATATAAGGGTCAACACTGTTCTAAGTCAATTGGGATTAATTTCAGATAGTTGCGTACTCACAAATTTATTAATCATTACAATTGATTACACAATTTTAAAAAATGTACTTTGGTAATGTCACAACTTAGATACTAGAACGTACCAAATTTCCAAGAATGTAGGGGGAATCTTTTCGCCGGACATAAACAATAAGGGTGTTACTATGGTAACCAAGACTGCACCTCAAATTGTTGTCCCAAATTGTTTTGGAATAAATTAAATCGTTTCATTGGGTTTAACATTGTGGAATATCAATATAGACTTTTAAAAAATCAAAATTTTTGACTCAAATTGAGGTAATTTAACATTGTACTAGATCTTCTGTATTCTTTTAGTAGGTTTATAATTCATAATTTGTCAAACTAATTGAAAAATTATCTTATCAGATTTAAATCTTTTAATCACAGACTTATAGACCGACTCAAATAGTTGTCAATTTACGAAAAAAATATTTTAAGTGTTAAAATATTTCAGAAACAAAATTTAGAAGGTGATTTTATCTCTAAAGAATATTTGTGGACTGCTTTATGTCAAGAAAATGAATATTATGACAGAACATTCCTTAATATCGACGGTAAAGCTCTTATGTCGTCCCATATTCCAAATTGATTAGATTTTTATGTGTCACATTATACCATTCTTTATATATTGCATTAGCTGAGCCATAAAAATGCAAGAAAAAATATAAAGTAACATGAATATTACAGAGAAATCTCCAAGGAATCGATTGGTGCAAGAATTTTTATTATAGCTCAACTTGTTTTTGAGATACGCGGTCATAAACTTAAAATTTGAAAATTGTAAGTGCCAAATTGTACAATTTTTTATATATTTCATCGGCTATGGCATAAAAATGCAAGAAAAAAATATAAAAAATGTGTATCGTATAGAAAAAACCCCAAGGAATCGATTGGTGTAAATGTAAATTTTTATTGTATCTCAACTATTTTACGAGTTACAAGCCTGTAAAGACAAAACTCATTTCCAAAAAATGTTTTGACCGCCACAAGGATTCAGATCTATTTTAGATATTCAAAAAGTGATATAAATATATAAAAAGTAAATAAAAATAGCCAGGAACATTTTTTTATTTTACGACCGCTACATGGATTCAAATTCTTACCTGAAAGTCTTTTAAAACAGGAGCATTGTCATTTACGTCTGTGACATTAACTTCAACATGAACATCGCTTCTTAGAGGAGGACTGGCTGCTCTAACTCTTAAATCATATTTTTTTCTAGGACTCTCGTACAGTCATAGTCAATAGTTCTGCACTAGACGAGCCAGGTCTAGTCACTAGAGAAAAGCTGTTAGAGTCATCTCCTCCTAGAAAAAAAGAGTTTTAGTCATCGACCTTCAGACGGATTATGAGTGGTCCAATGAAAATTATCAGCGCAATTTCTGGACACTTAAAGCAAAAAACGCTTGAACACAGCAATTTTACTATAAAGGGGGACACTTGAATGGATTTCCAATGACATTTCAACCCTAAAATGGGGGTTGCACCTAATTTTAAATGGAAAAGGGTGTCAAAAAAATCTAAGAAAAATATAACAATTAAAAAAAAGCAATTTAATTAATGAACATTCACAAAAATTCCCGTAATATCTTCAGAAAAACGCAGGTCACTTTTCAGTTTTAAACTTGCCTGTGTTGACAAAGGCTGTATTTATTTGGGACTTTTTAAGTAACCTTAACGGCCAAAGAGACTACCTACATTTATGACTCTCCAATAAAATGTTAATTGTAAAAACTGTCATGACTCATGTTCAAATACAAATAGAAAACACAGATATAAAAAAAATATTTTTTTTTTCTCGCTAAATGATATTAAATAAAGGTTAATGTTCGCTAAAACCGGTTTATTTTTTTTTGGTTAACGGTTACCGGTATTTTCGGCCTGAAAAATATCGGTTAAAATTACGGTTAAAGTTCGCAATTTTCGTTGAAAATATCGGTTACCGGTTTTTTTTAACCGGTTTGGTTAACCCTGGTTACAATAAACATATATTTATCATGTTTTAGTTGTGGATAAAGTATAGTATTCTATTCGAATGATTTACAACACTCGCCTTCGCTCGTGTTGGCAAACTTCATGTTCATGAGTAATAGCACATATTACATGCTCATTGAATAATATACTCTTTTAGAAAATGGGAAATATAGAATGACCCATAAATATAACCTAGAAAATAGGAATGGATCGGATTATGCAGTTATATATAAAAATATAGAAGAAGTTCTAGCCGTCGAAGTAGATGTCAGGGCTGAAAAAAGTAAGAAATAATCTAAATTATGTATTATGTTACTAGGACTAAAAAGAGTTTTATTCCGAATTAACATTATAATTAATAAATAGAGTAATATTATACTTGTACAACAATGACATTTTTTTCACTAGTAACATAATACTTTTTTATAGTACTGTAGTATATGTTATGATACATTTGAATGACATGGTTATTTGTGATATATTTTAAGTAAAAAATTAATTCATAAAACATAAATATGTACTCGTTTATCTACATATAAAAATATTCAAATGTTTTGCAGGTCCACATGATTTAACAACGAATGAATGGGAGTTCTTAAAAAATAATTTAGTAAGTCAAAAAGTGCTCGATGATGCAGCTAATACTATTGGCAATTTCTTTCAACTAATATTTAATCTGGCTCCATTTGATGAAATATTTACTGTGTAAATTTATTGTATTATAGTTTTATCAATAATTTATGTATTATAATTTACAATACATACATTAAAAACATATAAAAAATGCAATTCAATAAATTATTATTATTATCTTAATTTAGATAAAAAATTAAAATGTGAAAATATCGGTGAGTAATTCTGTTTATGGAATTAATAAATGACGTTATAAACATGTTTGAATCATTTTAATATTTATTTATAATGCAGTATGTCCTCAAATCGAGTAGCAAAACATTTTTATTATTTATTTTACGAGTAGAATGAATTCTTGATGAAAGTTTTTGCAAAATAGTTGAAAATTTTAAGTCCCAAAAATAAAACTCGCGTTGTCATAATAATAATTGTTAACATAACTTTCACTTTATTTTAATTTCATAAATTTAAGAACAAAAATAATATAAACAATAACTATTCTACTCAATCCATTCACCGCTTTCAAAGCACACAATTTATTCTTCGACGCAATTCTTTACAACTTCTTCGAATTCGTTCCAGAGTTAAAGACGTCACAGCGTCTTTAATCCTCTTTTTCAAATTATTAGGTACATTTTCTGCTTTTACTTATATTTAAATAATGTGTCATTACCAATCTTTATTAATAATATATCAACTTTAGTGTTCCCATTAACGTCAAAAATGGCTATAGATAAACATAAGAAAACATATTCAAAACAATTGCTTTTGTTTATTCTTTTATGATTTCAAAGTGCATGTTTATCCGAAATATTTCATCAGAAAAAAAATAAATATATAATATTTTGCATCTTGCTGATCAACAATTTTTGAATATTAATATTTCCACATTCCTAAAATGTAAATTTTTTTATAATGTATAAAACTACAATCTCCAAAGTTATTAATATTTCATCGATTCAAATGTTGTTAAGATGTGGAAGTACATACTTGTTCTATTTTTTGTCTGTGAGTGTACCTGTGCTCAGAAAATACGTGAGTATTAAAACTGTAAAGAGTAAATGTGTTTAATAAACCATTAAAACAAATTTCAGCAAAATACATTCATACATGTAATAGAACTGATAAATATTTAAATAAATGTTTCATCGAAAATGCAAATTTGGCCTTGAAGCATATGGCTAATGGTAGGTATAATTTTATGTATTTCTAGAAATTTTCTAATTTTTACTTCTCGCCTCTCAGTAAGAGAGGTATTGGAATCATGCTAAAAATCGGATAGTGAGTTTATGGTCAAGCACGTTTTGAAGTCCCTAGAATTTTAGTATATGTACGATGATGTCTGACGGTAATTGAATATAATTTAAAGTTTTAATCCAACACCCGGTAATTATAACGTTATAACCTGTGACGTACCCAGAAAAATATTTTGGAATGATATATAATTGTATAATCGGAAAATGATCTAGGGAGCCTAGAAAAAAGTATGATATTTTTTTATAAAAAATAACTGTAAACAATGTAAGTAAATACCAAAAAAAAAGAGGAAAACAAAAATAATTTTTAATATAAATTTAAATTAAATGGGGTATTTCTGTAGGTTAAATTAGAAGTAGTACCTATATTCTACTTAGGAATTTATACGTATTGAAAAGATACTAAATTTAGAAATGCGGTAATTCAATTTTAGAATTTTCAGAATTTTCGGGGGAGGGGGGTATTTATCGCCCTAATCCCCTCCCCTGCGTACGTCACTGGCTATAACTACGGTGCTTTTAGATAAATAAAGTAGGTCAAAAACACATGTGGGTTACAAAATATAACACACTGTTTGTTGGTTCATATCTTAGTAACCACATTATAAACATCTTCTCTACTCTATTTTTTTTATTATATGTCATTTTAAAATGTCAATTGTTAAATAAATAGTTATTTATTGTACAAGTGTGTTACATTACAGATAAGTCATGTGGGAAAAGTTTAGCTCACGAGGCCGTTAGGCCGAGTGTGGTATTTTTTCAAGTGACTTAGGTAATTAATACACGTGTGCCATACAACATTTTATCTAATACATTTTAATCATTGATATAAAATACATATAAGATTTTTGACAGATGGAATTTCGAAATGACATTTAGGAACAAGATAGTGTAGAGAACGTTTTATAAAGTAGTTACTATGATACGAACAAAAAAACAGTGAGCTAATATATTTAGCTCACTAGTGACTTATGACCGACTTTATTTATCTAAAAACGGCAAACTTATATTGTTATAATTACACGGTGTTGGATAAATAACTATAATCATCGGTTAATAGAAACTGTTTTTCGATGGGATATTTTTCTATTAATTGATGTTAAGTTATCCGACACCAAAGGTGAAAAAAACCTTTTGTAATGTAATTTTCTTTTATTTTTTGTTAAATAACATTTATTTATTAAAGAAAATATTGATTTTTTAATACTTTGGGTGCCCACCCTAAAAAATATCGGACCAGCCTGTACCCACCCAAATAAAATTAACTGGCGACGTCACTGTATTTACCAACTCCTCGGATTAGAATTTATTTAAATAGTAGCCTTGTTCCTGTAAAGTGTGTCATGCAAATAACAACAAATATTTTGTAATTTCAGGTTGTCCAAAATATAAAATACCATCCCTATCCCCTTTAGCATGGCACGGTTTAGAAGTGGTTCTACCAAACTTTGTTTTTTCTTTTACTGAAATATTTATATACGGGGTTGAAAACTCGACCGTAATTGATGCGAAGTAAGTATTAAAAACTCAGCTTATGACTAAAGCGCACCAAATGGTATTTTTTGCACATCCGGGCGTAAAAGTCGGACAAATAACATTGCGAAATGACACTCTTTTTCGCCCGAGAGCGAAAAAGTAGTCATTTTCGCCCTAGAACTTTTCGTGCCCAGTTTTACCCATTTTTATAATAAATTTTTGACGTGTCACCGCTTTTTTGCTACTTTGTTTACTTACTACTTGCTTGTTTTCATTGTTATCCATGACAACGTACATATGTCAAATAAACTACTATGATCTCAATTTGATTTGAACATCGTTTTACTTTGATCGCGGTGATGAAGTAATACTACTTCGGATGTGCAAAAAATATTGTATGTATTACGAGCGAAATATATTTTGGCCCTAGGTGCATTGTAACCCTCCGCTGCGCGTCGGGCTTCAATTTTGCACCGCGGGCCAAAATCTATATCATTTCACCCATAATACATAAATAGCTATTTTGTAACAAAAGCGCACCAAAATATGTTACTTAAACGCACCAATGTATGTATACATAATTGAAATGTTTACATATTAATAAATTTGATGTATCTATTTTTTCAATGATGGAATAATAAGGTTAGGTCAGATTAGGTTAGATTACGTTAGTATAGATAACTTTAGGTTTGGTGAGGTTAGGTTAGGTTAAGTTAGGTTAGTTTAAATTAAATTAGGTTAGTTAGATTATTTTAGGTTTGACGAGGTTAGGTTAAGTTTGATTAGGTCAGGTTAGGTTAGGTTAGTTTAGGTTTGGTGCGGTTAGGTTAAGTTTAATTAGATTAGGTTAGGTTAGGTTAAGTCAGGTAATTTTAGGTTAGGTTATGTTAGATTAAATTATATGAGGTTAAGTTAGGTTAGATTCGGGACGAAAGAAGAAGACTTGGAGGCATACCTCTGCATGTATCTATTTACAAAGTACTATCCGTGATCAGAACGAATTCTTTCGTATTTTGATCTAATCAGATGCAAACACACGCACACACATACCTACACTTAATTCAAAAATATTACTGATGCGCTTTTGTTAAAATTTTTTTGGTGCGCTTATGAAATGTTTAAAAATCTGAACGTGCGGTTTTATCATGCAGCCTAAAAACTTTACAATGGAATATTGTCTTTGTCTAAGTAACATTATAAAAATAAAATTTCTTTCAGCATTGACTTAGAAAATAATATAATACAATACACCGTGACGAACCCGTATTTCTTCTGGGAAAGCAAATATAAAGCAAATATAAGTATTATTTCTGATATTTTCGAAAAATATGGATTAGTAGATATTGGTTTTAGTAAGTATTTAAAAAAAATCTTGTATTTTTTCAATAGTTGTTCAACATATACTTTTTAGAAAATGGAAAATATAGAATGACACATAAATATAACCTAGAAAATAAGAATGGTTCGGATTATGCTGTTATATATAAAAATATAGAAGAAGTTCTAGCCGTCGAAGTAGATGTCAGGGCTGAAAAAAGTAAGAAATAATCTAAATTGTGTATTATGTTACTAGGATTAAAAAGGGTTTTATTCGAAATTGACACTTTCATTAATAAATAAAGTAATATTATTATACTAGTACAAAAATGACAATTTTTTGTACTAGTAATATAATACTTTATTATAGTACTGTAGAATAATTTGTATGTTATAATATATTTGAATGACATGGTTACTTGTGATAATGTTTTAAGTAAAAATTTAATTAAAAAAAATATGTACGCGTTTATGAACATTTAAAACTATTCAAATGTTTTGCAGGTCCACATGATTTGACAACAAATGAATGGGAGTTCTTAAAAAATAATTTAGTAAGTCAAGAAGTGCTCGAAGATGTAGCTAATATTGTTGGCAATTTCTTTCAACTAATTTTTAATCTGGCTCCATTTGATGAAATATTTACTGTGTAAATTTATTGTATTATATTTTTATCGATAATTTATGTATAATAATTTACAATACATACATTAAAAACATATAAAAAAATGCAGTTCAATAAATTATTATTATTATCTTAATTTAGATAAAAAAATAAAAATGTGAAAATATCGGTGAGTAATTCAGTTTATGGATTTAATAATTGACATTATAAATAAATTTGAATCATTTTAATATTTATTAATAATACAGTATGTCCACGAATCGAGTAGCAAATAGGGAAAACATTTTTATTATTTATTTTACGAGTAAAATGTATTCTTGATGAAAGTTTTTGCAAAATAGTTGAAAATTTTAAGTCCCAAAAATAAAATTCGCGTTGTCATAATAATAATTGTTAACAAGACTTTCACTATATTTTAATTTCATAAATTTAAGAACAAAAAAAATATAAACAATAACAATTCTACTTAATCCATTCATTGCTTTCAAAGCGCATCATTGTTTACCATATATAAGTAATATTACAGTGAAAATAATATAATTTTTCTGATTTTTAATACCATAATATCAAAATGAAATTGTAATGCATTTGAATCGAGTACGTAAAATTCAGTATCAGCCTTGTTGTGACGAAGAAGGCTCTCGCGTCAGCCTATTGGCTCTTGTTCGAACGCGCCACGCCTCTGACTCAGACCTACGAATGATGTTCTCAGCTGATTCTCAGTGCCTGTGACGTCACACGCACGGCCGATTTTCTAGGGTGTAATTTATTGAAACTTTAAAAATTTATTTCTGGCGTGTTTGAAACCTTTCGGCGAAAAGAAAAAATACGGGTCTAATATTTTTATGCATAGAATAACATATTAAAAAATGAAAAAAACTTGGAATACCCCATTTATTCTTTGACGCAATTCTTTACAACTTCTTCGAATTAATTCCAGAGTTAAAGACGTCTTAAATTTAAGATGAACACTGCGCCATGTAGTGCATACATAAATTTCTGTGATTTGTAATATTTTACTAAATTATTATTTTAAAATTATAACAAAACATTTTTAAAAATCAACAATGGTAATTACAACAATTTAAAAAATAGTCAAGATAAAATATGTTTATGGACTTGACAATTTTCAAAATTATAACTCTACCAAAATTTGACCTGAAGAAGGAATAAAGTGATTCCGAAAGCTTGTCAAAATTTAAAAAGGCGTAAAAATTATTAGCCCGATTCCTGACTGCCATTCCCACGAAATACTGTTTCCTTAACTAATTGCAGTCACAATTACCTTCAACTGATATATATATATATATATTCACGACAATAGTTCTGACAATATATTGATAAATAATATACCCAGCACGCAAAATACACGTTGTTATAGTTACGTAATTCAATGAAAAAATTCCGTAATTCGTAGTCTTATATCAACACATAAACATAAAAAAGAAACGATAAATTTAAAACATTTAAAATAACTTAATGTTTATAATTATCTTACTGATAAGCTTGTATATAAATGAGAGGAATATAGCAGTAAGTATAAGAACATTTCGTAGTGTTTTTTTTCTTCAACAAGATGATGAAAATAATTTGGATTGTGTGTATATTAGTTGGGCTAACATCAGGTCAAAAACCTCTACGTAAGATATTTTTAAATTTTAATTTAATAAATAAGTCAACTTTGGCATTGAAATTAATAATAGATAAATTAAGATTTTTGAATTACAAGTCATTCTCAGATTATTATTCTGTTAAGATATTCTTATAATGATTCATTATAGAAGAATACTCGAACATTAATATATACTTTTTAACAATTTTTATTGAGAATTAGTTATATATAAATTGAAAAAAGTAATTGATTAATTTAGGAGTTCCTCTAGTATTGTAGAGTACTAATTATTGGCGTATTTAAACATGAGTCTTTGGAGGGCGTTGGGTTGTTGGTATTGCAAAAGAAAATATACCCCAAATTTAAAGAAATTGGTTTTCAGTCGATTAATTTATAATAACTTGTGTATCTATAAGAAAAATATACATTTTTTTTCATTACTAGCATTTCAATCTCAATCCTACTAAAAAAATTATATTATATTTTAAAAAATAAAGTAATTTGTCTTTTTTTATATTTGACGTTTCAGTTTGCCAATTTCACTTTCGATTTTGAATTTGATTTTATTTGATTTACTTTAATTTAGAAGGAATATTTAAATTGTGAATCCATACTTTACACTTTTCTTGAATTAAATGTTTCAAACAATATTTGGATTTGGAGACTTCAGCTGCTTTAAAAAGTGACAGTTTTCATTATTGACCATGGTTAATAATAAGTTATTATTGACCTAGGTCACCATTATTAGCAGTAGTGTAAAACAATTTCTTATGTCAAGTAAAGGTTAATACTAGTGTGTTTCCAGGCTAGTAGTGAAAGAAAATATTTATTATATGTTTACTTTTTACTCTTCATCGATATAATAGGGGGAATATATGCCTCATATACCCCCCTTCCCCCCAGTAAATACACCGCTAGTAATAAGAATAATATACTTACTTTGCTGGTGTTTGTTACAAATACTAACAATTGTAATTAATATCTGTCTTTATTTATCTAGATTATTTTCAGCAAAATACATAGACGCATGTAGAAGAAATGATCCAAATCTGAATGAATGTTTCGCAAACAAAGCCAACAGAGCTATGAGACAAATGTTAAGAGGTACGTTTACTTTGGATATCACTTACTGGGTCATTATTCTTATAAAATACATTGCCTGATATAATTCACATGAGACCTTAGGCCGCAATATAGTCACGTACAGAAGCGACAGTAAGACAGAGAAACGAAAATTAGAGCGAGATGGGGAAAGTCAACAAATTTAAAGGGCTCATCGTTTCTCTGTTTATCAATCATTAATGCGCCTAAAAAATTTTCAATAAGGGGACAATAATAAAAATATAAAAATGCAGAAATCGATTTCTAAGAAGCAACAAATATGTTATCACTTTGATAAAACTTAAGAAATATAATTATCAAAAAGAGATTATTATATTTCACATACTCCAAAGTGGAAGAAGCTGTATCAGCTTTCCACACTTGTAGACGTCCATGTATACGATGATACTGGCTAATTCAAACTTGTACATGTTAAATAATTGTTTGAAAATACACAAATGTGAAGCTTGTGAGACGTATTTTCAACAAAATTTCGAATTAAACAACAACCTACTTATGCATTATAAAAATCATAATTTGGTGAAATCAGTGTTTGTAAATTTTAAAACAACACATAAATATTTTTATAACTATATATTTTGTTTAGAAAATTCTTTTTATATAAATATAGAAAAATTGATTTGTATTAATTACAAAATTCAGATTATTAAGAAAAATATATGTACCTAAGACGCAGCATATTTTATGCTATGAAATAAGTAATATGAATTTTAAATCTAATCAAAAAGAAAGAAATAGAAAATTGTGCTTATGGATGAACTTGAAATATACACACATTTTGTTTAATAAAAATGTTTACAAAATATAATTATGTACTTATTTATCTCATCTAATTTGCTTTTATTATATTGATAAATTTATAATTTTAGTATTTTTACATATAAATTTTTTTTATCATTCAAATAAAAATTTAAATTTGGATCTTAAATCAGCCAACAAATTTAAAGCTCCACTCAAAGCTCCAAGGTCATAGGACTAACTAGGGAACATGAAAGGTACCGACACGAAGTGTCGCTTCTGTATATAACCATGCTGTGCCTAAAGGCTGGTTTATAATAAATTTATCCTATAAATTTAGATATACATATTTAGATTTGAAATTTACGATTTATCGTGTTGGTTTATAGTGAATTACAGGTATGATATATGTCCAATCAACTTCTTGTATTGGGTCACGAGGTTTGACACAAATGGGAAGAAAGTTATATAACAACAAGTTAAAGAAAAAAAGTCAAAGAATGTAGTAATACAGATAATATTAATAACATACATAAAAGGTTGTAAACTTCGCATACCTACGTCATTTTCAAACATCTCTTACTACTTACTTAACTATACCAGCTCACTTTTGTCTATGTGAACAAAGTTTCATATCTTGAAATCAGTAAATATTTAAAATATTTTCAGGTGATCCAGATTATGGCATACCTTCCCTACTGCCTTTGAAACATGAAGACGTAGATTTCATTGCACCTACACTCAAATTATTTCTACAAGATATTCAAATTCACGGAGCAGAGCATATGGAAGTGGTTGATCCTCAGTAAGTAATGTCTATAGTTCCAACCTTAGATGAGGCATAACATAGAGATATACCACAATCCTATAGTTACTTACTACTGCCATATATCTACTCCACTGGACCACTGTTCTCACACTGCTGGCTGCAAGCCATTTTTAACCAATATACCTATAAATATATATACCGCTGGAAAGGACAGAGAGATGGTCCAAACATCACAGTGCAGACATATATATGTTTGCACCGTTGTCAAGCTTGTGTGCTTTGAGTATGCGCCGATTATCTGTGATTCTATTGGTCAAGAATTGTTTCTTCGAATTTTGAATATGAATATATCTATGAACTGTCAATGAGTTTCCAAGTATTCAGAGTATTCAAATAAAAATGAAATCGGGTAAGTGGTATAGGCCGTACAGCGAGAACTGGCGGCTGGCCGGGCGGAGCCGCGCAAGTAGGTTTAACTAGGCGGTATTTAGGAATCGGAGGTACAGTATGGGATACAAGTTTGGAAACCAGCGGTCGTTCAGTTATTACAAATATGCAGTGTCAAAACATTTTGTACGTTGTTTGTACTCTTCACAAATAAGAATCGTAAATCATACTAGCGTAGCAATAAATGAAGAGCGGTGAAGAGGGGCTCAATAACCCCTCCCACGACGAATTTGTGTGTCTGCGCAAAGGTAATTCACCCGCCAGTTCTCGCTGTACGGCTTATAAGAAATGTTGTTTGTGTACATAAGTAAGTATAATTGCAGTTGTTCAAATTCAGATTTTCAAATCCTTTTGTATTTTTATTCTTAATATAAGGAAGTGTTCAATTTTTAATTATATTGCTGTAATCCTGTAGTAAAGGTTAATCTAATCTTTTTTGAAAAAAACAATGTTAATCTTACCTGTCATAGTAAATTAAGAAATGTAATTTTCTAACTTTGTGGTACTCATTTTTCTGAAGATAAAGATAAAAACAATTCTAATTTAACTCTGTTAAATAATTCAAAATAATATACATATTCATATTTCAATACATTTAAAATATTTTAAACAGGCACGGTTACTTTGCGCACGCGCTTTTGTGTGACTACATACTGACTGACAAGGACAGAGATTGTTATGTTGGGGACGCTTTCCTCTCACGGGAGAGATAGCACTCCAGCGGTATATATATTTATAGGTATATTTTTTAACCTTAGATCTTTCGACAATATATTTGGGCAATGCTTTATCTCTATGTTATACCTCATCTAAGGTTCCAACTGATGACTTAAGATATCTTTTTTTTTTGGGACAATTTTTCTGTTTTGTAGATTGGACTTGAGTAAAAATCTAATCAAGTTTTATTTCACAAATCCAATGATAATTTGGGAAGGAGATTATACAGCGCATGTAGACACCCCTACAGGAAAAGTTCAAAAAAATGGACACGTCAACTTACATTTCGGTATGAGTAGAATTTCACATTAAGCAAAAAAATAAAAAAGTGAACAATAGTTATTTAAGGTACAAGGAATATGAGTACATTATAATAATTGAGAGATATAGTAGAAGTAGATGTATATGAAACTGACTTTGCGGATTTTACAACCTTTTATGGAGGGGTGGGAAGATTTGTGGTCAGGAGTTATAAATTATCCCAACTCAAAGGTATCACTAGAAAAGTAAGAACAGGACCGTATCATATTCTTCGCGTCATAGGATAGATATTGGCGACTCCGTTTTCTCGAAGTCGACGGCTGATCTTCTGCTAAATGTTGAACTATTTCTTCAGAATGTTGTTTTCAGCATAACTTACATCCACAAAATTAAATTCCCAGGACCTCCACATATTCGTATTTACAATTTTATGCACACACTACTAAATGCAAGCACAGAAATAACTTTTTGATGACTTGTCCAAAACTGATCGTGTACCTCTAAAGAAAATTTTTAATAACTAATAATGGAGTTGTTAGAATAATTGGAAATCCAAATGAAAAGAAAAATCTTAAGAATGAACAACTTGACTTAGTCAAATCTCTGTTGATCACTCCGCTTTAATCCCTTTTAGAATTTCCTACCATTGTAAAGCTAGTTAATACTTAGTTTCTGCTTTTGTTCTTCTATGTATCTTCATTATTATTTCCTGATAATGGCCTAATAAGATGAAATAAAAATAAAATTATTTTTTTTAACAACCAAATATTTCTTATATTTATATCAATAACTGTTTTTATTTAAAATTTGCTCTAATCTCTTCTCAATTTTCAAATTGAAATTAGTAGACGTACGTTTAAAATGCATTATTATTTGAATATTTTAATCTAGATTTAAAAGTACATAATAAAGAAACATTTTGAAGGAAATTTTTGGTATGGACCTTAACAACATACGACAGAAAAAAGCACCTGCCTAAATGAACCATTACCGCAAATCCCATAAATTTTATAAGGGTCAATCGGCTTATCCGAAAGTGAATTTCATATATCTATGTCTCTACTATAGGATCTAAGGCGAATCTAATAGACCAGAAGCTTATGTTACCCTAAGCCGGGTGCCACCTTTTCAAAATATCTTTGAGGGCAAAATTTCTTATAATATCCAAAATTAAAACTTTATGTTCATGAAAAAGAAATACTACTACAATCTCAACTACTGTACTATTCGAATCTACGGGAAAAGTTATATAAAGAAATGTTTCGCCCACATATATGTTCTTTGGAACGATTAGGTGAAAAATAAGAAAAACGAAAAAACCTAAATTTAAATTTTTCGCCTCGAAAACAGAATTCAATTATCTCTTCCCGTTCTCGAGGTATTTAAATTCAAAGTTATACCTAAAAATTAGGTTTTTTAGGTATATCTCTTAAATAACGACTTCGGTGACCTCACTATTCTATACTAAGGGCAAAATTACATAAGTGTACCAATTTTCATATTTTTAACTCAACAGATAGAAGTTCTACAAGGAAAAAACTGAAAATGGCCAAAAACAGAAAAAATCTAAGGTATACCCCTTGCCATTTTTTCGATTTTCGCCGATTTAGTTTTTCCTTTCTACAAATTGTATCCATTGCAATAAAAATCTAAAAATTGGTATACTTACGTAGTTTTGCCCGTAGAATCGATTGGTGATGTCGCTGAAGTCGTAAATCTAACCCTTAAAGGTATACACCTAAAAAACTGTTTTTTTAGGTATTGCCAAAATTCAACTTTGAACACGAATATCTCGAGAACGATAAGAGATAATTCAATTCGGTTTGAAATTTTGAAATCAGCGCATTGATATTTACTTAAGTTTAGAAAATGAAAAGTTTTGGAGGAAAAAAGTTGCTCCGAAAAATTTTGAAATTTAGATTTTCGATTTTCTCATTTTTCACCTAATCGTTCCAAAGAACGTATATGCGGAGAAAATATTTCTTTATGTAACTTTGCCCGTAGAATCGACTGGCATAATCGTTGAGATTGTATTTCTATCCATTTTAGAGAAAAAGCCAAAGAACACACTTTTTTGAGGTGCAAGTTTGACAGCAAATATCTCAGGAACGAAAAGAGATAATTAAATTCCGTTTGAAAATTTGAAATCAGCGCGACGCGATTTATCAATGTACACGATTTCCCAAAATCAAAAATTTGGGTACAAAAATAAGTATTTTTGGAATATTTCGCATTTGTCAACAAAATTTTCGGTTCATTTAACATTTATAAACTTTTAGTTATTAGTATGGTTATAAATGATGACGATCAACTGCGGGAAATAAATTTTATTTAGTTTTTTAAATTTAAGGTTAAGGAGATTTTATCTCATTATTCATTAAGATAGATGATTTCTTTGTAGGTACGTATTTCTCAAAAATTTTACTTTAAATTATTATTTTTTAGCAATGGGAAAATTCTTAATGACATATCAATTTATCCTAGAAGATAGAAACGGTACAAACTATGCAAAAATAGTTTTGGCAAGAGAAGAAGTTGTCACTACTAATTTGTCTATTGAAGCCAGTAAAGAACACAATGCACTAGCAGATGAAGAATGGGACTACATGAAACCGTACATTTTGAATGATGACTTTCTTTTAATTTGTGCCAGAACCATAAAATTCTTTATACAGCAAATTTTAAATGTTGTACCTTATGATGATGTATTTCCTTTGTAATATTTTTAATATAAAATACAAAATGTAACATACATACTGTATTTTTTTGTGTCAACTACTTCATATACAGGGTGTTCGAAAAATAGGGTGCCAAATTTGGGAAATATATTAATCAAACCAAAACAAGAAAATAATCCTAATATACCCATGTCCGGAAACGAACCATTTTGGAACAAAACACTCTTGTTTGAATTTTGAATTTTATTTTTAGTAATGTTTTTTACTCTCAAAATTACAATAGTTGTTCGTAATGTCCTCCTTGAACTTGTATGCAACATTCTAAATGTCTTCTCATGGATTGTCGAACACGTTCAAATATTCCTGGTTTTAGTCTTATAATATTGCAACAGTCTATGATTCTTTGCCGCAAATTCTCTACGTTATTAATGGGCGTCTAATAAACTAAGCTCTTTAAATGACCCCAAAAATAAAAATCAAGCGGAGTCAACTAATGGTGAACGTGGAGACCAAGTAGTTGGACCACCTCGCGAACTACCATGCGCACGTCCGTACATTAAATGCATGTCGGTTAATTCTGAGTTTGTATAACTGTTCATTATTAATAGAAAAGCTTCTAAACAATATCAAAATAATTTACTTACGGTGACAACAAATTATGACAGTTGCTAAGGAAACGTGATTAAACAAATTACAAGTATTAACGTAACTATTGTAATTTTGACAGTAAAAAACATTACTAAAAATAAAATTCAAAATTCAAACAAAAGAGTATTTTATTCCGAAATGGTTCGTTTCCGGACATGGGTATATTAGGATTATTTTCTTGTTTTGGTTTGATTAATATATTTCCCAAATTTGGCACCCTATTTTTCGAACACCCTGTATTTCTCACTTAACTTAATCTAACCTAACGCAACCTAAACTAATTCAAGCTAACTTAACTTAATCTGTCTTAACCCAATCAAACCTAATGTAACCTAACCTAACCCAACCTAACTTAACCTAATCTATCCTAATCCAACCCAACCCAACCTTTTTTTTTGGGTCTGGAGGAATGCTCATGTACACCCAGTATGATGCCGTAGCAGCGCATACCCCCGAAGGGTACGGGTAGTGTGGGACTCTAGACATCCACTTTCGTTTCATTTGCCTAGCCTACCCACTAAACCTCCATGTCCCTTTGTACCCAAGGTGGATGTGGAACTGCTCACGCATTACTTCGCATCCACTTGTTGGCCTATGCTTTTACATCTTTATGGCTATCGGTTTAGTCTACCGCCTTGTTCTTCCTCTCTATCCGCGGTCTCTATTTTGTTTATGACTGTTCTTATGTAGTCATCGATAGCTTGCCATTCTTTCTCACATTCTAGCATTTTAGTGACCATGTTTTCTGGCGTGATTTTTCCTGTTATCTCCTCAATTTTTGTTCTGCTTTCTTCCCAGGTTTTGCAAGAACACAGTTGTCTGAGGGAACCCAACCTAACCTAACCTAACCCAACCTAACCTAACCTAACCCAACCTAACCTAACCTAAACCAACCTAACCTAACCTAAACCAACCTAACCTAATCTGATTAGGGTTAGGTTAGATTATATTGGGCTAGATTGGGTAAGGTTAGGTTAGGATAGATTAGGTTAAGTAAGATTGGCTTAGGTTAGATTGGGTTAACTTAGGTAAGATTAGGTTAGGTTGGGTTAGGTTAGATTAGATTGGGCTAGGTTAGGTTAGGTTAAGTTAGGATAGATCAGGTTAAGTTAGGTTGGGTTAGGTTAGGTTGGGTTAAGTTAGGTTAGATTAGGTTTGGTTAAGATAGATTAAGTTAAGATAGCTTGAGTTAGGTTAGGTTGCGTTAGGTTAGATTAAGTTAAGTTAGGTTGGGTTAGGTATGATTAAGTAAGGTTAGTTTGGGTTTGGCCAGGTTACCTTAAGTTAGGTTAAAATAGATTAGGTTGAATTAGATTAGCTTAGATTAGGTTGGGTTGAGTTAGGTAAAGTTAGGTTAGGTTAGACAAAGTTAGGTTAGGTGCTTGTGTATATGTACACTCCAAGGATGCATTGATTTAAATCATTTGGTTGAATAAACCAGTATATGAAATAGCTTTAAAACAAATAAATACGATTTCAAGATCGACCAAGTCTGACCGCCATTTTTTTATTATATTTTTTTATATTTTTTTCCCCATATTTGTCTTGGTTAGTAGGAATAGGAATTTATGCCAAATTTCATCAAAATTGGAGCTGAAGTACAATATCGACAAGTTGACCAAAAAAACTGTAGTAAAACATGTATACAATTTAATCTTGCGCATAAATATTAATAGGTGATTACATGGCAACTGTAACATGATAATGTATTTTATAGCTGTTTGTTTGATATTATATAAACCCAAATTTTTCCGTACAATAACTCATTACAGTCATTCTAAGGAAAGTCGAAAAAGAAAAATGAAAACTTTCGTAGTTCTTTGTTTATTTTTAATTTATCAAACAGTTGATGCCCAACTCCGTAAGTATATTATATTGTAATATCGTCATAGTTATGTCGTTTTTTTATGGTACTATTACGAATATCTTTTATTTTTGAATACCCATATCCATTAGATTCAATTATGTATACAGGGAATCCGCTTTAAGAGGCTGACCATTGGAATATCAGGAACAGTAGAGATAAGAAGTCAGTTAAATTTGGGGCATTAGTTGGCCATTTTAATCGAAATAAATACAACCAATAATTTTCTAATTTGAGCCCCGTATCAAAAATTGAAAGTTGTATGAATTTGTCGAAAAGTATGCGAGCTATAAAAATTTTGAGGATCGTTGATAATTTTTAATAAAAATTTTATAGAATATGCAAACTAGAAATTTTATTGAATTGAAGCAAGAAAGTTATAACGTTATAAGTGAACAAATACGTAATTTTTTTAATTTTTACGATTATCAAGATCCCAATGGTTACCATCGTCAAACCGACATCTGTATATTAGTATTAAAATTATAAATTTTATCATCATAGATTTGTTGGTATATTTATTCATATATGAGGTAAATGGGGATTCCATTATTTCGGTTGCTTTCATTTTAACTTGTTATGATATCTGTTGTAAATATCATTTAAAAATTGAAATTCCTGATGAGTAAGTCAAACAATATATTCATTTAAAAGTAATATAATTATTGTATATTTTCAGCTGATTTTTTGAAAAAATGCTACATTAATGACCCAGATTATAATAATTGTTTGGACTATGATGTAAATGCAATTTGGGGTCAAACAAAATCAGGTAAGAACAAGTTACCATATTTTTTTCTAAATGACAATAAGGTTTTCTATTTTTTAATACGTATTGTAAAGTTTATTTATTTAGGTGAAGTGTAAAAATAATTATAACACGAATATTTATATAACTAACTTTAATAAACGAAATATGAAATATAAAAGATAATAAAAATAAGTAACACTATGAAGAAACAAATATAAACACTAATTTAATAATAACAATTATCAGTAGAAGCCCAATGAAAATTATCAGCGCAATTTTTGGCCACTTAACATCAATTTTGCAAAAAAACGCTCGAACACTTCAATTTTAGTATAAAGGGGGACACCTGAATGGATTAGTACCAATAGCATAACTTCAACCCTAAAATAAGGGTGGACTGCACCTCAAAAATTTTTAATGGAAAAGGGTGTCAAACATGACTTACTTCGAAAGGCCTTTCAATTTTCTTTTCAACAGTTTTTTTATTTTTCAAATCCGATCAATAGTTTCAGAGAAATATCGTTTAAAAGAGATTTTATCAGGTGCGCTAAATTGCATCAAACTTCCCGAGGAGTATACCGGGAATTTTTCCAAAATATTCGTTTCTAGGAATTTACCCATCTCTATCGATGATTTCTAAACATCTGGAAAAAGTGCAGTACAGTAACAATGTTTCATTATTTCAGGAACCGGTGAGTTTGCATTACAGCCCTTTAATCCCCTTGTCGTGGAATCAGATTTGGTAATAAATAATGGACCTTTAAGTCTCACTTTAATTCATCCACTACTTTATTATGTGGATAATCTTACTATAGTAAATCCTAGGTAATAAATAATTCATTGCTATGAATTAAATTAATATTCTATACTACACAGAACACGTTGTCTTATAACAACATCAATCTTCTCATCGTTGGTGTATAATATACTACTTTATACTTTGCGTTAACAATGACCTTATAATTATATCGAAAACAGTTTAATAATATAAAATATTTTTACACGGTTTTTGGTATTTTTGTTGTTGTAAAATTGGTACTTCTAACAACTGCACCCCACTTTAAATGTCAAATTGATAACTTCAAATATTTTTAAATGTGTTTTAATACAATTTATAATATTCTCATAATGTATACATTTATAAATATTTCCATAATATTTTAAATGCATTTTGACATATGAATGTGTCCAACTTCATTCAACAGAGTTACCATATTTCACATATGTATCTTTAGATTACAATCTGTTATTTTTTTAACTGAAAATTTTAAGATTTTTTTAAATAAGTGAAGCAAGGTATAAAAAATAGTATATTATACTCGTTTTATACGATGTATTGTTGCATTCGTGTTTTTGGAACAATATACCGTCTTAAAACTTGTATATACTATTATATTACCATATTATATACATTTCTCATAAAACACATCGTACATAATTTAATATATAATCACAAATTTGGCGATTCTCAATAATGACATAATTTTTATTTATCTTTAGCATTAATTGGGAAAATCACACTATGGATTTGACATTTGTAAATGATTTGATTATATGGAAAGCACCGTACATAGCTGGTTTGAACAATGAACCCAGCGAGGAATCAAATGAAGTAGAAGGAGACGAAGGAAACATATATTGGAGTAAGTAATCAGAAGTTGAGTACATGGACCACGACTTTTCAAAATTTCCTTGGGGGCAAAAAAAAAATAAACAAAAATAAATATTTAATTTGGGTAGAATATTGGAGACTTCAGCTATTTGTAAATGTTTTATTTAATTAAAGACGACTTTTCGGTCGTGGTTGGGACCATCATCAGGTAAACACAGTGGAATATTTTAAATACATAATAATTCTAAAAAACTACATTGTGTTAAATCTTTATTTGAGTGTACATTTTAGATATAGTATGTAAATTATTTTGTAAAAATGAGTCAATTGGAATAAAAACGTGGTAATTTATAATTTGTGGAATTTTAATGTAAAACAGTTCAACATGTAGGCATGTTAAAGAGTAAGTCAAGACTGAAGTCTCCAATATTCTACCCAAATTAAATACCATAATCGACTTCATAAAAATTACTCATTAAAAATAAATATTAAAAGAAATTAATGGAAACTAAAAAATCCTTATTTTCAGTGAAACATATTTAATTAATTTCATTTTATGCTCAGATTTCTGCAAATGAAAGTGCAATCAAGAGCAGCCAAATATGCTCCAGAATGTGCTCTGGTTTCAGCACACGTAGAATTAGGGTAAACTAGAGCAAATCAGCTCCAGAATGAGTTTTGTTTTCAGTAGGGCAAAATTTAGAGTAAATGCTTTAAAATGCTCTAATTCCTGATTTACTGAAACCAGAGCACAATCCAGAGTAGCCAAATCTGCTCCAGAATGTGCTCTGGTTTCAGCAGACCTGCAATTAGAGGAAACACTTCTGAGTGCTCTAATTCCTGACCCACTAAATCCAATTCACAATCCAGAGAAGCTAAATCTGCTCCAAAATGTCCTCCGGTTTCAGCAAACCTACAATTAAAGCAAACACTTCTGAATTCTCTAAATCCTGACCGTGGGTTCACAATCCAGAGCAGCTAAATCTGCTCCAGAATATGATTTGGTTTCAGCAGACCAAGAATTAGAGCAAACACTTCTAAGTGCTCTAATTCCTAACCCACTGAAACCAGAGTACAATCCAGAGCAGCCAAATCTGCTCCAGAATGTTTCTCTAGTTATTTACCTAATATTTTACTTTGATATAATACAAAAACCTTGATTTATTGATGGATAGAAAAATCTATATACAATAATCATTTCATTTTAGGACAAGGAATCTATCATGAAATTCTGTACTTTAACATAGTAACGAGAAACGGTACACAATATCTTCACGTATATAATGCTACTATGGATATGGATGTTAATTATAGTTTTGATTTTCCAAATTTAGGTAAGAAACAAACGACAAAAATATTTTAATTATTAGTGTCCCATCGAAGTTTCAGTTTCGTTTCATTTTCATCCAGTTTCGAGTGTTATAATAAGAATAATAATTTTTTACTTCTTTAGTAAAGATAGTATCTTTACAAAAATAAAATAATTTTCAAATAAATTTATGGTTTTTATTTAATTTAATAATTGAATAATATCTTAAAAGGCAAGAAATACAAAAAAATAGGTAAATTTCGCCTTCGGTTACTTTTTTGACCGAAACTAGAAGAGGAGCCGAATATTCGGGACGGTTTCGATTTCAGCTGAAAATCGTGCTTCGATCGGACACATTTAATTATTATTCTACCTTTAAGTATATACCTTTATCACTATTCATTTTACATCAGTAGTGATTTTTAAATATTTATTACTAAATAATTTTCTAGATAATACAGATAATCCACTGTTGAGGGCAGCGTGGGATAACGCCAAAAGTAATTTTGTAAACCAAGATGTTTTAGCGCCCTGTGAACGTATTACCATGGACATATTTAATAATGTTTTTGATAAGGTTCCTATAAATGAAATCTTTCCAGATAATTAATAGGTAATATGTAACAACTAAAGTACCTAGATATAAAAAAGTACCGCAATCCATGAAGGCCTTGCGTTAAAGAGAGATAACTATATTTTTTACCCCAAAATGGCGGTAAATAAATTGTCAGCCGAATAAATTATTTGCATTTTCATTTCGAGTCGTAACAAAGTTTGAAAGGTTACTAATAAATATATGAAAATGATCGATATTTTAATTTTGAACTATAGTAGTACAACAAGTATGGAATAGTACTCACTTCATACAAGTATGAAATGGACATTGCAAACGAGTTTTACACTATACTTTTTCTACGATCACCATATTAATTCCTAATTAATTTTAATAATAAAGATGTCTACATTTCACTACTTTCTAGCAACTAGCTACAAAACAATAATTAAACAATATTATTTTTGTCAGAATTGTTAGATATGAATTTATATCTTAAGTTGTCTATGGTTACCGTGAGATATGGAAATGTGTTTACAATATAATTTGTTTCCGTAGCAATAACAAACATTCAACAAGCAAATATCTTAACGGTCGTAGAAAAAAAATAATAGTGAAACAGGACAAAAATTATAAGAAGGCTAATGTTTTTAATTTCACTAGTTGTTTTGTACAAAAACGGCACAGGTACTTTGTATATCTAGGGACTTTAGTAACAACTATTGATCTATATAATATGAATTGTAATAATTGTAAATTTATTAAATAAATGTATGATTAAATATTTGCTTCAATAAACCATAAATTTTATTGTAATGTACTCTCTAGGTCTACTTAACTACCCGGAAGTTGTGTTATGGTAAATGCTCGCTGCAGCATAAATATATGTATACGATGTTGTCATACTTCGAGCAAAAAATTAAAATATATATAGGTAGATCATTTTTTTCTGAATATATATTTTTATATATTGTTGCAAAAATTGATCATTCGGACGTAATAAAAAAAATTGTCGCTGCGAAAGTACAAATTGTACAAGTATAAATAAAAGCTTAAGTTGTGAGTTTGATAAATTTTTAATATTTAGTATTTTTGTGTTTTATCATAGTTTTTTTTTTCATAGATTTTATATACGAGTAGGACTAAGTAGTTTTACCTATTCACACTTATTGTATTGTACGTATTGTATGTATTGTATGTATACGAGGGTTTAAAGGTTTTGTCACTTTTTGTCAACGCTACCTAGAAGATCTATTGTGACATAGCCCTTACTTAGTTTTCCGGAAGTAGTTCCTGATTTTTGATGAAGCCGATTATGGCTCCAGGAGTCAAGTACTTGATCTCATCTGCCGTAAGATACCTCTTATGTAGTTGATTGAGTCTCTGCGCAGTTACGGCTGGGCATTCACACAGTATGTGTTCCGACGATTCTTTACCAATTTTGTGCAAATGGTACTTTAAAGGACAGTGGCCAGTGAGAATTCCTGTCATTATATTAAGATCCTTTTTGCTGAGAGCTAGCAACTCTTTGGCGTTTGTCGAAGCTGGGGAAATGAATTTCCGAGCTTGATTGAGGCCTGGAATATTTTTCCAATATGAGGATATGGTAGATTCCTCCCAGTTTTTGACCACCTTCTTATAGTGGCTTTGTGGAAGACCACATGAAGGTTCCGGTCCGTTGTATGAAACTTTAGCCCCTTTTTTGCAAGTTCATCAGCTTTCTCGTTTTCTAGGATTCCCTCGTGCCCTGGTACCCACCATAGGGTGACGTGGTTTGTTTCGGATAGCAAATGGAAGGGTCTCCCTGCAGTTCCAGACTAGCTTTAATTCACACTTAAAGGTTATTTATTTTATGCTATATTTTCGGTATTATTTAAAATATAAAACAGAAACTAATTAAAGTGTTTTCACTTATGAATTTTCTTTTTTTCCACATTTAAGTGGGGGGCCCTATAAATTTTGTGCCTTAGCCCCGTAATATCTTCACAGCACCCTCTTGTTACTTCCTTGACAAAGTAAATGAAAAAAAAAAAACGATTTTGAGATTTCAACGAAAATATCCATTTTATTATCCCTGAATCAATTTATAATAGTTTGGGAGTGTACGTACGTATGTATCTCGTATAAATCAAAAATGATTAGGCGTAAAATTTTGAAATTTTGTATATGTGACTGCTATAACATCTAGTTATGCACCTCCATTTTTTGTTTCAATCGGCTATTTCAAAAGGGCAGTTTACTTTTGGCAGAAACGTTTGTACAAAGCATTTGATTTCTTGTTAATAAATAGACATTGACAATTGCCAGAATATATTTCGTGAGAAATATGTACAACATAAATGAAAACCATATCTCCTTTTTTGCAAGTTTTTGAGCGATTAAAATAATTATGTATAATGCAACAAGGAATAAAAAAAGATCGAAGATATGAAACATATGCAAGTTGAACTATGATAAGCCATAGAAGAATGATCTCACTTTCAAATGAAATAAGTTTAAATAAAGTGCAACAAAAAATGTGTATAATTTAGCGAGCAAGGAAGTCATGTGGTCGCCACATCAGATTTAATAATAACTTTCGAATTTATCTTTTTAGTTATTTACATAACAAGCTTGGAAAGTGGTAAATAGCAAGCGTGTGTAGAGATTGAAGAATGAGGCTTGTAGCGCCGAGGGATTTAATACACGAGCGTTGCTATGCACTTTCAAGCGAGTTATGTACACTATTTTTCAGACGACCACACAATATTATAATAAAAAGGGTTTATACAAAAGTGGCAATATCAAACACAACTCACGAAAGCATTGATGTTTGGGTTTGAGGCTAAGTATCAATAGTTAACCGGAAACTGATTTGGAAGTCTAGTACGTATTATTTGAACAATTAATAAAACTATCAGTACATTTTGACTCTTTATTTTTGTTATTAATTCACTATCAATTTTAAAATCGTAGTTTTAAGCAAATTTTCAGTAATTTTATTACATTTCATTATCAAAGTTCCATCTTTTGACCACTAATCGTCATACTAGTGTGTTATTATAACACACGCCGTGTGCTATATTACATTTTCTGGTGTTAATTACAGTGTAAATATGGCTACTTTCATATGTGGTCGTTTGAAAAATTATTTAACATTTTACAATAATTTTTACCCCACTACATTCTATGTAACTAATATTTTAATTTGCAATATATATTTCTTTATACTACGTCCTCTTGGGGAATCCTATTTAGGATTTAGGATATTTTTCCTAAAACGTAAATTTCATTTATTTTTGAACTAATTTCATATAGCAAGTCACTTCCGTAACTGTAAGATAAAACGCCATATATCACACGTGAGTGAAATGTTATTATACATTCGTGAGAATTTACAACAATCGCGCATTAAACATCTAACTCATGGATAACGACTTATTTCATTTACTTTCACTTACAATAGAATGTACTATATTTTTTTTTTTATTATTTGTACATACACAACATGTCTATTTCCATTTCTTCTTAATTTTTACTATTTTAGTTCTACCTTTTTTTTAACAATTGGCGATGCCATCCTAGCGCTCGCTATCTAGCGAGAAAAATTGGAAGCCTAATACCCGGTATTCGTTTTGTTAGGTTACAGTTATTTCTTTGTTGAAATAGACTAATTGAACTGATTTATAAGTTTATAAAAGTAGTAATTGATTATTTTGAACTCAATATTATTTTATTGCATCTATATAAATATGAGTAACATGTACTGCTGTGTTCTGCAAAAATAAGTAAAGACATTTCATTTCATGAATTTCCTAATCTGGTAAAAGTAGGGTGACCATAATTAATAAATTTGGGTTGGAAGAAAAGATAGATAAACAATTAGCATGGATGTTAAAATTACGAAATGGAAAGAAAGTACAAATTAAATACATGTACGTGTGTTCCCGTCATTTTGATGATGATGTCTATTTTGCTAGGATAGATAAGTGAAGTGAATTATGATGAGCATTTCATTTAGTTGAAAGATAGTAACAATAATATCATTATATACCTTTTAGATATTCAAAATCAAAAAAGTTTTGAAACGTAATGCAGTAAGTACCTTCGAAAAATCTAGCGTAGTTCCTTCAACGTCAGCTTTAAAATATGAACAAAACAATACGATGGCTTACGTTAACTATAAAATATCAGTTTTCACTAAAATCAGTAAAATTATTTATATGAAACAGTAACTAATGTTAAAATCATAATATTTAACCTACAGTGCATATGTCAAATAATGTACACTATACCGGGTATTTAGCTTTCAATATTTGCCGCATACGCCGCTGACATCTACGATGGCATCGCCAATAGTTGTTTATTTCATAATTCATTGCCACACTAATTTTTTTTCATATTTCAGCAGAGCCATCAACTATAAAAAATAAATTGGCTATTGAGAACCCAAATGACTAATTAATGCCATTTTTTTATTGTTTAACAGATTTATTATAGACAAACACACAATAAATATATATCAAAAATTAAACTGTAACGTGATAATATATTTTATAGCCATTTCTTTTGAATATATAAGCCCAAAATTTCCCGTACAATTCATTGCATTATTCTACGTAAAGTTGCAGCACAAAATGAAAACTTTCGTAGTTCTTTGTTTATTTTTTATTTATAAAACAGTTGATGCCGAACTCCGTAAGTATATTTATATTATTACTTATTATACCATAAGTAGATAATCATAGTTATATCGATATTTTTGAGGTAGTATTATGAATACGTATACCTTATATTTGAATAATTTCGATTCTATATATGCATACAATTTATATTTTATAAGACTTGATTATTTAATCTTGAGCAAAACAAACAACTTAATCATTTAAAAGTAATGTTAATTATTGTATTTTCAGCTGATTTTTTGAAAGCATGTAAGAACAATGATCCAGATGATTTTAATGACTGCCTTGCTGATAATTTAAATGCAATTTGGGACCAAACAAAAACAGGTAAGAATATGTTTCAATATGGATTTTCATATATCTATATACAGGGTTTATCAAAAGTACATATTTTTTATGTCTATTCGATAGCGTATTTTTTCTAAATTCAACCATGTAATAGTTTCATATCTTTACATAATAAAAATAATGAGAAAAATGCAATAGAAATTTAAACAATTTTATCTACAACTATTGAAATATGGGTACATTATACGTGTGATACTACATAGGTATAATATACTACTCATATTACACAAGTGTAATATGAAAAGTTATATTACACGCTACACTTTTCTGTAATAAATAGAGTTAATTTATTAATAATATATTTTTTATTATAAATATCAATATAAATGATTATAAAAGTATAATAAATACAATTTGAATAGTTATTTTGACATTTAAGTGCTACTGTGGCGCCATCTGTTAAGCTATATATGAACTACCCATACCTAACTGAATATTTAACAAATAATATCAGATTTTTTTATATGCCTGATAGTTGTAGATAAAGTATAGTATTTGACTTGCATAATATGGCTACATTACACTCGGATGATTAAAAATACTCGCTACCGCTCGTATTTTTAATTACACCCTCGTGCAATATAGCCTACATATTATGCTTGTTAAATAATATACTATTTTATTTATTTGAAAGTTTCTTATTTTAAAAATATGAAGGTAAAAATATGAAGGGTAACTCTGAAAATACAATTTATTTTATCAAATATTTCAGTTAAAAAAGACCATATTACATAACATTATTATTATTATTATTTTCTTCAAAGTTGTAGTAGATCCTAGTTTTTAAATTGTTGTAGATTTTGAAGTGTAGGTTATTTGTATCAAAAAGCGAATTTTATGGTAATGGAAAAATCCTTTATTTCAAAAACGTCCAAATGAAATAAAGGATTTTTACATTACAATAAAATTCGCTTTTTGATCCAAATAACCTACACTTCAAAATTTACAACTATTATTATTATTATTAGACGAAAAATTAAATAATCTAACCCACGATATCACATAGACCCCATTTTATTTAGCGGGACAGATGTTAATTCTACTTACGCCACTGGAAGGGAGTTACAATGTTTAATTATTTTAGGAAAAGGTGAATTTGCAATGGAGTCCTATGATCCACTCAGATTCACGCCAGTAAATCTAAATAGAGGAGAATTCAATCTTATCATGATTCCAGCAATTTACAATATGGAAAATCTTACTATTGAAGAACCCAGGTAATAAAGATTTCATTAATTACGATTTAAATTAATAATCTGTAATACACACAAGCCGTTGTCTTTCTATAACTTATTTTATTCATTAGAAATTAAGTATAATAGAAGTAATGGGCTTGCTTTTCTTTTACACTTTATTCCAATGTTAAATTTGTTTATTGTAACGAGGGGGGGGGGGTTGGGGGTTGTATAATAAGACAAGACTACATTGATGATACTACTGATAATGATGACCCAGGAGCAGAATACGAGACGAGATTTTTCTTTTTCTCGTATCGTCTCATTTAAAATGTAAAATATTTTATCTCGTCTCATATATTATTATATCGTCTCGATTTGGAATGTCATCGAGATTTCTCGAATTTTCAAAGTCGTCATCTGAGCGTAGTGTTTCCATACCTAGGGAAATTTCCCTAAATTTAGGAAAATTGAACTATCTTTTGGTAAATTAGGAAGAAAATATATATGTAGAGAAATGTACAATATAATTATCTGCTCTAACTACATTTTGTCTTTACCTACCAGGGAGTCATATAAAACTCTGATTTTTTATTTTATTTTATTGGTTACTGTTCAATAACGTATGGAATTTTTAGGTTATCAATTTAAATTTGTCAGTTGTTGATATGTAAAATCAACGAGTAAGAAAAAACTAAAACAATAGAAACCTGCAATCGTCGTAAATGTTATCATAAAACTAGATAACCTAAGAATGAAGTTACTAAAAACCATCAACAACTGACACACTGGCAGATTTAAATTGATAACCTAAAAATTTCATACGCCATTGAACAGTATTAATAGTGTACCAATACAGCAAAATCAGAAACCAGATTTTTATATATTTGGTAAGTAAAGACAAAATTTAGATGAAGCATATAACTATATGTACATTTCCCTAAATATATATTTTCTTCCTAATTTACCGAAAGATTGTTCAATTTTCCTACATTTAGAGAAATTTCCCTAGGTATGTTAACACTACGTACAGCTGGCGACTTTGAAAACTAGAAAAATCTCAGCGAGATTCGAGATCGCGACGAGATAATAATATTCGAGACGAGAAAGAATATTTTACATTTAAAATGAGACGATACGAAAAAATGAAAATTCTCGTCTTGTCTCGTCTCACAAAATCACTAGTTATTTAATATCCAATCACATATTTAGTGCATTTAAAGAATGATGTGACTTCACTGTTTGAGTGCAACGACTAAACACTTATTTCTGTCTGTTTTTAGCATTGATTGGGCAGATCAATCTATACAAATGGCACTTAAAACTGATGAGATAATATGGAAAGGTCCGTACGGAGCTGGTTTGAACAATGGGCCAGTAGTGCAACGGGATGAAGGAATAATAAATTTTAGTAAGTTGATACAGCTTGAGTAGTAGGGGGATGAACAGAGATGACGTCACAGCAACTCATAGTTTGGACAATTAGGAACAAATAATTGAGGAGCATTATACTATAGCTCGTCTCAAATAGAAATGGATCTGTCAATCATTCTCGCGCATATAATGCAACAAACAAGTTGAAGGAGATATAGTTTTTTTTCTAATGGTGTTCAATGTGCCGCACAGTACATACTACAGGCATCGTAGACCCATGCCTGGCCTACCAGTGGCCCTGTGCAGTACTGGGTTATAGCACAGAATAGTTACATACAGAAGCGACACTCCGTGTCTGTACCTTTCATGTTCCCCTTTTCAGTTCTATGACCTTGAAGCATTGTGTAGACCTTTAAATTTGTGCCCTTCCCCTATCTCTCTCTAAGATGTGAGGAAACTTTCCGATTTTAAACAATGAGCCCTTTAAATTTGTGTACATTCTCCGTCTCTCTCTAATTTTCGTTTCTCTGTCATACTGTCGCTTCTATATAATGTTATTATTATGCTATTATGTGGTTATGGTAACTATACCTACCCCATATCACCGAAGTTCAAAACTACACTGATCCAATAAACAAGGGGCGTAAACCATAAATGGGAAAGCAATCTACCAGTGGCGTAAGGATTATTTCAATAACAAATGGAATTTTTGTAAATATTTATATTTTAAAATGAGTAATGTTTATGAATAACAACAGAAAATATCACATTTATGAACATCATAAAAAAATATAATTAAGTAGAGGCGAATGGATTACATCGGTTTGGTCATTGACTATATTTTTCTTTGAAATAACAGCTTCTTTAATCTTTAGATTTTCAAGCCAAATTATAATTAATAGTTTTTCTGCTACATATAAGATTACGAATCACCCTTTCCATAAACGATTATTACCAGGGGCGCATTAACGAAATTGCCGCCCTTAGGCAAACTAAAATTTGCCGCCCCCCCAACTAATTTTCTTTTTTTAAAAGACATGGCTCTGCAATTTTATATTAATGAAAGATGGCGTAACTTTTGAATAATTATTAGATTATACAAAATGAAACTCTTTCACAAAAAGGAAATACTCTCAATTTCCTAATTTTTAAAATATTCTGATTGATTTAGTAAATTTTTTTGAAATAACATATAACGACCCGAAAAAATTGCCGCCCCCAAAAATTTGCCGCCCCAGGCACGTGCCTGTTGTGCCTGTGCGTAAATCCGCCCCTGATTATTACCAGCTAATTATAATCGTCGACAAATCCTGTGCTATTTTCTGTTTATTGCAGTTATATGTTTTTTAAATCTTAATTTCGAATTTCCTTAATATTTTATAATAATTACCTAATATAGTTTCCCCATATGAACTAGGAACTAAGTACGCCACTGGTAAAAAGGAAATGGGATGTACCTTTTCTCATTGGTTGCTCAAAATATGAACGAAAATGCGTCTTTCGCGCAGTTTCGTTTCTATATGACACGAGCTATAACTTGAACCATATTGATCACTCTTATTGCCGTTTTGTGAGTTATCGAAATGCCCGTCTTCGATATCTTTTTCGATCCTTGTCGTTAGAAATGCAGTATAAATTTATTAACAGAATTTATTTGTCCACTCACATATACAGAGTGTTGCATTACGGCTCAGCTGTAACACGGGGGGGATAATCTTGATGAAGCAATGATGATGACTACTTACGATGATGACGACTGATCACAGGATCAACAGGAACACACACACACACGATGATTGGTGGGAAACATGGGAGCACATTTACATTTTACTTTTACTTAACTATAATTTTATTTACAAAAAAACTTAATTAAACTAAAATTAAACAAATTACACTAAATGGACTACATTTTGTCAGCGTCCGATCTACAACTTACTCTATCTAAGACTGACTGTAAAAATTTGTTGAGAGGCAAATCTACCCTCTCAACTTCTTATCTAAATACCAAAAATGTTGTCTGTGAAATATGATCTTTTCGGCATATGGCCCCATAATTTCTAATTTTTATTACCAAAAATGTCAACGTCTATATGCCGATAAAAGAATCACAGTTCACAGAAGAAATGCAGTCTACACAACAAGATGGAAACAGGGCCGTATTTTCCATCTTGTTACATTATCCTCCCCTTAAGACATAAATATATCGTCGATATATTTATTCCCAAGAGGAGACTGCATTTCCTAAACATACCTGAATTGGCACCTAAAGTAAACCTAAGACCTAAAACAAAAATAAAACATAGAACATACAAAAACATAAAACAATTACAAGTACATAGCTAATTAAACATAATACAAAATATAAAATATTTCACATATTAAACATAATACAAAACATAAAACATTTCACAAAATACAATACTTGAATACATCAAGTAAACTTCGACCAATACATAAAATAAAAACACAATATCAAGATAGCACAAATACAACATAAAGTCAAAATCAAATTGCACATAAAAATAATGAACATAATCAATATAAAAAAATTATTAAAACTGACAAACATGAATACAAAAATTCGACTTAAATACCATATATTCAAATTACATTCGGCATTTTAAAGGAGAAGGGTAACTTTTTATTTTTCGATCACTATCATACAACAAATCTCAAATCATAACAAAACTAAACCACTAAAACAACCCTCAAGTACATAATGTACCACAGGACATATATTGCTAAATAATAACCAGACAAAACATAAAAATATTAAAATAGCATTACACAATTCAATACAAAATTGAAATTCGAAACTTCCAAAATTTACTTGCTAATCAAATTACTTACTCTTCTTAATTCTGAAAATTACCAAATAAACAATACAAAAATCTTAACTAACATGCATATCTTATCTAATTTCCTATCCTAAACACTATCTCATAGTCGGGGCATATCATTGTCAACTTAAAACACTGGGGTAGGTCATTATACACAGGGGCGGGGGTTCTTCGTTCCACAGCGGTCTCTGTCCGGGTACAAAAAATTGTTTGGGTGCGGAATATCTCACTACACTAAACGCAGGGTCGAACTCACTAAGATTTGAATGCGGCACTAATCTGGCTTCTTCGTCCTCCGCGAAGATGCTGCCCTGGTCTTTGTGATTATATTTATCGCTTTCCTTTCTCGTGTCCATATCTTTTGCCGTGTTGTTTCTTTGATTCGTATGCTCCTCGTGTTTCTTGATGTCCTGGTAATCTTCTGTCGTCATCGTTTCCCTGCTGATTGGAACTTCTACTATCAGCTCCACCACCTGATCTTCTGTCGAAGTTATCTTCTCGGCCGTCTCTTCCAACAGTTGATTTTCCTCTACTTCCGGCTTCTGTATGCCTCCATCTTTATGCTTTGTGGCTACTGTTGCCACATCTTCCTTTGGACGTGGTATACCAACCACCTCAGGACGCACCTCTGCTGCCAGCAGCGCCTCAAATTCAGCCGCGCTGATCTTTGCCACTGGCAACGCCTGGGTTTCGTACTCACGTGCCTGGACGGGGCCGTGACCGTAGGAAACCCGTTGCACTCCATTCCCACTGAGTGTCATTTGGCAATGACTATATGGAGGCAACACTACTTGCGTCTGTGGTTGGTAAACCACCTGATGTCCGTAGCTAAACTGATAATAATTGTGAGGCATACAGACCGGATACAACCATGGTGGATACTGATGCGTCGCCATCATCGCCGGCGTCGTGGTCGGAAACGGGAACTTCCTCCCTCGATGTCACAACTTCACTACTTAAACTTCTTAACTCATGTTGAGCAAGATGGAAACAGGGCCGTATTTTCCATCTTGTTACACAGCAAGAATTGTTTGCTTTTTCAATTGGAACACCTTATATTTTTTTATATGTTTTCAATTGTATTTTATTATCCTATATGGACATATGAATTTTGTTTTAGTTTTCCGTGGCGTTGCCAAGTTATTTTTATTAATTAAAATTTTTGACAGGATATAATGCTAAATTTAAGTTGGCATCCCTACAATAAAACGTAGACGTGAAAAACAAATTGTTTGCTAATTTTATCAACCTTGTAACTTTTACTATTCTCGAGATAGCAATGATGGCCCATTAAAATGAACACCTTGTATAATAATAATAATTTCATTTTAGGACAAAGAAAATATTACCCACTTATGTACGCAATTCTCCACTTTAACGTGACAACCAAAAATGATGGACTGTACTATAATGGTAAACAGTATTTAAATATAACTCAGGCTGATGTGGCTTTAAATAGTAAAACTGATTATAAATTTCCAAAACTAGGTAAGAAATAAACGACAAAAATACATGAATTATTATTCTAAGAATGACTTCCTCACTATTCATATTACTTAAGTAATGTTTTTATTATTAAATTTTTTTTTTTAGATAATACAACAAATCTAGAGCTCAGGACCGCATGGGAAAACGTAAAAAATAGTTCTGAAAACAAAGAATTTGCTGAAGTTTTTGAAGATGTTATCAAGGGCGTATTTCAAAATGTATTCGAGAAAGTTCCTATAAAAGAAATTTTTCCAGATAATTAATTGTTAATATGTAATAGCTATCTATCCATGTATACTATTAAATGTAATAAAATATATGCGTTTAATAAACAAAGTACCAGCATCAATAATTAATAAATTATAATTTTTCCTGCGGTGCACTCTCCATGTCAACTTGACTACCCGGAAGGTGACGTCTAGTAAACGTCGTCCACAGTCAGTGGCGTATTTTTTCTTTTCGCCGAAAGGTTTCAAACACGCCAGAATTTTTTTTTTAAAGTTTCAATAAATTTCACCCTAGAAAATCCGCCGTGCGTGTGACGTCACAGGCACTGAGAATCAGCTGAGAACATCATTCGTAGGTCTGAGTCAGAGGCGTGGCGCGTTCGAACAAGAGCCAATAGGCTGAAGCGAGTGCCTTCTTCGTCACAACAAGGCTGATACTGAATTTTACGTACTCGATTCAAATGCACTACAATTTCATTTTGATATTATGGTATTAAAAATCAGAAAAATAATGATTATATTCACTTTAATATTACTTATATATGGTAAACAATGATATCCAATAAGAATTTCTTTAAAAGCCGTAGGCTTGGAATACCCCATTCACAGGTCCCCTCGCAATAATAAACTTGAGACTCTTAACTTTTCGGAAAAAATCTAAAGGGAGACAGGAATTTATTACATTTTCTGTAGTTTTCAAGCAGATTTGTTTTAACCCTGGAGTGGTGGCTAGTGATGGGTCACTGGGAATTTCCCGTCAGGAATATTTTTATTTCCTGAAAAATTCCCGGGAATTTCTCTAAACACGTTTCCCAAAAAAAAACGGGAATTCCATTTTTGAAATTTTCGGGTAGGTATATATGAGAAAATTCCTGGAAACAAGTGGGGAAATTCCCGGGAATGAGGGAAGTTTCTGAAAATAAATTTAATGCAGGCACAGCTTTATAGACGTGTTCTAATCAATCCCGACTAATTTTTAACAGTGTTAATATTCTGATCTTTTTGTAACAATAAATGGTAAACGAAAAAAAAAAATTCTTAATAATTTTACTACAACATCACCATTTACAATATTTTTAGTGTTAGGAAATATTATGGCATAATTGGTATTTAATTTTCTCGACCGACACTGAGTTTCTTCAGTGATTCTCTGCACCCTCTGTCCGATACTAACTTTCAAGTGCCGCTCGATACGACCCTTCTATACCTGCCGCCAGATAATCTCTAGAACATTGCAGAGTCTTCTGCACTCTATAAAATTCTCAAATAATAGCGGCGTCGTTCCTTTCCCACTTGACCTTTAAGCGACTACGTGCTCAGACAGGTCAGCCGTGATGACTCATCTACGATATGTCTCGCTCATTACAATATATAAATAACTTTGTATTCCATCTGTATAGGTGATAGGAAAAAGTTTCTTAAGAATTATTTTTCGTCCAAAGGAATTTTATCAATTTCACTAAAATGTAAATAAATAAGAAATAAATCAAATTGCTTCGAATATTTTTCTACTTTTTGCGTAATAACCATCACTAAAATAATCTTCTGAGAGAAGGCTTTATAAACCAAATATTCATCAAAATTATATTTAGCGACTTTGTCATAATAATTGCATGTGAATTGTCAATAACATTGCATTTACGAAAATATTTTGTATACACATATGTCAATTAAATTAATTGTTAACCTTTAATCTGAGATAATTTTTTTCGAATGTGTGGTATATATAAATGAAATGTAAGTTCTATAAAAGTAACAGTAATTCGCAAACGAAATAAAGTAGGAAGTAAACAGTCTTCGAAATGAAGCAATTTATAGTATTATTTGTGGTGTTAGTTGGGTGTTGTGCTAATAAACCAATTCGTAAGTACTATTAGTAATAAGTATTTCTTCGACTTAATTACTTTTTTAAATATTCATAATAATATTTTTTTTTAAATAATTAAAAATGGAATATAAATATATTTAAAATTCTGTTTACAAATGATTTTTTCTACGACAATTAAGATATGTTCTTGTTGTACGTTTATTATTAGAACGGTTACATAGTATATTGTATTATTTTCCAGGGGAGAGCAAAAATTATTACAATTTTTCCATCTCAATTTTTTTTAATAACCATAAATATGTATAATTATAAAGTTTTTCGGGACTGTCACATTTTATGAATCATTAAATTTTAACCATGTCCAGTGCCAATAAAAGAAAAAGCAGAAGCTCAAAAAAACAAATTTTAACAAAAAAAATTGAACTCTTTATTATGGACGTAAAATTAAATCTCATTATTGGAGAAGAATAACCCTGCACAGTAACTCTAGCAAAATACTATAAAAAAATACTTGATAGAATAAAGGAAAAGGTTGAGCATAAATGAAATAGAGAATAAGGTTTTCGAGAAGGAAGATCTTGTACAGGACACAAACACAATCAGGATAACTATTGAACAAATGAAACGCTTTACCGAATGTTTGTAGACAATGAAATTATTCAGGATACCTAACTCTAAAATTATTAAAATATTTACTGCAAATCTTTTTCCTTGGGAAATTTCTAAAATTTTAAGGAAATTCCTAGAATCTGGCAACACTGATTTGAGATAAAATTAGCGTGCCATTTTAAAGTCATCTCATGCCATTAGGTGTGCCGTGGTAGCCGAAAACTGTATTCGTCGTGAAAATCAAAATCACAGTTCCTATTTAAAATTTTGTATATTATAGAAAAGAATCAATCTCAATAATGTAGAAAAATATATTCTTTGTTATAATTATAAAATAAAATTATAGTAACGTATAATTACATTTTAGTGTTAATCGTGCAACCGGAAGTAGTTTTTCATAAAGATTTTAATTGTTTGTCTGAAATATTCTAATTAATTATGAATATATGAAAAGTTTGGTATATAATAATTTAATATAATGTCATAAGCTAAAATTTTTCAGTTCAATTTGTTTCTATCTAGCCCCATTTAACTATTAGAAATAATTAATGATTTGGTAAATTTGTTACATTTGCGGTTAATTGGTTTACCTAGGGAAATAAATGTTTTGAATTTGACAGTGACAAATATTATAATTGACAGTGAAAATATTATAAAAATAATTATCGAGTACTCTAAAAGGAATTGTACTATTACTGTCAGTTCGAAATATTTTAATAACTCATAACGCACGGATACTCCAATATTACAATTTGTATATATTGCATATTAATAAAAAGTTTAAAGGACACCCGAGAGGTTATGTGCTGGCCACATCAGATTTTTATATTTGGTAGTTTAAATAAAGTACAGTAATAAATGTGTATTATTTACTAGGCCTACAATCATCATTTAGCTATAAATATAAATATTTGCAAATGATTCTACACAATAATTTTTAAAATGTATTTTTCAAACAAAAGGTAATTAATTTTTGAAAAATAATGTTTTTTTTTCTTTTTTAGCTCACTACATTAAAACCTGCAGTAGAAATGATCCACATTTGAGCACATGCTTTGCAAATAGTGCCAATATGGCTATGAAATTCATTGCACAAGGTAACAATAATTATTATAAATCATAAAATATAATTAGTATTAATATAATGTATCTAGGAGAATAATGTACATGTTTAATTATTTTAGGAGATAAAAATTATAATATCAATCCTCTTCTTCCTCTAAATTGGAGAGAATTATTAATTATTGACTTGTCTCCCTTAAAATTAATGCTTTTGGATATCAAAGTCTACGGTACTGAAAATATGACTATTACAGATCCCATGTAAGTATTTGAAATTTAAGTGCTAAATAGTTTTCTTAAATCTTATAATAATGATACTGCAGAAGAAGTGCATTATAGTACTAGTCAAGTGTTATCATTGTTTTACAAGTCAAATAATGTTTTCATTGTTGTACAATAGTATATAGCTAGTCGGACAATGGGGTATGTGACCAAACTTTAATTTTTACGTAATATGATACTAGACTAATTAAATTACCTGAAATTTTTTAAATCGTTTTATTGATTAAAACAACCTTTTTTAATTTTAGTTCTGTAATTTTTTATTTATAAAACCCAACATTTCGGCAACATAAACTCCTGTCTTTTTCAGGGTAATAACAAATACAAATGATGTATTTGTCATTCTTTATTTTTCCCCAAATTGACTTTTAATAATGAAAAAACTGCTATTAAAATGATAACCTTCAAAACGCGGCTGAATTACACCACTTGTCCAGTGACGTACCTATTAAAGTTTTTATCTAACTTGTTTCAAACGTCAAATATGATTTAACTTCCAAACTGACAAAATGAATAATCTTTTGTAAATATAGTTGCATACAAAAGCCTGACAATGCTTTAAATCACAGACTGTCCATTTTACCAACTTTCAAACGAGCTAAACCACTATATTTGGGATCTGGCATCCATACGTAAATAACTTCACACCAGACCCTACAGACGTCACTATTTTTGAGACATTTTTTTAGTATGATACCTTAAAAGGATATTATATAACATAAAATGTAAATATAAAAGAATTGCATAATATGGAGCAACAAATTAGACATTGTAGGTTCGATCTAAACAAAAAAAAAGTTCACTTATTTTTTTTGCAAGACCTTATTATAATACTAATGCTACAATAAATTTAATTTTAGAATTAACTTGGAAACAAAATCACTTCAATTCACTTTTATAAATCCTCAAATTATCTGGAAGAGTAAATATGTAGCAGTTGTAGAAGAAAACGGAATATCTGTTCAAACCGATGGTTTTGCAGAAATAGTTTTCAGTAAGTACAATTTTGCGTTTTATTGAATTTCTTAATAAATATCTGCAATACAATAAAAATATGATACAGGTGATGGAAAATTTGCAATGCTCTTCGAATACATTCTCGAAAAACGGAATGGAATAGAATACGCCAACATCACTAAATACGACTCAGATTTTCTCAACTTCAACTTACATTTCAATCTGGACAATTTAGGTAAGTGTTTTTTATTTATTTTACTGATCATTATTTACAAATTCGAAATTCATTCACCAAATTACCAATAAATAGTTTTTTTTAATAATAGTATAAATATTAAGAACTTAATAATGTTTTACTTTTCGAAAATAATTGTTGACAATTGAGATCGGAATTCTTTACCGTTCATAATACTTGTACTAATTTTTGCACGACCACAATTAAATTTCATCATTCTATAACTAATTGTTTTTGAGTTATGCGAAAAATTCAAAAAACCCTTCGAGCAAAATGCCCTTTTGCTACTGCCGATAAAGTGGAGATGTGCCTTACTAGATTTTATAGCAGTCCTATATACGTACATACGTACAAACGTCACGTCAAACTAGTCAAAATGGATTCAGGGATGGTCAAAATGGATATTTCGGGTAGAATGTGAAAACCTAATTTTTTCGCGATTACAAGTAAAAATATATCCAAAAAACGAAAATCAGTTTCCATTGTATTTTCCAAACATTCTTGTCATTTGTAAAGTTTTTTGTCTAAGAAATAATTACGAAAATAATGCGTATTACTAATAATACAATTATTTATCAATAATTGTATTATTAGTAACTACAATTTTAATTTTAATAGCAATAAATAAATGTACTATTTTTTTGTGCATTTGTATTAAATATTTATTTACTTTACTACTACTAGTTTTTTTAGACAAAAATGGTAAATATTTTTATCAAAAAAATACTACACAAATGTTTTGTTAGTATCAAAACTAGTAAATACTTAAATGTATTAATTAATATTCGCAACAATTTATAGGCACAGTAATGTTTTGCAATGTTACATTACAAATTATAAAAAAATATTGCTATGTTAAAATTAGACATGCTAAGTAAATTATAAATAATTATATATACATATATTTAAATAATTATCATAGTAATTAGTGTTGCCGTCTAGACAAGACTTTGCAAAATTTTGGATTGTCTAGAAATTTCAAGGCAAGAGTTGACTATGTCTAAGTCTAGATTAAAAAGACTAGATTGTTTCAAAACTACAATAATCTGCGAATACGCTTTAGACAAGGAGATATATTTCTTCAGCAACGTTTTTTTTTTCTCTTTTACAATCACTATTTTAGTTCAGACGGAACAATCTTCGCTTTATATATTTATATTACGAAACTTTAAAATTTTTAATAAATGTGGCTAGTAATTTAGAGTCTAGCGTATTCTCATCTTGATCTAGAAAGTCTTGTCTTGTCTTGAAATTTCAAGATAAAACTTTTGCCATTCTTGTCTTGACAATTTAGACAAGACAAGACAAAACAGGAGTCTAGAAAGTCTAGATCTAGACGGCAACACTAATAATAATTTCGCTTTCTATGTTACTTTATGTTTTTCTGAGTCAATCATAATTTTTCCTAGTAAATAATTTTCGGTAAAAATAACAAGAACACTGTTTATATATAGGGAGCTCAGTAGGATCATAGACGCTAGGTTTATTAAAAAGTTTAGTAAAATACTAGACCCTAGGTTTATAATAGATGCACAGTTAAATAAATAAATGCTAAGTACGAAATTTTTAGCTATGTTTATTATATTTGCGGTAAATATTAGTAATAGGAATTTATATTGTTTGTTAATTTGGTGAAATAAAAGGTTTTGTTTTGGTTAGGTTAGGCTATGTCCCCAAATCATGCTTTATTATCTACGACTTGAAAATAGCTAATATCATTTTTACCGTGTGGATGAAATATCCATACAGTGTCCATTATTTGTATCCAGCAAAATTATTAAAATACTTTAAAATATTTCATTATTTTACAGTTTATACTAGGCAAAAAGAATTAAATTACTTTAGAATTTTATATTATTATACATTTGCTTTTCTTCAATATATACGAGTACTTAGAAAATATATTTAGCAAACAAATACGTAGTAATTTTATTTATTAACTTTGTAAAATAGAATACAACAAAATGTTAACAAATAATTACAAGCCATTAATATTATGTTGAAAGAAAAACATTTTTTCTAGACAACTGTTGATATTTATTATCATTTGCTATATGTTGTAAGTGATACCGAAAAAATTATAGGTACTAAAAGTATTTTTCAGTAGTATACCAAATAATAACAACTTACATATCAATTAATATTATGTTGAAAGAAAAACTATATATTTCCCAAAACTAAGTATTTTTATTAACAATCGCTTTATGTTTAAGACATTTTGATATTTAGAGATTTTGATGAATTCCCACAAATTGAACTTTAAATAAACTATTTTAATATTTTAATAGAAACATTACAAAAATAACCATTCAAATTTTCAAATTGACGAATAAAATTCCAAAATCTTATACCGGGCGATCGACAAGACATCGACAATAAAAAAACAAATGCCCGAATTTAGAACCCTGTACTCTTAAAAATTATTATATGAATAAAAAATGATTTCGTACTTTTCTCAAGTATCTTATTTTTGGGCCTTTTTTTCATATTTATGCATTTAAATCAATAGATTTTAATTTTAAAAATCAATGATTTTTATTAAAGATAAAATAAATACGAATTATAATAACAATTTAATTATTTTCTACGACACTATTAACAATTTACCAAAATATGTTTGTATATAATAATATCTTAATGTTAAATTTTAATTTATCACTTAAAAGAAAAATATAAATATTTAAAAGTATAACTAAAAATAAAAATGTTTTGTTACTGTTCCTACTTTTATTCACATGAATCGTTTTGGTTTTATTACAGATTTCTTTTCGTTTATGAAATAAAATATTTTTATTGCTTTAAAAACAAAAGTGCAGTAAAACTTGGATATATTTAAAAATTAAAAAAAAAAACAAATAAATCATGATATAATTTTATCCTTATAATAAAAAATAAAGAGGAGGAAGCGAGGGAGGAAGGGGATTCGTATTCGCAGATAAACCAAGTATAAGATTTTTTTTATTTTTGACTCTGTTTTCTATCAATCTCATTAAATCATTGTATTATATTCCAACAAAAAATGACATTGACCATTGAACTTGAAAAGATTCATTCAAAATATTTTTCATAAAAAAAATTGATAGCTTATCTGTGCATGTGTTTACCATTAATTTTTTATAAAAGTTTTTTCATCTTTTTATGCTAATTTCCGTCGTTTCATTCTTGCTTCATTATCCTAATTGTTATAAAATGTTTTCTTTTACAGACACCAATCCAGTAATACAAAAAGAATGGGAAAAAGTAAACAAGGGTTTCGTAAACGAACAAGTGACTGTCGCTTGTGGGCAAGTTGTCAGCGAGTATATAAATAAAATATTAAATGTTATACCATTTGATAAAATATTCCCACATTAATATAAATTATTATTAATATAATAGTAAAATGTTAAAAAAAAATTTACAGCATTTTTGGCTGCTCTGTATTGTGCTCTAGTTTCAGTGGGGGAAGAATTACAGCATTCTACAGTGTTTCTTTTTTCTTGTAATTTTATGGTTTGATTTTGGTCATAATAAGAAATTTGGCCCTCAAGGAAATTTTGAAAAGCGGCGCCCATGTCTTTACGAATATATTTGTAGATATAGTTCTTAACTTAGTTATGTATATATGCTGTTATTTTTTGTTATTAAATAAATTTTTATCGTTGTTATTTAATATAAAAAAATGTTGTTTGTTTTTTATTCCCCATATAAAATGTCAGGTCATACACTCTCTACGTCAACTAGAAGTGTCTGGATTATGTGACGTCTGCTAAATGTTCTTTACTGTAAAAATATACCATACTGTAACGAGCATGACTCATTCCCGATAACTCATCGCGGTCGACCTGTGTGGTCAGGTAGTCTCTCTAAATAGGTCACGTGTAATACGAGCAACACAGTTAGTTGGTAATGTTATAGAGTACGACAGGCTCTAGAAGGTTCTAGAATAATTACCCACAGGTATAAAAGTCTCACGTCCTGCAGAATAGGGCAGAGTGGAATCGAGACGAGTCAGTTTGCAGACCGGTTCAGTCTAGTCCAGTTGAGAACAGCGAAATGCAAAAAATGAATATTAGTTAATAATTTGTGGGTTAAGTGTGTATTATTAATTGTTAAGTTTGTTACTTTTGTCGTTGTTCAATAAAATTGTAACAATAAATAAATATTCGTGTTTTGTGACTTTTTACATTTCACCCATATAAATAAACGTTACAATAAGATCTTACACTATTTTTCATTTTTGACTTTAATCAATAGAATAATGAAAAATTTTAAACTGGTATTTTTCCCCAAATTGTCTTTTAATAATGAAAAAATGCTATTAAGCCGATGTTCTTCAAAACGCAGCTAAATTACCCCACTTCCCCCCTTTGTCCAGTGACGTATCAAGGTTCTTTCCCAACTTCACTTCATTTCAAACGTCAAATATGTTTTAACTTCCAAACTGACAAATTGAATAATCTTGCGCAAATTTCGCAAATATAATGGCACATAAAAGCCTTACATTGCTTTAAATCACAGAATGTCCACTTTACCAACTTTCAAACACGCCAAACCACAATATTTGAGATCTGGCATTCACACGTGGATAACTTCATACCATAACCTACGGACATCACAATTTTGCGACTTTTTTAGTATGATACTTTAAATCGATATTATATAACATAAAATGTAAATAAAAAGAATTACATCATATAGAGCAACAAATTAGACATTGTAGGTTTGCTTAAAACAAAAAAGGTTCACTTAATTTTTTTGCAAGACCTCATTGGTGATTATAAGCTAGATCGCTGCGAAAATAGCGGCAATTCTCAGAACTATTCTTTCCAGGATACATTATATTGAATTGTATGAGCACACAAGTGGAACTAGAAAACTAATTAAAGGTCATGTTATATAGATTTAATAAGACGCAGTCACAAAAGTAACGCTTAAGATCTTAATATTAAAATAATACTTCAAAACCTTTTATTAAAATTTAAGCACCTACCAAAAAATATGCAGTTTCAGATATGGTAATCTACTTAAAAAAAATAAAATGAAAAATATACAATGGCCTCAATCTTTTTATCAAATTATTGTTATTTATTGAAGTAAATGTAATAATATAATAATAATAATACACGATAAAGTTGATAACAAAGCGAAATTGTCAATAATTTTAATTATATGTTTACTTATAATTTAATATACGACCTTTTTACCTAGATATGGGTGATATATTTTCTAGATATGACAAGTTCTTTAATTTCGAAATTTTGATTTATAAACAATGTTTATTTATATTTAACATCTGTTATTGTACGTTACAAATATATTAAATGACATACATATTTACTCCTTAAGACTGAAAAGAAACATATATTTAAATTAGTGTCATAATTTCTCTTATATATAAGAACAAAAAGTTATTTGAAAGACAACTTATTGTTTCTTCAATAGAAAAGTAATAAGTGCGAAAAAAATGAAGTTTTCCGTTTTCATTTTATTTGCAACATTTTCTGTGTGTGTTACCCAGAAACCATTACGTAAGTATTTTTTTCTTCCATTGTTAAAATATGTTTTAAACCATTAATTGAGAATTATATATTTTACATATTTAGAGGCCTATTTTGTACAAAAATAATATAACCGCGGATACAAGGGGAGGGTAATGGGGGGTAACTACCCCCCCCCCCTGATATTTGGCTTATTTATTTGAATAAATAATGTATGTCAAAAAATCTGAACGAAAACAGAAAAGTTTAAATTTACAGAGTGGTTCCTAGAAAATAGTTATTTACGTATCAATTTATGAGTTTGCGAGCGCTATAATAGAACGAATCTGGGATAAAAGTTCATGCAAGCTCACGCCATAAAACACTCATCCAGGAACAGATCGTTCCCGCACTTGATATGTAAATTACTACTTATTGTTTTTTGACATATACATATTGTAATAGACTATTATTTAAATATTATTTCCCCCTTCGCATATTTTAATATTAAATAAACGAATGATATTATTTCAGCGTCCTACATTAAAACCTGTAGGAGAAGTGATCCGAAGTTGAATGAGTGTTTTCAGACTAATGCAGATATCGCCATTGCAGCCATGCAAAGTGGTAAGAATTAGATGTATAATCATTAATTCATTACCATATACAAGAACTGTCTAACTTGTTGCAGACTAGAATTGCCTTATTATTTCTCCGATTATTCGCGATTAACTTATTTTTTTCTATAGCAGATGTTAAAGTGTAATTTTATCAACTCAAAATAGTGGATAAAGTAGCACTTTAACCGCAAGGGTAGATAAAGTAACACTTTAACAGCAAGGGTAGATAAAGTACTTTAACTTTTGTTTATTAGAAGTAAATTTTCATAACAACGCACACTACTGACATTTTAAAATTGTTCTTAAATATTAATTTCATTTTTCTATTTCTTTTCTCTTCAAAACCTGCTATAGAAAAAAATAGAATTTTGTACACGACGATAAAATTAAATTATCGACTCGCGAAAAATAATTCACTCGCGATTATATCGCTCGTGAATTAACACTTTTCGCTTGTGGATAAAATATTATTTTATCGTCTTGTATAAAAAATAACTATTAGTTTATAGTTTATTGATATATTGTACACGCTCCCCAAAGTCGGAGTCCTCAAAATTTTATTTTTTGACAGCCTCGTCACGTCTCACGTACTAAAAACACCTTCTTCACGCCCTTAATACAAAAATAACTATTTAGTAACATTTTCGTGAACCTTTTAGATAATGAGGTAAAATAAAAAAAAATTGTCACAAATTTCATTATTTCCTTCAATTCAATAAAATATTTTTTCTACTCCTGCTTTGAAAATACAATTTTCTGGTTTGTTTTTCATGTTGAAAGTGACTCTTTGCAGCACTGCGTGCTGCAAAACTTTGCAGCACTAATAAATGTTTGTTGCATTGTTGCTGTCATGGATACGCATCACTTGCGCATCACAAATACAAAATTTGCAATAAATGTCAAATCATGTTTAAAAAATAATTGTTTATTTCCTTGCTTTTTATCTTGCAGGAGTAGAAAAAATAGTGTGTATAACACGTGTTGAAAGTCCTTTGTCGAACACAAACGATTGCAACCTTCGCTTCGCTCAGGCTGCAATTTTCGTCTTGGTTCGACAAAGATAGACTTTCAGCACTTGATATACAAATAACTATTTTTTCTAATTTTGTCATATAAAGTGTCACTTTTTAAAACTGACGAACTTATGTTTCGAAACGTCACATTTCACATAGCCAGTACAATGATAACTTTAATAATTATTATTTATCGATTTATTCGAAAAATTTGAAAAGAAGCATTGTTTCATTTTTCATTGTTTTTGTTACTGGATCAAATTATTATTAAAATACCTGAACGGTCGTTAATTTATGGAGTAAAATGGTATCGAAAAAAAGTTACTAATAAATATGCCCCCTATTCTGTAACACAGTGGTTAATTTTTAACCAGTTGCTAATTTTTTGCTCCAATGAAAATATATAGCACTAGAAAAAATGTCAAAACTTATTGTTTCTTCAATAGAAAAGTAATAAGTGCGAAAAAAATGAAGTTTTCCGTTTTCATTTTATTTGCAACATTTTCTGTGTGTGTTACCCAGAAACCATTACGTAAGTATTTTTTTCTTCCATTGTTAAAATATGTTTTAAACCATTAATTGAGAATTATATATTTTACATATTTAGAGGCCTATTTTGTACAAAAATAATATAACCGCGGATACAAGGGGAGGGTAATGGGGGGTAACTACCCCCCCCCCCCTGATATTTGGCTTATTTATTTGAATAAATAATGTATGTCAAAAAATCTGAACGAAAACAGAAAAGTTTAAATTTACAGAGTGGTTCCTAGAAAATAGTTATTTACGTATCAATTTATGAGTTTGCGAGCGCTATAATAGAACGAATCTGGGATAAAAGTTCATGCAAGCTCACGCCATAAAACACTCATCCAGGAACAGATCGTTCCCGCACTTGATATGTAAATTACTACTTATTGTTTTTTGACATATACATATTGTAATAGACTATTATTTAAATATTATTTCCCCCTTCGCATATTTTAATATTAAATAAACGAATGATATTATTTCAGCGTCCTACATTAAAACCTGTAGGAGAAGTGATCCGAAGTTGAATGAGTGTTTTCAGACTAATGCAGATATCGCCATTGCAGCCATGCAAAGTGGTAAGAATTAGATGTATAATCATTAATTCATTACCATATACAAGAACTGTCTAACTTGTTGCAGACTAGAATTGCCTTATTATTTCTCCGATTATTCGCGATTAACTTATTTTTTTCTATAGCAGATGTTAAAGTGTAATTTTATCAACTCAAAATAGTGGATAAAGTAGCACTTTAACCGCAAGGGTAGATAAAGTAACACTTTAACAGCAAGGGTAGATAAAGTACTTTAACTTTTGTTTATTAGAAGTAAATTTTCATAACAACGCACACTACTGACATTTTAAAATTGTTCTTAAATATTAATTTCATTTTTCTATTTCTTTTCTCTTCAAAACCTGCTATAGAAAAAAATAGAATTTTGTACACGACGATAAAATTAAATTATCGACTCGCGAAAAATAATTCACTCGCGATTATATCGCTCGTGAATTAACACTTTTCGCTTGTGGATAAAATATTATTTTATCGTCTTGTATAAAAAATAACTATTAGTTTATAGTTTATTGATATATTGTACACGCTCCCCAAAGTCGGAGTCCTCAAAATTTTATTTTTTGACAGCCTCGTCACGTCTCACGTACTAAAAACACCTTCTTCACGCCCTTAATACAAAAATAACTATTTAGTAACATTTTCGTGAACCTTTTAGATAATGAGGTAAAATAAAAAAAAATTGTCACAAATTTCATTATTTCCTTCAATTCAATAAAATATTTTTTCTACTCCTGCTTTGAAAATACAATTTTCTGGTTTGTTTTTCATGTTGAAAGTGACTCTTTGCAGCACTGCGTGCTGCAAAACTTTGCAGCACTAATAAATGTTTGTTGCATTGTTGCTGTCATGGATACGCATCACTTGCGCATCACAAATACAAAATTTGCAATAAATGTCAAATCATGTTTAAAAAATAATTGTTTATTTCCTTGCTTTTTATCTTGCAGGAGTAGAAAAAATAGTGTGTATAACACGTGTTGAAAGTCCTTTGTCGAACACAAACGATTGCAACCTTCGCTTCGCTCAGGCTGCAATTTTCGTCTTGGTTCGACAAAGATAGACTTTCAGCACTTGATATACAAATAACTATTTTTTCTAATTTTGTCATATAAAGTGTCACTTTTTAAAACTGACGAACTTATGTTTCGAAACGTCACATTTCACATAGCCAGTACAATGATAACTTTAATAATTATTATTTATCGATTTATTCGAAAAATTTGAAAAGAAGCATTGTTTCATTTTTCATTGTTTTTGTTACTGGATCAAATTATTATTAAAATACCTGAACGGTCGTTAATTTATGGAGTAAAATGGTATCGAAAAAAAGTTACTAATAAATATGCCCCCTATTCTGTAACACAGTGGTTAATTTTTAACCAGTTGCTAATTTTTTGCTCCAATGAAAATATATAGCACTAGAAAAAATGTCAAAACATTGTAATGTTTGTTTTTATTTATCAAAAATTTTAGCACCTTCTTAAGAAAATATGGAAATTTATTTCTGCCGATCTGGTTGCTGCCGGTCGGTGCCGAACATTGTATATTTATAATATGTATCAATATTTAATATTTTTTAATTGTAGGTGATACAAGTTATGGTATTCCCTCTTTGCTACCTTTGAAATGGCAGCAAACTTTACAAATTGAATTACCTCCCTTAAAATTAACACTTCACAACGTTGAAGTATACGGGCTAGAAAACGCGACTGTACTAGACGCAAAGTAAGTCAATAATATTAAATTCTTTTCTACAAAACTGATACACATAAGCCGTGAGTTAAAAATAACATAAAATACATTTTAGGTTGAATTTAGCTGAGAATCAAATAGCGTTTACTTTAGCTGACCCCGCAATTATTTGGAGAGCTACATATGATGCTTCTTTGACAACAAATGGTACCGTTTCTAACGTAAATGGCAATCTACTATTTAGTTACGGTAAGTAGGTATATAAGAGTCAAAAGAAAGCAGTAGCGTAACTAGAAGAAGTAGCAACACTATGTCGGCATCATTAATATTTCATTAATTATTAAAAGTATTACGGAAATAAGTAAAAATTATTTCTTGACAATTGTATTATTGATGTTGGATTTACGTTGTGTTTGATTTAATTAAAAATCGTTCAAAATTAATTATATAACAGGTTCCAAGTGAGATAGATTAAAATATTTAGTATTATTAGTGAATTTTAGTTATACCACTGAAAGAAAGCCTCACAAATGATGGATTTTAGTCTGGTTTTAAAAAGTTTATGACAACTTCGGCTAATGTAAGTCAGTTTCCTTTTCTGAGGGAGGAGGCCGAAAATTCTTTAGAGTTGTTATAAATTTTTTTAAACCTGATTAAAATCTAGATTTTTTTCTTCCAATTAATTTAATGTTAATTTGAATTTTAGTTAACGACAAATACCCATTGAACTTCAGATACGATTTACAAACAATTAATGGGTTAGAATACGCCAACGTATCTAGATGGGCCGCTAATTTTACGGACTTACATATCGATATGAAACTCAGCAACATAGGTATGTAAAAAAAAGTTTTTTTCTGGTCCCATGCATGAAATATTTACTTCACGCATCAATTTTCATGTGTGAAGCTTGATTTGTTATAGTATGCGTAAAGTAAATAGTTTAGTTTTAACGGATACAATAAATATCTTTATATGTATATACGTAAATCATGTGTTGGTAAATTGTATATTGTATGTAATTTTAAATTTACAACTTCGTGTCAAATATAAATCTAAGTCTAGCAAGCATTCAAAAATTATAAATAAATAATTTCTAAGCAATCTAATACAAATTTTATGGTCTTACAGGTTATGTCACTTAAAAAATATAAAATTATTATATTTCCTTATAATATTTTAATACTATTTTGCCAGTATTATTTATTTTAAAAAATACTACTAAATACATCAGATATTTGAGTGATACAGAGACTATACTTTAAAACAATGACAATATGAAGAAAAAAATATATTTTATTGTAAGGTCGTAGAAAAATTATAGTATATAAACTTGTGTGAAGCCTGAAATTTCAGCTTCACACAATTACCACATAATATACTATTTTAAAACGTCGTAAAAGTGATCTCTTTTGTAACATGATTCATAAGGTTGAAGTATAATTTCTACGACGCCGGAGTAGAAATTTTTACTTTTACGCCACCGGAGTAAACGGCAACTTTGCCCCAATTTAACCGACTACGTATCTCTTACGGTTCTCGAAATCCCAATGGTTAGACTCTTAAAACGGACACCCTGTATATAGACACTTAATGTAAAATGAACACTTGTAAATTAAGACTTTATAGTTTACTTTAAAAAAAATCAATTATGAATTTATTATGGCGCCATTTTACCAAAAAGAAAACCGATTCAGAATTTTCATAGTTACGCCACTGACACAAAGTATTACTTTTACTCTTAATAACACAATACACTATTGAATATTGATTAAAAACAAGTCAAAAACTTACTTTTCATTGACGTCAATAAGAAATCTGAAACAAACAAAAAAAATTAAAAAAACATACAAATGATATGATTGAGATGCATTACTATATTAAGAGATGAACAAAAAAAGTTATTCTTTATTCTAGATTGCGAAATATTACTTCTGCATTTGTGAAAGTTTTTTCCTTTTCCCAAAACTATATCCCAAAATTAGTATAGAGAAAATGTTACAATAACATTCAAAATGATAGGTATCAAAAAGCGAAGAAGACAATTAAATGACAGATTGATTTAATTGTGATCCTATATTTTACGAAAAGAAATTGCAGTATGTAAGTCTTCCGCATTCTTTAAACAACATGACAAAAAAAAATAATCATTTCACTTGTTGTCATGTAAATATTAACTTATCATGTTAGTTTTTGAAAAAATATATTTTTATTTTAGTAGTTTTATATTTATCTTTTATTTATTTATTTATTTTTAACTGTAAAAAAATTTAAAATCAATTTTTTTTTATTACTTATAACCTTGATTAATGAACTCTAATTTGGTAACATTAAAAACACTTCATACAAATATTTTGATACTAATCGTAATTTATCTACTATATAAAAAATTAAATATTAATAATTTCCATTCATGCATAACACGCTATCTAGACCTAAAGTATTTATTTTTTAAAATTAATTACTTTTTTAATTTATAAAAAAAATAATAAGACCAAAGTTCTGTTTGTTAATAACAATTAATAATTTATAAAATGACGTCAAAACTTTAATTTAAAAAAGAGAGCTACTTTTTTTAAGTACAAACAAAATTAATTATAATTAATTTATACCAATATGTTATTATAGTTATTTATAGAATAAATGTATTACATTACAAATACCACATGTGAGCCATACAACACTATCCAACACATTTTAGTCATCCCTAAAATATATAACAGCTATTCATGCAACTAGTGTGTAAAGTAAGTGATTTTAGTTGAATGCTGGAAATTATAGCACAACATTTTTCTTACAACCGAAATAGTAATAAAAATTAATTTGTAAATTAATCCATTGATAAATGTGTTTACGTTGCCTAGCACTAGTGAGTGAAAAGTATCTCTTTACAAACTCAAAAAAAGGTATGAAGTATGTACTTTATGCCCGTCTGTAGGAAAAAGTTTCTTTTTGACAGTTCACATTTTAAAATGACATTTAGTAAACATATAAAGTAAATATATGTACACTTTTTGTTTGACATATTAAACTCACAAAAAGTGTAAGTTATGGATATACAATTTAAATTTGTTATGTAATTTAAACAAGCTAATCGAATAAAAACAAATTAAGAATCAAAAGTAAGGTTAACAAACTGAAACATCATATATAAAAATAAATGCAGCCTACTTCATTTTTCTGAATATTAAGAAAAAAGCAAATATTCATGATAGTCTTCTCAGCCTTGGTGTATAATACGCTATTATTTACCGGTTTAAGATAATAGATTTTTTTATTAATGTTCTGAAATAAATATAGGAAAATACTGGTACACTCTATTTTTCGCTGTTGATCATCAATTGCAACCACGTGATTCAAATTGTTAGGTGGGGGTATTGATTACACCATCTAATCGGGTGAAATCGTGTGATTTCCGAAGTAAATAAATATCAAAACTGAAAGTATTATATACAAATATTATAATGGATGAAACATACAAAGAGATTTGTAGATTAAATTAACGAAACAACTAACACACAATGAAGCACAAATTGTCCACGCCAAGATCACATTCATAAATGACATAATTAATTTTTATAAATATTTAATACTGCATCTATTTCATTTTTGTCGTTGGCTGGACGCATATAACCCTCTGTAATAAATATGATAATAGGAAAGCGTATAAATATCTCATCTATGATATATGTACACGACAAAGATGCAAGATAAAAACGGGGAAGTTTAGTTTATTTTTTTATTTTATCAAGATTGCCCTCAAAAGTGATATTCTACATTTTATTTCACCAAGAGATACCTAGATTTCTCAAAAAATGAAATTTTATACAAAAATGACGTCAGTGTGGCTCGCGGAGAACGTATCATCTATCTTAACCAGCGCGCGCTGGGTTCCCATGGCAACAGAGAAGCGTGTGGTTTAATGCCTCAAAATATAACCTACGTTCAAAAAATCAGATCTCACCATGCCTTCTGCGCATGCGTATAACTCACTTGTGACGTCAGTGTGGTTCGAAGATAAATCATTAATTATAAATAACTGGCAACATCATTTTAACTTTCAATTACATTTTAAGTTATAATTATTCATATACTTACGACTAAAAGATATTCCACATGTAATTTCAACTACGTTAAACTTCCCCATTGATGAGTTGAGGATCAACTGCGGGAAATAAAGTATACATAGTGTTATATTCTAACGGGAACTATATTGTGGAAAGTGCACTACAGTCTTCTTAAATGACAAAGGACTATTAACAGTAAACAATTTTAATATTTTAATACTTTTTATTACAGATTCCAACCCTGACATCTTCAGAGAATGGGGAAAAGTAAAAGGACGTTTAGAGGAGTCAAATGACGTCTATATGATTTGCGCTGAAACTATAGCAATGTTCATGAATAAAATATTCAACGTTGTACCATTCAATATAGTCTTCCCTAATTAATATATTTATATATGTCGATATGTTTACTTAATTATAGGTAGAGGTTAGTATGATAAAACCATTTTATAGTCAACATTTTTAAGGAGTTAAGAGAAGTCATCAATTTGTGCAACTAGACTATGACGTCACGAAGTACAACGTTTATATCTGAATTAATTTATTCCATGAAAAATTTTAAAAACACTTGTCCCTTTTCTTCACAATTATTTATTAAAATAAAACAAAATGTACATATCAACTACACTGTAGTCATCTTCAGTTGTACAAATATTTGTACAACTGAAGATGACTACAGTGTAGTTGAAATGTACATTTTGTTTTATTTTAATAAATAATTGTGAAGAAAAGGGACAAGTGTTTTCAAAATTTTTCATATATTTTTCCTTCACGTTAACTCTAACTAATTATTCGTAATTTATTCCAAATGTATGCATAATTGGTTTAAATTTTAATAACTAAAAATAACAATCATGACATACATAGGTATAGTGTTACTCGTGCAGAATCAGCTATTTCCCACTTGTGTGATTCCAACACTCGACTTCGTCTCGTGCCGAAGTTTTTACACCTCGTGAGAAATAGGCGACTTTCTGCACTTATACTATTAAGCATTAAAAATATTGGTGGAGTTAGAATAAAATAACAATTAATTTATAAAAAATTTTAATTAATTTTTAGGTTAATTATTATGTACACATATTTTTGTTTTTATTATATACTAAAATAAATTTTTATTTATTACATTTGTAAAACACTTATCGATAAATTAACATGAAATAAGAAGAAAATATTGGTAGACACAAAAAATGACTTTGATTTAAGTTAATAAGGTTGTAATTCCAATATTATCAAAATAATAACCTATTGCATCAATATAACTTGAATATCAAGTTACTTGTATGTCAAGGTCAAATGGTATAATTAACATTGCAGTAAAATTTTAATTAGCATTTATAGCTTAAAATTTAAAATATACTGGTAAGTACATTATGCTCACGAGCGTAGTCAGGTGTTTTTTCCAGGAGGGGAAATAATAATGGAGAAGTTTAGCGTGGTTGAAATTACATGTGAAATAGCTTTTAGTCATAAGTATATGAATAATTATAGCTTAAAATGTAATTGAAAGTTAAAATTATGTTGCCAATTATTTATAATTTATGATATATCTTCGAGCCACACTGACGTCACGAGTTATGTGCTTGCGCAGAAGGGATGGTCAGACCTGACTTTTTGAACGTAGGTTGTATTTTGAGGCATTACACCATACGCTACTTTGTTGCCATGGAAACCCAGCGCGCGCTTGTTAAGATAGACGATATGTTCTCCGCGAGCAACACTGACATCATTTTTGAATAAAATTTCATTTTTTGAGAAATCTAGGCGCTCTGGGTGAAATAAAATGTAGAATATCACTTTTGAGGGCAATCTTAATAAAATAAAAAAATACGCTAAACTTCCCCATTACTATTTGCCCATTCTTTTATTTTTTTTAATAACCATAAATATGTATAATCATAATGTTTTTTGGGCGTCAGCTTTTTTTAATATTTTATATTTTATCTAATTTCTCAAACTGGCCAATATATTTTCCTATGTTGTATTCGTCTGCTGCTAATAGGGTAAATGACCATTTTTTTTTCATCCATTTTATAATACTGTAAAAAAATAATTCGTATTTTTTCATATTTTTTTTTCTCAAATTGCTTAATTATTGGTAATCCCGGACAAAACGAATAATAAAGTTTTGGAGAAGGGATATGCCACGTAACGTAGTAAAATTAGATAGAGATTTGAATTCATTCCATAAAAATCATCTATCATAGAATAATGCAGATTACCCAGGGTCCATGTTTAAAACGATGTATGTAAACACTAAACAGTCTTCGAAAATCATATAACATTCACAATGTTAACAGTTGGCATTTCAATGCCAATCTAATTTACACCAAAATAATCTTATATGTAATATAAAAATATTTTTATTTTCTTTTATGAATTGCTTGTATTGATATCTTACCCATTGTTTCATTAGTATTTATGACTAATTTATCATTAACAACATTCATTCGATATCATTAAGTAAAAAAACTAAGTTCATTAAATATGCACTATTAGCATAGTAAACTGCTCTCTCATTCTCCTAAGTGTCGTTAGAGCTGTTACATAAGTTTTAATTTCAAATGCTAATTATGCTAATATAATATTGTAACGTGTAAAAATAATTCAAACACGAATACTTATATATCTAAATTTAATAAACAAATAATAAATCATAAAAAAATAATAAAAATAAGTAACACTAAGAATAAACAAATATATACACTAATTTAAGAGTAATAATTATTAATTGACTTAAACACTAATCTTTATTTACACACTTAATACTATGCACTATTTATTTACAAGATATTGATGTCACCAATTATTTATGTTTACCACTCGTGGTGAAATTTTTATACCTACGGGCAGCTAATCTCAAACATTCCAGAGCCTTTTGGACTACCCAAACAAAAGCAGCGTCGCTCCTATCTCACTTTAGTACGAGTTTCGCTCGTTACAATATATAGTTCTTATCATTATCATTGGTGATCACAATGGTTAATTTTTAGTTTTTATACTTTTTTCCTTTAATTCGACAGTCGTCATATAGCCTATTTTGACTCTGTAGAATGATCTTTGTGTAATAACTTTTTTATATATTGTTCTTTTCTTTTTCACAGTATTTCACAATTTACTACTTGAACTTGAATTGGCATATTGGCAATACTGAACAATAATACTGCTAAACGTCAAAGTTTACATAACCTATTTCTCTAGTTTATCATGTTGCTGCACCTTTTCGTCCGAATAAATCAATTTTTAAAACATGTCGTGAAAAAAAAATGTAGTGTCTAATACGAAAGGAAAGTCCTTTTTCCACTCGCTACGCTCGTGAGTTAAACTCGAACTCGAGTGGTGAAAAGATACGCTTTTCACTCTAGTTTCACAAATAGCTACAACATTATTTAATTACTGCTGATGATGTAAAATATACAATAAGCGACTCGAAATGTAAGTACCTAATATAACTATTGTCGTACAGTAATATAATTTTCGGAACCGCAATCTCCGCCTCAGTCCATACCTCCTCGAAGTTTATAATGTACCTACGTTCATTGCAGCTGAAATAATTGTTATACAAAATGATATACTTGTTAATATTGTTTTATAGAAAATTATTGAAAACTTATTCAAAATACATATGTTATATTTGAATATGCGGGACAATGTTATATCGATATAAAGTCTCTAATAATTCATTCAATTTTGCTGTCAAAACTTTGAACACCAATTTTTAGTTTAAGTATAAATTAACAGTTGAAACATATTAGTGCAATTAGGCAGTAGCAATTTTGCGTAAATTATTTCACACGCAATTAGTGTATCCTTCTATTCTATACACTATATGTTTATCGATTGAGCTAACCATTTCACAATCGAATGTAATATTTAATACCTAAGATTTGTTCGTCAAGTAGATACTACAAGAGCAAATAAAATTTTTAATTTCTCTCATGTGTTCTACTTAAACTTCATTTTGCAATAAGTTTCGTCAAGATATAATTTACGAAATACGAAATATATAAAGAGAAATTTCTTTCTTGAATGGTTTAGTTCATTACAGACACGAATATGGTGAGGACCTTGTGCCTACTTTTGGTTATTTTAACAGTGAACAGTGGTGTTTATTGTGTCAAACGACAAAATCTACGTAAGTGAAAATATAGAGTACACAAAAGAGATTATAATATAACGAACACATATTTCAATTTCTTGTTCACCAAATAATGAATATTAAAAATAAACTTCAATTTCAATAGTACGATAAATATCGAACAAAAAATAATCATGTAACCTCCACTGTAGTTCGATTTTACGCAAGCGGTGCGGTAAAGTAACTCGATATTTTTTAGCTTTTGGAGATTATTGAGAAAATAATAATAAATGTAAATTTTCAATAAAATATACAAATATTTAATTATTATGGGTGTTCGAAAAATGGGGGACGAAATTTGGAAAATATATTAATCAAACCAAAACAAGAAAATAATCCCAATATACCCATGTCCGGAAACGAACCATTTCGGAATAAAACACTATTTTGTTTGAATTTTTAATTTTATTTTTAGTAATCTTTTTTACTCTCAAAATTACAATAGATGTTCGTAATGTCCTCATTGAACTTGCATGCAACATTCTAGACGTTTTTTCATGGAACACGTTCGAATATTCCTTATTTTAGTCTTATACTATTGCAACAGTCTATGATACCTTGCCGCAAATCCTCTACGCTATTAATGGGCGTCTAATAAACTAAGCGCTTTAAATGACCCCAAAAATAGAAATCAAGCGGATTCAAGTCTGATACATTACATGTATGTCGGCTAATTCTGAGTTGGTGTAACTGTTCATTATTGATAGAAAAGCTTCTAAACAATATCAAAATAATTTAATTACGGTGACAACAAATTATGACAGTTGCTAAGGAGACGTGATTAAACAAATTACAAGTATTAACGTAACTATTGTTATTTTGAGAGTAAAAACATTACTAAAAATAAAATTCAAAATTCAAACAAAAGAGTGTTTTATTCCGAAATGGTTCGTTTCCGGACATGGGTATATTAGGGTTATTTTCTTGTTTGGTTTGATTACTATATTTTCCAAATTTGGTCCCCTATTTTTCGAACATATATATGGGACAATAAATAATACAATATCTTGTACCAAAAATTTTGATGTTTTGTATGATTTGAATACAATTTCTTGTAGAATATATTGACTCTGATTCTGCGCAATTTCCTTAAATATGTCAATGTGACAAAAAAAAAATAATAGTATATATAAGTGGAAAATTTACACAAGGGTTATATATTTTCACAAGTCCGTAATTGTTTTACAACTCGAATTATGTATTATACTTTTTCTACGATATTTGATTGTATTTCGATCACACCAAGATCACACAATACACTGAAGAAGACATATTACTAGTAAATTGTACCAACTATAGAACATAAAAACAACTCAAACTGTCAACCTCTTTACAATCCAATAAAACAGTAGAAATTTTTTGTTTATTATTTCAATAATCGTAATGTCTTAAATTGATTATAATTAACTTTGTCATATTTATACTGCTAACATGTAATTTCGATAAATCAAAAATTCCCTAACTTTGACATCGCTTTTACTTCACATACTGCTTTCCGTAATGTGACACTTAGATAACATACAAGTTGTACAATAATGGCTATTCACTTTAGTGGTCGAAGAAAAATTCTCTTACATTTAAAATTTATTGGGTTGTAAATAATTTTAATTCATTATTTTGAGGATGACAAATTATTTTTATACATCGGAACAAAAAACAAAAATAGCGATTTTTACGTCCAAAATTATGGTTTTTGAAAATAATTCGGAATTCAAATTTATAAACAGAATTTTTTTTTGCTCTCAAAGTTGTACCTCAGGAAGAATTTCAATAATTATACCAATTGATTCAATCAAAAATTCCCTAACTGTGCAATGGCATACTTTCCACACGGCCTTCCGTAATATGGCACTTAGATAACCTACAAGTTGTAAAATAATAACTATTTACTTTAGTGGTCGTAGAAAATAGTATACAATTAGAAAACACCTTGAACACAAATTTAGAGTATGGTCCATAGTATAATAGGACGGTAGAAAAAATCTACCTAAAAGAACCTTTAACTCAAAAAACTTTATAGTGGACAATTGGCTTATTCTAAAATAAATAATTTTAAAGTTTTAAATATCTTTTCATACAACGATATCAAATTATTACAATACAAATCAATGCAGAACTGCAACACCCCTAAGCTTTCTCAAAAAAACATAACATAAAAACATTTATTTTACATTTGGACATTAATTTAGATGTAAAGTGTGTTATTTTTTCATGGGTTATGTTATTAAGATGACAAACATGCAAAATGGAAAAAAATATTTGTTTTCACGGTTTTGAAAAACTGTTTTCACGGTTATAACTTAAAAATTTAATATTTATAAAAAAAAATTCATTTTTCTTTATTTATAAAATAAATTTTTTCGTAAGATACCAGCATAGTTTTATTATATTTTTCTTCATTTTAATTATAATTTCTGGACAACATTTTGTAGAAAAAATATTGTTTGTATTTCAAGCGTTTTCAGTACGTTTGAATGAAGTAATATTCTCACGTACTAAAACACCTTCTTCACTCTCTTTCTTAATACAAAAATAACTGTATTAAATTATTTATAATTTCGTATAATAATTAATTTTATCATCAACAATTGTATATACTTCTCTTATTTTGTATAAAAGATTATAGAAATACATCTAGAAACATTAAGAAGGAAGAAGAATGCTAGCAGCACTATGTTTGTGGCAGTGTCATACCATATAGCAATATAGCTTATATAGGTGCGCGCGCACTCGAAATGAGAAGCGTAATTCGGCACTGCAAAACAACCAGTTCCTTAGCTAAATCAGTAGTGTAGCAGCGTACTCATAATATTTATCGTATTTATTCCATATCTTTACATATTTGGACATTACTATTCAAGACATGAAATATTTTATGGTTTATATTTTAGAACATTATTAGAATTATTTACAATTATAACCTCAGAAATGCAGGGCCGTCGCGAGGGGTGGGCCAGGGTGGTTACTAGCCCACTCTGAAAGTAACTGTTAATTATAATTATTTAAAAATTCGAGGACGAATTTTAAATTAAAATAAAAATATAATCCTTTTTAAAAAATGATGAGTGCCACAAAGTCGCTTTTTCTAAAGTATATATCATGTATAATTATTATTATTCCTGTTTCAAAGGCTAAACGCGAAATATTTTTTTCTTTTTTAAGAAGAATAAAGACTTACTTAAGATATACTACGGCACTATGACCATAAAAGACTTGCAAATTTCATTGCAAAAAATATTGAAAGGTAATTGGCAAAAAAATGTACTTCGACATAATAATAGATACCTTTACTTCAAGACATCCTAGACGAATAATTTTAAATTGCATGTAATTTAAAGTTTTGTTCCGTATACCTTAACCATAGGTTAATAGAAAAATTATGGCATGGAAATTGTAAATAACGTATATTTTTGACAACTTATGACAGTTTTTCGATGCAATATTTTTATATTAATCGATGGTTAATGTAACAGCTCTCATAGTTGTTTTATTCTTTATTAAATAACATTTATTTATTAACAAAAATTTTGGTTTTTAATACTTTGGGTGCCCACTCTAAAAAATGTCGGACCGGCCTGTGCCCACCCAAATAAAATTGGCTGGCGACATCACTGCAGAAATGCAACCTCAAGATATAATTAAACAAAATAATAAATGTTCTTTCATCTTTATTCTTTTTTAATTTTACGATAATTTTGATATTTTAACGAAACAGGCATTTACAGCGTGTTTCATAAGTTGCAGCACCCCCATGATTTAAAGCCACGAGCCGCCACTGTTTGGGACACATGATCATTGTTGTTAATTTAATATACAAAAGTAAATTTAAGATAAAAATAAATTGGGATTAAATTATCTAGGGACATGAGTATAGACTTGTTCAACTACTACGTAAAAATAGTTATTTGTGTATCAGGGTTCTAAAAGTAATCTTTTTGGGCCGAAACCGAAGTTTGCAGCCGTGGCAAAGCCGAGTCTACAAATCAGATGAGGCCCAAAAAGAACTTTTAGCCGAGGTGCACACAACATTTTTTAGGCGATTATAACAAGAAATGATGAATTTTCATTCAAAATCAATTTTTGACATCTGTCAATATTTACTTTACGGCCGCATTTACTTTACGGCCGCATTTACCTTACGGCCGCATTTGCTTTACGGCCGCTATTTTTACTCGCAAATTCATTACTTTTTCATTAATATTTGTAAAGGAATAATTAAGATTTTACTTACATTTGTTATTATATTCTAAAATAATTAATCACATTAATATGAACTATGTAAATCAATAATGAACAAACTAGCGGCCAAAAATTTTGACTTTGACAGATGTCAAATAAAAATTGATACTTTAAGGTTGCCAGCAGATACGAAAAACAATAATTTATGTACCAGCCGCCTAAAAAAATTTTTGTACACTGTAGAAATGACAGCAAAAAATTTGGAATATTCGTTAATTGTATTTATGTTGGAGTTTATTCTAATGTATTTTTAAAGTAACAAATATCTACCGGTCGTTGTGAAGGCGTGGTTAAGTACTTAAGATAAGATACTGGTTATTAGACTTTTTGTTAATTATAGACAATTGTTCCATTTGCAAAAAATTTAAAGTTCTATTAAAATCGTTTCTCAATAAAAATTTATAAACAAAATATTTACATTTAACCAGGGCCGGACTTATTTTTGTGGGGACCCTGGCAAAAGTTTGGTCAAGGCCTTTTTTACCTCCCGCCTATCAATATATAGATAAGGGAGGAGAGAGGTATTGTTTTTGATCAAATTTCTCGAGTGTGAGTTTTCAACATATGAGCACGAATTAGGGTCCCTTGAATACGATTTTCATATTATTTCCGTGATGTCTGTATGTAGATAAGAGAGGTATTGTTTTTGGTCAGATTTCGCGAGTGTGAGTTTTCAACATATGAGCACAAATTAGGGTCTCTATAATACGATTTTGCTATTTTTACCGTGATGTCTGTATGTCTGTGTGTTTGTGTGTGTGTGTGTGTCTGTGTGTGTGTGTGTGTCTGTGATGATTTTTCGTCTACGATAACTCCAATACGATATATGTAAAAAATATAATATTTGGTATTTACGAGATATATTCCAATATGATGAACTGATTACATTTTGACTACAATTGGTTAACCGGAACTAGTATTTTACATGAAGCATTAAACTATTTTTCTAAAAAGGCGCCTCTAAATTCCAATTTTTTTTCGCAAATTACGTTATTATTAAACATAAAGATTATTTAATTTTCTACCAACGTGCATAATTACAATTTATATATAATTTCTGGCTAAACAGAAAAAAAAATTATATTATCTTTACACATCGTTCAAGATGACGAATTTCTATAAAACAGATGAGTTATTCATGTTTACAAAATTTGACATATGCTGTTGTCAAATTTGACGTAAATAATTTTCATATATTAAATAAGTAAAATTGAAGTTTTTCATCATAATATATAACAAGATGGAAGAAATATACAAGGAATAGATTTTAGTCAAAAATAACTATTTTCTTCGATTTCCGATACAGTATTAGAAATTTCTTGCAAGGAAATTTCAGGTATGAAATGTATTATAAATATTCTGAACAAACTAATTTTAAAACTAAATATTTAATGTACAAAAGAATTTTTTTATAGAATATATTACCACAGTGGTGGGAGGTAATATATGTTGGACACATCCGATTTTTTTAACACGGAATAAAAATTAAAAATCAATATTCACTGTTTGAATTTTTTTAGTAAATATGAAACATTTCTTATAATTTATTAATGAAAAACATTAAGATTGTTAAACAATCAAGAAACGCTAAAAAAACCTAAATAATTATTTGACGTATTTTGCTACGAAAACAAATGCATATAATCAGAAAACTTAAAAAATAAAGCCAGCCTGGAAATACTAAAACTTAACTAAATTACAATGCAATGACTAATTTTTTTTTCTACAAAATCTTTATGTAAAAAATAAAAAAAATAAAGTCATACACCACAGAAAACATGACTGTAAGAAACACTGTAAGTTATTAATTTTTAAATTTTAGACTTGTGAGATGAATAATACTTGGAAAAATATCTGGTAATAACAAGGGAAGTAATTTTCAATGCCGCGGATGCTGAAATTTTGCGTAAAGCCGAAAATATTTGAAAATATCGATTTTTTAGCTGGAAAATTGTCAATGTTTACAAAATTTTTGTTTATAATATTTATTAAGAATTAGTTATGCTGATACCAAATTTATAAGCAGAATTCCATTATCCATTTTCGTTTCGGAAATGTGCTCTCAAAGTTGTACCTTAAAAAAGTGTTTTTTGATTACATTTCAAAAATGAGTAGACATACAATGTCAAATACTTTACCATCCGGTTTTACGGGTTCTTTTGAACGATTCGGTGAAAAATAAGAAAAACGAAAAACCCAAATTTCAATTTATCGCCTTGAAACTTTTTGTCTCCAAAATTTTCCATTTTTTAGACTTGATATACATAACTGTTCTATTAAATTAGGATCATTAAATTAAATAACAAGTTTGCTTTGACAAAAAGATATTTTCTACAATTATTATTATTACTTGGTAAACATTTACATATTTTAGAAAAACCCGATTATTTATTAGATTGTACAAACTCATGTTTTGATTATTTTTTGTATAAAATAAGTATTTTGATGCATATTTTTATAATTTTATGAGGCATATTACTTGTGTATTTTTCATACAGTGTGGCCCAGTGAAAATTATCAGCGGAATTTTTGGCCACTTAACATTAATTTTGCAAAAAAAGCTCGAACACGTTTATTTTAATATAAAGGGGGACACCTAAATGGATTAGTACCAATGGCATAACTTCAATCCTAAAATGGGGGTGGACTGCACCTCAAAAATTCTAATTGGAAAAGGGTGTCAGACATGACACCTAATGAACTGATATACTTGAGTTTCTGTCATTTGTTTAAGCCTACTTGATTGCAGTTTTGCACACCTGATAAAATTTGTTTTAAACGATATTTCTCTGGAACTAAAGATCGGATTTGAAAAATAAAAAAACTGTTGAAAAGAGAATTGAAAGGCCTTTCGAACTGTGTCATGTTTGATACCCTTTTCCAATTAAAATTTTTGAGCTGCAGTCCACACCCATTTTAGGGTTGAAGTTATGCCATTGATACTAATCCATTTAGGTGTCCCCCTTTATATTAACATTGACATGTTCGAACGTTTTTTGTAATATTAATAATGTTAAGTGGCCAAAAATTGCGCTGATAATTTTCACTGGGCCAGCCTGTATTTATATTTAAAAGGGAAGTTCGAAGATAAGAAACAAATAGAATTCTCTTTGAAGCGAAATACATTTAAATGAAGTGCAGTAAAAATGTGTATAATTAAACACATCAGATTTTTTGATTTGGTGGGAGCGTCTTTTTGGTTGGGGTCGCTTGGCTGCAGTCTAATTTTCCGCCCTTAAATCCGGACCTGTAAGGTGCAAACAAAAAATAGATGTCTGGCCGAAAGATAATAAGGTTTTACGTAATTAATTGATTGCACGTGTAAAAAATGTGTAATTATTCTTTAGAAAAATGATTGGTCGAAAACTTGTTTGATACCTGAGGTCATCTGTTTCTTATATATATACTCAACCAAGTAGTCTGAAATACTTTATTTTTAAAAACCTTTCCAAATGTTTACATTAAGTGTTTGTGTATTTTTTGCCTTTCTATGGCAAGCAGAAAGTGCTCAAAGATCCCTACGTAAGTGTCAAAAAATAATTTACTAGTATATTTTTTAATGGTGTGGATAAGTAATATACAGGATGGCCCAGTGAAAATTATCAGCGCAATTTTTGGCCATTTAACATTAATTTTGCAAAAAACGCTCTAACACATCAATTTTAATATAAAGAGAGACACCTAAATGGATTAGTACCAATGTCATAACTTCAACCCTAAAATGGGTGTGGACTGCACCTCAAAAATTTTAAATGGGAAAGGGTGTCAAACATGACTCAGTTCGAAAGGCCTTTCAATTCTCTTTTCAACAGTTTTTTTATTTTTCAAATCCGATCATTAGTTCCAGAGAAATATCGTTTAAAACAAATTTTATCAGGTGTGCAAAACTGCAATCAAGTAGGCTTAAATAAATGACAGAAACTCAAGTATCATTTTATTAGGTGTTCAAAATGACTATTTCCAACTTCCATACAATAATAAAGATTTTGCTCAAAATTTTGGAGCTACGGTAGGTTGCCGTAAATCTTCTAAAAATTCGGGTAGCGTGGCATAAACTTTAGACTTCAAATAACCCCACAAAAAAAATCCAACTTACAAATTACTTTTTTATTACAAACAACTTGTAGAAAGAATTGTTTATTTAGTTTCTGTCATTTGTTTTAGCCTACTTGATGGCAATTTTTAACATCTGATAAAATTTGTTTTAAACGATATTTCTCTGGAACTAATGATCGGATTTGAAAAATAAAAAAACTGTTGAAAAGAGAATTGAAAGGCCTTTCGAACTGTGTCATGTTTGACACCCTTTTCCATTTAAAATTTTTGAGGTGCAGTCCACACCCATTTTAGGGTTAAAGTTATGCCATTGGTACTAATCCATTTAGGTGTCCCCCTTTATATTAAAATTGACGTGTTCGAGCGTTTTTTGCAAAATTAATGTTAAGTGGTCAAAAATTGCGCTGATAATTTTCATTGGGCCACCCTGTATAATAATTGGGAATTAGGAAATTAGAAAATTATGATTTTACATGTATTACAATGTTTTAATTTTACTGGACTATAATTAAAAAGTTTGTATAATTATAAAGTTAAGTCAAGGTAAATGTTCAGACACGAAATTTATGTTTTGCTAATAATTAAGTAAAACTAAATGCTAATTAATTATATGCTACCCACATTAAATTTTTAATGCGTTGTCACTTCTCATAAACTTAATTAAAATAATCAGTTTTCAATATGTGCTCCCATTATATTTTTTTTTCTACTCCTGCTTTGAAAATACAATTTTCTGGTTTGTTTTTCATACTGAAAGTGACTCTTTGCAGCACTGCGTGCTGCAAAACTTTGCAGCACTAATAAATGTTTGTTGCATAGTTGCTGTCATGGATACGCATCACTTGCGCATCACAAATACAAAATTTGCAAACAATGTCAAATCATATTTACAAAATAAATTTTTATTTCCTTATTTTTTATCTTGCAGGAGTAGAAAAAATAGTGTGTATAACACGTGTTGAAAGTCCTTTGTCGAACACAAACGATTGCAACCTTCGCTTCGCTCAGGCTGCAACTTTCGTTTTGGTTCGACAAAGATAGACTTTCAGCACTTGATATACAAATAACTATTCTATCAACGATAAAAGCGGTTCTACAATTTTAACAATTAAAACAAATTATAAACAATGTTTTCTTATTTTTTGCAGCACCATACATCAAGGCATGTAGTGTAAGTGATCCAAAAATAGGCCAATGTATAAAAGACCATGGAAATGAGGCTATCATACATTTAAAAGATGGTAAGTAAATACAATAGAGGTTTCCTCCATTTTTTATAATTTTTTTAAAAGATTGAGGAAAACTAAAATGATTGGTAAAAATTCGATAAAAATGTTTAAATTAATAAACGATTTACAGGTTCCCAAACTTTTCTGTTATTATATCAAACTATTTAAACAAAAATACCACAACTAAACATTCTAATTATTAACTAATATTCATTTATTTTCACACAACAATATTTATTTCTGCGCTATATTTATTTTCACAAGATATCAATATTTCTTTCCATAAAATATATATTTCTACTTTACATTTCGCTGATCGTCTGCCTCGACTAGACTCATATTACTCTACTGACTGACCGTTATACGCAGAAGCGACATTTTTGTGTCGGTACCTTTGAAGTTACCCTATTCCCTTCTATGATCTTGGAGCATTGTGGAACTTTAAATTTGTTGGCTGATTTACTCCCAAAATTTAAATTTTTGTTTAAATGATAAAATAATTTTTGGGATATAAAAATATTAAAATTATAAATTTGTCAATATAATAAAAGCAAATTAGATGAAATAAATAAGTACATATATTTTATAAACATTTTTGTTAACCAAAATGCCTGTATTTTGCATGTTCTTCAATAAGCACAATTTTCTATTTCTTTTTTTTATTAGATTTAAAATTCATATTAGTATATATGTTTTTTAAAAATCTAGTAGAGAATTTCACGAGTTGAAACCTATTTTTACTTTCATATAAGCAATATCCTACATTTTTAATATAAATCATTTTTTCAATATTTTTATAAAGAGTATTTTCACAAAATATGTAAATTATAAAAATATTCATGTGTTGTTTTTAAATTTACAAACTCAGAACTCTCCAAATTATGATCTACATAATGTATAAATATATTGTGGTCTAATTGGAAATTTTATTGACAAGCTTCACATTTGTGTATTTTTAAACAATTGTTTTACAAGTACAACTTTGAATCAGCCAGTATCATCATATACATGGACGCCGACAAAGCGTGGAAAGCTGATACAGCTTCTTCCCTTTTGAAGATGTGAAATATAATAATTCCTTTTTGATAATTATTTTTCCTAACTTATCAAAGTAATAACATGTTTGTTGTTTCTTAGAAATCGATTTCTGTATTTTTTATTTTTATTGTTGTCTCCTTATTGAAAAATTTCTAAGCGCGTTAATGATAAACAGAGAAACTCGAGCCACGATGTGACAAAATTAAAGTTCTTACTATCGCTTCCGTATATAACTATACTGTGCTCTGATTTCACACTTTTTATATTCTTTTTCACTGTCAGCTGGCTGCCCACTTTCCATTCTGCGACACTTTATACCTGCGTGTAATTAATCTCGAACCTTGTAGAGTCTTCCAGGCTCTATAAAATTCCTGAGAATAGCGGCATCACTCTTATCTTACTAGACTTATGTAGCGAGACCAGAAAGGTCGTGATGAATCATCGGCAATGAGTCATGCTCAATACATTAACATATTTCAGGTGACAGAAAATTCAGAATTCCAATGATTCGACCTTTGCGAATAAACGAAGCAATTATAAGCCCAGGAGCTAACCTAAAACTGGGTATGAAAGATGTAGACGTTTATGGATTGGACACTATCAGAATCGTAGATGCAGAGTAAGTCAAAAACATCAATAAAGTTATGCAAAATGTTTATTTGTAATATAATTTATTGTTTTTGATAGTTTTGTGAAGGAACCAGAGAAAAATATAGTGAAAATGATCATGACTCTTCCTCAAATTCAACTGATAGGACAATACGAAATAGATGGACGCATTCTTATTCTTCCCATTGTAGGACATGGCAGATCAAATATTACTTGTGGTAAAAATCTAATTAAAATACATTTAATAACAATAATTAAGTGCCGGATCGAAGTTTCGGTTTCGTTTATTTTTTTTTTTTTTTGTTTGTTAATTAATAATTTTATTTTGTAAGTTATTTAAATTTTCCTCGTTTCGAAGACATAATAATTATTTTATTATCGTTATTCTGAGACAGTTAGTAAAAAGATGTCTAGTGCTAGATGAAGCAATGTCTCATTAATTTAATTTATAGAAAAACTTATTGTGGAATTAAAAAAAAATAATGCTATTTTCATAGAATAACATACATCATAAAAGAATCTCTTAGTTAGTAACAAATACTTCTTGAAAAGACTACTTATTTAATTGCGATTATGATATTTTTGATGACAGAGTATAAAAAAGTCTGATTAACATGCAACGATTGTTAATTCTTGTTTTTTAATAACCTAGAAATATTTCGAAAAAAAAATGATAACATAAATACGTTTCAAAACATCTAAATTTTTTTATAATTCTTTTTGTTGAAATATAATTAAAACCAAATTGACAATATTTTGTAAGATACCGCGTCACTTTATAATGACTTACTCGTTTTACGCTCATCTGTCCACTGAATTTCCATTAAAGAAAAAATACGTTCCACAATTGGTATTGTAGGTATTGCGCGCGATCGAAATAAATCACAAAATGTCACTAAGTTTAGAATAAAACACAATGAAGTAGTGAGTTATGAAAATATACAAATCCGGGACAAACAGATGGCCCGGGACCTTGTTCCAGGACACCGGGACATACATTTCAAAATCGTTTTCTGGAACGTCTGAGAGCCCTACCCATTTAAAATGAACATCTGTGTAATAATATTTTTATCCAACACCGTGTAATTATAACGATATAATTATGCTGTTTAGATAAATAAAGTAGGTCATAAGTCACTAGTGAGCTAATATATTAGCTCACTGTTTTTTGGTTCGTATCATAGTAACTACGTTATAAAACCTTCTCTACACTATTTTGTTCCTAAATGTCATTTCGTAATTCCATGTGTCAAAAATCTTATATATATTTTATGTCAATAATTAAAATGTGTTGGATAAAATGTTGTATGGCACACGTGTGATAATTACCTAAGTCACTTGAAAAAATACCACACTCGGCCTAACGGCCTCATGAGCTAAACTTTTCCCACGTGACTTATCTGTAATGTAACACATTTGTACCATAAATAACTATTCATAGTAGTTCGTTTATTGGAACTTTTTATTATAAACAAGTAAGAAATATTTAATTTATTTAACATTTTCAGATAATATGTTCATCTCATACGATCTGCACATGAGGAGAGAAAAGAGAAACGGTTTCGATCAAGTAAAAATACTTGATACTAAAGTGGATTACAATACGACCAGAGTATATTACCAGTTTGATAATTTGTTTAATGGAGAACCTAGACTAGGTATGTATTCGTACATTATAAATATTAAATGTTACAATGGATAATTATAGATAATTAAGGGCCGGTTTTTCAATCTCTGGTTAAAGTATCGGTTACCTTAACCATCGGTTAACAGAAAAATATCGCATCGAAAAACTTATGTAAGTTGTCAAAAATACACATTGTTTACTATTTCGATGCGATATTTTTCTGTTAACCGATGGTTAAGGTAACCGGCACTTTAATCAGAGATTGAAAAACCGGCCCTAAGAGTTTTCCAAGGTGACGACTTTTATACAATTTTTTTTAGTAAATCAAACTTGAATTTGGTATTTTCAATTAAGCTAATTAGTATAGAAATATTTAAATTACTTTATTTAAGAGGCTGTTGTCGCAATCCCGGTGAGGTAAGCCTGGCCGCGACGTGAGAGACGAGGTAGCCAGTGGGCTGTCCCATCATACTACCCCCTCTACCGAATTGTGGTACAGCCGTGCACCCGAATATACAATATTTTTTATTCTAATGCTCATATTCCATTTAAGCTACACAAAAATTTATGTACATCTGTACAACGAAACTAGCAGTGGGGAGAGTAAACCAATCAGGAAATAGAGAATATGAACTGGGCGGCCTTGGCTTTGAGTAGTCTGCGAGAGACATCTAGTGCGGAAACTATAAACTAAATTTCATGAATTTTACAGATCTTTAAATTGCTATAACTTTTAAACAAATTTATATATTAACAATTTGAAATTAGAAATTAATTTAGAAACACATATATTATTGAATTGGCTAGTCATATTTTTAAATTTTTATATATAAACCATAAAAATTGATACTGTAAAAGTAGAAACTTTAATATTTATTTGTTGTGAAACAACAAAACATATTTAAAATATTCTCATTTAGCGGTCTTTAGATATGTTTATTTATGTAGTATACAAAATTTGAGTAATATAAGTTCAATAATAATGTCTCAGGATTAGATTGAAATTAGTAAATTTCGAAAAATTGTCCAATTTAAATCACAAATTACTCACTTATTTTGTACAATTTATAAAAAAAGGCTCTTTAGCGGGCTAGAGTTATCCTTTCTTATTCATCATGTAAAATTTCAACAGTTTGGTATGTAAAATAAGTTCACAATCCTAGACCGAAAAAGTTCATTTTTGGACAACAGCCTCTTAAACCACAAATCGTAATCATGTGATTCAAATTATAACTTACACTTTTTGTGAGTTTAATGTGTCCAAAAATATATGGATTTGAAGACTTCAGTTTCTTTAAATATTGACTATTTCGACTTACGACAATAATAATTTATTGTTGAGAAATAGAGTATAGGTATAGCAAATGTATATACTTCGTTTTTAAACTATAGACAGCACTAGACGAAGTCACATTTACACCACAGCGTTAATGAAATACTAGTAGTTCTGAAAAGAACTGGTTTTAATCGTGTAATATCACAAAAAGAGAAATGAAACGAAAATCATGTGCAAATTCAACAAGTTATTTGGCAACTACTGAGAGTTTGACGTTTCAATTACGTTTGAGAAGGTTAACTTGAAATTTTGTCTGGTTAAATGCAGCTTCATGAAATGGCGGAACAGCCAATCACAGGCTTTGATTTTCTCACTAGAATTTCTAGTTACTGTCTATAGTTTAAAAACAGAGTATAGCACAGCGATTATCAAACTTTTTTATATAAAGGCATTGACAATAATATACTAATATGAAGGATGAAACATACAAAATGGGTTTAGATTACACTAACGAAACTAGCAAATACATAATGAGCATAAATTGTCGATCAGATGTTGACGTCAAAATCACTTTAATAAATGACATGAATGATATTTAAATTTTTAAATAAATTAAAATACCCATTACCGCGGTTGTACTACTGTTTCTATTTCATTTTTGACGTTGGATAGAGATACAATCCTCCAATCAGTACCATATACAAAATTTTAACATTCTACGGCTTATCGTTTTTGAGTTAGGTGAGATACATACGTAAGTTAAAATGGATTCAGGGATGATCAAAATGCATACTTCCGTTGAAATCTCATAACCGAAATTTTTTCGCGATTGCAATACTTCCTTTAAATCGTAAAAGGAAGTAAAAAATGAAAATATATTAAATAGATCCATTTTCTTCCCTACTTTTTACATATCACTTTATTTTGAATATACTTTTGTATTTAAAATACGTAAAGATTAATAAATATTTTGCTTTTTTGTCCTAGGAGCGGAAATGAAAAAATTCTTGGATGAAAACTGGTCTGAAATACACGACGAACTTCATGGCAGTTTCAACGAAATTATTGCGAGTATCATCATGAGTTTCATGGCAAATGTCGTAGATAACTTGCCATATGACAACATATGGAATCCATAATTTTAATATTTATTACCAACACATCATGTATCATTATAATTTCAAAATATATTTTTAGTACATATATTATTTTCTACCATTTTATTCCTATTACCGACTCCTGCAAATTTAAGTTGTCAATAAACATAAATATAATAAAACAATTGAGGAAAAATTTATTTAATTTGATATATATTTATGTACTTTACTGATAGATAACCTTCTAATATTCTTATAATAATTATAATTTTCTTGTAAATCTGTATTTCATAAAAAGTACATAAAAAAATAGTTATTTGTGTATCAAGGGACTAAAATATAATTTTTTATTACGCATATGGAATTTATTCTACGAGGTGAATAAACCAAGTAAGTAATAAAAAATACTTTAGTCTTTAGATAGACATTATATTTTTTCCGAAATTAATTCCGAATTAATTAAACAAAACGTGTTTATAAAACGTCAGCTAGTTATATAGTTGGGGATGGCTGTGATAACAATCCTCCTATCAAAGTATCAATTATTTCCCTATAATTTTCATTTATGTTTACACCAGCTTAGAACTCGTCTGCATAAAATCAGATAAATTATTATCAAAGCTCAATAATAAATAAATTCATCAATAATATTATAGATTGATATGTATGTTATTTTAGGTAGTACTGAAATAAATTGCAAAAATAAAATACTATTAAAATATAGGTTAATTCAATTTAACAGATGAGTCCATAAAGTAAAATTTTGACATAAGAATCTGTAAAGTATTACTTTAGCTACCACTATGGCTACATTCGTGGAGTGATAACGTGTTGGTGTTTGGAAAATAAAAATATTTTTGTGGATTTAACTGTGAAAATAAAAGGATTTAAACTTTAAAGACATGTATTTAAATATGGTAGTCTTCAAAATATGTAGAGAACTCGAGTTTTTCTTTATTTTGTAGCTTTAAATAAACAGTTCTTTTTATCAAATTTTAAAATAATAAATAATTGTAAGCATAAATTTATCAGGAAAATAAAATGTTCTTTTGTAATCTATTCATATGTTAGTAATTATAGTTGGTAAATTAAAAATAATTCAAGACAACCAAACAATCTTAAATGTAATGCTGGTTACATAGTAAATAGTCGTTCCGCGAAAAATACGGAGTGTAGATGGCACTAGTGTCTTTACTGTAATCGGGATAACCAACTTTACATCACCATTGTCCTATGTGTAGTTGACGCAAAGTTATTTCTTATTTCTATTCTAAATATTTTACATATTTGTGGATATTTCAACATTCTGAATATAGAAATTGGTAGATAATAGTTTTTCCTATTATGTTTACAGTATTATAAAAAACATTTTCAACAGTTCAAATATTACGTAAGCAGATTTATTACAATTATTTACCCCCCCATCCCCCTTGTCAGCAAAAGTAAGCAAAGCTCTTACCCCCTCCCCCCATGCTTACGTAAACATTTTTCAATTAATTTTTTTTCAGGCCATGTAACCGAAAAAAATACTGGTTAACGGTTAACCCTTATAGAGAACGTTATAATAATAACGGTTTTAGTTCGAAAACCGGTTTTTGAAAATTAGAAACCGGTTTAAACCGGTTAATATATCGGTTAAAAAAATAATTAAATTAATTAAAAGAAATTAATTATAAAAATTTGATTAAAAAAAATTACAGAATAATTAATTTAAAAAAATAATAAAAAAATACCATCTGAGAAAAATATAACACTTAAAAAAAAAGCAAATTAATTAATGAATAATCACAAAAAATCCCGTAATATCTTCAGAAAAACGCAGGTCACTTTTCAATTTTAAACTTGTTTGTGTTGACAAAGGTCGTATAGGTATATTTGGGACTTTTTACGTAACCTTAACGGCCAAAGAAACTACCTACATTTATGACTCTCCAATAAAATGTTAATTGTAAAACCTGTCATGACTCATGTTCAAACACAAATAGAAAACACAGATATAAAAAAAATATTAAAATTTTTTGTCGCTAAATGATATTAAAATAAAGGTTAAAGTTCACTAAAACCGGTTTATTTTTTTTTGGTTAACGGTTACCGGTATTTTCGGCCTGAAAAATATCGGTTAAAATTACGGTTAAAGTTCGCAATTTTCGGTGAAAATATCGGTTACCGGTTTTTATTAACCGGTTACATGCTCTGATTTTAAGACTATATCTTTAACAGTTTTTGAGTTACAAGCTTATAAAACTTAATTTTATTAACTTTGCAAGTTGTTTTATTTTGGTAAACCTGCTCCGTACAAGTTAAAGTAAAAATATAAAAAATGTGTCTTATAAAAAAAACTTAAAGAAATCCATTAAAAAAATTCAAAAAAGCTTTTAGTTTAGTACTTAGTCAAATGTAGACGATGTCTCTGTTTCAAACTTGGAAAAGTAAGAAACGAGCTTTTTCCAAAGCTTCTACTTTTAAGCTCACATAATTCTGTATAATGTTCATACCCGCATTATTGGGATAACAGTCTTCACAAATAAACGCTCCTTTTTTAAGGGGAGTGCAAGTTGAACCACTCTTACAAATATCTCTTTTACATGCGTCTTTAATTAAAGTTATGTCACAATTTGAACCGGTAAAACCAGCAGTACAAACACAGGAATAACCACCTTCTTTCCGAAAACAAGTTAAACCTTGTTGAACTATCTAGAACATTGTTAAACCCTGTAGAACTGTCTCATCTTACTCCCAATTATCTTGGAACAGTGTTGAACCTAGTACATTTATGTTACACCCTAAACAAGTCCCAAACAATTTGGAACAAAGTGAAACATAGTGCAAGTCTCTCTACTTATTTCAGAACACTTGGAACATCTTTTTGCCTTCTAAAACTTTCTTTTTAAGTCTTCCTAGTAATTTCCAACAATAGACATACATGAAAAGTTATAATTTTTTGTTTTTCACTCTAAAATTTTTCATATACAGCCAAAAAAATTTAAAAATGCCCATTTTTGGGTCCAAAATTTTGATTTTTGGAATTAGTCTAACTTGATAGTCGTCGATGCGCTGATTTCAAATTTTCAAACCGAATTCAATTATCTCTTTCCATTCCAGAGATATTTGCTCTCAAAGTTGGACCTCAAAAAAGGGTGTTTTTTGACCATATCTCCAAAATGGGTAGAGATACATTCTCAACGATTATACCAGTCGATTCTACGCGGAAAGTTACATAAAGAAATGTTTTCTCCGCATATACGTTCTTTGGAACGATTTGGTGAAAAATGAGAAAAATGAAAAAACCGGAATTTCAGTTTTTCGCTCGGAAACTTTTTGTCTCCAAAATTTTTTATATTCTGTACTTAAGTAAAGAAGAATGTGCTGATTCCAAATTTTCAAACCGATTTTAATTATCTCTTACCGTTCTCGAGATATTTGCGTTCAAAGTTGGACCTGAAAAATTCAGTTTTTCAGGAATAGTCCTGAAATGGGTTTAGATACGACCTCGGCGACCTCACCAATCGATTCTAAGGATAAAATTACATTTTTGTACCAATTTTCAGATTTATATTCTAATGGATACAATTTTTACAGCGAAAAAACGAAAATGGCCAAAAATCGGAAAAAATCGTAAGGGGTTCATCAGGCGATTTTTCAATTTTTGCGATTTTCGTTTTTTCGCTCTAAAAATTGTATCCGCCTGAATATATATCTGAAAATTGGTAGACTTATGTAATTTTGCCCGCAGAATCGATTGGTGAGGTCGCCGAGGTCGTATCTCGACCCATTTCAGGACTATTCCTGAAAAACAATTTTTTTCAGGTCTGACTTTGAACGCAAATATCTCCAGAACGGTAAGAGATAATTGAAATCGGTTTGAAAATTTGGAATCAGCGCATCAGTATTTACTTAAGTATAGAAAATGAAAATATTTGGTGACAAAAAGTTCCCAAGTGAAAAACTGAAATTCCGGTTTTTTTCGTTTTTCTCATTTTTCACAAAATCGTTCCAAAGAACGTATATGCGGAGAAAACATTTCTTTATGTAACTTTGCCTGTAGAATCCACTGGTATAGTCGTTGAGATTGTGTCTCTACCCGTTTTAGAGATATATCTAAAAAACCCACTTTTTTGAGGTGCAACTTTGAGGTCAAATATCTCAGGAACGGAAAGAGATAATTGAATTCGGTTTGAAAATTTGAAATCAGCGCATCGGCGACTATCAATTTGGAATTATTTCAAAAATCAAAATTTTGGACCTAAAAATGAGTCTTTTTGGATTTTTTTGGCTGTATATGAAAAATTTTAGACTGAAAAACTATAAATTGTAAGTTTTAATGTATAACTATTATTGGAAATTACTAGGAAGACTTAAAAAGACAGTTGTAGAAGGCAGAAAGATGTGCCAAGTGTTCTAGAGTAAGTAGAAACAGTTGCACTATGTTTTACTTTGTTCCAAATTGTTTGGGACAAAGTTAGAAACTTGTTTAGGGTGTAACATAGATGTATCAGGTTCAACACTGTTCCAAGATAATTGGGATTCAGATGAGACAGTTGTACAGGGTTTAATAATGTTCTAGATAGTTCTACAAGGTTACACATTATCCCAAATTGTATGAGATTAATTTCAGGCAGTTTTGGAAGGTTTAACATTGTTCCAAATTGTTTGGGACAAAGTTACGACAATTGTTTACGGTTTAACATTGTTATATAAGGGTCAACACTGTTCCAATTTGTTTTGAGATTAATTTCAGAATTCCAAATTGTTTGGGACAAAGTTAATATAATTATTTAGGGTTTCACATTGTTATATAAGGTTCAACACTGTTCCAAGTTAATTGGGATTAAGTTAAGAAAGTTATACTAATTTAACAATGTTCTACATAGTTCTATAAGGTTTAACACTGTTCCACATTGTTTGGGATTAATTTCAGAATGTTGTGGAAGGTTTAGCATTGTTTCAAACTGTTTGGGACAAAGTTAATATAATAATTTAGGGTTTAACATCGTTATATAAGGGTCAACACTGTTCCAAGTCAATTGGGATTAATTTTAGACAGTTGTGTAAGGTTTCACATTGTCCCAAATTGTTTTGGAATAAATTAAATCAGTTTCATTGGGTTTAACATTGTGGAATATCAATATAGACTTTTAAAAAATCAAAATTTTTTACTCAAATTGAGGTAATTTAACATTTCAACCCTAAAATGGGGGTTGCACCTAATTTTAAATGGAAAAGGGTGTCAAAAAAATCTACGAAAAATATAACAATTAAAAAAAAGCAATTAATGAACATTCACAAAAATTCCCGTAATATCTTCCGAAAAACGCAGGTCCCTTATCAATTTTAAACTTGCCTGTGTTGACAAAGGCAGTATTTATTTGGGACTTTTTAAGTAACCTTAACGGCCAAAGAGACTACCTACATTTATGACTCTCAAATAAAATGTTAATTGTAAAAACTGTCATGGCTCATGTTCAAATACAAATAGAAAACACAGATATAAAAAAATATTATTTTTTTTCTCGCTAAATGATATTAAATAAAGGTTAATGTTCGCTAAAACCGGTTTATTTTTTTTTTGGTTAACGGTTACCGGTATTTTCGGCCTGAAAAATATCGGTTAAAATTACGGTTAAAGTTCGCAATTTTCGTTAAAAATATCGGTTACCGGTTTTTATTAACCGGTTATATGCTCTGTTTTTTTTTAATATTATGATTAAAATGTTATAATTATAATTTTAAAAATAAGAAAATAGATTTAGAATGGAGATTAGATTTTACTGATACAGTATTCAAGATAGAGTAAGGGACAAAATATTATAATCTTACATGATTCATGATTTATATGGATTTGACGGATAACGTGAGCGCTGTCATCGATTTTTGCACGGTTCGGAACTTAGCCAATGTGAGGGTTGCTATTCATCGGGTTAAAAAGTTAATAGCTACCGATGACGTAATCATCATCTAGACTCCCCTACCCCCCCATGTCATCCAAAATAAGCAAAACAAAGACCCCTCCACCCCCCTATAGTGCTTACGTAATACTTGAACGGCCCCAGTTGTAAAAAAAAAAATTTTAAATGACAGCATTGATTTTGTCTAATGTTAAAATTGAAGATTCAAAAGAACTTGTTACTTGAAAGATATTTATTGATGATCCAAAATAACATTACGGTTGTGGCATGTTTGATCAAGAATATGATGTTTATTGAAATATTTATTATTGGTTCATTTTCAAGTATGAAGTTGTATTTCGTTTTGAATAACAAAAAATAATCATTTACAGGCTTATTGGTAGCTAAGTAAATTAACAAATACAGTAACTAACCTGTAAAAATTTACAAGGCTAGCCTTGTAAAATTTTACAATGCTCAAAAACAATAATAGAAAATAATGAATGTTTTTTTTATGCATTTTATTATAAATATTACAAACTTAATTTAATTAGGTTTATGTGAGTAATTATACACATTTTGTTTCACTGGCGAAACTCATTTGACAACGTCTAGCTATAAATTGTTCTACCACCGCCAACTACCTTTGATTCCAAAATAGAGTCAATCTTTTTTTGAAACAATATAATAACTTAATAAAAAAAAACGCTAGGAAGGTAGATATAAAATTTTGTACGCGGCACGCCTGCAATTGATCTTTACTGGGCTCACTTGATTATGAGAGGTCGCTCCTTCGTCGCTCGCCTCACAAATTTCCAGCTCGCCCTGTAAAGATTAACTTACACCGCTGGCTACGTAAATATCTGTTATAAAGTTTTGTTCCTACAGTAGTAAGAAACTGTCCGTGACTGCCAGGAGTCTGCGCAGTTGAATTATAGGTGTTCCAACAGCGGTTGTGGAAAATCCGGACTAGTCCCTGACTAAAAATCCCCTGTTCCTACAGCACCACATGACAGTTTGCTGACAGTCAGAAAAGTTTCTGTACTTTCCTCAAATTTGAAATCCACGCATGCGCATTCAAAATTGTACATGTAGAAATTGAAATTGAAAGTGTAGCTGATATATTTGATATTAGGTACTATAAGCAGTTTACAGCGATTGACAAATTATGCAAATAATTAAGTGGCCAACTAAAGACGAAAAAAATAATACAGATATGTATTTCCGTAAAAGTAATTAAATTTCTACCTACCGTCCATATTATAATTTTAACCGATATATTTAACGTTTGTTTGTTAAAAATGGCGCACGGTTCTTTTGACCATATACCTATTATTAATTACTAATAGGTATATGCTTGTGACTACTGATCATGTGTTCCAACAAACAATCACCGACAGTTCAAAACAGTCCTTAACTTGCACATGCGCATATTGAAAAAGTACGAAACTGTCAGGAACTCGTCAGGGATTTGCAGTAGGAACAAACATGTACATGCTAACTTTTCTCCCTATTTTTAATGCATACGATAAGTTAGGTTAGTTAGGTGAGCTTAGGTTAGTATAGGTCAGGTGAAGTTAAGTTTGATTACGTTACGCTAACCGCGAGCAAAACGAATTCACTCGTAATTTAATCTAATCAAATGCACACATACGCACACACACTGAATTCCGAAATTTTACTGGTGCGCTTTTGCTGTTTCTTTGTTGCGCTTATGAAATATTTAAAAATCTGAACTGTGCGCTTTTGTCAAATCGGTAAAATCCTGTATCATTTCAAATACAGACAATTTTGTCGTAAAAATTAGTTATGCTAAAATTATATTTTTGAAGAATTTATGGACAAGAAAAATAAATTATTTGCAGATTTATCTACTCATATAATCATTTTAACCGTTTTCTTCCGCCATTAAATTTAACAAAGGAAGATTTAAATTCATAACAGGTTTGATAAATTGACATAAAAAGCTGATTATATTTGCAAAGTACATACACGTGTAAAGAAACATGTAATACATAAATTATAATTAAGCATAAAGATAGATTTGCGTAAATTATTAGTCGCAAAAGGAGAAAAAAATATTTGCATATTTTTAAACAGATATGCATTCGACTTCAATATTTCTTTGTAGATTGCATGATTCCTTGAACCTAATTTCAATGTCCTTATATAAATTTGTAATTTGTAAACATTATTTTTTTATACTGAATTTTTTGTAACAGTTTTTTATTCGTTGTCAGTTACTAATAAATATATAATACTGCAAAAAATTACCAGATTAACCTCTGGTATTACCAACAGACATTGAATTCTAAATGTGCATTTAACGAACAAACCTGTAGATATAATAGTTATTTATGATATAAGTGTTAAAAGTGACATTTTATGAGTGAGTGGGGAAGTTTGAAACGCGGCGAAGCCGAGTGTAACAAACCCCACGAACGAAATAAAATCACTTGTAACACAAATATCATACAATATTTTTCCTACGACCCTAGATATGTATTAGTAAATAAAAACTAAACATTATAGAATGACATTTATGACAGGTAACTAGATTTAGTTCCAAAATATATTTTGAATAGCTTTGTACTCTTGTAGTTTTGCTTTAAATCTATCAGGAGAGAGAGTATCAGAATTTTTTTTAAATCCCATGTTAAAGCCCTATGTTTCGCATTTCGTTGCACTCTGTAAATGTGAAAATGGTAACTCTATTGAATGACGTTGAGCACATTTATATGTTTAAATGCATTTAAAATGTTATGAAAATATTTATAAATCTATACATTATAAGTTATGCAATTTTAATATCCTTTTAAATTAATTTTGATTGTTCGGTTTTCATACTCAGAAATAATATAAATTGTGTAAAAAAAATATTCAAAAATATTTGAGGTTATCTATTTGCCATTTAAACTGGGGTGCAATTGTGAGAAGTACCAATTTTACAACAAAAATACCAAAAACAGTTTAACAATATGTTAAATTTATATGTATTTATTTATATCTGGCTGAAACAAGAGTGCTATGGTTAGAAAACATAGACATAATGTTCTGCCTAACATTGTTTGATTATTTTTTGTTACATTTTATTTTCTTAAACTGTCAGTTTTAAGAAGAAAATGAATTGTTTTCTATTCAAAGCACTCTTATTCCAGCCAGATATAAATAAAATACATATAAATCTACCATGCATTTTTCTCAGTTATTTTGTTATATTAGTATATGATATGTACATATCGTTGAATTCAGAAAAAAACACTCTATCGAATAACCTAAAAATTAACATACGTTCCCATTTAATATAAGAAAGTTGTGTACCGTATTTTGAGAACCACTGGTTGAAAAAAAAATTTTTTTTGCTCATTGTATTAGTCTTGTAAAATGGTGGTTCTTTGGTAATTTAACCAACCTCGTAGCTCTTATAGTTCTCGAGATAGCAATGGTGGCACTTTTAAATGGAACACCCTGTATATGACGTCGGCATGGGGCAGATCGTAGAAAAAGACAAGTAGACTATCTCTTACACTCACAGTCTATCTGAGAGAACGGTTTTAAAAACAAAGCTATGAGACGAGAAGATAAAAATCAAGATTCTCGATTTTTATTAAATTTTGTCGATATTTCTCGAGGTTTTAAAATTTTTTTTCAAACGTCATAAATGTGACATCTTTTCTGACTTGATTCATAAGGTAAAAATTATATTTCCACACCGCCGAAGTAGAAATATAGCTACTTCTACATTGCCGGCGTACAAAAAAAATAAGCAAATAGCCATAGGAATTATGTAGGATCAGCGAATAATAAATAACTTTCATAATAGATACCTGCAATATCATCTCAAATGTCATTATACAACTAGATAATTTAATAATTAAGTTAAATCAACAACAATTTACAGATTTAAATTGATAACCTAAAAATTCCATACGCCATCGAACAATACTAACAGTGTACCAATAAAACAAAATCAGAAACCTGAATTTTTATTATTTTAGTGCATTTTTATATGACTATCTGGTACGCAAAGATAAAATGTACAGTGGCTCACAAAATTATTCGTACACCTAAGTTTTCTATTCAAAAAGTGATAAATAGAGTACTTTTAAAAATAATATTGATATATTACTGACGGGATCATATTCTCTCATATACCAGTAATAAAATGCAATAGCCAATTATGAAAAAAATATTATTTTTCTTATGTAAATTAAATAAAAACAAAATGCATACAAAAAACAGGTACACAAAATTATTCGTACACTTATGAAATCTTACATATAACGAGTCAATATTAATAGTTCTAAGTATAATACATCTGTGATTACATAATTATCATTTGTTTGAGTGTTTTGTAAAAGGTTTTTTCAAAAATGGGTCGCAAAAACAAGAAATTATGGTAGTTGAAAGACGAATCTATGTGAAATGACTTTGCCAGTATAAATCTTTAAGGGAAGTTGTCAAAATTGTATGAATATTGTTCTCAATTGTTAAGAACATTAGAAGTAAATATAAAAAAGAGGAGTAGTTGAAAAATATTTGCCGTGGGGACCGTAAGAAAATTTTTAATCAGCAGAATGAACGAGTTATTGAGCATTAAATGAAATTAAATACTAAAAACTCCTGAATAAATTAACAAAAAATATATCTGAAATATTTGGAGGATATATTGAAACATAGACTATTCGAAGAACTCTAAGACATTTTGATTTTAATGGCCATATAGTCATAACTAGCTCCTACATATCCCCAAACTAATATGATCCTGCCGCCGTGTTTCACTGTACTACAGTTATTAAGCTCAGAATTTGGATTTCTCCAATCAAAAGATTTGCCATTCCACTCAAATCCGTAAAATTATCAATTTCCAAAAACACAATCCGTGCTAATGTACTATTTCCAAATGCGAGTCTCTTTATTTTATTTTGTTTGCAATTATAGGGGCCACTTTTTACTATAAGACCATTAGAACCAAAATTTCTTAAAGTTCTTTGAATAGTCTATGTTCCAATAGACCCTTAAAAAAAATTAGTTATTCTTAATATTAATTTATTCAGGGGATTTTTAGGGTTTGATTTCACTTAACGCTCAATATATAGTTTATTCTGATGACTTAAAAATAATTTAAGGCCTCCACTGTGAATATTTTTCTACTGGTTCTCATTTTTATATTTACTTATATGGTTCTCAACATTTAGTGCGATCTTCGTTTAATTTTGTCAACTGCCCTTAAAGATTTACACTGGCAAAGTAATTTCAAGCAAATTCGCCTTTCAACTACCATAATTTCTTATTTTTGTGAACTATTTTTAAAAAAATCTTATACAAAATACTCAGACAAATGATAATTATGCAATCACAGATGTTTCATGTTTATAAATATAAATATTGACTTGTTATATGCAAGATTTCATAAGTGTACGAATAATTTTGTGTACCTAGTTCTTATACACATTTTGTTTTTATTTAATTAACATAAGAAAAATAATATTTTTTTCATAATTGGCTATTGCATTTTGTTTCTGGATAATAAGAGAATCTGATCCCGTCAATAATACATCAATATTTTTTTGAAAGTACTCCATTTTTCACTTTTTAAATATAAAACTTAGGTGTACGAATAATTTTGTGAGCCACTGTATATATTTATAAAATAAATAAAATGTATATATTTGTACATATTTATACTAATAATTATTGTCTTAATTTTTTTTCTATACAATTCCTTCCTAATTTCTCAAAAAAATGTTCCCTAGATTTAGAGAAATGTCTCTAAGTAAATAATAAAATGAGACGATAAAAAAAAAAGAAAAATCACATCTCGTCTCGTCTCATAGAATCACTAGTCTATTTCTCTTATTTATGCTTATGCCGCCTAGGGGCTTCCGGCAATTTCCCCCCCCCCCCTCTCCTCCTTAACGCTTTATCCACATAGATTTTTAATATCACAAAATGATTAGTTCTACACTAATTTTGATTAAGAGTGGTTTTGAATAAATTAAAAACCAGATCCACATAATTATTCGTAATTATTGTGTTACTTTTTTTGTATATGGTAGGTATTACCGTAATTTATAATTTTGGTAAATTTCCACCGTAATTTATCATTTTTATTACCATTTTAAATTCTCTGGTATTTTATATTTTCTTGTATTTTATTACCATTGTAACATTGTTGTAAATTGTGTTTAATATGTAGGTATTAAATTATAAAAAAAGAAAAATTAAAAACTTTTATTGTAAATAAGGAAATAGATATTTTTGAACAATTATCATAATCATAATAATTGTACAACGCGAGTAATATCTATAATATTAATAATATTTAAATAATAGTGGTCTTAATTACCGTTTTACATTTTCAATAAAATCAAATTTAAAATTTTGACAGAATATAATGCTAAAATATTTAAGTTGGCATTCCTACAGAGAACTTTTAGATGATTTTTGAGTTCTGTAATACTATTCATATCGAACCCAGGCGCGAAAGATAATATAGCAGTAATTTACTACGTATAATTATTTACAAAAAGATAAACGTAGACAATATAAAGTGAGTGTATGTGAAACCGTTGATTGAAAAGTATACTTTTCAATCAACGGTGAAACCTTTATTCAGATACGAAACCACATTCAGATTCTAATTTATTGACTTACTCTAAGTCTTTGACTTTTTCTCTATAATGGGTAAAAATGCGATCTCAACGATTATACCAGTCGATTCTACGGCCGAAGTCGTAAACCTAACCATTTAAGAGATGTACCTAAAAAACCTATTTTTTTAGGTAGAACTTTGAATTTAAATGTCTCGAGAACGGGAAGAGATAATTGAATTCTATTAAAAAATTTGGAATCAGCGCATTTATATATACTTAAGTCAGGAAATTAAAAAAAAATTGGAGACAAAAAATTTCAAGACGAAAAATTTAAATTTAAGTTTTTTCGATTTTCTTATTTTTCACCTAACCGTTCCAAAGAACATATATGTGGGCAAAACATTTCTTTATATAACTTTTCCCGTAGATTCGAATTGTAAAGTAGTTGAGATTGTATCTTTACTCATTTTCGGAATATACTAAAAAAATACACTTTTTTGAGGTACAATTTTGAAAGCAAATATCTCCGAAACGAAAAGAGATAATTAAATTCTGTTTATTAATTTAGCATCAGCGTAGCGAATTCTTTAAAAAATATTATAAACAAAATTTTGTAAAATTTGAAAATTTTCGAACAAAAATTCGATATTTTTAAATATTTTAATTTTTACGGCAAAATATAGAGTCAATGGCTCGTATTACGAGCTCACTTTTATAATAAAATCGCGATTTTAACGCTCACTTTTACATCAAAATCTTTTGTAAAATTGAAAGTTAAAATCATGATATTATTATAAAAACGAACTAGCTCACTTTTATAATAAAATCGCGATTTTAACGTTCGTTTGTTGTTACTATATACATAAACTATTTTTCCAAGTAATATTCATCGTAGTGTGAAATGGTTCCACGTACATTTAATACTTTTATTTTATAATTATAATGGGGTATTCCAAGTTTTTTTCATTTTTTAATATGTTATTCTATGCATAAAAATATTAGACCCGTATTTTTTCTTTTCGCCGAAAGGTTTCAAACACGCCAGAATTTTTTTTTTAAAGTTTCAATAAATTACACCCTTGAAAATCGGCCGTGCATGTGACGTCACAGGCACTGAGAACCAGCTGAGAACATACATTCGTAGGTCTGAGTCAGAGGCGTGGCGCGTTCGAACAAGAGCCAATAGGCTGACGCGAGTGCCTTCTTCGTCACAACAAGGCTGATTCTGAATTTTACGTACTCGATTCAAATGCATTACAATTTCATTTTGATATTATGGTATTAAAAATCAGAAAAGTAATGATTATATTCATTTTAATATTACTTATATATGATAAACAATGATATCCAATAAGAATTTCTTTAAAAGCCGTAGGCTTGGAATACCCCATTATAATAATTTATTTTGGCACCCCCGAAAGAAAAGTTCTGCGCACGCCTCTGCTTCCACTTCTATTCGTTTTACATTTTTAAAGTCCCCGTCTAAATGGATCATCTTTTGCAAAATTTTATTAAAATGTTTATCAATGTTCCTTGGATTAAACAATTTTTTTTTTATGGTTCAAAAACTTGCAAAGAAATAGTTGTTGCTATAGGTACATCTTTCTCACCAAATATATTTTAACGTTGTCAATTTTGTCAATCGTACTCAATTTATTAACAAGAAATCAAAGGTTTGTATAAAAATTAAAGCCAAGTAAATTATTATTTCTATTAAGTTTCTGCGGAACAAATAAGAGATGACAGGACAAAACGAACCCAATGTCACTCATTTAAGTTACACGACCCTGATATCAGTTAAGTAGCTAAAGTAGAAAAACAAGTAAAGCCTATACATAGTGGAAAATTCAAGAAAAGATTGACTTTTAATTGAAGTAAAGTAATTCTCAAAAACAACAAGCTACTTTACTTGATGAGAATAGTTAGAACATGCTTCCATAAATTTTAATAATTATTTTTTGTAAACTATGAATAATGCATCAATATAATAAAATACAGATATTTTTTGTCTAATATCATACCTATGTAAAAATTAAATTATATATTACAAAATTGATAATTATAAAAAATTTGATAACCTCTAAAATTTATTATAATTTTGTTTTGGTTTTTATATCTGACTAATCCTAAGTTAACCTTTTTTGTTGCTCAACGGTTTTATTAAATAAAAATGGAATGAATAGGACAGGTTATCAAGTTTTTGTATATAGTTTATATTATATCAGAAAGGCGATCTTGAAAAACTTGAATATATAAGAAAGTGTTTAAAAATTCAAGGATCTTCCTGCATAATATATATAGCATTCAATTCGTTTATTTTGGCTAGTCCTCTGTTAGAAAACAAAAGAAATAGGAGGCTAGTGTCACTAGTGAAAATGTCGAAGTTAGTGATTTCTTTAGTGATCCTCCATTACTTTTTCTGTACTAGTGAATCGGCAACAATCAGAAATTTATGTAAGTACAAATTGATAAATGTATGAAAAAATTGAATAAACTTCTGAATACCATCAGTGAAATACATATCTCTTACATTTTTTTTTAATTTAACCGAGTTTTCTGATTATCTTTAATTTTTTTAATAAACTTAAATTTCTAATCATAATCTTTTTTGGGAGTCCCCATATTTCTTAGTTATATGTATTTATTTATTTCACTTAAAATTTATTTGATTTTTAGAAAGTCCAATGAAATATCGAAATGAATGTTAAAAATAATAATATCTATTTTATAAAATAAAAAAGATTAACTTTAACGTTTTTGTTTCGAGAAATAAGAATTTAATAAGAAAATATATTAAAATAATTGATTATATTTATAACCATATTTTAATGAATGCTTTGCGCATGCGAGTATTCAAAGTATATTACTAACATGCTAGGCAAATATCAAATATCACCACAAATCTTCCGCTGTATCATTTAGAAATGCTGATAACCATCTTCAAATATTGATCATTCCACCAAACTAATTAAGTCATTAAAATAAAACTAAAGAGTCTAAGGTTATAATAATATAAAAATATTACTTTAAGGTTAGGGGTACATATAAATTTTAATTATATTTTTATAATGAAGTTTCCTTTGGAACTAAATAATATACTTAATTTTCCTGAATTGAGGCATTTTCCTTAGCGCAACATTTTTTACCGCAATAATAAGACCTGAATTGTTATTATTTTAAAGAATTATTGTACCTCTGTCCATTTTTTAATAACTGACTACTACCCCAAAAGTGGGTGTGAGTTACACCCTTAAAATATTACCAACAAATTCCTCGTTTAAAAGTACCTATATACACAAATTTTCGTTTTAAAATTCCCACTAGTAGAGCCACAATTACAGATTGAATATCAGGCAATAGAAATCCATATGACCGTTAATAATGCGCGTCTCAGAATGTACCGGGGATCCTGAGACGCTAGCCCTGGGTCTCTTCCCCGCCTGGTGGCCTGGCTAGACCGTTTTTCAGGGTATTTGATGCCCTGATAGTGATCTAGTTCAGCTAGCCTGGAATTGGAGCACACCTGCTGAAACCAGAACACATTCTAGAGCAGATTTAGGAGCTCTGGATTTAGATGCTCTGGATTATGCTCTGATTTCAGTTGATCAGGTATCAGAGCACTCAGATAGTGTTCTGGTTTCAGTGGATCAGGAATTGGGGCGTTTTAAAGCGTTTGCTTTAATTCTTCGCTTGCTGAAAACAGAGCACATTCTGAAGCAGATTTAGCTGCTCTGGATTGTGTTCTAGTTACGATGGGTCAGGAATAAAATCACTCATAAGTGCTTGCTATAATTGTAGGTTTACTGAAACCAGAATACAATCTTCAGCGGATTTAGCTGCTCTGAATTATGCTCTGGTTTCAGTTGATAAGGAATTAGAGTTCTCAGAAGTGTTTACTTCAATTCCAGGTCTGCTGAAACCAGAGCACATTCTAGAGCAGATTTGATTACTCTGGATTTTGCTCTGGTTTCAGTGGATCAGAAATTAGGGCGTTTTAATGAGTTTGCTCTAATTCTTGGACTGCTGAAAACAGAGCACATTCTGGAGTAGATTTAGCTGCTCTATATTATGCTCTAGTTTCAGCGGGTCAGGAATTTATTTCCATATCTTCTGAAACCAGAGCACATTCTTGAGCAAATTTAGCTGCTTTGGATTGTGCTCTGGTTTCAGTGGGTTAAGAATTGGGGCGTTTTAAAACGTTTGTTCTAATTCTTGGCCTCCTGAAAACAGAGCATATTCTTGACCAAACTGGAACGTTTTTGAGCAATAAAGCTCTTTATTGTATCATGGTTTCAGTGGACTAAAAATCAGAGCAAGTATTCAGAGTGCTTTGATTCTTGACCTGCTTAAACCAGAGCGCATTCTAGAACACTGTTGTTCGTACTTATACCAAATATTTTAGAATATATATTTATATATAAAAAAATATTTCAAAACTTCAGGACTCTTTCCTATTTAAAGATTAAATAACTCTTATTGCACTATTTATATAAATTTTCATTTTGTTCCATCAAGTAATAATAATAATAATAATAGTGTAAATATCCCCACATAGGACTTCCTCTTCATTTCATTAAATACTAATTTTCTCTATATTATATCAAACTGTAAATAGAAAACTAACGCATATTATTTGTTTACAGCACCAAATATTCCAACATGTAAAAGAAACTCAGAATTAAATAAATGCATAGTAGAAAATGGAAATACTGCTATAAAGAATTTAGCAAACGGTAAGAGCAAAAATATATTTGAAACTTTTTATTTAAATTAAATTAATTTACTGCCAATATACACTTTATGAAATGCAATTGTTTATATTTTCAGGAGATAAAAAACACAAAATTAATTCTATTAATCCGCTGGTCCTAACAGAAGCCACCGTAGAGCCTCCTGGGGGCGTTAAAATCGTCATGAAAAATTTAAATGTTGTGGGTCTCGATAAATTCAGATTAACTTCTGCCAAGTAAGAACCTGACTTTTCTAATAAAGGGGAAATCTAATAAATGATTATTTTCAGCATAAATTTAGATAACAATCCATATGAATTAAAAATTCAAGCCGAGACGCCTATTCAACTTTTGGGAGACTACGACGTAGATGGAAGGATTCTTATCCTGCCAATTAGTGGCCAAGGAAAATGCAATATTACATTTGGTAAGTCAAAATTACTGTGCACAGAATTTTTATATACAGAAGCGACAGTAAGACAGAGAAACGAAAATTAGAGAGAGATGGGGAAAGCCAACAAATTTAAAGGGTTCATCGTTTAAAATCTGAAAGTTTCGTCACATCTTCGTGGTTCGAGTTTCTTTGTTTATCAATCATTAACGCGTCTAGAAAATTTTCAGTAAAATAAAAGATAAAATACAGAAATCGATTTCTAAAAAGCAACAACTATGTTATCACTTTGATAAAAATTAGGAAAAATAATTATTAAAAAGAAATTATTATATTTCATATCCTCCAAAGTGGAAGAAACTTTATCAGCTTATACAAAAATAATATTTATATTTTATGAATCGGTATTAAAATCGTCCTCAATATATTGTTTTTTGAGTTATAATGAGTATAATTTCATTTAATGTAAAGCGTTTTGAAACTATGACATTATTAAACTTTTGACTGAACATTACATAATTGATTGTTATAATTTTTTTTACAAAACGAGCTAAAAATTTTACTGGAAACATTTAAAAAATACGAGGACAAATTTTAAATTAAAATAGAAAAAAATGTTTTATTTTAAATTGATTAGATACAAAATCGCTTTTCTGAAGGGTATATCATGTATAATTATTATAATTCCAGTTTCAAAGGCTGGACGCGAAAGAACTTTTTCTTATTTAAGACAAAAAAAGACTTATTTAAGATATACTGACACTATAATCCATAAAAAGCTTGCAAATTTAATTACAAAAAATATTGAAAGATTATTGGCAAAAATGGATAAAGTAATATAGACACTTTTGCTTCAAGACATCCTGGAGAGATAAAAGTGATAATAATATAAAAGAAAAGATTAAAGTTAAAATAGTAAATAAAAGAAAAATATGTTGTTTTTATTTATTTCTTACCATTTCATACATATTTCTATATTTTGATAGGAATAATATTGTGTTGCTATCTTACGAAAATATAGTTACTTTTATAACTAGAGAAAAATTAAAGTTGTTTTCCTACGACCACTGTTAAAAATAGTCTTTTTAACAGTTGCTTAGCAAGTTAAAAATAACAGTTTATAACACAGTAAATACTTTTAACACGTTGTCATTGACAATGAATTAAAAGTAAAAAACAAAATTACTTTTAACACTTCTTATGTTCAGTTGTTCATTACAAATACATCATGACCTGTCATAAATGTCATTCTATAATGCTTACTTTTTATTTACTAATACATAACTAGGATCGTAGGAAAAATAGTGTATGATATTTGTGTTAAAAGTGATTTTATTTCGTTCGTGGGGTTTGTTACACTCGGCTTCGCCTCGTTTCATAAACTTCCTCACTCACTCATAAAATATAAAATGTCACTTTTAACACTTATATCATAAATAACTATTATAAATATTAAATTGGTAATTTACAGTCGTGAGAAAAAAAATTCAAAACCGTGAAAAAATGTTTTCACAGTAATGTATTAAATACATTACACATGAAAAAATGTTATACTTTACACCTAAAAATTAATGTACAAATGTCAACATTTTTTGACAGTTGTAGAAAAATAGTTATTTTGTATCAAGGTTCTAAAAGTAATCTTTTTGGGCCGAAACCGAAGTTTGCAGTCGAGGCAAAGCCGAGGCTACAAATCAGATGAGGCCCAAAAAGAACTTTTAGCCGAGATACACACAACATTTTTTAGGCGATTACAACAAGAAATTATGAATTTTCATTCAAAATCAATTTTTGACATCTGTCAAAATTTACTTTACGGCCGCATTTACTTTACGGCCGCATTTACCTTACGGCCGCATTTACTTTACGGCCGCTATTTTTACTCGCAAATTCATTACTTTTTCATTAATATTTGTAAAGGAATAGTTAAAATTTTACTTACATTTGTTATTATATTCTAAAATAATTAATCACATTAATATGAACTATGTAAATCAATAATGAACAAACTAGCGGCCAAAAATTTTGACTTTGACAGATGCCAAATAAAAATTGATACTTTAAGGTTGCCAGCAAATACGAAAAACAACAATTTATGTACCAGCCGCCATGTAGAATAGAAATAATAAATGACTATTTTTTTTAGAAAATTCAAAGTGGGACTTGGACGTACAACTAAAAGTAGTGGAAAGAGATGGAGTCAATTTCTTCGATACCAAAGTTGTTAAGTCAGTTTTTACTGCAGAAAGAATTTACTTCAACTTCGAGAATTTATTCAACGGAAACGAATTATTAGGTAACAACACCATTAACCATAAATCAAATCCTTATTCTAAATTTTATAAAAGATACACCATATTTTTTCAAACAAAAGACTTGTATAAACAAGTTTCGACTGGAATAAACCGGTATACAGGATGTTTCAATAACCAGGCTCATTTTTGGTAACTTTTTTGTTCCAAGAGATGCGAGTTTGGTTAAATGAGCAAAACTGTGTCAATTTAAACTAGAAATTTAGTCAGGTTAACAAAAAACAAAATTGTATCAGTAGTTCTCAAAATTTGGGAAATATTAAATTGCCGAAAACTGTATTATTGCAAACTAATATTTTAGGACTTATACAGGCTGTTTTTGTTTTGAGTGGCTAAGCGACATTTACTAAATTAAAAATATTAGAGAAAAGTTTTTCAAATAAAACTTATTAAGTATTTTATAAAATAACATTAAAATTTTTTTTGGTCAAATTAGTTTTATAGAAACATACTTAATATAATTTTTTTTTACAATTTCAAAAAGAAATTAATTTTCTGAATACAACGATATAATACAAATATATTCTTACATATCAAAAATATTGAGAAAAATGTAAAGCAAAATTATTATATTTAAATTTAAATTTGATAGAAATAAGAATGCTTTGACAGAAACAACAGAATAAATATTATTCAAAATTTTTATTAATACATCTGAATTTATTTATAAATATATACATTTTTCGTTTTCAATTGTTTTCTCAAAGCATTCTTGAAATCTTATTTTTATCAAATTTATATTGAAATATAACTTTTCATTTACATTTTACGCAATATTTTGTTACGTAAAAGACTATAAGTGTATAATATCGTTGTATTATCCACTGTATGGATATTTATTTTACTTCTACTCCAGCGACTTAAAAGTTGCCTATATTTTTACTCCGACGGCGTGGAAATTAAATTTGTTAATTACGTCACAACAAATATGACTTTTATGATTGAAGAAAAATAAAATGAATATAATTGTTAAATTTCCAGGAACCGAAATGAACAAATTCTTGAACGAAAACTGGAAAGAAGTGCAGCAAGAATTAGGACCAGCCTTCGGAGACGTTGTGGGCAGTATTGTTGAAAGTTATGTCAAACAAGTTTTTAGAGATGTTCCTGTCGACCAAATATTGATACCTTAAGCATATTTTATATAGTTTTGTAAATAAATAATACTTTTATTTATATTACTGTTTTATTTTTATTATTTAACAAACCTATAACTGCTAAGGTCTTATAAACTAGTAGGTCGTATGCAACTGTAGTCAAAATTATAGTGAAAGTTTTTTTTATTTATTTTGTAGTACCCAGAAGTGAAATTAAATTATAATTGTATGATGAGATATTTTTAACTGATTTATGCGGGGTTTTCAACATTTTATAAAGGGTTGAGAAGTTTAGTAGGTAGACGTCATAAATTATTCCAACCTGAAGGCATCAATTGAAGGATAACTTTTCATTTCATATCCTTTGTACAGTATTTCTTAAAATGAAACATTAAACTTCAAACAAATATTTTATGTGCCACAATTTAAATATTTTGTTACGGCTTGTAATTATTTGCTAAGTATTTTTTAATAGTGTTTTTCAAAGAAAATAAATTAAATTGCTATATATAACATTAATTTGTTAAATAGATTTTACAAGTATATATTCAAGATATGCAATGAGAAATACTATAACATTCTAAGTATTTTAATACTTTTTCCAAGTAGAAAAATTCAATGTTCGGTAGAATTATCAATGGATAATAATGAAATTTTTCAAAGTATTTTAATAATATTGTTCTATGTATTATTGGACTCTTGGCGAATATTTTATTCGCATGGTAAAAATGGCAATAGCTATTTTTAAAAGAAAGTAAAGCATGATTTCGGAACTATACTAGAGTGACCATTTATTTTTTTAATGAAATCAGTACAAAACCTATTCTATATTTATATTTAAAAAAAGTGATAAAAGTAAAATGAAATTTGATGCCATATACGATGATTAAATGATGTTAAAAATTCTTCTATTGTGTTAAAGCAGTGTTTTATTTAATACTGTTTTAGTTTCTTTAAATTTGATTTCTTCTAGGCTTTTATTATTCTCAGGCAAAACATTTATAAATCCGAATATAACTTTTAAAATATTATTTTTGCTTCTTCTGCATTAGCTTTAAAAACAAATGGAAAATTATAGTAATATTACAGCTGTAATTTTATTGCTAGTACTAAAGTTTACAGTTCCTCTAAAAATCAAGCCTTTTAACCAAGTCATTTACTAACAGGGCATGTAACCGAAAAAAATACTGGTTGACGGTTAACCCATATTGAGAACATTATAAAAATAACGGTTTTAGTTCGAAAACCGGTTTTTAAAAATTGAAAACCGGTTTAAACCGGTTTATAAATCGGTTAATAAAAAAAATAATAGAAAACTTAATTAAAAAAATAATAATATTAGGAACAAATGAAAAGCGATTATGTTTCATGCTGCATGCAAAATCAAACTAGAAATTCACAAAAATTCCAATAACACATTCAGAGAAATGTAAGTAATTTTTTCAATTTTAAACTTGATGTCTAAAGCTTACAAAGGGACTACCTATTTTTGTGAGTCTCCAATAAAATCGAAAATGTCATGACTCATATAGTCTTATTCAAATACAAATATAACAAATATGAAAAATTTAATTTTTTTCGCACTAAATAGTATTATTAAAATTAAGGTTAATGTTCGCTAAAACCAGTTTATTTTTTATGATGAACGGTTACCGGTATTTTCGGCCTTAAAAATATCGGTTAAAATTACGGTAAAGGTTCACAAATTTTAAACAAAAAAAGTCAATACATTATTTTATTTATTAACACAGTATGTTATAATAAAATAAAATAAAAGGGCCTTTCCACATTTTCAATCACACTGTATACTTTTTTACTATATGGTAGAACAAAAGAAATATGTATCAATTATAATTAAATTAATTAGAAACATATATTTCACTTATGTCTTCTTACCCATTGTTCGGTGTGCCAATTTCGTACGTCCTAGGCATCGGTAACACTACAATTCTATTTACATATACATATTTATTTTTATTTAAATTATATTTTATACTTGATAGTGTTAGCTCATACCCTACTATTAATTTAATATAATAATTTTAATATAACGTTGAATAACTGTTAACTATTTCGTAATCCCCCTACCTTTATTCATTTATTAAAATAATTAACGACACAGAAATCTTCAGTGTGTTTTCAGCAGTCATCAGGTGAGCACAATTTATAATTTTATTTTTTAATTTGAATTTTAATAATTTATTGCGATTTACTACTACTATATAATTATTGAAACTAGTGTGCAGTACAAATATTTTTTTTATAATTATTTAAAACAAATTTTGTTATAAATAAACTAATTCATATTTTTTATTGTTTCAGGTTCCAGATACTTTCTAGATATAAGATATATATATAAGATATAGACGTAAGGGGGGAAGCAGGTACTTCTCAGTTTTTTTTCTCACCACTGAAATAGTAAGTCCAATTTTGATATTTAAGAATAATATCCTCCCTGAATATTTTACGACTTCATTAAATTTAATTCCCATAAGCTCATTTTTAATATGAATTATTTCCGTGATACATTGTTGACATTGTTTAATCTTAACTTTAACTGATACCGTATCATGCAAATATATTGCATTAAATTTATTCCTAAACAAATTAATAAGACTTGGCACATTAGGTATGAAATGAGATCTAGGTATAAAGTGTGGAGTGAACATGTGAAGTATGATGGTTAGGTGTGATGTTTATAAGGTATGTTGAATGCAAGGTATGATGGTTAAATTTAAAATATGATACTTAGATATAAGGTGTGATGATTAGATATAAAGTGTGCTTCTTAGATATAAAGTGAGATGCTTAGATGTAAGGAACGGTATGAAGAATAAATATAAGGTGTGACGAATACATATAAGGTGTGATGATTAAATATAAGGTGTAATGATTAATATAAAGTGTGCTATTAAATTTAAGGTGTTCTGATTAAATTTAAGGTGTGTTGATTAAATTTAAGGTGTGCTGATTAAATTTAAGGAATGATGATTAAATTTAAGGAATGATGATTAAATATAAGGTATGATGATTAATATAAGGTGTGATGATTACATATAAGGTGAGATGATTAAATATAAGGTGTGATGATTAAATTGAAGGTGTGATGATTAAATTTAAGGTGTGATGATTAAATTTAAGGTGTGATGATTAAATTTAAGGTGTGATGATTAAATTTAAGGTGTGATGATTAAATTTAAGGAATGATGATTAAATATAAGGTATGATGATTAATATAAGGTGTGATGATTACATATAAGGTGTGATGATTAAATATAATGTGTGATGATTAAATTTAAGGTGTGATGATTAAATTTAAGGTGTGATGATTAAATTTAAGGTGTGATGATTAAATTTAAGGTGTGATGATTAAATTTAAGGTGTGATGATTAAATTTAAGGTGTGATGATTAAATTTAAGGTGTGATGATTAAATTTAAGGTGTGATGATTAAATTTAAGGTGTGATGATTAAATTTAAGGTGTGATGATTAAATTTAAGGTGTGATGATTAAATTTAAGGTGTGATGATTAATATAAGGTGTGATGATTAATATAAGTTGTGATGATTAAATGTAATGTGTGATGATTAAATTTAAGGTGTGATGATTAAATTTAAGGTGTGATGATTAAATTTAAGGTGTGATGATTAAATTTAAGGTTTGATGGTAAAATTTAACGTGTGATGTTTAAATATATGGTGTGATGATTGAATATATTGTGTGATGATTAAATATAAGGTGTGATGATTAAATACAATGTATGAAAATGTATATATAGCATGATGGTTAGGACTGAGATGTGATGTATATAGATATAAGGTATGATGTATGAATGGAAGCAAATCCTTACTGCAAAACTATCCGGGAAGTTTTCAGTAAAGACGAGCTTTTAAGTACAACTTATTTTAGGTTTATAATGTGCCTTGTTTTATTAATTGTTTTGCTTTTGTTTATTTATGAGTATATTATTTAATTCACTATAAATGTAAATATTACACATCTTTTACTATGCCATTTTTGTACAAATATTGCTAGATTCAATTTTTTAATTTACTCCTATTTCTAATTTCAACCATTAATTTTTCCCTAAAAAAATAATTTTTTATTTTAAAGTCCTCCAATTATAATATTTGAATTTTGAATGTGCAATACCCCGTAGTATATTATAAGTCGAGGCACTCCTTTCTCTGCTTACAGCATTCTGGTCGTTGGTATGGGTTGCACGGAACGGTTGTGATACCGCCCTCGTATTAGCGTGTCTATAAGTTAGAGTTACGGATGTGCTTGGTGCATCTTGCTGCCCTTTTACCATTTTGGGCGTTAGTACTGGAGGGCCGGAAGGGTGTCTGACCGCTAGCGTGTTGAAATGTCTAATTGTGGAGTGAGTTTGTACATAGACTATAATAATTAATATTATATTTTCATTTTCTACTTCTTTCTTGGTTTTCATGCCAATGCCCCTGACCCTTTTCGCTGGAAGTACACTGCATTAGTTTAAGTCGCGCCGAATAACTTTTTAGTCGCGGTTAAATTTAAGTCGCAATAGTTTTAAGTCTTCCTCCTTTCCTTAAACCCAAAACCATCCCTTCCCCCCTTGCCGTCGTGGAGAGACCTTGTCGTGGTGGCAGGGCTTAACCATCCTCTAAACATCAAATGTAAAATAATAGAGGATGGGACCAACATCTCCACCATTATATTGATATAATTTACAGATGAAGCAATTTTTATAAATTTCTTTCTTCAGATATTTTTAGGGAATAATAGATAGAAATGAAGCAGAACCTATTTCAAATGGTATAATTTCTTATAGAAGCAGCAATTTATATTGGTGAGTGCAATATATTTTTTTATAAATAATAGTGCAGCAAATATTGTAAAATATGTTCATATATTTTAATAATTGTAAAAATAACTAATAGTTTTTTTTATTAATGAGTAGTTTAGAGAAATATAAAATATTTTTTATTTTGCTAGAGCTAAAGAAATTATAATATAATTTTCAATTCTTAATTCTTATGTGTTATTTAAAAATGTATAGTAGTAGATATTAAAATATAACCTATCCAAAAGTTATATTTAAAACATTATATTTTTATAGACTGACAGTTTCAGGTATGTTTCTATAATGACAGAAATGCAGAAAGAAGAAATATTTAAACCGCGAATTCAAACCGCGAGAGAACTATGGTTGAAAACATTTCTAGAAAACTGGATGGATCAGAACCTCGAAAATCGTAAGTGCTTTTTCTTAAATTTATAATTTATATTTCCACTAATTGCCTAATCATTAATTGTTATTTATCCTTATTTGACATGAGAAATTGTTTTTCACAACGATTTTACTTTGTAATCATGGTAACTGTAACATGTTTTATGACGAATTTTTCAGAATAAATCAAATCAGAAAGTTATCATGTTCTTACGATCAGAGAAAATTTTTTTAATGAAAATAATATTTTTAAAGTAAATTACTTTATATATTATTATAATTTTTATTCAATGCAGGTCGAAATCACTGTTAAAAATTTTATGTTTCATAATAATTCCAATGTAATTTTTATTATTTTTTTTCTTCCAAATACCACAGTACAGAAACTATTTAAATACAGGCTGACCCATAGTATGTGATAGGCACGTAGTTCTTCGATTTTATTCGTAATAATAATAATGGTTTTAGTTCTAAAACCGGTTTTTATAAATTGGAAACCGGTTTAAACCTGTTAATATATCGGTAAAAAAATTAATTAAAAAAAAAACAAAAATATAATAAAAAATAATTACAAAAAATATAATAAAAAATAATTTAAAAAAAAATAAAATATTAACATCTGAAAAAATATAACGAATAAAACAATGAAACTTATTTAACGAATATTCACAAAAATTCCCGTAATACCATCAGAAAAACCCAGGTCACTTATCAATTGTAAACTTGACTAATAGTAACAAAAGGACTACCTACTTTTATGACACTCCAATAAATTATACCTAAATTGTAAAAACTGTCATGACTTAGATTTAAATACAAATAGGTAAATAACACAGATATAAAAAAATTAAAATGTTCGCGTTAAATGATAGTAAAATAAAGGTTTTTAACCGGTTTACTTTATTGTTGGTTAACGGTTACCGGTATTTTCGGTCTTAAAATTATCGGTTAAAATTACGGTTAAAGTTCGCAATTTTCATTCAAAATATCGGTTACCGGTTTATATTAACCGGTTTTTTTAACCGGTTACATGCTCTGCTTACTAATAAAATCAAACCTTGTCGAGAGGTAGAAATTTTACTTAATAATTAAATTATATATAAATGTTTAAACATCTATCAAAAATAATTATAAATATCGAAAATCAGTACATTCAGTACAGTATGTAAAAAATCAGTACACAATATGTTACAATTTATTTATCAGTACAAGGGTCTGAAAATCAGTAATGTACTGACAAAATCAGTACGAATGGTCGCTCTAAACTATACCTTATCAAACCGAATCTAACCAAATCTAGCTAAGCCTAACCAAACAAAACCTAAGTAAACCTAACCTAAACTAACTTATAATAAAATAAATGAAAATAAACTAAAACCTTTATTACGCCAAATTAATAAAGTTCGCAATATAAATTCCTATTATTTATGGAAAATATCATAAATATAGCAAAATATTTTCTACTTAGCAGCTATTTATTCAATTGAGCATCTATTATTATAATCTTAGCGTCTATTATTTTACTGTGCATCTATTGTATATATTTGGCGTCTTTTATTTAACTGAGCATAATATAGGTATAAAGGTGTCCGGTTTAAAATGTTAACAATTGAAATTCTGAGAACCGTAAGAGATACGACGTCAGTTAAATTGGGGAAAGGTTGTCGCATTAGTTGGCCATTTTTCAATCATGTATTTGTTTTCCCGAAAAAATACATATCTCACTAGATATGAGCAAAAAAATTGTTTTTGACAAATTTTCTTTTGACTTATAACTTTTTTGTTTTAATTCATACAAGTTTCTAGATTGCACATTCTACAGTCACTTTTTTTTACGAAGAATTGACAGCGGTACTCAAAATTTTTGTAACTTCAATACTTTTCGAGAAATTCATGCCAACTTTCAATTTTCATATGGGGCTCAAAGTTGTCTTTAGTACTGTTACATAGAGAATTTTTTCCTTCTAACGACATAAAACACGTGTACATTAAAATGAAAATAAAATAAGAAATTAGGAAAATTACTGATTTTGTTCATTTCGGTCAAGTGTGCTTTGGAAACAAAATCGAAAATCATTTGTTTCAAACAAAATTTTGACTAATTAATTCAATTAGTGGTTAACTGAGCATTTTACAGACAAAATTTTCAAAGGAAACCATGCGGGATATGTTAGAAATTTAATATGCTATGCATCGAAATAAGTAAATTGCCATAGAAACATATCTTCAATATTGAATAGAACTGTAAAAATTTGTTTGAAATAAAATATTTTTGATTTTATTTTCACAGCACGCTTGACCGAAATTGAATAAAAACAATAATTCTCTGATTTCTTTTATTTTCATTTCAATGTAAATGTGTTTTATATCGTTGAAAAGAGAAAAAATATATATTGCCTGTTATTTTTACGGAACATTTTAAATTTTTTTAATAAGAGAAATTATTGTTGACTTGGCAATATATAAAGTAACAATGTATGCGAATTAATTACTACGACAAATATAATAGAATTATTTACCAAGATTCATTTTTTTACTTAGCATATTTAATTTTAATATAGCTATTATTTTTTTTCCTTAGCAATGTAACTTTATAAAAAATTATAATACCATGCGAATCAATTGTTGCGTTTTAGTACAACCCTTTTATGTGAACCTAATAACCCATTTTAGGAGTTACCCGTTTCGTAAGTCAAAGCAGGTATGTTTGCAATTATCTTGAAACACACCAATAGCTTTATAGCTACAAAAAAGTCACCACAGGAAATATTTTCTTATTTTAAAAATAGCAAATAATTAATTCGAATATTTGTTATATTGAATGACGTCAAAACATTATATTATATAACAATGAACTAATTCGCAATAAACAACAATTTTAACAAATAATAAATTGTTACAAATTAATCACTAATATAAAAATTCTATTGTAAAATACAAGTACGATTAAATAAATGAGATAATTAAAGTTCTTACTGAATAAATTGGACTAATCGTTAAAAAATTATACGGCTTTGCATCTTTTCCAGAAATAGCTTTATAAAAAAATGATAATTAGAAATAAAAAAATTCATATCTAATGTTCAATCTTTAAAAAAACAAGGTAAGGAACAAGGACTAGTTTTTTAACAGATTTGTATTTATATACGAGACGCAACTGAAAAATATGTCAGTATTGTTTCAGTTCAAGATGATGTCAGTGAGGTTTTGTGTTTTACTGGTCTTTGTAGGCATAGTTAATTGTGCCGAAAGAAGTTTGCGTAAGGATAATTCATTTCTATAAAATTTTAATAACAATAATATTGACGTCATACTGTCAGCTTAATATGCAAATTCTGAAAGTCACAAAATTTGGAGGAGACAAATAAATCTTCATATATAATATTACAAGTGGTTAATGTTTCCTGGATAATTTCATTTTAAGAAAAACAGACTTACGAAATTTCCATTTTAAGCCAACGATATGACTCTTAAAATATTTGTACAAGGTGTTTTATTTATTAAAACTTTCACAATATTAACGGTTATAATATATTCACTGAAAGTGAGAATTTAATTTCTTATGACGAATGAGTAATAAAAATATAAACTTTAATGACAATCTATTAATTTTTATGAAACCGTACAAGGATATAAATTAAACATACTCAAGATATTATAATGAACTAAACATGGAAAATTTTCGACCAGTCGGTCTCAAAATAAAAGAACTACTTTTCATTATTTATTACGTGATACGACAGAGACTTTTTTTTCTGATTTCAAAGATATAACTTGTTGATAACTTCATATAAAAAAATGCAAAAGTAATTATTTATTATTTTTATTTATAGTCTTCATAAAAAAATTTGCGTGTTCCAATTCAGTTTTAACTTTTTTAAATGAATCAATAAGCAAAATTAATTTACATGACTCGTAAGCTCACAAATTAAAGTATGAAAATACGTAAATCACCCCTAAAGTAGCAGTAGTCATGGAATTGAAACAAAAATAACAAATGTTTAACGGTTTATCTGTCAAGTTAGCTGCGTTATACAATAATTTCAAATTATAATAAAAAGATACCAACAATACTAACTTGACAGTTAACTTTTAAACATTTGTTCATTTGTATCTGTTTTCAATACGGAATAAAAATTGAAAATCAATATAATATATGATTTTTTTTTAATAAGTATAAAAAAATTCATGCCATTTCTTAATGTAGATATGTATGTTAAAAAATCAAAAAAACGATAACAAAGAAAAATAAGTAAGTATTTGGCGAATTATATTATAAAATCATATATAATTAGACAAATTCAAAAAAAGAACTTCTCTGGACAACACCAAAATTCAATAGCTTATAATTCACAAAACTAAATTACAACGTAATGAGCCATTGTAGTGTATATTTTTTGACAATAGCTATTTTTAGTACAAGTGAGCAAAATGTCTTTTTCTCACGGGCCTAGAAATTGGTCACACGAGCGAAGCGAGTGTGCCAACTGGACAAGTGAGAAAAAGACATGCTCACGTATGCTAAACATAATTTTTTCCACAATCTTAAAATATAATTAAAAAAAAAACATTGTACTTTTTTTTTTAATAATGAAAATCTCAACAGTACAATTATGTTTATAAATTATAATTAAATTTAATGTAAAATGTATTATAATGTCTGTAATCCCATGAAAACATTGTGCTCAGAGTTAGTGTATTTTGCTCACTGATTTTATTTACTTTGCTCACTTGTGAAGAAATTTATTTACTTTGCTCACTTGTGATTCAATATGCTACTTTGCTCACTGTTTTAAGTTGAATAATGATGTATTTTGCTAACGATTTTGGAAAAAATGTTTTACTTAGTGGAGGCCCCTTTTTGGTGGGGCCCCTAAGCTAGCCCAGTCTGCCCGCTCTTAAGTCCGGGCCTGATTATGATTCATATTTATATTTATTTCAGCTCCCTTTATTGACCCATGCAGTAAAAGTGGTGACGTCAACAAGTGTTTTGTTGAGCAAGCAAACCATGCTTTGCCATTTCTTAAAGAAGGTAATAAACAATTATTAAATTATAAATTAGTTATTATACAACTAAGTCGTAAAAAAGTGATTTGATGTTTCAATATAGTATAATTAAATATTAAAGTAAGGTAAACAGTAAGGACATTTTATAAATCGAAGCTAATTCTTTGGAAGAGGAACGAAGCAACGACTCCAATTATTGTCCGAGATCGGTATTCCTTACCGTTCGTAATGCTTTTATAATGTTTGCTCGATCAAAATCAAATTTCCCTTATTATCAATAAAAAAAGTAACCAAATTGAATTGTATTAAAATCTTAGATCATATATCATTAGATACTTAAGACAGGCCAGATTTTGATCAAACATAGAAGGACAAAACATATTCCCCTATTTATTATGTGAGGCGGAAGTATTCAATCTATTATTACAATTGTTGGTGATACTGCATGTCATCGTCATATATGTAGGTATATGTCAGAAATTATTCTAAGAAAATGATTAACAGCTTCATTGTTTGTTTGAGTTGATGTACAAAAGAATCCAAATTATCATTTCATGTATAAGTATTATAAATGCCTTTATTATTTAATGTGTAAAGTAGCACGTTTTTGAAGTTACAACTTTTACCTTTTAGCTTTCCAAAAGATTCCTTTAGAAAAACACGTTAGGTTGAAGCTGTATACCTCATAAAGTAATTTGTAATTTTTCCAAAGTATGTTCCAAGCATTTTGACAATTGTGTACAATGTCAAATATGTCAGGATAGGTTTTAAATTTGACGTTTAATTCATACTTCCGCCTCCAAAAAGAGATAGAATAGTTATTTACATACCAAATGCGGGAACGACTGGTTTCCGGAGGAGTGTTTGGCGGCGCGAGCTCGCGAGCGCTGCCATAGAACGATTCCGGAAACCCAGTTCACGCAAGAGGTTTGTACAATATTTTTCGTACGAAAATCATAAAATCAATAATTAATTTTCTATTTGTACAAATATTTTTATTTATTGTATACACAAAATGATTTGTGGTTATGTGTTTCAGTACTAACAAGTGCTGTCAATCTGTCAACATGACAGCAGTTGTTGCCAACATTGTATATCAAATGCACTAAATTTACTTTTTCTACATTAAATTTCGTTCAATAATCCCCTATTTTCTTTTAATATTATTAGGTAAAAGAATGTTTAAAACATTATACTATTTTATTATAAATTTAGTTTTTTAATAAATGCTGTAGAAGTAGGAGTGCTTTTTCCAAAATTTCCCGGTCGCCTATCTGGTGGAGACCTGGGAAATTGACGTTCCAGGCGTTGCTTAGGCAACGCGAAACAACACATTTCACTGCATGAGTACGAAAATAGTATTTTCATTCTTCTATGTTTGGACAAAAATTTAACATGTACAATGTAAGCAAGTCTGTATCTAGTGATATATGGTCTAAGATTAAAATTCATTCATGGAAAACTAAAAATTAAATATTTTTTTGTTTGTATTCTAGACAATAAGGAATACAAAATAAGTGGTTTCGAACCAATGAAAATAAATGAAGCAACTTTACGACCAGGAGGTAATTTACGACTCAGTATGAAAAATATTGAGATTTATGGACTTACAGAAGGGAAGTTCCATGATGCAGAGTACGTATAAAAATAAATCTAATATTACAATTTATTCGCACAGTATAATTTTTTGCAAACTTAAATTGCTAAGTATAAAAAATATTGGTAGGTCAAAATAGAAACTAAGTAAAGTGAATAATAATTTTTCTTAGTGAAAAAAAATTAAAATAAGTAAAGTAGAAATAAAACGCAATAGTTTTCTAGATACATGCCAAGTTTATATAATAGATGCACAATAAAATAATAGCTAGGTTTTAATAGATACACAGTTGAATAAATAAATGCGAAGTAGAAAACTTTTAACTGTATATAAGATAAATAAAAGCTTTTGTTTCTTTTTATTTCTTTTACTACTTATTGGTTAGTTTAAGCACACACAAACACAAGACTTTATTTAAGGTTTAGATAAGATTAGGTTAGCTTGTGTATGGTATGGTTAGCTTAAATTTGGTTAGGATATATTAGGTTTGGTTTGGTTACTTTAGATTTCAAAATCAAGCTTTACTTTCTTTTAAAAATAGCAATTTCCATTTTTAACAAGTGAATAAAATTTTAATCAAACGTCCCTTAATTGTTTAGAACAAAATTCTTAAAATACTTTCAAAAATTTCATTATTATACATTTATACTACAGAGCGTCGAATTTTTCTACTTGGCAAAAATTATTAAAATACTTATGCCCAATTGCACTAACAAGGTTTAATTTTAAGCAATACTTAAGCAAAAACTAATCTAATCGAAATTTTAACGCTAATGTTAAATAGTTCATTTGACATTTTATTTTGATGTGATATAGCCCATTTAAGGTAAACTTAAAATTTCAGTAACAACAGTGCAACCGGCCATTAGAATCTTATATTATTATTCATTGCATATCTTGAATACATACTTATAAAATATAGGTACTTAGCAAATTAATAAAATATATAGCAATTTAATTTATTTACTTTGAAAAATACCATAAAATACTTACCAAATAATTACAAATCATATTACAGTTATTAATTTAAATTATAAGTAAATATTTATAACAGTGTTGAATTAATTTAAATCACATTGATTTAAAAAAATAATTGATTTGAATAATTTTTTATGCAATTTTTTTTCACATCGCAGGTTTACGAAAATTGGGGGAAAAGTATATGGGTAAATTTACTTTGTCCGTAAAACTACTTTTTGGGCATTTGAACAGTAACGAACTGATTATTTAGCTCTGTTTCTAGGGGTTACAAAAGGTTTTACGGGCTAGACCGTGTAAAAATTAAAACAGGCTGATGACATGGATTTATCATGATAACATATCTTATTTGAAACGTCTGACATCCTTTGACATTGACATTAACGATGCACAAATACAATGAATTTTATTAAACATAAATATATTGCAATGCAAATGCCCATAAGACATTGTAGAATGCTCTACCGTTATCTGAAATTTACAGTCTCACACAGATAACAGGCTCGTACGATCGCCCGTTACGTTTCTGTTCTCACCTGTAAATTTCTGTATAACGGTCATGCAATATAAATAACTATTACTGATATATTATTTTGAATTTATAACCTAGAATATTATTTAGAATAATATTGTTTTTTTTTGTTTAAATTATTTTGAAATGATATACAGTAAAATCCGATTATACCGACATCGATGTAAATAAAATAATGGTATCATCTTGAGATTTCAGACATGTGATCACATTTGCAGTATAATTTTGGCACTCAATCAATAATGATATTATTTTGTAGTATCAATCTTGACGAAGGAAAAATAAAAGTAAAACTAACAATTCCAAAGACTCTAATCACAGGCGATTATGAAATTGATGGACGGCTCGTTATCCTTCCAATTCAAGGACATGGGATAGCAAATATTACTTCCAGTAAGTATAAAAACCACCACTTTTTTTCTCCTCTGGTAAAAATACCGTTTACCTTAAGCATCAGTTAAAACTTATCGCATCGAAATTGTAAATAACTTATATTTTTGACAACTTATATCAGTTATTTGATGAAATACTTTTCTATTAACTGATAGTTAAGATAACCGGCACTTTAACCAGAAGTAAAAAAATCGGCCCTTAATTATTATAAATAATTACATGCAAAAGGAAATAAATATAAACAATATAAAGTGAGTATATGTATGTCAAACCTTTGCTACAAAACCACATTTAGATTCGAATTCACTGAGTGTCTCTAAATCTAAGGCATTTGATTCCTTAGAATTTTGCACAAATTCGTCATTTTACAAAATACTTTTGAGTTCGCATAATTTTAAATTGCAAGGTACAAATAATAACTTTGCAAATTTGTCGTTTATTATTTTATTTTGTTTTTTGCTAAGAATATTTCCAAAATATGTGATTTGGAAATTAATGGTAATTTAAAATTGTAAATTACGGATAAATTACGGTAATTAATTTTGTAATTTAGCGCGTAAATTACGACTAACATCACTGCTCGCCATAATAAGTAAGGAGAATTTTCCATCATATTCTTAAATTCAGAAATTTTTTATTTAGCGCACAAATGTAGTTTTCAAATTTCCAGTGTTTTCCATGAACTTCTGTAACGTCATTATTTAAAAAAATCCTTTTTTGAGAAATCTAGGCATCTTTGAGTGAAATATATTATAGAATATTACTTTTGAAAACAATCTTAATAAAATAAAAAGAAACACTAAACTTCCCTATGATTAATTTTGAAGCTTTATCATACAAAAAGTACAACAATACGGAATCTTATAGAAATTAAAAGTCATTTAAATTTTAATATTAAATTATAGTACAATAATAACATTTTTATAGCCGATGTGGTCCTAGACGTCGTGATCAACATAAAAAGCGTAGAAAAACATGGCATTAAGCAACTAGAAATGAAATTTGAAAAATTGGAATATACTTGTAGCAGAGTATACTATCATTTTGGAAACTTATTTAATAATGAAGAATCCGTTTTGGGTAAGTTTTTAGTCTTAATCGTTTATTTTTTACTAAATACGCAACACTATTTTAGCAAAAGAAATGCAAAAGTTCTTGGATGAAAATTGGAGTGACGTTCATCATGAATTCTATCCCGAATTTACTGAATTATTGAAGCAAGTTATGGATTCGACTTTCCTACAAGTTCTTAGAGATGTCCCAGAAGATAAGGTTATTTTACCATAAAATGGTTTTGTGAAATAAAATAGTGATTTTTATATAGTGATATATGAGTATAACATATAAGCAGTTATAATTTTCTTGTAATATTGGTAAAATAAATAATTATAATAATATATTGACAATTTTTTTTTCATTTAAAGCGAATTACGTTATAGTTTTCTTTTGATGTGCCTCGTACACGACGTACATATTTTTTATGACAGGTGATTTAAAGATTTATTTACACACTAGTATCATAATACTCTTTGTTGAAAAGTAAAGAATAATATATTATTATACAAGTAACCGGTATTTTCAACAAAATTAACCGTAACTTTAACCCATATACCTAATAACTATAGTAGGTATATGCTTTAACCGATATTTTTAAGGCCGAAAATATAGGTAACCGTTAAACAAGAAAAAACCTGTTTTAGCGAACATTAATCTTTATTTTAATAATTTAATAATATCATTTAGCACGAAAAAAATTATATACTTTATTTTATATCTGTTATATTTGTATTTGAATATAACTATATGAGTCATGAAAGTTTCTACAATTTGCATTTTATTGGAGACTCATAAAAATAGTTAGTCTCTTTGTCAGCTTTAGGTTTTTACAATTGAAAAATGACTTACATTTCTTTGAATGTATCCCACTAAACAACAACCATCGCTGCGAGGTCGCAAAATGTCCCAAAAACATCTCACTTGTTGCTATAATTAGTTTCGTTAGGGAGATGTTACATAGTAAGAGATTTTGAGACATCGAAAAATTGTAATTACATGGATATCTTATCCATTACATCATATTTGTTGGAAATTGTAATATTACATAAATGTTGCTTTTGCGATATTTTTTTATTCTAGCAAATGAGATTTTAAAGATGTATATAATTAGATGGAGCTTAACAATATCTTTTCTGAAATTTATAATTTATGAAATAATAAATTAAATACCATTTATATTATACAAAATAATATGAAAATATTTAATTTTGTTCAACATGCGCTTGCGCAAAAAAATGCAATGAGTCCTCTCATGGGGCCTCTGCGCCAGCAAGGGTAGTGTTAGCACACAAAATGGTCGTTTTTCACGCTGTGTTCTTGTGAAGTGGTGTGCTCCTCAAATTAAAAGTAAGTATAATATGTATTTAGCTATATTATAGTTTAGTAAATCACAGATCTTATTTGCAGCTATAAATTTATCATGTTGTTATTCGCAAATCTAACAACGTAGGTAATTGTTATTATTGTTTTAACACATTTGGCAGTCATATTATTTGTCTACAAATTTGTGTATATTGCATATATGATGTTATTATTACGAAAATATGGTGAATTTCAGATGTCCCAATCCTCAAAGTTACAAGAAAGCGAAGATAAAATATTCAACAAGTCAAATAAAGGATCACTGCAGAAGCCGCATCAAGACGATGATCAACCGAGAAACCGTACCCCTACGCCGGATAATATAGTAAGTAAATTCAGTATGTTGTCATTTATAAAGTTTCTTGATTTTATAATACAGATATGTTGTAAAAGCTTGTTCTAAATTGTTTATCAATTTTTATTATATTGAAGAAATATTGTACATGATGTATTCTTCCAATAACTTTATTGTTTATATGCTTATAAATTTAAGTAAACATTTTGTTACAGATTCGGTGAAATTGGATTTTCCTACATTAAGAGACATAGAATTTGAGGAGACAGTAAAGACCTGGTTCCGTCATGCCAACCAGAGAAATTTCAGAGAGAAGGTGAATATAATTTCATAAATATATATTTACATTATTCAAAATAATAATAAATGTTTATATTTTAAATTCAACTTCATAGCATATTCTATAAAAATACAACTTATTCCCACCAGTAATAAATTGAGTTCAATTTTTTAAAAATTACTTCATAAAATAAAAAAACTGTAAATAATGAAATAATTAACTGACACACTGTTTTTACACAGTAAAGTTATAACATTTAGAACCGCATGGCGATTCAACATTTTAATAATGAAGAATAAATTTTTGAAAAATTCATGGACCTCACTGGGACTTTGTAGCTCAGTTGGTAGAGCATCCTACCGGAAATGGGAAGGCCCTGGGTTCAAATCCCAGTGAGGTCCATGAATTTTTCAAAAATTTATTCTTCATTATTAATGAAATAATAATTTGTTCCAGAAATAAATTTACCACCTTCTTGTGCACCGCAATCCGTAGTGGATTATCAGTTACCAAAACTTTATTGTATGTTATGTAAAACTATAAAATGTTGTAAAATGTGACATATTAAAATAAATGTTCTTTTTCAATGAAATCTGTTTTAATTTCTGACAAAAAAATTGATTCTATCTTTTTTTAATAGTTTTTCACATATCTTGTTGATATGATATTATATTTATTGTTAATTTAAAAACAAAACAGGTATTTGAGAAGTACGTATAACGTTACAAATAATATCTAAGTTACATCCCAATGAAATTACCTACATCCATAAGAGGTTAACACTCACATTTTAATATGTCTGCGCTATATCGCAAAATATGCTGCTAACATCACAACGATAATAATTTTGTGACATCTATGGGGCTTTGTAATACTGATATCACAACACTGATACAATTCTAACATCTATGGGATGTTGTGATATTAGTCGGACATTAGCAGTCACATAGCAATCAATGTGATGTTAAATGAAGAAAAATGATAAAGTCACAGTTGTGATTTGAACATTGCAGCGATGTATATGAGATTAAATTTTGTTTAGTGGGATTGTAGGAATTTTTGTGATTATTCGTGTTTGATTTCGTATGTAGTATGAAAAATAATCGCTTTTCATTGTCCATAATATTATTATTTTTTAATTATTTATTTTTATTTTTTATTAACCAATATAATAACTGATTTAAACCAATTTTCCAATTTTTAAGAACCGGTTTTTGAACTAAAACTATTATTTTTATAACGTTCTCAATATGGGTTAACCGTTAACCAGTATTGTTTTCGGTTACATGCCCTAATTGTATGAAATATTTCTTCTTTGAGGTTATTTTTGGATCCTGAAGTTATTTGAAGGTACAGTATCGGCCTTTGGAATCCTTTTTATTTAAACGTTTATTTTTGTAGAAAATATAATTGGGTTCTCCAACACAGTATAGCTAATTAGGAATTTGATCACATATAGTCAATTCAGACCTTAATTCTGCGAGTTTTTAATGCTCTTAACATCTACGTCACAATATTACACCTTTCTATCTCACACATCTACCCAATCCAAATTCTTGTTACTTCTAAACGCAGTTTTAGACTGACCTATATACGGGACAATAAATAGTACAAGAAATGGTACAATTTTCGTATGATACCTACTAAAGCAATTTCTTGTACAATATATTGGCTCTGATTCTACGCACTTTCCTTGAATATGTCAATGTGACATGTAAAATTAACTATAAATTTATTTACATTTAAATTTTGCAATACTTACAACTTTACCAGTAATAACATAAAGTTTTCTATAACCACACTACATACAATAAAAACAAATAAACATTACAAACGCGTGAGATCACAAAACTCATATATGCGCATGCTCATTGCCAAATTAGTTGACAGATTTCATAAAAACAGAACGTGTTTTTCAATACATTTACAATCGTATACAATATTTCGACCAATTTGCTGTTGGATACTAGCCAATTTAAATTGGACAAAAAATGGTGCAAGATCTTGTACAATTTATAGGCTAGTCTAAAACGGCCTTAAGTAAGGAACACAATCATAGGCGCCGACATTTGAAAATTTCATATGGGGCTCAAAAAAATTCATTCAATTAACATCGGCAAAGTTTGGAAAAAAACATACAACTCTGCCCCACATGAAATGGTTTATGTGGAGCTCAAGCCTTTGAGCACCCACATAGTCGGCGCCTATGAACACAATAGTTATTTAAAATATATTCATGTTTTTATAACAGTTGAAATAGATCAATTTATATAATAACCTTAATATCTACGTCACAGAACACTTAAAAAATATATTATATCTTAATAAATAAGTATTAATATTATTTTCTGAAACTACCTCTTCCTTTCGAATTAAATAAAGTTTCATATAAACAAATTTAAAAAAAATAGTGGAGGATTTCATTGTTACCTGAGTATAAAAAGTGACTAATTCAAGAACTTTAAATAACTATTACTGACTATTACCATGAATTCAAAACTATATTTTGGAATTACGTACAAAGCTCAAAAAATGTCAAACATGTAAAAATCTTGTAGCAATAACCACAAATGAAATAATTACAAATAATAACAAAATTTAATGCTTTCTTCTCACGTACCAGTAATAAATTTTGGGCATAATAACAATAATTACATCTGCATAGAAGCAGAACATCAACAAACAATAATTACCCGTCTTTAGGATATGGAAGTTTGCAATTTCTAGTGATGTACAAGCTATTAGAGTCATCTTGACAATAAAATGCCAAGAATGTAATCCGCAAATCGTGTCGGTGCATGCTAAAGACAAACAAGGTTAACTTTGTAGGATATAAACAATGCCGGATGGGGAAATGTTTCAGTTGGAAACTGACAGTTTCTATTTTCACTACAATAAACATTACATCTTTCAAATTCTTTTCTAACTACAAATTATTCGCGAATTCCTTTTTAAAATGTGGAAGTTCTTTGGTTTTATTATTGTGGTTGTTCTCATATGTACGGAAGGAAAAATACGTATGTACTTATATTTTTGAATATTGTCTTTGATTAAAGTATAATATTGTTGTAGCTGACTTCATCATAACATGTAAAAGAAACGATCCTAATTTAAATGATTGTGCTCTCAAAAATGCCAGATATGCAATACCATTTATTGTTAAAGGTATGTATGATTTTTTTATGTATTTCATTCAATAACCAAATATATTATAGTTTTAACTGATATACAGGGTGTAACAGAAATAAGTACAATAAATTTAACCATGAGAGAACTTATAAAAAGCAACAATATTTATTAGTAACTTTTTCTTGTAAACGTTCTAGTAATTGAGTTAAAAATAGTGTCTGACCGAAACACGATTTTCAGTCGAAACCGTAACCAAATATTCGGTTCCTCTTTAAAATTTATCTAGTGAAATTAAAATTTAGTTAAATTTTTATTAAACACGGAAATCTTGTATTTTTCTTACCTTTTAACCACCCATCGTAACAACTATTCATCAAATTTTTCGATAAATTCCACCGACTTGTTCTTAACCAATATTGATGCAAAACAGTTGAAAATTCTATCAATGGGAAAAGTATTATACTGATAAAAATTTCCGGTATCAAATAAATAAACATCTGTTGTTATTAATAACTGTCAGTTTTATAGTTAATTAATATTTCAAAATAATGATAATTAAATTGTTTCATTTAGCGTTCTTTTTGGAATTTATCTCACCAAATACCACACGACATCTCTGATTTTCTAAAATAAACTTTAATTTTTAAACACTCATTTTTTTTTTGCTTTTCACTATAATCACTCCAACAAATTGACATTAGGAAAAATCACGTCTCCTTTGTGCTTTCGTATTTGTTGCCAAGAAAAAAAAATAGATTATCGACAAAATCACGAGATCTTGTGATATTACTTCAAATAATTTAACTCTAATAAACTTTTTGGAAAAATAATTATTACTCTACAATATTGAATATTATTTAAACAACAAAATTTATTTATAATAACATATAATCTAGCTTACTTATAAGAATAAAGAAAAAATTTAAACTATATTCTGAAAACCACAGAAAAATATTTTATTCAGGTTCAAAAACGTCCAATTCTCCTTCACTATATAGGTGAGACGGATCAAAGCTATAAGGAGATGAACTGGTTAATATTGTTGTCATTTGTCATATGTGGTACACTCGTCGTGCAAACAGCATATTACACATTTTATTCAATCATCCTTCTTTATTCGTTTTCATATTCTCCAGCTTCTTCATTATCATCCCCCTCTGATTAACCATTTTACAACAACTCATGGATAGCAACTAGATCATCTACCTTCCTATGTGCGAATGATTTTTTTCCTGTTTGCAGTTGAATTGATTTTTTTAAAAACAAATTCCTCTTACCCATCTCTCAGTGTAGGTGGTCCATCTGTCCTCAGAACAGAGGTTAAATGGCCACTAAATTACTTATGATTCCATGCATATAGAACCTCATTTTTAGATTATGTAGTATGTCCATAAATAATTAGTTTACACCCTCCGAAGTACTAATTAACTGATTGTGTATATAAGGTACAACAACAAAATTTACATTCCCTGAGATATTCTAATGTACTTTTGTGACCAAAAGTCCATCTCTCTCCAATTGCCCTAAGACAAACAAAAAAAAATATTATTTGACAGTGAATAAAATGGAAGGTAACTTTTTGCAAATGATAAAATGTTATTTACCTTTCTCCTAGTAACCAGAACAACACACTAACTACAATTATGTCATTGACATTATATGTCGTTAAAGTATCTGCCAACACTCTAGCATTTTATTTTCTTTAAATAAATTTCAGTTTAACAATTTGCAGTTTTTTTTGTAAAATTGGTTGGTAACAAGCTTTCGTGATCAACAGAAATTTATCCAGGAAAATAAAAAGGTTTTGTGAAATTACAGTTGATAAAAATTCAGAACGTCAAAAAATAATAATATACAATGATTATATTTGGTTACATATTTATATTAATTTTTTAGATGATTCGTTTCTTCACGTAGTATTAAAGTTTCCTTTTTTCTCTATAACTAATTCACTAATTTCTGTACTTAGAAATTGAATTTTTATGATTGGAATCTCGAAAAATGAATGTAGTATCTAGATTTGTGATTTTTAATTTTTAGGATATAAACCTTATGGACTACCACCACTGACTCCATTGGATATTCCGCGAATAGACATACAAGCCGGTAGCAATTTACGAGTCGAACTCACAGACAATAAAGTATATGGACTGGAAAATACATGGATAACTGAAGCGAAGTAAGTTACTCAATCAATCCATATCGTACTAAATTATTTAGTCTAACTCTTACTATCAATTTTATTTTTGTTTAAAATATACCTATTCTTCCAAATTAATTTTTTAATTATTATTTTTATATATTTCAAAAAATTGCGGATACTCTCTCTCCTAATAGATTTAGAACAAAACTATAAAAGTACAAAGTTGTTCAAAATTAAATTCTACATTAGATAAGATCATAATTGACAAGGTAGTACGTCGTCAGTACGAGATTTATTAAATATAAATAGGAATAAGAGAAAATATCTATGTGACATTTGTGACAGTTAATGACATGTCATTGTAATTTTTTTTATATTTTTGTAATATTGGTATATTATTTAAGAAAAATAATCTAAATTCAATTCTAATAATATTAAAATACAAACAATAAGAATTATAATCAGTAATACTTCACTAAACTGACACATAAAAATGATTTCCATCATCTAAGATTTTCTAACACAGTTGACTGTGGCTGTGATATTCTTTTCTTCAATGTTCACTAGACCGAACAACTTTTCTCATATGTTGCATAATAATTATTCTTTTGAATTTGCTTTCAGTTTAGAACTAGAAAAGAAGCACTTGATCTTCAAGGTAACAATTCCTGTAGCAAGTATAGTAGGGAAATATAAAATGAATGGACAAGTTCTAATTCTACCAATAAGAGGAGAAGGACCAGCCAATGTTACATTAGGTAATACTTATTTAAGCTACAAGGAATGTAAGTACATTATAACCTCCGAGAAGGTATGAACTGAGGTGGAGCTTGCGGTACCGAAGTTCATGTTACCGTATATAGTATATACTTGTATAGGTACTTACATTCCGAATGAGGTCTTGCACGGTTTTTTTCTTTTATCTTTAATCGATAAAACAATGAAAAATATTAGACCCATATTTTTTATTTTTCCCCAAATTAATCGTTAATAATAAAAAAACTGCAATTAAAAATGATGTGTGTGAAAACGCGTCTGAATTACTCCACTTCCCCTCTTGTCTAGTGACGTATCAGGGTTCTTGCCTAACTTCACAACGTCAAATATAATGTTTTAACTTCCAAACTGACAAATTTAATAATCTTGTGCAAATATAGTGGCACACAAAAGCCTTACAATGCTTTAAATCATGCACTGTCCACTTTACCAACTTTCAAACAAGCCACCATGGCCCTTCCATGCGTGGATAACTTCACCCCAAATAAAAATTATATTTCAAGAAATAAAATTGTGTTATACGAGTATTATTACATTTAATATATACTTTTTCATATGTATATAAACATTTGATCTGAAATTTGAATTTACATATTTTTTCTTTTCTAATTTTTATATCTTATCAAAAATCAAATGTCTTCCAAAAGAACCTGCACACGTCACAACATGGCTGACTTTTTGCAACTTTTTAAAAGTATAATACTTTAAATCGATTTTATATAACATAAAATGTAAATAACAATGAATTAAATCATATAGAGCGATAAATAAGACTTTGTAGGTTCGATTTAAACAATAAACAAGTTCACTTAATTTTTTTTTGCAAGACCTCATTGTTTATTACATATTTAGCTCTGCCAGCAATAACTCAGGGCTGATGCAATTTTCCTCGCCTGGGTTGTTTTTAAAAAAAACCATCCAAAAAACCCACTCGAAACCAAAAATTCTTAAAAATATCATATTTTTGTAAAAATTAATTTTATCCAAACACATATACATACATGAACATAAACATAAATAAACTTTGATTACAAGATACACATAATATAACATGCATGCTATATAATACTATAAGAGTCAATTTATATAAATCGTAAAAAAAAACAGAAAAAACATGTAACTGTATTATTATACTTATAAAGAATTTTTACAAATGTAAAAACACTAAAATTACAAATTTATCAATAAAATAAAAACAAATTAGATGAAATAAATAGGTACATAGGTATATTTTGTAAACATTTTTATTAAACAAAATGCCTGTATTTTATATGTTCATCAATAAGCACAATTTTCTATTTATTTCTTTTTGATTAGATTTAAAATTCATATTATTATATTTCGTATCATAAAATATTCTGAGTTGAATTGTTATCTAATTCGAAATTTTGTTGAAAAAACGTCTCACAAGCTTCACATTTTTGTATTTTTAAACAATTGTGTAACAAATACAACTTTGAATCAGCCAGAATCATATTTTCATCGACGCCGACAAAGCGTGAGAGAGGCTGATACAGTTTCGTCCCCTTTGGAGTACGTGAAGTTAATTATTTCTTTTTGATAAATATTTTTCCTAACTTTTATCAAAGTGATAACATATTTGTTGCTTTTTAAAAATCTATTTCTGTACTTTTATATTTTTTTATTGTTGTACCTTTATTAAAAATTTTCTAGGCGCGTTAATGATTGATAAACAGAGAAACTCGAGCCACGAAGATGTGAGGAAAGATTGGAATTTTAAATGATGAGCCCTTTAAATTTGTTGGCTTTCCCCATCTCTAATTTTCGTTCCTCTGTCTTAATGCCGCTTCTGAATAAATTAAAAACTAGATCCACATAATTATTTGTGATTATTGTTGTTACTTGTTCCTATATGATATTAAAAAAAATGCCAGCCCTACATTTTGCCACCCTGGACTTGTAGCCCCTATTTATAGCCCTCACTTAAAACTTAAAAAAATAATTCCTGCATCAGTATTTTTTTCATCCTGAACTTATGAAACATCCTTGTATTATGAGTTTTTATGGAACGACAACAATTGATATTGACATTGAAATACAATATAGACAACAAGTAATCTGCAATTGTAGAATATTTCGCAATTTAATTTAAAAATAAATTATTCGTAACAAATTTAATTAATAAATTATATGCAACACACTCAGTTACATACATATTCATAATGTTCTTGATAAATTATTATTATTTGATGAAACATACGGCAAATAATATATTTGTACCTAAATATATTAAATTTGCTGACAAAAAAATATTTCCTCTTTATTTGGAACTAACAAAAGTGAATTTAAACTTAATTTGCTTTTCACCGGAACATGTAATTTAAATGCGTACATATTTGTTTCATTTGGAATTCGACAAATTTAAGTATATTTGTATGTACATACGTGTCGACTAGAAAAAATCACTCAAACATAAAGATATGATTGAAGTATAATTTATATTGGCACTTAGGCAATTTCATGGTCGGTATTTTCATTGCCAAATTCATTAGATACGAGTATCTGAAGCATTTCCATTGAACGTAACCTTAGAAAGTGAAAAGACAAGTTCATTTCATCCGCTACTATAATTGACCAGTTTTTGTACTACTAAATTACACCATGTTAGGATAATGTTAATGAATAAGGTGATATCAATAATTATGACATCCGCAAGGAAATAAATTATCACTTTATATTTTCGATAATTAACACATACCACAAACTAACACAAACAGATGAACAGCAAAACAGCGCATTCTGTCCACAAAATTTGAAGTAGTTATCGCGATTGAACTAGATGGCGTTAGTACTGTAACCACAGAATAGTTATATCACAGAATAGGTTTATACAGAAGCGACAATAAGACAGAGAAACGATAATAAGAGAGAGACGGAGACTGTGCATAAATTTAAAGGGCTCATTGTTTAAAATCGGAAAATTCTCTCACATCTGAGAGAAAGATGGAGAAGAGCACAAATTTAAAGATCTACACAATGGGTGTGTTCAATGAGCTTAGCAAAATAGCGAAATCGGGCAGCAAACCGGATATGACGTCATATCTGACGTCATCGTTCATGATATGCTGCCATTTGGTAACCTAGCACAACAGCGTACATTTTCTCGCTGTTGCTGTTGAAACAAGTTGCACTAAGGAAGTTTAAATATCTTTTATAATGTTAGACATACCTGAAAATAATAACATGAGTATTAGAAGTGAGTAATAACAGCTATTTCAATTTTAAGACAAATGTCAAATAAAATTTGAATATTTGAAAGTCGCGCTGTAAATGCCGTTCAGTATACATTTTGCTAGTGCTGCTGTGCTGTTCTGCTAGCGCTAACCTGCTAACTTCATTGAACGCACCTAATGCTTCAAGGTCATAGAACTGAAAAGGGGAACATGAAAGGTACCGACACAGATTGTCGTATCTGTGTGTAACTATTCTGCATGTGGTTATATACAGAAGTGACTACAGAATAGTTATATACAGAAGCGACACTCTGTATCAGTACCATTGATCTTACCCTAGTTATTTCTATGACCTTTGACCATTGTGGACTTTTGTTGGCTGATTTACGCTAGAAATTTAAAGTTTTTTTGAATGATAAAAGAATTTTTAGAATGTAAAAATACTAAAATTATAAATTTATCAATATAATAAAAGCAAATTAGATGAAATAAATAGGTACATAATTATATTTTGTAAACATTTTTACTAAACAAAATGTCTGTATTTTGCAAGTTCATCAATAAGCAATTTTATTTCTTTCTTCTTGATTAGATTTAAAATTCATATTACTTTATTTCATAGCATAAAATATTCTGTTTCTTACATACAATTTTCTTAACAATCTAGTGGAGAATTTCACGAGTTGAAATCCAATTTTTTTACTAACTCATATAAGCAATATCCTACACCTTTAATTAATACAAATCAATTTTTCAATATTTATATAAAAAATATTTTCTAAACAAAATGTGTAATTTAAAATTTACAAAGGACCGATCGACCAAACAAAACATTTTTTATATTAACCAACAAAAATAGATGCAGTTTTTTACAGACTTACAGATCTGTAAGATTTACAGATTTGGTCAGAATTGGCCTATAAACTCCTTAAAGGAGTTGGATCCGAAGAATGTTTTGACCATTTTCGCATTGACGAAAAAGTTATATTGATTATAAGTTTAGTTTATTTTGTACGTATAATTTTCATTTTTTGGTATCATTTTTCTAATTCAATGATTCTGTGGTGATTAATACATTTTAAGGTTAACATTATTATATTTTATTGTTTATGATTACCTAAAAAAAAACAATAATTTGCCCCTCCGTAGAAAAGTTTCTGGATCCGCCACTGGATACATACGTAGATCGATTATTGTAATATATTTTGTTGTGACAGTAATGTATATAATTATCTATGACAGTATTGTAAAAATGTAAACATACAACATGTTAATCATACTTCTCTCAACAGAAACATTTAAAAATAATTTATTTTTTATTAATAAGTAATTGTTGCTTGTAATAATATTTTTTATATTTTTCAGTAAATGGTGAATATGTGTACGATATGGATTTTACCCTGGTACCACGCAATGGTAACAAATATCTGACCATATCTAACCACACTATAACATTCACAACTACCAGAGCTTATTACCATTTCGAAAATCTTTTTGGTGGAGATTCCAGATTAGGTAAAATATATAATATAGGTGTTCATTTTCAGTGTACACTATTTCTAACTCGATTATAAAAGTAGTGTTGTCGTCTAGACAAGACAAGACATGACTTTGCAAAAACAGTCTAGAAATTTCAAGACAAGACTAGACAAGTCTCAATCTAGATTAAACAGTCTTGTCTTGATATCGAGACTCAAAAGTGTTTCACATTTAACCTGCGCATACGCTTTAGACTTGTCTAAAGCGTATGCTTTATTATTAATTATTCGGCAGCGTACTTTTTCTATTTTTCAATCACTGTTTCGCATGATAAATTTAAAGTTTTTAATTAGGTAATCTAGAGTCTGGAATATTATCTACAATTTTCTCATCTTTATCTAGAATAAGAAATGATATAATTTTAATTATCTATGTCTATTTTGTCTAAATTTATACCTGTATATATAAATTCGGTGCCTCCGAATATATAGGCTTTACCAAAAGTAAATAAAATTTACCAATAAAACTGGAAAAATTGAATTTATGTTTTGTCACTTCGAAACATCGACATCACAAACGTCCAATTTTAGTTTTGTATTTTAAAAAGCACCAAAAGAGCTTTTCTTATATATCACAACGCGTTAATGGGGTATTTGTATTAAAAAGCAAAACTATGTTAGAATTAGAAAATTATTATTAAAAATATCAAATTCAAATAAATGGGAATAGATACAATCTCAACTACTTTACCATTCGATTCTACGGCAAAAGTTATATAAAGAAATGTTTTGCCCACATATACGTTCTTTGGAACGATTGGGTGAAAAATAAGAGAAACGAAAAAACCTAAATTTCAATTTTTTACCTCGAACCTTTTGTCTTTAAAATTTTTAATTTTTTGGACTTAAATAGATATCGATACGCTGATTCCAAATTTTTAAACAGAATTCAATTATCTCTTCCTGTTCTCGAGATATTTAAATTCAAAGGTACACCTAAAAAATCAGGTTTTTTAGGTGCATAGCTTTAACGGTTAGGTTTACGGGTTCGGCGTACCAATTTTCAGATTTTTATCTCAACAGATAGAATTTGTACAAGGAAAAAACTGAAAATGGCCAAAAATCGAAAAAAATCGTAAGGGGTGCATCAGGCATTTTTTTCGATTTTGGTCATTTTTGTTTTTCCTTTCTACAAATTGTATCCTTTGTAATAAAAATGTAAAAACTGGTATACTTATGTAGTTTTGTCCGTAGAATCGATTGGTCGTAAACCTAACCCTTAACGGGGTATACCTAAAAAACCTGATTTTTTAGGTATTGCCAAAACTCAATTTTGAACACAAATATTTCAAGAACGGGACGAGATAATTGAATTCGGTTTGAAAATTTGAAATAAGCGCATATATATCTACTTACGTCTGGAAAATGGTTTGGAGACAAAAAATTTTTCGAAGAAATTTTAAAATTTAGGTTTTTTCGATTTTATTATTTTTTATCGAATCGTTCGAAAGAACGTATATACAGAGAAATCATTTCTTTATGTAACTTTTCCCGTAGAATCGACTGACATAAACGTTGTGATCGTATCTCTATCCATTTTAGGGATATAGCAAAAAACACACTTTTTTGAGGTGCAACTTTGGCAGCAAATATCTCAGGAATGAAAAGAGATTATTAAATACCGTTTGAAAATTTGAAATCAGTGTGTCGAGATATATCAACATGCACTATTTCCCAAAACCAAAATTTTGGACACAAAAATGAGTATTTTGGGATATTTCGTGTTTGTCAACGCAATTTTTGGTTTAATACTGTTGTTTGATTTGTTTTAACTATACCCATCTTTGATATGGAGTTATACGTTTTGGAAATAAATAAAAGCATCGATTATTTACTTTGTAGAAAATGAAAAGTTTTTAAGAGAAAAAATATTGTTTTTCACATTCAATTTGTCTATGGCACACTTATTAACCATATTTAAATAAAACTGATATAAACTTAACATGCAAATATTATATTACTTAATTAAGAATAAAATTATTTATCGAATAAACAAATAAAAATTTATAATCCAATTTGAAACAACAAAGTTGATTCTGACAGTTTGAAAACCACTAATTGAAAAAATAAATGAATCATTAAAATAGTCTTGTAAAATAGATTTTTCCTACAATCGGGCATAAAGTACAACTTTATGTCCTCTTTAGAGGTTGTTGCCACTTTTCACGCACTAGTGCTGGAAAAGTAGCCGTTGCTAGGGAATATAAACACTTTTTCCGCACTGGTGGCACATGTATCATTGGTTTTATTTACTTTTGAAATTAATCTTTATTAATATTATTATTAATATTTTTTCTAATTTAACCGACTCCGTAACTCTGATAGATCTCGAGATAACAATAATGTACCACGTACAATAAACACCGGTATTATATTTAATTATTCTTAATAATGTAATAATGTGTCTAAAAAATATTTTAGGGGAGCAAATGAATAGGTTCTTGGACGAAAATTGGCAGGACGTCACTAAAGATTTAGGCGCCACAGTAGCAGAGACAATTAGCAGTATTATTACTTCCATAGCACAAAGTATTTTTAATCAAGTACCATATGACGAATTATACACACGTGATTAAAAAGTGTAGCTGCAGATTTTAGAAAATGTATTATTATAGTTAAGTATTCTATTCTATTCTTTCTTGTAGATATGTGGAATATTATATAAATATATTATTAAGAAGACAGAAGACTGTGTATGGTTATTTAAACATTATTCACATCCTAGTATTGTACACAGATGTTTCTAAACACCACTGCACTAAACTTTTATGACATATAATTTGATATAATGATTATAGAACAAAAAGATTTTTTTTTAATACGCAAAAATAAGTGCAATGTACTCGTTGCAAAAATTTTTAGTGCTACTGGTTTAGTGCATATAATTTTATTTCGTTAATAACGTAATTTAATTAATAATAATAATAATAACTAAATGCACCATTAAGATCGGTGGCAATGGCACTAAAAATGTTCGCTAGGAATGAATTACCCTTATTTTTGCAAATTTCAAAAAAAATCTTTCAGTATAGCAAACTGTATAATTAAAATTTCGTGCAGAGGTATAGAAACACCCTGTATACATATGTATGCATTAATATCAGGGTCGTATAACTTAAATGGGTGATATTGGGCCTATTTTGTTCTGCCATATTTTATAGCTGCTTCTTACAAACTTAATAGAAATAATAATTAAGTTGGCTTTAATTTTTATACAAAACATTAAATATCTTGTTAATAAATTTAGTACCAATTTTATTTGTGATATAGCAGTCACATGACCAACAATGAACTGAATGAAGTGAACTACCTCGGCGGATGGATTACTTAAGATCAGTTCGTTCAGTAGAGAGGGGGTAAAGTGATCCAGACAAATAAATGAAAAATAATTGATCCGGATTCAAAAGTGCAAGTTGAATCAGTTCAGAGTGGCAAATGGAGTACGTCTATAGACTTACGTCATCAGAAATCAAAATCGGAGAAGCGTTAGAAAAGGAAATGTAATATTAATGTTTAAATAAATTATGTGTTACTAATTAAATATTTGTTTTTTTAAATTATTTTCCATAATATAAATTGAAACCTACAATAAATTACTTGAAAGTATAAATGGTTGCCTACTGGGAAGTAGTTTTAGCTGCTCTGGTTTCAGTGGGTCAAGAATTAGAGCACTCAAAATATTTACTCTAGTTCTTTACCTGTTGAAACCAGAGCACATTTTGGAGCAGTTTTGGCTGCTCTGAATTGGGCTCTACTTTCAGTGGGTCAAAAATAAGAGCACTCAGTAGTGTTTACTCTAATTCTAGGCCTGTTGAAACCATTGCACATTCTGGGGAAGTTTTGGTTACTGTGCATTGAGCTCTGATTTCAGTGGGTTAAGAATTAAAATACTCAAAAGTGTTTGCTTTAATTCTCGGCCTGATAAAACCAGAGCACATTCTGGAGCAGTTTTGATTTGCTCTGTATTGTGCTCTGGTTTCAGTGGGTCAAAAATTAGAACACTCAAAAGTGTATGCCCTAATTCTTGGGTTTCTGAAACCAGAGAATATTTTGGAGCAGTTTTGGCTGCTCTGGATTGGGCTCCGAATTAAGTATGTCAAAAAATGAAACACTCAAAAGTGTTTGTTCTAATTCTTGGGCTGCTGAAAAAAGAGCACATTCTGCAGCAGATTTAGCTACTCTGGATTGTGCTCTGGTTTCAGTGGGTCAAGAATTAGAACACACAAAAGTGTTTGCTCTAATTCTTGGGTTGCTGAAACCAGAACACAATCTGGAGCAGTTTTGACTTGCATACTAGATTGTGCTCTGATATCAGTGGGTCAGGAATTAGAGCAAGTGTTCTAGTATTTATTTTTTCTTGTAATTGTATGTTTTGATTTTAGCCATTATATGAAATTTGCCCTCAAGGAAACTTTAAAAAGTCGACACCCATGAATTGCAAGACATTGTTTAAATAAATGACGATCAGTAATAAATAAGCATTACTCACATTTGCAAATATACGCAATTGCATTCTATTACTTTGGCCGTAATTGGTCAAATTTATATGCAATAAATCTAGCGAACAAGTAAAATAAACTTACATAACATTCAAGTATCATGTTTCATCGATAAATTATATTATTCAAGGAAAATATAATCTTTGCGACAATCATACTAAAATGCACCTCGCATCACTATTCAATTAACAAGGCAAAACATCCATTTGTTTTACATGTAAAACTAATTTGCTCATAGACGTGCATACAATATTTTTACTAATAAACATTCTATATTTGATAATAGAATTATTTCTTCTCTACGTTTATGCAGAATAAAATTGTCTGCAGAAAAACAGACGCGTCATTCACAAATTGTTAACGATTGTAAATTGTTTCCGTAAATAATGCTGTGTGTAGCTTTTGTTTTTATTTTTGTTTGTTCTGTGGTTGGACTTGACAGACGTAAGTTTTTTTTTAATAATTGAATTAGAGCAAATGTTTACTAGCATGTCTTTTGTATTTAAAACATATGCAGCTTATTTAAATTTTTTTTAGTAATATTTTAAAATTTGATAAACAAGTTAGATCTATTGTTTATTAGAAGCTTAGCTAATCTTCGGCCAATATTAAATAATTTATTAGTACTAGTAAAGTGGTATTTTGTAAACATCTTATATCTTCTAAATCAGGGCATGTAACCGGTTAAAAAAACCGGTTAATAAAAACCGGTAACCGATATTTTTAACGAAAATTGCGAACTTTAACCGTAATTTTAACCGATATTTTCAGGCCGAAAATACCGGTAACCGTTAACCAAAAAAAAAATAAACCGGTTTTAGCGAACATTAACCTTTATTTTAATATCATTTAGCGAGAAAAAAAATTAATATTTTTTTTTTATATCTGTGTTTTCTATTTGTATTTGAACATGAGTCATGACAGTTTTTACAATTAACATTTTATTGGAGAGTCATAAATGTAGGTCTCTTTGGCCGTTAAGGTTACTCAAAAAGTTCAAATAAATACGGCCTTTGTCAACACAGGCAAGTTTAAAATTGAAAAGTGACCTGCGTTTTTCTGAATAAATTACGGGAATTTTTGTGAATATTTATTAATTAAATTGTTTTTTTTAATTGTTATATTTTCTCAGATGGTATTTTTTTTATTATTTTTTTAAATTATTTATTCTATAATTTTTTTTAATCAAATATTTATAATTACTTTTTTTTAAATTAATGTTAATAATTTTTTAAACCGATATATTAACCGGTTTAAACCGGTTTCCAATTTTTAAAAACCGGTTTTCGAACTAAAACCTTTATTATTATAACGTTCTCTATAAGGGTTAACCGTTAACCAGTATTTAATTCGGTTACATTCCCTGTTTGTAACTAACTTTTAGTAATTTCTAATTACAGTTGAATATAAAAAGTTACAATTTTTAGGTTTTTACTGTAAAATTTTTCATATACAGCTGAAATATTCCAAAAATACCCATGTATGAGTCCAAAATTTTGGTTTTTGATTGTTGACACCCTTTAAACCCAATTTTAGGTCAGGTTTGGGTTCCTTTTTACCCGTTTTAAGGTGTGACAAATTTCCAAATGTAATATACAATATGTTTAGACACTTTTCAACTCATTTTTGGGTATAAAATGCAACACATAATCATGTTAAACTTATTTTTTTAATTATGAACACCTAAATCATTGTTAAGTACTTTAAACCCATTCCAGGGTGTGAAATAACCCAAATAAACCCATTTTTAGGTAAAATTTATTGATTTTTTTGAAAAAACCAAATTGATAGTCGCCGATGCGCTGATTTCAAATTTTCAAACCGAATTTAATTATCTCTTCCCATTCCTGAGATATTTGGCCTCAAAGTTGCACCTCAAAAAAGTGTGTTTTTTGAACATATTTCTAAAATGGGTAGAGACACAGTATCAACGATTACACCAGTCGATTCTACGCGCAAAGTTACATAAAGAAATGTTTTCTCCGCATATACGATCTTTGGAACGATTTGGTGAAAAATGAGAAAAACGAAAAAAACCTGAATTTCAATTTTTCGCTTGGAAACTTTTTGTCACCAAAATTTTTTATATTCTGGACTTAAGTAAATACAGATGCGCTGATTCCAAATTTTCAAACCGATTTCAATTATCATTTACCGTTCTCGAGATATTTGTGTTCAAAGTTAGACCTGAAAAAATCAGTTTTTCAGGAATAATTCTGAAATGGGTTCAGATAGGGCTTTGGCGAGCTCACCAATCGATTCTACGGGCAAAATTACATTTTTGTACCAATTTTCAGATTTTTATTCCAATGGATACAAATTTTATAGAGGAAAAACGAAAATCGGCAAAAATCGAAAAAAATCGCAAGGGGTTCATCAGGCGATTTTTCGATTTTCGCGATTTTCGTTTTTTTTGCTCTAAAAATTGTATCCATTGGAATATTAATCTGAAAATTGGTACACTTATGTAATTTTGCCCGTAGAATCGATTGGTGAAGTCGTCGAGATCGTATCTTGACCCATTTCAGGGATATTCTTGAAAAACGATTTTTTTCAGTTCCAACTTTGAACCCAAATATCTCGAGAACGGTAAGAGATAATTGAAATCGGTTTGAAAATCTGAAATCAGTGCATCTGTATTTACTTAAGTCTGAAAAATGAAAAGATTTTGACCCAAAAAGTTCTCCAGCGAAAAACTGAAATTCCGGTTTTTTTCTTTTTTCTCATTTTACACCAAATCGTTCCAAAGAACATATATGCGAAGAAAACATTTCTTTATGTAACTTTGTGCGTAGAATCGACTGGTATAATCGTTGAGACTGTATCTCTACCCATTTTAGAGATATAGCCAAAAAACACACTTTTTTGAGGTGCAACTTTGAAGCCTAATATCTCAGGAATGGGAAGAGATAATTAAATTCGGTTTGAAAATTTAGAATCAGCTCATCGGCGACTATCAATTTGGACTATTTTAAAAAACCAATATTTTTGACCGAAAAATGGGTCATTTTGGATTTTTTCGGCCGTAAAATCAAAATTTTAAGGTGCAAATCTAAATATTGTTAGTTTTCATGATTAACTATGATTGTAAATTACTTGGAGATGAGAAAAGATATTAATTTTTATTTGGATATGGTTTGGAATATATTTGCGAAAATAGATAACAATTATCAAAACAAAATTTCCAAATATAAGTACTTCCGGTCATCATTTCCGTTGTAGGCCCAGGTTCATGGTCCAATTAACAACTATCAATTGTTTTACAGACATCCTTTTGTTTAGATAAAGTTCATTTGTCCTAATTATTTATTTATTAACTGTTTCTTATATTATTATTTCCACCTTCTATATACAGGGTGGCTCAATGAAAATTATCAGCGCAATTTTTTGGCCACTTACCATCAATTTTGCAAAAAACGCTCGAACACGTCATTTTTAGTATAAAGGGGGAACACCTGAATGGATTAGTTCCAATGGCATAACTTCAACCCTATAATGGGGGTGGACTGCACCTCAAAAATTTTCAATGGAAAAGAGTGTCAAACATGACAGTTCGAAAGGCCTTTCAATTCTCTTCTCAACAGTTTTTTTATTTTTCAAATTCGATCATTAGTTCCAGAGAAATATCGCTTAAAACAAATTTTATAAGGTGTTTAAAATTGCAATTAAGTAGGCTTAAACAAATGACAAAATCGAATATCAGTATTTTTCCCGTAACGTAGAGGGCCGAAATAATAGGATAATATACTTTTATAATCTCGTAAATAATACAGTCACAGATGTAAAAGGAATAATAAAAGTTAATATATAAGACACAAACTAATAGCACTTTAAAAGTACACAACTTAAGTGTACTATTACTCAAGATCACGCCCGTTGTATTCTTCAAAATGTTTCATGTCTTTTGTTTTCTGCTAAAATATTTTAGAAGTAACTCGTGTTTGGTATCAAATGAAAGGATTATTTGATGAGGGCTGGCGTCTAGAAATGACAAAAAATTCCTTGTCGAATGTCTTTTGTTTTCAGCTAAAATATTTCAAAAGTAAGTCGTGCTTGGTATCAAATGTAAATACTCGACTATGTTTGGCGTGCAAAAATGTCAACAGGCTTTTGTTTCTGGAGAAAAGTTATCAGAAGTACGTCGTATTTGGTATTAAATGTAAATAAAAAATGACAAATAATTACCATGTCAATCAGCTTTTGTTTTTGGCAAAAAGTTGTCAGAAGTATGCAGGGCATGAAACCGGTTAAAAAAAACCGGTTAATAAAAACCGGTAACCGATATTTTGAACAAAAATTGCGAACTTTAACCGTAATTTTAACCGATATTTTTCAGGTCGAAAATACCGGTAACCGTTAACCAAAAAAAAAATAAACCGGTTTTAGCGAACATTAACCTTTATTTTAATATCATTTAGCGAGGAAAAATTTTAATATATTTTTTTTATATCTGTGTTTTCTATTTGTATTTGAACATGAGTCATCACAGTTTTTACAATTAACATTTTATTGGAGAGTCATAAATGTAGGTAGTTTCTTTGGCCGTTAAGGTTACTTAAAAAGTCCCAAATAAATACGGCCTTTGTCAACACAGGCAAGTTTAAAATTGAAAAGTGACCTGTTATAAATTGTACTGGCTACCTATCATCACATCTTGACCTCATCCCATTAAAATATATACTAACAAAATATGTGAAAGCTGTTATTTTCATTAAAATATCACTGCTTTGTATATTATATGTATAAAAAAGGCGTAACAAATACTAATTGTACTAATGATTTTAGAAAATATGAGTTCGATATTTGTTAAAAAAATAACCAGTTTCATAGTACATTAACCTACGCATCCAAACTAAATCAGTATTTATCGCATGAGTTTGATAATTTCCTTAAATCCTATCCCTCCTTAGCTCCTAAATAGAAAGCTAATTTAGCTAACAGGGGGTGTTTAAGGAAGGCCGGGTATAAATCATCCCGGAGGGGAATGGTTGGTTTTTAATAACGTTCCGTGCACTACTTCCTCCTAACATCCCCACGTGGGGGTCGTAAAATCGAGACGCACCGAATGCAAAGCGGTTTTTCTGAATATATTACGGGAATTTTTGTAAATATTCATTAATTAAATTGCTTTTTTTTAATTGTGATATTTTTGTCAGATGATATTTAAAAAAAAAAAATTTTAATTAATTATTCTCTATTTTTTACCTCCCGCCTATCAATATATAGATAAGGGAGGTATTGTTTTTGGTCAGATTTCTCGAGTATAAGTTTTCAACATATGAGCACGAATTAGGATCTCTAGAATACTATTTTACTATTTTTACCGTGATGTCTGTATGTCCGTGTGTGCGTGTGTGTGTGCGTGTGTGTGTCTGTGACGATTTTTCGTCCACGATAACTCCAATACGAGACATGTAAAAAATATAATATTTGGTATTTATAACTTATATTCAAATATGATGAACTGATTAGATTTTGACTATAATTGGTTAACAGGAAGTAGTACTTTATTTGAAGCTTTAAACAGTTTTTCAAAGAAAATACCACTAATACAATTTTTTCGCTAATTACGATATTATTAAATATAAAGATTTTTTAATTTTCTACCGATCGGCATAATTACGTTTATATATAACTTCTAGCTAGATAGAAAAAAAATATATAAATTATAATAATTTTACATATCGTTTAGGCTGAGAAATTTCGATAAAACAGATGAGTTATTCATATGTTCACAAAATTTGACATATGATGTCAAATTTGATGTAAGTAAATGTAAAAGATAACATAAGTAAATATGAAGTAGTTTTATTGTAAAATTAGAAAAGGTGGAAGAAATATATAAGGCATACATTTGCATGCGTAAATCAAGGTAAGTTCGGTTCCGGTTTTAGTAACGTCAAAAATAACTGTCATATTGGTCATACAAATTTTATGAAGGAAATTTTAGGTATGAAATGAATTAAAAATATTCTGAACTGCAATAACAAACTAATTTTAAAACTACAAATTAAATGTATTGAAAAACTTATATAGAATATTTATGTATTACTACAGTTGCGGGAGGTATTGTGTTGGACACATCAGATTTTTTAATCAAGTTTTTATAATTAATTTGTTTTAATTAATTTTAATTATTTTTTTAACCGATATATTAACCGGTTTAAACCGGTTTCCAATTTTCAAAAACCGGTTTTCGAACTAAAACCGTTATTATTATAACGTTCTCTATAAGGGTTAACCGTTAACCAGTATTTTTTTCGGTTACATGCCCTGTTCTAAATATATAAACTCAAACCAATTAGTCTCCATACACCAATAAAGATAAAAGGTTTCTATTTGTTTAAAGTTTTTTTATAAAACATATACATAGGTATATACAAAATAAATAAAATAAAAAAATAAATATACGAAATAAATTTTTTATTATAACTTGTTATATTAATAAATAAAATAGTTTATTGACTTACTAAATTTTTCGTAATGAAATCGAGATAAAAAATTATATTTATTATAATAACTAAGTACGCCAATTTAGTCTCAGTACACCTGTAACTTATATAGGATTAATGATCTTTTGAACCGCCATTCATTAAAATTACTTCTCTTAAACGGTTTGCCATACTTTTTGGGGATCTTTTTTTAAACATTTTTTAAAATAAATCACAGAAATGTTCAATGCGATTCATATCTGGATTCTGGACACTGTGGAGGCGTTTTTAATTGTTGTCTACAATTCTACAATAACTATTCTAGCAGTTTACGTGTAGTATGTTTGTGGTCATTATCTTGTTGAAAGATATAAGAAACCCTTACATTAAATTTTTCAGCACATTTTACCAAATTCTCTTTTATAATATTCAAATAACCCATTTGGTCTACTTTCCCATCAATAAAAAATACGTTTCCCACCCCTTCTGCACTCATACAGTCCCATACAAGCACATATCCTTCATATTTTACTATTGGGCATAATTTTATTTTGTCCATTCTTCCTTTTCTAATTTTGGTTCATTTGAACCAATTACTGAGTTCCAGAAGGTAAACAAAGCGCAAAGATGTGTGTACGGAGACTAGTTGGTTTGAGTGTATGTATTCATACTTCCAAACTTTTTATTAAATGGCATGAAATATTTTTATTGGCATATTCGATAGATATTTTTTTTCTAATTTTAAGGATACAATATGATTAAACCTACATATAACATTTTTTAAAAGAATGGATAGGTATACGGACGATTCCATGGCCTGACAATAATGTCACAAAATTTAAAGTAAATTTGTTAATGAAATATATGAACATTTGTGCCAATAATAATTAGTAAATTTATGAATACTGTTTCAAATAATTGTAAAAATTGATTATCATAACATTTTATACATTTTAGCTTCCTTTATTGATGCATGCAACAGAAATGACCCGAACTTGGATGAATGCGCTTTGAAAAGTGCCCAAAGGGCAGTACCTGAAATTGTTAAAGGTAGGAATACAAATCTAAAATAACAACCACAATAAATATTGAAATATATCATTTTCATTCAAACTTATCTTTAGCAATACGAAATATATGTATACAGTATAAGTGATTGACTTCTCATTTATTTATTCCAGGATCGACGAAGTATAGCATTCCAAAAATGAACCCCATGCACATAGACTTCATAGATTTACCGCCAATTTCAAACATACATATGAAAATGACTAACGTCACTGTTCATGGTTTGGAACAAGTCTATCCCGTCAAAACTCAGTACGTATTTTTAATGGTGACTTTGGTTAAAATTTTGCTCATTTGTTGGTAAAATAGTATATTGTGTAATTAGTCGAGTCTAGGAATCACAGGTGTCCGGAAATATAATTTTTTCTAATAAATCTGGGTGTTAAGTGTTAATGTTTTGAACTATACAGGGTGGAAATGAACTCAATGTCATAAATTTAAGGGTGAGTAGTATGACATGTGTAGATTACGAAAGTAAAAGATTTTTTTATAAATTCGCCTATTTAAGGGTAGTTTTCATTAAACTAACATTTTACTGTAAATAAAAACATAATTTTATTACTTGAAATTATTTTAAGTAATGTTTAAGAATAATATCTTATACTACTAATTTTTAACGTATTTTTGATAAACATACTTTTCATGAAATATGAATTAAAACAGCAGTAAAAACAGTTTCCTTAAGAAAAGTCGAATTTTTGTTTTTCAAACTTTAAAAAATCTACACATGTCATAGTACTCACCCTTAAATTTATGACTTTAAGTTCATTTCCAACCTGTATATCTGATTTTATTCATGCAAACAAACAGGGCCGTAACCAGAAATAATTTTCAGGGGGGGTTTTTAAATTTAAAAATTTGTGTTCCTTATATTATATTTTATTGAACATTTAACTTAGTACAAAATTTATTCTACGATCTTTTTCAACTATGCAAATCAGTCAATTATATCTTCAGGATCTAAGTAGATATCTCTATGGATGCTCATAAGAGCCAAACCGGATAAAATTTCGGGGGGGGTTTGAACCCCGAAACCCCCCCCCCCCCCCTGGGTACGGCCTTGCAAACAAACTATAGTATATTTGTACAATATAATTTGATCATTTATGGTATAGTGATCAATACAAATATTACAAATAATGCACTATGATTTTTATTTCAGTTTCGATTTAGAAAAACGAGATGCTATAATAACAATACAAACTCCAATTTTGGACATTTCTGGAGATTATGAATTGACCGGAAGATTAGTAGTATTTCCGGTCGAAGGAAAAGGTCGTGGAAATATTAAATACAGTAAGTAAACAATATGGCACAGATAACCTCACAAATGTACAATCGCACAATATCTATCTACCTTACAATTAGGCACTCCAGAACAAATGAAATTGGCAGAGGGCAGCTGTCAAAATATTATTTCAAGTTTATTAAAAGTTTACTGGTAATACAATAAAATAATTGTATACATCTGTATTGATATTTCGCATTGTAGAGATATTGTTTAAATTATATTTTCACTCAAACTGTTTAAAGTTTGTCAAATATATCTAATAGTGAGGTCAGACCTCACTATTATATATATTTGACAAAGTTTTTGACAGTTTGAGTGAATATATAATTTAAACAATATCTTTACAATGCGAAATATCGATACACATGAATAGAATTATTTTATTCTATTACCAGTAAATTTTTAATAAACTTGAAATAATATTTTGACAGCTGCCCTCTGCCAATTTCATTTGTTCTGGACTGCCTAATTATCAAATAATTAAAAGCTCTTTTAAAATACATTTATTACAAATGATGCTATTTTTAACAACACGTGTCTTCATGACATTGATTTTGCAAATCTTATCTTCCTTTTGTTCTAACAATAGTAATTAATAGAGATAATTATGAATTACAGTAAACGGCACATACACATACAACATGCATTTTGAATTACCGGAAAGAAAAAATATAAAGTACATCAATCAGACCGTACATGGAGTCACATTAGAGGTAGACAGAGCCTACTTCAACTTCACAAACCTGTTTAATGGCAACAAAGGCCTTGGTAAGTCTGTTCTACTATGTAAACATAACCAAAAAAATAACAATACACCATACAAATGATTGTTTATAACAAAGAAAATAAATACTTGTTGAAAATGTTTTACACAGAAGGTTTTCATACTTCAGGCGTTCAGGCACAGAATAGTTACATACAGAAGCGACACTCCGTGTCGGTATCTTTGATGTTACCCTATTCAGTTCTATGACCTTGGAGCATTGTGGACCTTTAAATTTGTTGATTGATTTACGCTCGAAATTTAAATTTTTGTTTGAATGATAGAATAATTTGTAGAAAGTAAAAATACAAAAATTATAAACTTATCAATATAATAAAAGCAAATTAGATGAAATAAAAAGGTACATATATTTTGTAAAAATTTTTATTAAACAAAATGCCTGTATTTGGTAAGTTCATTAATAAGCACAATTTTCCATTTCATTCTTTTTAATTAGATTTAAAATTCATATTACTTATTTCATAGCATAAAATATGCTGTGTCTTAAATATGTATAATTTTCTTAATAATCTAGTGGAGAATTTCACGAGTTGAAACCCAATTTTTTTACAACTCATATAAGCAGTATCCCACACCTTTTGATGTTTTGTGTGTTTTCAAATTTACAAACTTAGAATTCTTCAAGTTATGATTTTTATAATGTATAAATATATTGTTGTCTAATTAAAAATTTTGTTGAAAAGACGTCTCACAGGCTTCACATTTGTGTATTTTTAAACAATTATTTAACAAGTGCAATTTTGAATAAGCCCGTATCATCGTGGAAAGCTAATACAGCTTCTTCCCCTTTGAAGTTTGTGAAATATAATAATTCCTTTTTGATAATCATTTTTCCTAATTTTTATCAAAATGATAACATATTTATTGGTTCTTAGAAATTGATTTCTATATTTTATATTTTTATTATTGCCCCCAACGACAAAATATAATTATATTTTGTCGTTGATTGCCCCCTAATTGAAAATTTTATAGGCACGTTAATGATTGATAAACAGAGAAACTCGAGTCACGAAGATGTAACGAAACTTTCCGATTTTAACATTTTTTTCTCGCTTATTTTTCTTAAAAAGGAAATAAAAATATGAAAAATGTTCATACTCACACATACTTCTATTTTTGAAAAATAAATGTCATATAACAGGAGAGAAATATTTAAAGGAGTAACTAAAAGTAAAATATCTTTGTTATTTTTCCCTAGTTTTATTCAGATGAATCGTTTTGGTTTTTTTACATATTTCGTTTTCGTCTATGAAATAAAATATTTTTGTTGCTTTAAAAACAATTAAAAGAGAGCAGTAACAATCAGATATCTTTAAAAATAAAAATAAAACATGACTTATTTAATCTTTTAAAAAAAATCAATTATTTTTGATTCACAAATAAATTATGATTTTTGCCAAACTTGTTACTTTGATAGACAAAAAACATTCTTAATTTTTCATATTATTTAATAAAATAAAATAGGACTTTTTCATATGGTTGAATACAGCTTATAAGCTTCATTTAAAAAATTAAAGCTGACACCGATAACAAAAAAAAGAAAATCAAAGCATTTTTGGTCAAAATTTTGAATGTCTAAGTAGGTACAATGCAAACTCTATAAGGAAAAAATATTTGAGTTGAAAATTTCAATTGTGATGAATTTTAAATCTTTTTACATATATGTTAAAATTCAGCACATAAGATACCGATTGTAATATATAAAAAATGAAAATTATTATTATTATTATTTAGTATTTTTTAAGTTTATATATCAAACTAATTATCTTCCAAAAATGTGAACAATCTTGGAACTACTTGTAAACATTGTAACGTATTTAATGTTTCACTATAAACATATACATACATATATGGTATTTATTATTTGATCTTGAGAACATAAAACGTAAGTTTGAGTAAACAAAAACACATAAATATTTCTTGCCTTTAGAACATGATTTTTCAATAAATAAATAAAACGAGAATTTTTAATTGCAATTATACAAAATATTTTAAATAATACAAATGCTTTAGTACACTAATGCTAGTTTTGTTTATCACAATAACCTTTAAAATATTCCTACCTTTTTCGATGTCATCCAAGGCACCCCTGATTTCAGAAACACAGTTAAAATGTTCTTTTATAGTTCATTAAACTAAAACACTGTAGAAACACTATAAAATCACGCACTACATAAGTAAAATATGAACTAAATTGAATATTAACAATTAAAATAACCGGCAAGTATTTTCTAAGCAACTGAACGTGTTTTGTTTTGTTTACTCCAGTGACTCTCAAACAAAAAGCAGCCGGGCGCGTTGTTCTTTAAAAATCTGAAATAAATATGTTAAATTAAACAAATATAAATAATATTTATAAATTAAAATACTTTCTAGTGTTCTTGCTGACATGTAAAATATACCACGAGTGCAATTTTTATGTCGAAATTAAATTAACACCAATTCAGATTCTCAGAACAATAATCAGGCATTCTACGAATAAAACATAGACTCAATTTAATATCTAATAAATTTTATAAATCCATGTTACTTTACAATTATAACAATTAATATATTTGATTGTTCCAGCTGATCAAATTCTTCAATTTATGGATGAAAACTGGAAGGAAGTGAATAAGGATTTTGGTCCTTTGGTAGCTGAAGCGATTGACTCTATAGCACATTATACTTCCAATGCTATTTTAAGTAGAGTTCCATATGATCAAGTTTTTTTGCCTTAATTTTTTTAAGCCTGAAAACGTAATTTTGTTTTATTAACCTGTAATATATAGTTATATACCACAATAATAAAAATACTGGCAAATATATATAATTATTTTTCTATATTTTGCATCTGTAATAATCCTAAAACAACATTCAAAATAGTTCATTTATGACTGTTATACAGTTTGACCCGACCATTAGACCTAGAATTAGAGTAAACATTTCTGAGTGCTCTAATTCCTGATCCTCTGAAACCAGAGGACAATTCAGAACAGCTAAATTTACTCCAGAATGTACTATGGTGTCAGCAGATCTAGAATTAAAGCAAAAACTTCTGAGTAATCTAATTCCTGACCCATTGAAACCAGAGCACAATCCAGACCAGTTCAATCTGCTTCAGAATGTTCTCTGGTTTCAACAAACCTAGAATTAGAGCAAACACTTCTGAGTGATCTAATTCTTGACCAACTGTAACCAGAGCACAATTCAGAGCACCTAAATCTGCTCCAGAATGTGCTCTGGTTTCAGCAGACCAATAATTGGAGCACACGCTGAAGCGTTAACCAATTCCCTGCTAGCTGCACTAGATCACCTTCAGGGCATCAGATGCCCTGGAAGGCGGTCTAGCCAGATCACCAGGTGTGGCGGAGGCCCGAAGACCCACTACCGCTCCGACGCCCCGCAGAACGGGACCGAGTTCTAGCGTCTCAGGATCCGAGGTATATATTGAGACGCGCATTATTACCGGTCATATGGATTCCTATTGGCTGACATTTAATCTGTAATTGTGGCTGTACTAATGGGAATATAAAAATGAAAATTTGTATACATAAGAACTGTGGTGCGTGTAATTCACTCGTAATATTTTCAAAGGTTTAACTCACACTCATTTTAGGGTAATAGTCTGTTACTGAATAATGGAAGGAGGTACAATAATTCTTTGAAATAATAAGAATTTACTAATGAAAAAAATGTTGCGCTATAAGGAAAATATCTTGGGGGCTTAAACCTCGATGTCACCCTGTAGTCAACTCCCATGGTTTTGTAACCATATGCTTTCCTTTTCTTCAACTTTAAAAGGAGTTCTTCTTCAAGAGCACAAATTATACTAACAATAAACAGCTAATAATACGTTAAGATTCCCTTTTAGTTTCAAATTGGGATTTTAAGATTGTTTATAAGATACTATAGTATTGAGTTTCAAACAATAAAAACAAATGTAATTGTTTAATAAATATATTCGTATAAGTAAAAAATTAACATCTTACTTACAATAAATACTTTAACCTAACTATTCTATATCACAGAAGATCGATCCTTGTCACATCGGATGGTCTCTAGCACGAGGGAGTCCTCCCCCAGGGGGGCGGCGGTGTCCACGAGGCACTCGGCGCTGAGAGACCCGCTGGGGAGCTCCTCGTTCCGGATCCGGTGGGTTCGGACAGTAGAGCGTCGGAAGCTACTGCGCAGGATGCAGGCGACATCTGCAGCCGTGAGGGGGGAACTCTGCAGTGAGCCCAGCTCCCGCGAGAGGCGCTCTTGCGCAGGGGCGGAGTCGGGGATGGTTACAGAGGGGGATTGGTTCATTTCGACGAGGACGGCTGAGTAGTCTGGTGGCGGGACCTGCAAATAAGTAAATTAGGAATGATTAGAGAGTTGTAAAATGGAATAATAAATACATAAATCACTAAGGAATCAAAATGGCATAATAGTGTTTTCTGCAACGACTATGGAAAGTGGCATTTATCTCACACTATATAAAGCGTAAAAGTTGCGTATTTCCCACAATCGAGACTCAGAATAGGTTTATACAGAAGCGACAGTAAGACAGAGAATGAATTTTAAACCTAATTAAAAAGAAAGAAATAAAAAATTGTGGTTACTTGCAAAAGACAGACATTTTGTTTAATAAAAATGTTTAGAAAATATATTTATGTTCCTATTTATTTCTATTTTACTTTTATTATGTTGATAAATTTAAAATTTTAGTAATTTTACATTCTAAAAATTAGTTTATCATTCAAACAAAAATTTAAATGTGGAGCGTAATTAACCAACATATTCAAAGGTCCACACAATGCTCCAAGATCATGTAACTAACTAGGGTAACATCGACGGTACCAGCACGGAGTGTCGCTTCTGTATATTACTATTTTGTGGTTGTACCATAGAATAGGTTTATACAGAAGCGACAGTAAGACAGAGAAACGAAAATTAGAGACAGATGGGGAAAGGCAACAAATTTAAAGGGCTCATTGTTTAATATAGGAAAGTTTAGTCACATCTTAGAGAGAGATAAGGGAAGTGAACAAATGGTCCAAGGTCATAGAACTGAATAGGATAACATGAAAGGAACCGACACGGAGTACCGCTTCTGTATGTAACTATTCTGTATGTAACTATTCTGTGATCGAGGGTTAAAGTGTGAAAAATCTACTGAAATATAGTAATACTGCAACGTGCACTGTCATATGTTCCTGTATATAAAAAGTGAGTCGAGAAAGATAGTTCATGCAAGGTATATCCATTATTGTCTAACGTACAAGTTTCGTATCGTTGTTCACGATCGAAGAAACAGTGCCTTTGACAGATCTTTTTAATTTTGAATATCAAAATTTTACAGTAAAAGGTGATATGTAAAGTGGTACGACATTGCTGTGCTTTTCGATTTTATTCTGTCGCTTTATTATCTAACTTTTATTTATTTCCAAAACCTATAACCCCATATCAAAGTTGGTAGAGTTAAAACAAACCAAATAAACAGTATTAAACCAAATATTGTGTTGACAAACACAAAATATTCCAAAAATACACATTTTTGTGCCCAAAATTTTGATTTTAGAAAATAGTGTACATTTTATATATTTTTACATCAAAAAGATATTTCTAATCATAGTTAAACAAGAAAAATTACATTTTTTAGTTTTTCGCTTTAATATTTTGCATATACAGCCGTAATCATTCAAAAATACTTATTTTTGGGTCAAAAATTTTGATTTCTGAAAATTGTCTATTTGATAGTCTTCAACGCGCTGATTTCAAATTTTCAAACGGAATTTAATTATCTCTTTTCGTTCCTGAGATATTTGCTGTCAAAGTTGCACCTCAAAAAAGTGTGTTTTTTGGCTATATCTCGAAAATGGGTAGAGATATGATTTCAACGTTTATACCAGTAGATTCTACGGGAAAAGTTACATAAAGAAATATATTCTTTGCATATGCGTTCTTTGGAACGATTCGAACAAAAATGAGAAAATCAAAAAAACCTATATTTCAAAATTTCTCCGAGGAATTTTTTGCCTTCAAAACTTTTCATTTTCTGGTCTTAAGTAGATATCGATGCCCTCATTCCAAACTTTCAAACAGAATTCAATTATCTCTTCCCGTTCTTGAGATATTCGTGTTCAAAGTTGAGTTGTGGCAATACCTAAAAAAACAGGTTTTTTAGGTATACCCCTTTAAGGGTTAGGTTTACGACTTCAGCGACCTCACCAATCGATTCTACGGACAAAACTACATAAGTATACTAATTTTTAGATTTTTATTCCAAAGGATACAATTTGTAGAAAGGAAAAACGAAAATGGCTAAAATCGAAAAAAATGCCTGATGAACCCCTTACGATTTTTTTCGATTTCTGGCCATTTTCTGTTTTTCCTTCTAGAAATTCTGTTTGTTGAGATAAAAATCTGAAAATTGGTATACTTATGTAATTTTGCCCGTAGAATCGAATGGTGAGGTCGCCGAAATCGTAAACCTAACCATTTAAGGGGTATACCTAAAAAACCTGATTTTTTAGGTATAATTTTGAACTCAAATATCTCGAGAACGGGACAAGATAATTGAATTCTGTTTGAAAATTTGAAATCAGCACATCATTAACTACTTAAGTCCAAAAAATAAAAAATTTTGGAGACAAAAATTTTCGAGGCGAAAAAATGAAATTCAGGTTTTTTCGTTTTTTGCATTTTTCATCTAATCGTTCTAAAGAACGTTTATGTGGGCAAAACATTTCTTTATATAACTTTTCCCGTAGAATCGAATGGTAGAGTAGTTGGGATTGTATCTTTACTCATTTTTTAAATATCCTCAAAAAACACACTTTTTTGATGTGCAACTTTGACAGCAAATATCTCCGAAACGAAAAGAAATAATTAAATTCTGTTTGTAAATTTGGCATCAGCGTAACTAATTTGTTAAAAAAAAATACAAACAAAATTTTATAAAATTTGAAAATTTTCGAGCTAAAAATTCGATATTTTCAAATATTTTCAGGTTTATGGAAAAATACAGCATCAGAGTCTTTGCGAATTACTTCTCCTGTGACTTATTTAAAAAATGTGTTGCTATTATCCAATTTTTTCTACAAGTAGTGTGGAAAGTAAAACTTTTCTCACACTTTATAAAGCTTGAAAGTTTCTCACGATATTTGCCAACACTGCGCATGCGCTATATCGTTAAGAGGCTGTCCTTAATTTTCCTAACGCTTCAAAGGGTGGGGAGAAGGGCGTCCACAGTTATGGAGTAAATGTGTGTGTTACGTAACGAGTTTATATAATTTTAAAAAATATTTTTAAACATGCTTGTCACATTTGACTAAAAACAAGATTCATAGTAATTACTATTAATAATTGTATTTACATAAATTGTTAATGCATAAATTTATTCATTTATAGAGGGGGTTAGGTACTCCATTACGTAATATTTAGAGGGGGTAAGATTTGCGTTCGGATTCCAATTTGGCGTTACGTAATGTAAGGATATATCACAGAATAGTTACACACAGAAGCGACACTCCGTGTCGGTACCTTTCATATTACCCTATTCAGTTCTATGACCTTGAAGCATTGTGTAGACCTTTAAATTTGTGCTCTTCCCCTATCTCTCTCTCAGATGTGAGGAAACTTTTTGATTTTAAACAATGGACCCTTTAAATTTGTGCACATTCCCCATCTCTCTCTAATTTTCTTTTCTCTGTCGTACTGACGCTTCTGTATAAACCTATTCTGTGGATATATATAAGCTAGATACCTTACCTGTATTGGAGGCCTTTCCGTAGCTCTACTGCCTTCCCCAAGAACACTCTGTATCCTTCTCACACTCCTCCTAATACTCTGTCTCAACATCTTGGCGATTCTAGCGCCAGTGGCCGTCGTGTAGGACGGCGGCGGCGTGTACTTCGGGGGTGGATCTTCCGCTGGGGGATTTGTAGCTGGTGTGGTGGCAGCACTTGCTGCCTGCTGGATAGACAGGTCGCTGAGGTGCTCTGAGTCGAGTGGTGGACGATACAGCAGCTGAATTCGCTGAAAATATAAGTTAATGTTAAAGAAAATGTTTAAATTGGTTATTGTAACAACACTTAAAAAATTATTTATACTAACATAAGGCGATGATTCCTTTAGCAGCATTGAACAGAATAAAGCATTAAATTAGTAATGTTAACATTTACTAGAGATATACAGATGTATAAATGTCTACTTTGGGACTATTTCATTGGCGCAATTAAGTGACTGTACCAATTAAACGAATTAATAATAAATTCTAAAATAAAATTGTGAAGTACTCTAATTTTTGGCCTAATGAAATTAGATTAAAATAAAGTCCTGTTAAAACTAATCATCGTAATATAAGAGGATGCTCAATAAATATGAAGTATTCTAATTGTTGCCCTAACGTATTGAGTTATGTGACCATAATCGAATTTATCTAACCACTGTAGCTTGTCATTATAAAAACTAAACATTTGCTGGCAATAATAAAGTTATTAACAATTTAATGTTTCGGAGAAGAGACACGTGACGTCAGTATGGCTGGATCGTGGAAAAAGAAAGGTAGTCTGTTTGTTATGATCCCAGTCTATCACTCTTCTTTAACGATTTTACCATAATGACGTGACAGCATCCCTTCCTCAAATCTTTAATAATTATTTTCTCGTAAACTATGAATATTGAATCAATTTAAAAATTACGGATATTTTATGTCTTTATCTAGCTTGTTGTCCTTGCTATGCATATGACCACAGAATAGTTTTATACAGAAGCGACAGTAAGACAGAGAAACGAAAATTAGAGAGAGATGGGGAAAGGCAACAAATTTAAGGGGCGCATTGTTTCAAATCGGAAAGTTTCGTCACATCTTAGGGAGAGATAGGGAAAGTCAACAAATTTGAAGGTCTACACAATGCTCCAAAGTCATAGAACTGAATAGCGTAACATGAAAGGTACCGACACGGAATGTCGCTTCTGTATGTAACTGTTTGTGGTATGAAGTCAAAATTATAAATGTCCATTAACAAATCGTTCATTTAAACGGGATCGACTTTAATTGAATGTAAGGCGCAAACGATAATTTATATATCTTACTTCGTCACAAGTGCATCATTATATCGCTTTCATACAAATTTTCTCGTAATAACTTCATAATTCATTTAAAAATATATAATACTTTAAAATAATTACTTAAATGTTGAAGATTTTTATTGTCATTCGGTTAGTTTTGTGACGTATAAGCATTTTGGAAAAGATTTACTAAAAAACATCAGAACATCAAAAGCGTTAATACGTCACGGTGCAAATTTAAATTTGGACGAAATTAATTACAAGTCTGTCTGTACTAAATAAAAAAAGTCATGAGCACGTTTTACTTACGTCTAAAATATCAGGAGGTCCATTATTTAAATACCTATAGCTTTGAACAATAGCTACAACAGGTATACAAAGAATAGGCAGAAGTTGTATAAGACTTCCGACTTGTCGAGCCCACGTTGGCCAATATTCCACACTTGGTGCATGGTGCCAAATAAACAGCTCTTTGAAGCTGCCTGCTTTGAACTGAGTTATACACACCACCTAGAAAACAATAACCTTAAAGTTTCAATACCTTTTAGCAAAAATGTACTTCTTACCATTAAGGCGACAGGTAGAATCACGTTCCAAACAAATGACAACAGAGGAGCCAGCCAAGCTTGCATACACGACCCACTATTGGGTGTGAATAAAGCTGTAACTACTGTATCACCACTGTAAGGTCGTCCACGAATCATGAACACAGCCACAATTTGTAACAGGTAAATGAACAGCAACCACCAAGATCCACCCACGCAGTAGTCCAGGAAATACACCACGCGAATGCCAAACTAAAAGAAAATAAATATAATAATTATTTATTCAACACCGTGTAATTATAACAATATAAGTATGCTGTTTTAGGATAAATAAAGTAGGTCATAAGTCACTAGTGAGCTAAATATATTAGCTCACTGTTTATTGGTTCGTATCGTAGTAACTACGTTATAAAACCTTCTCTACACTATTTTGTTCCTAAATGTCATTTCGAAATTCCATCTGTCAAAAATCTTATATGTATTTTATATCAATGATTAAAATGTGTTGGATAAAATGTTGTATGGCACACGTATGTTAATTACCTAAGTCACTTGAAAAAATACCACACTCGGCCTAACGACCTCGTGAGCTAAACTTGTCCCACGTGACTTATCTGTAATGTAACACACTTGTACCATAAATAACTATTATTAATAATCATACTTTATTTGCTGCCTCCGTAAATTTATAATAAAAATGTAAAGACCGTTTCAAACTAGCCCATAAATTGTACAAGATCTTGCACTATTCTTTGTACAATGTAAATTGGCTAGTATCAAACAACAAATTGTTTGAAATATTGAATACGGTCGCAAATGTGTTGAAAAAACACGTACTATTTTTCATACAATCTGTCAGGCAATTTGACTGTGTGCATGTGTATATATGAATTTTATGATGTCATGCGTTTCTAACGTTTATTTGTTTTTATTGTATGTAGTGTGTTACTACTGATACTAAAGACAAAAAAATTACATCATATAGAGCAACAAATTAGACATTGTAGATTCGATTTAATCAGAAAAAGGTTCACTTAATTTTGTTTGGAAGACCTCAATATTATTTATAATCAAAATATTTTATTGAAAATTAATAATATTGTATGTGAGTCTGTTGCACTATTTTAATAATAAAAGTAAACTATATTGTATATGTAAATCTGTATGAGGTGTATTTGTATTTACCACAAAAAACAACAAAATAAGTAAGAACTGTTACTTGAACAAAAATTTTGCACTCAAATTATTGCAAGTATAAATGAAAAAAATATATCTATCATATTTATCGTTAGGTTTGTATCTACAAAATATCTATCTCCATATATTTCTAGATAATTTTTAAAATAACGTTGTTATTCCAATTGGGTATGTAAAAAAATATATATTTTTCCAGTATTGAACAGTTGAGCATACGACATAAACATTTTGAGTGGAACTGGTATAAACAAAACACAATATGGCGACTATCGTTACTCGTTACATATGATTCAGTTAACTGTGTTGATATGATAATTTTTGAGTGACAAATTATAAGTTATTGCGTGATTTTATAGTGAATGACTATTTTGAAAGGAATCAGAACTAATAACATAAATGTTGTGAAGTATGCCGTTGTATTTTCCGTAGAAAACGACGAAATAGGTATGAACTGTATTCTATTGTTTTTAAGAATATTTTAATCATGTTTTACGAAAACAGTTATGTTATAAGATATGTTGTATCTAAGTACAGTAATATACTTACTTCTGTTGCCATGGGAAGTCCCAAAATAAATCCAAACGTACACGTAAAAAACGTAATCGTTGTTTCCCATTGTTTCAAAACTTTGGCTTTGATAGCCATTATCCCAGTTATGACACAATGCCAGATCGCAAGTTGTTGGGCAATCCCAAACAATATGAGTATGAAGTAGAACAACACTGCCCAAAATGGGGAAATGTGGGTCGGTCCCAAAAGGGCTAAAGTTGCTGGGACGAGTTCTGTAGCGAACCTTAAAACCTGGAACAAAATTAAATGTTAGAATAAGTTGGCATATTAAACTGTGTTTGTATACCTGGTAGCCACTTTCCATTGTTTTGTCCATACCTGGACGAACCACTCGGTCTCCGATTATAAAACTAGAGTGGGTCATGTACCTAACAGGGGTTGATGATAAACTTATGGGTAGTGGATCTTTGTTGGATCGTAGAAAACCGTACGTTGACATTCGTTCTGAAAAAAAAATACATATTAAATATTTACAAATACAATATACTAAAAATATCATTATGGCACACATTTCTAGATGAAAGAGAACAATTACGTAACAAATTTTACTTATAGTGATATAGATTATAAGTCTACAGCTTCTGCAAGGAACCTACAGCTTATAGTGGGTTCTAAAGCACTTTATTTGGTTAATAAATGGCAACATAGTTTGTTATGTTTGTGTCCTGCTATAGGAAATTACACAACTAGTAAGTTACGTAACTAGTTCCTTTTCTGACGATTGTGAGACGCAACTGTGAAGCTTTATAAAGCGTGAGAAAAGTACCACTTTCTATAGCGGTTGTAGAAAAAAAATTGTTTGTCAATAAAAATATAAAACTAATTGTGTTCATATAGAGCAAAAAGGAATTTATAAACACGAAATTTAATATTCCTAAAATTATATAAAATTAAAAAAGCTTTTAATGGACGAAAGTAGCTAATGAAAGAATCTGAGATTTTATAGATTAACCGCTTTTGGACATTTAAATGTTAACCGAAACTTAAGTCAAGAATAAGAATTTTTTTTGAGACAAGTGTTATTGTTTTCCTTAAACCAGGTCTTATTCTAACTTTTTTCGCATAACTCAGAAATGATTACCCGTTACCCGTAAAATTTTCAAATTTTGTATATGGGACACTACTTTTAGCTTAATAAAAATCATAATTTGCTTATATATTGATATTGACAATTGTCAGAATATATTTCGTGAGAAATATGTACGAAATAAATGAAAAGAATGCAAGTTTCTGAGCGATTAAAATAATTTTGTGTAATGCAATAAGGAATAGTCTTTAAAAGATGATCCATTTTGAAAGGATGTTCGAAAATAGAGTTTAATCGAAGTGCAACAAAAAATGTGTATAATTTAGCGTATAAGAAAGTCATGTGATGTCCACATCAGATTTTTTAAGACGTGTTAGTGTTTTTTTAAGCTGTTCTTATTCTAACTTTTTTTCTTATTGCACAAATACTAATTTTATTTTGTTCAAAATATATTATTGATAGAAACTTCAATATTTTTTTTGCTATAATAATAATGACTTAAGGCTTGTTTATAATATTACTAATAACATCATTTGTTTCATTCTTTTTATTCATTTGAATTAATAAGGAGTCCCTTAAATCAAGAAAATAAAAACGGAATTGTATCTGCATAACAGATCAATATTATATTACAATAATACAAAAGCGTCTATGATTGCAAATTATGCAACCACCCATCTATATAATTTTTCGAGAATTGTGTAATTGAATACCATCTTGCATTTTAGAATAAGGCCTTAATTATAAAACAAGTACTCACCAAACGAGCTGGGTATATAGGTATACCCATTCGCATGTATAATCTCTATACAAGTATTCGCCAAAAACGCAATCAGCATTAAAATCGTAATGGTTAGTATAATAACTAGACTAGAATCTCGTTGTAGCAGGTGTTTGTGCTTGTTGTGACTCGACAGCTGCATGATGGCAGCGCCTAGCAACCCCCAGGTGAGAAACGCCTCTTGGCTGGCCGCAATCCAGCTCTGTAACAAGTGAACATCAGTATAGAACCCCCACGCTTCTTCAGTGCCAGGGCATGTAACCGGGCAAAAAACCGGTTAATAAAAACTGGTAACCGATATTTCGAACGAAAATTGCGAACTTTAACCGATACTTTTAAGACTGAAAAACTGGTACCCGTTAACCAAAGAATAAAAATTATAAACCGGTTTTAGCGAACATTATCCTTTATTTTTAGCACGAAAAATGTTTCATTTTTCTTTATTTCTGTGAAATCATTTGTATTTGAATATGAGTAACATCAGTTTTTACAATTTTCATTTTATTGGAGAGTCATAAAAGTGGTAGTTCTCAGAGGTAGTCTCTTTGTCAGCATTAGGCAAATTTACAATGGGGAAGTTTAGCGTAGTTGAAATTACATGTGAAATATATATTTAGTCGTAAGTATATGAATAATTATAACTGGAAATGTAATTGAAAGTTAAATTAAGTTGCCAATTATTTATAATTAATGATTTATCTTCGAGCCACACTGACGTCACAAGTGCGTTATGCGCTTGCGCAGAAGGGATGGTGAGACCAGACTTTTTGAACGTAGGTTGAATTTTGAGGCATTACACCAAATACTTCTCTGTTGCCATGGGAACCCAGCGCGTGCTCGCGATAAACGATACGTTCTCCGCGAGCCACACTGACGTCATTTTTGTATAAAATTTCATTTTTTCAGAAATCTAGGCATCTTTGGGTAAAATAAAATGTAGTCGGAGAAAAAATAGTTTATGTATGTAGTAACAATAGGGGAAGTAATTCCGAAAGCCGCTGATGCTGTATTTTTTCTGTAAACCTGAAAATATTTAAAAATATCGAATTTTTAACTCAAAAATGTTCAAATTTTACAAAATTTTGTTTTTAAATTTTTTTAAAGAATTGTCTACGCTGATGCCAAATTTATACATAGAATTTAATTAACTCTTATCGGTTCGGAGATATTTTTTAAGAAATCTAGGCTTCTTTGGATGAAATCAAATGTAGAATATCACTTTTAAGGGCAATCTTGATAAAATAAAATAAAAAAAATACGCTAAACTTCCCTATTGAAAATGACCTGCGTACTTTTGAAGGTATTACGGGAATTTTTGCAAATATTCATTAATTAAATTGCACTTTTTTATTTGTTATATTTTTTAGACAGTAAATTTTATTTTTTTAATTAATAGTATTTTTTTAAATTAAATTTTTATAATTATTTTTTTAATAAATTTTTTCCAACTGTCAAAAACCGGTATTCGAACTAAACCGTTATTACAACGTTCTCAATAAGGGTTACCGTTAACCAGTATTTTCCCGGTTACATGCCCTGTGGAGTGCACAGACTTCTGTATAGTAGTGCTGCTTCGCGGAAGGCAGTACCTTCGTATTGAGGAAGAACTCTCCCCAGGCGGTCGCGGGGAAGATCTCGTGGAACGTGTCGTTGGGAGACATGCCCAACAGCTTCGCACACAGCACAAACGTCCCGAAGATCGGCAGGAGGGAGAACACGTAGACTACCTTGGCGTAAGAGCGGAGACCTTTACTCAGAGACACGAATACGATCATCCAAACAACCGCCAAGTTGAACGCCACTTGGAACTTAATGCCGCCGGAGAAGTGGTCGTCGATTAGTTTGTGCCGTTGGAGGACGATGCCGTTGAAGTAGTCTGGGACGGTTTCTGAGATTTTGGTGGTGTCGTTAAATCCGGGTCTGCTCTCTGCAAGAAAAATATACAATAACATACAACATAAATACAGCTGATTTATAAATGGCAAAGAACAGAGAAAATAATTTGTTCACTGAGCAAAAAACATAAATCTACACAGTTAGTTTTCTATGTCTGAATTTTCATCTTCGGCGCGATTCGGTGTACTTCGTGATAGTACAAATAAATTTTACTAGAGGGGTAAGAAAAACGTGCTACTGTTTATTTTATAACACTGTGTTTGAGAGAAAATGAACGCCATAAAAAAACTATGCTATATAAACAATGATCTATGTTCTTTGTCAGTTATAATTCAACTTCAGAAATGGAAGAATACTGTTCTTAACAAAACATACGCGAAAATTAATAAAACAACGAGGAGAATAGAAATTTAGAAAGCCGATGTTTATTCACCTCGTATTGAGAGGATCAACAATATTTAAAAAAAATTAATTTGCTGTAGTATTGTTTGTTTCAAGATAATTTCAAATGACATGTCTTTGTAACATGGCCGCCGATTACACGTGGGTATAAGGGGCTCAAGTTTCCAAGGTCTACAGCACATTCTGGAGCAGATTTAACTGCTCTGATTTCAATGGGTCAAAAATTAGAGCACTCAGAAGTGCTTGCTATTATTCTAAGGCTGCTGAAACTAGAGCACATTTTGGAGCAAATTTGGCTGCTCTGGATTGTGTTCTGGTTTCAGTGGGTAGCAATTAGAGCATTCAGAAGTGCTTGCTCTAATTCTAGGTCTGCTGAAACCAGAGCACATTCTGGAGCAAGTTTAGTTGCTCTGGTTTCAGTGAATCAGGAATTGAAGCACACAGAAATGTTTGCTCTTATTCTACGTCTGATGAAACCAGAGCACATTCTGGAGCAGATTTAACTGCTCTGAATTGTGCTCTTAATTCAGTGGGTCAAGAATTGAAACATTTAGAAGTGTTTACTCTAATTCTAGGTCTGCTGAAATCAGAGCATATTCTGAAACAGATTTGGCTGCTCTGGATTGTGCTCTGGTTTCAGTGGGTCAGGAATTAGAACACTCAGAAATGTTTGCTCTAATTCTAGGTCTGCTGAAATAAGAGCACATTTTGGAGCAAATTTGGCTACTCTGGTTTCTGTGAATCAGGAATTGGAGCACACAGAATGGCTTGCTCTAATTCTATGTCTGCTGAAACTAAAGCATTTTCTGGAGCAGAATTAACTGTTTGCTCTAATTCTAGGTTTGATAAACCAGAGTACATTCTGGAGCAATTTTGGCTGTTGTGGATTATGTTCTGGTTTCATTGGATCAATAATTAGAGCGTATTAAAGTGTTTGTTCTAATTTTAGGTTTACTGAAACTATAAAACATTTTGCAACAATTAAGCTCGGTATTGTGTTCTGATTTCAGTGTACCAAAAAGCAAGCAAAGCGGTGTAATAGGATTTTCTCAAAAGCCCTGCTTTTATTTATAATTTAAAAAAAATCGAATATTTAATTACAACCCTTTCGGTGAATATTATAAGCCATTTAAGAAGCTACCGCCTGCGTAAATCAAAGCAGATACGTTTGCATTTTTTTTTAAACACACTATACGAGTACAGCAAAGTGCCCAATCTGAATTACACAACGAACTTACCTGTCCTATAAGGATCAAACGGCTCAGCCCACCTATACTGATCCTGCTTGGTAATAAACGAATCCCTGAAGTATATAAACATCCACGACACCCCCACTATACTATACAGCCCTATCATAGCCTGCGCCACTAGCAGCGCAATGCCCACCCCCTGGAACAGTGGACTGATCCTCCACATGTCCACGACCCCAGCGCTGAGCTGCTGACCCAGACAGAGCTGCAGCGTGAACAGAGGCACGCCGAACACCAGCGACAGGATGAGGAACTGCACGATGAAGTTGGCTCCGAACCGCACGGACAGCACGGCAAAGCGGGAGATGTTGAACAGGCCGATAGTGCAGCCCAGACAGGCGAGCATCGAGCTCAGGCCGTGCGGCCATTGGCCCAAAGGGGAGCGGAGGTCTGGCATGGTTGGCGGTGGTGGGTCACATGGTCTGCAAGAGAAGATATAATTAAAACACTTGTACTTTTCTTCACAGTTTATTTTTCACAAGTTGTACATTTCGACTACTCTGTAGTCATCTTCAGTTGTTAACTAGTTAACAAGAGAAGATATGTTTAGTGGTAAAAGAGCATGGGACGAAATATGCATACAATGGGGAAGTTTAGCGTATTTTTTTTATTTTTTTATTTTATCAAGATTGCCCTCAAAAGTGATATTCTACATTTTATTTCACCTTCATATGTCTAGATTTCTCAAAAAATGAAATTTTATACAGAAATAACGTCAGTTTGGCTCGCAAAGAACGTATCGTCTATCTTAACCAGCGCACGCTGGGTTCCCAGGGCAACAGAGAAGCGTGTGGTACAATGCCTCAAAATACAACCTACGTTCTAAAAGTCAGGTCTCACCATCCCTTCTGCGCAAGCGCATAACTCACTTGTGACGTCAGTGTGGCTCGAAGATAAATCATTAATTATAAATAATTGGCAACATAATTTTAACTTTCAATTACATTTTAAGGTATAATTATTCATATACTTACGACTAAAAGATATTTCACATGTAATTTCAACCACGCTAAACTTCCCCATTGTAACAGAAATATGAAATACATTATATATAACCAGTCATAAAAATCATCGAAATCAACAATATTTACTAGTAACGTTATTTCGAAGATATTTCGGGAGTTCTGAACCATTTCTAATTTTTTTTTCTGAAGTATAGAGTAGTGAAAACGCGACTGATAAATATGTCATGGTATAGACACAGAATAGTTACATACAGAAGCGACACTCCGTGTCGGTACCTTCATGTTCCCCTATCCAGTTCTATGACCTTGAAGCATTGTGTAGACCTTTAAATATGTGCTCTTCCCCTATCTCTCTCTAAGATGTGAGGAAACTTTCCGATTTTAAATAATGAGCCCTTTAAATTTGTTGCCTTTCCCCATCTCTCTCTAATTTTCGTTTCTCTGTCTTACTGTCGCTTCTGTATAAACCTATTCTGTGCTAAAAGCCTGATTGGTGGTCCTCCTTGCGGAGAGGGGTGTATTTAGTCTGACGTGTCGAAACTTATTTATTTTTTGTTAAGGTATTTTTTTGTATAATTACTAATTAATTTAATTATTTTAGTTTGAAGAAAAATTGAATGATTTACCATCAAACAATATAAATAAATAAATTATTTACTCTTAATGTAGATACATTAGTAATAACTAAAAATATATTTTTGTTTAAAATTTATTTTCTATAATTATATATTTTTATATCATAAAACAGCATTATATTTCACTTATTTCTTGTAACCGAATATTCGGTAATAAAATAGGCCGAATACCGAATAGTGAAAATATGGCCGAATAAGCCGAATACCGAATAATTATTCGACTTCGGTCCCATCTCTAATATATACACAAGGGGTAAAACAGCATGGGACGAAATATACATACAGGTGTAACAGAAATATGAAATAAGTTCATTAAATTTTTACTCGTAACTTTATTTCAAAAGTACCACAATAATGGGGATCTGAACCTTTTTTTTTCTGAAGAACCGAGTAGTAAAAATGCGACTGGTAAATATGGAATAGTCGTGGACAACATAATTGGAAATTGGATTTACTAACCCAAATATATAACTAATAAACAAAGGCATTGTAATAATACTAAGACAATAAACAACCTCAAAATATTATCGAAATTATTTTTTTTCTATTTCGAACATGATTTGGCAATATCATATCAATTTTGGCGATGGCCATAGAAAAACAAAAAAGGTGATTAAGAAATTTGAACATAATAATCTTTTTGTAATGATCAGTCAAATTTTGTTGATGTATCATTTTACCAAATAATGCTCAAAATAAAGTGTAAGATAAAAAATAAGATTAATTGCGATAATCCTTCAAGATTAATTATAGTATTATTATCGTACATTTGTTTTTTTTTATATCTCTCAACAAAAATTTACTAGAAAATATATTGAACTCTTACCTTTTTTTATATATCAAAAACTATTTTTAAAGTTTATTTAACTAACTAAGGAGCAATGTCTAATAAATAAATCACTTGTGTACAATGTAATGATTTATATCTCAATTTGGAACTTTGGTGATTAGAATTAGAATCAAAACAATTTATTTTTTTGTCTAAAGAAGATAAAAGATCACAAAATAACATCCTGATTTATAAAAGGTGCAACATATATACATATATAACACATTCGTGTAGTTTCGCTATAAGCAGAAAAATCTCTGCTTGTGAGTCGTGCACTAATTTGAATTTGTAGGGAATTTACAACAATTTATTTCTTGAAGAAGTTTAATTTTTGCATGTATTTCTAAAAAAAATCAACTACTCTTTGTATTTCTCTAATGCTGTAATATTTTAATCACTTTTCAAGTTACAAATTGATTTAAATTTAAAATGCAATTAGATTAGAATACTTTCATCTAGATTTAAAAGTACCTAATTATGAAAAACAACCTACTTAAAAGAACCTTTACGCAAGTCCCATAATACTATATAAAGGATAACTGACTTTTATTATAATGATTTTTAAATATCTCTTACGAGAACTATATTCGACTACGAAACTAAATTTTGAGTGCTTTAAATGTTTTTCTTGTGAGTCAAACATGTTAATGATAAAAAGTGTGTTATTTAACACATATCAAACCCCCTTGCTGTGAAAGGTGTATTCCCTTCGAAATATATGTTCTCTACGGCAATAGTTGTCAAACTTTTGATGCGAAGGCATACCAAATCGATTTTGTAAAATTTTCGGCCTCTTCATATTTTAAAGACATTTTATTAATCTTAGGAAAACATATTTTGTAATTAAAAATATATTCTTCCAATGAGAACAAAATCTACCATAAAAAATTAATGTGATACATAAGATAGATGTAATTAACATAATTCTTTTATATTTGAGATTTTTTTTTGATAAACATTTCACATTTCATGTTCTACCGACCTCAATTTTTCCTTCTTTTTAGTTTTGATATTAACAAACCTTCAAAATCTTAAGTCATATTTACGGAAGTGAGAAGTAGACAATTGAACTAAAACTCTTATGTTAGAATATTCATTCGGAATAAATCTCCAAAAGGATTCTAATGAAAATTCAAAATATTTCATCTATCACTATCAATAAGTATATCTCGAAAATACTAGCAAATATGCGTTCTCAATGTTAATAAGTGTCCATAAATCAACTTAATTGTGTTTTCTTTTATTTTAGATGTTTTTGTAAACATTTTCAACTTGCCTCTATTTTCCAAAATTTTATCTTGTCTTCGAAAGATTGAATTTTATCGAACGATTTTAACAAATTTGCATTTCTTATTTTTTGCATACTGTTATTTACTTTATTCATTTCTTCAAATACATCAGTTATAAGAAAATTTAGTAAACAAAAGTTCGTTTTTCAACATTTTACAAAATTCAAGTTTGTATTCTTGTTCAAAGAAAGTGAAGAGGTTGTTCTACTTTTAATTAATTTACACGATTCAATACTCATTCTTTAGACAATCACTTGACATCAGTATGAAGAAAAAGGTTCAAATACTCTGATCCAAGAGTTATCAAAATACCCACCCCACTTTGAGAAACACTGCTCTGCGGTATAAATATATCCTTACCGGTATATCCCGAAATTTGTTTGAAATATAACCACCACAATAAATGAAAAAACAATTTACCTTTCACTAGTTTCTTCTTCTGCATCATTTGACATTTTAGCACTTTCTGATAAAACAAATGTAACTGTTGTATATAAAGATGCATTATTACATCATCTGACTTTATCTGAATCAGTTTGAACTGATTTGCGGTATCAATAAATAAATCGTATTCTATTTATATCTATTGTTTATTGGTTTGAAGAACAAAAATTTAGCAAACGTCTTTCTCACACCACACATGACTCACTGTAAAAGTTTTCAACTGAAATAGTCGAAATATCGGTACGGTATTTATACGACCAATTATATCTTTAGTGTCAATAAATGATAGCGAATTTTGCAAAAATAAGGAAATTAGAGATAATGTTAAGTGTGTTTTTACAAATAGGTCAGAATCTACGAGTACGTGAGAGGATGATAAGAATTAGAAGGTAATTAGTTATTTTTTTGGAAAATAATTTTAATAATATCACCCAAAATTTCCAATTTTAATTCGGAAGGTATTATTAATTAAAGTGGGATTTTATTTATATGGGATGTATATTAATTATAAATATATTTTATCTGTAAGTACTCGAAAGATATTATCTGATAAATCAAATAAACCAGGTATAAAAATAGAAAATCACATGAACTTAAAAAGGTTAAAAAGTGTAGATTTTATCAAAAACAAAAAATCACGAGTGCAAATATGGACTTTCAAGAAATTTTAATACATTAAAATAAAAATATATACAAGGTGGTGACTCAAACACCCGAACATAGCGATATAACACGTAAAATCATATTTTTCTAATTTCCTGCTTCCTTAATTACTGTAAGTAAAAAAACTTTAAATAACAGTTGCAGAACATAAAATTTTACATCTGAATCAATACGCAATAGTTATTTATATCACTAGTCCAGAAATTGAACTTTTGCGAAAACTACCAAAATAGTTTATGGGCGTGTGATACACAAGATTTTTTGCGCCGATGACAATTTTAATTTATTAAAGAAATATTATTACTACTTAAAATTTTGTTAGTAACGTTTTCGATTCACATGGATATACATATATACAATTCAATTATTGACATTTGTTCTAACCTAAAAATAAAACAAATGTGAATTGATATTTTTCAACAATTAACGTAATATCGTATAATATGAATAAGAAATCAAAAATAATAGTTTTAATTAACGTTTTACATTTCCAATAAAATAAAATTTAAAATTTTGACACAATGTAATGTTAATATATTCAAGTTGGCATTCCTACATTTTGCCGGCCTAGGCCAGCAAACATAGAGTTTCTAGATGATTTTGAATTCTGTAATACTAGTTATAATGGGACGAAGGCGCAAAAAAATAATTTTAAGTGCCTTGTAAGTTGAGAAATTTGGTACAAAAATGACGTAAATCACCCGAAAAAAAAAACTATACTTTTTCTACGACCACTATTTGACTGTGTTTCGATCATAACACGATCACACAATACACTGAAAGAATTGACACATCACTAGTAAATAGCACAACAACAATAACAACAAAACAAAAACAAGTATGTCAAAAACCTCTAATTAATAAGTTGTAACTATTTACAACAGAATATATGTATAATATTTCTTGTTTATTTATCCGGTAGTAATAATGTTTTAAATGAATTATAGTTAATTTTGTCTTATCTATATTGCTAAAATAAATTTCGATAAATCAAAAATTCCCTAACTGTGCGATATTTTACTTTACACACCTTCCGTAATGTTACACTTAGATAACCTATAAGTTATACAATAATGACTACTTACTTGAGTGGTCGTAGAAAAAATGACTTTCATTAATATTATTATTACAAAAAAGGCTTGTTTTCATTAGTTTGAAAACATCAATGATTTTTATTAACTTGTTCTGTCTTATAATATAAGTGAAAACTATAATGTGGATCATTTAATAGCTTTTGCTGTTGATTACATGAATTCACTGTATCATGGAACAACTATATGTTATCTATTAATATGACTACATTGAACTAATATATTTAAAAGCTGAAATAAGGTTAAAGGCGTGACATATAGTACTATTATTAATGATTTTCTCGTCTGTGTGAAGCTTTAGAGTAACGACATACCGTATATCTGTATATCCATTTGCAACTGGTGTTTAAGTAGGCCATAAAAAATCAATCCACCGTTGTACACATCCAGAAGGCTGTGAAAATAATTGAAAAATCTGGCAGGTTGTTTTTAGCCTAACTGTGCAGTGCGGTTTCTTCAACTAATTGTTTTTTTGTTTGTGGCCACTAGAGTGCAACACGCGGAACATTTTCGGTCATTACTTGCTCACGGTGACGTCATTTCCGCAACATGTTTTCTAAGTTCATACACAGGGATCTCAGGATATGGTTTAGACAATTATCATAAGTATAAATATTAAATATTCATTATTTATGATGAACAGAATTTAAAGTACAGTTTGTATCTCCTAATTGATCGTCATGTTAAAATCGCAAGCAGGTGATTCAAATCGTTGGGGGAAGGGGTAATTATGACATCATCTTGTCGGGTGAAATCGTGTGATTTCCGAAGTAAATAAATGTCAAAAATTTGCGCAACCTATTTTCTAAGTTCATACACAGGGAAAATCTCAGGATATACTTTAGAGAGACACTTACCATAAATATAAATATTAAACATTCATTATTTATGATCATCTACACATAGTACAATATTCGCAGATGAACAGAATTTCAAGTACAGTTTGTTTACCCTAGTTCATCCTCACGTCATCAATCGTAAGCACGTGATTCAAATCGTTGGGGGAAGGGGATTGATGACATCATCTTGTCGGGTGAAATCGTGTGATTTCCGAAGTAAATAAATATCAAAACTTACAGTTTTATATACAAATATAATAATGGATGAAACATATAAATGACATTAATGACATGAATAACATATTCAAATTTCTATTTCTATTTCATTTTTGTCGTTGGTTGGACGTAGATAGCATATACATGTACCCCGCCAGTGCCGTAGCCAGAAATTTCAAATGGGAGGGATTTCGGAAACATAATAATTCAATAAATTTTTAAAATATGCACTTCTTTTAGTTTTGAAAAAAAATAATAATTACAAATAACTAATAATTTAAAAGAAAATATTTATAAGTCTAAATTTAATCTTCTTCTTTTCCTGCAATGTAAAAACTAGTATATAATTTATTCTCAATGGGGGGGGGGGGGGGGAGATCCCAATATCCTCCTTCTTATCTACGCCATTGTGTACTCTTCTGTATCACTTGCGAAATAGCGAATAAAAGACTCATCTACTGTAGAAGAAATAATTATAGTCAGTCGGAAATAAACATCAATTACTTTTACAGTAGGCTTTCGATTTTTAAAATTCATACCTCACATTAAAGTTTGAACATTCCTCTATAACATGTGTAAAAAAAAAGGTATGTTACAGAGTGTAATTTTTAGTAACAAAAATATACAAAATGATCTGCTTTTATATAGCGCGCTCTTTTCTTACATGCATATTAAACTTAATATTTCTCTTAAACTATATGGCCAACAAAAAACTGATTTTTACATATGTTATTCTTTGTACATTGTACTTTTAGTCAGTACATTTATAACTATATATTTTATCATAATTGTTTATTTCATATAATTATAGAAAATATCTATTCAGGAAACTACTCAATGATTTTACTTGAACTTCAAATATGTTATATAAAAAGATCAAATGTAAGACTATTTTATTAATTTCACAAAAGAAAACGAAACTGTTTATTATATTTATTATTATATTATATTAGTAATTGCACGGCACGTTTCAAATGTTACAATATAATTTTTAAAAATTATTATACATGTAAGTCATGTATACTTTTTCATATTTTATGTTTAAGTAGGTATCATTACAATATTCATTCATTCTAATCAAATATTCATGTTTAAAAACGATATCATGAACTACAAATGAAATGCTGTCTTTTTGTTTTTATTATTATATAAAAAACTATTACACTTTTTTACTTTCTGTTCGTACATTCCTTTTTTAAGAAGATAAAATAATTGTACACTATGTTCATTAGTAATTTAAAGTTAAAGTTCGTCATATTCGAATTCGTATCACGTGTTCTATTATATTTTAAATGGTTTTACTTAAAAAATTCTTATGTTTCATATATATATCAAGAAATAAATGAAGATCATTTTAAAGTTTACCGCAATTTTTTATATGGATTATTAAAGATATATTTACGTTCAAAATGAACAAATGTATTTTTTCTTCAAACGTCATAAAAGTGACATCTTCTGTGACGTGATTGTCAAGGTTGAAGTTTAAATTCTTCGCTGCCGTAATATAATTTGTTATTCTAGTCGCCGTTTAATTTCTTCGCCGCCGTATGTAGAATCAGCCAATAAGAAGTAACTTGTACAATAGGAATCTGTAATATCGCCCTAAATGTCACTATAAAAACTAGATAACCTAAGAATAAAGTTACTAAAAATTATGAATAACTGACAGGTAACCTACAATATTAAACGTCAAATAATAATTTATTTTTTAAAATTTCTACGTTTGAAGAAAAAATAAAATGTGTTATTCGGAGTAAAAGTGTCTTTGTGTGCCTCGCATGCAATTGTCCGACTTACTTCGCTCGTCGTGCAAACTTCCATGCTCGCCACACAAAGTATCACTTTTACTCTTAATAACACAATATATTATTGTCCAAAATTTTATTGTTAAACAATATCACATAAACAAATGACAGTTTGGAAATTTCTGAAAATCAATCAATTTTGGCAATGCTTTGGAAAATGAAAAAGTTGACTAATTTTCTGAAAATTTTGTCCTATTCTTTTATATTTTTTTGTGTCCTTGTCTATTTGGTGCTTTATTGCATTAGTAACAAGTTCAAACAGTCCTTTAGTATTTGCATCACGAAGGTTTGCGTGTGAATTTACGTATTTTAGAGTCGGCTATAATTCTTAACCATTGATACCAATTCTGTTTTCCCATATATTCAAGCGAATACCAGAGTTCACTTTATTATATATAGCTTTAAATTCTTGTCTACATTTTCAACAACATTCTACGCACGATATTTAATTTGTATGGAATTTCTACATAAATTAAGAGATGATTTAATTTTGAAATATTTAGAGCAGGCTTCAAAATGACATTACACGAATTTTTAACATATAACAATAAGGAAATAATCTAAATGAAAAATACTCTCATTTATCTACCAGACATATAAATAAATAAATATAGAGCTTTATACTACAAACTTCTGTTTTTCTTTGATAAGTATGAAAAATTTTCATCCATAATTACATATTTTATTTAAACTTTATTTGGGTCGTTCTTAAATCTAAGCAACAATCTTCAAAATTATTATAATACAATTTTTTAAAAAGTGAAGAAACATCATAGACGAGAAAACATTACAAAATGAAATAAAACTTGTAAAAATAACCGAGTGATATTTGTTTATACTGTGAGTTTATTTCGATGTGATACATGGAATTTCGTATAACGATGGTTACGACTTGACATTTGATCGACAGCAATGTATCAGTGTTCAATTTAAAATAAAACATAGCAGATTTAATGTTGAGGTTAAACAATAATAAAAGTCATTTATAATATTTGCATTTTGGGTAAATTTGATGTGTCTGGAGTAAATTTAAATTTTATATTTTAATTCTTTAATTATTGTACATATTGCCACCAAATAATTTAGTTTTTAATGTTCTCCAGTTTAAAAAAATCAAGAATTGTGAAATCAGGAGACAGCGGGCCACTCTAATTTTCCACCACGTCCATTCCAAGAACGTGAATTTGACAACTTATGTTTTTGATTAAGTGAACGCTTTGATACATTGTTGTCAATTAAATGTTTCACGTTAAAATAAACTTACGGTATAAGTGCTTTGTATGTCTCGCCTACCGGTTAAACTGTCAAATTGTCTATATAATCTTTATTGTTATTGTTGCTATTACTGGTTTTCGTGTTGTCATAGTCTAGTGATAAATGTTGATACCGTTTTTTTATTTCTTAAAAATTTTGACTTTAATTAAATTTTGATGCACAAAAAAAATTCTATAAAATATGCAGAGTGGATTTTTTCCAGTTTATACTCATGTCATCAATTTCTACTGAAAGAATTATTCAATTTTTATCTAGCGTCGTATACAAAAAGGCATAGACAGGCTTCATTGATTTATTTAAAAAAATCAAATAAATAATGATTTTTGATGATATCTATTAGTGTTACTGTACTTTTTTAATTGTTTTAAAAGCAATATAAATATTTTATTTATTAAAGGAAAACGAAATCTGTAATGAAATCGAAAGAGTGGGGAAATTATTGTTCTAAATTTTTATTAGATAATAGTATCTTACTAATAATTTTGTATTAAATAAATACATTTTTAATACAATTTGTATTTTTTTATATTTGATAAAAATCAGTTGATTTTAATCATGATTTAAATTTAAGTCAACCCTGGCCATAGATGAAACTTTTATTCACTATGTCATTATCGTACGGATAATATGTGTCTGTCTAATCAACGACAAAAAAAGAATAAGAAACAATAGTGTACGTTACGAGAATAATGACATCAATGTCAACTCAGGGAAACCGAGTATACATCTATAATTATTTAAAAATTCTAGGAAACCATCACGTAAGGTACATTACTACAAAAAACAATTTTCTGAAAATCTTTATTGTAATTTGGCAATGATTCAACTAAAATTACAAACTCCAACCTTTGCCAACATAACGTAGCATTACCATATCGATTGTAACTTTGGTCAGTAGCGTGCTCTGTGTGTGATGTTTGCACTGATAAGCTTGATATACTGCCCTTCCGTATTCTTAAGGACTTGCGCGACCTTCACTTGTCTTCCAAGTCGCCGAATATTATCTTCGAGATACCGAGCTGGCCTTATCTGTCTCCAGTCAGACATTGGAAGTGTTTAAACAGAGAGAAACTTATTTATTTAAATGTTTTCAATGAAAATACACAAAATATTTGCATAGAAATAAATTATGAATTGTATATCCTTGCAAAAATTAGCATATACCACTTCAGATTAACATTGAGAATAAATATAAACTACAAGTCATTTTGATAATAAATAGCTTCTTTGGTACACTCTACTAGCCAGTATAAGTACCCAAGAGGTGACTGGTTGCGTATTTATCAATGGTTTAAATTTACTTTTGAAATTAATTTTTACCAATATTTCGGTTGTAGGAAAAATATTGTATGTATATGTGTGTAACAGTGTTTTTTATCTCGTGCTATAATTTCCGCATTCGGTTACGCCTCATGCGTTAAATAGCACTCGACTAAAAAAATACTTTCCACATTAGTTGCATAAATAACTATAATCAATTGATGTATGTCGATAATGAAAACTGTCACTTTTAAAGAAACTCAAGTCTCCAAATTCAAATATTGTATGACTCATTAAACTCACGAAAAGTGTAAGTTATCTTTTTGCAATTTTAATTTGCCACCTAATGTAAATAAGCAAATCAAATAAAAAAAATCAAGAATTAAAAGTGAGGTTAACATACTACAAAAATACAAAAACAAAGATAGCCTACTTTATTTTTGTGAATATTAAAACACAAGTAAATATTTATGTCAAAATCTTTGTCATTATCAATATAATTTTTTTAAGTAGAATTGAGATTGAAATACTAGTAGTGACAAAATAATATATTCACCACGGCTGAGAAGGCCATTATTGACCAGTGCCTTATGTCCATCGGATGCTTCGTACACAACAATAATGATAGTCTTCTGAACCGGAAAATCGGTAAATAAATGGTCACATACCAACGATATAATTATCAAATTTAAAATTTTCTTTTCTCAGTTAAATATTTTATCGATTTCAGAATATTAAACTTTTATGTACATATACAGAAGTAAGCACGGTAACAAAGTCATAATTATATACCAAGTAATTTTGATAAGTTAGTATGGTAAAAATATTACCGTACAGAATCGTCAAAATAATGTGGGACAATTGTCATATCGTATCAAACCATATAAACTTGATCACGAAAACGTTTCACAAGAAAATTTTATAAAATAATATTTACTATTAACGTGAAACCGGTAAACTATTGAACAAACCACGAATGTTATAACTCATACCAGGCCTTAGATGTTTTAAAATCCTCGCTCTCCGAGCTCGAAATTCAATTGATATCTGCAGCGGTTATGATACTTATAACGTTATAACTATCTTAGGTATGTTAATGGCCATAAATTTTTCGAATTTTTATTTTTGTTATCATGTTCTATCATACACCATTGCTCTTAATATTTAAATTAAAAAAATTATGTAATAAATTTTAGTTTTTATTAGTACCAACAATATTTAAATTATTCTTAAAAAGTGAATACACAAGTACAAATTTTTTGTTAGGATGACATACAAATGTTCGAATTTCTTTTTTTTTCAATGTATATTAAAAAATATAAAGATTAGAAATAATGAAATCATTATAATTAGCTATTAAAACTATTAGTAATATATAGTTTGTAACACTTTAATCTTCCGTTTTATAGAAATTACTTTCATGAATTATTATTGAAATAATCAATGAAACAAAAAACCCATCGCTTTATAATTTAATAAAGTCATCAGATGAATGCACTAATTTTATTTATATTGCCTTTTTTATCTTTTTATCTATTTCTTATCAGATTTAGGATCATAAAAAATAATACTCTTCACATAAAAATAGATGTATTGTTCTTTTATCAAATAATACTTTACTATAAAATATGCCGGCATGATTAGATATAGATTGTGATCCGAATCATTCAGGTTTAAAACCCGGTTGGTAACTGGCACTTTCATGAAGTTAATCATTGTAGATTATTTACAGACGATGAAGGGCCCTCAATCAATTTATTAAAAAAAATATATCGTAAAATATAAATATAACCTTTAGAAATGATTGTTTCACACATGTCATTTTCATCCAGTCAAAATGCTTTTTTTTATAGAAGATAGCATTTTTTTGTTTTTCATTTGATATAAGCAAAATAGGATCGTCATAGTTATATTTTGTAGATATCAAAAATTTTATATTTGAAACTATGGTTACCTACCAAAATAAACAATAAATTGACCTTTATAAAATAAAGTGTTTGACTCATTAGATTTTATTAAAAATTGATACAACATTACTATCAGAACATTTTATTGCATTAATACCGTATTTCTTTTTAAATAAATTCAATAAAAAAACAAATTATTATAAAATCAATTTCTTTTCTTGTAAACAAAAATTTATAATCAGGAAAATTTTAAATTATAAAACACAGTAATTATACAGAGTGACTCGAACACCCAAACATAGAAATTTAACATGTTATATCATATTTTCCTAATTTCCTGCTTCTCTAATTATTTTACGTAAAAAAGCTTCAAATAATAATTGTAGAGCATAAAATTTTGCATCTGAACCAATAAGCAAAATTAATTTTACCTGCTTTGTAACGTCAGAAATTAGGTATGAAAATGGTGTAAATCACCCCAAGAATAGCGGTGGCCATGGAATTGAGACATAAAAAAACAAATATTTAACGGTTTATATGTCAAGTTAGCTGCGTTACTTTTTATTATTGTCATTTATAAGTATTGTTTTGGCAAGCTAAAAAATATAGCAATTCTATTTTGTTTTTATTTTTAAATTAAAAATTAATTTATATAATATTGTTCACTTCAATAATAATTTAAAATAATAATAAAAATAAATTAACACAGCTAACTTCACAGATAAACAGTTCAACATTTGTTTATTTTTGTCTCAATTCCATGGCTGTCGCTATTTTTATGGTGATTTTCGTCATTTTCATACTTAATTTCTGAGCTTACAAGGCACGTAAAATTATTTTGCTCTTTGATTCAGATGCAAAATTTTATGCTCTACAACTTTTATGTAAAGCTTTTTATCTAAAATAATTAGGGAAGCAGGAAATCACGAATATATGATTTTACACGAAAATCTCTATGTACGCGGATGTTCGAGTTACCACTCTGTATTTATATAACAAATAACAATTTAAAATTTGATAAAAAAATTTAAAATGAGAAAGTAACACACAGCAGTTTCTATGGTTACCAAAATAAACAATAAATGACCTTTAAAAAAAATGCCATATTACGTTTTAAATAAATTCAATACAAAAAAATATTTTATTATAAAATCAATTTCCTTCCTTGTAAACAAAAAGTTATAATCACAAAAAGTTATAATCACGAAAACTTTTAAGTTATAAAACATAGTAATTAAATGTATTTACAGTATCTGAAGATTAGCTGAACAAACAAACATTTTTTACGATCAAATGTAATATACGATTTCTATAATAAATGTAGAAGTCACGTACAAATTAATATACAACGGTAATTTTTGATTTGAAAGATGTATGTATAAATAGATTGACCTGATGATAGTGATAGTTTTTCCTGATTTATTTTTTTCTCTAAAGAATTGTTATAAATAAAATATATTAATTAAAATTTATTCTTTCGTAATCGATACTAAAGTACACGATATCACTCCGCGAAGTAAGTCAAAGTAGTAACTAAAGTAAAACTTTGCGGACTTATCTATCAAAGTGAATTAACGTATATTTTAATAGTATTATATTTTTGCATTTTATTTTAACACTACCTAAAATAACAAGCATATAATTCTATAATATTATTGGTGATTTTTTTATTATTTATCTTTGATAAAAACTTATCTGATTTTATGCAGACGACGTCTAGTAGGTGTAAATATAACTGAAAATTATAAAGAAATATTTGACACTTTGACAGTGCGTTTGTTATCACAGCCATCCCTGTCTCAATAGCTAGCTGAAGTTTTACAAGCCTATAATGCTATTTATTTATGTTCTTAATTAATAATTTAACGATTTCGGACAAAATATAATATTATCTAAGGACTAAAGTATTTTTTATTACTCACATGGTTTATTCTACGACGCGATAGCCCATATGCGTAATAAAAAATTATACTTCAGTCCCTTGATATATAAATAACTACTTTTTTTAGTTTTAGTTTGATACGAATTCTGAAAAATATTTTATTAATTTAAAAATGAAAAAGTTATACACTGCAGTTACTATGGTTACCAAAATAAACAATAAATGATCTTTAAGAAATAAAATGTTTGGCTTATTAGATTATATTAAAAATGAATATAACTTTACTATTAGAACATTTTATTGCATTAATACCGTATTACTTTTTAAATATATTCAATATAAAAAGAAATAGCATTAAATGATTTTCTTCCTTGTAAATTAAACTTATAATCACTCGAAAACTTTAAATTATAAAACAGTAATTAAATGTAGGTATTTATAGTATCTGAAGATTAGCTGAACAAGGAAACATTTTTTACGATCAAAGATATAATATACGATTTCTATAATAAATACAGAAGTCACGTACAAATTAATATACAGGGGTAATTTTTGATTTTGAGAGGTGTATGTATAAAAAGATTGACTTGATGATAGTGATAGTTTTTCTGATTTAATTTTTTATCTAAAGTATTGTTATAAATAAAATATATTAATTAAAATTTATTTTGTGTTTACTAGAATGCATATTTTGAAAAGTGGCGTAGCTAGAACCCTTTTTATAGGCGCCTCCAAAATTCTAATAACTTTTCTTAATTTTGAAAACTACAAAACAATACATTAATTTTTGCAGTATGGTTTTCAAACATTACTAAACACTTTTAAATTATTTTTCTGCATACAAAAATTTTGTTCCAAACTATAATATTTATTTTGCAATATTTTACAATATTATTTTTACCTTTTAACTTTTTTCACTGTACCACCTAAACTTGACACTCCTTATCGCACCATTCATTCTACCAGACTGCACTTTTCACCCCCGTTGTTTACTACGTGTTGTTATAGCAACGAGACAACAGATTCAGGTACAAACACGCAACTACTCTGTTGATGTTGATGTTGACAACTACAGGTGACTGTGGCAGTACTCTAGCAGACGCAGGAGGGGACTCAGTCGGATTTTAAACTGGGTATTTATGTTTTTTAAGAAAATTTATATTTGGGTGTTTCCGTAGTGTTAGTATAATTTATTGATATGCGATAAGTAAAAGTTATGTTAATATTTTTAAGTACTTATTGACATATTTCTTATCAACACTTTAAAGTTTTTATTTATATATTAATATTTATTATTAATGAGTAAATATATATTTTTAAAATTAGAAATGTTTAAATGTGTATTTACCTAAAATATTCCAAATCGTATTTTTGGACTAAAATTTTGATTTTCAAATTAGGCTATAATGATAAATAAATTATTATTTATCAATATATCAATAATAACAGAATTTGTTTATCTCTTTTCTCTAACATTTCTTAAAAATTTGCATTCAAAAAGTTAAGTGCAATTTTTTAGAAAAAATATTTCCGAAACGAAAAGATAATTTAACTACCATGGAAATTTTATATATAAAGACGACTAACTACATGCGAAATAATTGTTTTTCATCTTCAGAATGAAAAATAAAGGGTCACAATTTAATCAAATCTGTCACTTTATTGTCTTTGTTGCTTTCTGACATAATTTTAATTTAATAACGATGTATTGAAATATTTCACTTGAAAATTGTAAGGTTTCTGATAGTCAACTGATAGTTGCAGTATATCTGATTTGATAAACGTCAATAGTTATTCACGTATCAAATGTGGGAACACCATTTTTCCGGATGACGTAATAGAACGAATCCGGGAAAAAAGTTCACGCAAGAGGTTTGTACGAAAATTTTTATACCAACATTTCTTGTTGTATATGAAAGGCACTAAATTTACTTTCTCTAATTTAAATTTCGTTTAATAACTCACTATTTTCTTTTATTATTATTAGGCAAGAGGATGTTGGAGACATATGAATGCTTTAGAAATAAGAGTGATTTTTTCAAAATTTCCCGCACGCAAATATAAGGGAGATGTGGAAAGTTGAGATTCCCGACGTTGCTTAGGTAACGCGAATCAACATTTTTTTTTGTAAATTTTTTCTCTACCCTTTTACTAATTTTGAGACATAACTTTTGAAAAAATATACATTTTTGGAAACTTGATTGCGAAATGCTTTTTTTAATCAATCAAATTCCGTTTAAAAATTTGGATCAGTGAATTTAGTTGGTTTAATAATCACTAAAAACATAAATTTTGAAAATTATTTCCAGTTTAAATATTATCTACTTTTCAATAATATTAGGTTTCACCTAAAAACGAATTAAAGCAAATCTTAAATAAACAAAAATTTTCAAATGAATTTTGAAGCAATTACATTTTAAAAATCTTATTTGCCAAAATAAATGTAGTACGTGCCTGTGTTCTCGTACGACACTTTGCAAGCGTGTAGCAATGTAACCGCGAGATAGACACAGTGCAAGAACTCGAGGAACAAACACCGTTAGCACCAGAGCACTGACCGACCGTCTAAGATGAGGCCTATGAGTAATCAAAACTAATTAACTTCATACACGCACACTAATCATATTACATTGCCCACATATCAATCGCAAAACTGCATGTACAAACATAAGTGCTAAGTATGCAGGAGTCATCCGATCATTAAAAGAAATTTCGTTTTAGCTCTCATCAAGTTCGTACCTGTAACTATAGACAAACACAAACAGATGAACAGCTAAAGGGTGTATTCTGTCCATAAAATTCGAATTAGTTATCACGATTGAACTAGATGGTATTAGTGCGGTAACTGCAGATTGCATGCGCCCAGTTAAAGTTTATCGAAACCATAGAGAAAATCGTTTTAAGTTTCGATGAACTTTAACTGGACACATGTAATCTGCAGTTACCGCACTAATGCCATCTGTTTGTGTTTGGCTGTGCTATAACTTTTAAATTCCTAACATTACATCAACAATATCTATACTTTAGGTTAACAATTGCAAGACTTATCGAGCAGAAATAGTGTTGTTGTCTAGATCTAGACTTTCTAGACTCTTGTCTTGTCTTGTACAAAGTACAAAGTTTCAATAAAATTGAAAGTATTCGTATGAATTCAGTGACTGCAAGACAAAAGGACCGTTCAGATTTTTAAACATTTCATACGCGCATAAATAAAACGGAGCAAAAGCACACCAGTAAAATTTAGGAATTTAATGTATTTGCGTATGTGTGCATCTGATTATATCAAAATACAAGTGAATTCGTTCTGCTCGCGGATACTTTTTAAATAGATACTCACAGAGGTAAGTCTCCAAGTCTTCCTCTTTCGTCCCAAATCTAACCTAACCCAACCTAATATAATCTAATCTAACATAACTTAACCTAACATAACCTGACTTAACCTAACCTAATTTAACCTAACCTAACATAACCTCACCAAACCTAAACTAACCTAGCCTAACCTAACCTAATCAAACCTGATCTAATCTAACTTAACCCAACCTCACCAAACCTAAAATAATCTAAACTAACCTAACTTAACCTAACCTAACCAAACCTAAAGTTATCTAATCTATCATTGAATTAATAATTACATCAAATTTATTTACATATGAACATTTCGCTTTTGTAACAAAAAATAACATTTAATGCACTTTTGTCACACGTCGAATTCAGTTTAAGAAGGTTTACTTATACTTATTTACCTACTAAATAAATCAATAATTGTAATGATTTATACGATAGATTTCTGTAATTCTAATAAATTATTGTTAACAGTCTTAATAAAATCAAAAAAGTCCACATATGAGTACTTATATAAGTTTACAAATTTTGATCAAACTTATCGTTTTTACTATGACATTGATTTTATTATTTATTTATTTATTTATTCAATTTATACTGTCCAACAGAGCAGTTTATATTGGGTTCCGATTTCCGAACCTCTCAGATACAAAGGTATTTATTTTTGGTTACAGGTTTGTCGTCACTGGGATTTAAATCCTAGATCACACACTCCGCGTGACAATACCTGCTAACCAAGTAAACCACTACGGCCCTTGTATTATATGTACTAATATATTTTTTCGAAATCGCACTATAATTAATTTTGAAACACCCTGTAATTTTTTTGTTGTGAAACACGTCCTTGAATGATTTAATTTTTTAGTGCAGATCCTTTGAGTTCCGGTTAAATTATATCGCTGAATCATAAATTTTTTACCTGGTGTCCCACATTCGAAAACAGTATAATACGAAAATAATTTCGTTTATTGTTGTCACTGAAATAACCTGAAACAGTTATTCGTAACAATGTAATTACACACTCCGTACTGGGTGATTATTTCTTTAAATAAATAAGCGTTTGAAATAACCGTTTGAGGGAAACACCGGGACGATGACTTGAAAAGTCTTTGTACGAATTAATTATGAGTTGGGTATACTTCCTGTTTACCAAAACTGCGAGAGAACCTGCAACTCCATTATAGTCGAACTTTGAACTCAGATTAGTGAAAATTTAGTTTTTAGTTCACAGTTGAAACAATAAGAAATGAATTTGCATTTTTGCGTGACTCATATATTACAATAAAGATAAATAGTGTTTATGAATTAATGTACATTTGCCGGTTATGTTCAAAGATAGATTACAGGAAAATAATATCAGATTGTATCACAATTTTCATTTTCATTAATAAATCATATCTCATTAAATATTACTAGTGACTCAACTTCACGTTTTATTATTTATGTATTACTATTACTAGTATGACAATGTTTATTAATGACATGAGTACGAGGTAAATTATGGTGTGCCGGGCGTGGTATGAAATTTAGCATCCTAGGTATTTTAACAATTCTTGGATCTGAGCATTCGAACCTTCTTCTTCATACTAATGTCAAACGTTTACCCAAAGAATGAATATTGAAATTCTGAAAGTCAAAGCATTTCGAATTTTAGTTCATTTTTTTTACCTCTTGTATGAATGTTTGTTAACATCAAAACTATGTTTGTCCAAAATCAGGGTTGGCAAAAATCATGATTTATTTAAAAAAATCAAAAATCATTGGTTTAAAAAAAATCCATTATTTTTTTGATTTTTTTTTAATTTTTAAAGATATCTGAGTATTTCTGCACTTTTTAATTGTTTTAAAAAGCAATATAAATATTTTATTTCATAAACGAAAATGAAATCTATAATAAAACGAAATGATTCATCTGAATAAAACTAGAAAGAGTAACAAAGAATTTTAGCTTTAACATATTTAAATTCTTACATTTTCCTTCTGTTATATGAGAATTAAAATGATAAATTTTTTTAATTTTAAGATATTATTATATACAGAATATATATTTGTTATTATTAATTGTTTCATAGCAAATCATTTTTTTAAATCAGGCCAACCCTGTCCAAAATACACCCAAATATAAGGAATTATGTAATCTACATTTAGCTCATGTTTCTCGAAGAATAATAAAATGGCTTTAAAATTTCATGTACATAATGATAAGGGTACCGAAAATTTTATATTATCGATTTGGGGTACCTTCATATAAAAAAGTTTGAAAATCACTAGACTAAAAGTTTGATTTAGTCGGATATTTTTTTATTTATATGAATGCTAGGTTGCTAGGCAATAAAAAAGATTGTATATTATCTTTAAAATAAAAAGAAATGTATTTTTGGAAAGCCCGAATCTATTTCTAAAGTCGTTATGAAATTCAAATATGTTACATTTTGTAATATGTCATTGTCTAGGAATAATGTACACAATATTATTTAGGAAAAAGTATCCATAGTACCCAATATTAATTACGAACATACTTACATTTTAAGCATAAAATAATAACTATTAATTTTAACCACTAAATATTTATCCAAATAAAAGTAGAAATGTCAATTTAACACAAGGTTAAAATTTAACCCATCGCCATAGACGGGTTGACGAGTTTAATTTTAACTTTTTTTTTGAAACCCATTTTCCGTTTATAAAACCGGGCATAAATGTTATTATATTTATAAATAAAAATATATAGTAAATTTTAAAAAACGTTGTATTATACATTACGATCAATTAAACATTTAACATACTATATTATATATTAGGTTGAGTTTTTTTTTATTTAATTATAGCTAAATTTAATCTCTATTAGTACAAGAGGGTGTTACAGTATTGATTTATAAAGTTTCAATTTTTCAAAATTAGTGTAGAAATGAGTCTAACGTGAAGCAACCAGTTCTGCGCATGTGTACCGCGGGTTGCTTCATAAATCTATTCATTCAAGTTTTCTTTTTATAGTTTACATATATCAGCTGATGCATTACATAGATAACTATAAAAAGTTAACCAACTAGTCTTATGCATAAATAATACTACTACATTTTACTTCACATAAACATAACTTAATACAAAATTTATTTCTCCGAGAAAAATTACTATGCAAAACAAAACCAGATCATATCTGCATTTTTAATTATTATTGCGTTCTAGCGTGTTTTGTTTCCACGAAAATACTAACGATTTGTTTGCAAGTTGGGTATTAACGATAAAAAATATTTTTCTCTAAAGATAAATTTTTTATCTGTGAGTCTGTATAAGATCCACTGGTATGCAATTGTTTATTTATCTTAACGTTTGTTTATTTATTTATAAATGTGTAAAGATTATAATTGTTTATATTTTAAGTAAATAAATATAGGATATCCGAAGAACGTTGTTTCTCGCGAATAACAAAAACCAGTCATAATAACAAATAAATAACAAGTAATAATAAACAAATAATAAAATAAAATTCATTAATCAAGGATGTAAATATTATTGTTGAAAGATGTATTATTTTTAAGTTGAACTTTACCATAAAACAAAGAGTATTTCCATGTTAATTTTATTTTTATATAATAATTTATTAATTTTCAAATAAAAATATTACACATATTTATTTCTTTAGAAAAAATTACAGTAATATATGAAACCATATTAAGCACGACCCCAATATATAACAATATATTTTGCTTACAAACTCACTATAATGTAATTCAGAATGACAGAGATTAATAAAACAATAGAACGAAAAAAAATCAATCCCTGAAAATTGAAAAAATCGCAAACTCTAAAAATTGTATCCGTTGGAATAAAAATCTGAAAATTCGCACTCTTATGTAATTTTGCACGTAGAATTGATTGTTGATCGTCGGTGTCGTAGGGTGACCCCTTAAGGGGTATAACCTCAAAAGGTTAGAGGTCTAACGAGAACTGATAGAGATAATTGAATTCTGTTTGAAAATTTGGAACCCGCATCGATATTTACTTGAGTCCAGAAAACAAAATCTTTTCAAAGAAGGTAAATGCAGAGAAAACATTTCTTTACGTAACTTTGCCTTTAGAATCGACTAGAAAAACCGTTCAGATTGTATCACTACTCATTCTTGATATATCCTCAAAAGAAAGCGAATGTGTGAGAAAATATATAAAAAAAATAATTTTGAAAAATTTAAGGATTTTTGGTATTTTTTTGATTGGAACATTATCTCTAGAAGAAAACGAGATAATCACGTTCTTTTTGCAATTTTTTCCAGTCAAAATACTCTATCTTAAAACATTAAACATATTATTTAAAACCTATATATCTAAAAATATGTATGTTAAAAATTTTGGCCAATTAAAAAGGAATCTACTAAATTTAGAAACACACAAATAAAAAAAAAATGGATTAGGAATCCATTTGCGGTTTTTATTTCTTATTAAATGCATGAAGATTCTTTTATTTATTACATTTTTATATATTATTCTATATTTTCTTTATTTTTGTTTATCTTTCACTAGTTCTTAACTGGTGTTCGGTATTTAGTTAATTTCAAAAAAATTTCTCTGAGGGTATTATATACTCTCCGAAGTATTGCTAGTTATTGCAAGTTCGCCAACCTAAAATTTTCGAGGGTTGAGTTAGTAACACTGGGATTTGAATCTCAGATATCGCACTCTATTTAGTTTGAGTTGGAAAGAGCGTGCAAAATAATAATAATAATAAATTACTATTACATTGTAAAATAATATATGATAAATAATAAATAACAACTTCTAAATTTATTACTTATTTTGCAAGTATGTACTTGAAAATTTGTAATAAATTTTATTGAACATTACTAATTGGTTGTGACCTGCACTACATAAGTGTTATGATAGTTACATAACTATTGCGTTCTCTCTTCCTACCAAGTTCCTATTCTCAAAGTATAATGGAAAATTACTATTCCATGCGTAATTTTTAGAAAATATGTATATTATCTGAAAATAATGACCTTTCTTAGAACATAAACAGACTCATAACAAATTGTTTTTCCAACGGAACAAACAAAATCATAAAAATTTATTGTATTAGTGTTTTCACAAATAAATGTATTTTTAGTTCTGGTATGATATGGAAAAAAATTACAGTTAATACGAAATTTTCCAGTCATTCACCTCTGAATAATCTTACCAACAAAAAATAAATGGATTCATCAAAATTTGTGCTTAATTATCTTCTAGATAAATATTTAAATAAACTAGATGATATTTTAATTTTACGACTAACTCGTTTTCATAATTAAGAAGTGTATCATTATTTAAATAAAAACAGGAGAAATTTATTTTTGTATAATTCCTTTGTTAATGTGTGTTGTAAAATAAGTTTATAAAATTTCCATGGCCTACTTGGTCAAATAAACTAATAAAAAAGTTTTCATTTTTTATTGTCAAATGTAAACAACTCGCTTATTTGAAAAAATTCTACATAAACAACATTCCTTTATTGAAAAAAAATACTCAATAAAAAAATATATTTGTCTGAGCAAAAAAACTGATTTTGGCAAATTTGCTTTTTGTCATAAGTTTCATGTTTCAATTCATTTCTAGATTGCAACATTTTATAGGCACTTTTTTACGAAGAATTGACAGTGATCCTTAAAACTTTTGTAGCTCGAATACTTTTCGAGAAATACATGCCAACTTTCAATTTTCATATGGGGCTCAAAATTTGGAACAAAAGATTTTTGATTTTGGTTCCAAAGCACACTTGACCGAAATGGAATAAAAACAACAATTCTCTAATTTCTTAGTTTTTTTTTTCTTTTTAACGTATATGTGTTTTATATTGTTGGAAAGAGAAAAAAATCTCTATTTATCAGTACTAAAGAAAACATCAAGCCCCATACGAAAATTAAAAGTTAGCATGAATTTCTCGATAAATATTCGAGCTACAAATATATTGAGAACTCCTGACGATTCTACCTAAAAAAAGTGTCTGTAGACTGTGCAAACTAAAAAATTATCTGAATGGGGGTTGCTAATTATTTATAACTAATGATTTATCTTCGAGCCACACTGACGTCACAAGTGAGTAATGCGCTTGCGCAGAAGGAATGGTGAGACCTGACTTTTTGAACGTAGGTCGTATTTTGAAGCATTAAACCACACGCTTCTTTGTTGCCATGGGAACCCAGCGCGCGCTGGTTAAGATAGACGATACGATCTCCACGAGCCACACTGACGTCATTTTTGTATAAAATTTCATTTTTTGAGAAACCTAGGCATCTTTGGGTGAAATAAAATGTAGGATATCACTTTTGAGCGCAGTCTTCATAAAATAAAAAAAATTAAAAAATACGCTAATCTTCCCCATTGAAACAAGAAAGTTAAAAAGAAAATTTGCTAAAATCAGCTTTTTGCACATATCTAGTGCACTATGCATTTATTCGGGAAAACAAAAACATAATTAAAATGGCCACCTAATGCGACAACTTTGCCACAATTTAACCGACTTCGTATCTCTTGTTCTCGAGATCCCACTAGTTAGGCTCGTAAAACGTACATCCTGTATAATAATATACTATAAAAATTATTAGCAATTTGACGCAAAAAGCCATAATAAATGCACATTCTTACATTCATATGTAAGCTACTGAAAATTATAAAGTAACAAATGAAACAGTAAAAAGATTTATCATAATAATAATTAAATTTTGTTTGCACGGTATACTTTCATTTAACAATTCACCTCAAAATTGAATTAATTAAACTTGGCACTATAATTTTGCTGTAATAATGTTAAAAATTAAAAGCGGTTTAAGTTTAAGCAATGTGCAAAATGAATGTTCTCGTAAAAAGTAATGGTCTATAATTAAAGTAAATTAGCCAAAAGTAGAAGTAAGTAAAAGTGTATATAATATAAACAAGGTAATAAGTGAATGTGATCCACACACGAGTTACTTAAAACGAGCGTGTTACTTTTAAATCTTATCCGAAACAGTCCAACCGAATCTCCTCTTTGCTGCAAGAGCGACTATGCGCAAATTACTCAGCCATTAATATCGCGCTTTCCTGAAAAAATAACCATTCCTATGCGACATGTACAATCATTTCATTAAAATTAAATAAGTAATCAGATACTGCACAATATATTTACCATTAAGAAAGTTAATCTCTCAAAATATTTCAGAATAATTAATAAGAATTTAAAATAGTTTTTTTTTTCGTTTTATGCACATCGGACAATATTTTTTTATTTTTTATGATAATACTTCTTTTAAACACGTTTAATAAAACGTTCGTTATAGTTATGTATGATAATTTTTTCGCTTCTTCACCTTTATTTGACATAAGAGATTGTTTTTCACTATATCTAATCAAACCTAACCTAATCTAAAGTAACCTAACCTTACTTCATCAAACCTAAAATTATCTAACCTAACCTAACCAAACCTAAAGTTATTTAAAACTAACCTAAAGTAACCTTACCTAACCTTATTTGAATATATCATTGAACAAATAAATTTATTAATATATGAACATTTCAATTATACAGAAACAAGTTTGCTTAAGTAACATACTTTATGCGCTTTTGCAATGTTCATTTGGTGCGCTTTTATGACAAAAAAATACCATTTAGTGCGCTTGTGTCATTACGCCGTTATTATTGATATACAGCCTAATAATAATTTATTATTTATTATTACTTACATTTAAGGGTTCACTGCCAATCTTAAACCATCTAAAGTGTTAGTCCAAAATATCTCAAAGTTGCATGTCAAAAAAGTGTGTAATTTGTGTATATCTCTAAATTGGGTAGATACAATCTTAACGATTATATCAGTTGATACTAAGGGCAAAGTTACGTAAATAAATATTTTTTCTGGATATACCTTTTTTGGGAACGATTCGGTGAAAAATATGAATAACGAAAAAATCGGAATTTCAGTGTTTCGCTCGAAAACTTTTTTCACCATGTTTTATTTTCTGGATGTAAGTGAATATTGATGCGCTGATTCCAAATGTCGAAACAAAATTCATTTATTTCTTATCGTTCACGAGATACTTCCGTTCAAAGTTAGACCCAAAAAAGAGTCAAAAATATACCGCGGAGAAAAAACTAAATTCGTCAAAAATCGAGAAAAAAGTAAGGAATATTGAATTTTCTCGATTTTGACTATTTTTAGATTTTCCTTTAGAAAAATAGTACCCATTAGAATAAAAATTTGAAAATTGGCACACTTATATAATTTTGACCGTAGAACTGATTGATCTACAATGTATAATGCAGCCACTGGTAAAAATGTTTAAAGGCAATAAAATTTTGAAAACATAAAATTGACATCATTTATGGCACATTCATGTCGGAATCTTAAATTTAAAATTTTATTAAAATCTGTCCAGCCGATATATTATTTCTTTAAATTATTAAATCTAAGAAAAATTTCAAATAATTGAACTATGATTCATTTTTGTTTGAACTTAGATATAACAAAAAACAACAACAAAAATCAAATTCATATTTATTAACTGTGATATTACTTCATTATGGTTCATATTTGTTTTATGTCAATTTTACGGTATTGTAGCAATAGATTACAATTACAATCATCCGATGATAAGAAAACAAAGTTTATTCTTAAAGTCATACCGGATATGTTCCTGTTTGCGAAGTGTTATCATTTCGGAAACGGATTCCCGGAAATGAGTAACATGTTGGGAGGCACTGATATGTGGGGCTTACGCTCATATACCGGAAACAACTTTCCTGTTCACTGCTCATTTCCATCACAACAAAAGAATTAAGCGTTGTTCTGTATGCAGCCATGTGCCTTATGGGATATAGCTTGTGCCAGGCCTATCCGTCTAGAAGGATTGTATAATTTATGTAAAACTGTATTTACATACACAGGATGTATACAAGTACATACTTCTTACCAGGATGATGTGAATGAATATTTTTAACTTTATACAAAATATAAATTTATTTATGAATGGCTCTTTCCATGCTAGCTAAAGTGCCCGAAAGGTGACGTCTACTATGGTTCTATCAAAAATATAAAAAAATCTGATGTGTCCAACACATTATCTCCCGCCACTGTAGTAATATATTCTATATAAGTTTTTTCAGTACATTCAATTTGTAGATTAAAATTAGTTTGGTATTGCAGTTCAGAATATTTTTAATTCATTTCATAGCTAAAATTTGCTTCATAAAATTTGAATGACCAAAAAAAACAGCTATTTTTGACGCTACTAAAACCGGAACTGAACTTACCTTTATTCACGCATGCAAATATATTTCTTCCACGTTTTCAAATTTTACAAAGCTACAACATATTTACTTATTTTATCTTCTAAACTTACTTGCATAGAATTTGATATAATATGTCAAATTTTGTGAACATATGAATAACTCATCTGTTTTATGGAAATTCCTCAGCCTAAACGATATGTAAAATTATTATAATTTATATATTTTTTTCTATCTAGCTAGAAGTAATATAGAAACATAATTATGCAGATCAGAAGAAAATTTAAAAAATCTTTATATTTTATAATAACGTAATTTGCGAAAAAATGGTATTTAGAGGTTTTTTTTCAGAAAAAACGAATTAAAGCTTCAAGTAAAGTACTACTTCAGGTTAAACAATTTTTGTCAAAATCTAATCAGTTCATCATATTTGAATATAAGTCTTAAATATTATATTTTTCACATATCGTATTGGAGTTATCGTGGAACGAAAAATCGTCACAGACACACACACACACGGGGACTTACAGATATCACGCTAAAAATAGCAAAATCGTATTCAAGGGATCCTAATTCGTGCTCATATGTTAAAAACTTACACTGGAGAAATTTGACCAAAAACAATACGTTCCTTATCTATATATTGATATGCGGGAGGTAAAAATTTGATATGGACACCACATGACTGTCTTGTATATTATCTATTTAATTGTACACATTTTTTGCTGCACTTCATTTAAATTTGTTTCATTTAAATGTGAGATTCATTATTCATCTAATCATTTTTGACTTAAAAAATTTGAAAAATCTTTCGATAAAAGTGCTCTTTTGGCACTGCCGATTGTAATAAAAAGAAGTGCGCACAACTACAAATAATAAAAGCTATTTGTAAACAGTCATAAGTAATTTAGTGGTCCATTTAACCTCTGCTCTGAGGATAGATAAATCACTTATACCAATGAGAGAGGACCAGAGTATTTTTATTGTTAAAAGATCAATTCAACCGGTAAACAGAAAAAAATCATTCGCACATACAAAGGTAGACGATCTAGTTGCTATTCCATAAGTTCTGAAGAACTGTTGTTAAATGGTTAATTAGAGGGTGATGATAATGAAGAAGTAGAAGATTATATGAAAACGAATATGCGGGATGCAAGGAAAATTATTTAAAAAAAACGATAAAGAAGAATGATTGGATAAAATGTGTAATTTGTGGTCGCTGTTTACACGAAGAGTGTACCACATATGACAAATGACAACAATTATTGTTAACCAGTTCATCTCCTCATAGCCTTGGTCCGTCTCACCTATAAAGTGGAGGAGAGTTGGACTTTTTTTGAACCCGAATCAATAATTTTGACAGAATGTAATGTTAAAATATTTAAGTTGCCATCACTATACATTTTGCCAGCCTAGGCCTGCAAACAGAGTGTTTCTGGACGATTTTGAGTCCTGTAATACTAGTCATAATGCAACGGAGGCGCGAAAAATATATTGATTGCATTTTTTGCACGAAATGTTTTTAGTTTAACATTTCACGCATTAAAATTACTATTTGAAAATGTACTAATACAGAGTAATATATTTTCTATGTATTTTAAAATAAATAAATTAAAAACTAATAGCAATTCAAACGCAGTAATTTTTCTTGAAATGTTTTGTAAATTTGCGTAATGTAATATGTATGATTTTTTCTCAAATATTTACAAAGTCTGTCCAAATTAGCAAATAATAAGACAGGAACAAAGTACGTAGAGTATTTATTTAAATATTTATATATAAATTGAATATACAAAGTACGAAGTATTGTGTAGATAATCGCGTATGTCGCAATCTTGTTGCAATGTGTAATTTCTATGGCAACTAATAACACATTTCCCTAATATATTTTTTATCTAGTCTAGCTTAGTAATAGTAAATAGTACACGGTCGTTACAATAGAAAAACGTCCGTCAAACAATAGATTATGAAAATAACGGTCATGATTTTATTACACATAATTACGAGAAAATGATAAGTATTCATTAAGTAAACGGCGTATGACAGGAAAACTATGTCATCCACGATAGAATACACATTCTTCATTCTTACCGGAAATTAGTTTCTCAATTCTGAAAAGTCCAAATTTTTAAGAAATATCGTGACGTATATTGTTTAAATAGATAGCTTTTTTCCTTGTAATAGATTAATATTTGAACTAACAAATTTATCAGTAAATATTTAAAAGGGTTTAAAAAAGTTACATCACTTATGATTGAAGTGAAGAATTTGTAATATTTTCATTTGACATAAATATCATTAATGTTATAATTTTCTAAAAATTTGTGAACTCTTATGAAACAGATTAGACAATATGAATTTATATGAAACTTTATAAACCATCGAGGTTCGAATCATCTCGACTTAAAATTCTTTTAAAACTTTTTTCATAACTAATATAATAAGAGCCTTGAATTTATTGGAAAAATTTACGAATAGTTGTTGCGTAGTAACAGACAAACGAGTGTCAAAAATGACATTTAGATCACGACAGCAAAGCTGGAGTTATTTAAAAGTCATTTTGACACGAGTTGTCCTTACTTCGCAGGAATTATGAGTAAATTTTACCAATTAAATTCATAGCTCGAATTATACTTACTTGATTATTTCACGGATGACAACAGTTGAAACATAAAATTTTTGATATCAACAAAATGTAACCATGACTATAATACTGTGGTTTTATCAAATTTCTTCACTGAAAAACTACCTACGGTCATCAAATGACGCATTCTGATTGGGTGAAAATGATGTGTGTGGAATAATCATGTAAAAAAACTTATATAATAATATATAACAATCTTTATTGTATGGAAAGTTGATACAACTTATTTCAATGATGATATGAGGATGAGGCAACTTTTCATTGTAATATTTCTATTATTCTACGTTACTGATGATGATGATATGAGAAAATCGAACACCAACGTCCATACCTTGACCAGGATTTGAACTGGAAGCCCTGATACATAAAATGATCCTATCATATCAGACGTTCAATTCACAGTTACTTATATACTGCTTTTATGTTACAACAAATAAAAATATTTTGTCATTCTACCAAATGTCAGTACTGTTATATGGTTCTGGTAAGTCTTGTCAAATCTTATGAATAAGCAATGTGAAGTAAAATTTACCACCTGAAGAAATGCACTACCTATAAAATAATCGATATCGACGTTTTATAATTAGTTGAGAATTTGGGTAGAGTCCGACCGAAACACGATTTTCAGCCGAAACCGTAACCGAATATTTCGCTCTTCTTCTAGTTTCGGCCGAAAACGTACTCGAAATCAAAACTTATATGGTGAGTTAAAATTTAGTTATTTTTTTATTAACCACGGAAATCTAGTATTTTTGTTACCTCTTAAGGTATTATCTGATTATAATTTTAGATAAAAGACGTCAATTTCAAACAACGGTGTGCTATTAGGTTTTACATCAGACTTGGGCACAGTGCAATTAAAATTTTTACAAAACTTAAGCAGACCTACAGAGACAGTATTATTTCAAGGGGCCAGGTTTTTGGTAGTTTTAGGCATTTTCAGAAGGAAATGAGTCCATTGATGAAAATGGTGACAGAATCTGGGATCTTGTGCATTGAGATCGTCGGTTGACAGTATTGAATAATTTGACTCACACAACCGTTTATCAGATTTTGACTACTTTATGGAGGATGAGAAAAATCTGCGCAAAAATGGTTTTAAAAAATGAGATTTTGGCCAGTAAAACATTCTTATGGCTCCTCAGCCTCCTTATTCGCCTGACTTGAGTTCTTGTGACTTTTTCCTCTTCCCGAGATTGAAAAATCAAATCAAGGTAACTCGTTCTGGGACACGTGAAAACATTTAAACGGCTATAATAGATCAGGTGGTTCCAATATTCGGGTTCTAGCACTGGTATGAGGATAGGAAGAACCGTTTCCAGCACTGTGTGGCTTCCCAAGGAAGTTATTTTGAGAGAGACAATATTGAATTGTAACTTTATTCGAAAAATTTAAAAAAAAGTCAATTTTATTACTTAATTTACACACCTTGCGTATTTAACTTTTCAATTCTTTAAACAGGTAATGACTTTATATTGTAACGAACGAGACTCATCGCGATGAGTCATCACGGCTGACCTGTCTGTGTAGGTAGTCTCGTTAAAGGTCAAGTCACAGAATAGGTTTATACAGAAGCGACAGTAAGACAGAGAAACGAAAATTAGAGAGAGACGGAGACTGTGCACAAATTTAAAGCGCTCATTGTTTAAAATCGGAAAGTTCCCTCACATCTGAGAGAGAGATAGGGGAAGAGCACAAATTTAAAGGTCTACACAATACTTCAAGGTCATAGAATTGGTTAGGGGAACATGAAAGGTACCGACACGGAGTGTCGCTTCTGTATGTAACTATTCTGTGGTCAAGTGGGATAGAAGTGACACTGCTATTGTTCGAGAATTTTATGGAGTCTGCAAGACTGTAGAATGTTCTAGAGATTAATTGGCGGCAGGTATATAAGGACCGCATCGAGATGTCAATAAGTTAGTATCGGACATGTAAAGTAGAAATAAATAAATAGTTGGTGATATAAATGAATAATTGGTGATATGAATAAATAGTTTGTGATATAAATATATTGTGGAAATAAATATTGCGTAGTTTTAAATGTTTAAATAAATGTTCGTAGTGCTTAAGTCTTTATTTATAAAATAATTACTTCTAAATTAGTGTTAATATTTGTTTATTTATATTGTTTTATTATTATATTATACTTTTATTGTTTTTATAATTTATTATTCGTTAAACCTAGTTAAATAAATATTCGTATTTCACTTATGTTTACACTTCACCTAAATAAATAAAACGTTGCAATATTGTAGTTTGTTTATGATTTGTTGTGTAAATATCCGGGAAAAGAAAAACGGATTGACCGTTTTGGACAAAGAGTAAGTTACAAGACATCTCAATGTCAGTGGGATACTCGTGCCATGAGGCGAGATACATTCACTTTCGTTAGGAGTGGTCGAGTTCTTTCTTCTTGTCCTTACAGTGTTTAGCAGATCGTATGGTTCGATATCACCCGATATACGACACACCGCATGTGATCATGCCTTACAAATGTCACATGTTACATTCAACTCCACTAATACCTATTCCAAACGTTAAACTTACCAACAAAAGTTTGTCAAAGAAACAACTTTACCGTGAATTTATTTTAACGTGAAACCTAGGATTTGCCATATTCATGGTTACGACTTCACCACAGAATAGGTTTATACAGAAGCGACAGTAAGACAGAGAAACGAAAATTAGAGAGAGATGGAGAATGTACACAAATTTAAAGGGCTCATTGTTTAAAATCGGAAAGTTCCCTCACATCTTAGAGAGAGATAGGGCAAGAGCACAAATTTAAAGGTCTACACAATGCTTCAAGGGCATAGAACTGTATAGGGGAACATGAAAGGTACCGACACGAGGTGTCGCGTCTGTATGTAACTATTCTCTGGTGAAACCTAGGATTTGCCATATTCATGGTTACGACTTCACATTTCATTGATAGCAATGTATCAAAGCGTTCACTTTAAAATGAAACATAGGTTGTCAAATTCACGTCATTATTAACTATCAAATTGAGATAATTTTTTTAAATAACACATTTCTACATCGTTGGAATCGTTGGAATGGGCGTGGTGGACAAATAAAGTAGCCCGCTAATGCCCGTTTACACCAACAAGGCTTAAATTTTAAGCCAAACTTAAACAAAAAAAATCTAATCGAATTTTTGACAGCAATGTTAAATTCTGCATTTGACATTTAATTTCGATTCGATATTGTCTATTTAAGGCAAGCTTAAAATTTAAGTTATGTTGATGCAAACGGTCATAAGTCTCCTCATCTCACAGTACTTGATTTTTTTATACAGGGGAACAATAAAAACGAAATTATTCGATGGCAATATGTATAATAATTAAATATAAAGTTTAAAACTACTCTAGACTCCTCACTCATAGCAAACTTACCCAAAATAAAATATTATAAATTATTGAACACACTGGTACATTGCTATCAATCAAATGTCAAGTTGTATACGAAATCCCATGTTTCACGTTAAAATAAACTCACGGTAAATCAAATAATTGTACTAAATAATGTTGCCTATATTGTACGTGTTAAATTTTCGGCCAAAACACATAAGGGTAGATATAGTACTTCCGCCTCATTTTTCGGCGGAAGTATGAATAGAATTCTGAACCATTGTCGAAATATTACCATTTTGCAGAAGAATTAATGAGTATTAGTGAATATATTTCATTTAAATATTATTTCGTTCGCGAGCTACAAGCAATTAAATTTTGTTGCGATGTCCTGTCCTCTCATCTGTCTTTAGCAATTTTATTGTTTGCCTGATTTTGGTTTTTGAAAATAGTCCAATCTTATAAGCGTCCATGCGGTAATTTCAAATTTAAAAACAATTTAATTATCTCTTTTCGTTCCCAAAAATGAATATTTTTCCATATCTAGGTATATATGACATTGCCAATTACAATTTAAAACGCATAACAAAATATAAAGCGGTTCAATTCTTTTTTATATTATCTAATTTATATTGTTTTTGTTGACTATAATAGGTATGGAATATTTGTAACTTTGAAAATAAAAAGATAAATATTATAAAAAGTTATCTGTAAAAAATTCAATTAAAGTTTTATTTAAATTTTTCGTGTGCACAATATCTGATTTTAAGAAATATAAAAACAACATTTGATAATCTCATTGATTATTTATTTTTATAACCTTGATTTTGATACAGATGAAATAAATTCTTTAAATACCAACACTTCTTTTTTTAGATTGTATTCATATTTTTAATTATCAGTTAATGGTGCCATGCGGTATAATAGATAGCGCTCTTGTTCTTAAGAATTAATTTTTATCCACAATAAACCTTTTCACATCCTCAAACAACTTTGATTGCATTATTATAGCAGTAGTTCTTTAGTTTATTATATTTTTTGCACGTTCAATGCAATACCAAATTAAAATTTACAAATATTTGAATATTTTTGTTGACTAAGAATTATCATTTTTAATAATTATTTAAATTACAATAAATGTAAATAAAGTCGGTTTTTCCTAGTTGATCCTGACGCTACCAATCATGACTATGTGATTCAAATCACCAAGGGGAAAAGGGGGATTCATGTCATCATCTTGTCAGGTGAAGTCGTACAATTTCCGAAGTAAATAAATGCCAAAACTGACAGTATTATTTATGTAAACATATAATAACGGATAAAACACACAAAAAAAATTGTACATTAAACTAATGAAACTTCCAACACACAATGGAGTTTAATATTTCTTGAAGCAGAAATTGATGACTTGAGGATCAACTGGGAAAATCCGACTGTAGATATATATATATATATATATATATATATATATATATATATATATATATATATATATATATATTTCGCGTTACTTAAAAATTAGGCTTAAATATTTAAAAATATAGGAGACATTTGTCATCATGTCATGAACATTATTCATTTCTTACTACAGTTTTTCAATCTAAGTTAGATACATTTGTTGCCATTACTGTATGTATTATTATATTATTTATTAAGGATCTAAGTGAAATTATTCCTATTTCGTAGCTAGGGATGAAATATATAGTTTCAATACAAGTAGCACGAAAAATAAACTTTCACCGTTGCGTATGGTACTTACTAAACGATTTTCTGATCGGTAAGGAAAGTTTGAAGTCACTTACCGATTAGTAATTTATAAACATAACTTAATTCTTTGGAAACCCATTGGTAAATATTAAAAATATAATATAAATATATATATCATGGAAAAATGATTCTATCGTAATTTTGCACAAACATAATAATTAATAAAGTTTATAACTACGATAATTTTTAATATGAATAATTTTATACAAATATAATCCACAATAAATATTTTAGATGTTGTAAAAATTTAATTTATATTTCCTTATTACGATATAAATATGGAACAATGCTTCATTGTTAAAAACAATAAGTTATTCCCACTTGTAAGATTAATAAATCCTACATAAGAGTACAATCCATTTATTGATATTGATTTTATCAACTTGTACAAAAGAATTATATCATTTATAAAAGTTTTTCCGTAAATGTATGATAAATACACAATCTAAGTGCGCAAAATTTATTTTAATATATACAAATATAAAAACATAATTTGACAGATTATCAACAAATGTCTTAAGCGTTTTACAGATAAACGTAGATAAGTTAAGAACTAATCCATTCAATTTTTTATTTTTGCTAAATGCGAATATTTTCAATTCAGTTAAGGTTAAGGTTATTGGTCTTGGGATTTAAGTGCTAGTAGTGCAAAAATAATACAGGGTATAACAGATATAAGTTAATTAAATTTAATCAATTTTAGATTTCGTCGAAAGCAAAATTTTTTGTAAGTTTTTTTCAAAATCGATACTAAAGTACACGATATCACTCCGCGACTTTAGCCAAAGTAGAAACTAAAGTAAAATTTTACAGACTATTGCGTCAAAATTTAACTTTACGGACTCATCTGTCAAACTGAATTTACCTATATTTTAATAGTATTATATTTTTGCAGTTTATCTTAGCACTACCTAAAATAACAAACATATCATTCTATAATACTATTGGTGAATTTATTTATTATTTACCTTTGATAATAATTTATCTGATTTCATGCAGACGACGTCTAAGCAGGTGTAAACATAAATGAAAATTATAAAGAAATACTTGACGTCTCAAGAGCTAGCTGACGTTTTAGAAACACATCATGCTATTATGTTTTTATGTTTTTAATTAATAATTTAACGATTTCGGAAAAAATATAATGTGTATCTAAGGACTAAAGTATTTTTCACATGGTTTATTCTTTTTTATTCTCCTCATCTCCTCGGTTATCGTCTCGTAGAATAAATTCCGTATGCGTAATAAAAAATTATACTTTAGTCCCTTGACATACAAATAACTATTATTCTACCATAGACCCAATATCTAGAAGATTTAAAAAAAATACTAATAAATATTATTTCTCTCGACGAATTCTATCATTGGTTAATTTTAATGTATACTTATTTCTGTTACACACTGTATATATACCGCGGTTGATCATTATTGACCACCGCCTTGTATCCCTCGATTGCTCGTACCTCGAGCTACAATCTTGACCTTAGGTAGGTCAATAATGATAGCCTTTTCAACCTTGGTGTAAAACATACTATTACATCATTATACTTTATTTAAAGCTCTAATTCATTCTGAATGTTTTCTTTGAATTTTTTCTCGGAAATCCCATAATGAAACTCGTTCGTTAAGGCTACTTTCTGTACATTATAGAGCGTAGCTAAGTTTTTGATGTACAGCACCCGGAATTTTGGCAATAGGAAGCGAATTAGCTGAAACAACTAACATTTAAGGTCTGATCTGACATCCGTATGACGTAACATGCCACGCCAGTGAAAATGAAAGTGTCGGCGGTATGAAAGTCGCGTAGCATTGAAAGTTGTTTAGTGAAGTAACATGACCAACGTCTATTACTCTATTTCATTTATTTGCGTTAAAAAAAACTTGTAATCATAACAAGCATCTGCAAATCTCACTTGATCTCATATCAGCAATAATAATTTGTAAATAGTTTATTGCAGATAACTTTGTTGTTGTTTGATTTGATTATCTTGAAGTTGGCGCTGTTTTATAAGATTCCATTGAACTTTGATAAATACATAGATAGGTTAGGAATTCCATTTGCTAAAATTTTCTCTTTTCATTATCATTTAATATTCTATTAAAACATTAACGAAACTATATTGTTTCTATGGCTGACATTATTATTAGAGTTAGTATTTACCGTTAAAGTGTAAAAATGTAGATAGTAATAAAAATATATATACATAATCTTCGTCTTGCTTGTATTAATTTTCAAATTATATTTTTCAATTACTTCTCTCCGTATGTTCAAGTTATGTTGCATTTTTTCATCGGTCTCACCACGTCACAGTATAAAGAATATATATTCTTTATTCTATGACCACCTTTCCATAATAATTGTGAACGGTAATAAATAAATATAAACACTAATTTAAGAGCAATTATTGTTAATAGACTTAAACACTTGGAATATTTTTTTAAACCCTTAGTACTACGCACTATTTATTTACATGTTATTTATATTATTTTTTCATATTGGAATAAAAAGTCAGATGAATTGAATAACATTGCTATAAAATTTTGGATAACATTTTTTGCTTAAATGTTGTTTAAAATTTAAGTCCTCATGGTACAACTGGGCCTTTTTACTATTTTATTATTATTAACCTACCTCTGGTTGAATTTCATGTCATTTGAAAATAAATGTATGATATACCTACATATATAAAATGAAGTTGTACGTTTATATATATATGAAATAGTTATGAGTATCATAACCGCCGTATATGTCAATTGAATGTTTTCGTGACGAATTCTGTATTGGTTGATATGACGACATTTTTACAGTTATATTATCCTATTGTTTTATGTATTTTTAAACAACTTAGGTAGTACGGTAATAATATTACCGTACAGATACAATTTTGACTTCGTTACTAGCTTGCGTTTTTCTTTGTAATCGAAGACTTACTATCCTGAAACCGGTAAATTTATTTTAATATATTTTTTTCTACGACCATTAATGTAAGCCATTATTGTACAACTTATCTAAGTGTTACTTGTAGAATCCTGAGCAAGAAAAACATGAATATATCGTTTTCTCTATATATAAAAATAAGACATATATTGAGACAATTTAAAGACGTCATCCCTCTTCAGTCTTCAGGGATTTACCAGATTCCTTGCCTCTATGGAAAAGTGTACATCGGTCAGACTGGTAAAACTATTTCTACAAAATTAACTGAACATCAACGATTGATTAGATTGAACCAGCCTGCGAAATAATCAGTCGCAGAGCATGCCTTGGAAGATTTTCATGAAATAAAATTTTAAGGCACGAAAATTATTTCAAACTCTACATTTCTCAACACAAGATTAATTAGAGAAGCCATAACTAAGAATATTAATCTCAATTACAACAATGGTTTGGAAATTAGTAAAGCATGGCTTTCCTATATTAAATATGTTATAATTCGTTTCTTAGTTACTTGTTTACTTTGTTTTTTATAATTGTCATCAACCTAAGGAAGGCAGCAGTTTATGTTGCCGAAACATTGGGTTTAATAAATAAATTAATAATAACAGAAGTGAAACTAAAAAAGTTGTTTTGTAAATAATTAAATATTTATTAATAATTTTTATTATAAAAATCTGTTGATTTATATCAATCGATCCCTAGCTGTATATAGTTTTAATTTATTATTTTGAGGTTGACAGTTAGACATTGTTATATTTGGGGCTATTTACTACTTTACTAGTAATATATCAAATATTTAATGGTAAAGTGGTCGTGGTATGATCGAAATACAGTCAAATAGTGGTCGTAGAAAAAGTCTAGTATAGTAGTATAGTATTCGATTTGTATAGCAATAACGTACTTCTAGAATTACATTTTTGGGTGTCTTTTCCACTTCGTATATATTACAACTTTTAGTTTGTAATATAGAATTGTAGTTTAATTTTTGATTTTACGAAAGATTACGAGAGAAGAGTATCGATTTTGCCTCAAAATCGTCGTATTTTACTTATGCCCACCTCGTAAAGGTATCTTTAACTTTGCAATTTATTTAAACGCGTGTTGAAATTTGAAACTGTGGAAGCAAGTCCGGAAAAGAAGCAGTTATCCTTCACGAATGTGTAAAAATACTTCAAGAACGTTTCTGATCGCAGGACAAGTTGTAAGACTAGCTGCACCTTAGCTACAAAGTCATTGTGAGGCTTTCTTTCTGTACAAAGAGTACCACATAATATCTGGCACGCCCACCAACATATGGCCCGAATAACATCTCGTTCTTTCAGGTGCAGCATGTCAATTCTTTTCCCACATTTCATACTTAGGAGATACTATCGAATGACATCAGGGTTTCAATTTTATTGTGAAATATAAGAATTCAAATCTTCACCTTCTGTAGCGCAATATTCTAGATGGAACAGGTATAGTTCTTGTAGGTATTTTAAAATGACTTACACAAAGTTTACAACCTTTTTATGGAGGGTTGGGGTTGGGTAGCTTAGTAGTCAGGCGTCATAAATTATTTCAAATCAAAGGCATCACTTGAAAGAAATAAATGTATCGTACTATCAATTTCATACTGAATATACTTTTCGCGCCTCTGTCCCATTATAACTAGTATTACACTCTGTCAAAATTTTTAATTTTATTTTATTGGAAATGTAAAATGTTAATTAAAACAACTATATTTGAATTATTATTCATATTATACTCGTCTTGTATAATTATGATTACGTTAATTGTTGAAAAATATCAATTCACATTCGTTTTATTTTTTAGTTTAGAACAAATGTCACTAATTTTTTTAAATAAAACAAGTAAATTGTTTATATTTCCATGCTAATCGAAAATGTTAGTAACATAAAAACCTACAGTGTACAAAATTTTAAGTAGTAATAATATTTCTTTAATAAATTAAAAGTGTCATCGGCTCATCAAATTATGTGTATCACACGGCCAGAAACTTTATTGCGAGATCTCGCATTATTTGCAGGTATCTCTTTCAGCTAGGCCTGTCAAAATAAGCTCGCTCTCGCAAAAGTTCAGTTTTTGGACTAGTGATACAAATAACTATTGTACAATTTTTTTGCAAGTACCTCTTTCTATTCATTAGAACTACACTACAAATTGGCATGATATACAGGGTGGTGACTCGAACACCCGAATAGAGAGATTTAATATGTTAAATCATATTTTCCTAATTTCCTGCTTCCCTAATAATTTTAAATGAAAAAGCTTCAAATAACACTTGTATAGCATAAAACTTTATGATGATAATATGAATTTAAAACATAATACTTTATTTCATAATAATAACGTCATACTGTAGAAACTTTTATAGGCGAAAGGTAATCAGACACTAGATTTTTCAATTTTCTTATTAAATGGTTAAATTTTATTACCTGCAATAAAATAATACTTTATTTCATAAGAATTCGCTATGTATTAAAAAAATTGTCATATATAAAACCACTAGAGACTAGATTTTTCTAAACAACAAGCAGGAGTGAACTTAGCAAAAATTACAAATAAATTAATTATATATCAAAATTTTGATTTCCACGGCATTTGTTAGTAACAGATAATTGTCAGCGAAATTTGAATCTGATTAGTCCAATTTACGAAAATACTGTGATTTAAATGGATGACCAATTATGAGTGGAATTATCGGTCATATATTAGATTCAGTATAAAATTTGTCGTGATTTTATTAAAATCGTTTTATTTGTGAAAAAGAGAAGTATTTCTTAGAGAAATTTTGTTTAGATAAGATCTATTTCTTAAATTGACACTAAAGCGCATTTCCTACCTTATAGATAGTGTTTCATCATTCGATTCTATTTTGTTAGGGGAAAAATTAGAGCAATGAGCACTCAGACGGGGTGATTTCGTATAATGATCTAATTCGTGACGTGGTTAAACTAGAGCAGTAGTAGTACATTCTTTACCTTACATTTCGTATTTCGTAATATGAGTGTGTTTTGTTTAGGGTAAAATTAGAGCAAATGTTTGAACGATCTGAATTTAGAGAGGGTGTTTGATTTGAATACTGTAACATGTGAGCCTTTTCTCCTTTAAAAGTAAAAAATTAAATTGATTATTATCGTAAGTAATATAATAAGAGCCATGAATTTATCAGAAAAAAATTACGAATAGTTGTTGCGAAGTAACAAACAAACGAGTGTTAAAAATGACATTTAGATTTAGATTTAAGAGTCATTTTTGACCCGAATTGTCGTTACTTCGCAGGAATTATGAGAAAATTTTACCTAATAAATTCATAGCTCGAATTATATTTGCTTGATGATTTCACGACTGACAACAGTTCAAACATAAAATTTTTGATATCAACAAAATGTAAACATGACTACGATACTGTGGTTTTATCAAATTTCTTCACTGAAAAACTATCTATGGTCATCAAATGAAGCATTCTGATTGGGTGAAAATGACAAGTGTGAAATAATCATAATTATATATTACAAATAAATAAATTAATCTAGGTCATATATTGCGGTTTAAAACTAGGTCAAATTAAACAAATTTGCTTGTCTTAAATTTGACTACAATGCTACAATTTGAGTAATGATAATGATTATAATCTAAATAGGTGGAAAGCAAACAATTTGATTAATTCACGATTGCGTTATGTAGGAAATGTCTCTTTCTTGTCACGTTGAAAAATTCGAACGCATTTCCTATTCTGTCGTACGTTACACTAGGTAAAGTAATCGAGGAAAGTTGACGATCGATTTAGTGTAACAAAAGCCTAACACAATCAATCACATATTACCGTTCGGCTTTTGTTCTGTAATGAAAAGAGAAAATCGCAATGTCATACTTACAATTACATATCGATTGCATTCAGAAATTATCACAAATTATTCAGGCTTTGTATTCAAAATAATAATTGACCTGATTTAAAATCAAAATTATATAATTCCGTATATATCGCTAGTATATTGATTTAATATCTATGTTATTACATTTAATTATAAGTTGATACAAAGGGCAACAAAATGTCAAACTACTTATGAACTATTTACTAAATTATTAATCTCATAGGAGGTTATATTATTCACACTAATGTCATCTATTTCAACATCGCATTTAACAAAGTGACCATTTGATTGGAATTCAATTTTAAACATATGCCATTTTATGGCTTATTGATGGTAAAATACAATTACAAGTTAGCTGTAAAAATTCTATTACTTTATTAATACGATAAATCCTTAGCAATTATCTTATATTTTTATAGCAAAAAAGTAATGTAATTTACTATATAATATATAATATAAATATAAGGAAACACTCAAATTATAAATTCTGAAAGCCGTATATGGAAAATAAAACAAAATTCATTATATTGGATTACATTATATTCGAGAATGGGAGATTCTATTTTTTTTTATAGCTCAATCGAATTTAGAGAAATTAGTTAAAAAAAATAGTGTCCTGTGTCCTGAGATGTAAAGCAACCAAGGGTTACAAGGCGCTGGTCCAAAAAGATTTGGACATGAATATTTTCTTGTTTCTTAATATTCACAAAAATGAAGTACGCTGACTTTATATTTATATCTAACATTTCATTTTATTGATCTCATTTTTAATTTCCTTTTTAATTAATTAATTAAAATAGACGACAAATTCAAATTGTGAATTCATAGTGTACACTTTTCTTGTTTTATTCATTAATCAAATAATATATGAATTTAAAAGTTTAAGTTTCTTTACAAAGTGGCATTATTAAACTAGGTCAATAATAAATTATTATTGAAAGTTGGCCTTCCCGCGAGAATGGTGAGAATACAAGAAAGATAGGTAGGTTAGGTTCGGCCAGGAGGCGTGTCTCTCAGCGCCATTGTTTTCTCAAACTTTTTTGTATAACACTCAAATATAAAATAAATTCTGTAAAATTGATAAAAGAATATAGTTTTTGTTTGTATTAGGTTAAATATTAACGAAGTATAATTTATAACATGGAAAATAATATTTTTATATTAAACACATTATAAAATTGCTCTCATGAAACACCACTGTTTTACTGCCACTGAATGAGTGTACCTGACGTCACGATCGCATTCCAAAGTTTTAAAAATTCATATCTCGCTTATTATAAGGAATTTTCACATCGGATTTTCAACAATCGTCATAACTTCCAATGAAGTATCATAAAAATAAATTTAAAAAAATTGGTTTATGGGCCCATTCTTCTGTAGTTTTATCAAATTTTTCGCTGAAAAGAAAAATTGTCCTCTTCCATCAAATAAAGTATTTTGATTGGGTGAAAATGATGTAAGTGGACTAATAAAAAAAAATTTGATAAATCGAAAGTTTTTTTTTGCCGGTAGCAGCAATACTATGAATTATCCTTTCATTTTTTCACCCAAAAAATTCAATAGTAATTTGGAAAACTAGCCCTAATAAATTAATTATAATAATTATATAATAAGATATTACTATTGAATTTCATACATTTTTCCATTATTTTTTACTAGTTTGTACAACTAATACGTGTTAATAATTTATATGAATACTCGTGCTGTACGTACGTAATAGTTCTTGAATTTCTGTCTGAAGGAATGAACACCGAAATCAATAAACAAACTTTGTAGAACTTAAAGTGCCCCTTCCGTGTCCAGTGGCGTGCGTGCACCGGACAAAAGGGGCAGACACGCAGTATGAATTATTTATAACTGGATCGAATGTTCTGTCTGAAAACATTTCTGATTGTTTATATAAATAAATATATCTAAATCTGGCCAAATTCTTTCACCACGTCTTAAGGAATACCCTTGAAATATCCGCTAAAATAAATCGACTCCAAAATGTAATAACAAAATCGTTATATTTTATTCAAAATGTTGCTAATGTATTATTTATAAAATTGTAAATTAAATCCCAAACGTAAGTACAATTTGCGAAAGTAATTATAAATATAATTACAAAGTTAAATTATTTAAATTCAATTACATTTTTGTTTCAAGGTAACATTTCGAACCAGAAAATTACAATCTTATTATTCGGTTCATGACTTTAAGTCTCATTATTTTCACAAAAAGTTACACTAAAAAATTAACATAGCAACATTAAATGTATTAATGAATAAGTCAATGACAATACGTAGACATAGATCGTATTTATTTGGTATCTTCAGCCCTGAACTGATGCTGAAGTAACTTGTTTTACTTTTAAATGAATGATCCATTTTACGTTAGTAGTTCTTAAAATTAGCGGTAAATTTAAAATAATATTTTTGTTATGTCAAAATAAACGTCATACCTTGGGTCGTTTATTTCATTTTACAAGGTATATCTACCTTTGAATATAAAACTTACTTACAAAACAAACCATGGTGCTGTCATCCATGCCATGGGAAACAAGGAACACAATTTACCAACCCTCCAAAATAGCTGGGGCAGTTGGATCAGTTAGAGAACTGTTCCGGGTTACTTAAATGATGCAAAGTAAACAAAACTACTACCAGGTTACTTTACAAGTCCCAAGTAAATACGGCCATAGACAGTATTGAAATCATTAATTTTTTATATACACAAGTAATTATAATTAATAATTTTTAAATAGATTACAGTTGGCTTTAAAAATGGAGTTAGAAATTATAGTTTTGGCTTCCTGAAGTACAAACATAATAATCCTATATTGCTGACGTTTACAATCTTTGCAATTTTACGATCTGCGATATGATAATTTAGCTCGAAATTTTTAATCCACAAATAATCAATAAAATTCCTATCAGAGAAATTCTCGGGCTATGCATATAATTATTATGGTAGATACCAGGATATGAGGGAACACTAGAAAACGAGAAAGCTGATAAATTTGCAAAACAGGGGCTAAAATTTTATACTACGGACCGGAACCTTCATGAGGTCTTCCATAAAGCCACAATAAAAAGGTGATCAAAAACTGGGAGAAATCTGCCATATCCTCATTTTGGAAAAATTCTCCAGGCCTCAGTCAAGCAAGATAATTCATTTCTCCAGATACGATAAACGTCAAGAAGCTACTATAATTCTCAGCAAAAAGGACCTTAGAATAATGACAGCTCTTCACTGGCCATTGTCCTTCAAAATACCATTTTTACAAAATTGGTAAAGTTGAAAATGATATCTGTCGATTCTATGAAGAGGACGAAGAATCTTCGAAATACATACTGTGTGAATGCCCAACCGTAATCACACTGAGACTCAATCAACTAGGTAAAGGCTATCGTTCTGCAGATGAGATCAAGAACTTAACTCCTGTAGCTATAATTGGCTTCATCAGAAAACTGGAGTTGTTTTTGGAAAACTAAGTCTAGATATTAAGACGCTTAAACTCTCGTTTAAATACAATTCAATTCATATAATTTAAAAATATTATGTGGACATCACGTAACTTCCTTGTACGCCTATTAAATTACACATATTTTTGCTGCACTGCATCTAAAATTATATCGTTTGGAAGTGAGACATGATCATCCAATCAGTCCAATATACAAAACAACATTCTGCTGAACGTTTTTGAATTATGTGAAATATTCAAAAAACCTTTTGAGTAAAGTGTCCTTTTAGCACTGCCGATTGCAATTAAAAAGTGAGGTGCACAACTAGATGTTCTAAGGCTTTACTTCATACAAGTAAAGACAATAACAAATTCTAAGCCGAAGAGAATTGAAATTATATTTGAATATAAGACTTAAATATAAAATATTATATTTTTTACATGTATCGCATTGGAATTATCGTGGACGAAATATCGCCACAGGCACACACACACACGGACATACAGACATGACGGTAAAAATAGTAAAATCTTATTCTAGTGACCCTTCTTAGTGCTCATATGTTGAAAACTCACACTCGAGAAATTTGAACAAAAACAATACCTCCCTTATCTATATATTAATAGGCGGGAGGTAAAAAGATAATACTAACAAAATCATTGTCAAATAGGATTGAAATGATTATTAAGATGAAATGCGTAGGTAAGTACTAAAAATATTAATTAATGTAAATATTTTTAAGTAATATGCAAACATATGCTTGTTCACATTAATTTACACAAAGTATTCAATATCTACAGTGATTTTTTGATAATATCAGTAGAAGACCTCTGTTATTATTGAGTCACATGTTATAGCAAATAATTATATTGTTATTGCTACAGATGACAGCTCTTGAAAAAAAAAGTGCTACCAAGTTTCTAGTAAAACGTTAAGTCAACTGTTTTATAAATAAGATTATTACAAATGTAATAAAAAAATGAAACTATTTCGGTCTAATATAAGATACCAGCAAATGATGATGAAACATCGTAGTATTCTTAATATCGTCACAAGTGCTTTAAAATATTGTTTATTAACTAGTATAGTAATGCTTATATTATAGCATGATTGTGACACATAAATCTAATTGTGCATAGTACATGTAAATAATGATCATTTCCTCACCGCCTGTCCTTTATAAATAATATTATTAAAAATGCAATGAAAAAATTAAATTATTTTGATTCAATACAAGATTTACTTGATGATGAAATGTTGTAGCGTTCTTAATATCGTCACACGTGCTTTAAAACCTTATTTATAAACTAGTATAGTAATAATTATATTATAGCATGCTTGTGACACTTAAATCTAATTGTGCAGAACATAAATAAACAATTCCTCACCGTCTATCCTCCCTTCGTTCTTCAACCCTCTCACTCTCTTCACTCGTCGTACTGGTCGTATCACTTCCTGCTGTGGACTCTCTATCCCTATCAAGACTCCTCTCACTCCTATCGCTTCGCTCCACCCTGACGGGCGCACTGACAGGCCTCGCCCTAGGTTCGGGGTTGAGAACCACTGGTTCCGCCGCGGGCGAGTTCACTGCGGGCTGCGACGCGGGGAGGGGGAGGTGGCGCAGTCTGCGCATGCTGGAGCGCAGCCAATGGGGGGAGAGCAGCTTCGGGGAGGGGGGAGAGTGGTGGGAGTGGTGGGAGGTGGTGGCTAGGGTGGGGGACATGTCCTGCAGCCAGGACCAGTCGATCTCGTCGTCGCTTTCGGAGGGACTGCGAGGGTTTTTCAAACCGCGGTAGTTGCGAGGGAATGATGGTTGATGGTTTGGAGATTGAATGTCGTTTCTAGGTAACGAACTTGCTTGTGATTGTGATTGTAATTGGTTTGGTAAGATGTTTTGACAAAGGATTTCAATAGGTACTGCATTCTCGAAATGTGAATCGATTTGACTAATGTTTTGACTGGATTTAGATAAAGGAATTTTACCAATTGTGTTTCTAAATTTGTTTCGTTTAAATGTCTGACAGTCTGCACTATATGGACGAACTTTATTTCGACGTATGTCTAAAGATTGTCTAAATGAAGATCTTTTAAAATCATTGCTACATCTGAGAGGCAAGTCTTCAGTCATTGTCTTCTTTCTTCTTTGACTATCTACTTCAGCCGAATTGGGCCTTTTATGACCATGCCTACTTTCTATAGTATTCCTATATACATTATTCCTTTCTAAACCTGCTGAAACAGGTCTTCTTTCTTCCATTTCAAATCCCAAATTCTCTTTTCCACATCTCATACTTTTCGACCTTCCCAAATGTCTGACTGTTCCTTCTTCTAAATCTGAACCACTTGTGTCAAAACCTTGAAGATATTCGTCCAAGTCTTTTAAGCAGTCTTCAATATTGTCTTCGTTTTCGTCAATGACTAGACCATCTGCTTCGTCATGATCTTCAAATTTGTTGTTGGAATTCGTTGATTGTTTTAACACTTTATCTAGTTCTTCAAGAGCAGAAGTAATTTCTAAACTGTCTTCTGTTCTGGGAAGATTAGTGTCTTCATTATTTTCTACAAAGGGAAGATAACTATTTTCTTTACTAGAAATTGTACCTAAACTTTGAAGATCTATATTTGTTTGTCTGAGATCTTCTCTTGAAGATTCCTTGTTTTGACTATCTAAATTAGGAAGATATAAATCTAAAGGATTATAAAAATTATTTTCTTCTTTTGTATATTGAAGAATTTCATTTCTACACGAGCTATTTTCTTCGTTTTCTAGAACAGGAAAATGTGTTTCTTCTGTTCTAGCTATATTTATACTTGTATCTATTTTATTATTTAAATTAGAACTATTTTCTTGTATACTAATTGAATGAAGATCACATTCTTCCTTAGAACTATTTAGACTTTCTAGTTTATCTGTTCTAGTATCTAGACTAAAATTACTGTCTTCTGTATCATGGCACTTTTCTTCATTTCTCCTTGACGTATTCTTCTCCTCATCTTCCTTTTTCACCAGATCATCATCAATGGTGATCAAGATCTGCTCCAATTCGACACTATCTTGACTGGCGCACCTGGACAGCAGTTTCTGAGGTGAAGAAGAAGCAGTCTGAAGAGTTTCTTCAAGATGAAGCAACTCTGAATCTAAGAGGGACCTGGGAAGGGACTCAGAGTCTAAGAGGGCGGTTAAGGATCCTTGAGGAAGGTCAGGAGATCCGACCTCAAAGTCGATGAGGTCTTCGTCGGTTGGCCACGAAGACATCTTGCGGCGACGGACACGAACTAAGTCTGAAAACAAAAAGAAGAAACAGTAGTAAAAACACATAATATTTAAAACTTTAGAAGTTTTAAGTTCAAATATAATTTGCTGGTTTTAAGAAAAAAAAAAAACAAAAAAGTTTCGAAACTTGAAAATAAGTACATGCAATAAAGAAATTACATTGATTTAATCATGAATAAGAGGATAAGATATGAGATATAGGAGTCAATTACTTTTATACACTTTTAGAAAATAAACCATACTGTAATTATAATACAAGTTGTTATTTCAATTGAATTGCAGATGAAATCGAGATGAAAAGCCAAATACCAAATGTTTCCAGACAATTTTACTTGCAGGTTATCGGTATAAGTTACCAGCCCACAGCTCAAGAAACGTACACCTTAGAGTGGGCTATTATAATAAAATTGTTTCATCCAATGTTTTTATTTCTATACATACACGTGAAATAACATTTGTCAATTCATGGATATGGGATTAAAGGTCTTCAGTTCAATTCCAACTATAGGAATTACTTTTTTATATTTCAAATAATTCCAAGTCTCAATTTCAGTTTCTACTTTGTAGTTCAGCTTAAACTGTTGCAATATAATACCCACGTTCACAACAACATAATTTCACTTTTCAATTTGTACGTTCACTTTAAAACTGGCAAGCTCCAAACTTTCCAATTCCTCTTCGAAGTGACGCATGCGCATATGGATGAAAATGTTCCATTTTAACATATTTGACATTTGCTCAATTTACATTTGAGGTTAAGTTAAGACTTATTAATGCTGACGGAATAAAGTACGGTGATTTTAATAACTTTTTAGCAGAAAATAGGGAATATATATTTCTATTCACAAATTAAGTAATAATTGTGAACGCTTCTAATTGGAAGTAGATATTGAAAATTGAAAGTGGAAATTGAAATTACTAATTACATGGTTCTGAACGCAGCTTTAGAGATACAAAGTTGGATAAATTAGCGAACAATTTATAATTAAGAGACTACATAAATCAATAAATAAAAATTAATAAATAAATAATTCTCAAAATAGCAATTGTGTACTACTTAAAATGATAATTTTGTGCAGATATATCTTTTATACAAATTACTGTATTACTGAAGTTTGGGAATATTGGAAAATGCTGACTTTCAATAAATCCCTAACCTAAATCTGTAATAATTGTTGCGAAGAAATCTCACTTCTTTTTTGAGATCCCCCTTTATAAATCGAATGGTGATTTCTTTTCGTTGTGTATTTTTGAACGAGGAGTATTTTTTGCTGCGTGACAGTGAAAAGTTAATTAGCAAATGGTGATTAAGGAGTTCATTATCGAGTAACAAGAAACAAGATACAGTGAGCTCTATTCTTCCTTCCTAATAGTGGACTCGTCTATAATTAACACACCCTGAATAATTACTCTGCCTTGTTAATAATGTCGAGCTAACTACAGGAAAATTCTGATACGTTATACTTATTTTTAAATACGTATAATATTCCAAATTAACGCAAAACCCACGTCATTCAACTTCATTATTAGTAGGAATGACGAAACCTGAAAATATTTGTACCCGGGTACCCGACATGAATACCCGGGTAGTACCGGATACTCGATAATTACCCGTTACCCCATAATTACCCGATACCCGATAATAATCTGACACCCGATAATTACCTGATACCCTTAAAATATCCGTTATTCTTTCATATTCATCTTTTTAATACAAATTTTTGTTTTTGCATATAAATTTATTAAATGAACAAAAAAATATTATTTTCTGGTATGGAAATAAAAAAATATTGTTATTTAACTTATTACGGAAGTACATTTGATTTAATTACTTAGGAATATCTCATATTTCTATTCGAAAATATCAGCATGGATGATGTACCTATCTGCACTCAGTCTTGATCTTCGTTTTGTTACAATGTTTCCGGCAGCTGAAAACTGGCAACAACAGATTTTAGGTAATGGGTAGATTTCGGGTAACGGGTAATAAACGGATAACGAGTACATTTCGGGTAATCGGGTACTATTTTTGATTCCCGGGTACATTATTATCGGGTAGGTTCCGGGTACCCGGGTACCCATCGTCATTCCTAATTATTAGACATGTCGGTTTTTATTCTCTATAGAAATTTTTTTAAATATATGTTAGATATTAATTTTATATGAAGGAGAATAAAATTTTATGAGTTTAGTCAGATTTTTTAAAAGTTTTATTACAACTCCAACTAGTTTCGGCCTCACTTAGGCCTTCTTCAGGGAGTGTAAGTCAAATGATGAAAATTTGTGATGGATATTATTTGATGTAAAGAACATATTAAAATAAAAATGTGTGTTAAACATTACAGAACATTAGTCAGTTGAATAAAATTATAATAAATTAGGACAACACATGGATGATCGTGAATAAAAATATGTTTTTTTTAAAAGTTAATTGTAACGTGTTAATTGCACCGTAGTTAATTCACTGTGAAAGGCCTAAGTGAGGCCGAAACTAGTTGGAGTTGTAATAAAACTTTTAAAAAGTCTTGACTAAACTCCAGAAATTTTATTCTCACGATCCTGGTCAAGAAATTTTTATCTTCATTAATTTTATAATTATATGGAGTAAAATAAGCATAGTAGTGCAAACGCAACTGAAAAATATATCGTGGTAAGCGAGATATCAATTTTTAAAGTGAAAATTTTGGCCTCTGACGTCACGTCATATAGCTGAACTATGTTTTTATACAAGTGTGTTACATTCATAGGCGTGCGCAGAACTTTTCTTTTAGGTGTGCCAAAATAAATAATTATAATTATTATTATCAGTGAGTATAAAGTAATAGCTTTATACTCACTGTTATTATAAAATAAAAGAGTTAAATGTAATTGGATATGATGAATATTACTTGGAAAAATACTTTATGTATGTAGTAACAACAGGGGAAGTAATTCCCAAGGCCGTTGGTGATGTATTTTTGCGTAAACCCGAAATTATTTGAAAATATCGAATTTTTAGTTCGAAAATTTAAATTTTTTACAAAATTTTGTTTGTAATATTTTTTAAAGAATTACCTACTCTGATACTAAATTTACAAACAGAATTTAATTATCTCTTTTTGTTTCGGAGATATTTGCTCTCGAAGTTGTGCTTCAAAAAAGTGTGTTTTTTGAGTATATTCCAAAAATCATTACAGATACAATCTCAACTACTTTATTATTCGATTCTACGGGGAAAGTTATATAAAGAAATGTTTTACCCACATATACGTTCTTTGGAACGATTTGGTGAAAAATGAGTAAAACGGAAAAACCTAAATTTCAACTTTTCGGCCCAAAACTTTTTGTCTCCAAATTTTTTTATTTTCTGGACTTAAGTAGATATCGATGCGCTGATTTCAAATTTTCAAACCGAATTCAATTATCTCTTCTCGTTCTCGAGATATTTAAATTCAAAGTTATACCTAAAAAAATAGGTTTTTTAGGTATATCTCCTAAATAGTTAGGTTTACTACTTCGGCGACCGCACCATTCGATTCTACGGGCAAAATTACATAAGTGTACCAATTTTCAGATTTTTATCTCAATAAATAGAATTTCTAGAATGAAAAAACTGAAAATGGCCAAAAATCAAAAAAATCGTCAGGGGTTCATCAGGCATTTTTCTCGATTTTTGACGATTTCGTTTTTTCACTTTAAAAACTGTATCTGTTGGAATAAAAATTTGAAAATTGGTACACTTATGTAATTTTGTTCGTAGAATCGATTGGTGAGGTCGCCGAAGTCGAAAACCTAACCCTTAAAGGTGTATACCTAAAAAACCTATTTTTTTAGGTATTCCCAAAATTGAACTTTGAACACAAATATCTCAAGAACGGGAAGTGATAATTGAATTTTGTTTGAAAATTTTGAATCAGCGCATCGATATCTACTTAAGTTCAGAAAATGAAAAGTTTTGGAGACAAAAAGTTCTTCGGAGAAATTTAGAAATTTAGGTTTTTTCGATTTACTCATTTTTCACCGAATCGTTCCAAAGAAGGTATATGCGGAGAAAACATTTCTTTATGTAACTTTGCCCGTAGAATCGACTGGTATAATCGTTGAGATTATATCTCTACCCATTTTCGAGAAAAATCCAAAAAACACAGTTTTTTGATGTGCAAATTTAATAGCAAATATCTCCGGAACGAAAAGAGATAATTATGTTCCGTTAGAAAATTAGAAATCACCGTGACGAGATCTATCAATGTACACTATTTCCCAAAATTAAAATTTCTGGCACGAAAATGAGTATTTTTGGGATTTTTCGCGTTTGTCGGCATAATTTTTGGTTTAATTCTGTGAATAATGAGAGAATAATAAATATGTTTACCTAGTCCTCGCCTGCAAAATTTATATATGTAAGTAAATACTTCATTTTAACATATATAAACTTTTAATATTAATAATATAATAGGGGGTGCCACGACCTATGGCACCCACCGTACGCACGCCTATGGTTACATTACAAATAGTCACATTTCAAAATGTCATTTATTTTGATGTGAAAGTTTGAGTTTATTTGTTTCTTGTTTGAAACATCATTTTTTCGAAATCGATACTAAAGTACACGATATCACTCCAAGTAGTTAGCCAAAGTAGTAGCTAAAGTAAAACTTTACAGACTCTTATGTCAAAATTTAACATTACGGACTCATCTATCAAACTGAATTAACCTATATTTTAATAGTACCTATTATATTTTTGCAGTTTATTTTACCACTACCTACAATAACAAACATATCATTCTAAAATATTATTGGTGAATTTATTTATTATTTACCTTCGATAATAATTTATCTGATTTCATGCAGACGACGTCTACGCAGGAGTAAACATAAATGAAAATTATAAAGAAATATTTGACACTTGACAGTACGTTTATTATTACAGCCATCCCCGTCTCAATAGCTAGCTGACGTTTTACAAACACGTAATGCTATTTATTTATGTTTTTAATTAATAATTTCAGAAAAAAATATAGTGTATATTTAAGGACTAATGTATTTTTAGATTAAGAAACTATTTAATCTTAATTATTTACTACTTTTAAACTTTACAAAATACTTCATATCTTAAAACTAAGTAAATATTATTATCAATAAAACTAATTATAAAATATGCGTTTTAAAATATTTATATGTACTTTAAATTTATTATTTAATTGTTTCCTTATTATTGTAGATTAGTACTTAAATACTTTTTTGGCCGTCAAAATAAAACAAAGCTTATTATCTACCGTATAAATAACAAACAATGATTTATATCCTAACTTCTGAAATTAATATCCGTATGTGTCATAGCAACAAATAATCACACAAAAACAAAATTTATTGTTTTTGTTAAAACTTACTTTTTCTATTGTCCAATAACAAATAACCTTTCTTCCAACTCATTGTTAAAACGATCGTAGTCGACTAAGAAAGAAACAAGTAAAAACAGTTGAACTTGAAAATAATTCTCAATAATTAGAATAGAGTAGATAATTTTGTAATGTTACACTGTGTAAATAAACTAACCTTAAAATGAAAGGTGATACAGAAAGATACATGCGTTTGAAAAACTGGTCAATTGCATCACGCAAGGCATGTAAATCTTAAGACGTGGAGAATATCACGTAGTATTAAAGAATTTTCAATAATTGTTGTGTAATTTTTATTTATAATTTCTTCGGAGAAAAGTGTAAACATGTTGGTACCAGTTTACATTCTTATTTTTTGTTTACGGATGTATTATTGAAAATAACAATAATAAAAAAACATTTCTCAATAAAATAAAATTTATATTTTAATTAAAAATAATGTATTTATATTTAATAGAACAATAAAATATTTTAACGAGAAAAAAACCATATGCAGTGGAGTTTCCCATATTTGTAGTGTTCATTTTACACTATTGCTACCATAACCATAATAGTTACGAAGTTGGTTAAATTAGCAAACAATTTTTACTTTACAACACTATTTCAATAAGCACAAAATTAATTTTTCTACGACCACTATGGAAAGTGGCACTTTTCTCACACTATATAAAGCTTAAAAGTTGTGTATTTTTCACAATCGTGAGTTAAAGTGTGAGAAATGAATTTTCACAGTAATTGCCCATACTGCGCATGTGTGAAAGTACTTTTTTTAGGTTACCTGCACTATATTATTCTTTATGTCAAATAGCTTTCGAGCACTTATTTTTGTTCTGTATCGTTTAGCAATGTGGTCGTAGAAAAAATTTAGTGTGCCACTCGTGTGTGATTCCAGCACTCGACTTCAGTAGAATAATAATTTAATAAATTTTAAAAATATAAATTTCTTTCAGTTTTACTAAAATAATAATTATAAATAAGTCTAATATTTTAAAAGAAAATATTTATAAATTGAAATTTAATCCTTTTTTTGTAAGTAAATGGTAAAAATAGTATCCCAAAATTTAACTTTAAATTATTAAGGATTAATGAACAGATTGTACTAAAAATTTTAAATTTTAAAATATGATAAATAAATTTCCTTAGAAAAGGAATGTAAAAACAGAAAGTAAAAAAAGTGTCATAGTATTGTTTATATAATAATAAAAACAAAAGACTGCATTTCATTTATTGTTCGTGATATCGCTTTGAGACATGAATATTTGATTAATATGAGTATTTTTAATCATACTTAATAATAAAATATTAAAAAATATACATTACTTAAATGTATAATAATTTTTTTAAATTATATTGTAACATTTCAAACATGGCTGTGTCAATTATTAATATTTTTAAAACATTTTAGTTTTCTTTTGTGAAATATATATTCTTAGAACTGATGTTTTATATCACATATTTCATTTTCAAGTAAAATCGTTGAGTAGTTTCCCGAATAGACATTAATTATAATTATGTCAAATAAATAATTATTATGATAAGGTATACAGTTATAAATGTACTGACTAAAAGTATACTGTATAAAGAATAATATATGTAAAAGCCAATTTTTGACCATATAATTTAACAAGAGCAATATTAAGTTTAAAAGCTGTATAAAATACTGATGATTTTAAATATTTATCTATGCTACTAAAAATTACACTCTGTAACATACCTTTGTTTTTACACATGTAACAGAGGAATGTTCAGTCTTTAATATAATGTTTAATTTTAAAAATCAAACATCTACTGTAATAATTATTGATGCTTATTTTCGACTGACTATAATTATTTCTTCGACAGTAAGGTACTTGTGGCAAGTTTTACTTTTTACTTGCATTTTAGTGGCGTAGGTTCTTATCCCAAGCCCTGAATAAGGAACCTACAGCTTATAGTGGTTTCCGAACCACTCGGACACAGCTGTATTTTTATTTGGAAAAAGACTGTAATTTTAATTCAGTCTCACATTCCGTTCAATTCAGTTCAACAGTGAGCCACCGCTGCCGGTATTTAAATGTATATTCAATATAAAAATGAACAGTAATTACACGATCCGCGATCTCAAGCATGGAGTTGGCAAGGCCAGTGGAAGGCCAGACAACAAATCTTTTTCCAAACTGTAATTAAAATGAAATATAGCAACTAAATAAAAAATTGGTTCATCATATGTTCCACAAACACATTTTTAATCTACAATAATAAGCCGTTGAAGGTAAATAATTTATTAGGTAGGTAGTGACTACGAAAAAAGAAATGACTTCACAAGTCTGGGCTTGTTTTAACGGTTGAATTTTCATTGCAAAACTGTCTGAACAATTACAAAATATCTCCAATATTACGCGGTGTTTCCAAAGCCTTAATAGGCCACGATGACTGTCTGTGAACCGGACAGAGAAAAGTTCAGTGATTCAGTCATTGAACAAAGAAATATTTCCAGACTTACTCGGTTTTCTACTGAAATATCCAACGGTTTATCGGTTGCATTAATATTGTAGTTCTTCTAAGAGGTATTTTATACTCATTATGAAATAAGTCGATTTTCGGTTAATTAAGGTTCCTTTAGCTAGGTATTTTTTTCTGTCCTGTACTGTATCCGAAATTTGCATTTAAGATATTTTCTAATTATGTTTTTTTAAATCTAGTCTAACAATAATGTATTTTAAATGTAGTTCAATTTGTAACTTGAAAAAATATTAAAATACAATTGGTGAAATACAAATAGTTATTGAAAATTTTCTTGAGAGGTACAGTCAATTTAACCGACTTCGTATCTCTTACGGTTCTTGTTATTCCAATGGTTAGCCTCTTAAAATAAACACCCTGCATGTTAATGTTGACAACATATTATTTTTTAAATAATAAAGGTATTCGGTTTACCTTTACATATACAGGGTGTAACAAAGAAATTACATAAAATTTAACCAGTCTTTAAACTTATCGAGAACAACAATATTTATTAGTAACTATTTTTCGTAATTTCATTTTTTTATCATTTCTAAACATCACTTGCATGAGTTATTTGTATTATAACACACTTGTACAATAATAATGTATATACAATAATATATTTTTCGTATTGACTTTAATACAAATAACGGATTCGTTACACTTTTAACGTCATGTACTTGATATAACCGAAATACATTGTTTACCTAAAAAGTAGGTTAAGTTTTGTTACTTTAACTATATTTCAATTCACCCAAAAATACTTTGTATCGAAAAGATATATTTGTTTTTATAAAAGTTTACTTTTGAATAAACACAAAAACACTTTTTATTTTAATAGTTTTAGTTGTTTTAGCTAAACTTCTAAACGTCGCGTTCGTTCTTTGAGGAAATAGAAAAATACATTTAAAGTTCAAAAACTTTAGAATTATCAAAACCGTGGCAAGCTAAATTCGTACTGTACTTTTCACAACCTCGTTCACTAGCCTATAAATTGTACAAGATCTTGCACCATTTTTGGTACAATTTAAATTGGTTAGTATCAAACAGCAAATGTAAGTACATAATACAAGTATTCTCGTACGGTAACATGAACTTCGATTCGATACTTACATTCCTTGTAGCTTAAATAACTATAATCCACATTTTTGTATGTGGTGTACCCTTGAAACATCTGTTATTAAAGTTCAATTAAAATGAACTAAACTATGTAATACTACTTATACAAATACATAAACCATAAAAGGAAGATCCAATGAAATATTTATCAATGTACTTCCGTATGCTTATCATGTTTTATTAAATACTTTTCGTATGAATGCTAAATGTTAAGGACAATGTTAGTCTTGTAAATTCGCAGTGATGTCCTTCGAATTAATTCCTGATAAAAAAATCTATAGTCATGTATGCTCAAATATTCTCAACTTTTACTTAAACAAAAGTGAAATTTAATTAGTTATATAATTACAACACTGCAAAAGTGCAAAATATTTTAAATTGTAAGAAATACAAAGTAAATGTTATGCAAAATGTGACCTTAATGTAAAAGGACATCCGTCATAGTTTTTGGAAGTTTTGACCGTTAGATTTAATTAATCTGTTGAGATGGATTTCCTTTTAAAAAATATTTATGATTCTACAAACGACAATTTGATAATTTTTTATACAAAATTAATAAAACAATTTATTTTTTCTATGACCATATAATGGAAACTTGCATTTTTCTAATACTATACGCTGTTTATTTTACGTAGTACTCTATTGTCATCTCTAAAACTATAAGAGATACAGAGTTGGTTAAATTTGCTAAAATATATATCAAGAATGAACTAAAAAAATATTTTACGATCAGTGGTTCTTAAAATGTAAGTTCTAACCACGTCCTAACTTTATTATTTTACATGGCAATTTATATTTCTTATTAGGTCATTCGACCGAATGTGAGAAATAAGCAACTTTCTGCACTTGTTGCACAATATACTATTTCCATCTCAAATTTATCTGCAATATTCTTAATTTATTTGACACAGTTCGGAGGACAGTAATTTTAATTTGACAAGTATTTCAAATCATTTATTTAACCTAACTTTTTGAGTCTAAAACAAAGCTATAATAGCATCCAAACTTGTTTATTTATAGTTTATTCGAGTTCTCTAGCCACAGCGTAGAAAGTCGTGTCTCTTTTTTATAAAATTATGAGGTAATTATGAATATCTTTCTTTAATATAGTATTATTGTTATTTAATTGACTTACTGTTAATTTTCTGAGAAAGTGAAGTTAATTTGATATTACATTCTACAGAGTGCTTCAAAAACATACCAATAAAAATGAAGAGGACATCAAAATATGTATTGTACGTACACTGTTTTCTATGGCGCGCCGTTTCGGCAAATATTATTACTGTAAAAATAAATTTATTTTCCGTTAAAATATCTTTTTTCGTACGAAAATATAAAGATTATTGTTCAAATATATTTCATTGTTGTTTAAAAAATATTTTTTGTATAATTTTATTATTTTAAAATACAAAAAAAAATATTTTTTAAACGGTTAAGAAAATATTTTTTCGCAGCCTGTGAGTGGTATTATTTAATATAAAAATGAGCTTTATTATTCTACCGTTAGATGGCGTCGTTACCACTGCTATTTGATCTGGCAACCTTGTACTGTACACTCAACTACATAGGCTGTGAAACATATCCGGATTAAGCACTGGCAACAGATGGCACCACTGAAATCTCAGCAATAGGCGACATGCATATTTTTAGCATCAGCGCCTTTAGCGGCAATACTATAAGTTTTTTGAAAACAAACATAAGGTGTATATGGGTTTTACGCAAGTAATTCGCGAAATAATGTGTTTTTATTGTTTTTAAAATGGAACATGAATAAAAACAACTACATTTTCTTCACATTTAATACCTCGGATTCCCTTGTCTGCAAGAATTATATCTCCGCCTGTAATAAGTCTAAAATTCCATAGTTATTTGTAATAAATTAATCAATTGTTTTGAGTTTTTGGTATCGAAATTCATGTATAATTTTCAACATTATTCCAAACATACAGCAAAATTTACAAGGTAGGTTGATATTGTGTACTTTTGTACATTTAGTAGATACAATTAATATTATTGTTTATAAAATTTAACGCCTAGAAAAATTGCGCTAATGGTACAGAAAATTTTTCGAATCAAGAAATTTCCGAAGATTGGTTATGCAAAGACTAAAAATTTAGACTGTAGAAATCGGTAAATAAATTGTATTTTTATGCTAATACTACATCCCACAACACAACGTACAATATTCGATGTTTTATATTATTTTTTCTACGACCATTAAGATATTTGCTTGTTGTATGTTGTTATTGCTACGGCCTCTAGCAGCAAAACTATAAGTGTTATTAAAACAAACGTAAGGTGTATGCGGGTTTAACGCAAGTAATTCGCGAAATGATGTTTTTTTATTGTTTTTAAAATGGAAGAAGATTGAAAACAACTACATTTTCTTCACATTTAATACCTGGACCTCTTTTGTCTGCAAGAACTATATCTCCGCCTGAACTAAGTCTAAAATTCCATAGTTATTGAATGAATCAATTGTTAAAAGAATCCATGAGGTGCAATTCCAATTAAAAATTTAGCACTGAAAGTTCTCTCATAATTAGAATATGTAAAAATTCTATCGTCTATTTTATTAGAACAAAATACTGAATTCTAATTTCGGTACAGTCTATAAAACTGTGAAATTCTGGTAATGTTTTAAAAGAAAAATGCAAAAGTGCATCAATAGCTTTGCGTTCTAGTCAAAACACTACAGTTTTAAATTTTTTAATGAGCTAATTCAATAAATTCAAAAAAATTCTGCAGGCTGATAATATACATTCCATGGCCATATTATTAACGCATCATATTTTTTTATTTTCGAGGACTAGTTTAAAATTTTGATTCATTTATAAATAAATAAATAATTTTTTTTATTATGTGAAGTAACTATTTATCTAAAAATAGAGATTTTTGTTATGACTTGAAATGAAATATTAGTGACAATACGTATGAGGAAACTTAAAAACCTGTAGACAGTCGTATTTTATATTATTCCTGGAATGAACGTGTTTAAAGCTTATGGTATCGAAATTGAATTGTATCTGTTCATATAGGTATAATTTTGAACATTATACCCAACATACAGCAATATTTACAAAACAGGTTAATATAGTTTACTGTTATACATTTAGTACAATTAATATTATTGTTTATAAAAAATATAGGAAAAGCAAAAGATTTAACGCCTAGAAAAATTGCGCTAAAGGCACAGAAAAATTTTCGAAACAAGAACATTGATTGTGCAAAGGCCCATGATTTAAGAATTTTGGAAATCGATAAATGAAGTGTAATTTTGATCTAATACTACATCCCACAACACAACACATAATATTCGATCGCCTGTATGTTTTATATTATTTTAAACTTTAAAGTACAAAAAACAAGAAAGCAGCAAATTATCTTCCGTAACGCAACAGCTGACCGTTTGTTTTAATAACAGTTTTGCAAGTTTCGTCCAGTGGCGGCGCTGACTACAAGTCTGCACATCGCCTGTAGGGAAAATCACGAGTTTCAAAACACGAAGTATTGAAAAACATGTGGAAAAAATTATATCTGTACGAATAGATAAAATTCGATACTAAAAACTGAAAACAATTGATTCATTTATGACAAATAACTATGTAATTTTAGACTTATTACAGGCGAAGATATAATTCTTGCAGACAAGGGAATCCGAGGTATTAAATGTGAAGAAAATGTAGTTGTTTTTATTCATGTTCCATTTTAAAAACAATAAAAACACATTATTTCGCGAATTACTTGCGTAAAACTCATATACACCTTATGTTTGTTTTCAAAAAACTTATAGTATTGCCGCTAAAGGCGCTGATGCTAAAAATATGCATGTCGCCTATTGCTGAGATTTCAGTGGTGCCATCTGTTGCCAGTGCTTAATCCGGATATGTTTCACAGCCTATGTAGTTGAGTGTACAGTACAAGGTTGCCAGATCAAATAGCAGTGGTAACGACGCCATCTTACGGTAGAATAATAAAGCTCATTTTTATATTAAATAATACCACTCACAGGCTGCGAAAAAATATTTTCTTAACCGTTTAAAAAATATTTTTTTTTGTATTTTAAAATAATAAAATTATACAAAAAATATGTTTTAAACAACAATGGAATATATTTGAACAATAATCTTTATATTTTCGTACGAAAATAAATATTTTAACGGAAAATAAATTTATTTTTATAGTAATAATATTTGCCGAAACGGCGCGCCATAGTTTTCGTGTGTCTCATCCATTATTATATTTGTAGGTATATAATGCTATAAGTTTTGACATTTATTTACTTCAGAAATCACATGATTTCACCAGACAAGATGATGCCATCAATTATCACAACGTCGAAATTGTAACCACTTGTTGAAAGCCCACATACGCTAACGATATATTTTACTTTTATCGACTATAGAGACGAATTTTTTTTTATTAATATAACACATTTCAAAGTAAATTTAACAAAAAATCACAGTCAAAATTTTCTGTCGTATAAATTGAAGTAAAGTCGTTTTACTGCAATGTTAAACTGATTTTGTAATTGTTGAAAATATTGCCACATAGTAACATTACACAGGTATTTTTCTCTCAAATTTTTGCAAGTCTAGGATGTTAAATAACAATTGCAGAACATGAGTGATTTTTTTTTAATTTTTAAAGATATCTAAGTGCTACAGCACTTTTTAATTGTTTTAAAAGCAATATAAATATTTTATTTCATAAACGAAAACGAAATCTGTAATAAAACTAAAACGATTCATTTGAATGAAACTAGGAAAAGAAACAAAGAATTTTTACTTTTAGTAACACATTTCAATACTTACATTTTCTTTTGTTTATGACAAATAAAGTGATAAAATCACTTCATTTTATTTTAACGTATTATTATATGTAGGACATTTTGATTATTTTTAATGGTTTTGTAGAAGATAATTAAATTTCTATTATAATTTGTATTCTTGATAAAAATCAATGATTTTATTAAAAAAAATTGAAAATATGAAATATATTCAAACTTTTACTGTTGAAAAATAAAATAAAATAAAGTTGTGGGAAGTGCCCATTGAATCCGGTTTGAAAATTTGAAATAAGCGCATCGATATTTACTTAAATCTAAAAAAATAAAAATTATTGAACAAAAAAACTGAAATCCCAGTTTTTCCTTTTTCTTATTTTCACTAAATCATTCCAAAGTACGTACGCAAAGAAAACATTTCTTTATGTAACTTTGCCCGTAGAATCAATTAGTGACAATTATTATTGTATAATATTTATGAGCACTTGTATTTGATATGGAAAGTGTCAAATAATTTTTAAATTATTAAGAATATCAATAGAATGAAAATAAGTGATGTATTTAATTTTATGTTTTTTCCATGACACAAAATGGTATTAATTATTCATGTATTAATTCAAAGTCTTTTGTAAGTCACACATCGAAACACTGTTAAACTATTTCCCTATTCCGTACAAACTCTACATTAATAAATAATTTAACATTGAACAACTTTATTTTTAAAGATGAGAGTTGTAAATTACATACTTCTTACTTCAACGGCAGAATGCAAAATACTTGCTAACCGGTTTTTCTATTTTAAACGATATAAAAAGCTGCCACAAAACGTTAGTCATTTTAAAATAAAAAATATAAACTCGAAAATTATATCTAAGCAAGCGGTGAGTTTTTTGTAGAGTTGAAAAAATTGTAAAGTAGATTTTAATGAAGGAAGATTTTTTGACTGTATTTCCGGATTTTTTATGTCGTAATTCTTAATACTTTAATTTATAAAACTTTCAGTTTATAAGATGATTCGAACTTGTCTTATATAATTAGGTGAAATTGATCATTTGGTGATAACGCGAATTTAATATACTCATGTCCGCAAATGAATCGTTCTAGCACTAGTACAGAAAAAAAAACATTTTGAAATTATGTTACAACCAGGGCATGTAACCGGTTAAAAAAACCGGTTAATAAAAACCGGTAACCGATATTTTTAACGAAAATTGCGAACTTTAACCGTAATTTTAACCGATATTTTTCAGGCCGAAAATACCGGTAACCAAAAAAAAATAAACCGGTTTTAGCGAACATTAACCTTTATTTTAATATCATTTAGCGAGAAAAAAATTTAATATTTTTTTTATATCTGTTTTCTATTTGTATTTGAACATGAGTCATGACAGTTTTTACAATTAACATTTTATTGGAGAGTCATAAATGTAGGTCTCTTTGGCCGTTAAGGTTACTTAAAAAGTCCAAATAAATACGGCCTTTGTCAACACAGGCAAGTTTAAAATTGAAAAGTGACCTGCGTTTTTTTGAATAAATTACGGGAATTTTTGTGAATATTTATTAATTAAATTGTTTTTTTTTAATTGTTATATTTTCTCAGATGGTAATTTTTTATTATTTTTTTAAATTATTTATTCTATAATTTTTTTTAATCAAATATTTATAATTACTTTTTTTTAATTAATGTTAATAATTTTTTAAATTGATATATTAACCGGTTTAAACCGGTTTCCAATTTTTAAAAACCGGTTTTCGAACTAAAACCTTTATTACTATAACGTTCTCTATAAGGGTTAACCGTTAACCAGTATTTAATTCGGTTACATTCCCTGTTTGTAACTAACTTTTAGTAATTTCTAATTACAGTTGAATATAAAAAGTTACAATTTTTAGGTTTTTACTGTAAAATTTTTCATATACAGCTGAAATATTCCAAAAATACCCATGTATGAGTCCAAAATTTTGGTTTTTGATTGTTGACACCCTTTAAACCCAATTTTAGGTCAGGTTTGGGTTCCTCTTTACCCATTTTATGGTGTGACAAATTTCCAAATGTACTATACAATATGTTTAGACACTTTTCAACTCATTCTTGGGTATAAAATGCAACACAATCGTGTTAAACTTATTTTTTTAATTATGAACACCTAAATCATTGTTAAGCACTTTAAACCCATTCCAGGTTGTGAAATAACCCAAATAAACCCATTTTTAGGTAAAATTTATTGATTTTTTTGAAAAAAGCAAATTGATAGTCGCCGATGCGCTGATTTCAAATTTTCAAACCGAATTTAATTATCTCTTCCCATTCCTGAGATATTTAGCCTCAAAGTTGCACCTCAAAAAAGTGTGTTTTTTGAACATATCTCTAAAATGGGTAGAGATACAGTATCAACGATTACACCAGTCGATTCTACGCGCAAAGTTACATAAAGAAATGTTTTCTCCGCATATACGATCTTTGGAACGATTTGGTGAAAAATGAGAAAAACGAAAAAAACCTGAATTTCAATTTTTCGCTTGGAAACTTTTTGTCACCAAAATTTTTTATATTCTGGACTTAAGTAAATACAGATGCGCTGATTCCAAATTTTCAAACCGATTTCAATTATCTTTTACCGTTCTCGAGATATTTGTGTTCAAAGTTAGACCTGAAAAAATCAGTTTTTCAGGAATAATTCTGAAATGGGTTCAGATACGACTTTGGCGACCTCACCAATCGATTCTACGGGCAAAATTACATTTTTGTACCAATTTTCAGATTTTTATTCCAATGGATACAAAAATTAACCGGTTTAAACCGGTTTCCAATTTTCAAAAACCGGTTTTCGAACTAAAACCGTTATTATTATAACGTTCTCTATAAGGGTTAACCGTTAACCAGTATTTTTTTTGGTTACATGCCCTGGTTACAACTATAAAACAATTGATACAAAGAAATTCAATTGTTAAATGCTGTGCCCGACTGTCAGATGTAGACGCCCATACAGAACCTTCTTCACGAAAAGGCAAGTAAAACAATTATTATTTCGATTTATTATGGCCTATAATGCACCTCAAAGGGATGTTGAAATATTTTTATTTATTTAATTCAATTGTTTCATATTGTCAATCAGTTTGTAATGATTATTGTTAAGTGAATTCACAATTAATAATATCTATTGCAAATGGTCGGCAAATAGAGAGTTTCTGGACGATTTTGAGTTCTAGTCATAATGGGACGGAAGCTATCTCGGGAACTATAAGAGCTACAAGGTCGGTTAAATTAGCAAACAATTTATATTTTATAAGACTACCTTAATGAGTGAAACAAAATTTTTTTTCGACCAGTGATTTTCAAAATACGTGGTATAACTTTCTTATTTTAAATAGGAACCTACATTTTTCATTTGCTTATTCGATTCAGTATTTTTTTCTGAATTCAACGATATCCATATGTAATAATCTTACATAACAAAATTTTTGAGAAATAATAGAAAAAAAAAACATTTTTCTCAAAAATTAAAATATTTTTGGGAAGTGTGGATGGATTAAAATAAAAATAATTATAATATGCTTGTATTACATACCTCATAATGTACCTCGTACTAACGTAATTAATAAACAATAATATATGCTTGTAAGAATATCGAACAAACAATTTCCTAGCTTTAAAGAAGTTTAATTTAAAATACAGGGAAGCAATTTACAGAGTAATATTAAGTAATGAACAAGCGTGGAGGTAAGAAGTAACGATTTTCCTGCGGTCACTTCCACGTCCGTAGTAAGTGCAAATGAAGTAAAAAATCAATGTGGTGTAAGTAGTTAGTGGGTTGCATGTAAAACTATTGATTTTAGGTGCAAGTTGAATTATTAATGTGGCACGACGTACAGTTAGTACTCTGCTGGTCTGAATCACCTCCGCTGAGGAATTATTGTAATTATAAGAACCTTGGTCTGGTTTGCACTCATTAGTGCCGACACCTAACTGTTTTACATTTATTTATAACTACTTATTTGAATAAGCGTTTATATCATTCATACATCATCTGCTTAAACGATATGACAACAAAGCTATGCAAATATGCAAATATGTCTCTTAATAGAATCGGCTGCGATTGTTAAAATAATCAACAAAACATTTGCAACTAAAGAATGAAAAATGAGAAAAACGAAAAAATCGATTATTATAATTTTTTTATACTCAAGTAAATATCAATGCGCTGATTTCAAAACCTGGAATCCTACTGCGCCTTTTCGATTTTATGCTGACGCTTTATTAAACAACTTTTGTTTATTTTCAAAATCTATAACTTTACACCAAAGTTGTGTTAAAACAAAGCAAATACTCATTTTTGTGTTCAAAATTTTGATATTGGGAAATAATGTATTTTAAATTTTCATATGGAATTTAATTATCTCCTTTCGTTCCTGAGATATTTGCAGTCAAAATTGCACCTTAAGAAAGCGTTTTTTGGTTATATCTTTAAAATGGGTTGAGATATAATCTCAATTATTATACCAATCGATTCTACGGGCAAAATTACATACGTATACGAATTTTTAGATTTTTATACCAAAGGATACAATTTATAGGAAATTTTTTTCGATTTTTGGCCATTCTCAGTTTTTTCCTTCTAGAAATTCTATCTGTTGACTGAAATCTGAAAATTAGTATATTTATGTAATTTTGCCCATAGAATCGACTGACGAAGACGCCGAAACCGTAAACCTAACCATTTAAGGGGTATACCTAAAAAACCTGTTTTTTAGGTATAACTTTAAATTCAAATATCTCAAAAATGGGAAAAGATAAATGATTTCTATTTGAAACTTTGAAATCTGCGCATCAATATCTACTTTATTCTGGGGACAAAAAGTTTCAAGGAAAAAAAATGAAATTTAGTTTTTTTGTTTTTCTTATTTTTCACCTAATTGTTCAAAAGAACGTATATGTGGGCTTCTTTATATAACTTTTCCTTTAGAATCGATTCGTAAAGTAGTTGAGATTGTATTTCTACTCATTTTTGAGTTAATTGTAAATCGGAGGGATTTCCCAATATGTGACGATAAGACTAGCCGACCTCGGCCATAAACCTCATTTATAAATAGTTTTCAAAATGATTTATCCAAAAATAAATCCATTAGAGAATTTAACCGAATTCATCATTCGTCTGTAGTAAATTTAGTGGAATTTTAACAGCATGTTACATTTTTCTCACCATCACGAGGTCCTTTTCGAAAATAAAATTAATCTAATTTTTTTTAAGAAACAGAGGGTGGTAATAACTGCAATCATTTATGTATTATTTTAGAAAAAAAAAATTACCAAAATTATACGCAAACATTATATCAAGTACGCACTAGGCTCTGATTGTATAGTTTTATTTTCCTAATATTTTCTAAAATACTCTGTTAAATTTTTTAATCTACATTGTGCCCTGGATTTAAGATTTTCTAATTTTTTATGTGTCCAATATTTCAAAATATATTGAAAGAATTAATATATATTTATATATGTATGTAGTGAAGCGTTACGATTAATTTTTTGCATATTAGAAAGTGTTTTGTTTATACATAAGTATGTTAATCTTGATGCAGTTTTTCAAGTGGAATATTACTCACACTCACACAGTGTAATAAGTAACATCATTTTCCATTGTTACATCACATAGGAAAGTGGGCATTATAAGAGAAGAATGCAATTAAATGTGCTCCAAATTACAGTAGTCTGAAGGTAACGCATACTGCGAGGCCTAATTAGCTCAAATACTAATTATAATACGAACAGTCAAGGTTAACTTAGTTTTCACTTTTCAAAACATTCAAACGATTCCTTATACTATATAAAAAAATATATACGTTATATTTACATAGTTTTTATATTTAAAAAATATTAAAATGACATAATTTATTCTCGTGTACGGACGGTGACAATAATTTCGGCTCCGCAAGCTCCGCCTCAGTTCATACTTTGATGCAGTGGCGTCCTTAGACTGTTTTTGGAAGGGGCGTGTGCCCCTCCTATTTAAATTTCCTCATCCTTTTTTTATATACAATATTTTTATATACAGGTGTGCAACTAAATACGGAACATAGGACTTCAAATATGGGATATCAAAAAATTGCGGATACTCTCTCTCCTGATAAATTTAGAGTAAAAATACAAGAGTACAAAGTTGTTCAAGATTAAATTCTACGTCAAATAAGGTCATAATTGTTGCAACAGCAGGTGTACATTACGAGATATATTAAATATAAAATGTAATAGTTTCGATAAAAGTCAGACAGCCATGGAAATAAAAAAATTTCCATATATATTTTTAAGGATATCACTGTTAAATAAGAATATTTAATATAATAATGAATTTTTCCAAATTTTCATACTATTACAATACCCATGTTGTACTGTTGGTAACATTGTACATTTTTCTCTCTAGAGATAGAAAAGCAATTTTTCTCACTATATCGCAAGAAGAAAGAAAAAAAAATTATTGAAACAATACACAATTGTTTACAATTTATTTATTTTTTATAATTTTTCTGAATTTCTATTTCAACTGTTTTCGTCGTAGCTTATAATCATATAAGCTGTCTTGGGTTTTTCTTTTTTTAAATAAAGATAATACATTATCATAATTCATGATAAACCAATTTAGATAAAATCATATATTTTAGATTTTGTCGTATGATAACATTTACTAAGGTCATATACTCAGACTTGCAGTTTATATTATTTTGACTATAAATGGAAACAAAAGAAATAATTTCCATACGTGATATAATGTGCAGAAATCACAGCTTCCTTATTATTCTGCACGATTATTGTTTTGTTTTATAAACAAAGAAACATCTGCCAAACATAGTAAACAACTTACATCTTTAGCAAACCAATAGGAATGTACAATATAAAAGGCATGCTACTTATACCGTACCATGTCCTTGGAATCAGAATAAATTTACTTGTTCGTTTGTATGTGGCATATGTGTATGTAAATAACATATTTAGATATTACCACCTGTGTGAGAATACACATCTGCACAAAATCCTCTATAAAAGTAACTGTTTTCTAAATTTCACCTGCTTCATTTACATTTTAATTACTTCATTATTATTACTATTTGTCAGATAAAAGTCATCTATGTGGTGACCTCTTCATGCCAGCTAGAGTTCCTCATATATTTTGTTTATTTTTTTAACACATTTTCGAAATCATTTACGCATCATTAATTTGTAAAAATAACACTACCTTGGCATAGTATATTGTGCAACAAGTACAGGAAGTCGCCTATTTCCCACGAGATGTGAAAGTTTCGGCACGAGTCGAAGTCGAGTGCTGGAATCACACAAGTTAGAAATAGGTAATTCTGCACGATTGGCACACTATACTTTTTCTACGACCACACTGCTAAACGTTACAGAACAAAAATACATGCACGAAAGAGAAATGATTTCTCACACTTCACACATCCACAATTGTGGGAAATATGCAACTTTTATACTTTATCAGTGTGAGAAAAGTGCCACTTTCCATAGTGGTCGTAGAAAATAGTATATTGTACAACATGCATGGAATGATACTCATTTCATACGAGTAAGAAAGTTTGTAGCATGAACCGAAGGCGATATATTTGCATCATTCATACTCGTATACGAGACACTCCAAGCGAGTTGTGCACTATACCTTTTCTACGACTACGATATTATTCGGTATGACAATGAGTATCCTAGCAACTAGCTATGAAACAAAAATTAAACAATATTATTTTTCATAAATGCCAAGTTTCAAGTTATAAGATAAAAATTAAATGTAATAACGGAGAAATTCTTAATTTAACACCTCCAGCTCCAGATGTTATAGAAGCTGCGAAATTAACGTCTATAAATTTATTACCGGAAATTTTGAGAAAAAATCTGATATGGGTCCACACATACGACTTCCTTTTACCTACGTCTATTAAATTATATACATTTTTTGCTGCACTTCATTTATATAATTAATTAATGTGTAATGTAAAATAATTTGATTAAACTAATCAATGTTTAGAGATTATGTAAGCCATATTATTAATATGAGAGATGTATCTTAGAGGGGGCAGTTATTGTAGTGTAGTGCTGCTGTTAAGAAGTGTCAGTAAAATAAGGATTGTATATATAATTGTGGTGTATTATTTGTTCGGGTGAGTCTACCTCATTGTGATTTTCTTACAATTTGAAAGTGAGATTCGATTCTCCAAGTGGACAGTTACACAATTCCTAAAATATTAGTTATTATTAGAAGTAAAAATATTTGGTGGCATATGTGGAACAATTAGTTTTTTGCAAAATTGTTAGATATAAATTTATACCTCACGTTGTCTATAGTTACCGGTAGATATGAAAATTTGTATACCGGTTTCATGATATTAAGCTTTTGTTTACATAAACAAAAGTAAGCAAGGTAACTAATTCCTATTTGTATACCATGTAATTTGGCAAGACAGTATGGTAATTAATATTTATTCACAATTATTATAGTAATATGCCGATTCCTAACTTTTTGGAGGTTTGGAAGTTAGTCATTCCTAACTGTATTGACAAATCTCTTGGGTTGGAAGTAACAAATTGCACTTCCATCTCTTGGGTTGAAAGTATTTATGTAGAGGTTGCCTAGTAACATTGTCATAAATCTCTACAATAAAATAGGTTAAAACAAATTATAATAGTTGTCAAAAAATACTGTACCTTATATACCTCGGTGGGAGTTTCATTTCACCTCGCGCTATATCTCACCTCGAGGCTTCGCCTCTCGGTAATATATATAGGCCCTCAGCTGAAATGAAACATTTCCCACCTCGCATATAAATAACTATTACTGTATACAGAATTGTCAAAGTAACATGAGACAATTGTCATATCATATGAACCTACACAGACTTGATCATGAAAACGTTACTCAAAAGAGATGTTTAAATAATATTTATTAATAACATGAAACTTGTAAAGTATTGAACAAACCACGGATGTTATAAATCATACTAGGCTTTAGATGTCTTAAAATAGAAATCTGCGGCAGTTATGATACTCATAACTATCCTAAGTATGTTAATAGCTATTACAATACACTGTGTCCGTAACAATAACAAACATACAACAAGCAAATATCATAATGGTCGTTGAAAAAAAAATATTACATACGTACCTTTTACTAGGTAACAATTCTAATGGTAAACGAGTAATAAATTAATAAAATTTTCATTACATGTAGCTATCAACACAATCGATGAAAGAGAGAGTAATAGTGATTATTTCGTAATAATTTATTTATTAACCCAAAAATTAATTTTCAATGTAAATTTCTTTAAAAATTGTTTTGTTAACGCCTATCGACACAGATATAAACACTTGTTAAAGTCTGGCTAAGCGTCAATTTTTTGCTCATTAACAATTAAGTACGCTAACAATTTAAGTACTTTCTGCAGGAAAAACTGCAATGACTTTTACAATTCTAAAGTGAAACCATTCGTTTCTTTTCTGTTATGTAATTCAGCAACTCATCCACTCGCTGTGCCACATTCGAACCCGGCCAAGAGCAAAGTCATTTGGCGTATGAATCACTGCGGCACACCGCTGCAATAAAAACCCAAGCCGTTATCTCTTCTTGTAACACATTACTATATCCAGAGACGCCTACATCCAAATAACGGATGTTTTTTGCAGTGTAGGCGATAGTTAATGATATTGTGTTGTACAGAAGTATATTTACTTCAAATCCGCAAATTTATGTAACTGTAATATGAAAAAACGGGCAGCGGTGGTTCACTTGGTTAGCGCCGAATTGAGCGAAGTGAGATTTGGGATCTGGGGTTCAAATCCCAACTTCGACAATTCAAATAAAATTACCGTTGGGTATGAGTGGTTCGGAAGTCACTTGCAGAGGCTTTAGGCTTTAGACTGACAACCTATCCACCAAAATGCAAGTAAAATAGTCATGGAATAGATGAAGTTCACTTCTCAATTTCGCTTACGGTCAAAATTCTTCTAATGTTGTAGTGCCAATGATGATGACCAATTAACATACTTATAGAAAATTGTTATTTATGTTTGATATTAACATATAGTTGGGCCACGATAAGAATGACGTCATGTACAAAATATGTTTATATGCAGCGATTAAAATTTTCTAATAATGTAGGCAACCAAATATATATTTGAGCTAATTTTGTAATTTTTTCATAATTTTGTTCAAAATTTTAAATAATATATTAAAAAAAATATTGCCGAAAAAATAACACAAAATTAAATACAACAACCAATTTTATTAAATATAGTACATGTATTATTTAACATTGTGTTTTACAAAATTCAATATTCAATCTCAGTATATGATATCTACTATATTATACAGATATTGTAGGTTAGAATCATATCTATAAATGAATAAAATTAATTATTTATATAAAAATATTATATTAGAATAGGGTCCCACAAATCCAGATTAATTTTTTTCTTGAATGAATAGGTAAAGTGAAATATGTTGGTGTATATTTAACTTCTTACATGTGTTTAAAATAAGAGAAATGATATTTTTTTAAATGTCTTCAATTTTAAAACTTTCAACGTTGCGTCACCTCTTCCGGATACGGAAACCATGTCTCTACCGTTTTATTGTAGAACTATCATTCAGTTTACATGGGCTAGGTGACCGATTTCTAAATTTTGTAGATATGATAGCTTCCAAAAAAAATAATATTAGGTGTACACATAAATAATTTACTCAGATGTCTCAATTTTAGGTTAGAGTTCATGCAGTGTAAATTTGTGTGTGACAGAAATGTCTTTGTGGAGTTTAGGAAGACGTGACATCGTGAATTTAGCCCATGTGTATGAAAATATATTAGCAAATATATGAATGAAACGTTGCATGTTTCATATTATTTTTTTACTATATTTATTAAATGAGCCAGATTTTACAAATTTATTTAAAAAATGGATAACTTTTTCTTTTTTAATGATCCCATTTTTTTACAAGGATGAAATCTGTTATTTTTGCTATCCATATTGTATTATGAAATATCCCAGAATATAATAAATTTCATTCATAATTTTCTTTATTACATTTTGGAATCAGAAACTTGTATGTACGCCCTCTAATGCGGGCGTAAGTTGTCTTTTATCGCCCGACGGCGTATAAAGTTGATAAGCAATAGATACTCAAACGAATTAAAATTGTGTTTAATGAATAAATTTTAAACAACACAATAAATTTCATTAATTAAGTATCTAGCATTTACAGAACTTTTCAAATTTCTTTTCATATAAATCTTTTGAATATTTAGAAACCAACTTGGTCTGTGCAGCCTCAAATTTCATTAATATTTTCTCAAAATTATCAGTACTTGATGTTCCACATATATTTAAAAGTGACAGTGACACTTATATAAAATAGAAAATGTTGGAGATACCGTTGTAGTCAAAATCTAATTAATTTCTTCAGCGTAGATATAACAAAATATTTATATCCATTTTTTACTATATGTATTATGAACAAATAATATAATTTTTATAATAAATTCACTAAATTATATTTATTTTTAGGTGTAGTGCGGGCCGCACGAAAAATGTTTGAGAGTCACTGGAAAAACAACAGACGATCGCACACAAGAAAATTTCCATTTATTTCTTTAAAGTTGTATTGTGAAATTATTGTTAAATAGTGGCTAAATATGTTAAATTACAGATACAATTTGTAGTGAAAGTGTTTTAAAGTGTCTGAACTTTATATTTTCTATTGAGTTTTGCTGAAAAAATCCTTGAATCGAGTTTGCTGACATCAGAAAGGTAGGAAATTTGACATTTTATAAAACATACAAATCGCAATTTATTATCGTTGTTGTAACTTTACTAATAACATAAAATATTTAATTTAAAAATGATTTTATTACTACAAAACATGAGTTTAATATTATAATAAATTACAAAAACTAACCTTAAAAATGAAAAATTTTAGGTTGACCTAATTCAACTACTATTGTACTTGTTGTGACGGTTAACTAGCAACCAAACGACGTTGTTTAAACAAAATAGCTCATAAAATAGTAAACAATAAAAATGTTATTAAGAAAACGATTGATTTCAAGGCATACATGATAATGACAACATTAGTTGTTTCTATTTATAGTCTACTTGCATTTACAACGTGTATTTAATATAGAGAAATTAATTTTAATTTATGTTAAACTCACTTTCACTAAAGTATAGTTTATTTTGAAAATTCTTTATCACAATGGAAAAGTAGCATGTGATTTTCTGGTTCATGTTGTACTTTACATTTAAAATTATGGATATATTCATTCGCTTTTTAATTGTAGATAGTACCTACATCATAGAAGTGTAAGACATGTTTATATTAAAATTATTCAAAGATTCTCCTCCATTTCTTCTGAAACTGTTGGTTGTATTTCTTATTTAAAAGAAATATTTAGGACAAATGGACTAATAGTCATAGGCGTAGACTACATGGGGGCCTAGGGACTCATGCCCCCAATGTGACATTTCCTCACAGCATCAGTAATAAAGCCCTGAATTATTATTATTTTAAAGAACTATTGTACCTCCTTCATTTTTAGTAACTGTTTACTACCCTAAAATGGGTTTGAGTTGCAACCTTAAAAATATAACCAGTGAATTCCTCACATCAAAGTATCTGTGTATTTGCTTTAATTCACTGTCTGGTGAAACCAGAGCATATTCTAGAGCAGCTTTAGCTGATTAGGATTATGTTCTGGTTTAGTGGGTCAGGAATTAGAGTACTCAGAAGTGTTTACTCTAATTCTAGGTCTGCTGAAACCAGAGCACATTTTGGAGCAAATTTAGCTGCTCTGGATTGTGCTCAGGTTTCAGTGAGTCAAGAATTAGAGCACTAAGAATGTTTGCTCTAATTCTAGGTCTGCTGAAACCAGAGCACATTCTACAGCAATTTAGATGCTCTTGATTGTGCTCTGGTTTCAGTGGGTCAGTAATTAGAGCACTTAGAAGTGTTTACTCTATTCTAGGTCTGCTGAAATTTTGAAAAGTCGGCGCCCATGCTGATCATTTTATGTAGAAAAAAATAATTTATGTTGTAAGTGGCAACCAGCTACCACAACATGCATTTTTATAAATGGTAACCTATATTTTTTTTAATTGATTTTTTTTTAATTTTACGTATTTGTTACTTAATTATCGATTGTTGGTACAGTATTATATTTTATAAATTTGAATATTTCATTGTGACGTTTTCCTAAAACTAGTCGCAAAATTTTTTGTAATTTTTCGAATGATTATTGTAAAAACCATTTTATTTTTGACTACATGATTTTATTATGTTTTCACAATTTTTTTATAATTCAACAAAATATTTTATATATCTTACTTTCACTCCCCTGACATTCTTATGGGGTCGAAACTGGAACGAAGTAAAGCCATCCCAATTCTCACTGACATCCAGAAAAATATTGCCCTATTCCTATTTAAGGATTTATGTCAGCCAACTCAGTATTTTAGATTTTCCAATTTTTATAAAGTTGTTTAAAAGTTCAGTTAATGATGTCGGAACTAAAGACTAAATAAATTGCAAAAAACAGATGTCCAACCACAGAAACAGAATACAATTTACAGTAACCGCAACTAACATTATGTTTTTTTCTCGTTAAAAATAGATAACAATAAAATTTCATTGATTTCAAAATATGTGGCAACTGACAACGTTTTTCAGGCGTACGCTTTATAGACATTTTAGTCGTGAAATGTTATACGATGCACTTTAAGTAAATGTCTCAGTTATGTAACGAATTGATAATGTGGGTATATGAAAATAAATAAATACATATATCACCAAGCCTTATTATCCTTTGCTTAGTGTGTCAGTTTTATCATAGCTTCAATAATGATTGATTTGTAGTTCCATGACAATGTACACTGGCGACATTTTACGGGCATTCAAGCTAGTATGGAAAATGTACACGGAAATTATATTTATGAAAAAAAACATTCTCAAATTATTTTCGCTGTTCTCTTCATAATTTTTTATCTGTTAAATCAGAAAAAAAATATTAATTGCAGATTTTTAAAAATAAAAATCATGTTTCATAATAACAAAATTAGCAGAAATAGTTATTTACAAATGAATTGTGAGAAAGTCATTTTTCCAGATGAGGCAATAGAACGAATCCGGGAAAAAGTTTACGCAAGAGGTTTGTACATTATTTTTTATTTTTCGCGCCTTCGTCCCATTAAGACTAGTAGGTACTGTAGAAGTATAGAACTCAAAATCGTCCAGAAACTCTCTGTTTGCAAAATGTAGGGATGCCAGTTTAAATATTTTAGCATTACATTCTGTCACAAATTTTTATTTTATTTTATTTTATTAGAAATGTAAAACGTTAATTAAAACAACTATCTTTGATTTATTATTCATATTATAATCGTGTTGTACGATTATAATTACGTTCATTGATGAAAAATATAAATTTACATTTGTTTTATTTATTAGTTTAGAACAAATGTCACTAAATGTTTTGAATAAAACAAGTGAATTGTTTATATATCCATGCGAACCGAAAATGTTACTGATATGGGAACCTATAGTGTATAAAATTTTAAGTAGTAATAATATTTCTTTAATGCCTAAATTAAAAGTGTCATCAGCGCAAACAATTTTATGTATCACACGCCCAGAAACTTTTTTCTGAGATCTCGCATTATTTGCAGCCCTCGCTTTCAACTCGGCTTGTCAATATCAGCTCGCTCTCGCAAAAGTTCAGTTTCTGGACTAGTGATACAAATAACTATTTATGCACGATTCCTATACTTTCTTTATCAAGCTACCGGGAGGTAAAATCTTTCAATAAATAAAAATGTTTAACTCAGGATTTTCCAAATTACTTTAAATTCCTTAAGAATATATAAAAATAATGCTTTTTGCAAAATAAATATTTATAATTACAAGTAAATATGAATAGATGACAAATTAAAAAATAAATAATCAATATTTCTGGATTTTCCAAAATAATATATTTCTATTTAAATGTATGATTTACAAGTCTACAGTATTTCTCAGTAATAGATAATGTATTCAAAAGATATGGTAACACAAAAGACTGTACATAATTTAAATAGTTTTACACTGGTAGCAGTTAAGCCCAAAATCTGTTAATCCATATTAAGGAGTGTATAATTTGGACACCCCTTTGTTAGAAACAGTAGGGGTTTGTTTCATCCTGCTCATTAAATTACAAAACCCTTTTAAAGTAGACAGGAATTAGAATTTAAAATTTTGTATAGCTAACAATATTATTTTAAAAATACTGTACCGTTATATTTGAAACGGTTAAAATTATGGTATACCAACAATGGGTATTAGGTAAGATTTTTACCTCTTTGATAAGGGAGGTATTATGCTAAAAATAACACAATAAGATTTTGATGAATAAGCACGTTTCAATTCGATAATAACATTTTACGACGTCTGTGGGTGTTTGTATTTATGTGAACTAATTTTGAATACATGATTACTCAAATTATATGAAGCAAAAGAAAATTAAGAAAATTTAGATGATTTTTTGTATATTGTGGAAACAGTTTTTATTTTATTCGAAGCTCAAAACACTATTATTATCTTGATTATTTTTGACGTTTCTGTAAACCAATGAAATGTTTCATTGTTTGCACGTGTATGCATTTTAACCAATCCTTGCTTTATTATAATGAGTACAAAACTCTAGAGATTATTTTCAAAAATAATATCTCTGATATTTGATTATATTGACATATATCAGATCCTGAAAAACAATCTAATAAAATAAAACTAAATTTCGATAAATTAGAAAATAATTCTTTAGTTTTTTGCAATTTATTCTCACTCTGTTGTTATATTATTTATGACAATAGGTTGCTAGGTAAAAAACATTGTTAACATCTGCCAAACTAATTGGTTTACTGTATTACTTTCAAAATAAAATATTCTCAGTATGGAAATCCTTCGATCATTCATGAACTTATAATTTTATAACATCTAAGACGTCAAGCGTTTACCAAGCAACATTCTTTCGATAAACATAATGATTTTTTTATACTTTGCGTTAAAAATTATATCGAAGTAAGAGTTTAATAATATAAAATAATGTTGAACTGTTTTTGGTATTTTTGTTGTTGTAAAATTAGTATTTCTAACAATTGCACCCAACTATAAATGTCAAATTGATAACCTCAAATATTTTTGAATGTTTTTTTAATACATCTTATATTATTTTGAGTACGAAAATGGAATAAATTAATTTCAAGGGAAATTAAAATTTCATAACTAATAATGTATAGATTTATAAATATTTTCATAATATTTAAATGCATATTGACAGATAAATGTGCCCAACTTCATTCAACAGATAATAAGTGAAGTAAAGTATTGTTCCACTCATGTTTTTGGAGCACTCATCACTGCGCTCGTCGAGCCCCAAACAAGTCGTGGAACAATATACTGTCTTATAAAACTTGTATAATAATTAATAATATACTATTTAACTACCGTTTACTTGGTAACCCTAGTCACCTAGGTGAATAATAAATTATTATTGTTCTAGGACGATAATAAAAACTCGCTTTTTAAAGAAATGTACAATTTAAATGTGTCATCTAATTTAAATAAGAAAATCAAATAAAAACAAATAAAAAATCTAAATTAAGGTTAACAAACTGAAGCGTCAGATATAAAAAGAAATGCAAGCTTCTTCATTTTTGTAAAAATTAAGAAAAAAATAAATATTAATTTCAAAATCTTTGTTATTATCAATATATAACAGTTGAAAAGACTATTATTGACCAACGCCTTGTATCTCTCGGTTGCTTCGCACAAATTAACGCTAGGTCAAAAATGATACTCTTCTAAACCTTAAATTTAAAACAATACTTTGTAGTTTACATAGAACTTCTAGTTTCACGAAAATTTGAAAATGACATTAGTTTTAATCATAAGTTACGCTATGTACGTTCTATAAAACAGATTAATTATTAATATTTTAAGAATATACAAGTTTAAGAAGAGTAAATTAAAAAATTAATAGCGCGAGGCAATCAGATTTTTTAAAGTGAAATCAATTTTCCTGTGAATCTGGTCTGCCTTGCACACTTTCATTTGTTTTTCATTTTCACCGCTGTACGGTTGTCTAATGTTTATCAAATACGTCACGTGGTAGAAAACAAACGCACATCATAGTTGAAAGCGCCAACGACGCGATGTCATTGAACTGTGTATATTTTTAAACCCAGGAACATTTAGGATACGGGCCAGAATGTGCATCAAAAAAACGCACACAAAGTTACATTACATCTGAATAGCTCACTTTCTCAATGCACTTCCTGTTTGTTATAGTAGGCCATGAATTTTCAAATTGACGTCTCGAGATGTCGTACTTGTTTATTTTTACGATAACAAATGGCAGTTTGTACAGTCACGTGTTTGTTTATACAAATTCAAATGTTTTAGTGTTGTGGATATCATGGCATACTTGAATAAATATTTGACAAATGTAAACACCATTTCGTATTTTATTTATTTAAATGGCGCTTGCTCAATATTACAAATAAATGTTAAGTATTGGTTAATGTTATCATATACATTATATATTTCATATTAGACAAATATATCCTTCACAACTTAGTATACTGGGTTTGCAAAAACGGGCCCTACACCATTTTTTTTAATAACAGAGTGAAATAAGATTTTAGTAGTGAAAAAGCGACTGAAAAATATGTCGTGGTAAGCGAGATATAAATTTTTAAAGTGAAAATTTTGTTGTGCAGAGTATTGATTATTTCATACTTACAGTTTTTGCTCTAAATCTATGAGGAGAGAGGGTATCCGGTATTTTTTAAAATCTCTATGTTCTGCATTTCTTTGCATACAAATTTTATGTATAAAAATATTATTAGGCAAACAATAGTAAGAACAAAAAAATAAATTATAAAGTCAACAAAATGCTGCGATAAAAGCTCTTTGAAATAGTTTATAAAAAAGTAAATTGACTTCTACGATCACAATGGAATGTGGCACTTTTCTCACACTATATAAAGCTTGAAAGTTGTGTATTTCCCACAATCGTGGGTTAAAATGTGAGAAATCATTTCTCACTTAGTATTTGCCAACACTGAGAATGTGCGAATATACAATTGTGAGGTTATCTATGCCATATTTTTTTTATGGCAAATTACTTCAGTGCATGTATTTTTATTCTGAAACCATTAGCAATGTGGTCGTAGAAAAAGTATAGAGTGCCACTCGTGCATTACCTATTTCTCACCTTAGTTTAATTTAAGAATGACAACTCTTGTCAAAATATTTCAAATATATTTAAATTTAAGTTTTTTTTGCGACGACCATGCAAAAAAGTAATAATTTTGGCATGTGAGCAAAAAGTGTTTACTGGTTTAAATTTTTGGAGATCGAGATGAAGTCAAGTTCTTGAAAATCACCTTTAATCGGTAAGAAACACTTACTGCCCTTCGCACGAAATAAGTATAAAAAAAAATAATTAATTTTAATTAAGACGCGCCCATAATATATCTAGCGATTAATTTATGGTAGATAATATCATAAAAATGTTAAAATCGGATTGTACAGACCTTGATATGTCCTTTATTATCAAAATCTCGATATGGAAAAGAATAGATTGTTTATAATCGCTATACACAATTTATTACAATTGTAATAAAATTCTCTTGTTTCCAAACATGTACCTACATATAAACATGAAATTAATTATACAACATTTTTTGTTACTTAAAATAACAAATGTGAATAAAGATCAATAAAACGACTTTTATTAAAAAAGAAATAAAAATCTTTCATATTTTTCTTATCACTATATCACATAAAAAATAAAACCTACATTCAAACATTGTTTAACTTTCAACTATTTCACAAAGGAAATAGCAAAGTAGGCCACGTTTTTCAAAACAAATAAACATCGACATATCCGCCGTCGTATGTTATTGCCAAAAGTGATTCTCTTTTGTCCTTTTGTCACTTATGAGAAATAGAAGAGATCGAATTTTTGGCAGCGAATAGTAAAAGTTTAATGGGGTCTAGTTTTTCTAGAACGCTGACATAATCTCGGAAACTACAGGTTTGACATTTGAGGTAAATAGTAGGAATTTTATTTAACAATTGTTTAAACGTTGATAAAAAATGAAAGACTTTCTTATGTATTATTTATTATAATTATAAATTATTCTATTATGATTGCAAGAAGCAAACTCATCTGAAATTTAAATTAATTTAAAATTCATTTAATGGATTCAAGAGAAATTGTTAATACGTACTTCTAACTTGTACAGTAAAATAGTTATCGATAGTTGATAATATTGTTAATATTTAATTAGAACCATTAAAATTTTATTTGGGTATGTATTTGATCTTACAATTTTATTATTAAATAATTATTGCAATTTTTACAATTAAATTAATAAATTATTAAAAATTTAAGGAAAAGATTTATTTAGTTATATTCATTATACCTTTTGCCATTATTTTTAATTTACAACAAAGACACTTTTACTCCGAATAACACATACTATTTATTCTTCAAACGCAGATACTTTAAAAAATAAATTGCTATATAGCATTCAATTTGTAAGTAACATGTCATTTGTTGATCATTTTAGTAACTTTATTATCTAGGGTTATAATGACATGCAGGCTAGTATTACAGGTTTCTATTGAAGAAGTTATTTCTTATTGGCTGATTCTACATGGTTTCTATAAATATTTATTTATTTTACTTTGACTCTGGCGGCGTAAAAGTAAAAATTTCTATGTTAAGGTCGGAAAAGATGACACTTTTATGACGTTTGAAGATAAAATATTTTAATGCTTAATACATAACACACACCCATTCTAGCATGAGTGTGCATCCATCACAAAATATCATCGTACGCCACTGGTCACTGGAATTTAAACTTTTCACGACACAAGTACTTTAGGTACTTGAAACCCTGTTCCATCTAGGAATGGTGTGTTTTAATAAGAAAATTGTAGAAATATGTTAGGTGAGCTTCGTTAAATATAATGAACATTTAATTAAAATTCAAATAAATTTGTTGTACGGTTTATTTTATTTTTAAATTGCAAAAATCAATAGTCTGAATTATTTCTTATTGATTATTGATATCCTTTTTTAAATGTTAAATAGTTAGTTAAATAGTTTGTTTCTTAGTGAAAAATCAATAAATTATTGTATGAATTTCGCAACAAAGGTTTTAAATGATCTTTATGATTATCTTTTATTTTTTATTACTATATTCATGAAATATTTTAATTTTACATTATTTTGTTATAGTAAGTTTTAAAAAATCACTTAATACTTATAGATTTATTTCACAACAGACTGCAAGATTTTAGAATCTGTCTTCGTTCTCTCGCTCTCTCTCTCTCATGTTGCCCTTTCGTTCTCCAATAACCCTGAGTCGCAATACTGTGAAAGACATCACTAACCGGTCCATTTTCCATCGTGCGTTTCTCTTGTCTTCTATTCATTCCCTTTTTTGTTCAAAAATGTTACACCCTACGAAACTAGGTGTACAGATCTGATATTTTACTATAGCAAAAATATTTTTGCCAACAAAATGCTACATATCACTTAAAAAATATATTTTGTTGTTCACTCTGTACACCAGCTAAAGTGCCCATAAGATAATGACTGGTTATTATTTGATATAAATGTATTATTAATTCAGGCACACCCTGAAATAGGTTAGGTTATAAGGTGTGAGTGAAATGTTTGTTTTTAATGTAACATTTTTTGTTTATCTACTACGTCACATATTTGTTATATTGGTCCCAATATTTTTACAAAAAACACAAACAAACAATAACAAATGTAAAAAATAATAAATATATACATATTTTTGTACATTTTGTACAGCTACATATTTTTAAAATTGTAGGTATTTGTATCTATTGATAAATTATCAACGTATGTACATACATACATATGTACAGGATGTGTGATTATAAAAATATAAATTTTACATTTTCGATGTTTTATTAATATCACATTTAATCTATTATTTGAAAACTGTACACGCCTTTTTTTTCTTAAAAGTTTATTGAAATGTTTTTTCTTGGTGTTGAAATGAAGACGCATGTATAATTTTATTGTAAAACATAAGAATAATAGAAAATATGTTTATTTCATTTTACGTATAAACAATGGATTTTACCGCCCGAGGGCGTATAATGTTGCTAAGCAATAGCTACTCAAACAAATTAAAATTGTGGTTTGTAAACAATACAATAAATTTGATTAAGTAAGTATTTACTATTTAGCATTTCTTTTCATATAAATCTTGGTTTATGCAGCCTCAAATTTCATTAATATTTCGCTAGAATTATCAGTACGTAACGTTCCATATATATTTGACAGTGACAGTGACACTTCGATTATATTCAATTTGTTTAATAACAAACAATTTAACAATGCCAACTGTCTATAAAGAAACCACAGCATGGAATATATACCTACAGAATTTTTCATTTTAAGTATCAAAATGAAACAAAGCGTTGTATGTACCACGGGCATGATCAAGATTATAGCCCTCAGTAAATTTCAAGCTCTCCGCTCCCCGTCGAGCTTTAAACATTCCCTCGTGCTATAATCTTGTGATTATGCCCTTAATACATAAATAACTATTACGTTTAATAAGAAAAAAATCGTTACTTCCTAAATTTTTCTTTAGATACTTTTCTTAGAAAAATGAAAATTGCAAAATCTGAAAAAATAGCAAGTGGTTAACCTTAGATTTTTTCGATTTTTGACTATTTTCAATTTTTTTATTGTAGAAATTCTATTTGTTCAGGTAAAAATCTTAAAATTGACATACTTGTCGAATCGATTGGTCAGATCACCGAAGTCGTAAAGGTAAAATTAAGGTTTTTTTTATTTTTCACCTAATCGCTCTAAATAACTTATATGGACAAAACATTTCTTTATATAGTTTTACGTAGGATCAAATGGTAAAGAAGTTTAAGTATATACTAGATTTATTTTTGAAATATCCTCAAAAAGCAAATTTTTCTTTTGATACTTTCTTACGATCCGATACTGGCATCAATAACTTCTAGAAGTCACAAATTTTGTACATATGTTTGTAACATTTTCTCAAGATATTTTACTTTATTATTCACTAGACTCTATGGCACATGTACTACAACTACATACATACAAAATGTGAAAAACATAACAAATATAATCATAATACATTACTACATTTTACTTATTTGTGCATTTGTAAATTCATTATATCGATATTTATACGTATGTATGTTTCAATATATTTTCATTGATATCTACTTGGTTTTGTTTTATGGCACAAAACATAAACATTGATATATAACTTAGTAATAATGTAAGTGTAGGTTTGTTGGGACCAACCTTATTCTCCGTGTAGTCATTTGGCACATGTACTTATAGATACTTTTGCATTATAAAACAAATATAATCATTTTATAATACAATACTACATTTTTACATATTTGTGTATTTGTAAAATTATTATATCGATATTTATACGTATGTATGTTTGGAATATATAAATACGTATGTTTGTATGTGTGTTTGTGATTTTCCAATATATTTTCATTGATATCTACATAGTTTTGTCAAAACAAATATAATCATATTATAATACATTACTACATTGTACTTATTTGTGCATTTGTAAAATCATTGTATCGATATTTATACGTCTGTTTGTATGTGTGTTTGCGATTTTCGAATAGATTTTCATAGATACCTACATAATTTTGTTTTGTGGCACAAAACATAAACATTGAAATAAAACTTAGTAACAATTGAAGTGAAGGTTTGTTGGGACCAACTTATTCGCAAGATATTTTACTTTATTATTCACTAAACTTCTATACATACTTTTGTGTTATAGCTACATACATACAAATGTGAAAAACAAAACAAATGTAATCATATTATAATACATTACTACATTTGTACTTATTTGTATATTTGTAAAATCATTATATCGATATTTATACGTATGTATGTTCGGGAGATACAAATAGATGTGTTTGTATGTGTGTATTTGCGATTTTCCAATATATATGGACAAAATAACAATGCATTGATACCTACATGGTTTTGTTTTGAGGCACAAAACATAAACAATGAAACATTACTTAGTAATAATTTAAGCAATACTTATACGTACATATATTTGTATGTGTGTTTGCAATTTTCCAATATATTTTCATTGATATCTGCATGGTTTTGTTTTATGGCACAAAACATAAACAATGAAATATTACTTAGCAATAATTTAAGCAATACTTATACGTTTGTTTGTATGTGTGTTTGCGATTTTCCAATATATTTTCATAGATATCTACATGGTTTTATTTTGTTTTACAAAACATAAACATTACTTATTAACAATTTACTTGATATTTTGTGGGGACCAACCTTATTCGTTATTCTCCGAGTAAAGTCATTGTACAGTGTACACAACAACACAACACTATGCACCTTTATCCACGTGAAGCACTCACCCACTCGCGACCGCTTGGTAAGAAGTTCTTCACCGAACTGAGCAGCGAGGACAGCCGAGTCGGCGAGCCGTCCACCAACCTGGATTCCACGCAGGCCGTATGGAAGGGGACATAAGGGCGAGGATGCCAAGTGGCTGTCCGTGAACCTACCGGACCGTTAGGATGAGGCTGAGGACCAACTCAGTTTCCCTTGCAATATGGAGGAAATGTATTGGTGGTATTGTTAGATACAGGTTGGGGATATTGTACTTTGTTGTAGTTTTGTTACTGGAATGGTGGAAATGTAATTATGGACTCTAGATCTAAACATTCTAGTCTAGACTTTTGTCTAGGTCTAGATTTTTGTACTTTTGTCAATGGAGTGGTGATGGTAATTTAATGTAGTCTAGATCTAAATTTTATAGAGGCTAGACTCTTGTCTGTGTTGTCTAGGTCTAGATTATCGAGACCAGACCAGGGTTGAGAAAATGTTTCCCTTGCAATATGGAGGAAATATATTGGTGGTATTGTTAGCTACAGGTTGGAAATATCGTATTTGTTTTGTTTTGTACTAGTGTTCTTCACTAGAATGGTGATGAAAATGTAATTAACAGACCATTAGGATGAGACTGAGGAACAACTCAGTTTCCCTTGCAATATGGAGGAAATGTATTGGTTGCTATTGTTAGATACAGATTTGAGATATCATTTGTTTTGTATTTTGGTCACTGGAGTGGTAGAAATGTAATTAGGGAGGCTAGATCTAAACTTTCTAGGGTCTAGACTATTGTCTGTGTTGTCTAGGTCTAGATTATCAAGACAAGACTATGGCTGGCAGATTTTGCAAACAGAAAGGAAATGTATTGGTTGATATTGTCAGATGCAGGTTGGAAATATATTTATTTTGTGCTAGTTTTTTTCACTGGAATGGTGGAAATGTAATTATGGGGACTAGATCTAAACTTTCTAGTCTAGACTCTTGTCTGTGTTGTCTAGCTCTAGATTATCGAGACCAGACCAGGGTTGAGAAAAAGTTTCCCTTGCAATATGGAGAAAATGTATTTGTTGATATTGTTAGCTACAGGTTGGAAATGTCATATTTGTTTTGTACTAGTTTTTTTTTTCGCTGGAGTGGTGATGGAAATGTAATTATGGAATTAGGAGACTAGATCTAAACTTTGTAGTGTCTAGACTCTTGTCTGTGTTGTCTACGTCTAGATTATCAAGACCAGACTGCCGAAAGTATTGCCTCGAAATTTCAAGACAACACTCTTGACAAAATTCTACAGTTTCCATTGTTTTCAAGAAAATGTATTGGTTGATCTGAGCCACAGGTTGGAAATATCTTCTTTGTTTTGTACTTTTGTCACTGAAGTGGTGGAAATGTAATTATGGAGGCTAGATCTAAACTTACTAGAGTCTAGACTCTTGTCTGTGTTGTCTAGGTCTAGATTATCGAGACCAGCAGGGTTGGGATTCTATAACTCATAACAACTACACATAACAACTGCACTTGTTAAAATATCAACTACAAACGTCAAATGTCATCACAGCAAAAATTCAAATTTGCAATGAATTTAAGACATTCCCACATCAGTGTAGATTTGTAAAGCGTTCTTTATATATGTATGAGTATATATAAATACGTATCAACCATAAATAACCATTGTTGTTATAAAATAATATAAAAAACTTTCTAGAGTCTAGACTTTTGTCTGTGTTGTCTAGGTCTAGATTATCAAGACCAGACTGACAAAAGTATTGCCTCGAAATTTCAAGACAAGACTCTTGACAAAATTCTACAGTTTTCGTTGTTTTTAAGAAAATATATTGGTTGGTCTGAGCCACAAGTTGGAGATATCATATTTTTTTTGTATTAGTTTTTTTCGGTGGAATGATGATGGAAATGTAATTATGGAGTCTGGACCTAAACTTTCTAGAGACTAGACTATGTCTGTGTTGTCTAGGTCTAGATTATCAAGACCAGGCTGACAAAAGCATTATCTGGAAATTTCAAAACAAAATTCTAAACAGTTTTCAAGATTCTAGTCTAAATTAACTAGTAAGTTATAGCTTGTAGGTAAAATGTTTTTTTTTCTTTATTAGGTAGGTATTATAGCATTTATTTATTTAGGTGAAGTGTAAATTTAAGAATAATAATTATGAAAGACTTAAACACTAAGACCATTTATTTGTACACTTAATACTAGTTATTTATTTATTTCACCAACTATTTATTCATATCATCAACTATTTATTTATTTCTACTTTACATACACTGACTTCCTTCAGTGACTCTGCACACTCTGACCGGTATCAACTTCCTTGGGTCGCCCGATACGACCCTTATAGACCTGTCGGTAATTAATCTCTCGAACATTCCTTGTCTTTTTAAAATTTTCTGAACAATAGCGGCATCGTTTCTATCTCACTAGAGAGAAAGACTGAGATTCTCGAATTTCAGTAATTTCGTCGAGATTTCTTAGTTTTAAAATTATATTCCTTCAAACGTCATAAATGTGACATCTTTTGTGATTTGATTCACAAGGTAAAAAAATAAATTTCTGCGTCTTCAAAGTAGAAATATAGCTAAAATAATAATAAATAAATCTGGAGCACAAAAGCGGTTATAGATAATACATTATTAGCAATATTAATAATGCTAGCTACAAGTACGATTACGGCTGCACTTACCTCTTCTATATTAAGAAAATTAAAACTCCTTAAAGGAACCGAAAAAGTTTCCACCCTAGTAAGCAAAATTTTAATTTTTGATATTTCTTTCTAATTCAGTGTTTCTGGGGTTAACATTATTGTAGGTATATTTCATTGGTTATAATTACTTCGAAAAAAATCGGTAATACGCCCCTCTTTAGGAAAGTTTTTGGTTCCGCCACTGTAGCTAGTTCAACTCCTGGGGCGTAAAAGAAAAATAAATAGTTTACACGCGAAATATCCCAAAAATACTCATTTTTGTGCCCAAAATTTTGATTTTGGGAAATAGTGTACATTGATAGATCTAGAGACGCTGATTTCAAATTTTCAAGCGGAATTCAATCTTCTCTTTTCTTTCCTGAGATATTTGATGTCAGAGTTGCACCTCAAAAAAGTGTGTTTTTTGGCTATATCTCTAAAATGGGTTGACATACATTCTTAACGATTATACCATTCGATTCTACGGGAAAAGTTACATAAAGAAATGTTTTCTCCGCATATACGTTCTTTGGAAGGATTGGATGAAAAATGAGAAAACCGAAGAAACCTAAATTTCAAATTTTCTCCGAGGAATTTTTTTCTCGAAAACTTTTCATTTTCTGGACTTTAGATCCATGCATTGATTTCAAATTTTCAAACAGAATTCAATTATCTCTTATCGTTCTCGAGATTTTTGTATTCAAATTTGAGTTTTTGGCAATACCTAAAAAAACAAGTTTTTTAGGTATATCCATTTAAATTAGGTTAGGTTTACGACTTCGTCAACCTCACCAATCGATTGTACGGTCAAAACTACATAAGTATACCAATTTTTAGATTTTTATTGCAAAGGATACAATTTGTAGAAAGGAAAAACGAAAATGGCCAAAATCGAAAAAAATGCCTGATATACCCCTTACGATTTTTTTCGATTTTTAGCCTTTTTCAGTTTTTTCCTTCTAGAAATTTTATCTGTTGAGATAAAAATCTGAAAATTGGTAAACTTATGTAATTTTGCTCGTAGAATCGAAACCTAGCCATTCAAGGTATATACCTAAAAAACCTGATTTTTTAGGTATAACTTTAAACTCAAATATCTTGAGAACGGAAAGAGATAATTGAATTCTGTTTGAAAATTTGGAATCAGCGCGACGATATCTATTTAAGTCCAGATTTAAAATTAAAAGTTTTAGGGACAAAAAGTTTAGAGACGAAAAATTGAAATTTAGATTTTTCGTTTTTCTTATTTTTCAGCTAATTGCTCCAAAGAACCTATATGTGGGCAAAAAATTCTTTGTATAACTTTTTCTGTAGAAACGAATGGTAAATTAGTTGATATTGTATCTCTCCTCATTTTTGAAATATCCTCAAAAAACACACTTTTTTGCGGTACAACTTTGAGAGCTAACATCTCTGAAATGAAAAGAGATAAATAAATTCTGTTTGTAAATTTGATATCAGCCTTGCTAATTCTTACGAAATATTACAAATAAAATATTGTAAAAATTTTCGAGCTTAAAATTCGATATTTTTAAATATTTTTGGGTTTACGCAAAAATACGGCATCAGCGACTTTGGGAATTACTTTCTCTGTTCTTACTACATCATATACTATTTTGGTAGATTCACTATCTATATATATTTTAAATAATCAAGAGCATCGGCGAATTTTTACCTCGGGGCAACAGGTTAAAGCATTTATGTAATCATTTAAATTTTTTTCTCAAGTTGTAGAGTCTAATGTGCTGGAGTGCCTTTTGGGGGTCTCATATTTTTACTGTGAGTGGTTTTTGTTTTAAAAAATTAAAACTGTGCAAAATTGGTACCTTGAAACAATGGATCCCAGAGCCCGTGTCTACATTTAAGAAGAACCACGTAGTCATCCGTCATTTTTGACAATCTGCCTATGAACTTTAAATGATTATATCTTCTTATAGAGTATTGATATCAAAGATTTAAAAACAATTTCATGAATAATAGACTTGAGCAAAGGTGTAACAACTAATTTAAGTTTAAAACATAACGTATTTAATTAATATAAACTTTGACGTTTCCAATGCCAAAAGTCAATGTTGCCAAATGTGTGATGAAGTAACTAAATTAAAACCAAATATTCCTAAACTAACTTCACTGAAGAGGGTGGCAGTTGTATTAGGATTGACAATATTAATTTATATATTTAAAAATTAACTACTATTTTTTAATACAAACAGTGTTGCCAAATTATGAAGTAACTAAATAAAAATCAAATATTTGATATCACAAGAAAACCATAAGAGCTGGTTTTGAAATGACAAAAAAATGTGTCATGTCGACCTGCATTTGTTTTTCGGAAATGGTGGTTAGAAGTAGGTCGTTCTTGAGTTTTAATGAAACGACACAATGTGGACTGGTGAGCACGAAAGACAAAAATGTTCTACGTCGATTAAAATTTGTTTTTTGCAAAATGTTCTCAGAAATATGTCGTGTTTGGTATCGAATGAAAAGACTCGGGAAGGACTGGTGTGCAGAATTAAAAATTTTCTATGTTGATCGGCTTTTGTTTTTTGCTAAAAGTTGTCAGAAATATGTCGTGTTTGGTATCGAATGAAAGATCTCGGCGAGGGCTCGCGTACAGAATTGTCAAAAATGTTCCATGTCGATCGGCTTTTGTTTTTTGCAACAAGTTGTCAGAAATATGTCGTGTTTGGTATCGAATGAAAGGTCTTGGCGAGGGCTCGCGTACAAAATTGACAAAAATGTTCCATGCCGATCGACTTTTGTTTTCTGCCAAAATTTCACAAAAGTATGTCTAGTTTGGTCTCAAATGAAACGTCTTGATGAGAGCTAGCGTGCAGAATTGACAAAAATGTGCCATGTTGATCGGTATTTGTTTTTTTCAAAAAGTTGTCAGAAGTGTGTGGTATTTGGTATCAAATGAAAGGTTTCAATAAAGGCTGGTGTGCAGAATTGACGAAAATGGTCTATGTCGATCGGCTTTTGTTTTTTTGCAAAAGGTTGTCACAAGTATATAGTGTTTGGTATCAAATGAAAAGTCTCGATGTGGGCTAGCGTGTAGATATGATAAAAATGTTTCATGTCGATCGACTTTTGTTTTATGCAGAAAGTTGTCAAAAGTATGTCGTGTATGGTATCAAATGAAAGGTCTCGGTGAGAGTTGGGGTACATAAATGACAAAAATTGTTTCATGTCGACCGGCTTTTGTTTTTTGCAAAAAAATATTAGAAGTATATCGTGTTTGCAATCTAATGAAAGGTCTCGGTGAGGCCTGACGTGGAAATATGAAATAATTGTTTCATGTCGATCGGCATTTGTTTTTTGCACTGACAGCGGAGCTCTAGGGAATGCTCGGCGTAGCCGAGAATTCGCTAGTCATATACTATTTTGATTGATTCACTATCTATATATATTTTAAATAATCAAGAGCATCGGCGAATTTTTACCTCGGTGCATCAGGTTAAGGTATTTATGTAATCATTTTAATTTTTTTCCAAGTTGTATAGTCTAATGTGCTGGAGTGCCTTTTGGGGGTCTCATATTTTTACTGTGAGTGGTTTTTGTTTTAAAAAATTAAAACTGTGCAAAATTGGTACCTTGAAACAATGGATCCCAGAGCCCGTGTCTACATTTAAGAAGAATCACGTAGTCATCCGTCACTTTTGACAATCTGTCTATGAACTTTAAATGATTATATTTTCTTATAGAGTATTGATATTAAAGATTTAAAAACAATTTCATGAATAATAGACTTGAGCAAAGGTGTTACAACTAATTTAAGTTTAAAACATAACGTATTTAATTAATATAAATTTTGACGTTTCCAATGTCAAAAGTCAATGTTGCCAAATGTGTGGTGAAGTAACTAAATTAAAACCAAATATTCCTAAACTAACTTCACTGAAGAGGGTGGCAGTTGTATTAGGATTGACAATATTAATTTATATATTTAAAAATTAACTACTATTTTTTAATACAAACAGTGTTGCCAAATTATAAAGTAACTAAATAAAAATCAAATATTTGATGTCAAAAGAAAGAAAATTATAAGAGCCGGTTTTGAAATGACAAAAAAAAATGTGTCATGTCGACCTGCATTTGTTTTTCGCAAAAAGTTGTTAGAAGTAGGTCGTTCTTGAGTTTTAATGAAACGACACAATGTGGACTGGTGTGCACGAATGACAAAAATGTTCTACGTTGATTACAATTTGTTTTTTGCAAAATGTTGTCAGAAATATGTCGTGTTTGGTATCGAATGAAAAGACTCGGGAAGGACTGGTGTGCTGAATTAAAAATTTTCTATGTTGATCGGCTTTTGTTTTATGCAAAAAGTTAATAGAAGTATATCGTGTTTGGTATCTAATGAAAGGTCTCGTTACGGGCTGAAATGCAAAATTGACAAAAATGTTCCATGTCGATCGGCTTTTATTTTTTGCTAAAAGTTGTCAGAAATATGTCGTGTTTGGCATCGAATGAAAGGTCTCGGCGAGGGCTCGCGTACAGAATTGACAAAAATGTTCCATGTCGATCGGCTTTTGTTTTTTGCAACAGGTTGTCAAAAATATGTCATGTTTGGAATCGAATGAAAGGTCTTGGCGAGGGCTCGCATACAGGATTGACAAAAATGTTCCATTCCGATCGGCTTTTGTTTTCTGCAAAAATTTCTCAAAAGTATGTCGAATTTGGTCTCAAATGAAACGTCTTGTTGAGAGCTAGCGTGCAGAATTGACAAAAATGTGTCATGTCGATCGGTATTTGTTTTTTGCAAAAAGTTGTCAGAAGTGTGTGGTGTTTGGTATCAAATGAAAGGTTTCAATAAAGGCTTGTGAGCAGAATTGACGAAAATGGTCAATGTCGATCGGCTTTTGTTTTTTGCAAAACGTTGTCACAAGTATATAGTGTTTGGTATCAAATGAAAAGTCTCGATGTGGGCTAGCGTGTAGATATGATAAAAATGTATCAGGTCGATCGACTTTTGTTTTATGCAGAAAGTTGTAAGAAGTATGTCGTGTTTGGTATCAAATGAAAGGTCTCGATGAGGGCTGGGGTACATAAATGATAAAAATGTATCATGTAGACCGGCTTTCATTACTTGCAAAAATTTCTCAAAAGTATGTTGAGTTTGGTCTCAAATGAAAGGTCTCGTTGAGGGTTAGCGTGCAGAATTGACAAAAATGATCCATTCCGATCGACTTTTGTTTTTTGCAAAAAAATTCTCAAAGGTATGTCGAGTTTGGTCTCAAATAAAACATCTTGTTGAGGGCTAGCGTGCAGAATTGACAAAAATGTGCTATATCAATCGGTTTTTGTTTTTTGCAAAAAGTTGTGAGAAGTATGTGGTGTTTGGTATCAAATGAAAAGGCTCGATAAGGGCTGGCGTGTAGAATTAACAAAAATGGTCAATGTTGATCGGCTTTTGTTTTTTGCAAAAATTTCTCAAAAGTATGTCGAATTTGGTCTCAAATGAAAGGTCTCGTTGAGGGCTAGCGTGCAGAATTAACAAAAATGTTCCATGTCGATCGGCTTTTGTTTTATGCAAAAAGTTGTCAGAAGTATGTCGTGTTTGGTATCAAATGAAAGGTCTCGGAGAGGGCTAGCGTGCAGAATTGACTAAAATGGTCAATGTCGATCGGCTTTTGTCTTTTGCAAAAGGTTGTCACAAGTATATAGTGTTTGATATCAAATGAAAAGTCTCGGTGTCGACTAGCGTGTAGATATGATAAAAATGTTTCATGTCGATCGACTTTTGTTTTATGCAAAAAGATATTAGAAGTATATCGTGTTTGGAATCTAATGAAAGGTCTCAGTGATGGCTGACGTGCAGATATGAAATAATTGTTTCATGTCGATCGGCATTTGTTTTTTGCACTGACAGCGGAGCTCTAGGGAATGCTCGGCGTAGCCGAGAATTCGCTAGTCATATACTATTTTGGTAGATTCACTATCTATATATATTTTAAATAATCAAGAGCATCGACAAATTTTTACCTCGGGGCAACAGGTTAAAGCATTTATGTAATCATTTTATTTTTTTTTTCAAGTTGTAAAGTTTAATGTGCTGGAGTTCCTTTTGGGGGTCTCATATTTTTACTGTGAGTGGTTTTTGTTTTAAAAAACTAAAACTGTGCAAAATTGGTACCTTGAAACAATGGATCCCAGAGGCCATGTCTAACTTTAAGAAGAATCACGCCGTCATCCGTCACTTTTGACAATCTGCCTATGAACTTTAAATGATTATATCTTTTAATAGAACATTGATATCAAAGATTTAAAAACAGTATCATGAATAATCAGGGTTGGCATGTTTAAAACAATTATGTTTAAAACAAATGTTTAAAACATGTTTTAAACATTTCTTAAGTTTAAAACACTTTTGTTTTAAACATGTTTAAAACTTGTTTTAAACAGATGTTTATTTGAAAAGGTGTTTAAAACAGATTCTTAAGTGTTAATTTCTATTGAGTATTGATCTAAATTTCTAGGAAAATAATTTATTTTTAATTTTGCTTTTAAAACACAAAAACTTATATTTTATTCTTTTGTCAGTAGCAGACATAGAGCAAATACAAAAAAGTTACATAAAGAACGCTATAATTGTAATATAAATATACATATATTATGTCAATCTTCATCTTCCAGCATTTTATTTGTATTGTATGCTCTAATAATACTAACTAATTTCGCCGCCTTTTCTGTGCCTAACCTGTTCCGTAGTTTAGTATGCACTAAACCAAAAGTTGAAAATAATCTTTCAATTCCTGCAGATGAAGCTACTGCCGTATGGAGTTGAATACACAAATCAAATAATGAATTGTTAATCGAGTTCTGCAGAGCACGCCACCATGAAACCGGTGAAACACTTTCTTTATTTTGGTCGGAAAATAAATATTCTCTGAATGGTGAAGTTTGCGCCTGATATTTAATTATATAGGGCATGGCATCAGGATGGTATGAAGCTGCATACTCTAATGCCTCTTCTAGATGTACTTGCTTTAATTTATGGCCTCTAAATCGATGATCTAGTAAATTGGCTAGGTAATGAGCTGGAGTCATGGCCATATTCAAACGCTTTTTAAAACAGCTTATTTCAAATTCAGAGAATTCTTCACCTTCAACTTCAATACTCTGTTCTAGATTTAACCATATTTCAGTAGCTTCGCCTATACTACACGTTTCACTTTGTACTTTGTCCAGAGCAATATTAATTTTTTTCAGTTTACGTGAATAATTTTGTACGTTTGTTTTTAATTCAAGATCTTGAATTTTCGCACATATATTTACATCGATTGCAATACGATTTTCTGTGCATACTTTTGCCAGAATATGCCAGTTTTTTAAATATGATTCAAAACAATCCGACAAGCTATTCCAACGTACATCTATAGGTAAGTTAAGGGATGATCCACCTGCTTGTTTAAATTTAGCAGCTGGGAAATGAGTATTTCGAAAATATTTGATAATTGTTTTTATGTCGTCTTTCAAATCTGGCACATCAATATCTTTTGCCAATAAATTTAGTATATGTGCGGAACAACCGTACGTTATTATATCAGGCATACCTAAGTCGTCACATTCTGCAAGTTGGCCTCGCATTTTAGCCATATTACTTGCATTGTCGGTTACAAAGCTTCTTACCGAGCAACCAAATTTTTGACACGACTTGATGGATTCCACAGCTAAATTTAATAAATATTCTGCAGTATGTTTATTGTCAACTGTATCAATTGTGTCAATTAAATGTACATGTCCTTCTATCAAGTCGGTAACTGAGACGCAAACAATAGGTTCCACGTGAAGGTTACTCCAGCCGTCCATTGCCATACAAACTATCTTCCCTTTTAGATTGTTTTCCATTATTGTTTTTACCGAATAATGTACTTCTTCTAACAATTCATTTGCAATTTGTCGTCTATTTGGTGGTTTATATCCTGGTCGTAACAAATTTAACATTTTTTTAAATTGTTCATGTTCTACAAGCCGAAATGGTGAATTTGTACTGTAAATAAATTTTGCTATTTGTAAGTCAATATTCTGACTTTCAGTTTTATTTGTTCTTGTAACAAAATGGGATAAAGATGAGGATGAATAATTTTGTTTCTTCCTTATACAATGACTTTGGCTGTCAGACTGAGAAATAGATGAGCCGGCACTCACATCAGTAATATCAATATCAGAAACGCTTGTTACAGTTGATGAAGAATCTGTAATTATTAAGTAATAAAAGTAAAAGATAAATTATAAAATAAAAACTATTAATTCAAACTTACTAATTTGTTTGTCGATATTGGTATCGGATTCATTATCTTCACTATCAGATATCATTTGTTCATTTGTAGATTTTGAACTAAATTTATTAGTTCTACAAAACTTTATGTGTATTTTCATACGTGCAACTAAAGCACACATATCTTTATTGCAGTATTTGCATTTTGCCCTTAATGGCTTCTCACCCTCTTTTACCCTGGTGAAATGCCTCCAAATATCGTGCGGGCGCCTGCCTGTCATTTTTAATAACGTACAAGTCTTCACTGATCTTGGTGCTCGTCAAGTTCAGATAACACTAATAACAGCAACAGTAAAGCAAAATAGTTAGAAAAACAAACGGGAGGGAGTGGGATTCCCCTAATTTCGGTGCGTGGACAGACATCTACCGAAATAAAAAAAATCATTTCTGAGTTTAAAACATGTTTAATTTTGTTTTAAACATGTTTTTTTTACTCTTGTTTAAAACATGTTTAAAACATTAAAAATATGTTTAAAATATAAAAAACATGTTTTTATGTTTTTTTAAAAAAAAACATGATTTTTGCCAACCCTGTGAATAATAGACTTGAGCAAATGTGTTACAACTAATTTAAGTTTAAAACATAACATATTTAATTAATATAAATTTTGACGTTTCCAATGTCAAAAGTCAATGTTGCCAAATGTGTGATGAAGTAACTAAATTAAAACCAAATATTTCTAAACTAACTTCACTGAAGACGGTGGCAGTTGTTTTAGGGTTGACAATATTAATTTATAAATTTAAAAATTAACTACTATTTTTTAATGCAAACAGTGTTGCCAAATTATAAAATAACTAAATAAAAATCAAATATTCCTAAATAAAATAAATTGAATACTTTGCTGTGTTTGTTATCAAAAGAAAGGAAACCATAAGGGCCAGTTTTAAAATGACAAAAAAAATGTGTCATGTCGATCTGCATTTGTTTTCCGTAAAAAGTTGTTAGAAGTAGGTCGTCCTTGGGTTTTAAGGAAACGACACAATACGGACTGGTGTGCACGAATGACAAAAATGTTCCATGTAGATTAGAATTTGTTTTTTGCATAATGTTGTCAGAAAAATGTCGTGTTTGGGTATTTTCAAATTACAAAAGTCAATGTTGCCAAATGTTTAATAAAGTAACTAAACAAAGAACAAATATTCCCAAATGAAAGGTTTCTGAAGACAGTGAATGTTATATTAGGCTAGGTCACGATGAGGGCTAGCGTGCAGAATGAACAAAAATGTTCTATATCGAACGGCTTTTGTTTTTTGGAAAATGTTGTGAGAAGTATGTGGTGTTTGGTATCAAATGAAAGGTCTCGGAGAGAGCTAGCGTGCAGAATTGATAAAAATGTGCTATGTCGATCGGTATTTGTTTTTTGCAAAAAGTTGTCAGAACTGTGTGGTATTTGGTATCAAATAAAAAGTCTCGTTGAGGGCTAGCGTGCAGAATTGACAAAAATGTTCCATGTCGATCGGCTTTTGTTTTATGCAAAAAGTTGTCAGAAGTATGTCGTGTTTGGCATCAAATGAAAGGTCTCGGAGAGGGCTAGCGTGCAGAATTGACAAAAAATGTGCTATGTCGATCGGCTTTTGTTTTTTGCAAAAGGTTGTCACAAGTATATAGTGTTTGGTATCAAATGAAAAGTCTCGGTGTGGGCTAGCGTGTAGATATGATAAAAATAATTCATGTCGATCGACTTTTGTTTAATGCAGAAAGTTGTCAGAAGTATGTCGTGTATGGTATCAAATGAAAGGTCTCGGTGAGAGTTGGGGTACATAAATGACAAAAATGTTTCATGTCGACCGGCTTTTGTTTTTTGCAAAAAATTATTAGAAGTATATCGTGTTTGCAATCTAATGAAAGGTCTCGGTGAGGCCTGACGTGCAAATATAAAATAATTGTTTCATGTCGAACGGCATTTGTTTTTTGCACTGACAGCGGAGCTCTAGGGAATGCTCGGCGTAGCCGAGAATTCGCTAGTCTTATATACTAAAACGATAGATTCACTATATATATTTGGATTCATCTCGAGCATCGCAAAAACTTTGCTCACGGGTACAGATCAAACCATTCATGTAATAATTGTAATATTATTTTATTAGATGTGGTTTAATGAGGACCAAGTGCTTTTGGGTGTCTCATATTTTTACCGTGCATAGTTTTTGTGTAAAAAATCGAAAACTAAGCTAAAAAGTATAACTGGAACAAAACTGAAAAAAATATCCTAGATGCCATGTATACATTTAAGAAGAATCACGCAGACATCCGTCACTTTTGACAATCTGTCTATGAACTTTAATCGATTGTATCTTTTAATAGAACATTGATATCAAAGATCTGAAAACAGTGTCATGAATAATAGTCCTGAGCAAAGGTTTTACCAATATTTTAAGTTTATAACACAACACATTTATTTATTTTAAATTTTGACGTTTCGAATTACATAAGTCAATGTTGCCAAATGTGTGATGAAATAACTAAACAAATAACAAATATTCCTAAATGAACTTCACTGAAGACAGTGGCTGTTATATTAGGATTTCCGATGGTAATTTATAAATTTAAAAATTAACTACAATATTTTAATACAAACATTGTTGCCAAATTATGAAGTAACTAAATAAAAAACAAATGTTCCTAATTAAATTAAACACTTTGCTGTGTTTGATATAAAAAGAAAGAAAACCATCAGGGCCGATTTTGAAATGACAAAAAAAAATGTGTCATGTCGATCTGCATTTGTTTTTCGTAAAAAGTTGTTAGAAGATGGTCGTCCTTGGGTTTTAAGAAAATGACACAATGTGGACTGGTGTGCACGAAAGACAAAAATGTTCTAGGTACATTATAACTTGTTTTTTGCCAAATGTTGTCAGAAAAATGTCGTGTTTGAGTATTTTCGAATTACATAAGTCAATGTTGGCAAATGTGTAATGAAGTAACTAAACAAAGAACAAATATGCCCAAATGAACTTTACTGCAGACAGTGTACATTGTATTAGGCTAGGTCTTGATGTGGGCTAGCGTGCAGAATGAACAAAAATGTTCCATATCGAACGGCTTTTGTTTTTTGGAAAAAGTTGTTAGAAGTATGTGGTGTTTAGTATCAAATGAAAGAGCTCGATAAAAGCTGGCGTGTAGAATTAACAAAAATGGTCAATGTCGATCGGTTTTTGTTTTTTGCAAAGAGTTGTCAGAAGTGTGTGGTGTTTGGTATCAAATGAAAGATTTCGATAAGGGCTGATGTGCAGAATTAACAAAAATGGTTAATGTAGATCGGCTTTTGTTTTTTGCAAAAAAAATTTTAGAAGTATATCGAGTTTAGTCTCGTATGAAAGGTCTCGTTGAGGCCTAGCGTGCAGAATTGACAAAAATGTTCCATTCCGATCGGCTTTTGTTTTCTGCAAGAAGTTCTCAAAAGTATGTCGAGTTTGGTCTCAAACAAAACGTCTGGTTGAGGGCTAGCGTGCAGAATTGACAAAAATGTGCCATGTCAATCGGCTTTTGTTTTTTGCAAAAAGTTGTCAGAAATGTGTAGTGTTTGGTCTCAAATGAAAGGTGTCGTTGAGGGCTAGCGTGCAGAATTGACAAAAATATGCTATGTCGATCAGTTTTTGTGTTTTGCAAAAAGTTCTCAAAGGTATGTCGAGTTTGGTCTTAAATTAAACGTCTTGTTGAGGGCTAGCGTGCAGAATTAACAAAAATGTGTCATGTCGATCGGTTTTTGTTTTTTGCAAAGAGTTGTCAGAAGTGTGTGGTGTTTGGTATCAAATGAAAGATTTCGATAAGGGCTGATGTACAGAATTAACAAAAATGGTTAATGTAGATCGGCTTTTGTTTTTTGCAAAAATTTTTTAGAAGTATGTCGAGTTCAGTCTCGTATGAAAGGTCTCGTTGAGGCCTAGCGTGCAGAATTGACAAAAATGTTCCATACCGATCGGCGTTTGTTTTTTGCAAAAATTTCTCAAATGTATGTCGAGTTTGGTCTCAAACAAAACGTCTAGTTGAGGGCTAGCGTGCAGAATTGACAAAAATGTGCCATGTCAATCGGCTTTTGTTTTTTGCAAAAAGTTGTCAGAAATGTGTAGTGTTTGGTCTCAAATGAAAGGTGTCGTTGAGGGCTAGCGTGCAGAATTGACAAAAATATTCCATGCCGATCGGCTTTTCTTTTTAGAAAAAGTTGTCAGAAGTTCATAGTATTTAGTATCAAATGAAAGATCTCGGTGTCGGTTAGCCTGTAGAAATTGCAAAAAGGTCTCACGTCGATTGACTTTTGTTTTATGGAAAAAGTTATTAGAAGTATATTGTGTTTGGAATGTGCAGATATGAAAAATTGTTTCATGTCGATCGGCATTTGTTTTTTACACTGACAGCGGAGCTCTAGGGAATGCTCGGCGTAGCCGAGAATTCGCTAGTCATATACTATTTTGATAGATTCACTATCTATATATCTATCTATATTTGGATTCATCTCGAGCATCGCAAAAATTTTGCTCACGGGTACAGGTCAAACCATTCATTGAATAATTTTAATATTATTTTATTAGATGTGGTTTAAAGTGGAATAGGGCCTTTTTGGGGTCTCATATTTTTACTGTGAGTGGTTTTCGTGTAAAAAATCAAAAACTGTGCATAATTGGTACCTTGAAACAATGGATCCCAGAGGCCATGTCTATCTTTAAGAAGAATCACGCAGTTATCCGTCACTTTTGACAATCTGCCTATGAACTTTAAATGATTATATCTTTTAATAGAACATTGATATCCAAGATTTAAAAACAGTATCATGAATAATAGACTTGAGCAAATGTGTTACAACTAATTTAAGTTTAAAATATAACGTATTTAATTAATATAAATTTTGACGTTTCCAATGTCAAAAGTCAATGTTGCCAAAGGTGTGATGAAATTACTAAACAAAAAACAAATATTCCTAAATGAACTTCACTGAAGACTGTGGCTATTATATTAGGATTGCCGATGGTAAATTTAAAAATTAACTACAATATTTTAATACAAACAGTGTTGCCAAATTATTAAGTAACTAAATAGAAATCAAACGTTCGTAATTAAATTAAAACACTTTGCTTTGTTTGATATCAAAAGAAAGAAAACCATAAGGGCCGGTTTTGAAATGACAAAAATAATGTGTCATGTCGATCTGCATTTGTTTTTCGTAAAAAGTTCTTAGAAGTAGGTCGTCGTTGGGTTTTAAGGAAACGACACAATGTGGACGGGTGTGCATGAATGACAAAAATGTTCTACGTAGATTAGAATTTGTTTTTTGCAAAATGTTGTCAGAAAAGTATCGTGTTTGGAAAAAGTTGTGAGAACTATGTGGTGTTTGGTATCAAATGAAAGGGCTCGATAAGGGCTGGCGTGTAAAATTAACAAAAATGATCAATGTTGATCGGCTTTTGTTTTTTTTAGAAAAATTTCTCAAAGGTACGTCGAGTTTGGTCTCAAATGAAAGGTCTCGTTGAGGGCTACCGAACAGAATTGACAAAAACGTTCCATTCCGATCGGCTTTTGTTTTCTGCAAAAAGTTCTCAAAGGTATGTCGAGTTTGGGCTCAAATGAAACGTCTCGTTGAGGGCTAACGTGCAGAATTGACAAAAATGTGCTATGTCGATTGGTTTTTGTTTTTTGCAAAAAGTTGTTACAAGTGTGTGGTGTTTGGTATCAAATAAAAGGTTTCGATGAGGGCTGGTGTGCATAATTAACAAAAATGGTTAATGTTGATCGGCTTTTTAGAAGTATGTCGAGTTTGATCTCAAATGGAAGGTCTCGTTGAGGGCTAGCGTGCAAAATTGACAGAGATATTCCGTTCCGATCGGCTTTTGTTTTCTGCAAGAAGTTCTTCAAGGTATGTCGAGTTTGGTCTCAAATGAAACGTCTGGTTGACGGCTAGCGTGCAGAATTGACAAAAATGTGCCATGTCAATCGGCTTTTATTTTTTGCAAAAAGTTGTCAGAAGTATGTGGTGTCTTGTATCAAATGAAAGGTTTCGTTAAGGGCTAGCGTGCAGAATTGACAAAAATGTTCTTTTCCGATCGGCTTTTGTATTTCGTAAATAATTGTCAGAAGAATGTGGTGTTTGGTATCAAAATAAAGGTCTCGATGAGGGTCTGCGTGAAAAATAAACAAAATTGCGCAATGTTGATCGGCTTTTGTTTTCTGCGAAAAGTTCTCAGAAATATGTCGATTATGGTCTCAAATGAAAGGTCTCGTTGAGGGCTGGCGTGCATAATTAAAAAAAAATGTTTCATATCGACCGGCTTTTGTTTTTTGTAAAAAGTTGTCAGAAATATGTCGTGTTTGGTATCAAAATGAAAGGTTTTGGCGTGGGCTCGCGTAGAGAATTGACAAAAATGATCTATATCGATTGGCTTTTGTTTTATGCAACAAGTTGTCAGAAATATGTCGTGTTTGGTATCGAATGAAAGGTCTCGTTGAGGGCTACCTTGCAGAATTGACAGAAATGTTCCATTCCGATTGGCTTTTGTTTTCTGCAAAAAGTTCTCACAAGTATGTCGAGTTTGGTCTCAAATGAAACGTCTTGTTGAGAGCTATCGTGCAGAATTGACAAAAATGTGCTATGTCGATCGGTTTTTGTTTTTTGCAAAAAGTTGTCAGAAGTGTATGGTGTTTGGTATCAAATGAAAGGTTTCAATGAGGGCTGGGGTGCAGAATTAACAAAAATTGTCAATGTCAATCGGCTTTTGTTTTTTTGCAAAAGGTTGTCAGAAGTATATAGTGTTTGGTATCAAATGAAAAGTCTTGGTGTGGACTAGCGTGCAGATATGATAAAAATGTTTTATGTCGGTCGACTTTTGTTATATGTAGAAAATTGAAGTATGTCGTGTTTGGTATCAAATGAAAGGTCTCGGTGAGGACTGGGGTACATAAATGACAAAAATGTTTCATACCGACCGGCTTTTGTTTTTTGCAAAAAATTATTGGAAGTATATCGTGTTTGCAATCTAATGAAAGGTCTTGGAGAGGCCTGAAGTGCAAATATGAAATAATTGTTTCATGTCGATCGGCATTTGTTTTTTGCACTGACAGCGGAGCTCTAGGGAATGCTCGGCGTAGCCGAGAATTCGCTAGTCCTATATACTAAAAGGCTTAGACAATTTTTCCAATATATATTTTCATCAGACGATCGCCAAAATTTTGCAACGGGCTACAGCATAAACTGATTGTCCGATTTTAATGATTTTTGCACCATATTATAGAGCTTGATTCAAATTAATTTCCTTTTTAGTTTTTATATTTTTACTGTGTGTGGTTTTTGTGTAAAAAATTTTAAACTTTGTGAAATTGGTACTTTGAAACAATAGCTCAAGCAAGCATTGGAAAATTTCAAGTGAATGCCAACTACTAGCTGTCATGTTTGACAAGTCAGAAGCAAACTTTAATCATTTATTACTTCTTAATGAATGAAGATATCAAAAATATGAAAGCATTGTTATACATTGTACACATGAGCAATTATTTCACTAAAAATTTTAGTGTCTGTCGTGGCGAATTTAAAATTTCTAATTTTTGACGTTTAAATGTCAGTACAGACAGTGTTGCCAAATGTGTTATGAAGTAACTACATAAAAACCAAATATTCCTAAAGGAACTAAACTAAGATAAAATCTGTTATTTTAGAATTGCCGATGGTAATTTATAAATTTAAAAATTAACTACAAACAGTGTTGCCAAATTATGAAGTAACTAAATAAAAATCAAATATTCCTAAATAAAATAAATTAAACACTTCGCTGTATTTGATATCAAAAGAAAGAAAACAATAAGGGCCGGTTTTGAAATGACAAAAAATATGTGTCATGTCGATCTGCATTTGTTTTTCGCAAAAAATTGTTAGAAGTAGGTCGTCTTTGGGTTTTAATGAAATGACACAATGTAGACTGGTGTGCACGAATTACAAACATGTTCTACGTCGATTAGAATTGGTGTTTTGCAATATGTTGTCAGAAATATGTCGTGTTTGGTATCGAATTAAAAGTCTCGGAAAGGCCTGGTGTGCAGAAATGAAAATTTTCTATGTTGATCGGCTTTTGTTTTATGCAAAAAGTTAATAGAAGTATGTCGTGTTTGGTATCTAATGAAAGGTCTCGATGAGGACTGGGGAGCAGAATTGACAAAAATGATCTATGCCAATCGGCTTTTGTTTTTTGCAAAAAGTTGTCAGAAATATGTTATGCTTGGTATCGAATGAAAGGTCTCGGCGAGTGCTCGCGTAGATAATTGACAAAAATGATCTATAACGATCGGCTTTTGTTTTTTCCACAAAGTTGTCAGAAATATGTCGTGCTTAGTATCGAAAGAAAGGTCTAGGCGAAGGCTCGCGTAGAGAATTGACAAAAATGATCTATAACGATCGGCTTTTGTTTTTTCCACAAAGTTGTCAGAAATATGTCGTGCTTAGTATCGAAAGAAATGTCTCGGCGAGGGCTCGCGTAGAGAATTGACAAAAATGATCTATGTCGATGGGCTTTTGTTTTATGCAAAAAGTCGTATAAAGCATATCATGTTTGGTCTCAAATGAAAGGTCTTGTTGAGGGCTCGCGTGCAGACCTGACGAAAATGGTGTATGTTGATCGGCTTTTGTTTTATACAAAAAGTTAATATAATAATGTCGTCTTTGGTATCTAATGAAAGGTCTCGATGAGGACTAGGGAGCAGAATTGACAAAAATGATCTATGCCAATCGGCTTTTGTTTTTTGCAAAAAGTTGTCAGAAATATGTCATGCTTGGTATCGAATGAAAGGTCTCGGCGAGGGCTCGCGTAGACAGTTGACAAAAATGATCTATAACGATCGGCTTTTGTTTTTTCCACAAAGTTGTCAGAAATATGTCGTGCTTAGTATCGAAAGAAAGGTCTCGGCGAGGGCTCGCGTAGAGAATTGACAAAAATGATCTATAACGATCGGCTTTTGTTTTTTCCACAAAGTTGTCAGAAATATGTCGTGCTTAGTATCGAAATAAATGTCTCGGCGAGGACTCGCGTAAAGAATTGACAAAAATGATCTATGTCGATCGGCTTTTGTTTTATGCAAAAAAGTCGTATAAAGTATATCATGTTTGGTCTCAAATGAAAGGTCTTGTTGAGGGCTCGCGTGCAGAACTGACGAAAATGGTCTATGTTAATCGGCTTTTGTTTTCTGCAAAATGTTGTAACAAGTATATCGTGCTTGGAATCAAATAAGAAGACTCGATGAGGACTGGCGAGCAGATATGATAAGTTATCAAAAGTATATCGTGTTTGGTATAAAATGAAAGGTATCGATGAGAGTTGACATGCAAAATTGACAGAAATGGTTCATATTACCCCGCTTTTGTTTTTTGAAAAAGTTGTCAGAAGTATGTCATGTTTGGTATCAAATTAAATATCGGTTGAAGGCTAATTTGCAGAAGTGACAAAAAATTGCCAAATCAAAGCATTCGTCAAGAACCGCCTTGTAGAAATGAAATTAGCTATTAAATGTTAACATTTCACTGACGCCGGAGGCCTAGGGAACGCTCAGCGTAGCTGAGCATTCGCTAGTATATAAACTATTTTCCAAGTAATATTTATGACGAGAATATCAGATTCATTATAAATTTGTGCATTTGTTTCCACAATATTATTTTGGCAAATAGTTTTTGTTCTTGACAATTTTGCTCCACATCAATCAATTCTGTATAATGTCTATGTATTTGAGGCGCCTTTGACATAACGATTGAATAATATTATTCTATCGAACTGCCAAATATTATTCATTTAGCAAAAGTAACAAAGATAATTAATCGAAAAAACGATTGAATTCTAGGTATTGCTTGACAGTTGTAGATAAAATAATAATAATAATAATGGGGGAAGTGGGGATTGATCCCCATATCCCTCCTCTTGTCTACGCCACAGACTAGACGTCAACACTACTAATAGTGTTATATTTAAATTGCTAACGACATTTCACTGATCAAAGACAATGAGGTATATGACCAAATTTTGTTTTTTAATACATTGTATGTATACCGGGTGTCCCAGCTCGACCGACACATGGGAGTTTTACATGGGAAATCAGTTAATTATGAATAGTATCTCCCCAGTGCAAGATATTAACTTGAAATTTTGTATACTTATAGGAGAATATTTATTCTATGGATCACACTTATTTGAAATATGCAATTTCGTCTGCAGGGCGAGATTTATTAAATTTAAAATCTAATATTTTCGTTCAAAATCAGACAGCCATGGAAATAAAAGAAAAAAATTATCTGACAGTTTAGTGAAGTATCACTGATTTTAATTCTTATTCCCTGTATTTTAATAATATTTAAATTAAATTTAGGTTCTTTTTGGTTAAATAATATACCAATATTACAAAAATATAAATATCTACAATGGCATGTCATTAACTGTCAGAACTGTCACATAGATATTTTCTTTTATTTCCATGGCTGACTGATTTTGAACGAAAATGTTAGATTTTATAATTTAATAAATCTCGTCTTGCAGACGAAATTAGATATTTCAAATAACTGTAATCCATAGAAATAATATTCCCCAATAAGCATACAAAATTTCAAGTTAATATCTTGCACTGGGGAGATACTATTCATAATTAACTGATTTCCCATGTAAAACTCCCATGTGTCGGTCGAGCTGGGACACCCGGTATATTATGATACTACACAAAAATATATTTTTTAAATCGATTTGTCTTTTGTAGTATACGAGAAAATAATTATTAAAAATTCCGAAAATAGGGAATTTTATTTTGAATTCAGTTATATAACATTTGCTTACCCTTAGATATCAATTTTATTTGAAAAAATGTCTATTTAGATTTATATTAATTTTATTTAAATATGGCGAAAATAAATGTGCCATGAACAATACAAGTGAATGTGAAAAACAATAATTGCTTAAATTGTCCTCCAATTTAATTAATACATCGATCATAGCACTCTATAATTTAAATCAATATTCACTTGTTTCAAACATGGCATACTTATTTCAACCTTCTATAGAAAACACTATTCATTTTTTTCAATAGACAATTTTCTCTAAAAAATTGTTATCCATGGTATCCAAATATTATATCACTGAATTCAAAATAAAATTATCTATGTATAAATAAATAAAAAATATCTGGTCCCATTTAAAATAACTAAGTCAGTCCCATAAAAAATATGCTCATTGAAATAGTTTTATAAAATAAAAATTGTTTGGTAATTTTACTAACTCGAGAACTGTATCTACTAAACCCGTGACTGAGACAGAATGATCTCGTGACCCTTTTTAACGAATTTTTTTATTAATTAAAAAAAATATACAAAAATTGCTGTGGAGTTTTATTTTTCCGAGTTTTTTTTTTTAGAAATTTTGCAGGCCCCCCACAAGATATTGTACCTAAGGCCTCGAATTTCTAAATGCGGCCCTACATTCAGCTAAGCTAAATTTGTTTTCTGCATTATTCAAACTATGTTCCATATTGTATTTCTGAAATTTTTGTGACATATCGTTTACTTTTAAATTTAAGTGTATATTTCTATGACATGAGTCATCGTATATGTGAATATATCCTAAAAGATTTTATGACACCTTTTTATTTCAGAGTATACATATCCTTGAAATATTGACTTGTCTAAAAAAAACTGTCATACTAATTATAGACAAAAATATTAGGTATTAGAATAAGTCGATTTTCAATGAGTCATACATTTTATTTTAATTTTCATAAAAAAAAATTAATTAATTTATATCTAAATCCTGTTATTGATAATAAATTAAATAAATCTATAATGTAAAATACAAATAATTATGTACAATTTTCTGGCAAAATTATGTTTAATAATTTAATTTATAATTATTCATTATCATTCAAAATTACTGTGAATTTTCAATAAACATTAATAAGTAAATAATGATATTGTCTTTACCTAATTAAATTTTACAATCAATATATTTTATATTCATTGCAAAATATAAAGAACTAGTTAACGTAGACCATGACTTGTTCCAAGAATAGTAAAAAGTGTCATCAGAGACGATTATTTCAACTTGCAATTAAAATAGTTAGCATTGCCTAGAACTGTACGTTCATTGCTAGAACACACGAAGATGAGCATTCATTTTAATAATTATAAATTATTCTACTTACCTTGAATTTCATATCTTCATAAATTTGTTTTCATATCTTGCATCTATAATACTAGACAAGTTTCACTTATAATAATTAGCAGACAATTTGAAGAAAAGTTAAGTTAAATGAAATGTCATAATTTTTAGATTATATTAAAGTAAAATTGTTTTATTATTTAATCTAAAATCAAGTATTGGTAACTGCTAAAAATATTTTGGCTCAATATCGTCATAATAACCACACATATTATAAAAAATTAAATAATAGGTTAGGTCAAAACTTTTATAGGTTATACAAGAAGTGTTTTATAAAATATGTAAAAAAAAAGTATTTCAGATATTAAATACAAAATACCAAACAAAAGCATTATAATTCTTTGGTAAAATACATTATATTTTCCGTATTTGAAATATTCAATATTTAATTGTATGTCAAATACTTATAAGTAGTTCAAATACTTTTTAGTATTTCAAATACTTTTGAGTAATTTAAATACTTTTTATTATTTCACATAAAATTTAAAAAAAAATAATTAAAAAGCTAATTAAAATAAACATTTTTACGGAGTTCATTATGTATCCAATGGCAATAAGGCCTTTGTATCCAAAAAAAGAATCTATATTCTTAGAGTTATACGTAAGCACGACATTTTGTATTTCCATTACTAATATGTATTTCAAATAATAATATGTATTTCAAATACTAATATATATTTCAAATACTTACCACATAGGTATTTGAAATACAACATATATTTCAAATATTGAAAATTAGTACTTTATATTTTAATACAAGTATTTTATTGTATTAAAATATAAAATAATTTTGAAATGTATGAAATGAAGGCATAAAATACTCGACATTTTTTTACAATAAGGAAATTCATTAAAGAATTTTTTTTTTTAATTAGGTTAGATGAACTATATGTATATATTAATTTCATGAAAAATCATTTTGAGAACACGGAAAACTGATAAAATTTTACTAGATAAATTTCCTTAGAAAATTATGAGAAAAAAAATAAAAAGTTAGGTTACATCACTGCGAAGTCACCAAAGTCGTATCTAAGCCCCTTTCAAGGGAAACCCTAAAATTATTCTTTTTATTTTACTTTGAAACAAAGAATAAAAAGAATTTATTATATTTACTAAATTTAAAAAATAAGAAATAAACATTTAAAAAATAAAGTTGAAAAAGCAAGGTTATGTGAACTGTCAAATTTGCTAGGTTATGTTCAGGGCATGTAACCGAAAAAAATACTGGTTAACGGTTAACCCTTATAGAGAACGTTATAATAATAACGGTTTTAGTTCGAAAACCGGTTTTTGAAAATTGGAAACCGGTTTAAACCGGTTAATATATAGGTTAAAAAAAATATTAAAATTAATTAAAACAAATTAATTATAAAAATTTGATTTAAAAAATTACAGAATAATTAATTAAAAAAAATAATAAAAAATTACCATCCGAGAAAAATATAACAATTAAAAAAAAGCAATTTAATTAATAAATATTGACAAAAATTCCCGTAATATCTTCAGAAAAACGCTGGTCACTTTTCAATTTTAAACTTGCCTGTGTTGACAAAGGCCGTATTTATTTGTGACTTTTTAAGTAACCTTAACGGCCAAAGAGACTACCTACATTTATGACTTTCCAATAAAATATTAATTTTAAAAACTGTCATGACTCATCTTCAAATACAAATAGGAAACACAGATATAAAAAAAATTTTTTTTTTTTTGCTAAATGATACTAAAATAAAGGTTAATGTTCGCTAAAACCGGTTTATTTTTTTTTGGTTAACGGTTACCGGTATTTTCGGCGTGAAAAATATCGGTTAAAATTACGGTTAAAGTTCGCAATTTTCGTTCAAAATATCGGTTACCGGTTTTTTTAACCGGTTACATGCCCTGGTTATGTTAAAGAAAATTGTTATGCACATAAAATATGTATTAAGTTGTCCAAAAATAGTTTTACGAATACTGAGAATTGAGAAATAAAGCTATTTATTTATTTTTACATAAAGTTACAAAATTTATGTTATATTTTGTACACTTACTATTCTAGAGTTATTTTCTTGACTGTACTTTGTAGGTCATAACCCTTTAATTGTTCAATAATGTACATATGTTTGTATGCATATACTCACACATATTGTCACATAAAATAGGATAATGAATAAATCAATAATAATTATATCCTTTGTAGTCTATAGAAAAACTGTATAGTTATAAAATTATTTTTAATAATATATAATAATCAAAAATGGTTCAATATTTATTGCGCGTTTTATTTTTTCTGCGTAGAATATAGAAAATCAATAATTTTATATTGAAAATGACGTACAAATGTATTTGATAGACCAGAAATTAAAAAAATAGTTATTTGTATACCAATGTACTACAGTATCAAAATATACAAAAGTATTTGATAGACCAGAAGTTAAAAAATAGATATTTGTATACCAATATACTAAAGTATTTTTTTTTATTTGGTACGAATATGTAATGTATTCTACGAGACGATAGCCGAGGTGAATAAACCATATGAGTAATAAAAAAAAACTTTAGTTCTGAGGTATACATTATATTTTTTCCGAAATCAGTAAATTATTAATTAAAATCATAATTAATAGCATTCTGAATTTATAAAACGTGATAACAAAAGTACTGTCAACATGTCAAATAATTTTTTATAATTTTATTTTTGCTTAGACATTATCTAATAAAATATTTTAAATATAATAAAAATAAAAAACATTAAATATTATGATATTTTCCAAAATTTAACGCCTTATTTTTAATTTTTTAACGGAATTGTATTTGTTTATTTATTTATTGTAGAAGAAAAATAAATTATTAAAAATTAGTTCACCATATTATTTAGGAAAAAACTTTTTGATTAACACTCATTTAATAAAATCAAATACAACAACTTTTCGACTGTAAATCAATCTTTGTCAGGGTGATAGTTGGTATTAAAAATTATTCAAATATAACTTTTAACTTTAAAGAAATATTTCGTCAAATGTAGATAAAACATAGATACAACTCAAGTTTAAATTTATAAATCTAGTAACCCCATGTTTGAAAGATATGGAGAGATGATAAACGAATTTGTTTGATGAGTAACATTTTGAGAGTCACTGCTCGCTGACTCATATGAACCTTTGACAACTAGGGCGTTAATAAAAATTCCTTTTTGTGAACTCATTCATTATGTGCAATTAAAACAAAGGATAATTTAATTAGGTAAACAAATTTTCCTTTTCCCAACCTTCCTAACATATTTTTTTAATTATGTGCAATAAAAATTTATTACTTTAAAATATTTAAAAAATGTAAACCTTTTGAAATTACTTGGCACGCCAATGTAATCTATTGGGCAATAAAAAATATGTTACGCCAATGATAATATGCAGATATATTTATATCTAGCCAAAGTACATTTTAAAATAACTTGTCCATATTTTATATGTTTATTTATAGAATACTTGTTCTTATAGTAAAGTGTTTTAAATGGTACTTGTAAATATTAACATAATATTATAAATTTAAATTTTATTTATGCATTCATAACACTTTCTGAAATACACTGACGTTATACTGGTTGATGTATATTCAAAAATTTATTTTACAATTCAAAATTCATAAATAATCAGAAACGAAATATTATATTATTTACATATTTTACTATTGGAAAATGATACTGATTACAATTATAATTATCACATGTATTTATTGTAATCAATGATTACTTATCAATAACCACAGATATTTCTTGCAATCACAAATAATTTAATGTACTACGACTATAATCATTATTTCTATGTTCAAAAATCTGATATGGCGAACATATAACCTCTTGTTTCATATGTCATAAATATTTTTGTCAAAAAATGATTGTTCGGTAAACAATTATTGTCTGTTCAACTTTTTAATATTTCTTCGCATTCCGAAGCTATTTCCAGTCATAGATGAAGCCAAAAAATTTCAAATTTCAAGTTTTACACTTAGAATTGTGTTTATGCTCCTGAAATATTCCAAAAATACTTATTTTGTGAAATATTATTGTCCATATTGATAGATATTTATGCACTCATTTTATATCTTAAAACAAAATTCAATTATCTCTTTTCATTCTCGAAATATTAATTTCCAATAAAATATAATTAAAAATTTTGACAGAATGTAATGCTAAAATATTTAAGTTGGTATCCCTACATTTCGTTGGCCTAGGCCGACAAACAGAGAGTTTCTAGACGATTTTGAGTACTTAACTAGTCATAATGGGTCGGAGGCGCGAAAATATATTTTTCTAAAACTGTCAAAAAATGTTGACATTTCTGCATAATTTTTCGGTGTAAAGTATGTCATTTTTTCATGTATTATGTTTTCAACACATCACCAAGGCAACCATGCAAAACCGCGAAAAAAAATTTTTTTTCACGATTTTGAAAAAATTTTTTCACGCCTATAAATTAACGTAAAAATTTAATATTTATGAACAACTTTCATTTTTCTTTTGTTATTAAAGTAACTATGATATTTTCGTAAGATACCAGCATAATTTTATTATTTTTTTCCTTCATTTTAAATATAATTTTGGGCAAATTGTTATAGAAAAAATGTTGTTTGCTTTCCAAGCAGGAACTGTTATTTGAAGCTTTTTATGTAAAATAATCAGGGCATGTAACCGATTAAAAAAACCGGTTAATAAAAACCGGTAACCGATATTTTCAACGAAAATTGCGAACTTTAACCGTAATTTTAACCGATATTTTTCAGGTCGAAAATACCGGTAACCGATAACCAAAAAAAAAAAATAAACCGGTTTTAGCGAACATTAACCTTTATTTAATATCATTTAGCGAGAAAAAAAATAATATTTTTTTATATCTGTGTTTTCTATTTGTATTTGAACATGAGTCATGACAGTTTTTACAATTAACATTTTATTGGAGAGTCATAAATGTAGGTAGTCTCTTTGGCCGTTAAGGTTACTTAAAAAGTCCCAAATATATGTATACTGCCTTTGTCAACACAGGCAAGTTTAAAATTGAAAAGTGACCTGCGTTTTTCTGAAGATATTACGAGAATTTTTATGAATGTTCATTAATTAAATTGCTTTTTTTTAATTGTTATATTTTTCTTAGATTTTTTTGACACCCTTTTCCATTTAAAATTAGGTGCAACCCCCATTTTAGGGTTGAAATGCCATTGGAAATCCATTCAAGTGTTCCCCTTTATACTAAAATTGCCGTGTTCAAGCGTTTTTTGCTTTAAGTGTCCAGAAATTGCGCTGATAATTTTCATTGGACCACTCATAATCCGTCTGAAGGTCGATGACTAAAACTCGTTTTTTCTAGGAGGAGATGACTCTAACAGCTTTTCTCTAGTGACTAGACCTGACTCGTCTAGTGCAGAACTATTGACTATGACTGAACTAGACTACGAGAGTCCTAGGAAAAAATATGATTTAAGAGTTAGAGCAGCTGGTCCTCCTCTAAGAAGCGATGTTCATGTTGAAGTTATTGTCACAGACGTAAATGACAATGCCCCTGTTTTAAAAGACTTTCGGTTAAGAATTTGAATCCGTGTGGCGGTCGTAAAATAAAAAAATGTTCCTGGCTATTTTTATTTACTTTTTATATATTTATATCACGTTTTGAATATCTAAAATAGATCTGAATCCTTGTGGCGGTCAAAACATTTTTTGGAAATGAGTTTTGTCTTTACAGGCTTGTAACTCGTAAATTAGTTGAGATACAATAAAAATTCTTACACCAATCGATTCCTTGGGGTTTTTTCTATAAGATACACATTTAATTTTTTTTTATATTTTTTTCTTGCATTTTTATGCCACAGCCGATGAAATATATAAAAAATTGTACAATTTGGCACTTACAATTTTCAAATTTTAAGTTTATGGCCGCGTATCTCAAAAACAAGTTGAGCTATAACAAAAATTCTTGCACCAATCGATTCCTTGGAGATTTCTCTATAATATTCATGTTACTTTATATTTTTTCTTGCATTTTTATGGCTCAGCTAATGCAATATATAAAGAATGGTATAATGTGACACATAAAAATCTAATCAATTTGGAATATGGGACGACATAAGAGCTTTACTGTCGATATTAAGGAATGTTCTGTCATAATATTCATTTTCTTGACATAAAGCAGCCCACAAATATTCTTTAGAGATAAAATCACCTTCTAAATTTTGTTTCTGAAATATTTTAAGACTTAAAATATTTTTTTCGTAAATTGACAACTATTTGAGTCGGTCTGTAAGTCTGTGATTAAAAGATTTAAATCTGATAAGATAATTTTTCAATTAGTTTGACAAATTATGAATTATAAACCTACTAAAAAAATACAGAAGATCTAGTACAATGTTAAATTACCTCAATTTGAGTCAAAAATTTTGATTTTTTAAAAGTCTATATTGATATTCCACAATGTTAAACCCAATGAAACTGATTTAATTTATTCCAAAACAATTTGGGACAATGTGAAACCTTACACAACTGTCTGAAATTAATCCCAATTGACTTAGAACAGTATTGACCCTTATATTACGATGTTAAACCCTAAATAATGATATTAACTTTGTCCCAAACAGTTTGAAACAATGTTAAACCTTCCACAACATTCTGAAATTAATCCCAAACAATGTGGAACAGTGTTAAACCTTATAGAACTATGTAGAACATTGTTAAATTAGTATAACTTTCTTAACTTAATCCCAATTAACTTGGAACAGTGTTGAACCTTATATAACAATGTTAAACCCTAAATAATTATATTAACTTTGCCCCAAACAATTTGGAATTCTGAAATTAATCTCAAACAAATTGGAACAGTGTTGACCCTTATATAACAATGTTAAACCGTAAACAATTGTCGTAACTTTGTCCCAAACAATTTGGAACAATATTAAACCTTCCAAAACTGCCTGAAATTAATCTCATACAATTTGGGATAATGTGTAACCTTGTAGAACTATCTACAACATTGTTAAACCCTATACAACTGTCTCATCTGAATCCCAATTATCTTGGAACAGTGTTGAACCTGATACATCTATGTTACACCCTAAACAAGTTTCTATCTTTGTCCCAAACAATTTGGAACAAAGTGAAACATAGTGCAACTGTTTCTACTTACTCTAGAACACTTGGAACATCTTTCTGCCTTCTACAACTGTCTTTTTAAGTCTTCCTAGTAATTTCCAATAATAGTTATACATTAAAACTTACAATTTATAGTTTTTCACTCTAAAATTTTTCATATACAGCCAAAAAAATCCAAAAAGACCCATTTTTAGGTCCAAAATTTTGATTTTTGAAATAATTCCAAATTGATAGTCGCCGATGCGCTGATTTCAAATTTTCAAACCGAATTCAATTATCTCTTTCCGTTCCTGAGATATTAGACCTCAAAGTTGCACCTCAAAAAAGTGGGTTTTTTGGATATAACTCTAAAACGGGTAGGGACACAATCTCAACGACTATACCAGTGGATTCTACAGGCAAAGTTACATGAAGAAATGTTTTCTCCGCATATACGTTCTTTTGAACGATTTTGTGAAAAATGAGAAAAACGAAAAAAACCGGAATTTCAGTTTTTCGCTTGGGAACTTTTTGTCACCAAATCTTTTCATTTTCTAGACTTAAGTAAATACAGATGCGCTGATTCCAAATTTTCAAACCGATTTCAATTATCTCTTACCGTTCTGGAGATATTTGCGTTCAAAGTCAGACCTGAAAAAAATTGTTTTTCAGGAATAGTCCTGAAATGGGTCGAGATACGACCTTGGCGACCTCACCAATCGATTCTGCGGGCAAAATTACATAAGTATACCAATTTTCAGATATTTATTCAGGCGGATACAATTTTTAGAGCGAAAAAACGAAAATCGCAAAAATTGAAAAATCGCCTGATGAACCCCTGACGATTTTTTCCATTTTTGGCCATTTTCGTTTTTTCGCTGTAAAAATTGTATCCATTAGAATATAAATCTGAAAATTGGTACAAAAATGTAATTTTGTCCGTAAAATCAATTGATGAGATCGCCGAGGTCGTATCTCAACCCATTTCAGGACTATTCCTGAAAAACTGAATTTTTCAGGTCCAACTTTGAACTCAAATATCTCGAGAACGGTAGGAGAAAATTGAAATCGGTTTGAAAATTTAGAATCAGCACATCCTTCTTTACTTAAGTCCAGAATATAAAAAATTTTGGAGACAAAAAGTTTTTGAGCGAAAATTGAAATTCCGGTTTTTTCGTTTTTTCTCATTTTTCACCAAATCGTTCCAAAGAACGTATATGAGGAGAAAACATTTCTTTATGTAACTTTCTGCGTAGAATCGACTGGTATAATCGTTGAGAATGTATCTCTACCCATTTTAGAGATATGGTCGAAAAACACCCTTTTTTGAGGTGCAACTTTGAGAGCAAATATCTCAGGAATAGAAAGAGATAATTGAATTCAGTTTGAAAATTTGAAATCAGCGCATCGACGACTATCAAGTTAGACTAATTCCAAAAATCAAAATTTTGGACCCAAAAATGGGCATTTTTAAATTTTTTTGGCTGTATATGAAAAATTTTAGAGTGAAAAACAATAAATTGTAACTTTACATGTATGTCTGGCAGAAAGATGTTCCAAGTGTTCTGAAATAAGTAGAGAGACTTGCACTATGTTTCACTTTGTTCCAAATTGTTTGGGACAAAGTTAAGGCACTTGTTTAGGGTGTAACATAAATGTACTAGGTTCAACACTGTTCCAAGATAATTGGGAGTAAGATGAGACAGTTCTACAGTGTTTAACAATGTTCTAGATAGTTCAACAAGGTTTAACTTGTTTTCGGAAAAAAGGTGGTTATTCCTGTGTTTGTACTGCTGGTTTTACCGGTTCAAATTGTGACAAAACTTTAACTAAAGACGCATGTAAAAGAGATATTTGTAAGAGTGGTTCAACTTGCACTCCCCTTAAAAAAGGAGGGTTTATTTGTGAGGACTGTTATCCCAATAATGGGTATGAAAATTATACAGAATTATGTGAGCTTAAAAGTAGAAGCTTTGGAAAAAGCTCGTTTCTTACTTTTCCAAGTTTGAAACAGAGACATCGTCTACATTTGACTTTAAAGTAAGTACTAAACTAAAAGCTTTTTTGAATTTTTTTAATGGATTTCTCTGTTTTTTTTATAAGACACATTTTTTATATTTTTACTTTAACTTGTACGTAACAGGTTTACCAAAATAAAACAACATGCAAAATTAATAAAATTAAGTTTTATAAGCTTGTAACTCAAAAACTATTAAAGATATAGTCTTAAAATCGGAGCATGTAACCGGTTAATAAAAACCGGTAACCGATATTTTCAACGAAAATTGCGAACTTTAACCGTAATTTTAACCGATATTTTTCAGGCCGAAAATACCGGTAACCGTTAACCAAGAAAAAAATAAACCGGTTTTAGCGAACTTTAACCTTTATTTTAATATCATTTAGCGACAAAAAATTTTAATATTTTTTTTTATATCTGTGTTTTCTATTTGTATTTGAACATGAGTCATGACAGGTTTTACAATTAATATTTTATTTGGAGAGTCATAAATGTAGGTAGTTTCTTTGGCCGTTAAGGTTACTTAAAAAGTCCCAAATATATGTATACTGCCTTTGTCAACACAGGCAAGTTTAAAATTGAAAAGTGACCTGCGTTTTTCTGAAGATATTACGGGAATTTTTGTGAATATTCATTAATTAATTTCCTTTTTTTTAATTGTTATATTTTTCTCAGATGGTATTTTTTTATTATTTTTTAAATTAATTATTCTGTAATTTTTTTTAATCAAATTTTTATAATTAATTTCTTTTAATTAATTTAATTATTTTTTAACCGATATATTAACCGGTTTAAACCGGTTTCTAATTTTCAAAAACCGGTTTTCGAACTAAAACCGTTATTATTATAACGTTCTCTATAAGGGTTAACCGTTAACCAGTATTTTTTTCGGTTACATGCCCTGAAAATAATTAAGGAAGCAGGAAATTACGAAAATATGATTTTACATGTTACATCCCTATGTTCGGGTGTTCGAATCACCATCCTGTATATAGTATATGTAAAAGCAAGCTACTGTTCTTGGAAAATATATATTTAATATTATAATCGAATGTTAAGCATTAAAAAAACCAATATTTATTTATAAAAATTGTATATTTAACCAAATGCGCATATTTACAAAATAATAAATAAATAAATTACTTAAAATTACGTAAGCTAAACAAACACTTATTTACTATTCTCAATATCTGCTAATCTGTTGTGCAGTAATTCTGCATCTAATCTATGTTTACACAAGTACTGTCCATTTAAAAACAAAACAGGTATTTCATATCTGTATAAACGCAGCCAACGTACATTTTCTTTTTTCGTAATATCGACTAATTCCAGTTGACACCGATTCATAAATGGTTGCAGCTCTATTTTTACATCATCACAAAGTGGACAAGGATCTTTAGTGTACATTGTCACCATTGGAGGGTCTGGTGTAGAATTATCCCTAAAAACAAAATATGTAAGCGTACTCACCTTTAAAGAAAGTACCATCTGTCTTCCTTTTTTTATTATGGCCCACATACTTTGAATATAAAATTTCAGGAAGGAGAGCTGCAATCCATTGAGCATTTGAATAAGTTGCATGTGCTTGCACTAAATTCTAATTTAGCGTTCTTCAATCTATAGAAATAAAATTTAACTGTATCGAAATTATTTAACTTTCTTTGCATATTCACCATTCCTGTATTGTAATAATTATGGTCAGTTGTGTTGCATTTGGTTGTTCCCAAACCATGAAGAACAAAAGTTTAGGAATTTAATTTCATCAGTAAGTATTTTGCATCGTACAACTATTATAATGAAATGAAACTACACATTGATATACATATTATGAATTATATTGCATATTGTCAAATGAGAATGAACCGTTGTTTAACTTGTCAAGAAATAATTTCATTGCCGTATCATAGTAATTTTAAATAAAGGCTCAGAATATACATTTGTACTGTTCATAAAATTCTATATTTTAATTAAGTAAAAGTCAATGGAAACTGTTGTACATATTTATTATGTATTATATTTATTTCAACAATTATTATTATATTGTTTAAAGGACAAAAAAAAAATCAATTTTTGTATTTATTTTATTTTATATATGTAAATATTTTACCTTTTACTTTTTGTATTTCACAATTATATTTATTAAATTCTACAAAACAATTTAGAGCTGTTTTAAGTTTCTTGTATCCCATATTTTTTTAAGATGGCACGCCACTGTCGAACGGAAATGACGAAGAACTATCCGCCATATGCAAAACCCATCCCGGTCGCAAGGTTATTTCTTAAACCCTTTTTCCTGAGATTTTATATTCAAAACCCATATATTCTCAATATTATTGTATTAAGAAGAATTGCTGGCCATAATTAAAAGAAAAAAGAAAACAGACTGTACATACATACAAAACATGATTATACTTGGGACGCCGAACAGATGCACACGAAACTCCTCCAACGAACGAGCGCTAAATTTGAGTAGAACATTGCTATTGGTAACCCATTATTACACAGCTTTTTGAATACGAGTACTGATATCAGTAATAATGTTTCGTTTGCTTTTTGCAATCGTATCTGTCAAATATTTTTGTTGTTTTCATTTATATTATTTGAAATTAATTTTATAAATAGTATTTATTAAAATACTTTTCAAGTAATAACTTCCTTTCAAATATAAACAGAAATGTTCCACATTTTTATAACATATAAAGTTGATTTCTGTGTCTCTGTACTGCGCAATTTAGTACCTGCCTATTAATTTAATTATTGCCTCTGATCAGCATCCCAAGTTTAGTAAAGTATTATCGTTTTAATAGATTAATCTCAATCAGGATTCAAATAATTATTAAGGTAAGAGGAATGCATAAGTAGTAAAAACTTAATGAAAATATTTTTAAATAATAAATTTACTCAAAACCAAAACATACCCTTGGTTCACATGAATTCATATATCATTTTTTTCTTCAAAATGACATCAGAAATAAGGCATTACTTTTTGTAATACTAATCTTAAAACTCCCTTATATAAGAAAGATGTTGTAATCAAATTGATTTGGCATTTAAAGATTTTGGTTTGTAGTTTTTAAGTATTTTTAATTTTCTAGTAGGAAATATCTATCCGTCTGTCTGGATTATGTGAACAAACAAACAATTTGATCGGATTTTAATTTAAGTCTAATAGGTATCTTTCGGTCAAGTTGATTATATTTTGATAACAATTAGTCATTTAAAAATGGAAAAAAAATATACCGAGTGTTTTTTTCAAGGTGCACATAGGAGATTAACATGAAAAATTACTTTTTTGCAGGGTGTTGTCTCCCGTTTTAATTGACAATGATGGTTATCGTATCAATAGAAAGATAAACAAATTATACATCTAATGACACCAAATGCACGTACATTATGTCGTATTTTAATCGTATAAATTAATTTAAATCTCTTTAATTTCTTAATAAATTTAAAAATTAATCATACGATTACTCATGTATTTGTGTGTCATTATGTTCCTATTGATATCATAATCATTATTGTTAGTTGAAACGGGGGGCAACAGCCTACAAAAGACTGATTTTCCATATTAATCTCCTATGTGTACCTTGAAAAACAAAACAGCCGGTATATCCAAATAAATAGATAAGAACAAATTGATATTTAATAATAATTATTACTTAATTTAGATTACATTTCCATAATTTGAAAAGCAAATATAAAAAAATGATATAATGTAATATATTGCAATAATTTCTAGTGCGCTATGAATGTTGCAATTGTTTCAAAACAAATGATATGCTAATGCCTGGAGATTATTTTATTATAAATTAAACTTATCACATTTACGTAATAAACACAAGTTATACTGATAAATTTTTTATTAACTTGAATATATGGCATAACAACTGTATAAAAATATAATTTCGTAAAGTCTTGAGATTGCACTTACAACTTTTCAATCAAAATAGAAGACGCGCCGCCACCTCCGTTGCAAATCGCACCTACGCCCTTCTGGCCGGGCTTTAGTGCGTGGCACAAATGCCCAACGAGCCGAGCGCCAGACATTCCAATCGGGTGCCCCAAACTCACAGCGCCTCCGTGGATATTAACTTTGGTAGGATCGAGTTCTAGCATTTTTTGACATGCTAAGACTACTACGGAGAAGGCTTCGTTGATCTCCCACATGGCGATGTCGTTTTTGTTCACGCCGGCCCGTTCCAAAAGTTTCGGGACTGCGAAAGCTGGAGCTAGGGGAAAATCAATCGGATCGGTCGCTGCGTCTTGGAAATTTATAATTCGGGCAAGGGGTTTACATTTTAAACGTTTTGACGCTTCGTAAGTCATTAAGATTAAAGCGGACGCACCGTCATTCAACGTGGAGGCATTTCCGGCTGTTACTGTTCCGTTTTCTTTTTGGAACGCTGGTGGTACTTTTCTAAACTTTTCATAGTTTACTCTTTTGTATTCTTCATCCTCAGCGAAGACAACATCTGGCTTTCCTCTTTTTCCAGGGATTTTTACTGGAACAAGCTCACTAGCAAAAGCTTTTTTTGCATAAGCTTGCTCGCTTCTTTTGTAGCTTGAAATTCCATAATCGTCTTGTTGTTGACGATTGATTCCTAGTTTTTTTGCGGTGTTTTCTGCACACAGTCCCATGTGGAATTTATTGTAAACATCTGTTAATCCATCACAAATAATTCCATCTTGTAGTTGAACTCCTCCATAATTTGTTTGTCCTCTTCGCATATAAAACGGTACATTTGACATGCTTTCCATTCCACCGGCTAACACCACTTCTTGATGACCACATTGAAGACTTTGTGCCCCTAACATTACCGCTTTCATCCCCGAAGCACAGACTTTGTTCACAGTTGTGCAAATAGTAGATTTGGGGAGCCCAGCAAATAATGTGGCTTGTCTAGCTGGGGCTTGACCGGCTCCTCCTTGGCAAACATGACCCATAAACACTTCCTTCACTTCTTCTTTGGGAATTCCGGCTCTTTCTACAGCTGCCTGCACAGCCAATGAACCTAATTGAGGTGCCGACATAGGAGCTAATGAACCGAGGAACGATCCAATTGGGGTTCGGACAGCAGATACAATAACAACATCGTTCAGTTTTGTGCTGTATTGCCTACACGAAGTTAAAACCTGAAAAAATATTTTTCTGATAATTATTAGAGACAATTGTTGGTTAATGCTAATACGTTATCGTCTATCTTTAAAACAAATATCTATTATATAATAAAAGATAAACTTACGTTTTGTACGCGTAACAAAGTCATTTTTACGAAATTATACCGATTTACAAACTCTATAAAGTTGTACTAGTTGTTATGAAACTTATCTACTACAAAAATGCCAAAGTTCAAATGTCTGCTGTATAAGTGGAAGAGAGTGTTGCCAACTGTAGCATTATTATGCTAAATAAGGTCCCTAACCATTGTGGAAATATTACCATTTTACTGATTTATATAAAAATATACAACATTTAATGAATATTAGTAAAAATATTTCGTTTAAATATTATTTCGTCCGCGAGTTATAAGAGATTAAATTTTGTTGCGATATCCTGTGTCACCTGTGTCAATTTCAAGACAATCACGCCTCCGCATTTCTTAGAACTGGCGGTAGGTAGACATGCATGCGGCCTAGCACTATCAAAATGTTACTATATATGTTCTTGTTTTTGTTCGAAAAATAAATATTATTTATACCTAATAATAATTTTTTCATTTATATACATATAATTTGAATATAAACATAATTTAACTAATACGAATATGAAAATAACGAATATCCTATACAGCTAATAGTTTGTTCATCACTGGCGAAGACAAATGACGTCAGAAGCCAAAATTTACACTTTAAAAATTAATATCTCCCTTACTACGACATACTTTTCAGTCGCGTTTTCAGTACTATACTTAATTCACTGTGTTCTTTGAGCAAAAAATTAAAAATGGTTCAGGTTTACAGAGTAGCATCGTATCAGCATTACGAGAAATTGTAGCATAATTACAAATATTTTTCAATCATTTTTATACTAACGTGCACTAACACGCATTTTTCTAGTTGTTACTTCATTTTTCATTGTTTTTTATCTTATTAATAATCAAGTATAATTTTCTGAGCAGTGGCATAATTTTGTATTAGAGGTAACTTAATTCGATTTCAAGAAGTTGGTAACACTGACGCAAGACATCCATTACGCAGGTCAACAAGTTTAATATTCAAATTAAAATTAGAATTCCTTTTGATAAATATTTATTTATTACAACTTGAAAAAGTAGTAAAGAAACATTAAAAATGAGTAACATGGAACAATTCATAAAATCTCTCGAAGAATTTTCTAATGTAAATGAAAATTATGAGAATCTTTCAAATGCTAGTACTTCTTCACCTAATATGGAAGTTATTTGTACAGATGAAGAGAAAAACTCAAGTCTTGATAAGTATGTATCATATGTTAACACAAAATTAGATATATAATTGTATTTATAATAGAGAATTGGAATTAGAAGAAGCCAGATGCATAATCAAGATGATGACCATATTAAACGTCGTAAAGAGAAAATTAGAAGAGAAAAATCCTAAAAAACAATAATTGCTTTCAAAACAAGTTTATATTTATAATTCAAATGTTTATAGTTAATAGTTTTTAACTGTAATTTATATGGAAGAGAAAGTTTAATAAAGATAATCGTACAAAACAATAATTTCATTCATTTTATATTTATAAACCCAGTCTGACACTGGATTTAATATTGTACTAGATTCCGTACAAGATGAAATTAAGCATCGTGTAAACTAAGAAGTTTAATTCATTACTTATTTTAATACAAAAAATTTAAAATTTTTCTTTTTCTTGTACTTCAACTGCACGAAAAGTATGTGCATACATTTTTAAAATATAAACTGAAATTAGTAGGAGATTCCGTGTTAGATTGGCTTTAATTCAAATGTCAATAGTTTAAGTAAGATTTAAGTGCTAAATTTAATTGTAATATGAATAAAAATCTTTGTTCGATGACTTGTTCTAGGTTAACTTTTTTACACTGTTCAACAATAAAGTTCAGTATGTTTGATTAGAAAATACTTGAACTAGGGTATTCTTTTCTCAAATAACTTCTAAGTTAGTCTGAGCAACTGAAATTATTGGATTATGTATTATAGATAAAAAGAACAGTAATCAATTTCGTGCTCTTAGAAAAAGAGAATGATGTTATTTTATTACAGGCAGAAAATGTTTTATCACATATCTTTTAAAATGTAATAAAAATGCAAATGATTTTAATCATTTATTTCTCAAATATATCTTGGTCTAGTGCTACATAATTCCTGTTCTTTATGGAATTAGTGTACTCTTTGCGAACTTGTAACGTCGAATTGCACTTTCAAAAATGTAATCGAACAGACCTCTTGTTTACCGCGAAGTGCTGCCATCGTCCCAAAGAGCTGCTGCCACCTAGGAAAGTAATCCGCTAACGTCAGAAAATGTCAACCTAACCAAAAATTTATTTTTATATTTTTATAAGCAAGATTCTCGCTTACTTCAAACCATCCAAATTATACTTTAAAATAATTAGCAACATGTCAGATTTAAGTGACAGTGACAATGTCAACTTTGTTTACGCTTATAAGTGTCATTATAGTGAATAATGTAAAAAGTAAAGATGAATAACGAAGAAAGTCGCTTAAGAACCTTTAGTGAATGGCCCGCTGACGCAGCTGTAGACGCCCCAAGGATCGCCAAGGCAGGGTTTTTCTACACCGGTCAAGGGTTGGAAGTGCAATGTTTTGCTTGCGGTGGGAAGATCTCGAAATGGAACTACGGGGACCAAGTAATGGCCAAACATCGTCGTCTCGACCCCCACTGTCCCTTTGTGATAAATCCTACATCTTCCGGTAATGTACCTAAACTTCACGCTACCTCTCAGCAACCTGTAGAAATATCATATCGTACGGAAATTTCACGCTTAGAATCATTCACGAATTGGCCTTGTAGGGACATAGTCACCCCTGAAAGTTTAGCCAAAGCCGGCTTTTATTCCTTAATGTCAGACGACAAAGTCAAGTGCGCGTTTTGCAACGGAGTCGCCGGCTTTTGGGAACGTGGGGACGACCCAAAAGTAGAGCACAAACGCCATTTCCCTTACTGTAATTTCGTCTTAGCTGATTTTGATTTGCAACGCTTAGAATCATCTCAAAACACCAACCAAATTGAAAACTCTAAACTAGTAAACGCTGATAACCTGCAAGAACTAGGAATCCAAGCCCACAAGGGCCCCAGACAGCCACGATATGCTACAACGGAATCAAGGCTTCGCACTTTTGTTAATTGGTCAGAAGATTTGATTCAGACTCCTCCCATGTTGTCAGAAGCAGGGTTTTACTACGTGGGAACTGGAGATCAAGTGAGATGTTTTCACTGTGATGGAGGGTTGAGACATTGGGATCCAGATGATGAACCTTGGGTGGAACATGCCAGGTGGTTCCCCACTTGTGCTTTTGTGAGATTAATTAAAGGACAAGAATTCATTCAAAGTTGCAATCCTCAAGACCTACCGCATAATACGTTGGTGAGTATCTCACAGTGGGTCTATCCGAACCCGGAATCATATTCCCCCTCCATGCGAATTCATTTGTTATCTGACGTACTAAAATATTCAAATGCTCTAATGATCCAATTGCATTAAAATTGATATAAAAATTTCTTGGAAAAAGAATCGATAGCAATTTGCTTTTCATGCTATATTATTTCACAATATTACAGTTACGTAATTCGCTAAATATGTGACGTATTTAGATCACTGATAATTATTTTAATTATTCAGTTATTAATTATAATTATAATAATAGAGGTGTAAAAATAAGCGAATTACAGCAAATTAGGGAAATAACTAATTTCGTTTTCTTTTAAAGTAAAATCAGTAGCACATTTCGGCATCGAATAAATTAAATATTGGCAACGTTAGCTACAACAAAAAAAAAACAGTTGTTAGCATCACAAAACCACCAGCCACTATACAAGAAATATGTCATTAATTTTTTAAATAAATGTTACTTGCATATTTTATAACAACTTTTTTTAAATATTTTTATTTTAGAAATAGATATTCCAAAAAATATAAAAATTATCTCTTTCGGTTAATCAATTTTTATTAAAACTTGATCAACTCCTGTCATTCGTATTACTGTATTACAAGCTTGAATATGAATTAAATGTAATTAATTTAAACGATTTTTGTAAGTGTGTGTACGAGATCATGAGAACACATACATTCTAATTTTAATTCTATTAACAACAAAAATATATATTTATACGTTTTGTTGTGGTGGGAGCAGATTAGATATTGCAATATTTACAATTCGTCAACCAGAAGTGGTATTTTATTTGACCTAAATTGTACCAGACATGTCGGCGCTTCGGTAAAAATGGAAACGAGAACGGAAACTTGGTAACTGTAGGAAAAATATTAGTCATGGACAAAGAAAAATTATCAAAGTTTTCGTTTAAAAATAGCGAAAAATTTATAATTTCTCGTTACTTGTACCACAGTTGTCAAATTTACGGTCTCTTTACCATGCAATACGAACACAGCGCCGGCGTATTCTATTTCTTTAAATTTATTTATCGGGTGAATACAATAATTTAAATTTTGTAGCTGCATTAATAAAATGCAAGTACTCAAGTACTTAAACTCTGTTCCACATAGTTACTATATAAGACGAATGTGCTACAGATATACATGTGTTTCAGCGAATACGAACCCCCTTTAACTTATTTATTAGAAGGAATAGATAAAAGATAAAGTTTTATTTAGTATATTAAAATATAATAGTTGATGATAATGAGAAAAATTTTAAAGTTTGTTTTACAAGGAACGATTATCAATTTTAACTTTTTAAATGGGAATCTAATTATTTTCGTAAAATAAGTACCTTATTTTTTATCTTTTCAGTGATTTATTAGTTTTTTTCCATAAGTGAGTGTAAAAAAAATCCAGAAAAATAATATAATTGAAAAATAAATAATTTTTAGATGCTTATGTAAAATTAACAAAATGTAAATCACTTAAAACAAATGCTCGAAATTACAACTTTGATCTCCTATGCAGAATATTTAAATATGATAATAGTTATTTGTCAAACTAGAGAAGAAAGCGCATCTTTCTACCACTCGAGTTTGAGTTTGAGCGTAGGGAGTGGAAAAAGTGCTTTCCTTTCGTGTTAGACACAACATTTTTTTCACGACATGTTTTAAGAATTGAAGTATTTGGACGAAAAAGCGCAATTGCAGTATTGCCAATAAGCCAATTCGAGTTCAAGTTGTCAAATTTTTAAATAATTTGAAAAAAGAAAGAACAAGGCATAATTACCATTTTTTTAAGAATATAATTATTAAATAAGAATTTTCAATATAATAATGAATTTTTCCAATATTTTATTATATAATAATATCTATGTTATACTTTGGGTAACACTGTTCATTTTCCTCCCTAGAGAGTAAATTTCCTTACTATTTCGCAAAAAGAAAGTAGATCTTTCTATGCATGTCGTGAAAAATATATTTTTCACATTTCTTAATTATTTTATTTACTCGATTTTTTTCATACTCATTACAAGTAACATACTTATCATTGAAAAGACAAAAAAGGCGGTTTTTATTTTACCAAAATAATTGTATATTCCCATTCAAAAAATAAAAATTCGGTGCATGTAAATCAGACTTTATTTTTTTGTCTGTATGTCATCAAATAGAATATTTAATATAATAAAAATTTAAAAAAAAATTTTATTCTTTTTAATAAAAAAATACGCATGGTTTACATTTGGATGAATAGCTTGTACAATTTTAGTATTAGAAGTAGAAAATACTCAAGCTGAAAATCTTTTTAGAATCCTCGCCCAACAAACGGCAGAACCATCTCAACAACCAGCACCAGTGTTCGCAATATCTCTGACCAGGAAATTCAAACCCATATGAATTCACCTGCAGCCTTAGCAGCTCTAAACATCGGCTTGCCTGTCGGCCGAGTTAAGCAAGCCATTCGCCAAAAAATCCACAGCACTGGGTCTGCTTACACTCATGCAGACGCTCTCATAGAAGCTGCTCTGAATTTACAACTCGAGGACTCGGATATTCCCTCCGAAAGAGATTTGGAAATCAGCGCAGAGGTCAGCAGCTTACTTAACACTGCAATTCAAAAAGAAGTACAGTCTCAACCACAACAAATCAAAGAGAAAGTCGAGGAAAAGTCGCAACTATCGCTGGAAGAAGAAAACAGACAATTGAAAGAAGCTAGGTTATGTAAAATCTGCATGGACAACGAAATCGGCGTTGTATTTTTACCGTGCGGGCATCTAACCACGTGTGTAAATTGCGCGCCAAGTTTAAAAGATTGTCCACTATGTAGATCGGTTATAAAAGGAACGGTTAGAACATTTTTGTCGTAGCTTAAAGTGTTTATTTAATAAAGGCTAGTCAAGGATTGTATTGTTGTGTATAGAAAATTAGGCACGGAATTATATATAGTCGAAAGAAATTCGAAGAGATGGCGGCATAAAAAGATTTTGAGGTTATATGACATGGCGTCACATTCTTTAAATTTTTTATTGACAATTTGAAGGATTACTTAAAACATAAGGTTTGAAAATTATAATTGGGAAATTATATTTGACAATATAAGAATAAAACACAAAATTATAAAAAAAGATATTTTTCATATTGACTAATGTATTAATATATGGGTATTGCAAAATAAATTATGGAATAATATATTTAAATATTACTTAATTAGGAATTTTCCTATTATTTCGTAGAAAAACCATAAAATACGTCATATACATTTCACCACAATATGCAAATAATCACCCATCACTCAATAAATTTAGAGTTTTTATCATAAATTTTATTTTTCTTGTTTCCATTTACACTGTTTCGTTTATTTGGGACAAATAAACATTATAATAAATTTCTCTCCACGTGAGCTAGAGTGTCCGGAATATCTAATAAACGCCCTTTACCAATATTTGCGATAAAGCAAATCTGGCACACCCAGAAATGGATAATAAACCATGAACAATTCATTTATTTTATTTCCATACTATGTCATATTTACAATTGTGATTTCAGTCCGGTAAATGAGACTTTACGGTACTATATTTATAAATTTCATATATTTTTTAAATGGTTTAAAAATATTTATACAGTCTTATATTTTGTAATACTAAATTTATATTCTTTAAATGTGACATTATTTTTACATAATTCTATTGTAAGTTGTGAATAATATGTCATAGGTTACAGACGAAAGCGTTTTTCCTCTTAGATTTTTTAATGATAACATTTAATAAATAATATTATTTATTAAATTAATATTATTTATTAAATGATGATAACTAAGATTTTTATTTTGCTTTCTTAATAATTTTCAAAGTAACAAAATCAAACCTTTATACCTTTATACAATATAAAATAAAACGTTACATGTCATTCGTTCGTTAATGATTTTCAAGGTATTCATTACGAAATATCTTATTCGAACCGTAAAAATTCATTTACCGGACTTATAACGTAAATTACTATTACTTTGACATTAATTGGCACTTATTTTGTATCTTGTTTGTCAGATGTTTCCATATTTACGCAGAAGATGGCGTTGATTTTAGCTCATTTGCCATCAATCGGGTATAGGACACGCCGGCGCTACGATCGTGCAACAACAGTGCAAAAATAACTTTAAACTGACGTCAGGGAAATATGAAAATTGTCAAAATATATCTAAATTTAAATTTTTCGCATCTGACTAAAATCTGTTTCAAATATCCCGCTATATTTTTCACTATTGTCTAGTTTCCTATTACATATACCGATTGGAAAGCTGGCATGTCCTATACGTGACGTCTAGAATATTAATTATTAAAAAAAAAATTTCGTTCAAATTAAATGAAAAAAAAAGTATACAGACTGTCTACTGAACTCGGGCCACTTAAGGGAATTCCTAAACCAGAAGAGTTACGACTTCGGTTAAATTAGACAAAAGTTGCCTTATCAGGGGGCTATTCCTGTGATGTATTTGTTTTTCCAAAAATATGCACAGGTCACTAGGCAGAAAAAAAAATATGAAATTAGTGTAAATTAATAAATCATTTTTATTCTTAAACGATGACAGATAGACAAAAATATTCTAGATAAAACTTTTAGAAGACAAAGAGCGCCATAAAGAGCAATAATATTAAAAAAATTTTGGCCAACTGTTTGCGAGATATGACAAAATAAAATTTATTTTCAAATGGTAATCATAGATGGCTATGGCATCATTAAAAGTAGTATTTTTATCTCTTTTTAACAGCAGGTATTTTTATATCATTTATTTTAAAAATTATTGTTTTATGTACATAAATCATAAAACACTTTTTTCTAATGGCATTTTTAAAGTAAGCTTTGGTACAAACAATTTAAAACAACTGATTTTATCATATTTGTATCGTATTGTTAATGTTTTTTGTGTCAAACTGTTAAATTAAAAATAATTATGGACCCATTCACTTTCGAAGAAAAGACAGATATGCTTTCTGTTTATGTTTATAAAATTATTGAGGCATGTAATTTAATTTCTAAAAATATGTTGGAAAACACTTTACATAGTGTTTTAAGCAGAGCCGAATTATGTTTACAACAAAATGGACAAAATTTTCAATATTTGTTATAATTACAATTTAATTATCCAAATTTGCATTAGTTTAACAAAATTTATTTAGTGTCTTATGTTTCATTTTTTTGTTGTTAACCTTATCTTAGGAATAAGAAAATTTGTTTACAATTAATTATAATAGATTATTGTTAAGTTTTATACAGATAATTAAGACATAACCTAGATTAAAAAATAAATGAATACAAAATACAACTCAGTTGTTTTAAATTGTTTGTATCAAAGCCTACTTTAAAAATGCCATTAGAAAGAAGTGTTTTAGGTTTTATGTAAATAAAACAATAATTTATAAAATGAATGATATTAAAATACATACTGTTGAAAAGAGATAAAAATACTACTTTTAACGATGCCATAGCCACCTATGATTACCATTTAAAAAAATATTTTTTCTTGTCATATCTCGCAAATAGTTGGCCAAAATTTTTTTATTATTATTTCTCTTTATGGCGCACTTTATCTTCTAAAAGTTTTATCTAGAACATTTTTGTCTATTTGTCATCGTTTAAGAATAAAAACGATTTATTAATTTTCACTAATTTCATATTTTTTCTTCTGTCTAGTGACCTATGCATATATTTGGAAAAACAAATACATCACAGGAATAGCCCCCTGATAAGGCAACTTTTGTCTAATTTAACCGAAGTCGTACCTCTTCTAGTTTAGGAATTCCCTTAAGTGGCCCGAGTTCAGTAGACAGTCTGTATATGTATCTGCCTTTCAAAACAGACTACGTTAAAAAAAATATCTCAAAAAATAGATTATTTCTGAAATGGTTATCGGTAGGAGTGGATTATTTGAAGAATTTTCAGTAATTAATTTTTAATTTCGATACTACCGAGTACTAAAATTTTTAAACATAGAATGTGAGTTGATTTATTATCGATATTTGAAACAAAATTCGAAATAATGTTTGTGAAAAAATATATGCATGTCTCGTTCAGTTTAAATGAAAAAATCTAAAAAGGGTCTGTTCGAATTTCAAAATAAAATTCTTAGTAGTTTTTTCGAATAAATTATAACATTTTATAGTTTTTCAAATTTACCGCAATTAAACAAAATGATGTCCCAAGTAGACGATTTTTTTTCCTTGATATGGATTTTGTTTTACAATAACTATATTTTTTTGGACTGTTGTTTTACAATTTTTAAAATATATTCATAAATTTTGTTGTCTTTATTTCTGTTATATTTATTTTTCAACTATAAAAGATCTATTATTTCTAACTAAGTTTTAGATTGCAAGATCTGCACATTGAAGTACAGCTGTGTCGAGTTTCTTGTCTGCACTTAATATGTGTTTATCATTTGGTTATTTTCATATTTGCTTGCTCTAGGTCAAATAATATCTTGTTTATTTTGATAATGTTTATTAAAAAAATCTTATAAATATTTTCTTTGTTCAAAGCTAATAATGACCTAAATGTATTTCGATTGTGTATTGTTTACATTGAATGTAAAACAGTAGAAGTCATTATTAAGTGTTTAAATTCAATTGTTTTCAAAGTACACTAGACTTCCAAAAAATAAATTTGAAGGAAAACAATGAGTAATAGAATTTTGACACAAGGTTGGAAATATTTGAATTAGTTTAAAACAAATGAAAACATGGCTCACTATATATATTTGTTAAATTTTTATTTATTAATTTATACAAGACTAAATATCTATGATATACCTCTACTTTTTGTAAAATAGATCAATTAGAAAATAAAAATTTAAAACCCAAACCAAACATATTTGCTTTCCATTTTTTTTTTTTTAGTTAATTTTGTCGCCCATTTCCTGTTAGTAACCGTTACTGCAATATTTGATTTTTTGTGCTTGTCAGAATTTTGATAAACTTTGCACATGACATAAAGTAATCACGGGATTCTTGTAATTCAGATGTGATAATTCTTAGTCATTTTATGATTGGTAGATGTTAAATAAACAAAAGCACAAAATGGCGGTGATGTCACTGATGAATAAGAGTTATAAAAACAGATGAATATAATCAGAAATAAGCAAGTCGAAACTTGTTAGGAATCAATAAACATTTTCAGGTGAAAAAAAGTCTTTAAAATATAGAGAATTTAATGAATCAATCTAATTTGTGTAATGTAATTATCATTCGTACAAATTCATTGACGTATAGTTTCAATTCTTTTATTTATCTTTACATTGTAATAGTAATCGTAAATTTCACAGAATTCTTACGTGCTATTTGATTAATAAATAAAATATATTTTTTGGAATTATATCTTATCTAAATAATTTTCGTATAATCAAATATTTCTCGTAAACAATTGAAATAGTTACAAATTCTAAAATGTGTACGTATGAATATTAAAATTTATAAATAATAAATTGAATGTAATGTAATTATAACCAAAAAAAAAAACTATCTAATATATTGTGTTCAATTTTGTATCTGTTGCACAACTATAAAAGCATCCAAATGAGTTCGCTTATAGCTTATTCGAGTACAGTTATAAAAATAGTAGTCTACAAGAAATCTACAACAAGCTCCAAACAAATTCGTTATATGAAAACATCGGCTATTACCAGAGATCTTTACTGTCTCTAAATCACTCCAAAAATAGCAGTAACCATGGCATTGAAACAAAAATTAATATGTTACGATTACGGCTATTTTTAGGGTGATTTCTGAGGTTATTAGGAACAAAATAGTACATTACATATCAAGCGTTGTAAGATACATATTACGCACGAAGTGGAAAAGTTATGTAAGAGCTACGAAGTGGCGTGTTTCTAATTCCACAAATGCATGTTTGCTTTACAACTCGAATTATGTACAATGCTTTTTCTAAGATCACTACTTGGCTGTTTATCGATATAATCACACAATACACTGAAAGAATTGACACATCACTAGTAAATAGTGCCAACTACAGAACATAAAAACAACTATGCCAAATTGTCAACCTCTAAATAATAAATTTAAACTAATTACAACCCAATAAAACAGTTTTATGTTGAACATTTCTAGTTTATTTCTTCATTAGTTGTAATATTTTAAAATAATTACAATTCATTTTGTCCTACCATAATGTAGTATTTATATAACCTGTAAATTGAACAATAATGGCTACTTACATTAGTGATCATATTGGACTACTATGGAAAGTGGCATCTTGAGTCAATTGTGAGAAATCATTACTGTGCATGTGCAGTGTGTGAAATATTGTTTTTTTACAATAATTGCCAACACTGCGCATGCGTGAAGGTGCTCTTTGTGAGGTTACGTGCGCCATATTGTTCTTTATGTCAAATAGCTTTCATGTATGTATTTTTGTTCTAAAACATTTACAGCCGAATTCTCGAAACGGTGTTAGCGTTAGCACCGGGTTAGTTAGCCGGTGCCTATTCTCAAAAAAGTTTAGTACTAAATTCTTAACACTCGGCTAACACCGGTGCTAGATACGCTAACCCTTGTCATATCCATGACAACACAAAATAAATATCTTAATCCTATTCACAAAGAATAACACCGTCCGATATGGGTTAAATTTAGCACCAAAACTTAAAACTCGTTCCCAGCAGTTTTAGTGAAAATCCGTTACGTTCATAATATACAATTTTTTTTTAAATGTTAATTTCTATCATTATCGTAATAAAATGAGACGATTTTTACTTTTTTAAAAAGAAATACAAGGCAAATAACAATGAATTAATAATTAAACCGCCCAAACAGAATACATCGTCCAAGCCAACATCTACATCTTAGTGTTGATTACACACTGCTTTGCTGTTTGTCATAAAATATACAGCCCCATTACTAAGCATAATTTCAAAGTAATATTTTTCATACTTGTTTATTATCGAGTAATAATACATTTTTTTTAATATCACTAGAAATTCTAAATAATGATTAGATCAAATATTTTAAGGATTTCGTGATTACAATAAGCCTCTCCTTCATCAGCAATGTAAGAGCGGGCGTTACATGTACGGCCCAGGTAAACGATTTAAAATAAAGGCGGCCTTCTACATCTAGCACTTGAAAATGTAATTATTCGAAGACAATAGTAGCACTTGTACATTATAAGGAGAATTGCCTATATCAATTCGTTCAAGGTGTGGCATTTTTATGGCGAGTAGTATATATCAGGGCTTTACCTGCAACATCAATAAAATATTTCATTATTAAAATATTTGGACAGTTAATTTATTTATTTACCACACATTTCAGGCTTCCAAGTAATTTTATTCTAGAAAATTCCTGTTTGATTAGACCATTTGCAGATAGTAATATTAAAACATCAAATGATATGTCTATTCCCACACAGTTGTTGATTACTGCGATTTTTAGCAAGTGGAGGCTTTCAAAATACAATGAGATATGTGATCCATGTTAGTCACGCTACTTGCTCACTAATATCGATATAAATATTAACACTTTCACCATCTCTAGCCCAATACTTTTCTCAGATGGGACTCAAATGATTTTGACAGCTGGAATACCAGCCGCCATTTTGATACGATGTGGTGCTAAGCTAGCACCGGGTTAGTCTAACACCGTGTTTGTTTCGAGAATACGGGTTAGACTAAATTTTAATACCGGGTTTAAGACAGTGCTAGCTAACACTCATTTTGGTTTTAAGCTAACACCGTTTCGAGAATTCGGCTGTTAGTGATAGAAAAAGTATAATGTGCCACTCGTGCAGAATCACCTATTTCTCATCTTGTATGATTCCAGCACTCGACTTTGTTTCGTGTCGAAACACCTCGTGAGTAATAAGCGTATTTCTGCACTTGTTGCACAATATACTATTGCTTATTGATTCAGATCCAGAATTTGATGCTCTACCACTGTTATTTGAAGCTTTTTTACGCAAAATAATTAGAGAAGCAGAAAATTACGAAAATATGAATTTACATGTTAAATCCACTGATTTCTATACAGGGTGTTTAATACTAGAACTCATTGAAACAAGTAACTTTTCTTAGTTCAAATTTTTTATTTGGAGCCCCTGTTCATCGTTATTGGCGTTCTTTTGTTATCGTCATTACTCCCTAAATTTAAGAAATATTTAAAAGATACAAAAATATTCAGCATTTGCTTTCGGTTCTCTAAAACATTTGTATTTAGAAATTAGAATTATTTTCTATTTTATCAAATAACAAAATGGCGACCGATTAAAAATTTCAAAACAGGATATTTGAAAAATCAGTCGATCGATTTTTGAAAATAAAACATTTATAAAATCTTTATAAAATGATATTCTGTGAATTTTATGCATAGTATATTTTTACTTGTGATTTTTAATATTTCATTAGATTTCCCTTTACATCGAATATTAATATTTCTGTAACTTTTTTGGCAATGCGTTCTTTTTTTATATTTTGCTCGTTTCCATCATTCTTTCAATTAAATAAATAGGTAACTTAAACAATTCAAAGTTAAATAACTAAAACAAATCAAATTTAAAATGATTTTTCATATTTCGCGCCAATTGGATTAAATCCACACCTCAGGAATATGAGCCACCTAGCGATAAAATCTGGAAACCGACAAAGTAGTAGTCGTCAGTTGATAGCCGCATGACCGCATAGCATTTTCGACGCTTTGTGTTTCGTAGCCTTCGTAACTATTGTCCTAGTTAGTATATTTTCATACCTTTAAAATCAAATTTTTCTAGTATCCGTTTATTATTGTCATTTTTCCATTATTCCTTTCCTTTCTGGATTTTATGTACATTTTAACAAAAAATTCTAACCTAAGCCTTCTTTAAAAATCAGTCTTTATGAAGACTACTTTGTAGGATGTTTTTATAATTTTATGTTCTTGTCCTGAATTGTTAAGCTTTATTATAACGAGGAAAGTAAAAGAAAGTATCAAAACAGAAATTGCTGTGTGTATTATGGCTGCCACTCTAAAGTCAGCAAAAAGTTGATAATCAGTTTCAATTTTGTTTCCGAAAAAAAAATTAAGGGAAGGTCCACTTGTGCAATAAATTCGGTGAAATGGAACTAAAACTTGAAAAAGATAGATTACAAAGGTCTAAAAAGTACACAAGATTCTGAAATGAAACAAAATTACAGGTCTACAAGACAACAAAAGTCAGCAAAGTACTACAATGGTCTTCCATTTTCAAATTACCATCAGCGCCGCCAACGGTAATGTTCATCGCGAATAGAAATCAGTAGTTAAATGGGGAAGTTTAGCGTATTTTTTTTATTTTATCAAGATGGCCTCAAAAGTGATATTCTACATTTTATTTCACCCAAAGATACCTAGATTTCTCAAAAAATGAAATTTTATACAAAAATGACGTCAGAGTGGCTCGCTGAGAACGTATCGTCTATCTTAACCAGCGCGCGCTGAGTTCCCATGGCAACAGAGTAGCTTGTGGTGTAAAGCCTCAAGATACAACCTACGTTCAAAAAGTCAGGTCTCACCATCCCTTCTGCGCAAGCGCATAACTCACTTGTGACGTCAGAGTGGCTCGAAGATAAATCATTAATTATAAGTAATTGGCAACATAATTTTAACTTTCATTTACATTTTAAGTTATAATTATTCATATAATTACGACTAAAAGATATTTCACATGTAATTTCAACCACGCTAAACTTCCCCATTCCTACATTTCTGTATATTTCGTAGTGGCAAAATAAAATAGTTACGCCACTGATAAGCGCCAACGTCAAGAGTCGCCATATTGAGATTCCTACTTTTAACCTCTATTTTTTAAGTTTAAGTTCCCTCTGTATATTTTATGTCTATGGAAATAGCACTATCTGTAAACATTATTTAAATCTGCGAGGTTACGAAATTATCAGTTTAAAAAATATTTTCTTGATAAAAAATGTTTACCAGACTTTTCTCGAATATCGGAAGAAGAGGGGCATAATTATCAAAAATATATATAAGCATACAGTTTATTTATCAAATAGTTTGATAAAAAAAAACACTATCTGATAGAAATAATCGATAGATTGGCGCCTGATTGTCCGATATATAAACGCGTAGCTATTGTTTTAAGTGTCTCTTTAAGTTGTATCGGGTCACTTCATACATTTTCAAGTACTGGTATAGCGTGGCCCTTTTGATCCTGCCTTCTTGTTCGTAATATCTGCTTGAAAATGTTGTGTGGTGAAGTGACCAATTTGCCAACGCCGGCCACGGGTATATACGAACTCTACTTTAGTAGTGAAAATCTATCTACAAGTAGTTCTAGTTCTAGTTCTACTTTTAGTGATGAAGAATACGAAACACAGGCAACAATGTACACGGATGGTGAGTACAATTTTTAGGTTATATTAAATTTAAATAAGTTTTGTTTTTTACGTAGCTCAGTATTATTATAATATATTAAAGCACAAGTGGAGTTATTTATTGGAATAAATAAAACATTCGTAATCCTTTAACCTCACATTTTCAAACTTCTGATGACACCATTTGAATCAAATTTATTTTCGCATTAGACAAAAATATTGTAAACATTCACTATTTATGGTATAAATTATAAATAGTTATTTTCGGTATAGTCCGGTAAATGAGTATTTATTGTACGAAGATGTTTCAAACCACTTTTTAATTTCAATCTCAAGAAAAACGTCATCTGTTACTTTTGACATGTTAATCACAAACTTTTAATTGAAATGTATTAAAATAGGATCAGATTTACAGACTTTAAATTTAATACTACAAAATTAGGAATTTAAGAATATAAGAAAAAAAAACATGAAATTTATAATTGCAAATAATTTACAGGACTACTCTGGTAAATCTCATTTATCGGAAATGTAATACAGTATGAAATAAAAAAAAACGTTATTTATAAAAAAAAAACATTATCATAGCAATTGGACCATTAGTTATTTTGTTTTGCATCAAACTTTCTAATATTTTTAATGTTTTTTCTTGTACATAAATAAAAATAAAGTGCAAACGTAATATTTTCATATTTTAATGAGGTTGAACAATAATATTTAATTATTTCTTAACAAAATTCATATGATTGCGACAGAGTTTGCTAATCATCTTGTTCTTGTAATCAAACAAGTTTCGTTAACTTACCATAATCAAACAAGTATCGTTAATATGTAATTTTGTATTTTATTTAAAAAAAAATATTTGTTAAATCTTGCGTTTAATTGTTACCACACATTTGAAGGGAAAATCTAACCTTATCTATTTTTCGTTTTATCTTAAAATCGATAAATATTAATATATTAGCAACATATGCACATAATAATGACGTAAATATCACCCACATTGTGTACATTTATGTAGGTGTTACATAAAAAAAAAACTAATTACTTGTTTGAACATGTTGAGTGTACGTCTATGTCCCCCATTTCCAAATAATTAAAAAAAATGAGAAATAATATCCATCAATTATGATAAGTATATTGACGTAAACTTTAAATTCTGTGAAAGATAATATTGTTTGGTTATTAATTGCAAAATTTAATATCTATGATTGATTAAAAAATTTATCAATGGAAAATATATTGAAGTACCTTAATCATACTTACACTTTGAAGTATGTCCTTACAACGAAAACAAAGAAACTGCTTAATAGTGCAATGATAATAATAAAATATCTACTTTTATTTTTATAAATGATTAAAATAGATTAAGATTTTTTACGGAGCATAATAAGGCATGTATTAGATTTTAACATTGTGAGATTTTAACGGTTGTATTTTGTATATTGTTTTTTTTGTACTGAGTTATCGTGAACCAAACACATTTTATCTACGAACTTTGTCAGTGAAACCGAACAAAATACTTGTGCGGTAGATGGTCTATTTATTTGTAAAAGAAAGAAAATACTGTTTATAACGGATTTCCGTTACTGTGAACTCTTCATTTCCATATGTTAATGCTCTTGAAACGTCGGTTTGCAGATAAAATATATCATTTACGAGATCTCTAAGAAAACTCTATTTACAGTGAAAAAATATTCTTATTTTATGATAAGTTCTCATTTATACCGGGTGTCCCAGCTCGACCGACACGGGAGTTTTACATGGAAAATCAGTTAATTATGTATAGTATCTCCCCAGTGCAAGATATTAAAATTTTGTATACTTATCGGAGAATATTAATTCTATGGATCACACTGATTTGAAATATGCAATTTCATCTGCAGGGCGAGATTTATTAAATTTAAAATCTAATATTTTCGTTCAAAATCAGACAGCCATGGAAATAAAAAAAAATATTTATTTGACAGTTTAGTGAAGTACCTATCACTGATTTTAATTCTTATTCCCTGTATTTTAATATTTTTAAGTTGAATTTAGTTTCTTTTTGTTAAGTAATATACCAATATTACAAATATATAAATATCTACAATGGCATGTCATTAACTGTCAGAACTGTCACATAGATATTTTCTTTTATTTCCATGGCTAACTGATTTTGAACGAAAATGTTAGATTTTAAATTTAATAAATCTCGTCTTGAATACGAAATTACATATTTCAAATAACTGTAATCCATAGAAATAATATTCTCCAATAAGCATACAAAATTTCAAGTTAATATCTTGCACTGGGGAGATACTATTCATAATTAACTGATTTCTTATGTAAATCTCTCATGTGTCGGTCGAACTGGGACACCCGGTATAAGTATCTTCTTTTGTGGTTCGAAGGATATTCTTGAGGACCAGAAAACAACTTTACTACCATGTAGTACACACTATTTTTTATCCTGCACAACAAAACAGCATAATAAAATAATATAAACGTTTTACGAACACTGAATAATTTGAAATTAAACTTAACCTCAGTGTAATTTATGAAATTGATTACCAACATTAAAAATAGAATAAGAACAAAAAACAAACATTTTATTTTCACATATATATAAGGTTAGCAATTCTGTATTATTATTTATAGAATATATAATAAGAATACCTAGAATTTAACGTAAGTATCAAAATTATTTAAAGTTACAATGTTTTAAAAGCGTGTTGACGTATTTTATTCTTGTTATTATTTCTAACGCATCAAACGCCATCTGTTATTCCGCACACGAACTATTCTTTTCTTTCGTAGGGACTAGTAAGATTTTGTAATCTGGACCAGCAAATGTCTACTTTCTTGCGCAAGCACACTTGGAAAATCTTTTTTTAAATATGTGTAGGATAACAATAGCTATTTTTAGTACAAGTGAGCAAAATATGTCTTTTTCTCACGGGTTCAGAAATTGGCCACACGAGCGAAGCGAGTGTGCCAACTGGACAAGTGAGAAAAAAACATGCTCACGTGTGCTAAACATAATTTTTTCCACAATCTTAAAATATACTTTAAAAAAAAAACAAAACATTGTACTTTTTTATTTAATAATGAAAATCTCAACAGTACAATTATGTTTATAAATTATAATTAAATTTAATGTAATTTAATGTAAAATGTATTATAATGTCTGTAATCCCATGAAAACATTGTGCTCAGAGTTAGTGTATTTTGCTCACTAATATTATTTACTTTGCTCACTTGTGAAGAAATTTATTTACTTTGCTCACTTGTGATTCAATATGTTACTTTGCTCACTGTTTTAAGTTGTATAATGATGTATTTTGCTAACGATTTTGGATAAATATTTATTTTTACTTTAAATGATATTCTCTCTGGTAATTATGCGGAAAGAAAGCACCAATTTCATGTCGCTGTAATTGTAAAAGTATTCATTATTTTATAATAACGTGCAGTTTGTTCTTTTCATATCGTTTCCTATGTTAAAGAAGGAAGAAAAAAATAATATGTGCGGTATTAACGTCACAGGGAAAAACACAATAAAATTATTTATCACTATCATTAGTTAAAAACGGGGAAAGTACCGATTATGACTAAAAACCGTACCACAATCGTTTTTTTTTTAATCTGTGACCTTACGAAAATAATCCAGTGGTGTATCTAATTTCAAGCTTGATATTAGACAATGCTTAGGGGTCCAAAATTCAAACCAGATAATTGCTTATTGAGATGTTAAGGATAATCACAAAAAATGTTTCAGTACTGAGTTTTTTATAGTCAAAAAGAAAAACAGGATGTAGGATGCAATATTTTAACATATTTTAATGAAAGTAATAAAATTTGTTGCTACGCCACTGCATTATGATAGCAGCCATAGGCGCCGATTTTTATACATTTGTGTGGGGGCTTAAAAAGGGACAACAGAAAAATTATAAAATAAAAACTTTATTCCTTAAAATTGATGCAAAAATTTAAAAAATAAATAAAGACAAAATAACAAAATTAAGAAAAGCTCGAACCACTAATTTAATCAATTCTTCTTGAAATATTAATAGTTATATCTTTATGTACATTTATAATTGCTATGGTGTTCAACCATTCCTGGCTCATAGTAATCTAATCTAATCTTAAATAAGATTTCAATCTATCTAAGATAAAGTAAGTTCATAATGTTATAATTGAGATTTTTCCGTGTGGGGGCTCGAGCTCCGAAGCCCCCACGTAGTCGACGCCTATGAGCAGTCCTAACAAAATGTTAGAAGCAGGGTCACAGAATAGTTATATATAATTATTCTATGGCAGGGTGTTAAATTTTACTAAATAATCTAAGATTAACAATTAACAATAACAAAATTTAGGATCATTAAAAATGGTAATATGGTAATGGTAATTGCAAATTATGTTGTTATTAAATATGAAGATCTTTAATTTAAGTATGACTTTTTCATTTATCTTCTAGTTTAATACAGGATTGGCAAAAATCATGATTTATTAAAAAATAAAAAATCAAATAAATTTTCATAATTTTTAAAGATATCTAAGTGTTAAAGCACTTTTTTAATTGTTTTGAAAGTAATATTAATACTTCATTTCATAAAAAAACAAAATCTGTAATAAAACCAGAATTATTTATCTGAATAAAACTAGGAAGAGTAACAAAGAATTTTTATTTTTGGTAACACATTTAAATACTTATTTTTTTTTCTTCTATTATGACAATTAAAATATCATGTAATTTAACGATATTATTAAATACAGAACTTATTTTAGTTGTTATTAATAATTTTATAGCAAATAAATACATTTTCATTATAACTTGTATTTTTTATCTTTGATAAAAATAAATTATTTTTATTAAAAAAATCAGTTGATTTAAATCAGGCTAACCCTGTTTTAACTGATAAAATATTATGAATTATATTACTTTGAATAATTGGTCAGGATATGCAGTTTTAAAAATTCACGATATGAAAATGTAAGGAAATACAAGAAATATACACATCAAGTTTTTCTTATGATAACCTGTAACCTGTATATGCTGTATATGTTAAAGTATGTCACCGTTATGTCAAATCCGCGAAAAGAGAAATTGGAATACCACCAATGATTAAACACAAAGCTGCGACATCTAAGAATTCATTCAAATGAGTTTCCTTGTGTTTAACAAGTAAAAAAGCAAAAAAGCTGTACAGGAAGTAGTGAACTTGAATGTAGATTGTGCATTAGAGGGCGACGTTGCAACGTTGCCCGCTCACATCTAGGCAGCCATGGCAGAGTTTGTGAATGGAACAACGACAGACGAGACAGCCTAGTAGGAGGCCATGCACGGTGCACTGTCAAATGTCTGCTGTCACTGTATGCGTGAGAGAGTGAATGGAGAGGTTTTTTGAAGTAATTATAGACGTGAGAACAGTTAGGGCCTTGGGAGAGAGGAATGCGGCGCTAGAAGTTTTTACTTGCAGTAATAATGGGATAGGTAGTTGATCTTATGGAAAAACTAGGATTTGTCTTGCAATTTGCTGTAATGTGGGTTGGAACGAATTTAATATACCACAAGCAGTCTCCATCTTCACTACTTTTGCTTTATAAAATAAATATACATAGTACAGTCTGTTGATTATAACAAGGAAAATTTAATTTCAAAGTTTGTGTACAGAGGGAACCACAAGGCTCATTTTTATGACAGATATATAACAAAATATAATGTGATAACGAAATATTGTTTTTTTTAGATCTTGTTACGTATTTCGAATATTAGCTAAATTAATATTTCAGGGAACGCTCAGCTACGCATTCGCTAGTATTAACTAACGTGTAAAGATATATAAAATTGGTTGTCAGTAGATATTTGCTGTCAAATTTGCACGTGAAAAAAGTGTTTTTTGGCTATATCTCTAAAATGGGTAAAGATACGATCTCAACATTTATACCAGTCGATTCTGCAGGAAATGTTACATAAAGAAATGTTTTCTCTGCATATACGTTCTTTGGAACGATTAGGTGAAAAAAAAAAAAAAAAAAAAATAAAAAAACCTAAATTTCAAAATTTCTCTGAGAAACTTTTTTTCTCCAAAACTTATCATTTCTCAGACTTAAGTAAAATCTATGCGCTAATTTCAAATTTTTAAAACATTTCTTTATATAACTTTTTCAATAGAATCGAATGGTAAAGAAGTTGAGATTGTATCTCTATTCATTTTTTAAATATACTCAAAAAACGCACTATTTTGAGGTGTAACTTTGACAGCAAATATATCCGAAACCAACAGAGATAATTAAATTCTGTTTGTAAATTTAAAATCAGCGTTGATAATTCTTTACAAAATATTACAAATCAAATTTTGAAAATTTTCGAGCTAAAAATTTGATATTTTCAAATATTTTCGGGTTTACACAAAAATTCAGTATCAGCGGCTTCGAGAATTACTTCCCCTGTTATTACTGCATACATAAATTATTATATTATGAATTAATTTTATAAACTCACTTTTAAAAAGAAGAAAATATATCTTTTGTATAATTTATTGTAAAGTCAAACGATACCTATATCAAGATCTGATTTTAATATAATAATCATAATTGCCTAGTTTCTGGACGATTCTCAGTTCTGTAATACTAGTGAATTAGTTGATGTGATGTGATGTTTTTTGAAAAAAATAATTCACCAATTGATTAATAAGTAATGTTTGCATATTTTACGCCTCTGCAATATTTATGCAACTTCATCCAAATTTCCAAACCACATCTGACCTTTTAACTTTCACTCTTAAGCTTTCCGACAATTTTTCTGTGATTATTAATGGAAAATAATCATTGAACTTTGAGATTAAATACTGTATCGTGTATCGTGTTTGCTATGGAAGGAATCTCTTAAACATCTTCAAGTCTTTACGGAAGTGGTAAACCTTACGGTATTTCGCTAAGGTTGTATGTTGTATCACTTTTTCTTGAAACAAGTGAACAGCAAATAGCAATTACTGAGGAAAATGTGCTTTAAAAACAAATTCGAAAAAAGAATTACATACGAGGAAATCACACGATGTTTAATTAAAATTGTAGAAATAGTTTTTTACATAAATATTTACGCGTTAGAAAGATATATTGTGACTTTGTGAAGCCTTTCCCACGATGTAAGGTTAAAAGTTATTCTAGAAGAAAATAGATTTTTTAATGTGTATATCATTGTTTTTTTACATACCTGAATAACAATATTCCTTTTAATTTTTACCTATTGATGTTTGCTTTTTTTTTTTGGTTATGTGTCTCAACAACAGTGGTCTAGGTTAATAATGCAAACTGTCACTTTTTAAAGAAACTTAAGCCTCCAAATTTAAATATTTGAGTCATTAACTCAAGAAAAGTGCAAACTATGGATTAACAATTTAAATTGGTCATCAAATTGAAATAAGTAAATCAAGTAAAAACAAAGGAGGAATCAAAATTGAGGTTAACAAACTGAAACGTCAGATATAAAAATAAATGTAGCCTATTTTATTTTTGTAAATATTGAGAAACAAGTAAATATTCATATGAAACTATTTGTTACTATCAATATATTTATTTTAAATAGGATTAGGATTTAAATATTAATAGTGAAAATTAGTATATTGTACAAGACTGGCTATGATATTTATATGAGCTTGGAATCATAGGCGTGCACAAAGTTTGGGTAATGGGGGTGCCCAGGTGTAGGAGGGAAATAAAATTAATACTAGTTTCGTTCGTTATTTTTTCGTAAATACAACTTTACAAAATATGTGGGATAGAAACAAACCAATATGTTTTTATTGATATGAGATGGATAATATTATGTTCAAAATAAGGATCTTTAATTAGAAGTTTTGGATTACTTATGTACCGCATTTAGTTACACTTAAAAATTCAGTATATTTTTTCGCAAATAATTTCTCTCAAAAAGCATTTATTTTTTTACCATTTTATTAATTTAGTGTTAAGTAAAAATATTACGTATTAACAACAAAATTTAAAAAATACTAATTCTAGTGTAAAAACAGATTAAAGTTTCTTTTCAAATCAACTTTTGAACCAAATATGAATGTATTATTGAAAACTATTTTACAATTATGTTAGTTTTAATTTGGTAATGGTGGTGCCCGGGCACCCCCAGGCACCCCCCTGTGCACGCCTATGCTTGGAATGTCCATTTCATACTCGTGTCACAGTATAAGAATTCTTAACCAGTAGCGACACTCTCTGTCGGTACCTTTGATCTTCGTGTCGCATCGAACGATAACCTTGAAATCGACCGGCCATTTTGGCAGTTGCGCAAATGGCGGTAATTTAAAAATATATTTAGTTATAAGTGGATAAATTAGGTAATACTTTGTGTATAATAAATACAAATATATTAGGAGTAATAAAAATTACATTTTTCTAAATCAAGATATTTTTCTTTATAACAAAATCACACGTTTTGTAATATAATTTTTTTTCTTTTTCCTTTTTCCGATTTAAATTTTCTATTAATAAATATCAAAGCATAAAATAATCGCATGCGACAAAACAATTTAATTAAATATTTATGCGGAACGTCAGGACATGGATGTATTAACTGAAGTTTGTGCAATTTTTCATGGCACACATGAGTTTTCCTCTTTTTTTGTCACTCATTTATTGAATGACACAATAAACAAAAGAAATAAACAAAAAAGAATTATAAAGTAACGAATTTTAAACCAAAACACTTTTGACAATAACGTAATGAATGCAAAATGTTTTATCAGCTGAGAAGAGCGGCCATCTTCCCAGTAGCGCAGCTAGACACGCCTACTGGAAATTTGGGATCACAAAATATTCGAAGTGTCGCTACTGTAGGTATTCTTATACTGTGCTCGTGTGGTACCATTCCATATTCCATGCTTGTGTACATATACTATTGAACAACTTTGTACTCTTGTAGTTTTGTTCTAAATCTATCAAGAGAAGAGTATCTGGAATTTTTTGAAATTCCATGTTAAAGTCCTATGTTCCGCGTTTCATTGCACACTCTGTAAAAGATGTACGAAGCCACCGAGGGATACAAGGCTTCTCAACCTTAATGTATAATATACTGTTATAGTATTATATTCTATTTACCTCTAAAATTAAAATTTAATATAAATTTCTTTCAAAATCGTTGAAAACAAAGTATTTACTTGTACTAATTCTTTGAAATAGATATGAGTAAAATATTTATATATAAAAATAGAATCATAAATATGTAATCAAATGCGGAAAAATGTCCTTTTATATGTAAATATTACTCATACATTATCTCTATATGTACAGAATAAATTTATGATATAAATGTTATATATTAGTCATTATAAGAACAACTGCATTAGCACCAAACAAGGAAATGAGGAATATAGGAATACAAATATAAACAGCAACTTTAGAAAGCAGCACATCTACTATAGTTTCACATTTAAACCGACTTTCTAGTACGAGTACATTACATTTTAACCTTTCATATCTGGCCATAAAACTAGTGATATCTTCTCAAATGCTTGATCTCCAGATATCATTCTCGGTTTCTTTGTAAGAAACACAAAATTCCTTTTGTTCAACATAAATACTTCACTTATCTGCCTCAGAATAATCTATTTGTTGCTACAGCATTAAGGACTTATAGTTTTATCATTTTTTTTTAAATGAACACTACTAGTAAAAAAATGTCTTTGTTGTAGTACAATGGTAAAGAGCAGTTATTTAAAAAATAAATGATAATGTGCACTAAATATACAATAGCTATGTACGTGTTTTGATAAAATATATTTATTTTTTATTACCTCCTGCTATTTTGGTAAGGGAGGTATATAGGGAATATTTTTACGATTATGTTTGTAAACAGGGCATGTAACCGAAAAAAATTCTGGTTAACTGTAAACCCTAATAGAGAACGTTATTGATTTTTTTAATGCTTAACATTCGATTATAATATTAAATATACATTTTCCAAGAACAGTTGCTTTTGCACCCGAACATAGGGATGTAACATGTAAAATAATATTTTCGTAATTTCCTGCTTCCCTTATTATTTTACGTAAAAAAGCTTCAAATAACAGTTGTAGAGCACAAATTTTGCATCTAAATCCATGAGCAAATAGTTATTTTTGTATTAAGAGCGTTAAGGTGTTTTTAGTTCGTTTGATGACTTTTTTTTTAACTAAAAAAACAGTTTACGCTCGAATATTAAATTGTTATATTAATTTATAACCGTGAAAAAGTTTTTCAAAATCGTGAATTTTTTTTAATGTATTAAAACCAGGGCATGTAACCGAAAAAAATTCTGGTTAACTGTAAACCCTAATAGAGAACGTTATAATAATAAAGATTTCAGATCGAAAACTGGTTTTTAAAAATTGGAAACCGGTTAATATATCGGTTAAAAAAATTAATTATAAAAAATAGCAACAAAATATAACAAATAAAAGAATGCAATTTAATTACCGAACATTCACCAAAATACTGCAATTACTTCAGAAAAAATCAGGTCTTTTTATAATTAACTTGTGAATTCTTTTATGGAATCTCCAGTAAAATATAAATTTTTCGCACTAAAAAATAAAGGTTAATCTTTTCTAAAACCGGTTTATTTATTTTTGGTTTTTTTAACCGGTTACATTTATTTTATTATTTATGACTACTATTTAAAATAACAAAGTTAATAACCATAATTTGAGAACCACTGATTGAAAAGAAATAATTTTATGCTCATTGAAATAATCTTGTAAAATAGAAATTGTTTACTAATTTAACTGTCTTCACAGTAATAGTGTAACACTGAAAATGAACACCCTGTATGTATGTAGTAAAAAAAAGACAAATGTTGTTGTCAAATTTAATTGCACTATTAATAGCGATGTAAACAATAGATGTTTTATTACAGAAAAACGTAATCTAAATCCAAATGATATTTTTTTTAGTAGTAACAATTATTCATTTAAATTTCTAATCCTTTATATACATTAATCTACATGGTATTAGCAATTTAATCCTTTCCTTATAATTCTTATGACGAATGTCACGTATTGTGATAAAAATAGATAAATTATATAAATATCTTATCAAAATACTTGCAAAATTAAACTAGGCGCCACGTCTGGGATTCCCCTCCCAATTTCATTCATTTGTTTCATTGGATAAGGTTAGTTCAAGCAAAGTTTACTTCTTATCAAAATAAACAAACTTTTCAACTGCGCGCCATAATTGGGACTCCCCTCTAAGTTTCAATTGTTTACATGTCACTTCCGGTCAGAGATAAGGTTATGTAACATCAAGGTAGCCATGACAACGGAAGAAGATAATTATTGAAATTAAAAGTTTTATCATATGACTAAGTTGTTTATTGATGTAGCAAGTCACTTTTTTAATTGCTTTCCTGTGTTGTGTATAAATCGAAGGAAATACTTTAAACATTGTTTTGCTTTTAGTTGACAAGTACAGTTCGTCCAAAAGTAACAGAAATGATTAATAGATTACAATAGGTTTGTAAATAAAATTCCGTTAGATTTAATTCAAAAATAAAATTCAGTATAACTATAACATTACCAGTTACTAATGATTAAATTAGCAATCATTGAAAATTAGTAATAAATTAGAAAAATATAAAATTGTAGGTACTTCACTTGTTTATAATACTAATTAAAATTCTAAGAAAACATTTACGTCATGTTAAAATAACAATTGACAATACAACAAGCAATTGTTCAGAAACAAAGTACACTATAATTTCCAAAAACGTGGCTATGCATATATAAATATAATAGGTAAATTTTTCACAATTTGTCACATCATTTCAACTAATTCACTTATTATGACCGTTCTTTTCATCACAAATGTGATGAAGTGAAAATTTTTTTATTGCAAAATTTTAAATATTAATACTAGTATATAATAAATTAGGGTAATTTGATCTATTGTTTTTATAAAAAAAAGCAATATACTTTTACCTGTATCATGCTATTATACATATTTATTCTTTTATTTTTTTGGGTTTCTGATTATGAATCAGCTTAATTTTGAACAAGATATAAGGTTTACATTAATGCAACAATTAAATTTTATTAAGGGAAATGAGAATTCCAGAGCAGTGTAAGAAGAATTTTATTGGGTATTTTGAAGTCTGCTAACGAAGATGTCAATTTATATGGATTGTGTGATTACCGATTACCTCTAGATTTAATTATGCTTTTTTGGTCAAAATGTAAGGAGCATATTTTCATTAAAGGATTCATTTTTTATCCAAACATTCATAAGGAACAATTCGAAAAAAATCTCCTAATATCTATTATACAACAAATATAAAATGCACTGGATATTAATATCGCAATCTACAGGGACATATTAATAAAGAGAGATGGAATAAAGAGAGAAAATGATAACTAGCATGTGATGTTGAGTGTTACTAAGATAAACAATATTTTGTTCAATATTTATTATTATTGAAGTTTAACCGTTTCTAGAACAAAAACATGTGAAGAACTCGTAACATTTAACGATTTAATGTAGCTTAATAACGGATTCTGTGGTTATATTATAAAATTATTAGATGCAATGATAGTAATCATAAAAATACTGCAGGCATTTCATTTTTATAATGGCGCGGAACAGCAATCCCCACCTGTTCGTTTTGCTGTTTATTTACATTCTTCTATACGGGTAGTTGGTTTCAAGTTGATAATTTTTTATCTAATGACATTTGCTATGACTCGAGATCTGACATATAAAAAGATAACAAGGTAAGTAATGTTGTTCCGTCATCAGGAAAAATAATAAATATATGTTAGATCATACAAGTTCACTGTGGTTGAAATAAATAGTCACAGTACCACATGAATCATATTATCATATATCTAGCTTGATTAGTTAAAATTTATCTAAAATGTGAAAGGAAAAACTAGAACGAAAATAGTTACTTATATTTTAAGTGCCACGATAGGTTGCATTTTGCAGCACAAGGTTCTTTAATATAAACGAGCAATGTACCTAACGTACATATAATGTTGTATATTTTCTTCCCAACATTTTTCAAAAATTATAACGCTTTCAAAAGTGTTTGAAACATACTTACTTACTTAATCCTTGTACCTTTCTACCTTTCGATGTAAGGTTATCTAAGTAGAGCGAAATTAGGGTAGCTTCTTTCATACGTCTTCATTGTTTTTTGTCCTTTGCCAACCTTGGTATTTCTTCCCATTTGATTCCTCTACTCTCCGCTGTCTTTCTTATTTCATCCCTCCACGATTAACAGTGACTGGTTTTTACGGAGGATTATGGCATGAATTAGAGTACTTTACAGTGATACCCTTTTCTCAGGTAGTAAACATTACGATTGGTTTTTACAGAGAGTGACTTTGAACTAATTAGGGCAAGAATTAGAGTACTTCACAGTGAGGGATCAACCTTCTCTCATGTTGTAAACCTTATGGTGACTGGTTTTTACGGAGGATGATTTTGAACTAATTATATTATAGTAAGAATTAGACCACTGCACAGAGAATGAGCACCCTTCTCTTAGGTAGTAAACATTACGGTGACTGGTTTTTACGAAGGGTGATTTTGAACTAATTATATTACGGTAAGAATTAGAGCACTTCATACTGAGTGCGCACCCTTCTCACAGGTAGTAAACATTACGGTGACTGGTTTTCACGGACGGTGATTTTAAACTAATTAGGGTAAGAATTAGAGTACTTCACAGTGAGGGATCACCCTTCTCTCAGGTAATAAACATTATGGTGACTGGTTTTTACGGAGGATGATTATGAACTAAATATATTAGGGTATGAATTAGAGCACTTCATAGTGAGTGAACACCCTTCTCTAAGGTAGTAAACATTGTTTTCATATTTATCCGAAATTAAATTAAATTGAGAATTAAATTGAATATCTTAATCTTAATAAAAAAAATAATTCATACAGTAATTTCCCTTAAACTTTAATTGCAGTTTTGTAAAAAGCACTATGAGACAATAATAAGTATTTTCTAAACTGTTGTGAGGTCATTAAAAACTTGTTTAATTTACATTGGGACTCGGATTGTATGGGAAACACAGACTTGTGATTGCATTGTTACATCAATGATACAGGACTGTTAAAAATATATAAATCACTTATTACTAAGTGAAGAGTGTACCCATGTTTTACTTTTGTACTTAAGTATTTTTATTACCTATACATTACTTTGTAGATGTACTCAAACCTAACCTAACATCCAGTAGCCTGCCTCTATATTCTTGAAGCATTAACGTAAAGTTTATATTAAATTTATATTTATGACTTCAGTAACAGTAACTGTTTTTGTTTAAGTACGAGTAATGGCTAGTAAACCAACTTTTCCCACAGTGGTATTACTGTCATTTTAATAACAAGTAAAGTAATTAATTTAGAAAAAAATTGGCATCCGGTTTTGAGAGGTTACTTATTACTATAATGCTGAAGTAAATATTGTAATTACTTTTTACTTTCATTGTAACCTTTCCAATTAAAAATTGAGGACAACAATAAAATCAATAAGTAAGATTAGTAATTGTTTAATTGTGTTCATTGTTATTTTATTAACTAATTAGAGATTGTTCGATTAAAAACATTTTAAATTTTGTGGAAAAATGTTATCACTAATATAAGTATAAAACGTGAATGATAATATAAGTTAATTTGAAGTACCAAATTATTATTTAAAAGAATGTACACGTGTATATAAGTACGTATTGACTGCTCAGACATTCAGTGTTCATATATAAATATATTTACATGTTATTTACTTAAATGTATTGATTTTACTTTACATATACAAGTAGTAGATATATTAGTGTGGGTTTCTATGTTAACATTCTAGAAATTTTTATTGTATTGTAAAAAAGTAAAAATATTTAAAGATAAATATTTACGTTTTATTACCCATTATTGGTTGTGCCAAATCTATTGTTATTGTTAGTATCGGTTATAATATTTTTATACAGTAAAGATCATTCTCTTGCCTGTTTGTAGAAACAGTTACTAAAAAAATTATATATGATTATTCCACATAATTTCTACCCAATCAGAATGCGTCATGTGATGAAAATAGGCAGGCAGATTTGTATACCCAGATTCATAAATTCATAGCCACTAACCCGGATTAATTATACCCCTTGTTAACATCTTGAAATGTCAAACAAATAAAAAACTCCAGTCCCAATTCATAAATAGAATTAAGTATATTACTTTGTTCCAAAGATAATTTCACTAGTTTGGTGGAATTAGCAATATTTGTAGACGATTATCAGCATTTCTATAAATGATACAGAAAAAGATTTGTGGTAATATTTGACAACCTAGAAGTAAAATTGAATACACACATGCTCAAAGCATTCATTGAAGTATGGTTATAATAAGTTTTTTTTAATATATTATTTATTAAATACGTATTACATGAAGTATTTTCACCCAATCAGAATGTCATATAGGTAGTTTTTCAGTGAAGAAATTTGATAAAACCACAGTATCGTAGTCATAGTTACATTTTGTTCATATCAAAAATTTTATGTTTGAACTGTTGTCATTCGTGAAATAATCAAACAAATATTATTCAGGCTATGAATTTAATAGGTAAAATTTTCTCATAATTCCTGCGAAGTAATGACAACTCGGGTCAAAAATGACTCTTAAATCACTCCAGCTTCGCTGTCGTGTTCTAAATGTTATTTCTGACACTCATTTGTCTGTTGCTACGCCATAACTATACGTAAATTTTTCCAAAAAATTCATGGCTCTTATTATATTACTTAAGAAAAAAAATATGATAAATCCACAGTAGTAATAGCCATAGTTATATTTTGTTGATATGTAAATTTTATGTTTGAACTGTTGTCATTCATTAAATAACCAAGAGAATATAATTCAAGCTACGAATTTAATTAGTAAAATTTATTCATAATGACTTTTAAATCGTTTCCCTGTTACTACGCAATAACTATTCGTAAATTTTTCTAATAAATTCATTATATTACTTACTTACGATAATATTTCTGTCTTTTTATTTTATTTTGCTCCTCCCTAAAAAATATCCTATGGGCGCCCATGGATATGAACTCTGGTTATTAAAACATTAGACCATTAAAAGATTTAATATTTGTTACCCCGTAAAAACCTCAAGCTACGCCAATGTAGGATATTATAAATAGGTATATGAATTTTTAGGACTTTCAAACGTAAACAATTTTATCAACCACTCTAAAGTTATTAAGCCTTATCTAGGCGATAATATTATTTTTAAACGTTGCTATCGAAGGCTCTAATTTTCAACCTGTTCGTTACATATACAACAGCGAATTGCGTAGCAAGCTGAAGCGTTTTTTGCAGTCGCCATTTTATTTTGACGTAATTTGAAACGTAAAAAGTGAACCAAGGTTAATTTTTGTTATTTTCACGTGTCCAGCCTACAAATTGCTAAACAGGTTTTAAATGGCAGCCTTAAATATGAGTTATGGACTAGAATATTAAGCAGCACAGGAAAAAATCTTCACAGCTCATAATGTTCACTTTCAAATTAGTACACTTCTTGATACAAATCAAAATATCTGATGTGTCTAACTCATTACCTTCCGCCACTGTATGTATTCTATATAAGTTTTACAGTACATTCAATTTGTTGTTTAAAAATTAATTTGATATGACAGTTGAGAATATTTCCTTCATCAGATTTGTATAACCGGAAAAAATATCTATTTTTGGCGTTACTAAAACCGGAACCGATCTTACCTTGATTTGCGCGTGCAAATATATTCCTTATATATTTCTTTCACATTTGTAAATTTTGCAATAAAATTCCTTCATATTTTCTTATTTTATTTCTTAAAATTACTCATCTGTTCTAAAGAAATTGCTCAGCCTGAACGATATGTAAAATTATTATAATTTATATATTTTTTCTGTTTAGCTAGAAGTTATATATAAAAGTAATTATACACATTGGTAGAAAATTAAAAATTCTTTATACTTAATAATAATTTGCGAAAAAATGGTATTTAGAGGTATTTTTTAGGAAAAACAGTTTAAAGCTTCAAGTAAAGTACTACTTCGGATTAACCAATTGTAGTCAAAATCTAATCAGTTTATCATATTTGACAATAACTCTTAAATACCAAAAATTATATTTTTTTACATGTATCGTATTTGAGTTATAGTGGACGAAAAATCGTGACAGACACACACATACACAAATGCATACAGACATCACTATAAAAATGGTAAAGTCGAACTCTAGAGATCCAAATTAAATAATGAAAAAATTTTCATTTCATTTTTCACGTTTGAATATATTTTTAATGTTTACTGATAAATTTTCCAAAGCAGTAAATAATGTTACTGATTGGTAAGCGATTTCGAACATTACTTGCAGACTTAGGAATTGGTTTAAATGGTAATATAGTAACGATCAAATTTGAATTTAAAAATGACGACTTAAATATATACATTTTTGTGTCTATTAGATGTACATGTAAACATAATATTTTCATATAGAAATTTTGTTATCAAAATTTAATAATTAATATGACATTTTATTCTACATAAGTATAAGTATGATACTTAAACTTTTAGTTATATTAGTTTCATTGGCTATTAAAGTTAATATGTGGTACCTACTAGTAACTGGTACAAGATATCATAACAGCAAAATTAATGTTTTGTTTTTGTTGTGTCATATGTATTGTTTAGTACATGTGTATATTTAATTTTAGTAGGACATAGCAGCATTATGACTATTTTAAATTACAAGAAACTTTATTTTCCGCTACTTTTCCATAGCAAATAAGCCCTAAACCATATGTTTTTTTTTTGTTTTTTGAAAAAACGTAGTGAATTAAGCTTATTAATGAAAACGTCTCTGAAAAATATGTCGTGGTAAGCGAGATACCAATTTTTAAAGTGAAAATTTTGACATCTAACATCGTATATCTTCGCCAGTGATAAATAAATATATTCATACATGAGTGAAAAAAATATTTTTTCAAAAACTGTCATGAGAAGTTAATATTTACATGACAAATATCAATATGCGTATTGATTTTTCTTTTTCGTGTAGAGAATGCAAAAGCTTTTGCATCCACCATTTTTTTTGATAAAATAAAGGGTCACAATTTAATCAAATCTGTCACAGATACTTTTAAGTTAGGTAAGTAACCCTCCCTGTGGGTACACACTGACTAGAAAGTCATTTATTGTTAGTACAACAGATAATTTTAGATTTCAAGTCCTACAAGAAAATATAATTCACATGTACGTGTTAAATAAATTACTCAGAAAATTTTAGTGCTTATTTAGTACAGCATAAAAACAAACAATAACATAAAAAAGTTATAGTTTTCCTCCAAGGCTAACATATATCATCTATAAAGAATTGTTTATGAACAGAATTGTAATTTTCAAAATATGTACTCAGGGAATAAATATGTCATTATTGTAATTACATGTTTATGACGGTTCCGTTCATAGGCATACAGATAAATTTTAATTGAAAAGAATATTTCAAGATAATAATAATACATAAAAAGTAAATAAACACATAAATAGGGTTAAATCTTTGATTTAAATCAATAAAACTCTGTTTTCGGCCATCTATACGTAAATAACTTTTATGCTAAAATAAATTTTGCATCGTTTTGAAACGTTGTGATAATGGCTCCGTAGAATGACGTATTTGTTATCCTGTCAGTTTTCAACAACCGCTAGATGGCAAAGTAGTAGTTCATATGTGTTTTTGTTTACGTCTTGAATTTAATTTTGGAATAAATATAATGTATATCTAAGGAGTAAGGACCAAAGAATTTTGTATTACTCACATGGTTTCTATTTATGCATAATAAAAATGTATACTTTAGTCCTTTGATATACAAATAACTATTGTATAAGTACAACTCGTTTTAAATATTTATAAGTGTGTTTCTTCATTTGCTACTAGACTGCCATCTAGGGGTTTGCTAGGCTAATTGTCATTCTCCTTTATACGACATAAATAAAAGACAATATTTAAAAAAAAAATTAGCGTATATTATAAAAAATAAAAAAAATGTGAAAGAGCCTATTCGTCACCAGATAGTTATTTATATTTTGTTTATTCTGGTCACATATGAAAAAGAATGTTCCTGGGAATCCCCTTTATCTATTCCAACCTCTATTTGTACGCCCATGCCAGTGGCACCCAACATCCGGTGCATGGGAACGCGGCATGCATGACAAAACACAATCGTGACAAACACGCATCGCGCTGCACCCCGCCCACCCTTCTGACGTCACAGCGCGACTAAATAACAACACAACATCGCCACACAAACGTATGATGTGGACTTGTTATTTTCACTGATGGGATCACAACAGGACCATTTTGGTGAATTTAAATAAAAAGACACTAAGTGAATCATGCTAGGGTTTTTTATTTTGAGGCACACAAGCGTGGGAAGTTGGTACCGGATGGAATTTAGACGCAAAAAACGAGAAAAACTGCGCAATTTTGGCAATTAAACTTTTCTAGAGAACTAAAATATTTCATATTTTTCATATTTTGCTTTCATATTGAAATTATTGTGAACTATAATGGAATGTGTGACCAAATTTTGATTTTTACCTCCCGCCTATCAATATATAGATAAGGAGGTATATTGTTTTTGGTCAAATTTCTCCAGTGTGAGTTTTCAACATATGAGCACGAATTAGGGACCCTAGAATACGATTTTGCTATTTTCACCGTGATGTCTGTATGTTCGAGTGTATGTCTGTGACGATTTTTCGTCCACGATAACTACAATACGATACATGTAAAAATATAATATTTGTTATTTAAGAGTTATATTCAAATATGAAGAATTGATTAGATTTTGACTACTTTGACTAATTGGTTAACCAGAAGTAGTACTTTACTTGAATCTTTAAACCGCTTTTCCTAAAAAATACCTCTAAATATAATTTTTTCGCAAATTACGGAATTATTAATTATAAAGATTTTTTAATTTTAAAACTTTTATACTTCAATTTTAATTAATATTTTATTAAAAATATGGGTATCAAAAATACAATTAAAATTATAAGATATACTTCTTAAACATTACATAATTGAATTTCAAATAATAACATTATGTGTTTATTCACAGAAGAATGCAAATGTGTTGGCAATGATCCAGTAGTACCAAAAATGTTAATTTCATGAAAACTACCCTTAAATATTCTAAAAATATTTCTGTTTCGTAATTTATACATGTCTTACTATTTTTTACCCTTAAATTTATCACATTAACTTCAAACCACCCTTTATAAAAAAAGTAAAATATAAAAAATATTGTAAAGGACTCATTTATAAACTTCATTTGGTGCTTGTAGATAAAACATGTATTATAGTATTTGTTTCTTAATTTAAGTACCTACATACTGTTTTAAGTTTACGTTTAAGTTTAATGAATTTATATTAAATAAATATTTTATCATGATATAAATAAAGGAATATTTTAGTTTAAATATGCATTTTATAAAATTAATACTTTCGTACATACAACATTGACGTCATTCAGTTTATTTATTTCCAACAAATGCTATCTAGGGAAAATATATTATTTATATTAGCAAAAATATATTTATTTATATTAGCAGAAAACAGATGATGTCAATTTTTATATTATTATGACCTTTGCATATCATATCCAATGATAATTTATAAAACAACTCGTGTTATATTTTATGTGTAGCAACTCTGTAAGCAGATCTCTGTAGATTTTATATTCTAACCTTGTAGCAAGCTATATTGTGTATTTTCAACAATGACTTGTAAATTTGAATACAGCATAAAATTTTGAGGGCCACACAAAGTGACGTCACTCTAAAAATGTAAATGTTAAATGGGAATTCCAAACAGTTGGTGTGTTTGTGTGTATGTTTGTTGTGTTGCTACACTTCTCAGAAACAATTAAAATATACTCTTAAATATTCGAGATGATGTAATCGTCTAAATATAGCGTATGGACCACTATTTCAATTAAGTAATGGGTTATAATTACTCTGTTGTCTAATAAGAAATTTATTTTATAAAAATCTTAATTCACAAGAATGTAGAATTCACATAAACTTTTAAGATGTCATCTTGTGACTTCAAGGCTAAAAATATCATCTGTCTTGTGGTTTTTGAAATATAATATTCTCGCTACTGTGATTCATATAGCTTTATTTAAAAATTTTGTAAATACAGAATATGCAATAGATTAGAAAAAGCAAGATTTTTTAAATTACGAACATTTATATATGGTACAGGACCACAATTTTTAAATAAGAGTAGGTACATTATATGCCAAGGTTGAAAAAATTATCATTATTGACCTGGCGCCAAGATTATATTTCGAGGTGCGAAGCAACCGAGATATATAATGCGCTGGTCAATAATTGTCTTCTCAACAGTTTTGAGACATCATAATATAACTTGTTTTTCTACATAAAATATAAACTTCATGCATATCTACGTAAAGTGTGTTTACCCTAGTTGATTCTCAGAATTATTAAATTTTTATCTTGCATCTTTGTCCTATACGCATGGCATAGATGAGTTTTATTCGGTATCTCATTACTGTACGTGTTACAGTACAGAGAGTATATACACTCAAACCAATTAGTCTCCGTACACCAGTAAAGGAAAAAATATCTATTCTTTTAAAGATTTTTAATTGTATATATACTCTAGAAATAAATTTTATATAATAACTTACTATATTAATAAATAAAATAATGTATTGACATTTTTCGTAATGAAATCGAGAAAAAAAATTATATTATACCTAACAACGAAGTACACCAATTTAGTCTCCGTACACCTGTAAATTATATTGAATCAATAATCTTTTGAAACGCCATTCATTAGAATTACTTCCCTTAAACAGTTTGTCATACTTCCCACTAATTTTCTTGGAGTTTGGGAGTCAATTCACCCCATTTTTCTGTCACAAATGTAACAGTTCTTTTATATTCTTTGGGCATCTTGTTTTACACATTTTTTTAAAATAAATCAGAGAGATGTTCAATGGGATTCATATCTGGAGACTGTGGAGGCATTTTCAGCACATTTTTCCAAATTCTCTTTTAAAATATTCAAATAACTTTTCCATCAATACAAGCACATAACCTCTCTTCCATATTTCACTGTTGGACCTAATTTTTTTGTTTTCATTTGTTCATTCTTCCTTTTCCAAACAATAATTTGTCCATCTGATCCAAAAATGTTTATTTTAGTTCATCTGAAACAATTACTGAGTTCCAGAAGGTTTCAGGGTAGTTTTCGAAAAAAAAAGCATAACAATGTGACATGTAAACAATGACAAAAATTAAATAGAAACAAGTGTAAACGCAGTAACAACTTAATAATTCGTGAGTGTTTTGTAATATATTATATTTTAGTATCAGCAGATATGATTACAAAATTTATGTTTTTACTTTAATATTTCTTAGAACGGACCTGTCAAGTTTTAAAACAAAAGTAAAGTTTATGAAAATACGTATTACATTTAAAATATAAAATTACATATGCGTACGTATAAAAACAACACAATTTAATTTAATTTATATAGTGCACATTTATTAATATCTAATCTTATCAATGCGTATATTACTTAACCTAAAAAAAATAATCATTTCTTTGTAGGTTAGGTTAAATTAAATTATATTCTAGTACTAAAATTACCGTTAGTGCGCTATTATAGCAATTGTTATTCAACATCGTGTTGTTATAAACATGTTGTAACCTACATACAACAAAAGTAATGAGGAAAACAAACTAGTTTTGTTTATTTATATATAACATAAAATTTTGTTTTTGCAGGTAAAATCTGTATGAGTACTTTTCATAAAAAAAAATGTTTTAATTAGATAAGTACTAATGTAGGTCCCTTCAAAATTATTTTAAGAACGGTATGTGAAAGAGAAAAAAATAATCTGTTCTCTAGGAACGGGCAGCGATGGCTCACTTGGTTTGAGAGGAATAAGATCTGGGATTCGAAAGTGACATTTCGCAATCTGGAATCAAAAATAACTATTAGTGTTGCCATTCATCTTGCAAAAAGTACAGTCCGAAAACACCCTTGCTTAAAAATAAAGTAATCTTCTAGACATATCATTCTGTGTGAACAATGTGCAGAATGCGTGACGTGGTAGTGCCCTTAGTTGTTAACTCGTGACCTATTCAAGGCTAAATATATCTCACAAGTTGTTTGAAATTTAATACTTTATACATTGAAAAATACGTACAATGAAATGAATCATTCATAATTCACAAGTTTGCATGTGTAATTAGAAAAATGCATTGCTTAATATTGGATCATGAGCCTATTTACTGATATTCGTAGAAGTATACTACGTCATTCATTACATTATCACCATAGGCGCCGGGTTTGTATTTTGGTCGGGGTGCCCACAATCCCATAATTAAAAAAAATCTATTGCATTTAATTGGAGCAGTTGCTTTTTTGGACATAGGTATATAATCTCAAATTATTTAAACCAAACTAGTACATAATTTAAACGCCTAATTGGGACAATTAGTAAGTGAGTTTTTTTACGGAGGGTTATTTTGAGCTAATTATATTGGACCAAGAATTAGACTACCTCTTTACCTCTTAGTCCTAATTTGTCAGCGGATTTAATTAAATTTTAATGTAATATTCACATAGTCTATTTTATTCACTTAATTATATAAGTTGCAGATTTTGGTAAAATTTCTGTCCGACCCAAATAGGTTAAATTAAGTTTCATCCTGATTTTCAAAACTCACAATCCTTTTTTGCTATACTCTTAGCAATTTAAGTCGCCTTATTTTGTTTTGTTTCGAAATGTGAGGTTTCCTTCTGACTACCCATCCAGTAATGCAAGCACTTCCTAAAATTTCAGTTGAAATAGACTGTTTAATTATTTCAGATATTTCTGATGTCAAATTTTGATATTTAAGAATAATAACTTCAATATGTTCATATGTAAAATAATTATAAATCCAATAAACAATTACCCCAATTCTGTAAGGAAGTTACTAGGTCTTAGTAACGTTACTAACATCATTAGCCAATATAAATAGTAGACACTAAATAAAATATGAAAATGACAGTTTTTACAAATATTTCTATAGGTAAAATTTTTAGTAACGTTACTATGAGCTAGCAACTTCTTTACAGAATTGGGGTGAATATTTAAGCATCAAAATCCTAAATAATTATTTATTAGTGAGAGTGCTGAGCACCCCCAGAAATTTTCCCCATGGCACCCACATACTCGGCGCCTATGATTATCGCTACCTAGAGCATTTCGGAATAATAGTTAGTTTGAGCGATGACTAGTAACTCTAGAATGAATTAATAGTAATAATAGTACTCGGTAAGATTACTGGCGCCTGTATTACTTTATATAGGAAAGAGGCTGAGCAAATATCATTATCTCCCACACAAGTGCAACGTGACTACGTCTTAGAATACTCCGCTGCGACCATATAGGATGTAAGATAAACACACTTTTTATTAAACTTTCCTTATTTATGTTAAAATACATCATAAACAGAATATCTGTATGAAAAATTAAAACGCAACAATTTTTTGCAAAAAAAATCCACGATTGTAGGAAATACACAACTTTGAATGAAAATTATCAGCGCAATTTTTGACCACTTAACATCAATTTTACAAAAAAACGCTCGAACACGTCATTTTAATATAAAGGGGGACACCTGAATGGATTAGTACCAATGGCATAACTTCAACACTAAAATAGGAGTGGACTGTACCTTAAAAAATTTAAATGGAAAAGGGTGTCAAACATCACACATTTCGAAAGGCGTTTCAATTCTCTTTTCAACAGTTTTTTATTTTTCAAATCCGATCATTAGTTCCAGAGGAATACCGTATAAACAAATTTTATCAAGCATGCAAAATTGCAATCAAGTAGGCTTAAACAAATGACATAAACTCAAGTTTATTAGATGTTCAAAATGAATATCACCAACTTCCATACAATAATAAAGATTTTGCTCAAAATTTTGGAGCTACGGTACGTTACCGTAAATCTTCTAAAGATTCGGGTAGCGTGGCATAAACTTTAGACTTCAAATAACCCCACAAAAATAAATCTAACTTACAAATTACATGTTTATTACAAACAACTTGTCGAAAGAATTGTTTATTCAGTTTCTGTCATTTGTTTAAGTATAGTGTGAGAAAAGTGCCACTTTTCATAGAAGTCGTAGAAAAATAGTATATTATTTAACAAGCATAATATTTAGGCTATATTACATGAGGATGTAATTAAAAATACGAGCGTTAGCGAGTATTTTTAATCATCCGCGTGTAATGTAGCCATATTATGCGAGTCAAATACTATACTTTATCTACAACTATCAGGCATATAAAAAATCTGATATTATTTGTTAAATATTCAGTTAGGTGTGAATAGTTCATATATAGCTTAACAGATGGCGCCACAGTAGCACTTAAATGTCAAAATAACTATTCAAATTGTATTTATTATACTTTTATAATCATTTATATTGATATTTATGATAAAAAATATATTATTAATAAATTAACAGTTTATTAAAATGTTATATGTTATATTACATGCTCTATTTATTACAGAAAAGTGTAGCGTGTAATATAACTCTTCATATTACACTTGTGTAATATGAGTAGTATATTATATGTAGTATCACACGTATAATGTGCCCATATTTCAATAGTTGTAGATAAAGTAATTTACTCACTATTTCGCGAGAAGAAAGTAGAACCTTCTATGCATGAAAAAAATAATAATTCTTACTTTTTAAAATGAAATATGTAAAATCGTCAGTCCGGTACATGTTGAAAAGAATAACATTATTGTATTATATATTTTTTGGCAATGCACTACGCTGTTAAGCAATTACAAGCCAGTATTTTAAGAGCACTTTCGTAATAATGCTCGTGGTGTCCCTTCCATAGTCAAGCTCAATATTCCATTCACTTATTACATCTAGGGTGCCTGTATAAACACACCCTATCTCCCCTATATACACACTTTATTAATTTATGTGTTTTTTTATACTTCATACAGTCTCCCTTGTCAAGTCATAACATACATAAAACCAGACACCATAATATAAATAAATATTATGTCTCTTATGGTATCCATATTTTATTATAACCTAACCTAACTCTGTCATTACATTTCTTAACCTTACTTTTGTTTTTTTTTATCTAAATAGATAATCTATATCTTTCAATATAAAATCTCAGGAAGAAGGTTTACAATCTAGGGGTTAGATGTAAAACTGCGACGGAAGTCGCCATTTTGAAAACCCAAGTATGACTCATTTCTTGTTGAGCATTTGAATAAGTTGCATGTGCTTGCACTAAATTCTAATTTAGCAAAATAAAATCGCAATTCTTTAACTTTCTTTGCTTATTCACCATTCCTGTTTAGTAATAATTATGGTCAGTTGTGTTGCATGTGGTTGTTCCCAAACCACAGAATAGTTAGTAGTTACATACAGAAGCGACACTCCGTGTCGGTACCTTTCATGTTACCCTATTCGGTTCTATGACTTTGGAGCATTGTGTGGACTTTTAAATTTGTTGCCTTCCCCAATCTCTCTCTAAGATGTGACGAAACTTTCCGATTTTAAACAATGAGCCCTTTAAATTTGTTGCCTTTCCCCATGTCTCTCTAATTTTTGTTTCTCTGTCTTACTGTCGGTTCTGTATAAATCTTTTCTGTGCCCAAATCATGAAGAACAAAAGTTTAGGAATTTAATTTCATCAGTAAGTATTTTGCATCGTATAGCTATTATAATGAAAAATGAAACTACACATTGGTATAAATATTATGAATTATATTGTATATTGCCTTACTTTTATAAATTGTTTTTTTTTTGTATCGCTAATTAAATGTTGTAATTGTAGAGTAATTGCATGTTATTTAAAACAGTAATTACAAAATTAGAGTATGTTTACGCAGAAATTTGGCGTATAAACAGGAAACTAAAAATTAAAAATACATTCTGTGTATTTCGCAACAAAATGAATCAATAACGTCACGCATTCGCTTATTGCACAACTTTATTTTAAGGGATGCAAGGTTGCAACCCCCTAAAACATGTTTAAACTGGTACACGCAACGAAAATCTTATTGAAATGTAAATGCATTCGTAACGAATTGTGATACAAGTACAACTGTATATGCAGTCCTGTTAAATTATAGGAGTTATCATTTAATTTGGAATAATACCAGACGATATAAAGCACATTAAGAAATTTTTGATTAACTAATAGGAGGCTATGCGATAAAAATAACTGAATCATTTGTTTTTTAATAAATGTTGTTATATGCATGTTGAAATTTGATTGCGAAATAGTCATAAATGAATTTTTACCGAAAGTAATATCAAATTACTAACTTGTAAAACTAGCAGATACTTTTACAAGTTGTAAATATTACTTTTCTTGATGAATAAACAATTCAAATAAATTACGGTTTACAAGTAAATAATTTTCTCGGTATTCACTTCGAAATTTTTGACTTATCTTTAAATTAAAAAATTGTTAAAAGAACATAGAATTTGACGTTGGTTTTCTATTTATTCATGGCATTTGTTATTTTCAGGTAAAAGTACTTATACAAACTTAATGCCAACTTAGGGATTTTAATTTTAACTAAAAATTAGCTCCAAACATATCATTGGATTTGTTTTTTATGTAGCTTCCAAATATGAAAAATATATAGGGTGTTCCATTTAAAATAAGAAACTTGGACTCCATTCTTAAGAACAACTGGTTTAAAAAAAATGTTTGTCTCATTTTAATAGTCTTGTGAAATAGAAATTGTTTGCTAGTTTAAGCGACCTCGTAACTCTTTTTGAGATAGCAATGATGTCCCATTTAAAATGAACACGCTGTATACATATATCATAGCTTGCAAAGAACTAATATACTCGTATTTTTTTAAAAAATATTAACTATATGTAGTTTCGAAGTAAATAAATAATAAAGTAAACAAGATAACTTGCTTTGTTGTAATTGTCATTACCCTGAAGAAGGCAGCAGTTTATGTTGCCGAAACGTTGGGTTTAATAAATAATAATTACAGAATTCAAACAAAAAAAAGTTGTTTTATTCAATAACTATGAGTTCGGAAAAATATTATAGGTATATTAATACAAGACTACTTTATTTCATAACGTTCTTAAAAAAAATAATTCGTTATATAAGTTAAAACAATCAAGAACATACGTTATAATAACGTTATTTTTATTTCTTTATTATAACGTTAAAATAACTATTTTTTCTCAAATACATAATAAAATTTCATAAAAAATAATTAACTATAAAAATATATTAATTCTGTAATTGGTAATTATACCTGCTATAAAACAAGAATTACTAATTATCTTATAAACATAACATGACATACGTGCTATCGTATTGGCAGTAGGATATATATTATTAGGTTTGTGATTGGTGCATTTAAAACAGTCTATAAATGATAATTTTCAAATAGTGTATATATAACGAAAAATATTAAAATATCGGTTAATTAAGAATTTATATTCTCTCAACGTCAAATCACGTTATAGTGTATCGTTATTTGTTACTTTATTTTGTTATTGTTACGTTATTAACAAAAAAATAGTAAATGACACGTTATTATAACGGGTATCCTTACGTTTTGTTTCCATCCCTGCCTACGTCTACCCCATTAGAGTATTTGTTCAATAACTGACCCAATGCAAGGGGAATTAATTTTCGTGTTGTGTTTATATAGAAAAGCCTAAACATAGTCGGATGTGAGCGTTTTGGTGTGTATTTTCGCCGATCCGCATTACAGGTGCAGTGTTTCGAGTGGCTAGCCTTCCATGTAACGTATTCATCCGAGAGGGCCACGTGAAACAATGGCTGTTCACATTGGGAACAATTGTATGCATAATGAGTAGCGAGCGAGTCACAGTCACAAGTCACATGCTTGTCCGTCTGGCATCGTGGACTACAGTTCATACTATCATTCAAACAATGATACGAGCTATTCGGCCTTTGGAATTAATTCACTTATGACGTGACTCATCTCGTATGTACACTCTTCTTAGAATGTACAGTGATGTCTCTACGAATTGAAACTGGCATTGCAGAACAAACTTTAAAGTACAAATAAATATTTGTTTACTAATTATCGTAACTGCTTCTATATTTTTATTATCTTAGGAAATATTCCGATTTCTCCTAATCAGAGATATATTTAATTTGTTTACAAACATTTGAATATTACTTTATGCAACATAAGCTACACTTATTTTCATATGGAGCAACAGAAAAGGCATTTTTTTAAAGTTGTTTACATTACAAGAGCGGTATGTTGTATTTTCAAGCACGAGGTTCTATAATAAAACCTTACGCACACATAATGTATTAAAATATTTGGCCGACATATATGTATGTATTTTCAAAAAAAAATCTTGTTAACATGAAATAAAAAATTCTAACAAGCGATCTGCTTTTAAAAAAGTATGGTAGACTCTACAACAAGGCGCTTTGTAATTGAATGAACCATCAAAATAATTAATGTTTCACAAGACAAGAACTCTTGTCTTGTTTTATTATTTCTTGGTTCGTCTTGACCATTATTTTCTTGCATGTCAAAACTTAGTCAAAGATTCCGATATTCGCGTATAGCAGCTACTTTTGGACAAACAAAAAAGCTTTTTTCTACGACCACTATGAAAGTGGTCACTATATAAAGCTTCAAAGTTGCGTATTTCTCAAAATCGTGGGTTAAAGTATGAGAATCATTTCTCACAGTAATTTCCAATTGCATGCTCTTTATGATATTATGTGCGCCATATTGTTCTTGTCAAATAGATTTTGTGAATATATTTTTTTCTGTAACGTTTAGCAGTTATTATTTTCATAATGAGTGACCAATATATATAAGTAGCTACATTTAATAAATCTAAATTTTTGCAAGACAACTTTTTGACTTGTCTTGGTTTGAAATTTGTAGATCTTGTCTTGCATTTATTCCAAGACAAAAAAGACCAAAAAAATACAAGACTCTCGTGAAATAATCAAAATTTGTATTTCTCCAAGACATGATGAAAATACCACTGTGTTCAAATGGTTCAGAACCCATTATAAGTTGTAGGCTGACATCTAATACCAATAAAATGCAAGAAAACTATAAAAAAATAAATTGTGTATATTGCATTTTGAATATGAAGCCAAACAAAAATACCCTAGTTTTATTTTCGTATTTATTTCAGTATTTCTTGAAAATAACGTCTTCCAAAATTCCCACTTTGTATAGTCTTTCTTAATACGTCATGTAAACTAAAAATACTGCTACGTATCTAAATATTTTAAATTAGCCTCATTGTCTGTCTTATAGTAACGAACAATTACTCCAAAGCAAATTACAAAGATTTGAAAGATCTTATTAATGTCACTATTGCATGAGAGTAAAGTGGTTCTATTAAATTTCTGGGTTAGTACGTTCTCTAATTCCATATATGTCTTTGAAGTAGCATGTGATATTACTTCGACTCTATATATCGTCAAATGAGATCTCTGCATAAGCCACGCCAAAAGTTATGTACTTTGAGATAAGATGCAGTGCTTATTTATGAATTTTTTACGATGTACTATGTACTTAGAAGTGGGGAACCGTGAATAAATTTGCTCAATGAATAATAATGAGGGTTGCAAAAAGAGGGTGTTTTAAGGGTGCATGTTTTCTACATGTTGATGGAAAGTAGTTATATGACTTCTTTTGTTTTACTAACCAAAATAGTCATATAGCCCATGTCAGCTAATCAAAAATTTCAAAACTAGATATTTGGAAAACACTTCAAAATTAAAATTTTTGTTCGGTCGCCATTTTGTTATTTTATAAAATAGAAAATAATTGTAAATACAAATATTTTAGATAACCGAAAGTAAATGCTGAAAGTTTTTGTATTTTTTAAATATTTCTAAAAATAAGGGAGTAATGATGATTTTTCGCCAAACAAAAAAATGCCAATAGCTATGAACTGGGGCTCCAAATTAAAAATTTAAACTAAGAAAAGTTGTTTGTTTCAATGAATTCTAACTGCCTTTTTCAGGTGTTAAAACTTTAACATCCTGTATACTGGAATAATTCGAAATAATTACCAAATAAAAATTTAAATATAAATATGCGGAAACCAATAAGCTAAACCAAACAATAAAATAAAAAGTAAAAATATTTTCAAGTTTAAAGGATATTGATAGTGTTGATAGTGTAATCATAAGTGGACCAAGTTTGAATCTTGTTTTTTCACATAAAATTACTTTTGTGGTGTATTTCCCAAAACAGAGAATGTACCGCAGGAAAATGGTGAAGAATTTGATATATTTATTATATATAGATTTACAAAATAAATAGGGTATGTGACCAAATTTTATTTTTACATATATACTATAGTCAAAAAAATACCCATACTTTTTTTTTGAATAGATTCGTTATTCGTAGTTTACGAGAAAATCATTATAAAAAATTTGAGGAAGGGATGCTGTGACGTCAACGTGATAGAATCGTGAAAGAAGAGAGACAACTGGGACCGAAAGAAACAGTCTACCTCTCTTCTTCCACGATCGTACCACAGAATAGTTACACACAGAAGCGACACTCTGTGTCGGTACCTTTCATGGTCCCCTAGTCAGGTCTATGACCTTGAAGCATTGTGTAGACCTTTAAATTTGTGCTCTTCCCCTATCTCTCTCTCTCTCAGATGTGAGGAAACTTTCCGATTTTAAACAATGGGCCCTTTAAATTTGTGCACCTTCCCCATCTCTCTCTAATTTTCGCTTCTCTGTCTTACTGTCGTTTCTGTATAAACCTATTCTGTGATCGTACTATGCTGACGTCACAAGTGTGGGGTACTTTCCATTACTTGTAAGGGTGCCGCGAGCATGATGCGAAATTTAGCATCGTAGGTATTTTAACAATTCTTGGATGTGAGCATTCATACTGATGTCCATTAGTTATCCAAAAAATGAGTATTGAATCGTGTTTACGAATTAAAAGTAGACTACTTACTCACTTTTTTTTGAACAAGAAAACAAAGTTAAATTTTGTGAATTGTTGAAAAATGTATTTGAAGAACTGAATAAAGTAAATCCCAGCATGCAAAAGTAAGACAATAAAATTTCTTGAAATTTTCTGATAAAATTAGAACTTTTAAAGACGATAGAATTTTGGAAATTGAGGCAAGTTGGAAATTTTTACAAGAGCACCTGAAAAACTTATTAACACTAAGAATACAGATGTACTATTATTTTCTAGATATATCTATTGATAGTTTTGTTTGGATACCTAGCAAATGAAATATTCTGAATTTTCAGTAGAATTCTTTTGGATATTTATTCAGAATAAATATCGCAATACAGGATCCAGGAACATTTCGAGTTTTAGATCAATTTTCTACCTCTTGTAACAATGTGACCTAAGATTTCTACGTTTATTAACATCAAAACTAAAAAGAGAGAACGATTTAAGTCGGTAGAATATGAAATAGGAGTATGTTTGTCCAAAATACACCCAAATATAAAGGAATAATGTTAATAACATCTAGCTCATGTATTAAATGTTTTCATAAGATTACTAAAATGTCTTTCAAATTTCATGTATATAATGTTAGGGCTGTCGGAAATTTTATATTGTCGATTTGGGGTGCTTTCTAAAAAAAACTGTAGAAATCCCCATTATCTTTGCTGGCTTAGAATTCACCATATAGGAAAGATGAATAATTAAAAAGTAAAATATTCTTATCTTATGTTAATCATTCTTTTGTTTTGTTGACAATAAACTATTTATCTCGCTCCGGAAATCCACGTGCGTCAGTTCCTAAAAGCATGAAACATCTGCCGGTCGGTCAGCTGATAATAATAACCTACCCCAAGTGGAAATATCTGACGATTACTTCACAGGCCTTGTGTCACTTCGGATCAGGGCCATGGCTAGAAAAATGCCAGCAGAAACAGCGAAACTGTTATTGTTTATTCGTCCTACATTCAAAAGCGACTGGCCGCGGCGTAAAACAACAGAATTACGCAGTTTTCATGGCCTCCTGTGTGGGAATCAATACCACTTGGCGCCAACTTCGAATTTTGGCAATTTTACGCACATTAAAGTAGAACAGCTGGAAGATTAAAATAGAAGAGTTGTGTCCATAAAGCAGATGGTCTATTTTGTCTTCGCTATACGTTCATTGCCTTGAGTTAAAGCGGATCGCTTCGAAAACAAAAACTAAGATTTTTAAACACAAACATTTGTATTTTTATCTTAATTATATTTTTGATGATATCCATATTATAACATAACAATTTAGTTTATCAACATAGTTTATAAATACTTGATATATTTTTTATCCAAGTTGACGTTTTTGTAATCAAGTCTGTATGGGTTGATATGATATGACATTTGTCCCATGTTATTTTTAAAATTCTGTACTTTAATTGTATACAATTATGTCTTATTTACCCTGCTTACTTTTGTCTTTGTAAACAAACTGGTAAAATGTTAAAATCAGAATAGAATACAGTATGTCGACATATCGAATTGCAAAGAGGGAAAACATTTTTATTTTTTATTTTACGAGAAAAATATATTCTTGATAAAAAAAATTACATATTCCAAAACGGTCAATTCAGTTTTAACCTTTTCGAATTTTCTTTTACTTTCAGAGAAAAATAAAAAATAGATCATTTTAGTCCAAAAAAACAAGTTCGCGTTGTCATAGTAACTGACATTATTTATTTAGTTTCATTAACTGTCAATTAGGGAAATCTGTTGTAATCGTAGAGAATTTAAAGGAGAGGTTTAGAGACGCTGTGACGCCTTTAACTCTGGAAAAAATTCGAAGTTATAGAAAATTACGTCGAAGACTAGAAAAACTAAAGTACACGATATCACTCCGCGAAGTTAGCCGAAGTAGTAGCTAAAAAAATCATTATATAAAATTATTGATGAATTTATTTATTATTTAGGTACATTTGATAGTAATTTATCTGATTTCATGCAGACGACGTCTAAGCAGGTGTAAACATAAATGAAACTTATAAAGAAATATTTGACACTTTAACAGTGTGTTTGTTAACAGCCATCCCCGTCTCTACAGCTAACTGACGTTTTACAAACACTCAAACACATAATCGTATTTATTTATGTTTTTAATTAATAATTTCACGATTTCGGAAAAAATATAGTATATATCTAAGGACTAAAGTATTTTTTATTACCGACATGTAATGTCTCTTATGACTCGTAGAATAAATTCCATATGCGTAATAAAAAAATATTCTTTAGTCCCTTGAAATACAAATAACTATTTTTAAATAAACTTGTTTTACACTTAAGAATAAAATAAAAAAACTTGTAGTTCAAATAAAAACTGATACAACAAATTTGAAGGTTGGGACCTATTATGTATTAATTACAGTGTTGCAATCTCAAACATAAATATACCAAGGAAACTAAATCTATCTTTAAATTTCTGTACAAATACGTCCTTTTACATTACTGTTAAAGATATACAACTTTCAATTTTAGTTTACATAAAAAATCTCTACCTAAACTCATGGATACGACTTACTGAGTTTGTATTTATGTATCCCAGATACATCTTACGTTTAATAAACTTAAAATCGGAAAAATGGAACTTAATATAAGATTAATTATTCGTTAAAAATCATTTATTGTCAAAATTCCAACGCCTCCTATCTTAATTTACCGTTGGGTTTGAGTTGCTCGAACTCTACAAGCTTACATATGCTGTAAACTGACAAGCTACACTATTAACATGCAAGTAAAACACGAAAACAGTGCTAGAAGAACTTAAGACCTTAGGAATGTTATGTCATATCATAGATCTGTCAAAATGTTTGTAAACACATCTTAAAATGAAATATTGTTGTTTGGAAGTAGTTAAGAGTCAAAATTTTAGCAGTACAGTACATAAAAATAAGGAATTTCATCACCTCTTAACTCATAATTTTTATGAGACAGTTCTGTTCGTAAACATGTTTCACATATACATATAATAAAAATTTTAAAAACTTTTTTGGCTTCATTTTTTCGAAATCGATACTGAAGTACACGATATCACTCCGCGAAGTTAGCCAAAGCAGTAGCTAAAGTAAAACTTTACAAATTCTTATGTCAAAATTTAACTTTGCGGACTCATTTGTCAAACTGAATTAACATATATTTTAATAGCATTATATATTTGCAGTTTATTTTAGCACTACCTAAAATAACAAACATATCATTCTATAATATTATTGATGAATTTATTTATTGTTTACCTTTAATAATAATTTATTTGACAGTACGTTTGTTATCACAGCCATCCCCGTCTCAATAGCTAGCTGACGTTTAACAAACACATAATACTATTTAGAATATGTTTAATTCAATTCATACCTCAAATTTTCTTGCATCAAATTTCTAATATTGTATTGGATACCGAAGGAAACAGTTATTTTTGGTGTAACTAAAATCTATTATCCTTGAAAATTATTTACGTCAAATTTGACAACAGCGTATGTTAAATTTTGTGAACGTATGAATAACTCATCTGGTTTTATTGAAATTCCTCAGCTTGAACGATGTGTAAAGTTAATATAATTATTTTTTTTCTGTTTAGCTAGAAGTTATATATAAAGTGTAATTATTTACGTCGGTAGAAAAATAAATAATCTTTATGTTTAATAAAAACGTAATTTGCGAAAAAAAGGAATTTAGAGACGTCTTTTTAGGAAAAACCGTTTAATACTTCATGTACAGTACTACTTCCGGTTAACCAATTGTAGTCAAAAACTAATGAACTGATTGAATATAAGTCTTAAATACCAAATATTATATTTTTTACATATATCGTATTGGAGTTATCGTAGACGAAAAATCGTCACTCATACACAAACAAATCGTATTCTGGGGATCCTAATTCGTGCTCATATGGTGAAAACTCAAAAAACAATACCTCCCTTATCTATATATTTATAGGCGGAAGGTAAATATAATTTAAAAATCCTGATTTTTTTAATTCTGTTTTAATTAAATTTCAACAATATAAAAACATACATTTAAAAATATATAATTTTCATTAGCCATTTTTGGGTAAAAAGAGACATTTTTCCTTAAACCTTGTTATCTAATTTTTATCTCCCGTCACATTTTGAAGCTATAATTCTCATAATGAGACCACATGCCTGTATGTACGTCGCAGAAAAATACAATTTGTTTATTATTAATAACAAAATTCCATCAGCAATGTATGGAAAACGATGATTCATAGACATATGCTGGGAGAAATCTCCACGCGCGAGACAGAGAGGGAGATAGACGGAGGCTGGGACACACACAAGGCTGATGCCGGCTGGACCAGCCAGGGCCGTAACGCAGGAATGTGAGCTGTGTGTGGTTTGGGCGAGGTACGGGCCTTATATGGACACGAACCGTACTGGCCAGATTTCCAGAGGACTTTAAATTTTGGGGTGAAAAAAATTTGATGTGGATCGAATTACGATTATTAAATTACAAATATTTTTTGCTGTACTTTATTTAAACTTTTTCATCTGAAAATGAGATCAAAGTGCCCTTTTGGCACTGATGATTGCAATAAAAAAAGGTGCACAACTAGATAATTTTAACATTGCACATTGAATCGTTTTTGAGTTATGCGAAAAATAAAAATAAAAATCTTACGGTAAAGTGCCCTTTTAGCACTGCCGATTGCAATAAAAAAAAGTAGGTACATAACTAGATGTTATAGCAGTAACATATACAAAATTTCAACATTCTATGGCTAATCATTTTTTAATTATTCGAGATACGTAAAAAATTTCCGTTGAAATCGGAAATCCGAAATTTGTCGCGATTACAATACTTCCTTTATTTCGAACAAGGAAGTAAAAATGATGCAATATTAATAATAAACTTAAAAAAGTAAACTCCCAGTTCCGGTTGACATATTTTTACAAAAATTTAAACACCATGGATGTCGTCAGGAGCTGAAAATAATGAAAATGCAAAATGCAAATGCAAAAATGATTATTTCAGTATTATATGTTTGTATGCGGCGTGGCAAATGATAAAAATATTTCAATGAAATTATAATCAACAAAAATATTGATATATATTTATATCTATTTATGAAAGAAAAGAGAAAATGAAAGAAGTAATAACTAAATATTATTATATTTACTAAAATAAATTAACAAATATACAGAAATTATACCAAATTTTACATCAACTTTGTTTTTTCTTAGCAATGTGTTCGAGAAGTCAACATTCTAAATTTATTTGAAATGAATTCAAATTCGACGCATGCGCAGTTCTGGAGTACATCAAATAATTACAATTTTCTAGAATATTCTATAATTTTCTGAAATGTTCTAGAATTTTCTGGAATATTCTATAATTTTCTGAAGTATTCTAGAATTTTCTGGAATGGTCTAGAATTTTCTGGAATGTGCTAGAATTTTCAAAAATGTTCAATATTTTTTTGGAATGGTCTAGAATTTTCTGGAATATTCTAGAAACTTTTAGAGAAATAAAGTCACATTTATTTTTTATTTACAGCAAATTAAATTTTATTTACAACATGGACTTATAGTTGAATCTATTCTTCAATTAATATGCACATGACTAGTTATCTTTTTAAGCAATATTTCTTTTTATTTTAAAACTTCATATTTATACAAATTATTAAACTACTATATTCTTTTACGAAAAATATTTAGTAATAGATATGAAATTATATTCATTTAAATCTATTTGCCGTATTTTTTTTGTTATAACTCTATATGCTCCTTCCTAAAATCAATGATAGCTACGCCTATGATCCACAACTTGATAAAGTATGGCATCAGAACATTTTACACATGGCTTGAATCACTTTAACTACAACAAAATAAAAAGTTAAAAAAATTCTGGAATTTATTGAAGTGGATATAATTATGTATATCTTTATTACATTATAAAATGTTATCTATTTAAATATTAAATTAAATATATAAATTCATTTGTAATAACAACAATTCATTCTAGTTTCTTTTATCAGTTTAGATCAACAGTATAATAGTAAATATTTGTACTGAGAGTCATTTAGCAAGATAAGAATAGCGGCGTCTAGAAGATAATCCACTAAGTAATTTTCTTTGAAAAATACAAATATTTTGTGCAATACTTCCATAAAACTTATCGTTTTGCCAATATTTAGTGCAATACTTCATAAAACTTTATCGTTTTTCAACGTTTTGCAATTTTTGAGTAATAATTTAAAATGATAATAATGGTAGAAGGGGTACTTCCTAGTGATAACAAATGCCAAACAATAGTTTGATTCGCTATTGCCCCCTCCTTGTTATACCGGGGTAAACAAACCAAGCAATCAAGCATGCACTTATGCACGTCCGCCATAGAACCTTCCTGAATCCGGTTCTGCACAGCCAATGCCGCCTATGCTGTGTGCTGTTCGCCGCTCAGTCAGTTGAACGTTGAGTGGTACGCGCAACGCTGAGCAAAATCGAGAGATCGAGACGTTGAGACCGTGCTGTGCTGTGTGTGTTCTTGCGTGGGAAAGTAGTGACCGACGACGGTATTTCCAAACGAAGTAAGTGTACTGCGAGCCGGCATGACATTGCCAAGAATTTTATATCGTTTGTGAGGTTAGAGGATTATTGACATTTGTTTGTTTTTGTTTTGGCTGCTGCTGGCAACCCTACAAACTAAATATTTTCCCCTAAATTTATTTTTATTAAATTAACAAAATATATATTGTTTATTAAATTTAATTTTATCAATATTTTTATGCTTAAATAAATAAATAAATTTAGTTTTGAAACTAGTCGATAATCAAGGGCATTCACTTATGGAAAATGCTTACCCGGCAATTTCAACTTTTAAACAATAGCCAACTTGACAAAGTGCAACAATTATCAAAATTATTTTATATTTTTTTCTAATGATGCATTGTATTGTTGATTGTAAGCGTGGGTGATAAAAATATTGCATAGTGTAGGAAGCAGTTAATCTCCTCCTACATAATTGGCCTATTGTTTAAAAACTGTTTCGATCTATTGTTGCTTAACAGAAATGAAAGTTGGTTACAACAATGAAACCCGCAACCGCGCGCATATGTTGAAAGCAAATATTTCGACATATATGGTACGAAGATCTCAAAAAGTATAGAAAGTGTCATGATAAGAAAATTTAATTAATAAATTAGCATAGAACCGTGTGTCATCTGTCCTTGTGAAAACTTGCGCATAGCAAAAAGTACATATCATTGTCATTGCATTTCTAATTGGAAAAGTGACTGTACATTAAACAATGTTCATTCATAAAAGGCCATGTCGCTAGACATTGCAACAAGAACTAAGGAAAAACCGTTTTCTCGAAAGTTACTAATAAACATATTTTCGACATTTCCTCTCATATTTCGGTTTATTTTATATGATTCATATTTTAAAGTTAATTGTTTATCTGTGTTAAAGTGCTTAACAAGGCTGAAATTCAAGACCACAAAAGGATTTCCACTTCTACAATTACATTGTTATCCTCTTTCCGCGCCGATTGTTAAAGTACGTTCTTTTGCTCAAAAAAAAAAACAATCACGTTTTAATACAATGGCAATTTCTTAATTATAAGTAATTATATAACCAATTGTTATCATTTCTCAGTACTCTACTGATATCAGTTTGTGGATTTAGTACTTAAACTAATATAAATTAAATAACTTAAGTCGTTGAGCGTCAGAGTTTGCGTAGAACGAACGCAGCGATTTCTATTCCAAGTAGGCCGCTGTTAGTACAGGAGTAAACCGTTGGCGGTGTTACTGTGGTGATCATTACTGTGTAGATGTGGAACGTTTTCCTATCAAATAGTGCAAATAGTCATAAACAATATTATGTACAAACAAACAAGATCTATCAAAATTCCTGCGTAGAGTACAAGAACATAGCAATAGTTTAAGGTCAGTAAAATCAATATTTCGGCAGTTGTCTACCTCGTCAGCTGCACTGAGCTGCACGTTTTCGCCGTCCATATGTGACCGCATTTAACTGGTTATAAAATATCGAGGTTCAACCTCAAACCTCATGTGTAAATAGTTTTTCCCGTGATATGGTTAGTGATGTGGTTGTGGTATTTGAATTATCAGAGGTAGAGCTAGTCTAGCGTCTTGTACAGAGCAACCATGTTTCTTTTTTTTGTGCTGTTCGCTCGGTCATTCATATGATGCTGTGGAATGCGCCGCAGATAGACGGGGCGAGGGGATCGCGTCCGGCTCTGGGGAGCGGTTGAGTGGAAGAATGGAATGTTGTGAATGGCCGAATGCGGTATTAACAACATCTTGAGAGCGCACAAGCGCAAGGCTTAAAACTCTACTTACATCATGCAACCTATCTATCTATAAGTACAGATGCACTCACTTCGTTTCTTTACTGATTGTTGTTTTCTGTTGCAGATTATAACACAAGTACCTCAAGCAACCCCACCGATCTTAATATGAGCGTAGCTGCACAAATCCCACAGACAACTCAAAAAGATACCACCGAACCGGACAACGGAGGAGACAAGAAAACTTTTCCGTCCCTCAAGAGCCGATCATGTGAAATTCGAAAAAACATGAAGAGCGAAAGAGACCGCCTTCTCACGTTTGTAAGCTGGCCAAACTCGTACATGGACCCTAAAGACCTCGCCAAGGCCGGCTTCTACTCCACGAGATACGAAGACGTTGTACGATGTGCCTTCTGCAACGTAGAGATTTGCCGGTGGGAAGCCGGAGACAACGCCATGGCCGATCACCAGCGATGGTCCAACACTTGTCCGTTTGTTCGGGGTGTGGACGTGGACAACATTCCCTTAGATCCTAACGAAAAAGTAGAAATTCCTAGAGCGAGCCAAGACACTTGCGGAAGGTTCGGCATTGAAATTCGCCCGAACTCTGTACCAGAACGAGCAGAGCAAAACATAGATCTACACAAATTAGGAATCACCCCGAACAGAAGTCCGGCGTATCCCAACTACAGCACTTTGGAATCGCGACTGAGGTCGTTCAAAGAGTGGCCGCTGTCCATCAAACAGAAACCCGAAGAGCTGTCGGACGCAGGGTTCTTCTACACGGGCAAGGGCGACCAGACGATGTGCTTCTCGTGCGGCGGCGGGCTGAAGGACTGGCTGGAAGCCGACGAGCCGTGGGAGCAGCATGCGCGCTGGTTCACCAAGTGCTCGTACGTGTTGATGGTGAAAGGCAGGGACTTCGTGACGGACGTGAGCAGCCGCCTGCCGGCCGTGATGACGGCGGCGCAGGGAGCCGAGCTGCGCGAGACAGCTGCAGAGAAGCCGGCCGAGCCCAAGCCAGCTGACGAGCCGGCGACAGCTGCGCCCGCACCTGCGCCAGCTGACAAGAAGAAGGTGGACGACGGCCGGCTGTGCAAGATCTGCTACACCGAGGAGCTGGGGGTGGTGTTCCTGCCCTGCGGCCACATCGTGGCGTGCGTCAAGTGCGCGCCGTCCATCTCCACCTGCGCGGTGTGCAGGCAGCCGTTCACGGCTACCGTCAGGGCTTTTCTCTCGTGAACGACTCGCTTCATGTCAAACGCTAGTCATGAAGGAAATTCTATCTCCTCGAATCGGAATCTCTGACATGGCCGGCTCATCGGGCCTTGGACATGACTCTTAGGTACCGAATAGGAGAATAGACATTTCCACAAACATATCATCTCGCTCGGAAGGCCGGAAGAAGGAAGTGGGCGTTCTCTGCACTTAGTCTTTCACAAATTCTATTTTTATATTTAAAGTGCTTTTAAGTAGATTTTAAAATTTTACAAGAATGTATGGTTTGCAAATAAATGATTTGAAACCTTCATCTAAATTTGACAATAAATACTTGCAAACCCTACTTTGCACTTTGTTAACAATAGATGACAGATTAACTGACTGAAGGAAGTTATTGAAACCTCGCAACTCCTAATGCAAGACCACACTTAACCGACTGAATTGTTTTAAGTTGTATACGATAACACTGGAATATGAGGGAAAGAACGATAACACGGTTATCACCGCACATACGCTTCGTAGAATAACAGTAATCCATTGCTATTTGTCGAACTCACTGTAAAAATCCAACGGGTCGCATCGGATACATTTGATTTTTATTGTGAATTCCTTTGTACATAGGTTGATATTTAAAATATTTATTATCATAGATTCTATGTATTAATAAAAACTACAGTTAAGGTACAATAAGATTTTGCTTTTACGTTAGTTCTCTAAGTACATAAATTTATATCATTTTTAAAGTACAATTAAATCCGTGTACAAATAAATGTATTTATTTAAACTACTTTTTTTTATTATGCTTTTTCCGTTTTTCTTATTTCTTTTTTATAATATCCTGCTTTAACGTATGTAACGAACATTTTGAGAAAAATATTCATTTTGCATATCTAGTAGATTATAAATTAAAAACGTAAGATTCTCGTGCATTTAGACTGTCAAGAAATGCTCTTTTGGATTTTAAATTTCTACGAAATTTTTATCAATGTAATTGCAAAATTTGGACTGTGATTATATTTTCTGACGTTCTTGGAGTATTTGTATCTAATCGCGAGTTACTAAGTTATCGTTTAATTATATTTAATTAGTTTCAAAAAAATCTCAAAACTTTTGTTACGTACGTTATTTACATTTCCTTTTCAAATCCTTATCTTTATTATCACAATGATTAAAATTTTAATATCATTGTACTTAACTACCAATTTTTCATTTTAAATACCGATATGTGAGTTACGAACAAGTATCTCACGTTGCAGAATTTAGTGATGAAACTATATTTTTTGCTGAATACAATATTGTGGTATTTGTTTTGCAAAATGAAAGTATTAATTTAAGCAAATATTTTTCCTTTCCCTGCCTTATTTAACATTTGAAGTAATTTATGCAAGAATTCAATTCTAATTGTTGTTTTATTAATCTCTGCATGGATTTATCAAGAATGTTGGAGTGAATGTTATTAAAAATCTTCGGTAAGCACGTAGAAGAAATAAAACAAAACTCTAAGAATGCTAGTTATTTCATTCAAGGTCACAGGTGAAAAAAGTTCAGGTACAAAGAACTCGCTCCTGCTGAAGACTTGTACTCTGTACTGATAACTTATCTTAAACTAAAAATACCTTAACACAAAACAACAATGTCGCATAGATACTGTAAACAAGATTGTAAACTCTAAATAACTTTATTTACGAGAAAAAAATTGTATTTAAAATTATGTTTTTGATACAAAACATAACCTAAACAGTATTTGCCATGAATAATATTCCTGAGAGTCGTGCTTTATTGTCAAAAAATCTTTACAGAGAGCCGGAAGACAACAGTTCGTGTGAAGAATGGTCTGATGACGACAGCTGTTCATCGTATTCAACAGAAAGGTATTTTTAAAACAAAAACAATTGTAGTTATTTTCCGCGTAGTTCTGTTGCAGAATGGGAAAGCTTAATAGACGAAAACGGAGAATTATTATATATTGATTGTCATCCCCATGTCACTCAAAATATTAAAGAAGAACACACAATCAAAAATGAAAATACATTTCAAAGAACTTCTACTCGTCGCAGTACAAGAGGTTTGTAAAAAAATATCACCTTCAATTATGCGCACAAATATGTAAATATATTTTAGCGGGCAAATTAGTGCGACTTATTCGACGCAGAGAAAGTAAACGATACAGTAAAAGATCTTTCCTAAGTTATACAGACGCTTACGCGACATCAGAAACACCTTCAAGTAACAAAGTAACATTTAGGGATTGCCAGGAAGGTGAAGTAAGGGAAGTAACTCTTCAAGTAGATCCTCAAAGTCGACATAAACTAGGAAGAAGAGCCACTTTGATCGAATCTTTACTTGGAATTACCATCAGTACATTTTCTGATGGAAATAGAATCATGGTTGCTGGTAAGAAAACTAAATATACTCAATGGTATTAACCGCCCACCTCAATGATAACGCGAAGTAACCAATTTATAAATCACAAAATCGGGACTTCTTGGAAGGATTCAAATACATAAACACTTTACACATTTTAAATTAAAAAAGGAGTAGCATTCACAATTAATAATAGTTGCCGATTTCTTTATGTTCTTTTTATTTGAGAAAATTTCTAATTCAGAAGTTTGTTCCTTAAATTCATAAACCTTAACAAATTACATCCTTCGGTCACAATTCAATAAATACCTATAACTTAATCAAGGAGTGGGATTCCATAACTTATAAAAACCATAAATATCAATTGTTCTTGTTAAGTATCAATTACAAATGTTAAATTATATATGTCTCTATGATAAATTTGCAATAATGATTTTATGACATTTTCATGTCAGTATAGAATGTTTTTTATTTGTCTTGTTACGTATCAACGACAAATAAAGATAATTATCATAGAATTGCAAGATCACTTTGCAGTTGAACATTTTAAATCATAAAAACCGAAGTTATGAAATTTCATCCCTGATATGATAATATATTGCGAAAAGGTTCAGAAACTAAACAGTTCTCAGTCTGGAATCGAAACTAAGCAGTTTCGAACTCTGAAACTGGAACTGACCATGAATTTTAGAACCAAACTACAAACTTCTTGATTCTGAAACTTACATGATTTCTACAAGCATTTATTTAAAATACGACAAAACTTCTGTCATTTGTAAATCTTTTAAGAATAACATCGTAATAAAATTGTAAAAGAGAAGGTAATATACTAAGTCTAGTGTCCGACTGAAACACGATTTTCAGCCGAAACAGAAACCATAACCGAATATTCAGCTCCTCTTCTAGTTTCGGCCGAAAACGTAACGGAAACCGAAACTTATGAAGTTAAGTTAAAATTTAGATAAATTTTATTATAATAGGAAACCTAGTAGTATTCTTACCTTTTGAGGTATAATTCTATTATTAAATTTAATAAAAAGCTTCAATTTATTAGAAAATCACTTCATTTTTGTAGAAATACTGCCCCGTATTACGAATTACGAACATTCTTTTATAATAATATTGCGTTTAGAAATCCCAACCCTTACATTATATTATTGAGGAGAAAGATCACTTTTAACAAAAGCAATCATAAAAGTGAAATCGCAATACGGGCCATTATCTTTACTAAAAGAAGTAAAAACTTTAGTTATCTATCACCACCTTACAAATATCACAAATAATCACTAACAAATAAGTAGTCGTTTCAAGAAGTATTTATTATCACCGAACAAGTTCTTTTATAATGTATGCTATTCTCTTAAAATAACGTTATTTTTTTTCGTAATTCTACGATAAGTCTTTGTCTTACTTCTACAAATTAAATTAATGACATCTTGCCTCATCTTGCACTTGACACCTTTGTACTAACAGCTTCAGAATAACGATAATAAAATAATAATTATATCTTCGGAAGCAAGAAAAATAAAATAACGTACAAAACAAAAGTATTAAATAATAAACAAAAAAAAATTGGCGAGTGAAACCGTTCCACAAGACATCAACACTAGTTTCGGCTAAATTTTTGCCGAAACCGAAACTTCGGTCGGAGACTAACTATGTCACTAGTTTTCTTCTGTTTCATTACATTCGATCTGAGACTCGATTCCACTTCTAGATTCCAATATCTATATTCAGATATCGATTCTCGTACTTAAATCCGAAGATCGGTTTCAGCCAAGGAAACCTAGTTTTGAATTCGGTTCCATATTTTTTCGGTTTTTGACAGCTCCAGTTTTAATTTCTCAAAAATATTGTAATCTTTATTTAACCCACTTACAGCGATTTTATAAGCCAACACAATTTTTCTGCACTTGCGGAAGGTGGGCGGTTAATTTTGTCGTTGTTTGTGCATTTATTGAAAATATTAAACGAATGAAAATTTAGGTTTTATTCCCGATGGGGAAGCAATCAAACATCGCAACATCAAAATCGGGGATTGGTTGAAATGCGTAAACGACACCGAAGTAACATTTCAAACAGTGAACGGTTTTCTGGAAACCATTACAGAACCACAAGAAGTTCGCTTAAAATTGCAAAGAATAGCTGGAGTCGAAGTTACATCTCAACCGCCGAAAAATGAGTTATTAAATCAGTCAGAATTCGTGCGACAACTTACAAGTCCGAATCAAAACGAAGACGATATTCTTCGCGATCTTTTGTGCGATTTTTCCGTTGGTGTTATTTACTTAAAAACTGAAGGTTTAAGCGAAACTGGTCCTGAATTTGATGGAGTTTTATATTGCTATCCAACTCCTATGAACCGAAATAGTTTGTGTACTTCTAGAGGCACGTTTATCACCTTAAATCATTTACTGCCGGATATTTTAAAAACAGGACCAACTATAACAACCGTTAACATGAATAACTTCTTAACTCACATTGTTTATAATTCATTTGACGGACATCTTCTCCTGATATCATTCCCGGATTTAAGATGCAGTGCGAAAGAAGCGATAAAAATGAACAAAGAAATAGTCCGCACTCTAGAATTTTGCTATCAGACAATAGATCGGTGTTTTACAACAGAAAAGTTTAAATATCAACTCGACAGATTCTTTTCGAGAATATTTGCAAGGTTACTAACAAGTGGAACCTGGCCAAATGCAACTCAGCATATAGAAATGAAAGAATTGAGTACTCAGAAGATTTCCAGAGCTCCAGTTCAGTTTGAGAATATCTTGCCGGCTAGTCAGAGAATACCATTGCCTAAAGAAGCTCAAATGCAGTTGGATGATGCGTTGAATGAATTGGAAGCTTGTGATTACAGAGATTGGGTAAGTTTAAGGTTATCGCAGTATCGCATACTGTTCGGCACCGACCGGCAGCAACCTGATCGGCAAAAATAAGTTTCTATAGTTTTTTATGAAGGTGCGCACACTAGTCAACATGATGATGCGACCGGACGCGTCGGCATTTTCTGCAGAGAATATTTTTTCGGTCTGTGCAGAGCCGATCGCGTCGCAGTCGACAAAATGCGATAGGAAACGACCGGATCGGCAGTATATCTTTGTTCGAGCTAGCCGAAAACATACGAAAATCATTTGTTAAGATAGGTAAATAAGATCTTGCGAAAAAAATTAAGTGAACCTTTTTTTGTTTAAATCGAACCTACAATGTTTAATTTGTTACTTTATACAATGTAATTCTTTTTTGTTTACATTTTATGTAATATCGTTTTAAAGTGTCATACTAAAAAAAGTCGCAAAAATTGAGACGTCTGTAGGTTCTGGTTTGAAGTTATCCATGTGTGGATGCCAGATCACAAATACTGTGGTTTGTCACGTTTGAAAGTTGTTAAAGTGGACAATCTGTGATTTAAAGCATTATAAGGCTTTTGTGTGCCACTATATTTCCAGAAGATTATTCAGTTTGTCACTTTGGAAGTTAAATCATTATATTTAACGTTTGAAACGAAGTGAAATTGGGTAAGAACCTTAATACGTCACTGGACAAGCGATGAAATGAGGTAATTCAGTCGAGTTTTGAAGCATATAATTGTTATTAGCAGCTCATTTGACATTTTATTCCGATGTGATATTGTATATATTAAAATTTAAGTAACGATGCAACCAGCCATTATATTTTTAATTATTCTATTGACTACATCTAAAAATGAAAAATCGTGCAAGACCTCATTGTCTATTTTTATATGTATTGAAAAAAAAACTCATTGATTTAGTTAATTTAATTATTCAAATCATAAATTGAAAGAAACTGTTTTTTTCTGTTTTTCATTTTTTGTCTTCTTTTTTCCTTATATTTCAGCTTCTTTGCAAGCTAGAGTCACAATTACTTTTTCTTCAACTGAAAAATTTATATTTTTGTTTTTTTTTCGCTATTTATCCACCGTCTGTTATACTTCTCTGCCAATTACTGCCTACTGGTGGACGATAGTGATAGATTCTTCCGATCTGGTCGGTGTCGAACAGTCTGCGAGAGATTTAGTAGGATACTTCTGCACTATGATCGATTTGCTTGGTATGGAATCGTAAGACAACATTGGAAAATGGGCAGAAACATTAAAATAAAATAGATGTCAGTGAAACACGAAAATTATCAAAATGGTAAGATAAATCTAGCGTTAAATATAAATTTGGACATGTATTTATTTCTGTTCTTTCCGCTGTAGTTAAATTTTGCGGTTCCATTACTAAGCAAAACGATTGTAGTGCCGGCAAAAATATGAAATATAATTCACACAGTTTGAAATGAATGGTATATCTGTGTATAATCATATCGTTATCACTTCAGTTCTGATTTTGATATTTCCTGCTAGATAAAAACTGGTTTATCGGTTTCCGTTGAAAAAATATCAACTACTATCTACTAACAGAAACTCCCCTTAAATTCTTATTCGCTTATACAGTCTCTGTATACAGCGATTTCAAAATTATTAAAAAAAAAAAAAAATACACAGCAAATAATTGCACTTTACTTAAAGCTAACATTATCTATGCCATTGGATTGAGAAATAAAATTAATAAATTATCACAAGTATGTACTTTTATTTTTTGCAATAAAATATTTTTATGTAGAATGAAGATCCATTGGATTGTCAACGACTTTTCACTATAATCGGTAGCAGTTTCTACCACGACGGTTATATGCTGGCGTCTCATTTCTCGTACGAAGATTTGATAGACATCCATAGCTTTTGTCGTGAACAAGGAATTTTACATTTATCTTCAAGTGAACCAGTGAGGACTTTAGTTCTGTGGAGAGAAGTCTTTCCTAGTTCCTGTAACCGCGGATTGAAAGATGATTCTACTGAGTATCCTTTGCCTGAAGGACGGTGGTTTTTACTCGTCGTTGGAAGTGGAAAGGTGAGAAAAAAACAGTAAATTGTAATAAAATAATTGTTTATTGAGCAACAAGTGCATAATGTGGCACCTAGTACATGTTCTATTATCGCTCTACTAAATATTGTAGAAATATCCTGTATATTAAATGTTCCATTTAAGTGTGCCACCATTGCTATCTCGAGAATTACAAGAGCTACGAGGTTGGTTAAATTAACAAAGAACCACCATTTTACAAGACTAACACAATGAGCAAAAAAAAATATTTTTTTAAACCAGTGGTTCTCAAGATATGGGGCCCAACTTTCTTATTTTAAATGGAACATCCTATATATTTTTACATATTTGGAATCTACATAAAATTACAAATCCATTGATATGTTTGAAGTTAAATTTTCGTTAAATAATAAAATCCCTATATTGGCATTTATTTTGCATACTTTTACCTGAAAACAGCAGTTTTTTAATTTAAAGGTAGAATTAGTGTGATAAGAACGCAGAATTTAACGTTTGTTTTCTATTTATTCATGTTAACTACTATTTTTAGGTAAAAGTATGCAAAATAAATGCTAATATAGGGATTTTATTATTTAACTGAAATTTAACTTCAAACATCATTGGATCTTTGCTAATTTAACCAACCTCGTAGCTCTTATAGTTGTTGAGATAGCAATGGTGGCACACTTAAATGGAACAACCTGTATACCCGAAAGTCATGTGCTTGATGAATAATATGGCGCAAGTATATTAATAGGATGCATGCACTGATACGGTCAATTTTTATTCTTGTACTGCACATACGCAGTGTTGACAAATATCAAACACAATAGATATAGACGTATTCCATTTGCCATTTTGAACTGAGATCCAACTTACACTTTTGAATCTGGATCACTTATTTTTCATTCCATTTGACTGGTTCACTTTACCCCTCTACTGAATGAACTGAACCTAAATAATCCACTTGCTAAGGTAGATCAGTTGGTTCAACTCAGATCGTCACGTGACTTTGCTGTTTTTAAATATTTGAAAAAAAAAATGGAGAAATTATAAATTTGTTATCCTAAATTCAACACAACTTATGACTTAGAATTACCATCAGAGATGATAAATAATGTAAAATCAGCTTTAATTTAACTTACACAATGTAATAATAATAAAAGAATTAAAATTATAATCCAAATTTTAAATATTACATATATCGAAACATTCTTGGATGAACATGATTCAATCAAAGTGATAATCCATTTGCACTGATTAAATTAATACCAATTAATATGTGTTATCATATGCAGTTCGAGTTTTTTTTAAATAAGTTTTGTGCAGTACTTGATTTTGCGAAAAGAGTATAAGGATTTCAGTTTTTTTGTAGATTTCCTAGTAAAAAAATAATCGGAATATATGTCCGGATATACTAAAAAGGAAAAAAGATGTCTCTAAAAGAAAAATTGTAATTTAAAAAAATAAGACATAAAAATATAATATAGTTTTTTTAAGAATAATCACCTGGTATTAAAAATCATAATTAATAATAAAAGTAGTCTATTCCTATTTCGAAAACTAATTACTCCTCATCAGTAGTATAACTGAAAAGATTTAAACAGAGTCGTTAGGATTACTCAATATGTTAACCATGCCACAGTTCCAAACAACTTTCTTATGATGAGAACTTACAATTGGTTTTCGAAAAACGTATTTAGTGTTTTATATAATTAAGGGGAAATATTATTAAAATAAAAAATTATTAAAATTCATAAAGTTCTTCATCCATAAAAGGAATCGACAAAATAGAAATTTTCCCTTTATTTTTTATATCTGGAAATTTATAAAATGATTTACTAAAATCCCTGTCCCCCTTTTTTGCACACCCAAATACTTGACATTATTCTTTAAAAAAAAAACTTTTCGTTTGTCCTCCAATATAAAAATGAGATTAATTGTTTGCACATACTTTTTATATAGTATGCGAAAAGTACAAGTTTCCAAAGTGAAAGAAATAATATTTTTATACCGTGCGTGGCTTTAAAATAAATATTTATTTTTTTGAATGAATCAATGTCATTCATTCATTTTTTAAAGTAAATGTATGTATAAATTGATAAGAAATATGCATAACGTTTATATTAGATATGAATTTTTCCTCTACACTGTGATAAAAATGTTTGTTTAAAAATTTAAAAATAAAATATTTATCAAATTTCGTGTTGTTTTAAATTAACATCGTCCATAATCCTGTAATATTGAATTTCGGACAAGGTACATGTGAGAATTTGGGCCTCAATTTTTCTACAAGCTGAAAAGAGTAGCAAATTTTCGGTTTTAGATAATGAGAACTCAAGTTCTCAAAATACGTATTTAGTTTTTATTTATTAAAAATCATATTGATTTTATTCCAAGTTTGAATTTGAGATATGAGAAACCCATAAAGTTCTTCATCCATAAAACGAAGAAATTGACAAAATATAATTTTTTTCTTTATTTTTTATATCTGGAAATTTATGATGATGTACTAAAATCCCAATCCCCTTTTTTGCAAACCCAAATACTTGACATTATTCTTAAAAAAAATAGGCTTTAGATAATTTTAAAATTGCAGGATTTGTTGATGGTTCTAATGGAATCAGGCGGTTGCACTGTCCCAGCTGAAGACATCCAACCTCCTGACGTATTCTACGTCGAAGAAGCGCAGGACACTTTACACCACATTCAAAATTTAGGAATATCTTCCCTCGCTGCTCGTTGTCTTGCATCTAATGTCCGCCAAGTATCTCTCCCCGATTTAGTTTCCTTAAAATCTTCCAAGAAGATAGACTTTTTCCCCTTTATGAAATCCAGTCCTCAACCGGTCGCGAAAACACCATCTCCGAAGAAACCAGAAGTGACATCGATACTCAAACACAGAGGACCGGAAAAGAAGAGTCTTAGTGGAAGTGGGAGTATTTTCTCAAATGAAGACGCATCGGAAGATTCGACCAGTCAAAATGCAAGTGAGTTGAGCGATGAACCTGTTCTTGGACGACGAGCAACTAGGGAGAGAGTTAGTTTGAGCGATGATTCGGATTCTGATTGGGAAGCTTATAGGGTAAGTTCAACATTTATAAAAGTAGAGTCAAATGTAAACCTTTAAAACGCTGTTGAACAAAACGTCCTCCACCGTTCTTTACGTAAACCAAATATAGTAAACACTTGATGCATTGGTAGGAGAATAATGGATATGTATTATCCACTCAAACTTCAAATTTTGGATGATTGTCACCTCTGATAATCAGTTATCGTGCTGCAAAAAAGTACCAATTTTCGTAAATTCGCATCTTTTGATTCAGATGACAGGATGGAGACGGTTCTGTAGGAGTTCTGTTGACTTGTTGAACTATTCTAAGTAACGTCGAATTTATTTTTCGAACTATTTAGTGCACAAGCGCAAGTTGTGCTCCGTTTTGAAATTGCTTTTGAGTTGGAATATATTTTGAAGTGATAGAAACTCGCTCATAAAATCTGCAGCTATTTTACTTTAACCCCAAAAAAACAAATTTTAATATGATTATTTTGCATAACGTGAGTTTAAAACTCATTTACAATATAATATATAATAATGTTGGGTAAGTTTGATGTGTCTAGAATGATATTAAAATTTATATTTTAATTCTTTAATTATTATACATATTGCCATCAAATAATTTCGTTCAACGATTCCAAGTACTTTTGAGTTGTAACATATTTTTAACTCGCTCATGAAATTTGCAGCTATTTTATTATAACTTCAAAAATATTATATTTTTTAAAGGAAATAAGGTCTCGCAAAATTACGTAGAAGAAAAAGTATAAGGCAAATTTAATTAACAGTTTTCCTAGGTTTAGGTTCATTTATTTTTGCTCTCCCAATCTTCAGAAATATCACCACTGAGCAAAGTGTTTGAAAGAATCGCTGTTTGTAGTGATCAGTTTTCTTATTGGTTTTTCGCATTTCTTTTCTGTAAATAAATCAATTTTCTTAAGAACAAATAATATCTGATATTATAGTGAAAATTAACTTCCGCATTCGCTCCTCCTCCTCTTTGTAAAAAAAAAATATTATAACAGTCGCACATACAAAATTTCAACACTCTACGGCTAATCGTTTAATATTGTGCGAAAAATTAAAAAAAAACTTCGAGTAAAGTGCTCTTTTGTACTGCCAATTGCAATAGAAATGGGAGGTGCACCACTAGATAATATAGTAATCCCATATTCAAAATTTCAACATCCTATGGTTAATCGTTTTTGAGTTATGCGAGACACATATGTACGTTTAGACGTCACACCGAAACTAGTCAAAATGGATTAAGAGATGGTCAAAATCTTACAGCCAGATTCCCAAAACGAGCTTAAATCTTAAACTGGTTTAAATTTGTCAAACACAAGCTAAATTCGACATATTTAAACCGGTTTAAAAGCTAATCCTGTTTTGTGAATCTGGTTGTTAGAGTTTAGAAACTACTATAAAGGGAGTATTAACTAACTTCTTAGGTGAAGGAAATGAAGCCATGGCGGCTCCTACAGAAATGACAGACAATTTCACAACAGATATAACGCGATGTTCAGTTTTTACAACCCAGAGCCGCACAAAATGTCATTATATTTGTAGTTTAAAAAAAACTATTCATATAATACTCGTACATACAAAAAGATTTTAATTGCATATAACGATATAACAAATGAAAGCGTAGCTCCTGGCTCCTACAGAAATGGCGGTTTGACTGCTGATGATACTTGGCTTCACTAATTTCTGCTCGTTCTCCCTCTATAGTAGTTTCCTATCCTCTAAGGTCAAAACGGATATTTCCGTTGAAATGTGAAAACCGAAATTTTAGGCGATTACAATACTTCCTTTACTTCGCACATGGAAGTAAAAAGGCCTTACCTTGCATTTCAAAAATGTATCACCATAATCTTTTCTGTCGAGAACATCACAATAGCTATTTATGTATTAAGGGCGAAATGATATAGATTTTGGCCCGCGGTGCAAAATTGAAGCCCGACGCGCAGCGGAGGGTTACAATGCACGTAGGGCCAAAATATATTTCGCTCGTAATACATACAATATTTTTTGCACATCCGAAGTAGTATTACTTCATCACCGCGATCAAAGTAAAACGATGTTCAAATCAAATTCAGATCATAGTAGTCTATTTGACATATATATGTACGTTGTCATGGATAACAATGAAAACAAGCAAGTAGTAAGTAAACAAAGTAGCAAAAAAGCGGTGACACGTCGAAAATTTATTATAAAAATGGGTGAAACTGGGCACGAAAAGTTCTAGGGCGAAAATGACTACTTTTTCGCCCTCGGGCGAAAAAGAGTGTCATTTCGCCCTTAAAACAATGTTATTTGTCCGACTTTTACGCCCGGATGTGCAAAAAACGATTTTTTGTTTCTGATTTTGTTACTTCATTAAACTTGTTTACGTGACAACCATTTCAACTTTATTTTATGGTCCATAATAATTACTTTCATTCCTTCACTGTATAAGAAACGAATAGCAGAAATTTGCTTGGTGTAAAGATATTTTGTTAATCTGCCTTTGTGTCAAAATTTCAATTATTGTTATTAGCAATCTTACAAATAGTTTCTGCCAACTTATGCGGCAAAGTTCCGTTCGATACTGTTTTAAGGTATACGTTTGACTCTGCTTCAAATATACATTATTTGTAATAATTTTTCTAGCCTCATAGTCAAGTGAGTGGAAACATAGACGATTTCAAACACCTCTCAGACATCTTACCTATAAAACTAACTGCAGGAGACGACAATGTTTTATTCAACTACATTCAATTTGACCAAACAGAAGGCATTTTATTATGCCCTCCTGTTTTAAAAACTCAAAATTATTTCATGGAACAAGTTCTTACTAATTTTCGAAGAGCCTGCCAAGTAATTCACGGATTACTTCAAAATACTGTTCGATTTAAAGTAAGAACACATTTGTTTATCTTTATACAAACTATAGTTGTAATTTTTAGAATATGTTGGCACAAGATATGGCCAAAAATGTGGTCAATAAAAGTTTAATAGCGATCAAAGAACATGGAATTCTTTTTAATTGTGTTCTAGAAGACAGTGGAAAAAAGAGCAGCACTGTTTCTTACTGGGTTGTTGGGTAAATAAGATTCAGATTTTCATTGATGTTTTATTTTGTTTGTTATATTTTTAGGAGGTTATTTCATTCGCCACACCCAAGAGAATTGTACGTATGCTATCAAGATTCCGTCCCTCAGAATCTAGTGGAAATGGCTTTTAGATTAGGAGTCCATATGAATGGATAATGAAACATTTTATAATTTTGTATTTAATAAATATATTTTTATCTTAAAGTGACTACATTTCCATAAAAGCAACAGTTAAATAACAAGCACATAACAATATATAAAAATATTACAACAAAATCTGTTATGAATATGAAAATATTTTACATTTCATACATTTTTACAGGAATGACCACTAAAGTACATACAGTTTTAAAAGCAAAGTGCAATAACCTGTGAATAAATATCACAGCCGTAATAATAAACAAGCCCTATTTTTACTTTAAATAAAATCAAATACTAGTTTCAATAGAGCTCCCGCCATTTTACTACCATAGTGTCCCGCCCAAAACTGGGTGTCCCCTCCTTCGTGGTAAAATTCTATTTTGCAGACTCCTGTTCCATATTTTTTACACTTTAATTCTACCTGAAATTAAAAAAAAAAATGTTTTATCACTACTAGCCTAGACACCCTCTTTTATTATCCTTTATTTGACATAAAAAAACTGGTTTTCACTACCGCTTCCTTATTATTAACCATGGTCGATAATGAAAACTAACTTTTTAAAGAAACACAAGTCTCCAAATCCAAACTTTGTTTGAATCATTTATAACTTAAGAAAATTGTAAAGTATGGATTCACATTTTAAATACGTAAATCAAATAAAACCAATATAAAAATCAAAAGTGAGGTTGAAAAACTAAATCTTCAAATATAAAAACAAAGACAGCATACTTTATTTTATGCTATTGTTAATATATTTTTTAGTAGGATTGGGATAGAAACTCATTTCGGGGCAGAACTTGGCGCTAGGTGAATAATGATAGTCTTTACAACCTTGTTGTAAAGGAGACTATTTCACTACCGCTTATTTGGTAACCATGGTCACCTAGGTCAATAATAAATTAATATTAACCATGATAGATAATGATATCAGTCACTTTTTAAAGAAACTCAAGTCTCCAAATCCAAATATTGTTTGAATAATTTATCTCAAGATCCACAATTTAAATAAAATAAGTAAATCAAATAAAAATAAGATTGAAAACTGAAATGTCAAATATGAAAACAAAGACAGCCTACTTTATTTTTAGATCAATAATGATAATCTTCTCAACCTTGGTGTATAATATACTATTAGATATAAAAATAAAGTTTTCTTACTTTTTCCCATTTGTTTCCTGCCCATTGTTCTACCGTTCTCTGTTTTTCGTTTTCATAAATTAGTTTTCCACGTTCGTCATATAATTTCACTCCTAATTTATAGAAACAGCCGCAATCAAATCTTCCTGCAAACCTTTACAAAATTATTTTAGAAATTTTTATACTCAGCAAAAACTTACCATTCACTAAGGTAAATTGTAGGTTGATATTTATCTAATATTTCTCTCAGTACTGAATACTTTGTAACGTCTATAATTTGAGATTTTTTGCTACTATGATAGGAAGTAGCAAAACAACTCGTTTTATTATGAAACTCTGGCGTATTTTCCGGCAGTTTGTCAGCTCCTGCTGGTGGGTTTTCAACCTTCCAACCCTCTCCACCGTGTTGAATTTTAGTCCATTTATCAAACCGATTTTCTCCATTGCCATTTTTAATTAAATTTTTATCAAACATTGTGTAACATGTGTAATAAGCATACCATGGATGTTTATTTTTAATGGTAATATGTTTCTGAGAAAGCTTCATTCTCCAAAAATGTTGAGATTGAATAAATTCGTTCCATTTCTTACAAACTAACCGAGCTTTAAGGATTTCAGGTAGATTTAAATTGCTTAAAATAAGTAAAATTATTTCTTCCGGCAGTGGTACATCGTTGAATATTAGGCCATTTGTTTCGTCGTAACTTATAGAAGTACTTCTATTGAAAAATGCCTCCATTATTCGATTCATTATGTTGCTAAATGAATTTTAATTGTTGACAATAGCAACAATTTGTATAAACTACACTTAACTTACACTGAAATTTAATCTTTTGACAAGCACTAAATGACATCATTGTGCGATCGTGTCAAATATATATTTTCGTAATCAAGTATTGGCAACATTGATAAACACAATTTAAATAGAAAATTATTTAATTTTGATAAAAAACTAGCAGCAATGTACAGTAACGTGGTTTGACATGTTTTTCTATTATTTATTTTTTCCTATAACTGTCAAATAAACATGATATTTTTTCTACGACCACTATGGAAAGTGGAACTTTTCTCGCATATAGAGCTTCAAAGTTGCGTATTTCTCACAATCGTGAGTTAAAGTGTGAGAAACCATTTCTCACGGTATTTGCCAACACTACGCATGTGTAGTATGGGAAAACCATTTCTTTCAGTAATTTCCAACGTTGCGCATACGTGAAGGTACTTTGTGAGATTATGTGCGCCATATTGTTTCTTATCTCAAATAGCTTTCGTGCATGTATATTTGTTCTGTAACGTTTACAAGTGTGGTCGTAGAAAAAGAATTGTGTGAGTGTGCCACTCGTGCAGAATCGCCTATTTCCCATCTTGTGTGATTCCAACACTTGACTTCGTCTCGTGCCAAAACTTTCACACCTTGTGGGAAATAGGCGACTTTATGCACTTGTTGCACAATATACTGTTTTCTTGCAACATGTGGCAAAATATTTTTTCTACGACCATTATGGAAAGTGGTACATTTCTCACACTGTATTAAACAGTCGTGGGATAAAGTTTGAGAAATAATTTCACTAATTAATAACATGTAAAACCAGTACATAAATTATACAAATAACACAAGATACACATAATTTAACATATGTGCAGAAATGTTCCTTTTTAGAAGGGTGATTTTTTGATCCCATATACGTAGAATATTCACAAAAATGTACCTTTTATGGGTTATGAATGTAGGCAACACGCATCTCATGTTTGTGTCAGCATTACATAAATATTGGACATTTATTTGTTACAAAAAATATTCTACGAAACTATAACTATGCGGAAAAATTTAAAACATTTTATTGTGGTGTGTAGTACAGGGTAATTTGCAGCATTTAAAAAGAAAAAGATTTAATCGTTTTTGCAACAGTAATCATGTAAAGCATTAGCCTTCGAACAAAATTTTGTTAAACTTTCTATTTATTTTAGATTATCTATTTTAGGTACTTTTCTTTTAAATTAAAAAAATAAATATTAGATCAATCACATGATCGCTTTGGAATGTATCAAAAATTTGCATTCGGCGTTTAAATTTTTAAAAAAATTTGACCCTACTAGTGACATCTCACAGCATAAGCTTAAACTATACAACCTGTTTGTATCTCCGCTATGGTTTAGGTCTGCGATACAGTTCGACGTGTTTCTGTAAGATGTCTCTAGAAGTATTAAAATCAATCATTGATAATAAAATTATTTAGAATGGCATAAACATCTACACAATTTTTTTTTCTTACTATCTTTAACGGCTACAAATATCTTTATTACGTAATATGCAGAATTAGATTCTACATAGTTTAGAATATAAATCCACTCATTTTCTCCAGTGATAATAATACTAAATAATAATTGTCAAGGAAAAGGATTTTCTTCTGATGGTCTTCTGTTGATTCTTCTACAACTTTCACTACTGAACAAAATCTGTAACAAAAAGAACATAAATAAAATATAAATTAATACATATTTCCCATCTTTAGCATTACATTCTGTCAAAATTTTTAATTTTATTGTAAAAAAAGGTAAAACGAAAACAACTATTGTTGAATTCTTATTCATATATTATACTCATGTTGTACGATTATATTACGTTAATTGTTGAAAAATATCAATTCACATTCGTTTTATTTTTTCGCTTAGAACAAATGTCACCAAATTTTTTGAATAAAACTAGTAAATTGTTTATATGTACATCCCTGTGAATCAAAAATGTTACTAACATACAATTTTAAGTAGTAATAATAATTCTTTAATAAATTAAAAGTGTCATCGGCGCAAAAAATCTTGTGTATTATTACGTGCCCAGAAACTCATTAGCGAGATTTCGTATTATTTGCAGTAAAATGTGTTAAAATAAGCTCGCTGTCGCAAAAGTTCAGTTTCTTGACTATTGATTCAAATAACTATTTATAATTATACAATCATTTTTTTAAAGCCGTTTTAAATGGAAGCCATATTTGATGTTAGGCTAAAAATTATTATTTTCTGTTTTCAACGATATTAATATTGTACTATAGTTTCATTTATTTTTGTAAAGAAATTATGATAAATAGCTTTTAAATGAGAAAAATTCACTTTTTGCGTGAGAAATAGTATTCTCTTTAAATAAGCAAAATCAAATGATTATTTTCAACTACAAATAACACAAATAAATGTAAATTATTACAAATATAAACATAAAATTGAGTTAAATCTACACAACACAATTTTCTAACATTTTATATTTATTAATTGCTCAAAATGTCACCCATTAATTTCTATGCATTTGTTTATTCGTATTATTGTATTATTATTAATCTTTATCGAATTATTTATCATAATTTATTTTAAAACTAAATTAAAGTAGTGCAATGTTAATATTGTTGTAAACATATCCTCTAGGGCTAGTATGGAGAATTGGAGAATGAGTATAGTGAATAATTTGATGCTGGGTTTGGAAAAACTCGAGTTTTTCACAAAACACCCAACCCACCTGGGTTTTTTTTAAATATCGTGTTTTATTAGATTTTATTAGAAACATCTAGATATATGAATTATATATTTTTATTTTAAATTATTTTAGATATTAATACAACATATTTATTTCTGGAAATTAATTCTTTAATTATTTTAACTCGAAATGCGTGTATTAATAAGGTTACATATTTTTTTCCGCTTTCTTTTACGATGTATATCGACTTACTCGTATATATGTATATAGTCTTGCTGGCTGGTGTTAACTTATATGTTTTATTATGTATACTTATATTATAAACATAGTTTATTTATATTTATGTATTTTTTGGACGTAGCTTATAAAATCAAATTAAAAAAAAATATGAGCTTTTGAAGATTTTTTTTCGAGTGGGTATTTTTGGGATTTTTTAAATGGGTTTTCTTAAAAAAACTCGGGCGAGTTTTTTGAGTCGGGCAAAAATTTTTTTTTTTTGTAGCTCTTAGAGTGTAATAAATAAGTGAAAGCATGGTAGGTCTGTATCGAATTTAGTCTTTTCGAAAATCCTTAAACAAATAATTATTTGCACGCCACTGGAATATCTTTAATAGACTAATTTGTTATTCTTTCTAAACGGAGGGTACATTTTTAAATAATAGTTTTTCTCAAAATCAACTATTACTTTTTGTTCAACTAATGTTCCTAAGCTTGTATATTGAAATTATCGTTTACTAGAGGTAACTATGCACTCCAGCTAGCATGGAAAGTGAAAAGTAAAGAATTTGATGTAGTCCAACAATTGCAGAGTATTTTGTTTAGTTTTGCTACTTGGAGCATTAGAGCTAAGCTAGCGAACATCTCGGAGGCGTGAACCTTTTCATTTTTTGTCGCAAGCTGTCTAATAATTTGAGTGCGCTTGGTCAACTCTTTTCGGGCGCAGGTATTTGTGTAAGCTCTGACACTTAAACACAAAGCTGTGCGCTAAGCTTCTCTGGGCGACGCCGCGCACACACAACCAGAAACCCTTTCTTTGTGGCTACTTAATCGTTTGTGAACAGCACAAAAATATTTTATAAATATATTAACGCTTCGCTTCATGCACATACACAAAAACCTTTTCACATTCTGCGACGCTGTTGTGTTGTGGGAGTTATACGCGCAATGAATAAAGTTATAGTAAATAAATAATAGTTATATAGTTGTAGTACCCGTTTGGTACATCACCAATATATATAGGGTGTTTATTTTAAGTGGTATACTATTCCCATCTTAAGAACAATAAGAGATACGGAGTTGGTTAAATTTTTTTTTTGACAGGTGTTTCATAAAATGTTTGATCCAACTATTTATTTTATTATGATCATACCTTAAAATAGTTGGGTCCTACATTTTGAGAAAAAAATCTGTTTAGTTTATTAAAATAGTCTCTCGATATAATAATTGCTAATTTAACTTACTCTGTATCTCTTATAGTTTTCGAGATAGTAATAGTGTACCACTTAAAATGAAGTTTCTGTATATGGAATATAAGTAATGGGTCTGTGATACGGCAACGATATGTTTTAGGGAATTTTAACTTTTATGGCGCCGTACTGTATTATTGTAAAGTAAACCTTAGTATCATATATTTTGTACTGTATTTTAAATATTATGAACAATGAAAATTGTGTTTGAAATAATTTTCAGAAGTTCAAAATATAAACAAAACTTTTCTTAGTATACGTAAAGGTTTTATTTATTACTATTTATTTACCTACAAATTCCCTAAAAGCTGGAATGATTTGTCTAGCAATTCAATTTTTTAGACGTACTGTATTTTTGTCCGAAAATAATGGTCACCGATCTAATCCATGAAACATTTTTCTTTTAAGATTTTTTTATATCATGATGTTACGTGAAATGAGTTTTGTTGATATGCGGATTTATATTTGGTATGAAATAATAATTGTTTCTTCGAAATTGATACTTTACAGATTTTTATGTCAAAATTTGATTTTACGGACTCATCTGTCAAACAGATTTAACCTATATTTTAATAGTATTATATAATTGAGTTTATTTTAGCACAACCTTGAATTTAATGCAGACGATATAAATGAAAATTATAAAGGAATATTTGACAGTTTGACAGTACGTTTGTTATCACAGTCATCCCTGTCGCAATAGCTAGCTGACGTTTTACAAACACATAATGCTATTTATTTATATTTGTAATTAATAATTTACCGATTTCGGAAAAATTATAATGTATACCTTAGAACTAAAGTATTTTTTTATTACTCATATGGTTCATTTTCCTCGGCTATCGCCTCGTAGAATAAATTCCATATTCGTACTTAATAAATAAATTATCCTTTCGTACCTGGATATACAAATTAATATTTTTGGTCTGCTCCACAGTTCCAGGGATGTAGGCAACCAGCTTGAAACATGTGAATTTTGGTTAAACTTACAGGCTGATATAATTGAGGAAAAACAAGGTTAAAATTTTAGTTTGAAATATTACACTATTATTACAGAAGAATTATTATTTGTATTAGTAGCACTACTTGAAATAAAATTAAAAAATATATTTAGAAATATAAAAAAAATTGGCATGCGCAATATTCGTATTGGATAAGAATATATGATATATCTCTTTTATTCAAAATATACTTTAGTTTCTTATACAACAATGTCAGATATTTTTTTCTGATGTTTCATTTGATGTTGAAGTTAATTGAAAAATAAATAGGATTTGAAATTGAAAATTAAATTTACTAGTAATACTGAAACAGATATTTTTCAATTTACAAATTCGAACAAATTATAAAATATCGTCTCTATTACAAAATTACAATAAAATAACAATAGGCAAATAGTGCTTTAAAACTTTTATACAACACTCTTCGAAAATGATTATTTTTGATGATATAAACAAATAGTAATGATCAGAAACGTTAAATAAAAATAAATATCGTGTCAATAAATATTGCGTAGTGTTAAATGTTTGAATAAATAATCGTAGTGTTTAAGTCTTTATTAATAAGTATTATTCTTAAATTAGTGTTTATATTTGTTTCATAAATATTTTTGTTTCAATTATTTTTACACTTCCCCTAAATAAATAAACTCTATCTATAATCGGCGTATGACAAAAGGGCACCAAATGGTATTTTTAGTTACAAAAGCGCACCAATATATTTTATACATAAGACCACCAGTGCATGTATAATTGAAATGTTCATATATTAATAAATTTGATGTATAAAATAAAAATAAAATAAGGTTATGTTAGATCAGGTTAGTTTAGGTTAAGTCAGGTTAATTTCGATAACTTTAGGTTTGATGAGGTTAGGTTAAATTAGATTAGATTAGGTTAGGTTTGATTAGATTAGTTTAAGTTAGGTTATGTTAGGTTAGGTAATGTTAGATTAGGTTATGTTAGATTAGATTATATTAAGATAGGTTGGGTTAGATTCGGGACGAAAGAGGAAGACTTGGAGGCATACATCTGCAAGTGTATATTTAAAAAGTACTACCTATCCGAGAGCAGAACGAATACACTCGTATTTTGATCTAATCAGATGCACTCATACGCACACACTCTAAATTCCGAAATTTTCTGGTGTGCTTATGAAATGTTTAAAAATCTGAACGGTGCGGTTTTGTCATGCAGCCTCCATTATGTACCTCTTACTGAGGTCATTAATAAACAGTATTTTTATTACCCAGATTTTATTTTTAGTCACAGCAGATCATAATATTATTTATTGCAGGAAAAAATATCATAAATAAAATGTATTGATAACGAATAAAAAATTATGGGTGGTATACTTAAAGTATACATTTGTAGTGCTATTAGTCCGTTATTTTTTTCATAAAAAGTAAATTAAAATTAATTATTAAAATCAGACATTTATAGGATTATAAAATTACTTGTATTATTAATACCTAAATATTATATTAAAAATATCACCTTTAATTTTGCAAAATGAATCTTTTTGATTCGTTATACCAATACATTAAATAGCCATATTTTTATTCTAAAGTTGTAAAACATCCTGTATAATTCTGATAAGTTTGATAGTATTTGCTTTATAATTTACTACATGTCCTATAAATAACTATTTATAATAAAGAACACATAAATATTTCTTCGCTGCGAACAAAAAAATATTTCCCACAAGATTCCAGGAAAAATCTATAAAGATTAGTGAGGCAAATTTAGAAAACCATCACAAAAAAGTATTTTCAGTATCTGGCCACAGATCATGATGCGAAAACTTCTGCCGCTTCACAAACAATAGCCGGTCGGCAGCCGAGCAATAACTGTCAGAAAAGGGTTCGAATCATAAATTCTCCATTTCCGAATAAAAAGCAAAGAAAACGTTCAGTAGCATCGGGCAGTAAACTACCCCGTACAAAAGCACATAAACGACTGACCATGGGACACCAGTTAACCCATTGTCGGGGCTAAAGATCTGCACACGGCTACTTATTACAGATTTAACGCTTTAACTTTATATTATCACCCTTATTCTACCTTTCCTTATGGTTCACAGTCCTTTGTCACATCTTACATAACCTAAGTTTCAGAGTGACAGATGCAGGCATTGAGGTTATGTGCGTTTGGTGATATTTTAAGCTGGTAGGTTGCAAGATTGATAGCTACCGGTCACTGCAACAGATTTTTTCTTGAGCCTTTGAAGCACTTTTACTTTTGTGTTGCAGAAGATAAAGACGCCAAAAGAATCATTAATTTCAGAAGGCAGAAACCATTAGATTATAGTTTGAAGATGCGTACATGATGTTAATGATATTTCAAAGGGAAAAACACCTTACTAATGGTTGGAAATGATGTTGGTTAGGTGAAAGTCGAATTTTCTTTTGTGAAGTGACACCGTTTTCATGCTAGCTTAAAATAATGATGGGCAGATCTTTACCCTATATTCACAAATTTTCAAAGGGGGCTATGTAAACTCAAGTTTTATGGATGAATCTTTTGAAGACATTTTCCGTCATTTCTTTTATTTTACATTTTGGTCAATGTCCCATTTTTTATTTTTTATTTAAATATATTATTTTCACACTGAGAATAACATTTAGAATTTTTGATGAATAAACACATTTTCTCATCCATAGATCCCTAAAATTCGATATTAAGAATTTTACGATGTTGGATGTGAGTGTGTGTGTAAGGGTCATTTATACATGAATACTCTACAGTGTGTGCAACGAAACGCGGAACATAGGACTTTAACAGGGATTTCGAAAAATTGGGGATAGTCTCTCTCCTGATATATTTAGACCAAACTACAACAGCACAAAGTTGTTCAAAATGAAATTCTACATTTGATAAGATAATAATTGATATAACAGCTTGTCTGCAGTATGAGATTTATTAAATATAAAATGTAACATTTTCGTTAAAAATCAGACAGCCATGGAAATAAAGAAAAATATTTATAATAATGAAATTGCAAAATTCTGCAATTTTTTTTTTTTTCATCAGACAATTGCAAGTATATAAAAATGATGTAATTTTAATAAAACGAAGTTGTATGTTTATTATAGCTACGGATACATAGTATATTATAAACATATTTCCATGTCCCACGGTAACCATAGACAACGTTACAGTGTAAATTCATATCTAACAGTTCTGTTAAAAATCGTATTGTTTAATTTTTTTTTGGTAGCTAGTTGCTAGGAAGTAGTGTAATGAAGACATCTTTATTATTAAAATATAAATGATTTAGGAAATAATATCGTGGTCGTAGAAAAAGTATAGTGTACAACTCGCTTGGAATGTTCATTGCATACTCGTATGATTTGCAAATTGTTATAATCATATGAAAAGAGTACCATTCCATGCTTGTTGTACAATATACTATATTCACATATTTACAAAATTTGACAAATATAGTTGAAGTAAGTCATTTTAAAAGATAAACTATCTATGTAAATATGACGTGTTTTTATTATAAAATACATGAATATAAAACTGTTTATAAAAATTAATAAATATAAAATGGAAAAAATGACTTTAGTAAATGATAATAGTTAAAATATTACTTCACTTTAATGAAATCTGGATGAGATTTACTTATGTTTTAGGCAATTTAATTTGCATTTTAGCTGTAGGTTGTCAACCTACAATTACAGATTTTAGTGGATTCCAAACCATTATGATTCAGCGATATTTTTATTTTGGTAAAGTTTGGCGAAGCTAGGATTTGAACCCCAGATCCCAGATATCACACTCCATTCGAGTCGCGCTAATTAAATGAGCCACTGCTATTTTAATAAAAACCTTCCCTATTTCAAAATATTTTATATATGCGCTTGTTTCTTTACCAGGCAGTACCCTTTTTCTAAAAAAAATCACATTAGTAGAATGTTTTAGTACTAATCTACCCCAGTTGAAAATATTTGATATTTGCGGAAGATGGTCCCTTATCTCTTCCCCATATGTTTTCCTGTATTTTTTTGGTTTTCGCCATGTATGTTAAGTAGGGTGGTTTCCTCTAACCTTGACTAGTGCCAGGAAGTAGCCATGGCACCCCCACCCCCGCCATCTGCACACCACCTTCTTCTGTTTCTAGGAAACGGGAAAGTTCAGCTGTTGATGTTTTGTTTAGGGCTGGTTATGGGTTATGCTGATGAGGCAGGGATGTGAGTTTGGAGATATTCATTTTGTTTGTGGTTTTAAGATAATTACAATTTAGTAATTCAAAATTACCTATTGAAAATTTTATTTTTAATTTAATCATTTGAATTATTCGATATGTAACTGTCATCCAGGTATCATAATTTAAAAAATCTGTCCAACTCATTACCTAAAACATTATTATGACGTTATCGAGTATCGTTACGTTACGTTTTCCATCCCTGGTAAAAATTGACATTTAAATCACAACAGGAGGCTCGAGTGATTTGAGAATCATTTTAAAAAAATTATTAGTAAACACCTGTATAATAATTTAACATCATTTAAATATTAGAATTTGATTTTCCTCAGGTATACAAGGTGGAAATGAACTTGATGTCATAAATTTAAGGGTGTATGATATGTGTAGATAACGAAAGTGAAAGAATTTTTTTTTAAAATCGCATATTTAAGGGTAGTTTTCATTAAGCTAACATTTTTTGTACTACTGGACTATTGGCAACGCATTTGCATTCTTCTGTAAATAAAAACATAATTTAAGTTAAAAATACTATTTAATTTAATTAGTAAGAATAATATCTTAAACAATTAATTCTAAATATATTTTTGATAAACATATTTTTAAGGAAATAGGAATAAACACAGCAGTAAATAAAAGTTCCTTAAGAAAAGTGGAATTTTCGTTTTTCGAATTTTTAAAAAATTCTTTCATTTTCGTAATCTATACATGTCATACTATTCACCCTGAATTTTATGATATTAAGTTCATTTTCACCCTGCATAGATACTATTTTCATTCGCATATTTACATATTTTATAGTCATTGGTATATTAATTAATTGCGTGAAAAGTTTTTCAAAACATATTAGCATGTTATGTAAAAATAATTTTTTAAATGAATATATAATTTAACAGAATAGAACAATCAACAACAATTGAAACATTTCCTTGAAATTAGCGTTGATATGTTTATATTTCCTTACTAGTTCCATTCCCTGGTGTGAGTCCGGGATGGTTGAGATGGTTGTGGTGTCATATGTTGCGTGCTGGTGGTTATCGGAAAGACAAGATTTACTGCAACCGGCTGTCAAGTGGCGTAGGATTTGAAACACATGGACATGTGGACATGTTGACTCAGTGACGAGTTAGTAGCTTGCTAATTTTATGTTTATTTCACCAATGCTTCCTTTTACAACTTCTACAAAATTTCTTAACATGACTTTCAAATGAGACTAGCTAAAAGAAAAAAGTTGTAGGGATTGCATCTAAATTTTTATGGAAAATCATTGAAGGTCTTTACAAAAATAATTATATTAAGGGACGGTTTTTCACTCTGGTTAAAGTGCCGGTTAAAATATAGGTATGTTATTTACTATTTCGATGCGTTTTTCCAGTTGTAAAACAATAAATATATAAGTACATATTTAAACATGTCATCAGCCCTTATATTATTATTATTATGATTTAAAAAGATATTCCTTTTTTTAGCAAATTTTTCATAATCAATTAGGATGTATAGTTATTTGTCAAACTAGAGAGGAAAGGGTATCTTTTTACAATCCGAGTTAGAGTTTGACTCACGAGCGTAACGAGTGGAGCATTCGAGTGAGAGTGGAAAAAGTGGATCGATTTATTCAGACAAAAAGGTGCAGCAACATGATAAGCTAGAAAATTAAATGTAAACTTCGACGTTTAGCAGTGCAATTGTCACAGTAATGCCATTGTTAAATTGTGAAATAATGAAAAAGACATAATTGCCTATAATAATATCCATGTTATACAGTTGGTAACACTATACAAAAAAAATTAAAATTAAAGGAATTGTATCACAATTAGAAAAAAACTTGTATGAAATACGTTACAAAATGTAATTTTGTGTAACTTGTGTGATTTTGCGATACATCGTTACACAAAATGAATCACTTTCTAACTGGTTACATAAGTAACTTTATTTTTACTTACATTCTGTTTTTTAACACCAATTATATTTTATTTTATTTATTCAAATAAATAAACCAGAATCTCAAGGGGGTAGTTACCCCCATCTCCTACCCTTTGTATACCTGCCTGCTAATTCTTTTTTATAAAATACAGAGATTATGATTATGCACTTCATTATAATATACTCGTATAAATTCTTTCTAAATTTGTATCAACTAAAAAATTATAACAATTTTTATTACATGTTTTTTTTTTAAACTGAAAAGTTATAACCAGGTATTAAACTTATAATAATGGAAGGTAATACGTTGAACACGTCAGATTTAGATGGCATGCTAAGTAAACTACATTTTCTTATGTATACAGTAAGAATAAAGGCAAGGCAAGGCTAGGAAGCATTTGTGTGATTGTTAGTATTGAAGTCGATATTCCGCTCGGTTTGGGTTGAACGGCTGAGCCGCTGAGCGTTTGGCAACATTCCACACGTGTTCGTGTGTGGCGATAGTGGGGGCATGACGTCACTTCCTTGACCTGACCACGGTCAACGGAATAAGGGTTGCGACTGCGACAAGGAAAAGAAAAAGAAACGGTTTCTATGCATAGACACACGTGCACATGCATGTTTATGTATTATTCGTTACTAACTGTATCTCACATAAAAATGCTTTTTCCATACTTGTTATATCACCGTTTACTGGGTAATTCCTGATGAAAGATATTTCACGAACAGTGATTTAATGATGTTGAAAAATCAAACCAAATTTAAAAATAATAATAATAGTTCATTGTATTTAAATTATATGTAAAACAAGGCAAACATCACTTTTTGTAAAATGAGTAAATCAATATACATATATAGTGTATTCATTTTAAATTGCCCACGATTTCTTTCTCGAGAACTATAAGAGCTACGAGGTCGGTTAAATTTACAAGCCCCATATGAAAATTGAAAGTTAATATGAATTCGATTTTGTTTTCAAAGCACACTTGACCGAAATGAATTAAATCAATAATTTTCTAATTTCTTAGTTTATTTTGTACATATGTTTTATATCATTGGAAAGGAAAAAAATATTTTTTTAACATTACTAAAGACAACTTTGAACCCCATATGAAAATTGAAAGTTAGTATGAATTCTTCTTAAGTGATCAAGCTATAAAATTTTTTAGGATCATTGTCAATCCCTCGTAAAAAAGTGTGCAAACTCGAGGTGCAAACTAGAAAATGTATGAATTAAAACAAAAAAGTTATAAGTCAAAAAGTAAATTGGCCAAAATTATATTTTGCTCATAGCTAGTGAGCTATGTATTTTTTCGGGAAAACAAATAAATAATTAAAATACGACAACTTTTCACCAATTTAACCGACTTCGTATCCCTTACGATTTTCGAAATCCCAATGGTTAGCCTCTTAAAATGGACATCCTGTATATTTTAACATATTTGAAATCTACATAAAATTACAAATCCAATGATACGTTTGAAGTTAAAAATTAAAATCCCTATGTTGGCTTTGAGTTTCTATACTTTTACCTGAAAGAAAATATAGCAGTTGCCATGAATAAATAGAAAAGAAACATTAAATTCTACGTTTTTTTAACTAGATTTTTTAATTTAAAGATAGAATTAGTGTGATAAGAACGCAGAATTTGACGTTTGTTTTTTATTAAATAAATACTATAACCGCAGTTTATACATCAAAGCTTATTATAATTGACATGAAGCAACATCGTTGCTTATTCAAGGCGACTATTGAACGTGTCAACTAGTGGTATCCAAAATGTTATTTTTTGCAAACTACTCTTAATTTTATTATTTTCAAAAAAAAAAAAATCGTTCATAATCAGTGTGTTCAATACTACCCTTAAATTTTCTTACATAGGTAGATTTAGATGCATTCAGTTTTTAATTATTTTCATAATAGTATATATGTCTATACTTAATGCTGATACAGAAAGTGCAACTACACATTATTTTCAGTTTAAACTGATACAAATATTTTAGGGTACAATTAGCAAAAGCCGACCACTTTACTATCCATTTCTCAGAAGGGTGATTCCACCTTTGCAATATGCAAACTTTCTCCTTGCAATTGTGCAATAAATGCAAAATTCCCAGTGCAATAAACCCCCGCAGCGGTGTAGGCGGCTGTTGAAAGGGTGCGCTCCCTTTGGGGAGGTTTACAACCCCCTCGTTGCGTGAATCAACGCAATTTCGGTCTTTGTTACCCCATTGTCGCGGGCTTTCCACAGATTTGGAAATTGTAGAAATTACAGCGGCTGCTTTTAGGGATTACTGGATTACGCAAACTTTTATTACTGCAATATTATTATTCATTAGAAATTTTTTTATTTATAACAAGATATATGTTTTACCTACAAAAATGTAATACCTTAATGCACTTCAAAAATAAAAAGGTCTCATAGAAGTTTAGGTATCAGAACGGATCCAGAAACTCTGTTAGGGATTGGCGAATTACTTTTAGACAATAATCATAAACAATAATATACTTACATAATAATATTAAGTAAAAAAATTATTAATTAACACAAAATCTTGAAAGCAGCTCTCAAAATACTGACTGATTAAATCAATGATATTTACAAAGCAATAAAATATAATTTTATTTCTTATTGATTTCAAATGTATCACAAAGTTACACATGAATTAATAAAAAGTAGGTATAAAAATTTTAGAAACTGTTTAAGCATGGGGATCTTCAGAACTATAAGTTTTTGTTTTTCTCAAAAAAAAGATGAGTAGTTATAATCAAAAATGTGAATTTTTCAATTTTCATATGGGCGATAAAGAAAGGTTCTCAGAATGTTAAATAGAAGTTGTTTCTCTTCTCTCGATATAAAATACAAGCACATTAAAAATAAAATAAATTTAGTTTTTTTAATATTGATTACAATAATATGCAAATTAAAATATTTTTTCGCGCCTCCGTCCCATTATGACTAGTACAATATTATGTAACTCAAAATCGTCCAGAAACTCTCTGATTACGTTAATTGTTGAAAAATATCAATTAACATTCGTTTTATTTTTTAGGTTAGAACAAATGCCACTAATTTTTTTAGAATAAAACAAGTGAATTGTTTATATATCCATATGAACCGAAAATGACATAAACGTCGATAGTACCTGTATAAAATTTTAAGTAGTAATAATATTACTTTAATAAATTAAAAGTGTCATCGACGCAAAAACTCTTGTGTATCACATGCCCAGAAATTTTTTTGCGAGATCTCGCATTGTTTAATAATTATTAAATAAACTCGCTCTCGCAAAAGTTTAGTTTCTGGACTAATGATACAAATAATTATTATAGTGGACTTCACTATTTTATATTTCTTGGTCTAAAGGTTGTACCTAGTAGCTACTAGCACCATTGTTGTATTCAGACAAAATTTTTGTTTTTTCACTTAGAGATAAAGTTTTTCGTTTAAATTCAGACAAATTTTGAAAAGAAAATTAAACATAATATTCGTTCACCTTGAAGCGATTGTATTGTATTTATTTTATAATTATATTTTGGTATGGATGTTACTTTAGAAATAACAACACCATAAATAATTTTTCAGTTTGTTTTCCATCTACAATCTTTTTGAAAATCTGGCAACCTCCCTTGGTTTTAAGTCAAGGAAGTCAGGTACCTCGTAAAACGTCAAATTTTCACTTTCGCATTTAAAAATTTGCGCAACACCATAAATATCTCATCTTGTTTATGACCGCTTTCCAAATTTGTTTGCGAAGTCAAAAGCATCTTAGATCTGCAGTCAGGACTAATAAATAACAATTGTGCCGGGACGGTACTAGGCGACGTAAACAAGGGTTTGTGAAAGCGGCACATGCAAATTCTCTTTCTTTGTTACGCAATAGAATAACTGGGGCGACGTGGCAGGAATTCTAAGAAAGGTTTCTAGCCTTCACGCTGACGGATTTGTAAATATTCCTCGCTTTACAAATATACAAATATTAAGAAATATTCAGGGTGATAAAAAAGGATCATAAAATTTTTCGTTGTCGGAATTGGTGCAATATGTAGTCTTTTGAGAACAATTAAAAAAATCTGATGTGTCCAACACATTACCTCCCGTCACTGTAGAAATATATTCTATATAAGTTTTTAAGTAATTTTGTTTGTTCTCCGGGAAAGTGAGTTTTTAAAAAGAATTAAAATTACAACGGGTCTAATCTACGTTCTTTATTCGTGTTAGAAGTACAAAAGACAAGATACATAACATGTACAGGCTGTTTTATAATGTACGTTATCTCTACAAGTAGGTTTCATGTTCATGTTGATAGTCGGCAGATTGTGTTTCTTAACTAAGTACATTTAATTTGTAGTTTTAAAATTAGTTTGTTATTGCAGTTCAGAATATTTTTAATTCATTTCATACCTAAAATTTGTGACTGAAAAAATAGGTATTTTTAGCGTTACTAAAACCGCAACCGAACTTACCTTGATTCACGCATGCAAATATATACTTCATATTTACTTATATTATCTTTTTTCTACGACCACCATGAAAAGTTGATATTTATGCTCTCTTTTGTCATCGTAATGTCAATGATTACTGAGGAACGAGCAAATAAATACTTTACCGCGCGTCTCCATAAGCAACGAGCGGTAAAGTACTTAATTTGCTCGCTTAGATTATTTATTTACTCATATCATCATGGTTACAGCAACACAAAACAGAAAATTGGTTAAAATTGAATTGAATTTTTATTCGTTAGTAAAGTCGTAGAAAAAATTATGTGTGCATCTCTAGCGTAAAGTATCTTTATTGCTCGTGTTCGTAAATTGAAGCGCGAGCTTAAACGATATGTAAAATTATTATAATTTATATATTTTTTCTGTTTAGCTAGAAGTTAAATATAAATGTAATTACACAAATTGGTAGAAAATTAAAAAATCTTTATATAACGTAATTTGCGAAAAAAATGGCATTTAGGGTTATTTTGTAGAAAAAATAATTTAAAGCTTCAAGTAAAGTACTACTTCTGATTGTAATCAAAATCTAATCAGTTCATCATATTTGAATATAAGTCTTAAATACCAAGTATTATATTTTTTACATATATTATTATTACTTCGATTTCAAGTTTTAGTAACGTCAAAAATAGCTATTTTTTGGTCATACAAATTTTATGAAGGAAATTTTAGTTATGAAATAAATTACAAATATTCTGAACTGCAATAACAAACTAATTTTAAAACTGAAAATTGAATGTACTAAAAAACATAGAATATACCTATTATTACAGTACCGAGAGGTAATGTATTGGACACACTAGATTTTTTATATTTCAAAATCCACCTGAAATGCGAATAGAATAATTCATATTTCAACCCCGTTATATAGAAATCCTAAATAGCATTAAATATCACCCCAACCCTTTTTGTAACTTTCTACCTGCCCTTTGTACGCCACAATAAAACCTTGCACATTACACACTTATTATGATCACTTTCATCCCTTAACCCTACACCCTTAAATTCCACCCTTTACCTGCCCTCCACTGCCTGTTTTGCCTGTACTATCACTTACACTTCTTGTTGTTACAAGCCTCCCAACAACAGTTTTAAGTGAAGGGTTGACATAAAGGGTTTGTGCAACCCTTGCAGAGAAAGGGACAATGGGGATGAGCGTGTAATGTGGGATCAGTTCGCAAATAGCCAAAACATTCCTCTGTTTGGGGCTTGCAAAGCGGTACTTTGAAATATGTACGAGAATAATATCTGATCTAAGTAAATATACATGCTATGTTTACTTCAATTTAAATTTGTTACACTTATTGTTAGAATTGAATCAATATATACACACGATTTAATTTTGGACAGCGTAGTAAACGTCTTCAATTGTAAAAACCTGGATAAATAGAAAACCAGTAAATTGAAAAGTATGGTTAGTAGGACCAAAAAGCTTGGAAGTAATGGATTGAAAAATTTAGTTTTCCTGTTTTCCGACTATTATACAGCAATAACAACTCCCAAACCAGTTTGATTATATCTCATATTCGAGTGCTATTAGAAACAATTAGGTACACTTTATTTTTTTAAGATTAGTTGTTTGATAATAATAAATAAAGAAATATAAAGATTAAGATTTTTTTTAGTGAAATTTAAATTATTTAATAATAAACATAAGAAAAAAAATTGAGTGATAGAGTTAAAAATAGACAGAAAATTAGAAAAATATTGTTGATTACGATTGGTACAATTGGTTTTAGTAACGTCAAAAATAGCTGTTATTTTGTCATACATATTTTATGAAGGAAATTTTAGGTTGTATAATCTGAACTACAATAACAAACTAGTTTTTAAACTACAAATTGAATGTATTGGAAAACTTATATAGAATAATATTACTACAGTGGCGTGAGTTAATATGTTGGACACATCAGATTTTTTCCTTTGGCGATTTGAATCAAATGGATACAATTGATGACGTAAGAATCATCTGTGGGAAATAGAGTATACCAATATATAACAAGTACGATAATGATATGGCGAATAAAAATCTCATCTAGGCCATGCGTACAAAGATGCAAGATAGAAGTTTTAATCATTCTTGCAGCAGACATTGATAACTAGGATCAACTCAGGGAATCTGACTTTATGTTTTAATTAAAAAAATGTCGAACAATAACAAATGTTTTAACATGTATAGTATGCCTAGAATAACCAACAAATATGTCATTATTTCGAAAGAAAATGACAAAGTAGTATGGCACACTTCTCAAAGGTATATACCTACAAAAACACCCTTATAAAAAGCACCCTATATTCTTACCTCTTAATATAAGAGTGGTAGGTATATAAATATTAAAAAATACAATATGAACACTTTAAAATACAAGACCTTATATTACCAAAACAGTTTGGCACGTTCAAGAAGTAACAAACGGTTATGACATCGTTTTATGTAGCAAAAACTACCCCTTATAAATAATTTGTTTTTGAATTCACATTTACTGTACTCGAGATCCCCATGCTTAACCGCAGTTATTTGGGACAGCCTGTATATAACATGATGTATACATATATACATAGTATATATAAATCAAAAAAATCTCGTACAATAAGAATGTTTTAACATATAGTGCTTAGTATTATCAACAAATATGTCATTATTACAAAAAAATGACAAAGTAGTTTGGCACACTTCTTATAGGTATATACCTACAAAAACACGCTTGTAAAAAGCACGCTATATTCTTAACATAAAAAATGTAAGCGTGGTATATTTAAATACCTATTTAAGAAAATACAATATGAACACATGGGCGCTCATAAAATATTTTTCAAGAGGGGGCAAAATAAAAAAAAAACAAAAAATGCTAATCGAAATTTTGATAGCAATGTTGAATATTTCATTTGACATTCTATTCCGATGTGATATGGTCTATTTAAGAAAAACTTAAATATTATAGAGATAAACTGCAAACATATATTTACTAGTAAAGAAATAGAAATGTTAAAAAAAAAATAAACAGACATAAAGTAAAGATTCTATTTTTTTGATTGGTTTGTAAGGCAATTTTCAAATTCCTTCCAACTTTCAAAAATTCCTCGGAAAATTATTCGATAAAATGAAGTTTATTGTAGTTAATTGTCTCAGACATCTCTACTTTCTAATGACACTTAAAATAACTACAAATACTAACGGAATAATTTATCTCACACATAAAAAACCTACGCCCTAAAGTACAACAAACATTAATAAATTTCTTATATAACAAAAAAATGCCGAAATAATTAAGTAATGTGCCGTCTTTTTAAAATTTGCGAAAAGCCAGGGGAGGGCAAGTGCCCCATCTTGCACCCCCTTATGGGCGCCCATGTATGAACACTTTAAAACACAAGACCTTATTTTACTAGCAAAAGAGTTTAGCACGCTCAAGAAGTATTGGAATATGCTGTCTAAATCAAATAAGTAAATTAAATAAATCCAAATTAAAAATCAAAATCACCTCAGCGCACAACTTCTTGCTAGGTCAATAATGATAGTCGTCTCAACCTTGGTGTATAATATATGTTATACAAGGCGATAAAATTCAATTATATACAAGTGAAAAAGAATGCACTTGCGATTTTATTGCTCGTGAATTAACACTTTCCGCTCGTCGATAAATAGTCTATTATTATAAAATACGAATGCAACAATACGTAGTATAAAACTAGTATAATGTACTATTTTTTATACTTTGCGTCACTTATTTAATAAAAATTAAAAATTTTCAATTAAAAAAATTACAAATTGTAATCTAGGAATACATAAATGTGAAATGTGGTAACTCTGTCGAATGAAGTTGGGTACATTTATTTGTCAATATGCATTTAAATATCATGAAAATATTTATAAATCTATACATAATGAGATTAGTATCCTTTTAAATTAGTTTTGTTTATTCGGTTTTCATATTCAAAAATAATATAAATTGTATTATTATTTAAAAATATTGACATTTAAAGTGGGATGCAGTTGTTAGAAATACCAATTTTACAACAACAAAAATAACAACAACAATATTTTATTTTATTAAACTGTTTTCTAAATAATAATAGGGCAATTGTTAACGCGAAGTATAAAAATATTATTACTATTACTATGCGAATAAAATAATTCATTTTTCAACCCGGTATAAAAAAATCCTAAATAGGCTTAAATATCACCCCAATCCTTTTTGTAACTTTCTACAAGACTTTGTACTACCAACAAGAACAACAAACGGTTATGACGTTTTCTGTAACAAAACTACCTCTTATAAATAATTTGTTGGTGAATTCCCATCTTCACCCGTTGCATCACGCTTGTCCAGGGCCCAGGGTTAGGGCCAAGGGCTGCAGGGAGCCCAACAGATGCACGCGGACAACGGACAAAGGGACGGTCAGTTCCCCACCCCGCTAGGATTGGAAATTAATTAGTTTAGCAGTTGCATCCACGCAGTTGCCAATTCTGGGGCGGAATGCAATTTGGACGAAATTATGTCGGGTAGATGTTGGTTAATGGTGGAGAAATATTTGGGATGCATAACAACATGTTCTATCTCCATATTAATTGCTATTGAAAACAATAGGCGATTTCTTTCGAGCATGAAAATCTGATCGATTGGTATGATCGTGTGACGTCAGGAAAAACACTAAAGGACAACTACATATTCATAATTAATTAAGATATTTCAGATCTTCATGAAAACACCATTTCCCTTTGCATGATTAGCACCAAAATCTAATCAGACAAAAAAGTGTCAGAATGTTTTATTCAAATTTCAACTTTTTCTATTTACTAGTATTTGAGTAATCGTTATGACATCCATCCATCCATCCATCCATAACACACAGACAGACATCATCGTAAAAATATTAAAATCGTGTTCAAGGGTCTTCAAAATGTGCTTATACATTGAAAACTCACTATCCGATTTTTAGCATGATTCCAATACCTCTTTTACTGAGAGGCGAGAGTTAATAAAAAAGGTTTTCTCAAGCATAGCCCACCAATTGATTTTATGAGCAAATTACATAAGTGTGCCAATTTTTACATTTTTATTCCAACGGAACAATTTTTGGAAAGGAAAAACTGAGAATAGCCAAAATATAAAAAACCAAGATTCCTTACATTTTTCCCGATTTTTGACGAATTTAGTTTTTTTACCGAGGTCGCATTTCGACTTATTAAAGATTACAGGGCTATGCGTGAAAAACCTATTTTTGGTAAAGAAATAATTGAATTTTGTTTGTAATTTAGAATCAACGCATCGAAATTTATTTTTAGGCGGCTGGTACATAAATTGTTGATTTTCGTATCTGCTGGCAACCTTAAAGTATCAATTTTTATTTGACATCTGTCAAAGTCAAAATTTTTGGCCGCTAGTTTGTTCATTATTGATTTACATAGTTCATATTAATGTGATTAATTATTTTAGAATATAATAACAAATGTAAGTAAAATTTTAACTATTCCTTTACAAATATTAATGAAAAAGTAATGAATTTGCGGGTAAAAATAGCGGCCGTAAAGTAAATGCGGCCGTAAGGTAAATGCGGCCGTAAAGTAAATGCGGCCGTAAAGTAAATTTTGACAGATGTCAAAAATTGATATTGAATGAAAATTCATAATTTCTTGTTGTAATCGCCTAAAAAATGTTGTGTGCACCTCGGCTAAAAGTTCTTTTTGGGCCTCATCTGATTTGTAGCCTCGGCTTTGCCTCGGCTGCAAACTTCGGTTTCGGCCCAAAAAGATTACTTTTAGAACCTTGATACACAAATAACTATTAATTTCAGGAAAGAAAAAAAATTTGGAGAAGAAAGTTGTCGAGTGAAAAACAGAAATTCTTTTGCCCTTAGAATTGACTGGTATAATCGTTGAGATTGTATCTCTGCTCATTTCAGTGATGTATACAAAATTCACACTTTTTTTAGGTGCAACTTCAAGACAAAAATCTGAAGAACGAAAAAAGATAATTAAATTAAATTCAGTTTGTAAATTTTAAATAAACACATCGACGAAACTAAAAATTGTAATTTTTCATGTTTAACTATGATTAGAAATAACATGAAAATGTAGACAGATTTTACTGATCCATCAGTTAAACAGACAATAATTGTGTATTTTGTTTCCCCTTTTTAAGTCAAGAAGTGAAAGATTTTGTAAAATTTTCTATTCTATTTTAATCTTATGGTAATCACATTTCTACTGTGGCTCGGAACATTTTTCAATGGTTCGTGCCACTGTAAAAACAGCAAAATGCGATTTCTTCTATGCCTAGTTTATTTCCATATTAAAATCAGTTTGTTGTCTTAGCAACTCATAATATCGCATACTCACATAATTGATAAAAGTATTAGTAATAATAATAATAATGATGATGAATGTTATATCTATTTTAAGCATTCATTGATAACTTCGAATTCGTTATTTGTGACACATTTTCCAGTAAATTGCTCACAAAGGCCTGTCCATAACTGCTTTACATATGCTGGACCATACTAGCCCTTCTGGCTGGCTAATGCAAATACGTAAGGGACACGAATTGGAGGTTTTGTGTAAAAATAAGCGAAATGTTCTCCGGCAGATCAATCTTTCTCTCTTTTATAAACATCCCGGGCGGTGTAGAGTTCGGTAGGGAAATCCCGCATTGTTCACGTTCACGGCCCATACAAAAAACTTCAAAAGGTGCATTGATTATATAAGTTTGCATAAAAACCTCTATTCACTCAATATGCGTGGAGGAATGACCATATGGCCGATTATACTAGTCCGGGATTCGTTTTTCTATTATCAACATTTTGTTTACTACGTTCACCTAAATTTAAAAACGTTTCATGTGTTGATGTGTTGGTGAAAACTGAACCGAATTGCGACACAAATACCTCATCAACCTTACTCTAAAGGTAACAAAGTTATAAAAGAAAACTTATATTAAAAATAAAAACCAAAATAATCACTTCCACCAATTTTCGGTTTAGTAAATGATATTTATTAGCTTAAGCTAAAGTAATAAACAGATCTAATAAATAAAGCATAATCTAGAGCAAATAAGTAGATGAATTCTCAGGACCTAGGACAAAAAAAGTACAGCAAATTAAGACAATTAAGAATTATTAATTAGTTTTAAAATAAGTAATTCTGGAAATGAAATACTAGACTTAAGCAATTTTGAGAACTAAAGAATTTGATAAACTGTAACCAATTCCAGGGTAAATAACTAGAGCACTTAGAACATATTCTGATGCAAATAATTATAGTAAGTAAGAAGAAACTAGTTTAATAATTTAAGTAAATAAATATATCAGATATACGTAGATTTTGGGACAAGTAATTACACTACTCATCCGAGAAATTAGAGCACTGCAATTTAGAGTAAACTAGAATAAAGTGGAGGACAATAAATAGATCAAAATAAGCAAATTCTGAAGAACATAAGAAAATGTATTAGTGAATAGAGTATGTGACCAAATTTTGATTTTTACTTACAGGGTAGAATGCGAAATTGGAAACACTACTACTAAAAACTTCATTTAAACAATTTTTCGGTATCTACATTAATTTGCAAGAAAAAAGGTGTTTCCAATTTAGCTTTCCATCCTCTATATGATACTAGATAAAAAAATAATATATTCGTATTTTTTTTAAATCGATTCATTATTCATAGTTTACGAGAAAATAATTATTAAAAAATTTAAAAAGGGATGCTGTGACGTCAGCGTGGTAGATTCGTGAAAGAAGAGAAATAGACTGGGAGTATAAGGGACAGTCTACCTGTCTTTTTCTACGATCCTTCTACGCTGACGATATATAACCTTTCTCCAGATCATTAAATTGTTAATAACTATATTATTGCAAACTAATGTTTAATTTTTATTATTATAATGAGAAGCTATAGTGGTTAGTTTTTATATTTTATGACAGGGTAGTTTTGTTTTGAGTGTCCAGGTGATATATTCTAAATTAAAAATATTAGAGAAAAGTTTTTTAATAAAACTTATTCAGAATTATGTATTTCATATAATAAGCACTAACAATTTTTTTTATGGTTAAATTGATTTTAAATATTTTTTTTTTATTTTCAAAGAGGAACGCATATATATATATATATATATATATATATATATATATATATATATATATATATATATATATATATATTTACAATTTCAAAAAGGAATTAATTTTTTAAATTCAACAATATAATTTTACTATAAATAAGCAGAGTATTAAGAAAGACCTGTCATATACTAAAAAATTGAAAAAACAATAACTTAAAATTTTTAAATTTGTTGATGCCTTAATGGAACATTTTAAAATTTTAATAAATTGGTTGCAAAATTAATGAGCTCGTCCATCCCTAATAGGGAATGGATGTAAACATAAATATTCTGTCAATAAACACCATTCCTCCCTTATCTAGTCTGAAATAGATCGGAGAAACGGAATGAGAAGCGCAAGCTGCTAGGACAGGTGCCTCGCGGAATGCTGACCTGTGTAATTATTTGACACTTATCGAAACTTAGGGATCATTGGAAGTGAAACCCTTCTTTACAAATGCTAATTCCCAGAGCTCTTCCAGCTAACGGTAGACGTTTCACAGAAACAGAGAATTTATTTCGTCTACTTCCGCCTTGCCGGCAAATTTGCATCAAGGGTTGAGGGTAGTTAACGCTGGGGATAATTTTAAACTTTGAATTCATTTTAAACTCTATCGTTTAAATGCAAATATATGATTCTAACTTTTAAACATTTTAAGTTCTGACATTTCAGTCCAATTATAAAATATATTTAATTGTAAGGTAGTTTATAATCGGTACTTGGTGAAACATTATTTAATCAAATATTACAAATCTGCATTAGATTATATATTTATTTATTAAAAAATGACAAAGATCTTTTCATCCTTTTACTTGTATTTGCACCCCCTAGTTTTTAAAATAAATATAAAAAGGACAATTTCCGTGATAAAAATAATAGTGTTTACTGAAAGCAGGATAATTAACATTCACATCCCTATTCACTTATACTAAAACCAATTCATCTCCATACACCAGTAAAGGAAAAAAGTATTCTATTCTTTTAAAGTTTTTTTATTGAATATATACACATGAAATAAATTTAATATTATTCTTACTATATTAATAAATAAAACGATATATTGATTTCCAAAATTTTTCGCAAAGAAATCGAGAAAAAAAAATTTATTATAACAACTAAGTACGCCAATTTACTCTCCGTACACCTGTAAATTATAATGAATTAATGATCTTTTGAAACACTATTCAATAGAATTACTTCATTTAACCGGTTTGTCATACTTTCTTTCAACTAATTTTCTTGGAGTTTGGGAATCAATTTATCACATTTTTCTACCATAAATGTAGTAGTTCTTTTATATTCTTAGGGGGCCTTGTTTTACACATTATTTAAAAAAATCACAGAGATGTTCAATGGGATCTATATCTGGAGACTGTGGAGACGTTTTTAATTGTTGTTAACAATTGTGCAATAACTATTCTAGTAGGTTACGTACATACATTTGGGCTCATTATCTTGTTGAAAAATAGCACAATTTTTCCAAATTTTCTTTTAAAATTTTTAAATAACCCACTTTTCCATCAATAAAAATAAAGAATCGCACCCGTTCTGTATTTATACAGCCCCATACAGGCATAGAACCACTTCCATATTTCACTGTTGGGCATAATTTTTTTGTTTTCATTTATTCATTTTTTTTTCAAACAATAATTCATCCATCTGGTGTCAAAAGGTTTATTTTGGTTTATCTGAAATAACAACGTCTAGTTTTTTCGCAATGATTTTCCCTGGCAAAATGGCCGTCGTGTGTCTGGTCAGTATATTTCACCCTACACCCTTGCCATAGGGGTGGCTACCAGCAGCAAGCAGCCAGCAGAGTCCAGGCTGACACATACTGTTGCGCTCTTTGTCTGCGCCTGTCCTGTCCCAGGATATTTATTGCGATGGGGAACACCCTGTATAAAGGGTAGCTGGACAGTGGCGGCGAACAACAAAAAACATAAGAGAGATAGTTAGTTAGCAAGGAATGCAAGTGTGTCTTGTCTTGTCAATCCAGTTTGTATTACCTACGTACGAAAATCTAGATATAATACGAGTAAAGAAAATTTATGTATTAAAGAAAAATGTTTGTAGTTGGTTATTTATTTATAAGATACACACACACAATCCAAATAATCGACAATGGTAATCATTTACGAATTTACGATATCTTTTTAACTCTTCTACTCATCTCATCTCCTCAGTATATAGTCAGTACTAGGAATGACGAAACCTGAATATTTTGGTACCCGGGTACCCGATATGAATACCCGGGTAGTACCGAATACTCGATAATTACCCGTTACCCGATAATTACCCGATACCCGATAATAACCTGATACCCAATAATTACGTGATACCCTTAAAATATCCGTTATTCTTTCATATTTATTTTTTAATACAAATTGTAGTTATTTGAATATAAATTTAATAAATGAACAAAAAAATATTATTTTCTGGTATGGAAATAAAAAAAAACATTGTTATTTTATATAATATACGAGTATATCAGCAGTATAAAATTACAAAATTAAAACTTATTACGGAAGTACATTTGATTTAACTACTTAGGAATATCTCATATTTCTATTCGCAAATATCAGCATGAATGATGTATGTGCAGTCAGACTTGATCTTCGTTTTGTTACAATGTTTCCGGCAGTTGAAAACTGTCTTTAACTGGCAACAACAGATTTTAGGTAATGGGTAGATTTCGGGTAACGGGTAATAAACGGGTAACAGGTACATTTCGGGTAATCGGGTACTATTTTTGATACCCGGGTACATTATTATCGGGTAGATTCCGGGTACCCGGGTACCCATCGTCATTCCTAGTCAGTACTACTTTTAAATTCGAAATTATTGACAATCGTATGTGATAGTTTATTTAGCGAGTTTATATATTTATATTATACCTTTTCCAAATGAGGAAGTCATTTTGAGAATATACCTATATTGCACCACAGAAAGATTATCTCAAAATTAATAATAATAAAAAATAGGCAAAGAACTGTTATCATCGAACAACGCCTAAAACGTCATCTAATATTTCGGAACATCAACAATGATATTTTAAGAGTATTATCATTTATGTTTATTAATACAGTTTTATTCGACTGGATAATTAGTAATAAAAACTTTTGGAGTAGCAGCCATTTAATAAAATTCACTATTATATCAACGTTTCGTAAATCAGTCTTTATCAGAGTGATAAATGGTATAAAAATTATTCAAATATTTCTTAAATGAACAATTTATTAAAAATTAGAACAAAAAAATATAGATTTTAAATTTTTATTACATGTTGAAAAAGGGCCGCCACCAAAATTTTGATAATGAATTGAAGCAGTTCGATAAAACTAAAAATTGTTAAAGTATACTATTAAATTAATCTTTAATTTATGACGTTAGAAGAAAAGTTATTTTAAAACCTCGAGAAATCTCAGCGTAATTATTGAAATTCGAGAATCTTGATGCTTTGTTTTTAAAATCGTTCTCGTCTTGCCCAAGACGAGATATTTCGAGACAAGACAAGCAAGATTCGAGAATATTTTTTCTCACCCGAATCATTATTTACCATACCCCACACTCTTGTTTATGTGCTTACATGTCAAACATCTCATTCATGTACCTATAATACTTTATTCCACTCACTTACAATTGAATGTACTATAACTATTTCATAAAACAACACAGATTTAGTTAATATCTTCATTTTTTTGCTAAGATATGTACCGTTTAGTCTAATGAATTTTGAAAGGACGAAACGTTTATCAGATCACTACATTCTATAAAGACCTGATGAAAACTCAAACCAGAGTCGAAACGTTGTTAATGTGAATATATAATTTCTCAATAAACGTTTAAAGCCATTTGACTCCAATAATAATTCCTGTTTCTCAATAATTTTGGCTTAACAATCAAAAACTTTAAGCATATTTTATAAATGTACACGTTTATATTGTTTTCTGAAAATAGTTTCCCTCTATTTTTGCGTTTCTCCGTGTATGCGATGTCCAAGCTGCAGCCGGCCCATAAAAAATCGGACATTTGTAGCTCGGGGTGTCCAGGGGTGTACCCTCTGGCTCTGGCCAAGGGACAGGGACAGTTACGCCCAGCGCTCGGACAATGCAAAAAACTCTCCTTCGAATCAGGTCACATTGCACTCGCACTAACTAGAGCATGTGCTGAAAACATTCCTTACTCGTGTTCGCTACAGGCTAGCGGACAATGGATGCTGACTTCTTAAAGAAAGTGTAATAATGACCGTTTGTTGCTAACGGTTAAGGGAGACTTGGTAGAAAATTTTACCTTATTCTTGTATGACTGTGTTATCCTTCATTTATTTATAGAATTTAAAAGATTAGCCTCCTGTATTATCAACAGATATATTATTTTAAATACGTATTTAATGAAAAAAAGTATGTCGAAATTTTTATTCAACAGATATTTAATTTAAATGCGTTTTTAATAAAGAAAAGCAAATCGAAATTTTGACAACGATGTTGGAAATCTTTTTTAATATTTTATTTATACAGGCTGACGTATTACTAGAAAAATGTTTTTTTTACATAAATCGGATTTTTAAATTTAAATAATATTTTTTATTTTTTCGCGAAGGTATAGCACATTTTCAAAAACGTGTTTCACAATACAACTTTTATTATGGAAAAAATAGATTGCAAACAATAAATAAAAAATTAAAAACTGAAATCTGTTTATTACGATACCACTTATAGCGACTAACTGATTATAACATCGATATTGTGGCTATTTGTTTGAAATCCATAACGTTATTTTCCTTTCATTTTTCATAGCGATCAAATTTTTGTTGTTCCTTTGATGTTGTTATAACTGGATTTTACTGCATCACATTTCAAAGTAAATTAAACAAAAAACAAATGCAAAAATTTCTATTTTATAAATATAAATTCAAAATATTACATTAGTAAAGTCGTTTCACCCATGAAGTTAAAATTATTGTCATATGAAAATGAACCGTCTTTTGAAAATATTATTAAAATGTATATCACTATTCATTATTGCATTACACAAAATTATTTTAATCGCTCAAAAACTTGCAAAGAAAAAAATATTGTTTTCATTTTTTCCTACATATTTCTCACGATATATATTTTGACAGTAGTAAATTTCAATTAATTAACAAGAAATCAAATGTTTCCATAAAAATTAAAAGCCAACTAAATTATCATTTTTATAAAGTTTCTGTCAAATTAAGAAAAAAGTAAATTGTAATTGTAACAAAAAATAGAGGTACATAAGTATAAGTTATAGGAATTCCTTAAACAAAATTTCAACAATTTGTGGCTAACTGTTTTTGAGTAGTGTCCTTTTGACACTGCCAATTGCAATAAAAAAGATCTGCTCAACTAGATATTATATCAGTCCCATATGTAATATTTAAACATTCTACGAAAAATTAATTTTGAGTTATGCGAGATAAATAAGTATGAACGTATGTACGTACATATAGACGACACGCCGAAACAAGTCAAAATCTCAAAATTGATTCAGGGTGGTCATAACGGATATTTCTAAAGACTGATTACAATACTTCCTTGACTTCGTACAAAGAATTAAAACAGTGTCAAAAAGAATTGAGATTATTATCAAGGCGAAGAGAGACCATAAAGACTTGTAACGTGTAAACATTTTTGAATAATAAATTTGTACGAAACCGACAACAGACTACATAATATAAAATATACTTATTCATTTTCTACTGTGTAATGTCACAAATATTATGATGTTAATTTAGAAATGAAAATATTACACACACAATTTAATTAGGCAAACGCAAGAGATAGCACACTATCAGATAAATAAAACAAATTACAAAATAGCTTCATAATAAATGGCCCTAATTTTTCACTCTACAAAAACCTCCATCGTCCATCCAGTTTTTTATTTGCTATAAATTAAAATAGACAGCCGTTTCCCTAAAACTGCATAAATTTGGCACGCGCTATAATTTCCCCGACCGAAGACACAAATTCCGAAAAGAATGTCAGTGTCCATCTCCCATACGCCATCTGCGATGCTAGCGCCTCGGGTAGTAGTGCCACTAATAATATTCATTTCGTGGTGGAATATCTCCAGATCACAGGTCACTTGATTTAAATAACTCCCCGGGCTTAAAAAACACGGCACACGACACGGCCCGGGGCTGCGGATGAAGAGGGAACAAAAGACGATCGCCGGCATATCGAGTGTTTATTTTTTTATTTTTTAAAGCTTTTGTTATGGCTCGTGACATACTTACGGATGTTTTTTAGGGGACCCCAAGCAAAAAATTAGATTTTAATGCGGGGAGATATACACAAGTTTACTGTTAGCTTTTTTATTATTAAAATTTTGGTAAGAGTACCTGGATGCGGAACGTGCCAAAATGGATGAATGAAAAAATGATAATAAGACATGGATCATGATGAAAGTGAATTCATGTGGTCCCTAAATAATATTACTAACATTATTTTTTTTGAAATTTTTTTTCAATATTATGCTGATATTCAAAAGAATGAAACGATTATAACTATAAAAATAAATAGTGGAATAACCATTAAAATAAATATGATACTTTACTTTAGTAATTTGTAGTGATTCATTATAATGGTTAAAAAGTACTTAAAATCGTATCATACAACCTTTATGTTTAAATGTTTCTGTTAATCAAGGGGGAGGGGGGTGGTGGGGTATCCAGAGTTTCTTTTCTTTGGGTCAGAATCTCCAATAGGATTTAATCGCATTTTATAGAGATAAACTTTTAGAAGTATTATTTTACCTATTGATGTAAAGTTCCAATGGTTTATTAATCTGTCATAATACAATTTATTTACAAGAAATTGTAAAAAAAATATTTTGGGGGAGGAGAGGTCAATAAAAGACAATAAACAAAAACTTATTCATAGTCAAAAACATCAATGGGCTCATAAACCATAAACGAAATACTACAAATTTATATCAAAAATTTAAAATACTTACTGTTTAATTAATAAAAAAGCAAGATTTTTATAAAAAATATTTTTTCTACAAATGTATACATTTGCGTATACATTTTATTCTCCACACATGTTATATTGCTCGATTTTGAATCTTTCAAACATTAAATTTTGCACTTTTTTTATCGTCATATCATCATCACATACTATTTTTTTGCAAATTACGTTATTATTAATTATAAAAAATTTTAAATTTTCTACCAATCTGTACAATTACGTTTATATATAACTTATAATAATTTTACATATTATCGTTTAGGCAAATAACTATAAAACAAATGAGTTATTCATATGTTCACATATGATGTCAAATTTGATGTAAATAAGTTTAAAATATAAAATAAGTAAATATGAAGTATGTATTGTAAAATTAAAAAAGATGGAAAAATATATAAAAAAATATATTTGCATGCATGAATCCAGGTAAGTTCGGTTCCGGTTTTAGTAACGCCAAAAAAAGATTTTTTTTCGGTCATACAAATTTTATGAAGCAAATTTTAGGTATGAAATGCATGAAAAATATTCTGAACTGCAATAATAAACTAATTTTAAAATTACAAATTAAATGTACTTAAAAACTTATATAGAATTTTGTTGGACACATCAGATTTTCTTATTAAATATGTAGTTGGAGTCGGGTCAAAGTGTCATCGTCACAACAATGTCCATAAAACTTTATCTTTTTTATTTGAAAAAAAATGGACAAACATCAAATACTGCACAAAAGAAACGAATGTTGGCTATTTGGTATATCTTTCAAGCTTTAAGAGACAGTATGTTTGTGGCAAAGCTATAATTAGTGCACATAAAACAAAGAAGCATTGGGCATCGCCTGACAATAACAAATTCCGAGTTATCAGTAGCGAATTCATCATCGTTTTAACAGCTGCGCAACCCTTGACAATTAAACGTTCACCGGCCAGATGGCGGGTCCGGCGGCATTAGAATTAGCAAAGACACAACCCTGCCAAATGTCGGGCCCGTGTAAATTGCGGGCCTGGGTTTGAGCCGCGCGGCGCACGCTAGACTAGCGGGTAATTGGCGGGCAGCAGCAACTGCACTGCGGTTGCAGCTCGAAGTGTCGACGGGGGTAATCAACGTCGTCACGCGCAGCCTAATTGGAGGTTATGTTTGCTATGCACGTCTAATTTGCGCATGTAGCATGTCAGCGAACCAGAACATTTGCAACTATTATTTTTTATTGCTCTATATACTTCTTTGTTCTATATGAAGCTTAACTCTCTTGATCAAGTCCTCAATTCGTATGACTACCAGTTGTACTATTAGACAGGATTTTAAAATAGAGAGTGTTACTTTAAAAGTAACTCACTTTTCGAAAAACTTTTCAAAACCATTTATGTAACTAGTGTGTAAAGTAAGTGTTTTATAGTCGAGTGCTGTTTAACGCATGAGGTGTAACACGAGATAAAAAAACATTGTTACACATGTGTTGCATATAACAATTTTCGTACAACCGAAATATTAATAAAAATTAATTTCAAAAGTAAATAAGACCATTGATAAATGTGCGTGAAAAGTAGCCGTTACAGGCAACATGCAACATAAACTTTTTAAGCACTAGAGCAAGAAAAGTAATTCTCCACAAACTCTAAAGAGTGCATAAAGTATGTACTTTCTATGACCACTATGGAAAGTGGCACTTTTCTTACACTATATAAAACTTAAAAGTTGGGTGTTTCTCACAATCCTGGGTTAAGTGTGAGAAATCATTTATCACAATATTTGCCTACAATGCACATGTGCAGTGAAGATAAATATTATTTCTCAAAGAAATTTCCAATACTGTGCATGCGTGAAGGTACTCTTTGTGAGGATACCTGCGCCATATTGTTTTTATGTCTAATAGCTTTCGTACATGTATTTTTATTCTGTAACGTTTAGCAGTATGGTCATAGAAAAAGTATAGTGTACTACTCGTGCAGAATCTCATATTTTCCATTTTGCGTCATTCCAGATTTGACTGCGTCTCATGCCGAAACTTTCTCAGCTCGTGAGTAATAGGCGAGTTTCTGCACTTGTTGTACAATGTACTATAGCTTATTGATTCAGATCCAAAATTTAATGCTCTACCACTGATTTCAAAGTTTCATAAGACTATACCCGGTGTCCCAGCTCGACCGACACATGGGAGTTTTACATGGGAAATCAGTTAATTATGAATAGTATCTCCCCAGTGCAAGATATTAACTTGAAATTTTGTATACTTATCGGAGAATATTAATTCTATGGATCACACTTATTTCAAATATGCAATTTCGTCTGCAGGGCGAGATTTTTTAAATTTAAAATCTAATATTTTCATTCAAAATCAGACAGCCATGGAAATAAAAGAAAATATCTATGTGACAGTTCTGACAGTTAATGACATGCCATTGTAGATATTTATATTTTTGTAATATTGGTATATTATTTAACAAAAAAAAAACTAAATTCAACTTAAATAATATTAAAATACAGGGAATAAGAATTAAAATCAGTGGTAATTCACTAAACTGTCAGATAAATATTTTCTTTTATTTCCATATGGCTGTCTGATTTTGAACGAAAATATTAGATTTTAAATTTTAAAAATCTCGCCCTGCAGACGAAATTGCATATTTCAGATAAGTGTGATTCATAGAACTAATATTCATCTATAAGTATACAAAATTTCAAGTTAATATCTTGCACTGGGGAGATACTATTCATAACTAACTGATTTCCCATATAAAACTCCCATGTGTCGGTCGAGCTGGGACACCCGGTATGTACGAGTCCAAGTTTGAACAACGAGCCGTTTTATCGAGGGTTTAACGAAAAACAAGTGCGAAAATAAGCCTTTACGAAACATTACTTAATTCCATACCAAGACATATTCTAACAAATATATTTTGTGCATTAAAAATGATCGGAAAATACAGCATTTAAAACGTGTTGCTGTAGGAAACGGCGTTCACTTGTTTTGTCAAATTATTGTCACAACAAACTCATACAATTTCTGGGTATAAAAAAATAACACACATATAGTCCAGCAGAATTTTCGATCATTTTAGCGCACTTAACGTTTTACTTATAGATAATCTACCATTCTATTCTATATTCTGAATTAAAAGTCTACAATCTACATAAGCTTTAAACATGTGAGCACATGTTTACATTTTGAACATGAAGGTGTAAAGTATATAATTTCCCTCCTTATTAATTTCATTATCCTTAACTTCACCCTCTAATTCTTAACCTCAACTATCATTACCCACCAACCGAACTCCGACATATGACTAACGCATGACGTCACAGCACTGCGCCAATGACCAATGGCCACTCCACCCCACAACATGTTGAGGCCGGTTCGTACCACCATACGCTTACAGTGACAAAGTGGGTGATACATTGGCGATTGGGTATATAGATGGGGTAAAGTTATGCTGGTATATGGGGGACTTGGTGCTTCGTGGTAAAAAGAATAAAAGATGGACCGCCATTTTGGAAATTAGCATATGGTGGGGGGATGTAATGTATTACATGAGGAGGTTCTATGGTGGATTGTGGATTTATTGTTGTATGGGATGGTCTACGATAAAGATGAATCACGTCTTTATTTGGAAAATAACTGAAAATCTTACATTTGTGTTTACATGGGATTTGTCATATCCAGCAATATATCAAAGCGTTCGTTTCCAAACGAAACATAGCAGATATTATTTTGTAATGTAATAAGTAAGAAAACAAAGGTGGTTATTTAACGTATGCAAAAATTACAAAACGAGACGAAGTTAAGTTCTGTAAGACCAAAAATTAAATAACCACCCAGTTTCCTTACGTGTTTTATAGAGTATTTTTTTCTACTTCCGTCTAAATAAGTACGAAAATGTATTTCAAGTTATTAATTTTTGACATTTTGATTACATTTGCAAAATAAACAAAAAAATACCATAAATTTCTTAATTTTGTGCGTTTCTAAGTTACCATAACAAAATTGTTGGTTATAAATAGATAAACAATATAAAATAAAGTTTTTATTTTATTTTTTTGAATTGTAAAATACGAGTTACTGTGAATTTAATAAATGTAATAACTGTATTATTAATATTTGTGAGGATAATAAGAACTAAATAATATATTTTTGTAGATGTTAATGTTTCTATATAAATGCCGACTTTCCAATATGATTTCGCGTGAAATAATGGAATCAATAACCTAACTGAAATAGGTGAAATAAAATCTCATTTTTCTACTTCGTTTAATAAGATTCTCTTTAAATTACTAATGTCAGTTAGGTTATTAATTTCTTTATTTTACTAGTGAAATAGTAAGATCATTATTTCACTCAAAATCAAAATGTATTTTTATTAAATGTATGGTTACGACTTGATATTTAATTGACAGCAAAACAGCAATGAATATTTGCTTTTCTCATTTAAAATGAAATATAGCGAATAAATTTGACAGAAGTATTAAATTTTAATATTGTAATAAATTACAAAATAAAGAACTAATAAACTAAGTAACAAATAAGTAAGTATAATAACGAACAATTAAACAATAATTCCAATAAATTTTCAAATCCGTCTATTAACTTTTAGGTAATGACTTAATCTGCTATAAATCTTTTAAATTATATACAAATACAATGATATTTGGGCAATAGTAATATTTTGAAAAATATTTCGAATTTAAACTTTTAATTAATCTAAATTTTGATTTCCCCCAGTACAATTTTCTGATTTTAAAGGTCACTAATAAAAATAATCTAGATGTGTAAGATCGAGTGATCTAGCAGACCATTCTACTATTCCAGCATTTTCTCTAAAGTTATTAATGATTCTTAAAATTGTTGTTGCACTTGGTGTAGGTCTATCAGAAAATTTTATAACCCAAAAAGCAAATGTCAAATTCATTCCTTATGTTTTATTTTGAATATACATTTCTGTCAATATCAAATCGTAACAATAGAAATGATAAATCCCATGTTTCACTTTAAAAAAAACTCACGGTGGTATAAAGAAATATTAACAGCTACAAAAATAAAATATTTAATTTTTATTCTTTTTACAAATATTTATAACACAATAATTACGTACGGTTATTTATATGTTCTTATTTTATTTCTTTTTTCAGTCACAAAAACAAATATTCAATGCTATATTGAATGTATTTCGTGATATATTCAATAATCATGTATTACATATATAGGTAGATATGACAATAATTTTAGATAATAATTCTTCGTGTGTAAAATTTACTGTTCAATAACTTTTAGCTATGATAAAATAAATCTAAACAGGATAAGAAAAAATATTAAATTACTGTACGATATCATCTTTGCACTCCATTGGAAAATACAATTGCATTTTATATAAAAAGTACGTACTAGTGCAGTATATATTACCAGATTTATGTCCTTAATTCACAGTAATTTATTTGTCGCTAGAATAATGAAGCTTATTTTGTTGTTGGCAGCCATTGTTGGCATTCAAAATGTCAACTCACAAGTAAGTAATAGTAATTCACATTACTAGATTACTAGATATATTAGTAGTATTAATTTTCTAGCTTATACCTATATTCTTGGTAATTTCGATTTCATTATTTTTTTACTAATTTTAAGGTTTTCATTAAATAAGTGAAGCAAAGTATAATAGTTATTTGTGTATCAAGGTTCTAAAAGTAATCTTTTTGGGCCGAAACCGAAGTTTGCAGCCGAGGCTACAAATCAGATGATGCCCAAAAAGAACTTTTAGCCGAGGTGCACATAACATTTTTTAGGCGATTACAACAAGAAATTATGAATTTTCATTCAAAATCAATTTTTGACATCTGTCAAAATTTACTTTACGGACGTATTTACTTTACGACCGCATTTACCTTACGGCCGCATTTACTTTACTGCCGCTATTTTTACTCGCAAATTCATTACTTTTTCATTAATATTTGTAAAGGAATAGTTAAAATTTTACTTACATTTGTTATTATATTCTAAAATAATTAATCACATTAATATGAACTATGTAAATCAATACTGAACAAACTGGCGGCCAAAAATTTTGACTTTGACAGATGTCAAATAAAAATTGATACTTTAAGGTTGCCAGCAGATACGAAATAAACAATTTATATACCAGCCGCCTAAAAAAGATAGTATATGATACTCGGTTTATACGACAAATTGTTCCATTCGTGTTTTTGGAGCACTTCTCGCTGCGCTTCGAGCCCCAAACAACTCAAGCAACAATATACCGTCTTATAAAGTTGTAAAATAATGTACTATTTTTCACTATTAGCCTAGACACCCACTATTATTAACCTTTATTTGACATGAAAAATGTTATTTTCAATATAATTTTTTAAATATGACAACTTGAAATGCTATAGCAGTGAGAAAATAATATATATACCACGGTTGGGAAGAGCATTATTGACCAGCGCCTTATGTCCCTCGGTTGCTTCGCACGTTGGGCATAACTTGGCGCTAGCTAGGTCAATAATGAGTCTTCTCTACCTTGGTGTTTATTATTCAAGTACTATTATACACTCGTGACTAAAGTGACGTTTATAAGACTTGTTATATAATGAAGATTTGTCTGTACCGACAGTTTGGTGGGGTGTCCATGGGCCCTTTGAACATCAACCTCGTGAGGTCCTCGATATGCGATGGGGACCAGGGTTATGTAGTCTTAGACGTGGTGGACGTCGATGGCACAAAGAAAGGTTTAAGTTTCGAAGTACATTTACCGTTTCCTATGGACGATACCGTGTCTGTAAGTAACTACCACAGAGCACAGAATAGGTTTATACAGAAGCGATAGTATGACAGAGAAACGAGAATTAGAGAGAGATGGGGAATGTGAACAAATTTAAAGGGCTCATTGTTTAAAATCGGAAAGTTTCCCCACATCTTAGTAAGAGATAGGGGAAGGGAACAAATTTAAAGGTCTCCACAATGCTTCAAGGTCATAGAACTGAATAGGGGAACATGAAAAGTATCGAAGCGGAGTGTAGCTTCTCTATATAACTATTTTGTGTATTTACCTCAATAAATAAACACATGCATACATTCAATATTGCACACCTTTTATTGTACACACTTTTAATCCGCGAAAAAGTTATCTTGCACACATTTTATCTTCCAAATCATTTTATTATCCACACATTTTATCTTTTACAGATTTTATCTTCAGAAAATTTAATACTGAATTTTTTATCTAATTAGAAATATGTTAATTGCATGGGCAATAAAATGAATGAAAGGTATTACAATTACAATGGCTCGTATTACGAGCTCACTTTTATAATAAAATCGCGATTTTAACGCTCACTATTACATCAAAATCTTTTGTAAAAACGAACGTTAAAATCGCGATTTTATTATAAAAGCGAACTAGCTCACTTTTATAATAATATCGTGATTTTAACTTTCAATTTTACATAAGATTATGATGTAAAAGTGGGCGTTAAAATCGTGATTTTATTATAAAAGTGAGCTCGTAATATGAGCCATTGTTTTAAAGATGAAACGTTAGCAAATTTTTCGAGATTACATTACTTTCTTTTCGTCGTACAAGGAAGTAAAAATAAATTAAATTGGTCAGTACGCAAATTACTATACCCAATTTTTTATAGAACTTTTAACTGTTTTAACGTTTACCACCTTTTTTGACCTGTATATCACCTATTAAAAAATAAGAAGAGCGGAAACACGCTGCCATATTTATTGATTATTGTGAATTTAGTATGAAGCTTTCGTCCATCAAGTTCAAAACGGCCAGCTGAAGAAAAACGTTTTCAAACACGGTGGTAGTAACACTTGCGTAGATTTCGAAAAGTTCTTAGGGAATCTATGGAGAAAAATAACCGCAGCAGCAGGCGTAGCTCCAGGATGTCCTAAGCAACCGGTAAGTTTCATCAAATCACATTAACTTTTTAGATAAGGATAAATGATTTAAATAAAACATTTGTTTATTCCACAATAGTTATTTAATGTGACGATCTTTTCGTCTTTTCGGACATCTTCAGACTAAATTACAAACTTACTTTTCTATAATTATATATTATTGTATAGGTTGAGTAGGGGAAAATTTGTTTACTATTTGTTTCTTAGAGTAGAATAGATAGATATAACAGATAGAAGGGAATTATAAACGTAACTTCCCGACTATCTGCTCCTTTTGCTCCTTTTTGTTATAGTTTATATAAATAAATATTTATTTCAGGGAGACTACAAAGTTGAAAAATTCCCATTCGACGACAAGGACATCGACATAAAGACCTTCTTGTACGGGAGATTTATCCTAGTGATCCAAGTAAAGAAAGACGGAGAGTTGGTAGCTTGTCGTGAAGTAGAGTTCACCAATAGTCGCCCTGGAGATTCTGTTAATTAAAATGTTATGATTTAAGCTTGAAAATGTATTCAACTTTGATACAAATAAATCATATAAATTCATAATTCCTTTTATTTAGTTTTATCCTAGTATCTAGTAACCACGGGCGCCGATTTTTCAAAATGACCAAAATCAAAATTTAAAACTGCTCAGGTTTCAACAAACCAGAACGTAATCCAAGGCAGCCAAATCTGTTGCAGAATGTACACTGGTTTTAGAAAACCTAGAATTAGAGCAAACACTTTTGAATGCTCTAACTTCTGACCCACTGAAATCAAAGCACAATCCAGAGCAGCCAAATCTGCTCCAGAGTGTGCTCTGGTTTCAACAGATCTAAAATTAGACCAAACAATTTTTAATGCTTTAATTCTTGAGCCACTGAAATCAAAGCACAATCCTAAGCAGTCAAATTTGCTCCAGAATGTGCGCTGGTTTCAGCAGACCTAGAATTGGAGCAAACACTTTTGAATGTTCTAATTCGTGACCCACTGAAACCATAGTACAATTCTAAGCAACTAAATTTTCTCAAGAATGTGCTCTGGTTTCAACAGACCTAAAATTGAAGCAAACATTTCTGAATGTTATAATTCCTGATCCAATGAAACCAGAGTACAATTCAGAGCTGCCAAAATGCTCTAAAATGTGCTCTGGTCTCTGCGAACCTAGAATTAAAGCAAACACTTCTGACTGCTCCAATTCCTGATCCACTGAAACCAGAGTACAATTTAGAGAGCCAAGAATTAGACATACGCCAAAGCGTGCTCCAATTCCCGGCCGAATAAACTAGACCACCTTCAGGGCATGAGATACTCTGGAAGGCGGTCTAGCCAGACCACCAGGCAATTCAGGGCTTTATTACTGATGTAAAAAAATTTTGGCGTGACGTTTGTACGTAGTTAAATCCACGTAAAAATGGCATTGTTGAAATTCCAATGTGATGACGTCACTAGAGTGTATGTATTAAGTGACGCAGATGCATTAGTAGCTATGCGATTATTTGGAGTGTTGCTAATATCATAAAGCGTGTGTTGACGTACGTCTGTACTTGAACTGCATAAATATTTTCTATGTTTATATCCGCACTTCATCGTTTTGTAGTTGAATATGAGTGATAAAAAATTATCTAGACATTGCTTCTGCATTCTTTCATGAAGAAAAACGTTTAGTTGGTCCTCTAATTTCATTTTCTTCTTCAGAAGATGTAAGTATTATATTTTGAGGTTATATGTTTAATGACAGTAAGTGTTTTTTATATTTATACATTTTTCGATATTGTTATTGTTGGTTATTGTCTTAGAGAGTTTGTGCTGCTTTCGGTGTGTCACATTCCATAATATCAAAGATCCTGAATGAAATGAAATGTAGAACCTTATAACCGCCAAAAAAAAGAAATCGTAAAAAGCAAGTTACAGGAATTGATGAATTTACTTATTCTGCAATTTGATGACCTATCTATGATATGATTAGTAAAAGTAAATTTATTAAATTTATTTAATTTAAAAATATCAAATTATGACAGATGTTAATAAATTTTAATTTTTACTACTATCTCTTATAAACGTAGTAAGTGACGTCATCACATTGGAATGACATTTTTACGTGGATTTGACTATACGTACATATGTATCTCGCATAACTAAAAAGTGATTAGCCGTAGAATATTGAAATTTTGTATATAGGACTGCTATAACATCTAGTTATACATCTCCTTTTTTAATTGCAATCGGCAGTGCTTAAATGGCACTGAACTCGTAGTGTTTTTGTTTTAATTTTTCGCGTACTTAAAAACGATTAACTGTAGAATGTTGAAATTTTGTTTATGAAATTGCTACAACATCTAATTATACACCTCCATTTTTGGTTTCAATCGACCTTTTCAAAAGGGCACTTTACTTTTGGAGTAAGTATAAAAACAAAATATTAACCCTTGTGACTACCAATAATAATGTCAAAAACTATATATTATCGTATAATTTCACTGAAATGAGCATTTGAAATTATAATTTACATATCTCCGACGTCACGTAGGAGAATGAGAGGGCAGTTTACAATGCTTCGTATATCTTATAGTATTTTTCAATGCATTTTTACCTCCCGCCTATCAATATATAGATAAGGGAGGTATTGTTTTTGGTCAGATTTCTCGAGTGTGGGTTTTCAACATATGAGCACGAATTAGGGTCCCTAGAATACGATTTTACTATTTTTAGCGTGATGTCTGTATGTCTGTGTGTGTGTGTCTGTGACGATTTTTCGTCCACGATAACTCCAATACGATACATGTAAAAAATATAATATTTGGTATTTAAGAGTTCTATTCTAATATGATGAACTGATTAGATTTTGACTAAAATTGGTTAACCAGAAGTAGTACTTTACTTGAAGCTTTAAACCGTTTTTCGCAAAAAATACATCTAAATACCATATTTTCGCAAATTTCGTTATTATAAATTCAAAGATTTTTTAATTCTCTACCGATCTGCATAATTACGTTTATATATGACTTCCAGCTAGATAGAAAAAATATATATAAATTATAATAATTTTACATATCGTTTAGGCTGAGGAATTTCGATAAAACAGAAGTGTTATTCATATATTCACAAAATTTGACATATGATGTCAAATTTGATGTAAGTAAGTGTAAAAGATAAAATAAGTAAAAAATGAAGTAATTTTATTGTAAAATTTAAAAAGATGGAAGAAATATATTAGGAATGTATTTGCATGCGTGAATCAAAGTAAGTTCAGTTCCGGTTTTAGTAACGTCAAAAATAGCTGTCATATTGGTCATACCAAATTTATGAAGGAAATTTTAGGTATGAAATAAATTAAAAATATTCTGAACTGCAATAACAAACTAATTTTAAAACTACAAATTAAATGTATTGAAAAACTTATATAGAATATATTACTACAGTGGCGGGAGGTATTGTGTTGGACACACCAGATTTTTTCTTATTGGAAATGACATCTAATTAAATAAAAGATAAAAAATTGTTGTGATATACCATAACTAATAAGAAATGCACGCAATTTGAGTAGATACAGTAATTCTAATGTAAAAAACATAAATACGCGATCTAGATAAAATTAATAATCCATAATAATAAGTATGCAATCAGAGATTACATTTAAAAAGTTAGAAAAATATCCTGTATCATTCCTATATATTCTAGCATTATAATATTGAGGATCATTCTATCAATAATATATTTTATTATTAAAATCAGTAAAAATGCTGCCAATAATATTATTTGCATTAATTATTGTCAATTTCCAAAATGCTAACGGACAGGTAAATGCTTATTTATGTTTTATTTTTACACTAAATTATATTTCTATACTAGATGAGTATGGGCCCATTAAATGTAAACTTAATCCATTCAGAAAGATGTGATGGTGATAAGGACTATATAGATATTCAAATAGTTGGCCTAGATAATGACCAAAAAGGGTTGAATTATAAAGTTGATATACCGTTCGATTTCGATGACACGGTTTCTGTAAGTATTAACTACTAATTACTCTAAAAAAAGTTAAAATTTTGTAATAAAAGCAGTAGCTATAAATGTTTGTCTAACTAGAAAAAAAGATACATATTTCTTTAAGTAGAAAATAAGTAGTCATACGAGCTGCATAGTGTCAAGAAAGATTGAGTGTGATTAATACTTGGATGGGTAACCGTTCGGTAAAAATCAGTACCTAATATTAAATATTCACATATAGGTGGAAACGAAAATTAGAAACATTTTTTTTTGGGACGTTATTATAGATTGGAAAATATAATTCAGAATTTTTTTTTGTATTTTGCGGTAAATTTTGAAATGATCACCATTCATTTCTTGATCAATATGAAACATAAGGATTTTTAAAGTACAGCCATTTAAACAATAATAGAATAAATGTAAAAAGTCAACATTTTTATATGAATTCGAATATGAGGAAATTTATATTTAAATTACTAACAAACATGTACTATAAATTTCAAATATTAGAATATTATAAACACATCTTCTTACAAAAGGAATGTACAAAGAGAAAGTAAAAATGTATCATAGTATTGTTTATATAATAATAAAAACAAAAAGACAGCATTTCATTTATTATTTGTGATCACTTTTAAACATGAATATTTGATTAATATGCACATTTTTAATGATATTTAGACATAAAATATAAAAAAATATATATGATTTACATTTATAATAATTTTTAAAAATTATATTGTAACATTTTAAACGCGCCGGCCGTGTAAATTATTAATATTTTTAAAACAATTTCGTTTCCTTTTGTGATTAGTAAAATATTGTTACATTTGATCTTTTATATAACTTATTTTAATTTCAATTAAAACCATTGAGTATTTTCTCGAATAGATATTATTAATAATTATGTCAAATAAACAATAATTATAATAAAATATTCAATTGTAAATGTACTGTCCAAAAGTATACTAGATAAATAATAATTTATGTAAAAATCAATTTCTGGTCATATAGAGTAAGAGCAATATTAAGTTTAATAAGCATGTAAGAAAAAATAATTACAATTTTGAATGTTTATTTATGTTACTAAAATTACAATGTGTAACATATCTTTGATTTTACATATATTAAAGAGGAATGTTAGGCACGTACTATAATTATTTCTTCGATACTAGTAGAAAAGTTTAATTTCATATTAATACTTTATTCCAATTAAGAGAAAATTATTTTTACTTAAAAAAAGTACCTGTGCATTTTCAATGCACCGTACATTTTTTTTTTACATAAAATCTTAACTTAATATGGATCTCCTCTTATGAGACAGTATTCATTTTGATTTTATAACAAAAAAAAAAAATAAAGAAGTTTAACAAATTACATGAAAAATTATTAAAACAATACCAACATTAAGATACAAAAACATATTAGGTACATAGTGAAAATCTGGAAAAAAATTCTTTTTAGTTATTAAAATAGTCTCCTGATATAGAAATTGTTTGTTAATTTAACTAACTCTATACCTAATATCGGTAAAGAAAGAGCATGAAAACTGAGCTCCGCAAGTTTCGCCTCGCTTTATATCTCCTTGAATGTTATAATGTACTTACATTCTTTGTAGTTCAAATAACAATTATATGAAAAATTAATTTAAAATTTAATATCTCTGATAGTAATAGTATATTTGTTGTAGTATGAAATAAAGATTGATAAAATTCAAAATGGCCAAGTACAACCAGGAATTTTCAAAACGAAAGGGCCTCATGCTTGTCAGGATTACGACAAGTTTTTAGGCAAAATGTGGACAAAACTAAGATCTGCTGCAAATATGCCTACAGAATGTCCTCTAACAGCTGTAAGTAAAGGTTTATTTATAAATGATATAGAATATAATTTATCATAAAAAACATACGATTTAATCTTAAGAAGTTGTATGTCCATATATAAGGAACACGAAACATATATAACCATTTGATATATATATATATATATATATATATATATATATATATATATATATATAGTACAAATAAATTCTACTAGAAGAATTGATTGGATATTCGGCGATGATATCTGAAATTCAGACATAGTGATTCTGTGAGACGAGACGAGACGAGATTTTTCTTTTTCTCGTATCGGCTGATTTTAAATGTAAAACATTTTTTCTACGGCCACTAAAGTAAAGTCCGTTTTAGACTATCCTATAAGTTATACAAGATCTTGCATCATTTTGGGTACAGTTTAAATTGGCTAGTATCAAACAGAAAATTGTTTAAAATATTGTATACGAATGTAAATGTGTTCAAAAAACAGAACACGTTCTATTTTTCAATCTATCTGTCACCTATCTGTCAGCCATATATGAATTTTGTGATATGATGCGTTTCTTACGTTATTTGTTATTTTTTGTATGTAGTGTGATTATAAAAAATTTAATGATGCTACTGGTAAAGTTGTAAGTGTTGCAAACTTTAAATATAATAGTTATTTATGATATAAGTGTTAAAAGTGACATTTTATGAGTGAGTGGGGAAGTTTGAAACGAGGCGAAGCCGAGTTTAACAAACCCCACGAACGAAATAAAATCACTTTTAACACAAATATCATACACTATTTTTCCTACGACCACAGTTATATACCTATTAGTAAATAAAAACTAAGCATTAGAATGACATTTGTGACAGGTCATGATGTATTTGTTATGAACAACTGAACATAAGACGTGTTAAAAGTAAATTTGTTTTTTACTTTTAACACGTTGTCAATGGCAACGTTTTAAAAGTATTTACTGTGTTATAAACTGTTATTTTTAACTTGTTAAGCAACCGTTAAAAATACTATTTTTAACAGTGGTCGTAGGAAAATTAATTTATGGTTAATTTTGCTTGTCAAATTGACATATTCAAGCAGAAATGCACAGAATTAGAGCCATATATATTGTACAAGAAATTGCATTAGTACCATACAAAACTTCGTCAAAATCTAACAATTTTTGGTACTAGATATTATACCATTACTTGTATTATTTCTTATCCCACATATAGACTAGTCTAAAACGACCATGAATAGCCATTATTTTACAACTTTTAGGTTATCTAAGTGTCACATTACGAAATTCTTGGTAAAATTACAGAAATTCGAGAATACCGATTTTATTTTCTCGCTTGAAGCTTTGTTTTTAAAATCGTTCTCGTCTTGCTCGAATCGAGATATTTCGATAGCGAAACGAGACAAACGAGACTGGAGAAATATTTCGTCTCACCCGAATCACTAATCGGATAACTTTATTCTTTTAACCTCGATAATTTCGACCCCATGGGTTTTCCTCAGGAGATGAAATTCATAAAATTTATATTGTTGTAAATAAATTTAAAATGAAATATAAAATAAAATATAAAATAAGAATGATGTGCCACACCCTAACGGACAACCTAAACAGTTTAACGTCATTGGGCATGTAAAGAAGAAGCAAAATGTAAGAGATTAAAATTGCCTTTCCCTGTCACACAACTCAGGTTAACACGTTAACTGCCATGAGGTACATCTTATGTGTCTCACTAAAATATCCTCGTATGCTCTGAGATACATCGTTTGTGCCTCAGTGTTTGAATACACATTATGATCCGTGGTCTAACGTTTGTACCTCGCAACGCATATCTGTGAACGTAGTTTAATTCTCGGTGGCCTGGCAGACCAAAACCTATTCTTACCGCATGATTTTTTTGTTTTTTAGTCTCTGAAATGATAAAATACTGCAAATTTTATGCCTCAATAAAATTCTTCAAATTTTAGAGCAACAACAAAAAAAATCAATTTTGTTATCATACTTGTATTTTCTAATATGAAAACATCCTAAATCTGTAAAAAAGAAAAAATGGCCCAAGGGACCCACCTTTTTTTTTAATGGTGGCAGTTAACGTGTTAAATTTCCAGCATTACAGATTTGTCTTTTTATAATACACTTGTTGCTGATTTAAGATCATTTGATTTCAGGGAAATTACGCAGCACAAAATTTCCCATTTGAAAATGACGACATTGCACTGGAAAAGTTCCTGTATGGTCACTTCATAATGACTGTAACCATGGCACAAGATAACAACTTATTCCTCTGCCATCGCATCGAGTTCACCAACAACCGCAAAGGCGACTCCATTTAATAATTTGTAGCTATTTTATGTGAAATAAACTTCTTGCAAACAAGTCCTTTTTCTAAATTTAAAACAGGCTGTCGAGAAAATTATTTACATTACATAAGCCGCGATTTTTTCATCGCGGGATCCATTAAAACTTAGGTGAAAAACAGGGAAACACAAACGTAAGCCAGCAGAAAAATAAACTTTCTACTTATTTCTCAACTTGTGAACAAATCCGAAGAGTGACTCCTACGTCAAGCCACGACGTAAATAAATACAAATATTATATTCATTCCGTCACCACTCATATATTTTTTATTTTACATAATTTAAAATACAAAATCCAGTAATAATGGTTTTTTTAGAAAAAAAATGGGGTAGGTGATCAATTTTTACTTCTTTGTATAAAATAAAGAACGTATTCGCGATTCAAGGTAAGAGATATCCATTTTTACTATCCCTAAATCCATTTTGACTAGTTTTGATGGACGTCTATACTGTAACGAATAAGACTCACCGCAGATGACTCATCACGGCTGATCTGCCTGGTCAGGTAGTCGCGTTAAAGGTCAGGTGTTACAGGAGCGATGCCGCTATTATTCGAGAATTAAATAGAGTCCGAAAGACTTTGGAATGTACTAGAGATTAATTTCCGGCATGTATATAAGTGTTGCGACGAGAGGTTCAAGGAAGGTAATGTCGGTCAGTTGTGTGCAGAGAGTCACTGAAGAAAATCAGTGTCGGTCAGTGCATGTCAGCGACATGTAAAGTAGAAATAAAGGAGTAGTGAGTGATATGAATAAATAGTTGGTGATATAAATAAATAGCTTGTGATATAAATACCGTATAAATAAATAGTGCGTAGTGTTAAATGTTTAAATAAATAATTATTAATCTTAAACTAGTGTATAAATTTATTTTTTCATAGGGTTACTAATATTTATTATCTTTTTATAATTTATTATTCTTTTATTAAACTTATTTATATAAATATTCGTTTTTCAATTATTTTTACACTTCACCTAAATAAATAAAGGTTACAATACATTCGTACGTATCTCGCTTAATTAAAAAATGATTAGCTGTAAAATTTCTAGTCATGCACTTTTACTAATAGTCTAGTCAATATTTAACATGGGATTTCAAAAAATTGCTGATATTGTCTCTCTTGATAAATTTAAAGCAAAACTACAAAAGTACAAAGTTGTTCAAAATTAAATTCTACATCAAATAAGATCATAATTGATGCAACAGCACGTCTGCAGTAGGAAATTTATTAATTATAAAATGTAACATTTTCGTTCAAAAGCAGACAGCCTTGGAAATAAAAGAAATATATATTTTTCTTTGCAAGAAATATTAATTTCCTAATTCATGTTATTTTAAATAAGTCATCAGTGACTCCACATATTGTGAAACCATGCTGTGTGACTCCATTTAAAAATATTAGGGGTAGCCTTTCATATAAGGGTTGAACGTTGAAAGAAGTTGATTTATTATAAGTCACCCCATTTAACTCATTATGTGACCCATGCCTACCATAATGTAACAAAAATAAAAAAATGTGAAGTATTATTTCATGTGGGTTGTGAGGGTACTTGAATTTATTTGATGGTTAACCTCATAAAAGATAATAATAACTGTCCGTTGTATTATAAAGAAACAAAATTAATCTACAATGGGGTATGTGATGTGACCATGCGAATTTCTTTATATAAGTCAAAAAATAAAAAACTAACCACTACATATATTATAAAAAAAAAATTGATATGGACACCACATTATATACTTATACATATACTTCCTTGTACACTAAATTATTCACATTTTTTGCTGTTCTTCATTTATACTTATTTATTTAAAAGTAAGACCATTTTACGGCTAATCATTTTTCAACTTCCAATCATTTCATATCTTCATTTTTGAAAAGTTTGTCAGTATTCCTTATTACACTACATAAAATTATTTCAATCGTTTAAAAACTTGCAAAAAAAGAGATGTTTCTATTTATTTGGTACATATTTCTCAGAAATATATTGTGACAGTTGTCAATGTCACTTTATTAACAAGAAATCAAATATTTCCTATAAAAATTAAAATTTAAACATTCTACGGCTAATTGTTTTTGAGTTATGAGTAAAATAAAAAAAACATTATGAGCACATTGACACTGCCAATTGAAATAAAAACTGTAGGTACATATTTTTATGTTATAACAGTCCTGTACACAAAATTTCAATATTATGTGGCTAACCATTTTTGAGTTATGCGAGATACGTACGTACTTACGAACAGACGTCACGCCGAAACTAGGCAAAATGGATTCAAGGATAGAAAATTTTCGCGATTGCAGTACTTCCTTTACTTTGTATTAGGAAGTAAAAATTAAAGGCTAATATGAAATTATATAATCATTAGCAATTTAATGGTTCGGAGAAAGGATATGTGACGTCAGCATAGGTACTAGGATCGTGGAAAAAAGCAGGTAGACTGTCTCTTGTGCTTCTATTCTAAATTCTTTTCTTTACGATTTAGTAATTTTTTCTCGTAAATTACAAATAATGAATCGATTAAAAAAATCTGAGGTGTTAGACACATTATCTCCCGCTACTGTAGTAATATATTCTATAAAAAATTATTTAGTATATTAAATATTTAATTTTAAAATAGTTTGTTCAGAATATTTTAATTCAATTCATACTTGAAATTTCCGTGCATCAAATTTCTAATACTGTATCGGAAAACGAAAAAAGCAGTTATTTTTGACGTAACTACAATCTATACATATATAAAAAAAAACAATACCTCCCTTATCTATACATTGTTAGGCGGGTAAAAAGGGTATTTAATTTTTTGTCTAGTATCATATTTTATATGTAAAAATCAAAATTTAGTCACATACTTCATTGTACCATAGTGGAAATGAAAGAGTTGCTAGCATTTAGTGACATAGATTGTGACACTGTAGATTCTGTAAGGGACCTACAGCTTATAGTGTATTTCGAACCACTCTATCTCATCAGCATTTTTATTTGGTTAATAGTGACGCTAGGATTTGAACCCCAGATCTCACACTCTACTCCACTCAAGTCGTGTAACCAAAATAGTCACCATTCCATTGCCCATTTAGTCCACATTTAATTTGTAAATTAAAACGTAATATTAGTTTGTATTATACATCCCTATAATTACATTGTATATTTTAGTCAAAACCCACAACCCTGTCTTTTTTATTATTATTATGATTGACATTTTGATTATACTAGTAACAGAATATTTTTTATTGCCAGCCTATAATTATGGTTATAATAATAGATGAGAGATGTGTTCCTGTTCCTAGCAACTTTCTTCCACATTTTGCCTTCGTAGGGCTGGAAGGGTTCCGGAGAAGCCCCGTTAGCGGCAGGTGTAAGGGTTGCAGGTGACGCCGCCAGCCTGACAGGGTTAACTACCCTGCAGGGCTAATTGCGGACAATGGATGATTTTATGCCCTTTTTACTCTCGTTTACGATGCGTTATGAAGGGCGTAAAACCTAATGATGTCTTATTATAATTTCCGACGGTTTAATAACTAATAAAATTTTTAGGGGATGAAAATATTTAATCTGGAATTAAAATCTTAAATTTAAAGGGATGAAGTTTATGAGGCTAAATTTGAAAATATTTTACTTCCTGTGGAACGGCCAATGGTAAAATATACATCAACATATCATCATTAAGGCCTTAGGATTTCAAGTATAGCTATACCAAACATTCTGAAATTGATACATACTAACAAAAGTTATTTTTATACAAGACGACAAAATAATATTTTACCGACTAGCGGAAATTTTCGCGAGTCGAATCGTCGTGTATAAAATTAAATTATTTTTCTTATTTTCTATAGCTGAATTTATAGGGAAAATATTTAGAATAATTATAGTTATTTATGGTACAAGTGTGTTACATTACAGATAAGTCACGTGGGAAAAGTTTAGTTCACGAGGCCGTTAGGCCGAGTGTGGTATTTTTTCAAGTGACTTAGGTAATTAACACACGTGTGCCATACAACATTTTATCCAACACATTTTAATCATTGATATAAAATACATATAAGATTTGACAGATGGAATTTCGAAATGACATTTAGGAACAAAATAGTGTAGAGAAGGTTTTATAACGTAGTTACTATGATACGAACCAAAAAAACAGTGAGCTAATATATTTAGCTCACTAGTGATTTATGACCTACTTTATTTATCTAAAAACAGCATATTTATATCGTTATAATTACACGGTGTTGGATAAAATTATTATTTAAGAACAATTTTAAGATCTCAGTAGTTTTGCTTGTTATGGAATTTGTTTAAAAACAAATTTAATTTCTTTCAGTCTTTTCATGATTTCTCTATAAAGTGCACACAAAATAAATGTACGACAGCGAATTTAATGAAGACAAACTACCATCAGTGTAAAAGAAGAAGCGTCCAAATTACTCCCTCAAAAATCGCGAATAAATAATAATGACAAAAAAAATACAAGTTGTGTTCTATTTCTAAAAAAGATGTTTCTGGTATAAGGGGTAAATAATTAAGAGTGCTTAAATATTACTAATGTACATAAATCTTCCCACCTATTCTAAAAACAGATTATTTTAGAGAATTTTGCATTTAATATACCTACGTATTTTAAAATAATGCCAATAATTAATAATATATATTTTCACATTTATAGCAGGTTTTCCAAAAGCGGTAAGGTTTTTGCAATTTTCCGCGAAAATAATTACCATACATGTTTTCTTCCTATCGATTCTAATCAGTTTTTAGGGTTAGTAGGAAAAAAATACGGCCGCTCTAATATATGTAATATGTACCTATGTATACAGGTATGTATATATAAAAGCCCTGTCCATCATATCTCATTTGCAATGTCTTGTGAAACTAATCACAGCGACGAAGTTCCTGTAAAATTAAAAGAAGCGGCAACAGAGGTTATAGTAGAACTATTGCCCAAAAAATAAAAAACTGTGGTTCAACTGGGTGTTTAAGTATTTTCAAAATATCTTCATGACTAGTCAAGGAAATGCTACTTTCGCGCCACATTCTAGGAGCTAAAATAGTACTTTCTCTCCAATTTCAGAAAAAGGTATATTACATCTACATGCATCAATAATAGATATATCGATAATGACTTGTGAGTAAAGTATCGTTTATGAAACTTATTCGCAACAATTTTGATTGGTTTACCACCCAGTAATTGGTAATACAGGACCACACAAATATACTTGTAATATGCTAAGTATGACAAAATAATGAGCATCATAGGTACTCTGCAACCAAGATAATTGTTTTAAACACAATAATTAAAATCAGTTTTCCTTATTAACCAATTACAGTCATTTGTTCAGCGAGTTCCTAACCGTACGGTCCCAGTTCTGTGCTCAGCTCGACAGACGGCGTACAAGCGGAAAATCAAGAAACTAAATACTCTCATTTCAAAAAATTAGTGGTCACAAATTACAGGCCCGGCCTCATTGGCGAACCGACCACCTTAGGGAGGGACCAGTTCCTGTACAACGGTTCAAGACTTCATACAAGACACAAAACTAATTTCACAAGTATCGGATTACCTGATCAGGATTATTTTTCAACATTCAGCTGTCGATACGTCGTGCCTTAGGAATTATAAACTTCGGTTAAGGACTTTACGAGAATTATTGCTTATTTCAAGACGATTATTTATTGATTTCGTTTGAAATTTTTGCTGATTCCGTTAAAAATATCAATTTATGTCTTCAATAAAAATTAACTACGTTAATTATATACTCGTCAATTAATTTACGCATTATCTCCCGCCACTGTAGTAATATATTCTATATTTTTTTAGTACATTCAATTTGTAATTTTATAATTAGTTTCTTATTGCAGTTCACAATATTTTAAATTTATTTCATACCTGAAATTTCCTTCATATTTGTATGACCAAAAAAGAATTGCTATTTTTGGCGTTACTAAAATCTTGATTCACTCATGTAAATATATTCCTTATAAATTTCTTCCATCTTTCTTCTTATTTACTTATTTTATCTTTTAAACTTACTTACATTAAATTTGACATATGTAATGTAAATGTGAACATATGAATAACTCATTGGTTTTATAGAAATTCCTCAGCTTAAACGATTAAAATTATTATAATTTATATATTTTTTCTGTTTAGCTAGAAGTTATATATAAACGTAATTATGCAGATCGGTAAAAAATTAAAATAAATGTTTATATTTTATAATAACAAAATTTTCGAAAAAATGGTATGTAGAGGTACCTATATTTTAGGGACAACGGTTTAAAGCTTCAAGTAAAGTACTACATCCGGGTACCAATTGTAATCAAAATATATTATTATGCCAGTCGATTCTATGGGCAAAGTTATATAAGGAAATGTTTTCTCCGCATAAGTATACCTTCTTTGGAACGATTCGTTAAAAAATGAGATAACCGAAAAAAACATTTCCCTCAGAAACTTTTCTCTCCAAAAATTGCCTATACTGGATTCAAATTCGCATCATTTAGTTTGCGAAGCCTAATTACTAAATCCTACTCAAAGGTTCCAGCTACAAAACTAATATTAGTATAATTTCTAATAATCTTTGGAATTTAATGTTAAATATATTTTTAATTTAATGAGCAATTTACTGGCTCATTTCAATCTTGGTGAACTAGCGATGTTAAAATATCCCGTATCAGGCCAATCGGTCCACGAATGGGGTAGTTTGAAACAAATAGTCTGCGAGGGAAAGAGATGCAGAAGTGAAAACCGTGGATAAAAGACGGGAGAGAGAGAGGGAATGTGTCGCGTGCCTTTGGATCGTTGAGGTGAGGCAGGCCTATATGATAGGCTTGTTCGGGTTTATCTGCTCTTAATAGTGTTTCCGGCAGATCGTATTTTGTTAAATATCTGCCGTTTGATTGGATGGTGACATACAAAAAGGAATTTCTTTACCGTTCTTAAAAAACACATAGATTAAATTAAATTAATTAATAACCGTGTTTGCTAATCTTAAGAAAAACAAAATTTGAAATGTCATGTAACAATATGAAATAATTAAACTTAAGGAATTGATATTTTACAAATAGGTATATGTTTTCATCTCCCTCTGGAAGTTTTTTTTGAAACAATTTTAGATTTACCCCGGTAGTCCACTCACAATTACAATATAAATTTAAAATGATTTGACTTAGGTTCCAATAAAAAAAAATCTAATGTGTCCAACACAGTACCTCCCGCCAATGTAGTAATATATTATATATACGTTTTTCAGTACATTCAACTTGTAGTTTTACAATTAGTTTATTATTACAGTTAAGAATATTTTTAATTCAGTTCATACCTAAAATTTCCTTCATAAAATTTGTATGATGACCAAAAAAATAACTATTTTTGGCGTTACTAAAACCTTGATTCACACATCCGAATATATTCCTATATATTTCTTCCACCTTTTCTAATTTTACAATAAAACTACTTCCTATTTACTTATTTTATCTTTTAAACGTACTTACGTCAAATTTGACATCATAAAATGCAAAATTTGTGAACATATGAATAAGTCATCTGTTTTATAGAAATTCCTCAGCCTAAACGATATGTAAAATTATTATAATTTATATATTTTTTCTATTTAGCTAGAAGTTATATACAGGGTGGCTGATTTTTCATTGTCCAGGCCATATCTCCTGAAATATTAAATATACAAGAAAAAGCTAAATAGGAAACTTGTATAACAAGACCTGGTCTATAAAATAGAGTTAACAGATGTTTTCCATGGCCTACTGATTTGGCGGAAATATATTTAACTTTGGTTTTTTAAATGGAACACCCTGTATGTTTTTACGGAATAAGGTTCTACATCAATTTCTCTTTACAATTACGTATAACAAGTGCGGGTTTGCCTTTAATTTATGCTTAATAATGCAAAAAATAAAAAGATATAAGTCGGCTGTGTTTCCTCATTTTTAATCACTATTTTTTTTTATAAATCTGATACAAGTGTTTATTAGAAGTGTTTTATGGTTTTTATTAAATTATTATTTGATTTGTGAAAACAGCAGAGCATATCAACCTTTTCACTATTTGTGAAATTCATTTTTCTTTTGTAATTACGAAGTACAACACCTTTTCAACTAATAATCACTTCTGTCTGTTTCTTGGCAGTTGTCTACAGGTATAAACAATAAAATAATTGCAAATCACAGCTGGATCACATAATTTTATTTTTTACATTATTAAGCATAAATTAATGGCAAACCTCCACTTGTTTTACATAATTGTAAAGAGAAATTGATGTAGAATTTTATTCCGTAAAAACATACAGGGTGTCCCATTTAAAAAACCAAAGTTAAATATATTTCCGCCAAATCAGTAGGCCAGGGAAAACATCTGTTAACGCTATTTTATAGACCAGGTCTTATTACACAAGTTTCCTATTTAACTTTTTCTTGTATATTTAATATTTCAGGAGATATGGCCTGGACAATGAAAAATCAGCCACCCTGTATAAACGTAATTATACAGATTGTTAGAAAATTAAAAAAATCTTTATATGTAATAATTTATATTTAGAGGTATTATTTAGGAAAAACCGTTTAAAGCTTCAAGTAAAGTAGTGCTTCCGGTTAACCAATTGAAATCAAAATCTAATCAATTCGTCATATTTGAATTTTAAATAGCAAATATTATATTTTTACACAGACACACACACACGGTCATACAGACATCACGGTAAAACAGTAATATCCTATTCTAGGGTTTCTAATTCGTGCTCACATGTTGAAAACTCACAGTTTTTCAAAGCAAAATAATTGTTTTCATTTAAACAGAAGCAATAATTAAAATCTGTACTATTATTCAAAAGGTGAAAGAAAAAAAAAGAACAATAAATAAACATACAAGTAATATAGAGTGTAATAAAGTGGTTATGAGTAGTTGATGAAAGGATTCAAACCCCATATATCACTTGCTTTTTAAAAGGTGATAAGTACTCAAATAAACACATTCCCCATAATCCACTGTATACTGTACGTAATAATGACAAAATCCAAATTTTCCCCATCATTTAACCCTTAACCTCACCCTTTGAAGCAACAAACAGCTCTGTAAATCACTCAATCATCCCCATCATAAACCCTTCTATTCACCCTTTCACACGCTTGCCATCCCCACCCTTCCGTTTAACCCTTGCAGAATGCGGGTAAAAAACTGACTGTCGCAGGTGATCCCAGATCTCAGGTAGAGAGAGGGTTTTTTCTCCCAATTAGGGCTCGCGGTTTACCCCTTTTAAGGGTGGCACGAGCCTGCTAGATCATGCCTGCTGCTGTTATTAATAGCACGCGCTAAGGGTAGTTTTTTGTGGATTAAATTGTTTGTTAAGGGTTGGTGAATGCAATTAGGTAAATTAGGGATGAAAAGATCTGGTAAATTGATATTGTAATTGGATGTAAAATGTTTCAAATGTAATTTAAAACAGAAGTTAAACGAAACCATTTGAACAATTACCAAAAAAAATCTTGATGAAATTGTCGTTTAATAATGGAAAAGATGCATTTTTTACACAAATTATCACATCAGCTGTTTCACTTATTGTGAATATTCTTTTTGTCACAAGTTTCTTCTTATGTTTGATGATGTTTTAAAGTTACTTAAAGAATTAGGTTAGAATTTGCTGTCAACTAACAAAATTGTTTCTTTATTAAATTTAGAATATCGTTTTTTTATGTGTAGTAATAACAAAATTGCCAATAATTTGAAGATATTGTCTTCGTAAGTTTTAATTTTATTTATAAGCAAATAGGTAAAAATAATTTATAACAATGTTTTAAATGTATCGTTTATTAAATAATGATAAAAATAATGCATCCATTATATGATAAGTGGGTGAAATACATCATTAACTACAAGTTACATTCTCACAAATGTATAATTTTTTTAAAGATATCTGCTACTACACTTTTTGAATTGTTTTAAAAGCAATGTATCTATTTTATTTCATAAAGGAAATCTGTAATAAAACCAGGGCATGTAACCGTTTAAAAAAACCGGTTAATATAAACCGGTAACTGGTATTTTGAACGAAAATTGCGAAGTTTAACCGTAATTTTAACCGATAATTTTAAGACCGAAAATACCGGTAACCGGTAACCAACAAAAAAATAAACCGGTTAAAAACCTTTATTTTACTATCATTTAACGCGAACATTTTAATTTTTTTATATTTGTATTATTTACCTATTTGTATTTGAATATAAGTCATGACAGTTTTTACAATTTATAATTTATTGGAGTGTCATAAAAGTAGGTAGTCCCTTTGTCACTATTAGGCAAGTTTACAATTGATAAGTGACCTGGGTTTTTCTGATGGTATTACGGAAATTTTTGTGAATATTCGTTAAATAAATTGCATTGTTTTATTCGTTATATTTTTTCAGATGGTATTTTTTTTAAATTATTTTTTATTATATTTTTTGTAATTATTTTTTATTATATTTTTATGTTTTTTTTTAATTATTTTTTTTACCGATATATTAATCGGTTTAAACCGGTTTCCAATTTATAAAAACGTTTTCTGTACGGGTTAACCGTTAACAAGTATTTTTTACGGTTACATGCCTTGGTTAATACACATTTCCGGGGAATAAAATCGAAGAACTACGTGCCTATCACATACTATGGGTCACCCTATATTTAAATAGTTTCTGTACTGTGGTATTTGGAAAAAAAATGAATAAAAATTACATTGGAATTATTATAAAACATATAAATATTTAACAATGTTTTCGACCTGCATTGAAAAAAAATTATAATAATATATAAAGTGATTTACTTTAAAAATATCATTTTCATTAAAAAAAATTTCTCTGATCGTAAGAAAATGATAACTTTTTGATTTGATTTATTCTGAAAAATTCGTCATAAAACATGTTAAAGTTACCATGATTACAAAGTAAAATCGTTGTGAAAAACAATTTGTCATGTCAAATAAGGATAAATTACAATTAATGATTAGTCAATTAGTGGAAATATAAATTATAAATTTAAGAAAAAGCACTTACGATTTTCGAGGTTCTGATCCATACAGTTTTCTAGAAATGTTTTCAACCATAGTTCTTTCGCGGTTTAAATATTTCTTCTTTCTGCATTTCTGTCATTATAGAAACATACCTGAAACTGTCAGTCTATAAAAATATAATGTTTTAAATATAACTTTTGGATAGGTTATACTTTAATATCAACTACTATACATTTTTAAATAACACATAAGAATTAAGAATTGAAAATTATACTATAATTTCTTTAGCTCTAGCAAAATAAAAAATATTTTATATTTTTCTAAACTACTCATTAATAAAAGAAAACTATTAGTTATTTCTACAATTATTAAAATATATGAACATATTTTACAATATTTGCTGCACTATTATTTATAAAAAAATATTTTGCACTCACCAATATAAACTGCTGCTTCTGTAAGAAATTATACCATTTGAAATAGGTTCTGCTTCATTTCCATCTATTATTCCCTAAAAATATCTGAAGAAAGAAATTTATAAAAATTGCTTCATCTGTAAATTATATCAATATAATAATAAAGTGGAGATGTTGGTCCCATCCTCTATTATTTTACATTTGATGTTCAGAGGATGGTTAAGCCCTGCCACCACGACAAGGTCTCTCCACGACGGCAAGGGGGGAAGGGATGGTTTTGGGTTTAAGGAAAGGAGGAAGACTTAAAACTATTGCGACTTAAATCTAACCGCGACTTAAAAGTTATTCGGCGCGACTTAAACTAATGCAGTGTACTTCCAGCGAAAAGGGTCAGGGGCATTGGCATGAAAACCAAGAAAGAAGTAGAAAATGAAAATATAATATTAATTATTATAGTCTATGTACAAACTCACTCCACAATTAGACATTTCAACACGCTAGCGGTCAGACACCCTTCCGGCCCTCCAGTACTAACGCCCAAAATGGTAAAAGGGCAGCAAGATGCCCCAAGCACATCCGTAACTCTAACTTATAGACACGCTAATACGAGGGCGGTATCACAACCCTTCCGTGCAACCCATACCAACGACCAGAATGCTGTAAGCAGAGAAAGGAGTGCCTCGACTTATAATATACTACGGGGTATTACACATTCAAAATTCAAATATTATAATTGAAGGACTTTAAAATCAAAAATTATTTTTTAGGGAAAAATTAATGGTTGAAATTAGTAATAGGAGTAAATTAAAAAATTAAATCTAGCAATATTTGCACAAAAATGGCATAGTAAAAGTTGTGTAATATTTACATTTATAGTGAATTAAATAATGTACTCATAAATAAACAAAAGCAAAACAATTAATAAAACAAGGCACATTATAAACCTAAAATAAGTTGTACCTAAAAGCTCGTCTTTACTGAAAACTTCCCGGATAGTTTTGCAGTAAGGATTTGCTTCCATTCATACATCATACACATATATTCAATCATCACACCATATATTCAATCATCACACCATATATTTAATCATCACACGTTAAATTTTACCATCACATCTTAAATTTAATCATCACACCTTAAATTTAATCATTACACCTTATGTCTAAGCATCACACCTTATATCTAACCATCACACTTTATATCTAACCATCGCACCTTACATTTAATCATCATTCCTTTCATTCATCATACCTTATATTTAATCATCACACCTTAAATTTAATCATCACACCTTAAATTTAATCATCACACCTTAAATTTAATCATCACACCTTAAATTTAATCATCACACCTTAAATTTAATCATCACACCTTAAATTTAATCATCACACCTTAAATTTAATCATAACACCTTAAATTTAATCATCACACCTTAAATTTAATCATCACACCTTATATTTAATCATCACACCTTATATGTAACCATCACACCTTATATTTAATCATCACACCTTACATTAATCATCATACCTTATATTTAATCATCATTCCTTAAATTTAATCAGCACACCTTAAATTTAATAGCACACCTTATATTAATCATTACACCTTATATATAATCATCATACTTTATATGTATTCATCATACTTTATATGTATTCATCACACCTTATATTTAATCATCATACCGTTCTCTACATCTAAGCATCACACCTTATATCTAACCATCACACTTTATATCTAACCATCACACCTTACATTTAATCATCATTCCTTTCATTCATCATACCTTATATTTAATCATCACACCTTAAATTTAATCATCACACCTTAAATTTAATCATCACACCTTAAATTTAATCATCACACCTTAAATTTAATCATCACATCTTAAATTTAATCATCACACCTTAAATTTAATCATCACTCCTTAAATTTAATCATAACACCTTAAATTTAATCATAACACCTTAAATTTAATCATCACACCTTAAATTTAATCATCACACCTTATATTTAATCATCACACCTTATATGTAACCATCACACCTTATATTTAATCATCACACCTTACATTAATCATCATAACTTAAATTTAATCATCACACCTTAAATTTAATCATTACACCTTATGTCTAAGCATCACACCTTATATCTAACCATCACACTTTATATCTAACCATCGCACCTTACATTTAATCATCATTCCTTTCATTCATCATACCTTATATTTAATCATCACACCTTAAATTTAATCATCACACCTTAAATTTAATCATCACACCTTAAATTTAATCATCACACCTTAAATTTAATCATCACATCTTAAATTTAATCATCACACCTTAAATTTAATCATCACTCCTTAAATTTAATCATAACACCTTAAATTTAATCATAACACCTTAAATTTAATCATCACACCTTAAATTTAATCATCACACCTTATATTTAATCATCACACCTTATATGTAACCATCACACCTTATATTTAATCATCACACCTTACATTAATCATCATAACTTAAATTTAATCAGCACACCTAAAATTTAATCAACACACCTTAAATTTAATCAGCACACCTTAAATTTAATAGCACACCTTATATTAATCATTACACCTTATATATAATCATCATACCTTATATGTATTCATCACACCTTATATTTAATCATCATACCGTTCCCTACATCTAAGCATCACACTTTATATCTAAGAAGCACACTTTATATCTAATCATCACTCCTTATATCTAAGTATCACACTTTAAATTTAACCATCATACCTTGCATTCAACATACCTTATATTTAATCAGCACACCTTATATCTAACCACCATACCTTATATTTAAACATCACACCTAACCATCATACTTCACATGTTCACTTCACACTTTATACCTAGATTTCATTTCATACCTAATGTGCCAAGACTTATTAATTTGTTTAGGAATAAATTTAATGCAATATATTTGCATGATACGGTATCAGTTAAAATTAAGATTAAAAAATGTCAACAATGTATCACGGAAATAATTTAAATTAAAAATGAGCTTATGGGAATTAAATTTAATGAAGTCGTAAAATATTCAGGGAGGATATTATTCTTAGATATCAAAATTGGACTTACTATTTCAGTGGTGAGAAAAAAAACTGAGAAGTACCTGCTTCCCCCCTTACGTCTATATCTTATATCTAGAAAGTAGCTGGAACCTGAAACAATAAAAAATATGAATTAGTTTATTTATAACAAAATTTGTTTTTAATAATTATAAAAAATATATATGTACTGCACACTAGTTTCAATAATAATATAGTAGTAGTAAATCGCAATCAATAATTAAAATTCAAATTAAAAAATAAAATTATAAAATGTGCTCACCTGATGACTGCTGAGAAGACACTGAAGATTTCTGTGTCGTTAATTATCATTTTAATAAATGAATAAAGGTAGGGGGATTACGAAATAGCTAACAGTTATTCAATGTTATATTAAAATTATTTTATTAAATTAATAGTAGGGTATTAGCTAACACTATCAAGTATAAAATATAATTTAAGTAAAAAATAAATATGTACAGTGGCTCACAGAATTATTCGTACATCTAAGTTTACTATTTAAAAAGTGAAAAATAGAGTACTTTTAAAAATAATATTGACATATTACTGACGGGATCATATTCACTCATATTCCAGAAATAAAATGCAATAACCAATTATGAAAAAAATATTAATTGTCTTATGTAAATTAAATAAAAACAAAATGTATACAAAAAATAGGTACACAAAATTATTCGTACACTTATGAAATCTTACATATAACGAGTCAATATTTATATTTATAAATATAAAATATCTGTGATTACGTAATTACCATTTGTTTGAGTATTTTGTAAAAGGTTTTTTCCAAATTGGGTCGCAGAAAATAAGAAATTACGGTATTTGAAAGACGAATCTGCTTGAAATGACATTACTAGTGTAAATCTTCAAGGGAGTTTGTAAAAATTGTAGGTATATTGCTCTCAATTGTTAAGAACATTAGAAGTAAATATAAAAATGAGGAGTAGTTGAAAAATATTTGCCGTGGGGATCGTAAGAAAATTTTAAATCAAGAGAATAAACGATTTATTGAGCATTAAATGAAATTATATCCTAAAAACCCCTGAATAAATTAACAAAATATATATCTGAAATTTTTAGAGGATCTATTGAAACATAGACTATTCGAAGAACTCTAAAAATTTTTATTTTTATGGCCGTATAGTCATAAGGTAGCCCTATATATTCCCAAACTATTATGTTCCTGCCGCCGTGTTTCAATATACTACATAAATTGCAGTTATTAAGCTCAGAATTTGGATTTCTCCAATCAAAAGATTTGCCATTCCACTGAAATAGGTACAATTAACTTTCATCCACAAAATTACCAGTTTCCAAAAAACACAATCCATGCTAATGTACTATTTGCAAATGCGAGTCTCTTTATTTTATATTGTTTGGAATTATAGGACCCACTTTTTACTATAAGACCATTAAAATCAAAATTTCTTAAAGTTCTTTGAATAGTCTGTGTTCCAATAGATCCGTAAAAATTATTAGTTATTCTTAATGTTAATTTATTCAAGGGATTTTTAGGATTTGATTTCACTTAACGATCAATTGTAGTTTATTCTGCTGACTTCAAAAAATTTAAGGCCTCCACGGGATATATTTTTCTATTGATACTCATTTTTATATTTACTTATATAAGGTGCTTAACATTTAGTGCGATCTTCGTTTCATTTTGACAACCTCCCTTAAAGAATTACACTGGCAAAGTAAATTCAAGTAGATTCGCCTTTCAACTACGCCAAAACCCTATAATATAAAAATATTTGTAAGTAATAAATCAAACATTTTTGGGAGGTAAATACGTCGCCTATTTTTACAATGCGGTTTGGAGCAATAAACCATTTTAAAAAACCATCATCCCTAATCCTCAAACAACAAACAAAGCAACCACTTCATAAACAACCCTTAGCAACCCTTAAACAGCAATAAAAACCGTTTATTTACCCAAGTAAACAGTTTGTCAAGGCCGGCTATGATCGCAGAGCGCGTGGCCAGGTAAAAAACACACTATCGCCACATGGTAGGGTTGCAGCTACCCCTAGTAACGTTTTTTATTAAGTTATATCGCTGTCTTAACCGCACATTAGGCCCGTTTTATTAAAGACACGCGCGCAGGTATAAGGGTAGTTAGTTTTTTACGCCAACTGGCGTACGCACATATTTGGGGCTGATGGAAATCAACCCCTTCTAATTTGATAACAGATGTAACAATAGCTATATATTCTTTATTTAATTTAACAGTAATAATCATTGGCGCTACTTTATAAAATTGAATAATATTAAGAAAACAAAATTTATTTATAACAACATATTATCTAGGCTTACTTAATTTCTGATGTTTTAAAATTAAATTATTAAAAACTAACAGGTATATGAAAACATTTCTTGTATTAAATAGAGTAAGTAGGGGTGAGATGTACCACATTTTGGAAAAATAATTATTACTCTAGAATACTGAATAATGTTTAAAAACAAAATTTGTTTAACACCACATATAATCTAGGCTTATTTATAAGAATAAGGAAAAAATTTAAACTATGTTCTAAAAACTAACAAAAAAATATTTTATTCGGGTTTAAAAAGACCCAAATTTCCTCTACTATATAGGTGAGACGGACCAAGGCTATTAGGAGATGAACTGGTTAATAGATTGTTGTCATTTGTCATATGTGGTACACTCTTCGTGCAAACAGCGACCACAAATTACACATTTTATCCAATCATCTTTATTTATCTTTTTTTTCTAAATAATTTTCCTTGCATCCCGAATATTCGTTTTCATAATTTTCAGTTTCTTCATTGTTATTAACAAAATAACAGCAGTTATTTAGAACTTATGGTATAGTATAACTAGATCGTCTACTTTTCTATGTGCGAATGATTTTTTCTTGTTTACCGGCTGAATTGATATTTTTAATAATAAAATTCCTCTGGTCCATCTCTCCTCAGCATAGGTGGTCCAATCTGTCCTCAGAACAGAGGTTGAATGGACCACTAAATTACTTATGACTGTGTACAGATAGAACCTCATATTTAGGTTACGTTAAGTCTTATCCACATGTTTATAAAGTAAGGTATGTACATAAATAATTAATTTTAACCTGCCGAAGAATTAATTAACTAATAATTTTTGGTACTTTTTTAAGAAAATCATGGGTTATTCATTGTTGACGGTATTAATTTTCAAGCGGTTACTTACACTGTCTCTAAACAACTAAATTAGTATTCCTTATGAGGCAAATCACTTTAATGTAAATTGAAGACATACCTACAGACATCGCGGTAAAAACAGCGAATTCTTATTTTAGAGACCCTAATTCGTCCCCATATGTTGAAAACTCACGCTGGAGAAATTTGACCAAAAACAATACCTCCCTTACCTATATATTGTTAGCCGGTGAGATATTCGATCCTCCAATCAGTGCTACATACAAAATTTCGACATTCTACGTCTAACCGTTTTTGAGTTACGCAACAAATTCAAAACAACCATTTAAGTAAACTACCCTTTTGGCACTGCCGATTGCAATAAAAAAAAGAGATACATAACTAAATATTTTAGCAGTCTCAAATACAATATTTCATAATTCTAGGGCGAATCATTAGTTATTATTTATGAGTTGTTGAATCAAAATGGATATTTCGTTCGTACAACGAAGTAAAAGTGTACAACAAATATTGTTTTCACCGAGAAGGAATTAGGTGGAGTAGAACCAGAAAGGGAAGAATTAAGCGAGATACACAACTAGATGTTATAGTAGTTTCATATACAAAAAATTCAACATTCTTCGCTTAATCACTTTTTAGTTATTCAGTCAAAAATAAAAGTGTACAGCAAATATTGTTTGAAACGAGAAGGAATTAGTTGGTGTAGAAGCAGAAAGGGAAGAATTATTGGTGGGTAGATAATTTCAGAATTTCGTAAGGGGTTGAATTTATAGCTAGGCGGAGTAGCCCGCACGGGTTGTGTCTTCCTGGTTCCTGTTGCCAGGACGACATGTGTTGCCGGTAATAACACCCCACGATGCGACTTTGTTTATAACCAAAATGGCTTCGTGGCATTTCCTATGTAAATTGCCTCAGCCCTTCCTTTCAAAGGTTACGATTAATAAGGGGGTGGTTCAACAACGATCATTACGGAATGAAAGGCATTTATTCAAATTAACCCCGGTAAGTACATCTGATGGGTTTATTGATATTATTTTTCTATGCTAATTAAACTTTAAAGAATTTGATGACAGCTGAAATTAGTATCTTTACTTCAAATATTTTTGATGGTTTATGACTAAAATTTGAATAAAAATTCAAAATAAATATATCATTAACCAAATATTATGTATGCATTGCTGAGTGTGTCACCTATTCCTTATAGCAGTAGCATAGATAATGAGTAATGACATATTTATATCATAGATAGAGTTCACTAGACGTCATCTTCCAAGCACTTCAACTGTTATACAGAGTACACCACAGAGGTTATTAGTATATCGGAAACAAATAGTAAAGAAAAATTCAGCCTAATTTGAACCTAGAATCTCATAGCACAAATCCTGTGAAATCCTAAAAAATAATTATTAGAGACGGGATTTTTTATATGGAATTAAGTACATAAAAGTAATAAAATAATTTTTTTGGACCAATGTATTAAGTATTTTCATAGACTCCCATAAGTGAAAAAGAACTATATGTTTTAGATTTGTCATGGTTGCACTAATTAATTTAAAATAAACGATGACAACATTTGCACTAGATTAAAATTACTATCTTCAAATTTACAAATATATGTAAATGAATTAAAATTTTAAGAATAAAATACTAAAATATGATGTAGGTAGGTACATTAAAACGATGATCTAGGTTTTAAATATGATAAATAAGGTCCAATTTAAAAAAAAAAACCCGTTTTAGGTAAAATCGGCAAAACTTATTTGGTTCAAATGACAGCATTTTCTTCAAAACAAATATCTCATAAATTAGTACTCACATACATAAATAAGTAAAAACACTAAAATCCCATCTCTAATAATTATATTATAATACAACTTTTTCTAGTTAATTCTGACTGTTGCTAGATAACCAAAGGTAGGTATTTAAAATTAGTTTCACAATTATTCTACTATTAGCACTTTTATTTTCTATAACACTTTTTTGACAATGGTAACCAAATAATAAATGTAATCTATCACTTACTAGTTTTATACGATGGTAGTAACAAGTAAATTATGCTTATGTCAAAAATGATGCGGAAAAATAATAATAATTTCGGCTAAAGCCATCATCAGAGAATGGAAATTACAATGAAATTAAAAATTATGTTAAACTAAACTGCCGCACTTTTAAAAACTAGTATAAAGTAAATATCGCACTAGTGTCGATAACGTCTTCCGTCTTAATTTTTAAATTAAACGCATTGAGTAGCGAACATAATTTATAAATAAGGACAGTAAATCAAAATTAAATTCCCTAAATGTTTTAATATTTACAGCTTAATATCAGTATGACAAATCCCCTGCATTTGAATAATTTCGGTATTCGTCTTGTTATAAATACCTGGAATCTGAGCTGCTCGAATCGGGAATGAAAGTAGGCGAGTGTTGCATTGTTCGTGATAAAGTGAAATACCGCTGGCAACCTTTCACATTCCGGTAATAATTCTACCGGTCCGCGGCGATATTTCACGTTTTAAATGGGTTGAACCGGTAACGGTAGCGGAGCGGGACTTAATTCAAGGTTTCGCGTGTAGCGGCATGATAAGCAGACAGCGTCTTATCTATAATTAAGAAATTTGTTACAAAAGCGCAAAATTGCCGCAGGATAACACAGAATATCATCATTCTTGCTACAGTACACTTGCCTTGCATTTCAGCTGCCCAATTTGTCTGTAACTAATTTAATTTTGCTTCAATATAACTCGTATTAAAATTTTGTTAGGTATGAATTTTATGGGTCAATTCTATTTACGCACCTGTAAATTTGTAATTTTTTTTAGCTAATAGATGATCTGGTCGCAGACATTTACGAATTTACAGATAGAGCAATTCTGATCATATGTCTGTAATGAACTGAGTTACAGATGATAAATTGTTCAGTTTTCGTTCTGCATTTTTCTCACTACTCGGTATTTAATCTTTTTTAATACACATGGCATAAGTGTTACGCTGGAATTTAGATTTACCTTTATTGTTATAAAAATGAAATAAAGAATTGTAATAGTATATTAAAACATATGTTGTAGAATGCAACCTTTTCTAGCACGAGTTTAAATTTCGGGAACGAGCGCGAAGCAGCGAGTGCCCGACCGAACGAGTGCTTGAATTGCCTTCTATAACGAATGTTTTATACTATTTTCTCTGTTTCGGTTTTTATTTATATTATTTTTTATATTAATATTTGACAATGTCCATTAAGAGATTTTTTGATAGAATAGTTAGGTTGGTGACTGTGATTTCTGTTTCATCTGTTGCCTAGATAAATTAAAATTACTTTGTCAGTTGCCTAAATATTTTGTGTATTTAATGCAGTCATGCTAATCTCAAATAACAAAATATAACCAAAAATCGTTTAAGAATGAAGCTCCTTCTAACAACAATAAGCGTGCTGGAATATGATATTCTAATTCTGAAACAGAGAAATAATCTTTATATAGATCTCAAGAAAAGAGTAAAAAAAAACTTAGAAGGAACACAACTATGAGTAATCAATATTAAATATAAGTTGATCTCTTAGAAAGGAAATAAAAAAAAAATAATAAATCCAAATTTTTAATGAATTATAACGCTGTAGTTGTATTTCTAAACATTTTCTTAAATAGTCAGAAATTTCAAATGGGTTTGAAGTATCTGTCAGATTCCTGCGAAATATCTTCACATGTCATATAATTCATTATAATTTTTGTCAGAAAATTAGCAAAATTACTATATTATTATACAGGCTTATATATTGTCATTTCCTTTTAATAAAATTCCAATAAATTTGAATCTTTTCGCTGTTTCATTTTTGACAAAAAGTAAAATCTATAAGCTTAATTTTAAATTTAAAGGATTTGTACGACGTTTTCGGAATTTCCATTTGGATCGTAAGCGTTACACGTTTTACAGATTTGCTTACAGATCTTGTAGATGTGAACAGAATCGACTCACTATAGTCTAATTGTCTAGAAATTGTTCGTCATGATGTAGAATAAGAAAGTCTTGTCTTGTCTTGAAATTTCAGGACAAGTCTTTTGTCAGTCTTGTCTTGATAATCTAGAAAATACAAGACAAGAGTCGAGAAAGTCTAGATCTATTTGAAAACATGAGTTCGAGTTCTGCCGAGTCACATTCTTAACTGTTTGGTGTACTTTCCAAGCCAACAAAAGTACCCGGGAGGAAAATTCTGTTAAACGTCTTCTTTGGTATAAACATAAATGATATGTGTTTTTAAATCATCTTTGACGTATATAATTGGCATAAATGAGACTTTTATTCGCTACGTCACTAATGTTCGTTTTACTGAGGGGTGTATATGCTATCTTCGTCCAATCAATGAAAAAAATGAAATAAAAATAGTAGTGTAATCGAAGTAATGGATATGTACCTATATCATTCATGTCATTATGAAGATGATTTTGGAGTTGACAACTTGTGCTTCATTGTGTGTTGGTCGTTTCGTTTGTTTAATCTACAACTCATTTTGTATGTTTCATCCATTATTGCATTCATATATAATACTGTCTATTTTGACATTTATTTATTTCAGAAATCACACATTTTCACCCGACAAGATGATGTCATCAATCCTCCTTCCCACCCAACGATTTGAATCACATGGTTACAATTGATGACGTCAGGATAAACTTTGGTACACAGACTGTATCTATTTATTCAAATAATAAAAATTCAACGATGCATATTAGAAACGAAAATGCTAACTACATTTATATAAAATAAATATAATTCTTGATGAATCTTTCTATCTATTTTCTAAAAATACTTGAATGAATCACATGGTTACAATTGATGACACCAGGATCAACTTTGGGACACAGACTGTATTTATTCAAATAATAAAAATACAACGATGAATATTAGCAAGGAAAATGCTCACTACATTTATATAAAACAAACATAATTTTTGATGAATGTTTCTGGATAACCAGCGATTTGAATCACATGGTTACAATTGATGACGTCAGAATTAACTTTGGGACACAGACTGTATTTATTTATTCAAATAATAAAAATACAACGATGTATAGGTATATTAGAACAGAAAATGCTGACTACATTTATATAAAACAAACATAATTTTCGATGAATCTTTCTATCTATTTTCTGGAAATACTTGGTTGAATCACATGGTTACGATTGATGACATCAGGATCATCTTTGGGACACAGACTGTATTTATTTGTTCAAAAAATAAAAATAGAACGATGTATATATATATTAGAAAGGAAAATGCTGACTACATTTATATAAAACAAACATAGTTTTTGACGAATGTTTCTGTCTATGTTCTGGAAATAGTTGGAAAGTGGTATTATCGCTACGTGAAAGTTCTCCTATTGTCTCGGGGGCCCCAGCGTTAGGGCGCCGCCCCCGCTAATGAAGGCCGACAGGCCGGGAGATTTATCATCTCCGAGGAGATGGAATTCTGCGGGTGTGCGTTATGGGTTATTAAAAAACTATTATCCCGACCAAACCGCCACTACCGACGCTTATTGCTGGTTATTGGTTCGGGGAGACGAGGAATTGCAAGTTACTACCCGTCTATACCTGTAGGGGCGCTACTAACCGACCTATTTGTTGTTAGAGTATAATAAAGTAGACAGGCTAATTGATTATGGACAATATAATTATTTATAGGAGTCTAACGTTTATGATAATCTAACAAAACAAAAATATCCCCTAACCTTGGAATATGTACTAAGTACTACAAGAGTTTTTATAGGCATATAAAATGGGAAAATAGTATTTGGTACATTATAATTATCCGGCTAATAACTAAGTCATCATATTACACATAACAATAATACATTGTTTATTCCTACATTTTATTTAATATACATTGCAGATTACAGAGGCTGAGCTATTATATTTGTACATAACTTTAAAAAAGAGATTTTTCATGTATAGTCCACCAATTGATTCCTTACATTTTTCTCGATTTTTAACAAATTTTGTTTTTTCGCGGAGGTTGTATTTCGACTCATTAGAGGGCTATGCATAAAAAACCTCTTTTTTAGGTCTATGTAAGAGGTAATTAAATAATAGTGAAGTAAAACTATTGCTGTGTCTTAAAAATAAAAAAAACACAATTTATTTTATATTTTTTCTTAATTAAATATTTTTCATTTTTTAAATAAATCATGATTTTTGTCAACCTTGGATAACAGTAAACAGTGTAACTAATTCTTAATTATATCCCAAGTAATTATGATATTATGATAAAAATATTACCTTACAGATTTGTCAAAACAATATCGGACAATTGGATAATACAACTGTCATATCAACCCATACTGACTTGATCACGAAAACTTTACTCACACGAGAATTTTATAAAATAATATTTATTAATAAGGTGAAACCGGTAAACTATTGAACAAACCACGGATGTTATGTATCATAATAGGCCTTAGATATCTTAAAATCCTCGGAATTCAATTGACGTCTGCGACGATTATGATACCCATAACTCTGGTAGGGTATGTTAATAAATATTAATAGATTGAAATTAAAAATTGTTTAATAGTTATATTGGCGAATTATTCTGTAAGGATAGGTAATGTTTCTTACTCATATTTAATAAAAGAAACGGATTTATAGATGCCTAACTGTTAGTTTTTAATAACCTAATTTTAAAATATCGGAAATTTTTAATTAAATTTAAATTAAATTACTACTTCTCTATATTTTATTCCGGTATCAATAACAATTCATAATGCTTACGCAAATATCATATACCCCATAATATACCTCATACTCATGTCATTAATAACATGGTCAGTAAGACATAAAACATTTACCAATTACTAAATGTTCGGGATGAAACTAATTGTGACTTTTTAGGAATATTTTCCTTCGAACACCAAAATTTACGAGGGGCAGGTACCGATCGTCGACAGCATTTGTGCTACAAATATTTCATAATTGATTTGGCATTTGGCACTAGTTGGGCTGGGATTCTCGGAAAACATCTCCAACGACAATGGCCCATTGGCATGTTAGAGAAAAGTGTATCGCTGGGTCCTACCTGCTCTAGCCTGGGACTGGGAGAGATCTCATCTGCAGAGGTCGATGACCATACCAAAGAGGAATCTGCAACAAGAATTGGTGATAAATGACACTAAATATACCAAAAAAAAGTAAAAAATTATACTCAATTTTTTTATTTCTCATACAGTTTTTGGGAAATTGATATACAGGGTGTTCCATTTAAGCGTGCCACCATTGCTATCTCGAAAACTATAAGAGCTACGAGGTTGGTTAAATTAGCAAAGAACCACAATTTTACAAGACTAACACAATGAGCAAAACAAATATTTTTTTTAAACCAGTGGTTCTCAAGATATGGGGTCCAACTTTCTTATTTTAAATGGTACAACCTATATATTTTTATATATTTGGAATCTACATAAAATTACAAATCCATTGATATGTTTGAAATTGAATTTTGGTTAAATAATAAAATCCCTATATTGGCATTTATTTTGCATACTTTTACCTGAAAATGGCAGTTTTTAAATTTAAAGATAAGGTAAGAACGCAGAATTTAACGTTTGTTTTCTATTTATTAATGATAACTACTATTTTCCAATCCATTATGTAAAAATTATTAGGGTGTTCCATTTAAAATAAAAAACTTGGGCTCCATATCTTGAGAAGCACTGGTTTAAAAAAATATTTGTTTGGCTTATTTTAATAGTCTTGTAAAATGGTGGTTCTTTGCTAATTTAACCAACTTCGTAGCTCTTATAGTTTTTGAGATAGCAATGGTGGCACACTTAAATGGAACACCCTGTATACTAATTTACAATTTTCATATGAGCCTCAAAGTAGCCTATGAGACCGTTAAATAGAGATTTGAATCTGCAACAAGAATTGGTGATAAATGACACAAAATATACCAAGAAACATAAAAAATAATGCTAAAAATCTTTATTTTTTATTTTTGAGAAATTGACACCAATTTACAATTTTCATATAGGCCTCAAAGGCTGTGAGACCGTTAAATAGAGATTTTTTTCTCTTTTCAACAATATAAAATACATGCATTTATCAATATTTGTTGTCTTCCGATATAAAATATTTAAAAAAAGTTTATAAATGTCATTTTTCTCTTTATTTCTTTTTAATAGACATGTATTTTATATCGTTGAAAAGAGAAAAAAACTCTTTAACCACCCACAGCCTACTTTGTATCAATTTATCGAAAACGGTATGAGTAATAAATTTTGAAAAGTACCTGAATAATGTGCAAGTTAAAATATTTTTGGTATTGAAATACAAAAGTTATAAGCAAAAAACAAAAATTGAAAAATTTACATTTTTGATAATATATAGTTTTTTAAACAGTTTACTGAACTATCCTAACTTCCTAACATACGGCAGTATGTTAAACCAGAGACTAAAAAGTAAAATACAAGCGGCGGAAATGAAGTATTTAAGAAAAGTAGAAAGAGTTAGAAGGATGCATAAAATAAGAAACGAACAAATGCGAAAAAATCTTTAAGTAGAAAGCATATCTACAATATATGTTTTGGTCTCTTCATGAGAATGCCAGAAGATGGGCAAAAAAAGATAATGTGGAATGTGAGAATAAAACAAAAGAAGACAAAAGGAACACCAAAGAAATCTTGAGAAAACAATATATAGAAGAAATATTAACCAGAAACGGAATCAGTTACTAAGGTGCAACGAGAAAAACTAAAAACAGAAAGGAATGGAAAGAAATAATACCTGAAATTTCTTTACTTCAAATTTCTAATACTGTATCGGAAACCGAAGAAAACACTTATTTTTGGCGTAAGTAAAATCTATTCCTTGTATATTTCTTCCATATTTTTATATTTTACAATAAAAATCATCCTATTTACTTATTCTATCTTTGAAAATAGTTATAAATATCTGACATTTATAACTATTTCAACCTCTCAACAAGAAAATGAAATTGTAATACAATTTAAATTTTAACCTAGTATTTACAAGGGATTTTAACCCGCTGTACAAATTAATTTTTAAAATTATGGTGAGTGTAACATATATTAATAAACAAAAAAAATTGGATGTAAATTTACTATTTCTAATGCATGTACCTATTACTATTTATATCAGCTGAAGATGGACCCAATAAGAGGTCCGAAACGTCGTAATCAAAATATATATAAAATTTAATTTTAAAATGTCTTGGAACTTAAAAGCCCAAAAATTTCCTCCTACATAACCATATCGAAGTTCCCAATATAGGTATTCTACTCAAAATATAATAATAATATCTAGTCACTTACGCATTTTTTGGGAAAAATAAAAACATAAAATGAGCCCCACATGAGGTAGCTGACTTTCTATCTCTTACAGTTCTCGAGATCTACGCAAGCTTAAAGAGTTTCATTGGTTAACCTGTATTTAAATTTACATAAATATCGTATATTTTCTTTATTTACTATTATTTTATTTTTCTAAATATAAAAAGATTATTTTTATAAATTGTTCTATTGTTGTTGTTGTTTTTGTTTTTGCAACGTTAGTGCAGGTGAAATTCGTAGTGCTGGGTTGAACGCACTATAGCCGTTTGAGCTTTAGATTTTTACGACAGTTGGTTTATGTAGATTTTTACGAGTGAAAATATTGGTGGTGCCGCCCTAAATGCAGTCGTAAAATTAGGCTGTTTGCGGCCCGGACTGAAACTTTTACGTAATTCGCGTCTCGCGCTCAACCGCTACACGGATCGCGCCTAAACGCCCACCGCTACACGCATTATTCATTCAACACATCACATCAAATCTACGCACTGAAAGGAAAACTATGTCTACTAATAATAAATTAATATTACATTTACTAACGTCTTTCACATTTGCGAAAAAAAATATAATCAAAAGCAAGAAATCGTTTTGATTTTGTCTTGTTTTATTTAAAAATAATACTTTATTAAAAAATTAAGGATTCGTCATTTGCAATATTTGCAATAGGATAGTGAATCATTGTTGAAATATTACCATTTTGCAGTAGAATTTTAAAATATACAATAATTAATGAATATTAATGAAAATATTTCATTTAAATATTATTTCTTTTTTCTCTATCTTTAGCAATTTTACTGGATGTCTGTTTTTAAAAAGACATTCGCAAGTCTGCATTTCTTAAAACTTGCGGAGGAGACATGCATGCGGCCTACCAGTGTCAAGCTGTTAATGGATGTTCTTGTTATTGTTGCAAAAAAGAAATTTTATTTATGCCTAATAATTTTTTTTTCATTTAGGTATATACATACAAATTTGTACATAAACATAGTTTATCTATACGAATATGAAAAAAACCAATACCCAGTAAAAATAACAGTTTGTTTATCACTGGCGAAGACAGATGACGTCGAGGCTAAAATTTTCACACTGATATCTCGTTTACCACGACATATTTTTCAGTCGCGTTTTCATTACTATGCTTATTTCACTCAGTACTTTCAGAAAATAAAACAAAAAAAATTATTCAGGAACCTATTGTATAGTATACGTACTATTAAGGTGACTAGACGTCTCTGATTTGAGTGCATTATCCTGGTTTAGTATGTCTCAGAAAGTATCTCGGTTTCTGTTTCTGTCCCCGTTTGTCCTAAATTTGACGTAAATCAATTAGTAGTAACTTAAGCTACAAGAAATTTGAGTACATTGTAACCTTCGAGAAGGTAGAACTGAGCTGGAGTTTCCGAAACTATTTGCAAATTTTTGAAATGTTGTTTTGGTTTTTGCTTAAAAAAAGACAAGAGTAGGCAAGAATAGTTCTCAAAAACACAATCCTCATATTTCATTTTAAATGAGACAAGCAAGTATATATTGCTGTCATTCAAATATCAAGTCGCAACTATGGATATCATAAATGCCATGTTTCACGTTAAAAAAGTACTCACAGTAGAATAGCAAGTATACTTTGCAGCTAATATTTGCAATTAATATCATAACTAGTCCAAATGATAGCAACCGAAGTTATAGAATCCCACCCCTGATAAGATTCAAATCCCAGCTTCGCCAATCTATATAACCTGTAACTTCCTTCAAGAAACTGTAACTGACTAATTATTCTGCCAATGACGATGAAAACATTAGAGTTTGTATAAAAAGCACGAGACTCATCAGCTTGATGAATAGATCCGGAAGATTTTTAATTTGCGCGTAAAGCAAACAGTGTCGTCATTAGAAGTTTCCCAATCTGGTTCTAATTTGCGTTGGTCTTTGATCCGGTGCACGGAGCGTGTAGGATGAAGTGCAGCGGGTGTGGCTCCAACTCCTCCAACTCGCGCACAATTGCTCCGAGTACTCGGACTCTAACGGGAATGAGAAAACTTTACCTTCTTTCAAACTACACCGCGTGCTTTACAACATTTAGATTAAGTGGCGCTTTCAAGCCACCAAAGGTATTGATACTTCAGATGCTTTCCAGGCTTCTAATTGCTTATGTGACTAACATACCTATGGAAAGAGAAGCGAGAAGTGAACGGAATGTGAGATCTAGGATTCAAATTACATCTTCACCGCTGTTGTCGTGTAGTTAGCTTGTCACTTAGGTTTGTTCCTACTGCAAATCCCTGACGAGTTCCTGACAGTTTCGTACTTTTTCATTACGCGCATGTGCAAGTTAAGGACTGTTTTGAACTGTCGGTGATTGTTTGTTGGAACACATGATCAGTAGTCAGAAGCATAAACCTATTAGTAATTACTAATAGGTATATGGTCAAAAGAACCATGCGCCATCTTTAACAAACAAACGTTAAATATATCGGTTAAAATTATAATATGGACGGTAGGTAGAAATTTAATTATTTTTACGAAAATACATCTCTGTATTATTTTTTTCGTCTTTAGTTGGCCACTTAATTATTTGATGTAATAAATTACTGGCATAATTTACCACTCGATGTAAACTGCTTATAGTAATATCAAATCTATCAACTACACTCTCAATTTCAATTTCTACAGCGTACAATTTTGATTGCGCATGCGTGGATTTCAAATTTGAGGAAAGTACAGAAACTTTTCTGACTGTCAGCAAAATGTCATGTGGTGCTGTAGGGACAGGGGATTTTTAGTCAGGGACTAATCACGGATTTTCCACAACCGCTGTTGGAACACCTGCGCAGACTCCTGACAGTCACGACAGTTTCGTACTGCTGTAAGAATAAACCTACTCTAATCTCTAAGTTCTGTGCAGAAGGTTGACAATTTATATTGCTAAACAAATGGAATGAGAAAACTTTACATTCTTTCAAACTACACCGCGTGCTTTACAACATTTAGATTAAGTGGCGCTTTCAAGCTCTACCACCAAAGGTATTGATACTTCAGGAGATGCTTTTGAGGTTTCTAATTGCTTATGTGCCTAACATACCTACGGAAGGAGAAGCGACTCAAATTGAACGGAGTGTGAGATCTGGGATTCAAATTACATCTTCACCGCTGTGGTCGAGTTGTTAGGTTGTCACTACAAGAAGTTCCGTGTAGAGATTGTAGACTCACAACTTATTGCTAAACAAATGGAATTCTCATCTCGATTTCGTCTGCCCTGTGTACTAATATTGATTTAAACTTTGTTTCACTATATACATTTACCTAAGATCGCTAATGTTATACCTATTGTGTAACAAGTGCAGAAATCCCACAAAGTTGAAAATAGGCGATTTTCTATACGAGCCCCTTAGATCATACATCACTATAGATACTTTACTTTCTTTCAAACTACACCACGTGCTTTATAACATTTAGATTAAGTGGCGCTTTCAAGCCACCAAAGGTATTGATACTTCAGATGCTTTCCAGGCTTCTAATTGCTTATGTGACTTCCATACCTAGCGGTGGCTCACTTGTTTAGCGCGATCTGATTAAAACTTAACGGAATGTGAGATCTGGGATTCAAAACCCAACTTTATCAATTTTAACCAAATAAAAATACAGCATGGTCCAGTTATTCGGAATTCACTATAAGTTGTAAAACGTTACCTCTTGGTCACTATGTGGAATGAAAAGTTCATTACAGGAGACAATTTTATTTGCAAAATAAAGAATTTAACTAAACAGAGATAACTTACGACAGCAATTATTCAAATTGATGATTAAAGGGATACTATACTTAACAGGTATCACTTTAGTGGCGGCTTGTGGTTTTCAATCATGGGAGTACTGCAACTTACGAAATTTTTAAAGACTCTATAGATGTGTGTTTCGATAAAATATCAAAATTATCGTAAAAATAAAAGTACACATGAAAATACATAATATATTATTTTGTATTTAATTTTTTTAATTGTAATGTCTAAATATGTAAAGATACGAAATAAACACGATAAATATTATGAGCACACTGTTACACCTAAAGAACTGCTAGTTTTGCAGTGCCAAATTACGCTTCTCACGACGAGAGTAAAGCTTGCGCACGCGTCGATATAAGTTTTTTTGCTATATGATATGGCACTGAGATAAATATAGTGATCCTAGCATTCTTCGTCCTTCTTAATGTTGCTAGATGTATTTTTATAATATTTTATACAAAAAAGAAGAATTATTCATAATAAAAATAATAAATGTATTTATACATCGAGAAAATTTGGAGGTGTTGTAGTTCCTCAGTGCCTATACACGAGACACCTTTGCGTCACTTCTAGATCAATATAGATAGAGTGCACTACAATTGGTAAATAATAATAGTTTGTGTCTGAGTGGTTCAAAGTGTACTAGAGGTTTACACAGCCTAAGCTGACATCTTGAACCAAGTACCTTAACACGTTAACTACCATGAGGTACATCTTATGTGTCATCTTATGTGTCACTAAAATATCCTCGTATGCTCTGAGATACATCGTTTGTGCCTCAGTGTTTGAATACACATTATGCTTCGTGGTCTAACGTTTGTACCTCGCAACGCATATCTGTGAACGTAGTTTAATTCTCGGTGGCCTGACAGACCAAAACCTATTCTTAACGCATGATTTTTTTGTTTTTTTTAGTCTTTGAAATGATAAAATACTGAGGTGAGGTACATATATTGTGCTTTAATAAAATTCTTCAAATTTTAGAGCAACATTAAAAAAAATCAATTCTGTTATCATACTTGTATTTTCTAATATGAAAACACCCTAAATCTGTAAAAAAGAAAAAATGGCCCAAGGGACCCACCTTTTTTTTTTAATTTTTAGGTATCTATCTGAAGACCAGTTCCATCTAGGAATGCAATGCCACAGGCGATACTGCTATATCTAAACCATACTAAGTTGACATTTACAGTCAACTCGACTATTTGAACACATAGCAACATTAATATTTTGCTCTCCCTCGTTCCAAAATGGCCTCTACCTCTGCACCCCACACATGACACCCTCGAGGTCCGGCAGCCAATGAGTCCTGCTCCTGCAGGGGTGTCCAGCAGGACTAGCCCTTCCTGCTGCAGCCTGCACCACTGCAGCCTGATCGATAATCACCGGCCGGTGATTAATGGCAGGAGACGTCCTCGAATAGGGGAAACTACTGCTGGAGATAGGGTACAAGCAGGATAAGTTCTGGGTGGGTATTATCGGTCAATAATCGTCGTTGGTTATAAGTAGAGAAAGTAAACAGGTAGTTGTTGTCATGACTTGGAATTTAATGACAAGGTACAGTGTGAACTGTGAACACATACAAAATGTTTACATTATAGACCGAAGTTCAATAACAGAAGAGGGGACCTACAGCTTATAGTGGGTTCCGAACCACTCGGACACAGCTGTATTTATTTTTGAATTTTGAATTTTGAACCCAAGATCTCAAATTCCCCTCAACGAGTCGGTATGCGCTAACCAAATGTAGGATACACAAGTTTTTGTTGACTCCTGTACTTCAATCGCCACTTCTTATAGAAACTTCATCCCAGGAAGGAACTTCTACTATAGCTGATACTTGTATTCTGTACTCAAGTTGCTAGTAAAAGTGTGAAGTACACTAAAAAATAATATTTTGGTGACTACTATCATTGATTTTCGTCATATCTTATAGACACTACATTCTATAAAGAAACAAGGACTTATATACTGAAGATTCTTCTAGTCATAACAATTTTACTTTCTTTATAATTGTCAGTAAAAGTGTACAATAGAAAAAGACAAATATTTTGAAGGACATAGTCAATTTTTTTTTTATTATTTAATTCTGTAATTTATGTGTCAAACTAACTTTTCTCCAATTAATCACTAAAAATACATATGAAATCAAATGAGAATAGTACGATGAAATGAAAGACATAAGCATTCAGATATTCTCTTATCGGGATTCGATGCCACAACACCTGGATTGGGAAGTCCGCATTTTTTAAATCCCATGTTTCGGTGTACAGAGTAGAGATGGGATATTCGAATCTTTTTGATGATTCGTATTTATTCGACTCCGTACCAAAAAGATTCGTATCAGAAGATTCGTACATTTCGTACCGTACACATTGGGTGGGGGGTGCGTAGTATATACGACTGCGTTTTGCTTCAGGCTTCCCTTCTCTTGTTCGGTCTTGTATCTTGCTTTGTATATATTTCTATCACTCGTACTCGTACCCGGGTTTTTTAATAATTAATGCTTTACTCTTTGAGTCAGTACATGTACCGCAGGTCAAGCAGGTATCAATCCACCACCGTGACTCATGCACCGTACATGTATTGTATTGCTGTATGCCTAGAGTCAACGGGTGCGCATGATACTTCGATACGAATCTTTTCGCGGATACTGATTCGTATGATACGACTCATTTAAAAGATTCGTTCAGTTTATACGAATCATACGAGTACTACACATCTCTAGTACAGAGTACAGCTACATAACGTATTTATTCATAAAAAAAAAACTCAATAAGCGATTTTTAGCAATTTATCTAACAGTAAAATACTAAGAAGATCATAGTCCACTATATCCAAACAAATCAGGAATACCTCAAGGTAGTGTTCTTAGACTTATTATTTACTTCATGTTCTTCACAGCCGATATTCCAATAACTCCAAATTCTACAGTTGCGACATTTGCTGATCACATAGCAAACTACCTACCGCAAAATGATCAGAGAAGATATCTAGGAATTCATCTTGATAGAAGACTACTAGGCCAATTCTGAACAAATCTATAAGTCTTACAGATCTGTAAATCTGTAAATAATGAAGAAAATCGAAATCAGCCACTCTTATGTAGAATTTTATATTAATCAACAAAAATAGATACGTTTTTGTCAGTGTTTTTACAGATTTACAGATCTGAAAAACTTACAGGTTTGTCAAAAAGAAAACAATTCGGACTAAAATTCAAGGAAGCACACTCAATTACTAATATATAAGAGCATACTCTGAGGAACAGCAAACAACTCCAAAATTAAAATTCTTCAACGCTTTCAATTTAAGTGCCTGCAAACAAATGCTCCTTAATATGTGCCAAATGTAAACATTCACAGAGCCATCAACATATGTACAGTGATAGAAGTAGTCAACAATTTAGTGCCAAATACCTAAAAAGACTTGAAGCCCATCTAAACACAAGTGCAGTGAAATTATTAGAAGACTATTAGAATAAATTTCTTGTTATTATATTTGTACTTATTAACATATATTTAGACAGATTGTATTTAAAATTCTTAGGGAATATAAAAAAAAACTATCTCTAATGTTGACACACCAAGTAATAGGTATAGTAAGCTGTAATGATATATCTGTCACATCTCAATAAAAGTAATGCTTGCTTTTGGGTAATATTTCGCTAACATTTTCATCTGGCAGTTAGGAAACAAAGCGATTACCATTATAAGGCCTGTGGGGTAAAATATGTACTTTTCCCACACAAAATAAATACCACTAGCGATCGTTAGTTGCATATGACGCTCTGGATTCATTCAGCGAGCCTTCGGAAATGCGCACTGCATTCGCATAAAAAGAATCATAATTATTCTTCTACCCCTACAGGAATAAATTGCCCGCACCCCAGAATATTCAAATATTGGAGTGATTCTATGCGCAGAAACTAATTTCCCCGAGTTATTATTTTGTAACAATAGAGTACAATAATAGAAATATTTTTGGAATAAAAGAGAGTATTAAACATGAATTGTATGTGGGACAAAGACGGTTATATTCATGCAAATTTACAGTCTAATTACGCCAAATATATTTTCTATGACCACTGTGGAAAGTGTCACTTTTCTCACCGATATAAAGCTTGAAGGTTGAAAAATCTGATTTTTTAGGTATAACTTTGAACTCAAATTTAGAATCAGCGCATAGATATCTACTTCAGAACAAAAATGAAAAATTTTGGATACAAAAAGTTTCTAGGCAAAACATTGAAATTTAGGTTTTTTTCTGTTTTCTTATTTTTCAGCTACTCGTTTCAAAGAACGTATATGTGGGCAAATCATTTCTTCATATAACTTTTCCCGTAGAATCGAATGGTAAAGTAGTTAAGATTGTATCTCTACTCATTTTTTAAATATACTTAAAAAAACACACTTTTTTGAGGTGCAACTTTGAAAGCAAATATCTCCAAAACGAAAACAAATAATTAAATTCTGTTTGTAAATTTGGTATCAGCGTAGCTAATTCTTTAAAAAATATTACAAACAAAATTTTGTAAAATTTGAAACTTGACACGAAAATAAAAGTATTTGAGGCCTTATTCAAAGTAGGAATGTTATGTCACAAATTATAATTTACTTCAATATTATATCTATTTATTAAGTATCTATAAAATGGTAGTATTTCAATAAACACCCTATATATTATTAACTGCCAATGTAATGCCCTATTTTCTATGTAACTGTCTAGAACAGAGAGAATGAAAAGAATGGAATACAAAATGTGTATAAGTGATATTAATAAAGTTCTTTTTGTGTAGAAAATGGCTGCATAGAACACAATGTACTCGTCCAGCCCTTATATACCATTATTCGTAACTGCTTAACGGATATTTACATATGTTACGAATTCTGCGGGTGAACTGTTTTCTCAGGGGGTGAACAATAAAAATCATTTCATTTCCTATTCCCACAACACGAGAAACGATATTTTATCAATGTATACTCAACACAATAATTATAATACCTAAACTGAAATACGTATATAATATATGTACGATATTTTCCAACTATAATATTAACAAAAAATTTAATAATGGATAACTATAAAAAATATGAATATTATTGATAATGATAAATATTAGAGTTCTAAATAAAATATTTATAGCAAATAAATAGAACAAATACTAATTATTGAGTAACTTCTGGAAACTGCGACAAATATGAGAGCAATAATTTAGGGTAAAAAATTTGTAAGAAATTGAATAAACAGGATTAAATTTTAGAACACCTAAGCAAAACAATTTCCAGATAAAATAGAGTACCTATTTCTGGGAAAAATAAATAGAATAATTGTGGTCAACTGAGAAAATACTTAGAGTAAAAATAAGAGACAATAAATAGATCACTAATTAGAATAACTGTAGTACAATTATAAAAATTTAGAAAATGTAAAACGTTAATCAGAACTACTATATTTGATTAATTTTTCATATTAAACTCGTGTTTTACGATTACATTACATTCGTTTTATTTTTTAGGTTAGAACAAATGTCACTAATTTTTTTTAATAAAACAACTGAATTCTTTATACATCCATGTAAATAGAGAATGTTACCAACAAAAAACCTATAGTGTATAAAATTTTAAGTAGCAATATTACTTCTTTAATAAATTAGAAGTGTCATCGCCGCAAAAAATCTTATGTATCACACACCCAAAAACTCTTTTGCAAGATCTCGCAGTTGCTTCCGTAAAAGTTCAGTTCTAGGATTAGTAATATAAATAATTATTATGGATAGGGAATTATGAATTAATATGAAATAGAAAGATATGATGTTAACACAATAAATGAAATATACAACATAATAAACAAACATATATCAACTTTGTACTGTCGCCCATAAATTCAACCAAGCATAAACATCGCCATTCTGTCTCCGTCCAATAAAGCATCACCTTTAACCCTTCCTCTAATTACCAACCACTCCCTGCCTCCATTATGAAAGGGTTGTAAACCCCGCCCACTTAACCCTTTCCACCAATCAGCACCGTTGTTACAAGGTCAACGGCCTCGCTCGCCAACCCTTTACTTTCGCTCTCATCACCAGAGACAGAGACCGCACAGGCAGAGAGAGACAGAAGGGAAAGGGAAACGTTACCTGGGATTGGAGGACGCAACCCTTTGAAAGGGAAAGGGTTACGAACAAAAGAAAGCAAGGGTTGTTGACATGGCGTGAGAATGGAATGTGATCGGAGCGATTGTTTGACAAGGTGGATTGTGTTCGTGAATGGTATTGTCAATAAATGCAAGCATGTATTTTATTATTATTATACTGTCATTATAAAAATCAGTTGTACCGAATATAAACACTATGCGATAAAAATGTCACTAGACTAAATTTAATTATTTTTACCGATCTTAGGATATTAAGCTTTTATTAAGCAGGGTAACTAAGTCATAATAGTATACAAGTCATTATAGTAACAATTTTAATTAAAAAAAATTGTTATATTATATCAAACTATACAGACTTGATCAACAAAACGTTATTCACAAGAGCTTTTTATAAAATAATATTTATTAATAACGTGAAACCGGTAAACTATTCAACAAACAACAAATGTTATGAATTATAGGTATGTTAACAAAGTAAACTGTCATTTCTGGTTGACCGATTTTTAGGAAAAGATGATCTTGTTCTATTGATGTCATAAGTTATAATATAAGTTTTATTAAAATCCGTCCAAACAAAAATAATTTTAATTTACATTGGCACATACATCCGGACGAAAAAAGAACCTGGAATTGAACTCAAATTCAAACTGAAAATCACATAATATACAATGTTTCATTAGACATTATTAAATACCTGTAATCATCGCATTTTACATACGAATGTAAATATCGCAAATAAAGTATTTATGTATGTAGTAAATACAAACATTAACTAGTAAACCCGTACCTAAAAAATATTGCTCTTGTACCAGTTTTCAGCAGGGTTGCATAAAAATCTATTCTTTTAATATCAAAAATATTAGATTTATTGTTATTTAAATCAGGTTTTTTTCATTTTTTTTAAGGTATACTGTAGTATCAAAAATGTGTTTCACAAAACAACATTTATTATAAAAAAATACCGTGTGTTCCAAAAAAGTGTTGTCATAGGCAATTAATATGGGAAAACAGTCCGACTAACAACTAAGCCACTATATTGTACAGAACAATACAATATGTAAAATTGCAAAAAAGGATTACATTTTTATTGTTTTATACGGGCAAAATGACAGTTGTCAATTCATAGTTATGAAGTTAAAGTACCTAAAGGCCTACAGAGCAGGGTTGCATAAAAATCCTATTTTTTTATTTAAATCGGATTTTTTTGATGTATGACAAACCATTTAAGAGAAATAATTCTAATGAATGGCGATTCAAATGATCATTGATTCTATATAATTTGCAGGTGTACGGACTAAATTAGCGTATTTACTTGCTATAATAAATATAATTTTTTTTCTCGATTTCATTAGGAAAAATTTAGGGAATCAATACATCATTTTATTTATTAATTTAGTAAGTATAATATAAAAAAATTTTCATGTATACATATTCAATAAAAAAATTTAAAAGAATAAAATACTTTTTTCCTTTATTGGTGTACGGAGACTTATATGTTTGAGTGTATTATACCTACCTAATTTAATTATTATAATATAAATTTTGCTATATGTTTCAATATATTTCCCACAATTAACAATTGATCATTTTTATGACAAAAACGATTCTACTATTGAAGCGACTTCAGGTATAAATGTACTATTGGCGCCAAAAGATCCCAGCAATTTTCCAGTTTCCCAAATCAAACCTTCCCACACATATTCACATTCGCATCCCTTTCTTCATATTCAAATTCTCACGGCTCGCCCTTAGCAAACATGTTTTTACTTTCTCCCCTGGCCGAGTGCGTGGGAGTCAGCACGCAACGACACGCAACAATCTGTGCGGATTGAGGTGAGTCTCTACCTGCCCAGGTCTGGGAATCTGCAGGACAGGGCAAGGACCCACAGGCTTCGGTTACAGGTGAACAAATTAGTTTTTTGGGTTTTGAGGTTAAGGTTAGTTCCGGGTTCTAGAAACTTGGCAGTTTTTTATAAGGTTTAAAGAAAGGTATGTTGTGGATAATCTTTTAAGATTTTATTATGTGAGAAGTAGGTAATCATTCTTTATAACGAAGTAAATCCTACTAAGGTATATTTTTTTTAAACTATGTATGTTCCATATAAAAATGGCTTCTTTTTTGCACTTTCCACTTCAGCTAAATAACTGGTACAGTATAAATATATAATAAATATTAACATCTGCGACTTATCAGATTGGCATACGCAATAATAAATAATAATAGATACCTAAGAGATTTATTTATTTATTTGTCTTATAGTTTAGGTAGATAACCTGTACTCTGTACTATTAATGATGTAAGTTTGAAGTATATTTTAAGCAGTGACGAGATTTTACCAATTTTATTGGAGGGACAATATCAAACCCTTTATATTAACTTTAAAACAAACAATTATTTTATTGTAATACTTATGAGTAATTGAATCACCAAACATAAACAAAAAATTAAATTTAGCCCCCTGGCAAAATGTTTCTAGAATGTTTTCAAGAAAATGTCACTAGTAAATAGTGTTACTCTCAACAAGTTCTATCATTGAGTAAATTTAATGCAGCTACTTATTTCTGTTACATCGGGTACTTATATTGGAATACATGTATCAGACAATATCTAAAATAGTCAATAGAGACGAGATATTTCGAGACGAGACGAGCGAGATTCGAAAAATATTTCGTCTCACCCGAATCACTAATTCGTGGTCACCTATAAAATCTTGAAAACATACGAGAAAAATCAAAATAATTACATCTTTATGTGTGAGTTTATTAACAGCCGAATTCACGATTAGTCCATTGATTAATGATCAACTGCTGATCAGATCAACATTTGTTCTAATTCACCAACTAATTTGCAGTTTTGTTTATGTTTTTGACAATTCATATAATTCTACGTGTAAATTAAGTTTTTTGTTGACATGTGACGTACGTATAATCTGAAAAAAAATGGCGAAGAAGAACGAAAAAAATACATATGCCAAAACGTCAAAATGAGGATCAAATCAGACGATCAAAGCTTGATTAATGGACATTTATTATTTTTTTTAATGGTGAATTGAATTAATTTCTGGATCAGTATTGTTCAGTGGGTCGAGCCTTGATTAAGGAAAGGTGAATGGTTTTATTTTGGTCTCTGGTTATTTTAATTCTTCTTGCGCAGTTAACATCGCTGTTCTACTCTTTTCTCCTACTTTTTTTACCTTGTTGTTTTCTTCATCATTCCCTATTCTATCCTATTATGTTTCCCTTACAAACCGTAGTATTTTAGGGTCTATGTCATAAATTTATTTCTCCACATGATATCTCATAGGTAGTCAAACATCGCTGATTTCTACATTATGGTTTCTGCTACTTGTGATATTAAAGCTGATAATTTGAATGTTTTTACTGCTGGTTCGTTGTGGATGAAGACATGTGAGATTGGCAGCGACAAGTGTTGAAAGCAAAGCGTGATCTTTCGCTAACAAGATGCCGTGGGCCCCGCACAAAGGCTTCGCCCTTACGTGTAATCCTTCACGAGAGGTGCTCGGCACGCATATACCACATTAACCCTACCATACAACGCCAAGTGTTGAAAGAAATCACTATAAGCACAAAACTAGGAAACTTACATCCTTTTCTAGAACATGTGCGAATAATAATGATATACTCGATTCACTACAAGAATGACATGCATTCAAAATAAAATGAAAATTTTGAACTTTTTAATATTTTATTTTGTTAGGAAATAATAGTAGATACATACATATATTCAATAGTGATTTTGATAAATAGTTTTTAACGTGAAACATGGGGATTTATGATATCCATGGACTTTATATTTGATTGTCAGCAATATATTTGCTTATCTTATTTATAATTAAACATAGGGAATAAATTTGACAGAGGTATTAAATTTTAATATTGTAAGACATTACAAAATAACGAAGTAATAAACCAACTAACCAACAAGTAAGTATAATAACGATCAATTAAAAATTATTACAATAAATATTCAAAAATCAACCCATTAACTGCTAAGAAATGACTCAATCTGCTATAAAACTTTTGAAATACATACGATTATATTTGGGCGATTGTAATATTTTGCGAAATGTTTTGAATTTGTACTTTTTATAGATTCAAATTTTGAAGATTTCCCCCATTAAAAATATCTGATTTTAAGGCGCTACTGTAGGTGTCCCATTCAGCGCGAAAAACGGTGTTACAATATTTCGTTTCTTGCCTCTATTATTTAAGCTTGTACATTGATATTTTAAAAATAAATTTTTGTATAGTACTTCAACACTGCTACACAGAGATAAATGTAAAATTGTTAATAGAATTTGAATAATTAAATGGTAAAAGTTCCAAATTTGCCTTATATTATACGTATGTTATATTGAATTGACTAAACATTTTAAGAATTTTCTCTCTGTTACAGTGTGATGAATGAAGTAAAGAATCGTTTGCCCCAAAAAAAATTTATTACCTTACTTCAGTAAACTAAAAATTCGAAATATTAAATTAATAAATTTAGTTCTACTTTTTCATAAGAGATGCCGCTAGACGCAGTCGATGCCTGCATCGCCACCCCTTTATATTCGTAGACCGAGTAGGGGTATTAATTTCGAAGAATTAGAAAAGTGAATGAATGATTAAAAAGTATAAAAATATTTTCATTCGTTCACGAAACATGTTATCTCTCTCATTTCGCTTTTACACTTTGAGTGGGGGAATAGTTACGGTCCAACCCCCTAGCTACCTCACCCCTTACACTTGCAAAACCTTAGATGGTTTGGGATTGCTACATTACAGCCTTAAAGGTCGCCAATAAATGTGTAAGATCGAGAAATCTAGCAGATTTCCTTTAAAGTTATTAATGATTCTTAAAATTTTTATTATCGTTCGATTAAAAAAAAACTATTTATGAAATATTAATTGTATTAATGAACATTTATTGAAGAAAAGTCTTAGTTCAAGACGTTATATTGAAAGAATAGTTATTGTTAAAATAAAAAGAGTACCTTAAATATTAGTACTAAAACAAAAACAAATGAATTTTATGAATACATTTTTGAATTGTGGATGTGCAAAATTAAAAAAAAATCTGTGGACAATATTTATTTTCAAATAAAATTTATAGCTGTTTATTTTAAAACCGCTTCTCAATTATTTGCTTAATGCTTATGTTCTTGAAAAAAATAACATTTTCGATAGATAACATATAAGTATATAGCTACTTACCAAAAAAATCGGCCGGTCTCTATATTATGATATTATTGGATTTTTCATTTGTTTTCGGCTTTTATATGAACTATTTTTATAATAAAATATTAGAATCATATATAGAACAATAGGTGAAAAATTGAGGTATAAATTTTGTAATAATATTATTATTATTCTCTATTTTACTTAATTTTAACAATAAATTTAATTAAAAATTTCTTTAAAAATTGTTAGTTTGGTGATCCCCATTTACTACATCATTATCCTTTGCAAAATCTGAATTTGAAAATTATTATTGAATAATATGATTTTAAAATGCATTTTACGTGCCCTTTGTAAATCCCTTTAGTGGAACAAGCAAAATAAAATTATATAGAATCACAAATTTTACAATATGTTGCATTGGAAGTCATCAATAATCCCACAAAGGATATCCCCTTTCCGTAAACTAAAAATATCTTATCCAAATCCTTCCGAATTCCCACGAATTGCATATGGTGAGCTAATGTCCACTAACGTAACCAGTTGAAAATGGGTTCACATCCCCAAACGGAGCCTTTCCCACGGTCCAGAGAAGTGAGAAAGTAAAGTATTATGCATACCACGCAATGACCATGCAACAGTCCGGTCCCGACCAGGTAAAGATATTCTATATGTGCAGATATTTACCTGCAAATAATCACAAGGGATGCAGAAAGGGGATGCGAAACTAGGGGTTGCAGAGATGGGCATAAGGGTTGGTTTAGGTTGAGGGTGGCTGAATTCTGCAGGTAGGTTATTGTTGTTGCTTTTGGTAATTTTATTCTAAGCTGCGTATGAATAAAAGGGTATTGTATGTTGAAATAATTCAATATGTATCACGACTCCTTATTATCTTGTGTAACAATCTTTTCTATCGCAGATTTCAGTATTGAAAATATATTCCTAAAAGAACTTCCTAAGCACAAGCTGATATAGAAAAAGAGCCATAGTACTATTCTAATAAATTTGATATTTAAAATTTGAATAAGCACTTACATATACTCAATCCAATTAGTATTTGTACACATATCTTTGCGCTTTGTTTTTGAAATATATAATAATATTCAGATAAATCAAAATAAACATTTTAGATCATATGCTCATCTACAATTTTTTGCAATTTTGCCGGTCTGCTTGGGTCGAGAAACACTGGTTTATAAAGATGTTCAGTGGTAACTCATCCAACAGATACATATGTATACTATGTAATTATAAATTTGTATATGTAGTTGTCATAGTCTCATTATAAATTATATTGTATATTAATATTTTTATTAGAAGTAATGCTGTTCCAACTAGGAAACTGGTCCTAATTTATTTTTGTAACTCATCCTTGTAAGTTCTTCTATGTATGCCACTTTTTGCATTGAACATCATTGTAATTTTCTCCCATCTATGTATATTTATATTCCTTGTCTTTAATTGTGGTTACATCTGATTTTTCATGTGAAAAAATTGCACTTTTGATACGTTTTTCTGTCATTATTCCATATTGTGTCATAATAATCTTAAAATATTACTAAACAAGCACTTATAAACTGACAGATTTGAATATGAAGAGAGTAGTCGTATTGCCAACCAAAACTAGAAACTTATTAACCAGGGTTAATTTAACTGCTATAGTGATTTCTTTTTATATTGTAACGAACTTGACTCACTGCAGATGATTCATTGTGGCTAACCTCTTTGGCAAGGTAGTCTTGCTAAAGGTCAAGTGGGATAGGAGGGACGGCGCTATTGTTCGGAAATTTTATAGAATCTGGAAGGCTCTGGAATGTTCGAGAATAGCTGCCCGTAGATATAAAAAGGTCATGGCTGGCGGTTCAAGAGTCACTGAGGTCAGTCAGTATCGGTCAGAGCATATCAGCGACATGTAAAGTAGAAATAAATATAGGTATAGTATAAATATAAATAGTTGGTGATATCATGTAAATAAATATTACGTACTATATACATAACCTGACTTAACCTAACCTAAACTAAACTAACCTGACAAAACCTGACTTAATCTAACTTAACCTAACCTCACCAAACCTGAGGTATTCTAAACTAACCTAACTTAACCAAACCTAAAGCTACTTAAACTAACCTAGCCATACCTAACCTATTTTATTCCATCATTCAATAAACAATTACATCAAATTTATTAATATATATGAACATTTCAATTATACAGATACTGGTGCACTTAAGTAACATACTTTGCTGCGCTTTTGCAATGTTCATTTGGTTCGCTTTTGTAACAAAAAATACCATTTGTTCCGCTAATCATATCAATATATTAAATATATTTATTTTTATGATTTCTATTAAGTTTTGTAGTAGATTCTAGTTATACATTTTAATTTATGTATACAGAATAAAAATAATAATTGTATAAGTTGTAAATGATGTCTCCCATTTTAATTTTAGTTATAACATTTTTAATAAATGCTCTATATTTTTATTTATTTTATCATAAATTGAATAATTCTTTCAAAATTTATTTCACAGGAAATGTGGGTTTAATATTTATGTATTATACTTTCTTTCCTTAAACACAAAACATGATATTTTGCGGAAATTCATTTCGGAATATTTTTTCATACTTTCTATGTATTTCTATACATTGCACAATGTATTCCCATATTCTTGGATACCAACCAATGACCCTACATCATTATCTCTTATACCTGGAAAAAATATCCATTCCACATCTTGAATAAACAGCCTAGCTAAAAAATTTTTGCATCTCTTTGTATCTGCAACTCTACACCACCTTTCATTTTTCACTTTCGATTTCTGAGCGGGGGTGGGTGTCGCCCTTACAGCGAGGGGCATAAGGGTGAGAATGGCATACAGGGAAACGAATTCCAGGTATTGTTGCGTTTCAAAAGGTGCCGAACACGGGAGCGTTGACCGACTGAAATTAAATCTTTTTCGAGGATAATTTTTTAAGTTCCGGGGTTTTTGTGAGGGTGTAATTATAAACGAACAATAGTTTTCTATCGGTGATCAATATTGATTTTGGTGGAAGATTTTTTGAAGCGTAGCAATTTTTGACGGAAGCAGATGACCACCACATGTCCTAATGATTGTTGCATTTTTTTTTAAACAATAGAAAGCTAATTGTATTTCGCCTGGGAACAAAATACAATCACATTTTCTATTATCTGTTTTTTTTTAAATTATTTCTATTTCCTTTTTCCATAAATATTTCGTATCAATTAACAAAAAGGAACACACAATAGTAGATACAGTAGTTCTACAATAAAAAATTTATTATTATTAGGCATTTAATTTACTCTTCTTTTATATATTTTTTTATCCTTTGTTTTTTCCTTCCTTATTTAATTTTTTAAAATAACAACTACTTTTTCATTTTTGTTGTACACCAAAGTCATGTCCTTTTTATAGAAAATCTCAGATTATTTTAGTTCAAGTCAGTATTTTTATGTATAAAAAAATATGTTTAATAATAAGATAATTTGTAAAAATACTTATTTATTATAGACTTGTAATTATTTGCTAAATATTTTATAGTTTATAGTTTTCTAAAGAAAATAAATTAAATTACTATGTGTAATTTTAATTTCTTAAGTAGATTTTACAATTATAGGTATATTCAAGATATGCAATGTATAATAATAACATAATATTCTAAATATTTTAATACTTTTTGCCAAGTAGAAAATTCAACGCTCAGTAGAAGTATCACTGTATTTATGATATTTTTTGAAGCATTTCAATAATTTTGCTCTATATAATTAATGGACATATTTTTTTCGCAAGATAAAAATGGCAACAACTATTTTTAAAGAAAGTAAAGCATGATTTAGGAATCTAAAATAATCTAATCACACCTAACCTTACCTAACCAAACCTAACCTAACCATACCAAACCTAATCTGAACTAAACAATGGTAAAAGAAACAAAAGCTTTTATTTCGCCAAATTAACAAATTGCGCAATATAAATATCATAAATATAACTAAAAAATTTCTACTTTGCATTTATTGAACTATGTATCTATTATTTTAAACCTAGCGTCTATTATTTTACTGTGCATCTATTATATAAACTTGGCGTCTATTATTTTACTGAGCATGCTATATATGAACCTTGTGCCTGTTATTTCTACTGAACTTTTTAAAATTTTTAGTAAGAGAAATTATTATTGACTTGGCAAAACATAAAGTAACATAGAAAGCGAATTAATTACTTCGACAAATATTTAAGTACATAGTTATAGAATTATTTACCAAGATTCATTTTTTTACTTAGCATATCTAATTTTAACATAGTAATATTTTTTTATACTCAGCAACGTAACTTTGCAATTAATTATAATATTGTGCCTGTGCGAATAAATTATTGCGTTTACGTATATGTATCATACTATATGTTATTTACAATAAAATCTAGGTAACTCAGAAAATATTAAAAAATCCTTACATTATAATTGGAATCGCGAAATTAAATAACAAAGATGTTATCGTAAATTCAAAACTTTATATACGTTTTTAGCATGACTCTTTTTCTGTTTTCTGTACTGAGGTGGCGGTTTGTTTAATTTTCATCTAAAAACTGGAGTGTACCAAATTGAAATAAATCTTTTTAGATACAACCCTAGTGACAAATACCATTGTAGTTTCACAAACCCCCATTTTTAGGCACGATCCTCAAATTAACCTCTTTCACCCCATTGCAACAATACTTCCCCAAACATCCAGCATGACGTCACCGAGTAATAAGAACAGTTGAGCCGCCAATAGTCATGGCCACCGCGGATATCTTAACCCCCTCGTTGACGCATTAAAACAATGTTGCAGGGCAAGCGATACTGCGCCTTATGCACGGGGGCATAGGGGTGAGCGGGGACAGGAAGGGCTGCAACCCTGGTTTTTCCCTAAATTCGGGAAAAATGAGGGGTGGATTGCGTCTGGACATCCCTGGACCCGGAAGGGATGTGGTACAGACGTACGAAGGGTTTTGCCACTTGCAACGATCACTACGTTCCATTTTTGATAAATAATAGTTGTTATGTTTAACTGATATACTCATACGAATATTTAATTTCCACCCAAATATTAACGATACTCGTATTGATTGTATATTGTAGTATTTCACGAGAGTCTTGTATTTTTCTTGATATTGTATAAGTCTTGCAAAAGATGCAAGACAAGAACAAGATAAGAACTACAAATTTCAAATCAAGACAAGTCAAGTAATTGCAATTTTAAATCTATTAAAACTTAAATTAATAAAAGTACAAAAATATGTACCTAAGTAATAAAAAAATTAATACAATTTTTTTAACATACATATGTACGTAAATCATCATTGACGAAATAATGTAATTATTCTCCGAAATCATGTACCTAACCAAGAGTTTAGACACAAAATGTTTTCTTATAACCGGCTTTGAAAAAAGCTTTTCTGCTTATACAGATGTCACTGTCGTGCTAAAATATACGTATAGTATATATGCAACTATACGATTTTTGTTTTCATAATATTTATTTAATAATAATACATTAATATATTGTAAGAAATATATTTGATAAATGACATTGATATTATCTAAATAAAAAAATATTCGTGTGATACAAGATTATTTATGTGTTCCAGGTCATTTTCGAATATTAACATGCAAGACAAGAAATATACAAGAAAATGACGATCAAGACAAGATTTTTATATAAAAGAGTAATAAAAGATAAGATATACTTAAATTTCTTGTCTTACCTAGTTTTCGAGACAAGACAAAAAATTGCTAAGCTAGACAAGAAATCTTGTCTTGTGAAATATTAGTACGTTGTATGAGATTGCATTCATCTTCTCATTTAGTAAGATTAAGAATTGTTTTACCTTCTTCTGGTTCATTTATATGAGTGGTTTTTTTCAGTTTCTCTTTTCGCATTTTACTGAACTCCCCGAACTAATGTAACTGAACGTTAAAAAAGGTATTTTTAAGATTTTTAGAAAATAGTACTAACAAATATCATAATTACATTATTTTTCTATTCTTATATTGTTTCTATATGTAACTCGTTTCTGTATACTTAATATGTAATAAAATGTAGAGACTAAGTACGCAATTATAGAATAGAAACCCGGATACTACAAATAATATAAAGTATTTCTACTCAGTTTTTCATTTTAACTTAAATATAAAAAAATTATTTATATACCTAAGTGTATCCTTTTTATTAGAAGCAATACAGAAATTTTCGTTATAAAAATGTTTTATTATTTTAAATATTCTATTTGCTGACATACACGAAAATAACGATTGTTAGTTTTATTTTCTGTTGTTTCCGAAATTTGAAAATAGACATCATTATAAACATTCTGAAATCCGTTCATAGGAGTCTTACATCATTAATATTCATACAGGGTTGCATAAATATCCGATTTTTGTTAAAAAGGTATAGTATAATTTCAAAAAAGTGTACTACAGTAAAATTCGTTTATAATGATCCCGCTTATAGTGACAAACTTATTATAAACTCGAAATTGTGACAATTGTTTGTAATCTCTTCGACGTCGTTATAACTGGATTTTACTGTAACACATTTCAAAGTATATTTAACAAATAATGTAAAAAAATATGCGTTATAAATTCAAAATAAGATACCGCAGTAAAGTCGTTTTCCCGAACAAGTTAAACTGATTTAGTAGATCTTGAAAGTACTGCGACATGTTAACATTTTTTTTCGTAAATCTGGAATGTTAAATAACAATTGGAAAATAAGTGAATTAAATTAATGATTTTAAAAAAATCAATGTGATTTAAATCAAGTAATTTCAATCAATGCAACCCTGTATACATCTAAATATGTGGTCGAAGGTAAAAAAATATTCTTGTAAGGAGCTATATTTTTATTTCTTGAAGTTGTTTGCGATTAAAACTTTCATGCACCTTTTGCGAACAATAGCTTCTCCACATCCCAAAATTCGCGCCAATCCTAACCTCTCCAACTTTTCACGACACCCAAACACAAGTCAAAATAAATTAGGCATAAAAATCAACTTGGAACCGTCATATCACCTACGTTCCTTCAGCCGACCAGGTCAACACTGGCCCTCGGTCCATGGAAACGGGTTCACGACTCGGCTGACCAACTCTAACCTCAAGTGTTCTCGTATATAATAATGACGCGGGCCGATTTATCATCACAGCAGCCATGTTGGATGTCCATAGCAGGAAGGGGATCGAATAGAAAACATCCGAATATCACTGCATGATTCAACTGTCAATGCTGACGTACATTGTGCACAACGCGATTGTGTTTGTTGCAGTGATACGCAAAAATATGCCAGATAGAACTAAATCTCACACGGATGGACACAAATGCTGTATTACTGTAGAATCAATCCAAAATATTTTATACGAATTTACATTACTTTTTACCAATAATATTACGCAGGGGTCTCATATAATGGAAAAATACGTTCACTTACCACACTTGTCACCGGTAATACATGTAGTAGGGTACGGGGGGTGAGATGGACCATTTTTTGGAAAAATAATTATTACTCTACAGGGTGTCCGTTTTAAGAGGCTAACCATTGGGATCTCAAGAACCGTAAAAGATACAAAATCGGTTAAATTGAGGTTGCCGCATTAATTGCCCATTTTAATGATGTGTTTGTTTTCCTAAAAAAAAACGAATTATTAAAATAATTAATATTTTCAGTATTAGTACAATTCCTTTTAGATTATTCGATAATTTCTTTTATAATATTTTTACTGTCATTTATAAAAACATATAGGTAAATAGATTAACCACAATTGTAACAAATTTACCGAATCGTTAATTAGATACTACTATTAGTCGCGTAAGGTTAAGTAGAAATAAATTAAAACTATAAAAAATTAGCTAATGACATAGTATTATATTATTATTTACAAAAATTCTCATATATTCATAATTAATTAAGATATTTTGAAAAAACACTTCAGATCTTCCTGAAAACACCATTTCCTTACACGATTTACACCAAAATCTAACCAGATCTAATCTAGAGTGTCAGAATGTTATATAAAAAATTTCAGCTTTTTTATTAACTAGTATTTGAGTAATCGTTACGACAACATCTATTCACACATACACCATACACGGACAGACATCATCGTAAAAATATTCAAATCGTGTTCTAGGGATTTCAAAACGTGCTTATCCATTGAAATCTCACTATCTGATTTTTAGCATGATTCTAATACCTCTCTTACTGAGTAGCGAGAGGTAAAAACATAAATATCATTTTTTTTCTCAGAAACTTGTTTCCAAAAAAGTATTATTATTTTTTACTTAAGTAATTTTTTTGGATAAATCCCTGAAGTAAGATGAGATTCGACTTTGGTGAATATTCGATTCCACAATAAAAATTACATAATTATATGAACTGCCAAAAACATAAAAAAAACGTGAATGAAGTCGGTGAATTAATATCAATGTTGATCTATAGATCAGCTTGATTCTTAAATCAGTTGATCTTTAATCAATAAACTAAAAGTGAACTCAGCTGTAAGACTTTATTTTTTATAATTGTGCGTTAATTTTTTTATATTTATATATACAAGTTTAACAAATTTCGTCAACATATTCAGAGCAACATTGATTCATAAAGGTCCATCTTTGTAATAATTATAACATCTGCTGCCCAGAAAGACGTCTATTGAGAGCCCCGCATCAATAAAAAATAAATTCGATGTTTGAGCGGTCATCACAACATAAAGGCCCTTTGACAATGCGTAAAGAAGCGAGTTGAAAACAAGCAATGACCGCTGCTACTGCTACATAATCCTAACCTCGCAGCCGTCAGTACAGCCACGAGCCGCTAGAGGCACGCACCGCGTTTGACAGATTAAAATGGATTTAGGTTAGGTTTTTGTGCGTACTTCCAAGATGTTTTTTACGAGGGAATTTGCGGAGTCTGTATACTTGTTGGGAAGTATTGATTACATGAACATTTTTAGGGTATTTCAGGGGGTATTATTGAAATTAAATTAGAAGTTCAGTATTTTTGGGGATTCTTTAATGAGATTAAGTTTTAAGAGTTGTAAGACCTCAGGTAAAAAGATTTGAAAATATGGGAGGAAATTATAATTCATATTATTTACGTCAATAATAAAAAATACAGCGTTCGGATTGTAATTAACGCTCAAGTTTCGCAGATATGGTGTTCTGGGTTCGAATCTTGCTTCTCGCGGCATGGATATGTGTAACGTGTAAGAAGGGTCAACGAAAGGGTAAATGACGCCTCTAGTCAAATAATTCTAAATGAGTCCTTTTTGTTATGTAGGCAACTAGTATGTAAAGTAAATGTTTTTTTAGTCGAAAATTATAGATAAAAAACACTATGTTACAGACGTATTGCATACAACATTTTTCCTACAACTGAAATATTAATAAAAATTAATTTAAAAAATAAATAAAACCAATGTATTTACGTTGTCTAGCAACGGACACTTTCCAATCTCTAAAAAAGACAAAGTTGTACTTTATGCCGGTTATAGGAAAAATTTATTTTTCTACGACCACTATGAAAAGTAGTATTTTACTTACACTATATAAAGCTTCAAAGTGATTTCTCACAGTAATTGCCAACATTGTGCATGCATGAAAGTACTCTTTTTCAAATAGCTTTCGGACTTTTGGTTGTAGAAAAAGTATAGTGTGCCACTCGTGCAAAATCGCCTATTTTTCACGAGGTGTAAATTTAAAAAAAAAATCTTTTTGTTCCATGATGAGCACTTCGTACAGTATATAACATTTTTTTGTACTAATATTTCATCCATGTTTTTTGATCACTTTCAATTTCACATGACACTAGTTCTTTTTTTACTTGTGTGTTTTTTTAGCTCTGTTTTAAGAAATTTATCTTTAGTTACTTCTTAATAAGCCTATTTCATCACCGTTTGAATGCGGCATATGAAACGATGTTTGTAAAAAAAATTGGTAATCTTTTCAGGCCAAAATATTCGAAGGTATCTTAGAAAAAGTATACTGAGTGCATATTAGAAAAACTTAGATCGGTTATTTGAGGAAATTTGCGCGAAACGAAAGTATTACCATGTAGTAAGATATTTGTTGTTCAGTAGTTCAGTACATTTTACAAATTTTAATAATTTCTAATAAAACATAACAAATATATAATATATACTATGTAAATATAATTAAAATAAATACAAACTTTTAAGGTGTTAGATATTACAGTTCTTTTTCAAAAATTCAGCTGCCTACCTTCTACCTTCAATTTTCAATCACTAGTATATTTATATTGTAGAAAACGTCACCTGCCAGGCACTCTACATGATACGAAGAATGTACCACAACGTCTATTTTTAGTTTCAGTTTTTACAGAAATGCCATCTGATAATTCTTTTCGTGAACGGACTATACACAATATTATTTCTTTATAAATTCTGTTTATCGAGAATCCTAATCCCTCCAAAATTATAGCTCCTGACCACACCTGGCCATCTCAGTATCGAACCCTGATCAAACCCTTATTGTATACAAATAACCTCGAACGGTTTCTTAGCCCTGGGTCTAGAGACGCAACGGTCAGCCGATTTGCATCAGGCACATGGTGGAGAATGGCTCAGATCGCCGATAAACCAAACTGCGGTTACCCGCCATTCTAATTCTTCTCTTATCCCACATCTTTACACCATTTTAAGCAATTCTTAATTGGGAACAATTGTAAGAAGTACTTATTTGTTGCAAAAAATGTTGCGGAGAAATTCAATAGATTCGACCAGCTGAAATTGAAATTTGTTGAGATTTGTTATTTGCTGTTTTAAATATAAAAAAATCGTAATAGGTTAGCCATGTATTTAAAAAAATTTATATTATTAGAAGTTTGGTTTAATTCTAGTTTTTTATTTTAAGAAAAAGAACAATAAAAACAAGTTTCGCGCCACCGTTCACGTAACTATACCTTAATTCCATAGGAACATAAGTAATAGTAGTGTTTCACGAGTGTCTGTTCTTGGTCTTGCATCAGTCTTGCAAAAAATTTAACACAAGAACAAGATAAGAGCTACAAATTTCAAAGCAAGGTAAGACAAGAAATTGTCTTGCAAGAAAAGTGCAAGAACAGTAAGATTTTCTTTAACTTTGTACTTGGAAGACAAACAAGAAGAACAATAGAAAAAATCAAAGAAGTACTAAATAATAGCTGTAATGGAGAGAAGAAAAAATGTCAAAAGATTGGGAAGTTGGACAAACAATTACAATATACAAGAAAGGTAATCTACAAATTTCCATCTACAAATTTCCTACAATTATAGAGGAATCACTTTATTGAGCACCACATACACAATAAATGAAAAAATAATAGCGTTAAACAAGGCATTTTATACAAATAAAAAGTTACTGCTAAACAGGGCATGTAACCGAAAAAAATACTAGTTAACGGTTAACCCTTTTAGAGAACGTTATAATAATAACGGTTTTAGTTCGAAAACCGGTTTTTGAAAATTGGAAACCGGTTTAAACCGGTTAATATATCGGTTAAAAAAATAATTAAAATTAATTAAAACAAATTAATTATAAAAATTTGATTAAAAAAATAGAGAATAATTAATTAAATTTTTTTTTTTTCAGATATTATCTGAGAAAAATATCACAATTAAAAAAAAAGCAATTTAATTAATGAATATTTACAAAAATTACCGTAATATATTCAGAAAAACGCAGGTCACTTTTCAATTTTAAACTTGCCTGTGTTGACAAAGGCCATATTTATTTGGGACTTTTTAAGTAACCTTAACTATGATGACTCATGTTCAAATCCAAATAGAAAACACAGATATAAAAAAAATATATTAAAATTTTTCCTCGCTAAATGATATTAAAATAAAGGTTGATGTTCGCTAAAACCGTTTTTTTTTTTGGTTAACGGTTACCGGTATTTTCGACCTGAAAAATATCGGTTAAAATTACGGTTAAAGTTCGCAATTTTTGTTCAAAATATCGGTTACCATTTTTTATTAACCGGTTTTTTTAACCGGTTACATGCCCTGCATACTTCTGACAACTTTTTGCCAAAAACAAGAGCTGATTGACATGGTAATTATGGTCATTTTTTATTTACATTTAATACCAAATACGACGTACTTCTGACAACTTTTCTCCAGAAACAAAAGCCTGTTGATATGATTTTTAACATTTTTGCACGCCAAACATAGTCGAGTACTTACATTTGATACCAAGCACGACTTACTTTTGAAATATTTTAGCTGAAAACAAAAGACATTCGACAAAGAATTTTTTTGTCATTTCTACACGCCAGCCCTCTTAAAATAATCCTTTCATTTGATACCAAACACGAGTTACTTCTAAAAAATTTTAGCAGAAAACAAAAGATAATCGACATGGAACATTTTGAAGAATACAACGGGCGTGATCTTGAGTAATAGTACACTTAAGTTGTGTACTTTTAAAGTGCTATTAGTTTGTGTCTTATATATATTAACTTTTATTATTCCTTTTACATTTGTGACTGTATTATTTACGAGATTATAAAAGTATATTATCCTATTATTTCGGCCCTCTACGTTACGGGACAAATACTGATATTCGATTTTGTCATTTGTTTAACCCTACTTGATTGCAATTTTAAACACCTGATAAAATTTGTTTTAAACGATATTTCTTTGGAACTAATGATCGGATTTGAAAAATAAAAAAACTGTTGAGAAGAGAATTGAAAGGCCTTTCAAACTGTGTCATGTTTGACACTCTTTTCCATTTAAAATTTTTGAGGTGCAGTCCACCCCCATTTTAGGGTTAAAGTTATGCCATTGGAACTAATCCATTCTGTGTTCCCCCTTTATATTAAAAATGACGTGTTTGAGCATTTTTTGCAAAATTGATGTTAAGTGGCCAAAAATTGCGCTGATAATTTTCATTGAGCCAGCCTGTATATAGAAGGTGCAAATAATAATATAAGAAACAGTTAATAAACAAATAATTAGGACAAATGAACTTTATCTAAACAAAAGGATGTCTGTAAAACAATTGATAGTTGTTAATTGGACCACGAACCTTGGCCTACAACGGAAATGATGACCGGAAGTACTTATATTTGGAAATTTTGTTTTGATAATTGTTAACTATATTTGCAAATATATTCCAAACCATATCCAAATAAAATCCAAATATCTTTTCTCATCTCCAAGTAATTTATAATCATAGTTAATCATGAAAACTAACAATATTTAGATTTACATCTTAAAATTTTGATTTTACAGCCGAAAAAATCCAAAATGACCCATTTTTCGGTCAAAAATTTTGGTTTTTTAAAATAGTCCAAATTGATAGTCGCCGATAAGCTGATTCTAAATTTTCAAACCGAATTTAATTATCTCTTCCCATTCCTGAGATATTAGGCTTCGAAGTTGCACCTCAAAAAAGTGTGTTTTTTGTCTATATCTCTAAAATGGGTAGAGATACAGTCTCAACGATTATACCAGTCAATTCTACGCACAAAGTTACATAAAGAAATGTTTTCTTCGCATATATGTTCTTTGGAACGATTTGGTGTAAAATGAGAAAAAAGAAAAAAACCGGAATTTCAGTTTTTCGCTGGAGAACTTTTTGGGTCCAAATCTTTTCATTTTTCAGACTTAAGTAAATACAGATGCGCTGATTTCAAATTTTCAAACCGATTTCAATTATCTCTTACCGTTCTCGAGATATTTGGGTTCAAAGTTGGAACTGAAAAAAATCGTTTTTCAGGAATATCCCTGAAATGGGTCAAGATACGATCTCGACGACTTCACCAATCGATTCTACGGGCAAAATTACATAAGTGTACCAATTTTCAGATTAATATTCCAATGGATACAATTTTTAGAGCTAAAAAACGAAAATCGCGAAAATCGAAAAATCGCCTGATAAACCCCTTGCGATTTTTTTCGATTTTTGACGATTTTCGTTTTTCCTCTATAAAATTTGTATCCATTGGAATAAAAATCTGAAAATTGGTACAAAAATGTAATTTTGCTCGTAGAATCGATTGGTGAGGTCGCCAAAGTCGTATTTGAACCCATTTCAGAATTATTCCTGAAAAACTGATTTTTTCAGGTCTAACTTTGAACACAAATATCTCGAGAACGGTAAAAGATAATTGAAATCGGTTTGAAAATTTGGAATCAGCGCATCTGAATTTACTTAAGTCCAGAATATAAAATTTTGGTGACAAAAAGTTTCCAAGCGAAAAATTGAAATTCAGGTTTTTTTCGTTTTTCTCATTTTTCACCAAATCGTTCCAAAGATCGTATATGCGGAGAAAACATTTCTTTATGTAACTTTGCGCGTAGAATCGACTGGTGTAATCGTTGATACTGTATCTCTACCCATTTTAGAGATATGTTCAAAAAACACACTTTTTTGAGGTGCAACTTTGAGGCCAAATATCTCAGGAATGGGAAGAGATAATTAAATTCGGTTTGAAAATTTGAAATCAGCGCATCGGCGACTATCAATTTGGTTTTTTCAAAAAAATCAATAAATTTTACCTAAAAATGGGTTTATTTGGGTTATTTCACACCCTGGAATGGGTTTAAAGTGCTTAACAATGATTTAGGTGTTCATAATTAAAAAAATTAGTTTAACACGATTATGTGTTGCATTTTATACCCATAAATGAGTTGAAAAGTGTCTAAACATATTGTATAGTACATTTGGAAATTTGTCACACAATGGGTAAAAAGGAACCCAAACCTGACCTAAAATTGGGTTTAAAGGGTGTCAACAATCAAAAACCAAAATTTTGGACTCATACATGGGTATTTTTGGAATATTTCAGCTGTATATGAAAAATTTTACAGTAAAAACCTAAAAATTGTAACTTTTTATATTCAACTGTAATTAGAAATTACTAAAAGTTAGTTACAAACAGGGAATGTAACCGAAATAAATACTGGTTAACGGTTAACCCTTATAGAGAACGTTATAATAATAAAGGTTTTAGTTCGAAAACCGGTTTTTAAAAATTGGAAACCGGTTTAAAAAATTATTAACATTAATTAAAAAAAAAGTAATTATAAATATTTGATTAAAAAAATTATAGAATAAATAATTTAAAAAAATAATAAAAAATTACCATCTGAGAAAATATAACAATTAAAAAAAACAATTTAATTAATAAATATTCACAAAAATTCCAGTAATTTATTCAGAAAAATGCAGGTCACTTTTCAATTTTAAACTTGCCTGTGTTGACAAAGGCCGTATTTATTTGGACTTTCTAAGTAACCTTAACGGCCAAAGAGACCTACATTTATGACTCTCCAATAAAATGTTAATTGTAAAAACTGTCATGACTCATGTTCAAATACAAATAGAAAACACAGATATAAAAAAAAATATTAATTTTTTTTCTCGCTAAATGATATTTTAAAATAAAGGTTAATGTTCGCTAAAACCGGTTTATTTTTTTTTGGTTAACGGTTACCGGTATTTTCGGCCTGAAAAATATCGGTTAAAATTATGGTTAAAGTTCGCAATTTTCGTTAAAAATATCGGTTACCGGTTTTTATTAACCGGTTTTTTTAACCGGTTACATGCCCTGCTGCTAAATAAACTCATTTCAAGCAAACTAAATGACAAAATTATAGAACAATATTAAGACCTATTGTATTGTACTCCACAGAAACATTTATAGACAGAAAATGACGAAGATCTTAAAATAGTAGAAAGAAAGATACTAAGCACAATACTAGGACCAGTAAAATTTGCAGAAAACGAATATATACCTAAACTGAATCATGAAAATGAATAAGAATTACAAGAAGACATCGTGTAGACTTAAATGACTACAAGAAAAAGTAGAGGATTTAAAAAGATAGAAGTAATAAAATTGAAAGAGAAAACAGAAAATAAAAAGATATGAAGAAGAATCAGCAACCTAATTAAAGAAACGGGGACTAATTTACCCCAAAAAAAGATCTAAAGAATTTTTTAATTTTGTGATTTTGTTGTAAATGTATCACTGTTTAAAATATATTTTTCATAAATACCATATGTACATTATTTTTGTTTTAATTTAGTAATATATACTGCTTTTACAGGAATCTTACAAGACAATTTTGAGACATAGTAGTTCTGCCATACAGCACAGCAGCGCTATATGTAACATTTGTTTCCCTGTTTTTAGCTGGAAGTTGGATCTCTATTTATCCTTCCTACTTTATGATCAGACACTTATCAGGATATTGCAAAACCGGCCCTTATAGTCTCACAAGATCTAAATGAAATGATCAAAATAAGACGAAATTTTGTTCCTTTTCATCAATGAAATATTGGGATTGTGATTGTTTTTTCTCACAAAATGAAGATAAAAGTGAAAACGTATTAGATTAAGAACTGTACGATTAGTGATTTTCAGCGATGACGTGCATTGAAGGCTAAGTTGGCATTGGACTCGCTGACTATTTCCCTGCATTGGTGGTTCATAAATACGTTGGAGGTCCTTTGAAGAATTAAGTCTCACAAGATGAAAATGAATCTGGAATAAGACGAAATTTTATTCCCTTTCAGCAATGCAATATTGGAATTGTTATTATTTCTAAAAAGATGAAGATTAAAAGTGAAAATGTATTAGATTTATAACTGGACGATTAGCGATTTTCGTTCGATGACGTAAATAAGTTGGAGATCCTTTGCAGAATTAAGAAGATTCACAAGAAGTAAATGTATCTGGAACAAAACGAAATTTTATTCTCTTCCTTCAATGAAATATTGGGATTGTTATTGTATTTCTAAAAAAATCATGACAAAAGTGAAAACGTATTAGATTTAGAACTGTACGATTAGCGATTTTCGTGCGATGATGTAAATACGTTGACGAATAAGACGAAATTTTATTTCCTTTCATCGATGTAATATTGGGATTGTTATTTCTAAAAAGATGAAAGTGAAAACGTATTAGACATAGACCTGTACGATTAGTGATTTTCAGCGATGACGTGCATTGAAGTCTAAGTCCCCATTGGTCTCTGGCTATTTCCTTGCATTGACAGGTGTATACAGCCCGGCTGACCGTTACCCCCCAACAGTGGCCTCTGTCATCCTGACAGCCTCAGCTCCATTTCCTTTCAATATTCCGCTGAATATCGACGCGTATGTTTCTGAAGTATTTTCCACCCTAAGCTCCATCCGATTAACTTGTTTGTGCTCTGTCCAGCAACTGGACAAACCGACGACCGACGACTGTTTTTTACTCCAAATAACGCTCACGTGCGAACCCAGCACCTGTGGACCAAATTTCAAACGATTTTCAAACTTCTAATGCGATTACATGTTCGCAGGGTATTTCTCTCATGGAATTTTGTATTTCACGGTGGTGGCACACAAAATATTCTAGATTTATTCAACTTAAATAAACATCAAAATATGAAAATTGTTTTTCTTTTTATACTTACATTATTGTATACGTACTTGTGCAAAGAATAAATTCTTGATATTGAATAAAATTATATATCAAGAAAATATATTTTCTTTGTTATAATTACTAGTGCATAAGTAAATCACATGTGCCTGTAGTAAAGTACTAATGTTATACCTTATTGTTTTTCCTTCCTTGTACAAAGTAAATGAAGTATTGTAATCGTGAAAAAATTCGGTTTTCAGGAAATATTCATTTTGACCAGTTTCGGCGTGACGTTTGTATGTACGTATGTACGTACGTATTTCGTATAGCTCAAAAAGGATTAGCCGTAAAATTTTGAATATGGGACTACTATAACATCTAGTTATGCATGTCCCTTTTCCATTGCATTTGGCAGTGCTTTGATTTTTTCGCATAACTCAAAAACGATTAGCAGTAGAATGTTGAAATTTTGTTTATGGAATTACTATAACATCTAGTTGTACACCTCCATTTTTTATTCCAATCGACCTTTTCAAAAGGGTTCTTTACTTTTGATAGAAAATTAATAAAAATAATAATTTAGTTAGCTTTTAAATGTTGTAGGAAACATTTGATTTATTTTTAATAAAATGATAATATTGACAACTGTCAGAATATAAATACGAGAGAAACAGTGAGAAATATGTAGAAAATAAATGAAAAGAATAGGAGTATTTCATTATTTGAAAGTTTTTGAGCGATTAAAATAAATTTCGCACGTCCATTTCATATTATGACTAGTATTACAGACCTCAAAATCGTCCAGAAACTCTTTGTTTGCAGGCCTAGGCCTAGAGTTTCATGCTCTACAACCAATATTTAAAGCTTTTTTACTCAAAATAAACTCGCTCTCACAAAAGTTTAGTTTCTGGACTAGTGACACAAATAACTATTATGTACGGCAATAAGGAATAGTGATAAACATTTTAATAAAATTTTCAAAAGATGATCCATTTCGAAGGAAAGTTCGAAGATATGAAATGAATGGAAGTTGAAGAATGATTAGGCGTAACATTATCTCACTTTCAAGCGAAAGAAGTGCAGCAAAAATGTGTATAATTTAATCTACAAGGAAGTCATATGGTATCTAGTATCCTATATGTAAAAATCAAAATTTGGTCACGTACCACATTTGAGTCGGAGTCACAACTGCGCATCTTTCAAGTTACCTTTAGTAACCGTTACTTGTTTATTGATCATTGATGCAGTCATGCAGTATGTAGATTTATTACATAAATGTTTTATTTTTTTTTATTTACTTTTTTTGTTAAAACCATTTTAATAACTCTTTTTTTACATACTGACACATTTTTATTTTTGAGGAAGACCCATATGGGATCGAAATCGGTCGGAGGAGAAATAAAGTCTCTGAAAGAAATAATGACTAAATTCCAGAAATTACTGCGTTATCCCTATCGAATAGGCATAAAAAAATATGAGAGATGGGATATTTCTTGGCTAGGTGTTGATATTAAAAACGAAGATGGTTACTGGAAATCAGCCACTCTTTATTGTATTCAGCCTCTACAGTTTCGACCCCACATGGGTCTTCTTCAGGAGATGAATTTAAATATTTGTGGTTGTGGCGAAAAATATCAATTTATTACAAACATAAAACCACAAATATTTAAATTCATCTCCTGAAGAAGACCCATGTGGGGTCGAAACTGTAGAGGCTGAATACAATAAAGAGTGGCTGATTTCCAGTAACCATCTTCGTTTTTAATAAAAAAAATATGTATAATTCCATTTGAAAAAATAAAACTTTGTGCTGTAACTTGAGAGCTACTGGTTTAAAAATGATTTTATTCTATAATCAAATGGTTCTTTCGGTCTCCTACAACTTTGTTATTTAGTACATTTTTGTATCTGTAATAATTTCCGAGTAAAACCATGTGTCAAACTTTCGGTTCCACCCTGTATAATACATACATGTATATTATAAACAAACAATTTGGTGTATCTTCTAGTCACTTACAGCTGCTGTGAAAAGTGTACTACATCATTTATTATACAGTGTGTCCACGAGTTGCAAAAAACGAAAACTTTTTTATTTATTAATTTTAATTTTAAGAGAGTGCTTTACTTCATAATCTATTTCTGTAATTAAGATTATTGTGTGTATTGTGAACACTGCATATTAGAATACGATTGAAAGAAATATGTATAGTTTTTTTATTTTAATTTTACTTTATGATCTATTTTTGTAATTAAGATAGTATTGTAATTTGTAAACACTGCATATTAGACTACGATAGAAAGCAATATGTAGGTGAAGATATGCGGTTGAATACATCCGTGTTGGGCTGCGGTCGTTCCTCCGCCCGGGCGGATCGGCGGGTCTAGCGCATATCTAATGTATGCGATGTAGACGTAGACGTGGACCCTAACCTAGCCTAACCAAATAAATATGTGCCCGCACACTACCATGGACGGCGGTCCACAAATCTCACACGAGGAGACAACGGAAAACGTTTATATGTTGCCACTTCAAACTGTACGTTGTAGTAGTAATGTTACTTAGTACCAAACGTTCCGAATTCAAATACTGCTAAAAATATTGCGTTCTCCGCAAGTGCTTTTTTTTTATAATAAATAATGAAAATATTTGACCTCAGCAAAATCATCTAACAAGAGTATAAAAAATATATATCACCAAAACTCGTTACCCACTGTCAGGTGTGGCAAAATGTTTCCTACTCCAAAAAGCTCAGTAGTAACGAAATTATTTCTTGTATGAAAAGTCTCAGGTTCGAACACTACTAGCGCATGAATGTTTCGACTATCGATTATAAATGAGAAAATGTGAATACATTTGGAAAAATAATGATTACTCTATAATATTGAATAATACTTAAAAAACAAAATTTATTTATAACACCATATAAGCTATGTTTACTTATAAGAATAAAGAAAAAAATAAAGTATGTTCTGAAAACTACAAAAAATAATATTTTATTCAGTTCAAAAAAGACAAACTCTCCTCCACTATATAGGTGAGACGAACCATGGCTATGAGTAGATGAATTTGTTAACAAATTGTTGTCATGTGTCATATGTGGTACACTCATCGTGCAAACAGCGACCACAAATTACACATTTTTTCAATTATCCTTCTTTATCGTTTTTTAAAATAATTTTTCTTGCATTCCGCATATTCGTTTTCATAATCTTTGGCTTCTTCATTATCATCATATTAACCACTTAACAACAGTTCTTCAGAACTCATAGGAATACAAATATAACGTGTACGTTTCTAAGTGCGAATGATTTTTTTCCTGTTTACCGGTTGAATTGACCTTTTTAACAATAAAAATACTCAGCATAAGAGATCCATCTGCCCTCAGAACAGAGGTTAAATAGATCACTAAATTACTTATGAATAGAACCACATTTTAGGTTACGTTAAGTGTTATGCACATGTTTATAAAGTATAAAGTATGTACATAAATAATTAGATTATACCCGAGGTTTATACCTAGTGAATTAGTAATTATCTGATTCTGTATATAAGGTACAAATATTTTTTGGCAATTTTTTTAAGTAAATCTTAGATTATTCATTTACAAATAAATAACAAATAACCTATTATACAATATACGCAAGGTAAATATGGCACCACAAATGTAATTTTTCCTAAATTTTTCTTAAGTTTTGTACCCCTGTGAAACATATCCTTTCTGCACCCCTTGAAAACCCACCCCTCCGCCTCTGCTATCAACTTCCAGCTGATAAGCCACAATCAAACATCCAACAAGAAGTCCAAGTCAAACAGCCACTATCAGTAACCGTGTCCGAGTTAGTGCCTCGTGTTTCCTCACTCTCATCCGCTCTTGTACCAACGTGTTCCTATCAACGCCTTATCATCAAGGTGGAAATAGTACCAGGTAAGATTAGGATAAGGAGGATGTAGATAAGGAATATTTAATTTTTACCCGTCCTGTGTGGAATAGTCAATTTTAAATGTACGGTAGAATAAATATTTGCATATTAAGTTTTTTTTTTTTGTTAAAGGATAAAATTGTAAGAAAATAGTTATTTGTATATCAAGGGACTAAAGTATATTTTTTTATTACGCATATGGAATTTATTCTACGAGACAATAGCCGAGGAGAGTAAACCAAGTGAGTAATGAAAAATACTTTAGTCCTTAGATATACATTATATATTTTCCGAAATCGTTAAATTATTAATTAAAAACATAAATAAATAGCATTATGTGTCTCTAAGACGTCAGCTAGCTATTGAGACGGGGATAACTGTGATAAACGTACTGTCAAAGTGTCACATATTTCTTTATAATTTTCATTTATGTTTACAACTGTTTAGACGTTGTCTGCATGAAATCAGATAAATTATTGTCAAAGGTAAATAATAAAGAAATTCACCAATATTATTTTAGAATGTTTTTTTTTTTTTTTGGTAGTACTAAAATAAACTGCAAAATATAATTCTATTAAAATATAGATTAATTCAGTTTGACAGATGAGTCCGTAAAGTTAAATTTTGACATAATAGTCTCTAAAGTTTTACTTTAGCTACTACTTTGGCTAACTTCGCGGAGTGTACTTTAGTATCGATTTCGAAAAAAATGTATTTACAAGTGACAAAAATTGGAAAAGGACTTACAGCCTAATTTAATTTTGAACAAGTTTGTATTGTTGCTCTAAATCTATCTACAAGAGAGAGTATTCGCAATTTTTTGAAATCCCATGTTCTGAATTTCGTTGCACACACTGCATATAAATTTGTCACCTACCACAGTATCAGACTCATTCAATTCATTTTAAAAATAATTGAAATGAAAAGAATAGCAAAAATTATGCATCTTATGAATAAAACATGTGCTATAACACATAGGCGTGCGCACGGTGGGTGCCATGGGTGTCGTGGCACCCCTAAGATAGTACTAATTACTTATAATTAAAAGTTTATAAATGTTAAAATAAAGTACTTACGTACATACATAAATTTTGTGGGCGAGGACAAAGCAAACATTTATTATTCTCTCATTATTCATAGAATTAAACCAAAAATTGTGTTAACAAATGCGAAATATCTCAAAAATACCCATTTTTGTGCCCAAAATTTTGATTTTGGGAAATAGTGTACATTGATACATCTCAACACGCTGATTTCAAATTTTCAAACGAAATTTAATTATCTCTTTTCGTTCCGGAGATATTTGGTGTCAAAATTGCACCTCAAAAAAGTGTGTTTTTTGGCTTTTTCTCTAATATGGGTAGAGACACAATCTCAACAATTATACCAGTCGATTTTACGGGCAAAGTTACATAAAGAAATGTTTTCTCCTCATATACGTTCTTTGGAACGATTAGGTGAAAAATGAGAAAAACGAAAAAACCTAAATTTCAAAAATTTTCTTATCAAGTTTTTTCCTCCAAAACTTTTCATTTTCTAGACTTAAGTAAACACCGATGCGCTGATTTAAAAATTTCAAACCGAATTGAATTATCTCTTACCGTTCTCGAGATATTCGTATTCAAAGTTGAATTTTGGAAATACCTAAAAAAACAGGTTCTTTAGGTATACCCCTTTAAGGGTTAGGTTTACGACTTCGGCGACCTCACCAATCGATTCTGCAGGCAAAATTACATAAGTATACCAATTTTTAGATTTATATTCCAAAGGAAACAACTTTTAGAAAGGAAAAACGAATTCGGCGAAAATCGAAAAAATGGCAAGGGGTATACCTTAGATTTTTTCTGATTTTTGGCCATTTTCAGTTTTTTCCTTGTAAAACTTCTATCTGTTGAGATAAAAATCTGAAAATTGGTACACTTATGTAATTTTGCCCGTAAAATCGAATGGTGAGGTTGCCGAAGTCGTTAACCTAACCATTTAGGAGATATACCTAAAAAACCTAATTTTTTAGGTATAACTTTGAATTTAAATATCTCGAGAATGTAAAGAGATAATTGAATTCGGTTTGAAAATTTGAAATCAGCGCATCGATATCTACTTAAGTCCAGAAAATAAAAAAATTTGGAGAAAAAAAAAATTTGAGCAGAAATATTGAAATTTAGGTTTTCCCGTTTTCCTTATTTTTCACCTAATCGTTCCAAAGAACATATATGTGGGCAAAACATTTCTTTATATAACTTTTCCCGTAGCTTCGAATGGTAAAGTAGTTGAGATTATATATCTACTCATTTTTGGAATATACTCAAAAAACACACTTTTTTGAGGTACAACTTTGAGAGCAAATATCTCCGAAACGAAAAGAGATAATTAAATTATGTTTATAAATTTGGCATGAGCGTAACTAATTATATTAAAAATATTACAAATAAAATATTGTAAAATTTGAAAATTTTCGAGCTAAAAATTCATTAAAATTAGTTCCCTTAAAGGGTTTGTCATACTTTCCACTAATTTTCTTAAAATTTCGGAGTCAATTATACTTCATTCTTTTACCATAAATATATTAGTTCTTTCATATTTTTGGGCGTCTTGTTTTATACATTTTTTAAAATAAATCACAGAGATGTTAAATGGGATTCATATCTGGAGACTGTGGAGGCATTTTCAATTGTTGTTTACATTTGTACAATAACTATTCTAGCAGTTTAGGTGTAGTATGTTTCTAGTTTTTCAGCACATTTTTCGAAATTTTCTTTTCAAATATTCAACTAAACCACTTTCCCATCAATAAAAATTAAGTTTTCCACACATTCTGCACTCATACAGCCTCGTACAAGTACAGAACCTCCTTCACATTTCACTGTTGGGCATATTTTTTTTGTTTTCATTTGTTCATCTTTCCTTTTCCAAACAATAATTCGTCCAATTGATCTATAACGGTTTATTTTGGTTCATCTGAAACAATTACTGAGTTCCAGAACGTTTCAGAGTGGTTTATATATTTAAAAAAAGCATAAAGATGTGTGTACAGAGACTAGTTGGTTTGAGTATATAATTAACGAAATTTAACCTAAACAAAATAACCAATTACAGATAATTTATTCAAATCATCAAATCTATATAGTAAATCCAGTATGTATTATCTTTTCTAAAATTTATGTGTGTAAAAATATCAAACTCTGCGGAAATAAATTCGTTTTTAAAAAAACGTCCCTAAAAATGAAAAAAATCTCCCTCATTGTTCATCTGTCATTCATCTGGTAACATCTGAGCAGACAAAACACTACACCCCGTACACGCCCTGGTTTTCATAGGCGCGCGTGCTCAAGGGGCAGGGGAGGGAAACAATTCAATCATTTCCCCGTTTTTTACCCAATTTTGTATCAGAACTGTTGCGGCACCACTGGTTGACAGATTGAGATCTATATGTTGTAAATAGCTCAGATAAGATCGCATTGGAAAACTTTACTAATACTAATACCAGTTTTTTACTATTTTTTGGAATTTCTAACGATTACGAAAACAATTATAATGCGATAAAATGTGGTTTATATTCATATTTTGGTGTAAAAAAATATTAAACTTACACTTACATTTTACTAAGACTAAACTTGTTGTAAGTTTTAAAGTATCGTTTTTACCTCTCGCTAATTTTCACGAGAATCTTATATTTTTCTTGGTCTTGCTTCAGTCTTGCAAAAAATGCAAGACAAGAACAAGACAAGAGCTACAAATTTCAAAATAAGACAAGACAATAAATTGTCTTACAATAAATATGCAAGAATAGCAACATTTTCTTTAATTCTTGTACTCTTGCAATTTTTTTAATTAATTTTAAATACAGATTTATTATAAGAACCTACCTGTTTTTAAATAAAAATACAAAAGTATGTGAGTATTGAAAATTTTTTTAACATATATCCATTTTTACAATTCACTGATGAAATAACTTTATTGGCTGACAGGAAAACAACCCAACTTAAAAAAAGTTGCTGAAATTTATTATTATTTTTTATGACATGCATTTTTTAGTGGGTGTAATAACTAGTTCTGGATCTTAAAACCTTACTTTGAATCCCGTGAGGTCAAATTTTTTTCGTTCAATTTCTCATTACTAATATAATAATATAATAATAATAATTAATTATTAATAATAATGACATTTAGATCACGACAACGAAGCTGGAGTGATTTAAGAGTCATTTTTGACCCCAATTGTCGTTACTTCGCAGGATTTATGAGAAAATTTTACCTATTAAATTCATAAGCTCGAATTATATTTGCTTGATTATTTCACGAATGACAACAATTCAAACATAATATTTTTGATACCAACGAAATGTAACCATGACTACGGTACTGTGGTTTTATCAAATTTCTTCACCGAAAAACTATCTATGGTTATCAAATGAAGCATTCTGATTGGGTGAAAATGAGCAGCGTAATAATCAAATAAATATATGTTTTTGATGTATTTTTTACGTCAGTTAAATTGCGAATTGTCTATTTAATTCTATGCACCTCGAGAAAATTACTTTTAGTAATCTATTTGCTTCGGTTAGAATTCATTGTTATACATTTTATCAATTGTCGTTGTTTGCCATTGTGGTTGTTGTTTACATGTAGTGATAAATAATGAAACGTACTAAATGCGGTAGGTAAATGTAAAAGGAATATCTTATCCATTTTAACTGTGTAATTCCTCAGAACTCGTTATAGGTTATTTCTGAACAACTATCACTTTTAAAATTAACTCTAATTAATAATTAATATGGAAAACAATTATTGGACCTCACACACTCAGTTAAATGTTTTTCTGAACTTAATTACTGTTACTTTGGAATCGATTTAAATGTATGTTTTTAATCATACTTTCATTATGTACAACATATGTATGAACTATTACTTTTGGGAATCTACGGTACAAATATCTCTTATAAATACACATAATATTCTTCTTATCAAAATTTAATTATCCTTTTCGGAGTAATAATAATAAATACAATAACTCTATTAATAAAACATTAAATTCTATGAGTCAATTATTTTACCATATATATTTCTCACATAAAAATTACCATTGTAGTGCCTGAGAAGCAAGAGGCGATGTCTAATAAACTCCCTCAATAGTATAAATTTATTATTACTGATATTTGATCTATAAGCAAATCTGACACACCTACTAATGGGAAACAAATCGAGAATAATGTACATTAGTAGTCTCATTAAAAATTAAATTACAATAGACGTCACTTATACTTTCAAAAATATGAAACCAGAATACTTACATGTAATAATTGACGGATTTGTGGTAAAAATATTTATCTAGCGTTGGTATATAGTTTTGAGATAAGAAGAAAAAACTGTTTTTTTTTATTCTAATTTTTATAGCGTTTAAGATTTTCGTATAAATTTTTATGAACATCAAAAATTGTCAGATAGTCTTTACAAAATTTTGAATATAATTTAGTCTGGAGTTCAGGGTTGCATTGATTTAAATCACATTGATTTTTTTTAATCATTTATTTAAATCATTTGTTCTTCAATTGTTATTTAATATTCAAAATATACGAAAATGGAGGGAAAAAGCGAGTGGATAATATTACCATGCGAAGAACTATTATATCCTTTAAACTTCGTAAGTAAAATGACTTTTGGTACTGTTATATCATTCTGAATTTATAGCGCAAAATTGTTTTGCATTAATATGTATTTGTTTTTACCTCCCGCCTATCAGTATATAGATTAGGGAGGTATTGTTTTTGGTCAAATTTCTCGAGTGTGTGTTTTCAACATATGACCATGAATTAGGGTCCTTAGAATACAATTTTACTACTTTTACTGTCTGTTTGTGTGTCTGTGACAATTTTTCGTCCACGATAACTCCAATGCGATATATGTAAAAAATATAATAGTTGAGATTTAAGGTTATATTCAAATATGATGAAGTGATTGATTAACCGGAAGTAGTACTTTACATGAATCTTTAAACTGTTTATCCTAAAAATTTCCTCTAAATACCATTTTTTTGCAAATTACGTTAGTACTAAATATAAAGATTTTTTAATTTTCACCCGAACTACTTGTCAACTACTAGACAGAGAATATTTGATTTTAGAAACGTTAAAATATCCTATGCATTTTTACTAATTTTTTAACACAGTATTCAAAAAAATCTTGTTAATACAAAAGTAAAAATTCGCAATTTAAAATCAAAAATAACTATTTCATAAACATTAAAAAACACATAATGACAAAAATATGATTATCACATATTTTATTAAAGTGGTTTTTAAGGTTAATTTAAATAGTATGTCATCACTATTAACATGCTATTTATTAGTGTAATAGTACCGTTTGAACCCTCCCATTAAAAAAACTCGCATCCCCTATTTGGAGAATTAATATTCAGGTTCGGTAACGTGGTGTTGCGGCTTGATGCTCGGGTGTTTTTTAGTCGCGTGCTGCCCCCCCCCCCCCTCGGGCACGTGTAGCGCATGCGCGCCGAGCAGGTGGACCCGTGGTTTTTTTATCCCAAAAACGCCGAATCCGACGGCACGGGCGACAGACTTTTTACCGAGGGAGAGTGATTTATTTTTGGATGTAAAAAGATTGCTGCCTAGAGTGGTGTACTTGTACTACTACCTGAGGCCAGAATAGATATTTTTAAGAGGATTGTATTAATAATGGTTTAAGAATGAATAATTTTGAAAAAAACCTTTTTAGGGAGCAATGAATTATATATATTTAAATAAAAAATCTGCTGTGGCTACCACATGACTTCCTTGTACGCTAAATTATACATATTTTTTGCTGCACTTCATTTAAACTTATTTTATTTGAAAGTGAGATCATTCTACAGTAAATCATTCTTCAACTTCCATTCGTTTCATTTTTTCGAACATCCTTTCGAAATGGTTCATATTTTGAAAATGTTATTAAAATGTGTATCACTATGCCTTATTACTTTACACAAAATTATTTCAATCGCTCAAAAACTTGCAAAGAAAGAGATATTGTTTTCATTTATTTCGTACATATTTCTCACGAAATATATTCTGACAGTTGTCAATGACAATTTGTTATCAAACGTTTCCTATAAAAATTAAAAGCCAATTAAATTATTATTTTTATAAAGTTTCTGCCAAAAGTAAACTGCTCTTTGAAAAGGCCGATTGGAACAAAAAATGGAGGTACCCAACTTGATGTTATAGTAAATACGTAAATAAAATTTCAACATTGTTCTTGTGTTACACGAAAAATTCAAAAAACACTACGAGTGCCCTTATGGCTCTGCCGATTGCAATGGAAAAGGAAAGTACACAACTAGATATTACAGCAATCCTATATATAAAATTTTTGAATTATGCGAGATAAGTACGCAAATACATACGTACAGACATCAAGCTGATACTATTCATAATGGATTCAGGGATGGTCAAAATGGATAATTCCGTTGAAACCTGAAAAAAAATTTTCGCAGTATTTCCTTTACTTCATAAAAGAAAGTAAAAATGAATCAAATGCTTGTACATAAGTCGACAACTATTGAAATATTCAGAAAGGTAATATAATTATAATAACTCTATTTGTTATTCTATTTTAAAACGGATATTTATCAAATACTGGTTTATAATTTTATTTGGTTCTCCTTTGTAAACTACTTGCTACTTTATCTCATGACTTTGAGCAAAACTCACTTGCTTGATAGATCGTGATTTTTTTGTCAATGCCACTCGATAAATTGCTAGGCAACCAGATCTCGTAACAATTAAAAAAATTTCTGCAAAATTAAACACTTTTGATACTGTATGAAATTTACCGGTTTCAGGATATTAAGCTATTGTTTACATAAACAAAAGTAGGTAGGATAATTAGGTCATAATTGTATCGCATGTAAGTTTGACAAGTCAGTATGGTAAAAATATTACCGTACAGATTTGCCAAAATAACGTGGGACAATTGGAAAAATGTTACTCACAGGAAAATTTTATAAAATAATATTTATTAAACTATTGAATAAACCACGGATTTTATGTATCATACCAGGCCTTATGTCTTAAAATCTTCGCTCTCCGAGCTCAGAATTCAGTTGATATCTGAGCCGGTTTTGATAGTCATAACTAATCCTAGATATGTTAATTGTTATTAACACTTGACACTTCGATAATAAAGAGAACAAACTAGGTGAAGTCTAAAATGCACATTATTGAATATGAACCTTTTGCATGGTTCAAATGTTGAGAAATCCAGATTTGTAATTCCTACTGTTATTTCTTAAAATGGAAGTTAGGATAAGATTAATAACAATTTAGTTCATCCCAATACGAACAATTCGACAATATTAATCTGATAATCATTTTCGAAAACAACACCAACTAATAACAACTTGCATTATTTCTATTATAATCCTTTCATTCTATACTTTCCTAATACAAAAGGTGCCGCTTAGTTGGCGAGACAAGGTAATTTGCACGGGTTTGTAATGGATTGGCGTCGGAAAATCCTTTGATCTATTTGAAGAAGGATTAGCAAGTGTTCTTGTAAAGCACAACAACTCTTTGTTCTCAAATCTGCATAAGGGTTGCAGGTACCACAACCAACACTTTCGGTTTCTTGGATTTACAAAGAAAGTAAAATTTTACGAGTACAAAACAAAGAAATGTATTAATAATTCATTCATGCTGTTGTACAAAATTCCTAAAAACTTTCGAGTTTGTTTAACTTATATAGAGTGTTTATTTTAAGTGTATATTATTGCTATCTTGAGAACTTAAGAGCTACGAAGTCAGTTAAATTAGCAAACATTTTTTTATTTAATAAGACTGTTCCATTAGCATATATTTTTTGTTCTAACTAAATATCTGATTGATTTTTGTCAAACAAAATTCAATTATCTCTTCACATTCTTGAAATTTTTGCTTTTAAAGTTGCACCTCAAAAAAGTGTGTTTTTTGGTATACCTCAAAAATGAATAGAGATACAATCTCAACGATTATACCAGTTACATAAAAAAATGTTTTCTCCGCATATACCTTCTTTAGAACGATTTGATAAAAAATGAGAAAAACGAAAAACCTAATTTTCAGTTTTTCGCTCAAGAACTTTTTTTCTCCAAAATTTATTATTTTCTGAACTTAAATAAACATCGATGCACTGATTCCAAATTCTCAAACAGAATTTAATTATCGTTTATCGTTCTCGAAATATTTATGTTCAAAATTTGATCTAAAAAAAAGAGAATTTTCAAGTCTAACCTATTAGTCGGTCGAGATTGATCTCACCAATCAATTCTACGGGCAAAATTACATATTCAAAGGGATAAAATTTTTAGAGAAAAAAAAATGAAAAAGGCCAATATCGAAAAAATCGTAAGTTTTTCCTTTCTAAAAATTGTACCGATTGGAAAAAAAATTGAAAATTAATACACTTAGAATAGATTGTTCATTTTTTTATTAAATTTATTGACTTATTTAAACAATAGAACTACGCAGCTACGATTGTCTGTTGTTACGCACCTTGTTATCTTTATATTTGTCTTAATAAATGCAGGTTCACACCTGATTAGCATGCAATGATCAAGAATTTACGCGTGTGTGAAAACAGGCTCAGTTGTTGAAACAAACATAATTAATAATTTAATTAAGTCAGATAAATTACAATACAAATAATTATTAATCACATTTACAACATTTTACTTTTAATTTAAAGTAAAACTATTACTTCCTGATGTGGTAGTGAAAGTGCTAATTAAAGTATAACGGAATATTACGTGCTTTGATATGTGTTTCATTTTAATTTCATAAAGGATAAGTAACAGGTACGATTGTAGATTCTCCAGTTGCAACAGCTAGCTGGTTTGTCAATACTCGGATTACGGATTCCAGCATTTTATGAATATTTCCTGCGATCTTTCACGAATTTCAAATTATGTAAACAATTAGAACAAGTTGCCACACGCATCTATGATATCGTGAGAAAATGCCCCATTTCCAAAAATATTATTCCAGTTTTTGAGAAATCATAACACAGTCCGTAACGGTGAAATAATATTACCATAATTATTATAATGAGAGATGAATTTATTGATAAAATCTACGAATAGTTATTTCGTAGTACCTAACAAAAAATAAAATATATTTGTCATAGGCATATTTAGATTTTAAAATTGAGGGGTGTATAAGTTCTTACCTCAAAATAAAACAAAAAAGGTGATTTACAAAATAATTATTGAAAATTAAAATAAAATCTCATTTTAAGGTTACAAGACAATTAATATTATTGATGTAATAACAGTTTTCAATTCAAAAGAATAAATTATTTTGTAATATTTTTTGTATCAATTATTTGAAAATTCATTTTTAACATTAAATATAAAATTAGCAAATTTATCTTAATTAACTATACCTACTACCAATATCATTAAATTTTTGACTGCTCATCATGTTTTTTAAAAAAGTAATTTCCAAAATATTTTTATTTACTCTAAAAGCGGTATACTGATCTATAAATTTGGAACTTTCATTAAAATTTTTAGGCAAAATCGAATTTCTAGGTTATTGCATCAATTACGGTAACAGCAGTAAATATTAATTAGGAAAGAATATCTAATACAACTCAGTAAACAACAATTTTTGGTTTGCAGGGAAAAATATTTCTTTATCATTCTAGAGGCATTTTATTGCTGCTATGCTATTAAGATTAAGATAATCTAATTAAAATTTACAGAAATTTGTTTTGAGGGTATTAATTCAAAATTTGGGGATGCTTGGAGATAATATAGAAAAAATGAAAGAGGTCGTGAATGAAAAAATAATTATTATTATTTTGAAATAATAATCAACATATTGTCTGTTACACAATAACAACTATTTATTTACGTGGTAGCGGAAATTTATTGGGGTAACGGAGCTTTATCAGTATTATACTGTTCTCATACGTTAAATTTTTAAGTGTTTTGCATCATGATTAAAAACTAGTCGTTGGAAATTCTCGTTTCAATTGTACCTTAATTATTTGAAAGTGTTTACAAAAACAATGATATTTATGTTACTACAACATACGTACCTATAATATAAAAGGTTTTCACTAATTGAAAAAATAATTGTATTTGGAAGAATCAAGGTAATTAAACGGCAAGAATGGTTGGAAAATAAGCAGGAAAATGAGAAAAATTCCTGTAGAAGCAACTGATGAAATGCGAGGTAAAAATAATGAAAACGATCAAAGTATTCAGGATTCTTTAACAAAAGAATGCCTAAATAATTACATTCTTATAATTTCACTTTTTAACGAAAAATTTCACAAAATCCTTGCCTCATTTTCCCTTTGTACAGCTTTCTGCCCTTCTTACAACAGGAAAATTCATGCCCTTATATTTCATCCACTCTCGTTTCGGCCCTACATTAACAATCATTCAAAGAGTAAAAAACTAAAAATATTTATATTTAATGAATTTTAATAATATGTGGATGTAATATATAAAATAGGAACATACAAAAATGAAATCACTGGTAAAATATTACAAAACAAAATAAAAAGAAAATTGCCTTGTCTATAGATTACAACGATATAATCACCGACTTTGCACTTTTCAATGTATTTGCTACTTATTTTTTATAAGAAAACATTTTTTTATTGGGTGATGGGGGGGGGGGGGGGCTATCTGGTGAGGTAGTCTCAAGTGAGACGCAGTTATTGTTCGGAAATTTTAATAGAGTCCGGAAGGCTCTAGAAGATTCAGATTACTTACCATGAGGTATAAAGTGTCGCAACCTGCAGAGTGCAGAAAATACTCGAGTGTAGGCAAAGAGTTGAGTGAGCCGAGTCGAATGTGAAATAGACATTTAATAGTGTCAAATTTGTGAGAAGGATGGTGTTGTGATTTATCATTAATATATTGATTAGTATGCGTGGGCTTCCTGTAGACTCAATGAAGTAAAGATCAGTTTTCTTTCTCTCCAGCAATACATCTAAGTATGAATTATTTAAAAATCTACTTCTCTCAACACAAGATTAATTAGAGAAACCATTGTGATTTTTAAAACTAAGAATATTAATCTCAATCACAACGATGGTTTGGAAATTAGTAAAGCATGGCTTCCTATATTAAATATGTTATAATTCGGTTCTTAGTTACTTGTTTACTTGCTTTACCTTGAAGAAGACACCAGTTTATGCAGCCGAAACATTGGGTTTCTAAATAAATAATTACAAGAACTAATACTAAAAAAGTAGGTTTATTAAATGAATATTAATTAATAATTAATTTGTTAAGTGTGTTTTACAAATCATTAAATTCAATTTAAGTTATTTTTATTTAAACAAGAGTGTTTGTTATTTTTTTTTTCGTTATTTAATAAACTTATAATATAAATATTGGCATTTTAAGAGTTTTTCACTTCACCCAGATAAACAAATGTTACAATATTTTACTTGCATTGTAATAGTGCCGATGTCTAACTGCAGTCTCAAGCAAGAACTGTTATCTGAATGAATTATTTTTTTACGTACTATTTCCTACATAAAAATAATATGTGATGGTTGTGGTGTACTCTCCACTCTAACTAGAGTCTCTTCTAAAGTATAAGCATCAACATCTACCATAACACCCAGCCATAAAATATATGTAAAGGTACATATTGAGAGGGGGTGTAACGTAGAGTGGCATAGAAGAAAACAGATATGAGAGTTATTATTCCTGGCTGGGGTGGGGGTTAATAATTAACTGGTGAATGTAAGGAAGTAACTCGTCTTGAATCCGAGATCAAAGCGCGCGGTGGCTGGTGTTGACAATAGCTTTGATCTCGCGCAAGCCTCGCTAACTTCTTATTTATTACAGGCTGCAGGGGAAGGGGGTACGCGGGAGACACGTGCCCTTAACAACAAAATGCCATAATTACACTACTTACTACAGGAAAATACGAGCTACTTAAACCAGGGCAGATTATTTTACTTTCATATTATGTCCGTGCACAGAAAGATCCAGTATTGTCAATCACAAAATAAATAAATCAATAAATCATTTCAAAAAGTAATGTTAAATCTTCACAAGATTTTTAAATTCTACCTAGGTTTCATCTCAACTTAAATTTTTGTTTATTTACTTCGATTACTATTTCTTTCTCAGTCAAGAATTGCGGCAAGTAAACACAATGTAACATATTTTTTATTATAAATATATACAGGGTGGAATCGAAAATTGGACACAATGTTGTACTTGAAAGTTATTATACAGATACAAAAATATACTAAATAACAAAATTTTAGGAGACCAAGGAGGCCATTTGATTATAGAATAAAATATTTACTTAAACCAGTGGTTCTCAAGTTACAGCACACAGCATTTTTTTTTAAATGAGATTATACATATTTTTTTATACCTATTCAATTGCGTATTTATTTCTGAATTCAATCATGTAATAATTTTATATCCTTATATAATGATATATAAGGTATAATAAAAATATTAAAGAAAATGTGATAGAAATTTAAATAAATTTTTATTTTAAAATACAGTACAGCGGCTGTAAGTAATATTGTTGTTTAAATTTTATTTTTATTATTACTTACATATACCTATCTTATTCTAAATTATGTTGCTAAATGAAAATTATCCTATTTTCTCGGACTTTTTATAGTATATGCTAATCGGGGAAGTACCGAGTTTCGTTTCCCGCTAAGTAAAATCATTTATGTTCTAGTCAATATAGATGGCACAACGAAATCTGTTTACTGAAATAAAATCACTAGATCTATTGAAATTTTACTAGACCTGGTAACACTGATATGATCTCATTTGTATTGCTTTGATTTACTTTGTTTATTTTAACTAAAAGATGCGAATTTTATAGAAATTTTTATGCCATTATGTCCTAGAGGTTCAGAACCCACTATAAGTTGTACCTAGGTCCCTTACATCACCTTTTTGGATGTACCCAAACTACTTAAATTGTCTATTTTCTAGTGTCGTCGTTATTAGGTCTAGTTCATCATTTTCCTTATATTTCTGCAATCCATTTCTTCCAAGCTTTAAATCTATTCCTGTTTTCGTTCTTAATTATTATTCTATCTATCCAGTTCCAGATTTCTCTTTATTCTTTATATTTTTTTTCTCTATCAATCTCCTTTACTAGTCTCATTCGATTTATTCTTTTGCTGTGTCCAATCCACTGTATGTTTTCTAGTGTATTCGTTCGTCTCTTAAGTCTGTACTCTGTACTTTTTTTACTCAGTCTAATTTTACCTATTATCCTTCCGACAAAGATAAGTTAATTAATATCTATTGCCTATTCGTGAGCGTTTAAGTTGTAATATTTCGGCAATGGAGATCCGCACTCCGCACGAGACATACAATTTCCCAATTTCTATTTTTACGTAGTGTAATCAGTTAAGGAGAGATAAATACACATTTCTTTACTCAAGCAGTCATTAGAAAGTAGATATTGAGCTGGTTATGGTTAGTTTGTTATCTTATTTAACTCAACCATTGTTTTACTTTGGGCATATCATATGTTTATCCACACGAAAATTCATTAAGTCAATTATACCGGATAATTTTAGAACTTACATTTTACTCATGCACATAAAACTTAAATTCCATACACTTAAATATCCAATTATCAAACATATAATCATTTTTATATACTAAATAAATACACAAATTTTTCTGGCCGTCACGTATAATATGGAAATTATTGTAAGACGTTTCGAGATTTCAACGGATGTTTACAAATAAAGATTTTTACTGTATATTTGGACTATTTTGATAATGATGTCTGTTGGTCTGTTCGTCCGTATGTATGTAATATATGAAATATTGTAATTCTGCGAGACGATATGCGACAAGATTTTTCTATTTTTCGTATCGTCTCATTTTAAATATAAAATATTTTGTCTCGTCTCGTTTATTTCTAGTCTGAAATATTAATATCTCGTCTCGGTCTCGAATTTTGCCGAGATTTCTCAAGTTTTCAAGTTCGAATAGCGCAGGTTTTGACATGCACGCCATCTGTACACTGTGTTTCCATACCTAGGAAATTTTCTCTAGATTTAGGGAAATTGAACATTCTTTGGTAAATAGGAAGAAAATATATATTTAGGGAATTTTTTTTTCAGACTATAATTATTTGTATAAAACTGTAAGTACAATATAATTATCTGCTTCACCTACATTTTGTCTAAAAAATTATACCAGATGGTCATATAGGTATAAATGTACTAAAATAATGTAATTCAGGTTTCTCGTTTCTGGTTTTGTTTTTTATAGCATACTGTTACTAAAGTTACTGTAATTAAATGGCGTATGAAATTTTTAAGGTTATCAATTTAAATCTCTCAGTTGTTGATTGTTTTTAGTAACTTCATACTTAGGTTTTTTAGTGTTATAGTGACATTTAGAACGATATTATAGTTCCCATTTTTATTTATTTTTCTACTTCGGCGGCGTAGAAATTTAGTTTCTCTTGTGAACTAAATCACATTTATGACGTATGAAGACTTTTTTCATAGTTATATTTAATTAGATTATTTTTAACCCACAAATTTTAAAATCAATATTTTACACTCATTTTATTAATGTTGGTAACTATCTGACATATGTTTACAAAAACAAAAGCTACATGGATTATTCCCAATAATAATCTCAAGAGCTTTATTCTCAGTATAATAATCACAATAAGATTGGTTAATACACAATCACTTGGTAACAATGAAAAAAAAAATACTGTATTATTTAAATTTATAATGAATATTTTCACATGTGCTAAAAAAACGTATGAAGTGCAGATCACTTTTAAATTTCTAACTAGGCAATCAATAAATAAGACTTATACGAAGTTTTAAGAATCAAGGAATGATAAAGAAAGTTATTACTTTGATGGTTAACCCCCTCATGGTAAGGAATACAAAAAAATATGTATCTAATTGTGCAACTAGAAAAGTGTTCTAATTTTTATTAACAATTAAACCATCTGTAAAACAATTCCAAGTTTGAGCAATTATTCTGTCTAGAAATATTTTATAGATCCGGTGTTTGTACAAATTTATGATTATGTTTTCCTAATTATTTCCTTCCAATTATTTTCGGCACATAATAATTTTTTCTCACAGTTTTTCAATTATTACTTAACATATAAATATGTAAATCTGTATCACTGATTTCGACTCTTTTTAATTGATTATTTCCAAACATTAAATTTTATATTTCAGGAAAACGGAAATAGGAAATCCAAATTTTATGTAACAGTTTTCTTAAATAAATAAATAAATACAAACTTCATCATTATCTCCATCTGTGGCACTGCAACATTCCTAGATTCTAAATAATTTAAAGTTTTTGATTCATGACAAGTTTTACTTGATTTTATAACTGAATTCACCATTAGACCATTGATTAATGATCAACTGAATCAAGAATCAAGCTAATCCGAAGATCATCATTTGTTCTAATTCATCATTTGATTCGCAATTTTGTTTATGTTTTTCACAGTTCATATAATTTTATGAGTATGATTAAACTTTGTCAGTTTTTGTTGACATATGACGTGTAATTATATTTTTCATATCTGAAAATAAAAATAGTACAGAAAAACGAAAAAGTGAGAAATTACATGGATTCATATAGATTTGTGAAATTAAAATATTTTAGATTTATTATAACAACCAAAATCGAGGATCAAATCAAACGATCAAAGCATGATAAATGGAATACGAGGGATCAGTTGATCACTAATTTTTTTAATGATGAATTTTTATCTATTGTTTTCACTAAAAAACTGCCTCTTCATCAAATGAAGCATTTTGATTAGGGTTGCATTGATTTAAATAATATTGATTTAAATCACTTGTTCTGTAATTGTTATTTCATATTCTAGATTGGGGGAAAAAGCTTGTGGATAATGTTATCAGGTGGCAATACTTTCAAGAACTACAAAATTTGTTTAACTTCATCGATAAAACGAATTTACTGGTATATTATTTTGAATTTATAACGTAGAAATTGTTTGCACTAATGTGTGATATTTTGTTAAATTTTGAAATGTGTTACAGTAAAATCCGGTTATAATGCCTATAACCGGAAGTATCTATAACCGATAAAAATAAAATAACTTTAGCGTATGGGGGCTTTCAAACAAGTGATCATAATTTCAATATGACCGCTGTCGCTATAAGCATTTTTATAAACGGATTTTACTGTAGTTTTTTATTGTTTCTTACTACTCTTTACAATGTTTTTTTTATACTAAATGCTATTTTGTGAAACACGTTTTTGAAATTATATACTATACCTTTAAAAAAAAAATAAAAAAAATCAGATTTAAATAAAAAAATCTGATTTTTAATTTTAATTTTTGTAATAGGATTTAATACAATTTAATAAAAATTTCGTTTCTTTAATCGATTAATAATTATTATAAAAACATTTAACTCAATTTCTAGAAGGTTTACTTACAAGCAAAAGTAACTAAAAAAATATTGTTACTCTCGACAAGTCCTACCATTGGTTTAATTTAATGTGCTTATTTCTGTTACACCCTGTATTATGTAGTAGTTAAAGTCTATTCCTATTAGAAATTAAATTGGAATTATCGTGAAATTGACGATAGGAGTCAAAATGTTAGTGATAAATCCAAATAATTTAGTTCTATGTATTTACAGTTGACAAACAGCTTATAAAATAAAATAAAATTATCAACAGATATTTAAGCGATATTTGTTAGATGAAAACTAAGGAGTTGCTTTTGGAATAGTCGTGCAAGTGCTAAACCAAAAGCATATACTGCTACATATAATAGTAAAGCATCGTAAGTCACAACTTTCACTTGAAACAAAAAACTACTACTAGTTCCTACGCATGCTTGATCTCCATTCATCGTCCCCTCCAAGGGGTGTGTGTGCTCTAGTTCTCCCCTCCACTGCCCTACCCCCGGTGGAGGGGAGGCACGTTCACGGGTATTGGGTAAGGTCAAAGCTAGCGACCGCGAAGCCAAAACTCAGTAACATCGTAGTCGGCGACAGTGACAGTCGATAGCCACCGCACATACGAACGTCATGTGACTGGCGACACACACATCTAGATCAACTGTTTTGTTTTGTGAGGACTGTTTATTTATTTTCTGAGTGTTTTGGTGCAACATGCCGCTCCTACAAGAAGCACAGCCCAAAAGAGGTTAGTTACAAGAATTATAACTTTGTAAAAATGGGCAATATCTTTGATAAAAATAAAATAAATACTTAACTGAATAAAATGTTAAATTGAATTAACACACCCATATAAGTAAAAACTTAAACGATATATTTTACAAAAACATTTGTTTTATAAAGTAAATATTATTGTATATTTGTTTTTCAAATCAAACACTCGAGTTCGATTTTGACTTTTGTATGTGTTACTGTCCATGTATAGACTGTAAGCTGACAACTTGCACCACCAAAATTTAAAAAAATACAAGTATGTCTAGATACATTTTGCAAAATTCATCTTATCTATGTTCCCAATGTAATGATATGTAATATATACTTATGTTACTGTTAAATATAGAATCCAAATATACTGTAGAATATCTACACATGTCTATATATTGTATAAAAAACTAAGGTATCATAATCAAATTTTCCACATTCTATGGCTAAGCATTTTTGAGTTTCGCGAAAAATTCAAATAAATCCTTCGAGTAAAGTATCCTTTTGGTACTGCCGATTGCAATAAAAAAAGAGATATACAATGTTGTAGCAATCCCAGATACAAAATTTTAATATTCTCAATCGTTTTTGAGTTACGCGACAAATTCAAAAAAACTCTTCGAGTAAAATGCCCTTTTGGCATTGCCGATTGCAATACAAAATAGAGGTACACAATTAGATGTTATAGCAATCGCACATACAAAATTTCAACATTCTAGGGTTAATAGTTTTTGAGTTACGCGAAAAATTCAAAAAACCTTCGAGTAAAGTGCCCTTTTGACACTGCCGATTGCAATAAAAAAGAGAGGTATTTTAACATTCAACTGTTAATAGTTTTGAGTTACACGAAATATTTAAAAAACGTCATTGGTTTAAATAATAACTTGTAATATTAAAAAAAACTGATTTTATACATTAAATGTGTCATTTTGCACTACAGAATTGTGTGCTTAGATATTTCGTTATAGTATTTTCTACACAAGTAAAAGTACCTGTAAAATACATTTAAAATTAGATATTATCTATAACAATTTGTCATACTCAATGTAATATAAAAATCAGGTGCTGTTTATATAAATATTAAAAAAATCGAAATGAAGAAAACTCTGTAAGAAAATTTTTGCCCGATTACTATATCTCCTGAACCTATAGGAGACGAAGTTAAAAAATATAGTATTTAAAGAACTAATTTTTACATTTTTATTATAAATTAATTTTATGGATATTGGTAATAATAATAATAATTGTTTATTTGTATTAATATGTGTAGCACTTTTCTAGTATTTAGCATTTCATTTTTAAAAGGTTATAATAAAGAATTATAATATAATAAACAGTTTGTGCTAATTAATAATAATGGCTTACATTATTATTGCCAGAAAAAATATGAATAGGTATATGTATAATATTTTTTTTGTGCCAACAAAAAAGTTCAAACAGAAATATTTGTAGAAGTATACATGCATATGACCACCATTTTTGTATTTTTTTTTCTTTCTTTTCGAAATGTTATGTCTGAAAACAATTTGGCGCCTCCTTCCGTAATTAAAGGCCGTTTCCTTTGGCGCCAATTCCAATTAAAGATTTCGGGGAAGTCCCCAATTAATCAGAGTTTTAATTGCAATCATTACAGTCCTATCGCTTGTATATTATATGAATTATAATCAGTCCAAGTCTAACAATTATATAAACATGTGTATGTGTAACAATACGATATAAAATCTTTCTTTCCGCATAGCATTTCGTTTTCATTTCTCACTTTCAAGCATTAATTAGTATTTAATGTAATTGGATATAAGTTATGAGTTATAACTTTTCTTGAGAAAAAAATAATTTAAATAATTTATGTAATCATTATTTAAATTAACTCTGGCACTATGTATTTCAAGTTTCAATACATATTTTACTTGTATTTAAATATTTTTTATGGATCATTCATTTTACAATTCAATTATATATACTCGTAATTATTTACATATTTTTTAACCATATATTTCATAAAAATAAAAATGGTCAATATAGTGCACTCTCCAGTGCAGTTATGATTGGAAATGTCCTCTACACTACGGTATAAATATATCAACTTATTTTTGATAAAAATCAACAACAAAAATTGTTTTAATAATGTATATAAATAACGTTCCATTAAATTTACTCACTCTTAAAAAATCGCATACGATTAGAAACATCTACTTTACACACTTGTTACATAAATAACTATTTCCTACAACCTAGCATAAAGTACATACTTTATGCTTTCTTTTGAGTTTATAAAAAGGTACTTTTCCCGTGAAAAGTAGCCGTTTTTAGGCAACGTTTGAAATTAATTTTTATTAATATTTCGGTTGTAGGAAAAATATTGTATACAACATGTGTGTAACATAATGTTTTTTATCTCGTGCTATAACTTTTGCATTTGGCTATGCCTCATGCTTTAAACAGCACTCGACTAAAAAACACTTTACACACTAGTTGCATAAATACCTATTTTCTAATTATCCTTATTAACGCATATAAATATGTTTTATTATTTTTGTAATATAAGTTTTAATGTTACTGAAATACTTTATGTATATCATGTACTAAGAGTGCTATAAAATATTTAATGTTAAACAATTAAATGTGTAAATTCCTGTGTTTGGAGCCAACAATGACCTTTCTGTATAAATAAAAGTAGTTATGTTATTAAAAATCGCTCAACATTCAATTAGATTGTTTATTGAAGTCATATTTTTGTACATTCACTTTAGTCTAATTGATGTTATTTTTATGTTTTACTCAAAAATGAAAAAGAAAAACTTCAAGGTCTACCACAATATTAAAATACATTTCAATCGTATACTTATTTATTACTTACAAATACTTAATATTCATAATTAGGTGTAAATTGTATTTATTAGATCTGTGTGTATAAAAAAACCAATTTTAATATTTAAATTTATATACAGGGTGACCAATAAAACTGTTTAAGCATGGGGATCTCGAGAACTATAAGAGATACAAAGTCGGTTAAATAGACAAAAGTTGCCTCATGTGTGGGTCATTTTATACATGTTTTTGTTTTTCCAAAAATGTAAATTTTTATTTTTTGTTTAAACTTTTTTATTTCGTTATAATAATTATTTTAGGAAAGCAGAGAATTACGAAAATATTATTTTACATGTCATATCCCTATGTTCGGGTGTTCGAGTTACCGCACCCTGTATATTTTCATTTGCATATTCGGTAGAGAATTTTATTCTGAATTTGCATACTGTTAGACAATTTCTTATCGCCCATATCACACTTATTTTATCCACTGTTAGTCCCACAGTTTGAGAACCACTACTATAAAATATGATCATTGAAATGTTTTATAAAATAAAAATTGTTAATTTAACAGACTTCGTAGCTTTTATAGTTCTTGAGATAGAAATAGTGTGCCACTTAAAATGAACATCCTGTATATATACACTATCTAGCTGGCGTGGAGAATTTACCACGGGGTCATTTTTATAATAAATAATTGAAATTTGGTTTTTTAAGAAAGTATTTTACATTTTAATAAAAAGAAAATATTTTTTATATATATTCTGTAAAAATTTTGATGATAATAATTAGGATACAAGGCATCCATGTTAAAGTATCAACCGTTCCCAATTGTTTTCATTTGCAAGGCCTGCTGCCTGAGCCAAAGAAAATCGAACAAGAAATTCAGAATACGTTAACGAAGTAATCAATCCCGAACATAGCAAGCCGTGGAAAAGGGCGTATACCAAACAAAAGACGAAGACAATGGCTAATGATAACAGAACTTGCGCATTACGGCATCTTAAAACGAGCGAGAGAGATGGAACATGGACGCCAATGTGCTGCCGACAAAGAGGACGCATTGTAGAGAATAAATTAATTCGTAGTCACATGAATATTATGAATATATTAAGGTTGGAAGACCCATGCATTGGTCGACTTTCTTTTGTCTCCAGAGTTGTCTTTGATGATGGAAAGTCTTTCTACAAGATTGATGAGTTTATTAAAAACGTTTTTTAAGGATTCATTTGAATTTCAGAGCCGTAATGACTTATTTTTGATGTTCCAGAATTTCATTAAAACACTTAATGACAAATGTTCGACGGAATATTTGTTCTTTGATCTATGAGATTGTTTTTGCCGTGTAAAATTCAAAGTGAGGAAATGTCCTCAACGGCTCTTTAATCAAACAAATGTTCGTGTAATTAAATTGATATATTACGAACCTTCGATGGAGATACTGTTTCGTATACTTTTACTTCATTTCTTCCACTTCTATCTTTATTTACATCCAATATTTTGTCTAAAAGAACACTTCTAAATAAATACGAATTCTTTTTAATTTTATTTGTAATAGTATACCGTTTTGAATTTTTATTAGGTATTTGATTTGTCTTATTTTCAATAATACGACCTATAAAATTTAACATAAGTAATATAGCTCATTTAATATCATTGTATATTATTTGTATTCATATTTTTTCTATTGGACGATTCTTATGAAAACGGTACTATAACGTCTAAACAAACAATGTAGTGTAGTTCTATTTCTCAGTTTTGAAAAATTATATTCAGTGTTGTATTTAGAACATTTTATGAAATGTATAAAGACAATAAATAACACAGGTATTTTAACAAAAATAAAAAGAAATATACGGTGTGAAAAAATCTCGAATTCATTTTCATATCCAAATTCACAAAAAGCTTCAGCTCTTTCTTGAAACAAATACCAAAAATCTTTAAAGAGACAGCTGCTATATGCTTTTGTTCATTTTTTTAATACAATTTTTTAGGCATTACTAATTATTGTTATAATTCCAAGCATACGAATTTCAGTAACAGCTATTATTTACTTACATTATTTACAAAATAAGAATTACCTACTTAAGTTCTAAGCAGTTCTAAAACACAAAATTATTTTTTTTTTGTTCTGACGAGAAACTAATTATGATTGTAATGGTTTCAATGTGTATATTTTTTATATAAAGGCGCATTTATTAAAAGTTCGATCAAAATTATATTTCTTATAATGTACTGTTTAAAAAATGAACATAATTTGTTATATTAAATAATATAAAGTATCAATAAATGCAAAATATGCATTATTATTTTTTGGTATTTGGTATTCACTTTTGAGGAGACGTAAACAAATGAAAAGAGTTTATTGATATGACTAATAAAAACCACACATACAATTGCATAGAATTCACTCTTTATTATTAAACTACCAATTCATTTTTAATGTCAACAATAGTTAACTTGGAAATCAAATTCAAGATCGCCTAAATGCACAGTTATTCTAGTGATACATCACCAATAAAGTAGTAAACCTGAAGAACGTAAGTTTCTGAGCGCGAGTGATCAAATAAACCAGTAATTCATTTTTAATAACAATAACATCTTACTTGACACTCAAATTCAAGATCTACATAAATGATTATAGTGATACACCACAACCAGCCATAAAGTAGTAAAGGTTGTGAACATTAATACCAATAACAGCTTACTTGTACATCAAACACAAGATCACCTAAACGCACACTTCTAGCAACACACCACCACCTATGCGATAGTGTCGGTAGTTCCCGTCCTCGTGTGTACTCTTACTCGCAGCATCCGTATCCACATCCACTCTCCCTCTCGTATATCGACCGGTGTGCACATGAATGGGATGTGTAGCGGCAGCGTGCTCACATCCACGCGACCACCACACGTGAGCCGCACGCGAGCTCGCGCCCGTCGCTAGCAACCTGGGGATGCTTGCCTGCTTGCGGTCGCAACCAGCGGGAATAGTAAAGCAAAAAGCTGTGTAGGGGTTTTAGAGGATTGGTAATCAGAGATTATACAATTAGTAATGCATCGTAAGATAGTTAAGAATGGATGGTATTCAATGAAGATGATATGAGGTGCTAGATGAGAATATTTACAATTTGAAGAACCGCTTTGTTAAACCATGAATAACTTTAACCGAGGACCTGTGCTCGGGATTTCGAGGATTGTTAATCACAGATAATCCAATCAGTTATGTATCATCTTAATACATTTTAAGAATGGAAAATTGAAGATGACATTAGGTGCTAGATGAGAATATTAACTATTTGAAGAACCCATTTGTGGAACATTCTGAATTATGTGATTCGAAAGGGCAAATGATTATTCCTATAAATAACAATAAATCCAATATGGATTTATTTAAATTTATTAAATATTAGATGCTAGTTGATATTAAACAATAAATAAATTGACTAGAAATATGTAGTTGTATCTTGTAGTACTATTCAAAAAGACTAACTAACAAACCAAGTAGATTCCTTTCATTTTATGTACAACTTTAACTTGCATTGAGGTGTATTTTATAACTGTTTCGCTAAAAATTTAATTAATACTATTTTGCAATTCTGTATCGGCAAATTCGTTAAAATTTTAACAGAAACTGCTAAAAAAAACCGCTAAATGAACAAAAAATAGAGACACGTTTCTAGATGACAATAAAAAATAACACCTCTTTAATTTTATAATTTAAAACGTCAAATAATAGATAATGACATTAGTCGGGATTATTAATATTATTCTAATGCAAGAATATGAGTGTAATTTGCAAAAGAATAATTTTGTAACATACTTATAAATGTAATTGTTTTCTGCATAGAAATAATATTAGAATTAAACAGTCATTTACGCGACGCAAGTAATGCATTTAGATTACCCGATATATTTTCTATCGGACCTTTAAGTTTTAATCTTACAGAATGTAATTCTATACAATAAATTTTAAAAGACATCTAAAATATTATCTTTAACGGCATGTTAAAAATTAGCAGGTTGGTGACCTATGATAAAAACGCCAATTGCTGCAAAATAAACTTTGTTAATATAATAAACAACGAAAAGAGGGTACGCATCTGAAATGTAATAAGACCGGTATTGAACTTTGTGTAAATTAAAAAAAAGAAAAATTATTTATTCATTGCAAGAATTGAATATATGTTGTATGAAATGTTATCATAACAAAAAAATAAAAATAGTAAAGTATTTTATATTATTTTCCGCCGGGATTCTGAGAACCCCTAATACCCCCGCTTGGGACGGCCCTGCACATAAAAACTAAGTTAATTATTAATCCGCTTTCAAGCCACCATTTTTCATTATTTAAATAATTCCTTCAAATAATTTGATAATTATTTAACAAATATATATTTAACGTTTTAATATTCCATGTATTACTCGAAGATCATTTTTCTTGTTTCAAATTCTTAATAAAACTCTTCTGGTTACTTTATTAACTAAGGGTTCAACCTCATGTATACAAGTACTTTTATATTATTTATTTTATTTGATCTCAGGTATATTTAGTTACTTTTGAATGACATCGCCACATACCCCGCGGAAAAATCAAACAATTACCCATCCTTCGGTATTTTGATTTTAAAAGAGCATCTCCAGTACCGATCCTCCACATATCACGTGCGTTTGCATTTGTCCGGCTTGGCATTGTCACTGTTTGGACATGCGACGTCGACGCTTTGTCCTCCCGTCTTCTTGTCTCATGTCTCCTTGTCTCCGTGATTCCTCGTCTTGTAGCCTGATCGCTGCTTTGCTTAGGTAACACAACAATGCGATAGTTTCCTTTACGTATGAGAAGGCGCTTTATTCGTTCTTCCCGGATTGTGGAAACGCAACGTCTCAAGGGCGGGGGTTATTCTAACCGAAAACGGGGTGTCATGTTTAAGGCTGCTTCGATGGCTCTTTTGTCACAAGTTTTTAAAGTTGCCAAAATAAAATACAAACTGAGTATCTACTCATTATTTGGGTTTTATGTCCTTTGTCGCTTAAAAAGTAAATATAACATCACTTATTAAACAACTAATGGATATTTTGTATAGCAATCCATTTTATTCTTCTTCAAAATTATTTGTGATAAATACTATCTTCACAATTTAATCAAAGCAAAATGGGTTAATTTTCTTTTTCATACAAGATTGATCCAAAGTTTTATTAGTCTTCAATATATTGACGATTATTTCACACACGTCATTTATACCTAATCAGAATGTTTCATTTGATTCTTCCATCAGCTTTTTAATGAAAAATAGTTATTTGTTATAGTAGAGAGGGAAACGTATCTTTTTACCACTCGAGTTTGAGTGAGAGGAGGAAAAAGTGATTTCCTTTCGTCTTAGGCAACATTTTTTTCATTGCATGTTTCAAAAATCGATTTATTGGGATGAAAAGATGCAGCAACATGATAAGCTAGAAAATTAGGTTATGTAAACTTCGACGTTTAGTAAATTGTGAAAAAAAAGAATAAGGCATAATTGCCATAATTTTTTTAAAAAGATACCATTATTAAATAAAAAAAATAATATTATTTCAGTCTATAATAATATTCATGTTATAACTGTTGGTAACAAGTCCATTTTCCTCCCTCATGAAGGAAAAGTAATTTTTCTCACTAATTTGCGAGAAAGTGGAGCTTTCTATGCATGTCGTAGAAAAAAAATGATAAAACCACAGTAGCGTCGTCATGGTTATATTTTATTGATATGAAAATTTTATATTTCAACTATTATCATTCATGAAATAATCAAGCAAATATAATTCGAGTTAAGAATTTCTGTGGTAAAACTTACTCAAAATTCCTACGAAATAAGGACAACTCAAGTCAGAAATGACTCTTAAATCACTCCAGCTTCGCTGTCGTAATCTAAATTTCAATTTTAACACTCTTTTGTCTGTTACTACGCAACAAGTATTCGTAAAATTTTCCAATAAATTCATGGCTCTTATTACATTAATAAAATTTAGACTTTTTGGAAATATATTTACTTTGTAAGATCCTAGCTCAGTTTTAGGAGGATTGTTTTTGTTTGCTGTATGCCGTTTTTTGTTAGTAAAATTTACACTATTTAAGATAGAATGACAAATTATAAGTCTGGTGGCACATTATAAAATAAAAATTGCAGAAAAATAAAGTGACGCAGAAGTACATTATAAATAAAAATTGCAAATAGATGTACCTGAATTAATTTATTTAAAAAAAAAGACAAAACTATAAATAGAAAGGCTAAAATATTTCTGTATTACTAATCCTTATAAAATCTAAAAATATGTGAAATATAACGGTTTGGATACTACGGTATTATACACACATCCCTCTCTTGTACCGGGCCGTGAATACAAAGTGTCGAGTCAGGTTTGTTGTCAGACGCCGAGCGCTCGTGAAAGCGAAAGCCGTAGATCCCGTTGTTGTGCCGGGACTCCGCGCCGGGAACACGAACGGGAACGGGATAGGTATAGGATGTGTGTGACACGCCATTCACACGTGGAGACTGGATTTACATACGGGAGAAGCTGGAGACACGGGAAGACCAGGATCGCACCAATAAAACTTCTCAACTAAATAATACCAACATGTGGTGATTAGTGGTTCACTAGTTATTTTAATGTAATATGGAAATATAAAATTTATGATACATTATTGGAACGAAAACTTGGTTAAATTTCCATTTACCAATAAAAATTCTCAATGAAATAATACCAAGATATGACGATTAATATCACTATTTATTTTAATGTAATATAGAAATAAAAGATTTACAATACATTATTGGAATGTATACTTAGTTAAAGAGCTCTGACTCAAACTAAGCGAAATATAAGATCTAGGATTTAAAATTTAAATCCCCAACATTCTAATTATTAATCAAATAAAAATACCGCTATATTCAATTGGATACAATATTGGAACGTACACTTGATTAAAGAAATCTGACTCAACTCAAACTAAGTGCAATATAAGATCTAAAATCAAATCCCAAATTCGCTATTATTTAACTTAAATATCTCTGCATTCGATTGAATTGGAATTAACTATAAACTGTAGATTTTTTACAGAGGCTGTAAGCTTACAACTTACACTAGTAAAATTTGTCACGAAACAAGTACCAATCTCATTTGAAGTTTTGTTCCATCTAAGAATGTCGTGTCACAGATGATGATGATAATTATTAGTATACAGCTATTAACATACCTAGGATTGTTATGAATAACATAACTGCTGTAGATATAAATTTGAAATCCGCACTTGTAGATTTTAAGATATCTAAGGTCTGGTATGATTCATAACATCCGTGATTTATTCAATAGTTTACCGGTTTCACGTTAATAATAAATATTATTTTATAAAATTCTCTTGTGAGTAACGTCTTTGTGATCAAGTATGTATGGTTTGATATGATGACGATTGTCTCATGTTTTTTTTGACAATTTTGTACGGTAAATATTAATTAACATACTGATTTATCAAATTACATGGTATACAATTATGAGTTTGTTACCATTTTTACTTTTGTCTATGTAAACAAAAGCTTAATATCCAGAAACGTGTAAAATATATAACATACATCTTATTACATAGTATTGGGTGTGTCGTGTGTCCTGTAAAGGACGTTTATTACGGGCAGCGGTGGCTCATTTGATCTTGCTCAGACTTTATTTGAATGAATTGTTAGATCTGAGATTCAGATCTGGGTTCAAGTAATTTGAAATAAATTATATGCTGTAGGTCCCTTTCTAAGGCCTGACAACATACTCCACCAAAATAAAAGTAGAAATTTTTATTGAACCTGTTAGGGTTGTTTTATAAATAACTACTGATAATTATTGGTATGAATATTTTTCTCATGTCTAATTTCCTGTGTCTTTCCAGATTTGATGCTGTCATCTCAACGCGAGATCAAACCAGACCCAGAAGAACTCTCCCCCCTTCCGCTAAACCGCTTCCCCCTCCCAAACACCGCGATGTTCACCCCCTCCCAGCTTCTTGTGGCGAGTCAAACAGCGGCCCTGATGGCTGCTTCCGGTCTGGGTCTGCAAGCCAACCCGGCCTTCTTCCACCCGGGGCTCTTCGCCTCCGCCTGGACCCCCCAGTCCCCCCCGAGCCCGCAGGGGGAGCCCACCAAGCGGAAACTCCACAACAACAACAACGTCGTCAGCTCCTCCGTCGAGATCAAGCAGCCCAAGCGGAAACAGAAGAAGATCGAAGAAGAACGACTTCCTCTAAGTCCTCCCAACAGTGCCACAAGTCCAAGTAGCGAAACAAAAGAAACAGGCAGGGATAAACAATTCACTTGTGGTGTTTGTAATAGAAGTTTTGGGTACAAACACGTTTTGCAAAATCACGAGCGTACTCACACTGGTGAGAAACCTTTTCAATGCCCAGAATGCCATAAACGGTTCACCAGAGATCATCACTTGAAAACACATCTTCGTCTGCATACTGGAGAACGACCATACTCGTGTGAATTCTGCGATAGACAGTTCGTACAAGTTGCCAATCTTCGCAGGCACTTGCGAGTTCATACTGGTGAACGTCCTTACTCTTGCGAATACTGCACAGCAAGATTTTCCGACTCCAACCAACTAAAAGCTCACGTATTAATTCACAAAGGTCAAAAACCTTTCGAGTGTGAGAAATGCCAAGGCAGATTCCGAAGAAGACATCATTTACTGCACCACAAGTGTGGTGCGAAAGAAGAACGAGTCATTACAAGTCCGTTCAGACCTACAACAGTTGGTAGCCCATTCCAAAGCGACGCAAGCGACGAAACCTATCCAGAAGACACCCCTAAGTTTGAAGAGAAACCCAACGTGATTCGAAGACTTCCGCGGCCTGTTTCTCCGTTGATAAGTCTTCCCCTAAGAGTAGCTCTTCCGGAGCAAACCGAACCTGAAGACCTCTCCATGAGTACCGGGCTTCACAGTCACAGCAGCGGAGATTCTCCTCTGTCCAGGTCGCCCTGCTCTCCCGATGTTGAAGAAGAAGATGAGTTGGATGACGCAGCTGCTCTCTTCTTGAAGAGACGGACCATGTCCTAGTCTGATTACGGGTATGTACAAAATTGGGGGTTGTTGAATATCAAATCTGTCTCTTTCTAACATGACACACAATCAATTTATTTTAATTTATTTTAAGGTTATGTTTAGTTAAACCCAAAGATACATTAGTAAAAAGAGATTTATATATGGAATTAAATGTATATATTAGTATAAGTTAATAATTTTAATATTTGTGACAAAATGAATTGAATATATTTGTCTCTTTTGACTTAAGTACTATTATGATTTTAAATTGATATTGGGATTGACTATCTTTTTGTCAATCTTACTATTAATTTTCTGAACAGTATCATATAACTTGGCAGTGTTCATTTCCTCTTAACTGCCAACTTATATGGTGTATTACATCAACGATCTTCATAGAGTAGAGTAGAAAGAGACAGATCTTGGCTTCACTTCCCGCCTGAATTTGTGTTTAGTTGTGTATATTGCCAGGATGTTTTGTACAGTATGGTATGCAAGTTCCTTTCCGATAGATAGACAATGGCACTATGAACTCAGGGTATCAGTGTGCAAGTTCCTATTTTAGTTACCTCGCTAACCTATGTTCTATGTACAGTGGAGTACACGTGAATTTTGTTATTTAATAAAGTTTATTTAGTTATTGTTAATTGTATGTATGACTGATGCAAATTTACAATAAATATTTTTTTATTCATACATTTTTGTTTTTTATAATTTTTTTTTCAGCACCTTTTTGTTTTATAAACAGTAGGTACACTTTTTTTACGTTTTATTATTATTATTATTTTAAGTTCACAAACACAATCAGAGGCGACTCGTATATATTTATTAATTTATTTATAAATGTTTATAGGTAATAATTAAATTGATCATATCTTATTATGTAAAAAAGATAAAATACATCTAGCAACCCTAAGAAGGGTGAAGAATGCTTGCAGAACTGTGTTTATCGCAGTGTCATATCCTATAGCAAGATAGCTTATATTGATGCGCGCGCAAGCATTTACACTCACAGTGAGAAGCGTAATTCGGCACTGCAAAACAAGCAGTTCCTTTGTTAAATCAGTAGTAACGAAACAAACATTTAAGTATTTCTGAAAATTTAATAACTTGCAGCACCCCCCCCGGATTTAAAGCCACGAGCCGCCACTGATCACAGTATTTCAAATCAATATTTAATTAATAATGCACTCTCCACAAAAGCTATAAATGTACATGTTCCAAAACGGTTACCCATCTAAATACAAAATATAAAATCAACTATTAGTACAATTTTTTACATCAGTTAAGAATTTACAAAATTACATCTAATAAGCGACTTATTTACAACAAATATCATTATAATTATTTAAAAAAAAATGTTGACAACCCCAGTAATATATACATTTGATCGTATATATTTTTATTTATAATACAAAAGTTTATATAAAAAGCGAATATTTTCTAATGGTAATTGATTTATATCTTGCTTAGACATAAACATGTCTTTTTATAAATTCTATTTTGTCACTATTATTTATTCAGCATTTCAACATTATATTTAGTGTTGCCGTCTAGATATTTCATGTTTTTCATTATGCCTACTGTACGTTAATAATAAAAATAAATATTTAATTAAATTAAAATACATGGTTGAATTCAGAAAAAAATATGCTATCTAATAGGCATAAAAAATATCTATCATTCCATTTGAAAAAAATTTGCTTTGTATTATAACTTGAGAACCACTAGTTTAAAATATTTTCTTCTCTGGTAGAATGCCCACCTTGGTCTCCTACAACTTTTTTCTATAGTATTTTTTTGTAACTATAATAATGAAGAAAATAATGGTGGTGGTCGGTTTTGGTGTTACACCCTGTATATATATAAAATAAAAAAAATCAATTTGAATTAAATAGGATTGCGTTGACAAGAAAACTTTTACGTTAGCTGTGAAATTATGGGTGCTCCATAATTTTAATAATTCATAACAGAAATCTTGGCTATTGTTTTCAAACTAAAAACTGACCACTAAATTTCAATTTTAAACACTATCTTAGATAAGATATATTATTAACAAAAGAAATTTTTAATGCGAATTTTGAAGATCAAGATCAATAATAATCCAAAACTAATAAAATATTTACTTCCCACAATGAAGTCCTACCAACGCAATAAAAATTAAAATTTAGAATATTCAAATAATATACAACAAGAGTTGTCGTTGCTGTTACCACTTATTTATCGATTCCCTGGGCAAAATGTAATATTTGAAATCATTTATCGAAATATTACGAGCAGTAAGGACTTTTTACCGGTTAAGCGTGATTTTAGAGATAGATCTCTGCCTGCAATGTTTATTATGTTTTGTACACCCGCATTACAAAATTAAAAATTTCTTTAGTTGACAAGAATTATCATTATTAAATGAAATTTTCATCGTTACTAAGTTACCATTTCTTTCCCGATTCCTCCAGCAGTAAGTAATTTTCAAAATCGCTTACCGATCAGTAATTTGTAAACATAACTTATTGCTTTGGAAATCTAATTGAGTAATAAAAAAACAATCAATTCAATCGAGCAAAAATATTAATTATACATTTCACCAACAGATAATAATTTAAATTTAAAACATTGCAATTTTTTTAAGGCAATATATTATTTCTAAACTGCTCTACATTTAAATCATTTTTGAAATATTTGTGAAATTTTCTAGGAAGCACTTAAAACATCCCTGCTTTTAAATTTACTACCCTAGCGGTCTAGAATTACGTCTTCGGTCTGTACCTGCTCTATGCGAATTTCTTTTTGTTACACTTTAAACCATAAAGTTTTGCAAACCTACCAAGGTTATTTGCATATTATTCTTTCTGCAATAAATATTCCACCGCCTTGCAGACGTTACTGTAAGATTACTTCAAGGCCGAAATTCTGTTTAGCAGACAATAAGGGAGGAACATAACTGTGGTAGTTTGCGTGTTTGTGGGTTTATGGTTAGTCCAGATATTTGAATATTCTGGTAGAAATTTTATTGCCAGTGGTTACTGGTCAGATTAGGGCTACAAAATATTAGGGTATATTTTCGGAAGCTGTTTATATTTACCCCAGAAATATTTGCACATTTGAACAATTATATCTATAAATTATAAGAATATACACGGTTAGTCATCGAATTTCCCGTCTTCGATATCTCCGTTGTCGTTAGAAATACAGCATAAATTTATTAACAGAATTTACTCGTCCACTCAAGGAGCATAACGTAAAATTATTTTTACATTATACAGGGTGTTGCATTACGGCTCGACGAGAATTGTTTGCCTTTTTTGAACATCCTATTTATTTTTAATTTTTTTTTAATTGTATTATTCTCTCCTATACGGACATATAAATTTTGATTTAGTTTTTTGCGGCGTTGCCAAGTTATTTCGTTTATACTCTAAAAAAGAGCAAATACACGCATTGCTTTATAAAGACATACTGTTAGTTGTTTTAATAGTAAAAATTACGAATTATTTTTTCCGTACAACTGTATCTATACTCTATGTTCTCACATATTTTTTTAAAATGTAATTATTCAGGGTGTTCAATAAAGCGAATCAAATTTACACAATTTAAAACGACTATAACTTGTCATTTTCAAATGGAACACCCTATATTATATAATTCAATTGGGTGTTTAAACTAAAGTACCCGATATCACTTCGCGAAGTTAGCCGAATAGTAGCTAAAGTAAAACTTTACAGACTCTTTATGTCAAAATTTGACTTTACGGACTCATCTATGAAACTAAATTAACCTATATTTTAATAGTATTATATTTTTGCAATTTATTTTAGCACTACCTAAAATAACAATCATATCATTCAATAATATTATTGGTGAATTTATTTATTATTTACCTTTGATAATAATTTATCTGATTTCATGCAGACGATGTCTAAGCAGGTGTAAACATAAATGAGAATTATAAAGAAATATTTCTTTGACAGTACGTTTGTTATCACAGTCATCCCCGTCTCAATCGCTAGCTGCCGTTTTACAAGCACATAATGCTATTTATTTATATTTTTAATTAATAATTGAATGATTTGGCAAAAAATATAATGAATATCTAAGGACTAAAGTATTTTTTATTACTCACGTGATTTATTCTCCTTGGCTATCGACTCGTAAAATAAATTCCATATGCGTAATGAAACAATATACTTTAGTTCCTGGATATACAAATAACTATTATTCAATATTTTTAAGTAAGACCAATAATATATTTTGGATTGGACATTCGCTAATGTGTTAATAAATAGCAGGGTTGACCTGATTTAAATCATTTCATTAAAATCATGATTTAAATCACGATTTGAATTAACTGATTTTTTTAATAAAAATCATTGATTTTTATTAAAGATAAAAAAAAATACAAATTAAAATAAAAATTTAATTATTTGCTACAGAACTATTAATAATAACGAAAATATGATCTGTATATAATAATATCTTAAAATTAAATGATATTTTATCACTTTATTTGTCATATAACAGAAGAAAAATGTAAGTATTTAAAAGTATATCTAAAAGTAAAAATTCTTTGTTACTCTCTTCCTAGTTTTATTTAGATGAATTGTTTTGATCTTATTACAGATTTCGTTTTCGTTTATGAAATAAAATATTAATATTGCTTTTAAAAAAATTAAAAAGTTCAGTAACATTTAGATATCTAAATAAAAAAATCAAAAAAAGCATGATTTATATGATTTTTTTTAAAAAAATCAAAGATTTTTTAATTTTTAAAATAAATTATGTTTTTTTCCAACCCTGATAAATAGTACTGGTATATTTTTTCGTATGCTATTTTCAATTTTGTGTGTGGCCTTATTTGCGAACTACTTATATTTCCTTTAAAAAACTAACAATTAACTACCCCAACCTTTGCAAATCTGTCCCACCGCTCTCTCATTTCGGAGCTTTCCAGGAAAAATACTTAAAATTAGGCGGCTATGAAAAATGCCCGCAAAAAACCGGGGTGTGTGAGAAAAAAAGTTCACTGACCGTCTGCTCGACGCTTCCTCAATCGCGAGTCTCGTCCTTACGCGCGGGGGCGTAAAGGCCACGGACACTGCGAAGGGCATTGCCTTGCCCACAGATTCCGTGGATCAAATTTCCAGCTTACAATCTAGCGGGGCTTACATCAATGAAGAGGAAGTATAATAGAATAAATACTGGATTTCAATATTTACTTCGTTTTCATGTGCAAATAGTATTTTTTATTGGAACTTAATACCTATAAAAGTTTATCACTTTGGCAAAAACCACTTATTACACTATTTGGTATTATTGAACTATTAAAAGCTGGGTTGGCATGAAACACGATTTATTTAAAAAATCAAATATCATTTTTTTTTCATTTTCAAAGATACCTGCACTTTTTAATTGTTTTAAAAGTAATATAAATATTTTATTTTATAAACGAAAACGAAATCTGTAATAAAACCAAAACGATTCATCAGAATAAAACTAGAAAGAAAAACAAAGAATTTTTACTTTTAGTTACACATTTAAATAGTTACATTTTTCTTGTTATATGACAAATAAAGTGCTAAAATATAATTTAATTTTAAGATATTATTGTATACAGAGTAGATTTTAGTAATTATTAATAATTTTGTAGGAAATACTGAAAACTCTATTGTAATATGTATTTTGATAAAAATGATTTTCATTAAAAAAATCAGTTGATTTAAATTATGATTTAAATCGTGATTTAAATAAAATGATTTCAATTAGGGCCAACCTGTGTATAATATTTACAGACAAGAAAAATATACCGATTTTTTAAAATAATAATTGATCTTTATACATTTCATCTGAATAATTATAAACAATATACGGGGTGTTCATTTTAAATGAGGCACCTTTGCTATCTCGAAAACTATAAGAGCTACGAGATCGGTTAAATTAGCAAACAATTTCTATTTTACAAGACTATTAAAATGAGACAAACATTTTTTTAAAAACAGTGGTTCTTAAGATATGGGGCACAAATTTCTTGATCGACTCTAAACCATGAATAAATTTAATTTACCATTAAAAAAATCAATGATCAACTGATCCGTCGTACTCCATTAATCAAGTTTTGATCATCTGATTTGATCCTCGTTCTGATGTATTGACGGGTGTATTTATATATACGAAATTTTGGCTTTTCATTCTTCTTTGATATTTTATTTTTTTTTCAGATATAAAAAATATAATTATAAACAATGTGAATCAACTTGGTGAATTAGAACAAATGTTAATTTACAGATCAGCTTGACTCTTGAATCAGTTGATTATTAATCAATTAACTAATGGTGAATTTTGCTGTCTGCTAGTATTACTAATTTTGCAAAGTCTACATTAATATTTTTAAAAAAATATTATATCAGACGTCAATATTCCAAAATAAAATTTTTAAGAATTTAAAATTTTCTAAAAATCTGAAGAATACTTTATCGGTATATTTCTGGGGTATATTTATATATTTTATCATATCTATGTATATTTAAACACCAGATACAAGGAAGTGGTATTTTAGCGTCCCCGATAATATTTAATCATGGTATTTAACAGATACAATTTGGTTATCAATATATTTTATGTTGTGCCTATATTTAAAATTTTATATCTTACCATATTTAGTATACGAAGAATTAAATCTATTAACAGAAGAACTACTAATAATAGTTATTTATGGTACAAGTGTGTTACATTATAAATAAGTCACCTGAGAAAATTTAGTTCACGAGGCCAACTTAGGTATTTTTCTCAAATTATTTAGGTAATTAACACACGTGTGCCATACAATATTTTATCCAACACCTTTTAATCATTGATATAAAATATATAAGAAAAATTGACAATTTTATATAAAAAATCTGCACATTACCTCCCGCCACTGTAGTAATATAGTCTATAAAAATTATTTACTACATTAAATAATAATAAATAAAAATTAGTTTGTTCAGAATATTTTTAATTTAATTTAACCCTGAAATTTTCTTACATCAAATGTTAATACTATATCGAAAACCAAAGAAAACAGTTATTTTTGGCATAAATAAAATCTTGTTGTATTGTACAATAAAAAAACTTCATATTTACTTATATTATCTTTGAAAATTAATTATGTCAATTTTGACAAACAGCATATATGACAAATTTTGTAAACATATGAATAACTCATATGTTTTATAGAAATTCATCAGCTTGAACGATATGTAAAGTTAATATATTAATATTTTTTTTCTGTTTAGCCAGAAGTTATATACATATGTAAAGTGTAATTATACAGGCCGGTAGAAAATTAAATAGTCCTTATGTTTAATAATAACGTAATTTGCGTAAAAAAGGAATTTAGAGGCGTCTTTTTGGGAAAAACGGTTTAATGCTTATTCATGTAAATACTACTTCCTGTTTACCAATTGTAGTCAAAATCTAATCAGTTCATCATATTTGAATATAACTCTCAAATACCATATATTATATTTTTTACATGTGTCGTATTGGAGATTGGACGAAAAATTGTTACAGACACACACATACACTCACAGACACATACACACATACACATAAAAATAGTAAAATTGCATTTTAGGAACCTTAATTCGTGATCATATGTTGAAAACTCACACTCGAGAAATTTGATCAAAAACAATACCTCCCTTATCTATATACTGATAGGCGGGAGGTAAAAATAATGTGGAAATTTTTTATAACATTGTTACTATGATATGGACCAACAAACAGTAAATTATAATTTCTAACACACTAGTGAGTTATCACCTAAGTAAGTTGTTTACCTAAAAATACTACATTTATAGCGTTATTATTACACGGTGTTGGATAAAAATATTGAAATAGATAATAAATACCCTCAGTTAACGTAGATAGAAAGTGACTAGTGACTATTTATCTACTTATAATAGGTAAGTGACAAATTAGACCGACAACTTTTTGAAGGGGCAACAAACCTAGTGATATTATAACTAAAAATTCTTTTCATATTTGAAGTTGCAATTCTTTATCTTCGATGACTTTTAAAACCGATTGTCATTTATTCCTCGAGGGCGACATTTCTAAACAATTTGACAAGGGTTACCCCTTAATCCCTTAGCTAAAAATCACTCTACCTTTGCAGAAAATTCTAAAAGAAAGAACTACATTTCCTAATCTAGATTATTAACGACCATCCCAAAACAAGTTTTCCGTAAGCAGCACTCGTTCTAACCTCAAACCCGCTGTAAACATAACCTGAAATGTCAATTCCTTGAGAGGTTAGAATTCCTCGTTGGTTATTGGCGGAAGAACAACATGAATTACGTTTTTTGACAAGTGGTAATCAAATAATAATGACAGAAGAACGACGAGGCACCCTTTCACTTTTTTTAACCGCCTGCTTGATGGTCGAGTAAATTTTTGATGCGTGACTGTTTTGGAACAAATGATGTAGGATTTTGTTTTTATACTTTTATTTTGTTTCAGTTTTTACTTTTTGTGAAAGGTTATATATTATTATAAAATAACATGTGATGCTTTTTTGTTTTAAGTAAATAATTGTTAACAAAGACCAATTATTTCTAAAAAAAAATTACAAAATGCAATTATTTAACAGACACTCAGACTGATATGGAGACTACATTAAACACATTTTATTGTTCTTACTATTATAAATAATATTTTCCAGTCAAAGACGAAATTGTGTCATAACAAAGAAAGAAAAGTCACAGATTATACACTATTATGTATTTCACAAAACAATAATAGTCAAAAATACTAATTTTTAGGAAAATATATTTTTTGAATAACATTTTGTTTTTGTTTTTACTTGTTTTGTGTAAGGTTAAATATTATTATAAAATAACATGTGATGTTTTTTTGTTTTAAGTAAATAATTGTTAACAAATATCAATTATTTAAAAACATAACATCAAAATAATTAACTTTAAATATTTTAGTTGAAAACACAATTACTTAAAAAACACTCAATCTGATATGGAGAGTGCACTAGCTACATTTTTATTTTTATTATTATAAATAATATTTTTCCAGGCAGAGAAGTTTATCTTTTTATGAGTGTGTTATAAAAAGGAGCTTCAATGACGAGTCAAATAACTACTATTTTTCTGATAAACATCGAAAATATATTTGCAGCAGAGAAGACACAGATTGTACGACGTTATATTTCAATGGTCAAAAATACAAGTTTTTATGAATGTATGTTTTTCCTTTTAAAATATATTTTGGTTAACATTTTAATCTTAGAATAACGAATTTCTTTTATATAATTTGAATAAAAACGATTTGAATTCAATACTTTTTGAATATAAAAGATTTGTAACGTCTGAAGTATTTGAAATTTAGGAAATAGGGAAAGAATTAATAGAAATATCTAACGGAATTTTAATTCTATTGAAATCAACTTATTGTATCATTTCAAAACCTGTTAAGTGACCAGTTCAAACATGAAATACCCTTCGAAGTAATCAACCCCTAATACAAAAGGGTTAACAGGTTTTCGATAAGTCAATATAACCTCAAACTTGTTTGACAAAGTTTTTGTATCATAGTGCCATTGTAAAAACAAATTTTGTTTATATAACTTACCATTTCTCCTATTGTTGAATGTTGTCAAATCTAAAACAAAACTATATGTCAATATTTCAATTTTTGTTAAATGTTCGATTGTTTCAAGGTTACCAACCTAACCTAGCAAATTTGTAAATATTAGGTCTCTGTTTTGTATGTGTGAATGTATAGAATGTAATTGTTAATTGTATATTTTTTCTTGATGGGACCTTTAAGAATATATTTTCAAATGGTAGATTATAAATATATATGTGAAGTATTTTTTCTAGATACTTAAATGTGCCAGTTTTGATTTGTTCATACAAGGTTTATACAAATTATAATATTGAAATACATTATTGCAACTGCATCATAATTATTGTTTAACAAACTATAAAAAACAACGATTCGCTACAATTTTTATACACATGTGTATACGTATATTTTTCTACGACCACTAATATAAATAATCATTATTGTACAACTTATAGGTTATGTAAATGTCATTCGCCTTCATCTCGTTTAGTAATTCTCGCATGCGTTAAAAAACTACCTTTGTTTCCTTACTTAACACATAAATAGCTATTAATTTATTATTCTGAAATGGACAAATTGACATAGATGTTTTTATGTTTTGTGGTTGGCGCTATTTACTAGTGATATATCAAATATTTCGTTGTAAGTTGTGATCGTGGTGTGATCGAAATATAGTCAAATGGTGGTCGTAGAAAAATAATTCGAGTTGTGCATTTCACAACTCTTAATATGTAATGTAATATTACAGCACAAGAGCCACTAATGCAGTTCGTACAGTGCTCTAACATCACAAGTTCTTTAAAGAATTATACACTAAAATCATGAAATATTTTGTTTAATAATGTAATAATATTTGTTAATATAATTTGTATAAAACCTAACTTTAATATTACCTTCAATTTTTGGGATTTGCCAACAAACAATAGTACAAAAAGATAATAACATTATGTTAAAAATATCAAATATATATAAATCAATTTTTTATTTCACAAATTGAAGGTAACTTGTAAATCTGATACAGGGTGATTTTGTTCTCCAATAGTAATACGAAATAGAAGTGAAGTCACTGATGACTTCACTATAGATAACCTTTTTCTAAAGTAAATGTATTGAAATTAGCTCTAAATCTAAAGTAATTCCCATATAATGTTACTGTAATATATGTGTATATTTCTAATGTCTATGGGAAACAATTTTGGATCTTGGTGTAAGGAATTTCGGCCTCTGGTCTCTGGTTGTATTAGTGTTTAAACACCGAATTATACCGCAACGAAAATAATCAAAATGTTTACATTTTAGTTCGATTTGTAACCAAATAGTTCTACTGTTCATTGCTTCTACAATATTTACTTTAAAAAAGCTAATGTGGACACAACATGACTTCTTTATACACTTATTAAATAATACATATTTTTTCTGCACTTAATTTAAACTTATTACATTTGAATGTGAAATACAATCCTACAATCAGACCCACATACAAAATTTCAATATTCTACGACTAATCATTTTTGAGTTATGCGAAAAATTAGGAAAAATCTTCAAGCAAAATGACCTATTGGACTGCCGATTGCAAGAAAGAAAAAGGTGCACAGCTAGATGTTATAGTAGTCCTACATACAAAATTTCAACATTGTATGACTAATAAGAAAAAATCAAATGTTTCCTACAAAAATTAAAATCTAACTAATTCATCGATTCTGTTCACGCACCTGTAAATTTATAAATTTGTAAATATTTACCTTACAGACGATCTGTACATAGACATTTACAAATTTACAGATATGACAATTCTGATCGTATGTCTGTAACGTTCTGAGTTACAAATGTTAAAATGTTAGGCTATGTTTTTGCAACTCACTTTACATTAAATATTTTGATGTCAAAATAAAAAAAATTAAATTATGAAAAGTCACTATTCGGAATTAAATATTCTTTACATAAATATTGTGCAAGTATTATTCTGGAATTTTTGATTTCTACCTATATATTCTTATAAAAATGAAATTTAGACATAAATAATTTTTATATTGATCTAAAGAAATAGATAAAAGAAAATTTAAGAAAATAAATAAATAAATCAAAATTTTTAATGATTTGTAATTAGTTATTTTATTTACGAAATTACTATAGCATCTAGTTATGCACCTTCATTTTTTGTTCCAATCGGCATTTCAAAAGGATAGCTTATTTTTTGGAAAAACTTAATAAAAGTGATAATTTAGTTTGATTTTCATTTTTGTAGGAAACATTGGATTTCTTGTTAATACATTGATATTGACAAATGTCAGAATATATTCCTGAGAAATATGTACGAAATACATGTAAACATTATATTTTTTTCAGCAATTAAAATAATTTTGTGTAATACAATAAGAATAGTGATAAACATAAATAAAATTTTCATAAGATTCATTTCGAACGTTCGAAAATATGAAACGAATGGAAGTTGAAGAACGATTAGCCATAGAAAGATGTCACTTTCAATTGGAATAAGTTTAAATGAAGTGCAGCAAAAAATGTGTCTAATTTAGCGTACAAGGAAGTCATCAGGTGTCCCTATAAGATTTTTAATTTTACAACGAACCCTTTTTGAATTTCTAAAATAAATTCAGCGCATTGAATAAAGCTCTCTGCAATATATGCAAGTGACGTATTGAATTAGTTGTAGAAGCAATGGATAAGAGAAGCATAGACAGTAATGTAATAATAGTTCTGTCCCCCACAAGGTACAAAGCAATCTACCTCTCTACAAAGTACGAAATATACGATACAATCCATGACGCAAGCACAAGACTGATTTTACATAGTCCTAAAGTAGATTCAAATATAAATATTGTTACTATAATCAGTACGTTCATAGTTTATTTGCTGTACAAACTACTGTATATACCTACAAACTGTTAGTCTTCTGTTCGAGAGTGCCATCTATCGGTCACTGTGGAAACCAAACTCAACCCTCTTTGTGATGCACTCAGAAAGGTTATAACATAACCTAACCTCAAACGCACTCGATGTTTCTTCTTGGGCCGTTTTGTAAATTGATGTACGATTTTTCCATGTCGACAAATATTTTATTATTAAAATGTTCTTTTAAACATTATTGTGTGTTTGTTATTTCTAACCCTTAATCCTTCATAATAACATTACCACTGACGTCACAATAGTATATTGTGCAACAAGTGCAGAAAGTCGCCTAATTTTGCACAAGAGGCACACTAAATAAAGAAAAAAAGGTAGTTATTTAACGCATTCGAAAATTACAAATCGAGATGCGCAGGTGAGTTTTGTAAAAGCGAAAATTGTATAATCACTTAATTTGCTTACATATTTCTTACAATATTTTTTCTACTTTATTATCCTAATTTCAATTAGATTATTAATAATATAATGAGATCATTATTTTACGCAAAATCAAATTGAAAACTAGGTATATATAGAAACATTAACATTTACAAAAATAGAATATTTAGTTCATATTATCTGTACAAATATTAATAATGTGGTTATTACATTTATTAGATTCACAGAGACTCATGTTTTACAATTCAAAAAACTTTAATGACAACTTTATTTTACATCTGTTTATAATAACAATTTATTATATATTGTAGTAACTTGTTAACGCACAAAATTAAGCAGTCCTTGGTATTGTCTTTTTTCTTTATTTTGCAAATGTCATCAAAATGTCAAAAATTCATCCTTTCAAAGACATTTTTATACTTATTCAAAAGTAAGTAGAAAAATATTGTATGAAACACGTAAAGAAACGGGATGGTTATTTAACTTCTTCTCTTTACAAAACTCGCCTTCGTTTAGTAATTTTCGCATGCGTTAAATAACCACCTTTGTTTCCTTACTTATTACATAAATAGTTATTAAAAAATAAATTTTCAATTTATCAACAATTATCCTTTGTTCACTTTAATTTGCACATAAAATCTTCGTTGGAGATTTTCATTTGTTTACAAGTTTAGTGTAACGTCAGGTATAATGTTTATTTAATATGCTGTATTTTTTAGAACAATTCGATTAGTTCTTTAAGATATGAGGTAAGTACAACATTTAATTCAATAATAGTACAATGACCTATCAAATATCATCTATTTTTGTCTTTTTTGTAGCTCTAATGCGGGTAGTTTGTTAAAAATTCTAAAGAACCTTGTAATACAAACGAAACCGTATTCAATCTAACAGAAAACTAATTACATATATTTAATTGTTTATAATATTTTTATAATTGCTGGGTGTGCCGATATGCTTTAGATATTTTTATCGGCGTGTGACAAAAGCGCACCAAATGAACATTTCAAAAACACGTCAGTATCTATATAAATAATTGAAATGTTCACATATTAATAAATTTGATGTAATCATATATTCAATGATGGAATAAAATAACATTAGATTAGGTTAGTTTAGATAACTTTAGATTTGGTTAGGTTAAGTTAGGATAGACCATTCCAGATCACGTGACTTTGACGGATCGGCCATCTTTGTTGGAGGGCATGCAAACTCCAGTTTTATATGGCAGTAAACATATAATAACTGATATAATTGAAATTAAAGTAAATTTTACATAAATTTCAGATATGTTGAGAATATATATATATATATATATATATATATATATATATATATATATATATATATATATATATACAAGTAGATAATAATACTATTCTAAATAGCGAATGAAATTGGTGTGCAGTGTTTTAAATTGATTTATGAAGTCTGACAAAGGTTTTTTTCGTGTTTTAAACAGTATGTAGTTTGCTTGGATTTAAACAACATCTTTAAGGGATAACATATGCCATTTATTAATGGCAACGACAGTTTTTGGAGTGAGGTGCAACATGCTGCTTTAAAGTTTGATACAGTTATTCGTCCTGTTCCGAACTTAAACCAAAGTACTGGAACTCTAGTCCATACTAATTGTATTTACAGCATCACACTCTTCTTTAGTTATAGTCAGAGTGACATCTTTAGCCAATGACAACCTGTTCTAAAGATAAATTTAAAGAATGCTCGTTGAACAAATTATTAGTTCCATAGGTAAAGATGATTCCGATGTAACTTGGTCGTCATGAACTTCAGAAGCGAACGGTTCCACAACACGAAATATAGCTGAATCAGTATCAGTTTCTTGCACACATCGAAGAAATTTTTCTAAACTCTCTGTTGCTAATGTGGGAATTAATTTGGACGAAGAAAAAAATTGATATTTTTTCCCCCAATCTAAACATCTAATTTTTACCATTGCTGCTGTTGTCGTAGATGGAACAGGCCACTTAGCACGTACGTCTGTACATGATTTTTCATATGTGAATGCCCTCGAATGTGATGCAAATAGTACAGTAGCTACATGACTGCATACTTCGCCCAAACCAGCAACACAAGTGCAATGTGCACAAGATATGGCACCATCTTCTAGAATGATGATCCAAAGTTTCAAATTTTTTTTGGAAAATCTCTGAGAATGTTTAACCTACAAAAAATTGTTACGTTGAATATTTTAATAAAAATGTTACACAGATAGTTTTTATTTACCTGCGCAAGAACTATGAACTTTCCATTTTCGGTTTTCTTATATCCAATATTTTGTAGTAAACCGGCCTCATAATATTTGTACGCTTCTAAACTTTTAAAAGCTTTTAATTGTTGACCGGTGTAATAACTATGAATCAATATTAAATAATTGACTAAATCAATCATTTCAATATTGGGAAAATCTGCGAAATCGGACGTCAAATCCTTCAAGCAGTAAGGATCGCAGTTATTTATAATAGATATTTTATTTTTATAACGTTCTTCAACATCATCATGTAAATTAGAGAAATACTCTTTCTTTTTATCCATACTAAACGAATATAAGTGAAAATACACAAAAATTTAAACAGAGAATCACAAAACACTTAACAACACAACGCTTTCAAACGAGTGATCAAGGCGAATGACAGTTCTATATGCCCTCCAACAAAGATGGCGGCGATTCTGTGACGTCATTCTGGAATGGTCTATAGTTTAGATTACTTTAGTTTTGGAGAGGTTAGATTAAGTTAGATTAGGTCAGGTTAGGTTAGGTTAGTTTAAGTTTGGTGAGGTCAGGTTAGGTCAGGCTAAATTAGGTTTGATTAGATTAAGTTAGGTTTGATTAGATTAGATTAGGTAAAGTCAGGTTAGGTTATGTTATATTAAATTATAATAGGTTAGTTTAGGTTAGGTTAGATTCGGGACAAAAGACTTGCAGGCATAGCTCTGCGAGTATCTATTTAAAAAGTACTACCCGAGTGCAGAACGAATTCACTCGTATTTTGATCTAATCAGATGCATACATACGCATACACACTAAATTCTTAAATTGGTGCGCTTTTACTGTTTTTTTGGTGCGCTTATGAAATGTTTATAAATCTAAACGCTCTTTTGTCATGCAACCGTATCTATTATGTTATATTTATACCGTAGAGGGCGTTTATATATAACTTTTCGGACACTTTATCTGGCACGGAGAGTGTACCACTTAGGCCATTTTAATACTAAAATAGATGGCAAAGTATTTTGATTTCGGTATGGAATATGACTTTGTGTTATTATTATTGAAATATCATTTGCAATATTTGAAAAATATTTTATGTAAAGTTAACAATTGTTTATTAATGATTTTAATTTTGATCCTTAAAAAAATGTTTTGGATTTATATTATTATATTTTTTCTATTCATTATTATTATAATATTTTTTATCGAAATAAACAAATTTCTAGCGCAACTGTACAGGGTTATCCAAACCCAAACAACAAACAGTCCAAAATTTATAAACTCCGTAAAAAATGCTCACCCCAGCAAAGATATTCCGAATGCGCTCTTAATACAAAGAGGGTAGAAAAAACCGTAACCCTAGCCCTGTGGGTAAGACACAAGATCGATATAACTCTTCTCTGCCACCCCTGCCCCCGCCTGGAATTTTAATCAGTACGCCCCTGACGACTTTGCATAATGCTAAATGGCAATATGTTACATAACTCATTCTAATTATGCTAACCCTTCTCCAGAAAAAATGAGGGGTGGAAAAAAATGAGGGTGAGTAGTGACTCACAGTCTGGGTAAAGGGTTGTGGGTACGCTTTTTTCTTTTGTTTTTTGCAGCGAGAACCGTTGGAATACACTGCGAGATATATATTATCTATTGTTTAGTTTTTTTCAATTTTTTTTCGCAGTAAATTAGTTCATTTGTTTGTTCCTTTGTATGAATATACATCTGCAATTTTTTTAATTTACCAGTACAACTTATTATCATTATTGGGTGTGTCCGTTTGCTTTATAACTATCGCAAAACGTAGCAGACCATCAAAAAAATTCAAGAATACATCAATCACCGATCAAATTGAACAAAAAGGTAGATTCCTTACAGAGGCTGTAAGCTTACAACCCATATCAGTAAAATGCAAGTCAAATTTGTTACTGAAAATAGCAGTTGCCATGAATAAACAGAAAACAAACGTCAATTTCTGCGTTCTTTTTTCTAGATTTTTATATTTAAAGATCAAATTAGCGTGATAAGATGGCAAATGCTATTTTCAGTACCTATACAAAATTAATACTAACATAGGAATTTCATTATGTAACTAAAATTAACTTCAAACATATCGCTGGATTTGTAGATTCCAAATATGTAAAAATATATAGGATTCTTAAAATAAGAAAGTTGAGCCCTACATTTTGAGAACTACTGATATAAAAAAAATTGATTGCACATTTTAATAGTAATATGGCAAATAATAATAATAATATGGCAAATATTTTCTAATTTAACCAGTTTCGTATCTTTTATAGTTCTTCAGATAGCAATAGTGAATAAGCTTATAGAAACTGCCTGTATACTCAAAAATATATTTTTTGTGGTGTAGCTTTCAGAACAAATATCTCAAGAAGGGAAAGAGATACTTCAATTTTGTTTGAAAATCAGCGCATCGACCTAACTTGCATTTCGCTAGAACAAATCGTGGCACATCTTAGTTTAGAGCAGTGGTTCTCAAAGTGGGTGCCAGGGCACTTTGAGGTGCCTTTTATTAGTTGTAGGGGTGCCGTGGGCGTGATGTAAAATTTAGAATCGTAGGAATTTTAACAATTCTTGGATCTGAGCATTCCATCTTCTTCATACTAATGTCAAGTGGTTTTCCAAAGAATGAGTACTGAATCGTGTTTACGAATTAAAAGTAGAACTACCTACACACTTTTTTTGAACAAGAAAACAAACTTCAATTTTGTGAATTGTTGAAAAATGTATTTAAAGAACTGAATAAAATTATAAATTTAAATAAAATGCTTTCTATTGGCTTGTTTCCATATTTCTTTACAATATTTCAAGTATGAAATATAATTTTACGTTAAAATACACATTTGTCACTAATGTATAATTAATAAAAATCAGAACATACATTTACAATTTCGCTTTTGTCTTATGTTTGCCTCTATTTTTTGTTTTTGGGCACAGGTAGAAGGAAAAACCAACATCTTGACTTTTGTTTACATGTGGATCTTTAGGTAGTGTAGACGGATACGGGATGTTGTTACGTCATAACTATTTCCGGTTGGCTCGCGTGCTCCGGCCGACTACCGGACATCTCTCTCTCTCTCTCTCTCTCTCTCTCTCTCTCTCACTCTCTCATTCTCTCTCGATGTTCAACATTCCGGATTCATAGCCACCTTCAAGCTTTCATTGCCTACTCGATTTCTTTAGGATGATACACAAAATTTGTAGGATGTGTAAAAAATTGTCACTTCGATCTGTGTTCTTATCGTTCTTCTTAATATAATATTAAGTCCCTTGACGGACGATATATGCATTTTTTTATTGTAGGTATTACCAATATCTGCTATACAGTAGATTGACATACCCAGCAATGGATAAAAAGTCACGAATGATTAATTGATTTATATACAGGATGGTGACTCGAACACCCGAACATAAAGATTTAACAAGTAAAATCATATCTTCGTAATTTTCTGCTTCCCTAATTATTTTAAATAAAAAAACTTCTGTCCCCTTATGACTATAGAACTCATAAACGTCCAGAAACTCTGTTTCCTGACCTAGGCCGGCAACATATAGGGATGCCAACTTAAATATTTTAGCATTACATTCTGTCAAAATTTTTAATTTTATTTTATTGCAAATGTAAAACATTCATTAAAAAAACTATTTTTCATTTATTATTCATATTAAATTCGTCTTCTATGATTCTGATTTCGTTAATTGTTAAAAAATATCAATTCAGAATTCACATTCGTTTTATTTTTTACGTTAAAACAAATGTCACTAATTTTTTTGAATAAAACAAATGAATTGTTTATATGTGAAGCGAAAATGTTTCTGACATAAAAACCTATAGTGCATATGATTTAAAGTAGCAATAATATTTCTTTAATAAATTAATAAAAAAATTGTGCATCACACGCCCAGAAACTCTTTTGCGAGATGTTGCGCTAAAATAAGCTCGCTCTCACAAAATTTTAATTTCTGAACTAGTGATACAAACAACTATTACATGCCTTATAAGCTCAGAAATTAAGTATGTATAAGACATAAAAAAAGCGATTAGTCATGAAATTGAGACAAAATATTTATCGGTTTACCTGTCAAGTTAACTGCGTTAGTATATTTTTATTATTATTTGAAATTATTGTTGAAATTTGAATTTAAAAAATAACAACAAAATAAAATTGGTGTATTTTTTGCATAACTTGTCAAAACAGTAGGAAATAATAATAAAAATAAACAAACGCAGCTAACTTGACATGTAAAACGATAAACATTTGTTATTTTTGTCCAAATTCTATGGCTATTGCTATTTTAGGTTTTACGTCATTTTTATACCTAATTTCTAAGCTTGCAAGGCACATAAAATTAATTTTGCTTATTGATTCTGATGCAGAATTTATGTTCTGAAACAGTTATTTGAAGCGCTTTTACCTAAAATAATTAGGTACGCAAGAATTAGGAGAATATGATTTTACACCCCTATGTTCGGATGTTCGATTCACCACCCTGTATATTTTATAAGCTCGTTTAATTTTTCAAAAAACTACAACTAAATTTTAAAAGATCTATATCTCTCCAAAACGTTATCCTATCCAATCGTCCATTGATTTACTGCCGCGCTGATCGTGCAGAGAGTTGCTGAGAACTTGTCTGGGCAGGTTCGCACCCCTAACAGAAGGTATATGTTTAAAATATAGGGCAAGCGGCTCGCAATTTCCTGGCCCGACATATGCACATCATTATAGCAGGCTGCGGAATCCGAGGCCGCCTGCGATTTTTATTTAAAGAAGCGAGTTCTTTCCGCTTTTTCGGGCGGTGTAAGATTCCAGGTTTTGGGTTTTGTGACGCGTGCACGACGCGTGTTGTATTGTTAGAGGGTGAAGGGTGAAGGGTAAGGGTGACAACCCTTGAAGCCAAGCAAGCGAGCTCCAAGCACCAAAGGTGCCAAGAATACTCACAAATGCACAAAACTCACTGCTCACTGCTCAAATTTGGGTGTACTATTCTAATTTAATTACAACAATCGTACAATAACATATATTGTTTGGGGTTGTCAGATCCAAGGAGTCAACTTCAAACTAGTGTTCATTATATTACTTAATGCATGTTATTACTGGTTCAATTCTGAATTAGTTATGTTGAAATGTGATATTTAGAAAATATAAATACGAAACAATTGTATTATTCCATCATAAATTGAAATTCAAATTGTAGCTATCATTTGACCGGGAGGACCTCGGAGATCTAGTTCGGCTTTCTAAGTGACGATTATTATGAACTGCATCGAAATGTAACTAATTGTGGGTCATCGTCCACCACAAAGATAAAATCAATAAAAAAACTATAAAATTGTAGAGTAGAAATAAAAATGGTTTTGTAGATGTACACAATATTACACCAGCTGCTTTGGAATAGTTAGAGAAATTGAAACTTTTAAAATTGTTATACTTTTATATATTTATTATTTTTTGTAATTTGTTTTGTACATACAGGATGTGCAACGAAAAGCGGAACATTATAATTTTAACATGGGATTTAAAAAAAATGGGGATACTCTTTCTCCTGACAAATTTAGAGTAAAACTACAACAGTACAAAGTTGTTCAAAATTAAATTCTACGTCAGATCAGGGGTGGTATTCTATATCTCGTAACAACTACAAATAACAACTGCCCTTGTTAAAATATCAATTACAAACGTCAAATGTCACCATGGCTGTCTCGGACGTTTTTATTTGCGTTTTAGTGGAAACATTATGAATCAATAGCCTCTTCAAGCTCCTGTTTTGAGTATTCTTTTCGAGTTCTGAAGAACAATTTCTGTAAAGAACCTACAGCAGTGGATTCCGAACCATTCTATATTTTTATTTCGATAAAGACTGGCGAAGCAGAGCGATTTAAACCACTGATCTCATACTCCAGTCCAGACTTAAATGTTTTATGTATATGATAACTAGTAGCTGAGGCTTTACTTCACAATTAATTTAATTAAAATAAGATTAAATCAACAATAACTAAATATTTGAACAAACAAAGGATCTCTTCTATTTTACCAATGTATCAAATTGAAAATATATCAAAATTAAATGTTTAAGAATATGATTATTTGTAACTTCTAAAAATGCAAGTAAAATTGTAAGATACCAAATAAATCCGAAACTTACACATATTCCCTCTAGAAAAATTATATTAAAAAACAGATAAAAAGTAAATATTTTTAAAGATGAATATTCGTAAATTTTTAAAAATGTTTTATCTTTAATTTTCATGGAAATATAATTATCACTAATGAAATACCCACAGAAAATAATATGTTCTTTCTAAGACAATAATTATCATTTACATTTTACCAATCAGATTAAATACATCTTAGATTTTCAATACACTTCGACTTCTCTTAGCGGACTATAGATTTGCCGAAATATCACAACGTGCACCATAAAAATGCAAATAAAACTAGCATTAAAAACATATACATACATAGTCATTTGAATTTCATATGACCAACGTTCTAAAAGGGAATTATAAGAGATGTTGAAGGTTTCTCAAATGTATATATTTTAGAAAGAAGAATATTTGATAGAAATTACAATTAAGATAGAATTAATAATGCATGTGCTGAAATAAGAATATTCTGATAAATAATGCAAGAAAGGGTTTGCGTTCTTTGAATAAAAATTTCATTCGCTGAAAGTATAAGGCTCTTTGCTGGCAATACCGAAAATTTTTGATGTTAATATAAATTTTTTCATCTACATCGGACATACTTTGCAGGTACCTACTTTAATATGAATTTTTTATGAAAGAAAAGAAGAAGCAGTGCGCAGGTGTGTTTTTTAATCAATAATCTATTTAAGACGAGACGCACTTTCAAAAAATATATATTATCTTAATATTCCTGTACTATACGAGTCAATTTCCCAGGCTAATTCTGATGGATGGCAGTTTAATATCTGAAACTTTCCCAGCAAATGATTCTGTGGAAATTACAAAGAGGCGGGTCCGCCCCTTGCCGCCCGGAGGAGGGACAGATTATTATTTGGTATTTAATATTGCTCTGATATGCGCCCAGTCAAGTAATTATTAAATTCTCCATTTCGGAAGAGTTATTCACAAAACTCATTCACCGAAAATTTACTTATTATATTTTATTTACGTCACATCATTTCCAAACCTAATATAATTTTATTTGAAATAGTATTATCCACATACATAAAAATCTTTCGTTTATTGTTCATTATTGGGTGTGTCAATTTGATTTATCGTGAATGTAGGTTATGTTATTTTTATATAGTATAGGGCGTTTAGTAGACATAACTTCCAGGCTCTCTAGCTGAAGTGAAGTACATACTAGATTTTTTTATCTAGAAAATTACTACAAAGTGTTTGACTTTTGAACCAGAGCCGATCATTTTTCTCACTTCATAAGTGCAGAAAGTTAGATTTTTTGAATGCCTGCCTTAAATTACTGTACTAGTGCAGAAATAATTTACATTTTTGTATTAGTGCAGAAATCTGCAACTTTTATAATAAAAATAAATTTTAAAAAGGCTACTTTTTTTAATGGTTGTAGAAAATTTAGGTGACAAGTGTATCCTGTATACACCAAAACCGACCCATCGCAATTATTTTCTTCATTATTATAGTTACAAAAATATACTATGGAATAAAGTGGGAATCTAAGTGGGACATCTTATCAAAGAAAAAATATTTTTTTTAAATCAGTAGTTTATATAATATTTTTTCTGAATTTAAGTATTAGTTTTATATCCTTACATAATGAAAATATGAAATATAATGCGATTGAAATTTAAATAATTATAAGTTTTATTATTAATGTACAGTACGGAGCAAAATAATGGAAATCAAATAATAAAAATAAATATTTATTTAAATTTTAATCATATTTTTTTCAATATTTTTGTTATGTAAGGATATAAAACTAATACACGGTTGATTTCAGAAAAATATGGTATCGAATAGCCATAAAAAGTAACTATAATCCTATTTGAATAATATAACTTTGTGTTGTTATTTTGAAAACCACTGGTTTAAAAAAATATTATCTTCTCTGATATGACATCTCCCTTGGTCTCTAACAACTTTATTTCATAGTATTTTCTATAACAATAATAATGAAGAAAATAAAGGGGAGGTCGGCTTTGTGTCTATATACGAGTTTTAAGTTTAACGCATGAGATGTAATGTTGCTTTTAACATTCTAAGGCATTCTAGTAGCTGTATTTTCTTTTTTAATATTTGGCAAAATAACGTCAAATAAAATAGTTAAAATTTAATATATTACTCCCGGTAGATTTATCTGCTGATCAAAAATACTCAATATAGAACAACAAAACCTCAACTTCAAGAGGACATCAAATCGCTTCCAACAGCGGGGGTGTATGTGTGAGTGTGTGTGTGCGGTCGACCCGTTCGTTCGGATCGTGTTATACATATCAAGTGGGCGGGGGTGTGAATCTACTTGATTTGCACTCGTATAAATATGCATTAATATTAGTTGAAAAGCTGATGTATACAATTTCGAACATTGTACAGTACTTATTGTACTTTAAGAAAAATATATAACTAAAATGTAAAAAAAAAGGTTTATCTTTGTATTTAACCATATACTGTATAGTGTATAATATATTGAATACATTACTCACAGACGAGGTCATAATCGGTATGATTATTGTATTTTATTTAATTGTGACAATGAACTTCGGAAATAGATAGATATCTTATATTTTAATTCAGTTTTTATATTTTATGACAGAAATTCTCAATTTTAGACAACGAACTCATTAAAACTATAAATATGCTTTATTATTATTTTAATTTTAGTTTAATTTCTTTTCGAACGACTTGAAGACTGAGATATTTTTCTTGTATTTTGTTTATTGTACCTTTAAAAATGATTCTCTCTGAAGAGCGAATATAATTACAATTTGAATGTAAAGAAAAATTCGTCTTATCTTAATCTCGAGTACTTGTTGAGAAATGCTTAAAATGTTTGTAGCTCAAGGCAAATTTACAAATTTATTTTAATCTTTAACAAAAGTACAAATTCGTGTTTACTTTTAAAAAGCATCAGCAGATAATCATCAACGAATTTGCTGAATTTAAAAACACTTAAAATGAAACAAATCATAAAATGCTGAACCTTTTAAATTTCAATTCACAAATTCATTTTTGCCCGGTAGGATACCTTCTGATCATCCAGAAAAATAACCAAGAATAATTTATTTTCATAAATATGAATATTTACTAGTATTACTATACTAAGCAAACTTAGTTTTTAATTATTTTTTGAAAATACATTTCTATTGTTTGACAATGTAATTAAACATAGTTTACTAAGAATTTTTTAAATATTTCTGTTTAAATAACTTAGTTACGATTGTTCTGGTTTATAAATTAGATACAGCATATCATTAACTTAGTTTGTTATTATTAATAACGTTAGTGTATCATCGACTATGTATAAACTGTGGGTGAAAATAGTACATTATATACTTAGTAGGAAAAGTGATTTATTCCTAGATGAGGGTAGACAATTGTGGAACGAGGCGCTAGCCGACTCTAACGAAAACAGACAACAGAATTCTGGGAACTTTACTTTTCCGTCGAATTTCATTTATTATTTTTTCTCCGATCGACAGATTAATTATCTTATAATTCATTTTAAAATTCTTACACAAAACCGTATGGAAATATAGGTATTCCCATACAGTAAAAATTTAAAGAAACAATAAAAAACTATAGTAAAATCCATTTATAACGATACAGCTTAAAGCGACAACCTGGTTATAACGTCGAAATTCCCTAACATTATTTTACTTTTATCAATTATAGCGACTTCTGGTTCCAGCGACGAAATTTTACTATAACACTTTTCAAAATTAAATATTAGTGCAAAAATTTTCTGCTTAATAAATTCAAAATAATATACCAATAAAGTCGTTTTATCGACGACAGATTTAGTAGTTCTTGTAAATATTGCCGCTCATGGTAATATAACCCACACGCCTTTTCCCCAAATAATCTGGAATAACAACTGCTGTTTTTAAAAAAAACCAATGTGGTTTAAATCAATCCAACCCTACACATTTGTAAAAGATTTCTTGTAGTTTTTTTAGTGATACCGTCTAGATCTAGATTTAGACTTTCTACACTATTGTTATCCAGATTAGTAAAAGTCTTCTCTTGAAATTTCACTAGACTACACTAAACTTTCTTATTCTAAATCAAGACTCTTGATAAAATTCTAGACAATTTTCAAGACTAGTCTAGATTAATTATTAAGTTGTAGAAAAGATGTTTTTACTGCTAAACATTATTAGCTCAATAATTATTAGTATTATATATTTTTTGAAAATGAAATTTACATACATAAATTAAAAAAATTGTATTAATTCTTTTTATACTTTTATTAATTTATACGTAGATTCTTATAATAAATTTAAATTTAGAATTGACCAAAAACATGCCCAACGCCCAAGAATTGAAGAAAATCTTGCTTATCTTGAACATTTCTTGCAAGACATTTTCTTGTCTTGTCTTAGTTTGAAATTTGTAGCTCTTGTCTAGTTCTTGTCTTGCATTTTTTGCAAACTAAGGCAAGACCAAGAAAAATACAAAACTCTCGTGAAACACTAACTGCGGTTCATTTTAATGTTTATATTAAATGCTATTCTTTAATTATGCTGTTAATAATTTTCACCACCTGAAGAAACCACATGAGGACATGAGATGCAGTAACTAATAGACGCCAAACAATATTTGAGAGTGACTGAATTCCATAACATTATCTTTCTTTAATTTGTAATGTCCTTATTATCACCTTCATGTGAATGTAAATGATAGAAGCAACTGACCAATTGTTAAACAACAAATATGCGAAATATAATTTGGCGCAATATCTTGGCAATGTTTGTAAGCGTGAAATCTGGAAGCTAACAATTACTTCAATTCCTTCAACTCTTGTCTCCAGACTGGTAAAAGACAAAAATCTTGACAAAATTATAGACAATTTTCAAGACTAGATTAATTATAAAGTTGTAGGAAATATGCATTTATACTGCTATATATTATTAGCTCATTTCGTATAATTCCACTACATATCTTTGTATGTCATTTATATTTTTAATATTTATTTTAAATACAATTGTTTATTCATGCTGTTTATAATTTTAACCTCTTGAAGTTATGAAGAAAAGACCTCATGAGGACATGAAGTGCCAAGAACAAAATTTGAATGTGACTGAATTCCAGAACATTATTTTTCTTTAATTTGTAATGTACATATTAACACCCACATTTGAGTGTACATAATGGTAAAGGCTAACCATTCATTAAACAACAAATACGCGAAATATAATTTAATTAGTAAAAGCCTTGTCTTGAAATTTCACTAGACTACACTAAACTTTCTTATTCTAGATCAAGATTCTTGACAACATTCTAGACAATTTTTAAGACTAGTTTAGATTAGTTATTCAATTGTAAAAAATATATATTTTTTACTGCCAAACATGATTAGCTTCTTATAATTCCACTGCAGTTCATTTATGTGATATTTATATTTTGAATGTTGAATGCTGTTAATAATTTTCACCTCCTAAAAAAAGCACATGAGAACATGAGATGCCCTAAGTAATAGACGACAAACAATATTTTAGAGTGACTGAATTCCAGAACATTATTTTTCTTTAATTTGTAATATCCTTATTATCACCCTCATGTGAGTGTATATAATGGTAGTGGCTGACCAATTGTTAAACAACAAATACGCGAAACATAATTTGGCGCAATATCTTGGCAATGTTAGCAAGCGTGGAATCTGGAAGCAAACAATTCCTTCAACCCTTAAGCTTGCACCACCTCCACCCGAAGCGTGGGGTAGCAAAGAGTTAATATTGATCCGTTTTTTTTATTTGAGTCACCCCCACGTTTTTTTCACCCTCGCTTTTTTTCATCCCCCGGATGAGTGTTTCTATAGCAACTGTACAGCAGGTGCCAGCGAACACGCAACACAGCGGACAATACAGCGACCTGGGGCAGACGTGGACGAGGGCTATGGAGATGACGGCCACGGAGTAGACAAGGGGAAGGTGAGAAGTGGGTGGCTTTGTGGAATTCTGGAGAAGGATATGTGTATGTATCAGAAGAGGGTGCCAATTGGGGTTTATTTATTTTTTATGGAAAGCAGAACGATTGGGAAAATGTATTGCGTGTTTTAGATGTATCTACTAAAAATAAAGAAAATTACAACAGCCAGCTTGTATAGATTATAATCTATGGCGATTATTTACAAAATTTATTCAAAAATAGTTCACAGATACTAGTATGTATATTCCTAGATCCTAGATGTATCTACTAGAATACATACGTGTAACGCTGGTTATTTTGAAATTAGGTGCAGATCTTAAAATATATACAACGATAATTGAATGAACATTCAGATTCTATTCCTTGAGATATCAGATGTTTATCAAAAAAAAACATGTGTAGATATCAAACACAGTAATAAAATTGCCACTAAATTAAATTATTTTTTTTAAATAAAGGCTCTTGCATACATAGTCTTGTCTCATCTCGTCTCACCACTGATTTGTCTCATCTCTACAAGAATTCTACAATTTCTTTACATATTATATCTTTTATAATAATTAATAATCGAATTATTTGTCAATTTCAAAATTTATTAGAAAAATTTGACTACACACTTTTGTCAAAAACAATAATTTCATTGTTTTTGCTATTGCATCAAATTATTATGAAAATCTCCAAACGACTCCTTAATTTATGGGGTATTAAATATGATGAAAAAAGTTGAAATTCCAGAAAAAAGTTACTAATAAGTATAGAACTAGACACTCGCATCTATACCTAGACATCTAGCTGTAGTAACTTTAACTTTAAATTATAATTATGATTCATATTATAATTCATACATAAATTTTGTATTAAAACGAGAAAACGAGATAAATTCGAGACGAGACAAAACAGACAATGTCTCGATTAACCACCAAAACAGGCAGTGTCTCGTCTTATCTCGTCTCGGGTAGTATCTCGTCTCATCTCGGCAAGGTTTTGTATAGGTACACTGAGACGAGACGAGACAGGTGTTTATCTCGTCTCGTCTCGTGGCAACACTAAAACTATCACTTCTTTTATTTTTTTAAATTTGTAATGTTCACAGTCCAACAGACCGAAATCCACAACATGACAGGAACAAGAAATTTAGTGCACATTCTTTCAAATTATGATCGTTGTTCATAAATGATGAAAACTATTCCCATTTAATAACAATAATTATTATTGGCGCTACAATAGGAGAGTTTTGGTAAAATTGAAAAGTGAATTTCACCCATTCCATAACAATTTTTATTTACATTTTCGTGGATTAGGTTAGTCAAGTCTCTGATAGAGATCTATAACTTACAGTGGATTCAGAATTCGAACTATTCCTACACAACGATATTTTATTTTTGTTTTGTCACTAAGTGAGAAACCACTCCTGTTAATTTGATAAATTAAAATATTTCCTTGTCTCAGTGTATTGTAATTAGATCCCTTGAAAAGAGTGTAGGATAACCAACGCTAGAACGCCACTAAAATATAACTACAACTTGTCAATAAACAAGCATTTTAGGTACTTGAAGCCCTGTTCCATCTAGAAATGATGTGCCATATATAGATAATATTTTCATGTGGAATTAAATGAAATAATTTTGAAAACTCATGACAAGTTTTAGATAAATTTAGACAAAGGTCTTTTTTCAGGTAATACGAAGAAAAAAAAACTATTATATTTTAATGTTATTATTTTTTTTGTTAATTTCAAAACCCTGACTAAATTTCCCATGAGTTTTTAATCATAATCATGTGGATAATTAATTTAATAATTAAAACTTGACAAATTGTCGTTAGTTTGTGGCATATAGCTGAGTCAGTGAATGATAACGATTAACCCCCAGTACACTTCAACTCCAATAAAAGGGGAAGGAACATATTTCCAGATTTCAATGTGTTTCGCTATGGTCAGTTTATATTCATTTGATTACGGCGGCCGTTTTTCTCCGGGGTCACTTACCCCCTCCTCGCAAGGGTGTATGATTTACAAGCTCGTGTACGCCACGATGTAAAGCTGTAATTTACATCAACGGAGAATTGGGAAATATTTCCTCTTTATAAAAATACCTAGAGAAATATATAAACGTATTGAAGCACAAATATGTATTATTGTTTTTACTTCACGCCTAACAATATATGTATAGATAAGGGAAATTTCTCGAGTGTGAGTTTTCAACATATGACTGTATTTTTGCGTAAACCCGATAATATTTGAAATTATCGAATTTTTAGATCGAAAATTTTCAAATTCTACAAAATTTTGTTTGTAATATTTTTTTAATTAATTAGCTATACTGATACCAAATTTACAAACAGAATTTAAATATTTCTTTTCATTTGGGAGATATTTGCTGTCAAAGTTGAACCTCGAAAAATTATGTTTTTTAAGTATATTTAATGTAGTATAGAATGTCAACTACTTTATCATTCGATACTACGGGGAAAGTTATATAAAGAAATGTTCGCCTCGAAACTTTTGGTCTCCAAAATTTTTCATTTGTTGGTCTTAAGTAGATATAAACCAAACAACAGTTTTAAACCAAAAACTGTGTTGACAAATGCGAAATATCTCAAAAATACACATTTTTGTGTCAAAAACTTGAATTTTGGGAAATAGTACCTATATGTTAATAGATCTCGACGCAATGATTTCAAATTTTCAAACAGAATTCAATTATCTCTTCCCGTTCTTGAGATATTTGAGTTCAAAGTTATACCTAAGAAATCAGGTTTTTTAGGTATACTCCTTAAATGGTTAGGTTTAAGGTTTCAACGACTTCACCATTCGATTCTACGGGCAAAATTACATAAGTGTACCAATTTTCATATTTTTATCTCAACAGATAGAATTTCTAGAAGGAAAAAACTGAAAATGGCCAAAAATCGAAAAAAATCTAAGGTATACCCCTTGCCATTTTTTCAGATTTTGCCATTTTCGTTTTTCCTTTCTACAAATTGTATCCATTGTAATAAAAATCTAAAAATTGGTATACTTATGTAATTTTGCCCGTAGAATCGATTGGTGAGGTCGCCAAAGTCGTAAACCTAACCCTTAAAGGGGTATACCTAAAAAATCTGTTTTTTTAGGTATTGCCAAAACTCAACTTTGAATACGAATATCTCGAGAACGGTAAGAGATAATTTAATTCGGTTTGAAATTTTGAAATCAGCGCATCGGTATTTACTTAAGTTTAGAAAATGAAAAGTTTTAGAGAAAAAAGTTCCATGGAAAAATTTTTAAATTTAGGTTTTTTCGATTTTCTCATTTTTAACCTAATCGTTCCAAAGAACGTATATGCGGAGAAAACATTTCTTTATGTAACTTTTCCCGTAGAATCGATTGGTATAATCGTAGAGATTGTATCTCTACCTATTTTAAAGATGTAGCGAAAAAACACACTTTTTTGAGGTACAACTTTCACAGCAAATAACTCAGAAACGGAAAGAGATATTTAAATTCCGTTTAAAAATTTGAAATCAGCGCGTAGAGATTTATCAACGTACACTATTTCCAAAAATCAGAATTTAGGGCACAAAAATACGTATTTTTGGGATATTTCGCGTTTGTTAACATAATTGTTAGTTTAATACTGTTGTTTGGTTTGTTTTAACTACACACAATGCTATGGAGTAAGTATGTAATAATAACAATGTAATTAAAAATGTTTTCCACACTAGTGAGTTATGTAATGGACTAGTTTATTTTATACCGAAGAAAACATTTACTAGATGTCACCTCTCGGGCACTATAGCTGACATAGAGAGTTCATTACGGGAGTTATTTTTGTATGAGCCACAGATACAAAAGAATTTGACTCAGTGGGCCTCGAACTAAGGTTCTCTTAGTCACAGACAGTCACTTTATTTACTAATTCATGAACCTCATTTTAATGAATAATACAAAAAAGAAATATGTAGTGTTGGAAATGGTGAAATTATCTTTCAATTCGAATAATTCCAGCTTTCATCTGCTTCCTTTCATACCACGGACATTAAAATCAAAATGCTCAGTGAACCGCACGAAATTCCCTGACTTACGCCAAAACAAAACCCGCGCGGAACAAAACAACAGCGATAAAACATCGCAGCAGCCGCGGAGCCAAACAGAAGACAGTCGATAGACAGCCGAACAATAAGCGTCATAAAACAAGATAAACATAACGTGCTACCAGGCAACCAGTCCGCGATAAATGAACATCGGAGCTGCCGTACCTGCCCGCGAGAGGAGAGGGGGGCAGCTCGCGGAATTAGAGGGGGGCGTTATCTATCCATTACATTGTGTCTCTGTCCTTACTTCTTCCGAGCAGAATGGTAAAGAAGATAAATTAAAAAATATAATTACGGAACGCACCCTAAAAAATACACCACCCCTACGGACCCAGCTACCCCACGCACAACAGCGGCACTCAAAAGTTTTATGAGATGAATACTTAATAAGTCATCAATCATTCATTTGTCTTACGGAAAGTTTCGATACAGAATTCGCAAATTAACAAACCATTGACAACATAAAAATATATCAACAGCCAACGAGGTTTTTCTATAGACAACAGTGGCTCTTGAAGGCTAGAGTGACCATTCGTACTGATTTTGTTAGTACAGGGGTGGGATTCTATAACTCATAACACCTACAAATAACAACTGCATTTGTTAAAATATCTATTACAAACGTCAAATGCCAGCATGGCAGAAATTCAAATTTGCAATGAGTGTTCTTATTGTATGTATGAGTACGTATGAACCATAAATAAACATTTATGTTATAAAATAACAAGTATACTTTGTGGTTGACATTTGCAGTTGTAACAGTAAACAATTTAAAACATATTTTGTACTGATTTTTACCTTTCACCACTAAGTAAAAGGTGTATTGGATAATGAGTTTTCAATGGATAAGCACGTTTTGAACTCCCTAGAACACGATTTTAATATTTTTACGATGATGTCTGTCCAGTGTCCATGTGTGTGTGGATGGATGAATGTTGTTGTAACGATTACTCAAATAGTAAAGAAATTAAAAAAGTTGAAATTTTGGATATAACATTCTGACACCCTAGATTAGGTCCGATTAAATTTTGTTGTTAAACAACCAGACGTGGTGTTTTCATGAAGATCTGAATGTTTTTCTGAAATATCTTACTTAATTAAGAATATGTAAGAATTTCTGTAAATAATTGAATGTCACTAGCTGTAATTTTATAGTTCAAATTTGTTTCTACCTAACCCCTTTTAACTATTACATGTACTTAATGATTCGGTAAATTTGTTACAATTGCGGTTAATCTGTTTACCTAAGGAAATAAATGTTTTATATTATTTGAAAGTGGCAATTATTATAATTGACAGTGACAATATTATAATAATGAAATTGTACTAATACTGTAAGTACTAATTATTTTAATAATTTATTTTACCGTGTCAGTAGTCTATGCACGGATACTCGTACAAATATACAAAATATAAATATTAATAAAAAGTATTAAGAGAATATGTAAAAGGTTATGTGCTGGCCACATAAGATTTTTATTTTTTACTCACTTCCTGAGGAAGAAAGCCTTCAAAACATTGACTGAATCCCAAAAATTATAGCCTTATTCTATTCATCAATCAGTCAAAAAAATACCAGAGAAATTGGAGCTTATTCTAAAGAAAATAATGAATAAATGAACTAATTTTCGACTTTTTATAATTTTTTAATGATAAATATTTATGCAATTAAATATAGACTCAAATTTCTGCTATCTATGTCGATATAGTAATAAAATAATTGATTTAACATTTGACTTGTAACACGGTTTCATCTTGAAAAGAACTATCAACTGTAGCACTATAGTAACAAAATTTTGTACTGATTTAATTAGTCTACTGTAGGCACGTAAGACACATGTCTCTTTGTAAGTTTTTAAGCGATAGCAGAATAGTGAAATAATTTTAAATAAAGTGCAGCAAAAAATATGTATAATTTAGCATTACATGTAAGTCATGTGGTGTCTACATCAGATATTTTTATGTTTGAAGAAAAAAAAAATTAAATGCACTGAAAATAAATTTAACTTTATAAAAATAATAATACCTATGACAACGAAGTTTGATTAAGTTCAATTACTAATTAGGATGTTTGACATTTATATAAGTTGTTAAAACAAAAACTAATTTATTAAAAAAACTTTTTCCTTTTTGTCGTTTAAAAATTTCAAAAACAACCCTCCCTCATAATTAATTCAAAATTTCAAAAATTTATTCGCTCCAACATTTTTATAATCACAGTATAAGGTACATAAAGAACGCTATAAAAATGCATGACTCCAAAAGTAAAGGGTGTATTCCCCCCCTCCCGTAGGAGAGCGCGGGGGTTGGGAAGTGGCGGGAGGGAAAATCTACATAAAAAATAAGCGAGTAAAGAAGCGGAGGCAATTTCTGCAAACGGCCTCCATTAGCGAGGCAGCCATTGTTTGGGGCTGCAAATTAATTTACCCCCACCATCAGCGCGGGGGTGGGTGTATCATTCGCAAGTCGCGAGCGACCGGGGGAATGAGAGCAAACCCTAAGTGGCAAATTGTAATCAACGAATTACACACTAAATAAATATATATCATCCTCCTGTATTATGCTTTATTCAATCTTCTAATGTGTCCTATTTCATATATACAATTCTGTAATATCAAGTTTTTACAATAGATGGTGGATGGTGTTTAGTATGTAGGTAACACCTTATATAATTACAAGTTTATACAATAGATGTTGTGTACTAGGTAACACTTTACTGGTACTTATATAAATAGGATCACACTCAAACCAATCAGTTGACATTTTTTTAAATAAATCACATATGTTCAATGGGATTCATATCTGGAGACTGTGGAGGCGTTTCTAATTGTTGTCTACTGTCTACAATTGTACAATAACTATTCTAGCAGTTTACGTGTAGTATGTTTGGGGTCATTATCTTGTTGAAAGATATGATATAAGAATCCCTTAAACCCAATTTTTCAGCACATTTTTCCAAATTCTTTTTTAAAATATTCAAATATCCCACTTTCCCATCAACAAAAATTAAGTTTCCTACCCCTTCTGTACTCATACAACCCCGTAAAAGCACAGATCCTCCTCCATAGTACACATTATTTTCCAAATAATTCGTCCATCTGATCCAAAAAGGTTTATTTTGGTTCCTGTGTTACAATTACGAGTACCAGAAGGTTTTGGGGGTGGTTTATATATTTCAAAAACAAAGCATAAAAATGTATGTACGCAAACCAGTTGGTTTGAGTGTATGCTCTGGGTTTTGTGCTATATGGTTTCCAATGATTGTAGAAGTTATTTATTTTATTTATTCTTCAACACTTTTCCTGTAAATTTTATATTAGTTCTTCCTATTTATTCTAGTATTTGTCTTTAAGTTTGTAAGCTCCAAATTATGCAGTGGCGGATTTAGGGAAGGGAAATTAACAAATAAATTAGAGCACATTTTAAAGTAAAAATTAAGTAAACAAGGAATATACTAATGTTAATCCTGGACTATTTAATAGTGAGTATAACAGGGGGATTAGAGAACGTTATGTGGGTAATATATATGGAGAAAATAAGTAAAGGAAAGACAGAAGAATACATTCTTGATAAGTAGAACTACGAGCATAACTGGAAATTAAGGCAAATACTAAAACAGTAAATATAGATTCAGGGCCGGTTTTTTAATAATTGGTTAGTACTTCGGTTAGAGATAACCATGGTCAAAATGCGCAAATGCGTTTTTCAATTACTAATCGTGGTTAAATATTACTGTTAACCCCTAATTCTTAACAGGTCAAATTGGCGGGTTAGCGACTTAACCGCAATGGATTAAATAAGTTCTAACGAAGATTTTGAATTAGTTACTCATATAATTAATGAAAAACATTATACTGTAAAACAAAGACTAGATCATTTTAATTAATCCGATGATATGGAATTTTACTAGAAACGTTCAGTTCAGTTCTATATTTACTGGAACCTGGAAGTGATTGATGAGGTAACAGTTACCTGGTATAGATATGTACACCAATTATAATTTCTACGCCACTTTTTGCATTGAACATAATTGTAATTTTCTCCCAGCAATGTTCATTGTCTTAAATTGTCGTTACATCTGTTTTCTTTTTGCACTCTATAATTTTATAATGCTGTAATATCAAAATGACCATAACATCGAAAAATTAGCACTTCTGCTACATTTTTCTGTCATTATTCGATATTGTGTCATAATAATCTTAAGATATAACTAAACAAACACTTATGAATTGACAGATCTAGAAGTAATATGAAGAGAGTACTGGTATATTTTTCTTATCAATCTAAACTAAAGACTTGATAATCAGGGTTAATTTAACCGCAGATTAACTTGTAATTGTACTTGTTAAATCTAATTATGGTTAAGTGAACCCTATCTTAAACAGGTAATGAAAAACTGACCTTAAAGGTAATTCAAAGTCCTCTATGTGGCAAAAGAAGAATAAAAGTGCGAGACAATCAAATTTACTTGTGTAAATAACTTCTATATTCCTTGAAAAAATTATAATATATTTTGGAGCATACAAATATAACAATTAATAGAAATTAAGACAAATACTACAGCAATTATTAAGATTTATGATTAGATTTAGAACAAACAACTTCTACATTGTAGAGATTTAGACATATGTTGGGTCTTATAAATACAGTAATTAATGGAAAATAAAACAAATACTACAACAATTTATTATAAAGAACTGATATATTTTAATAAATGAAATGAATAAATCGAACAAACACTGGAATCTAGCACAAAAACTAGATTGTGACATATTGCCCACATTCTAATTCTAGTATTTCACTTAGAATGTGCTAATTTCTCTAGTAATTGCTCTAATTATGTGCTCAGAACGTGATCCAGGATCCATATCTATTTATTATCCCATATTTTTGCTCTAATTTCCAGTAATAGTTCTACTTATTGACCCCAAATTATGCTCTAATTTTTCCTCCAACTCAAAGCAGGTACTTACTAAAAACCAATGGCTACACGTAAGTAGAGTTTGTACATACGCACCCGGGCGGTATTCGTTGTTCTTTACCGGTTGTGCGAATGCGCGGTACCTTGACGATGGCACTGTTGCCCGCTGTATGAGTAATTGTGTATGTAAACTACAGGACTCGGCGTCACACGACTTCTACCCTTAGGGACATGTTACATACTGTCTTACATCCATCACAACACATTCAAATTCATCTCATTGTTTCCATTTAACTACTACATGTTGTATTTATGTACGGTGCACAATTCAAGAAATTCCTAAATTAATTGTATATATTTGTATCTACATTCTAGAAAACAAGAAACAAGAAATCTATACTGATTAAAGGACATATTGAAGCATCGGTGGCTAATTTGATTAACTCGCTTCGACTCATCTGACAGAAGTGAAGATCTGGAGTTAAAATCTTAATCGTAATCTATAAATCAAATTAAAAAATAGTGTCCGATTAGTTTGGAACACACTATAATCTGTAGGTCTCTTACAGCGACTCTAAAGGCCAGTGGTTCTCAACCTTGACAATTTTGGTACTGTAGTGTAGGTGACGATAAAATAATTGGAGGGGGGGGGGGCTGTAAAATAAATACTAAAATTATACCATGTATACATGTATTACCATATTTAATTAAGAGCATTAGTTAAAATACCTGTAATCTTAAATAAAAATAATTATAATACATTTTTTCGGTCAAGAAATTTCAAAGTTAAGGAATTATTATATTAAAATACATTTAGAATAAACATTCCGAAAACATTTTGTATCATTTCAAATTTTCAAGTCAGATGCACTGTAATGAATACCAGACCTTTTACTTTTCATGTTAGCATCTGTAAGCTTTAACTGGTCACAATTTCGACATTATAACAACCTATACCATTAATATGCAAGTAAAACTTGTCATGAAACAGTAACTTGGATAGTTGAGGCCTGGTTCCATCTTATAATACTGTAACGAGCGAGATTCACCGTAGATGAGCAGTCGCGTTAAAGGTCAAGTGGGAAAGGAGCGATGCCGCTATTGTTCGGGAATTTTATAGAATCCGGAAGGTTCTGAAATGTTCTAGAGATTAATTTGCGGCAGCTATATAAGGGTCGCATCGTGTAGTTTATGGAAATTAGTATCGGTCAGAGTGTGCAGAGAGTCACTGAAGAAAGTCACCGTCGAAAAGTGCATGTCAGCGACATGTAAAGTAGAAATAAATAAATAGTTCGTGATATGAATAAATAATTAATTATATAAATAAATAGCTGGTGATATAAATATCGTATAAATAAATATTGCGTAGCATTAAGAGTTTAAATAAATGTTCTTAGTGTTTAAGTCTTTATTAATAATTATTATTCTTAAACTATTGTATATATTTGTTTATTACATCTTTTTATTATTTATTATTCGTTAATTAAAATCATTTATAAAAATATTCGAATTTCAATAATTTTTACACTTCACCTAAATAAATAAACGTTACAATACTTTCTATATAAGAAGACCAATTGACGATGACAACTTATTTTATTATTTTAGTAGCCTCTTGGATGACAGTATAATATCTACATCGAGTATAAAAGGTAAGGGGGAAAGTGCATTTCCCAGCCCATTAACGAATTGAAATGCTGGTGGGAGGATTAGTGTAATGAGGGCTCAATGGTGCAGGCTTTGATAAATTATTTTACATTTTTTATGCATGAAGAAGCAAGAAGAAGAGCCTATCCCTCTACCACGACACTAAATGAAAATCTCTCTAACACCAGCCATCCATTACACGCAAGATATTGGCAAGAAAGGCTGCTTAAAAAATTGCATCCTTACTTTTAAGATTTAAATACAGTACAATCCAGATATAACGACGAAATGTATGCTCGTTTCTCGATAATGAGTAAGCACTAAATCAGGGTCGTGTAATCTCTTATTTGCTCCCAGTGGCGGAACTATAGGTGGGCCAGGGTGGGCTAATGCCCACCTTTAAAAATGATGGACCACCCTCGTGCCCACCCGTAAACAATGCAGGCATCAATAAAATATATAATACCATTATTACAGTAATTTTTTTAAAAATTTGTAAAAAGAAAAAGATGACTTAATCTTTGTCTTGAAATATTTAATTGGTATTATTGTGTCTGCACGGTGGTAGTGCTTGTATAACCAAAGAATTGCGCTAAGGGCTAAGCCGATTGATGAGGCCGCTCTATTACCTAGAAATTTGTGATAGTCATTGCCGCGTGTTTTTACAAAGCATGCCGATTTGATTTAAAATTGATGTCAACTGACCGTCTTCATAATATCTACAATAACATGTACAACAGAATATGCACATGTAATTTTCGTTATCAGAGAATATTTCTAGTTCAATCATATTGTTTTATTTTCCATGACACCTACTGAAAATTGCTTGAATATTGTAAAAATTATTTATTATTTTTTAAAGATATAAAGGCATTTGGCCAATTCTTTTTGCCTCATTGGATGCAGTTTTTAGTTCTAAACAAATACATATCTCACAGTATGTTGTAAAATTAATAGGTAATAAAGATATATCGGGAAATGAAAAAAATAACATTGAATTTACTATGTTAAGAAATTAAAGTAGACACTCGGTATATAACAATGGCACGGCTCACCAAGATTTTCCGGTGCCCACCGCGTGGCCCACCTAACATTTTCCCTCTAGTTTCGCCACTACTTGCTCCCCAGAAGCTTAATAGAAATGATAATTTAGTTGGATTTAAGTTTTATACAATACATTTGATTTCTTATTAATAAATTTAGTAGGATTGACAAAAATGACAACGTCAAAATATATTTGGTGAGAAATATGTCGCAACAACTCTTTCTTTGCAAGTTTTTAAGCGATAAAAATCATTTTGTTTAGTGCAATAAGAAACACTGATAAATATTTAATAACATTTGATCCATTTGGAAGAGAAGTTTGAAGACATGAAACGAATGGAAATAGAAGTATTGAAACATTGAAAGAAGCTTTCAGAACTCATAATTAATCAATAGACAATATTTAGGTTTAAGTTCTGTAAATTTTTTTTTAATTACAACGTTTCGACAGCTCAAAGCTGCCTTCGTCAGGTAAATAACAAATAAATAAGTAGTCAAGACAACACGTAACATAGGTAACAAATGAAACATACAAATGACATTGAAAAATTAAAAACGGATAACAAGTAACCACGACTTATTTAGTTCAAAGCCTGTATTTAAATTAAAATTATTAGGAGATTTCTTGATTTCAATTGCTTCTCTAATAACCAAATATTGTCTATTGATTAAGTATTGAAACATCTCGCTAAGTTTTGTTTGTGATATACAGAAACGTCACGTGATAATCTGAACTGAACCAACTGATCTATCTCGGCGAGTGGATTACTTTTATCAGTTGCTTCAATAGAGGGGTAAAGTGATACAGTCAAATGGAATGAAAAATAAGTGATCCGGATTCAAAAGTATAAGTTGGATCAGTTCAGAGTGGCAAATGGAATAGGCCTATGGACTCAAGTCATCAGAAATCAAAATCGGAGAAGCAGTTAGAATATATAACATATAAATGGAAATATAATATTAATGTTTAAATAAATTATATATTAAAAATGAAATATTTGTTTGTTTTTGAAATAATTTTAATAATACAAATTGAACTAAGTAGGTACCTATAATAAATTACTTGAAAGCATAAATGGTTGCCTATAACATGTATTGCTCGGTTGCCTAAATATTAATTAGTTGAGGGAGCAAACACCTTTAGCAAAGGACCTACCTATATAGATTGTAGTGGGTTACTAGATTTGTCAAAAAAATGAAATAACCGTTTGTAATATGACAATTGAATGGTATATTTACAAATGGGTATGAGATAGATTAAAAGTAATACCAAAAAATGAAATCCTCGGGTTTTTGTAAAAATATTTATACAGACGTATGTATAAAAAATTAATGTTAACCATATTCAATAAGAAGTTAGAGTAAAAATATAAGACAAATAACAGATCAATCAAAAATTAAATAAATAGGGACAAATAAATAAAGCAATTTCCAGAAAAATTAGAACACATTCTAGAGCAATAAATAAATTGTGGCAAATAAAAAGAGTATTTATGGGACAAAGTAGAGCAGATTTTAGGGCAAATAATTGGGGCAATTACTAGTATCTTTGGTACATGAATTAGAGCAAATATATGTGACAATCAATAAAACAATCTTTCGGACAAGAATTGCACAAATATGTGAAACAATAAATAGATTAGAAATTAGGTAAACTTGAGCATGTAGGGAGGCATAGGAGAATAAATAAGTAAAGCAATAATAAAAATCTTTCGAATAAACTGAGGTAAACAAATAAAAGAAATTGGAACAGGATCTAGAGCAAATTAATAGAGCAACAAATAGAGTATTTGGGACAAGAAATAGACCACTTGTGCGTTAGCCTCAAAGTAAATCATTTTTTTTATTTTAATATCTCCATTCCTGGTTTTTTTATAACTGAAATTTACTCACATTAAAAAATCTTGTGGCAAATTTCTCAAAATAAATATAAGAGGTAATAGGTACTTATTATTACAGACCCAAAGTGTAAAACATGATAATATTAGAGTAGTATGAAGTAAAAAATTATTATTTTACCTTGTTCAACGTAGACTTGTCCTTGCACGTTCATCTGTAACAAATAAGAAAAATATTAAAAAGCTATAATTAAAAATTTGTTTACAAACTGTTAAACAATTTTGAGAGCAAGTAATGAAAATTTGTAAATTATAATTAGCAATGTTGTTAATTGGAAAAGATCAAACACATGGGTGTAAACACTGGCTGAGACAAGGCCCTTTGATTTAGGAAATGAAAGTTGTTAATTTCACATATAATTACATTTGCAATTTAATAGAGAAATTCAATTACAAGAGAAAATTAAAGCTGCGCATTATTACATTCCCTCATTTTCTGAAATTAAAATTAACAATTTTTCTTATTTTCAATTTTCTTTAAAATGCCAGTGCCACTCTCGGTTCAATTAAGAGAACTCATTAAAAATAATTTACCCGCAAATTAAACAAAACAGAATCGCAGCGAGAGAAAGAATAACAAAAGAATGTCGGCGCTTTGCGCAACACTTTGCGTTCCTTCTGGAGAGCCTGGAGTTCTGCGTCTGGAGTCTGGAGACCGGGGATGGAAGCCGGAGAGTTTAATTAAAACACCGCGAATCCAAATTACGTCAGAAACATAAGAAAAATAACTGAGGCCGGCCAGCCAGGCCCGGCTCAAGGGGACAAAGAGCCAACAAGAAAAAACAGTTTTCCTTTAATTTCATCAAACGGACGACTATCAAGATACGGCACGCATTTACATTTCCTACCCAACAACAGATTATCCGCAGCAATTATATACCAAATGTAAGTTCTAAGTTAAAGTTTCTAGATCAAATCATGTACCTAAATAAAAAATCTGATGTGTCTAACACATTACCCCCCACCAATGTAGTAATATATATTCTATATTTCTTCCACCTTTTTTAATTTTGCAACAAAACTATTTGGCAATAAAAACGTGAGGTGCAAAACTAGATTTTATAACAATCCCATATAAAAAAATTCAACATTCTACGACTATTCATTTATGAGTTATACGAGAAACGTATAATATATGTACTTTCGTAAGTACAGAAATCACTCTGAAATTGTATTAATATTTATATATTTTCTATGCATTGATAAAATGATTACACGGTAATATGAATTATTAAAATAATTAGTACATGCAGTATTCGTACAATTCCTTTAAGAGTATTCAATAATTATTAATATTCACTGCCAATCTTGTCAATTTTAATAATTGTCAAATATAAAACATTTATTTCCATAGGTAAACAGATTAACTGCAATTGTAACAAATTTACCGAATCATTAATGGGGTAGGTGACCAAGGTAGAATTTTAATGAAAAAACTATTGAATTATAGAAAGTATATTTATTTATTAACGTTGACATTAAAAAAGTTAAATATTTATCAGCAATTGTTTAGTAATTTGCGTTAAATAGAAACAGCGTCCTTTACTATGACGTTCACTAAGTTATCACTATCTCACTCACACCACCTATTTCCGTCTGTCTACCTTCGCCGCTCTCATGAACTTCGTTGACGTCATAATCCCCTCCCAAGTCCTATATTATTTATTTACTTCAAAACAACATATAATTAACAATTTTAAAAAAATACGGGTATATTATTTTTGTACAAGCTATCACATATACCAAATTTAGAAATTGGTCACCTACCCCATTATTTCATATAAAATTATTATTTACAAAAATTCTCACATATTCATAGTTAATTAACACTTCAAGAAAAAAACACTTCCGGTTGCTCGATTAACACCAAAATATAATCAGTTCTATTCTAGGATATCAGAATGTTATATCCAAAGTTTTTACTTTTTTTTATTCATTAGTATATGAGTAATCATTACGACAACATCTATGCATCCATCCATCCACACACACGGACAGACATCACCGTAAAAATATTAAAATCGTGTTCTAAAGTGCTTATCCATTCAAAACTCACTATCCGATTTTTAGCCTGATTCCAATACCTCTTTTACTCTTACTGAGTGGTAAAAATAAAAAAAAAATGATGTGGACACCTATTATATTGTACACATTTTTCGTTGCATTTCATTTAAACTTATTTCAAATCCCACAATTTTAACATTATAAGGATTATGGATCATCGAATTTTATGAGAAAAATTCAACCCTTTGAGCTAAGTGCTATTTTGGCATTGCCGATTGTAAGGGAGGTGCACAACTAGATGTTATAGCAGTGCCATATACAAAATTTCAACATTTTACGATCAATCATTTTATGAGTTATGCGAGAAATTCAAGAAATCCTTCGAGAAAAGTGTCATTTTGACATTACCGATTGCAATAACAAAGTGAGGTGTACAAGTAGATTTTAAAACAATTCAGTAAATACAGACTTCACTCCGAAATTAGTCAAAATGAATTCAGGAATAATCAAAGAGATATTTCCATTGAAATCTGATACCGAAATTTGTCGTTATTATAATACATTCTTTACTTCTTACAAAGAAATAAAAAGTATAAAACTACCTTCGAATTAGATATTTCATAACTTAGATAAGATTTTCAGATTAGTTGACTGATTAAAATATAGTACTAGTCCTGTTCATCAAAATTAATAAACACATTTTTAGGAAAAACATTTAAAAAATATCTAATTTATAATTTTAACAGCCCCATTAGACCATTGATTAATAATTTTGTTGATGTTTTTGACAGTCCATTAAATTTTACAAGTGTATACTTTCTGTTATTTTTTGTTGACATATGACGTATAATTATATTTTTCATATCTAAAAAAAATAAATATGGCAAAGAAGAACGAAAAATGTCAAAACGAGGATCAAATCAGAAGATCAAAACTTGATTAATGAAATACGAAGCATCAGTTAATCATTAATTTTTTTATGGTCAATGGGTGAATTGAATTGATTCATGGATCAGAGTTGATCAATGGATCAAGCCTTGATTAAAGAATGATGAATTCGGCCGCTAGTGTTTCAATAAAAATTACACTACAACTTACACTATTGAAAATTTATTTTAGAAATATCAAATGACCAGTTGCACTCGCATAATTCAAATTTTTTAGTTATCCTTAAATAGGTAAATAAAAATTCAATATTGTTTCCTAATTTTAACAATTTATTTTATTTACGTGCAGCTTAAAATTTAAGTCTTGATCGTAATTATCAAAGAGAAAATAGATAGAAGTAGAAGTGCTAGCATTTAATTGAAATTAGACTACCTGGTTCGTTCGGGTTACTACGTCATAGACAGACACGCCCCCTTTTTAATTTTCGAGTCTCTCTTATAAATTTTTAACATGTTATAATAATTTTTACATCATTACACTCTATTTAACTCAATTTTTAATTTGCAATATAAACTTTACATTACATCCTCTTGAAAAACCCAAATGATAACATAGCAAGTTCAAATGATAGTAACATTAATAACCGAACTTATGGAATCGTACCCCAGATTGAAGGAAACATTTCTTTATGTTTGCAAGGTAGAGTTCGCGAATACGCGACCCGTTCTTTATCCATCCTCATGTCGAGAGCCTGGGAGTCTTTTCATAATACGACCTACATAAGAATTCTTTTGCTGGAGAACAAAAACATTAATTATTTGTGCACAAAGGTCTCTGTGAGGCCTCCCCGGGCCGAGGAGGTGGGAGGATTACCACGCTTCCGCCTACCGGCTAATTGCCGAGTTACTTCCTCTGCCCCCAGGCCAGCGGGGGCCGCATGCCCCCGGGTAAGGGTTAAGTGACGAACGAACTACATGAAACTTTACACGACATTCAAATCAAATTCAATTCAACAGAGGTAACAGCTTAGCGATCTCATCATTGGCGTTACAATCTTAGGTGAAATTAAAAGTAAACGTCAACTGTTCCATGGTAATTTTACTTGTATTTTGGTGGAAAAGGTTGTCAACCTAAAGCTTTTGTAAGTATGGACGCCGACTATATAGAGAGGTAAAAGCTTAGTGAAGTGATCTCATCATTATTGGCGCTACAGTTCTATAAAAGTTTTTGCCGTAGGTGAAATTAAAAGTGAACTTCACCTGTTTCATTGTAATTTTACTTGTATTTTGGTGGTGAAGATTGTTAATCTAAAGCCTTGGTAAGTATGAGCGCCGACTACATGGGAACATCGGGAATTTTGTAGGGGCAATGTCCCTAGGAAACATTTTCTTTAGCGCACCATTAGTAATAAAGCCCTGACTTGTTATTATTTGAAAGAATTATTGTTCCTTGTTCAATTTGTTAGTAACTGACTACTTCCCTCAACTGGGTGTGAGTTACAATTTTAAAAATATTACCAGTGAATTCCTACAATAAACTATTTACACTAGTACAGCCACAATGGGGTATTCCAAGTTTTTTTTCATTTTTTAATATGTTATTCTATGCATAAAAATATTAGACCCGTATTTTTTCTTTTCGCCGAAAGGTTTCAAACACGCCAGAAATAAATTTTTAAAGCTTCAATAAATTACACCCTAGAAAATCGGCCGTGCGTGTGACGTCACAGGCACTGAGAATCAGCTGAGAACATCATTCGTAGGTCTGAGTCAGAGGCGTGGCGCGTTCGAACAAGAGCCAATAAGCTGACGCGAGTTCCTTCTTCGTCACAACAAGGCTGATACTGAATTTTACGTACTCGATTCAAATGCATTACAATTTCATTTTGATATTATGGTATTAAAAATCAGAAAAATAATGATTATATTCACTTTAATATTACTTATATATGGTAAACAATGATATCCAATAAGAATTTCTTTAAAAGCCGTAGGCTTGGAATACCCCATTACAGATTGAATATCAGCTAATAGGAATCTTTATGACCAGTAATAATGCGCGTCTCAGGATATACCAGGGATCCTGAGACGCTAGCACTCAGTCTCGTCTTCCAGGGCATCTTATGCCCTGGAGGTGATCTAGTTCAGGCGGCCGGGTCTGAAATTTGCTTTAATTCTAGGTCCGCTGAAACCAGAGCACATTTTGGAGCAATGAAGCTCTGTATTGTGTTCTAAATTCAGTGGGCCAAAAATCATGAAGAAAGTAAATATTTAGTGAAGTGAAGCAGACGGAATCCCCTAGATTTATGAACTATACACTATTCCTATGTAAATCTACTCAAAAATCCTTTAAAAATGACCCCATTTTATGATCTATAAATCTAGTGACAGGAGCCTATATGTTCTTCATATTTAATTCTTATACAATATAAAAATATAATATTTACTAAAATTGTTCTTTAGTAATGAAGACATTAATTCATTCATCGTAGACTATATGTGAAAAGCAGGTGAACGTTTAAATATTATCCCCCGCCCCCGTTAAAATTGTTTTAATACACGAAGTATTCCCCGCAGTAAGAAGACACCGCGCATTTACCCCTTACCCCTCCCACCCGCTTCCTACTCCAACACAGCCCTGGGGAAATTATACACAAAAAATTAACATTTTCACATCGCGCGCCAAATGACGTGGATTGCCCGCTAACTGGATCTAATTCCGGCGCGGCGCCACCAGTCGCTGAATATTTCAGGTTAGGTCGCCCGGTAGGAGACAAGAGCAAGAGTCTGAGTCTGATGAACGTCTCGGGAGAGGATCATTTTAAATTTATTTAACGCACAGGCAATTACGTACGCTAATGAAAAATAAATAACACGTTTTACCCGCGAATTGTTGTTAATTGGCGGGGGACAACACCTGGTCTCTCAGCAAACTGTCAACCGAATCGCAAAACATTATAAAAATGTTTTAAAATAACTACAGGGTGATCGCTGATCAATGGGTTATAAGACCACTGTCGAATGAGAGCTTTCACGCAAAACTATTGTAGATGGCAGTATTGTTCCAGTCCCAAAGTATTTTAATATTTCGAAGTTAACAGTGTAACACTATTATGAGAAAAGTTTTGTTTTTTCTGTTGTGCACATGCGTATTGTGTCATTTCAGGCGTAAGAACCAACACATCTTTTGAATTGTTTATTGCCTGTCAAGTTTTCATATGTTCATTTCTGAAAACTTATGTCCAATTTGTATTGCATTTTAAAATTTTATGTATAGGTTAATTTGAACTACCAATTCGTTTCTGACATTTAAACGTCAAATTTATAGAGGGGGTAAAAATTTTGTTTTGGGTCTGGAACACTAGCGCTCACTAAAAGTTCCCATGGAATGAAAAAAAAATTGAAAACCTTAAATACCACTGATCTCTATATAATACCTGGATAGGGCATAGAATATGAAAAAGTGAAGCCTGTGGCGGCCATTTTCCTGAGGTCTCAATCTAATCCAATTGGCGCGAAACATGAATAAAGTCGTTATAATCTACAACGAAATATGAGAAATATTTTTCAATTTGATATGTTGTAGTTATTTCATTTTGAATTTTTTAGACTCAAAATGTTTTCTTATAACCGGGGATGCTTTGAAAAAAGCTTTTCTGCTAGTACAGATGTCGCAGTTGTGCTAAAATATACAGCTACATGATTTTAATTTTTATAATATCTAACATTAATGTATTATAAGAAAAATATTTGATAATTGACATTGATATTATCTAAACAAAAAAAATGTATGTCCGTGTAATAAAAGATTATTTATATGCTCAAGGTCATTTGCGAATATTAACATGCAAGACAAGAAATATGCAAGAAAATAACGACCAAGACAAGAGTAATGGAAGACAAGATATATTTAAATTTCTTGTCTTGCTTTTCGAGACAAGACAAGAAATTACCAAACAATACAAGAAATCTTGTTTTGAGAAACACTAATCAATACAGACTTTCTTCAGAAACAAAAATGTTCGACCCAAAAACAGGAATTTTTTTATTCAAAATCAGTATTAGGTATTACAATGTAAAATTCTAAAAAAAAAAACTACATAAGAGACAATTAATCTTCTGCCCGACTTTGTTAAAGGACATACTAAAAAAAGCGACCACCCTTTAATAAACTTTTCACAAAATATATATCCTTATCCTAGATTCGTTGATACTTGAAGTCCAATGTTGTACCACTATCTCAATAAGAATATATCCGGATAATCAAATTGAAAACGTAATCGGTAGTTCATATAAAAATATAATTAAATGAAATATCCTTTTGCTTTTTAACAAGCAGATCGAAATAATGAAATTTTGAAACGTAGGGTGGTCAGATTTGTAAAGTCTGTCAGCAGCACACACTTTGCACATGACATGTGGTTTGCACCACTACGAATAGACGTGTAGAGCTGTAGAGAAGGGTGAAAAGGCATTTTACTTTTCGCTGCATCGGAAACCATTTACAAAGGTTCGTAAAGTCCGACAAATACCACCTCGTTCATTCTCAAACTTCCAGGGTTTCTACAACCAATTCAACAAGTAATTATTTCCTATGACCCCAAAATATGTATTTGTATCATTTTAGTAAACTTTGCTTCATTGAGTAGTAAAAAAACATGTGAAAAATAAATAAAAATCTAAATCTAAATTTTGTTTCCAAATCTTGAAATATTAGTTTAAGATTTAAAATACATTGTTATAGTTCAGTAAATAAAGATTTGTATAAATTTTCCTGCTGGATTTTATTTCTTTTAATTTTCGAAATAGGGCTGCAAGTGCCCAAATTTGGGTTTTAATCCAAAACTACGTACATATATAGATTTGGTAACTAAACCAAACGATTCTACAAAAGAAAACACCTATACCAAGGTTTATAATTTTTAAATGCACAAAATCATATTTTGTTCATTATTCCAATTTCAGGCTTTTTCTTATAGAAACTATCATAGCAAAAAAAATTAAGTTAGTTTCAAGTTGGCGATACTAGGATTCGAACTTCAGATCTCACAATCTGCTCAAATCAAGTCGGAACGCGCTAACCAAGTGAACCACCACTGCCTGTAGAATGAGTACAAAGAAAATTATAAAAGTATGTTTAATACAAAATCTTTCCAGCGACAAAAAAAATATTTGCATAAGATACAAAAGGCGATAGCCGAGGAGAATAAACCATATGAGAAATAAAAAAATATGTACTTTAGTTCTGAGGTACATTATATTTTTTTCCGAAATCGCTAAATTATTAATTAAAAACGTAAATAAATTGCATTCTGTATTAGTATAAAGTGAGCTAGCTATTGCGACGGACATGGCTGTGAAAACTAACGAACTGTAAAAGAGTCAAATGTTTGAATATAGCAACTTTTTTCATTTTAGTTCCGTAATTATTTATTTAATAAACCCAAAACCCAACGTTTCGGCAGCATAAACTGCTGCCTTCTTTAGGGTAATCACAATTACAACAAATATTTCTTTATAATTTTCATATATGTTTACACCTGCTTAGACGTCGTCTGCATGAAATCAGATAAATTATTATTAAAGGTAAATAATAAATAAATTCACTAATAGTGTTATAGAATAATAAGTTTGTTATTTTAGGTAGTGCTAAAATAAACTGCAAAAATATGGCTGGTATTCTGAGCTCCCGACTAAGCCCGACTAAAAGAAAACGACTAATATTTAGTCGATCTACTAAGGAAATGCATCTGGACCGCGCGACTAAGTCCGACTAAGGGAAGTCGACTAAAATGTAATCGGGTGACTAATAAACATATTTTAAGCAGGTGATTAAGCCCGATTAAGTTATGCAATGTACTAAAATTTAGTCGGAAAATTAAACGAGGTAGTACTCTTGTTTGAAATGTCAGAAAACCTAACTTATCGCGTTTGTCACAAACAAAATATTGGAAATGACTACTTAGTCGAGCTTAGTCGCGTAGCTAAGAATTGACAACCGACTAAATAAAATAGTCGGCGACTAGTTACACGCCCTTAGTCGCGAACTTTACTGTGGAGCTCAGAATACCAGCCAAAATATAGGTTAGTCCTTAAAGTCAAATTTTTACATAAGAGTCTATAAAGTTGTACTTTAGCTATTTTTTGGGTAAATTGTGATATCGTATACTTTAGTATCGATTTCGAAAACAAAACTGTAGTTACCAAAATTACAATTAAAATAGTGAATCTATTATAAATCATGTAAAATATAATCTACCGCATTGCATTAAAATGTAAATAACGATTTCTAAACTTAATATAAACTTCAAAACTACCCTTTACCCTATTCGAAATTTACATATATAACCCATTTTAAACAACCACCCCGAAATAAAAAAAATAATTAATTTAATGAAGCTAGCGCAATATCAAGCAACTTGGAACGAAATACTAGGGGTAACCTACCCTCAGAGCAAGGGTAAGCCTTATATTTCACCCCCTCAACCTTATCACCATGTGCATAAGGGCTGTTTTCGCTGCGTGTTAAAAAATATGCACCCTTAATTTGAAGTGCCGAACCATTTACTAATTTCAGTGTGTACGCATAGCAATGCGTTGATACCTCCCTTGAAACACAGGGGCGGGCAACGAAGAAGGGGAAATCTAATGGTGGGATGCGAAGCCAAGACGTGTGAGTCACAGAAGCGCTGGTTTTAATTTTTTATCGTGGAAATGATTTAGGTTTTAATGTTTTTGCAGATTACCCTATGTGTAAGATTAATGTGTTTGTATTGTAATGAAATTTGAGAGTACTCTTATGTTAATTGGAAATACTTACTAATTAATCAATGTTTTTCTTAAATTAGTCATTTTAATTTACGAAATTTAAGAGAGTACACTTTTTTATGTTAGCTTCGCTAAAGAAACTTATCTAATTATATTCAGGGTGTGGTTTTCTAGTGTAATGTGTATTTTTTAGTAGCCGACCGAAGTTTCGGTTTCGGTCAGTTTCGGTCTATAATGTTAGTTTCGGTTTCGGCCAAAAATTATCAGTAAGGTCGCTATTATATAACAATTATTAATTTTATAAATTATTATCAAACTTTTATTTATTTTCAAAACCAATAACCCCATATCAAAGTTGTGTAGAGTTAAAACAAACCAAACAACCGTATCAAACCAAAAATTGTATTTTTTTCGAAAAAAAGTAAATATCGAAGCCCTGATTTCAAAACTTTTAATCCTATAACGTCTTTTCGATTTTATTCTGTCGCTTTATTATCAAACTTTTATATATTTTCAAAACCAATAACCTCATATCAAAGTTGAGTAGAGTTAAAACAAACTAAACAACCGTAACAAACCCAAAATTGTATTGACAAACGTGAAATATCTCAAAAATACTCATTTTTGTGCCCAAAATTTTGATTTTAGGAAATAGTGTATAACGACACGATGATTTAAAATTTTCAAACGGAATTTAATTATCTCTTTTTGTTCCTGAGATATTTGCTGTCAAAGTTGCACCTCAAAAATGTGTGTTTTTTAATTACATCTCTAAAATGGGTAGAGATACAATTTCAAAAATTATTCCAATCGATTCTACGGGAAAAGTTACATAAAGAAATGTTTTCTCCGCATATACGTTCTTTGGACCGATTTAGTGAAAAGTGAGAAAATCGAAAAAACCTAAATTTCAAAATTTTTCCGAGGTACTTTTTTTCTCCAAAACTTTTCATTTTCTAGACTTAAATAAATATTGATATGCTGATTATAAATTTTCAAACCGAATTGAATTATCTCTTACCGTTATTGAGATATTCGTATTCAAAGTTGAGTTTTGGCAATACCTAAAAAAACAGGTTTTTTAGGTATACTCCTTTAAAGGTTAGGTTTACGACTTCGGTGACATCACCAATCAATTCTATGGGCAAAATTACATAAGTATACCAATTTTCAGATTTTTATTCGAAAGGATACAATTTTTAGAACGAAAAAACCAAAATCGGCGAAAATCGAAAAAATGGCAAGGGGTATACCTTAGATTTTTTTCGATTTTTGGCCATTTTCAGTTTTTTCCTTGTACAACTTCTATCTGTAGAGATAAAAATCTGAAAATTGGTATACTTATGTAATTTTGCCCGTAGAATCGATTGGTGATGTCACCGAAGTCGTAAACCTAACCATTTAAGAGATATACCTAAAAAACCTAATCTTTTAGGTATAAAATTGAACTCAAATATCTGGAAAACGGAAAGAGATAATTGAATTCTGTTTGAAAAATTGAAATCAGCGCGTCGACATCTAGTTAACTCGAAAAAATGAAATATTTTGGAGATAAAAAGTTTCGAGGCATAAAACTGAAATTTAGGTTTTTTCGTTTTTCTTATTTTTCACCGAATTGTTCCAAAGAACGTACATGTGGGCAAAACATTTCTTTATATAACTTTTTCCGTAGAATCGAATGGTAAAGTAGTTGAGATTGTATCTCTACTCATTTTTGAAATATACTCAAAAAACCCACTTTTTGGAGATGCAACTTTGACAGCAAATATCTCCGAAACGATAAGAGATAATTAAATTCTGTTTGAAAATTTGGCATCAGCGTAGCTAATTCTTTCAAAAATAGTACAAACAACAATTTGTAAAATTTGAAAATTTTCGAGCTAAAAATTTGATGTTTTCATATATTTTCTGATTTACGCAAAAATACAATATTAGCAGCTATGGGAATTATGTCCTCTGTAGTTACTAAATACATAAACTATTTTTCCAAATAATATATTCCTTCCACAACTTAAAATAACCGCTCCTATTTAGACTTTTTTTAAACTGTCCAGTTTCATTAGTAAATTTAATTTATTTTTAATAAAACATTTATATTCGAAAAAGTATCATATAAATACAAATACAAATAATGATGAAGATGATCTATGTATTTATGTATTTATTTAAAAAATAATAATTTCGTAAATTTCATTAAATTATTCAATTAAAGTTGAAATGTATAAAACTTTTGATGGAAATGAAAGGGAAAAGGGAATAGTAATTGTTTGTTTGATTTGAGAATTAATTGGTGTTATTTGTGTAGTTTGGCAAGTTGAGCCATTAACCGAAGGAAATTCATCGAGTTTTAAACAAGAGACATTTGACAAACAGCGAAGATGAAAACTTGTATAAAATATGACACGCAAAGTTAAATACTGCGAATTTTTCACTGAGGAGAACGGGACTTTTTACAGGGCCATAAAACATTCTACTCTAAACTTCCGTATTGACTTTACCACCCTCCAGTAACTCTCAAACGTTCACACAATCCGCACCAACCAAATTTTTTCAAAATTATGATAATATTTTTTTTTCTAATTCCAATTAATAATAGGCTCTTATTTTATTAATTCTATTACTTCTCTATAAGATCATTACTTCACTACTTTACTATAAAAAATAAGCTTATTATCTTTACAAATATTAATAACATACTTAGTTATAATATTTATTAGATTTGCAATAATAAATATTTCACAATTCAAATAACTCGAATGACAACTTTATATGGTTTTTCTGTTTATAAACAATAATTTTGTTGTACTAACTTAGTAACGCACGAATTAAGGATTTCTTGGTATTGTAGGTATTTTTTATTTATTTTATAAATGTCACCAAAATGTAAAAATTTATTATTTTACATTAGATCTTTGTATCTATTCAAATAGAAGTAGAATAAAATACTGTATGAAACACATAAGGAAATTAAGTAGTTTTTAACTTAAGCTCTTACAAAACTTGCCTGCGTCTCGTTTTGTAATTTTCGCATGCGTCAGTAACCACTTTTGTTTCCTTACTTATTACCTAAATAAATGTGTATTTATTTAAAATACCTTCGATAAAATATATTAATAAATAGATCATTCACAATTATACTGTTATGTATCGCAGATTTTGGAAATGGTATTTGTACCAAAATGAGCGTTTACCATCAGATATCATTCATCGGGAATTCTAGTTGGAGTGAAGAGTGCACTACAAAGATTATTTTTACCCATCAGAATGCATCATTTGATGGTCGTAGGTAGTTTTTCAGTAAAGAAATTTCATAAAATAATAATCAAGCAAATATATTTCGAACTATTAATTTAATAGGTACAATTTACTCATAATTCCTGCGAAGTAACGACAACTCTGGTCAAAAATGACTTAAATCATTTTAGCTTTGCTAAATGTCATTTTTGATACTAGTTTGTTACTACGCAACAACTATTTGTAGATTTTTCCAATAAATTCATGGCTCTTATTATATTACTTATGATAAAACAGTTTGTAAAAAAACTATCAGAATTTTAATTTAAGTGCGAGATCCATTATAAATGATAAATTTTAAAATATTTACGACATAACTGGTGTGCAAAGTAAAATAAATGATAAATAATTATAACAAAATTATAATTTCGGCAACAATTTTAAATATTTGCTTCAACTTTTTTTGTGCCACCGTTTTGGGGTGGCTGGTGTTCTGCATATTCAGTAGCTCTGTTTAACAGCCCCATTTTAAATAAGGCCCTTTGTGGCCTTACAGTAAACGGTAATTTTACAATCGCAAAACTTATGCACCGTTATATTTTACACCCGATATTCAAATTTAGAAATCTGTTTCTAAAAACCTGCCTACAATTATCCGAGCTAGAGTTGCCTATTTTAGGAACGAGAGCGCGTGTTGGGTTTCAGGGAGTCTGGATTTGGGGAACAAATGGCGGTAGAAAGTGCGGTTTTACATAAAAATGGCGCGTGTAACTCTGTGACTAATTTCAGATTTATGAGAGCAGTTGTTCATTATTTGGGGGAATTGTCATAATACACGACATTTTTTTACCAACGACCTACACTAAAAAGACTGCAACAAAGAGTAGCAAAGTAAATAAATTTTAACTTTTGTTTTTAATGTTTATTGAAAACTGTTTATGATTCCTTATTTTCAAACAGAATTTGATTACCTATTTGCTGAGCCATAAAATTTATTTTTTAAAATTTAAACCTAAAATATTTCAAAAATAACCATTTTTCGGTCAAAAATTTTTATTTTAGAAATATTTGCTATTGATAAATCTTCATACGTTGATCCAAATTTTCGTACAGAATTTAACCATATAAAAAAAAATCAATATTTCGCTGAGAACCTACTTTTTACCAAAACATTTCGTTTTCTAAGCGTCAATATCAATTTTTCAAATTTTTAGAATTGCCGAAAAAGGAAAATTTTGTTTGTTTCTTCCTAAAAATTGCATCCTTTGGAATAAAATTTGGAAAATAAGTATACTTATGTATTTTTTCAGCAGAATTGAATGGTGAGGTCGTCGAAGCTATAAACGTAATCATTACAGGAGTAAATACCTAAGTACGTCTAAAAAATTTGGAAACAAAAATTTTCCTAATGAAAAAAATAAATAAATGTAGGTTTTCTTTATTTTTCTTATTTTTCATTCAAACGTTGCAAAGAACATTTTGTGGAGAAAATATACATTATGTAACTTTTCCAATAAAATCGAATGGTAAATTCATTTTTGGGATATGTTGAAAAAAAAGTTTTTTGAGATGCAAAATTGAGACTAAATATATCAAGAACTACTGTTTCACAAGAGTCTTGTATTTTTCTCGGTCTTGCAAAAAATGCAAGACAACAACAAAAGAAGATCTACAATTTTCAAAGCAAGACAAATTGTCTTGCAAGAAAAATACGAGAATATTTGTTAATGATTATGAAAATAATAAAGTATATATTCTTAAATGTAGTAACATTAATACCTAGGTATATGAATATTATTTACCCACTAGTTCAAGAATATTTAATTATTAAAAAAATAATAGGTACTTAAATAATAACTTTTTTCAACATATTACTTTTATTAAAAAAATATATAATGGTAATAATAATAACCACGAATTAAGGCTTTCTTGTAATCAGGAATGCTTTTGAAAAAAGGTTTTTTGTTTGTCGCTGTTGATACAAAGATTAATTGCGTAGGCGCGTAGGGGAATCTCTGACTATATTTTAACATGCAAGATAAGAAATATGCAAGGAAAATGACGATCAAGACAATACTGTTATATATAAGAATAATGAAAAACAGTACATAGTTAAATTTCTTGTCTTGTTTTTTAAGACAAGCCAAATAACATAACAACTGTAAAAAATTGCCTATTTTAGACATTGTTATTAGGATAAATATGTTAACATTTTTTGTCCGTTGTAGAAAAAGACAATTTTCATACCTATCTAAAATTGTTACTAGAATAGCTATAGAGACAGAAAAGAAGTAACAAAGTCTATCAATATGAGTATTTTCTAAAGCTAGAATACTAAACAAAATATTAAAAAAAAACATTTTCATATTTTATTTATGAAAGCACTTAAGTAACCCCAAACGCGCCATCCATATCTATATCTTAAAACGTGGAACGCAATATTCAACCCTTATTTTTCCCCACTAATTGCGTTAGGGTTGTTACCGAAATTACTTACCGGGGATGCCGGAGGAACATCAGTGTTCCCCATGCATTCCCCTTGCTCCCCGTGTCCTACATGTAGTCCAGCAGGCACTCGCCGTGTAATGGCACGGGGAACAAAGACAGCGTCACGGGAGAGAGAGAGCGCGCCGCTAAAACAAGGAAACTTTCTCCGGATTATAAATATGTAATAAGAAAATAGAGGGGCGACCCCCAAATGAGGCTTCCGAGCAATTTAGCATTTTTAATTAGTAATGAAAGCTAAGAAGACGTTTTTATTCTATGGCGACTGCATCTGACAGCTCCTTTGAAATTTTTGTTTGTGGAATTAAAATTATTAAGTTTTGTAAAAAGAAATAATTAATTTGGTTCTGTTTTAGGTTAATTTACCGGAAGATTTTTACCCCCTATGGTTGCTTTCATTCATTTTTAAATATTTTAGGAATAAATTAGTCAACATTTCTTTTATATTCCGCAAAAATAATTTTTTATTAATAATTTTTCAAATAAAAGTTCACATTCTAGTGCACTTTCCACTCCAGTTATTTTATTTAGCAGTAAGTATAATAAATTTTGATCTATAACATAAATATGTTATCTTCCCTTTTAAAAATGTAAAGGTATTTGGTTCGTAACATTTTACTTACATTTTAGTGATATATACTTATACTGGGTTTCGAATTACAACATAGTTATTTACTTAATTATTACTTATTACAAAAAATAATTAAACAAAGTTTAATAACTCAACAAAATGAAAAATATGTGTAATATGTTAAATTTTAAACAAAGCAGTAGTCCGAACTGAGTATTTGTTCACAGTTTGAATTTTATGCGCTTTGGTCTTTGAGTTATTTAAATAATTTGGAACAAAACAATATTTTGTACTACAAGTACAACCTTTAAATAATATTAAACAAATGTCAACTTCACAGGTATGTTTCTTCATTTGATACTCGATTGCCATCTAGCGGTTAGCCCGACAATTAAATTGTCCTTGTCGTATGCTACTTCAAAAGAGGTAGATTCAAGGGACAATATTTTGGAAAATGTTTTTTTATCGAAATCGGACATTATATGAGTCAATAAAAAACACGTATTTTTTTTGCAATCCACAGTGCCAAAAGACATGCTCAAAGGGATTTTGAATTTTTCGCATAAATCAAAAACGATTAACCGTAGAATTTTCAAATACCTACCTATATAACGTGTATAATTTAATAGGTGTTGTTATTTAGACGTAGATATTTTGTTTTTTTGTTTCGTAGTTGGTGCTAATTTATTAGTGATGTGGCAATTCTTTCAATGTATTATGTGATCGTGGTGTGATCAAAAAACAATCAAGTAGTGGTCGCAGAAAAAGTATAGAACATAATTCGAGCAATTATGCACTTGTGGGATTACAAACTCGTCGCTTCGTGATTTTGTGAAACTTTTCCACTTCCTACGTAATATGCATCTTATAACTCTTAAGATGTAGTACCTGTACTATCAAATCATCATTAGTATAAAACAGGTCATGTAACCGAAAAAAATACTGGTTAACGGTTAACCCTTATAGAGAACGTTATAATAATAAAGGTTTTAGTTCGAAAACCGGTTTTTGAAAATTGGAAACCGGTTTAAATCGGTTAATATATCGGTTAAAAAAATTAAAATTAATTAAAACAAATTAATTGAATAATAGTACACTCAAGTTGTGTACTTTTAAAGTGCTATTAGTTTGTGTCTTATATATTAACTTTTATTATTCCTTTTACATCTGTGACTGCATTATTTACGAGATTATAAAAGTATATTATCCTATTATTTCGGCCCTCTACGTTACGGGAAAAATACTGATATTCGATTTTGTCATTTGTTTAAGCCTATTTGATTGCAATTTTAAACACCTGATAAAATTTGATCGGATTTGAAAAATAAAAAAACAGAATTGAAAGGCCTTTCGAACTGTCATGTTTGACACTCTTTTCCATTTAAAATTTTTGAGGTGCAGTCCACCCCCATTTTAGGGTTGAAGTTATGCCATTGGAACTAATCTATTCAGGTGTTCCTCCTTTATACCAAAAATGACGTTTTCGAGCGTTTTTTGCAAAATTGATGTCAAGTGGCCAAAAATTGGGCTGATAATTTTCATTGAGCCACCCTGTATATAGAAGGTGGAAATAATAATATTAGAAACAGTTAATAAACAAATAATTAGGACAAATGAACTGTATCTAAACAAAAGGATGTCAGTAAAACAATTGATAGGTAGTTGTTAATTGGACCACGAAACTTGGCCTACAACGGAAATGATTCCAAACCATATCCAAATAAAAATTAATATCTTTTCTCATCTCCACGTAATTTACAATCATAGTTAATCATGAAAACTAACAATATTTAGATTTGCACCTTAAAATTTTGATTTTACAGCCGAAAAAATCCAAAATGTCCCATTTTCCGGTCAAAAATTTTGGTTTTTTAAAATAGTCCAAATTGATAGTCGCCGATGAGCTGATTCTAAATTTTCAAACCGAATTTAATTATCTCTTCCCGTTCCTGAGATATTAGGCTTCAAAGTTGCACCTCAAAAAAGTGTGTTTTTTGACTATATCTCTAAAATGGGTAGAGATACAGTCTCAACGATTATACCAGTCGATTCTACGCACAAAGTTACATAAAGAAATGTTTTCTTCGCATATATGTTCTTTGGAATGATTTGGTGTAAAATGAGGAAAAAGAAAAAAACCGGAATTTCAGTTTTTCGCTGGAGAACTTTTTGGGTCCAAATCTTTTCATTTTTCAGACTTAAGTAAATACAGATGCGCTGATTTCAAATTTTCAAAACGATTTCAATTATCTCTTACCGTTCTCGAGATATTTGGGTTCAAAGTTGGAACTGAAAAAAATCGTTTTTCAGGAATATCCCTGAAATGGGTCAAGATACGATCTCGACGACTTCACCAATCGATTCTACGGGCAAAATTACATAAATGTACCAATTTTCAGATTAATATTCCAATGGATACAATTTTTAGAGCGAAAAAACGAAAATCGCGAAAATCGAAAAATCGCCTGATGAACCCCTTGCGATTTTTTTCGATTTTTGACGATTTTCGTTTTTCCTCTATAAAATTTGTATCCATTGGAATAAAAATTTGAAAATTGGTACAAAATTGTAATTTTGCCCGTAGAATCGATTGGTGAGGTCGCCAAAGTCGTATCTGAACCCATTTCAGAATTATTCCTGAAAAACTGATTTTTTCAGGTCTAACTTTGAACACAAATATCTCGAGAACGGTAAAAGATAATTGAAATCGGTTTGAAAATTTGGAATCACCGCATCTGTATTTACTTAAGTCCAGAATATAAAAAATTTTGGTGACAAAATGTTTCCCAGCGAAAAATTGAAATTCAGGTTTTTTCGTTTTTCTCATTTTTCACCAAATCGTTCCAAAGATCGTATATGCGGAGAAAACATTTCTTTATGTAAATTTGCGCGTAGAATCGAGTGGTGTAATCGTTGATACTGTATCTCTACCCATTTTAGAGATATGTTCAAAAAACACACTTTTTTGAGGTGCAACTTTGAGGCCAAATATCTCAGGAATGGGAAGAGATAATTAAATTCGGTTTGAAAATTTGAAATCAGCGCATCGGCGACTATCAATTTGGTTTTTTCAAAAAAATCAATAAATTTTACCTAAAAATGGGTTTATTTGGGTTATTCCACACCCTGGAATGGGTTTAAAGTGCTTAACAATAATTTAGGTGTTCATAATTAAAAAAATAAGTTTAACACGATTATGTGTTGCATTTTATACCCAAAAATGAGTTGAAAAGTGTCTAAACATATTGTATAGTACATTTGGAAATTTGTCACACCTTAAAATGGGTAAAAAGGAACCCAAACCTGACCTAAAATTGGGTTTAAAGGGTGTCAACAATCAAAAACCAAAATTTTGGACTCATACATGGGTATTTTTGGAATATTTCAGCTGTATATGAAAAATTTTACAGTAAAAACCTAAAAATTGTAACTTTTTATATTCAATTGTAATTAGAAATTACTAAAAGTTAGTTACAAACAGGGAATGTAACCGAAATAAATACTGGTTAACGGTTTTATAGAGAACGTTATAATAATAAAGGTTTTAGTTCGAAAGCCGGTTTTTAAAAATTGGAAACCGGTTTAAACCGGTTAATATAACGGTTTAAAAAATTATTAACATTAATTGAAAAAAAAGTAATTATAAATATTTGATTAAAAAAAAAATTATAGAATAAATAATTTAAAAAAATAATAAAAAATTACCATCTGAGAAAATATAACAATTTAATTAATAAATATTCACAAAAATTCCCGTAATTTATTCAGAAAAACGCAGGTCACTTTTCAATTTTAAACTTGCCTGTGTTGACAAAGGCCGTATTTATTTGGACTTTTTAAGTAACCTTAACGGCTAAAGAGACCTACATTTATGACTCTCCAATAAAATGTTAATTGTAAAAACTGTCATGACTCATGTTCAAATACAAATAGAAAACACAGATATAAAAAAAAATATTATTTTTTTTTCTCGCTAAATGATATTAAAATAAAGGTTAATGTTCGCTAAAACCGGTTTATTTTTTTTTTCTACTCCTGCTTTGAAAATACAATTTTCTGGTTTGTTTTTCATGTTGAAAGTGACTCTTTGCAGCACGCAGTGCTGCAAAACTTTGCAGCACTAATAAATGTTTGTTACATTGTTGCTGCCATGGATACGCTTCACTTGCACATCACAATAACAAAATTTGCAATAAATGTCAAATTATGTTTAAAAAATATTTTTTTTATTTCCTTATTTTTTATCTTGCAGGAATAGAAAAAATAGTGTGTATAACACGTGTTGAAAGTCCTTTGTCGAACACAAACGATTGCAACCTTCGCTTCGCTCAGGCTGCAACTTTCGTTTTGGTTCGACAAAGATAGACTTTCAGCACTTGATATACAAATAACTATTTTGTTAACGGTTACCGGTATTTTCGGCCTGAAAAATATCGGTTAAAATTACGGTTAAAGTTCGCAATTTTCGTTAAAAATATCGGTTACCGGTTTTTATTAACCGGTTTTTTTAACCGGTTACATGCCCTGGTATAAAATAATATCACTTTCTCGCTTGAGTACATTCAATGTGTGCAATGAAATGAGGAACATAGGACTTAAATATGGAATTTCAAAAAATTGTGGATACTCTCTCTCCTGATAGGATATACAAGATTACAAAGTTGTTCAAATAACGATTAATTAATTTTATTCTATCGAACTGTCTTTTTTAATCTATTAGCAACAGTAACGAAGGTCATTAATTGATAAAAAACGATTGAAATGTAGGTATATTATTTAGCAGTTGTGAATAAAATATAATACTATTATTATTATAATAAATCGTGATGATACATTTAGTGGTTACTAATCCTTATGAAATTGAGACCCACATGTGTAAGCATTGTTCAGAACCAGCGTCGGACTGGCTATTGTGGCGATGTGGCGATCGCCACAGGCCCGGCCATCGAAAGGGCCCAGTGTAAACTTATGGAACTTGCTGTGACAAAAAGAGAAAAGTTACTTAGTTTATAGTGTAGAAGTATACATCCAGTTATATTTTTCTATTCGAATTTCACACTACTATTATTTTGTAGTATAAAATATGTACAGCGTGTGGTCTACTTCATTTTATCATTTTTAAAGTATTACATCTGCAACCCGCATTTCAGCAAAGCCGCTAGTTTGGTTGCTACAGTAATAGTCACATGATCTGGGTAGTTCTCAAATTTTATTCCGTGGAGAAAAGTATTGGCAATTACGATCATAGGCGAGCATTGTTATTATTTATTGTTCTGTCAATGTGAATACTTCATATATCCCTTACTTTGTTATTTGTCTTTTTCGCACGATTATGAACTGGCAACATTTCGAACAGTTTTTATAAGTTGTTCAGTTATTATTTTAGATTATGTTGTATAAACTAAAACTTAACTATCAACTATCATTTTTCCATGATGTCATTGACGAAAATTACCAGTCACTACCATTGGAGAATGATCACGCTTTATTTTTTACGCGTAAGTCATGTTGGTAAATAAAATCAAATATTGGCATACTTCTATCATTATCTACAGCCCAAGGTAGAACTCAACCCGGTCGTTAGCAAATGTTTTTAGGTTATTTGTAATTTGATTTGACTCTGCTTGAATTTTCAAATAGGTAATAAATTTTCGGCATTTTATAGTCTTCAATCATTTCGTTATTATACTACATATTATTATAATTAATTTAGCATAATAGCATCGCGATTTATTGTTTTTTTTACGTGATTTGCGAATTCTCAGTGTAAATCGAACCAGAGAAATTAGTTAGCAAAACAAGTAGTGCTGCTAAGAAATGGATTAAAAGAGAAAAGGATTTTTTTCCTGTCTGTGGTAAATGAAGCTAAATTATTATGGATTATAGACTGCGAATAAACTCAAGCTTCCTTAGATTACTTGGAATAGGTAGATCTGTGAGCGCTTGCCACTCTTGGATAGGGATGGAAGACTTTTTAACTTTTTGAAAAAGCGATTTTTATCGACTAATCGAAAGTCGTCAACTATTTAAAAAGTAGAAAAAAATGAAAAGTCGAAAAAGTGGAAATAATTAAAAAAGTCGAAAAAATTGAGAAATCGGAAGAGTCAAAATAATGAAAATTAAAAATATCAGAAAAGTCGAAATATTAAAAAAGTTAAAATATCATAAAAGTCTGAAAAATGGAGTAGGAGTCAATATAGTCGTAAAAACGTAACAATTAAATAAATATTAATTTGTTAAATACTGTCCATTTCTTATCCTTCCTTCAAGTAATGACTTCAATTTCGAATAATTTATGATACCTCACCATTAACATAGCTAACATAAATTGAGGTCATAATTATAGCAATCGCATTTAAATCCTTTGATCTTTATGTATATAGAAAAGGATTTATTTGAAAATATAGATAAAACAATTATAATTGATAAAATAGGCACATCTTCCAATCTATTGTAAAGTAAGTTGATTATATAAATTTATTGAAAATGAGAATCCATGACGACGTGTTTAACATAGGAAAACAGTTTTCTACAAATATTGTCGTGATCACTTTGAATATTTGCTTATGTTTGTATTTATTAATGTATTTATAATATTTAACCTTTAAAACCGTTATTGTTTCATTAAAAATATTTTTGTGTAGCCGAGAATAGGGGGCCCGAAAATCTGAACCGCCACACATGGAAATATGTGCCAGTCCGACACTGTTCAGAACCATGTCAACCTTTCAATTACCTACAAATAAATTTGTCATAGTGTATCTCAGGTAAAATCAGCAGATTACACAAATTACGAAAAGATATGTACCATCACGACTGCGATCTATAATCGTGCTTTCAAACGCGTGCTTTCCACGAGCTACGGCAAAAACACAGCCGTCTATTCATACCCTGTCACCGTGCCCCTCCCCAACATGAAATTACAACACATCTCTGTCTAACTCCGCGTAACATAACCTCCAAACGCTCACTTCACATCGTGGTGCGGGTTTTTTAATTTTTCGCGTACCACGATTTGAAGCGCGGTCTTTGTTGGCAGTTTAAGCCAACAGTGGAGAAATTTAAGGGTGGTAGATTCTAAAAAAAGGTGAAACAGGGAAAAAGCCCCTGTTTTTTGGGAAAAAAACGCATGTGCCAACTGTTTTCGACATTCGACTGTCACCTGCCTGAAGTGTTTTTTAGGGAAGGCGGGGTGATACTTACCCTAGTTTGGGGTACACACGTGGCTGCAAGACGCGTGGCTTTTGTCTCCAGCTAATGTGTAGCTTTTGTTTTTTACTGTTTCATAAGGGTTGGGTTTTATACGCTTATTTAAATTAAGGGCTGCTTTGTCATTTATATTTAATACTACATTGATACTTCAAATTAAAATCTGGTTAAAATTAAAACCGCAGGATAAAAAATTACCCCTAAAGTGCACTCTCCACTCTAGATGCAAATGCCTTTTAAATCAAGCTTCTTATATTACAATGTCTTGCACGATTGAAAAATATTAGACCCGTATTTTTTATTTTTTCCCAAATTGACTTTTAATAATGAGAAAAAACCGATATTAAATGAATTACTCCACTTCACCCCTTGACCTTGACGTATTTAGGTTCTTACCCAACTTCACTTCGTTTCAAACATCAAATATACTGTTTTAACTTCCAAACTGACAAATTGAATAATCTTGTGCAAATAAAAAATTAATGCCAACATAGAAATTTTATTATTTTACGAAAAATTACCTTGAAACATGATTGGATTTGTAATTTATGTAGATAGATTTCAAATATGTAAAAATATATACGATATTTCATTTACAAAAAGAAAGTTGGGCCCGGTATGTTGAGAACTACTGGTTAAAAAAAAAAGACATTTTAGTAGCCTTTTAATATGGCAAATATTTGGTAATTTAATCATCTTCGTATTTCTTATAGTTTTCGAAATAGCAACTTTATAGAAACATCCAGTATAGGGTAATAAAATGGATGTAATAAAATATTATCCACTAAAAAGTGACCCCTACACTTCTTACTCCAGCTTACAGTGCACGTAAACTAATGTCTTATAAATTTATTTATGAATAATAAAGTGTAAATAAAATTGGAAACACAGTAATAAGTAATAAAATGAACATAATACTAAAAATGAAATTCAATATATTTACATAAATGTAGGCCGAATTCAGACGATCTGAATTCGAATCTAGTTGATTTTAACTTGATATTTTTAAAACTAAAAATTTTAATCACAATAACAACGAAGATTTAGAAATAAGTAAAACATATCTTCTTGTATTAATAATAATAATGTGTTCCTGTATCTCCTAAGCGGAGCATAGGGCAACCGAACACACCGAGCCGCAGTTCTAACTGCCGTACTGTCGGTTGTTTCATTTGCCAGTGCTACTTCTATTTAAGATGTATAGATGGCAAGTCTATAGCATCCGAGTGTGATACACAAGTAGCTGTGTTTTTTTTTTATTTTACGACAAATCACATGTTGTCGGTCGCTGGGACTTGAACTGAGGATCTCAGGTTCGTATGACGTCACAGCGAGCTAAGAGATGTGCGCTAGCTCGCTCAGCCATCCAGCCGACATCTTCTTGTATTAAGTATGTTATAATTCGTTTCTTAGTTACTTATTGACGTCTGAAATTTGTTATTACCCTGAAAAAGGTAGCAGTTTATGTTGCCGAAACGCTGGCTTTAATAAACTAAACAGAAAAATTGTTTTGCTTCATTAGTTGGTTTTAACTATCCCCTATATTTTATATTTTTCCTATATGAAATAGTGTACTTTCTTTCTAGTAGAGGTCTCTATTACCTACGGTATAAATGTAGTTAACAAAATTAAAGACAAAACAGATTAATAAATCCAATTAAGAAAATTATCGCAGTAACTTGTAAATTTACTAATATATTTTTTGTTGAAAATCTTGCATTGCAGCTGGCGACTTCAATGCTCTAGTTTGTACAATTCAATTTTTTTATTGCTAACGTATTTCCACTTTTTTTTTATAACTAAAAAACACTAACAAGCACTGCAATGTGGGCTGTCAGTTGTCAAACTCTCAATCAAACAAATGAAGTCAAAATCATAGACTCCCCAAAATAATTCTGCATTCAAGCCCCTCAAATTTATTCAAAGCGAGCGATTTTCACTTTTTTCATGACTTCGTGATTGACACATAGTTGCTGCAAAAAAAAACTGCGAATCGTTAACGACGTAACAGATGTAATAGAATACACTTGAGTTCCAAATTGATGCCAGTACAAGAGTATCGTTAGTGGATTTGGAAAATATTAAATTGTAAAGATTGGATTACATATTTTTATAAATAAAATTCATTGGATTTCCCATCAATCATAAAGCAAAATCATAGAGAAAAAATCTCATGTACAACATATTACCGACTGCTATTATTAGTTTATTTTTTCAATTGACCAATTGTATTCAAAATCTAATTAACTCTTTCCTGCTAGATAGACATAAAGAAGTTAAGTTAGGGGTGATGTGAAAATATAATAAGCGACTATCGGAATCGGTGAAATAATTATAGTCAATTCATTTTGAACGTGAATATATTCTGTAATAATCCATATAAAAAATTACGGTGAGCTTTAAAATGATAATCATTCATTTCTTGATATATACATATATATGAAAGATAGGGATTTTTTAAGTACATAGCCATTTAAAAAATAATAGAATGAATGTATAAAAAGACAGCATTTTTTTATACAAATTCGAATATGAGGTTTAACTTTAAATTACTAATGAACATGTACTATTATTTTCAAATTGAGGAATATTATAAATATATCTTCTTAACACTCAATAAAGAATAATATATGTAAAAATCAGTTTTTTTGGCCATATATAGTTTAAAGCAATATTAAGCATGTAAGAAAAAAGCTGTATAAAATGGTAATAATTTTGAATATTTATTTATGTTACTAAAAATTACACTCTGTAACATACCTTCGTTTTAATATGTTGTACGAATTTTAAAAATCGAATGTCTACTGCAAACGTTATTGATGTTTATTTCTGACTGACAACTATTTTCGCATGAAATTTAAAATATCCAAAAAACACCAAAAATATGGAAAAATATTGAACAATGAACAACAACTTAAAAGCTTTCTTAAGACGTGCGATTCATTGGATTGCCTTGACCTAATTTTTTATTATTTTAAGTTTTTTGGCACGCGCCAATCGCAGCAAAAAACGGCCCGAATAAAAAGCTAACATGACATTAGAGTTATTAGACCTCGCGCAGGTATAAATCCTTTATATGGGTCATATGGGCAGGTCGATCAGAATCAGGCATCAGGTATGAGTAACCAGGTAGCGACACCTAATGACATATGCTACCCAGCGCACGCTTTTTACCTGAGCTGTAAACGCTTCTCACCTTTAACCTTATTATCAATTTCATGGCGCACCTGATTTCGTGTTTATTGTTTTTATTATTTGCCAAATTCAATTTTGCACATATGGCGTATTTTCCATGCCAGTTATGAGTGATAAGTAAGGTTCTTTATAGTAAAATAATAACTTAAATAAATATTCAAAATGATCAGTATTTTATACAGCTTTTTTCTTACATGCTTATTAAACTTATTGGCCCGTATTACGAGCTCACTTTTATAATAAAATCGCGATTTTAACGATCCCTTTTACATCAAAATCTTTTGTAAAAACGAACGTTAAAATCGCGATTTTATTATAAAAGCGAACTAGCTCATTTTTATAATAGTATCGTGATTATAACTTTCAATTTTACATAAGATTATGATATAAAAGTGGGCGTTAAAATCGCGATTTTATTATAAAAGTGAGCTCGTAATATGAGCCAATATTGCTCTTAAACCATACGGCAAAAAAAAACGTTTTTACATGTTATTCTTTATACAGAGCACTTTTAGGCAATATATTTTTAATTGCATATTTTATCATAATAATTGTTTATATGACATAATTATAAATAATGTCTATTCCGGAAACTATCCAACGGTTTTACTTGAAATATATTCTTCAGGTACTTGAATTCAATCTAGGAATTTTATGGTAAACATGATGTTATTTATTAATATTTATCCATAATTGCCAATTAATATACCTTACTATACTTTACTGTTACTGTTGCTAATTGAATAATATTGACAGTTCGATGGAATAATATTATTCCATCGTTATGTCAAATTTAAATCTTATCTGGTAAAAGAGTAAAAACTAAATTACTATTAAGTAAGTTTTTCTACATAAAAAGCCAAAGTTACAGCAACTTTGTCATTTTTCATGCGTTTCTTTTCTTTTTGATGACATATTTGCGAGCATATTTGGTTATAACAAAAATATATTTTTTATGTTATAGCTGTGGATAAAGTATATAGTATTCTATTCGCAAGTAATGGCTATTACTCATTTGGATGAAACTTCATTCTCATGGGTAGTAGCACACATTACATGCTCATTGAAGAATGTACTATTTTATGCATTGCGTTAAGAATTGCCCTATTATTATATCGAAAACGGTTTAATAATATAAAATATTGTTAAACTGTTTTTGGTATTTTTCTTGTTGTAAAATTGGTACTTCTAATAACTGCACCCATTATTTCTCAGTAGGAAAACTGAATAAAAAATTAATTTAAAATGATATTAATATTTCATTTGCATTGAAAATAAGCGAAGCAAAGTATAAAAAATAATATACTATACCCGTTTTATACGACGTAATGTTCTATTCCAACTCATGGAACAATATACCGTCTTCTAAAACTTGTATAATAATATACTATAAACATTCTATCATAATTTTTATATTATTATACTCTATTTAACACTAAAATTAATTTTCAATGCAACTTCATTCAAAATGACAGATCTTTAGGTAAATTTAAAACCACTCAATCAAAAATTCGTTAATTCACAAAAAAACGAAATCACCAATCCGATCTCCTGCAATTCCATATCAGATTCAGATTCAGAAACCGCAAGCTGCGTTTTCATACGATTAAACCTAGTTCATTATATTTGCCTATCGCGTTTGACATGTGGTATTGTGACTTCCCCGTCAAAATACCAACTTCCCCGGATTGCCCACTCGAGATTTGTGTAACAATTGCCGGTCGCTGGAAGGAAGTGACGCCACAATGCATCTGCATACGCAGAGGTAATTTCCTGCGTTCTGACTGGCATTGCCTTCATTATGGAAATGAGAGAAATGCAGAAATTGACGGCTGTCGAATTTGAGACGTTTAACCGTTTTTGAATTTTTCAACTGTAATTATTTTTTGAAGTGGCTATTGAAATATAAGTCGTTGAGCGCACAAAAACGTACAATGCCTTTTTTGAAAAGAATGGAAATTTGAATATAAAAACACACACTTACTTTTTCTCTTATAATATGAAGAATGTGTAAAAAAATTGTTTGTACATTGGGTTGAATACATTATTTATTTAATTTCTTTTTGGGTTTTCGACATAGGTACATATTTTATGTCATCAGATTTAAACATATTGTTCTTATTTTTTTTCATCACAAAATAATACATTGTACATATTTCCCAATTAGGTTTATTTAAGTGAGAATGAGAATATAATAAATATAAAGAAAAAAGGTAATGTAAAATCATATTTTCCTGTCTGCTTCCCTAATTATATTAGGTAAAAAAGCTTCAAATAACAATTGTAGAGGATAAAATTATTTATCTGAATCAATAAGCAAATTTATTTTTATGTGGCTTGTAAGTTCAAAAATTGGTATGAAAATGACTTAAATCACCTCAAAAATAGCAGTAGCCATGGAATTGAGACAAAAATAACAAATGTTTATCTGTTAAGTTAGGTATGTTATTTATTTGTATTATTTGAAAATGATGTTGAAGTGAACAATATTAAATAAATTAGTTTTGAATTTAAAACAAAAACAAAATAAAATTGCTATAATTTTTAGCTTAATAAAGCAGTAATTACAAATAATAATAAAAATAAACTAACGCAACTAACTTGACAGATAAACTATTAAACACATTTAAAATTAATTTTGCTTATCGATTCAGATGCAAAATTTTATGCTCTACAATTGTCATTTGAAGTTTTTTTACATAAAATAATTAAGGAAGCAAGAAATTACAAACATATTATTTTACATGTTACATCCCTATTCGAGTCACCAACCTGTATAAGTACGAAATAAATGATAACAACATCTCTTTCTTTGCACGGTTTTGAGCGATTAAAATAATTTTGTGTAATGCAATAAGGAATATTGATAAACATTTTAATAAAATTTTCAAAAGATGTTCTATTTCGAAGAGAAGTTCGAAGATATGAAACGAATGGAAGTTGAAGAATGATTAGCCGTAGAATGATCTCACTTTCAAATGAAATAAGTTTAAACTAAAATTTCTGCCATCTGTATCCAACGTCTCCAGTAATAAAACAATTGATTAAACGATTGACTAGTAAAGTAAGTATTAAATACTATTTGATTTTGAAAAGAACTGCCAATTGTAGAAATAGCAATAAAATTATAGCTATACGTATTGTTATAATGCAATAATAATAATAATAATATAAAACCTTTGACAGAAAATTCTCAATCAGAAAAAGATCGTAGATTTTTTCTGATTTCATCAAAAAAATAAAAGGTCATTCTATAAAGCGCAATCAGGAATTAACAGTCAGATTCACAAAACAGGATTAGCTCTTAAACCGGTTTAAATATGTTGAATATTGAATTTAATTCAATTTGATAAATTTAAATCAGTTTTGTGAATCTGGTTTTAAATGAGACATATTTAAGCTACTATAGCCTTCAAATTTAGAGTTCCTATATAAGTTATTTAAATTGAATAGTAAACAAGCTAAGAAATATCCGCAAAAAAATCCAAAAAAACAGTAAAAAATAAGTGTGTATTTTGCTTTGTAACTCGATATTTCTGACGTTATTTAGTGGGGACTTTTAAAATTGGACTGATTTTGCATGCGGTCTGTTATTCATCGTTATAAAAAGTCAAAAACGAACGTATTGTATTTCGCGAAATAGGGAAAATCACTTTGAAATCCAATCCCACCCTGTCGATAACAAACCAAGTCTAAATACGTGTCAAAATGATTACCAGATTGTCAAAATTTAAACATTTGACAAACACGTAAGCACACTTTGATTCCTACTAACGGAAATCCACATTAAGGAAAGATTGTTATCAAATTATGTAGATTCCCCTTGGTAACTGTAACAATCCAAGAAATCGGATTTGAATATACGTTACGAATGCGTTTGGCCGTAAAAATTCAGGGTAGCCCTAAGATACATATCTAAACAGATTAGTAGACAAAAGATTGGTCAGCTTGAGTTTAAACCAATTTGAATTTTGATATCCACAAATAACAAATGATACCTTTATAAAAATGTTACACAAACAAATATTTCATTTTTTCCCATTCAATTATATCTTATGTAAATTAGGCGACTGATTATTATAAATAAAATCTGATGATGAACTATTTATTTATTTAATAAAACTTTTTGAAGGTTAGTGTACAATGGAATTTAATTTGATAATTGCAAATAACACCCTATATTTTAATAGTAGAGACATCTATTGTAAACACGAAGAACTATAGAAACAAATATTTCATATTTTCTTTTTAAAAACAAATATTGTATGCAATAATGAAAATGAGACATCTGATTATTATAAAATATCTGCCTTCAATAACATTGTAATATTCTGTGTTTAATATGCTAGATTTGGCGATTGGCGATTAAAGCAATTAATTAGAAATATTTGGCGGCATAATGAAAAAACAAGTATAGTTTCGTTTTATCTTTTTTTAAAAGTCTATATTGATATTCCACAATGTTAAACCCAATGAAACTGATTTAATTTATTCCAAAACAATTTGGGACAATGTGAAACCTTACACAACTGTCTGAAATTAATCCCAATTGACTTAGAACAGTGTTGACCCTTATATAACGATGTTAAACCCTAAATAATTATATTAACTTTGTCCCAAACAGTTTGAAACAATGTTAAACCTTCCACAACATTCTGAAATTAATCCCAAACAATGTGGAACAGTGTTAAACCTTATACAACTATGTAGAACATTGTTAAATTAGTATAACTTTCTTAACTTAATCCCAATTAACTTTGTCCCAAACAATTTGGAATTCTGAAATTAATCTCAAACAAATTGGAACAGTGTTGACTCTTATATAACAATGTTAAACCGTAAACAATTGTCGTAACTTTGTCCCAAACAATTTGGAACAATGTTAAACCTTCCAAAACTGCCTGAAATTAATCTCATACAATTTGGGATAATGTGTAACCTTGTAGAACTATCTAGAACATTGATAAACCCTGTACAACTGTCTCATCTGAATCCCAATTATCTTGAACCTGATACATCTATGTTACACCCTAAACAAGTTTCTAACTTTATCCCAAACAATTTGGAACAAAGTGAAACATAGTGCAATTGTTTCTACTTACTCTAGAACACTTGGAACATCTTTCTGCCTTCTACAACTGTCTTTTTAAGTCTTCTTAGTAATTTCCATAATAGTTATAATAATAGCTATACATTAAAACTTACAATTTATAGTTTTTCACTCTAAAATTTTTCATATACAGCCAAAAAAATCCAAAAAGACCCATATTTAGGTCCAAAATTTTGATTTTTGAAATAATTCAAAATTGATAGTCGCCGATGAGCTGATTTCAAATTTTCAAACCGAATTCAATTATCTCTTTCCGTTCCTGAGATATTTAACCTCAAAGTTGCACCTCAAAAAAGTGGGTTTTTTGGATATAACTCTAAAACGGGTAGGGACACAATCTCAACGACTATACCAGTGGATTCTACATGCAAAGTTACATAAAGAAATGTTTTCTCCGCATATACGTTCTTTGGAACGATTTTGTGAAAAATGAGAAAAACGAAAAAAACCGGAATTTCAGTTTTTCGCTTGGGAACTTTTTGTCACCAAATCTTTTCATTTTCTAGACTTAAGTAAATACAGATGCGCTGATTCCAAATTTTCAAACCGATTTCAATTGTCTCTTACCGTTCTGGAGATATTTGCGTTCAAAGTCAGACCTGAAAAAAATTGTTTTTCAGGAAGAGTCCTGAAATGGGTCGAGATACGACCTCGGCGACCTCACCAATCGATTCTGCGGGCAAAATTACATAAGTATACCAATTTTCAGATATTTATTCAGGCGGATACAATTTTTAGAGCGAAAAAACGAAAATCGCAAAAATTGAAAAATCGCCTGATGAACCCCTTACGATTTTTTCCGATTTTTGGCCATTTTCGTTTTTTCGCTGTAAAAATTGTATCCATTAGAATATAAATCTGAAAATTGGTACAAAAATGTAATTTTGTCCGTAGAATCGATTGGTGAGGTCGCCGAGATCGTATCTCAACCCATTTCACGACTATTCCTGAAAAACTGAATTTTTCAGGTCCAACTTTGAACTCAAATATCTCGAGAACGGTAGGAGAAAATTGAAATCGGTTTGAAAATTTGGAATCAGCACATTCTTCTTTACTTAAGTCCAGAATATAAAAAATTTTGGAGACAAAAAGTTTCCGAGCGAAAAACTGAAATTCCGGTTTTTTCGTTTTTCTCATTTTTCACCAAATCGTTCCAAAGAACGTATATGAGGAGAAAACATTTCTTTATGTAACTTTCCGCGTAGAATCGACTGGTATAATCGTTGAGAATGTATCTCTACCCATTTTAGAGATATGGTCAAAAAACACCCTTTTTTGAGGTGCAACTTTGAGAGCAAATATCTCAGGAATGGAAAGAGATAATTGAATTCGGTTTGAAAATTTGAAATCAGCGCATCGACGACTATCAAGTTAGACTAATTCCGAAAATCAAAATTTTGGACCCAAAAATGGGCATTTTTAAATTTTTTTGGCTGTATATGAAAAATTTTAGAGTGAAAAACAATAAATTGTAACTTTTCATGTATGTCTATTATTGGAAATTACTAGGAAGACTTAAAAGTTAAAAAGAAAGTTTTACAAGGCAGAAAGATGTTCCAAGTGTTCTGAAATAAGTAGAGAGACTTGCACTATGTTTCACTTTGTTCCAAATTGTTTGGGACAAAGTTAAGGCACTTGTTTAGGGTGTAACATAAATGTACTAGGTTCAACACTGTTCCAAGATAATTGGGAGTAAGATGGGACAGTTCTACAGGGTTTAACAATGTTCTAGATAGTTCAACAAGGTTTAACTTGTTTTCGGAAAGAAGGTGGTTATTCCTGTGTTTGTACTGATGGTTTTACCGGTTCAAATTGTGACATAACTTTAACTAAAGACGCATGTAAAAGAGATATTTGTAAGAGTGGTTCAACTTGCACTCCCCTTAAAAAAGGAGGGTTTATTTGTGAAGACTGTTATCCCAATAATGGGTATGAACATTATACAGAATTATGTGAGCTTAAAAGTAGAAGCTTTGGAAAAAGCTCGTTTCTTACTTTTCCAAGTTTGAAACAGAGACATCGTCTACATTTGACTTTAAGTAAGTACTAAACTAAAAGCTTTTTTGAAATTTTTTAATGGATTTCTCTGTTTTTTTTATAAGACACATTTTTTATATTTTTACTTTAACTTGTACGGAACAGGTTTACCAAAATAAAACAACATGCAAAATTAATAAAATTAAGTTTTATAAGCTTGTAACTCAAAAACTATTAAAGATATAGTCTTAAAATCAGAGCATGTAACCGGTTAATAAAAACCGGTAACCGATATTTTCAACGAAAATTGCGAACTTTAACCGTAATTTTAACCGATATTTTTCAGGCCGAAAATACCGGTAACCGTTAACCAAGAAAAAAAATAAACCGGTTTTAGCGAACTTTAACCTTTATTTTAATATCATTTAGCGACACAAAATTTTAATATTATTTTTTATATTTGTGTTTTCTATTTGTATTTGAACATGAGTCATGACAGGTTTTACAATTAACATTTTATTGGAGAGTCATAAATGTAGGTAGTTTCTTTGGCCGTTAAGGTTATTTAAAAAGTCCCAAATAAATACAGCCTTTGTCAACACAGGCAAGTTTAAAATTGAAAAGTGACCTGCGTTTTTCTGAAGATATTACGGGAATTTTTGTGAATGTTCATATTAATTAAATTGCTTTTTTTTAATTGTTATATTTTTCTTAGATGGTATTTTTTTATTATTTTTTTAAATTAATTATTCTGTAATTTTTTTTAATAAAATTTTTATAATTAATTTCTTTTAATTAATTTAATTATTTTTTTAACCAATATATTAACCGGTTTAAACCGGTTTCTAATTTTCAAAAACCGGTTTTCGAACTAAAACCGTTGTTATTATAACGTTCTCTATAAGGGTTAACCGTTAACCAGTATTTTTTTCGGTTACATGCCCTGGTTAGAAGTTATTTTTGTTAGAGTAGTACCACAGAATAGTTACATACAGAAGCGACACTCCGTGTCGGTACCTTTCATGTTCCCCTAATCAGTTCTATGACCTTGAAGCATTGTGTAGACCTTTAAATTTGTGCTCTTCCCCTATCTCTCTCTAAGATGTGAGGAAACTTTCTGATTTTAAACAATGAGCCCATTAAATTTGTGTACATTCTCCATCTCTCTCTAATTTTCGTTTCCCTGTCTTACTGTCGCTTCTGTATAAACCTATTCTGTGGTATTACTAGTTTATCTTATTCACAAAATAAGTATTTTAAAAGAAATTTTATTTATTTTACAAATCATGAGCAGTATATTTCACCAAGGAACCTGGCGATATTTTAAGTTTGACAAGGCGACTTCGCATCTCAGCAATCTTGTAACACTGATAGAAAATTGAATAAAATATTAATTATATTGAATGGAATTAAAAGTCGGGCACATGGTTTACTCGGTAGTTATTACAGATATAAAAATTTACTAAATAACAAAGTAGTAGGAGACCAAAGGGGCCATTTGATTACAGAATAAAATATTTTTTAATTCTCAAGTTACAGCACAATATAGCTGAATGAATTATAGCTTAATGAGGAACAATTAAGAGTTGTAAATACTACCGAATGCTTTCAAGTTTGAACAAGTTTCATAGAAATATATAAAAAAAAAATAGTGGAGGACCCCATTTACACCCTGTATTCCAGTCTATATTCTACTAATACCTACTGCAAGCATATGGTGAGTTAAATATATAATTGTCCGTCCTGTTTTTCGTTATCATATCGTTGGTTACTTTTAAATTTTATTTTAATCAAATTGTAACTAAATTCGGTTTTCCTGAGTTGATTCTCACATTAAACATCGTAATGTGATTCAAATCGTCGAAGGGATGACATAATCTTGTAGGGATGAAATTGTGAGATTTCCGAAGTAAGTAAAAGTTAGAACTAACAGTATAATATACAAATATAATAATGGATCAAATATGCAAAGAGTTTTGATTAAACTACCAAACACACAATTGAAGCACAATAAATTATCGACGCTAAAATCTTCTCAATAAATGACATGAATAAGATTATTGTTTTTTAAATGTTTGAAAATATCCGTTACTGCAGTTAATACTACTGTTTCTATTTCATTTTTGTCGCTGGTTACATGCAGATAGCGTAATACCCCTCTGTAACACGTATGAAATAGAGAATAAAAGTCTCATCTATGCCACGCTTACTCGATAAAGATGCACGACAAAATTTTAATAATTCTTGCACAGAAATTGATAACGTAAGGATCACTCATGGAAACCAACATTATTAATAGTTCTATGATCTCATATAAATTATTACAAACAGTACTTGCGATTAAATTTTAACATCTTTCTTTTATCTAAACACATATACTACAAAATATTTATATTTATATTGTCTCTTACCGGTATATTTTAATCTTGAAATCCCTGGACGCCAAAGATGTAAATAGTTCATAACAGTCTCAAATATTTTTAAATATTCAAAACAACACAATAAACAAATGAAACCAGTCACGAAAAACACCAACATAACCGAAAAAATTGAATCACTGTAGCAAATCGAAAAAATCATTCCCTAATTTAAAAAAAATTGATATAACCAATCTTTTGTTATAATTTTGTTCTTTAATAATTTAACAGAAATGTTGTCATCACTTAGTTTGCACTATTGTTTAATTTCTACCTTTTAAAATTCAACAGTCATTTCATAGCTATGTGTGATCCTAACTTGTGAAAACAATTTGTAACGGTTTTATTTTAAAAATTATGAAATGTACTTGATACATTTTTAACACGAGTTTTTAATAAGCACTTGTAAATTACAATTTTTGATATTTACAAATTATAAAAATGTTTATAAATGAAAACAGAATGACACAAACACAACTATTTAACACTTTCCGCCATTTAAAACTCAACTGTCATTCCATAGACAACTCTGATCCTGCTACCTGCTAATTTAATTAATTACAAATTACACAATGTTAAATAAAAGAAAAATATTTTATTAAATTTCTTTATTTTATATATATTGTTCTTTATTACAATAAATTATTTGTTCTTTGAGATACCTACCTTTGAATTATATAATTTTAAAAATTTGACAATTTATTAAAAATAATATCACCTATTGCAATTTAAACTGATCCTGCTAATTTAATTAATTAAAATTAAAAATTACACAATGTTAAATAAAAGAAAAACATTTTATTAAATTTCTTTATTTTATATATATTGTTCTTTATTACAATAAATTATTTGTTCTTTGAGATACCTACCTTTGAATTATATAATTTTAAAAATTTGACAATTTATTAAAAATAATATCACCTATTGCAATTTAAACTACGTGATTGAAGAAAATAAATACTTATTTTGTTATGAAAAGTTCAATAAATAAAAACAATGAATAAATTTGGTAGTTTATATTGCAACACACACATATACATACAGATAATGTGACCACAATTATTTTATTTATTAAAGGTACATTAATACCCACATTACTTGAACATTAAGAATGTCTTACTAAAAAAGATCATCGAATCTACAAAATTAAAATAAGAGTAATTTTCATCGCGACTCGTCTCGATTTACACACTAAATTAGTTAAATACAGAGGAATACAATAGTAATAAAACAAATACTTTAAACTTCTGGATATTCAAAATTATTTATTCGCTACCATATCTGGTTTCAAATCACCACCTTCCGTTTCGCCGTCTTTTTTCGTTACTTTAGAACCTGAAACAATTAAAGATTACATTCTTTTAATTTAAGATTCATTCACCCTTTGAATAACGTACGTTGTGTACGATCTACACAACATTGCAGTTACAACACCAATGAAATAAACGTTTTTAGGGCACACTATTCAAAGGGTAAGTGAGAATTGAAACAGAAAAAGACTTGAGACAGAAAAGAATGCATAGAATTGAAAAACGTTGTACATACTGTCTGTAGATGCGGCGTCAGCATCGGAGTGTCTTCGCTTTCTCATCGTGCGATCGTGGCGCATATATTTAGGTGGACCTGGTAATGGATCCATGCCTAATACCTATTAATAAAAAAAAATACAATAACAAATGTCCCATCCAACATTTCTAGCGTGTTATGTTCCAATATCTCATGAGCTGTTGCACAGAACACAAATTTGAGACAAAACAGTTACTGATCATCCAAACATTGATCATTGTCAAATTTGAAATTTTGTTTAATATTCTGTTACATATCGTTTAGTTTGTGCATCAAACAGCTCATGATACATTGAAATTCTTCCTAATTATAATCATCGTATTATATAAATTCGAGACCGTAAATATTGTGTAAAATGTATGGATCCGCAAAGCCTAGCAGAGTTAAGGCACAATCCAGGGTGAAGCAATCCATTTTATTCTGCGACTGACTGAAAATCCTTTTCAATACCAAACAATCGAAAAAGAGGAACAGAAGTCGCACACAAATACAAAGTTGTAAATAATTCTAAAACCATTTATTGCTATTCAATAATTTTATTCTAAATATTTTATAAATAAGAAACTTATATTGAACCAGAACATAAAAAGTAATCAACTTTTATACCGAATCAGAACATGAAAAATAATCAAATTTTTACCGAATCATAACAGAAAAAGTAATCAAATCCTTTATTTTAAAATTGAGAAAAAAACGAATAAAAAATTAATATATAACAATATTATTTATATTATTTTCACGGCGTGTAACAAAAGCACACCAAATGATATTTTTTCTAATTTTGACATATAAAGTGTCACTTTTCAAAACTGACTGACGTTTTGAAACGTCAAACTTTTCGTAACCAGTTACGAAAGAAAAATCTTTCATAACTGGGTGACGAAAAGTAAATTTCATCACCAGTTACAAAAAAAATGCAACAAATACTATATTTTAAATTTATTGATAAATATTAATAACACAGTTTTTACATTCTGTTATGTTAATTCCTGATGTTACGGAAGTTTGATTAGTAGTACTTCTTGCAGTAATTTGGGATACGCACCTTCTTTCACCAAGAATTTCAGTTTTGAAAAGTGACACTTTATATGTCAAAATTAGAAAAACAACATTAACAATCGAAATAAAGCGCACCCACGTATTTGATTTTTTATTAATTCATAAAAATAAATAATTTCAAAAGAGTAAAATTGCAATAATATTATCAAAATTAGAAAAAATCTTGTATGTAACACGTTAGAAAATGCAATTTTGTGTAACTTGCGCGATTTTGCGGGGTCTCGCTTCGCTCGCCCCGCAAATATCCCACCGTTACACAAAATAAGGCATTTTCTAACTGGTTACATAAATAGCTATTTTTGTTACAGAAGCGCACCAAATGAACATTACAAAAAAAGTACACCAGGATTTATAATTAAAATGTTCATACATTTATGAATTTGATGCAACTATTTATTCAATGATGGAATAAAATTAGGTATGGTCAGATTGTTAGGTTAGTTTAGATTACTTTAGGTTTGGTGAAGTTAGGTTAAGTCAAGTCAGGTCAGGTCAGGTCAGGTTTGGTTAGGTTAGATCAGGTTAGGTCAGGTTAAGTTAAACTATATTATATTAGTTTAAATTCGGGACGAAAGAGGAAGACTTGGAGGCATACCTCAGAGTATGAGTCTATTATATTCTTTCTAATGTTAATAATAATAGCATGTACAGTCGTACATTTGATATATAATATATAATAAATATACACTACTTTTTACGTTGTAAGAAAAAAAGAAGACTAAATTAAGACATAACTATTTCCTTATAAATTATTAAAGTTATTGTAATTATAATTTTTTGTAGAACTGAAACAATTGAATTTTTTTTTTTATTTATTGATCATTATTCTTCTGAAATCCCCCTCAATTGAAATTGAGTTTGGCAAACTGATCTAATCAGATGCACATATACGCATACACGCTAAATTCCTAATTTTATAGGTGCACTTTTACTATTTTTTTTTGAGTGGTTATGAAATGTTTAATAATCTGAACGGTGTGTTTTTGTTATCTAAAATTGTCATTATTTCAAAGGTAATCTTTATAGAATAGATTCAGACAAAAATATGTTACAGTTGTTATCACTTTCAAAATAAATTAAATATGAATATTGATTAACCTAAAGCAAATACGTATAAAGAATAATAATAGAGATAGTTTTCTTTCTCACCTTGTATACTTGGCGGTAGGCAATCAACCGCAAGGCGTACTGCGCACTGCACGTGATGTCCTCCCGTTGCTGGGGCGTCAGGGCTCCGGCAGCGTCAGGTGTGTCTTTCTCGCAGGGATCAGCCAGCCCGGGACCTCCGGGAAGTAGGATGCCTCCGGCCACGGCTTCCATCAGTCTGCGTAGGGCGTCACCCGGCCCTAGCTGCACCTGGCCTACGCTCGAGATCACTTTCTCTACCAATAATTCCATCGCCTGAAAACAAAACAATATTGTAGAAAAACAAAACCTAAAAACTTACAAATTAATCCGAAAATCTTTTTCAGTATCAAACAACCAAAAAACTGAAGTCGCATAAAAACTATTATGAAATTAGGTATATAACAGACAGGTCGAGACATAATGTAATCACCCTTCCATTGTACTGACACATCGAAGCTGCCAGAATATGCATGGATATACAAACCAAGCAGAAAAGACTACGAGGGCAGTCTGATATTAAACGAATGGTGAAAGTAAATAATTGGTGATATAAATATCGTATGAATAAGTAGTGCGTAGAATTAACTGTTTAAATAAATATGTTTAAGTTTTTATTAATAATTATTACTCTTAAATTAGTGTTTATATTTGTTTATTTATTTTGATTATCTTTTTATAATTTTTATTCGTTTTTTGAACTTAGATGTAATATAAATATTCGTGTTTCAATTATTTTTACACATGACCCAAATAAATAAACGTTACAATAGCTTAATGTGTTATTAGGATTTACTACTTGACGATATAATTCTTTTCCTGAAACATCAAAAAGTGACATTCATTTTCACGCCGAAATAGGTATTTCTACTCTGGCGCCGTAGAAATTAAATTTCTACCTTGTTAAGTTACAAAAGAAGACACTTTTATGACGTTTGAGGAAAAATCTATTATATTGTTCATTATTTAAGTTGTTTGTTTAAATATTTTTGTTTCTTGACTTATGTGAACATACCGGCACTACTATCGATTACTGGGACTGATAAATTTGGCAATAGTGTAAAAATAGCGGAAAAAGTAAAATAGACGCCAGGAAGATACCAAAATTTTAAAAGTATCGCTAAATTGACATTTTAAAAATTTTAACAACTTCTTAACATGTATTTAAAGTTTTCCTTAAATTTTTCCACTGTTGTCAAGTTTTTAGTTTAAATTTAAAAAAAACTGCCCGATATATTTCAAAGGGTATTTTACATCTTTAAGATGAACTTACCCATGAATTGAGGGGAGCCCAGGTGGGTACACGCTGGCACAAGTCCCGCAGGATGCGGATGATGACGACACAGGAATGGAGTCCTAGCGCCCTGGCCTGCAAGCAGCACAAGACACAGTTGAAGCGGGTTGCGTTCCGGGGAGCCGGGCTACCCAACGAGACACGCGTCAAACATTCACGCAACACTGTAACTGCACTACCGTACCGTACACGTTTAGCAAAGTGAGAGACTAGCATGTGAACTGGAAACGCTCTCATTCAATTCATATCACAAGAGATACAACAAGTCAAAAGGGAATAGAAGCGGCACAGAACACAATCAAAAGCAATTTCCATAACTCTAACGTGATATATATAATAGCTCCGATTCCCTATATTGATTGCAGATGATTACTGACTGATTTGACTGAATTTAGAATGTAACAAAGAGAACGTTCGTTCGGGTTGTTGTTTTGTAAGACACAAACCTGGAACCACTTGGTATGTCTGAGGGCGGCGAGTGCCTGAAGACACTTGCCGCGCGCAAGCACGTCCCGATCCGTCCCGCTGCAAGCGGCTGCCGTCTCTAAACAGTTGAGGACAAGGGTGTTTGACCATGCCGCCTAGCCCACCGTGGTTGCACGCCCGATGCATCCACAGTGCGCCCAGTATGGTCAAAAATCCTTCAATCCTGACACCACCTAAAATCATGGCTGACACAGGCCGATCATAAACACTTTACAATCGACATGTCCACACACATGTCTGGAACATCAACGTGTTATCCTGTTCTTCTACGAGCCACAAGCCAAACCTACCTCTCTACGCTCCATGGTTACCCGTTTCTTCCACAACAGGAAAACATGCAGCTTACCAAAACATCACTACGCATCAAAAATAATAGAGGTTTGCCAAGTGGTCTGTAGGGATGTGTAATGTACTGTTCATGAAATAAGAGAAGACCGCTTCAATTATTAATAGAAATTATGTTAAGGCGTTTTCCTTTTACCACTTGGAACAAATCTAACTTACATTTTTGAATCCAGTTAACTTATTCTTCATTCCACTTGACTCGTTTACCATCTCCATACAATGTGAACTCGCCGAAGTAGATCATAAAGGTCAGATATAACCACAGAAATAATATTCTACAGAGGGAATTTAAATATTCTCTTGTGGTTACTATTTGCATAAGAATTTTGTATTTTCGCGAAACATCACTCAAAATAACGACATCACATCCTATGAAAAATTTGATCTCAGAGCGAACCGTCGCTCAGCAGAGTTGGTTGTGGTCGAGGAACTGACGCATGCGTATTTACAAGTGACCAGAAGTAAACCAGAACTCCACGACGTCAAAGACAGAAATAAAACCCTAATTACATTCGCATGAGTTAGTCAATAGAAATACTCTAATATTATAAAAGTTTAACGATAAAAGATGTTAAAGTTTCACGTAATTGAAAACTCGACGTCTAAAATTCAAGAGAGTTGTTTGAAAGCAAAAGTCAAAAAGTCTAAAGCCCGTTTTACATGATTCGGCTAGATTATAGTACTAGATACATCCGAGAAATTTATAGACAAATCTAGTATAATATAAATCAGAAATCTTCATCCGTTATTCGTTCGAGATTCTAGTATATAAATATACGTTTGGCTGTATATTTATCTACGAGTTTCACATATTATTTTCCACTCATGCGTATTAAAAAATAAAATTATGTTGCTAACTGTCTTACTATTTCACGTAGATGGAAATCACCTAATTCAAATGAACCAATTTGGGAGTTTATGTTAGGGTTTTCAAAATGGCCGACTTCCGTTTCGATTTTTTCCAATAACAGTATATGCTCCCTCTGTAATATATTACCTCTATGGATCCAACTGATCCGAATTGAAGTTATTTTAGTGATCTGATTTGATCCGTCTGGCAAAAGGAATACCATTTTAGATTCTACAGGTTTTCCTTACGCATACGCATCGTCAGTAATCTTTCATTTCTCCAACAGTAGTAATGTATGCCGTGTTGTAGCGTATATGTGTTTGTGGGTGTATGTGTACATGTTTTGTGTATGTGTGAGTGTGTGTGTGGATTCGGTATAGATAAGTATTGGACATTTCAATTGAGATAACCATATTGTACAGGTAACAAAGAGTAATAAAAAATGAAAAAGGCTAAACTCAAAGTGAACATATGAGATAAAGTTCTTATTATCTGTCGCTGAGTGACTGCCACAATTCGTGCGATACCTCCCGACACCATAGGGTGGTGAGCGTGCTGTCTGTCTCTCTCTCTTTTCTTTCTGTGTGTTGTGTGTTTGCAGAGCTTGAAGACCTCCACTCCACAACCCTATGGCATCATCGTCCTACACTCAAACATAAAAACATTAATCGTCATCAGTTAGCAACTAGTATAGTACTGCAGAGTGCACGATGGCAGAACGGGACGCTGTCCAATATTTATGCTACGTATCGCCGGGGTTCGATCGTGCCTTTACGCCAACGGTAACTTCGATGACAAAGCGAGAGACCAACTACACAACTAACTGCAACATGCTTTAATTTTGACACTACTTTCCAAAGACTCTTCCAAAGCCTTTCACTTCAAACCAGGGCATGTAACCATGTATTAACAACGTTGTAATAGGATTGTTCCAATAGATATTCCTAACGGTTTGTGATAAGCTCATGTGTTAGTACATGTACCGTGCTTTTTTCAAATTGCGCATGCGTCGTACAGATTCGAACTGATTTAGAGGTTAGTTGGAACAAACCCAATACCGGTTTTAGTTTTTTTTTCAATAAGAAACCGGTTTAAACTTCGACTTTAAAACTTTCAACTATTAAATTATATAAAAAACTTAACTCTGTTGTTCAATAAAATGAAAAATATGTTGAATATATTGAAAATCTATGAATTGTTCTTAGATTTAAATTTAAAACAAATTAAATTACTTGTACAGTTGAATACCAATCTAAAAGTCATATAGTATATTAGGAACCAATGAAAAGCGATCTTGTTTCGTACTGTATAAATTCTCATAGTACCTTCAGAGAAACACAAGTTATTTTTTAATTGTTTGTAAACTTCCTTTTATGACTCTGCAATTAAAATGTAAATTGTAGAAATGGGGAAGTTCAACGAATTTTTAAATTTTATTTTATTAAGATAGTCTTCAAAAATAATATTCTACATCTTATTTCACTCAGATGCTTAGATTTGTCAAAAAATTTTGTACAAAAATTACATTACAGAAGTTGACGGAGAACGTATCGTCTACCTAAAACAGCAGGCACTGGGTTCCCATAGCAACAGAAAATTTTTTCTTCTAGGCAAGCGCATAACTCACTTGTGTCATCACAAAAGTTCCATTATAAATAAATGGGAACGTAATTTAACTTTGAATTACATTTTAAGTTATAATTATTCATATACTTACGATTAAAAAATATTTCATATATAATTTAAATCACGCTAAACTTCCCCATTGTATAAATATAAAATATTATTTTTTTTCGCGTTAAATGATATTAAAATAAAGGTTAATGTTGGCTAAAGCCGCTTTATTTTTTTGGTTAACGGTTACCGGTATTTTCGTTTCGCACTTGGGGTTTTTACAAGCCAGTTAGTTACATGCCCTGCTTCAATAGCTTCTATATATACGATATGTACGTGTTGGCCGCTAATCAGACTGAGGTCGTACTGCATAAGAGTATGCGAGTATGAGCTGAGCTTGTCTCTGGCGTCTTTGTCCATCGAGCCTACCAGCACAGTCCCATAGGACAGAGAGGATATCCTACGCCCTACGCCCAACCCACGGTGGTGTCAGTCTTCGTAAGCGCGAGTCTAACCTTGTTCCCGCATGACGGGGCTGGTGAGCGACGCCATGACCTCCAGGCCGTCCCCGGACACGGTGAGCCCGGCGTCGGCCGCGTTTAGCGTCACCGAGTACGTGTGCTCGGCCGACACCTGCTTCAGCGCGGCGGGGAGCAGCTCCACCACCCGGCGCAGCAGCGTCAGCGTGGGCTTGTCCGCGCACAACACTACCAGCTGGACCTTGATGTCCCCGCGCAACAGCAGCCCCTTGGCGAGGTGGCCCACGCGCATCACGCCCTTCAGCACGCGGTTCGCGTCGCGTTCTTCTTTCTGGAATGAGAAGCTGCAAACCAAAAAACAATATTCAGCACAATTATCTACAAATAAATATTCCTTTATTTTAAACCAAGCTTAGTTAACAGGCGTATACATTTTATCCTCCACACATGTTATATTGCTTGACTTTGTATCTTTCAAACATTCAATTTTGCACACCTTTTATCCTGCTCACTTTTAAACCACAAAAAAATATCTTACACACATTTTATCCTGCGTACATTTTATCTTCCATTCATTTTATTGGGAAGTTAAAATGTGTGTAAGATAACTTTTTTCGGGGATTAAAAGTATGCACGGTAAAAAATATGCAAGTTAGAATGTAATATAATATAACATATGTAGAGGATAAAATGTATACGCTTCCTAATTAGTATTCAAAAACGACAAATAGGAACTTGAATTTAGAATTTGGAAAGCTAGATCTTTAATTATAAAAAAAGTATCAAGTTCTTTTGGAAATATTTATCTGCTACGAAATATTCTTTGAATGTCATTTCCAATTAACTGATTTTTACGAAAATTTTATTGATTTGTCCTACTGAAGTTAGAAGTTTAAATATAAAGATTAATTCAAAATCCATTCTGTCGAATTTACTTTACACTTGCTTATATTACACTGGTGGGTAGAGAAATACGACAACAACAGAAATTTTAAAATTTGTTTGTGTAGTACGTTTTTCTATAAACTTTGGTGTCTTATTTCACTGTCTACATTTATTTTGTGAACATCCGTTAAAATTTCCAAATGTCAAAAGCCGATATGGTTACAATGCTTTTATTGTATGTACCAATGGATAATTTCATAGTTTAAATGAAAAACTTAAGCTTGCAAAAAATATGAATTAAGAAAAAACTTTGCATTACAAATTACTGATTTTTACAGCAATTAAGAAATGTTTGGATCCGCAAAGCCTAGCAGAGTTAAGGCACAATCCAGGGTGAAGCAATCCATTTTTATTCTGCGACTGACTGAAAATCGTTTTCAACACCGAACAATCGAAAAAGAGGAACAGAAGTCGCACAAAAATACCAATTTTTGAAACAAATCAGCTATTGAAGTAATTTTACTTCCTAATACGTTCAATGCGGAGAACATATTTAGGGGTATTTTCTGTAGTGTAAGACTTTTTTATACAGCGATAAGGAGTAGTTACTTCAATAAACTTTAATTTCATTTAATTCTATCTAACTGCGCAAAGTGAAAACAGAGAAAAATAGATGAAGAGCAGTCGTATATAAACTCTCTCTTTTAAACATCAACCATGTTGTGTGTACTCACAGTTGGTTGTCCCTGCCGTCTTCCTTCTGCTCCGCCTGCTTCTGCTCGCCCTCCTTCTCCTTCTCCTTGTCCTTGGGCTGCGGGGGTGGCGCGCCGGTGGCGGGGGCGGCGTCCTTGCCAGTGCCCGTGCCCGGGTTCTGCTTGGCCGAGCTGTCGGCCAGCTGGTCCGACACGATCTTCAGCGCGCGCTCCGTGTGCGACACGATCCTCTGGATGGCCTGCAGCTCCTCCTCCTTGGGGTAGATCTCCACGTGGCGCGCCAGCACGTGCCGGTCGTCGTTGGACTCCGTGCGGTGGCCCATCGGCCCGCCGCCCTGGAAGAACTAGAATGGTGGGAATGTGTTAGCATGTAATGGATTTAAATGTGGCGGATTGCATGCCAAGTCTTTATGACATTTAAAATTGGTTCTCGGGCATTTAAAGTGGCTCTAATAGAATATTCCCAAACTGAAACTGAGTAACCGCAGTTACTTTTTCAGTAACCAGGTGCATTAACTGAACACGATTCCTCATGTTCTTGGTTATTTTTTAGTCACCAAACTAATGGCCTTTTACAGTTTATTTTTCATGATTCTATTAAAATGTATATACAGTCTTACCAATGAAACTGTGTAAGTATGGGTATCTCGAGAACTATAACGGTACAAAACCGGTTAAAATAGATAAAGTTGCCTCTTGCGTTACTATCGTTTTTTTTTTAAACTTTTTTATTTCAATACAGAAAATATTTTAACTTCCACTTTATTAAGGCACGATTTCACTGCAGTGCTCAAATTTTTTATTTCTCTTGCTATATGGGCCTCAAAGTAAGATGTGAGACCGTTAAATATGGTTTTTCCTTTTTTCAACGATATAAAATACAAGCATATTAAAAATAGAATAAAAGTATAGTATCGGAAGACTTCGAAATACTGATAGAGTCATTAAAGTTTACATAAATTAAACAAAAGCAATTATTTTCATAAAAAACTACAAAAAAATTAATTTGGACTTCGTAGTTGTTGAGATTCCCATGCTTAAACAGTTTCATTGGTCAACCTGTATAGATGTTCAAAAGTAGCATAAAATTATTTTAAATTTTAAAAAATACAGTAAACGTTAACAAATCTACTCGCGACCAATGTAAAACGTGACAGCAACATCCGGTATTCAGGTTCCAAATTTTGCCGCTAGATAGAGAACGCTTGGATGGCATGGCACATAAATGATTTAAATATACTCTTCAAATGTACGCACTACTATTATTAGTTAGTATAATATTATTTAAAAAATACTACGCCTCCATAATTTACCAAAAACAATAATTTATAATTTAATAACCAAAATTAACCAAGCTATTAAAGTTTCGATAGCTTTCGAAATGTCACTTGAGAAGCGTTTCGTTTCTTAACTGTGGTACTGGTCAAATTGTAATCATGATTATACCGCGGTTCATTTTCGGAATATATTAAAAGTAAAAAGTTGAATGCCCGAGAACCATTTTAATAACAGCAGACTTTTTCTATAAAAAATTAACATGCTTTCAAAACTATACACATCATTGTTAATTTAAAACTGTCCTTTAAATGTATTATTATTATTCTATTCACAAGTGTCAAGCTACTTGAAATAAATGAATCACTCGCTGCTAAATCTACAACTGTTCTGGATTAATTATTTACCCACTACATGGTATGTAATGTACGGTAGGGGGAGTTTATATTAAAAGCATATAATACAATATAGGACTTGTAACCGAGTGGAGCAAATGGCTGCCCTACAACTACAGACAGCCATTTGTTCCAGATGGTAGGCAGGTGGGCGGTGGTGGTGGCCGAGAGAGTACCAACAACAACACTGACTGTGGGTGGTGGGTGCTTTAAACAATGGATGGATTGAGTATTAATAGAGCGTGCTGGTTGTGCTTACGGGTGGTGGCGGCCCGCCGGCCGGGAAGGGCGGGCGTCCTCGGCCCGGGGGGAAGGGCCCCATGGCGCCGCGACGGCACCACTCCAGGTAGTCCTCCTCGTAGCGCCGGCGCTCCTCCCAGTACAGCCGGTCCTCCTCCTCCGCCTCGGCTGCCGCCATGTGACGTCGCTGCCAGTACTCCTCGGCCAACGCCTGCATCGTCAACCAATCAGTCCTTTTTTACACTACCCCCTCGTACACTACATCGCTATTCAACACTGATTACACATCACAACATATATTCTCTCTTGTAATCAACCAAAATGACTTTTTTAAATATATGAAGCATTATTCCCTAAAAGCTAACCTAATCAATTAATAACAATATCATACTTCCAAATCGAAAATATAACTAAGAAAACGGTTCTTGCTCAAAACGAGTTTATTATTTGTAGTGTCCGACCGAAGTTTCGGCCACAGTTTCGTACTTCTCCCAAGAGTAAAGTACGATATTTTTTCTTACAACTACGGCTGACGTGCTTGAATTTAATTATTAATAACGATATGGTAAAAAAAACATTTTTTAATAATGACCTGACTTATAGCATTCTATTTCCCGATCTTTGAAGTTTGAAATTGTAATACTGTAAAAGTGCAATCTATTAAGTTAATAACTTTTCAAATTGAATGAAACACAAAAATATATATAATGATGTAGCTGTCAGAGGTAACCAAAAGGTGTATAATATATATATAATAAAAAAGTTAGTTGATTTGAATGAAATAGTTTTTATTTGAAACAGAAAAACTTCGGTATGGTTACAATACTTTTACTGTATGTACCAATCGATAATTTCATAGTTGAAACTAAAAGCTTAGCCCTACAAAAACTATGAATTGAGAAAATACCTTGCATTACAAACTTCCTGATTTTTACAGCAATTAAGAATGTTTGGATCCGCAAAGCCTAGCAGAGTTAAGGCACAATCCAGGGTGAAGCAATCCATTTTTATTCTGCGACTGACTGAAAATCCTTCTCAACACCACACAATTGAAAAAGAGGAACAGAAGTCGCATAAAATTTTAATTTTCAAAACAAATCAGCCATTGAATGAGAATGAAATTAAAATTTGAAATATCTTCAAAATAATAATCGCAGCATTTATAAAGTCAATGCAGTGCGGCGTTAACTTCACTTTGCTTAGGGCGAAGGAATACTGGGAGAAGCATGAACTTATCCCACAGTTGAAAAAACACGCACTTCTCCAACAAGTAACAGTGGTAAAAGTAGGCAATTCCATCGTACGCGTAAGGAATATTTATTTGTCAAACTAAAGAGGAAAGCGTATTATTTTACCACTCGAGTTCGAGTTTGAGGCATACGATTGGGAGTTCCTTTCGTGTTACCATATACCTATTAGTAATAGGTATATGCGTGTTACAAACAAAATTAGGTTATGTAAACTTTGACGTTTAGCAGTGCAATTATTACAGTATTGTTAATATGCCAATTCAAGCTTAAGTTGTCAAATTATGACAAAAAAAGAACAAGACATAATTAATTACCAATTTTTTTTAAAGAATAAAATTATTAAATATGAATTTTTATATAATAATGATATTTTTCAATATTTAATTCTATAATAATATCCATGTTTTATTGTTCGTAACATTGAACATTTTTTTTCTCTAGTGAGAAATTTTCCTCACTATTTCGGGAAAAGAAAGAAGAGCTTTCTATGCATGTCGTAGAAAAAAAAATCTTATGAGGCCAAACGTCACTTTCAAATAAAGCACTCATAAAAGTGAGGTCGAAATACAGGCCATTATCTCTACAAAATAAAGTGATTTTCTGATAAATTGAAGTCTTTTTTATTAATAATCGAATAATACCTTAAAATGTACGAAAAGTACTAATTTCCGTGCTTAATAAAAAGTTAACTAAATTTTCTTATTGTTTGTATTTTAACTATATAAACTTCTGTCTTGTTTACTTTTTCGGCTGAAACTAGAAGACGAACCGAATATTCGATTACCGTTTTAACTGAAAATTTTTTTTCGGTCGGACACTAAATATTTGTAAAACTGGTATTTAAAAATTATTCGAATTAACCAGCCAACAAAATCAATAGCAACATTTGACACCCGTTTCGATAGTAATAATGTTTTTCAACCAGCTAAATGAACCTTTGCGAAAGAAAAATTAAATTCAACAAATGTATCTTGTTTATTAATTTAATAGTCAGCATTCTAAGAAACTGCAGTGTCAATATTAGATATCTAAATTTGTTTATTTACGTGTGCACTACTGATTACAGGCTATAATTTCGGACGGTATCATTTTAAGGTAAACAATTAAAAATTGTTATGTTCAAATGATATATTTTAATTAAAAAATAGGTAACAAATCTAATAAATCAACAAGTATAAAGTGTCATGCTGTCTATGTCATCAACGGAATCTCTTTCAAGTTATAATACATCTTGCGTGGAAAACAACTCACCTGTCGTCTCATCTTCTCCTCGTGGATCTTGCGCGAGCGCATGGAGGGCTTGACATCGACCACCAGGTCGGGGTTGACCTTCTTCTTGTACTGGAGACGATGTCTGCGGCCCTTCATGTGCATCTCCTTGGCGTTGGGGTCGTTGAAGCGGCACTCGCACAGCTTGCAGTTGAAGCTGATGACCTTGCCCTCCTCGTTCTTGATCTCCTCGATGTAGTCCTGCCCCACGGGTTGGATGTCCGGCTCGGGAGTCTCTTCCACGACGGATTCCTCCTCTTTGACTTGGGAGCCGTTGTTGGAGCTGATGCCCAGGCCGCCCGACGCCACGAAGTTGATTTTGGGTGTGGAGGATAGGGTTTTCTTGGCGGTGCCTCCTCCAATCACCTCGGGCTCTGTTGGTGGGATTGGTTTGCCCAGTTTGGTGTGTAGCATCACCACTTTCTGGTGCTTTGAACCGCGGATGTGCGCCGCGTACGCGTCATTTCCTACGCACACAATTACAACCTTGTTTAGAAAACACTCATTTTCGTATTGATAAAAATTGTCAAAACAAATTTAACTACTATTAATTATTAAAAATATTAATAGGGGTTTCTAAATGTTATTCAGTTTTTAATATTTTAATCTGCACATATAAATATTAGACCCGTATTTTCTATTTTCGCCGAAAAGTTAAACGCCAGAAAAAAAAATCTTAATGTTTCAATAAATTGAATTCTAGAAAATAGTCGCCGTTGAGTTAATTTCCAATAGCATTTGCCAGTGTTCATCACGTAACAAATGTGACTTATACATAATTTTACGCACTCGATTTGAGGCTATCGCATACTGTTTGGCACCGACCGGCAGCGACCAGATCAGCATAAATAAGTTTTCATAGTTTCTTATGAAGGTGCGCACACTAGTCGGCTCGGCAGCGGAGCGATGCGGTCAGACGCCGCGACATTCTCTACAAAGAATATTTTTCCGGTCTGTGCAGAGCCGATCGCGCCGCAGACAAGTGTGCGATAAGTAACGAACGGATCGGCAGTATATCTTTAATCCAGATAGTCGAAAACATACAAAAATCATTTGTTTAGATAGGCAATCAGTCTATTTTCATTTGTATTGAGTTCTAAATACCTTATATTTTTAAATTGTGACTACTGAGGAAGAAAAACTTAATGATTTAGTTAATTCTAAAATTCTAATTATTCAATCCATACAATCAAAGAAAACTGTTTCCCTCTTTTTTCTATTCTTTTTTCCCTTTCTTTTATTTCAGCTTTTTTTGCAAGCCAGAGTCACAATTATTGTTTCTTCATCTGAAAAACTTACAGCCGATTAGTATGCGAAAATATCAAATTCTTCCGATCGGCGCGTCGCCGATCTATGCCGGTCGGTTCCGAACAGTGTGCGATTATATACATCTTAATATTATTTATACATGGTAAATATTGATAACAAGATTTTTTTAAAAAGTCATAGTCTTGGAAACTCCCTTTCGTGTATTTCTCAAATAATAAAAACTTCGAACTATGATAAGAATCTAAAATAATAATTTTTACAATAATTAAGAATGTATGGATCCGCAAAGCCTAGCAGAGTTAAGGCACAATCCAGGGTGAAGCAATCCATTTTTATTCTGCGACTGACTGAAAATCCTTTTCAACACCAAACAATCGAAAAAGAGGAACAGAAGTCGCACACTAATTCCAATTTTTAAAACAAATTCAGTTACTGAAGTAATTTTATTTCTTAATACATTCACTGCGGAGACTATTTTAGCAGATATGTCTGTACTGCGTTTAGAGACAGTTGATTCCTAAAACACCCTTTTATATAGCGGTAAGATGTTACGTCCCTGAAATTTTATTTTATTTAACTCCACCTAACTGCGCTAAGTGGAAACAAAGAAAAATAGTTTGAGGGCTGGAAAGTTTCCAATTTGAACGTTCACTCATCCTAACTTTCACAGTTTACGAAGCTACCTAATCATTTTTATCATCAATAAATACAAAAATTATAGTCTCCATAAAATTTGACCATAAAATTTTTCCTTAGTACAGGAAAGTCCACAATAAGAAACAATTAGATCCTTCAACGCATCCAAGATGTTAATTAACCACGACAAGAACTAAATCAATTTCGATTATTAAGACTATAACGAACTAGAATACCGAACTTTCTAATTTTAAAATTGGGCACAGAAAACCGATCAATGAACCAAAAACTCAAATTTCATATTCTTATTTTAATGCGACAAGAATGTGTAATTTTCTAAATATATATTTTATTTAATTCGAGTGATGAAATGACATATTTCGCTTGACTTACCGGTACAGGTTACGTCACAAAGTTGGCAGCGAAGTGAATTACCAGCTCTGTTTTGATTGGTCACATTAACTGATGCAGTTAACTTTAACGATGCTTCTCGTTTTTTGTGCTTCTGTCCTTCTAAATGTTCACGGTATGTCTGAAACAATACATCACATTTTGTGTCAATTGCAATAAAAACACTGTTTTTCCTACGAAATTTTTGCCGTAAAAATGTTTGGATCCGCAAAGCCTAGCAGAGTTAATCCACAATCCAGGGTGAAGCAATCCATTTTTATTCTGCGACTGACTGAAAATCCTTTTCAACACCAAACAATCGAAAAAGAGGAACAGAAGTCGCAAACAAATACAAATTTGTAAATAATACTAAAACCAATTATTGCTATTCTACAATTTTATTCCAAATATTTTATAAATTAAAAACTTATATCGAACCGGAACATAAAATGTAATTGCACACAAATATCAATTATTAAATTCACAACTAATGATTGCTTTTCAATAATTGTACAGATTTTATCTATTAAATCAGAAATATAATAAATAAGTCAACACAAATGAACGCTACCACGTATTGAATTAAACGCAAATATTAAAATTTAAACTGAATCATTTTCATTTTCAAATTGAAGTCAAAATTCTTAAAATGAAAATTTTCATTTAAAAGATTATTTATAAAATCTAGCAGGCGACGGCCGCAGACAGGTCGAGACAAGTTTAAACACTCTTCCTATTGTACTGACGCATCGAAGCTGCCAGAATATTCGAGAATTTAATTGCTCGAATATATAACCAAGTAGAAAAGACCGCGAGAGCAGTTTAATATTAATACGAGTGGTAAAAATAAATAGTTGGTAATATAAATATCGTGTAGATAATTAATTCGTAGAATTAAGTGTTTAAATAAATATTTTTAGTCTATTATTTATAACTATTAAATTAGTGCTTATATTTGTTTATTCATAGTGTTATTTACTTTTATTATCTTTTTATAATTTATTATTCATTCTTTTAACTTAGTTATAAAAATATTAGTGTTTCAATTATTTTTATACTTCGCTCATATAAATAAACGTTAAAATATTATTTTCCGAACTTCATTAGTATAAAAGTATTTGTAAAGTCGAGACGGTAATTTTTTATCATTTGAACTTGCAACGTCAACGGAAATCTGTAGATAACTAATCAAATTATTTGATATTTGTTCTTACACTCCAGAGTTTTAAAAATATTCGATACATAACTTTATTAGCCAAGTTTTATAATTAAATAAAATTTTAATTATCTATACGGTAAGACCTGAAGTGTTAAAATATTTGAGCAAAAATATTTTAGATTTGTTCGGAGAGCATATTTGATCGAAATATGAACGAAGAATAATTAATAAATAAAAACAGATCGCTCAAAAATATCAATTTTTTAAATATAAAACAACATATTACCTAATAAATGAATAACAATGTCACACATTGATTCTACATCGAAAATGTAACTAAGAAAACAGTTTTTGCTCAAAACAAGTTTGTTTGTTTGTAGTGTCCGACCGAAGTTTCGATTTCGGTCAAAAATACTGGTTTCGTCCACAGTTACGTCTCCCAAGAATAAAGTACGATATTTTTTCTTACAAGCACAGCAGCTGTGCGTGAATTTAATAATTAATTGAATGATAAGAATTAATCACATGATTTGAATTAAATAGTTTTCATTTGAATATAAACACTATAAAAAAATAATTTTATAAAATATATATTTTAGATTTGTTCTGAGAGTACATTTGAGCGAAATATGAACGAAGAATAATTAATACACAAAAACAGATAGCATAAAAATATCAATTTTTTAAATACAAAATCAGCTAATGCTTTATAATATAACTTCCATTATCGTTTAAATCTAGAATTTGAAACGAATTATAACCGAATGAACATAATTTTTGTGAACTGCAAACTATTGTAAATATTATTCTTACCAATTTTTCTCTTGTAAATTTTCAACTAAAATAAGTAAAGATTCTGCTGTGCTTACCTGTGGTCCAGCACAGCTGATCTTGCAAACATCGCAGTAGTGTAGCTGTTGCGGTTTAGGGGGCGGTTTGGGTCTCATGTTTTTGCCGCCCGCGCCCGAACCCTTCTTGTAGCCCTGCCAGTTGCCGGACTTGCCGCCGGAGGACTGGGTGGCCCCCGTAGACTGCTGCGCTACGTACATAGTCGCTGCCGAGTACAACGCTGCATCGTAGCCCGAATACGTGGTGCTCGAATTTGCAGTCTCTGCAATGCCAAAACAAAATCTTTCTAAAGCAATCTACATTTTATATATTTGGTTCTCAAATAATTAAGATAAAATATCAACCACCCAAAAATAATGCAAGGAAATCACGTATACTACACTAATCTATTATTGCAAAATAAACTAAACTTAAAATATATAAAACTACAGTACGTCCAGGTGTCACATTTAAAAGGAAAATATTGATGAAGATTTATGGAGGTGTGCTGCAAGAAAGATTCTGGAAAATTAAATAACAGAATTGGAAGACCTAAATAAAGGACTAGAAAACACACAAAAAATAAGATGGATAACGTAGGAGGATGAAAAAATGTTGTTTATAATCTTGTGAAAAAATTGCATTATATACTTGGGACGCCGAACAGATGCACTATTAAAATAAATGGGCAGGGCCTAAAATGCGTAATACGGTGTACGCAGAAATCAGCTCTACTCATTAGAAATTAAGAAATGTGAAACAATTCTGTTTATATCTGAAATGAAGTTAATACTTCAAGTATTTAAAAAAATATTATTTATAATAATAATTTCAAATAAGATTATCGTATAAAAACAACATTTGACAGAGATACGATTCCGTAAATATATGTAAAAGCTTGTTACCAGTAGGAATGTTTTTTTCAAATTTATCGCTTGTTAGTGGGAGGAGTTTCTTGTGCATCTGTTCAGCGTCCCATGTTTAGAAAAAAAGGACGACCAAAATTAAGATAGATAATGATGTGCAAAATTATATAGCCTAGATGTAAGTGAAAAGATGGAAAAAGACGCTGGACAGAAAGGAAAGGAGGAATACTGTAAAGAAAAAAGAAACCAAGACCCATCCTGGGCTGTAGAGCTAATCATGATGATGTAAGGAATCTACAACTGTATGAATACATAAATTATTATTATTAAACATTTTTATGCACTTTCTAAAAGAAAGAAACAATGTTATATGGAAAATGATTTTGTTATCAGAACTAATACCACAAGATCTCCTGATTTTAGCGATAAACTTTAATTTTGCACGAGTTTTTTTTTTTAGCAACAAAAACGAAAGTAAACTGCATGGTAAATCCTGACTTCAAAAAAATGATTAAAAATAAAAGTTTATCTGAAAAAATCAGAGAGGTCGTGTAGTATTTTGAGAGATAACCTCCAAAGACAACGCAAAATGAAACAATTTAATTATTATTTCGAAATATCATTAACTGTCACGCTGGCAATTATAAACAATAACAACTGTTTATTCACATCGTAGCGGAAATTTATCGGGGTAACGGAATTTTATCAGTATAATACTGTTCCTATTGGTTGGTTATTGTTTAAAAATTAGTCTTTGGAATTTAGCTACAGAAATCTGCAAATTAAAATGCCAGACAAATTTAATATGTTAAAAGCAGGTAACTTTTCAAACTGATAATGATGATTCCGTATCATTGTGTTAGTTCTCTTTAATTCTTGGCATGTTTCCACTCATTTACTTATCACTAGAACTAATATCACCCATTTATCGTACATGTCACATTTGTAATGCTAAGTTCGCTAATGTTGATATTCTTGTATCCCCAAATAAAAATTTAAATCAATGTTTTGGTTTTTCAAGTTATTGCTTGCTGTAATAATGTATTGTATTGTGTTTTATGTCCAATGAGTATGTAATATAAATAAAATAAAAGATGTAATTTAATCAATTTCTTGTTTCATATTATCTTTCTGTGTAAATTGCAATTAATATTTTCCAGCAAAACACTTAAATGACCGACAGCTGTAAATTAAGTAATTTCCTCATAAACGACAAGTAATTAAAAACAAAACAATAAAAAAATTATGTTCTATAAAATATCAAGTGTTAACTGTAAAATTTAACGATTTAACATTTTTCGTTTTCACATATTTTCAGTTATTTTGATCCTGGCAAATAGTCAATCGTATCGTGTACCTGAACTAATGAGAATTGCAAATATAGCTGTCCTCATATCATATAAACCGAACCGAAACGGAACGGAACCGTTGAAATGAGGGAATTGGAGTGATGAATGCTGTGCGATGTGGTGCGAGGCGAGACTTACGTTTTGGTTGTGTGACGGGCTGGGCTGCGACCGTGGTCTGTGCAGTCGGTTGCGCGTACGTCGCGGCTTGGTACCCTGTAGCGTTGGCTTGATAGCCTCCCGTGTATTGGTTTGCCTGCAAGGGAATCAATCGATATTCAATCACAGCAATCATTGCAATTAACTTTCATAATACAAGTAGTATTATTAAAGAATGATTTTCGTAATTGACATTTCATTTTGTGACAAGAAAATTTTATTAAACGAGTTTGATAATTGTCACAAATATGAAAAATAAAGACAAGAAAATGTTCAATTATTGTGAAAAAACTTTTTTTCTATTTTGCGCCGTTTATGCCATCATCTTTAGCACTTCAATTCTAGAGGGAACATGATATCTTGTACCTAAATTACTTGTTTTGTACAAGTTTTATTTGCATTTTAGTGGTATAATTGGTCAGGCCATAGCCTATGCAAGGGATTTACAGCTTATAGTGGGTTTCGAACCACTTGTACACCGCTGTATTTTTATTTGAATAAAATTGACATCTTTGAAAAATTTGTGCAATACTGAATGGTTTATACCTTTTGTAGGGTCTATAATGTACAATAATCTATCATTAAAATTCGTGTCATCATGGCGAAGAGAATTAAAGATTACGAATTCAATATAAAATTTATACAATTATATCGTATTTTAGTAATCTTTACTTTAATCTTTTACTCGTAGTTTAAGTGTAGTAAATTTTCATTTGCGAATTTACTTAGGTTTAAGTATCACTATCTCTGCAATTTTTAATCTTTAAAACCAAATGTAAAGTAATTTCCAAATAAGCTTTCCGTTTAGATAATTATCAGAAGTTAACTAAATAATGCACAAAAATATTGAATAGATTTTAAAAACACATTGAGAAATACAATATTGCACAATATAATGTTATTCAGTCTGTAAGGGCCCCTTTAATAATCTATGCTGCGGTCGGCAACCGGTGGTTCGCGAAGTAATTCTGATGGTTCACAAGAAATTCAGATATTATTTAATTCGCGGAGCTCATTATTCGAGCTAAAAATGATTTTAAATCAGGAACAACAAATGTCGGACTAATTTTTTATATTTATTACTATTTACTATATCAAACTCAAAGTTTGTATTAATTTGTGCTTTTAAAAATTTTGTTAGTGGCGGGAATTTAAAATAGTGCTATATTTTTATACTGAATATTAATAAATGAAATATGAAGAATTTTTTTGTTATTATAGTCAAACATTTCATTTGAAAAAACTGTAACTATATCTAATGAACTACTTTTTACTTTCTTGTATAAAGTACAGGAAATATTGTAATCGCGAAAAAATTCTGTTTTCAGGTTGCAACGGAAATATCAGTTTTGACCCCATACCTAGTTTCGGCGTAACATCTAGTTGTGCACCTCCTTTTTATTGCAATCGGCAGTGTCAAAAGGATACTTTGCTTGTAGTGTGTTTTTAATTTTTCGCATAACTCAAAAACGATTAACTGTAGAATGTTGAAATTTTATTTATGGAATTGCTATAACATGTTATGCATCTCTATTTTTTGTTCTAATCGGCCCTTTCAAAAAAGCAGTATATTTTCGACAGAAACTTAACAAAAATAATAATTTAGTTTAGCTTTTAATTTTTATAGGATACTTTTGATTTCTTGTTTGCTTAGCTCTCTGGCTGTAACCGAACGCAAAATAGAAAATATAAACATGGGGACGTATTGTAGTGGATGTTCTGACCTGCGGCTGTGCCTGTGGCTGCGCCGTGGTCCTCTGGGCGTACGCCGTGGTGGAGTAAGCAGTCTTGGGAGCGGTCTGGTCGTAGCCAGCGGCAGCCGCGTAGCCCTGCGTCTGTCCAGCAGCTGCCTGCTGGTAGTAGGTTTTGCTGGCGTCGTAACCTGTCGTAGCCGCACGGCCGTAACCATACTCATAAGTAGGGGTACCAGATCCAACAGCTAGATTATCACATGCATATCAAACAAAACAAAACAAAACCTAAACAGGGGTAATTATCTAGATTCCCTACTCATGCAGACATGCACTACCAGATTGCTTCTTCGAAACACTAATCGCTTAATAGCTATCAACATCCGTCTGACGTCAACCAATACTGCACGTGGATACAAACAATATCAATCATCTCTCAAACAACATTCCTACTATAGGTGCTTTCTTTACACACAATTCATCACATCACTTTAACTATTTCACATATCAACTGTGACGGAGTCTATTAAATGAATATATAAATGATAAGGACATTTTTTCTTCTTATTTATTGACCACAAATGTATTCTTCATTACTTTGAATAAAGTGATCTGATAAATTGTGAGAAAACAAAGCACATTATATTATACAGAATAGAATGCGAAATTTGAAATCCGCGAAAAAATCGGACTGTAGGTATCACCAATGACTTTACTGTAATCGGGATCAACTTCACATCTTTATTGTCTTATATGGAAAAATAAGACACTGGAGAAAATATCAAAACATCAATTGAAATGTTTGTTTTTGTCAAAAAATTTAGCAACTGGTTAAAAATTAATCACTGAGTTACAGAATACGGGGGTAAATCCGTATAAATTTGATAAAAAAAAGTTTAATTTTCATAGATATTGCCATATTTGTATTTTTTTAATGGAATACCTGTATATTAACACAACATAATAGGAAATAATTTTTGCTTTAAAAAGTTTTAAGGTTTCTTACCTTCTAAACTTGATAGATTTTAAGATAATAATGAAAATATTTAAATGTTTCTTCTCAAAATAAAGTGTGCGTTGAAAACAAAATTTGTTGATATTTGTTATTTTTTATTGTATTTGCGCTAACAATTTCAACTACGCTTTATTTTGAGAAGAAACATGTAAACATTTTCATTAATATCTCAAAAACTATCAACCCTTAAACTTTTTTAAAGTAAAAATTATTTCCTATTAATTAGTGCAATAATATGCAAGATATTCTATTTAAAAAAATATACAGATATGGCAATATCTACGAAAATTAAACTTTTTTTTGCCAAATTTATATACATTTAGTTAGCTTATAAAAAGTACTAAAAACTGTATTTAAACAATTTTTCGATAGGTATAATAACTTCCGAGAAAAAGGTGTTTCCAATATTGCATTCCACTCTGTATATACAGATTTCACTCAATTTGAGTCGAAGCGCGCAAATTCATCATTAACTACAATTTCCAAAGAATTTCTACGGGTAAAAATCGCTATTGATTTTTGTATTCAAATTCTATGTAAACACGAATGAAGGGTGGAAATTTGTGCGCATGCAATTGAATATGAAGGAAGCGGGAATCTACATAATTACACAGTGGGCTGGAAATACAACTGACCTGCGTATGTGCCCTGAGTAGCAGCGGCCTGATAGGTCGTGTCGTAGCCTGTCGCGGCTCGTTGAGTGCCGTATCCAGCGGCGGCTGGAGCTGGGGCTACGGCGTAGCCCGCCTGCCCGGCTTGGTACGCCGCCCCAGTAGCTGCTGCAGCTGCAGCACTGCACCAACAAACTCACTTACTATCACTCACTTCAATATTAATAGGCTTGACTCATCATCAAAACTATTTTAAGATATTTTCTTATGACCCAGTTATGCCAAATCAACACTAAATTTCAGATAAGGCTTCTAAATCAAAATTTTTATACTACACCCACATATAACACCAAAACATTCACCAAATAAACGACTTATTTAACAAATGTCGAACGCGGTATGGGTTAGAATATTGAATTTTGCGAATGCAGTGCGGGTGTTTGAAGAATGGAACAGGACTTTAGAGCATTATTGATCGTTTTAAAATTCCAGCCGCCATTAAAGCCAAGGACGCCGGTTGCTAAATACATCGCAAAAATCAACAACGGATTATTCCGTATTTTCAAGCAACATGAACGTTAAACGTAATGTAAATTGTACATACCTGTACTGAGTACCTCCATGAGTAAATCCAAAATAATTATTTGTAGCCATTCTACTTATCACACATAGAAAAACACGAATTATCAGCCACGCCGAACGAACAAACGCCGCTCTGAACGGAAGCGGATAACGAGAGAAAAAAGAAGTTATGGCGACAACTAGCCTTCGTCGATGATAGATGGCTCTTGAGTTCTTCCACTAACGCAAATTATTTATTTATATTCCAATAATTACTTTTTCACATTAACAATACAAAAACCTTGTATTTTTTATGCAAAACAAAATTTATTTGTCATTATTCATAGATTACTTTGACGTCGTTTCACTACTTTACCGACACAAATTATGAAATGACAGCTGACAATTTTTTTGACAACTAGGCAAATTGTGGTGTTTAGAATTATTTGCACATAAAATAATATACAATGGTAAGAACATGTAAATATATACATAAATATTATCAATTAAAAAGTTATATTCCTTACCAGTATTGTTATTTCATGACAATAAAAGAAACATGTAAAATTTGAGGTTAACTATTATAACATTTTTGTTTCAGTCGGCGTTATTTAATTTACAAAGTCTTCTCTCCGTAGTTCTTCTATTAATATGTACTTGCGCATACCTTAGATCAATCTTTCCTAGTTTAATGGACAGAAATAAAGTCGGGTATGTGTATAACTAATCATGTGTGGAAGGTATTTTAATGTTTTATTTCAGATTAATGGGTACATTTTGGAAATGTGCAAGAATCGGAGAAAGAAAATCCCCGTATGTTGCTGTAGCATGTTTGTTCATGGCATTTTCATTATTATTTTTAACGTGAGCTTGTAAATATTGTCTGTATTTTTGTAAAATTTTAATTAAAGAAAAGTTTATATTAAAATTGTAATATTTATTATTAGACAAGTATACAAATACTTTTCAGAAGAAAAAAAGTACTTTATATATTGTAACTTTAATAATTTGTAAATTTTATAATGAACAATAAAAAATTACAATTGCTTTTAATGTGTAAAAAGAATATTTAAACTTCTATGGATATTACACAAGCACATTGATTTCTATAAAACGTACGTCTATTCGATTTAGAAAACTTTAGAATCTGTAAAAATTTTATCCTATTACACTGTCAACTATTTTCATTATAAAATTTTGTGTTGAAATTGACAAACACTCATTCACGTTTAAATGCATTTCTGGAATATTGCGTATTGTTGTCATTCTCGTTACACAAAAAGCTATTGTTGCTAAAGTCTAAACAATTAAGGAACAAAAGACCATTTACACACCACCAGCCGTCTAAAAACTACTTGAATTTATAAGAACTAGAACAGTTTCTATTTGGGTGATGAATATTTGATTGTTGCGACAGATATAAAAAGCCAACTGGTGTGTAAATAGGCTGAAAAGTGGTGTGATTAAGTATCTGCACCTGAAATATACATGAGTTGCAGAAGAGAACAAAATCGGCATAGATGAGTCATTCGAACTTCCGAATATCTAAACACATTACGCACTAGAAAACATTCAATAACTTAGCATGTCAGTAATTTCTTCTCTACACATAAATATATTCGTAAAAAAGACAGTCTTCTAAGAGGATATCAAATAATTTTGATACAATTAAAGCTAAGTATGAATCGCCGGTCAGGTCAAAAATTTGAAAAAATATTTAATTTAAAATTCGACTTAATTGTAGTAGATAAACAATGTATAAATGAACATTTTTCTTAATATATTGAGGATTAGGTAGGTGTATATAAATGGTTCATCATATATATAATATTTGATAAAATAATTAATATAGCTGTTGGAAATAATTCCATACATTTGTAAAAATTAAAATACTACTTACATACTTATTATGGTGTTGACATTTTAGATTCTGTTTCCACGAGAAACAGGTCTGGTTATACCTGCAAAAATACCAAATAAACAACAAGATCATAATTGTAACATTTTAAAAATATCTGACTACATTGTTTTAATTTGAAAATCTTTTTACTATATAGAAGAGGAATCCTAAAAATATCGATAATGAATAACCGAAATAAGAACTCAAATTTTTATTTATATATAAGACTACCGTTTTAACACTCCAAAAATCAACTGAATTAGAATTAAGTATCTGGAACTGAACTTGAAACAGAAACCGAATTTTTCCAAACTAAAATTAAACTGAAACTTTTTAAGGTCAGCGAATTCGAACCCGAACTTTTTATTTTGAACCGTATACCAAATATTTTTTATGAATTCAATTAATATTTTACTTTTTTAAATATCGATTAAACGGGAAACAGTTTCTTGCCTTTCTCTTTACGATTCTATTATGACAAGTTAATATAAATTGTAATATGTCAATATAGTTTTATTTAAAGTTGAGAGTGATTTATATGTAGTGACGTACCTGGGTGTTTGGCCTGAGAATTGGCAGTGAGTTGAGCAAACCCCCTACTATCTGGTCATCTCGAGATACTTGTGTTTGTGCTTCGCGAGCATGTCAGTCACAGTGACCAGCGTCTTGATGGCAGAGTTACTCTTGGCTATCGTCTGCAGCTCTGGCAGGTGCGCCACGCAGATGTGGTGCATGGTGGCCAGCTCCCGCGCGGTGTCCGGCTTGCTGGTGATCCTGGGCTCCCCGGGGTCTCCTATCGCCGACAACTGGTCGAGGAACACCACCATGCGCTCCTTGTTCTTCAGGATGAAGGGGTTGACGACCTCCATGTAGGGCTCCTTGCCGCCGAACTCCACGAGGTTGGCGAGGTTCTGGAGGCACTTGGCGACCATGACGAGCGAGCGCGTCGCGGCGGGACTCGGCGCCTCGCTGACTAGACCAAACTGGCGCGGGTTGAGCAATGCTGGGCACAACAGGCGGAGGAAGATGAAGCCAGAGACCACTCTGGTTCGGACTAGGCGCTCGTTGGGCCATTTCGCCACTACTGCTCTCTGCAGACAGCCGCAAATATACCTCACGGATCTTGGACACGCGTCCGGAGACGTGAAGATGCTTAACGTAACTTGATCTAAGATTTGCAGCAAGAATTCCGCGTTGCTGCAAGCGTCATCTGGCGAGTCCATTTTCGCTGGATTTAACTCTGCGCTTTGCTTGCTTTCCAGAAGTCTTAGAACAGTTTCCAGAACAGCTGCTTGGAGAAAACCTCCACACTCAGCTCTCATGTAGAGATCCATTAAAGTTGTAGGGAGAGACGCGGCTCGGAACAGCGTTGAAGTTTCTGTTTCGCGCGCTACTTCCGCGTTGTTGAGTTCTCGCAGAAGTTCTGTCTCGCGGCCTTCAGCTCTGAAAACGCGGAGCAAGGAGGTAGCAAGCGGAGCCCGATCCGCATGGCACAATTCAGCTAAAGTTCTAACGGCAGCTAAGCCGGGTTCTAGGAGGAGTTGTTGTAGAGGACTGTACTCTTCTGCCGGCATGACTAAATCATGGAGATACCTAGTTCTGAGTCTAAGAGAGCCCCATTCCCCCATAGGCGTAAGCCCGGACAGTGGATACCACTCCTCTCTTTCCTCGCCATTTCCCAGAGCGGAAAGATCCAGAGTCAACTCCGCGACCTCGGTATCCTTCCCCCGCTTGCCCTTGTTGTGCACGGTTAGCGTAAAGGACACCACGTCGCACGGCACATCGCTAACACACATTGATTGATTGATTGGTTGTGGGCAGAGTTAATAAGCAACTTACTCAATAACGAACTCCTCTTCCCACACGGGGTCAGGGCCGGACTTGACTCGAGTTCGCGCGATGCGGACCTGGTTGTTGAGCTGCAGCGTGCAGTAGGGCTGGGGGACGAGCTTGTAGGGTAATCGGTGAGCGTCGATTACGTTCAGGCTCAGGCAGCGTAATTCACGGAGCCGGGGAACCTGTAAGATAAATATTTGATGTATACAAGATAAATATTTGTCGTGTACAAGATAAATATTTGACGTGTTGTACAATAAAACTATATTTCCTTAATTTATCTTGTAAAATGACTTACATCAAATCTGATAACTACATTTAAATAAAACATCTATTTAATGGAATTAGTAGCCTGGATCTCAATTAAAATAATAATTCATTGATTTTTATCTATCAACCAGGAGATATACAGGGTGGTGACTCGAACACCCGAACATATTTTCGTAATTTTCTACTTCCTTACATATTTTAAGTAAGAAAGCAACAAATAAAAGTTGTAGAGCATAAATTTCTGCATTTAAATCAATAAGCAAAATTAATTTTACATTCCTTATCTAACTATAATGCAGACCTGTAGACAATGATGTTTAGAGACATATTGTGTGATTTATACAAAAGTGATGTATTCTTAAATAATAGTGGACCACAGAAGTGATAGACACTATTTTTCTCCCACTGAAATATTAATTATTTTATATTATTTATATTATATAAACGTCGAAAATAGGTTTTGTTAATTTTGGCAAAAAAGTATTTACGACTCTTATAAACATTAAATAAATTAATTAATCTATCTTTGTCTTAAGTTTTACAACATAGTACGAGTCGGGGTCGGAAATATATTCCCATAAAGTTATTTCTAATTGTCTAGCAACCACTTAATACACTGGAATAATAAATTTATCGGATTGAAAACAAGTCAATAAGATATCACTTTTCTTGTTCGGAGAAAATATAATTTGTAGCTTTAATTGTACTTAAAATGTAATCAACTTTTCCATGTGTTACAGAACATTTAAATTACAATTTAAATAATTTTCTACTTGGTAAAAATTGAGTTGTGATTTCACACATACACATTTACAGACATCATCGTAAAAATGTTAAAGTTATTTCAATATCTCATGAGTTGTTGCGCAGTACACACATTTGAAACTAATCAGTTACTAGCTGTCCTACAAATATTGATCACTGGCAACTTTATAATTCGACTACTGAATTACTTTTTTCATGTTTGTTAAATTTTTAGTTTGCTAATTGTTATATATAGTTATTGCTTGTTGTTATTTGATTCATACTCATCAGAGTGAATGTTTTTAGGATCGACTATTTTCCATTGCGCATCAAACAGCGCATGAGATATTGAAACACTTGAACATTGTTTGAAAAATAGGGTGTAATATGTTATATTTAGTGTTTTTGTGTAACGTACCTTGCAGGTAGCCCGACTAAGTTGTGGCACACAAAGAGGCTTGAGAGCGTTGACCCATTCAGTGCACTCTTCACCCGATTGAGCAGCTAGGTGAGTGACAGTGGCTAAACACGGCAACGCGCGCTCCACGATTTGCAGACAGTGGGGCCTTTCCCACAAACTGTCGTGTACCTGCCCACCAAAACAACAATTAACAACTGTTTACATATAAATAAAACAATCAGATTTCTTCGATATACATCCGGGGCAAATCACTTTACTATTATATCTGTTACATTACTATGTTTAATTTATTTATCACACACTTTACCGGCAAAAACATTACATATATAAAAGTTTTCATAAAATTTTTTCTCGCACAGTACACTTTAAAAATTATTTTGCAGCATCGTGAATCTTAATAAATTCTTGATTATCTTCAGTTTGAATGTAGTATACGAGTGTATACCGTTTTTACACAGCTGTATGAATACGAGTATTGAGATCGGTAAGAACGGAATCGTCCCGTTTGCTGTTTGCATTCGTATCTCTGTCAAATATTTTTGTTATTTTCATACGATTGTCTTATTTGAAATTAATATTATAATAAATACTTGAAGTATTAATTTCCTTTCAAATGAAATATTTCTAATTATTCTTAATAAAAAACGATAATCGATTGATCTGTTAAATTTTCTAAGTCATATTTTAAATTTATTTTTGGTAATCCTTGAATTACTGTACAAATTTCAGTTTAAAGTGTATAGGACTATTTGATAAAAATGCTTTTAATTGATTTATGTTAAACCGAGACAATTAAGAAAAATTGGAACATATACATATAAAGCGAATTCTAACAACTATTAATAAAAAAAAAAGCTAATCGACGTATCAAATTTTAAGTTCTTGTGCAGCCCAGCATTTAAAAAGACCCTTCATATGTTACCAAACACGAAATATTTTTGACTACACTTAATAAACAACGACAGCCGATTGACCTCTTAAATTTTCTACATAGTTATATTTTAAATTTACATTTTTTATTGGTAATCCATAAATTACTGTTTGTACAAATTTCGGTTTAAAGTGTACAGGAATATTTGATAAAAATTCTTTTAATTGATTTACGATAAACCCGAGACAATGAAGAGAAACTTAATTTACTTAAGTTCTTGTGCAAACAAGTATTTGTCCAAACCTTTTATATACCAAACACGATATATTTCTGACTAATCTTAATAAAAAAGGACAGCCGATTGACCTGTTAAATTTTCAATGAAGTTATATTTTAAATTTACATTTTTTATTGATAATCCTTTAATTAAGGCACAAATTTCGGTTTAGAGTACATAAGAATATTTGATAAAAATACATTTACCGAGAAATATGCTAAAGCGGGACAGTGCACTGAAACTGGGACATCTTGTGATCATCCTACATAAAAATAAAATATCCTTACTTGGTAGAGATAGGCACAGCTCAAATCAATCAACCCTTTCGGCTTCGTCCGCTTGGGATTTTCATACAAATACAAATGCGTATCAGTCCCATCGACCAACAACACAAAGTACAACAACTTCCACTTCTTGGCAACTTTGTCCGACTTCCTGTGAAGGTATCCCTGGTGTTTAATGCCTCGCATCTTCTTCAAGCCCGCTTGGTCACGGCATTCTCGCAAAGTCGCGTAGATCTTCTCAGCTACCGCCACGTTCTGACCAAGAGTCGAACCCGGTTCGTCGTGCGAACCATTCACCACCAGCTGAAGGAAAGAGGAAAACAGTACGGGTGTAGAAAAGGGCAGTGCAAAAGGAACAAAGTGCAATATTTAACTATCAGTAACTAATTATCTACAGCTATTATTTATAATATACATAGAAAACATTTTACGTTTATCAATATAAAAACTATTTTAATAATTTGTGTACTTACTGGATGTTGCAATGTGTGTCCTTCAACAATTTGCTCTTTTCTGTATCTGTTGATGACGGCATCAAGACATTCAAAAGTTCTTCCTCCCATTAAATATCGCACTCCCTTTTTCTCAATTCTAAACCGTTGGATTTGATTGTTTATATGGAAGAACAAAGAGTAGTCACCTGGTGAATTATCACTGGGTCGCACCAGGAAACTTCCTGGTCCAGCTACATAAAAACATTTTATGTTTTAAATATTAATTTACATTTTTTCCGACCGCCACATATAATTTTGTTATTAAGATTTTAACATCAATATGTTAACGGATGTCAATGAATAATTCAAGAGACAAAATTAAATATGTTTCTGATAATAATTATCAAAATATTAAAGCTATATTTCGTTCAAAACGAATAAAAGGTGTCAACAAAAACATATTCTTAAAATAGGAATTTTCGCAAATTCTAATGCAGTAAGTTCAAGCTTTTTCTAGCAAAAGAATAGTAAAATTTTTGTTTTTCGACAACCCTTAAAAATATGACCAGTAAATTTCTCGTATCAAGGAACCTACGTAAAGAAATTTTAATTTTAAAATTCCCACTAGTACAGGCACAATTACAAATTGAATGTCAGCCAATAGGAGACCACATGACCGGCTATAATGCGCGTCTAAGGATATACCAAAGATCCTGAGACGCTAGTATTCAGTCCCGTCCTGCGGGGCGCCGGGGCGGTAGTGGGCCCCCGGGCCTCCGCCCCGCCTGGTGGTCTGGCTAGACCGCCTTCCAGGGTATCACATGCCCTGAAGGTGATCTAGTTCAGCCGGCCGAGAATTGGAGCACGCTTCAGCGTGTGCTCTAATTCTTAGCCTGCTGAAACCAGAGCACATTCTGGAGCAGATTTAGCTGCTTTGGATTATGCTCTGGTTTCAGTAGGTCAAGAATTAGAGCACTCAAAAGTGTTTGCTCTAATTCTTAGCCTGCTGAAACCAGAGCACATTCTGGAGCAGTTTTGGCTGCTCTGGATTGTGCTCTGCTTTCTGTGGGTCAAGAATTAGAGCACTCAGAATTGTTGGCTCTAATTCTTGGCTTGCTGAAACCAGAACACATTCTGGAGCAGATTTAATTGCTCTGGATTGTGCTCTGGTTTCAGTGGGTCAAGAATTAGAGCATTCTGAAGTATTTACTCTAATTCTTGATCTGCTAAAACTAGAACACATTCTGGAGCAGATTTAGCTGCTCCGAATTGTGCCCTGGTTTCAGTGGGTCAAGAATTAGAGCAGATTGAAATGTTTGCTTTAATTCCTGGCCTACTAAAACCAGAGCACATTCTGGAGCAGTTTTGGCTGCTTTGGTTTTAGTGGATTAGGAAGTAGAACATTCTGAAGTGTTTGCTCTAATTCTTGGAGAATAAATTCTGGAGCAGATTTAGCTGCTCAAGATTGTGCTCTTGTTTCAGTAGGTCACGAATTAGAGTACTCAGAAATGTTTGCTCTAATTCTTGATCTGCTGAAACCAGAGCGCATTCAGGACCAGATTTAGCTGCACTGGATTGTGCTCTAGTTTCAGTGGGCCTGTAATTAGAGCATTTTTAAATGTTTGCTTTAATTCTTGACCTCCTAAAACCAGAGCACATGCTGGAGCATTTTTGGCTGCTCTAGTTTCAGTGGGTCAAGAATTAGAGCATTCTAAAGTGATTATTCTAGTATTTTTTTTTCTTGTAATTTTGTTTTGATTTTGGTCATAATCAGAAATTTTGTCCCAAGGAAATTTGATTTTCAAATTTAATTTAGTGACACTTTTATCGTATAGTGATCATATTAGGTAGTGGCGATCGGTTATTTGACGGCATTTTTCCTCACCTTTGACGAGCATATCCACAGCCTCACTCTTGGTACAGTTAGGATGGAACCAAGAGAAGACGGTGTTGGGATCGATGGCTGGGTCTAGGTCTTCCACCAGCTCTCTGAAGATCATGCCTTGTTCTCCAGTTCGATGGGCAGTTACCCATAACCAACCCTCGCCCATGTCATTGTGCACGAAGAAGATGTCCCCCTTTTTAAAGCTGAGCTCATCCGTATCCGGCATTTTTGTATAGGGGAGTATTGCAACCACCCTCTGTAGAACAAAACATAAAAAAAATGCGTCAAAATATAGAAATGAGGCAATCATTGTAATGCAATGATTCATTATTTCGATGAAGTAATAGTTGATTAATTATAATTGTTACAAAATTGTTGATTATTATCAACAATAAAATTAGCAAATAAGAAAAAGAGCGTGTTTGTGATAAGATTACTAAAGTAATAATAAATAAAACAATAAAATCGAAACATAACTGGTAATTTTATACCATCCGGTTTGGTCTTAAAGACATCAATTTGACAGCATGTTGTTAAACATATTATGATATGTAACTAGCAGTCAACCATTCAAGATCCAGGAATGTTAATAGGGGTGAGTCATGGGAATGGTTTTAAAGAATACCTTGTCTCGTTTTGTTCGCAATAAGAAATAGAACAATGACAAGAAAAGCCTGAGATTCTTACAGTCTGCCTCATGGTGTTATAAAATTGGAAAACACAAAGACATTTTAACACGAAAATAGAAATTATTAATGTAATTATTTTACTATACCGTGTGTCATTTCTTTATTTTTTGAAATTTCTGAGACATGTCGCATGTTTCTTTCTGCACACGATCGTCAGATTTCTCCCACAAATTTCTCCGTTTGTGAGTTTTTATAAGAGTTCGTGAGTTTGCTTCTAAGTCTCGCAATATTGACGATCTTGAAATTGCAGTGCGACAGGAAATCAAACCAATCTCCGAAGACGTAATGAGGAAGACGATGTAATAATTCAGACATAAACTGGGAAAGGACAGACAGATTACCGCGAAGAGTTTAGAATTAAATATTCGTAAAATTAACTAAGAATAAAATAGTGGACTTTTATAAGTTATTAAAAAATTAGGTACGCCCATTTTGTGGGGTAAAAATATACGGAAAATTATGAAAATGCCTTGGAAAATGCTAAAATATGAAAAATTTAAAACGAAAAATTTCATATTTCTATCATTGACGTAATTTTCCTCGTAGAAAATTTTGGCTATGTATACAAAACAGAACTTATTTTTAATTCTTGAAAATAAATTAATGTTACATCCAAAAAAAGTTATACATACCATTAGAAAGATTTCTATGCGCTGATTTAAATTTTTGAAACCAAATTTAATTATCTTTTTGTTTGAGCTTGAAATCAGCGCATGATATGAAAATTTTTGTACTTTTTATTTAAAAATGTTTTGTCCTTTTTATCCAAAAATGGGTGTAAGTGACTTCGTAATTATGTATGCAAAAGTTATTTTGTTATAAGTCTATTTTGATAATATAAAAGAAAGTTTGAACTAAAATTTATTATTTTAAGTACTTTCGTGTAAGGCTGATAGAATTTTAAAATCGTTTTATGGCAATATGGACATTTGTTTAAAAGAATTCTATAATTAGATACAAGAATTTCGTTTTACGTATCATAGTAGCGCAAATATAAAATATTAATCATATTTGTAAATACAGATAAGAGCTTTATACATGCAAAGGAAGTGAATTCATAAACAAACGGAGCATTTATATCGCTTCAAATAGAGTCCAATATTTTTGCTGTAAAAAGCTTGAATTACGCAATTTAAAAGAAACTGTGCGAAAATTGCAAATTATAACAATTCTATGATGCAAGTCGATGATAAACAACGACTTTTTTGCTAATTCTTATCGCATAAGTAAGTGCTGGTTATCTGCATTTGCAACTTACAGGCCTAATGTACAGGCTTGTGCAAATTAATGTGAACAATTATAATATTTAAAAATGTTTACAAGTTACAAGTTTTTAGTAATTCTTATTTCCTCCCTTCACTTTTATAATGCTTTCAACCCTCTTTACCATTGAATCTAGTTGTTTTCTTAGCAAATTCTTTTGATGTTAACATTAGAAATTTTACAATTTTTTTATATGATTCGGATCAGAATCCACAAGGTATAATTTAAAAAAAATACTGAAGAACAAATGACTAATGAAGTAAATTAAATTGTAAAATATTAACAGATTTAACGTGAAATACTTATTTGTATGACTAGTCCAGAAATTGAACTTTTGTGAGATTTATTAAAGAAATATTATTACTATTTAAAATTTTATACACTATAGATTTTTATGTTGGTAATATATTTAATTCATACGGATATATAAACAATTCACTTGTTTCTTAAAAAAAAATAGTCATATTTTCTAAACTAGAAAATAAAACGAATGTGAATTGATATTTTTCAGCAATTAACGTAATCGTAATTGTAAAATACGAGTATAATACGAATAATAAATCAAAAATAATGGTTTTAATTAACGTTTTACATTTTCAATTAAAAATTAATATTTAAGTTGGTATTCCTACATTTTAACGGCCTAGGCCGGCAAAAAGAGTTCCTGGACGATTTTGAGTTCTGTAATACTAGTTACATTGGACGGGGTCGCGACGTAGTTATTTATGTAACTAGTGTGTAAAATGAGTGTTTTTTAGTCGAGTGGGAAATTTATAGCACGAGATAAAATCACTAAATAACAAAGTGTTACATACATTTTTCCTACAACCCAAATATTAATAAAAATTAGTTTCCAAAGTAAATAAAGATAAATGTGCCACCAGTGCGTGCAAAGTGTTACGTTGCCTAGCAACGGCTATAGGCAACGGCTACTTTCCAAGCACTAGTGCATGGAAAGTGCTTTTCAAACACGAGTGCATGAAAACTCTAAAGAGGGCATAAAGTACATACTTTATGATCGGTTGTAGGAAACATAAATTATTATTAAGACGAGGGGAGGGCATAAGTACTTAAAACGTTGAAACTTAATTATTATAAATTGATAAAATGCATTTTTAATCGTTTTACAACAATGTCAGATGTATATTTTTTATTTTTTAATGTAATTTAAATTGTAAAGAAGGCAAATTTTATGCAAATAAATATTTTATGTAAACATGAGATTAACTTGTAATACGCAAGTAAAATGAAATATTAATGAGATTGAAATAAATAAATTGATCTATAAAATATCAGTCGTAAACGGAATTATACATGACAAACGATGAGTCACTAATTCGTGTTATTTTTATAACTGTATTGTCTCTACAAATAAGGTTTTCGTAACAGCAATTTAAATAAAATGTTCTCACGCTCCTCATTTGAACGTCGCAATAGCCTAATTAACGGCAAATTACCTTCTTGTCATTGACGGGCTCAGGAGGTGCAACAGGCAACACAAGACGTTCCCTCTTGAGCAAATCGCTGCAGTGGGTGTAATACCCAACCAGGTCCGACAAGGAGTCGAACTGGCGCCCCCCGATGTAGAAGTCTCCACAGACTGCAGTTATCCTGAAGTGGTTGATGCCTGTCCGTCCCAAGTACGACAGGACGTAAGACCCAGGTTTCCTGTCGCTCTCCCGCACGAGGTAGCTCCCCAAACGAGCTGCGCCCCACAGGCGTTCCTCCGCCGTGTACCTGTCGAGCCTCCCATGGTACCACTCGGTCTCTGGGGGTGCCAGAGCCGCTCGGTCGCTGTTGCCGTCGACTTCGTCTGCTTCGGGCTCCGGGCCGCCCTCGGTGCCCTGCTCGCCCCCGTCGTCGCTGCCCGTGCTTGGGGACCCAAGCTTATCCTTCATGATCGCAGCTCCTGATCCTGGACCACTTCCAGCTCTCATTAAATCCGCCATTCCGAAGATTTCGCACGTGCAGGAAATTCACATCACTTAGCTACACTTCTGAGGATTGCTCCACGTTCAGAAGATGAGTTAAAACGCACTGAACAGACTACAACTAACCTAGTCCATTGTTCCTGCTCGTTTAGAGAAGCCGACTACAAATAAACTTGACATCAAATTGATTATTGACGTCTCGCACAGTAGTGCTCTCTACACAACACAAAACATGAGAAATTACTTGTTGATCATTGTTGCTCAGTCGGTAACAAAAATCACAAACTGAACTGACATTTGATTTTGAGGTTAAAAATTAGGTTATAACATCATGCATCTTCGAAAATTTAATCGAATATTACCGATATTTACACCAAAATCACGATATTTAAGTGCGTTACCAAATGAAGAATACACAGAAACGCCTCAGTATCCTTCAATACAAAAGTTAGATCGGAAATCAAAGAAAGAACGCAAAACTGAAGAATGGAGCAAGCAGATTCAACAATGCAAAACTGTAGAAGAAAAACAAATGAAGCTAAATATGCCCAAATATTACGGCTGGAAATGTATAATGTTAAACGACAATTTAATCCCTTACAATTCAATGAATTTTATTCAACATTGTACAAGAACACACTTCAAAGAAGTTACTCAATTACCTGACTTTTACAACAATATAAATGTTGATGCTACAAATATAAAATCCTGTATTGAAGACGCTATTCAATTTGAACTTGAAGGCTTACAGTCAGTTTTTATTTTTACGCAATTAAAGCTGTATAATTCTGATTATATTTTGTAGACGGAGTCACGAAATTTACAAGCAAGAACTAGACAAATGTACACTAGAAAATACAATTACAAATTCCATAGTCGATCATTTAAATCGAATTATCACCAATAACTTATCTTCTTCTAATCCTCATTTAATCGAAACAGAAGTAATAAAACATTCTCTAATTTTATTATGATTTAACTATATTCATTTCAGATCGACTATAATCCAAGACATGAAGCGTTTTGGTTCGTAGGAGGAATTTACCCTCCAGAAACAACAAAGAAAAGTAGAGAAAAGTTTTCTTGGTCGAAAGATTTTGCCGAAGAACCAGTGAACAGAGCTGTGCAATATATAGGAACGCCTAGTTTAGCTCTAAGACATGAATTGCCTTTAGAACCAATTGTTCCATTTAGCGATGCAGATAATTCGGATTTAGAAGTTCCATTTTTTGATTATGATCCCAAAGTTTTAGGGTTTGATTATGATCATCGACATGGCACGAATATTCCAGGTAAAAAGTAATTTTAAAAACTAAAATAAGAATATATTTTTTAAAGAAAATTTCATCGCCCAGTAAATAAATCTTGATGTTAATAATATTTCACGAAAATTTTGTTGCTCGATGTTTTATTTTTTTACATGATATATATGAAATCTCTAAAAAAAAATAATAAATGCTACACAATAAAAATAATAAATGTTGAATAAAAATATAATTATCAGTAAACAGTATATTGTGCAACAAGTGCAGAAAGTCGCTTATTTCTAACGAGAAGTCGAGTGCTGGAATCACACAAGGTGGGGATAGGTGATTCTGCACGAGTGGCACACTATACATTTTCTACGACCACATGGCTAAACGTTACAGAACAAAAATACATGCACAAAAGCTATTTGTCATACAAAAAAATATGACAAAATAATATTTTCCATACTACACATGCGCAGTGTTGGCAAATACTGTGAGAAATGGTTTCTCACACATTAACCCACGATTGTGGGAAATACGCAACTTCCAAGCTTTATATAAATTGAGAAAAGTAGCACTTTCCATAGTGGTCGTAGAAAAAATGCCAAATTTTGTGAACAATAATAATGTATGAAGCCAATATACAAAACCTAAATAATTAAAATTTTATTTGAAGAACAAGTATTTTAGGAAATGTAATTAAAATGTAATCAACTGTTTCTAATTATAAAAAAATTCGTTCAAATTACAATTTCAATAATTTTTTGTCTGATAGAAATTGAATTATCATGTGCACATGATAACACAGACATTGTCATAAAAATATTAAAACCGGATTGTAGGAAGGACTTCGAACCATTAATTATTCATTCCGGTTCAGTTTAGAAAAAAGATAGTTCGTTTTGGATTCGAGTGATTAAATTTTTAATACTATTTTATTTCTATTATAAATAAAGATGACAACTGCCTTAAAAACGAAATTTTTTTTGCTCAGTTTAGACAAAAATGACATTTTTTCAGTTCAGTTCGTTTTGAAGCCTTGGTCGTAGGAACCTTGAAACATGTTTATTATTGAAAAACTCGATACATGATTTTTAGTACGCTCCCTAAATATTCTTCAATAAAGTAAAGGGAAGTAATGATTAAGAGAAATTGAAAAGGAATATTTCTTTTTCAGGATTTTGGCCGGGAGACCCATGCGAATTTGGTCTTCTATCTTTCCAAAATAGAGGCCACATGTGGAACCGACATTCCACTTTCGGTGAAGAGGATAACCAAGAAGCTCTGCACTGCCATGGAATGATGTCCTCCTTTGCTTGGCTTCTCGCTCAAGCAGGCTACCAAGGATTTACAACTTACAATGATGTGACTTACCCTTTAGTCGCTCAAACTATCATCACAAATGGACAAGAATGGAGTTTTTACACTTATCAACTCAACACAACTTTGTTGCACTCTGATTTCATTAATTCAAACGCAAAACGAAACATTTGTTGGGGAACAAGAAGTCATAAACTTTTTGAAAAAATAGAAAACGGGAAAATAGTTGGCTTTAATGAAGAAGTACTTACAAATTTATTAAAATTATATTCCAACGTTCCCAAGTTGAGGGAAGGAGTGGAAATGAAACCCTATTTAAATAAAACAGAAACAATCATCGCGGATATAGCAGATGATGAAAAACGGGAATGGTTAGAAAAACAATACAAACATATGATGTCCAACAGACCTAGACACAGATCAAAATATGAAGTCTACCATTGGGAGAAAATCTACAAGATTGATAATCAAACCAGAGTAATGGAACCCAGGAGAAGACCTTTCGAATTAGGAATTAATCCGTGGAACAGAACCTATGATGATCGCTCTCCCAGTTATATTCCTAAAGCTTTGAGACCTGGAGGCCCCAAAAGCAAACCTAAGTTCTATAAAAATTATTATCCATAGTGTATTAAATTGTTTTATATTTAAATTCGTGTTTTAAAATAAAAATACTTTGAAATATACAAATATGTGTTTAGTTTAAAATACAAAAATCTTGATTTATTAAATACTTTGAAATATACAAATGCGATTTTTGTATAAATATAATAAATAATATTTATTACCTTATTAGTTAGAGTTCAATGAAGCTAGATATTCTTGATATTTTTTTTCTTGCGCCTGTTGTAGTTTTACTAATTTTTTAATCAAACCTTTACTCACTTCTTTGCCTTCCACATCATGCGTTGGTAATCCCTAAAAATAAAAATCCAATATATTATTTTATCGTTTTAACGTTTATAATATTAAAATTTCGTGTTTAATTACGAAAATATTTTAAATATGAACACATTTGAACGTTATAAACGTTTACAAAAATAAAATTCAGTATTTTCCTTTCAAAATCAATGCGGTCCTAAACCTTTTTAATTGTACAGGGTTTTGTAATCTCGAGAACCGTAAGATATACGAAGTCGGTTAAATTGGGGCAAAGTTGCCGTATTAGTTGGCCCTTTTTTATCATGGATTTGTTTTCCCGAAACAATGCATAGGTCCCTAAATATAGGCAAAAAATTATTTTTGACTAATAACTTTCTTGTTTCAATTCATACAAATTTCTAGTTTTTACAAAAGTTTTGTAAAAATAAGAACATTCAGTAATATTTTGAAAAGAAATAGGGAGGCGCGATTGTCTTTTTAAAATCAGGCATCCAATTAAATTGCTAAAGACAAAACCGTAACAAAATTTAATCTCTTATAGCTCGCGAACGAAATATTTTGATTAATACTCATTAATTATTATATATTTTCATATTCTTCTGCAAAATAGCGATATTTCGACAATGGTTTAGGACCCTATTCAAGAATGTAACATAAGTACGTTACTTTACAGTTTCTTAACGCCTTAAAGGCAATTATTTTACATATTTATTTAATTATCGTTACATTTTCAAGGTGAAGAACAGAAATCGAAATACTACAATTATAAGTAAAAAATTTTTCTTTGTTTTTAATTATTTACATTTTGAAATAGTTTTATTAAAAGAAAATTTTAAATTTTATTATCCTAAATTTTACTGAGTAGTTTAGAAGCCTTTTGTTATTAATAAATGTATATTTATTTAAATTTTCTGCGGTCCCCTAAAATTTTTCATGATTCCCTTGGTAATCGTAAAACCTAATTTAAGAATAATTTAAGTAAAGTATCATTTCCGAATGAAAATTTTGTAAATTTTTTAATGTACAAATCAGATTGTAGATTTTTTTTACCTTTTCGTCGAACTTGGAGTACTTGTCGGTTTCCGACAAAAACATCTCCTCGGGTTTGATCCTCCGCTGAGCTTCCTTGGCAGCTTGAGCTGCGGCAAGCTCAGCTTTCTTCCGTTCCTTTTCAGCAGCTTTCGCCAACTCTGCTTGTCTTTTCGCCTCTTTTTCCTTCAATAACGTTTCTCTATCTACTAATTTGACTGCACTGGGTTCTCCTTCTCTGTCCTCAAGCCTAACTCCGACATTCGGCAAAACATCATCTCTTAATTTATCACATTCTTGTAAGATGTCAGTGGCTTTTAAAGTTCGAGCATGGATGCGGACTTTATCGCGGAATTCCGCCATGATTGATAAGTACGGCATTACGGTTTGTTCCGTCTGAAATATTAGTGTTTTTAATGTTTTAAAAGAAGGAAAGAATAATATCTTACGTCTCCTGAACTGCCAGAGCCGACAGGGAATCCTAGTTGTTTTGGAGTATCAATTGTTCCAAATATTGTTAAAATTTCGGTGATGTAAGTCGCTATATCTCGTAGTAATAAACTATTTGGCGGTTTTTTTTCTCGGATGTATATGTTACTAGCACAAACTAAATCTCGTAAAGCGTCTAACGCATTTCTAGTGTCAATGTTATCTAAAATTACAAATGATATAAAGTAGAATCAACAAAATTTTCAAGTATAAATATGTGACTTACCACACAAGGCTTTATGAACATTTTCTTTCGTTTCCGACAATTTTAAATTGAGATCTATTTCCAAATTGCACCATTTATCAAAAGTACTTAATTTTGTTTCTCCTAAAGCATCTCGGGTTAAATCTTTCACTGTTAAAAAGAATTCCTAAAAGTAAACACTAATTCTAGTTTATTTGTTTAAAACTAAAATTCTATTGTATCAGATTCTAATTAGAATTTCTAAGACGGTAACTACATCTTTTTTCAATTGTAATTCAGAAAATTTCATTCCATTCCGGTTCTAGTATTGTTCGAATTTTCGAATAGCTGGTTATTTTAATGTATAAAAAACGAAATTAACCGATTCTTGTTCCTGTTATCGAATCTTTCAGTTTTGAAACATAAACTAAACAGTTCTCGGATCTGAAATTTAAACTGAACAGTATCAAATTTTGACGCGGCAAGATCTGAATCTTAAATCAAACTACAAATTTCTCGATTTTGGGAACTGACAATATTGAAACTATTTAAAATAGGGCAAAACATGTCGTCTGTATATCTCTCAAGAATAACACCACAATAAAGTTATAGAATGGGACAGTTTATATCATTTTCTCTTTTCATTATATTAGATCTGAGATTTACTTCCACAATCACTTGAATTCGAGTACCGATTTCTCTTTCCGGTTCCAAAATATAAATTCGAGCATCGGTTGTTCTACTCGGATTGCAGATTGAGGAATTCGAATTCGATTCTGGTCTATTATCCAGTTAACGGATATTCGGATATTTTTATGTCCGGGAACTCGATTCCTTATTTATTCGGTTAACTGCCCAAATTTGATACTTTCTGAATTACAATTGACGAATATAAATTGCATTTGATGATTACTCAATTAAATTAACAAATCTGTACTACATTTTATGTTTTTACAATTAGAATTAATTAAAATGAAATACAATTGATGCTTTCTGAAATACAACTAGAAACAGAAAGGTATAATATTATAGATGAAATAACTATTCTGATTCATAAATAGAAAAAAATATCAAATTATAAAATCTAAAAAAATAATAATAATCGTCTAAATTAATTAGTCTTAAATTTACTGAAAAATGAAGATGTTGTTACCCCGTTGTATTTAACTCATTTTTAATATTCCAATTTATTGTAATTTTATAGACAAGTAAAAAATATTAGATATGCAATAAAAAATGTTATGATATTTGTTTCAACTTACATTGAATATTTTTTCGTATTGAATAGCAATTTCCATTGTATTGTTGCTATAATCCAAAGTATCCTTCCACGAATGTAGCAAAAAAGCAAACCTCAACTGTCTGGCCGAGTGTTGTTCCAAAGCTTGTTGAATACTAACAAAATTCTTCAAACTCTTGGACATTTTGCACCCCGCAATGGTCAAATGCCCCGAATGCAAGAAATACTTTACCCACTCGGGCGAATCGAAGTAGGCTTCACTCTGCGCGATCTCATTGTCGTGGTGAGGAAACTTGAGATCGACTCCTCCGGTGTGGATATCCAGAGTGGGGCCGCAGATACTGGAGGCCATGGCGGAGCACTCGATGTGCCAGCCAGGGCGCCCCATGCCCCAGGGGGACTGCCACGCTGGCTCGCCCGATTTGCTCTTTTTCCAAAGGGCGAAATCGGTTGCTGAGCGCTTTTCTTGCTGGTCCTGCGAAAACAGGTCACCTGGAAAAATTAAAATCAGTAATACCGGTAATCATAACAATTAGACAAAATTCTAAATTTAATGACAATGGCCCGTATTACGAGCTCACTTTTATAATAAAATCGCGATTTTAACGCTCACTTTTACATCAAAATCTTTTGTAAAAACGAACGTTAATATGGCGATTTTATTATAAAAGTGAGCTAGTTCACTTTTATAATAAAATCGGGATTTTAACTTTCTATTTTACATAAGATTATGATGTAAAAGTGGGCGTTAAAACCGCGATTTTATTATAAAAGTGAGCTCGTAATACGAGCCAATATGTCCAGTGATTTGCGTTCTAGGAAAATAAAAAGTGTGACTACGTACAGAAAATGTTTATAAATTTATATTATGTAAAATAGAATTAAAATTTTTAAATTTCATTTTAAAATGCCTAGAATTTGAATAATAGCTATTTTTAGTACAAGTGAGCAAAATATGTCTTTTTTTCACGGGCCCAGAATTTGGCCACACGAGCGAAGCGAGTGTGCCAACTGGACAAGTGAGAAAAAGACATGCTCACGTGTGCTAAACATAATTTTTTCCACAATCTTAAAATATAATTAAAAAAAAAACAAAACATTGTACTTTTTTATTTAATAATGAAAATCTCAAGAGTACAATTATGTTTATAAATTATAATTAAATTTGATGTAATTTAATGTAAAATGTATTATAATGTCTGTAATCCCATGAAAACATTGTGCTCAGAGTTAGTGTATTTTGCTCACTAATGTTATTTACTTTGCTCACTTGTGAAAAAATTTATTTACTTTGCTCACTGTTTTAAGTTGAATAATGATGTATTTTGCGAACGATTTTGGAAAAATTTATTTTTACCATTCGCTACATACAATAAAGAGAGATATTGTGTTAATTCATATTTTAAATTTTTGAAATTTTTATGGATGTCTACAAATTAACGTCTTTGCTTCAATCTCCTTTGATCAATTTTTGGTAAAAATCAGTTAACTAACTAAAAGAATATATTTCTGCGATTATTTCGAAGAACACAAATATTACGAACAAAACGCATTTGAGAAAAATAGTATCATTAGTTTACTCGTGTAGCGTACACATTTGGCAGTGACAGTCAGTTCTGGAGTGCCCTCAGCTAATTTTTCCGCATGCGTGTTCCTAATTATAATAAGGACACGCCGGCGCTACGATCGTATTACTAGGATACCAAGTTTGACAACAGTGAAAAAAAAAATAGTGGGAAAAAATGAATACATATCAAAATTAAATTTTCGATACATTAAATCAAAATTTTTGACAATTTTCGCAACAACTTTTACTTGAATTTGAAAGAAAATTAGTGACACTTTTATCACTTTTATTATAAATCGCTGCTTCATAAAATATTACTTACAAATATTTTATTAATAGAGTTTTTAAAACTTGATACTCAAAAGTTTAATTAACAAGAGAAAAAGTTTACGTCTGTACTGAACAAAATTCAAACAATTATTGATTCTGATAATATACAATTTATGTATTTATATACCCATCAAAATAATTAATTAATATGTATTACATGTACAATTATTTTTGGGTGGGAGAAATGATTTAATATTTACGGAAGAATCTAACAGTATCCCATTGTGTGAATATCTGGCAGTTGTCGTGCAATGTGTATGTAAGTATGTCTTTATTTTTTTTTCTTACCTTCTCCCTCTTGTAAACTGCTTGCATCTCCATACGCCTCGGGTACTAATTTCGCGTAATGATGATTATCTCTTTTATCAAAAGTGCCTACATCAAAATAAACTGACCCATTTGATTCATACGCTAAACCATTCGCTATAATTTTTTCTATATACGCTATGATTTCTGGTATATATTCACTTACTCTAGTTAAAACGTGCGGTCTTAAAACCTAAACAAAAATTAGTAAGAGAATATAAATAATTTGTAAAAACTTACATTTAATGAGTCCATATCTTTATGGAACTCCTGTTCCCAATGTCTTGGTAAAGAAGTGAAGATGGCATTGTCTGTAACAGTTGAACATAGATTTGCGTCCAACCAATCAGAGATTGGGTCTTTAGCTTCGGAAATAAAATTCTGTTGCGCTTCTTTTATTTTGTTGTTGTCGTTGCTTTTTACTGCATTTTCTAAATTTTCTACTGCAGTTGTCATTCTAAAATAAATCTCATAAACAAAAAAAAACATGATGAAATTTTAATCATACTTAGTTAACAATCGTTCCATCATTTGTTTTTTATCTGGATCGGTAGTTTTTTGAGTAGTATCAGAAAATTTTCTCATAACTTCTTTTGAATCAGCGATTACCTGTTCTAAAGATCTTTGTTCTTGAACATATTTATCGTATAAATAATTCTGACGAGCCCTTTTTATAATTTTATCGTCAATATCAGTTATGTTCATGACATAAAAAATATCGTAGCCGAAATAATCTGACAGAATGCGGCGAAGAATATCAAAAGAAATGTACGATCTAAAAGAATAATGTTAAAAAGTTTTAAAAATAAATAAACAACGTACCTTGCGTGGCCCATATGAGCCGCATCGTAAACTGTGGGACCACAACTGTACCACGTAACCCTATTCCCATTTTGGGGTACAAATTCTTCCTTTTGTCTTGTCAAACTATTGAAAACTTTTAATACTGGTCTGTCCGGCCTCGTAGGAGGTTTCCAAGCAGGTTGACTCCGTTTCGACATTTTGAACTAAATTTAGAATTAAACCTAAAAAAAGCAAATTTGTACACGTAAGTTGTGTACAACAAGTTAACACCTAATGATAAATAGACTTACGAAATGCAGTATTTGCACTAAATGCAAGTTTCCCACCGGATAACCTTGATAGGCTATGACATGTGGGCACTGACAACTCTACACATGTTTAATGCGCATGCGCGAGTTACAAAACCAGGAAAATTTATTTCACAAATTCAATAAACTTTCATCATATTTTTATTGTAGTACTCATTTTTATCTATTGATAAAATTAATAATATATAAACAATGGGTTTAAAGTGTTTGGTTGCAAAAGATGTTCATAAATGTTTTAACAAAATTCATAGGTGTAGTTAGGGGGATACTGGGGAGCTAAGCATGTCCAAATTTTGAATTAGCATCCCCAAATTTCTGAATTATCTGCATCTTAAGCAAAGCATAAATATTGAATGACTAACTCTATACTTATAGAATGACGAATATTTTTTCTTGCAAACCCAAAATTGTATTCAAACCTGCAATCCTATTACACCTTTTCGATTTTATTCTGTCGCTTTATTATCTAACTTTTATTTATTTCCAAAACCTATAACCCGATATCAAAGTTGTGTAGAGTTAAACAAAACAAATTATAGTATTAAACCAAAAATTGTGTTGACAAACGCGAAATATTCCAAAAATACTCATTTTTGTGCCCAAAATTTTCATTTTGGGAAATAGTGTTCGTTGATTGATCTCGACACGCTGATTTCAAATTTTCAAACGGAATTTAATTATCTCTTTTCGTTCCTGAGATATTTGCTGTTAAAGTTGCACCTTAAAAAAATGTGTTTTTTAGCTATATCTTTAAAATGGGTAGAGATACAATCTCAACGATTATACCAGTCGATTCTACGGGAAAAGTTACATAAAGAAATGTGTTCTCTGCATATACGTTCTTTGGAACGATAATGTGAAAAATTAGAAAATCGAAAAAACCTAAATTTTAAAATTTCTCCGAGGTACTTTTTTTCTCCGAAACTTTGCATTTTATAGACTTAAGTAGATATCGATGCGCTGATTTCAAATTTTCAAACCGAATTGAATTATCTCTTACCGTTCTCGAGATATTCATATTCAAAGTTGAATTTTTGTAATACCAAAAAAAATGGTTTTTTAGGTATACCCTTTTAAGGGTTAGGTTTACGACTTTGGCGACCTCACCAATCGATTCTACGGGCAAAATTACATAAGTGTACCAATTTTTACATTTTTATTCCAGAGGATACAATTTGTAGAAAGGAAAAACGAAAATGGCCAAAATCGAAAAAAATGCCTGATGAACCCCTTGCGATTTTTTTCGATTTTTGGTCATTTTCAGTTTTTTCCTTCTAGAAATTCTATCTGATGAGATATAAATCTGAAAATTGGTACACTTATGTAATTTTGCCCGTAGAATCGAATGGTGAGGTCGCCGAAACCTTAAACCTAACCATTTAAGGTGTATACCTAAAAAACCTGATTTTTTAGGTATAACTTTGAACTCAAATATCTCGAGAACGGGAAGAGATAATTGAATTTTGTTTGAAAATTTGGAATCAGCGCATCGATATCTACTTAAGACTGAAACATGAAAAATTTTGGAGACAAAAAGTTTTGAGGCATAAAATTGAAATTTAGGTTTTTTCGTTTTTCTTATTTTTCACAAAATCGTTCCAAAGAACGTATATATGGACAAACCATTTCTTTATATAACTTTTGCCGTAGAATCGAATGGTAAAGTAGTTAAGATTGTATTTCTACTCATTTTTAAAATATACTCCAAAAACACACTTTTTGGAGATACAACTTTGAGATATATCTCCGAAACAAAAAGTGATAATTAAATTCTGTTTGTAAATTTGATATTAGCGTATCTAATTCTTTAAAAATATATACAAATAAAATTTTGTAAAATTTGAAAATTTTCGAGCGAAAAATTCGATATTTTCAAATATTTTCGGATTTACGCAAAAACACAGCATCAGCGGCTTTGGGAATTACTTCCCCTGTTATTACTACAAACATACTACAAACTATTTCATTAATCAATTTATTTTTGTTGCTTTCAATTTACGTAATTAACGTACAAATTAAATTTCGAATTGGATATGAAAACCGGAAGAATTACGTATACCGAAAAAGTTCTTCGTGACACCGGTACAACGACCCAAAATAGGGACGAATCCCCAGAACTGGAAACCTAGACTTACCGGATTTTTTTTCTGATTATGGCTGAAAAAAGTAGAACTAGAGTTATTTTTACTGAGTAAATATAATATTTAAAGTTATGGTATAAATTTATTTAAACTTTTAGTCGCAATACAATGTTTAAAATTAATGTTGGTTTATCAGTTCCATCTGTGCAGCTGTTACACTTTTCATTCCGTCTTGTATCGCGGCTAAATTTCCTTTCCAGGAATGCAACAAATCACGAAGTTGTTGCCACTGGGCGCGTTCAAAAGTTCTGTGCATTGTGCTGGAAGTGTAGATTTTCTTCGATGCTTGATCCATTCTTGCACGAACCAATTTGGTTTTCAAAACTGGAAAAAATAGTTTACATATATTTAATCAAAATAGGTAGAAGAAGCAAATCAAAGTCTTAAATATGTCCTAAAAATGTACCAAACCGAACTTTGCTTTACAAGTTAACAGAAATATTATTTTTAAAATGTACAACGCTTTTTTAAAAACATGTCATACGAATAATTAAAAATGTTGACATAATGATAGTTTAAAAATAGCAAATCTACTACGGCATTTCATCAGGGGAGTTAGCTTTCTAGATGAAGGGGTAAATATCATAGAATGAAGATACAATTTGGAAATTCATATTTGTCACCCCAGTTTCAGTAAGTGTTTAGTTATTTGAAAATATAATACTAGTATTCGTTTTGGTTAAAATAAAGAAATAAATTTCGGTTTCATTACGGTTCCGTTTTTTTTAGGTTTCGGTTAAAATTATAAGTTGTTTTAAGTAAAAGTATGGTTTTTGGTATTTTAAATTGTGGTCTAGAAATGAAAAGTGCGCTTCAAAATTTAACTGGGTTAAGTTCAACTTTTTACATTAGAGTTCTTATGTTTATTTTAACAACATTGATTAAATAATAAATTATTAACTTTCATTTTGTTTTATTAATAATTATTATATTCAAAATTCCAAGATTAATACTTAACTAAAAGAATGGTTGAAAAATGTTTCAACAAATGAGTATTTTTTAATTATAAATACAAAAAAATGGAGTAAACTGTATTCAATTTTATTATAAAAAACTACTTTTAGAAAATTAACACAAAGAATATTATGATAAAGAATGTTTGGAAAAACCATTTTGAGAAGTGTCAAAATTAAAAATGTTTCTATATTTGAAATGAAATAATTTGAAATATTCTTAAATACTTATCTCTGAAAATTAAGTTTTTAGTTTATCGTCATCCCTTTCCAGTATTTTTTTTTTTTTTGAAATGCGTTAATGGTTTTGATTTTGATCTTTACTGAAAATTCTGATGGTAAAAAATTGAGAGTAATGATAAAAAGCGCTTTCAAAAGATCGAGGACATCCAAAACTTAATGGCTATGTCGAAAAATGACATTTTTTTTTTAGCATAAGATTTTGTTTTACAACATTTGAAAAATTCACAATGGACTGTCTTATATTTATAAAGAATTTCTTACCTTCAATAATAAAAGCCTCAACTTCGTTGGCCTCAATTTGCAGTTCACTTTGCACCATTTCGAAAGAAATTTCCGGATGGCTTTCGGCCAGTTGCATGAAAGATAAAAGTCGCATCTTCTTCATGTTTTGCTCATGATTCAATCCTTAAAAATTGTTATAATTATTCGAATAATTCAACAGCGAAAAAAGGTCTTACCTAAAGATTGTACGAATTCCTTGTGGCTCTTATAGAATTTCAAATAACTAGCCAGGTTCTCCGAAACAAATACTGACAGTAAATCATGAATCAATTCGCCCTCTAAGAACCGCACGGGTTTGAGAGCGAGTAGAGGGTCGAGTAAGAATGTGTTAGGATCAGCAAGAGCTGCAATGATGCACCGGATGGCGTCTTCGCGGGCATACGAGGCATTTTCGGCAGTGTAAGTTCCCAAGAGTTCGATCATGACTTTCGCGGCTTGTTCGCTCTGATTGCTTTTAAGCAAGACTTCGTGCAACAAACGATACAGCTTCTGCATTTGCTCGTTCGAAGGCGGGCACAAGGAAAATTGATTTTTCAAGGTGTCTACATCTTTGTACACAGCTTTTACTTGATCAACTTGCTTGGCGACTTGAACTAAGTGATAATACACGTGGTAACGCATTGTTGAACGCTCGTCCAAAGATTGAAACAACAACCATAATCTGTTGAAAAATATGTTTTAAAAAACGTACAGGGTGTACCTGCGAAAACTAAGTCTCCCTTAACTTTTTTATTAGAAGAAATAGAAAAATTTGCTTTATATAATAGTTTTATTAAATTAAACATACTATTTCATGGGAAATTTAAAGTCAAATTCAAACGTTTTTCTTTTTTCAATGATGCTTTTTGTTGACCTAAGTGTGTGTGTGAAAATTTTCGCGAAAAATTGGATAATTAATAAATATCGAAAACTATTCTTAGGCGGCTATGTAAAAAATAAAAAATGTAGCGATATAAAACAACATCATAACGTAAAATAACAAAAGTACTAAGGTAAACAAATTAAAACAAATGTTCGAATTTACGACCCTGTTCTGTTGTGTAGAATATTTTTTAAAAAATTTGACATTTCTCAATTATATTGGCTCGTATTATGAGCTCACTTTTATAATAAAATCGCGATTTTAACGCCCACTTTTACATCATAATCTTATGTAAAATTGAAAATAAAAATCACGATATTATTATAAAAGTGAGCTAGTTCGTTTTTATAATAAAATCGCGATTTTAACGTTCGTTTTTACAAAAGATTTTGATGTAAAAGTGAGCGTTAAAATCACGATTTTATTATAAAAGTGAGCTCGTAATACTGGCCATTATTTTTTAGCGCCTTCTTCCTGTATATTATAAACTCAAAATCTCTGTTTGTCGGCCTAGGCTGGCAAAATGTAGGAATGCCAACTTAAATATTTTAGCATTATATTCTTTCAAAATTTAAAAGACTTTAAATCTTTTTCGCTGTATATTATCAATTAATATAACAAAACTTTTATATATAACAAATCGTAAACCGTAGTTTAGGAACAGAAGTGAAATTGATAAATTTACAACGAATGAATTTGTTCGATTTTTTCTCTAAATTTAGTCATATTAAAGCAAGCGAAGCGGATTAGTTTAGGTTTTTTTTCAATTTTAATAAATCCTCACTACCATACAGCAGATAATTTGATTTCTGGTCCTAAATTAGGGTTTTGCCAAATTTTTCTAATCCTTATAATAAAACAGTTAAAGAAGGGTTCGTGTTCGAATATAACACCCTGTATTGTGTTTAACTTACGCTCTTAAAGATATAAGCCCCAAAGAATATCCAGGAGCTTTTGTCAGCTTCTCACAGAAAGCTAAAATTAAATTCTCTGCGCGTTCTAAAGGAATTGAAACCATAATGGACACAATATCGTTCAAAACTTCTTCAACTTCTTGTTCGTGTCCTTCGCGAAAACAAGCATCGCATACTCCAATAATCTTATGCAGGTCATCTTCAATACCTTTCGGTGACTTTTCCTCCGAGATTTCAGCCCCAAGACCTTTTAAATAAGCACGTAACTCTTGTGCCTGCAAATAATAACCTCAAAAAATGTGACGGCCGACAGCTGTCGTAAATTTATATTTTAAACACTAAAAATTCATATTACCTGATCTTCAAGAGGTATATCCATAAATACTGCGGGCCCTTGCATTTTTAGTGCTTACTATGTACTTTAAATCTCAAAAATATGGTACACACGTGAAAAAGTGGAATGAAAACCAGACTGACAAGTCAGGGAAACTGCAATGAAGAGAGCTTCAAACGTCATAGTTTTTGTAGGTTACTTCATTCAAACGAATTTCATGTTCAACAATTTTGAACGATAAACGTCAGTTTTTAATTTTACATTTTATACATTTATAATGGCAGCAGATACAGACAATGAAATGAAATGTATTAATGATAATTCTATAAATATAGATATTTATAGGAAATTAGTGCAAACTTATTTAAATATGGTAAGGTTATATTTTGCAACTGTCATTTTTTACTTTCAACTAACTTTCAGAATTTATACAGTACGGCCTTATTTTGGGCAGATAAGGTAGTAGCGTTAAGTTCTGGAGCTCCAAAAGACATATATTGGTTAGCACAATGCATGTTTTTATTGAAACAGTATCATCGGGCATGTCATCTTATTCGAAGCCGGGAACTTGAAAAGGTGAAATAAATTAATACACGATGTATAGTTTCTGGTTTCTACAGTTTTATTTTAGAGTTACGTATTGTGCAATTATTTAGCCGTTCGTTGTCTATACGAGGCACATGAATATACAGAAGCAATGCGAGTTTTAAGTTCACTAACAATTGATATTTTTAATACTACTTTGGACATTAGTACGTTAGGAAATGAAGGATTTTTTGATGATTCACCTAAACACGTAAGAAAAATACATACATTTTGTAAAATTATTTGATTTACACTTTTTTTAGCATATACAATCTGCAATATTTTTATTAAAAGGCCGATTGTTAGAAGCAATGGATAATCGTGGTTTAGCTGCAGAAAATTATAAACAAGCTTTACATGTTGATGTACATTGTTATGAGGCGTATGAAGCCTTAGTTCAACATCAAATGCTTTCTAATGCAGAAGGTATTTCACATTTTCTTATTTATTCAATGGATTACAAGCAAAAAAAAATTGTTTAGTAATTTTTTTTTCTTCTGATTAAATCATACATAAATTTGTAATAAAAACATTCATATTATTTATCATATTAAAAAAACTCTAAAAATGTATATAGAAAACGCCGGCGCTACGATGGTTTTGCAATTAATGACTGATATTCGCATTTCCCTGATATTTATTAAAAGTTTCCCACTAGTTTTTACCTGACACGATAAAAATTACATAAAATTATTATTTTCAAACATAGTTTATTACTTATACAAGATGTTTACGGGCTATTTATTTATTTTTAAAGGGTTTTTAAAGTTTGAGGAACAAATAATGACTCAACGTATTGTTTGAATTTCCACTTACCTCACTATAACAATTTACTGTGTTACTTTAAAACAATAAAACAATTTCAATGTATAACTTAATCTCAACCTAACACTCTCTTGAAAATGATTAAAATTTAATCGAAACTTCGAGGAATTGAGTTTTTATAAAATTCGCTGAGTAGAGTATGAGATTTTATATTCAAATCCGAGTGTCAGCAAATCAGTAACAAAAAAATAAACACCGCTGTGCCCGAGTGGTTCGAAATCCACTATAAGCTATAGGTCACCTGTCCTGTAATTGGACTTCGGTCTGTTGGACAGTGTAAATTAAAGTAAAAGAATATAAAATATAATCGTCAGTACAACTGATTGCATTATATGCATTTTTAAAAGAAAGTAAGAATATTTTACATCATATAAACATTTAAAAATGTTTGCTTATAGTCTATTTCACACTTTGGATACCTACACTTTTTTATTTTTCTAGAACGCGAACTTCTGGACACAATTCCAGTAAATTTACAATGTACCGAATCTGAAAGTGTTTTACTTAGGATACTATACGAGAGTAAACTTAAAAAATACCATTCTGTTACTCAACTAAACAAAGATGTGGTTATGCCGGCAGTAAACATAAAAATACCACTTATGTTGAATGTGAACACACCGGATAATTCTTGGACTGTTGATAATTCAGTCCAAGTGTCTAATTCGCTTATAAACAAACTACAAGGAAGTTTAGATCTGGTTGTGTCTCAAGCGGAGAAACTTTATTACAATTGCGAGTATCAGAAGTGTTTGAAAATTACAGAATTAATTCTAAAGAAAGATCCATATCATGATGATTGTTTGCCAGTTCATATTGCTTGCCTTGTTGAACTTAAAGATGACACGAGTAAGTTCCTATTTGTCTGTAAATTGTTGTTTTCTAATTTTTATGTTTGCAGATTTATTTTCTTTAGGACACAAATTAGTAGATCTGTATCCAGATTTGTCCATTTCTTGGTTTGCGGTTGGATGCTACTATTACGTTATTGGTGAGTTTTTATTATATTTATAATCAAATTGTTACGGTAGAAGTATGTTATACTACAAATAAGTTATGTTAAAAAATATTAACCCATGAAGTGTTTAGGGTTTATGACATTAATTGACTTTTGTAATTAACACAAATGTGCCAAAAACAAAATATTCAACTCATCTGAAGTAAAGTAAGTTAAAAATATATTCGATTTTTTTTTTAAAAATAGAATCAGTAGATATTTACATTGAAATCCAAATATATTATTTATCATTATATTGCTTTTTTAAACACATACGGTAGAAATTTTTGGAAATAATTATTAATGTTTCATATTTTTAGAGTATTCTGCTTTTTTAATCTTCAAAATATATTTAACGAAAACAACTATTTCATTTAAATTTTAATTATTTATAAATAAAACAAACCATGTAAACTATCCTGATATTTTGAAGTCCAACTATGATAGTATGATAGAATGAATAATTAATTTATATATTAATGTGAAATATATCATTATCTTACAAGAAAACATTAGTACATAACAGTATACTACAACCACAATCTCAAACCGGAAATTATATTCAAGGTTTTGTAATTACCGCTCGATTATGACCAGGGCATGTAACCGAAAAAAATACTGGTTAACGGTTAACCCTTATAGAGAACGTTATAATAATAACGGTTTTAGTTCGAAAACCGGTTTTTAAAAATTAGAAACCGGTTTAAACCGGTTAATATATCAGTTAAAAAAATAATTAAATTAATTAAAAGAAATTAATTATAAAAAATTGATTAAAAAAAATTACAGAATAATTAATTTAAAAAAATAATAAAAAAATACCATCTGAGAAAAATATAACAATTAAAAAAAAGCAAATTAATTAATGAATATTCACAAAAATTCCCGTAATATCTTCAGAAAAACGCAGGTCACTTTTCAATTTTAAACTTGCCTGTGTTGACAAAGGCCGTATATATTTGTGACTTTTTGAGTAACCTTAACGGCCAAAGAAACTACCTACATTTATGACTCTCCAATAAAATGTTAATTGTAAAACCTGTCATGACTCATGTTCAAATACAAATAGAAAACACAGATATAAAAAAAAATATTAATTTTTTTTGTCGCTAAATGATATTAAAATAAAGGTTAAAGTTCGCTAAAACCTATACAATTGTCTTAACTTAATCCCAATTAACTTGGAACAGTGTTGAGCCTTATATAACAATGTTAAACCCTAAATAATTATCTTAGCTTTCTCCCAAACAATTTGGAACAATGTTAAACCTTCCACAATATTCTGAAATTAATTCCAATCAAATTGGAACAATGTTAAACCTTATAGAACTAAGTAAAACATTGTTAAACCTGTACAAATGTCTTATCTTAATCCCAATTAACTTGGAACAATGTTGACCCTTATAAAACAATGTTAAACCCTAAACAATTATCTTAGCTTTGTTCCAAACAATTTGGAACAATGTTAAACCTTCCACGCCATTATGAAATTAATCCTAGTCAAATTGGAACAATGTTAAACCTTATGGAACTAAGTAAAACATTGTTAAACCTGTACTACTGTTTTATCTTAATACCAATTAACTTGGAACAGTGTTGACCCTTATATAACAATGTTAAACCCTAAATAATTGTCTTAGTTTTGTCCTAAATAATTTGGAACAATGTTAAACCTTCCACAACATTCTACAATTAATCCCAAACAAATTGGAACAATTTTAAACCTTATAGAACGATGTAGAACATTGTTAAATCTGTACAACTATCTTATCTTAATCCCAAATAACTTGGAACTGTGTTGACCCTTATATAACAATGTTAAACCGTAAATAATTGTCTAAACTTCGTCCCAAACCATTTGGAACAATATTATACCTTCCACAACTGTCTGAAATTAATCCCAAACAATTTGGAGCAATGTTAAACCTTGTTAAACTATCTAGAACATTGTTAAACCCTTTAGAACCGTCTCATCTTACTCCCAATTATCTTGGAACAGTGTTGAACCTAGTACATCTATGTTACACCCTAAACAAGTGCCTTAACTTTGTCCCAAACAATTTGGAACAAAGTGAAACATAGTGCAAGTCTCTCTACTTATTTCAGAACACTTGGAACATCTTTCTGCCTTCTAAAACTTTCTTTTTAAGTCTTCCTAGTAATTTCCAATAATAGACATACATGAAAAGTTACAATTTATTGTTTTTCACTATAAAATTTTTCATATACAGCCAAAAAAATTTAAAAATGCCCATTTTTGGGTCCAAAATTTTGATTTTTAGAATTAGTCTAACTTGATAGTCGTCGATGCGCTGATTTCAAATTTTCAAACCGAATTGAATTATCTGTTTCCATTCCTGAGATATTTGCTCTCAAAGTTGCACCTCAAAAAAGGGTGTTTTTTGACCATATCTCTAAAATGGGTAGAGATACATTCTCAACGATTATACCAGTCGATTCTACGCGGAAAGTTACATAAAGAAATGTTTTCTCCGCATATACGTTTTTTGGAACGATTTGGTGAAAAATGAGAAAAACGAAAAAACCGGAATTTCAGTTTTTCGCTCGGAAACTTTTTGTCTCCAAAATTTTTTATATTCTGGACTTAAGTAAAGAAGAATGTGCTGATTCCAAATTTTCAAACCGATTTTAATTATCTCCTACCGTTCTCGAGATATTTGCGTTCTAAGTTGGACCTGAAAAATTCAGTTTTTCAGGAATAGTCTTGAAATGGGTTGAGATACGACCTCGGCGACCTCACCAATCGATTCTACGGACAAAATTACATTTTTGTACCAATTTTCAGATTTATATTCTAATGGATACAATTTTTACAGCGAAAAAACGAAAATGGCCAAAAATCGGAAAAAATCGTAAGGGGTTCATCAGGCGATTTTTCAATTTTTGCGATTTTCGTTTTTTCGCTCTAAAAATTGTATCCGCCTGAATAAATATCTGAAAATTGGTATACTTATGTAATTTTTCCCGCAGAATCGATTGGTGAGGTCGCCGAGGTCGTATCTTGACCCATTTCAGGACTATTCCTGAAAAACATTTTTTTTCAGGTCTGACTTTGAACGCAAATATCTCCAGAACGGTAAGAGATAATTGAAATCGGTTTGAAAATTTGGAATCAGCGCATCTGTATTTACTTAAGTCTAGAAAATGAAAAGATTTGGTGACAAAAAGTTCCCAAGCGAAAAACTGAAATTCCGGTTTTTTTCGTTTTTCTCATTTTTCACAAAATCGTTCCAAAGAACGTATATGCGGAGAAAACATTTCTTTATGTAACTTTGTAGAATCCACTGGTATAGTCGTTGAGATTGTGTCTCTACCCGTTTTAGAGATATGGTCAAAAAACCCACTTTTTTGAGGTGTAACTTTGAGGTCAAATATCTCAGGAACGGAAAGAGATAATTGAATTCGGTTTGAAAATTTGAAATCAGCGCATCGGCGACTATCAATTTGGAATAATTTCAAAAATTTAAATTTTGGACCTAAAAATGGGTCTTTTTGGATTTTTTTGGCTGTGTATGAAAAATTTTAGAGTGAAAAACTATAAATTATAAGTATTATGTATAACTATTATTGGAAATTACTAGGAAGACTTAAAAAGACAGTTGTAGAAGGCAGAAAGATGTTCCAAGTGTTCTAGAGTAAGTAGAAACAGTTGCACTATGTTTCACTTTGTTTCAAATTGTTTGGGACAAAGTTAGAAACTTGTTTAGGGTGTAACATAGATGTATCAGGTTCAACACTGTTCCAAGATAATTGGGATTCAGATGAGACAGTTGTACAGGGTTTAACAATGTTCTAGATAGTTCTACAAGGTTACACATTATCCCAAATTGTATGAGATTAATTTCAGGCAGTTTTGGAAGGTTTAACATTGTTGAAAATTGTTTGGGACAAAGTTACGACAATTGTTTACGGTTTAACATTGTTATATAAGGGTCAACACTGTTCCAATTTGTTTGAGATTAATTTCAGAATGTTATGGAAGGTTAACACGTTAACTGCCACCATTAAAAAAAAGGTGGGTCTATTGGGCTATTTTTTCTTTTTTACAGATTTAGGGTGTTTTCATATTAGAAAATAAAAGTATGATAACAGAATTGATTTTTTTTAATGTTGCTCTAAAATTTGAAGAATTTTATTAAGGCACAAAATTTGCAGTATTTCATCATTTCAGAGACTAAAAAACTAAAAAATCATGCGCTAAGAATAGGTTTTGGTCTGCCAGGCCACCGAGAATTAAACTACGTTCACAGATATGCGTTGCGAGGTACAAACGACCACGAAGCATAATGTGTATTCAAACACTGAGGCACAATCGATGTATCTCAGAACATACGAGGATATTTTAGTGAGACACATAAGATGTACCTCATGACAGTTAACGTGTTAAACATTATTCCAAATTGTTTGGGACAAAGTTAATATAATTATTTAGGGTTTAACATTGTTATATAAGGTTCAACACTGTTCCAAGTTAATTGGGATTAAGTTAAGAAAGTTATACTAATTTAACAATGTTCTACATAGTTCTATAAGGTTTAAAATTGTTCCAATTTGTTTGGGATTAATTGTAGAATGTTGTGGAAGGTTTAACATTGTTCCAAATTATTTAGGACAAAACTAAGACAATTATTTAGGGTTCTATAGGTTTAACACTATTCCACATTGTTTGGGATTAATTTCAGAATGTTGTGGAAGGTTTAACATTGTTTCAAACTGTTTGGGACAAAGTTAATATAATTATTTAGGGTTTAACATTGTTATATAAGGGTCAACACTGTTCCAAGTCAATTGGGATTAATTTCAGACAGTTGTGTAAGGTTTCACATTGTCCCAAATTGTTTTGGAATAATTTAAATCAGTTTCATTGGGTTTAACATTGTGGAATATAAATATAGACTTTTAAAAAATCAAAATTTTTGACTCAAATTGAGGTAATTTAACATTGTACTAGATCTTCTGTATTTTTTTAGTAGGTTTATAATTCATAATTTGTCAAACTAATTGAAAAATTATCTTATCAGATTTAAATCTTTTCATCACAGACTTACAGACCGTCTCAAATAGTTGTCAATTTACGAAAAAAATATTTTAAGTGTTAAAATATTTCAGAAACAAAATTTAGAAGGTGATTTTATCTGTAAAGAATATTTGTGGACTGCTTTATGTCAAGAAAATTAATATTATGACAGAACATTCCTTAATATCGACAGTAAAGCTCTTATGTCGTCCCATATTCCAAATTGATTAGATTTTTATGTGACACATTATACCATTCTTTATATATTGCATTGGCTGAGCCATAAAAATGCAAGAAAAAATATAAAGTAACATAAATATTATAGAGAAATCTCCAAGGAATCGATTGGTGCAAGAATTTTTGTTATAGCTCAACTTGTTTTTGAGATACGCGGCCATAAACTTAAAATTTTAAAATTGTAAGTGCCAAATTGTACAATTTTTTATATATTTCATCGGCTGTGCCATAAAAATGCAAGAAAAAAATATAAAAATGTGTATCTTATAGAAAAAACCCCAAGGAATCGATTGGAGTAAGAATTTTTATTGAATCTCAACTAATTTACGAGTTAAAAGCCTGTAAAGACAAAACTCATTTCCAAAAAATGTTTTGACCGCCACAAGGATTTTAGATATTCAAAAAGTGATATAAATATATAAAAAGTAAATAAAATATTCACGTAAACTGTAGCTGTATCATGTCTACCTCCAGAATCTGTAGCTGTTACTGTCAAATTATACCTCTTTTCTTGCTTATAATCTAGAGGTTGGGCTACTGTTATAAGCCCTCTACCATTTTGAGAAGTAATAGAAAATCGTCCTCTTGTATTACCGCCTGTTAATTCATAATGTAGCCTGAAACGACAAAAAAATGACAAAAAAAAATACTATAACTTCAAACTTTACCAAAATATAATTTTCACACCCAATTTTTTACAAACTTTAAAACCAGGGCATGTAACCGAAAAAAATACTGGTTAACGGTTATCCCTTATAGAGAACGTTATGATAATAAAGGTTTTAGTTCGAAAACCGGTTTTTGAAAATTGAAAAACCGGTTTAAACTGGTTAATATATCGGTTAAAAAAATAATTAAAATTAATTAAAAAAAAGTAATTATAAAAATTTGATTAAAAAAAAATTACAGAATAATTAATAAAAAAATAATAAAAAATTACTATCTAAGAAAAATATAACAATTAAAAAAAACAATTTAATTAATGAACATTCACAAAAATTCCCGTAATATCTTCAAAAAAACGCAGGTCACTTTTCAATTTTAAACTTGCCTGTGTTTGTATTTATTTGGCCAAAGAGACTACCTACATTTATGACTCTCCAATAAAATGTTAATTGTAAAAACTGTCATGACTCATGTTCAAATACAAATAGAAAACACAGATATAAAAAAATATTTTTTTTCTCGCTAAATGATATTAAATAAAGGTTAATGTTCGCTAAAACCGGTTTAATTTTTTTTGGATAACGGTTACCGGTAATTCCGGCCTGAAAAATATCGGTTAAAATTATGGTTAAAGTTCGCAATTTTCGTTGAAAATATCGGTTACCGGTTTTTATTAACCGGTTTTTTTAACCGGTTACATGCCCTGATTATGACGAATGCGCTTTGACGGCTTATTAATTTAAATTATTGAATCTTCAGTAATCTCAGTACAGCGAAACAAAAATTTTATCTCACTAGTGAGATACGAATTACTTTACTTATTTAAAAATTATCATAGTTGTAAATATTAAAAGATGTTGCAAAAAAATATAAAACAATAGAAATGCTTTTGTCTGTACAATTTATTATATACGTTTTTTAATAATTCTAACAACCTGTATAAACAAAAATCAAAATAATACAAGGTTATTTTTTAGTTTTGTTATATAATACAAAAGTTGTTTGTGTTCATGTTCATAAATGTAGTTTGCTTTAAAGTATTCTCAATACGAAAAAAAATATATGTATATTTCATCTGTCAGATGCTATCAGATTTTATTAAAACAAGTTTTTTTCTTGGTAAGATTTAGTCAGCTACTAGTTTTTATTAAGATCGAGATTTATTGTTGAGTAAAAAAGTTTTAAAAAACAATTCAGACAAATGTTAAATATCTTGATTGTTGTCTTAAATAAGAATAAATATTATGCAAGGTTTCTCAATGCTCCGAGTGTCAGATCTACTTTATTTACCTGACGGTACTCTAGCTGGTGTGGAAAGTGCAATCAAATAAAAATAAATGTATCAGCGAAAAAAATAAAAGTGACTGACATCTGGTGGGGACATTTAATACTTCCGTGATCGGGATAATGTCTTATTTGCATTAAGAACATAGGCAGTAATGGTCTTTTGAAATGAAAAACTAAGTAACTAGAACAGATATTGTTTCCGTCGTATAATAATTACATATTTTATAGAATATATTACTACAGTGGCGGGAGGGAATGTGTTGTACACATCAGATTTTTTAAAATTTCTTTCAAAACTGCTGAAAATGATTTTCATAATATAGTAAAGATAATAGGAAAACATTTATCTGTCAATAACAGATGAAACTTCGCGTCAACTCCATATAAGATAATAGCGATGTGAAGTTGGTTATCCCGATTACATTAAAGTCACTAGAGCCACCTACAGTTTAATTTGCTTTATATCAAATATCGATTTATGTTGTAGAGAGCTTTTACCATTGTAACTAAGTATTTTAATGAGGAAAATTGATGGTAAAGAATTTGATTTGGGGTTGTTTAAAAATAAATGTTAAATATTTTCCTGTCATAAGAAATTATTCCCTATAAAAGAAAAAAAAATGAGGAAACAGGTGAAGGTGTTTAAGAAAAAGCAAGATATACTGCCAAAATATATTTATTTAATAAAAAACATAGTTTAATCTTACATCTAAGTGCCCGAAGGCCCTGGAACATTGCCGATTCATACTTCCGCTTGTTAATTACGCAACCGAGCTAAAGAACTATTGTCAAATGAAAATTTGGAAAAGGCAGTTTTGAAATTAATGGTTTAGCTCGTTTACATAATAACAATTAGAAGTAAAACAATGCTCACAGAAAATACAAGTGTGTTTGGTTTGTGTGAAGATAAAATCTTCGGGTTGGTGAGATAAAATATCTCGTCAGTTTTTTTGCCTTAGAGGGCAGTTTGGTTTGAGGTGTCCCTTCTGTCCACATTTGTAACATTTGGGACTTCTCTTGGCCTTGGGAGTATCGACGATTTCTGAGCACACAGAAACCTCGTCGTCGTCACAAGACCTGTTGTAAATAATCGGACGGGCCTGTTCCCTTTGCTCAAAGAACTGAGCCTTCTGCAGAGCTTCCTCCAACGTGGTGGGCTGAGCATCGATGGTCTTCTCTCCGTAGGACGTCCCAGAGATGCTCTTGAGAAATGCAACTCGTGCATGCCTCTCAAGACTTGCCGCATCCATACCTGGGTACACCCGGCCTACCAACTTGTGAATGTCCACCTTCAGATCGATCAGAGTCTCTTCTGGTTTTCTTCGCCGTTGCTCAAGTTGAGATATAAGCATGTCTAGAGTTTCCTCTGGTGCTAATATCTCATTCAGTTTGGCCTTCAACACTTCGTAGTCCTTTCTTGTATTTTCATCCAGAGTTAAGCACAAGGACAACGCATGTCCTCGCAGACTGAATATGAGCATGTTGGCCATCTTCTTGGTGTCTTCTTTCCAGTTGTTCATCTCAGCCGCTACTTCGTAGAGGAACAGCCACTGATCCCAAGGAATAGTCCCGTCGTATACAACAGGCATAATCAATCCTGTTGCAGCCATCGTAACTGATTATTCGCACCAGTTTATCTTTCCCGCTGGCTGTTCGCACCAGTTAGCCTGTTTAGCTGATGGTATAGCTATGAGCGAGTCTAGCAAAAGCTAAACTGTAACTGAGGAATTGAACGCTGCGCGCTTGTATTTATATCCTGAGCGGAATCCCGCATTACGTCACTTTGTGACTCACAATTTGCTGAATTGTTGTTTACTTGTCGTGAATATTTTACAGATAGTTTATTTACGGAGATGTGTAGACAATTTTCATATCAAAATTCAAAATTTTTCACACGTTTTCTGAAAAACTATTGCGTAATATTGCGCAATGAAAGTATTGATTAGAACATTTTGTTTTTTACTGTAGTGTCATTTATCTTAATCTTATTTAATAATGAAAATTTTTCATATAAAAGTAGATTTTCATTAATCAATATATTGTTGCTATATCTTTAATTTTTTAAAGTAAAGCATTTTATCAGTACTTGAAATTTTACATCGTTGTATAACAATATATAAATTTGTTACTATTATCAATATATTTTGCAATAATGAACGGTTATCTTCAGTTAAAAAAATATTAAAGGATTATCACAAAATAAATACAAAATATAATTTAAAAATACAGAAAAATATATTAACCAAATTTTTAATTATTTTGTAAGAGGAAAATTAATTTATGCTATCATTTCCTTATGTGCGGTCGTAGTTTGATTTGTAACTTATTTTTAGAAACATTAAAAAAAATATCACACAAAAACATGTTTTGCGGAAAATGTGAAATATAAAAACATCGATAATTGTAGATATTCATGTACAACATAATGCAATGTTTTTCAGAAAATTACTTCCTGTGCATTGTAATTTCCACGTGAAATTTAATTGTTTGTTTCTGCTAATTCTAAATTCAAAGTACTTTACTTAGATTGTCATTGGGCATGTTATAAATATAGTGACGACAGAAAATTTGAGGATCGGAATTCTGGAAAAGAATTTTCATTTTCAATATGAGTCTCCTATATTTAACCTTATCTCATATTTAACGTCTTAATATGAAACTTCCCATATATTTGTATACTGTTACAATTTAAGTATTATGCCATATGTTATTACTATTTATTAGAATAATGTTAAATTAATCATTAATTGCAAATAATTCGCTTTTAATTAAATGCACGGTCGCTCTATTCTTTCTGTCCATTTATTAGACATAATTTTATAAATCTCAAGTAACATATTTTTTCCGAAAATATATACCCCTTTTATTTTCTGAAAGACATAAGTCATTTTTTTTATACATAGACGATATATTTTATACAAATCATTGTGTTCAATGAAAACCTTATTCATATTAATCTGATTACAAAGATGTTTATTTTGTATTTTTCGACTATAAAATCACTGAGTTTGACTGATATTAAATTTTTATTGTTGTGTAAAAAATCAATTAAAAGACGAAAAAAGTAATGTGTTGTAGGTTTGTGTTCGTAAATTTGAATAAAGATTAATTTTATAATTTTGAATGATTTACTACTAGCCACTCAGTAAGAGAGGTAATGAAATCATGCTAAATATCGGATAGTGAGTTTTCCATGGATAAGCACGTATTGAAGTCTCTAAAATACGATCGTAATACTTTTACGATGATGTCTGTCCGTATGTGTGGATGGATGTTGTCGTAACGATTACTCAAATACTGGTAAACAAAAAAAAGTTGAAATTTTCGATATAACATTCTGGCACCCTTGATTAGATCTGATTAGATTTTAGTGTTAATCGTGCAACCGGAAGTGGTGTTTTCCTGAAGATCTAAAGTGTTTTTCTGAAATATCTTAATTAATTATTAATATATGAGATTTTTTTGTAAATAATAATTTAATATTATATCTTTAGCTAAAATTTTATAGTATACATATCCATTTAAATATTAAATATTTAATGATTCGGTAAATTTCTTACAATTGCGGTTAATCTTTATCCATGGAAATAAGTACTTTATATTTGACATTGACAATTATTATAATTTATAGGACTGACTGACTAAATATAAATAAAAAGTGTAAAGGGGACAGACGAGGTATGTGCTGGTCACATCAGATTTTTTAATACTTAGAAAACAATCTCATATATTTTTATATAATCTCATAAAATTTTGAGAAAACTATCCTATTTTCGAAAGAAATGGACTATCCAACAAGAAGTTTAGGATCATCCTTTAAAAAATATACTAAATAACAAATAAATTCTTATCAGATAAATTGAATATTTGGTATATATTTCAATAAATATTTTTGATTATAATTATTTTACATACAATTCTAAAGTTTTGTAATCGGAAACTAATAAATAATCCGCCTATTTGTTTAATACTAAATACTAAATATTCCATAGTGTTTTTTACTTCCAGAGTTGGAAAAATGTTAAAAAAAATATTGAAATTTTGAATCGATTATTAAAAAAAAAAATAGCACAAAAAGTATTTTAAACAATATCGTTAGCAAGAATTACTTTTCGGCATTAATGAAAATTTTAGTTTATTTAGATGAAAATTAAATATTGCACAATATTTCACATAAAAAATAAAAATTGTGAAATATTGTGAAATTTAAAAAAAAAAGGGTTGTCAAAACTTCTTATAAAATATTTAACACTTTTAATTATCAGCTACCAACAATACTTTAATAAAATAATTATTTCTCAATAATTCACAATAAAAAATAATTATTATGAAATATTGTTCAATTTTCAAAATTTTTGTATTCGAAAACTACTACAATTTTTCTATTTCTATTGAACTATATTTAATAATTATAACAGCAGTGTTTTATATTTTGAATAAATAACATATTGCGTAACATTTCACAACGGGAGAAAAGTTTTATGAAACTTCCCGTAATTTTGTGGGCGCCAAACAGTCGGAATTGTATCGATTCATGAGTCATGAGGAACTTCCTCAAGGTTGATCTACCACCTCTCCTCCACAGCGAGTTATCTTACTCGCGTATAAATATCCACCACGGTCAGTGTTGTGGCAGTGCTTTGGCGTCCGCTGAAGTGTTCACATTTGACAAGAAGTGAAACATTCGTAAATTAAATCCATCATAAACCAACCTTAAGTGAAAAATCAAAATGGCTACACCTCAAATGAGTTTACAAACCGCGCCAAACGGCCTCGTGATGCCTGTCATCTACGACGGAACCATCCCTTGGGACCAGTGGCTCTTCCTGTACGAAGTGGCGGCAAATATGAACGACTGGACCTCCGACCCGATCAAAATGGCCAACATGCTGATCTTCAGCCTTCGAGGACACGCTCTCTCCTTGTGCTTAACTCTGGATGAAGCTACAAGAAAAGACTATGAAGCACTCAAAACAAAACTCAACGAAATCCTAGCACCAGAGGAAACTTTAGACATGCTTATTAATCAACTTGAACAACGCAAACGCAAACCAGAAGAAACTCTGGTTGATCTCAAAGTTGATATTCATAAACTTGTCTGCAAAGTCTACCCAGGAATGGAGGCGACTTGTTTGGAGAAACATGCAAGAGTTGCTTTTCTCAAAAGCATTTCTGGGTCTTCGTACGGAGAAAAGACGATTGATGCTCAACCCAAGACCCTTGAAGAGGCTCTCCAAAAGGCACAGTTCTTCGAACAGAGAGAACAAGCCGCCACGAACCGTTATTAAAAGGTTCTTGGAAGTGTGGTGTATATAAGACTGTGATAGAGTTATTTTTTGTACCTGTGTGTTCAATACATTTAAATTCATCGTTCATTCATTTATCAGTCTTGAATTATGTATCATGGTTCAATATAACAAAAATAAATAACTATTTTCATTCCAATAATTAGCAATTATTTCATACCTTTCCTATTCCAGTTCCAACAAAACTTAATAGAAAATATATTTTTAATTTGATATTAATTTATTACATTAATATATTACTTATATCAGGAATCTTTATATTATCTGCTTATCAATAATAAACCTTGATAAAAATTGATGATTACAATTTTTATAGATTAATAAAAATAACAACGTGACATTTTTACATTTAGTATTTTTTTTATCAATACTTGACGTCACTAAAATGCCACAAAATAAATAATAGAGAGAATTAATAAATTCCCATTCCATAAACATCTAGGCACTCTAGAGGCTAGTGGAGAATGCGACATCTTAAATTGATAAAAAAATATTTCAAATAATCCAATTCTCAAATTAAACAAATTAACTGAAAACTGAACTACAGATTTCAATATTTTAAAATTAGAATTTGTTAACAAAAAGGACCAAAAAATATTAGATTTCATGTATTTTGTTTCTTTTTTTTAATAGTAACTGTTTTGTACATTATTATTATTATTTATATAAAGATATTATACAAATTTATGTGTGAAATGAATATGATTTTACTTTAATTGTTTTTTAATTGAAGGGACGCTATAAAAAATATTTTTTAAAGTCGGTACTGTTCCTTGATTATTTATTACGTGCGACCTTTTTGCCTAAAACATCACATCACATCAGTTAATTCACTTAGAGTGACCGTTCTTTTTGTCACAAATCAACTGTGATGAAAGTGATAAGATTTTTCCCTCTTTACAGACGCTTCCTTACCACGTGAGGTTATATTTACTGACTTTTTAATTGGATAATTTTGTTGTCATTCAACAAATTGTTTCATTAGAAAATTATTGATTTTATTCATCAAGTGTTCTTTGGAAACAAAACCGAAAATCTTTTATTTCAAACAAAATTTTGACTAATCAATTCAATTAATTAGTAGTTTAATATGCTGCTCACAGAAAATAAGCAGATTACTTAAGAAGGGCTACAACCGTACCCGACGTATTAGCTTCTGTTTTGTAGAAATTTAGGCGAATATTGAATTGAAATGTAATGTTTGAAACAATAGATTTTTCGATTTTATTTCCAAATCACTCTTGACAGAATTGAATAATAGTTATTTGTATATCAAGTGCTGAAAGTCTATCTTTGTCGAACCAAAACGAAAGTTGCAGCCTGAGCGAAGCGAAGGTTGCAATCGCTTGTGTTCGACAAAGGACTTTCAACACGTGTTATACACACTATTTTTTCTACTCCTGCAAGATAAAAAATAAGGAAATAAAAAATATTTTTTAAACATAATTTGACATTTATTGCAAATAAGTCGCTTTCAGCATGAAAAACAAACCGGAATAGTATATTAAAACATAAGTTGTAGAAGGCAACCTTTTCAAGCATGAGTTTGAATTTCGGGAACGAGCGCGAAGCAGCGAGTGCCCGAACGAACGAATGCTTGAATTGCCTTCTATAACGAATGTTTTATACTATTTTCTCTGTTTCGGCTTTTATTTATATTATTTTTTATAATAATATTTGACAATTTCCATTAAGGGATTTTTTTGACAGAATAGTTAGGTTGGTGACAGTGATTTCAGTTTCGTCTGTTGCCTAGGTGCTAGGTCAGTTGCCTAGATATTTTGTGTATTTAATACAGTCATGCCAATCTCAAATAACAAAATATAACCAAAAATCGTTTAAGAATGAAGCTCCTTCCAACATCAATAAGCGTGCTGGAATATGATATTCTAATTCCGAAACAGAGAAAATTGTATTTTCACAGCAGGAGTAGAAAAAATCTATAATTTTATAATTTCTTAGTTTATTTTAATTTTAATGTACATATGTTTTATATAATAGGAAAGAGAAACATTTTTTTTATTTAACAGTATTAAATCCTCATAAAAAAATATCTGTAGAATGTGTAAATTAGAAACTTGTATAAATTGAAACAAAAAGTTATGTCAAAAAGTAAATTGGCCAAAATCAGTTTTTTACTTGTAGATAGTGACCTATGCATGTTTTCGGGAAAACAAAAACGTCATTGAAATAATCGGGGCGTACACATTTTTCTTCCACACATGTTATATTGCTTGACATTGTACATTGCACACATTCAATCTTGCATACCTTTTATCTTGCACACTTTTAATCCGCGAAAAAAGTTATCTTACACACATTTTATCTTCCAAATCATTTTATCGTCCACACATTTTATGTTCCACTCATTTTATGTTTTACACATTTTATCTTCAGAAAAATTTAATACTGGATATTTCTTCTTATTATAAATATGTTAATTGCATGGGCAATAAAAGAATGGCAGGTACAATTACAATGTTTTAAAGATCAAACGTTGGCGAAGATAAAATGTGTGGAAAATAAAATGAATGAAAGATAAAATTTGTGGATGATAAAATGTGCGCAATATAAAAAGTGTGTAAGATAACTTTTCTTCAGGGATTAAAAGTGTGGAGGATAATAGGTGTGCAAGATTAAATGTTTGAAAGATACAATGTCAAGCAATATAACATGTATGGAGGATAAAATGTGTACGCCCCAAATGATCAACTAATGCGGCAACTTTGCTCCAATTTAACCGACTTCACATCACTTACAGTTCTCGAGATGTCAATAGTTAGTCTCAAAAAACGAACACCTGTATTTATTTGTTTACATATCACGTTCTTGAGATATTTATCAATTTAATTTTTGTAACACCTTAAATGTTTTATTTTTATTGCAGGTAAAAGCGACCCAGCCCGGCGGTATTTACAAAAAGCAACAACCCTTGACCGTCTGTTCGGCCCTGCTTGGCTAGCCTACGGCCATTCTTTCGCTGTGGAGAACGAACACGATCAAGCCATGGCTGCCTATTTCAAAGCGTCTCAACTTATGAAAGGGTACACTTCTCTTTATATATCGATCCACCCTACTAATTATCATTTGTATTTAGATGCCCTTTACCCTTCCTGTACCTTGGTATAGAATGTCGAAAAGTAGATATAAATACTCTAGAAGAAAAACTGTATTTTTATCAATAACTTTTATGTCATTATGTTAATCTATTTATTATTTAGATGCCATTTACCATTGTTATACATCGGGCTAGAATGTGGACTAACAAACAATGCGAAATTAGCGGAAAAGTTTTTCCAACAAGCGCAGAGTATAGCTCCAGAGGACCCGTTTGTCATGCATGAAATGGGGGTCATCGCCTTTCAGAATTTAGAGTAAGTATGAAAAAAAATAAAGAAATACATTATTTACAAATATTATTGTGTGTTTCAGTTATAAAATAGCAGAAAAACATTTTAAAGACGCATTAAATCGAATTCGTAGTAGTCAGGAATCAACAATGGTTGAAAAATGGGAACCGTTGTTAAATAATTTAGGACATGCGTGCAGAAAGTTGAAAAAATATGAAGAAGCTCTCGATTATCATCATCAGGTAATATTACAAAAGTAATTCGTTTTACACGAATCGAACAGCACGAGATTTAAATTCTGAATATTGTCACACCATCCCCGAAATTCAAAATGTCCCGTTCGTTTTCTACTATTGTTAAGTTTGCGAAATTGGTTTAAAAAATAGAAAGAATATACATAATAATAAATATCAATAAAGAAATAAAATTATATAATTCATATACTCCAGAAATTTCGTCACAATAACTTGTCACCTTATTTTTAAATGTTTAATCCATTGTTGAAGTTATGTCGTTTAAAATTGGGACACCTGTAGGTTGAGAGTATTTTTATTTTGATCAGTTTGATGCAAAATTTATTAGGTTACTCAATTTTGAATGCAAAACTACCATAATAAACATAAAATTAGAATACAGATCTGACATTAGTGATTTAAATTATTGTTGCTATATTGTAGAAAGTATTATGCAATAAATGAATTTTTTTCTGTAAATATATTAGAATATGGAAAGTAAATTCCTTTTGTTTGTTAAATAATAGTGGCATGATATTTTTAAACAAACACACAAATATTTTATTAACTGCATTTACTGTAGTTATTAAATTAAGACGATAAAATTTTCATAATTTTTAAGTCCATATAAGCAATAAAATCTGAAATGAGAGTGACACAGATCTGAATCATCTTATGGAATATGTTGAGCAAATGACAGCATTCCTTAAACCCTTAAAGTTGCTCAGTGTTACATCATGAGGAAATAGATAATATTGCACCATAAAAAAATAATGACACTATAAATTTAATTTAAAATTTTTATCTCTTATAAAAATATTAAATAAATTTTATATATATTTTATAGAGAAAATAGAATTCAGGGATTTGAATCGCAGGATATAACGGTTTATTTTAGTGACTAGTTTATTTGTATTTATATTTCCAGGCATTAGTTCTATCCCCAAAGAACTCCAGCACCTACAGCGCGATAGGATACACAAAAGCTCTAATGGGCTTAACAGAAGAAGCTGTAGATTGGTTTCATCGAGCTTTAGGCTTAAAACGAGATGATACCTTTAGTACAACAATGCTTAACTACGCTATAGAACAACTAGCTGATGAATCTCCACCTTTCCCAAGTAAATAAATCATTATTTACATATTATTTATGTAATAAATGGAATTCTGTTAAAGGTGCACCAGATTTCGTACCAGACTTTACTCCCAGAATACCATCAGATGAAACTTCAGTGAAGTATATTTATATAGACACATCAGACGCAGATGAGAATTTGGAGAACCAGTCAATGCAACAGGATTCTATTATTAATACTGATATGAGTATAGAATAACCATTTTACTGTATTTACTTGTATAATGATTTTTTTAAGAAATAAAATGTTGAATTAGAAACATTCTCGTATTTTTAAACTTTCAGATAAATAAGCTCATTTAAAGATCCTTATAATCGGGTTTTAACATTTTATGGTAAGATTTGTGTATGACAGAATAGTGTATAATCAGAAAATTATGCAAAATTAAATTTTAATAATAATTACAAAAGCACCATGATTTATTAGAAATTCGCAAATAAACTGAGAACTCGATATTTTTCCAATATTTTAATGTATAAAAAAACCTTATTACTTGATTTTCTCGTATAGTTTATTTATTTATTATCAGTTAGGTAAAAAATACAGTCAATAGATTACGAAAAAGACTTTCTCAGTATATATTTTTCTTTGAAAAAAGATTCATAATTTATAAATTCTAATTAAAATATATTATAAAAAAAAAGTTCTTGGAGAATTCACTCAATTTATTTATATTTTTAATAAATTAACCGAATTCTCCATGAATTTTTTTTTATCCATTCTTCCAATCGAGTAAATATCTTCTCTTCAAAATATATTATATTACTTAACAATTTTAGAACTGTACCATGTATAAACAATGGGTGTATTGAACTGGTATAAAAAATGAAAAAAAAAATATTATGAAAACTTGTAATAATGACAAATTGTCAACCAGTGATACTTTACTTGAACCTTTAAATACCTATTCACTGGAAATAATGTTATAAAATAACGAGTTTTTTTTCTATGGGTCTGTATAAATATATTTTTTCACGACATGCATAGAAAATTCTACATTCTTCTCGCGAAATAGAGAGGAAAATTACTTTTCCTTCTCTAAACAGGAAAATGTACAGTGTTATCATTTGTATAACATGAATATTATTTTAGAATGTAATATTAAAGAAATTTATTATTATATTACAAATTCTTATTTAAAAAGGTTTTCTTTTTAAAAAATATGGCAATTATGTCTAGTTCTTCATTTTTTTCACAATTTGACAATTTGAACTTGAATTGACATATTGGCAATTCTGTAACAATTGCATCGCTAAACATTAAAGTTCACATAACCTAATTTTCTAGCTTATTATGTTGCTGTACATTTTCGTCCCAATAAATTGATTTTTGAAACGTGAATGTTAACTAACATGAAAGGAAAGTACTTTTTCCACTCTCACTCGAATGCTCTACTCGCTACGCTCGTGAGTCAAACTCGAGCTCGAGTGATAAAAAGATACGATTTCCTCTCTAGTGTGATAAATAACTATTTCCGTGTAATTTCTACTTTAACAGATAAAAATTATAAATAATACTGTTGTTTCCGTATTATTTATGATTAACAAAGCAAAACGATAAAATAAGAAGTGCAAAACAAGATGAAATATATAAGAAAGAGTAAATTAAACGCAAAAAATTAACGGATAGGATTGTGACTTTAAATGCTGACCCCAAAAATTATGAATTGTAGTGCCCTGCAACTTCCGGTAAATTAGTACTAATAAAATTCATAGATGGCAGGCCCGTACTGGGGAATTTAAAATCGAAGATGCAAGTGAATCCCCATGACGCATTTCATCTTTTATTATCCGAGAATGAGGCGTACCGCGTATATAATCAACTCCAGCATTTGGTTAAAATTTAGAACATAATTATAAAAAGGTAATTATAGTTCTTCGTTAATTAACGTTCACAACATACATCAAAAAAGATAAAAACATTTTTCATAGAAATGTACAAATATTGCGCAAAATTATAAAGTGCATTGTCATTAAAATTGGTCTATGAATCAATAATTAGTCACACATTTTCACAAATGAAATGACAAAAAATGAAAGTTTAAGTAAATACAAAAACAATTATTTGTCCTGCGAGGAAGACATTTTATGAAGCACTGTTTTCTCCCTCCCTTGATTTCGTACCAATCGTAAAACAATATCTCCTACTCAGTTTTTTATCCATGCTGTTTCATGCATGGCTTTATTATGAAATTTAGAACTGTTCGTTCAAGACCGGCGAATATGGTGTAAAAACGTGGAGTATGTGTTTAATTTTAATATCAAATCGTGTATTTCACATAATTTATTTAAAATATGAGTTGCTAGTGACTGCAGACAGCTGCACATAAACATTGACAAGTGTAAGTTTGAACTTGCGCCCTTTTCGGCCAAAATATTTTCGGATATGCCTGCATTACAACAAGTAAGTTATTTTAAATTATTACAATTATGATGTAATATGTGCAATACATTGTATGCATGTAAATAACTAATGATAAAAATGTTAACAATGCAATTTTTTGCAGTGTATGCATATTATATTTTACATTTGTTTTTATCAACAACTCGCAATTATCTTGAAATCGTACATTGTTAAATGGCGTGTCTTTGCGAGATATTTTGAGTTTGTTGCGGCCTAAACTTGTAATTTATATACAAGGTGTATAAATGTGCGCATTTGAATTTGATAATTTAAAATTTAAAAAGTGCATATTTAAATTATAACATAGTTCACGGTCGTATAAAATTACAATTGACAAAATTAATAAACCGTTTATTCGCATTTTCACTTCAAATTACGAAATATTTTGTAACAAAGTATTATTTATTATAGAACGCTGGCTTAATTTTATAGATTAAAATTTTAATTGTTCACTGCAATTATGTGTTACGGACCGAACACACTGGAATACACTTACATATTTTCTTATTATCTTAGAATATCTACTTCCGCTCAGTAAAATCATAAACGTGTGACTAATAAATACTGGACAGCTTTTACGTCAAGTGTTTATACTCACAGACAGAAATATATCGTTAATATATGAATATTTTAAACTTAATTTATTTTAATCCTCTGCACTATAAATAACTTAATTGTCAACACGAAGCCATTGTTGCAATTGTTTATTGACATGGCAACGACATTGTTTAATGACTTGTCATTGTTTAAATAAAATAGTGAAATATTAGAAAAGAGGAAATTTCTTCCGGTTCATGTGATGATATTTAAGTACAGTTACAAATAATTAAAGCTATTTGTAATTAATTTACTTGTTAAATGTAATTAATACATCTCAGGAAATTATTTCACCCGGGACTATTAGAAATTGAAAGTTTTGTTGAAAGTTTTAAACATTGAAAATGGTAAATAAATGTTCTACTATTATTATTTTTATTTATAATCTAATAAATATAGATTTAGAACTATGATTTAATTTCTTGTACATGAATCATAACCCAACAATTCATAAAAATTAAAACATGTCAATTGTTCTATTCAAATGTTTATTTCTCGGTAAGTCTATATTTGTAACAATATGCGTTTAAAATGAAAGTTGTACAGTAATAAATATTAATATTTTGCAATATTTATTTATTTTTATCGACAAAATCTTGAGGATGTTTGCAAAACACCTGAACTTGACTTGTAGAAAACTGTTTTTGAAAGGTAAAGACCAACTACATTTAATAGGCAATTAAATTGAAATTCATTATATATCCCGGATTGTCCAGACGTTGGCTTAATGACCTGCTTGAATTTACAACGACTCGGATTTCGATGGGAGTGCATGAAACATTCAAATAATTTTACACTGCCCTGCTTAGGCATTGAATTATGCACTTGTCGAATCTTCAAAATACAATATAATATTATATGAACTTCTTCAAACATTGACTTCTGCATTTTTCAACACCGCATATGTAGTCTTCAAGTAGAAGTTCCTTACGCGCCTGTAATCTTGCTCGTATACGATCTTATGCATTTTGCTAACAATTTTTGATCAAAGTCTTGAATACAGGGAATGTTTGTTCACCTCTACATTAATTTGATGGTTTAGTTACTTTTAATTTTATATTGGTATTAAATAGTTCTTATTGCTGTTAATAGATGACTCTGAAGAGCAAAGAAACGTCAAATTTAAACATTTAAAATTTGTAATTAATAAAATATTAAACTTTAATGTAGATAATTCAAAATCAATAAAATAATATTATAAATAAAGTAAATTACTTTAAATCCTTGTCTTATATAATTTAAGTACAATGCTAAAATAGGTATAAAATGTACCAGAGTGATACTTTTGTACGATTATATATGTTATAATATACATATAAATTATTTATAATATTTTTTCACACCCTTCTACGGGGGGTGCTACTATGTGTTATACCTGGAAATATTTGTTGTAATGTATACTATTTATTAGTAATAATTTCAAAGCGGCACGCATATTAGTGACGTCAAAACCAGACAATTGTAGTTCAGAAAATTTTACCATGTTTTGTAATTTTACAATAAAACTACTTCATATTTACTTATTAACTAATTACGAGGATGTTTAATGGTATATAACAATAAACTATGTATTGTGGTAGGTACTTTGGGTAAATGTGAGTATATTTAATATGGTATAATAAGTGAATAACACTGTCTTATGGTTTTAGGTTAGATGCAAACCACGTTTTTGTTTATGTCATTTGTTAAACAAACAAGGAAAGATATGCAACAGGATAATATGTATTTGGAGACAACAATTAAAGTGTTTATTGTTAATTCCAAGAACCTGGAGAACAGTGTTCGGATGACAAGTGTGGAATGTTTATGACAATTACAGATGTATATGTGGAAGATAGTTTAGCAATGAATGCTAATAGTGTTAATTATGTTACAGATAGCAGTCATACATGCGGAAGGATTTTACAAGTAACCTGAAGTACAGCATATAAAATTGACTAGACTGTTTAAGAAATATGTATAAACATGCAATGTGTGTACTATATTATTATAAATAAAGAGTTATACACAATACTTGCAACAAATATGATGTGTTTGTGTTTATCTTTATTGAACCTTGAAAATCCTTTATTACAATATAAATAAATTACAAATACCTGTAAACCATATATAATAAACAAATGTTTAAAGTAGATGAATGTATTTAAACAAAATTTATTAATATAACCTACAAGTGTCATTACCTGTTTTTGTCAATTTTCTCTCTTTTTACAACGTTTAGTTTGTTGCTGCCCATTTATTTATTATTATTTATGGTCCAGAAATAGGGATTAAGCATTTTCACCATGATTGTTTATGCTTAAAACAACATTTTGTTATTAAAACTTCAACTTAGATGTCAATCAGAAATAATATATTTTTAATGGACTTTTCTCGAGATAAAACATGAAACATGTCAAAATTGTCTTTTTTATTACAGCTCATTAAATATTCATATTTACAAATAATACATAAATTTAAAAGTTATTTGTTGCTAACTAATTAGAATTACGAGATATTAGTCTTTTTTAAATTATCAGCGCCATCTTACGAGCATTAATTGAACTATATATATATATATATATATATATATATTATAACTCCACAAAAATAATACTGTTCATATATTCACATCATACTTTTATTTATAAACATGCATTATATGATAATGAAAAATAATTTCTCTTATTCCTTTCTCTTATCTTACAGTTAGGTACCAGTATTTTTAAACAAATTAACAAACATCTTTTAAAATAACAATTTTATATTGTTAGGACCTTTTTGAGAACCAAGGTTGGCCATAACCTTTACAGTTAGCAGCTGTCACATGTAATTTAAATATATGTTCTCTTATAAACACAGAGTGAAAACATTGCTAGATTTTTATTTATTATTATCTAAATACATAGTTCAATCGTATTCCAATATTTTAAACATATATTACAAGTTTTAAAAGTTATAAAGTATGTATTTCTACTTGTTTTACAATTTCTAAACATGTGTGAAAGTGAATGAATACTGTTTTAATACTTTGTAAATGTACATATATAGTAATGAACTGAATTATATTATATCATATGATGTGACAAACAATAATAAACTAATTGTTCATTATGAAACAATGATTTCTTTTCCTTCGTTGCTATAGTAAACTGATTGTTTTATAGATAACAATGATTTTTTTTTCATTTGTATTTTTATATTTCATATTGCTGTAGTTTAATAGTTATAAATAATATAAGTTGTTGCACTCCGTATGTACAAACAAAGAAGTAAATTCGTCTTTTGTTGCCTTTTTTCTGGCCAAAAAGATCAGGAATTTTAAATAGATGTCATGGAGGAAAAATATCAATATTTATTATAACAAGAAGTAATGATACTTTTAAAAGATACTTACATAAATTTGTTAAAGCTAGATACTTTTTATTCTAAGTATCTGAACATACAAATATTTCTTAAAAGTAGGAGGTTAAACAATTACAGACATCGGCTGGAATTTCTGTGAATATTACAGAACACAAACAGATTGTTCCTAGAATATCCAAATATTCCTAAGGAATATTCATTGTTCATATATAATTGCGCTATCTGGGGAAGTCAGCCAAACATAATGAATGTATCTCTTCGAATTGTACAAAAGACAACGAAAAGGAAAAGACATAGATTATTTACTCATTGGTGTTATGTAACGTTTAGTTTTTCCAATGTAAATTTATGATATGCTTCATGTTGGTAGATGTTACGTTGATTGGGGTTACTTTTTCTGATTTAGCTTACTAATTTAACAATATTAAATGGTATTGGACTATGCATGTAGTGGCTACTGTTCTCAAAAGATTTATAAAATGGACCTAGTGATGCGATTCAAATCTTCCTCAAAGAGTTAGTGATTTAGAGCTAATGAACATGTTCACAGTTTGTTCCTTTCAGCAATACTAAAATGCAAGGAAATGTTTTTATTACCTATAAATCAAGAAACAATATATATATTTATTAATTTTGTCTGTTGAATTTTATTTATAATTATAATTATACAGTAATAAAGATTATAATTTAGTAAAAAATATATTTTGTTTAACATGCATTAGGATAAATATACATTGCATATTATAATTTTTGATATTAATCAAAAACTGATTTTTCTAACCTAGATTTTTATATCTTAGATTTAAAAACACGTTGGTAACATATTTTTTATATATTTATTTATAATATTATTTAATTGATTTTAAAATACCTACACTAAAGTTTAATATATTATTAAATATAAATTTAAAACATTTAATTTTGACATTTCTGTACTCTCCAGCGACATCTATTAACACGAATAAGAACTGTTTAATACCAATATAAAAATAAAAAGTAACTAAACCATCAAATTAATGTAATGGTGAACAAACATTGAATATGCTAATGAGTTTGATGAAAAATTGTTAGCAAAATGCATAGGTTCGTGTATGAGTAAAAGTACAAGCGCGTAGAATGCTTTATATCAAAGGCATCGTATGCGGTGTTGAGAAAAGCGTAACTCAAGATTTGAAGAAGTTCATATGAAATAGTTATCAATTTGAAGATTAGGCAAATATATAATTCATTAATTGTAAATGTAGGTATACAATTTTTAGGTTGCTAGGAGCCTACCCATTTCGATACCAGATGGTATTCATTAATTATGCATCTATCTTTAAGTTTTCAAATTTTACATATCACGGCTTATTCATTACTTGGTATATAAAATCACAATACAAATGGCACTGTAATACAGTCAATTAAGACTATGTTTGTAAATGGTAACCTTCCCAACTAATACTATTCTTATCTTTGTTTAAATTCATAAAACGCATGTAATAAATATTACAGTTTTTATACTTTACCTCTATTTCACATTTTCAACATCTGTGTACGGTAAAACTTTTGTGTTAAGACTAAACAGTACACACTATTTTTGATAGACAGCCATTACTAACAAATGAAGTCTTGCAAAGAAAGTAAACCTTTTTTGTTTAAATCGAACCTACAATGTCTAATTTCTTGCTTTATTTGATGTAATTCTTTTTTATTTACATTTTATGTTATGCAATATAGTTTTAAAGTATCGTATTAAAAAAAAGCCGCAAAAATTGTAACGTCCGTAAATTTGGTGTGAAGTTATCCACGTGTAGATGCCTGATCCCAAATATTGTGGTTTGACGCGTTTGAAACATAAAGTGGACAGTCTGTGATTTAAAGCATTGTAAGGGTATTTTGTTCCATCATATTTGAAGAAGATTATTCAATTTGTAAATTATATTTGACGTTTGAAACGAAGTGAAGTTGGGTAAGAATCTTGATACGTCACAGGAAAAGGGGTGAAGTTGGGTAATTCAGCTACGTTTTGAATTTTAAATAGTTTTTTCATTATTAAAAGTCAATTTGGGGAAAAATAAAAATACGGGTCTAATATTTTTCATTATTCCGTTGATTAAAGCTAAAAATGAAAAATCCTGCAAGACTTTATTGTAACTTAACTTCATGCTTGTGATATGATCTCATTTTAATACTTATTTTAAATTGTCAAATAAAGCAAAGATGTTTTATTGTGACAACATTAAGGTTATGCGTTTGGCTATAATGGCCGTATTTATTTATGCATTTTAAGTAACCTGGTAGGTTAATTCTGTTCACTTGGTACATTTGAAAAAAACCCAGAACTGATCTCGAATTAACCCAACTCACCCAGCTATTTTTCTGGGTTGGTGAGTTGAAACTGTTTTCTATCTTTGTTTACACATTGCTTCTTTTTTAATATCTGTCGGAAGTTATTTCTTTTATAGATTAAAATGGAAAACTTAAGTAAATAATTTTAATAAATCACTTAAATTGGCCATTTAAAATTTTCACCAACTATAAAATTTGGTTTTTAATTTGGTACCAACATGGATAATTTTAGGATTAGTTTAGGGTTGTATTAAAATTTCCCAAATAAATACGGCTAATGATTATTGAAATGTGTGCATGGTGTGAATGTTTGTGGATTTCCCATGAGCTAATCCGGTCCTGTAGACGCGTGCGATACACGCGAGGCCCGTGCCATGCTCACGGTGTCCGGAACCTGTTGAATGTGTAAACAGCGTGAAGTCTGCCGCCAGCGACTTCACTAACACTTGGATTCCCAAGAACACGTACACGGTACCCTTATATCTGATAATTGATAACCAATAAGGTATTGGCTGAATCAAATATCGATAACAGGCATATTTATAGATATGACTTCACCAATCACCATTAAAAGTGCAAGGAAAAGTTTACTCAAAGTTGCGAATAACAGAAAAACTCCTTCGATAATTCAACAGCAATGACAATATATTTATTTATGTTAGTATCAAAAAATAAATAATTCGTAGTATCAAACCATGTCAGGAAATTCCAAAAACAAACATTAAAGTTTATTTAGATCACTTTGATTGAAAGATATGATTTTTTAAGAAAAACTAACAAGTTCTTAAGAAAATAAAAAAGTGAAGCAACATGCACTAAAATGCATGTGCAATGTGTAAGAAAGAGAAAAAAGATGGACCCTTCAATAAACTGACCCTCTTATTACAACCTAGACTTCACAGAAAAGTTATAAAATTGCAATCCCGTTAATGATTCTTAAAAATATACATTTCAATATTTCAGTTTTAAATGTATTCACTATTGCTTGACAATATTTAACGGTTACCCAGTCCAGTTTTAACCATAGTAATACTTGCTTGAACTTAGAAATGTTTAATCGCAAATTTATTACCCATTAATAAATGTGCTAATTGTTCATAGACATTGAAAAGTGCATCATATTTTTTTATTATTGAATATGCATGATTTAAAAACTGTTCAATAACAGTAAAGCAACAGATGTTAAACATAAACATTTCATAGATCCATTGTACTTAAAGAATTATTTATGTCATCTGGCTAATACATTTTACAACTTCTGCCTTTTGCATTGTAAAACCTTTCCTGAAACTTCTACGATCTAATCTAAGTCACCGCCAAAAACTCCCAAAACGTGTCTTCATTGGTTAAAAGTTAACCCGAAGTGGAAGGGGTACACCGCACAGATGCTCAGTTGTTGATCTGCTCACGTCGCGAGAGGGTTTTGTTTTGGTGCGCGAACGGAAAAGGTTATGTTCGCCTAGCGGGATATTATTTGTGGAAATCATGAGGAATACACAAGATTTTTATTCTCATTATGACGTATTTAATAAATTGGGGTGTAAAAGTATTTATGAACAGGTACGAGTTTATATTTTTTCAATCAAATTTTTGTTTACATTTTGATTGCCGGAACTTTTTGGACCGGAAACTGCATATTTTTTATATTAAAAACAAATTTTGAAAATTTTTATGCGATCTTCTGCATAATACAAAAGTGCGCTTATTTTTTCATTTTTGATTTTGATTCAATGACCTCAAAAACATTGATATTTATTTTGAATTTTGATAATATGTCAGATTGTTTATGTGCAAGAAAGTTTGAAGTAAATGTTTATGTCAAGTAAAATATATAAACCAAGTTTTATTTATAAGCAATAACTGCTTATTCTTCTAAAATTTGGTTTTATTATGGTAGCAGTAGAATCATAATAAAAGGAATAAACAGTGCAATAAATCGTAGTTTGAAAAAGTTTTTTTGTGGCACACGTGTTCTTTAATTAGGTGTTTATGTGACCTACCGCAGTTCTATACCTCTTTTGCGTAGTCTTTCAAATCGGGATGTTGAAATGAAATATTTTCTGATAAGAACTGTTTCACTGCGGTAGAGAAATCGTGCTGATGACCACCCATTGAAATAATAACAACGCGCTTTTTGCTTAGTTTTAATTGTTAAAACAAAATTGTATTATCCATCTTACTAATAACTACGCACATAGAAATTTCATTTAAATCTTCTTTGTAGGAATTTATTTAAAATTTATTGTCCAGTTCTGATCTAGTTTGAACATGATTACTAAGAGCAATGCTGGTTGCCTACGAGTACTTAGTTTATTCTTGTAATCATGTTGCATAAATTTGAACAAAAAAGGCTGTTTTAACAATTTATTTATTAATATATGAGCATTGTTATTTTATGAAATAAAACAATACAAATTTACATAGACAAGAGTCAGTCAAAAGTTTGAGACAATTGTCACTATACGGGGTGTAACAGAAATAAGTACATTAAATTTAACCAGTTAGAACTCGTCGAGAGCAATGATATTTATAATTAAAATTTTAAGTTTAGTCACAAATATCATAACCCGCTTATGATTGAATAAAATAATTTTGTTTCTAATTTTTTTTCAAAATTGATTTACCAAAGCACAATGTTTATATACTCACTATTCATAAAGGCAGTATGTTTACAGATTTTTAATATTTATAATAAATATTAATCGATTTATTCGATATACATAGTTCATATTTATCTGAAAAAAGTTTGACAATTCAATTGTTTCTACTGGATAAAATTATTATGATTATTCCACACGCGTCATTTTCACTCAATCAGAATGCTTCATTTGATGGCCGTATGTAGTTTTTCAGTGAAGAAATTTGAAAAAACTACAGTATCATAGCCATGGTTACATTTTGTTGATATCAAAAATTTTAATTATGTTTCAACTGTTGTCATTCGAGAAATATCAAGCAAATATAATTCGAGCTATGAATTTAATAAGTAAAATTTATTCATAATTCCTGCAAAGTAACAACAACTCGGGTCAAAAATGTCATTTTTGGCACTCATTTGTCTGTTACTACGCAACAACTATACATAAATTTTTCCAATAAATTCATGGCTCATTATCTTATTATATTTTTATGAAAAAGTTAGGCAATTCACATTTGTGAAAAACAATTGTGAATAAAATATGAACATATCTAAATGACTCGTTAATTTATGAAGTGGTAAAAATGCGAAAAAAAAACTGAGGTTCCGATAAAAAATTACTAAAATATATTGCTGCTACCGACGAGTTCTATCATTAGTTAAATTTGAGTACTTATTTTTGTTACATTTGTATTGTTTTGAGCCGGTTTTTCCACCTCTGGTTAAAGTGCCGGTTACCTTAACCATCGGTTAATAGAAAAATATCGCATCGAAATAGTAAATGACGTATATTTTTGACAATTTACATCAGTTTTTTGATGCGATATTTTTCTATTAACCGGTGGTTAAGATAACCGGCACTTCAACCAGAGATGGAAAACTGGCCCTTAGTAAATAATGCCAAGTATAAATTTCCATACTGTTCTGTTATGTTTGTGTTGTATATTTCCTTACTTTGCAACCGATGTGTAGATGCCGATGTCAATGTCCATGGGGGGCGACTGCGGCTCCCCCGACAGCACCGCGAGCAGAGACAGCGGGGTCAGCTCCACCAGCAGCGGCTCCGGCCACAGCTTCCCCTCCGCAGCGGCCGACCTGCTGCAGCGCCACTCCATCAACTCGCTGCTCAGCGGCATGCTGGACTCGGACTCGGACCCCAAACACGGACATGAAGGTATGGTATAGCTGGGGGGCCTGGTCATAGGTGTAAATCGTCACGTAAAGTTAAATATGGCTAGGGGGATATTTTTCAAAGAATTGTTATTCATTTTCATTTGCAAAATCACTAACAAACAAATATTCTTTCAATGTATAAATTGAAATAAGAAATAGTATTCTTAATTGATCAATCTAGGCCTTTTGTTTGATCAATAAAACAATATTTATTGATTATTTTCACACACGTTATTCTCACTGAATCAGAATAATTATTTGATGGAAAATGGCAGTTTTTCAGCTATAAAGTGAATGAAAAACCACACTAAGTTTGACATGGTTGAGTTAGTAATCGGTAAAATTTACTCCTAATTCCTGCGAAGTAACGACAACTCATATCGAAAATGATTTTAAAATCACTCTAAATCTCATTTTTGATTACTGGTTTGTTTGTTACTACTCAACAATTGTTTAATTTTTTCCAATAAATTCATGGCTCTTGTTCCAACGGTCATAAATTTGTTCATCAATTATATATATTTTTGCTATTTCAATTTAAGTAATAAAATTACGACCATCGATTTTGTTTTGAATCAGATTTGAAAACAATTATAAATGTTCTTTGGGACTTTGGAATAAATTAATCAAAATAAAGACATACTGGCAATCTTGATAGTCTTGTCATCCAAAACATAACTTAAAATACTTCTAATTCATTTTTTTACTATATTACTATATATTTTACTATAATATTAAAATAAAAGTAATATTTCTTAAATTTCAAATCTGATATAAAAATCTAAACGTATCTCGAAATGGTTTTTTGGGACTCTAAACAAAAACAATTAACAAAGTGTAAGATCCGGGATTTAATTCCTAGTATCGGTAATATTTATATCGTTGTTTCCTAATTGTTATAATTTATATTTTTTATGGAAAAAATACAAAAATAAAAAAATTGTATTTACAATTTAAATTGACTTTTATTATTATAATAAAAAAAGTGATTAGGAATTGTGTTTTTATTGTGATATGTAAAATATAATAAACGATTACGGGCAGTGGTAGCTCACTTGGTTGCGTTGCCCAGAAACTTTTGCGAGATCTCGCAAAAGTTCAATTTTTGGACTAGTGATACAAATAACTATTAAAATCATTTTTCTAATAACATTGTTCTCTAAAATGTCACAAAAATGAAATATCAAAAACTATTAGACGGTCAGTTTCAAAATATATCTAATTTAATCCATATTTGATTTACAATAATAATAATAATAATCTTAATGTTGTTCTCATGTTCTGTTTGTATATTTGCGTATAAATAAATTTCAGCGAAGGGTTTTTTGTACGCAACCAACTTGACATTTAGAGCCAACAAGTGGCCACCCCCTTACATTTTATTTATTTATTTTTATTTCGTGTTGTAAGTGGCATTTGAACTATTCAATGTAAAATTAGAACAAATCGATGGATACTGTGTGAAATACTTGTGGTATTTGCAAATTTATATGAATTTCTTTGGGACAACTTAGAATCGGAACGATAAAATGCACGGGTGACATTTAGTGCGCTGGTAAGCAGTTCTTGTTCTGTAGTGAAATATGTAGAGGAAATTTCATGTACAACTCGTGTACAGTCACGAATAGTAGAATTTTATCGAACTGCTGCTGCCCAAGTGGGATTTACACAGATAGCGAATCGAGGGACAATGCTTTTTATGAAACGTTCACTAACGAGAATTCAAACTTTAAATGTTCTTAAACGCAACATTGAGCAAGAATTCCTCCTATTTAATAACCGTTTTTATAACACTTTCTTAAACTAAATCGTTATTATTATCTACTTATAAAAATTTGCATATTATTTCTAATCAAATACAAATTTTAATTTTTACGGAATCTGTGGTTTACTAGTTTCTATGATATTTTCCATATAAAATTCACCTGTGTGGTGCACTCTTCATGCCAGTTAAAGTGTACGAGAGGTATCTCGAACGATATAAATATATTATTACTCAAGTTTGAAATAAAACGTAACTGACACGTAGCAATGGGTAATAACTCATTAGTGATATACAGTCTGTATCAACGAAGACGAAATCTTTTATTTACAAAAGATTTTTGATGTTGTTTCCAAAGCACACTTGACTGAAATTGAATAAAAATAATAATTCTCTAATTTCTTAGTATATTTCTATTTTATTACATATGTATTCTATATCGTTGTAAAGAGGAAATAAATCTCTATTTAACAGTATAAAATACAACATTTCCATGATGATTTTGTAAGTGTGTATAATTGAACTGATTAGTCAAAATTTTGTTTTAGACAAAAGATTTTCGTTTTTGTTTGCAAAGCACACTTGATCAAAATTGAATAAAATCAATAATTTTCTAATTTCTTAAGTTTATTTTCACTTTAATGAATATGTGTTTTATATTATTGGAAAGAGAAAAAAATCTCTATTTAACAGTACTAAAGATAACTTTGAGCCCCATATGAAAATTGAAAGTTAGTATGAATTTCTCGAAAAGTATACGAGTTATAAAAATTTTGAGGATCGCTGTCAATTCTTCGTAAAAAAAGTGTCTCTAGAATGTGCAAACTAGAAACTTGTATGAATTGAAATAAGAAATTCATAAGTCAAAAAGCAAATTTGCTAAAATCAGTTTTTTGCTCATATCTAGTGCGCTGTGCATTTTTTCGGGAGAACAAAAACATTAAAATAGTCAATGGCTAGCCTCTTAAAATGGACACCTGTATAATATTTCAGATAGCAAATACAATATTTTTAGATTTAATGACAAAAAAAATTGTAGGAAGAAAGCCCGATAGGGAATTAAAAGAAAAACATTTTCAATCTAATGTGCAAATGCTTTTTATGTCCACTGTATGTGTTGTGTATAAATGTACATGTTTACTTTATATAAAAAGAAGAAAGAAAATAAGAGCATTGTTGGATGCATTTCTCCCACGTAATATGAGTTGGAAAACATGCAAATAATTTCACAAAACATTGATTTCGAATCGATAGGAATCTCAACAGTACAAGCCACAAAGAATTCAAGTTTCGAAATATCGGTGATTTGCCATTAAAACGGAAATCCTCAATTCTGCCATAATTTTACGAATTTCACACCTTCTCTCCACATAATGGATCTAGATTTGTCGGAGATTTTATGTGGAAGTTGCCATTGTCACCTCATTATAAACCTAATTAAATATTCTTACAATCATAAAGTTTTGGGTTCGTGTAATATTTTTATCTACGCCGGATAAAAGATTGAAATCGAAGGTCTGTTGTACAAACTTGTACAAGCTAACAGCTACAACTTTCTGTCTTCATTAATAATGACATTGAAAAATAAATAATTAATATTTTTTGACACGTTCCAACCACGAATAAATATAAAAAGTTTGGAGATGCGTGGAATCTGTCTGAATACGGTCCTGGCAACCCGTATAACATTACAGTCTCGACGGTTGCCAACTCTGGTTAGTCTGATAAGTCACATTAACATTAAATATGTTTATATAATAGCCCCATACGACAAGACATACGGAATTGAGCCAAAACGATAGAGCTTATTTATCCCAACTTTAAATTACAATAACTGCTGCATATTTAAATATTTTCAAGTGCAGATCATATTAAATTCCACACAAAAATACACCAGAGAAAAAGGAACATATTTACAGAAGAATAAACATATCAACACTTTTTAGTGAAATGATAATGTACAATAAAATTTAAGATTAAGTTTGGTATGAAATATTTATCTGTTGTATGTATTTGAGGGTTTAAGCGTTTTGTCGCTTTTTGTCAGCGCGACCTAGAAGATCTATTGTGACACGTGTACACATACAACCGGGTGGACAAATTGACAGACAAAATAGTTAAAACATTTGTATTGTTCGGGGTTCTGCGGCTTCACACTATATTTGGGACGCCGAACAGATGCACTAATTAAATAAATAATCCGGGCCTAAATTGCGCAGTACAGTGTATGCAAAACTCAGCTTTAGACGTTACAAATTAAGAAATGTGAAACAATTTTGTATATATTTGAAATGAAGTTATTATTTGAAGTATTTTAATAAATATTATTTATATTAGTCATTTCAAATAAGATAATCGTACGAAAACAACAAAAATATTTGACAGAGATACGAATGTAAACAGCAAACCAAACATAATTACAGGATTAGCACCGATTCCGTTATTACAGATCTCAATACTGGTATTCATGCAGCTGTGTGTAAACGAGTTGCCAACAGCAATGTTCTATTCAAATTTAGCGCTCCTTAGTGGGAGGAGTTTCTTGTGCATCTGTTCGGCGTCCCAAATATAGTAGAGTTTTGACCGTAGGTGAAACTGATAAGTGAACTTCACTTTCACGACAAACTTTACTTGCATTTTGGTGGAACTAGTTGTCTGTCTCTAAAGTCTACAATAAAGAATTATAGTCAGCTTCTCAGAACGACAGATATCAATAATTAGGGATATGCGATATTGAAGTATCGATAATTGGGTACCAAAAATATCAAATAAAATTATCGATACAAGATCTATAATATAAAACTTATATACAGGGTGCCCAATGAAACAGCGTCGGTTAAATTAGACAAAAGTTGTTTCATGTGGGTCTCATTTTATCATGTTTTTGTTTTTCCCATATCATATGTGACTAGAAATAAATAGAATAAATTTAAATTTTTAAATTTTCATTTTTTGCTTATGACTTTTATTTCAATACAAAAAATATTTTCACTTGCGCATTATTCAGGCACTTTTTAATGAAGAATTGACTGCAGTACTTTTTTATTTCTTATACCGTTTTCGATAAATTTATACCAACTTTCAATTTTCATATGAGCAAAATAAACAGTTTCATTGGTCAACCTGTATATTTTCTATTATTTTTATATTTTATAGTAAAATTAAATACTCCACTCTTCACTGTAAGTACTAAGAAAAAGTCTTTTTCCCAGAAGTAATAATATAGTTAGATTCGTATTTAATATTTTGTTATCGAAAAGAAACATTTATATTTGATTAAATTAAATATCGAAAGAAAAGTATAGAACTGGTATCATGTCAATAATATCGGAACATCATTATCAAAAATATATTAGAAAATTTTTGTTGAAACATCCTCATAAAATAGTGCAGCAACTTACGTTTAATAGTCCTGTAAAATTCCGTCCGAAGTCCGGAATATTTCCAAGAAACGATCGAGTGCATAAAGCATGTGTCCTTACAACGCAATCCTTTTCTGCTTTCCAAAGTCGTTGTGTGTATTAATGAATGCAATAAGTTGGCCAGTAGCGATGTCTGCATCCCTTTCCAGGATCCGAGCGAGACAATTGTGCGACATGCGACATTCCATCTTGTTTATGATGCTGCAATGCAGCCCCGGTCTACGTCTGGTCTAGGCCCAGCGTCTTACTACACGCAGACGTTATGTCTGTCTTAAACTTCCCTACCACAAAATAAATTAACATACTGTAATTAAATTTATTACTGATTTTTAAAATTTATGTAATAAAACTCAGGGTTGGCAGATATATATCAAGTGATATATACCATGATATATATCTTGATATATATCCGATATTTATTGATTGATATATATCATGATATATATCACTTATTAATTTTTTATAAAATAAATACCCAGAGTGAAAATTTTTTGATATTTTGAATAAAAATAAAAACGTGGCAACAGTTATTGTTTAACTTAAATAAAAATATGAATATTTTATATCATATGTCAAATTACAATAGTATTTACTCATTTAGGTATTTACTATTTATATAATATATTTAGGAAAAATGTTATTTTTTGTTACTTAAATAATAATAATTTTTGTCTTTTGTTATTTTAAACTAAAGTTTGATTTTTGTTGTTTACCAAAATAAAGGTATTTTACGTTTCATGTTTTCTTTTGCATATAGCCTAAGAACGAAATTCCTGATATATATCGGATATATATCCGATGATATATATCCGATATTATGATATTTTGATATTTATATAAATATCATGATATTTGCCAACCCTGATAAAACTATTCTTTTTAAAATTATTTGACGGAATTAATAGATAAATATTTGTCAATGCAAAAATATGTTCCAAGTAATACAGGTGTCTGTTTTAAGAGGCTAACCATTGTGATCTCGAGATCGTAGAAGGTACGATGTCCGTTAAATTGGGGCATAGTTGCCGCTTTAGTTCGCCATTTTAATTGTTTTTGTTTTCCCAAAAATGCATTGGTCACTAGATAAAAGCAAAAAACTGAATTTGTCAAATTTACTTTATGACTTATAATTTTCTTGTTTCAATTCATATGAGTATCTAGTTTGCACATTCTACAGACACTTTTTTCCGAAGAGTTGACAGCAGTCCTCAAAATTTTTGTAACTCGAACATTTTTCGAGAAATTCATGGCAAATATTAATTTTCATATGTGGCTCAAAGTTGTCTTTAGTACTGTTAAATAGTGACTTTTTTTTCTTTCCAACGATATAAAACATACATAAAAATGAAAATAAATTAAGAAATTACAGAATTCAATCTGGTGTGCTTGTATACACCCTGTATACATGTTACTGATCTATTTATTTACTCTAGAGTACATTTCAAATCTTTTAATTTCTGATCTAAAATTTGACCTGGTTTTCGGTAGGATTTCATTGATTTTTATCAAAGATAAAAAAATACAAATTGTAATGAAAATGTATTTATTTGCTAAAAAAAACTATTAATAACAACCAAATAATGTTTTAAAATTAAATTATATTTTATCACTTTCATTTTCATAATAGAAGATAGAAAAATAAGTATTTAAATGTGTAACAAAAAGAAAAAAAATTCGTTGTTACTGTTCCTAATTTTATTTAGTAGAATAGTTTTGGTTTTATTACATATTTCAATTTTGTTTATGAAATAAAATATAAATATTGTTTTTAAAACAATTTTAAAAGTGCTGTAACACTTAGATATTTTTAAATAAATCATGATTTTTGCCAACCCTGGTTTTCGGTATTTGCTCCATTTTTCATTTACTCTATTTTATCTAGAAATTGCTCTATTTATATACTCAAATTAATCTAATTCGTGTTCTAATTTATTGTTTCAGTGATTTAAGTTAATCATATACATTTTAAAATATAAATATTTCATTAATTTGTATCCTATAATATATTTAAAAGTATGTTGTAATTCATACATATATTATTTAACTCAAAATAAATATTAGAATAATTATTAATTACAAAGTTACGAGTTTTTAATGAATTAATAATTTTATAATGGCGCAATGTTATTTAAACAAGAGATATTTGTTGAAATTCGCATTTATATTTTGTCTGTCGAATCTTGCACATCGTTTCTTACATTATGAAAAAAGGTAACTTATATTTTTATTTCAAGTGTTTCATTATCATCATACATTGAAATATATTAGGTTTTTGTGTCAAAATATAAGACTAGAGTTTGTCAAATTTTTTTAATATGAAAAGATTGATCATTCCAGATAAAAAAGTGAATATAAAATTGAAGGTTTGTTTTAATTGAGAAGTAAAAGAGTAATAAATAAATTTAGAAGTTAAATATTCATATTTTCTATCGCTTGCATAATTTATGATTCCACCTTGTTGCGTAAACAATGATCGTTTTATTGGATCAAAGTTACCTAGACCGCCTTTTGTTTCAACACCAGTTTCATTGTTTCCTGCACATTTTATCAGATGTGACAGAGGACGAAAAAACTATAGTTACTTATCAAGAAGCTCTCGGCTCGTTAACAGTAGTCCTAAGTTAAGAAGTGTTAATTCGTGTTATCATTGTAGCAAACGAAGCAATGTCCATTTCGGAGCTGTTGGGGCTGAATTCGCCGAGGGGAACGCTACTTGGCAGCTCTTTCAGCGGTTCCAGCGACGGAGTTTACTCTCCTTCGGTCAGAAATTATGAGGTAATTTGCATTTTATTCACATACACTCCCTCAACATGCTAATCACAAGATTACGGTTGTTGCTTGTAGAAACAATTTATATTTTTATAACCTGACTTTCTGACGAACAGCTGTGTATCAATTTTATTTAATGAATAACGAGTAGTTTATTATATTTCATGTACCTAAAGCACGGTAATAGCATGTACGCGCGTGTGATTACGATAAAAGTGCATTTTCATGAGCAGATGTGTTCTGGCCAATGGCGGCAGATAATTTTGCATTTTCTCGGCATCATTATCGTCTGGGGTGTGTGCCAGCTCTTGTAATTTCGGTCACATTTAATCGTGATAATCTGGCGCGCTTGTATAGTGCGCCTGTTTGACCCTATTTGTAGTTATAATGAATTAGGAAGGTTGCCAATAGCAGAAAATCCCCCAGTTAGTTACATGAATCGCGCCCCATTTATTATTATTGCAATTGGCAGCCGATGACAAATAAATCGTACAAATTTATTGTTTACTATATTTCTTGTCGCTTTAGCAACAGCCTCGTTCTTTTATTTTTTATCACGGTCACTTGTTGAGAGTTGTATTTATTAAAATTTATAATTTTTGCAATGTTTTCAATGTTTTATTGGCTAATAATACTCATAAATTAGCAAAATGTATTTTGGTTGTTAGACACTACGAGATAACTCAAAACGAGAAGACTTTAATTATGGTTTTGCCATGAGCACACCAATAAAGAATGGTTCCCGTCCTGTTGAACCATTCACCGCTTGTACACCGCCTTCTCCCGCCCTTATCAACAATAGACTAGGCCGCAATTCCACATTCAGCGAAGCTAGTTCTGGATCCAACATAGATTCCAGTCTATTTGTTAGCAACACTAGTTCCCGCTCAAATTCTCCCGCTGATTCTGATGCCAGTACTGTGTCCAGCATCGAAAGCAACCTCAACGATCTAATGGTAGGATAATCTACCTCTCATTGCCCGATATTACTTTTAATTTCTCTTGGCAGAGTTCTTTCTCACTACGCAGCAATATAGGAACAGCAACTGCAACAGCTAGCCAACTACAAAACGCGGCAGCTACTTTAAATTCCAACCCTCAATTAGCTGCTAACTTCTTGAATTGCGCCACCGAACTTGAGTTAACCAACCTGCAGAATCTGCAAGCCATCCATGCTCTCAAATACTTGCAACAACCTCCAGTGGTTTTGGGATCATTGTTGCAATATTCCCCCGGCTATTCCAGGAACGGTACCACTACAAACCAGGTGAGAAATTCTAACAGAATTCAATAAAATTTCACTTAAAACTGTTGATTGTCATTTGTCTTTACACTATACAAAACACAACGAAAAAAAAAACGCGCGCATATCTATTTCAAGATGGCACCATATAAAGGAGAATTGTAGCGTTACACAACCGACGACAAAAATCTCACTAACTTAATTATTTTTTTTCTAATTAAAGATTATTTCTATATTTTTTTCTAAATATTTGTTGCAAATAGTTGCAAAAAAATTTAAAATGAGAAGTAAATTTATATTAAAATTGTTCATTCTACTGGGTGGACGAACATTACACCAATAATAGTCGAAACTTATTGTAAAGATTTTAATTCATTGACATTCCCTAACATTTAGAAAAGTTAAAGTTGGTGTGATACCTCCCTTATTGTAGCCGTTTTTTGACGACGAATCGTTTTCAACATGGTTTTCAAACCGTTTTCGTATCTGACGTTATTGTTTTATGTCTCACCAAATACTTAGTTTCAAATGGAAAAATTGTTAAAAATTACCGTAAAGCAAATTAATGTATTGCATTTTTAAAGAAATAGTTATGCTATTTTTTATAAAATTATTACAAAATTCCATCGTAAAAAGAACATTAAAATGGAATATTTTTTAAAGAAAAAGTAAATTATCAATTTCTATTTGTAATATTGTCATTTTCAATATCACAGAAAATTTACAAAGTTCTATTAAGTACAACTACACCCTCCCTACTTCGAAAATGTTTTGAAGCTTTACTGCCGGCTGGTTTGAAACTATTTCAAAACGATTTTAGTGTGACATCATTGTTTGCACCATTTTCAATCGAGAAAATGGCATGTTTTAAAACACTACGAACCAGCATAACACCGGTGTGTTGCCAAAAAATAACTAAATCTGTTGTATTTCAAAAAATGTCAATTTTAATTATTCAATTATTATAAATGAGAACGTAACAGGAAAAGGAAAAATAAAACATAAAATTAAAAATATGTGTTTCACGTATGCCCACTATTTTCATGTTAAAATGATTTACACTTGCTGCTTTTTGTATTACGTATTAAGGCTGGTTTATGCAACTTTTCATAAGGAATAAGAATAAAACATAGTGATAATACATAAGGCATAAGAATAAAGTACGTTCATGCACTTCTCGTAAGACATAAGTTTCAACCAATGACAGAAGAGATGGCGATTAAAATTAAATTCGTGTAATCAGGAATACCAACACTTAAAAATAAAATGCACTTTAAATTTTTTTGTTTGACATTAACAGTGATTTAATAGTTCGAAAATTTAAATTGAAGTTTGGCAGAGGAATATTCTCATTATTTTTATTACTAAATCAAATAAAATAAAGTCTTTTTGATCCATTTTTAAGATTTACAAAATCAACAAAACCAAACCTAACCAAAACTTTACGAAAACCATATACCTATTAGTAATATACCGCTGATCCCCTATCTTCCCAATGTAATTGCCATACGTTCAAGAAAGCGTAATAGAGATATATCTTGCATCGCACACAGTAGGTATATGACGAAAACAAACCTAGACAAAGTTTAGTAGCTTTTGTTATTTTAAGTAGGCAGTGTCACTACAGTCAGCGCATGCGCTCTTGCCAATTTTTGAGGTAAGACAATACATAAACATAAGATATAAAATTTGCTCATTTCTTATGACTTATGTTTATGTCTGTTATGTTTATGTTTTATTCCAAAACTGCATAAACGGTTAAACGTATATGTGTACATTTATATTTTATGTTTTATTCCTTATTCCTTATGAAAAGTTGCATAAACCAGCCTTTACACTTTGAATCAGACTTTTTTTATTTAAATTTTTTTAAAAAGATATTGTACAATATCAAAAACGTGATTTACAAAACAGCATTTATTATGTATAAAAAATATTGTACAGAATAAGTAAAAATATAAGAAACAATAACAAGTTACATTAATTACATTATCAGTTATAGCGACTTCTGGTTCTAGCGCCGAAATTTTGTGTTCCCTTCGATGTCGTCATAACCAGATTTTATTGTAACACATTTCATAATAAATTTAACAAAAAATCATACATTAGTGCACAAAAATTCTGCGTTATAAATTCAATATAATATACCAGTATAGTCGTTTTACCAACGAAGTTAAACAGATTTAGTAGTTCTTGAAAGTATTCCCACATGGGAAACATACGATTTTTCCTGCACTGTAAATCTGGAATGTTAAATAACAATTGCAGAACAAGTGATTTAAATCAATTATTAATATTATTATTTTATATCAATCTGATTTAAATTTGATAGTATTACCAAATTTTATAATTTTTTCTGTAGATCCATCTTCTGTAATAATTTATTTTATGGAAGTTTACTTATTATTTGAGTGATTTCAGTGGAATGATTTGCAGAATCTCTTCAATTTAATTGGTCAAACCCCTTCCGAAGCGACTTGTTTGGACAGGGCTGCCCGATTCCATCGCACTTCTGCCTGTACGTATTTCTCATACGTAATACGTTTTCCTTTTCATTATTAAACATTATTTTCCAGCTCTGTATGACGCAACCTGCACTTGGAGCGGCGTCCTTCCCCAGCGTTCTCAAAAACCAACTGGATACTCCTCAAAAGTAAGTTTATGTACTTTACGTTAACTAATTGTCCTATTATTATATTGAAAACAGTTTAATAATATAAAATTTTATTAAACTGTTTTTGGTACTTTTGTTCTTGTAAAGTTGGTACTTCTAATAATTGCACCCCACTTTAAATGCCAAATTGATAACCTCAAATATTTTTAAATGTTTTTTAATACAATTTGTATTATTTCTGAGTATGAAAACCGAATATACAAAACTAATTTAAAAGGATTTTAAAATTTCATAACTCATAATGTATAGATTTATAAATATTTGCATATTTTAAAAGCATATTGACAGATAAATGTGCCCAACTTCATTACCATATTTCACATTTATATCCCTAGATTACAATGTTATTTTTTTAATTGAAAATTTTAAGATTTTTATTAAATAAAGTGCAGAAAAGTATAAAAAATCATGATTTATTTAAAAAAATCAAAAATCATTGATTTTTAAAAAAAATCAAATAAATCATGATTTTTTATTTGTTTTAATTTTTAAAGATCTGAGTATTACTGTACTTTTTAATTATTTTTTACTTTTTAATAGTTTTAAAAAGCAATATGAATATTTTATTTCATAAACGAAAACGATATTTGTAATAAAACCAAAACGATTAATCTGAATAGAACTAGGAAAAGTAACAAAGAATTTTTACTTTTAGTTCATATTTAAATTCTTATATTTTCCTTCTATTATATGAGAATTAAAATGGCACAATACCATTTAATTTTAAGTTATTATTTACAGAATACATTTCAGTTATTATTAATTGTTTCGTAGTAAATAATTAAATTATTATATTTTTTTATTTTTGATAAAAATAAAAATTAAATCAAATGATTTAAATCAGGTCAACTTTGATAGTAATATACTATTTTTTCTTTTTTATATTTGCATTGTTTAATTTGTTGTGTAGGTATTCTTAGGTGGAGTTCCATGGGACATTTCCGAACAGCTTCTCATCCAAACTTTCAAGCAATTCGGCTCGATCAAAGTCGAATGGCCGGGGAAAGAAAAGCAAGCCTGTCAACCCAAAGGCTACGTTTACATCATTTTCGAATCGGAGAAACAAGTCAGGGCTTTACTTCAGACTTGTACTCATGATTACGTTAACGGAGGAAGCTGGTTCTTTAAGATTTCCTCCAAGAGGATGAAATCCAAAGAAGTAAATATCTAATTGAGGACGTATACATTTCATCTTCCACACATGTTATATTGCTTGACATTGTATCTTGCACACTTTCATTCTTGCAAAACTTTTATCGTGCACACTTTTAACCCGCTATACAAATTATGTTGCACTCATTTTATCTTCCAAATCATTTTATCATCCACACAGTTTATCTTCCACTCATTTATGTTCCACACATTTTATCTTTTACATATTTTATCTTCAGTAAAATTTAATACCGGATATTTCTTCTAATTATAAATATGTAAATTGCATGGGCAATAAAATGAATGGCAGGTACAATGGGGAACTTTAGCGTGGTTAAAATTACATGTGAAATATCTTTAGTCGTAATTATATGAATAATTATAACTTAAATTGTAATTGAAAGATAAAATTATGTTGTCAATTATTTACAATTAATGATTTATCTTCGAGCCACACTGACATCACAAGTGAGTTATGCGCTTGCGCAGAAGGGATGGTAAGACCTGACTTTTTGAACGTAGATTGTATTTTGAGGCATTACACTACACGCTTCTCTGTTGCCATGGGAACCCAGAGCGCGCTGTTTAAGATAGACGATACGTTCTCCGCGAGCCACACTCACGTCATTTTTGTATAAAATTTAATTTTTTGAGAAATCTAGGCATCTTTGGGTGAAATAAAATGTAGAATATCACTTTTGAGGGCAATTTAGATAAAATAAAAAAATAAAAAATACGCTAAACTTCTCCATTACAGTGTTTTAAAGATCAAACGTTGGCGAAGATAAAATGTGTGGAAAATAAAATGAATGAAAGATAAAATGAATGAAAGATAAAATGTGTGAATGATAAAATGTGTGAATGATAAAATCTGCGCAAGATAAAATGTATGTTATATGCCAATTCTGAACAAATATGAAAGTCTTACATAACTGAAAATCTGTCAAAAACTGACAAAAACGCATCTATTTTTGTTGATTAATATAAAATTATACATAAGAGTGGCTACTTTCGTTGCGATATTGTTCATTATTTACAGATTTACAAATCTGTAAATCTTACAGATTTGTTCAGAATTGACCTATAAAATAACTTTTCTTCGCGGATTAAAACTGTGGAGGATAAAAGGTGTGCAAGATTAAATGTCTGAAAGATACAATGTCGAGCAATATAACATGTGTGGAGGATAAATGTATACACCCCTATAATTGTAAATGTTGAGCAGGAGTAATGAGTTTGTTTAGGTGCAGGTGATCCCGTGGATCATAAACGATTCGAACTTCGTGAAGTCGACCTCGCATAAGCTGGACCCGACCAAGACCGTGTTCGTGGGCGCCCTGCACGGAATGCTGACTGCCGAAGGGTTGGCTAGAATCATGAACGACCTGTTCGAGGGCGTGATTTACGCTGGAATCGACACGGACAAATACAAGTATCCCATTGGCTCTGGAAGAGTCACGTTCAACAACAACCGATCCTACATGAAGGCTGTGACGGCTGCTTTTATTGAAATTAAGACTGCTAAGTTCACCAAAAAGGTCAGGAAATGTCTTACATATTTTATTATTCCATCGTATGTTAAAATTGCTCAATCTCTCCAAAGTTACGTTAAAAATATTTTGCGTGAAGTTTTAATATTTAATTTTATTAATAATTCCCAAATTAAAGTTACAATAACACAATATCTTGACATTATGTTATTATTACAAACAAAATAACAATATTTGAAATTTAATAATCAATTTTATTTAATGCCGACAAAATAACCCAATTCTTCAAGTAGTCTAATCAAATTAGACAAAAAAAAAGTTTAGGAACTTTGCAAGCTACAGTTTTTCTAAAATATCTTGGGAATTATTGAATTTATCGAAAAACTAACAGAATACATAATTGTATAGAATAAATTCCCTACAAAAAAGGTTCAATTCATTTTTTCGTAGTGTCAATAATTTTGGAAAGGGGAAAAAATTGAAGAAAATAAAAATCCGGTTTTATGGAAATTACGCAATAAAAAGTATAACTATTATTAATAATTTTAAAACTATAAATACATTCAAACATTGGATTCGTCCGAACGAATATTGGTTTCTGCACATTTCCCTTCTCTTAAGTGATAGAGATAGACTTCCAAGTAAAATGTTATCTGGGCATGTAACTGCACATAGCGAGACATATCCAGTTTCACTAATTTCTTTATTTATAATATTGAGTATAGATGCAAAAGATAATAACTATCTATCTCCAAAACTATTGACATTACGACAAAAATGAATAGGATCTTTTTTGTAGAGAATTTATCTTAGTTTAATTTTGAATACGGTTAGTTTTTCAATGAACTCAATAATTCCCAAGATATTCAAGAAAAAGAGAAAAAAATGTAGTTTTAAGTGGCTCATCCCTCACTCATGGAGGCCTTTAGTCAGTATATTCGAATTAACAACTGTGCCAAGATTTGGGAATTTTCTTTTCCATTTTAGCTAATTTGATTGGATTGTTAATTGGATTGACATTAAAAAAATAAGATGACCGACCGATAAATGAAGTATAGCTCTCCTCACTTCAATCTCTCTTTATCTCAGCTCAGTTGTTATAAAACGAAAGGTGAAAAGAAAATGAGTTGTTGACTTTAGTCAAATCTGTTATAATTTGTGCTACGATTCGTTGTGGTTTTTTATGTTTTTTTATTACTGTTATATATCATTGAACCACTGTTTTTAAAATCCCCTTTTCGGTTATCTTATATACGTCCTAATTTCGACTTCGCAAAATATTTGGTTATACCGGGTGTCCCAGCTCGACCGACACATGAGAGATTTACATAGGAAATCAGTTAATTATGAATAATATCTCCCCAGTACAAGATATTAACTTGAAATTGTGTATGCTTATTGGAGAATATTATTTCTATGAATTAGAGTTATTTGAAATATGTAATTTCGTCTGCAAGACGAGATTTATTAAATTATAAAATCTAACATTTTCGTTCAAAATCAGTCAGCCATGGAAATAAAAGAAAATATCTGTGACAGTTCTGACAGTTAGTGACATGCCATTGTAGATATTTATATTTTTGTAATATTGGTATATTATTTAACAAAAAGAAAAACTGAATTCAACTTAAATAATATTAAAATACAGGGAATAAGAATTAAAATCAGTGATACTTCACTAAACTGTCAGATAAATATTTTCTTTTATTTCCATTAGATTTTAAATTTAATAAATCTCGCCCTGCAGACGAAATTGCATATTTCAAATAAGTGTGATCCATAGAATTTATATTCTCCGATAAGTATACAAAATTTCTAGTTAATATATTGCACTGGGGAGATATTATTCATAATTAACTGATTTCTCATGTAAAACTCCCATGTGTCGGTCGAGCTGGGACACCCGGTATATCATTGAGCCACTGTTTTTAAAACCACCTTTCGATTGTTATTTTATACAAATCCTTCTAATTTCGACTTGTCAAAATATTTGGTTATATACTTGCGTTTTAGCGTCATTTCTACAGCTATTGGTAATTTTGTGCAGGTTCAGGTGGACCCGTACTTAGAAGACTCCCTGTGCTCAGTGTGCGCCGTCCAGCAAGGCCCGTACTTCTGCCGCGAGATGCTGTGCTTCCGCTACTTCTGCCGCACGTGCTGGCAGTGGCAGCACTCGCAGGAGTCCTCGTACCGCACGCACAAGCCGCTCATGCGCAACTCCAAGACGGCGACCATCGTGGGGCTCAACGTGGAGGCTGCCGGCAGCGCCCCGTCGCCCCCCGCGCCCACCGGAGCCGCCGCCCCCGCCGTGCAGAACTGAGCACGTAAGCGACACGTGAACACGAGTTTATATGTGGACATTGCTTGGTATCTGTATCAAGCTCTAGGTTTTAAATGTCGCTTTTACATCGCCCTAGGCCTAGGGCCCGACTTTTAATTTTGGAGCGCACGGACCCTGAATGGAACTCGGCCAATAATGCCCCGTTTTGATTCAGAAAAATATTTACTAATATTTATTTTTTTATTTTTGATCAAATTAAATTAAAAATTCGTTGAAATTTTATGGTTGAGATTTTTGGCATTGTTGGGGGAGTTTCGTGTTTTATATTGAGTTTTGATGAATTTGTTGTTGATTTTGCCGTGCGCCCGAAAGCTCTTCTGATCTCATTCTATGCTTTCTTTTCTTTACTGTAGGCGTAGAGAAATTACAAATCGTATTTTGTAAGTTTTTTGATGAATTTTTTATGATAAGGATTGTAAAAGTAGCTCAGCACTGCTCTTTACACTGATTTAGTTTTTATTGAATACGTACCGGGTTTTATAGATGATTTACGTTGGGTGTGAAACTGAAATCCCATCCCGTTGTCGAGTAAGATTGTGCCCAGTGCTGGCTGCGTTAGCCTTGGTGTTAAGACTGACTTGTTGACGATTTTGCTGCGATTACGGTCTTACGAGTTTGGATTTCATAGTTGTTAAGGGGTTGTTATATTTTGGAAAAATAACCATTTCTAATCTTTTTATTCCTTTTTAAAATTGAACTTGAAATGGTAACTTTCAATATGGATATTTTATAATATTAATTTAACTTTTTAACTGATCATTTGTTTGATATAAATTTGAAACTGAATTTAAAGCGACGCAACTTTTACAGTTGGTTATTTTTCCCGCAGCCCATGTTTAAGTTTTTTTATTATTTATATTTTGGTAGTGCAGTTGCACTATGTTTACTTATATATTTTTATTACTCTGGTCACATATTGTTGAATTCATATGATGAATTTTCTTTTAGATTAAACAGTATATACATGTTATAGATGAATTGAGCTAGTTATGATTTGGTTGACAGTAATGGTGAAGGGATAAGTGATGTGTGTGGTTCGTGGTCTTCCATCCGCCCTGCATGGTCTCCTTCCACTGATACTACCAGTTTCTCCAAGCCAAAGCGATTCGTGTTCCTTGTATGTTATTTATTTATTTATTCCGTGCGTTCATTGCCTTTTAGTTAATGTTTTATTATGTAATGTCGACCGAGTGTCCATTTTATAATTGTTCCTTCGTTATTGTGATTGTACCGTTAAGAGTTTTAAGTTTTTATACAGGCAGTTGCCGTTTTAACCGTAGGATATCCAGTGTTGGGATTTTTTAACAAAGCCAACGGAAATTTTAAAGGTTTTTATTTGGGTTGTTTTATGGAAAATATCGCCTATTGTACATAAGCTCAAAAGAACTCTGTTTTACATTTTACCCGTTTTTAAACACCCCTTAAAATTTTAAGCACACAACACGCTGGATATCTTAGGACTTGGTGGTTCCCAAACTTTCACATTTCCAAAATATTAAATGTTTTTGATGTTGGGGCGTAAAACTCGAGGTTGCCATTGTTTGTTTTTGGGAAGCACTGTTTTTATGTTGTTTTACGTGTTATCATACATCCATTAGAGACATTTCACTAACATTGTTTCTAAATAAACATGTTTAAATCACTTTCCGTTTTTCAATGTGTAGTCGTAGTTTTAGATCTTTGTTTTTGTTATCTTTGTGATCATTCCTTTCCATATTGTATTTTTATAATAAAGACGTTTACTGATAGATATCCATCATAAAAGCAATACTTCGTTTTTACGCATTGAAATATATAACTATATTTTAAAATAAACTATTTAAAATTATCCTCCTTGTTTTTATTTGTAAAAATATATACAAATCCTTGTTATACAATTTCAGGCAAGTAACAAAAATTCAACAAAATACCACAACCATTCAAACACCGTTAAAATTTGTAAACAGGTAACTTAAAATCAGTCAATAAACTTAAAAATACTAACAGTTATTTCAGGTAAAATCTTTTTGCGTAAATCTGATAGATTCCTAATACTGAGGAGACTGTTCCAATTAGACCCACGTGCCACGTTTTCAGCTTCGAGGACCACAAGAATCCAGGGGGCAAGGTGCTTATTGCGTGAACCAAATCTAGAGATAATCGTAAACAGGTTAATGCTTCCATTTTTTGCTTTCCGATTAGTTTTTCAATTGTTTCTCTGAAAATACATTTTTATCAATAATTAGCTTACATTGTCCAAATTATCAGCAAAATAATTCATTTTTTCGAATTTCATAATAAAAAATGAGATAAGAAAAACATATATTAAAAACAAATGACGCTGTGGGCACTTGGTGAAACAAGTGAAACCAAAATCAATAGTTTTAATTTTAGCAAAAAAATTTTTTTCTCCTACACTTTACTTAACTTAACTCTAATCTCTGAATTTATTTTAGAACGTAGCCCAAAACGATCGTAGCGCCAGTGTATTCTAAGTAGAGATGACATCACAACACAGCGTAAAACTTTAATAATTCATATTTCGTTTAAATTTAAAAATGGAATTTGTTTTAATTGTTTTTAATATATAGGCTAGAATCGAAAGTTGGGCACATGGTTTTATTATTATTATAACAGATACAAAAATATACTAAAAAAAAAAAGTTGTAAGAGACCAAGGGGGGCATTTGATTATAAAATAAATATATTTTATTCTATAATCAAATGCATTCCTTTGTTATTTTGTATATTTTAGTATCTAATAAGTTCGGAGTAAAATCAAGTGTAATTTTCGATTCTACCCGTATATTATTTTGTTAAATATATAATAAAAACTTATTTTTTGGATAAAATTCGCCTTACTTGCATTCATTTTCAACATTTAACTTCACTTTGCTTTGTTGAAGATAATTAAAGTATCTCAAAGACTTCATAAGTGTTAAATAAATAGAAGCGACCCAAAATATAGAGCTAACAACATCCCATTTCTCTCCATCCGAGTCTATAAGTTTGTGCTCTGCTAACCAAGACATTTTTTCAATAGGATAATAAACTTGGTCGATAATATTTGTTAAAACGCCAATAGACGACATGAATTTATCCGGCTCCTAAAAGTATTGTGATAAACAAAACTCTTTTCATTGAAGAAGCTATACTTCTTTTCCAAATCCATATTCTAAAGTATATTTAAGCATTGGTAAATCGTCAAACAGGCGTAAAACTGCCCGAGTTTTAGACATTTGTGAACTAAATATACTGAATTTCTTTGCAGTGGTTTCATTTTCGGATAGGCCTCCTATAAGCTTTGTTGTGTAACACAAAGTTCTTAACACCTGCAAGAATTGATAATTAAAACAATGACTTTCATTTATACTTCAATAAATACCTTATCTCGGCCCTTGTAAGAGTCCAGCAAATCACAAACCTCTTCTAGAAGCATATTCGCAAGTTTGGACATAGTTTAGACTTTACACTTTATTTTTATGGCACTTTTTATCACTTATCATAAAACAGCGCTGATATGAATTGAAAGCATATGTTGTATAAAATATGCAAAGGTAAATGTATTTTGACGTGTACGCATATTTCCTGTTACTTTACCTTGCAAGAAATTGTCACACCCCTCGTATATGTCATTTTTAAATTCTGCAAGGTTATGTTAAGAAACCGCATTCCGATCAAGAGGAAATAGAAATTATGCATGATTGAAAATGAAATTTATTGGGAAGTTCTTGTCCTAATTTTCTCTATCATTATTATTTATAAATAAATTAACACATAATCAGTAAAAGTTATACAGGGTTTTCCAAACTTTACTTTCATTATAATTGAATTTAATAAGGCCAAATGATTATTTAAATTGCATCTTATTAATTATTTATATATGTAACAATACATTTTATATGCATATATAACAAAATCAAATAAATATGAATGATTTTTAGATATATTTTGCTACAATTTGAGTACTTCTGGAAAATATAGGGAAAATTACTTAACACTTGTCAAAAGCCGACGAACATGGTTATGTGATATTTGTAGAAATGATTTAAAATAAGTGTTATATTTATAAAGATGTGTATAGATGTTACTTTTTAATTGTTTTCTACATATTACTCTATAAATCAATTAAGATCTTTAAGAAATATTGAACCAAATCAGTACTTTTTAAGGTTATACTGTTTTTTCTTTCTACAAAATGTTTAATTTAAGCAAATTATCACTCCGTTGTATGCAAAACTCATCGTTGAGACCGCTTCTACGTGTAGCTAGTTTCTCAACGGCTAGACCGACTGTTATTGTTCAAAATGCCATAGAAAATGTGACAGAAGGCGCTCCAACTACAACTTCTACAGAAGAAATTAAAGGAGAAACACTTCCTAAACATACAATTCAGAAAGTTAGGGAAATTAAAAGTGGAGGATTAGTTGCAGCCGCTTTTGCTTCTCTCCAAGAGGAAAATTTGACTTCAACTATAAAAACACGACCGAATTACACCGACAAAAGAATAGCAAAGGCTACTAATGTGAATGATTTGCTTAGCATTCACGAGGACAATATTATTTCTCGACAAAATGCTCTTAAGGTATTTAACTTAAAATAATTAATAACTAAATTTGAGAAATTATTTTTTAGATTGTATCAATGTTGGCACAATGGTCAGCATCAGGAAGAGTTAATATATCCGAATTTGAGAGTGATTCTCGATTTATAAAACTCTGTAAAATTTTAAGTCGCGGAAACAACAAAAATTTCGCTAATTCTAGGCCTGCAAAAGGCGACGATCTTTCTATGGTTTTAGGCGTAACAGGAGACGATGAAGCTGCTAAATTAATAGCCAGCATTACTCTTCCTCAAATGATTAAAGTATAAATTCCTAATTACAATTTAAAAAACATTAATAAAAGTTTTTGTAGGTTATGTCAACTTTAGCGCAGAAAAAACGACGATCGACGCCTCTTCTACGATCTCTCGCTTATAATATAAGTCGAAGTACAACCAAACTAGATATAAAACAATGTGCAGACGTTTTATATTGCATGACAGTTTTAAATTTTCCGGAAAATGTACTTCTGGAGAGAATTAGCAACGATTTGGTTGATGGGTTAGAAACAAATAACGATCGGAGTGCTGTGATTGGTTCTTTGTTGACTAGCCTAGGCCTACTACGATACAGAGACGCTGGTATGATATTTTTTTTATTAAAAATATTTTTATTTGGTATTTGGACATCCGATCTTACCATATTTAGAAAATTATAAAAACTTGAAGTTTGATGTTTTGTTATTTGAAAAAATTGATTGTATTTTGGTCAACCAGATATGACACTGAAATATATCTCTGATTTTTTTACAAATTATATTATTATAAATAAAAAAAAATATTTTTCTATGAGTTTGCATTAATACTTTTTACATTTAACTTCCAATTAGTAAATAAAATTTTATAAATATATTAGTTTACAAACTTTGGCAAACAAGTACAGAAAGTTTCCTATTTCCCATGAGGTGTGAAATTTTGACACGAGACGAAGTCGAACGCTGGGAATAACATAATTCTGCACAAGTGGCACACTATACTTTTTCTTTGACCACACTGCTAAGCGTTAGAGAACAGAAATACATGCACGAAAGCTATTTGACATAAAAAGACAATATGGCGCACGTCAGCGACAAAATATAACTAGACAAAACATTCTCTATCCTTCCGTATTGAATGTTTTATTTTCGGTAAGTCATAAAGACAAAATAGAGATAGATTTTTTAATGAAAGTATTGTTCGGGCATTGCTCGCTAGAGGGACCAGTTTTGTTGGCATTATTTTCTCTTATGTATCATTATTTTCTTTTTTGTTTTGTTAATGAAGCGTTACATTTGAAACATATATTTAAAACTTGGAATTCTAATGTGAATCTTAAGAGCACGGGCGCCTCTAGTGAGCAATATTCAAACAATATTAATAGATATTGTCTATCTCTAATTTCTCAGTCGGGTTACCGAAAATATAAGAAACCAAGTGAAGTGTGAAGTTTTGCCTAGTTATATTTTGTCGTTGGCGCACGTAACCTTACAAATAGTATTTTTACACATGTGTAGAAATGATATTTCTCACACTACTCATGCGCCGTGTTGGCAAAATTGAGAAATGATTTCTCACACTACAAAACATTCAAGCTTTATATAGTGTGAGAAGTGTACCAGATTCTATAGTGGTTGCAAAAAAAAGAAATATATGAATTAATTAAACGATTAATAACGAGAGGTAATATTTTTTACAGGAGTTTTGGATGCGTTAAGCGAATGGATTGTAAAACATAACAATGTTTGCCGTCCTCAAGATATTGCTGCTTTAATTCAAACTTTAGCAGTTTGCAATTATCAACCATCTAATTCAGAAAACATCTACAAGGTATAATTCCAGTATTGTTTTTTTTACATTTAATAATTAGTTTTTTCAGATATTAATTCCTCAATTAAATATGAAAGACTACCCCAAACCTTCTAGCTGGTTGGATGTAGTCTGGTCTTTAGTCGTTTTAAATAGAGCCACAAACGAACATATTGCTTCAGTGTTAAATCCAGAATTCATTACGAAATTACAAGGTAACATAACATTCAATAAATGTAAATATATTTAATGATTTTATTTCAGGTGACACAAATTCGATACCTCACGCAACAAAAGCAAAACTACTAAATATAAATGGGGCCGCACAATTTTTAATGCCAAATTATTCAGGGCCGCGTATAGAGGAATCATCGTCGCTTAGAATTATGACCATAACCAGACCGAAGGAAAAACAAATTATGGTAACTTCAATGCTGGATTCGCTAGGAAGTTTGTTTTCCTCTAGTAGTTACTTAAAAGTTAATAGCAATTCTGGCATGGGATTTTTAATAGGTAAATATTATTCCTTACCTTTCTTTGAATATTGAAAAAATAATAATTTAATCTGTAATAGTAACAGACAAAATATGTTACTTTGTTTTGCGCTATCAAAAGTTAATTCAATAAATTAAACATTTAGATATGAAAACGGGAAAATATATGTTTTAAAGTTATGCAATAGTATGGTTGAGAAATATAAAGCATTTTGAAATTCGTGACGTCACAAATGCCAGTTTAACTGCCAAAAAAGATCAAAATAATCCACAGAACAGTCTTCGCTGTTTTGAAAGGCAACAAAATAAATATCTGATTTAATAAAAACATGCGAATTACAAATAATAAAATGTTTTGATATTAGCTTTATGGTTTTTTTTTGCCTGTTTTTGTTTCGCCAAAAATAACATTTTTTCAGTTAAGTTCCGAGTTATAGTAATATTTACTATTATAATATTTCAATTAAAAATAAAGACGAAAACATTCATGATCAATAAAAGGGAAATAAAACTGAAATTTATTTTATGGTTTAGTTCTGGTTTGATGCCGTGTTTTGAACAGAGTCGTATTAAAATAATTTCATGTGTTTTTTTATTTTTACATATATTTGCTTTCATATATAGTTATTTGTCAAACTAGAGAGGAAAGCGTATCTTTTTACCACTCGAGCTCGTGAGGCATTCGAGTGAGAGTGGAAAAAGTGCTTTCCTTTCGTGTTAGACACAACATTTTTTTCACGACATATTTCAAAAATCCATTTATTTGAATGAATAGGCGCAGCAATATGATAAGTTAAGTTATAACTGTACTGTAAACTTTGACGTTTACCGATGCAGTTGTTTATTTCCAATATGTCAATTTAAGTTGTTAAATTGCGAAATAATGTGAAAAAAGAAAAGAACATGACATAATTGCCATAATATCATTATTAAATAAAAAAATTTAATATAACTATGAATTTTTCCAATATTACGTACTATACTGTTGGTAACACTGTACATTTTCCTCTCTACAGAGGGAAAAGTAACTTTCCTCTCTATATCGCGAGAAGAAAGTAGAGCTTTCTATGCATGTCGTGAAAAAAAAATATTACATACCTATTGTTTTAAGAAATTCTAATTATAAACTAGTAATAGATTAGTTAAATTTTCATGACATATCTAGCAGTACAATAGGTAAAATAGATATAAACGTAGTGATGTCTATTTGTAAATTTTTATATTATCATACTTGATTTAATTCTCAATAATAATTTGAATCATAAGTCCTGAAAAAACTTTTGCAAGAGCGAATTTATTTTAACAGGTCGAGCTGAAAACGAGGCCTGCCAAATGCAATATCTCGCAAAAGAATTTCTTGGCGTGTGATACACTCTTACAATATGCAATAAATATTATTACTTCAAATTTTATACGCAATAGGTTTTTATATTGGTAATATTTTCAATTGACATGAATTTATAAACAATTCACTTGTTTTATTGAAAAAAATTTGTTGTTCTAACCTAAAAAATAACGAATGTGAAGTGATATTTTTGAACAATTAACGTAATTGTAATCGTAAAACACGAGTATTATATGAATAATGAATCAAGTAGTTTTAATTAATGTTTTATATGTTTTATACATACAGAGAATTTCTGGACGATTTTCAGTCATGTATGTCATATTGGACAGAAACACGAAATAGTTATTTATATCACTAGTACAGAAACTGAAATTTTGCGAGAGCGAGCTTATTTTGCAAATAATGCGAGATCTCGCAAAAGAGTTTCTGGGCGTGTGATAGACAAGATTTTTTGTGCCGATGCACTTTTAATTTATTAAAGAAATATTATTACTAATTACAATTTTATACATTATTGTTTTTTATGTTTGTAACATTTTCGGTTTACATGGATATATAAACAATTCACTTGTTTTATTGACATTTGTTCTAATCTAAAAAATTAAACGAATATGAATTGATATTTTTCAACAATTAACGTAATCATAATCGTAAAACACAAGTATAATATATGATTAATAAATCAAAATTAGTGGTTTTAATTAATGTTTTACATTTTCAACAAAATAAAATTAAAACTTTTGATAGAATGTAATGCGAATATTTTTAAATTGGCATATCTACATTTTGCCAGCCTAGGCCGGTAAACAGAGAGTTTCTGGACGATTTTGAGTTCTGTAATACTAATCATAATGGGATGGAGGCGCGAAAAATAATTTTAAATATAAATTATTTTGAGAAAACTCCGCTCCGATTCGAATTACGCAGAGCGTAAGATCTGAGGTTCAAATCCCAACTTCATCAATCTTTAAATAAATAAAAATATGGCTGTTCGAATTGTTAGGATCCCACTATAAGCTGTAGGTTTTTTTGTAGAGTCTATAGGCTTTATCAATAAAATGCAAGTATCAATAAGTACTAAAGTTCATAATTCCGTGTTCCATCTAGGAATATTGTGGAACAGATGATGAAAATAATTCGTTATTAATTTATTGTAATTAAAAAAATATTGAATTTAGTCTTAAAAACCTTAGCTATGACGTCTCATATTTTCGAAAAAATCATAACTTATTAGAATTTTTAACCGGAATTTTACCAGTAATTTGAAACATTTTTGACTAGATGGCGAATGTGTGGTAGACACAAAATGCAACCCAGTACCAGTAACAAAACCATTAACAGCAAAAGATCACCACAGGTACATATCTACTTTTGCTTTGTCCTATATATTTTAACAATTTTTTTGACAGAATTGCTATATTGGCGTACACGTACAACGACACGTGTCGAGCAGACGGTACCCCTCATGGAGCAAACGCCCTGGCAGCCCGACTACTTGTAGCCCAGGGGTACAAACTCATGATCGTCCCTTTCACAGAGTTCAACCCTTGGGATAAATTAGTGCAAAGGGTGCAGTATCTTGAGAATCAACTTAAAGCTGTTGCTAGAACAATTTCTGAATAATGTAGATAGTTATGTATATTATCAAGGTGCAAATAAATTTATCTGTAATTTATTTAACCCAATATGTACTTTTATTTATTTTTAAGTGACAAAAAATAGAAATTTTTAAATCAAAAGACACACCTTATTAAAAACAAGATTTGATTGGTTGATTTATATGGCTTGTCATTTTCTAGCCAATCAGAAATACATTTTATTTTATAAAAGTGGGTCAACAAGTTTTAAGTAAAATATTATTTTATAATTATGACACGGATTTTTTTTTAATTTTAAGTTAAAGTATTTGTTAAATACTATTATTTATACGAGGAAAAATGGAAAAATAAAAATCGCTCTGCATTTGTTTTGCTCCCCTCCGGCATTCAACTGTTTATCGCTGTACAGTAGCGCCACTTCATACGCGTGGCAAAGTCCTTAACCATCGTTATATAAATACCAAGCGCCTAAACTTTTAATAACTTTTAGGCGCTAAGCTCGGAAAGAAAGTGTTGCGATATCAAATCATGAATAGTTTACGATTAATTTTATCAAAAGCGGTTAGTAACTTGTATCTTATCAAATGTTTGTTCTAATTCTAAGTCAAAGTGAGAGATGAGTGAATTAAATGGTTTTAAAAATAGGTGAACGTGAAGCCACAAGGGCTCGTGAGGAATTTCTCCGCATCGCAGACACTTTTACAAAATGAGGGACCCAGACCAGTTACTATGCTCACGGAAGATGAACGGATGATGAAAGAAACTGGTAATTTCTTTTGTATTTTTTTAAAAATAATAATTTTGTGACAACAAATTTATATTTTTTGGTAAATTTGACACACCCAGTAATAAGTAAAAATTAGTTATTCTTCTCTCGTGTGAATTTTTAAAAAACAATAATCATTGTTTATTTCTATACACATGATTGATTATTACTTAATGTTCCAAGTTGAGCACATGTGTCTTCTAAACAAGACACTACATTTTAACTTTCACTGCACTCAGGGTCATACATATACACTTTTTTATTATTTATCTATAAATTTGCATTTATCATTTTGAATATAATCAAAAAAATATATTGCCACTATCAGTATGTCATTTGGCAATAAATCAAATAATAATAATATATAGAATATCTGTAATTATCTATTGAACAAATATAATACCCAGAAATAGGAAAAAATCATTTTCTTGCAATATTACGGATAGTTTCATTTTAATCTAAAAATTGGTATCATGCCGAAATCGTTCAAAACAGATTCTATTTTTTATCTAATGTGTGTAGTTCATGGTCAAGTTTCTCTGGCGTAATGTTGTAAAATTATGTTTAATTTACTTCAGAATATTTTTTCTCTAATATTTCAAAATGGACATATCTTGTTTTTATTACCTCATTAATATTATCAAATTACTGGAAATTCTGATTATTTAAAAAAATTGGAAATTTAGCCCAAAATAACAATAATTAATTTTTTTGTATTTTTCATAATCTGTACAATGCGGTTTTACACCATTCTTTTTTCTTAGAGAACAGAGTGAAATGAGAATATTACAGAAAAAGTGATAAGCAAGATATCAATTTTTAAAGTGAAACTTTTGTCCTGTGACGTTACATGTCTTCACCAGTGATAAATAAACTTAGTTGTACAGGATATTTATTGGTTATTATCATATTCCTATATTTATATATAAATTTATATGTATATAAATGAAAAAAATATTATTAGGTACAAATGAAATTAATTTTTTCTACGCCCATTATATAAAGTAGGATTTTCTAACACGTATTTCCCATAATCATGAGTTAAAGTGTAAAAAATCATTTCTCACGGTATTTACCCACAATGCGCATGTGCACTGTGAGAAATATCATTTCTCACAGCTATTGCCAACACTGCGCATGCGTGAAGGTATTCTTTGTGTGCGCCATATTGTATTTTATGTCAAACAGCTTTCGTGCTTGTATTTTTGTCCTGTAACGTTTAAAAGTATAGTCTTAGACTTCGTCTCCTGCCGAAACTTTTATATCTCGTGGGAAATATGCGACTTTCTGCTCTTCTTGTACAATATACTATTTTATTTCGAGCTATAATGTCCCAATTGGTTACGCCTCTTGCGTTAAACAGCACTCGACTAAAAACACTTACTTTTCACACTAGTTGCATAAATAACTATTTCGTAACAAAACAAAAACATACAGTAATATTTTGATACTGCCAGTCTAACGGGTACATCTCTTCCTTCCTTTTTATATTCTATTGCAAAATGATTATATTTCAATAATGGTACCGAACATTATTTTTCGATGTTTCAATATATGTATAAATAAATTGTAATCAATTATAAAGGTCATTAAGCATTATTTTTATATTAGTAAACAAATAATAAATAATTAAAATTTTCGTAATATAGAAAATAGTATAACAGGTGAAAAAGAGACAAAAATAGTAAACATCTAACTGGGGATACGACGTCACAGGAAAATACTCATATTTTTATTTAAATACTGATTATTTTATAAAAACATGTTTATCATTATGTTCTATTTAAACCTGTTATTAATTTTCAAAATAAATTTGTTCTTTTGGAGAACCCCTTTTAATTAATAATTGGTCAATTTATAAATGATTGATTTCAATTGCAGTTGCCAAGTTGGCGACAGAACAAATCTTACCCTTGGTCAGAAAAATGGATGATGCTGGAAGAATAGATCCTACAGTAGTCGATATGTTATTTGAAAATGGGGTAATATTATCCTAAGCTGTTTTAAAAATACAATATTAATTATATTTTTTACAGCTTATGGGTATAGAAATCCCTAGTGACTACGGCGGATCTGAATGCAATTTCATGACGACAATTCAAGTCGTGGAAGAAATATCGAAAGTAGATCCATCTGTTGGTATTTTAGTCGACTTACAAAACACTTTAGTTATTTCCCTTCTCCTTAAACTCGCAAACCAAGAACAGAAGGAAAGATACCTGCCACAATTAGCCTCCAAAATGGTAGGAAGTTTTTGTTTAACAGAACCATCGTCTGGATCTGACGCTTTCAGTTTAAAAACAACAGCAAAACAAGATGGTTCGGACTACATCATCAATGGCAGCAAAATGTGGATTTCAAATTCAGACATCGCTGGTTTATTCCTCGTCATGGCAAACTGCGAGCCTTCGAAAGGCTACAGAGGAATTACTTGTTTCTTGGTAGATAGAGACACACCTGGGTTCACAGTTAACAAACCAGAAGACAAGCTTGGAATCAAAGCTTCAGGAACTTGTATGTTGACTTTTGACAACGTACGAGTACCGGAATCCGCCATTTTGGGAGTTAAGGGACACGGGTATAAATACGCCGCGGGATTTTTAAATGAGGGGAGGATTGGTATTGCCGCGCAAATGTTGGGATGTGCACAAGGATGTTTCGATGCTACCATTCCTTACACGTTAGAAAGGAAGCAATTTGGCCAAGCTGTAGGAATGTTTCAGGTAAGATAACACTAAATGAGTACATATGAACTCAAACTAGGACTCAAAATAAAAAACCAAATCTATTTTTACTCAAAGAAAAATGTACTCTATTGCAAGATTGGTTTACGCAAATAAGTTTATCAGGGCCTTACAACACATCTTATCTTTTGACATTTGACTTAGATTTACAAATTTATTTACTTCTTATCTTATTTGCGTAAAATTCTCACCTGGTTCTTTAAATAACAATTTATTTTTTACTTTTACTACCGATTCAATTAACGTTTGTAATGGAAAGCAATAAAGAATGATAATTAACAATAAACAAAAGATAAACCTACAATTAAATTGATAATAACGGCAGTTTACGTATTTTAGCTATAATCAAATTAATAGATATGCTATTTTACTGTTTTTAATTAAATATGAATATACACAGAAATTTAGAACACGTGGTTCCGTATTTAGAATTGAATAAATGCTAGGTTACCAGTGGCGTAGATATAATTTCTATTTTTATTTATCAAACTACAGGTAGTTCTGAAATTATTGTCATAAATTTAACAGTATGTAGTATCACATGTATAAATTACGAAACAAAAAAGATTTTTTTTAATTTCGCATATTTAAGGGCAGTTTTCATTAAATTAACATTTTTGGTACCACTGGACCACTGGCAACATATTTGGATTCTTTATATATAAAAACATAATGGGAGTCCTCCACTATTTTCTTATATTTTTGTATGAAACTTGATGAAATTTGAAAGAGTCAATGGTATTTCCAACTCTTAATTGTTCTTCATTGAACTATAATTATTTTTTAAAGTTACTGTGACGTAAAAGTATAGATGAAATTGATCTCAAACAATGGGACTCGGACAAAACTATTCCCTGGTAAAATTAATTAATTTATGATTTACTTTACTAACAATATAAATTTGATTATTCTTTGTATATTGTTATGCAATATGTACAAAAATATGTTTTATAAAATTAAATTTACAGTTTAGGAGTATAAAGTTTGAGCATTTGATTGCCACTGACATAATTACGTCATTTATTTCATTCAACTTATCTTTAATTTTTCTCTTCTATGTTACAGTAATCAAATTATTATGAAATAAAATAGAAATAAATTAATCAAAAATATTAAACCAAAACTATAAATATATTGCTCACTCGATAACTGTCATTGTAAGATTAGCTATTCATGCTATTTCCAATAGGATAGATGTGCAAGAGAGAGATACAGAGAGACAACGTCAGACTGTGACGTAGAAGAATATATGCTTAAAATCTAAAAATATAAAACTAACAATGTTTTAAAACATTTTTCGTGTCAATTATGTTTTTCTTATCTATTTTCAATGTTACTAACATTTTACTCAATTTTCAATTATGGTGGGGACTCCATTTTCAGTAAAAAAACTAATTAATTAATTAAAGTATTTATTACTTATACAACTAATTTCGAATGTATTTTTGAAATAAAATTAAAACAGCAGTAAAAAAGTTTTCTTAAGAAATTTCGAATTTAAAAAAAAATCCGTTTCGTAACTTACACGTCATATTATATTCCCTTTCATTTATGTCATTTACTAAAAAAACACCCTGTAAAACCGGCCACAAGAAATGAAAATTTATAAGTTAAAAATATTATTATTATCATATTGTGAAGTATTTTTTCATATGTACTTTGTTGTACAAGATACTATCTTACATTTGTACGTTGTTTCCAAATTATAGTAATTCACATAATTAGTCCTTTTATTTGCACGCATATGCTTTCTGTCAATAATATCATCTGGTATTAATTTTATCAATTTATTTCAATTTTTAAATTAAAAGCATCATGAATAAATTACTTATGTAATCCATTGAATATATATAACACTGTAGATAAATGATAAACATATATTTAGAACAATCAGAAAAGGAACTTGGTAACTCATATATTTATCTCTTAAAAATTGTTAACGCAATAAATGCAAATAGATAAAAGGTCATAAATGAAACATATGGAGTAGTAACAAATATTTGTTATCTATTTAAATTAAATCTGTGACGACATGAATTATTTTTTTCATTTAAGACGAAATTTTAATTTGTAATTGTTTATTTTATTAATTATCAATTGGTTAGAATTATTTTCATCAACATTGAAGTCATTTACCTTTAACATTTTTAGTTATTTTGTACCTACATCAATTCTAAAAATATTTACTACGCTTGTGTGTGGTACACTTTGAACGATTCTAAAAAAACTCAGTTTGAAGTTCATAATTTTGAAGAAGAACAAAACAGAAGCAAAAAATATTATAAACATGACCTACGTTCAAAAATATCACAAAACTACTCTTTATGTTAGAAACAGTGATTTTTATTGTAAAAATCGTGTATTTTATTTCCGCTATTGTTCATTAATTAAAAAAAACTGTAACCTTGAATAATAAACTATTCATATTGTTCTTTTATTTTTAGCGCATACAAATGAGAAAAAAATGTAGTTCAGTAGATTTGTAATATACTACCAGGTTTACTACAAAGAAAAACTGGTTGCTTGTTATTACAGTGTAAGAAATATTTGAAAATTACTTATGCAAAGTCTATAACCTTTCATAGAGGGTTGGATAGCTTAGTGGTTAAAGTTCATAAATTATTTCAAATTGAAGGCATCACTTGAAGAGAATGAAATGGGTCGCAATTAACAAATTCATATTGAATTCACTTTGTATACATTTTGTTTCTTGCGTGTGCATCTAAAGAAAATTTTCAATAACTGTTTATTTCTCTAATCCCGTAATATTTTAATGTCTTTTGAAGTTATAAATTGAATTACAATTTAAAATGCATTATTATTAACATATTTTATTTAAAAGTACATTGTAATTAGAAAACATCTTAATTACAAAGTTTATCGAACACGTATAACAACTTTATTTATCATTGCACTTCATTTTAAATCATTGTTTAATTTCCATTCGTTTCATATTTTTGAAATTCTCTTCGAGATGGATCATCTTTTGAAAATTATATTAGAATATTTTCCACTACTCATGGGCGCCGACTACATGGGGGTGTCGGGGCTCACGCATCCAAGGAAAATTTCCTTAGGAGCGATGCCCCAAGAAGAAATTTTCTTTAGCTTAGCATATTTTATCTCCTTCTATTTTTAAGTTACTGACTACTACCAGTGAGTATTTAATTACATATGTTACTTACTCAATGCTACTACCCTAGAATGGGTGTGAGTAATACTTATAAAAATATCACCAGTAAATTCCTCGCATCAATGAACTTCTGTATACAAATTTTCATTTTAAAATTCCTGTTAGTACAGCCACAATTACAGATTGAATATCAGTCAATAGGAATCAATATGACCGATAATAATGCGCGTCTCAGGATATACCGGGGATCCTGAGATGCTAGCACTCAGTCCCGCTGTGCGGGGCGCCAGGGTAGTTGTAGTGGGCCTTCGGGCCTCCGCCCCACCTGGTGGTCTGGCTAGACCACCTTCCAGGGCATCTCATGCTCTGAAGGTGATCTAGTGCAGCCGGCCGGGAATTGGAGCACGCTTCAGCGTGTTTTAATTCTTGACCTTCTGAAACCAGAGCACATTCTGGAGCAGATTTGGCTGCTCTGGTTTGTGCTTCGGTTTCACTGGGTCAAAAATTAGAGCATTCTGAATTGTTTTCTCTAATTCTAGGTCTGCAGAAATCAGAGAGCACATTCTGGAGCAGATTAGATGCGAAACTAATCAAAATGGATATTTCCCATGAAACCTGAAAACTGATTTTTTTCACGATTATAATAAAATGGCGGATTTTGTTTTACCAAAATAATACTATGTTTCCATATAAAATATAAAAATCAGACTTTAATTTTTTTCTTTCTCATTCTAGGGCGTTCAGCACCAGATCGCCGAAATGGCTGTCAAACTCGAATGCGCGCGCCTTTTAACCTACAACGCTGCCCGGTTAGTTGAAAACAAACAGCCCTTCATCAAAGAAGCCTCCATGGCCAAACTCTACGCCTCTGAGATCGCCCAGCAAGTGACCTCCAAGTGCATAGACCTCATGGGTGGTGTGGGCTTCACTAAAGACTTCCCTATGGAGAAGTTCTACAGAGATTCCAAGATCGGAACGATATACGAAGGCACAAGCAATATCCAACTTAATACGATAGCTAAGAATATTCTCAAGGACTTCCAGAGCTGAGTGAATGTGAATGTATGATTCGGTTTGTTATTATTGTATATTTATACGCGAAATATATTTTTAATAAATAAATTTTAAAGTATTGTTTGCTATTTATATATAATCAACATTACTAATTTTAACGTTTACTAATACAATTATAGTATTTTTTTTGTAAGAACTTAATAGATGTCGTTTCGTAGGCAACCATTTATACAAACATTAAATCCGAATTTTGGGGGGAATCTTTACATTTTTATATTTAAATATATTATTATAATCTTGACTTGGGTTTTTTGTTTTCCAAGTTATTTCCATTCACAGTTGAACATAAAAAGTTACAATTTTTAGATTTTCACTCCAAAATTTTTCAAGTACAGCCAAAATTATCCAAAAATAACAATTTCGGATCAAAAATTTAATTTTTGAAAATAGTAATATTGACAGAGTTGTAATTGCTGATGTCATATTTACATACAGAATTAAATTACTTACATTTTCTTTGAAACTAAATATTCAGCAACAAATAAAAAATTAGAAAAGATTTTAAAGTTTCAGGTAATCGAAAATCGAAGTTGAAATATAAAAGTCGAGATAGTTATTTGAAAACAAAAGTCAATAATGTCTAATTAATGGAAAAAGTCGATCATAAAAAAGTCGAAAGTCTGAATGCAATTAAACGATACTATGCTTTTCAAAAATCGATCGAACGACTTTTTAAAAAAATTGACTTAATTCAATTTATCGACATTTTTGCCAACCCTGGTATATTCTACACAATATAGTGATTATAGAACAAAAAGATTTTTTTTTAATTCGCAAATAAATATTGTATTTATCGAAAACAATTTTTTTACCACTGGTTGATGATTATTCTTAATAATTTTATTTAAATCTGTTACTATAAAAGTAATTGTTGACAAGGCTTAATAAATTTCTGTTGTTGTATAATTAATAATGTAATCTGGCAATAGCTACATATGTATATACTTTCGTCGTCATTATTGTTAATCTTATTTTTTTGCTGTTTTGTTATTTTGATTGTGTAGTGCCTCCAGTGATAGTGAGTTATGAGACTTGTAATGCATCATTTATTCAACGAGCTACTTTATGTGTAGCAAGAAAGGGAGATAGTTTTGAATAATACTTGTAACAGATAAATAGATCAAACATATCAAATGTATGCATTCGTATGCAAGTATTTGTTGTTGTCTTTACAAATATTCTTTTAAATACAAGGATATGATATTTAATAATAGTGTGTATTCAAAACAGTGTATAAATGAAATGGGTATTATGTAATGTAAATTTGATAATTAATTTTTCTTATCTTGCTTTCAATAAAATACACTATTTGAGTTGTACTAAAATTTTTTTAAAAAACCCTTATTTTTGCGAATTTCATAAAAATCCTTTTTGTTCCGTAATCAGTATATCTAGTACATACCCTTAATTTTTTTTACCGAGGTATACCTGTATAAAATGAAAAATAACATTTTTGTACACTCTATTTTAATTTCGTAATATACATATTTTAAAAGATCTCAAAATATAACAAATATGTTTTAAGGTAGAAATTCTTATTGATTGGTCATATATACATAGGCATGCGCAGAACTTTTCTTTTGTGGGTGCCAAAATATTTTTTTGTACTACTTTATATAGTAATAACAAAGGAAGTAATTCCCAAAGTCAATAATACTGTACTTTTCCGTAAATCCGAAAATATTTCAAAATATCTAATTTTTAGCTCGAAAATTTAAAAATTTTACTAAATTTTGTTTGTAATACATTTTTGAAGAATTAGCTATACTGATGCCAAATTTTCAACCAGAATTAAATTAACTCTTTTTGTTTCGGAGATATTTGCTGATATATGATAGTTGTACCTCAAAAAAGTGTGTTTTTTGAGTATATTTCAAAAATTAGTGGAGATACATCCTGAACTACTTTACCATTCGATTCTACGGGAAAAGTTACGTAAAGAAATTTTTTGCCCACATATACGTTCTTTAGAACGATTAGGTGAAAAATACGAAAATGAAAAAACCTAATTTTAATTTTTTTGCCTTAAAACTTTTTGACTCCAATATTTTTTAGTTTTCGAAATTAAGTAGATATCGATGCGCTGATTCCAAATTTTCAAACAGAATTCAATTATCTCTTCCCGTTCTCGAGATATTTGAGTTCAAAGTTATACCTAAAAAATCAAGTTTTTTAGGTATATACCTTAAATGGTTAGGTTTACGGTTTCGGCGACCTTACCATTCGATTCTACGGGCAAAATTACATAAGTGTACCAATTTTCAGATTTTTATCTCAATAAATAGAATTTCTAGAAGGAAAAAACTGAAAATGGCCAAAAATCAAAAAAAATCGTCAGGGGTTCATCAGGCATTTTTCTCGATTTTTGACGATTTCGTTTTTTCGCTCTAAAAACTGTATCTGTTGGAATAAAAATTTGAAAATTGGTACACTTTTGTAATTTTGCTCGTAGAATCGATTGGTGAAGTCGTCGAAGTCGTAAACCTAACCCTTAAAGGAGTATACCCAAAAAACTTGTTTTTTTAGGTATTGCCAAAACTCAACTTTGAGTACGAATATATCGAGATCGGTAAGATATAATGAAATTCGGTTTGAAAATTTGAAATCAGCACATTGATGTCTACTTAAGTCCAGAAAATGAAAAGTTTTGGAGAAAAAAAGTTCCTTGGAGAAATTTTTAAATTTAGGTTTTTTCGATTTTCTCATTTTTCACCTAATCGTTCCAAAGAACGTATATGTGCAGAAAATGAATATTTTTGGGATCATTATCATTATCATCTCATTTTTTAACATAATTTTTGGTTTAATATATACAACTTTGATATGGGGTTATAGGTTTTGATAATAATCGCAAAATTTATGTATGTACGTAAGTACTTCATTTTAACATTTATAAACTTTTTATTATTAGTAATATATTAGGGAGTGCTACGGCACCCACCGTGCGCACGCCTATGCATATAAAATAAAATGACCATATAACTACTTTAATTGTAATTATATAAACTTCTGTAATTCATCTTTATAAAAAAACACACCTATATTGGAAATAAATGAATAAAAATTATTGAAAAATGAAAAGGAGGATAAAGATTTCTAAAATATTTTATTGGCGAAAAATACATGATTGTTTCTATTTTTATGTACAATAAATTAACAATGACTACTATTAATTAACAATTCACTTCGGGTCATGGGGCAACTTGAATCCGACCATATCTGCAGTTTCTCTGATACTTTTCTCTCCTTTTCCTTGGAAATGTTGATTTATCTCATGATACTTTCTCATGCTTCTCAAATAGCACAAATATGTATTCGCAGTAAATCTCATTTCCTCTTGAGCCTTGCAGAGTTGTTGCTGCGTTGTTTTATACTTTCGAAACTGATCCAGAATATACCGAACCCCTAAATTTTCCCTCATAGGTCCGGAACCAATATGGCGTAATTCACTTGTCAGTTGACGTAACAATTGAATGTTTGTACTCATTTTAAATTTATTGGCCTAAACGAATAAAAATTTATAATCTAACGTTTTCAAATTTGCTTGCAATAAATTCTATGGAATTTGAAGTATACTGAGGTTCTATGCGGTTATTCCAAAAATCGGAAGGAAGTAGGATTAATTTTTTAAATGGAAAAATGTGTATGGCGGTGTTGTTAAATACGTCAAAAAATTTGAATGTGTTTATCACAGCTAACTCGATTGTATAATTGTAAATTTTGGAAATAAATAATCCGTTTTCTTCTAAATCAAATTTAGGTGTATCTTCGATTATATTTGTGAAACTATTAGAAATAATAATACAGTTTTTTAAATTTAAACTCCAATTTGACCACAAAAGATTATTTGTTAATTGTTTAGGACAATGTGGCAAATAAAAAATTGTGGTAAAGGTATTATTCGCGTTGTATTTTCCTTCTTGATTTTCATCAAGTACTATTAATCCTAATTCTGTTAATATTTCTTTTTCAATTGGATGAAATACCGGATCATGAACGAATATTTTCGCATCGAATTTGTCTTTTAAACAAATCAATAACGCAAGTTGATAACGTGGTATTATTCGCTCACCTATATGTCCAAGACCTAAACAATATATTTCTCTTACTTCAGGGTTTTCTAAAATACCTAATCCTTCTCTTAATGAGGCAAACGCTGAGGCAAATACGTCTGAAGATGATATTTCTTCAATTGCAGACTCAATTTGTCTACGAAGATAATAGATAACAATATTGAAATATGTTGTTGTCTATAAAATACCTCACAGCAGATGACTTGTCAATGTCAATATCTTGTCCGAAATCATCAATAAATGATTCTACTTGACTATTTTTAGCTTTTTTGCCTCTTTTTCGAAACGGAACACGCTTAAATTCTTCCTCGTCGAGGTTATGGTTCGAATGTTGTGACATTTTGTTCTGTATTACCAACTGAGAAATCGTTGATTCAGCACTTTCCCGCTAGTAGTTGATTCTTTGTTTTCTTTTTGAACTTTTGCGGCGGGTCAGTCAGTTCGCGTTTGTCCAGAAGTGAGGTATGTTGTCCGTGAAAGCGTTTGACAAAGTAGATTTTGAGGACGATTTTACAGATTTACGTGTTTAATTTCAAGTGATTAAGTGAAATAGGTGCTGTAGTGTGAAAACAATATGTTGTAGTGAAATTTAGCAAAGAATTATGCTGGCGGTTTTATGTTCTAACCATCAAACAAACATTTATTGTTGAAAGTAAGTTATCAAAAAGTTAAATAACTTATTGTTAAGTTCATTGTTGTCAATATAGGTCAGTCATTTTATTGTTAAATAGTTGATAGATTACTTTTACTATTGCAATCTTGAGCCCCGTTACTATGACCTGACCACAACAAATGCTAGACAATCGGTCATTAAGGCTCAAGATTGGACACTTAGCTCAATGCAGGTCACATTTCGGAAGTGGTTAAGGCAAGTTCACGCCCTCGTTTATAAATAAACTGTGAGAAAAAAATATTTGTCTGTCGGCACTTCACGGAATGTGTATTTTTGGAAAATGATGAAAGTTGCACTTAGAATATTACTCATGAATGAAACTTTTTTTATCGGGAAGACTAGTAAAGATGATTCACTAATTTATAAGAAATATCGCGCTTCTTTATTCTAATCTTGTTTACTTAACAGTAATCGTTCTTTTGTTTTAAGTTTTTATTACCAAATTTTTCAAGTTTACTAATGTTTTTTGTTTTATTTTGACAATTAAACATTTGAAGGTCACATTTCACTTCTTTAAATTATATTTTGAATTCATTGTTACATTCAGAGGCATAGACAGTACACCCGAACATAGGGATTTAACATGTAAGATCATAATTTTGTAATTTCTTACTTCCCTAATTATTTTAATTAAAATAGCTTCAAATAACGGTTGTAGAGAATAAAATTCTAAATCAGAATCAATAAGAAAAACTAATTTTACGTGCCCTGTAAGCTCAGAAATTAAGTATGAAAAAGGCATAAATCACCCCAAAAATACCATTAGCCATGGAATTGAAACAAAAATTAACAAATGTTTGACGGTTTATCTGTCAAGTTAGCTGTGTTAGTTTATTTGTATTATTATTAAAAATTACTGTTGAACAATATTATAATTAAAATTGCTATAATTATTAGCGTAACTTGACAAAACAGTAAGTAAAAATAATAATAAAAATAAACAAACGCAGCTAACTTGATAGATAAACCGACAAACATTTATTAATTTTTGTCTTAATTTCAAGGCTACTGCTATTTTTGGGGTGATTTACGTCATTTTAATACCTAATTTTTGATCTTACAAGTCACATAAAATTTTATTTGAAATTTTTTTATCTAAAATAATTAGGGAAGGAGGATATTACGAAAATATGAATTTACATGTCAAACCCTGTATATGTATATACTTGTAATATTAAAATTAGAGAGAAAATTTGGTTTTGAAATAAGAAAACTATGTACATAATTTAAATGTTTTATTTTCTTTACCATAAATTACAAGTTAGTTACGCATATATGTGCACTATAATTTATAATAATATACAGTTTAGTACAGGGTGGTGTGGTTTAAACCAGGGTGGTTAAAACCACTGGTTTAAACCGGCCTGGATTTAATGTAATTTTGACCAGTTTCTTTTATTGAACGACCACTTGATTGAAATTGTAAATAAATTAAACGACAAATAACATATTTAAAGTTTATATTTTACAAAAAGTGAACACTTGCTTTGTTGTATTTGTCATTACCCTGAAGAAGGCAGCAAGTTTATGCTACCGAAACGTTGGGTTAAATAAAAATTTACAGAACAAATTTAAAAAGTTGTTTTATTACCTCTACATGAATTCATCAAATTTTATGTACCCCAAATAATAGTTAAATAATGAATTATTAATTTAACTTGCCTGTTTAACTACACATTTTCAGTAGTTGTAATACATAGAATGACAATCATATGATGGCAGCTCTTTAAATCTTGCTTTTAGGATATGAATTCAATTGTAAGTATTAAAATGTTTGCTGGTTGCGTAAACGAGTATGTTTTCCGTAGACTACATGAACGTTTTAACCTATTTTATAATGATTCAGACAAAAACGAAATATGTTTAATGACTATAAAATGATTGGATCATATTATTATAAAAGTAATTTAGTATTACTAAATGCAATATTTTTTCAGAAAATAAAAAACAGCAATTTATTTAGAAAAAAAAAATAGTGGTTAAAACCAGTTTTGGACGGTTTTAACCAGTTTTGACCAGTGTCCTGGTCAAAATCTAAAAAAATGGTTTTTTTAACAACCCTGGTTTAGTAACAGGAACATATGGTTTATTTATTTTGAAAATTATTTCCAGATGTCTGTATTTCTATTTACATTTTTTGTGATTATGATACCACAGCTTGTATATTTTTTGTTTTTAAATTCATGAGTGTTTCATATGCCAATATAGAAACAAAACTATATATAGCTATAAAAATGATAGAGATATTATGGTCATATTATTTTTGTAATCAACTGTTCCTATTATCGTAGAAGATTAAGAAATAATCAACAAAGCGGTTTCAGTTGTGGTTGTCACTTGTCACAGAGTTTGACTCTATTGTTACATTATTAATGCAATTGTTAAATCGTTCTACAACAATGAAGTGATATGTAAATGTCTGAATACTAACCTAAAAAAAAAGATATGGAACTGGCTATATGAGTAACTATAATATTTAATAGTTATAGAAAGTACGATAAAACGTATTGTACGAATTTACTACCATATAAAATAAAATTTCATTCCTTTTATGAATAAGGAATTTTTTCTCCAATACCTGCAGTGATGCGCGTATCATCAGGTTATGTTCGGAGAAATCTCATCTTAGAGATAACTAGGCCAGACCTCGTCTAATGCCCGTTAACTTTTTAATTTCTCTGCTCGTACATAACATACTAACGTGTACAGAATAATAACGGCATACACTTGACACTTCGTAGAATAGTGACAGAGAGACACGAATGTTGTACACAAAAACTGACACACTCAACATATGGGATTGTGGGTAAACAAGTGTTGAGGTTATGGAGGAGGCAGTGATTTATTTATGAGCGATTATAATGTCATTTTTCATAGATTTTTTTTTTCGTAAGCACAGTTCCTACACTCGTATTTTTAACATTTTCAAACAGAAAATTTGAAAATTAAACGTTTTATTGCCTTCGGAAAAGTCTCGGGAAAAGTTTATTACATTTTGAATACAATTGTTAAACCAGAAGTACTTTATTTGAAGCTCTATCTGTCAATATTGTAATTAAATGACAATAAATCTCTGGAGATTTTCTCTGGGAATAAAGTCTGTAGGTTTTGTTTTTGTTGACATATATCAGGTAGATACCAATATAAATAAAGGAATCTCACTCTCTTATTATTAATGAAGAAATTTAATAAAGTCATTGTGGGATACTTGTGGTTAAAATTTTTTAATATGGAAATTTTTATGTTTGATTTGTCATTTGTGTGTGTAAACAATTTTTTTATTCCTTTTTGTAAAACTTCATTGAAAATAGAAAATCCGATGCGAAAATTCCTTGTATTAAGTAAGATATGAATTTTTTAAACTTTGGGATTAGTACGTGACGTCAGATGTACCCGTTCAGTGGTAGTAAAACTCGAGTAAAACAGTGATGTTTCATAAGAGCAATTATTATTTATGTTTTAATATTTAAGTATTATATTACATATTATAAGTCTTACCGCGTTAAAATTTAACAACAAAAAATTTAAATGAAATGTGACAAGTGACAGTTGACATTTCTACTTTTCTCCGCAATGGATGCTATGGCACTATAGGCGGGAATAGCAGTTTTTATATTTCTGGTCAATAGAATCTTATTGGGTACACGTGACGTAAAGAAACAACTAATCGTAAATTTTACCGATAAATTCATGGTTCTTATTATATTACTGTTTTTTTATCGTTTAATTACAGGCTACAGACACAGAATAGTTATATACAAAAGCGACAGTAAGACAGAGAAATGAAAGATGGGGAAAGCCAACAAATTTAAAAGGCTCATCGTTTAAAATCGGAAAGTTTCGTCACATCTTCGTGGCTCAAGTTTCTTTGTTTATTAATCATTAACACGCCTAGAAAATTTTTAGTAAGAGGGGACATAAATATATAAAAATACAGAAATCGATTTCTTAGAAGCAACATATATGTTATCACTTTGATAAAAGTTAAGAAAAATAATTATCAAAAAGAAATTATTATATTTCACATCCTTCAAAGTGGAAGAAGCTGTATCAGCTTTCCACATTTTGTCGTCGTCTATGTATGTATACGTTGATACTGGCTGATTCAAAGTTGTACTTGTTAAATAATTGTTTAAAAATACCTATTTATTTTATCTAATTTGCTTTTATTTTATTGATAAATTTATAACTTTAGTATTTTTACATTTCAAAAATTCTTTTATCATTCAATTTAAATTTCGAGCGTAAATCAGCCAACAAATTTAAAGGTCCATATAATGATCGTAGGTCATAGAACTGACTAGGGTAACATCAAAGATACCGACACGGAGGATAGCCAACCTTCTTTACTTTCAATTTTGGGGGTCAATTTAAAATACAATCAGTTAATGAACGCACTCTAAAAACTATTACAATTTCGTGATTATATTTAATTTCTCTAATGTTTAGCATAAATGAAGGCATATAACGGCACGTGTGTAACCTAAAATATATAAAAAGTGAACCATCATGTGAGCAAAATTAATATTTATCTGAGAGAAAAGTAAAATAATTAATACACTTTCTTCATTAAAACGAAAACTGCTAACATGAATAGTAATAAAAAATATATCAATTAACTTGGGAAATAAATAAAAATTAATTATGTCGATGTGCATGTAGTTGGCATTGGTTTGCTACGCTTTCAACTGTTCGGAGTGTTTTGTTGGTGTGACATCACCCGCTTCCTGTAAAAATGATGCAGGCACACACAACAAACACACTGGGCTCATTACTCTTTCAGCAACCGGGTGCTTTGAAGACGTAATTGCTGGAAATTGTAGATTTTATCGGATGCTGGAACTAGAAGTTTTACATACAGCTCTAAGTGGATAATTGTCATTTGTTTCACGCTAAATTTATGTCAATGTTCAAGACTTTTCTGTAAATTTTAAGTCAGTTAAATACAATGAGCCATAATCATAATATTTTACTAAATATATAAATAACTCAAAAAGAAAAATTAATTTAAATATAACTTAGTAGCTAATAAAATAGAAATTTAGTAGTGCTAATTAGTAACATCAAAAGACAATTTCAAATACCTACCATTACCTGTGAATTGAAAGATTGTCGCAATAATTAATAATTATTTAATAAGATGGATAGAGATATACGTGAAATGCGTCAATAAAATTATACAGAAAGAAGAAAAATGCATTAGAAAGACTTACAGTAATTGATTTAAAAAATGTACAGATTTTTAAAAGATATGGTACAAAAATAATTGGATTTAATCAAAAATGATATAAAATCAATTTCTAGAAACGGTGGTAGTTTACAGAACTACAAGTTTTGCAGAAGTTTTCATGCGTAGCCACTTGCTATTTTTGTGGCTATTGATATCCAAATCAATTTCCTTTTTTTTTAAGTTTTACTATGTTGACTTTTATTTTATTCTGTATAACTTTTAAATTTTCTTCAATTGAATTTAATATAAATATTGTTTCTTCCGGTTTCTTCTTATGTCTAATTTTCCCTACGTTCTCATTTATTTGCCATTCCTTTATACCTATTACTTAAAATTTTATTCAACATTACACAACACTTCAGTAATTCACTGCTGTCAAACTGTCAAATATTTTGTTATTTTATAGGATATATAATACCACTTTTAATCTGTTTTAACAAATCTTTCATTCCATGCTAACATGTTTAATATTTCTCTGTATAGCTTGGCTCATTTTTTTTTAAGTACAATAACTGTCCGTGTAGCCTAATATAACAAGTATAATTTTTATTATATAATAAAACCCTACCCACATATTGCACCCAAACAAAATCGAATCGTTTTTCAGCCCACTTTCGTTCTTTTATTTGGTATCGTCTTTTGTTGGGTAGGTGTTTTGTGTAACCATGACAACCATAAAAAGTGGTAGAGAAATGATCGTTTGATTATGGTATGCAAATAAATGAATGACATTTCATTACAACTTTCAATTCTGTTGCAAAACGAGCTCCTTAAGTGGAGTGCAACTTTTTACATATTAATTATATTTGTAAATTTCCGTTAGAGAAATTATTACACCGTATATTGATATCGGATGTTGTGTCATAAATACTGAAAATTGTAACGATGATCGCTTGTTTGTTTATTATTTAATTTCCTTTGTTGGTGCAACTATGATGGTTTTTTGTTATTGTTTGTGAAATTTGATAATGTAGTTTATAAAAGATATCCTTTTTACAATTTATTGTTACATTATGTTAATCAGTCACGTTTTTAAACTGGTGTGACAAGTTTAATAAATTCATTTACACGCCTGTTTCCTTTATTCCTTTAGTGGGTGTGGTCCTTACTAGTTTTTGTATATTTTAAAAAACCACAATAATATGATAAAAAAATTAAATGTATAACATATTTTCCGTTCCTTTCATACTTTTTTTCAGTTGACAATAAAAACATTTCATATTTTCACATTTTATCTTTTAAAATTACTTATGTCAAATTTTACAAGTATATGTGTTAAATTTTGTAAACATGTGAATAACTCATCCGTTTTATTGAAATTCCACAGGTTCGATAGCCTGAATATAAAAATTTAGAATACTTTAATCCTTAGATATACATTATATTTTTTCCGAAATTGTTAAATTATTAATTAAAAACAATAAATAGCATTATGTGATTGTAAAACGTCAGCTAGCTTTAGAGACGGGAATGGCTGTGAAACCTAACGTACTGTCAAAGTGTCAACTATTTCTTTATAATTTTCATTTATGTTTGCACCTGCTTACACGTCATCTGCATGAAATCAGATAAATTATTATCAAAGGTAAATAATAAATAAATTCACCAAATGATATGTTTGTTATTTTAGGTAGTGCTAAAATAAACTGCAAAAACAATACTATTAAAATATAGGTTAATTCAGTTTGACAGATGAGTCTGTAAAGTCAAATTTTGACCTAAAAGTCTGTAAAGTTTTACTTTAGCTACTACTCTGCGTAAATTCGCGGAGTGATATCGTGTACTTTAATATCGATTTCGAAAAAAATATATTTTTTCTAATTGAAGTCAAACGTCAAACAAAAATAAAATCTAATTCTAATGTACCTACTTGTATTAGTAATTTATAAAAATAGATATGACTTTAATTATAATAAAAATATCATTTGAACCAAAACATACTGTATTGAGATGATTCATTAATTTTGTTTTTTTTGCGACCCAAAATAAAATCCACCGTGAACCATGACTCATTTTTATGTCGCGTCCCCAAAGTTTGAGAATCACTGGTTTACAACTTTAAGTAAAGTGTCTCTTTTAAATTTCAATTTTATTAACTTTTTGTTTGATATAAATTAACACACAGCCCACAGACATAAATATTCGATTTGCGATTTTTAGCACAATCCCTATACCTCATTGGTCAAAGTAGCGGTAAAATAGGATGATCTGTTTTGGAACTACTGGTTGAGCAATTTTCACACCAGTCCGACTAAGGGTGTGTCAGAGGATGTTTTATTATTTCTAGGAGGCAGAATAATAAATTTGAAACGACTTAAGGCTTTAACCTCAGCAGAACGAGACTTAAAAATATGTTTGTAAATTTAGAACAGTATGGGATTTCCTATGAACGCGAAAGTCCCGCCACGACGAGACAAAACGTAAAACTCAACACCGTCTGAAGTATAAATACTTGGGCTACTTCAGAATCTCATCGTCATTATATCAGTAAAACAATATTTGCCTACATTTAAAAAAATACTTCATCACGATTTAATAAACTTTCTCTTATTTATAATCTATTATTACAGGGATCGACTTTCAGGGATCATCCCTGTTTTGAGGCGTTTCTCCCTAAATTCGATTCCTACTTAGGACTTTTTTGCTTTCTTTTTTTATGTTATGTTTTGTAAAAGATGCTTAATAAGATGTAATTAAAATTAATAAATTTTAAAGAAATTATTAACACATAAACAAATATCAACAGATTAAGTAAACTAAATAAATGACCAAAACAAGTAAACAATCATATTAATTATCTTAATAATTTCTGAAATTAATAGAATAATTAACAGCTAAACTAAAAAAAATTAACAGAAAGCAAAAAAAAGTACTAAGTAGGAATCGAACTGAGAACCTTTGATTCTGTAGCCCGTTACTCAAATCTCATAACCACGATTTGACAGGTGTTAACTTTGTGTGTGCGGTGCAATGAAAACGTGAGACGAAAATTTTTAATTTATTTTTGTCATTTAATTATGCTAGTAAAATACAGTAAACTATATTAAATAAGATGTAGAAATACATGTAGCATTGTCCTGTACAATATGGTGACTTAGTTGATAGCCGGATAGTTTTTATTTACCAAAAACAGTTTTCTCATGTTAAATGCCTATGACAACACTTTCTTGGAACACCCGGTATACATGAATAGATGAATATATTGTGATGGAATTTTTAATACTTTTGAATTTCACAAAACAAAACATTAGAAATTTTGTTTAATTATTTATTTATTATATCCGCATTTAACGCATGTGTAGAGAGTATTTTCGCAAATAAATATTCAGTGGTCAGACAAAAAGAAATTGTCTAGATTTTTCAACTGTCAATTTTATTCCTATTTGTATATATTGAAAGAGTTTGTTTAGATGTTTGAGATTTTGTGACTGAAATAGTTATTTTTGTATTGTGCGAAAGTGCGAAAAGTTCGTGTTTTAGTGCGTGTGATGTCACTTTTTAGACGAGGCTTGCCGAGTTAAAAAGTCAATTGAAAGCACTAAAAACATTTTGCGCACAAAATACAATTATATTTTTCTACAATTAACTTGTATCATTAATTATAATATTTTTATGTATGTATACAAACAAATGTTTTCCATCACGAAGAAAAAAACGTTTTCCAAAACTGTGAAATAGTTATTTGTCAAATTAGAGAGGAATGCATATCTTATTACCACTCGAGTTTGAGTTTGACTCACGAGTGAGAGTGAAAATGTGCTTTCCTTTCGTATTAGACAGAACAATTTGTTCATGACATGTTTCAAAAATCGATTTATTTGGACGAAAAGGCGCAGCATCATGATAAGCTAGAGAATTAGGTTATGTAAACTTTAACGTTTAGCAGTGCAATTGTTACAGTATTCCCAATGTGCCAATATGTTCAAGTTTTCAAATTGTAAAATAATGTGAAAAAAGAAAAGAACAAAACATAATTGTCATAATATTAAAAAATCTGGTGTGTCCAACACAATACCTCCCGCCACTGTAGTAATATATTCTATATAAGTTTTTCAATACATTGAATTTGTAATTTTAACATTAGTTTGTTATTGCAGAATATTTTTAATTCATTTCATACCTAAAATTTCCTTCATAAATTTTGTATGACCAATATGACAGCTATTTTTGACGTTACTAAAACCGGAACTGAACTTACTTTGATTCACGCATGCAAATACATTCCTAATATATTTCTTCCATCTTTTTAAATTTTACAATAAAATTACTACATTTTTTACTTATTTTATCTTTTACACTTACTTACATCAAATTTGACATCATATGTCAAATTTTGTGAACATATGAATAACTCATCTGTTTTATCGAAATTCCTCAGCCTAAACGATATGTAAAATTATTATAATTTATATTTTTTTTTCTACCTAACTAGAAGTCATATATAAACGTAATTATGCAGATTGGTAGAAAATTAAAAAATATTTCTATTTATACTAACGAAATTTGCGAAAATATGGTATTTAGAGGTATTTTTTAGGAAAAACAGTTTAAAGCTTCAAGTAAAGTACTACTTCCGGTTAACCAATTGTAGTCAAAATCTAATCAGTTCATCATATTAGAATAGAACTCTTAAATACCAAATATTATATTTTTTACATGTATCGTATTGGAGTTATCGTGGACGAAAAATCGTCACAGACACACACACATACACACAGACACACACACACACACACAGACATACAGACATCACGCTAAAAATAGTAAATTCGTATTCTAGGGACCCTAATTCGTGCTCATATGTTGAAAACCCACACTCGAGAAATCTGACCAAAAACAATACCTCCCTTATCTATATATTGATAGGCGGGAGGTAAAAAAGACAGTTGTAGAAAAATGAATTTAATAATTATGTATATTATGTATTAGAAACCGTCGAAATTTTTTTGTGAATTTGGTCAACTATATTAGCGCCAAAGGTTAAATAGTAAGGTTATGTTAAAATTAGTAGTTTCTAATCCATGAGCTGTAATGTATTATGTACAGTTTATTTAGGAGAAAGAAGCAATTTTACTTTCAATTACCCAGTGAGAAGATGCATGCATTGTAAATAAGATTTCATTTAGAAATTCGCATAAATGTATAAAAACCTAACCTAACAATCCTGCCATATTTATTTGAATAATTCCCATGCTTCAAAGTCAATTTCTCTCTATTCTTTTTAAAAATGAATACGTTCTATTATAATATTCGAGTGGTATACTTCATAGAATCACAATTGCTCTGAATTACTTTTTTAATAAGACAACTTTCACAGACGAATTTGTAAAGCAGATTATTTGTTGTAAATATTTATATATACTTTTGTTTCCTTTTCACTTGTTCGCATTGATTATCATTTATTATTACATATGTTAAAAAATGAAAAACTACCATATGGATGCATTTTTAAAGATTCAAATGTTTTCTTATAAATTAGAAAAATATTTCGTTACATTTTAAACTGACAAATGAATAAACATATGTACGTCATGTTGAACAAACAAAAGATATATAAAACTAACATTTCTATGATTAAATATCTTTGTATGACGTTTATTAAATAAATAAAAATACACATTTTATCTCGTTTGGTGCATACCTACATCAACGAAATTTTGGGAAAAAACTATAATTCTTTTTGGAATAATACAGTTAATAATTGTTTGTAATACAAAATTTAAACCCACGACCTTTCAAACTGCACGATTATTGTGACTCATACAGTTAACAATCTACTATGATTATATAAACCGATACATATAACGAACAAATAAACCAGAACGATAAATCACGTTTTCTTTAGCAAAATTTCTTACAATGAAGCCTGCTACGTTAGTCAATTGTTAGCCCAGGCGCACCTGATGTTGTTTTGTTTCTTGCGACAACGACAGGTTTGCACTTTCATGCTTGGTTTGTTTCTGAACCTTCAACTCGAGCCCCCTTTTACCTCGTGTTCTCTACGCCATTGCCGGTCATTGTTATACATCAACAGTCATAAAAACCGTGCATTGTTGCAAATACAATGAGATGGTCTTCCTGATTTCAGCAAAAAATGATAGATTTGCTTTCGACAGTTCCGCTGTTTTTGCGGAGATGATTTTTTTTAGTTATTTTGGAAAAAAAATATCTGTGGACTAAAATTTTAGCGTAGGAAGTTTTTGTTGAACGTTAACTTGTCTTACCATTGAAAATTCTTGTGCAAAAATTATTATTTTTTTTAATGAAATCAGTACAAATACAATATTTAAAAAAATGATAAAAGAAAAAAAAAATGATGTCATATACAATGATTAATATTTAATAATTCTTCCATTGTGTAAAAGCAGTGTTTTAGCATATACTGTTTTATACGTTTTTTGAATTATATTTCTTCGGGGCATTTAATATTCTCAGGTAAAATATTTTCTAAATCCAAATATAACTTTTCCTATATTACTATTTGCTGAAATTATCAATTCTTGAGTTTTGCCTTTGTTTAAAAGTAGATTATTTGATGACAATCAAAGTTCTGCTCTTTATAGAATATCTTTACATGTTTACTTACCTCTACCGCTCTATATTGTTTCTAGTCTCATTAGGTCACATGTTAGGGCAAAAGGAATAATTACAGCAATGCTATTACTATAATTTTATTGCTATTGCTACAGTTTACAGTTTTCTTCAAAATCAAAAAGTTTAACCAAGTAACTTACTAGTCCAACGTTAAATCAATTATTTTATTACTGAATCGATTGATAGAAACTTTAGTTAATACTTAAATTATTTACATAAAAATGTATAAACATCTGTCAATAAATTCAATTCAATACTGTCTGTAAAAAAATCAGTACAAAATATGTTGCAAATTGTTTATCAGTACAAGGGTCTGAAAATTAGTACGAATGGTTATTCTAGCAAAAATTGCAAATTGTTTATCAGTACAAGGGTCTGAAAATCAGTATCAAATGGTCATTCTAGCAAAAATGCCACACACGTTTTAAAATTCAGAACAGCTGTTTGATCGAAATGTAGATCTGATTATGTTAAAGTACCTGTTGTTTCTTGATACTTAATAATTTACAAGTGTATGATGAAAATAACGGCTCTTCTGTTTTTCACTATACATAGCTGCTAACGTCATTTATCAAAGATGGGTGCGTTCATACAATCAAAAGAATGGTTGCTCGTAGACCTTTTTACTTGTGTTTGGGTGTTACGGTCAAGTGGTTTGGGTGCTTAAAGAATTAGACAGTCATGCATTTCCGGTTGTGTGGTGGTCACTGTATTTCTAAATAAATAACTTTTTTGTGGTAATGTCCTTGAAATTTAAATGAAATATGGTTGTAAAAAAAGAAGTCAGTAAGGAACAAAACGATACGAAGCTATATTTATGTTTATTTATATTGTGTGTTCAACCACACTTGAAAGTGTGTTAAATGTTAAAGGAAGCAATAAGTCATTTAAAATATCTTGTCCATCTTGAGTTATACCGGATGAACATTTACCAAGTAAGAGTAAAGAAATAAAAAGGAAGTGTGTGGGTAGATTACCTGAGGGTGGTCTGTAACAGGAATAAGATCATATACAGTTTAATAGTCTAATTATAAACTTGTTAGGATTTTTATTAAGATAACTTACAAAATTTGAAAAATAGAAAAGACAAATTTGACGTAAGTAATTTTAAAATATACTGTGTGAAAATATGAAGATTTTTGTTGTAAAAAACAAAAAGGCAAAATTAATTTATTTTTTAGAGCCAATCACGCTTTGACCATTATTGTTTACGTGATATATTTAAATTACTATTGTTGAATATTCATTTGTTCACTTATGTTTAAAGTGAAGTGAACGGAACTGATATTTTCGACAAAAAAAGAACTATATCGTTGATTGAAAAATATATAGTTAGTTTCTGTCAAATATTATAAAACAAAAGAACAAACATCAAATAATTAATAATACAAATTAGTTCTACTTTAAAATATACCAATGAATTATTGAAAGAACCATTTTAATAGATACAAAATAATGCAGTAGATATGTATAGAACATCTTTATTTATCTGATATTTTTGTCTATTTAATTCCGCAAAGTAGTTCATGGAATTATGAACTAGATGGCTCTGCCGAATCTGATTACAAAAGGGAGGTACGCAAAAGTATACAGGCTTGCCTTTCAATATAATTTTCAATCAACGACGATATACAGGGTGAATACTGAAAAGCTTGACATAGGGAAATAACATGGGAAAACAGTTTTTTGCTGTTTCCATCTGTCCCGCTAAATAAAATCGGGTGTATATGGTATCGTTAGTTAGATTACTTAATTTTACATCTAATAAAACTAAATGTTGTGTAATAAGACCTTTTCTAACTGAAATATTTGATAAAATAAATTGTATTTTGAAGTTTATCCTTCATATTTTCGAATAAGAAACGTCAAAAACAAAATGCTCCATAGCCGAGTGGATACGAGGGCTGTTTCATAACATAAATAATCTACAAGACCTGGTTCGAGACCACCTCAGCCCTAATTTTTTTTTAATTAAATTATGCTTAAAATATCTTTATTATATCAGACTATTTTAATAAAATAGCAATATTCATATTTTTATAAATAAAAAAATCCAAATATTTAATAGAATTATTATTTGCTGTCTGTCAAACTTAACAATTAATTCGAATTTAGTTTTTGGTGTATAATTTTGTATTTCATGTTTCGAAACATGATATTTTAAGTATAATTTAATTTAAAAAAAAAATAGGGCCGAGGTGGTCTCGAACCAGGTCTTGTAGATTATTTATGTTGTGAAACAGCCCTCGTATCCACTCGGCTATGGAGCATTTTGTTTTTGACGTTTCTTATTCGAAAATATGAAGGATAACCTTCAAAATACAATTTATTTTATCAAATATTTCAGTTAGAAAAGGCCATATTACACAACATTTGGTTTTATTAGATGCAAAATTAAGTAATCTAACTAACGATACCATAAACACCCCATTTTATTTAGCGGGACAGATGGAAACAGCAAAAAACTGTTTTCCCATGTTATTTCCCTATGTCAAGGTTTTCAGTATTCACCCTGTATAGGTCTGCAACAAAATGTGGAAGATAGAATTTTAACAAAGAATTTCAAAAAATTGTGGCAATTCTTTCTCCTGATAAATTTAGATCAAAACAACAGAATAGTTATATACAGAAGCGACAGTAAGACAGAAACAGAAAAATCGAAAATTAGAGAGAGATGGGGAATTTAAAGGGCTCATCGTTTAAAGAAAATATTCAATAAGGGGGCACTAATAAAAATTTAAAATAACAGAAATCTATTTTTAAGAGGCAACTATCAGTTTGATAAAACTTAGGAAAAATAATTATAAAAAATAAATTATTAAATTTTACATATACCAAAGGGGAAGAAGCTGTATCAGCTTTCCATGCTTTGTCGACGTCCATGTATAGGATGATTTTAAATCATATTTTAAATTCAATAATAAGATGTGCTAGATAACAGCAAAAAACAATTTTTCAAACATTAAAATATCAGAAAACACAAATTTACGAGGTCAGTCAGCGTCTGTAAAAGGGGTGCGTTCAAACTTCAAACTACTTTCAAGTTGACACTTTCAGTTTGACAATTTAACCTCAAACAAAATGTTCCTAAAAATACTTGCGATATTTTATACTAATAAAGTCTCTCTTTCAGAAACCCGTCGAAGATGACGTCCACCGTATGTCACCGCTTCGTGCAGAACGCGTGGAAGAAAGAACGATGTTCCAACTGCTTCAAACCTCGGGAAGAGCACGTGACTCTGAAACGAGAAGCGCCTGTTTCTCGTCGTCCTGGCACCAAGTCCCGAGGCATTATGAAGACGACATCCACTAGCACTAGGAGAAAACGGACTGTGTCTTTCAAGGTGGATCTCACTGAGGTTATTGGGTTCGGAGGCGAGGACTGGGAAGAAGAGGAGGAAGAAGATGATGATGATGATGAAAGGAATGAGGTAAGGGAAAATGGGGACATAACAATAAATCGTTTTAAAAATTATAGTTCTTGAATGGGTAGAAATTTACTGAGCGGGAAAATTATCAAATTAAAATACATTTACGAACGTAAAAGAGAAATTAGTCATATAATTATTGAGCTATTAAAACGTTATTCCGTAGTATCGGAAACATGAATATATTAAACATAAACTGTTGAGTTTTTGTGTGTTTTAACATTCAAATTATTTCCTGATAAATGTTAAAAATTTCGTTTTCACGCAATAAAATATCCGTCTATAACACGGAAACGTGTATTTATATTTTCTGATTATATTTAATGTTATTCGTATATTAAAGTACCATAAACACATATTTTATTTAAATTTAAGTGTCCCTCAAAATTTTTAACAGTGCAATTTTCTTAATAATTATTCATTATTACTGAATAATAATTAAATATGTATATTGATTATTAAAGCAATAACTTAAATTAATTTATAGTCTCGTCAAGTTTTTTTTTTGTTTTTAAATCCCTAGCATTAATTAACAACCTGCAAATATACTTCAAGTATACAGGGTGTAACATCAAAACGGACCACCGCCAATATTTTGTTTATTATTATAGATAATAAAAAATGTTATAGAATAAAGTTGTAAGAGACCAAGGGAAACATCCTATAAGAGAAAAAAATGTTTTTTTAAACCAGTGATTCTCAAGTTACAACAAAGTTTTTTTTTTTTCAAATAGAATTATACATATTTTTATGCCTATTCGATAGCATTTTTTTTCTAAATTCAACTATGTATCAGTTTTATTTATATTCATACAAAATAAAAATATTGAAAAAAATATAATTGAAATTTAAATAAATATTTATTTTTATTATTAATGTACACTAGGCTATAGATGAAAAACATTAGTGATTTTAAATTAAATAATTATTAATAATCTCAAAACACAAATAATAACAATTTACAACACTTATGCCCAGTTGCACCAAAAAAGCTTAAATTTTAAGCGACACTTAAACAAAAAAATGCTAATCGAAATTTTGACAGCAATGTTAAATAGTTCATTTGCCATTTTATTCCAATGTGATATTGTTCATTTAAGGGATGCTTAAAATTTAAGTACTACCGGTGCAACCGGACATTATTTCGTCAATTTTTATTTGCGAAGGTTGCTAATTTAGCTAAATAAAAGCTATTGTTTATTTTTATTTCTTTTAATATTGATTAGTTTAAGTTAGGTTTGGTATGGTTAGGTTAGGTTTGATATGGTTAGGTTACGTTTTTAAAAATAGCTATTACCATTTTTAACATGCGAATAAAATATTTGTCAAACCTCCATTAAGAGAATACAGCAAAATTATTAAATTACTTTAAAAAATTTCATTATTATTCCCCAGTGGCGGTTTAATGGGGGGGTGGGGGGTTGGGTGACAGCCGCGATCGCCAATATTTTTTTTATATACATTCAAAAGAAAATCGCCCCCCCTAGAGCATTATCCTGAATCCGCCACTGTTATTCCCTGATATTTCTACTGAGCGTTAAATATTTTTAACTTCGCAAAAAGAATTAAAATACTTAGAATGTTAAAATTGAAATTAAAAAGTTGATAATAATCTCAAAACACAAATAATAACAATTTATAACAACTATTACGTTAATTATTATTTGACAGCAGCTATATTTTGTATTTTTTCAATATTTTTTTTAAGGATACAAAAGTAATACACTGCTGAATTCAGAAAAAAAATGCTATAGAATAGGCATAGAAAACATGTATAATTCCATTTGAGAAAAAAAAACTTATGTGTTAATATTTTCTTCTCTGATAGGTTGTCTCCATTGGTCTCCTACAACCACAGAATAGGTTTATAACTATATATTATAGTTTGTAACTATTCTGTGCTACAATTTATGCTATCGTATTTTTTTGTAACTATAATTAAAAAGAAAATAACGGCAGTGCTCGATTTTAGTGTTACACCCTTTATAATTATTGTATCATTATAAGAATGTATAATTGGATGTTTTAATCTTTAAAATTTTGAGGGCTTTACAAAATTTGTGGTAAATTTATTTAAAAATCAAAGAAATTATCGTGATTTGAACTATTCATAAATGAAATGTAGTATTTTTGTTCTGGTAAGAAGATACATTAAGCCCTTCAACCAATGCTAATAACATGGAAACTTAATTGATTCCAATTATTAAGACGAAGAATTAATTGCAGCAACTCTTTTAATTACTTAATGACAGAACTTTCACATTTACTTATCAATAACATCAATTTTCTATGTTTATTTTACAGTAAGTGTTAATGAACTTTAAGACTTTGCTCTTTCGCATAACGAATTTAAAATAAATCATTATATACGCTATAAGACTTGGTACTAATAATAAACATCACACAACTATGAGAACCTAATGGTTTAGGAAATATTACTGTGGCTAATGAATGTAAAGCTTCACTTTGTTATAATCTAGAGCAGTTTTTCTCAAATAACATGCATTATAAATAGCACAGTATTTATCGTAAAACTAAACAATTAAACATTATTTATTTAATGAAAATTACAACTACAAATATTCAGAGCCGGCTGTATTGCATGTGGCGCCTTCCGCAACTTATAAAATGACGCCCTTTTTAATTTTTTTTAGATCTTATTTCGTATTTCGAACTGTTTTATTAAAAGAAAAAATGTATGCTTCGAATACTAAACATTTATTTATCTAAATTGTATTGACATTTAAAATTTGGTTGTCAGTTAGGTTGCTATTATATAACAATTATTAATTTTAAAAACTCGCTTTTAAAAATTTTAAAATTTCTCCGAGGAACTTTTTTTCTCAAACACTTTTCATTTTCTAGACTTAAGTAAATATCGATAAATATTGATACGCTGATTTCAAATCTTATTACGCCTTTTCGGTTTTATTTTGTTACTTTATTATCTACCTTTTATTTATTTTCAAACCTATAATCTCATATCAAAGGTGTGTAGCGTTAAAACAAACCAAACAACAGTATTAAACCAAAAATTTTGTTGACAAACGCGAAATATCCCAAAAATATTCATTTTTGTGCCCAAAATTTTAATTTTGGGAAATAGTGTACTTTGATAGATCTCGACGTGCTGATTTCAATTTTTTTAACGGAATTTAATTATCTCTTTTCGTTTCTGAGATATTTACTATCGAAGTTGCACCTCAAAAAAGTGTGTTTTTTTGCTATATCTCTAAAATGGGTAGAGATACGAGAAATACGATTATACCAGTCGATTCTATGGGAAAAGTTACATAAAGAAATGTTTTCTCCGCATATACGTTCTTTGGAACGATTAGGTGAAAAATGAGAAAATCGAAAAAACCTAAATTTCTAAATTTCTCCGAAGAACTTTTTGTCTCCAAAACTTTTCATTTTCTGAACTTAAGTAGATATCGATGCGCTGATTCAAAATTTTCAAACAAAATTCAATTATCATTTCCCGTTCTTGAGATATTTGTGTTCAAAGTTCAATTTTGGGAATACCTAAAAAAATAGGTTTTTTAGGTATACACCTTTAAGGGTTAGGTTTTGGACTTCGGCGACCTCACCAATCGATTCTACGAGCAAAATTACATAAGTGTACCAATTTTCAAAGTTTTATTCCAACAGATACAGTTTTTAGAGCAAAAAAACGAAATCGTCAAAAATCGAGAAAAATGCCTGATGAACCCCTGACGATTTTTTTGATTTTTGGCCATTTTCAGTTTTTTCCTTCTAGAAATTCTATTTATTGAGATAAAAATCTGAAAATTGGTACACTTATGTAATTTTGCCCGTAGAATCGAATGGTAAGGTCGCCGAAACCGTAAACCTAACCATTTAAGGTATATACCTAAAAAACCTGATTTTTTAGGTATAACTTTGAACTCAAATATCTCGAGAACGGGAAGAAATAATTGAATTCTGTTTGAAAATTTGGAATCAGCACATCGGTATCTACTTAAGTCCAAAAAATGAAAAAAATTGGAGACAAAAAGTTTCGAGGCGAAAAATTAAAATTTAGGTTTCTTACTTTTTCTTATTTTTCACCTAATCGTTCCAAAGAACGTATATGTTGGCAAAACATTTCTTTATATAACTTTTTCCATAGAATTGAATGGTAAAATAGTTGAACTTGTATCTCTACTCATTTTTTAAATATACTCAAAATACACACTTTTTTGAGGTACAACTTTGACAACAAATATCTACGAAACGAAGGGAGATAATTAAATTCTGTTTGTAAATTTGGTATCAGCGTAGCTAATTCTTTAAAAACTATTGTAAAAAAAATTTGTAAAATTTGAAAATTTTTAAGCTAAAAATTTGATATTTTCAAATATTTTCGGTGTTACGCAAAAATATAACATCAGCTGCTTTGAAAATTACTTTCCCTGTTATTAGTACATACATAAACTATTACATTATTAAATATTACTTTTATAATAAAAAGTGACAAAACTTAAATTAAAACTGTCCAGTTTCATTGGTAAATTTAATTAACTTTTAGTTAACACCTTAACACTTATATTCGGGGGGCGCCGAAATTATATGTATAGGTAACTCTTGAAAAGGTTTTATAAATAATCTATCCTGTATTAGGATCTAAAACAATTTAGATAAAAATAGACATAGATAATTGTTATATGTACATAATCACTTCCGTGTAAATGACATACGCTAAATAAATAAATTGATAAATATAGGAGAAAATGTAAAATTTACGGAAAGATAATATCTTTTCTTTTTCTAATAATGGCTTATAATATTCCAATTTAAATATACATTATTTTGTAATTTGATTAACATTTTTCCGCTCATTAAGTATTACAAATTTAGGAATTTACTTTTACAGTAAATTTTATTAGTTTCATTACAAATAATTGATTACTAGAATGCAATTTAATACTCCAATACTTTAGCGCCAGTAATAAAATTTTGAGATATTCAAATATCAAATATTATCTTTTATTTTTTATTAATGGCTTATAGTATTTCAATTAAAATCTATCTTATGTTGTAATTTGATTAGTACTTTCTGGTGATTTACCACTGATTGCGAATCACTGGTATCTCTCTTATATTCAGGATTTTTTAATTCGACAGATGCTTGTACATTCGTATGATCTTTTAAAAAATATGTTTTGACGTGGTTTAAATAAAAAAAATTAATAATACATTTTGTTCAAAATTTTATTTTTTAAAAACAATATCAAGTTAATAAATGAATGACTTTTCACAATACTTACAATTTCGTTTTAAACAACTGTTACAACTGTTAACTGTTATTTGAAGGTTTTTTTTACCACTGATCTCTATATATTCTTCTGGATATGGAAATATGAATAAAGTCGTTAGTATCTATAACGAAATAAGATAAATCTTTTTAAATTTGATTTGTTTTAGTTATTTTATTTTGATTTGTTATAGGTACTTATGTAATTGATAGAATGATGAATGTATCTTGCTTTCATGATAACAAATTGCACCGCAGAATGATTGTTTTGAATAACTAAAACAAATGAAATTTAAAAAGATTTCTTATATTTCGTTGTAGATATGATTTTATTATTTATTATTTTTATTTCGCGCCAATTGGATTAGATTCAGACCTTAGGAAAATGGCCAAGCTTCACTTTTTTGAGATCAGTGTTTTTACCTAAAATAATTAGGGAAACAGGAAAATACAAAAAAATAATTTTACATGTTAAAACCCTAGGTTCGAATGTTTATTTAAGTTAATTTTCGTTAATATGTACTTCATTATTGGAAAAAAAACCTTTTTTTTTTTAGTTTTATAAAAACGATTTGATTTAAAAATACCCTAGCAAGCCCATTGTAGCCAGATCAAATGACACAAACTGTACTATTTTAGTCTTTTGTGACTAATTCGGCTTTCTCTTCTTGTTAGTCATCCGAAGACGACTGCCCATCACCTACAGAAGACGACAAAGAGCTGGATAAACTCACAAAAAACAATACCGAACATAACGCTAACATCACCGCCACAGCGACCGACCGTCGTCGAACATTCACTCAGCTGATGCTAGGTCAACCCCAGAAAGACTCCGATGGCAAAAAACAAACCCTGTTAGTCAGTGTCACCCCTTTCGGCCAAGAGGAGAACGAAAAAACACCACCACGCCGTCTAAACAAATCCATTTCTCACATCCCTATTGCTAAAAATAAAGAAATTCTAGCCGAAGCGCGTCCTAAAGTCGTACTAACCTCCTACTCGAAAAACAAAGAGCAAACCGAAGTGATATCCACCAAGAAAGAAGCTAAAAGCGAACCGGAAGTGGTTAAACCACCCCCAGAAGTTAATTCCGTCCTGAAAACCAAAATAGAAAAACCAGTCGCAAGCCCGAAAGAAGAGAAGCAGGTTGAAGTGGACACAATCGAACGAGAAACAAACGACGATTATGAAGTGGTGGAAACTGTGAATGAGATAAGTGTCACAGAAAGAAGAGAGATTGTGGAGAAAACGGAACTTGTGAAATCGGAACTTAAAGTACAACTTAGGTAAGATGGATTTTCTTTAGTTTTTCATTAGTAAGATAGTCGTGATGTGTGTGACATTCTTCCAATGTAAATCATAACCTGACTTTTAAAACTCAAGGTAAAACATTCATTAAATTACTACAAAATAAATGAAAATAAAATAATATTTGTTTAAAATATGCGGCAATCTTTTTGCAACATAACTCTTACATGCTTGTGCAAATTAATTTGAATTATAAATTTTTAGTTTTGAGTAAATTTACTACTTAAAAATGTTTGTTATTTTTAATAATCATTATAACTCATTTTGGTTTTAAATTGTTATAAATAATCATTAGCGCTATCAGTGGCGGATTTAGAAACTATTTTAAGACGTAGCGATTTTTTTTTTTTAGGTGATCATAAACCATAAAATATATAATAGTGTTAACCACAAAATTGAATCATTTAATTTGAAAAAAAAATTATTAAAAACTAAAATTCTGCTTACAAAAGAATAACTAAATTCCATCACAAGTTTTACTTTCATTTTAGCGGTATTTTTGTCAGTTTAAAGCCTTCTGCAAGGAGCCTACAGCTTATAGGTTGTTCTGAACCACTGGGATATCGTTGTATTTTCATTTAGTTAAAAATTGGCGATGTTGGGATTTGAACCTTAGATCTCACACTCCGCTCAATTCGAGTCGGAGCGTGCTAACCAAGTGAGCTACAATTGCCCGTTAATGTGTTACAATAGTCACTTTATTTTTATAGAAAATCTTAGCTCTATTCAGTACTCAGTTGGCTCACTTCCTTTGACAGTTCTTTTTATCTTCATTGAATTGTGTTGAAGTGAGGAAAGTTATTTCTCTTTGTCGATGTTGCATCACTTCTTAAGTGCATGTGAGTTTTTGTCAATCAATAAAATAGTTCTATTATTGAATTTCAAATATTGTTATTTTGATGGGAAATAAAAATAATCAGGATTGCAGACAGAATATTTAATAGTTATTTCCATCCAACATTCTTATTTTATTTGTAATAATAACAAAATTGGCAATAATATTGCAAATATTGTTTTAGTAAGTTTTAATTTTATTTATAAACCAAATAGTAAAAAAATCTGATGTGTCCAACGCATTACCTCCTGCCACGTTAGTAATATATTCTATAAAAAAATTCTTTAGTACGTTAAATATTTAGTTTTAAAATTAGTTTGTTCAGAATATGTTTAATTCAATCCATACCTGAAATTTCCTTGCATCAAATACTGTATCGGAAACCAAACAAAATATTTATTTTTGGCTTCACTAAAATTTACTCCTTGTATATTTCTTCCATCTTTTTGTATTTTACAATAAAAAACTTCATATTTACTTATTTTATCTAGATAGGTGGGAGGTAAAAACGGAATTTTAAAATTTATAACAATATTTTACATTTATGATTATAATGAAATAATGACGTAAATGATACGGACATTATTTCTTATTTATGAGTCCATCTAGTTCGAAAGGATAATATAAATTTTCAGAGATAGTTCTGAAGCTGACCATAATTATATATTTTTTTATAAAAAAACCTTAGTTCAGTTAGTCTCACTTTAATCAAAAATAAGATGAGACAGATGACAAATAAATGGTACATTTATTACAAATTTCTTTGAAGTCCTTTATGAAACAATATTACTTTACTATTAATTTTTTCTTTGGTAATACCTTGATTGAGAAAAAATAAAGTGATTATGGTATGAATTCATGATCCTGACATCAAAGAAATTTGTAAAAACAAATAGATTCAATGCCAAATAAGTTTGAAAGGACTATAAAGCAACGGGAAAACTTTCAAAGTACCAAAAACTTGCAATTTTATTTTTAAATAATAAATTTGCCAAAAACTAATAATCACCAGTTGTTCATATAATTTGCACAACGCTGTACTATTGAAACAGTAGTTATGGGATTGCAGACTGCATCATAAAAGTACAAAAACTTGTAGACAATAAAATTCCAGCCCTTCTCATAGGTGAACATACAATTTAATGATTTTTACGGCAACAATTAGAAACTGCTGTTTCACAATAAAACAAATAACTCTTTACGGTGTAATAAAGTTACGCGGAACAAATTTGTGAATTTACTGTCCTTCGAAATTCAGTTTCCACAATGTTCCATACGTGTTACATCCACATTCTGCTAAATTACATAACAGTCGTAAAATGTGTATCTTAGATGCGAATTATAATCGTAAATTTGTACTTATTTTATTGTAATATAAAATGTAAGTCTGTTGATGCTATTATAAAGTCACTAATTTTCCTTTTGATCGTAAATAATAGCGAAGGAATTTGAAATGTTGGAAATTTGTAAATAAGTAATTCAAATGTCACTTGCGCAAATAAATAAATAATAAAACATTGTAAATTCTAATAAAGGTACACATTGATGTAACATATAAACATGTTTTGATTGCTATTGATTCTTGTAGTAATGGTAGTATCCTTGCTTCAAAATAAGGAAGCGTATCTATAAATAGATTGATTATTTATATTGTGTATTGAACCTTGCTTACCCTAAAGTAATTACATATATAGAACGGACCATATTTTTCGTCGACCTCTAAGAAAAAAGTTAATGTCGTTTTTTTATTACTGTTCGCTCGCAAAGCCAATTGAAAATTTATCATTACAATAATGGCGTTCTTTTTAAGCAAAATCTCAGTATATCATACATCATAGTTCATGTCAGTTGGTTCACTTATTTTGTCGGTCCTTTTTGTCACACTGAGCTGAGAAAGAGTTTGATTATTGAATTTAAAATATTGCTCTTTTGTTTGTAACAATAACAAAGTGGCCAATAATATTAGAGATCTAGCGGTGCTTTTAATTTTGTATACAAATAAGTAATGATTTAAAGTTTATAACAATGAGATTATTAAATGAAGATATAATTGATCCACTTTAAAAGATAGTGCAGATTTTTAGAAGTAGGTTGTATTAATAAATACTAGAATGGGGTCCTCCACTAAAGTAGCATATTAAGAAATTTTTCACTAAATAGTCAATCCAAACCTTAATTCTGTATGATAGGAACTATCAAAGTTAAAACAAGTTATTTGTTTTTAAGTTATTCGAGTTTTTAGTGCCCTTAACATCTACGTCACAATATTACACCTTTCTCTCTCACACATCTACCTTATTCCAAATTCTTGCTACTTCTAACCCTACTGTCAGTTTCAGATGTCATATTTGCTAATAAATTTATAGCTGATAATTAAATACAAAATATTTCATGGCTCATCTAAATTTAGAAAAAATTGTTGTTTTTACTTTGCGATCAGGAAAATTTGTGGAAAAACATATTGACGATATGAAAATGAAATATTAAAATGCTTACTATTTATGCATATTTCCAAGTAAGGAATACAATAGTTATTTAAAACAAATTTATATGTTCTTATAACAGTTGAAATAGATCACTTTTTGTAATTGAAATCTTTAGCGAATCCCACTGTTTGAGAACCGAATTACCGTAGCATCTACGTCACAAAACACTTAAAAGAATATTATGGATTAACAAATTTAATACTATCTAAAACTACACCTTGCTTTCAAGTTAGATAAAGTTTCATATAAAGAATTTTACAACTAAAAATCTCAGCTCAGGTCACTTTAAACTTATGTAGATGTGATGAGGCAGGTAGAAAAAAGAAAAATTATTATTTCCGTTCTTTTATGATTAAATACTTTCATTTTTAATTTTATTTAATATTGAATTTAATTAGCTTTAAATACTTGCACGAATACAAAATTAACTGCATTGAAAATAGTCAATCACTAATTGTTAACCTTAGAATAATCATCTCCTAGGATACCGTAATTATGATTGTATTTCATTGTAATCTGTCAAATTACGAATTGTCAATGTATTTCTAGATCCGGAGTTGTTTTATTTGATTGTAATGTGCCAAATTGCGAATTATCTATTTATTTATTTTTAGATCTGTAGTCGACGGCAAAATTTAATATGCACCTCAACAAAAAGTGATTTTAACAGCCTCGCTTATTAATTAATTAATAACAATTAAATTTATTTTAGTCCGACTACAAAATCACCGCCAAAAAGAGAATCCCCAATCTTGATATCAAACTCAATTAGTCCTGTAAATACTCCAGTACCTAGCATATCCCCTACTCCTAGTAACACTAGTAATCCATCCGAAAGTAGACCACTAAACATAACCTTAACAACTAGCGCCACTTCCACCCCTAGTGCCACCACACTTCAACCAATCCAACCAATCCCAAACATTACCCCCACCTCTACCTGTGTTACCCCCACCACTACATCTCCCTCCCCGTGCCCTACTACCGCAACTGTTTCTACCTCGCCCACCAATCCTGTGCCTGCGTCTCCCACTACTGCCTGCCCCACCACTGCCGCGCCAGCCAATCAGGAGGAGGATAGCGGCGACTCGCTGGGGCCGAGCGAGAGTAGGGAGCAAGCGGGGGAACCCGACGGAAGAGCTGATCCGGATGTACCGTGTGAGCCTCCAGCACTGCCGAGGAGCCCCCCACCTGTTGTGGCGCCGCCCCCAAGGGCTAGTTTCCTGCATGGAGTAAAGGGGGATAAACTTGTGCAGGTTCAAGATAAACCGAAGGTAATGATGTTATTATAGTTCTTACACAGAATAGGTTTATGCAGAAGCGATAGTAAGACAGAGAAACGATATTAGAGAGAGATGGGGAATGTGAACAAATTTAAAGAGCTCATATTGTTTAAAATCGTCACATCTTAGAGAGAGATAGGGGAAGGGAATAAATTTAAAGGTCTACACAATGCTTCAAGGTTATAGAACTGAATAGGGGAACATGAAAGGTGCTGCTACGGAGTGTCGCTTCTGTATGTAACTGTTCTGTGGTTCTTATATAGTATTTCAAGAAAATTACAAATGACTTCGTAACAACTCAATGTATTGCATCACAATAGGGTATTTATATCTATGCGTCAGGGGAGAATTACCAGAGTAGTAGTACTTTCTCAAAATCCCAATTATTGATATACCTGATTTTATTAAGATTTGTTTCAACCAGGGCATGTAACCGAAAAAAATACTGGTTAACGGTTAACCCTTACAGAGAACGTTATAATAATAACGGTTTTAGTTCGAAAACCGGTTTTTGAAAATTAGAAACCGGTTTAAACCGGTTAATATATCGGTTAAAAAAAATAATTAAATTAATTAAAAGAAATTAATTATAAAAATTTGATTAAAAAAATTACAGAATAATTAATTTAAAAAAATAATAAAAAAATACCATCTGAGAAAAGTATAACAATTAAAAAAAAGCAAATTAATTAATGAATATTCACAAAAATTCAAACTTGGAAAAGTAAGAAACGAGCTTTTTCCAAAGCTTCTACTTTTAAACTCACATAATTCTGTATAATGTTCATACCCATTATTGGGATAACAGTTTTCACAAATAAACCCTCCTTTTTTAAGGGGAGTGCAAGTTGAACCAGTCTTACAAATATCTCTTTTACATGCGTCTTTAGTTAAAGTTATGTCACAATTTGAACCGGTAAAACCAGCAGTACAAACACAGGAATAACCACCTTCTTTCCGAAAACAAGTTAAACCTTGTTGAACTATCTAGAACATTGTTAAACCCTGTAGAACTGTCTCATCTTACTCCCAATTATCTTGGAACAGTGTTGAACCTAGTACATCCTAAACAGGTGCCTTAACTTTGTCCCAAACAATTTGGAACAAAGTGAAACATAGTGCAAGTCTCTCTACTTATTTCAGAACACTTGGAACATCTTTCTGCCTTCTAAAACTTTCTTTTTAAGTCTTCCTAGTAATTTCCAATAATAGACATACATGAAAAGTTACAATTTATTGTTTGTCACTCTAAAATTTTTCATATACAGCCAAAAAATTTAAAAATGCCCATTTTTGGGTCCAAAATTTTGATTTTTGGAATTAGTCTAACTTGATAGTCGTCGATGCGCTGATTTCAAATTTTCAAACCGAATTCAATTATCTCTTTCCATTTCTGAGATATTTGCTCTCAAAGTTGCACCTCAAAAAAGGGTGTTTTTTGACCATATCTCTAAAATGGGTAGAGATACATTCTCAACGATTATACCAGTCGATTCTACGCGGAAAGTTACATAAAGAAATGTTTTCTCCTCATATACGTTCTTTGGAACGATTTGGTGAAAAATGAGAAAAACGAAAAAACCGGAATTTCAGTTTTTCGCTCGGAAACTTTTTGTCTCCAAAATGTTTTATATTCTGGACTTAAGTAAAGAAGAATGTGCTGATTCCAAATTTTCAAACCGATTTCAATTATCTCCTACCGTTCTCGAGATATTTGAGTTCAAAGTTGGACCTGAAAAATTCAGTTTTTCAGGAATAGTCCTGAAATGGGTTGAGATACGACCTCGGCGACCTCACCAATCGATTCTACGGACAAAATTACATTTTTGTACCAATTTTCAGATTTATATTCTAATGGATACAATTTTTACAGCGAAAAAACGAAAATGGCCAAAAATCGGAAAAAATCGTAAGGGGTTCATCAGGCGATTTTTCAATTTTTGCAATTTTCGTTTTTTCGCTCTAAAAATTGTATCCGCCTGAATAAATATCTGAAAATTGGTATACTTATGTAATTTTGCCCGCACAATCGATTGGTGAGGTCGCCGAGGTCGTATCTCGACCCATTTCAGGACTATTCCTGAAAAACAATTTTTTTCAGGTCTGACTTTGAACGCAAATATCTCCAGAACGGTAAGAGATAATTGAAATCGGTTTGAAAATTTGGAATCAGCGCATCTGTATTTACTTAAGTCTAGAAAATGAAAAGATTTGGTGACAAAAAGTTCCCAAGCGAAAAACTGAAATTCCGGTTTTTTTCGTTTTTCTCATTTTTCACAAAATCGTTCCAAAGAACGTATATGCGGAGAAAACATTTCTTTATGTAACTTTGCCTGTAGAATCCACTGGTATAGTCATTGAGATTGTGTCCCTACCCGTTTTAGAGTTATATCCAAAAAACCCACTTTTTTGAGGTGCAACTTTGAGGTCAAATATCTCAGGAACGGAAAGAGATAATTGAATTCGGTTTGAAAATTTGAAATCAGCGCATCGGCGACTATCAATTTGGAATTATTTCAAAAATCAAAATTTTGGACCTAAAAATGGGTCTTTTTGGATTTTTTTGGCTGTATATGAAAAATTTTAGAGTGAAAAACTATAAATTGTAAGTTTTAATGTATAACTATTATTGGAAATTACTAGGAAGACTTAAAAAGACAGTTGTAGAAGGCAAAAAGATGTTCCAAGTGTTCTAGAGTAAGTAGAAACAGTTGCACTATAATTCACTTTGTTCCAAATTGTTTGGGACAAAGTTAGAAACTTGTTTAGGGTGTAACATAGATGTATCAGGTTCAACACTGTTCCAAGATAATTGGGATTCAGATGAGACAGTTGTACAGGGTTTAACAATGTTCTAGATAGTTCTACAAGGTTACACATTATCCCAAATTGTATGAGATTAATTTCAGGCAGTTTTGGAAGGTTTAACATTGTTCCAAATTGTTTGGGACAAAGTTACGACAATTGTTTACGGTTTAACATTGTTATATAAGGGTCAACACTGTTCCAATTTGTTTGAGATTAATTTCAGAATTCCAAATTGTTTGGGACAAAGTTAATATAATTATTTAGGGTTTAACATTGTTATATAAGGTTCAACACTGTTCCAAGTTAATTGGGATTAAGTTAAGAAAGTTACTAATTTAACAATGTTCTACATAGTTCTATAAGGTTTAACACTGTTCCACATTGTTTGGGATTAATTTCAGAATGTTGTGGAAGGTTTAACATTGTTTCAAACTGTTTGGGACAAAGTTAATATAATTATTTGGGGTTTAACATCGTTATATAAGGGTCAACACTGTTCTAAGTCAATTGGGATTAATTTCAGACAGTTGTGTAAGGTTTCACATTGTCCCAAATTGTTTTGGAATAAATTAAATCAGTTTCATTGGGTTTAACATTGTGGAATATCAATATAGACTTTTAAAAAATCAAAATTTTTGACTCAAATTGAGGTAATTTAACATTGTACTAGATCTTCTGTATTTTTTTAGTAGGTTTATAATTCATAATTTGTCAAACTAATTCAAAAATTATCTTATCAGATTTAAATCTTTTAATCACAGACTTACAGACCGACTCAAATAGTTGTCAATTTACGAAAAAAATATTTTAAGTGTTAAAATATTTCAGAAACAAAATTTAGAAGGTGATTTTATCTCTAAAGAATATTTGTGGACTGCTTTATGTCAAGAAAATGAATATTATGACAGAACATTCCTTAATATCGACAGTAAAGCTCTTATGTCGTCCCATATTCCAAATTGATTAGATTTTTATGTGTCATATTATACCATTCTTTATATATTGCATTAGCTGAGCCATAAAAATGCAAGAAAAAATATAAAGTAACATGAATATTATAGAGAAATCTCCAAGGAATTTTTGTTATAGCTCAACTTGTTTTTGAGATACGCGGCCATAAACTTAAAATTTGAAAATTGTAAGTGCCAAATTGTACAATTTTTTATATATTTCATCGGCTGTGGCATAAAAATGCAAGAAAAAATATAAAAAATGTGTATCTTATAGAAAAAACCCCAAGGAATCGATTGGTGTAAGAATTTTTATTGTATCTCAATTAATTTACGAGTTACAAGCCTGTAAAGACAAAACTCATTTCCAAAAAATGTTTTGACCGCCACAAGAATTCAGATCTATTTTAGATATTCAAAAAGTGATATAAATATATAAAAAGTAATTAAAAATAGCCAGGAACATTTTTTTATTTTACGGCCGCCACACGGATTTAAATTATTACCTGAAAGTCTTTTAAAACAGGGGCATTGTTATTTACGTCTGTGACAATAACTTCAACATGAACATCGCTTTTTAGAGGAGGACTGGCTGCTCTAACTCTTAAATCATACTTTTTCCTAGGACTCTCGTAGTCTAGTTCAGTTATAGTCAATAGTTCTGCACTAGACGAGCCAGGTCTAGTCACTAGAGAAAAGCTGTTAGAGTCATCTCCTCCTGAGAAAAAACGAGTTTTAGTCATCGACCTTCAGACGGATTGGTCCAATGAAAATTATCAGCGCAATTTCTGGACACTTAAAGCAAAAAACGGTTGAACACGGCAATTTTAGTATAAAGGGGGACACTTGAATGGATTTCCAATGGCATTTCAACCCTGAAATGGGGGTTGCACCTAATTTTAAATGGAAAAGGGTGTCAAAAAATCTAAGAAAAATATAACAATTAAAAAAAAGCAATTTAATTAATGAACATTCACAAAAATTCCCGTAATATCTTCAGAAAAACGCAGGTCACTTTTCAATTTTAAACTTGCCTGTGTTGGAAATGGCTGTATTTATTTGGGACTTTTTAAGTAACCTTAACGGCCAAAGAGACTACCTACATTTATGACTCTCCAATAAAATTGTAAAAACTGTCATGACTCATGTTCATATACAAATAGAAAACACAGATATAAAAAAATATTATTTTTTTTCTCGCTAAATGATATTAAATAAAGGTTAATGTTCGCTAAAACCGGTTTATTTTTTTTTTTGGTTAACGGTTACCGGTATTTTCGGCCTGAAAAATATCGGTTAAAATTACGGTTAAAGTTCGCAGTTTTCGTTGAAAATATCGGTTACCGGTTTTTATTAACCGGTTTTTTTAACCGGTTACATGCCCTGGTTTCAACTAGATTTTACTGCCGGTTTGTGATTAGTTCATGTACTGTGGTTTGCGCATTCGCGACCGTTGTTTAGTTCAGGACCAAATTTTGATTTTTGCATATATGATACTAGACAAAAAAATAAAATAGAAATCCGTAGGAACAGCCGACTAATGGTCAGAGTTTGGGTTTGAAGTTAGTTGGAAGGTTTTTTTTAACTGCGCATGCGTCGTACAGTTCCGAATTGATTTAGAGGTTAGTTGGAACAAACCTTTATACGTTCTCCGTAACATGTTGATATGTTCAATTGTGGTTGCAAGCAAATTCAAACTAAATTAAAGATAAAAATATTACGACCAAAAGTCCGCAATTCGAATAAATTATTATTACCCTGTTAGGTGACCCTTATAATCCCTTTATGAAGCAACTCCTGCATAAGTCAAAGCAGATACGTTTGCAAATATCTTGAAACAAACTATGACAGATATTTGAAAATCAGAAATTAATCCGATTATATTATTTATATGTTTCATGAAATTTGCAGTAAAGATTTCTTTAGGCATTTACTTCTTTCTGTCCTAGACCGTATCTAAAATTGGTGTGAAAGATTTTTTTTTAATTATGTACATTTAGATGTAGATATTCTAATAATAATGCATTTTAAATGAATTTGTAATTTGAAAAAAGATTAAAATAGTACGGAATTACAGAAATCCAGTTATCAATTTTTTTAGGATAAATGCAAGTAGATTCGCTATGAATCCATTTAAAATCATTTATGGCCCCAGATCTCTAGCTAGTAGCTACCCAATCGCCCATAAAAGGTTGTAAACTGTGGATAAGTCATTTTCGAATATCTCTTCAAGAACTATATCTACAATTTTATGCGTTTAAAGTAGTCTAAACTAAACTCTAAATCAATGTCAAAATTTATAGTGTATTTGACCTCCACATTATTTCGTTTTTATCACACAATATACAGGTGTTTCACAACTTCAGGAGAAAATCTTAGTACCCATTACTGGGTATGTCAGATTTTATCGCAGGCATTACGTCGTGGAAACTCGTGCTGGTGTGGACTATTCTCGAACTCAGATTCTCAGAATCGTTGATAGTCATTCTACCACCAAGACAAATATAGAAATTAATGCTTCATTAGAAAATATATTTTTTGTTTCAATGTGTGTTTTTACAATTAGAAGCCTAATAGAGGAAATAAATAGTTAATATTTAAATTTTGATGCAATAAAACATTGACAGGTCGCAATAATTTACTGGATTAGAAACTGGGTCGCGAAGAAAAATGTTTCAAAACCACTGCACTAGACACTAGACCACAGACCCTATAGCAATAATAAATCTTTTGTTTTTGTTTCTATCTGGTTTTTTATTTTTAAATTCGCTACACCTGTTAGTAAAAGGAACAAGGTGTGATACTTATTTCTTAATATGCAATGATTAAATAAGGTGACTCATTTGTAAAATATGAAACTCCCACAGAAATTCTTTAAATCTTGCATAATTAAAAACGTATCATTTTAAAGTAAAAGTGAATTAAGTATAGTTTTTCATCCACATTCATTAGAATATCCACTAGTAATTAGCATACTAATTTGTCATTACTTTATGATTTATGCTTACTAAATAATTTTTAATTTAATCGTTTCTGTGCCTCAGCTGTAGTCGGTTCGTATTATAAGAATACCATTTGGTGTACAAGTTTTAATTTGTGTTTTTCTTTATTGGTGTAGATTCCGTCAAAACCAGACAAACCGTCTCAAATGGTTCGTTCCCCTTCTTCAGAACTACCCCCACTGCCACAAACCCAAACCCCGAACAAAAGACGCGCGCCTAACCCCCCTTCTTTAGACGACCTCCCCTTAGATTTAGACCCAGTCCCCATCCCTTTACCTCCCACTCCTACACAACCAACTCCCCCTGCTTTCGAAGATGAATCGCCAGTTGTTGAAATTCCTGTCAAAAAAATATCTACTCCAGTCATCACCGCTTCGGTGGACAATTTAGCCAGCGAAGAAAAGAAGAAGGACAAAACGAAGAGTAGGTTTTCATTGAAGAAGTTTCTAAGGGTGGGAGGAAGTGCAAGTAAGAATTTGGAGAAGACGAGACAAGAAGATGTGAAAGAAAAAAGTGCAAAACCGAAATTAGTGATTGTGCATCCGTTAGAGTTAAATGGATCGGCTGTTGAAGTGGTGACGCCTCCACCTAATGTCATGGAAGAGGGACTCACATTCGCCACTCCCGTTAAAGGTCAGAAAATTATTATACAACACTTTACAAACTGTTTTTACACATTTAACAATATTTTTGTTATATATTATAGTCCGTTTGAGTATGAGAGTAATAAATAAGTCTGTCAAAGACTTTTCAGTGGTGTGTCAACAATTTTTGGTAAGGGAAATTCGATAGAAATTGTAACACGGGGGGGCAGGGGTGGTTAATCTTGATTGAAGCAGGACCACATCACGTACATTTTAATTTTACTTAAATTATTTTTATTTACATAAAACAAAACTTAACTAAACTAATTTAAAATTAAACAATTAACTTAACAGACTACATTGTGTCTGCGACGAATCTACAGCTAAACCTATCTAAGACTGACTGTAAAACTTTGTTGAGAGGTAAATCTACCCTCTCAACTTCTTATCAAAATACAAAATTTTTTACATGTTGTTTTTTTAAAAAAAAAATGCATAGGCGATTAGATATAAAAAAATGTAAATTTTTCAATTTTCCTTTTTTGCTTATAATTATAACTTTTTTATTTCAATTCAAAACATATTTTAAGTTGCACATTATTCACGTACATTTAAAAACGTATTCACTGTAGTATCAAAAATTTGATTTCCCTTACCGTTTTCTAGAAACTGATACCAACTTTCAATTTTCGTATAGGCCTCAAATAGGCTGTGAGCCCATTAAATAGAGTTTTTTTTACTCTTTTCAAAGATAAAAAATACAAGCATATTAAAAATAAATTGAAAGTATTTTATATCAGAAGACTACGAAATACCAATATTTTTTTTAAAATTTACATAAATTAAGCAAAAGCAATTATTTTCATTAAAAACTATAAAAAATAAAAATTAATCAAAGGTATAAGTGGTCATAAAACAATCATTAATCAATAATACCTAACCTAAATTTATATAATTTTTAATATGCACATATTTTATATCGTTGAAAAGAGAGAAAAAACTCTATTTAACGGTCTTACAGGCAACTTTGAGCCCCATATGAAAACTGAAAGTTGATATAAATTTTTCGAAAACGGTATGAGAAATAAAAATTTTGAGTAAAGCAGTGAATGTGCAAATTAAAATATTTTTCTAAGAAATAAAGAAGTTACAAACAAAAACCTCAAATTAAAAAATTTACATTTTTGTTTATATCTCGTCACCTATACATTTTTCTGGTTGATTTATTTGCCGCATAACTGACAAAAATTCAGTACTATTCTTGCAAATTTTTATTTATTACTCTCTCTCTTTCTTTCTTTCTGTAATGGAGTATAATTCTGAAAGCAAAATATTACGCATATTTTTTATTTCATAAAAATGCAAAGAGTAAACAAATTATAAATTAATAAAATTTTCGTGACGTAGCAATATATTAGCAAAGTAGGAAAGAGAAACAGAAGTAGCGATGTCCTTTAGCGAACGCAAGCTCATGACAAACCGTTCTCTAATCAGTGATGCCATTTCTCAGGGAGACATGACTTTTTTAAATTGTTTATAAATACTGATTGTCTTGTAGTAATTTTTAAATCGTTATTGTACTCGAAAATCCGCGTTAATATTCAATATAAAGTCAATTTTTGAATACTTTACATAGTAAAGTTTAAACACCTGTATTTTTTAAATAAATAATAAAACAATTATTTATGAATCATAGATTTCTTGAAATGATTCTTAATACTTTATATAAATACTGTTAGTCACATTTAAATACGAGGAATTTAGTGAAAATTAACGTTAAAATCAACTTTTACAAATTCTATGAATTTTGTTAACCTCAATTATAAATTCATAACAAAGTGTCACAATGCAGTTCCGTGTATTCCGTGTCAAACAAATGAATGCTTTAATTCACGGCTATGGCTACTTATCACATTTTATGATAACTATGCATTTGTCAACAATAACTTTAGCGGTTAAATTGTTAGGAAACTGTTCTTTTGTAACGTTCCTGCATTTTGTAAACATATTAAAATAGCTTTTTTTATAAATCTAAATATTTATTTAACAGATTTATAACTGTTTCGTGAAATAGTTTCTTTACACAGTAACCCCCATTTAACCAAAGTAGTAGTTTTTATAGTTTTATATGATTAGAGCACAAGTACATATATACAGAAGCGACAGTAAGACAGAGAAACAAGAATTAGAGAGAGATGGGGAAAGCCAACAAATTTAAAGGGTTCATCGTTTAAAATCGGAAAGTTTCGTCACATCTTCCTGCCTCTAGTTTCTCTGTTTACCAATCATTATTATTATTTATATAATTGTTTAAAAATACACAAGTGTAAATCTTGTGAGACGTTTTTTCAACAAAATTTCGAATTAGACAACGACATATTTATGCATTATAAAAATAATTTGGAGAATTCTGAGTTTGTAAATTTTAAAACAACACACGAATATTTTTATAATTACATATTTTTTCTTTAGAAAATATTTTTTATATAAATATTGAAATATTGAATTGTATTAATTAAAGGTGTAGGATATTGCTTATAAGAGTTAGTAAAAAATTGGGTTTCAACTCATGAAATTCTTCACTAGATTATTAAGAAAATTATATGTAAGACACAGAATATTTTATTGTGTTTATTGATGAACTTGCAAAATACAGACATTTTATTTAATAAAAATGTTTACAAAATATAATTATGTACCTATTTATTTAATCAATTTGCTTTCATTATATTGACAAATTTATTTATTTATTTATTCTAAAAATTATTTTATCATTCAAACAAAAATTTAAATGTGGAGCGTAAATCAGCCACAAATTTAAAAGTCCACACAATTCTCCAAGGTCATAGAACTGAATAGAGTAACATCAAAGATACCGACACGGAGGGTCGCTTCTGTATAAATATATTCTGCGATCAGGGTTCATATAATGTTTAAATTTTAAAAATCGAACGCATATTGTAAAACTTGATATTTTGACTATAATTATTCGTTCGATAGTGGATTGTGGGCCCCATAAACTAACAATAACTATTCTAAATTGTAGAAATCTTACCGCCAGCACCACCCCCACGTAACTTATCCGAAAAGCGTTCAGAGGAACCAAAACCGCCTCCAAAATCCGAAGAACTGTTACGCAAATCTCGCGTGCAACCATCTCCCCCAAAATGCCCGATATCCGACAACGTGTACGCCAATTTGGGCGAAGTTAGATCGGCCCTAGTTCCAAGTAAGCCCCAGAGAACTGCCAGCATGAGAGAAAGAGAAGCCTTGCTTGAACAACAGGCACAAATTAGAAGGAAACCCAATCTACCACAAGAGAATCTGTACGAGAGAATCAACCCACCCAGGAGACATTCTGATGAGACTAACACTGGCACGAAAGGATTCAAACCTGGGTCGTTTAGTGGGAGCGAACCTGATTTGGAGATTTATAGTCCTTGTGGAAGCTACTATGGCAGTGAATGTGAGGTAAGAGAAAATTATAATCTAACCGAAAATTTTACAGCGTCGTTATCCTAAATAAAAATATTGCTGTGTCCTAGTAGTTCGAAACTCACAATTAACTATATTTAAGCGCCTTGCAGAAGCTATAGATTACTAATGTCCGGTTGCAGAAATGATAATCAAAAATATCAACGATTAATTTAATGTTACCGTGGTCACGTATTAAAAATACATTGATGTCAATAAATTAATCAATGATTAAAAATGATAAAGTCTTATGCAACCCGAGCATAGACTTACACCACTAAATGGGGAAGTTTAGCGTGATTGAAATTACATGTGAAATACTTTTTAATTGTAAATATATGAATAATTATAACTTAGAATGTGATTGAAAGTTATGATTATGTTACCATTTAATTATAATTGATTACTTATCATTGAACTTTGATGACGTCACAAGTGAGTTATGCGCATGCCTAGAAGGGATGTAAGACTTGACTTTTTGAACGTAGGTTGAGGCAAAAATTGACAGGGGAACTCAGCACGCGATGTTTAAGGTAAGAAAGACTATATGTTCTCCGTGAAATTCTGTTAAGTCCTTATTTTAAAAAATTTCATTTTTTTTTAATCTAGGCATCTTTCAGTGAAACATAATATAGAATATCACTTTTGAAGCTAATCTTAATAAAATAAATGAAATTTAAACCTTAAACTTTCCCCAATGCAAGTAAAATTGTCTAAAAACGAATGAAATTCTTACGTCGATGTTATACCGGGTGTCCCAGCTCGACCGACACATGAGAGATTTACATAGGAAATCAGTTAATTATGAATAGTATCTCCCCAGTGCAAGATATTAACTTGAAATTTTGTATACTTATTGAGGACTATTATTTCTATGGATTACAGTTATTTGGAAGATGTAATTTCGTCTGGAAGACGAGATTTATTAAATTATAAAATCTAACATTTTCGTTAAAAATCAGTCAGCCATGGAAATAAAAGAAAATATCTATGTGACAGTTCTGACAGTTAATGACATGCCATTGTAGATATTTATATTTTTGTAATATTGGTATATTATTTAACAAAACGAAACTAAATTCAACTTAAATAATATTAAAATACAGGGAATAAGAATTAAAATCAGTGATACTTCACTAAAATGTCATTTTCTTTTATTTCCAGGGCTGTCTGATTTTGAACGAAAATATTAGATTTTAAATTTAATAAATCTCGCCCTGCAGACGAAATTGCATATTCCAAATAAGTGTGATCCATAGAATTAATATTCTCCGATAAGTATACAAAATTTCAAGTTAATATCTGGCACTGGGGAGATACCATTCATAATTAACTGATTTCCCATGTAAAACTCCCATGTGTCGGTCGAGCTGGGACACCCGGTATGTCTTATGATCCCCAAACGACAGGATTTAAATATTTATTATTAGCCTCAAATATTACGAATTAAAAATTTTAAAAGCAAATTGGTTTCAATACTTCTACATCAAAAATATTCTTTATTTTTTTGCGAGTAATTTTGAATGATTTAATAATGAATTGTTTCGATTTAATTTTTATTTTTTTTTGTATATTTTTACCCATCGCTACTTATAATAAGGAGGGTATAGTAACCCATAACGTCTTCTATATTTCAAATTCACTATTTTGAGCATGATATCTGTCAATCCGTTTGTCAACTTTTAGTAAAAAGCAGCCAAACAAAAGTGACAGTTTTCTTTTGTCATTTTTAATTATTTTGCAATTATTTCGAAAGGAATGATTTGCATACTCTATGGTGACGTGTCGGAGCTGATTTGGAAATATGTATTAATACTTTTTTATTTATTTTAAATATGAAAAATGTATATGTTATAAAAAATGAACCAGAAATCGAAACAAAATTGAAATGAAACCTTCTTAATATTAAAACTGATGTTTGTCGATTATTTTGTGGACACATTTATTTTTATATACCTATATTAATACTTACGTATTTATTATTAATATTACAAAACTTTTAATTATAATATTCTTAATTTGAAAAGTGCGACTTCATTTTGTTTTCTATTATATACTTATGTATTTATTATAAACATATAAATATTCGAATTATTAGTTAATAGAATTCGAAATGAAATGACTAGTCATCGTACCTTTTTAACTTTGAAAATGCGAACTAATCTAGACGCATTGCTTTCTGTTCTATTACCCAAGTATTTTATAAACTTTAAGTCTACAGATTAAAGAATTTGTGTCTGTACCAATAGTGTAAAGGTCGTTCGAATGTTTTGATCTAGTATAAGGTTGCCTTTCACCTGTCGATTTATTTTATAATCAAAATATTTAATAGTCATTGTTTTTTATTATTGTTTTATATATTTGTATTTTATCCAATTTTGTAAAATTTATAATTATAAAATAATAATGGCAATTCCATATCAAGTATAACTTATAATAAAATAATCAACGAAAAATGAGGTTTATTTTCCATTCGTAATTGATTTCCTTTTGGTAATAATTACGATTTTCCGTAACATTTAATTAAAATTTACAACTCTTTAATTTCCTCATTCTACACGTATGTAATTAAGTATCTACAGCGTGGATGGAAACTTGTATCATACAAGGTTTCCGCCTGCTGTTTCTATTAACATTTGCGTCAATTTATATGTAATATGTAAATGATTTACATCGATATGCAAGGAAAATCGCTCTTACGGTTTTGTTTTTATTGTTTTTGCGTAAGAAATCTAATTAAAACAGCATAAATGTTTGATTTAATTAAAATCTAATTTTAACTTACATTGTATTTCAAAGAAACATATTCTACCTAGCGAATTTTTTGGATACAACGAAATAGAATTTATCAGAAAATACATACAGGGTAGTGACTTGAATAGTCAAACATAGGAATTTGACATGTAAAAATATTTTCGTAATTTTCTACTTCCATAATTACTGTAGGTAAAAAAGCTTTAAATAACAGTTGTAGAGTATAACATTTTGCATCTGAATCAATAGACAAAATAATTTTACATATCTTGTTAGCTCAAAAATTAGGTATGTAAATGGCACAAATCACCCCAAAAATAGCAGTAGCTAGAACAAATTTTAATCAACATTAAAAAGAAAAATATGGAAAATTAACTCAAAATTGGGTATTTTTGGAATATTTGAGGATTGTAAATACATTTTTATAATTAAAACCAGGGCATGTAACCGAAAAAAATACTGGTTAACGGTTAACCCTTATAGAGAACGTTATAATAATAACGGTTTTAGTTCGAAAACCGGTTTTTGAAAATTAGAAACCGGTTTAAACCGGTTAATATATCGGTTAAAAAAATAATTAAATTAATTAAATGAAATTAATTATAAACATTTGAAAAAAAAATTACTGAATAATTAATTTAAAAAAATAATAAAAAATACCATCTGAGAAAAATATAACAATTAAAAAAAAGCAAATTAATTAATGAATATTCACAAAAATTCCCGTAATATCTTCAGAAAAACGCAGGTCACTTTTTTAAACTTGCCTGTGTTGACAAAGGCCGTATATATTTGGGACTTTTTAAGTAACCTTAACGGCCAAAGAAACTACCTACATTTATGACTCTCCAATAAAATGTTAATTGTAAAACCTGTCATGACTCATGTTCAAATACAAATAGAAAACACAGATATAAAAAAAAATATTAAAATTTTTTGTCGCTAAATGATATTAAAATAAAGGTTAAAGTTCGCTAAAACCGGTTTATTTTTTTTTCTTGGTTAACGGTTACCGGTATTTTCGGCCTGAAAAATATCGGTTAAAGTTCGCAATTTTCGTTGAAAATATCGGTTACCGGTTTTTATTAACCGGTTACATGCTCTGATTTGAAGACTATATCTTTAATAGTTGTTGAGTTATAAGCTTATAAAACTTAATTTTATTAATTTTGCATGTTGTTTTATTTTGGTAAACCTGTTCCGTACAAGTTAAAGTAAAAATATAAAAAATGTGTCTTATAAAAAAAACAGAGAAATCCATTAAAAAATTTCAAAAAAGCTTTTAGTTTAGTACTTACTTAAAGTCAAATGTAGACGATGTCTCTGTTTCAAACATGGAAAAGTAAGAAACGAGCTTTTTCCAAAGCTTCTACTTTTAAGCTCACATAATTCTGTATAATGTTCATACCCATTATTGGGATAACAGTCTTCACAAATAAACCCTCCTTTTTTAAGGGGAGTGCAAGTTGAACCACTCTTACAAATATCTCTTTTACCGGCAGTACAAACACAGGAATAACCACCTTCTTTCCGAAAACAAGTTAAACCTTGTTAAACTATCTAGAACATTGTTAAACCCTGTAGAACTGTCTCATCTTACTCCCAATTATCTTGGAACAATGTTGAACCTAGTACATTTATGTTACACCCTAAACAAGTGCCTTAACTTTGTCCCAAACAATTTGGAACAAAGTGAAACATAGTGCAAGTCTCTCTACTTATTTCAGAACACTTGGAACATCTTTCTGCCTTCTAAAACTTTCTTTTTAAGTCTTCCTAGTAATTTCCAATAATAGACATAAATGAAAAGTTACAATTTATTGTTTTTCACTCTAAAATTTTTCATATACAGCCAAAAAATTTTAAAAATGCTCATTTTTGGGTCCAAAATTTTGATTTTTGGAATTAGTCTAACTTGATAGTCGTCGATGCGCTGATTTCAATTTTTCAAACCGAATTCAATTATCTCTTTCCATTCCTGAGAATTTTGCTCTCAAAGTTGCACCTCAAAAAAGGGTGTTTTTTGACCATATCTCTAAAATGGGTAGAGGTACATTCTCAACGATTATACCAGTCGATTCTACGCGGAAAATTACATAAAGAAATGTCTTCTCCTCATATACGTTCTTTGGAACGATTTGGTGAAAAATGAGAAAAACGAAAAAACCGGAATTTCAGTTTTTCGCTCGGAAACTTTTTGTCTCCAAAATTTTTTATATTCTGGACTTAAGTAAAGAAGAATGTGCTGATTCCAAATTTTCAAACCGATTTCAATTATCTCCTACCGTTCTCGAGATATTTGAGTTCAAAGTGGGACCTGAAAAATTCAGTTTTTCAGGAATAGTCCTGAAATGGGTTGAGATACGACCTCGGCGACCTCACCAATCGATTCTACGGACAAAATTACATTTTTGTACCAATTTTCAGATTTATATTCTAATGGATACAATTTTTACAGCAAAAAAACGAAAATGGCCAAAAATCGGAAAAAATCGTAAGGGGTTCATCAGGCGATTTTTCAATTTTTGCGATTTTCGTTTTTTCGCTCTAAAAATTGTATCCGCCTGAATAAATATCTGAAAATTGGTATACTTATGTAATTTTGCCCGCAGAATCGATTGGTGAGGTCGCCGAGGTCGTATTTCGACCCATTTCAGGACTATTCCTGAAAAACAATTTTTTTCAGGTCTGACTTTGAACGCAAATATCTCCAGAACGGTAAGAGATAATTGAAATCGGTTTGAAAATTTGGAATCAGCGCATCTGTATTTACTTAAGTCTAGAAAATGAAAAGATTTGGTGACAAAAAGTTCCCAAGCAAAAAACTGAAATTCCGGTTTTTTTCGTTTTTCTCATTTTTCACAAAATCGTTCCAAAGAACGTATATGCGGAGAAAACATTTCTTTATGTAACTTTGCCTGTAGAATCCACTGGTATAGTCGTTGAGATTGTGTCCCTACCCGTTTTAGAGATATATCCAAAAAAACCACTTTTTTGAGGTGCAACTTTGAGGTCAAATATCTCAGGAACGGAAAGAGATAATTGAATTCGGTTTGAAAATTTGAAATCAGCGCATCGGCGACTATCAATTTGGAATTATTTCAAAAATCAAAATTTTGGACCTAAAAATGGGTCTTTTTGGATTTTTTTGGCTGTATATGAAAAATTTTAGAGTAAAAAACTATAAATTGTAAGTTTTAATATATAACTATTATTGGAAATTACTAGGAAGACTTAAAAAGACAGTTGTAGAAGGCAGAAAGATGTTCCAAGTGTTCTAGAGTAAGTAGAAACAGTTGCACTATGTTTCACTTTGTTCTAAATTGTTTGGGACAAAGTTAGAAACTTGTTTAGGGTGTAACATAGATGTATCAGGTTCAACACTGTTCCAAGATAATTGGGATTCAAATGAGACAGTTGTACAGGGTTTAACAATGTTCTAGATAGTTCTACAAGGTTACACATTATCCCAAATTGTATGAGATTAATTTCAGGCAGTTTTGGAAGGTTTAACATTGTTCCAAATTGTTTGGGACAAAGTTACGACAATTGTTTACGGTTTAACATTGTTATATAAGGGTCAACACTGATCCAATTTGTTTGAGATTAATTTCAGAATTCCAAATTGTTTGGGACAAAGTTAATATAATTATTTAGGGTTTAACATTGTTATATAAGGTTCAGCACTGTTCCAAGTTAATAGGGATTAAGTTAAGAAAGTTATACTAATTTAACAATGTTCTACATAGTTCTATAAGGTTTAACACTGTTCCACATTGTTTGGAATTAATTTCAGAATGTTATGGAAGGTTTAACATTGTTTCAAACTGTTTGGGACAAAGTTAATATAATTATTTAGGGTTTAACATCGTTATATAAGGGTCAACACTGTTCTAAGTCAATTGGGATTAATTTCAGACAGTTGTGTAATGGGTCTTTTTGGATTTTTTTGGCTGTATATGAAAAATTTTAGAGTAAAAAACTATAAATTGTAAGTTTTAATATATAACTATTATTGGAAATTACTAGGAAGACTTAAAAAGACAGTTGTAGAAGGCAGAAAGATGTTCCAAGTGTTCTAGAGTAAGTAGAAACAGTTGCACTATGTTTCACTTTGTTCCAAATTGTTTGGGACAAAGTTAGAAACTTGTTTAGGGTGTAACATAGATGTATCAGGTTCAACACTGTTCCAAGATAATTGGGATTCAAATGAGACAGTTGTACAGGGTTTAACAATGTTCTAGATAGTTCTACAAGGTTACACATTATCCCAAATTGTATGAGATTAATTTCAGGCAGTTTTGGAAGGTTTAACATTGTTCCAAATTGTTTGGGACAAAGTTACGACAATTGTTTACGGTTTAACATTGTTATATAAGGGTCAACACTGATCCAATTTGTTTGAGATTAATTTCAGAATTCCAAATTGTTTGGGACAAAGTTAATATAATTATTTAGGGTTTAACATTGTTATATAAGGTTCAGCACTGTTCCAAGTTAATAGGGATTAAGTTAAGAAAGTTATACTAATTTAACAATGTTCTACATAGTTCTATAAGGTTTAACACTGTTCCACATTGTTTGGAATTAATTTCAGAATGTTATGGAAGGTTTAACATTGTTTCAAACTGTTTGGGACAAAGTTAATATAATTATTTAGGGTTTAACATCGTTATATAAGGGTCAACACTGTTCTAAGTCAATTGGGATTAATTTCAGACAGTTGTGTAAGGTTTCACATTGTCCCAAATTGTTTTGGAATAAATTAAATCAGTTTCATTGGGTTTAACATTGTGAAATATCAATATAGACTTTTAAAAAATCAAAATTTTTGACTCGTATTGAGGTAATTTAACATTGTACTAGATCTTCTGTATTTTTTTAGTAGGTTTATAATTCATAATTTGTCAAACTAATTGAAAAATTATCTTATCAGATTTAAATCTTTTAATCACAGACTTACAGACCGACTCAAATAGTTGTCAATTTACGAAAAAAATATTTTAAGTGTTAAAATATTTCAGAAACAAAATTTAGAAGGTGATTTTATCTCTAAAGAATATTTGTGGACTGCTTTATGTCAAGAAAATGAATATTATGACAGAACATTCCTTAATATCGACAGTGAAGCTCTTATGTCGTCCCATATTCCAAATTGATTAGATTTTTATGTGTCACATTATACCATTCTTTATATATTGCATTAGCTGAGCCATAAAAATGCAAGAAAAAATATAAAGTAACATGAATATTATAGAGAAATCTCCAAGGAATCGATTGGTGCAAGAATTTTTGTTATAGCTCAACTTGTTTTTGAGATACGCGGCAATAAACTTAAAATTTGAAAATTGTAAGTGCCAAATTGTACAATTTTTTATATATTTCATCGGCTGTGCCATAAAAATGCAAGAAAAAAATATAGAAAATGTGTATCTTATAGAAAAAACCCCAAGGAATCGATTGGTGTAAGAATTTTTATTGTATTTCAACTAATTTACGAGTTACAAGCCTGTAAAGACAAAACTCATTTCCAAAAAATGTTTTGACCGCCACAAGGATTCAGATCTATTTTAGATATTCAGAAAGTGATATAAATATATAAAAAGTAACCAAAAATAGCCAGGAACATTTTTTTATTTTACGACCGCCACACGGATTCAAATTCTTACCTGAAAATCTTTTAAAACAGGGGCATTGTCATTTACGTCTGTGACAATAACTTCAACATGAACATCGCTTCTTAGAGGAGGACTGGCTGCTCTAACTCTTAAATCATATTTTTTCCTAGGACTCTCGTAGTCTAGTTCAGTCATAGTCAATAGTTCTGCACTAGACGAGCCAGGTCTAGTCACTAGAGAAAAGCTGTTAGAGTCATCTCTTCCTAGAAAAAACGAGTTTTAGTCATCGATCTTCAGACGGATTATGAGTGGTCCAATGAAAATTATTAGCGCAATTTCTGGGCACTTAAAGCAAAAAACGCTTGAACACGGCAATTTTAGTATAAAGGGGGACACTTGAATGGATTTCCAATGGCATTTCAACCCTAAAATGGGGGTTGCACCTAATTTTAAATGGAAAAGGGTGTCAAAAAAATCTAAGAAAAATATAACAATTAAAAAAAAGCAATTTAATTAGTGAACATTCACAAAAATTCCCGTAATATCTTCAGAAAAACGCAGGTCACTTTTTAATTTTAAACTTGCCTGTGTTGACAAAGGCTGTATTTATTTGGGACTTTTTAAGTAACCTTAACGGCCAAAGAGACTACCTACATTTATGACTCTCCAATAAAATATTAATTGTAAAAACTGTCATGACTCATGTTCAAATACAAATAGAAAACACATATAAAAAAATATAATTTTTTTTCTCGCTAAATGATATTAAATAAAGGTTAATGTTCACTAAAACCGGTTTATTTTTTTTTTTGGTTAACGGTTACCGGTATTTTCGGCCTGAAAAATATCGGTTAAAATTACGGTTAAAGTTCGCAATTTTCGTTGAAAATATCGGTTACCGGTTTTTATTAACCGGTTTTTTTAACCGGTTACATGCCCTGATTAAAACTCAAAATTTTGAAATCATAAGGTCTGACGTTTAATATAAATTATACATTTTAATTTAAAATATAAATTATTATATGTGCTGGCCACATCAGATTATGTAAATAAGTTTTTCTTGTAATGTAAGTAAATCTGCAACAATGTAATCTGTTGTTATCAAGTTAAATCTTAAAAGAAAGCTACATAAAAATATTGTACATTAAAGTATAAAGTATAAAAAACTAATTTTACGTTTTACAATAATATTTGCATTTTACAGGTTTTATGCTATAAATTATAAAATTAAAAACTATTTACCGGTAATATGTTTAAAATAAAACACCAAACAAAGTAGATTATAAATATTACGTTAATCAATTCAAAACAATAATTCTAATTTTAGATTAAATACTTTTACAGATTAAATATGTATACAATTTTTTATTTCAAATATTATAAAATATAATTTTTTGATTATATTCATTCCAAATTGGAATTTATTTGAATTTGTACTTTTTACGGTCAAACATTTATTATTTATTATAGTCTTTGAAACTCTAACCAAGAACTATATGTTTGTAAATAAAATAAAAAGACAAGTAGTACAAAGTAAAAAATTATAATAAAGTGTTATTTAATAACAACAAATTTGTTTTGAATTATAACCATGATAATTTGTCGTATTTATTACCGTATAATTCTGGTGACCAATGTGTCGTCTGGTTAAATTAAGCATAACAAAATAATAACCGACTTGAAACAAGCATTGCATCATTTGGAGACGGGTTACCTCACCGTTTTGATTGTTGTACGATCGATGATTTCTCGTTTCCTGAAGATGATTTTCTGTGTCAGATTTCGGAAGGAGGTTGCTCAAGACCTTGTCGGCTCCGATCCAGGAAAGGAAGGAGCATTGTTCACAGGAATTTGGAGGACAATTATGGGGCAGTCGTTGTCGCTAATCATGAGGCTCTTGCACAAGTCTTGGAACACGTAAGTTCATATTTTTTCATTGTTTACAAAGTTAAGGTTGGCGATTATTACATATATTTCAATCATGGGTCTCAAACAAAGGACCATAAATTATAATGTGTATAACAGACACGGTGAACCAAAACAAAAGTAAAAAAAAATTCCGGCCCTTTAAGAAAACAATGAACTATAAATCATAAAAAAGTTTGGAAAATATGAAATCTTATTATTTTTTATCTGTGAATTATTTTTCAATTTGTTTTTGATCCTGAAACCTAACACTTTCTTGTTTACTAATATTTCAATATATGCTTTTTCGTTTCCTGTTGCAATGTAAAGTATTGCATCAAAAATCCGTGAGCGGAACTTTGTTTCCTTTAGTTTTATAATTGAAAATAATTGCTTATACATAGCAATAGCAGCTTCTAAAGACTGTACCAAAAAAAAAATGTTTCTTTTAATAACATCTGACATTGATAAAAATTCTGTTCATTTTGACCAACATTTGATGATAGAAAAATTATTTCTGAGTTAAAGCAACCCGTATGATCATGTTAACTACAATTTGTCTAATGGAAAAATCGAGGGATCGACATAAAAACATTAACAGCTTTGTTACCATAAAATTACAAAAGATCAGTTTAGCGTGCTATACCGCAAATTGCTTTTGATTTGTCAGAATATTTTCATTTTCCAGTATTAAATTAAAGGAAAAAATTTTGGTGAAATTAAGCATGTGGAATATGGGAAAAGTAATAAAAAATGTCGGTCAGAGTAAGTTGACCATGAAATCGCATTTATTGTTTTTTTAAAGCTATTTAATACAAAAGGAGTGTACACACACGCACCTAACCTAAACTTACCCAACCTAATCTAACCCAACATAATCGAACCTAACCTAACTTAATTTAACTTAACCCAACCTAACTTAACCTAATCTATTCTAACCTAACCCAACCTAACTGCGATTTATCATTATTTTATTCTCTGCTCGCGTTAAGATGACAGCGAAGACTAGAATAGGGACTATAATTTCAGTTCTGCGATTGGTTAAAATGTAAATCGAGTTTACCCAGGAAAAATTCAGACTTGTCAATTTTTCAAGGTTATCACACAATATTAACTCACGTATGGTGCGCCAATTTAAGTATATTTTTTGTGTTTAAACTATTTTTTTAACGTGAACAGATTATAGCTTCATAATGTTTTTGTTATGAAAGTGTCCAACTCGGTGCAAAACAATGATAGTGTATAGCGTTGTATAACTATCCTTCGATTTTTCATGAGACAAACTATACTTTGCGACCCTTAATTTAGACAATAAACCTTTAAAAACATGCTGGTTGTGTGTTTTCCGTATAATATAATAATTGAAGTTATTATGAAGAGAATTAAAATAAGATTGATGCTTTGAGGAAGTTGAAAAAAAGAAATACAAAACCAGTATCCGAAGGTCATTCGCTCTGATATAATATTTCATTGTACAGTGCTCTTTAAATGCTCTCATTATAATTCCCCAGAGAATGTTCATTAAGTAAAGTCAATCAAAGTCAGATGCTCCGATTTAATTAAAATACCGTGTACAAGAACAAGTCTGTTTAATAGAGAGAGTAATCCAGGCGACTATCTCGCATGTGTATCAATGAACCTGCCCATAAACACACTAACATATAATCTGGTCAGTTCCCATACTTACGAACACCATCTTTGAAAAACATGTCTGGTTCATGAGAAAGTTGTTGGCCTTGATCTTATTCCCCGCTGAACAATGCCGCATCTAAACCGTGAACATGCGCGCTTTGATTTGACCCGAAATTATTACAGGACAGGTTTGGACAGGTGGAAAATTCGCTAATCCGCGCCTGGATGTTACACGGCACCGCTTTCTCTTCTAGAGGTCAAGGACCAACTTCCGGTTTATTTTTTGTCTTGTTTCGTCGCATGGATGCATCGAACATGCATTTAGATTTTTTTGCTGCCTTTACAAATTAATAAATCAGTGGATAACATAGCTAAAAAATATCTGTACAGTTTGCGCCATTAAACCGAGGTTTATTTTTAATAGGGTAGCATTAGTCGCATACTTTTTGACATCCGACTCATCTCACTTCAATTTAAAGTAAGGTGAACTGAGCTGAGATTTTTAAGCAGTAAAAAGAACAACAATTCTGGTCAGTTTTAGAACTATCTTTGAAAATCTGTACTATCCTTCATTTCAGGATTTCATATTAAAAAAAAAAACATACTCTAAAGAATAAGTAAAGAAACAATAAATAACTACAGTAAAATCTGTTATATGGTTGTAACGTCGAAATACGCTTACGTTATTTTACGTTTATCAGACTTCCGGTTTTAGCAACGAATTTTATACTTCCCTTCGATGTCGTTATAACCGAATTTTACTGTAACACATTTCAAAGTAAATTTAACAAAAAATCACAAATTTCTGCGTTATAAATTAAAAATAATTTAACAATAAAGTCGTATTGCCTACGAAGTTATTAAATAGATTAGGTAGTTGAAAGTATTGCCACATGGTAACTGTACCCACACGTGTTTTCCGCCAATTTTCGTAAACCTGGATTATTAAATAACAATTTTAAAATGTCGTTTGTTTACATATTTGTTTATAAAACAATACGTTCAATAGTATAGGTAATTTTGTTATTATTACAAATAAAATAATAATATTTTAAATTCAATAGTCAATTTCTTCTGCTGAGATTAAAAATTCAACAAATATTATCTTTAAAATTTAACAAATATTATCTTTAGAGGTGACTTCTCATTTTATCTCAGCTTGGTTGTGACGAAAAGAATGGTCAAAATAAGTTAAATATACTGAGATTTGGTGTAAAAATTAGGCGACTATTGTGAGGATACGTTTGTCAAGTTTATGCCATTTTAATCGGATTTAATCCGTCTCTGTAGTTTAGAAAAATTAATAATTTCTAAGATAATTTTGAGGGTAAATATCTGTACAGTGTATGCCCATAAAAACGGGTGTATAGAATCGAGATTTATTTTTCCTTTGTTTGGTATCTAGTTTAAAGTAATAATGTACAATTAAAAGTTACTATTATGGTCTACGAACTGGTTTTAGAGTACCTACATTCTTTCTAAGGTGCCACTTACATTTTTTTACATTGACCAACTTAACTCAATCAAAAATTCCAAACATTTTTTGTGTCTCTAAAACGGTGTTTTGAGATAAACACAAATTGATAAACATAAATACATGCATAAATAATTTCCATCTTCAGCTTCACCAACAAACTAGCATCCAGCCAGCTTTAAGGGGCCTCCAAACAGCCCCAATGCTCCGCTGGTCGGACTTCTCCGTTGTGGACGCCTCCCCAGGTTTGGTAGTCGGACGCAGGGCGTTCCACCACGCACTGTGGGGGGCCCACCATGTCACTTTAGCAGTTAGTAAGGAACAGAGTTCCTTGAACAAACCCACAGGACTTGGGGCGTTCAGTCTCGTGCCCGTAACGGAGTTTAATGATCTAGTAGGCGGGAAGTTTGTACCAGGAGAACAAGATGGCGTCGTACAAGGTGAGGGAAGAATTTTATGATTAGAATTTATGGGATTAGAAAGTGGTTGAATTGTTTAGAATTCTTTTATTGTTCAAATGTCAAGCTAACTTGCGGCTTTCATAAATTAAAATTCAACAAAAGAATGTTTAATTAATAAGCTAAATTAAATTTGTCACGTATAGAATTTGCATTGAATTAATTCATGCCATTTCTAAATCGGGAAAAGGCGAAATATTTTCTGTATTACTTATGCAACTCAAGTTTGTTGTTACATCGACATAAATGCAATTGATACAATGTTCTACAGGGTGTTCCATTTAAGTAGTACATTATTGCTCTCTTGAGAACTATAAAAGCTAAGAAGTCGGTTAAATTAGCAAACAATTTCTATTTTACAAGGCTACTTCAATGAATATATTTTTTTCAAGCAGTTGTTCCCAATCTATTGGAACCAACTTTATTAATTTTTATTATTTTGTTTTTATTTTTTATTTACTTATTCAATAGATAATTTTATTTCTGACTTCAAGAATATCATATATTTATACCCTTAAACAACAATTTTTTTGAGAAAAATATAGGCACTGAGTTCAGATTAAAATTCTATATTAAATAGGCAAGTAAAAAATATATGGCCCCATCTAAAATAACAAAGTTATTCCCACAGTTTAAGAACCACTAGTTGAAAAAAAAATTAAGTTCATTGATATAGTTTTGTAAAAGAGAAATTGTTTACTAATTTAACCGACTTCGTAGCACTTATAGTTCTCGAGATAGCAGTAGTGTACCACTTAAAATGAACATCCTGTATTCCATTATGCTTTTAATTAGTGTGTCCTGTATTCCTTTTTGTACTATCGGATATTATTTTTACCGATTATGCTTTTAATTAATGTCCGGCCGAAAACGTAACGAAAATGTAGTTAAGTTAAAGTTTAGTATTATTTTTATTAAAAATGGAAATCTAGTATTTTTCTTACCTTTTAAGGTATAATTCTATAATTAAATTAAATAGAAGACTTTAATTTATTAAAAAATACTTTTCTTTTTGTAGAGATACTATCTTATTTGTCATCACCTCACAAATAATCATAATATAATATATGCTAATCTCTTAAAAGAATGTTATTTTTTCTCTTTATTCTACAAAAGTCTTTGTCATAATTCCAGTAATAAATTAATGGGATTTTTCTTCATCTTGAACTTAGCACCTTTATACTAACAATCTCAGAATAACGATAAATTATATCTTTGAAAGGAAGAAAATTGAAATAATGTACAAAACAAAACAATTAATTCAGAAACAAAAAGAAAAATAGGCGAGTGAAACCATCCGAACAAACCAGAAAGCACCAAACACGACACGAATATTAGTTTCGGTTAGGCCGAAGTTTCGGCCAATTTATACATTTTTGGTCAAACCAAAACTTCGATCGGACACTACTTTTAATGCATTAAGTTATGTTTACAAATTACTGTTCAATAAATGATTTCGAACATTTGGAATTGAAAAATAAATAGCACTAATTAAAATTTTATTTAAAAATGACTACTCTTGTCAAATAGATTTATCAAATATTTCTTAATTTTAAGTTTATCGTCGATCGTACAAAAAACAATAAAATGGGGAACAATACGTGTTCTACCGGTTTCGAATTATTGAAGCTCAACCGGGAAAACTTACTATTTTTAATATTTAAAAACTTTTTTTTGTAGCGTCGGTGGCCGTTTTGCCTTGGATGCAAGTGGACACAATCCAAAGTTTCGGTGCTACAATAAAAGCAAAGAATTCCAGCCAACCCCAAAACACTGAAATAAACAGAGATGCTTGTTTCATCCTCCTCCAGTTTGTAAATAGCTTGAAGAGCCTGCAAGCTCAGGGTATTGAAGAAGTGCCTTTGTCTCTATCCAACTTTATTTTATGCCATGATGTGGATAGGGACACTCATCATAGATTGTGCCTTTTACAAGGGTGAGTACACTCATCATACTTCATTATCACCACCAATTAAAACTTTAATTGAATGTAGTAATAAAGTAAATTACATTTTACTGAAAGCGGTATAGTACGGACATCTTACAAATGTTTGGCGAACTAAGCGAACTTTGAAACCGGGAACTTAAAAAATATAAATAGATTTTTAAAATTAATTAATTGGTGATTTAAAAAATTAATATTTATTGAAATGATTTTATAAATAGAAGTAATTGGCTTTTATTTAATTTTATTATTAGCGGTATTAGCCAAAAAATGTGTCCAAGGTTTTGATAATTAAACATATTTGTGATTCGGAACACGGAATTTGTTGAAACTATTTGTAGAAATTATAGAAGAACTTTCAATGTAAGTAAAATTATTAAATCAAAATATTTTTTCTTAAAATTTTCTAGGAAAAATATTCTGTATACAACGAAGATGTATTTTAAGAATAATGCGAATCCAAATTCGTGTTTTTGGAAGAAAAGCAACTAATTTTTCCGAGAAATTTTGAGGATTTCCAAATTAAATAAAATGAGGAAAAGTTTTTTAACTGGATGCCAATTCAGAAAAATAAAATAAGAAATGAAAATCGTATTAAAGGAAGATTTTTTTTAATAATTGAAGAACTAAATCTTTCGTAATCCAACCTAACATATTGACCTAATCTAATCTAACCTAACCAAACCTAAACTAACCTGTCCTAATCTAACCTAACCTAACCTCACCAAACCTAAAGTAATCTAAACAATCCTATCCTAATATAAATTGATCTAATCTAACCGAAACTAATTTAAATTAACCTACCCTGACCTAACCTAACCAAACTAACCTGACTTAACCAAATTTTATTCCCTCATTGAAAAAATACATACATCAACTTAATTAATATATGAACATTTAAATTATAAACCCTAGTGCACTTATGCAATATACTTTAGTGCCCTTTTGTAACAAAAATACCATTTGGTGGGCTTTTATCATACGCTGGTAACAAATAAACTTTAGAAATTTAATGGTAAAAGGTAATATTTTGGGCCCTACCGTGTTTTGTCCCGAAAAAATCTGGTCACCCTATAAAAAATAAAATTTAAATTCTCATTAAATCAAGAAACTTATTTCACACGAAGAAAATAGAGAAACTGCGCCTGGCCTAAAAATTGAATTTGGCGATCTGTGTAAAAAATTGTGTTTTGTGATTGAAATTCCTTTAAAATTCACATTATTGGATGATATTGGCAGCGTTTACCCAATCCTAGAGCTGTATAAAGAAAGAATAAATGTTTATAGATTTAGCGAAGAAGTCTGCCGGACAGAGAAAGAAAAACTAGGTTCATTGTGCCAAAGCGCTACTGCAGCTCTCGAAGAACTCTTCCCTCAAACGAAGCTCGCAATCCTCATCAAAACGTTGCTGAAAAAAGAGAGCGCCATATCCCTGAGTCAAGTCAAGTCAATCCTGGAGTTCTCGCTTTGGGGCCCCTCGGATGTGGCGCAGGGCGTTCCAATCAAGGAACGTGAGTTGGCCCTACAGCGCTGGCTGGATCTGGAACGAGCCACCGTCCTACACGGCCTAGTGGGCACCCGGGTGCAGTTGTCAGTGCTGGAAGAGTGCCACCTCTTGTTCTTGGTTCGCAGCAGCGCCAAAATGATGTGCGAAGCTTCTTTGCTGCTTGAGACTAATGGAGTGTCTTAAAATTCGACTGAGTTGTTTTATATTTTTTATTGGTATTATTGTCAGTTGATATTGTCAGAGTTTTATCATTCAAGTTACCGAGTTAAAACATCGTTTAACGATAAAATTTTTATTTGTCATAACAATTGTGTGCAGCAACGTAAAATAATTTATAGTACGTCTTTTTATATTTTTTATATGTAAAATCAGTGCCTAATAAATAAAATATAATAAAAAATTGTAAATTATTGCTAAGCTATTGCTGAAATTCAAACTTAAAATTAAAGTTAACAATCAACAATGAGACAACAGCCTGTGTTCATCCTAAACACCCTACTCGAGACTATTACTACTCGACTTTCATCCTTTACAGCCCTTTGTTGAAATACAGTTTCTCTGGGATTTTGCCTCCGGTGTTTTTCTTTAATTTCTCATAGTTTTCAGGTTCTAGCATCGCTAGCGTAGTTGCATTGATAGAACTACAAAAAACAACGATGTTATATAGGTTTCTTCAATTTTAAATTAATTTATTTACCATCTTTGAGGGAAGATCGCACATGCTGTTGGGACCATGAAGAACAAGCTAAAACAAACAAAATTATCAGTTGTAATTGGGAAATACCTGTTTCTTAATTTGAATGGGATCATAATCTAATTTTTGTCCTGGTGACCGAAATAGATAATTTTGAGTGCAATCTGTGAACCACTTATAGCCCGCGAGGAAATTTTGTTGTAGAGTTTTGAATAAGAAAATATACCTCAGGTCTTCCACTAGTTTCATTTTATATATTCTCTGGTACATATTGGATTTTAAAATGTTCATGAAACACAACCTTGTTTTGCAAAATTATATTATTAAAAAAATCTCCAGTACTGTATTTTTCCCAATCTTATTGCAAAATACATATAGTAAGCTAACTAGTACTGTTTTTTGCCTACGAACCGTTTTAAATATGGTTTTCAAACCATTTTCGTATCTGACATCCTTTTATGTCTCGCCAAAATGCATAGTTTCAAATGGAAATATTATTCAAAATTATCGCAGAGCAAATTAAGTTATTGCATTTTTCTAAAAATAATTATGGTGTAGAGAACAATTTTATAATATTATTAAATTCCATCGTAAAAAAAACATTAAATTTTTTTTTAAGAAATTTAAATATCACAGAGAAACTACACAGTTCTATTAAGTTTTGAACCAATGGTGTAGATTGATTTGAAACTATTTCAAAAGTCTTAGTTTGACGTCATTGTTTCCACCGTCTTCAACCGAGAAAATTTATTTCTTTTTAAAAACACTATAAACCAGCATCAAACCGTTGTGTCGCAGCAAAATAGCTTAGATTTTCACTGAGTTTACGAAATTTCGAAAAAATTCATTACAAGTTTTTCGCCAAATATTGAGTCGTTTTTGATAATATAAAAATATTAAATCATCATTTATAGCTTAATAATTATATTTGATATATGGGAAAAATTAAAAATCAAGGTTTGGGCATCCCTAATTTGAAATTTTCTTTCTCTTAGTAACTTTATAGAAAATATCTAAAATTTAGATGCCAACTAAATTTCACCGTCCAAAAAGTAAATAGTTGTTTTAACTGTCCATAAGACCGGGCATATTTTTTTTAGTTATAATAAACAAGTGCATTTTACTTTAATAAGATATTTTTTACGATCAACATTTTATACAGGGTGATCAATAGGAAGTGACCTGCGTAGCTCTCAAATTTTATTCCGGCGAAATAAGTATTCGCTTTTGCGCTCATAGATGTGTATTGATGTTGTTCTGTGAATGCTTCAAATATTCCTTAAATTATTATCTATTTCGAATAGTTTTTCTAACTTGTTTAGAGATTGTTGTAAATAAATAAATAAATAGTTTCTGAATTCAATAAAATTACAAAAATAAAATACGCACGTCTATGAACTTAAATATCAAACTTTATCCCCAGAAATTTAGTTTTGATGTCATTAAAGAAAGTTGCCGGTCAGAATACACTTGCTATTGATCATCCTGTATATATTTATACCATAGACAAATTATAATATAATTTGTCTGCGTTTATACCTTTTTAAAAAATCATAAAGGCCCGTGGGATTCAAAATTGTGAGTTTACTGGTCCATGATGCAATTATACCAAAAGCTCCAAACATTCTCAAAGTCTTGTCAGAGAAGAATTTATGTAATCGCTTCCAAAGTCTCTTTTTATATTCAGAAATAAAAGGGGTGTTAAGACATCGGTTAACGAAATGATTCGTAGATGACGTAAAATTCTTGTAGTTATAAAGCCAAAAACTATTATTTTTTCCTCAGTTCGTATTTATCTGTTTGTGTGCACACTTCAAAAACAATCAGAAAATTTAGCTTCAAATACTATTTCGGGAAAATCAATAAAACAGGTAGGAATTATTCTATAAATAGTTACTTACAAGCATCCAACTGCCAAGACTTGAATAGGGCCGTGCAAGTAGGTAATTCTTTTCATCCAGGGCAACTTCTCCGCCCTTTCCATAATAACTGGAAGAACAGTCATTCCAGGCATAGCCATCACTATCCTGGAGAACACAACTTGACTGATTCCTTTCGCAGCGGCAACCTTCGACGTCGTTACAACTTTCCCGTTTTCATCCTGAACTTCAATTCCGCTCATAATTTCCGTGTTTCTCATAAGAGGGATGTTGACACAATTAGCGGCTGCTACAGCTGCGAAAGGTACATACCGCTAAAAACAAACAATTAGAGATTGTAAGACATTGATTATGAAGTAATACTTGAAAGAATGGGTTAGCCCGTTTGGCTAAGAATTGCTTGAAACCAATGGCGGTCACCATAGCTGAGGTAGTTGCAGATACGTAACATGTTATTAGTTGAGTGTTTGTAATGGGAGACTTTGCGTTTCGGTTTGTGTAGTTCACTAAAGCGTTGAACGATTGGTTCACCCATTGCCAGAATATGACGGCAGGAATTGTTCTGTGAATTAACAACAAAATTAATTTCAAAGTCACACCGCTTTAAAACAATAAATGCTGTTTAATTTTTAAAAAATAACTTCTTGTGATTGGCTAGTTTTACGGTTTTTTTCACACAAGCAGAAATGTACAAAAAAGTTATCTCGTCCCAAAATATATTTATTTTTATTTTATTACTTTAAATTTTTATTACATAATATTGTCTGAATTTTTCGTTTTAATAGAACTGCAAACTTGAGGAAAGTAGGAAAAATTTAAATAGATATAAATTTTTTGACAAATTTTTGCATCTCCCTGACATCTATTTAAAATTTGCCGCCTTTTTCCCACTGTTGCCAAATTTGTGATCCCATAAAAAAACGATCGCAGCGCTGGCGTGTCCTACAGAATTTTGAGTACTTGAAATGGTTTCATATTTTTTTTGTATCAAATTGTACTATAAAAATAAAATACAGTTCTCGTCAATCTCTAACATTAGGTCAACAATACGCAGTTGTATTTAGAAGTATAATTGTTATCCTTATTCCTAGTACACACGGAGAAAACTTTACCACAAATTTTTTATCAAAGAAGAAAAACTTAAAATTTAAATATGGAATTATTTACAAATCTTATTTTAATATAATAAATAAGTTACTTGTGAATCAAAATCTTTCTGAAACATCTGTCGATTACGTTACGTTACGTTTCAGAAATGTTTCAGCATTTATTTTAGATATATTTATTTATAATGAATATGTTAGAATAAATTGCAAGAATTATTATTATTACAGAAATGAAATAATCAATTGGATATGTTTCAATTATCATAATTTCGAGGGAATTGAGGGCCGTACTAAAATTTTGTAATTTGTAATTTAAGAGTATTGTTGACCTAATATCAGGATTAAAAAAATGAGATCTAAACTCTGTTCATGTTAAGTAAAGAGTGAAGGCTAAGTATAGGGACTAAAACTTCAGCTCTATGATTGGTTAATAAAATACAAACCAAGTTTACACACAGAAAATTTTAACAATAAAATGTAGCATAGAAAAACAATAGTTTTATAATAAATTTTTGACATTTATTACTTGAATGAGTAACAATTGTGAGAAGTTTCATAAAAATGCACGACGGAAACCTACTGAAAGTGGTAACTCCTCAATCTAAATTTCGCGTGTGTGCAACTGGCTTAGTTCGACGCGACATCTACTCTTATATTAACGTGGACAAAGTATATTAACCAGTAAAACTGACAGATATTTTTTCAGGTTAGTAAGTTTAACATTTTTTCTTGTGTAACTCAAACGACCATTTACTATAAAAATATAATATAATTCTCGTCAATATCTTTGACTGTTAAATCCTTAACAATAGGTCAACAATAAGTAGTTGTATTTAAGAATAAAATTTATAACCCTTACTCCTAATGCTCAGGGAGAATCTTTTCATAAATTTAATATCAAAGAAAAAGTACTGAAAATAAAAATGGAATTTACAAACGCTATTTTAATAGATGAGAAGTTAGTCAGTATTTATTTTTCTTTGGAAAGGAATTTGTGAAAAGTTTCTCCATATTCATTAATAGATAAAAAAAGCAATTGATCTGAGATATATTCATAATGTACTAAAATTGCATTTGTAATTAAGATATGTTTGACCTAATATCGGGATTTAAATGTTAGAAAAGTAAATGTAACAAAAACTGCAGCTACACCGTTCGCTAATATTTTGACAGTTATAAAGATAGTGACGTTTCCCTTTGTAAATCGGACTTGTTACACTACTGCAAAATCTCAGGGAATAGAGTATAGTTAAATATGATGTGGCCAGCACATAGCCTGCTTATAAATTCGTATGCACAGACCGACACGTATTATAAAATTTATTTTATTTTCAATTTTAAATCAGCATTAAAGCATAAAATTACTTTGTTTATGTACTAAAAATAAATATAAAACACGACCTATGCTATAAAACACCTGTTAGTTTTAAATATAATTCTGATTTTGGCAACCAATGAAAATTTTTAGTTTTATCGTAATTGAAAAGCGTTTTTTGATATAAAACAAAAAATGTGAATAAATTAATATTTTTTATAATCAAAACTTTTTATTACAATCCAGATAAGAGTGGTTATATACACATTCCATTTTTTCCAAGTATGTTATTTCAAGAACTGGCATATTTCCAAAAAGCAAACAATAAATAATTGCAAAACTTTTATGTGAAAAGTATAAATACATGCAGCTTTATATAAGAATGTATATTCTAATATCGTACAAGAAAGGCTTTTCAAAATACTTGCAATTTACTTATTATAAAAATTAAAAAATACTTACCGATACCACTGCAACATGGCTCCAGTGATGGCCATACCTCCTGGAAGCTGAAAGGACATCCTTCCGAAAACATTTTGTAAATCTCCTGAGTCGGGATGAAATGCAGATTCGTATAACTTCTTGGCGTAGACAATTTGTTCCCTTGATGTACCAGGTGGTTCGCTGCCTTTTCTATATTGTTCTACTAATGTTTTAGCAGCGTATAATTCATCATCACTACAGAATCCTGTTCTGGGGTCTGTCACCCACATAAAATGTTTAAATCTGCCAACAAAGGTGTTCTGGTCCCATAGTGGTTCATCCACATTTATCCTTGACATATTTTGAAATGCAATTGGTTAAAATCCTACAAAAAAAAACATACAATTAGTTTAAAGATAGGAATGATGTTATAGGAAATAGTTATTATTGTTAATGGGTCACGTAAATGCAAGTCTAATTTTGGATTTATCTGAGTTACGGGTGTTTATTGGAGTTTTAATTCAAGTTTATAAACAGATACTCACAATTTTGTGGTGTGTAAAAACAATCGAAGTGACAAGCCACCAGAACTACCGTTTAAACGCAGACTGTTTCCCCTGTCGTCTGGTAGACTGGTTGATAATGAACGTACTAACGCTACTAGCCTTGGTAGCAACAGCTGATGTGATGGCATCTGATCAAAATATAGAAAACGAAAGAAAATGATTCATTACGAGAGAAGCTTAGTCCGAATTTAGTTTATATATTTATTTCTTGTTATGTTTTGTAACCATTCTCAAATTGATTGAGATATAAATAGTTAACAGATGACATTTCTCCAGGGTAGTTCTAGGGATTTCAAAGAAATTCAAAAATCAATAATTTAACTATGAAATAACATTGTTTATTGTAGATTTAACAATAAAATTATTATTTTCGGTCTAGGGTGTATTAAAACATAAAGCAACGCGCATGCTTACACTTTCAGAAATGTAACCATGAACGTCACAATTTTTGTCTCTTGTCATAAGGGACATTTATGACAAAAATATGACATGAACTTTTGTTTATTGTTTTTATTTTCAATGTTGACTCGAAATATATTTTCTTTGTACTTTTACTTCACAACTATATCATTAAATGTATATATTTACAATGTAAAGATTAAAATGCGTTAAAAACCTTAAGCAAAATTTGTTTTGATTTGTGTTAAAAAGAAAAATATGTGAAAATTTGGAATAATTTCCCGGGGCAAAAACCCAATTGTCCGCCCCAGCCGACGCCCATGGCATGAGCTGCAGAGGGGACCCATGTCACAATCCAGGACGGGAGTTTGCCTATAATTCTCAGAGCCAATATGGCGGACACAGAAAATATGCAAGATATACAGATACAAAAAAATTCCAAAATAGTGGTAACCGTTGATGAAGCACTACCAGATATTTTAGTTGTGACCTATGAATATGGGAGCAAAATATTCCAGGGAGTTTTACTGGATTCGACGAAAAGGTAAGTCACAAAAAATTCCAGAACAAAAGGCTACATCTCGGTTTGTCTACGTTGCATGAACAAATGAACGATACTGTTGCCTAGAATTTTGGGCTTATATGAGCAAATACTGCGACAATTTTATCACCATTAGATTTGTAATAATTTTTCGCAGTGTTTGGTATATAATATGTCCATATTTATCCAGAAATAAAGGATTTAGCTACTTTACTTTTTGGCTCATTTGTGAGCATTTGTTACGGGTGTTATAAAACGGTTTTTCCCAATTATTTTACTTGTTTTAAACAATATTATCCTTAAAACTATATCGTCAGCATGTAGGAAATTTTTGCAAATATAAATAGGGTTTATAATTTTAAATTACATGTCATTTACATAAAATCAAATTAGTAATGTAAACAACGTAATTTTCGCCAGTAAGACCTTTAAACTGTTCTTATTGATTATTTTTATTATCAAATATATTTTTTTAAATTATAATCTAAAAAATTTAATGTACACTACTTTTGTTCATTCTATAAATTGTTAGTTCTAGGAATAATTACATTATTATCATAATTACTTTTTATAATTTATGATTTCTTTAAAACAACTTAAAGAATGAATGAATAAATGTTTTTATTATTGAAAAAAATTGCTGGTATCTTATAAAAATGTGTTGATAAAGAAATAATAGAAATTTCTTAGAATGCACGTGTTGGTTGAGAAAGTAACGCAGATTTAAATGTGCGTAGTCGGCAAGCGACCCGTCGGTTGCCGATAAACGGAATGAACTTTCTGCGGGCTTAGGAGCGACGCATATTTTCTCTTTATTTCTTTTATTTATTATTAAATATTTGTTATATTAAAATAATTTTGTTATTTTTAGTATAATTTGTAATTTATTATATATGTATTGTAAAAATATTAAACGCATATATATTTTAAAAAGAATAAAGATCAAAATAGATTTCCTATAAATGACAAAAATATATTTATTCAAGGCCAAACAACAAGTAATGTACGTAACAAAAAGCATGTGCCTTGCATCAATTCTATTTTTCATTCTCAGAAATTTACCATATGGCGTATCAAGTTTGCATCCAGCATACTCGCAAGAAAAAGCCGACCTAGACGACAGATTATTCTCTGCAAATCAGCGATTTACCTACCAAGAAGGAGTTTCATCTGTAGCTAAAGAATTTACTCAAAAACGCTCTGTACGCTTACCCGCTAGATATAAGAATTCAAAGATGACTGTTCGATTACGACCTCGACAAGTGCTGTGCTCAAAATGTCGAGGCATCTGCAACGAAAACTCGGAAAACGTAGACGCGTCAAAAAAGAGAAAAGCTAGTGACGAAGAGCCCAGACAACAACAAAAAAGAGTCGCCCCCGTTACAAGAAACTCAAAACCCTTGAGTTCCGATAGTCAAAGCAATGAGCAACAACAACAAACACAAACTCGGATGTGTTTGAGGTTAGTTCCTCTTCCAGAATTGCAAGAAGCAATGCCAGACAGTCCTGAACCCGCAACTGATCCTCTAGCCATCCCTGATCCCCTTGAAGAACGAATCCAACCCAAAACAGAATTCAAAGAGTTCAAAGAACCGTCTCCTCGAAAAGAGGGAAAAGCGGGCAAACGGATGGTTCTTCGGAAAAAGAAAAGTGTTGGCTCCATGGAAGATCTTTGGGACGAAAGCGTCTTTGAAGAATCTGGAGGCGGTGCAGCCGGTGTAGATTTAAGTCACAACACCAGAACTATTAAAATCTCTTTCGGGCGAGAAGGCGAAGGGACTGTTTTGAAAATACCTGCGAAAATAGAAGACCTGGGGGCTCCAGTCACGGAAGATTCGGCGACGGAGAAGGTATCATGATAATTGTTGAACTCTGGTATGACAAACGTTGTTAAATACATGCGCTGGTCGCAATATATATTTGTTATAAGTAGTGTTTTTAATCTATTGCAAAAAAATAACGGTAAATACTACTTGTTGGAATTTAGTACAATTGGATAATCTGTATCCAAATAAAAATACCGCTGTCCGAGTGGTTCGGAACCCACTATTAGCTGTAGGAACCTACACAGCTAAAATGCAATTTTAATTGTCATTTTGATTACATCCGCCGTATGTTTCTCAATAGAATAATAAGGTATCATTACTATTTGATATACTGATTACAGTATAAAACTTATTTTTTAATTCGTAAAATAACATTTTCGATCAGTCAAGAAAAGTTTCGGATCATCATATTAATAAAGTGTTCACTAATTTATCTTCAGTTCAATTATTTTTTCGAATTTTGGGAAGAAGTTTTGTACTTTAACCTAATCAGAACCTTTTTTTTTTTTTAAATAAAAATCATTTATTTTTATCAAGCACAAAAAAGTATAAATTATAATAAAAATTCATTTATTTGCTGCAAAACTATTAATAACAACCAAAATATGTTCTGCATATAATATCTTAAAATTAAATGATATTTTATCAGTTTAATTGTCATAGAACAGAAGAAAATAAAATAAGTACGTATTTAAATATGTCAGAAAAAGAAAAATTCTTTGTTATTTTTCTTAATTATCTTCAAATGAATCGTTCTGAGTTTTCATTAGAATATTTGAATAAGAACATCAATTTCCCCGCATTTTTGGTTTTCTGGCAGATTTCATTTATAAAATTAAAATTAAATATTTATATTGCTTGTAAAACAAGTAAAAAACACTAATAGATATCTTTAAAAATAGAAGATATTAATTTACGCTTTTATATTTAAAATAAAAATGTAATTTTTGATTTAAATAAATAATGATTTTTGCCAACCCTAATCAGTAAATCTAATTATGTTTACCTTTAATTTTTTGCAATAATTTAGAAACACGTTTGTTTGTTGTAAAAGAGTCTAAATTTCTAAGTAGTAAATAATTAGAGTAGAACCATTAGAACCTTGTTTAGATAATTAAATGTTTTGTAATGATGACGTAAGTATGGTTGATAAGTTGATTCTGTAAACTGTTTCTCTTTTTAATTATATGAATCGTTTTAAATCTTCTCTGTACTATCTTGTTTGCAATATATTTGTTTCTCAAAACAGATACTACTTTCATATTTTCTTTCTCTTATCAGTTTACTTAATCTACTAAAATCCATGATTAGTAACCTCATTAATTACTACTATTCAAATTAGGATGTTACGACACTTGATTACATCATTTGAAAATTATTTAAATCTCAAGGCCTTAAATGGAAGTAAATGCATGAAAAAGTTAGACTTTAGATAGACGGAAAACTGGTGACACTACAGGCTTGTGCAAATATGTGGGTAATAATTTTGGACAAATTTATTATTTAAAAATGTTTGCAAGTTAAAAGTTTTTAGTGCATTTGTATCCTCCCATCACCTTGATTATCCTTTCAAATCTCTTTGTCATTGAATAACGTTTCACCTAAATGATTTCACTTCTTTTCTTTAATACTACCATCTGTTTTCCTCATTTTGATTATGACTCACGAATTCTCAATATGATTTAAATCGTAAGAAAACAAGAGTAGTAGCAAAGAAAAGATGATTACTAAAATGAAAATTTATCTGCTGTTCACAATAATTTGCACAAGTGTGTAATTTATAGCCACCAATCTCACGAAATAGTTTATACCATGGCCCAATGAAAATTATCAACGCAAATAAAAAAAAACTGTTGAAAAGAAAATCGAAAGGCCTTTCGAACTGTTTCATGTTTGACACCCTTTTCCATTTAAAATTTTTGAGGTGCAGTCTACCCCCATTTTAGGGTTGAAGTTATGCCATTAGTATTAATCCATTCAGGTGTACCCCTTTATACTAAAATTGATGTGTGTTAAAAATTGCGCTGATAATTTTCATTGGACTGTGTTAACAAAAAAACATAAAATCCAAAATGTATTTTCGTGACTGGTGACTGAAAAATGAATTCCAGATCCGAAGTAAAGACGCTAGTGCCAAAGCAGCTCGCCGAGCGTTAAAAAAGGCTAAAAAAGAAGCCCGCAGGAAAATCCTTCTAGGTAGCGGAGGCTCTCCGTGCTACGCCCTGGGTAGCGGGTCCCCGAGATACGCCCTAGCCGGCAACGGGTCCCCGAGGTACACGATAGCTAGCGCTTCGCCTCGACACGGACTAGGGGGGCACAGCCCGAGGTACACCGTAACAGGCACCGCACCCGGCTACGAGAATTTGGTCCCAAGACGCCACAAACACAAAGTAAGAGAATTACGCAAGAAGGGTCAAAGTACAACAATATGAAAATGAAAAATAAAAATGTAAAAGAGTAACCTTGAAACAAAATTCAAGCGTTCTAATTTTTGTTGTAAATGTTTATTAAGAAAAATTTAATGAATGAGAAATTTTATCTTTGTTGTAACAATAATCATTTAAAGTATGTGATAAACTGTTTTGCTTATGGAATATTTTTATCTAGTACTTAGTAAAATTCCAAACTGATTTATTATTTATGGTTAAGAAAAACAAACAGATAAGAAAAAATCAAATAAAGGTACTTGCATATTCTCAAAGAAAATAAAAATAACAAGAAGTAAACTATCATATCTGGTTGTCTGGTTTTTACCACAAGTTGATTAATTAATTCCGTTGATATCAGAAACTTAAATATGTAGTTCAATTTTAAATTGTTGAACCGAATTCGCTCTACACGTGCACACATATATCCAGATAGACAAACTGACAGACTTCACGTTAAAAATAGCCAAAACCTATTGTTAAGACTTTAATTCGCGAGCATCTGTTAAAATCTCAAAATGACAAAATTGGTCTGATTCAATATCTTATACACTCATGTCTGAAATTCAATATTACTGGATTTATGAGCGATATTAAATTTAATAGAGCAGACCATGGTTACAATTTATTTTATTTATTTGATTATGTTTAAAAGTAAATTACTAAAGTAATAGTTCAAAATGTTCCTCCTCTCTCTGAATACACATTCTAGACCTTTCTACAGGTCTCCCAGTTTTAAACAGCATAACTTTAACAATGGTTTGAACACCTAAAAATAAAATGACAAGTTCATTTGAGGAAATCTTCGGAAATGCTTAATTCCAGAGATATTCACGTTTTTTATATTGGAATACAACTACTTAAAAAAATCAATTTCATAATGACAAATCAAATACTATCTTATTAAAATGTGACATAATACTAAAATTATATTAATAATTATTAACTTACTACATAATTTCAATTTTTCAATGAAATTAAATACATTTATTGTTTTAAAAAAAGTAACATTTCAGAGAAAAAATAGTATATTATACACCAAGGTTGAGAAGACTATCATTATTGACCTAACGGCAAGTTGTGTCCCAAGGTGTCATTTAAATAAGGGACACCTGTATAACTGAAAAAGTAACTATGTAGCAAGTATCAGATTCGGCTCGCATGGATGTAACTGCAGCCATAATGTTATGAAAATATAGTATCGTCCATAAATCATGTAATAATCAGTTTTTTAAACTATGGCTATATATCAAGTCACGGAACACCTGTATATAGCGGTCGATAAAAATATTTTAAAATATGTGTAAAGTAAAGAGAAGAATCTATTTTGGAATGATATTATCTCTCCGTAGGTAAAACACAAGAAAAAGCACCGAGAAGAGCGTCGCAACCGCGACCCAGAAGACCCTCCACCCGCCGAAGACGAGATGAAAGAACGTTGTCTAAAGCAGAAACTGTCCATTAACCTCAAAAGACTGAACTCAAGCGCTTACACCCGCTGCGGTACACCAGAAGAACCTGAAACCGACCCTCTGGCTGACGCCGTGCCCGCAGAGCCCGAGAAGCCGTCGCCGTCGGAGGAGTGCTCCGAGTGCTCGGAGAACGAGACGGTGCCCGACTTCCCGCCGCCGTCGCAGCCGCTGATGATGCACATCACGGCGCAGACCGTGTCCAGTGGGCTGGGCGCCGACGGGCACCGCGTCGGCGTCGGCGACGTCGTCTGGGGCAAGATCCACGGCTTCCCCTGGTGGCCCGGCAAGGTGCTCAGTATCACCGAGGCCGACAGCAGCGGGCCCCAGGCGCATGTCGCCTGGTATGGGAGTAGCACGTCGTCCTTGATGCCTTGTCAACAACTTAGTCCCTTTTTGGAGAATTTTAAGGTAAGACCAATGTTTCAGTTTGCAACAGAACTATTTACATGGATTTTTCTTTAAAGAATGACGTTATTAATAAATTATTTAGTTACGGAACAAATAATTTGAATATGGCAAAGTACAATCGGTTCTACGCGTAGAATAATTAAATAATTTGATCCATAAAAATGAAATACGAGGGATGTCTAAATAGTATCCGACGTTCATTTTTCCCGCGCGAAATATCACAATACGGCGGCGCCACTTTCCACTGTGTAGGAGGACACCTTTTCGCTTCTCCATCAAGTTCATCGTTTGTTTGGTAACTGTTGTGTGAGTGGTTCCAAGTATTCGTCGGATTTCCGATTCGTTCAGAATTACTGAATATGCTGGATAGAGATGCTATATCATGACTCTTCTTCTGTTATCACAGTATTGGGACAGAGAATGTCTGTGATAAGGATTGCTATTACGACACGAGTGCTCAACATGGGAAAAATGGCACTATTCTTGGACCTTGTTCAACTGATAGATACGTGAATTTGTGAGTTGGACATTTAAAAATTTGAGAAAAATGCACAAACAATATGAATAATAATAAGTTGAAACCTCGGTTGACGGGTTGACACAAGCAAAATACGTTGTCGATGTCCAAGCTTATTTCTTATATTTACCACTTGACGGCGCCACATACTAACTTGCCCGATTCCAATAAGGGCACTAGAGAGCTGCTGTCGTTTTGTTTTGTTTGGTCCCAACCAGAGGGCTAAGCCTACTTCACACTGGGGAAAAAACGGAAACTTGAAGTGACGTCAAGGAGTTAAAATATCATCGTGTAAAATAGATGAATAATTTTCCACTTGCCGTGAAAAATAGACAAATCGCAATTATAGGGATCTATGTTACCAATTAGACAAATTTTGTTTAAATAACGATCTTTCACTTCACTACTTAAACTTTCAAAATAGATATTTAAAAAAAAATACTACTCGACGTTCAATTTTTAGAATATCAATTTAAATTTGTCAATTGTAGATGGTTTTTAGTAACTTTTTTCTTAGGTTATTTAGTTTTATAGTGACATTTAAGGCGATATTATAGGTTTCTATCCGCGAAAAAAATCAAAGTGGCTGACATCTGGTGAGAAAATTTCATACTTCCGTAATCGGGATATCGTTTTATTATTTTTATTGAGAATATAGGCGGTAACGGACGTTTGAGGTAAGAAACTTAGTAAATCGATCAAATATTGTTTCCGCAGTATAATCATTATATTACTGTGTATCATTGCATTTTTTTTCCGTAAAAAGATAATAGTGATGTGAAGTTGATTATTCCAATTACAACAAGATACTACTGCCACCTATATTCCGATTTTTTCGCGGTTAGTTACAGAAAAAAATATTCGATGCAACGTTCATAAAATTACTATTTTGAAACACCATAGTATTACCGATGCATATTCCCTCTTCTTAAATCTCTACCACAGAATAGGTTTATACAGAAGCTACAGTAAGACAGAGAAGCGAAAATTACAGAGAGATGGAAAAAGTGCATAAATTTAACGGGCCCATTGTTTAAAATCGGAAAGTTTCCTCACATTTGAGAGAGAGATGGGGGAAAAGCACAAATTTACAGGTCTACACAATGCTACAAGGTCATAGAACTGACTAGGTGAACATGAAAGGTACCGACACAGAGTGTCTCTTCTGTGTGTAACTATTCTGTGTCTCTACTGTGGAAAGTGGCGCCGCCCTAGCGTCATTATTTTGCTTGGGAAAAATAAAGATCGAATACTTTTTAGACAGCCTCGTATTTTATGAATTGACAAATGATAAATGGCATCGTAACTGCGCGCAGATTCGGTATAACAAAAAGAAGCGGGGCCCGTACAAAGAGGCGATCAAACAAGCGACTTGCGAAGCCCGCATCGAGACGCCGCCCTCGCCGACGCCGCCGCCGCCGCCGCTCGTGCAGCCCGCGCTGGCGTCGCCCCGAGAGATCGACGTCGTGTCCTAGAGCCGCGAGGTAACGTCGTCTCTGTACCCTCACGAGTGTGGCTGTGTGTTCTGAGTGACATATTAGATTCGTTTTATTGCAAGGCGAAACCAAACCCTTAAAAACAAAACTCATTCAAATTAATATAAGTTGAAAACTTGGTTTTCGCTTAGCAATGGAATATTTTCTCTGTTTGGTTGTGTGCGCAACAATTCCAAATCCTAGTTACGCATAATTTGATTAACCTCATATCATTTGTAAAGTTCATTTACCGTGATATAGAATTTGAAAAATGCCTTTCTGTAGAAAGCATCGATTCTTAAACGAATTAAACCAATTAAAGCAAATTCGATGCAGCTGAACATACAATAATAGTAAATACTCATAGTGAAAATATTTGTTTACAATGGTTTCATAAAGCTATTAAAATAAATTGTGATACTGATAACCCGAAGCTCAACGGATATCTAGCTTGTGCATGAATGAGTCCCCACCCCAACCGACGTTGCCCTGGTTCGAATCTGGAACTGACAGACTTGACTGCCATTTTGACTGTTGGAAAGCGCATTTCTTGTTTTTGTTCTGGAGCGAATGTTCATCGTACTGGCGACACGTTTTTTACAAGCAACGTTTGTATAAGAACTATTTTCTTTTTTCATTATTTTGTTAATGAATATTCGTGTCGATGTTGTTTTGTTGAAGGAGAAATATCTGTGATTTTATAATTTTTAAATAGCCATGTATCAGTATATTTAATAAAGTTATTTCCTATACATTTCACCTTCTTTACTTATATTTCGTCCCTGGTTCCTATCTTCAATACGACACGCTGGCTCTGCCATCGTTTTACTTGGTAATGTTCTATTCCTTTTGCTAATCAGATCAATTCAAATCAGTTGAATCAGTTCACTTATTCAGTGCGAATAGAATGCCATTTTGGATCACTACTTTAGTTCGTGTTTTTCGTTTGTTTAAATGTCCATTTAACATACAACAATGTTTGGCCTTAATGAGAAATATGACCAAATTTTTTTCTTCCATTTTATGATTCTGTAAAAAAATACCCTTTTTAAATTGCTCAATTGTTGATAATTCTGGAGGAAAACAATAATAAAGTTTTGTATTATGTAATATTTTACATTGATGTTTTGCCTTATTTATTATCTTTGATGATAATTCTAATTCATAAGTTGTATTGGATTTAGGATCATAAATTTGTAATTTCTCAATTTCTTTTCAAATATTTAAAAACACACTAAACCAACTGATCTACATTCGTTTAGTAGAAGGGGTAAAGCGAATCAATGAAATGGAATGAAAAATAATTGATCCGAATTCAAAAGTGTAAGTTGGATCAGTTCAAAGTTGCAAATGAAATACGCCTAAATGGCACCACAAACATAACATTAAATTATAATTTAGCGATATTTTTAACCATACAGTTTTAACAATTTTGGCATCTCCCTGACAGTTATTTAAAGTTCTCCGCTATTTTTTCTATTGTTGTGAAATTTGCGGTTTTATTGTAATGTAAAACGATCGTAGCGCTGGTGTGTCACATATGTGATATTTTGAGTGTGTGTTTTGATGTTACCAAGGACGTTTAACGTTTTACTTGTTACTGACTTGTAAACTATCATTTATCTTAACTCTTTGTTGCCAGGTAAATTAATTTTTGCAAGCTACTACATTGTAAAAATGACAGCTGTCAGATTTACCAGTACCTAGCATGTTAAGATGACACCTGTCAGATTTACTGGCTAGTAGTTCCATTGTTTATTAAAATCTACTTTGAAATTTAAATTTCGCACCAACATACCACCAGAAAAGGCTAGAAAAAAAGGAAGTGTATAAAATTAAATTAGACTAAATCAACAAAAGTTTTATTCAGAATTCTCTACACTTGTTTTGGTATTGTCATATATATTAAAAGTAAATGTACAATGTTATTTTTTCTCATAATCTTCTTTAATAGAAAAAAAAACCTGTGAACTTCAATGTTTTCTTTGACTTCCAGACAGCTCTTCAACATTGACCATTTCGACCACAAGGGATTTGGTCTGAATCTCGTGAAGAGTTGGTTTATATAAGTCAGCAAAACTTTCTCCGTCACAACAGTTACACAGTTTTTTTCTTGCCATTTTTTGAAATCTGTGTATTCCCGTTCATACCTTGTTGCAGATTTTTCGGGCAATAAACTTGATTCCACACTTATAGCTTCTTTTATGATAGCTTCTGGCACTTTTAAATCCATATCAGTAAAATTCATCACAAAATCAGAGCACAAAATTAAATTCAGGATTAAATCTTTGAAATAAACAATGCGCAACATGCGTAACTACAACACTTCCAAATGTCTTCCAAGGCTTACGATATATCATTTAAAACAATTTTTGACACAAAATTAATAACTGTCAAAATTTGGTTTTAATTTTAATTTTATTTACAAGTCAATAACAAGTAAACTGTAATGATAAAAACCTTTATTGGGAATTGAGGCTTTATTAATCATAAACTAAAGGTAATTAATTAAACAAAGTAAATTAATGACATATGTTTGAACTGTATGAAAAACAATAAAAACATAGGAATGCAGGTAACTGTGATATTAGAATAGAAATATCACCACAGTCTTCCTCCCTCTATTTCATGACGTAATCTTTGAATTTTGGCGGGAGTCGTCTTTCTCTTGATGATCGTCTTTGAGAATTATTTTCTAAGTCAGTTGAACATTGGTGAGTAATGACAGGTTCGGCGTTGGATACGTTTGGCGTTACAGAAGGAGCTGTAGGAAATGAATCTGCGTTTTCTGCTCCTTTATCTGTATTCTGTGAAAACTGATTTATTGGTTCTTCTGAAATAACTGACTCGAAATTTAATGTAGTATCCTCACTATCCCCCGTTGGCGCTAAATGTTTTAAGGATACTGTTGCTTCTCTGCCATCTCCCAATTTAACTCGGGCGTATTGTGGATTTATGTCAATTAGCTCTGCTTCTTCTACTAACGGATCATATTTGCTCAAACGCACGTGTTTCTTCATGAGCACTTTAGCAGAAGGTTTTAACCATGACGGTAGTGAACATCCATTAGAAGATCTTCGATAATGTTTAAACATTCTTTCATGAGGAGTTTCATTGGTTGCTGTACATAACAAAGATCGAATTGAATGAAGTGCATCTGCAAGTATCATTTCCCAGTCACAAACGTTCAAATTGTTGTTTTTTAAAGCAAGGGAAATAGTTCGCCAAATTGTTCCGTTTTCTCTCTCGATTTGTCCGTTTCCAGGTGGATTGTACGGAGTGGACATTGATGTTGCTACCCCTCTCGTATGAAGAAAAGATTGTAACTCCCTAGATATGAATGAAGTACCTCTGTCCGAATGAACATATGATGGCACTCCGAAAATTGAGAATAAATCTACTAGACAGTCGATTACTGTGGCAGAGCTCATATCTGGGCATGGGTATGCGAATGGAAACCTGGAGTATTCATCTATTATCGTGAGTAAATACTTATTCTTTGACTTTGATGGCAATGGCCCTTTAAAATCCATACTGAGCCGTTCGAAAGGATGTGTAGCTTTGATAAGCGAAGTATTGTTATTTTTGTAAAATTTTGGTTTCACGACAGCACATGATGGGCAAGATGCTGTCATCCTGCGTACATCCTCCACAGAATACGGAAGATTATGTGTTCTGACCCAATGAACCATACGAGTTATGCCTGGATGACACAAGTCACAGTGAAGTGAATATAATTTAGTAGTAGTAATAGAACCGCATACTCTTGAAAATGTGTCAGCTATTTGATTTTGTTTCCCAGGTCTGTACAAAATTTCATAAGTATAACATGACAATTCTAGTCTCCATCGTTGAATTTTTTCGTTTTTAATTTTGTTTTTATGATTCTTATCGAACATGAAAGATACTGAACGCTGATCCGTAATAATATTGAAATTTCGACCCATCAAATAGTGTCTCCACTTCTTTAGAGCTCCAACGATAGCGTAAGCTTCTTTTTCTACCGCCGAATGCTTCAGTTCACAATCGTTAAGCTTCTGCGAAAAGAAAGCTACAGGCCGACCCAACTGAGAAAGCACAGCGGAAATTGAATAGTCTGAAGCATCTGTTTCAACAACAAATGGCACCTTGTCATCTATAGTGCTTACCATGGATTTTGAAATCTCTATTTTAATGTTTTCAAAATCAGATTTCACCTCAGGAGATATGGGAAAAGTTTTAGTATTGAGGAGTCTTCTTATTTTATCGGAGTAATTAGGTATCCACCGTGAATAGTGCGCGAACATTCCTATTGTTCGTTCCAATTCTTTTGATGTTCTTGGAGCAGGTAGATTTAACAATGGTTTTAACCGGTCTGGATCTGGAGAGATTGTATTATTTTCTATTTTATAACCCAGCAAAGTTATTGATGTAAGAGCGTATTTACTTTTCTCTTGATTAATTGTGAACCTGTATTTTTTAACTGCATCCATGAAGTTCTTCAAATTTTGGTCATGTTCTGCTTTATCGTTCCCACAAACAGTGACGTCATCTAGGTATGCATATGTTTTTTGTAATTTTTCTTTAAATATTACGTCATCGATTACTCGTTGAAAAGTAGGGACTCCATCCGTTAGACCGAAGGCTAAGCGACAAAACTGGTATAATTTACCACAACCCTCAAAAGCAGTAAAAGGTCGATCCTTTTCTCTTAGCGGAATTTGATGATAGGCACTCTTGAAGTCAATGGTGCTAAAGTAAGAATTTTTCGATACTTTAGACACTATTTGTTCCAAATTCGGTATAGGATAAGCATCTAGGAATGTATAACGATTGATGGTTTGGGAATAATCTATTACCATTCTTTTCTTGTGATTTTCGTTCTTCACAACAAATGCTTGTGCTCTCCATGGTGATCTACTTTCTTCAATAATACCATCGGCTAGTAATTTACGAATTTCGTTCTGCATAAACTCATTGTCTTCATTGGAAAGTTTTCTAGATTTCGTGGCTATCGGCTTGATATCCCTTCCAGTAAGATATTCAAATAGCGGAGGTGGTTTAATTTTAACAGGAGCTAAATAACATATCGTTAAAGGTGGTTTAGAACCTCCAAATGAAAATTTTAATTCAGAGTGTTGTTTTAGTAAGTCATGCCCAACTATGACATTGGCACATAAGTCAGGTAATATATTCAATTTCACTTCTTCATAGGAATGGCCGAGAAGATGCAATTTGGCAAGACAGTAATTAGAAATCTTAGTAGTAAGAGTCGTAGATGCCATAGAGACAGAACCATTTGTAGAGTATTGTTTGAAATTACACTCCTCAGCAAATTTCTTTGACATAAAAGTTTCAGTACTGCCTGTATCAATTAAAGCATAAGTAGGTACTTCGTTTACCTGAATAGCAACAGTTGCCTTATCTAAAGAAGTCGAGGAGGCTGCAATTAGAGCTGCAGCCTTTTGGTTCTTCTTTTCTGATCTGCACACCACTGCATAATGTCCCACCTTATTACAGTTATTGCAAATAGCTTCCTTCGCAGGACATTGCAGGCGAGATTTGTGACGGGCGTGACCACAGAAAAAACATTTCTGTTTAGAAGTAGTAGCTGCTAGAGTAGTACTCGTAGAGTCCTGACTAGAATCATTAATTGAAGTAGTGGCAGCTGCATTCAGGCCTACATTGACTGTTGAATAAGAGACAGACTGATTTTGTGCTGATTCCAAAGCACGAGCCTTCTCGACAGCCTCATCCAATGTCAGGGTATTGAATTCTAGTAGTCTTAAACGTATGGTCTGTGAATGTATGCCACGTATGAATGCATCACGTACGTAGCTATTTCGGTGATTTTCTGCATCCACAGCTTTAAATTCACAACTTTGACTTAGCAACTGTAAAGCTTGATGATACTGATCAATAGATTCTTCATATACTTGCTTTCGTGTGGCTAACTTATGTCTAGCAAAAATCTCGTTTGTAGGTTTCACATAAATTCCATTTAATATAGCTAGAGCTGCTTCATACGTAGTACTTTCTGCAATTAATTGATATACCTTTGGAGATACATGGTTTATAAGGAGTCGAAGTTTACTGGCATCATTAATTTCCTCAAAAGAAGCAGTGAAATTTTCAAAAGTTTTTAACCAGTACTTCCAATCTTGAGTTGCCAACGGCGAATGAGGGTCTGTATCGAATTTGTCCGGTTTCAGGAAACGATCCATTCTTGATATATTTATAATATGATTAATAAATTGTAATGATAAAAACCTTTATTGGGAATTGAGGCTTTATTAATCATAAACTAAAGGTAATTAATTAAACAAAGTAAATTAATGACATATGTTTGAACTGTATGAAAAACAATAAAAACATAGGAATGCAGGTAACTGTGATATTAGAATAGAAATATCACCACATAAACTATTGTACATTATACGCCAGGTAACAGTTTTTACTGGTTCAAGGAGATGACAGGCTCGCCTAAACGGCTCGCCAGTCAATTCCTCCTATCACCAGTAAAAACTGTTTTACCTGGCTAATATTGTAAAATACTATAAACGTCCTTGGATGTTACAAATCAAGCATGACTATATTAAAAGAATACAAACAGAGTAATATTTTATTTAAAAATAATATTAAAATAAATTTATATTTACAAAACAGTTACAATGCTCAAAAAACAATTCGAACATTTATAAACTTAATAAATACAGTGAGTAAACATTACGCACCATAATTCAACTTGTTGCTTCACTTCACTTTATTCCTTTTCTTATTTCTTAAAACATTGAGATTTTTCCAAGTAGATTACATTGAAAATGTATTTTAGAGTTCTTAATTAAAAAAAAAATATATAGACAGTTCTTCTAAAGAATAATTTGCTTTATGCTTACGCAACTCCTTTTGTCCAATGCACTGTTTTTTTAGCCTAAAGTAGTGACGTCACGAAAGATGCAAGAAAAAAAAATGTAAATAAATAAAAAAAACTCATTCAAAAAAGTCTTTCACCAAAAAACATTTCTTTCCTTTTCCGCATTCATACAAGCATTTCTTCTTCTTGTACTTTAAAGGTACTTAATTCCTTATTTTTACCAATTATTCATTTTCTATACATCAACAATCTCGTAAATTTGGTTTTCTATAATTTACGAGAGGATCTAATTCTTCATGCAATTTTTCGTGTTTGCTTAAATGATAGAACCGAAGGTAAGTCTTATTACATTTACCGCACTGATATTTATCTCCTACTTTGTTTATTTTTTTCTGAAAATTAGTATTTTCTTCTGCAGAAGGACAAGTTTTTGCAATAATAAAAGATGGTAATATTGTTTCTTCATCGAGTCTATTTTCATCGTTAATTTCTTGATCAACATTGCCTTGGTTTGGTTCTTCAATTGTTTCTACGTTTTCAATTTTTATTGTTTCAATTTCAGTTTTTATTGGATCGGTATTTTCACTTTTTACTGTTTCACATAACATGTGAAGATCGGGAACTATCATTTCTGAGTTTTCTTCTGGATTTTTATGTAATAATAAATTATACAGTAATGAATCTTTTGTCTCTGTTGATTCTTCTTCAGTTATTTCCGTTTCTGTTTTTATCATAACATCTTCAAACCCCAATTCGTTTGCTGATTCCTGATTATTTATTTCATCTTCAATGCAAGAATTCTGTATTGAATTATTCTCTTGAAGTTTAGAAATTCGGTTTGATTTGGCTGGCTTATGATTTACTAATTTTTCAAGTCTTTTTCTTGTGGCTCGAACTTGTGCATTTTGTGGTTTCGGTGTTGAGTTGAGTTGTACTAATAACGAACTTTGTGGTATGTTTGGTACAGCAATAACACCATAAGTTTGTGTGTCTACTGGTTGGTTATTTGTCGAAATTCTTCTTTTGTTACAATACTGTTTGTACATTTCTTGAAGTAAATCTTGTGTTTTTCTGCATTGTCTTTTAAAATTCTTAACAAGTTCAATTTTATCCAAGCATCCTTTACACACAGTTTTTGGAAGGATATCGTTATCCCTAATTTTAACTCCAGATTCTAACTGAATTCTTTTAGCAAGTGTACAAGTCTGATTTAAAAGGGTAAACGATAAATTGGTCCCTGTGCAACCACAAAGACGACAAGTAATACTATCGCAAAAATAAACTGGAAGATTCGTTGAAGGCATAGGAAATACAGCCTGTTTTGCCACTTCCATATTTCCTAATTAGTTGTCTTTACATATAACATAAAAGTATATTATTTACTTCTTAATCATAACTTGAATTCAAAACGCAACTGCAGAGAAATTTTAGGTTATGTATTTATTTTTATCGACTGTCAGATTTTTAAACATCCTGTCTTGAGCACCACGCGAAATTTTTGTAAAAATGTCACACAGAATTATTTCCACCGTTTTACAATTAAGTCGAAATACAACACATTTTGCAAAGATTTCTAGTGCTTTGTACGTAAACACAAATAAGCGAATACTACTCCAGCGTAAGTATGATTTCTAGGATTCTAGGTTATGCCAAAACTAGTATTGAAAATATATTTTTAGCAAGAACATTACAATTATTCCGGCATCTGAGTTCTGCCCAAACAGAAACCAAAGAAAATGATTTTCATTCGATAATAAACAGCACTGAAAAACCAATTGGTGATACAGTAAAACATGAATTTCAAGCCGAAACTAGAAAGTTATTGGACATTGTCGCTAAATCTCTTTATTCAGAGAAAGAAATTTTCATTAGGGAACTAATTTCAAACGCTAGCGATGCGTTAGAAAAATTCCGGTACTTACATTTAAGCGGCAGTGAAGACAGTAAAAATTTAAAAAATACCGACAGGCAGCTTGAAATTCATATTGCTACCGATAAACAGGCCCGCACTTTAACAATTCAAGTAAGAATTTAATTAGTTTGGGTGAATCCAATGTAATTTTTAAATATTTAGGATACTGGTATTGGAATGACCAAAGAAGAAATGATTTCCAATTTGGGTACAATCGCGCGATCCGGATCAAAGGTAATGATATTTTATTATGTAAGACATATTTGAAAATCGTCATAAAGTTTTGTAGAAGTTCCAAAAATATTTTATTTTTTTCTTAAAGCACAATATGGTATATTTTTCCCGACTTGGTCAATTATTTTTTCTTGAATGAAAAATATCGGTTATCATGTAAATAAAAAAAGCCGCTTCGTCCTTTACATACTTGTGTGCAGTTGTAAATCGGAAGAATTTTCTCAAGCTATGACTGACTCGACGCGTTGCCTTTTGAATGATTTGTTTGCCCGGTAATATATCACTTTTTTTACTGGGTACACAATATACTATTGGAAATTTCTAGTTCTGGGATCATTAATTTTTTTTTTTAATTATTACGCTACTTTGGACCATATCCGAAATTTGTGTTTAAGATGTTTTCTAATTATCTACTTTTAAACCAAAAGTAAAGTATTGTAATAATAATTTAAATGTAATTCAATATTCAATTTGTAACTTGAAAAGAGTTTAAAATATTACGGGATTCGAAAAATGCAAACAGTTATTGAAAGCTTTCTTTACAAATCTAGACAAAAAACAAAAATGCTTTTGATTTGAAATAATTTATGACGCCTGACCAAGCTATCCAGCCCTTCATAAAAGGTTGTAAACTTTGCAAAATTTTCAAATCGGGAACTCGAACCGAAATAATTTAGGGTTCGGTTACTGTTTTTACATTTATAAAAATTCTGTTGCGGTTATTAGTAATAAATTTGGTTTGATTACGGTTTCTTTTAAAATTAATAGTTGTTTAAAATAAAAGTTTAATTAAGTTGTGATCTAAAACTAAAAATTTAAATTTACAGGTTTTAGTACCGATATTTTTTCGGTTACAGAATAAATATATTTTTCATATCGGTTTTCGGTTTCCATATTTGAAAATAAAGTACAGGTTTCGGTTTTCAGTTACGGTTTCATAAAAAGTCAAATATCGATGTGGTTTTTGACTACGGTTCATGTCCCTGTTTCAAATATCTCTTACAAAAACTATAGTTATTTTGTGAAGATGTATTTATGTAGCGATTTATTTCAGGCTTTTATGGAACAAATTAAAGATAAAGGAGTAGATGCAAATAATTCTAATAATATAATTGGACAATTTGGAGTAGGATTTTACAGCGCGTTTATGGTATCTGAACGAGTAGAAGTTTATTCTAAATCTTCTACGGAAGATGTTGGACACAAATGGACTTCCGATGGGTAAGAACTAAGAAAATTACAATTTTCATTTGAATATTTATTAAACTTGAAAATTTAAGAATTGGTTCCTATGAAATCCAAGAAGCCGAAGGGGTCGGTTTCGGTACAAAAATCGTGTTGTATCTCAAACCAGATTGTCGGGAATTTGCGGATGATACAGTTTTAAATAATATTATTAATAAATACAGCAGTTTTGTTGGTAGTCCAATTTATTTAAACGGTAAAAAAGCTAATAATATTCAGCCTTTATGGTTGATGGATTCGAAATCTGTTACTCCGCAACAACATCAAGAATTTTATCGCTACATAAGTGGAAGTTACGATACTCCTAGATTTACAATGCATTACAATACTGATGTTCCTATTTCTATTAATGCTTTATTGTACTTCCCTGAAGGAAAACCAGGTATTTTTTTAAATAAACTTCTCAAAAAACATTATTCTTTTAATTATTTTTAAGGACTGTTTGAAATCTCAAGAGAAACCGAAACTGGAATTGCTTTATACACCAGAAAAGTTTTGATTAAAAGCAAAACAGACAATATTCTTCCAAAATGGCTTCGGTTTGTGAAAGGTGTGGTTGATTCCGATGATATTCCATTAAATTTAAGTCGAGAATTACTACAAAACTCTGTTTTAATCAGGTAATATATAAAATACAAAAACAAACAAAAATACAACACATTTTTACAGAAAGTTAACATCAGTTTTAACGAATAAAGTTCTACGTTTTCTTCAAGAACAAGCGAAGAAATCTCCTGAAGAGTACATGAAATTTTATGCGGACTACGGTCTGTTTTTAAAAGAAGGAATTATCACAAATCAAGACCAAAATGAAAAGGTAAGACGTTAAATAGTTATTAATAAATCACATCGATTCCATTGATTTCTTCATCCATGGAAAGTTCTTCCTCCTCTTTTTATTCTTCAAATGTCTCATCCAGAAAAAAAACATTCATTATCGATTAAAGTTGTTTTAACGCAGTTGACTGATATTTTTAAAGTTAATCACTCTTGAGGAACATATTTCATAAATTTTTATCCTTAAAAACTTTAATAGCAATAAAAGTTGTGAATAACCGTTATTGTTTGTTGAAAAAACCATAAAATATCTTCAAATTTATGAGAATTGAAACCTTACGCTTAGAATGCTTTTGAATTTCAACGATTTTATCAAAAACTAAAATAATTTTTGCGGGTTTTTGAACTTTATCAATGTGAGAAATTAAACAGTAATTGATAAATCGCTTGTAGCTGATCGCATCGACTCTTCGTCACTTTCTTCATCCATGGGAAGTTCTTCCTCCTCTTCTTGTTCTTCAACTGTAGAATTCGTACTTTGGCTTAAGATTTCTTCCCCGTGAAGATTTTTATTCTTCAAATTTCCCATCCAGAAAGCAGCTGAACAATCATTAGCGACTAATGTTGCTTTTACTCTGTAGACTAACGTTTCTAAAGTTAATCGTACTTGAGGAACATATTTCATTACAGTATTATCCTTAGAAACTTTTGAGTGACAACACAAGTTGTGGATAAATCTCGTTGTTTGTTGTAAAGTCCGTAATATTTCCACAATTCTGTCAGAATGAGATCGGAACATTATTTCTAAAATTGGTAAACCTTGTGCTTGGAATACTTTGATGATACCCAACGATTTTTTCAAAAACGAAGCCAAATTCGTGCGTGTTTCTTGCACTTTAACAATGTCCATTAAGTTTTTCAATGTTGTAGCAACAGACATCCACAAATCCAAGTGTTGATTGTTGGTTTTTCCTTGTAGTTCATTTTGCAAAGCATCTAATAATGCCGTACAAACTCCACGATACAAAATAGCAAAATTCGCTTTTGTTATTGATGGAAAGGTGGTTAAATTGTCATCTTTTGATTTTAAATCTGGACATTCTACATGAATCCATGAAACAATATTACTGATGGTGGTTATATTTGTTCCATTTAAATGCGCTTTGACTAAAGTATCGATGTGGAGATTAGCAGTTGCTCCAGATTCTGGTAATCCATGGAGATTGAACCATCGGACACTTAATAATTTTCCACTTAGAATTACTAGTTTCTTCTGGATGGGTGTGGCATCTGTAGAATTATTACAAAGCGCTTTGACGATATTTATTAAATGTACCGCACAAGGCAGAGTTAAACAGTAATCAGCAAGAGTCATTATACATTTTAAATATTCTAGAGTTAAATGTTGAGCTGATATGAGTTGGCTAGATTTTTCTTCTTCTACAAATGCACGTAAATATTCTCTTAAAAGTTTTAAATACTTTCCTAATGTAAAACCATTCCAACTCACAACTAAAGACTGTAATTCTAAATTCAAACTAAAACAGATTTTTAATTCGGTCGCTTCTTCCAAAAACATTTCGTGTGAATCGTGTATTCCATCAGATCTTTCCAATAATTTTTTAGTCTCTTCTATAATTTTAATTAAATGTTTGTTTACATGTGGCATAAGTTTAACACAATCTGTGATTAATTCTTCAGGTTTAACAGTTACTAAATGACTAAAAACATTTCTATTTCCAGATTTAATTATGGTTAGTTTTGTTACTATGTCTTTCAAAATAAATTTGAATTGCGAAAATGTTAAGTAAAGTTTGTTATCCGGTATGGGATCATCTCTGGTTATTAACGGATATTTTAATAACAAAATTATATCGGTATCCATTTCTCGAAAATTATAATCTGGAGTTTCTTTTTCCTTTGCGGGTTTTCTTCCTGGTTTACTTGTACTTGGTTGAGTACTTTGTGTTACTTTTGTTGTATCTGGATGTTTTCTTTTTCGCCCCTTGTCAGAAGTTTTGTCCAAACTAGTTGTACTGCTCGTAGCATTTAAATTCACGTTGTAGAAATAACTTGGTGGTATCTTATGATCCGGTAAAGATTTCATTGCAGAAATAAAAACTTCTTCAAGTTTTATCAAATTGCTGAGACGTTGTAGGACTTTTTCTTTAATTACTAATTGTTTTTGGTTAACAAATGCGTTGATAATTTCTCTGAACCAATTAATACAATGAAATATGCAGTCAACAACTTGTGGGGCTTGTTGGGAATCGTAGTTTTCAATTCCGATATCTGGATCTATTTCTGGAAGAATTACTGCACATCCTAATAAAGCATCGATTTTAGAAAGATCTCTGTCATTTATACGATAAGTTAATAAACGTAAAAGACGAAACAGTGGGGCAAATACTAACATCATACTTTCTGTCGCGTTTATTGTCAATTCGCTGATTTTAACTGCAATTGGTTCTTCCATTTCGTTTGCTCCGTTGAGATTATACTGAACCAAAAGCGGAATATCGTTTATTGGTACAGGAACATCACTAGTTATGTAAATATCTTCGAAGTTGTTTGTTATTAGATCTTGCAACCAAATTAAGAAGTTTTTGTCCAAGTTTTCTGCAGTTACTATCATGTGAGCTAATTGATCGTAATATAATCCTTGAGCGATAGGGAATTCTGAAGTGCTGTCTATTGCACTTGATAATAAATTTGCTGCTTGTCTAGCATTTTCATTTGGTAGATCGGATATTGTGCTATAACTGACTTCACTAGACATGGTTTCTTGTTCTTCCAAAGTAATTGCAATGTTTTTAGCAGCAGCAACTGCTCCAATAATTCCGCTGTATTTCAGAGATATTTTGCTAGCAGCTAATTGTTTTTTAATGATAATATGTATCATATTCTGAAAGCCTTCCATGTTCGAATCCGCTTGGGGACCGCAAGTTAAACTTGTTAATAAATCATAAATTTGTTTAACGTCAGCTAAATCTGCATCGACTGTTTTCTCTAACAAGCCCATTAATTGCAGAATTTGGCCCTGCAGTTGTTCTAAATATTGATCGGAGATTATTTTTAACACATGTAGACAATGCGATCGGATTTTGCCTGTGCCGTTTATTAAACACTCGACTATTTTCTGTCGATGGAATTTTTCAGTGTATTTATGACCAAATGTTGTAGTGTAAAATACGGTTGAAAATTCTATACACAACGGATCGGTCATACGGATTAAAGACTCAGAAATGTCTAATATAGACATAAAGTAATCATTTAATATCTGTGGAACTAAATATCGCTCCAAAGCTGTTGTCAGTAAATTTATTTTGAAAAGCCTGTTTTTAATTTTCTTTTTAAAAACGCTTTCGACTGTAGTTTTACGATTTTTGTGTAACATAATTAAAATTATAATATCAACCGATTTATGATCATTTCCAGACTTAATACAGTTTATTAAATTAATCCAACCTTCAGACACAGATTTGTTGTTTGTTGTGATTTTTTTAATTTCTTCAAAAGTTAATAGTTTATCACTTTTGTTATTCTCATTATCCGTTAAAGATTCTGTTATCGAATCTAAGGCATTTCTTGATTTCAACAATATGTTTTGCATATTTGAAGAATAATTTGTTGTTAAAAATGAAAATATTAATGAAAATGTTGCCAATGATGTAGTTGAATTTAAAAGCGCAGAAATTGTGTCTTCAATATCAAATTTAGATTCTGTGCTTAAACTAAGCCTATTTAAACAATTTATTATAGCGCAAGTTAAGTCGTTATTGTAAACGTTCTGATTTAAAATAATCGTTAATTTCTTTGCAACTTCGTCGTGATTCATTTCTGGTATAATTTCCGAAATAGTATTCAGGATGTCTATTTGAATATCTTTTGTAGACATCTCTAAAATGTCTAGTAATCTGACTGTTAAAGTTTCAGAATCGTTTATATATGACATGCAATATAATGGTTTAAATAGTAATCGTACCCAATCTACACTTTCATCTTCGTCCACATGATTTGTTATTTCTTCCAAAAGAAGAGAAATTATTTCAGTTTGAAGACAATCAATGTTCAATAGAATTCGAAAAACACTTTCTTGTTGTGTACCTCGATAATCATCGTCATTTTTATTTTGTAATACAGAATGTTCCAAGGCCTTTTTAAACAAATTTCTTGATTTGCAAAAGTATTTCACTCCAGAAATAAAATCGGGAATGTTGTTTGGATAGTTCGAATGACTTTCCACTTCTTTTTGGATGTCCCTGATAATAAGCGACTGATCTTTTTCCAGTAAATTTGGTTCATTTCCATGTTGTAACTTTATGCCCACTTTTGAAAGTATATCTTTGAAATAACTCGAACTTGATGATAATCTTTGTGACGATAACATCGACATATTTGTTAATCATAACATAACCTTTTTGTCAGAAATGCGCGCTTAAATTAGTACAGATCAACTACGTAAGATGTCGCAATGTGTATTAAAGCGCAATTTTTTGAAAACAGGAGGAACTTGGAAAGTTGTTAAGATTCGAATCATCTCATTCTGAAAGTGGCCAAAAAGTAGGATTAGACGAATATTTAAGTCGAGCTGGTGACCAAACAGACAAAGTTATTTTCTATCTGGCTGCACCAAGTCGAACTTTAGCTGAAGCATCACCATATTACGAAGCTTTAAAACTTAAAAAACAAGAAGTATTGTTCTGTTATGAACCTTACGATGAATTAACAATAATGCAGCTAAGTAGATACAAGGGAAATAGATTTGTATCTGTAGAAAAAGATATGCGAGAAGATAAAAAAGCCAGTGACTTAACGAATTTAGGACCAGATAGTTTAAAACGAAGCGAAATCGACGAACTAACATCTTGGATAAAAGATAAACTATCAGGAAAATGCTTTAATGTTCACGCAACTACAAGATTAGAATCACATCCTTGTGTTGTCACTGTTGAAGAAATGGGGGCAGCTAGACATTTTATTCGGACACAAAGCCATCAAATTCCAGAAGAAAAAAGATATGCTTTGTTACAGCCACAATTAGAAATTAATCCAAAGTAAGTTTATTTTAATTTAATTTGAAAATATATTACATGTTTTATATTTAGGCATCCAATAATTAAAAAATTGCATCAACTCATGTCAAAGGATAAAGTTTTAGCTGAACTTGTAGTAAAACAAGTAAGTGCTAAAATAATTTAAATTTTTGTTTTCTAATTCTGAATTTTTAGCTGTTTATAAATTCGATGGTGGGAGCTGGTTTAGTAGAAGATCCTCGAGTTCTTCTGACTTCTATGAATGATCTGTTGTCTCGTGCTCTCGAAAAACATTAAACGTTTATTTTTTTCTGATTTGTTTACCATTCCTACTCATTTGGATTGTTATTACTTCAAATGAGCAGATTTGTATATTTTCTGTACATGAACATACAATAAAATGTGTCATTTTACTTGTATTTATTGAAATATTTAAATTTTTAACAACTTATTGTTTTTTATTTTCTCGCAATAGGGTCTTGAACCATTGTCGAAATTTTGCAGAGGAATATGAAAATATACAACAATTAGTGAGTATTATTGAAAATATTTCATTTAAATATTATTTTGTTCGCGAGCTATAATGAAATTCAATTTTGTCATGTCATCTGTCCTTAGCAATTTCATTGGCAGTGTCAAAGTGTTACTGCATGTTCTTGTTTTTGTTGCAAAATGGTTATTTATTCAACTAGAGTGAAAAGTAAGTGTATATTGGTCGAGTACTGATTAAAGCATGAGGGGTAGCACGAAATAAAAACACAACCGAAATATTAATAAAAATAATTTCAAAAGTAAATTAAACCATTGATAAATGTGTTGATGTTGCCTGGCAAATGTTACTTTTCACGCACTAGTGCCTGAAAAGTGTTTGCGTTGCCTAGCAACCTTGTACAATTAACAGTTTATTCAAATAAAAGACAATATTTGGGTTCAAAATTTTCGCTTTAAAAATTGATATCTCACTACGACATATATTTCAGTCGCGTTTTCACTCCTAGCTTATTTCAGTTCTTTCAGAAAAAAATAACTCCATTGCGTGGTTCGTTACTATTTTCTTGTAATTATTTTATTGTTTTGAATGACAAAAATTACAGCATTTCTCAAGAATATAATTACATTTTTTGTGTGGTGATCACACGCTATGTATAGATTATTTTTATAATTAATTCATTTATAGTTACTACTTATTTGAAACTACTGTTATATCTTTTATATAACAGCTTAGTAGATAAAATATTAACACTCAGATGTGAATTAAAAAAGTAAATTCGTGATGAAACAAAATTTACAATGGTAATTATAACTGGAATGACGTATGGAATATTTCGAGATAAAGTTTAATTAAAATGTATAATAGACAATAATAAAAATCCAAATTTGATCATTTCAATAATTCCTATTTGTTTAATGCAACTATAACTTTTATGTTGTTAAATCGTAATTTTTCTAGAGTAAATAAGATTAGTGTAACTTTATCTTTTTCACGTTCTTAATAATCTAAAAGAATTTGAGATAACAGACTGTATCAGATTGATTGCGAAACCTGTGACAGATTTTGTTATGTAGTTTTACTGAGAATTAATTAATAAAATAAGATTAGTATCAATTGCAGATTCAAAAATTTGTTAATTGTTTCTTATTTGAAGACAATAAACAAGCGTCAACCTTGATTTCACTACACATGACCTTTATTGTCACGTGCAACAATTACAATGACAAAAAAATGTTGCAAAATTGTTCCAAATTTAGTTTTGAGAATTATATTATAAAATATCACACCCTATTTTTCAAAAAACATGTGATACCATTTTAATTTTCTACAAATTTTGTTAGCCTCTAATGAATTTAAAATAATTTTATTTAATTTTAAATGCAGTAATGTATTTAAAATTACTTTTAAGTTCGAACAAATTAAAAATTATGCAAGATTTCTACTTCGAAATAGTCCCCTTGTTATTCTGCTTGTTACAAATTGTAATGTAGACATCACTAACAACTTAGATTTATGAGCCGTAGATCTAATCGTTCTATTGTTAGACTACTGTTATAATTTTTTAAACATTTTTTTTATATTTTCAACATTTATAACTTGAATATTGAATTTTCATGGGAAGTAATCAAATCACATGACTTGGGAGTAATAGAACTCCATTAAAGTAAGGTAAAAGTTGGATTTTATTGTCACATGACGTAAAAACAAAAGCCAACAATATCACATGCAAGTGATAAAGATTGAAGTGTTTAGTTTCTATCATGAATTCGACTTTATAATAATCGATATCAAAGGATAACAGTTGGATGAGATAAGTCATTATCATTTACATATTTCACAAATTAACAAAAGTGGATGATACTTGGAAAATACTGGCACACTTGTATAGTTAATTTATGTCCTATTTGATTAAGTTTTTGCTTTATTTAGGTGACAAATTAGACTTTAATTAAATAAAATATTTACGTTATTTCTTATCTCCTTGAGTACACAACCCAACTTTTCTCAATAAATTTTAATTATGAAATGTTAAATAAGAATAATTTTATACTTTTAAAATTTGTTGTTTTCAGTTATAAACTAATATTTTTGATATTTGAAAATAATTTTAAAATTTGTGCACATAGTTGTGCGCATGCCCGCAAGTCTTGTGAGTAAAACGGATACAACCTTTGATCATTATGACAAATCACGTGCCTCCAAAACATTATTATCGGAGTCAAAACTTTCCCCAAAGATGCATTAATTGATCTAGCATCCAAGACAAATAAATTTTATTTAAATAAAATGCTTTAAAATGTATTAAAATCATTATTCAACAAATGAACAACGTCTAAATGGGTGACGTCACGAAAGTAGTATAACGAGCGATGTGATTGGCGGATCGATGTCCTTAGCGTACATAAGGACCAATGGCGTACGCTGATAGTCAAGAACATTTCACCTGTGATTCTCTCTCAGTCACATGACGAACTCGGTGTAGCACTAGCAGTCGCTGTTCAGTAAGCCATATTTGACAGTGGCTTCGCTCTTTCTGTGGAGTGCGTGTGTGCAGTTTGAATAAATACTTACTAATCGTTACCTGCAAATACTCCACGTTTAATCAAAATGGCTACAGAAGATAATCCTATATATTCACCATTCTTTGGAGTAATGGGAGCGGCGGCAGCTATTATTTTCAGCGGTAAGATTTTTAGGCCAACCGATTCACTGTTGCACGTAGGGATATTCATAAATATCTCTGCCAATTGCTATTTTGATAGTCAAATAACAACAGCACAACGTTACTGTGAATCAGCTGTACATTTGGACATATTCATTTCATAATTCGATGTGCACTTGTTTCATATCTTACGTTAATTCCGGACGATTTTCGAGAATCGCAGTATTGATTTATCATATGACTGGTTTTTATTTTTCATTCAATTCACTCAGATTTGTAATTAAAACAACAAATTTATGTCCAAGATGCTTATATCTGTATGATTTCACAAATTATCCGCTATGAGGAAAACTAATGACGAGTTTTTGCCTTAATTATTCAATGGGCGGTACGTGTGCCAGCATCACAACTGCGTTAATTTGTAAAACAATGCTTGTTTCTCATACGTTTTATTCATATAGTAAATTCATCCAACGCGTAATGTACTCGCCTTTGATTCAAATTTGAACAAAATATTGATTGGTGTTAATGTTCGAGTCATTTTCAAGTTTGAACGTATTGTAGGGCATGGAATAGTGAACTAAGCATGAAATCATGAGATCATATGATCTGGTCACCTGTATTCAATAAAAATTACTAAAACTTATCCTTATTCATCGTATGGCACTTTCTTGTCTTGACCCACTTTAAGTCACATGTCTATGGACGACCCACCCGTACTTAACTGTACCGTGCTAAACCCATGTTTTAATCATTTTATTGATCATAACGATTACATTTTAATCATTTATTATAATTTGTTATAACTTGCACTGATTTAACTTAATTTCAAGTATATTTAATGACTTTACATATGGTTGAAAGCTTGTCAAATGTTGCAGGGCGGTATTAAGTAACTAATTAACAGATTTTGCACAATTTAGGGGTTGTTTTTAGGGCATTTTAACAAGTTTTCTACGGTGGGTGTAACCTGCCGGTGAAAACATGTGACTATCAAGGACAAACCCGCATTACACATAATGCATCATGTGAATTCCGTGTACATAGCCTTCATCAATGATATTTCACATAAAATTATATAATAAGTTTCACCGTGGTATCAGTCAACCAACCGTAAATCACAAGATCACTTATTTTCTTAGCCTAATTTTTATCGAAATTTACTTCTTTTAATTTAATTATTAGACACTTTTGATGTTTCGTAAAGTAATCATTTTTGCTATCACATGACACTTCATATCTGATAATTTGCCTTCTACAAAACATGTACTGTTTGAGTTTATCATTAAAATTATCAAGTATAATAAACCTTATCAATATACTTAATGGTTTTCTAATTTTTGTGTGTATAAAATGTTAAGAGATACTAGCGGTTTGATATAAAACCTAAAATGATTCATTTTTATTTAATCGGTTTGACGTCTGTAAAAACCCACAACGATTATTGACTTCTTAAAATCAGCGCCAAGTTTTAAAAATTAGTTGGAACTTTCGAAATGTTATTTTTCTCCAAGGTTATAATTTGTAGTTTAATGATTAAATATACCTGTTTTTACAACATCAAAATTAAATGTTAACGCTATTGATTTTTGAATTTGGAAGAAAATAATTATGCAAAGTTATTTCATGCCTGGAAAATTGATTTTTTATGTTTTGTTGATGGATTACAAGTATTGTTTTTGATGCTCTGATTATTCTCCATTATTACATTGCATTTAACAACTGTTGATTCACACATACTAGTATCACTTAAGGATCAATAAAATTTGATTTATATACCTTCATATTTGTTGGAGATACATTTTGAATAGATTTTTAATATACTTTTTATTGCTTTTATGTAAATATTTACTTCTTTAATAGCCAGTTTTTAAGGAATCATTAACAGGTTCTGAAAGTAATGAAAAATATTAATTTGAAAAGAATTGTGATTAATTTTAACCTCAAAATTCTTTTTCTTGTATCCTTTCAAGATTTGACATGACGTTTATTGGAGTTCTATTTGACAGCTGTTGGCTGTTACACCCGAAATGGTAGATTTTTCTTTAATTTCAAAAAAGATTTATTGATTTAAAGTTGTGTGAAATATTTATTATGTCATTAGTTTTGTTCATCTGAAAATAGATCTAAGAACTATATTAAAACAGTAATAAAAGTTAAAACATTTCATACTTCATGAACACTATTTATTTCACAATTACTAAATTTAAATTATGTTTCACTTCTAGTAAATTTACAAAGACAAAAACTGCTTCTACAATATTTAACACACTTTTATCGTGACTAACGATTCTCTTTCATCGTTGCGCATCTCTAACCCAATAATACTTGTCAATGTTCATTACCGGCTTTTATTCAAACTCAACAAGGTTTACTAATACATGAAGCGAAAACATTTATGCAACATCCATATTTTACGAAATAATAAACCACTTTAATCGATCAGTACATTTACGAGGTACTGTAAGTACCCGAATATTCGGTTCCTCTTCTAGTTTCGGCCGAAAACGTAACCGAAACCAAAATTTCAGTTAAAATTTAGTTAATTTTTTATTAAACACGAAAATCTAATGTTATTCACTTTATTTTTGTATAAAGAAGTAAACACTTTAGTTATCTATCACCACCTTACTAATATCACAAATAATCACAATCAAGTAATTATTCTTTTCAAGACGTATTTGTTAGTGACTAACAACTTAATATATGTTATTATGTATATGTACAGTATTGGCCATAAAGATAGCAACTTTTGAAACTTAAAATAACGTTACTTTTTTTAAAAAATTCTACAATAAGTCTTTGTCTTACTTCTACAGATTAAATTAATAAGATCTTGCCTCATCTTGCACTTGGCTTCGTTATACTAAGAGCCTTGGAATAGCGATAGGAAGAAAAATTAAATAACAAAAAATAGGAGAGTAAAACCCGAAAGTGCCAGACACGATTTCAACACTCCATAGTTTTCGTCAATTTTTGGCCGAAACCGAAACTTCCATCGAACTGTAATTGTAATCATACCAATTGTCATTTAAAAATTTTGACGGATATCCACAAATTGAGGTTTTTACAATGATTCATTATTCGTAGTTTGTGAGAAAATAAATATTAAAAATTTGGGGAAGAGGTCCTGTAATATTAGAGGGGTAGAAAGTGAAACAGACTGTACCTGTCTTTTTCCACGATCCTACCATGCTGACGTCACATATCCCTTCTCCAGAACATTAAATTGCTAACAACTATATTATTGCAAACTAATGTTTAGTTTTTATTATTATAATGAGAAGCTATATTAATTAGTTATATTTTGTGACATATACTGAAATTCAATTATAGTCACATACCCCATTAAGTTTTGACTATTATGAGTGTAATGTCTTTTGGTCCATCCTGATAATATGTGTTCACATATACATGATTTTAATGGCAATATAAACTGACCTCAATGATACGAGTTGATCAACTTTTCAAAAATCGGTCAACTAGATGTTCCAGTTTATTCTTGTCATTTTTTGATTTGTTGAGAATATTTCGTAACATAAATGTTTCGATAAAAAGCTATAAAATGCACAAAAAACTTTATTTGAAGAAAAAATTATAATTTAATGGCTTTTTATCGTGTATTATCGTTTTTGCGTACATATTTGGCGGTCGGTTCCATGGTGACCACAGCTGATTTGTAATTACAGAATTGGTTACTATTGCAGGTGAATTGGCATATGTTCTGAAACTATTCGTCCAACTATTTTGGCCTGACATTCCTACTAATTACTTTCACCTCGTACCTGAAAATAATTACCTATCACAAATTACTTATTTTAAATAAATAAAATGACCTGTGGCCACCACAAAACTGACCGGCATTACAATAAAAATTCTATTTAAATAAAATATGTTACGTATTATTCGCAAATGATGAGTAAACAGTCACTTTTGGTTGACCGATTTTTACTAAAAGTTGATCTATTTTAATTTAATTAAAATATGTTTTTTCCGAAAATATCATTTCTCGCAATATTTTCTAACACTGCGCATGCTTGAAGGTTCTCTTTGTGAGGTTACGTGTGCCGTATTGTTCTTTATGTGAAATAGCTTTCGTGCAAATATTTTACATTTAGCAATGTGGTTGTGAAAAAAGTATAGTATGCCAGAATCACCTATTTCCCACCTCGTGTGATTCCAGCACTCGATTTCGTCTCCTGCCGAATCTCGTAGGAAATATGCGACTTTCTGCACTTGTTACACAATGTACTATTCCGGCCAGTGACAAAGCATTCCCGTACAGTACCGATCGAAAAAAATAGTATGTTTAAAACGCAGGGTTGTTAAAAACACCCAAAAAACCTACTCAAAAAAATCCTTAAAAAGCTCTTTTTTTAAGTAATTTTATTCGGTACCATCTAAAAAATTACATGAACATAAATAAACTAGGATTATAAGATACACATAATATAACATACAAACTAACATTTAACATACATAATTCTTATATTTGGACGTTTTTAATAAAACCCGGGGTTTTTTTTTTTTAAAAAAAAAAGACCCAGTGGGTGGGTTGGGTTTTTTTTGTGAAAAACCCGGGTTTTTCTCAACACTAGTACAACGTAGGAAAAGTGACTTCCCAGATTCCCTCAATTTCCACCACCGTCCGGGAATATATCACTTTTCCTACTAGATACACAATATACTATAATTATAATATGTTGCGTTTGTAAAATTGTCGTACATTCCAAGTCTGGAAAACGTACTCTAAGTAAAAATATGAAATGAGTTAATCTATTGTATGATTTGTGTGATTGTTGAATGACGGGAGATATGTTTTTAGCTCTGGGAGCCGCTTATGGAACAGCAAAGTCCGGAACAGGTATCGCGGCCATGTCTGTGATGAGACCAGAGCTGATCATGAAATCCATCATCCCTGTCGTCATGGCGGGTATTATTGCCATCTACGGTCTGGTCGTCGCTGTGCTCATCGCTGGCGGTCTTAGCAACCCTAAGGAATACAGCTTGTACAAGTAAGTCATCACATCACACATCACACACAAGCAAGAATGGAAAACATTGTTTGAGTTATGAGAAACGCAAACATAAAATCATAAAAAAATATATACTACTCGCAAAGATATAGTAGAACTGCGACTTGACACTTTTGACTTTTGGGACGGAAAGAAAAATCTTTTATAAACACAGGCAGAAAAACAGAGATTCATTGGATGATTTTTCTATCACTTGTATTTGTGAAGATAAACCACTAGACTATAATGCAAATATTTATTGCTTACATAAAATGGGTTCTTGAAGTACAAAATTGAATTTCAAATTACGTATATATACGTACAATTCTACTAACATCTAATGAAAATTGTACTGAATACGCTCCTGTCTGAGCTGGGACGCCCCCGCAACGTATGGCAAAATCCCTGGCAAAAAGTAACGCATTTCTGCTACATCTTTGAGAGCACTATAAAAGAGAAACTTTTTGACTATTTTTTATCAAAATTAATCAAAAAATACTCCTGACGATCAAACGAAAATAGTTAATGATACCAAAAAGGTTATAAAATATATAAGGTATTAAATGTAAAACTTTATTTGTTTGTTACTTCTTAAGGTCTGGAAAAATTAATAAAATGAAAGAAAATTTGAAATGTATTAAATTTAAAAATTTTAATTTTGATATGTTGGACCAGTTTTCACAGAGAAACTATGCAAAAAAAATCTGATGAAATATGTCAAATACAACAAAATAACTCCAATTGTTTTGTTCAATTTATATCAATTTTACGTTTCTCATAAATTAAACTTTAAGGGTGTGAAAGATTCAGAAAAAGAATGAATGAAATAAAACCGTAGTTAAAAATGTATGACACGGAGCAAGAACTTGAGAAATGTCTGCTTTTAAGTATGAGATATGTGTGGTACATTAACAGGGTTTGAAAAATGAGAGAATGAAATAATGCTGTACGGTGTAAAATATGTTCAGAGTTCATAAAGCATGACATATGTGTTGTGTTTCAATAAATATAGTAATATTTCAAATTATTCATTCTGAAGTTATGCTAAACTGTTTGATTGTGACATCAACTTAAATAATTGGAATATATTCTGAGGTTTATAGAAAACCATATACTTATCTTAATGTAATTAGAATTGAGTATTTGATGCGGAAATGTTAATTATCGTAACAGGATATAAATTAAAACGATACTATTCATTCACACAAATAGTACATTCGTGTGAATTGGCAGCATTCGCTTCGCTCGTGGCCAACTTCACACTCGGTGGGAGAAGTTCCTACTTCTCCCACTAGTAAAGTAAGATACTTTTCCTTACAAGTACGGCATCTGCAAATTTAATTATTAATTGAATGCTAAGAATTAATTAGTTGATTTGAATTAAATAGTTTTCATTTGAATATAAACACTTTTAAAACATTTCTATATTTTATAAAGATTTTATAGCCCCCTGGTATAAAAATATAGAGTAATAAATTCATATATTTTTTAATATTTTTCTCGGCGACATTTTCATTTTAAAAACATATACTTGTTTACGTTAATAATTTACATTCATGGTACATAAAACTGAAGTATAAACTTAAATATGACTTCATATTTGTCTGTACGTTCTATATTTTATAAATATGTTATCTTTTTGTGTCTAATTTAAAATATAAAATAGTATATTATTTTATGAGTTTTATATTAAGACGTATCATTGTTCCATGAGTGTTCCAAAGACGCGAATGGAACACTACGTCCTAAAAACGAGTAAAATACACTATTTTCTATACTTAGAGTCACTTATTTTATGAAGTCTCAAAAATTTAAATTAAAAATATTAATTAAGTGTAATCTAGGGATTTATGTTAAAAATGGTAACCCTGTTGAATTAAGTTGGACACTTATAACTGTCATAATTCGTTTATAATTTTGTGAAAAAAATTTAAAATCTGTACGTTAAGACTTACGAAATTTTAATATTCTTTAAATTAACTTTGTTTATTTCGAAATTGAATGAAAATAAATTTTAAAATAAAAATACTATAACAATATCCGATATTATTAAACTATTTGCGATGTAACAATAGAGCAATTGTTAATCCCAAGTATAAAAATATATTTAGACTTGTACATATCATAAATTATGTATAATATGTTTAATATTTATATTTGAAAAATACATGTCATAAATATCGATTATTAATAACAAAACTGATCTTAGACAAAGGTTAACAACCTGAACAAATATACAAAATCAATTCATCGCCTACAAAAAGTCTCCACATAAAAATAATAAACATATGGTAAGAATAATATTGATAAGCTTTTGTGTTTAAAATGTGTTTAATCACCTGTTTTATTTTATTTATCGCTCATTTCTGTTTAATTGATTTGAAATCACAATCAGAAATAGATCGTGGGCTAAAAATACATTGCATGTTTTGCACTAATGAGTAATATTTGTAGGAGTTCCCAGCTGAAATTTTTACTATATATTCCGGGTTTACAATGCGATTTAAATTTAGAGGATCTTTTGGCCTGCTGACAAGTTTATGTTTTTTATAATTTTTATTATGGAATACTTAAGTGTACAAATCTAATCTGCAGTAAAAATGCCAAAATCTTTCTCTACTAGAAGAGCTGTATTATAAAGAAATAATTCTTGTGAATTAGGGTAGTTAATAAATTATAAGTATTTCTAAATGATGATTAATTGGGTAAAATTAATTCGGTCAATTTGAAACGGTATTAATAGATTACAATTACCAAACTGGTTAAAATTTTAGAAGGAAATATATTTGTCGCGGTATCGATTTGTTGAATGTGTGAAGGAAACCGAACATTTTGTACAATGCGGTTAAAAATTCTTAAGGTTAGTAACTTATATTTATGATTTGTTTTGACATTGATGCCCTCTATTTGGTTTTATTTTTCAGGTGATAAGAAATTTAAATTATGAAAACATGTCGGATAATAATAATAATAAATTTTAACTTTCAAACTGACAAATTGAATAATTTTGAGCAAATATAGTGGCACATAAAAGCCTTACAATGCTTTAAATCACAGACTGTCCACTTTACCAACTTTCAAACGCGCCAAACCACAATATTTGGAATCTGGCATCCACACGTTGATAACTTCACACCAGAAAATCACAATTTTTGCGACTTTTCTAGTACGATATTATATAACATAAAATGTAAATAAAAAAGAATTACATCATATTGAGCAACAAATTACACATTGCAGGTTCGATTTAAACAAAAAAATGGTGCACTTATTTTTTTTTTGTAAAATTTGATTTATACACATTATATATTTTAAATAATTCACATTTTAAAATATGTGCTGTGATAGAATAATTGTTTCCTAGAAATTGATAAAAAAAATTGACTCATATTTGGATTACGTACAATTAGTTTAACATATTGTATAAAATGTATATATTCACATTAAAATAAATGAAAATTTTGTTTAAATTTACATTTGTATTTTTAAATTACATTACCATCAGTAAACATGTTTAAATTTATTTTTTACAATTTACAAGAAACTCAATAAATATAAGTTTTATTTTCCTGATATAAAATCATAAATTTACAAGCTTTTTATCGGAGCAAATATTTAACATAAAAATTCAGTTTCCTTTATCATTTGAAGAAAATGCGATATGTAAACTAATAAATCAATAAATATTATACATTATTTTTTGTTGCCAAAAATATATATCACGCACAATTTTAACCAAGAGTGACCAGTAACCAAAAAATGAAGAACCAAACTCAATCGGATACAGGGTACTGATTTTCAAATTCGATTGATCAGAACCAGGTAGTAAAATTGATTCTCGAATATGATGAAAAAAAAACTGAAGACGTAGTAAACTGCTTTCCTTATTGCGTGTTATTAAAAAATTCACAGATAACAGATGTTTTGTTCTATTTTAAATAAATACTCGAACAAAATAAAATAATAGTTTCTGGAAGCGAGAAGTTTGTAATTTATTTTTAAGAATCGTAAACAGTTTGGTTACAATTCCAGAACAGACAGTTTCTAGAAACGATTAATTTCGATTCCTGAACCAAATCCTACAATTTTAAACTGGGAACCGAGCACCAGATACATGTACATTCAAATAACCAGGGGTTCGGATGATACTAGAACTGGAATCAAATTTACCGGATTTTTTCGTTAAGATCTAGTCCACAGCAAATTACTTTTGCTCGTAAACACAGAACAATTGTATAAAATATGTATAAAACTTTAAATCATTTACTTAAATGTGTTTGTGTTTCTTGTTTTCCATTTAGAATAGAAAACATACTGTTTTTAGTCGACCACTACAGAAAATTATTTATTTCCATTTAAAAGACCATCTATCAAAAGGAACAATTGCTCACGAATTATGATTAGGCAACGGAAGTAAATATCTATCAACTATCATATTTAAGCAAAATTAAGCCAAACAAAAGCCATGAGCCGATGTTCTTTCCTCTTTATTGTTGCTATGGTTACCACTATTAACGTTTGATAACAAACCGATTGTTTGTGTAAAAATTATTGAAATATTTGTCAAATACATTAGATTTTTATGTGATCACCTAAAAAATATAGCGTGCAACTCGTTAAAAAAAAGTCCTCGACAACGTCTCATGCCGCAAAAAATATACTCACATGGATATGAATGCTTTTCTGCACTCGATACACAATATACTATAGTACACAAACAAACAGAAACAAATGTGCATGTGTTTATGGACAAATATTCTCAAACTTTATGTCGGATCAAAAAAAAACACGATCTGCGTATGGTACCAATTTAAATGGAAGTAACAAATTTAATGCATTTGCCTAAATACAACAAAAAATAACAGAACACAATTTTAACTGTAAACGTTTTTATTTTTATAATATGTTTTATGATATGAAATACAAATACTCGTATAACATTATCATTCATATTTCCGATAAGAATACCATGGTCTTTTATTTGGGAACTAATAGTAAAAATTAAATACAAACCTATGAACTTCTTAACGGAAAAACGTAGTTGTAGTTTTAAACGGATGAAGATTTAAATTTATAGATTATCTTTTGAATCTTCGTGTCCTTGAAAAAAAAAAATTAAAGTCATGTAATTATATATGCGTAAATAGTACAAAGTGTAAATAAGAATTAATTATTATGAACATGAAGTGTGAATGAAGGTGTGCGTTTGCAGAAGAGTGAAGTAATTACTGATGGTTTTTCCTAGGGGCTTCATCCACCTTGGCGCCGGCCTCGCCGTAGGCTTCTCCGGCCTGGCCGCCGGCTTCGCCATCGGCATCGTGGGAGACGCCGGCGTGCGAGGCACCGCCCAGCAGCCGCGTCTCTTCGTGGGTATGATCCTTATCCTCATCTTCGCCGAAGTACTGGGTCTGTACGGGCTCATCGTCGCCATCTACCTGTACACTCAGACATAAGTTATTCGATACTGCATACGCATACACTCCCCATTTCCATTCCTCTTCCCCTGCCCAAATCCCTCATCAGCGCCACCAACACGCAACATCTCTAGTGGCGTCGCTCCTCCGCCTCATTTTATTGTTTAATGTTAAACATTGATTGTAAATGAAAGAACTGTAAAAAATCCCCAGGGTCTAGAAGAAGTGACTTCCGGGGACAAGAGATGTAAATATATTTTCCGTGATTGAGCCTCGTGGCGCCATCATTGTAAATAGATTCCTCGCGACTGCGGCATTCACTTCTTCTGGCCCCAACTACAATTATTTGTATAGTTTTAATTTGTAGCGTAGTTTTAGTTTACCTGATTACAACAGAATATGAAAATGCAATTGGTTCGCTCGATAATTGAGCGATAAAGTATTTAAATAAAGTAAGAAAAACTAGCACAATTATTTTTAATTCACATACGTATGCGTAGTCTAGTTGGACTATGCATGGCTACATCTCTTGTTTTAAAATGTTGCACCTGTCAGACGGGGATGGAATCGAAGCTTACATTACATTAGAGGAATGTACGACTGGGATATAGAGAGATTTGAGAGTTGGCTCACACCTGTATTCGCGGACAAGTGTAACATTGGACACATTCATTTTACGTGCATTGTCTTACATATCATCACTTGTTGTGTTACCGTTTCGTTCCGTCGTGGCTCATGCTTGTTTCATTGTAAAGAAGTCCTACGAAATGAATCGATCCTTCCATTTTAAGTTCAATTTTCAATTCAGTGCAAAATACAATGTTACAGTCTATTTAAAAACAAGTATAGTGTTCACAAGAAAATGAGAAAATATGAAACAAAGTTGTTGTAAATATATCAGACAACAGTTATGTATGTGTTAATGGTTTCATGTCGATTAGATATTAAATAATTAACAAAAAGATAAGTGTTAGCCTTCTGTGTATCCCTAGCTTTTAACTAAGCCCCTCGTGGCTTCAGAGCCCCGCGAGGATCTCTGCGGCCATCGGGGCCTAGGACTAAGAATATCTCTTCTGTTAAGTTAGTAGTTAATGAAAGCGTAAACCAACAAAGACACGGCATCGGAACCGAATGGCCCGCCCGTGGTTAAACAAATAAACAAGGTCACTAACATTTCCCGCAGTGGCGGCACGTTCAGGCAGCTGTTGATTACTCAAATTCTGTTCTGGTAGATTGTAGCAATTTGTTAAGCGTTTGTCAGGGAAGAGAACTCTACGTTGAAAATAAATGATTTGTACATTCCATTACATTTCTGTTTTTGTGTGTAGTAGATTCATCTGGTGGGTGATTGTATTTTAACGTACTACGTACTTTTCATTATGAAAGATATGAAAATGAGTTATAATCTGAAGGCATGTCTTTGATACATAAACTGAATTGTACTGTACACAACCATTTAAATGTAACTGAAGATACTTTTGTTACTTGTAATGCCCGGATAGTTGTTTTTAAGAATATTCAGATTGTAATTATAATGTGTAATAAAAACTTCAAAATGTTAAAAATTTAGTGAGTTATGTAAAAATGGCGACCCTAAGCTTACTTAGCTGTGACGAAATTAGTTCTGTTTGTACTGTCGAAATGTACATAAATCTAGTAATATTTTCTAAATGATAATCTAGCTGTGTTTATTTGTCGACAGACATATTTACAACTAACGTCATCTTATGATTTACCATTTCTATGTGTACCCAAACTTAATTCACAGGTTTTCGTCAACAACTCATTATCAGCAACGAAAGATAACTCATTTAATAATATCTTTTATAATAAAAATCATCTTTTAAGTGTAAGCCTAAAATTGTTTGTAAAATAACATTGTTTAATTTTGTTAGAATTCAAAAATTTAATTTTTGTTATCGGCTTTCATGTATTTAAGTCAGGGAAATATTAAATATTTAAGTTTAAATGTTAAATCACATTCTTAGATCCCTTTAGAATTTTGAGTAGCATTTTGTTTTTATTTTTCACATCAACTAGCCATATTGTTATCATAATTGCAATAATACACAACAATAAACACTCATTCAACTGTTTTATTAATTGCAATTCTTAAATATGGTTCATTGATATGAAACTATAAATTATGATTGCCTTTTTCCTGACAGGCGTTTAGCTAGTCAGTTTTTATAACTTTTATTATTAAATTATTTAAGCGTAGTGCATCATGTAAGGTAAGTATCGATCTTTACAATAAGATGTAATAATTACAGATGACTGTAGCGAAATAATCGTAATAAATATTGTGTTCATGACGTAGATAACTAGTTGAAAGCGTGTCGAGGTCAACTTATTTGATGGTTCCCGCTTATATTCGATCGTAAGCTGGAGTTGCGCATAGTTTTCCACGGAGCGCAGAGCTAGCAAATATGGTAGACGTTCCTGTCAAGTTCGTATCTGTTGAGATTGAGGAGAATAATATTGAGCAGGGAGCACTTGAAATTTTAAAAGAAATTAGATCTGAATGGGATTTAACTCAAGTTCAATTTAGGGTAAGTATTAACAAAAAAAAATTTTGACTTTCACGTCACGTGCACTATTTCCGGTCAAAATATTTACTTGTCATTATTTTGCATAGAAAACAATTTATTTATTATTGTGTTTTTCATGTTAACTAATTAATTAACCCTCAATTAAAATTTTTTTAATACATGTCATACTAATTTTATCATTCAAATTTGATTATTTTTTTTCAAACTATAACGGTTTATTTGATTTTGATAACAATATACAATAGTACTTGTATTTGTAATCAGTATAAATGTGATTGTAATTAATTTTTTCTTGACAGTTACTAACAGACGGCATAACAAACAAATTAGTCAAGTGCTACTTAAGCGATAATGTTGAAGATGTGGTACTTGTTAGAGTTTATGGACAAAAAACTGATATGCTTATTGACAGGAAGGCAGAAACTAGGTAAATATACAAATAGATAGTAGTTAAAATATTTAAATTTGTAAACAACTAATTTACTCAATATAAACAAATTGTATTTGTGTTTTTCCATAATTATAAACAATTGCATTGATGATTCAAATGTATATTATGTAAATAAATCATCCAGGCATTTTATCAACTTATCTCAATATTTCATTTTTTTCTAATGGTGATATATTTGTACCGTAAAAGGTAAAGTGTAATTACACTTGTAATTTTCATAAATTTTATTATCATTTAAGATAAAGTAAGTATTGCATACAATAAATGTTATTTTTATCTTTTAATACAAATCATAGTACTTTACATACAAACAAGTTTGTATCTGTTACCTAACATGACATTGACAATACCTCATGAATATTTATGTTTCAGAAACATAATTTTATTACACAAAGAAAATTTAGCTCCTGAGCTATTTGCAACGTTTAAGAATGGTTTAGCTTACGAATATGTACCTGGAGTAACTCTAGATCCTCAGACTGTGATAGACCCTCAAATTTACCAGTTAGTGGCAGCCAAAATGGCGCAGCTGCATTTAGTCAGACCTCAGGAATATTTAGATAGAGAGCCGATGATTTGGCCTAAATTGAAACAGTTTTATAATTTGATACCCGATGTTTTCTCTGATTCGACGAAACATGATAGGTAAGGAAAATGGTTAGAAATATGAAAATAGTACAATTAATTTTAAATTAGATCATTCGGATATTTACCCAAAATGCAATCGAGTTTTTTTATTTAATTTTTTAACCTGTGAAGCCATGAACTTTATTTATTACATATTTTAGAACAAGAAATTTTTCTATTTGCATTACATTTTTAAACGCTACTTAAATATTATCTTGTACAAAATTTAGTACCAGATTAAGTCCCCTGTCAGACAGGTCTAAATCTAAAATAATATTAGTTCATTATAAAAAATATTATGTAATGGGGTTTTCCATGTTTTTTTGAGTTTCATGCAAATTAATTCCGAGTAATTTTTGTTATAAAAATCCTAATAGTCAACTTGTAATAAATTAATAAAATTTTCGTACACAACCATCAATATAAAAAGGAAAAAAAAAACAAAAGAAGTGATGCACTCTTTTAGTGACCAAAAGTACACGTCGGCGCTACGATCGTTTTTCCTAGTAATGGCAAATATTACAAGTGCTAAAATTAGTCGGGAATTAACATTTTAATAATTTTTGCACTACCTCTCGCTTTTGTTTTTTTTATTGATGTCAAGTTTGTTGTTCATATTACTGTGCAAAACGACCGTAGCTTTAGCGTGTCTTTAATAAATTTTAATTATTTATAAGTTTTGAACTATTAATAAATTATTATCATTTTTATATTATTATAATCCATTTGAACCTAATATTAGTTTTCAATGTAAATTGTTCCTTCGGAAAATACCAGAATTAGGAAATAAATGATTTTAAATAAAACTTTTATAGCTGTTTATGTAACCAGTTAGAAAATGCCGGCAAAATCACACAAGTTTCACAAATTTGCATTTTCTAATGTGTTTCATACAAGATATTTTTCTAATTTGATACAATTCTTTTAATTTCATTTTTTTTTTCTAACTTTGAATTTTGACATATAAACTGTCACGTTTTAAAATTGACTAATGTTTGGAAACAGCATTCTTTTAAGTTAAAAAATTCTCTTTTCATCACTAGTGATGAAATTTTTTTTATTTCCTAACTGATTTCAAAACGTCAGTCAGTTTTGAAAAGTGACACTTTAAATGTCGAAATTAGAAAAAATATTTTAACTATTTTTATGCTTTTGTTACAGATATATACAAATAAATTACCTAAAACCTGAACTATTAAAGGAAATCAATTATTTAGAGAATGTATTAACTAAATTAAATAGTCCAATTGTATTTTGCCATAATGATTTATTACTGGGTAATGTAATTTATGACGACAATAAAAACTGTGTAACTTTTATTGATTATGAATATGCAGATATGAATTATCAAGCTTTTGACATTGGCAATCATTTCGCAGAGTTTCAAGGTAATGGGAATATTGTTATCTGTGGAAAAATTTGTAACAATTTATTTAACCTTGTTTTAAAATAAAATACAATTTATTATTCATTAGTTAAACGATATTTAAATGACATCACTTAAAAGGCATTCGACTTTCGCGAGGAATTTTATATTTGTTTAGTTTTAATTTTTGGTATAAATTCTTGTTTAGGAATTGATCCAAATTCGGAATCTGCGTCAAGTTTTCCAAGTAAAGAATTACAATATGAATGGTTCCATTCATATTTACAAGTGTATAACAAGAACAATAATATATCTAAAGAAGAATTAGATAGTTTATATTTTCAAGTAAATAATTTTGTTATGGCGTCCCATCTTTTGTGGGGCTTATGGGCATATGTCCAGGCTGAATACTCAACAATAGATTTCGACTACATAGCGTAAGTACAATTTGTTTCCACGAGTTGATCCTCACGTCATCAATCGTAACCACGTGATTCGCAGCGCCAATGAGAAAAAGAGAAACAAATGTCAAAACTGACACTATTATAATTATAGCCTACAAAATTCGATTTTTTTATCACAGTTTAAAGAACAAACAATTATTTAGTAATAATAAATAAATTAAATAATTACAATACAAATATAATAATGGATTTAATATACTAAGAGGGTTATAGATTTAAGTAACTGTTTATATTTATTTTTGTCGTTGGTTGAACGCAGACAGCATATGTACAATGGGTGCCGACTTTTCAAATTTCTTTTTGAAAAAATTTCTTATAATGTCCAATCAAAACAGAATTATAAGAAAAAATAAATACTAGAACAAACACTTTAGAATGTTGTAGTTCTTGACCCACTGAATCCAGTGCACAATCCAGTGTAACCAAAACTATTCCAGATTATTCTCTGGTTTTAGTAAGCCAAGAAATAGACCAAATACTTCAAAATGCTCCAATTCCTGACACACTGAAATCAGAGCACAGTCCAAAACTGCTTCAGAATGTGCTCTGGTTTCAGTAGACCAAGAAATAGAGCAAGCACATCCACTGAAACCGGAGCACAATTCAGAGGAGCCAAAACTGTTTCAGAATGTGCTCTGGTTTGAGTAGGTCAAGAAATAGAGCAAACACTTTGAGTTCTCTAATTATTGACCCACTGAAACCCGAGCACGATCCAGAGGAGCCAAAATTCCTCCAGAATTTGCTCTGATTTCAGTACGCCAAGAATTAAGCAAACACTTCAAAATGCTCTAATTCCTGACCCACTAAAACCATAGCACAATCCAGAGCAGCCAAAACTGCTCCAGGATGTGCTCTAGTTTCAGTAGGGCAAGAATTAGAGCACACGCTGAAGCGTGCTCCATTTCCCGGCCAGCTGAACTAGATCACCTTCAGAGCATGAGATGTCGTAGAAGGCGGTCTAGCCAGACCACCAGGTGGGGCGGAGGCCCGGCGCCCCACAGAGCGGGACTGAGTGCTAACGTCTCAGGATCTCCGGTATATCCTGAGACTCGCATTATTACCGATCATATGGATTCCTATTGGCTGATATTCAATTTGTAATTGTGGCTGTATTAGTGGGAATTATACTATTGAAAATTTGTACTCATAGGTACTTTGGTGCGAGGAATTCACAGGTAGTATTTCTAAGGGTGTAACTCATACCTATTTTAGGGTAGTAGTCAGTTACTTAAAAATGGAAGAATGTACAACAATACTCTGAAATAATACAAGTTCAGAGCTTTATTACTATTGTAAAAAAATGCTGCGCTAATGTATTAATGTCGTGAGGATCAACTCGAGAAAACAGACTTTATATTTATTTGCTAATCTATAATATTTCATGTGTTTCAGATATGGGCAATTTAGACTTCAGCAATATTTTCAGACTAAAGAACAATTAAAATCAAATTAAGTATTCCATTGTTCCTGATATTAATTGCATTTGTTTACAGAGGCTATTTTTTAAATGTTTTTATCTATGTACACTTTTATTGCAATATTTTACAATAAATATTTTACAATGTATGTTGATTTTATAAATTTTATAGTGGTTATTGCGATAATAAATTTATAATGAAATTTAATTTGCTTTTATGATGCCTATTTTGTGGTTAATTTTACTTTACGTAGGATCATTAATTTTGTATTGATTATTTGCTGATACATTTGAGTGCATTTTACGCTACAAACTTATTGATTAATTATAGTTATTATTCCATATTTTATAAAAAGTTTTCCTAACCTTTGTACCTATTATATTAAGTTTGTAAGAATATGAAAAGTTTTGCAAAAACGGACTTATGATGTTAGTAACAAAAAAAATTGTTTGAATATAATTTTTTACCCTATTATTTCGCTAAATATGTTTACCACATATTAAGTATTTTTTTCGTTAGTCGAAATAAATACATAAACAGAACAATATTTGTTTTCTCTATTTAAAAAAAAACTTATTTTGAAAAACCAGATGTTGTAGAAGTTTTCAATTTTTTTTATTTCGTTTAGGGCCAGTTTTTCAATGTACTGATGGTAAGTCTCTGTTAAATTAATCCTCAGGGTAATTTTTGAAGCGGTCTTGATTTTTTCAACCTTTTTAGATTTAGTAAAATATTATAATATATTTGCTATAAAATGTAGAAGATACTATTCAGCTTTTATAAATGTTGCCATTTTCTTCTTCATATAATAATATAATTTAATAAGTGAATCAATTTTTGATTAAATTAAACAAAAGTTGCCTCATGTGGGGGTCATTTTATATATGTTTTTGTTTTTCCCAAAAATATGCATAAAAAATATGCATAAGTAACTAGATATGAACAAAAATGTAAATTTTTCAATTTTCGTTTTTTGCTTATCTTCATTATTTCAATAAAAAATATTGTAACTTGCATATTATTCAGGTATTTTTTAATAACAAATTCGCAAATTTATTTTTATTTTTTGTAGTTTTCCGTGAAAATAATTGCTTTTGTTTAATTTATATAAATTTTAATAAATTTATCCATATTTCATAGTCTTTCGACATAATATACTTTTATTTTTATTTGTAATTTTAACCAACATCGTATTATTATAACGTTATAACTATGGTGTTTTTAGATAAATAAAGTAGGTTATAAAACACATGTGGGTTACAAAATATATTATCATAGTAACTACGTTAAAAAAATCTTCTCTACATTTTTTTTTATTACATATCATTTCAAAATAGCAACTTGCAAAAAAACTTTTATATACCTATTTTATATCAATGATTAAAGGTATTGGGATAAAATTTTGTATGAGATACGTGTGTTAATTACCTAAACCACTTGAGAAAAATAACCCCACTCGTAACTTTCTCACGTGATTTATTTGTAATGTAACACTTTTCAGAACATAATTTCTATCTGATGTTTCTTTCAGCGTTTTTAAAACTTCTTACAAATTCTTCGCACAAATTTGATAAACAACTAATGAGCGTTGATTGAAGAATTATAGAAAATTGTAAAATCCAAACTAAATACAGCGATTGAAATTACCATAAATGGGAAAATTCTTTGTTGAAAGTGAAAAATATCGAATACTCACAAATTGGAACTAAAATTTTAGGGGATCGTCTGACTATACATAAAATTGTGTTCTACCTAATCTCTTCTTGAATATTTTCCGGACTCTAGTAATCAATATAAATTGGTTTGTTTTTTCCGTTTGAATTTGGCGGTTCCGTTTTGCACTTGTCACTCAAACAGGTGTTCAAGTGGAGGAGTTTCGCTCCTCAGCGACGTCAAGTGTCCTGTGGAAGGATCACAGCTATAAATAGAGTTCGTGTGAAGATCCGTGTCACTTTGGCACTGATCGTGCTACCAAACTTTCCAATCAGACACAACTTTGTACGTTTGTTACTACAAAAGTTTTAATTATTGATGTTTGTTAATTGTGTTTTGTTTCAAGGATGGCATGATCTAACTTTCATTTTCGTTTTTGAGTGATTGTGTGTATTTTTAATATCCTGTCAGGTAAATTAGATATAACTTTGGTAATAAATTGTGTGTGTTTCATTATTCACAAGCAAAAAATCAGCGTTTTTCGCAATTCTTTATAGATTTAACTTCACCAAAACATGATTAATTATTGTTAGAAAGATATAATCACGGTTCAAGCTATTTCTGCCTTAGTTTGAAAGTGAAATTGGAGTTTTCAAGTTCTCGGATACTAATTTCCTGTCTAACTTTTATTATTGCATGTTTTGCAATTATTGTCGATGTGTGAAAATCTGTGAAATTTGAAAATTTTAAACTATGACCAACCTTGACGAAGTAAGTTGCAGGTTGCAGAACAATTGAACTGTAGGCGATTTTGCTTGTAGGTTTTTAGTTTAAGTTATTTTTGTCATGAAATCGCAGTTTAAAATGGATTTGTAAAGTTTTTAGTTATATTTATTGGCTTATTGATGTTTTAACGCAATATTGAGATAAGCGGTAGTAAAGTTTGAAACAAATTAATTGCGAAACTTTCATAGTAGTTTCAAACTACAAATACGTAGTAAAACTAAACAAATTTTGCTTTAAACTTTAAATTATTTGAAATAGAAATTACCTTCTTAAAAATTTGAATTATAACAAATAAAACATGAAATAAAAAGCACATTCTATTAAAAAAAATTATTATGGAAAATAATTAAATATTTCTTCTATTTTAATCTAAATTTAGTACAACATAAATTTGTTAATAAATTCGGTATTATAATGTTATTTCTATTGTTATTTGCATATTTATGTCACGAGACGATTGGAAATACAAATATTGAATATTCTCATTTTAATTAAGCAATAAATAACGCTTTATATATTTTATTATAATGTGAAAATGAATAATATTTATTTAGGTATGCTGTAAATAATTTGATTTTAATTTATTAAAGTTGGTTTAGTCATAGTATATACTTGAATGGGTAAACGTTATGTATTACTACTTTTAAAGGTATAGGGTGATGACTGTGATTGATTGAACCAATAATATTTATAATTTACAATATATGGCAATGTTTTTTTTCATTTTATTTAATTTAAAGTATCAGTTTTAAAAATATTTTTAATGCATATTTAAATAAATATTTTAGTCCTTTTTTCACTATTTATTACAAACAAATGAACAGTAGGTATATAAATAATCAAATCTGTGTATGTGTTTGTGAATGTCTGTAAAAAGAATAATTTGTTTTAGAATTATATATTTGTATTATTTTAAACAATGGGGTCCTCCACTACTTTTTTTAAAAATTTTTTGTATGAAACTTTATCTAATTTGAAAGCGGGTTGTAGTTTTAGAAAGCCTTAATTTAAGCCGAAATATTTTTTTTAATATTCTGTGACGTAGATGTTCTGAAAAGAAAAAAAAATTCAATTACACAAATTGATCTATTTCAATTGTTATAAATAACTTTTAAATAACTAGTGTGTTCCTTATTTAAAAATATGCATAAATAATAATCATTTTAATAAAATAATTCATAAATGAGTACGAATATTAGAGACCAAGTTTTGACAGTCACTGGCATGATTTTGCTGCCTATTTTTCATTTCTATATCGTATTTTTTCATAAATTTTCCAGATCGCACAACATTTTTTTCGAAATTTAAATTGACTCTGAAATAAGATATGTATTTTGTATTTAGTTACAAACTGTAGATTAATTGTCAAATCAGATACTGACAGTAGGATTGGAAGTAGCAAGAATTTGGAATTGGTTAGATGTGTGAGAGAGAAAGGTGTAATATTGTGACGTAGATGTTATGGGCATTAAAAACTCGAATAACTTAAAAACTAATAACTTTTTTTTAACTTTGATAGTTCCTATCATACATAATTAAAGTCTGGATTGATTATAAGTTTTTCGAAATGAATATATATTAAATATACTGTAATCAAAAGTATAGTAGCAGCGTTTATGTATTTATTTCGATCAGATATACACCTCCCAGCACTTTAAATAGATTAATTACCCAATAATCAAAACCGAAAACAAACTCAATCTGAAGTTCCACTCTTATGTTCCCATCATCTGTTCGCATTTCATGCGATTTTAGCCTCATTATCGTCTTCCATAGGCCCTAGTTTCGCTTCCCGGCTTTAGCTAACCTAACTTTGCAGGCCGAGATGACAGACGTCGACGTGAGCGTGCACCGCCTGTGGGTGACAGTCAGTTGTTTCGGCGAGGGCAACCTGTTCGCGGTGTACCCCAAACTCCTGGCTGCCATGCTCGAAGAGCGGAAGACTGACACCGTGGGGCCCCCGGATTTTGATCTATTGTTGCCCAGTAATGACGAGTGGCGGACGAAGATTTATTACCAGTTGGTGGAGAAACAACGCCAGCTTAAAGGGTGAGAAAAATATTAAAAAAATAATATTGTAGTAATCACATTTTTAAATGTTCTTACGTATGTAATCAGTAAAAAATTATGTTGATATATGTGTGCAAGTTTTTGTTTTATTTTTTGGAATTTATGGCTATAAAATATTTAAATATGCAATAGCATTGTCAATGAGCAAAATTATTAGTTTGTTGGGTTGTATTTTATCGGAAACGAGTTCATAAAACTATCCAAAAATAGAAATACATCAATAGATATTCAATAACAATTTCACGAATGCAATTATAATAAAAATTGCGAATCGAATACGGTAAAAATATTCCGCAACAAATGCCTGGCAAAAAAATATTATATCGCCCCTTAAATTTTCTAAAGATCCGTATTTGCAGTCGTAAATAAACCTATAAACAAGAACGAGATCGGTCCTAATATAATTTATCTTTCCAAAAATGTCGCCGGGTAGTCACAGAACTTTTTCGCGAAATACAAGAGTTATATCTCTTTGACATGGAAGGTATAGATAATAACACGATGTAAATTTAACATCGAAAGACAAGATTCGGTGAAAGATGTAATGGTTGAAAAGCATGATGAACATAACCTCAACGTTGCATAACCTATAAATGTCACGAAGAGGATTGTGTATGACCTTTCGTAATATTTTTAGAATTGACAGACGTATGTATGTCAAATCAATCATTTTGTATCATTTCCACCAATTTTCCAAACCTACATTTCCTATAAAAATGTTGAACACTGCCTCCATAATCTTTTTATAGTTCTATTTTTAAATGTAAATATCTCGAAAACTATTACAGTTATTATTTTGTGGTATGAAAATTTAAAATCTATACCTTTTTTCTATAGCAGATGTTAAAGTGCAATTTTATCAACTGATAATAGTGAATAAAGTAGCACTTTAACCGCAAGGGTAGATAAAGTAACACTTTAACAGCAAGGGTAGATCAAGTACTTTAACTTATATTTATTTGAAGTACATTTCCATAGCAACTCACATTAATGACATTTTAAAATTGTTCTCAAGTAAAAATTAAATTTTTCTTATTTCAATTTCTTTAAAATCAGAAACAGAAAAAAATTGAATTTTATACACGACGATAAAATTAAATTATCGAATCGATAAAATATTATTTTATTGTCTTGTATAAAAAATAACTATTAATTATTCAAATCGTATTGTGAAAAATTTGGACTTTTTCGAAATTTTGACCGAAAAATGGGTATTTTTGGGGCAAACTTTGAAGGTGTATATCTCAGGAACGAAAAGAAATATCGAATTTCGGTTGGCATATTTTTCTAATTAACTCGTTTGGAAGTACTTTAGCTCATATTTTGTGTGTGGGTGTGGTAGTAACTATGACTCTAAATTTTTTGAGCGAAATATCTTTCTACGCTAAAAATTACGTAAGTAAAAATATATAAATCTTAAAAATAATCAGAATCGGACAAAATAAAAAGCTTAAATTATTTTTGTGATTTAGATATTTTCAGATTTTTTCATCTAGATATTTTACCCTTTGTTCGAAAATTATAAAAAATTATATAATTACGTAAATATATCCAAAACTAGATATTATTGGGTCAAAATTTGAACGCGAATACCTAACTAGAGAATGGAAGATATTCAAATTCGGTAATTTAACTTTTACATGTAATTTATATTATGACCAACTTAAATTTCTTTACCTTAATATAGAGGAAAACAACATCGTAAATAATATATTTCAGAAAATGTGTAGTATATTTATTGTCATAGGTATCTATTTAACCATTTTCTGGAAATGTAAACATTTTCACAAAGAACAACCCTTAATGATAATATAATTTAAAATTCAAACAAAATATAACACTTATAAATGTTGACTTGAAGGTTAACTATTTTGGAAGATGTGAAAATTAACAAGACAAACAGAGTACAAAGTAGATTAAACTTCGTGAAGTGAATTTGGAACTAATTTAACAGTCAAACTTTACTGTGAAATATCTAAAAATAGCTAGTAGTAATGAAAATTCTCATTCATCTGAAAGATACATGAAAATTTTATGTAAATATGAGCCACTAATCATGCTTTTGTTGTTGCGAATCTTCCAAAAATTCTGAAAATTATAAATTTGTCATTTATGATTGAGTACCTGTACATAATGTTTAGCAGAATCATAAAGTCAGTTTAATAAGGAACACTACACCGTATTTATAGTACACTCACCACTGCAGCTATCAGTGTCAAAAAGTAAGAAATCACTAAATAATAAAAAGAAAATGTTGAAATTTTTGACAGGATATGTGACGTCAGTAGTTTTTACTACTTAAGTCTATAAAAATAAAATTTAACTGTATCGCAATTATTTAACTTTCTTTGCACATTCATCATTCCTGTATTGTAATAATTATGGTCAGTTGTGTTGAAGAACAAAAGTGTAGGAATTTAATTTTATCAGTATGTATTTTGCATCGTACAACTATTATAATGAAAAATGAAACTACACATTGATATACATATTATGAATTATATTGCATATTGCCAAATGAGAATGAATCCCATGCTGTAACTTAAATGTCAAGAAATAATTTCATTGCCGTATCATAGGTAATTTTAAATAAAGGGGTAGAATATACATTTCTACTGACCATAAAATTCATTATTTTAATTAAATAAAGTCAATGGAAACGGTTATACATAATTCTTATATGTTATACTTATTTCAACAATTATTATTATATTGTTTAAAGGACAATAAAAACTTCAATTTTTGTATTTACTTTATTTTATATATGTAAATATTTTACCTCTTACTTTTTGTATTTCACAATTACATTTATTAAATTCTAAATTAATACTACACAATTTGCAGCATTTTTAAGTTTCTTGTATCCCATATTTGTTTTGGATGGTACGCCACTGTCGAACGGAAATGACGAATAACTATCCGCCATATGCAAAACCCATTCCGGTCGCAAGGTTATTTCTTAAACCCTCCTCCTTAGATTTTATATTCAAAGGTTGACACCGATAACATGAAAACGGAACGCGATAAAAAAAAATTGAGAACCCCTCGTAAATTTATTATAAAACTGTCTAAAGTAGGTACACACCAAAATCACTTAATCTTTTCAATCTTTTCAATCTATGTATTTATTTTTTATAAAAACAAAGATATGATTAAAATGATTCCTTAATGCGACAACTTTGGTCTAATTTAACCGACCTCGTATCTTTTACAGTTATTTGGGACCCTGTATTCTATATTAATGTCTTTTAATTATTTTTTTTGACAGATGAACGTTGGTAATTTTGTATCTTTTATGCCTATGCGTAATAATAATATAAAACTCAGGACGTCACATATCCGCTTTCAAAAATTTATTTTTGCCATAACCTATAAATAGAAGATGTAGATATTTTATTTTCGTTTGTAGATTACTGATTACTATTAATCATTAAAATAGTTCTCAACAAATCTGAATAATTTATATTATTAGAACCAAATTATTCAGAAGGTTATTATTTATTAATGTGAGCTCCAGTGATCCACTTTCACCTTATGCTTTATATTTTATAGCTGGATAATTCATTGACAGTGTTGACTGTGCGTGATGGACTATGGGCCATGGGGCATGATTACAACTCACGCGAGATGTACGTGTGCGTGATAAGATATTGTCACGCAGGCTGAACGTGAAAGTCCTTTCCTTACAACTTCACACATATATAATCAGGTTTATTGCTAAAAGTACGAAATTTTTTACTACGAATTTTTATTTGATGCTACATTCATGTCATTTGTATCACTTCATTTATTTTTTACAGGAACCCAAACATGTTTTTGATATTTTGACGTTCTAATTATTGAAATTAGTCATGGCATGAAACAAAAGCATCGAAATTAATTGTCATTGTTCTAACGTCAAATTTTTCACTATGTATTTAATTTTTTCATAAATACGTCCAATTTGTAACTCATTTATTGATTATGTGTATACAATGAACACTTATTTCAGGTAATTTATATTAGAATAGAAGGAAAATTGATTATGATTGATCTGTATACATTTATATTTTTTTCAGTTCTTTATAAGTTTTGTGTATGGTATGGTAATAAAAAGAAAACATATTTCATAAAAGTGGAACGCAAAATTAATACTTGAGTAATATATAATAACAAATAAATAAACACACCTTATTATTTGGAAATACCGTAAATATAACACTATAAGTAAGTAATCTAACTTAGTATACCATGCAACAAGTGTAGAAAGTTACCTATTTCCCACGAGTTGTGAAAGTTTCAGCACGAGACGAAGTCAAGTGCTGGTATCTCACAAGGTGGGAAATAGATGATTCTACACTAGTGGCTAAATATTTTAGACCAGAAATAATGCATGAAAGCTACTTAACAAAAGAACAGCATGACTTACGTAAACTCATAAACATAAAGTACCTACGCGCAGTCGCAGTGTTGGCAATTATTGTGACAAATTATATTTCTTACACTTTAATCCACGATTGTGAGAAATATACAACTTTGAAGCTTTATATGGCATGAAAAATGTGCGAGTTATCATAATGGTCGTAGAAAAAAATTATAAAATTAGTTTCAGAAAACATTTCTCATAAAATTTCCTACACTGCGCAAGTGCAGTATGAGAAATATTTCTCACGGTAATTTCTATATTGCTAAGACTGTTCTTTATGTCAAATAGTTTTACTTCTTGTATTTTTGTTCTATAAAGCTGACCACATACTAATATCCAAATTATTAAAAATATGGGATAGAAAACAAGAAACTCTCACACATATTGAAAAAATAGATTTCCTTTTATTTAAAAATGAATACCGATAACAGATGTGATACCGAGGTTATTTTTGTTATTATATTAACAACCTAATTGATCAACAACAAATCAGTTACTGTGCGTCCAGCAAACATTGACCATTTGTTTTATAACTTCCAAACTAACAAAATGAATAATTTCGTTCAAATATAGTGGCACAAAAAAGCCTAACATTGCTTTAAATCGCAAACTGTCCACTTTACCAACTTTCAAATTCGCCAAACCACAATATTTAGAACCTGGCATCCACATGTGGATAACTTCATCCCAGAACCTATAGACGTTACAATTTTTGCGACTTTTTTTTAGGATGATACTTTAAAACGATATTATATAACATAAAATGTAAATAAAAAGAATTACTTCATATAGATTAGACATTGTAGATTCGATTTAAACAACAAAAAGTTCACTTAATTTTTTTTGCAAGACCTCATTGTTATTTTATTGTTACATATCGTAATCGTGGATTTGCTATTTTCTAAACTGAAACGCCTCTAATAACAAGTACTTTTGTATAAACCTGTTTTTTTAACATAAACCTCCATGATTGTTTCCAGGGTTGGCCTAATTTAAATAATTTGATTTAAATCACGATTTAAATCAACTGTTTTTTTAATAAAAATCATTGATTTTTAACAAATATAAAAAAATATAAAAATTATAATAAAACTTTAATTATTTTCTACGAAAGAATTAATACTAACTAACATATATTCTGTATACTATAATATCTTAACATTAAATGATATTTTATCATTTTAATTTTCATATAATAGAAGAAAAATATAAGTATTTAAATATATAACTAAAAGTAAAAAATTCTTCGTCACTCTTCCTAGTTTTATTCAGATGAATCTTTTTGGTTTTATTACAGATTTCCTTTTCGTTTGTGAAATAACATATTTATATTGTTTTTTAAAACAATTAAGAAGTGCAGTATTTTTCAAAATTAAAATCGTCAACATTTATTTAATTTTTGAAAAAAATCAATTATTTTTTATTTTTTTAAACCCTGATTGTTTCTCTTAGGATGCCGCAAGCAGCATCAGCATTTCTGGACAGGCCCCGTTCAGCGGGCCCCTGGGACACGACAGTCCCTCCGGCGAAGCGTCCCCGTCGCTGTACCGTGAGGACGGGATCTTTGTCCGCCCGAGGATCCGTTGTAGGGACCCGCAATCCTGTGGCGTGGACTGTGAGTGACCTGGTGAAGGCCGCCGCCTTGCTCAAGGATCCCCCGGAGAATGTCACCTTTGGGGATGAGCAGGAGATGCGGAGGGTTTACTCGGTGGTGTATGACGTCTTTCGGTGTAAGTGTAATTTGGTTATTATGATTACAAACGGTTAAGCTTTCAAAAACCCTATCTTTTTTTTATTTCATATGAAAATTTACAATGTGTCACATTTAAACCATAAGTAAATGTTGTATAATACAATTATCGTGAGAGAGATTATGTTCACTGACATTTACCCAGTTATATAATTATTAACATAATTAAGTTTAGAAACTATTTTCTAAACCTAAAGGATTAATATATCTCTTTAATATATTATTATTTTGGGCAACGCTATCTTGTTATAAAATTATTATGCATCAAACTGCGATAAATAAAAATGCCACTGAAAAGTAGTAAGGAAAGGTTTTGTTACTACGGGCAGAGGTGGTTCAAACTAAGTGAAATATAAGATCTGGAGATTTCCAGCGTCACCAAGTATTAACCGAATAAAAAAAAATGTTGTGTCAGAGTTGTTCGGAATCCACTATGAGCTGTAGGTTCCTTGCAGAGGCTTTAAAGCGTTGATTGAAAAATATACAGATACGCAAGCTTATGAGAAAATTCGTTTCACTTACATAACTGTGTGTCTGGTTGCATTTGGGTTAATATCAGGCGTTTCTGTCAAATATTAAAAAAAGAGCAAACGTCATAAATTAATAATTAAAAAATTAGCTCTATTTTAAAATATACCAATGAATAATTGAAAGAACTATTTGAATAGATACTAAAAAATTCAGTAAATATGTAAAACATCTTTATTTATCTGATATTTCTGTCTGTTTAATTCCGCAAAGTAGTTCATGAAATCATGAACGAGATGGCTCTGTCAAATATGATTCCAAAACAGCAGTACGCAAAAACATACAGGCTTGCCTATCTATATATTTTTCATTCAACGATAAGATTTAGAGATAATAAAAAAACACTATGTGCGATTGGTTCGGAATCTACTACAAACTGTAGATTCCTTGCAGAGGCTAAAAGATAACATAATCCACTAAAGTGCAAGCAAAGTTGTCATGGAATGGGTGAAGTTCACTTCTTTTTACGAAATATTTATCTGTTGCGAAATATTTTCCACTTCTAATTGATCGATTTTTAAAAACAGTTGATCAGCTATTGATGTCAGAATCTGAAGTATAAAGTTTCTTTAAAATCCGTTCAGTCGAAATTGTTTAACACGTGCATACATATACATACATACAGACATCATGCTCAAGTATTTTTATTATTTTGAGGTTGACAGTTTGACATACTTGTTTTTATGTTTTGTAGTTAGCGCGCTTTTACTAACAGGCAGATAATGGTCGTAGAAAAAGTATAGTACATAATTACGCACTTATGTAACTTCTCTACTTCGTATGTACTATGCATCTTACAACTCTTAATATGTAATGTACTATTGTTGAATTCAATTTAGTTAAATTAGCTTTACATGATTACATGTATCTACAGATAGATCGAAAAATAGACATTTTAAAAAAGGAAAACTTTACGTATAGATCTTATTTCGTAGAAATATATTTGTCCCAATTTGTTTTACAAACGTCTACAGATACAGACAAATAGACCTTAAAAATAGAGAAACTTTTATGTATAGACTTCAATTCACGGATATCCGTTGAAATCTTTATACATATACGTCGCACGGTAATAAATAAATGTAGCCAATATAAAGAAAAATAGTATGAATACAAATACAATATTCCATTATTTATTCTCGGTATTATTTTTGAATAATAGCACATCGATTTTATTCTGCTTGAAACAATTTGTTTTATTTATTGTCCATGGAAGAATGGAGAGGTTGTCTGTCTAAGGCTGGAATGTTATTGTTCGTGACCTTGACTTTATTTCCTATAGAATACTCCCGTCAATCCATTCTATATGGATGAAGACACTCACATATCCAATAAAGTAGCTAAATTTATCTTCACTATTATCTTTTATATTCCAGCTTGAAATTCTAGTAATAGAGTACGTATGAACATGCAAAAATTCTCATGAAGAATATTTTTCATATGAATTTGGCACGCTAGATTTTAAATTATAATCTATAGAAATGAGTTCACCTGAGGTTCATATTGTTCATAAACCAGATTTAAAAAAGTGATGTGTACAACGCAGTACCTGTCTTTTTAAAATTATTTTGTCGTTTATCGTTAAAACACTTCATATTTCATTTCATCTTTCATCAAATTTTATTATTTGTAACAGAGAATATAAAAATAAGTACCGATGTGTATAGAAATTTTGACCAGCAAAACATTCATGTATGCGGGTTGCAGTATACTGAAAACTATGTATTTTTAAATATTCTCTCTGCTTTTAAAAACAATCGTTTCCGTTTAATCATTTTTGGGCCTAATTTTAAAGAACGGAAAGCAAATAATAAACTTATTCATCATTAACCATTATTTGGCACAACTTTTGGCTTAATTGGAACAGTAAAGTTTAATGATATTTCACAGACTGTGATTTAATGATTAGTCACCGTTTGCTATTATATACTTTAAATGATTTATGAAATATCAATTCCAATTAGTAACAAAAATTCTCGAAATTAATTGTACAGTAACGCTTTTTAAATAATGGATATGAAAGCAGCAACCACAAAGCATAATGTGATACAAAGTAGCAGTTCGGCTTCTCAGTCTCATTAAAAAATTTCGAATAGTAACGAAAATTCCCGACTTTAACCGTACAGTAAACATTAGTAGATCAAAGTTACTAGTTACAGGAAAGTAGCAATGACAAATCACACTGTGATACAAAAAAAGCAGTTTCGCTCATCACTATTATTGTTGAGTAGTTTTTACGGAGAATGATTTTGATCTAATTACCTTAGGGCAAGAATTAGAGTATATTACAGTGAGTGAGCACCCTTCTCACAGGTAGTAAACATTACGATACCTGATTTTTATGAAGGGTAATTTGAACTAATTACATTAGTGTAAGAATTAGAGTACTTAACAGTGAGGGATCACCCTTCTTGCAGGTAGTAAACCTTACAGTGATTGGTTTTTACAAACAGTGATTTTGAACTAATTACATTCTCTCAGCTCTCAAGTTGTAAACAATACGGAGATTGGTTTTTATGAAGGGTAATTTTATACAAATCTTCATTAGTGTAAGAATTAGAGTCCTTCGCATGAGTATCTCTTACTCAGGTAGTAAACATTACGGTGACAGGTTTTTACGAAGGGTGATTTTGAACTAATTACATTAGGGCAAGAATTGGAGTATTTCACAGTGACTGTGCACTCCTCGCTCAGATAGTAAACATTTCGGTGCTGGTTTTAACGGAGGGTGATTTTAATCTAATTACATTAGGGCAAGAATTAGAGTACTTTACAGTGAGTGGGCACCTCTCGCTCAGATAGTAAATATTACTGTGATGTGACTGGTTTTTAGGAAGGATAATTTTGAACTAATTACATTAAGACAAGATTTAGATTAATTTACAATGAGTGAACAGTCTTCTCTCAGGAAGTAAATATTGCAGTGGCTGATTTTTGCCAAGAGATCTTATTATTAAGGCAAGATTTATAATTCTTCAGTTTTATTTTAGTATTAATTACAAATTTAATTGTCACACTCTCTTAACTGTGCCAAAATGAATTAGAAAAACATATCTCAAGTAAGCGGAATCAACTTTGTTGTAAGTTAAGGGAGTAAAAATGTGAACGGCTATATTTTATATCCTTTATTTTCTTTCAAGACTGACAGACGATTTAAAAAGTGCAATTTTTCATAAAATTCCAGCGAGTTTTACGACACGAACATAATGAAAGAGAATTTCGCTGCTTGGTTTAAAATATCACGATATCCAGTGATGGTATAACAACATGATTGCACGTTTAGCTGAGATTTATATTCGTGCGAACGATGTGTATTTGTGGATGAATGACGTGAGAACGTGAAATATGTGTGTGACATATTAGAACAGCTGGAAGACAAAATAAATTGCAGAGCACGCAATATCGAAGATGTTAATCGATTTCGAAAAGTTTTAAATAACTTTTCTTTTAATACTTCGGTTATGATAACCCAAAGTCTCGGACACACATGGATTTTTATTTCCTTGTACGAAGTAAAGGAAATAGCAGCACAAAAGTCGAACTGTAGGTGGCACTAGTGTCTTTCTGTTCTCGGGATAACCAAATTCACATCACCATTGTCTTATTTGAAAAATAATTATATACAGTAATATGATGACTACATTGCAAAAACAATGTATGTTAGATTTTCTAAGTTTTTCATTTCAAACGACCGTTACCGCTTATATTCTCAATACAAATAACAAAGCGATATCCCGATTACGGAGGTATGAAATTTCCTCACCAGATGTCAGCCACTTTAATTTTTTTCGCGTATTTTAACTAGTTTCGACGTGACGTCTGTACGTATGTATGTATCTCGCATAACTCAAAAATTATTAGCCATAGAATGTTGAAATTTTGTATATGGGACGGCTATAATATCAAGTTGTTCACCTCATTTTTTATTGCAATCGACAGCGCCAAAATGACACTTTACTCGAAGGTTTTTTTTTAATTTTTCGCATAACTCGAAAAAAATTAGCCATAAAATGTTGAAATTTTTATGTGAGACTGTTTTAACATTTAGTTGAACACCTCCCTTTTATATTGCAATCGGCAGTGACAAAAGGACACGTTACTCGAAGGATTTTTTTTTAATTTCCGCATAATTTAAAAACGAATAGTCGTAGAATGTTAAAATTTTGTATGTGAAACTGTTGATTGAAAAGTATATACTTTTCAATCAACGGTGAAACTTATAATATCTAGTTATGTATTTCTCTTTAATTTAATAGGCGTACAAGGTACTCATGTGGTCTCTACATCAGTTTTTTTTTCCTTTGTAACCAATAATAGTTTGTCTCCCAAAACTATTACAAATGAACGAATTTTGAAATGAATTTAAAATATATTTATATAATAAATGAACAACTCCAAGGTTGAGAAGACTATCATTATTGACCTAGCGCCAAGATTCTGTCCCAAAATGTGAAGCAACCGCAGTATACAAGGCGCTGGTCTATTAGTCTTCTCATCCTTCCAATATGTATTATTTTTTTACTACTGGCATTCAAATCTCAATTCTACTAAAAAAAATATATTGATAATAGATTTTGACATGAATATTTACTTGTTTCTCAATATTTACAAAAATTAAGTACACATATTTTTATATGACGTTTCATTTTGTTAACCTATTGCTTTTTTATTAATTTAATCACCCAGGTATTAAAAGTACTACTTCAGTTTTCGAAAATGAAGAATAAAGTAGGTTTTTACTCCCGGAAGTACAAAAAAAAACTTTTTTATGTCAAATAAATGTAACTAATGAAGATGTGTAAACTACTGGTTTTTTTTATGATTTTAGTAATGTAAAATTTTTTGTTTGCAGATAAAAACGTGTTGAACCAGGCCCTGACAGACATCTCGTTCTTTTATTTATTTCCCGAGGTAAGTGAAATTATAAACCGTTTATTTTAGCGTGACTTGGGATATTTGCATTGGGTTCGTGCTTCACATTAAACACTAATGTAAATACTGTTGAACATTGCTTTTAAATGTTACCTATTATCATAAATGCCTGACTTTATTCAAGTTATTTGCGTGGTATGCGTTCTATGCCACACACTTAACATACATGTACGCGTTTTACATATTATTACACTTGCTTGCTACTTTGATGTTTAAATATAGAACCACTTTCATAATTGTCATTTTATCTTAAAAGAAAAAAACTTTACTACAAAATGATCCGTAGTTATTAAATGAGTTCTTTCTAAAATTCAAATAAAAGATATCATTTTAAAAATTTAGAGAAAACAAATCATGAATTATAAATCTGCATAAAAAAGAAATACAGAAGATCAAAACGAAGCTTAAAAATACAACTATTAGGTTTTTAGCGTAATATTGTGTTTGTACACTCGAAATTGTTTCTAGAAACTAATTATCTCTTTTAGTTCCTGTGTTTTTTGTTATATCTTTAAAATGGGTAGAGATACAATCTCAACGATTATACCCATTGGAATAAAAATATGAAAATTAATACACTTCTGCAATTTGGCCCATATAATCAATTGATGAGGTTCCCAAGGTCGCATCTAGATCCATTAGAGGGTTGAAAAACATTTTTTTAGATCTAACTTTGAACGTAAATATCTCGAAAACGATAAAAAATCATTGAATTCTATTTGAATATTTGGAATCAGCGCATCCACATTTACCTAAGTTCATAAAATAAAAAAGAGAAAAAAAGTTTCCCATTTTTCGTCGAATCGTTCCAAAAAAGATGTATGCGGAGAAAATATTTTATAATGTAACTTTGCCTGTAGTATCGACTGGTATAATCCTTGCGATTGTATCTCTAACGATTTTAGAGATATAGCTGAAATACTTTTTTGAGGTGCAACTTTAAGAGAAAAATCGCAGGAACGAAAAGAGATCATTAATTTCAATCTATAAATTTGAAATCAGCGCATTGACGCCTATCAATATGGATTCACATACCAAAATTTTGGACCCAAATGTGAGTATTTTTCGAATATTTCGTTCGGGTGTATAAACACATTTTACGCTACAAACCTAAAAGTAGTATTTTTTTAGGTTAAATATTAAATTTGAATATGCAGGAAGGGCCTATTTCTAGCTTCAATCTGCAAAGACATACTTTCAAATCTTTATACATGACTAACTGTAGTTATTACAATTTTTTTTTCCTTCAATTTAATATTTAATTCCCCTCTAGCTTCGCGAAGCGACACACCTGGTATGGCTCCTCCTCTACGACCTATACCACCGCAAATTCTCCGAGCGCGAGCACATAGACGGTTCCTCTCTAGCAGCAGACAGCATGTTCCCGAGTGCAGGTCTGTCCGCTCCTGAAGCCGCTCTCTGGGCCACCAGGGTGCGGATAGCGGCCGCTATGAGTCGCCTACGAATAGCTAACAGCGCTCTAAAGCTGTCGGACATGCTGCCCGCGCATCTCAGGGATGAGAAGGTTGTTAGGGCTGTTATGGTCGCTCCCGTCATGTGCTGGGTTAACAAGAATAAGATTAGGTGAGGTTCGTAGGGAATTGGAGACTTGTATGTTTTTTAAGTATCAATATTTCATGAGTTGTTCAGCGATACAGAAAATAATGGACCTTAAAAACATTGATTGGATATACAGGTGTCTGTTTTAAGAGGCTAACCATTGGGATCTAGAGAACCATAAGAGTTAGGAAGTTGGTTAAATTGGGGTAAAGTTGCCGCTTTAGTTGCCCATTTAAATCATGTATTTGTTTTCTCGAAAACCTTACTAGATTTGAGCAAAAAATTGATTTTGGCTAATTTACTTTTTAACTTATAACTTTCTTGTTTCAATGCATACAAGTTTCTAGTTTGTACATTCTAGAGACACTTTTATACTAGGAATTGACAGCGGTCCTTAACTTTTTGTAGCTCCATCACTTTTTGGAGAAATTCTTTTAATTTTCATATGGGACTCAATATTGTCTTTTATATTGTTAAATAGAGATTTTTGTTTAAAAAAATACGACAACTTTATCCGAATTTAACCAATTTCGTATCTCTTACGGTTCTCAAGATCCCAAAGGTTAGCTTCTTAAAACGGACACCTGTGTATCCAATTAATGTTTTTAGGTTCAGTTTATAAAGGATATCTTTATAACATTAAAAATAACAAACTAGAGAAATAACCTAATAATAATAATAATAATAATAACCCTCAGAGGGTCTATTCTAATTCATAACAAGATGTAAGGTTGTTATCGGTTATGACGTTGATGACGTCATAAGACTTGTTACCCGTATCAAGACCACATCAAACCTTTACGTCATTCACGACATCACATGAGACTTTTAACAAAAATCGCCTAGGGGATAACAATACACATTGAGTATATCACGTTGTTATATGAATTAGAATAGACCCCATGAAATAAGCAAAATGACAAAGTAAAAATATGAATTAAATGTTTGGTAGGAGTCGATATTTGTAGGACGATCTGTAACTGACTTGTCTTAAATTTATTTACTGTGCAACATCTCATAAGATATTGAAACACATCTAACTAAAATATAATTTAAAATCAAAATCTTCATCAAAATTTAATTTAACTAACTTTTACCGGCCCGACCTATATGAAAGATATCCATTTCTTGTTGTAAATTTCTAACTTTGTTTAATTAATTTTATTTGTCAATATATTGCAACTTTTTTTTCTCAAAAACTTTTCATCTTCCAGACTAAAGTAAATATTCTGTCACTTTATTATCTAACTTCTTCAAAACCTGTAACCCCATATCAAAGTTATGTAAAGTTAAAACAAACCAAACAATAGTATTAAGCCAAAAATTGTGTTGACAAACTGGAAATATCCCAAAAATATTCATTTCTGTGCCCAAAATTTTGATTTTAAAAAATAGAGCTGATTTCAAATTTTCAAACAGAATTTAAATATATCTTCATTCCTAAGATATAGCTGTCAAATTTGCACCTCATAAAAGTGTATTTTTGGCTATTTCTCTAAAAACCTGATTTTTTAGATAAAATTTTGAACTCAAATATCTCGAGAACAGGAATATATAAATGAAATCTGTTTCAAAATTTGGAATCAGCTGTCTAGATTCATTGGTAAATTTAATTTATTTTTCCAATTATTTTTTTTTCTTTTTTCATTTATTTATTTACTTATCTTGCTCACCATATAGCGCCGACCCTGATTGAAATCAATAATTATCTTTATGTTTGAGTATCAAATAATTCAGAAATGGAAAAAATATTGCGAGTTATAAAGTAATAACAGTTTTTAATTTTATTGGGTTGATTTATTATATATGACTACAATTATTTATTTGTTATATTATCTGTTCTCTTACAATTTATTGTTATTATAATCAATATTATATTTTCATGTTTGCTTATCAAATAATTTAGAAATGAAAAACAATTTGAGATATTAGGTAATGACAATTTTCAATTTTATTTAGTTGATTTATTATTCATGATTGCAATTATTATTCGCTAATTTTTGTTCTTGCACAATTTATTGTTATTGAGATTACTATTTCTTGTCATGTTTACATATCAAATAATTTAAAAATAGAACTAATTTTTCAGGGATATAAGGTAATGACTTCTTGTTTTGCAGTCCAGATAAAACGCCTCAAATGATATTTGAAGAAATTCGAATGAAATTAGGCCTAAAAGCAATGCAAAGCGACACGGCAAAAATAGGTAAAATGGATATGCGTTGGGACCCTTTGTGTCCGTTATTTCTATCTTTTCATCACACACAACGAAAAAACATAGCTGAAAGTCCTTATATAGACAGCCATATTCTTATTATGCAGGTATATAACTATAGTTGGATTCTGCTCAAAAAGGAGTGACGTCATATCAAGTGAATTTAATACGTGACATTAACAAAATGAGTTATATATCTCTCTCGTACACATTATATTAGTGTAAGTCTGTCATTAGATCGTACGTCATTCAAGGTCTCAGTTCTCTGTCGGTAGTACAGAAATCAATGGAAGTCGTAGTCGGTAAAAGAGTTTTGTGCGGCAACAACTTTTTAAGGTTTAAATTTGATATTTGATTCGATTTTCTGTTTTATTTGTTATTATTATTTTTCCAAATGACCCTGAATAATACTGAAGAACTAGAAACATAAATTTCCACAGTATTATTTTTTGGATATAATTTAAATAAATAAATTTCTAAACTAAATTTATGTATTTTTATTTAGTTAATTTATTTATTTATTGATAATAACTATAAATATAACGTATAATTTCTCTGACAATTTAAACTTAGGTTAGAATTTGGAACATCGATGCCATCTATCAACCATATTAAGTACTAAATTATTCAAAGCAGTTGCTATGATGATATGACGTCACTTCTATATGACTTGAATCCAACTATATTTTCTATTAAAATGTATCTTCTAAAACTATAATTTGTAGAATCGGTCATTTTGTTACGGACCAGCTACATTCTGCAAACTTTTACTACAACATAATTTAACCGGAACTGTGATTCAAACCCATGTCAGTAGCCCAAGAGCCACTGCGTATTTCGCCACGTTGTTAAAAGAAAACAGTCAAATTTTCGCACTGTTAGTATTCGGAGCTGGAACTAGAAAACAAGAATATGAATCTTACTTTGAAAGTGTAGGAGTAAATAATATCTTTCTTCACTCTCAAAGTCTAAGAGATATGGATCCAAGTGCTCAAATTCTAGAAAATGTTTGTGCTGTTTTTGTTACTCCTCCAAATAGTTATTCAGCTGTTTGCGATCCGATAGATCTTGTAAGTTTGTAAAATATTTGAAATATTAGATAAATTAAAGTATTTTTAAGGTTTGCAGTAGAGGAGGTGATTTGGCGATGTTAGAAATTTTAACAGACACTACAGATTCGTCAGAAAGTCGTAAAAGAGTTTCCAGCGTTTTAGAAGAACAGAGATTGACGTTGAGATTCGCCATGTCTAGACCTCAGGTAAAAATAAAAAAACAGCTATTTTTTCTGTAAAAAATAATAAGGATTGAAGAGACGTTATCAAAATTTGTAATTAGATTATGACGTCATAAAGACGTTTATATGTGTATTCATTTATTCCAACTCTTCTGTTCTTTACAAATCTTACGAAATTTATTTCAATTTTAATTTTTTAAGCTATAAAGAAATCATTTGTATTCATGGTTCGACTCATTTAAATCAACTGATTTTTTTTAAATAAAAATCATTGATTATTAATAAAGATAAGAAAATAAAAATTATAATAAAAATGTGTTCTGTGTATAATAATATCTTAAAATTAAATGATATTTTATTACTTTAATTCTTACATCGTTTTAAATTTTGATCATAATATTTGAATAAGATCAAAATTGAAAAAAAAACGACATTTCATTTTTTTTAATAAATTATGATTTTTGCCAACAAACTCTGTATTGTATTACTAACTAGGTGTCGTAATTTTATTAAAACAGTTTTCTTGTTAAATTTCTAAGTAACAAGATTTCGGGGTCAATAGAAATTTATCCGGAAAAATAAACTCTTGTGTTAATTACAATAGATAATTTAACACTTCAACCGATCTGCATAACAAATCTCTTATCTATGTTCAAATCGAATCAGAGTCAAAGTGTGCTGAAAAAATCACTATAATTATTGTAAATAAATTGAAATTTCATTAAAAACCCTTTTTTATAGTACCTTTTTTCCTTCTCGCTTTTCTATATTTTATTTCATTTTGTGATGTTTTCAGTCAAGTCAATGGCATCTTTGCACTCTTTATTTTTTTTTTACTGCAAATTTCTTGCATATAAAAGAATGACACATCATAGAAAAATTTACAAAATAGAAAATGAATAATAGATCGTAGAAAAATTGTTATTATAAAATAATTTTTAATCCTTCGCGAACAACCTGTTGAGAAATTCTGCTCATTTAAAAATTTTGTTTATCAAATAAAGGTTGTTTCTTCATTTAAAAACATATATGGCACGAAATTATTACAAAAAAACAACAATTATAAAAATAAACTTTCACTTTTGGTAAAAAAAAATCCGATCGTACAGATTGAAAGACGTCACGCTAAAAATAGTTAAAAATGTACTGTAAAGATCTTAATTCGTGGTCAAATTTCAAAATCAGCATAAGTACACTACATATCTTATTATATGTGGCCAATTTATTGCGTTTTTATATATTTTTTATTTTAGATTCAATTTGTGTTGTACGAAACGCATTCGCAGTTGAGCGCAGAAAATGAAGACATGGTAAAGCAAGTTATGCTTGAAGTCAATAGGGCTGCGCAGTACAAACATCTTGAATTGCAAGGAAAAATCTCTTTGCTTGAAAAAGCCGCAAAACCAGTAAGTAAATTAAATTGTAAATTAGTCATTTTTATTTAAATAAAAAACATTATTTAGCAAGAAGCGATGGAAATTAACAATAACGAAATGGAAAAAGAATTATGTACTATTTCGGCAACAACTACGGACGAGGAAGTTGAACTTGGAGGTAAAGAAGAAGCAGAACAGAGCGAAAGTAAAACTAAAGAAGAGATTTTGGACAGCGTAGAGGTAGGTTTTACTTCAGTTTTTTTTTTTATTTTGTAAATATTTATTATTATTGAAATATCGACAAATAAGAAATTAATATTATTTTTTTTAAATCAGCGGTTCACACAACTGATACCATTTTAAAATACACAATTAAATTGTATTGTGACTCAAGGTCAAGCTATGTCTGTTCTCCAAGTTCATTTGTTAGACTTGTTGGCGGTATTTCCTACTTGCCAATCAAAATATTCGCGGGCTTTTCTAGTCGCCAATCAAAAATGTTGATGTAATTCATATAAGTGACGTCACATAAAACAAAAAAAGTATTTTAATTATAGCATTTTATTTCTGTATTAAAATTCATTATTATGCACATTCTTTATATGTTTAAAACTTATTTCTCTTAATTCACTTAAGATAGAAACCCCCATTGTTCAGCGAAATTTGTTTTACACATGTATATATACATCCGAGCAAATGCATCGACAGACATCTCATTTATTTTGACCATTCTTTCACAACTAAAGTGAAATTGAAGGAAAATTGCAAAAATCTCAGCTTAGCTCATTTTAAACTTAGGTGAGATGAGACGGACGGCAAAAAGACCGCGACTAATACTTTCTCTTTTTTATACTCGTACATGCCTACCAAAATCATTGTCCGAAAATTTAAAATTTATTCTTATATGCACATTTTAAAAGAAAATTATAACAAATAAAATAGAGGAGCATGAGTAGAAATCGAAGTAGAGTAATTAAACAATTTGTATTTCGTAGTTGCCAGCGATAGATTGTTTTGCACTTCAAAAACTTCCAGATTTATGCTTCAACGCCGACCAGTGTCTTTGTTTAGCAGATGAAGGTTGTTACTTAGCTTTACTACAAAGAAAGGTACTAAGTTTAATGTTTTCTTACCATAAAACTAATTATATTATGTTAGGAAGTAACTCGTTTCGATGCGAAATATATGATAAAGATGGCGGAGATGCGTGGTTTATTCGGCTCCACCACTCAGCAAGACCAGACAAAAGCGAAGCAAAAAACCGCCAAACAACGGAAAAAAGAATCCGGTTCAGCTCACGCAACACCGGTGAAGAGAAAGCGCGGGACTTTTGAAATAGAGCGCATATCTGCGCAGACACACGCCTCCATGATGCGCAGTAACGTCCACACGTTTGAAAACGGACAAGTCCCGCTCAAATGCTGCCCCAGACACAACATCGCCGATACAACCCCAAAAGTTTCCCCGGCGAGATTATGGTGGGCAGAAACTGCCAAATACTTAACAAGACTGCGACGGAGTTTACTCAAACAGAAACTTGTCTCAAACAAACCAGCCCTGCTCAAAATAGTGCAAAATGAAAAGATAAATAAGGACATTCACAACATCGATGAGATTTTAAATTGTGTGTGTTCAAAAAAAGGTATTCCTCCGTTTCCGAAATTAAGATTGACGAGACCACCCTACACGATAGAAAGAGCACCGTATCCTCTTAGAATAAGGTCTGTGAAACTGGATACTTATGATTTATTCGAACAAGAAGAAAGTATGACATCGATGTGAATATTATTTCTATATATTAAGAATAAAAATACGGGTACAATAAAATTTTCTGTAAATAAAATTGGAATTAAAATGGGATCTTTTATAATTATTTATTGATTTTATTCATTTTGTTCTGCTTTCGTTAATTAATTTTTCCTACAACTGTCAAAAAAACTTGACATTTCTTCATTGTTTTCGATGTGCAAAACATGTCATTTCTAAACTACACTAATGTTTCCATGGCAACCACGTGCGGTAATGTAGTTTTCCTAGCAACCACGTGCGGTAAAGTTGTTTACCTAGCAACCACGTGCGGTAATGTATTTTGCAACCTAGGGTGGCAACTGGCAAAAACTTTAGATTGCTTAAAAGTGGTATTTTGTAAATATAACACACAACTGCAACTGCTGTACTGTTGACAATCGCCATTAACTTTATATATAAATTAGTTTGAAGTCATAAAATTTTGAAACTAGAATATTTTACTTATGTCATTAAATTCTTTTATTTTAACATTTAAAGCAGTTGTAGGAAAAATAATGTGTGTACCACGAGTGCAAAACAGCATTGCCGCTCTAGCATAATTGAATCTCTCAGCTACGCTTCGAGCTTCAATCTTTATGCGCGTGCGGCAATGTTGCATTTTGCACCCTTGGTACACAAATAACTATTAAAAACCTTTAAGCTCATAACACACCGGTTGATAGTCATCGATGAAAATCAGCCCCATGTCATTTTTTTTTTGTCTATTTCGCATAAAAACGTAACATTTTGAAGTTAATTTTATTAAACTAATTTTTGACAAAATTATAAAAATGACATTTTCATCCTATTCTGAATGCATTTGAATCTTTTAGTAACAATTCGGATGTGATTAGTACAATCCGTCGTAATTTTTTTTTATTCATTTTTTTGTTCAAATAGATCTATTTTTTTTTTTTAAATTGATAACGAGTTCGTTCTGTTAGTGAAGTTTTATGATCATCGACCGGTGTCATGGGCTTCAGAAAATCTTGAAACTACTACTGCCATCTATTGGATAAAACTCCTTTTGTTCAAGCCACGAGCGCGCTGCTGTCGTTTGAGCCCAAGCACCTCAGTGGCCCTGGTCCAGAAAAGAGCGGGAACTTTAAATAGACGTCGTGGATAGGGATAGAGATAAATTTAATAAGGAAAAAAGATTCATTGGCAACATTATGATGTTTTAAAATAGTAATATCATAGAAAAGTAATACTACCTACAGAATGTGCTCTCTTTTATACCGTTATCCTTTTCCATGACGTTTATTTAAATTTCCCGCTCCTTTTTCGATTGCAGCCCACTCGTCCCCCAGGTAGAGAGCACACTCTGTAGATAGTTAAATTAGTTTCCTATTTTGATTTAACTATTTTAAAACAGCAGAATATTGCCAATACATCTTTTCCCTTATTAAATTTATTGCTTTCCCTGTCCATTACGTCTATTTAAAGTTCTTGCTCCTCTCTAGACCATGGCCATTGAGGTGCTTGGGCCCAAGCGACAGCAGCGCGCTCGTGCCCTAGATTTCGTACTTTGCAATGTCGTTTATTGTATTATTTAAAAATTTGTTATTTAATTGTATATATTGCAGTAATGTACAGTAAAAATATCTGATCAAATTTAATTTTTCAAATACAAATATTTTAATTGACGTTTGCCTTTGTAAATCAGTCTTGTTACTTCCCATTACTGCCAATTTCTCAGGGAATAGAGTGTAGGTATGCAAAATCGCAAGTGTCAAATTGATAACCTAACATTTTATTATGAATGATATTTATTGAAATTCATGTAGATAGTACAAAAAAATGTTATTCTTCTCAATTTTAACGTACTTAGCGTTTCTAGTACAAATTACCTTTTGCACGGTTTCAATAGGTAAGGCAAATAATAAAAAATGAAACTCATATAGTAATTTATAATTTATTCTTTAGCCGCAGGCCTTTATTATTTAGCAGAATTGGTTGAGGAGTTTACTGTAACTGCCAAGAAATGTATATGGTGGTTGAACACAGTAAGTGGATTGTTGTTGAAAATTGGTTAGTTTATTAATTCGTTTTGATGATAGGTAACCGTGGGGTTATTTGTATTTCTATGGCTGTTTGAAAGTTTGCCATTTACAATGGTATTATGTGGCTTGGCAGCTCAATTTTCACATTATTTAATACTCCAAAACTTTCCTTTTGTGTCCCTAACATCCCCTACATTTTTAGTTGGTTTTTGTTTGATATTTGTAAACCATTATCTAGCCTTTAAATTTTTCGCAAATATGCATCACTCATTCGCAGAGGTAAGCAATTGTTTTAACCGCTGTTCGATTGTTTTGCAATAACAAGTGAATTTTCAGGTAATGGCGTATTTTACACTTTGTTTATGGCTAGTGCCGTTTGCCTTATTTATTTCATTATCTGCTAATGAAAATGTTTTACCCATGACAACAGAAAAGAGGGATGATGATGTAGTAACGAATTACTTCTCAAAGAGGGGTAAGAAATACGGGCTGCTCACTTTCTTTAACTATGCGAAAGAGTCGATTTTACCTCAACGAACTAAGAAAGGATTCTAAGCAATAATTTATTTTATAATGGTATCTAGTCGTATACGTAAATAATAAAGAACAACTGTGTCAAAATTTTTATTAATATAAATCATATCATATAAAATAAAGTATAAATAAAATCAATGGCTTTGAATTAATCTTATCCCTGATTTGGGTAATTTGGCGAAATTTTCTTTACGTAATTCTTTTTGGTATTGTCTCCATTGCACGAATTTGTCTACACTTGGGTTGGATCGATCACCCCGGACTTCCAGTTGTTGGTAGTAGGCTTCTCTCAAAATTTTAAAGGCTTGAATGGTGCTAAACGGCATATTTGTTACTGGGTCCAAGTACTTTGCCTTCAATCTATAAAAAAATATGAATTCAGATATTGAACCAAAAATATTATTATTATTTTCTTACCCGGTTATCGCGCAATGCGAAGGCTTCGATTTTGGTTTTTCTTTTTGTTTCGGGAATTTTTCGTTGAAAACTTCATCATTCGGGTCATCCATAAACGTTACAAAAGTTCTTTCGCAATATTGTACAGGTTGTTCCAATTCTGGTTCTTCTTTAACTTCACCTTCTTCCCTGTAAAAAAGATCGTGCTGCACATTTTTTCATTTCATTTTTCAAAAAAAAAGTTCATATATGAATGCTTTACATATTTTCATCTTTTAAGACAAATAAGCGAAAAATAAATTGTTATAAATTCTAAATTTCAAGTTAGCTTGTGACGTATTTCAGCCTTTGATGTTTCGACAACGCTGCAGTGAACAAAAATAAAGAGAATATTTTAAAAATGTATAATAAACTCTAAGAATAATAATATAACTATAATAGTCTGTAACAATAACAACAAAGTTCTTCCCGTTTACACCAAAAACAATAATTATTTACGTCAAAGTCCGGTAAATAAGTTTTTACGGTATAAATAAAATGAGTACCGTGAAAATCATTTAACGGACATGTTATTTACAACCTTTTATTTTATACTGTATCATACTTTTCAATTTCAAAGATTCGATTTTTTTGTTTTGAAAATTTATCAAAAAGTAAAATAAAAATTTGGAAAATTTAAAAAGAAAAACGTTTTCGTCGTCACTTTTCACATATCAAACACAAACTTTTAATGAAATATATTAAAACATGATCATATTTTAAAATCATTTAAAAGACGTACAAATCAAAATATATGATATTTGTGTCTGTATTTATTTTACTGGACATCTCATATGTCAAAATTAGAAAAGAATATTTTTTGTAATTTAATTTTTTCAGTTTTTTTTTTATAAAATAAGTGGGGCAAAGTATAAAAAATAGGATATTAAACTTGTTTTATACGACGTATTTTTCCATTCGTGTTTTTGGAACAATGTTCCGTCTTATAAAACTCGTATTATCTTGTCCATTTTTAAAGAGCGATTTAGCTTTAGTATTATCATACGTCACAGCTAAATAGCGTTAAAAATTAATAATTTATTTTACGTGAAATATATATTTTTAAGGGAAATTATATATATTTGTTAACATTGTTTTAAAGCAAATTAGTGAAAACATTCAAAATATGTTAAATTTAGATAACCGAAAAGAGCCCATTCAATTGTTTTAAACTTACATTTTTTCAATTTCTTTTTTCACTATTGGTTGTGGTTCGACTTCCATCTCATCTTCCAAGATAGGCATGCGTAGGGAATGATAGCGAATCATAGGTCCAGAATAAACTTTTTTCACTGCCCGTTTTACTTTCTTTTCACTTTCCAACTTTTGGTATTTTTCTAATGATTGCAAGTTTTCTTTTTCTGTAATGGCAGCTTCTTCCAGAAGTTCTTCTTGTGTAGGGACCCATTCGTCGTCTTTGTGTCGACGCACTCGTCGTTTTTGTTCGAGATTTCGAACTTTAAGGCGTTGGGCAGTTGCTGCGGATTTTGCCGCTGTTGATCTTCGAATAGATTTGCGCTCGTAGGAATCGGAGAGTTGGATGCGTTCTTTTTTAGGTTTTGGAGCGGAGGTTTTTGGTTTTGGAGATTTTAACTTTTCTTTTTGTTTCTTTTGTTGTGGAACTGGTTCCTACAAATATAATTTGTTAGATTCTGTAAAAAACAATTGAATAAGAATGTACTTTGTATGCTTTTGTGACAAGTCGCCGTTTTTTCTTTGAACTTTCTTCTTCGTTATCAGACACCGGTTCATCATTTTCATCAATGCTGAAGTCTGAATCTACTTCATCTTCATCCTCATCTTCTTTTGCTCTGTATGAAAAATATGTGGAATCTGATATTCATTTGTTTTTGTTTACTTACACATATTCGTTGTCGTCTGCCTCTTCTTCGAATCCTCCGTAGCTTGTTTTGTAAAAATCATCTTTACATTCTTCCTCTTCGTCCAATAACTTGGACATGCGGTTGCCCGCGTTTGAACGACGGTCGCGATCTTTCATTTTAGCGAATTTAAGATAGAAACAAATGAAACGGTTGCTTTGTATAAAATTGTTTGTAAAAAATATAACCTTATTTGTGAAACGTCAGAGTAGTTCACATTTTTTCCACAATATCCGGCGTTGTAGTCGAGACAACCATGATTTTGAATTTAAAACATCTGATTGTTCTGTAACGGTCATTTTATACTGTCACAACTTGAAAGAGAACTGAATTCATACACGTTTTTACACTCATATATTTATTATCATCTCATATACATACAGCTCACATATAATTTATACAAGTAAGTTATTTTTATCATGTTATTTACAAGAAAATTGTGTTAACATCTTATCTTATCTTTTGAAGAATAAGTTATTGTTTTAACTTTTATACTAATGGCTCAGTTTAAATATATAAATGAGATGAACAGTTTATTGGGTATGGATGGCCCTATAACGAAAGGCCCTGTGCCTCGATGGCAAAAAAAGGGCCTTGAAAATACCAGTAACAGTATAAACATAAGTTTAAATTCTTCAAAACCGAAGTCAAATACTTCGTCAATGAACTGCAGCACATCAAAAACTCCGACAAAGCGAGGTGGCGCAGACGTTGTAAGGAAAACTAAAACTCCTTCCAAAACGCCAAAAAAGTCACCAAGTAAGTTGTCATTTTAAAACTAAAATTTATATTCACCATTTTAATTTATTAGTGTATGGAGGTGAAGAATTGGATCATTTATGGATGTTAATTAACTTTTTAGGCCGCTCAACAACACCAACTCCCAATAAGGGGGCGAAGACCCCTAGTGGTGGTGACAGATTTATACCATCTCGATCCAACACTAACTTTGAACTGGGACATTTTAAACTAAACCAAGAAGAGACTGAAGTGTCTAGTCCTCAGAAAGAAATCCAAAGGATTATGTCTGAGAATTTACACGGATCTGACATAAACAAACAGAAAGTTCTAGCTTACCAACACAAAGCCCCGGCTGCTCCCGAGGGCTTCCAGAATCCCATGAGGGTCCTTTACACCCAAACCAAGACTCCTGCGTCCGTGAAGGGATGCACACGGTATATTCCTCAAGCCCCAGACCGTATCCTGGATGCTCCTGATATCGTTGATGACTACTGTAAGTTTTATTTTACAAACAGATTCTTCATCAAAAAATATCAACTTTTAAAAAATTTTTGAAACATAAGAAACAAACTTTTAAGAATAAATTATAGAGTATTTACTTCCTGCAAATAATTTATAAAGTTTATTTGTAAAACATTTACTTATTAATCTTCTGATTTTTACTGGGTGTGCAAGAAAATATTAGTATTGTCATATGACATAATTAAAGCGACAAAATTTATAAATCAAAACATTTTTCTAATTCATTTATATACAAACATATATTAAATATATAAACAGAAATAGAAATAGCATTCTCATTTGATAAACCTAGGTTTAGGCGAATCCTTTTGTCTGTCTACTGAATATTTATTTGAGAAAAAACTCTCTACATTTACCTCATATGAGGATATATCAAATAAATATTTACCTATACAAAATTTCTAATTTAAAAGTTTTGTTCTTGAAATCAAAACGTTATTTTTGCTGGTACGGAAAACGGAACTAATTCTAAAAATTAATTTCTGTGTTATTTCGTTTTTCGAGAAAAAAGAATTTACCATATTTATAATTTGATAATATATTTTGAAGTAAAGGCACTATTAAGCTTTCTATAATTTCTGGTAGACCAAGATCGATTTATTATAGTTATTTATATAACTAGTATATAAAGTAAGTATTTTTTAGTCGAGGGCTGTTTAATTATAGCATGAGATAAAAAATACTGTTATACAAGTGCGTGAAAAGTGACTACAAACGTTGAAGAAAAATATTTCGTTATTTTTTTTTGTTTATGAAAAATATTGGGCATTTTAAATAGAGGCAATAAAATTAATGTAAAAACCGTACAAAAATGATTGGTTGTTGAAAGCTTTTTAGTTAACAATCAACAAAGAAACAACTTCTTTCAAAGAAGATCGAACTAGATTTTGTAAAAAGCAATTAACAAGTGGAAATTAATGTGAATAACTTTGGCGTTGTATCTGTTATTAGTATTTTACAATTAATTGTTATGTCAATTAAGGCTCGAAAATTATTCTGATAGAGGCGTATACATTTTATTTTCCACACATATTGTTCGACATTGTATCTTTCATACATCCAATCTGGCTTTTATCATCCACACTTTTAATCTGCAAAAAGAGTTACCTTACACACATTTTATCATCCATACATTGTACCTTCAGCAACATTTAACCCTAAATATTTTATTTATTTATAAATATATTTATTGTGTGGGTAATAAAATGAATTAAAAGACTACAATGTTTTAAAGATGAAACATTGGCGAAGATAAAATGTGGGGATGATAAAATGTGCGGATGATAAAATGTGCGCAAAATAAAATATGTGTAAGATAAATTTTTTCACGGATTAAAATTGTGCACGATAAAAGCTATACAAGATTAAATGTATGAAATATACAATGTCGCGCAATATAACATGTAAAAATGACTGAGGAAAAAAGGCGGTAGTAGTACCAAAAAAAAGATGATTACTAAAGTTATTTATGAATGGTTTCATGGTTAAAGAATGCCAAAGAGTTTTGAAAGGATAATTAAAGCGAAAGGTTGACACAAAAAGTACTAAAATCTTACACCTTAATAATGTTAACATTTTAAAAAAATAGATTTGCTCAAAAACCAACAATTAATAATTGTTCACATTAATTTGCAAACTATAGAAATTAGAGTTTGCCATATGATCTTCTTATTTCTCAGATTTGAATTTAATGGATTGGTCCGGCAACAACCTCCTGGCCGTAGCTTTAGGCCCTAACGTATACCTCTGGAACGCGAGCACCGGCAACATTGAACAACTACCTGACTTTGACAGCGGCGAATACGTCTGCTCATTATCCTGGATCCAGGAAGGCGACTACTTAGCAGTCGGCACTGGCAACGGCTCTGTGGAGCTGTGGGACTGCTCTAGGATGAAGAGACTCCGCATCATGGAAGGGCACTCTGCTAGAGTGGGCTCCCTTTCCTGGAACTCGTATGTGTTGAGCAGCGGCAGCAGATCTGGGCAGATTATCCACCACGATGTGAGACAGCGCGAACATATCATCTCTAGTGTTAATGCCCATACGCAGGAAGTATGCGGCTTGAAGTGGAGCACCGATGGAAAGTATCTAGCCAGTGGAGGGAATGATAATGTGTTGAATGTCTGGCAAGCTGTGAGTGGATCGCATCATAGTAATACACAAGCGCTGCACACCTTTACGTAAGTACAACATTTTCTTTATTACTCAATTTTTTGAATTTTCAGTAATTTTATGTATTAGTATATTATTTTGTGTTATATTTTTAAACAGAGATTTAATACCAGATTTTTTGTTTGTATTTTATCATTTTGATTTAGTACAGTACGGAAAACTATTTCGGTTTTGATACTTTAGCTTTAACTAAATTTATAAATTATAATCAACATTTATGACGTTACGTTTTATTAGCATCAAAATACAAAAATAAAACATCTTTTACTATTATTTTTTTGTAATCCATGTAAGTTGAAACTATTTAGAAATCTAATTTGCATTAATACTGTTTGATGAACTATTTATTAATTTGTGCATATGAAACTTTTTCAAGTAATAAAATTAAATAAGAATGATGTCTTTTAGTAAAAAATGAATGAAATATTTAAATACTTACCTTCGATCAATTAATATTGCATTGCGATTTCTCTGGCGATTTTTGTATATCTGTTGCAATTAACATTTTAAAACAAAGTACGTTATAATAGCTTGAATTAGATTTTATCCATTTTTTTTAAATCATAACTTGTTTACTTTATTCGATCGCTGCAAAGTCGAGAACTTTTCAATAAGTCATCGTAATTTTGACCCTTACGGTTTACTGATTTGTGGAGTAGAAATATATTATACTTGTCCAAATAAGTTTTGAATATGTCACCGTTTTGTTTATGAGAATTACAGCCCAACTTTTATTTCACAGAAATTATTAATGTGTATATATTTTTTCTACGACCGCTATGGAAAGTGGAATTTTTGTTACACTTTGCGTATGTCTCTCAATCATTTGGTTAAAGAGTAAGAAATGTTTCTCATGGAATTTGCAAACACTGCATATGTGCAGTGTGAGAAATATCATTTCTCACGGTAATTGGCAACACTGCACATGTGTGAAGGTACTCTTTGTGAGTTTATCTGCGCCATATCACAGATAAACAAACAGATGAACAGCCAAACGGCATTATTCCGTCCACAAAAATTCGAAGTAATTATCACGATTGAACTAGATGACGATAGTGCTGTAACTGCAGATTACAGGGCGTTAAAGTTTCCCGAAACCATAGAAAAACGTCATTTAAGTTTCAGTAAACATTAAATAAATAAATAAACACGATTCCTTTTGTGTTTGTACTCCGATGATGGGTGCTTAGCACTTGAAATATACATCAGTAATTCGAAGGAATAAAGTGAAGAAAAGAAATCGTGTTTATTTATTTATATTAACTCTTCACGTAGCTTAAAAAATAACATTAATTAAACATTAACTGCTTTCGTGCATGTATTTTTGTTCTGTAACGTTAGCATTGTGGTCGTAGAAAAAGTATAATAGGCGAACTTGTTTCATTTGTTGCACAATTTAAACTATTAAATGTGTCGAAAAGCGATATAGGATTTATGTAAATAAACAGAGAGTAGATGCAACCAAAAATATTTTAAATTTTAGATTATAATTTTGTAATTTTTCCCGCAGGGCACATCAAGCAGCAGTAAAAGCGTTAGCCTGGTGCCCCTGGAAACCCAACATCTTGGCGAGCGGCGGCGGCACCGCCGACCGCTGCATCAAGTTCTGGAACGTGAACACCGGCGCGTGCCTCAACACCATCGACACCAAGTCCCAAGTGTGTTCGCTGCTGTTCTCCACCACGTACAACGAGCTGGTCTCCGGGCACGGCTTCGCCAACAACCAGCTGATCATCTGGAAGTACCCGCTGATGAACAAGGTGGCGGAGCTCACGGGGCACACCGCGCGGGTGCTGCACCTCGCCATGAGCCCAGATGGCAGCACCGTGCTCTCCGCCGGCGCTGATGAGACGCTCCGGCTGTGGAAGTGCTTCATGCCCGACCCCGCCAAGAAGAAGGAACCCGTGCAGAAGGCCACGAAGAATAGTATACTTACAAGGAGTATCCGGTAGTTTCGTAGTCATGTGATTTATGTATTTGTGTTATATTTTGATGGGTTCGTCGTTTGAGATTATTTTAAGCAAATTAAGTATAGAATTTCAAAATATAAGTGTATGTTTTGGATTTTAAAGTAGATTTGTGTAAAATACTCGGATTGACGAATTACTTGATATTTAGTCATAAAATAAAAATAAAAAATTATGTAAATGTTTCTGCGTTTTCATTTTGTTACAAAGCTAGAAATAATAGCTCAAACCTCTACAAATCACACTGTTTATTTTATCTAATTATAAGTTTGTTAATTGCATGGACAATAAAATGACTGAAAGGTGTAATTTCAATATTTTAAAGATGAAACGTTAGCGAAGATAAAATGTGTGGGTGATAAAATTTGTGCAAGATAAAATGTGTGTAAGATCATTTTTCGTGGATTAAAAGTGTGCACTATAGAAGATGTGCAAAATTGAATGTTTAAAAGATACAAAGTCGAGCAATATAACTTGCATGGAGGATAAAATGTATACGCCTCACTCTTTGTGAGTTTACCTGCGTCATATCACAGACGAGCAGCAAAACGCCGTATTCCGTCCACAAAATTCGAAGTAGTCATCACGATTGAACTAAATGACTTTTTTCTACTCCTGCTTTGAAAATAGAATTTTCTGGTTCGTTTTTCATGCTGAAAGTGACTCTTTGCAGCACGCAGTGCTGCAAAACTTTGCAGCACTAATAAATGTTTATTGCATTGTTGCTGCCATGGATACGCATCACTTGCGCATCACAAATACAAAATTTGCAATGTCAAATGTCAAATTATGTTTAAAAAATAATTTTTTATTTCCTTATTTTTTATCTTGCAGGAGTAGAAAAAATAGTGTGTATAACACGTGTTGAAAGTCCTTTGTCGAACACAAACGATTGCAACCTTCGCTTCGCTCAGGCTGCAACTTTCGTTTTGGTTCGACAAAGATAGACTTTCAGCACTTGATATACAAATAACTATAGTGCGGTAACTGCAGATTACATTCGCTCCGTTAAAGTTTACCGAAACCACAGAAAAACATCATTTTAAGTTTCAGTAAACATTAAACTGCGCACATGTAATCTGCAATTACCACACTAACGCCATCTTCTTGGCAGAATGCGCCGTTTGACTGTTCATAGTTGTGTCTATGTATTTTTGTTCTGTAAAGTTTAGCATTGTTGTCGTTGAAAAAGTATAGTGTGCCACTCGTGCAAAATTACCTATTTCCCACCTTGTATGATTCCAGCACTCGAATTCGTCTCGTGCCGAAACCTTAACGCTTCATAGGAATTAGGCGACTTTGTTGCATTTGTTGCACAATTTCCACAGTGCACATCAAGCAGCGGTAAAAACCTTAGCCTGGTGCCTCTGGAACGTGAACACCGGCGCGTGCCTCAACACCATCGACACCAAGTCCCAAGTGTGTTCCCTGCTGTTCTCCACCACGTACAACGAGCTGGTCTCCGGGCACGGCTTCGCCAACAACCAGCTGATCATCTGGAAGTACCCGCTGATGAACAAGGTGGCGGAGCTCACGGGGCACACCGCGCGGGTGCTGCACCTCGCCATGAGCCCCGATGGCAGCACCGTGCTCTCCGCCGGCGCTGATGAGACCCTCCGGCTGTGGAAGTGCTTCATGCCCGACCCTGCCAAGAAGAAGGAACCCGTGCAGAAGGCCACGAAGAACAGTATACTCACCAGGAGTATCCGGTAGTTTAGTAGTCATGTGATTTATGTATTTGTGTTATATTTTGATGGGTTCGTCGTTTGAGATTATTTTAGACAAATTAAGTATAGAATTTCAAAATATAAATGTATGTTTTGGATTTTAAAGTAGATTTGTATAAAATACTCGGATTGACGAATTACTTGATATTTAGTCATAAAATAAATGTAACAAATTAAGTAAATATATCTGCGTTTTTATTTTGTTACAAATCTAGAAATAATAGCTCAAACCTCTACAAATCAAACTGTATATTTTATCTAATTATAAGTATGTTAATTGCATGGACAATAAAATGACTGAAAGGTGTAATTTCAATGTTTTAAAGATGAAACGTTAGCGAAGATAAAATGTGTGGGTGATAAAATTTGTGCAAGATAAAACGTGTGTAAGATCATTTTTCGCGGATTAAAAGTGTGCACGATAGAAGTTGTGCAAAAATGAATGTTTAAAAGATACAAAGTCGAGCAATATAACTTGCGTGGAGAATAAAATGTATACGCCTCACTCTTTATGAGTTTACCTGCGCCATATCACAGACGAACAACCAAACGCCGTATTCCGTCCACAAAATTCGAAGTAGTCATCATGACTGAACTATATGACATTAGTGCGGTAACTGCAGATTACATTCGCTCCGTTCTAGTTTACCGAAACGACAGACAAACATCATTTTAAGTTTCAGTAAACATTAAACAGGGCGCATGTAATCTGCAGTTACCACACTAACGCCATCTTCTTGGCAAAATGCGCCGTTTGACTGTTCATAGTTGTGTCCATATTGTTTTTTTGGCAAATACCTTTCATGTATGTATTTTTGTTCTGTAAAGTTTAACATTGTTGTCGTTGAAAAATTATAGTGTGCCACTCGTGCAGAATTACCTATTTCCCACCATGTATAATTCCAGCACTCGAATTCGTCTCGTGCCGAAACCTTAACGCTTCGTAGGAAATAGGCGACTTTGTTGCATTTGTTGCACAATTTAAAGTATTAAATATGTCGAAAAGCGATATAGGATTTATGTAAATAAACAGAGAGTAGATGCAACCAAAAATATTTTAAAGTTTACCGGCGCGTGTCTCAACACCATCGACACCAAGTCCCAAGTGTGTTCCCTGCTGTTCTCCACCACGTACAACGAGCTGGTCTCCGGGCACGGCTTCGCCAACAACCAGCTGATCATCTGGAAGTACCCGCTGATGAACAAGGTGGCGGAGCTCACGGGGCACACCGCGCGGGTGCTGCACCTCGCCATGAGCCCAGATGGCAGCACCGTGCTCTCCGCCGGCGCTGATGAGACGCTCCGGCTGTGGAAGTGCTTCATGCCCGACCCCGCCAAGAAGAAGGAACCCGTGCAGAAGGCCACGAAGAATAGTATACTTACGAGGAGTATCCGGTAGTTTAGTAGTCATGTGATTTATGTATTTGTGTTATTTTGATGGGTTCGTCGTTTGAGATTATTTTAGACAAATTAAGTATAGAATTTCAAAATATAAGTGTATGTTTTGGATTTTAAAGTAGATTTGTGTAAAATACTCGAATTGATGAATTACTTGATATTTAGTCATAAAATAAATGTAAAAAATTAAGTAAATATTTCTGCGTGTTCATTTTATTGAAAATCTAGAAGAAAATATCTCAAACCTCCACAGAACCGACGCCACTATTTTTTCGGTTTCGGTCTAAAATTGGCCGAAACTAGTGTTTGTATCGCGATTGGCGCTTTCGGATTTATTGGGAACGGTTTCACTATTTTTTTTTGTTAATAGTTTTGTTTTGTACGTTATTTCATTTTTCTTCCTTTCAAAAATGTGATTATTATTTTATTATCGTTATTCTGAGGCTGTTAGGACAAAAGTGCCAAATGCAAAATGAGGAAAGATTTTTAAAATTTAATTTGTAGAATTAAGACAATGACTTATTGTAAAATCAAGAAAAAGTAAGTAACATAATTTTTAAAGAATAGCATACATTGTAAAAGAACCAGTTGATGATTTCTTAAATATAGATATCTAATATTAAATTAAAATTAATTATTTCTTATCTACAACTGACTAATTAAATAATATGAACTATTATTGAACGCTTTATGATATACAAATGGAAGAGGTGTAGAAATAGCAATGCATAATTGAAATCTTTTTCTTGTACAGAATATGTACTGAATTACGAAATACAGGAGTTTAAAATGGCAATCGGTAATAAAAACAAGCCAAATACTTATTCCACATTTTATTAATAATTGACTAAGATGACTAGACTAGTACAGTATTATTAACAGAGAAAACAATAAATAAGAATTTAAATAGAGAGGACAGATTACAAATCTAAAATTTGGTTTTCTATCACACATAATTTGATATACAATCACAATGAACTATGACTCTCCTAGACTTAATGCGTCTTCCTCTTGACGGTGGCGACTTTGGGCACGACGGCGATGAGCACGTAGGGCACGGTGGAGGCCAGGAGGGCGTGGCAGGCGTAGAACACCTTGACGTCGTGCGTGGGCACGGCGGTGCACGCGAGGTGGTGCGCCATGCAGAACACCAGCACGCAGGCCGCCGCCACCATCACGTGGTGCTTGCAGCGGTGGCGCTGCAGCACCGGGGCCACGGACACGAGCCCCAGCCCCAGGCCCGTGTCGCGTACCAGCGAGTACAGCGGCGTGGTGGACACGTGCACGTTGTGGATGGCTTCGCACCATTTAAATGCCTGAGAATGGTTATAAAAAGGCAGTTAGATGAATATCCTACATTAAAAAAATTGGTGTGACGCTATTAAGAGTTCATTTTTTTATTCCTTTTGTCTATACTCTGTTTTTAAACTAACTAACTAACTAGGAATCCTAGTGAGAAAATCAAAGCTTGTGATTGGCTGCTGCGCCATTTCTTGAAGCCACATTTAACCAGACGAAATTTCAGGTTAACCTTCTCAAACGTAATTGAAACGTCAAACTCTCGGAAGTTGTCAAATCAATTGTTGAATTTGCACGTGTTTTTCGTTTCATTGCTCTTTTTGTGACATTTCACGAATAAAACCAGTTCTTTTCAGAACTATTAGTATTTCACTAATGCTGTGTAAGTAGTTTATCTATCATAGTTTTGGATGATGAAAATACATCCTGGAAAATATAAATTCTGACGTGACCTTCATTTTGACACTTCATTTCTCCCGTCAAATAAATCTAGTGATTTTTTTTGGTAAGTTCTAGCGATGTAAATGTGACTTCGTCTAGTGCTATCTATAGTTTAAAAACGAAGTACAGTGCACACGGAAAAACTTCCACAAATTTCTTTCCAAAGAAGAAATACTAAAAGTTAAAACAGCTTAAAAACCAATATGAAATTATTTACAGACATGATTTTAATAGGTAAGAAGTGAGTGGCAAGTTTAAAGGCACCGTTAACTTTTCTGGAATATTTTCTACTTTGGATTTTTTTTAAAACTTTTTCCGTGAATACTAGAGGCGTATACCATTTACCACTTGGATCTGATCCAAATTAAACTTTTCAATCCTGATCCCAAGTAATCTACTCATAGAGGTAGATTAGAAGATTCAGTTTAGATTGCCACCTGATTTTTCTGTACTTTTGAATAATTGAATTTGGAATAATAAAGAAAAATGGTGAAAATATAAATTTAAAATGCAAAAACAATGATAACTGTTTTGGAATTACCATTGATGACAAACAAGGCAAAATCAAGTAAAATTGAACTGAATAATAATAATAAAATTAAAATTACAACCGCTACACGAGCTAAAATGATCCAAAGGCGCAAAATCAGGTGTAATATAATGTGAACAAATATTAACAATAACAAAATTAAAATTACATCCTCTGCACGGGTTAAAGTGATCCAAAAGCGTTCCATTTGCACCGAAAAGTGAACTGATTCAATTAATGTATCTAAACTCATCCAACTTAACCGACAAAGGAATACTACTTAGGTTTTATATATTTTAGGTGATTTTTCGCCACAAATAGTTAAATATAGTTCTATGTGGCAAACTATGGTTTGATATTTCTGCGACGAAGGTGATAAATAGTTTTTTTAATATGGTTAACAGGCTATTTAAGTCCTAATTAATCTAACCTTCGCATAGAAGTGGTTATTATATCTGTCTATTTTCATAACTTCGTTAAATTGATAACAGTATTATATGAAAATGTTCTCTTGTGAAACAGGCGTGTTAATTACGCTTATATTAACGGAAAACGTTCTCATTTTGGCGAATATTTATAAACTATTTTTTTTATAAGCTGCTTCTTATCGTAATAACTTCAAACTGTCCCCAAAAATTCGCCTCTTATCTTTTTTAAATTACAATAAAAATAATTCATACCATAGACAAACTCATCTTATCTTTTAACATGACATATAGTCTTTTTCACGAAAATGTGATCGTACGTCATAATGTTCCCTGATGCAACGTTGCCAAAACGTTGCCAAGTATTTGTAGGGTACATTCAAGTGTTGATGGTTGCATAGTATACCATGTGTGTATACAGGGTGATTTCTAACGTACGGACGAAACTGATAGGGCAACTAGAGGGGACCAAAATATAGTTTTTTTTTTAAATACACTTTTGATCATAATCGAGTAACAAGAAAGATACAACGGTTTAAAGTTCTTATAAATTTAAGCATTTTTTTATACAATACGGTAATAACTTACGTTTTGAATTCAAATTTAGAATATTTGAGAGTTAATTAAACAAAGTTCAGTTAAAATTTTTATAAGATGAAAGGCATGGCTATTTAAATTGTTCTTAGAAATATTCGGTTATGGGTGTTCGTTTATTGAGAACCGCTGATTTATTTAATCTAATCATGTATGTAGGTAAGTCAAAATAACTTAAACGTCAAAAATTAAATAGGTTATTTGTTATGTCATTAATTCGACTGAAATAGTTAATTTCACTAACGAAGAATACGTAGACATGATTATGGTGTATGGAGCTGCTGAAGGAAACGCTGAACGCGCATGACGTATGTATTTGGAACGATTTCCAAATCGACAAATGACAGTAAGCTCAGCGGTACTCAATACGTGGGCGTTAATTTATAAGAACTTTAAACCGTTATATCTTTCTTGTTATTCGATTTTGATCAAAAGTTTATTGTAAAAAAAACTATATTTTAGTCCCCTCTAGTTGCCCTATCAGTTTCGTCCATACGTTAGAAATCACCCTGTATATCATATTGTGAATTATTTACATAAAATAAATTAAATTTATTCAGCATCCCCCTCTGTATCTTCATTTGTCACGTTCTTGTTCGAAATACCTTATTACAGAATTCACCATATTCAGTGCACAACTTCCTAATTTTTTTGCTCGATTTTTTGACATTTTTCAAAAATAATATTATTTTTTTACATTTGGAAAATGGCAACGTTATACAGGATTACCAACCATTGATTAGTAAAAGACACTAATGCCTGTATTCATAGTCGATACTTCGCCTTGACTCATACTTGAGTACTGTCAAATGCTGTCATATTGTCAAATTTACAAATATTTCCAACGAAATAACTTCGTGAATTCTCGTCTAAGTAATAACCCAAAGGTAGAGATTTGGAAAAATTGTAGTTATTTCGTTGGGAATATTTGTAAATTTGACAATATGACAGCATTTGACAGTACTCAAGTATGAGTCAAGGCGAAGTATCGACTATGAATACAGGCATAAGTTCCGTGTATTTTACTGGGTATATGCTAGGGATAGTAACATTGCTGTTTTGGCTACAATTTTATTACTAGGTATGACGTACGATCACATTTTCGTGAAAAAGACTATACAACCAAATTATACAACTACATTTGTCAAATTTTATTAACATATAAATAACATGTTTTATTGAAATTACATAATATGAACGATATTTAAAACTAATATTTTATCTATTATCCAGGAATTCTATGTAAAAAAATATTAAAACAAACTCGTAGAAAAATAAAAATACTTTATGTTCGATAACAAAGTATGCGGAAAATTGTTTTTAAATATATTTTTCTAGAAATTATAGTTTATAGCTTCGAGTATACAACAAAACATTTAAATTCCAATTTTATTCTTTTTCGCTGGATCACAAAATCACAAAAATAATCTTTGGGCATCCAAGAGCTTCTTGTAATTTTTATAATTACGTTTAAAAAGGTGTTCCAAAAAACTTTAACGCTAAACTTAACAATTTAAGCTGCAAATAGATTGATTTGGAAACAGACATTAATTTTTATATACTTTTCATATTTATAGATCTGTTTTTACGTTTTGTTTCAACAAAAAACACGATCTGGAAGTATCCATTGCTCGCGGATGTGTAAAATATGATACATGAATTAATCACAAATCGTCACAAATATTTTGTTGGAAGAAATACAATTTTATTTGACTGTACTATAAATAATTACTTACCATTTTCACAGACCATTGTGGGTCGATGCCAAAACCTTTTTGGATCCAATACGCTGCCACAGAAATAGCAGTTGCGATCATCACCACAGAAAACAGCTTTAATTTTGTACTGTTTCTCCAATAGTTTGTAGTCCATTTAGTACTGTTTGCGAAATAATGCCCAATTAGAAAACCTGGAAAATTGTTAGCTTACAATTTATTTTTGTTTATAAGTGTGAAAATTACCTAAAATTGCTCCTAAAATACACTGGTGAGGAAAATGTGTAGCAGCGTACATTCGCGCAGTGGATACAAACATTAACATAATAATATAAGCGGCCCAAAAAGCCATGGCTAGAGGTTTGCAGTCTTTCCCAGCTCTAGAAATTATACAGGGTGTTAATACTAAGTTGTAACATCCGAAAACGGCAGTTAGAACTCATTTAAACAATAGATTTTTCTTAGTTCACATTTTTGATTTTTGTTTTTCGAAAAATCGTCATTACTCCCTTAGTTTAAGGCAAATTTAAAAAATACAAAAACTTTCAGCATTTGCTTTTGATTTTCTAAAACATTTGTATTTACAATTACTTTCTGTTTTATTAAATAAAAAAATGGCGACCGATCAAAAAAATCAATTTCAAAGTAGTTTTCAAAGTATCTTGTTTTGAAATTTTTGATCGGACAGTAAGACAGAGAAATGAAAATTAGAGAGAGATGAGAAATGCCAACAAATTTAAAGGGCTCATCGTTTAAAATCGTATAGTTTCGTTACATTTTCGTAGTTCGAGTTTCTCTGTTTATCAATCATTAACGCGCCCGGAAAATTTTCAATAAGGGGACAATAATAAAAATAAGAAAATACAGATATCAATTTCTAACAAGCAACAAATATGTTATCACTTTGATAAAAGTTAGGAAAAGTAATTGTCAAAAAGAAATTATTATATTTCACATACTCCAAACGGGAGGAAGCTGTATCAACTTTCCACGCTTTGTCGACGTTCATGTATATGATGAAACTGGCTGATTCAAAGTTGTTTTTGTTAAACAATTGTTTGAAAATGCACAAATGTTAAACTTGTGAGACGATTTGTCAACAAAATTTCGAAGTAGTCAGTTCATATACATTTATACATTATATAGATTATAATTTGAAGAATTCTGAATTTTTAAATTTAAAAATAACAAAGGAATATTTTATAATTACATATTTTGTTTAGAAAATACTTTTTATAAAAATATTAAAAAACTGATTTGTATTAAAGATGTAAGATATTGCTTGTACGAGTTCAGTAAAAAAATGGGTTTCAATTCGTAAAATTCTCTACTAGATAATTAAGAAAATTATATGAAAGACTCAGAATATTTTATGGTATGAAATAAAGTCATATGGATTTATATCTAATCAAAAAGAAATAAAAAATCGAGCTTATAGATGACCTTACAAAATACAAGTATTTTGATTTATTATATTGATAAAGTTATGTTAGTATTTTTACATTCCAAAAATTATTACATCATCCAAATAAAATTTTAAATTTCGAGCGTAAATCAGCCAACAAATTTAAAGGTCAACAATGCTCCAAGGTCATAGAAAGGAAAAGGGTAAGATCAACGTTACCGACACGGAGTGTTGCTTTTGTATAAAACTATTCTGTGCTAAAGCTCCAAATCAAAAATTTGAACTAAGGAAAGTAGTTTGTTTCAGTGAATTATAACTGCCGTTTTCGGGTATTACAACACCCTGTATTATGGGCGTTACTTATATTGTAAAAACTTACCGGTTATTTCTCTCGGAGTAATATTTAACACATGCGTTGACTAGAACATACAAAACAGCTGCACTCCCCATCAAATGTCCTGAAGGACTTCCAGGACTAGTCTCACAAGTCAGGAAATTTTGTTTAAGGTAAACCTTTGAAGAACTTTCCCTCACCCACCAGAAAGGTCTATCTTCCTGAATAAACCTTCAAAATATTAAATTACATTCTGTTTTGCAACATTGAAATATACCGCACCATTTTAAAATAATGTTACTCCATTCTGCTATAATCGAAACCATCAAAATATCCGCAGTAAGATGTGTGTTAAATGTGGACATTATAGGGACTATGATGCTGTAAGCATATGCGGGATCTGCTACTTGGTTTATTGCATTCATGAGATTTTCATGTTCGCTAAATCTGATCACAAGTTTAATATAAATATGTAATGGAAATATGAATGTTTCTTACCTTGTTTGAATTTCTTGTATCACAGTAATTCCGGATTTGTATAGATAATCCATGATTAAAGGTTAATGTAATGTTAAAAGAATGAATGATTTTAATGACGTTGGCAGTAATTTGTAATCTGCGCCATGTTAAATAAACTGTCATTTGTGGTTCACTGTATTCAAGCCAGAGAGCGCAAGTGTTCAGTCTTTTAAAGCAGTGGTTCTTAAACTTTTTTGATGGATCTCCGCAATGCTGTAACTGTACCAAGAAAATCAAGTTTCTAGAAAAAAAAGTAATAATAAATATTGCATAAATACATTACTTTTTAGTTTCTTAATTCTTTAAAAGTAAGTATTTTGTATAATTTGTTTTTGTGAAATATTCATGGCATTTTCAAATACTGCCAAGTACTGTCAACCTGTCAATTTGACAGCAGTTGTTGCCAACATTGTATACTAAATGCAATAAATTTATTATTTTAAATTAAATTTCATTCAATATCCTTCTATTTTCCTTTATTATTAGGCAAAAGAATATATGAGACATTATATTGTATATTATAAATATAGGTTTTTAATCAATGCTGTAGAAATAGGAGTGTTTTTTTTTTAAATTTCCCGCACACTAATCTGGGGGAGATGTGGGAAGTTGAGATTCCCAATTTATAGACCAATTCTGAACAAATCTGTAAGATTTACAGATCTTACAGATTTGTTCAGAATTGGTCTATTAGTTTGAGAATGACTGGTTTAACGTCGTAGTGACATCGCACGATAAATGCATTAACTATTATATGTTTGTGTCCTCACTATGGTTCGTATCTTTGGTTTAGTTCTGAATTTTTCTGCAAGATGCCACTAGTAGTATGTTTCGCAATATTGTGACATTCAAAAACAAAAGAAATATTTAAGAAACAGTATATAACGGGAGAGGCATAACAGATTTTTAAATTTTTATTACTAATATTAACTGAAAGTAATTTGTGTAGCTTATGAGCCAACATGTTGTTTTTATTTAGATCTAATTTATAATTCAATTAATTCTGTATGATCAATAACCGTACTTGAAATTGAAACTTCCCTAAATTTCAATTATTATTAATGTAAAGGGTAACAGGAACAGCGTATACTCGTACGTGAAGGATTTACTACTGCTTGTAACCTCTATACGTATTGGGCAAACCGATACATTACTCAAAGCTGATTGGTCGGTGCCCTATTTCGGCAGCATAATCCTGATTTGGATGTTTTCGGGAGAAATAGGATGTGAAACAATTTATAAATACATAAATATCTACATGTTTTATTTATGATTTTACCCACAGAACATTTTAATAATAATTCTAAATACATGAAAGGTTTTCCATTTTGATTTTAAAAATTAATTTCCAATTAAAAATATTATACATTTATTTTTTTGTTTAAAAAATCTATCGTAAAAGAGCAATAAATTAATTTTCGTGACTCAGCTAACAACATGATGTAGGTAAAAGAGAAACAAAAATATATAGCAACAGAAACTTATGATAAACTGCTAAATTGGGAATTCGAAGTCACAAAGACACGAGCACTTTTTATAATTGTTTATTTATAAATATTAAATATTTTATAACAAAGTTTACATCGTTACACTCCATGTAAATACTTAAAAAACTGTTCTGTCGCATTATTACTATAATTCTTTGTAAGTTTATTTTTTCAATTTAATAATCAACACATTTTAACTTAACGAATTCTAGGCACATTCTAAAAATTTATTTTTCGCGTCTCTGTCCCAATATGACTAGTATTACAGAACTCAAAATCGTCTAGAAACTGTCTGGTTGTAGCGATCTCAAGGTCGTGTTGTGAGCGATGGCCGCTAGCAGACTTGCCGAGATCCGCTCGTCGAGCTTCTATTGTTCAGTCGTCTCGAGGGTGCGAGAACATTTCCGAACTTAATAGCTCTACTATTTAAGCCTGAGCAGGGGAGACCGCGAGGATAGTCTGATATAAATACGCGTAGAGAATATAAATAGTTGTTGAAAATAAATATCGTGTAAATAAATAGTGTGTAGTGTTAAATGTTTAAATAAATAGTGTTTATAGTGTTTAAGTCTTTATTAATTATTATTATTCTTAAATTATTGTTTATAGATGTTTATTCATAGTGTTACTTATTTTTATTATTTTTTATAATTCATATTTCTTTTATTAAACTTAGTTATATAAATATTGGTGTTTCAATTATTTTTAAAATTCACCTAAATAAAAAAACGTTACAATATATTTTGTTATGTTTATTTTTATATAAATATTTTTTTTGTAATGTTCGAAATTTTATTAAACTTCATTCTATTTTGGTACGCCTATGTATTTTATTACTTTCCGTTAACCGCAGTGATAATGAGAATTGCCCTGACAGGCCAAGTTATCTTGAACGCACAGTAGATAATGATCTACTATGCTATTCAAATCAGCAATAAATCCCACAAACTGAGTTTCTTTTTAGAGCGTAGCTTCGTTGTCCTACAGTTGCCTCGTTCGACATGTCCATGCGCCATTAAATACTCGCGTGTAATCCGGGCTGTGGGTGGGCAAAGCCGGCCCTGGTCAGTTTGATTGAAATGAATAGCGACAGTAGGTAAATAAGATGCAAAATGAGGAAATTCGGTGGATTATATAAATGGCACTCACGTCCTTGGTCATTTACAACTCTGATGAAAATTTATAAGGGATCATATTAAAAATGTTTGGCCAAGCACTTAAAATATTAGGGTTCTATGAATACATTTTGATAAAGAATATTTATGCATCGTTAAAACGAAGTCAATAACTTTTTAGGTAGTTTACATAATTTTTAAGATCAACTGTCATTTGAAATTTATTAGAAATGCAAACATTTATTTAAATTTTTAATGAAATTTTTTTTTTATATTTTACAGCTAACAGATTATGTACGTGCCATCCATTTTTGACTATGAAGAAAAGGGAAAGGGGCTGTTTCCTTAACATAGTTCAAGTTTAAACCCCCTCTGAAATGAATTAGGTACTTTATTAATTATGTTATCGTTAATATATTATCTCTATGAAATGTACCCTTTTTTAATTTTACGTAAAGAACAATTGACTGGAAGACCTTAAATTTAGTTGTGCAATTTTATATGATATACAACTATACAGAGAAGAGATCTTTTAATTATAAAAATGTACACTTCAAATAAGTACGTACATTCATAATAGCATAGAATTTTCATTTCAAGTAAAAAGCAAAAATTTATTAATTCTTATTGAAAATGACGCTTCTAAAAAAATTATTGCTTTATTTAGTTTTTTCTTTGGCATTCTATGTACCTTTGTATTTGTTTTTTCTCCAGTTCAAAAAACTTTTAAAGGCTGTATTTTGTGTTCTCTTTTAAATAAGCCACCATTGCTATCTTGAGAACTATAAGAGATACGAAGTTAGTTAAATTAGAAAACAATTTCTTTATTACAAGACTATTAAAATGACCGAATCAAAATTTTATTTCAACCAATGGTTCTCAAGATTTGGGATCTAATGTTCTTATTTTAAATGGAACACCCTATACATTTTTATATATTTGGAATCTACATAAAAATACAAATCTAATGATATGTATGAAGTTAATTGTTAAAATAATAATATAACCTCTATATTGACATTATTTTTTTTTTACCTTAAAATAGTAGTTGTCTCGAAAAAATAAAAATCAAACGTCAAAACTCAACGTTCTTTTCACTCTAATTTTATCTTTAAATTAAAAAATCTAGTAAGAAGAACGCAGATTTTGATGTTCGTTATTTATTTTTTTATAGCAACTGCTATATTTTCGTCTAATTGTATACAAACTTATTGCTAATACAGGGATTTTATTTATTAACTAAAAATTAATAAATACATTTAATTTTTCCTTTTGTATTGCTACTCCATTTACATTTAATTGCATTTCTGATCTTTTAGACTATGTAGAATATACTTTTTAGGTTTTGAGCACCCAACAGAAACTGTTTGTCTTTCTGATGAGTTGATCAAGTTTATTAAAAATATTCAAAATGAATTTGATACTATGATATATATGAAGAGAGGAAAGCATGTTACTCAAAAAAAGAATATTAACCTGTTAACTGTCGAAAAAATTAAAGAAAATTTAAATTTTATCATGAGGAGACCGTAAGGTAGAATTCAGTGGCCCTTCCCCTACGATTTAGTTTTCCTTTTTAATAAGGAACTATTGTTTAATAAAAATATTCCATCAGTTTAAAATAAACTCACTTGAATTTTTATTTAAACAATAAAATTTTAGGGTTCTAGGAAAAAAAACAGAAGCTAATTGCAAAAAATAAATTAAGATAGTCTCTCAATATAGAAATTGATTGGTAATTTAATCGACTTCGTAGCTCTTATAGTTCTCGAAATAACAATAGTATACCACTTAAAGTGAACATCTGTATTTGAAAACCCTCTCCGAAAATAAAATATGATTGCGCCTCTGATCCAGAGTAAATAAATTGACCTAAAAAATTGGCAAATAGAGGAGTTTTCTGCATTAATAGACAATCAAGTTGGGGTTGAAAAACACGAATTTGTAAATAAAAGTAAAAATTATATCGAAAAGCAATTTATGCACATTGCTATGAGAAATTCTATATTATAGATGAGATGCAGTATTAAAATAAATCAAAAAATGTTGCTAAAGACAACAATGCCATTTGAAATGCTATATTAATAAAATATGATCCCTAGATCATCCTATATGAATCTTCCACATCTATAAACCAGGTAAACTGTTGCCAATGATTTAAACAAAGCCGTTTCCTTTCTCTCCATTACCTCCCTCCAACAATCCGTCAGCCTTAACTGCGTTGATTCCCGCTAATGTTCAAATTTACCGCCACAATAACGACCTTCCACTGCACTTCCTCTTCCGGTGCAGCTTGCACCGCCATTAAAAATTAAACTGCAGAAATAAAGGTGGCGCATGAAATATTCACCCTAACAACCTAGGAAATATATAAAGCAACGAATATATTTCATCCTGGACAATACGATATGTGACACTGGCTCGGAAAAACAAGGGAAATGGAAATATCTTCAAGGAGTAAAGATAAAAGAAATATATAGCCGGGTATACAAGAGTGATTGCTGCCATATACACATAAACAAAACTTGTTTTTATTTGTTTAACAAACTTTATTTTCTTCTTATGTGGATACCACGTGACTTCCTTGTATGCCTATTAAATTAAACATATTTTTTTATGCATTTCATTTAAACTTATTCAATTTGAAAGTGAGATTATTTCACGGCTAATCGTTTTTGAGTTATGCGAATAATTAAAAAAAAACCTTTCTAGTAAAGTGCCCTTTTGGCACTGCCGATAATATGATAAATTCTAATAACTAGTTTTTAGATGAAAAACATTTGAAAATTCAACCAGTGGGAACAGTTATACTGTAACGATTATTTATAAGGGTAGGGTAGAATGTCAAAAACACGAATATTTATATTACAAGTTTATTAAATAACGATAAAAAATAATGTTCGCTACAGAACTGCCTTACTCACTGCCTGCGCGCAATTTATACCTGCAGGTAATTAATCTCGAACCTTCTAGAGTCTTACGGACTTTGATCAGTGATGCTCGTTACAATACTGATAAAATTTCGCTACCTAATAAATAAACCGTTGATATTGTTTATAACTCTGTGTGATAGTTAATTAATATATCAAAATAATAATTAATTACATAATTTATTGTGCATTGTTTTTGGAATTTATCTTACTTAATATCACAGGACCTCTCTGATTTTCTCAGTAAAAATTTATTTTTAAGCATTCATTTTTTTTGCTTTTAAGCATAATCACTCAAACAAATTGACATTAGGTAAAACTACTCCTCCTTTGTTGAAATATACTAAGCGTGTTTATTGCTAAGTATAGTGATTCTGTGAGACGAGACGAGACGAGATTTTTCTTTTTTTCGTATCATCTCATTTTAAATTTAAAATATTTTATTTCGTCTCGTTTATTTATCGTCTCGAATATTATTATCTTGTCTAGATCTCAAATCTCACTAAGATTACTCGAATTTTCAAGGTTGAATATTGCAGGCTTTGGCTTAGGAAGAAAATATACAGGGTTGTGACTAGGACACCCGAACATAGGGATTTGACATGTACAATCATAGTTGCCTAATTTCCTGCTTCCCTAATTATTTTAGGTAAAAAAGCTTTAAATGAAAGTTGTAGAGCATAAAATTCTACATCTGAATCAATAAGCAAAAATAGTTTTATGTGCCTTGTAAGCTCACAAATTAGGTATGAAAATGATTAAATTATGCAAAAATTATTCTCGATTAAAGATACTATTATTTCCTTCTATTAAAAATCAAGTCATTCCGTTGTATATTAGTAAAGTTTACAAGTACATAAATTTTGTGTTTTCCGGATTGTTTTTTTTTTCTTCTTATTTTCAAGTAATGTAAATTGTTGATCCTTAAATCCGGGCTTGGAATCATGGGATGCAAACCTGACATCAAATATAAATTGTAAGAAGGACTAAAAACTAGAATGTGTATGCAGAGAAAGAACGACATTTTCAATTTTGTGCAAAAAATAAATATAATGGGGTAGGTGACCAATTTCTAAATTTGGTATATGTGATAGCTTGTACAAAAATAATATACCCATATTTTTTTAAAATTGTTAGTTATATGTTGTTTTGAAGTAAATAAATAATATAGTACTTGGTAGGGGATTATGACGTCAACTAAGTTCATGAGAGGTTCGAAGGTAGACAGAGACGGAAATAGGTGGTGTGAGTGAGATAGATAGGTTTATTGCCACACCTTCAAATTTTAACCAATCAGCGTGCTAACTTAGTTAACGTCATAGTAAAGGACGATGTTTCTATTTAACGCAAATTAATAAACAATTGCTGATAAATATTTAACATTTTTAATGTCAACGTTCATAAATAAATACACTTTCTATAATTCAATAGTTTTTTCATTAAAATTCTACCTTGGTCACCTACCCCATTAGGTGTAATCTTACTTAATAGCGCCCATAAATCACACAAAATTGAGTTTCAGACAAAGTACAAAGTACTCACTTATAACCTAATAATAATGAGTAAATTCCAAAAAATGAATATTTCGAAAAATTTCTGGGGAAGTTTGTGGGGAATTTTCTGAAGAATTTCTGGGGATATTTTCCGGGAAATTTCTGGGAAAAAAATAACGGTAAATTTCCTCAGAAAAATCATTATTTCATAAAAATTAGAGAAAATTAAATACCGAATTATGTTATAATCTTTACCAACACTAAAAATATTACAAATGGTGATGTTGCTCTAGTAAAATTATTAAGAATTAATTTAATTTTCTTCCATTTTTCACTCATAGTTATAAAGTTATTAGAATATTAACATTGTTAGAAATTATTCGGGATTAGTTAGAACGTCAGTAAAGTTTTTGATAAATTTATTATCGGGAATATTCCTTCTTATTCTCGGGAACTTCCCTTATTCCCGGGAATTTCCTTAGATGTTTCCGGGAATTTTCCCATATATTTCCGGAAATTTTCAAAATAGACTTCTAGATTTTTATTCGGGAAACGTGTTTAGGGAAATTCCCGGGAATTTTTCCGGGAAATAAAAATATTCCTGTCGGGAAATTTTCAGTGACCCATCACTAACCCTTAAGTTATGGCTATTGCGGAACATTCTGTATAAAGCAAAACCCAATAATGGGTAATAATAAGCCTTAAATATAGTATATTGTGTTATTAAGAGTAAAAGTGATACTTTGTGTGGCGAGCATGGAAGTTTGCACGACAAGCAAAGCGAGTCGGACAATTACATGCGAGGCACACAGACACTTTTACTCTGAATAACACATGCTATTTTTTCTTTAAACTTAGAAATTTTAAAAAATAAACTACTATTTGACGTTTAATATGTAGGTTACCTGTCAGTTATTCATAATTTTTAGTAACTTTATTCTTAGGTTATCTAGTTTTTATAGTGACATTTAGGGCGATATTACAGATTTCTATTGTACAAGTTACTTCCTATTAGCTGATTCTACATACGGCGGCAAAGAAATTATACGGCAGCTAGAATAAAAAATTATATTACGGAGGCATAGAAATTAAACTTCAACCTTGTCAATCACGTCACAGAAGATGTCACTTTTATGACGTTTGAAGAAAAAATATTTTGTGTGTTCATGTACATATTTCCATATTTGTATTACTACACGTACTACGTACACAGGTAGGTAAGTACAAGAATCGAATAGTAATTGTGTCGGTTTGTATTCCGCACCTCTCCCAACACATTCCGCGTTAGTGGGGGCGTGTGGGTTGCTTCGCCGGCGTCCTGTCAGTAGCACGTGGTCCTTCCGACGCCCAGCATCGTCTGCCCGTCGTCTACAGCGCCGCGACGCCGCGAGATCGCTCCGTACCCGTCATCCACAACATACATTCTAACTTAAAGTGAGAAACAGTGCTTATTTATAACTATTGCAAGATTGATTATATAGAATTTTAGTGTAAAGTGTAAAAAATAAATAAATTAGTGAAAGTGAATTGTGATAAAAAGGATTATCGAAAAGGTATTGAATTACATTTTTTATTTTTTTGGAAACAAAAATTTTCATGTTCTTCCAAAGTGCATTTTTATGTAAAGAGCAAAATAATGTTAGCTGTAATATAAATTTATTTTCTTTTGCATACAAATGAAATTATTTTTCATTTTATAAATGAAACAAATAATACAAATTTCTAATTAAATTTATCACTCAAAAGTCACAACTTATTACCCATTATTGGGTGTGGCAATTGTCTATATCGCAGGTATCGGTAATTATATTTTTATACCAAAGCGCGCATTTGCCGGAAGTCTAGCTGATATGGTGTATGCACCATAAAGGTCATTTTTAAGTAAGAAATAAAAGTAAAAAAATTACTCACAGGGTCTCAAACTCGGGTTCCTAATATGATAGGTAGTTATACACTAATACATATTCATTACAACCAGGGCATGTAACCAAAAAAAAAATAATGGTTAATGGTTAACCCATATTGGGAACATTATAAAAATAAAGGTTTTAGTTGGAAAACAGGTTTTAAAAATTGTTAACTGGTTTATAAAAAAAATTGGAAATAAAAAAAATATTTTTTAAATAATAAAATTAAAATTGTTGAAACTGTCATGACTAAGATTCAAATACAAATATAACAGATACAAAAAATATTATTTTTTTTGCGCTAAATGATAATAATAATAATTGTAATAATAATAATAATAATAATTTATTTTCCAAAGACTAGAAATACATAGCATATTGGAATTGAGAAAAAAATAATATAAAACAATACAAACTGTATTTAAAATATATAGTATGAGTCTTATCACTAAAGAATTAATTTGTAATTTTATTCTTTTATATAGGTACAATTTTGGTATCTTTTATATATTGTGGTAATTTATTATAAAATATTAAACCGTGATAGTTTGGAGTACCTACTTTTAGATTTCATATAATTTGTTTTTGGTACTACCATATTACAATAAAGATTAGTGTTCGCTAAATCCGTTTTTTTTTGTGTTTAACGGTTACCGGTATTTTCGGCTTAAAAAATATCGCTTAAAATTACGTTTAAAGTTCGCAATTTTCGTTCGAAATATCAGTTACCGGCTTTATAACCGGTTACATGCCCTACTAATGCAGAACACTTTTTATGACAATAATAAAGCAAATTTGCACACCCATTTATGGGTAATAAACCGATAAGTATATGTACCTATAGACTATTTTTTCATAAGTAATATAAGAAGAGCTATGAATTTATCACAAAATTTACAAATAGTTGCATAGTAGGTGATTCAAGAATTATTTATGATGAGTAAATTTTACCGATTAAATTCATAACTCGAATTATATTTGCTTGATTATTTCACGAATGATAAGAGTTTAAACATAATTTTTTATATCAACAAAATGTAACCATGGCAGTTATATTATTGTTTTATATTTTTTTTTTACTAAAAACTGCTTATTTCAATCAAATGATGCATTCTGATTGCATGGAAATGACATGAGTAGAATAACCAAACAAAAGTTTGTTAAATAAAATTGATATTAAAAATATATGACTATTTCACTCATAAATTTATAAACCAATCCAAATTCAAAATTTTACCTAGTTACCAAGATTTATTTCGACAAAACAGCGTCACAAAGAAAATTTCGCATCTTTTAAGCAATTAAGATCCTATATTTTACAAGTGAGTTTTGTTAATCGAAATTTTTTTGACATTTTCGTTTAATTATTTTTATTTTAGAAATAGTCATCCGAATATCATTCGTAGTTAAATTTTATCCCGACAAATTTTCCGATTGCTTTATTCGAACCTGTTACTAATTTATCTCATATGACATTGATCAAACATCACTCGCTTGACAACTCGTAATTTTTTTATCAATGTCACTCGATAAAATGCTAGGCATCCAGCTCTCGTAACAATCTAAAAAAATACCAGCAAAAATTGACCACTTATGATATTATACAGGGTGTACAACGAATCACGGAACTTAGGACTTTAACATGGGATTTCTCTCTTCATAGATTTAGAGCAAAACTACACGAGTAAGTGGATGTTCAAAATTAATTTCTTCAGATAAGATCATAATTGATGCAACAGCATGCTTGCAGTATAAGATTTAATAAATATAAAATGTAACACTTTCGTATTTTCTGTTTGATTTTAAAAGAAAATTTTACATTTTATATTTAATAAATTTCGTAGTGCAGACGTGCTGTTGTATCGATTATGATCTTATTTAATGTAGAATTTAATTTTGAACAACTTTGTATTTTTGTATTGTTGCTCTTAAATTTATATCAAGAGAGGGAGTATACGCAATTTTTTTAAATACCATATTAAAATCTGTATATAAAAAAATAATAATAAAAAATATGATTTTAAAATGAGACTACACTGCAAATAAACTGTTTAAAATTAATGGAATTCTTATCGACATTTAATCTCTATATTTCTCAGTGGAATAGTGGAATTTTATACTTGTTTAATATTTGAAAACGGGCAACGATTACTCACTTAATTAACGCGTTCTGCTACGAAACAAAAGTCTTAAATGATGATAAAATTTTAAAATGAGTCAAATACATTATTTTTATGCAGTTTAATTTAGCACTACCTAAAATAAGAAACATATCATTCTACTCATTCTAGAATATTATTGGTGAATTTATTTATTATTTACCTTTGATAATATTTTTTCTGATTTCATGCAGAGGACGTCTAAACAGGTGTAAATATAAATGAAAATTATAAAGAAATATTTGACACTTTGACAGTACGTTTGTTATCACAGCCATTCCCGTCTCAATAGCTAGCTGACGTTTTACAAACACATAATGCTATTTATTTATATTTTTAATTAATAATTTAACGATTTCGGGTAAAATATAATGTATATCTAAGGACTAAAGTATTTTTATACTCACATGGTTTATTCTCCTCGGCTATCGCCTCGTAGAATAAATTCCATATGCGTACTAAAAAAATTTACTTTAGTCCCTTGATGTAGAAATAACTATTTAAATTTGTTCAATTTTTTTATTTTTTTTTTGTTTTGGTGTTATAATTAATTTAAAGTCTGTATCAGGAATAAACGACATATTTTGAGTGAATTAGTTTCCAATTCAAAAGTTTGAAACCCAATGAAGTATCGAGAATGAGTAAATGATCGTATGTAGTGACGTTAATGAACTGTGCTACGAAATTAATTAAATTGGAATTAATAAATGGTTTCGAATTTCACTGGTAAGTTTATAGATCGGGTTACTGTACCAATTCATCATTATGAAACAATAATTGGATGCGTATTTGCCTAAAAAGTAATTGATATTGTATTTCATATTGAATTGACAGTCAAATATGACTATAATGAATCAACATATATTGACAACTTTATTATGAATCGAGCTGAAATTAGCTATTTATTATTACATATAAAACACACTCTAGGTCAGCTAGAGAGCTTGAGAGGTGCAATATTTTTTCTTTTCACTGCTGAAATATTTTATATAGTACAGGCAACAAGAGAAGAGCTACTGAAAAAATGTAACGATTACTAGAATATTCAAGACTTGTATGGCTTGTTATTAATTAAAAAGTATTTTGTAGTGTTTTTCAAAGTAAATTAATTAAAATGCTATGTATAATATTGATTTGCTAAGAAGATTTCACAAGTATATATTCAAGATATGCAATGTATAATATTATATCATTCAAAGTATTTTAATACTTTTTGCAAAGTAGAAATATCACAGTATAATAATGAATTTTTCTAAAATATTTCAATAATTCTGCTCTGCTTGACGAATATTTTATTCGCTTGATCGTATGGTAAAATGGCAACAGTTATTTTTATAAGAAAAAATCATGATTTAGGAACATAATATAACCTAATCTAACCAAACCTAACCATACCAAATATATACTAACATAACCTAACCTAAACTAACTAATAGTAAAATCTTTTATTTCATTTTGGAACTTGTTTAAAGGTCCTCAAATGCGGGCGTAATTTAGCTTTTATTGCCCGAGGGAGTATAATGTTGCTAAGCAATAATTACTCAAATAAATTAAAATTAAGTCAATATTTAGCAATCACAGAACTTTTCAAATTTCTTTTTATATAAATGTTTTGAATTTTTAGAAACCAACTTGGTCTATGCAGCCTCAAATTCCATTAATATTTTGTTAGAATAATCAGTACGTGACGTTCCACATATATTTGACAGTGACAGTGACACTTCAATTATATTAAATTTGTTTAAGAACACACAATCTAACTATTTTTCATTTCAAGTACAAAAATGAAATAAAACGTTGTATATACCAGCTTTAAACATTCCCTCGTATTATAATCTTTTGATTATGCCCTTATACATAAATTATCTATCTCTTATTTTACTGTGCATCTATTATATAAACTTGGAATCTATTATTTTACTGCACATTCTATATAAAAATGTTTATTAAGAGAAATTATTATTGACTCTGCAACACATAAAATAACAAAGAAACTGAATTAATTACTATGACAAATAATTAAATGCATACCTATTTATGGAATTATGTACCAAGATTAAATTTTTTACTTACATATTTAATTTTGACATAGCAATATTTTTTTAAACTTAGCAATGTAACTTTGCAAAAATTATAATACTGTGCGAATAAATTGTTGCGTTAATTTATCTCCTCTGCCGACAGCTCAACTTTAGTTTCCAGCACTACTACATCTAATTGATATTTATTATATTTGAGTATACATACAGATTTTATTCCTAATATTTTATTCAGTTAAATAAATTGTATTTCTTGTTTATATTCCACGGTTTATTTACAAGTAATTTCCAAAACAAAGACCAGATCCTGAGCCAATATTTAAAACTTTTCAAATTTCCAGAGAACAATTAATTTCTAATTCGTTGTCAGGAAGTTGGAAGTAAATATTTTAAAAGTCCGTCAAGTTATTCTGCCCGTAACTTCACCTTATTCTAAACTTCTCGACACTTGTTTTCGGAAATTTTATTCATCTTTAAAGCTCCTTAAGTTCCGACATATGTTTGAATTAGAATTGTAAATATTATTTACAGAATTAAGAACGTCTGTAGTGCCGTGAATAGAATTATAATATTGCTATGGTTCTAAAACCTGGGTTCGAGTCCAGGAGAGAGTACAAGAAACCAAAAACGAACCTTAAAAATACAATTTTTAAATTTGTAGTGAAAATTGTTTTATACATAGTAAATAATCCAAGAATATCTCTTTTTGGTTCTAAAATTAACAACAATTTTTGAGCCTAAAATCAAATATGGCTTTCATTTAAAAAATCTTATCTCAAAATTGGGCCCCTGATTTTTTTTTGCGTACGTCACTGACTAGAGAATAAAACTATTTAACTTTTTTATTTGAAACATTTTTCCAGAATTAGGATTTATTTGTGGAAGAAGAAATGGACCAAAATTAGTTTTCCGGCATTTCCTCATGACCTTTGGGAATTTTGGGATAACAAGGACACGGTTAAAATCGCCCCCCAGATGCGCACAATATCTCCCGAAGTCATAGCTCTTATAGTTTCCGAGATTACTATGGTGGCCAATGAAATCTGGATACATTGTGTACTATAAATGTATAAATATACCAGTTTTCAGATTTTGATTTTGATGGGTACAAGTATAATATTTAGAGCAAAAAAATTGGAATCAGCGCGTAGCCATATTATCAGAGCGAAAATTATTTTTAACTGAAAATTTTATATTTCAAAATGACTTATTTCATCTATTAAAATCAATGAATGTAATTATAATTTTTTATTTGTTAAAATAGAAATTGATTAAATAAACATACGCATAAACATATACACATCATTATAAAATGTTAAATCGGATTGCAGAGACCATGAAACATGCTTATTTTTCAAAAACACGCAATATTTAGCTCAAAGGTGGTGGGAAATAAAAAATTGAGTAGTAGAACAATAAAATTGAATTAGTGTAAATAGCTTTTTATTAAAATATATTTTCATTTTCTCTTTATAGAACTTTTTTAATACTTTCATGTTTACGAGAAGCTTTTAGAGTGAACAAATATTTAACAAAAGGTCCTAACCCGAAATTAAAATGAATAATAATTTATAGCAGACATCAGCATTATATTACACGATGAAATTAAATTGATAAAATTTATGAAAATGACTAGCATTATCCCGATAAGAAAATTCTATTAACAATAACAATTAATACCTTTACAATGCATCAGTAAAGCGAGCATTATAATTTCCCGAAACAATTGAGTTGCAAAACAAACATTTATTTGCGATTAAACAAATGCGAGTGGTTTGCATATATAATATTGATGTAGGTTGTGATAAGTTATACGTGTAATCCGGATGTGTCCAGTGGCGTACGTTGCCAGAATTTAGGGGGCAATCAAACTTGCAAATGTACATCAGTAGATAGGGGAATCATAATGCCCTAGTTTCGATAGATAAGCCAATGGGATTGTTGCAATTCTGTCAAATTTCCCTGCATCATATTTTAACCTAATAATTGCCTTTGTTAAGAGAGCCTACTATTTTTATGCATCCGATGTTTTTAAAATGTTTAATTCAATTTTTTTTACTGAGCATCACGAATAAAAGTAATTGTATCATTCGATTTGAACATTTCAGATTTTAATGTCCACGAATTAAACTTTTTATAATAAGTTTTATCTAATTTTAGTTCAGGGTCGTGCATGTAACTTAAATTGGTGATATTGGGCTCGTTTTATCCTGCCATCTCTTGTTTGCTCCCCAGAAGCTTAAGAGAAATAATAATTTAGTTGTCTTTAATTTTCGTACAACACAGTAGATTTCTTGTTAATAAATTGAGTACGATTGGCAAAATTGATAATGTCAAAATATATTTGGTGAGAAATATGTAGCAAAAATTATTTCTTTGCAAATTTTTGAGCGATAAAAATAATTTTATGTAGTTCAATAAGGAATAGCGATAAAGATAAATATTTTAATAAAATGCTAAAACTAAAATATAAAGAACCTAATTTTTTTACTTAATGATATCGAATAAATGTTCTTAATGATAAATTAGTCATAACTATTTATGAAACAATGTATAAAATATCAATTCAGGCAATTCATAGGATAAAATAAAAATATTTTGATATTACACAACAGATTGTTTTGTTACTCATCTGTCAAAATTGTCAATGTCCTATGATTTTTGAAGGTTGTTTAGTGTTTACATACATAGTTTTAAAAATGGAACCTGGGTAACCTGCCAAATGTACATTATTCTAGGATAGATGATTTTTACCGAATGAATTCAAATTCTTTATTTAAGTCTCCTACATGACGTCACATATCCCTTCTCCAAAATTTTATTATTGTTTTTCTCCGGAATTATCAATAATTAAGCTATTTAAAAAAATACGGATATTTTTATTTTTGTACAGAATCATAAAATGGAAAAAAAAATATGGTCATATTGTGAAATTACATGGAATACAATTATGACTTAGTTACCCTGCTTACTTTTGTCTAGGTAAATAATAGCTTAATATCCTGAAATCGGTAATAGTTATTTACGTTGCCAGCGGTGTAAGTTAATCTTTACTGGGTGAGCTGAAAATTTGTGAGGCGAGCGACGAAGGATCGAGCTCTCATAATCCAGTGAGCCCAGTAAAGATTAATTGCACGCGAGCCGTGTACAAAATTTTATTTTCACCTTCATAGCGTTTTTTTATTAATTTATTTTATTCTTCAAAATAAGATTTACTCTATTTTAGAATCAAAGGTAGTTAACGGTGATAGAACCATTTATAGCTAGACGTTGTCAAATGAGTTTCGTCTGTGAATCAAAATGTACTATAAATGTGTATAATATAATAACTCACATAAACCTAATTAAATTAAGTTTGTAATATTTATAATAAAATGCATAAAAATACAATATTTCCTATTATTTTTTACAAAGCTAGCCTTGTTAGTTACTGTAATTGTTTATTTACTTAGCTACCAAGAAGCCTGTAAAGTGACAATTATATAGAAGGTGGAAATAAAATAGTTAATACCAATTTTTTCATATTCTAGTCATTGTACATTAAATAATATTATTATATTATATAGTAATACTTATTTTTGAGTGTAGCACTGTACTTGGAATAATTCTATCAGTATCCAGAATAAATTTTTGTGGAAAATTTCGTAAAAGGAGAACAGTAAAGCTCTGGCTTGGTATTGAATTCAATTAGGTTGAATTGAAGTAGAATAAGATCTCTTTGTTGAAAGGGAAATAAAATAAATGTTCTCTTACGGAAAGAATCGAATAGAAAGCTACTAACAAAACTAATTTTTAATCCAAGATTAAAGGAACATATTGAACTCATGTTCCACTTTACGTTATTGTAAAAATTTATTCGAACATTATTGTTATTTCCTCTGGGATTCGATTTTCTCGATCGACGAATAATACATAAAAAATTCTGCTGTTTTTAAACGATTTGAAGGAACATTTGTAATTAGTTTTTTTATTCTTACTATCGAAAGCAATTAACTAAGAAGTATTATAAGTCTAATTATAAGTGAAATTGGAGTTTCAATTTGGAAAATAGTTTGATATCTGGGGTTCGATTATCCCAGGTTATATAAAGCAAGCAAAATTACTAATGAATAACTGGAAATCTCAATTACATTTATAGTTTATTCGTAAAGTCAATACAAGCGTATAGCTATTTCTAGAAATTCTCTGCTAAAAATTAATGACAAATGATTGCTTTTGATCTTTAACTAAAGTTAATATATCATCGCCTTTTAATCATAGTGTGACTTTGACATTTTACGTCAGTTTTCAGAATATGATATATTTTAGTTTGCGAATAAGAATAGACGCATAATTAGAATAAAGATGACTTCAACCGATTAAAGATTACTTATGAGTATACAATATTTGGGTTGATTCTGTTCACGCACCTGTAAATTTGTATTTTTTTAGCTTACAGATGATCTGTAGGACGATGTTTTCAAATTTACAAGGTAATTCTGATCGTATGTCTGTAAGGAGCTGAGTTACAGAGCTAAAAATGTTCGGTTATGTTTTTTGTAACTAACTTCACATTTGACGTGAAAATACAAAATTGTGAATTTTAAAACGTCACTATTCGTATGATATATGGCGTAAGTGTTATTCTGGAATTCAATAAATAAAAATTTAGAGGAATATTTAGAATTATAATCTTTATATAGATCTTAAGAAAAGTGTAAAAGAAAATTTACAAGAAGCATAACTATTTTCATCATTAAGAAATATACATTAATCTCTTAGAAAAGAAATAAATTAATAAACAGATCCACATTTTTAATGAATTGTAACGTTGTAGTTGTATTTCAATTTTTTTTAATATTAGAAATTTCAAGTTTGTTTAAAATCATATCTGTAAACATAGGTACGGCCATTTTTTTGTCTTTGTAAAAATCTACAGGATCCAGGGTTGGTAAAAATCATGATTTATTTAAAAAAATAAAAAATCATTAATTTTTTCAAAAAATCAAATAATCATGATTTTTTTATTTTTTATTTTTATTTTTTAAAAATATTTATGTGTTACTTATTATACGAAAATGAAATCTGTAATAAAAACAAAATAATTCATATGAATAAAACTAGGAAGAGTAACAAAGAATATTTACTTTTAGTTTCACATTTATATAGGTACTTACATTTTTCTTCAGTTATATGACAAAAGTGATAAAATATCATTTAACTTTAAGATATTATTATATGCAGGACATATTTCGGTTATTCTTGATAGTTTTATAGCAAATAATTTTTTTTTATAATTTGTATTTTTTTTTTGGATATTTGATAAAAATTAATGATTTTTTTTAAATCAAATGATTTAAATCAAGATTCGAATTAAACGAAGTGTGAGATCTGGGGTTCAAATTTCAGCTTTATCAATTTTTACAAAGGCTGTAGGCTAAAAATCTACACCATTAAAATGCTAGTAAAATTCGCCACGAAATAAATACCTTAGATACTTGAAGCCATATTCCATATATGTAGGTATATTGTACTACAGATAATCTAATTAGGTAAAGAAACTGAATAATTTAGTGACTTTTTATTGATAAAACGAATCTATTGTTATCCTGAAACGATTATACCATATAGAAAATTGAATAGGTTAATCGTTGTATTGTTAAATTATTAAGTGTAATACTTATATCGTTATATCTTTCATGAGAAAGGAGCTTAAAAAGTACATTCAACTTTGCACTCAATTTTTGGTCGTGAAAAATTCATTTTAATAAAAGTTAAAACCTTCTAATTCCTGTAATAAATTCCCCCAAAAATCAGAACAGCTATTAAACAAATTCCACTGTTCATCCCTCACAAAATAATTGTTGCGTGTGACGTATGGCGTCCATGGTCGTTCATTTTTTATTGCAACATTTTTTGTTTTACCACTGCTGGCTTGATGAAAAATAAACGCATAATTACGGCTGAAATCCGGCTTAGCAGACCTCGTAAAAACTCACATGGATTCGGGAACAGTTTCCCGACTATTCGGATAGACAAAAACTGCTAATCTCAATTTGGAGGAAGGAAATTCGAACCGGAAAAGTTCGGGAGGAAATTGTTCCACTCAAAGGGTAGACGTATTTTATTTATGATAAAATAACTTTGTTTAGCTGATTTTTACGTCAATTATGTTTGCGAAACTTCGAGAAAGTTTCGGAAAAAACTGCTTTGAATTTTTACGCCCTATCTAGAAAATAAAAGATGTTTTGTGTTTTATTATCTGAATTGTCTGCTAAAAACAATAAATATAATAATATGTTTTGAAACAAGTTTGATAAAAGTAACTTTACTCACAATTACAAACAAATAACTAAATACCAAATTCACATTTAATTCGGATTAAATTTTCTGGTATTAGTGCTATTCATAAAACAGAATAAGAGTAAAATTCGAAGTTAGAGAAGGAAATTATTAAAATAAAAACAGAGAAAGCACAAAATAGTATATGTAAAAATATTAGTTAATAATATTGTATAATTGAAAATATATATAAAAATAAATATAAATTTAACGAACACAATTTTTTGCCGTTTATTCTAGTCGAATTCTGACAACTCAATAATACATAGCAACTAAAAACATATCGTAAAACATTTTATTGAACAACACCTACTACTTTCTTTATGAAGCAAGCAAAGGGCACTACACAAGCCCTCCCCAAGAAAGGAAGTAGTAGGTTGTAAAAAATCAAAAAAATTAACAATATAACGGAATGACAGTTGTGTCATTGAGGTTGCTGAACTGTGTTAATCAAAATGATTGATATAAGCTGGTTTAAGTCTATCTATTGACACTGTTTCTATCTTGTCATCTATAAGAATTTTAAAAAATTTATCATATCTTTTGACAACTTTGAAAGGTCCATTATATGCTGGTTTAAGAATGGGACCAATAGTGTCATTTCTAATTAAAATATGGGAAGTTTTGAATAAATCTGGATGGATGTTGTGTGATGTTTTTGTTGATAGTCTTGTAGTGATTGGAGTAAATTTATTGATTGTGTTTTTTAATAGTGTTAAATATTGATTTGCTTCTGCTTTATTTAATATGTTATGTTTAGTTGTGGGAATTAATTCTCCAGGAAATTTAAGGTTCGTGCCGTACACGAGTTCTGCAGAACTACAATTTATATCATTTTTTACGGAGGATCGTATTCCAAGAAGGACCAACGGAAGGAAACTGATCCATTGTGAAGGATTTTGAAAGGTTTTTAAGGAAGTTTTTAATTGTCTGTGAAAACGTTCAATAATGCCATTTGATTGAGGGTGATAAGCTGTTGTTTGTATATGATGTGTTCCTAAAAGTTTTAGTAGTTTTTGAAAAAGAGAGGAATTAAATTGTTGGCCTCTATCAGATGTAATTGTTGCTGGTACACCAAACCGTGATATCCAACCATCAAGTAGAGCTGTTGCAACTGATTGTGCAGAACAATCTTTTAAAGGTATTGCTTCAGGCCATCTGGTGAAACGGTCGATGCAAGTAAGAAGGTAAGAAAAACCTTGTGAATTTGGTAACTTGACTAAGTCGATATGAATTGAACTGAAACGTGAAGTTGGAGTTGTGAATTGAAAAATAGGTGATTTGGTGTGTTTAACTATTTTAGCTTTTTGGCATTGTAAACACTGTTTTGTTTTGTCAGTTAAATATCTTTTCATATTTTTCCAAATGAATTTTGAAGTAATTAATTTAATTGTTGATTTAATTCCCGGATGTGAGAATGAATGAAAATGTTTGAATATAAGATTTTGGAATTGTTTTGGTATGTATGGTCTGTAAGTGTTTGTTGAAATATCACACCATAATTTAACATCTGTTTTAGGTAGAGATATTTGTTTAAATATTAAATTTGTATTTTTGTTTTCGAGTAACTCTTGTAATTCCTGATCATATTGTTGCATTTTTGCAATCTGATTATAGTCTATTTGACTATTTGAATATAGGATGTTTATGGAAATGCGAGAAAGGGCATCCGCAACTGGATTATTTTTGCCAGAGATGTGACGTATGTCATTTGTGAACTGAAAAATGTAATCTAATTGCCGCATTTCGCGAGGTGAATAAGTATTATTGCTGGCTATTTTTGTAATGAAAGTTAGAGGTTTATGATCAGTTAAAACAAAAAATTCTTTACCTTCAAGGAAATATCTGAATTTTTTTATCGCTGAAAATATAGCCAAAAGTTCCCTACTAAATGTGCTGTAACGTTTTTCAGTCGAGTTAAAAGTTCGCGAAAAGAAAGAGAGTGGTTCCCATTGATTATTGACGAATTGTTGAAGAACAGCACCGATTCCGATGTCTGATGCGTCAACCATAATATTAATTTTTGCACCGTGTATTGGAAAAGAAAGATTTGTTTCATGTGTTAGTTTAGTTTTAATCATATTAAAGGCTCTAGTAGCTTCCTTAGTCCAAATTATTTCTTTAGAACTATTTTTTTTGTTATCTAATAGTTTGTTGATTGGATGTAAAATAGTAGCGCAGTTTTTGATGAAGCGATGGTAAAAATTTACTAAACCAAGAAATTCTCGTAGTTGTTTTTGTGTCTTTGGCATTGGAAATTTATAAATACTATCTACTTTTTCATGTACAGGTTTGATTCCGGAAGGAGAAATGTTATGTCCTAGAAATAATATTTGATTTTGACCGAATTGACATTTATCTTTGTTGATGAAAATACCAAATTTTTGTAATCTGTCAAAAATAATTTTTAGGTGTTCATAGTGACGTTCCGGAGAATTGCTAGCAATGAGTATGTCGTCTATATAAGCGAAACAAAAGTCTAAACCTCTCGTGACGATGTCAATGAAACGTTGAAAAGTTTGAGCGCTGTTTCTTAAACCGAACGGCATAACTATGTATTCAAAAAGACCGAATGGAGTTGTAATTGCTGTTTTGGCTATTGATTCTTCATCCATTGGTATTTGATTATACGCCTTTACTAAATCTATTTTAGAGTAAATTTTTGAATTTTGTAAGTTTGCCGTAAAATCTTGTAAATGAGGAAGTGGGTATCTGTCCGGAATCGTTTGTGAATTGAGAGCTCTATAATCTCCGCAGGGTCGTAGTTCTCCCGATTTTTTTCGAACTAAGTGTAAGGGTGAAGCCCAGCAACTAGAAGAAGGTCTTATTATACCCATCTCTAGCATATTATTAAATTCTTTTTTGACTTCCATCAATTTTTCAGGAGCTAGACGGCGTGGTTTTGCAAAAGTTGGGGAACTGGTAGTAGTTATACAGTGTTTTACTTTATGTTTGATTTGACATTTTGAATATAATTTATTTGTTAATAGAGAAGGATAATGTGAGAGTAATTCTGAGTAAGATTGTGGTGAAATAGGAGTTTGGGTTTTTTTATGAAGTGTATTTTGTTTGTGTATTGATCCGATTCTAAAACTTGTTTCTTTGACATATTGACAGTTAATTTGAAATGTGTCAAAAAATCTGCTCCGATTATTGAGCATTGAACATTTGCAATAACAAATTTCCATGTAAAAGGTTTTGAAAGACCGAAATCTAATGTCAAAGTTTTGAAACCGTATGTGTCAATAGATGACTTATTGGCAGCTTGTAAAGAAATAGGTAACAATTTCAGTTTAGATTCATTAAATGCAACCTTAATGACACTAACCTGAGCACCGCTGTCCACCAGGAAACGTTGCCCAGACGTTCTGTCCGTCAAATAAAATAGTGTTGCAGATACATTAAGATGATGACAACTGGAAATACAAGGTATTAATTTTGTATTAGTTGAAATTTTTATAGCAGTTTCGTTGAGAAGAACCTTTTTCTTTTTGAAAGAATCTTCCATGTTGCAGGGTGGTGTGCATTTCTTGGCGTTGCTTCCGAATTTCTTGTGGTACCAACAGAGAGAAGGTGATTCCGTGGTCAGAAGTTCTAGTTGTGACTGCAACTTCTTGACATCTTCTGATAGTTTTTTGATAGAAATTGTTTCCTGCGAGATCGATGCTATTGAAGGTTGGGAAATGCTCGCGATTTTGTCTGCGACTTCTGCCTTCTCTTCAAGGGAACAGTGCAACAAAGAAGAAATAATGGATTGAGTTGATAATGGTAATTTTTGCATGAACAGTTCTTCGAGGATAGTTTCGTCAAGTAGCTTCCCTGAGACCAACTGACGCATGTATCGTAGGACTTGTGAAGGCTTTTTGTCGTCAATAATAGAAGATGTTAATAGTTGTTGTAGCTTTTCTTTTTCAGAAATACTTAATCGTTGAATCAGTGCCTTTTTAATTACAGAGTACGGTTGTTCCACTGGAGGTGCAATGATTAAGTCTCTTACCTCAGCGGCAAACTGTGGGCCTAAGGCACTAATTAGTCTTACGAATTTGCTTCTCTCTGAAGTGATCCTCTGAGAAGCGAAAATAGCTTCAACTTGAGAAAACCAAAGCTCTGGATCGGCCGGCCAAAATTCAGGAATCTTAAAAGAAGTGGAGAGGGTCGAAAGTTGAACAGATTCGGCTTCCGAAGGATGAAGTGGTAGAGAGTCATGGTGTACATCTTCCATGACGAAAACGAAGGTGCGAAGATTCAGTTCGGGGTCACCAATGTAAAAATATTAGTTAATAATATTGTATAATTGAAAATATATATAAAAATAAATATAAATTTAACGAACACAATTTTTTGCCGTTTATTCTAGTCGAATTCTGACAACTCAATAATACATAGCAACTAAAAACATATCGTAAAACATTTTATTGAACAACACCTACTACTTTCTTTATGAAGCAAGCAAAGGGCACTACATATATTATACACTGAGGGACTAAAGTGTATGATTTAATATGGCTCTTGAAATAATCACTTGAGAAATTAAAGACATTTTAGCCCTATTTTTTGCGCATGTACATTTTAAGATAATAATTATTTGGTTAAATTTATATAACTGTCATATACATGACAGCTTGGAAAATAAAAAATCATTATGCACATTTTTCTGGTAAGCTATAGGCTAGGTTACATACACATATACATATTTGTTTTTGTGGTAACATAATGCTTGTCACTTCGTTCCTCTTCCTCTTCGATTGATAAAATATCTTTACCGATCTTAATACTTAATATACTACTTCCGATTTTTAACATATATTTCAATCTTCCATTGGTCTTGAAAATAAATAAATACATATATTTAATTACTACATTATAAAATTAAATAGGATTACTTTAATGTTTCTATACCATGTAGTACCTATTACCATAGCTCATACACAAGCATTAAGCTTCTATGAGAAAAATTGTTTATTTTTTTTTGTCCTCATGAACTGTAAACTTAACAATCACACATCGTTGACCTCTATGGTAGTTGCGATTTTACACATGCGCGGAACTTTACCGCACTCAGTAAAGTAATACGCACCCACATTTTTAAGTTTTAAGAGACCACTAATAAATAAAGCTGCTTTGTAATAATAAAGAGTACTTACAAAAACGCTAGCTACCGCAGTTCATCGTTCAATAATAATAATAATAAATAAATAAATAAATAAACCTGAATTTCTTTTAATTTAATCTGCTGGCGCCATCTGTTAGCATACAATAATAATCAGTGAGAATGTCAAAATATTCAATGAATGACTAACGAGAATTGATTATTTTATTTAAAATATATGGAATTAATTTTAATAATGTTAAAAACGGTAAGTAATATTAGAATCATTCATGTAGTCTGTTTAGGACTAGATATATGTAGGAATCAATTATAATAGTCTACCTAACCTTAATTTTTTGATAGCAGCTTACTTGATGACAAGAATGGTTTAATGTTAACAAGCAAAATTTATAGAAAATTCATATTTTAATAGATATCTCGGACAAAAAATTTAATACATTATGTGTGCGTTAGGTATTTGTACAACGCTCGGTTTTATTGCAGCACTCCGCTGCGCGTCGTGCTTCAATATGAAACCTCGCGTTGTAAAATAACACCTACCGCACGTATAATGTAAATAACTATTACAAATGTATTTATATTGGAAAAAATAAACTTATTATTATTATTATATCTATGATTGTTATGAGTATCATAACAGCCGCAGATGTCGTTTTTAAATCAGACCCCGTTTAATGTTTCAGCTTGAGAAGTTGTGAGTCAAATATAATTTTCTTCAAATGTCAAAAATTGTGACTTGATTCACAAGATACAAATTAGTGCCGCTTTTATGACGTTTGAATAAAATTTACTTATTAACGTCAAGTAGTAAAGTGACAATATTTTGGAATAAATAGCTAAAGAATAATTATAAAAAAGTAATATTTAAAAAAGGTTCAATCTGTCATTCATAGTCAAGAAATAACTTTTTAATAAATTGTGTGAAATTTACTCCTACTAAAATTTTATCAATAAGATGTTTGTGTCATTGTAATCCCGTAATCCGTGTTGTGGAATAATCACGCAGGTTATGAAAATGGAAGCGAGGAAAGGATTAGTTCCTCACCTACTTCTTACTCTTTCTTCTCACGTTCACAGACAAGGCCTTCCATGATAATAGCCAACTAATTTCATCACAGAGAAAGTGAACATTATTACGTGTTCCTTACACATATCTACGTCTACGTTCTTATTATGAACACATTGAAAATATAGAGCAGAGATTCTACCAGGGCCGTATTTAAGCTCAGGCTACCTAGGGGCCCGCACATAAAATAAACTTCTTTTTAAAATATTTAATACATTTAAATATAAAATGTGGTGCGAGCTCTCCATAAAAGACTCAAAGTTCGACGCAGTTATTTTATGTGGACTAATTTGGTCACAATTCGCTTGAACTCTTCGGTGGATAGGACAGCTGATAGGTGATAACTTCAAACCTCCATTTTAGAAGACAGACTCAATGTTTTGACTTGAGCATAGAAAGTGATATTTTAATTTCTAAGTCTAATTATTTAAATTATGTATTACTCATTACTGCATTAAAGATTTCAACGGAAATAGAGGTCTTGACCATCTATGAATCCATTTTACCTAGTTTCGGCGTGACGTATATAGGTATTTAGCATCACTCAAAAATGATTAGTCGTAGAATGCTGAAATTTTGTATATGGGGCTATAACATCTAGTTCTACACCTCCCTTTTTTATTGCTTTATTCGAAGATTTTTTAAAAATTTTTCGCATAACTCAAACATTTTATATGTGCCAAAAGGGCACTTTACTCGAAGTAAAAAAAATAAATAATTAGAAATGTGGGGATCAACATTATCGGCTGTTGCCATACATGTGAAATTCAGTTCCCGAAGCCGATTCTAAGGGGCGCTAAAATTTGTTTTACGAGATAATAAGGTAAATATCCAATCTTCTACAAATATATTTCCTTAATTTATGGTTTAACGTTTTGAAACGTCAGTCAGTTCTGAAAAGTGACATTTGACGAATATATCTCAAAATTAGAAAAATCCACTGCTTCCCTTTTTTTGAGAACAGAAATAACGTTCTATTTTTTTGTTTAAATTTTTAAAACACAAATATTATAATTATACATTATTGGAGTATTGTCGACCGCGTAAAATTATGCGATATTTCCATTGCGCGATTTCGCGTCGCGTTGTGCCAAAATTAAAATCTCTCAAACCTGTAAGTAAAAAGGGGTATAAATGTAACAAGAAAATTTAATAATAAAATATACGAGAAGCCAATATTATGAGTAATTTGGTGGCGCTGTTTATTATTTAATAAAAAAATATATTTAATATTGACATGAAATGATATACTCCACAAAAAAATAGTTGAGAAAAATAATGAAATTGTTATGAACTTAAAAAAAATATATTGCTACTACAATATTGTTAGTAGAATAAGATATTTTATTTCAAGTTTTAAATTTCACCTTCTCCTTCAGTACCTATTGCTCCAATATTATTTCTTTCATATATTTTTTTAATTACTATAGTTATGTTATCTTCATCACAATGGGATTCTGTTTTCATTTTAAATTTATTAATTTCATTGTTTTGTTTTTTGGCGAGAAGTATAAAAAATAATATTAATATTTGTAAATACCTACTAGCAGTATTGTTTAAATATATTTTTTTAATAGTTACACAATTTTACTACATGGTGTTTTCCGTATTCAAAATGTCCCGTTTCTTCACTAAATCGAACCGTATCTCAACTTCAAACTAATTATACGTAACTTCGGCCATCCCGTGCACTTGGTAAATATGAGTGCGTAGCCAAGTAATCACGTCCACACTTCGTGCTGTTTGTCAGCAAACAAGACAAGTGCGACCGTAACTTGGTTACGGAAACAAGAGCCACCGTAAACACCAACACGTGCGACTCTTGCTCAACTAATCTCATTGCTAATACAACAAGATGTGGCGGGACAACTGCGAATACTTAATGCGAGGGAAGCGAACAAGAGAGTATTGTTTATTGAAATTGAAATGCTTTCTATAAGTGCTTCTTGGGAATAGAGTGAACTGGGTATTGTAGCTGATTAATTGATAGTCAAATTCAGGAACAACGAACAGGTAATGTTTCACTCTATTGTACAGACTGTAGGCATAATGTTTCAAAGATTCAAGATTATGATTTATAATGATATTTTGGTTTGTTAGTACACAATGGGATTTTCCATAATTTTTTTAAGTATACCTCTCGCCACTCAGTAACTGAGGTATTGGAATCATTGAATCATTCTAAAAGTCCCTAGAACATGATTTTAATATTTTTACACTTGGCTTTAAGTGCCTCTTGGGAATACAGTGAACTGGCTATATTGTTGCTGATTAATTGATAGTCAAATTCAGGAATAGAGGAACAGGTAATGTTTCACTCTATTGTATAGACTTTTAGGATAATGTTTCAAAGATTCCAGATTATGATTTATAATTCGTACAAAATAGGATATTCCATATCGTCTCTTGATTTTTACCTCTCGCCACTCAGTAAGAGAAGTATTGGTATAATACTAAAAATTGAATAGTAAGTTTTCAATGGATAAGCACATTTTGAAGTCTCGAGAACACCCATGGGCGCCGAACTTTCAAAATTTCTTTCGGGGCAAATTTTTTTATATTGACCAAAATAAAAATTACAAGAAAAAAGAAATACTAGAACGAGTTTTTTAGATTGCTATTATTCTTGACCCACCAAAAACCAGAGCATAATCCAGAGAAGGCAAAACTGCTCTAAAATGTACTCAGATTTCAGTAGGCTTGAATTAGAGCAAATACTTGAAAATGCTCTAATTCCCCACTGAAACCAGAGCACAATCTAGAGCAGCCAAAACTGCTCCAGAATTTTCTTTGGTTTTAGCAGACCAATAATTAGAGGAAACAATCTTAAGTGCTCTAATTATTGAAATCAGAGCACAATACAGAGCAGCTAAAACTGCCCCAGAATTTGTTCTGGTTTCTACAGGCCAAGAATTAGAGCAAATAAATCGGTGTGTTCTAATTCACGATCTCTTTCTTTTTTATTTACATTTTATGTTATATAATATTGCTTTAAAGTATCGTACTAAAAAATAAGTTACAAAATTATGACATCCGTAGGTTCTTGTGTGAAGTTATCCACGTGTAGATTCTAGATCCCAAATATTGTGGTTTGGTGCATTTGAAAGTTGGTAAAGTGAATAGTCTGTGATTTAAAGGATTGTGTGCCACTATACAGGGTGTTAATACTAAGTTGTAACACCCAAAAACGGCAATTAGAACTCACTGAAACAAGCAACTTTTCTTAGATGAAATTTTTGATTTGGAGCCCCAGTTCATAGTTATTGGTGTTCTTCTGTTTTTCGAAAAATTGTCATTACTTCCTTATTTTAAGGAATATTAAAAAATACAAAACATTTAGCATTTGCTTTCGGCTCTCTAAAATATTTGTATTTAGAATTATTTTCTATTTTATAAAATAACAAAATGGCGACCGATCAAAAATTTCAAAACCAGATATTTTGAAAACCAATCGATCGATTTTTTAAAATAAAACATTTATATCAGTATAATTCTGTTCCCATTGGCTGACTTTTCAAGTGTTGGTATTGCATATTGCATCAAGATTGGTTAAAAATTAGTTGTTGAAAGTTATCATTGCATCTTTTTAAAACTTATTCTCTTTGTGAAGTCTATATTTATTTTGTATTTCAGGTATAATTCCTTTTAGGACTTTTATTCTCCGTTTTGTTTGAAAGTTATGCTTTTAATATAGTTTGATGAATAAAGTATAAATGTAGATGTCGCCTGTTAATTTCCGTAATCAGCAAAGCGATTAAAGTAGAAGTGTGGAAGGTATTCCAAGTTGAAGAAATAAAGTCTTTGAGAAAGAAATTCCCAAGAATAACTGCACTTCCAAACTCCATAACGTCGCGATTTCGTTCTCGCTTCCTCAATGTAAATGATTATTGGAATAAACCAACCAGTCAATTCAACTTAATTCCAATTTACAAAACTTAATCTCTCTTTAATTAAAACTCTAAAATAAATCCGTTCCTTATTAAGGATAAGGAAGACTGGTTTAATTAAAATTGTGGCAAATAGACGAAAAGGACGAACTCAAAATTATTTGTAACAAATTATTTTTCAATAATAATATAATTTAATCACATATTATTAAGACGTGTAGTCGTTAAAAATCTTTGCCATTTATTTCCTACAAAAACGTACTAGCTAAAATGTATATAGCGTAGTATTCTAAGTATAAATAATTAAATATATCAATAAAGAATTTTGTGATAAAGTATATACCTAGAATTTTATTGTCTCATATTTTGTATATTCATTTATTTTGTACCTATTCTAATTTTAATTATTTTGAAAAGTGAAGTTTTCTGATACTTTCTTTCTACTTTTATGACAGAATAATTGACAAATGGACGCTAAATGTACAATCAGATTGCGTCACATTTGTTTATAAATCAAGTGCAGAAACGATCGGTTACCGGATGAGTGATAAAAAGGTTCCGGGAACCTAATTTACGAAAGAGGTTTATACAATATTTTTTTGTACGAAAAACATAAAATCAATAATTAGTTTTTTTTGTACAAATACGAGTATGTTAATTTATAACACTATCAAGATGACAGCATCTTTTGCTAATATTTGTACACCAAATGCATTATATTTATTATTCCAAAGTAAAATTCAGTTAATAATCCATTATTTTGTTTTATTATTATTAAGCAAAAGGATATTTGATAAATTGTACTTTTTCATTATAAATATAGTTCATAATAAACATTTTAGAAATGAAACTATCGAAATTTTCCGCAGATTAATTTAGTGGAGACATGGAAAACTGAGATTTCAGATGTTGCTTAGGCTACGCGAAACAACAGATTTTAATTTATTGTAAGAGCACAGAATTGGTTTATACAGAAGCGACAGTAAGGCAGAGAAACAAAAATTAGAGAAATGGGGGAAGGCACAAATTTAAAGGTCTACACAATGCTTCAAGGTCATAGACCTGAATGGGGTGTCGCTTCTGTATGTAACTATTCTGTGCTAACTACAAACAGTATAAATTCTTGTTAGTCATTTTAATGTGACCAGCATTACAAGCATGTATTCCAGTAAATATGGCAACATCCAAATGTTAAGATATTGTACAATATTTATTTGTGTATCAAGGGACTAAATTTATAATTTTAATATTTTATTACGCATATTGAATTTTTGCTACGAGCCAATAGCCGAGGAGAATAAACCATGTGAGTAATAAAAAATACTTTAGTCCTTAGATATATATTATATTTCTTCCGAAATCGTTAAATTATTAATTAAAAACGTAAATAAATAGCATGATGTGTAAAACGTCAGCTAGCTATTGAGACGGAGATGGCTGTAATAACAAACGTACTGTCAAAGTGTCAAATACTTATATATAATTTTCATTTATGTTTACACCTGTAGTGGGATCACGCCGAATAGAATTCTATATTTTTGACATTACACTTGGCGATTATCGCTTTAAAACTACATATTGGTATCACGCCGAAAAATCGCTTGTTTTCCCTCGTTCCCGTTCCCCACCGATAGTATCGCTTTGAAACGCGAATTTTTTCCTGTCGTTTTCATCTTTTGTCTCTCTTTTTCACGGCCCTTTTACTATGTTCTGTCTCTATCTTGTTTAAACTGACTATTCGTGATTATTGAATCTAAGTAGTTTGGTAAAATATGGATTAGTTCTGTCAATTGCATGACGTTTTGAATTATTTACGTTTATCTTACACATGAGAGTTACAGCGGATCATTGGGCTTTGTTGCTCGATTTTTGATGGTCTACAATAAGCTGGCTAATTTCATTTACACATTTACTTATAGTATTTTGTGCCATGGATAGAACAAAACTATGTCCTATCGATCTTTGATAAGATCCTGTGGCAAAGAAATATAATGCTGCGAAAATTCTTAAAATTGATGATACGGAGTTCGTATGTGTGGATTGCGACATATGAGGCACTAATTGTTGTAGTAAATAAAAAACCATATCCTTTGTTAGTCTATATAGTTCTACAAATCGTGTATCCGGAACTGAAAATGGGTCGCATTATTTCTCATGATTCTTCACGAATATTTTGTCTTCTTTCTTCCTCTTCTACTTGTTGTAAAATGAATATTTTCACGGGTAACATCTACTTATAATTAAATTTAGGGACATAAATGATTTGTAACATAAATATATTTAAAATGATTACCTTCTTTGTTCAAAATATAATTTTTTAAAACGTCTCTTTGATCTGTCAAGTTGACACATTCGTAATTGACGCGCGAATATTCGGAAAATGATCAATGTTTACTGAAAAGGTAGTAGTATTTCCGAAAACACACGAAGTACAATTCTACTATCGCTTGCGACATGGCATGCTACCAAATATGATTTCGACTCGCTTTTTTTGTTTGACATTAGAACTATAGAATTCTATTTGGCGTGATCTCTACACTGCTTAGACGTCGTCTGCATGAAATCAGATAAATTATTATCAAATGTAAATAATAAATAAATTCACCAATAATATTACAGAATGATATGTTTCTTATTTTAGGCAGTGCTAAAATAAATTGCAAAAATACTAATAATAATACTATTAAAATATAGATTAATTCAGTTTGATAGATCAGTCCATAAAGTTAAATTTTGACATAAGAGTCTGTAAAGTTTTTCTATAGTTACTACTATAGCCTACGGCTAACTTCACGGAGAGATATCGTGTACTTTACTATCGATTTCGAAAAAAAAGCATAAATTTTTACACAAACAATCAATAATATAAGAAAATACACATGAATTTTAATATGAATTAAATAAATAATATATGTTATTCTAGTTAGGCATTTAAATGTGACCAGCATTACAAGCATGTATTCCAGTACATGTGGCAACATACATACATATATTTAGATATTGTACAAATATGTATTTTGACTTCTTTGAACATTTTTTGAGAAAACATAATATAAATCGTATAAACAAATAATAAATTCTGAACAAAAATTTATTTCTCTTAGTGAAACCCCACCATACAGAGAAAATAAAAAATGAGAACAATAAATTCTAAATAATAAAACAATACATTTTCTTTATTTATTTACAAAAACAAATTTTGTTATCTACCCCATTTTCATTCAACGCCTTTACGATCCATTTTGTTTCAGGAAAAATGGCACATCAACCCCAGATTTTCACTTGTCCTTTTCTTTCTCCGCAGCCTACTATAAAACGTTATTTATTTAACTCCACATAACTTCATTCCCAATTCAAAATGGCGACCACATTTAAATTTCATATGCTGACGTATTAGTTCGTTAGCATTGTAGCGCCTCTTGCGGCCGTCGCGTGAGGTGTCTTACACTTCCGGTACACACCGGAAACCGGAATAATTTCCGCGGGATTCAAACGGAAATGGGGGTTGGAATATTTTTAAATTCGATTTGGGTTGAAACGGTATACGAAAACAGTGAAATTTTTACCATAATTAATCGGTTTGTTAGCATTTTATACTGAACAAAAATTATAAATATATTGGGATAATCATTGCATGGTAATATTTTCAATAAAATAATGCATTTTATATATAAATAAAAATTATATTGTTAATTATTAAATAAAGTATTAAAATTTTATTAAAAATATATTTTTGTTTCAAAATCTATTTTAAATCTTATAAAATATTAAATATATTATTGTTTATTAAGTGTTCAAATTTGATTAATCTCTAACCTATCTTCAATTTTTCAAATATAACATAACTTATTATATTTTTATTATATTACATACGTCTTTTGACAGTTAAACTACCTTATCCTAATACATACATTTTCTTTGTTTTTAAAACAAAATTACTCGTTTGTTTATTTTTCTGTCAAAGTCTAACCTTACTTCTATATAATCTAAAACTTTATCATCCAAATTTAACTATATAGTTAATCATTTTAAATTATTTTAAAGTTATGGCTAATTAAATTTTTTCAAATAGAATTTATCTTTTGGCAGTTTATCTAACGAAACCCTAATTACAAATAATTTCTTTTTTTAAAACAAAATTACACTTTTGTTTTTTCTGTCAAAATATAACCTCAATTACTTAACCTCACTTCTTTATAACCTACAAATTTTAATACTCTCTATCATTTATATTTTACTATATAACCATTTTAAATAATCTACAGTATAAACTTGAAAAAACAGCAAATTGAACACCCTGTAATTTCTATAAATATTTATTCACTTGTTTCCAACCTGTCAAAATCCTAACCTCTAACCTCTAACCTCTAACCTCTACCTTCTAACCTAACCTCACCCTGCCATGCGCCATGACACTGCAGCACAGCAAGACATGGCCCGTAGGGACACTAGCAGTGGCGCAGCTACGGGTGGGGCGCAGTGGCCGCTACGCCGCTCTCAGAGTGGAGCCGCCACCACCTGGGGCACCGGCTCATGGAGAGTTAACAAGGGCGTTGTTGCTGGATCCTTCCAGAAGGCTGGATAGCGTGGGGTCGGTTACTGCTGAGACGGTGTCGACCGTTTTGGATGAGGAGGAACTGTGTCCTATACACAGCAAGGTGAGAATTAGGGTTGTTATTGGGTATATTAAATGCGCTAATTTTAAATTTTTATTGTTTTAGTAAAGTCTATTTAAGGGAGGATTTTTTTCTGCTGTATACTGAAGTGTTCGCGCACTCATTATTCATTTATTATTCTGTAAACTCTGCCGTCAGTTGGCAAAATATAAAATTGCAATAAATCCGTCTTAATTTTTAAGAAATATATAAGCAATCTTTTCTTAGGGCGGATTCATGCAGACATTTAATTTTAATTTTCATTCAATTTACATTTATTTTATAAGTTTAGTGTTTGTTATCTTATGGAAACATACATGCATCACATTTACATTTAATTCTCATTTTCATTTAAGTTGAAAGATGGCCAACTTTTATCTTATAAATTAAATGAGAATTAAATATAAATGGCGCATGCGTAGACACCCTTCTCAACTGTCAGAAACAATATAACCTAATTGTAATGCATAGTAATAAAGTCTGGAAATAGATATAAAATGAAGCAGAATGAGTGAATTTGATGCGACATTAATCGAACTTGTTCATAAATATTCTTTTATTTACGATAAAAGAGAATTACTGTTTAAAAATAAAGATGCAAGGAAGAATGCCTGGCGGAGTATTGGAATTGAATTTTCGTCAAGTTGCCTATTAATTGGCCGAACTGCGAATCTTCTTCGGCGCTTTTTTTGTATATTTTAATTGCAGCAAATACATTATAATATAATAACATTTCGTCTTCACTATCGTCGAACATTTTTGTCATGGATAGAATACACTAGATACGCATGGCATTTATTTTTATTGATAAATGTTGCATGAATGCTTCATTTATCGAAAGATAAATTGAAAATAATTGTGTATATAAATGAAAATTAAATGTAAACGTAAATGTTTGCATGAATCCGCCTTTAAATTCTCCTTTTTTTTCATTTCTTTTATAATCGTTAATATAACGTTTATTTATTTAGGGGAAGTGTAAAATAATTGAAACACTAATATTTCTTTAACTAAGTTTAATAAAAGAAATATGAATTATAAAAGATAATAAAAATAAGTAACACTACGCACTATTTATATAGATGATATTTATATCACCAACTATTTATTTTCACAACGCGTACTAATATCAGACTGTTCTCGCGATCTCCTGCTCGGAGTTTATATAGTAGAACAATTAAGTTCAGAAATGTTCTCGAACCCTCTGGATAACAGAACTATAGAAGCGAGCGAACCATTCGTGAATGGTATATGTTTCATTATATGTCGGTAGTTTCGTTTTGTATATTTCATTCAATATTATACTTGTATCGTAATTATTTAATTTATTTATTATTGCTAAATTTGTCCCTTTACGATTTCAATCACATATTTTTTTTATAAAATATTTGTGATTTTGGTTTTGTTTAAGGAACAACAGCGAAAATAATTCCTTAAGTATCATTATTTATCAATAATTTTATTAGTAACTCCACTTTTAATTTTAATTGCAATAAATTTATGTACTAAATCATTTCCGTGTACTTATCATAATAATGAATTTATTTACCGTTTTATTAGATGTAGCAATCAGAAAATGCAAGTTCCTTTTTTAGAACTTAAATTCAATAAACATTTTTGTTGTTAATATTTATATGATTATTAATCAGTAGATATTAAAAAAAATAAAAGCGTAGTCCACTTACTGTTATCATCTAAAATTAGTAATACTTATTATTATTTTTTTTGGCTCTCTTCAGCTTGGTTTTAAATTTGAATAGCAGTAGTTTGAAATAAAAAACGTAATAGAAAAGTTGCGAAATTAATGGTGGGTTAACAAAATTAATGAGAGTGCCCTTTCGGTATGCAAGTGAGTTGCAGCGAGGCAAACAGGGTCACGTGGTCACGTCAAGGTCCCTGACCCTCCAGATCTGCGCATTCGTACCCCCTCCAGAACAGATTGTCGCCATATACAACAATACTTAGCCTTTCCATCCAATAACGTGCAAAATATGAGGTGTTATCCTACGCGAATGAAAAGAGAAAACGAAATGCTCGAATAAAAACATCCTTACGCCTGTCACACTCAATACAAAATTCATTTCTTTTATTTATTATCAAAGTAGTGGGCGGTTTTCATATAAATCAGAGTTTTATTGTTAATATATAACAAACGGGCAGCGGTGGTTCACTTGGTTAGCGCGTTCTGATTAAAATTAGGCGGAGTGTGAGATCTGGGGTTCAAATTCTAGTTTTGCCATTATTTATCATATAATAATAGCCATGAATTTATTAATGACAACAATTGAAACTCGTATTATTATGATTTATTGTTTGTACAATCGAATAATAAGTCAGAATTATTGTACCTCCTTCCATTGTCAAAGTACTTATTATTTATACAAATTTTCATTTAAAAATTCCCTCTAGTACAGTCACAATTTCAAATTGAATGGGATATAGAATATATATTTCAATAGAATTCCATATGATCGGTAATAATGCGCGTCTCAGGATATACCGGGGATCCTGAAATGCTAGCACTCAGTCCCGCTCTGCGGGGCGCCGGGACGGTAGTGGGCCTTCAGGTCTCCGCCCCGCCTCGTGGTCTGGCTAGGTCGCTAGGCCGCCTTCCAGGGCATTTGATACCCTGAAGGTGATCTAGTTTAGTCGGCCAGGAATTAGAGCACACTTCAGCGTGTGCTCAAATTCTTGACCTGTTGGAATCAGAGCATATTCTGGAGCAGATTTAGCTGCCCTGGATTGTGCCCTGGTTTCAGTGGATCAGGAATTAGAGCATTCTGAAGTATTTGCTCTAATTCTTGGTCTGATGAAACCAGAACATATTCTGGAGCAGATTTGGATGCTCTGGTTTCAGTGGGTCAATAATTAGAGCATTCTGGAGTGTTTTCTCTAATCCTCGGCCTGTTGTTGTGCTTTGGTTTCAGTGGGTCAGACACTAGAGCATTCTGGAGTGTTTGCTCTTATTCTTAGTCTACTGAAATTAGAACACATTCTGGAGCAGATTTGGCTGCTCGAGATTGTGCTCTGGTTTCAGTGGGTCAGGAATTAGAGCATTCTGGAGTGTTTGTTCTAATCCTTGATCTGTTGAAATCAGAACACATTCTGGAGGAGATTTGGCTGCCCTGAATTGTGGTTTTAGTGGGCCAGGAATTAAAGTAAATATTCAGAATGCTCTGATTCTTGGCCTGCTTAAACCAGCGTGCATTCTAGAGCACTAATAAGATAAAATTTTATATCACATTGTGACTATTGAGAGTCCAAAATATATCTATTTGTTGAAATTTTTTAACCTTTAGTATTGTTATTATTAAAGACTGTAATAAAAATATCCTCTTCAGCTCTGAAGAAGATTTTAAATAATTCGAAATTTTAGCGGTTCTTTAAGTTTATTTTTGATAAATTCTATCAATTTCCCGTTAAATTTTTATTATTAAATTTCTAGTTTCTCTTCATCCCCTTCTAGTATTTCTTTCTTCTTGTAATTTTAAATTTTAATTTTGGTTGTAATATAAAATTTTGCCCCCCAGGAAATTTTAAAAAGTAATTTAATTTAATTTCTGTCGTCGGCTGAATGCAAAAAATCTCAAGATGCTAGATAAAAGTTTAATAATTTTTGCAGAAGAAATTGATGTCATGACGTCATGAGGGCCAACTCGGGGAAACCAACTATAAATATACCGAAGTTCTCCTGAAACTACATATAATTTTATTTATATTCCGTTGTATTTGAATGAATCAATACCGTTTTTTGGCTCTTCATATTTGCTATTGAAATTCTAGACATAATTACAATAATTTCATCACCATATCAGTGTCCATTATCACCTAAAACCCAATTTTACATTTATATCTCTAACACTATCCCCTTTCCAGCCTGCATTACAGGACCGTAACGCAGAACTCCGCTACTGCATCGAGCGTTTCCACGTATTGGCCCTGGGCCGCATTGACGAGGAATCCGCGGAGTACTACTCTGGCAGCCGGTCCCCGTACCGCGCGCTGGTGGGCCCGGCCGGCCCTGTGTTCGTGGACGCGTCCCCCGGGCTAGGGCCGGCTCTAGGGGGGAGCCATGACAACAGTGCCGACCCTGTGGAGGAGGACAAGAAGGAGGAGTGTGTGAATAATCAGTGCTTGTTGAATCAGGTGCCCTTGGATGCTAGGAAGGCTGCTACGCTTTACAGGTAAGGGGGGATTGTTAAATATTGGAAATTTATATTGAGACTGACTTTAAAAAAATGGAAAATATTATTAAAATGAAATATGCTAGAATGTATCTTATCATATATATCAGAATACATTTCTTTAATAGTGGTCACTTTTAAATGTTGAACTACAAGACGATTATTTTTATATATGTTAAAAAAGGCACTTAGTAAGTAAGTAGACTCATATGACATTTATAACCAAGCAAAGGTAATAACATTCTTTGTAATTATTTGTTTATGAATTTGAAAAAAGAAGTTTTAACGATTGTGTCCTTCTGACACCGAGACAAGATCTATTGTGAAACAGCTCTAACTTAGTTTTTCAGAAGAAGTTAAATATTTATTTGAAATAGATTATAACTCCAGAAATCAAGTTCGTGATTTCAACTACCGTAATATCTTCTTACCTAATTAATTGAGTATATGCATGATTTCGATTATGGTATGGTTACAAGTAGGTGTTCTGAATCTGATTCTTCATCCTCTTCAGCTTCACAGAGTGGAGATATTCCATTTTCAGCTTTATCAATTTTGTACAAATGGTATGTTAGAGGACAATCGTCAGTAAAAACTTCTGTCTTTACTCTAAGATCCTTTTTCCAACAGCTAGTATTTTCTTGAAGTTTCCTCCTAATTTTAATCGCTTTCTTGCACTAACTTCTGCAAGTCCACATAAAGGTTTCAGTCCGTAATATAGAAGCTTAGAACCTTTCTTTGAAAATACAGCAGCTCTCTCGTTTTTTAAGATTTCCTCGTGCCGTGTATCCAACATAGTATGATGTGGTTGTCATTAGATAGTAATTCAAATTGAACAGTATACAGTATCCCTGTAGTTCCAGACTTACTTTGATTTAAAAGCGAAAGATTTTGAAGCCTTTAAAACTGCATGGCTTCTTGTCAATATTTTTATTGTTACTCTTTTAAACATTTCTTTAAGTTTAGGTAAAGACAAGAATTATTGCGTAAATATCAGTTTGAAAAATGGTGGAGCTGTTACTTATGGATTTCTTCATTTGGCAATCCGTACTAAACATTTATTCTAGTTCCTTCTGTGTCTAATTTTGAATCATCAGTAAACCAGGACTGCTAACAACTTATGATTAATATTGTATTTTGTTGTAATCGTGTTACCAGTTTATCTGCATGCATCTTCTCCCAAGAATTTTCAAATGGCCTATGGGATCTCCAGGCTTGAAGTATTTCTACAGAGGGTTGTAGCCTATCACATTGCCTCTTTTTTATTTCAATGTGCAGTGTTAATAGTTCCAGAATCACTTCTAGGTACTCATACGATCTGTAATACAAAAACAGGCCAGATTTTGTTATTTCCGTAAATTTCGTGTATTTCTTTAACTTTTGGTCATCGTACTAGTGAGGAGTAGTTGATCAAAGGTCTTATAATCCCTGTATTTTAGGCAGAAGCAAACGTCCCAATGAGTTATAAATTAAATTTGGTAACATCAAGAAAAATTGGGTAAAATTTTTAATTATGCATAACGTATTGTAAGACGTCAGTCTCAATGTTATTTTTTCAACTAATTTGATTTTTTAAGGGTTTTTGAGATGATGAATGATTTGTTTGTGTTGCAGACATTACTACCCGGAGGGTGGATGGGGTTGGGTGATAATAGTGTGCAGTGTGCTAGTGCATATTCTCAACCACGGATTACAACTCAGTTGTTCCCAACTCGCTACCCCGGCTTACAGGAAGTACCAGGCTGTCCCCGTCAACACAGCTGGTAAGTCACTTCTTTCCTTTAATTATTCACCATTTCGTGTTGGAGACAAAAAACTGTATGTAAACAGATAATACTATCAACAGTTTTCTTTTATAGAAGTATATTAAATGTTTTTGTTAACTAAACGGATAAACATTAGAATATAAAAAATTCTAGAATTATGGCATCCTTTAAAATAATTATTAATGATAATTACAGGGATTTTTTTTTAAATTCCGGTAGAGATTTACAATAAATTTAAAATATGAGTTCTTGCCAAACTGAGATATTTTAGATAGGTTGAATTTCAGATTATGGAAAACTGGTTGTTAAATGCATAATAAATATGTAACAATTTGTTCATATTAAAATAAATATATTAAAATTAAAAGTTTAATAAAAAATAATAATTTATTCAGTTATTTACCAAAATTTCAATTAAATTTAGATTTTTCTTCCTCGAACTCATCTGACTACCAACTGCTTTATTTTTCCTTCAGATTATTCTATTTGGTTTTTTACATATTCGTCAATTTCAGTGATTGCAAATGAAAAAAAATATTACATACTATGAAGGACTTTATAAAACATCAGACGCACATTAATCAATAAAAATAATTTGGTACCTATATCTTAAAGTATGTAAAGGCATTCAGTGGTATTCTACAGTCACTGTTAAAGTTGCTTAGAGACGATCTCTAGCTAGAGGTGACTGTTAGTTATTCTAGTATTTCAAAACAATGTTAGCGCTAACAACGGTAAAATTTGACTGTAGAATACATTTTTCTTAGAGATCACCTCTAAATTCAGTTAGAGACGATCTCTAAATTTTACAGTGACAGTAGAATACTACTGCAAGTCTTTTGCAATAAATTGTTTAAATATTTGTTTCTGTCTTTTAATAAATGTGAAATTAGTAAAACTTAAGATATAATAAATACACCACCAGATGTTGCAGAAGCTGCGAAATAAATTATATTTTACTTCCGTTCACGACATTTCCAGCTCTGAATAAAGTCAAAAAGAAAAAGTAACTTTCATTTTTATATTAATAAAGGAAATATCAGGGTTGTATAAAAATTCGTTTTTTTTTTTGAACCTAATAAAATTTTAAAATCGTGTTTCACAAAATAGCATTTACTATTAAAAAAATTGTATAAAATAAATAAAAAAAAATACATTTAGAACGATAAAACTTATAACGTCGAAATTGTGATCACTTTTTGAAAGCTCATCTCTTACGTTTCTTTTACTTTTATCGTTTATAGCGACTTCTAAGTATAGCTACAACTATATTTTTAGGATACCCTCGATGTTGTTATAACCGGATTTTACAGTAACACATTTTAAAATAAATTTAACAAAAAATCACACATTAGTGCAAAAAAATTCTGCATTATCAATTAAAAATAATGTACCAGTAAATTCGTTTTACCGACGAAGTTACACAGATTTAGTAGTTCTTGAAAGTATTGACACATGGTAACATTACCTTCACGCTTTTTTCCCCAATTTTCGTTAATTTGCAATGTTAAATAACAATTACAATGATTTAATAAAAAAATGAATGTAATTTAAATCAATGCAACCCTGGAAATTATCAATTTTTAAAACAAGAAACAATAATAATGTAAGATAAATGAAGAAAAAAATAAATAGATTTGATTCACAAATATTTTATATCAGGTGTTTTTTTAATCTTATTACAATATTTCACCTAGTGCCTAAAATTTTTTGAATATTATTAATAATTGAGTACACTTATTACATAACATATAAATAGAAGTATATCAATTACATGTAGTACAAAAGGCAAGTAAATATAATAATACATTTGGAGTGAAATAAAAGAAAATATTAAATGTTGACAATGTATTATAGCAATTACACACAATACAAAATGTAATAAAAAAACTAATTTACCTAAAGTGGAGTAATGTTTACAATGTAGTATTCATAGAACCAAGTTTAAAAAGAAAAGAAAGAAGAACATAAATGAAGAAATGAACATTTAAGAGGCGATTACTTAGAAATTCGTTGAATTTGAGCGCAGAATAGATATGTAAAGTGAATAGGGGAATCCCAAACAAGTTTTAACCTAGACAAGAAATATGCAACAAAATGACGATCAAGACAAAATTTTTATATTCAAAAGTAATGAAAGACAAGATATACTTAAATTTCTTATATTGTTGTTGGAAACAAGACAAGAAATAACAAAACAAGACAAGAAATCTTGTTTTGTGAAACACTAAATAACTAATTTACCTAAAGAGGAGTAAACAAGCATATGAAATATTTACAATGTAGTATTCTATTCAGAGGACAAAGTTTAAAAAGAGGAGAAGAGTATAAATGAACATTTAAGAGGCGATTACTTAGAAATTCGTTGAATTTGAGCGCAGAATAGATATGTAAAGTGAATAGGGGAATCCCAAACAAGTTTTAATCTAGACAAGAAATATGTAACAAAATGACGATCAAGACAAGATTTTTATGTACAAAAGTAATGAAAGACAAGATATACTTAAATTTCTTATCTTGTTGGAGACAAGACAAGAAATAACAAAACAAGACCAGAAACCAGAAATCTTGTTTTGTGAAACACTAAATAATTAATTTACCTAAAGTGAAGTAAACAACCACATGAAATGTTGACAATGTAGTATTCATAGGACAAAGTTTAAAAAGAGGAGAAGAGTATAAATGAACATTTAAGAGGCGATTACTTAGAAATTCGTAGAATTTAAGCGGGGAATAGATATGTAAAGTGGGTAATCTCCCCGATGTCCGAGTATGAATTATTTATGCAGGGCAGGACTAGGGGTCGCCTGTTCCCATTCCTGCTGGATTTATAGCGCCTCCAGACATGTCGCTTTTCTTTTGTTCTCCGACCAGCCCACATATTTCCCGACTTACTTTTTTCTGGGAATTAATAACAGAAACGCAATTCGTTTTTGCAAGATTATTTATCCCAAAGTTTTAAATTTTATTTGACTGCTTGCCAAGATCGTGTATTGTTTGAAAATTTATTGAGAGTATTGGTTTCATTTGTTTCTTTAAAACACAATTTATGTTATGAATTTTTACAATTCTTTGTTTATTTGTTGAACTTTAAACTTTACAAAGCCAATATAAGAAAATTATAAATAATTTAAAAATTTTCTGTTTGGTTATTTTCATGTTGTTAATAACAGTTCAGTGTTTGACTTAATAATACAAATAACTAAATAACTATTACTTTATGTAAAATTATCTATTTATAAATAGTACTGTACTACTATACAGAAGTTTTATTTTACAGCAACAGCTTGCTTTATGAAATTAGTTCAAATATATGAAAATAACGTTTAGAAAAAAATAACCTTAATTACTGAGGGCATGTCAATACTCGGTTGCTATGGTTGTATGGTTATGCCAGTAACTGCCAGTAACTAGAATGTTCCATGTCGATCGTCTTTTATTTTTGAAAAAAATTGTTAATAGTATGTCATGTTTGCTATCAAATGACAGGTCTAGGTGGGGTCTGGCATGCAGAATTGACACAACTAGTCCATATCAATCGGCTTTTGTTTTCTGCAAAATGTCGTGTTTGGCATCAAATAAAAAGTCTCAATGAAAGTTGATGTGCAGAATCGATAAAAATGGTTCATATTGATCGGTTTTTGTTTTTTTGCAAAAATTTATAAGAAGTATGCCGTGTTTAGTATCAAATAAAACTCGAAAAAGGTGATCTTTCAGAAATAACATAAAACATATCGAACAGTTTTAATTTTTTACAAAAAGTTGGCAAAAGTATGTCGTGTTTGGTATCAAAGCAAAGCACTGAACAAGGACTAGCTTACAGAAATGACAAAAATATGTCAAGTCAATGAGTTTTAATTCTTTATGAAAAGTTATCCGAAGTATGTCTTATTTAGAATCAAATGAAAGCATTCGAAATGAGTTAACATACAGAAACAATAAAAATTTTCATATCGATTGGATTTTGTTCTTTGCAAATAGCTGCCAGAAGTATATCTGGTTTGGTATCAAATGAAAGTATTCGCCAAGGGCTAGATTACAAAAGTGATTCGCTAGTTAAATTACTTATTTTTGTAGATCATAATGTTTTTATACATATAAGCGTATTTTCTATTTTTATTTTAAGTGAAATAATGATCTTGTTATTTCGCTAATGAAATAATGGAACCACGAGTAATAACCTAAATGAAATTATTAAAATAAAGAGTCTGTTATTAAAGGGAAGTAGGAAAAATACGTATGCACACGTTTTGATGAAGCAGATTTATGTTCTGTCTTAAACTTGTTAGATGTAGATAAACAAACAAAAGTGCTCCCCTAACATGTTGAGTAAAAAATGAAGGTGTTTATTTAAATTTGCAAAAAAGGGGAGCACGAGTTTCTTGCAGCCTTCCTGTTGCTCGTGCGCGTGTATCCTACATCCTGGCGCTGCTGTTTATCCTGTGAAAAATTATCCCTATTTCCTTACTACACAACTGAATTTTTCTCTTTCATTTCACCCCGCGACATACACAAGAAATGTTTCCACCGAATTAGCAACGGCCATTCTATAAATTAAACGCCAGAATTTCTTTCATAAGGAAACGCAAAAAATATATGGGCACAATAAAAACAAAATTCATATGAAACGATCATTCGTTCAGACCACAGCATTAACTCTAATTTCTTTACATTTCATTCTTGGCAACTATTTTATGTAAATAAATAATAATATACATATATAGTTAATAACATTTTATATAGAAGTGTGCTGTTGCAGAATCAGAGTGTATTGATACAATAGATTATTGTATAACAAGCATGGAATGGTACACACTTCATACGAGTATGAAATGGACATTCCAAGCGAGTTGTATACTATACTATTTCTGCTACCACGATATTATGTCCTAATTAATTTATAATGTAATAATAAAGATGTCTTCATTTCACTACTTCTTAGCAACTAGCTACAAAACAAAAATTAAACAGTACTATTTTTGATAGAGCTGTGAGATATGAACCGATCACTAAACTCAATAGGTACCTATCAATGGGTATCACTTAATTTACTTCCCATTGATCTTGTAACGTTTATTTATTTGGATGAAGTATAAAAATTATTGAAACAAGAATATTTCTATAACAAAATTTAATGAACGAATAATAAATTATAAAAAGATAATAAAAATAAGTAACAGCATGAACAAACAAATAGAAACTCTAATTTAAGAGCGGCGTATGACAAAATCACAAGAAATTGCATTTTTTGTTAAAAAAGCACATGAAATGAACATAAAGCACACCAAAGTATGTTATTTAAGCGCACCAGTGTCTGAATAATTGAAATGTTCATATATTAATAAATTTGATGTAACTATTTATTCAATGATAGAATAAAGTAAGGTTGGTAAGGTTAGTTTAGATAACTTCTTACCGTTGTAGTAATAATTATATTTGAAAAGTATACCATTGGTTCATTGGGATATTTGTTTCCTTAAATCGAAGCAATAAACTAATATATAGTTTAACATTAGGACATTTTTTTTGCTTAATTCGGACAATAATGGGGACTGACTTTTACGGAGGATGATTTAAAAAAATTCCCTTATATTCCCTTAATATTTTCATTTAATAACCAATTATCTTACATACACTCAAACCAATTAGTCTTCGTACTCCAGTAAAGGAAAAAATTATTCTATATTTTTAAAGTTTTTTATTGAATATACACTCAAACTAAACTAATATCTTTGCGCTTTGTTTTTGAAATACATATACATATAAACCATCCTGAAACATTCTGGAACTCAGTAATTGTTCCAGATGAACCACTGAATCTGTATATCTATACCTTCGCTAAATTTGAACGCTTATTACTACCTCAGTTAATTTATTAATGTTAATATTACCAAGAAGGTGAGATTTACATAATTTTAGGAAAATGTGACCAGGAGTGATACAAGTATTCGGACAGATAGTTTGTTTGATCTATTTCTGGTGGGTATCAGCAACATAAATAACCGCGTATTTTTAATCCTGTTCAATCATGCTGGTTTCATCGGCTGTCAGTTCCGTATTTACTTTTGCTGTGACTGGATTGCTCGGCGCGAAAGATACGTAGGGCTAGGAATGTATTTTCGCGTTTCGAGCTAACTTTGTTTTGATAAATGTAAAGTTTTTAATGTGTTCCGTGGCGATAAGTCGAGCAGTAACCGAGAGTGGAAACGACTTGACGATCGCGCCCGCCATTAGCGGAAACTTTGCTAACGGTTATCAATTTCCGCAAAAATAGAACATGATAGTCAAGATTTATAATGCCGGTAATGACGTACATAACACTATTTCTATTCTTCACAGATACAGACAAAGTTCGGCAATAGATAACACAATGATCTCGCAAATTCGATCACCGATCACTAAACTCAGTAGGTATCAATGAGTGTCGTTTAATTTACGTGCCATTAATATATTTTTAGACTTTGTTCTGTAATATTTTTTTTTACACATACTTATTTATTGAAAAATCAGCTTTTTTTAGTTTTACTTCCGTAAATTTTATTTAATCCAACTGCTGGCTTCTTCAGAGTAATGACAAATGCAACAAAGCAAGAATACAGGTATAGTCTTTTTCACGAAAATGTGATCGTACGTCATACCTAGTAATAAAATTGTAGCCAAAACAGCAATATTACTATCCCTAGCATATACCCAGTAAAATACACGGAACTTAGTGTCTTTGACTAATAAATGGTTGGTAATCCTGTACAACGTTGCCATTCTCCAAATGTCAAAAAATAATATTAATTTTGAAAAATGTCAAAAAATCGAGCAAAAAATTTAGGAAGTTGTGCACAGAATATGGTGAATTCTGTAATAAGGTATTTCGAACAAGAACGTGACAAACGAAGATACAGAGGGGGATGCTGAATAAATTAAATTTATTTTATGTAAATAATTCACAATATGATCTATACACACATGGTATACTATGCAACCATCAACACTTGAATGTACCCTACAAATACTTGGCAACGTTGCATCAGGGAACATTATGACGTACGATCACATTTTCGTGAAAAAGACTATATATACCAATTATGTTAGATCCCATCCCTTATTGCATCATACTTTAAGTAACTTTCCATTGCTGACCAAGCGTGTGGAATCGGGTGTCAACCCCATGCTGTAGACTTGTAAAACAAATCAGATTGTGTAGAGACACAGTAGAATAAAGATCTGTAAAACTTAGCCTGTACTTTACCTTTTATTAATTTAATAAATCTTTTTAAAAACTTAAATCTACGGTTCGTTGATATAATTTACCTAACTAAGAAACGAATTATAACATATTTAATATAGGAAGCCATGCTTTACTAATTTCCAAACCATAGTTGTGATTGAGATTAATATTCTTAGTTTTAAAAACCCCAATGGCTTCTCTAATTAATCTTGTGTTAAAAGATGTAAATCTTGAAATAATTTTAGTGTCTTTAAATTTTATTTCATGAATATCCTCTAAAGCATGTTCTGCGACTGACGATTTCTTTGGTTGGTTCAATCTAATGGATCGTTGATATTCATTTAATCTTGAAGAAATAGTTCTATCAGTCTGACCGATGTACACTTTCCCACTGACGCATGGAATCTGGTAAATCCCAGCAGACTGAAGAGGGATGACGTCTTTCACTTGTCTCAACATATGTCTTATTTTTACATATGGAGAAAATGATATTTTCATGTTCTTCTTGCTCAGGATTGTACCTATTTTTTCTATGACGTTCCCAACATACGAAAACGAAGCATACTCGTACATCATAACATCTTGTTTCTGTCGTCAGCATTGCTTGTAGGGTTTCTTGGTTTGATGCATCGCTTAATTAACAATTTCTTTTTTCTCTTATTCTCTCTTCTTTCTTTAATAGTGCCAAAATTTCTGAAAATAAGGATGATGTGATTTAGCATTAATATATTAATTAGTGTGCGTGGGCTTCCTGTAGATTGAATAAAGTAAAGATCTGTCTTCTTTTCTCTCCAGCAATACATGCAGGAAAGGAATGATGCCATCTTCTTCTTATTTAGATGGTCTTTGAAAATATATAAGTTTATTCGACCACGGGGCCAAATAGTGAAAACAGCATTAACATATCGTAACTATAATGAAGGTTTCCTCGTAGTAGATCCCAAAGTTAATTTGGTACGGTTTGTTTTCATTTATTAATTCGTATTTTTCTTGCTTGCCTAGTATTAACATAGAAATGTGTTTTATTACCCCATTTCTCTTCTGTTTTATTAATTTTCATCAGAAAATGTTACTAGTTTATCTAATGACGAAATATGATCTACGAAAAATCTGGTATGGTATATTGTTTTTAAAAAACTATATAACTGCTAGCATAACAACAATACCGCATAATATTAATGCCACGTATTCGAATTTAACCAACCCATTTATTCTACGTCATAGTAATGATTTAATAAATTTAATGCAAATTAATAAATAATTACTGACAAATATTTATTTTTTTAATGCCAACATTCATAAATAACTGTACTTTCTGTAATTCAGTAGTTTTTACATTAAAATTGTATTATGGTCACCTACTATTACTTCACCCGACAAGATGTCATTAATACCTCTTTCCCCAACGATTTGAATCACATGGTTACAATTGATGACGTGAGGATCAACAGCGGAAAATAGAATGTATATTTATTTACTCAAAAATGTGCTCTTTTTCTTGGTAATTATAATTCTAAAACTATTTAATCTATTTAATTCTTGATCAATTATTACCGTAAAAGATGTACTTTTGTTTTCTTTTTGTATCTTACAGTTGTGACAAATAAAGTAATAAATATTCGCATGAAAAAACGTCGCAACTGTGAATGAAAGGACGACGCCGCCTTGCACTTTTATTTTCAGTACACGCACTTGAAATTTTAATTAAAGCAACACTTTCAATGAGCGATGCTCTACGGTAGTTATTTTTACGACTTAGTTAAATTTTTAATCTAACGTAACAGCCCGTAAAGTTTCATTGTGAGCAGTAAAATGCACCCGGTAGCGATTGAAAATAAAAATTTTGCTTTATTTATGAGAAACTATCTAGATAATGGCTTCACATTATCTGTTGTTATATTTACTGCTTTTTTCAACATAATCAATAAAGGAAAATTGTATAGAAGTTATAAAAATATAGATATATAAATTTGAAAATATAGGTTTATAAAAAGGATTATCCACTAACTCTATATTTAGTTCTATTTTTGATTCCCTTCTTCCATTCTTAACTCCCTGTAATGTCAAACTGACTATAGTGTAGTGTTTCATAAGACAAGAATTCTTGTCTTGTTTAGTAATTTCTTGTCTTGTCTGGAAAAGCAAGATATTTAAGTGTATCTTGTCTTTCATTACACTTTTATATAAAAATCTTATCTTGATCGTTCTTTTCTTGTATATTTTTTGTTTTGCATGTTAATATTCGCAAATGACCTTGAACATATAAATAATCTTATATCACACGTATGTTTGTTTAGATAATATCAATGTCAATTATCAAATATATTTCTTATAATACAATTATGTATTATTATTAAATAAGTATTATAAAAACAATAATCTTATAGCTATACGATTATTATATACGTATATTTTAGCACAACGGGGACATCTGCACATGCAGACAAGCTTTTTTCAAAGCATCCCTGGTTATAAGAAAGCATTTTGTGTCTTACCTCTTGGTTATATGATTTCGAAAAATAATTTTATTATTTACTCAATAATTATTACTATTATATATTTTATGAAAATGAAATTTACACACATATGTTATAAAAGTTTTAATTTTTTTAATACTTACATATTTTTGTACTTATATTAATTTATATGTTCTTATAATAAATCTAGATTTAAAATTAGCCAAAAAAGAAAAATGCGAAAGTACAAGAACTGAAGAAAATCTTGCTATTCTTTTAGATTTCTTCCAAAGCAATGGCTTGCCTTGTCTTGTTTTGAAATTTGTAACTCTTGTATTGTTCTTGCCTTGTACTTTTTGCAATATTGAGGAATGAACAAGAAAAATACAAGATTGTCCTGAAACACTACTATATTGCCAATTCCAACAGTCAAAAACGCAGTCAATTAGGCAATTCATGGCATTATATAAAATATAATTTGTGATGATAAAAATTGTAATTAATATAACATTAGGAGAATTAGCGTAAATCCGGTTAGAACTCAAACTTTATTCACTTTTGAGAATAGGTCTAATACCAAGATATTTAATGCGGATTAATTATAATTGTATGAAGCGATATTTGAAACGGACTTTTGTAGGGTTGACAAACTTGATGGAGAGATGAGTATCTCAGGGGTAGTGATGGGTAAATTCCCGGGAACGAATATTTCGGAAAATTTTCCAGGATATTTCCCGGGAAGTTTTTGGGAAATTTTCTGAGGAATTTCCGGTGACTTCATGGGGAAAAATTAACGATAAATTTCCTCATAAAAATCAAAAGCATTAATTATAAAGTTATTAGAATAGTAACACTGATTATTTATTATCGGGAATTTTCCTCCTTATACCCGGGAACTTCCCATATTCCTGGGAATTTCCCTACTCGTTTCCGAAAATTTTCCCATATATTCCCGAAAATCTCCAAAATGGAATTCCCGATTTTTTTCCGGGAAACGTGTTTAGGGAAATTCCCGGGAATTTTCCCAGGAAATAAAAATATTCCTAACGAGAAATTCCCAATGACCCATCACTACTCAGGGGCGTAGCCAGAAATGTTTGGTTTCGCGTAAGAATAATAATTCAATAAAATTTTAAAATATATAATTCTTTGTTTTAATTAAAAAAAAGGTTTTTTGCAAGTATAAATTTATTTATTTCAGTTAGATAATAATAGACATTTATAATAAGTTGCACATGTAAGGGTGGAAAGGCAAATTGCAAGCATACAGCTGCGGTGAGCATTCCTGCTAATGAAGAGAATGTTCGATCAAAAACTGACGAACTTGTTATATAGCTCCCGGAAAAATGCGGTGAACGCCGCAAGATGTCACTAGTATCAATGCTTATATAACCTACAGTAATAATTTGTTGATATCAACAATTTTGTCATTCATGAAACAATCAAGCAAATAAAATTTAAGTTATGATTTTAATTGGTAAAATTTACTTACAATTCCTGCGAAGTAATGACAAATCGGATCAAAAATGACTCTTAATTCTATTTTGACACTCGTTCGTCTGTTAACTGTTACTGTGCAACAACTATATATTCGTAATTTTTTCAAATAAATTCATGGCTCTTATTATATTACTTGTTATAAAATAAACTCCGGTATAGTCAGATTTAGTATCCTGGGTACCTATTCTGTAACTTTTCAACGATTTGAAGTGTTATATTGTTTGACATCTCTTGTCAAATGTACAATGTTGTAATCTTAGGAACTTTTGTATTTGAATGTTTTAGTAATATAATTTTTAAGTTTGCACTAACTCCCTGGCACAAATTTCAAATTGTGCAAAATTATATTTATTGTTAACTGCGTACATGTGCATAATTCCAAGATTTTCTTTAGTAATTTTCACAAAATGTCACCACTGAAATTTCAAACAATACCACCAAGCGCACAAACTAAACGTCATTATAACACTAGTGAAATGAATATAACACTACTCTTCGCGCTAGTGAATCGTTTACAAAATGAGTGACGTCATATTGCCCTGTTGCACTCAAAAACCGCTAGATGGTAGTCAGATTATAACACTTTTGAACGCGTATCACTATAGTGTTATAAATTACAGAATAGGCACCCTGAATCCTTATTCACTTAGGAGATTTTGGGTACGGCCCACCATATAACAGGAAAGTACCTGCCTCAAGGACCATTTACCGCAAGTACCATAAAACTTTATAATGGGCCTAATTTAATATTCCTGTACGTATTCCTGTATGTGCTGGCCACATCAGATTTTTTGTAAAAAGAACATTTGTTATTGTCCACCAAATTCTTAATGAATTTATTCAAATATTCAGCGTCAATTTACTTTATGTAATCAACAAAATTTCCATAATTTCATCGCCTTCATAATCACCGGGAATCCCGGGCCTATCCTAACCTCAACCGCCCTAACCTAGCATCCTGCTAATTGAATCGCTACTTATGTAGCCGCAGTAATCCCGCTATTGATTGAGTCCTGCTGTGCTTTATTACAGCAGGACTTGTTTTTATTTCCTGCAAGACGAATCGCTCGTGCGACCCAGATCCACAATGGGGCACTGATGTTATGCAAGAGTTAAGTGGTTGGGAAAATAGAAAAGTTTGCTTAACTTCACCGGGCGTTCGGGGTTTAGATAGAGAATTATGGCTGAGGTATTTAAGTAAATAATTCTAATAATGGGGTCGGTGGTTTTCAAAATGCCAGTTCATTTACTTCTAATAAAATTGCCTGTGGTGCAGTCTCCACACCAGTTTTAGTACCCGCAAGGTGATGGTAAACTCTCATTATGGGATAAATAAATTATTACTAATATCTGCTATACAAGCAGTGACGCATGTATTCTAGTACAAGTGGCAACATAAATTCAAATATATCTTACTGTAATGGAATGGTAAAAAGAGCAGCAGTGGATCTTGTTTCGTTTTTCGAACTGTTTTATTAAAAAATGTATGCTTCGAATATAAAATATATATCTTTTGTAAATAAATGTTTTCATTGAAACGATTAGGTAAAAAATGAGAAAATCGAAAACACCCATATTTTTGTTCAAAAATTTTTCATTTTCTAGACTTAAGTAAATATCAAGGCGCTGATAACAAAATCTGCAATTCTATTACGCTTTTTCGATTTTATTCGGTTGCTTTATCATCTAACTTTACTTATTTTCAAAACCTATATCACCATATCGAAATTGTGTAGAGTTAAAACAAACCAAAAACATTATTAAACCAAAAATTGTGTTGACAAACGCGAAATATCCCAAAAATACTTGCTTTTTAAGTATACCCTTTTAAGGGCTAGGTTTACGACTTCGACGACCTTACTAATCGATTCTATGAGTAAAATTACATAGGTATACCAAATTTAAGATTTTTATTCCAATAGAAGGGAAAAACGAAAATGGCAAAATATGAAAAAATGGCAAGTGGTTGACCATAGATTTTTGGTCATTTTCGGTTTGTTCCTTGTACAAATTCTATCTGTTGAGATAAATTTGAAAATTGTTACACTTATGTAATTTTTCCTGTAGAATCATTTAAGGGGTATACATAAAAACCTGATTATATAACTTTGAAATCAAATATCTTGACAACAAGAGATAATTGAATTCTTAAATCTAAAAAATGAAAAATTTTGGAGATATACAGTTTCAAAGCTAAAAATTGAAATTTAGGTTTTTTCGTTTTTCTTATTTTTCACATAATAGTTCAAAAGAACGTATACGTTGGCAAAATATTTTTTATATAACTTTTCCCGTAGAATCCAATGGTAAAGTAGTTGACATCGTACCTCTACTCATTTTTGAAATTACTAAGAAAACACACTTTTTTGAGGTACAACTTTGTGAGCAATTATTTTCGAATTGAAAAAAGATAATTAAATTCTGTTTGTAAATTTGGTATCTTTAAAAAATATTACAAAGAAAATTTTGTACAAATTTGAATATTTTCGAGCTAAAAATTCAATATTTTACGAATTTAATTTATTTACTGCGTAAAAATAGTTCTGTGGTGCACTCTTTCCGCTTGCTAGAGTGCCTGTTTAGTGTCATCTAGTAAATGCCTTTGCGGTAATAATCCATGAGTTTATAAGCACCACAATTTAAAGTACAACACAAATAAAAATCAGTTGTAAGTAAGCAATATCTCATCTGTACTACTGTACTACACACGGAATTTATACCCAGCTCCTGTATGAAGAACGCTGATATCCAGGCGGCGTAGCTCAGGCAGCCGTTAGTGTTTGCTATTTGCTGTGCATTTCTCCAGGAGGTAGCGAGGGCATTTGGCGTTTATTGCAGATGGAAGCCCGGCTGAGGGTGATATATCTGCGGAGTGAATACAAGTGACGAAGTGCGCTGCTACTCAACGCGTGTTTGTCAAACATAACCTCGGGAAAAGCAAATCAAAACCCAGACGGCTACGAACGACTTCATCGAGCGACACAGGTTCGCAACGTTTACGAATGGTTTTTTGTTTTGAATATTTTTTTAAAAGTATATCTTTTCTAGGTGCCCTCAAAAAATATTATTACTTTTATTTGACATAAGAAATTGTTTTTCACTACCGCTTACTTGGGAACAATGGTCACTTAGGTCAATAATAAATTATTATTAACCATGATCTATTATGAAAAGTGTCACCTTTTAAAGAATCTCAAGTCTCCATATCCACATATTGTTTGAATCATTTAACTCAAGAAAAGTGTAAATTATGGATAATGAATTAACAATTTAAATATGCTGTCTTAATTAAATAAGTGAAGCAAATAAAACCAAACTAAAAATTAAAAGTGAGGTTGACAAACTGAAACGTCAAATAAAAAAATGTAACGAGCGAAACTCTCTGCAGATGAGTCATCATAGTTGACCTGTCTGGGCAGGTAGTCGCGTTAAATGTCAAATGGGATAGGAATGACGCCGCTATTGTTCGGGAATTTTATAGAGTCCGAACCCTCTAGAATGTTCTTGAGATTAATTGGCAGGAGGTATATAAGAATCGCATCGGGCGACAAAGGGAAGTCAGTATCGGGCAGAGTGTGCAGAGAGTCACTGAAGGAAATCAGTGTCGGTCAGTGCATGTCAGCGACAAAGTAGAAAGAAATAAATAGTTGGTGATATAAATATTTATGTAAATAAATAGTACGTATTAAGTTTCTAAATAAATATAAGTTTTTATCTATAATTATTATTCTTAAATTAGTGTATATATTTGTTTATTAATAGTGTTATTAATTTTTATTACAGGAAATAACTTCTTGACTGGATTTGGATATGATCAAAAGATTTTTCTGGGATGAAGTCAATAAAACGAATATTTATTTACTGCAACATTTCGATTCTACCAGGATCATTTTTGTGTATGTACATAACAATTCAAAAATTTATTTATTTCTTCTTGAGGATGATCCTGGTAGAATCGAAACGTTGAAATAAATAAACATTCGTTTTATTGACTGCATACCAGAAAAATCTTTTGATCATAATTTTTATTACCTTTTAATAATTTATTATTCGTTTTTTAAATGTAGTTATATAAATATTAGTGTTTCAATTATATTTTACTCTTCACCTAAATAAATAAATGTTACAAAAACAAAGACAGTCTACTTCATTTTTGTGAATATTAAAAAACAAGAAAATATACATCAAATCCCATATTTCAGGACAGTGAATATATGACTCAAAATTCACTCTTCTCGGCTAATCACAGAATCAGAAATAAATTATTCACGTTTATTTTAAATCTTCCATTCTGTGGATCGCCCTTTCTATGACCGAAGGAAATTTATTTACAAAAAAAGCAGATATTTTTTTTTAATTTTCAAAAACCAACTTTCTTATTACTTAATAGGAATTTTCGTCGAAATAATTCTCCCCCATTAAAAAATGAAATATTAGTTGGACACCATTAGCCGGTAATTAACAAAGTAGATTTTATTAGAACGATTGTAAGTTCTTGGAAATACAGTTTTATATTAACCGCAGATGAAAAAGCAGAAATAATGATTAATTTATTTGCTCTCCCATTACTGAATATTGGACATTATTGGAAAAACGAACGGAATGTCATAAAGAAAAATTAGAAATCTTGAAATATTTCCGTCATTAATTAACCCAAACGCAACGAATACCAAAGGTCAAGAGGTTAATTTTTACACTCATCCCACAGTTTTGAATTAACGCATTCAGAAATTAAATATCCGGTTAGAAATGAAAAGCGTATCGCGATAAATAAGGAAAATTACCCGCGTAACTTTCAAACGTATCTCTTGATTTATAACGAAATTATTTTTGCCTTTGCGTTTCGAAATAAAAACAACAAAATTAAATTTTATTTGCCAACAAACAGAGCTTTAAATGTGATACAATTTATTTTTACACATTCGTAGAAAATGTTTTTTCACAAATTTACCAACACAATATATCTTTTGGAAAGAACATGTGATGAGATAATAAAATGTTTTACCATTTATTTCTCACATAAAAATTCTGTCTATAGTGCATTTTCCACGTCAGTTAGAAAGCAAAGAACGCAAATTTGGTTAAATTGATAGGTAATAAGTACTGAATGATTTATTAATATTAGAATGTATATTCTGTCTCAACAATTAGGAGACTTCCACTGCAAGCAATTTGTTAGGATTATGATGTTTGAAATTGTGTTCAAATATTTCATGTCGTGGAAATATTTTACTTAACTGTTGTATTTAACTAAAGATCTTTGTTATACATATTTACACAAAAGTAACTTCTTTAATAAACATCATTTGTACGTTAAAACATAAACAGTGAATATATTTAAGTATATTGACTATAAATTTATCTTGACATTATTTTTACTTTCTTGTATGAAGTAAAGACAGTATTGTAATTGCGAAAAATTTCGGTTTTCAAGTTTCAAGGAAATATCCATTTTGACTATCCCTGAATCCATTTTGATTAGTTTTGGCGTGACGTATGTACGTATGTATCTCGTATAACTCCAAATTGATTATTGATTATTATTATGATATTATTATAACATCTAGTTGGGCACTTCCCTTTTTTATTGCAATCGGGAGTGCCAAAAGGTCACTTTTCTCGTAGTGTTTTTTGAATTTTTTGCGTAACTCACGATTAGCAGATATTTTTTTGCTTATAGCGAAATTTAACGAATGGTTTCGATCTCTCTAATTTACGCGCTGAGTTTACTTTTAGAACAGACGAATTACAATGAGGTCTTGCAAGAAAAACATTAAATGAACCTTTTTATTGTTTAAACCGAACCTACAAGGTCTAATTTATCGCTCTATATGATTTAATTAATTTTTATTTACATTTTATGTTACATAAAATCGATTTAAAGTATCATACTTTTAAAAAGTTGAAAAAAGTCAGCCATGTTGTGACGTATGTAGGATCTTTTGAAAGATATATTTGGTTTTTGATAAGACATAAAAATTAGAAAAGAAAAAAATATGTAAATTAAAAATTCGGATCAAATGATGTGAAAAATATATATTAAATGTAATAATATAACACAATTTTATTTCTTGAAATATAATTTTTATTTGGGGTGAAGTTATCCACGCATGGAAAGGACATGGAGGCTTGTTTCAAAATTTGGTAAAGTGGATAGTGCGTGATTAAAAGCATTGTAAATTGTAAGGCTTTTGTGTGCCACTATATTTGCACAAAATTATTCAATTTGTGAGTTTGGAAGTTAAAACATTGTATTTGATGTTTGAACGAAGTGAAATTAGGCAAGAACCCTAATACGTCACTAGACAAGAGGGGAAGTGGGGTAATTCAGTCGCGTTTTCACGCACTTTTTAATTGCAGTTTTTTCATTATTAAAGATTAATTTGGGGAAAAATAAAAAATACGGGTCTAATATTTTTCATTGTTATATCGATTAAAGCTAAAAAATAAAAACCGTGTAAGACCTCATTCACCACTGGCTGAAGCAGAGTTATTTCTGCGTACTTTGGTTCGTTTTAGAACGATTAATTTGACACTTTCTTTTACATTTAACAAAAATTATAAATCATAGATATTTGATTCTGCACAACACAATTTTATATTTATTGGATTACATTAAAAATGAAAGATGAAATTAAAGTTGTTTGAACGTACCTTGCTTACCTAACCGTACGCCACTGATGGACAGGTATTATATACCAATAAATATAACTTGTAAATAATAACATTAGAAAAACAAAAATATTCAGCGTATGTAAAATGAATTTTCTTTTTTTAATATTTCATGTGCATAATTGCATTTTATTATTGGAAGGTAATGACTTTTTCCGTCATAATTACTTCATATAGATCCAGCGAACTTTGAGTAATTAATTATTAATTTGCTACAAAGTTGAATTAAAAACAAAGTTTTTCATTTTTAATAAATTACTTTGCCAGGTTCAGGTTGTGTTTTATTTTAAACTGAAGGTTTAATACACTCTCATTTCAATTTTTAAACAATTTTGTTCACTCATTAATCATACTTGTATTAAGTTTTCTGCAAAAAGTATAAAGTTAATTAAAGAATTAATAGTTGGATGAAGAATAATGGTATAGTTTCTTAGAAAATTACTAATTTTGTTCTAAATTTGAAATACGTTCATAGCTATTTACCGGCTTTAAAATAGTAAGCCTTTGTTTACATATGCAAAACTTAAGCTGAATTCAGAGTTTACATAATATAACATAACATAGCATAACGTAACAAACATATCACCGTATGTAAACTGGTATAAGGTTTCGTACATTACATAAGAACATAACATAACATAATTAACGGTTACACTATGTAATCTGTTATTTTCGGACAAATACGTGAGTAGTCGAAGTCTTACAATTTTTAATAATCTGTCACATTAATTCTTGGAGGTGATGTCATTTTCAAAAAATAATTTATATAAAATCCAGTTGTCTCGTGGGTATGATTTATAAAACGTTTTTTCTATCTTCTCAAAATGATAACTAATATCGAATATATTATTAATATTACCATCGGAATAATATCGTCTGTATCATTGACTTTTTTTATATTTTAACCTCAAAATTCAATTAAATATAGGCATGGGTATCGACTTTTCAATATTTTCTTGGGGGCGAAATTTTTAATAATGACCGAAATCAAAATATAAAATCGCTGCCAAAATGAAATACTAAAAAGGAATGAACGGAAACTAAAAATCTTATTTTCAATATAAAATATTTTGCACTCAGGTTTCAACAAACCAATATAATACACTGTCATCATAGTAGGCCAAAAATTAGAGTAAACACATTAAAATGCTTTAATTTCTGATCCACTCAAACAAGAACACAATCCAGCGTAGCCAAATCTGTCCCATAATGTGTTCTGGTTTCAGCAGACCTAGAATAAGACCAAACACTTCCGAGTGTTTTAATTTCTGATCCACTAAAATCAGAGCACAATCCAGAAATCCTAATCCTAGCTAAATCTACTCCAATGTGTTCTGGTTTTAGCAGACCTACAATTGGAGCAAACACTGCTGAGTGCTCTAATTCCTGATTCACTGAAATCAGAGCACAATCCAGAGCAGCTAAATCTGCTCCAGAATGTGCTCTTATTTCAGCAGACCAACAATTTGAGCAAACACTACAGAGTGCTCTAATTCATGATTCACTGAAACCAGAGCACAATCCAAAGCATCTAACTCTGCTCCAGAATGTGCTCTTATTTCAGCAGGCGAAGAATTAGAGCAAACATTTCAGTAAGCTCTAATTCCTGACCCACTGAAATCAGAGCACAATCTAGAGCAGCTAAATCTACTCCAAAATGTGCTCTAGTTTCAGCAGATCTAGAAATAGGGCAAACACTGCTGAGTATTGTAATTCCTGACCCGTTGAAATCAGAGCACAATCTAGAGTAGTTAAATCTGCTCCAGAATGTGCTCTGGTTTCAGCAGGCTAAGACTTAGAGCACACGCCAAAGCGTGCTTCAATTCCCGGCCGGTAAAACTAGACCACCTTCAGGGCATCAGATGCCATGCGGGACTGTGTGCTAGCGTCTCAGGATCCCTGACATATCCTTTTAGATTCCTTTTGACTGATATTCAATCTTTTATTATAGCTGTACTAGTAAGAATTTTAATATGAAATTTTGTATACGTAGGTACTTTGATGTGAGGATTTCACTAGTCTTATTTTAAACGGTGTAACTCACACTCATTTTAGAGTAGTAGGCAACTACTAAAACATGGAAGGAAGTACAATAATTCTTTAAAATAATAACAATTCAGGGCTTTATTACTGGTGTAAAAAATTGTACATTAAGGGAAATGTATCCTTGGGGACATGAGCCCCGATGCCCCCATATAGTCGCTGCCCATGAATTTAGGAACAAGAGCATCAAAGTGAAATGAGCTATACTATTGCGTTACGGAGTCTATTATCAAAACTATGAATTCTTAATGTTTTCTTATCTTAAGTACGTTATGCTATGTTATGTTATATTAACTCTAAATTCAGCCTAAGCTGGGTAACTAAGTTATAAGTGTATCTTTACTTTAATTTTACTATCATACGTATTAAAATAAAGTAGGGCATAGACAATTGGATAAGACAACTACATATATCCATAGCGTCATATCTACCCATACAGAATAACGAAAAATGAGAATTTTATAAAGTAATATTTATTAATAACGTCTTCATTTTCTAAAACCGGTAAACTTTTGAACAAACCACGGATGTCTTCAGATCCTCGCTCCATGTGCTTGGATTTCAAACCTACATCTGCGGCAGTTATGATACTCATAACAATTCTACGTATGTTAATAGCTATAAAAATTCTTGTCTCGGAAAAACCCAATTACGTTTTATTTTTGTTTTCCCTAGAGAGCAAGAAATATAGAAAATATAATTTTAAAATGATGTATTATTATAGCTTAAAAAGATTATTCGATTAGCATAACATACAACGATCTTGTCTCATATAAATTTGGCAAAGAAAAGAGCACTTCGTGATGAATATAGATTTGGGAAATGAGTATAGAACGCATATAATATTTTACCACACATACAGAATGTCCGATTTACGATTTACTAGGCTAACCATTGGGATCTCGAAAACCGTCAGAGATACTAAGGGCCGGTTTTTCAATCTCTGTTTAAAGTGCCGGTTACCTTAACCATCGGTTAACAGAAAAATATCGCATCGAAATAGTAAATAATGTGTATTTTTGACAACTTACATCAGTTTTTCGATGCGATATTTTTCTGTTAACCGATGGTTAAGGTAACCGGCACTTTAACCAGAGATTGAAAAACCGGCCCTAAGTCGATTAGTTGGTCATTTTAATCATGTATTTATTTTCCCGAAAAAATGCTTACGAGTAGGTCACAAGATATGATCTAAAACCCAATTTTGGTCAATTTACCTTTTCATTTATAACTTTTTGTTCCTATTCATACAAGTTTCTTGTTTACACAATCTATAGACATGAGGAATTGACAGCGGTTCTCAAAATTTTTATAGCTCTTAAACTTTCCAAGAAATTCAAAAAACTTTCATATGGGTCTTGATTGAAAAATATATAGATAGGCAAGCCTGTATGTTTTTGCGTACCGCTGTTTTGGAATCAGACTCTACAGAGCCATCTCGTTCATGATTCCGTGAACTACTTTACGGAATTAAACAGACAAAAATATCAGATAAATATTCAGTAAATTTACATATTTACTGAATTTTTTGGTATCTATTCAAATGGTTCTTTCAATAATTCATTGGTATATTTTAAAATAGAACTAATTTGTATTATTAATTATTTGACGTTTGCTCTTTTTTTATAATATTTGACAGAAACGCCTGATATTAACCCAAATGCAAACAAACACACAGTTATGTACGTGAAACAAATTTTCTCATAAGCTTGCCTATCTATATATTTTTCAATTAACGATATGGGGCTCAAAGTTTTCTTCGTTTTCTCTTTCCAATGATACAAAACACATATACATTAACATGAAAATAAACTACGAAATTAGAAAACTATTTGTTTTATTTAGTTTTCAGTCAAGTGTGCTTTGGAAACAAAATCAAAAATCTTTTGTTTGTTGTTTGTTCTTATATTCTTCGAAGTAGAACACGTTGTAAAACATAATTTCTGTTGATTTATATAATATTTTGAGCATTACCATCATTTATCTAAGTTTTTCCGGGAGAAATCTCTTGTAAGTTGTGAAAAATTAATGAATTAGTCTGCAACGTTGTAATTTATCTGGTAGTTCTGAACTGGAACGAAACTCCATATCAACAATTTTCCAGAGCAATAAAACAATAGCAATCTGTGTAAGTCGGACAGACGCTCTGCGTCGGCGGCGTCGATTCATCTTCCAGTCAACAAGTTCATCTAAAGACAATATACCAATCATTACACGCCCCCCGGGCGAGCTGACTTACCGCCCCCCAGCACAATCAGCAAATGAACATCGCGTTCCACTTTTTGCGGAGGAGAAAAATCCAAGCTGGCAGAGCACCAGACCGGAGTCCGCAGACGATAGCGTGACTTAACAATTGCGGGGAATAAATTGCTCAAATTGGTTTATGTTGTCTGTGGTTTACTGTCTACTCTAGGACCACAGAATAGGTTTATACAGAAGCGACAGTAAGACAGAGAAACGAAAATTAGAGAGAGCTGGGGAAGGTGCACAAATTTAAAGGGCTCTTAGAGAGAGATAGGGGAAGAGCACAAATTTAAAGGTCTACACAGTGCTTCAAGGTCATAGAACTGAATAGACCACGTTAGTGAGGTTAAGATTTACATTTGAGTATATGCATTTCTTATGGGAGTACATTTTCAATTCACGATATTAAAGCATTTTGGCGATTCTTAACTATAACATAGTATTTTTTTATATCCTAAAATGTTACTCTTTGCTTTCCGTATAGAAAAAGTACAAATGAAAGAATAAATTAAGAAAAATTTGATTTTAAAGAAAATAGTATTCCAAATAGTAACATATGTAGTAGCAGTAGGTTAAAAGCGCTAAGTTAAAGTGACAGGTTCAACTGAATACTAAGACAGGTACGACATACGTTTTCAGAAATTGGCATCTACTGTTTAAATTAAAGTTTATTAAATAATATTATGTTTTTTGGGTGTGTATATTACATTAGAAGATAGATAAAACATTAGAGCTTAGTATTTATAAGGTTTAATAGTTAAGATTTGCATTTTATAATACTTTCTAGCAGTTTAAAGATAGCATATTTTTATTCCCATAAGAATAACATGGGCGTATAAATCGGCAGAGGTGAGTTAGGGTTTCAGTTTGAATTTGGCGCCACAAAATAACCGTTACACTAATGCAGTCTATAGGGTAACATGAAAGGTACCGACAAGGAGTGTCGCTTCTGTATGTAACTATTCTGTGCTAGGACTCAAGTCACTGGATACAGTGGTAGGTTAATTCTGTTTACTTGGTACGTTTGGAGTAACCAAGAAGTGAAATATGGTGGGTCAGTGAATTCAACCTGTTTTCTATCTTTGTTTACACATTGCTTTCTCTTTCTATATCTGTCAGAAATTGTATCTTTTATATGTTAAAACGGAAAACCTAAATAAATATATTTAATAAATGACATAAATTTATCGTTTAAAATTTTCACCAAATGTGGAATTTGATTGTTTATTTGGTACCAACATGGGTTTGTTGTTGTATTTTTTTGTATTGTTATGATGAAATTTCTCGAGTGCACCTTAGGGTGTTCAGAATATGATTTTACTATTTTTACCGTGATGTCTGTATGTCTGTGACGATTTTTCGTCCACGATAACTTCAATACGATACATGTTAAAATCTAATATTTGGTATTTGAGAGTTATTTTCAAATGTGATGAACTTATTAGATTTTGACTACAATTAGTTAACCGGAAGTAGTACTTTATTTGAAGCTTTAAACCGTTTTTCCTAAAAAAATACCTCTAAGTACCATTTTTTCGCAAATTACGTTATTATTAAAGATTTTTTAATTTTCTACTGATCTGAATAATTACCTTTTCATAAAACTTCTAGCTAAATATAAAAAAAATTATAATAATTTTACATATCGTTTATTTATTCATGTTCACAAAATTTGAGATATGATGTCAAATTTGATGTAAGTTTAAAAGATAAAATAAGTAAATATGAAGTAGTTTTATTGTAAAATAAAAAAAGGGGAAAATATATAAGGAATATAGGTATTTGCATGCGTGAATCAAGGTAAGTCCAGTTTCTGTTTTAGTAACACCAAAAATAGCTGTTTTTGGTGGTTATACAAATTTTATGAAGGAAATTTTAGGCATGAAATGAATTAAAAATATTTTGATTTGCAATAACAAACTAATTTAACAACTACAAATTGAATGTACTGAAAAACTTATATAGAATAGGTATATTACTACATTGGCGGGAGGTAATGTGTTGGACACACCATATTTTTAAATTATGTACATACTTACATACAGATTATACTGGCACTTTTAAAGGAATCTGAATTATTTTTTACTGCTTTATTTCAATTTCCGAAATAAGCAATTTATTTCAAGTACATTTAACATTGAGCAAAATTTCTCCACACTAGATTTGATCTAATTTCTCACCATCCTAGACCTTATTTGTATATTTAACTATCCATGTACTCCATATATCCTAGTATAATTAGTGCGGTGCAATTTGGCGGCATCCCTATCTGATAGCACTCCGGGTATCTCTTAGGTAATCCGGCCGCGGTTAAAGAGGAAATTCGCTGATTCGAACGGAGCTGGTGCAGTGCTTGGGGAACAGTGCTGCACTCTATACTTTATGATCTGGGACTTGCATCACTGGGACTCGCAAATCAAACTCTCGCGAAAAAGTTATTGCTTTGTACCGCAGAGAAAAACCAAATAGCAAGATGCTACAGCGTGTGTTTTTACTTTGACTTAAATCAGAACACGATGTTATTAAAGAAATGCAAGAATTTTAGGGGAGTTAAGCTCATATTGTGACAATGGGGATTTCCATTAATTTTGATTTTTTTTTTATACAGGTTAGTGTTTCACGAAAGTCTTGTATTTTTTTTTGGTCTTGCCGAAATCTTGCAAAAAATGCAAGATAAGAACGAGACAAGAGCAACAAATGTCAAAGCAAGACAAGGCAAGAAATTGTCTTGCAAGAAATGTATAAGAATAGCAAGATTTTTTTCAATTCTTGTATTTTGCAAATTTTAAATCTAGATTTATAGGCCAATTCTGAACAAATCTGTAAGTCTTACAGATCTGTAAATCTGTAAAATACTGACAAAAGCGCATCTACTTTTGTTGATTAATATAAAATTATACATAAGAGTGACTACTTTCGTTGCGATTTTGTTTATTATTTACAGATTTACAGATCTGTAAGTCTTACAGATTTGTTCAGAATTGGCCTATTACTATAAGAACCTACCTATAAATTAATAAAAGTCAAAAACATGTACTCGTAAATATTTAAAAAATCATACAATTTTTTTAACATGTATGTTAATTTCATTTTTAAAAAATATATAATAGTAATAATTGTTGTCTAAATAATATAATTATTTTTCGAAATCATGTAGCCAAGAGTTAAGAGCTTTCTTATAACCAGCAGTGATAATTTGAAGAAAGGTTTTCTGCTTATACAGATATCGCTGTTGTGTTAAATTAAAATATACATATAATATATGCAGCTATCCAATTTTTGTTTTTATAATATTTATTTAATAATGATAATATATAATTACATTATAAAAAATATAGTTGATAATTGACATTGATAATATTTAAATAAAAAAAATGTACGTGTGATACAAGATTATTTATATGTTCAAGGTCATTTGCGAATATTAACATGCAAGACAAGAAATATGCAAGAAAATGACGATCAAGACAAGATTTTTATGTACAAGAGTAATGAAAGACAAGATATACTTAAATTTCATGTCTTGCGTTTCGAGACAAGACAAGAAATTAATAAACAATACAAGAAATCTTCTGACACACTAATACAGGTATTTATTTTAAATGGGCCACCATTTGCAAACAATTTATACTTTACAAGACTATTAAAATTAAACAAACAATTTTTTAAACCAGTGGTTCTCAAGATATGGGGCCCAATTTTTTTAAATCATCCTATTTACCTAGTTGGAATCTACATAAAATTACAAATCCAATTTTAATTTTTAGTGAACTATTAAAATCCTTATGCTGGCATTAAGATTGTATACTTTTACTGGAAAATAGCAGTTGTCGTGAATAAATATATAACAAACGTCAAATCCTGCATTCTTTTAACTCGATTTTTAATTTAAAGATCAAAATTAAATTTCCCTCAGTTCCTAAATATCAATAAAAACGTTTTCTATTTAACGGAAATTAGTAAATAATTCCTCATAAATACAGGGTGTTTACGGTCTTCTTGTTTTATTTAATTTTTAATGTTAACATTCTTAAATACATTTACTTACTGTAATAGCAATAAATGAATTTACTAAATCATTTCTATGCATTTGTACTAACCATGAACTTATTTCCCGCTCAGTGAACGGTATGTAAATACTTAACGGTTTGTTGTGAATTGTGATCTTATCTAGTATAGAATTTAATATTGAACAACTTTGTACTGTTGTAGTTTTGCTCTTTTTGAAATTTCATGTTAAAGTCCTATGTTTCGCGTTTCGTTGCACACACTGTATATACGTGGTACCATATTCAGAAATTTTATTTCACAAGCTGGTACTTCTATTGATATTTGAAATTTGATTAAAACATTAATTCTACAAATCCTTATGACATTCATTTAACGCCTATTTGAAACAAGGAAGATGGGATGACAAATATAATCCAGTAAATAACATTAAATTTACTCCTATAAGTAAATGAGTTTAATTATTGGATAAAATGTAAATGAGCTTCTTTCTGAAGATAAAAGGATTAGCGGACTTGTGTTTCGCAATCCGGCCACTGTGTACCGCGGCGCTGAAGTCTGTTTAACGACGTATGAAATTAGTCAGGTTGCCGGGATACAGCAAATCATGTCCTTTAAACACGGACGGTGCACAGGCTTGCTAATGTGGATGGTAATAACCCAAAAATTATTCATATTTAAATGGGGACGGTTTCCATAATGACGTTAATTTGGTATTTTAAAATTAATGAAAAATATATGTGTGTTTAAAAAGCAAAAGGTTATCTTTATCGGTGATAGCAAGTACCATTTAATAAGATTTTGATAAAATCATGGATTTTAATAGGATATAAACCCAGGACTCATCTATACTGACAGTATTAAAGGATTACTTGACAGAGTTTTACAGGGTGACCAAGAATCTGTTTAAGCATGGGGATCTCAAGGACTATAAAGACTAATTTAAGATGGATTTAATTTACGAATTTTCAATTTATGATTTAGATTTTAAAATATAAATACACTCAAAACAAATGTGGTGGTTTATGAACGATTTACAAATTTAGAAACTTAAAATTTAGATTTAGAATATAACCAATTTTTATATTCTAAATTCTAAATTCAAATCCAGCTAATTAGAAGAAAGCATTGAACTGACGTTTATAGTTTAAGTTGGTATCAGATTGCAAAAGACAGTTTGTGAGTGTTATTTTGATTCCATGGTAAAATAAAAATAATTAGACATCATATTCATTTTGTACCGAAACAAATCCACCTCACTTCAAAAAATTGTCAAACCTACAGTCAAACACCAATACTAAATTTAATATCACGTGATACCTGATTGGATAAATTTAAGAAACTAAAATCCTCCATAAATCAGAAGAAAAAATTAAAATTTTAAATTAAAATAAGTAAATAAAATTCATCATAAACAAGCCTTACGAGTTATAAAGTCAGTTTTAGACAAAAGTTGCCTCATATAGCGATCACTTTATACATGTTTTTGTTGCATAGGTGACTGATATAAAGAAAAATGTAAATTTTTCCATTTTTCGTTTTTTATACTCAAAATAGTTGTTCCTCATATCGTTTTCGTGAAATTGATACCAACTTTTAATTCTCATATTGGCTTCAAAGTAAGATGTGTGACCGTTAAATACAGTTTTTTTCTCTTTTCAACGATATTACCCTATTATTATGTTATTTTCTATAACACTCGGTTGACAATGATAACCAAATAATAAACGTTATCAGAAACTTACGACATATGTTGCTATAGTAACCACCATAACTTCAATAGGTAATTGTAAAGGGAGGGTAAGTCATAGAAGAGTGATGATAGTCGATAAAGAAGCAGATAGTCGGAAAGTTGTGTTTACAATTCCCCTCAATTGTAAATATGGCGTTGTCAAAAAAGCAGTACACTATTAATCTCGAAATTTACTTTTCGAAAAACTAATGAATCGCAGCGGTGCAGCGTGCGTTTCGTACTCGTTACTAAATCTCCCCTCGGGGTTTAGTTGCCGACCAAAAATCTGTTCCATTGGGGGTTGACAACTTCAAAGAAATAGAAAGAGTGTCTGTGAAAAGAAATGGGCGACAACAGACCTCTCGAAACCGAAGAATTGGTCCTTACTTTTTAAGAAGGAAATCGCACGTTACCGTGAATTCTGTTCGGTATGTCACCATGATCTAAGAGTTTTTGCATCAGCTCTCGAAGAATTTAATGCAGGAAATGTCTGTTTCCAACAAGATTGAACCACAGCCCACACAGCTTGAAATTTAATGCCTGCTTTGAGGGAGATGTTCCTCGACCGACTGATTTCTGAAAAGGCGACATTTCGTGGTCCTGCGCTCACCATATTTAACGCCGTGTGACTATTTCTTGTGGAGGTATTTAAAGACTGAAATGTTTAAGCATCGTCCCAGAACCCTACAAACCCTGGACAATGCAATCCGCTTGGAAATTACTGCCATATTAAAAGATATGCTTCATAGAGTTATACTAAATCTTCGAATCCGCCTGCTAGTATGGTCGTATTTATTTGGGAGTTTTTAAGTAACCTAGTAGGTTAATTCTTTTTACTTGAAACGTTTAAAGTAGAGTAACCATTCGTATTGATTTTGTCAGTACAGTACTGATTTTCATACTCTTGTACTGATAAACAAATTGTAACATATTTGTACTGATTTTTTACATACTGTACTGAATGTACTGATTTTTGATATTTTATAATTATGTTTGATAGATGTTTAAACATTTTCATATAATTTAAGTATTAACTAAAATTTCTATCTCTCGACATGGTTTGATTTTATTAGTAAGTGACTTGGTTAAAAGGTTTGATTTTGAGAGGAACTGTAAACTTTAGTAAAACAATAAAATTATAGCAGTTATATCGCTATAATTTTCCCATTTGTTTTCAAAGCTAATGTAGAAAAAGCAAAAACAATATATTAAAAGTAAAAAGTTATATTTGAATTTATAAATGTTTTGTCTGAGAATAATAAAAGCCTCGAAGATTCAAATTTAAAGAATCTAAAACATTATTTGCTAAAACACCGCTTAAACACAATAGAAGAATTTTTAAACATTAATCCTCGCATATAGCATAAAATTTCAATGTAATATAGTCAATAAGTAATCTAAATATAGAACACAAATTTTTAATTGATTACATTAAAAAAATAAATGGTCACTCTAGTTTAAAGTAACCCAGAACGGATCCCGAACTGACCCAACTCACCCAGCTATTTTGCTGGGTTGGTGAGTTGAACCCGTTTTCTATCTTTGTTTACACATTGCTTTCTCATTTTATTTCTGTCAGAAGTTATATCTTTTGTAGGTTATATCGGAGAACATAAATAAATAACTTTAATTAATAACAGAAATTTACTACTTAAAATTTTCACAAACTTTAAAATTTGATTGTTTACTTGGTACCAACTCGGGTACGTTTAGGATCAGTTTAGGGTAGTTTTAAAATTTCACAAATAAATACGGCCTATATTCACAATAACGACCACCACTTGCAAGAAATTATTTTTAAAACTATCTGTTTAAAAATTCCGTGCTGTAGTTGAAAGAACTAAAAATAAAACTTTTGTATGTGTACTAGTTTTTTTTTAAATAACCTTTAAAACTAGGGAGGTTGTTTTGCCCACCCTGTATTTAATTATAAAAAAAATAGAACGCAAACTTATTTTTTAAAACTTCAACTCCCTGACTAGATAAGACTTTCAGAAACTATGTAAAATAAATTAAACATCTTGATAAATTTATGACTTTAGGAAACTAGTTGTAAGAGAATTCTTCTACATGCAGGATTTAAATGTTCCTGTTAGTAAATGGTCCGTAATGAATAATTCCTCATGGGACGTACTGGCCCAGTGTTCCTGTTTGTGCACCGCATCGTTCTCTACTTTAAAAACTAATTACCATGGTTACACGAATGCAAATCAGCCAAGATACGAGTCGAGCTGAGAACTTGCGAATTGTGGCTCTTTATCTTGGCCAAAACTTGCGAAAAATACTAAGATTTGTAGGGGAATGCTCAGCCAAAAAGTTTAGTAATTAATAGAGTAAGGAACTGGCTGGAAATAATAGATATTTGTTTTAATTTATCTGCTTCCTACAGAAACCATGCTTTCAAATACTACAAATATAAAAAATAGATAAAATAAGTTTTCTTTGATAAATTCAATTGAAAAAGCTGTTGGTTCTTGATGAAACATGTTGAGTACATAAATAAATGAATAAAATCACTCGCTTTTGTTTCACAAAAGTAAAGATATTTTTTATTGCAATTTCGGCTGTTATGCCATCATCAGAAGAATACAAGTTTTCTTTGTGTTACCAATGAGAATAAGATCCGATTTAAAAAAAAAATTATGGTTAATAGACAGTGACGTCTACAACGAATTTTATTTGACTGGGTACAGGCTGGTCCGCACCCAAAGTATTAAAAACCAATATTTTTTTAAATAAATAAATGTTATTTAACAAAATATAAAACAAAATTACAGGATAAACAACTCTGAACGCGGTTTTTTTATCTTTGGTTAAAGTGTCGGTTACCTTAATCATCAGAAAAATACCGTATCGAAAAACTATTGTAGGTTGTCAAAAATATATGTTGTTTACTATTTCGATGTGATATTTTTCTATTATCCGATTTTTAGGTATTCCAAACAAAACTTTAAAGTACGTTCAATTTAGAATCCGTCTAGGATCTCTTCAAGCAAAGGTGTCTATTACTTAGTCCAAGTACAATTTTTTTCCAATTGCCTTTCATTAATTTTAATTATTTAAATTTGCAAGTCTTTTATCTATCATAGTGTTTCTTAAATAAATATTTATTCTTCTTAAAGTCTTACTCTATAATATTGAATAATATTTCAAAAACAAAATTTATTTATAACAACACATAATCTAGGCTTACTTATAAGAATAAAAAAATAAAACTATGTTCTGAAAACAAGAAAAAATATTTTATTCGCGTTCAAAAAAGTCCAACTCTCCTCCACTATGTAGGTGAGACGGACCAAGGCTTTGAGGAGGTGAAGTGGTGAACAGATTGTTGTCATTTGTCATATGTAGTACATTCTTCGTATAAACAGCGACCACAAATTACACATTTTATCCTATCATCATTCTTTAACGTTTTTTTTTAAATAATTTTCCTACCAAATGCATATTCGTTTTCGTAATTTTCAGCTTCTTCATTATCATCACCCTCTGATTAATCATTTAACAACAGTTCCTCAAAACTTATGGAATAGCAACTAGATCGTCTACCTTTCTAAGTACGAATTACTTTTATCCTGTTTAACGGTTGAATTGATCTTTTAGCAATAAAAATTTTCTGGTCCATCTCTCTTCAGCATAGGTGGTCCTCGGAGGTTGAATGAATCACTAAATTACTTATGAATGTGTACAAATAGATCCACTTTTTAAATCACATTAAGCTCTTTCTAAGAGGGGGCGATCGCCCTTTCGCCCCCCTTCAAATTACTAAAATGCAAGTAAAACTTCCTTTTTGTGAAATTTGTTCTTAGAAATGTATTTTTAGCACAGATGTTAACACAATTAAAATTGTAATACCCGAGAAAATAATTCACTTAGAATTATGAAAACCTGTTCCATTTTTCTGTTTTTAACAAAATTTATCGCCCTATAAACATGTTCTCATTCTTTGTATTTTTGTTTCCACTGCCTACTTATTTATCACTTAATTACTCCGTAAACAAACGAACTGGCCGATGTTCATCTACTCCGGAGTCGGAACCTTTCCCAAGTAATTACATTGGATTCGGGCGCGAATCGTAGCAGGCATTGATTTTCCCGATAGAACAAAACCGAACAAAGTGAAAGTGAATTTGAAATAGTCTGATTATATTTCAGTTTGAGTGGACGTTTGGAAATTGTAATGCTACGAACCCCAGGCAATTTTAGGGTTTATTTTTTTCCGATATCTGAATTGAATCTTGTAGCAAAAATTGCGGATTAAGATAAAGTGAAAATGAATAAAATTGGATATTTGTACCAATTTTTATATTTCAGGGTTTATGTCAAAAAATAATTGGACTTCTATTAGACACTCATAAATATGAGTCTGATATAAAATGTCTCTAGAAATGTGATATGTCTGAATATATATGGTGCCACTTGTAGTAAAATACAAATAAATAAATAAGTAGGTATGTAAATAAGTATGAAATCTGTAAAAAAAGTAAGTATGAGTACCTTATTACTTTATATATAGATGTCCGATTTACGAGGTTAACCATTAGAATCTCAAGAATCGTAAGAGATACGTCGCATTAGTTGGTCATTAAAAATAAATGTATAGGTCACTAGATAGGGGCACACAACTCATTTTGATCATTTTACTTTTTGACTTACGAATTATTTTGTTTCAACTCATACAAGTTTCTAATTTGCACACTCTAAAGACACTTTTACGAGAAATTGACCGGGATCTTTCAAATTTTTATAGTTCATACATTTTTCGAGAAATTCATATTTATTTTCAATTTTCATATTGTGCTCAAAGTTATCTTTAGTATTATGCCTGATACGAGATTAAAAATAAATTATTATTACATTAATTATGTTTTGTATTACTCATGTTTTGGATCTATCCCAAATATTTTTTCTTTAAGTATACTTCTAAATATAAAAATATTTATTTTCTTTTACCGATGAATGTCATAAATTTCATAAAATAATTTTATTTTGATTTTTTGTAAAAGGTATAGTAAAATTTCAAAAAAGCATTTCACTTGTTTGAAACTCCACATATGCTTAAGTTATTTTACTTTTATCAATCGTACCAATGTAGTTATGGATTTCATTGTACCACATTTCAAAGAAAATTTAACAAAAAATCACACATTACTGCAAAAATTTCCTGCATTATAAATCCAAAATAATATACAAGTAAAGTCGATTTACCGACGAAGTTAAACAGATTTAATAGTTCTTGAAAGTATTCCCACATTGTAACATATCCCAATCACTTTTCCCCCAATTTTTTTTTAGGTCAGGTTAGGTTATGTTAGATTAGGTTAGGTCAGTTTAGGTTTGTTAAGGTTAGATGAGGTTAGGTTCGATTAGATTAGGATAGGTTAGTTTAAGTTAGATTTGGGACGAAAGAGAAAGATTTGGAGGTATACCTCTGCGAGTATCTATTTAAAAAGTGATATTCGCGAGCGGAACAAATTTACGCGTTTTTTTATCTAATCGGACACACACCCTTCAAATTCCTAAATTTTACTGATACGCTTTTGCTACATTTTTTTGGTGCGCTTATGAAACATCAGCCAATCTTCTACCAGTTTGATTTGTGATAAATTTTAGTGATGACGTCACTGTATATTATAATTCTTAAATTTTCAGCCATCAAAGCCCTTATGGGCGCATATTTATAAGTGGTGTTATTCATTATAAATTGTCACCGGCACACTTTTCGATAATTAAACAGGCCATCCCTCAATACGTCACTTGGGGCGGAAATGGGACATATCTGTCACGTGCGCGTCTGATTTACGGTGTTCGGTTTCAGTTCTTTTCAGGCGTGAGCGCTGAAGCTTTCAGCAGAATTTCACGCTGACCATGTCACAGGACTGGGCTGGCACAAAGAGGACAGATTCTTACATTTAAATTGATTCGGAGGACGTTTGCTCCGACCTTCACCTTCGTGGAACCAAATAAGAATATTGGGAATCTCGAGTGTGAGATTTCAAGCTCGGTGAGTGGGTGCTTGTATTGACATTCCTTTACAATGTTTAAATTTCTCTTTGAGGATGAGGTTTATAATATTTGTGAAATCCTTTGATATACAGACGACGTTAAGGTGGAAGATATATTTTTAAATATACCTAATTTGAATAAAAAGAATATTTTTTATTTTTATCTCTCACAAACACATTTTTTCATCATTCGCTTTACCTTTATAGTTTGCATTTTATGTGGTATGCTGCACGTCATTTTCTTCCGAACATAGAAATAATAACAGTGTAATATTAATATACTATTATACGAGTTTTATAAGACGGTACATTGTTTCATGAGTTGTCCAAAAACATGAATGGAACAATACAACGTATAAAACGAGCATAATATATTATATTTTATACTTTGCGTCACTTATTACCCAAAAAAATTAAATCATATAAATTAATTAAGTATAATCTAGGGATTTATGTAAAATATGGTAACCCTGTTAAATGAAGTTGAACATTTATAATTGTCATAATTCATGTATAAGGGGCCAATATACCTATAAATATTTATAGGTATATTAAGGGGCCGTTCAAGTATTACGTGAGCACTATAGGGGGGTGGGGTGGTCTTTGTTTTGCTTATTTTGGATGACATGGGGGGTAGGGGAGTCTAGATGATGATTACGTCATCGGTAGCTATTAACTTTTTAACCCGATGAATGACAACCCTCACATTGGCTAAGTTCCGAATCGTGCAAAAATCGATGACAGCGCTCACGTTATCCGTCAGATACATATAAATCATGAATCATGTAAGATTATAATATTTTGTCCCTTACTCTCTTGAATACTGTATCAGTAAAATCTAATCTCCATTCTAAATCTATTTTCTTATTTTTAAAATTATAATTATAACATTTTAATTATAATATTAAAAAAAACAGGGCATGTAACCGGTTAAAAAAACCGGTTAATAAAAACCGGTAACCGATATTTTCAACGAAAATTGCGAACTAACCGTAATTTTAACCGATATTTTTCAGGCCGACAATACCGGTAACCGTTAACCAAAAAAAAAAAAACCGGTTTTAGCGAACATTAACCTTTATTTAATATCATTTAGCGAGAAAAAAAATAACTTTTTTTATATCTGTGTTTTCTGTTTGTATTTGAACATGAGTCATGACAGTTTTTACAATTAACATTTTATTTGAGAGTCATAAATGTAGGTAGTCTCTTTGGCCGTTAAGGTTACTTAAAAAGTCCCAAATAAATACAGCCTTTGTCAACACAGGCAAGTTTAAAATTGAAAAGTGACCTGCGTTTTTCTGAATATATTACGGGAATTTTTGTGAATGTTCATTAATTGCTTTTTTTTATTTGTTATATTTTTCTTAGATTTTTTTGACACCCTTTTCCATTTAAAATTAGGTGCAACCCCCATTTTAGGGTTGAAATGTTAAATTACCTCAATTTGAGTCAAAAATTTTGATTTTTTAAAAGTCTACATTGATATTCCACAATGTTAAACCCAATGAAACTGATTTAATTTATTCCAAAACAATTTGGGACAATGTGAAACGTTACACAACTGTCTAAAATTAATCCCAATTGACTTGGAACAGTGTTGACCCTTATATAACGATGTTAAACCCTAAATAATTATATTAACTTTGTCCCAAACAATTTGGAATTCTGAAATTAATCTCAAACAAATTGGAACAGTGTTGACCCTTATATAACAATGTTAAACCGTAAACAATTGTCGTAACTTTGTCCCAAACAATTTGGAACAATGTTAAACCTTCCAAAACTGCCTGAAATTAATCTCATACAATTTGGGATAATGTGTAACCTTGTAGAACTATCTAGAACATTGTTAAACCCTGTACAACTGTCTCATCTGAATCCCAATTATCTTGGAACAGTGTTGAACCTGATACATCTATGTTACACCCTAAACAAGTTTCTAACTTTGTCCCAAACAATTTGGAACAAAGTGAAACATAGTGCAACTGTTTCTACTTACTCTAGAACACTTGGAACATCTTTCTGCCTCCTACAACTGTCTTTTTAAGTCTTCTTAGTAATAATAGTTATACATTAAAACTTACAATTTATAGTTTTTCACTCTAAAATTTTTCATATACAGCCAAAAAAATCCAAAAAGACTCATTTTTAGGTCCAAAATTTTGATTTTTGAAATAATTCCAAATTGATAGTCACCGATGCGCTAATTTCAAATTTTCAAACCGAATTCAATTATCTCTTTCCGTTCCTGAGATATTTGACCTCAAAGTTGCACCTCAAAAAAGTGGGTTTTTTGGATATATCTCTAAAACGGGTAGAGACACAATCTCAACTACTATACCAGTGGATTCTAGAGGCAAAGTTACATAAAGAAATATTTTCTCCGCATATACGTTCTTTGGAACGATTTTGTGAAAAATAAGAAAAACGAAAAAAACCGGAATTTCAGTTTTTCACTTGGGAACTTTTTGTCACCAAATTTTTTCATTTTCTATACTTAAGTAAATACTGATGCGCTGATTCCAAATTTTCAAACCGATTTCAATTATCTCTTACCGTTCTGGAGATATTTGCGTTCAAAGTCAGACCTGAAAAAAAATGTTTTTCAGGAATAGTCATGAAATGGGTCGAGATACGACCTCGGCGACCTCACCAATCGATTCTGCGGGCAAAACTACATAAGTATACCAATTTTCAGATATTTATTCAGGCGGATACAATTTTTAGAGCGAAAAAACGAAAATCGCAAAAATTGAAAAATCGCCTGATGAACCCCTTACGATTTTTTCCGTTTTTTGGCCATTTTCGTTTTTTCGCTGTAAAAATTGTATCCATTAGAATATAAATCTGAAAATTGGTACAAAAATGTAATTTTATCCGTAGAATCGATTGGTGAGGTCGCCAATGTCGTATCTAAACCCATTTCAGGACTATTCCTGAAAAACTGAATTTTTCAGGTCCAAATTTGAACGCAAATATCTCGAGAACGGTAAGAGATAATTGAAATCGGTTTGAAAATTTGGAATCAGCACATTCTTCTTTACTTAAGTACAGAATATAAAAAATTTTGGAGACAAAAAATTTCCGAGCGAAAAACTGAAATTCCGGTTTTTTCGTTTTTCTCATTTTTCACCAAATCGTTCCAAAGAACGTATATGCGGAGAAAACATTTCTTTATGTAACTTTCCGCGTAGAATCGACTGGTATAATCGTTGAGAATGTATCTCTACCCATTTTAGAGATATGGTCAAAAAACACCCTTTTTTGAGGTCCAACTTTGAGAGCAAATATCTCAGGAATGGAAAGAGATAATTGAATTCGGTTTGAAAATTTGAAATCAGCGCATCGACGACTAATTCCAAAAATCAAAATTTTGGACCCAAAAATGGGCATTTTTAAATTTTTTTGGCTGTATATGAAAAATTTTAGAGTGAAAAACAAAAAATTGTAACTTTTCATGTATGACTATTATTGGAAATTACTAGGAAGACTTAAAAAGAAAGTTTTAGAAGGCAGAAAGATGTTCCAAGTGTTCTGAAATAAGTAGAGAGACTTGCACTATGTTTCACTTTGTTCCAAATTGTTTGGGACAAAGTTAAGGCACTTGTTTAGGGTGTAACATAAATGTACTAGGTTCAACACTGTTCCAAGATAATTGGGAGTAAGATGAGACAGTTCTACAGGGTTTAACAATGTTCTAGATAGTTCAACAAGGTTTAACTTGTTTTCGGAAAGAAGGTGGTTATTCCTGTGTTTGTACTGCTGGTTTTACCGGTTCAAATTGTGACATAACTTTAATTAAAGACGCATGTAAAAGAGATATTTGTAAGAGTGGTTCAACTTGCACTCCCCTTAAAAAAGGAGGGTTTATTTGTGAAGACTGTTATCCCAATAATGCGGGTATGAACATTATACAGAATTATGTGAGCTTAAAAGTAGAAGCTTTGGAAAAAGCTCGTTTCTTACTTTTCCAAGTTTGAAACATCGTCTACATTTGACTAAGTACTAAACTAAAAGCTTTTTTGAATTTTTTTAATACATTTCTCTAAGTTTTTTTTATAAGACACATTTTTTATATTTTTACTTTAACTTGTACGGAACAGGTTTACCAAAATAAAACAACTTGCAAAATTAATAAAATTAAGTTTTATAAGCTTGTAACTCAAAAACTGTTTAAGATATAGTCTTAAAATCAGAGCATATAACCGGTTAATAAAAACCGGTAACCGATATTTTCAACGAAAATTGCGAACTTTAACCGTAATTTTAACCGATAATTTTCAGGCCGAAAATACCGGTAACCGTTAAACAAAAAAAAATTAACCGGTTTTAGCGAACTTTAACCTTTATTTTAATATCATTTAGCGACAAAATTTTTTAATATTTTTTTTTATATCTGTGTTTTCTATTTGTGTTTGAACATGAGTCATGACAGGTTTTACAATTAACATTGGAGAGTCATAAATGTAGGTAGTTTCTTTGGCCGTTAAGGTTACTTAAAAAGTCCCAAATATATACGGCCTTTGTCAACAAAGACAAGTTTAAAATTGAAAAGTGAAAGTTTAGTGAATATTCATTAATTAATTTGCTTTTTTTTAATTGTTATATTTTTCTCAGATGGTATTTTTTTATTATTTTTTTAAATTAATTATTCTGTAATTTTTTTTAATCAAATTTTTATAATTAATTTCTTTTAATTAATTTAATTATTTTTTTAACCGATATATTAACCGGTTTAAACCGGTTTCTAATTTTCAAAAACCGGTTTTCGAACTAAAACCGTTATTATTATAACGTTCTCTATAAGGGTTAACCGTTAACCAGTATTTTTTTCGGTTACATGCCCTGAAAAAAAAATAATTAAAAAATGTTTACGTAAGCATGGGGGGAGGGGGTAAGAGCTTTGCTTACTTTTGCTGACAAGGGGGATGGGGGGGTAAATAATTGTAATTAATCTGCTTACGTAATATTTGAACGGCCCCTAATATTGTGAAAAATATTTTAAATTTCTGTGATAAAAGTTGTGAAATTTTAATATTCTTTTAAATTAGGTTTGTTTATTTGGTTTTCATATTTATTATAATTCCAAATTATATTAAAAATCTGAAGTGTCCAACACATTACCTTCCGCCACTGTAGAAATATATTCTATGTAAGTTTTTCAGTACGTTTAATTTGTAGTTTTAAAATTAGTTTGTTATTGCAGTTGAGAATACTTTCAATTCATTTCATACTTGTATGATCAATTCATAAAACTTGTATGATCAATATGACAGCTATTTTCACGTTACTAAAACTGGAACCGAGCTTACCTTGATTCACGCATGCAATTTTAGTCAAAATCTAATCAGTTCATCATATTTGAATATAATTCTCAAATACCAAATATTATATTTTTACATGTATCGTATTGGAATTATCGTGGATGAAAAATCGTCACAGACACACACACACGGGCCTACAGACAACACGGTAAAAATAGTAAAATCGTATTCTAGGGACCCTCATATGTTGAAAACATACACTCGAGAAATCTGACCAAAAACAATACCTCCCTTATCTATACTATATTGATAGGCGGGAGGTAATTTAATAATAATACATAATTGTCTTATAAGAAATATATTTGATAATTGACATTTATATTATCTAAACAAAAAAATGTATATGTGGTACAAGATTATTTATATATTCATGGTCATTTGCGAATTTTAACAGGCAAGACAAGAAATATGCAAGAAAATGACGTCAAGACATGATTTTTATATACAAGAGTAATGAAAGACAAAATACTTAAATATCTTGTCTTGCTTTCCGAGAAAAGACAAGAAATTACTAAACAAGACAACAAATCATTTCTTGTGAAACGCTAGAAATTTGGATTAATTTAGTAAAAACAAATGAATAGAATAGTAATTAATTCCAAAATTTTGTAAAGTCTATAAAATACGATCTGCGACCTTTATGTCATCAATATAATTTCCTAGGTCGTACCTTATCGAAATTTATATCCTCTTAATAATATCCTTTAATAAGAAAGGGTTGACTGGACCGTCTGAGAAATTGGAAAACGATTAAGGTAACTGCTGCCGACTGCCGGGCCTACGGCGATTAGATTAAGGCCCTTTAACTCTTCCCCTTATCAAGTGCTTTATGCTGATTAAAGACCTGCCGATAGATCAATCCCCAACTTATCAAATTATAACCAAATCGCATTAAGCTGGCTCAACAAATATTAAAGATGAAAAGTGAAAAAGATCTCCAACAGAAAGGAAAATTAGACGGAATTGTAAGTAAATGATACCATTCAAATTGTAATTAAACTACATTCTATTTTAATTAAAATACTCGTTATATTTTATGCTGCAAAATGAAGTAATTAAAAGTTTATTATTAATTACTACGATGTCATTGTCATGGATAATTAATTAAATAATTTCATAATTTGGAAAATTAAATGTCCAAATCGTTAATTAGAACAAAACTACTAAATGTGATAAATTTATACAATTAGTATTTATAACTACAGACTAGACGTACCCAGGTGTAAAACATCAGTTTTTAATTTGTTGCATGTTATACACATATTCCTACTCCTACTTGTTTCACAAGTGTACCTAAGTTGAACCCCACACGGAGAAAAATCGGTATTGAAAATTCAACAATACAAGCATTGTGAATCATGTATATTAAATATTACAATACTTATTTTTATTCATATTATTTTATATTGTGAAAATTACTTTATATTTTGTGGAAATTACTATAAATATATTATAATTCATATATTTTCACATATACAATAAATATATTGACACCAACTATATTTTATTGTATTATACGTAGATGACCATTATAATATTGTAAAATTTACAATATTTTATAGTAGTTTTTTTGTATAGTGTGTTAAACTATACTATTATTGTAACAGTTACAATATTATTGTCTGTTTTACTATACATCAGTCCCTCTTTGCCGCCGGAAAGATTACGGCGTCATTTCACTGTGTTCAACCACCTGTGCAAGTCGATGCCTATTGCCTACTTCGTATCATTTGTCTCTTGCTCTGTAATACAATGTCAGAAATAGAAAATTTATTAAATACGTGGGAATTGAACCACTTAATAAAAAATTTTATAGGTAAGTAAATTTAAAATGTTAATAATTATTTAGGTAAGTTATAATGCTATTGTGCAATAAATATATACTTATTAACTTGGGAAACATGATAATAATAGACATTTATGTTTTTAATTGATATTGATATATATAAAAAAAATATATGTATTATATACCTACATATAAATAATTATTCTATTTCATTTTTATTGTTTTGTAAATTTCACTATTAAAGTTGTCATATAACAATAGCATTAAGTACTTTTACACCATTAATAATTAAAAAAAAATTATCCTAGATACCTATTGTGCAACATATTTTGTTTCAGAACACGGTATTGACAGTTCTACATTGCTAGAACTAAATACTAGTCACATCGCCGAACTAATTCCTAAGCTCGGCGATAGAATAAAATTTGAGAAATGTCTCAAAATTTATAAACAGGAGAAAATGAAGCTTTCGGAAGACGTATTGAGTAGCGAAATTTTAATTTTAAATACTCCAGATAATTTGGTATGAAGTTAAATTACTGTTTTCCAATTTTTTAAAAATTATTACAATCTAATTTAACTATCTAAACAAAAATGCATCACATCATATCCCATTAATGGGAAATTAAATAATAATTTTATGCCAATTATAGGAAAAACGGACACATTACTTAATTATTGACTCGTTTCATACAACTATGTGACTTGTACTTAACTACATTTATATCTTTGCCATCAACATACATTTTAACAATTTTAAACTAATTCTAGAGTGAATTCAACATACAAGAACTTCAGCCAATAGTGCATGACATATCTTCGTCAGCTTCATCGTCAACAGTAACATTAAATTCATTAACTAGCTCGAGTAGTTCCAATGATTCAATTGTAGAAACAGGTAAAATATATTAAAATATATAATATTCCAACATTATGTTTGATGTTTTCATTTTTTTTTCAGTTACCAATAATTTGGCATCCGACAGTACAAATAGTAACGAATTGCGTAAAAGATTAGAATCAAACCTAGAAGGGCTTGAAATATTAGCAAGTGCCTCACAAAATTGCCTGTCCAGAAAAAAGTTGGTTAATTTTATAATAAACCAAGAATTTCGAGGAAATGAGGAATTGAAGTATGCTCATGATGAATATGTTATATTTTTTTATTATATTTTTGTATATTTTTAGGATTAGCACACATAGATTTCGAGAATTAGCTAATCAAATCGTTGATATATTTCCCAGTGAAAATATTGAAACGTATTATATTCCATTCCACCATGAAAACGGAAAAAAATGCCTCGCCAAGGGAAAGTTGTGGGATAGATACCACAACAAGAGAAGAGTGCTTAAAGTGTTAGGTTTATTGCCTACAAAAAATATAGGTATTTTACCGGCTATTCAACTTTATTGAACTACTAATATTTGCTTATGGTTTTAAGTATAATTTATTTTATTTCAGGAAATAGTACTACATCCTTAGAAATAAATACCACCCATCAGGAAGTTGAAACGAACGACGAATTACAAGACAAAATAACATGGTTACAACATAATGTTGCACCTTGGACTGCTGTCGAAAAGTATTGGGCAGAAACTACATTCGTTCGGAAAAATTTTGAGAACCTTAATAGCATCGAAGAGATATTACAAACATATCCAGCACTCAAGCAACCATTCGGATATACACTGGTAAATATAAATATTGTATTTTATTTGTAAATTGATTATCTTGATTTTATATTTAATGATTATCATATTTTTCAGATTGAGAACGATTTTACCAATTTATACAAAACAAATTCCGAAAAGTTTTTAACTCTATGGCCAGATATTAGTAGAAAAATAATTACGGTCATTAGAAATCGAAACTGCCTGGCAAACAATATATTAAAAAAATTCAGCAACGTCCCAGATACAATATCTGCTCTCTTGGTTCTTCCGTATTATCTAAATAATACAAAACTGAAAGGCATAAAGTGGCGACCATCTAAAGCCGAGTCAGCTAATGGATTTTGTGTTCATTTGAAGGTTCGCAAATTTGTATGACACTAATAAAATATATGTAATTTATTTTAATATATGTTTTAGACCGAAGGAGAAATACTACCGTACCTACAAGAACGAAAAGAAAAATACCACATGTTAAAATTGACAGCACAACCACTAATATTAATAGTTGCGGAAGACATTAATGATGCTGTTGAATCATCATTCGTAAGTCTAAACGAAACAGTATATAAAATAGAAACAACGCTTAAAGCAGTTGATATTTGTTTTAAAATGTTTCACGTGTTGAATGCCAAATATCCAGTCGAATGTGAGCATATTTGGACTTTCATCCAAAAATTTATATATAATATTTCAACTCCATTTGATAATAATTATATAACAATTACTTCACTCGTATCAGATTTAAATAACATAGAATAAATATGTTTCAGAATCTTATTTGAATAATATATTTTGTATTTTTGCTACGTACTTCGAAGTGTTACGAAAATGAATTGTTTTTTATGTTTCAAAAATTTTGTTACCCCCAAAAATATTAGTAACACATTTGAAAATATTTCATGGACTTAAATATGGGCCTCTAAAGTGTGGCCAAAAAAACTGTTTTAGAAAATTTTCTTCATTTAATTCTCTAACGAAACATTTAGCTAGTCATCTATTAGAAAACAATAATAAATATGAAACGGAAAACTTGTCAGAATTAAAAGAAAATAATCTCAACCATAGTCAAAATAGTACTGAATTTAAAAAAGAAACGAATGGTGAAAATACAAATGATGTGTTAATGTTACCAGATAATATGGATTTATTTTCAGAATTTCAAAAATCGTTCAGGAAGGATTGTATGGAATTTATTAGTAAATTGTATCATAATCCAAAATTACCAAGAAATTTAGTTCAGTTTATTATTGATAATACTTCTTTATTATTTAAATCAAATGAAATTACTAAGCTGAAAAATGTAATTTTACAAAGACTAAAAGATTTTAATGATGACGAAAATTTTATCTCAAAATTGCAGTCTCTATTTGAATTACTAGAAAATCCATTTGCAAATTTTTCAAGCGATTATAAAAGAATGAAAATGTTTAACGATTGTGGTTTCCTAATAGCACCAGAGAATGTTATTATCGGAGAAAAAATAATTACTAAAGTTCAAGACGGAAAAATAAATTTAAATACTGTTAAAGTTTATGAAAATTTTGTTAGTATGAGAAAAATTTTTACAAAATTGTTTGAAATTCCAAAATTTTTCGAAACCTTATTTAATTTTTACCAATCTATTGTACTTTATCAAACTGTTATATTTAACTTTACGCAAAGCAAATTTTGGCAAGAAAAAAATAAAAATAATTTGGACAAGCTTGTATTTCCGTTATTTATCTATTTCGACGACTTCGAAGTTAACAATCCGTTAGGATCGCATGCAGGTGTAAACAAACTGGGCGCAGTGTATGTCAGTATACCTTGTATGCCACCGGAGTTTGCATCGCAGTTAGATAACATGTACTTAATTCTATTATTTAATTCTAAAGACAGAGTCAAATATGGTAATGAAATAATATTTAAGCCAGTAATTGAAGAACTCAACTACTTAAAAACAAAAGGAATTCAAGTAATGATAAATTCTGAAAATAAAACTATATTTTTTGATGTAGGATTAATATTAGGAGACAATTTAGGCTTACACAGTGTATTAGGATTTTCTGAAAGTTTTTCAGCAAATATTGCTTGTAGATTTTGTAAAGCTCCTAAATCAGTTTCGAAATATCAAAATTTAGAGGGCAGTGAATATTTAAGAAATAAGGAAAATTATATGACAGATTACACAAAAAATAATTTTAGTGAAACAGGAATAAAAGAATGGTGTATTTTCAATAATATTCTCGACTTTCATGTAACTGAAAATTACAGCGTTGATATTATGCATGACCTTTACGAAGGAGTCTGTCATTATGACTTATCCTCATTATTGTTTGTGCTTATTTATGATTTGAAATTATTTTCCTTGGAATATTTAAATTTAAAAATAAATTCTTTTAATTTTGGCCCTATTGATGAACAAAATAAACCTCCATTAATAACTAGAGATCATTTATTAAAAAAGCATTTTAAAATGTCGGCGTCTGAAATGACTGTATTTTGTAGATATCTTGGCTTAATAATTGGTGACAAAATTTCGAAAAATAATGAATATTGGGAAATTTATATAATACTTTCCAATATTTTGGACATAGTAAATTCTAGAACAATAACAAGTACAACACATATACTTTTAGCAACTTTAATATCTGAACATCATTTACTGTACACTTCCTTATTTAAGGACTCTTTAAAACCCAAACATCACCATATGGTTCATTATCCTCAAATTATGAAAAATGTTGGCCCTCTTGTAAATCTTTCTTCAATGAGGTTTGAAGCTAAACATAGAGAATCCAAATTAGTTGCAACTGCAACAACTTCCAGAAAAAATATTTCGCACACAATAACATTCAAACATCAGTTAAGATTTTGTCACCAAATATTAAGTAAAAATATTTTAATTTCAAAAAATGAATCTGGTCCCATACACCCTGTAAACCTCGATGTAATTTCAGATAATCATAACAATATTTTATTTCCTGAATATGAAAAATTATTTTCTGTTTCATGGATTATGGTTGAGGGTATCTTATATAAGCCCTATATGGGTTTAGTTTTAAATTATAACAATGATATGCTACAGTTTGGAATTATAAAAAACATTATTTTAATAGATGATGAGCTCGGTTTCTCCTGCATATTAACAGATAATTTAGGATTCCATGAACATTATCATGCTTTTCAAGTTCAATGTGTATCTGAAACAATTTTTGTAAAAAAAAGTTCTTTATTTTCATTTTTTCCCTGTACAGTAGTTGACGGATCAGAAAGTAAATACATAATTATAAGAAATCCTATTTAATTTGTTTTAAAATATATATTATAAAAAAAAACAATTTTATTTATTTAGCCGACCTAACCTCATTCCTATTCATTAAACAGGTAAGTACTATATGGTATAGTAAAATGTGATATTATTACATTGTTCTATATACAATACTTATAATGTAATGATTACAATATTATTATTGTCCATTTTACTATAATACTGCAGTAAATTTTACAATACAAATGTTCGTCGTTATAATACTACTTCGTAATTATTACAATAATGTACTGTCAATTTTATTGTGAAACTAATGTAAATTTTACAATACTATATGGTTGCCGTTAACTTAACCATATATTGTATATATAACTATAATATTTTAAATATAATAATATAGTACTTCGTACTGATCAGTATTGTTGTCACTATAATGACAATTTTTATTGTAGAACTTTACCATAAATATGGTACTGCTGACTATACTTTTTTTTCCGTGCACGTCATCAATTTCTGGTGCAAGAATGATTAAATTTTTATCTTGCATATTTGTCGTATACGCATAGCATAGATAGACTTTTATTTGCTATCTAATTATCGTACGTTTTACAGAGGGATGAATACACGGTGTCCGTTTTAAAAGGCTAACCATTGGGATCTCTAGAGCAGTAAGAGATACCAAGTCAGTTAAGTTGGGGCAAAGTTTTGTTTTCCCGAGAAAATGCATAGGTCACTAGAAACAAGCAAAAAACTGATTTAGGCCAATTTACTTTTTGACATAACTTTTGTTTCAATTTAAATGAAAAATGAAAGTATCAATTTTACAATATTTCGTTTCCTTTTGCCGAAATCTTATTTCGGTTTTCCTTGGAAAACATCCTTTTTGAAAGAAAATATATCGGGACCGGTGAGAGATAATCTCATTTTTCACCGAATTGTTCAAAAAACGTATATGCAGACAAATATTTCTTTATGTAACTTTATCCTTAGAATCAGTTGGTATAATCGTTGAGATTGTATCTCTTATTTAGAGATATACCTAAAATACACACTTTTTTGAGGTGCTAGATCTAGACGACAACACTATTAAGAACTAAATAGATAATTAACTTCCGTTTGTAAATTTTGAATAAAGGCATCGATGTCTATTAATATGCAATAATTTCAAAAGTAAAAATTTTGGACTAGAAATTTCTGTGTATAACTGTGATTGGAAATAATGTGGATATGTAGGAAGATGTTAATTTTTAACTGGAAATGTGTATTTCTTAATTTTTTCTGATCCAACAAATAAGCAGACAATGTTTGTGTATTATTCGTACGTATAAACCCGTTTTTAACTCAAAAAGTAAAAGATTTTGTAAAAACTTTGTGTTCTTCTTTAGCCTTATGGTAATAAAATTTCTCAGTGGTTCAAGCCACTATAAAAACAAACAGACATATGCCCGTATTCATAAAACGTTCGTTAAATTAATAACGCTTTGTTAAATATTTTCTCCAATGACACAATACGTCTTTGAAGAAAAATTAAAATTTTAGTTTGTCTACTGTTTTATAATTTGTCAAAAAATTTAACGAAGCGTTATAATTATAACAAACGTTTTATGAATACGAGCATTAATGTCCTTATAATACATATATTTATCCCATAAATAGTGTAAATGATGGTATTAGGATAAGGTGTAAGAATGTTGTTTTTTGTGTTCGTAAATCAAAATCCAATTTCCCGGTATTGGTATTCAGGGCTGGTGTGCGGATCTGTGATTAACCCGCGATACTCGGCTCCGGCTCCGGCTACAGTCACTCCGGGCCCGGACTCCGACTCCGGATCCGGGCGCTTAATTGTGTGACTGGGGCAATCCCACCAACCTACAGCGCTTAACTTCCACCAAAAACCACACATGATACTATTAGCCCAGAAGCTTCAAATTGAAAATTGCTTTTTTCTTCAGCCTAATTACCTATTTCTGGGTGTGTGATTTGTTTTATTATATATATCAGGTAATACATCAGAGAGTATTTACTAGACTTAAGCTAGTGTGAAGAGTGCACAACAAAAGACATTTTATGTGGAATATAGTTGATAATTTTTCTTCCTTGTTCCCAAGATTATCTCAGTTTTATAATGTAATATAAAAATGTGACGGGGGCCTGTTTCACAAAACTACAAGTCTTGTTATACAAGTGTATTATTAGGCAACGCTTATAAAATTATGAATTCTATTGGCACATATTGAAAATTTGACAAGCGTTGCCAAGTGATACACTTATATTACAAGACTTGTAGTTTTGTGAAACAGACCCCAGCAAGCAACAATGACCAAGTGTTGTTACCTTGTCATTTATACAGAATGTTTCTGTACTTCTGAATGACATACAGGATGTTCATTTTAAATTGGCCACCATTGCTATCTCAAGAACTATAAGAGCAACGAAGTGGATTAAATTATCAATCTTATTTTTAACCAGTGGTTTAGAAGATTTGGGCTCATCTTTCTTTGGAATCTATATAAAATTAGAAATGATATGTTTGAAATTATTTTTATTTAAATAATAAAAACTATACGTTGGCATTAATTTTGTATACTTTTACCTGAAAATAGCAGTTGCCGAGAATAAATAAAAAAACGTTAAATTCTGTGTTCTTATCATGCTAATTCTATCTAGTTAAAACAACGCAGAATTTGATATTTGTTTTCTATTTATTCATGGCAACTGATATTTTCAGGTAAAAGTAGCTTAATGCCAGTATAGGGATTTTAATTTTTAACTAAAATTAAATTCAAACATATCATTGGATTTGTAATTTCCCATTTAAAATAAGAAATTTGGGCCCTATATCTTGAGAACCATTGGTTTATAAAAATTCATTCTCTCTTTTTAAGGTCATGTAAATTGAAACATTTTGCTAATTAAACCGACCTCGTAGCTCTTATAGTCTTCGAGATAGCAATGGTGGCCCATTTAAAATTAAAACCCTGTATTTAATTTTATAACATGATTACAGGAACGAAAACAATTTCTTTTAAATTTAAAAAAATAAACATCGTTCATTTCTAGTAAACATATTTAGTGCCACTAGTTTAATTATTTATAATTATGTTATTAATAAAATAAAAGTATAAAAACACTGTCTAGAAATAATCATTTATTGATTAGTGTTTATGTAGGTGTCAAATACAATTACGTAATGTATTGTAAATGTACTATCAAACAAGTGGCACTAAAAATGTCCGCGACGTACACACTGCATTTATTTTTGCAAATTTTCAAAAATATTTTTGTTCTATGATCAGTATATCAAATTATATGTCACTAACATTTCGTGCAAATGTATGGAAACACCCTGTATGCCGATTTCCCTGAGTTGATCCTCACGTCATCAATTTCTACTCCAAGAAATATTAAACCATATATTTGTCGTATACAGGGTGTAACAGCTAAACGAGCTACCTCAAATAATTTCTATATTATTAAAGATAAAATAAAATGCTATAAGACAATTTTATAGAGGGCCAAGGAGGACATCCGATGGCTCTCAAGTTACAACACAAAGTTATATTTTCTTAAATGGGATAGTATGTTTTTTATGTCTATTCGATAGAGTAGTTTTTTCTGAATTCAATCATGTATTTATTTTATACCCTAACATAACAAAAATATTGAGAAACTATGTACTAAATAATTGAAATAGACAGATAGCAATTTTTATTTTTTATACATAGCCTACTGAAAAATAAATAAAAAAATAGATTTATTTAAATTTCAAATGCATTTTTCTCTATATTTTTGTTATGTTAGGGTATAAAATTAATACATGATTGAATTCAGAAAAAAATACTCTATCGAATAGACATAAAAAATCCCATTTAAGAAAATATAACTTTGTGTTGTAACTTGAGAGCCACTGGTTTAAAAAAATATTTTTTTCCCTAATCGGATGTCCCCCCTTGGCCCTCTATAAAATTGTCTTATAGCATTTTATTGTATCTTTAATAATATAGAAATTATTTGAGGTAGCTGTAACACCCTGTATAACAAATCTCATTATTGTAAACGTGTTATAAAGGGGTATATATACTATCTGCATCTAACCAACGACAAAAATTAAATTGAATTAGTAGTATAAACTAGGGTACAGGATATTTTCAAATATTTGCAAAATTTAAATATGTCATTCATGTCATTTGTGAAGGTGATTTTGGCGTCGACAATTTGTGCTTCATTGTGTGTTGTTAGTTACGGTAGTTTAATCTGCAACTCTTTTTATATATTTCTTTCATTATTATATTTATATATAATACTGTCAATTTTGACATGTATTTACTTGAGAAATCATACGATTTCACCCAACAAGATGACGTCATCAATCCACTTCCCCCTAATGATTTGAATCATATGGTTACGATTAATAACGTGAGTAATGTGATGCTTATATTTATGGAATGAGATTTATGTATGTTTTTGTAGATTATTGACAAGAAGCGAGAACCGAGGGCGTATAACAAGCAATTTGTTGTGTGTGGCTCCCTATATGTTCGCTAATACGAATTGCTTCCTCCCCGTCATTTTCACATAACCGCCCGCAATTTGTTAAGCGCTTTCAGTTTCAGCCTTCAGCCATTGTTGCCGTATGCAAATTCAGCTCGTGTTTCAGCGCGTTATGCGTTTCAGAAGGGACGGAGACGGAGATATTTGGGAAAAATGTAGCCCCTGGCTTTATGCCTGCCTAACATTTTAATGGAAACTCTATTTATTATTTTTTCAGCAGAAACTTTATGTTTATAGGGCTGAATAAAAAGATTCGTAATGTGTTGGATTTTTATAAGATAAAAATAGAACTCATAACTTTTTAAAAATTTTATTGTGTCGTTTTCAGATTTTTCAGTCAGATTTCACTAGCGATATAATAAGATCATTATTTTTCATTTGTTTCTTATTGAAATATTTAATAAATAATAGTATATTATTTAACAAGCATAATATGTAGCCATATTATGCGAGTCAAATACTATACTTTATCTACAACTATCAGGCATATAAAAAATCTGATATTATTTGTTAAATATTCAGTTAACTGTGAATAGTTCACATATAACTCAACAGATGGCGCCACAGTAGCATTTAAATGTCAAAATAACTATTCAAATTGTATTTATTATACTTTTATAATCATTTATATTGATATTTATGATAAAAAAATATATTATTAATAAATTAACAGTTTATTAAAATGTTATATGTTAAATTATATGCTCTATTTATTACAGAAAAGTGTAGCGTGTAATATAACTTTTCATATTACACTTGTGTAAAATGAGTAGTATATTATATGTAGTATCACACGTATAATGTACCCATATTTCAATAGTTGTACATAAAATTGTATTTTGACAGTTGTCCTTCATATTTATGTAATAGGAAATTTTTATTAAAATGTTTTATAGTCGAGTGGATCATAAAAATAACTTATTGTCATTTAATAAATAATATTATTTATTAAATGTTATTGTGTAGTCGCGGTTCGAGTCTACAACGGTACTATTTTTTCTTAAAGAAGCAGCTTAATAGATTTTATCTTAAAATAAATTTCATATTAAAAGTTAATATAAATATGGTTCAATTTTATTATCAGAGGAAAAGTGAAAAAAAAATTGTCCACATTCATCTCGTTATCAAATTTGTAATGATTTACAAATTTGTTACATGTCTTATGACCGTAGATTATATTCACATTTTCATTAATAAATTTATCTAAGTGTTTTTTTACCTAAAATTGTTACAATCAAAATAGTTAAGATAATCACCGAAAAATATGTCTAAATTTGTTGTAATCAAAGTAATTATTTGATTACTTTTAGGAGCTTTTAATAATAAATTAAAATATTATTGACGTTGTAATTAACAATCGCTATTATTGATGCATTAAAATATTGATTATTGACTTTGTAATTAACAATTGCTATTATTGATGCATTAAAATATTGATTAATAATTACTCTAATTGATATTGACACAAGGTAAGGAATTAACAGAAAATATTGTCCGTTTATTGTAATCAAATAAAAACTTTTGAATAAATGTTACAAGAATCTCAATTAATATAAAGGACAAATGTCAAAATTAAATTTATTTCAATTAAAATAGATCCTTTACCATAATATTTGGTATCAATAGACGCAAAATTAAATAAACTAACCAAGGGTATCACATACATCGTATTATATTCAGCGGTACTGACGGAATCAGCAAAAAACTGTATTTCCACGTTAAATCCATATGTCAAGGTTTCTAGTATTCACCCTGTATAGAAACATTATCAGATACAAAAGAAGAAAATATGGTTACTAGTTTGCTTATTTTCTAAATGTTATCAAAATGTCGAAAATTCATTATTTCAAATACATTTTTGTACTTATTGAAAGCGAAATAGAAAACATCTAAGTATATGAAACATGTAAGGTTACTATTGGTTGATTATTTAACTTTTGCTTTTACAAACCTGGCCTGCGTCTCGTTCTGTAATTTTCGCATGCATTAATTTTCTCTATTTTTTGAAGACGAGTCGCCACTGGTTTTAAAAAAAATTGTTTTGAGCTCTTTGCATAGGCTGATGCAAAAATATTCAAATTTATAAGTTGGGTGTGATAAATCCATTTATAGCTTAGCATGGTGATGTTGAACCTTGAAGGGAGATAATCAACCTATACCTCAAGGGTATAAATAGAGGTGGGGAATGTGGAGAATGCACCACTTGGGAATTTGGCAGGAAAGCAGGAAACATTATGTAAATGCAGGCTTTACGCATAAACTTTGCAGGAATTCAGACACACAGTTTACCGTACCAGAATACTTGTATGACATTTTGGCATCATTATGAAGCTTATTTTATGTATATTCTGAAAAAAAAAAAAATACCGATTTTCTATGCTAGAATGGGTTATATGACCACTGTCGGATTGAAGGAAAAAAGTATAAAAACTAAAAATTAATCATTGTGACTACCAATAATAATGAAAAAAACTATATATTATCTGATAATTTCATTGAAATGAGCATTTGAAATTAAAATTTATGTAACGATGTCATATCTCTGACGTAGGACAATGAGAGAGCAGTTTACAATGCTAAACCTGGGAATTTAATGCACTTATTTTTTTTACTTAATGATATCGAGTAAATGTTGCTAATGATGAATTAGTTATAACTGCTAATGAAACAATGTATGAAATATCAATATATTCATAGAAAATAAATATATTTTGATATTACACAACATATAGTTTTATTAAATTTGGTTGGCATTGAAATGTAAACTGTCAACTCAACATTGTCAATGTCATACGATTTTCAAAGGTTGTTTAATGTTTACATACATATAGTTTTGAAAATGGAACCTGGGTAATCTGCCATATGTAGATATGTATGATAGATGTTTTTTATTGAATAAATTCCAATTTTCTAATTCTCCTACGCATGTCACATATCACCTCTTCAAAACTTTATTATTGTTTTTCTCCGGGATTATCAACAATGAAGCGGTTTAAAAAATACGGGTATTTTTATTTTTTGTACAGAATCATAAAATGGAAGAAAAAATAAGGTCATATTCCCCATTAAGGCAATTATTTGCAACAAAGTATTACAATCTTTATTGACCCTTTCGAGGATAAAATTGTCAAAAGCATTAATTCAGATCGCATCAACATTGAAACATGCCTTCGTAGGCATAAGGGAAGAAATCTGTAGAATCCATCTACCACTTCGTACACATGTTTCAATGTTTCTGCGATCTAAATTAATGCTTTTCCTTTTGCATATTTTTGTCAGATGTAAAATGTAACATCAATTATCAACGTAACATTTTTTAATCACGATGATGATGAGAACAATTTCATCCTCGAAACGTCCAATAAAAATTGTAATTTCTTTGTTGCAAACAATTATCTCAATTATTTGATTGCCAATGTCGTTTCTCCTTAAAATTAAACTAAATTCAGGATCCAATATAACCTGTAAAGATTAATAATAATAATTAATAATTTGTTAATGATTTATCTTCCACAAAAGCACTTTGAAATGAATAAACTTGCCAAGTTTAATACTTTTTTTTCGTAACACTCTGTATAAACTTTATAAAAATGTTGTTGCTAATAGTTCCTTATTATGTTTACCAAACTAATTATAGTTGATACCACAATCATAAACTGAAACTATCCAACTAAGTTAGTTGTAAGGTAATGATTTCTGCATTTCCGTGCCACTATCTACATGTAGCGGCATCTGGTGCGTTCGATGACCCTGTCTTAATTGCTTAATTACCTGTGGTGGCTAATGACTACAGAAGGGTTGCTTTACTTGTTGTGGCTACCGACACAAAAGCCGTGTAAAAACATAATGAAGAGGGTAAAAATTAACCAACCTACTTTATGAATAGAGGGGAGAGGAGATGATAATGGAGTCATTTTTTTATTATTTAACTTTATTATAAGTCAGGGACAGATATTTTTTATACGGGGTGAAAATGAACTTAATGTCATAAATTTAAGGGTGAGTAGTATGACATGTGTAGATTACGAATGTGAAAGTTTTTTTTTTTAATTTGCATATTTAAGAGTAGTTTTCATTAAGTTAACATTTTTTGTACTAATGAACTAATGGCAACGCATTTGCATTCTTCTGTAAATAAAAACATAATGTAAATAAAAAAATAAATGAAAAGTTCTTTTACAAAAAAGTTCCCTATCGCCGGTCATCATCAGGTGGCTCGTCAACAATTAAAATCATTAAAAATAATCAAAATTTTATATTTCTTCAAGAGTTTATTGAACGATACATGGCGGTAGGTAACATTTTTATAACCACCTTTATTATTCCAATTATTATTATCTTCTTAATAATCTCTGAAAGCTAAAAAAAAAATCGATTTACTTTACCGCACCGCGATACGTAAAATTCGAACTAGATGCCAGTAGTTTGTGATTGTCATGTTTACAATTCGGTGGATAAAAATTATTTTCTCTCCGCCGTTCACTTAAGTATAATTTGCTTCCATAGCAATATAAATCGAAAGTTTCTGACAATATTTATTATTTGGCTACCATTGTCAACCGAGTGTTATTGAAAATAACTGTCATTCTAGCAGGGTACTTATGAAAATCATACGAATTTTATATACATTTGGTCGTCTAGCAAAATTATCTATAAAACTTTCAAATAAATAAATCTGAACTGTCAAGTAGCCCACATTTTACAAAAATATTTATCATTATTTGAAGTTAAATGCTTCTGGTGACGCGGAAAATAAGATAAATGACTCGGAATCTAAGGACCTAATATACTTTATTCTCGTATGGTAACATGAACGTCGGCTCCGCAATCTCCGCCTCAGTTCAAACCTCCTGAAAGCTTATAATGTACTTACATTCCTTGCAGGTTAAATAATTAGTTCGTTAAGTAATGTCATTCTCACATGTACCATAAGGACGGAAGTTATTCCTTTACATTTTGCAAGTATAAGATGATGCGTCTTTTTTTATTCATGCGGAATATTTTTCATTCATATATTCTATTTTTTTATTCATATAGACAGTCTTTTCGATAAAAACGAATTTTATCAAAAAGTGACTGAAAATAGACAGTACATAATGATATATAATTAATGACTTTACTGAAGGCGAAAAAGGCTATTAATATTACAAGCAAGTTAAAAAATGAAAGTGATCTGTATAAATGTAGATCGATAAGTTAATTATGTGCTCAAAATAACAGGCATCAGTTTTCAATTTACGATTCCAATTTTCCTTTAAAGCTCTTAAAATGGAAAGTATTGGAAAACTCACATTTTATGATCCCTCACTAATGACGAGGCTGGAAATAACATTCCCACTTTTAACCTTTGAAGTGGCGCCCACGGAATAATAATACTTTAATGTATCATCACTCCTACACTTATATATTATGCTGACAACACAGACAGATTTATTTAGTTGTATCTTTAAAAAAGTCTGATGTAGACACCTCATAATTTCCCGTATGCTAATTTATACTCATTTTTACTGCTCTTAATTTATTCTTATTTTGCTTGAAAGTGAGATCATTCTACGGCTAATCATTCTTCAACTTCCATTCGTTTAATATCTTCGAATTTTCCTTCGAAATGAAATTTTTTTTGAAAATTTTATTAAAATGTTTATCACTATTCCTTATTGCATTACACAATATAATTTTTTTTAATTACTAGCTTATACATCTACTGTTATTAAACTTTATTTGACATGAGAAATTATTTTTCACGTTAAGTCAATAATAAATTATTATTAACTATGGTCGATAATGAAAACTGTCTCCAAATCTAAATATTGTATGATTATTTAACTCAAGAAAAGTGTAAAGTATGGATTCACAATTTAAATACGCTGTCTATAATTTAAATAAGTAAATCAAATAAATCCAAATTAAAAATGTAAAGTGAGGCTGACAAACTGAAACGTCAAATATAAAAATAAAGACACCCTGCTTTATTTTTGTAAATATTAAGAAACTAGTTCATGTTCCAAACAATGTTTGTTATTTTCAACATATTTTTTTTACTAGGATTGGGATTGAAATTCTATACCCTGTTTTTAAACTATAGACAGTAACTAGAAATTCTAGTAAGAAAATCAAAGCCTGTGAATGGCTGCTGCGCCATTTCATGAAGCCGCATTTAACCAAAAAAATTTCAAGTTAACCTTCTCAAACGTAATTGAAACATCAAACTCTCTGTAGTTGCCATATCACTTGATAAATTTGCACGTGTTTTTTGTTTCATCTCTTTTTGTTCTTTTCAGAACTACTAGTATTTCACTAATGCTGTGGTGTAAATGTTACTTCGTCTAGTGCTGTCTATAGTTTAAAAACGGAGTTTAGTAGTAAAAAAAATAACAATACCACGGTTGAGAAGACCATTATTGACTAGCGCCTTATGTCCCTCGGTTGCTTCGCAATTTAGTCAATCATAGTCTTCTCAACCTCAGTGTATAATACACTATTAAAATTAAAAGCCAACTAAATAATAATTTTCTGCCAAAAGTAAACTGTCCTTTGAATAGGCCGATTGGAGGTGCATAACTAGTAACTACATAAATAAAATGTCAACATTCTACGGCTAATCGTTTTTGAGTTATGCAAAAAATTAAAAAAAAAACACTACGTGCAAAGTGTACTTTTGGTACTGCCGATTGCAATGAAAAATTAGATATTATAGTAGCCCCATAAACATAATTTTAAAATTTTGCGGTTAATCATTTTTGAGCGATAAACGTACGTACAGATGTCACACCGAAACTAGTCAAAATGTATTCAGGGAAGATCAAAATGAACATTGATTGGTTTTAATATTTCGTTTACTTTGAACAAGGAAGTAAAAATATTAAACACAAAAAAACAACTACTATTTCTATCTCAATTTTGTATATTTTTATAAAAGGTAATTTACAACAAAATTATATTCTGGCAACCTAACCTCATTTTAAATCACGGTGACGTCAAATTCAAAATAAATACAAGACAGTGCGAGCTTTCTGCGAGTGTTGACTTTAAGCTGTAAGCTCCGCAGGCCCGAAAGCTCTGATATAATCAGAGCAGCTTTAAAGCGCAGATGGAGCTTGAGAACAAGTGAACGAGAGAGAACATGTGGCCTGTGACGTCACTGGGGGGCTGTTTGTCAGACTTACATAGTTACATACGTGAGAAATAAAGGGGTTAGTGGAGGAAGAAATGGAAGGGTTTATTGCCAAGTAATAAAAATAAAACCATAGAGATTCACTCTATTGTAGAATTAGAAATTAACTTTGGTTTTATTATAAAAAAATAAGATTAGGTCGTTTCATTATAGCAGAAAATTCACTTTAACAATAAAATAATAACGTAATAGTAATTTATTTCATACTATGTCGCGTATCCATGTTTACAATTGTGATTTCAGTTCGGTAAATGAAATTTTACGGTACTATTATACTTTACGGTACTGCATATATAAATTTTATAAATTTTTACTTATACGTAATTTAAAATATTTGTACATTTTTATATTTTATACTACTAAATTTAAATTTCTTAAATCTTACTTTATATTAATATAAATATATTGAAAGTTTGTTACACATGTCATAAGTTACACATGACAGCGTTTCTCTTCTTAAATTTTTCAATGACAATTAAGATTTTTATTTAGATTTATTAATAATTTTCACTTATAATCTCCCCCATTGATTCTTTCCGGAAACTTTTTTTCGAGTTCCACTTGTGGAGTTTACGTTGTTGAAATGCACGATAAAAATTTTTCAGGATATGACTCAATTCTTGAGGGTAGATTCGATAAGAAAATCGTAACGACATCAACAAACAAAGTAAAATTAATTTAGGTTTTATATTTTGCTTAAAATATTCAAGTTATGATAGAATAATAAAACGAATTTTTAATTATTTCTAGAACATGTCTTTTTCATATAGTGACAACACAATATATTTTTTTAAAATGTCAAAGTAACATTTTTGATAGGAAAAAAAATCTACCTATTAATTTTATTTAGGTAGGCAAGGCAAGTAAGGAAAAATTCCAAGAATTTTTTTATATTACCATGGTAACCATGCTTAATAATATCTAATTGTTACATAATTTTTTTTAATTGTTTTGAAAGCAATATTAATAATTTATTTCACAAACAAAAACGAAATCTGTAATAAAAGAAAAACTATTCGTCTGAATAAAACTAGGAAGAGTAACAAGAAAGTTTTACTTTTTGTTACACATTTAAGTACTTTTTCTTTTTTTTTCTATAATGACAATTAAAATGATGAAATATCATTTAATTTTAAAATATTACTAATTACAGAACTTATTTTAGTTGTTATTAAAAGTATTGTAGCAAATAAATACATTTCATTATAATTTGTATTTTTTATCTTTCATTGAAATTATTGACTTTTATTTAAAAAATCATTTGATTTAAATCATGATTTAATAAGACAGCCTTTGAAAAAATTTCGTAAATAAAATTATTTGTAACAAAAACAATTTTATATTGTTGTTTATATTCAAGAAAATACATTATTTTTCCAAGTGCCCCAAGACCCTTGTCTAATAAAATAAAGGATTATGAAAACAAATCTGTCTACATGTCTACAAGTGCAGGAGTTTTATTTTTCATTTGAAGTAGTTTTATCGCAAGGTAATTGCATCTCCTGAAATAAACACCCCCTGTTCTGAATAAAGCTGAATAAGTGAAATTTATGCCCGGATTAAGGGTAATCCACCTTATGCACGCTGAAAAATTTATTTTCATACAAATTTATGCACAATTCATACACTTCCGGATATTACACACTAAATCTAATTCTTTCCAAACACATCGAGCTGCTTTCGGCGTTATAAATTTTCACTTAAACCACAAATAGCAAAAACAATCGTTTGTGTTTGATTTTCGTTTTTTAAATGGATATTTGCTTTTTCAATAAAAACAGTTTTGAGGCTCTCTGAGAGAATAATTTTGAGAGAGATTTGCATAGAATATAAATTTTAGGATTATCATGATCATCTATGAACAACATTCTTAAATGGAACAGGGTTTCAAGTATACCTATAGCTACTTGTTTTATATCGTTTTACTTGCATTTTAGTAATGTGAGAGATGTACAACATAGCTTATAAGTAGGTTCTGAACCCAGATCTCATACCACGTTCAAACGGTCGTGGTAACTTATTAACTATTATGTTCAACATTTATAAATAAAAAAATTCTACGATATTTGCTTGTTGTTTGTTATTGCTACGGATACATAGTACATTGTAATACCATATTATGCAACAAGTGTAGAAAGTGTGTGATTCCAGCACTGGACCTCGTCTCGTGCCGAAACCTTCACAGCTCGTGGGAAATAGGTGATTCTGCACAAGTGACACACTATGCTTTTTCTACGACCACACTGCTGAACGTTACTCAACAAAAATATAGCAATTTGAATAAAACAATGTGGCACAGGTAACATCACAAAGAGTACCTTCACGTATCGCAGTGTTGGCAATTATACTGGAAAACAATATACCACAATGCACATGCGCAGTATTGGCAAATACTGTGAGAAGTCACTTCTCACAATTTAACCCACTATTGTGGGAAATATGGAACTTTGAAGCGTTATATAGTGTAAGAAAAGTGCCACTTTCCGTAGAGGTTGTAGAAAAACATATTTTATTATCTCACTGTAACCATAAACAACGTCAAAAATAGTATTGTTTATTTTTTGTTTTGTAGCTAGTTGTTAGGAATTAGTAAAATGAATACATCTTTATTATTAAAATATAAAGGAATTAGGCAATAATATCGTAGTCGTAGAAAATGTATGGTGTACAACTCACTTGGAATGTCCATTTTCTTTCTCATATGATTTGCAGTTTTCATTAGGAACAAGTTTAATAATTTGTCTGTTGATTTTTTTTTAATTATGACTGTTTTTACATAGTAAACTTATATTAAGAACAGTACCTACGACAATTCAAAATTTAAATACTGAAGAATAATTTTTGCTTTTTTTAATTTATGGACCTCACTGACATTTGAACCCAGGGTTTTCCTATTGCAAGTAGGATGCTCTACCAACTGAGCTACAAAATCCTTTGAAGTATGAATCTGTTTTTTTTTATGTTATTCGTGTGGGAATATATTATTTTACAATTTTTTGTATTACAAAACATTTTTTGATAATCTGCTCATAAACAAATATATTTCCATACCCTGACCATTTTTGAGTCATGCGAACAATTCAAAAAACCCTTTGAACAAAATGCCTTATTTACTCTGTGAGTTTCAATAAAAAAGAAAGGTGCACAACTATATGTTATATTTGTATAGTCTCATATATAAAATGTCAATATTCTATGGTTATTTATTTTTTAGTTATACGAGTACATACATTACACCGAAATAAATCTAAATGGATTCAGGGATGGTCAAAATAGATATTTCCGTTGAAATATGAAAACTGAAATTTCTCGCGATTTCAATACTTATATTTCGTAGTAGGATGTAAAAATTATATAAACATAGAAAACAAAGAATGTATTATAATATAATAGAAAGAATGATGATTACTAGTAGTAGTAATATTACACGACAATTTCAGAAGAAACTTTGCATCAAATACTATATCCACTTGGAATTATAATAACCATTACCTGAATTTTAGTGGTACAGGTTGTTCATAGTCTGTGAACCACTGACATACAGTTTGATTAGGACTTAACTCTATGAATAATTGTATATACAAGCGCGCCAAGAACTCTACCACTACTCTCTGATATGAACGTTATTTCATAAAAGCAAATCATTCTACATCAAAGCACCACGTTAAAAATTTCATCAAAAATCCCATTAGTTCAACATCAAAAACTTAATTTTATATTTGTTGCTCTAGCAGAAAAAGGCTACGTAGAGGAAGAAAATGAATCTTCTTATTTCCAGGAGTAATTTACTCTTTACTCCCACGTCATCCATCATCCCGGACATGTGACGATCGCGTGACGTCATGACGGCGCGAGGAGGCAAAACAACGGCGCGAGGCGCGACAATTGAAGAATAAACACTTACTGTAATCGTATTTCAGGTGAAAAGAACTGAGATGTTTTTGTTAGCGTTGCTAGGCAACCGTGGGTGTAAGGGTAAATATGCCACGGTTTATGTAAAGGCTTTGTGCGATGTGACTTTATTCTACCACGCAGGGGGGTACTATAAAAATTATTCTAGAAAAACAAAGTATTTGTAGATATTATAGTATAAATATTGTTTGACCAGCAATACATAAATGTGTTTATTTACATGTGGTAACATTTAACATATATCTAAATCGAACTTTTTGTCATTTCATGATTTTAATGAAATTTTGAGAGAATAGAATAGTTATTTATGGTACAAGTGTGTTACATTACATATAAGTCACGTGGGAAAAGTTTAGCTCACGAAGCCGTCAGGCCGAGTGTGGTATTTTTTCAAGTGATTTAGGTAATTAACACACGTGTGCCATACAACATTTTATCCAACACATTTTAATCATTGATATAAAATACATACAAGATTTTTGTCAAATGGAATTTCGAAATGACATTTAGGAACAAAATAGTGTAGAGAAGGTATTATAACTTAGTTACTATGATACGAACCAAAATCCAGTGAGCTAATATATTTAGCTCACTATTGACTTATGACCTACTTTATTTATCTAAAAACAGCATACTTATATCGTTATAATTAGACGGTGTTGGATAAATTTATTTTATGGGTTCTGTAGTTCTGTTACTTTTTGATTGAACTGTAGGTATGGTAGAAAATAAAATCAGGATGTCAGTCAATTGTTTATAGTGATTCGAGTGAAACGATATATGTATTTCTCGAATCTAGCTTGTCTCGTCTCGGGCAAGACGAGAAAATAAAATCAAGATTCTTGAATTTCAATAATTTCGCCGAGATTTCTCTAGGTTTTAAAATTATTTTTCTGCAAACGTCATAAATGTGACATGTTTTGTGACTTGATTCACAAGGTACAAATTAAATTTCTACGCCGCCGAAGTAGAAAAATAGCTCCTTCAGTATACAATTAAAAAACAAAATCAGAAGACAAAATGTAGATGGAACAAATAATTGTATTGTACTTATATATTTATACTAACAATTATAGTCAAAAAATATGATTTGATTTTCATAAAATACATACTCGTATTTTCTTCCTATTTTCCCAAAAGAATGTTCAATTTCCCTAGGTATGGAAAAACTGTGCACAAATGTCGTGCGTGACAAAGCCTGCAATATTCTAAAACTCGACAAATCTCGGCGAGATTCGAGACAGAGAAGAGATAATAATATTCGACACGGGAAATAAACAAGACGAGATAATAATATTCGACACGGGAAATAAACGAGACAAGATAATAGTTTGTTCTGTTAGGTAGGAAAGTTGTTCTTTTCTGGTCCGAAGGATATGTATACGGCCGAGAGGCAGTCGAGGTTGGATACTTATTGAGGACCAGAAAATAACTTTGCTACCATGTACCTAGAATTTAACGTAAGTATCAAAATTATTCAGAAAAATATTTTAAAAGCATGTTGACGTATTTTATTCTGTTAATATTTCTAACGCATTAAACGCCATCTGTTAGTACATACATGATCTGTTTTTCTTCCCTAGGGAATAGTGAGATTTTGTAGGTCTGGACCGGCAAATGTTTACTAAAATAAATTACATTCTTTTAACGTAAGGTGAAATGATTTAATGATTTTGAGCTCATCAGAATTTGCTGATGTGAATTCGCTTATCTTAATCTTAATATCTCAAGAACCTGAGGCTTCATTATCTTACTAGGAATTCTCAGCCTTGGCGTAATTACAAACACTTTGTCTTTGTATGGTAAGATGTAATTATCCCGAAACCTGAGACAAAGCAAAGAGCAATAAATTGATACATGATTCTCTCCAGTACGGGCCTGGCGTTTCGCCTACAAATCCGCGTTGTATTTTCCCTAACCTGCGACCATTTTATAGTTTTCCCAATATTCGGCGATATTGAGCGCATAATTTAATAAATTTATAGTATAAACACCGCGTATAGAGCGCCGTAAAAATCTAGCAAACTATGGAACGAACACTTGACGCCCGCCGTTCCACTGTTTAGAGAGGCATTACAAATAATCGCCGATCGCTGCCGAATTTTTTTAGTGGAGAGTTTATTGAGAGATTAAACCAAACGGTGGAAAATTTCGACTGAACCGAGATTAAATTGTTGTGATTTTTTTACGATTTTGGGCTTTATTTTCGCGTGTAAAAACAATCGAATTATGAGGTCATTAATTTAATGATCTTACTGGACCGAAAATAAAAAGGTTTTAATTGCAATCAAATCTATGTTGGTATATGGGAGGTAAATTCCCTTTTTGTGGAATTTAAAAGTTGGTAGTAAAAAGGGAGTCTTTCTTTTAATCGGGGAAGGATAGGTGCATAATTATCGTTCTATTTCAGGCACACGTCAAAAAATTATATTTTTCTATAGCAGAAGTTAAAGTGCAATTTTATCAACTCAAAATAGCAAGGGTAGATAAAGTAATACTTTAACAGCAAGGGTAGATAAAGTATTTTAACTTATATTTATTTGAAGTATATTTCCATAGCAACTCACACTATTGACATTTTAAAATTGTTCTCAAATAAAAATTAAATTTTTCAATTTCTTTAAAAGCAGATACAGAAAAAAAATTAATTTTATACACGACGATAAAATGAAATTATCGACTTGCGAAAAATAATTCACACGCGATTATATCGCTCGTGAATTAACACTTTTCGTTTGTCGATGCAATATTATTTTATCGTCTTATATAAAAAATAACTATTAATCCAACCACGTGCAGTTTAATAAAAAACTATGAACTATCGCTTGTAAATCGGGCAGATTTCCGAATATCAAACGGTGACAGACTCGACGCGCCGACTTTTGAATGACGTGTGTGGTTCTGTGAACCAATTATGAAGTACAACCAGAAGTCTTGGATTACATGAATTTTATACAACTTTTTACGTTATTCTCCAAAATCTAATACAATGATATCAGACGATCAGGATCGTCGCTAGACATTTTGGCGCTACAACCGATATTGTTTTTGGCGCCTTACTAGGAATTTAAGAAACTCAAAATTGTTTCTTATCAAATACACGAAAAACAAACTTATATTATTTAAAAAATCTATCGAATAAATTAGTAAATTAGAAGTGCGACACGACGCGCTGCCTTTTGAATGATGAATGTGTGTGGTCCTGTGGACCAATTATGAAGTATGCGACAATAGTGCAATTAGTTTTAAATAGAGTTGAAATCTAAGTCTATAGACTGATGTTGAGGCCGTATAAACAAGTTTAGGATTCCAAAATAAAATAAAAAAAATATTTCTAGGAAAAACTGTTAGCGCTTTAACATGCCCGATTTGTATTTTTTATTATTATTAATTTTTTAAATTGGGTTTTATCTTTTATTCTGACGCAGGTTTAAAAATTATTCTCATCTCAACAGTAGAGCGATTTGGTTGTCCCCAATGAGTTAATTCTATTCTCTATTAACTACAGATAAAATTAGATTTCATTTAAAAAATACCTATTTTGTAATGTATTCTTTTATGGGGTCCGACAACTGAAGTATAGAAATGACCCATGTGGTGTGCTCTAGCTATCAGCTAGAGTGTCCGAGAGATGTTACTTACATTCATGTATTTACAAATTGTTTTCAAAGTTTTTATGTTTTCCATATTGGTACTATAAAACTGTTTATGTATTGTTGTCTTTCCAAATTTATTCAAAATGCATAAAAACTATAAGAATAAAAATTCCCAATAAGGCATAAATTTATGGAATATAAAAGAGAAATGATCATAATAATAAATTACAAGTTACTTATGGAATATAAAAGTTAGAAAACACATCAGATGTCAATAAAATCTTGAGAAAAGTTTTGATTAGTTGTGGTTCAGGTAGAGCTGTAAGTTTTTATTTCCCTTCCGGTAGACAAGGCACCGGAAACGGGAAAGTTCCGCCAGGAAATATAGACTTCCTGATCACTATTAATATTCATACGGAAACTTTTCCAACGGGGTTTCTCTAATGTAATTGTGTTGTAGTGGATTGTGCATTCAGAATAGAATACAAGTCAGGGGTGGGATTCCACAACTCATAACAACTACAAATAACAACTGTACTTCTTATTATATCAATTACAAACGTCAAACATCAAATATCACCTTGGCGGAAATTCAAATTTGCAATGAATTTAAGACATTCCCTTATCAGTGTAGACTTGTAGCGTGTTCTTTATATATGTATGGGTACATGTAAGTATGTATCAATTCTATAACTGTAATGATTATTTAAGAATAACCATTACAGTTATAGAATAGTAAGTATACTTTGTAGTTGTTATTTGCAATTGATACCATAACATGTCCAAATGATAGCAACCGTAGTTATAGAATTCCAGTCCAAATTTCAAATTAAAATAGATTGTAACCGGATACTATTACAAATCCACAGCCAAATCAAAATACAGAACTGTACCTAGCAAGTTGGCAAAAATTTTAAGATATACTGGGTTTCATTAACCTGGCTTCATTATTGGCATCTCTTTTATTAGAAGAGATACGAGTTTTGTTATATGAGGAAAATAGTGCCATTTTAAAAAAAATAATCAAAAAAATAATCAGCGGTTCCCAAAATTTGGAACAAATACTTATTTTTGTATAAAAAGCGTGAAGGTGTTTTTACAGTACATGAGTATGATACATTTTTTGGCAAGGCTTGCCGAGTCAAAAAGTCATTCAAACGTACTAAAAACACAGTTCACGTTTGAAATACAAACAATATTTTTCCTACAAAAATTTGTCCAGAAATTATAATTAAAATGAAGAAAAAATAATAAAATTATACTGGAATCATAGCTATCTTTGTTGTTCATAAATATTAAATTGAAATTTGTAACCGTGAATAAAGTTTTTCAATACCGTGAAATTTTTTTTTGTTCTTATACGGTTTTGTATGGTTATCATGGTAATATATTAAAAACATAAAACATGAAAAAATGACATACTTTACAATTAAAAATTAATGGACAAATGTCAACATTTTTTGACAATTTTAGAAAAATATATTTTTTGTATAACTGTCAAAATTTTTAGGCTTTAAAAACGTTTTTCACGATTACGGAAATCATTTTTTCACTCACTTCATATAAACAAAAAAAATTACAATCAATGATGCAAATTAATTGTAGAAAAAATATTTTGTGCGCCAAATGTTTGTAGTGCGTTCGATTGAGTTCGATATCTCTAGCAATAAAACAGAACCTTTGTGCACTTAATTAAAAAAAATTAAATGGAATCATACATTTTTTACTCTTCTTCTTTCTTTTTTTTCACTTTTCTATAAGGTAATGTTATTTTTGTACTCTGACAAAAAAATCTGTTGATTTGCTTTATCTAAGCAACGTCCCACGTCTCTCCCAGATTAGGGTGCGGGAATTTTTTGAAAAAACACCCCTATTCCTACAGAATTTATTAAAAAACTATATTTACAATAAAAAAAGTCTCAAACATTCATTTATCTAATAATAATAATAATAAAAGAAAATTGTAGAATATGGATGAATTTTAATTAAAAAAAATAAAAAATAAAATAAAAATGCATAAACAAAAATAAAAACTAATTAATAAATTATGTTTTTCGTACAAAAAATATTGTACATACCAAATCTCTTGCAAGAACTTTTTTCCCGGATTCGTTCTATTGTAGCGCTCGTAAGCTCGGGCCATAAAATACTCATCCGGAAAAATTATGTTCGTACTCTTATTATGTAAATAACTATTATTTACTGTTTTAGTCACATAAATGTGTTAATTACGGTTTAAAATAAAAATCAATTCCCCCACCTTTGATTGTATTGAGTGTAATGAAATTGCTTGTTAATTCTTTAATTCCTTTTTCGTAATTAAAGGCAGTATTAGACAAATAGCGTGGTCAGGGTTGCTAACCCCGGAACACAAATTAGCCTGCATCCCTTGCGCATTGTTGCCAACTACTGGGCCTGATTAAACACACGAGTTATCTGTTAGACAAGCACAACATGTATAAACCAACTCTGCAAATCTCTCCCCTCTAACTACCAGATTACCCGAAAATTGCACCACACTGGGAAGCGATAATGTATGTGTCGTCACGATTTCCATCTAACATGGATCTCAATCTCAATGTTCCTTTCATGTCATTAATTGTGTAGTAATTCACAATAGTTATTTTCGCGTCTCAGTTTCATTATGACTATTACAGAACTTAAAATCGTCCAGAAAGTGTTTGTTTGCAGGCCAAGCCCGGGAAAATGTAGGGATGCCAACTTAAATATTTTTTTCTATAGCAGATGTTAAAGTGCAATTTTATCAACTCAAAATAGTGGATAAAGTAGCACTTTAACCGCAAGGGTAGATAAAGTAACACTTTAACAGCAAGGGTAGATAAAGTACTTTAACTTTTGTTTATTAGAAGTACATTTCCATAACAACGCACACTACTGACATTTTAAAATTGTTCTTAAATAATAATTTAATTTTTCTAATTATTTTCTCTTCAAAACCTGCTATAGAAAAAAATAGAATTTTATACACGACGATAAAATTAAATTATCGACTCGCGAAAATTAATTCACTCGCGATTATATCGCTCGTGAATTAACACTTTCCGCTTGTCGATAAAATATTATTTTATCGTCTTGTATAAAAAATAACTATTACATTTTATCAAAATTTTAATTTTATTTTATTGGAAATGTAAAACGCTAATTAAAACAACTATTTTTGATTTATTAATCATATTATATACGTCTTGTATGATTATGATTATGTTAATTGTTGAAAAATATCAATTCACATTCGTTTTATTTTTTAGGTTAGAACAAATGTCACAAGTGAATTGTTTATATATCCATGTGAACCGAAAATGTTTCTGACATAAAAACCTATAATGTCTAAAATTTTAAGTTGTAATAATGTTTCCTTAATAAATTAAAAGTGTTATCAACGCAAAAAATTTTGTGTATCACACGCCCAGAAACTCTTTTGCAAGATCTCGTATTATTTGCATCAATACAACCTCGCTCTCACAAAAGTTCAATTTTTGGACTAGTGATACAAATGATTGTATGCACTTTCATTTTATAACATGTATTTAAAATGTAAAGTCAAAGCTAATTTTAGATATAATTTAATTCGTGTTCTTACCGTTGTATGATAATCAATTTGCTTGTGAGCTGCAGTTGAAAACACCTTGAATATTTGCAAAAAACTACACATCGATATGTTTATGTCAATTAGTGTTGTACTTGTACACACCTGTTCTTTTGTTTTTTAACAGTAACAAAACTAGACTTTACTTTCGTGTTTTTACGTCATATTTTATAAGTTATAGTTTAAATTATAGTTCACACCACCAGTTAAACAGTTAAAATTAAAATTAATATCAATAGTTTTAATTTTTTATTAGCGGTAAATGCCAACTTGTTTGTAAAACTTCTTGGGACTTGTTACCAATTCACTCCATCAGATAGAGAAATTCCCTAGTTTAGAACTAACTGTTAGGTGACTAAAAAACTAGTTCATTTTACTTCCTTCATTATGTGAAATTAAAATTTGTGAAAAGTGATACTACTAGTGTAGTAGTGCTTTACAATATAACTTTCTTGTAACTTATATTTACATTATTGATATGGTAACAAAGTGTTTTAATTAGTGATTAAAATATTTATATCAATTGTTTAAAATAATTGTTCTATATTTCTTGAAGACAAATGAGAATCGACTTATTTCCAACTACATTTATTTAGGTGAGTACTGTTTCAATATTGCGAACATTTAGAATATAGCACAATTTATAATAGACAGTAAATTGTTTGAGGTTTTGAGTACGTTGAGGTTATGTCAATGACGATTTTACGATTAATCCGTAATGTCTTTGTGTGTAATTATTATAAATGATTTTGTTCCATTGTATCCCGTCGCCTTCATCCCTCATTCCTTATTTGGTTATCCCGTAGGAAGTGATTAAGCACAGTTCCAATTTTGTGGAAGTGAAATCCCACATGCGGAACTTCGCCCATTCAACTTACGCATGAATCAAAATCACGGCTTAAAATTTGCGCGTGTCGTGTTGTATATCCACCAACTACTTTATACTTAACGGAAATTCACCCTCATTAATCTCATTAATTAATTTGGTTTCAAGTTTTCTGCATTTAAAGTTCAATATCATGGCTTTTACTCAGTATATTCCATATATATCCCTTTCACAGCTGTGGATCGCATTTGATTTAGTTCAGAGAAGTTCTACTGATTTTTTAAAGATATATAAATTCAACAATTTGATATAAATATTTTATTAAACGTTTATGGAATCTAAAAAAATAAACGAAACAGAAAATAACGGTAATAATAAAATATTATCACTGTGACCAGCATTACACCTAAGTAATGTTATACATGTGGCTACATATATTCAAATTATCGCATTTTGCGTGGAAAGAGTATCACAGAAGTATTATAGTGAAATATATAATATGAGTCGACGGGAAGCGAACTGAAGTTCTCAGAACAACTGATCATTCTAATAGCAGACCATCGATGAAATGTTTTATGAATTATAAAACCTCGACATTTTTCGAAACATTAATATATACATATAGGGTACGAAGAGATACGAAGTCGGTTAAGTTAGACAAAAATTGTCTCATGTGGGGGTCATTTTATACATGTTTTTGTTTTTTCAGAAAATGCATAGATCACTAGATATAAACAAAAATGTAAATTTTTCAGTTTTCGTTTTTTGCTTATAATTTTTATAAATTTTTTATTTTGCACATTATTCAGGCTCTTTTTAACGACGAATTCACTGCAGTACTCAAAATTTCTCATACCGTTTCAGAGAAATTGATACAAACGTATTAATTTTCATATGGTCCTCAAAATAAGCTGTGAGACTGTTAAATAGTTTTTTCTCTTATCACCGATATTAAATACAAACATATTAAAAATAAAGTAATAGTTATTTATTTCGTCAAAAACTGCAAAAAATGAAAATAAATAAAAGGTTACGTCGTCATACAACAATAATTTTAATCAATATTAAATAACCTAAATTTATTTTATTTTTAATATACATGTATTTTATATCGTTGAAGAGAGAAAAAAAAATTTAACGGTCTTATAAAAACAAATTAACTAAAAATCATTTCTTATTTTTGTCTCAATTCCATGGCTACTGCTATTTTAGAAGTGATTTACGTCATTTTCATACCTAATTTCTGAGCTTACAAGGTACGTAAAATTAATTTTGCTTTTTGATTTATGCTCTACAACTTTTATTTGAAATTTTTTTACGTCAAATAATTAGGGAAGCATGACATTAAGAAAGTATTACTTAACATGTTAAATCCGTATGTTTATCTGTTCGAGACGAGTTTTTATCCTTTATATATCTACATATAACATGGTACCCGAGTTAAAGTAGTTTTTTACGAATTATGACACATCGAGCTTAAAAGATTTACAACCACTGGCCTTAAAAATAAAATATTTATTAAATGAAATTCTTGCTTCTTATTTCAAAGTTAATAAATGTCTGAAACATAAGACAGTCGTTTTATTAGACGTGCGACAGACATGAAAATTTAATGAAATTTAAAATATCTAAGAAATTCCCGAACTATTTCTGTCCCATCCATTATTATGATGATCCTGATTTATTTATGGGGTGAACACCCTTTGGGCCGTCCCGCACGCACGTCCTTGAACTGCGGTTCTGATGGATAGGGTTTTGTATCGGGCGAGAGTTCGGATTTCCACATCCACACCTCGGTTTCGCCGCATAAATCAAGTAATTAATTTGTGGGTAGGGCCTGTGCCGGCCTGCCCCGAATATGAGATGTACGTGTCCGCTCGCCCGGCCCCCAATGACGGACGGCACTGGCTGTAATTACAGATGGAGTGATAGATGGAAGTCGGAGAGATTGGAAAGATGAAATGTGTCAACAATAATGTGTGTAGTTTATAACAAGATGGTGTAAGTTAAAAGATAAGGAGTGCTTAGTTTCAAAGATGGGAGATATTGTAAATACAGGACTTTCCTATTAAGGGGGTTATTCCTCAGGAAATTTTAGGTTTGAAATATCTTCCATGCATTACGTTCGAAATCATAGGCTAGAAAATGACAAATATATTTCTCTTTACCATAACACAAAAAATATATGTTTATTATAACGAAATATGCCATCACACTTTGACTTAATAAATAACAATAGCTTACCTTACCCTTACCGTTTCACAACATATTTAACGCAAGGCAATTAATTCTAGTGTTATTTACTAGGTTATTTAGCTACAATGGCTACAATATACCTATGCTTAAAATGAAAAAAATTGATGTAGCTTTAGCTTTTTATGTAGATAAAATTACTTAAAAGCTGAGTATGTAACCGGTTAAAAATTTTTTTGAAAGGTAAAAACACTAAAATTATAAATTTATCAATATAATAAAAACAAAATAGGTACCGAGGTACATATATTTTGTAAACATTTTTATCAAAAAAATGCCTGTATTTTGCAAGTTCATCAATAAACACACTTTTCTATTTCTTCTATTTTGATTAGATTTGAAATTAATATTACTATATTACATAACTAAAACGAATCTTAAATAAAGTTTTTTAATAATCTAGTGGAGAATTTCACAAGTTGAAATATTTTCAATATTTTCATAAAAAGTACTTTCTAAACAAAATATGTAGATAATTATAAAATTATTTGTGTGTAGTTTTTAAATTTACAAACTCCACATTATGATCTTTATAATATATTGTTTTCTAATTCAAAATTTTGTCGATAAATCGTGTTACATGCTTCACATTTGTGTAGTTTTAAACAACTGTTTAGAAAGCAGGGCATGTAACCGAAAAAAATACTGGTTAACGGTTAACCCTTATAGAGAACGTTATAATAATAACGGTTTTAGTTCGAAAACCGGTTTTTGAAAATTAGAAATCGGTTTAAACCTGTTAATATATCGGTTAAAAAAATAATTAAATTAATTAAAAGAAATTAATTATAAAAATTTGATTAATAATAAAATACCATCTGAGAAAAATATAACAATTAAAAAAAAGCAAATTAATTAATGAATATTCACAAAAATTCACGTAATATCTTCAGAAAAACGCAGGTTTTTTAACCGGTTACATGCCCTGTTAGAAAGTAAAGCTTTGAATCAGCCAGAATCATCAAATACATGGACGTCGACAAACGTGGAAAGCTGATACAGCTTCTTCCCCTTTGGTCAAATATAATAATTTCTTTTTGATAATTATTTTTTCTAACTTTTATCAAAGTGATAACATATTTGTTGTATGTTTGAAATCGATTTATGTATTTTTATATTTTTACTATTGTTCCCTTATTGAAAATTTTCTAGGTGCGTTAATGATTGATAAAAGAGAAACTCAAGCCAGGAAGATGTGACGAAACTTTCCGATTATAAACGATGAGCCCTTTAAATTTGTTGGCATTTTCCGTCTCTCTCTAATTTTAGTTTCTCTGTCTTACTGTTGCTTCTATATTTAACTATTCTGTGGTTAGACCCTAAAAAAGATGTTTTTCAAATATAACGCTCTATTGAGTCGAGATATGACGTCGGAGATATCATAAATTGATTCTACGGGAAAAATTATTTGAGTGTATCAATTTCTTTGAGTTTAATGAGTTACATAATATTTGGATTTGGATGCTTTAGTATTTTTTAATCTAGGTTAATAATACATTATTTTTAACCTAGATTACCATGATTACCTATGCAATTTCTCATGTCATATAAAGGTAAATAATGGTGGGTGTCTGACTAGTACTGAATACAATTATATTTATTAATAACGTCTTAATTTTATGAAACAATGCAGTGGCGTAGGCAAGGGGGGGGGGGGGGTTTACGGGTCCGGACCCCTCCTTGACGAATTTAAAATAAAATATTCATATATATCCATTTATTTACATTTTCTTAATAAATAAATAGATATACATACCTATGTATTAAGTAACCTAATCTAATTTTGAACCCCCCCCTTCCAAAATTCCTGGCTACGCCACTGAAACAATGAAACCAGTAAACTATTGAACAAACTACGTATGTTATGAATCATACTAGGTTGTAGATGTCTTAAAATCCTCGGTATGTCAATATCTATTTAGATATTGACACGGGTCTACAGTATTGTTTATCAAATTTGCTACATAAGACATTTTGTCTTATTCAATTCGATTGACTGTCCTACTTCCTACAAATAGAATTTGGGGCTGAATCCTTTTCGGTTCGTAAAAGCGTGTATTGGAATGGGTTTCTAGTAGTTTGTGAGTAAATAATGCAGTGTTTTTCCCCAAGCTGATTACCGAATGTTACCGGAAGTCGTTACCGATACCGGAAGTGGCAGGCTAATCAATCATGGATGACCTGATGCCTGATCTCGGCTTAACAACACTCAACAGTTTTTCCTCCAAGCTTCGGCTTACTGATAATAGATGGCTACAGTCCGCATCTCAGGTTATTGTCACCAGGGGAAATGAAAAAATAATGCGAGAAAAAAGACAAATGCTTTTTAAATCATATAATATTCTAGGTTTTTACTATAATCTTTAGAGAAACACATTTCCGGGTATTATAAAGCTTGAAAGTTGTTCCCCATAATATTAGGATAAAATACGAGAAAAAACATTTCACAATAGTTACCAATCTCAATTGTAAAATTTATATCTATGCGTTCGGTATGTTTTTACCTATGCCTATTTTTTACCTTTTATTAGAATATTAGAGAAGTCATCAGTCTGAAGAAAGAGTTACAAATAGAAATAATCGAGCAATGTTTATTCTTAGAAAATTAAAAAGCAAAAATGCTGCTATGAAATAACATATATTTATAATAATAAAGATTTGTTTAATTTTAAGCAGAAATGTCAAGAACAAAAACAAATTGCCGAAATATTGTTGTGGAAACACTACCTAATTTAATAAATCTGATATTTCTGTCGGTGCAAATGAAGTTCTGAAACAATTTGTTGCTGATATTTATTTATTACAAAAATAAATTATTAACAATATTAATAAAGCTACATACAAGTATAAATACGGCAGAACGAGCTTTTTTATATAAGGGAAATTAAAACTCCTTAAAGAAGTTGGATCCGAAGAAAGTTTTAAACACCCGATTTGCATCGAAGAAAAAAATAGATTGATTATAAGTTTAGTATTCGTGTACATATAATTTTAATTTTTGATTTTTTTTTCTAAATCTAAAACCCCTCGTTAGGAAAGTTTCTGGATCCGTCACTGTATTCTGTAAGCTTTCGTTATGGGATAACGAATCATTAAATCGTTATAGTGGTATTCTGTAAACAATAATTCAATTTTTCATAACGATTTTCGTTAAAACATTATTTTATAACGATAATGAAATATTGCCGTTGCGCTAATATTTGACATTATTTCAAAAACAAACTAATAAAATGTTTGACTTGCAAATAACAATACGAATAAAAAAAATTGAAATATATTATCAGTTTGTGGAAGAAAATAATGATTTTTTTTGTATGTAACAAATAATATTTTTCATAGAAGAAATCTTATATTTAATATTATATATTATACACAAAAAGGAAAATGTGATAACATTTGCTATTTTATTATCTCTTGATGTAGCAAGATATTTTAACATTGAATTTTTGAAAAAAATGATAGGTTTGTTAAACTCGATTCTATTTCAATTATAACACATTCGAAGGTATGATTTTTTCTACCAAATAAATCTCCCTGCGAATATTAATTTTACTGTGATAATAAATCAGTCAATAATTACAAGAATGATAAAATGTGAAACTCGGAATCAGAAAGATTAAAACTATTTTGCACTTTAAAATCAAACGTGTATTATAACAATGAATTATTCGTTAAGTATATTTTAGAGCTTAATCCACTTCATTGGGATTTTAAAATATTTTTTATTAAAAAAATCAAAATAATGTTACCATCGTTTTTGTAGCTTTCAAAATTCTTATTTTCTTATTCATTTCTATTTGTTAGAGAAATCAAGTATAGTACGACAAAAGATCTCAAGTTGACTTTTAAATTGTTTTATGGTTGTGGTATCTATTCAAAGTTTTGCTCCAGGTACCCAGCTAAGCACTGGATTTGGAAATCCCAAAGTAATATTAGCATGCATAACTTAATATAGATGGATTACTGTACGACATGGAAATAACTAGACAGGGATGTATTTAAAATTTTAATACCGTTAATTTCTTAGCAATAATCATTATCGTCGTGGAATTGCAAACAATTTTTGCATAAAAACGAAACTGCTATAACATAATGTTCTTATTACCAAGAGTACATCAACGTTACTACAACTTGTGACAATTATTAGAGTATTTTTCATAAAACATGGTATTAATATTTTAAATACATCCCTGTCTAGTTATTTCCAGGTTGTACAGTAATCCATCTATATTAAGTAAGGTATGCTAATATTACTTTGGGATTTCCAAATTCAGTGCTTAGCTGGGTACCTGGAACAAACAGTGTATTCTAATGGATTTCGTACAATTCTATCCCCTATAGCAGAACGCATAAAGGTCACATTTCTTTCAATTTCAATTCGGGGAAAAACTTTGAATAGATACCGCAACCATAAAATAATTTAAACGTCAACTCGAGATCTCTTGTCCAACTATACCTACTTCGACAGTTCTCAAGCACATATGAACTTAGCAAACAGTACTACCAACGTCAATTTTTTATATAAAAATTACAGTGAAATGGTTTCGAATGAAATATATCTGTAGGTTTGAACAAATGGTGCTACCAGAATACGGAAATAACGATTTTCGGTAAAACACAAATATCGAAATTTATAATAACAAATTTCGTTTTGATAACGATTCCTTGTATGATAATCTGGGCATGTAACCGGTTAAAAAAACCGGTTAAAAAAACCGGTAACCGATATTTTCAACGAAAATTGCGAACTTTAACCATAATTTTAACCGCTATTTTTCAGGCCGAAAATACCGGTAACCGTTAACCAAAAAAAAAAAATAAACCGGTTTTAGCGAACATTAACCTTTATTTAATATCATATACCGAGAAAAAAAAATTTTTTTTATATCTGTGTTTTCTATTTGTATTTGAACATGAGTCATGACAGTTTTTACAATTAACATTTTATTGGAGAGTCATGAATGTAGGTAGTCTCTTTGGCCGTTAAGGTTACTTAAAAAGTCCCAAATAAATACAGCCTTTGTCAACACAGGCAAGTTTAAAATTGAAAAGTGACCTGCGTTTTTTTGAAGATATTACGGGAATTTTTGTGAATGTTCATTAATTAAATTGCTTTTTTTTAATTGTTATATTTTTCTTAGATTTTTTTGACACCCTTTTCCATTTTAAATTATGTGCAACCCCCATTTTAGGGTTGAAATGCCATTGGAAATCCATTCAAGTGTCCCCCTTTATACTAAAATTGCCGTGTTCAAGCGTTTTTTGCTTTAAGTGTCCAGAAATTGCGCTGATAATTTTCATTGGACCACTCATAATCTGTCTGAAGGTCGATGACTAAAACTCGTTTTTTCTAGGAGATAACAGCTTTTCTCTAGTGACTAGACCTGGCTCGTCTAGTGCAGAACTATTGACTATGACTAAACTAGACTACGAGAGTCCTAGGAAAAAATATGATTTAAGAGTTAGAGCAGCCAGTCCTCCTCTAAGAAGCGATGTTCATGTTGAAGTTATTGTCACAGACGTAAATGACAATGCCCCTGTTTTAAAAGACTTTCAGGAAAGAATTTGAATCCGTGTGGCGGTCGTAAAATAAAAAAATGTTCCTGGCTATTTTTATTTACTTTTTATATATTTATGTCACTTTTTGAATATCTAAAATAGATCTGAATCCTTGTGGCGGTCAAAACATTTTTTGGAAATGAGTTTTGTCTTTACAGGCTTGTAACTCGTAAATTAGTTGAGATACAATAAAAAATTTTATGGCACAGCCGATGAAATATATAAAAAATTGTACAATTTGGCACTTACAATTTTCAAATTTTAAGTTTATGGCCGCGTATCTCAAAAACAAGTTGAGGTATAACAAAAATTCTTGCACCAATCGATTCCTTGGAGATTTCTCTATAATATTCATGTTACTTTATATTTTTTCTTGCATTTTTATGGCTCAGCCAATGCAATATATAAAGAATGGTATAATGTGTCACATAAAAATCTAATCAATTTGGAATATGGGACGACATAAGAGCTTTACTGTCGATATTAAGGAATGTTCTGTCATAATATTCATTTTCTTCACATAAAGCAGTCTACAAATAATTTTTAGAGATAAAATCACCTTCTAAATTTCGTTTCTGAAATATTTTAACACTTAAAAAATTTTTTTCGTAAATTGACAACTATTTGAGTCGGTCTGTAAGTATGTGATTAAAAGATTTAAATCTGATAAGATAATTTTTCAATTAGTTTGACAAATTATGAATTATAAACCTACTAAAAAAATACAGAAGATCTAGTACAATGTTAAATTACCTCAATTTGAGTCAAAAATTTTGATTTTTGTAAGTCTATATTTATATTCCACAATGTTAAACCCAATAAAACTGATTTAATGTATTCCAAAACAATTTGGGACAATGTGAAACCTTACACAACTGTCTGAAATTAATCCCAATTGACTTGGAACAGTGTTGACCCTTATATAACAATGTTAAACCCTAAATAATTATATTAACTTTGTCCCAAACAGTTTGGAACAATGTTAAACCTTCCACAACATTCTGAAATTAATCCCAAACAATGTGGAACAGTGTTAAACCTTATAGAACTATGTAGAACATTGTTAAATTAGTATAACTTTCTTAACTTAATCCCAATTAACTTGGAACAGTGTTGAACCTTATATAACAATGTTAAACCCTAAATAATTATATTAACTTTGTACCAAACAATTTGGAATAATGTTTAACCTTCCATAACATTCTGAAATTAATCTCAAACAAATTGGAACAATGTTGACCCTTATATAACAATGTTAAACCGTAAACAATTGTCGTAACTTTGTCCCAAACAATTTGGAACAATGAGAAATAATAAAACTTGTGGAATTCAGTCAATATATTTGAAAAAAGCTACTTCTCCTACCGGTTTCAACCCCACGTGGGTCTTCTTCAGGGAGTGTAGGTCAACTTATTTAGTTTGTACATTAAAATATGATTTTAACATAGAGAACGGCACGTGAATACAGTCAATTAATTAAAAAAATAAATAAATAAATAAATAAATACGTCAAAATTGACAAACTAAATAAGTTGACCTACACTCCCTGAAGAAGACCCACGTGGGGTTGAAACCGGTAGGAGAAGTAGCTTTTTTCAAATATATTGACTGAATTCCACAAGTTTTATTATTTCTCATCCATCCACCAGTCAAGAAGATTTCCTTCCAATTTGGAACAATGTTAAACCTTCCAAAACTGTCTGAAATTAATCTCATACAATTTGGGATAATGTGTAACCTTGTAGAACTATCTACAACATTGTTAAACCCTGTACAACTGTCTCATCTGAATCCCAATTATCTTGGAACAGTGTTGAACCTGATACATCTATGTTACACCCTAAACAAGTTTCTAACTTTGTCCCAAACAATTTGGAACAAAGTGAAATATAGTGCAACTGTTCTACCTTCTAGAACACTTGGAACATCTTTCTGCCTTCTACAACTGTCTTTTTAAGTCTTCCTAGTAATTTCCAATAATAGTTATACATTAAAACTTACAATTTATAGTTTTTCACTCTAAATTTTTTCATACAAACAATTTGGAACAAAGTGAAACATAGTGCAAGTCTCTCTACTTATTTCAGAACACTTGGAACATCTTTCTGCCTTCTAAAACTTTCTTTTTAAGTCTTCCTAGTAATTTCCAATAATAAACATACATGAAAAGTTACAATTTATTGTTTTTCACTCTAAAATTTTTCATATACAGCCAAAAAAATTTTAAAATACCCATTTTTGGGTCCAAAATTTTGATTTTTGGAATTAGTCTAACTTGATAGTCGTCGATGCGCTGATTTCAAATTTTCAAACGGAATTCAATTATCTCTATCCGTTCCTGAGATATTTGACCTAAAAGTTGCACCTCCAAAAAGTGGGTTTTTTGGATATATCTCTAAAACGGGTAGAGACACAATCTCAACGACTATACCAGTGGATTCTACAGGCAAAGTTACATAAAGAAATGTTTTCTCCGCATATACGTTCTTTGGAACGATTTTGTGAAAAATGAGAAAAACGAAAAAAACCGGAATTTCAGTTTTTCGCTTGGGAACTTTTTGTCACCAAATCTTTTCATTTTCTAGACTTAAGTAAATACAGATGCGCTGATTCCAAATTTTCAAACCGATTTCAATTATCTCTTACCGTTCTGGAGATATTTGCGTTCAAAGTCAGACCTGAAAAAAATTGTTTTTCAGGAATAGTCCTGAAATGGGTCGAGATACGACCTCGGCGACCTCACCAATCGATTCTGCTGGCAAAATTACATAAGTATACCAATTTTCAGATATTTATTCAGGCGGATACAATTTTTAGAGCGAAAAAACGAAAATCGCAAAAATTGAAAAATCGCCTGATGAACCCCTTACGATTTTTTCCGATTTTTGGCCATTTTCGTTTTTTCGCTGTAAAAATTGTATCAATTAGAATATAAATCTGAAAATTGGTACAAAAATGTAATTTTGTCCGTAGAATCGATTGATGAGGTCGTCGAGGTCGTATCTCAACCCATTTCAGGACTATTCCTGAAAAACTGAATTTTTCAGGTCCAACTTTGAACGCAAGTATATCGAGAACGGTAGGAGATAATTGAAATCGGTTTGAAAATTTGAAATCAGCACATTCTTCTTTACTTAAGTCCAGAATATAAAAAATTTTGGAGACAAAAAGTTTCCGAGCGAAAAACTGAAATTCCGGTTTTTTCGTTTTTCTCATTTTTCACCAAATCGTTCCAAAGAACCTATATGCGGAGAAAACATTTCTTTATGTAACTTTCCGCGTAGAATCGACTGGTATAATCGTTGAGAATGTATCTCTACCCATTTTAGAGATATAGTCAAAAAACACCCTTTTTTGAGGTGCAACTTTGAGAGCAAATATCTCAGGAATGGAAAGAGATAATTGAATTCGGTTTGAAAATTTGAAATCAGCGCATCGACGACTATCAAGTTAGACTAATTCCAAAAATCAAAATTTTGGACCCAAAAATGGGTATTTTAAAATTTTTTTGGCTGTATATGAAAAATTTTAGAGTGAAAAACAATAAATTGTAACTTTTCATGTATGTTTATTATTGGAAATTACTAGGAAGACTTAAAAAGAAAGTTTTAGAAGGCAGAAAGATGTTCCAAGTGTTCTGAAATAAGTAGAGAGACTTGCACTATGTTTCACTTTGTTCCAAATTGTTTGGCACAAAGTTAAGGCACTTGTTTAGGGTGTAACATAAATGTAATAGGTTCAACACTGTTCCACGATAATTGGGAGTAAGATGAGACAGTTCTACAGGGTTTAACAATGTTCTAGATAGTTCAACAAGGTTTAACTTGTTTTCGGAAAGAAGGTGGTTATTCCTGTGTTTGTACTGCCGGTTTTACCGGTTCAAATTGTGACATAACTTTAACTAAAGACGCATGTAAAAGAGATATTTGTAAGAGTGGTTCAACTTGCACTCCCCTTAAAAAAGGAGGGTTTATTTGTGAAGACTGTTATCCCAATAATGGGTATGAACATTATACAGAATTATGTGAGCTTAAAAGTAGAAGCTTTGGAAAAAGCTTGTTTCTTACTTTTCCAAGTTTGAAACAGAGACATCGTCTACATTTGACTTTAAAGTAAGTACTAAACTAAAAGCTTTTTGAATTTTTTTAATGGATTTCTCTAAGTTTTTTTTATGACACATTTTTTATATTTTTACTTTAACTTGTACGGAACAGGTTTACCAAAATAAAACAACATGCAAAATTAATAAAATTAAGTTTTATAAGCTTGTAACTCAAAAACTGTTAAAGATATAGTCTTAAAATCAGAGCATGTAACCGGTTAATAAAAACCGGTAACCGATATTTTCAACGAAAATTGCGAACTTTAACCGTAATTTTAACCGATATTTTTCAGGCCGAAAATACTGGTAATCGTTAACCAAAAAAAAATAAACCGGTTTTAGCGAGCTTTAACCTTTATTTTAATATCATTTAGCGACAAAAAATTTTAATATTTTTTTTTATATCTGTGTTTTCTATTTGTATTTGAACATGAATCATAACAGGTTTTACAATTAACATTTTATTGGAGAGTCATAAATGTAGGTAGTTTCTTTGGCCGTTAAGCTTACTTAAAAAGTCCCAAATATATACGGCCTTTGTCAACACAGGCAAGTTTAAAATTGAAAAGTGACCTGCGTTTTTCTGAAGATATTACGAGAATTTTTATGAATATTCATTAATTAATTTGCTTTTTTTTAATTGTTATTTTTTTCTCAGATGGTATTTTTTTTATTGTTTTTTTAAATTAATTATTCTGTAATTTTTTTTAATCAAATTTTTATAATTAATTTCTTTTAATTAATTTAATTATTTTTTTAACCGATATATTAACCGGTTTAAACAGGTTTCTAATTTTCAAAAACCGGTTTTCGAACTAAAACCGTTATTATTATAACGTTCTCTATAAGGGTTAACCGTTAACCAGTATTTTTTTCGGTTACATGCCCTGCTTATAATGCACCCATTTTTGGGAATTAATAAATACTTGATGGTCACTCCATTCTCATGTTTCTACTTTAAACTATCATAAAAATTCTAACCTAATTTCTAGGCAATTACCTCTGGACATAACTAATGTAGCAACCTTGTCAGTACGTGTTGGTTGTGCAGTCAAGTGTTCGTTGGCGTCGCGTGACGCCGGGACGCGGGCGTCGGATAATTGTGTTTGCAGCGCCGCCGGACCGTGAAAATGTCCGCATTGTTGCCACACTTCCGAGAGTGAAAGCAGCCGGTGATTGATGAGCAGTGTTGTCATTTACTTACATCATTTAAGGTGCTTTCATGCTACGGAGTCATAAACTTTGCACTGGTGATGCAATGTTTTGTTGGAAATTTATTGAAAAAATGCAGTTTTCTTTAGAAGTTCTTTAGGATTATAACCATATTCAGCAACCTTTTCTAAGCTGTCCTTAACAAAAGATGATCTTTTTCTAAACTACATTTGGTAACATATATTTCTTATTTGCTTATTATTAATACCATATCATTCTCGAATACTTACTGTCATCAATATCATGCACAAATTCTGCCATTTTTATGACTAAACAAGAAGAAAGACGGCATATCATCTCTAAATTAACTATCCTAAAAAAAGATGCTTCATTAGAGTATTCTTCTTCCATCTCTAAAGTTAAAGAAGGTTCATTAATGCCCATTTGCACCAACAAGGCTTAAATTTTAAGCCAGACTTAAACAAAAAAATTCTAATCGAATTTTTGACAGTAATGTTAAATCATGCATTTGACATTTTATTTCGATTCGATATTGTCTATTTAAGGCAAGCTTAAAATTTAAGTTATGTTGGTGCAAACGGCCATTTAAGGAACTTAAAGAAACTTCACTAAATTTTTTTTTTATCTTATGATTAGCCATAATGATACATTTTTGTAGGTTAGTTGTAATTTAGAAAAACACTATCTTTTGTTAAAGAAAGCTTAGAGAAGGGTGCTGAATATGGTTATAATTAATACTTTCATTAAACATAGCGACCATCTCTAGCTAAAGAAGGGTTAAAGAAGTAGATAAAGACAAGAGCTGAATACGGACCATATCGCAAATCACGACAGGTGAATATGAAATCTTAGAAGGGTTGGCCTGATTTAAATCATGATTAAATCAACTGATTTTTTTTTAATATAAATCATTGACTTTTATCATAGAAAAATATATGTACGAATTATAATAAAAATTTAATTATTTGCTACGAAACTATTATAAAAATATATTCTGTATATAATAATATCTTAAAATTAAATGGTATTTATCATTTTAATTCTCATATACCAGAAGGAAAATACAAGTATTTAAATATGTAACTTAAAGTGTTTTTTTTTTACTTTTGCTGGTTTTATTCAGATGAATAGTTTCGGGTTTATTACAGATTTCGTTTTCGTTTATGAAATAAAATAAGTAAGCGGTAGTGAAAAACAATTTCTCATGTCAAACAAAAGGATGTTGCCTTACCTCAGTAAAAAATTTAAGGGTATATATTACAAGACATACTGATCAGAGAACAAAAAGAATTTTTATGAAATTCGCAAAAATAAAGATTGTTTACTTGAAATTAAATTTTTAAGTACCCCTGGAATAGCATATTTTTTTAAAGCAACATAATAAAAATTAATTATAAAAATTACTTCAATATTAAATATCATCGTTGTTTTTAAATTTGGAATATTTGTAAAAATAACAATAAATACTTACATACATACGACTGCATACTTTTGATATCCTCAATTTAATTATAGGTTACAAGTACTGTTCAAAATAATCCCCATTTCTTACTATACATCCAGCACGTTGAATAAATGATGAATTCCAAGTCTCACAACTCACTATCACTGGAGATAATAATTATCACAAAAACTGCACTGCACTCAAAATCAAAATAATAAACCAGCAAAGAAACAAGATTTAACAATAATGTCGACGAAAGTATGTACATAATTAGTGATTGCCAGATTATATTATTAATTAACCAACATCAGACATTCATTAGTCGCTATGAAAACAATTACTTGTAAAGTAGTAGATTTAAATAAAATTATAAAGAATAGCCATCATCCAGTGGCAAAAGAAATGTTTACGTTAAGTACAATGATTTTTTTTTCGAATTTAAAAACAAATTAATTCTCTCTGTGATCACTATGTCGTATATATTTTGTAAACAATTTTATTAAAGGAAATGTCTACATTTTGCAAGTTCATCAATAAGCACAATTTTCTGTTTCTTTCTTTTTGATTAGATTTAAAATTCATATTACTTATTTCATAGCATAAAATATTCTGTCTTACATATAATTTTCTTAATAATCTAGGAGAGATTTTCACGAGTTGAAACCCAACTCATATAAGCTTATAAGCAATATCCTACACTTTTAATGCAAATCAATTTTTCATTATTTATATAAAAACTATTTTCTAAACAAAATAGGTAATTACAAAAATATTCGTGTGTTGTTTGTTGTTTTAAAATTTACAAATTCAGAATTCTCCAAATTATGATTTTTATAATGTACCTACAAATATGTTGTTGTCTAATGCGAAATTTCGTTGAAAAAACGTCTCATAAGTTTCACATTTGTATATTTTTAAAAATTATTTAACAAGTGTTGTACTTGTACTTGAATGAGCCAGTATTATCGTGCGGACGTCGACGAAGTGTGGAAAGCTTTGCAGTATGTGAAATATAATAATTTCTTTTTGATAATTATTTGTCCTAATTTTTATCAAACAAATTTGTTGCTCCTAAGAAATCGATTTCTGTATTTTTATATCTTTATTATTTGTCCCCTTATTGAAAATTTTGTAGCCGCATTAATGATTGTTAAACAGAGAAACTCAAGCCAAGAAGATGTGCCGAAACTTTCCAATTTTAAACGATGAGACCTTTAAATTTGTTGGCTTTCCCCATCTCTCTGTAATTTTCGTTTCTGTCTTACTGTCGCTTCTTTATATACCTATTCTGTGCTAGAAGTGAAAAAAAAATATTTTCTTCTATAGTAGATATTAAAGTACAATTTTATCAATTCAAAACAGTAGATTAAGTAGCACTTTAACCGCAAAGGTAAATAAAGTAACACTTTAACAGCAAGGGTAGATAATAGTTATTTATGATATAAGTGTTAAAAGTGACATTTTATGAGTGAGTGGGGAAGTTTGGAACGAGGCGAAGCCGAGTGTAACAAACCCCACGAACGAAATAAACGAAATATATTAGCTCCCTGTTTTTTACGAATAAACGAATAAAATTTAACAGTGGTCGTAGGAAAAGTACTTTAACTTATATTTATTTGAAGTACATTTCCATAGCAACTCACACTACTGACATTTCAAAATTGTTCTCAAATAAAAATTAAATTTTTCTAATTTCAATTTCTTTAAAATCAGATACAGAAAAAAAATTGAATTTTATAAACGACGATAAAATTAAATTATCGACTAGCGAAAAATAATTCACTCGCGATTATATCGCTCGTGAATTAACACTTTCCGTTTGTCGATAAAATATTATTTTATCGTCTTGTATAAATAATAATTATATGTTGATTCCAATTTACAACTTATCTTATTATTTTCCATATTGTAAATAGGATTATCGGTTATCGGTAACGAGTGTAATGTAAATATGTTTGAGGAAATAGAGTTTTTGCGGGTGATGGGAACAGGAATACAAATTCATGTGCGCATTTGGTGCAGGGAATGCCAGGTCTTGCATTCACTCACCTCTCATGAATAATGCAGGCGAGTTTTCCGTGCGATTGTCCCTGAATGCAGCGCGAGGCGCCGCCCCAAAGCGACACATTTGTATTTTAAATGAAACCGGAAACAAATGGGGTGACATCCGGACCATACTCCCCGCACTCTATACGCAAATCCCACTCTAATTCAATTACATCGAACGCTAAATCTTCATTCATATGTGGTTCATCATTAGCAATTTGCACGCAATATTATCCTGCCACTTTACTGGCGAATAATGAAGCGGCACTTTATGAGAAGTTCGAAACTGTTTAATTTTTTCGCCAAATTATATCGAACTTAAAAAAATATTTTTCTCAGATATACCTTTCAAATGTACCTTTGGTTCAACAATATTTTTCATTACTAACCTAGACACCAACTATTATTAACCTTTATTTGACATGAGAAATTGTTTTTCACTGCCACTTACTTGGTAACCATGATCACCTAGGAATCTAGGTCAATTTAAAATTATTATTAATCATGGTCGATAATGAAAACTGTTACTTTTTAAAGAAACTCTCCAAAAGTCTCCAAATTCACCACGGAGTGTACATAATAGATTAAATATTTATTTTAAGAAGTGGGGGAATTATTAAGGGTCACTCCAATTGCTACCTCGCCCTTTACACTTCCAAAACCTTAGATGGTTTAAGATTGGCAGCAGGGCATGTAACCGAAAAAAATACTGGTTAACGGTTAACCCTTATAGAGAACGTTATAATAATAACGGTTTTAGTTCGAAAACCGGTTTTTGAAAATTAGAAACCGGTTTAAACCGGTTAATATATCGGTTAAAAAATAATTAAATTAATTAAAAGAAATTAATTATAAAAAAAATTACAAAATATTCACTAAAATTCCCGTAATATCTTCAGAAAAACGCAGGTCACTTTTCAATTTTAAACTTGCCTGTGTTGACAAAGGCCGTATATATTTGGGACTTTTTAAGTAACCTTAACGGCCAAAGAAACTACCTACATTTATGACTCTCCAATAAAATGTTAATTGTAAAACCTGTTATGATTCATGTTCAAATACAAATAGAAAACACAGATATAAAAAAAAATATTAAAATTTTTTGTCGCTAAATGATATTAAAATAAAGGTTAAAGCTCGCTAAAACCGGTTTATTTTTTTTTGGTTAACGATTACCAGTATTTTCGGCCTGAAAAATATCGGTTAAAATTACGGTTAAAGTTCGCAATTTTCGTTGAAAATATCGGTTACCGGTTTTTATTAACCGGTTACATGCTCTGATTTTAAGACTATATCTTTAACAGTTTTTGAGTTACAAGCTTATAAAACTTAATTTTATTAATTTTGCATGTTGTTTTATTTTGGTAAACCTGTTCCGTACAAGTTAAAGTAAAAATATAAAAAATGTGTCTTATAAAAAAAACAGAGAAATCCATTAAAAAAATTCAGAAAAGCTTTTAGTTTAGTACTTACTTTAAAGTCAAATATAGACGATGTCTCTGTTTCAAACTTGGAAAAGTAAGAAACGAGCTTTTTCCAAAGCTTCTACTTTTAAGCTCACATAATTCTATATAATGTTCATACCCATTATTGGGATAACAGTCTTCACAAATAAACCCTCCTTTTTTAAGGGGAGTACAAGTTGAACCACTCTTACAAATATCTCTTTTACATGCGTCTTTAGTTAAAGTTATGTCACAATTTGAACCGGTAAAACCAGCAGTACAAACACAGGAATAACCACCTTCCTTCCGAAAAGAAGTTAAACCTTGTTGAACAATCTAGAACATTGTTAAACCCTGTAAAACTGTCTCATCTTACTTCCAATTATCTTGGAACAGTGTTGAACCTAGTACATTTATGTTACACCCTAAACAAGTGCCTTAACTTTGTCCCAAACAATTTGGAACAAAGTGAAACATAGTGCAAGTCTCTCTACTTATTTCAGAACACTTGGAACATCTTTCTGCCTTCTAAAACTTTCTTTTCAAGTCTTCCTAGTAATTTCCAATAATAGACATTTATGAAAAGTTACAATTTATTGTTTTTCACTCTAAAATTTTTCATATACAGCCAAAAAAATTTAAAAATGCCCATTTTTGGGTCCAAAATTTTGATTTTTGGAATTAGTCTAACTTGATAGTAGTCGATGCGCTGATTTCAAATTTTCAAACCGAATTCAATTATCTCTTTCCATTCCTGAGATATTTGCTCTCAAAGTTGCACCTCAAAAAAGGGTGTTTTTTGACCATATCTCTAATATGGGTAGAGATACATTCTCAACGATTATACCAGTCGATTCTACGCGGAAAGTTACATAAAGAAATGTTTTCTCCTCATATACGTTCTTTGGAACGATTTGGTGAAAAATGAGAAAAACGAAAAAATCGGAATTTCAGTTTTTCGCTCGGAAACTTTTTGTCTCCAAAATTTTTTATATTCTGGACTTAACTAAAGAAGAATGTGGTGATTTCAAATTTTCAAACCGATTTCAATTATCTCCTACCGTTCTCGAGATATTTGCGTTCAAAGTTGGACCTGAAAAATTCAGTTTTTCAGGAATAGTCCTGAAATGGGTTGAGATACGACCTCGGCTACCTCACCAATCGATTCTACGGACAAAATTACATTTTTGTACCAATTTTCAGATTTATATTCTAATTGATACAATTTTTACAACGAAAAAACGAAAATGGCCAAAAATCGGAAAAAATCGTTTTTTCGGTCTAAAAATTGTATCCGCCTGAATAAATATCTGAAAATTGGTATACTTATGTAATTTTGCCCGCAGAATCGATTGGTGAGGTCGCCGAGGTCGTATCTCGACCCATTTCAGGACTATTCCTGAAAAACAATTTTTTTCGGGTCTGACTTTGAACGCAAATATCTCCAGAACGGTAAGAGATAATTGAAATCGGTTTGAAAATTTGGAATCAGCGCATCTGTATTTACTTAAGTCTAGAAAATGAAAAAATTTGGTGACAAAAAGTTCCCAAGTGAAAAACTGAAATTCCGGTTTTTTTCGTTTTTCTCATTTTTCACAAAATCGTTCCAAAGAACGTATATGCGGAGAAAACATTTCTTTATGTAACTTTGCCTGTAGAATCCACTGGTATAGTCGTTGAGATTGTGTCCCTACTCGTTTTAGAGTTATATCCAAAAAACCCACTTTTTTGAGGTGCAACTTTGAGGTCAAATATCTCAGGAACGGAAAGAGATAATTGAATTCGGTTTGAAAATTTGAAATCAGCGCATCGGCGACTATCAATTTGGAGTTACTTCAAAAATCAAAATTGTGGACCTAAAAATGGGTCTTTTTGGATTTTTTTGGCTGTATATGAAAAATTTTAGAGTGAAAAACTATAATTGTAAGTTTTAATGTATAACTATTATTACTAAGAAGATTTAAAAAGACAGTTGTAGAAGGCAGAAAGATGTTCCAAGTGTTCTAGAGTAAGTAGAAACAGTTGCACTATGTTTCACTTTGTTCCAAATTGTTTGGGACAAAGTTAGAAACTTGTTTAGGGTGTATCATAGATGTATCAGGTTCAACACTGTTCCAAGATAATTGGGATTCAGATGAGACAGTTATACAGGGTTTAACAATGTTCTAGATAGTTCTACAATGTTACACATTATCCCAAATTGTATGAGATTAATTTCAGGCAGTTTTGGAAGGTATAACATTGTTCCAAATTGTTTGGGACAAAGTTACGACAATTGTTTACGGTTTAACATTGTTATATAAGGGTCAACACTGTTCCAGTTTGTTTGAGATTAATTTCAGAATTCCAAATTGTTTGGGACAAAGTTAATATAATTATTTAGGGTTTAACATTGTTATATAAGGTTCAACACTGTTCCAAGTAAATTGGGATTAAGTTAAGAAAGTTATACTAATTTAACAATGTTCTACATAGTTCTATAAGGTTTAACACTGTTCCACATTGTTTGGGATTAATTTCAGAATGTTGTGGAAGGTTTAACATTGTTTCAAACTGTTTGGCACAAAGTTAATATAATTATTTAGGGTTTAACATCGTTATATAAGGGTCAACACTGTTCTAAGTCAATTGGGATTAATTTCAGACAGTTGTGTAAGGTTTCACATTGTCCCAAATTGTTTTGAAATAAATTAAATCAGTTTCATTGGGTTTAACATTGTGGAATATCAATATAGACTTTTAAAAAATCAAAATTTTTGACTCAAATTGAGGTAATTTAACATTGTACTAGATCTTCTGAATTTTTTAGTAGGTTTATAATTCATAATTTGTCAAACTAATTGAAAAATTATCTTATCAGATTTAAATCTTTTAATCACAGACTTACAGACCGCCTCAAATAGTTGTCAATTTACGAAAAAAATATTTTAAGTGTTAAAATATTTCAGAAACAAAATTTAGAAGGTGATTTTATCTCTAAAGAATATTTGTGGACTGCTTTATGTCAAGAAAATGAATATTATGACAGAACATTCCTTAATATCGACAGTAAAGCTCTTATGTCGTCCCATATTCCAAATTGATTAGATTTTTATGTGTCACATTATACCATTCTTTATATATTGCATTAGCTGAGTCATAAAAATGCAAGAAAAAATATAGAGTAACATGAATATTATAGAGAAATCTCCAAGGAATCGATTGGTTATAGCTCAACTTGTTTTTGAGATCCGCGGCCATAAACTTAAAATTTGAAAATTGTAAGTGCCAAATTGTACAATTTTTTATATATTTCATCGGCTGTGGCATAAAAATGCAAGAAAAAATATTAAAAATGTGTATCTTATAGAAAAAACCCCAAGGAATCGATTGGTGTAAGAATTTTTATTGTATCTCAACTAATTTACGAGTTACAAGCCTGTAAAGACAAAACTCATTTCCAAAAAATGTTTTGACCGGCACAAGGATTCAGATCTATTTTAGATATTTAAAAAGTGATATAAATATATAAAAAGTAAATAAAAATAGCCAGGAACATTTTTTTATTTTACGACCGCCACACGGATTCAAATTCTTACCTGAAAGTCTTTTAAAACAGGGGCATTGTCATTTACGTCTCTGACAATAACTTCAACATGAACATCGCTTCTTAGAGGAGGACTGGCTGCTCTAACTCTTAAATCATATTTTTTCCTAGGACTCTCGTAGTCTAGTTCAGTCATAGTCAATAGTTCTGCACTAGACGAGCCAGGCCTAGTCACTAGAGAAAAGCTGTTAGAGTCATCTCCTCCTATCGACCTTCAGACGGATTATGAGTGGTCCAATGAAAATTATCAGCGCGATTTCTGGACACTTAAAGCAAAAAACGCTTGAACACGGCAATTTTAGTATAAAGGGGGACACTTGAATGGATTTCCAATGGCATTTCAACCCTAAAATGGGGGTTGCACCTAATTTTAAATGGAAAAGGGTGTAAAAAAAATCTAAGAAACATATAACAATTAAAAAAAAGGAATTTAATTAATGAACATTCACAAAAATTCCCGTAATATCTTCAGAAAAACGCAGGTCACTTTTCAATTTTAAACTTGCCTGTGTTGACAAAGGCTGTATTTATTTGGGACTTTTTGTGACTAAAATATTTGGATATTAGAATTATATTTATATTAATAAGAAGAAAACACATTGTTATAAATAAAATCTAAGTATTATAAAGTTTAATTTTAATACACTGTGGTGCGTCTCCAAATATCCTTAATATTGTACCTAATATATAAATTTAACAATAAATTTATAATAACTGTTACAATGCATGTTTTCTGAAGGCGGCATTTAGTGTGTTACTTATTAATAAAATTTTGCTACCATTAATAAAAAAAAGTTAGCAATACAATTTTAGCAATCCATTTCTCTCCGTGTTAACGGCCAAAGAGACTACCTACATTTATGACTCTCCAATGAAATGTTAATTGTAAAAACTGTCATGACTCATGTTCAAATACAAATAGGAAACACATATAAAAAAATATTATTTTTTTTCTCGCTAAATGATATTAAATAAAGGTTAATGTTCGCTAAAACCGGTTTATTTTTTTTTTGGTTAACGGTTACCGGTATTTTCGGCCTGAAAAATATTGGTTAAGATTACGGTTAAAGTTCGCAATTTTCGTTGAAAATATCGGTTACCGGTTTTTATTAACCGGTTTTTTTAACCGGTTACATGCCCTGATTGGCAGTGAACCCCCTTAAGCTCTTTATATAGTTTTATCTTTAAAAAAATCTGATCTGGACGCCACGTGATTTGCCGTACGCTAAATTATACTTATTTTTAATGCCCTTCATTTAAAATTATTTCGCTTGAAACTGAGATCATTCTACGGCTAATCATTCTTCAACTTCTAATCAAAATGGATCATTTTTTAAAAATATTATTAAAATGTTTATCACTATTCCTTATTGCATTACATAAAATTATTTTTGTCGCATGTAATGTGTGCTATTAAACATTCGAATGATTTACAACACTCGCTTTCACTCGTGTTGGTAAACATCATTCTCATGAGTAATGGTCACGTAGGTCAATTATAAATTATTATAAACCATGGCGGATAATGAAAGTGTCATTTTTAAAAAAAAACTCTCCAAAAGTCTTCAAATACAAATATTGTTTATTATTTAAAGGGGTTCACTACTAGCCTTTGAAATATGGTAAAATTCTATTTATTAATACCATTAAAATCATCTTAAAACTTTATATTATCAAAATGAATAAAATACTGCCAAATTGTTGAAACTTCGTACAATGTCTCTCTAATGATGGATTTTTATTTTTTTTTGCCTAGTTTTATTATTTTATTTAAAGTTAAACTTCTTCATATTCGAATTCGTATCAAAAATATTGTTTCTTTTACATTTATTCTATTAATTTTTAAGTGGCTGTACTTAAAAATCATTATCTTTTAATATACAGGGTGTATCCATACATTGGGTTAAATATTTATTGTTATATAGTACACGATACACACAGAACAAAAAGAATTTTTATGAAATTCGTAAATATAATGGTAGATTTTTTAACTTAAAATGAAGTTTTAGTTTATTAGTACGTCTAGAATTGCGTATTTTATTGAAAGCAATATAATAAAAATTAATCATCAAAATTACATTACATAATACCCATTTCATTCAAAGAAATGTTTTGAATACATAATAAATTTTAAATATCATATCTTTGTATTTGAAGGAATATTTGTAAATATAACAGCAAAAACTTACCTACGACTGCATACATTTGATATCCTCGATCTATTTATCGGTTAGAAGGTTTGTGCAAAATTATCCTAATTTCATGCTACACATCCAGCGCGTTGAATAAATGATGCACTACAAGTCTCACAACTCACTTTCACTGCAGGCATTCATTTTCACAAAAACTGCATTGCACTACACAATCAAAATAACAAACCAGCAAAGAAGGAAATTAACAATAATGTGGACGAAAGTATGTATGTAGCTATTACCAGAGTACATTATAAATTACACAACATCAGATATTTATTATGTGCTACGTAAACAATTACTTGTATATTAGCAGATTTAAATAAAATTAATAAGAATAACCATAAATCAGTGGTAGAAGAAATGTTCACGTTAAATAAAAAGAATTTTTTGCGAATTAAAAAAAAATAATTTTGTTTTGTGATCAATATGTTATGTACATACCCTTAAAAATTTTACCTGAGATATCGAAACATTCTATATATGAATTTTTTTATATGGATTATTATAGAATATATTTATGTATGTTCAAAGTGAAGTGACTATAATTATTTCTCTGATAGTAGTATAGGTTGTAGTAATGAAAAAAATATTAAACAATTCACGTCTGATTATGCCTTCATTTGTTAACATGTTAGGGTTGTTGAAACATTTGAGTACGTTACACCACTTTGCATGATCCCTCTGTCGAGGTAAAAACCTTATTAGCAATGAACAACAAGTACTATAAAAACTTTACACAAGTAAAATGACTTTGTTAACTGCAGTCCTAAAGAGAATAAAAACATTTTGTTTTATTTAGTTTGAAAGTCGCCTTCCCTTTCAATACAAACGATAAGTAATTTTTCTCTTTATCAAATCACTTTCCTCCTGAGTATAACGTTACAGTGACGTCACGTCTAGCCAGTTAAATTGCTCACCATGGGCGCACGTCTACTTAGGGGCCAGATTTATTCCACAAATAAATTATCCCCTACCCGAAGCCGTTGTAAATTGCAACTTGTCAACGTTGCTGAGAATGAATCCCTCCCCTGTGCCCCCGTACGCCACTGGACGCTGTCATTGTGAGGAAAGTTTTCTTATTAAGCGGGAATTTTTGTCGGAATTTTCAAGCATAGTTTGAAGTATGGAATTTATTAAATTTATTTGTATTAATCTCATAAAATTTTTCTGTGAATGATATATTACTACGCGTAATAAAACAATGTAAACTGCGATGTTCATTTGTTGAGACTGTCGTAAAGTTTTGATGGCGGATGACGCATCGTTATCCAGATATTCAATTTTTTACCTGTCATTTTCAGAGCCAGCTTAGATGGCACTACTGTATTTTATAGCGTCTTATATCAAGAGCAAGGCGGTGATAAATTTTATTTGAAAATTGAAACATTGTCCCAAGAAAATAAATTAATCATAACGTTCTAAAAATAACGATAAAGTTAATAAACAAAGTATCACATTTTTAAAGAAATTTATATTTAAACTGTTCACGTGACCTTTAAAAAAGACATGTCGCTTGTCTTGCAATAACAACAATGAAGTAATATCCCAACAAACGGAAACAAGATACCTGGGTATGCATCTTGATAAATGCGTCACATGGAAGAAATATAACATGCAAAAGAAAACAGGCGGATTTAAAAATTTTAAAACTCTATTGGTTTATAGGAAGAAAATCAAAATTACCAGTACACTGCAAAATTATATTATATAAAACTGCAATAATTATTCCCAAAGGGATATATGGAATACAATTATGGGGGTACGCTAAGAAATCAAATTTAAATATTGTACAAAGATTTCAAATTGAAGCTCTACGACTAATTTGCAAATGCTCCGTGGTATGTCACAAATGAATCAATATATTCGGATTTAAAAATTTAAAATATTAAAGGACTAATAGAAACATACTCTACTCGATAATGAAAATCGCTTAGGTAACCATATTAATAATTTAGCACAAAATTTACTAGATAATTCCTCAGAAATAACAAGATTAAAAAGAACTAAACCTCTTGATTTGGCACCTAAATTATGAAGGAAAAATAACATAAAACTGAAAGAATTTCAATGGGAGTTATTTCTCACACAGAAGTGGGATTTCCTAACTCATAACAATTCTACTTGTTATTATATCAATTACAAACGTCAAACGTCAAATGTCACCGAGCCGGAAATTAAAATTTGCAATGAATTTAAAATATTCTCACATCACTGTAGACTTGTAGAATATTTTTATATGTGTAAGTATGTATCAGCTATAAATAAAGATAAAAAAGATGGAATTGTAAGTTTATTTTGAAGTTGATATTTGCAATTGATCATAACAAGTCCAAATAATAGCAAGTTATGGAATCCCACCCCTATGGTCACATTGGCTTTTTGATTTATTTTTCAAACAAGTTGTAAATAAAGATTTAAATAAATAAAAATTCAATAAATACAACCTTCAGTACTCTTATATCACAAAATTTTTGTACCTACAAGCAACGTACTTGAGGAACTTGTCATAAAATAGTTATTTGTATATTAAGGGACTAAAGTATGAATTTTTATTACGCATATGGAATTTATTGTACGAGGCGATAGCCGAGGAGAATAAACCATGTGAATAATAAAAAATGCTTTAGTCCGTAAGTATTCATTATATTTTTTTCCGAAATCGTTAAATTATTAATTAAAAACATAAATAAATAGCATTATATGTTTGTAAAAAGTCAGCTAGCTATTGAGATGGGGATGGCTGTGTTAACATTTCGTACTGTCAAAGTGTCAAATATTTCATTATAATTTTCATTTATGTTTAGTGCTTAGACGTCGTCTGCATGCATTCAAATAAATTATTATTGAAGGTAAATAATAAATAAATTCACCAAGAATATTATGGAATGATATGTTTGTTATTTTAGGTAGTACTATAAAATAAGCTGCAAAAATATAATACTATTAAAATATAAGTTAATTCGGATTGACAGATGAGACCGTAAAATCAGATTTTAACATAGTAGTTTGTAAAGTTTTATTTTAGCTACTACTTTGGCTAAATTCGCGGAGTGATATCGTGTACTTTAGTATCGATTTTGAAAAAATAGTTTTTTAGTCAATTTAATAGCCATTTATGTAATAAGTTAAGAAACAAAGGTGGTTATTTAATGCATGAGAAAATTACAAAACGAGGCGCAGGCAAAATTTGTAAGAGCAAAAGTAAAATAACCACCCAATTTCCTTATGTATTTCAAACAATTCTTTTTACTTCAGTTTGTAGAAGTAGAAAAATGTATTTTAAATGGGGTCCCGTACTATTTTTTTTATAATTAATATTAATTAAGTAATATCATGTATTTCAGTATCGATTTTCAAAAAAAAGTTATTTATCAATGATTGAGGTAGGTATATTCGGTGAGAATTTTTTTTGCAATTGCAAGGAATTCAATTGAATATTTTTTAAACAATTAATTTTCATATTAATACACAATATACTATTTGAGTAATTTTTTTATAAAGAAATATTTTTGAGATAGCATCCAGCAACATACATAAAGACGAATTTTATTCTACTATTAAACACATGTTCAGAATTTCTGAAATGTTTGAATGTTTGAACGCCAGTGTCAATGCTGATGCCCATAATACTTAGTCCTAAAAATTTAATAAAACCGTTATCTGTCTCCTTTTTGTTGGCTGAGTGTGGGGCGGGTTTTATCACACATTGCGTGTGTGTGTGATAAGAAAACAGAGCTCGGAGGGCCCGAGGGCCGGAAGGAGCAAGATGGCAATCTGGCGCTGAAATATGAGTTTTATGACGACGTCTGAAGTGCGTGCGTGTGCCTTCATGTCGCCGCTGTTTTCACTATGAAATTTTAACCCCAAATTGACAAATGGGTCAACGATGTGGCATAAACTCACGAATAATGAAAACATACCGAGGTATTATATTTTAAAATATTTTTGTCGTCATTGGCAACAGGTTTCTTTGAATTTTTTCAATTCGTAATGTTTTAGAAACTATATTAAAAATCTGATGGGAACACTCTTAGATCATATATCACTAGATACAGACTTGTCTATAGAGGGTGGAACGCGAAATTGGAAACACCTTTTTTCTCGGAAATTATTATAGATACCAAAAAATTGTTTTAATAATTTTTTTAGTACTTTTAATAAACTAACTAAATTTGTATAAGCTTGGTTAAAAAAGTATAATTTTCGTAGATATTGCCATATTTTTTTTAAATGGAATACTCTATATATTATTGCACTAATTATTAGAAAATATTTTTTCCTTTAAAAAGGTTTAAGCGTTCTAATATATCTAAACTTGATAGATTTTGAGATATTAATAAAAATATTTAAATGTTCTTTCTCAAAATGAAGTGTGCGTTGAACAAAATATGTTGACGTTGAGTCATTTTGTATTGTATTTGCGCTAAAAAAAATTCAACGCACACTTTATTTTGAGAAGAAACATTTAAATATTTTTATTAATATCTCGAAATCTATTAAGTTTAGAAGGTTTCAACCCTTAAACTTTTTTAAAGGAAAAAATATTTTCTATTAATTAGTGCAATAATATACAGGGTATTCCATTTAAAAAAATACAAATATGGCAATATCTACGAAAATTAAACTTTTTTAAACAAAATTTATACAAATTTAGTTAGCTTATTAAAAGTAATAAGAACTTTATTCAAACAATTTTTTAGTATCTATAATAAAAAAAAATGTGTTTCCAATTTCGCGTTCCACATGTATAGTACGTGGTAAATTTCTGGACAAACATAGAAGTATGGATATACTGTTTCCATCTATTGTAGGAGGCGGAAGTATGATTTAAACGTCAAATTTAAAACCCATCATGGCATATCTGACATTGTATACAATTGTTTGAATATACTTTGGAAAAATTATGAATTACTTTATGAGTACCTATAGAGCTTTAACCTAAGGTGCTTTTCTGAAGGAATCTGTCGGAAAGCTAAAAGGGAAAATTTGTAACTTCAAAAACGTGCTACTTTAAACACTGAATAATAAAGGTATTTATAATACTTACGCTTGAAATGATAATTCGTTTTATACGACGTATTGTTCCATTCGTGTTTTTGGAGCACTCCTCGCTACGCTCGTCGAGCCCCAAACAACTCATGGAACAATATACCGTCTTATAAAACTTCTATAATAATACACTATTGTATTATATTAAAATAACAGAAAATAAAAAATAATGCATTATAATTATATTTTGTACGACAATTTAAAAAGTTATAAAATAACTAAATATTGAACTTTTTTTTTACTTCGGTAACTAATTCAAAAATTAAATACTTATAATTAAATTTGGTCTGTATAGAATGAATCATTTCATGTTGACTATTTTGAATGAAGTTATAGAAAATTAAAAGGATCTCTACTTAGTCGTATATTTTGTAAAAAAGCTGAATAAAACGTGACACCACTTAACCTAAGCTAACTAAAAGCTAGTTTCATCTGCAAAATTTTCCGGGCAGTTTTGCAGAAAAGATTTCACTTATCCATTCACACAGCACACCTATGTCTAATGTGTCACGTTATATTCAGTTGTAATTAAGAAAATTTAGTTAAAAAGGGTAAAATTTAATACTATGTAAGCTCAAATTTATATAAACGTCAACAATTCATGATTCAAAACAGAAAATAATTTTTATTGACAAAAGAGTATTAAAACTAAGGGTCTGAATTTAGAGATGATTTGAATCTAATGGTTATTGTATATTATGATAATTAATAATTAATAAAAAGTAGCCGATTTTTAAAATTAAATAGGAAACTGAAACTACTTTAAAATTGTAACCCCAAATTACTGTTTTATTATAGAAATACATAGGTACAATACGAAATACATATTTTATATTTAAAGTTTATTGAAGCAAAAATTTTTACAGCACAAAGAAAAATATGATAAATGACAATGAAACAAATCAAATCAAGTATACGACATTCTACAATATTTATAATAGTGACATTGAAAATAATAATTAATCATTTACTACTAGTACGTATAATAGTTATAAGTTTTATGTAACATTTTTAATTTTTTATTTAAAATTAATAATGTTACTATATTTAAAAAATATCTACTTGATATTTCAATTAAAATTTAAAAAATTAAATGCAATAAATACTGGGAATTTTGAATTTAATATGCAAATTATTAAGATATAACATAAAATGAAAGGAGGTACAAAATTTGAAAAATAAAAAGTAGGAAAATAAGAATTATTACATGATTAATTTTTTTTATGGTTGAAAGCATGTAAATAAATAATAATACAAAAAAAATGAAATATAAAAATTTTGGATTTATTAAATTTTTTTCTTTGTACACTTTATTAAAGTAATTATAAATTTTTTACAATGAATTTAAAATGATTTGTGCAATATTTTTTGTCACAAATTTAAATGAATTCAATTTTTTTTGAACATGTTCATAAAATTTTTATTCTAATGTGGAGACGTTGGTTCCATCCTCTATGATGTTGTCTTTGTTACAATAAAAATTTAAGTAATTAAAATGGAACTGTTGATACATATAAAATAATAATTTTGAATAATAAAAAATCACAGAAGATGGGTAAGCCCTGCCACCACGACAAGGTCTCTCCACTTGGGCAGGGGCCCGATCCTTCCTTCCTACTCACGCAAGGAAGGAAGGATAGAGCCATCCCGGTACACCCCCGGGATGAGAGGATAGTAATATTAGTGAAGCTATTATTATATGTTTGAAAAAACCTGAAACAAAAACACCTGAAAACAAAAAATAATCATTATTACCTGAAAACAAAACAAAATTATTAACACCTGAAAACAAAAAAAAAATATTTAGCGCAACTTAAAACTAAGAAATTCGCAACCCTTTGGACGCAACTTAAAACTAAGAAACCTCAAAACCAAATTGGACGCAACTTAAAACTAAAGAAGGCAGGGGTACGAGTACTCGTAAAAGGGAATTTAAAACTAAGAGTAGATCTACTCGGCGCAACTTAAATCTAAACACAGGTTCTTGTAACACTGCGGAACCAAAGACACAACTTAAAACTAAACGTAGTTACTCTTATAGCACTACGAGCCCTGAACCATGGTTCTACTTTTCCGAAACTAAATGCAAATACCTTCGTAACATTCTTACTCATAACTTGTAGTTCCAATTCCTTTTTGCAACTTAAAATTCGTAAAGATGTGATCCTAAAAAATATATATTTTTCGTTAGTATAGTTTGGTAATGTTGTTTGTTGTATTGTTGTTAGAGTTGAAGAGATATGGCAACACTATTTTTAAACTTACTTGAAACTAAGGGAGGGTATGGCAACACTTCAAAAACTGAAGATCTTAAAAACTAAGGGTGGATTGATACGTTATACAATTTCAAAAAAATTTTTAAAGCTAAGTGTAGAACGTTGGTAACCTGAAAAGATTAGTATTTTCTGGGGAGAAATGGATATGATCTGACAACATTTTATTTTCTTTTTTAGGCGAGTTCAAAACTACAATTACTGAAGAATATATACTGCAACAGTTCCAGTTGTTGTTAAAAAAGTAAAATTCTACGCGAGCAAAAATGTGAATAAAACGTGACACCTACTTAACCTAAACTAACTTATATCTAAAGCTAGTCCCATTTGTAAAACTTCCCGGGCAGTTTTGCAAAAGAGATTTCGCTTATCCATTCACACACCACACCTTATGTCACGTCTTATTCAATTTTATTAGGTGAAATTTATAGTAAACGGTATTTGGAACCATTGCAGTCACAGTGGACCTTTACTTGAAACCTTTTAGGCCACAAAAGCAAAAGATGTTTAAGTAAAAATAGCAAAGATTATTGGAGTATGTTGCCATTTCATATCGGAGAGTAAAATAAATAGCCTTATGGGCTGTACATAAATAGTTAGAAATATAAAAAGGAATAGCCATCTAGACTATTGCACATAATTAGGGAATAAATACTAGAGTTGAATAGTCATATAGACTATAGAAATTGGCTATAATGCTCAAACTCATGGTAGATCCTGTCGTTCACTAGTTCACATTAAAATCAAAAGAAATAAGGAATAGCCATCTAGACTATTGCACATAATTAGGGACGTAATAAACACTAGTGTTTCTTAAATTGGACAAAAATATTATTGAAAAATTTCACTAGTACAAGAAGCTCAATTTAAAATAAGAAATAGCCATCTAGACTATTGTACACAAAAAGGGGAAGTACTAGGGTTGTTGCATAGTCATCGAGACTATTATTGGCCAAAAAAGGGATAACCATCTAGGCCCCCAAATACATGACAGAGCTTCAAATCATAATAATCAACTAGCCTTTCACTAGTTTACAGTAAACTCAATAGAAATAAGAAATAGCCATCTAGACTATTGCACATAATTAGGGATCTTTCAAACTTATGTCCAGAGTGGATCGGGTATTTTCACTAGTTCACATTCAACTCAATATAAATGAAGAAATAGCCATCTAGACTATTGCACAAAATTAGGGAAGTAATAAAAAAACTAGTGTTTTAGACATCGGCCAAAATGTCTTCAAAATTTATATCTTCACTAGCTCACATTAAGTTCAATAAAAACAAAGGAATAGCCATCTAGACTATTGAACAAAATAAGGGAATAATTGCTAGTGGTATTGTTAAAAATTTCACTAGTACAAGCTCAATTCAAAATAAGAAATAGCCATCTAGACTATTGCACATAATAAGGGAAAGTACTAGTGTTGTTGACTAGTCACCGAGACTATACTTGGCCAGAAAGGCTTCATTACCACACGCTCAACCCCTACTAACACATATCGAACCCTTAAAAACACCACCTAAGCACCGTCAGCCCCCCACCAACCCTGCCGGGCAGGAAGTCAAACGAACAAAGGGGGCACCAAAAGAGAAAGAACTCAACCCAAGTTCACCCAAATCCCATTTCACTTCCAACCAAGTACAGAACTTCATACAATGAGCCACACCGGGCAAGTGGCCGAAGCGAGCTATACCAGAGAAGAAGCCCAGGGAATCCGCCCCATAAATGGAGGTCGCTTCCTGAGACCGCATGAACAAGAGCGGTGCAACATAAAGGCAAGAATGCAACTAATGAAGAAAAAAGGAATAGCCATGCAGGCTTATAGATTCAGACATATATCAGAGCTTTATATTGTAATTGTCACCTAACCTAAAAATATATCTAAAAGGGAAATTTAAAACTGTAACTATTGTGTTGCCATATTACATTTATACGTGTTTTTTTTTTCAAAACTTTATATAAAAATAAAAAGTTAAACATGTGTTGCCATTTACAATTTTTGGGAAATCTCATGATACAAAAGAGTTTTCAGGAAGTAATATGTCGTAACCAGGTTCGTTCCTGAAAATAAAAGTAATTATTATCGTGCACATCCTACGAAACATTTTTTTTTCACTACTAGCCTAGACACCTACTCTTATTAACCTTTATTTGACATGAGAAATTGTTTTTCATTACTGCCTACTTGGTAACCATAGTCACCTAGATCAATAATAAAATATTATTAACTATGATCGATAATGAAAACTCTCACTCAAACAAATATTATTTGATACATTTAATTCAAGAAAACTGTGCCGTCTAAATGAAATACGTAAATCTAATAAAACCAAATTAAAAATCAAAAGTGAGGTTGACAAACTAAAACGTCAAATATGAAAACAAAGACAGGTTACTTTATTTTTGTGAATATTAAGAAACAAGTTAATGTTTGTGTCAAAATCGAAATGCTAGTAGTGAAAATAATAATATATAAACCGCGGTTGAGAAGACCATTATTGACCAGCGCCTTATGTCCCTCGGTTGCTTCGCACCCTTGGAATACAACTTGGCGATAGGTCAATAATTATAGTCTTTTCAACCTTGGCATATAATATATTATTGACAAAATCTTTACTTGCATTTTTGAACTACCACAGTGAGAAACAATAGACTAAATAATTGAAGCAAATTCCGGGATTGGTATTTTTGTATAATTGGTAAACCTTGACGTCCGTTAAAAAAAATATTAAAAATTAAAAATAAAGCATGTAAATTATATTTTGTATGACTATTAAAAAAGTTTTAAAATGAAAAACGTATATTATAATTAATCAAAAAAAAAATTAAATACCTAAATGGCATATATGTATTTACACACGAGTAAAAAAAGTATTATTTTTTTAAATTCGGCAACTGACTTAAAAATTAAGTATTAGTAAATTTTTGTATGTATAGAACGAATCATTTCATGTTGACCATTTTGAAAGAAGTTATACAAATTTAAAAGTAGTTCTACATACTTGTAGATCTTGTAAAAATAACTGAATAAAACGTGACACCTCTTAAACTAAGCTAACTTAAAACTAAAAGCTAGTCCTATCTATAAAACTTCCCGGGCAGTTTTGTAGAAAAGTTTTCGCTTATCCATTCACACACCACACCTATGTCTAAAGTGTCACGTTATATTCAGTTATGAAAAAGAAAATTTAAAAAGAACATAATTTAATATAGTGATAGGTCAGGTTTGAAAGAATCAACAATTAATGAATCGTAGAAATTGACAATAAATTTTTTGAAGATACGTTAAAAGCATTTAAAAAAATACAGGATTTTTTTTTTTTTTTAGATTATAGTTGCAAAATATTTTATACAGGATAGAATCGAAAGTTCGGCACATGGTTTTACTCGGAAGTTATTACAGATACAAAAATATACTAAATAACAAAGTTGTAGGAGACCAAAGGAGTCATTTGATTACAGAATAAAATATTTTTTAAATCAGTGATTCTCAAGCTATAGCACAAAGTTTTTTTTTAATAGGATAATGCATATTTTTCCTCCATTCGATATCGTACTTTTTTCTGAATTCAACCATGTAATAGTTTTATATCCTTACATAATAAATATATTGAAAAAATGCAATAGGAATTTGAATAAATTTTTATTTTTAAAATTAATGTACAGTAGGATATGACTGAAAAACAAACAAAATCAAGCGGCTGTAAGTAATATCTTCTGTTTGTAGGTAAATAGGTAAAATATTATTTACAGCTGCTAGATGTTGTTATTGTTTTTCATCTGCCTACTGTGTATTAATTATAAAAATAAAAATTTATCTAAATTTCTATCGCATATCTTCAATATTTTACTTATGTAAGGATATAAAACAATTACATGGTTGAATTCAGAATAAAAATATGCATAAAAATATTTATTATTCCACTAAAAAAAAAAAAAACTTTGTGCTGTAACTTGAGGACCACTGGTTTAAAAAATATTTTATTCTATAATCGAATGGCCCCTTTGGTCTCCTACAAGTTTGTTATTTAGTATATTTATATCTGTAATAATTTCCGAGTAAAAACATATGCCCAACTTTCGGTTCCACCCTGTAAAAAAGAAAACTCAAGATGATATTTAATGCTTCTGTGTAAGTATCATGTTCTGAGGATGGTTTAATATTTAATACAACCTTGTCAAATTTACGACTAAAATTAAAAAAAAAATACATTTTAGAATTTAGACACTTCAACTAATATTAAAACTAATTGAATGGTTATTGAATAGGTATATTGTAAAATTGCCGTATTTAAAAAAAGATTTTAAACTTAATATGGAATCTTTCTAATATTCTGTACTGTACAATTATAATATTTTTAATTTTTTTATTTCTTTATAAATTATGATAATGCACTATAAAAAAATAATATGGAATATTATTTCAAGCATGCATTAATAATAAAGTAACTGATATACTGATCACTATTTGTTATATCAAGTTGTCAAAAAACTGTCAAGAATCACTTACCCCACGTGTGAAGTATTCGGAGGTTGAAATACGAATGATGCCGCCATATTAGTATGTGATTAATATATGAATGGAAGATAGAGTTTGCGTAATACCTAGTAGCTATTAATTAGTAGTTAACGCGCCAAATCTTACACAGACAGATTTGTACAAATAAAAATTAGCAGAAAATTAGTATCTCATGGACATTCGAAGTGAAGTGTGCATCTGTGTATCATTTATATTAAATATTGCAGTGTTTAAATGTTGCTTTACTACCAAAGGTGCGAAATTTCTGCATCAATAGGAATCTAAGGTAATTGCCTTAAGTATTATTTTTTACTTTTTTACTTAAATTGTGTCATTGTATTAAAATAATTGGGGAAAAGTACAGTATACGGCCTTTTCTTTAAAAGAGGATTCATTTCTCGCTTCGTTCGACATAATAAATAGATACAGGGATTATATAAACTTATAAAAAACTAACCTAAACCTAACTTAACTTAGTGTAATTTACAGTAGGTATTAAGAACAAAAAGTTGTGAAACAATAGTCAAGACTGTACAATGTACTTCCTCATGTTATTACACTTAAACCAACTAGTCTTTGTACACACATCTTTAAGCTTTGGTTTTGAAATATATAAACCACTCTGAAACCTTCTGGAACTCAGTAATTGTCTCAGATGAACCAAAATAAAACTTTTTATCAGATGGACGAATTATTGTTTAGAAAAGGAAGAATGAACAAATGAAAACAAAAAAATTATACCCAACAGTGAAATATCGAGGAGAATGGGAAAGTGGGTTATTTGAATATTTCAAAAATAATTTGGAAAAATATGCTGAAAAATTGGGTTTAAGGATTCTCATATCTCTTAGCAAGATAATGACCCCAAACGTACTACATGCAATTGCTAGAAATGTTATTGTACAATTGTAGACAACAATTAAAAACGCCTCCATAGTCTTTAGATATAAATCCCATTGAACATCTCTGTGATTTATTTAAAAATTGTCTCCCAAACTCTAAGAAAATTAGAGGAAACTATGATAAACCGTTTAAAAAAAATAATTCTAATGAATGGCGGTCCAAAAGATCGTTGATTCTATATAATTCGGGTGTACGGAGACTAAATTGGCGTACTTAGTTGTTATAATAAATATAATATTTCTTTTCTCGATTTGGTTACGAAAAATTTAAGAAGAAAATATATTATTTTATTCATTAATATAGTAAGTCTAATATAAAATTAATTTTGTATGTATATATTTAATTAAAAATCTTTAAAAAAAATATACAATAATTTTTTTTACTGGTTTACATAGACTAACTGGTTTGAGTGTATGTATTTGTTGATTATTCATAATAATTCAAATGTAAAACTCATCAGAAGAACACAAAAAAGAAATCTGTAAGAGCGGTCAGATATTAGTTGACTGTAAAATTTACTGAAATCATAAAAATTTACACAAATCTGTACGCAACAGATATGATCCAAATTGTCTTGCTATTTATTTATAACATGAACATCTTACAGATATATACAGAATTATAGTTATTTACATAACAAGCGTGGAAAGTGGTAAATAGCAAGTGTGTGTAGAGATTGAAGAACGAGGCGTGTAGCGCCGAGTGATTTAATACACGAGCGTTGCTATGCACTTTCAAGCGAGTTATGTACACTATTTTTCAGACGACCACAAAATATTATAATAAAAACAGGGCTTATACAAAAGTGTCAATGTCAAACACAACTCACGGAAGCATTGACGTTTGGGTTTGAGGTTAAGTATCACTAGTTAACCGGAAATTGATTTGGAAGTCTAGTACGTATTATTTGAAAAATTAATAAAACTATCAGTACATTTTAACTCTTTATTTTTGTTATTAATTCACTACCAATTTTAAAATCGTAGTTTTAAACAAATTTTCATTAATTTTGTTACATTTCATTATCAAAGTTCCATCTATTGACCACTAATCGTCATATCCGGTTATTATAACACACGCCGTGTGCTATGTTACATTTTCTGGTGTTAATTACAGTGTAAATATGGCTACTTTCATATGTAGTCGTCTGAAAAAGCATTAATCTTTCTCTGTTAGTACTTAGTAACAGTCTTATGAATAGAATAATCAGTACCAGTGAGTACTAACAAGATACAGCCTTCTATATATGAACAACCCCCTCGTTGGAAAATCATTATAAGCTTTTCAGGGCCTTTTCTTTCTTTAGTTGGAAATTAATTCTCACGTTCCATTGTGCCGAAAGAAAGAAACTCCTGATTAATTATACGAGGATTCGAGATCCTTTCTATTTTCCTTCATCTTCATTTATCTTTCAGATCAACTTATCGACGCATCGCCTCGTTATTGGGGTGTTTGCTCTCAAAATACGACGCGTATTTATAGCCTGAGAAAACGGACACAGAATCAAAATATATATGAGAAATGAACTAAATTTTCTGGATTTAATTTACGCATTTCGAGATGTTACATAAAATTTAATTTAGTAACTAATTTGTGTCGTATCAAGAATATTTTAAATACAAATTAAATATTATTATCCATTTACAGATGATTTAGAGCGTTCTTTTTGTTATTCACCTCATCTCATCTCAGTTAAAAGTGAAATAAACTGAAATTTTTGAGTAGTAAAATGGTAAATTGTGGTCAGCTTATCTTTCGAAGTAGATAAATAAGAAATAAAATTCTTTATTTAAAAATTTCTTCTAACGTTAACTTAAAATATTGTTATAATTTTTTTCTATTTCCGTTTAATAAGAGATTTTTTATTTTTCTAATTTCAATTAGATTGATAATAGTACTGGTGATAAAATTCGAAAAAAATACCTTCCAACTTTTCGAATTATAAATTTCAAATTGATGAACGAATTTTGAATTTTGAATTATATTTTCGATTTTATCTGCTTTTGCTTTTGTTTTGCATTTGCCAAAAGCAACTATCTTTTTGGGGAACAAGGTAATACGAGTATTAACCTTCATAACACAAAATCATTAATTACTAAAAAAAACTAGTTCAATAAAATAAGTGAAGTATATATTCTATAGTTGTTTATGATTATAATTTTATAATTAAAAAAAAATTTCTATTACATTTTTTCTTTTTATTATCTGCTTGCATTTGAATTTCAGATTTCGAATTTGAATACGAATTCGTTCAAAATTTCCGAATTTGAAATTATTTTTCCAATAAAAATTCGAATTTCGACAGCACTACTTACTTATTCCATCATTTCACTAGCAAAATATTATTTACATGGTTTGTTCTCCTCGGCTTTCGCGTCGTAGAATAAATTCCATATGCGTAATGAAAAATTTATACTTTAGTCCCTTGATATACAAATAACTACCTATAGTGTATAAACAAAATTAAAACTTACTATAACATAATATCTTCAACATTATTGACAATTTTGATAATATTACTAATGAAATAACTATTTTTATTCAATACGCAAACAGTTTTGTTGATTGAGAGCAAAACAGTCCATTTTTTACTGAGAGTAAAAACTCATCAAGGACAACCTTACGACACAGTATAAATAATATATTCTTTGAGAATTCAATCTCATATTTGCATAGCTGTTATAAAAAGAACGGATAAAATAAGTAAGCTAACTAAAATGTACTAAGATAACCGAGATTTTGTGTGAAAGGAAACAATTATAGCTTATTATATATTTATAAAATAAAGGCCTTTACCAAACATCAATTTCATAAGAAAAATTTGTCTTGGCTTGGAAAAAACTGATATACTTATTTCATAATATACCATTAAAATTGACACAGATGTTTGAGAGGAGTACTTTAATTTTTAATTAAATGCTAATATTTTAATCTCCTGCATTTCCAAATAAAATTCGTGACAAGCTGTCCGCAAAAAGATCTCCACCAAAATTTGAATTCTTGTTTGGCGTGAATTAAATTTTAATTGAAATATTTGCAACAGCCTAAAATAGATTATGTTTGTGATGGCACGCGAAAAATTTTTAATGAACATTCTACTCGAACTGTAATAGTCATATTTGGAGGGATACACAAAATAATAAATTTTAAAGAGAAAACCTGAAAATTATTTATACATCCTGAAATTTTGATGAGGTATCGAGAGATGAAACTGTAACAAACTCTTGAAATATCGCGTGGGTGGTAAGCAGAGAATGGAGAAAGTTTTGGAATATATTGCGCGACAGTATTTTTATAAATTTTAAATTATGTTTGGGAATTTCACAAACTTATTCTTCCAAAGTTGTACCTACAACTAGAGGTTGATTTACAGTTTACTTATTATTCTGTATTTGTAAATTTGTTAATAAAACTTTTAAAAATTTGGAATCAGAAACTGAAGTAGTTTTATACTTATTAAAATGACAGTCGATATTGTTTAATTCGGTCTCCGGTTAATTGGAGCAGACGTTTATCTCAAAGATTGAAAATCTAATCTAATCTAATTTATAATTTAAATTCTCAATAAGGATAATATCTAATTTTTACAGAAGGTAATTTCAAACTAATTACATTAGGGCAAGAATTAGAGTACTTCACAGTGAGTGAGAACCTTTCTCTCAGGTATTAAATATTACTCTGCCGGTTTTTCTAATTAGTTAAGAATTAGAGTATGTCATAGTGATTGAGCACCCTTCTCACAGATAGGAAATATTACGGTGACTGGTTTTTACGGAGGGTGATTTTGAACTAAGTACTTAGGGCAAGAATTGGAGTACTTCACAGTGAGTGAACACCCTTCTCTCACGTAGTAAACATTACGGTGACTGGTTTTTATGGAGTGTGATTGTGAACTAATTGGGGTAAGAATTAGAGTAATCCATAGTGAGTGAACAACCTTCTCTCACGAAGTAAATAGGGTGATTGATTTTTACGGAGGGTGATTTTGCACTAATTATATTACGGTAAGAATTAGAGTACTCACTGTGAGTGAGCACCCTTTTCTCATGTAGTAAATATTACGGTGACTGAATTCATGGAGGGTGATTTTAAATTAATTACATTAGGGCAAGAATTAGAGTACTTCACAGCGAATGAGTACCCTTCTCATAGGTAGTAAATATTACGGTGACTGGTTTTTACGAAGGGTGATTTTGAACTAATTAGTGTAAGAATTAGAGTACTTCATAGTGAGTAAACTCCCTTCCCCAGGTAAATTCTATGGAGGGTGATTATGAACTAATTACTTAGAGGAAGAATTAGAGTACCCTACTCTCAGGTACAGTAGGGAAAAAGTGTCTAAAATGATCCCTCGAGGTAAAATTATGCTGTGCTGTTTCTATTGGGAATAGCCCTCCACCTAGTAGTTCTACTTAGAAACATTGTCCCCACTCTGTATTTAGTCGCTACTCGGAGTTTCAAGAAAATGTTAGTGTTATTATTTTAAGCAAGGAAAATAAAAAATTGATATTTTTAATGTTAAGAAAGTTCTTTTTCAATGTTGTATAACTTTTGCCTGAATAGTTTTTTTTTGTGAAAATAGTTTTATTCGTGAATGTAATGACAATTCAAAATTAAGCTAGTTAAGGTTTCGTTTTTGCATGAGAGAGAACAAATTTGTATCAATAAAATTTCTTTCAACTTTTTAAAAGGCAGGAAGAGTAATAATTTTATTAAAGCTTCTGAAGTGAAATGAAATCCTTCATAAAGAAACAGAAAAGTCGAAGGATTATTATTATTTACTGTCAGGAATCAGCATACCCGAAAAACTCTTAGGAAAAAAACAATATCAACAAATCACTTAATTCCCTACTGACAACCGTGGCCAAAAAATTGTTTTCCTTCATTTCCAAGACCATTCGGTCTCCCACGCATATTGTAATGAATTGTTATTTAAAGGAAATCCTTCCTACGCTACCAGAAACAGTTTTCCGAATAGATTTCACTTAACCAAACATTAATCAAAGTGTTACAGTTTTGTACATATTTATTAACAGTATTCTCCTTCTAATTCTTGTTCAATTTCATAATTTATTGAGGTTTATATTTATTTTTTTTGTAATTTTTACTGGTCCTAGTACAGTTCATAGTACCTTTCTTTTTTAGACCTTCTTCGTCTTTTACTTCCTTGTACGAAGTATTATAATCGCGAAAAAATTAGATTTTCAGATTTCAACGGAAATATCCATTTTGACCATCCCTGAATCCATTTTGACTAGTTTAGGCGTGACGTTTGTACATATGTACGTACGTATCCTCGCATAACTCAAAAATGATTAGCTGTAAAATTTTGAACTTTTATGTATGAGACTGCTTAATAATCTAGTCGTGTACCTCTTTTTTTCATTGCAATCGGCAATGCCAAATTTTTCGCATAACTCAAAAACTATTAACCGTTATAGAATGTTGAAATTTTGTTAATAGAATTGCTAACATCTAGTTACACACCTCCATCTTTGGTTTCAGTTGGACTTTTCAAAAGGACACTTTACTTTTGGCAAAAACTTAATAAAAATAATAATTTACTTGGATTTTAATTTGATATTTTGTTAATAAATTGACATTGACAGCAGTCAGAATATGTTTTATGAGAAATATGTACGAAATAAATGAAAACTAACTTTTTTCTTTGCAAGTTTTTGAGCGAAAATAACTTTGTGTAATGCAATAAGGAATAGTGAAAACATTTTAATAAAATTTTCAAAAAGATCCATTTCGAAGGAAAGTTCGTAGATATGAAACGAATAGAAGTTAAAGAATAATTAGCCGTAGAATGAAAAATGAAATAATTTTAAATGAAGTGCAGCGAAAAATGTTAATAATTTAGTGTACAAGAAAGTCATGTGGTGTCCACATCAGTCATCTATACTTTACAATAGGTATATACTTTACATTATTTGAAGTGAAATACTACTAGTGGTACGAAATAGTATTTTATGCAACGAGTGCAGAAAGTCATCTATTTCCCATGAAGGGTGAAAGTATCGGCAGGAGACGAAGTCGAATGCTGGAATCCCACAAGGTGGAAAGTAGGTGATTCTGCACGACTTACACTTTATACTTTTTCTACGACCACACTGCTAAACGTTACAGAACAAAAATAATTGCATGAAAGCTATTTGGTATAAAGAACAATATAGCGCAGGTAACCTCACAAAAAGTATCTTTACGTTTGCACAATGTTGATAAATACTTTAACACTTTAACCCACGATTGTGAGAAAAACGCAACTTTCAAGCTTTATGAAGTGTGAGAAAAGTCCCATATAGCGAATGTGGTCGTAGAAAAATGTAATAAGCGACTCGAAATGTAAGTACCTAATACAATTATTCTCTTACGATAACAAAATCTTCGGCACCTTAAACTCCGCCTCATTTCTCACTTTCTCGAAGGTTATAATGTATTTACATTCCTTGCAGCTTACGTAACTATATTTATAACCTATTTACATGATTTATTGTTATAGTTATGATTATTATTATTCATAGCGACATCCAAACAAACTAGCATTATAATTTCTATCAAATAGTCATAATAAAATTCCACTTATACCATTTTGGGGATTTAGTATCGTACGACATAAGAATTTTGGCAATTTCACTATTTTATGCCCGAACTATAAATCCGCAGTGTTTTGTTTCGCTAATGCAGGATCGGACTGGCACGCATTTGCAAATGTTTCCTGCGGAGAAAAAATGACGTCCGGTTGGGGCAGGAAATTGCGTCTACGCGGGAAGTGACGTCGTGGATGCATGACGTAAGGCCTGAAGCCTTTTCAGATATGTGCGTGTTTATAACCTCACATGTTATGTAGGTTATGTTAGGAACATGTTCTTCAGCGGTTAATTGTTTAATTAAGCTCGGAAAATAAAAAAGAAAATATTAACGTCATTACGTTGTATTATTTTTATGAAAAAACATTTTTTATGTCTTTATTTTATGGGGTACAGTCAGAGTATACACTAATTGAGGGTTGAATTTCCAAAAACGCGAGTTGGAAATTGGCAAATAATTTAATTTTCTTAATTTATAATAGGATTTGAGTTTGTTAAAAATACAAAAAAAAAATAATTCATTAATTACTTGTTTTATTATTTTATAACAGCACGTATAATCATGCTTTTATTGTGAATACAATGTGACAAAGAATAACTATATATTTTTACCGAAATTTTTGTAAATGGCCAGTTTTTACATCTCGCCACTCAGTAAGAGAGGTATTGAAATCATGTTAAAAATCGGATAGTATTGATAAGCACGTTTTGAAGTCCCTAGAAAACGATTTTAATATCTTTACGATGATGTCTGTTCGAATGTGTAAATGCATGGATGTTATCGTAACGATTACTCAAATTCTAGTGAATAAAAAAAGTTGAAATTTTGGATATAATATTCTGACACCCTAGATTTTGGTGTTAATCGTCCAACCGGAAGTGGTTGACTTAACTTGGTATTCGCCTATTATTACTTGCCATGAGCTCAAGGCTCAAAACATATTGCGCTTTGAACCAAATTATATTCTCCAAAGGACTGTTTTCTCATTTTCTAGACTTAGGTAAATATCGATGCGCTGGTTTCAAAACATGCATTCTTATTACACAATTCCGATTTTATTCTGTCGCTTTATTATCTAACTTTTATTTATTTTCAAAACCTGTAACCCCGTACCAAAGTTGTGTAGAGTTAAAACATACGAAACAACAGTATTAAACCGAAAGTTGCACCTCAAAAAAGTGTGATTTTTGGCTATATCTCTAAAATGGGTAGATATACGATCTCATCGTTTATACCAGACGATTCTAAAGGAAAAGTTACATAAAGAATTGTTTTCTCCGCATATACGTTTTTTGGAACGATTAGGTGAAAAATGAGAAAATCGAAAAAACCTAAATTTAAAATTTTTTCGAGAAACTTTTTGTCTCCAATACTTTTCATTTTCTAGACTTAAGTAGATATCGATGCGCTGATTCCAAATTTTTAAACAGAATTCAATTATCTCTTTCCGTTCTTGAAATATTTGTATTCAAAGTTGAGTTTTGACAATACCTAAAAAAATAGGTTTTTTAGGTATATCCCTTTAAGGGTTAGGTTTACGACTTCGACGACCTCACCAATCAATTCTACAAGCAAAATTACATAAGTATACCAATTTTTAGATTTTTACTTCAAAGGATACAATTTGTAGAGTGGAAAAACGAAAATGGCCAAAATCGAAAAAAATGCCTGATGAACCCCTGACGATTTATTTGGATTTTTGCCCATTTTCAGTTTTTTACTTGTAGAAATTCTATCTGATGAGATAAAAATCAGAAAATTGGTACACTTATGTAATTTTGCCCGTAGAATCGAATGGTGAAGTCACCGAAACCGTAAACCTAACCATATAAGGTATATACCTAAAAAACCTGATTTTTTAGGTACAACTTTGAACTCAAATATCTCGAGAACCGGAAGAGATAATTGAATTCTGTTTGAAAATTTGAAATCAGTATCGATATCTACTTAAGTTCAAAAAATGAAAAAATTTTGAGACAAAAAGTTTCGAGGCAAAAAATTGAAATTTAGGTTTTTTCGTTTTTCTTATTTTTCATCGAATCGTTCCAAAGAACGTATATGTGGACAAAACATTTCTTTATAAAACTTTTCTTGTAGAATCGAATGGTAAAGTATTTGAGATTGTATCTCGACTCATTTTTGAAATATTCTCAAAAAACACACTTTTTTGAGGTATAACTTTGAGAGCAAATATCTCCGAAACGAAAAGAGATATTTAAATTCTGTTTGTAAATTTGGTACCAGCGTAGTCAATTCCTTAAAAAAATATTTCAAACAAAATTTTGTAAAATTTCAAAATTTTCGAGCTAAAAATTTGATATTTTCAAATATTTTTGGGTTTACGGAAAAATACAGCATCAGCGGCTTTGGGAATTATTTCCCTTGTTATTACTACATACATAAATAATTATATTAATAATTATTAATTTTAAAAACTCACTTTTAAAAGAAAGGCAGTATATGTTTTGTATAATTTATTATAAAGTCAATCTATACGCCCAGACCTGAAGTTGTAATATACAAGTATCTAATCCCTTCTCATTTATTTGAATTTGATATTTTTAATAGCAACTTTCTAATTCTAACATTGCTACATTGTAATATAAATATCCCATTACCTCGTTGTGGTATAAAAGAAAAACGCTTTTGGTGCTTTTTAAAATACAAAGCTAAGGTTGAACGTTTATAACGTGTTGTGTGACAAAATATAAATTAAAACTGTCCAGTTTCGTTGGTAAATTTAATTTATTTTTGGTTAAGCATATATATTCGGGGACTCCGAAATTATACATACAGGTATATCACATGTAATTCTTAAAAAGGTTTTATAAATAATCCACCCTGCATGAAGATCTCAAACAATTTAGACAAAAATAGGGATAGATAATTCCTACATGTTATATAACATAGATTACTGATAATTCAGTGAAATTTACAAAAAAGGGATTAAATTTTTTTGCTTAATGTTTTTGTTTTATATTGACAGTTGTCAATTCGTGGTTATTAATAAAGTGAGTATAACGGCCGACAGAATCAAAAGTATTCAGTTTGATTCCAAATTAGGAACACATTGTTTATAAAAATTTCTTGATTAATTCTGCTGTTAGTTGATTAATTAATAAATTTATTTACTGCATTGTGTATTATTTCTTTGTAATTTATGTATTTCTAATTATTTCTCTTTAAATATTTTTTACAAAACAGTATTAACTTTGTAGATTTATAATTTATTAACATAAAAGACAGTCCTAAGTCGGAATTGAACTCAGAACCTTTGATTCTGTAGGCCATTACTCTAATCTCATAATTACGAATTGATAATTGACATTTTGCTCGTATAAAACAATAAAAGCATCAGGCGAAAAAATTTAATTCTTTTTGTAAATTTTGCTGAACTACGCTATATATAATTTTCTTTTATTTTCATGTCTGTTTGATTTCAAACGAAAGTATACATTTTAAATTTAATATATCTCGTACTGCAGGCGTGTTGTATCAATTATAATCATATTTGATGTAGAATTTAATTTTGAAAACCTTTTTACTTTTGTAGTTTTGCTCTAAATCTGTAAGGAGCGCTGTTTTAAACCGCTACTTCTTGGGAAATAATTTTTTATTTTTAGCAACCCATCAATATTTGGAAATCGACTCGTTGACTATATCGTTTGTCATATTTTATTTTTTGAGACATGTCTATAAACAGAATAGCCATAACAAAATACGATTTAAAAATGCTGTAAAACACGAGCAAAAGTGTTATTTGATTTGAAATCTAAATTAAAATCAGATGTCCGCATAACAATCTTTCAACCCATTCGTGTTTTACGAGTCCAGGCGAAACTTCTTATCAGTTATCATGAGGAATATTGCATCTTCGACATCTCGTATTGGCCATATTGGCCCTAGTCCAACGTTGTTATCTACTGTCTCGGGCACAAATATCGCTCCGACCTACGAGTCCGCCTAACAGAGACAATCTTATCGGATATTGCACACAACAAACAAGGATGGAAATAACGAAAATAGTTTGTTCTTGTTCACGATTTATTAAAATGAATGTTTGTTGTCATGGTTTGTATGCAGTCATGATTTAACGAGAAGAAAAAATATACGAACAGTAGTTTCAGAGAATTTATTGGGAAAATAGAGAAATACGCAACGATGTTTATAGGTTATAAAAAATGTATAATATCACTGAGCTATTTTTAAAATCATTCTCCAGTTTTTTTATTTCTTTATAAAAATGTAATATGAGGGTGTTCATTTTAAATGAGCTATCTAGAGAACTATAAGATCTACAAAGAAGGTTAAATATAGGAAACAGTTTATATTTTACAAGACAAATTTAAAGAACAGAAATACGGAAGCCAACTTTTTTATTTTTATTGCGAACATATATTATTTATTTGCATATTCAATAGACAATTTATTTCTGGATTCAATTATATAATTTTATCATATCGTTACCAAAAAATAGTTACATACAGAAGCGACACTCCTTGTTGGTACCTTTGATGTTACCCTAGTCTGTTCTATGACCTTAGAGTATTGTGGACCTTTAATTTTGTTGGCTGATTCACGCCTGAAATTTAAAATGAATAGGTAATAAAAGAATTTTTGGAATGTAAAAATACTAAAATTATAAATTTATCAAAATAATAAAAGCAAATTAGATGAAAAAATAGGTACATATGTTTAGTAAACAATTTTATCAAACAAATTTCCTGTTTTTTGCAAGTTCATCAATAAGCAAAATTTTATATTTCTTTCTGTTTATTTAGGTAGATTTAAAATTCATATTACTATATTTCATAACATAAAATATTCTGAGTTTTACATACAATTTTTTAGTATTTCGAATTTCACGAGTTGAAACCCAATTTTTTTACTTAACTCGTATGAGCAATATCCTACACCTTTAATTAATACAAAAAATAAAAATAATATTTTAAACAAAACTTGTAATTATAAAAATATTCGTGTATTGTTTTTAAATTTACAAACTCAGAATTCTTCTAATTATGATTTTTATAATATATAAATATATTGTTGCCTAATTCGAAATTTTGTTGACAAATCGTTTCTCAAGTTTCCCATTTGTATACTTTTAAACAATGTCCTAATCTAATTTTCATTTTATATTATATTATTTATAAGTCGTTTCAAATGTGACAGTAAACATGCTAAACAAATCGTAGCATATTATGCGCATGCGCAAACATTTGTTGAAAGTGACAGTTGAAATCAGATGGCCAACGGTTTTTTGATGATATTTAGTGATAAAATTGTAATAATTAGTCAATAATTGTTGTATTTATGTGTAATTATTAGTGTGAAAATGATTTGTTGTGACAATGAACGATTTGGTGCATATTTGAAGACAAGAGAAGGTGCCATGAAAAGATACAAGTTGTTGAAGGTAAAGTAATTATTATTTATACATATTTTTTACTATCTTTATGTAAGAATATGCAATATTTTAAATTTTCATTAAACTTCAAAATACCATATGATATACAGTCGAACTCGATTATAAAAATTAAGATAAGTATAAACGTATTTATGCTACGAAGTGGAAAATTATACAATCCTATCTACTTTTCATAACGCTCTACATAAATTTATCTTGGATAATAAGTAATATTATCTCGACAATAAAGTAATTTTATGCTGGGAAACTAACTACAAAAATAAGCTAATAATATGAAATTTTAAAGAGAAAAATATGGATGAACGATTGTATTTATAAAAAAGTCCAAAATCTTTTGATGTTTGTTTCAACTTGCTACTTTAGGAAACAGAAAAAGATTTGGAGAAAAAGATTTTGAAAAAAAATTTTTTAATCAATTTCTTCCAAGCTTTCTGGTCCTGTACCCTGTTTTTAAATTATATCATTTATTTTCTATTTCTAAAATCTTGCTTTTTTATTCTATATATCCGTGTCTTTCTTGCTTTATTGATATTTCTACATCGCTGTGGTGCCCTCATCACGTTAATTAGAGTTACATCTGGTAAATACTCTTTGTTTTATAATAGGTACATTCTTTTTACACAAATTATCACATTACACCAGCTAGTTCAGTTATCGAGCATTAACATTTCCAATAAAATAAAGTTAAAAATTTTGACAGAATATAATGCTAAAATATTTAAGTTGGCATCTTTACATTTTGCCGGCAGGCAAACAGAGAGTTTCTGGACGATTTTTAGTTGTGTAATACTAGTCATAATGGGACGGAGGCGCGAAAATTATATTGCGCCATATTTACAATTATTTGGCTTTAGCACTTGTAGAATATGCGCGCACAGTATATTTTTTGTATACAGAGTGGTTTAGAAGTTAATATTATAAATTTAAGGGTAAGTAGCTTGACATATAAGAAAATAAGAAACAGGAGGAATTTTTTAAAAATTCGAAAAAGAAATTCGACTTTTCTTAAGGATGCTTTTTTTTTACTGCTGTTTTAATTAATATTTCATTAAAAATATGCTCATTTAATATATATTCAAAATTAGTTGTATGAGATATTATTCTTAATAGTTCAATTAAGTAGTAGTTTTAACGAAAATAATTGTGTAATAGAAAAATAATGCAAATACGGTGCTAGTTGTTCAGTGGTACCAAAAATGTTGGTTTTATAAAAACTCTGTTTAGTAATCTACGCATTTCATACTACTTACCCTTAAATTTATGACATTAATTTCAAAACGATCCTGTATAACCGACATTACTATAACAGTCGTTCTTATAGAATATTATCAAGACAACTGCCGAAAAAACAGTCTGTGTGCCAGGGTCGTAGCATGACAATTTTCTACAAGGGGGCTAAAATTATTTTAGAGGGGGCTGTAAAATAATAATTAAAATTAAACTAAGTATTACCTATATTTAATTAAGAACATTAATTAAAAGATCTATTATGTTAAACTGCTAAAAATATATAATTCTAATTTATTCTGTTGGTCAAAAAATTTCAAAGTTAGGGAATTCCTTGCATTCATTATTTGAATGATATAGATTGCGTAGGTACAGTAGGCGTTAAAAATTAAATACAAAAAATGGAGCTGCTGTAATATTGAAAAAAAAAAACATTTAACAGCAACAGTAGGTACTTATATGTATGTACATAATTAAGTGATTTCATAATTTTCAATAATTTCAAAAGTTTTAAAAACAAGAATTGTTTAACTTTCTTCCGATAAAATAGATAGGCAGGTATTTTTTATTTTGCTCAAGAGGGCTCTAAAAGTTAAAAGAGGGGCTCAGCCCTTCTGGCGCCCCTTGGCTTCGGCCCTGATGTGAGACAAGAAAGCTGTTTGAATTTACAATTATTATTTTTTTTTTTGGATAACATGCAACAGATGTTATAACAAAAAAAAAATGTAAATTTAAAAATTTGACTGAATATAATGCTAAATTATTTAAGTTGGCATTTTTACATCATGCCGGTCTAGGTCGGCAAATTTTAAAATTTATAACATTAATTTAAATTTATTGTTTATTAAATATAAATGATACCGATATTTTTTTATTTATAGCTAGTTCGAAGGACAGTACAAATTTTCAATTATAGTCCTATGGTTGACCACAATTGCCGTTCTTTTTAATTATCAAAAATATCAGTTTCGTTATTTAAACAGAAGTAAAGTGAAACATATGAGAAAAAGAATTTTATTGAATTGCGAAAAATTAGTCTGATTGGTAATTGGATCAGTTTAAATAAAGGCAGAACTAATTATAATGAAATAATTGAATCAATTAGTACTGCTTAGTAATCTAATTAATGAATTTATCATTCAATGCTATTTGATTTATAAAAACCCTCATAAAATATTAATTAACAATTGCTCTAATTACAATATCTCTAATTGCAAATAAAAACTCAAACATCTGCAAAACAAATGCGTCGCGATAAAAACCAACACTGAGTTGAAAAGAGATAGCCATATCATTTCCCTAGAGTTTTCTCCATCCTCTCCATGCGTTAGAAAGAGACAGGGCGTTCAACTGGGGTTTTCTTAGGCACTAAATCAACAGTTAGTTGACACGGATAGTGCTGTCTTTGTCTTACACGTTGGCCTATATAACGGTGGAGGGGGGTGGCGCCACGGTGCATTTCCGGGTGGCGTGATGTGCTTTTGTTTTGAAATGAAAGACAAAAGAAAGTTTAGAGGAGTTTTAGGGAAAATAAATGAATGTAGTATAGCGAATTAACATCGGGACTGACGTCATAAATAAATGTCAGATTGGTATTATTGTTGACGACACTAGGAATACTGGGAATATTGTTTTTCTTAATTTAAGTATGTTCTATAAATCAAAATTTGTGGAATTACTTACAGAATTAGATATACCATATAATATAATGTTGGTTCCATTAAAATGCTTATTTAATTGAATGTACTTTCTATTGTACGTTATGGTCACAGAATAGGTTTATACAGAAGCGACAGTAAGTTAGAGAAACAAGAATTAGAGAGAGATGGGGAATGTGCACAAATTTAAAGGGCTCATTGTTTAAAATCGGAAAGTTTCCTCACATCTTAGAGAGAGATAGGGGAAGGGTACAAATTTAAAGGTCTACACAATGCTACAAGTTCATAGAAATGAATAGGGGAACATGAAAGGTACCGACACACAGTGTCGTTTCTGTATATGACTATTCTGTGTCATGGTAGTAAATAACTGTATATACGGGCAATGGTGGCTCACTTAAATAAAGTAAACAATTTGTCAATCGCATTCCATGGATACCGAAAATAGTATTTTGTGCAACAAGTGGAAAAAGTTTATTTCCCATGAGGTGTGAAATTTTAAATCGTTATATAACTTCAAAAAAGAACAACATGACGTTATTTTTAATTATTCGACTGGTAAATGAATAAATATACCTGCATATAAATGAATTTTAATAAATTGACTGAATTATTCGAGAATTTCTTTTCTTCTTTAATTTAAATCACATTAAATTTTTTTTTAAATCTTTTCTGCAATTGTTATTTAACATTCTAGATTTACAAGAATTTGGAGGAAAAACGTGTGTGTAATGTGACCATGTGGCAATACTTTGAAGAACTAGGAAATCTGTTTCACTTAGTCGATAAAACGACTTCACTGGCATATTATTGAATTTATAACGCAGACAATTTTTGCACTAATATGAGATTTTTAAATATACTTTGAAATGTATTACAGTAATATCAGGTTATGGCAACATCGAAAGGAAAGGAATAAATTTCGTCGCTAGAACTGATAAAAAGTAAAATAACGTTAGCATATTTCGCCGTTATAACCAGTTTGTCGCTAAAAGAGGTATCGTTGTTAACGGATTTTACTATATTGTGTTCTTATTTCCTTGAATATGTAATTAGTTTTTACAATAGTTTTTTTTTATAATAAATGCTATTTTGTGAAACACATTTTGAAATTATAATATACCTTTTCAAAATAAAAATAAAAAAAATCGATTTAAATCTAAAAAATTGGATTTTTACTCAACCTTGTATATATTTTTTAAATATGTAATGATATATTCTAGTTGAAAACCGTATCCATGACAAGTGTATTAGATATCATTATCAATCATAATGCACTGAGAAAGGGTTAATAAAATCCGAAACGATTTATAAGATGAATTAAATTTTTCACATCCTGATTTATCAATCATACGAATACTCGCATCAAACACTAAAAATTATATTTAAAATATTAATACTTTATTCTGTAATTGGTAATTATAAGCCTGCTATAAGAGAAGAATTACTAATTACAGAATAAAAATAACAGCACACATTCAATCATATTGGCAGTAGTATGTAAAAAGGTTTGTGATTGGTGCATTTGAAATAATCTTCAAAGTAGAATTTATATTTGTTTAACGGTAATACATGACTTTAATTTGCTATTGTTATGTTATTAACAAAAAATTTGCAAATGAAACGATATTATAATGTTATCGATTACCGTTAGGGTTAGGTTATGTTTTCCATCCCGGGTTATATCGAGAAATAGAAATAGAAATACAATGAGACACGTCTGATTGTTTCTGTTTTTTGCTAATAGAGTTGAAAACAAAAGCTTTTTATTGGGTCTCTACTTAACCTTTCCTAACCTCCATTTAGTTTCGCATTCGCACCTTTCGTTTTTTCCTGACGGCCCTTAGTCCGGGCTGTACGAGTTGAGTGGGGAAATCTGCAGTTTCCCCGTTTCAGGCACGACAACACGATAGTGTTCTCCTGTAATTCCGTTTTGTTCGTAGTTTAGTTCACTTCTCCGTAGCACTGCCACTTCCAAACTTCCATAGCAGTCGAACCAACTTGCACGAGAAAAATTGCCCTGGAAAGCTCGTCGGGACTTTCAGCGGTATATCGTTTTACACATATTTCAAATATTGAATTGCGTGAAAATAATTATTATAAGTAATAATAGTATCTCATTATTCCATTGAGGACGAAACAATTGATGATTAGCTTATTGCTTATTATAGTCCAGTTAAATAAGGCTAAATAAGAACAGTTCTGTGAAATGAATCTGAATAAACTGAATTTTTGGGCAGACTTTTATTTGGACATTATGAAGACGAGTTGAAAATTCGGGAATGAGATCGCGATTGTAAATAAAGATATCGATGGTCAAAGGCCATGAAAATCGTTTTTTTGCCAATATCACGCTAGGTCAACCAGTGCCGTATCTAGGACAGGGCTATAGGGGCACCTGCCCAGGGTGCAAATAGTCACACTTTCTCGATGACGGAGCGGGATAATCAATACAACATAATTTGAATATAATAGCAAAATTATTTTAAAATATAGTATAAAACCTTTATTGAAATAAATAAATTATGATAGAAAATATCAGGTTTCTTAAAAATGATTGTGAGATGTGATTGAGATTTCTTCTTCTTATTATTATGTCGATATATTATTTTTTCAATAACTTTTTGACTTAAAAAAACAACTGCAAAACCAGGGGGCTGAAACAGTATTGCAATGTGTGAAACAAAACTTAGCCGAAGCCCATCAAAGATGTCACAGTAGTTCCGAAATGAAGTATTTTTTTGTAACATTATTATGTTTTTTGATGACATTTATTTAAAAATGTATGTTTTGTCATCGAGCATCACATGAAATTTTTTTATTTTCTATTTTCTTTGATATCTTAAACAAATTTTGATTTGTAATCACTGTAAAATATTTGATTATCAGTGGTAAGAAGAATATTATTTTTCTGTATGCCTATTTAAGTATTTTTTGTGATACCGTTGAATGATTGAGAAATCAATCAATGGTAATACTAAAATATACGTAAATATAATATCATGTATTCATTCTGCATATAACTGTAAATGATTCTTCCATATTACCAAAGTCCGGTTTTTTTCTTTAAATTTTGAGTATTTAGGCGATATGAATTCAAATATATAAATCTAATGTGTAATTTGTTTTATGTTTAAATTCTAAAAATACTAGAAAATAATAACATAACATGTATATTTTAAAATAAAATTTTAAAATCATATTATTTATCGTATTCATACAAATAAATATTTTACATAATGGTGACATGATCGCTATTACCGGCCGTTGACGCACATGTCAAACTTTGTTCTCGAAGCCGATCCTAAGGGGTGCTAAAATTTGTTTTCACAAATAATGAGGTAGATATCCAATCTTCTACAAATATATTTCGTTAATCTCTGCACAAAACACTGTATGTGTAAACAAAAGAATATAAAAATATTGTACAAACCTCTTGCGTGAACTTTTTTCCCAGATTCGTTCTATTGTTCTATTAAAATGGTTTTCACAAACTTGATACGTAAATAACTAATACATAACAGGAAGCATATAAAAAAGAATCTTTCGTAATTGACATCGAACTGAAGACCTCCGATCTTGTTAACATGACACTGCACCTAAAATTAGTTTGAAATGTTATTTAGGTATTTGTCATTACCTTATATGGTTGAAAGTGTTCAATAAGCTAGTATTTCCCAGATTCGCGACCTCCTGGTTAGCATTCTTGTTGGCTGCGCGAGATTTGAGTTTTTGGCAAGAGTTCAAACGACAGGTTAAGTAGATATTGTACAAAACAACAAAAAAGTGTTTGTTATGATGGATCGCTGCTGGTTATTGATTGTACGATGATTGAGTGATGGAAAAAATTGATGTAATTATTAATGGTTGCGGTGCGATGATTCCTCGCGTTTGTAGCGTCTTAGAGCGTCGGGGCGTCAGCCGAGATAATGGAACTATAGGCGCTCGGCAAACACGCCGTAAACAGCTTTGCCAAGCAAATGCGATACGAGATACACATATACTGGCTTACATCTTACAACAAAGTGCTACTTACATAAATACAGTTTACAAACGGCTCTAGTATGAGTATCATATAACCAGGGCATGTAACCGGTTAATAAAACCAGGAACCTATATTTTGAAGGAGAATTGCGAAGTTAACCGTAATATTAACTGATATTTTTAAAGCTGAAAATACCGGTAATCATTAACAAAAAATAAACTTGTTTTCGTGAACATAAACCTTTATTTAAATATCTTTTCTCTGTTTCGGAATTAGAATATCATATTCCAGCACGTTTATTGATGTCAGAAGGAGCTTCATTCTTAAACGATTTTTGGTTATATTTTGTTATTTGAGATTGGCATGACTGCATTAAATACACAAAATATCTAGGCAACTGACAAAGTAATTCTAATTTACCTAGGCAACAGACGAAACAGAAATCACTGTCACCAACCTAACTATTCTATCAAAAAAATCCCTTAATGGAAATTGTCAAAAATTATTATAAAAAATAATGTAAATAAAAGCCGAAACAGAGAAAATAGTATAAAACATTCGTTATAGAAGGCAATTCAAGCACTCGTTCGTTCGGGCACTCGCTGCTTCGCGCTCGTTCCCGAAATTCAAACTCGTGCTTGAAAAGGTTGCCTTCTACAACTTATGTTTTAATATACTATTATAGCGAAAAAATTTTAAATTATTTTTATATCTGTTATCGATTTGTATTTAAATATGAGTCATGAAAGTTTCTATAATTTATAGTGATTCTGTGAGACGAGACGAGTCGAGATTTTTCTTTTTCTCGTATCGTCTCATTTTAAATGTAAAATATTTTATCTCGTCTTGTTTATTTCTCGTCTCGAATATTATTATCTCGTCTCGGTCTCGAATCTGGCCGAGATTTCTCGAGTTTTCAAAGTCGAATATTGCAATTTGTCATGCCCGCCATCTGTGCACAATGTTTCCATACCTAGAGAGATTTCCCTATATTGAACATTCTTTTGAGAAATTAGAAAGAAAATATATATTTAGGGAAAAAGGAAATTATATATTTCAACCTATAATTATTATAAGTAGAAATATAATTATTTGCTCCACCTACATTTTGTCTTTGCATACGAGATAGATATAAAAATGCACTAAAATGATGAAAATTCAGGTGTCTGGTTTTGTTTTATTGGTACACTGTTAATACTGTTCGTTCGATGGCGTATAGAATTTTTAGGTTATCAATTTAAATTTGTCAATTTTTGATGATTTAACTTCTTTCTTAGGTTATGTAGTTTTATAGAGATATTTAGGACGATCTTGTAGGTTTCTATTCTACGTAGTTCCTACGCCTACTTGCTTATTTTTATTCTACGTCAGCATCGTAAAATTACCAACATTTCTACTTTGGGAGCAGAGGAATTTAACTTCTTCCTTGTGAATCAAGTCTCAAAAGATGTCATATTTATGACGTTTGAAGAAAAATAATAATATCGGCGAAATTAATGAAATTCGATAATCTCGATTTAATTTCCTCATTTTTTTCTCGAATGTATGGTTTTAATGAATTCTGTTAATAAATTTATGCTGTATTTCTAACGATACCTGAGATATCGAAGACGAGCAGTTCGATGACTCACCTGTATAATAGTATTCCATGAGACTAGACGCTATGTAGTTGTAGGTATATGTTCAGAAAAAAGAATTAATTGAAAACAATTAACGAAAATAATGTAATTACCAATACATTTTTCTGCTCTTTTAATAGTATGTCTCAACACTGCAATAATCTTCATCTAATAGACTAAAAAATTCTGATAGTAATTATTTTGATCTTTTAATTTTGGTAGTTATGAGTAAAAATTATAGACTGTAAAATTTACATTTTCGTTTATATCTAGTACCTATGCATATTTTTTCTTTTTTAGAAAAACAAAGACATCGTTCAAATGCTGCAATTTTGGTCTAATTTAATCGACTTCGTATTTTTACCGTACTCGAGTTATTTGCAACAGCCTGTATAACACACTTGTTCCATAAATAACTATTATTTGAAGATTGCAGTAAAGAAAAGAAAGAAAACTCCAATAGTAAACAACCCATTCGTGAGCGTTAGGCCCAACAATGGCTTGAAAATAGGACATAGCAACTAAAATTCCGGAACTATAAAACTCTAACCTAGAATACATTCCACAAAAAGTGTTTACGCGGTCGGAGACCAAAAAACCTGCATACATAAGCGGACCAGCATTCAATAATACCCACAGAGTCTTTACGAGCAAAAACAAATTCCCTATGCAGCCTAACGTCACGGGACAACGGCATTAGTGAAAAACTTTCCACTGCTCGGATATCTCAGATATCGGCAGATTGGAGGAGATATATGGACCGCCCGGCTAGAAATTGTTTAGAAGTTTTACGCCTTCGATAAATACACCCATTCACTCGATATATATAAATGCGTCAATACGTCTTCAATCTTATACCCGTAAATAAAACGAAGCACTCAATACTAACAGCTCTGTTTATATACTGATTCCTACACAAGATATATTGTTATTACGTTAAAAATAATTTATTTCTTACTCACTTGTATTCCGTCATTTATTTCAATTGTTTATTATCTATACAAATTAATTTTTACAAAGTACTAATCTGTAGAATTTTACAAGTTAGCTGTCAGTTTTGTTGCATTGTTTATATTATTGAACATTCCCCTATTCTGTAACTTATTGGTTAATTTTTAACCAGTTGCTATTTTTTTTCTCCAATGAAAATAGATAGCACTAAAGAAAGTATCAAAACATTACTTGTAATGGTTATTTTAATTTGTCAAAAATGTTAGCAACTGGTTAAAAAGTAGCCACTAAGTTACAGAATAGGCCCAATTGTGTCATTATTGTTTTGACACAAAATTAGTAAGTGATAGAATTAGGTTATAATTTTAATTTAGTTAGAGTATAACAAATACTATCTTGTACAATATACGCAAGCATAGACAAGTTATACCTTGTCTATGACGCAAGGTAGTTTTTACTGTTAAAGGAGATGACAGGCTTTCGCCAGTCATTTCCTCCTGTCACCAGTAAAAACTCCTTTTCGCGTCTCCCTCCAATATGACTATTATTAGAGAACTTAAAATCGCACAGAAAAAAAGCAGGAATGCCAACTTAAATATGTCATTATCACTAATCTCTATATAATACTTAAATAGGATAAGCATAAGAAAAAGTGAAGCCTGTAGCGGTTATTTTCCTGAGGTCTGAATCTGATCCAATTGGCGCGAAATATAAATAAACTCTTTATTATCTGCAACGAAATATGAGAAATCTTTTTAAATTTGATTTGTTTTAGTTATTTAAGTTTAAAGTACTATTTATTTAATTGAAAGAATGATGGAATCGAGTAAAATATGAAATTGCGCAAAGATGTATAGAAATTAGAAATATTAATATTCGTTGTAAAGGAAAATGTAATGATATAATAAAAAAGCACAATTAAAAATATACTTTTATTAATTTTTAGTTTGATACACTCTATTTTTACATGATATAAAAATGCAGAGCTGGTTTTATGTCAGAATAAAAATAGAAAATCCATATTTAGTAAATGATTATTATTATTATGCTCGTAAAATATCATTGTTGACTATTGAAGCTCATAAATATTAGATAATTTAGGCATTGTATGGTCATAGTCGTTTTGAACCTATTTGTTCGTAATTCAATTTGTGAATGATTATTCTGTGATGCAAATTGTTATTATGAAAACAAAATAAATTCATCATTTTATTAATTACATAAGTATCTGAAACAATTCAAAATAAAATAACTAAAACAAATCAAATTAAATTTTATTTTCATATTTCGTTATAGATACTAACGATTTTATTCACATTTTACGCCAATTGGATTAGATTCAGACCTCAGGAAAATGGCTGCCTCAGGCTTCACTTTTTCATTTGCTATGTCCTATCCAGAAGTATATAAAGAGACCAGTGAGTATTATATTCTGTCAAAATTTTTAATTTTATTTTATTGATAATGTAAAATTATTTTTGATTCAATATTCATATTATACTCGTGTTGTACGATTACGATTACGTTCATTATTGAAAAATATTAATTCACTTTTGTTTTATTAGGTTAGAACAAATATCACTAATTTTAAGTAGTAATATTATTTCTTTAAAATATTAAAAGTATTTTCAGCGTAAAAAATATTGTTTATCACTCGCCCAGAAACTCTTTTGCGAGATTTTACATTTGCAAGCCTCATTTTAGCTTGGTTTGTTAATATAAACTTTTGTTTTTAGACTAGTGATACAAATAACTATTACCGTGCTAATAATGTAAAATATGAGAAATATATCAATATTTTCAATAAAATTAGTTTTCGGATTAATTGTTTTGTTCGGTTATGTTTTTTGTTGCGGTTTTTTATATTATTTTATATTTTGCAAGAAACTTAATAGTAGTGAACAGAGAACCAACTGTTTCATTTCGGTTTCCGGTTGCCCGGTGTCCTAGGTACACGAATTGGAATGAATAGGAACATATCCAGGGATGCTGGGTTGTTAATTAGAGAATAGTGATTGATTTAGGATGAATTGAGGGTAGTTGAGCGAGCGATGAAAGTTGAAACTGATATCTGAGGTATCTATGGCCTGTCACAAGCATGCAGATCACATATTATGTCACTCCGCTGACTGACCTATATGTCGGATGACGACTGCAAACCTGGACGCAAGTTTTCAACCCCTACATAGCCAGGGACAACGAAATATACATACCGTTTAACATATTAATATAAGAATTAATAATTCATTCGCAAAAATACTACACTAGAACCTTGGTATAACGGACTAATGCGGTTAATGGAGTGTCCGTCAAAGCTGAAAATCTGTTAAAAATAAGTTTTCGCAATATGTTTGAGCTAGGTATAGACTATGATATTCAGAATTCAAAATTATCACAACCTACTAAAAGCTCCATAAGAAAAATTAAAATTGATACAAATAACTTAAAAACGGTAGGCGATAAAAAAATTGAGAACCACTGTAAGTGTATATTTTACCCTAATTTTTTATTTGTGTCGACTTTTTTTTGGCGCAAATACAATACAAAAAACTCAGCTATCAACAAATTTTGTTTTCAAGGAACAAGAACACTTTATTTTGAGAAGAAACATTGAAATATTTTTATTTATATCTCAAAAACTATCAAGTTTAGAAGTTATGGACACTTAAATTATTTTTTATTAAATGCAATAATATACAGGGTATTCCATTAACAAAAAGTACAAATATGGTAATATCTACGAAAATTGAACTTTTTTTACCAAATTTATACAGATTTAGTTAGCGTATTAAAAGTACTAAAAACTTTATTTAAATAATTTTTGGGAATCTATAATTTCCGAGAAAACAGGTGTTTCCAATTTCGCATTCCACCCGGTATGTGAAGTCAGAAAATTTAAAACAGTCTAAAATATGTAACAATAATAATTATTATAGGGATTTCTTATTTATTTCTGATATGAAATATACTAGAAATCATGCAATTATTATATTTTAACTTTATTTTTAAGAGACAAATTTTGTATGAGGGACTGCTATAACATTTAATTGTGCACCTCCCTTTTTGATTGGAATGGACAGTGCCCAAGGGCACTTTATTCGAAGAGTTATTTTCAATTTTTCACATAACTCAAAAACGATTAGCCGTAGAACGCTGAAATTTTGTATGTGGGACAGGTATAAGATCTAGTTGTGCACTTCTTTTTTTTGTGAAATCGGCAGTACCAAAAGGGCACTATGCTCGAAAGGTTTTTTGAATCGCATTACACTTATACGTTTAGCAGTAGGATATTCTCAGTTTAAAATGAAGTAAATTGTATATAATTTAAAAGCCGTACAAAACGTTATACGGAGTCCATATCCTATTTTTAAAGTCTAGCTACAAGTATGTATTTGTTGAACGCACCCGCTCTCTCCTCTCATAAATAATTCATACATGTAATCATATCTGCATCTCGATTTGAATTCCCCGCCCAGTGTCACAACCGTAGTGACATCTGTCGCTTGGTGTGTCAGTTTCCATCCCCGCGTTTGTTTCCCTCTGACTGACAAGTGACTGCGCGTGACGTCACGGAGCGCCGGGTAATAAACTGAAGGAGGGGTTGTTGATGAAGTTTGTTAGGTTATGTGATGTTAAGATGGAATATTAAATGTAATGTTAATTACGGGATGATTAACATGCTAAGATAGTCAAGTAAATGACCTAATAATACAGTAAATGTAATTATATATGCGAATTTTGTATGATGGATGTTATAATGGCAATGTAACAAATAATAATCATTATTCACATTGGTGTTATCTTTGCATACAGTATTATAATAACATGTAATATTAATAACTTTTTTATGATTTTTAATAGATGTATAGGAAGGCAATTTTATAATAAAATCGCTTTTAGGAAGCATGTTTTTACATTATAATCTTATGACGTCACTTTTTTTTAATGGGGGTCATTGAGTTCATATCGTAGTCACATCAAAAAAAGATGTTGTATTTTATAAATTTAAACAATAATTTTTGGCTTAATAATATCCAATCGATTCCCTGTATTTTTGAAAGGGTTGCATAAAATCTGTTTTTTTAAATAAAAAAAATCAGATTTTTTTTATTAAAATCGAATTTTTTTGGTTTTTTTAAAAGGTATAGTACAATTTCAAAATCGTGTTTCACAAAATAGCATTTATTATATAAAAACAAACGTATTGTAAAGAATAAGTAAAAATTTATAACAATAAAAAACGACTTGTAATTGTAAATTTCTGAGCATTTTATAGTTTCAAAGTAAATAAATTAAATTGCTAAGTATAATATTAATTTGCCATTTGCCAAGTATATTTTACAAGTATACATTTAAGAATTGCAATTTATAATAATATAACATTCTGAGTATTTTAATACTTTTTGCAAAGTAGAAAAATTCAACGCGCGGTAGAAGTATCACTGTATAATAATGAAATTTTTCAAAGTATTTCAATAATTTTGCTCTATACAATTATGGTAAAACTGGCAATAGCTATTTTTAAAAGGAAGCAAAGCATGATTTAGGAAACTAACATAACCTAACCAAACTTAACTTAACCTAACCTAACCTAACCAAACCTAACCAAACTAAACTTGAACATACCTAACCATACCAAACCTAACCTAAGCTAACAGCCTGACCTAAACTATCCAATGGTAAAAGAAAAAAAAACATTTCGTCAAATTAACAAACCTCTTAATATAAATTTCTATTAATTATGGAAAATATCATAAATATAGCTAAATTTTTTCTACATCTATGATTATAAATCTAGCGTCTATTATTTTACTGTGCCTTTTTTATATAAATTTGGCGTCTATTACTTTACTGTGCATTTTGTGTTCCACACTTAGGACAAAAAATGAAAGGGTAGGTATGTACTGTACGACGTGATTAACAAAAAGAAATTTTAAAAAATTTAGCAATTCTTGAAAGTATTACCCATGGAAACATAACCTATACAACAAAAATTTATATTTTGGGATCCTACCTTGAAAGCGAATATATTGGGAAAGGAAATAGAGATGATTTCAGTTTGTAATATTGTAAAATGTAAATTTGGTTTTCCGACTTTTATTTAGTTAATACTTTTTATTTCCTCAATATTGTCAAACAAAAGTCCTAAGAATTAGGTGTGTTCTATTAATAAAAATTAATGAACTTGTGTCATTTATATTTTATAATAAATATTATTACTTTCATCATTATTTTCACGCACTAATGCTCCAAAAATACCTTCCAACTGTTTCTTGAAAAGAGATTCTTTACAATCTGTACAGAATGCGTAAATTATGTACTTCACTCTAGGTTATAGAAGAAATATTTTTTCTATGATCAATTTCTATTCTGAATACATTTCATCAGAAGTCCAGCAAAACTTTCGCTATCTATATAAAAAGTTTTATTGACAGCAGCTCTATACGTCATCGTAGTGGCAAAAGTTTGCACTACATCCCGCCGAAAATGAGATTAAAACTTTTAAAAATCAATTTAGTTGTTGTTGGAAGTTTTATCAATATGTAGCCGAGCGAAGTGAAATAATACGGCTGCAACATATGTCCACTGGTACGTTATAAATTCTAACTGTTGTTTACAAAAGTTGCAATCGGAATTCAGATTGATGCGAGTCCAGAAACACACTTCAACACTTTAAAACTACACTCAAATATTTATAGCCTTTCAAATTAACAATGAAATTACACTTCAGTTACAATAACAAACAATGTTTATATAAATTAAAATGTCTACCTACTTGTAGAATGAGAAACTGCAGAATTTATATTGCCACATGATTTAGAATTCATGCGTGTAATGTTGGTTACTTAAAATATCTAACTAGAATATGAAATATGATTTATGTGTTTTAATAAAAATTCTCATATTACAACATTATTGTTTAATATAGGTAAATATAAATATCCTGTAAGTATTCAATGTTTTGCACTTCCAGGAGTAAAAGCCTACTTTACTCTTCATTTTCGAAGACTGAAGTAGCACTCCTAATACCTGATGTGTTTAAAATGTAGGTATTAAATAGAAAAATTAAAAACTTTTATTGTAAATAAGAAAATATATTTCATTCATTAGTATCTTGCACAAATTCTTTATTTTGCAAAATAATGTACAAATAATAATCAGTCGTCTGTTATTTTATTTAATTTTTTGCAAGAATTTTTCCGAAATATGTAATTTGGTAATTAATTTACCCCGTACATTACGACTAACTAACTGTAAATATTAAAAATACACTATGCATAAAATTCACAGAATATCATTTTTAATTTAATACACTCTATTTTTACATGATATAAAAATATCCATATTTAGTAAATGATTATTATTATAACGCTCGTAAATATCATTGTTGATTGTTGAAGCTCAGAAAAATTAGATGATTCAAGCATTCTTCGGTCGTAGTCGTTTTTAACATGTTTTTAGTAAATAAATTTGAAACGATCATATCGAAATGTACAGAAGTGTAGAAAGAATAAAGTGAAATGAAGTTCTCAATAAAAATATTTCTATTTATATACAAAATGTACCGAATTGAAACGTTATGAATGATACTCGATAACTGAAATATGTATTTGAAATGTGTTTAATTTTATTTGAATTTCGCTCCTAGCAACAAGTGGTTAGCACAGATACAAACCAGTTTTGTTTCCAAATCAATATTTGCAGGAAAATTCCTGCGCAATCCTGCTGTCTGGTTCAGCTATTAGATCGCAGAGAGCAGCACTTGTGTGACGTCGGAAGTCAATACCAATACAACAGGTTTCTATTACGTTCAATATAGTTTTGCTTCTGTACACTAGGTGGCTTAAAAGTAGAAGTTGCCATGAAAACTTACAATTTTTAGGTCTTCACTGTCAATTTTTCATATACAGGTGTGCAACGAAACACGGAACGTAGTACTTTAATATCGGATTTAAAAAAAATGCGGATTCTCTCTCTCCTTTTAGATTTAAAGCAAAACTACACGAGTTCAAAGTTGTGCAGAATTAAATTCTACATCAGATAAAATCATAATGGATGCGTTATGAGATTTATTAAATATAATTATGTAAGAACCCTTTTTATAGGATCAAAATTTTAACGTCAATATCTCGAGAACCGTAAAAGATATTTGAATTATGTTTAAAGATTCGGAATCGTATCCATATTTATTTAAGTCCAGGGAAAAACTGAAATAGACGTTTATTCGTCACATGCAGAGAAAACATTTCTTTATTTATTATATATCTATCCATTATCGAGATATACGTAAAAATAACATGCTCTTTTGAGGTGCAACTTTGAGAGCAAATATCTTATAGGAATGAAAAGAGATAATTACATTTTGTTTGTAAATTTGAAATTTGCATATCGACGTGTATCAACATGGACTATTTAAAAAAACAAAAATTTTGGATTCAAAAATGTTTATTTTTAAATTATTTTACGCAAAAAATCTAAAAGTTGTATTTTTTTAAAGTTCTTTCTTGAAGAATTGAATTATGTTTTCCTGTCGTTTAAATTAAAATAACCATATTTGTAGTTATAACAAAATTGCCAGTAATGTTGAAAATATTGTGTTAGTAAGTTTTAATTTTTTTATAAACAAATTGTTAAAATGTCCTTCTAAAATTTATAACAATGTTTTTAATTTATCGAGTTTTTTTATAAAGATGTAAATCATACGGATATTTTTTTCTAATTTATCTCTAGATCGAAGAAATAATACCTACAGATATTTGCACTTCTAAAAACTATTAGTTTCATTCTCTTTACTTCAAATAAAGTGATGCTATAAATTGTGCGAAAACAAAAGCACCTAAAAAGTAATATTGCTTAAATCCTACCACTGTATTATGACTGCCTTTAATTACAATAATGTATTACTGTTAAACATTACTATTAATAACAATTAACGATGTTCTTTTGTTTCAGGTAAGACCTCTTCTCATTCTCCTCTTAAAAACCGGTGAGTCAGTAATTTGAAATTACCTTAACAACCTCAATTACTCCCGATAAGATCTGTTGCCCTTTTTGCGTCGTCGGACACCCATGCCAGCAATTACACGCCTGTTAAGTCTCGTTCTGCACCCGGGGCCATCACGTGATCAACCCCGCAGATAATCCAGTGCAAGTAGGCGCTGACGATGCGCCAATGTCATGCTTGTTTATTATTGGGAGTGATACGTGATTGTTAAGTAATTACCATGGCGCGAATATTCAATTAATGATGCGGAAATTTGTGTTGGGATGAGTTAGGGTTTTTTATTCGGTGGAATTAAATTGGGAATTAATTTAGCGAAGGTATTGTGGGTTTGAAATATCGAATCTTTAAAATTAAAAAGTGGAAAAATTAATTGTATGGTTGGTTTACAAATGATTGATTTCTTGTTATCAATCTGTGCAAGATAAATTGAAAATAAAAGAGAGTTTTATAAATAAAATTCAATATAAGTTTGTTATGAATGGAGCGAAATTATTTAAATTTAATAGTTGGGAGAAAAGTTTTGCTTTATTAATTCCTCAACTGAAAATGTAGAGAATAAAACCTTGGTTTATGCCCTTAATACGTTAATAACTATTATATCAATATGGTGGTGACTCAAATGACGGAATTTAACATGTAAAATAATATTTTCTCAATTTCCTACGTTCCTAAGTATTTTAGGTAATAAAGTTTCAAATAATAGTTGAAGAGCATAAAATGTTACATCTGAATCAGTGAGCGAAAATAATTTTTCGTATCTTGTAAGCTCAGAAATTTGGTTTGGAAATGACATCAATCATCTTAAAAATAGCGGTAGTTATGGAATTGAGGCTAATGAACAAATGTTTAACGATTTATTAGGCAAATTAGTTGCGCTGTGATATTTTATTTTTATATTTATTTGAAATTACTGTGGAATTGAACAAAATTACATAATTAATTTTGAATTTCAAAAATAAAATTGCTATACATGATATTTCTGTACTTATGGATTAAAATTTAAGGGTAAATATAGGGTGTTTCACAGCTTAGGACAAAAAATTAAAGGGTATATACTGTACGACATACTGATCATGAAACAAACGATTTTTTTTTTAATTCGTAAAGTTAAGAGTAATGTACTTGAAGACATTTTTTGGACCGCTGGAGTTGCTATTAATTGCACTATACATTAGTATTAGATATTAAGTAAACAATAACTTTCATTGTAAAAGTCGTCGTATATCCTCTTTAATTTTTTGTCCCAAATTGTGGAACACACTGTATAACATGTTGTATGGATAACCGACCAAAAAGTATTTTTCAAAAATTCGCAATATTAAGGGTGGTTTATTTAAAGGAAACATGTTATGTGCCACTGGTTTTATAGCTGTTTGTTGTTTTATTCTAATATTAACAATGACATTTACGTAATGCAATAATTGATAATGATATTATCTAAACAAAAAAAAAGTATACAAAGGAATTATATGTTAATTTGCAAAAAAGGTATCCCTGACTACATTATAACCTACAAGACATCAAATAAGCAAGAAAATGAGGATCAAGACAAGATTTCTATATACAAAAGAAATGAAAGCCAAGATATAACTAAGTTTCTTGTCTTGTCTCGAAAAACAAAATAAGACAAGAAATCATTTCTTGTGAAATATTGGTATTGTTTTAGTGGATTGTAAATATTTTAAATTTATTGTTTCGAGGTTGAAAGTTTGACATAGTTAGCACTATTTACTAGTGATGTGTCAATTCTTTCAGTGTATTCTGTGATCGAAAAACAGCGAAATAATGATAGTAGAAAAAGTATAGTACATAATTCGACTTGTAAAGCAATTACGCACTTGTGGAATTATAACTCTTGTGTAACTTTTCCTCTTTGTGCGTAATATGCATCTTAGAACTCTTAATATATAATAAACTATTAAATATACGTAAACTTGTAAATAGCAAAATAAAGATTGTTTATTTATTTTTGGCTATTTTCGTGAGTTCGCAACGTAACTTGTCCCATCAATCACACACGTAGTGGAGTATGACATGCTCCATCTCTGTCTAGCGGTGGTGGTGACAGGTTCAGCCGTGCGTAAGAAAGAGATAACAACATGAAGCCAGTGGCGACACAGCGCGGGGTGTGCTCCAACAACTGATAACCGAGTGTTTTGGAAACTTGTGATTAATCATTGTTAAGAAGGGTTAAAAACGCAGCCGGGGTAGAAAGTGGAAGCTGTAATTGAAATGTTACAGACAGCGGCTTTTTGCAAGAGGTTTTGTGCGCCAAAACGAACAAAATGTTTTATATAAAAGAACCTTTGCTAAGCACACAGTATGCTTATGATGAATATATTTTGAGATTTAGATGAATGTTCATAAATTAAGATCTTATTATTTTTATAAATTATATAAAGAAGCGGCTACTGTTTTGATCAATTATGTGCGGTCAGGGTAAGCAAAGTAAGTTCTGCTTATCCATCTTTTTAAAATTGTTTTCTGCAAAATCAAATTTCTTTAACTTATAATTTTAAATATATTATATATTAAATGTAACATGAAACCCAGCTAAGGTAGGCATAAATAACTCTGCTTCAGCCAGTGGTGAAGATGATACATATATTTTTAAAGTTATGGTAGATGGTATATTGGCGCGTAAATTAGAGAGATTGGAACCATTCGTTAAGCAGAATAATCCGTGCTTGTATTGAACAAATGCAAGTTCAACGAAGCGAATCAGCTAACAAATTTATTATTCGAACTAGAAACAATAAAATAAGACAATGTGTGAAAATCATACAGGATGTATATTTTTCCATAACTAGGAAAATTACCCTAAATCTTAGGAAATTGAATAATCTTTTGGGAAATTTGGAAGAAAATATATATATATATATATATATATATATATATATATATATATATATATATATATATATATATATATATATGGGGAAATGTACAATAAAATTATTTGCTCCACCTAAATTTTGTCTTTACGTACCAAATAATCATATAAATATCAGTTTCCTGATTTTATTTTATTGGTAAACTGTTACTTTGCCCCCATGACATCAATAATGAATCAAAAATAAGCATATAATAAAAATATCTATACTCTTCATTCATTCTAAAATATTAAGTTGTTGGAATGGAAAGTTTAAAGAAAATCAAGATGTTTAAATTTTATATTAAGTATATTTTTTTGTTGCCTAGATATACGCATGATATAATTAATTAAGAGGCCTGAAATGACTTTCTCTGTTTCGGAATTAGAATATCATATTCCAGCACGCTTATTGATGTTAGAAGGAGCTTCATTCTTAAACGATTTTTGGTTATATTTTGTTATTTGAGATTGGCATGACTGCATTAAATACACAAAATATCTAGGCAACTGACAAAGTAATTTTAATTTACCTAGGCAACAGACGAAACAGAAATCACTGTCACCAACCTAACTATTCTATCAAAAAAATCCCTTAATGGAAATTGTCAAATATTATTATAAAAAATAATTTAAATAAAAGCCGAAACAGAGAAAATAGTATAAAACATCGTTATAGAAGGCAATTCAAGCACTCGTTCCTTCGGGCACTCGCTGCTTCGCGCTCGTTCCCGAAATTCAAACTCGTGCTTGAAAAAGTTGCCTTCTACAACTTATGTTTTAATATACTATTAAATCTAGGTTATATTTTCTTTTCTAATAGGTACATTTTTTGATTATTACACAAAAAAACATTATAAAACATTTAAATTCGAAACAAAATTAAAATAAAAATTAAAATTAAAAGTTACAAAATTTTTCTCCCAGAAATGGAAGTAACAGTAAAAGTAATGTCATCTAAACTTCCCAGGGTAGAGTTACTCTCAGCCTACTTTATGCTGCCAATTCCTATATACTAGTGCATAAAACAAATATTTATATTTATGTAATATCTAATATCTCCTAAAAAAGTTTTTATTCAAAATTTTGTTGTATTAAGTAGTTTATTTTTTGAAAACTACTTGAGGAAACGTGTCCATTTATAAATTTGATAAACTGCGCTGTCACCCAAATGAAGAAGTGTTGATATTTCACAAATTCTGTGTGTCATCCATCGATAATGCAGCTTTTGTGCTGTTCCCACTCGATAATACGGCAGGAATTACGGGTCTCGATGGCTGATGCATTCCGACAATGCTGTGCGATTGTGTTGTGACCCTTGTTGGGTTCAAATCCCTTCTGCTTCACAAGTTTGATGCGTGATCCTGCAGGATAGTAACTAAGGACATCGTCCAGGATTATCCTTTATAAGCCGAGTATTAATTACGCAGGACACATGCTATTTTCGATAACATTTTTTACGAATTAAATTTCTTGGCAAAAGGTTTTATAAATTTTCTACAATTAAAAATAGAGCCGAGAACGCATTAGTTCCGATTTTTGTAACGATATTAATAACGGTTTTTTCGGTTTTTGGTTCATTTCAAATTAGAAGTTTTTATGATACCTATATACTGAGCTTGGGGAGTTTCGAAGTTCATGTTATACCTCGTCCAAAAATCATTTGAACAATAATTTAAATCCTCCATTTAAATACCAATCATCGTTGCTATTGTGAAAATTATTGCATTTCATGCATATATACAGGTGCCCGTTTTAAGAGACTGATCAGTTTTCAAATTCTTTAGTTTATTTTAATTTTAATGAACATGCGTTTTATATCATTGGAAAAAAAGGAAAAATCTCTAATTAACAATAATAAAGACAACTTTGAGCCCCATATGAAAATTTTAAGTTAGTATGAATTTGTCAAAAAATGATCGAGTTTCAAAAATTATGAGGACTGCAGTCAATTTCTTTTAAAAAAATTCAGTAGAATGTGCAAACTAGAAACTTGTATGAATTAAAAGAAGAAAGTTATAAATGAGAAAGTAAATCGGCCAATATCAGTTTTTTTTTCATATCTAGTGAGTTATTCATTTTTTAGGGAAAACAAAACATGATTGAAATGTGCAATTGTCATATTTTGAGAAATATTTTCAATTTAAACTTTTAATTTACCTACATTTTCCCCAGTACAAACTTCTGATTTTAAAGGTTACCAATAAAAAGGTTTTAGTGATCTAGAAGACCATTCCGGAAAAATGACGTTCCCACACTTGTAACTATTTTAAGGTTAGATCTGGTGTTCGTTTCGAAAAGTCGAATGTATAGTGAAATTATACAAAATATTCGGAATTAACTAAACGTAAAATATAATTGTGCGAAATAAAAATAGTGGTACTTGAAGCTCTCTTCCTTCTGGGGATATTGTGTCATATACGAAACAGTAAATAATAAACTATAAGCGTAAGAAGCGAAGTGTAATAAGTAGCGAAACAATAAGCAATAAATTATAATAATTATACGGTTGGCCATTAGCTGGTTATTTTCACATGATAGGCTCGTTATATTCTTTCCAATTCATCATCCATCATTTGTAACTGTGGCATTAAAGCTAATGAGCAATAGAGCAGCGTTTAACGTTTAACCTTTCCAGTTGCGAGGCCTGACACCTAGCGCCTGCTACTTGTTGGCTGTTTTAATAGGCGCGTTCGTTTTAATCACCTAGTCACTTGTACATCAACCTCACTCAATACAAACATAATAAGTAAGGCATAGAATAGGCGTTAGAAGAAAAGGAATGTACGTATAAGTATCATGGTTTCAGTTAAAATAGATCTGCTCACAGGACCCATACTAACCTATGAGCCGCCTTTATTCGCATGTGAAAATGCCACACTCTATTTTTTTTTTAATATTTTGAATAGTTCTAAATAGTTCCAAAGTATGATTTTGAAATAACATCGCTTGCCTAAAACCATGTTAACTATGAACAACCATAAATCTAATTAAGATCTAATTTAATCAGGACATTTTTGTACATCTATATTTCATAAATGAAAACGATACCTGTAATAAAATCAAAACGATTCATCTGAATATCACTAGGAAGAATAACAGAGAATTTTTGCTTTTAGTTACACATTTAAATACTTACATTTTTCTTCTGTTACATGACAAATCACACCCATATTAAAGGTCTGATAGTATTTAATAAATTACCAAGTGAAATTAAGTCATGTACTAATTTAAAAATATTAAAATCATATTTGGTAAACCATTGTTTTTATGACTTAAATGAATTTTTGGAATGTTTTCATTAATTAATTATTGGTCTCTATCGGGATGTAGATAGATATCAGCCTCTCTGTTTGTATTTATATTTATTATATTATTATTATTTTTATTCTTGACGATTTCGATACATGTATCACAGGTCTATGAAATAAAGTATTATTATTATTATTATCTGTTGTGTTTTGACGTCAGCGTAGTCTGTAGCCACCTTTAGGCTCTTTTGTTACAAAAATATTATGAAGTAAAATGCTAAAGGTATCATAATGGTGTATTATATACCAAGATTGAGAAAACTATTATTATTGACCTAGCGCCAAGTTGTATCCCGAAGTACAGAAGCGACACTCTGTGTCGGTACCTTTCATGTTCCCCTAGTCAGTTCTATGACCTTGAAGCATTGTGTAGACCTTTAAATTTGTGCTCTTCGCCTATCTCTCTCTCAGATGTGAGAAAATTTTCCGATTTTAAACAACGGGCCCTTTAAATTTGTGCACATTCTCGATCTCTCTAATTTTCGCTTTTCAGTCTTACTGTCGCTTCTGTATAAACCTATTTTGTGCCCGAAGTGCGAAGTTTTATATTTGGGCATCTTTTCATGTTTAAGGATTTTTTAATTGGTTAGTGTAAAAGAAAAACTTTATCATGGACCCAATTATTTTAAGTATTGTCACCTTTATTATTTTTAACTATGATAATAAATTATTGACTTACTATGAATTCAAAGTGATATAGGTGAACGTATTCGAAGCCGTTAACGATGCTGATATTGTCAGGTTTATATAAGGGTACAGAGCGGATTATAAAGAGCTCGTGCCTACCAATATAATACAAGGATCTCGTTAGATGAAAATAAGGAGGTTAAATTATGGAATTTATGCGGAAATGCTTTATTTCGAACGAGAGAAAGATTATTACGAAAGAGTAGATGTAGATTGCCTTAGACACAGTCAATCATCAGGATTATTTTTCAAATAAAACCACATTAAAAATCAAATGTGAGGTTGACAAACTGAAACGTCAAATATAAAAACAGACAGTCTACTTTATTTTTGTGAATATTAAGAAACAAGTTAATGTTCATGTCAAAATCTTTGTTATTACGAATATAATTTTTTTTACTAGAATAGGGATTGAAATGTTATATATTATATATAGTAAAAAACGGTACTAAATATGGAGGTAGAGGTTAATCCTTTTTATGAAACTGTGTGTTATTGTTTGTTGTTGATTGTGAGTTGTAAGGATCCTGACAATATAATTTTTTAGCGACTGTCAGTGTTAAAAACGTGCGAAAAAGTTGTGTAAAACGAATGTATTCACATAGTTCGGGAGTTTGACACAACTGGCAGTATTTTTCACTTCCGGTTGAGCCGGAAGTAAGATTAATGCGAGCGCTAAACGCGGCTATATTCACGCATACCTCCATCGGATTTTTATTTCATAAAGCGTCTCTCTCTGCTGCCATCTCTGTTCGATCTTGGGAAAGATAAATGAATCGGGGAAGAGTGAGATTTTTTCGCTCGCTTAATAAACCGCGGGTTTAGAGAACGGGGGTTTGTGTGTAGGTCGGTTGAGAAATGATGTATTTTGCTTTACGTCATGTTGCCGCATTTCAGGGATGTTTCATTCTGTAGCCGCGAGTTGAAACTTGGCCAAATGCGAGCGCTGATTTAATTTTAATCGAATAAGTTTTGTCTTGAGGTTTATTGACCAAACAAGATGTCATTTGGGGGATTATTACGCAAAAACAAAACTCTACAATATGGGGAAATTTTCCCTCAAATATATCTGACAGGAAACTTGTCTTTTAGTTTAGGTTCTTGTCTTAAAATAGAAGGAATATAAATTCTGAGTTTTCACTTTCATTAATAATGAATAAAATATTTACGTAGTCTATTTTCTGAAATTGATACTTACGTCATCAATTGTAACCATGTGATTCAAACTTTTGGGGTGGAAGGGGGGTTGATGACATCACTTGTTTGATGAAATCATGTAATTTCCCAACTAAATAAATGTCAAAACTGACAGTATTATTTAAGGTGTGGAAATTAAGTAATAAGACTGACAACGTAGCGTTCGATCTGGTAACACTATGGACGCGGGACTTGGAGGGGAAGCAGGTGAATATGTTATGTGCCTTCAGTACGAATTTCAACTCGGCAGAGTTATTTGGTTGTCCGTAACGATTTTTTTCGTAAAATTCTTGTGCGTTCTAAAAATGAGTAACGTCAATTTCAAACAACGGTGTGCTATTAGGTCTTACTTCAGACTTGGGCACAGTGCAATGGAAACTTTTACAAAACTTAAGCAGACTTACAAAGACAGTGTTATTTGAAGGGACCAGAAGGAAAATAATTTATTGAAGATGAAACACACAATGGAAGACATTCATCTTCAAGTACTGATAAAAATGTTGACATATTCTGGGATCTTCATTGACTATGTTCAGGATGCACGCACATCAGAAGTAATCCATTTAAAGACAATGCATTACAGTATTACTATTTAATAATAAGAATCCAGGGCGTTAATACAAGAAGTATAAGTAGTGAACGCGAATTTTATCTACACTCGATACTATATCATCACAAGAGAATGAACCAGTCAAGCCTAGCTCCTGACGTGTTCACTCCCCGGGACGCGGCCCGCGGGAGGAGGGACATCCAGTACTTAGCCCAGTCTCCATAATAAATGCGGCCTAGCACTTCATGATTACCAATACCCACTATTTGCACACATTAATACCATGAATACTGTAACCACCTACAGATTCCCACGACTCAGCCGGAGAGACCTAGACTTCCTAAAACATGTAGATCCCAGATCTACTAGTGAAGTGAACCAGTACTGCAGACGCTCCTGTGAGTCTCACTCTCACCGTAAGTCTCTCTCCATGGGTTCCATACCCATTCTGTTAATAAGTTCGAGGGCATCCTAGACACCCACCAGGTAGGGGAAGGTATTATGTACGTTTGCGGCCACTAACAAATAGTACATCTTGATACAATTACACCATGCACAATAAATACACAAACAGTGAATAATATATCTTCCATTCAGTAATTCATCTATGAACATCAACAATACATATAACTAGAATAACCGTGAGTTCCTAGTCACTTTTAATGATTTCAATCTGCATATCTTTACTCATTGACATATTGACATCAGGTCACAAGGCACACTCTTGAATTCACTTATCACTGCATAACAACCACACTATTTGGCACGCACTGGCACTACTAACCCCCGGGCCAGCGAATGTTTTTGTTTACAAACGCCTTTGGGTTTCTCAAGTGGTTTGTATTAGTAGTTTTAAATAAGTTAAGTTGAACTAAGCCAGAATCTGCGTCTTACAAGTATATTCAAAACTAAGAAAATGAAATGCAACCTAGGTAGTCTGTGCATAAATACTGGCCTGCAAATGTTGTTATACTATTTCTAAATCTTTGATGTATGTAGAAAGCGCACAATAAAATAATACCGGGAGGTATATTGACAAAAAGAAAGTGATATAAATACAGCTCTTCTTCGCAAAATATCGTCGTTGCGAAAACCCAAAACATCTCCATAAAGGTGAGCAAGGTAATAAAAAGATAATTCCACATATTCCACCTTAAAATAATTCTTAAACGAGTGAACAATTTATTAGTTTAGAACGCGCAATCATAGCAGCTGATAATGAAATAAACTTATGAGCGTTTCTCTCGTAATCGCGATCTTAAATTTCTCTTATCGCCGCATCGCCAGCAAAGGCGGCGCGCACGATAAAAGAAACAAAAGAGCAAAGGCTCCCTCAATAAATCCGCCAGACAAGTAGGCAATTGTTTGCAAACAAATTTCTCCGCCAGATATTTGCATACAGGAAAGAATTTCGGAGATACAAAAAAATAAACGCCAAATTCACTACCGCTTTGCGAGAATATAACCTTGTTTAGCATTTTGTAAATCAAAGGTCAAATATGCTACAAGACGATTTAAGAATACGAATTTATAAGTTACCAATAATATTATACTGAACGATGTTTATAATGGCAATAGGGTGTTTGATTATAATCGAATTTCAGTACATAAGTCATAAAATATAAAAAATAATCACTATATCTTCTCATTATAATAATAAAAACTAAAGTTTTTAATATATTTATTTGAAATTTACATCCGGATTCATAATACGGATTAGCAAAGTAACCCCTTGTTAATATCCTGAAATTTCAAACTAACTTCAATTATAATTCATAACAAAAATTAAGTATATTATTTAGTTCCAAAGATAACTACACTAGGTTGGTGGAATTAGTAATATATGTTAGATTGTCAGAATTTTTAAATGATCGAAAACGTTTAAATATATGAGAAAACATGATCTTATGATTGATTCTCGTAACTGTTATTTCTTGTGTTATACAGAAATGTAATTCTGTGTGCCATGTACGTACTAGAATGTTTAAGAGTGATTCCAATAGTTTCCTTTGATTCGAGCGATGTCAGAAATGTGAAATCATTCAATAAAACGGTAGCATTATATTTTCTCTGAACAATAACACTTGACTTTTTATAAATACCGGCAATAGCGCATTCCTTACATTTATTTTATTAACTGCAAAGAAACGATCCAATAAATCCTCACAATATATCAGTTTATGGCACTAGTTGCTAAAAGAAAACTAATTTTAAATTATTGAAGATAATAAAAGTATTAAAAGGTATCTGAAAAAGTTACGAATATAAAAATTCACACAAGCGTAATCATAAAAATATGGCAAGTACCACATATTGTCTTACGCTATTAAACGCTTAATTTAAGATTTAAGCTGTATCTTGTTAATAGCTCACATAAGAAATAAGGAATTTACTGTAGGAATAAACCTACAGTTTACAGTCAAATCGATGTAGGTAGGATAATGATAATGATAAAACAGTGGTATATTGTGCAACAAGTGCAGAAAGTCGCCTATTTCCCACGAGGTGTAAAAGTTTCAGCCCGAGACACATACTATACTTTTTCTACGATCACACTGCTAAATGTTACAAAACAAAAATAGGTACATGCTCGAAAGCTATTTGACTATAAAAACAATATGGAGCTTGTAATCTCACAAAGAATACCTTTACGCATGCGCAGTGAGAAATAATATTTCCCACACTGCACATACGCAGTGTTGGTAAATATTGCGAGAAATGACTTCGCATAATAAAATAAGTAACACTATAAATAAAAAAATATAAACACTAATTTAAGAATAACAATAATTAATAAAAACTTAAAAATTAAGATAATTTATTTAAACGTTTAACACTGCCCACTATTTATTTACACGATATTTATTTCCACCAAATATTTGTATTCATTACGCGTATTAATATCAGACTGTTCTCGCGGTCTTTTCTATTCAAGCTTAAGTAGTAGAGCAATTAAGTCTAGAATATTCTTGTATCTTCGACGCATCGGTACAATAGAAGGGGCAGCGAACGAGTCTTGACATGTGGGCTAGAGGCCGTCGCTCGTGGCGTGTCCTTGGGATCGCTGCACTATTTACCCCTGAGTATGATGAACGCTTAAAATACTCTAATTTTATTCTATTGATGTCTATTGAAACATATTGTAACGGATATAGGTATTATACCTATGGAAAATGTTCTGCTACCAAAAAAAAATCCAAAAATCAACAGTCTCAAAACGAGCGTGTTACATATACAGGGTGGAAATGGACTTAATGTCATAAATTTAAGGGTGTGTAGTATGACATGTATAGATTACGAAAGTAAAAGAATTTTTAAAAAATTTGCATATTTAGGGGTAGTTTTCATTAAGCTAACATTTTTTGTACTACTGGACTACTGGCAACACATTTGCATTCTTCTGTAAATAAAAACATGATTTTCGTTAAGAATACTATTTAACTTAATTACTAATAATAATATCTTATACAACTAATTTTGAATGTATTTTTGATTTTTAATGAAATATGAATTAAAACAGCAGTAAAAATAGTTTCCATAAGAAAAGTCGAATTTTCATTTTTAGAATTTTTAAAAAAATTTTTCACTTTCGTAATCTACACACGTCATACTACTCACCCTTAAATTTATGACATTAAGTTCATTTACACTATATAATAAGGTAGTAAGTGAATAAGTGAGCGACTTTTTACTAATGACATGGATTCATACCACCCATAACTGAAGTCATATTTAATGTGCATCATTAGAGGAAATAAGTAGAAATGCATCTCATGTCATATCTATTCCATAATAAATTTGTCTCATAACCGGGTATTTATGCCTTTTGACAAACTGCCCTAATAATTCAACCGCTTGCTTTCCGAGCTCATTACACGTGAACATCTGTTCAGAGTGTTTAGTTTGATTCGAATGCCTTCCGTTTCCTGCATTTAACAACCCTATTTGTAACTCGGCTTGTAATTGAAAGTTTTACATTTAATTATAATATAAATCTCCCGCAATTATCAATTTTTACGGCAAGACGATTGGCGTTTGTCACGCAAGGCGACTTGATTCTCGATGTTTGTTTATCGCGATGTGATCTTGTTTTCTTAATAGCGGTTATGTGCTACTAATTGGGATGGAGTAAATTCCTGCACTTATTAAAAAGATTTGTAAGATTGGAGCAGATTCTTATGGTAATGTTATTGCTGATTGCGGAATTTACTAATGCATTTTAGTGAAACTCCAGTAAATTTTAAATGAATTGCTTTAGGATTCATTATTGCAGTCTGTCCACAGTAACACTAAATTCATTTCATCACCCTTCACAAAACTGAATTAATATTGGTTACTTTTATTTTTAAGAATTAAATCTGCTACTAAATTAACAAGAGATGGCGTTACTGTGAATCACATGCAACTTCAAGTTACTTGTTCTCGCAGTATTTTCTTGTGATTTATTTATTTCTTTTAGGTTTTCGTAGTTTTTCTTATTTATGGTATTAATAAAATGTTATAAGTACATTTCGTTTTAAGTTTTAGCACAGAATACAGTATACAGAAGCGACAGTAAGACAGAGAAACGATAATTAGAGAGAGAGATGGTGAATGCCAACAAATTTAAAAGGTTCATCGTTAAAAATCTGAAAGGTTCGTTACATTTTCGTAGCTCGAGTTTCTCAGTTTATCAATCATTAACAAGTCTAGAAAATTTTCAATAAGGGGACAATAGAAAAATATAAAAACCACAGAAATTGATTTCTAAGAAGCAGCAAATATGTTATTACTTTGATAAAAGTTAGGAAAAGTAATTATCAAAACAAAATTATTATATTTCATATAGTCCAAAAGGCAAGAACCTGTATCAGGTTTCCACGCTTTGTCGACGTCCATGTATATAATTATACTAGGCTGATTCAAAGTTGTATTTGTTAAACAAATATGAAGCTTGTGACATGATTTGTTAATAAAATTTCGAATTAGACAATTCATATATATTTATAAAGATTAATAATATAATAGTTTATATGTAGTAATAACAAGAGAAGTAATTCTAAAAGTTGCTGATGCTGCATTTTTGAGTAAACCCGAAAATATTTGAAAATATCGAATTTTTAATTCGAAAATTTTCAAATATTACAAAATTTTGTTTGTAATATTTTTTTAAAGAATTAGCTACGTTGATACCAAATTTACAAACAGAATTTAATTATCTCTTTTTGTTTCGGAGATATTTGCTATCAAATTTACACATCAAAAAAAGTGTGTTTTTTTAGTATATTTTAAAATTGAGTAGAGATACTAACTATGTCAACTACTTTACCATTCGATTCTACGAGAAAAGTTATATAATGAAATGTTTTGCCCATATGTACCTACTTTGGAACGATTAGGTGAAAAACAAGAAAAAAGAAATTTTAACCTAAATTTTAATTTTTCGCCTGGAAACTTTTTGTCTTCAAAATTTTTCATTATTTGGTCTTCGGTAGACATCGATGCGCTGATTTCAAATTTTCAAATAGAATTCAATTATCTCTTTCGGTTCTCGAGATATTTGAGTTCAAAATTATACCTAAAAAATTAGGTTTTTTAGGTATACTCCTTAAATAGTTAGGTTTATGGTTTCGGCGACCTCACCATTCGATTCTACAGGCAAAATTACATAAGTGTATCAATTTTCAGATTTTTATCTGAACAAATAGAATTTCTACAAGAAAAAAACTGAAAATGACCAAAAATCGAAAAAAATCTAAGGTATACCCCTTGCCATTTTTTCAGATTTTGCCATTTTCGTTTTTCCTTTCTATAAATTGTATCCTTTGTAATAAAAATCTAAAAATTGGTACACTTATGTAATCTTGCCTTTAGAATCGATTGGTGCGGTCACCGAAGTTCTAAACCTAACCCTAAAAGGGGTATACCTAAAAAACCTGTTTTTTTAGGTATTACCAAAACTCAACTTTGAACCCAAATATCTCGAGAACGGGAAGAGATAATTGAATTCTGTTTGAAAATTTGAAATTAGCACATCTATATCTACTTAAGTCCAGAAAATGAAAAGTTTTGGAGAAAAAAAGTTCTTCGGACAAAATTTGAAATTTAGGTTTTTTCGATTTTCTAATTTTTCACCTAATCGTTCCAAAAAACGTATATGCGGCGAAAATATTTCTTTATGCAACTTTTCCCGTAGAATCGACTGGTATAATCGTTGAGATTGTATCTCTACCCATTTTAAAGATATAGTCAAAAAACATATTTTTTTGAGGTGCAACTTTGACAACAAATATCTCGGGAACGAAAAGAGATAATTAAGCTCCGTTTGAAAATTTGGAATCAGAGCATTGAGATCAATTAATGTACTCTATTTCCCAAAATCAAAATTTCGTATTTGCCAACACAAATTTTGATTTAGTACTGTTGTTTGGTTTGTTTTAACTCTACACAACTTTGATATAGGGTTCTAGGATTTGGAAATAAATAAAAGTTAGATAATAAAGCGACAAAAAAAATCGAAGAGGCGTAGTAGGATTGTAGTTTTTAAGAAAGAAAGTTGCTTTAAGAAATTTTGAAATTTAAGTTTTTTTCAATCTCATTTTGCACCTAATCGTGCCAAAGAACGAATATGCACAGAAAATATTTCTTTTCAAAATATATATTTTCTTCTTTTTAAAAGTGAGTTTATAAAATTAATAATTGTTATATAATAGCGACCTTACTGAAAACCAATTTGAATGTCTTTACAATTTAGTTAAATAAATGTTTAATAATGGAAGCATATATTTTTTGCTTTTAATAAAACAATTCAAAATACAAAAGGTCTAAAAACAAAATTCTGAAAAAAGGCCTCATTTTGTAAGTTGCAGAAGGGCGCCACATGCTCTACGCCTGCCCTGATTCGAACCTTGATACAAGTGTATGGTATGTCTTTCATATATTTGTAGTACCTTTATTCGACTACATAAAACTTTATAATGTGAGCGCTTGTTAGCAATTGAAAGAAAACTGTATTTATTTGTAAATAAAAACGTCACAGTTATATATTTCCAGTAATATCCGTAGTAGAAGAAATGTGTACTATATTTTTAGAGCGAGCAGCGTGCACAGAAATATGTCAGCCGTCTAGGCTTGTTAAACTGATTAATTTGTGTGATTTGTTCAGGTATTAAAGTCATGTTTCCCCGACAAAAATTCCCTAAAGACGTCGTTAAAACTCATTTTTATTTAGCGAAATACTTTGCCAACATCTACTGGTAATATATAGAGCAGTCATGTAAATACTGCACACTGACATACAACTTCAAAAGAAGTTGATTCGGTTCGCAAACCAAAGAGATCGTTAATGAGAATAAATAAATATATCATCGTGTCGTCCATTCATTTTTCCATGAGCTGCTCCATTTTATTTGAAGATACTTGTCGTGTTGTCTATATCTTCTACAAAATTATACCAACGTAAAATAATATTTTTATTATAATTAAACAGAATTTTTTTTCTGCTTATAATGACTCATAAAAACTGATCAGATCTACAAAGTAATTACGAAAAGGCCTAGATCGGAAAGTAGATTTACGGTAGTATTTTACAAGACAAGATTTCTTGTCTTCTTTAGTAGTTTCTTAAGTAGTATGTCTTGTCTTTCATTAACTCTTGTACATAAAAATCTTATCTTATCTTCATTTTCTTGCATATTTCTTGTTTTACATGTTAATACTCGCAAATGACCTTGAACATATAAATAATCTTGTACCACACATATTTTTTTTTAGATAATATATTTCTTATATACAATTATGTATTATTATTAAATAAAAATTATAAAAACAAAAATTATATAGCTGCTTATGTCTACACGTATATTTTAGCACAACAGCGACATCTGTACAAGCAGAAAAGCTTATTTCAAGGCATTCCTGGTTGTTATAAGAAATCATTTTATGCCTTAACTCTTGATTACATGATTTTGAAGAATAATTAACATTATTTAGTCAATAATTATTACTTTTACATATTTTTTGAAAATGACATTTACATACATATGTCAAAATATGTATTAATTTCTTTAATACTTATATTTTTTGTACTTTTATTATTATACGACAATTTCTTGCCTTGTCTTGCTTTGAAATTTGTAGCTCTTGTCTTGTTCTTGTCTTGCATTTTTTTGCAAGACTGAGACAAGACCAAGAAAAATACTACTTTTGTGAAACACTAATTACAATGTAAATAAATTAGGAAATAAAATCGTGGTCGTAGAAAAAGTATAGTGTACAACTCGCTTGTAATATCCATTTCATACTCGTATAATTTGCAGCATTTCATGCTTGTTGTACAATATACTATTGTATAGGTATTTCATCCATTAATATATTTGTTTTGTTTTGACAATTATTTACTTGGGAAATCACACGATTTTATGCGACAAGATGATATCATCAATCTCCTTTTCCCTTTGAATCTGATGCCTACGATTGATGACTCGTGGAAACAAACCATATACGTATGGTGGTCACATGATTTTAATAATTTAACCTCCAATCAAAACTACTAGTTTTCGTTAATTCCATTATTCCAAATGAATTGAATTTGTTATCAATGAGAAATGACACAAGTGGTGCAACTAGAGGATGTATTGATGATAATAGATTGGGTATCAGGAATACATCACTGTCTGTAACAATTTAGCGAGATTCGCGCAGTCGACATGACACCGGTGACGTTTATTCGCATCAACGCATATCTACAAATCATGTGCAATAAATCACAAGGTACTCGACAAGCGTGACACGCAGGAATGCAACTATTCGCCAACACCAAGACCACAAATGACAGAATTTTAATCATACATACACTATTTTTTAATCTTCATCTCTTTTGTGGGACAACATTCGTATTTGGAACAGGGTCTCAAATATCTAAGGCTTAGAAGAAGTGGGGATGAAATGGACCAGTTTTTGGAATAATAATAATTTCTCTATAATATTTAATATAAAATTAAAAGAAAAAACAAAATTTATTTGTAACAACATATAATGTAGGTTTACTTATAAGAATAAAGAAAAAAATTAAACTATGTTCTGATAACTACAAAAAAATATTTTATCTAAAATCCAACTCTCCTCCATTATATAGGTGAAACGGACCAAGGCTATGAGGAGATGAACTGGTTAACAAATTTCATTCGTCACATGTGGTACACTCTTTCTGTAAACAGCGACCACTATTTACACATTTTATCCAATCATACTGCTTTGTCGTTTCTTTAAATAAATTTCCTTGCATCTCTCCTATTCGTTTTCATAATCTTCAACTTCTCCATTATCATCACCGTCTGATAACCATTTAATTAGAGATCTTCTAGATTGTCTACCCTTTCATGTGCAAAGGATTTTTTTCTGATTAGCAGTTCAATTGATCTTTTTAACAATAAAAATTCTCTGGTTCATCTCTCCAGAGCATGGATGATCTGTCTGTCCTCAGAGCAGATGTTAAATGAACCACTAAATTACTTATGACTGTGTAGAATTAGAACCATATTTAAAATCATATTTTTAAGTTACGTTAAGTCTTATACACATATTTATAAAGTATATACTTAAATAATTAGTTTAAACCTACCGAAATAGTAATTCACTAAGTGTGTATATAAGGTCCATTTTTCCTCCACAAACTAGAATGTTTATTTCCTTTACAATTTCTTGTAAAAAATCTTATTATCAGACACTTTTTAAAGTACTTTATATTCTATTGGCAAAACATGGTTAAATCTTATTGTCTCTTATTAGAGATTTAAATACGATTTTTTATGCTGGCCTCCTCCTCCCAAAAAGTCTAGGTCCGTCCTGGGAACTATGAAGTACAGTATGTAGTTTTTGTCTATAATTGTCACATTATTGAGGGTCTAAGGGCAAAAACGATTTCCTCCCACACCTGAGTCTGATGTGAGGGTATGTTTGTGAAGAGGATATGAGGGAGGATACTGTGCGAGGACTCTGATGGGTGATTGATGAGGTGTTTTGACACTGTGACCTCAGACCGGTTAGCCTCACTCAATCACAACAGAGTAGGATTAAGGAAATTTCAGGGAAATTAATATCAGGTGACAGAAAATAATAAGAAATATAACGAAAAATATTAAAGTTGTTCTAATTATATTAGGGCAAGAATTTGAATACTTCACCCTTTTCTGGTTTTTACGTAGGGTGATTTTGAATTAATTTCATTAGGTCATGAATTAGAGTACTTCACAATGACTAAGCACCCTTTTCTTAGTTAGTAAACATTACGGTGACTGGATTTTAGGGAGTGTGACTTTAACGAAAGAATTAGAATACTTCACTGGGAGTGAATACCCTTCTCTTAGGTAGTAAACATTACGGTGACTGGTTTTTACGGACGATGACTTTGAAGTAATTAGGGTAAGAATTAGAACACTTCACAGTGATTGAACACCCTTCTCTCAGGCAGTAAACATTACGGTGACTGATCTTTATGGAGTGTGATTTTGAACTAATTACGGTAAAAATTAGAGTACTTTACAATGAGTGAACTCCCTTCTCTCAGGTAGTAAACATTACGGTGACTAGTTTTTACGAAGGGTTATTTTGGACAAATTTCGTTAAGGCAAGAACTAGAGTACTTTACAGTGAGTGAGCACCCTTCTCTCAGATGGTAAACATTATGGTAATTAGTTTTTACGCAGTGTGATTTTGAACTAATTAGAGTACACGTAAGGTGATTTTGAATTTATTATATTACGACAAGAATTAGAGTCAGTGGCGGCTCGTGGAGTAACACGAAGGGTGGACTACATGAATAGAAGAACAGAAATTTTTAAATAACATTTTTTTTATTTAGACCCAGGTAAACATGAACAATATTATAATTTATTAGTTCTTATTTTTATTAAATTTATTATTTTTTATTAGTTTTTTAATGTTTGTACGAAAAGTTTAATATTCTATTTTTTTTATTAAAATATAACGTTTTATCACTTTTTGATACGATCTGCAGTTATTTTCGCCATTTTTTTCTAATGTAATATCCGCCCACAAGGTAAAACAGTACTGCTTGTTATCTATACCTACAATACGGTACCGCAGAATAAGTTTATACAGAAGCGACAGTAAGACAGAGAAACGAAAATTAAAGAGAGATGGGGAAAGCCAACAAATTTAAAGGGCTCATTGTTTAAAATCGGAAAGTTTCGTCACATCTTAGAAAGATATGGAGGAAGTCAACAAATTTAAAGGTCTACACAATGCTTCAAGGTCATAGAACTGAATTGGGTAACATGAAAGGTACCGACAAGGAGTGTCGCTTCTGTATGTAACTATTCTGACAGTACACAACAGCGATCTTGGGCACAGTGAGTCCACAAAATAGTTACACACAGAAGCGACACTCCGTGTCGGTACCTTTCATTTTCCCCTTTACAGTTCTATGACCTTGAAGCATTGTGTAGACCTTTAAATTTGTGCTCTTCCCCTATCTCTCTCTAAGATGTGAGAAAACTTTCCGATTTTAAACAATGAGCCCTTTAAATTTGTGCACATTCTCTATCTCTCTCTAATTTTCGTTTCTCTGTCTTACTGCCGCTTCTGTATAAACCTATTCTGTGGTGAGTCAATATCCTTCTTTGAGGTAGTAAACATTACTGTGACTTGTTTTTACAGATTGTAATTTTAAACTATTACAACGACTGTATTTATAACGTAATTGGAGAGAATGTTTATGGATCACAAGGAATTAAAAAAAATCTTAAATTCTTTACTTTACAATTACAATAAACATGCAATAAATGACAAGCGTAATACCATGAAATACCACGGGACCGTTACTGGTAGTTTCCAGGATGATAGAATTGTAAATGAGTGAACATTTCCTGGGTACGGCCCTGTCTCTCGTTCACACAGCACACAGTATTGTGTCCACTTACCGCTGGCTTTACATCTTACGATAATTCCACTGCGCGTCATTAATAAACATGTCATTTACAGTTTAGAAACGCTGCCATCTCTATTAATTACACATGCTAAATTATTCCCACATCTAATACTGCTGCGTGTTTTTATCTACAGAGAAGCTGTACAGAGCCTTTGTGTTTTAATCAACGATCCGACGATACAGAACCATTCATTAATTTTTTGTAGCGGAATAAATCTTATTTGAAAATCAATGAGTTTAATTAGATTGGATAATTTGGGCTTAGCACGATATTTAATTCAATTCTGTTTTTCTTTTTTTTTTTAAATACGAAATGATTGAAAAGAATTGATTCGCGTCCTTAATCGAATTTATGAAAACAAATTATGAAAACAGTAATTAACCATTATGGCACTGCTAAATTTAATACTAAATTAATCACCCTAAAGATAATTAAAACGTAATGTAAAGATTTGTGGAGGTCCATTAAAGTTATAAAAAATCTATATCACTATAATGGGTTATATGATTTTATCACTGTCAAATTGAAGGAAAAAGTATAAAAACTAAAAATTAACAATTGTGATTAACAATAATAATGACAAAAATTATATATTATCTTATAATTTCACTGAAATTAGCATTTATGTAACGACACCATATCTCTGACGTCACTTAGGAGAATGAGAGAGCAGTTTACATTGATAAAAGTGGGAATTTAATTAATTTTACTAAATGGTATTGAATAAATGTTGTTAATGATAAATTAGGCATAATCATAAAATGGAAGAAAAAAAAAATATGGTCATATTCTCCATTACAGTTCGAACGAAAAATGGTATGGGATTTTCAAAAATTGCGGATATTCTCTTTCCTGATAGACTTAGAGCAAAACAAGAATAGTTCTTCAAATTTAAATTATACATCAGATAACATCATAATTGATGCAATAGCACTTCTACAGTACGAGATTCATTAAATATAAAATGTAACATTTTCGTTTAAAATCTGACAGCCATGGAAATAAAAGAAAATATATCTGGGTCAGTTGTGACACTTAATGAGATGTCATTATATATAATATAATTTGATATTAATTATTAAATTATGTTATAGTCTAAAGGTAATATAAAAATGGATGTGTCGTCCGTAAATATGATAAAAATTTGTTTTATTTGATGTACTTATCTTACTTTATATTTAATACTTTTTTAAATTTATATTTGTAACATTATTGTAATATTGGTGTATTTTTAAAGACACAGAATATATTCAAGAATTCAACTTAAACATTATTAAAATACAGACAATAAGAATTACAATCAGTGATACTTCTCTAAACTGACATATACATATTTTCTTTTATTTCCATGGCTGTCTGATTTTTAACGAAAATATTACATCTCGTACTGCAGACGAACTCTATGTTCTCACATCATTTTTTTAAATGTAGTTATACAGGGTGTTCAATAAAGCGAATCAAATTTAGTCAATTTCAAATTATTATAACTCATCATTAATAAAGCCCTATGTTCCGCGTTTCACTGCACATTCTGTATATGGTTATAAATCGATAAAAATATCATTTACTTATTAGAATACTATAACGTGCTACATTTGTCTGCAAATGTACAAATCTGTTTAATTTATGCAACAATAACCTTCTTTAATTAAAAAACCGTATCTAGATCACTTGCATCATCACATCTTATTCTAATTCCAATATCTATTCCATGTTTAGTTCTTAAGAGACAGCAGTCGACCAGTCATTACATGTAGTGTTTATTGCTGATAAATGAAGTATGGGCGTGGCATAGCCGTACGTGATTTGGGGCACATGTAGGGGGGCAGAGAATGTGGTTGGTTATTGGCGAACTAAAAATATTGCGGAAGATTTTTGCGAGAACAGGTACAGTTACTCGGATTTGCTGCATGTAATTTGCGCACGGAATGTATGTTGTGGTGTTTGTATGCTTGTTTTGGTAGTAAATATAGAATTTAACGCGCAAAAATTACACGTAAATTACTAAAAAAAATACTTTTTTTTAAAAGAATATAACGAGATGCTAATAAATTGATTGATTTTTTATTGATTTTTACAATATAAATAAAAAAATTATTTAGGTACTTAAGAGAGAACAGTTTTTATTGATCATTTTACATAATTACATTGCTTATAGCAAATCTTTATTAAATACTATATATACAGGGTGGTGACTCGAACAACAGAACATAAGTTACCATGTAAAATCGTATTTTCGTAATTTCCTGCTTCCTTAATTATTGTAGGTAAAAAAGCTAAATAAATGTAGAGCATATATATCTGCATCTGCTAAACACTTTTTTCAAACTCAACTCCAAGCCACGTAGTAAATTATAAATAGCTTGAAAAAAAAATCAAGATATGCGTTGTAGTTAAATTAAATTGTATATTTTTGATCTCATTTCATTATTATAATTTATATAACTTTGTTATTGTTGAAATATCGTGGTTAATTTAGCCTAACCTATTCCAACTTCAATCTTTATGTCAACGTGTCAGTATAAAACTCTCTTTTCTACGACCACTATGGAAAGTGGCACTTTTCACGATATAAAGTTTGAAAGTTGCGTATTTCCCACAATTGTGGATTAAAATTTGAGAAATAATTTCTTATGGTATTTGCCTTGTGCAGTATGGGAAATATCATTTTTAACAATAATTGCCAATACTGCGCATGCGTGACGGTACACTTTTTGAAGTTATCTGCACCATATTATTTTTATGTCAAATAGCTTTCGTGCATGTATTTTGTTCTGTAACGTTTAGCAGTGTGGTCGTAGAAAAAATATAGTGTACCACTCGTGCAGAATCACCTATTTCCCAACTTTTGTGATTCCAGAACTCGACTTCGTCTCGTGCCGAAACTTTCACACCTCGTTGGAAATAGGCAACTTTCTACAGTAAAAAAGATAATACATTTCAAAGAGAAGTTTGAAGTTATAATACGAATGGAAGTAAAATAATTATTAGCCATAGATTGATCTCACTTTCAAGTGAAATAAGTTTGAATGGAGTGCAGCAAAAAATGTGTATAGTTTGGCGTGCAAGGAAGTCATGTGGTGTCAACGCCAAATTTTTTTATATGTAAATTTTCAAAAAACAATTAATTTTGTCTTGTGAAACACTAATTATTTCTTTAAAAATCGTCCTTTTTCAATTTATTCAAAGTAAAAATATTTAAAAACTATGTTCTTGGAAAACTTCATCTGTATAATCACAAGTAATATAACAAACAATGACTTTATCGATAAACTTTTATTTTGCACAATTTTTGTTCGTTTAGCATAAAACACGAAAGCAAATTGTTTGGTAAATCCTGACTTCGAAGGAGAAGAGATTTTTCCTAATATAACGGAATTTTATCTTTATAATATTGTTCCTATTGGTTGACTTTTCAAATGTTTTACATGATGGTTAGTTATAAACTAATCGTTAGAATTGTTCAGAGGCACCGGTAAAATATTTATTAAGCGATTATTATGTTTATTATTAAGATTTAATAACAATTTCATTAAACTTAATTTCCATAACCGAACTCTGTCCTCACCAACTCTCACTTGTCCCTAATAATAAGAGGAGGTTGATTATGTGAAGTTCATATTATGAACCCTCTTTTAACTCCCTAACTTCCTTCATTCACTAATGCGTTTACCCTCATCACTTGCCAATTGTCCTCCCGTGATCCTACTGGACCTCACAGTCCATCCTGCACGCTGTTATCCTGCCGTGTTCGACAGGACGAGATCAGCAGGAAACTATAACTCTCCTGCGGATTTTATTTGACGTATCCTGCGAGCCTGACGAGCCAGGACACGTGTGAGGGGATATTTTTGAGGTTATGGAAGAAATATAGTTCCTGCTTTTAAAAGTTTTTTAAAGATTTTATGACGTTTTCGTCAAAGGGCATAAAATTTTTAATAACTCATCATAAAAATTATTACCTGGTTTATTAAATTTGGAATAAACACGGTAATAATATTTAAATAGCTTACTTATACAAGAAACAACTGTAGTATATTTTCAAAACAGTACAATTATTAAAATATAATTACTGGTAGTATGAATAATTTACTAGCATACTACTGATTATTACATAAAAAAGTATAAAGGGGTGAAATGAAATTTAAAATACAGAATGTAACTGAAGACTTTGCAAAATCTTGTCTTTGTTAGAAATTTTAAGACAAGAGTGGACTAAGTCTATGTCTAGATTAAAAAGTCTTGTCTAGATATCAAGATTACATTAATCTTTGTATACTCTTTAGATAAGGAGAGATAATACTTCGGCAGCGTTCTTTTTCTATTTTACAATCACTATTTTAGCTCGGATGGAACAAGCTTCGCATGATATGTATATTTATAGATCGAAAATCAAAAAATTTTAATTAATCTAGAGTCTAGAATTTTCTCGTCTTGATCTACAATAAGGTAGTCTTGTTTTGTCTTGATAATGACAAGACAAGACAAGTGTTTCGAAAGTCTAGATCTATATAGCAACACTAAAATATCTATATCAAGGGACTAAAGTCTAAGTTTTTATTACGCAAATGGAATTTATTCTACGAGGAGAATAAACCATGTGAGTAATAAAAAATACTTAAGTCCTTAGATATACATTATATTTTTTCCGAAATCGTTAAATTATTAATTAAAAACGTAAATAAATAGCATTATGTGTTTGTAAAACATCAGCTAGCTGTAGCAACGGGGATGGCTGTGATAACAAACGTATTGTCAAAGTGTCAAATATTACACCTACTTAGACGTCGTCTGCGTTAAATCAGATAAATTATTATCAAATGCAATTAATAAATAAATTCACCAAAAATATTATAAAATGATATAATTGTTATTTTACATAATGCTAAAATAAACTGCAAAAATATAATACCATTAAAATATAGGTTAATTAATTTGACAAATGAGTCCGTATAAAGTTCGACATAAGAGTCTGTAAAGTTTTACTTTAGCTACTACTTTGGCTAACTTTGCTGAGTGATATCGTGTACTTTAGTATATCCACAACTTTGAAGCTTTATGTAGTGTAAGAAAAGTGCCACCTTCTATAGTGGTCGCAGAAAAAATGATTTTAATCACTCAAAAACTTGCAAAGAAAGATATACGTTTCCAGTTACTTCGTACATATTTCTCACGAAATATATTTTGACAGTTGTCAATGATATTTTATTATCAAATGTTTCCTAAAAAAATTAAAGGGCAACTAATTTATTGTTTTTATTAAGTTTTTGCCAAAATTAAGCTGCCATTTTGAAGAGTCCAATTGGAACAAAAAAATAGAGGTGCATAACTAAGATGTTATAGTAACTACAAAAATAAAATTGCAACCATTCCACGGCTAATAGTTTTTGAGTTATGCGAAAAATTTAAAAAAAAAAAAACAGTACGAGCAAAGTGCCTTTTTGGCACCATCGATTGCAATACAAAAGGAAGGTGCATAACTAGATGTTATAGCAGTCCCATATGCAAAATTTCAACATTTTACGGCTAACCATTTTTGAGTTATGCGACATACGTACGTACTGACGTCACGCCGGACCTAGTCAAAATAGATTCAGGTATGGCTAAAACGAATATTCCCTTGAAATCTGAAAACTAATTTTTTTGCGATTACAATGTTTCCTTCTTTCATACAAAAAATTAAAAATGGATAACCTCGCTGATATGAACAATAATAAATTTTATTTTTACAATTAAAACGTATCTATCTTATTTCTGAAACTCCTAATGGGTCTTAAATTTGATTTCACACTCTCATTACTTCATCCAATAATTAAAACTTCCTTTCAAGTCGTTCATTACAAGAACCACTCTCGAATAAATCACATTCCTAGTCCCTTCTCCGTGCAACTAGCCTAGAACTAGAGCACAGATGAACCCACGGATAACATAACCTCACTCCGCAAAAAGCCACTGCATATCGCGCCATCTCTGAATTAAATTCTAAATCGTCATTTTATTCAAATACAGAGGAGAATGTCAAGTGTCATACACGTTGTGTAATTCTTCAAGTAATTGATGATTTTTTGCTTATCTCGACATCTAGAATTTTTATTATAAGATAGACACCTAGAATTAATTTATCAAACGCTTTATATGGGAATATAAAATTGTAGACACATAAATCAACAATATTTGAAAGTTACATCTGCTGGTATCTTATGCTTAGAATATATTAAAAATTCTTATTTATGTTAAAATAACATCTGTGTTTAATTTAAATATACATATGCAAATATCCCAACCCTTATTAATTTACTTTTTACAGATTTTTACCATTTTCAAAACAATTAGCGTTTTATTCCATTTGTACAATTGGTTTTTTTGTTTTTGTTAAAATGTAAAAAGCATTAAGTCATTAAGCATTAATGCATTCATGCTATAAGATTTTTTACATATAGACATCATTTTCATTTAATTTTTGACTTTCATGTGTTTTCCAAAATAAATTGTAACTGTATATTAATACAATATATTTCCCGCAGTTGATCCTCACGTCATTAATTTTTGTTGCAAGAATTATGAAACTTTTATCGTGAATATTTGTCGTATACGCATGGCATAGATGAGACTTTTATTCGCTATCTTTTTATAGTACGTAATACAGAGGTGTATATATGTTTACGTCTAACCAACGACAAAAAAATGAAATAGAAACAGTAGTGTAACAGCGGTAACAGATATTTTCAAATATTAAAAAATAATTGAATATTTATGAAGGTGATTTTGTCGTTAACAATTTGTGCTTCATTGTGTGTTGGTAGTTTCGTTTAGTATTTTCTACAACTCTTTTTGTATGTTTCATCCATTATTTCATTTGTATATAATATAGTTTTGACATTATTTACGTCTGAAATCACACGATTTCACCCGATATGATGATATCATCATCATGGTGGGCACCCAAAGATTTAAAAACCAACATTTTTGTTAATAAATAAATGTTATTTGACAAAAAATAAAGAAAACTCTGAGGGCCTGTAACCTTAACTATCGATTAATAGAAAAATGTCGCATCGAAAAACTGTCATAAGTTGTCAAAAATATACGTTATTTACTATTTCGATGCGATATTTTTCTACTAACTGATGTTTAAGGTATCCGGAACAAAACTTTAAATTACAGTCAATTTAGAATTATTCGTCTAGGATGTCTTGAAGCAAAAGTATCTATTACTTTATCCAAGTTCATTTTTTTGCCAATTATCTTTCAATTTTTTTGGTAATTAAATTTGCAACCCTTTTAGGCGTCATAGTGTTATAGTATATTTTAAAAAAGTGTTTCTTCTTCTTAAACAAGAAAATCAAATAATATCTAATTCCTTTCAAAATAAACAAGAAAAAGTTCGTTCGCGTCCTGCCTTTTAAACTGGAATAATAATAATTATACATGATATATATTTCCGAAAAAGCGATTTTGTCACTAAATAATGTAAAAAAAAAATAATTTAAAAAAAAATTATATTTTCTATTTTACTTTAAAATTCGTCCTCTTATATTAAAATGTTTTTAGTAAAATTTGTAGCTCGTTTTGAAAAAAAATATATCAATCAATTTTGTAATGTATACCCAAAGATTTAGAAGTTTAAAAATGCTTTACTTTAAATGAATTTATACTCACCAAACCAAAGTTTTATTTCAGTTATAACGCTAGGAATCGTATATGTACATGTAATTTTCCATTACTTCCATTGCAAATTCTACGTTTGACTCAGTTACTGCCTCTTAATAGATCAGTCAGGTTTCCCATTTTTATTTAATTCAAAATTTTGCAGTTGGCAGTTGGGTGGGCACAGCTGCTTTCAACGTGGGCCAGTGACCACCCTGGCCCACCCCTCGCGACGGCCCTGCATTTTACCCAAATAAATAAACGTTACAGTTACAGTACATTATAAATTTCTTTGTTAACAGTAATAGAACACGGCTGAAAGGTATTTATGTTTATATCATGGATAAAGTTAGTTTTTTGTTTCTGTTTATAATGAATGACAGTGTTTATCACGTATGCGAATAAATAATGTGTGGATGAATGTAGTGGAAATGGCGAATTGATGTTGATTTTGCGCACAAGTGCGCGCCGTCATCAGAAGACAAATCACCGCCAAACTAATTATACACACTGTATAATTACTATACATACCTGAGCAGGTACGAAAAAACTAATTCTCTCAATTAATTCTTATGACTCGGGGTTTTAAATCATCGCAAGATGAATCGCACACCTTAGCAGGACACTAGACATCAAAATACTTACCCACTAAAGTCTTACACACTCATAATGAATATCTTTAGGGTTTCATATTTCACAAGACTTGATATTCAAGATACTTGACTAGACTTTACTTGAAATCAATCAGTCTGAAGTCAAGTAGTAGTTTCGAATTTCAAGTTAAGTCAAATAATATTTCAAGTACTTGAAAAATCAATTTGTTCTTCAAAACTACTTAGTTTTTCATCAATTTTTATTATGTAGTTTAAAGAAATTACAATGAGATTTTCAATAAACACTTTAATTTACAAAACCATATCATAAATAATTCTAATTTGCAACTTGTTAACAAATAATAATATAAATGAACTGTATGAAAAACTAATAAACAATTTATCACCCAAACTATTGCGAGTTTTTATAGTAGTTAGAGCAGCCCTGGAAAATTGACTTTCAATAGGAACTGAGGATGCTGGTATAAATAAAAAATGGCCATTTACATCAATTTCGTAAAAAATGACTGGCTACTCTTTGTCATATTGTATAAATGTTCTCTTATTTTTAACAACGAACTTCTAAGCTCGCAATATTAAGGTTGCCTAGCAAGTTTTCGGTACTCTATAGTAACTGATAACTATATTGTAATGAAATATACCTAGGTAAATCGAGCTCTTGCTCACTTTACATCAGTTATTTTCTATTTCCCTCTCACTTTATTCCAATCACAGTGATAAATTTAAAATGTAATCTATTTATCAAGTAATATAACCTTGAAATTACTTGATATCAAGTGAAGTAGCTAAGATACAAAATCAAGTCAAGTGAAGTAGTGAATTTATGAAAAGCTTGATTTTCACGTCAAGCCAAGTAAGTCACAAAAAGTCAAGCTACTTGACTTGATGAAACTCTAAATATCTTAAGAATTAGACGAAAATTTAATTTCTCTGCCAATTTTTTTGCAGAAAAAAATAAATAACTGATGCTTTCGAATATTTTTGTTTCACAAATAACTCTGGAATCAATTATCTATAACTTATCAATACATATCACATATATTTTTGGTTCCATTTACTGCACATACAAACCAGCTTAAATAATCATTTTCTTGGCGAATAATAATGTGTTGAATAAGTAACAATATTTAATTTTGATTTTTCCACTCACGTCATATTTACTTAATCAGAACGCTTCATTTGATGGCATAGATAGTTTATCAGTGAAGAAATTTCATAAAACCACAGTATCATTTTCATGGTTACATTTTGTTGATGTCAAATATTTATGTTTGAACTATTGTCATTTGTGAAATAATCAAGCAAATATAATTCGAGCTATGAATTTAATAAGTAAAATTTCCTGCGCAGTAACAACAACTCGGGTCAAAAATAACTCTTAAAACACTCCAGCTTCATTGTCGTGATCTAAATTTTTGACACTCGTTTGTCTGTTAGTACGCAACAACTATTCGTAAATTTTTACAATAAATTCATGGCTCTTATTTTATTACTTATTAATATAAAATAAATAAAAGAGCGGTTTATTCCTTTATTTTTAAATGTTATTCCCAATTTTATTAAAATAATAAATTAGCTTCCTTTGAAATTCTCCACATTTTGGACATGACGCCTGACTAATATTTATCTACTCTGGTGTGCATCAGAGAGCAGTTTTTTCTTTGATATTGACATCGCACTAATATTTCTCTTCTGAGAAATGATTTGGTTGACACGGTGCATGAATCACATCTGGGCGGTAATGTTTTTGTTGGGAAGTGTCCACTGCTGTTTCATTTGGCCGGTGTATTTTTTCATTTGTCCGAATGTTTGTCGGCGCAGTTAATTGAGACATCAATAAGATTGTGCGTGCGGCACTATCCATGAATCTTCATCGATCTGGATCGTGTGGAACGCTTAATAACAAACAATGTATTCATACAATCGTTAAAGCGACTTATACCAACATCTAACCTTAAATATTTCCTACATTATTTTCATTTTTATTGTTAATTTAATAATATCTAATCAAAGATTAGACTAAATTAGTCTTCATCGACAGACAAAATGTCTGGAAATGCTTCAAATAAAAATATTAAAGACATATTTTATTAGTGATTCGGTTGAGACAAAATATTTTTCGAATCTCGCTCATCTCGTCTCGAAATATCTCGTCTCCAGGGAGACGAGAACGATTTTACAAACAAAGCTTCGAAACGAGAAATTAAAATCGAGTTTCTCGAATTTCAATCATTTCGCCGAGATTGCTCGAGATTTTAAAATTATATTATTATAAATGTGACATCTTTTATGACTTGATTCACAAGGTAGAAATTAAAATTCTATGCCACCGAAATTGAAATATAGAAAAATTAACAAGTATCCGTAGGAACTCTGTAGAATCAGCGAAAGAGAAATAACTTGTATAATAGAAAACTGCAATATCGTCCTAAATCTAAAAAACTAGGTAACTTAAGAATGAACTTACTAAAAACTATCAACATCTGTCAGATTTAAATTGATAACCTAAAAATTCAATATGCCATTGTACAGTATTAACAGTAGTGATGGGTCACTGGGAACTTCCCGTCAGGAATTTTCTTATTTCCTGGAAAAATTCCCGGGAAATTCCCTAAACCCATTTCCCGGAATATTGAAAATTCCCGGAACTAAGGAAAGTTCCCGGGAATAAGAAGGAAAATTCCCGATAATAAATTTAATGCAAGCGCAGCTTTACCTACATGTTCTAACCAGTCCCAATTAATTTCTAATGGTGATAATATTCTAATAACTTTATAACTATGAGTGGAAAACTACAAAAATTAAATTAATTCTTAATTATTTTACCTACAGCAACATCACCATTGGTAATATTTTTGAGTTAGTAAAGATTATGACATAATTATTATTATTGAATATTCTTAATTTTTTTATGAAATAAAAATTTTAGTATGCCTTTGATTTTTATGGAGGAATTTATTAATTCCTCGGAAAATATCCCTAGAAATTCCTCAGAAAATTCCCCAAAAACTTCCCGGGAAATATCCTGGGAAATTTTCCGAAATATTCGTTCCCGGGAATTTACCCATCACTAATTAACAGTAACAATAAAACAAAATCAGAAACTTGAATTTTTATCATGTTATATGATTATCTGGTACACAAAGACAAAACGTAGGCGTTACTGATAATTATATTGTACTTATTTATACAAAACTTGTGGTCTGAAAAATGTAATTTAATTTTTCACTAAATATACATGTTCTTCCTAATTTCTCAAAAGAATGTTCAATTTCCTTGGATTTAGAGAAATTTCCCTAAATATGGAAACACTGTGCACAGATGACGAGTCCGACAAAGTCTGCAATATTGGATCTTGAAAACTCGAGAAATCTCGGAAAGATTCGAGACCGAGACGAGATAATAATATTCAAGACGGGATAAAGTATTTTACATTTTAAATGAGACAATACGAGAAAAAGAAAAATCTCGTCTCGTCTCAGAGAATCACTATTTTTATAGTTTTTAAAAATATTTATTAATACATAATAGATAATAAAGATTATCGTGACGTCATTACCCGAATAATAGCTTTCAGTGAGACAGAAACTAGATATCAGTAATATATATTTAAGTGAAGTACGTCACAGGCATTCATAGCGGCACGCCATTTTTAATTTTCGAATTTCTCGTATAAATATTCAACATTTTATAATTATTTTTAAATTATTACACTTTTTTTTAACTCAAATTTTAATTGACAATATAAAAAAATTATAGTACGTTCTCTTGGAAAACCATTCTTACAGCAGAAATTTATGTTTTAGGGATCAACCCAAAGAAACAGATTTTACTTCATAACATCTCTGGTAGTCTATTACAACTTCCCTGAATGTTAAAACATACATTCCTTGTACTTTGAATCACTATAACTTTAGTCTTCATTTGTTTTACTTTTGTAACATGTTCTTTTTGTTTCCAGGTAAGCATCCATTTCTGCTATATTGAAAGTACCAATTACAAGTGCAGGCTGGCAAGTAAATGAGTGCTCATCAGCACAACTCAGCAAGCTGTAAGCTGTAAGTTGTAAGTAGTGCCGTGTGACTAGAGTAGTGTTGCTGCAAGTCGGTAGGATCGCTGACGTTTATTCGCTGTGCGCCGCCAATTTATAGCCAATTTGTAATTTTATATGAGCCCGAGACACTCGGCGCCCGCCTTTGTTTTATTTCTTTCAAATGTCACCGGGAACCTATGACAGATAACTCACATGGGACTAACGACTAATGCTACATGAGGATTGTTATCAATTCATTCAAAAATAGATGCTGAAGTTTTATCATGTGCAATGATTGCGAAGAGAAGTGGTTTTATTTTTATGTATTTTCGTTGGCAATTTTTATTTCATTATTAAATTTACCGAAATGTATCGTATCTAAATGTCTGAAAGTTTATTTAATTTTATTGGCATAATTTTTTTTGTTGACAAGTTTCGTTGGATTTTACTTAGTTTATTCAGAGTCCCGTCTACAAGAAAAAGATAGATGCAAAATAGACGAAAATTATTGTAACGTTTATTTATTTGGGTGAAGTGTAAAAATAATTTTAATTTATAATTTATATAAGTAATTTTAATGAACGAATAATAAATTATAAAATGAAAATAATAACAAGTAACACACTAGTGTAATAATTAACACCGTGACACTTTTATACCTGCGAGTAGCTACTCTCGATCTTTCCAGAGCCTTTCGGATACTATAAATTCTCGAATAATAGCGACGTCGCTGCTATGCCACTTGACCTTTATCGAGACTATCTGACCAGACAGGTCATTTTAATCTTATTTTATAAAATAAGTATGTTTAATAAAACTATATTTTATTAAAACTTAAAAATCTGATGTACCACATAACGTCCTTGTAGGTCTATTAAATTATACATATTTTTGCTGCCCTTCATTTAAACTTATTAATTCTACGGCACTGCCGGTTACAATAAAAATAGTATTACTAGATGTTATAGCAGTCCCACATACGTACGTACATATGTACATACAATCATACATAAATAGGATACGTACAGACGTTACGCCAAAATTAGTCAAAACGGATATTTCCGCATTACTAAAAAATCTAATGTGGACACCACATGACTTCCTTGTACGCTAAATTATACACATTTTCTGCTGCACTTCATTTAAACTTATTTCGCTTGAAAGTGAGATCATTCTACGGCTAATCTTTCTTTAATAACTATTCCTTTCATATCTTCGAACTTCCCTCCGAAATGTATTATTTTTTGAAAATTTTATTGTTTATTACTATTCCTTATTGCATAACATAAACTTATTTTAATCGCTCAAAAGATGGAAAGAAAGAGATATTTCATACATATGTCTCAGGAATATAAGCTGACAGTTGTCAATTTCAATTTATTAAAAATATAGATCAAATTGCATTCTACGGCTAAATGTTTTTGAGTTATGCGAAAAATTAAAAAAATCATTACGGCCAAAGTACTCTTTTAGCACTGCCGATTGTAATAAAATAGGGAGGTGCACAACTAGATGTTATAGCAGTCCCATATACAAAATTTTACGACTAGTCTATTTTGAGTTACGTACGAGCAGACATCATGTCGAAAATAGTCAAAATGGATATTTAGTTGAAATCTGAAAACTTAAATTTTTCGCGATTACAATACTTCCTTTACTTCGGACAAGGAAGTAAAAAGAAATAAAAATGTCGTCCAAACCTCCAAATCTCACTTAGAACAACATAGATCATATAACGATAGAAAATATTCGTTTATTCTTTTCATTGAAATTGAAATGTTATGGTACAAATAGTGATATGATGCTGATAACAATAAAATTTATATATTCTAAATAAATAAAACTTAGCCTTGAAATTTTCTCTGCTATTAATTTTCCATTTTTATCGCCCGGAGAAATTCCCTTTCGTTTTCTATCTCGTTCGGTAGATAAATCCTAGACAGACGCATATATAATGTATGCGATGCCCGCGTGAGGCGTCGCTGTAGCGTCTTCGCCTCGCGATTTCACGACTCACCGCGAAAATCAACACGCCTGTGACAAACAGTTGAAGAACCTCGTCGTACAAATAAAAACAAAAGTGCGTCTAGGGTGCCAGCTGATATATTCACAACAGAATCGATCGAGCAAATTTGAATCATAATTTAATACAAATATTACTTTTTCATTTATTATAATAATAAGAAAAAGGAAGAATGCCTGTGGTTAAATTATTTTTCAATTATGTTCTACATGAAAATCGTCGTTATATGTAGATAAGAAATCGAAAGCAGCCAGCAATGAATGTAGTATAGTAAATATATTTCGAAATTTTAATTAAATAGTATTTGAAATAAAAATGTAAAAGCAATTTATGTAATAAGTAAGGAGACAAAAGCTGGTTATGTAAAGCAAGCGAAAATTACAGAACGAGACGCAGGCGAGTTTTATAAGATCAGAAATTATAAATAACCACGCAGTTTCCTTACGTTTTTCATACAATATTTTTTCCACTTCCGTTTGAATAAGTACAAAATTGTATTTCAAATTATGAATTTTTGATATTTTGATGACATTTGCAAAATAAACAACAACATAATTATTGGATATGATAAAAACAGATAAATGATATACTCATATAAAGTTGTCATTTAAGTTTTGTGAATTGTAAAATAGGAGTCACTGTGATTGTAATAAAATAACTATGAGCCATGCACATATTCTTTTACTTAAAACTAATAGCAATACTACCGATTGCAACTACTCATTATTAAATTATTTGCGCTCAAAAAGGAAAATTAATTCATATATAACTTAGTAGTACCCAATAAAAGAGAAAATTAATAGTGCTAATTAGTAGCACCAAAAGACAATTTTAAGTACCTGCTATTACTTAAATAATTAATTAATTTATTTATTAATAAGATAGAAAGAGATATACGTGAAACGCGTGAAATAAGAAAAAATAACTTGTCAATAAAATTATAAAGAAAGAAGAAAAATGCATTAGAAAGACTTTCAGAAATTGATTTCAAAAAAATATACAGATTTTTAAAAGATTCTGTTAGAAAAATAATTGATTTAATCAAAAATGGTATCAAACCAATTTCTAGTTTGCAGAACTACAAGTTTTGCAGAATTTTTCATGCGTAGCCACTGCTACTTAATTTGATCTATTTTTGAGGTATATTCTCTACTTGCCATTTTGGTGGCTATTGATATCTAAATCAATTTCCTTTCTTTAAAAATCTTATGTTGATTTTGTTCTTTATAATTTTTTTTTATCATTTAAGTAGATGTCGTCATACATTAAAAAATCTACTTGATTGATTTTCTGTACATGATGACAATATTTGAAATAGTCTTTTGCCCTGATGATGCAACAATTGGTAGCGAAACGTCGGCCTTAGACTAATAAAATTTATTAGTTGACTGTAATCCTGCTTATTTCTTCACTCCATCATCCTTCCAGTCGCTTAACACCAATTTTTACTAATATATACTATCAAATAGAGTAGTCACTGTGTTCTCGTTTCTAAGAAGCTTATTATTTGAGGCTCTGTGATGCGTTTCGTATCAAGACTTGTTGAGCCACGCATCCAGTACCGTGCCTCGCTAGCGGACTGGGTAGTACTCGTACGGCGAGAGTTATTGTGGTATTTTTTACACTTTAACAGGTTGGACGAGCGGCTAGTTTATGGGATATTTTGGAAGCGATGTGGTACTGATACCAGCTTGTTTTACAGTAAGGTGATTAAAGGAGAAATAAAAATATTTCCCCGACTTGCTTTCTGCTTCGATGATGTAATTTGCAGTCTCCAGCTTTTTATTATCCAAGCATATTCACGGAGATTATTTTACCACTTTTTTATTATCATTTAATGTTATATGAATTTTGTTTTTCATAAATTTTATATTTAATAATGTCTGAAGTTGAACTTTACATGAAATTCAACTGTTGTTAAATATTCATTAACTACGAGTATTTTTTAATTTCACCAATAATTTTTCTGGTAGCACTAATCTATATGTAAATGAAAATTCCTTGCAGATACTGAAACCTGACAAGCAATACCATTAAAATGCAAGTTTTACTTGTCTTGAAACAAGGATCTAGAGACCCTGTTCCATGTAGGATTGTAGTACCACAGATAATGATGATGATGAATAAATATACCAGGATTTTTTAAAATAATATTTCTGAAGTGGGTAGGAACACAAATTTTTGTTTTGTGTATTTTATCCCAGTAGCAATAAGTTTTCTTTTAATGCTACCAATTGATCTCGTACAAATGAAATTAATAATACTAGTAATAGAAATAATACTATAGGGGGGGAGGGTTGTTTAGGGGTCAATCCCTAAAACACTCCTCCCCACGAAATTATTTTTTTCTATTAAAATAAAATAAAAATATGTAATGATTATACAGTTCACTTCGATTTTATATTATTGTTAATATAATATTATCTATGAAATATCCTCATTTATTGATTTCGAATTATTATTTTTATATGTAAAATTTCATATGATACAACTGCACACTGAAAAGATCATTTTATTGTAAAAATGTACAACACAAATACATTCATAGCAGCATAGCACAGGATTTTAAGATGCCATATAAATTAGAAAACAAAAATTTATTAATCATTATTGAAGATTGAAAATGATACATTTGAAAAATGGTTGCTCGAAATGAAGCTAAAATATTTCGGAGTCATGTGGAACGTTTATATATGGATTATACAGGGTGTTTGGCGGAAGGCCGGCACCCAGAATATTTCGTTCATTTTGAAAGATACAAGAAAATGTTAAGGAGCAAAGTTAAACTAGACAAAGGGACTCATAAAATGGCCGTAGTAACAATTTTGTGTCACTTCCGGTTTTAGCGGAAATGTGTCCAACTTTAATTCTAGCATAGGGAATCGGTATTTTTATATTTTTTTTCGAAATGTACATAAAATTAGCTTTATAATGATACCAAAATATCATTGTTTTACTGCAACCATTTCAAAATGGCGACACTTTATTTTTTAAATATTTACTAATAAAAATTAAAAAAAAAATTGAGCATAGCCAGCTATTTGAGATTTTGTTACGTGAAACCAAACAAATAATGTCAAAAGATATTAGATCTACCTTTCCTGCCGATGTAGTGGCAAAATTTGTTATATGTGACAAATTGTGCAGAAAATGACGGCGGCCATTTTGAGTATTTTTAATTTTAATTTTGTATGTTATTTTTAGTAAGAGTTTTTGTATTGTGTTGATTGTTATAAGGTATTTTAAACATATTTTTTTTTCGTTAATTACCTATAGTTGTAAGTACATAAATATGAAAATAAATTGTCGCCATTTTGAAATGGTTGAAGTAAAACTATGATATTTTGGTATCATTGCAAAGCTAATTTTATGTACATTCCGTAAAAAAATATAAAAATACCGATTCCCTATGCTAGAATTAAAGTTGGAGCCATTTCCGCTAAAACCGGAAGTGACACAAAATTTGTACTAGGATCATTTTATGAGTCCCTTTGTCTAGTTTAGCTTTGCTCCTTAACATTTTCTTGTATCTCTCAAAATAAACGAAATATTTTAGGTGCCGGCCTTTCGCCAAACACCCTGTATAGTATTTTATACAAAATAAATTTAATAATTTATAATAAGTAGATTAGTAATTGTTTGAAAAAAATGTAATTCAATAAATTATTACATAAATATTACTTAGGGCCGGTTTTTCCATCTCTGGTTAAAGTGCCGGATACCTTAACCATCGTTTAAAGAAAAATATCGCATCGAAAAAGTAATGTAAGTTGTCAAAAATATATGTTATTTACTATTTCGATGCGATACTTTTCTGTTAACCGACGGTTAAGATAACTGACACTTTAACCAGAGATGGAAAAACTGGCCCTTAATATTCAAAATAACAGGAAAAAAACTACAAAACATTGATGTGAGCCTTGCTGAAATTATTGACTTTTATGATGCGTAGGTATATCAAGTTTAAAGAAAATAAACGAAAGGAATTTGATATTTATGAAATAAAAAATAATTATAAAAAAAGAGTATTAGCCTGAAAACTGTCGAAAAATAAGAAAAAACTTCATCACGGTAAAGTAGAATTCAATGTCCATTTGTCTTGCAACTCTGGTTTTTTATTTATTATTTTATAAAATGAACGCTCTGTATTTGAAAATTTCTACCAAAAAATACTAAATGCGCCTCTGATACCAGGTTGAGAAGAGAGACGAAGCGCTAAAATTGTGCGAAACAACAAATGGATATAAGGCGTTGGTTAATAAAAGTCATCTAATCGTTGTAGACGGCAAATTTAAATTTTGAACAAACTTTTCTTGAGTTTTAAAGTCAAATCATTTTTAATTTTTGAGTCTTCAGTTTCATTAAAAAGTGACAGTTTATATTATTGAACTAAGTCAATAATAATTTATTATTTACCTAAGTCATTAATAATTTATTACTGAGCTACGTTACCATGGTTACCAAGTAAACCGTAGTGGATAATAATTTCTCAGGTCAAATAATGATGAATATTAAGGCAAGTAGCTCAGAATAGGTTTATACAGAAGCGACAGTAAGATAGAGAAACGAAAATTAGAGAGAAATAGAGAATGTGCACAAATTTAAAGAGCTCATTATTTTAAATCGGAAAGTTTCCTCACGTCTTAGAGAGAAATAGGGGAAGAGCACAAATTTAAAGGTCTACACAATGCTTCAAAGTCATAGAACTGGATAGGGGAACATGAAAGGTACCGACACGGAGTGTCGCTTCTGTATGTAGCTATTGAGTACATTAACGATAATATTCCATTTACCTTTCCTCTAAATACATAAATATTGTAATTATCTGTAAAAAACTTATATGTTTCTTACATTGATCTCATATTTCATCTGGAGAAACTTAAAACAATTTAGTTACTTTCACGGCCAGCTAGGTAATTTGAGAAATAATTAGAGCACGATTGTGTGTGCATTATAATTATTTGGACGGTCATATGTAGGATATGCATACGACTATAAATTAATAATTAGACATAATTTTAAATGTAAAAATAAAAACTTTATTACTAGTGTTTCACGAGAGTCTAGTATTTTTCTTAGTCTTGCATCAGTCTTGCAAACTATGCGAGACAAGAACAAGACAAGATTTATAATTTTCAAAACAAAACAAGGCAAGAAATTTTTTTGCAACAATAGTGCAAGAATAGCAAGGTTTTCTTCAATTCTTGTACTCTTGCTTTCTTTTTTTTTTTTGCTAATTTGGAATCTAGATTTATTATTATAAGACCCTAAAAGATGTATTAGGTATGCGTTCGTTAACTAGATTTTTATATTTAAATATAGAATTTGCATGATAAGAACGCAGAATTTGGCGTTTGTTTTCAATTTATTTGTGGCAAGTGCTATTTTCAAGTAAAAGTATACAAACAATGCCAACGTAGTGATTTTATTTGTTAACTAAAATATCATTGGATTTGTAATTTTATGTACATTGCAAATATGTAAAAATATATGGGATGTTCCATTTATAATAAGAAAGTTGAGCCCCATTTATTGAGAACCACAGGTTAAAAAAAATGTTTTTCTACGACCACTATGGAATGTGGCACTTTTCTCATACTATTTAAAGCTTGAAAGTTAAAATGTGAGATATTATTTCTCACAGTAATTGTCAACATTGCGCATGCGTGAAGGTAGGTTACCTGCGCCATATTATTTTTTATGTTGCTTTCGCGCATGTATTTTTGTTTTGAAACATTTAGCAGTGTGGTCGTAGAAAAAGTATAGTGTACCAATCGTGCAGAATCACCTATTTCCTACCTTGTGTGATTCCAGCACTTGACTTCGTCTCGTGCTGAAACTTTCACACCTCCTGGGAAATAGACTACTTTCTGCACTTGTATAATTTTAATAAACTTATAAAATAGAAATTTTCTGCTAATTTAACCGACCTCGTAGCTCTTATAGTTCTCAAGATAGCAATGGTGATTCATTTAAAATGAACAGCCTATATATTTTTGATTAGTCTAAATTTATATTCATAACATTTGAAGGAAGTCTTAATATTTTTCTATTAATAATTAATTAATTTTTACCGGAAATAAACTTTGACAGATTTCACCAATTTCGAAATATTGTTTTGAATATACAAATGCACAACAAAGTTATTATTATTAAAATATACTATATGAAATTTAATTGTAATATTTCAGGCCTGAATAAATAACAGTGTCTTGAAATTACTGACGCTTGTGAATACAGGACAATAATTATTCAGGTTCTATTTCATGAAGATACAGTACATTTTTGTGCACGCAATGATATATTATTTTTATTTAAATCATGTAATATTCAAATGGAATATACCAAGATAGTAATTTTGAATGTTAAAGTTAATTTAATTGTTAAATAAAGTGCAATATATTTTTTTTTGTAAGATGTTGACTAAAAAACATCACTATTTCTGTTTCAAATTTAATTTTAAGGTTTTTAGCGTAAAATAGGTTTTATAAATTCGAAATAATCCAAAATTACCCATTTTTGGGTCCAAAATTTTGGTTTTTGAAAATAGTCCATATTGATAGAGCTCGATGCGCTGATTTCAAAATTTCAAACAGAATTTAATTATCTATTTTCGTTCTTGAGATTTTTGCTCTCAAATTTGCACCACAAAAAACTGTGTTTTTTGGGTGTATCTCTAAAATGGGTAGAGATACAATCTCAATGATTATTTCAATCGATTCTACGGGCAAAGTTACATAAAGAAATGTTTTCTCCGCATATACGTTCTTTGGAACGATTCGGTGAAAAATGAGAAAAACCAAAAAACCGGAATTTCAAATTTTCGCGCAGAAACTTTTTCTCTCCAAACTTTTTCATTTTCTGGCCTTAAGTAAACATCGATGCGCTGATTTCAAATTTTCAAACCGAATTCAATTATCTCTTACCGTTCTCGAGATATTTGAGTTCAAAGTTAGACCTGAAAAAAACAGTTTTTCAGGAATAGCCCTGAAATTAGTCGAAATACAACTTTGGTGACCTCACCAATCGATTCTACGGGCAAAATTACATAAGTGTACCAATTTTCAGATTTTTATTCCAACGGATACAATTTTTAGATCGAAAAAACGAAAATGGCCAAAATCAAAAAAAACGCCTGATGAACCCCTTACGATTTTTTTCGATTTTGGCCATTTTCAGTTTTTCCTTTATAAAAATTGTACCCACTGGAATAAAAATCTAAAAATTGGTACACTTATGTAATTTTGCCCGTAGAATCGATTGGTGAAGTTGCCGAAGTCATATCTCGAGCCATTTCAGGGATATTCCTGAAAAACCAGTTTTTTCAGGTCTAACTTTGAACGCAAATATCTCTAGAACGGTAAGAGATAATTGAAATCGGTTTGAAAATTTGGAATCAGCACATTCATATTTACTTAAGTTCAGAAAATAAAAAATTTTGGAGACAAAAAGTTTCCGATCGAAAACCTGAAATTCCGATTTTTTCGTTTTTCTCATTTTTCACCAAATCGTTCCAAAGAACGTATTTGTGGAGAAAACATTTCTTTATGTATCTTTGCCCGTAGAATCGAACGGTATAATCGTTGAGATTGTATCTCTACCCATTTTAGAGATATAGCCAAAAAATACGCTTTTTTGAGGTGTAACTTTGAGAGCAAAAATCTCAAGAACGAAAAAAGATAATTAAATTCGGTTGGAAATTTCGAAAACAGCGCAATGAGTTCTATCAATGTGGACTATTTTCAAAAAACAAAATTTTGGACCCAAAATTGGGTATTTTTGGATTATTTTGGCTGTATATGAAAAATTTTACGGAGTCAAACTAAAAATTATAATTTTTCATGTTTAACTATGAGTGGAAATACTTTAGAGATGTAAAAATATTTTAATTTTTATTCGGAAATAATTGTATTTCATGGTTTAGATGTAAGGCATTAATTTCTAAAGTGAAAGTAGGATTTTTGGTTAACAATATGATTTACGAAGCATTTAAATTTATATAACAATTGATGGGTAAATATAACAGTTTATTAGCAACAATATTATAGTTTCATTTGCTTTCCAACTTCAAATAACAGTCTTTATAATTGAATATGTTTTTATTTATACTTGTTCAATATAACTGCAAATTAACAAATAGACGGAAGTTTTATTGTTAAATATAGTTCATAACAGTGCTTTTATTATTTACATTTTATAACTCAAAAAACCCTTTTATTTCAAAATTTTCATGTCAGCGATTTAAACATTTACAAGCGGTCTGTAAAAAATCTTTCAGTCTTAATATACATTTTTCTTGATGTAAATTTGAAGTCTCTCAGAAATAAAACGTTTTTAGATACAAAAACATTATAAATATTTAATGTACGTATAAGTATTAATACTAGTAACATTTAAGGTACAATATTTTACAGAGTACCATCCTATATAACTATTCTGTGCTAGTAGTGAAAAAAAAATATATTGTTTGTTTTGGAAAATGCTCCAGTGTCAATAATTACGTATTCATTTGAAAAGATAAGAAATTATCAACATTTTTTATTTTTTAAATGAGAGTTTGATGTCCACAATCCGTATTTATTATCTGTGGTCGTTTGCAGTTAATGGAGTATGATGAAGTTGTGATGAATACTTCTGTAATGGCGGAAAAAATTATCACTTTCCCTGTCCATAACTCGTTATTGTGCCCTAATGGCAGCGCTTACCAACAGCTTTCATAACTTCTACGGACTTCAACTCTTTTCTTTCTTCTAAACTCAGGCCTGACAGCCACTTTGCTAATTAACATTCTTCATTTACTTAACCAGGGCTACAATCACAACCGGGTAATTTATCATTTTCCAAAAGAAAAAAAAAATTGAATGTAGAATACTTGATTTTAAACTCGATTAAATTAAACGAAAATTGATGATAGACTAAAATAATATAGGTATATTACGGACTTATACTAAATTACATTTATAAGACATCTAGCTGATGTGGTGAGTGCACCATAAAGGTTTCTGATAACATTTATTATTTGGTTACGGAGTTACGGAGGTCAACGAAGTTTTACAGTAAATAACTATAGTCGAAATTTTTAAGCAGTAGAGAGACGTCATCAATATTTGTAACTAGATTATGACGTCACAAATTACAAAGTTTATATGTGCATTAGTTTAGAAAATGTGTTGCGTGTTGCATATGGCAATGCCAAATTTAATAACAACAAATAAAATGATAACATACCTCTCGAACTGCTTGTAGTCGCATTTGCAGTTAGCACTTGCGACTGCTTCGATAATGCTTTAGGCATTATTACTTACGCTAATAAAATAAACGTATAACAAGAAACAAAGAACACGAATACGTACAATTATAAGGAACAATACAACTTAAACGAACAAACAAAGATTTTATATTATATTATTTGACAACTCAATCAATCGGCGTGACAAGAAACAAATATATGTAAACATATTTTATTTGAGTCGTAGCCAACGTGTGTTAAAAAAAATACACTGCAATTATTATAAATAAATTGAAATGTCATTAAATACCTTATATTTTAATTTGAAATAATAGTAAATATCATAAATAAGTAATTTTTTTATGATACCTTTTTTTACTACTCGGTTTTCTAAATAAAAACATCTTTCGAAAATTTCTACAAATTTTATTTCGTTTTGTAACGTTTTTTTCAGGTCTATGACGTCTCTCTACTGCTTAAAAATTTCGACTATATCCTACTAGCAAGGGAATCATACGAATTTCATATATATTTGGTCGTCTGGCGAAGGTGAAAATTAATTACAAAGGTTACAAATAAATAAATCTGAACTGTCAAGTGGCCCACATTTTACAAATACTTTATAGGTATTAACATACCTAGCATAGTTATGAATAACATGTTCAAGTTTTTTAAATATTTGAAAATATCCGTTATCGCGGTTACACTACTGTTTCTATTTCATTTTTGTCGTTGGTTAGACGCAGATAGCATATGTACCCCTCTGTAAGACGTACGATAATAAGATCAACTACGGGAAATATATTGTGTATTTCTTTACAAGTATTTGAGCGATTATAGCTATTAACATACCTAGAATAGTTATGTGTATCATAACCACCGCAGATGTGAATTGAATTCCGAGCTCAGAGAGCGAGGATTTTAAGATATCTAAGGCCTGGTATGATTCATAACATCCGTAGTTTATTCAATAGTTTACCGGTTTCACATTATTAATAAATATTATTTTATAAAGTTCTCTTTTGAATAACGTTTTCGTGATAAAGTCTGTATTGGTTTGACATGATATGACAATTGTCCCGAATTATTTTGACAATTATGTAGGGTCATATTTTTTTCTACGACCACTATGAAAAATGGAACTTTTCTCATTTTTTATAAAGCTTCAAAGTTGCGAATTTCACGGTATTTGCCAAAAGTGCGCATGTGCAGTGTGGGAAATATCATTTCTCACAGTAATAGCCAACAATGCGCATGTATGTAGGTACTCTTTGTGAGGTTATCTGCGCCATATTGTTTCTTATGTCAAATAGCTTTCGGGCATGTATTTTTGTTCTGTAACGTTGAAAAGTGGAGTCGTAGAAAAATTATAATACCTATGCCACTCGTGCCGAATCGCCTATTTCCCACCTTCTGTCTGTAAAACATTTATAAAATCCTTAAACTATCTATTAACATTTGTCTGAAACACAGATGTCCTAAAAAGTTTTTATTTAAATTGAATTACAAGATGCATGTATTTTTGTTCTGTAGTTTTAGCAGTGTGGTCGTAGAAAAAGTATAATTTGCCACTAGTGCCGAATTGCCTATTTCCCACCTTCTGTGATTCCAGTTCTCGACTTCGCCTCTTACTGAAACTTTCACACCTCGTAGAGAATAGGCGACTTTCTGCACTTGTTGCACAATATACTATTACCATTCTAACTTGTTAAGATTATATAGTATACAATTATGACATGGTTACCCTACTTACTTTTGTTTATGTAAACAATAGCTTAATATCCTGAAACCGGTAATCATTATTTGAAGGTGCGAAAAATATAATAAGCAATTCGGAATGTAAGAACCTAATATAACTATTCTCGTAAAATAACATACCTTCTCGAAGGTTATAATATACATACATTACTTACAGATTAAATAACTCTTAACAAAGTAAGAATTTTATAAATATCTCGATTTAATACTTCAATAGTGACATAAATTATAGAAAAAGCTATAATATAGTTTGTAAATAAAATAGGCGTTAAAATTGTAATTCAAATATAACGTGTATAAAAATACCACAGTAATGCGTTTCTACAAATGAAATCAGTTAAGTAATGAATAAATCTCCAGGTGTGTAATTTACGTCTATTAAAATTTATAGCACGATAATAATAAGGCCTAGGTTAAACTAACATCTCACTTAATTCATTAAAATCTGTCAGAATCATAGTAATCAAGACCCCGAAAACATGCTGCATAATAATAACAATTTCCTTAATACCTCCCGTGCCATTACCATATTAACTCGCGGCCCATTTATTCAAATTACTCCACAAAAATCCACGAGCGCAGGCCCGCATTCAGGGTCATTCTCACTAACATATCCTTTAATACTTTACACTTCGGTAGCAGTAGCTTAGGTTTTGTTCAGTGTTTCCTCTAAGGTGGGCTCCTGTAAAATTTGTAGTAGATTGACGAAATAGCGACTAGATCATATTCGCTTACAAAAATAAAACATTGGCAGTCAAAATTAAAATTATTGTTATTATATTTGATATTTTACTTTTAAAATGTATTGTAAAAGAAAACATTATAAAAAAGGCCGTACAAATTATTACTATTTTGAAAAAGTACAAATAAATAAGAAAAAACTGCGCCCATCAATTGGTAAAAGAATCTGATGTGGCTAGCACATAACCTCTCTCTTGTTCTCTTTACATTTTTTATTAATGTATACACACGTTTAGTACGAGCTTATCCATTGAAGAGTCACTAGCCGATTTTTAGCATGATTCCAATACCTCTCTTACTTAGAGGCGAGAGGTAAAAATTAAAGGAAACGTTATTTTTGTGACGTGTTGATTTTTGAAGTAAAAATGGTGTTTACCTAAAAGTTTTACTCATTTACCCTAACCTAACTATGAATCAGGTTGGTAAATCTTAACTTGACGTTTAGGAAGGGTTGGGAAAAATCATGATTTATTTGAATAAACCAAAAACCATTGATTTAAAAAAAACAAATAAATATTTCTTTTTGATTTTTTTTTTAATTCTTTAAGATATTTAAGTGTTTCTTTAATTCATTTAAAAGCAATATAAATATTTTATTTCATAAACGAAAAGGAAATCTCTAATAAAACTTTTAGTTACACATTTAAATAGTTATATTTTTCTTCTGTTGTACGACAATTAAAGTTATAAAATATCATTTAATTTTAAGATATTATTATACACAGAACATATTTTAGTTATTAATATCATTTAATTTTAAGATATTATTATACACAGAACATATTTTAGTTATTAATAGTTTTGTAGCAAATAATTAAGTTTTTATTATAATTTGTTATTTTTATCTTTGATAAAAATCAATAATTTTTATTTAAAAAATCGGTTCATTTAAATCAGGCCAGCCCTGCTTTTAGGTAAACAAAGTTTTAAGGTAAATTTAAACTTGCCCTTATGGTACTGCCGATTGCAATAAAAAAATAGAGGTGCACAACTAGATGTTACAGCTAATCATTTCTGAGTTAGGCGAGAGACATACGTACCTACAAACATACGTACATAAATACTTACAGACGTCACGCCAATACATTAAAATGATAACATTGATTCAGGGATGGTCAAAATGAATATTTCCATTCAAATCTGAAAACCGAATTTCGCGCGTAATTTATCAACAACCATGTGTATAAACACCCATTCATATACACATATTGTTTGTACAAATAGCCACATATTTACACGAGTATTAAAAAAAGTAGGAAAATGTGTTGGGTTTTGATTTTACGTGATGGGAAATGATGGCATGGGCGCGGATGTGTAGCAATTATGTAAAATAAATTAGGGAAATGTGATTTGGCGCGAAGCTTTGATCCAAGAGGCCAGGGACGGAGTGAGGGGGACTGCCGCAGGGAAAGAAACGAGTTACTGGAACGAATGCTTGACAAATTTATGAGACACTGAATTTTTTGTGAGATTGTTATGTCAGGTTGAAAAATGTTCTCAGTAATAATAATCATTATTTTAAAATTCATGCTATTACAGCGAAATGTGAAATTTTTCACCACCCAAAGACAATATAATTGCATTGAGATTGAATAATAAGATAACTAGCAATAATTTAATAATTCAAAGTTCTGTAGTATATTCCTGCTTATTAAAATGCCCAGGAGTTAACTTGTGGTACATGCCCCCTGCGGTACAATAAGTTGTTTCCAAGAAAATCTTTGGACAGCGAAAATATTCCGTTTTTAGAAAGAGAGCAATACACTGTAACAATTTAAAAAATGGCAGTGTTGTCGACCAAAAATATGTGAAAATTCTAGTTGTTAAGATCTTTAAAATAAGCGCTGATATGCAACAAGTCCAGAAAGTGGCCTATTTTCCACAAGGAGAAAATTTTGGCACGAGACGAAGTCGAGTGCTGGAATTACATAAGATTATGGGAAATATGTAACTTTCAAGCTTTATATAATGTGAGAAAAGTACCACTTTTTATAGTGGTTGTAGAAAAAAAAAAATTTAAGATTTTTAAGCTAAAATAAAACGATGACTGCTACACATCTGGTAAACTCTCTGTATGATATAAATATAACATTACCAGCAATTTGTATTGGTATGTAATAATTAAAAATATTTGTACAAAAATAAATACTGATTATTGATTTTATATTTTTCGTATAATTATTGTACAAATCTTTTGCGTAATTTTTTTCCCGGATTCGTTCTATAGCAGCGCTCGCAAGCACGCGCCACAAAATATTTATTCGAGAAAATGGCGTTCCCACACTTGATGTGTAAATAATTATTATTAATTATAATCAAGATATAGAACATTTAATGAGTATTTTTTCAATTACTTAAACTACACTGCAAAATAGTTACAAAATGAAACACTGGGTTCAAACACTTTTCTCTTATTTTCTTTTACCAAACTAAATTTCAACAAATCTTACAAAGAATTTAATTTTTATTTGTAATAAACATCAAATAAACTTAAAAAAAATTTCTTTAGAGATATATAAGACCATATAAATTATTTATCTTCACGTGTTTATTTCTGTAATTTTCATTATTTAATAAAAATTATGAAAAAAAATGCCTTTTCTTGATTGTCTCGTTTTGAGGAAACAATAAACGATCACGTTAATCGTAACATATATTCGCGATAAAGAAGTTTGGTACACCTAATAATGGATAATAAGCTTTAGTTCTATACTTATCTATTTAATACATTATTACTCAGTCATAATTATTATATTTGATAGCTAGAATTTTAAGAATTGAATCCCATAACTCGCAGTTTGCTCATTTTGCCTGCGTTAACCACTAGCTTCATAAGAAAAAAGTAGCATATAAGAAGAATAGATTGTAGATTTTCAATAAATCCACTATCCCCTTAGCATATTGTTCTGGAAAGTTGTGCGTTTTTAGTGCTGAATCATCTCTTGAAAGTTTTCACAGTGGAACACGGAAACCGAAGCCGAGCTAGTCGAGGGAGTGAAAATATGACACACAGAGAGAATCTTCGTAAGCACTTCTACTTCTTGTTACACGACAAGGGTGTGTGGAACTGCATGGATGAGTTATGGCTCTTGGCTAGGTCAGGACTTTCACAGAATAAAACTATCATCGCCGCCTATATAAGAATAATTATAATTTTAAGGATAATAGTTGCCGAACAATAATATTGGCCATATTTATTTGGGAGTTTTTAAGTAACCTGGGGTGAGATTTTATAACTCGTAACAACTACAAATAACAACTGCATTTAATAAAATATCAATTATAAATGCCAAATCTCAAATGTCACCATGGCGGAAATTCAAATTTGCAATGAATTTAAGACATTCCTACATCAGTGTAGTCTTTTGTTCAGTGTTTTGTACATATGTAAAAGTATATGTAAGTACGTACCAACCATAAATAACCATTACTATTCTAAAATAGCAAGGATACTTTGTAGTTAATATTTGCAATTGATATCAAGTCCAAATGATAGCAACCGAAGTTATAGAATCCCACTCCTGGGTGCCTATTCTGTAACTTTTCAACGATTTGAAGTGTTATATTAATTGACATCTCCTGTCAAATATATAAGGTTGTAATCTTAGGAACTTTTGTATTTGAAAGTTTTAGTAAAATAATTTTTAAGTAGGCACTACTCCCTGGCACAACTGTCAAATTGTGCAAAATTATTTTTATTGTCAATTACGTACATTTGCATAATGCCAAGATTCTCTTTAGTAATTTTCACAAAATGTCATTACTCAAATTTCAAACAATACCGCCAAGCGCACAAATCAAACGTCAGTATAACACTAGTGAAATGAATGTAATACTACCCTTCGCGCTAGTGAATCGTTTACAAAATGAGTGACGTCATATTGCTCTGTTGCACTCAAAAACCGCTAGATGGTAATCAGATTATAACACTTTTAAATGCGTATCACTAGTGTTATAAGTTATAGAATCCCACTCTTGGTAGATTAATTATGTATACTTGTTTTATTTGAAGTAAGTCAGAACTGATCCCGCAGTTTGAGTTTGTTGTCAAGTGTTTGCCGTACTATAGAAACTTATTTAGTTACTTTTTAGAGTGTGTTATTGTCAGATTGTCAGTTGTTCTGGTGTTATGTGTGTTAACTATCAGAGTAGGCGTCTCATGATAATTTGTCAATTTCTTATCGTACTCAGAGAATAGAGATGACTAGGCTCAAGTGGTGAAATAGCGTAGAACAGAGACTAGCAATTAGTGGTCCAGTGAACGACAGAGGAAAACAGGAGCGATCGGAGAAAAAATCTACACTCAATTTGCGAGTCCGACCTTAAGATTTCAGTAAGGTGTATAGATGTAAAATTACATTTACTAGTTACAAAACTCGTCGAGATATAATATTTATTAGCAACGTTTTTTCGATATCTCAATTTTTTTCAGCAGTAGCAAAAAAAAACAATTAGTTTCGACATTTGTGAGTTGTCAACATTGCCATATAAAGGTCGTATTCATTTGGGACTTTTTGACCTAGTAGGTTAATTTTGTTTACTTGGTACATTTGAAGTTTGATGTTTTCTATCTTTGTTTACACATTACTTTCTCTTTCTATATCTATTAGTAGTTATATTTTTTCTAGGTAGAAACGGAAAACTTAAATAAATAATTTTAATAAATTACTTAAATTTACCGTTTAAAATTTTCACCAAGTATAAAATTTGATTGTTTCTTTGGTACCAACCCGGGTAAATTTAGGATTAGTTTAAATATGGCCATCATCACTAAAATGCAAATAAAACTTATTATGAGACAAGAACCTCAAATACTTGAGGCTCTGTTCCATATAAATATGTTGTGCCGAAATGACACTTCTACTCGCTATTTCATTATCGTTTCTCAAAAACTTTTCATTTTCTAGACTTAAAGTAAATATCGATGCGCTGATTTTAAAACCCGTAATCTTATTACTCCTTTTCTATTTTATTCTCTCGCTTTATTATCTAACTTTTATTTATTTTCAAAACCTATAACTCTATATCAAAGTTGTGTAGAGTTAAACAAACCAAACAATAGTATTAAACCAAAAATTGTATTGGCAGACGGGAAATATCCCAAAAATACTCATTTTTCAGCCCAAAATTTTGATTTTGGAAACTAGTGTACATTGATAGACCTTCACGCGTTGATTTCAAATTTTCAAACGAAATTTAATTATCTCTTTTCGTTCCTGAGATATTTGCTGTCAAAGTTGCACCTCAAAAAAGTGTGTTTTTTGGTTATATCTCTAAAATGGGTAGAGATACAATCTCAACGATTGTACCAGTCGATTCTACGGGAAAAGTTACATAAAGAAATGTTTTCACCGCATATACGTTCTTTGGAGCGATTAGGTGAAAAATAAGAAAATCAAAAAAACCTAAATTGTAAAATTTCTCTGTGAAACTTTTTGTCGTCAAAACTTTTTATTTTCTGGACTTAAGTAGATATCGATGTGCTAATTTCAATTTTTCAAACAGAATTCAATTATCTCTTCCCGTTCTCAAGATATTTGGGTTCAAAGTTGAGTTTTGCCAATACCTAAAAAAACAGGTTTTTTAGGTATACCCCTTTGAGGGTTAGGTTTAGGACTTCGGTGAATTACATAAGTATACCAATTTTTAGATTTTTATTACAAATGATACAATTTATAGAAAGGAAAAACGAAAATGGCAAAATCTGAGAAAATGGCAAGGGGTATACCTTAGATTTTTTTCGATTTTTGGCCATTTTCAGTTTTTTCCTTGTAGAAATTCTATTTGTTGAGATAAAAATCTGAAAATTGGTACATTTATGTAATTTTGCCTGTAGAATCGAATGCTGCGGTCGCCGAAGTCGTAAACCTAACCATTTAAGGTATATACCTAAAAAACCTGATTTTTTAGGTATATCTTTGAACTCAAATATCTTGAGAACCGAAAGAGATAATTGAATTCTGTTTGAAAAATTGGGATCAGCGCGTCAATATCTACATAAGTCCAAAACATGAAAAATTCTGGAGACAAAAAGTTTCGAGGTGAAAAGTTGAAATTTAGGTTTTTTCGTTTTTCTTATTTTTTACCTAATCGTTCTAAAGACCGTATATATGGGCAAAACATTTCTTTATATAATTTTTCCCGTAGAATCGAATGGTAAAGTAGTTGAGATTGTATCTCTACTCATTTTCGAAATATACTCAAAAAACACACTTTTTTGAGGTACAACTTTGAGAGCAAATATCTCCGAAAGGAAAAGAGATAATTAAATTCTGTTTGTAAATTTGTTATCAAAGTAGATAATTCTTTAAAAAATATTACAAACACAATTTTGTAAAATTTAAGAATTTTCGAGCTTAAAATTTGATATTTTCAAATATTTTTGGGCTTACGTAAAAATACAGCATCAGTGGTTTTGGGAATTGCTTTCCCTGTTGTTACTATATACATAAACTATTTTTCCAAGTAATAATATTTACAGTTTAGCTTGAACAATTTCTGCTTCATTGTGTGTTGGTAGTTTCGTTAGTTTAATTATTTTGCATGTGTTATCCATTATTATATTTGTATATAATACTGTTAGTTTTGGCATTTATTTACTTCGGAAATCACACGATTTCACCCGACAAGATGATGTCATCAATCTCCCTTCCCCCTTCCAACGATTCGAATCACACGGTTACTATTGGTGACATATGTATCAATTCTGAGACAAAGACTGTATAATTATCTTTTTTTAAAATCAAAATATGATTTATCTTCTCCATATTGTATATGCTCTGTATTTGCACACTTGACAGAATGGATACATAGTTTATATCCTTCCTAGAGTGGATATGAAAAACATCTGACTTGTCAATATCACAATATAATGTATTATTTTGAAAATGGAAAAAAATGCAAAATATCATATTAAAGAATTAGCAATTTCCTACAAGATATGACAGCTGCAATCATGCACGGTGGGAAACAGGTGATTCTGCACGAGTAGTACACTATACTTTTTCTATGACCACATTGCTAAACGTTACAGAAAAAAAATACATCTACGAAAACTATTTGACATAAAAAATAATATGAAGCAGGTAATCTCACAAAGCGAACCTTCATGCATACGCAGTGTTGGCAGTTACAGTGAGAAATGATATTTCCAACACTGCACATGCGCAATTTTGACAAATACCGTGAGAAATATCTTCTCAAATTTTAACTTACTCTTGTTGTACAATATACTAGAGTGGTGGATAAAAGTATGAAAACTAAAAAAAAAAAATACAATTTTTAGAATAGCCATTTACGAAACCAGATGGAATATGCCTTATTTTGAGTAACTTGTGTGATTTTGCGGAGGTCTCGCTTCGCAAATATCCTACCTTGCTTTGAAATTTGTAGCTCTTGTCTTGTTCTTGTCTTGCATTTTTTGAAAGACTGATGAAAGTCCAAGAAAAATACAAGACTCGTGAAACACTAATTCTTATATTTATGTCAGTGATATAGATAATTTTTATCAATGTTCTTACAATCTTCAAGACTTTACTTCTAGTTATATTTAATCAGGGTTGGGCTGATTTAGATCATTTGATCGAAATCGAGATTTAAATCATGATTAATTTTAATAAAAATCATTGATAAATAAAAATAAGTATTCGAATGTGTAACAAAAACTTCGGTTGCTATCATTTGGACTTGTTATGATATAATTGCAAATATCAACTATAAATTAAGTTTGTAATTCTCTAACAGTAATCATTATTTGTGGTTAATACGTACCTATACATATAAAAAACACTCTAGAAGTCTATAGTCATGTGAGATTGTCTTAAGCTCATTGTAAATTTGAATTACCACTATGGTCATATTTGACGTTTGAGGATAGAAATTGAAATAATAACAAGTACAATTGTTTTTTGTAGTTATGAGTTATAGAATCTCACTCCAATTTTGTTGAGATAAATAATTTTAGTTTTATTACAGATTTCGTTTTTGTTTATAATATTTTGTAAATTCTTATTGTTATTATAAGTATTGAATCAATTAAAACCTTTTCGTATATGAGTTCACGTGATTATAATGTATGTAGCAATATTTCTACCAATCTTTATGAGATTATTTATTTTCGTGCATTTCAATAATAAAATAAAGTATTAATATTTCTTTCAATACAATTAGAAAAGTACTTTGACAGTTAGCTATCTTTAAAAATTAAAATTTAATTTAACTTCCCTTCAATCCATTCCTCTCACTATTACACTACACCTGATCCTTCACCTCCTCCACCCCAGTTCCTCCGGTCCTCGTGCCTCCCCCGGAACACATGCGCGTCCCTGCAGCACGTGGCGAGTCGCGAGGCGGACTCGCGAATCTCTCGCCTCGCGGACAGCACTCAGTGGCCTACCGTCGGCGACGGTCACCACATCGCGGACTCAGTGCGGGAACCAGGGCGCCAAGTGAGCTAGTGAGTGATATAGTGGAGAGTGTTAAGTGTGGTGTGTTGTGGTTCGGTTTGGTAATTATGTTATATTGTTTATTAATTTGAAAATTGATAAACGTTTATGTTTAATTTGTGTTATTATTATTTAAATAAATGTAAATAATTTCTGCGGCAAAATTTTTAGGTTCATTTCAATTATAAGTTCTAAAATACAAATATTTAAAAGTTGATGAAAACTAACTACATTTTTTGAAAATAATTCAATTTGAAAATTATATTCCAAGTAATAAGAACCCTACAAAAAAATCTATTACATATGTCTAATTATTAGTACAGTTTATTAAATTTGAGTGAATATTCATAATAATAATAATAATATAATTAAATACACATAAAAACTTTTTGTACCTGTTATTAATATCTATATATTTTGGAAGTAATTAAATTTTAAAATTATTTCCCAAATAATAAGAATTGTACAAAAAAATCTTTTACATATATCTAATAATTGGTACGGTTTGTTAAATATGAGAATATATCTATAATATTCATAAAAATTAAAAATACATGTTACAATATATGAAGATGAACTCGTCGTTAAGAGAATAGCCTACCTATAGCTAAAGTATCGTTTATCAAATTTTGATTTTTCTGTAACTTTTGGTTAAATAAGAAAATGATTATCATTCCAAAAAATCACATATATTCTTACATGTTATCTTAACATCTGACTGATAATATATTATTTTCAAAGTATTTCGAAATTTAAATAAAAATAAAACATAAAATGTAATTTAATTATTCCTCTTTCTATAATAACTTCAGGATCCAAAATATAACCTAATATCTAATAATAAATGTAAATCGAAATTAGAAAAATATAAAACGTATTAATCTTACATGTGTAATTTTTTTTCACATTTAAGGATCACAAAGTTTAAAGGTGCAGGTATTTATTTATTTCGACGTTTTGAATCTGTATTTAGAAAATTTTCTTGAAATTTGAAACAAATATTTTTCAACAAATAAATAGGTAAAATCGTTTAATATTTTTTTTAATATTTAAAATTAATAGTCAGTAGTTAGACAATATATTTATTTTTTTATTAAAATTTAAAATTTGTACTAAATTTTGATCCCATATGTAAACCATTAATTTTGAGAATTAAAAAATATATTTTTGATACAAATTTATCATAACAACAATTCCTTAAAAATTATGACTCATTATTTTACCTTTACCTACATTATTAAATACACAAATAAATATGAAGCAATATAATTGTTTTCATATTATAATATTTTGTAAATTATTATTATTATTATAAATATTGAATCAATTATAACACTATCGTATATAAGTTCACGTGATTATAACGTTACAGCAATATTTCTACCAATCTTTAAGAGATTATTTATTTTCTTGCATTTTAATAAGTAAAGATTTTAAATTAGAAATTATAAAAGATACCTTACGCAAGGATTTTAAAAAAATGTGGAATCTTTTCAATCCACAATAATGCCAAAATCGTATACATATTCCATACGAATACAAAAGCCGTTATAGAAAGAAAAGTTGACGTTACAGAACGATAATTAAAAATTTAAAAAAATTAACACAAATTATCTTCCTGTAAACCAATTATGTTTTTTATTTTTTGAAATAAGTAAGTAAAATAATATTAAATACTTCTATTGTATAAATTAATTTCATTAAATACAGCAAAAAGTAAAATTGTTCTATTTTTGCGCAGATAATTTTGATGATTAATACAATTAAATTGAATTGAAATTCATTTTGAAAACATCTTTAAACTGTGTACGTGTAAATAATGCATAAAATTTTAATTAAATTTATTTGTACACACTGTACAATAATCTGAGATATATAAATTAGTTTTTTTTTATATTTGTGAAAAATGTAAAAATGTGACTGGTGTAGATCTTTATCGTGTACAACTTTCATTTTGCATAGTTTCGTCCGAGTGTATATGTAACATTTTTACCTAAAATGGAAATAAGAAACTAACATTTTGTATGTTTGTTAGAAATTTGGCCTATTTGAATTCCAAATTTATATGTTTACTACCTCATATAAATCTTTCATTTATACTATTTTGTATTTTTAAACTACTCTGGTTATAATTAATTACAAAAATATTTACTATTAAATTGATAAATATACCAGTCTTTATTTTAGAAATAAATATTTATTTTGTAATTAATTTTATGAAGTGTAAACTATAAATAGTTCATTATAGTGAATAAAATTGAAACTAAAAATTTATGGTTAGATTTTTGTTTCAATAATTGAAATAATAATGAACAGAACTTGCCCCCATAAAACAAAATTTATTTCCTACTTCTATGATTTTCGCCTACGTGTTAACCATTAGCGTCCGTGAACCAGGGCACTTTTAAAATATATCGTGACGTATTACCACCTTCTGTGATCATAACCGTACATCAAATAAAACTTGAGATATTAAATGGAGAAAAAGACAAGAAATCCAGAAATTTTGCGAAGATCTGCCCCTTATTCTACGCCTCTGATTAATTAATTGTCATTTGGGATATTTACGGCACTTGGAAAGTTTTGAGTTCTTAGCAAAAGGGCTTTAATTTTTTCATTAACAAACAATGAAAAAAGTTTTATTTTAAAAATTATGAGGTCTTACAATTAAATTCGTATCCGCCCTGTTTCTTACATGAAATAACACTTGAGGTACACTTTAGATATTTATTAAAAAAGTTGTATAAAATTGAAATATAGGTACTGGAGCAAAAGCGTCAGTAGAAAATACGTAAGTGTACAGTATTTTTTGTATTATTACAACTTAAATCTGTTGATTTCTATCACCTAAACAACGTCGGAAATCCCAACTTTTCACGTCTGTCCCAGATTAGCGTGCAGGAAATTTAGGAAAAAACACTCCTATTTCTAAAGCATTAATTCAAAAACTATATTTACAATAAAAAATATAATGTTTCTTAACAATATTCGCTAAGAATAATAAAAGAAAGTAGTGGAATATTGAATGAAATTTTGAATAATATATTTAGTGCACATAACCACAAAACACTGTATGTATATGGTAAATAAAAATATTTGTACAAAAATAAATACTGATTATTGATTTTGTTTTTCGTACAAAAATATTGTACAAACCTCTAGCGTGAACATTTTTCCCGGATTCGTTCTATTGCAGCGGTCGCAAGCTCACACCACAAAATACTCATCCGGGAAAATGGCGTTCCCACACTTGATATGTAAATAACTAATATCGATTAAGCCTTTGTTTATAGAGACAAAAATAAAGCTGGGTAACTAAGTCAACCTATCAAAATAACATGGAACAATTGGATAATATAATTGTAACCATATTGTCACATCAACCCATATGGACTTGATCACGAAAGTGTCATTGACAACAGAATTAAAAAAAAAATATTTTCGAAATCGATACTAAAGTACAAGTTATCACTCCGCGAATTTAGACAAAGTAGTAAAACTTTACAGACTCTTATGTCAAAATTTGACTTTACGGACTCATCTGTCAAATTGAATTAACATATAATAACAACAACAAATAATAGTATTATATTTTTGCAGTTTATTTTAGCACTACCGAAAATAACAAATATATCATTGGTGAATTTATTTATTATTTACCTTCGATAATAATTTATCTAATTTCATGCAGACGACGTCTAAGCAGGTGTAAATATAAATGAAAATTATAAAGAAATATTAAATTTGACAATTTGACAGTACGTTTGCTCTCACAGCCCATCCCCATGTCAATAGCTAGCTGACGTTTTACAAACACATCACGCTATATATTTAGTTTTTAATTAATAATTTAATGATTTCGGAAAAATATAATGTATATCTAAGTACCAAAGTACCGATAGACGGAGCAGTAAAACTGTTAACTTGCGTATATTTTACAATAGTTCAGTTGTTATTCACTTGTAAATAAAATTAAAATTTCAACCTTATTCTGTGTCTGTTGTGTCAAAACAATAACACAATTGTCAATAATTTTAAACAATGAATCAAAACTGACACTTGTAAACTTTTAACTGGTTAGTAGCTTGTAAAGGTTAGTTAGATTAAACAGGTCAAATAAACGATGTTTTACAATTTACAAGTAACAAAAAAGTAATTTACAATAAGATTTGTTTTGAAGTCATCGTCATGGAAACCGTTGTCTTGTTTAAAGTTTTGTTTTTAATATTTGAGGTTAGAAAATGAAGTCGTTTGTCTGATTGTAAGCGATCATCAATTATATTTAATTAACAATTGAATATACCTGAATGACTTGATCATTCTTACTGAACAAACAATTGAATTCTTAGCATATGTTGAATGTTTAGATAATTATACTTGCAATTGTTACTGTTCCCTTGACAGCAGTAGAGGATAATTGTTTACACAGAGTACTTGGATTCTTCCTTATGACTTTTTGTTTTTCCATAATGGGTTTTTTGTAAAGAGCTGTTACTGGTTGTACTAATTGGTGGCTCGGAATTTAATTTAGATAATACGTTCATTATTATTTCAATATTGATATAATGAACTGAAGAAAATAAAAAGAGTACATATTTCAAATGGTTGGGAGCTGCTCTGGTATCAGTTCATTAAAATGTTTGATTGAATTTATTGAGTTATCAATTATGATCATACATTATTAATTTCTTACCTGGGCAACGACCAAGCGTTATTTCATTTTACTATTTTTACTTCCTTGTAACGAAGTAAAGGAAGTACTGTAATTGCGAAAAATTTCGGTTTTTATATTTCTATGGAAATATCCACTTTTGCTATCCCTGAATCCATTTTGACTATCCCACATAATTTAAAAATGATTAGCCATAAAATTATGAAATTTTGTATATGGGACTGCTATAACATCTAGTTGTGCACCTCCCTTTTTGTTCCAATCGTATCCAATACATACATGGTTTATTCAATAGTTTACCAGTTTTACGTTATTAATAAATATTATGAAAATTCCCCTGTGAGTAAATTTTCGTGATCAAGTCTGTATGGCTTGATATGACAGCTGTATTATCTAATTGTCCACGTTATTTTGTCAAATCTGTACGGTAATATTTTTTAGTTACCGTGCTTAGTTTTGTCTAAGTAAACAAAAGCTTAATATCCTGAAACCGGTATATGAAATATTTCTTTCTTTACAAGTTTTTGGACAATTAAAATATTTTTTCTGCAACTATCAAAAAATGTTAACATTTTTATTGTGATAACAATACATAAAGTAGGCAATTATTTCACATGTGTTAGGTTATCTTGACACCGTGCGCGAAGTATCTGGGAAAACGTTTTTTCACAATGAGGGAAAACATTTCTTCACTCAACTTATATAGATAAATAAAAATATTATAATTAATGATGTAAATTAGTTGTAGAATATAAATTGTTTGTATTTTGTACCCGAAATATTTTTAGCGCTTGAGATGTCATTTTTTGACCAGGTACTTCGCGCACTTAATACAAAATAATTATTGTGTAATGCAATAATAGTAATAAAAAATTTAATAAAATTTTCAAGAAATGATCTATTTTTCGCATTATTCAAAAATTATTAGCCGTAGAATGTTTAAATTTTATTTATGTAGTTACTGCATACTGCATCTAGTTCTGCACCTCAATTTTTGTTCCAATCGATCTTTTCAAAAGGGCAGTTTACTTTTGACAGTAACTTAATAACAATAATAATTTGGTTGGCTTTTAATTTTTTAGTAAACATTTGATAATAAATTGACATTGACAACTGTCAGAATATATTCCTGAGAAATATGTACGAAATAAATTAAGACAAACCTCTTTCTTTGCAAGTTTTTGAGGGATTAAAATAATTTTATGTAGTACAATAAGGAGTAGTGATAATTTTTGTAATAAAGTTTTTAAAAGATGATCCACTTCTAAAGGAAGTTCAATGATATGAACCAAACGGAAGTTGAAGAATAATTAATCGAAGAATGATCTCACTTTGAAGTGAATTAAGTTTAAATGAAGTGCAACAAAAAATGTATATAATTTAGCATACAATGATGTCATGTGGTGTCCAAATCAGATTTTTTTAATGATCGAATATTTCCCTTAATATTTATTAAAATCCACGTTAGCGCAAAGAAAATTAATACCTTCGAATTCTTTATTGAATATATCTCGTAGAAGAAATGATTGGGCTGAGAAAAACAAAGCAAAGAGTAGCAAACCGTTGAGCAAGTTCGCGAATCACGGATAGCGATTGAGTTGGCACAGACGTAGTCCTGAAGTCGTAGACGTAAATAGTCTCCCTCTGTCGGTAATAGCCGCTTGACGCTATCTGTCGCTGTCGCCATCGCGGACTAATCATGGCTTTGCCATTCAAACCCAAAACAATCGTTAGCGACCACAAGTGGACATTCCAGGGTTACCTTGCAAATTCAACAATTAACTTCAACTTAGTTTCGCTGACTGTTCCTGTGTACACTTGCACTTTTCCTACTTGGAAGATATTAGCTTTGTTCTAAGACATATACGAGGTAGTTACACTATTATCTTCTAATTTGTAACTTCTAATTTTTTCATGAAATAGGTGACTATTGAGAATAATAATAAAATATAATATATAAAATTTTAATCGCCCAAAAACTTGTAAAGATATTATTTCATTTAGCAGTTTCAGGATATTAAGTTTTTGCTTACATAGACAAAAGTAAGTAAGGTAACTAGGTCCCATGTAATTTTGACAAGTCAGTATAGTTATAGTTATTTACATGCGAGGTGGGAAATGTTTCAATTCAGCCGAGGGCTTATATATATTACCGAGAGGCGAAGCCTCAAAGTGAGATATAGCGCGAGGCGAAATGAAACTCCCACCGAGGTATGTATACTATTTTATTCACAATCATACGTACAGTTAATTGTTACATAAGGTTTTTTTTGACAACTATTATAATTTGTTTTAACCTATTTTATTATAGAGATTTATGATAATGTTACTAGGCAACCTCTACATAAATACTTCCAACCCAAGAGATGGAATGACTAACTTCCAAACCTCCAAAAAGATAGGAATCGGCATATTACTAAAATTATTGTGAATAATAAATATTATCGTACAGATTTGTCAAAATAACGTGAGACAATTGGATATGTACAGCTGTCATTTCAACCCATACAGACTTGATCACGAAAACGTTACTCACAGGAACATTTTATAAAATAATATTTATTAATAACGTAAAACCGGTAAACTACTGAACAAAACAGGGATGTTATGAATCATACCAGACCTTAGATGTCTTAAAATTTAATTGATATCTGCGGCGGTTGTGATACTCATAACTTAAATTATTATTTTTATTAAGTTTTTGTGAAAAGTTAAGTGTCATTTTGAAATAACCGATTGGAACAAAAAATTGAGGTGCCTAACTACATGTTCTAGCAATTCAATAAACCAAATTTCTACATTTTACGGCTAATCGTTTTTGAGGTAGGCGAAAAATTCAAAAAAAATGCTTTGAGCAACGTAAAAAATGAAAGTGCACAACTAGATGTTATAGCAGTCCCATATACAAAATTTCAAAATTATACAGCTAATCATTTTTGAGTTATGCTAAATACATACATACGTACAGACGTCACGCCGAAATTAGACAAAATGGATTCAGGGATGATCAAAATTGATACTTCCGTTGAAACTTGAATGTTTCGGGATTACAATAATTGCTTTACTTTATACAAGGAATTAAAGATGGTATAGTTTCTGAATAAGTTAATTCCAATTCATATTTTTTATTAATACCTTACATTAACGAATAACGACGTAGCACAATATACCTATAAATATTTATAGGTATATTCGTAGCACAATAGGTGAAAGAAAAACAGAAATAGAGTCTGTTTTTTCCAGTTGATACCCACGTCATGTGAACATGAAAACACTTAATTAAGTGCTATAAGTTTATGGATACAACGCGTATTTATGTGCTGAATTTACGGGTGTAAAGCGGTGTTTTTCATTAAACGTGGAATGTTTAATTACACATATTAAAAATGTTCCACACAGTTCTTGTAAGAGACCACCGGCGTGGTTCGCACCTGGTTTATGGTAATTCACGAGCTCACCTGACAACCAATAATCATCAACACTGCAAATTATCTGAAGATAGCGACAATGGTTACCATTTTTAACCGATAATTTGGAAAGATGTGGTAACATTCCAGAGATACATTTTATACTAAAAGTAACATTTATTTTGGCTCGGTCATAATATTATTATTATTATTATTACTATTACAGTTACTATTACTTTAGTTAAAAAAATTTATACTACCAGTGACAAACCGAAAAGGGACGCTAGTTTTAGGGAATCTATCTAGATATAGACTTCTCTTTTTACTTCGTTGTGATTTCAACGTACCTTTCTATCTACGTACGTATCTCGCATAACTAAAACAATGATTAGCTGTAGAATGTTGAAATTTTGAATATGGGACTGCTATAACATCTAGTTGTTCACCTTCCTTTTTTGTTACAATCTGCATTGCCAAAAGGACACTTTGCTCGTAGTGTTTTTTTTTTTTACTTTTCGCATATCTCATAAAAACCAACTTTCTACAAAAGCTTTGGCAAATCAATTAAATATCAGCAAAAAATCTGTATATCGATTATTAAAAAAAGAAAAATTTCATTCGTACCATTTTCAAAATCACCAAGAGTAAAGAAACAATGACCATGAAAAAAGATTTGCCATTTGTTAACTACTTTTTGAGAAAATTAGTACAGATCCAAATTTCAAGAACAAAATTTTATTTACTGATGAAACATACATATGTACAAAATATCTCTTTCTTTACAAGTTTTTGTGCGATTAAACCAAGATTGTGTAGCGCAATAAGAAATAGTGATAAATTTTGTTTTATATAATTTTCAAAAGATGATCCTTTTCGAAGAATGATCTCACTTTCAACTGAAATAAGTTTAAATTAAAAAAAAATGTGTATAATTTAGCGTACAATGAAGTCATGTAGTGTCCACATCAGATTTTTGGTTATGTGATGGCCGAGAAGTGTAAATTATGAATTATATTTCACTGTCTTGAAATATGGGTAATACAATTAATTGAAAAAATTGAAATAATGGGGATAATTAAATAATGATGATAGATACAACAGGTTATAGTTCTAGTTATTTTCCTATTTTTAAAACTTCTACTCACGTATTGTACCTATTATTTGACAAAAATATTTTACTGTATTTGATATTAAGTATTCAAAGCAAAATTTCTTATTATAAAATGGTTATTGGTATCTGTAAATGCGTTCCAGTGATTGTGAAACAGAAAGAGTACACTGCCTCTAAGAATATTGTGCCACGGATGAAGTTGAACTTTAAAAAAAATTATAGCCAATCGGACGATGTGTTTTTTTTTTATTGGGAAGAAAAATATAAATATCCGGCTTTGTCGAAATAAAATATGCACGCCCTCAATTAGACACAAGTTAAAGACAGTTTAATCTTATCATAAATTTAATTCCTCCCAAATCCTCGACTTCCTCGAACGTGCTCGAGGAATTTACTGCTTCTTGCAATGACCTTGAGTCCCCAGCACATAAATTACAGGCCCGGACTTGAGAGGACCAAAACGCTGACTTTCGGCGAAAATTACTGCAAGCGACAAGCAATAACCGTACGGCAATTATAATTTTAAGCAGGTTTTCGCCAGAAAAAAAGCATGTCCACTTCGACGTCAACAAGAAATGTTTCCGGGGAACACTTGATTGTTTTTTTGCTTGAAGCGTACAGCGAGCAATGGTCTGGTTTTTACGGTTTTTAAAAAGACTACTGAGTTCGAATCCCAGGAATCTAAATACTTAATGGGATTCAGATGTGTGCCGGTATCTAGTGGATAGAATTAATGATTTTGGTTCTAAGCTGTTTTGTTCAAATTCTGCTCTGTTCTTTACAATCTATTTTTCTTAGCAAATAAAAAATAATAATAATGTAGCATACCCTAAGTATTTATTAACGTGAAACATTGAATTTATCATATCTATAGTTACGACTTGATATTTGATTGACAATAATGTATATTTACTTATCTCATTTAAAATGAAACATAGGAACGAATTTAACATTTAATTAACTTAAGAGGAAATGGTAGAATAGTATAATGGTCTTCTAGATCACTCGGTAGTAGTTCAGCCGAATTAACGAATAACGAATATTCGGTGAAATTTGAACCGAATATTCGGTCGAATATTTATTCTGAAATGCTTACCCAATTTTCTGTTAAGTTAATTTCTTTTTTTGATTATTTAAATTTAATTATTTCAGTATCAAGAACTTTACCGTCAAACAATATAACAAGTATAATACTATACAGGGTGTTCCATTTAAGCGTGCCACCATTGCTATCTCGAGAACTATAAGAGCTAAGAGGTTGGTTAAATTAGCAAAGAACCACCATTTTACAACATTAATACAATGAGCAAAACAATTTTTTTTTCGACCAGTGGTTTTCAAAATACGAGACACAACTTTCTTATTTTAAATGGGAACATATGTTTATTTTTAGATTATTCGATAGAGTATTGTTTTCTGAATTCAACGATATAAACATATCATATGCTAATAAAAAAAATTTTTTTGACCAGTGGTTCTCAAAATACTGATCACTTTATTTATATCTGGCTGAAATAAGAGTGCTATGGTTAGAAAACATACACATATTGTTCTGTCTAACATTGTTTGATTATTTTTTGTTAAATTTTATGTTCTTAAACTGTCAGTTTTAAGAAGAAAATGAATTGTTTTCTATCCAAAGCACTCTTATTTCAGCCAGATATAAATAATATACATATAAATCTAACATGCATTTTTCTCAGTTATTTTGTTATATTAGCATATGATATCTTTATATCGTTGAATTCAGAAAAAAATACTCTATCAAATAACCTAAAAATAAACATATGTTCCCATTTAAAATAAGAAAGTTGTGTCCCGTATTTTGAAAACCACTGGTCGAAAAAAAATTTTTTTTTGCTCATTGTGTTAGTGTTGTAAAGTGGTGGTTCTTTGCTAATTTAACCAACCTCGTAGCTCTTATAGTTCTCGAGATAGCAATGGTGGCACGCTTAAATGGAACACCCTTTATAATACACATATAATAAATATAACTATATAACAAATTATTTACTCTTATTGTAGATACTTTAATAATAACTAAACAAATGTACACTTTTTTGAAAATTTATCTATATATTTACATATTTAACATAACAAAACAACGTTGTATTTAAAATATGCCGAATACGTGGAATACCGAATAGTGAAAATATTGTTAAATAAACCGAATACCGAATAATTATTCGGCTTCGGTCACACCTCTATTATAGAGAAATAATTATTTTTCCAAAATGTGAACCATCTCATCTTTACTTACCCTAATTTTCCAAATTTGACGAAAATTGTAATATTTGTGCTTTTTATGAGAACGTACAAAAGAAAATCAGATAGATAGTAGTAATAAGAAAAATTATTAAATTTAACATTTTAACAACTTGATATTTCAAGCCAAAATAAATCTAAATCTACGGCACAGTATTCCTAAATGGAACAAGGCCTCAAGTACCTAAACCTCTTGTTTCATGACAATTTTACTTGCAATTTAATGGTATAAGTTTCTACTAAAGACTTCCTTATAGTCTGAAGATTGGCAAAGATGGGATTTGAACCTCGTGGGATTTGAACCCCAGATCTCACATCTCTTTTAATTCAAGTCGCTAACCACTCAGCTATTAATGCTCGTGTATTTATATAAGTAAATAATTCTGAATCTCATAAAGACTTTATGATATATTTATGAAAGTAATTAGTTTATTTGGCCAACCATTTATTAGTACTTACGAGTATAAACAAACACCGTAATAGCTTGAATTTGGAGAATGCATTTTGGGCGATAAATCCGTTTATATTATAAATATTTGGAATGAAACAGACAGCTGGAACTACAGTGCAATGAATTTAAAGCAAAGTTTAAAAAAGGACGTCGTAACCTGGTTTGCAAGTTCGTCTGCAGACGCATATCGCCTTGCATCACTCACAATCAAACAAGATTTCATTCTTTTACTGCGCGGGAAATACTAGATACTACAACGTAAATGCAGGAAGTTCTTACCTTCCAGTTCTAAACTTCATATATGTTTAGTACCTAGTTACGGAATTGCAATCCAAATCGATGTTTTCAAAAATATGTAAATGGATACTTACAAGCTCAACTTTCATAATTGACTCTACTAAACCTTGTTCACCAGTTTTATTACACAATAAAATAATTCAGAATTTATCCAATTTAGAAATGATTTTTTTATTGCATGTTAGTAGTGATTTGGGTGAAATGAAATATTTCTGGAATCTCGCTCATCTCGTCTCGGGCAAGACGAGAACGATTTTAAAAACAAGACAAAAAAGAAGATTTTTGAATTTCAATAATTTCGCTGAGATTTCTCGAGGTTTAAAATTATGTTTCTTGAAATGTCACAAGTTAGAAATTAGAAGTAGAAATATAGGTACTTCTATTGGATTTATATATACATTTTTTCTGTGATTGACTAGGTTGCAGTTTAATTTCTACGCCGCCGGAGTAAAAGTAAAATAAACATGTATCCATAGGAAGTGAGTAGAATCTGTGAATAAGAAATAACTTATACAATAGACTCCTGCAATGTTGTCCTAAATGTGACTATAGAACTATATAGATATCCTAAAAATGAAGTTTTTAAAAACCTCAACAACTAACAAATTTAAATTAATAAGCTAAAATTTCCATGCCTTATCTAACATTGTACCATTAAAAAAAAAGAAACCAGAATTTTCATCATTTTATGAGTTATGCATTTTTATATGACTATCTGGTACACAGAAACAGAATGTAAAAATTAAAGAAATGCGCTCGTGCTTCAACTTTCATACTCAATATGCAATAATAGCCTTATTACACAAATATCCATTAAAATATATGCTATTATAACGTTTATTTATTTGGGTGATGTGTAAAATAATTGAAAAACTTAAAAGACTTAACACAACGACCATTTACTTAAACACTTAATACTATGCAATATTTATTTAGAAGATATTTATATCACCAGTTATTTATTTATATTACTAACTATTTATTTATTTCTACTTTACATGTCGCTGACATGCACAGATCGACACTGACTTTCTTCAGTGACGGTCTACACACTCTGACCAATACTGGTTTTCATGAGCCGCTCGATACGACCCTTATATACCTGCCGCCGATTAATCTCTAGAACGTTCCAGAGTCTTCCGGACTCTATAAAATTCCCGAACAATAGCGGGGTCACTCCTTTCCCACTTGACCTTTAACGCGACTATCTGCCCAGACAGGTCAGCCGTGATGACTCATCTGCGGTGAGTGTCGTTCGTTATACCCGGGACACACGACGAAAGTTAATGATCGTTAACAGTTAATACTTAATTTAGTAGCCATGTGTCATATGATCATTTAGGTAATGATCATTTCAAACTTCATAACGTGGAAAGTGCCGATGAAGTTTAAAAACCGATGATCGGAAGCTTTTTGTTGTCATCGCAACTCGAATAACAGTTGGGGTTGTTGATGTTGAGGTTAATGTTGATATCTAGTTAAATTATTCTTATTTGTGTTGACGATTGACAATGAAGTATAGTGGCATGGATAATACTCTAAATTTAGAAACTACTTCGGTGTCTTTAATGACTCTCTATCTTCTTTTTTGTCAAGGGTACATTCTTAGATGAGGTATAACATAGAGATATGGCACACTCCTATAGCTACGTACTACTGAGTAAGCAAAACATGTATGGTCGAGAATCGCCTAACGCCAGCTGAGTAGTGCACACTTACAGTTAAACGAACGAAATATTGGTCATAGTGTTAATCACCTATCCTCATTATTTGTTTGGTTGAGTTTTCCATATAACTAAACCACTGGTTCACTGTTCTTACACTGCTGGCTGCAAGCGATTTTAAACCTTAGATCTTTCGACAATATATTTGGGCAATGCCATATTTCTATGTTATACCTCACCTAAGATTTATACCGTGTGTCCCCGGCATTACACTATAATTCATCTGAATCTGTTAAATTTATTAAAATACTAGTTTTCATCAACTTTTAAATAATTATTTACATAAATAATTATTAAAATACTACATACAAATATATTTTTTAGATTTAAAACTGTGTACAACAATGACTTAGTGAATATTTAATACACAACTAATTACCATTATAAACGAAAGTGTGACCATCCTACTGAACTGGCAATGTCTATGCCCCGGTAATGTCGTCGCTGTCCCGCGCCGCGTCGTGGCCGCTGCTGGGGGGCCCCGGGTCGGGGGCGCCGGCGCCGGGGGCGGGCCCGGGCGCCTCCCGCGCGGCGTTGAGCCACGCGCGCCGCCTGCTGTGCCGCCACTACTACCTGGAGGGCGGCTGGGGCTGGGTGGTGGCCGCCTGCGCCCTGCTGGTGCACGTGCTGAGCCACGGCACGCAGCTCGCCGCCGCCGTGCTCGTCGCCCCCGCCGCCAGGAAGTTCCACGTGCCCGAGCACCACGCTGCTGGTAAGGAGATGGTGCTTGTAGTGTAGGTGGTAGGTGGAGTGAACTATAATAATAAACGTGCTGTGGTACCTCAGTATAAGTCTAGTTTGGCATAAATAAGTGCAATTTGGTTAGTGTTGTCATCGACAAGACAAGGCAAGACTTGACTAAGTCTGTCTAAATTAAAAAGTCTTATCTAGATATTAAGACTCTAGACAAGGACAGATAATTATTCGGCAGCGTTGTTTTTCTATTTTACAATCTCTGTTTTAGCACAGAATAGGTTTATACAGAAGCGACAGTAAGACAAGGAAACGAAAATTAGAGAGAGATGGGAAAACCCAACAAATTTAAAGGGCTTATTGTTTCAAATCGGAGAGTTTCCTCACATCCTAGGGAGAGATGGGGAAGGTACAAATTTAAAGGTCTACACAATGCTTCAAGGTCATAGAACTGAATAGTGTCGCTTCTGTATGTAGCTATTCTGTGGTTTTAGCTCTGATGGAACAAACTTCGAATAAATATATCATATATACACCCAATGGCACATATCCAGATCTTGTCTTTACCTGGTTCTTTAAGCCTTCTTTAGGAAAAGGCTGTCTCTATGTTTAATGAATGTGTCTACTGTCTAAGTAACTAACTTATATTAAACATAATGATCTTACTAAAAATCATCAACCGACGGATGATGCCTCGTTTTCTCTTTAGATATTTAGATTAATCTAAGTGAGAACGATTTGTGACTGGAGAATGGATTGATGTTGAGAAAGATAAAAACCGAACCCTGAAGAAGACTATAGAGTAGTCGAAATGTTGGTTAGGTATTTGCAATAATCTTTTACACACTGACTACTGTCCGATTTTTATCTTTCTCAACATCATTTAGATTAGAATTTCATCAAGTCAAGTAGCTGGATGTTTTAAGAATTACTTGACTTCACTTAAAAATCAATCTTTTCTTAATTTCACTATTTGGCTTGACTTGATTTTCTATCATAGCGAGCTGGGATTATAGATTCAACCATTACGAGACGTTGCAAAATCTTGTCTTGTCTAGAAATTGCAAGACAAGGCTTGACTAAGTAAAAGTCTAGATTAAAATTTACAGCCTTGAAAATTTTCTAGATTTTTCTCGTCTTGATCTAGTATAAGAAAGTTTTATCTTGATAAACGAGACAAGACAAGAGTCTAAAAAGTCTAGATCTACACGGCAACACTTGATATATGTATTGTTTGGATTCTAAATATATTGTTTGGTGTGCGACTTTTGTTTCAAAACCGAAACAAGCAGTAATAGCATTATCTGGACTGACTAGACAATGTCATATTTCCGAAACATCTATTCTTTGGACAGATTTTTTCTTCCTTGAATGAAGTTGATTTTACAAAATTTTCTTAGGGGAAAAATTTTCTATAATAATAAAATTACAAGAAAATAGACATATCAGAGCAAAAACTTCAAAATGCTCTATTTCATGGACCAACTGAAACCAACATTGCAGAGCAGTGAAAACTGTTCCACAAAATGCGCTAGTTCTGATTCTGAAGCAGCCAAATCTGCTCCAAAATTTGGCCTGGTTTCGACAGACCTAAAATTAGTGCAAACATTTCTGAGAGATGTAATTCCCGACCCACTGAAATCAGATCACAATCGAGAGCAGCCGAATCTCATTCAGAATGTGCTCTGGTTTCAGCAGGTCAAAAATTAGATCAAACGCTGAAGTGTGCTCCCTGACCTACTAAAAACATTGCATAATCCGGAGCAGCCGAATCTGCTCCAAAATGTGCTTTGGTTTCAGCAGAACTGAAATTAATTAAGTAATCACTTCTGAGAACTCTAATTCCTGACCCACTGAAATCAGAGCACAATCCAAAGTAGTTAAATCTGCTTCAGAATATGCTCTGGTTTCAGGAGACCAAAAACTAGGGCACACTCTGAAGCGTGCTCTAATTCCCGGTATCAGATAGCCTGAAAAGCGGTCTGGCCAGACCACCAGAAAGGCCATTTTGCTGTTCTCTTAAATTATATAACTCGAAGGTCTCTGACATAGTGCGACATGATCGGTAAAAATTACGATCAAAATCTGACTAGAATATCTAGTAAGAATATAAAAAAAAGTATAATGTGAGACGAGCTTAAAAATTACATTTTGGTTTTACCTCGAAATATTAAATTATCTAATAGTGCCATGTATGAAAATTGTATGCACTTGTGATCCACGAAGATCTAAAGAGGCAAACTGATTGCAAATTTTTGTAGATATAAAACTATTAATAGTATACTAGCAAATAATTTGGTATGTTGGTTTTCTTGTTTGTTCAAATCAAAAATGGTTACATACGTCAGTGTGATACATTCAGTATTAGCATTTATTTCATATGCAGTGCGCTATGTACCTAAGATATCTGTCTTAGATAAATTAGCGTGGTCAGGATTTACTGCAATTCAATTTAGCAGGATTGTAGGATTACATGTAATCCTGCGCATACATGCATGTTAATAAGGCGAGAACTATTCGCCGTTTAATGGCTCAGAGGTTTGCACGTTCGCTTTATTTATTACTGAATCTGTGTGCAATTTCCATTGCATACTCTGATTTATTATCAAACTAAATGAATGAAATTGAAAATACAAGGCAGAAAAAATACAATTACAATTCTGCACCTTTTTTTTGTACCCAACATGCACGTAATAAATAGAAAAAGAAAAAATTGGCTACACATAAAGGAGTATATCGTGATTTTATTTTAATGTGAAACACAGGATTTGCCATATTCATGGTTACGACTTCACATTTGATTGACAGCAATATATCAAAGCGTTCACTTTAAAATTAAACATAGATTATCAAATTCACGTCATTATTAACTATCAAAACTGAGATATTTTTTTTAAATAACGTATTTCTACCTCGTAGAAATCTTTGGAATAGACGTGGTGGACAAATATAGTTAAGTCTCCTGACCTCACAGTATTTTTATTAAACTGGGGAATATTAAAAACGAAATTATTTGATGGATGTAGGTATAATAATTATGGAATTAAAATATAAAATTTAAAATCATTCTAGACTTAATCAAACTTACCCAAGATACAAATATTATAAATGAGTTTTATTTTTGTTTAATCTTAATATTTTATCTACTATGTTTCATTTTAAATTGAACGCTCTGATACATTGAAATCAATTAAATGTCAAGTCGTAACCATAGCTATACAAAATCCTATATTTCACTTTTAAATAAACTCACGGTAGAACAAAAGTTAAACGAATTCATATGATTGAGCTCCGTATTTTAACAGTACAAGTTTTTGTGTTTGTTCTTATATTTTATTGTACTAGTATTGTGTTTTATTATTTTGATATAAATAATAGTGCATTATTCATTGAACATGCCAGGATTTTATCTACAGTAAATACAGATTAGTTTTCATTACCATAGTTACAAAATGACAGCAACGTATTGAAGCGTTTATTTTATGAGTAAACATAGGAAATACTTGTCAACTTCGTCACATGTCAAAATCAATCGGACACAACGACTAGTAGGTTGATCTTTTATATTTTATACTGTAGTAATTATTTTTTTCTGATTATTAATGTTCATTGCACTATTCCATTGGATGTTGTAAAAATAAAATAATTTTGAAATGATATGAGTAAATGCATATATTTCGTTACTACATTATAAAATTAAAAATCTGATGTGCCCAGCACATTACCTCCCGCCACTGTGATAATATATTCTATAAAAAAACCTTTATTATATTAAATATTTAATTTTATAATTAGTTTGTTCAGAATATTTTTAATTCAGTCCATACCTGAAATTTGCTTGTATCAAATTTCTAATCTGTATCGGAAACCGAAGATTTTTGGCGTATCTAAAACCTATTCCTTGTATATTTCTTCCATGTTTTTATATTTTAACATTTTAATCTTTAAATGCAAATGCAAAATTTTAAATTTTTTTTTGTGATTCATTAGTTAAACAGACTCAAGAAGTGAAAGATTTTGTAAAATTTTGTGTTTTTCTTTAACCTTATGGTAATAAAATTTCTCATTGTTTCGAGCCACTGTAAAAACAGATTATTAAACAGTAGTAGAAAAATATATATATTTATGTAGAACAACAGTTATATTCATGTTAATTTGAATTGCTACACATATAGATTTCTTTACTAAATAAATAATTGTGGTAGTAAGTAATGACAAGTTCATAAACAAAGTAATTACTTACAAGAAAATCCAAGTGACTTTACAGCATAATTTATATCTTAATAATTATTTTCCGCCATTAATCAAATAATAATTAAATCGATAAAAATCAAAATCTATTAGCTGTAACCGTTAAAAATAAATCACTAACGCATTGACCAAAACAAAAGCAAAGCACAAGCATTCTACAAAACAGGTAACCAGGCGAAACAAAAGCAAAACGACCAGCAACAACAATCGCCGTAGAGCAAAACAAGTGAATTACGAAACAGAAGAGATCGATTTATGTAAATTCCGATCCATACTGTATCGTCACTAACATAGATATCGGTGCACAGGTCCGTATCGGGAGAATTTATTTGCGCGGTAGGTGGCCATGCATCAAACATTTTTTCATCTCCTCTAGGGGAAAATAAATTCCACTAGAGGATAGAGACGTCACTAGATTTTTTGCTGAGCTGAATTCACTTTAGTGCAAGTGATATTTGATTTATTCTGGAAAAAACGATGTTTTGGTGAACTTCTAGAGTGAATCGTTTACGAATGTTTTTCATGTTTATTTAAATTTGTGACACAAATTTTATTCATTTCCTCTTTTTATACTTTGCTTAAAATATAATATCTGAAAGATGCATATTGATATTTATTTATTTATTTATTTATTATAATGAATATCCTCAGAAAACCTAACAAGGAATACTATATGAAAAAATACAATAAAATACATAAATGTATGTGAAAATTACAAGGAAAAATGGACAAAAAGCAGTTATATCTTATTTAATAAATTTTATAATTTAAAAATTTTGATGAATAAAATCAAATTATAATAAAAATACCTGGACAACTTGTTAATTTATGGGGGAGAAATGATAAAAAAAATTGAATTTTGAAAAACGTTGCTAATAAATTTTGTTACTCTCGACGAGTTCTATTTTTGGTTAAATTTATTGTACTTTTGTTACACCCTATATACTGTTGGAAATATATTATTTATTAATTTTTTCTTAATGTCAAATCTATTTTATTTTTGTTTGTTTTGTTCGTCAGTTGTCTTTTCGTCATTTGATAATTAGTGTTTTTTTTTTGTTTACTCTGTTTGTATAACAGGGTTATTTTATTTTAAAATACATTATTTTGTGGTAAGTCAAAATAAATTGACTGTATTTATGTACATTGGTTTTATCATAAACATTTAATTTTTTTCGCAAATATTTCTTGTATATAATCGTTACAATTATTGATTATCTGTGGGGGGATGAAATAACTTTTTGTTGTAACATCATAATTTTTAATTTAATTACACTTTTTATTAATATTATTAGAATACCTTTTAAAGTATTCGATAATTATTTTTATAATATTTTCCCTGTCAATTATAATAATTTACACTGTCAAATTTAAAACATTTATTTCCATTTCCAGATAACCAAATTTACCGAATCATTAATTACTTGTAGCAGTTAAATAGGGCTAGGTACAAACAAATTTGAACTATAATTTTCGGAATTGACATAATAATATTATTTAGAAAAATTCTTTTACATTCATATTTCATTAAGATACACCAAAATCTAATCAGATCTTATTTAGAATATCAGAATGTTATACCTAAAATTTTAACTTTCTTTATTCACTAATATTTGAGTAATCGTTACAATATTCTATCATCCACTCACACGGACGGACATCATCGTAAAAATATTAAAATCGTGTTTTAGGGAAACTGTACTTATCCATTGAAAATAACTCCCTCTGACGAGAGGTAAAAAAAGATAATTTTAATAATTAACATAAACGAATAAATTTATATTTATGTATGCTTGTACAGTAATATCAATAAATAAATACAAATACGATCATAGCGCTTGTAGAATAAATAATTTAAACAAGCAATAAAATTATTTATTATTACTGCTGAAATATATTTTGAGCAAATTAATACAAATATATACCGCATCAGTATGCAGTACAGAAGCTACTAACCCAACCGTGCATGCATTATCGAGTCGAGTGCATCTCTGCCAGTGCACATACATCATCACATCGTCCCGCATAAATCTAGTTATGGCTGTTCTTCCCAGTGAAAGATAAATGAGAGCGAATGGGAATTATTGAATAAGGAATAAACAGGTGTGAAGTCAAGTGGACAGTTCAATTAGCTCGGTAATTGCCAGCGAGATGTGCTTGATTTATCGCTGCTCTAATTAATTGATCTCGGAAAGAATCAGATCGAGAATTGAGAAACTGATATCTTACTCATTTAGATTAGGATTGTAACAACGTTGTTACAAGTACGAACGAAGGTTGCTTGATTGTGTGTGAGATCTGCGGTTCAAATCCCAGCATCGCCAATCTTATTCAGTATTTTCACTTCCGGTTAAGTGTTGGTTACCTTAATCATTGGTTAATATAAATAGTAAATAACGTATAGTTTTTATAACTTACCTCAGTTTTTCAATGTGAAGTACCGGTTACCTTATCCAACGATGAATAGAAAAATATTGAATCGGAAAATAGATGAAAGATGTGAAAATTATAGATTATTTACTATTTCGACGCGATATTTTTCTATTAGCCGATGGTACATGTAACTCATTAACTTTATATCTTCAAATACGGAATCTGCGAAAAATCCCAATAAAAAACATAACTTTTGATAAAATATGTTGAAAAATTAGTAAATTATAAAAAATTCTGACAAACAACAGTTGTTCTACATATGACGCTCGTTACAAACGTTACTAAGTAAAGATAAAAATTATAACATGTTACGGTTATTTTAATAGAAATTATGTATTGCCATGAAATAAACAAATTATCTTTTTCACGAAATGCATAGAAAGCTTTACTTTCTTTTTGCGAAATATTTAGGAAAATTACTTTTCCCTCTCTAGAGAGAAAAATGTACAGTGTTACCAACATTATAATGTGGAGATTATTATAAAATGAAATATTGGAAAAATTCGATATTACATTAAAAGCTCTTATTTAATAATGATATTCTTTCAAAAAAATATGGCAATTATGTCTTGTTCTTCTCTTCTTCTACAATATTTCACAATTTGACAAATTGAAAATGAATTAACATATTGGCAATACTGTAACAATTGCACTTCTAAACGTCATAGTTTACATATCTAATTTTCTAGCTTGCTGCTTGCATGTTGCTGCGACTTTTCGACTGAATAAATCGATTTTTGTAACATGCCGTGAAAAAAAAAGTGGTGTCTAACACGAAAGGAGAGTACTTTTTCCATTCTTTAGTTTGACAGACAACTAGTATTTAATAGCGAAAAGTTTTTGTTTTAAGATTTGAACGTTTGCACTTGCATAGCTCAAAAATGATTAGGCGTGGAATAGTGAAAATTTGTATATGGGACTGGTATGAAATCTACTTGTGCACCACTTTTTTATCGAAATAGGCAGTGCCAGAAGGGAACTTTGCTCGAAGGGTTTTTTGACATAACTCAAAAACGATTAGCCATAGAATGTATCTTACTTTCAAATAAAATGAGTTTATATGACATACAGCAAAAAAATGTTTATAATTTAATAGGCGTATAAGGAAGTCATGTGGTGTGTACATCAGATTTATTATTATTATAATTATGTCAATTTAAATAATCCATCAGAAAAAAAATTGTTAAAGCACGAGTTTAAATTGACACGTAGTGTATTTTTACTTAATAATCTAATTCAAAGTATAAAATCAAAAAATCCTGAATAGTAACTATAAAGCATTTGTTTCTTGCGGAATATTAATACCATCATATTTCATTACTCATGAAACATGTTTCAAGTTTATCTCAAGTTGTAGGAATCTCAACCATTCTTACCGCACACTAGAAATAATTAAATAATTTTGAAGATGACTCAAGAAAATTTCAAGTGCCTACAAGTGGACAAGCATCAACCTTACAAACCTTACGAAATATTTAACAATAGTTAGGTTTTGTTCCTGTAGAAACATATGAATTTCACATTTGCTCTGCGATCTAGTGGTCTAGTTGCATCGCGTGTGTCCATTGGTGGACAGGTCGTAGCAGGCAATTATACCGCCAATCACAACCGAATCTATATTAACGGTATCGTTTGATCAGAAAGGAGAGACTGAGGTGGGGCTGTTGATGTAACCTGCTTTTAAATGTTAAGGACTTTCTAATGGATCAATGCTGCCATGACTGCTACATGTGTATGTGTAAATATGCCGTAATGAGGTATATGCTATATTTAAAGTAAATAAATATGTCTACGCTCATTATTACTATACATTCTAGATATTTTTATACAAACATATTTAGATTTTTTTTTTGTATATTTGGTTTGATTTTTAAGCAATCCAAAATATTAATTATTGATTATAGACCTAGATATTCTGATACAAACGTCAATTAAAATGTTTTTTAAATTAATTTATTTATTTGATTAATTCAATGAATTTACGATTTTATAATTTTTTATTAACATATAAAACGTGACCACTTAGTTAATTATTTCGACTCAAATTGAGCAGAATGTGAGATCTGGGGTTCAAATCCCAGTTACACCAATCGTAATTCAAATAAAAATACCACTACGTCCGAGTGGTTTGGAATCTACTATAAACTGTAGGTAGGTATCTTGCCGAGGCTGTAGTTGTACAAAACTAATGTATTAAGGTGGATTTATACAGCCAAAATCAGAATTAAATTTAACATTTACATTAACACTAAGAAGTTAAATATAAAATAAATTGAAATGATCTAACCAATTATATTACAATTTTATTGGTTGCATAGTGTATTTAAGAAATTATATGGAATTTTTGTGTCAAATATCGTTATATAGATTATTTCTTCTCCTTCATTATAATCATCATCTATGATGCATTTCTAGAGAGAATAGCGCTACGTACCTAGAATACATACTTGTTTCGTGATTTATTGTTGTTTACTTGCATTGTAATTTTGTAATTGTAAATTTCATTTGGAAGTGAGATAATAATAATTAGTCTTTCATATAAAATTTTAACACTTTATGGGTAATAGTTTTTTATTTATACGAAAAATTCAAAAAAACCTTTGATTAAGTGTCCTTTTAGTCCTGCCGATTACAATTCAAAGCATTTACAAAAGTTATACATTCTACGTCTAAAGTATGTAGCAAAGTTTTGGAAAATTGTTTGTGGTGAAATTAAAAAATATAGAAGTAATGTATTCAAATAATTTATTTAGCAACTTTTTTTAAAAATAAATGATTAACACAATATACATATTTTAAATTATATTTAAAAGTACATTGTTTTCAATAGCTCACAATTTTCGATTAACATGTAGCATTATGTTCTAGACGGGAAGATAGTCTAATTGGGGATTCATATTTTGTCCTCTAATATATTTACTATTTCAGATTTAGACACCCGGCCAAATAAATTGTCTATATTTTTTCGAGTAGGTATCTAGTTTCTAAGACCAAACAATATAACAAATATGATATCACATATACAAATTTAAACAATATTAAACGTTTGTTTTCAATGACAATTAGATTATAAGGTTTTTTGAATTAATTCATAGACAACGAATTTTTTTTTTCGAAAAGTTTTGTTACTTGAGTTATTTTTGAGTTATACATATTTTCATATAGTTAAATGTATCTAGTCAATATGGATTCAGGGATGGCGAAAATGGAATTTTCCGTTGCTTACAATACTTCTTTTACTTCGTCGAAGGAAGTAAAAAGAGTGTGCTGTTAATTTAGAGTTTTTGATGAATAATAAATAAAAGTCTGCAATCTAACAATAAAACTTTGAAACAATAATTTCAATAATTTCCTATTAAAATCTCTCGTATTCCCGACGTGTAGCCTCGCGCGTGAGAGCCGTGGAGGAAACTAGTTTTTGCCCACGCAACAGGTGGTGCTAGCGCTCCGGGAACCCGGCAGTCGGGAGACCGGAGCATCAACGCTGGCGCTGGAACAAATGACTATCACTGTGGGAACAAGTGCGCAGAGCTGGGAGCTGGAATGCAGATATGCAAAAAGACCCGCACTGCACTTGTTTTATTAAATTCCTAGCCTTCCATAATTCATAATGAGTCTATGGATTCATTACCGTACTTGCATGAAACGGGGATATGGTTATTTGATAATGTACATGCACAAATAATTGCAGATTGTTTTATTTGTCATATAAAATTTGATTTAAATATTACTCCTATATAGTTTCCATTAGTTATGATTACAAATTATTGATTTTTTTTTTTCATATATAGTCGAAATAATCAAAAAATATCTGTTTTAGATCGAAAATTTTGATACATGGAAATATTCCATATTGATAGATTTAATTATCTTCTTAATTCTTGAGAATTTTGCTGTCAAAGTTGTATCTCAAGAAAGTGTGTTTTCTTTTTTAATATATCTCAAGAATAGATAGAAATACAATCTCAACTATTATACCAGTTATTCTACGGGCCAAGTTACATAAAGAAATGTTTTCTTCGCATATACCTTATTTGAAACGATTCGATAAAAATGAGAAAATTTTCATATACCCAAAAACACATATTTTTCAGGTAAAATTTTTAAATTCTTAAACTAAGCTAACTGAAGTCATTTTAGAAAAAAAAATGCATACAAATATAGGTATTTTTTGGATTATTCGGATGTACAATAGTTGTTGTATCACTTGTCCAGAAATTAATTTTGGCGAGAGCGAGTTTATATTGAGAGGTCAAATTGAAAGTGAGGCCTACAAATTTGCGAGATCTCGGAAAATAGTTTCTGGGCGTGTGATGCACAAGATTTTTTGCGCCGATGACACTTTTAAATTATTAAAGAAACATTATTACTACTTAAAATTTTATACACTATAGGATTTTATGTCAGAAACATTTTCGGTTTACATGGATATATAAACAATTCACTTGTTTTATTCAAAAAAATTAGTGACCTTTGTTCAAACCTAAAAAGTAAAACGAATGTGAATTGATATTTTACAACCATTAAAGTAATCTAATTGTACAAGACGAGTATAATATGAATAATAAATCAAAAATATTTGTTTTAATTAACGTTCTACATTTCCAATACAAGAAAATAATTTTTTTGACAGAATGTAATGCTAAAATATTTAAGTTGGCATCCCTACATTTTGCCGGTCTAAGCCTGCAAACAGAGAGTTTCTGGAAGATTTTGAGTTCTGTAATAGTAGTCATAATGAAACGGAGGCACAAATAGTTATTTGTATATTAAGTGCTGAAAGTCTATCTTTGTCGAACCAAAACGAAAGTTGCAGCCTGAGCGAAGCGAAGGTTGCAATCGTTTATGTTCGACAAAGGACTTTCAACACGTGTTATACACACTATTTTTTCTACTTCTGCAAGATAAAAAATAAGCAAATAAAAAATTATTTTTTAAACATAATTTGACATTTATTGCAAATTTTAAATTTGTGATGCGCAAGTGATGCGAAAGTTGCAGCGTGTTGCAAAAAGTCACTTTCAGCATGAAAAACAAACTAGAAAATTGTATTTTCAAAGCAGAAGTAGAAAAAAATAATTTTATTCTAAAAATTCAAAAGTTGTATTTTTAGGATTCGTTCTTGTTATCCTGAATTTATTTTCCCAGTACGTTTATAATTCATGATTCAGATCAGAGTAGGTTCTGATCTGCTTGGACAAAGCGTTATTTTTATTTGGATAAAGATATAGGTTTATTTATATAACAGATGTCGACTGTGAACTTTTATTTTCTTCTGTCCAAGATTGTGTGTATGAACAAAGAGATACGTTTTAAGATAAATGTAAATTATTGAAAAGAAAGTATGTCAAAACTAAAACTACAAGTTTGAAATTGATGTAAGTTTGGGAAAATATGGTGCAACGAACAATAATAAATTTTTAAACTTTGCAGAAGTTTTCTTAAACTATATTTTAAATTTAATATATAACTTTATGTTTTTGATGTTTTGTAAATATGTAGACATACTTGAATTTTCCAGTTTGTATGTTATCTTATAATTTTAATTTTAAAAATGTTTTTGGAGAATTATATTTCCCATGAGAAATTAATTACAGTGGACATTCAACTCAAATTAAATTTGAAATTTTATAAATTTAATTTCTTCTATTAGATACAGACATGCATTCGTAACTGTTTGGGGATGTTTTCTGCTAATCAAATGTCTCTGCTGCATACATTACTATACAGGGTGTTTATTTATTTATTTATTTATTAAAAATCAATCCAACAGGATACGAGATCCCAATTATAGGATGATTATACAAAAGATACTATCATAAATGTCACAAGTAAACATGAAAATAATCAATATATGAATATATACAATAACAATCGAACTATATTGGAAAAGTAGCTGTGACTGTTTTTTTAAATTTATTTAACGAGTCGTTAAATATATCTAATTCTACTCTACATTCCGAACACATTATATTGTTAAATATGGAACATAGTTGACGTATCGGGGATTTTGATTCGTAATTAGTTCTTACAAATGGTAATTTAAAAAGATTCTTAGTCCTAGAAGAAGTCCTTGGCACATTAAATGGAATTTTAGCACGACTGACTTGGTCATCTATATTCCCATTTAGTAGTTTATACAAATACATAGTGCATTGAATCTTGCGTCTGGATGACAAAGTAACAAAATTAAATTCTTTGAGAAGATCATTATAATTGTAATCAAAACTAGGATAATGTCCATGTATTCGAAGAAAACAGAATTTTAGGAATTTTCGTTGAATTGATTCAATGTTATAAATATTTTTGTTGTATATTGGAAGCCACACTTGCAGACAATATTCTAGTTTTGATCTAACAAAGGCAAAATATAGATTTTTTAAAGTTAATATATTTTTAAACGATTTACTATTTCTTATAATAAAACCTAAATTTTTGTGAGCGTTAGTAATAATATAGTTAATGTGATCGTTGAAGGATAATTTCGAGTCAAAAATTACGCCAAGGTCCTTATACTGCATTACTCTATCAAGCATTGTGCTTTCCATTTTATATGCATAAGTATAAACAAATTTCTTTACGAAGTAACTCATTATTTTACACTTACTGAAATTAAAGAATAGTTTGGATGACCGACACCATGTTAATAAATTGTTTATATCAGATTGTAGAAGAATGCAATCATTTATTGAATTAATTTTTCGGAAGATTTTAACATCATCAGCGTATAACACAACTTCGGAGTATTTGACAAAATTGACAATGTCATTAATAAACAGAATGAATAGGAGAGGACCTAAATTAGAGCCTTGTGGAACTCCGGAGGTGGGGACATAGGATTTAGAAATAAAATTGTTATATTTAACACATAATGAGCGATTAGTTAAATAGGATTTAAAGAATGCAAGAAGGTCATTCGAAAATTGAAAATTCACATCTAGTTTATGAAGAAGAATGCTATGGTTAATACGATCAAAGGCCTTCGCAAAATCTGTATAAATGACATCCACCTGATTGTTGTCATGTAGAAGGTTCAGTGCTTTTTCTGTAAAATTCATTAAATTTGTGGTAGTTGACCGACTATTGACAAATCCATGTTGAAAGATGGAGATAGATTTTTGTACAGAATTGTATATGTGTTTGTATATGATAGATTCAAAAAATTTTGAGATGTTAGATAAGATGGCAATAGGTCGGTAATTAGTAATATCTGCTTTATCTCCTGATTTAAAAATGGGCGTAATGAATGATTTTTTCAAACAAGTTGGAAATTTATTTTTTTTTATTGCCAAATTAAATAGAAATTTTAGTGGAGCTATGAAATGATCTACACATCCCTTGATTATATATGCAGGTAGATTGTCGGGGCCAGGATTACGAGAGGGTTTAAGTTTATTAATTGCAGATTTAATGTCATCACTAGTGATGTTCTGTATAATTGTTGTGTTACTGGTATTGAGTGGAGTTGAAGTGGGGTTAATATTTATATCAGGATCAGAATAAGCACTGGCAAAAAAATCTGCGAAGCCTTGGACGATATCAGGTGTACAATTGAACATTCGATCTTCAAAATGCATGCTACCAGGAATACGTGTAGTATTTTTTTTATTGTTAATATATGACCACAGTTTAGTGGGATCAGTTGAAATGGAATTTTCTATGTAAGCTAGATATTTTGAATGTTCAATTTTAATGTCCTTTTTAACCTGAGCACGTATTTTTTTAAATTCTATCAAGTACTGATCATGTTTATGAATCTGGTATAGTTTGCGTAGTTCAGATTTTAACTTGATATTTTTGATTATTTGAGGAGTGAACCACGGTGGATATTTAGAGTGTTTACGTGTAGTAATAGGAACACATTTATTGAAAATATCAAATAGTACTTCATAGAATTTAGAAAATGCTGTGTCTACATCTTCACAAGAATACAGCGGTGTCCAGTCGACATTAGAGAGAGAAAGATACAAAAGATTGAAGTTGCATAACCGAAAATTATAATTATTTAGAGAATGATTAAATGTGGCGGAAGGGTATGAATAATGGGGCTGGAAAGAAGAAGTAATTGATAGAGTAGGATGGTGTGAATCTTCGTCAACGAAGGGATCAAGGTTTTGAAGGACTGTGCAATATTTATTTGAGGCAACAATATCAAGAATTCTGTTATTGGAATTGGTAATAGTATTGTAGTTTCTAGCATTTGAGAAGGCACATAAATTTAGAAAGGAAGTAACAAAATTATCTGTACGCCCACAAGTTATATAATCAACAAGGTGTGTGATATTTGCATCACCGATTATTAAAAATTCTGTATCGATAGTTGACAAGACAGATTCCAGGCATTCAATCATATAGTTAAATTGTTCAGATGACAGTGGTGGAGGACAGTAAATAACAAATACATAAATATGAGTATTAGAAGAAGAAAGAATTTTTACACAAACAATATCAGAGAGACAGTTAGGATGAAACATAATATTAACACGTTCTGATTTATATTTATTATTTACTGCACATAGGACACCGCCGCCTCTTATTTTTGTACTCCTGGATACGTCTCTGTCCTTACGGTAAACATCATACGTATCATTAAATAATTCTGCATTAAGTACACTGTCATTTAGCCATGTTTCAGAAAGACATACTAAATCATATTCCGAATTAAAACAATTATTGTAGAAGTCATTAGTTTTGGTATTCAGCCCTCTAACATTTTGGTAGTAAATGTGCATAGTAAGTAACAATCAGTAAAGAAATAAATATTAAATGAATAAACTGTGGTAATTTTTAACAGTGTAGAAAGAAACCTTGAGAAATTTGTGAATCAAGTAAATACAGAATTTAGAGTTCAATGACCAGACTAACTAATAAATAATAAGTAACAACTCGATTAATAAACCGACAAAAAGAGATAGAAAACACAGCCGTAGAATACTTAGTATATGTAAATGATGAAAAAAAGTTAAGTAAAATGCAAAAAAAATCAAAGAAAGAGTTTTAAATATATATTAATTATAAACGATAAAGGTCATTACTGACGCTCCGTTTTGTAAACACGAAAAAAATAATATTATTGATCTAATACAAATTCTAGGCGTGAAACTTTTTTAACTACGCCACTGATTTTAGAATAAATGTTACCATCAATTGTCCACACATTTTTAAGACCGTATTTGTTAACTGCATTGTTATATAGATCAAGTCTGGATTTCGTTAGATCTTCTTTAATGATGATTTTGGTGCCTTTTAAGTTTTTGCGGTTTTTCACAACTGCACTACGCACTTTATAGTTTGTGAATTTAACGATGATCGGACGTGGTTTAGTCTTAAGCCGGCCCCACATTACTCGCCCTCGTGTACTCGTGCAAATATATACAAATATTGAAGGGCATGCACGAATGCCGAGTCCGACCTCCCATATTACTCGTGCATATTTGTGATCGTGCGTCCTCGGTAAGACTTGGGAATATTTTGCAAGCAGTCATTTAATCGCGCCAACTTTAAATTTGTCAGTCAGTATCAATATTACTATGGACATGGACAACCAAACAAGCAACAGTGACTTACTGCTCATTAGTGCGGCGTATGTTATTTTAAGTGGGGTATATATTTTATTAAATAAAAATCAAGACGCAAAAGAAGATGGTGGATGGTTTCATTAAATAGAAGCAGAAGCAGGTAATTAAAATTAGCCTATATTTTGTGATTTTCTAATTTGGTTTCACGAGTAGTGTGGGAGCATTGGCAAGTACGATAGACAAGCATTGGCGAGTGTAGTTTTTCCTTTGACTCGTGTCAAAATTACCGACAACGGATGGGAAACGCCGAGTACGAGTACAAGTAATCGCGAGCATGGCCAAGTACGACGAATATCGCTCCCACACCAATCGTCATTGTCGATATTTGTCAATACTCGCGAGTAGTGTGGGGCCGGCTTTAGGAGTAATGTTTGTAGTGTTCATGGTTTTCTTACCCGTGCGATGACATCTATCAATATCAGTGGAGTTCACATTAAGTTTAAGATTAACATTGAACACTTCACGAACTAAAACTTCAACATTTTCACCAACAGTCTCTGGAATACCGAAGATACGAACGCAGTTCCTCCGGGAATATTGTTCGAGGTGGTCTAGGCGATCTTCAAGGGCCTTATTTTCAACTGACAAGTCAGTTATAATTTTTTCGTAATGGAGTTTCTGCTCCTCAAGTTTTTTACTAATTTCCAGCCAAACTTTGTTTGCTAGTTTTTCGATGAAATTTTCATCGGAAAGGATAGCAGCGACGGTATCTCTCACGATGGTGTTAACACTTCTTGTACTCATGGTGAAAAATAGCACTTTTAAAATAATATGCACTAAATCAATTTAATACTTGTATTAAGAATACGGAGCGACAAGAAAAGACGTCTACTCGTGACAACGCATAAACAAATCATGTTCCACAACTTAGGACAAAAAATTAAAGGGTATATACTGTATGACGTGTTGATTGAAAACATTCGCAAAAAAATTGCATCCTTTTTCAAGAAAACATTTTTTTTGTCACTTTTTACATAATATCTAATACTAATAAATGTCTAAAATTGTGTAATTAATAGCTACTCCATTGGTCCAAAAAATGTCTACTTTAAGGAAAGTACCCTTAATTTTGCGAGTTTTTTTAAAAAAATATTTTTGTTGCATGATCAGCACTTCGTATAGTATATACTCTTAAATTTTTTGTCTTAAATTGTGAAATGCCTGTAAATGTGACTGTGTAATCGACCATCATCCAACGTATTCTTATATTGTTTCTATTTTTTTCCGTAATACAATAATTTTAAACTAAAATACGAATAATAACAATACTGTCTATATTCAATAATTTTTTCCTACGACTACTGTTAAAAATAGTCTTTTTAACGGTTGCTTAGCAAGTTAAAAATAACAGTTTATAACACAGTACATACTTTTAACGCGTTGTCATTGACAACGTGTTAAAAGTAAAAAACAAATTTACTTTTAACAGCACTTATGCTCAGTTGTTCGTAACAAATACATCATGACCTGTCATAAATGTCATTATATATTTTTTATTTACTAATATATAACTAGGGTCGTAGGAAAAATAGTGTATGATATTTGTGTTAAAAGTGATTTTATTTCGTTCGTGAGGTTTGTTACACTCGGCTTCGCCTCGTTTCAAACTTCCCCACTCACTTATAAAATATCACTTTTAACACTTATATCATAAATAACTATTATCAAACATTGAGAATGTTACATTCTACCGTTCGTATGTATTCAAAAATGATAAATGAATAATTAATTACCACGGATGGTTTTTTTTATTTCATTAGAAATAGCTGTATTGTAGACTGATTTAAATAAAACCTGTAACGCTTTAATAATATACAAATAATAGAATTATAATGTTCTCTAATCTTATCCGTATTACATACAATAAAAAAGCATTAGTGTGTTTATCAGCAATCGTTTCTAATCCCTAAGTTAAGACGTAATCCGGTACAGAAGTCAGACTTACACAGCACATGTAAGCTTGTACACATGTAAACATTGAGGTGTGGTTGTAACCATAACAACTAGCCTACTGCACATTAATAATAAAAATAAATATTTATTTAAATTGCAATCGTACTTTGTTAATATGTTTATTATGTAAAAATGTAAAACTAATACATGGTTGAATTCAGAAAAAAATATGCTGTCGAATAGACATGAAAATTATATATAAATGCATTTAAAAAAATATAATTTTGTGTTGTAACTTGAGAACCACTGATTTAAAAAAAATATTTTCTTCTCAGATAGGATGTCCTTCTTGGTATCCTACAACTTTATTCTATAGTTTTTTTTTGTAACTGTAATAAAATAGAAATTAATGCCGGTGGTTATTGATATCTTGTACATTGTTTCATAAAAAACTAATTCATCATTAACAAGGTTAATTTAATTTTCACTTTTAGCATTGTAAACTGCTCTCTCATTCTCCTACGTGACGTCAGAGGTATGGCGCCGTTACATAAATTTGAATTTGAAATGCTAATTTCAGTGCAATTATAAGATAGTTTTTCTTCAAACATCATAAAAGTGACATCTTCTGTAACGTGATTGACAAGGTTGAAGTTTAATTTCTATGCGTCCGTAATATAATATTTTATTCTAGCCGCCGTTTAATTTCTTCGCCGCCGTAAGAAGTAACTTGTACAAAAGAAATCTGTAATATCGCCCTAAATGTCACTATAAAAACTAGATAACCTAAGAATAAAGTTACTAAAAATAATGAATAACTGACAGGTAACCTACGTATTAAACGTCAAATAGTAATTTATTTTTAAAAATTTCTATGTTTGAAGAAAAAATAAAATGTGTTATTCAGAGTAAAAGTGTCTTTGTGTGCGTCGCATGCAATGGGGTAGGTGACCAATTTCTAAATTTGGTATATGTGATAGCTTGTACAAAAATAATATACCCGTATTTTTTTAAAATTGTTAATTATATGTTGTTTTAAAGTAAATAAATAATATAGTACTTGGGAGGGGATTATGACGTCAACGAAGTTCATGAGAGCGGCGAAGGTAGACAGACGGAAATAGGTGGTGTGAGTGAGATAGTGCTAACTTAGTGAACGTCATAGTAAAGGACGCTGTTTCTATTTAACGCAAATTACTAAACAATTGCTGATAAATATTTAACTTTTTTAATGTCAACGTTAATAAATAAATATACTTTCTATAATTCAATAGTTTTTTCATTAAAATTCTACCTCGGTCACCTACCCCATTGTCCGACTCGCTTCGCTCGTCGTGCAAACTTCCATGCTCGCCAGTCAAAGTATCACTTTTACTCTTAATAACACAATATACTATTTTGTCGTTAGTAAGGGTAGTCAAAATGGTTAATTTTTAGTTTTTAAAGTTCTTCTCCGTCAATTCGTCAATGGTCATATAGCCCATTATAAAAATCTAAGTTAGAGTCGGACAGAGACTTCTGGTAAACACCTGTGGAGCTTTTCTTAATATTTATTTACCTTCCTACAGATTTATTCTTTTCTTAATCCTTTTTTGTCCCACATATAAACGGTGAAGGTGGTACACTCGCCATGTCAGTTAGACGTTTGTTAAACACTTTCGATTATCTATAAATCAGATCTGCGACACCTACTATACTCCGTTTTTAAACTATAGACAGCACTAGACGAAGTCACATTTACACCGCTAGAAGTTACAAAAAAAAATTACTAGATTTATTTGGCGGGAGAAATGAAATGTCAAAATGAAGGTCACGTCAGAATTTATACTTTCCAGGCTATATTTTCATCATCCAAAACTATGATAGATAATCTACTTAATTTATTTATATAAAATCATAAATACGTACCTTTAATTATAAATTAATTAATTGCCTATTTTTTTTTGTAATTCCATGTTGAAAAATTATGTATTTTTAAAAATACTGTTAACTCTTGGTGGAAATGTCACAAAAAGAGCAATGAAACGAAAAACACGTGCAAATTCAACAAATGATTTGACAACTTCCGAGAGTTTGACGTTTCAATTACGTTTGAGAAGGTTAACCTGAAATTTCGTCTGGTTAAATGCGGCTTCAAGAAATGGCGCAGCAGCCAATCACAGGCTTTGATTTTCTCACTAGGATTCCTAGTTACTGTCTATAGTTTAAAAACAGAGTATAATGTGTAATAACCCTACACTGACATATTTATAAACTATTTTCCAGCTTTCCTTTTTATTTACTTCCTCATTCTCTCATTTTCCTTTTTTCCCACTTCTCCTCTCACTGCTTTCCTATTCCCGTAGATCGGCCGACTGCAAGGCCTAGAGCCAGACAATGCGATGTAGATAAGGCCGTGCTGTGTCAGACTAATACAGATCGTTGTCGGTAGCGATGGCGACCCGGCTGTCAACGCTGGGTGAACTTTCCACTACCCACGGAGTGCTATCTGATCCAACGGCGCTAACAAACTCACGGGTTACCATACATTCTAGATTGATTTAGTGTAATCAGAATAGGTGCTTGGATTTGAAATTGGGTTAAAATGTCATAGTTGATGTCTGCCATTTATTTTTTTATCTTATGACATATATTATATAAATCTAACACTCTTATATAGATCTCTGACAATAAAAACATAACAATATTTAATAGGTTTTGGCATATGTTTTTCGGAAATCAGTATTACTTGATTTATTATTTGACTTCTGCAAGTGTTGTATTAAAAGGAATATAATATAACATAGAACTTTAAGTTTATATATGTAATTATACATATACTGAAATATTCGTACCTTTTTAGTTAAGAATGTTGTTTGGTTCACTATATTATTTGTTCTGTCTCGCCTGTGGAAAAATATTCTGAGATTGAATATGACCTCAAGTATCTAAGACACTAGTGCCATGGCATGTTTATTTGTACTTTAACGATGCAAATTGTAAAGCTATACATTATAAAAGGGACTTAGAGCTTATAATGAGATCTAAACCAATCAGAAACAGTGGAATTTTTATTTGGGTAAAGATTCGACTCAGAGCATGCTAACCAAGTGTGCCACCGCTATCCATAATGGGTCAATTAGAAATACACATTTCCGAAGTAGTTTGAAAACTCAATGGAATATTTAAAATTAATTGGGAACGTGAATTTATTCCTTTCTGGCCCATTAGTTGAACAGAAAATTATTGAACGTGAGGTATCGTACTACTCACATTTTAATGTTTTCATTATTGTTAATATAATATTATTAATTATGTTTTCTTTTTAATTTTAGGTAAGTCTTCCATGTCCTCTCAAGTATACGTATTCTACCAATAAATACTTTATGGTGAGTCTACATTTCAAATTATTAGTTTGTGACTGTATATAAGTGTTATCTATTTTCATTGGAAAGAAAGTAATACCCGGGACACACGACGAAAGTTAATGATCATTAATAGTTAATACTTAATTTAGTTACCGTGTGTCATATGATCATTTAGGTAATGATCATTTCAAACGTCATAACGTGGAAAATGCCGATGAAGTTTACAAACCGATGATCGGAAGCGTTCGACTGTCATCGCAAGTCAAATGACAGTTAAGGTTGTTAATGTTGAGGTTAATGTTGATATCTGGTTAAATTATTCTTATTTGGGTTGACGATTGCCAATGAAGTATAGTGGCATGGATAATACTCTAAATCTAGAAACTACTACGATGTCTTTAATGACTCTCGATCTTCTTTTTTGTCACGGGTACATTACATTTGCGCATGTGCAAGAAATTTCGAGTAATGTCCGTGTGTCTGTATATTTTTCTAATGAACATTAACTTCAATTGAGAATTTACTTAATGATCATTATTTATACCGTGTGTCGCCACGGTATAACCCTTGACAAATTAAAATTAATTTTAAATATACCTTTTAGTCATGTTTTATCAATTTGTGTATTAACCTTAATATATAGATATATGTCGTCCCGGACATTCTTGTAGTCCTTTTTGTGAGTTGCATAACTTTTCTGCAGAAGCATTTGAATATATCTTACCGATAAGGCAGCGTTCGTAAAAACGTATTTGTTCGACCGTTTTTTCATCGATTTTAGTTGCAAAATTGTTCGCCACGAAAAGCCCTTTTATTTTAACCGGATAATATATAGCCTATGTCCACTATTTTAAACATTGGTAAAAGAATATTTGAAATCGGTTGAGTTGTTTCGGAGATTATCTCCTACATGAAAACTTACAAACATTAATTCTTTATATTACTAATGATTAGAAGTACCCCGGTACAATATAATATCAATGTACCTATGTATTTACACGTTGAATATTGGAAAAAAAATGTAGCATCAACACTCTCCAATTCGTCAAGTTGATTATTTCTGTTCTTTAAACTCGAATGTGTCATTCTGTTCCATTGCAGTTTTTGTTGAAAAGAAAATATTGTGATTCGTTGTCATGTGTGTTTGGCCTAACCTCTTAATAAACAGCAAATAAAGAAAGACAAGTTTTGTTGATATTCATAACTAAACTACATAGTTTTGTGCATCTAAATAGGCTTGCACGTTTTAATGTGTTGTTTTAGTTTGTAAAAAAAAACAGAAAATTCATTTTAGCCACTTTTAATTCAGTGTTAAAATTATCGAGTAATTTAGGAAAAAATCCTAGACATCCTTGATTTAGATAAAAGTCTATTCAGTCAATGTTGATAAGCAATGTGAAAAGGCAGTGGATAACTATAAAATAGATTATAATACAATCCAAATCCAATCATAAAAATATCGGATGTTGTCCAATTGGAACATTTAGCGGAATAATTTATCTCTAATTTTTAATCTCTGATAACTCATCAAACAAAAAAACTATTTTAAACTGTGTAAAACCAACCGTCAAGCTCTACAAAAGAAATGAGTAATATGCCCACCTCAACTACTAGATCCATTGTCATTCCGACTCCGTTCGCTGTACACGCTATTAATAAAGATCGCGCGCTATCTTACACATCCACTTAGGCGCGCATTATGCCGAGATCTCGGCGGATAAGAGATGAACAGACGCTAGACCTACCGGCAAGGATTAATAACACTTAATAGGATTAATTAATAACGTGTTAGACTTATTATAGTAATGCAGTGTGATAGGAGGGTTTGATGGACGAAAAGATGGAAAAGAAGGGGTATTGCAGTTTGAGAAAACGTAACAGGATGATTAAATGATAGTGGTGTTGGTCGTTGAAATTGCAATAACAATAATATTAAGGGCAATAAGTGTATCATATGATTTACTGTCAATAATGCTTATTATGTTTTTCGCACAATCATTATCATTACTTTTTTACAAATTCATATTTGAAATTACTTACCAATTTGTAGACATAACTTACTACAACCTATCGCAAAATATAAAAAAAAATATTCGATCGTGTGACAAATTCTTTAAACATATTAGCTTTATCTAGTGGCAAGGGAACCTTCTTGCTGATGACTACCTTTTCACCAGTATTTATTTTGGGCACTGGATAGTGGTTACACCAAACAAACTGATGAACTGAAGAAGTCACTGAAGTTCATATGAGTCCCGCATATTTCAACCTAACCTAGTTGTTTTGTAAATGCTCTTTGAAGTTTTTCGCCTTATTTTGACGGAATTGTTGCAAGACAATAGTTGTTAAAGTTAGTAAATGTTTGACATGTACGAGTGTGTAAATTAATTAATAAGATTGACTACGTAGCGTTCGATCTGGTCACACTTGGGACGCGAAACTTGGAGAGAAGTTTGAACTCGCTAGTCATTTAGTTGTGCGTAGCGTCTTTATCCGTAAAACAGTTTTTCTTGTGCGTTCTAAAAAAAGTCAGATTTTGCTTCAGACTTGGGCACAGTGCAATAGAAACTTTTATAAAACTTAGAGAGACAGTGTTATTTCAAAAGTTCAGGTTTTTCGGTGGTTTTAGACATTTTTAGAAGGAAAAGAGTTGTTTGAAGATGAAACACGCAGCGGAAGACCTTCATTTTCAACTGATGAAAATGTCGACAGAATCTGGGATCAGATCTAACTAATTCATTGGGATGAGAAAAATCTGCGCAGATTTTTGCCAGTAAAAACATTCCTGTGGCTCCTCAGCCTCCGTATTCGCCTGACTTGAGCTTTTGAAACTTTTTCCTCTTCCCGAAATTGAAAAATCACCTCAAGGTAACTGATTTTGGGACACTTTAAAACATTTAAATTGCTGTAACCGACCAACTGAAGATGATTCCAGTATTCGAGTTCCAGCACAGTCATGAGGATAGGAAGAATCGTCTTCAGCAATGTGTGGCTTTTCAAGGGAGTTATTTTGAGGGAGACAATATTGAATGTCAATTACATCTATCAGTCTTATGACTTAATTGACACATCTCGTAAAACTTCACTTCAAATTAAGGATTCTCTCCGCGTTCATTTCAGGTAAATTATAAAATGTATTATAGGCCGTATTTATTTTCAAGGAAGCTTTCCGTAAGGGTTTCCCTACGGTGTCTATTAGGTGATCGTAAGGTGCCCGTAAGATAATGGAAACCTTGAGGACAGAACTAAAGAACATATAATAAGTCATGCGGGATTCCACAGGGCTCCATATTAGGTCCAGATCCTCGTACCACACGTCATTAAATTGGTGCCATTTGCAGAGTTTGTCGCTGTCAATATTAAATTTATGAGGTTATCATATTTATAATCATTTTAAATTTATCGCACTTCTTCGAGTTTATTTCAATAGGTGATTGCAAATGAGATTACATTATAACTATACATATTTGTACTCCTCAGACAAAGAGCGCATCTGTTCTATGGTGACAATATATATTTTTCTTATTTTAGTATGTCGGTAATGTAAAAAAACACTAAATGAAAAATGTGTCTGCTGTTACAGACTCGTCTTTAATAATGAACTAATATGTTTAATCAAACACTTGTGCAAATATCTATATAGTTATAATACTGTACTGCTTTAACATTACAAATAATTCCGAAGATAAAAATTCTCATATCTGCCAATCAATTCTGTGACAAGCATTAGATTCTGATTTGCTAGGCGATTACCCTTTCTGTGTAGCCGGTGACTGTGTTGGTGTGAGCTCACACAGAACGGCGGAACGCAGATTAGCAATGTTTAATTACCGGGATACGTCGCCTGATCATTAGACACAGCTGCACACGAACGGACGCAATTACATCGTTTTTACATACGGGTACTGATGGACTTGTCGGGAGGTAATTGAAGGAAATATCACAACTGACGTGCGGTACAGAGAAAATGAAACAAGTAAATAAATATAGGTGTATTGCTCACATCGACTGTGTATGGTTTACAAATATTGGTATTGATGTGTTTGAAGGAGAGTGTTTTCCAGACCTAAGAAGGTTGGATAAAGTAGAGAGTGTACCATAGATACATAATATAAAGATATGATTACCTACCTATATATTCCAAGTTAAAAGAGTGTCGAAATAAAAAAAATAATTGCAATCCTAATGTAACGTGGTGTAAGAATCGAGTATATTGGAATATTTTTAACTCTCGCCACTCAGTAAGAAACATATTAGAATCATACTAAAAATCGAATAGTGACATAGTGAGTATTCCCTAGAACACGATTTTAACATTTTTACGATAATGTATGTTCGTGTGTGCGGATAGATGGAAGGATGAATGTTGTAACGATTACTCAAATACTATAGTGTAGAAAAGAAGTTAAAATTTTGGATGTAACATTCTGACAGATCTAATTAGATTTTGGTGATAATCGTGCAACCGGAAGTCGTGTTTTCATGAAGATCTGAAGTGTTTTTCTGAAATATTTTAATTAATTATGAAAATATGAGAATTTTTGTAAATCATGATACATATAATAGCATGTCATTAGCTAAAATTTTATAGTTCTCTTATCTACTGTAGCGTATGGAGGAAAGTTGGACCGGTAGGAGAGATGGATTCTTTTGGTTTTAGAGTACATTATATAGAGTGATATCTCTCATAGTTAATTTTGTTGTTTAGAGACAGTGTAAATAGCCGCTTCAAAATTAATACAGTCAACACTGAAAACCCAAGATTTATTTAAAAAATAATCAATAAAATTTGTACCTTATATACGCAATTAGTTAATTACTATTTTGATAAGTTTAAAATAATTATTTATATATATGTAGCAAGTCGGCTTGGTTTGTTTTGATGAAGGGTTCAAGTCGGCTTGCGACAAGAAAAAACTTATTTGTTGTGAAGGTTGTTATACCAATAAAAAAAAACAAGTTTAGACCCTTCTGCCAAAATCCATTTATGAATTATATGTAATACATATAAAATTATTTATTTATACATAATAATATATAGTGGCATAAGCTGCTATAAATTGGTGACCCCTAAGTGTGAGAATTTGTGTTTGTGCCTATGGAGAATTTTGGTCAAGATGAAGTTTCTATTCCTGCACCACCATTAGTTGCTGCTGTTTCTTCCTCGTTCAAGTTACCCGATTTCTACCCCGATGATCCTGAACTTTGGTTTGTGCAAGTGGAAGCAGAGTTTGACAGTCACAGAATAACATCAGAAATAAGTAGATATCTTAAATTAATTAATAATTTGAAACCGGAACAAGCAATAGAAATTCGAGACTTGATAATTAATCGTCCGTCGCAAAACCCGTATACTACAGTTAAATGTGAAATTATTAAACGATTTACAATTTCTGAAGAAGAAAGATTTAATATATTATTTTCGAAACTTGAATTAGGAGGAAGAAAACCCACCCAATTGCTAAGATATATTAAGCAATTATTAGGAAATAAAGTTATGGATCCTACTCTATTAGAAGAATTATTTTTACAAAAATTGCCACTTAATATTCGAACTTCACTTGTTACTGCACAATCAAGCAGTTTGGAAGAAAAAGCGGAAATGGCTGATAAAATATTAAATTTATCGTCATGTCATTTATTCACTGAGAATGTGAGATCTGACGAAATACGAAATTTAAAACAAGAGATGTTGGAAATAAAACGTTTACTTACATATACCATCGGGTATATATATATATATATATATATATATATATATATATATATATATATATATATATATACTTTATAAACATTTGCATAAGACTTAACGTAACCTAAAAATGTAGTTCTAATCATTCGCAGTTATATGTAATTTAGTGGTCTATTTAACCTCTGCTCTGAGGACAGATGAACCACCTAATACTGAGGAGAGGGACCAGAGAATTTTTATTGTTAAAAAGATCAATTCAACCCGTAAACAGAAAAAAAATCATTCGCACATGTGATGAAAGAAGCTGAAGATTATGAAAAGTAATATGCGGGTTGTAAGGAAAATTATTTAAAGAAATGATAAAGAAGGATGATTGAATGAAACGTGTAATTTGTCTAATTTGTAAATGTCTAATTTTTGTGCTGGTCCGTATAACCTGTATAGTGGAGGAGAGTTGGTCTTGAATCCGAATAAAATATTTTTTTGTAGTTTTTAAAACATGCTTTAATTTTTTCCTTATTCTTATAAGTAAGCCTATATTATATGTTGTTATAAATAAATTATACAGTAATAATTATTTCTCTAAAAAGTGGACCATCTCACCCCTCTTCATTTTATCGTACACCTATTGAATACGTCACATTTATAATTTCTAGTTACAAAAAATCAAAATCCTATTATTTATAGTAATAGTCCAAATAGGCTTTCAATTTTATAGTTTATCTTTAAATCAAGCGAAAAAGTAATAAAATAGCTATTAATACCACCCCTAGATAAATTGCGCAGTATTATCCAAATATATAAATCCTTCAGATGCATTTAGCGAAAAACGATTGAATTTAGTGTTGGCGGTATAAAGTATAAGCGATAGCGCGATGCATCCGACACCCGCACATTTGGCCCGCCTCCAATTCCGTGCATCGCAATGTTTCACAATATTTATACTGTCAATTACAGCGCTCTGGTTCCGTTAGCGCCCGCGCCGGATTAGCGGACCAATAAACGCCGCGCTTTGATCAAACCGTGACGCACTTACGACCAACAAATTCCTAATTGCATATTAACCTGACTTGTATATTGTGCGCACTGTGTAAGTTTATAAATATAAATAAATATATCAACGTTTATTACCCATTACTGGTTCATTTGCTTCGTCACAGGTTTAAATTAAGACATACATAAGTTTTTTATTCCATATATAGATAATAAATAATTTACACTTATTTTTAAACTTTTAAAATTATAAACTCAGAGTTGTATTGATTTAAATCACATTGATTTTAATCACTTGTTTTACAGTTGTCACTTAACATTATATATTTACGAAAATTGAGGAAAAACTGTATGGGTTATGTTACCATGTGGCAATACTTTTGAGAACTACTAAATCTGCTTAACTCCGTTGGGAAATGATTTTTCTGGTATTCAGGCTGTTCATTTTACTTTGTCTACGATTGTTTACTCGAGAACTATAAGAATACCAGATTGGTTAAATCAGCAAACAAATTCTATTTTATAAGACAACGAGATGTGAGTTGTGAGTCCCAATTTTCTTTTTTGAAGTGGAATAACCTTATATTTTTACATATTTGGAATCTATAAAATTACAAATTTAATGATATGTTTCAAGTTAATTTTTAGTTAAATAATACAATTTCTGTGTTAAAGTCGTTTTAGACTAGCCTCTATATGGGACAATAAATAGCACAAGAATTTGTTCAATGTCTTGTACCAAAAATTGTTAGATTTTGACGAAGTTTTGCATGATACTAAAGCAATTGTACAATATATTGGCTCTGATTCTGCGCACTTTCCTTGAATGTCAATGTGAGAAGCAAAATTAACCATAAATTCATTTACATTTAAAGTTTGCAATACTTACAACTTTACCAGTAGCAACACTAAGTTTTCTATAACCACACCTCACACAATAAAAACGAGTGAGATCACAAAATTCTTATATGCGCATGCTCACAGCCAAATTGGCTAACAGATTGCATGTAAAATACAATGTGTACTGCTTTTTCAACACATTTACGATCGTACATATTACTTCAACCAATTTGCTGTTTGATACTAGCCAATTTAAATTGTACCAAAAATGGTGCAAGATCTTGTACAATTTATAGGCTAGTGTAAAACATCCTTAAATGAAGTGCAACAAAAATATGTATAATTTAGCATATAAGAAATCATGTGGTGTCCACATCAATTTTTTTTTCTTGGCAATTTGAATCACATACGATTGATGACGTGAGCTTCAACTCGTAGAAACAAACTTTAGTGAAGTTGTTTAGTGAACACAAGCATTGGAAAACTTCTATCTAGTCGGGGATTCGACGTCACAGGGACACACTCACTTGCTTAAATTATAATTATTTTTTTCATTAAAAATTATTCTCTTGGAAATCCCATTTACAGGCCAACATATAACATATAACAATTTTTGATGAAATTCATAGATTCATAGTTCTCACGGTATGCGACATATCGCTCAATTATACATTTAATATTTAATCAGCGAATATGTGGAATTCCTGCGCATAGCGAGTGTCTCTGCTCTAATGGGCTGTGTAGTTCACAGCTGCGTGACTCCGTGATCAACTTATCAACGCTGCTCATAATTGACGTTCAGGCGTCCACTCCGGGCCGACGAGCTATAAATCTAATCGCGGATTATTCATACAATCTCGCTGCAACATTGTTACTTTATATTCATAACTCAAAAACGAACCTCAACTTTTATTAATTACTTTTTTTACTGTTGCTGTTACTTCAAAATTAAGTAAAAACTTTAGCAGTAAAGCATGTCACAAGTAAAACATAACATTCCATGTTTTACATTTATACATAGACTATTATTTCTGCATTTGATTTACTTGTTTTTTTTCATAGCACTCTTTGAATAATGATATTTAAATAAATATGGTACATACATACACTCTCAGAACAGAAGAGCGAAAATTATTGTCTTCTACGGAGTAAAAACCTTTTTAGTCAAATTTGAGCATTCTTTCGTCTATTTGTTTAAATTTTAATCGAGTTGATTAAAATATAAGTACTCAAACGAAGATTAAAATATTTTTGTCTTTAAGTGTATTATTTTCTGTCTATTAGAGTATAATTTTTTTCGTCCTAACATCGATTAAAATGTACTCTTTTCTTCGACATTAATTACTCTTTAGAAAAGTAAATGTTACACTAGAAATAACAAATTGTATTCTAATGTGATAACTTCCAGTATATTAATCTTATAACTAGTTAAAATTAACTTTACAAAGGTAAAAACAACTCCTTAAAATTCAAATGTTCTCGATTTGGAGTATTTTCATTCTTTGCGCTTGCGCTATTGGTACATTTAGGCGGTGATTGGGATTCCCAGCTTAGCACCCCATGTGATACTTGCCAGTTGCTACTTGTTCAAGTTGTGTTGTGAAGTGAACAAAAATGAACAGCGACGAATAAATAAAAAATTGTAGACAATGGAGTGGACGAGTACACGGCAACGAAAATAGAAGGTAAGCTATAATATTTTATATAATATTACGCAGGAAACATATACATTCACTTGTTTTACAAAGTACAGATACATAACCTAATAATTTTACAAAAATTAAATATTTGTTTGTGTGTTTTAGGTGGTCAAGGAACTTAGTTCTTTTTGGAGGAGTCTCACGCTGGAGAAAGTGTTCAGAGACTGAGATATATGCCACCAACCCTATTATGGTTTCAGTTTTACTTTTCGTCACTGGAAACTAGAACGTATTTGCTAGATCTTTAGGCTATTAAAATACAATGTCAAGAATTTAATCACAACAGATTTCTCAATCATCCTCACGGACAGCACCACTCCAAATCAACTTTCGGTGAACCTAAACTCCCTATGACAGAGTTTGTGACTTCAGATTTAATTTAATCTTGCATGTACAGGAAGCTATTTTCTTTATATAATATTTTTAAGTACTTTAGACTCTATTTACTGCTACAATTTAAAAACCATTTTATTTTATATGAGCAAACTCATTCATTTCAGCCTTATAAACTAAACTAAAATTCAAATAAAACATTTACAAATAAATTGCTTGTTATCAATTATCTTCTACAATTAATTTTCCTTCCCACCTTTTTAAAATCACTAAATTGTAGATTAAATTTCGTATTTGTAAAGAGAAATAGTACTATTGCAAAGAGTTAAATTTTACTTTTTTAAAAAGTAGATGTTACTCTTCTAAGGAGTAATTTTTGATAAAATAGATAATATTTTACTTTTTCGTGGATTACTATATGTACTTTAAAAGAATATAAATTTTTATCTTTAAAAATTAACATTTCATCTTTTTTAGATTAAATATAAAAATACTCTTCTAAGTGTAAATTGAAATTAATCGTGAAAGATTATAAAAGAACTCAATTAGAGCGATGCATTTTCAACCCCCTAGTCGAGTGGAAAAACACTCTATTTGGGCAATAATTTAAACTTCTGTTCTGAGAGTGTAATTTTCCATCTTTCTCAAAAATTTTGTTATGTAAAGGTATTACATATGGATATCGTTGAATTCAAAATAAAATACTGAATCTAATAAGCAAATAAAAAAGTAGGTTCCTATTTAAAATAAGAAAGTTGTATCCCGTATTTTGAGAACCACTGGTCGAAAAAAAATTGTTTCCCTCATTAAAGTTGTCTTATAAAATAGAAATTGTTTGCTAATTTAACCGACCCTGTAGTTCTTATAGTTCCCGAGATTGCAATAGTGTACCACTTAAAATGAACACCCTATTTTTTTTCACTCACTTAAGCAGAAACCAAATAAATGTTTTAAATTATATATTTTTTTAACGTGAAACATTCCAATATGTCGTTATTTATTGCTATTAACATGATGTCAGAAAGCCACGAAGACAATAAAGTTACAGATTTGATTAAATTGTCGCCTTTTATTTTACCAAAAAATTATTAGATGTAAAAATCTTTTATGTATGTATTATTTAGATAAAAAAAACAATCATTTCGCTTGTTGATAGTTATCCTGGCAGTTTTTGTAAAATGCTATTAACTTGTTTTTTAATATTCACAAAAATAAAGCAGGCTGTCTTTGTTTTTATATTTAACGTTTTAGTTTGCTAACCTCACTTTTGACTTTTAATTTGGCCTAATTTGATTTACTTTTAACGATTAACTTTTCTTTAGGTAAATGATCTAAACAATATTTGTCTTTAAAGACTTGAGTTTCTTTAAAAAGTGGCAGTTTTCATTATCGATTATGGTTAATAATAATTTATTATTGACCTAGGTGACCATGGTTACCAAGTAAGCGTTAGTGAAAAAAATTTCTTATGTCAAATAAAGGTTAATAATAGTGAGGTTCTAGGTTAGTAGTGAAAAATATATTACTGTACTTCTCTTCTAATATAATAATAATGTGGAAAAAATTGACTTGTCCGGATTCAAACTTAGGTTATTAGAACCACAAACGTTCTATTACTAGACCACAACCCGCATTAAACGTAATAATAGTATATTATTCAATGAGCATGTAATGATGTACAACACTCGCTTTCGCTCGTGTTGGCAAACTTCAATCTCATGAGTAATAGCCATTACAGGCGAATAGAATACTATACTTTATCTAAAACTATAACAGGAAAAATATATGTTTATTATAACCAAATATGTTATCACACTTTGACAGATAAATAACAATAGCTCGCGTCACTGTTTCACAGCATACTTAACGCAAGATAATTATTTCTAGTGTTATTTAGCTAGAGTTTTAGCTCATATAGAAAAAGAAAGTACCTATGAAAAATGACAAAACTGGTTTAACTGTGGCTATTTATCTAGAAAAACTTTTGCCAGGTAAGATTTAAATTTGACATAACGATTGAATAATATTATTCCATGGAACTGTCAACATTATTTAATTAGCAACAGTAACGAAGGTATAATTGATAAAAAACGATTGAATTCTAGGTATATTACTTGACAGTTGTGGATAAAAGATTTTATTATATCCATAAAGAACGACAGTGTTTTAGTTTGTACGCCATTAATGCTTTTTATATGTGACGACTTCATGCTCCTTTGGAACGTACGGTTGATCTTCTTCTTTAATTCTACAGGCTAGAATTATTGCAAATACCATTGCGCTTGCCTGAAATGTTAAAGTTTCAATAATTAAAAAAGAATTTTCGTTATTTTCGTTATTTTCATATCTAATTTCTGCGCTTACAAGGCATGTAAAATTAATTTTGTTTATTGATTCATATGCAGAATTTTATGCTCTACAATTTTTATTTAAAGCATTTTTACTTAAAATAATTAGAGAAGCATGAAATTACGAATTCACATGTTAAATCCCTATGTTTGGGGGTTCGAGTCAACACTCTGTATATTTTTCAATCAACGGTTTGACCGAAATCTGGCTTTTCTTACTTATCTAAAGGAAAACCTCATTTACAATATATATGCGTACCGTAAGTATGCAAGTAATGAAGGACGTGATGCACCATCGGTTTTTGGTCCTTTCATTATCGTCAAACAGGAGGTCTCCACAACCTTGGTCGTAGGGGCTGTCACATGTTTTTGCTTCACCGGGTCTCTTCCCACAACAAGATATAGGAATAGTTGACACGAAGTCGCCAGATCCGTAGATACCACAACATTTGTGCTGCAATATGTCACAACAAAACAACATCACTTACAAAAAGGATTATATTCAAAAAGGGATTATTTGGGAACTAAAAATATTTAACAAATAACAAATGAGCTTTAGGTTCCACAAACTTGCTTCGGGAGGTAGATTGGTCGAATGACAAAGACTTACGTCTCTAGACCACCTACCGTGAGCAATGTTCCTATTACAATCACAATCACAATCACAAGGGAAATTAGATGTTGGTGCTTTTACGAAACCGTTTTTGCATCTAAAAATGGCAAAAATCCAAATTTCACAAAAATAAAAGTATATTCAGTGGTTTTTTATAAAAAGTAAGAATAAAGAGGATATTACTTAAAAAAAGAGAACAATACTCTAAAAAAGAGTACGTCTGGCCAGCCTACTGTACAACTAACAGTTTGTTCATCACTGGCGAAGACAGATGACGTCAGAGACCAAAATTTTTATTTTAAAAATTGATATCTCGCTTACCACGACATATTTTTCAGTCGTGTTTTCACTACTGTGCTTATTTCACTCAATATTTAAAAAATGTTTCAGGACCCCATTTGAAAAGAAATATATTTTAAAACTGTACCTCAATTTCATAGTTTGTAATGACGGCATCGTAAGGCCTGAGTTTAAATTTTGTATGAATAGTTTTTATGAATGTGGTTTTATCTTCAAAATCTCGGTAGCCTATTATACCCAATGCTAAGTTAGCTGAGAACATTCCTAAACAAGTGAGTACAAACTGCAAAAAGAAAAGAAACACATAAATTTCTGTACAATAGTCCTTAATGCTTAATGAGGTTTCCCAGAGAACAATTTTTAAAGAAATTTACATTCGAAATTAACTTTAGATTTAAATAGAGTATAATAGTACAAAAAATATTATTAAATGTTCAATATTTCCACATTAATAACTGAAATTATTAGGGAGCGGTTTGTTGAAAACCAAAAATTTTCACTATTACAATTTTCTTTGTTTGTACAAGTAAATATAGAATAATAAGTATGTAATATCGTTTATTAAAAAATATATAGATAGGCAAGCCTGTATGTTTTTGCGTACCGTTGTTTTGGAATCAGGTTCGACAGAGCCATCTCGTTTATGATTCCGTGAACTACTTTACGGAATTAAACAGACAAAAATATCAGATAAATAAAGATGTTTTATATATTTTCTGAATTTTTTGATATCTATTAAAATGGTTCTTTCAATAATTTATTGGTATGATCTAAAATAGAACTAATTTGTATTATTAATGATTTGACGTTTTCTCTTTTTTTATAATATTTGACAGAAACGCCTGATATTAACCCAAATGCAACCAGACACACAGTTATGTAGGTGAAACGAATTTTCTCATAAGCTTGCCTATCTATATATTTTTCAATCAACGGTAATATTATTTTCTGTATCCATGATATGTAAGTGACAAATTGTGTACTTCATTTGAGGTTAATAATAATCGGTAAATATGAAAAGCGGGATATGAACAGCTGTAGGTTTTAGCGGTACAAAAATAAAACACTGAATAGTTATATACAGAAGCGACAGTAAGACAGAGAAACGAAAATTTGAGAGAGATGGAGAAAGTCAACAAATTTAAAGGGCTCATCGTTTCAAATCCCAAAGTTTCCTCACATCTTCCTGCCTTGAGTTTCTCTCTTCATCTATCATTAACGCGCCTACAACATTTTCAATAAGAGGACAATAATAGAAATATAAAAATACAGAAATCGATTTCTAAGGAGCAACAAATATGTTAGCACTTTGATAAAAATTAGGAAAAATAATTATCAAAAAGAAATTATTATATTTCACATTACTCCAAAGTGGAAGAAGCTGTATCAGCTTTCCACACTTTGTCGACGTCCATGTATACGATGATACTGGCTAATTCAAAGTTATACTTACTAAATAATTATTTAAAAATACACAAATGTGAAGCTTGTGAGACGTTTTATAAACAAAATTTTGAATTAGACAAAACTCAGGAATATTTTTATAATTACATATTTTCTAAGGAAAATATGTTTTATATAAAAATATATATGAATTGATAAAAAAAATAGGTTTCTCCATGAGATTATTAAGAATTATATGTAAGACAGAATATTTTGTGCTATGAAATAAGTAATATGAATTTTAAATCTAAGCAAATTGTAAAATACAAACATTTTGTTTAATAAAAATGTTTACAAAATATAATTATGTGCCTATTTATTTCATCTAATTTGCTTTTATTATATTGATAAATTTATAATTTTAGTATTTTTATATTCTAAAAATTATTTTATCATTCAAATAGAAATTTAAATTTTGAGAGTAAATCAGCCATCAAATTTATAGGCCCACACAATGCTCCAAGATCATAACACTGAATAGGGTAACATGAAAGGTACCGACACGGAGTGTCGCATCTAAATATAACTATTCTGTGCATACGACGTGACATCTGCCGATAAATAATAATGGACGGTAAGTGTCTACTTTTCCCAATTTGTTGTATTTCTGGCCTATAGAAACTATTTACTTACAATGGAGATGTTGCATTTACTTTTAGTAATAACTCCACAACACCCCAGAAGAGCATTTAAGATAGTGGCAATTGATATCAACACGACAACTTTTGTCCATTTTTCAGCAACTGTACCCTGAATTGCCTGAATGTCCATAAATCCCATAACCAGACAAACAATTCCTATTACCTACAACAAGTATAATCATTATTTAGTTAGTAATGTTTTGACTGAAATGTTGCAATATAATAGATATAGTTAAAATAAAATAAATTAAAGATAAAATGTGTTGATGATAAAATGTGCGTAAGATAAAATGTGTGTAAGATAACTTTTCCTCGCGGATTAAAAGTGTGCATGATAAAAGGTGCGCAAGATTAAATGTTTGAAAAATACAATGTCGAGCAATATAACATGTGTGGAGGATAAAATGTATACGCCCCGCACAAGAAGATAACACTATCGATATTTCTACACTTCAAACAAATATAATGCTTCACAGGTCGTCTTTTGATGGCAAGATACATTTTTGTAGTGTTAGTATCTAGATATCTACAAACTCACTGATTTTAATTAAAAATTCAAAATATAATTAATGTGTAGTCATCTTTCAATCACGAGTCAAATTTTAATATAAAACAATAAATATGATTGAAATACACGTGTACTTACCAGTAGAGTTTTGCTGACTAAAATAACGTATAAATACACGAAATAGTCAAATGTTGGACAACAACAGTCTTTAATACATTTGAAGAGATCCACAAGCCAAAATCCCATTTTTTTGTATAATATTAAACTCTTAATAACATTAAATGCTCTATTTTATTTTCTACTCTATTTACTCATGTCATTTTCTTTTTAAAACGTCTAACATCAATGTCAAAAAAATAAATTTATTAAACAAATGAAAATTATTTTATGTAGGGATTTTTTCTTAGAATATCAAGTACAAAATAAAAGAATGGAATAAAAATATTTAAATCTTAGATATATAATTGTACTAGATAAAGACTTGCCTAAAATTTTGACCAAACATATAAGGATGGATATTTTATTCCTCATTTTTGGTGAAAGTGTAAATTGCACGTTAAATTTAAAACTAATAAAAATGCTTTGATCATATTTTACACAAATTATTTAATACTTTATCGATTATCGATTAATTTTAAACCTTGAATCTAATATGCTCTTCTTACAGAATCTTATGAAAAGTTCATAAGAACGATATCAATATATAAATAAGAGAGGTATTGTTTTTGGTTAAATTTCTCGAGTGTGAGAACATATGACGACATTATGGTCCCTAGAATACGATTTTGCTATATTTACCGTGATGTCTGTATGTTCATGTATGTGTATCTGTGACGATTTTTCATCCATGATAACTCTAATACGATACACGTAAACAATATAATATTTAGTATTTAAGACTTATGTTCAAATATGATGAACAGATTAGATTTTGACTACAATTGGTTAACCGGAAATAGTACATTACTTGAAACTTTAAACCGTTTTTCCTAAAAAATACTTCTGAATTCCATTTTTTCGTAAATTACATTATTATTAAATATATATGATTTTTTTTAATTTTCTGCCGATCTGCATAATTACGTTTATATATGTATAACTTCTAGCTAATCAGAAAAAATATATAAATTATAATAATTTTATATTTCGTTTAGGGTGAGGAAATTCTGTAAAACTATTGATTTATTCAGTATTATGTTCACAAAAATTGACATATGTCAAATTTTATGTAAGTAAGTTTAAAAGATAAAATATAAAGTAGTTGTAAAATTAAAAAAGGTGGAAGAAATATATTTGCATGTGTTTATCAAGGTAAGTTCGATTCCGGTTTTAGTAACGCCAAAAATAGCTCTTTTTTTCGATCGTACAAATTTCATGAAGGAAATTTTAGTTATGAAATGAATTAAAAATATTCTGAACTACAATAATAAACTAATTTTAAGACTACAAATTGAATGTATTGAAAAACTTGTATAGAATATATTACTATAGTGACGGTATGTAATGTGTTGGACAAACCAGATTTTTTTTATTGGATAAATTGGGGTATTATCCAATCAGAAACCAAGATCAAACTACTCCTATCTTCCCAGCACATCGTTTTTAGAAAAAAATTGACTATAGTGAATTCTAATCATTCCTTATAACTTTTCTTTACACATATTCTATGTAAAGATAAATGAATGTGATAAGAACTTTTCAAGAAATCACACAAATTAATTAAAGTCTGAAGCTATCTTCAGAGTGGTGTTAGTTGACTGCGTATTGGAATGCCATCTATTTAATATGCAGGGAATGTGTGTAAGCACGTTAGTTGAGCATATTTCCATCTTTAGAAATTTTATTCGTACCTAGGGACTATATAACCTCTTCGTGGCAAGAAATATTCATCTAATGATAATCATACTGTGAATAACAGGATCATAATTTTATTTGACGCTACTCGTATTAGTTGGTTACTTTACTAGACTGTATTTCTACCACATTAATAACAGTAAAGTAGATATTTTAATGCTTAATTTACTTTTTCTACACCAGCTGTTAAAGTATGATTATTTCATGATCAAATGTTTTCTAATGTCTACCGATTCAACTTCGCTTACTTTTAAAATTATCTTCTACCGGTAAAGGCTGATTTCAGGGCCGTTGCGAGGGGTGGGCCAGGGTGAACTGAAAAAATGTAACATGAAAATAAAGATAGGAAAAACGAAGATAATGGTAATATGAAATACAGATATGAAACACAATATAAAGATAGAAGGACAATAAATAGAACAAGTAGATAAATTCACGTATCTGGGAGGAATTATAAACTGTAAAGGGATTTTGAAATTAACGAAAGAATTGCCAAAACTGGAAGAATTTTCAACATTATAAAATCAAAATTTTTTAATCGAAAGGAGATATTTGCAGAAGTAAATCGGAAGTCATCAGAAAAGTAGTAAAACCAACTCTTTCCTTTACCTGTGAAAACTGCACAACAACAGAAAAACAAAGAAGTAAACTAACGAGCATTGAGATGGAGGTTTTTGAGAAAAATTCAAGGAAAGACGAGAAGAGATATGATAAGGAATGAAATATACAGAGATCAGTTAAATGTGATACCAATCGAGGTGACAATACAACAGAGTCAACTAAGGTGGATGGGACAAGTACAAAGAAAGGACAAAGAAGCAACATAGGCTAAAGAATATTTGAAGCGAGGGAATCCGGAAAAAAAGAGGTAGATCCAGAAAAACAAGGAGGGATTGTGTTGTGTTAGTAACTTTGTTTACAAAAGTTGGTAATGGACCTCTACTGTATTGGTTGCTAACTATTGTTTATACGTAAAATATACAAGACTGACTGTGGCCCGGCCTCGTCCGGCATTGACCATCCGTATGTTTGGTATAAAATAAAGTTACACGTCAATCCATAGTGCTCTGTGAATTCATCGTGTTATTATTTAAACACCTTCAGCTCCCATATAAAACAGGGATGACATAAGGAAAACAGCAAAAAGTAGAGGAATCAAGTGGGAAGAAATATCAAGGCTGGCAAAGGATAGAAAACAGTGGAGAAACATTTGGAAGAAACTATCCTAAATCTGCTGTACTACAATAATCTTACATCGAAAGATAGAAAGGTTCATGGATTAAGTAAGTAAGTAAAAATGTTCAATCTTCACCGGGAATCGATCCCAGGACCTACGCCTTGCCGGAGTGTTGCCCAAACCACTAGATTATGAAGAGCTGTTGAAGATTGAACGTTTTAGAAATTATCCTAATATTTAAAATTCGTAAAATCCATAAATTCTGATATTTCAAATATTATTTCTTCATTAAAATGAGCTCGATCGTGATTTTCTTTAGCTACTAGTCTAGTGCCTAGCCCCTAGCATAGTGATAGTTTAATTAAGGTAGAAAGGCGTCCATGGTCCCCGGTTCGAACCTGCGTTGTCAATTAGCCAGTAGGAGATAAGCTGGTAATGTAAACATATATGTAAATATGTTCATTAACCGTGCTCGCGATATGATCACACACAGACGTAAGGCGACGATTCTGAGGCATAAATAAGAGAAATGTCAATTATGATACTCGTACTCGGCCCACGGTTGACGTATATATGTTTGTTTTTCACAGCCTATAACTAATTTCATGATGGATTATTTGTTTATGGAAATTACAGCGAATTAACATGTCAGTGGTTTTTATAATCGTGACCAGTTGCGCCAACTAGGATTATATATTAAAGGACAAACAAAAAATTATGAGATATAGAATAAGTTCTGTGACTTTGTTATGTCGATGTGAAATTGTCTGTTTAAATAAATTTGGAATAAATTGTTGGAATCGAGTAGAAAAGCAATACAGGACCAAAATTTACAATTCAGGTGGCTTTAGGTTATCAAAGAGTTTTTGATTAAATGGTTTCATTCTAAATATATTTTTACATGATAGGATCTTTTTTTACCAACTGAGCTTTTAGGTCCAATTTTTCAATTATGGATTAAGGTTTAATTTGTAATTATAACAATGTTACCCTATTTCAACCTATGATTAACAAAAAAGTTCATGTTTATTTTTAATTAACATAATCATACGATGTTCTGTGGTTTAATCAGAATTTGATAATTATTCATGATTTTTTTATTTTTTTAATTTTTAAAGATATCTGAGTATTACAAATTGTATGAACGTAAATCATATTCACCTCCTCATTAATAAATTATCTGATTGTTATTTTTACCTAAATAATTGTTACAATCAAAATAGTTGAGATAATAAACCAAAATATGACCGAATTTATTGTAATCAAATAAATGTTTTAATAATGAGTTTTTACTACAATAATAATAAATGAAAATATTTCTGACTTTGTAATTAACAACCGCAATTATTGGTGCAATAAAATGTTGATAACTGTAAGTGTTTTTGAAATAAGAGATGGAATTAACAAAAAAATATGATCCGTCTGTTGTAAACAAATAAAATCTTTTGAATAAATGTTATAAGAGTGTCAATTAATAGTATGTAATTTACATTTTAAATAAAAAAGAAATGGAGACAATGCAATCTCGAACTGAGAGTATGTAAAATTTCTTATTACATGAATATAAAGGACAACTGTCAAAATTCAATTTATTTTATCCAATATTTCAATTAAAATATGTCCTTTTTCATAATATTTGATATCAGTAGATGATACCACATAAATCCCATTATATTTAGCAATGACATGAAATCGAACAGAGCCAATGTCAGTAGAAAAAATGTATTCTTGGAATATGGATGGCTTTTCTTGACTTTTTTTACGGTTTCTGTATTTGGAAGTAACTTGGGAATGCAAAAATTTAATTGATAATGTTCGTTTTTAAATATTTCAATGTTTAAATATACAAGTACTCTATAAATAAATTGTAAGGTGGGAAGAAGATTTTTATGATTGTCGACTGCAGCGTTAGAACTTCAGATCTCACGCTGTATTACACTACCCATATAAACATACATGTCCAATAAAATACTGAAGCATATATAGCTACTTGCATATGAAAACATTTGTAATAGCAATACGTATTTGCTCCTAGAAAAAAATATTTCCTTATTTGTGTAACCGTTACGCCATCCATAACTTCGCTGAAAATATTACTATCTGTGCAAATAGCAACCTTTGAAATAAATAATAACAATATTAATAATAAGCAACCTGTTGGCGATCCTTATAAGGAAAGCATGGAATCTTGGTTATATATAAGCCAGGTATTCGACTACAAGAAGACGTGTGAGATACGACGCCAGCACAGACGAGTTAAGTTACGAGACGTTGCTTGAGATGCTAATTCATACATAAAAAACTGATTATACGGGAAATTTATTACAGGCGGATAGGAATAAAGTTATAAATATGTTAATAGTAATTTTCTGTTTTCTTGTAAATATATCATATGTAGATTAATCATTACTCATTTCTACGTACGCCAATTTGCTTTATAGAAGATATCGGTAATGATATATTTACAGAGTCGGAATTTGATATACAAAATTTCAACTATTTTTATATACTAGTATTTGAGTATAGTAGAAGTAGATGTATATGAAACTGACTTATACGGGTTTTACAATCTTTTATGGAGGGGTGGGAAGCTTTGTGGTCAGGAGTTATAAATTATCCCAACTCAAAGGTATCACTTGAAAAGTAAGAACAGGGCAGTATCTTATTCTTCTCGTCATAGGATAGATATTTGCGACTCCGTTTTTTCTACGTCGACGGCTGATCTTCTGCTAGAAGTTGAACTATTTCTTCCGAATGTTGTTTTCAGCATGACTTACGTCCTCAAAATTATATTCGAAGGATCTCCACATATTCATATTTACAATTTTATACACGCACTACTAAAAACTTCAAGCACAGAAATAATTTTTTGATGACTTGTCTAAAACTGACGAAAATTTTTAATAACTAATAAAGGAGTTAATTGGAAATCCAAATGAAAAGAAAAATCTTGACAGTGAACAACTTGACATAGTCAAATTTTTGTTGCTCACTTTGCTTCAATTCCTTTTAGATTTTCCTAGCATTGTAAAGCTAGTTAATATTTAGTTTCTGCCTTTGTTCTTCTATGTATAAATATTAAAAATTTTCTGTAAAGTATATTCATTAGTATTTCCTGATAATGGCCTTAAAAGACAAAAACAGTTAATAACTGTTTGAATTTAAAAGTACATAATTAGGAAACATTTTGAAAGAAAATTTCTGGTACGACCCTTAACAGCATATGTCAGAAAAAAGTACCTGCTTAAATGAACCATTACCGCAAGTCCCATAAAACTATATAAGGACCAATCGTCTTGTCCGAAAGTGAATTTCATATATCTATGCCTCTACTATAATCGTTATGACAACATCCATCCATCTACATGGACAGACCAGCACATTGTAAAAATATTAAAATCGTGTTGTAGGGTCTTCAAAACGTGCTTACCCATTAAAAATTTTCTATTCGATGTTTATCATGATTCCAATACCTCTCTTACTGAGTGGCAAGAGGTAAAAAGCATCGTAATTTTTTGTAACAAAAGATATATCAATTTTAAATGCAGTAATTTCTCTTTCCATTGCATCTCCATTGGGGGGTATTTTAATTTAATTATCCTTGAATCCCATCCTGGGAATTCTCTATCACTACTTCACTACAGTGTAGTGAACCTGAATAATCGCTACACTTGCTCGTCGTCACATTACAGATCCGTACTCGCGATTTTCTTCGATCATTTATCTGAGGAGCAATGACAGCTTCAATAGACTCTGACGTTTTGTCGTCAGTTGGTATGACGGCAAGTTTGTTAATTAAATTGATAGAGTTTTAAAAATTTGATGAATGGAGAGTAGATTAATTAATATAAAATTGATTGATCGAAAACGAAACATGATAAAATCTAAATCTATATTTCTCGGAGTTGGTACTCAGGTCATCAATTTCTGCTGCAAAAATTAGTAAACTTTTATCTTGCATCTTTGTCGTATAGGTACACATGTACGTGTTACGGAGGGGTAGGTTTACTACAAAAATGAAACAGAAATACTAGTGTAACCGCGTTAACGGATATTTTCAAATATTTAAAATATTTGAATATGTCATTCATGCCATTTATTAAGATGATTTTGGCGTTGGTATTTTCATTAGTTTAATCTACAACTCTTTGCATATTGTATCCAGTATTATATCTGTATATAATACTGTCAGCTTTGACATATATTTACTTCGAAAATCACACGATTTCACCCAACAAGATAATGTTCTCCAACCCTCTACCCTCCAACCAGAGGCGCACCGAGATATTTTTTTCGGAGGGGGTTTTCAAATACAAGATGTTAATTTTAAGTGGTTCACTATTGTTATCTTGAGAACTATAAGAGATACAGAGATGGTTAAATTAGCAAAATCAATTTGTATATCAAGACACTAATTTAATTTATCTTTAGTGGGAGATTTACATATGACGCGCCCCTGGGCATCTGTGCTAGCTTTGTTTAATTTATATTAATGAATATTTTTATTAAATAATAGTTCTTTTTTTACAAAATTATAAATAAAAAGAACTGAGTCGCAGGATAAATAAATATCAAATACACAATAACTAAATTAACTAAACAATTAAAAATTCATGTATTTTGATAAACAAAATTGTTAAACGTTCCATTTGATTCCAAAATCCTTTACCATTGTTTCAAGCAATCATTTTTTCAGATGCATCATCTTTACAATCATTAATAATGATTCATAAATTTCTGCTTTTTAATGTAAATGGCATCTTAAAATCTTTGCTATGCTGCTGGAAGTCTATATGAAGTTGAACCGTGCATTTTTATAATAAAAAAATTCGCTTTATACAATTGTAGATCATATTTGGTTTTACAACCAAATTCAAGGTCGTCCAATTAATTTTTCTCTAAAAAACCGAGTTCATTTCATAGATAATATATTAACAGTAACATAAAATTGACATGCATTGTATAATCATTACTAATTCTTTTTACTTTAATACAGGCAGTGTGTATGTTGTTGCTTAGTATTAGTTAGTATTAGATAAAGCAGATACGGCTCACTCAGCAATGGCCAATCATTCAATTATTTCTATTAAGATTGGGTTTTTCATTTTTGCCAATTTTGAAGTTATGATATTATCTAAAGTCTGATGTGATCATAGAAGAAAGAGTGTTCGTATTTGCGGAGATGCGCTCGTATTTCACGTGGAACGAGAAATAATCCGTGTGGATTCGTGTAACTATCAATAAAACTCTATAGAAAGCCGGAACGGTCGGAGGACTGCAGATTTTTTATATCAGAGGAAAAACCACCCACGCAGCAATTTTTATGAAAAATGGTCCGCGACACACAAGATTAAGCACCGTTCTATGGGAATATACTACACTTTTAATTTCATTTTAATCTACAAACTTAAAAAAATATTACACAGCAACAAAAATAATGTATAGCTTATATTTTACAATATATCTAACCTCAATTTAAATACTTACGAGTTTTTCCATCAATTTTGTTAATCTAATTTCTGAATTCACTAAGGCTTTATGCACTGATATCTAATTACTGAATTCACCAAGGCTTTATGCATTGAACAACTCGATCCATAAATCAATTCAATTCACCATTAAAAAGTCAAGTTAATCAAGTAATCAAAATCAATAACCAACTATTCCGTCGTATTCCATTAATCAAGCTTTGATCATCTGATTTGATCCTTGTTTTGTCGTTTTGACATAAGTACAAGTGCACAAAATTTTGGTTCTTAATATTTCTTCTTTTTTGCTATTTTTTTTGCAGATATGAAATGTAAAATATAATTCACACTCGTAAAACACATATGTAAAACAAAATCATATCAGCTATATGAATCGGTGTAATTTCTTCCTCTGTCGTTCTACTTTACCATTTTTATTTTTTATTTTTTTCAGATATCAAATTTTTAAAAATTTAACAGTAACATACAAATCCAATAATACCATTTAGTCTTCGTTAGGGAACTAACTAAGTAGTTATAACTTTTGTTATAAAGTTTATATGTTTACAAATAATTATAATATTGACAATTCTAACATTTTACTTATAAAACATATTCATAATGACTGATACTTAGATGCTTATCAAAGTATAATAATAAATAATTATAAAAATAAACTAATTAATGCAAATCTCGGGCCTGTACCAAAATCTAAACTGTTTGATTTAATACAAGCTTAAACTTAATTCTTATTGGACGATTTAAATTTTAATGATATACTATTGGACAAATAATCTTAGTTGTAATTATGTATCCATTCACTTGAAACTTGCGTTCCTATATAGTTACAGTTCTCTTCCTTGCTATTCAGAGTTGTTAGGACCTCTGGCATGGTTGACATGTTGAGTAATCTTAACTACTCTCTTTAATCCTTTTCAGTTATACTACTGATGATGAGAATTTAGTTCTCGAAATAAGTATTTAGTACTTTATAAAGTTAATTTTAAGGTTAAGGGGTAATTTTAGTTTATTTTAATTGTAATTAAACAAAAAAGTTTATTTTGGACTCCGATTGGTATCAAAAAAATATAGTCCTCGATCTCTCAAGCATTTTAGCTGGATACTGGATAGAGATGTGGGCAGCAACTGGTTCCGATTAGATTCGTTTCTGGTTGTATTATTATTTAGTTATAATGTACAACTATCTATTTCTAGTCTTCGATTCCATGACTACCCGTATTCGGTTTTTTAATAAAAATTTATCGGTTCCCACAATTCCTTATTTTTCGGTTATTGATAACCTTAGTATAAATATGTATAGGTTTATTGCAGGAAATATTTAGCGGGATTCGAACAGGATTGCCAGAATAACAGCTAGTAATTCTACTTGATAGATCTTGTTTGTTGTTACTCAATATTGACTTCTGTTGAGATATTTTATAAGAACAATAAAAATAAATCTTGTCCACAACAGTTGTTTTTACCAGGAAATAAAAAAGCGTATTAACAAGTGATTATCGTCATTGTTTCTCCCGAAGCCTTCCGTGATGGGCTAAATATTCCCTTATACCGCCAATGAAGCGATTAATATGTGACGCAATGCGCGCGAACATCAGTAAACAAAGCGAAACACGCCGACAAAGTCCAGTCAATCGGTACCGCGACAACTGGTTCTAGCCTGCTAGCAGGAATAACGCCGCAGGAATTCATAAAAATCCTGCAACGAGTGTACCTAGTGCTAGAACAAGCAGGAGTAGATACAGTACCACGAGAATGTGATATGCAATGTTGAGGATCGTTTATCATTATGCACTTCTCTTTATAAGGGTTTTGGATTTGCAGTTACTTATTTTGTGACAGGCTGTTCGAATATGTGCGAGTTACTGTTAGTGTTGATAAATGACGTTAGTTCGAAGTAAGTTAAAGGGTATGTAATATCCGCGTGACATTGAGTTGCTATGGTAATGGTAAGTAAAGACAGGAACCTGAAATTCACATTGGGATGAGGTGTAGAAATGGGACTTTCCGAAAGAAAAACTATTATAGTAATCCCACTCATAATTTATCATCCAATTAAGTCACAATAAAATGATTTTTATTTAAATTAAAAAAATTATAATTGGCACAAGAACTTTTTTTAGCCAAATAAATTTCTGTTAATCACGAAACTTTGCTATAAAGGAAAGGTAAATTAGGTTTTATCACTTGCAAAAGGCTCCTATACGGCAAATAACGCATAAGTGTCTTTTAAATTCACTTTATCCACTGTATTATTTTTCTTTAAATTAATATAATAAAAATAATTATTTCGATGTTGGCTGCAATGAAATAGTGATTACTTATTTCATGGATGTTTAGACAAGGTGAATATGATGGACAATTTGTACACGTTAGAGAAGGATAAAAATATGTTTGGTATGTCACGGACATTTCAAAATGTCATAATTTGATATGTAGGTTTGTGGTGAAAGATGCCTCAATTTTGCACTCCAGTTTGGATGTTCCAAGTAAAGTGGTAATGATGATTACTTGCCCTACTATAGGTTTATTTATTTCCTTCTGTAAAATATTGTAGAGGAATAATTGTTCCTCTTGCAATAGAAATAAGAAAAATGGTTAAGTGTTTTAAGGAGAATTGATATGTATAAAGCACTTCATTTTATTAGAGGTATTTTGTTTATTGAAGTCACATGATTAATTTTTAATTAGAAATAATGTTGAAATAATGCTAAATATTGCAAGTTATCGGTTATACTCACAAGAATTATTAATTCTTCGTCATTCCATTTTTCAAATTAGTTCACTCGTTCTCTTTACGGCCGACGTTCATCATCTATTTCTTCTAACTCTTGGTCATTGAGTTTTTTGAAATCATTGAAAATATCACTTTTGAAATGTTATTATGTGTAGGTTAGAATTGACAGTTATAAGTGAAAAGAAGGAACTCGTGGATTTTCAACATATTTTGGTTACTATTCACAACCCGATTCACAACCCGAACCAGTTTATTTCGAAGTTCAAGTTCCCAATAACTTATCTAAAAGATAAAGCTAGATATTCTACTAATATGTATTATACTGTGTTGGAAAGACGGATTTGACGTTTATTTGACAGATATACTGTATTTCACACTTTATTCATATTTGAAAAGTCGGGGCCTTAATTAATTAAATTTTATTCAGTAATTTTGAAGAAACCTTCACGAATTCCAATGTGGTCATGAATCTTTGTGAGTGTACCATTGATACATTAAAATAGTTAAACAGTAAAATAAGTATATAAGTAAACTTATCAGATTGGTTCTACACTAGTAAGGACACTTAAGTAAGTAGAGAATAAGTACATATATTACTCACGGCTTTATTAACCATTATTGCAGCGGCATAACTAGAATTCACAGCTGTGCCATATTTATGTTGACCAGGGCATTTAATAGAAAATATAGTTTTTCATTTTAACTTTTCGGTAATTTCACTTTAATAAAAGATATTTATTAAGTGAGGAAAATCTCTGCAAGATTAGAATCCTGACCACCATACAATCCTTCCCACATAATAACACTAACAATTCTCTATCTCCCTCATTGTCTAACCTCCTACAAGTGTTATTTCCTGTCTCCCTCGCTGTGTGCAAGGCGTAGAGGACAGCAGAGGGAACAATTTTGAGCTTTCCGACAGTCAACTGTCCCACGACGACGTTTTGCGATCGCAGGAGGTGATGATGACCCAGTTTTTGTGAAACAAAAGTTTTGTTTGGCTTTTGTTTTGTTTGGAGAAGCTCTTGTTGGTGTCACCAAAGTTGGGATATTTGTTTCAGTTTAAAATGACGGGGAACAGACATTCCGATGTTTTAACACTTCTGTGGTCGTATATTTTGTAACGTTCTATGTTGTGTTTTATCGCTCATAAAGTTTACTTATTATCACTACTGTTTATAGTAACAATAAACAAATAAAAACAATGTACTGCGGTTACATTCCCAGCTACTGTTTTAATATTAGTTTTAGTTTTAATATTATATTTTATCCGCAAGAATAGTACAGCATTTTTTAGTTTAATAATAATAATTCTATATTTTTTTTAATTGCAAGAGTATACAAATTCCAAAGTTTCTAAAATTAAAAGTTTTCGACCGGGTTAACCTAAAGCAAAATTTTTATTATTGTATGAAAGTTGGAGATATTCATTTTGAACACCTCATAAACTGATACTTGAGTTTCTGTCATTTGCTTAAGCCTACTTGATTGCAGTTTTGCACACCTGATAAAATTTGTTTTAAACTATATTTCTCTGGAACTAATGATCGGGTTTGAAAAATAAAAAAGCTGTTGAAAAGAGAATTGAAAGGCCTTTCGAACTGTCATATTTGACACCCTTTTCCGTTTAAAATTTTTGAGGTGCTGTCTACCCCCATTTTAGGGTTGAAGTTATGTCATTGGTACTAATCCATTCAGGTGTCCCCCTTTATACTAAAATTGACGTATTCGAGTGTTTTTTTTTTGCAAAATTGATGTTAAGTGGCCAAAAATTGCGCTGATAATTTTCACTGGGCCACCCTGTACATACATACATACGTATTTCGTACAAAGAAATAAATAAACCTATTTGTATAAAGAAAATCTTATAAGTAATTAAATGAAGAACATACTCAATCTAATGTGCAACTACTTTTTAGCCACTGTTTTCTTTTAATGCTTTTCCATGTAGATCTTTTTTAAAGGTTAATCCATTTAACAGGATTAAATAAATTAAAAGTCAGGTTAACAACGTCTCTAATCCTAAGTTAGTTGTTCCCAGTTCGCTCGTTCATCCGATTTAACATTTATACATCTAGTAGTTCGTGCAGTCATTTTACCTTTTATGTCTCGGCTATCTGAATGCTGGAATACAAGCTATATATTAGATTACAAGATCACCTCTCTAGCAAGCAATAAATGAGCTTGAGCTACTTCTGAATACAAGTTTATTAATAAACGGATAAATAAACGAAAAGTGTGATATGCAGAAATAATATTTGTCGTACTTTGAAGTTTAATCAAAGGGCAGTGGTGTCTTTGTTAGTGCGTTTCGATTGGTTGAGCACATGGGCGCCGACTGCATGGGGGCAGCGGGGCTCATGCCCCCAAAGATTACATTAATAATAAAGCCCTGAATTGTTATTATTTTGAAAAATTATTGTACCTCCTTCCATTTTAAGTAACTTACTTTTTACTTACTTAAAAATATTCCCAATGAATTATTCGCATAAAAATACTTATGTACACAAATTTTCATTTTAAAATTCCTATTAATACAGTTACAATTACAAATTGAGTATAAACCAATAGGAATCCAGATGACCGTTTTCAATGCGCGTCTCAGGATATACCTAGGATCCTGAAACGCTAACACTCAGTCCCGTTCTGCGGGGCGCTGGGGCGGTAGTTGGCCTTCGGGCCTCCGCCCCACCTGTTGGTCTGGCTAGACCGCCTTCCAGGGCATCTCATGCCCTGAAGGTGATCTAGTTCAGCCGGCTGGGAATTAGAGCACACTTCGGCGTGTGCTCTAATTCTTGACCTGCTAATACCAGAACATATTCTGGAGCAGATTTGAGCGCTCTGGATTGTGGTCTGATCTCAGTGTGTCAACAATTAGAGCACTCAAAATTGTTTGCTCTAATTCTTAACCTGCTGAATCCAGAGCACATTCTGGGGCAGATTTGGCTGCTCTGGATTGTGGTCTGGTTTCAGTGGGTCAGGAATTAGAGCACTCAGAAGTGTTTGCACTAATTCTTGACCTGCTGAGACCAGAGCACATTTTGGAGTAGATTTGGCTGTTCTGGATTGTGTTCTAGTTTCAATGGATCAATAATAAGAGCACTCAGAAGTGTTTGCTCTAATTCTTGACCTGCTGAAATCAGAGTACATTCTGGAGCAGCTTCAGTTGCTCTGGATTGTGCTCTGGTTTCAGTGGGTCAATAATTAGAGCACTTAGAAGTATTTGCTCCAATTCTTGACCTGTTGAATCCGAAGCACATTCTGGGATAGATTTACCCACTCTGGATTGTGGTCTGGTTTCAATGGTCTGGAATTAGAACACTCAAAAGTGCTTGCTCTAATTCTAGGTCTGCTGAAACCAAAGCATTTTCTGGAGCAGATTTGGCTGCTCTGGATTGTGGTCTGGTTTCAGTGGATCAGGAATTAGAGCACTCAGAAGTACTTGCTCTACTTCTTGACCTGCTGAAACTAGAGCACATTCTGGAGCAGATTTGGCTGCTCTGGATTGTGGTCTGGTTTCAGTAAGTTAAGAATTGGAGCATTTTGAAATTGTGGTCACATACCCCATTAGAGCATTTTAAAGTGTTTGTCTAGCATTTATTTGTTATTGTAATTTATGGTTTAACTTTGGTCATTATAAAAAAATTGCCCCAAGGAAATTTTGAAAAGTCGGTGACGATGGTTATGCGGACTGTGAGATCTTGGGTTAAAATTCCAATGACGACAAATTTGCAACCAAAAATAAATACGTTACCTATGCTCCTTTCTTCTGAATACGTTCCTGTGGTAACAATAATTCAGAATCGGCTATCAATCATCCATAGAAGGGTGAGAGGTTAACACTGACCACAGGCAAACGTAGCCGCGATCGTCTACTGTTCCATTCACTCCACAACGATGTCCATATACACTGGCAAACCTCATTCGCGCTCAGATATATCATCCGAATTGCTTCGCATTTACACCACAAACACAGCTACTGGCAAATATATCATCACCGTTGCTTGCAATTGGGTGAACGAATAGTCAGTAGAAACAAATGAAATGATTATATAGTTAGTTGAATGAATAGGGCACCTTGTTGTCACAGTTATTTAAGCTAAAAAAAACTACATTTAATATTTGAGGTATTTTAGTAGAAGCTGTAGTATATTCCAAGGATATTCAAATGTGGGTATAAGCCTTATAAATTGTGCGAAAAGAAAGCACCTTATACTATAAGGTGAAGTGAATGAAACCGATAGTTTTGAGAAGTCAAAAGAATACTTAGGTGGGATTCTATAACTCATAATAACTACAAATAGCAACTGCACTTGTTAAAATATCAATTACAAACGTCAAATGTCAAATATCATTCTGGCCTAAATTCAAATCTGCAGTGAATTTAAGACATTCCCACATCAGTGTAGACTTGTAGAGTGTTTTTTATATATGTATGAGTATATGCAAGTACGTATCAACCATAAATAACTACTAATGTTATAGATTAGCCAGTAAAAGTTGATATTTGCAATTGATATCATAACAACTCCAAATTATAGCAAATGTAGTTATAGAATCCCACTCGTTTTGCCGAGTAATGACACTGATCATCTAACTAAAACAGGGTTGGGCAAAGCAAACTCCCTAGTTGGTGAATTAAAAAAAAAACTAGTACACATATAATAGTTATTTGTGTATCAAAGGACTAAAGTATAATTTTTAACTATGCATATGGAATTTATTCCACGAGGCGATAGCCGAGGAGAATAAGCCATGTGAAATAAATAAATGTAAATTTTGTCTGCTCCAATATTTTTTGCGAATTTACTTGTGTTGTGAAAAAGTAGCTTCATCAGGAAATAAAATTTTGTTGAAATTTAGATCGATATTTTTTCTCAAAAAGTAGTTCACAAAAGACAATTCTTTTTTCATAGTCATTGTTTCTTAACTCTTGGTGATTTTGAAATTGGTGCAAATAAATTTTTTCGTCTTTTAGTAATCGATATACAGATGTATTGCTGATATTTAATTGATTTGCCTAAACTTTTTTGTTTCTTCTATTATTCATAATACATAATTTTTATTATTTTTATTTTGCACTGGTTTTAATCTTCTTCTGTTTTTATATTTTGTATCTAAACATGCGCTACTTCTATATTTTGAATATATTCTTGAAACTGTGGTAGAATTTGGTCTAGGACGGTCAGCATATAAATTAACGAACAAGTCACAAACATTTCTTAAACTGTATCCACTATTGTAGTATATAATCATTTGAATTTTTTCTTTTTTGGTAAACATAGTATTATAAGTTTATTTGACAGTTAATCTCATGACATAGACAACCTATATTATACTATGTTACATTTTATCTGGAACGATACGGTGCCATATAACAAGTTGTATCAATAGTAACGACTAATGACAGAATATGTTGCATCTTAGAAGAAACTCACGGTATACTTTGTAATGTACTTCGTTTCGCGTCAATTCACAAAAAAATAATAGTAATACATAAAAACATATGTTTCTAAAAATATCCACAGTAAATGTAAAATTCATATGTCCCTTCCGTAATAAATATTTTTTCCTCAACAATTTTTTCTGCTGTCACAATTTGTTGCGTCCACCCCTGTATTTATTGGTAGCGTTCACCCACGCGTGTAAGCAGTATCCATACTTCAGGTTCCGGGTCCTGAAACCCCGAGTATTTCATCCCGAGTCCTGATGGAAGATTGAGATGTTTTCCTCAAGGAATAGAACTCTAAGGGGAGTTTGTTTAAAGATGAGAAATAGGGAAGCCTATTACTTTTTTCCCCGATGTCGAATGAGGTAATATGATGAAATAAGAGATACATTATACATATCTATCTAGTTTATTCATGAATCTGCGAAATCACCGTGATTAACATAATTAACAATCTAAAACAATGACAAAGATATTAAAAACAATGTTAATCTACAGATCTAACTTTTACTTATATAACACAGAATAAATCTTGTTATAAAAACTAAGAAAAATAAGTTACATCTAAATACATGCCGTATCCCAAAAACTTTCGCACCATAAAAATTATTATAATGGGGAAGTTTAGCGTATTTTTTATATTTTTTTATTTTATCAAGATTGCCCTCAAAAGTGATATTCTACATTTTATTTTACCCAAAGATGCCTAGATTTCTCAAAAAATGAAATTTTATACAAACATGACGTCAGAGTGGCTCGCGGAGAACGTATCGTCTATCTTAACCAGCGCGCGCTAGGTTCCCATGGCAACAGAGAAGCGTGTGGTGTAATGCCTCAAGATACAACCTACGTTCAAAAAGTCAGGTCTCACCATCCCTTCTGCGCAAGAGCATAACTCACTTGTGACGTCAGAGTGGCTCGAAGATAAATCATTAATTATAAATAATTGGCAACATAATTTTAACTTTCAATTACATTTTACGTTATAATTACTCATATACCTACTTACGACTAAAAGATATTTGTATGTAATTTCAACCACGCTAAACTTCCCCATTTAACTAAAAAACAATTTATCGACAAAATTTTATTAGAACGATCCATTTGCAGTGACGTCGAAAGCCAATTTTATTTTGGTGGACGCAGGCACCACCCTAGCCCACCCGTCGCGACGGCCCTGTCCACTTGTACTTATACATTGTTATATACTATGATCTCAGTACCATCTAACAATTATATTTAGGAAAACTAGCTCAGTGTCATCTCTCCCGTCGTGTCATCTCTACCGGAATTACCCTGTTTGAAAACGGTCAAATGGGAACCGTTCTTGGAGCAGGAAAGTAAAATACTGTGCGTTTTAAATAAATAAATGCAAGTTGCAATTCACTTGAGCAATGAATCATTCCATATTCAAATTGGCTAAAATTCCACTACATTCAAAAATTAGTTCTCCCAAACAAGTGCATGCAGGATAACAAACAATATGGCGTGCACTTCCTTGTAGTCCTGTCGCTTCATACAAAGCAAAACACATAAATCTGCTGCATATTTCATCCTAGATATCCTGCAGGACTCCTGCTCCACTACTCTACCTCTAACTGCGACAAAAACAACCGCCGCATGTACGACTGCTGTTTGTTACCGGACTTTCTACAACGTAAAGATACTCGTATATTCATCATCTCTGGCAGAACTTTCCTAGTTGGAACAGGGCCTCAAGAACTTAAGGTTTAAAGTATTTGTTTCTTGGTTAAATGAATATTATGAACATTAAACTGTTCATTATCATCTTGAAGTCGTTCTTTGTTCCTTCTCTTTCCACTTGTTTCAACACGTTTATTTAGCCCCTCACTGCCTACATTGTAAAATCTCTTCCTTGTGTGATTAGGGACATCTGGACCTTAAAATTTATACATGTGTGAAAGAACGTGAGATAAGGTAAACTAGCTGCCACCATCTGACTCCAATTATGTAGACAGGAACCGAATAATTAAAGCAGATTAAAGGGACGAAATGCAACAGATGTCATTAAAAAATATATTATGAACAAAATAATAGAGCTACAGAAGTAAAAACGATATAATTGATTTGCAGAAGTAAAATGAGAAATAAACTAATAAATTAACAAACACGAATAAATAAAGAAAGGCAGTAAATATAGAGAAACAACAAACAACAATAACAATCAGAGACTGGTCAACTTGTCGATATAATACTTCCGATTTTGATGAAATTTGGCAAAAAAAATGATGGTCACACTAGGTTAACCTTGAAATCGCATTTATTTATTTCAAAAGCTATTTAATACAAAAGGTGTGTACACACCCAACCGTAGGTAATCTAACTTAACCTAACCTAACTTAATTCAACTTAATCTAATCTAACCTAATTTAATTCAACCTAATCTAGTCGAACCTGACCTAACCCAAAATTACCTATTCTAAATTAACCCACCATAACCTATGTCAACCTAAACTAACATAACCAAATCTAACCTAACCTATCACAATCTAATCAAATTAGATTAGATTAGGTTAGGTTGGTTTCGGTTAGGTTGGTATAGTTTAGGTTAGCTTAGATTACGTTAGGTGCGTGTGTGTGTGTGTTCATTTTACATTAAATTGTTTTAAAAATAAAAAACAACGATTTTAAGGTCAACGAAGTCAGAACGTCATTTTTTATTTTTTTCCCATATTTGTATACCTATAAGGGTTTGTAAATACCGTATTATACTATCACTAAAGAAATTGGTTTATGGACCTGGTAATACTGCTGACAGGACCTCGTGTACCTAAGATACTATTAGTTTTACTTGTATTTTAGTGGTGTTGTGTTGCCATAGCTTATATCTATCTAGTGAGCCACCGTAAAAATTCTCTTACTGTTCTATATTTTTACAAATCAGTGACTTAATCAGTTTCGAATCCAGTTATTTATTCGTGATTGATATTAGTTTATTCAAACCAAACGTGTAGCAATTACACGAAAACATTCGTAAAAGCAGTAAAACTTTGATAAAATTGTCACCCATTGCGAATATAACTCCGTTTTTAATTAACTCCGTGTCAGTGGTTTGAAAATTTGCATATGATCCCGGTCATTATCTCCTAATAAGCAATTCAAATTCCTAACGCTGATACGGCCCTGGGTACACTCTCCGCCACAAGTTACAACTCGTGGGTACTAGACTCTGCTTTGCAAAAACCTGGAAACTTCCTTACCCGACTGTACAATGAATGGCAGTTCAACTGTTTTAGCGCGAATGCAATCTGTTGAATCGATTGTCGTTTGTTGTGGCTGGATAACGCCGTTTTGGTTTACCTGATTTTAAAATCGGACAAATAGTAACGCAGTTCAATCTCGCAATTTTAATTTTGCATGATACGTGTACGAGATAAATAAATAGGACGCGAAGCAAGAAAAGTGAAACATGTTTGGTAAAATTGCGGAATACCACATATGAAACCACATGTCAACAAAACGCATTTCCTGTCACAGTATGATGCAACAAATCCTGAAGGAATAAATTTCATGAAACGTCGTGTTCTTTTTGTTCCTGTTCCGTAGTTTTAACATTATTCAAATTAGTACCATCCTTTTTATTCATAGTTTATTAATAAGACGAATCTTTGTACCCTTGAATCATAAATCCCGTTGTAATATATACATAGTTCCGCTTATTCCGCAATTTTTTGAAATCCCATGTTATAGTCATATGTTCCGCATTTCGTTGCGCATTCTGTATATATATTACAAAATTATTAAAGTCGTGAATACTTGTTCAATGATAATCGAATAATGATAGTTATCAGGAACTTAGACTTATATTGCTATGGAGGTAAGTTAAACTTACGTGAACGGTGGCCGAAAAATATTATTTTCTTTCTTAAATTAGTACTGTTAGCTTGCAAAATTAAATACGATCCAGTTTCATATTTTGTGCTGCTGATTGTAACATATGTAGTACTTTATAATTATAACTTAAAGAAGTATTCTAATAAAAACAACAAAGAACTGGTACAAATAAGCTATTTTTATATTTCCTTGTATGAATGACCTCAGAATGTTTTCTTTTTCGACATTTAATTTTTTATATAAAAAGCTGTTTTTTTAAATAATTTTCTTATTCAAAATTTTCGGTACAACTGTAGTCGGTGTCCATTATCAACTGAAACGAATTTTATATCATGTTTTACATTTTTAGTTTCTTTAAATTTGTCATTGATAAGGTAATGATATATTTATACCGTAGAGGCTTAGAGAACATCTATTAGACATCACTTCTCGAACACTTAATCTAAAAGAGTGTACCACAGGATCTATTTTCTGTAGGAAATTTTGGTTAAAGAATGGGGTTTTCCATTGTTGTGTACTAGCGATAGCAGGGTTTACTGAGTAAGACATGCTTAGTACTCAAACTTACTTATTACTTATTTTACTGTTGGCTGATTTAGGATTTTTGAAAGAGGTGTTTATGGGTTAAAGGGACTTTACAGCAAAATTGCCGTTAAGGACCAAAAACGAAGGAAATATTTTCACGAGGTGGGGTGGTTTTGAAAGTTGGACTTGGACTTCTTAGATGGAAACATGTAAGGATACAAATGGTTCAAACAATGACAAATACAAGCTGTACAGTAGGAAATTTATTTACACTTAAAAATTAAAGAATAAAAATAAAAAGAAAGGATGAAGTGTAATAAAGTAATAAAATAGTGCGGTACATGGCACATCTTCAAATAAAAATATTAGACAAGAATTTATTATTTTGACATGATCCGAACGATAACTGAGTAAAAGATGACTAGTGTTTTGTGTGACACAGACAGATACTACGCAGAAGTAGAAGAGGTAGTATTTATGTGAAGTTTCACTCCGTGGTTCGTTCGAGTTACTACGTCACAGAAGCACGCCTCCTTTTTTAATTTTCGAATTTCTTTCAAAAACATTTTGTAGTATTTTTACATCATTATACTCTATTTAATTTGTAATATAAATACGTCTTCTTGGAAAACCTCATTATACCCATTCAAAAATTTAAAAATATGAATTTTACTTGAATAATTTCCCTATTCCGTCCCTGTGTTAATAAAGAAATATCAGTAGCTATATTTTCTTACAGCATGATACCTATTAATTTTTTCCGAGCTCCGCCTACAGCAAACAAGTATTAGACAATTTTCCCCATATTAATTGGCCGGTCGACGCGATATTAATAACATTTTTACAAAAACAAAACAACGTGGCGCAAACAAAACACGGGGAAAAAAGCAGTGATCAGATAGACGTGGTTCACCGCGCGCGAGATCGAATTAAATATTATAAATCAAGGCGGCCGGTGTGTAAAAATGAGTATCTAGTAGATCAAGGAGGCCGCCTGAGAGGATGCCAAATATAGAGCGATCGCAGCGCCGCCTCGCAGCGGGAATAATACTAGTAATTAGGCGTCAATGGGGACTTGTATCTGATACGGCTTTAATGCCGGAATCACATTTCACCAATAAAACACGGATCACATACAACTCATATCATGCTACCATTCAATTCTTAATTGAAAAATAACGTTTTTATAAAGACTGTTCAACTTCTAAATATTATATGCAGTCGAATGAATATGATAAAACCACAGAATTGGAATTCACATTCAGAACCTTAACTAGGGTTTTGAGTGCCTGGGGCAAAAATTGTTATATTATCTCTAATAAATAATTTAATTTTAAATACAGGTTAAACAAAACTAAAATAAATAATGAAATATATAGTACGAAAGACGTTTGAGAAATATACAGATGAAATTATAGGACCAAACAAAGCTATATTTCGTAAATATCATTGTTATACAACTATTAAATTTTCAGCTAACTACGTCGTTTAATTTGTATTTGACAATTATCGAAAGCGAACAACTTTTGTATTGAAGTTTGTTGAATTAAAAGGAGATTATTTCGTGAACTAAAACAAAATTTCTCACAACTTGTGTTTCCTTCCTTAAGGCCAAATAATTATTAAACACCCTCCGTAGTTACAAAAAATAATATTAATAATAGGGGTCCTTTTTTATAAAAACTAAATATTAAAAACATCTTCTCCACACTTCGTTCTTATAAAAAATAGACTATAGATGAGCGGAGATAACATTTAACAATTTTTAATTTTCTAAACGAGCGTTCTCAAGAGGCTGCAATAACTGGTAAAACAGTTACAGTTTTTATTCTAGATAATTATTTGTTAAAATTTTGAAAATTGATTTTGGAAATCTTCGCCACGCACTGTTTGGTTGTAAGCCTTAGATCAAAAGTTTTATTAAAAATTTAATTATTATTTAATCCAATTAGCAGAAAACCAAATGATCTTTGTTTTTATATATTTAATTTACATTTCAGTGTGGTTGTCAGCCTACAGATTAAGTGAGTTCCGAATGGTCAGATTATATTCTACTTTTTATAAGTTCTGAGTTAAAGTTTCATTTTCAATATTCACTAAATTATATTAGGTATACAACGTAGTAACCATCAAAATTACTTCTTAACATTAAATACTCATTATGATCATCAGGATTAATACTCTACAGTACAGTTCTGAGTGTGGACCCCCTTCTCGTTACAAAATTCATCTTTGTTTTCTAATTCTCTCATTTTCTCCCTGGAAGAGAAGATGAAAACAAACCAAAAGTCACAAGGGTGGAAAATATTAACTTTTGAGAAAAACTTTATTAGAGTTTTTTGTTGGGAATAAAATTCTAAGCATCTTTTATTTAAATAATTTTCTTATCCGATTTTTATTTTTTTAAAGATAATTGTTTAACTACGTATCTGTCTTAAAGATAAGTTCCGTCCAAAACTACTCGTAATCTTTAACAGGCTTAGTACTCAAATATAAGTAGGTATATTAAATTCGACGGTGATCTGTCCCGTTATATTAGTTATTGGCTGGTTTATGATTTTGGATGAGATGATTACGGATCGGAGGGACTTTTCAGATTGACTTTGAATCCCAAAGTCAATCTGAAAAGCCTTAGGGACTAAAAACGAAAAAAATATTTACACGACGATAATTGGACTTGGAGTTTCCGGAAGGACGGGAGATGTCCCTTGAAAAATGTAAGGCAAATATAATAACACAATAGAAAATATAGCATAAAATTACTTGAACTAACTTTAAAACTACATACAATTTATTTGTAACACGTTTAGAACGAGTGATAGTTATTTATTTATATATAATTTATATTTAAAAGTTAACAACAAAACAAAGAATGAAGGTTATCCAAATTATAAATAGTAACTGTGATAGAGGGGTACATGACAACTCTAAGATTCCCAAAAAATAGAAAGTTACAACTCTTTATAAAATTTAGAACCATTTACAAATGATTCTAATTTTGAAACTAGTCCACAGTGAAATAAATCACAAAACAATGTACTACTAGTAGTTGAACTGGATCAGTCGTATTATTACTTTGATTCTATCCGCCTAAATTTATATACAGGGTGGCCCAGTGAAAATTATCAGCGCAATTTTTGGCCACTTAACATTAATTTTGCAAAAAACGCTCGAACACGTCAATTTTAATATAAAGGGGGACACCTAAATGGATTAGTACCAATGGCATAACTTCAACACTAAAATGGGGGTGGACTGCACCTCAAAAATTTTAAATGTAAAAGGGTACCAAACATGACACAGTTCGAAAGGCCTTTCAATTCTCTTTTCAACAGTTTTTTTATTTTTCAAATCCGATCATTAGTTCCAGAGAAATATCGTTTAAAACAAATTTTATCAGGTGTTCAATATTGCCATCAAGTAGGCTAAAACAAATGACAGAAACTAAATAAACAATTTTTTCGACAAGTTGTTTGTAATAAACAAGTAATTTGTAAGTTGGATTTTATTTGTGGGGTTATTTGAAGTCTAAAGTTTATGCCACGCTACCCGAATTTTTAGAAGATTTACGGCAACGTACCATATCTCCAAAATTTTGAGAAAAATCTTTCTTATTGTATGAAAGTTGGAAATAGTCATTTTGAACACCTAATAAACTGATACTTGAGTTTCTGTCATTTGTTTAAGCCTACTTGATTGCAGTTTTGCACACCTGATAAAATTTGTTTTAAATGATATTTCTCTGGAACTAATGATCGGATTTGAAAAATAAAAAAACTGTTGAAAAGAGAATTGAAAGGTCTTTCGAACTGTATCATGTTTGTTTGACACCCTTTTCCATTTAAAATTTTTGAGGTGCAGTCCACACCCATTTTAGGGTCGAAGTTATGCAATTGGTACTAATCCATTTAGGTGTCCCCCTTTATATTAAAATTGACGTGTTCGAGCGTTTTTTGCAAAATTAATGTTAAGTGGCCAAAAATTGCGCTGATAATTTTCACTGGGCCACCCTGTATGTATCCATAGACAACAAATTAAAATCTTGTTAGTTTTGGCACGATCCCTAGATATTTCTAGGTGGCGTAAGGTAAAAAGGCATCAGTTATCCGGTGACAAAAACTTCCCGGTTGTCGTTGGAAGCGTCTCATCTTCCGAGAAGCGTAGAAAGGCGGAATAGCAGCACGCGTTGTTCTCGGCAGCGCCAAGTACGGAGGGCAGGTTTCCTATCCCGCTGCGCTGGGCAATTAGTATTGGGATGTTGTGCGAGGTTATGAGATACAGTGACGAAAACACAAAAACTCGCTCGCTGCAAGTGTCGCCGAATGGGAATTACGGCTAATGAGATTGTTACACTTGATGGAAATGGAGGAGTTGTGTGCACACTAACTCCGTAATTACAATTCGTGAAGTACTTGTTTCAAGTAATTCCTAGTGAAGGACCTGTCAATCATTCTCGCGCATATAATGCAACAAACAAGTTGAAGGAGACGGCAACATAAATATACTTTTTTTCTAATGGTGTTCAATGTGCCGTACAGTACATACTAAACGTATCGTAGACCCATGCCTGGCCTACCAGTTGCCCTGTGCAGTTCTGGGTTATAGTAGCTATACCTACCCCATGGCAACCAAGTTCAAAACTGCACTGATCCAATAAAGTAGGGGCGTAAACCATAAATGGGAAAGCAATCTACCATTGGCGTGGGATTATTTCAATAACAAATTGAATTTTTGTCAATATTTATATTTTAAAATGCATAATGTTTATGAATAACAAAAGAAAATATCACATTTATGAACATTCTAATTAGGTAGAGACGAATGGATTACATCGGTTTAGTCACTGACAATATTTTTCTTTGAAATAACAGCTTCTTTAATCTCTAGATTTTCAAGCCAAATTATAGTTAATCCTTTCTCTGCTACATGTAAGATTACGAATCACCCTTTCCATAAATGATTATTACCTGCTAATATAATCCGCAGCAAATCCTGTGTTGTTTTCTGTTTATTGCAATTATATGTTCTTTAATCTTACTTTCGAAATTCCTTCATATATATAATAATTTCTTAATATAGTTTCCCCATATGAACTATGAACTAAGTACGCCACTGGTAAAAAACGCAATGGGGGTACCTTCTCCCATTGGTTGCTCAAAATATGAACGAAAATGCGTATTTCGCGCAGGTTCATTTCTATATTGGACGAGCTATAACAGTGTATACTTTATTGATTGTTTAAATGGAAGGATATTATTATTATGGACAATGGTGGCTAGAGCACTTCGACTAGCCTATAAAATCAAAAACCGTTATATCCGAGTGGTTCGGAACCAGCTATAAGTTGGAGATCACCTGTCCTGTTACTGGACTTCGGTCTGTTGAACAATGCAAATTAAAAAAATGAATAGGGAATAACAGTCAATCCAATATTAATTAAATTTTAAGTTTCCCTGAAATGGATATCATATCATTATAAAATATCAAATGAACTATTCAACATTGTTGTCAATACTTCGATTAGAATTTTTGTGTTTATGTGTTACTTTAAATTTTCAATTTTAACTTCAACTGGTTTCGACCGATATCAAATTTTTATAAAGAGTTCGATGTAATGCCCCAATAAACAATGCAGTATTATCATAGTTCTAAAAAAACACCCACCGAAGAATACAAAAGGATAATTTTTGTTAATCATCATTATTTCATTTGCTTCTGTATATTTCCAAAAAAACGATTTAGATCGGAAAATGAGTTTTTACGTTATTAATTAGTATAATACTTTTTTTGCACTATTCGATATTTTTTATATTTACCGATTGGGTTTCTAAAATTATAGGAATAGGACAAAAAAATTCTATCATTCCAAGGTTCAAAGTTATGTTTACTGATCGGAAATTTATTTCAAACGTTATTTAGCGACAGTAATCAGTAATCAGTAAATATCTTAATAACGATCGAAGTTTAATTTAAAAATGACAACTCTTGTCAAATATTGTTTTATTGCATCGAACATAAAAAACAATAAGAATTGTAGCAACTGGAATATTTATTTTCATAAGTAATATAAAGAATCGAGAATCGAGAATTTATTGGAAAAATTTACGAATAGTTGTTGCGTAACAACAGAAACGAATGTCAAAAATGACCGTCATTGTTAACCCGACTTGTCGTTACTTCGCAGGAATTATGAGTAAATTTTACCAATTAAATTCATAGCTCGAATTATATTTGCTTGATTACTTCCCAAACCTTAAATATGTATCAACAAAATGTAACCATGGCTATGATATTGTGGTATTATCAAATTTCTTCACTGAAAAACTACCTACAGCGATGAAATGAAGCATTCTCATTGGGTGAAAATGACGTTTGTGGAATAATCATTAATAGGAATGAAACCTTTATTTTTGAAAAATGAAGATGTCCAGTTCAAATGAAAATAAAAGTTTCAAACCTATTGGATATTGCGTTAGGAGGGCCGGATTTACCAACAAGCAATTGCTTGTGGGCCCCCAAGAAAAGAAAGACTGTTTATAATGTCCGCGAATCATATATACAACCGTCATAACTCTGTGCTAAAAGAAAAAACTAAATGTAACTAAGCATATTTATGTTCCAATTGTACTTAATTTTTTGTTGGACGGATCGTTTTTGGAGTGGAAGGTCCCATCACGATATTGTTCTTGTGGTCCCTTAATAAATAAATCCGGTCCTGTGCTCGTAAATTAACAAAATTTCTTGTTTGTGTTCTTCATAATATAACAGGTGTAAATATATGTTAATGTACTGACGCGATTAGAAGTTTATTTGTGCCCGATTCGACACAGTACCCAAGCAATTAGACATACTAGCTGGCTTCTGTTTCATGCTGAACACTCATTACATGCTTAATCCAAATCTGGAATGCTCTATAAAAACACTACTCCTTTATTTGCTTTTATTATAATTGGTTTAAACACCGTTTTATTACCATATTTGCTATAGAACAAAAAGCTAATGGTTTTTATATACGCTTCGAATAGGATAGGAGAAATAATTGTTTTATAAAGATTTTCATGCGATATCACTAAGCTTGGCAAGCGTGGCTCACTTGTTTAACACGGTCCGACTGGAATTGAGTGGAATGTAATATCTGAGGTTCTGGGGTTCAAATCCCAGATTCGCTAATCTTTATCCAAATATAAATTCCGCTGTGTCCGATTGGTTCGGAACCCACTATAAGTTTTTTGACAACCTACATCACTGAAATGCAAGTAAAACTTGTCAAGAAACAAGTTACAGGTTCTGTTTTATCCAGGAATGTTATAACATATGATAATCAGCAAGTAAGAATATCTAATTGAATATAATTGAGGCTGTGTTTCTTCTTGGATTGTCCTGGCAATAAATAAATGTATCACAAAACAATGTATTAATAATATCTAAGGTTTGTTTAAAAGAGTTGATCCTCACGTCATCAATCGTAAAAGGAGGGATTTATGACATTATCTTTTCGGGTGAAATCGTGTGATTTCCCAAGTAAACAAATGTTAAAACTGATAGTATTTTATACAAATATAAAAATGGATTAAATATATAGGGTGAGTCATCGAAATAGCCGTCTTCGATATCTCCCTTGTCGTTGGAAATATAGCATAAATTTATTAACAGAATTTATTCGTCCGCTCAAGGAGCATAATGTAAAATTATTTTCACATATTCAGGGTGTTGCATTACGGAACGGCGAGAATTGTTTGCCTTTTTTAAATAGAACACCCTATATATTTTATTCTCCTATACGGACATATGAATTTTGTTTTAGTTTTCCGCGGCGTTGTCAAGTTAATCTGTTTATTCTCTAAAAAAGACCAAATACACGCATTGCTTTATAAAGACATACTGTAGTTATTTTAATAGTAAAAATTAAGAATTAAGCTGTAAGCTGTAACTATACTCTATGTTCTCACATATTTTTTTTAAGTGTAATTATACAGGGTGTTCAATAAAGCGAATCAAATTTACTCAATTTCAAATGACTATAACTCGCCATTTTCAAATGGAACACCCTATATTTTATAATTCAGTTGGGTGTCTTTTTGTATTTTTTATACAGGATAAAAAGAGTTGTGAGGATCAACTAGATTTATTATAACTACTAAAGTCATATTGTGTTGGGTGTTGGTTATCTTAAGATTGTAAGACCGTTTTAAACTAGCTTGTATAAGGGTCAAAAATAGTACAAGAAATGGTAACTTATCTTCTATCAAAAATTACTAGATTTTATCGAAGTTTTGTATGATACTAATGCAATTTCTTGTACAATATACTGCGCACTTTCCTTGAATATGTCAATATGACAAGCAAAATTAACCTTAAATCTTAAATTCATTTACATTTAAAGTTTGAAATACTTACAATTTATTAGTAGAAACACTAAGTTTTCTATACCCACTACATATAATAAAAACGAATAGACGTTAGAAACGCCTGAGATCCCAAAATTCATATATGCGCATGTTCACAGCCAAATTGAGTGACAGATTTTATGAAAAATAAAACGTGTTCTGTTTTTTCAACACATTTACCATTATATACAATATATCAACCAATTTTCTGTTTGATACTAGCCAATTTAATTTGTACTAAAAATGGTGCAAGATCTTATAGAATTCATAGGCTAGACTAAAACGGCCTTTATGGAGAAACGTGATTTCATTGGTTAATTCAAAATGACGTCATTGGCAACTTATACCATAGCTAGTTTGCACTTACTAAGTTGTCTAACGTCCAATTGGCCCTCTAGTGTGTAATTCCATTCCAACTTTTTCCTATTTGTGTATTCTACACCCGATTACATTTTTGCATACAAACCGACATTTTATTCGAATCCGTGTGTTGTTTTTGCGGCCATGTTGTATAAACAAACATTAGGCTGATCGAGAACGTGCAGTTGCCATGACAACCGCCAACAAAAAGTTGTTTCTACATGACAATGTTTTAAATTTTACCTAGACGCACAGATTTATATGGAAAATAAATTGGACAGCATGTTATATTTCTTTAAAACGAGTAAGTCGACAGAGGAAAGGCATTTTAAAATGACGTTATTGGAATTCCTTCGCAAAACCGACCAACATTCAATAAAAAAATTAATCGTTAAAAATAAACAAGTATTTCTAAAGTATTTCCTTAATATAGTTTAGGAATTTAAAATAGATGACTTTATAATTAATTTTTATTTTTTTCTCTAAGAAAGTTGTTACAGAATCTAAAATAGTACGTAAAAAGATCCCTTCAGTCCTTTAATAACTTAGTTCATTATTTTAAGAGTGGTTTTGGTTTATAATTTCGTGCATTAATTGTAATTGTAATAGTATACAGGGTGTTTTAAGAGGGTAACAACTGGGATCTCGAGAACCCTAAGAGATAGGAAGTCGGTTAAATTGGGGCAAAGTTGCCACTTAATTGGCCAATTCAATGATGTACTATAGTATTTCTTTTCCCGAAAAATGCATAGGTCACTAGATATGAGCTAAAAACTGATTTTAACTTATAACTTTCATGTTTCAATTCATAATTTTCTAGTTTGCTTTTTTTCGAGGAATTGACAGCAGTTTTCAAAATTTTTGTACATCGATTATTTTGAAAAATTCATACTATCAATTTTCGAATTTTCATATGGGGAACAAAATTATATTTCTGTCGGGTGTTCAAAACCTAAAAAGTATATTCTATACAGTCCAAAAAATCAGACATAATTAAATATCATTAGGGCAGTTAAAGAAATGGAAAAATTAAATATATTTATTCATTTTTAGTTAAAAAATAAAATCTCTGCGTTAGCAATAAGTTTACATAGGTACTGTTACTTAAAAAAAGCAGTTGCTATGAATAAATAAATATCAAACATTAAATTCTGCGTTTTTCTGACTGCATTTTTAAATTTAAAGATAAAATTAGAGCGAAAAGAACGCAAATTTTGACTTTTGATTTTGTTTTGGCAGCTGCTATTTTCAAGTAAAAGTTTTCAAACAATGTCAATATAGAGATTATATTTTTTTATTAGATTTTTATTTTTATGTAGGATTAATAACAAGAACTAAGTAAATAAACCATTCTTGAAAAAAAAAACAAATAAAAAATTACATAGGCTTGCAAAGCATGAAACAAAATTTATAATTTCTTGAGCTAAATTTAAAATATTTGAAAATAGAAAATAACTTCGTCTTGTAATATTGTCCACCAATTTTCCTGTCCGGTGTTCGAACCCCGGAGCATCCATAGAATCGACGCCTATGTTAAGGAGTATAATATTAGTTTTTTTATTCATTAATATTCTATAAATTACAAAACTTGTATATAAACCATGGTGTCTGTATCTGTAATTATCTTTTATACTTGCTATGTATGAAAAGGTTTTTTGAAACAACTTTATTAATGCAAAGTGCTACATTTTCTGTGAAATATATAAGTAATAAATTCACTACAAATTATTAACACTCTGTTTCTTTTTCAGGTAAGTGTCGTTCGTCTTCAGCCTACATAAAATTACCATTCCTCTCAGGTAAAACAGATATTTATTACCCCCTAATTGAAAGTCACTTATTACATTTTATTTTCTTGTAATCGTAAGAAATTTATCGTAAATCATTTGCAATAAACTTCACTTGACCAGTGAAACACTTCTTCTAGATATAATTCTCAAAAGGAAACATTAAACATAGTTATTAGTTGACATACACGTGAACGTAGCTACTAGTGATTTTAGTTTTTGTGGTTGGTAGTGGCGGGGATTTATCACGAGATGTCAGTGCAGCCAATTAACAGGAAAAAGTTACTAGGTTTTTACCAAAACAGCTGAGAATTCATGTTTTTTTTTTGGTTTTTACTTAAAGAAAAATAAAGTTAGTAATTATTGAATTACTATTGAAAATATAACGATTTATTTATATTAATTTTATAAAATCCGGTTATAATAACGAAATCGAAACTACTTTGAAAATAAACGGTATAATCGGAGAATTGCACATAATTTAAAACTGAAAAAACCCATTATTTAAAATAATAGTAATGGGTATTAAACAATAAGATTTTATTTATTAAAATACTAATAATCCTGTTTTTACCCCACCCCTATCAATATATAGATAATGGAGATTTTTTTTTGGTCAAATTTCTCGATTATGAGTTTTCAACATATGAGCATGAATACTATAATATAATATACAGGGTGAGTCACCGAAATGCCCGTCTTCAATATCTCCCTTGTCGTTAGAAATACAGCATAAATTTATTAACAAAAGTTATTGGTTAACTCAAGGAGCATAACGTAAAATTATTTTCACATATACAGGGTGTTGCACTACGGCTCGGCGAAAATTCTTTGCCTTTTATTAAATGGAACACCCTGTATATTTTTATATTTTTTTAAGTGTATTTCATTCCCCTATACGGACATATAAATTTTGTTTTAGTTTTCCGCGGCGTTGCCAAGTTATTCCGTTTATTCTCTAAAAAAGACCAAATACACGCATTGCTTTATAATGACGTACTGAAGTTAGTGAGAACATAGAGTGTAGTTCCAGTTGTACAGAAAAAAAAATTCTTAATTTTTACTATTAAAATAACTTCAGTACTTCATTTAGTTCGAAAACCGGTTTTTGAAAATTAGAAACCGGTTTAAACCGGTTAATATATTGGTTAAAAAAATAATTAAATTAATTAAAAGAAATTAATTATAAAAATTTGATTAAAAAAATTACAGAATAATTAATTTAAAAAAATAATAAAAAAATACCATCTGAGAAAAATATAACAATTAAAAAAAGCAAATTAATTAATGAATACTCACAAAAATTCCCGTAATATCTTCAGAAAAACGCAGGTCACTTTTCAATTTTAAACTTGCCTGTGTTGACAAAGGCCGTATATATTTGGGACTTTTTAAGTAACATTAACGGCCAAAGAAACTACCTACATTTATGACTCTCCAATAAAATGTTAATTGTAAAACCTGTCATGACTCATGTTCAAATACAAATAGAAAACACAGATATAAAAAAAAATATTAAAATTTTTTGTCGCTAAATGATATTAAAATAAAGGTTAAAGTTCGCTAAAACCGGTTTATTTTTTTTCTTGGTTAACGGTTACCGGTATTTTCGGCCTGAAAAATATCGGTTAAAATTACGGTTAAAGTTCGCAATTTTCGTTGAAAATATCGGTTACCGGTTTTTATTAACCGGTTACATGCTCTGATTTTAAGACTATATCTTTAATAGTTTTTGAGTTACAAGCTTATAAAACTTAATTTTATTAATTTTGCATGTTGTTTTATTTTGGTTAACCTGTTCCGTACAAGTTAAAGTAAAAATATAAAAAATGCTTTTAGTTTAGTACTTACTTTAAAGTCAAATGTAGACAATGTCTCTGTTTCAAACTTGGAAAAGTAAGAAACGAGCTTTTTCCAAAGCTTCTACTTTTAAGCTCACATAATTCTGTATAATGTTCATACCCATTATTGGGATAACAGTCTTCACAAATAAACCCTCCTTTTTTAAGGGGAGTGCAAGTTGACCCACTCTTACAAATATCTCTTTTACATGCGTCTTTAGTTAATGTTATGTCACAATTTGAACCGGTAAAACCAGCAGTACAAACACAGGAATAACCACCTTCTTTCCGAAAACAAGTTAAACTTTGTTGAACTATCTAGAACATTGACCCTGTAGAACTGTCTCATCTTACTCCCAATTATCTTGGAACAGTGTTGAACCTAGTACATTTATGTTACACCCTAAACAAGTGCCTTAACTTTGTCCCAAACAATTTGGAACAAAGTGAAACATAGTGCAAGTCTCTCTACTTATTTCAGAACACTTGGAACATCTTTCTGCCTTCTAAAACTTTCTTTTTAAGTCTTCCTAGTAATTTCCAATAATAGACATACATGAAAAGTTACAATTTATTGTTTTTCACTCTAAAATTTTTCATATACAGCCAAAAAAAATAAAAAATGCCCATTTTTGGGTCCAAAATTTTGATTTTTGGAATTAGTCTAACTTGATAGTTGTCGATGCGCTGATTTCAAATTTTCAAACCGAATTCAATTATCTTTTTCCATTCCTGAGATATTTGCTCTCAAAGTTGCACCTCAAAAAAGGGTGTTTTTTGACCATATCTCTAAAATGGGTAGAGATACATTCTCAACGATTATACCAGTCGATTCTACGCGGAAAGTTACATAAAGAAATGTTTTCTCCTCATATACGTTCTTTGGAACGATTTGGTGAAAAATGAGAAAAACGAAAAACCGGAATTTCAGTTTTTCGCTCGGAAACTTTTTGTCTCCAAATTTTTTTATATTCTGGACTTAAGTAAAGAAGAATGTGGTGATTCCAAATTTTCAAACCGATTTCAATTATCTCCTACCGTTCTCGAGATATTTGAGTTCAAAGTTGGACCTGAAAAATTCAATTTTTCAGGAATAGTCCTGAAATGGGTTGAGATACGACCTCGGCGACCTCACCAATCGATTCTACGGACAAAATTACATTTTTGTACCAATTTTCAGATTTATATTCTAATGGATACAATTTTTACAGCGAAAAAACGAAAATGGCCAAAAATCGGAAAAAATCGTAAGGGGTTCATCAGGCGATTTTTCAATTTTTGCGATTTTCGTTTTTTCGCTCTAAAAATTGTATCCGCCTGAATAAATATCTGAAAATTGGTATACTTATGTAATTTTGCCCGCAGAATCGATTGGTGAGGTCGCCGAGGTCGTATCTCGACCCATTTCAGGACTATTCCTGAAAAACAATTTTTTTCAGGTCTGACTTTGAACGCAAATATCTCCAGAACGGTAAGAGATAATTGAAATCGGTTTGAAAATTTGGAATCAGCGCATCTGTATTTACTTAAGTCTAGAAAATGAAAAGATTTGGTGACAAAAAGTTCCCAAGCAAAAAACTGAAATTCCGGTTTTTTTCGTTTTTCTCATTTTTCACAAAATCGTTCCAAAGAACGTATATGCGGAGAAAACATTTCTTTATGTAACTTTGCCTGTAGAATCCACTGGTATAGTCGTTGAGATTGTGTCCCTACCCGTTTTAGAGTTATATCCAAAAAACCCACTTTTTTGAGGTGCAACTTTGAGGTCAAATATCTCAGGAACGGAAAGAGATAATTGAATTCGGTTTGAAAAATTGAAATCAGCGCATCGGCGACTATCAATTTGGAATTATTTCAAAAATCAAAATTTTGGACCTAAAAATGGGTCTTTTTGGATTTTTTGGCTGTATATGAAAAATTTTAGAGTGAAAAACTATAAATTGTAAGTTTTAATGTATAACTATTATTGGAAATTACTAGGAAGACTTAAAAAGACAGTTGTAGAAGGCAGAAAGATGTTCCAAGTGTTCTAAAGTAAGTAGAAACAGTTGCACTATGTTTCACTTTGTTCCAAATTGTTTGGGACAAAGTTAGAAACTTGTTTAGGGTGTAACATAGATGTATCAGGTTCAACACTGTTCCAAGATAATTGGGATTCAGATGAGACAGTTGTACAGGGTTTAACAATGTTCTAGATAGTTCTACAAGGTTACACATTATCCCAAATTGTATGAGATTAATTTCAGGCAGTTTTGGAAGGTTTAACATTGTTCCAAATTGTTTGGGACAAAGTTACGACAATTGTTTACGGTTTAACATTGTTATATAAGGGTCAACACTGTTCCAATTTGTTTGAGATTAATTTCAGAATTCCAAATTGTTTGGGACAAAGTTAATATAATTATTTAGGGTTTAACATTGTTATATAAGGTTTAACACTGTTCCAAGTTAATTGGGATTAAGTTAAGAAAGTTATACTAATTTAACAATGTTCTACATAGTTCTATAAGGTTTAACACTGTTCCACATTGTTTGGGATTAATTTCAGAATGTTGTGGAAGGTTTAACATTGTTTCAAACTGTTTGGGACAAAGTTAATATAATTATTTAGGGTTTAACATCGTTATATAAGGGTCAACACTGTTCTAAGTTAATTGGGATTAATTTCAGACAGTTGTGTAAGGTTTCACATTCTCCCAAATTGTTTTTGAATAAATTAAATCAGTTTCATTGGGTTTAACATTGTGGAATATCAATATAGACTTTTAAAAAATCAAAATTTTTGACTCAAATGAGGTAATTTAACATTGTACTAGATCTTCTGTATTTTTTTAGTAGGTTTATAATTCATAATTTGTCAAACTAATTGAAAAATTATCTTATCAGATTTAAATCTTTTAATCATAGACTTACAGACCGACTCAAATAGTTGTCAATTTATGAAAAAAATATTTTAAGTGTTAAAATATTTCAGAAACAAAATTTAGAAGGTGATTTTATCTCTAAAGAATATTTGTGGACTGCTTTATTTCAAGAAAATGAATATTATGACAGAACATTCCTTAATATCGACAGTAAAGCTCTTATGTCGTCCCATATTCCAAATTGATTAGATTTTTATGTGTCACATTATACCATTCTTTATATATTGCATTAGCTGAGCCATAAAAATGCAAGAAAAAATATAAAGTAACATGAATATTATAGAGAAATCTCCAAGGAATCGATTGGTGCAAGAATTTTTGTTATAGCTCAACTTGTTTTTGAGATACGCGGCCATAAACTTAAAATTTGAAAATTGTAAGTGCCAAATTGTACAATTTTTTATATATTTCATCGGCTGTGGCATAAAAATGCAAGAAAAAAATATAAAAAATGTGTATCTTATAGAAAAAAACCCAAGGAATCGATTGGTGTAAGAATTTTTATTGTATCTCAACTAATTTACGAGTTACAAGCCTGTAAAGACAAACCTCATTTCCAAAAAATGTTTTGATCGCTACAAGGATTCAGATCTATTTTAGATATTCAAAAAGTGATATAAATATATAAAAAGTAAATAAAAATAGCCAGGAACATTTTTTTTATTTTACGACCGCCACACGGATTCAAATTTTTACCTGAAAGTCTTTTAAAACAGGGGCATTGTCATTTACGTCTGTGACAATAACTTCAACATGAACATCGCTTCTTAGAGGAGGACTGGCTGCTATAACTCTTAAATCATATTTTTTCCTAGGACTCTCGTAGTCTAGTTCAGTCATAGTCAATAGTTCTGCACTAGACGAGCCAGGTCTAGTCACTAGAGAAAAGCTGTTAGAGTCATCTCCTCCTGAAAAAACGAGTTTTAGTCATCGATCTTCAGACAGATTATGAGTGGTCCAATGAAAATTATCAGCGCAATTTCTGGACACTTAAAGCAAAAAACGCTTGAACACGGCAATTTTAGTATAAAGGGGGACACTTGAATGGATTTCCAATGGCATTTCAACCCTAAAATGGGGGTTGCACCTAATTTTAAATGGAAAAGGGTGTCAAAAAAATCTAAGAAAAATATAACAATTAAAAAAAAGCAATTTAATTAATAAACATTCACAAAAATTCCCGTAATATCTTCAGAAAAAAAAGGCTGTATTTATTTGGGACTTTTTAAGTAACCTTAACGGCCAAAGAGACTACCTACATTTATGACTCTCCAATAAAATGTTAATTGTAAAAACTGTCATGACTCACGTTCAAATACAAATAGAAAACACAGATATAAAAAAATATTATTTTTTTCTCGCTAAATGATATTAAATAAAGGTTAATGTTCACTAAAACCGGTTTATTTTTTTTTTGGTTAACGGTTACCGGTATTTTCGGCCTGAAAAATATCGGTTAAAATTACGATTAAAGTTCGCAATTTTCGTTGAAAATATCGGTTACCGGTTTTTATTAACCGGTTTTTTTAACCGGTTACATGCCCTGCTTTATTTTTATATAAAATAATGATATTTTTATGTGGATTAAAGGATATGTTTTGAAAATTCATGGCATATATTTATTATGTTAGTGACAAATTTAAATAAATGTGACCAGCGGTTTTCATTTTGGATAGGTATTTAAAATTCCGTCCGCAACTTCGCAAATTAAAATTCTGTTTCCAAATGCGAATAATAATTTATTATGAATTCGCAATCCATGTATGGTAGTTCTCCCTAGAGATGGCAGTGTATGATATTTATTAGACTGCAGCGCATGTACGAATGTTATTCCAATAGATTTATAACAAATGCCGGTTTATAATAGTTTCCATTTTCGTCACGAACGGTATGGCGCTTTATTTAATACTCTACCGAGTACTCTTACCTTCAAAAGAATTGCAGGGAAATTTTTCTTCTTATACAACTATGATTGTAATAATTTATTACCCTAAATTTATTTAGATATATATTTATTACTCAAATTAAGTTTTAATAGTCGAATATCATGTCAAGTACTTGGAAAATCAAGTAGGTTTTTTCATCGTTTTTCACCTATTTTATTATGTACTGTCAAAAAATCACAATGAGATTTTCAATAAAGATTTTTCTTTACAAATTTAAATCATAAATTATTATAATTTGCAACTTATTATCAAAAAATAATATTAAGCTCAGAAAATAAAAATATGTTGACCATGCATTTGTTGTAGAATAATAGAATAAGTAATTAATGATATTGTAAAGTTTATTTATTTGGGTGAAAAGAACTAAGTTTAATGAACTAATAATGAATTATATAAAGATAATAAAAATAATTAACACTATAAATAAACAAATATAAACACCAAGTTAGGAGTAATTATTATTAATAAAGACTTAAACACTAAGAACAGTTATTTAAACACTTAAAACTACACAATATTTATTTACACGATATTTATATCACTAACTATTTATTTATTGGAACCTTTACATACCTGTCGCCAATTAATCTCCTGAACATTCCAGAGCCTTTCGAGCTCTATAAAATTCCCAAACAATAGCGACGTCGCTCCTAGTCCACTTGATCTTTAACGTGACTACCTGACCACGCATGTCAGCCGTGATGACTCATCTGTGATGAGTTTTGCTTGTTACAATATTATTTATGTCTTATATTTTTACCAGCAAAGTTCGCAATTTTAAAATTGCTTACCAATTTGGCAAAATTTGCCTATAGAAATAGAGTACGTCTACGTATATATTTTTAGTTAACTCGAAGAGCTGATACGTCCCTTGTTCAATGGGGTCATTTCACATTTTCTGTTTTATTTTTTTCCTGAAAGTCTACCGTCTACAATATATGTAAATAATATTTTCATGTGATTTGAGTACATTGTTTTGTAGATATAATTTTTTGAAAATCGCTTTGATTTCAAATCTCAACAGGACGCCATTTGCCAATACGTCACGATTCAGAATGATCAGCTCAGTCTTGCGGACAAAATGTAAACTTCGTTGACCATGCTTTACCTAAACATATAAATATATTTCACTGTGATGTAATTTCAATTATTTTATATTTCAGGCTTACAAACCTGTAGTTCTACACTAATATAAACAAAACAAAAACCTGCGTACTTTTCCTCTGACAACTATATAAATTTTAGGTTACTTTACATCACAAAGTATAAAACTATACTTCGTGCTTTACACTGACGTTCAACTTGTAGCACCTCGGTGTACGTGTATGTGTGAGATGTACTTTGTGTGAGTTTTTGATTCGTGACATCACGAAATTCGAAGCGCGAATATCTTATAACAAAGTTATAAATGAAAAGTGTTATATTTTTGCGTACATTATATTGCAATATGCATAGTAAGGGTCGTAGATTCCATATATGTAAAAAAAACCAATTTTTTTTTTTAAATGACCCCATTCATAGGTATCAGTTATTTTCTATTTCCCCCTCATTTCGTTCTAGTTCTAGTAGTAAATTTAAAATGTACGACATGCGTTGTGTTTTTAAAGTAATAACAAATAGCTTGAAATTCCTTGATTTTCAGTCAAGTAGCTAAAATAGAAAATCATATCAAGTCATGTTAAGTCATAAAAACCTCAAGGTACTTGATTTGATGAAACTCTAGTTAAAATATCGTAATATTAAAATCGTTATGAATAAAATACCTTTCTTATTACTTTTCATAGATATAATAGTGTTGAGTAATTTTCCTGGTAATGTTTTTACGCAGTAGAGTCCATTCTCTTTTTGATTACTGTTAAAATCAAATAGTATACGATGCGGTTTATCCGCTAGCTACGCTATTCTCTAGAGATTTGCTTGTTTGCATTAACTCTTTACGTACCTTATACACACAAACACACTCATATGTGTGTATACAGAGAATATATGACTTTACCTTCCTGTTCTGCCCTCACCATACAAAGATATCATAGTTAGCTATGATATAAACAACATAGAATCGTGATGTTGTTAATAAAGTCGATGCTAGAATAATAATTTTATCAATATATAAAGATATGAAATAGTAAACTATAATTAAAAGAGCGATACAACTGTATTGAAATACTATAGGCAGTGTAATTAATATACAATTTTTCTTTTATTGATTATGTTCAGGATGCACGCAGATCAGGACTAATCTATTTAAAGACAATGCATTACAGTATTACTATTTATTAATAAGAATTCAGGGCGCTAGTACGTGCATTATAAAGATATGATAATATAGATTTCATATTCCTTGACCTGACAACTGCATCCTCTTGTTCTCTCTCCATTAGCGTCGGATCGGACCATTAGGATGCGTTCCCCTAAGTTGTACAAAACACACATTGTCATTCTAGTTACAACAATTGTCACAAACATGCACATGAACTCATGATATAGAAAGGAGGTGTGACAGGTGATTCCATGTCCTAGACTTGGGGAGTGAACGCTAATTGTATCTACACTCATTACAATATCATCACAGCAGAATGAACCAGTCAAGCCTAGCTCCTGGCGTGTTCACTCCCCGAGACGCGGGACATCCACACTCATTTTGTTAGTAGGTTCGAGGGTGTCCTAGACACCCATTAGGTAGGGGAAGGTATTCTCTACATTTGTGGCCACAAACAAATAGTACATCTTGATACATACAGGATGGCCCAGTGAAAATTATCAGCGCAATTTTTGGCCACTTAACATTAAATTTGCAAAAAACGCTCGAACACGACAATTTTAATATAAAGGGGGACATCTGAATGGATTAGTACCAATGGCATAACTTCAACCCTAAAATGGGGGTGGACTGCACCTCAAAAATTTAAAATGGAAAAGGGTGTCAAACATGACACAGTTGGAAAGGCCTTTCAATTCTCTTCTCAACAGATTTTTATTTTTCAAATTCAAACATTAGTTCCAGAGAAATATCGTTTAAAACAAATTTTATCAGGTGTGCAAAACTGCAATCAAGTAGACTTAAACAAATGACAGAAACTCAAGTATCAGTTTATTAGGTGTTCAAAATGACTACCTCCAACTTCCATACAATAATAAAGATTTTGCTCAAAATTTTGGAGCTACGGTACGTTGCCGTAAATCTTCTAAAGATTCGCGTAGCGTGGCATAAACTTTAGACTTCAAATAACCCTACAAAAAGAAATCTAACTTACAAATTACTTGTTTATTACAAACAACTTGTCGAAACAATTGTTTATTTAGTTTCGGTCATTTGTTTAAGCAAACCCACTTGATTATAGTTTTGCACACCTGATAAAATTTGTTTTAAACGATTTTTCTCTGGAACTAATGATCGTATTTGAAAAATAAAAAAAACTGTTGAAAAGAGAATTGAAAGGCCTTTCGAACTGTGTCATGTTTGACACCCTTTTCCATTTAAAATTTTTGAGGTGCAATTCACCCCCATTTTAGGGTTGAAGTTATGCCATTGTTACTAATCTATTCAGGTGTCCCCCTTCATATTAAAATTGACGTGTTCGAGCGTTTTTTGCAAAATTGATGTTAAGTGGCCAAAAATTGCGTTGATAATTTTCATTGGGCCACCCTGTATATAAATACACAAACAGTGAATAATATGTCAACCATACAGTAATTCATCCATAAGCATAAACAATACTTATAACTAAAATAACCGGGACTTTCTTTTAATTACTTCATATGTTTAATCATTGACAACAGATCACAAGGCACAGTCTCCAGTTCACTTATCACTGTATAACAACCGCACTATTTGGCACGCACTGGCTAACTAACCCCCGGGCCAGCGAATGTTTATGTTTACCACCGCTTTTGGTTTCTTTCTCAAGTGGTTTGTATCAATAGATCTAAATAAATTAGACTAAACCAGAATCTCCGTCTAACATAATTAAGAAAAACTTTAAAAACGGCTTATTACCCATTGTTGGCTGTACCAATATATTTTGTTATTTTAGCTGATGTGGAAAATGTACCATAGTAGCTTTTTTTAAATGAACTATGATATATATTTAAAACGATTAGGAAATTATGTAGAATATAAAAATAGAAAATTAGTTATTTTCAGTAGTCAACAACCTATCTTTAATATCTGTGATAAATTCTCGAGATGAAATCCGAATTTAATTTAGTTTAAAAATGATCCAATTTCCAGTAACCCATTTCACTTGTCAGGATTACGTTCTGAACTCCAATATTAGTTCCGCAAGCACCACAAGTGGCATTTGTGGCGCTGCAGTCGTAATCGGTAAACGTCACTACGACATTTCCGGAATGCCCGGTAACCGTTTCCGCGATTGTACAACCGGGAGCGAATTCACGAGGTTTATTCTTACTTTCACAAACAACAGTTTGCAGAATATTCCTTCTCGTAGGATAAGTATGGGTGAAATGGACCACTTTATGGAAAAGTAATTATTTCTCTATAATATTAAATAATATTTAAAAAAACAAAATTTATTTATAACAATATATAATCTTTGCTTACCTACTTAAAAGAATAAATAACAAATTTAAACTATGTTCTGAAAACAACAAAAACATATTTTATTCGGATTCAAAATAATCAAACTCTCTTCCACTATATAGGTGAGACGGACCAAGGCTATGAGCGGATGATCTGGTTAACAGAAAGTTATCATTTGTCATATGAGGTACACTTTTCGTGTAAACACCGGCCACAAATTACCCATTTTATCCAATTATCCTTCTTTATCGTTTTTTTTTTAAATAATTTTCTGCATCCCTCATATTCGTTTTCATAATCTTCAGCTTTTTCATTATAATCACCCTCTGATTAACCATTCAACAACAGTTCTTTAAATCTCATGTAATAGCAACTAGATCGTCTACCATTCTATGTACAAATGTTTTTTTTCTGTTTACTGGTTGAATTGATCTTTTTAACAATAATAATATTCTGATCCATCTCTCCTCATTGTAAGTGGTCTACATGTTCTCACAGCAAAAGTTAAATGGACCAAAAATTACTTATGTGTACAAAGAACTACATTTTTAAGTTACGTTAAGTCTTATGCACATGTTTATAAAGTATGTACATAAATAATTAGTTTAAACCTACCGAAGTAGTAATTAACTAATTTTGTGTGTAAAAGGTAAAATTTTTTTTGGCAATTTTTAAAGTAAATAAATAAAAAAGTAAATATTGACTGCATTAATTTTCAAGCAGCTACTTGCACTGTCTAAGCAATAAAATTCCCTATGAGAGATATCATGCTAACGTACTTTAAGACCAAAAGTTCATCTTTCCTACCTGTCTATATCTCCCCCCTTACCGAATATTACAAATATAAATTAATTTTTTTGCACTACTCTACTCTTCATTTCCGAAGATTGAAGTAGCACTTTTAATCATTGAGGGATGAAATATGAATTAAATCAATAAACAAATATTATGTTAACACAGAAACATATAGTTATATGTATGTATCCTAGCTTACTAGAAAGATGTGCATAATGATAATTTCAAAGCTGTCATGTATTTAACAATATTGTATAAATATAACCCAATAATTATTCTTTTTAAATTTATAAACGGAGGTGCAAAAATAGTGTATATACCACAGGACTAAATTGTCTTTTATCTCTCAAGTGATTATTTCACGAGCAAGCTTAATTTATGCACTTTAGTCCCTCAATGTATAATATACTATTAAATGTGGATTCCCATTTGTTTTATTTCATTTATAATTATTAAAGAGCTAGAAAAAATATTCCTATCTGTTACCACTACTACTAATAATACTATGATTGCTAAGACCTTTGAATAGACAAAAAAATTCTATTACGAGTACATCTCTTCTAAAACAATCTGCACGCCCGTAACTTAATAATTTTTTCGCTGTCTGCCTCTTACTTGTTCTTTTGCCTCCATATCTTATTGAATTTTGCGTTAATAAATCTGAACGTCGCGACAGTATCAAACCACGAACTATGAACCATGAACCCGGGCGCAGTGGCGCACCCAAGTGGAAACCAGTGGAACTAGATGCACTGGTGCATTCTCCACTTGCAATGCGGTAGGTCAGTAGATTGCAGTTGGCCGTGGCTTGCAACAAAACAAACAAAAGTTAGATATGAGAAGGAGATGGAAAAGAGAAAATTTCTGGAAAAAAATACCTGCATAATTGAAATGTACGGCAAATTGTCTTACTGCTACTTACATATTTATTTCATCTTTTTTTTTTTAAATAAAACACTTTCCATTTTCATCAAACTTAGACAACTTCATATTTTAGAAGTATATTTGTTAAATAACTTTTTATTCTTTACATTATCAATTGCTCTATTGTTATATCGAAAACGGTATAATAATATTGGATATTGTTTAACGATTTTCGGTAATGTTTTTGCAAAATTGGTACTTTAAATTAGTGCATCCCCCGATAAATGTAAAATTGATAACCTCAAATATTTTAAAATGTTTTTAATACAATATGGAATTATTATAAATATGAAAACCAAATAAACAAAGCTAATTTAAAAGAATATGAAAATTTTATAACTCTTGCCGTATTGGTTTGATTTTTTTCGCAATATTGTAAATAATTATTTGCTACTATACTACTAATAATTGTCAAAATATGTCCGTATATAATAATATATTAAAGTTAAATGATATTTTATCACTTTAATTGTCATATAAGAAGAAAAATGTTAGTATTTAAATGTATAGGTAACTAAAAGTAAAAATTCTTTGTTGCTCTTCCTAATTTTATTTGTATCGTTTTGGTTTTATTACAGATTTCATTTTCGTTTATGAAATAAAATATTTATATTTCTTTTAAAACAAATAAAAATGCAGTAACACTTGGATATCTTTAAACTAAAAGTGCATAGTAACACTTACATATCTTCAAAAATAAAAAAACAAAAAACGTGTTTTATTTGTATTTTTTGTAAATCAATGATATTTTTTAAATAATTCATGATATTTGTTAACTTTTGCTACATTTTATATTTAATATATCTCGTTCTGATATGCTATTGCATCAATTATGATCTTATCTGTTGTAGAATTTAATTTCGAATAACTTTGTACTTTTGCTCTAAATCTATCAGGAGAGAGAATACCCGTATATTTTTGAAATACAACCTGTATAAAACATTGGCAACTACAAAAATAAAAAAATATTAATAACCCAGTTATTACATTTTTTTAGATTGGCAGTGACTCGTATTTCTCAATTTAAAAATCTGAAATGTAAACTTTATTTACATGGTTTTTCTGTTTATAATCAATAATTTTATTCTAGTAACTTAGTAACTTAGTAACGTACGACATTAAACTGTCCTTGGTATTGACTTTTTGTTTATTTTATAAATATCATCAAAATGTCAAAAATTCATTTTTACATAACGTTTTTGTACTTATTCAAACGGAAGTAGAAAAAATTGTACGAAACACGTAAGGAAACTTTTGTTCTTACAAAACTCGCCTGCATCTCGTTTTATAATTTTCGCATGCGTTCAATAACCACATTTGTTTCCTTACTTATATCATAAATATTATTTATTTATTGAAACACAATATATTCTGACAACCTACACCATTACAAAATAAGAACATTGTCAGTAAAGGAGGTGGAATATTTATTTCGATTCCACATTTCCTAGGCGTTTTGTTTTTGTGTCTCGTCTATTATTGTATCTAGTCTATTATTTACCGTTTCACAATGGAATATTCTTTGAAAATATTTGAATATTATCTGCCGAATCTCTCGCTATAAATATGTATCGTGTAACATTTGAAACTATTCAGAATTTTAATTCCGATATGAATCTTCTTCTATTGTGTCGTGAGACAGTTAACCGTCCCGCCTTTTCTCTGTAGGTGGAAACTCGATTAATAACGCGATACTCACTTGTTTATTAATCTTTCTTAATTATTTTTCATTATGAATAAATTAAATGTCATATAGGTTGTTTAAAGCACATAGAATGCGTGTTGGTGATTCAATATTGAGAGATTTATCGCATTTTGGTTGGCTGTAAATTTTTGCTTAATGCAGTGTGATGTTCATACGAAAATATCGAATGCACTTTGCAGATATTTATGGATACGTTCGTTGGAATTTGGACGTGAAATTGCTGGGAATATATCGGCCATTAAATGCATTATAATAAAAGTGCAATATTTATTTAATGCTTCAGATTTCAGACTTAATAACTGTACTAAAAATAATTTTCGGTAATAGCCTTAATATTTATATAGCTATAAATCTTGTAACATGCAATTTGTAATTTAGATTTCTGAAAGCGACGTATTTCATTACCATTCTATATAAAAACTGTTGTACAGACCTGAATTCGAATCCGGTTCATTTCAATTATTCTCTTTTCCATAAATTGGAGTCTGGAAAGTTTTTGTGAGCATCATTATCAAAATTACCGATAGACCTTACTGATACTTTCAATTTAAATTGATCATTTACCCATTATTGGTGTATCCAGTGATGGTAAGTTACCGTAATTTATAAATTTGGTAAATATCCCCGTAATTTACCATTTTTTATTACCATTTTAAATTCTCTTCTATTTTATAATTTCAGTACTATCGTAATTTACCTTTTTTTTTATTACAATTTTAAGTTTTTTGTAAAATTGTGTTTAAAATGTATGTATTAAAGAGGAAAAATAGAAAAATAAAAAACTTTTATTATAAATAAGAAAATACAGTTGAAAAAACAACTTAAAATTCCAAAAATTAATAACAATTGCACAAAATATTAAACTAATTTGGTACAATTATTATAAAAGAAAATAAACATAGACAATATAAAGTGAGTATATGTATGTGAAACCTAAGGCATTTAATTCCTTAGAATCTTGCACAAATTCGTTATTTTGTAAAATACTTTTGAGGTCGCATAATTTTAAATTGCAATGTACAAATAATACTATTGGTACCATTTTTCTTATACCAAAACGCTGTAATGAGGTAATTGAATTATAAAGCAAAACTATGTTAGAATTAGAATATTGCTATTAAAAATATCAAATTCCAATAAATGAGAATGGTTTAGATACTTGTATATACATATATTAAAATCAGATCTTGACGTATCATTTAAATTTACAATAAATTTTAGAAATATATATTTTCTCCTTTTTAAAAGTGAATTTATAAAATTAATAAGGAATAATATAATAGTTTATGTATGTAGTAATAACAAGGGAAGTAATTCCAAAAGCCGCTGAAGTTGTATTTTGCGTAAACCCGAAAATATTTGAATATATCGAATTTTCAGGTGGAAAATTTTCAAATTTTACAAAATTTTGATTGCAATGTTTTATAAAGAATTAGCTACCCTGATACCAAATTTACAAACAGAATTTAATTATCTCTTTTCATTTCCGAGATATTTGCTCTCAAAGTTGTAGCTCCAAAAAGTGTATTTTTTTAGTATATTTTAAAAATGAGTGGAGATACAAGCCCAACTACTTCATCATTCGATTCTACGGGAAAAGTTACATAAAGAAATGTTTTGTCTACATATACGTTCTTTGGAACGATTAGGTGAAAAATTAGAAAAACGAAAAAACCTAAACTTCAATTTTCGTCTCGAAACTTTTTGTCTCGAAAATTTTTCATTTTCTTAACTACAGTAGATATCGATGCGCTGATTCCAAATTTTCAAACGGAATTCAATTATCTCTTCCCGTTCTCGAGATATTTGAGTTCAAAGTTATACCTAAAAAATTAGGTTTTTTAGGTATGTACCTGAAATGGTTAGGTTTATGGTTTCGGCGACCTCAGCAATCGATTCTACGGATAAAATTACATAAGTCTACCAATTTCCAGATTTTTACCTCAACAGATAGAATTTCTAGAAGGAAAAAACTGAAAATGGCCAAAAATCGAAAAAATTCCCTGATGAACCCCTTGCGATTTTTCTCGATTTTTGCCATTTTCGTTTTTTTGCTCTAAAAATTGCATCTATTGCAATAAAAATCTAAAAATTGGTACACTTATGTAATTTTGCCCGTAGAATCGATTGGTGATGTCGCTGAAGCCGTAAACCTAACTCTTAAAGGGGTATACCTAAAAAACCTGTAGGTATTGCCAAAACTCAACTTTGAACTTAAATATCTCGAGAACGGTAAGAGATAATTCAATTCGGTTTGAAAATTTGAAATCAGCGCATCGATATTTACTTTACTTTAGAAAATGAAAAGTTTTGGAGAAAAAAAGTTCCTCGCAAAAATTTTGAAATTTAGGTTTTTTCGATTTTCTCATTTTTCACCTAATCGTTCCAAAGAACGTATATGCAGAGAAAACATTTCTTTATGTAATTTTTCCCCTAGAATCGACTGGAATAATCATTAAGATTGTATCTCTAACCATTTTAGAGATATAGCCAGAAAACATACTTTTTTGAGGTGCAACTTTGACAGCAAATATCTCTGGAACGAGATGAGATAATTAAATTCTTGTTGAAAATTTGAAATCAGTGCATTGAGGTCTATCAATGTACACTATTTTTCAAAATCAAAATTTTGGGCATAAAAATGAGTATTTTTGGGATATTTCGCATTTGTCAACACAATTTTTGATTTGATACTGTTGTTAGTTTTGTTTTAACTCTATACAACTTTGATATGGGCTTATAGATTAAAGCGACAGAATATATTTGAAAAGGAGTAATAGGATTGCAAGTTTTGAAATCAGCACATCGATATAGACATAACCGACATAGGTAAGTACATAAGTTTTTTAGTAATCAAGTTAATTATTATATAATAGCGATCTTACTGTCAATCAATTTTAAATGTCTTTATAATTTAGTTAAATATATGTTTAATATATAAAAGTTTCGCCTTAATGAAATAGTTTGAAAAACGAGATATAAAAAAATATTCGATCTTGCAAAAAAATACTGGAACTATTATTATTATTTATAATTATTATTAAAAATTAACCTGTTTGTTGTTATCACTCGAAAACTCAAATTTTCATTACTCGAAACTCAAAATCTTTTTGGATATGGCATTTGAAAACTCCGTACCTTGTTTTAACAAATAACGCAACATCGTCTTTAGTTCAGGAAAAAGATATTTATCTCTCTGAGGCAGTAAGATCTAGCTGGCTGTGACTCAATACCAGCACCGATGTTCAACTGTTCCGAGGTGATATATTAGTGAGATTTGTGAATAAGAATCCGTGACTTATAGACCTGAATTTCATTTAAATATTATTGGAATGTGAACATTCCTGACTCTTAAAGGAGAGGTTTTGTTATTCTCCATGCAATATTTCTAATGTCAGTAATGTTCTTCATTTCTTGAAATATTTACGGTCAAACAAAATCATATATTTTTAATAATTCATTTACAATATGCATATATAAAATAGGCATATTTTTATAATCATATATTGTGTTTGTGTTAAACAAAAGTTGGTAATAGAATTTAAAAACTTGCTTCGCTTCGAAATCGATTGAAACAGCGCTCTGTCGTTGAAAAGCTGAACTAAACCTCGTAAACCTTCAACTCCCGTTTTATTCTCGGTAAGATGAATTCCTGCTACAGCGCACCAGCGCCGCGGATGCTGCGTGAGCGATCTTGGAACTAACATTCTGGTTGTAGACCTGGCTATATTTATCACAGATTCACACCATTGCTTTGTTCAGCATTTGAGAGACATCTACAAAGCATTTTCCAAAATTAAACAAGCATTCAGATTTATGTCGCAAATTGAGATTACAAATATAGATGGGGATTATATATAATTTATTTTTAATGAAAGTAGATTATAGCAGGGTTGCGAAAAATCCGGGTTATTTTTTAATAAAAAGCCCAACCCACCGTTTTATGGTTTTACAGTTTTTATTTAAAAGAATGTAAACTATATAATATACGTTTATTTTAATGTATTTCAGAATACTGTTTCTTTTAATAAAAAAAGTACTTAATTTAAAAGAAAATATACAGATGTTTCTCTAAGCTTGTTCACTATTTACATGTCATGAACTATAAGAGATACGAATTTGGATAAATTAGTAAATATTTGCCATATTACAAGATTTTTAAAATGCACCAAACATTATTTTTTAATCAGTTGTTCTCAATATATGGGGCCTAACTTTCTTATTTTAAATGGAATACTCCATGTTTTTACTAACTCCAGTCCAAATTCATAAAATGAATTAAATATATTATTTAGTTCCAAAGATAACTCCACTAGTTTAGTGGAATTAGCAATTTTTGTAGATGATTATCAGCATTTCTAAATAATATAGAGGAAGATTTGTGGTGATATTTGACAATCTAGAAGGAAAATACTTTGATTAAGTATGTTTATGATGAATATTTTAAAATATCTTAAAAAAAAATCATAATGATTTTATATGAAGAGTTCAAAAAAATTTCGAGATATTTACTATGAGGATTTAATAGAATCGTTTTCTGACGAATGTGAATATTTTTTTGAAAATATTGAAGCCCGAAATGTAAGGGAACTTTCAAGTTTTATTATAGAGAAACAAATACATTGTTTCCTAACGTAGAAAAGGCTTGTAATTTTTTTAATATTGCCAAGTACAAACACCAGTGACGAGAAATCTTCTTCAACAAAAAGGACGAATTAATATTTATACAATTCTGTTAGCAAGAAAGGATTTACAAATTTGTTATTTCAATCTATAAATAATAATAGAAGTTACACTCTGGATTTCGAAAATACAATTTCCGAGTTCGCTACAAAATATTAAAAAAAAATCTGGTGTGTCCAACACAATGCCTCCCGCCACTGTAGTAATATATTCTATATAAGTTTTTCAATACATTTAACTTGTAGTTTTAAAATTAGTTTGCTATTGCAGTTTTGCAGTTCAGAATATTTTTATAAAAATTCTCCAGATTATGAAAAATCGAACAGTACCTCTATTGAAAATTGTGTAAAATTTATTGATCAATTTATTACATGCGAATACGATGTAAGTAATCCATATATAGCATTCCAGAGACACAAACATACGCATACATGTTACAAAGGACAAAAAATTAAAAAGTGTAGATTCAATTATCCCGTGCCAGTTATGCCTAGAACAATGATTTTAGAGCCCCTAAATTCAGATGAAATAACCAATGATTTAAAAACTGTTTTTAAAGAAATTAAAAATTTTATGCACCACTTATATTTAAAATCCATTTATATATCATTTGAGGAAATTTTAACAAAATTAAACGTGACGGAAGAAAAGTATATTATGGCTATTAGAAGTTCCCTAATTCGACCTCAAGTTTTTCTTAAAAGAAGTAGTACGGAAGTGGGAATAAATTTATACAATAAAAAAATTTTGTATTTATTTGAATCAAACATGGATATTCAATTTATTTTGGATCCTTATGCAGCTGCTTCATATGTTGTAAATTATGTCGCAAAAGCAGAAGCAGGATTATCCAAATTATTACGGGATGCCGCATCAGATATAGACAATGGAAATAAATCTATTAAAGACAAATTTAGAAAAATAGCAAATGTTTTCCTTAATATGAATTTAATGTCAGCACAAGAAGCTTCATATCATATTCTTTCTTTATCTTTATCAAAAATGAGTAGACAATGCATTTTTATTAATACAAGTCCAACAAACGAACGTGTACAAATGCTAAAATCTTATAAAGAATTACGCGAACTTGACGAAAATTCCAATGATATTTTTATGAGCAACGTTTTTAAAAAATATGGTAAAAGACCTGAAAATATGAAAAATATATGTTTAGCAGATTTTGTGGCTATGTATACAAATAAACAGAACATAGCAGATGAAAACGAAGACGAAATAAATATCAGTGAATATGCATCACGAAAAAAAACTGCAATTATAAGATACAGACGGTACAAATTCCAACAAGATCCACAGAATTACTATCGGGAACAAATGTTACTTTTTCTTCCATGGAGAAATGAATTAGTAGAAATTGAAAGTGTACCACATGAAACTAAATATTTATTAAATTTTCAGATTATCGATGAAAATAGAAGAAAATATAATGTTCTTGGTGATGAAATTTTGGAACAAGCTTTAGATAATATAAATATTAATAATATTGAAGACGAAAATGAGAACTTATCAATAAATTCAAATGATGTAGAAATTGACATATTCGAACAAGCAGGACAAGAGGCGCCAAAGAAACAAAATTTTGTACGATTTAACATTCCACAAAGAGTATCTGAAGAGAGTATGTTTGCAATTATGCAAAAATTGAATTTAAAACAAAGAGAAATCGTAATGTATGTTTTGAATCATTTAAAAATTTCGTCCACGGCTTTACGTTTATTTATTAGCGGATCCGCAGGTGTGGGTAAGAGTACAGTAATAAATGCTATTTATCATACAATTACAAATTATTTTGATAACTATATTGGGCCAAATTCTGGTAGTATTATTACTTTGTTGTGTGCACCATCAGGTAAAGCTGCATTTTTAATAAATGGTGTCACTCTTCATACAGCATTTGCTTTACCCATTGCCCAATTTGGCGGACATATGCCGGAATTATCATCCGACATAGCAAATACTTTAAGAGCAAAACTTATAAATTTAAAACTTCTTATAATAGACGAAATTTCAATGGTCGGTAGTATGTTATTTAATCGAGTGGACACAAGATTAAGGCAAATCATGGGTGTAAATTCTTCTTTTGGTGGGGTTTCAGTAATTTGCGTCGGGGACTTACATCAACTTCCGCCAGTTATGGATGCTCATATATTTAAATTGTCTAAAAAGCATGAAATGCATAAATTTTTTGATACAAATCCGCTTTGGGATGAATTTAATTTTTTTGAATTAACTCAAATTATGAGACAAAAAAATGATTTTGATTTTATTACCGCATTAAATAATATGGCATTAGGTAAAATGACCCCTCATGATATAAATTTAATATCATCTAGACAAGTTGAGGAATGTGAAGTACCAGAAGAAGCTATTAGATTATACGTTGAAAATAAGCATGTAGAGACATACAATATTTCAAAAATAAATAAAAAAGTTGGGGACAAATACATATGCGAAGCAAAAGATACAATACTAGGTAAAATTAATGAACAATCAAAATTATCTCTATTAAATTCATTAAAACATAAAAAATATTCTGAAGTTAATGGCTTACCGCATCAAATATATTTAAAAGTTGGCATAAAATATATGATAACCAGCAATATTGATGTAGAAGACGGTTTAGTTAATGGCAGTTGCGGGGTGCTGCAAAATATTCAATTTAAAGAAAATACAAAAGAACCTTATATTTTATGGATAGATTTTCAATCAAAAAAGGTTGGGGTTAAAGCTAAAGAGCAATACGCTAATATAATTAAAAGCAATGATATATCTTCTAAATTAACACCAGTTGTGAAAATTGCCATTAATCTAAATATATCAAATAAAACACAATATCCTGTTATCAGAAAACAGTTTCCTGTAATACCAGCTGAAGCTTTAACAATTCATAAAAGTCAGGGGCAGACGTATTCTAAAATTTGTGTTGATTTTAACAATATAAAAAGAATAACTCGTTCCATGTTGTACGTTGCTATTAGCAGAGTGACATCTTTAGCGGGATTGTATATTTTAGGAAAATTTAAGTGTCCAAATAAAAGCGTCACAGAAGATTATGTACATACAGAGTTACATAGATTACGTACTGAAAGAGAAATTAAATGGGAGGTAGAGGATATACTAAAATATACTGGAATAAAATTAATATATCAAAATTTATGTTCATTTAAAACAAAAATTTTAAATGTTAAAAGTGACAGCTGGTATGAAAACGGAGATATATTAATATTTTCTGAAACACTACTAAAAGCAGAAGATATTGTAAATATAGAAAATTATAACATAATTTATAGATCAGATTCAGTAGGTATTATAAGTGGTATTATTTGTTTGGCTAAAAATAATTGTAATATTACAAATTTACAATTCCAAATTGAGTCCGATAAAAAGTCTCATATAGAACTTATTTCTTTCATAATTGGAGATATAAATATTATCACTGGCTATAAATCTCCTGGGGTAAGTCAAAAAATGTTTGAGAGAAACTTTCATCAAATTTTAAATAAAATATCCTTTCAAATGAATACAGATAAAGTTATTCTTTTTGGAGATTTCAATTATAATTTATACAATGATGAAAATAAATATTTAAAGAAATTTCTACACCAATTTGAATTTTTATCTAAATTATCACCAAATGTAAGTACAACAAATTTTAATACCCAAATAGACGTTATTTTCTCTAATTTAAATAATATAATATGTGGAGTATATGAAACATATTTTTCATATCATAAACCGATTTACATTATTATAAGGAATAATAATGAAATTAAAATTAAAAGTGAAGAAGAAGATAATAAAGATATAAGTCCCATAATATTTATTGAAAATGAACGTTCATTTGATACACAGAATATAAATAACTGTACACTACAAATTGCAAGTAGCACATTTCTTATGTCTATTAATAATGCACTTTCAGAAATTTATAATATTGATATTAATTTATCAAATAACGAATTTCGAATAAATTTACAAATGATTTTTAACAGATTTGAAGATTTTATATATGTTATTAATAATGAAATTTCTTCAACTGATAGTGCTGTGTTCAGAAATCAAACTATTGATGCACACCGAAATAACAATATTTATTCAGCCCTACAAGATAAGGCAGTAGTTTTGCGTGCCAAAGGCGATGGTTCATGTCTTTTTAGATCTCTTTCTCTTTGTCTTTTTGGAACAGAAATGTTGTATCCTTGTATTCGCCTTTCATGTTGTTTTGCATTTCTTACCTACTTTAATTACTTTGAACATTCAGATCGTATGAATTTTCTATATGAATATGACAGTATGCAAAGTTTAATACACGATACAGCTTCTGAAAACTCTTGGGGTCATGCCGCTCATATCAAGGCTATTTCTGTAGTTTCCAAACGCGATATATATTTATACCAAGCAGTAAAAGAGAATGATATATATTATAATATTTCATTTGCAGAACTGGAACACTATTTTAGCAATGGCATGATACAAATTATGCATTTATTATTTTCTTACCATATTGATGAGGAAAACATCAATGAAGAACATGTAACAACCGAGAAAAAACCAATAGCAGTACTTCTCACTGATCCTGGAACTAATGCTAGTCATTATTCAGCTGTTGTTTCAAAAAGTAATGAATATTGTTTAATAAAACCCAAATTTCGAGGTGACATACATGGAAATCAAAACGATTACGTAGTTATAGATAATATAGACATAACTTAGAATAATATAAATTAAAATATATATATGTTTGAAATTTTGTTAATATTATAATAAATACTTATATAAGATTATAAAAACTGTTATACCCTAGAAAATAAATTATATACAATATTGTTGTTGAAAATTTGTTATTAGTAAGAAAATATGGATTAAAGTTCAAGTAAATGTATAATATATGTCGAATTAAACTAAAAATTGTTATGCCAAAAATAAGTGTTTCTTTTGGTAATTTTAAGTATAAATGTAAAATTTTAAGTATGAATTCAGTTAAAAATTTTCTGAATTGTTATAACAAACTAATTTTATAACCCCAAATTTGTACGACAAAAAAAATTATATATTTCACTACAATGGCGGGAGGTAATGTGTTGGACACATCAGATTTTTTATGTATAAGAATATGTACATTTATATGGGGGCCAGCAAATGTGTTGCCTTGAGTCTAAAATTATATGCTACGCCACTGAATAAAATATATATTATTTCAAAAACTTAATACTTTCTAATAATAAATAAATATAAGGTAGGAAAAATCATCATTCTTGATTCAGCTTGATAAATATGAAATATATTCTTGCAAAAAACATACACTCGGCAAGTATTTGAGTTATGTGGCTTGTAGTTTTTCCGTGCATGTTTTTCCGTGTTTGAGTTCTTTCCTCTATTAATAATGTAATTAAAATGATATTAATTACAGCGTGGTGTTGGTGAGTGCTGTAGTAGGCCATGGCATGTTTAAAACATTCGCTGCGAGTCCTAAGGTGACTCGGATATACCGGCAGGAAAAACTACAGCTGTCAATCACAGCCAGCTCATTTGTATTCAATTAAAGCGGTAATTAATGTCCGATCTGATGTATGGATGATGGCGCAGGCCCGGATCCAGGGAAATTATAAATTTGTCTTAAGAAGGAAGTGGCACAACATTTCTAAATGGAACCGGGCATTAAGTACCTCGAGTACCTGTTGCTTTATAAGTTTTACTTGCATTTTAATGGCAAGATTGTCGTTCTAGTTCTGCAAGGGAGCTTATAGTGTGTCTCGAACAATCGGACAAAGTGGTGTTTTTTATTGCATAAAAATTATCGAAACTGGAATTTGAACCTCAGATATCATTCCGCTTACTTCGAATCGGAGCGCACTAACAAAGTGAACCAATGCTGGCTGTATAATCATTTCACTAGTTCTTCTAAATCTGGAATAAATGAACTTATTAAGATTAAAGGACATATACACTCAAACCAATTTGTCTCCGTACATCTGTAAAGGAAAAAAGTATTCCATTCTTTTAAAGTTTTTTATTGAATATATATATATATATATATATATATATATATATATATATATATATATATATATTCACGAAATAAATTTTATATTATACTTACTATATTAATAAATAAAATGATGTATTGACTCCGTAAATTTTTCGTAATGAAATCGAGAACCAAAAATTACATTTATTAATAACTAAGTACGCCAATTTAAACTCCGTACATCCGTAAATTATTTAGAATCAATAGTCTTTTGAACCGTCATTCATTACAATTACTTCCCTTGAACGGTTTGTCGTTTTTTCAATTTTACTGCATTCTTCTACCATATATGTAGTAGTTCTTTTATATTCTTTGGGCGTCTTGTTCTGCACATTTTTTTAAATAAGTCACAGAGATGTTCAATGGGATTCATATCTAGAAACTGTGAAGCCGTTTTTAATTGTTGTCTACAATTGTATAATAACTATTCTAGCAGTTTACGTGTAGTATGTTTGGAGTCAACTTGTTGAAAGATATAATAATCCCTTAAACCCAATTTTTATTTATTTTTATTTATTAACAAATCTATCCAACAGGATACTATGATCCCAATTACAGGACGATTATATATTACAATTACAAAGATATATACATTAGTACAAGTAAGAAACAACATTAATTATAATAACAATTTACAAAAAAAGAATTAAACATTTGAAGCGAAAAACAATTCAAATCTGATCTAATAAAACATAAAAACAATAAAGAAGCTGAAATACTTAATAATTATAAATTACAAAAAATAATTAAACAAAGTTGATCTAAATTTATGAAGATTATCACCAAAAATATCAATATTACAGGTCAGTGTGTTGTAAATATTGCAAAGCTGTCTTAAGGGAGCTTTAGTTTCGTAGTTTGTTCTTGCAATAGCACAATGGAAAGTCATCTTATTTCTGGATGCAATACGAGAAATATTTAGAGATATCTGATTCAAACAATACTTGTCGTTAATATATCCATTTAACAATTTGAATAAATATATACATGATAGTATTTTCCTTCTATTACATAACGATGTCATATTGGTTTGAATCAGAAGGTTAGTGTAATCGAAGTCGAAATTGGGATATTTCCTATGAGTTTTAAAGTAACAGTATTTAACAAATTTTTTTTGTATAGATTCAATAATACAAATATATTTTTGATAAATTGGATTCCATACTTGAAGGCAATATTCCAATTTAGATCGAACAAATGCATAGTATAATATTTTTACCGTTGATAACCTTCGAAACGATTGTGTATTTCGAATTACAAATCCAAGATTTTTATAAGATGACTTTACAATGTATAATATATGTTCATTGAATGATAGTTTTTCATCAAAAAGAATGCCAAGATCCTTGAAATACTTAACCCTATCAAGTTCAATGTTATTCATATGATAAGGTAAACTATATGCGAATTTTTTAACAAAATAGCTCATTACTTTGCATTTGCTGAAATTAAAGAATAGTTTAGAGGATTGAGACCAAGCCAGAATATTATCAATGTCCTTTTGAAGAAGAACACAATCATCTAAAGAATTAATTGTTTTAAATAATTTCAAATCATCTGCATAGAGCAGTATTTGAGAATGTTCAACAGTGTCCACAATATCATTAATGAAAAGAATAAACAATAGAGGACCAAGGTTTGACCCTTGTGGAACACCAGATGTGGCAAAATACGGGCGGGATGAGTAATTATTAAGCTGAACACACATTTTACGTTGATTTAAATAACTAGACGTAAACTGAATTAAACTATTTGAGAAATTAAAATTTTTATCGAGTTTATGTAGGAGGACATTATGATCTACAGTATCGAATGCTTTTGAAAAATCCGTGTATATTACATCAATTTGACAATTATCATGCAATGAGTTCAATGTAAAATTAGTGAAATTCATTAGATTGCTAGTGGTCGATTTGCTAGATATAAAACCATGTTGTTGAGAGGAGATGTGAGTATGAACAGAATTATAGATGTATTTGTAAAGAATAGTTTCAAAGATTTTAGATATGTTGGGTAAAATAGCAATAGCACGATAATTAGAAATATTGGTCTTGTCACCAGATTTATATATAGGACAAATAAAAGATGTTTTCAATGCAGTAGGAAACTTGTTCGTGTTTAGAGAAAGATTGAAAAGAAAATAAAGAGGCTTGACAAAGATATGGCTACATGCTTTAATAATATAGGCTGGTAAATTATCAGGTCCAGGATTACGAGTTACTTTAAGTTTATTAATTGCATGAAGAATATCTTCTTCAGAAATATTAGAAATTGTAACAACGTTGTGGTTACTTGAAGATATAGAATTGGAAGCAGAATATTCGTCACTAGGAGTGTAGATACTGCTGAAGAAATCCGCAAATCCTTGTACAATATCAGGAGTAGAGTTAAATTGTTCATTATTTAAATGCATACGGCCCGGAATGGGTGAAGTACGCTTTTTATTATTAATATATGCCCATATCTTTTTCAGCACATTTTTCCAAATTTTCTTTTAAAATATTCAAATAAACCACTTTCCCATCAATAAAAATTAAAATTCCCACCCCTTCTGTATTCATACAGCCCCATACAAGCATAGAACCACTTCTATATTTCACTGTAGGGCATAATTTTTTTGTTTTCATTTATTCATTCTTTCTTTTCCAAACAATAATTCGTCCATCTGATCTAATAAGGTTTATTTTGGTTTTTCTAAAGTAATTACTGAGTTCCAGAAGGTTTCAGGGTGGTTTATATATTTCAAAAACAATGCGCAAAGATATACAGATATACAGACATATTCTGTCCTGAAATTAAAAAAAAACTTGAGAAATTAAAAAAAAATGGAATACAAAAAAACTTATCAGATAATATCTGCTTGGTTTTTGATTTTCTATCCAAATATGTAATAAATAATAGGGGTTCCTGTTTAAGATTTCAAAGTTGTTCCCTTTCCCACTTCCTATGATTTTTTATTCATACACAGGGTGATCAATAGCAAATTCATAGTCTTTTACGCAGATTCTCATCATTTGAAATGTCTCTGAGTTCAAATATTATTTGCTGACTTTGAGAAAAATAATAATAGGATTGTTAAATAAATCAAACAACGACTTTACATTTACATACTCGATCATTCATCTAGATAAAAAATTGATTGATTTGTTCAAATAACAGTGTTTAATATTCTGAGGAATGAAATCGAATTTCATGTTCAATTTATCCTGAATACAGGCCTGATCGTCTCCCTTACATCATTACAAGCAAACGTGAGCACCATACACTCGTAAACACATACCTAACCTATCCCAATCCTCGTCAAAGCCAACGTGATTGTCATAACTCATCAGCCCATCAACAACATCCAATCCCAGCTCATAAACGTGATATGTTACCGCTTATAAATACATCACAACATACTGCTTTCATAAACCCTAACTAAACAAAAACAAATCACAGTAATCCGCGTAAAAATCAGATTGTAAGTGGCACTAGTGTCTTTACTGTAATCGGATAACTAACTTCACATCATCATTGTCTTTTATGTAGTTGACGCGACGTTTAGACTGTTATTTTTAATAATTTTACGTATTTGTGGATATTTCAACGTTTTGAATATAGAAATGGTATATAAATGTTTCTGCTATTATGTTTACTGTATTATAAAAATAATTTTGAGTAGGTGTAAAAGAAATTTTAAAAATGCCAGCATTGATGGCACAGAGTGTCCGTTTTAAGAGGTAAACCATTCGAATATCGAGAACTGTAAGAGATACGAAGTCAATTAAATTTGGGCATAGTTGCCGCATTAGTAATTAATTTGCATATTCTACAGACACTTTTTATGAGGAATTGACAGCCGTCCTCAAATTTTTTGTAGTTCGAACATTTTTTTAGAAATTCATACTAATTTTCAATTTTCGTATGGGGCCCAAAGTTTTTTTTTCTCCTTCCAACGATATAAATTACTTGTAGATTAAAATGAAAATAAACTAAGAAATTTGAGAATTATTGATTTTATTCAATTTCGGTCAAGTGTGCTTTGGAAACAAAATCAAATCTTTTGTTACAAACAAAATTTTTAACAGTTCAATTTAATATTCGCCCAAATTTCTACAAAACATAAACAAATACGTCAAGTGCGGTTGTAGCCATTCTGGATAAAGCTGAATATATGTTTTTAAAGTAAACTGCTCATTTTATCATATTAAAATCCAAACTAATTGAATTGCTTAGTCAAAATTGTTTTTTTAGCAAAAATTTTCGATTTTATTAGTTAATTTTTATTTTAATGTACATGTGTTTTATATCATTGGAAAGAGAAAAAATATATCTGTTTAACAGTACTAAAGACAACTATGAACCCCATATGAAAATTGAAAGTTGGTATGAATTTTTGAATATTGATCGAGCTACAAAAATTTTGAGAACCGCTGCCAATTTCTGGTAAAAAAATCTGTAGAATGTGCAAACAAGAAACTTGTATGAATTGAAACAAGAAAGTTATAGTTAAGTCAAAAAGCATATTGGGGTCAAAATCAATTTTTTGCTTATGTCTTATATATTTTTCGAGAAAACAAATACATGATTAAAATGGCAAACTAATGTGGCAACTTTGCCCCAATTTAATCGACTTCGTATATCTTACATCGCGCGATCCTAATGGTTAGCCTCTTACAACAGACACTGTATATAAAATTCAAAATTTGGTCACATACCCCATTGTACTAGATACGTGAGAAACTCCAAATTTAAAACATATTCCACGCTTTGTTCTACGCAGAATATGAAGCAATAAGTACATATTTAACAAAATAAAAGCAGCAATTTTCTCGCTCATTTCCACATAGTCGGTTTTTCTTAACACCTCACCTGCCATTAAAACTTAGCAACATGTACCTCGCTCATTACGGCCATTAAGGGTTGTTCCTCCGGCGTCGGGACGCAATCTCGGCGCTAACGGCGGCGACGCCTGCAGTACACAGCCGTTGCAGCGTAATCGCACGCGGAGATTTGCACCTCGTTATAGCGGCGCTAACTTAGAGGCGAAGTTATAGCGGGTGGTGAAGTGTGTGCACTTGGGATACATTGAAGAGTGTCGAGTTAGGAAGATGGAGTAATAAAGATGTACAGACGTGTGAATGTGTGATAGTTTCTGGTGAATAGAAATATTACAATGGAAGCAGAAATACATGATAGGTTACCAGCGCATGTAACCGAATAAAATACTGGTTAACGGTTATCTATATTGAGAACGTTATAACAAAAACGGTATTAGTTCGAAAACTGGTTTTTAAAAATTGGAAACCGTTTAAACCGGTTAATATATCAGTTAAAAAAATAATGAAAAAAAAATTCATTAAAAAAATATACAGGCTGGAAATGAACATAATGACATAAATTTAAGGGTGAGTAGTATGACATGTGTAGATTACGAAAGTGAGAGAATTTTTTAAAAATTCGCATATTAAGGGTAGTTTTCATTAAGCTAACATTTTTTGTACTACTGGACTACTGGCAACGCATTTGCTTTTTTCTGTAAATAAAAACATAATTTTCGTCAAAAATTCTATTTAATTTAATTATTAAGAATAATACCTTGTGCAACTAATTTTGAATGTATTTTTGATAAACATATTTTTAATGAAATATGAATTAAAACAGCAGTAAAAAAAGTTTCCTGAAGAAAAGTCGAATTTTCGTTTTTAGAATTTTTAAAAAATTCTTTCTCTTTCGTAATTTACACATGTCATACTACTCACCCTTAAATTTATAACATTATGTTCATTTCCATCCTGTATATTGAGAAATGAGTAAATTTTGTTATCAAAATTCAAAGGATACATATTTACAGGGAATGTAACCGAAAAAAACTCTGTTTATCGGTTAACACTTGCAGAGAACGTTACAATAATAAATATTTTGGTTTGAAAACCGGTTTTTGAAAATTGGAAGCCGCCTTTAACCGGTTAATATATCGGTTAAAAAAATTAATGAAAAAAAAAAATTAAGAATATTAATTAAAAAATTTAATTAAAAAAAAAATTATTAAAAATCTCTTTCAAAAAATAACACAAATAAAAGAATGCAATTTCTTCAGCTAATATTCACAAAAATTCTCGTAATACCGTCAGAAAAACGCAGATTACTTTTCAATTGTAAACAGATATAAAAAAAAATTAAAACATTTCGCACTAAATGATATTAAAATAAAGGTTAATGTTCATTAAGTCCTGTTTATTTTGTTTTTCTTTGCTAACGGTAACCGGTAATGGGGCCTATTATGTAACTCACAAGTTAAAATAGAACAAAGGTCGTTGTATAAAGAGATTCAATCCAATAAAACAAAGGTAATCAGAGTTTTCCAACCCTGCATTATTGTAATTTAAATTTGATAGAATTCAATTACTATATTAATTTTATTAAGTCAAGAAAGTGGAGAATCGTGTAAAGTGTATAAAGTTTTACTATTTTCTAAATTTTGTAAGATTCCGAGCAAAGTTTTGCCCGAGTGTATTAGTTCTATTTGAAAATCAAAACCTGGTTCGCTGGCCAATATTATTTTTATTATTCTGCGATCAAAACTTTCCCAATTTCCATTCATTCCTCGGAATTAGGGCCCGTGGAATAAGAAGCCAATAGCAGAAACAAGGAATCAGTATTAGTGCAATATCAGTGTCGCAAACTCCAATATTATACAAATACAAAATACTAAACAGAGCCAAGCAGATAAAATTTTATGTTGTGTGTCGGATTCATGTCGGGAGCGAACAAGCCCCAATTTAACTTCGGAATTATAATTTTATAGAACAAAACTGTTTATAAACTGGACGAAGTTTTAAAAAGATAAGTGCATAATTGTAGTTTGCTTTTAACAAAGTTTTGATTTAAATGCGAAACCTTTTCCGTGTATTAAAAACGGAATAAAGTTTTTTGGATATTCTTGGATGCAAATGTAAAATGACATTTAAAACAGAAAAATTCACAAAGAAATAAATTTCATTCAAAAATTACGCTAAACAAATTAGCGTTAAAATTTCTTCAATGAGTTGACAGTTGCCAAAACAAAAATCTCATACAAAGAAAAAAAGTTATATATAAATCAAGGAATGTAACCGGTAACTTATATTTCGAACAAAATTTGCGAGGTTTAACCGTAATTGTAACGATATTTTTAAGGCTGAAAATACCGCTAACCGTTAAGCAAAACAAATAAATCGGTTTTAGCGAATATTAACCTTTATTTTAATAATATCATTTAGCGAAATTTTTAAATATTTTTTTTATCTGTTGTATTTGTATTTGAGTATTTTACAATTTACATTTTATTGGATAGTCATAAAAGTAGTATATTCTCTTTACATTTCTCTGAATGTATATAGGAATTTTTGTGATTATTCGTGTTTGATTTTGTGAGCAGCACGAAAAATAATCGCTTTTTATTGGTCCATAATATTAGTTAATTTTTTTTTTATTAACCGATTTAAACCGGTTTCCAATTTTTAAATACCGGTTTGCGAACTAAAACCCTTATTTTTATAATGTTCTTAATATGGGTTAGCGTACAAAATTTTAAGTAGTAATAATGTTTCTTTAATAACTTAAATGTGTCATCGGCGCAAAAAATCTTGTGTATCACACGCCCAGAAACTCTTTTGCGATATCTCATATTATTTGCAGGCCTCGCTTTCAGCTTAGCTTGTCAAAATAGGCTGGCTCTCGCAAAAGTTTAGTTTCTGGACTAGTGATAACAAATAACTATTTCTTAGTGCAAGATTTTCGTGGTCCTTTTCTAAATCTTTTGTGGGGTTAGCGACCCGTTCTTCATTTGGAGTATTAAATTTATACTAGCTAGTAGCGTGCCTGCTATTGCTCAATTATATTGAGCTTTCCAACTTTCAGTTTAACTTGTCTTAGCCAGAAGGGGTTCCTAAATTTAAATATATTAGATATGCTAAAATATATGTTCTTTGGAACAATTCAATAACGAATTAATAATTGTAATTATATTTTGTAAGAACTAAGGAGAGAACAATGGTGAAACTTAATAATTTACGGTAGACGGATTTTTCTTGACTGGTCAATTGATGAAAGGAAAGAAAACTACTGGAATTCAGGAATTTTATCCCATTGACTGAATTCCAGTAGTTTTCTTTCCTTTCTTTAATAATTTACTTAGATTCCCAAAAAATCTAATAGCAACAGGCATAAGTGGAATGATTTTGATTTCTATTATTAAAACAGTGTTTAATAAGGTTCTGTGTAAATCAGAGTCCTGTACATACTCATACGTTTGTGTTACGTTGACCGATGCCTGTTTTTGCAAGGAGCCATTCCTTGTTCATTTGTTTGTTTTGCAGTCTTTACGCATTGTTTACGAACGTCCAAACATACTGGACATTGCTCGGTGCTTTTTGTAGATGTTTTCTTCAAAAACAGCAATTTGTAAATAGATTTTTGTTATAGTAATACCCAGTGTGTTAAAAATTAGGTTTATACTTTTTTCATTACTTTATTTAAGTGGTGTAGCAGGGGATATAATTTGAAAAAAAAATGCACTTTTCGTTCGGGGGCGGGGGAGGATTGAATTCTTTTGAATTTCTGGTTTCCGGTCTCACTGCGTGTGACTAAAACACGCAAAAAAATTTTGCCACTGGTCGGTAGTTATTTTTAATAATTTTATCAAATCTTCTACAATGAAAGTCATTGTTTTCATAATATGTAATACTAATAAATGTCTAATATTGTGAAATTAATAGCTACGCCAGTGGTCCAAAAAATGTATACTTCAAATAAATTTAACTCTTAAACTTTGCGAATTTTTAAAAAAATATTTTTGTTTCATGATCATCACGTCGTACAGTATATACCATTTAATTTTTTGTCTTTAGTTGTGGTCTTGCATCAGTCTTGTCAAAAATGCAAGACAAGAGCTACAAATTTCAAAGCAGGACAAGGCTAGACATTGTCTTGCAAGAAATGTGTAAGAATAACAAGATTTTCTTGAATTCTTGTACTCTCGCATTTTTTTATGGTTAATTTTAAATCTAGATTTATTATAAGAACGTATCTATACATTAATAATACTACAAAAATATGTAAGTATTAAAAAAAATGATACAATTTATATAAATTTCATTTTCAAAAAATATTTAATAATAATAATTAACCATATAATATAATTATTCGAAATAAAGTAAACAAGAGTTAAGACCAGGGATGCTTTGAAAAATACATAATTGTATTATAAGAAATATATTTGATAATTATCTTTGATAAATATTATCTAAACAAAAAAAATATACGTGTGATACAAGATTTCCGAATATTAACATACAAGACAAGAAATAAGCAAGAAAATGACGATCAAGACAAGATTTTTATATACAAGAGTATTGAAAGACAATAAATTTCTTGTCTTGCTTTTCAAAACAAGACAAGAAATAACAAAACAAGACAAGAAATCTTGTTTTGTAAAACACTTTATACTCACTCCAGAGATGACAGATGATAGTCATATTAATTTCCTATGTTAATGTTTCTCATATTTACGTGTATTCTTTAAAAGTCTTAACGGTATTTTATTTGGTTAATAGTTGTCGACATTGGCATTCAAACCCTAGATCTTGCACTCTACTCAATTCGGTTCGAAGCGCACAAACCTATTGCACCACCATTACCGGTTGATAAAATAGTAAACATTCCCTTTCCCATTAAAGTTAATGTTTAACTATAATATTTTTTAGGGGATTTGATTTCCGTAATATTTTCAGCAACCCCAATGCATTTTCAAATCCGCCCAAATTCCACATCCCCTTTTATGGCAGTATATTTTAGGTTAGTTTTACGTCGACTGTAAAAATGCAACAGTCGTATCTCCGTTTCCTTTGTCGACATGCACGACATCTACGGTGATCCGAACCACAACTACCGCGATGCTCAACTTTTCCGCATCTCATCGCATTATAGTCGGGCTGAAATTCCGCCTTTGTTTGAAAAATAGACGGTCGCGATTGTTGTTCAACTGTTTGCGGAAAACAAATGGAGATAATGAGTGAATCAGACATTAAAACTTGCTTTATTGGCTGAGATAATGAGAGAGAATTTTTATTAGCGAATAAACTGGTTTAATGCGAATTTTCAATGTTTATCGAGTGTTTTATGGGTTTTTCAAATTAAAACCATGAAATGGAAATAACTTTTACTCAAATTTTAACAACATTAATTGTCTCTTTTGTATAATCAATGCAATAACAAAATTAATATTAACTATTATTTATAATATTTTGTTGAATGAGTCGATATTGTAAAATAATAAATTGTATTTTTTGTTGTTTTACCATTTATTTACCGATTCTCCTGTAGATAAGAAATATTCGACATCAGATTGCAAATTTGTAATTAATAGTTTAGTAGTAAAATTTAAGTTTTTTGAATCAAAGGTACCTAGTGATTACGTTTTACGATATTCTGGAAAAACATATGCTGTGAAATATTTGGTGTCTACTTTGAATGTACAATATATAGTACTATGCAGAGTGTTGATTGTAAATGGACCACCATTTGCTATCTCGAGAACTATATAAGAACTACGATATAGATTAATTTAGAAAACAATTTCTATCTTATAAGACTATTAAAATAAGCCAAACATTTTTTTTTTAACCCAATGGTTTTCAAGATATAGAACCCAACATATTTCGAATCTACATAAAATTATAAATCCAAAGATATGTTTGTTTTAAGTTAATTTTTAGTTGAATAATAAAATCCATGTGTTGTTGGCATTAATTTTATATATTTTTACCTGAAAATTGCAGTTGCTATGAATAAATAATAACCAAATCTCAAATCCTCCATTCTTATTACGTTAATTCTATCTTTTAATTAGAAAATCTAGTTAAAAGCACGTCTACTTTTGTATATATCTATAGTTTTAAAATTATTAATAATAATTACACTATGTATGGCATAATTTCCATAAAACCCGATATATATTTTTTTCACATTTTTCTCCCACTTCTATCTCTAAAACTACTGATGCTACAACAAAAATGAATAGGACCTTTTTTGTAGAGAATTTACTCTAGTTTAATTTTGTATAGAGTTAGTTTTTCGGTAAACTCAATAATTCCCAAGATATTTAAGAAAAGGTGATAACACGATTTTCGCCGACTCCCACGAGGAGTTGACGTTTCAATGTTGATGTGATCTGAATTATTTCATTCAACAAAATTGTTTATTAAATTTAAAATGTAATACTTACACATTACTTGTACATCATCAAATCACGCTGAAAATGGGAACAATGTCATCCTCGAAACGTTCTATAAAGTAGGTAATAAAGAATATACCTACCTCATTCTTTTATTCATCGGATCTCTAAAGCTGAGAAATCTCAAATTTCAACAAAATTCAGAATTCAAATAACCGCACAATAATAAAACTAAAATTTAGACATATAATGAAAAATTTATTTGACAAGAGTTATCATTTTTAATTTTTAATCATTGTTATGTTATCATTAAATTATTGATTCTTCAATTGGTAAGTAATGATTGGCATCACTTACCGATTAGTAATTTGTAAATATACTTGCCCTGGAAACTCAGTGTAAACGGTACAAAATACCCAATCGTGCAAGAGATTTATTTACTCTATCGTCTACAGTTCCTTTAAAACTAAACTACTTCAAGTCTGCTTGAAAATCCTGCACCCGGCGATTGCAGCGCCCTCACTACCCCTCGGCGTTCTCCAAGACTAATATGATTTAATTTATGAAGCTTAGCCTTATAAAAAAACAAAAAACCTTGATCACCTCAGACATAGACAGATTTGTCGTTTACTTTAAGACTTTTTATATCATTGCACAAATTTCATTTGCGGAATGGAAAATTTTATCTCCAAAAAAGTTTAAGAATTTTTCAACGTGGATATTTATTTTACAGGGTAAAGACTTCATTCAAACGAATATTTTTTTGAATATATTTACATAATACGGTCAGAGAATATGTACAACATTTATGAAATGTGTGTATTTTATAAATTTGCAAAATCTGCATCGAATGTATTTTATTTCATACATTCCATTTGGACATTATATCCAGTTGAATAGTTTCACAATTTAAATCAATTTACCCTCAAAATTCATTTATTTATGCATGCAGTATTTTTCGCACATACAATGGTTCACACACTGGGCGCTAAATTCATGGGCGCTGGTGTCGCTTGTGACAGGATGCAAAAAGATGCGCTTCCTCTTCCGGGCAGGGGCGTACTTACGAAAAATAGGCACTAGGAAAACAAAAAAAATAGAGAAATAGAAATAGGAATTTAATATGAAATGGCATTAATGGCTTATTACCCATTGCTATAGTCATCTCGAATAAGCAACGATGTTGTGTCATGTCAAATATTATCAATTTTAACAAAGTACCTACCTGATATATATTGCATTAGACAATTCGCTGTACAAAAAATAGACGTTTTGAGATATATACATCTGTAAACCTCATTATAATTTTTGACGTTTGACATGACACAACATATGCAACAGTATTTAATTTTTAAAAAAGGGTAACAAGGTTAGCAATTAAACTGTTTAACCATGGAAATCTCGAGAACTACAAGAGATACAAAGCCGGTTAAATTAGACAAAAGTTGACTCATATGGGGTCATTTTATACATGTTTTAGCTTTTTCCAAAAAATGCATAGGTCACTAGATACCGTGAGAATTTTTTAACGTGAAACATGAGATTTATCATACCGTGGTTACGACTTGATATTTGTCTCATTTAAAATGAAACATTGGGAACGAAATTGTCATTTGCTTTTTTGGTTATAAAATTTTCTGACAGGCCTACATCAGTGCAACAACAATTTTAAGAATCACTAATAGCTTCAGAAGAAATGGTAGTATAGTAGAATGATTTGCTACACAAAAAGTAAGTATAAAAACGCACAATTAAACAGTAATTACAATAAATTTTCAAAAATCCGTCCATTAACTACTAAGCAATGACTCAATCCGCTATAAAACTTTTGAATTATATACTATGATATTTGGGCAATTGTAACATTTTGAGAAATGTTTTGAATTTGAACTATTAATTTATATAAATTTTGAAGATTTCCCCCAGTACAATCTTCTGATTTTAAAAATCACCAATAAAAATAATCTTAATGTGTAAGATTGAGTAATCTAGCAAAACATTCTATTATTCAACCATTTCCTTTGTCTAAAGTTATAAATAATTCTTATAACTGTTTTTGCACTTGGTGTCAGAAAATTTTATAACCGAAAAAGCAAATGTCTAATTCATTCCCTATGTTTAATTTTAAATGAGACAAGCAAATATGTGTACATTGTTGTCAATCAAATATCAAGTAACCATGGATATTATAAACCCCATGTTTCATGTATAAACAAAAATATTTTTTTAACAGTAATTAGAGGATTATTTATTATGTTTGGTCAAGTACCTATTACTAATTCTCGCTTATTTTTTTGATTTTAAATTTGAATTCTTTTCTGATTGAATTTATTTTCCTGTTGTACAATTTGTTGTGTAATCTGATATGAAAGATGAAATGCGTGTAAGTTTCTCGTATTTCCAGATAAGTGAAGTGATTGACATGTGTCGTGATTAGACTGAAGATAATCAAAGTTAATTATCATTTGTCATGATTATCTAGCATCTAGATACCTACAGAACTGGTTTATTTTTACCCAACGCCATTTTCCGCCTGATTTATTGCTCCAATTATCAACAAGCATTACTATATGCCATCACAAAAAATCATTCTTCAAATCGCTTTCATTTATGATTAGTTCATTGAATAAGTATTTCAGAAATATGGTCTGTTCCCGGATTTGATATTTATGTCACCAAACGTAACCTTTTACACTAGTGTTTCTATTTCATTTTTGTCGTTGGGTCGACGCAAATAGTATACAGTGTGTGCAACGAAACGCGGAACTAGGAACATAGGACTTTAACATGGGATTTCAAAAAATTGCTGATACTCTCTCTCTCTTGATATATTTAGAGCAAAACTGCAATAGTACAAAGTTGTTCACAATTAAATTCTATATCAGATAGGAACATTATTAATGCAACAACAGGTCTACAGTTTCAGATTTAATAAATATAAAATGTATAATTTTCGTTTAAAATCAGACTACCATGGAAATATAAAATATCTATGTGACAATTGTGATAGTTAATGACATTATAAATAATTTAATATTTTTATAATATTGGTATTTTATTTACAAAAAAGAATTTCAATTCAATTTAAACAATATTAAAATACAGTTAATAAACATTATAATCAGTGATAATTCACTAAACTCTTACATAGATTTTTTTTTATTTTCAGTCTGATTTGGAACGAAACTGTTACATTTTATATTTAATAATAAGTCTCAAACTGTATACATGCTCTTTTATTAATTATGATTTTATCTGATGTAGAATTTAATTATGAACAATTTTGAACTTTCTTGTTTTTTGTTTTAAATCTATCAGGAGAAAGAATATCCGCAATTTTTTGAAATTCCATGTTAAAGTCATTTGTTCCGCATATCCTCTATATCTGGAGTTTATTTGACCGCAGTAAACATAGAGTATTATATTTTTTAAAGTGTACCTCAAAACTTTTTATAATTTATTAAGTTTCCAACACATTTTATGAAAAGATCTTTTTTTATGAGCAGTAATATTTTTCTACATATTATTTTGAATAAATATAATTAAATAATAAGTCATTCTTATAAATTCTACTCCGTTTCATCGCGCGTGAAATCTAAAGCTAGTAAGATAACATAATTTTGACATACATAACATAATATTTATTATCTCAATTGAATCCGGGTCTCTTCAAATTACGGACCCTAGACATTTGTAATACTTGTCTATTGGTTAATCCGACCCTGGTTTTATTATCTATGTTGACTAGTTTCAAAATTCGTTCTGATTGTAAATAGTTAAAAGTTTTGTTAATGGATTTACTTGGAATGGCCAAAAACCATGAACCCTTTACAGAAAATCGTTTCTGATTCTTGGTAGACGCTAGTAACTAATATTTTATTTATTTCATACTGTCCACTGTGAACTTATTTACGTCACTAATTTAAGTCCTGGAAAAGGGGACATTACAGTACCGAGTCCGGGAAGTGTTGCTTGGATATACTTCCCGGACTGTTTATTGTTAACAAAAAAAAAACGTTCATGTAAACAAGCTGTCTATAAATGAATTTATTTAAAATAATACAATATTTAACTTAAGTACTATTAATATTGTTGTTTGAGATAATCTGTCAATTTCGGATATTTTCAGATGTCCACGTTTTCATTGACAATCAGCGTGGATTTAACCATTGAATATTTAGCCCATAATGTAGAGCTGCTATACTTTTTTGACTAAAAGTTATTAACTAACTGACACACTGTTTTTACACAGTCAGGTTATAACATTTAGAACCGCATTGGCGATTCAACATTTTTAATAATGAGAATAAATTTTGAAAAATTCATGGACTTCACTGGGATTTGAATGGGAAGGTCCTGGGTTCAAATCCCAGTGAAATCCATGAATTTTTCAAAATTTATTCTTCATTATTAAAAGTTATTAGTTAAAAATATTTTTAACTGTAAAAACAAATAAATATTCTTACCACATCCAAAAAGTAAGCCAGGATAATGTTTTCGTTAACATTATTTGTCACGTTATAGGTTTTTCATCAGTTACAAAATAAATTATGTTCTTTTTCATATCTTTCCAATAACTTGGTGGAAACAACAAACAAATCCATAGGTAACTAAATCACAAATTCAGAGATGATGTGATCTAAATTAAATTGTCATATTTTTATATAATAAATATTAAAACACGTAGATGGTATGAAATAAAATGTTGTACCTCATATGGCCATGAAGTAGAATTACGGTACTCATTTCGAAATTCCTGACTCGGCTCCTTCGTCGGCTTGTCCGTAAACTTTTTATTCGTACCGTAACACTTCCCTTCCCGGCCGTATAACGTAAATAACTATTGAGAATCTTATTTATTTGAGAATGCACCCTGTTAGAGATTTTTACTGTGTAGCCTATGTAAACGTCGTAGGACATTATAGCATTACAAAATTTGTAACAAACCATTTTGGCAAACCCAACAATTGGTAATAAATCGTGCTCCAATATTGACATTCATTTTCTCAGTAAACAACTACCAATTACGATCTAAATCTAGTTCTCTGTGCAAATCTAACAACTCCTATTGTATAAACAGGCATTCCGGGATAATCTCTGGAGCAACACCCGGATCCTGGAATATCCCGGATATGTGTCACCCGGAAAGCAGATACAGGAAGTAATATTTTAAACTTATGTGCATACACATCCGGAAGATTACGAATCTTATTGATTTAGATAGCGTACGGGGTGCACGTTTTTAAAATGGGGACATTTATATGAAATATGTGTGCTGCATTAAATGCAAAAACAGTCACAGTTGTACTATAAATTAAAAGCTCTATTGTTGGACTGTTTTCAAATATTTCAACAACAGACAGTCACAATAATTGTACGAAGTTGATTGTACCGTATATATTTGTAGTTGATTTTTCCCAGTTGATATTCACGTCATCAATTTTTGCTGCAATTTTGTCTTGCATCTTTTATTTGCTATCTCAGTATTAGGGCTGGCAAAAAAAGTCGATATTACTACTTAAGTCGACTTTCTAAAAATGTCGATCAATCGGTTTTTGAAAATCATAGTATCAATTTATTGAATTTAGACTTTCGATAATATCAACTTTTTTATCATCGACTTTTTTCGATTAAGTAAACTGTTTTCAAATAACTATCTCGACTTTTAGACTTTGATTTCGACTTTTCGATTATCTGAAACTTTAAAATCTTTTCTAATTTTTTACCGTTAAACTTTTATAATATTAGAGTAGTAAAACAAATCAAATAATTTACAGTATTTATTGTAATTTTATCTCAGATTTTTATATTTAACAAATTAATATTGCATTTCCGTAGTACAAATTTTGTTTACTGAAAATATATAATAGAAAAATAGGATACAATAAAGAATAAAAAAGTTAAACAAAGTGCATTTAAAATGCATTTTTATTCGAATACTTTAATACAGTTTTAAAATATAATTAAGAAACATCTTGAATGCAAATTTCAAGTATACATTTCATTTATTAGATAATAGAAAAAACTGCTTGCATAAAATCTGCCAGCCGTACTCAGTATCGTACGTGTTGCAAAGGAGAGGGATATATCGTGAGTTTATTTTATCAGTAAACATAGTGTAGTTTCATTACCATAGTTACAGAATGACAGCAATGTATCCTTAGATCTTATATCACAAGATACGTAAGACAGGCCAGATTTTGGTTAAACATAGGAGGATAAAACATAATCCCCTCTTTGTTATATGAGGCGGAAGTATTCAATGCACATGCCTAACTTGCTTGTATTATCAACCTGAACATAACATCTATTATTGCAAGTGTTGGTGACACTGCATGTCAAACATTTTTTAAGTCATCTTCGTATATGTATATACGACAGAAATTATTCTAAGAAAATGATTAACAGTTGCATTGTTCATTCGAGTATTTGTACAAGAGAATCAAAATTATCATTTCATGCCTAAGTATTATAGATACCTTTATTATTTAATGTTTAAAGTATAGCACATTTTTGAAGTTACAAATTTTCCCTTTTTGCTTTCCGAAAAATTTGTTCAGAAAAGCACGTTAGGTTGAAGCTCTATACCTAACTCATAAAGTAATTCATAATTCATCCAAAGTAAGTTTACAGCATTTTGACAAATGTGTACAATGTCAGATATGTCATGATGGGTTTTAAATTTGACGGCTAATTCATACATAAGATGGAAGCGTTTATTTTATAAGTAAACATAAGGAATACTTATCAGACTCGTCACATTTCAAAATCAATCGGATACACCGATTAGTAGGTTGATCTTTTATATTTTATAATGTAGTAATTATTTTTTTTCTCTAATTTTTAACGTTCATCTCGAACTTCCACTGCATATTTTTAAAATCAAATCATATATTTAATTACTGTATTATAAATTTCAAAAAGAACAGATGTCACAGAACACTTAAAAAATATTACGGCTTAACAAATAAGAATTAAGACTTTCTGAATCTATACCTCGCTTTCAAATTAGATAAAGTTTCGTAAAAAATAAAGAAAAAAATTGTGAAGGTTTTCATTCGTATGATTTTCAGAATTACCCTGCAAGTAGGATACTCCGTTGCCTATCAAATATATGGTTGGAATTCTATAACTTCGATTGCTATCATTTGGACTTGTTATGATATTAGTTGCAAATATGAGCTACAAAGAATACTTACTATTCTATACCAGTAATGGTTATTTATGGTTGATAAGTATTTACATATACTCGTACATATGTAAAGAACACTCTACAAGTCTAAACTGATAAGGGAATCTCTTAAATTAATTGCAAATTTGAATTTCCGCCATAGTGATATTGGACGTTTGACGTTTGTAATTGTTATTTGTAGTTGTTATGAGTTATGTAATCCCACTCAATAAACTTACGATTTATGTTGCTATGCAGGTAAAATATACCTACGTGGACAGTGCCTTGAAAATGTAATTAAAAGTTCTAAAATAATAGAAAAGCATTGAATGTGATGTAAGTTTTGAAAGCAGCGAAATAGAAGAGTATGAATTTAAAAGCTGGGTTTGCGTAACAAATCTAGGCGTCTCGTACATTTCATTGTTATTTGCAGGGTGATATAGTGGAGGAAATAAATAATTCAAGCCATATTTCCTGCTGTCAGCGCTGCACATGCGCTCCAGTTCTGCAGCTTGGCCGCACATTGCAGCGAGAAGACTTTGATTCCTGTCCACGCTTCCGCTATTAGAACTTGTGTTGTGTAAAATCACTGCTATTATCTATAAAAATGCACTAAACCTACCAATGCCTGCAAATCGGCCGCCAGGTCCCGAATCAGGGACATTTGTTAATTAAAGTTAATACGCTTCGATTCGAAATAAGTGAAGTGAGATCTAGAGTTCAAATTCTAGCGTAGAAGTTAATCTAATCTAATCCAAGTTAGCACGCTTCAATTCGAAATGAGTGAAGTGAGATCTAGATTTCAAATCCTAGCGTAGACGTTAATCTAATCTAATCCAACTTAACCGAATTTAATCTAACCTAACGTGAACTAATCTAACCTAACCTGATGTAATCTAACTTGACCTAAACTAACCTACCCTGCCTAACCTAATCTAACCAGACCTAACCTAATCTGATGCGACCTAATCTAATCAGACCTAACCTAACCTGACCTAACCTAATCTAACCTGTCCTAATCTATCCTAACCTAATCTGTGTCGAGGTTACTAGTTCAGAAGCGAGGATCTGACTCTTGTCTACGCTATTTGACTGACTAGGATTTCCATACGGTTTTATGATGAGGATGTTTTAGAAAGTTAAGGATTGTTGAAATTAATCAATGGTTTTCGAGTTTTACAAAGGTTGGTTTTTAAAGCGAAATGAAGTATTTGGGGATGACTATTAAGTCCAGATAAAGAATATTATATTATGGAAACAATCATTTACCTAATAACTAGATAGTAGGTATATGGGAATATGGGGAACAATATTTGAACTTCGAAATTTATGAAAGGAAAATAATTTGTATTATGGAAGGTTACAGAAAACAAATAAAAATACAGAGTTGGAAAATATATACTAGAAAATTCATTAACTATATCTGCAAAGTTAGCTACATAAACTATGCATCCTATAATATTTGTATGCAACACTTTTCAAACGAGTTAACCGAAGATTTTATATTTCAAAATTTTGTAATTATCAAAAAAATAACAAAATAGTAGTACAGACTAGACTAACAAAGAAGAAATAAGACCTGGAACATCGAAAATTTGCAATATAGTTGCACTGTTAAGTGTTAAATAATTATGGTCTTCATTTGAAAATTCCATAAATTTAATAATTTTATATTGATATTCCTGCTTTTAAAGTACTTTGCAAAAATATTAGTATATAAGAATATGAATTCTTAATGAATCTGTTAACATAATAATATCGTTAATGATACATAATGAAAACGTTAGTTAACATTTCTAATTGTAGTCTAAATGTTTAGAAGATTTTCTTGACTGGTCGATGAAGAGAAATAAGGCAAAAATTGTTCTGGAAATTAGTCAAAATTGGAAAGGTTTCATTTCGCCTCCGATTTGTTTCAACTTGACATGGCTTTCCCAATTTCCAGATAATTTTTCATATTACTATTTCTAATTGAACCGGTGTGTATAAAAAATTATAAAAGCATTTTGATTTGATACCTTGACTGTCTTTATGTATCAAAACTCAGTTAACTAATATACTATAACTATAACACCTGTTTTCATTTGTTATTAATTGTGTTACTAACATCTTTTTTTTGTTTCCAGGTGAGTGTCCATTTCTGCAATTTTATAAGTAATACAGACTCAACAAAAGCCCATCACCACAACTGTAAGTCTTAGTTCCTAGAACAGTATTCTATCTAAGAATGTGAACTGCTTATGATGAAGCGTATTTTAAAATGCCGAGTACGTTCCTGTATATTTATCATCCAATCAGATGCTGTAAAGTTTGATTTACTTCTGCTGTCCATACTTGTTTAAAACCGTAAATATCGCGGTGCATTGTCAGTTGGTGATAGTCTGGTAGACGAGTCGGCGACATGCTGCCTGATCGCGAGTTTATTGATGAGATAAACGACTCTTTGATTATTACGACTACAGGAGTTTAAACTTATGTTTTTGCTTTATAGCCTTCATAAAAACAACTTATCTCTTCACTCACAATTAGCTTCCAATGCGAGCAGATAGCCAATTCCTTCTGTTTTCAACAGATTAAAATTTTATTAGTTTTCCGAAATTCACATTAAAAATTTATTTCTGTAGTTTGTAATAATAGATAACGTATCGTTTGTCTGCTTTGGGTAATTTAGAAGTTATGTTTTTTTAAATGACATAAAGAGATATTTTTTGCTACCCCATCATAACTGTAATCTTAAGGTAACAAAGACAATATAAGGATTAAAAGAAAATTTGTAAGAATTCAATCGAAATTCGGCATAATTTATTAACATTAAGTTTTGTGTAAAAACTAAATAGCTTGGAAGATTCTGATCGTAAAAAATTCTGACACAAAAATACAATACAGTTTTTATCATTACGATAAGGCTTCTACCTGTAAACTTCAATACGCTTAATTACTTATAAATATGAATCAGGCTGTTTCATTATAACTATGTGGACCAGTGGTTCTCAAAAAGGGTTGCCGTGGCACCTTGGGGTGTCTTTTATTACTTGTAGAGGTGTTGAGGATGTGGTGTGAAATTTAGTTTTGTAGGTATTTTAAAATTTCTTGGATCTGATCATTTCAATCTCCTTCATACTGATGTCAAATGATTATCCAAAGAATGATTATTGAATCCTGTTTACGAATTAAAAGTAGAACTACCTACGCACTTTTTTTAATTTTAAGATTAAGAGATGAAATATTTTTCGCATAATTCAAAAATTAGTCACACAATGTTGAAATTAATGTATGTGGGACTGCTCTAACACCTAGTTGTTTACCTCTTTTTTATTGCAATAAGCAGTGCCAAAAGGGCAATATGCACGAAGGTTTTTATTAACTTTTCGCATATTTTATAAACGATTATAGTTGAAGAATAATTTCACTTTCAAATGAAATAAGTGTAAATAAAGTGCAGCAAAATTGTATCATGTGATGTCGACATTAGATTCTTTAAAGATACATTCCAGAAATTAAATTGTAGTACGTCATATTGTTATTCAACTTGGACATATTACAATTTATTTATATATATTTTTTGATCTTTTCATAATCCATTTGTACCTATTATCTAATATTCATTTTTCAAATAATCCATTCTGTATTTTAATTAGAGTTAGAGTATATGCTACACAAGACATTCATTACTTGTTATTTGACTTTCCTGCCCATGTCTATTTCCCTGATTCCTGTCTATCCCACATTCCTGGCTCGATCCCAAGCACTTCCGTGTTTCCTGCACTTGCATGTTCCTGCGAGTGCTCCTGCCCACATCTCCTGCACTCTCAGGACAGGGCATTCTGGTCAAATATTGATTCTGGAAATGACATGCACGGGCTGGATTCAATATACATGGGAATCGCGATCATGCCGGATGGAATAGGGTGAAATCAATTCAATGTTAAACAAATATGGATTCGATTAGGGAAAGGAAATGCTCTCAATGCAACCATAATATTTTTATAGATGATTCTTAAAAGATACAGGCGTTCCAGTATAAAGCGAATTCACTTTACAAAGATTGTATATTACATATTGTAACGTTTATTTGTTTTAGATGAATTGTGGAGATAACTTAAACACTACGAACATTTATTTAAAAATTTAAAACTCCGCAATAATAACTTTAATAATATATTTATATCACAAATATTTGTTTATTTCTACTTTACATTTCGCCGACATGTACTGACCGACACTGTTTTTCTTCAATGGTTCTGTCAAGTCTGACCAATAATGCCTTCCATGACTCTTACCTATATACATGCTGCAATTAATCTCTAGAATATTCCAGAGTCTTCCGGACTCTATAAAATTCCCGAACAATAGCGGCATCGCTTCTTTCCCACTTGACCTTTAACGCGACTACTTGCCCAGACAGATCAGCCGTGATGACTCATCTGCGGTGAATCTCATTCATTACAATATTAAGAGCTGTAAGATACGTATTACGCACGAAATAGAAAAGATACACGAATAGATAAATAAATAAAAGATAGCGAATAAGCGTTTCATCTATGTCATACGTATACGACAACGATGCTAGGTAAAAGTTTAATAATTCCTCCAATAAAAATTGATGACGTGAATATGGCCCAGGAGAAATCGACACTAAATAATTTTTCGCGCCTTTATTCCATTATGACTAGTATTAAAGAACTGAAAATCGTTCAAAAATTTTCCGTTTGCCGGCCTATGCCGGCAAAATATACGGATGTCAAAATAAGCTCACTCTCGCAAAAGTTTAGTTTCTGAACTATTGATACAAATAACTATTTTAATTTATTTTTATTTGCAAAATCACGAACATTTTCAAACACACTTTAATACTCGTTCTTAGAAAAAATAGAAATAGCATCATTTTTATCTAGATTCGGAAAATTGAAAAAATACTACAGATACAACAAATAAATAATTACATTAAATTTCTAATTTGTTCCTGAAATCTGAAAGCATTTTTGTTACCTCCAATGTAATTAATAAAACATTACAAACGTCGAGAGATAAAATAAATTCCAAATTCTAATTGGAAAATCGAGAAATAATCCCGAAAAGATTCGTCAAGTCACCGAAACAAATGAATTTTTGGAGATGACATGATTGAGTCTTATGGACGAACCATATATATGTATAACTTTTAATAAAAGTAAAGGCAGTCGTATCTTTCGCTGAATAAATTTATTGAATTAGTTTTAAGTTGAAGTGGGAAAGTTTGAAGAGCAATATTTGCTAGTGCAGCACTCTGGGAATATCTGGGGCAGTTTGTAATAAGATGTGTTGTAAGATGTATTTGCTTTATTGAATTCCGGGATAAATAACCGGAGCTTCATAATTGCGATTGTCCGCGCGGAAGAATGGCTTGGTCTAGTTGTAGCTGAGGAATGCAGACGTATCGAAAGAGAAAAACTGGCCATGGTTGACGGCACGATAAGGAAAAGTATGGAAGTAGTTTCACCTTTGTCGCCGCTTGGCACACGAGATAACACGCTGAACCAGCAGCCCCAACTTTTATTGACTCGCTCAAAAACATCCAGACTTACTGCATTGTTTATTATTTATTCACTTCTAAAATACGACAAGTCCAACTAAAAATTCTACAACTAGTACAAAAGCCAAAATCTATTTCGAAGTAATTTAATCATAACAATGCGTTCACGTTGTTCATAGTTACATAATGACTTATTATTTACGCTAATTTGTTAGCGATAAGATAGATTTACAAATAGGGCTCTCAGATTTATAATCAATAAAATCAGGATTGATTGAGAGGGGGAAGGGATCTACATATATATAGTTGATTTAGGGCCCATATAAAAATCATAAAATCAAATATATTTTTCTTCAGTCATACACTCTTTTCATAAGATTTGGTTAATTTTAATTAAAAAAATCTGTTAGAATCAGATTTCTTTACAATTAAAATAATTTTTTTTTTTGTAAAATAGGTTCGCGCAATCTAGTTTTTCACGAGAGTCTTGTATTTTTCTTCTGCTAGACAAGAACAAGACAACAACTACAAATTTCAAAGCAAGACAAGACAAAAAATTATCTTGCAAGAAAAGTGCAAGAATTGTAAGTTTTTCTTCACTTCTTGTATTCTTGCTTTTTTTTGCTAATTTTATTTTTTTTATGTATTATTATGTAGTAGAGGGTATTCCATTTAAGATAAGAAAATTGTGTTCCAAACCTTGAAAACCATTGGTTGAAATAAAATTTTGATTCGGTCATTTTAATAGTCTTGTAATACAGAAATTGTTTTCTAATTTAACTAACTTCGTATCTCTTATAGTTCTCAAGATAGCAATGGTTGCCCATTTGAAATGAACACTATTGTAACACGCTCGCTCTGCGGCTCCTTGTTTTAGAGGAAATTGTTTAAACAAATTAAGTAATATGCCAGCTGTACTTGCAGCTGGTGTAATAAAAGGACAATGGTAGAAAAACATAGTATTGTAAATGTAGATTTTTTGTAAGGTTTTAAGATTGCTTTTCGTTGGAACATTTGAGAGCAATAAAGTAAATGGTACTACATGGGGTTAAGGAAGCAATAAATTTTAAAAGCTAAATAGAAAAGGGCAGTTTTTGAGAATACAATGGGAAAGCAATCTTAAGATCACATTTCATGATTGACAGCGTCCGGCGACAAATACTTGGAGGTCTCAAAAGTCCGTTAGGGATTTTTTTTGCGTCTTCCAGCGTTGCCGCTCGGACGGGAGTCAGTTAATGAAACTAACGCTGTACAATATTTGAAATGACCAATGAGGGTGTAAGAAACACCCCCTTATTGGGAAAAGTAGGGGTAAAATTATGCGAAGTTCCTTCCACATAATTTTATCTAAGATAATTCTCTCCGCTGACTTCAAACTGAACAGATCTGAATGATCTTCTTGTGACAGTCTTGCGAATCTTTCTAAATTTTGATAACTAAATTGTCTTAGTGACTTTAGATATTTTTGTGTTGTGTGTTGAAGCCGTCGTCGTCCGAGTCCAGATCGAACTTAATTAATTTAACGTATTTTAATTCATTTACTATTTTTAACTGTAGAGTCGTATAATATAAACTAATAAAGTGCTTCATCCGAGGCTGACCAGTGATGAATAGTAAGTAGAATTAACATTATTACTTTGGTAGTAGTAGTGTGAGGTGTTGAACCTAGGCTGATAGCATAGCAACTCTGAGGTCGCCCTATTTTTATTATTTTAATTGTTGAGAGTCCAAATTGTTAGTATCGTTCTCCTATGTCACAAGAGTAGTTAAGTAATATTAAGTTGTTATTAATAATTGTGTGTAAATAAATTGTTATATTGAGCAGTTCTCTTTGAATTTAGAAACCCCTAATTATTCCTGTTGCGAATTAAGGTAATTTAGCAAATACCGTCCCATATAAATTTTGTCGGAAGACAGCCGTGTCTGTCATCATTTTCTTTTGTCTGCTTCTATCGCGGCAGACTAATAAATTCGTGATAGTGGTGGCAGCGACCTTCGTTACCCTTGATCATAAATAAGTCTTGCATTAATATAATTAGTGGATTACTTTGGGTCAAGTAAATTTTCTAAGCACCCCTTGTATGTCAGGTATTAGATTTCGTCCTAGGCGACCGTACCTGTTACATATTTTGGTGGCAAAGCGCTGGGATCTAAATATTTTTTTTTAATACTTAAACCCTCTCATTCCAGTTAAGCCATTTAAACCGACAAAATTTAGTTTTCAAAATTATAATAAACTACTGTGTGTTATTATTACATTTTGATTTTTGAGGTATTTGTAGAGTCAATATTTGCATTTGTTGAGAATAAGTATCTGTTGTGTTCATTTTATTTGGAAATTGGTAGTTGTAGTACTTGCAGAACGACAAAAGAGTTTTATATACGTAAGTAAATTCTGAGTGGATTTATTACGGTCAGTTAGGTAGTCCCGAGCCCCTAAGTCGGTAGAAGTGTAAAGCAATAAAGAACTTCGTGTAGTTATTGCTTCATTGTTAATAAACTAAAGCAAGTAAAATGCCGAACACAACTGACTCACCCGATTTGAGTGAAACAACTGGTTCACTCAGATTCAATGATCAACAGATGTTAGATTACTTAGTAGCAGTTTCATCCTTATCTGGGGTTAATATGAAAATTCCAACATTTTCGGGAAAATCAGATGAAAGCGTAGTAGATTTTATAGACAAAATTGAGAATTGTAAAAATATTGGAAAATGGAGTTCAGATTATGTAATTAGTGTAGTAAAATTAAATTTACTTGGAGACGCGGCATGGTATATTAAAAATAATTCAAAAACTAGGGATTCGAAAGATTGGAAAGTAATCAAAAGAGAATTATTGGAAAGATATCAACCCAAGCAAGACTCGAGAACGATACAAAGGGCATTTAATAGTTGCTATCAGAATAGGGACGAAACAATTTCTGCATATGTATGTAGACTGCATGCGTTAGGTAATTGTTTTATGGAGAGCTTCGAAGATAATTCGGAAGGAGCGCGTGAAGATAATTCGCGATATATAGAAAAACTGTTATTAAATCAATTTGTTTCGGGAATTTTACCACATTTACAGAGAGATGTGTTTTTCGAAAATCCAAAAACTTTTGATAAAGCAGTAGAAGTTGCAAAGAAATCAGAATCGGCATTTAACATGATGCGTCGCGAAGATTCAGATTTTGTTAATAGAATAACAGTTAAAACTCCGGTCGAAAATGAAAGTACGCGAGCAAATGAATCAAATTTAACGGCATCAATTGATAAACTAATTCAAGTTTTAACTTTGAGTCATATGCAAAATGTGGAAAAGAACTTAGAAAAGAACACGCATAAAAACGAAAATAATCGAGAAAGGAGTCCAGAATCTAATTTTAGAAATAAAAGCCGTTGTTTCAATTGTCAAAAATTCGGGCATTTTGCAAAAGATTGTCGTTACAATATAATATGCAAAAGATGTAATAAGCGCGGACACCAAGCAGATATTTGTCGATCTATTATAAACCCGTCTAAATTTCCAAAGAAGGGAATGAAAGAAATTACTTATAACAAAGATTTAAACTAGATATGGCCGCGGATGTTTGTCCCGATTCGCGCGGCCGTAATAGAGAACCGCGAAAAAATGATTTAGTAACCACTCTCCCTAGTAGTAGAAAAAGTAACAAAGTAGAATTAGTTGTGAATGGTAGAAATTTAGAATTTTTAATTGATACTGGTGCATGCGTTAGTATTATCAAGCGGTATGTAGTTGAGGGACAGCGGTTGTTTCCAATCGCACGCACGCGTAGTATTGTAGGTATTTCTGGGAAGGAATTACCTGTAGTTGGGACTACGAGAGTAAAATTACATGTAGGCCGTAGTAGTATTTATCATAATTTTGTAGTGTGTGATGATAGTATCAATTTAGCTACCGACCGGATACTTGGTGTAGATTTTTTAACGGAGTATAAAGCTCAAATTAATTATGCATGTAATGAGATAGTAATTTGTTCGGAACGACTCGCGATTTCAACAATTACACAAAACACTAAAGATAAATTTGGAAGAAAGGCAAATAGTAGCGGTTACGAATTTCTAAGCGAAAAAGCGAATCTAGCAGAGAATCAGGAACTTTATGTTCCAAAATTAATCGAAAATAATTTTATTTCAGCACCTCGTATTGCGAATAACTATAAAACAAAACGATCGTTAGGTTCTTTGTATGACACGGAAGTCCCAGTTCGCGATTATTTGTCGAGTACAAAGCAAGATACTCACGGGAGTATAAAGGCCCAACGTCGCGAAGAACATCGCGTACGGTTTAGCGACGAACAAGTTTCGCGAGTTAAAGAAGACATTCACGGTAGTAAAAAGACTCCACGTCGCGAAGAATATCACGGACAGTTTAGAAACGATCATGGTTCGCGAGTTAGGGAAGATACTCACAGGAGTATAAAGATTCAAAGTCCCGAAGAAAATCACGTACGATTGAGTAAAGAAAGTAATTCGCGTGGTAATGAATTAAATCGCGAGGTAACGAAAACTAAAAATCGTGAAGAAAATCGAGAAACGGTTAGCGAGAAGAATGACTCGCAATGTAGGGAAATTAATCGGGAAGAAATCAAAATTGAAAGGCGAGATTGCACTAGCGAAAACAGTGACTCGTACAGTACAGAGGTCACTTACGATAGTTCAAAATTTTGTATTCGGGAAAACAAAGAAAGTAATTTTGACGAAAGTAATGAAGCTGTAGGTACATGCTGTAAAAATGATGAAAATTTAAATAATTCAAAAAACGGATTGCAAAGTAACTTTGTAGGTAGCAGCTCACTGTGTCAAAACAGTAGCGTAGAAAGAGATGGAACATCAGGTACAAGCCCTGAAGATGTATTGTTAAAGGAAAGTGTGCCAACAAGTAAATTGAAAAAGGTTCATTTCGAGGAAATGGTTAAGGTTGACCATAATGCGGTCGTTTCAAACGGTTCAGGCAATAATATGGAAATTACCGGAATTTCTTCGAAAGTTAAAATTGAAAATAGTACGGAAAATGCAAACAAGGATATAAGATCGGTTCGTATTAAAAAGAATATTACAATACCTCCTAGGTCTGAAGCTGTGTGCTTAGCAGAGAGGAATGTTGAGTTAAATGTTTTAAATAAAGCAGGATGTGTCTTAATTGAGCCAGTCGAACTGGAAATTCAAGGAGTTATAGCAGCTAGAGTGCTTGCTAGGAGCGATGAGACCGTGGTACCGGTAAAGCTCATGAATGTGTCGCAAGACAGTGTGTTTATCCCTGCTAAAACCATTGTGGGTTTTGAGGAAAATGTCAAAGAGGACATTAGTACATTTAGCGAATCGAGTAGCGTAATAGCATCCGTACAAGAAGTAGATTTTCGAACCTTATTTCAATTAGATCACTTACCGAGTAACGATAGGCAAAAAGTTGAAAAAGTGTTATTAGAATACAAAGATATATTTATACAGCCGGGAGTAAAGTTAGGTTGCACATCGAAAGTGAAACATCGGATTATAACAGATGATGTTCATCCAATTGCAAAAAGGCCGTATCGTGTTCCATTCACGCAAAAAGAGACATTGCAAAAACAAATTGACGAATTGTTAAAAGACGGTATTATTGAGGAGAGTGACTCACCGTGGTCAGCTCCTATTGTCTTAGTAAATCGAGAACTGTCGGACGGTTCGACGAAAGTTAGACTGTGTGTAGACTTTCGCGAGTTAAATAAAATAACGAAGAAAGATTTCTTACCGTTGCCGAATTTGCAAGATACAATTTCGCATATGAATGGCGCTGCTTTATTTACAACCTTAGATTTAGCATCAGGTTACCACCAGATAGAAATTGCCGAGGAAGATAAGGAAAAGACTGGGTTTAGTTCGCCGTGGGGGCATTATCAGTGGAATAGAATGCCGTTCGGTTTATGTAATGCGCCAAGTACATTTCAAAGGCTGATGTATTGTGTACTAAGTGGATTAGTTGGGGAAAAATGTTATGTTTATTTAGATGATATATGCATATTTTCGGGAGATAATATAGAAGAACATTTAATGAAAATTAAAGACGTGTTTAATAGATTGCGGAAATTTAATTTAAAATTAAAACCTAGTAAATGTGAATTTGTACGTAGAGAAACCGCGTATTTAGGTCACATTATTTCGGCAGAAGGAGTCAAACCAGATCCGTCAAAAATAGATGCAATAGAGAAATTTCCGACACCAAAAACCGTGAGAGACGTTAGGTCATTTTTGGGATTAGTAGGATTTTATCGTCGGTTTATACCTGATTTCGCAGAATCAGCGAAACCACTAACTACACTTTTAAAGAAAGATATTCCATTTAAATGGGAGACAGAAACAAAATTTGCGTTTGATAAATTGAGAAGCGCGTTAATTAAAGAACCGATATTAATATACCCCGATTTTAGTCAGCCATTTACATTAACAACGGACGCGTCAAATATTGCATTAGGTGCGATTTTGAGTCAAAATCGCAACGGAGTAGAACACCCAATTGCTTACGCGAGCCGTGTTTTAAATAAAGCCGAAACTAATTATCCAACAATACAAAAAGAATGTTTAGCAGTTATATGGGCAGTTAAATTTTTCAGATGTTATTTATACGGGAGAAAATTTACATTGATAACCGATCATAGTCCACTTCGCTGGTTAAATAAAGTAAACGACCCAAGTAGTCGATTGTTAAATTGGTCTTTAAAATTGTCGGAGTATGTATTTGATATTATACACAAACCGGGAAAATTAAATACTAATGCGGACACCTTGTCGCGTATAGAAATTAATTGCGTAGATAATTATGAGCCAATATGTGATCGGGAAACCATAAAATTAGAACAAGAAAAAGAGTTGAAATTAAATAAATTGTTAGAAAATGAACAAAATTCGCAAATTTCTAAATTTTATAAAGACAGGGACGGATTAATTTATAAATTAAGAGATTCAAATGAGCGCGAAGATAGATTAGTGGTTCCAGCCTCCATGGTAAATAAAATCATAAGGATTCATCATGATCTGTCGTATGCAGGTCATCCGGGTTTCGAAAAGACGTATAATTTGATTAAAAAGAAATTCTTTTGGGAAAATATGGGTAAGCAGATTAAGGAATATTGTGAGCGTTGTTTATCGTGTAACGAAAGAAAAACTTCGCCTCATCTAAGACCAGCACCCTTGCAACAGTTCAATGAACTTAGTAAACCTTTTGAGCGTACGGCTATGGACATTGTAGGTCCATTTGAAAGAACCAGTCGAGGTAACAAGTATATTTTAACTTTTATTGATGCGTTTACGCGTTATCCCGAGGCAATACCGATACCTGATGATAAAGCAGAGACAGTAGCTAATGTGTTTGTTTCGCATATTATTGCAAGGCATGGAGTACCTAAACAGCTTTTAACAGACAAAGGGACCAACTTTTTATCGAAACTATTTAAGAGCGTGTGTCATTTATTCGGTATAAAAAAATTACAAACAACCGCGTACCATCCTATGGGAAATGGGTGTATTGAACGATTTCATAGAACTTTTTCAGATACAATGTCGCATTATATTAGTAAAGATCATAAAGATTGGGATTTATGGATTCCTTACGTATTAATGGCTATAAGAAATTCGGTTCATAACTCAACGGGAGAAACACCATTCTTTTTAATGTATGGTCGGGAGTTTGAGATACCACTTGAAGATAATATAGAACCGTTAGATAAAAAGAGTGATACAGATTACAGTCAGAGTATCGAAGAACGAATTAAAGACGCGTATAAAATAGTAAAAGAACGAATTAGCAAAGCTCAAAGTAGGAATCAGGTTCAATACAATAAAAAGACCGCAGTCCGAAATTTTCAAGTTGGAGATTTAGTATTTCTACATAATGAAGTAGTTAAACAGGGATTAAGTAGAAAATTTGTGAAGCCATGGATAGGTCCGTATAGAATTAATAAACAAACTAGTCCGGTAAACTTTGTGATCCAGAACGTGGACGGAGGTAAAGAAATATTAGTAAATGTAAATCGGTTGAAATTATATGTGGAACCAAATCATAGTACTCTAGAAGTAAAGAAGAGTCCAGTTCCACGCGTGATTGACATGAAAAAGTTTGATTACATGTATACGCCGCGTCAGAGCGATAATACTCAACGAGAGAGTGATAATACGATTAGCAGAGCCGTAAGTTTAGAATCATTAAATGAACCGGGCGGAGTCACCGTAAATGTAGAGGTGGACGTGCATAGTCAACCCATAATTAATAATAATACCGGGCCAAGTGAAAATACCGAAACTCCGCGAAGTAGATATTCATTACGTAGTTACGGTCGGGTTCCCGATGAACCATGGGTAGCTAAAAGTCGGATATAGATCCGCAGTGTCATTGTAACATATTTGTTCTTGTGTTAATCATGTGTGATTTCAGTGTTCAGAGGTCTAGTGTTGCTCGCGTTATTGGGCTCAATAACAGCAGAAGATTCCATGCCAGGGATGGACAAGGGACTTGTTTTTATTAAGGAGGAAGAGGTACTGCTAACCGGTGATAATTGGATCCTATCCACGGATATCAATCTGAGTGATTGTCGGCTCGTGTTGGAGGCATTCGAAGATGTTCTACGCGATGTGATGAAGTTGGACGTTCGACTTGGAGAGGACATGGAATCATCTTTCAAGACTGCTTTAAATGATATAGTAAGTAGAGAGTTAGGAATTATTAGCAATGATGTAGCAAAATTGAAAGAGAAATTATATAATTTGTATAAAACAATTGCACCATATGAGGTAAAGAGAGGCAAACGAGGTCTTATTAATTTGGGCGGTAATATTTTGAAATTTTTGTTCGGTACCGCAGATAATGCCGATCTAGAAGATGTTAATGAGAAAATTACCGAGTTAAATCAAAAATCGGATGGTATTTTAAGTGTAATGAATGAGCAAGTAACCGTAGTAAAGAAATTACAAGATAACGATAAAATGATGAAAGAAAATTTCGCGAAATTAAAAACTGTTGTTGCATTATTAAATACCAAAGTAGATCAGATTTTTAAAGAAAAAGAAAGTTTACATTTTGATGCAAAATTGATTCAAAGTATAAATTTAAATTCGGCATTAAGAACGGCTGAATATATATTGAATGACGTTAAAGAAGTTATTTCGGATTTAGGCAATGCTTTAGAAGCAACTGCTTTACAGAAATTAAGTCCTGTCTTTATTAGTCCGAGTTTATTAAAGGAGGCATTAAATTCAATTAGAAATCAGTTACCTACGGGCTTGTCGCTAATAGTATCTGATTTCGATAAAAACGCGTTTTTATATTACGATATCGCGAAGGTTAGAGCAGCATATTTTAACGAAACTCTAAGAATTTTTGTTACCATTCCGCTAAAAGCACCTGGTCGATATTTTAATGTATATCGTGCATTGCCGTTACCGTATGAATCAGGAGCCGAACATACTAAATTGGTCGTAGAGACACCAAATAATTATCTGGCATTATCAGAGGACGGACAGTATTATATGGAAATGGACACTCAAGATTTATTAATGTGTAGAGATGGATTTATAAAAATTTGCCCGCCTTCAAAACCAATTAGAAAAATTTCGGAGTTATCTTGTTTAACCGCGTTATTCTTAGGTAATACAGACTCCGCGAGTAAACTTTGCAAACATAAAGTTGTCCTAGAATCAAAATCAGTCATGTATCGCTCTAAAAATAGTAATTCGTGGATATATAGTGTGCAAAGGGACTTACTAACAATTAGTTGCCCGAGTGAAAAAGATCCTCAAAGATTTAATAGTACGAATGTTGTTTTAAAAGGAACGGGAATTGTTAATATTCCATCCACTTGTATAGCGCATAGTCAGAGTTACTTTTTATTACCTCAGTCGATTACCACGAGTAGTATGCAGTCGAGATATTATGATAATGTTATCGTACCACCATTGGAGACAAATATTTCACATGTTAGTAATTTTAGTAATAAAGGTGGATCAAAGGACGAAGTAAATGAATTGATTAAGACGATCAAATTAGATCAACTTAAGCTTGGGGTAGATGTAAATGATTGGCATTCGGAAATCCAGAATTTAAGAACGAGAAAAAGTCATAAAGAAATTACTTACTATGGTTCGATTATATTGGGTGTTATTGGAGGAATTATATTGGCACTAATAATGATTTATAAAAAATGTCCTATTAATATTAAACCGTATGTAACAAGAACTGCACCTCGAACGGAAATAATTAGTTTAGCAGCACTAGAAGCTGGATCCTCTCGTACCAGATCTGCGGTACAAGAAAAGTTATTGCCTCAAGAACAAGTTCGTGCAAATAATGTTATTCACACTAGAATTCCCATTTTGTAATGTATTATAAGAATTGTATGTATAATAGTTGCATGTTAGAATATAAAATTGTTAGGACCAGTGATTCTGCCGTGGGGTTATGGTTTTAGGACTGCCCAGAGAGGCGCCCCGCAGAGGCCAATGATGGCTGTAACCACAGAAAGGACTACGGACGAACGACTCAAAAGGCGAAGATCATTGCGGTTTCCAGTCGAGGACAGGTACCGAAGAGCAGCGACCCTTACCCAGGAGCTCGGGTCTTACCAATACTAAGTAGTTGGGATAATAAATTATTTGCCCTTCAGGAAGATAATTTATTTTAAGGGGATAGGGAAGTTGTAACACGCTCGCTCTGCGGCTCCTTGTTTTAGAGGAAATTGTTTAAACAAATTAAGTAATATGCCAGCTGTACTTGCAGCTGGTGTAATAAAAGGACAATGGTAGAAAAACATAGTATTGTAAATGTAGATTTTTTGTAAGGTTTTAAGATTGCTTTTCGTTGGAACATTTGAGAGCAATAAAGTAAATGGTACTACATGGGGTTAAGGAAGCAATAAATTTTAAAAGCTAAATAGAAAAGGGCAGTTTTTGAGAATACAATGGGAAAGCAATCTTAAGATCACATTTCATGATTGACAGCGTCCGGCGACAAATACTTGGAGGTCTCAAAAGTCCGTTAGGGATTTTTTTTGCGTCTTCCAGCGTTGCCGCTCGGACGGGAGTCAGTTAATGAAACTAACGCTGTACAATATTTGAAATGACCAATGAGGGTGTAAGAAACACCCCCTTATTGGGAAAAGTAGGGGTAAAATTATGCGAAGTTCCTTCCACATAATTTTATCTAAGATAATTCTCTCCGCTGACTTCAAACTGAACAGATCTGAATGATCTTCTTGTGACAGTCTTGCGAATCTTTCTAAATTTTGATAACTAAATTGTCTTAGTGACTTTAGATATTTTTGTGTTGTGTGTTGAAGCCGTCGTCGTCCGAGTCCAGATCGAACTTAATTAATTTAACGTATTTTAATTCATTTACTATTTTTAACTGTAGAGTCGTATAATATAAACTAATAAAGTGCTTCATCCGAGGCTGACCAGTGATGAATAGTAAGTAGAATTAACATTATTACTTTGGTAGTAGTAGTGTGAGGTGTTGAACCTAGGCTGATAGCATAGCAACTCTGAGGTCGCCCTATTTTTATTATTTTAATTGTTGAGAGTCCAAATTGTTAGTATCGTTCTCCTATGTCACAAGAGTAGTTAAGTAATATTAAGTTGTTATTAATAATTGTGTGTAAATAAATTGTTATATTGAGCAGTTCTCTTTGAATTTAGAAACCCCTAATTATTCCTGTTGCGAATTAAGGTAATTTAGCAAATACCGTCCCATATAAATTTTGTCGGAAGACAGCCGTGTCTGTCATCATTTTCTTTTGTCTGCTTCTATCGCGGCAGACTAATAAATTCGTGATAGTGGTGGCAGCGACCTTCGTTACCCTTGATCATAAATAAGTCTTGCATTAATATAATTAGTGGATTACTTTGGGTCAAGTAAATTTTCTAAGCACCCCTTGTATGTCAGGTATTAGATTTCGTCCTAGGCGACCGTACCTGTTACACTATATATAAGAGAACACAAGATTCAGATTCTTGAACTGGAAAAAAACAAATACAAAATTACGCAGGATTCCAAAGAAAACGTATAGTTTCTTGAAGTAAATTTCAAATATTTAAAAACAGAAAATATCTTCGTCGTGTAATCCTGTCGGGTGCTCGAGCCCCGAAGCACCCATATAGAGCCGACGCCTATGGTTGTAAATAATCGAACGTCGTCTCTAACTATTAACCAAAAAAGAATTACATCTGTGTTAGTGTTGCTGTTTAGATCTAGACTTTTGTCATTATTAAGACAAGACTGGCAAAAATGTTCTCTAAAAATTTCAAGACAAGACTTTCTTATTCTAGATCAAAACAATGATGTATATTATTAGTAACATTAAGTAAAGATATAACCGTTTAGTTATGGAAGTCCGCCAACAGAATTTAAATGTTAAAAGTTAATTAAATTTCAATAAATCCAATGAATTCACTCCTACTATGAAACAACCAACTATTTGTATTTAAGAATATAAATATAAAGATTAGAAGTAAAATATAAGTGTAATTATGTTGTAGGTATGTATAAGGTAAAAGAATGCATGAGAATGTATCGGTATTTGGATCCGACTAATGTGGTTTGACCTCTACGCATTAGCATGTTCGAGATTTACTTGATAATGTATCCATTTTACACTTTTCCACTCGACTCGCCTACAAGACCACATAACTCAACTCTAGAATAAATTAAAACAACAACTCTGAACTGTTTTCATACAGAAAAAGATTTATTACAAAATAACATTTTCATTATCGAAAAATACAAATCAAATTGCTATTATGGTGCTGCTTACTAATTCATCATTTAAACATTATTTTGACTTTACATTTTTCTCGTAATATGATTTAATACCATAAGTATTTTTTAACCTGAAACATTGGGAATTTTTTATCCATGACTACGACTTGATTTTTGGTTGACAGCAATGTATATTTTTTTAGGATATAAAATTTTCTGACAAACCTACACCAAGTGCAACAACAATTTTAAGCATTATTAATAACTTTAGAAAAAATGGTAGAATAATAAAATAGTCTGCTAGATCACTCGATCTTATATATTCAGACTTGTTTTATTAGAGACCCTTAAATTCAGAAATTTGTATTGGGAAATCTTCAAAATTTAAATGAATTAAAAGTTCAAATTCTATACATTTCTCAAAATATTACAAATGCCCAAATATCATCGTACGTAATTCAAAAGTTTTATAGCAGATTGAGTCATTGCTTAGTAGTTAATTGATAGATTTTGATTTTTTTTTGTAATTATTGCTTAATTGTTCGTTATTATATTACTTGTTGTGTAGTAGACCATTCTACTATTGTAACATTTTCTCTAAAGTCTAAAGTTATTAATGTTATTAATCTTAAAATTTTATAACTCAAAAGGCAAATATCAAATTCTTTCTCTACGTTTCATTTTAAATAAGACAAGAAGGTATACATTGTTGTCAATCAAATATCAAGTCGAAACTATGGATATGATTAGTCCCATGTTTCACATTAAAAAATATTCACGGTATATCCGTGGTCTAGTGTCTAGAAATTTATGAAAACGATGTTTTCTTTCTATACTTTATCTCGATAGCAATATTTTTTTTGTTAATTTGAAATCTTTATTTTTTTAATGTAGTAACATTAACATACATATATATTTTATTCATCTAAAAGTACAAAATATGTAAGTATTGAAAAAATTAAGACATAATATTTTTCAATATGCATATGTAAATTTTATTTTAAAAAATATATAATAATAATAATTATTGACTCAATAATATAATTATTTTTCGAAATTATATAACCAAGAGATAAGGCAGAAAATTCTTTCTTATAATAAACTGCTTGTATACAGATGTGTTAAAATACTTAAAGTATGTAATGCAGCTATGTGATTTTTTTGTTTTTCTAATATTCATTTAATAATATTCTTATATTATAAGATATATATTTGATAATTGACATAGATATTACCTAAACAAAAAAAATTACATGTAATACAAAGAAATTATTTGCAAAAATGGGATCCCTGACTACGTTATAACCTGCAAGACAAGAAATAAGCAACAAAATGTCGATCAAGACAAGATTTTTATATACAAGAGTAATGAAAGACAAGATATACTTAAATTTCTTGTTTTTAGAAACAAGACTAGAAATAACAAAATAAGACAAGAAATCTTGTCTTGTAAAACACTAACCCTATTTATATAAGTTAGCGAATTGATTTGATTTTATATAATGTATTCGATATATAACACGCAATTTTGAGAAAATTATAACCTACTTTTCAAATCTATATTAAGAAAGGAAAAATTGAATTCTTTCAAACGAGAACAAACTCAATTTGAGTTTCATTTCATACACATCAATTCCAATCCGCTTGTTCTATTTTACGAGTATTTTTGATTACGCATAAAATTGAAAACACCTTTGATGTTCCCAAAAAATTCGCAATACATTTTAGCAAATTTGTTTAGAATTCCTGAAGTTTGTTAATTTTAGCTGATACTAAATGGTTGCTGGTTGGAGTAAAAAGTTCCTGTCTCCCAAATATTTTAAAATAAAAGCTATAAATGTGTCAGGATGAAAAAACTTCAAAAGAACATTTCTTTTTGAACCAAGAGCTAAATAACGTAATATGAGGGGAAGATTAAAAGATACGAAAATATTTCATCAATAATTGATTTTTATCTTATGACACAAAATTGAGGCTACATACATTATATTATAATAATTGGTCACATATAATGGAGTTCTTCGAGAAAATAATTTTTAGTGAATTTATACTGAAAATTAATATTAGCTTAAATACAGGGTGTTCATTTTAAGTGGTACACTATTGCTATATTGAGAACTATAAGAGACATATTTGGTTAAATTAGCAAACAATTTTTATATCAAGATGCTTTTAATGAAATAAACAATTATTTGACCGATGGTTCTCAAAATATGGGTTCCAACTTTATTGCAAAATTGTTTATTTTTATTTAAATATGTTTTCCTACATAAAGTACATAGTTTATGCCCTCTTTAGAGTTTATAAAGTGTCAATTTTCATGCACTAGTGCTTGAAAAGACCTAGACGTTGGTAGGCAACATAGAAACTTTTCACGTACTGGTGGCACATTTATCAACGGGTTTATTTACTTTTAATAGTATATTATTTAACAAGCATAATATGTAGGCTATATTACACGAGGGTGTAATTAAAAATACGAGCGGCAGCGAGTATATTTAATCATCCGAGTGTAATGAAGCCATATTATGCGAGTCAAATACTATACTTTATCTACAACTATCAGGCATATAAAAATCTGATATTATTTGTTAAATATTCAGTTAAGTATGGGTAGTACATATATATCTTAACAGATGGCGCCACAGTAGCACTTAAATGTCAAAATAACTATTCAAATTGTATTTATTATGCTTTTATAATAATTTATATTGATATTTATAATAAAAAATATATTATTAATAAATTAACAGTTTAATAAAATGTTATGTGTTAAATTACATGCTCTATTTATTACAGAAAAGTGTAGAGTGTAATATAACTTTTCATATTACACTTGTGTAATATGAGTAGTATATTATATGTAGTATCACACGTATAATGTACCCATATTTCAATAGTTGTAGATAAAAATAATTTTTGTTAATATTTCGATTATAGGAAAAATGTTGTATGCAACACGTGTGTAACATAATGCTTTTATTTCGTGATATAATTTATGACTAAAAAACACTTTTTTTACATACTAGTTGCAGAAATAACTATTACACAAAAAATACCATGAAAGAAACAGTTATTCTTATTCTTAGTGTTGTTGTCTAGATCTAGAATTTCTAAGCTCCTATCTTGCCTTGCCTATTGTCTAGATTATCAAGATAAGACTGGACAAAATATTGTCTTAAAATTTCAAAGAAATAATACAAGACTTTCTTATTCTAGACAATTTTCAAGACTCTAGATTAAAGTTTTTGAATTTAAAGCGTATGCACAGGTTAATGTAGTCTTGCAAAAATCTATAGTCTTGATATCTAAAAGACTGTGATCTAGACTTGAAATTTCTAGACAAGACAAGAGTTTGCAAAGTCTTATCTTGCCTTGTCTAGACGGCAAAATGTATCTATTCATTTTGATTTTATAAAAATTATTAATCAAAAAATTTGTCAAATGATATGAAAAATTATTATAACAATATCAATTTTGACAATTTTGTAACCTGTTTTATTTTGTTTGGCTAAATTTTGGCGAAACTGGTATCTGGACCCCAGATCTCACACTCTTTTTAGGGAGTCGGTTTTTTTTTTAGAAATATATAATAATAATAATAATAACAATATTGTTTATTGTACATCAAGTATTATTATAAAATTTTCATAATAATTGTGAAGATGAATACAAAAATATAATTAAGTAAAATGCCGAATCATCATCTTTCCTAACCTCAAATGTCACAGTAAACAAAAACATAAGCAAACAAAAAACTCACAACATAAATAAATCTATCAATCGAAACTTTATTTTTTATCGGTAAATTAATATATCAAAGGCTATTTTGCCGCCTGGGATATAAATCCGTCTGAAATAGAAGTGGCTACATCATTTATAACTTAAAGCTTCCGCAGCTGTTTGATGTTGTATTAGATTTTTTCTAATATACGTAATTTGCATTTTACGCTAATTATAAAACTTTTCTAAGTAGAGTTCACGTAAGATATATTGATTCAATTAATTTTAGTTCAGTTTTCTTTTGGAATTAGTTGCTTAATAGTTGCAGCATATATTTTATTTATTGTTATAAAAATTATATATCGAAGGAACATGTTTATTTCACGACATGCATAGAAAGCTTTCTTGTCGCGAAATAGTAAGAAAAATTATTTTTCCCTCTCTAGAGTGGAAAATATTCAGTGTTATCAACAGTACACCATGGATATTATTATAGAATAAATTATTTGGAAAAAGTTGTTATTATATTAAAAATTCTTATTTAATAACGATATTATTTTTAAAAATTATGCCACTTATGTCTTGTTCTTTTCTTTTTTCACATTATTTTACAATTTGACAACTTGAACTTTAATTGGTATATTGGTAATATAGTAACAATTGTACTACTAAACGTCAAAATTTACATAACCTAATTAACTAGCTTATCATGTTGCATGAGCTTGAGTGGTAAAAGTATATGCTTTCCTCTCTAGTTTGACAATTTATGGAACAATATACCGTCTTATAAAACTTGTGTAATAATTTACTATTATCATCTCAAATAAAGGTTAGTAATAGTGGGTGTCTAGGCGAGTAGTGATAGAAAAATCAAACTTGACCAGTTTCGACACCAATGATGAACTATTTGATTAAATATATAACAAATTGACTGTATCCCAATATTATTTTATTATCCTTTAAATAAATAAGTCAAAAAACAGCAATTATAATAAGGATTCAGGAAAATGAAACATAGTTTGCAAGCATTATTTTTGTATACCTGTCCGCTAAGTATTCGGCTTCTTCTAGTATCCGTATCCCTGACATAGTAAAATCTAATATATTCCGTACATCTGTCCATTCTATATTTACAGAATCTTTATAATCCTATTCATTTCTTCAACTATAAAGCACAAGTAAAATTTATTTTCTGCCATTATAAAAATCCTAATGAATCGCTTGGTTCATTAAAATACCTCCCGGTCGGCAATGAGTTGAACGACAGTAACAAGTGAACATCACGTCTGGCATTAGCACACATGGCACTCTGGATGCAGAGGTCTCTGCAGACGACGTCCTGCTTGAAGAAAGACCTGTAGACGTAATTGGAAATGTCATTTGTAAGGAGATGCGGACTGTATTCGATGAACTATTACTAGTCACATTAGGTATAATTCCCAGTGGTTTTAATAGTTCACAAGTGCACCAAGATAGCATAAATGTAAAATTAATTTCAATAAAAAATTCAAGATGATCAATATCAGAAAATTGTAAACGCCGAATATAGACGATAAGTTCCCAAGAAAAATAATAAATTAATTTATTTATGCTCACAAAAATTTTATACCTACAAATACTCAGTAAAAATAATATTATAGATGTTAAATTTATAAATGTTTGGTAAATTTTTTTAAATGTTCAATAAAAATTACTTTTTTGCGGTTAATAATATATGCATATATTTTAAGTGAGTAACTGCTACATTATACATAATTTTGTCAGTTTTAAAATATTATTTATTAGCAACTTATTTTTTATTCCTTTAGTAATTAAGTTATTTTTCTAAAACGTTATTTTCATAAATTTGAACTAATTTCATACAGCAAACTACTACTGAAAAAGATAAAACGTCATACACTGTGTCCAGATTTCATCGGCCACCATTGGGATTTTGAAAATTATAATGGATACGACTTCGGTTAAATGGGAGTTTTCTTGTAAAACTTAATCAAAATAGTAATAGTAGGTAATTAAATATGGCTTCCATTTAAAAAATAATAAGTTTGTATCATATCTTAAAATTGTGTTCGTGAAAAAAAATTGCGTACGCTACTGACTATACAATAAAGTATTTAACTTTTTTATTTGAAACATCTTCGCAGATATTCAACTGTTTAGGAATTATTTGTGGAAGAAAATATAAATCAAAGCAGTTTTCCGTCATTTTGTTATAACATAAAGAGAATTTTGAAATAACAAGGACACCGTTAAAATAGCTCCCCCAGATGCCTACAATAACACTCATTTAACCGTTATAATAAAAATAATATTATAATTATTTACTCAATGCTTATACTAATATAATATCAGTGGCGGATTTGAGGGGAGGGGGTGTGGTGATTGTCGAAGGGGCGGTATCTTCTTAAATTCAATAAAATATCAAGCAGCCTTTAATTTACTTATGGTTTATGGGTATGGGAATTCACCCTCATGTGTCATTCTCTAATTCCCGTCATTTCGATTACGTCTTTACCACCAACGTTGTTCATTTTATTGCAGTCTCTAATTCTAACCACTCGCAAATGCAAATCCACGTCAAGTTGGCGGTGAAATCATCCCCCACCCTTCGCTCTTCAACTGTTATTTCCGTCCGTAGCCTGCTTCACAAATCACAAATATACGACAATGTTTTGTTTATACAAATACGTTTATTATATTCCTAGTTGTAAATAATAAACAGTAACAGTTGCAAAGGATTTTGTTTTGATTATAAAATAATTCAGATTTCTAGGACGAAATTAAATTTTAATTATTTAATTAGCTGTTGTTCTGAGATCCTGAGTTCTAATCCTGTCAAGTCAAACTATTATAATCTAAGAGTAATTTACTAAATAGCTTTTTTTATTAATTGTGTAATTTTTTACCACAAAGAAATCTTTTCCCGTTGAAAAACGCTGATCAATAAAATATCGCTTTGTCTTGTGAAGAATTCGCACTATAAAAACAATTGAACATAAAACAATTGAAAAAAACTACCACCAGTTGGCGTTGACACTAAAATTTAAAACAAAACGCAGTGCGAAATAAATATTCGCTGGCATCTAATTGGAAATAAATTTTTCTAAGCGCAGCAGAGCTAGGCAAGTGTTTTTCCGGAGATAAACTTACACGGCCAACTGCGAATAGAACGAGCTATAATTATTTCAAGATGGAGATAACTTGTGATTGATGTTTAAAAATGAAAGAAATTTTAATTTGGACTTTTTCAAATGATTTATTTGTGGGTATTCGTAACTTTATTTTGGTTCTGCTCATGTAAATATAGATCAGATGTATACTTCTGATACTTCTATATAAAATCATTTAAATAATAATAATTCTAGTTTTTTAAAAGTGACCAGCATTGCATACATATATGTACACTCAAACCAACTAGTTTAATAATGGGGTAGGTGACCAAGGTAGAATTTTAATGAAAAAACTATTAAATTATAGAAAGTATGTTTATTTATGAACGTTGACATTAAAAAAGTTAAATATTTATCAGCAATTGTTTAGTAATTTGCGTTAAATAGAAACAGCGTCCATTACTATGACGTTTACTAAGTTCGCACGCTGATTGACTAAAATTTGAAGGTGTGGCAATAAACCTATCTATCTCACTCACACCACATATTTCCGTCTCTGTCTACCTTCGCCCCTCTCATGGACTTAGTTTACGTCATAATCCCCTCCCTAGTACTATATTATTTATTTACTTCAAAACAACAAATAATTAACAATTTTAAAAAAAATACGGGTATATTATTTTTTTACAAGTTATCACATATACCAAATTTAGAAATTGGTCACCTACCCCATTGTAGTATTAGTAACTTCACTTTTAATTTTAATTACAAAAAATGAATATACTAAATCATTTCTGTGCATTTATACAAACCATGAACCAGGGTATGTCATGTAACTAGTTAAAAAAAAACGGTTAATACAAACCGGTATTTTGAACGAAAATTGCGAACTAATAACCGTAAGTTTAACCGATATTTTAAGGGCGAAAATACCGGTAACCATTAACAAAAAAATAAACCGGTTTTAGCGAATATTAAACTTCACTTTCATTTATCATTTATCGCGAAAAATTTTTAATCTTTTTTTTATACCTGTGTTATCTATTTGTATTTGAATATGAGTCATGCAGTTTTTACAATTTACATCTTATTGCAGAGTCATAAAGTAGGTAGTCAGCATTAAAAATGTTTACAATTAAAAAGTGACCTGCGTTATTTTAAAGTGATTTTTGTGAATATTCGTTAATTAAATTGCATTCTTTTGTTTGTTACATTTTTCAGATGGTGATTTATTTTTTTAATTAAGGATTTATAATTTCTTTAATCGATATAATAACCGGATGCCAATTTCTGAAAACCAGTTTTTAAACTAAAACCGTTATTATTGTAACGTTCTCTATAAGGGTTAACCATTAACCAGTATTTTTTCAGTTATACGCCCTGCCATGAACTTATACCGTTCTAGAACGGTATGTAATTCTTATCATATTGTTAGACGTAGCAACTAGTAAAAGCAACCTACTGTCATGGAAACTCAATTAAAAACATTATCTAATGCCCGATCGTGCAAAAATGTTTCTAATTGATCTACGTTAAATCCGGAACATTTTCCTGTACGTCTGGTTACTCATATAACTATTATGAAAAATATTTAATATAAGACATAATTTTCCCTGCTTTGTGTGACATTTGTGCATTTCCTTTCGAACCAATACATCTCAGCGGCTGCGTTTGCATGGCAGACCGCCTCAGTCTCCGAGGTGCTGTAATTGGTCTTCGAACGCTATCCGCGAGTCGTTTAGATGCCAGTAATGAGCTGAAGAATGATAATCAGCTGTAAACACCGACCTCTAATGGCTCTTACTACCTAATGCCCACAATCATCGCTACTGCTTGCGAGCTGATCATACAGCGAGGTTGGGAAGAGAGCTAATTTGGATTCTTTCCTTCTTTATGGATTAGTAAATTAGGATCACACATAAATTTATCAGCCTTTACAGGGTTTACAGTTTTACTGGTTCTTTAAGTAATGATTGAATTGGTAGATACAGAGTACAGAAAATATTAGAAAGGTTCTTTTAAGTAATTATTAAAATTTTAGATATAAAGTGTAAAGCATATTAGAAAGGAGTTTTAATTTCATTTCCAAATGAAAATTAGTTTAACGAGTTTACAAATTAAAAATTTTGCTTCATACCTAGTTTTTAGCACATCATAGAGGAAAGTTTTTCCATTTTAGATTTTAATAGAGATAATCAGTACCTAATCAGTTTTTTACTGCACATAATTTAAACTTTAAAGTTCATAATAGTTCAACTAGATTTAACGTAAAATAAAAAATAATAAAAGATCGTTACATGAAATATAAGTAAAATGAATTAATTGTGTTGTTTTGTATTGTATGTAAATAGTTTTGTCGATTTGTCACCACGACCTAAAAGATCTATTGTGACGCAGCTCTTACTTAGTTTTCTAGAAACATTTCCAGTTGTCTAATGAATCCTGTGGCGAATTTAAAGAGGGCTATAGGGACTATAGCCTGGGGCGATAGAATATAGGGGCGGCATTTTTTTTTAACACCGTATAGAAATAGGTAATAACAATAATCACAAATAATATGCGGATTTGGTTTTTAATTTATTCAAAACCACTGATTAAAATTAAGGTAGTACTAATCATATTGTAATATTAAAAAAATATAGGATAAAAAGTAAAGGAGGGAGGGGGGGAATTTCCGGTAGCCTCTTGGGGGAGTAAGTATAAATTCGCCACTGTTAACAGCTACAATAATAGCATATTTAGATATTATTAACATTGCAAATATTAATAATATAGTTATTACATTTATTAGTTTCACAGACTCGTATTTTAAAATTAAAAAAACTTAAATGACAACTTTATTTTATATCGTTTATCTACTCATAACGTGCCAATTGGATTAGATTCTGACCTCAGGAAAATGGTCGCCACATGTTTCTTTTTTTATCCCTATCCAGAAGTATATAGTTTATGCCCTATCCAGAAGTATATGTATAGAAATCAGTGGTTTATAACCAATAATTTTGTAGTAGAATAAAAAAAATGAAGCAGTTATTGGTATTGTCTTTTTGATTCTTTAGCAAATGTCATCGAAATTTCAAAAATTCATAATTTCAAATACATTTTTCTACTTATTCATACGGAAGTAGAAAAAATATTGTATGAAACAACTAAGGAAACTGGGTGGTTATTTAACTTCTGCTCTTACAATATTCGGCTCCGTCTCGTTTTGTAATTTTCGCATACATTAAATAACTATACAGCTAATAGCTATTATTTAATCAGTAATTTCGAAAATAGGGACTATTCATCTTATTTTGAGATTTTGTACAATTTTTATTTTCTTTACATGTTCAAATTTGTTGTGAACATGTATGTTTTATTAATTTAGGAAGGTGTAATATTTTTAGAACAGTGGATATTTCCATAAAGTTGTTCTTGTTATAAAACAATTTTCATAAACAGTTGCTTCTTCCACATTTGTAGTATTTTCCTTATTTACTTTAGCTCATTCAACAAAAGAAATTGATTGAATATCGAAATAATATAGCGAAATAAGTATAAAAAAATATTTTGATTAAAATCATGTACACCTATAAATAAGATTTTTATTCCAAGAAAGCAATGGTCCCGTCTTAATAAATTTATTCGTCGTGCGTAAATTTCTAGATGTAAGTGTTAATTCTGGTTAACATATTCTGCAGTTGTAGAGTTATATCGCGTGTTCTGCGTAGCTGTATCTGTTCTCTGGATTTATGCGGCAAGGCCTAAAGTCACAAATAAGTTGTTTATCTTCTCCTGAGGTCACCTGTGTAGATTAGTGCCTACGCGAGCCGTTCCAGGTTAATTAGAAATGTACTCTTCACACCAGTTCTTATTTGGATGGGAACTACTTCTAATATATAAGTTGCAACATATAAAAATTCAGTTTCTTAATAAACCACCCATTGATGTAGCCAACGGGGTATTTGAATGATTACACACCTCCCTTTTGGATATGAAAAATTAAAATACATATATGAAAAACACACTAAAAATGTTTTTCCTCTGCGAGATAGGAGTATAATAAAATATTTTTCAAACGTTTGCAAATTATCATAATGCTACCTATTCTCTATTTATTATTATAAAGTAATACCTACATATACAAAAACATGTGCTCCTGATTGTGTCTTTTACTAGTATGTGACAAGATATATCGGTGTTGACTTAATTAGGCCTTTACAGAAAGTAATTTGTTAGGAAATAATATAGCTTCTTATTTCTATCATCATATTTGTCACCTTCATTATAATGGTCTTTCTTCTTTCCAATTCCTAAAACTTCTGGTGTACCCCGGGGTTACAATTTGGGTCTTCTACTATTCATTTTGGCTTATGCTGATAATTTTAACCTATACAGGGTGTCTATATAACTATATAAGCTTGCCTGAAATAGCAGGTATCATGAATAAATAGAAAACAAACTTCAAATTTTGCGTTCTTTTGACTAGATTTTTTAATTTAAAGATAGAATTAGTGTGATAAAAACACATAATATAACGTTTGTTTTCTATTTTTTCATGGCAACGACTAAGTATTTAGTGTGATTTATTTAAAATAAGAAAGTTGGGTCCCATATCATTTAAAAGAAAAGGTTTTGCATATTTTACTACTCTTGCAATATGGCAAATATTTGCTAATTTAACCAACTTCATATCTCTCTTTCTCTACCGTTTTGGACTTTCAGCATAATAAATACACTAATATCGTGATGCACTTAAGTAATCTGTATAATAGAAGTTTTCAATCATTAATTTTATCATTCTTCTAGTTACTTGATACTCGATGATTTAGTTTGACAATGACAATATGTTGATATAATCTGTTTCCAGTAGTTGATATCAATTTCTGCTGCAAGAATTATTAAACTTTTATCTTGTGTTTTTGTCGTATACCCATGGCATAGATGAGATTTTTATTTTCTCTCATTATAATACGTGTTACAGAGTGGTACATATGCTATCTGCGTCTAATCAATGACAAAAATGAAACAGAAACAGTAGTGTAACCGCGGCAACGGCTATTTTCAAATATTTAAAAAAGAATGAATATGTCATGCATGTTATTTATTAAGATGATTTTGGAATCGATAATTTGTACTTATTGTGTTGGTAGTTTGTTAGTTTAATCTACAACTCTTTTTGTATGTTTCATCCATTATTTCATTCATATATAATACTGTCAGTTTTGACATATACTAAGTTGGGAAATTATACGGTTTCACCAGACAAGATGATGTCATCAATCCCCCTTTCGCCCTAACGATTTGAATCACATGGTTGTGATTAATGACTTGGGTATCAACTCCGGGAAATAGACTGTACTTACTTCTTCTTTTGTCTAGTGCTAGCGCACATATTTAATTTGCTGTGAAGACATTCGAATTTGAGATTGTCAAACAACGTGCAGTTTTTCGTAATATAAAAAAAACAACTACTTGTGTACTATATACTTACCACCTATAAATCGTAAATAGAAGTAGCGCTGACACAAAAAAAAACGAAATTACGGCCGTTAAAACAGCGGCTCGGTGTGTTCGGTTACCCTGTGCTCCTCTTAGAAGTTATGAGAACGCATAATTATTATTACTTCTGTCTTTTGTCGTACTTTTGCCTCTGGAGTTAAGCCACCTCCGCGGATCTCATTGCGGGATGGGTTCTCAACTTACGGTGGCACAAAAAAAAAACAAAAAATTACGGCCGTTAAAACAGCGGCTCGGTGTGTTCAGTTGCCCTATGCTCCTCTTAGGAGTTACGGGAACACATAATTATTACTTCTATCTTTTGCCATACTTTTACCTCTAGAGTCAAGCCAACCTCCTTGGATCCCACTTCGGGATGGGTTCCCACCCCAAACCGGTCCGGAGCACGTGCAGCTCCGGGTCGGCGGAAAGGGCCGAGGCGCGCCGAGCGGGAGATAAACTGGCTCACTCCATCCGCTCCGCCAGAGTCGCGAAGTCGCGCGGTCGTCGTCCACTAACAAAAACGTGCCAAAACTCTCCCAGTGCTTGTGTGTGGTGATAAAAGTGTTGACTACGTACGGTAATCTAAATGTAATTCAAAAAATAAAATTATAAACAAATAAATACACAAATTTTGAATATAAAAATAAAATTAATAAATATATTAATTAGAGTTACAATTATAAATATATTGTATAAAAATTGCAATAGTCGAAAAATTATTTTTTGTTTCATACTCCATACATTAAAATGAATAATACGTCGTAAAATTATATCTTTAAAATTTTAAATTTTATAATGAAATTAAAAAATAATATTGTTTTGAAAGTGAACATAAATTAATTAGAGTGACAATTACAAATATATTTTACAAAAATTGCAATAGTTTGGTTCATACTCCATACATTAAAATGAATATACATCATAAAATTATGTCTTTAAAATTTTAAATTTAAAAATTAAAATTAGTAAATAATATTGTTTTGAAAGTGAACATGAATTAATTAGAGTTACAATTACAAATATATTTTAAAAAATTGCAATAGTCGAAAAATTATTTTTTGTTCCATACTCCATACATTAAAATGAATATACATCATAAAATTATGTCTTTAAAATTTTAAATTTAAAAATAATATTGTTTAGAAAGTGAACATAAATTAATTAGAGTTACAATTACAAATATATTTTATAAAATTGCAATAGTTGAAAAATTAATTTTTGTTTCATACTCCATACATTAAAATATAATATTTCATATTTAATACGTATTTTAAATTTATACTTTGCTCTGAAGTATTTATTAGACTGTAGTATTTTATCAACTAAAAACATAATTTAAAATTAATTCGAATGAATATGCATATATATTTTGTTGCTCTTAAACTATTTAAAATTAACTATATTATTGTTGTAATTAGTTATGCATGTATTACAAATAACAATAGTTATAAAAGCAAAAGAGAAAAATTATTCAAATATTTTTTGTATCATGCTCCATAATGTTGCCGTCTAGAGTTTGCAAAATCTTGTCTTGTCTAGAAATTTCAAGACACGACTTGACTAAGTCTGTATAGATTAAAAATACTCTAGATTGTTTCAAAACTCTACATTAACCTGTGCATACGTTTTAGATAAGGACATCATTCTTCGACAGCGTTCTTTTTCTATTTTACAATCACTGTTTGAGTTCCGATGGAACAAGCTTCAAATGATATATTTATGTTTCGAAAATATAAAATTTTTAATAAAGCTAAAGTATTGAAAATTGTCTAGAATTTTTCCGTCTTGATCAGTAATAAGAAAGTCTTGTCTTGTCTTATAATCTTATAGTTATAATATAAGTATACATAAATACATTTTTCGGATAATCTTTTTTAAAATAGTAAATATTACATATCCTTCTTTTAATATTGTGCTAGTATTAATAGAAACATTTCTATCATTCTTTTGAAAATATATTGTACATGATCATATGCTTTTTATATGTCGGACACGTGAACAATAATTTTGTATTTTTTTTGTAACACTTAATTTAATAGTGTTATTTTCTGTAATTTTGTTCACAATTTTTCATAAAATATATTAATAATAGATTATTATTTAAATAATAATTGGAAATATTCCATGCTCTACTTTTAAGAAAAGTGCTAATTATTTAATTATTTCTTAAGAAATAATATGTCACAAAATTATATGTTGTGTACCACTTGTACGATCTGATAACAAGTACATTTAAGAATTGAACCATTACTTGTTCTGCTATTAAAATTATCACTTTATTAATATATTATTGCCAAAATGAGGTCCATGGTACATTGTTTACAGGGGAAAATGTTCGGCTTTAGTTTTGAGAAACCGAGTTCTAGACCTACCTAGTCAAATTATTGCCTGCATTAAATATATTGGCACCAATTGGCACAGCCAGCAATGAGTAATAAACTAGCACTGATATTTACTGATCTTAAGTAATAAGAGTAATAAAACTGTAAAATTTACAAATAGGCAAACGATTACCAGAAATCAGAAATAATATTTAATCGCGACAGCGAAGTTGGATTGATTTAAGAATCATTTTTGAGCCGAGTTGTTAAAAATGATATGTGTGGAATAATCATAAGTAATATATGTATAGGAGCCATGGTTTTTATTTTTTGGTAAAATTTGCGAATAGTTGATGATTATTAACAGACAAGCGAGTTTCAAAAATAACTCTGTCGTTTTTTCGCAGGAATTATGAGTACATTTTACCGATTAAATTCATAGCTCGAATTATATTTGCTTGATTACATGGTTACATTTTGTTGATATCAAAAGTTTTATATTTGATCTGTTGTCATTCGTGAAATAATTAAATAAATATACTTCGAGCTATGAATTTAATTGGTAAAATTTATTTATAATTCCTGCGAAGTAACGACTACTCGGGTCAAAAATTACTCTTAAAACCCTCCAGCTTCGCTGTCGTGATCTAAATGTCATTTTTGACACTCACTACGCAACAAGTATTCGTAAATTTTGCCAATAAATCAATTTATCGAATGATATTTATGAGTAAAATAGTCACTAAAAAACTGCATATTTCCATCATATGAAGAATTTTGATTGGATGAAACTGACGTGCGTAGAATAATTTATATTAATTATAAAATAATTAATAAACATTATCTACAAAGTACGAAACAATTAATATCAATTGATCTACATATGGTAGTTAAAAGTAATGTTAGATTACAAAACAGTAACTTCTCTTGAATTATTATACGGTTATAAATGTGCATAAAATGCAGTGATTACTATAATTTTCCATAATTTATCAAGCAATTTATAGGGTAACACCCAGAAAATTTGTAATCCGATATACCAGTTGTTATTATAATTTTATGTTAGTAATTTATCAATAAAGAGATAGTTATAGAGATAATAGCCATTTAACTACTATAAAACTATGAACATGCTTAGATAGAAGTTATTTATTACACAGCTAATGTGGATAATAAGTATAAGAAAACTATTAAACTATATAATGATTTATATTATTACTACTAATTTTTTAAAGACATTTTAATAATATTTAACGAGATATCAACTATGGGCATATAACAGGATAATGATACATGGAATTTGAAGCCGAGTCGCTTTAATACATGCCTTACTACTGAATTTATAATTTTAGTAATATATACAGGGTGTAACACTAAAACGGACCACCGCTATTATTTTCTATATTATTGTAATTACAAAAAAATACTATAGAATAAAGTTGTAGGAGACTGAGGGGGACATCCTAAAAGAGAAGAAATGTTTTTTTAAACCAGTGGTTATCAAATTACAACAAGTTATATATATTTTAAATGCGTTTATATATTTTTTGTGTCTATTCGATAGCATTTTTTTCTGAATTCAACCATGTAGGTACTATTTTTATCCTTACATAATAAAAATATTGAAAAAAATGCGATTCAAATTTAACTAAATATTTATTTTATTATACATGTACAGTAAGCTATGTATGAAAAAACATGGGTGATAAATTTAAATTAAAAAGATAATAATAATCCCAAAACACAAAGAATATCAATTTTCAACAATTAGTACGTCAATTATTATTTGACAGTTCTTTTGTTATTTTTTTTTAATTCATAGCCTACGGTACATTAATAATAAAAATAAATATTTAAATTTCAATCGCATTTTTATTATGCTGATGATATGAAACTAAAACAAGATTGCATTCAGAAAAAAATATTTTATAATATAGGTATAAAAACTATGTACAATCTCATTTGAAAAAATATAACGTTTTGTTGTAACTTGAGAACTACTAGTTTATAAAATATTTTGTTCTCTGATAGGATGTTCCCCTTGGTCTCCTACAACTTTATTCTATATTATTTTTTTTTTTTTGGTAACTATAATAATGACAAAAAAATGTATATTTATAAATAAGTTATTATTACCCATTTATGGGTGTACAAAACTGACAATTTCATAAATTAAAATATATTTTTATGTTAAAATATTAGAAATTTTGATTTATTGAGCTTGTTTAATATTTTATAAAATAATTTTCCTTTATATCATTTTTAGGATTAATATTTGAGATAAACAGAAATTAATAATTTTGACACTAATATTAATTTATGTCTTCGAATTCAATAGAATATTGTGTTATTAGGATTAAAACTTATACATATTTAATGATCACCTTTAATCCTATTAAATATAGCTACAATTTTTTTAAACGATTAAACACGTTTATATGAATTGAATTGACATATTTTTTTTAAATATTATTATCAAGCAATTAGTCTCAACTTTTACTTTAACATACGTCATTGTTTTGGCAGACATAAACTTAAAAACTGTTTTTAATTAATAAGTTAATGATTTCGAAAAAAAATATATAATGTACCTGTATCTAAGGACTAAATAATGTTTTATTACTTACATGGTTTATCGCCTCATAGAATAAATTCCTTATGCGTTATAAAATAATACACTTTAGTCTCTTGATATATAAATAACTAGTTTCTTAATAAACATACCATATAAACGTTAAAAATGAATTTCCCAAAAATGAGAACGTAATTATTTTGTAAGGCTAATGACGTACATTATAGTTTTGTTAACATCGACCAGCTATTTTATTTTTAATAATCCTTGTCTATATCGAGAGAGCGTTGAAAACAATCGGCACTTTTTGCCTCCTAAGATCTATTATACCGTTTGATTATGATCTGATGAAGACATTTCGATTAGGCGAAGCAACTAATGAAACGAGAGCAGTTTTTGCCATGCTCATCATTTTAATTAGTACGATTCAAGATTGGAAACTGAATAATGATATTACAGCGTTTTTTGCACACCTACGTACTGACTGGGGCATTTGTTTGTCGGGTTTTTACGAGTGACAAGGAAATAGAAGATTTGGAATGACATTTGGACAGAGCAAAATAAGTTTTTGTTGAATTAATTATTGTAGTTCTGTTAGAAATGTATTTTCAATCAATTATTCAAGTTTATGGATTGGTTTAGTTTATTAACCTTACCAAGTTGGAATTTCTACGGTTTTCAATTTCTAAGTTTGAGAATTCTTGAAATAAAAAACTTTACGTATTTTTTTAGAATTCGTACTTCGACTCTAAAAATAGGTATGTTTGGGTCAATACATATTTCAAAATAAGATATTTTAATTCGGCAATTGGGAATTTATAATCAGCGTAAATGTTAAGTTTGATAAATAACTCAAAAAGCGTTATTTTGTAATTTTCAGAAAGGTTGATTAATTTACCTTACCGTGAGTATTTTTAACGTTGAAAATGGGATTTATCGTAGCTATGGTTATCACATGATATTTAATTGACAGCAATGTATTTACTTGTCTCGTTTAAAACAAAACAAAGGTAACGAATTTGACATTTGCTTTTTGAGTTATAAAATGTTTTGACAGGCCTACACCACGTGCAAAAATAATTTTAAGAATCTTTACTAAGTTTAGAGAAAATGGTAGGATAGTACAAAAGTCTGCCAGAGCATTCGATCTTACACATCTAGATTCTTTTTATTGGTGATCTTTAAAATCAGAAGTTTATACGGAGGAATATTCAATATTTAGAACAATTAAAAGTTCAAATTCAAAATATTTCTCAAAATATTACAATTGTACAAAATTTCGTGTAATTCAAGAGTTTTATAGCAGATTTTGTCATTGCTTAACAAGTAAATGGATTGATTTTTGAAAATTTATTGTAATTATTATTTAATTATTCGTTATTATACTTACTTGTTTGTTAGTTCTTTATTTTGTTATTTTTTACAATAGTATAGTTTAATGCTATTATCAAATTCATTCCCTATGACTTGGAATTTGAAGTGAAACACGCAAATACATTGCTGTAAATCAAATATCAAATCATAACCATGGATATGATAAATTTCCATGCTTCACGGTAAAAAATACTCACGGTATATTATAAACTTTGTTAAATTATTATTAAACAATTTAGGTAATTTACTAGTTTATTGTGCAACAAGTGTAGAAAGTCGCCTATTTTCCACGAGACGTGAAAGTTTCGGCATGAGACGAAGTCGAGTGCTGAAATCACACAAGTTGAGAAATAGGTGATTCTACATGAGTGGCACACTATCCTTTTTCCACGACCACACTGCTAAACGTTGCAGAACAGAAATGCATGCACATAAGCTATTTGATATAAAAAACAAAATGCGCAAGTAACCTTACAAAGTATCTTCACGCATGCGCAATGTTAGCAATTACTGTGAGAAATTATATTACTGTACATGCGAAATGTTGGCAAATACCATGAGAAGTTATTTTTCACACTTTAACCCACAATTGTAGGAAATATGCAACTTTATATAGAGTGAGAAAAGTGTCACTTTCCATAGTTGTCGTAGAAAACTATTAAGTACGCGAAATGTTAATGTAGGGAATATGAAACAATATTTTCATTATAATTTGAATACAGTTTTTTTTAAACTTTATTTTTTCTCTTTTTCTTATACTATTTTTTGACTATAAATTATATAAATAATTCAATTCAAATAATAACTTAACCGAGTTGAAAAGAAGGTCTTTTTTGGAGTTGTAGTCATTTAAAAAAAAAAACCACTAAATACACCGGCGTTTCGACTGTAAATCAGTCTTCACCAGGGTGCTTTGATTTTATTAAATTACTGTTACTCCAAAAAAGATCTTCTTTAATTAACATCCAGTCGATAAAACCAAACATATATTTAACCGAGTATGTTTTCATTGTTCATAATATAAAAAGTGTGATTCCAGCATTCGACTTGGTCTCTTGCTAAAACTAAAACGATAAATATATTATAAATAAAGTGATATTTCTTACTTGTGTGATTCTAGTACTCGACTTCATCTCTTGCTAGACATATAATAACCAGTGCTTGTGTATTACCCCTTGTGCGTGCAGTGTTTGATTCCCCTGATGCCCGTGTAACCCGATGGACGATGCGTCGTGGTCGAGCGAGCCTGCGGGGCGGGTGTACCGCTCGCGCTCGCTGCCGCAGCTGTCCGTGTCGCGGCCGGACAGCGGGGTGGCCAGCGGCTCGGGCCGCCAGCAGCTGGCGCAGCGCCTCGTGGCCGACCTGCGCCAGCTGCTCACGCTCAAGCAGCACTACTACCCCGAGGGCGGCTGGGGCTGGGTGGTGCTGGTGGCCGGCGTGCTCGTGCAGCTGCTGGGCGGCGGCGTGCAGGCCGCGGCCGCCGTGCTGTGGAGGGAGGCGGTTGCGAAGTTCGGGCCCCAGGTGCAGCAACCTGCAGGTGAGGTGGACATTCCGTCGAGACCCCGACTGTCTTTATTAGTCCTATTGAATTTATCCTTCTTGGACATTTAGATTAAGCTAAGCTTCTTTAGGGTCGTCCCTAAGTATCTTACTTATATTAAGCATAAGGATCTTAATAAATAATCATCAACTCGATAGACGATGTATCCTCTTTGAAGGTGAGGGTAGCGGCCACGGAGGTTTAGCAAACCAGCAAGCACTACTAGTGCAGATATTACTGTGTCACTATTCCTCGAGCCCCCGACTGTTTTTATTAGTCCCATTGAATTTTGTCCTTTTTGGACATGTAAATTAAGCTAAGTAACAACGATCTTTGACTAGATAATGGATTGATATTGAAGATGGTAAAAATCTAACCCCGAAGAAGACGTGGTTGTAGGTTTAGGCACTACTAGTGGAGACATTACTTTGTCACCATTCCTTCGAGTCCCCGACTGTCTTTATTAGTCCCATTGAATTTTATGTCAAATGCAGGTGTCCTCCATAAGTAACTAACCTATATTAACCATAAGGATCTTACTAAATAATCACCAAATCGACGGACAATGCGTCTTCTTCTCTTTGGAAATTAGATAAAGCTAAGTATCTTAATTGCTACCCCGTCGTACTACTAGTGGAAACTTTTCTTTGCCACCATTCCGTCGAGCCCTCAACATCTTTTGGATTAGGGTTTCATGAAGACAGTAGGTAGATGTGCTTGTGTAATTTTGAAGTATGGCCGTGGCCAAGTTCGGGTCCCAGGTACAGCAGCCTGTAGTTGAGGAGGCCATGTAGCGATAGCAAGTCTGCGAGCACTACTAGTGCACACATTACTAGGTCACCATTCCATCAAGACCCCGATTGTCATTATTAATCCCATTGAAATTAGTCCTTTTTGGACATTTAGATTAAGATAAGCTTCTTTAGCTAGAGACCGCCTCTAGGTTAAATAAAGATATCCTCTCCAAGTAACTAACCTATATTAATCATGAGGGTCTTACTAAATAATCACCAACTCGACGCGTCTTCTTCTCTTTGGATTTTTAGTTAAACCTAAGTAAGAACGATCCTCTACTGGATAATGGATTGATGTTGAAGAAGGTAAAAATCTAACCCTAAAGAAGACATGGTCGCAAGTTTAGGCAATCTCGGTCGCACTACTAGAGGAGACATTTCTTTGTCACCACTCCATTGAGCTCCCGTCTATTTTTATTAGTCTCCACGAATTTTGTCCTTTTTGGACATTTAAATTAAGTTTAAGCTTCTTTAGCTAGAGACCGGCTCTATGTTGAATGCAGGTGTCCTCTCTATGTAACTTACCTGTATTAACCACAAGGATAATAAAGAATCATCAACATGATAGACGATGCGTCCTCTTCTCTTTGGATATTTAGATAAAGTTAAATACCATCATTACTACACTGTCGCACTACTAGTGGAAACAATACTTTGTCACCATTCCGTCGAACCCCCGGCTATTTTTACGTCGTCGTAGGTTTAGGCAATCCAGGTCATACTACTAGTGGAGTCATTACTTTGTCACCGACTGTTTTTATTAGTCCCATCGAATTTTGTCCTTTTTGGACATTTAGATTAAGCTAAGCTTCTTTAGTTGGAGACCGTCTCTAGATTAAATGCAAGTGTGCTTTCTAAGTAACTAACCTATATTAAGCATTAGGATCTTTCTAAATAATCATCAACCCGACGGACAATACGTCCTCTTCTCTTTGGATATTTGGATAAAACTAAGTAAGAACGATTTTCGACTGCATAATGGATTAATGTTGAAAAAAGGTAAAAATCTAACCCTGAAGAAGAGGTGGTCGCAAGTTTAGACAATCTCGAACGCACTACTAGAGGAGACATTTCTTTGTCACCACTCTATCGACTTCCCGTCTATTTTTATTAGTCTCATTGAATTTTGTGCGTTTTGGACATTTAGATTTAGCTAAGTAAGAACAATCTTCTACTGAATAACGGATTGATGTTGAGGAAGATGAAAATCTAATCCTGAAGAACACTATTAAGTAGTCGATGAAATCATCAAATTGATAGACGATATATCCTTTTTTGATATTTAGATTAAGCTACATAAGAACGATGTGTGACTGGAGAATGGATAAAAACAGAATCCAGAGGAAGACTACAGAGTAATCGAAACGTTGGTTTGGTACCTGATATAAACTTTTATACATTGTCTACTGCCCGATTTTTATTTTCCTCAACATCTTTTAGATTAGGGTTTCATCAAGTCTTTTCTTAAATTGACTACGTGGCTTGACTTGATTTTCTATCATTGCGAGACTTTGCAAAATCTTGTCTTGTCTACAAATTTCTAGATCTAGATAGCAATACTAGCAATGATTTTTATAAAGATAAAAACCTGAATACTGGACACTAAAATAGAACAGTTAAAATCTGTAATTTCGCGTCATTTAATCAACGTCGAAAATTTCAATTCCCAAGTTAACATGCGGGAAATTTCGATAAACACACTCCTATATGTAAAATCTTTATTAAAAAACTACATTTATAATAAAAAAAAAAGTATAACTACCCAAACATCCTTTTGCCTAATAATAATAAAAAAAGTGGGATATTGATTGAAACTTAACTTAGAATAATAAGTTTCTTTTTAAGTTCATGGGCTAAGAAATTCTAAGGTACTAAATATATGTGGAAAATAAGTCAACAAGCCTAAATAAAAATAAATTCGTAAATAATCTGTTTACAAAACACAAATTTATATTTTATTTCAATAAAGTAGCTTTGAGCAAATTTGATAATTATGCAAAGAAAATTTAATTTAATCATTACAATTTGTTAAATAAATGTAATGAGGTGCTGAATTTAATTAAAACTGAACATATGAAAGCAGATTATAGTAAGTATTAATAGTATCAAAAGTATAAAAATAACCAGTTTGAACGAATCGCACAATCTGATTTCTTATTTTGATAATTCCGTAATAAATTTGAGAATGTTTTCCGACATAGAAGTGAGTTTTTTCCATTTAACAAATGAGAGTAACTTCATACCGGTTTGGAATTTTTGCGTGTGTGCAGGAAGTGATGCCAACGTAAGCGCAGTTTAGTTTACAGGGCTACCAATAGCAAGAGTGCAAGCGACCGACCACGTGATGTTATTTATTGAGGCATGCGACCGAGTGATATCTATATTGCGCTATGGGTATTTTAATGAAATTTGTCCATGTCAGACGCCAATTAATGTGAATTATTTATGAACTCGTTGCGAAAAATTACTACTTTTATGTGACGTTATTTATATCAGAATCGAAAGTTGTAATTTACCAATTTATTGCTAATTTGATTAGGATTTTTGTTATTGGGTTATAATTATTGTATTCGTTTTACAACTGGAAAATAAATTATAAAATTTTTTTTGATTACTATGTATACAGGGTGTTCTTTTTAAAAGGCTAATCATTGGTATCTCGAGAACCGTAAGAAATACGAAGTTGGTTATATTAAAGTTGCCGCATTAGTCATGTTTTTGTTTTTGTTAATAACTACATGTGGTATTATATTTAAACATTTTTTGAAATATTCTCAATAAAACAATGTGTATAAAACAGTAAATAAGAAAACTAATAGTGCTGTCGCTTTTCAAAGAAAAATAATTTGAAATTTTATTGGAAAAATTATATGAATTTCGAATTTTAACATGAATTTGAAATTCGAAAGGAAGTAGGTAATAAAAAATAATAAATGGAATAGAAAAGATTTTTTTTTAATCATAAAATTACTACTAAACTAGAAACTAAAATATAATAACAAAGAAATTATAGAATATGTACTGAATTTATTTTATTATACCTACTAGTATTTATTTTAATAATTTAGGATTTTTTTGTTAAGAAGGTTAATATATTATCATGTTCCCCATAGGGACAATTAATTTTTATTAATATTTTTGCATATTTTTATTTTAGAGTGCATATTTATATAATATTTTTTTGATGATTTTTTTAAATATATATTCTGACACTTTTTGCACTAAAAATCTAACTATAATTTATCATTGTATATTTTGAAATGACGTCAAATTACAAATTAATGTTTTGTTGCCTGTTTAATACTATCTCTAGGTAATAGGTGAAAATTAAAACACCTATTTTAGCATAATTCTGGTTTAGTCGTTCTGTAATTATTTCATTAAAAACTTGCAAATTGTCTTTGTCAAAGTGTCACATAAAATAGCCGTAATGACTAATATGGAAGCAAAAAGTAACACATGGTAAAGCGCCAAGAAACGTTTACTCATTTTCATTCTATTATGTTCATTTAATGAGCTACTTAGACGCCATCTACTTCTCATCTAGTTTTTATCTTCCCAGGAATTGCTTGTTTATAGCTCCAGTTAATTCTCTCTAATAGCAAATAAAATACACCAATTACTGCGCTATCTAACACTTAAATATTTTGTCAAAGATAAAAATAGGAATACTACATTATCAACAATCTCATTTGTCATTATTTTTTTTTTCTGTACGGTGTCTAGTAGGTAGAATTCTGCTGAATAATAGCATTTTACATTATTAGCAAGGTAAATAGTAATTTACTTTATAAATCCGGTAAATGAGGGATAATCATTTAATTGACAAATGACGTACATTTTTTTTTTAAATCGATACTAAAGTACACAATATTACTCCGCGAAGTTAGCCAAAGTAGTAGCTAACGTAAAACTTTACAGACTCTTATGTCAAAATTTAACTTTACGGATTTATCTGTCAAACTGAATTACCTAATCTATATTTTAATAGTATTATATTTTTGCAGTTTAATGTAGCACTACATAAAATAACAAACATATCATTCTATAATATTATTGGTGAATTTATTTATCATTTTTCTTTGATAATAATTTATCCGATTTAATGCAGACGACGTCTAAGCAGGTGTAAACATAAATGAAAATTATAAAGAAATATTTGACACTTTGACCGTACGTTTGTTATCACAGCCATCCCCGTCTCTATAGCTAGCTGACGTTTTACAAACACATAATGCTATTTACTTATGATTTTACTTAATAATTTAACGATTTCGGAAAATATGTATAGCTAAGTACTAAAGTATTTTTTATTACTCACATGGTTTATTATCCTCGGCTATCGTTTCGTAAAATAAATTCCATATGATAATAAAAAAATATACTTTAGTCCCTTGAAATATATATATGTATATATATATATATATATATATATATATATATATATATATAAGTATTATTATACTAGTATTTGTTTTAGTAATTTATAATTTTTATTTAATAAGATATCACAAAGACACTTTCTTTTCGATATGTTACTTAGAAATTTGTAAATTTGCTAAGTAGTTTTTTCGAATTTTGTTAAATTCGAATTTCATAAACGGCACTAGTTCCCATCACACTGGATTATTTTTTTACTTCATTGACTAATCACTTCCTGAAGGTGGTCACAAGGTCCTTAACAAGCTTTAAAATCTGGAAAAATAAAAACCTTTATAATTACAAAATGTCGCATTTTTTGAAAAATAGAAAATATTACTAAAAAACTAGAACATTCATCTGGCGTATTTGCAGTAAAATAAGAAATGAATATGTATAGAACAGAACTAATAGGTGCACCTGTATGTTTGTACTTTATTCAAATATATTCAAATGAGTTACAAAGTAACTCTAGGTTCTCATATTTGCATTGCGACCGAATGTTTTAATTCCAGTTGCAACTGTCGGGTTGATGTATGTGCTGTTCACAGGAACTGCACACTTGTACGTTTTTAGCTTAGCTTCCAAACCGGAAATATGTTTCCGGATGTGGATTACGAACACCGAGGAGATATGTCACGGGATAAAATATCTCGCTCAGCAAATATCAAACGAGTAAGTTTCAAACCATTATATTAATTAGTTTTTGATACATTGTCGAGAGGGTTATTAATCGGTTAGCACTTTTTGGAAAGTTTAGGAAAAATACAATCATAAATAATCAATAACTACTATTAGAAAAAGAATAGAGGAATAGGGGTAGCATTCAGGCCCGATTCTGTACTATCGGCCGCCCTCGTGCAAATAAAATTTTTGGCGCCCCTCAAATGCAGATGAAAGAGTAAAAGAAATGGGGTAGGTGACCAATTTCTAAATTTGGTATATGTGATAGCTTGTACAAAAATAATAGATTAAATGATTATTATTCATAGAGTTATCAACAATATCATCAACAGCGGCGTAACTAGGGGGAACAGGGGGCTTGAGCCCCCCTCTTCATCTATTGTTTCATACATAGATATGTGCAATTTTTTTTTACAAATTTTTATTATATTCGTAATATTAAATATAATATATCCATAAATATATTTAGAATTTTGCCAAATTTAATTTGCCCTCTCCCCTTTTTAAAACTGTAGTGACGCCACTGATCATCATCTTTCTATGACATATTTGAAAGTTTTCTTTAATATTAATGGTTGTATATAAAAATTTTGTCTTGATCGTCCATTTCTTGCATATTTCTGAGGTAAGACCAAGAAAAATACAAGACTCTCGTGAAACACTAAGAATGGGGTAGGTGACCAATTTCTAAATTTGGTATACCTATGTGATAGCTTGTACAAAAATAATATACCCGTATTTTTTTAAAATTGTTAATTATTTGTTGTTTTGATGTAAATAAATAATATAGTACTTGGGAGGGGATTATGACGTCAACTAAGTTCATGAGAGGGGCGAGGATAGACAGAGACGGAAATATGTGGTGTGAGTGAGATAGATAGGTATATTGCTACACCTTCAAATTTTAACCAATCAGCGTGCAACTTAGTGAACGTCATAGTAATGGACGCTGTTTCTATTTAACGAAAATTACTAAACAATTGCTGATAAATATTTAATTTTTTTAATGTACAAAAATAAAGTGCGCATATGCTTGACATACATGTCGTAAATTTAAATTAAAAATAATACAACACACCATTGTTATTTATTGCGTTGTTAAACCTTAAATTATTGAAAAATATATTTTTTAATTTTCTTATTTTATTTATTATTCATTGTGTGAAAAAGAAAAAATAATTTTTGGCCGCCCCAAATTTTAGCCGCCCACGTGCAGGGGCACGCTCTGCACGTACGCCAGAATCGGCCCTGGTAGCATTATAATCAAATCATGATTATCTATGTCTTGTAAAAATTGTTAAAAATGACTTATTTCTGGGTTTCATATATAAATTCTGAAATGTCAGACTATATACCTTTGGGACTAAATAATATACTTTTACCTTTTATGACTTGGCACTGGAGTTTGACATTTTAGAATATTAACAAAGGTGATAACTAATCCAGGTTAGTGGCTAATTTTTCTTATGAATCTGAGTGTTAAATAATAAAATATTTGTAACTGTATGTAAATATAAATTAAAAATTTTCGGTATTATTCAGGAGATATATTGTTAGTAGTAAAATTTACTAGAAAGGTTACTATCAACTATTTGTAAATTTATTTTCATTTTAAATTTAATGCAAAAGATCTTGCTTTATTGTTTTATATCCAAAATATTTTAATATTATTAATAATTTGAAAATCGGTATTTCAGCTTTCAATAGTTGCTTAGTTTTAACAGAAAAAACTGCAGAATAGTGTACGAAACATCATGCTATAATATAATACGTGCGCAAAAATTAATAATAAAACTAGGATATTACGAACAAAAAATAATATCCAAAAGATTCGAAGTAGCTATACCACTGACTGATATTCAGAAAACTAAATTGTGAGCATGTGAGCTGCGATAAACTGCCAACGAAGTGTTTTATATAATTGGTGTTAAAAGGGACTGACGCCAAATTGCGGCACAATAAAATCTTATTTTGCATTAAACATAAAAGAGAACGAAAACAGGATATGAATTTGAAATGTAATAAGAACGGTATTCATCAATATACTTAGTCCAAATTAAAATAAGAAAAATAAATTATTTAGTGCAGCAATTAAATATATCAAAATATAAAAGAAATGAATATATGTTACAACAATAAAATAAAAATAATATAGTTAATTATATCACTAGTCCAGAAACTGAACTTTTGTGAGAGCGACATTTTGACAGGCCGAGCTGAAAGCGATGCCTGCAAATAAAGTGAGATCTCGCAAATGAGTTTCTGGGCGTGTGATTTTTTGCGTCGATGACACTTTTAATTTATTAAAGAAACATTACTATTTAAAATTTTATACACTGTAGGTTTTTATGATAGAAACATTTTCGGTTCACATGGATATATAAACAATTTACTTATTTTATTAAAAAAAAAATAGTGACATTTGTTCTAACCTAAAAAATAAAACAAATGTGAATTGATATTTGTCAACAATTAACATGGGGCCGTTCAAATATTACGTAAGCAGATTTATTACAATTATTTACCCCCCATCCCCCTTGTCAGCAAAAGTAAGCAAAGCTCTTACCCCCTCCCCCCATGCTTACGTAAACATTTTTCAATTAATTTTTTTTCAGGGCATGTAACCGAAAAAAATACTGGTTAACGGTTAACCCTTATAGAGAACGTTATAATAATAAAGGTTTTAGTTCGAAAACCGGTTTATGAAATTAGAAACCGGTTTAAACCGGTTAATATATCGGTTAAAAAAATAATTAAATTAATTAAAAGAAATTAATTATAAAAATTTGATTAAAAAAAAATTACAGAATAATTAATTTAAAAAAATAATAAAAAAATACCATCTGAGAAAAATATAACAATTAAAAAAAAGCAAATTAATTAATGAATATTCACAAAAATTCCCGTAATATCTTCAGAAAAACGCAGGTCACTTTTCAATTTTAAACTTGCCTGTGTTGACAAAGGCCGTATATATTTGGGACTTTTTAAGTAACCAAAAAAGAAGCCAAAGAAACTACCTACATTTATGACTCTCCAATAAAATGTAAAACCTGTCATGACTTATGTTCAAACACAAATAGAAAACACAGATATAAAAAAAAATATTAAAATATTTTGTCGCTAAATGATATTAAAATAAAGGTTAAAGTTCGCTAAAACCGGTTTATTTTTTTTTTGGTTAACGGTTACCGGTATTTTCGGCCTGAAAAATATCGGTTAAAATTACGGTTAAAGTTCGCAATTTTCGTTGAAAATATCGGTTACCGGTTTTTATTAACCGGTTACATGCTCTGATTTTAAGACTATATCTTTAACAGTTTTTTGGTAAACCTGTTCCGTACAAGTTAAAGTAAAAATATAAAAAATGTGTCTTATAAAAAAAACTTAGAGAAATCCATTAAAAAAATTCAAAAAAGCTTTTAGTTTAGTACTTAGTCAAATGTAGACGATGTCTCTGTTTCAAACTTGGAAAAGTAAGAAACGAGCTTTTTCCAAAGCTTCTACTTTTAAGCTCACATAATTCTGTATAATGTTCATACTCATTATTGGGAAAACAGTCTTCACAAATAAACCCTTAAGTGCAAGTTGAACCACTCTTACAAATATCTCTTTTACATGCGTCTTTAATTAAAGTTATGTCACAATTTGAACCGGTAAAACCAGCAGTACAAACACAGGAATAACCACCTTCTTTCCGAAAACAAGTTAAACCTTGTTGAACTATCTAGAACATTGTTAAACCCTGTAGAACTGTCTCATCTTACTCCCAATTATCTTGGAACAGTGCCTTAACTTTGTCCCAAACAATTTGGAACAAAGTGAAACATAGTGCAAGTCTCTCTACTTATTTCAGAACACTTGGAACATCTTTCTGCCTTCTAAAACTTTCTTTTTAAGTCTTCCTAGTAATTTCCAATAATAGACATACATGAAAAGTTACAATTTATTGTTTTTCACTCTAAAATTTTTCATATACAGCCAAAAAAATTTAAAAATACCCATTTTTGGGTCCAAAATTTTGATTTTTGGAATTAGTCTAACTTGATAGTCGTCGATGAGCTGATTTCAAATTTTCAAACCGAATTCAATTATCTCTTTCCATTCTTGAGATATTTGCTCTCAAAGTTGGACCTCAAAAAAGGGTGTTTTTTGACCATATCTCTAAAATGGGTAGAGATACATTCTCCACGATTATACCAGTCGATTCTGCGCGGAAAGTAACATAAAGAAATGTTTTCTCCGCATATACGTTCTTTGGAACGATTTGGTGAAAAATGAGAAAAACGAAAAAACCGGAATTTCAGTTTTTCGCTCGGAAACTTTTTGTCTCCAAAATTTTTTATATTCTGTACTTAAGTAAAGAAGAATGTGCTGATTCCAAATTTTCAAACCGATTTCAATTATCTCATACCGTTCTCGAGATATTTGTGTTCAAAGTTGGACCTGAAAAATTCAGTTTTTCAGGAATAGTCCTGAAATGAGTTTAGATACGACCTCGGCGACCTCATCAATCGATTCTACGGATAAAATTACATTTTTGTACCAATTTTCAGATTTATATTCTAATGGATACAAGTTTTACAGCGAAAAAACGAAAATGGCCAAAAATCGGAAAAAATCGTAAGGGGTTCATCAGGCGATTTTTCAATTTTTGCGATTTTCGTTTTTTCGCTCTAAAAATTGTATTCGCCTGAATAAATATCTGAAAATTGGTATACTTATGTAATTTTGCCCGCAGAATCGATTGGTGAGGTCGCCGAGGTCGTAACGCGACCCATTTCAGGACTATTCCTGAAAAACAATTTTTTTCAGGTCTGACTTTGAACGCAAATATCTCCAGAACGGTAAGAGATAATTGAAATCGGTTTGAAAATTTGGAATCAGCGCATCAGTATTTACTTAAGTATAGAAAATGAAAAGATTTGGTGACAAAAAGTTCCCAAGTGAAAAACTGAAATTCCGGTTTTTTTCGTTTTTCTCATTTTTCACAAAATCGTTCCAAAGAACGTATATGCGGAGAAAACATTTCTTTATGTAACTTTGCCTGTAGAATCCACTGGTATAGTCGTTGAGATTGTGTCTCTACCCGTTTTAGAGATATATCCAAAAAACCCACTTTTTTGAGGTGCAACTTTGAGGTCAAATATCTCAGGAACGGAAAGAGATAATTGAATTCGGTTTGAAAATTTGAAATCAGCGCATCGGCGACTATCAATTTGGAATTATTTCAAAAATCAAAATTTTGGACCTAAAAATGAGTCTTTTTGGATTTATTTTGGCTGTATATGAAAAAATTTTAAAGTGAAAAACTATAAATTGTAAGTTTTAATGTATAACCATTATTGGAAATTACTAGGAAGATTTAAAAAGACAGTTGTAGAAGGCAGAAAGATGTTCCAAGTGTTCTAGAGTAAGTAGAAACAGTTGCACTATGTTTCACTTTGTTCCAAATTGTTTGGGACAAAGTTAGAAACTTGTTTAGGGTGTAACATAGATGTATCAGGTTCAACACTGTTCCAAGATAATTGGGATTCAGATGAGACAGTTGTACAGGGTTCTAGATAGTTCTACAAGGTTACACATTATCCCAAATTGTATGAGATTAATTTCAGGCAGTTTTGGAAGGTTTAACATTGTTCCAAATTGTTTGAGACAAAGTTACGACAATTGTTTACGGTTTAACATTGTTATATAAGGGTCAACACTGTTCCAATTTGTTTGAGATTAATTTCAGAATTCCAAATTGTTTGGGACAAAGTTAATATAATTATTTAGGGTTTCACATTGTTATATAAGGTTCAACACTGTTCCAAGTTAATTGGGATTAAGTTAAGAAAGTTATACTAATTTAACAATGTTCTACATAGTTCTATAAGGTTTAACACTGTTCCACATTGTTTGGGATTAATTTCAGAATGTTGTGGAAGGTTTAACATTGTTTCAAACTGTTTGGGACAAAGTTAATATAATTATTTAGGGTTTAACATCGTTATATAAGGGTCAACACTGTTCCAAGTCAATTGGGATTAATTTTAGACAGTTGTGTAAGGTTTCACATTGTCCCAAATTGTTTTGGAATAAATTAAATCAGTTTCATTGGGTTTAACATTGTGGAATATCAATATAGACTTTTAAAAAATCAAAATTTTTGACTCAAATTTAGGTAATTTAACATTGTACTAGATCTTCTGTATTTTTTTAGTAGGTTTATAGTTCATAATTTGTCAAACTAATTGAAAAATTATCTTATCAGATTTAAATCTTTTAATCACAGACTTACAGACCGACTCAAATAGTTGTCAATTTACGAAAAAAATATTTTAAGTGTTAAAATATTTCAGAAACAAAATTTAGAAGGTGATTTTATCTCTAAAGAATATTTGTGGACTGCTTTATGTCAAGAAAATGAATATTATGACAGAACATTCCTTAATATCGATAGTAAAGCTCTTATGTCGTCCCATAAAAATGCAAGAAAAATATAAAGTAACATGAATATTATAGAGAAATCTCCAAGGAATCGATTGGTGTAAGAATTTTCGTTATAGCTCAACTTGTTTTTGAGATACGCGGCCATAAACTTAAAATTTGAAAATTGTAAGTGCCAAATTGTACAATTTTTTTATATATTTCATCGGCTGTGCCATAAAAATGCAAGAAAAAAATATAAAAAATGTGTATCTTATAGAAAAAACCCCAAGGAATCGATTGGTGTAAGAATTTTTATTGTATCTCAACTAATTTACGAGTTACAAGCCTGTAAAGACAAAACTCATTTCCAAAAAATGTTTTGACCGTCACAAGGATTCAGATCTATTTTAGATATTCAAAAACTGATATAGATATATAAAAAGTAAATAAAAATAGCCAGGAACATTTTTTTTTATTTTACGACCGCCACACGGATTCAAATTCTTACCTGAAAGTCTTTTAAAACAGAGGCATTGTCATTTACGTCTGTGACAATAACTTCAACATGAATATCGCTTCTTAGAGGAGGACTGGCTGCTCTAACTCTTAAATCATATTTTTTCCTAGGACTCTCGTAGTCTAGTTCAGTCATAGTCAATAGATCTGCACTAGACGAGCCAGGTCTAGTCACTAGAGAAAAGCTGTTAGAGTCATCTCCTCCTAGAAAAAACGAGTTTTAGTCATCGACCTTCAGACAGATTATGAGTGGTCCAATGAAAATTATCAGCGCAATTTCTGGACACTTAAAGCAAAATACGCTTGAACACGGCAATTTTAGTGTAAAGGGGGACACTTGAATGGATTTCCAATGGCATTTCAACCCTAAAATGGGGGTTGCACCTAATTTTAAATGGAAAAGGGTGTCAAAAAAATCTAAGAAAAATATAACAATTAAAAAAAGCAATTTAATTAATGAACATTCACAAAAATTTCCGTAATATCTTCAGAAAAACGCAGGTCACTTTTCAATTTTAAACTTGCCTGTGTTGACAAAGGCTGTATTTATTTGGGACTTTTTAAGTAACCTTAACGGCCAAAGAGACTACCTACATTTATGACTCTCCAATAAAATGTTAATTGTAAAAACTGTCATGACTCATGTTCAAATACAAATAGAAAACACAGATATAAAAAAATATTATTTTTTTTCTCGCTAAATGATATTAAATAAAGGTTAATGTTCGCTAAAACCGGTTTTTTTTTGGTTAACGGTTACCGATATTTTCGGCCTGAAAAATATCGGTTTAAATTACGGTTAAAGTTCGCAATTTTCGTTGAAAATATCGGTTACCGGTTTTTATTAACCGGTTACATGCCCTGTTTTTTTTAATATTATAATTAAAATGTTATAATTATAATTTTAAAAATAAGAAAATAGATTTAGAATGGAGATTAGATTTTACTGATACAGTATTCAAGATAGAGTAAGGGACAAAATATTATAATCTTACATGATTCATGATTTATATGGATTTGACAGATAACGTGAGCGCTGTCATCGATTTTTGCACGATTCGGAACTTAGCCAATGTGAGGGTTGCCATTCATCGGGTTAAAAAGTTAATAGCTACCGATGATGTAATCATCATCTAGACTCCCCTACCCCCCATGTCATCCAAAATAAGCAAAACAAAGACCCCCCACCCCCCTATAGTGCTTACGTAATACTTGAACGGTCCCCATAATCATAATCGTACAGCATTATAATATGAATAATAAATCTTTCTAATAAAATAAAAATAAAAATGTTAACAGAATCTGATGCTAAAATATTTAGGTTGATATCTCTACATTTGTGAAAAAATTATAATATATTATTTGCCGCCCCTCAAAGTATGTCGCCGGGGTTCTGAGAACCCCGAGAACCCCCGCTTGGCCCTGTCTATATCTGTCTTTAATTCATTAGAATAATCTTCAAGAAAGTATTATGATCAAATGACAAAGTTTAATTCATTAGAATAATTTTCAATAGAAATATAGATTATCCAATCTATATTATTTGTTAGATATATGTATACTCATTCGTATAACTCCGAATAGCATGGATCGGATTATATTCTCTTTTCAATCTGGAATAATCGAATAGATTTATAAAGCTATTGAAATGGTAACCTTGTTTGAAATTGAATTATTTTTAATAGGAAAGTTTGTCCGCTGCAACTTCCTCAGGTGGTCGTTCCGCCCACGCTCCACAGGTGTTTGTGGAAAGGTCGCGACCTTTTCCACACTCCGAGATATATTCACTAAACACGCAACAACAGCCCGGATAAATCACCCGGCCCGGCACAAGTCGCAACAAGAGAAGCAGTGGCGTAACTAGGGGGAGCACACGCATGCAAAGTGGGTGGGCCTCAAAAAGCCACCACAGAATAGGTGTAACAGAAAAGTTGAAGATAAAACAGATTAATTTAACAAAAAATGGACAATAACATTTTAATATTAGTTACGCCGAGAGGAGGTAGATTTTAATGCTGCCACTAGGTTATTTATTTGTGGAAATAACCAAAACCAAATTTTGAATAATATATGTAAACGGGAAGGTTGGAAAAGCAAAAACTAGAATTCAATAATGAATTAAACAAATAAAATTATTATTAAAATAAATAAATATTAAATGAAAGAATAAAACAGCTACTTAAAAATATAATAATACTTACAAGCTAAATTTACTTAAATATAACTTACTCTACATGATCGAGTGATCTTCAACTATTGAATTATCTTAAAGTATCGAATGATCTCATTGGGATACTTGGCCGCTTTTATATACGATTAGTAATTAGAAAGTAAACTGTTGTTATGTATATCAGTAACAAAAATAGGCTTTTAATTAATAAGTCATTAACGATAATTTCTTTCAATTTTTCCCATCCTACGGATATTCAAAACAACATCTCTCAAATTTCACATTTATCACATAGGTTTATACAGAAGCGACAGTAAGACAGAGAAACGAGAATTAGAGACAGATGGGGAATGTGAACAAATTTAAAGGGCTCATTGTTTAAAATCGGAAAGTTTCCTCACATCTTAGTGAGAGACACGGAAAGGCAACAAATTTAAGGGTTTACACAATGCTTCAAGGTCATAGAACTGAGTAGGGGAACATGAAAGGTACCGACATGGAATGTCGCTTCTGTATGTAACTATTCTGTGGTTCCACGATATTAAACCACAATAAATAAATGAATAACCAGAAGCGACAATCGGAACCATTGACTTTTCATGTCTTTTTCAAAGCCTGCATATTGAGAGCGTTTGAAATCTGCCGCTGTCAATACTTAAAACATTGTCGCTTCTGGGATACTACTTTAATTAAACTGATCACAATGGGGTATATAGTCATTAACAACTTAATGTTTCGAAGAAAGGATATGTGATGTCAACATATTAGGATCGTGGAAAAAGGCAGGTAGATTGTTTCTTACGTTCCAAGCCTGTCTCCCTTTTTTCACGATTTTACTATGCTGACGTTACAATATATCTTATTTTATTAATTATTTTCTCGTAAACTACAAACAATGAATCGTATTAAAAATGACGGGCATTTTATTTTTTGTCTCTACTGTGACTGTAACTACCACTGAGCGTCTTTTACGATATGTAAAATAATTAAAAATAAAATATTTAGCATTGTTATATATAAAACTTGTTCATACGTTTGATTTGAAAGTTTTAATTGCTGATTATGCGAATATGAAAGCACGGAAAATTAATATTCTAGTTGGATTTTCATAAAAATGGTATTAGCAGTGTCACAAATAATTTAATTATTAAGTACAAATCTGCTTTAAACTTTTAGAAAATTTTATTAAACTTGAAATCAGGATTGTATTATTTTTTCAAACAGAGAAGATCCTCAAGTATCATTTTTTGGGGGCAACGAATTCTAGTTACGCCACTGAAGAAAAGAGGGAGGATTGCACAAGGTCGATTTCAAATCCTTTCTGTTTGTGTACTTAATTACTGACAACATCACCGCTTGTCGGCTTGTCACATATTTATAGCACTGGATTTGACATGTACACGCATAAAGGAAATTTATAACTCTATATTGTATGTATTTTAATATGCGTGAAATTAATTTGAATTATCAAAGACATAAAAGTGTGACCAACACATTAATGCTCAAATTATCATTTTATTCTAATGAATTGACGTTAATGGTCCATCATTTATACCTCCAGTTATAAACTAGAAAATATTAATTTTATAATAACTACATTAGCTAGCGACTCCACATAGGTTGAAAAATGAGCTGCTTACCGAATTGGAAGACGTGGTTAGAATCTAAATTCACGGGCTCACTGAATTACCGCGGATTTCTGGGGTTCAAATCCCAGTGCGGACAATACCGCCGTGTCTGCCCACTATAAACTATAGATTCCCTCTTTTGTTACTTGTCTTCTGTCTGGACAGTTCAAATTAAATAAAAATTAAAATGGATAATAGAGAAATTAATAAACAGATGAAGTAAATAGAGCATAAGTTAGAACAAATGAATGCAATTACTAGAAATGGAATGTTGGATTACAAAATAGTTAATTGTATTTGACCAATAATGCAAAATCTCGCAAGAGTTTCTGGATGTGTGATACACAAGATTTTTTGCGCCGATAACTCTTAATTTATTAAACAAATATTATTACAACCAAAAATTTTTATACACTATAGGTTTCTATGTTAGTAACATTTTCGATTCACCTGGATATATAAATTCACTTGTTTTATTCAAAACATGTAGAGACATTCGTTCTAATCTAAAAAATAAAACGAATGTTTTACATTTCCAAGAAAATAAAATTTTGACAGAATGTAATGCCAAAATATTTAAGTTGGCATCCTTACAAACAGAGAGTTTCTGGATGATTTTGAGTGAAATCGAACCACAATGTCTAATTTGCTGCTGTATATGATGTAATATTTTTTTATTTACATTCTATATTATATAATATCGTTTTAAAGTGTCCTATTAAAAAAAGTCGCAAAAATTGTAACGTTCGTAGGTTCAGGTGTGAAGTTATCCACGTGTGGATGCCAAAATATGTGAATAATAAATAAGATCAAGAATTTAATAAACTAGAGCAAACTTAGATCAGAAATTTAAAGAAATTGACTAGTATTGGGAGATAAAAAGTAGTTAATGGAAATATTTAAAGAGGAGGAATAATGATTTAATAATAAAAGCCTTTTATTTTCAAATTTAATTTTAAAAATATTACCGTACTAGTTCATCTTCCGATCTTATTCGTTGTCTTTCTCTTAAAACTAACAGAAATTAGAATAAAAACAGGTGTAAATCTTTCAAGTGGCAATGGGTCGATCATATATCAAAAGAGAAAACATAAGATGCATCAAAGAAATAGTTGATTGACTGATGAAGCTATGATTTAATAAATGATAGCAAATTGAAATATGAAAATAAATATTCATTTAAATAATCTAATGTGTATCAATTAAGAAATAGAATGTACACTCATATTTGGTAAGATCTGTTTTTCAGTTCACTTTAATAAATAAAACTCGCTGTATTAAATAAGTTGTTTGAGTTAAACTGACAGCCTGGCAATTTATATAAAAGAATAGCTACGATCATGATATACAACAATGAAAAGTCGATGATTTAAAATTTACGACATAGTTAGAATTGATCAGCATTAGAATTCCAGCGCACGTTCAACCGCTCAGCAGCACAATTCAGAGAAATGAAATAATAAAGGCGCAATGCACCGTATCTCAGCCTTAATGTCCGCAAGCCCCAATTTGCGCAAATCATTTTTTCCTAGACGCGGTTACGAGACAAACACGAGTGCATGACCTTCACAGACAAGGTTCCTATCCGATCCAGGCTACTTTATGTCTTAATCAATACAAGCGGTTGTGCATCCGACGCTAATAGGGACAAAGTCGAACAAAATGCAATTTTACTTTTCGGTTTCGTTACTTCGACGTGAGTTTGCTTGGTAGATATCTGGAGATGGTTTTTTGGGTAGGTATTGCCTATTAAGATGACATTTAAAGAGTTGAAAGAGTATGTAACCATGACAGTTAAATGAGGGTGGTCTACGACAGGGGTCGATTATTTTTTATTTAAACAGTTGTAAAAATAAATAACCCTAAATAGAAATTGACAAAAACAAGCGATTGGTTATCTTCTGTCCCCTTTGTTAGGCTAAGAGTATCATTATTCTTACTTACTAGCTTCACCTCTTTTTCCCTTTTGTAGTGTTGAAGTACATACAGAATAAAGCAGCGATGATAGCGAAAAGCAGTTTAGAACGCGCCCCTAGGCAAAATTTATTTTGTCCCCCAAAATAAAAAATGACATTCAAATAATAATATATTGTGTTACTAGGAGTAAAAGTGGTACTTTCGTGGCGACTGAGGTAGAAGCATGCGAGGCACACAAAGGAGATGTATACATTTTATGCTGCACACAAGTTATATTGCTTTACTTTGTATCTTTCAAACATTCAATTTTGCACACCTTTTATCCTCCACACTTTTAATCCGCAAAAAATAGTATATTATTTAACAAGCATAATATGTAGCCATATTATGCAAGTCAAATACTATACTTTATCTACAACTATCAGGCATATAAAAAAACTAATATTATTTGTTAAATATTCAGTTAAATGTGAGTAGTTCATATATAGCTTAACAGATGGCGTCACAGTAGCACTTAAATGTCAAAATAACTATTCAAATTGTATTTATTATACTTTCATAATCATTTATATTGATATTTATAATAAAAAATATATTATTAATAAATTAACAGTTTATTAAAATATTATGTGTTAAATTATATGCTCTATTTATTACAGAAAAGTGTAGCGTGTAATATAACGTTTCATATTACACTTGTGTAATATGAGTAGTATATTATATGTAGTATCACACGTATAATATACCCATATTTCAATAGTCGTAGATAAAATTATCTTACACACATTTTATCTTGCGCACATTTTATCATCCACACATTTTATCTTCCATTCATTTTATGTTCCATACGTTCTATCTTCACCAATGTTTCATCTTTAAAACATTGTAATTATACCTTTCATTAATTTTATTGTCTTATAATTAGATAAAATATTCAGTTAAATATTTCATTAGATAAAATGTGAGTAAAATAAAATTTAAACTATTTTTCTATTAAGTAAGATGTAGTATTGTCCTTCACAATACGCTGACTTAGTTGTTACTTGGACAGTTTTTATTTACCAAAAACTGTTTTCCTATGTTAAATGCCTATGGCAACACTTTCTTGGAAAACAAGGTATATATTAATTAAGATCACAAAGGTAGGACGTGGGTAGGACGTATGTCAGGTTACATGTTTCTGTTATAAGTTGACATGGTTGACATTTTTAAAAGAATATTTGAAAATAGTTGCTATAGCTACCACACAATGTGAAATCAGTTAAAGACAATAATAATCACAACACAATAATTTCTAATGAATAAATCTCTCCATAGTAGTCGAATCCTTTAATTGTGATGATGAATTACAATTTACTTTATTTCATGAATAAGTCGTATTGATCAAATAATAATTGATAGATTTATTCTCTGTTGGTGCATACGGGCTAGAGAATGTTGAAATTTTATATATGGTACTGTTATAACATCTAGTTGTACTCGCTCTTGTTTATTGCAATGGGCAGTACCAGAAATTTTGCTCCAAGGATTTTTCAAATTTTTAGTTTAGATGTAGAATGTTGAAATTTTGTATGTGGGATTGATTAGAGGATCGTATGTCACTTTCAAATGAAATAAGTTTAAATGAAGTACTACAATAAATGTGTATAATCTAATAGGCATACAAGGAAGAAAAATATTTGGTGTCCACATAAGGGGTGGGATTTTATAACTCCTAACAACTACAAATAAGAATTGTACCTGTTATAATAACAATTACAAACGTCAAATGTCAAATGTCACCACGGCGAAAATTCAAATTTGCAATGAATTTAAGACATTCCCACATCAGTGTAGACTTGTGAAGTGTTCTTTATATATGTATGAGTATATGTAAGTACATATCAACCATAAATAACCATTACTATTATAGAATAGCAAATATACTTTGTAGTTGATATTTGAAATTAATATCGTAACAAGTCCAAATGATAGCAATCGAAGTTATAGAATCCCATCCCAGATTTGTTTTCTGTTTCGTGACATATGTCAAAAAGACAAAGATATCCGAAGGGATATATCGGTTCTAATTTATATTTCAGGCGGCAAAATAGTTCAGAGTTAATGAATCAGTATGTACGTTACAAAGATTGTTTATAATATTATCATCCATTATTCGGTATGCCCATTTTACAGAATTTTATGCGAAATTATTTCTGCATTTCAATCAAAGTGGTAGAAGATGAATGTTACCTTCATACTCTGAATCCTTCTTTGACTTGGCTTTACATGATGTATTTCCCGTTATAGCCCGGGGGTCATGTCGCCCGCACTGTAACCGGGTCTTTACACACAGCTCGTTATTTTATAGGTGCAGTTGACGAGTCTTGCAGCAAGTGTAAGACCACTTGTATTTTATGGGCACTTACGACAAGGAGTAAATTGCACCGGTTACGTGGGATGCGGTTAATTGGGTGGTCAGGGATGCTTTACGTTATCATGTGCTTCACCAGCAACAAAAAATTAATGTGGTTGTATATTTACTATCATTTATAGTTCTTCAGATCTTGTTTTTTGTCTTCATCATGACACTTCATCTGTGGTACATTTCTATATTGAACAGAGTTTTAAGTACTTAAGGTAATTATTTCGTGACAAGTTTAACTTGCATTTTAGTAGGGTAGGTTATCAACTACAACCACTGGAGGGATGGCTAATAGTGGGTTCCAAATTACTCGGACTTCTGAGAAATAACCTCAGATGTCACATAATTCATTATTAATTTTTGTCACAAAATTAGCAAAATTACTATATTGTTATAAAAACATATATATTGCCATCCCCCTATGGTTGTGTATTTACTATCATTTATTGTTCTTTAGATCTTGTTTTTTGTCTTCAACATGACACTTTATTTGTGGAACAACATTTCTATATGAGGGGTTTAAGTATTTAAGGTAATTATTTCGTGACAAGTTTTACTTGCATTTTAGTAGTGTAGGTTATCAACTGCAGCCACTGGGTGGAATTACAGCTAATAGTGGGTTCCAAATTACTCGGACTTCTACGAAATAACCTCAGATGTTACATAAATCATTATTAATTTTTGTCACAAAATTAGCAAAATTACTATATTGTTATAAAAACATGTATATTGTCATCCCCCTATGGTTGTATATTTATTATCATTCATAGTTCTTCAGATCTTGTTTTTTGTCTTCATCATGACACTTCATCTGTGGAACAACATTTCTATATGAGGTGTTTAAGTACTTAAGTTTTACTTGCATTTCGGTAATGTAGGTTATCAAATACAGCTTATAGTGGGTTCCGAACCACTTGGACACAGTGGTTTTTATACTTTACAATCATACAACAAAAAATTAATATGGTTGTATTTTTACTATCATTTATAGTTGTACAGATCTTGTTTCTTGTCTTCATCATAACACTTCATCTGTGGAACAACATTTCTACATGAGGGGTTTAAGTATTTAAGTTTTACTTACATTTTAGTAGTGTAGGTTATCAAATACAGCTTATAGTGGATTCCGAACTATTTGGACACAGTGGTATTTATAGTTGGATAAAAATTGGCGATGTTGGAATTACGAATATATTAAATTTAAATATTTATGTATATTACATTATAGATATTTTGAAAATTTCATAAAACTCAATCAAATATGCGTGTTCGGTACACAATTATCTGTTTAACTAATGGATCAGTATGAAATTAAAAATTTACATTTTAATTTAAACTACAGTATGATCATAAAAGATAAAAAAGCATCGAAATGAAATCAATGATGTCTTATTAAAAAGTATATAGTAAGGCATACTGTATTCATGTAACAATAATGCTACATTAGAGCAAAACGACGCGATCAAACAATTTTATTTTCTCTGTTTTTTTTTTTGACTTTCGATATCTACATTTAAAATCTACGTCATCAAATTCGTCAAAAAGATTAATTTCTTTTCGGCCGAAATGTCCTTATTCTAATCATGCCTTGGGCGTCACACTCATCTTCATCTGATGAGTTATCGATTAATCTAGGTAATAAAAAGTTCATTCCACAATAAAGATATTTTTTTAATTATTTAGAATAGATAAATACTTCTCTTTTAATATTTGATGCTAAAATAATAGTATAATAAATATATAATAGTTTTGATATATAATCATATTTTTTTTGACAAATCACTGATGAATCCTTAAACCTGTTACTGAACCTAATTTCGTTCCATAAATTATTGATTTCTTGAATCCAGAACACACAAATTTCTAAATATTGCAGCCAATCATTTTTTTCACAACAAAACTAGTCAAAATGAATACACGTATCATCAAGCGGATAGTTCCGTTAAAATCTGAAAACCGAAATTATTCGCGATTACAATACTTTCTTTACTTCGCACAAGAAAATAAAGAAGAGTCGGTTATACTTCTTTGATAATTTTACATAAAACAAACAAAAAAAGCATGCAGGTAATCCATGAAACTATTGTTGTCTGTATTTAAATATTCTCCTTATAAGACTTAAACTAATTTACTCAAGAAATTCCTTCTTTGTAGCTACTTAACTCTTAACGACTTCAACACTATTTCCTTCATCACATCAACCTCTATTTTCTAAACCGCTTACCTCTACATCCTATTAACTTTAAGCCCTTTGAAAACAAGAACAAATACCAACATCGCTACTTTTATTTTCCTCTGTGATATGACGATGTATAATGTTCGGTATCAGAAAGAATTAAGCGCTATAATTTACATTTACTGCTAGCGGCTGCCGCCGACAACCAGTGGCGTAGCACACGGGGCGTAAGGGGCACTTTACGACCCCACTACTCAAAGTTTAAACCCTTGAAATGTGATGATTGCGCAAAATTGTTGTTTTGGCCGGCAAAGATGAAGTAATGTTTGTGGAAAATTATGATCTATGGTGGTAGTCAACATAGAGTAGGTTTCGAATTACTGAGATATTGCGGTATTTTATTTCGTTAATAGTTGGAAATGTTGGGATTTTAACTTCAGATCTAACACTCCACTTAATAGACACATAATTTTGACTAAAAGTTTTTAACGTGAATCTACAACGTCTACAAATTTCAAAGAAACGTTAGCCTACAAATTTTACAAGATCTTGCACCATTTTTGATACAATCATAATTGGCTAGTATCAAACAACAAATTGATTGAAATATTGTGTACGATCGTAAATGTGTTGAAAAAACAGAACCCGTTCTATTTTTCATACAATCTGTCATTCAATTTGGCTGTGAGCATTCTCATATATGAATTTTGTGCGATCTCACGCGTTTCTAACGTATATTTGCTTTTATTGTATGTTGTGTGGTTATAGAAAACTTAGTGTTATTACTGGTAAAGTTGTAAGTATTGCAAACTTCAAATGTAAATGAATTTATGGTTAATTTTTCTTGACACATTAACATATTCAAGGAAACTGCGCAGAATCAGAGCTCATATATTGTTCAAAAAATTGCATTAGCATCATACATTCGTCAAAATCTAATAAATTTTGGTTCAAGGTATTGTACCATTTCTTGTATTATTTATTGTGCCATATATAGGTTACTCTAAAACGGCATTAAAGTGCGTCTGAGTTATATCAGAAGCTTAAAACTGAACTAAACTAATTTAAAATTAAACAAATTAAACCGATTACATTGCAACTTCTGTCACGAATGAACTAAAGCTAAAGGCCATTTTAGACAATATCTTGTATATTTATATTATTGTAAAATATTGTTATGAAATTTAGGTTGTTTGTTGACCGGATCTCAGTGATAGCGTATCAAAATAGGGAGGACGGTAGTTAAGGGTTAATTTAAATATTTAAATTAAATTTCCATCGTATCCCTATTACATTTATATATTATCTAGGAACAAGACGAAACAGGAGGGAGAGTGGCAAAGATACGTCGAAGCGGCGGATAGCCGGCTGTCCGTTATCGAAGCCGAAGCCGGAGAGAAAGAATGGAATCAGAATCGGCGGGAGTCCATTGTAACTCATACGCCTGCTCCAAATGCTGGAGCAAGCATTCCGCCCAGATCACTGACTTGTAATAACCACGAGGACTTACATACATCACACACGGGCGAATCAAAATATATACTACATGTGGCGCAATTGGTCAGCGCGTTTTGACTCGAATTGGCTATGAGATCTAGGGTTCGATTTGTAAAGTCGTGAGCTACTAACCAAATATAGTAATTATTGAAAATGTATACTAACATATAAGGGGCCGATTTTTCAAAATTTCCTTGGGGGCAAAATTTGTAATAATGCTTTAAATTTATCATTAATGAATTACAAAAAACTTGATGTGGACACCACATGACTTTCTTGTACCCTTGTACACCTATTAAATTATATGCATTTTTTGTTGCACTTCATTTAAATTTAATTCATTTCAAAGTGAAATACGATGCACCAACCAGTTTACATACAAATCAATATTCTACGACTAATTATTTTTGAGATATGCTAGATTCATATACTCTATTTTCTACTGTTGAACGTTGAACCTCAGGTCATCAATTGCAACCATGTGATTAAAATCTATGGGGGGAAGGGGGATTGATAACATAATCTTGTCGGGTGAAATAGTGTGATTTCCGAAGTTATAACTGTCAAAACATGTACGAAGAGTTGTATCATCACACAAAGAAGCACAAATTTCAAAATCACTGTTATCAATGACAGGAATGACATGAATGACATATTCAAGTTTTACTTGAAAATATGTTTTCGTGGTTACGCTATTGTTCCTATTTCAATTTTGTCTTTAGTTAGACGCGGATAGTTATATACTTCGATCGACGATAATGTGAGTGAGTAAAAGTCCCATGTATGCCATGCGTATACGACAAAAATGAAAAATAAAAAAATTAATGACGTGAGTATCAACTGCGAAAAATAAAATATATGTAGGTATATACTTATACATATATACTACTCAAAATGGATCCAGGAAAGGCCAAAATGGATATTTCTGTTGAAATCTGAAAACCTAAATTTTTCGCGATTACGTAATATATTTTCTTTCCTTCCTACAAAAAAGTAAAAATAAATACTGTAAAGGGATAAAGGAGCAGTAAAAAATTTAATTTTCAGTGAAAATGTCGAACGTCAAGCTTCAAATATAGGTGACGAGACGTCTGAACAGCTCGACAGTTATTTCCTCCTATCAACAGTGAAAAATATTTTACCATGCCAATAATGTAAAATGCTATAAAGCTCGCAAAATTTAACATTGTAAAAAAACAGCTGCACTACAATCGGTAACGAACTTGAAAATTTTGTAAATAAAACAAACTTGTTATTTAATTAATTTAAAAATATAGATATTTTTTATATTTTATTATTTCGTACATAAACTATTGAAGAATACAAATACGTATAGCACATTGAAAAACAATACAAGAAATATAAGTAGGTACATATTGTGTTTCATTACTTTTGTATATAAAAATCTTGTCTTGGTCATAATTTCTTGTCTTACATATTAAAACGTAGTCAGGGATTCCCCTATTCGCAAATGTCTTTGAATATATAATAAATTAATATTTGTATCATATAATCATTTTTTGTTAAGAATATCTCAAAGAATATAAGAATTGTAGAAAATCTTGCACTTTTCTTACAAGACAATCTTGCCTTGTTTTGCTTTGAAATTTGTAGCTCTTCTCTTGTTCTTATCTTGTATTTTTGCAAGACTGAGGCAAGAACTAGAAAAATACAAGACTCTCGTGAAACACTATTAATAATTAAAAGTATGTGACGTAAGTTTCATTATGAAGTTAAATGTAATTGTGTCCTTCGATATTTTACCTACGACAGTTTAAATTGATATTAATAGTATATTGTGTTATTAAGAGTAAAAGTGATACTTTGTGTGGTCAGTATGGAAGTTTGCACGACGAGCGAAGCGAGTCGAACAATTGCATGCGAGGCACACAAAGGCACTTTTACTCTGAATAACACATGCTATTTTTTCTTCAAACGTAGAAATTTTTAAAAATAAATTACTATTTGACATTGAATATGTAGGTTACCTGTCAGTTATTCCTAATTTTTAGTAACTTTATTCTTAGGTTATCTAGTTTTTATAGTGACATTTAGGGCGATATTACAGATTTCTATTGTACAACTTACTTCTTATTGGCTGATTCTACATACGGCGGCGAAGAAACTAAACGGCGGCTAGAATAAAAAAATATATTACGCCGGCGTTGAAATTAAACTTCAACCTTGTCAATCACGTCACAGAAGATGTCACTTTTATGACGTTTGATGAAAAAATAGATTTTTCATTTAATGTTTGACGTAATGAGAAACAATGAAATGATTATCTTATTTATTTTTATGGTTACTTCGTTTGTTTGTTCGAAGAAAAACACCTTATAGTTATGTTATTTCCCCTCAGTTTTAAAGATAATACAAGTGAATTTGAGTTAAATAATGTTCCATAGGACATAGATAATATAAATTTTGATTGAATTTCAATTTTTGTCTTATAAAATAAATAATTCATATTGACACTCAGTGCCATGAAGAAACTCTTAATGACACTGACATTAGTGCAGTAATTACTTATATTATTGCACTGTCGTAGATAAAGAACTATTATATCATTATACTTTATTTAACTTTAAAAATCTCATCGAAAATTTAATAGTTGTTCTATACCCTAGTACCGTTTTGGACAATTTGAACGTTCCGCGAATTGAATTCTATTATATGTAGATTCCTCTAATAAATTTGACGAAGTAAAAAAGTGAATATTACTTGCATTTTGTAGCGGCACGCCTTTCCTGGGTGTACCCGTGCGATGTCATAGGCGTGTTGATTTACGCCGTCTTCTCGATAGCTATATCACAATATCAATATTCATGTTGTTGGCCTATAAATCCTCATCTATGTGTAAGGGCGTGTGCTCAATATTTACGGACATGAGTCGAGTCGCGGAGATAAAAATCTCCAGGAATATTAATAAGATTAGTGACGAATGCTTGGGAATGCAGCGCTAGTTGCTGCTTTCGAAACTCGATCACTAGATAACTTTTTCTCCTCTGATTTAATTAAACTTAGGTGTTGGAATTATAGCTATGATTCGGTTTTGTTAATTTAGATTAAATGATTATTATTCATAGAGTTATCAACAATATCATCAACAGTGGCGTAACTAAGGGGGCATGGGGCCCAAATTTAACTTGCCCCCTCCCTCTTTTACAACTCTAGTTACGTCATTGTTCATCATCTTTCTATGACTTGTTAGAAAGTTTTCTTTAATATTGATGCTTATTATTAAAAATTGGTTTGGAACAATTGATTTTCAATTTTTGTTTCCAAAGCACACTTGACCAAAATGAATAAAATCAATAATTTTCTAATTTCTTAGTTTATTTTTATTTTAATTATGTATGTGTTTAATATCATTACAAAGAGAAAAAAATATTTATTTAACAGTACTAAAGACTACTTTGAGTCCTGTATGAAAATTGAAAGTTAGCATGAATTTCTCGAAAAAGCTACAAAAATTTTGAGAATTCCTCGTAAAAAAGTATCTGTAGAATGTGCAAAATTAGAAATTTTTATGAATTGCAACAAGAAATTTATAAGTCAAAAAATAAATTTGCCAAAATCAGTTTTTTCCTCATATCTAGTCTAGTAAATTTATCAAAATAAACTAACTCTCGAAAAAGTTCAGTTTCTGGATTAGTGACACAAATAACTATTTTTGATTGAAATATTTTAGTATTTCCATACTGAACAGCAGAACTCAGATTTTTAAAAATTTAAGTGAGTTTATACTGGATAAATCCCATCACATAAATTTTAATTCAAATGACATCTCTTTCCAGTTTGAATTCCAATTTTAATCATTTTTGACCGAATAAAATTTTAGTTACTTTGTATACACACTCACACACACACTCACAAACATTATAAAAATGTTAATATCGGATTGTAAAACCAGGGAAGATAAAAAATCATTGTCAGTTTTGCCAATGTGTTTGTTAATAATTTCATTAATACTGTAAACCTCATTAATTATAAGTCGCTATTAAACCTGACAGTGAACGTACCATTCAAAACACGTTCTGCGCATGCCTAAAAATTGCAGAGTAATGGTTGTTAGTTTCGTTATTTATTACATTTTAAATTGTTGTATTGATGTTAAAAGTGTAAAAATAAATATATAAACATTATAAGTATGTTAAATAGACAGTTAAATTTACAGTGTAGTGTTAATTTTCCAAAACAAGAACTGATGACTACAATTGGATAAGGTATTTAACCTATATTGGTAAAACGCAAATGTGTTTTTATATACACTCAAACCAATTAGTCTCCGTACAAAGGAAAATAGTTTTATATATTCCTTTTTTAGTTTTTTATTGAATAAATATTTTATATTATAACTTATTGTATTAATAAATTATATAATGTATTGACATTCTAAATTTGTCGTAATGAAATCGAGAAAAATCATTTTATATTAATTATAACAACTAAGTACGCCAATTTATTACTTCCCTTAAACGGTTTGTCATACTTCCCACTAATTTTCTTGGAGTTTGGGATTAATTTTATCTCATTCTTCTACCATGTATTTAGTAGTTCTTTTATATTCTTTGGGCGTCTTGTTTCACACATTTTTAAAAATAAATCAGAGAAGTTCAATGGGATTCATATCTGGAGACTGTGGAGGCGTTTTTAATTGTTGTTTACAATTGTATAATAACTAGTCTAGCAGTTTACTTGTAGTATGTTTAGGGTCATTATATTGTTGAAAGATTTAAGATTTGGACCCAATTTTTCAACACATTACATTTTTCCAAATTCTTAAAATATTCCAGTAATCCACTTTCCCAGCAATAAAAATTAAGTTTCCCATCCTTTTTGCACTCATACAACCCCATACAAATACAGATCCTCCTCCATGTTTCATTGTTGGGCATATTTTTTTTTGTTTTCATTTGTTCATTCTTCCTTTTCCAAACAATAATTCGTCCATCTGATCAAAAAAGGTTTATTTTGGTTCATCTGAAACAATTCCTGAGTTCCAGAAGGTTTCGGGGTGGTTTATATATTTCAAAAACAAAGAGTAAAGATATATGTAGGGAGACTAGTTGATTTGAGTACATTATAATCAGGGATGGAAAACGTAACGTAACGATACAAGATAACGTTATAAAAACCTTTCATTTATTAATTTTTTGTTAATAACCTAACAATATTAAAAATTAAAATGATATACTATAACGTTATTTACCGTTGAGGGAATTGTTATACAGGGTAATGACTCGAACACCCGAAAATACGGATGTAACATGTAAAATCATAGTTTCGTAATTTCCTACTTCCCTAAATATTTTAGGAAAAAAGGTTCAAATAACAGTTGTAGACCATACAATTTTGCCTGCGCACGAAAAATTTGTTTGTATTTAATGTTTAACTAAAAATTTATGAAATACAGTTTAATGTGAAATAAAAAGTTATCAAAATATATTTTTATAGAATTTACACAAAATTATAATTTAATTGCATGTAATGCACTATTACAATTGTTAATATTAATCTAAAAATGTAAATATTATATACATTTGTACATAAATTATTATTAATCCACATTTATGTTTTAGTCACTATGACTATTATTAATTTCTTTTTTTTACAAATTTTGGTAATCCACTCCTGGCACACAGCAACGTAAATGTAAATACCCTGCTGTGATACGGTAAACCGAGGGATTGAAAAGTCGAGTCATTTGCAAAAATCTTGTAACAAACTTTAATCTTATTTTAAAGTTATTAATCCCTGATTATAATTTTATTAAGTGTTAAATTTATATGGTTGTGTTGTTTTTATTTGTTGTTCAACAATAAACAACAATATTTTTTGTAAATATTTTGAGATCTGATGAGATGACTAACCAACAAAAATATAAAATTTAAATATATGTGTACAGGTTGATTGGAAGATGAAGATATTGACATTTTTTATGTTGGAATAATTCATAACAAGCTGTATATTATATAGTATAAAATAGACATTATCTGTGAATCCATCAGTTTATATTAATATTGTAATGAGTTTAGGATTTGATCCCAGACTGTTTCACACTTCCCATCGCTTTAATATGCATGAGTCCATAAGTTTATCCTTAACTATATGCTAATGGACGTATCACTAGCATAATTAAAATGCAACGATTCCTAAATTTAAATATCGTGTTCTAAACTACAGTTAAAACTCCTCAGATTTTAATGGACTTTGAATAGCGTTTTTATATCTTAATTTCAATAAGTTGTACATATAAATCTTTCAAAGATAGCTGGAAATCTATCTTTTATTCAACAAACTGTAAATGACGCCAAAGTAACAGTTAGCGAAATCAAAATTTTAAATCTACAAATTGGCACACGTGTAATAAATTCACATTTCTAATTAAAAATTAAAATGTTTTTACGTTTCAAGTGTTTTCCAATCACAGCTAAACGTGAAAAGTTCACTCTAAAATTTTTCATATACAGCCGAAGTAATCAAAAAATACTAATTTTTGGGTTAAATATTTTTGTTTCGGGAAATGGCCTATATTAATATAAACGTCGATGCGGTGATTTCAAATTTTCAAACAGAGATGTTTGCTCGCAAAGTTGCACCTCAAAAAAATGTATTTTTTGGATATATCTCTAAAATAGGGAGATATACAATGCCAGCGATTATACCAGTCGATTTTACGGGCAAAGTTACCTAAAGAAATATTTTCTTCACATATACGAACGTTCTTTGAAACGATTCGGTAAAAATTGGAAAAAAAGAAAAACTTCTATTTTCAAGAGTTAAGTAAATATCGATGCGCTGATTTAAAATTTTCAAACCGAAATCAATTATCTTTTACCATTATCGTGCAAAGTTAGACCTGAAAAAAAAAGGTTTTTCAGGAATAGCCATCTAACTGGTTAAAATAGGATGACCTCAGAAATCGATTCTACGGGAAAAGTAGAAAAGCGATTTCGGTTTTGGCCATTTACATTTTTTCCTTTTTAATAATTGGATCCGTTGGAATAAAAATCTGAAAATTGGTACACTTACGTAATTTTGCTCGTAGAATCTTTAGAAGGCTATGCTATAAAAACTTCTTTTTTGGGTTTTACTTAATCATCTCGGGAACGGTAAGAGATAATTGAAAATTTTAAATTAGCGCATCAATATTTACTGAAGTCTAGAAAATAAAAATTTTTGAGGAAAAAAAAGTTCCTTTTATTTTGTTTCCAATCGTCCTTTTCAAAGGGCAGGTTACTTTTTACTGAAATTTATTAAATATATTAATTTAGTTCGCTTTTAATTTTTGTAGGAAACATTTGATAATAAATTGACATTGACAACGGTCAGAATATATTTAGTGAGAAATATGTACGAATCAAATGAGAACTATATCTTTTTCTTTGCAAGTTTTTGAGCGATTAAAATAATTTTGTGTATTGCAATAAGGAAGAATAATAAACATTTTAATAAAATTTTCAAAAGATTATTCATTTTGAAGGGAAGTTGGAAGATATGAAACGAATGGAAATTGAAGATGGATTAGCCGTAGAATTATCTCATTTTTAAGTGAAATAAGTTTAAATGAAGTGCAACAAAACATGTATATAATTTAGCGTATAAGGAAGCCATGTGGAGTCCACATCAGATTTTTTTATCAAATAATCTTTATTCTTAAAGAAATATTTATGTAGTAAACCTTAAAAAATGCGAGGTATTCGCTGTTGCCAACCTGGAATCATTAAAATACCCTACAGTTCAAGAGTGTTCCTCAAAAGACGAATTGGACGAGTTATATGAACCGGTATATCATATGGTCCAGTCTGCCAATCTAAATGATAACCCTTTAGCGTAAGAACCAGCTCGAGAAGTTAGTAGAGCCGCTGTAGCTATCACGGGCTTCTGTTTATATAGGATGTAAGAACGGCAAGCTAAGGTGTGGTGCTTTTCGTCACAATAAATTTTCGAGAGAGACAGATTTATTTTTTGTTGATTTAATTGTTATTAACTGCTGTTCTCTACACGACATGGTATGCAGTTTTTTAACCCACTTAAAATTACAAGTGTTTTGTTTATTTTATTTTAAATATTTACAAATTTTTTGGGCTGATCACAAAAAATGTGTACAACGATTTTTTATTATTTTCAATGTAATGACTATGTACTTATTATTTTTTTCTTAATGAGGTCTTACAAAAAAATGAGTGATCCTTTTTTGTTTAAATCGAACCTACAAGTCTAATTTGTTGCTCTATATGATGTAATTCTTTTCATTAACATTTACATTTTAAAAATTATAACGTCCGTAGGTTCTGGTGTGAAGTTATCCATGTGTGGATGCCAGTGCCAGATCCCAAATATTATGGTTTGGCTAGTGATGGGTAAATTCCCGGGAACAAATATTTCGGAAAATTTTCCAGGATTTTCCTGGGAAGTTTTTGGGAAATTTTCTCAGGAATTTCTGGGAATATTTTCCGGGGAAATCGTAGGGAAAAATTACCGATAAATTTCCTCATAAAAATCAAAAGCACATCAAAATTTTTATTTCATAAAAATTAAAGAAAATTGAATAACAATTATGTTATAATCTTTACTAATACTAAAAATATTATAAATGGTAATGTGGCTGCATGTAAAATTATTAAGAATTAATTTTAATTTGTTCCGTTTCCCACTCATAGATATGATTATTAACATTTTCTCAAATATTTCCGGAAACTTCCAAAATGGAATTCCCGATTTTTTCCGGGAAATGTGTTTAGGGAAATTCCCGGGAATTTTTCCAGGAAATAAAAATATTCCTGAAGGGAAATTTTCAGTGATCCATCACTAGGTTTGGCGCGTTTGAAAGTTGGTAAAGTGGACAATCTGTAATTTAAAAGCATTGTATGGCTTTTGTGTGCCACTATATTTGCAGAAGATTATTTAATTTGTTAGTTTAGAATTTAAAACAACAGGGGTAATTCAGCTTCGTTTTGTAGGATATCAATTTTAATAGCAGTTTAATATTTATTAAAAATCAATTTGGGGATAAAATAAAAATACGGGTCTAATATTTTTTATTATGCTATTTATTAAAGCTATAAATGAAAAATCGTACAAGACCTAATTGTGTAAATAAATACTAATATCTTTTTCTTTTGTTTCAGGTAAGAAACTATTAACATGACTACAACCTATTACTCTTGCGTTAAGATCTGTAAGTCTTTATTTTTATCCAGCCAGATTCATAAATAAGATTGGGCACTAACTCGGATTAATTATACCCCTTACCCCTTGTTAACATCCTTAAATGTGAAATTATATTATTTAGTTCTAATTATCTTAGATTCCTTTTGTTATTAATTATAACCTAACAATTACCAAACTTGTTATTGTTACTGTCCAATTAATATAATAGAAAGTAATGAGACATCTTAAAGTATTACCTACTATAATACGAGTATTACTTTTCCAAACTATTCTCATAGCCGAAGTGCAAACAGTCAATTTGACAAACTTCATCTGAACTACGTGACTTTCCCGTGTCTTTCAATCTTCTGCCCCGCTATTGCAACGGGGGTAGAGCTGTAAAGATGTATGTAACGTCGATAGATAAGTTACTTGGAATATATCTAATCTATGATATTGACGAGGACGTATTCTTACAGAAAAAATATTGTAAATACAATATGGCGACACACGGTATAAATATCTCGATAAATATAGATCATTAAGTAAATTCTCAATTGAAGTTAATGTTCATTAAAAATTTCTTGCACATGCGCAAATGCAATTTACACTCGACAAAAAAGAAGATAGAGAGTTCAGGGCCGTGCCTAGCCAATTTTGCGCCCGGGGCAAATATTGTTATTTGCGCCCCAACTTCTTCTCAATAACAATAATGAGAAGAGAATATAAAATATACTAAGATACATATATTTAGTTTTTTGTATACGTATATTTATAACTAACAAAAACCTTGGTCGGGATCACACTCTACTAAAATAGTACGTAATTTATCGTCAATATGATCCGGTCAAGATGATGGATTATTATAATCAAATTTCATTAAATTATCTTCTGTAGCAAAATTTATTGGATTTTTATTATCAGTAACAGAAATATTTTCGAAAAAGGTAGATGGTCCGGCATTTATGTCAGCAGTGACAAAAGTACTTTCGGAAGAGGTGGATGGTCTTGCATTTACATCAGCAGGGGCAGAAATATTTTCTAAAGATGTAGAAGCTTGTGTCATCCATTTTTCAAAATTTTTAGCTAATTTTAATCTTTCTTCTTCTTTTTGTTTCCTTAATTTTCGAAATTCAGAGCCAGGCAGCTTCTTTGCAAGCATTACCTATCTTTAACCTATCCAGGGCTGTGCAAGTATATTATTTACTGGCTTGAATGTAAAAATATATCTGGAGTAATATACATATATTTAATTAAAAATAGAGAGTGAATAATATAATAAAACATACCCAAGTTAAAGATTTAATTTGAAATTGAAATCTATTATCACGAAATATAAATAATATAAATATAACCAAATTCAAAGCTAGAATAGAATACTCAAGTAAATATCAAATGCGCAAACACACAAAATCATTCTGCAGGTTTCTCTGACGGGAGAAATAATGATTTACGGAAAATGAAACGTTTTTATTATTTAATATTACTAAGAACTAACCGATATCTTTGTTAGCGGCCGCCACTAATTATCACGATCACATCTGCTGTAATACGTCGATTCTACTAAATTTACAATATACAAAGGCAAAAGACACTGCAGTTTGGCGTTCTGTATGAGTTTAAAAAACTACACTTAAAGGTAATAATAAAATAATAAATTTATTTCATTTTCAGTTTTTTTTGCATCTTACGTCGATTTGCGCCCCTTTGACTTTGCGCCCTGGGCCGGGGCCCCGCTCGCCCCTGCCTTGGCACGGCCCTGAGAGAGTTATTAAAGACACCAAAGTAGTTTCTTAATTTAGAGTATTATCCATGCCACTATACGTCATTGAAAATCGTCAACCCAAATAAGAATAATTTAACTAGATATCAACATTAACCTCAACATCAACAACCCCAACTGTCATTCGACTTGCGATGACAACCGATTGCTTCCGATCATCTGTTTTTAAACTTCATCGGCACTTTCCACGTTATGAAGTTTGAAATGATCATTACCTAAATGATCATATGACACATGGCTACTAAATTAAGAATTAACTGTTAATGATCATTAACTTTCGTCATTTGTCCCGTGTATAAGAAACATGTACCATAATGTACACAAAGTTGTCTATAATTTGCTTTAAATATTAAAAATTCAGTGTAATTATAATTAGATGCGGACTGGCAATGTTTCAGACAACTGGGAAATACGTTTCTCTGGTCCAGTCCCAATAGAATTTTTGGGAAATGAAAACCAATTTTATACCTATTGTTGTTTGATTTCGTCGAACGCATTTCTTTATTAGTTATTTAGTTTTCTACCGGTGATTGAATTGTTTGAGGAATTGATGTTGACGTCGATGGCTTTTCAAAAGGGAACCTCATTACATGCCAAATCGAAATTAATTTGGAATAGCTTTTTTCCGACATCTTTTGGTATGTAGGTAGAAAAGTCCAAAAGAAAAAACATTCGCTCTTTAATCGCTTGAATGAATGAGGTAAATTTTTAATCTTACATATTTACAAAAAAAAAAAACGAATAACCGTATTTTTTTAAATCGTTTCATTATTCGTAGTTTACGAAAAAAATTGGCGCAGGTAACCTCACAAAGAATATGTTCAGTTTAACGCAACTTTCAAGCTTTATATAGTATCAGAAAACCACAGTAGTCCTGGAAAATAATATTTATTTCTTAATTATTGAATAAACCGATTTACAACGACGTCCAGGCATATATCATTTTTCTTACTAAACACAGAATATACTATTATTATAACCAGATCAAGTAACCGGTTAAGAAAATCGGTTAATAAAAACCGGTAATCGATATTTTCAACAAAATCTGCGAACTTTAATTGTAATTTTAACCGATATTTTTAATGCCGAAAATACCGGTAACTATACACCAAAAAAATTAAAAACATGAACCTTTATTTTAATAATATCATTTAGCGCGAAAAAAAAAATTAAATATTTTTTTTATATCTGTTATATTTGTATTTCAATATTACTATATGGGTCATGACAGTTTCTAGAATTTATATTTTATTGAAGAGTCTTAAAAATAGGTAGTCTCTTTTGCAGCTTTAGGCATCAAGTTTACAATTGAAAAATTACTTACATTTCTCTGAATGTGGTATAGGAATTTTTGTAAATTTTCGTGTTTGATTTTGTATGCAGTACCTACAAAACATAATCGTTTTTCATCCATAGTATTATTTTTTTTAATCATTTTTTTTTATTAACCGGTTTCTGATTTTTAAAAACCGGTTTTCGAACTAAAACCGTTATTTTTATAACGTTCTCAATAGGAATGACAAAACCTGAAAATTTTGGTAGCCGGGTACCCGATATGAATACCCGGGTAGTACCGGATACTCGATAATTACTCGTTACCCCATAATTACCCGATATTCGATAATAACCTGATACCCGATAATTACCTGATACGCTTAAAATATCCGTTATTCTTTCATATTCATCTTTTTAATACAAATTTTTGTTACTTGCATATAAATTTATGAAATGAACAAAAAAATATTATTTTCTGGTATGGAAATAAAAAAAAACATTGTTATTTTATATAATATACGAGTGTATCAGCAGTATAAAATTACAAAATTAAAACTTATTACGGAAGTACATTTGATTTAATTACTTAGGAATATCTCATATTTCTATTCACAAATATCAGCATGGGTGATGTATCTGCACTCAGTCTTAATCTTCGTTCTGTTACAATGTTTCCGGCAGCTGAAAACTGTCTTTAACTGGTAACAACAGATTTTAGGTAATGGGTAGATTTCGGGTAACGGGTAATAAACGGGTAACGGGTACATATCGAGTAATCGGGTACTATTTTTGATACCCGGGTACATTATTATCGGGTAGGTTCCGGGTACCCGGGTACCCATCGTCATTCTTAGTTCTCAATATGAGTTAACCGTTAACCAGTATTTTTTCGGTTATATACCCTGATTATAACAAAATATTTTATCACACTTGGACAGATAAATAAAAACACTACACCTCACTGTTTCGTAGCGTATTTAACATACATTTTGCGCGTTTATTCCACTAAGATGTGTGCCCATATCAAAGAATTAACATGAAAGTTGAAATCCTCGCATGTAAATAAAAAAATATCTGGAAATATATACAAAATTTCATCCTACGCTCAGTGTGCCTTTGTATGTTGTGTGTGTGAGATTAGATGGAAAATAATATTGCGGACAAGGCGTAAGCAAACATAATACCGAGTTAATAACCGGAAGAATAGAGAATAAGTAATGTTTATTTTATGCTCGAAACTGCCTTTCCAATCCTCCGAGCCCCTATTTCACCCTCATTCAGCAGCAGTCGACTCATTCACACTCACATCAACCCCAGACGATGGCATTTTCATATTTATAGACAGCCAAAAATACGATTAAATTGTGGCGACGGCAAATTTGAATCTGTTTAATCATACACTTGTGGGGTGCAAGGACTATGAACCCGAATTCAAATTCTACGTAAAATTGTCCTTGAGGTGCTCTTTGCACGCCAAGTAGTCTATAAATATGCTCTCCGGCATTTGTTTCAAGTAAAATTTAGGTATTACTTCTTTATAGAAACAGATTTTTCTTATTGTTTGTCTGATAGAAACTAATTGCCAAAATACTTGAAATGGAAAAAGTAAACTGTCATTTCCAGATGACAATTTTTTCCGAAGATCATTCGGACCATTGATGTCGAAAGGTTAAATATAAAGTTTCACTAAAATCCGTTTTGTCTGATTTACAGGAACATACAGACCAAGCTTTAAATGGCTTGAAGCGACATCTGCGACTGTTACGATATTTATAACAACCAAGTATCTATGTTAATAGCTATTTCGTACCATCGTTGATGTAAACATAACTTACTTCCTTAGCAGCGTCAGTTGTAAGAGACTGTTAATATTTATTATTTGAGGACAGGTGAAAAGAAGGAAAACTTGAACTTTTAAACCGCAAGTCTAAAACGCACTGTTCTCTTTGAAAATATTATTTATTATTGGTGACGTCGCAAATACAACATAGGTACTCTCTTCTTCAAGAAATCTTAGAAAAAATGAGCTAAGATCGCCTTATGTATAAAAACCCTATAATAAAATTTTACTTATCCCCCTGCAAGCAGGGACCCGAACCATAACGAAACCATAACCGAAAACCGCACCGATATTTGAGTTTTTATGAAACCGTTACCGAAAACCGAAACTTATATTTCATTTCTTCAAATATGGAAACCGAAAACTGATACGAAAAATAAATTTATTCTGTAACCGAGAACATAACTGAACCGAAAAAACATCGGTACTAAAAAAGTGCACTACACTGATAATATTAACAATGTATTTAACATATTTTTATAAAATATTACTGTAACTAATAATAATGATTAACTACTTATATTTTAAAGCACAATTTTCATTTTCAGATCACAACTTAAAATTAAATTTCAACCGAAACCGTAATATAAACGAAAGCCAATACAATATTTTCAAAAAACTGTTACCGATAACCGAAACCGAATTTCTATAATGTAAAATCCTTTAACCGTAACCGAACCCCAACATTTTTCGGTTCGAGTCTCTGCCTGCAAGGTTGCCTTTTCGTACAAAAGTCTATAACATCGGCGATATGAATTAAATCATGTTTTACTCTTTGCGACGAAATGAGTGGACTTGAGCAGGAAGCTCTCTGCTTTGTGGGATATGAAACGACCGCATCCACCGCTTGTGCGTAAATCCGCCACTGTAAATAACTATTATTACAATTATTTTATACTTATAATTATCATTATTACAAACTATTTTCAATGTAAAAGTCTTGCATTATTTTATTTTTAAAATAAATCAAAATATCTCTAAGTCCATTAGAAAATCTGTACGCCTGCAATTATAAATCACATATAAATATTTTCCAACAACTATATATGTAACAAAATCATGTTAATGCCAAACAAATTCATGCTATACTAACATAAAACAGTCATCCTTCATCCCCTATGTTGAAAGTTTAAAATCCCTGACACTACACGTTGTAACCCCCCCCCCCCCCCTTCCTGGCGTCGGCGTCAGCGTCCCACATCCCTACTTCCTGCCCCCAGTGACCGCTGCCGTCTCCCGGAGACTTGTATTCAGATTCCGAGTCGTTGTTGATAAATAAAAAGACAAAGTTCTCAAGTTTGCCCATCACAGCCCGAGCTGTCACGGATCTATTCAGGGGGAAACAACTTTAGGACACTATAAAATAAGATTTTATTTGGGGAGGAATGAGCTGTTACCAAGGTATGACGGATGGGGAATTTGTTTGTGCAAGTAAGAAGTTGGGTAAACTGTGTCAATTGTAATGAAGATGTGGATTGGTTTTCTAATTCTTGGTTCGGATACACAATATGTGACTACAATCGAATTTCAGAATATAAAATGCAAAAAGAAAATACTTTACTGGAGTTAGTCATTTAATATCCACTAATATATTCACGTTTCGACTGTGGCTTGGTTCTTGTTCATATCCATAATTCCAGATTCTAATACACAATGGGCTATGTGACTACAATCGAATTTCAGAATATAAAATACAAAAGGAAAATACTTTTTTGAAGTTTAAGGGCCGGTTTTTCAATAACTGGTTAACTTAATCACGATTAGATTTAACCAGCATAGTTAATCATGGTTAGTGCAAAGAGCGTTTATCAATCATGTCGACATTCTCGGCTAAATTAACCATGGTTATCAAGTTTCTAATTTAGGTTGGCAAAAAAAATATACAATTGCTCTCTTCATATTACTAGATCTGTCAGTTCATTTGTATTTGTTTATTTATATTTGAAGGTTATTGTGACAGAATATAATTATGTAAAATGACAGAAAAACTTAACAGACGGGCAAATTTTTCCGATGAAGAATGTATTATTATGGTAAATTTAATTAAAGAATGTGACAAAATTATCTAAGAAAACAGATTTAATAACAATAAAATACAAATAAAATTGCTGAAACAAAATTACCGATATATTCAATGCAAAAAGTGACGTTCGGAGAAGAATTAAGGATGGAATATTAAAATTTATTTCTAGAAGAAATATTAGTACAAAATATAATATAATGAGAGTACTATATACACAAATTTATAATTGTTATATATACCTTTCTGTTGGATGACTTATAACCTCATCAATAAGTTCCAAAAAATATAGCACTGAACTTTTAGATAAACGAAACCTTTGGTAAAATTCCGCATCATCCTTTTCGTTAAATTGATCTGGTCTTTGTCTTACTGTATAGTTTTTTTTATTAATCATATGATTAATTAATTCAAAATCTTCGTCAGAAGTTATGTCATCCATTCCGGTTAAGTCGCTATCCCGTCAATTTTGACCGGTTATGAAATCACCGGTTAACAGTAATATTTAACCATAATTAGTAATTGAGAAACGCATTTGCACATTTTAACCATGATTATCTCTAACCGAAGCACTAACCGATGATTGAAAAACCGGCCCTCAGTTATTTATTAAATCCACTAATACACCGACGTTTCGATTGTAAAACAGTCGTCATCAGGGTACTTGATAACATGCAAAACATACTATCAAATATACATACATACATTCAATTTAAGTAACAGACTTACATAAATGGTATAAAATATTATCAAGTAAGTCATGTAAATTATTTTAAAGAAATATTCGTCAAACATATATAAAACAAACACACATACATTTTGCTTAACAGTTATTAACCAGCTAACTTATACAAGAAGATTCTAGTTGAGTAACAGTCAAAAATTGTAAAACTAAAAACCTACCGCTAACTAGTCATCACGGGCCAGAGAACAGCAAAACAAGATTGTACAACTAATGTAAAGCTAATTAAATATCACAAGAAATGTAACTACAAAGGGAATAAACTATTATAACAATTATCCATAACGTTTTCTGAAAATCCTAGTTAACAGTGTGTTGATCCCTCTGAATTCTAAGTTCTCATGCATATATGCATGTTATTTATTTCTGTCAGAGTTCTGTCAAGTTTTCCCAGTGTCAGCACGAATTCTCGACTAAGTAAATATTGTTGAATCATAAACAGATCCAACCCATCTATAAACTAAATTTTTAAATTTGCATTTTGAATTACAAATTAACTGCACATCTATGGAAAAAAGCCCTATTTCTATAAATTTCAGGCTTTTTACACCCCGGTGAAATTATTACATAATATAAAAAAAAATGTACATGAGTACAATTCATAGTACTGTAGCGAACCCAGGGTCGAGGCGCGGGCGGCGACCGCTAGCGAACAGGTCAGAACACGTCCGTCCGCTCCCCATTGTTCTGATTTACAAGGAATCAAAGAATATTCTAGAATGAAGTGTTTTAATATAAATACCCTTAGCAAAATATCGCGAGGACAGTCTTGTATCGATACGTGTAGTGAACAGATGGTGATATAAATAAATAGATAGTGATATAAATAAAGAGTAATATAAATATTGTTGAAATAAATATGGCGAGTTCTAATTGTTTAAATAAATTATCTTAGTGTTTAACTCTTTATTGATATATGTTAGTCTTAAATTAGTGTTTATATTTGTTAACTCTTAGTGTTAGTTATTTTTCGTTATTCTTTATAATTCATATTTCTTTAATTAAACTTAGTTATATAAATATTAGTGTTTTAATCAATTTTACACTTCACCTAAATAAATAAAACGTTACAGTACCAATGCAGTATGGAACACGACTAATATTGTAAAATTTTTGAGTTATAGGCTAGTCGTTTTTGAGTTACGCGAAAAATCTAAAAAACCCTTCGAGTAAAGTGCCCTTTTGGCACTGCCGATTTCAATAAAAAAATAGGTACACAATTAGATGTTACAGCAATCCCACATACAAAATAACATTCTACGATTAATCGTTTTTGAGTTATGCGAAAAATTCAAAAAAAAATCGTCGAGTGAAGTGCTCTTTAAACAACCATCTTTATTTCCTTACTTATTACTTAAATAGCTATAATTCACTTCGAAAGGAATGGAAACAATTTTGCATAAATAGAATTGGTTTTGGTCAAGACGCAAATATCTATATCCGTCGCCTAAAAGTCGTAGGCAATTTTTCCTTTTAAAAGATGGTGTATTAAATGGAAATGAATAATTTTCTGTAGTGGTTACCTAAAAATAAATATTTTTGTACCTCAATTTATTCCATATGTATTTCTTGTAGTATGTGGATACAACATCTCTAACTGTATTTAATAAATCAAAGAAATGACTGACATAAATCGTAAAAACCTTCTTTGTCAAGTTAAGTAAATATTGCCACATATGTGAAGATTAAAATAAACACCTGTTCATTTTTCATCTGCTCTTCGTCAGTTAAGCAAACTTGTTAATCGCCGGCAATTTCGCAAATTAATTCGCAATAATTGGTCTGTGGTATGATGCGCATCTGTGACTAATGTGAACATTTGCATACGGGTCGTCGGTGATTTTTCCAAACACACCAGTCATTTGTTTAGCACGGCTGCCTGTGATCATGTAGTCGTTTTTCACGAGGAACACAAATTGAAATTATCAACAGGGATATGTAAGCAATGAAAGGTGATTTGTCAACTGCTGGATTAATTGTTTTGAGGTTGCTGAGGTAGTTTACCAAACAATGGATCTTTTGTTTTATTGTTAAATAGCAAAACGTTAAAGATATCTCTGTAAGTTAGATATTATTGCCGATGTAATGACTGTTTAACTATAGTATGTTTCTATGATTTTACATGTGATTCAAACCGTCAAAGGAAAAAGGAGGATTGATGACATCATCTTTGATGACGTGTGATTTTCGAAATAATAAATTGTCAAACTATCTTAGTCAAAGGAAGTTATAGATTAAATTAACGAAACTAGCAACACAAATAGATAATGAAGCACAAATTGCTGATACCAAAAAAGTAAATATCGATGCGCTCTATTACGCTTTTTCGATTTTATTCTGTCGCTTTATTATCTAACTTTTAATTATTTTCAAAAACTATAACCCTATATTAAAGTTGTGTAGAGTTAACACAAACCAAACAACATTATTAAACCATAAATTATGTTAACAAATGCGAAATATCAAATTTTCAAACGGAATATAATTAGATCTTTTCGTGCCTGATATATTTGGCGTCAAAGTTGCACCTCAAAAAAGTTTGTTTTTTGGCTATATCTCTAATATGGGTAGAGATACAATCTTAACGATTATACCAGTCGATTCTACAGGAAAAGTTTCATAAAGAATTGTGTTCTTCGCACCTACGTTCTTTGGAACGATTAGGTGAAAAATGAGAAAATCGAAAAAACTTAAATTTCAAAATTTCTTCCAGGAATTTTTTTTCTCCAAAACTTTTCATTTTCTTGACTTACATTAATATCGTTGCGCTGATTTCAAATTTTCAAGCCGAATTGAATTATCTCTAACCGTTCTCGAGATATTCGTGTTCAAAGTTGAGTTTTAGCAATACCTAAAAAAACAGGTTTTTTAGGTATACCCATTTAAGGATTAGGTTTACGACTTCAACGACCTCACCAATCGATTCTACGGGCAAATTTACGTAAGTATACCAATTTTTAGATTTTTATTGCAAATGATACAATTTGTAGAAAGCAAAAACGAAAATCGTCAAAAATCGAAAAAAATGCCTGATGAACTCCTTGCGATTTTTTCGATTTTTGGCTATTTTCAGTGTTTTCCATCTAGAAATTCTATCTGTTGAGATAAAAATCTGAAAATTGGTACACTTATGTAATTTTGCCCGTAGAATCGAGTGGTGAGGTCGTCGAAACCTTAAACCTAACCATTTAAGTGGTATACCTAAAAAACCTAATTTTTAGGTATAACTTTGAACTTTAATATCTCAAGAACGGGAAGAGATAAAAGAATTCTGTTTGAAAATTTGAAATCAGCGCATTAGTATCTACTTAAATACAATAAATGAAAAATTTTGGAGACAATTTTTTTTGTGGCGAAATATTGAAATTTAGGTATATGTAGGCAAAACATTTCTTTACATAACTTTTCCCGTAGAATCCAATGGTAATATAGTAAAGTTAATATCTCTACTCATTTTTGCAATATACTCAAAATACACACTTTTCTGAGGTACAATTTTGAGAACAAATATCTCGGAAACGAAAAGAGATAATTAAATTCTGTTTATAAATTTGGTATAAGCGTAAGTAATTCTTTAAAAAATATTACAAACAAAATTTTGTAAAATTTGAAAATTTTCGAGCTAAAAATTCGATATTTTCAAATATTTTCGGGTTTACGCAAAATACATCATCAGAAGCTTTGGGAATTACTTCTATTATTATTTCTACGTTGGTAAAATATAATAAAAAAGGTTTCATTGTAGATTTGTAACTAGGATTTATTAAAAAAAAACTAATTGGGTTGGGTAAAATACGAAGAACGCTAGTTCTGGGTTTCAAATCGGACCGTCGCCTATCTTTAGCCAAATAAAAATATCGTTATGCTACCAATGAAAATATAATCTGAAAAATGAATATTCCCGATTTGTTCCCCTTAAAAAGAACCAACAATTCAGTCCTAATAGCTGATCATAAAACTGTTGTGTCTGGATCTGGGTCGTAAAACAAAGTGCCGAAATAATAAAGCACGGGCCACTTTGATCCGTGATTCATTCAGGTTTGGTGGCACACTTCAAATGTCATTCGCTACATTGAATTTACGCTTCTCAGGCGACGCCACAACAGCGCTGTTGACGCCAGAGGTGACGGTAAACCGAACTAATATCACACACACAGACAAACATAGCCTCAAACTTTTTCTTTATTATTTTCTTTTCATGTCACTAACTAAATATTTGTAACAAGTTTATATTTTAATAAAAATAAAATATATTCAAACATACAGGCACTCAGTACTGATGTGGAGAAGGCTTATTTTATAAACATATGCAAACTTTTCTTTTGCTACTGTCATTTCATTACAAATTCTTATTTATTGCTATAGATTAACTAAAATATAGAGTGTAGCAGAAATAATTGATAATTTTTTTTTCCGAAAACCCATTATTTTTACCACCTCATAAATTAACCAGTCGTTTAAGTATTTTCATAATAATTTGTTCCAGTAGCAAAAAAACAATGTTAAATAGATGTGAATTGTCAAAAAAATTTGATATTAACAAATAAATGGATTAATAATTATTATAAAAGTTATACTCTTTACGAATAGCGAGTACACACCCATTATGCTTTATATGTGAAAATCATAGATTAAGGAAATATATTTTTGTACTCTTAGAATAAAATCTGTTGATTAACGTGCAAGAAATTTTGGAATAACACTCCTTACTTCTAAAGCATTTATTAAAAACTGTGTTTATAATAAAAAACATCTATTTACGCAATAAAAAAATTGAATTAATTTCTCTTAAATATTCCAAATATATAAAAAACAGGGCATTCAAGATATGGAATAATATGATTAACAACTATATGCAGAATCAATAAATGGTATTGTATTTATGTTTATTTTTGAATTAATTTTAGTTACATTGATTACAAATCAAAATTTTGTTTAAAAAAAATAGAATAAAAGAATTTCATGTGATACTTGACAAAATATAGATTCTCAAATAAATGCCACCAAAAAACATAATAATCTAATATTACTAAAAAAAAATACTAGATTTTGTAAATACTGGCGACATCTATGATTGGTTTGGGAAAAAGTTTTTCAAATACTGTCTCAGCCCTCTGATGAAAATAAAAAACATGCCTGTATAATTATTTCTCCATATTCTAAATAAATAATATATCTTCTACCATAGGCAAAAACTCAACTTCTTAAAGATGTGCGACAAAAAATTACTAGCAAACAGTATTGCTTTTAACGAGTTCTACCTATGGTTAAACTTACTGTATTTATTTATGTAACATCCTGTATATTTTAATGAACGTGTATTCAGTACTAATGTGGAGAATGCTAATGAAGGAAGGAAGTTAAATTTTTTAAATAGAAACAGTGCTACAAAGTGAACCGAATTTATAATTAAATTTTAAAAATTTATAACAAAATTATTGTCGTGTTCCGGGTCCTAACTTGATGCTTCCGGAATCTTGAAAAATGACTCCCCAAAAGTTGGAATTAAGTTTTAACATAATTATACACTTTGTACCCCAAATTATATTCTGAATAAAATTTAATTTCACAAAAGAAAAAAACTTTTCACATTAGAATTGCAATTTCTTTATTTTTATTAAAAAACAAGCGGGCAGCGATGAAAACAATAATAAATTCATCTAACCTCAAAGTTTTAATAAAAACAAAGGATATCTGGGTTGTTTTTCCCGACTTTCCAATGCTTTTATTCTATTGTTACTTTTATTTTTACTATTTTAGCACGATTTTCCTAACTTCTTTATATGATAACGATAATTGAATGTGATAAGGAAAATATGACAGTATTTTTAATTTAACTGTACACCACAAAAAATTGAATATTTATGTCTTTCATTAGAGTTTGTCCCCAATAATTTGTGTTTCTATACGTTAACTTAATCTACCACCCTTTTCTATAATTTATCCATTATTATATTTGTATTGTAATTATTTAATTGATTTATTATGCTCAAAAATGTTTTTATTTTAACATAATTCACATAGCAAAGGTTATATTAAAATCCTGCTAGTTATGACATTTGTTTACTTTGGTACGGTAAGCAAGGTAAGCATGGCAGAAGGGCGCCAAGATGTGAGGGGCGCCGTGCCTGCAAAATTAATAAATAAAAAAAAATCGAAATTGAAAAGTTATTGGTAAAAATTAATAACTGTTTTACATTTATCCTATATTTATCAATTTATTTATTTAGCGTATGACATTTATAGGGAAGCGATTATGTATAATTATCTAAATCCATATTTCTCTAAATTGATTGATTGGTGGGTTGATTATTTATAAAATCTTTATAAGAGGTACACGAATTATACCTGTATATATAATTCTGGCGCTTCCGAATATATAGGTTTTACCAAAAATAAATTAAATTTACCAATGAAAGTGGACAGTTTAAAAAAAATGTCTAAAAAGGGCGGTCATTTTATAAGTCGTCAGTCCTGTTGAATATACTAGAACCACTGGTTTGATATGTTTTTAAAATTTTATTTACTTTATCTGCTTTTAATAATTAATTACAAATATTTTACTATTATAAATTAAGCTAAACTAGTTGCACTAAAAATGTTTCAATACGTAGGTTGTCCCAAATTAATAATTTCTTATAAAATATTACAAATAATACTAAAACTTTCTAAAGGAAAAGCAAACATCTGAAGTGGTATATTATATTATTGTCCAAAATTCAGCACCATGTCTTAAACTTTCTGCAAATACTGCGTGTGATTCAAACTTGAGTAGTGTGAATATTAATCTTATGTGCTAAGCACTTCTAATGATGCAATAAAAACTTCTCCATATTTCATTGAAATTGAGCAAGCCTTCTTAATGATCCCATTTATACGAATGTATCAACGCAATTATCAAATAAATAGCTATAAATTCCACTCCCAAACTAGATTCCAAGTTTTTATACCATCATTAATCATATTTCTATCACTCTTCGTATTAACGGCAAATTACGTGGGCAGTTAAGCTAACATTGTCAAATCCAACACGATGATTACAGAGTACGAGAAATACTAATCATAGAGAACGGAGTCGATCTAAAGTAGTCGGCCAATAGAGGCGAGGTTTCCGAGTAAAAGTTGCACAGAAACTATCTGTTCACACTTAAGCCAATTAATCATTTTTAGATTAGAAACAGAAGCACAGTTATTTAAATAAATAAGCCCCAGTAATTGGATCATGTCAAATTTATTTTGACGTTTGAAATATCTGGAATTATAACACCTCTTTCAATTTTAATAGGGACATCAAAAATGAAATGTGGTCAGAGTAAATCTATATTTATTTATATTTCAATATCTTAATACCCTATACCTATATTGTTGGTTATTTCTTCGGATTTATTTGGACTTTATTTGGGCATTACTTAATAAATTTATATTTTAATTAGTGTTGCCGTCTAGACAAGATTTGACTAGTCTATTTCTAAATTAAAAATTCTTGTTTAGATATAATACTCTCGATTGTTTCACTACACAAACCTGCACATATGCTTTAGACTAGGAAAGGTAATTCTTCGGCAACGTTCTTTTTTTATTTTACAATCACTGTTTAAGCTCGGGTGGAACAAGCTTCGCTTAAAATATTTATATTTCAAAAATTTAAAAGTTTAATTAATCTAGAGTCTTGAATATTGTCTAGAATTTTCTCGTCTTGATCTAGAATAAGAAAGTCTTGTCTTGTCTTTAAATGTCAAGACAATACTTTTGCCAGTGTTGTCTTGATAATCTAGAATCTAGAAAGCTTAGATTTAGACGGCAACCCTAGTAATATAAATTAGTTTTTTTAATGTTTTTATTTTGTAATTATATATTACTTATACCAAGATAGTTGCTCATTCGAGACTTAGACATTAAAAAAAAATCTGATGTGGATTCCACAAGACGTCCTTATACGCTAAATTATACACATTGTTTCCTGCACTTCATTTAAACTTATTTCACTTGAAAGTAAGATCATTTTACTATCAATCATTCTTCAACTTCCATTCGTTTCATAACTTCAAACTTCGAAATAGATCATCTTTTGACAATTTGATCGAAATGTTTGTCACTATTCCTTATCGCATATTATTACTGTACCGACTTGCCAAAATGACATGGACAATTAGATAATATATAATTATGGCGTCATATCAACTCATACAGATTTGATCACGATTCACGAAATCGTTGTTGATAAGAGAATTTTATAAAATAATTTCATTTTCTGAACCTGGTAAACTGTTGAACAAACCACGTATATTACGAATTATACAAGGCCTTCGATGCTACAAGCTAAGGAATTCAATTGACATCTGCGACGATTATGATACTTATAGCAGTATAACAGTATAAAATGTATTAATTATATAAGAAATAGTAATTTCAACATCATCTTTATTTTGTATTTATTCGATTTTATAAACAGATACGCTGTAATATGAACAGCCTCAGATTTTTTGTTTACGATTGGAAGATAGTGTATTTCATTAAGAAAGTTGTTCATCGCGCTAGAACCGGAAGAATAAATTTCCGGTTGTTTTTCTCTTTTTTGGGACAAATATTTATTGAATTGCAAAGTGCATATAATTTTCCCCCTCCTCACATACATATGTAAATGGGCCGTTCAGAATCGTGTATGCAGCAAAAAATCTATGGCCGATAGAGTCGGCTGAAGGATATCTAAGGCGGCGGTGAAGGAATATTTTAACATGCAGTTTTTTCTCTGACTGCTCTGTAATTTATCTTTCGCCGCGTTTGTTTTTCTTGCTTTTTATAGCGGTTTTTAAGAACAGTTTAAACGGTGAAGTGTCACTATAAAAAATATTTTTTTTACAAGTGTCAGTAATTTAATTTAGGTGAAAAGAAGTCACAAACATGTTTTATCTGTTGAGTAGGAAACGGAAATATATATTTCACTTTGGAACAATATTTTCACCAAACGAATTGTGAAAAATTTCTGTTTTTTATCATAGAACTTGTTTACCAAACGGAACCATTATAACTAATGTGAAGAGTGTAATATGTTAGGCCGAAACCGAAAACTTTTTCAAAATTGACTGAATTACAATAATTTCAATCCTTTAACATTAAAAAGTACTTTGCAATTTTCGGATAAGCTCTATACCCGGATAAACAGACAAATTCCTTCATTTGACAGTACTGTTCTTTATTTAAGACTGGATACCCAAGCCAGTTAGAAATTAGTGGCAGGAATCCTAATCATTTGCCAAGATATATTAAAAACTTCAAGAGAATCTTTAAAACTTTCGTAGAAATACCATAACTTCTACGAGACTTCCAAAATTTCCAAAAATTGCGTGAGATTCCCATGAAACTTCCAAGACTTTCATGAAACTTCCAAGACTTCCATGTAACTTTCAAGATTTCCATGAAACTTTCAAAACTTTCATGAAACTTCCAAAACATCCATGAAATTTCCAAAACTTCCATAAGACTTCCAAAACTTCCAAAGGAATTTCATGGATTGTACACCAAACTTCCGAAGTGGTTAACCCCTCGTCTTTTTCTAAACATCAAATAATTCTCAAATATTTACTACGTCATCAATACCAGACACAAATTCTGCAATTTTTATTATTAAACAAGAGTTTAAAGACGACTCCTGTCATTTTTAAATAAATAACATAAAATACATAAAATAATTGCTTAGTACCGCTAATCACAAGTGAATACGAAATCATAGTGAAGCGTCTTTAAGTTACTCATTGTAGCTTTTTTTAACGTTAGAGATGAGATCATAATACGGAACAGTATCTCTACAAATGGTAGTTTGGTAATCTTTTATTTTATTTAATAATCAAATAATATCTTAAATGTTAAGAAAGACACTCGATTTCCGTATTTAATATAATTTTAATTCAACTATTAAAACCTAGAAAAGGGCCGAATACTCAGTTACGGTTTCGATTTCGATCGGTCACTACAAGGTATTTGTCAAATACTATTTGAAAACCCTGGATAGACATAACTCTAAAAATAGTCAAAACGTATTGTAAAGACCTTAATGGTAAACTTTTGAAATGACAAAATTTGTATTATTATAAACGGCGATTGGTAAAAATCAATAAGCAAATGTTGTATAATCCCTAAATCTACATAACCTAGCCAATTCAAGTACTTTTTTGATTGATTAATTGTTAAGTGATACCTCCAACCCCCCTAAATCCATTAAATTTGTTAAACCCGTATTAGATTCCCGCAAACGGGATCAAATATCGCATTGTGGAAGGACTCTGCGTGTTCAGTCAGGTCCGAGCTTGTTCGTTCATGTTGCATAATGCATCAGGAGGACACAAGAGCACGCGGATGACATAGTAAGCCGCTCGCTACCCGATTCATAAATGCAAACGGACAAACGTTGGCCGAATGCAGTGATGGCTTCGGAAACGGCAAATGGGAATTGGGTTAGATTATAAAGGGTTCCCATTCGGCTGGAATTGAAGCAATTGGATACGAGTTTTCGTTCATTTGGTGATCATCTCAGGGGAATAAAAATGAGGACATGTTTGGTTTCTTTAGGTAATTAAAAATATCGTCATATAGTTTTTTAAAGTGCCAGGAATCACAATGTTATTTAAACCGCCAAGGGGGAAAGGGGGATTGATGACATTAGTTTGTCCGGCGTATGACAAAAGCGCACCAAAGTATGATATAGGTACATAATCGCACCAGTGACTGTATAATTGAAATGTTCATATATTAATAAATTTGATGTATCTATTCAATGGTGGCATAAAATAAGGTTAGGTCAGGTTAGTTTAGATAACTTTAGGTTTGTTGAAATTAAGTTAGGTTCGGTTAGGTAAGGTTAAATTAAGTTAGATTTGATTAGATTAGGTGAGGTAAGGTTGTTAGATTAGATTATATTAGGTTAGGTTAGATTCGGGACGAAAGAGATTTGGAGACATACCTCAGGGGAATAAAAATGAGAGCTTGGTTGGTTTCTTAAAGGTAATTAAAAAACTACTAGGAATCGTCATGTTAATCAAAGTGCCAAATGGAAAAGGGGGATTGATCGATTGATGACATTATTTTGTCGGGTGAAATCGTGTGATTGCGAATAACTTGGCAACGCCGCGGAAAACTAAAACAAAATTCATATGTCCGTGTAGGAGAATAAAATACAATTAAATAAATATAAAAATATATAGGATGTTCCATTTCAAAAAAGGCAAACAATTCTCGTCGAGTCGTAATGCAACACCCTGTAAATGTGAAAATAATTTTAAGTTATGCACCTTGACAGTTCAAATTTATTTATTTCCAACTTTTTATTCTTAATTGCGTCCGTTGCTATGGTAACCAATTAATAAATGTTATAAAAAAAAGACGACTTATATTCTATATAGTTCTATTTTGGAAGTCAATGTATTAATATCTATGTTTGTCTTAGTAATAGGCCTTCCATTAAAATTTTTCTATCCCACATATTTCCGGTCCCATTCTTAATGTTTATTCTTAATGTTTACGTAGTAAACACGGAAGTCTGATCATCAGTTGTCAATCAAATTCGTCATTTATAGGAAGCTGTGTTCAAAATAAACAATGAAATTATTGGCATTTGTTATTCCCGTAGGTACAAATAACAATGGAACAACGATTCTAATGTTTTTATTTCGATCCGCGATCTAGTAGGTAGAACATTCGATAAGACTGTTTTCTCATGTAATAATAACCTTTAAAAATGATTTATATTCAAAAGTATAGCAGTCATTAAATAAATAGAACTGTCTATTTTTGAATAATTACAGACATTTAAAAAGAGATTTCATAAAAAATATTTTAAGATTGATTGCGTCTTTCTCTTTTAAATATATGTTTTGTTCGTTGTTAAAATTTGCTTTCAGTACATAATAAATTATCATCACGAATCTGGTTTTGATTTGCAATTTTTTGCACCATTTTTTGTTCCATTCCATTATGTTACATACATTAACTTTTTTCTTAAACCTTTAATAGAATTTTTTGTTGAGCATTTTAATAGAGTAATCTATTTATTAATTTCACAATCATAATGACGTTTTCGTAGTAGTTCCAACCTGGAAACACTGGCGCTGGAATCGATATAGCGAAGCGACAAACCGTAGCGAAGACACAAACCAGTTTCATCTCTGCATCTGGTCCAAGCAGCATCCTTAGTTTGAACCTTGCCGTACAGATGGCTCTGGTCGTTCCTGCAGAGAGCTTGCGCAGCAGGAGATGTAGTTCGGGAAAATAACGCAAGAGGGCAGGGATAGCTTCAAGCTCGAATTTACGAATCAGAAGAAAAGAGAAATTGACTCGTAGTATGATGCATAGATTATTAGATAAGAACGAAAATGTAATTTTTATGGTTTTTAATTTTTGCTCTTCCAAAATTTAAAGATTAAATATTTTATTAGAAATTTAAGGAGATTTTCATTTTTTATCGCGCGCCGTTTTCTTGTTAGCGGTGTCAACTTTTATTTTTCATATGAAGCTTTTAATAGGTTGTATAATTTTGAATAGAGCTCTTTTTTGACATTTAAAGAGGGGTGCAGCTGTTAGAAGTACCAATTCTACAAAAAAAAAAGCCAAAAACAGTTTAACAATATCTTATATTATTAAACTGTTTTCGATATAACAATAGGGCAATTGTTAACGCAAAGTATAAAAAATGTATTACTGTGCTGCATTATATGGTGATTTAATTTTTAGCCGGACAGTTTTTATTTTCCATAAACTATTTTTCCATGTTAAATGCTTATGACACCACTTGTCTGGGACAAAGGTCATAAAATAACAGAACCGCATCCTGGACGAATGTTAAATAAACATGCTTTAATAAATTCAATCTAATTCAATGAGAATTATAAAAAATCTACGTTGCATAAAAAGAAATTTATAAATAATAATTAAATTAATAATATCTCTATTCAAAGTAGCAGTGGTTTTGGTAGGAAAATTAGTTAATACTAGGGCATGTAACCGAAAAAAATACTGGTTAACGGTTAACCCTTATAGAGAACGTTATAATAATAACGGTTTTAGTTCGAAAACCGGTTTTTGAAAATTAGAAACCGGTTTAAACCGGTTAATATATCGGTTAAAAAAATAATTAAATTAATTAAAAGAATTTAATTATAAAAATTTGATTAAAAAAAATTACAGAATAATTAATTTAAAAAAATAATAAAAAAATACCATCTGAGAAAAATATAACAATTAAAAAAAAGCAAATTAATTAATGAATATTCACAAAAATTCCCGTAATATCTTCAAAAAAAACGCAGGTCACTTTTCAATTTTAAACTTGCCTGTGTTGACAAAGGCCGTATATATTTGGGACTTTTTAAGTAACCTTAACGGCCAAAGAAACTATCTACATTTATGACTCTCCAATAAAATGTTAATTGTAAAAACTATCAAGTTAAAGTAAAAATATAAAAAATGTGTCTTATAAAAAAAACAGAGAAATCCATTAAAAAAATTCAAAAAAGCTTTTAGTTTAGTACTTACTTTAAAGACAAATGTAGACGATGTCTCTGTTTCAAACTTAGAAAAGTAAGAAACGAGCTTTTTCCAAAGCTTCTACTTTTAAGCTCACATAATTCTGTATAATGTTCATACCCATTATTGGGATAACAGGCCTCACAAATAAACCCTCCTTTTTTAAGGGGAGTGCAAGTTGAACCACTCTTAGTTATGTCACAATTTGAACCGGTAAAACCAGCAGTACAAACACAGGAATAACCACCTTCTTTCCGAAAACAAGTTAAACCTTGTTGAACTATCTAGAACATTGTTAAACCCTGTAGAACTGTCTCATCTTACTCCCAATTATCTTGGAACAGTGTTGAACCTAGTACATTTATGTTACACCCTAAACAAGTGCCTTAACTTTGTCCCAAACAATTTGGAACAAAGTGAAACATAGTGCAAATCTCTCTACTTATTTCAGAACACTTGGAACATCTTTCTGCCTTCTAAAACTTTCTTTTTAAGTCTTCCTAGTAATTTCCAATAATAGACATACATGAAAAATTACAATTTATTGTTTTTCACTCTAAAATTTTTCATATACAGCCAAAAAAATTTTAAAATGCCCATTTTTGGGTCCAAAAATTTTGATTTTTGGAATTAGTCTAACTTGATAGTCGTCGATGCGCTGATTTCAAATTATCTCTTTCCATTCCTGAGATATTTGCTCTCAAAGTTGCACCTCAAAAAAGAGTGTTTTTTGACCATATCTCTAAAATGGGTAGAGATACATTCCCAACGATTATACCAGTCGATTCTACGCGGAAAGTTACATAAAGAAATGTTTTCTCCTCATATACGTTCTTTGGAACGATTTGGTGAAAAATGAGAAAAACGAAAAAACCGGAATTTCAGTGTTTCGCTCGGAAACTTTTTGTCTCCAAAATTTTTTATATTCTGGACTTAAGTAAAGAAGAATGTGCTGATTATTCATTTTCAAACCGATTTCAATTATCTCCTACCGTTCTCGAGATATTTGAGTTCAAATTTGGACCTGAAAAATTCAGAGATACGACCTCGGCGACCTCACCAATCGATTCTACGGACAAAATTACATTTTTGTACCAATTTTCAGATTTATATTCTAATGGATACAATTTTTACAGCGAAAAAACGAAAATGGCCAAAAATCGGAAAAAATCGTAAGGGGTTCATCAGGCGATTTTTCAATTTTTGCGATTTTCGTTTTTTCGCTCTAAAAATTGTATCCGCCTGAATAAATATCTGAAAATTGGTATACTTATGTAATTTTGCCCGCAGAATCGATTGGTGAGGTCGCCGAGGTCGTATCTCGACCCATTTCAGGACTATTCGTGAAAAACAATTTTTTTCAGGTCTGACTTTGAACGCAAATATCTCCAGAACGGTAAGAGATAATTGAAATCGGTTTGAAAATTTGGAATCAGCGCATCTGTATTTACTTAAGTCTAGAAAATGAAAAGATTTAGTGACAAAAAGTTCCCAAGCGAAAAACTGAAATTCCGGTTTTTCTTTATGTAACTTTGCCTGTAGAATCCACTGGTATAGTCGTTGAGATTGTGTCCCTACCCGTTTTAGAGTTATATCAAAAAAACCCACTTTTTTGAGGTGCAACTTTGAGGTCAAATATCTCAGGAACGGAAAGAGATAATTGAATTCGGTTTGAAAATTTGAAATCAGCGCATCGGCGACTATCAATTTGGAATTATTTCAAAAATTAAAATTTTGGACCTAAAAATGGGTCTTTTTGGATTTTTTTGTCTGTATATGAAAAATTTTAGAGTGAAAAACTATAAATTGTAAGTTTTAATGTATAACTATTATTGGAAATTACTAGGAAGACTTAAAAAGACAGTTGTAGAAGGCAGAAAGATGTTTGAAGTGTTCTAGAGTAAGTAGAAACAGTTACACTATGTTTCACTTTGTTCCAAATTGTTTGGGACAAAGTTAATATAATTATTTAGGGTTTAACATCGTTATATAAGGGTCAACACTGTTCTAAGTCAATTGGGATTAATTTCAGACAGTTGTGTAAGGTTTCACATTGTCCCAAATTGTTTTGGAATAAATTAAATCAGTTTCATTGGGTTTAACATTGTGAAATATCAATATAGACTTTTAAAAAATCAAAATTTTTTACTCAAATTGAGGTAATTTAACATTGTACTAGATCTTCTGTATTTTTTTAGTAGGTTTATAATTCATAATTTCTCAAACTAATTGAAAAATTATCTTATCAGATTTAAATCTTTTAATCACAGACTTACAGACCGACTCAAATAGTTGTCAATTTTCGAAAAAAATATTTTAAGTGTTAAAATATTTCAGAAACAAAATTTAGAAGGTGATTTTATCTCTAAAGAATATTTGTGGACTGCTTTATGTCAAGAAAATGAATATTTTGACAGAACATTCCTTAATATCGACAGTAAAGCTCTTATGTCGTCCCATATTCCAAATTGATTAGATTTTTATGTGTCACATTATACCATTCTTTATATATTGCATTAGCTGAGCCATAAAAATGCAAGAAAAAATATAAAGTAACATGAATATCATAGAGAAATCTCCATGGAATCGATTGGTGCAAGAATTTTTGTTATAGCTCAACTAGTTTTTGAGATACGCGGCCATAAACTTAAAATTTGAAAATTGTAAGTGCCAAATTATACAATTTTTTATATATTTCATCGGCTGTGGCATAAAAATGCAAGAAAAAAATATATAAAATGTGTATCTTATAGGAAAAACCCCAAGGAATCGATTGGTGTAAGAATTTTTATTGTATCTCAACTAATTTACGAGTTACAAGCCTGTAAAGACAAAACTCATTTCCAAAAAATGTTTTGACCGCCACAAGGATTCAGATCTATTTTAGATATTCAAAAAGTGATATAGATATATAAAAAGTAAATAGAAATAGCCAGGAACATTTTTTTATTTTACGACCGCCACACGGATTCAAATTCTTACCTGAAAGTCTTTTAAAACAGGGGCACTGTCATTTACGTCTGTGACAATAACTTCAACATGAACATCGCTTCTTAGAGGAGGACTGGCTGCTCTAACTCTTAAATCATATTTTTTCCTAGGACTCTCGTAGTCTAGTTCAGTCATAGTCAATAGTTCTGCACTAGACGAGCCAGGTCTAGTCACTAGAGAAAAGCTGTTAGAGTCATCTCCTCCTAGAAAAAACGAGTTTTAGTCATCGACCTTCAGACGGATTATGAGTGGTCCAATGAAAATTATCAGCGCAATTTCTGGACACTTAAAGCAAAAAACGCTTGAACACGGCAATTTTAGTATAAAGGGGGACACTTGAATGGATTTCCAATGGCATTTCAACCCTAAAATGGGGGTTGCACCTAATTTTAAATGGAAAAGGGTGTCAAAAAAATCTAAGAAAAATATAACAATTAAAAAAAAAGCAATTTAATTAATGAACATTCACAAAAATTCCCGTAATATTTTCAGAAAAACGCAGGTCACTTTTCAATTTTAAACTTGCCTGTGTTGACAAAGGCTATATTTATTTGGGACTTTTTAAGTAACCTTAACGGCCAAAGAGACTACCTACATTTATGACTCTCTAATAAAATGTTAATTGTAAAAACTGTCATGACTCATGTTCAAATACAAATAGAAAACACTGATATTAAAGAAATATTATTTTTTTTCTCGCTAAATGATATTAAATAAAGGTTAATGTTCGCTAAAACCGGTTTTTTTTTTGGTTAACAAATACCGGTATTTTCGGCCTGAAAAATATCGGTTAAAATACGGTTAAAGTTCGCAATTTTCGTTGAAAATATCGGTTACCGGTTTTTATTAACCGGTTTCTTTAACCGGTTACATGCCCTGGTTAATACTTGAGGAAAAATCAAAATTATGAGATGTTAATGAATAATTTTGTTTTTTCACTACTAGCCTAGACAGCCATTTTTTATCCCAATCTTTATTTGATATAAAAAATATTTTTTACTTTCTCTTACTTGGTAACCATGGTCGATAATTATAACGGTCGCTTTTTAAAGAAACTCAAGTTTCTAAATCTAAATATTCTTTGAATCATTTAACTCTAGAAAACTGTAACATATATTCACAATATAAATATGCCATCTAAATTAAATAAGTAAATCAAGGAAAACTAAATTAAAAATATTGGTTAGGTACTGTCAATATAATTATTTTTAGATGGATTGGATTTGAAATGCTAGTAGTGAAAAAAATAATATATACAGATCACGGTTGAGAATACCATTATAGACCAGCGCCTTATGTCCCTCGATTGCTACGCACCTCGAAACATATCTTGGCGCTAGGTAAATAATGATAGTCTTCTCAACGGTGTATAATATACAAGTTTATATTTTAACACTGACAATAAAGTGAGTAATGAAGCATTTTACTCACTTGTATATAATAATTATTTTACTCACTAAAAATAAATGCATAAAGTTCATCAAAAACCGCTATAGTAAAATAATAATAACTCAAAATAAAAAAGACAGTCTATAATTGGCATTTGATGGAAAATATTTTAAATGAACCATTTTTTTTTTCCTGAAAGAACAGAGAGAAATAAGCATAATAGTGAAAACGCGATTGAAAAATACACCATGGTAAGCGAGACATCAATTTTAAAAGAGAAAATTTTTGCCTCTGACTTCTTCTGTCTGCCCCAGTAATAAACAAACTGTTAGTTGTACACGGTATTGCTTATTTTCATATTCCTATTGCTAAACTATGTTTATATATATGAAAGAAATATGATTAGATATATATATATATATATATATATATATATATATATATAATATTTTTTGTAACAAAATCAAGTACGTGCAGTAATATTTTGATACTACCAGGTCGCATGCATGACTCTCCTCCGTAAGTTCTAAGAAATGCGGACATGGGATTGTGTTTTTAAAATCAGGCACCAATAAAATTGCTAAAGACAGACGAGAGGACATGACAGGACATCGCAACGAAATTGAATCTCTTATAGTTCGCGAACGTTATAATATTTAAATGAAATATTTTCACTAATACTCATTAATTGTTGTATATTTTCACATACTTCTGCAAAATGGTAATATTTTGACAATGCTTTTGGTTCAGCTCCCTATTTGGCGACATCCGTTAAAATCTAGTCAAAATCGGAATGATTACAATATCTCTTTTATTATATTTGGCGGTCGATAAAAAATATTTATTGACATGAATAAAATTCATAATGAAAACGCAACATCTGAAAAATTAAACGTTTGTGATACCAAGCAAAACCCATTAAATAACCCGTACATTGGTAAATCTGTTGTTAACTTATTAACATATTTCTGGTTGATTAGAATATTGAACCAGCATCTCTTTTCATTTCCCTATATATTTCCATGCTATCTCCGTCGAATCTTTCCCTAGTATAGCTTCCAACATTCCGGAAGCCTAAACGCGTAAGCCTTTGGCTTGAAACGAAGACGATACCCAGATAGGCATCCTCGGACGATACAAGTACCTCGTTACAACAGATGATACGATAGGGACAGTTTATAGTCGACACAATGTCCTTCTTGATATGCCTACTGGATTTAGATGGACATAATGGGTTGTTATTGCACCCCGGGATGGGCCATGGAGATTTAAATACATAAATATGTCATCACGATTTACAAAACACAATGTTTATATCTGTTGAGATTTTTTGAAAGAGCAGATTAATTTTTGGTTGAGATGGTAATAACTGTGTGAGATCTAGGAATGAAATCACAGCATCGCCAACTATTAACCAAATGAAAATACCGCTGTATTTGAGTGGTTCGGAAGCCACTATTTTGTATATACATATATTGCTAGATTACACTCTGTTATTTTTTAATTGAAATTTTAATAGTATATTATTTAACAAGCATAATATGTAGGCTATATTACACGAGGATGTAATTAAAAATACGAGCGGTAGCGAGTATTTTTAATCATCCGCGTGTAATGTAGCCATATTATGCGAGTCAAATACTATACTTTATCTACAACTATCAGGCATATAAAAAATCTGATATTATTTGTTAAATATTCAGTTAGGTGTGAGTAGTTCATATATAGCTTAACAGATGGCGCCACAGTAGCACTTAAATGTCAAAATAACTATTCAAATTGTATTTATTATACTTTTATAATCATTTATATTGACATTTATGATAAAAAATATATTATTAATAAATTAACTGTTTATTAAAATGTTATATGTTACATTACATGCTCTATTTATTACAGAAAAGTGTAGCGTGTAATATAACTTTTCATATTACACTTGTGTAATATGAGTAGTATATTATATGTAGTATCACACGTATAATGTACCCATATTTCAATAGTTGTAGATAAAGATTTTTATTAAATAAGTGAAGCAAAGTATTAGAAGTAGTATGTTATACTCGTTTCATACGACGTATTGTTCCATTCATGGAACATAAAACTTATATATAATAATATACTATTAAATGCCTATGACAATGACAACACTTTTCTGTGACATTCTGTGTATGTTTCTTGAAGTTGGATAATAAAACTATTTTAAAATAGATAATATGTAACGAATTCCAGTTTCTTATTATTATTCTTTTTTGCAGGTGAGTCATTAATTTCGAGTCCGCATAATTTCTTCCATTTGGTGAGTATTTGAAAGACCCCTTTTAAAAATAGCCTCGTTCATATTTTGACTTCCTTGTTCTGTGAGAAATTAGCCGGAGGATTTATGCGTGTCCTAGAACAATTATTTGCGAATGGAAACAGAACGACTGTCAACTGTTCTGTTTCGTTGTTTCCACCGCCCACCGGCTCGCATTTGTTCTCGTTTAACGCCCTCGTAAACGTCGCATTATGTTACGCCGGAAACAACACTTTCTGTTTTATTTACCGGTTCCGGTTGGAAGTAGGATAAAGCGTAAAGGATAAACAGACATCATAACTGTTACATTGTTTTTATTATCCAGATATTGGCTACGGCTATCGATTTTCGTAACGGTCAAACGGTCACATATACTATTCCAATTGAATAACTAGTGGTAGAGGTTAATGTATGGTGCCACATGTGCTAGAGTACATGTGTGTAATGCTGGTCACTTTTAATATACCAATAATAATTTTTAATTTCTTCTGTTACTTAATATACTGATTGGATACTATTTTATACATTTATTAATAAATTAAAAACTAATTTTGTGCTTTTATTTCAAATGCAACTCAAAAGTGTTTTATTATGCATTAAAATACTTTTAGTAGTACAAAATACTAATTTTCAATATTTGAAATATATTTTGTATTTGAAATACCTTTGTATAATTATTTGAAATACATATAGTATTTGAAGTACATATTTGTATTTGAAATATTAGTATTTGTTTATATCTAAAATGCAAACTGTCATGTGTTGTCTGTCATCAGGTCAGTTATACACTAAAGAGCTTAATTTATTTTGTACTATAACTTAATTACACGTGAAATTCGAAGAACATACATAGATCCTTTTTTAGAATACATTGTAATCGAATCTATAGTAAATGCCAAGAAAATGTTTTATTTTAATTTTTTTTTAATCTTTGCAATCTTTGAAATATAATTAATCTTATGTGAAATAATTAAAAGATTTTGAATTATTTAAGTTCAATAAAAAGTATTTTACTACCTACAGACTTTTAAATTTTTGTTTGGTATTTTATATACTGCTACTGACGTATCGAAGCTGCAGAATATTCGAGAGTTTAATTGCTGGGGTATATAAACTCAAGCAGGAAAGACCGCGGTAACAGCCTGATAGTAATATGACTGATGAACATAAATATAATTGGTGGTAAATAAATAATGCCTAGTATTAATTGTTTAAATAAATGATTTTTTTTAAGTAGATCAAGCGTTAGATAAAATGGAACAAATTTTAGGTCAAATAGTTAAACACATTCTGGGCTAAATAAATAGAGTAATTATAATCATCTAAATCAGTAAACAGAATATTATTTACAACACTTTTCCAATGTTGAGAATCAAAACAATTTTCTTTTCCCAAGTGTCTACAATTTATATCTAGATGAAGCTATCTGAAGTGAAGTTGTAAGTTTGTTTCTAAAGTTGGGAGGCTTGCAGGTAGCGAATTTTAAGTTGTACAGTTGGTAAGGGCCCCGAGGGACGGATTAAGGCATTTTTATGGGGTCTGGAAAAGCAAAGTTACAACGCAGGAATCGACAAATAATTCCGGCTGATTTTATCGCGCGTTAGAAATTAATTTTATGCTAATATTGAATTAAAATTAAATGTAGTAGCTGTCAAAATATATTAGGATGTGAATCAGCGATTTCATAAATAATCTATCATCTTCAATAAGAAATAATTGAATATTTTATTCTAACCGTTTATTATGATAATAAGATCGTTTTTATGTATTTTTAGTAGGTATACTATAGTCAGAATTCATAAGTCAACGATTTATTATACAGGGTGGTGACTCAAACACCTGCATATAGGGATTTAACATGTAAAATCATATTTTCATAATTTCCTGCTTCCCTAATTATTTTCGGTAAAAATACTTTAATTTATTGTGCATGATGTAAATGTATCAATATGATTTGTTTGTGGCCGTAAACGTAGAGAATACCTTCCCCTACCTGGTGGGTATCTGCTAAGACGCCCTCGAACCTACTAACAGAATGGGTGTTGAACCCATGGGGAAAGACTTACGGTGAGAGTGAAACTCACAGGAGCGTCTGCAGCTCTGGTTTATGAATCGAGGATTCATTAGTAAATATGGGATCTACGTGTGTTAGGAAGTCTAGGACTTCCGTGGTTGTAAGTCTTTTCGGCAGAGTCGTGGGACCCTGTAGGTGGTTGCAGTACTCATGTGTGCAAATAGTGGGTATTGGTTATCATGAGTTGCTAGGCCGCATTCATTCTGGTGACTGACACGCCAGGAGCTAGGCTTGACTGACCCATTCTGCTGAGATGATATAGTAATATGATTGTAGATACAATTAGCGTTTATTACTCGCGGAGTACCTCCCCAATTCTAGAACTTGGGAGTCACCTGTCACGCCTCCTTTCTATGTCATGAGTTCATGTGCATGCTTGTGACAATTGTTTTAACAGGAATGACAATAAAAATGTGTTTTATAACACTTAGGGGAACGCGTCCTAATGGTTCGATCCGACAATAATGGAGAGAGAAAAAGAGGACGTCAATGTCAGGACAAGGAATGTGAAATGTTTATTATCACATTTTATAATAATGGATTCCGAATAATAATTAGTAATAATGCAATGCATTGTCTTTAAACGGTTACGGACTTGAGGGGGGGGGGGGGGCGAAGGGGCGGTTAGCCCCCTAAGACAAGCCGAATTTTTGAATTTTGAAATTAATAATAAAAAAGACGTCTCATACATAGAAATTATAAAGATTTGTTTGATTTGGAGCAGAAAAACTAGTGGCAAAAATATTGTTGTCGAAACACTGGGAAACTTTAAATGAATCTGATTTTTTCGACAGTGCAAATGAAGATTTCAAACAATTTGTTGTTGATATTTATTCATTAAAAAATAAATTATTAATAATATTAATAAAGCTATCTACAAGGATCCAAAGGAAGAAGAATTAATTCGATCCCCCTCCCCTCCCCCTCTTAGGAAAGTTTCTAGATCCGCCACTGTTTTTAAATGGATCAACCCCGATTCACATAAGTCCTGAACATAGTAAATGAAAGAAAAACTGTATATTAAGTATACTGCCCATAATTTTTGAACACATTTTTATCGCTATTTTAATCATTTTTTTATTTCTTTCCAAAATAAAATAAGCAATATCAGAATCCTTAAACCGCATGAAACTTTAATTTCTTTCATCTATTGGCTATATCTTTGTTGAAAGAAGAATTCCGTAAAAATTCTTTAGAATCGAGCCACCTACGACGACAAAACACAATCGCTTGATCTCAGATAAAAATTTATGAAAGATCAGCGTTGTCGTTGGCGTAAAGCACCGCCTCCTTGATGCTGCTTGGGGCACTCCGTGAACTTTCCAGCCTAGGCACTGAATTCTAACTAATTGAAAATAATAAAGTATTGGTTGGAATTGTTAATGACATAGTAAATCTTCAAGCCGACCGACGGGAGTGATTTATACCCGGTTGTTAGCTTACGAGTTATTAATTTTTTGTTTAGACGTAAATGTTTGATTTAGAAGCTGGAAGGTGTTGCTCAATGGAGTATATGAATTTTGAAAAGGACTTCCTCGAAAAAATTTAATGTGGACAATATTACTTCCATTTCTAATTTACAATGTAAAAATTTCATATTTAAATATTACATAACTACAAATTTATTTATATTATATATATTTGCAAAATAAGGATGTAAATTAGTCTAATTCACATTTATTTGGTTTTTTTCTTAATATAAACGTTAGGAGATAAAATTTTCCAGAATCATTTTCCTTTAAAACTTTTTTCGATTCGATTATCTTTTTTCGTTCTACATATATTTGCTTCCAAATCTAGAAAATTAGGTTTTTGAATATAACTCTAATGGGATACCTATATGACCATATTTTTCTTTCTTCTATTTTATGATTCTGTACAAAAAATAAAAATACTCATATTTTTTTTTCTATAGCAGATGTTAAAGTGCAATTTTATCAACTCAAAATAGTGGATAAAGTAGCACTTTAACCGCAAGGGTAGATAAAGTAACACTTTAACAGCAAGGGTAGATAAAGTACTTTAACTTTTGTTTATTAGAAGTACATTTCCATAACAACGCACACACTGACATTTTAAAATTGTTCTTAAATAATAATTTAATTTTTCTAATTCTTTTCTCTTCAAAATCTGCTATAGAAAAAAATAGAATTTTATACACGACGATAATAGTTATTTGTGTATCAAGGTTCTAAAAGTAATCTTTTTGGGCCGAAACCGAAGTTTGCAGCCGAGGCAAAGCCGAGGCTACAAATCAGATGAGGCCCAAAAAGAACTTTTATCCGAGGTGCACACAACATTTTTTAGGCGATTACAACAAGAAATTATGAATTTTCATTCCAAATCAATTTTTGACATCTGTCAAAATTTACTTTACGGCCGCATTTACTTTACGGCCGCATTTACCTTACGGCCGCATTTACTTTACGGCCGCTATTTTTACTCGCAAATTCATTACTTTTTCATTAATATTTGTAAAGGAATAGTTAAAATTTTACTTACGTTTGTTATTATATTCTAAAATAATTAATCACATTAATATGAACTATGTAAATCAATAATGAACAAACTAGCGGCCAAAAATTTTGACTTTGACAGATGTCAAATAAAAATTGATACTTTAAGGTTGCTAGCAGATACGAAAAACAACAATTTATGTACCAGCCGCCTAAAAAAATAAATTATCGACTCGCGAAAAATAATTCACTCGCGATTATATCGCTCGTGAATAAACACTTTCCGCTTGTCGATAAAATATTATTTTATCGTCTTGTATAAAAAATAACTATTAAATCACTTAATTGTTGACAATTCCGGAGAAAAACAATAATGAAGTTTTGAAATGGGGTTATGTGACGTCACATAGGAGAATTGTATAGCGAATTTGAATTCATTCGGTAAAAATCATCTGTCATACAATAATCTAAATTTGGCAGATTACCCAGGTTCCATTTTTAAAACTATGTATGTAAACACTAAACAGCCTTCGAAAATCATATGATATTGACAATGTTGACAGTTCACATTTCAATGCCAACCAAATTTACTCCAAAATAAGCTGTTGTGTAATATCATTTTTTTTATTCTATGAATTGCCTATATTGATATCTTATACCTTGTTTCATTAATAGTTATGATTAATTTATTGTTAACAACATTTATTCCAATAATTTCGGTTGCTTCCAATACGAAGAAGAATTAGAAACATCAGCAATTATTTTGTTGGGTTTTTTTATCTAATAGATTTTTCTATGTCTTGTTGTAACTTAAGACATCTAATAACTATTAAAGCCTTAGTATTTGTTATTTTTTTAAAAATTAACAATAAAAAATCATATTTAACTACTTCTATAAAATTTGTACTAACATTATTGAATTACAAAACCTGAGCTATAACCACTAGTCCAACGAAATTAATTAGATTTTTATTAAGTCTAATTAGATTTCCCAAATTAATTACCAACCCTGTGCTTCATAAACGAGTTGAAGAAGCTGGTATGGTGGGTCTCATAATAAGCGAATTATAAATAAGTGGTGCATTCCACGGGTGAGTTTGTAACATTTGTGTGTTTTCATGTGAGTATTATACGAGTTGGATTCGATCCAGGAATGTCTGGTTAACGCCACGCTTGCAATAAGCTGTGTAATAACTCCTCTCTCTAAGATTCATAGTGTTTGTCTTTTAAAATTAAGACTAAACTGCATAGTGTATAGTCGTTCCACGATAACACCACATTACTTCCATAGAAAATTCATCATGTTGTTGTATCCCGGTTGTACCTTTATGGTTGGGAAGGTATTCGAAATAAAGGACGGATTACTAAGCCCAAGTAATTTATTAAATCAAGAATGAGTATATTCTTTGTTCATGCTACTCGTGACGCTCAAGAACTATTCTGTCTTGACGCTCAAGAACTATTCTTTTTTGAAGTAAAAATTACAAGGTATATAAGGGATTTTATTATTATCTTATTTTCTATATGTAAATATTGTACCTTTTACTTTTTGTATTTTACAATTATATTTATTAAATTATAAATTATTACTACACCCCATGATTTAAAGCCGCGAGCCGCCACTGAAAATGAAGTATGTTTGTGCGCTCCCTTGTTTGAAATTTAGGGCTGTTCCATTAAATAATAAATTTTATTAAAGTACACGTAGAATATACTTAGGTTTTTGCTGAGTTAAAAAATGTGTCGACAGATTACGTGATAAAATACAACTTTTAGGTTTTCATCATAAAATTTTATTCATTCATCTGAAATAATCCAAAAATATAAATTTTTACGGTAAAAATTTTTGTTTTGACAGATACAATTTTGAAATACACCTTGGATTTTTTTTTCAATTTTGGCCATTTTCAGTTTTGCCTTTGTATTCGTTAATAAAAATGTAAAATTGGTACATTTATTGAATATCAATTGGTAAGGTCGCCGAGGTCGTATAGAGTTATTAGAGGTCTATTTTTGAAAAAAAAAAAACGTCTTTTTTCTTCTAATTGAAATGCAAATATCTCGAGAACGAAAAGAGATAATTGAATTTTGTTTGTAAATTTGGAATCAGCACATATTTACAATATTTACTTAATCTCAGCTTATTTGTGGAAAAAGGTGGTAAAATTTTCTTAACAAATCTAGTGCAGTAATAAACACTTGATAAATAAAACCATTAACGGCAATATATTAGGCAATGAGAAAATCTCAAATATACTAAACAATTAATCATTGATATTGTGGACAGACTATACATTTTTATTTTTGTTTTTAAGAATTAAAATAAACACTCAGATAATTTCTCTAAATCATTTTTATGATTACATTTGTTTTTCGTATTTTTATCAACACGGCCATAAATCCCCGTACGGAAACCGGAAGTGGAAGGGACAGAGGGCAGCACCAGCACCGGAAACGGATAATGCCAGGGTATAAGGGTCAACTGGCGCCCTGATATAAAATATCAAATTTATTTTCTTTAAAATATCTCCAAGAAAATATGTTAGGCGTTGAGAAATATTTTCCGGAGGAAATGTTTTAATTTCCTAATTAATTTTGACTGAATAATTAAAATATCAAATTAAGATTTAATATCTTACAAGCAGATGACTTGCTATATGCAAATTAAGATATTAAAATTAATCTTAACAATAAAATTAATATGCTGACTTAGCTTGTTAAAAATTTTGAATTAATTAATTTTCTAATATCTTCCTACGCTCAAAAATTGAAACAGAATTCGTAACGTCTAATTACTCGTTACTAGATAAACCAAATGTAAATTTAAAAAATGAATTTCACATTATACGTCGAGAAAAATAAAAATGTATGTATGGAAGTAAATGTAATTTGAAGGTACCGAGAAGAATAAGGCGATAAAATTTCTTGCAGTTTAGTCAGTGAAATGTTTATATTTGTTGGCTAATTTTTGCAAACCAGTCATTGCTGAATAAAAACAAAAGTCAATCGACATGGTAAATTTTTCTCATTTTTGCATTTGATACCAAACACGACATATTTCTGATAACTTTTTATAAAAAACAAAAGCCGATCGACATTGATAATTTTTGTCATTTCTGCACGTCAGCCCTTGTAGAGTGCTTTCATTTGATACCAAACTCAACTTACTCTCTAAATTCCTTTTTTTGCGCAAATTACATTATCATTAAACATGTAGATTATTTAATTTTCTACCGACGTGCAAAATTACACTTTATATACAACTTCTGGTTAAACAAAAAAAAATATTAATTACATTACATATCGCTCAAGCTGAAAAATTTCTATAAAACAAACGTTTACAAAATTTGATAGTTGACATTTGTCGAATTTGAAGTAAATAATTTTCAAAGATAAAATAAGTAAATATGAAGTTTTTTTTTTATTGCAAAATACAAAAAAATAGAAGGAATATAAAAACAACAAATTTTAGTTACGCCAAAAATAGATGTTTTTTTTTCTGTTTTCGATACGGCATTAGAAATTGTTGCAAGGAAATTCAGGTATGAATTGAATTAAAAATATTCTGAGCAAACTAACTTTAAAACTTAATATTTAATCTACTAAATATTTTTTATAGAATGTATTACTATAGTGGCGGGAGGTAATATGTTGGACACATCAGATTATTTACGTTTTTTACATGTCTGTAATTATTTATTAAATTAGAAAGAAATATAATTTGCACTTTTAAACCTTTGTTTAGTTTTTTTCTTGCGCCATAAAATAAATAGCACGTATTTATTATTTGTTCACTATTCATTTTCCTAAAATGTAGAACTGTCATTTGAAATATTACTAAAACTAACGTAGAAAACATAAAAGTTTCTGAATTCCCTGGTTATTATTTATATGTATTACGCTTTTTAAAATTCCACTTAAGTAGGGACAGTGCAACAAACAAAAAATTTAAGCTTGGCTTAATTTAAACTTGTTTTTTTAAGTAATAATTTAGGATATGGCGGTGCAACCGTCCGTAAATAAGATTTTAAAAGTTTTGCTAAACTTGAAACATTCAAATTGTCATGACAATACAAAAGGTAATTCTTTCTTTTGTTGTCAAGTACCGGATTTGAACCCTGAACTTCTTTCAAATAACCAATGAAGCATTACCTCGCAATATAAGATTCTATAGAAAGATAAAAATCGTTATCTACTTCGCTGTCACCTTTCTCTCTTACGTTTCAACATCACTACTCATTTTTTCTCAGATTTTTTCCGACCACATCAAAATATATCTGATTTATTGTTATTTGGTGATAAATAAAGTTGACAGCAATCAAAATTTAATTTGACAGGACGTGTCCTTCGGTTGACACAGGTCTTAAATACTGCGAGAAGTTTTTCAACGATTTGTACATGTCGTTGTTTTTGCCGATCTTGACGTTTATTGTTCAGGTATTATTCTTTCACGCCTATAAAAAAATTTAATAAAGAAACCTGTAGCCTTTTAAGACAAAGATTTTAATTAGCTAACGGTATGGACATTAAAAAACGCTAATTTTGAACGCTTTGTTAATTATTGTTAAATGGTTTTTCACGGTAGAACATATAGGAAATTAATAATTAAAAAATAAATTGTGATACTACGTGAGAAATTTTAAATTTAAACAAAAAGTATATTTTTTATGTAAAGAAAAAATATTTAATCATTAATAATTATTTTTTTAACAGTGATGGCTTATTGGGTTAACTAGGTTCAACTCGAATTAAACGGATTGTGAGACGTAGGGTTCAAATCTCAACTTTGCTTATCTTTATCCAAATAAAAATATAGATCTATTAGAAAGATTGGAAACCCACTATAAGCTGTAAATTCAGTCTGACAACCCACACCATAGTAGCTAACGGTATATGGACTTTAAATTTCGCTAATTTTAAACGCATTGTTAATTACTGGTAAAAGATAAAAGGTTTATTACGGCAAAACTCAGTGTTGTAAATGCATTGTTAATTACTGGTAAAAGATAAAAGGTTTATTACATTTTATATAGGTTATAGAAAAAACATATTTAATTATTACACCTTAGTAACCATCGGTTTGGATTTTGACAAGAATTTCCAAAATGGTACGAATTTTTGGAAAATTTTGATTCTGGGTGAACCCTGATTCCGGAAATTTTTTACTTATTTCGGGACTGTTTGACTATTAATCATGACATTTTAAAATTGACGTAACCTAAGAAATATACACCTGAATAAAATATACGATAACGTTGAATATAATAGCAAAATTGAACAATTTATTACAATTATAGAATTAATGTTTTCATCTTTACATACATTATTTTATTAGGTGACTTTAAATGACGTACTGTTCTTTTGCTGTTAGATGACAATACGTATTGACTATTGAGGTTTTAAAACCAGAAATATTAATTGGTTGCTGTGGTCTGAATTTTTTTTCAACCTTTTTCAGGGACCGCGTACCGAATTGAAACCGGTAAATGGTTTCAAGACTTACGGAACTGCCAAGCACAATCTTGGTCGAACCGTTGCGTTACGGAACGTTCTGTTAATAGATCACATTTTGGATATTATTTTTCTGATGTAGACAAAAAATTTTCATTGTACAAAAAATATTAACGGTAAAGAATTCCGATCTCAGACAACAATTGTTTTGAATCGGTAAAAAGTCCTTACCGTTCTTATTACTTTATATACTTTAGTACCACTATTTTATTTATTTATTAATTCTAATCAAAAAAATCACTGATTAATTTGACGTTGTTACCATGGCCTGGCCACGTATTAAAAATACATTGCTGTCAAAAAATTAATCATTAATCAAAATTGATGAAGCTTTGTGCAATCCGGGCTTAAACTTCTAATAGAAAACAAAACTAAAAATGTTAACTTCATTTTAAGTGCAATTATTTTTGTTAATTTTAATAAAATCGTTTTTGGTTCATTATTAATACATCATGTAGTACTTATCTACCATTTTTTTAATATTATATTTTACCCTGTGTAGGACCTCACCATTATTGACAATATCCTGATAAAATGATGATATAAACCATCGATTGAAGGTCCTTTCATCGCATATTTCAATGATAACATTTGGACAAGATAAATGATGACATATAAAGGACATGGATCATCTTATCTGTGGTTGTTAGGGTTGACACAAGAGCAAAGAAATAAATAAGTATTCTGTAAATAGACTTGGCTGTTTCAGACAGCTTCATTTCTCCAGATCCTAGTTCACAAACAGAACTTATAATACAATAGTGCATCATACATAAACATCAGTTGGAGTTTGTCAGAAGATTCAACAATAGAGACAAATTTGTAAATGAAACTATATCTACTGTAACAAAATATCGTAAGTGGCCTCCAGGATATTAATAGCATAATTTATGAAATATCTGTTCGAGACAATTACTGAAATGAATAGTATTTTACACTATTAGCAAGGTAAACATTTTTTGCTGCTGATAGAAGGAAATAATTGGCATCTGCTTAAAGCAGTAACTGTTACCTTGCATATGAAGTACAATAATTTGTTGAGTATGTTTTAATATTATTTGTAACAAAGTAGTTAAAATAGTTGTTTGTATCACTAGTCCAGAAACTGAAAATGTGAGATCTAGGAAAAAGTTTCTGGCCGTGTGATACACAAGATTTTTCGCGACGACAACTCTTTTAATTTATTAAAGAAATCTTATTACTACTTAAAATTGTATACACTACAGGTTTATGTTAATAACAATTTCGGTTCACATGGATATATAAACAATTCACTTGTTTTATTCAAAAAATTTAGTGATATTTGTCCTAATCTAAAAAATAAAATGAATGTGAACTGATATTTTTCAACAAGTAACGTAATCGTAATCGTATAACCCGAGAATAATATGAATAATAAAATATAGTTGTTTAAATTTAATTATTATTTGATTTAAATCATGATTTAAAATTAACTGATTTTTATCAAAGATAAAAAAATATAAATTATACTGAATATTTTGGTATTTGCTATACAAAACTATTTATAATAATCAAAATACGTTCTGTTTATAATAACATCTTAAAATTGAATGATATTTTATCTCTGTAATTGTCATATAACATAAGAAAAGTAGAAGTATTTAATTGTGGAAGTAAAAGTAATAATTCTTTGCTACTCTTTCTGCTTTTAGTCAGATGAATCATTTTGGTTTTATTACAGATTTCGTTTTCTTTATGAAATAAAATATTTATATGGCTTTTAAAACAATTAAAAAAGTGCAGTAACACTTTTATAGATGCGTATATCCTCCACACACCTTTTATCATGAACACTTTTAATCCGCGAAAAAAGTTATCTTACACACATTTTATCTTGCGCATATTTTATCTTCGCCAACGTTTCATCTTTAAGGTATTGTAATTGTACCTTTCATTGATTTTATTGCCCATGCAATTAACATATTTATAAATAGATAAAATATTCAGTGTCAAATGTTTTTGAAAATAAAATGTGTAAGAGATAATAAAATGATTTGGAAGATAAAATGTGTGTAAGATAACTTCTTTCACGGATTGAAAGTATGCACGATAAAAGCTGTGTAAGATTGAATGTGTGCAGGGTACAATGTCAAGCAAAAATAAAAAAAAATCATAATTTATTTTTTCTTTTTAAATCAATGATTTGATTTTTGCTAACCCTGAAAAAATACATCTAATACTTGAGTCCAAGATGAAACCAATATAGTTTATTATAAAAATTTTAGTATTCTGCACGCCTTTTCCCCCATTTCTGCTTTCTCCTGATACCCAATCAATCACCGCGGAATCAGGGTGCAAAAACCACGTAACAATGCGGGTTTTTACCTCGTGCGTCTCGCGTGGTTCCCGCACAAAAACCCACGCGTCGTGCGAATGCTGGACACGCAGGGACATCTAGATGGAGCTCTAATCAATTCTTGATGTAATTTCGGCCCTTTTTGCCAGTAAAGAAGTTAAGCGATTACATTGTTTGTTATTGCCTGTCAGCTATAACGTTAGGGGTTGTATACTATATCCTGATTTCATAAGTGTCTGACATTCGATTTACAGGCACAGAATAGGTTTACACAGAAGCGACAGTAAGACAGAGAAATGTAAATTAGAGAGAGATGAGGAAAGTCAACAAATTTAAAGGGCTCATTGTTTAAAATCGGAAAGTTTCGTCACATCTTAGGGAGAGATTGAGGAAGCCAACAAATTTAAAGATCTACACAATGCTCCAAGGTCATAGAAATGAATAGGGTAACATAAAATGTACCGACACGGAGTGTCGCTTCTGTAAATAACTATTCTGTGGTACAGGGTTGAACTGAAATTGTCAGTGTATAAGAGTTTTACATGGATTTTTTTTTTGTTATAGTATAGTGTAAGAGATTTTCATATTTGGAAAGATATATTGAAACAATAAAGTTGTCAATTAAATATACCTCTTAGTACCAGACGTTCGTAAGGGTATTTTTATTTATTACTGCGAAATCGGCTCTTCCGCATATTCAAATTTTACTATTCCTTTAGAAAATATATACAGTCTATTTTCGGCAGTTGTCCTCATGTCATCAATTGCAACCATTTGATTTAAATCTTTAGGAGAAAAGGATTGATGACATAATCTTCTCCGGTATAATCGTGTGATTTCCGAAGTAAATAAATGCCAAAGTTGACAGTATTTTTTTTTAAACTTTTTTAATTTTTAAATATTATTTGTAAGTGTTGCTACCCGTTTTTAATTATTTAAAAGCAATGTAATGAAAATGAAATCTGTAGTAAAACCAAAACAATTCATCTGAATAAAACTAGAAACAGTAACAAAAAATTTTTACCTTTAGTTACACATTTAAATATTTATATTGTTATTGTTATATGACAATGAAAGTATAAAATACATACAAACACAAGTTGCTAAAATGATTGTTTAAATTAAATATAGTGTTTTATTATTCACTTAATTTTTATTTAAAGAATTCGTAAAATGCGACCTGTTTTTACTAATTAACGAATTCCTTAAAAAATTATACGTTTCATAAAGTTCTGTTTAACGCGTACTAAATATGGTATACTTCAACCTCAAAATTACATGACATGGTTCCATGCGAAAATTTGGTATTATTAGCAGCTACCACAATATAATTTTCTGAGAAAAACTACCTATAAAAATTTGCGAACGTTATAAAAAAATGTTTTGCTAACGGATTGTGGTTTTGGGTAAACCATAAATATATACGTATGTACGTAATTATTTTGTTTTTTATATATTCTGTTTCAACTGGCCGAAAATAAAACTTAACAAGCAAATGTGATGAAGTAAAAATGACAAGTCACATTAGAGTTCTTTCAGTTTTCGATACCTACTCAGTAATGAAGTTTATAAATTCAGAATTTCAATTATTTTTATTCTTGTTGAATTTATAAATAATAGACGCTTGACGGATGTTTTATCCACATAGTAAAAATGGCAATAGCTATTTCCAATTGATAGAAAATATGGCACAACTTAGGACTCTAACCTAACTTAACTTATACTATCTTCGAAAAATTAAAAAGAAACAAAAACTTTTATTTCATGAAATTAACAAACCGCAATATAAATATCTATTATTTATGACGAATATTAACAACTGCATATCTATTATAATAAACCTAGCGTCTAGTACTTTTCTGAGCATTCTTTATATAAAACTAGTGCTTGTTATTTCTACCGAATATTTTAAAATTTGTTACTAGAAAAAGTTACTACTGACTTAGCAAATCATAAAGTAACATATAAAGCGAATTAATTACTATGACAAATATTTATATACATAGTAATAGAACTATTTACAATTTTTTTTATGTAGCATATATAATTTTAAACACTATTAATTTTTTATACTTTGCATAAAATATACAACAAATATATAACATTCGAACATACGGATTTAACATATAAAAACATATATTCGTAATTTACTGCTTCCCTAATTATTTTAGGTAAAAATATTCCAAATAACAATTGTAGAGCATAAAATTCTTCATCTTAATCAATAAGCAAAATTAATTTTATCTGTCTTGTAAGCTCAAAAATTAGATATGAAAAAGACATAAGTCACTCGAAAAATAGCAGTAGCCATGAAATTGAGACAAAGTTTAACAAATGTTTAACGGTTTATCTGTCAAATAAGCTGCGTTAGTTTATTTTATGATTATTTGTAAGTACTCGGTAAGCCTCATCAAAAAAGTGACATCACACGCACTTAAAACTTAAACTTCGCACACTTAAACAAAAAGAACTATTTGCTCTTTGATTCAGATGAAAAAAATTATGCGCTAAAACTTTTATTTGAAAATTTTATCTAAAATAATTGGGAAAGCAGGAAATTATCAATATATGATTTTACATGGTAAACCTCTATGTTCGGGTGTTCAGGTTATCACCTGTATAATATTGTGCATTTTTCAATTTGCAAATTTGCTTATTTTATTTTATTTAATGCTGTATTTTTAATTTCCAAAAGTATGAATTTGACACTTTTTATTGGTGGCGTGAATTTCTTGTTATCATGGAAAAACTGTACATTTGTTAATAACAAATTCAATAGTGAGTAATAAAGAAGTAATAAAGTAAAAAGCTGTATAAAAATTGTGAATAAGACGGTATTTATTCTTTTTTGATTGGAGGAGGTACAGGAAGAAAATAAAAGAAAATCGCTGTCGAAATCACCGTGGCCGTGTACAGCATTCCTACGTCATATCAAACAAGCGAACATCGCCACAGCACTCTTCTCAAAGACGTTCACCGCATTAGTCTAACACTGACTGGCTCTGTTTTTTCCGTTGTTTTTTCTACGCACACTTGATCTCCTGCACGCGTTTTCGTCGCCCGGTGAACGGGCACGCTGCCAACTTAAAACAAACGGACAAATGTCACTAGACTGCTGTCTCTTTCTAAATAATTGAAAGGGTATATAAGAGCCTCTACTAATGACGGAGAAAGAGAAATAGCGCTATTATTTTGGAATTCAAATGTAATTTATTCCGTTTTGCCCCTCTGGAAATTTTGACGATGCGCCACTGGAATTGTTTTATAAAAAAGAGATTTACGAATTTCGACAATTTTTTAGCAGTAAATATTTCTCGCAGACTAAACAGGAATTTCTCAGGAAAAAATCACATAATTTTTCTTTAATATGTCTTCATTTTTTATATATAAACTCCTATCTGCACTTTATTGAAATAAATAGAATTTGACCTATATTAATATAGGATTCTTAAAAATATAAACATAGATTATATTTTGAAACTACTTGTTTACAAACAAAACCAAGAATTCGGGGTTTGTTTCGAAAATATCAAATTTACAACATTTTTATATTTGTATAATTTCCAAACAAAAATTAAATAAAATTTTCAATAAATACTAAGTTGTAACACCTGAAAACGACAGTTACAACTCATTGAAACAAACAATTTTTCTAAGTTTAAATTTTTGATTTGGAGGCCAGTTCATATAGTTATTGGCGTTTTTTTTTATTTTTCGAAAAATCATCATAACTCCCTCATTTTAAAGAAGATTGAAAAATACGAAAACTATCAGCATTTAGTATCGGTTCTCTAAAAATTTCAATTTCTAGGCGGTTTTCAAAATATTTTGTTGAAATTTTTTAAACTTTACTGGTATTTTTTTTTTGCACTACTGTGTGAATTTTTTCTTAAATTTATTTTGAAATCCGGATATAACGACATCGAAGAAATCCCATAAATTTCGTCATCATAGCTGTAAGTCGCTATTACAGATAAAAGTAAAATAACGTGGATTCTCAAACAAGTGGTCACAATTTTGACGTTATAACTAGTTTGTTATCAGAGGATTTTACTGTAATTTTTTATTTTTTCCAAATTTTTACTTATTCTTTATAATGATTTTTTTTATAACAAATGCTATTTTTATTTAAAAATCGGATTTTTATTCAACCTTGTATATTACAATACTGATATTTTATTTGTTTGTGTAGTATCATATACATTTTTTTTTTAATATTTGTCATTGGCATTTAATGAAACGTGAACATATAAAAAGAGATTGCTGATATAGGTACTTAGTTAAAACGACACATAAAATCACAAATTCCATAGAATTCGCTTTTTAGTTTTCATAATAAATAAGATATTAATTTTTGATTGTAGACACCTCAAAAAATCTGTACACAATTTGAACACAATTCCTAAACTCTCTTACCTATACTTGTGTTTTTATAAATAACTAAAAAGTTTTAAATACTCAAGAAATGTTTCTATTCATTGAAAACTTAACAATGATTCATTGTATTCAATTAGAAATTTCCTGATTTTTTCATCTCTGAAACGTCTAGACTGCGGTGGATTTCACGGTTAGTTGAACAAACGACAGTCAATTCCATTATAGTTTCTGACACTTATTAATTAACCTCTTTTTTGATGTAGTGCGAAAACAGCACAAGGTTTTAATTAACCCTAGAAAAAACTAGGAAATTAGCGTCTGTGTCGTGTTTATTAATTCGTCTAGCTTTGGTAAAAAACAGCGACTTGGATCTTGGATCGTAAACTACGCAGATTATTCTGTCATAAGTTTATCACTAGAATAAATTCAGATACACCGGCTTTAAACATGTCTTAAGAGAGGAAATTAATTAAGTTTGTTATCATTTGAAGTACGTTTCATACTTTGCGGGCGTAAAACTTTTACGAGCGAATAAATTTGTGAATTTACAGCCAAGATTTCGGCGAGCACTCATCGAAAGAAGATTATATTATTTTGACCTAATTGCTTGCATATTTGCACGATATATTCGCTTGGATACAGAAACAGTAACTATAAAATACAACAAATCAGCAAAACAAAATTTTATACTCGTTACGAAGTTTTGTTTGGCTTGAAAATTGCAAATAAATCACTTAACATAAAATAGTTATTTATGTAGGACGACAATTATGAAAATATACAATTTACAAAGATATACGATTAAATGACAGCAATAACTTGTTTTACAATAAACTTTTATTTACTTTTTTGTAATTTTTCAATAGAATCTGTTAATTTACGTCACCTAAGCAATGTGGGAAATCTCAACTTCCTATATCGCCCCTAGATTACCGTGCGGAAAAAACGAACGAAATAACTATTTGTTTATTAAAAGACAAAGGTATACTTTTTTATTACGCATACGGAATTTATTCTACGAGGCGATAGCCGAGGAGAATAAACCATGTGAGTAATAAAAAATACTTTAGTCCTTAGATATACATTATATTTTTTCCGAAATCTTTACATTATTAATTAAAAACATAAATAATTAGCATTATGTATTTGTCAGCTAGCTATTGAGACGGGGATGGCTGTGACAACAAACGTACTGTCAAAGTGTCAAATATTTCTTCATAACTTTCATTTATGTTTATCTGCTTAGACGTCGTTTGCATGAAATCAGATAAATTATTATCAAAGGTAAATAATAAATAAATTCACCAATAATATTATAGAATGATATGTCTCTTATTTTAAGTAGTGCTAAAATACACTGCAAAAATATAATACTTTTATCCAACACAGTGTAATTATAACGATATAAGTATATGCTGTTTTCAGATAAATAAAGTAGGTCATAAGTCACTAGTGAGCTAAATATATTAGCTTACTGTTTTTTGGTTCGTATCATAGTAACTACGTTATAAAACCTTCTCTACACTATTTTGTTCCTAAATGTCATTTCGAAATTCGATCTGTCAAAAATCTTATATGTATTTTATATCAATGATTAAAATGTGTTGGATGAAATGTTGTATGGCACACGTGTGTTAATTACCTAAGTCATTTGAAAAAATACCACACTCGGCCTAACGGCCTCGTGAGCTAAACTTTTCCCTCGTGACTTATCTGTAATGTAACACACTTGTATCATAAATAACTATTAAAATATAGGTTAATTCAGTTTGACAGATGAGTCCGTAAAGTATAATTATGACATAAGAGTAAAGTTTTACTTTAGCTACTACTTTCGCTATCTTCACGGAGTGATATCGTGTACTTTAGTATCGACTTCGAAAAAAAGAATGCCTCAAATATTACTTTGCCTAATACTAATAAAAGAAAATAGTATAACATGGCCAGGATTTGAAATAGGGATCTCTGATTTAAAAAGTTCTAACTTTATATTAAACTAGTAAGTAATTTTATCTACAGCAGTAAAAAAAACATACAAAATAAATATGTTATTTATGAGTATGAGTAGATGCACTTAAGAAGACATACTATTAGTTATAGTTTTACTTATGTGTGACATCAAGACACTTGTTTATTACTGTACAAGTGTAGAATTGTATGGATTTTGCACCCCCTCGAATATATCACATAACTTAAGATACTAATACAAAATCAATATTTATTATAGAACTTATTTGTAATCTCAACACATCTAGTCTAAACCTAAGCTAAAACAAAATAACAAAATTTGGCATTTTCTCTATTGAATGATGACTAAATATTCAGTACCTGCACTTCCATAAAAAATACCGGTGTTTCCGTGTCATTTGAAACTTACAATAAGTTAATACAAGTTTGATAAACGTCACTTTACTCATGAGTGCAACACGTTTTTATTTTGTCTACAGCTGCATAGGAAAGCAGCACATATAACTAAATTCTTGTACAATATTATTTATATTAAATTATGCTTTGTTTTATTTGTCATTACCACGAAGACGGCAGCAGTTTATGTTGCCGAAATGTTGGGTTAAATAAAGTATACACAACTTAAACTAAATGTTGTTTTCTTGTTTATATTGTTATTAATATTTCACAAGACAAGACTTCTTGTCTCACATTTAATCGACATAACTTAACCAATGGATTAAACACTAAAAATAAGTTGACAAATTCATTTGAGAAAATGTCCGGAAATGCCCATAGATATTCACGTTTTTCTTACTGGAAGAGAGCTACTTTAAAAAATCAATTTCTTAACAACCTATAAAGTATTATCTTATTAAAATGAGACAATACTAAATATTAATTCTAAGTAACTTGACGTTTTGTACGTTTGTTATAAAATAATAGTTTTTTTTTCTGAAAAGTTATTACTTTATTTAAAACAATAAATGTATTTGATTCATTGATTGTTTTTATTTTTGCCATGACGTCAGTGCAAGAAAATTTAATTTTATATTGAAAATCTTGAGTGACTTAATTTAATTATTATGTCACATTTTAATACGATAATATTAAATAAGACGTTATGAAATTGATTTTTTGTAAGTAATTCTGCTCCAATAAGAAAAATGTGAATATCTCTGTAATTATTATTATTTTTAGTAGGAATGACTATGAGTACCCGGGTACCCGGAACCTACCCGATAATAATGTACCCGGGTATCAAAAATAGTACCCGATTACCCGAAATGTACCCGTTACCCGTTTATTACCCGTTACCCGAAATCTACCTATAATCTGTTTTCAGCTGCCGGAAACATTGTAACCACACGAAGATCAGGACTGAGTGCAGATACATCATCCATGCTGATATTTGCGAGAAATATGAGATATTCCTAAATAATTAAATCAAATATACTTCCTTTTATACTGCTGATATACTCGTATGTTATGTAAAATAACAATGTTTTTTTTTTATTTCCATATCAGAAAATAATATTTTTTTCTTCATTTAATAAATTTATATGCAAACAAAAATTTATATTAAAAAGATGAATGTGGAAGAATAATGGATATTTTAAGGGTATCAGGTAATTATCGGGTATCAGGTTATTATCGGGTATCGGGTAATTATCGGGTAACGGGTAATTATCGAGTATCCGGTTCTACCCGGGTATTCATGTCGGGTACCCGGGTACCAAAATTTTCAGGTTTCGTCATTCCTAATTTTTAGGTGTTTAATCCATTGTTTAAGTTTTGCCGTTTAAAACTTGTACACCCAGTATACATTACTGTTACTATATTTAAAGAATATATACTGCATTATTTTCATTATTTTCATAATCAGTTTGTTTTCATATAGGTACTTTCTTATAATAAATCTAGATTTCAAATTAGTAAAAAAAAAAAACCTGAGAGTACAAGAATTGAAGAAAATCTAGCTATTCTTGCTTTTTTTCACTGCAAGACCAAGAAAAATACAAGAATCTCGTGAAACTAATTGTTGTTAATTTGAAGGCAACACATAATTTGGTAATTTGAGATAATGTTCTGGATTTATTTAGGAGTATTTTTATTTATTTTTTATTTACACTACCCAGCAGACCGAAGTCTAATAAGAATTCAGAAGACCTACAGCTTATAGTAGATTCCGAACTACTCGAAGCGAGTAGTATTTTTATTTTTGGTTAAAGGTTTGTCGTCACTGGAATTTAATCTCCAGAACTCACGAGCGTTTACCAAGGTAGGAGCACGCTAACCAAGTGAGTCACCACTACATGTAAATACATTACAAACAAGTAACATTTTAATTTCTTACCTATTGTTTAAGTTCCTCCTTATTTCCGACTGGTCGAGACGCGTTTTAATGACCTTTGTATTGTACAGTACAATGATTGTACTGAGGCATCGAAGGTGCGAGAATATTGCAGACCTTAATTGTTCTGATATACAGGGTGGCCCAGTGAAAATTATCAGCGCAATTTTTGGCCACTTAACATTAATTTTGCTAAAAACGCTCGAACACGTGAATTTTAATATAAAGGGGGACACCTAAATGGATTAGTACCAATGGCATAACTTCAACCCTAAAATGGGGGTGGACTGCACCTCAAAAATTTTAAATGAAAAAGGATGTCAAACATGACACAGTTCGAAAGGCCTTTCAATTCTCTTTACAACAGTTTTTTTTATTTTTCAAATCCGGTCATTAGTTCCAGAGAAATATCGTTTAAAACAAATTTTATCAGGTGTTCAAAATTGCCATCAAGTAGGCTAAAACAAATGACAGAAACTAAATAAACAATTCTTTCGACAAGTTGTTTGTAACAAACAAATAATTTGTAAGTTGGATTTTTTTATGGGGTTATTTGAAGTCTAAAGTTTATGCCACGCTACCCGGATTTTTAGAAGATTTACGGTAACGTACCGTATCTCCAAAATTTTGAGCAAAATGTTTATTATTGTATGGAAGTTGGAAATAGTCATTTTGAACACCTAATAAACTGATACTTGAATTTCTATCATTTGTTTATGCCTACTTGATTGCAGTTTTGCACACCTGATAAAATTTGTTTTAAACGATATTTCTCTGGAACTAATGATCGGATTTGAAAAATAAAAAAACTGTTGTAAAGAGAATTAAAAGGCCTTTCGAACTGTGTCATGTTTGACACCCTTTTCTATTTAAAATTTTTGAGGTGCAGTCCACACCCATTTTAGGGTTGAAGTTATGCCATTGATACTAATCCATTTAGGTGTCCCCCTTTATATTAAAATTGACGTGTTCGAGCGTTTTTAGCAAAATTAATGTTAAGTGGCCAAAAATTGCGCTGATAATTTTCGTTGGGCCACCCTGTATAAACCCCGAGTAAAATAGACCACGGGACAATCTGATATTAATACGAGTCGTGAACATAAATAGTTGGTAGAAATAAATATCGTGTAAATAAATAGTTTGTTTTGCTATACGGTTAAAAAAAAAATTAGTAATTAAGTTTTTATTAATAATTATTTTTCTTAAATTAGTCTTTATATTTGTTTATTCATAGTGTTACATATTTTTATTAGCTATTATTCGTTGATTAAACATAGTTACATAAATATTCGCATTTCAATTATTTTTACACTTCACCTAAATATATAAACGTTACATTATTAATTTAAAGATTAAGATAAAAATGATTTTTTCGCAGTCTACAGAGTGGAAATGAACTTAATGTCATAAATTTAAGGGTGAGTAGTATGAAATATGTAGATTACGAAAGTGAAAGAATTTTTTAAAAATTCACATATTTAGGATAGTTTTCAGTAAGCTAACATTAATATTAAATAAAATAATAAAAACATAACTTTCGTTAAAAATACTAATTTAGAATGTACATATTTTTGATAGACATATTTTTAATGAAATATGAATTAAAACGGGAGTAAAAAAAAGATTCCGTAAGAAAACCTGAACTTTGTTTTTCGAATTTTTAAAAAAATCTTTCACTGTCTTAATCAACACATGTCATACTACACACTCTTAAATCTATGGCATTAAATTAATTTCCACCCTGTATATCTTCAAATAGATTTAGTTTTAGCTTTGCTCTTCACTTATATAATAACAAATAAGAATATAGTTCCCAACTTCCTACATCCTCTCTTCCTAATTCCCGAACTCACCTGTTCAGTTCCGGCTTTGTTGGGCACGTGGCCCATCTCGCCCCTGATTGGCTGGCGCGTTACCCCCACCACTCGGGGATGCTGGTCGCGAAGTTCCGTCCGTGAGTGAGTCTTGTTGCGGCCGCGAGACAGTGCAGTGCTGGGTTCGATTCGTGTGCGTGACGCGAGTGCCATGTGAGGTAGGGTTGGTATTAGAACTTGGAGTTTGGGTCTATGTGGGAAGTTTGGATGTTAGTGTCTCATAAATTTAGATATTTTTCCATTTCCAAATTTTATTACAAAATCGAAAATATATCAAGTTTATTAACTGTAATTTTCTAAAAAATGTTTTTGTTATTGTTGTTGACTTTGCAAATAGTTATAAGTGTGTCAATAGTGCACTCTCTAAAACAGTTATAAATGGTCAAAAGACATTGTTATTTCTCAAACAATTACCAATCAAATTGTTTAAATAATCAATCAAATTCTTACCACTAGTCTAAAATAAGTAAACCAGAAAAATATTTTTATCATATTTATACTTTAAAGTTACTGTCAATAAAATGCATGTTAACTTATTATTTGTTACATAAAGTATGGTAAAAAAACATGACAAACTTTACAAAAATTTATGAAAAAATTGAACATCCAGTAACAATAATAAGTCGTGTTGGTATTTTTATTTTTATGTTTATTCTGCAGATATTTTTCCATTTTCCAAAGGTCATATATTTTATTACAATATCTTTCTAGAGATGTCAAGTTTATTAACTGTAATTTTCTGAAAAATATTTTTGTTATTGTTGTTCACTTTGCAAATAGTCATGTCTTTAGTACACTCTCTATAACAGTTATAATTGTTCAAAATACATTGTTATTTTAAAAATAATAACCAATCAAACTGTTAACACTAGAGGGGTTATAACAAATCATGAATAAATATTTATTATAAATAATACTTTAATGAAGAAAGTCTAAAAACATGTAAACCAGAAAAATATTTATACTTTAAAGTTACTGTCAATGGAAATTCATGTTAAATTATTATTTGTTACATAAGATATGGTAAAAAAAATGCATGAAAAAATTGAACATCCAATAACAATAATAAGTCGTGTTGGTATTTTTAATTTTATGTTTATTCCATACATGTTATTTTCATCCAATTAGAATGCTTCGTATAATAGATGAAGGCAGTTTTTCTATAAAAATAATTGATAAAATAATATTAGTAACATCATGGTTACATTTTGTTGATATGAAAAATTTTATGTTTAGACTATTTTGAATGTAATTGATAAAATTGATTCATAATTCCTGTGAAGTAACGACTTGTTAATACGCAACAACTATTCGTAAATTTAACTGATTATTTCATACACGTCATTTTTATCCAATCAAAACGGTCCATTTGATAGAAAAATGCAGTAAAATAAAAATTGATAAACCCACAGTAGCAATTGCCATGGTTATATTTTATTGATATGTACATTTTATGTTTGAACTGTTGTCATTCGTAAAATAATCTTAAGTAATGTAATAAGAGCCATGAATTCATTGAAAAATTTTAGTGTCAAATGATATTTAGATCTCGACAGCGAGTTGTCGTTACTTCGCAAGAATTATAATTAAATTTTTCCAATTAAATTCATAGTTCGAATTATATTTCCTTATTATTTCACGAATGACAACAGTTCAAACATGAAATATTTGAAATCAATACAATGCAAACATAACTATGATACTGTGGTACTTAAGTCAATAAAAAAATAAATAAATGCTTTATTAGACACTTTATTTTAATAGTTAAAAATCCATCACGAATCTGTCTAATACAAGCTTTACTTTTTTAAAAAATTTGAAATTTATCATCACTTTTCCTATTTAAAGTAACTGTTCTTAACAATCTTCGTCTACACATATAATTACCTTAACAATAATTATTCCCCGAAACAGTTTTCTCTATTCCCATATCTTTACAACATTCTCAGTCTAGCGAAGCCACGGTATCTTTTCCGAGCCCGTTTAAAACAATTTAGTTTTTTATTTCTCTGCTAAGCCGGGCACTTCATGACAGAATTATTAAGCGAATGGAGACAACGCGGGCTTCAAATTGGTTGGAACGCAGATTTGCTGTTAATTCAATTAAATGGATTACAGAAATTGAAATGAATGGAACTCATTTCGTCCTTTATTTTGGAGAACAGTGGATAGTTTAATTGTAAATTCATTATCTAATCAATGAGGTATGTGGCCAATTTGTAAACTAGTTTAAGCAGGAGTAAAATTTGTGCTGAAAATTGCACAATACAATTTTTTTCAATGATGTTCCAAGGTTGCTATAATTCGATTTTTACGAGGATAATAAAACTCTAAACTGTATTTTTAAAGTTTTTTTATGGTTTTTCGAAAATGATGTTATTATTAAATTGTAATTATGTTTTATACAGATTTATTGAATTATTTTTTGGGAATTTTCAGAAAACAGGTTAGTTGTTCATCATGTTTACAAAAATACACAAATTTAATATTTTTGCTAATGAACAAAAATGAAATATTTTGAAACTGCAGAAAATAAAAGTAAAATAAAGAAATTATAAATATAAAATAAGGGTAAATAAACATATAATAATAAAAGAAAATGAGTTGCATGAATCCATAAAAAAATACTTATTTCTTTATTTCTATAATTTATATTAAAGAAATAAAACAATCCGTATTATTAAATGTATAAATTGTTATACTTATGCTTTTATTTATTATTAAAAATATTTGTATAGGTACAAAATAATTTACCATAAATATAATATACTGAGCATAGTTGTCTTCAATCGACCTTCTAAGTCTGATAAACAGTATTTTAAATAAAAAAAATATTTTTTTTAAATAATTAGGTATTTTTTTTGCGCCTCCGTCCCATTATGTATGGATGCCAACTTAAATATTTTAATTTTATTTTATTGGAAATGTAAAACGATAATTAAAACAACTATTTTTAATTTATTATTCATATTATGCTCGTCTTATATGATTATGATTACGTAAGTAGGCTTAAACAAATGACAATGACTCAAGTATCAGTTTATTTAGGTGTTCAAAATGACTACCACCAACTTCCATATAATAGTAGAGATTTTGCTCAAAATGTCGTCGTACGTTCTGCAACACTTGTGACGACATTCAGCATATCTTCTAAAGATTCGGGTGGCGTGGTATAAACTTTTAGACTTCAAATAACGCCACAAAAAGAAATCTAACAATCAACGTGTCAAAAGAATTGTTTATTTAGTTTTTGTCATTTGTTTAAGCCTACTTGATAGCAATTTTGAACACCTGAAAAAATTTGTTTTAAACGATATTTCTCTGGAACTAATGATCGGATTTGAAAAATAAAAAAACTGTGGAAAAGAGATTTGAAAGGCTTTTTGATCTGTTTCATGTTTGACACCCTTTTTCATTTAAAATTTTTGAGGTGCATTCCACCCCCATTTTAGGAATGAAGTTATTGCCATTCGGTTTCCCCTTTTATGCTAAAATTGACGTGTACGAGCGTTTTTTGCAAAACTGAAGTTAAGTTGCCAAAAATTGCGCTGATACTTTTCATTGGGCCACCCTGTATTTTTAAATCGGCTTGTTGGAACGATAAAATGGCTTTGCGCAAACTCAGTAAAGTTCTGAACGGTTCTGGACTTTTGTTAGAACAAATCTTATAACTATATTAAGAACCACAGAATAGGTTTATACAGAAGCGATAGTATGTTAGTGAAAAGAAAAGTAGAGAGAGATGGGGAAAGCTAACAAATTTAAAAGGCTCATTGTTTAAAATCGGAAAGTTTCTTCACAACTTAGTGACAAATAGGGGAAGTCAACAAATTTAAAGGTCTACACAATGTCCCAAGGTCATAGAACTGATTAGGGTAACATGAAAGGTACCCACACGGAGGGTCGCTTCTGTAGGGAACTATTCTGTGATAGGACATTGAATTGAGCCAGAATTAGAAATTCTTGAAAATTCCTAGAACTTCGAGAACGGTTCAGAACCAGCTCTTGGAACACTGCATTATAAGTTCTGAATTTTTAAATCGGCTTGTTGTAACGATAAAATTGCTTTGCGCAAACTCAGTAAAGCTCCGAACGGTTCTGGACTTTTGTTGGAACAAACCTTTCAACTATATTACGAACCACAAAACTTCAAGCTCTAACTACCAACCACTCCATTTCGTGTAGTGCCATATACCTCCAGTCCAAACCCATGATGTTATAACTCCTCCGCCACAACTCTACAATGTCATCTCCACCGGCGGCGAAATCCCCGTTGCGGGCGTCGTTCCGCGGCGACGACAGTGGCGTGGCGACGTCTGGCGACGCGCCCAGCTGCTCGGGGGAGTTCGACGAGGCGGAGGCGGCGGCGGGCGAGGCGGCGGCGTGCTGCGCGGGGGTGGCGGCCCGCCCCTGCACGGCCACCATGCGCCAGCACTACTACCCCGAGGGCGGCTGGGGGTGGCTCGTGCTGGCCGCGGGGGCGGCCGTGCAGCTGCTGGCGCACGGGCTGCACGTGGCTGCGGGGGTGTGGATCACGGAGACTGTGAGGAGGTTTCCCAGGGCTACGCATGTACATACAGGTAGGGGGACCAATAACCAGGACTATTATTTCTAAGATGAAGACATTCAGCGTTGGACACTTTTGTCGCTGCGACCTAAAGATCTATTGTAACTTGGTTCTTACTTAGATGTTTAGAAGAAAGTCCAAAGTTTTTAAGAAGCTTAATATTGCTGCACAAGTCCAAACGCAATTGTTGTCTTGTATCATTTACCTAAAGCGATGCTTCTTAAACTTTTTGATGTGAAAACATCTCAAATCGAGAATGTTAATTTTCCAATACCCACACAATATATTTGAAGGAATGAACAGGACTATTATTTTTAAGATAAAGAAAGAAAGCGTTGGATACTTTTGACTCTGCATCCTAAAAACCTGTTGTAAATTGGCCCTTACTTACGTGCTTAGAGGAAAGTCTGTTTCCCAATCGCAATTGTCGTCTTGTCTCATTTACTTAAATCAATGGTTCTTAAACTTTTTGGTGTGAAAACACCCCAAATCGATAACTTCAAATTTCAGGTAGCCCTACAATACGTGCATGAAATTTTAAAAACATTTTATTAATCTTAAGAAAACAAACTCGCATTTCATTTTCTACTGACTTCAATCGTTCTCTCTTCTTAGTTTTGATGTTAACAAACATAGAAATCTTAGGCCACATTCAGACAAGAGGTAGGAAATTAAACTAAAACTCCAAGAAGTGCTCTGACTTCTATATTGCGATATTTATTCTGAATAAATATCCAAAACGATTCTAATGAAAATTCAGAATATTTCATTCGCAACGTATCCAGTCAAAATTATCAATAGATATATCTGGAAAATAGAAGTTAATGTGAATTCTTAGTGTTAAAAATTGTATTAGATGTTCTTGTAAAAATATCTAACTTGCTTCAATGTCCAAAATTCTATAATGTCTTTAAAAGATTGTTAGATTTTCCTCTCTTTTTTTGCATGCTGGAATTTACTTTATTCTGTTCTTCAAATACATCTTTCAACAATTCTTTGGACAACCATTGAACCATTTGACGAATGAAGATGAAAGTTCAAATGCTCAGATCCAAGAACTAAAATATCTACCACGCTCACGGCACCCCTACAAGTAATAAAAAGAATCCAAAGTGCCGTGGCACCCACTTTGAGAATCACTGACCTAGATGGTTAAGTAGTCTATTTTCGATTACAGCTTTGTCAATCGTATGTAGATGCTATTTTGTGGACTGTGTCCAGTAATACCGTCTTAGTGTTCAAGTTATTTTTATTGAAAGAGTAGCTCCTTGATGTTTATCAACGAGGGTGAAATAAATCTCTTCGTCTCACTGAGGTCCGAAATTCCTCTTCAATTATGGCTATAGTAGCCTTCTTTATGTGGTTTTTTAGAATGCTACAAAATGAGTAGTTTGGCTTCATGTTTTGCAAACTCATTTGTGTTTTATTGCCTGCCATCCTCTCATGTGCTGGTACTGGTACCCACCATTGATTGGTGATCACCACTGATGGACTGCATATGGCTCCTTCTTACCGAGACTGTGAAGAAGTTAAGCATATACATACATGCAGATATATTCTGATTATTTGCGATTCTAACTTTGTGAATCTGTTTGCGGACAAATCCACCTATTCCAGAGTTGACAGCTAGCCGAAAATACATCTGATATAATTGTATAGTGTTTCTGTCTACACAAGACGTAAGTCTAAGTCTAGATTAAAAAGTACTGACCAAATAATGCGGTCTATAATATAAAATGAGAAATATTCCATATTTTAACAATATAAGGGATAAAAAATGTGTATTATTGCATCGTACAATATTAGTACTAATGGGTACTGATAAGATTGTTACTAACTACTGACCTTAATAAGAGTGTTAGGTACTAAAACCTGAATAGAAAAGACTGTTCCCTACTGACTATCAGGGAATCGGAAAAGTATGACGTAGTGACTACCAACCGGACATAACTGTTATAGACGGATTACTAATTATTTGATTTATAAAATTATAAAGGATTGACAATTTACGTAGTTATAATGAGAGGGACTGATTCGTACTGACAATAATTCACTAGTCTGAAACTAACATAAGATTGAATCACACTAATAAAAACTAACACTATACTGTAGGTACTGGTATAATACTGTTGGTAAATGTTGTATAAATTGAAGATTCCTTGCAGACGCTGTTGTTTGTTAGAAATAAGTTTCAAAGAAATAGCTACTTATTTAATAACTTTACAAATTAGTTTTAAGGAAAAAATTACATGTGTATCTGTAATCATTTTGATAACTTTTCGTTGTTTTTCCCAATTTATTATCCTCAAATAGTTATTGTAATTAAATATCGTATTAATAAAAAATATATACAGAACTTTACTTTGAAGTAAAACACACCTAACACTTTTTCAATTCAAATGTCTACACTCTGTAGTTTTTAATAAACTACGAGTACTTACGAAGTTAAGTTTTTTTAGCAGACTCATATTTATTTATTTTATAAAATGAGTATAGCAGACAAGTAATAAATTAAGTATACAAGGCTAGTAAAAATGATGTCTAAATTTCTGAATACACAACGACAATTTAGAAATAGCGTTAAATTTACAGCATCGTAAAATGACCGCTCTTTGCGAACAAAAAATTTTATAGTATCATCTTTATTCCGCTGAAAACTAAATAATAAAAGCTTTTACAACCGAGGAAGGGAAAGTGTGGCATGCAGGGAAATTACCTCGGAAATTCCGCTACAGATTTCAGGCCTGAAAGGCTTTACGACTCTGCTGTCACTGACTTTTTTATTAAACTTTTCAGTTCACTTCATGCCTGGTATTCATCGCTTAAAACGCTCGTGTTTACATATTTACACACTCGACTTTTTGCGGTTTTCACGATTTTGTTTATTCGACGTTTAATGGAGGGAAAGAGCTAATTTCATTTACATTTCAAGAAAATGTTTATACTCTTAATGTAGTAGACTTTTCTTCATTTTATTTTCTTATTACAAGCCCAAATTTCGGGTTCGATAACATGACATACAAAACCAGTTTATTGGACTCATACGAACAATTGACTTTAGGCCCATGTTTAATTAAACAAACAAAATAAAAAAGAAGTGATTCATTTTGATTTGCTTGGCAATCCTAATTATTTTATAAATATTATTAGAAATAATTTCACATCAATACAAAAACTAATTGAAGTAGTTTTATATTGGTTGGTAAGAAAATTATAGTTGTATGAAGAGATATTTGAAACAGACTTATGCAGAGTTTAGAAGATTTTAAGAAGGGTTGCGGTTGAAAGGAAAGAAATAGGCCATATTAAAAAAAAATTAAAAATTAACTTTGTATAAATTTTTAAACTGAAAATATATAGTGAGATATAAAACACAATAAATACAAAGTTTTAGTTTACTTCCGATTTTATTTCCTTATGAAATATAATCAATAAACCTTTTTTTTTCGATCGGACGAAAACTGACACCTTTCCGGTGTGTTTTCAAACCGGAAAGTACATTATTCCTGACAGAAGAATAAATCCGCCACTGATTCTTAATAATGTGCAATATATATAAATTGTAATATAAGAGTATCCGTGCGTTGACTTTTGACACGGTAAAATGAACTATTAAATAATTGGTACTTACAGGTTTAGTACAATTCTTCAACCCCAGTCGTGTTCTAGGGACTTCAAAACGCGTTTATCCATTAAAAATTCACTATCCGATTTTTAGCATGATTCCAATACTTCTCTTTCTGAGTGGCGAGATATAAAAAGTGTGTTATATATGCAACCAAAAAATTATGTTGTATTCAACAACAACAACAACAATTTTAAAATTAAATTTTCTTGAATGAAGATGAATTACGCATTAAACATATTCGGCTCGTCCCCTAATTTCTGCCATCGTCCGGCAATGTATCACTTTCCTTTTAGATAGATTAGATACACAATATACTATATTAAATTCTATAAGTACCCTGACTTAGTCTGTCACAAAGAGTCTAGTTTAGAAAAGCCCTTGGAGTTTGCTTTAAAACCTTTAGGCATTGTTTACTCTTGCTATACAATATCAGAGCCACTGATTCACTGATTCTCTGATACATAAGTGACATGTAGAAAACTAGATGTAGGTTGCCAGACTTCATGAGAAACAAGAAATTATGAAATAAAATGTAAATTTACGTCTGAATCAGATAATAGTTTATTAGTTTTTCCTAACTCAAATGTTATTTTTGGAAGTCTAGCTGATAAATTTCACGCACGAAAAATAAATTATTAAAAATTATATGGTACTGGTATCCTGATGTTTTTTAACATCTCGAGTTTTTGTAAAGTACTTTATGAATTGTTAAACTCATAGTCTCAGCAAGGGGCTTTCAGCTTATAGTGGATTTCGAATCATTCGATCACAGCGGTATTTTTTAATAGCACACAATTTTGGGCATCGACATTGCAGTAATTGGAGACTGTTAAATTAAAACTAGAAAAAAATCAACTTGGATCACCATAGGATCACAACATTACTCTAATAGTAGGCAAAACGTATTGGCCCGTATTCAACTTTTTTTTTATCTCCTTCTTTAGTTCTCTTTAGCTAGAGACGGTCTCTATATTTAATGAAGGTGTTAATTATAATCATATTCAACAACCTTCTCTAAGCTTTCTTGATCGAAAGATGGTCTTTTCTAAACTACATTTGGCAACATATATTTCTTATTTGTTTATTATTAACACCAAATAATTTCCGAATATTTACCATGTCATTAATATCATGCTCAAATCCAACCATTTTTATGACTAAACAAGAGTTGAAACACAGTCCCTGTCATCTCTATAAGTAACTAACCTAAAAAAAGATGCTTTATTATCGCTAATCATGACAGGTGAATATGAAATCTTAGTGAAGCGTCTTTAAGTTACGTAATTAATGTTCTTTCACATTAGAGATGCGAGCAGAATACTGGCCATTGTAAAGATCTTAATTCGGGAATATTGGATATGTCTAATAGTCAAAATTGATTTAAATATAATATCTTCCTTGTTCTGTATATATAGCGCACGATAAAAACATACAGAATGAAATAAAAAGAAATTCTAAAAAAGACATTCACCGAGATTCGCACTTAGATCGTTTTTTTTTTCTATACAGGAGTTTCACAATTTCATGAAAACAAATGACAAACACTAATAAATTTTTTGAAAAAATTTAGTCAGTCACGAACGTGAGATAAATATTACTTGACAAAATATGTAGTAATACAAGGGAAATAATTTTCAAAGCCGCTGGTGCTGTATTTTTGTGTAAACTTGAAAATAATTGAAAATACCGAATTTTTAGGTGGAAAATTTTTGAAATTTTACAAAGTTTTGTTCGTAATTTTTTTTAAAGACTTAAATACGCTGATACCACATTTACAAACAGAATTTAATTATCTCTTTTCGTTTTGGAGATATTTGCTCTCAAAGTTGTACCTCAAAAAAGTGTGTTTTTTGCGAATATTTCAAAAATGATTAGAGACACAATCTTAACTTCTTTACCATTCGATTCTACGGGAAAATTTATGTAAAGAAATGTTTTGTCCACATATACGTTCTTTGGAACAACTCGATGAAAAATAAGAAAATCGAAAAAACCTAAATTTACATTTTTCGCCTCGAAACTTTTTGTCTCCAAAATATTTCATTTTTTAGACTTAAGTAGATATCTGTGCACTGATTCCAAATTTTTAAACAGAATTCAATTATCTTTTCCCGTTCTCGAGATATTTGAGTTCAAAGTTATACCTAAAAAATCAGGTTTTTTAGGTATACCCCTTAAATGGTTAGGTTTACGACTTCTTCACCATTCGATTCTACGGGCAAAATTACATAAGTGTACCAATTTTCAAATTTTTATCTCAACAAATAGAATTTCTAGAAGGAAAAAACTGAAAATGGCTAGAAATCGAAAAAATCGTCAGGGGTTCATCAGGCTATTTTTTCGATTTTGGCCATTTTCGTTTTTCCTTTCTATAAATTGTATCCTTTGCAATAAAAATCTAAAAATTGGTACACTTGTGTAATTTTGCCCGTAGAATTGATTGGTGAGATCGCCGATGTCGTAAACCTAACCCTTAAAGGTGTATACCTAAAGAACCTGTTTTTTTAGGTATTGCCAAAACTCAACTTTGAACACGAATATCTCATAAACGGTAAGAGATAATTCAATTTGGTTTGAAAATTTGAAATCAGCACATCGATATTTACTTAAGTTTAAAAAATAAAAAGTTTTAGAGAAAAAATGTTCCTCGGATAAATTTTGAAATTTAGGTTTTTTCGATTTTCTCATTTTTCACCAAATCGTTACAAAGAACGTATATGTGGAGAAAACATTTCTATATGTAACTTCTCCCATAGAATTGACTGGTATAATCGTTGAGATCGTATCTCTACACATTTTAGAGATATAGCCAAAAACCACACTTTTTTGAGGTACAACTTTGACAGCAAATATCTCAAGAACCAAGAGAGATAATTAAATTCCGTTTGAAAATTTGAAATGAGTGCATCGGGATATATCAATATATACTATTTCCCAAAATCAAAATTTTGGGCACAAAAATACGTATTTTTGGGATATTTCGCGTTTGTCAACACAATTTTGAGTTTAATACAGTTGTTTGGTACCTACACAACTTTGATATGGGGTTATAGGTTTTGAAATAAAATAAAAATTATATAATAAAGCAACAGAATAAAATCGAAAAGTCATAATAGGATTGCAGGTTTTGAAATCAGCGTATCGGTATTTACTTAAGTAATTTTGATATTTAGGATTTTTCGATTGTTTCATTTTTCACCTATCCTTCCAAAGAACGTAAATCTTTCCAAAATATATATTTTCTTCTTTTTAAAAATGAGTGTATAAAATTAATAATCGGTATATAATAGCGACCTTACTGACAATCAACTTTAAATGTCTATAATATTTAAAATTTAATTAAATAATTTTTTTAATAATGGAAGCATTCGAAGCATACATTTTTTCTTTTTAATAAAACAGTTCGTAATAAATAATACGAAACAAGATCTAAAAAAGAGCGTCAATTTTTAAGTTAGGGAAGGGCGCCTTGTAATATATAATAGATAGATAGATATAGGTAATATAAAAAAGTTGAAATATATAAAACAAATATTTTATATTTGAATTAGGATCACTTAATTAAATAACAAGTTTGCTTTTACAAAAAAAATCACGTTAAGTACGGATTATTGTGCGGGTGTTTTTGTAATGTAACATTACAATCGGTGTCCATAAAATCCGCTGTAAGCACATAGGTAAATGAGGCTGAATTTATCACTTGTCGCGTTTGATGGATGTGCGGGGACAAAAGACTATCGTTCCGGTTTCCGGTAGTTTGTAGCGCGGGAAATTTGAATGATGACACGCAGCTAAGTGGCTATAAAACGCCACGGGTTTCCAGCCTGACATATAAATTACGGATATCATCGATTTTATGTACTTCTCTAACAAATTCCACTTTGATGGCGGATCAATTTTAATATCTGACAAATAAATCACGGAGGAACCATTCAATTTTTTTTAATACGGAACTTTGGAATGGGTGGAGTAAATAATATATGTATCCTTTTACTTGTCAGAATTGGGAATTCTTTTCTGTTATATCTTATGAAAATATAATCAAACTTCCATAAACATTAATATCTTATAACAGGTTAGTCAGGGGTGATTCACTTGGTAGTGCTTACTGATTCCAATTAAATAGGAATGGAGAATGAAATTTGAGGTTCAAATTCCGAATTTAAATAGAGTCGCGTTTTCTTTTGTCTTCCACTGTTATTTCCAATCATAGTTGAACGTGAAAAGTTATAATTTTTCATATATGGCCGAAATAAAAAATACCCATTATTGGGTCAAAAATTTGGTTTTCAAAAATAGATACATATCGATGCAGTGATTTCAAATTTATAAACAGAATTTAATTATCTCTTTTCTTTCCTGAGATTTTTTGCAATCAAAATTTCACTTCAATAATATATGTTTTTTGTGCATATCTGCAAAGTGGGTAGAGATAAAATTTTCACGATTATACCAATCAATCCTACGGGTAAAGTTACATAAAGAAATGTGTACTCAGCATACACTTTCTTCGGAACGATTCGGTGAAAATTGAGAAAAATAAAAAACTTCTATTTTAGATTTTGATTTTCGGTCAGGAATTTTTGAATCCAAAGTTTTTCATTTTTTGAACTAACTAAATATCTATGCAGTGATTGCAAATTTGCAAACAGAATTCAATTATCTTTTACCGTTCTTGAGATATTTGTAATCAAAGTTAAACTCAAAAATCGAGGTTTGTCAAGAAAAACCCTGTAATGGGTCGAGATACGACCTCGATTTTGCAGGCAAAATTACATAAGTATACCAATTTTTTTTCCAAGGGATACTATTTTTGGAAAGGAAATACTGGAAATGGCCAAAATCGAGAAAAATCTTAGAGATTTTTATCGATATTATAATTATTATAATTGTAACTTTTCATATTTTAGTGTAAATGGAAATAACTTGAGAGATGTAAAAAGATATTATTTTTTACTGACCGATCAGTTAAACAATGATTGTTATCATAGTCGTTGAAATAACATGTTATGTTTTTGACATAATTCTGCATTATTTCAAAATAAATTGTACGAGATATTGAAATGTCTTATTAAGGCTCTGTTTTGAATACTGTAACAGCTTTGGTATAGACGCAAAATTGAAAATATTTTTTGCAACATATCGAATATCAGGTTTTTAGTTTGTGGAAGATATGGCCATATAAGGGAAATGAAAAACTAATTTAGATAAATGTATATTCCCAGAAAATTTTCTATTCATATTTCCGAGGCTATAAAACATCCAATTAAATCTTGTATCTCTCCATCTTTATCTTGAGCACTCGGAAGGCATATTGTATGCATCCTTGTCTGATATAAATCATATTTATTGACTGAGAGCGCTAGTAATTTCGTACTTCTGAACTGTAAATAGCTGGGCATAAATCCTGTTTTTCCTAACAACCTCTACTAGACTGGGTCACCAACAAATATTAATCAATTTCCTCTAATACTAGCCGGAAGAAAAAACCATCGGTGTATGCACACGCATAACAAAAGAATATCAAGATACAGGGCCGGGTCTACCCAAAACATTTCAGGTCACAAATTTTGAAAATATGTTAAAATATTATATAGGAACGATAGATTATACCATGAGTTTCAGCTAAGATGCAACATATTCGAATCTGTTATTAGTCATTACTAGGGGTGGGCGATATTGGAAAAAATATCGAAAATATCGATATTAAAAAAAATATCGATATATTCGATATATCGAAAATTTGATATATCGAATATATCTATTTATTGGATTGTCGATATATCGAATTATCGATATATCGAATTATCGATATATCGAATTATCGATATATCGAATTACCGATATATCGAATTATCGATATATCGAATTATCGATATATCGAATTATCGATATATTGAATTATCGATATATAGAATTATCGATATATCTAGTTATCGATATATCGAGTTATCGATATATCGGGTTTTCGATACCTACATTAGATTATAGATATATCGAATTACTCTTTCGACCGCGAAGTAGATAACGTTTGCAATGAATGAAAACCAAAAATCACAATATCTGTCTCTAGCATAGCGCATATATTGGATACGTCGGTTATTAGGTCGTTCAAAGCATCATTTGCGGTCAAAATAGACTATAATAGATATTATATTTCCTTACGTATTTTGTTAGTTGGTCTAAATATCGTAGATAATATAGCTCATAATTTAAAGTTGTAGCTTGTTAAGAAATATCAAGGTAGATTTATTTCCGCAAAATATATATATATATTATGTTATACTTCCTGGTTTTTTCATTTTTGAACATAATTTTCTTAATTCAAGGTGACAAGTACAGTTATAATAGAAAAAAATAAATGTTCTATATACATATTATTATTGTATTCATTCAATAAAAACAGATTTAATAAGTAAAATAAGTTTATAGGTTATATGTATTAAAATTTTTGTTTGTTTGTTTCAAAATTGAAGTAAATGTCGTCCAGTACCAACTATCAAAAACAAAAAATGCGTTTCGAAATAGAGAACTATTGACACATTTTCCCGGATATTCAACTGTTTAGGAATTATTTGAGAAAGAAGAAAAAAATGAATATCAGTTTTTCGCCATTTTCTTATAAGCTAGTCGTAGCTTTTATAGTTTCCGAGATCCCAATGGTGGCAGATGAAATATGGACAGACTGAATAATTATTCAATATATCGAATTTATCGAATATGCGATATATCGAATTTTCGATTATAAGATATATCGAATTATCAAATATGCGATATATCGAATAATCGAATATAGGTACTATATATCGAATCATCGAATATGCGATATATCGAATATGCGATATATCGAATTATCGAATATGCGATATATCGAATTATCTAATATGCGATATATCGAATTATCGAATATGCGATATATCGAATTATCGATATATCGATATTTATTTTTTTTAAATATCGGTATTCGATATATCGACTATTCGATAAAGTAATCGATATATCGCAAAAAGTACCCAGCCCTAGTCATTACTATGGACACCATATTATATGGCACCGTGTCGTTCCAGATAAAATGCAACATAGGGAATATAGCTTGTCAATGTCATGAGAGTAACTGTCAAATAAACTTGTAGGTAATACAATGTTTACCAATGAAAAAAAATCAAATGATTATGTGGTACCATAGTGGGTACAGGTTAAGAAATGTTTGTAACCTGTTCATTAATTTATATCCTGACCATCCTAGGCCAAATCGTACCAAAGTTTCAAGAATGTATTAAAAATTTAGAAGTAGTGCATATTTAGATGCAAAACATAATAATAGGAGAAGGTTAAAACCAGTGCGAAAAATTATGTATTACGAGTAATTGAAGAAAATAACCAACTTTCTACAAAAGCTTTGACAAATCAATTAAATATCACCAAAACATCTGTATACCAATTATTAAAAGATGAAACATTTTATTCGTACCATTTTCAAAATCACCAAGAGTTAAGAAACAACGACCATGAAAAAATAATAGCCTTTTGTAAACTACTTTTTGAGAAAACTAAGATCGATCCAAATTTCAAAAACAAAATTTTGTTTACTGATGAATCTTCTTTTTTCACAAAAGAAGTAAATTCGTAAAATTGTAGATATTGGAACAGGCATAATTTACATTTATTTAAAGAAGGTAGGACTCAATATCCAATAAAAGTTAATTGTTGTTGTACTTGGTGTAGGCCTGTCAGAAAATTTTATAACCCAAAAAGCAAATGTCAAATTCGTTCCCTATTTCATTTTAAATGAAACAAGCAAATTTACATTGTTGTCAATCAAATATTAAATCATAACCATAGATATAATAAATCTCATGTTTCACCTTAAAAAATACTTACGGTATAATATATCATGGAAAATATATCAACAATGTTGTTTTTGTTTGTTTATAAAGTAATTGAAAGTGCGATTCAATTATTTGTGTGATCCGTCATCCTCGTTTCCTACCAGTCAATTAAATGTCGCGGCAGTTGTCGGTGCCATGGCAACTGGCAGCGCGAGGTTTTTGTCTATGATTTGTACGTGTGTCTGTCCGTCTGTCCGCGCACTCGTCATCCTAGTCATCAACTGTAATTAAATTGTGAGAATTATTGAAAAAATATCCAAGCTACGACTGCTTCTTGTAGAATATGTATGTAACTTGTTTGCGCTTATATAGACGCTGCTGTGGTATAATTACCAGGACCGTACTTACAGGCATTTCTGCTTAATTACCGCTGCAGTCTTTATATTTATTAAAAGAAGTCTGTGGTCTAGTAAATAAAGTCGGTTTTCATGAGTTCGTACTCATGTCATCATTCTTAACCATGTGATTCAAATCGGTGTAGTAAAGTAGACAAATGACAAAACTGACAGTATTTTATATAAATATAATAATGGATGAAATATATAAAAAAAAGATGTATATTGAATGAAACATATAAAAAAAAGATGTATATTGAATGAAACTACCAACACACAATAAAGTACAAATTGTCGACGCTAAAATTGAAATTGAAATATTTGAAAATACCCATTACCGTAGTTCAGTGGGCGCCACACGAAAGTCGCGGCGACTTTTTATATTTCTGTCGGATGTTCAAAACCTAAAAATTAAATGAAGCAGTGAAGCAAATGGAAAATTTAAATGTATTTATTAATTTTTAGTTAAAAAATGAAATCCTTGTTCCAGCAATTACATGGAAAAATTAGTTACTAAGAAAAAATAAATATTAAGTGTCAAAATCTGGGTTCTTCTGACTAGATTTTTTAATTTAAAGATAAAATTAGATTGAAAAGAACGCAGAGTTTGATGTTTGATTTTTATTTTTTCATGGTATTTGTATTTTTATGTAGATTCCAAATATAAGAAAATGTATAGGATATTCCATTTAAAATAAGAAAATTGAGTCCCATATCTTGAGAACCATTGGTTGAAATAAAATTTTGATTCGGTCATTTTAATAGTCTTGTAATATAGAAATTGTTTGTTAATTTATCTAATTTCGTATCTCTTATAGTTTTCAAGATAGTAATGGTGGACCATTTAAACTGAACACACATCTGTGCCATGCGTATACGACAAAGATAGAAGATAAACGTTTAATAATTCTTGTAGCAGAAATTGGTTACGTGAGGATTAAGTCGCAGATATATCAATTTTATGACTGATTTTGAAAATTTGTGTTTGTCTTACCGGGTCAAATTGTTTATTTATTTTCAACATAAAGTAGTCCTTAAGATGCATTCCTCTCATTAGGTAGAGTGCCTAAAAATCACATCAAGTAAACAATTTCTACTGTATAAATATATGATTACTGATATCTGCCATAAAGTCGATTGGTACACTCCGCGATTAGTATATATGAGTGATACTTAATTAAATTTTATATTATCTTTAGAATAAATTTCCTAAATTTCGTGTAAATTTACTCCCAAAAGAGTAATAAATTCTGGTCCATAATTTATATTGTCGGATCTACATTTACTTGAAATTGGAGGTACTCGTATAATTATTCCTAATTGGAATTTGTTACTTTTGACCTAAATCAGGTCCTGTCCCTAGAGAGTACATTATTTATATGTGTAAATAATTCAATAAATTAATTTTGTTTCGCAGCAGTTCATTTGTAAAGTATTTAATAATTGGTTAATATATGAGTAAAAATATTGATGAGAAAATTATAAATCGGGACGTACAAAAAATTAATAATTTCATTATCTCTTTTCATTTGCAAGATGATCCATGGGCGCCCATAAAATATTTTTCAAAGGAAGGCAAATTAAAAAAAAAAAACAGTAAAAAAGATATATATTTTTAGGTCCAATTGCACCAACAAGGCTTAAATTTTAAGAAACACTTAACAAAAAATGCTAATCGGAATTCTGATAGCATTGTTGAATAGTTCATTTGTTATTCTATTCCGATGTGATATTGTCCATTTAAAGAAAACCTAAATATAATAGAGATAAACTGCAAACGTATATTTACCAATAAAGAAAGAGAAAAAAATAAACAGACAAAGTATAGGTTTGTATATGGCAATTTTCAAATTCATTCCATCTTTTAAAAATTCCTCAGAAAATTCATTAGGAACCTCTTGTCTACTGTTTAATACCAGTTAAAATAACTAACCACAAATACTAACGGAATAATTTCTCCCACACAGAAAAAGCATAAACCCTAAAATATAGTAAACATTAATAAATTTCTTATAGAACATAATGGTGGTGAAATAATTAAATAATGTGCCGTCTTTTTAAAATTTGCGAAAAACTAGGGGAGGGCAAATGCCCCCTCTTGCCCCCCCTTATGGGCGCCCATGAGATGTTCACTATTATAATGTAACCATTATTGGTCCAAAATTGGTCCGTTATGGGGTCGAAACGGTCAAATTTGAAACAATAAAATTAAGCTACACCCAACACCTATTTCCCGCTGTTGATAACATGTAACCATGTGATTCAAATCGTTGGGGTAGACAGAGGATTGATGACATCATATTGTCGTGTGATTAAGTAAATAAATGTCAAAACTGGCAGTTTTAAACAAAATTATAATAATTGATAAAACATACCAAAAGAGTTGTAGATTAATCTATCGAAACTACTAACATACAACGAAGCAAAAATTGTCAACGCCAAAATTACCTTCGTGAATGACATAAATGACATATTCAATTTTTTTAAATATTTGAAAATATCCCTTACCGCGGTTACACTATAGTTTCTATCTCATTTTTGTAGTTGGGTAGATGGATTGCTAATTTTATCAACCCTGTATTTCTTATAGCTCTCGAGATAGCAATAGTTTACCACTTAAAATAAACACTATATTTAAAAACCCTCTCCGAAAAAAAAATCTGAGTGCGGCTCTGGTTTGAATTAATATTTAAGCTTACGACATCAATGTGAGTTAGTTAATCAGCTTTTGTACAAATCGATCAATTGGAATTGAGAGTTTACTTTGCAAATTTTAAGTTGTTTGTGCTGGTCACATTAGGGGTGGGATTCTATAACTCATAACAACTGCACTTGTTACAAACGTCAAATATCTAATGTCACCAAGATGGAAATTCAAAATTTGCAATAGATTTAAGACATTTCCACATCAGTGTAGACTTGTAGAGTGTTCTTTATACATGTATGAGCATATGTAAGTACGTATCAACCATAAATAACCAGTACTGTTATAGAATAGCAAGAATAATTTGTAATTGATACGTGGTTGGTACTTTAAATTGATATAACAAGTCCAAATTATAGCAACCAAAGTTATAATTCCACCCCTGGATGCCTATTCTGTAACTTATAACACTAGTGATACGCGTTCAAAAGTGTTATAATCTGACTACCATCCAGCGGCTATTGCGTGCAACGGGTAATATGACGTCACTCATTTTGTAAATGATTCACTAGCGCGAAAGGTAGTGTTATATTCATTTCACTAGTGTTATACTGACGTTTGGTTTGTGCGCTTGGCGGTATTGCTTGAAATTTGAGTGGTGACATTTTGTTTGAAAGAAAGAACAAATTAAGAAATAACGAACAAATTACTAAAGAGAATCTTGAAATTATGCAAATGTACGTAATTGACAATAAACATAATTTTGCACAATTTGAAAGTTTGCCAGTGAGTAGTACCACCTTAAAAATTATTTTACTAAAACTTTCAATTATAAAAGGTTCGTAAGATTACAACATTGTACATTTGACACGAGACGTCAATCGATATAACACTTCAAATCGTTGAAAAGTTACAGAATAGGCACCCGGGTTTTTTTTTAATTTTCATATTTATACGGTAATACATCATTACAATTATCTGTGAGGAAGTAGATTGGAACAACCACCAACGTGTAATTAGTGATATATTTAGAATGTGTTTGTGATATTTTCCATTCCTTCCCTGGTTGTTCCTCGCGCTGCAGTTGAACTTCCTTCCCGGCGTATTCTCCTCAGAGCAGTCTGCGCGAGCGGATGCTGGAATGAATCCCAAGAGCCTCTAGACTCGTCAGCATCATCCGAATATTATTAGTTCTGCCGCGGTGTCGAGTGTTGACCATTCTGGGCACGGAACTGCTCTACAGGCCACAGCCTCTACTTCTCAGAATGAATTCTTTGCAAATCATACTCGGATTACAATTGTCAGTAAACATTAACACTAGAAATACTTGCAGCGAAGATGAATTCATTTAGGGTAATAAAAAATAATGGTGAGACGTAGTGTTTATTTAAAATTTAATCTACCTCAACCGATTTTGACCCCACAAAAAAGATACTCAATAGTATCTAATATACAAAAAGTATCTAAGATAAAGTATCTTAGATATTTTCTATTTTATGTAAAATGTATCTTTTATTTAAATACTTTTCTAAAACAATCTATCTTTTATGTTAAAAATGTATATTTTATCTTAAAAAGTATCTTTTATTATAATAAGTATCTTCTATCTCAAAAATTTATCTTTTGTCTTAAAAAAGTATCTTACTTACCTATATTTAAAATACTTTACTAAAGACAGCCGAAGAATATTGAAATGTGTTTATTGAATTGATTTGTTATTATTGTAATACTAACACACGAAAAGAGAAGCTGTAAAATACAAACAAGCTGTTTGCTTCCGATGCATTTAGCCGAGACCCATTGAGGGTTTCCAAGAAGAGGTATTTTAAAGAAATTAATGTTGCCAATAAAAATTTGAGTTAAATAGAGTGTAATGATATAAAAATTATTACAAAATATTAAATATTTATAAGAAAAATTCGAAAATTAAAAAAGGGGGCGCATCTCTTAACTTGCAGTTATTAAGGAAGTACCTACTTATTTATAAGTATCTTAAGGTGGATATCTGAAAATATCTAAGATATTGAAAAATATCTAAGATACTTTCGTGTATCTTAAATAGTTATATTAAATACTTTTAAGAAATTTTTGTATCTTAAGATACTTAGAATAAAACGTATCTAGATTCGTAAATATCTTTAACAAATTTATGTAAGTATATTTTTAAAGTATATTTTCCTGTTCTGGTATGGGTTGATATGGCGCCATGGTTAAGTAAAATTATACCAATTGTCTCATGTTATTTATTTTGAGAAATTAGTACTATATGTGTATGTAAACAAAAACTTAATATTCTGCAAAGGGTAAATTTTATTTACAGGTGAAGAACAAAATAAATCATATAATAAACGCAACCGCAAGACTTCAATGATTTAACAGGCTCGCATAAACGACATTATTTTTCCTTGCTAATAATGTAAAAATGCTGACAGTACCTCATTAACCTCTACTGTAAGAATAAAATCAATTTTAGACATACATAGTTCTGGTTTAATATATCTCTTGCTGGTCATTTAACACCGTAACCTGAAAATATGGTCCATTTCTGTGCACTTTGGGAATGAAAACATAACCTGAAAGCCGGACACAGCACAATGGAGTGAAGTGGCAGCCACTAACCTCACTACACGTGACACGCAACATTCCACGCACAAACACACACACTCCAGCCTCTGGTGTGAGACGTAACAAGTAACAAGGTATTGTTTCGATTGATGGAGAGGTACCCAATTGACAGCCTGGAATCTCAAGCATTTTGATATGAATTTATTGTTCAAACTTCACATAAGTAAAGTTCACAAGTCGTATTTTACTATTGTTTACAAACTTTTGCTCTATGTACTTCCAGTTTTATAGCGGGCATTAGTAATGCGCTGTTTACCCAAAACAGGGGCGGATTGGCCCGAAGAGATACTGAGAAAATTCCCGGTGGGCTAGTGGCCAGTCTAAATTTCATATTTTAAACTTTATAGTACAAATTTCAAAATATAAATCTACAGCCTCTGGTGTGAGGCGTAACAAGGTATTGTTTCGATGGATGGAGAGGTATCTAATTGACAGCTGGAATCTCAAGCATTTTGATATGAATTTATTGTTCAAACTTCACATAAGTAAAGTTCACAAGTCGTATTTTACTATTGTTTACAAACTTTTGCTCTGTGTACTTCCAGTTTTATAGCATACATTAGTAATGTGATATTTACCTAGGCAGGGGCGGACTGGCCCGAAGGGATACAGAGAAAATTCCCGGGGGGTCAGTGTCCAGTCGAAATTTCATATTTTAAACTTCATAGTACAAATTTCAAAATATAAATCTACAGCCTCTGGAGTGAGGCGTAACAAGGTATTGTTTCGATTGATGGAGAGATGCCCAATTGACAGCGTAGAATCTCAAGCATTTTGATATGAATTTATTGTTCAAAATTCACATAAGTAAAGTTCACAAGTCGTATTTTACTATTGTTTACAAACTTTTGCTCTGTGTACTTCCAGTTTTATAGCATACATTAGTAATGTGATATTTACCTAGGCAGGGGCGGACTGGCCCGAAGGTATACAGAGAAAATTCCCGGGGGGTCAGTGGCCAGTCGAAATTTCATATTTTAAACTTCATAGTACAAATTTCAAAATATAAATCTACAGCCTCTGGAGTGAGGCGTAACAAGGTATTGTTTCGATTGATGGAGAGATGCCCAATTGACAGCGTAGAATCTCAAGCATTTTGATATGAATTTATTGTTCAAACTTCACATAAGTAAAGTTCACAAGTCGTATTTTACTATTGTTTACAAACTTTTGCTCTATGTACTTCCAGTTTTATAGCATACATTACTAATGTGCTGTTTTCCCTAGACAGGGGCGGACTGGCCTGAAAGGATACCGAGAAAATTCCCGGGGGCCAATGGCCAGTTAAAATTAAATATTTTAAAGTTTATAGTACAATTTACAAAATATATATACGTCGAGATAGTTTCAATAATTTGGTTCTAAGATAACACCAAAGAATTAAAACAAATAGAAGTTATATAGATTGTAATCGAAAGTTGGACACATGGTTTTACTCGGAAAATATTATAGATATAAAAATTTACTAAATAACAAAATTGTAGGAGATCAAGGGTGCCATTTGACTGAATTGAATATTTTTTTCGAAATCGATACTAAAGTACACGGTATTACTCCGCGAAATTAGCAAAAATTGTAGCTAAAGTACAACTTTACAGACTTTTATGACAAAATTTGACTTTACGGACTCATATGTCAAACTTGAATTAACCTCTATTTTAATAGTATTATATTTTTGCAGTTTATTTTAGAACTACTTAAAATAAGTAACAAACATATTATTCTATAATATAATTGGTGAATTTATTTATTATTTACGTTTGATAATAAGTTATCGCATTTAATGCAGACCACGTCTAAGCACGAGTAAACAAAAATGAAAATTATAAAGAAATATTTGACACTTTGACAGTACTTTTTTATTATAGCCATCCTCGTTGCAATAGCTAACTGACGTTTTACAAAGACAGATTGCTATTTATTTATGTTTTTAATTAATAATTTACCAATTTCGGAAAATATATAATATATACCTCACAAGTAAAGTATTTTTTATTACTCACATGGTTTATTTTCCTCGGCTGTCACCTCGTAGAAGAAATTCAATATTCGTACTTAATAAAAAATTATACTTTAGTAGCTTGATATACAAATAACTACTTTTTAAACCAGTGGTTTTCAAGTTACAGTACAATTTTTTTTTTATGTAAGAATAGTTTTATATTCTTTGTAAGGATACGAACGAAATAAAAATTATGTTATATAACGTTAGGTTATTGAGTTTTTAAAGTTATGATAATATCATCCCATCCCTGTCTGTAACACGTACGCGATAATGAGATAGCGAATAAAAGTCTCATTTATTTAAATTTTAATAATTCTTGCAAAAGAAATTGATCTACTGCGGGAAATAGAGTTGTGTTTAAATGTTTGGTAATTTTTTAAAACTCATTTTACATTTTGTAAAGTATCCAATATGTAGTGCATCTCAATTTCCTAAACATTTCCCTACAGTAGCCATTATCCTAGCAATAATTTGCGTGGATCTAGTGATAGTGAGCTAGTGATTTTGTAGCTAGGATTCCCCCAGACGCCAATAGCCGTTATGTTGGCAATGGGTAGCCGCAAGCTCTTCTCTTCTCTTCTCTTTACACAGCCAGACTAGTTCGAATTTCAACAGAAGCTGTTGAATTTTATACCGCATTATATGATTATTATTACGATGGACTCTGGCAAGAATTTTACGGTTTTTGAATGGTGGAATCAGCGAATTCGCTCCAGACACATTCGGGATATATTATAGTGGGATTTATAGCTGAGAACATAAGTTTAAAAACAGATAGATTATAAAGAAGGCGAAAATACTTTCATATTTTTAACAAGAAGTTTCCCAAGTGAAGCCATTTTTAAATGATAAAATAAGGAAATATGAAGTATTTTTATTGTATAATGCAAGAGAATATAGGCCGCAGGTTTTGTATGACAATAGAATAAAACACAACTTTTACAAACAAACTTTTCTCGATTTAATGTAAGCAAATTTAGAGATAAAATAGACAAATCAATTACTCTGAGTAAATTACATTCAGTGTTCATTAAGATGAGGTTATTTAGATGATCTTGTCCCGTCGTGTTCAGCTAGCAAATTCGTAAGATTATTTCTACATTTTCTTCATTGTAGTAAAAATCGAGGTAAAAATAATTGCTTGATTCAAGAATATTAAAAATTTAAATTCACTAATTGGAGCTACTGCAATTTAACAACAAAAAATTTGAGTTAAATCAGTACATACACAAATTTGAAGTAAGTAAAACATAATTTATTTTAAGAAATTTTATTCTTATTGTTAATATTTAATTGTCATTGTTCTAAGGAAAAATATTTAGTTGAATGAAGTTAGATACATTCTATTTTTTAATTAGTTTGTATGCTTGGCGAAATAAGTAATCTAGTGATTAAATTGATATAATATTCAATTAATGCTTATTAATAAGTGTGAATAAACAATACAAAAATAATAGGACTCAAATTTTGAAGTATGTTCTCTGTTAGACGTGAACTGAGAAATTATGTTCCCTAATTCTTATAATGGTCAACTTGTCGATGTCTTAAACTTCGATTTTGATGAAATTTGGCAAAAAAAATTGACCTTAAAATCACATTTATTTGTTTTTAAAGCTATTTCATACAAACACATACTTACACTCACCTTAACTAACCTAACCTAACATAAACCAACTTAATCTAACCTAACCTAATCTAACCCGATCTAACCCAATTTAACTTAACCTAACCAACCTGATCTAACCTAACCCAACTTAACCTAAACTAACCTAATCGGATTAGGATACGTTGGGTTAGGTTAGATTAGGTTGATTTAGGTTAGGTTAGGTGGGGATAGGTTAGGTGCGTGTGTATGTGCACACACCTTTTCTATTAAATAGCATTAAAAACAAAGAAAAAACAAACAACGATTTTAATTTTATTATTTTTTCCATATTTGTCATGCTTAGTAGGAACTTTCTGCCAAATTTCATCAAAACCAAAGATGAAGTAGTACATCATCTACAAGTTGACCTTTATAATGGTCAGGATGGTATTACCCAGAATAAAAATTAAAAATTAATCCGGCACTAAATATATGAGGGACATTAAATTTAACGTCCCTTAACAAAAGGAAAATTTTGCACACATCAGATGTTTATTTGAATAACTTTCCCATAACTGGTCAAAAAGCCAAGAATGATATATTTAAGTTTAATCGTCTTCCAGCAAAGTGGTAGTTTAAATGAAACGCAGCGTACGTTTGTATTTCTCGGTTGTCTTGTCGTCGTTTGATGTGTGTACGCTGAAGACAGGTCTGGTTGCTGTAAATGGCAAATCTTTTTCCCCGTGTTGATCTATAACTAAAGAGGTTTTTCTTATCGTTCCATCGGCCTCAGCTACCTGTAATTATTTCCCATAAAAACTCCGCACTTTTCTATGCCGAGTTTTTGCACGCTGGTTTTTGTCGCTGCTAATAAAAATAGTCGGAGAAGAAATATTTTGATTTGGAAGTGAAGAAATAATTACAGGTTCCAGGTTTTTATAATATCGGCTCGTTGATTATTGTTATTGTGTTGAGATCGTTTACGGGTTTACTTTTTGTTGCTTTTGGCTCAATGGAAATTAATTTTGAACGAGATGAGAAATAGTACCAAGTCATTCACAAGTTACATGTGTTCACTTTGATAACAAACAGTACTAAAATAACAAAATATTTTATACTTTTTACGAGCAACGGTGCCTCACTTGGTTAGTGCTCTCCGACTAGAATTGAGCGAAATGTGAGATCTGGATTTCAAATATCAGCGTCGCCAATTTTTATCCATAAAAATACCACTATGTTTGAGTGTTCCATGTTGTAGATGATAATGAACTCTGATCCATGAATCAATTAAATTCATAATTAAAAATCAAGCTAATCCGGTAAACAAAATCAATTATCAATTTATCCATTCTTTTCCATTAATAGTATATTCCAAAACTAAACCAACGTAATCGTGAAACTAGTTACTTTGTGGTTAGTGAAATTTCTGATAACTTTCGGTATGCTGCGGTTAATTTAACGCAGAGTATTAAACTTAAAATATGGAAATCGCGAATGAATTAATACAACGCAGATTGTTTGAAGAATTTATATATCCATTAACTTTTATATTTTATAAATGCAATACAAATATAAAGGAATTTTGAAACAAAACATTTAATTCTTACCTCCACAAAAAAAAAATAACAAATCTAAATAAATAATATTAATTAATGTTCGCTCCTGTTGCAAATCCTTCGAATAACTAATAGCCATTACATGCCAATAGAAAACTATACTTTATCTACAACTGTAACTTACTTGAAGCAAGTCAATTGTTTCTAGTATTATTTAGTTACAGTTTAAGTTTACAAAGAAAAGAAAAATATGAAAAATGACAAAATTACTGTTACTTTGGCTTTTTAAGTAGAAAAATTTACTCTTTAGACAAATAATATTTAAATTTGACATAACGATTGAATAATATTATTCCATCGAATTGTCAATACTCGTAGAAAATAGTATAATGTACAACTCGCTTGGAATGTCCATTTCATACTCGTATGAAATGAGTACCATTCCATGCTTGTTGTACACTATACTATTACTGAATATTATTTTCTTTTCTGCTCATATAAACAAATTACATACCCTATTCTCTTTTATACACATCTCGTTGAACAAACCTTCATATGTTATAACAAGAGCAGAACATGAACTCTATAGCAAAGCTCGTTAATATTTTGATTTACATGTAGTGTACACTTCACACGCCCTACTTTCACTCCATTATCTCCCAATCCAGTGAGTAGCAACTATCAACTAGCGCCACTATCGGAGCAGCCACATTTATTCATTTCGCTTCCCGTGGCTTATTTCTCGCTCCAGTTCCCCCAGGAGTGAACCGAGCACTCGGGGCACTCCGGGCAGAGCGATACCCGACATCGCGGCTTACATACACCGTGCGCCAGGAATTACGCCGTAGTTAGTGTCAAGGAAATTAAGTGCGGGAAATTTAAAGGGTGGAGGACATATATCAACAATGAATGTGTTTATAATTACATGCTAAATGTATAATGATATAATATATTGTCTAATACTTTGCAAACTAATTGTATATGGCAAAGTTTAAACACAAAATAGTTATTTATGATTCAAGGACGAAAAATGCTATTTTTTGGACGACAATGGAATATTACCTAACGAAGCGAAAAGTAGTATATTGTGCAATAAGTGCAGAAAGTCGCGTATTTCCTACGAGGAATCAAACAAGGTGGGAAATAGATGATTCTGCACTATACTTTTTCTAAGACACTGCTAAACGTTAGAAAAATAGTATATTGTGCAACAAGTGCAGAAAGTCGCCTTTTTCCTAAGAGGTGTGTAGAATTTCATATTTTTCTTTTTGCGTTCGAAAACTACTTATTCTACGACCATTATGGAAAGTGGCACTTTTCCCACACTATATAAAATATGAAAGTTGCGTATATCCCATTATGATAGGTTAAATGTGTGAAATCATTTCTAACAGTATTTGCCAACATTGTACTTGTGCATTTCAAATATTTCTTTATTAATATTATAATCATATTTTCTCCGTAAATATATTAATTTCTTTTCATATGCGTTACTTGATATTTTGTAAAGACGAAATCAGTTCTTTAATCCTCTTTTCTTAGTTATTTATTATCTATTTGATTTGTATTTCCTCTTTTAGATGTGACAAATTTAACTGATACTAAATAAAAATTATTATTGTACAACAATGAATAAAATTCTTACTGCACCATTTAAAAGTTAAATGTATATCATATGTTACCGCAGAAATATGAAACGCATTAAAAATACAATTAAAAGTTGCCTGAAAAAATTATCTCAATTTTTTCACACAACAATTTGCACCCCAAAAACATAACATGCGTAACTTTTTTAATTTTTTGGTCAGTTTACTACGTATGTAACTGTCAGTTACCCTAGATTCGTAATAAAGGTTACATCGTAAAGTCCATTTACGAAAACGAAATTGTTTTACTTTTTATTGTACTTCGTTAAGCACGGAACATGATAATAATATATTTGGGTTCAGAATAATGTGATAATAAAGCAAATGATGAATGAGAATTAATGATTTTGAACCCAGAATGTTTACCTTTAACGGGCAGCGGTGTCTAATTTGAGTAGAGCGCTCCGACTCGTATTAAGAAGAGTGTAAGATCTGGGATTCAAATCCGAACTTCACCAATTGTTATCCAAATAAAAATACCGCTTTTGTCTAAGTGATTCGAAATTCACTTTAATCTGTAAGTCTCTTGCAGAGACTGTAGGTTGATGGCCTACACAAATAAAATGCAAGTAACAAGTACCTTAGATATTTGGTGCCCTATTCAATCTAGGTTGTGCTATATACAGAGTATAACTTCTTTTTTTGATAATAAATACAGAGTGAAATAATCTTGTTTTGTAATAGTATTAGTAGTTCATTTCAAGTGTGTCTGAATGCATTCAACTACAAGATAATTTCCTTGATGCGACGATTTAACTGTGCGTTAATTACACGATTATCTACGGCACGCTAGCGCCAATTATACAGACGGCGGTTCGCGGAACTAGCAACTTCCGAGACAAGAATGCTTTCCTTAATCCTCAAGCAGTATTGTAGTTCATTTGAATTAGCCACTTTCTCGCAAAACACTTAAAAAATATTTCATTGGTTAATGCCCTTCTAGTTTCTTCTTTGATTTTATATCCCTAATTCCTAATTTTAGGTTAATAATTCTTAATTGTTTACCCTTATTGAACAGATATAAGATAAGTGATACTCATAATATTATACTAGAAGCTATGAACTTATTGGTAAAATTTACGAATAGTTGTTACTTAGTAACAAAGAAATGAGTGTCAAAAATGAAGTTTATATCAGGACAGCAAAGCTTGAGTGATTTAACAATCATTTTTGACCCGAGTTGTCGTTACACATGATTTTTCCTACAATTTTCGTAAATATGAAATATTAAATAAGAATTTCAAAACAAGTGGATGTTATATAAATCTGATTAAAATCAGTGATTAAATATTATTTAAATATTACCAAATTATTATTATTTTAAAATGTATATATGTGAAATTGCAAAAAATAGTGTATGTACCACAGGACTAAAGAGCCTTTAATCCCTCAAGTGATTATTTCCCTCGCGTACGACTCTATTATTAATTTTAATGGGGAAGTTTAGCGTGGTTGAAATTACATTTGAAATATATTTTGTTCGTAAGTATATGAATAATTATAACTTAAAATGTAATTGAAAGTTAAAATTATGTTGCGAATTATTTATAATTAATGATTTATCTTCGAGCCACACTGACGTCACAAGTGAGTTATGCGCTTGTGCAGAAGGGATGGTGAGAACTGACTTTTTGAACGTAGGTTGTATTTTGAGGCATTACACCACACGCTTCTCTGTTGCCATGGGAACCCAGCGCGCGCTGGTTAAGATAGACGACACGTTCTCCGTCATTTTTGTATAAAATTTCATTTTTTGAGAAATCTAGGCATCTTTGGGTGAAATAAAATGTAAAATATCACTTTTGAGAGCTATCTTGATAAGATAATAAAATAAAAAAATACGCTAAACTTCCCCATTATTAAAATTTAAATAATTTTACATTTATAGAGAGCAGTCGATATGGAATAAATTAATGCACATATAAATGTTGTACTTTGTGACGTCCTAATAAAAACAAATATTATTGACATCTCTTCTCTCCTTAATTTTTTTGCTATATTGGGTTTTTATTGACTGCAATCATGTTATCATGAAACGACTATACATATCTGCAAAACAAAACTTGCAATGCAAACAATCCTTTTTAAATTTTTGTAAAAGCCATTATTTGAAAGTTAAACCATTGCGCATACAATATCCCTGAGTTATCCGCCAATAACCATCGGACAAAGTAGCAGAAAAATAATCCCCGCTATAATCTCCGTCGATAATGACTCCTGGTGGTGATTCCGGTTATAGATGTCTCTGCGTGCACGAGACAATTGCACGTCGGTGCAGACAGACGCTAGCGCCTCGGCGGCCAAGGGGTGAACGGAGTTTAACTGCTGTTTGCTGTTGTGGCCTAGTTCGCGCTGATAACAGCAGTGATAACGCCGGGGATAAAGAGCTTTTTTTCAAAATCATAATTAAATCATTGTAAGCGTTCTTTTTGGTCCTGTGTTTATTCATGACTACAAAAGAATGTACAGATAATTTAGATGTGGCGTCACACAAAAAAAATTTTTAATCATCAGATTGTTTTCAAGCATTAAAATTAAAACAGTTAAGATATATGATAAGACCGTTGATAACACGATGAAATAAAAAAAATGTTTGCATATTAATTTTCGGTTGATAACTATAAATTTTTTAAACTTTACAAATATCAAATAATTAAATAAAATAGTTATTTGTATAACAAGGGACTAAAGTATATTTTTTATTTATTCTAAGAGGTGATAGCCGAGGAGAATAAACCCTGTGAGTAATAAATATACTTTAGTCCTTACATATACATTATATTTTTTCCGTAATCTTTAAATTATTAATTAAAAACATAAATAAATAGCATTATGTGTTTGTAAAACGTCAGTTAGCTATAGAGACGGGGTTGGCTGTGATAACAAACATGCTGTCAAAGTGTTAAATATTTCTTTATAAATTTTCATTCATTTTCAAAGGTAAATAATAAATAAATTTTGTTATTTTAATTAAAAAAAAACTATATATTATAATATAATTTCACTGAAATTTACATTTGAAATTCAAATTAATGTAACAGCGCCATTTCTCTGACGTCACTTAGGAGAATGAGAAAGCTGTTTGCAAAGTTAAAACAGGGAATATAGTGAACCTAAATTTTTTACTAAATTATATCGCATAAATGTTCTCAATGATGAATTAGTTATAACTATTTATGAAACGATTCATAAGATATCAAAGCAGGCAATTCGTAGAATAAAATAAAAAAAAATTGATATTACTCAACAAATTGTTTTGATGTAAATTTGATTGACATTGAAATGTCTACACTCATCTGTCAAAATCGTCAATGTCCTATGATTTTTGAAGACTGTGTTTACATACATAGTTTTAAAAATGGAAACTGGGTAACTTGCAAAATATACATTATTCTATGATAGATGATTTTTACCTCCCGCCTATCAATATATAGATAAGGGAGGTATTGTTTTTGGTCAAATTTCTCGAGTGTGAGTTTTCAACATATGATCACGAATTAGGGTCTCTAGAATAAGATTATACTATTTTTACCGTGATGTCTGTATGTCCGTGTGTGTGTGTTTGTGTGTTTGTCTGTGACGATTTTTCGTCCACGATAACTCCAACACGATGCATGTAAAAAATATAATATTTGGTATTTAAGACTTATATTCAAATATGATGAACTGATTAGATTTTGACTACAATTGGTTAACAGGAAGTAGTACTTTACTTGAAGCTTTAAACCGTTTTTCCTTAAAAGTACCTCTAAATACCATTTTTTCGCAAATTACGTTATTATTAAATATATTTTTTTTTTAATTTTCTACCGATCTGCATAATTACGTTTATATATAACTTCTAGCTAGCTAGAAAAAAAAATATATAAATTATAATAATTTTATGTATCGTTTAGGCTGAGAAATTTCGATAAAACAGATGAGTTATTCATATGTTCACAAAATTTGACATATGATGTCAAATTTGATGTAAATAAGTGTAAAAGATAAAATAAGTAAAAATGAAGTAATTTTATTGTAAAATTTAAAAAGATGGAAGAAATATATTAGGAATGTATTTGCATGCGTGAATCAAAGTAAGTTCAGTTCCGGATTTAGTAACGTCAAAAATAGCTGTCATATTGGGCATACAAATTTTAGGAAGGAAATTTTAGGTATGAAATAAATTAAAAATATTCTGAACTGCAATCACAAATTAATTTTAAAACTACAAATTAAATGTATTGAATAACTTATATAGAATATATGTATTACTACAGTGACGGGAGGTATTGTGTTGGACACATCAGATTTTTATCGAATGAATTCAAATTCTCTACCACGTCTCCTACGTGACAACACATGTCCCTTTTCCAAAACATTATTATTGTTTTTCTTCGGAATTATCAACAATTAAGCAATTTAAAAAATACAGGTATTTTTATTTTTTGCACAGAATCATAAAATGGAAGAAAAAAATATAGTCATATTCCCTATACCATAGCAAAAACAAACTATGATTGGCTTAAGAAGAAAAAGTTACGTGTATGTTTTCAATACTCAGTATTAATAAATATTAAACGTACATTTTTTATCAAATCTGTTTTTCATGAAATTTGAATTCGAAAAGGTGATATTTCTTTCCCTCTCAAATCCCTAACCTTGCGTAAACCTTTTATCACCACATGATATATTCCCATATTTACCTCCTTGTATAAAAGATATCAAATTCAGCAAAAAATATTCCACCTACAAATTGCAAAGAATTATGTCCTCTATTGAATTGTCAGTGGGGTTGCTGTCCCTATCCATCTTTCGTTATCTACGCCACTGAAATATCTGACCTAATGACCCAACATGTGCGTAAATCATACAGGACAGAACCTGGGTCATTTAGTCCGCGCCCATTGTAGGGACATAAGTGAAAAATTGATTTCTTTCAAGATGGATTCAAGATTCTTTTATCTGGATTATTGGATGACAAGACGTTATTTATTATGATTAATTGAGACGGTTTTTGCAGGGAGTTGATTATGTAAGAAGTTCATTGAATTTCTATTTGAAAGAATATTTTGCTTGAATTTTAAAACATGTCTTTATTGTTAAAATTCTAATGATTTTTTTCTTTTTCAGGTGAGTGACCATTTCAGTATTTTCTTCTAAGGTTTCAAGTATTGGTGAGTCGTACAAACACATTTTAAAATTTTTGTTTTATTATTTGATTCTACGAGAAAAATTGCTTAAAGAAATATTTTCCACATACGTTCTTTGGAACGTAAATTACATTTTTTTTCTGGGAGAGTTTTTCCTCCAAAGATTCGCTAAAATTTTTGGTTAACCGTAAAAAGTGTGATATGCTATTCGCATCTCTTTTTTCGGGGAAAGTATGAAATTTAAAATTATTTTAATTTTTCAAATAGAATTTAATTACTTCTTCCTGTTTTTGAGATGTTGTTCTTTAAAGTCATTTTTAAAAATAACTGAGATCCTATCTCTACACTTTTTTGTGAGGTGCAACATTCAGCTCAAGACAAATATCACAGAAACTAAATAAGATAATTAAATTCGGTTTGAAATTTTGATATCAATACATCGAGGTTTTTAAAACGAAGTATCACCCAAAAATTTTATAACGTTGATACTTGGGTGAAAAGTAAAAATAATTGAAACACAAATATTTATATAAGTAAGTTTATTAAACGAATAAAATAAATTATTAAAATAATAAAAATAAGGAACACTATGCATAAACAAAAATAAACACTGACTTACTATTTATTTACACGATATTTATATCACCAACTATTTATGTTTACCACTCGTATTTATTTCAGTCTGTCCTCGCGGTTTTTTCTGCTTTGGTTTATATATCCGAGCAAATAAACTCTCGAATATTCTGGCATCTTCGATGCGTCAGTACAATAGAAGGGTGATTAAAACCTGTCTCGACCTGTCAGTGATATACCTGCGGAGTGATATTGCAATTGCTACAATCGATATTTTAAAATATTTCCGACCTTAGAATGTATTTACTCATTAAAATTTTAAATGTTTTAGCGTGGGAATTTTATAGCTCTGGATTGTTCGAGATTAGCTGCCCGCAGGTATACAAGGATAGCATGAGGTGGCTTCAGGAAGTCAATATCTGTCAGAGTGTGTAGAGTCACTGAAGGAAGTCAGTGTAGGTCAGTTCATGGCAGTGACATGTAAAGTAGAAATAAATATTTTGTGGAAATAAATATAAATAGTTGGTGATATAAATATCGTGCAACTAAATATTGCGTTGTGTTAAATGTTTAAATACATGTTCTTAGTGTTTAACTATACACTAATAATTATTATTCTTAAATTAGTGTTTATATTTGTTTATTCATAGTGTTTTTTATTTTTATTATTGTTTTCTAATTTATTATTTGTTTATTAAACTTATTTAGGTATATAAATATTTATATTTCAATTATTTTTACACTTCACCTAAATAAAAAAAGTTACATTATGTAACAGTGAAGTGGTGAAAAAGCGTAATGACATATTTAAATTCTATAAGAACTTTACTGCGAGTAATTTGTTGCTATGTGTATATTTTTGTTGCGTTTCTCAACGTCTGCCGAAACGGTGGTTTTTGCGGCCACACACATCGAGTTGGCTGTGACGGTATGGCAATATAAGTTGGCTGTGGTCGCGTTACATTAACTGTCAATTTGTAATCCAGGCGGCTCTGAACGCCCGCGTCGCAAAAACCCCTAATGAGATTCCGGAACCAACAACTGCCTACCACATTCGCCAAACCGATACTTTCACTGATATAAGCCGGTGACGGAGGCATCATACATAGTGGCGTATAGCGTTGATTGAATAATATATAGATAAGCAAGCTTATGAGAAATTTCGTTTCACCTACATAACTGTGTGTCTGGTTGCATTTGGGTTAATATCAAGCGTTTCTGTCAAATATGTATTATAAAAAAGGAGCAAACGTCAAATAATTAATAATAAAAATTAGTTCTATTTTAAAATATACCAATGAACCATTTTAATAGATACCAAAAAATTCAGTAAATATGTAAAACATCTTTATTTATCTAATATTTTTGTCTATTTAATTCCGCAAAGTAGTTGATGGAATCATGAATGAGGTGGCTCTATCGAATCTGATTCCAAAACAGCGGTACGCAAAAACATACAGGAGCGCCTATCTATACATATATTTTTCTACCAACGATTGTGGCGTATAGGAATAAAGAGCAAGTGTAATCACTATATATCTGAGGTTTTCTTCTTGGGTTGATTTTGTTCTGGGTAACAAGTGAAGGTCAGAGGGCAAGGGTTAGGAAAGTGTGTTTTGTCTCGCGGATTTTGGGATTTGAGGGCAATTGTTTTCCGGTTTCAATAGAGTGATACTCGTTTTAATTAATTTTAAGTGTTTGGACAAATTTTATTAAGGGAAAAAGTGTTTAATTTAATTTTAAGGTTATTGACCTTCTGATAATTCAAGTATGGATAATTTTTATTATTTTTACATACAGTGTGTCCTTTTTAAGAAGCTAACCATTGGAATTTCGAGAACCATAAGAGATACGAAGTCGGTTAAATTGGGGCAAAGTTGCCGCATTAGTTGGCCATTTTAACGCCAAAAGATCATTTTCAAAACTAACAATATTTAAAAATAGGCTGACGATTGTTATAATCAAACAATGCCTAAAACATCATCTAATACTTTTAAGCGTCAACAATGATATTTTAAAAGTATTATCATATGAAGTTTTTATTGAATATTTTACAAGCAAGAAAAGTGCCAAAACTGGATAATTAGTAATTAGAGAAACACTTTTGGAGTAGCAGTCCTTTAATAAAATCCACTAATATACCAACGTTTCGACTGTAAATCAGTCTTCATCAGGGTGATATATGATATCAAAAATTATTCAAGTACTTGTTAAAATAACAATTTATTTTTAAAAATCATAAGATATACAGATTTTTCCATTTTTATTCCATGTTGAAAAAGGGTATCCACCAAACTTTTGCCTAGGGGCCCCTACCAACATAAATCACGCCCTGGATCTGAGATCTCCAGACATGGGTAGCCTTGAGTGATACCTATATATTTATTTTCTGAATACTGTTATGGTAGACTCACTTCTATGAATGAATTCCCCATAGAAATATAAATTGTTATCACAGTTGAAGAACAATATTGTATATATTTTCTTCACACTTTTGTTATTCACGAAAAAAACTAGAAATCGTGTAAGAATTAAACATTATTATCTGTCCATCGGAGAATTCTTGAAACTTGTATCGTCCACATTGTTGCGAAGGGTAATAAAATAAATCAAACAGCCTAGTGTGACGTGTATTTCTTACAATTTGCTATATTTTATAGAGTGCTATCCTCATAACAATCACCCTTATAAGGCTAAATGTATTTACGTGAACGGGATTTGAACCCAGAGCTTGTCCGGCCGGTTATATCTGCGCATCACAACTGGCATGGTGGCCATAAGTTACCATCCAACAGACTTGGTCGCTCACCATGCGAAAAATGTACAAGATCTAGTACGAAAAAAAACATTTATACTTATATATTGAATTGCAAAATAAGGCTATAACGCGAAGTCGAGATGGGATATATTTAAGTGTTCTTCGGTATTAGACAATAAAAGAAAATAATTTAAATCTTAAACATATTTATCATGTTATTTTCCACGAATATCGCACTTGAATGATAATGATCCTCTGAAATGAAATAGATATCCTTGCCTGTACGAGAGAATAAGTAGAACATAATGATGAAACTGTCAAATTGAAACGGTACCTTCTCTACGTACGCATAAGTAGCCAAAAATCGTCTAGTTGAAGGTTTAACTTACCCTACGTTGTGTTTATTTAAGTAACCCTTCATCGAGTAGCTGTTAAAAGTGGAGAGACCTTAGACAGGTATTTGATAAAATAAAAGAATGATATTCACTCCAGATGACAAAATATCTGGTCTTATGCATTTATTGATAACGTGAATTATTTAATTAATTGGCCAAATAATACTGTAGAACATTACAATTTCTGATATTCACCTTAAGAACCTGAGGGAAACTACAGCCAAAACCTCAGGTAGAGAGACAATTTGATAATATAAAAATTATATAAAAGTTCACATTCAATTCATAAAGAGTTGTCTCAATAATTTATTATAATCATTTATAGTCAAATTGATTGACAACGACCAAACCGATATTGGAAGACATTGACAATTGTAAGGGTGTGCTTGTTGATTTGTGTGGGTTTGATCAGTTGTTCTGATAACTTTTGTTTCTGGGGGCGCTTGGCATTGCCTGAGGCCTATAATATTGGACTAGACACCCATACCAACTTAATCACAAAAACATTATTAACAAAAAATTGAAAAGAAAATAAAAATATTTTATTCGATTTCGCAAAGGTCCAACTTTCCTCTACTATATAGGTGAGATAAGTAGATGAACTGGTTAACAAATTATTGTCATGTGTCATATTACCTACTTTATCGTTTTTCTTTTTAATGCTTTTGCTTGCATCCCCATATTTGTTTTACATTACCATTCTGATTAACCATTTAACAACTGATCTTCAGAAATCATGGAAACGTCTACATATTTACCGGTTGAATCGAACTTTTAACAATAAAAATCCTCTGGTCCATTTCTCCTCAGCATAGGTGTTCCATCTGTCCTCAGAGCAGAGGTTTAATGGACCACTAAATTACTTATGACTGTGTACAAATAGAACCACATTTTTAGGTTACGTTTAAACCTACCGTATTTGTAATAACTATGTGTGTATAAAAGGACAAAAAAATTTTAGCAATTTTTTTTAATTAAATCTTGGATTATTCAGTGTTAACTGCATTAATTTTCAAGAGGTTACTTACACTTTCTCTAAACAAGAAAATTAACATTCCATATGAGAGACATCACTCTAAGTCTATCATACAGCTCCCCCCCCCCCTACTTACTTTAATCGAACTTATCTTAAAATCTATAAACTCAAAATTCAATTAACATCTACAACAATTATAATACTCATAACAATGCTAAATATATTAATACCATAAAATTAGTTATTTCGGAAAACTGCATTGCGGATTTGATGAACTTTGGTACGCGTAACCAGATATACAAGTATTGTATTTATGTATTTATTTAGTCGAGTACATTGTAGCGTTTTTAAGGAAGTGTGTGAAGCGGCATAGGCTTTAGGATAGTATAGATAAGCGGTTGGAGAAAAAGTGGCCGTATCGTAAAGACAATAGACGACGGTGTAGTCGTTGATGGTCGGTCTCGGTGGACACATTGCCGTGTGAAACGCTAAGTGAATCCAATACCCTTGCTCTTTACCGCAATCTCAGTTCTGCGAACCCCAGCAAAAAACAACACGGAATATTCTATCTTCACACACACGATTCACTATTCAAACTTATCTTTTATTTTTTATTTAATTTACACTGCCCAACAGATCGAAGTTTATAGTGGGTTCCTAACCACTAGGATACAGCGGTGTTATGTTTTTGATTACAAGTTTGTCGTCACTGGGATTTGAACCCCAGACCTATAACACTCCGCCATACAAGTCGAGCGCGCTAATTAACTACCCACTACAGTCCGTAAATTAATAAACAGCTGGAACAATAATCTTACAACGATTCTAAGTATTGATTTTAGGCATAGGATACCCTTAATAATATATTTATTTATTTAAGTGAAGAGTAAAGAAACAATTAAAACACGAATATTTAGATATCTAGGTTTAATAAACGAGTAATAAATAATAAAAATTTAATAAAAGTATGTTACAATGTAAATACACATATATAACTCTAAAGTACAAGTAATTATTATTAATAAAGACTTAAATACTACGATCATTTATTTAAATACTTACGACTACGCAATATTTATTTCCACAATATATTTATATCATCAACTATTTATTTATCACTAACTATTTATTTATATCACGTTACATGTCGCTGACTTGCATTGACCGACACTGACTATCTTCAGTGACTCTCTGCCCACTCTGACCGATACTAACTTACTGACCTCCATGAACCGCCCGATGCTACCCTTATACACCTGCCGCCAATTAGTCTCTAGATCCTTCTACATCCTTGCAGACTACGAAATTCCCCGAACAATAGCTGCGTCGCTCCTACCCCACTTGACCTTTAACGCGACTACCTGCCCAGACAGGTCAGCCGTGATGAATTATGTCTCACTCGTTACAATATGAAGATAATATAAAAAGACACCCAACTGAATAATAAAATTTGAAAATGACGAGTTAAGTCATTTGATATTGAGTAAATTTGATTCGATTTATTGAACACCCTATATAATTACATTTAAAAAAAATATGTATAAACATAGAGTATGCTTACAGTTATACAGAAAAAAATCTTAATTTTCATTATTAAAATAACTTCAGTACATCTTTATGAAGCAATGTCTATATGTCATTTTTAGAGAATAAATTGAATAACTTGTCAAAGCCGCAGAAAACTAAAACAAAATTGATATGTCCGTATAGGACAATAAAATAGAATTGAAAAAATATAAAAATATATAGGGTGTTCCATTTAAAAAAGGCAAGCAATTCTCGCCCAGCCGTAATGCTACACCCCTGATGTATTATATGTGAAAATAATTTTACGTTATGCTCCTTGAGTGGACATATAAATTCTGTTAATAATTTTATACTGTATTTCTAACGACAAGGTAGATATCGAAGACGGACATTTCGATGACTTATCCGGTATATATACATATATAAATACAATTAGGGTTGTTATTATATCAAAGTGGGAAATTTGTTTCTCTTATCCCAAAAAAACTACGTAGAAGAAATAAAAAGTAAGAAAAATTCAGATTTCACGGCTGTCACCTGTGATATTAAGACGTGTGTAGAATTTTTATTTTAGAAACTGGGAATTATACTATAAATTGAAAAAAATAAATAATTACAAAAATTAGTAAATTAGAGCATTTTCTGAAACAACTAAGTAAATCAATTGTTCTGGAATAAACATGCATGAAATTGGTAAATTTGGAATGCATTCTAAGTCTAATAATTAGTGAATATACCTAATTCAAACTACGTTTTCAACAAAATATGAAAAATAAAGAAACATATACAGCTGAGAAAAATTTAAAAAGTTCACACAACTTTGTATCATGTTTTCCTTTGTTGAGTGTTAATTTACGATACAACTTTTAGTAAGAGTTTATAAATTTTGAAAACGTGTGAACAAAGTAAGAGAATATTTGTAGAAATGTAGAATTTGGTAGTTCAATATGCAGTTTTTGTTGCATAAAGAAAGTCTCAACTGCAGTCGACTCCTCGGAATGTTTTCTTAGATTTGCTCCTTCACGGCTCTCAAATATCGAAACAGAATTGAATTTCAGACTCAATTTCATACGAATTTCGTCAGACAGAACAAGACATTGCGAGGAAATTTAATATTAATGTAAACCAAAAATATCCCAACGAAATTATTGTATAAATAGAAACAACATTTTCATAGAATTATGTAAGTGACACGTGGAAAGTAATTATTTCTTCCCGTTATCCATTAAAATTTCTTCGTCCAACTTATTTTCCATAAATCACTTACCAGTTTCGTACAAATATTCAGCTAAAGGTATACTTTGCTCACAATTCAAGCATTATTACTTCTAGGATAATAATGAATTCCAGTCATCAGTCACTAAATGACGTATTTTTACCTAATTTATATCCGAATGGAAATGCTATAGTCTTATTTTTTATAAAGACGTAGTGTTAACATATGACCGAAATTTTAACCAATCAAAGCACAAAAAATACAAAGCAATTTTACAATTTTCTTTCAGTGAATACAAAATGATGATTAACTTTCTTTTTTCAAAGATAATACTGTTTTAAGATATCACCTATTAACAAGTTAAAATGAACTCTAAAATAAAATATTATAATTGTAACTCTTGGAGAAACTCAATATAAATAATTTTGTGAAACATTACCCAATGTTTTATACTATTATCAGTTCGTGGTCTTCATATTTTTTATGAATAAATTTACACATTCCATTTTACTAAAATCGGACATTCAAATTTTATTCAGCGTTTTCTGTAACTAAAGTATCACTTAGGTCTGAATCGTCCTTCTGTAAAATAAATTGTTGCTGGAACCTAAAGCCCATTGTAACTTGTTATATATATATATTAGTTGGTTCCCTTATAAATTCATTGTTAAAAGTATTTTATGTTATAATAATATAATATTATCACCTGTACCAATAAATTACAATTAAAATAATGTGTAGGCAGGGTTGGCCTGATTTAAATCAATTGATTTAAATCGTAATTTAAATCATGATTTAAATCAATTGATTTTTTTAATAAAAATCATTGATTTTTATCAAAGATAAAAGAAAAAATACAAATTATAATGAAAATGTATATATTTGCTATAAAACTATTAATAACAACCAATATAAGTTCTGTATTTAATAATATCTTTCAATTTTATGATATTTTATCACTTTAATTGTCATAATAGAAGAAAAAAAAAGTATTTAAATGTGTAATAAAAAGTAAAAATTCTTTGTTACTCTTCCTAATTTTATTCAGATGAATAATTTTGGTTTTATTACAGATTTCGTTTTTGATTATGAAATTAATATTCCTTTCAAATCATTTCCCTGTTTGTAGGTAACGCATATAAATAATAAATTAACAAAGGCGGCAAAATGATAATTTTCATACTACATTTTGTGTTCATTTCATTTACTTTAATTATACGTTTTCACAGCGGCTGAAGCAACCAATATTTATTCCATCGATCATTTCATTATCACTTTACTTTTACTATAAGTACCTATTATTTCGTAAAACCGAATGTAATCTACAATGCTCGATAAAAAAACAGATACTTATATTTATAAAAAAAATTCGGTTACTCAAGGAACATGAGTAAAATGATTTTCAATGTACAGGATGTTGTATTACGGCTCGGCAAGAATTGTTTCTTTTTTTAAATGGAACACTCTATGTATTTTTATATATTTTCAATTGTATTTTATTCTCCTATATGGACATATGGATTTTGTTTTAGTATTTCGCAGAGTTGCCACGTTATTCCGTTTATTTTGTAATAAAGATCGAATACACGCATTAAAAACGGACATTTCGACAAGTCTCTGTATATGTATTAGGTTTAAATTATTTTGATATTATTAATTATTCATTGTTAAAATCAAATTTAAAATTTAAAGTTGATTTCAAGGGAGCATTTATTGGACATATAAGAAAACCTTATAGAAACGTTATTTTTACTTCGTGTTGCACTAAGAAGAAGAATGGGATAGATTGGATCAAAAAGACATTGCGTGCAACAACGAATGAGACATGATATTAGGGCTAGAGATTTCGCGATATTTGTGATAATTTTTGTTATCCATAGCCCTGTTAAATATATATATGTATTTTTTTTTATTTTTTATATCGACAATAAAACATTCATATATATATATATATATATATATATATATATATATATATATATATATATATATAAGTAAAAAAATCTATTTAAACATAATAAATACTGAAATTCTAAAATCACTAATTTGATAGAAACAATGGAATCGTTCTATTTAATAATATAAGTGTTCGGTTTTTTTACGTGTATTTTATTTTTTATAACAATATTTAAAGAGTTTTAATATATTCATTGTGATGGTTTGTGAGTATACTATAGCACATATGTGAACACGCGTTCACATATTTGGATGCTGCTGGGAGAATATTGCTACCACATGTGGTGGAACATCGTTTATTAATTGTGGGTGACATGTATGCGTTGCTTAACCAGCCACTAAAGATAAGAAAATGACGGAAATAAAGAGATATTTTGTAAACACTACTAATCATACTGTGAACTCAATAATCTTCCTATATTTAGATTCTACAAAATTGTTATAAGTAAATATGTTACTGTGGTTACACTACGTTTTCTATTTCATTTTTGTCGTTGGTTAGACGTAGATAGCCTACTCAAATCAATTATTTTCCAGTAAAGGAAAAAAGTTTTTTTTGAATATATGTAACTTTATACAAAATTAATTTTATATTATAACTTACTATATTAAAAAATAAAATAATGGATTGACTTCCTAAATTGTTCGTAATGAAATCGAGTAAAAAAATTATTATAACAACTAAGTGCACAAATGTGGTCTCCATACACCTGTAAATTATATAGAATGAATGATCTTTTGAACCGCCATTCATTAGAATTACTAAGAAGAACTAAGAGTCCGTGAAGTCACTTTTCCTACGTGGTACATTTACTATTTTTTTTTTCGATCGGTCTACCTTCAACTTAAACGGTTTGTCATACTTCTCACTTGGATTTTCTTGGAGTTTGGGAGTCAATTTTACCCCATTCTTCTACCATAAATGTAGTAGTTTTTTATATTCTTTGGGCGTCTTGTTTTACACATTTTTATGAAATATATCATAGAAATGTTCAATAGGATTCATATCTGGGGACTGTGGAGGAGGTGGAGGTTTTTAATTCTTGTTTACAATTATACAATAACTATTCTAGCAGTTTACGTATTATACTATGTTTGGGGTTATTATCTTGTTGAAAGATTTAAGAATCCCTTAAACCCAATTCCCAGTAGAATTTCCAAATTCTCTTTTAAAATATTCAAATAACCTACTTTCCCATCAATAAAAATTAAGTTTCCCACCACTTCTGCACTTATACAGCCCTATACAAGCACAGATCCTCCTCCATATTTCACTGTTGGATATATTTTCTTTTATTTTCGTTTTTTTTTCTCATTCTTTTCCTAACAACAATTTGTCCATCTGATCCAAAAAGGTTTATTTTGTTTCGTCTGAAACAATTACTGAATTCCAGAAGGTTTCAGGGTGGTTTATACATTTCAAAGACAAATAGTAAAAATGTGTGCACGGAGACTAGTTGTTTTGAGTGTATACAGGATGTTCCACAACTTAGGACAAAAAATTTATAGGATATACATATACTGGACGACGTACTGATCATGAAACAAAAAGATTATTTTAACAATTCGCAAAGTTAAGGGTATTTTACCAATACTTGAAGTAGACATTTTTTGGACCACTGGAGTAGCTATTAATTACATAACATTAGACATTTATTAGTATTAGATATTATGCAAACAATTACTTTTATTGTAGAAGATTTGAAAAAAAATTAACTACCGACAAGTGACAAAAAAAATGTTTGCTTGAAATACTTGCATTTTTTGCGAATTTTTAAAAAACTTTTTTGTTTTATAATCAGCATGTCGTACAGTATATACTCTTTAATTTTTTGTTCTGCGTTGTGGAACATCTGTATATATCCCTCTGTATCACGTACGATAATAAGACAGCGAATAAAAGTCTCATCTATGCCATGCGAATATGACAAAAATGCAAGATAAAAGTTTAATAATTCTTGTACAAGAAATTGATTCAGAGAAATCGACTAGTAGTATGTTTTGTATAAATAAAAAGTTGATTTAAAATAAACATTAATCATAATATAAATTTGTTATTATAATCACATACAACATAAAAAAATATCAATTTGTAATTTCATTAATTTTATGCCCCGCTGTGCAAATAACATATTCATAAAACCATCGTGGGAAATGAAAAATCGAATCAATCATCCAATAAATCTTAATCATTGAATATACTCATAAATTAGAATAGTTTATACAAATCAGAAGATGACAAATTCCATTCAATTGGACATCACATGCATCGGTCGCTTTAATCCCGTTATAGATCATAGGCGCCTATGAATAATGTATGGAAAACAAATCAGCGTCGTGTTCACAGCACTCTGGATGTTGAAGGATGGAGGGGTATTTTGGAATCAAGTCGTCTTAGACGTTTTGGTTTGTTAATAAAGGCTTGAAAAATTTGAGTAAATAAATCCGAATATTACATATGACGGGAAAATAAATGTGGTACATGTTCGCACTACGAGGTGCTAATGTGAGGCCTTGTTAAAAATATACATGCCAGGGCGGTACTAGCCCAACTGCAAAGGGAGAAATTTCAATAAATTATGTATAGTTCTTCCACGATAAAATGAAACAAGGCCTCAAGTACCAACAGCCAAATTTGAATTCAGAAAAAAATACGTTATCGAATAGGCATAAAAAATATGTATAATTCCATATAAAAAAATTTCATTTGTACTGTAACTTGAGAATCACTGGTTTTAAAAAATATATTCTATAATCAAATGGTTCCCTTGGTCTCTTATTTTGTTGTTTAGTATAATAACATAAATTAACTAAAATGAAAATTCGCAGAAAATTTTTAAAATGGGAACAAAGCAAAGATAAAAAAATAAAAAACAAACATAACTTCAACGTTTTTGTTCCATATAATACAAATTTTTAAAAAAATATTTAAAAAATTGATTATAGCTAGTGTCCGAAAGAAACGATTTTTAGCCGAAACCGAACTCGTAAACGAATATTCAGCTCCTCTTCTAGTTTCAGACGAAACCGAAACTTATGTAGTTAATTTAAAATTTAGGTCAATTTTTATTAAATACGGATATCTAGTGGTTTCGTTACCTTTAATTTATTAGAAAATCACTTCATTCTTGTAGAGATAATGGCCCGTATGTTCTCAAAAGTGAGCTCAGAATATAGAGCACTTTGCTTATACGTATAACAAACCATTCTCTGTATTACTTAGAAATACTGATAATCACCTATAAATATTACTAACTCTAGCAAACTAGATGCATTGTATTTGGAACTAAATAATATACTTAAGTATTTTTATGAATTGGAATTATATACTTATTTATTTTCTTTATAAAACTATCTGTAAAGCTTCTCTTACATATTATATGTTTACATTTAACATACTGCCATATTTATCATTGTCAACTGTAATTTCATGTTGCCCAAGAAAATATAAAACGACCCTGTCATGTTTTATGTAAATTAGGTGAAAAGTACGTGATTAATTTAGGGACTTTTTATTAATGATGTGAATTCCTGTTTATCATGGCTATAAAATGCTGTTTACTTTTATCTTTATAGTTAATAATAAAAATTGAATAGAAATCTAAATTTTATTTTATAGTTTTAAACGGGAAAAGCAATGATTTTATAATCAACAAAAAATTCTTTGTAAAATGGAAATGATTTTGTAATTTAAATGCAAAACGAAATTAGAATCTTCTATTGTACCCATTCGTTTCAATTTCTGCCTGAATGTCAAAGTCCTGATCAATTACTCCAAACTGAAGGGAATTTGAATGTCTGCTCCTTTTTACAGCCGTGAAAAATCTACTAATGATTATGGAGAAGAAGGCTTTGTTCCGACAAGTACTCATTTGTCATTTCACAAATGAACATTCGATGTAATAAAGACGTGTTTATTGATGAATTGCCAATCAGGTGATTGATTATTGGGGTACCAATGACCTTGTCAAACAGAATTATGTCAATCGATATAGTAAATTATAAAGTACACTTTTGCACGATCATTGTTTATAAATGACAATTCTAATTATTATTTTTTAAATATTTCAAAATTTAATAGCTTTATTGTCTCGGTCGTACCAGAAACATAACTTGCATTGCGAAGAATAAATAACTTTACAGGGTGCGTTAAAAAATTGCAAAAAAAAATAGAAGAATTTTCCAGCATTTTTTTTTTTTCATTTTGAAGTGGTTTATGTAAACTATGATTTTGATTTAAAAATTCTACTCTTTATAAGTTTGTATCAACTTGTCGATGTACTACTTCACCTTCGATTTTGATTTATTTATTTAACAAAAAGTTCTTATTATGTATAACAAACTCAACCTAACCTAACCCAACTTAACCAAACCTAATCTAACCTATCCGACCACCATTTTTTATTATTCTTCCTGTATTCTTACTAAGCTTGACAAATATGTGAAAAATAATAAAAAAATGGTGGTAAAACTCGTTTGATTTTAAAATCGCATTTATATGTTTTTTTAAAGCTATTTAATACAAACAGTTTAGAAACACACGCACTTAATCTAAACTACTCCAATCTAACCTAACCTAACCCACAACAAACCTATTTAATCTAACCTAACCTAACCCAGTCTACCTTAATATAATCAGATTTGGTTAGGTTAGATTATGTTGGGTTAGGCCAGGTTAGATTAGATTAGATTAGATAAGATTACGTTAGATTAGGTAAAGTGCGTGTGTGTACGCACCTTTAGTATTAAATAGCTTTGAGAACAAATAAACAGAGAGTTTAAGGTCAGCCAAGACTGACCGCTATTTTTTTATTATTCTTCCCATATTTGTCATGCTTAGTAGAAAATTTTTGCCAAATTTCATCGAAATTGGAGGTGAAGAAGTATATCGACAAATTGACGAAAAAATCAATAAACTGATTATCTATGCTACAATTAAAGTAAAACCGTAATTGGCTTAAAGTTCTTACTTTCTTCTTTTATAACCTCCTTCTTTATGTAGTTTAACTTTGCTCTTTAACACTTTTTGTGTCTCTCAAAATAAATGAAATATTCCTTTAACCAGCCTTTTAGCAATCACCCTGTATAATCTTTCTATATACATGATTGAACAACATAAAAAATCTGGTGTGTCCAACACAATACCTCCCGCTACTGCAGTAATATTTTCAATATTAGTTTTTCAATACATTTAATTTGTAGTTTTAAAATTAGTTTGTTATTGCAGTTGAGAATACTTTTAATTCATTTCATACCTAAAATTTCCTTCATAAAATTTGAATGACCAAAATGACAGCTATTTTTGACATTACTAAAACCGGAACCGAACTTACTTTGATTCATGCATGCAAATACATTCCTTATATATTTCTTCCACCATTTTTAAATTTACAATAAAACTAGTTCATATTTACTTATTTTATCTTTTAAACTTACTTACATCAAATTTGACATTATATGTCAAATTTTGTGAAAATATGAATAACTCATCTGTTTTATCGAAATTTCTTAGCCTAAACGATATGCAAAATTGTTATAATTTATATATTTATTCTGTTTAGCTAGAAGTTACACATATAAACGTAATTATACAGATCGGTAAAAAATTAAAAAAATCTTTATATTGAATAATAACTTAATATGCGAAAAAATGGTATTTACAGGTTTTTTTTAAGAAAAACTGTTTAAAGCTTCAAATAAAGTACTGCTTCCGGTTAACCAATTGTAGTCAAAATCTAATCAGTTCATCATATTTGAATATAAGTCTTAAATACCAAATATTATATTATTTACATGTATCATGTTGGAGTTATCGTGGACGAAAAATCGTCACAGACACACAGACACACACACGCACACACACACGGACATACAGACATCATGTTAAAAATAGTAAAATCGTATTGTAGGAACCCTAATTCGTACTCATATGTTGAAAACTCATATTCGAGAAATCTGACCAAAAACAATACCTCCCTTATCTATATATTGATAGGCGGGAGGTAAAAATGTATCAATATGAATAAAAAACATTTCATAGCGTATTCAAATTTAGAAATTAATTTCTAATTTAAAAACCAATGACGAGAATAGAATATGCTAACGATATTAATAGGCCTAATATCCATGAACGGCCAAGAGCTGATAAATTAATCTCGGGCAATTAAGCAGCTTAGCCTGTGCTCGAAATGAGCGCTAGAAGATTATAATTCCCCGATCTCAGCGATTCTAATTAAAACAAACTTTATAAAAACTCGACCAGATTCTACAGCGCGGCTAACGCCACCAAATTCACCTGCACAATCGGGCTAAGCCCAATTGAATAACTCCCGGAATATGCGAGGAATTTTAATATCTGTTATGGAAACTCTCATTTCACAAATGAATAGCGCTTAAGTGGATTTCGGGATTTAATTTTGTAGGCGTGAGGAGTTTTAATTACTGAAATAAACGTTCAAGCGCCTTATAAGTAGATTCGTTTCTTGTGTAGCACGCCCTTTACTGTATTTGGGTATGGCGATTATTTCAACAATAACTTACCGTTAATATTACATTGTGTAGTGTATTCGGAATTTTTTATACTAGTAGTACTTTATGTATACTTACACACGAATATTTAACGCTATTATATATTATACCTATTTCATTATTTTGTGTTTATTATGTGATATATTAACTTTTATATAAATTTAGTTAGCATTTATTATTTCTATGTGGATTTTTTTTTTATTTTGTTGAAAAATAGATGGAAGAAGTTTGAGCGTAGCAACTTTAAAGCACAGCATATTTTAATGTTGCATTTTCACACGCCTTATATTTTGTTTATAGATAACTAAATTAATTTTATTATGATAAGTTTAACGAAACTATACTACACTCTTCACCGAGTTAAAAGAAATTCAAATTTGTAGTCTTGTGTTTTTGTGAATCCTAGGTTACCAATGATTACCAAGTAGAGACAACGGAAATTATTTTTTCATGTAAAAAAAGGTAAATAATATTGGTAAAAATAAAGGTAAATATTATTGCCCTAGCGCCAAGTTGTATCACGAGGTGTAAAGCAAATGAAGGATATAAGGCGCTGGTCAATAGTGTTCTTTGACGTTTCAGTTTGTCAATCTCACTTTTGATTTTTAATTTGGTTTTATTTGATCTACTTATTTAATTTAGACAGCATATATAAGTTGTGAATCCATACTTTATTACTTTTCTTGAATTAAATGATTCAAACCATATTTGGTTTTGGAGACTTGAGTTTCTTTAAAAAGTGACAGTAAGCTGGAATGAAAAACAATTGCTTATGTTAAAGAAAGGGTCAAACTAACAAACAAAATCCATGCAATTTTTTGTTTTTCTTTTCCTATATTTTCTGACTGAATCTAAGTCAGCTCTTGTTCTACCAGACATTGAGCCATCTGAAAAAAATATCACTCATAATCTCCCCAGTGCATTGATTCTTTCCGGAAATTTTTTTTTCGAGTGCAGTCCGTCAACGTTATAATCCGCGTGAGTGGAACACGATATGAATCAATGCTCGAGCGTAGATTCGGTAAGAAAATCGTAACATCAACACAGAGAGTAAAATTAATTTAGGTTTTATATTTTGCTTAAAATATTCAAGTTGTGATAGAATAATAGAACGAATAATGTATAAATTTTAATACATGTATTTTTGTTACAATGACAATATAATTTTTTCAAATGTGAAAATGACATTTTTGACAAGAAAAATTTCCAAGAAATTTTTATATTACCATGTTAACCATGCTTAAATCAATGTTTCTATTGGCTGTGAATTTGTGTCGTATGATTTTTAAAATAATAAATTTTGCTTTAATTTTATTTTGTATCATTAATTAATTAAAAATTGGTAATATTTTCATAACATCTTCTATAGTAGAACACTCAACGAAACCTAAAAAGACTTTTTCAAAGTTTCTAACAACACCGAGATACATAAACAAGGAGTATGATGTAGGAGTAATAATAGTTATTTATGTATTAAGGGAATAATGAAAAGATTATAGCACGAGGGAATGTTTAAAGCCCGACGCTGAGGGCTATAATCTTGATTACGCCCGTGATAAATATAACGTTTAATATCATTTTGGTACTTGAAATGAAAAAAATCTGTAGGATAGTTGACATTGTTAGATTATTTGTTTTTAAACAAATTTAATATAATCAAAGTGTCACTGTTACTGTCCCTGTCAAATATATATGGAACGTCACGTACTGATATTCTGGTGAAATATTAATGGAATTTGAGGATGTACAGACCAAGTTGGTTTCTAAAAATTGAAATGATTTATATGAAAAGGTATTTGTATAGTTTTATGAGTGCTAAATATTTACTTAATCGAAATTAATATATATTATATTGTTTAACATTTATTCATTAACCACAATTTTAATTTGTTTGAGTAACTATTGCTTAGCAACTTTGTACGCCCTCGGGCGATAAAAGACAAATTACACCCGCATTTGAAGGCATATAAACAAGTTTATGATTCTAAAATGAAATAAAATATATGTATAATTTGTACGCGTAATGCTTTATCATACCAATGATGATACTCATATACGTGAAGAAAGGAATATATTCCTGAAATTAGCATTAACATTTCTCCTCTTGTAAATAGCGTGTAATATTTTGGCTAATTCACCGTGCATTGAATGCAAATGCAATACAAGTCATTACACGTGTAGCTCATGTCAAGTCATGAATGAGCACAGGTGAGATTGCCCCAGGTGCCTCATGCATTATTCATACCCGAAATCCGTATCGTGGGTGTCACCTGCTGCTAGCAATCACCAACATGTGGATGGATGGACGCACGGATTGGGAAAATGGTGCAGAAGTGCTCACATGAGTTGACTTCTGCATGAAAAGGTATAAATACAGTGGAGATGTGAATGAGGTTTGTGATCTACGTATGGTAGGATGGCTGTTTTAAATTCTTTAATGCATATTTCGCACGTGAAAATTGTTCTTTGGTGCAGATTCTCCACATCAGATACACTTCTGGTGCATACTCTTTATGGTATAAATATATAAATTCTGATGTCTGATAAAATAGATCTATATACTCAGCAGCCAAGATATAGTTTTAAATAGAGTACTAAATTTGAAAATTGTTTTTTTTACTGTCATTCATTAAAATTACTTCCCTTAAACGGTTTGTCAAACTTCCCACTTAATTTGTTGAAGTTTGAGAATCAATTTTACACCATTCTTCTATCAAAAATGTGGTAGTTCTTTTATATCTTTTGGCGTCTGTTAATTGTTGTCTACAATTGTACAATAACTATTCTAGCAGTTTACGTGTAGTATATTTGTGGTCATATCTTGTTGAAAGATTTAAGAATCCCTTAAACCCAATTTTTCAGCACATGTTTCCAAATTCTCTTTTAAAATATTCAAACAACCCACTTTCCCATCAATCAAAATTAAGATTCTCACCCGTACTGCACTCATACAGCCCCATACAAATACAAAATCTCCTTCCTTTCCCAAACAATAATTCGTACATTTGATTCAAAATGGTTTATTTTGGTTCAAATGAAACAATTACTGAATTCCAGAAGGTTTCAAACTAGTTTATATATTTCCAAAAAAAAACGTAAAGATGTGTGTACGGAGACTAGTTGGTTTGAGTGAATAAGTACTTTTATGCGAAAAATTCGCTGGTAATATTTTTAAGAGTATAACTCATATTTATTTTAGGGTAGAAGTCAGTTATTTAAAAATGAAAGGAGGTGAAATAATTTTTAAAAATAATAATAATGAGGACTTTATTACTGATGTAAACAAATGCTGTGCTAATGGAAATGTTTCCTTGGGGCATTGTCCATAAGGAAAATTTTCCTTGGGAGCATGAGCCCCGATGCCACCATGTAGTCGGCGCCCATGATCCGTTATATTAAATGTAGAGAAAATAATAACAACGATTTATATTATAGCACAACACAATACGAAGATATCCTATTGTAAAAGAACAACAGGATATTCTTTTAAAACCCGTTCTAGATTTTAGACGGATCAGTCTGCAGAGAGACTTGTTTTTAATTTAATGAATTATATTTTTTCTCTAAAATCCACTGATGAAGCGTCTTTAGATTCAGCAAATAAAACCAACATCGGCAGTGGAGGAATTAATTTATGTTTTAATACAAACCTCGGCTGCAATAAGGCAAAGAGAAACGAGTTTTGTTAAATGAAACCAGCCCTAATAATAACATTCCACTAGTGGGATATAATGCTGTTAGATCTAGCAGGCGGGCGGAATCAGAGCGAATAAAGTTTTTCTCGTGGATTTCTTTTTTCTCGGCTACAGCAACGTGACATTATGAAATGTCTCTCGTTTGTTTCTTAGCCCTTCCTGCATCGCGTGAGGCTTTTGTCGCCATGTTCTTTTGTTTCACTCACTCCATTCGAGAAAATTAATTTTCATATCTTCATTTACATTCCATATCCCATAAATGTACTTTACGTTATTAAAACTTTTACTTAAATAAAATTATGTTTATAGACAAATGAAGTTTAATATATTTTTATTATAAGATTGTTTCTTTTCTGGATCCGCATGAAGTTTAATTCGACTGAAGAGGCCTTTCATATTGATTGAAGTTCAGAATTGTCGAAAAGTCTATTGAGAATTACAGTTTTTAAAAGGATTGGATGACATAGTCGATTTCTTCCGACCCCCAATAAAATTTTCACTTTAGTTTTCTGGTTAAATACAGTTTAATAATGTGAAACTTATTATAAAGGATTCAATATTTAAAAGCAAATAATAAAAAAGTAAAAAAATTATGTGTCTCTGTGATGTCGCATTCCCGATTAGATCGCATTTTGTCATTCACATAACATGGTATAAAGAATTATTAAAATAATTAGTACTTACAATATTAGTACAATTCCTTTTAGAGTATTCGATAATTATTTTTATAATATTTTCACATTTATTTCCATAGGTAAACAGATTAACAAATTTACCGAAGCAATAATTACAACTAATAGTTAAATGGGTGTAGATAGAAACAAATTTGAACTATAAAATTTTAGATAATGACTTATTCAATTATTATTTACAAAAATTCTCTTAGGTATATTCATAATTAATTCGATATTTGAAGAAAACACTTCAGATCTGCATGAAAACACTACTTCCGGTTGCACGATTAACACCAAAATCAAATCAGATCTAATCAAGGGTGTCAGAATGTTATATTCAAAAATTCAACTTTTTTTTGACCAACCGTTACGACAACATCTATTCATCTATCCATTCATCCACACTCATGGTCAGACATCATCGTAAAAATATTAAAATTGTGTTCTAGGGACTAGGGATTTTTAATATAATTCCAATACCATTCTTACTGAGTGGCGAGAGGTAAAAATACGTGAACAAAATTTTCATATGAAAATTAATGTATTACTTCTTAACCCATTCAAATATAACCTTTTTTTTTCGTTTTTAAAAATGGATACCTTTTAACTTATTTCATTGCTAAATGGAAGTAGTATTACTATTAAATTATACTCTATGAACAATACAAATATTAGCTCACGTAGTCGTAGCTAATGATGCGTCTCTAATGTAATGATTCGAAAACTCCCGCGTTTTCTACCGGAAATCAAACGTCACAGGCCCTTAACTACGTCATCAGTCATTCTAAACGATTGGGGCTTTGTTATCCAAGCTCTCTTTGAATACGCAATTGTTTTGGAAAAGTACAAACAAATAGAACTACTCTAACAATTTTCAACTTCAAATCGGTACCCAAATCGAAACACAAAAATACACCTACATTTAATTAATTAACTACGTCATTGCTGTAGATATTTTGATCTTTGATTTGAACACGAGCTATTAAGAATACATTCGGTCACTTCAACAACCTACAGATCTTACTTTAATCAAAACTATAAATAGATTGTATATTTTTTCTAATACACTTTGAAGAAATCTAAACAAGATTTGAAAATACGCGTAAAAAGTCAGTATAAAGTTTTTACGACTTGGTCGCAACAATCATAAACAGCCAGAAGATTCGGAGTTTTCTGACGATTAGGCACCAATACTCCGGAACATTCTCAGCAGTCCTCTCTACGTAAAAAATCTCACACTTTGTAGATTTTCACAGATTCTATACTACGTTCTAACAATACGTAACAAAAAGTTCAAAAGTCAAGAGACAAAATTTGAAATACAATCTAAAGGCAAACAATAGTTATTTCTGTTTTGGAGACGAGGAAGTGTATATTTAATATTTTCATGTTTCTTGAGATTTAGTTTTGTTAAGATTAATGGGTCGATTCTGTTCACGCATCTGTAAATTTGTAAATTTGTAAATTTGTAAATCTTTAACTTACAGATGATCTGTACATAGACGTCTACAAATTGAATTAAAGATGTTAAAATGTTCAGTTATGATTTGTGAAACTAACTTCTCATTAAATATTTTGACGTCAAAATACAAAATTTTAAAACATCGCTATTTGGTATGAAATATACATTTTTTTATAAATATAGCGTAAATATTATTCTGGAATTTATATTATTATATAGAACTGAAATTTAGAATTATAAATAATCTTTATATAAAGATCTGAAGAAAAGGGTAAAAGAAAACTTGTGTTCACCATATTACTTCCTTGTAGGTACGTCTATTAAAAGCATTTCATTTAAAGTTATTTCATTTAAAAGTGAGATAGGATTCTACAATTCTTCAAAAAAGTGAACAATTACACAATTGCAAAAGTATTAGTTGTTTATCACCAGTCTTTATTGCTTTACACAAAATTATTTTGATTTTAATAGCTCAAAAACAACAAAAGAGATATTGTCTTCAGTTATTTCCTACAAATTTCTCACGAAACATATTCTGACAATTGTCAATGTTGTCAATCAAATATTTCCTGTAAAAATTAAAAGCCAACTAAATTATTATTTTTATGAAGAATTTGCCAAAATTAAAGTGTCTCTTTGAAAAGGCCTATTGTAACCAAAAGAGGAGATGCATAACTACATGTTATATAAATTCCATAAACAAAATTTCAACATCCTACGACTAATCATTTTTAAGTTATATGTACGTACGTACAGATGTCATGCCGAAATTAGTCAAAATGGATTCAAAGATGGTTAAAATTGATATTACCGTTAAAATCTAGAAACCAAAATTTTCGGGATTACTATACTTTCTTTATTTCTTACAAGGAAGAATTTAGAAAAAATTATAGAAGTCACAAAAGTCTGATCTAAACAAAGCCATTGGTAGGTCCCCTCCTAAAACAATATCTAGCTACGCCACTGAATTAGCCAACAACTTTAAACTGCACTAGAACATGCATTAGAATACTTTTTTTTTAATATTTTGTTTAATATTTAAGGTTTTAAGTTTTCATTTCTATGCACAGCACAAATAGTTTATTTGTATTTTCGTGTCTCTACATTATTTCCTGTTAACAAATCACAATGTGATTCTTTTAATACATAATAAAATTGGTGAAAAATCAAGTAATCTTGAAAAACGTAGTAAACAAAGTATTTGAAATATTACTACTTGAACTTGACTTGATTTTAAAGAAGTCTCAAGTCAAGTCAAACCGTAAAATCCTAATGTTCCACAACTTTCATCGTTTCTTTATCACGAAATAAGTATCTTAGGTACTTAGGCCATGTTCCTCTTGGGAAATCTGTGCCATAGATGATGAATAATTTAACAATTTTTATTAAAAAATTCTTAATTTCTATCACGGGTTCACGTATTTAATTATATACTTTCAATGATAAACCCAGGAACTAAAGCCCGACATAATTTGATATCATTAGTTATTTTACTCCTCCTATCAAGCCTGGAGCTTTATTTTGATTTTATTTTTCTTGTTGTGATTCTCTGGTATAAATTAGTTTAATTGGTGTGAAGCTGTATAGTCCCGGAATAAGATGAGCTGTCAATCAAACAAAAGAACAGCGGTTTAGTGGAGATTTTGTTTTGTTTAGTTTTTCATGGAGCACTAGATTTTAATGGCGTAGAAGAAAAAGTTGTTTTTATGCCTGAATTAAAAGTTATAGTATGGGTTTTTTATTCCATGTATAATAATATGTTTTTGTAGTGTGCGTACTAATTATTTTCTATACTCAATAAATATTTACTAATCAGTCAGAAATAATTAATTAAAATACAAACATCAGTTTTATATTTATTATTGAAATGTAAAAAATGATGGAATTCAATATAAAATTTACATGAGCTATTCCAATAAAAAATTATTTATTACTTTTACATTACTGGTTATTTCCTATATGAAACTTTAGTCATTTACAACTTATAATGGTCCAATCAAATATGACTTTAATGTCATTCCGTGGGTGAAAAACACTAAAACCAACTACGATTGGTTATAAATTCTATTCAACTGTCACTATCTATTTTTCCATCTCCGCCTTCCTATTTTTTAATTCAGTAGCGAATAAAAGATAATCTTCAGTAGAAAAATAAATTCTTACGACGCACACATGTGTTTAAATATGTTTTATTTATGAAATAAATTATAAGTCTTTCAGCAGTGTTATCCACACTTATGTTTATTTATATTTGAAACTTTTGATCAAAATGGAGTGACGTTATTTCAGATGAGATATTTACGTAAAAAGAAAACCGAGATGAAAGATTTTTCCGGATTGATACGAAAAATATGGTGGAATATAAATAGAAATAACAGAAAATTAAAACGGCTGATCTATAGATAGACTAGACAAAATTTAATCCAATAGTCATAGATTTCTTAAGTCTGTTTTATAGAAGATATCATTACTGTAAATAACCACCTAGTTTCCCTACGTATTTCGTACAATTTTTTATCTTCATGTTTGAATAAGTACACAAATATATTTGAAAATATGAATTTTAGTTATTTTAATAAAATATATAAAACAAAAAAAATCGACCCTGAACACCATACGACATTCTTGTATGTATATTAAATTAAAGAGAAATGTTTAACTAGATATGATAACAGTCCCACGTACAAAATTTCAACATTCTACGGTTAACCTTTTTTGAGTTATGAAAAATTTAGAAACGTCAAAATCAGTACGATTACTATACCTCCCTTATTACCTTTTCATTCAAATTGTCACATTACTTCAAATAATTCACTTATTAAGACCGTTCTTTTCTTCACAAATCAACTGTGATATAATTTTATTTATAAACAAAATGATACGGACATTTTTACTTCTTTCCACTCAGTAACAGAGGTATTGGAATCGTGCTAAAAATCAGATAATAAGTTTTCAATGGATAAGCACGTTGTTAAGTCCCTAGAACACGATTTTAATATTTTTACGATGATGCCTGTCCGTGTGTGTTGATGGATGGATGGTTGGATGTTGTCGTAACGATTACTCAAATACTCGTGAATAAAAAAATCGAAATTTTGAATATAACATTCCCACACCCTCGATAAGATCTGATTAGATTTTGGTATTAATCGTGCAACCGAAGTTGGTGTTTTCATGAAGATCTGAAGTGTTTTCTAAAATAACTTAATTAATAATGAATATATGAGAATATTTGTATATAATAATTTAATATTATGTCATTAGCTAAAATTTTATAATTCAAATTTGTTTGTACCTATAGCCCCATTTACCTATTACTAGTTATTAATAATTCGGTACTTATTTTACAATTGCTTTTTCTATGGAAATATATGTTTATTATTGACAGTGAAAATATCCTAGAAATAATTATCGAATACTTTAAAAGGTATTGTACTAATACTGTATGTACTAATTATTTTAATAATTCATTTTACCGTGTCAAAAATCAACGCGCGCATATTCATATAGGTATATGAAATATAAATATTAATAAAAAGTGTAAACAGGACAGGCGAGAGATCAGATTTTATTCTTAGTTATCTAGATCCAAGGAATAGTATAGATTTTTAAAGATAGTTTTGATGTTGACTACTTTCCTTTTACTTTTAAAAACTATCAGTTCCACTCATTTTACTTTAAATAAAAGTGAAGTGACAAGTATGAAAAAGAGATTCACTTTGTATTTGGCAGTTGGTAAAGAAGAAAAAATATAAAGATAATGTATAATAATTTAATAATAATAGCTTCCATTTGTAACTTTTACAGCCTACTTAGTTAAAGTATACTATTAGCATTAGGAAATAATAAAGTAATGTCTAAATTATAAGGAAAGGGAAATGGAATTAATGCGCCGTAAGAAAAACGCTTATTTATTCCGATTCGCTCAATAAAATAAATAAAAAGCTTAGATGTAGTCCGGCATAGTCAACCTATAATTTACAAAGCAATAAAATTGTGAAGTGCGTTTTTTGTCGTTTTTTAACCAGGGTCAACCAACTCAACTACGAGATCTTAATTCACAGAATCGATTACTAAACGCATCTCAGTTATTTATTGGACGCGATTCATATAAATTTATACAACGCTGACAAATTATTAAATGTAAAAAGTAAATCAGAACGATGCCAACGTTTACTGGACAAAAACTGAAGACACTTACTCAAAATAAACAGAGCAGTTTATTTAGTGGAAGATATATTATTGAAACAACATTAAATCAAAGAAATACTGGAGGTAAAAATAATTGCACACTACATTTTTTTTATAATTTTGAAAGTAATAGCACAAAATAGTTACATACAGAAGCGACACTCCGTGTCGGTACCTTTCATGTTCCCCTATTCCGTTCTATGACCTTGAAGCATTGTGTAGACCTGTAAATTTGTACCCTTCCCCTATCTCTTGCTACGATGAGAGGAAACTTTCCGATTTTAAACAATGAGCCCTTTAAATTTGTGCACATTCCCCATCTCTATCTAATTCTCGTTTCTCTGTCTTACTGTCGCTTCTGTATAAATATAAACCTATTCTGTGGTAATAGTATTAGCAAGGTAAAACAGTTTTTCTACGACCACTATGAAAAGTATAACTTTTCTCACAAAGAGTACCTTCACGCATGCGCAGTGTTGGCAAATACTGTGAGAAATGAATTTTCACTCTTTAACCCACGATTGTGGGAAATACGATGCTTTCAAATTTTATACATAGTGTTCATTTTATATGGGCCACCATTGCTATCTTGAGAACTATAAGAGCTACGAGGTCGGTTAAATTAGCAAACAATTTCTATTTTACAATACTGTAAGTTAACCTACTTCCGTAGCAACATAAGTTGTAAGTTCCTTATAACTTTTGTTATTCGGTTACCATTGTCAAGGAAATTTATAAAAAAAAAATACTGTCCTACTAGAAGGATAATTGTAAAAATCAAAGGAATTTCATGATTTGGTCGCCTAGCAACAGGTATAATTAATTATAAAAGTTTCAAGTAAACAAATTTGAACTGTTAAGTGAACTGTCACATTTTACAAATTCTTTCATATTATTTTAGATTAATTGCTACTGGTGGCGCGAAAAATATAATAAGCGACTCGAAATGTGTGTAAGTATCTAATACAATTATTCTCCTACAATAACATGAACCGAAGTTTATACCTTCTCGAAAGTTATAATGTACTAAAACTTCTTGTAGCTTATATAACTATTATTTTACATTACAAAAAAAAATATGTAAAAATACCGATTCCCTATGTTAGAATTAAAGTTGTACGCATTTCCGCTAACAATAGAAGTGACACAAAATTCTTACTACGATCCTTTGTTAGTCTAGTTTAGTTTTACTTAACAAACATCCAGTATAGTCAAAACGTATTTTGAACGCCTTAATTCGTGAACATCCGGTAAAACCTCGAAATGTCAAAATGTATAGGATTACATTACGTCCATTGTAGAAATCGATAAAATATTCTATGTATCTGCACATTCATATTTTGAAATTCATTTTACAATAAATGTCAAATAAATCACATATCTGTTAGTGAAAGTATTTTATAACCAAACTTTCCTAGTCTAACAACCGATACGTCAAAACAAAACACATAATAAAACAATAAAAACAGTGCGATTCTTTGTAGCTACCTTCGATCCTGCATAAATTCCCGAAGTCATCGTCTCTATATATCAGCATAAAGCCGACAATTCGCCAAAAGAGACAGAATTATATTGCGCGTATAAATAGTGTGCATTCTGATCTAGTTAGCCGCGGACTCGCAACTCGCGACAGTGTTTTTTCTGCTAATTCATCTTCATAAAATAGATTAGCGAAGAGTAAATAAGCGATAATTTTTGCTGGAATGCTGCCACTTGCTGAAAATAAACTCATTCATACTTGTGGGAATCGTAACATCTTTATGGCTGATGGATGATAAATGGGTAATTATTTTGGCACGCCACTGCTGTCGTTATTAGCATTGAACCAAGAAGATTTGGTCCGTTTAACGCAAGATACACTGAGATGAATTTGTTCTTCATTTAATTCCTTGTTGGATTTTTGTTTTACAAATTTTGGTCTTTAGATCTAAAAATATTGTAACGTTTTATTTATTTAGATGAAGTGTAAAATTGATTAAAACACTGATATTTATATAACTAGGTTTAATAAGAAAAATATGAATTATAAAAGATAACGAAAAATAACTAACACTAAGAATTAAGAAATATAAACACTAAATTAAGACTAACAATTATTATTAATAAAGACTTAAACACTAAGATAATTTATTTAAACAATTAAAACTACGCGATATTTATTTCCACAATATTTATATTACCAACTATTTATATCACCCTCTATTTATTTATATCACCATGTGTTCACTACCCGTATCAATATATGACTGTCCTCGCGATCTCTTGCTCGGGGTATTTAACGTAAAACACTTAATTCTGGAATATACGCCGACCCTTCTGGAAATCAGAACAATGGGGAGCGGATGGACTTGTAACCTGTCGGTTAGCGACCGCCGCCCGCGACGCGACTCTGGGATCGCTACAATATGTATTGCCTAGTAATTTTGTACTAATCTAGATACCACCACTACTAAAATGTTTGTTGTCATCATAGCAACGACATATTTTGAAGCATTGTCTCTGTGTAAAGTATAGAAATACCAATAATGCAGGAAATGTATTCTATATTTTTTGTCATAATTTTAAACTCGAATCAAATTTATGTTTTTTTACATGATTTAAATAATCCAAAAACAAAAAAGACCCATATTCCGAGCTCTTTGCTAAAAGTGATTTTTGGCCTAATAAGATTATAATGTAAAATCAGGTTTCCTAAAAGCGATTTTATTATAAAAGTGAGCTCGATAAACGGGCAAAGCTTTTAAAATATTACAGAAGAAAATTTTTAGAATGTTTTTAGAACTTCTCGTGCTATTAGATATGGGTATGGGATCATTGCAACTCATATCGAATCAGTTTGCAGTTACATATATATTATTTTATTTCTACATTTAATTGGAATTGTATTATATTTTTTTTTACTTTGATAGGTTTTAAAGAGTCAAACTTAATGATAAGAAAAGTTTAGCTCAAAAACGTAAACTCACCAAAGAAAAAAAAACATTACATTGTTCGAGTTTTTAAATCGTAAATAATTACTGCAATGTAGTATTTAATATTCCAGACAAAATTCAATTAAAACAGCATTTCCTAAAATATATATCCCTATGGGTAAAATATCGGTTAAGTTATGCCCACGGATGCCTTGTAAATTTCTTCTGCTCACAGCGAAGTCTGCGAAACTTCTTAAGATATTATCGCTCCGTACAAGTCGAATGTTAATTCGGAACCACTTAGCTTGGCCAGCTAATTGATCGTAAATAATTAACTAATTACAAGTTTAATTGAACTCGCTTCATTAATAACATGCACATGATCATGTGCAACAATATACACGCTTGTTAATTGGAAGTGGATATCTTCATTACGGTCAGAGGTTAACAAGAATTTCAAAAAAGATAAACTCTACCGGGAAATAATTATATAATTTTTAATTTACGGTGATTTCTTATCACTGAATACTTATTTACTTTTTGACTTATAACTTTCTTGTTTTAATACTTGTGTTTATAAATTGCATTTTTTACGAGGAATCGACAGCGGTGTTTTTTATAGCTCTTACACTTTTCGAGAAATTCATACAAAACAATCTTTCAATTTTCATATTTTCTTTAATACATATTATCAAATAGAGGATGTTTTCCTTTTTTCCAAAATACTGATTAACGGTTAACCCTTATAGAGAACGTTATAATAATAAAATCGGGTTTTAAAATTGGAAACCGGTTTTAACCGGTTAATTTATCGGTTAAAAAAATATTGAAAAAAAAATATTTAAAAAAAAAATAATTACAAAAATTTAATTCAAGAATATAATTAAAAAATAATACCATAAAAAATTTCCTTCTGAAAAAATATAAGAAATAAAAGAATGCAATTTAATTAACGAATATTCACAAAACTTCCCCTAAAGAGAAAAACACAGATCACTTTGCAATTGTAAACTTACTAAAGTTGACAAAGAGACTATTTTCTTTTATGACTCCAATAAAATGTACATTGCAAAAACTGTCATGACTCATTTTCAAATATAATATAACACAGACATAAAAAAATATATTTTTTTTTCGCGCTAAATGAGAAGACCATTACCAGCACACTTGACCGAAAATGAATTAAATCAAGAATTCACCAATTACTTAGTTCATTTTCATTATAATATACATGTGTTTTATATCGTTTGAAAGAGAAATAAAAATCTTTATATAACAATACTAGACACCTTTGAGCTCCATAAGAAACTTGAAAGTTAATATGAATTTCTCGAAAAGTGAACGAGCTATAAAAATTTTGAGAACCGCTGTCAATTTGTCGTAAAAAAAAGTGTTAGTAGAAATGTGTAAACTAGTAACTTGTAAGAATTGATACAAGAAAGTTATGTCAAAAAGTAAATTTGCCAAAATCAGTATTTTTCGTAAAACCAAATTCATGAATGAAATGGCCAATTACTGCCATAACTTTGCCCCAATTTAATAGACATCGTATCTCTAACAGTTCTCGAGATCTTAATGGTTAACCTCTTAACACGGACACCCTGTATACTCTTAGATTTCTAATCTGATTATCTGATACTCTAAAAATTATTTTCAATATAAATTTCTTTAAATCTCTAGGAAAATGCCATTAAAAAAAATAGAGGAAGTCACATATAAATTGTAAGACATATCCTGGCCACATTAAAGTTTTTTGAATCATAATAATTAATTAAAAACCTCATCAAACTTAAGTTCGGCTTGATGGTTTGATTTGTTATACAATGTGTATTTACGACTGCAGATAAATATTGTAATGAATCGTTTTATATTGTAAATAATTCAGGACATTTAATTAAGGAAATGAACGTTTGGCAACGATAAAAACTTGACAATCCGTGCGCATAAAAATGTAAATTTGACAACTTTACAGTCCTCAGCTGGTGTGAGCACAATAAATGCGGGATTGGCCTGCGTAACAATTTATGCTTCCGAAGAAAATAAAATTATAGCAATTAGCAGCAAGATGGTAATGTGGACGCGAATTCTGGAGGCTTCTTAACACTGACGTCACTTCCTGACGTGAAACGAAAATATCTAGGTTATCTTTACGTTATTTGTAGCTATTTACACATGCCTAAAAATATTCTTATGTTATAAAAATGTAACTGTAGATTGGTTACACTTTTCCTTATACAGTGTGTTTCAATATACTTGTTCAATATTGGTAATTTTTTATTTGAAATTTTGTTAAATGAGTAAAGTAATTCACGTCATTTTCATACCTAATTTCTGGTGTTATATGACATGTAATAGCTATTAACATACCTAGGATAGTAATGAGTATTATAATCGCCCCAGATGTCAATTGAATTCAGAGTTCGGAGAGCAAGGATTTTAAGATATTTAATGCCTGGTGTGATACACAACATCCGTGGTTTGTTTAATAGTTTACAGGGTTTTACGTTATTAATTAATATTCTCCTATGAGTAGCGATTTCGTGATCAAATCTATATGGGTTGATATGACAGCTATATTATCCAATTGTCCCATATTATTTTGACAAATCTGTAGGGTAATATTCTTACCATACTAACTTGTCAAAGATACATGGGAATTAATTATGTTTTAGTTAACCTACTTACTTTTGTCTATGTAAACAAGGGCTTAATATCCTGAAACTGGTAAAATTTATTTTGCCTCTCGATTCGTATGCAGAATTCTATACTACTATTATTAGAAGCTTTTGTATCTAAAATGAATAGGCCAAGTTTAATGTTTAATCCGTATGATCTGGTTTTCGGGTCACAACCCTATATGTCGCCATATATACTAGAATACATACATGTAATGCTGGTCATTTTTAAATTATAAATTTTATATTAAACACAAAACAATTCTTATGAAAATCAATTAATCAAAATGCTTGCAAATATTGTATCAATAAGTGGAAATAATTTTTTCTACAACCACTATGGAAAGTGGAACTTTATAAAGCTTTAAAGTTGCGTATTTCCCACAATCGAGGATAAAAATGTGAGAAATTATTTCTCACAATATTAGTGTGGGAAATGTTATTTTTCACAATACACACTACACATGTGTGAAGGTATTCTTTGTGAGGTTACGTGCGCCATATTGTTCTTTATGTCAAATAGATTTAGGGCATGTATTTTTATTCTCTAACGTTCAGTAGTCTGGTCGTGGAAAAAAGTATAGTGGACCACTCGTGCAGAATCACGTATTTCCCACCTTGTGTGATTTCAGCACTCGGCTTCGTCTCGTGCCAGAACTTTCACACCTCGTGGGAAATACGCGACTTTCTGCACTTGTTGTACAATATACTATTAATCGCTCAAAAACTTGCAAAGAGATATTGTTTTCATTTATTTCGTACTTATTTCTCAAGAAATATATTCTGACAGTTGTCAATGTCAATTTATTAACAAGAAATCAAGTTACATAAAACAACTTTTTAATTTTAGTTCTGTAATTATTTATTCCATAAACCCAAAGTTAATATTTAGAACATGCCATTGATGTTAATTCCAAAATTTGGAAAATGCACGTTGCATTTTCGTCGTTGGAATTACCATTCGTGACAGTTTGAAAATATCGACAATAAGCTCACCACTTGTTATATTACCCTTGATTATTTTTTGGGTATTACTGTCTTCTGTCACGAGAGTGGGTATTACTTGTCACCAATGAAATAAAGTGTCGTGTATTTGGTCGCTTAAAATGAAACCGTACTCATAAATCAAACCACCAAACTCCAAACCCGCTAATTTGATTTTAATTATAATTGATGACATAGACATATGTCAAAACCAACTCAAATTAATCATTTGGAAATTCCATCTTTCAGCAAAAACTGGCATTGACATGAGTCGATTGTCGATTGTCGACAATTGCCTACATTGTTTTTTGCACGTGGGAACTACATCTAGTGGGTAAGTTACGCACTACATTACAGGGACGCATTGGGAAATATTTGACGTACGCCGACAAAGAGAACTCGTTATTTTTAAATTTACGATGAATGCTGCAGTCGCTTGAGAAACGGTTCTAGGAATTAATTTCTTTGTTCGATTATCGAAGAATTTTGAAAGCTGCTTTTTCCAATAATTATAGAAATTTAAAAGAATCATTATCCGTAATTAACTTCATTTTCGCTTCGTCTTTTTACGGAAAATATTGCGTTAATATTTCATTATAAAAAATAATTACAGGCAGAATTTATCGAATAATCTACATTGAAAAATTATAAATTTTATTTATTATTTATTGTAGTATTATTTCGGAATCATAAAAAACATCATTTTCTGTTTTCTATATTATAGGATATGTGACCAAAAAAAAAATAAAAATATCCTTATTGTTTTAAATCGATTTATTATTCGTAGCTTATGAGAAAATAAATATTGAAAATTTGGGGAAAGGATGTTGTAACGTCAGAGTGATAAAATTCGCAAAAAGGTAGACTTAAAATAATTAGTATTTACAGTATAGTACAATTCGTTTCACATTATTCCATATTTATTTTTATAATATTTTCACTGTCGATTATAATAATTGTCACTGTCAAATATAAAACATTTATTTTCATAGGGATTAACCGTAATTGTAACAAATTTACCTAATCATTAATACTTGTAATAGTTAAATGGGGCTAGATAAAATCAAATTTAAATTATAAAATTTTAGCTAATGACATACTATGAAGTTATTATTTACAAAAAAATTCGTACACTCATAATTAATTATGGTATTTCAGAAAAACACCTCAGATCTTCATGAAAACATCACTTCCGGTTGTAAGATTAACACCAAAATGTAATCAGATCTAATCTAAGGTGTCAGAATGTTATATCCAAAATTTCAACTATTTTTATTCACTAGTATTCAAGTAGTCGTTACGACAACATCCTTCCATCCATCCATTCCCACACACGATCAGACATTATCGTAAAAATATTAAAATCGTGTTCTATGAACTTCAAAACCTGCTTATCTATTGAAAACTTCCTATGCGATTTGTAGCATGATTCCAATACCTTTTTTACTCAGTGGCTAGAGGTAAAAGTAGTCAAATTTCAGTAACAAAGTAAATAAAAGGTAAAAATATATGTAAGGAAATATACAAAGTGTTCCACAATTTAGAACAAGAAATTAAAGGGTATAAACTGTATGACGTGCTGATCATGAAACAAAAATATTTTTTTTAATTCACAAAGTTAGGGGTAGTTCACAGGATGTAGACATCTTTTTGGACCACTGGAGTAGCTATTAATTACACAATATTAAACATTTATTAATATTAAATATTATATAAAAAATTACTTTCACTGTAAAAGATTTGAAAAAAATTATTAAAAAACTAGCGAACAGTGGCAAAAGAAAAATAATCAGCACGTCCTAAGTTGTGAAACAGCCTGTATATTTCCTTACGTATATTTCTAATTTTTACTTACTTCGTTGCTTTAAATTTGACTTTTTTACATTACATACATACATTTGTGCCCCTTTTTTAACACCCAGTATGTGGAGGTCGATAAAAAGGTTATTGTCCCTTTTCCAGTTTCCACGATTTCAAATTGGAATTGTATTTGTTTGTGTAGTTTAAATTGTGAAAAGAATTGGTTGATTGGTTTTGTATAGCAAATAAAACTGGTCTAGTAAATTTAAAAACACTTGGGTAAAGTTTGGATCGTGTTGTGTGGAAGTTTTTTGCTTCCGCCGAAGTTTATAAAGCCCGCATCCTTTTTATATTGAAAATCCATGTGAGCCGTGATTAATATCAAACAGTTGAGCGCCGGGACGCAAAACCAAAATCCGAATTCCTCACTGATATACGTGGCGCCACACAAAAAATACACCAGCGACCAGCGTCGCCTGGATAGGCCGGGAAACTTTTTTATTATCTTCAAAAGTGATGGGGATGGCTAAGAAAAAACATTAAGTGTTCATTAATTTTCCACCAAAACTAAATACCGGATGTCTAGCTTACAAATGTCAACAGAAATAATATATTTATATAGAAAAAATTGTCATTCATAAAATAACTTATGGGTGAACTCTACAGAGATTTCGATTTTCAACAGTACATTTATAAATATATTTAAAATGTGAAGAGTTTTCTTTTCCGGCTTTGATAACGACTTAACTTGAACAATAATAAAATATTTATTTTAAATTGAAGCTCTCAACAAGCACACGTATCATTAATAATAGAAATTAGAACGAAAAATGTGACCATCAAACCATCAAAGTATGTAATCTTCCATAAAATATCTACAATCTTTTCATTGGATCTACAGCTTATAGCAAGGTTGACAAAAATTATGATTTTTTAAGTATTTCATATGTCCAAGTATTACTGCACTTTTTTAATTGTTTTAAAAGCAATATAAATATTTTATTTCATAAAAAAAATAAAAATGTGCATATTAATCAAATATTCATGTTTAAAAGTGTTATCACAAACAATAAATGCAATGCCGTCTTTTTGTTTTTATTATTATACATATAAACAACACTATGTCACTTTTCTTCATTTTCTGTTTGTACATTCCTTTTCTAAAAAACTGTATTTATAATATTCTAATCTTTGAAAATAATAGTATATCACTCTTATTAGTAATTTGAAGTTAAACTTCCTGGATTTCGAATTCGTATCAAAAAATGTTTTTATACATTTATTCTATTATTTTTTTAAATAGCAGTACTTAAAAATCCTTATCTTTCATATATATGAAATATGAATGATGATCATTTTAAAGATTACAGCATTTTTTTATATGGATTATTACAGAATAGAAGGTGTTCCACAACTTAGGACAAAAAATTAAAGGGTTTATATTGTACGACGTTCTTTACCACTAATCGGTAGTTATTTTTAATATTTTTTTTGTATATTCACGTTTACAGTGAACTGTCTATAATTATTTCTCCGATATATTGTCGGTGTGACATTTGTACGTATGTACGTATATCGTGTAACTGAAGAATTATTAACAGCAGAATGTTAATATTTTGTAAATGGGACTGCTATAACATCTAATTGTGCACCTCCCTTTTTTATTGCAGTCGGCAGTGCCAAAAGGGAAGTATATGCTCGAAGAATTTTTTGAATTTTTCACATATCTTAAAAACGATTAAGCGTAGAATGATCTCACGTTCAAATGAAATAATTTTAAATGAAGAGCAGTAAAATGTGTATAAGGAAGTCATGTGGTGTCCACATAATATTTTTTCAGAGATCAGAGATTTAAACGAATATATAGATAAATTAAGATCTTTACAATGGTTTTGATTATTTTTAGCATATGTTCTTCGACATTAATACAACTGTACATATTTTTAATAAATAATTGTAACCATACAGGTAATTTTTTTTATAATTGCAGTACCTATTTTTTTTTAAATACCTTTACAAACACAATACTCTCTAATCACTATATCTTATCATTAGCGTTGCGATTGTTAGTACAATTGTACTAGTTCTAGTACTTTTTTATATAATTTAGTGAGTTATTACTCACTAAATGATATCTAGTACTTTTTTACTAAATCGCTATTTAATCGATAATATTTTCGTTTATGTCAGTTATGAGTGGGAACCTATAATTTATATTCTACTATAAATGTATCTGATAGTGAAGATGAAGATACAAATATGGTTGATTTGACTGAAATTAGTTATAAGTAAAAATAGATATTTATTGTTAAAATATTTATACTACTGAAATATATTACAAGAAAATGTTCCTAATAATTTTGTATTTGATTTGACTGTGATGAATAAATATAATTTAAAAAAATAAGAATAATTGTTACTTTTATTGTTTTTATATATTGAAAAGCATTGCAGTTATAATTATACAAATAAATAAACAATAAACTTTTGAAATGTTACATAGTTCCTCATTTTCCATTCAAATTTAGCGCAATATTTTTATCTATTGATACCTAGTGATTTTTTAATGTAAAATTTGGTACATTTTAAAATTTTCAAATCGGAACCCTGCTTATAATGTCGCAGAAAACGAAACTATTGTCACCATATTTGTAAACAAATATGAACAAACCAAGTGCAAATTCGTCTGAACGTTCAATGTCAGTAAGCCAGTGTCAATGTCGCTTTCATTCTAGCTGGAGAACCGTCGTAAAAGTTGCAGTGAATTTATAGCACAGATAATCAGTTGGAAACGGCGGTATTTAGCGTCGCGTTACAACAGACGTAGACACGGACAATGGACTAACTACCCCAGCCCAGCCAACTAGATTAGCTAGCGGCTATAAACCTCCAGCTCTGATCATCAGCAAATCATGCCCACTACACTCGCAAACTTACTACGGGTACCGTGCACACATTTATAATTAGGGACACGAATATTCAGTTTTAGGACTTCATTGAGAGAATATGTCTGATGTCTGGATTTTAAAGGTGACTGATAAACTCACTATGACTGTGAAAACAAAGGGACAGTAATAGTTCAAAATTTTAGATACAAGCCGTATTCAAAATTATTTTGTGTATGAAATATCTAAACACTGAAATAAATGCTTGAGAAAAGTACAGGTGTTTCAGTAGGTACATGACTTCATTTTTTTTTTATAAAGACAAATATATCTGTGAATTATTTTTACTTCCTTTTACGAATTAAAGGAAGGATTGTAATCACGAAAAATTTATGTTTTCTTAAGTTCAACGGAAATATCCGTTTTTTGACTATTTTTGTATCCATTTTCCAAAAATGATTAACTGTAGAATGTTGAAATTTTATATAAAACATAGAGTTGTGTACCTCCCCTTTTTATTGAAATCGGCAGTGCCAAAAGGGTAGTTTACTCGAATGTTTTTTTTTTTTATTTTTAGCAAAACTCAAAAGCGATTAGCCATAGAATGTTGACATTTTGAATGTGAGATTGTTATAATATTTAGTTGTGCACTTCTCTTTTTTATTTTAATGTGCAAAACCAAAAGGGCACTTTGATCGAAGGTTTTTTTAATTTTTGCATAATTAGTGATACCGTCTAGATCTAAACTTTCTAGACTCTTCTCTTGTCTTATCTATATTATCAAAACTTTCTTATACTAGATCAACACGAGAAAATTTCAGATAATTTTCTAGACTCTAGATTAACTAAAAATATCTTGCGAACCTTGTTCTATCCGAGCTAAAACAACGATGCCGAAGAATTATCTGTCCTTCTGTACAGCGTGTGTCTTGTCTTTTGAGTTTGTGAAGAGTTACTTTTCACATACTGAAATTACTTTTTACGCAATAGTGTGTGAAAAGTAACCGTTGCTAGGCAACGTAAACAGATTTATCAATGGTTTAATTTACTTTAGAAATTATTATTTTTAATATTTCGGTTGTAGGAAAAATGTTGCGTGCAACACGTGGGTAAAATAGTGTTTTATATCTCGTGCTATAATTTCCGCATTCGGCTACGTCGCATGTGTTAAACAGCACTCAATTAGAAAAATACTTACTTTACACACTAGTTGCATAAATAACAGCAGTGAGACTGATTTGAGGGTCTTTTGAAATAAGTTTCAATGAAGTGTAGGAAAAAAAGTGTACTTATAATTTAATAGACGTACAAACAATTCATATGGTGTCCGTATCAAATTTTCTTAATATGACACCTTTCTTTATCAATATGTAATTTAAATAATTTTTCTTTTCTTAATTTATACAAAATTCTACATTCTAACAATTTATTTTACCAGAATACTTCTAATAATTTTCGTTATTACAAAATATGTTTGTACGATTTATCCATATCTGAAACCAATTTATTATAATTTATAAAATAGTTAGTGTTTGTGAATGCAACTGTTTTGACACTGGTGTGTTTTGTTCCAGGATGGCTAGGCGCCATGTCGACCGGAGTAGCCCTGCTGGTGTCTCCAGTCACCATAGCTTTTTGTCGACGTAAGAGTACTCGGGTCACAGCTGTGATGGGTGGTCTGGTCACTGCTCTGGGATGTCTCTTCACTTCGTTCGCCAGCCAGTTCCATCAGCTCTTCTTCAGGTACTAAACAAAACCTTTATTCTTTCTTCAAATCAATTCATTCAAATACGAATTTCATCAAAAAAATATATAAGTTCTTATATATTTATACATACAATATTTTTTTTATTATTATGATAATTTATTATTTACAATCTGTACAATGCGTACAATAAGTAAATTTTATAGCATATTTTGTTAGCATCACTTAAGATAAATGACCATGACATTCGTCCTATTACTTATTAAAGTTAAATTTAAATTAAAACCTGTAAGGAATGTCTAGTAGTGAGTGTCTTTTTAGTCTGTAAATGTCTTGGCTATTGTCTAGAAAGTTCATGGTACATACAATATAACACATATTTGTTTTATAATAATAACCCTGCATGTCATAGATTTGATTTAAAAAATCTGATGTGGCCAGCACATAACCTCTCGCCTGTGCTCTTTACACTTTCAGTATAATCAGGATCACTTCTTTATTTCTTTTAATATTTGTTATCTGCTACATTTTTCCGTTTCGCAGATTTTCTCTTGGTTCTCATTTTTACAATATTTATAAATGGAAATATATGAGTATCCGTGCGTTGACTGCTGACATGGTAAAATAAAATAATAATAATAATAAAATTATTAAAATAATTAGTATTCGCTGTTAAATCTTTATAACCATAGGTAAACAAATTAACCGCAATTATCACAAATTTACCGAATAATTAATTATTAAATTATTATTTACAAAACTTCTCATATATCCGTAATTAATTAAGATATTTTAGAAATACACTTTAAATCTTTATGAAAACACAACTTCCGGTTGCCCAATTAAAACCAAAATTTAATCCGATCTAATCTACATCCACACAATCGTGTTAACGGGAATTCAGATCATTCTTATCCATTGAAAACTCACTGTCCGACTTTATATATGAGTGGCGGGAGGTAAAAATGATTATCTTAAAGAATTGAAAACACTTTCCCAATACCCAAATTCTACTATAAATAAGATAAATCTTCATTTGATTATGACAATTATTTTAACAAAATGTTTTATTTTCTAGCTATGGAACCGTAGTTGGGGTAGGAGTAGGAATTACTCGAGACTGCTCGACTTTGATGGTGGCCCAATACTTTAAACGACGTAGAGAATTCGTAGAAATATTTATTGTGAGTGGTAGTGGACTTGGAATTGCTGTTATGTCTGCCTTTATCAAAGGAGCTATCAGGTAAGAACAAAAACAGAAAAAACGAAATTGTATTTATTACTTTTAAAATAAAATAACAATACAAATCACAAAGTATAAATGTTAAAATAAAACAAAAATTATAGAAAATTTGAAAGAATGATTCTGCATTCTGCGCTATCTAATGGTAATAGCATGCACTAAAAACGCTATTTAATACATTCTGATTGGAAGTAAAAACAGCTGAATAGTAGTATTTTACGCTACTGCGCTGAAGATGGCAGCAGTTATAGTGGTATTCAACGCCATCTGATATTGGCAGTAAATAACGACAACGCTAGTTATTTGTTACATTCTGTAAAAACAAATGAATAGTTATAATCTATGCCTGTCAGAGGGCAGCAGCTACCAAGAATTCCAATCATATATTTATTATTAAAGAACAATTTTTATATTTCGTATATTAACCCTCGGTATTATCAACCAACATTTAATTTAAATGCGTATTTAATGAAAAAAGAATAGGGAATTTTTTATTAAGAGACATTTAATTTTAAATGCATATTTAATGATAAAAAGCATATCGAAATTTTGACAGAAATTGTTGGAAATCCTTTATAATATTTTATGGTCTACAGGCTTTTATTCGTTAAATGTTATATTAAATGTCTATTGTTAATACCGGAGGTAAAGACCGATTATTCACCTCTTGTTAAAGTGCCGGTTACAGTAACTATTGATTAATAGAAAATTATCACATCGAAAAATAAATGTAAGTTGTCAAACATGTACTTTATTTGCTATTTCGATGCGATATTTTTCTGTTAACCGATGTTTATGATTAAGGTAACTGACACTTTAACCACCGGTGAAAAAACAGGCCCCAAAATATAAATATACAATAAAAGGACAGACATTTTGGATATATTAAAAAAAATTATTGCATATATAATTCAATTTATTTAATTAGTCTTTTGTTGTATAAAAATACAGTGATGTGACGAATAGCACTTTAACCGAATAACCGAATAACGAATAATCGGCGAAATTTTAAACGAATATTCGGTTAACCGAATAATATATTTTTGTACAATCTGAAAACGTGATTAGTGGTTCTCGTTGCGGAGAGAGGTGTATTTATTCTGAAATACTTGTCCTATATTTTTTTTCTTAAGATAATTTCTTTCTTGATTATTATTAAATTTAATTATATCAGTTTCAAGATATTTCCCGCAAGACTAGATAAATTATTTATTTCGGTATTAAAATATGCCGAATAGGCCGAATACCGAATAGTGAAAATATGGCCGAATAGGCCGAATACAGAGTAATTATTTGGCTTCGGTCCCATCTCTAAAAAATATATCTTAAACATTGCCTATGAAGTATAATTTAATATTTAATTAAAGATTAATATTTTTATCCAACACCGTGTAATTATAATGATATAAGTATGCTGTTTTTAGATAAATAAAGTAGGTCATAAGTCACTAGTGAGCTAAATATATTAGCTCACTGTTTTTTGGTTCGTATCATAGTAATACGTCATAAAACCTTCTCTACACTATTTTGTTCCTAAATGTCATTTCGAAATTCCATCTGTCAAAAATCTTATATGTATTTTATATCAATGATTAAAGTGTGTTGGATAAAATGTTGTATGGCACACGTGTGTTAATTACCTAAGTCATTTGAAAAAATAGCACACTCGGCCAAACGGCCTCGTGAGTTAAACTTTTCCCACATGACTTATCTGTAATGTAACACACTTGTACCATAATAGTTATTTATGGTTATGACTTATGACCTACTTTATTTATCTAAAAACAGCATACTTATATCGTTATAATTACACGGTGTTGGATAAAAGAACTATAATTAAAGATTAATATTTTTATTTTGTTCTTTAATTAATTATGAACACTGGAACTAATTAACGAATATATTTCCGTAGTGCGATAGGCTGGCGTCTGGGCCTTCAAGCCGTGACCGGCGTGGTGTTCCTAACCTTCATCCTGGGCACCTTCTACCGCTCAGCCTCCCTGTACCATCCGCAACGCCGAGCCATTCTCCACCTGAAGAACCAGAAGAGGAAGATCAAGGACAAGAACAAAGTAGACGACCGTCCACCGTTCTTCGACTTCTCCACTCTCAGGAGCAAGACTGTGAGGATTCTGTTGGTGTCTACAGGGATATCAGCGTTTGGGATTAACACGCCGATATTCTACCTCGCTCATCAGGCTGAAGAAGAGGGCTTGGGCGATACTGCGGTAAGGAGGAAATAGAAATCTCTTATTTTTTTATCTGGATACTTATTTTCTCTTCTCTTGTTCCTATTTCTATTAATTTAATGACTTTCTTCACTAATTTACCCGAGTTCATTTTTTGATGTATCCAAACTATTTAAGTTGTCTGTTCTTTTCCTTTTTGTTCATTTGGATTCTTATACTCCTTGAAGCGTCGAATTTGGTAGTTACTAAATTATTCAATCCATTTCTTCTTCAACCAGTTGCACTTTTCTAATATTATAAAGCTTCAAAATTGAGTATTTCCCATTATCGTGGTATAAAGTGTGAGAAATATTTTTTCACAATATTTGCCAACAATGCGCATGTACAGTGTGAGAAATATTATTTCTCACAGTAGTTAATACGTTATATTGTTCTTGACATATATCAAGTATTTGTACTCATGGAAATAATTGGAAGTTTTATTAATTATATTGATCTATAAATGTATACAATGAGAAAACAAATTTACATGCTTTAAGTTGGTCCTTGGTTCTAGTTTTTAAGCTTGTTATTAAAATTAAATATCAGGTTTCTCATTTTAAACTCTTGGAATATCTCGAGAAATATCGAACTTATTCTGAAATTCAAGTCTAAGCCAATGACATGTGTTATAATTATAAATTATGAAAGAATTCTTTGAAAAACTTCACTACTGTTTTTTAAATAAAACTTAAGAAAAAGTTGTATAATAATTCTGATTTTTTAATTTACTCAAAAAATTCAAACGTTTTTCATGTTTTGGGACTTCAGATCGTATAAAAAAATTGCTGTAGAACAGTATTATTATTACAAAAATGTTTAACCTTAAAATAAATTATTAATTTAGTAATGCTAAAAATTGGGGTTATAGAAAACGTATAGTGTGTCCCTCGTGCAGAATCACCTATTTTCCACTTGTGATTTGAAATTTTCAACTTTCATTGCACATACTATTTTTTTTGTCATTTCTATTTCTTCAAACGACGATATTTTGGACAACATCCAAATTTATTTTCCTAGCCAGATTCATGCTTTTGATGTATCCAAAATATTTAAATTGTTTTTTTTCCTGGTTTGGTTTCTTAAGTATACCGGAAACTTAATTTTTGTTTAGGTCCTACTGCAGGCGTACCTGGGCCTAGCTTGGACTTTAGGCTGTGCGGCTTTTGGACTTCTAGTTGTCCACAATTCCGTAGAATGCCGCATAGCTAGGCAGTATTTGTGCCAAGCTGCTGTCTTTATGTGTGGACTGTCTATCCTGGCTCTGACTGCTGTCCATGGAAATTATCATGGATATGTTATGTTTGCCTGGATATACGGTAAGATAAATCATTTTACAATCATGCATTAATTATTATTATTCTTAAAAAATATTGTAGATGTTATAATGGTTTTATTTTTACAGGAATATTTTGTGGTGGATATCACTACTCTCTTAAAATGTATACTTATGAAAGAGTTCGTGCTAGAAACTTTGCACGAACTTGGGGTTTCGTCCAGTGTTCTCAGGCTATTCCTATTGCCATTGGAGTTCCTATTTCCGGTAAGAAAAATCGTTTTCTATTTTATATTCGGTAAACTAGTTCATAATAACAATAAAAGATAAATTATTCTTTTGATTAACGAAGTAGGTCATGTGCTATTTCTCTTATTTTTTATTTCCACACTTTAATCTTATAAAAAATAGAGTATAATTACTGTGCAAAATTTGATCCAGATCGTTCAAAAGGTGTAAAAATGAATAGCGAACCAGTGTACAAAGAAATAACCAAAGAAAGTTCCCTTTTTGATACATTTTATTGGGATTTTTGTACTTTTATTTCCGATAGATCTTAAATTTTATAAATAATCAAGATTGATCTTTTGCTACATTTCGTAAGGATTTTATTCATCGTTTATTTCCTCTAAATCCTATATAGTAATTATGCAAAATATAATAAAAATCGATCAAAAGATCTAGGAGTGTATAACGAACAAATATACATACATATAAACAAAATATTTTGTACAGTTTAGTGGCTTCATTACAACATTTTTTCGATAGATCATAAAGTGTAACTGTGCAAATTTGATGCAGATCGATCAAGGAATCTAAGAGTGTATAGCGAACAAACTTATAAATAATCCAAGTTGTTCTGTTGATATATTTTATTGAGATTTTTGGATCGTTACTTCCACTAGACTAGATCCCTAACTATGCAAAATATACAAATAAAAAGAAAATAAACTTAAAGTCTAATCTACAAATACAAATTGATTACTTCCTAATTAATATTTAATTTAACAAGATATTATTATTATCACCTGATAGTCACTGCTCATACATTGCTATAGTCTATTTTTTATAAGAGTGCAGTAGATGTCGCCTTAGAGGCAACCGTTTATACAATCATTAAATATTAACTTTACATTTTTTACGGAAATTTATATTTCTATTACTTTATTTGGGGGGGGGGGGGAGTTGGGTGTGGTTAATGAATCATTATTGCATGAAATATTCATGATATTAATGGGTATGAAAGTAAATTAATCATCATTTTGTATTCCTCATCACTGTTATTATTTAAAAAAATATTCATACTACTAGCCCATATTTTAAAATCCCTTTTCTCTAGGCTACATGAACGTCGGCTGCGGCGGCAAAGCCGGTTACTACTTCTCCTCAACTTGCGTCCTCGTGGGTTCGCTAACCCTATTCTTCATCGACTTGCATCGTCGCCAGCTCTCGCGGCACAAGCACACAAGAGCGAACGGCACGCGCCACCTCTGCGTCTCGGAGTCCTGTCCCCAACGAAGACGCTTGTCCTTCACGCAGGAGCCGGACAACGAGGGCGGCGGCGCTGCTGCTGGGGCAGCTGCTGCTGCGCTGGTTCTTGGCGCTGAGCTAGCTGGACCGGCTCCAGGTGAGAGAGTGAGCTGTGGTATCAGAAGACAATGTTTGGGGTTAAGTTCTGTAAAATATTTATTAATTTACAACGTTTCGATCAACGACAAAATATAACTAGACAAAACATTCCCTATCCGTCTATATTGAATGTTTTGTTTTCGGTAAGCCAAAAAGAGAAACATAGAGATAGATATAGTGAAAGTATTGTTCAAGCGTTTCTCACTAGAGGCACCAGTGTTGTTAATACTGTTTGACCATTGCTCGCTAGAGGCCTCATTGTAGTTGTCATTGTTTTCTTTTATTTGTTTTTGTTTTGTTATTCGCGCGTAAGTTTTGATTATTTTTGAAACTTATAAATTAAATCTGTCTTTTTCAAATAAGTACAAGTAACACATTGCTATAAATTGTTATAATACACATTTCTATTTTTTTTTAGGACAATAGTATAATTTTTCTGATTATATTCATAAATTGTTTCTGCCTTTTTGAAGCAAGTTTTGAAGATTGTTACAAGTAATGTTATTATTTCATTTTTAGGATCCATTTCATCTTTAAAAAGTTTGTTATTTCAGTTTAGATTTGTTTGTCTTTACCTAGCAGGTATAAAAATTAAACACAAATAAATTTAAAACTTTAAATTGTAATATCTCTAGTGAGCAATAGTCGAACAATACTTTCACTATATCTATCTCTATGTTTCTCTTTCTGGCTTACCAAAAACATAACAAACCAAGTGAAGTTTTGCCTAGTTGTATTTTGTCTGTCACATTGGCAATAAATGGCAAAGTAGCAAATAATTTCTTAGCAGGAGCCACTTGAGGATTTGGTGTAGGTTTATTCGTCGCTTTTAGTGCTCTTCTTATTTGAGTTTTGCTGTAACCATTTTTCAAGAAAATTTTACTGAACTTGAACCCAAATATTGTCTTTTGATTAATTATGAGTTCTGAAAGCTTCTTTCAATATGTAAATGTAATCATAATCCAGGGAATGATTTTATAGATAATCTAGGCAATGGGGACAAGCCAGAGTTGACATGCATCTCTGAGGAAGGCATAGCTGATATGGATCTCCCGGATAATCTGCTGGATGATTTGGATTATATTGGGGATTGTATAACAAGTTGCAATAAGGTGGAGAACTACCTCATGCTCAGCGAGTTTGAGAATAATCTCATCGCTGAAATGCCTGTCATTTTGGACAGACGTGGACGACGGTGGTCTCTTGCCAGGTAAGGACAGCATTTTTTTTTGAACTTAATTAAAATATAACAAAAATACAGAATATTTTAATATATTTTCTTTTTCATAATCACTGCACTATGTTCACCAAATCGAAAGAAATTTACATTTCAAAATAGAGGTGAATTGACTGTTTGTAAGACAGGATTACGCAGAGTAAATTTTGTGCTACTATTTGAAATTCTTTTGTTACTGTAACTTTTGACTTCTTGTGTATTGGACGTATTTTTTCATTTGATTGAATTTTAAATGAAAGGACGAATTATGATATAGGCTAAAAACATAGAAACACTCCTTTTAAAGTTGAAGAAAAGAAACACATTTTAAATGTCTACAAAACTATATTTAATTTTATGCCAATACATACTTATGAAAATGTTCCTATGAGCGCTTTAGCCAGGTCTCTTTTAAACGCTAAATTTCTTTCCACTTGGGGAATAGAGTATAATTAATTAGTTTTTATTCAAACACTTCTCGAAAATGACGAAAATACAAAAAGACATCTTGATTCAATACAAACAGGGCATGTAACCGATTAAAAAACGGTTAATAAAAACCAGAAACCGATATTTTGAACAAAATTTGCGAACTCTAACCGTAATTTTAATCGATGTTTTTAAGGCCGAAAAAAAAACATTAATCTTTATTTTAATAATATCATTAAGCATGAAAAATTTTAAATATTTTTAATGTGTTATATTTGTATTTGAATATGACTATATGAGTCATGACAGTATCTACAATTTACATTTTATTGAAGAGTCATAAAAATAAGTAGTCTCATTGTAAGTTTTAGGCATCATATTTACAATTGAAAAGTGACTTACAATTCTCTGAATGTATTAATAGGAATTTCGTTAATATTTCTGTTTGATTTTGTATGCAGCACGAAACATAATCGCTTTTCATTGGTCCATAACATTATTTTTTTAATTATTTTTTTTATTAACTGATTTTAACCGGTTTTAACCGATTTAAACCGGTTTCCAATTTTTAAAAACCGGTTTTCGAACTAAAACCTTTATTTTTATAACGTTCTCAATATAGGTTAATCGTTAACCAGTTTTTTTTTCGGTTACATGCCCTGATCAGTATCAAAATTGTAAATAAGTAAATAAATTCACTCTCGACTTTTTTTTTGCTGTATTTCTTGGTGATAACAATATTAAAAGTTGTGAATGTATTGTGAGCATATAAGACCGAATAATGTTTTAGGTCGCGGCAGACGCAAGGAACAACCGAAGAATCCTCGACCATAGCCGAGGAGCCGAAGTCCACCTCAACGAACAACGGCAAATGGCGAGTGGGCCAGAACCAGTCCAACAGCCGGGTGATCACCGTTATAGACGAAGCGTCGGTGTGATCCCATCCCGGACTGTTGTGCCCGCTGCAGAAGACTGATGCTTGTAGGGAACCACAGCTTTGTACAGTTTGATACGGTCGGTAAGGTAGGGCGTGACTTGGCTCACGGCACGTGATTGTTAAGACTGAGATTTTTAAGGCTCGGGATGTTTTGAGAATTTTACGGGATGATATTTATAGATTTTTCGATACTTTTTAAATATACGAGTAGTGGGATGGTTCGGAAGAATTTTACAGGTATCCAAATGGAACGAAACTTACACAATTTACCGTAAATAAGCAGAGTCAAATGAAATCCTTAAAAATGAAACATCTGCATCCATTGCACGAAACTACATCGTGCCGTCCTAAAGAATTCTCCAGGTTTCTAGCGCGAAATTTTTTCGTTCCCCACGCCTATATGAGTGAGAGTGCACTAAAGAAATCAGAAAATAAGAGTGATCGCGTCATTTCGGAAACGATTGTGAGTGTTTTACTACACGTGGCGACTTGTGTTCAACCCTCGAAAAATCGACTCGCAAGCTCGCAATTTGCGAATGAAAAAATGTCATTTGCGAGCTAATAAATAGGAAGCTTTACAATTTTATTATATATTGTCATTTTATTTCTTATTAAATTAATATTCTTTCATTTATTATAAATTTATATTTATTCTACGTTAACTTTTTTTATTGTTTACCCTCTGGTTCTTAACCGGTAGGCCGTAAACCTAGAAAAGATATGCCGCCGATTTTATTGTGTTAGTTTAGTTAGCTTCAAAATTTGCAAATTTCGCGGGTTATAGCATTGCAAATTAGGTCTTAGGTCAACCCGTGTTGTATTAATTAGTGTTGTATAGCATTTGAAATAGATTAAGTATTCTGATAATTTTTATAAAAAACATGCGTCCAGTTAAAGTTTACCGAAACTTAAAACGACGTTTGTCTGTGGTTTCGTAAACTTTAACTGGGCTCATTTAATCTGCAATTATTGCACTATCGCCATCTAGTTCTATATGGGTGAACCTATAATTTTCGAAAGTTACTTATGTTCTTGTTTTTAGCTGTATATATGTTCCATTGACATGCGAGAATAAATTTGAAAGTCACTTTGATTTCGTAAAAAATTTTTTTTGTGTATATTTGGTGCACCCAGGTTTTTCTTTCCTAATTTCTTCCTCGTCATTGACAAAAAACAACTCTTCACTTATTACTATTAAAACTCAAACGTTATATTTCTGCCAAGTTGTAAAGCAAAGTTCTGTTCGATACTTGTTTAAGGATTTCGTTTGACTCTGCCTGATATCCAAATTTCATCCATTTTATAAACATGCTAAAACATTTGGCTGAAGTTTGCTCAATTTTTTACCGTCGGTACAAAATTCTACTGCCACACTTTCCTTTAAAGTAAAATTCTTTACGAAGCCCTTTAGAGTAATCGTAATTTACCAAGAAATATTTGTCCCGAGAATTAGTGAGATAAATAATTTTGTACAAATGTAGAGGCCCTGCTACCAAACTGCCGTTACATAGCGTCCGAAGATACTTCCCACTTGAGGATTTATGACCAAACATAACGTAATTGTCCTTGTGAATGTACTTAGATGAATTGAATGTTGGTTACATTTTAGTCCATTTCAAGTCACTGCCAATTCTGTGGCGGGGAAAGAACAAGGTTGTCTTCCTTTAAAATTTTAAAAACTCAAAACATTTTTCACCTAATATTTCAATGTTTCAACTCATGTGGTTTGAGCTATGGTTTTTTCAGAGTAACTGACTGGATTTTTCTTTTTTCAATATGATAAGTAATATAAAAGTTTTGTTGCTATATATGATTATTAATAAGAAGTAAAAAAAGTAGGAAACACTTTTTTATGCATTATGATACTACAATTTTGATTTTACACATTTTAAAATGTAACATGGAATAATTGTTGTTCTTTTGCTGCCATGTGTATTTTTATTTGACAAGTGTGTTTGAGGTATTGCAATAGATATTAAATTGAAATGTATATCGTATTTATTTATTTATTTGTATTTATTTGCCTTATTTATTGTTTTCTGCCAAGAAGGATGTATGCTAAGTTTGGCCCTTGCTAGCAAATTAAAACGAAGACAATAGTTCATGTAGTACTTATGTATGAAGTAATATAACTAATAATAAATAAAATACTGGTTAATGTAACATAGTATTTATTTCAATCAATAATATATACTTAGATTTTGTTATATATTTCTTACAGAAAAAATAAATGGTAAGTTTGCTTACTAAATAACAATAACTTACACATAAAAAGTGTTGTATTTTTTATTACATTTATACTAATTTAGAAACTAATATACAGGCAGTATGTAAGTACATAATTGTAGGTGAAACATGAGTATATTTAGTACGCATATAATAAATAAAAATTATATAACATCTCGTATTTGAATCACAGTGTTGGCGCTACCAATAAATATTTTAATACATTACAAATAATTATATATTTTTTTGTTTTTCCAGATTAATGTCGGTGTTCACAAATTCAAACCACCAAAATTCTTCCTGTGACTTCGACGGCTGCTTCTGCAAGTTGTAATGCTGTTTTCAATTATTTTGAACCATTGTTACTTGTTACATAATTAAATATAAATAAATAAACAGAATTATTTTTTATGATTATTATACAAAGATTATGTACAAGCATTAACAATAATATAAAAGAAATTGATAATGGTATGATTAAATTTCAAAATTTAAACGAAAAATTACTTCAGAAATAATAATCAAAACAACATGAGATAAATCTTAAAGAGAACTATCCCCTACCCAGGGTATAGGTATTATAAGTATATGTACTTCTTATGTAGTAATATACTGTGTTATTTTCTTGTGTCCGATTTTGATGAAACTTGCCATACATGAGCTAGGGACATAGGTCTAGTAGACAACCAAATATGAGCCTCTAGAGATTGATATTAAGGGAGATATTCAATTATATATTTTACAAGGGTGGAAAATATTAACTTTAGAGGAAAACTTTATTAGAATTTTTTGTTGGGAATAAAATTCTAAGCATTTTTTATTTAAAAATTTTCTTTTTTCTTTTTCTTTTTCATTTTAAAGATAATTGTTTAAGTACATATTTGTCTTAAAGATAAGTTCTGTTTGAAACTTTTTCAAGAGAACTACCACTTTGGAGTCCCCATAAAATTGGTAATATTTTTATAGATGTAGCATCAAGTTCTTAGTCTAAATACAATATTTGAGATCTCTACCCCTAATAATATCGACAACAAAAAATAATTCGTTAAAAATTTTCAATTAAACTACACTTATAAGTTGCACTAAAAATTTTATATTTTTTTTATGAATGTAGTACTGGAAGCTTAGTTCATATTTAAAGTTTAAAAATTTTCACGTCAATATTATGGGGGTAAAATAATACTCTATTTGCGGAACTTCAATCGCAAATTACGTAAGAATGAAGAGAGAGCGCCAAAAACGGACACCGGCACGGGAAGCGAAAGGGTCGAATTAAGGGGATGACATGTCTAACTCCGAAAATTTGGGGTTCAAGGTCAAAAACCATGGGCTATAGTCCAGGGTTTTTTAAGATGCAACTAATTAGTGAAATTAGGGGAAAAAAGTATGCTATCCTATAGAATCAACCGTGAAAAAAACGAATCTGATGTCCGTTTTGTGCGCCAACCCCTAATTTAGGGGTAATTCACGTTTCCTCTCGATTAAAATTTTTGTCTCCGATTTCGATGAAACTTTGCATACATGTAGTAGGGACCTAAACTTAGTGCGGAATATAGGTAACTTGAGCCCTTAAGGGTTGATGGTAAGGGAGTTATTAAACTTTAAAGTGGGATTTTGGAAAGGATGTAAATATTAATCTTAGAGAAAAACTTTATTAGGATTTTTTGTTCAGAATGAAATTCTCAGCAACTTTTATTTAAATAATTTTCTTGTCCGATTTTTCTTTTTCCAGAAAATGGAACTTTACTTGACCGTTATATATGATAGATAAAGTACAAAGAGGGTGTTAAAGACCAGTCATCCTTCTAATTCGACTCTGTAGATTTTTAATCTGATGTCCAAATTGCACCCCCACCCTTATTTGGTGATGTATATAATATTTATTACTGTTATTCTTGTTATTTAGTTTTTAATTCTTATTTTTCTGATTGTTTAGGGGATAAATGATCTGCACTTCAATCCTGGATGCGGCAGCCACAGTTCCAGAAGGGCACAAGTGGAAATAATTATTAATTAACTTGTATATGTAGTACTGTACTTATATGAACATAATCATGTGTATTTATTGTTATATAATAAACAAACATTTAAATTACATAATAGCTTTTATTCCTGTACCCTTTCAATAATAATTTCACATTTTCATCCCTTTCCGCCCTTTTTTAAGGTTTGGTTACGTAACCAAGACCCTTAAGGGCAAATCTGACCTTGGATTCGTGTTCTAGAGGTTCTAATTAGCTTAATAAAATTATAAATACACATAAGTTGTACTAAAAAATTTATATTTTTTTAATGAATGTAGTATTGAAAGCTTAGTTCATATACAAAGTTTAAATACATATATCTAAGAGAAAACAAAAAGAAATTCTACTAAACGAAATTTGGATAGCAGAGAAAACCAGCCTTTAAAAAGGTAGGAGATTCCCATTATTAATCAGTTAGAATAAGATACATTATTCGAGAATTAAACCTTGAAGTTTTTGGAGGTTAAGTCAAAAACACAGAACTTACTTAGGCAGCAAGTGAAAAAAATACAAATAGTAGAGACATCTTTGAACGAGACATAGCAAAGCTAGGAATAAATAAAATAGAAAACTGCAAAAATAACAACAACGGCACCTCTTAACACGAGCCTGCAAGTCAAACCATCAACATTGAAAATAATTTAAATAAAATAAACAAAGGTTAGGCATCACACAAAACAGAGAAGATTTTTAAGTAAACAATAATAAGGGGAATTTAAATGCAGAGACAGTTTAGAGAAAGGGCTCAAAGCAGTAACACTACAGAAGATCAATTCAAACGCAAACGAGAACAAAGAGAGCATACAGACCAATTAATACAAGACGACATATTCAAGAAAAGCAAACTAGTAGTACGGTCTCCAATAAAGAACAAAATCAAAGAGTATACTCTTAAAGAACAGGAAAACATGGACACAGAACAAATACTGAAAGCAATTCAGGGCGTAACAGAAACAATTAACGCAAATAAGATAGAATTATTAAAAGAGATTAAGGAAAACAACAGTATGATAAGAAAATTAGAAGAGGAAATAGTTAAAAAGGAACAACAATGGAAAACAGAGAAAGAAGAACTATTAAAAAGAATTGAAAAATTGGAAACCAAAGAAGAACAACGGGAAAAACGTGAAAAGAAAAATAATATAATAATTAAAGGGATAGAAGTAGAAAATGAAAACTTAAAAGAAGCAGTCGAAAATTGGCTGTGCGAAAAATTGAAAATAAAAACAATTGTGACAGATGCATATAAAATTAAAACAAAGGAAAGGGAAGCAGCAATAGTTAAATTATCAACGTGGCAAGAAAAACAGAAAATACTTAAGAACAAAAAGATGCTAAAAGGAACAAACACCTACATCGATCATGATTATACACTGCTAGAACGTGAAATTCAAGCCACTCTTAGAAATTTGGCGAAGGAGGAACGATCAAAAGGTAACTCAGTCACAGTCGCATATAAAAGGATTAAAATAAATGAAAAATGGTATAATTGGAACGAACTTGAAAACAAAATTGAAGTAATACAAGAACAAAAAAAGGAAGGAAATTTTTAGACAAACTAGCGAAAAGACATAACACATATAAGATAGATAATATAAAAATTGGGTTTTGGAATATAAAGGGAATTAAAGGGAAAGATAAGGATTGCTGGGATCATATAAAAAAATATCATATTGTAGGACTTACAGAAACTTGGGTTGAAGAAAAGAATTGGAGAATAATAAAACAAAAACTACCAAAAGAATTTAAATGGAAATGTCTTTTTGCCACGAGAACTCACAAGAAAGGAAGAGCAAAGGGGGGAATTATTACAGGAGTAAAACAAAATATAGTAGAAATAGATGCCAATACGAATTACACAGAAAATATTCAAGAAAGACGAGTACAATTAGACAATGAAATATGGAGAATAGTCACGATATATAACAATAATAAGATGAATGCTATATTAAAAGAAATAGACGAAAATATTGAAGAAACAAACGAACACAATTTGGTAATAGGAGGCGATTTTAATGCGAGGACAGGCGAGAATGGCGGATTTTGCAATATGCTTACAGGCGAAATTGAGAAAAGGAACTCAAAAGACAAAATCTCAAATAAGGAAGGCTCAATACTAATAAAATGGTGCGAAGAAAGAGGTTTAAACATTCTTAATGGAAACCACGCGGGCGACGAATCAGGGGAATTTACCTTCATCAATACAAACAATGATGCATCAGTAATAGATTATGGAATAACGAATAATGAAGCACGGGACAAAGTATTAAAATTCTCGATAATAGACCAAACTGAATCCGACCACCAATTAGCAGCCCTTACTCTAAAACTCACAAAAAGCAACATGCCAAAAATAGTTCACGAACAAACTACTATAATATGGAATGAGGAAGCAATAAAACAATATAAAGAGAAGATCGGGAAGTTTGAAATTCAACATACAGATGATGTAGAAGATCAGATAAAGCACTTATTGGATGAGGTTCATAAAGCAACAACGAAGATAACAAGGAGAATAAACACAGACAATATCTCAAAAAATTATTGGTGGGACAAAGAATGTAGAGAGAAACAAAAAGAAATGAGAAGATTTTTGAGGCACTTCAGAAAAGGACATATAACGCAAGAAGTATACAAACTAAAAATAAGAGAATACAAAAATATATGCAAAGAAAAACAAGATATATGTAAACAAAAAACCATAAATGAATTAAATAACATAACCTCGGAAGCACAAGCTTGGACATTCATAAAACAGGAAAGAAAAAAGCAAGCATGCATAGATGAAAACATAACAGCAGAACAATGGAACCTCCATTTTAAAAACTTATTACAAGGAATAGACGAAAACCCAGGAACCGGTATAAGGAACGAGGAAAGAAACAAATACGAGGGAGGAGATATCACTGAGGATGAAGTGAAAATACAAATAAATAAATTAAAAAAAAAGAAAGCATATGGAGAAGATGGAATCCCAAACGAGGCTTGGATATACGGGGGAGAGAAAATAATAGGCATTATAACAGAAATTATTAATAAAGTTTGGAAAGGACATAAAATACCGAAACATTGGACAAAAGGCATAATTATACCCATCCACAAAAAAGGAGATACAAGTTTACCTAACAATTACCGAGGAATCACATTACTAAACACATTATATAAAGTATACGCGATGGTATTAAACCAAAGACTCCAGGACGAACTAGAAATTAAACAAATTTTACCGGAAACACAATCAGGATTTAGACAGCAACGAAGTGCAGTAGATAATATATACATATTAAATTATTTAATAGAAGAACAATTAATGAAAGATAAAGGAAAACTATACGCTTTCTTTATTGATCTAAAAGCAGCATTCGACAAAGTTGATAGACAGATATTAATCGAAACGCTAAGAAGACAAAACATAGATATACACCTGATTAAGAAGATAGAGGAAATTTACGAAGAAACAGCAAATGTGGTTAGAGTTGGACAGAACTATACCAATGAATTTTGGACAGTAGCCGGATTAAGGCAAGGTTGCCCACTAAGTCCAACACTATTTGCGATATACATGGCCGACATAGAGCAACACTTCCAGAAAGGACAAACTGGAGGAGTGATTATCGGAAAAACAAAATTTTGGACACTAGCATATGCTGACGACATAGTGTTACTCGCAAAAACCGAAAAAGAATTGAAATCCATGATCCAAAGGCTAAATATCTACTTAGAGAAAAAGAAAATGGAGTTAAACGTTGAGAAGTCCAAAATTATGAAGTTTAAAAAAGGAGGTGGAAGAGAAAAAGACGAACAATGGTTATGGAGAGGACTAAAAATTGAAAGGGTGAAAGTATTTAAGTATTTAGGCTACACACTGAAACAAAGTAACATTGTTCAAACCCATATAGATCAATTAGTTAAAAAGGCAAACATCGCGATGAAGGAAGTATGGAGTATAGCTGAACGTAAATTTAAAAATAATTATAAAATAAGATTAATGTTATTTGACTCAGTAATAAAAAGCATACTCTTATGCGGCGCAGAAATCTGGGGATGGGAAGAAATTGAAAAGTTAGAACAAATACAAATTAAATATTTGAAATGGACACTAGGCCTAGAAAGAAGTACACCACAATATATCGTTATGGAAGAAACAAATAGAGATAGAATAAGAATACAAGCCGGATTGAGAGCAACCAAATACGAAGAAAAAATAAGAAACTGTGATACACGTAGAATACTATACCAGTGCTGGAAAGAAATCAAGAGAAAGGAAGATAGAAAAAGACCATTGACAACCTGGGAAACAAAAAGAAAAAACTACTTCCAAAAAAATGGATATTCACCAAACGAAATTGAAAGAAAGAGACAGGAAAATATTAACATAAAATTGGAAGTAGCAAGCAGAGACCAAGAACTACAGAAGCAAGAACAAGATAAGAAGATACAAGAATCTAAATATAACAAGACATACAAAAACATTAGGCCAATAGGCACGCCACAATACCTAAGAAGTAAAAATGGACGATCAATAAAACTAATAGCCCGACTAAGATGTGGAAATGAAGCAAACCAAAATAAATATTGGCTCGAAAAAGACAACAGATTATGCAGACTCTGCAAAGAAAAAGAAGAAACGCTAATCCATCTACTATATTATTGCAGGTATCTCCCAAGGCAAACCAACAGCCTACACTCTATCCTAGATGAATCCGGGGTAGGAGAGACCTGGGCCAAAATACTCAAGAAGACCAGAGAAGAAATAAAATAATCAAAATATATGTATTTATATTTACGTATTGTAATATGACATATCTCAACCAAGATAATTATTGTAATTTGTTAATGTAAAGAAAAAATTCTAAGCTGGAAAGCAAGAATTAAAGAAATAATAATAAAAATAAATAAAAAATATACAAAGTTTAAAAACCCTTGCTGTGAGGGTGTGTGAAAGGTCGAGAAAATAGTAGCCAATGTAAGTTTGGATGCATCGTGGTGTCGTTAGGGGTTAAACATTTGTAATTTTGATGCAAATTATTCGTACAAATATACATTTAACTTTTAAATGAGACACTTTAATGAAAAAGTAATCATATAAAAAGTTTTGTTATAATATAATCTTGTATTTTATGTATACCTTGTATATCCAAATACATAATACATAAAAACGTAATTATCTTATTTACTATAAACTTTTTTTAAAAAGTAATCAGATAAATTTTCTTATTTTTATATTCGCAATAAGTAAGTATATTTTGAAACATTAAAGTTCTATAAAACAGAAGAAAAAGAATGACTTATTTCAAACAATTTCGCTCTATGTCCGGAGCGGATGATTTTCTGAGTTTCTCTACGACCTATAGTTCTTATACAATCCGCTAATTAAATATTTATTTTTAAATAACTCTCCTATTTTCAACCCCTCGTCGGATTTGAAGTTAGAAGTTGTTAGCCTCATGTACCTAGTATGTGTATACCAAATTTGAACCGGATTGATGAAAAAAAAGTGATTTTGGAGTTTCGAAACCATAGACTACTTATAGGGTTTTGTCAAGCTTTTTTAAATTAGGAGTTAGGGACGCTATCATCTTCATGAAATCGATGTCCGTTTTGCACGGAAATACCCCGTTCTTGCGTAATTCTCGAAAGTAGATCATTTTTTAAGGATGGTGAATGTAGGCAACTTCCAACACGACCTTGTGTCACTAATACATAAATATAGGGGATATATTTGTTACACATAATATATATACATACTATATAACACTGCGGAAAAATTTAAAACATTGTATATGAGTATCTTGGATACAGTAAAAGATTCCAGTTTGTGATATGGGGGTAGTTTACAGCATTTAAATACAAAAAGATTTATTCCTGTTTCACTACTTTGACAACAGATGTCGCGCAAAGCATTAGTCTTGACTTGTGGAAGCAGCCAATCAGATATTAGTGTTTTATTCCACTCCTAGCAATCCAAGCAAAAGAGGATATCTGTATGATTTAAATTTTTAAAGTTCTTATAACAATTTAGTAGAATATCTAGAAATTAAATTAACTACACTTTATAGTACTTCATAAGAATAATACAGGCAATTAGAGGACAATAAAATGCGTACGAATATTAAAAAAAAATTAAACTTCTCGATTATGTATTTAAAAAATCTTGAAGGGATGTTATTACTCAATAGTGTATCAAACAACTATTTTTATTTTTAGAAAGATGTAATAGAAACTTTATTTACTTACATTATCACATTAATTGTTGTTGATGGTTCATCACAGTACTACTATCTTGGTTTTTAGTCATATGCTAATCATATGTGAGTATTTATTACCTGTCTGTATGCAAGAAAGTATATCTATCTTTATATATGAAAATATCAAACGTATTGGTATTATTTATTAAAATATCTGAAAAAATGAAAAGGTAATAATAAAACAAATGTAATAAACATTTTCTTATTCAAACTTATATCCTTACATATACACAGTACAAAAAAATTATATTTTACCTCTTACTGAGGGAAAAACATACTTGTGTAAGATAGGTACTGTACAAAAGACTCTGGCTTACTACTGTACATCACTTCGAAAGCAAATAAATAAACAATTTCTTACATCATTCGAAATAACAATGAATTTACATATATGACAGTAACATAATCAGAACCGTGTAAGTTTATACATGAAGTCGTTTGTCGTTGTTTCGCGCACTATGAGAGATCAAGAGCAGCCGGGAACAGCCCGCGTCCCCTTCGAGGAAGTCCGGTCCGAACACAGTCCACCTACACCGTCCGTCGCTGGCTCAACAGTCTGTCTAATTGGCACTTTGAATAGCACTTATCCATATACGGGTGGCAACGGTTACTTTACTATCCCAAATCAAATCATACAACTACACTTCAAATTTTGTATTTTGAGTTAGGTCAATGCTACAATTTTTACAAAATTTCTTAAAAGTAAATTGAGTCCGTATTGCATCATTCCAAGACAGAATGAAACTAAGTTACAAAAGGTATTTACTTAGTAACCGTGTGTAATTAAATACATATTTATATATTTATATTAAAGGAAATGTGGCCGAACACCCACACATAGATCAATCAGCAAAAGTCTTTACATGTTGTGTGTATTTATAACAGGCACAGTACTTACAAGTGACAAAATAACCACTGGTTGCTTTACAACATTGATATATGATCCAAGGCTTGAGATGGCCAGACATCGAGAAGTGAAAGATTAGGCTAATTACATGCCGTGGTGAGTCGCTCGCCACTAAGCCACTAGCGCTACTAACAGGAAGATTAACCGTGCAGCATTCGACTATACCCGCCCAGGCGAGTCTACGATAAACATTCACAATCAAAATGTACAGGGGTCACTACAGTATATACACACAGCACACTCGTCACTCTCACGCCGGCTCCTTGGAGTCCGTGTCCTGGCTGGCCGGGCTGGCGGCGGGCGTGGAGGCGGCGCTGGCGCTGCTGGAGCGCGCGCCGCCCAGGTTGTCCAGCAGCCCGTCGTCCTCGCTCTTCGCCACGTGCGCCTTCAGCAGCCCCGACAGCACCGAGATCGCGTCCTTCACCGTGTGGTAGATGATGTTCTTGATCTGCAGCTTGTCCTCGTGGTTGGTGTGCGTGTCCGACAGCTCGCGGAACTCCTGCGTCAGGTGGAAGCAGTGCGACACGTTCTCCGGCGACACGAAGTCCTCCGCCACCTTGATGCAGTTGTGCAGGTTGCGCACTTGGTGCGGCGCGCCGGCCGGGATGAACACCGCGTCGCCTAGGCACTGCACGATGGCGTAGCCCTCCACGCCGTACTCCTTGTACAGCCGCTCCCTTAGCGGCCCATCTAGATACCCGCTCTGGTCGTGGATGGGGTCGTGGTGTGGCTCCAGCCTCTCGCCTTTCTCCAGCGCCACTTTGTTCAACAAGTCCCTTATCTTGTCCGCGTCCCTCGCGTTGTAGATGTGCCACAGCGCGCCCGGCAACTCTCCCTTATCTCGAACTCTCCTCCGCGTTAAGATATCACAACCAGCTTCATCAATGGCTCGGAAAGCCTCCTTTATGTGTTCGTCGTTATCCCCATCCTTGGGAATTCCAACGTACACCATCACATTCACAGCGTCGGAGATGTCGAGATGAAGGTTTGTCGTGCCTTTAGTTGGGTATAGAGCGGAACCGTAGGCGTTGTACATCTTGGGCCCGAGGTCGGGTCTGACGAAGCACTCCGGCAGACGACTCGCCAGGTTCAGCCTCCCGGTGCGGTGGGTGTACTCCGAGAGAGGCAGAACCCGCATCAGGTCGTTGAACCTGCTGGGCATGAGCTCGGCGAAGTCCTCGCCCGGTGGCCAGTCTTTGAGCTTGAGGAGCATGGGGTTGCCGCGTTCGTCCTTCAGCCGCTTGGAGAAGTGCTCGAAGCCTTCCCAGAACTTGGACATGGCTTGGTTCGGCACGAGTTTCCCGGTCATGCAGTTGATGAGGTCGTTCTTCTCGTCGCCGAAGTCCCGGATGAAGGAATCCGGGTGCCAGAGGCTCATGTTCAGGTTCTTCGCCACGTCAGATACGATCACTGGCTGCCCTCGCTTCCACTGATCCTAAAACAGAAAAAAAAAAAATTATTATTTAAACGAAAGTCCGAGATGAATAGAAATCTTAAAATTGTATCGAAGGAAGACCTTTATATTAATTTTTAGTGTTTGTTATATCAATTTTCTTCCTTTCGAAGATATAATTCTTATTTTATTATAGTTATTCTGAGCTCTTTAGTTACAAAGATGCCAAGTGCAAGATGAGGCAAAATCCCATTAATTTAATTTATAGACAAAGTTATTGTAAAATTAAGAAAAAAGAAAAGTAATGTTATTTTAAGAGAATAGCATACATAATATACTTGTTGGATAGTAACAAATACTTCTTGAAAATATTATACTTATTTATTTATTTCTGTAGTAAAGATTGTATCTCTTCACAAATAAAGTGATTTCCTAATAAATTAAAGTCGTTTATTTAATTTAATAATCGAATAATACTTTAAAAGCTAAGAAAAACACTAAATTTCCGTGTTCAATAAAAATTAAAACTAAATTTTAACTTAACTACATAAGTTTCGATTTCAGTTACGTTTTCGGCTGAACTAGAAGAGGAGCCGAATTTTACGGTTTCGGTTTGACATTAATAATTTTTATTCGTCCCTATATTCAATCGACATTTATTATTTTATTAATAGATAATAAAATATATATTTTTTATTAATCACAAAACTAGTGCATCTACTTTAAGTTTAAAACAGCTGTAGTTTAACTTGTAATTTATTTTTTATTATAATTAATAACTCCAATGTAAAACAGATAATTTTCTGATATAAGGCGTTTAAGTTTATTTCATCTGTATTCATTCATTAAGTGAAGTGCCTCTTTCAGTTGACCAATTGTAATAAAAATGTAATCAACTATTTCCGGTTTAGCAAAACGTTTAAACTCAAATTTGAATAACTGCTTGAAAAAAACGTGTAAAGTTGTTATCGCTTGTAAAAACCTTGAAATGTAAATCCTACACTTTTCTTATTTGTTTCTGACATATGCAATTAATTTTATTTTAAATATTTTTAAGTTCCCATTTGACTCAGCTTAAGTTATATTTTATTTTTGGAAAAAGCTTGATGTGCTCTACCAAAAAAATGTATTTCGAAACTGTCGGTAAACATCGTTTATTGAAACAAAATAAAAATTCGATGTGAAAATTGTGACTTACCTGGAATACTCTGTAGTTGCCGGAGTTGTTGGGATCGGTCAGCCTGAGCAGCTTGCCATCACACAGCCAGGAATGCGGAGTGTTGGGATAGAGGATCTTGCTTTCCGTCAGGGTCATAATCCTGATGGGTAGCGGTTCCCTGCCCTTGGACTGCCAGTTGTACCGCCGCACGAAATGCTTGAGCTCCACGGGCTTCATGTCCAGCTCGTCGCCCTTGTGCACCGTGTCTTCAATCACGCTGGAGATCACTTCGTCCAGGGTTTCCATGCGCGTCTTCTTCACGTTCTTCGACAAGCCGTTGTTGTTGGGCGTGGTGTTAGCGGGAGACGCGGCTCGAGAACCGTTGGACTTGTGGCTGGGCCGAATCAACAGTTCGCGCAGCGTGGAGAAGTTTCCTTCCTTCTCGCCCTCCGAGTCGCTGCTGCATTCTTCTTTCTTGCACATGTTGGAGAGTGCCACGTCGGCGAGCCAGCTTAGCGGAGATTTCTTTCCTTCTTTCACGGTGTCGCCGTTCACCGGCTTCACGTCCTCGCCGTCCTCTTTCTTTTCCTGCTTGATGCCGTTGAGCTCGCCTTTGATGAGGCTTTTGATGATGTCGCGATACGCGGCGCCGTTGATGGACTTGGAGTCCTTGCTGAGCTGACAACCGCAATGCTGAGGAATGCACCACAGTTCGCGGAACTCGTGAACGCGCTTGCCGAGTTTCAAGAGAGAGTCCCCAGCGATGATTTGGGTGAGCATGAGCTTCTCTTGCTCGTGCGGCTGGCGATTGGTGCATTGCAACCACGAGAAGCCGTCGCGATCTTTGCCCGGCTCGCCCCAGATTTTAATCGTACCGTTTTTACGCCCCTGATGAGAAAAGTAAGTGAGAAAGAGTGGTGAGAGATAAGGAGAGGACCTACCTTGTAACAATCTAAGCACACGACGAATCCACACTTGCCACACGCCCAGTGGAAATTGAAAAGAGTGGTCTCACAAACATCACACATCTCGCGCACGCCCTGCACCACGCGCTTCCAAGCTATCGTCTTATCCGTCTTATCTGAAATGCAATGCAATGAATGAGTTAGCTGTGAAGACAACGAGAGCTAGAGCGAGAGCGCCTACCCTCAGACATGTGTTCGGCCAACGCGTCGCGTTCCTGCACAAGCAAGTCACAGAAATGATCGCCGACCTGGTGCAATAGAAGACGCGACATTTCCAAGTCCAAATCGGGAGGTGGACTATCAGACAATGGGAGCCACAGTTTCAAGTCTTCCTACAAACACAACAATTAGCAAGGCTTTCAAGTGGCGCGTTCAAGCGGTCGAAGCGATTACCTCTGTCGCGTCCTTGTACGGGTCGGAGAAGCCGGCGATGGCGAGCTGTCCGTTCTTGGTGTAGCGCAGTCTTCTGAATGCATAAAAACGGCAAAATATGTTAGGCATGTTTTTGGACCGTTGATTTGGAGTCCACCGACATTCACGGCATTTGGCCAGCTTCGGCGCGACTTCAAAGCACGGTCCATCTTGTAAAAAACTCTCGCCGGTCTTCTTGAGCTGCCCCACGGGAGGCTTGCGAAAGGGGTCGCGCTGGGGCAGCGATGGCTCGTCTCGAGACTTCTTGTTGCGCGGCTCCTCGCCTTTATCGTTTTTTGAAGACTTGGGCCTCCGTCCTCGCTTCCGAGGCTCCTTGTCTTTGCCTCCGCTCGCGGTGCCCGAGCTGTTGTTGCCTCCGTTCGCGGCCTTCTTGCCCGAGCTCGCTTGGTTCGTGCTCGCGCCCGAGTCCGAGTCTTTCTCGCTCCCGCTCTCCTTCTCACTCTCGCTTCCGCTCTCGCTCGCTACCGCTGCGGCCACTGTTGTTTTTCTTTTTTTCAGATCTTCGCTGTTAGTTTTCTTTATTGTTTGCCCGCCTTTTTTTCTTTTCACTTTCGGAGGTTTTCTTTTCGGCGGTGATTTCCTTCCGCGTTCTTGGTCTGAACTGGAGGAGTCGTCGCCTTTGTTGGCGTCTGTTCCGTGGCCGTTTAAGGACCCCACGTCTTTCCCTGAATTGCCTTTCCGAACGTTGCTTTTGTTCGTCAAGGTTTTGGTTTTGTTGATGCTGTTGATGGCCATGGAGCCGACGTTGTAAGTGACAGGAGATGAAGTTTCTTTGGTTTGCGGGGTGGTGGTATTGTTTACGTTGGGAATAGGTAGTGTGACGCAACTGCCTGTTCCTGTGACGCCTGTCGTGTCCTCCACGTCTTCCCCAGTGTGCCTTTGCAGCCAGGCTTTCTTCAGATGTCGCACTGGGTAGTTGGAAGTGGTGCTTTTAGTTGGTCCGGGACTGTTTGATTTCTCCGAGTCGACAACACTTGGCGTTAAGGAGACTTTGATGGGCGTTGAGGGAGCCTCTTGTACGACTGTAGTCGGCGGCGTTGCGGTGACGACTATTGGAGCGGACGACGCGACCGAGCTACTAGTGGCTTGTACGGGGGAGACAGAGACGGGAGCGGGGGTAGGCGTGGAAACTGCTGGCGCAGTAGCGGCTGTCGTCACGATTAGTCTGGAGGTTTCGCTTGCTGCTGAGCTGGCAGGAATGGTTGATACGCTGACATCTGAGCCCACTTCTGTTATCGCCGGGTGATGGCTGGACTGCTGCGATATGATGATGGTGTTGGCGGGTGTGCGGTAGGCCGCCGTGTTGACCACGGTGGTGATGGTGGTGGCGGCGCTGGCGATGAGCGGACTGGGCTCGGACACGCGAGCTAGTTGAGGCTGCCCGGCGCCCGCGTGCAGCGCTAGTGGTTGTTGTTGCTGTTGCTGCTGTTGTTGTTGTTGTTGTTGTTGAGGTGAGCTTTGCGGCGGCAGGCCGGGGCTGTCCAGGCGGCGCTTCTTCTCCAGGGGGATTGGTCCTGCGACGGGGTGGCTGAGCGGCGTGCCCCTGCGCTTGGGCGAGCCCTGCTCGTCGCGGTTGGAGGAGACGCCCAGGTCGAGCGGCTGCGTCTGCACGGCGGGCGCGTGGTGCAGCGGCAGGTGCGGGCTGCGCGAGATGGGCGCGGGCGCGGCGGCGGCGGTGGGCGGCGACGTGCCGTGGTGCGGCAGCAGCGGCTTGCCGCCCGCGCCGCCCGGGTACATGTTACGCTCGTACAGCGCCCGCGCGTCCAGCGCGCCGCTGCGGTGCGAGTGCGCGGGCGGCGGCGCCTGCATGGGCCCCTGGTGCGGGTGCGCCGGCTGGTGCGGCGGGTGGTACTGGCTCACCTGCTGGTAGGGCGACGGCGACACGGACGACGGCAGCGGCGGCTTGGACGTGAGCGGCAGCGGCGTGCCGGGCTCCTGCGCGCGCAGCCCGCCCGCGCCCGCGCTCGGCTTGCCGTAGATGTGCGGCGGCGCCGGGCTGCTCACCTTGGGCTTGCTGCCGGCCGCCGCCGAGCTGGCCAGCGCGTAGTGCGACGCCGTGGTGGGCAGCGCGGCCGGCGGCAGGTAGGGGTAGGCGCTGGAGCTCACGGCCGCCGGCTTGGGCGACTGGTACAGGTGCGGCGACTGGCGCTGCAGCGCGTGCGGGCTCGGCAGCTGGCCGCCGCGGTGCTGCTTGCCCAGGTTCTGCGGCTCCAGGTGGTGGTGCGGGCTGGACGTGTGCGGGTGCTGCAGGTGGTGCGGCGACTGCGTGGGGCTGCGGTACTCGTACAGCTTGTGCTGCGCCGCCGACGTGGTCGGGATGCCGTAGTGCGCCGCCAGCTTGGGGCTCGGCGAGTGCGCCACGCTCGTCTTGCTCTCCAGGTGGTGCGGGCTCTTCCCCTCGTGCTTCACTATCACCGAAGAGCTCGAGCTGCTCTTCATCTCACTAATGAGTGGCGGGGGGTTCGTTAGCACTAGGTCTCTGTCTCTGTCGGCCATCATTGCACTAGAACTTTGAACTTTGTTCACTATGAGCGGCTGGCTGGGCTGTGTCTGCTGCTTGACTTTGTCGTGCTGCAGGTACTGCGCGGGCTGGTGCTGGTAGCCCGGGTAGCTGAACAGGCTGATGTTGGGCTCGGCTTTGGGCAGCGACGTGTGGCCCACGGCCATCTTCTCGCTCGTCTTCATGGACTGCGACACTCGGCTGTGTGCGGGCGGGGGGTAGTCTGTCTTGGCCGACACGCTGCCGCTGCTGCGTTGCTGTGTCTGGAACAAAGGAAGCACACGTGGTAATGCAACGCACCACACTTCAACATGTAACAGTGTAACTCACCGGCATGGAGTAGAAAGCTCGATGGTCTCGGGCTTCCTGCCGCAGTCTCTCAGTGGCAGCCAACTGCCGATGCTGGTGCTCCTGCTCAGCACGCTTGCGGTCTTCCTCGGCCGCAGCCACGGAATTCCTTTGTGGAGCAGGTATACTGAACAACCACGGCATATGATTCCGTTCTCTCTGTAAAGAATCAACGAACTGCTAAAATAAACAACAATCACACATTAACATCCGAGGCCTGTTATGTCGCCACATAACAGGTAAAGAACAAATCAAGCCGCCAGACTTGATTTGGTTTCTTTTCCCTATGCTGACTGACGAGCTGGTAGCATGTGTAATTACCTTTTGTTGCGCTAATCGTAACGATTCTTCAAAGTGTTTATGCACAGCCTGTTCTGCTCTTTGTTTTTCCTGTCGCTCTCTCTCTTGCTCGCGCTCCCGTTCTTGTTTCTCGCGCTCTCTCTCTCGTTCTAATTTCTCTCTCTCTTGTCGCTCTCTCTCACGTTCACGTTCTTCCTCTCTCTTTTTATGTTGTTGCTGCTGCTGCTTCTCCATATCGCGTAAATCTTGGTCACGCCTTTCTCTGTAATAAACATCAAATCGTAAATAACTACTATTACAACAAACTGTTAACTATGTTGGACTTGAATCCCTCTATTAATATTTCAGCCCAAGTGCCCAAACAAAGAAACTTCATTAATTATTCATCATGAAGCAGCAAACTTCGCTAACTAATTACTTTTAATAGAGTTGTGAATTATAAATGACATTGAAACTTTGGTTCGCAGAAACAAGTGTAAAAGATTACTCGGCGAACAAAAAAATCAATAACAATTTAACGGTTAGTCATCGCTCTAGTCAATAATAAGTTCCAACAGGAAATAATAACAGGACAACCTACGTGTATTGCGCCTATCACATATTATTCATTAGCTGGTTCACAAAAGTAAACTGTAACCGCGATAAGAACTTTATCAATTTGCTGTATTCCAATTCTCATTAAACTGTAAACAACATATTTTCTAAACACTCACGGGTTTTTATTCGCTGCGGCGTAATTCGTTGAGCACGAACTGACCGTGAACAAAGGCAGAAGAGCCATTGCCACGTTGTTTCAATTCTTAACAATACACCACATCAGTTTCACAATCCACTTTGATATTTTATTACTCGTAATGACGCGATAAACAAAAACTGCACTGTCGCTGAATTCACATAACACATAACCTTGATAACTAGTATCGCGAAAAAATAAACCACATTGTAACAAGTAACACAAACTTAAAATAATTTATAAGCAACAAAAAAACAAATATGTTAATTTAAAGTTAAAAATAAATTGGAAAGAGTCTGAACACAACACGCTAGTCTGAACGTTGTGAAATAACTGGACTTGTTCTCCACGAAGATGCAGGGTCACGCGGTGAAACGGGGAGGGAGAAACCAACTTCACACTGGTTTAACCGTTGACTCACACAAAACAGCGAATATTAAAACTTAAACTCGTCCACGTGCTGCTGAATTTACTCTGCGAATCCACAACTGCTAACGTTCATTGCGCAATTTCACCCGCTCAGTCGGTTATCAGTTGGCCATATTGGTATGCGTGCATGCGCTGTGCATACAGTTCGCTGAATAACTAACCAACAAACAGCCTTCCCTCCGCCCGCCCTGACCTAGCTGTACGCGAACGACACAGACTGAATACATCGTGAGCGACACAGGCTGAATACATAGCTCTGCTGCCGATGAAAGTAAAAAACGGGAAGGAAAAAACGCCACAAGCTTGAAAGCGACAGATGGATCGTTATTCAAGATGGCTGACGTTACAACACGGATAATAGCTCCCGCATGGTCAGGGGAAGTCACCGCTCGCTGCTTTACATGTGCAGCGTGCACTGTGCACCCTACCATTTTCAACGCCTACAAGGAAATCCTTTGTTTTATTTATGCCATATTGCTCGCTAAATATAACTGTTTACATTAATTCATCAATTTTAATGCACAAATGTGTTTTCCAACTATTCCAAGGTCATTTAAAAATACTTTTCAAATGGAAATTATGGGAAAAAATGATGCTAAATTCATGTAAATTTTAATAATAAATACACATAATTTCTCTGCATATTTTAGCATAACGAAAAAAAAAATTGAAATGAGTTAGTATAATACAAAATATTTGTTTTGTAAATATAACGGTTTTGATTGTTACATTTTTGTACGATTGCAAGGTCATTTAAAAATACTTTTAATGATAATTGCGATTATAAAGCTTTTAAATTTATGCAAATTTATGACGGATATAAAAGTAGAATATATTGTAGTATGCAGCTGTAAACATAGTAATGGCATGTTCCCCGTAGCGTGTAATCCGAAAGCCATTGATGTTTCCTATCACCTGCCAACAATCCAAGCCAGAGCATTCCTTTCCCGTGATTGTTGCAAATGCAATCTATCCACAAACATGTTTACTACCGGAAATTTTTCGTGCATTCGAACCTTGATAGGCACAATGTAAACAATTGATTAACGATCGACATTTGTTTAATAATGCGTACTTAGCTGATGTGGCAAGGTCACGATAAATAAACCGAACCGATTTGTGAAAACAGAAAACAAGTTCTTGCACAACGCGCCATGAATCACGTCTTTCATTTTCATATGCTAAACGTGCTCGGCTTTATGGGAGTCTCGGAAAGGAATAATAAAAACAAATGGAATGGCTGCTGCCAGGCCCGTATTCAACTGGATTTTTACAAAGAACTTTATACCAGCCTTGATTACTACAATGGAAATAAGGTTACCACAACAAATCGGTCATGGATCGAATATTTTTCTACTTTAAAATAAACTAACTTTGAATTGCAATACACTCTGTTATTCTGCATTATTTCCTTTTAAAAATTAATTCATATTTGAATCATAAATTCACAAGTTTTCACAATATATCTAGCTAATTTCATCCGTGTAGCCAGTTACCTTATTTCATAATTTTTTGTTTGCATAGGTACAAGAGATAAGATTAAGTTACACTGACTAAAACCAGCTGTTCTAAAACGCTTTGTCAATATTTATCTCACGCCTTATTACCCATTGTTGGGTGTGCCAATTTAATTTTTATCGCAGAAAACTTTAACAAGATACACTTGCCAATACTTGTGAATATATAAACGAATTTATGTGTAGCTCTATCGAATTTCAGTAATTGTAATGTATTATATAAGTATATTATACGCCAAGGTTGAGAACACTATCATTATTGACCTAGCGCCAAGATTCTATCCCGAGGTGCGAAACATGTAAATAATGGTTTTCTCAATCGTGGTATATACATGAATTTTTTATTACTAGCATCTCAATAGGAAAAATAATGATGATAATAACAAAAAATTTGTATTAATATTTATTTGTTTCTTAATTTTAAATCTTACGTTTCAGTTTATTCACCTCACTTTCGATTCTTTATTTGTTTTCATTTAAATTACTTATTTAAATTGTGAATCCACAGATTACACTTTTTTTTGTCTTTAATTAGTAATTTGGATGATTATTGACCTACGTTGCCATGGATACCAAGTAAACAGTAGTGAAAAACAATTTGTCATATCAAAAAAAGGTGAATGGTGACCTAGCCTAGTAGAAAAAAAATTGTTTATTTAACTAGGAGGAGTAAGTATTTTCATTTATATAATCTACTCTAGGAACTAAAAGAAAAGAGTCACAACCTTTAATTGAAAATATATTGCAGGTGTGTACGGAATAAAAATGTAATGTTGAGTAATATAGGATCGAAATTTTTGCCAATCTTAACACAGAAAATCCAAGGCCAAAACAAGTTTACAACAACGAAACACTTGGGAGTGTTTTCTTCAGGAATATAAAACGATGAGTAATTTATTTCCATATCTATTAATACTCGTATGATGAATATTTCATTCAATACTTTCTTCCCAAGTAACAAAGTAAGAATGTACTATAAAAATGCACGGATTCCCACGAAAATTTATAATTCTTATTTAATATTTTGTACAGCGTCTTTCAAGATATTTGCAAACTTACCAGCTTTGTTATTCTTTGCGGATATAACAAATTATTGGAATTGTGGTACATACAATGTTTTGAGAAAGTGTGACTACATAGTTTTTACAAATTTTGGTAATTCTTCCCTGACATATAGGAAGGTAAATAGTCTGTTCTGATGTGGTATACCGCATCATGACGAAGCTACGTACGTTTACAATTATCTTGAAACATACTATAATTGACTTTTTACTTCCTTGTACAAAGTAAAGAAAAAATTGTAATCGCGAAAAATTGCGGTTTTACATTTCAACGGAAATATTCATTTTGACCATTCCTAAATATATTTTGACTAGTTTCTGTACGTACTTAAAAAACAGCTCAAAAATGATTACCCGTAAAATTATGAAATTTTGTCTATGGGACTATTATAACATTTTGTTGTGTATCTCCCTTTTTTATTGCAATCGGCAGTGCCAAAGACAAATTTGCTCGTAGTTTCGCAAACACGATTATTCATTTGTTTATGGAATTACTATAACATCTAGTTGTAAACCTCCATTATTAGTTTCAAATGGCTTTTTCAAAAGGGTAGTTTATTATTGGCAAAAACTCAATAAAAATAATAATTTGGTTGGCTTTTAATTTTTGTAAGAAACATTAGATTTTTTATTAATAAATTGACAGTGACTGTCAAAATATATTCCTGAGACAGGTACGAAATATTTATCTTTACAAGTTTTTGAGCGATTAAAATAAGTTTATGTAATGCAGTAAGAAATAATGATAAACATTTTAATAAAATTTTCAAGTTTATCCATTTCGAAGGGAAGTTGGAAGATATGAAAGTAATGGAATTTAAAGAACGATTAACTGTAGAATGAGGTGCAGCAAAAAATGTGTATAATTTAGCGAACAAGAAAGTTATGTTGTTACTCGTCCTGGGACCTGTTTCACAAAACTATACTTCGTTTTTAAACTATAGACAGCACTAGACGAAGTCACATTTACAGCGCTAGAAGTTACCAAAAAAAATCACTAAATTTATTTGGCGGGAGAAATGAAATGTCAAAATGAAGGTCACGTCAGAATTTATATTTTCCAGGCTATATTTTCATCATCCAAAACTATGATAGATAATCTACTTACACAGCGTTAGTGAAATACTAATAGTTCTGAAAAGAACTGGTTTTATTCGTGAAATGTCACAAAAAGAACAATGAAACGAAAAACACGTGCAAATTTAACAATTGATTTGACAACTTCCGAGAGTTCGACGTTTCAATTACGTTTGAGAAGGTTAACCTGAAATTTCGTCTGGTTACATGCGGCTTCAAGAAATGGCGCAGCAGCCAATCACAGGCTTTGATTTTCTCACTAGGATTCCTAGTTTACTGTCTATAGTTTAAAAACAGAGTATACAAGTCTTGTAATACAAGTGTATCACTAGTGAAACAGGTCCCTGGTTAGTGTATTGTGGGGGTGTGTTTACCTGGTGAGGCGGTCCTGAGCGTAGGCGCGCTCTCGCTCGTACAGCTCCTCTGCGTTGGGATGCGCTGGCTGCGGGCCGAGCAGGCCTAGGGGAGGGTAGCGTGGCTTCCACAGCATGTCTGGCAGCTGCGAGTACAGGCCGGGCGGCGGGAGGTGATGGGGTGGCGGCGGCGGCGGCACGTGGTGCAGCAGGTGGTGCGGCGGCGGCGGCGCGGGCAGGTAGCCGGCGGGGGCGGCGGACGCGGGCGGAGCGCCGCCGCCCGGGTTGGAGGACGACATGAGCAGCTGGTGGTGCTGCACGGAGTGGATGTGGCGCACGGCCTCGTCCAGCAGGCCGGGGTCGCGCCACACGCGCACGGGCGGCTCGTCCGTGCTCAGGGCGCTGGAGCGCGACCCCGAGCGCTCATCGCCGCTGCCTCCGCGCAACGAGCTCACGCCCGAGTCGCTGCGGTCGTCGGGGAAGCGCACGCCCGCAGACCCGTCCTCCATCCTGCTGAAAGGGGACGCCGAGCCGCACGCGGACCCTTCATTGCCACTGCCCACCAGCACTATTGGACCTGCAACACACCACAACCACACCAACCACGTTACACACATATACTATCTCATCATAACTCTAGTATAGTAGAGGCATATATGTACCTATATATGAAATTCACTTTCGGATAAGCCTATTGGCCCTTATAAAGTTTTACAGGGCTTGCGGTGATAGTAATAGTTTATTTAGACAGGTACTTTCTTCTGTTGTATAATATTAAGGCCCCAAATACTATCTTATACTTTATTTATTTACTTCCAGTTGACGGGCTGGATCTATGAGGCCCAGGAAAATCTTTTTTTTATTGTGCTTTTTAAAATAATCAACCACATTACACACAAATACTATCTCATCATTCGGCTAAACTTCAGTACAAGGTCTTGTCCAGTCCTTTTTTATAAACCTTTTGTCTGTATACTAGGTTCATGTTAGGCTAGTTTAGGATATTTTTAAATTTGTATAAACCGTCTGTCTATATACTATGTTCAGGTTAGACATGACCTTGTACTGAAATTTTACTTAAAATTCTCAGTAACATAAGAATGGACCTTTTTAAATAAATATCAAAGATTTTTTTTAATCAGTTGATTTAAATCAATATATAAATAAAATGATTTTAATCAAGTCAATCCTATCTCACACTACAACAAGGTCATCGTAATCCAAGTTATTCGTTTAACAAAAATAATTCCGTCATACGGTCCTGCATTATAGTATCACTTAAAATTCTTTATAAGTCATCAACACGTTTAAAATTCACTGAACATAGTCTACATTTATATTTAATGTCAATGCACAATTAAAAATCCCAAGTATAAGGTGATGACATATACATATAACTATACTTTACATGCGTACCTATTTTTACTTATTTTTTTTTTTACTATTTTTTTTACAACGGAGTGTACATATAGGATAACTTTGACCTTTTTCTTGATTATCTATATCTTCTTCACACCTCATTCATGACAAAAGTTAGTAGATTATTCGCTCATTTTATTGAAAAAAATGCAACACAAACACAGATGAAATAATAATTATAATTTTGTCTGTTTATAGAACGTTCTGAACCACTCAGACACAGCTGTATTTTTTTTAGGTAAATAAACCACCTTCAGGTAGTTTCTTAATTTCGGGAAGACGAAAAAGTCACAAGAACTCAAATCAGGCGAATAAGTACAGGACTATTTTTACTAGATATAATCTCATATTTTTAAACCATTCTGATCGCACAAGATATCGGATTCTGTCTACATCTTCAAACAACTCTTTTTCTTCTGAAAATGCCGAAAATCACCGAAAAACCTCTCTTCGTAGATCTGCTTAAGTTTTCTAAAAAAAAATTATTGCATTATGCCCAAGTCTGAAGCAAAATCTGACAGCAAACCGTTGTTTGAAATTTATGTTACTCATTTTTAGAATGCACTAGGAAAAACTGTTTCACGAAAAAAATTGCTGCGGAAAACTAAATGACTTAACGAGTTCAAACTCATACTGAAGACTTATAACATCACTCGTTACCAGATCGAAATCTACTTTGCCAGTCTTATTACTTAATTTACACACCTCGTACTCTTACATATATTTATCCTTAACTATAAGTAACTTTTTATTTAAAAATAAAATTCTAAACTGGATACATAACATACAATCTGCAAAAACTACTGGTGAAAGAAAAAAAATCTGAGGTCTGTTTTTTGTGTTTTAACCAAATTCTATATATTCAGTGTTAACCTATATTTACCTCCAGAGGCAGGAGCAGCGTTTCCCTTCTCCTCGGCCACGATCACACAATCGTCCTCCTCCTCTACTTTCGCATCCTCCACGAGCTGCACGCTGCTGCCCTGCGACGCGTCGGAGCCGGCGTCCTCGGGCTTGTCCTCCACTGCGGGGGCGGGCTTGTCCTCGCGCCGCGCCGCCAGGCAGTCCTCCACCCGCACCTCCACGTGCCGTAACTTGGAGTTGTTCGCTTCCTCCAGCACCTTCTTCTTCCCGCCCCGGGTGTATGACGGCCGCTTGCGCACTACCTTGTTCTCCAAGTCTTCCTTGTACGTCAGGCGTTTCTCACTGTCGCTTGGTTTGCGTTTGCGTTGCGGTTTACTACCTGCAAACAAATAATACACACTCGTTAATACATTGCTACATAAAACAAGACTACAACAATATGTTTAAGGTATAATTCTAACAGAAATAATTATTTGGGGGGCCCTTTAAAAAAATAGATATAGTATTGTAAATTAAATAGTATATTGTGTTATTAAGAGTAAAAGTGATACTTTGTGTGGCGAGCATGGAAGTTTGCACGACGAGCGAAGCGAGTCGGACAATTGCATGCGAGGCACACAAAGACACTTTTACTCTGAATAACACATGCTATTTTTTCTTCAAACTTAGAAATTTTAAAAAATAAATTACTATTTGACGTTTAATATGTAGGTTACCTGTCAGTTATTCATAATTTTTAGTAACTTTATTCTTAGGTTATCTAGTTTTTATAGTGATATTTAGGGCGATATTACAGATTTCTATTGTACAAGTTACATCTTATTGGCTATACGGCGGCGACAATATTAAAGTTACATCTTATTGGCTATACGGCGGCGATAATATTATACGGCGGCTAGAATAACAATTATATTACGGAGGCATAGAAATTAAACTTTAACCTTGTCAATCACGTCACAGAAGATGTCACTTTTATGACGTTTGAAGAAAAAAATATTTACTTATACACTATTGTCTCATAATTTATCTGTTGTATATGGTCTTTTTCTATTAACAATATAGAAATAGAACGTAATCAACTTTCAAGCATTTTCGTTCCGCATTAATTTTTTATTATACATAATTTGAAAACAGTATATTGTGCAACAAGTGCAGAAAGTCACCTATTTCTCATGATTTGTGAAAGTTTCGGCACGAGACAGAGTCGAGTACTAGTATCACATAAGGTGGGAAATTGGTAATTCTGCACGAGTTGCACACTATAATTTTTCACGACCACACTACTAAACTTTACAGTACAGAACAAATAGCTATTTGACATAAAAAAAATAATATAACCTAATTACTATGAGAAATGATATTTCCCATACTGCACATACGCAATGTTGACAAATACTGTGAGAAATGATTTCTTACACTTTAACTACGATTGTGGGAAACACGCAACTTTCAAGCTTTATATAGTATGAGAGTGATCGTAGAAAAAAAATCCTTGCAACTTATTATGGGAAAAGCATACATTTTTAAATACAGTAGTTCAATATTTGGGAATATATCAATTTTTTGTCTCTATTCGAATTTTTTCAAGTCCAGTGAATAACTTTTAATTTGTCTCATTCTCTCATTATCCAAAAATTTATTTATTTTTAATCGTTTGTTTACGTTACAATATCCTTCATTTATAAATTCGGATATATTTAGCACTTTAGTCTCATAATCTATGATTTTTAGAAATCTTATCTTGTAGTCTTTATAAAAGAAATCAATGATGAAATAAATATTACTGTAAGATCAGAAAGTTCGCGTTATCATAGTAATAATTGTTAACATGCCTTTTATTTAATTTTAATTTCATAAATTTAATAACAAAAATAACTATGCAATGTCTTTTTGAGCGCACAATTCTATAGTCTTCGACGCAATTTTTTAATTAAATTCTTCGAGAAATCGACGGATCGCTTTATTACCTCTAGCATTAAATTAGGTAAATTCGTTGCTCTTTTGACAATATTTTCAACAATTACAACAGATTTTCCTAATTGACAGTCATGAAACTAAATAAATAATGCCAGTTACTATGAAAACGCAAACCTAAAAGAAAACTTGAAAAGGTTAAAACGGAATTGACCATTTTGAACATCAAATACTTTTATCAATAATACATTTTTCTAGTAAAATAAAAAATAAAAATGTTTTCCCTCTTTGTAACTCGATCCGTGAACATACAAAAAAAAAAAAATCGAAAAACTCCATTGTGTTTCTTTCGTTATTTTTTATTTGTTTAATTTAAAACCTATTAAAGTTTATGTAAAACAATATATAAACTGGAGGAATTTTAATTGCAGCAGAAAAAATTTAGAGTAAAATGTGTAATAATAAATAATAAAATTATAATAGTGTACAAGCTTCTTGAGCCCTAAGTGATTTGTCCTGGTATGGGGTAGAATTTCTGCGACGAAGAGAAACCGGTTTGTGTATCTCGAATGAAGTTTATTCACCTACATCCAAGTCAAAAACAAACCCTGGCAGCTTTCCAGCCGTCTCCAGGGTAGAGTTTCAGTTTCCAGATTTCTATTTATACCTCCCGAGCAACACCTGCTCAAAGTCACCTTGGGAGAACACTGGGGCTCTCTCTCCTCTCTCCGCTCTCTCTCTCTCTCTCTCGCTTGTTGACCGTGGGTCTCTAATCTCTTCCACGAAACGAGGAATTCTTTCAACCGATAACGTATCACTGGAATTTGATACGATTTGTACGTTTGACGGAAATAGGTCAGATATGGAGTTTTTACTCAGGATAAGTTTTATTGCAACATGTACTAAATACAAGTTTGCACTATCTCTTGTTGATAAATAAGTTTGTATAATTATAAATATATCATCATGCGATTTATCTGTTACTTAGAATTTTTATCGGTTTTGTCACAACTTTCAGAAATTGTGTTTACCATTAAACTAATAATACGTATGGAAGCAGTTTAGACGGAGATAATTGTAATGAACACAGTGCGAGAGAGATAGCACGCATTGAGTGGCAATGTTATAAAGTTTTGTTTTAATTATTTGTTATTGTTATATACAATAAAATGGTTAAATTCTATTATGTTTAAAATTATGTGTAACAGATAAATAAATCTACCATTAAATGAATATATTCGTAAAGTAATGCCACTACTAAATTAATTTTTTTAATAACAAGAAAATTTAAATGGTCATATATTGGAACAAGATCCTATAAATAATCACTTAATTTAAATCATCTATAACGTGTTTATGTGTTGAAAATATATTTTATCATTCGACTACATCATAAAAACCAATCTTTGAATATTTGAGATTTTGTTTAATTTGATGGCTAAAACTATGATGAAGTAACATGATTTAAATTTTCAGAAATAAAAATGTGCAAAATAATATGTAATTATTGAATTAGATGAAGAATTTAATTCTGTATAACATTTATTTCAAGCATTTTTGTCTAAAATTAATAGGCCACTTTTGCACAAAAAAATGATTATCCCATGTTAATTGTGTATGACATGCTTTTTTTGTTACACCCGGTATATTATCAGATCGATGGTGTTTACTAAACGCCACTTTCCAAACACATGTAGCTACACAGGAAAGTGCACCCAACTTGTAAATTTTCATATTTAAATTTTATTATTAATATTTTATTAATGTATTATTAAAAATCTTATTTCATATTCCAGCTTGTTTGTTGCTGACATTTAAAATAACGTAGTTTTACGGTTAAAACTTAATTTATAACCCAAAATAATAAACTTTCCTTCCGATTTACTCTTGAGATAATGAGATATATTTACCACCCATCATAAATCTTAACAACTGTACAAGTGCAGGTAGGTTTTTAGGATGACTTTCAAAATTACTGTAGGGTGTCTGACCACATTGTATTGTTCGGAATACTGGTACAATATAGTTTTACTGCTAAATATAAGAATGTGGCAAGCAAGGAAGAATGTAGTATTAACCTTGGTAGTGTGAGAACGACAAGATCAGGAAATCTGTCGGTCACAGTACTTGAGAGCCATCCGGTGTGACAGAGATACAGCGATCACGATGACTTTCCAACGGGAATCACAACTCGGTCGAGTCGATCGTCAACGTCGCATTATGTCACGGGGAAATCAGATTTGAGGTTCCTTCCTTTTCCGCTCGCGAAGGAAGTCGCTATTATTCAATTAACCAAGTGCCACTATGTCTAAAATAATTTAAGCAATCAGCTACGTGGAAAGTTAATCGTTACGTTGTTCGTGTATTCCAGCCCTAGTACAGGGCTATATATTTATTTCTTTAAATATTAACAAACGACTAACAAATAAAGTCAAATGTAGTTTATTACAAGGTTAGCAAAAATCATGATTTCTTTGATATTTTTAATTTTTAAAGATATCTAAATGTTACAGCATTTAAAAATTATTTTGAAAGCAATATTAATACTTTATTTCATAAACAAAAACGAAATCTGTAATAAAGCCAACAATATTCATCTAAATAAAATTAGGAATTAGGAAGAGTAACAAAGAATTTTTGCTTTTTATTACACATTTAAATACTTATTTTTCTTTCGTCTATTATGATAAAATATCATTTAATTTTTATTGTTATTGATAGTTTTGTAGCAAATAAAAACAAGTTGAAGAAGACAGCAACGCATTTATCGTTTTTTCCAATTTTTACAATTTCTTATTGTAAGAGCAACGCCGCTATTGTACGGGAATTTATAGAGTCCGAAAGTCTCTAGAAGGTTCGAGATAAATTCCCGCAGGTATAAAGTGTCGCAGCCTAGATTGTGGGCAGTCAGTTTAGAGTGTGAAATTAAGAGTTAATAGATTTCGTCGAGTTGAGTAGAATGAAGTGAATCAGTCGAGGCAGATGCGAATAGACATGTAAAGAGAAATAAATACTAGCGTGTGAAAATAAATGAATATTAATTAACATGTATTTGTTTATTTCATTGTATTATCTTTATTATTTAATAAACTTGTAATAAATATAAATATTCGTGTTTTATTACTTTTACACTTCATCCATATAAATAAACGTTACAATATTGTAATTGATTCCTAGATCTGTACACATAACAATTTGTTGTATAAAACAATTTAAAAATTCCAACTCTGACCTTGTCCTAAATTTCAAGGTCGTTTACTTATAAAAAAAACTATTTTATTTAGACTGCATATACAGTATTTCGTAATTTTAATACAAGTTTTTTTTCTTTGTGATTAAAAATTCGTCTAGTATGCTAGGTACATATTTTTATGTAGGTACATTGTCAGCGTATTTCTAGTGCAATGTGCAAGTAACCTACAGCGTACAGTGAGACACATCAGTATTTATATTTGTATATTTACAAAGCAGCGATTAGAGCTGATTATCATAAAAAAAGAAAAAGCATATTTTCTTTGTCACAAATTTTGGTTGTATTTGTAGATAGGTGATGTTTAGGATATTTGCATGAGAAATAAATTTATTTGTAATTTGTGGAATGGCAGATACCGTTGTCAACAAACGTCTGTGAATTAAATAAACGAGCGTCGATAAATCATGTCCACGACCCAAAACTAAAGGTCATTATCCGTTCTATACCGTTGTAACACCGAGATAAAGCCAGGTTTACACAAGGAAACTGATTTACAACTACCACACAGCTGTGGCAGTTTCACTATTAAATCATTTATCGGAACATTTATTTAATAATCATTAATATTAACGGGACATAGGCGTTAGTGTACTTTCACTGACAATTACCATAGAAACAACCTAGTAATTGTAATAATTACTGTTTTCAAATATTCTGTTTCGCTGTTTTTGTCTGAGAAAGCGTACTACAAGTTCACATCAAATGTTTTTATACTTTATTGTTCTTTTTTCTCATAAAAAATTGTAATGTGCACGTTTATGTAATGGAAACTCTGAAGGTCATTTTAAAGTCATCAGCAACAGACGAAAGAGCTATTACTTCTACAATAACAACATTGTTTTTATTGATATAGTTCTACTATATTTTTTATCGCAGAAATTATAAATACTTTTTTTACAATCAGGATTAAAGTACGGGGTCTATTAGTTCTTTATCAATCAAATAAAAAATAAAATATACATTATTCTAATTCATTTATTCACTATTTATATTAGTTTTTCTACGACCACTAATGTAAATAGCCAATATTGTACGTACATTATTGGTTTTATAGTCAGAATTTTATCAGTTTCATTTCATCCTCAAACAGTAAGAATTACATACTGTCCATAAATAACTATTTGGATTATGGTTACATAAAAATCTGATTTAAAATAAACAAATAAAAAAAGTAAGGTTCTGAAAAAATAATTCCAGGGGAAAACTATTGGAGGTAATTACGCGGAGGTTAAAAGCAAAGAACAATAACAATTGCAGCCGATAACAATTTAATAATCGCAAACAAACAAAATAAACATATGCCCCCAGGTCAACAAACCAGTGACCTCTGAAAAAAAGCATGTTTACATTTACATTTACATTTACACAATACAACTATAGCTGAACTCCTATCATTGCTGTGAAATATTATTCGAAAACAGCGATAAATATCCGAGAAATATCGAAAGGAAATAAACAAGAAAAATTGTTATTGAATGTGAACCATATTCATAAATTGAGCCATACAAACAGCTATTTACGTCACCAAGGCGTTTGCCAAGAGAATAACTCCACGTCAACATTATATTTAGTCGGTTTACTAGCAAATAACTCTGCCAAATAAATTATTAGTTCCGTAACTTCTTTGCTGAATTATATTTGTCTATAGGATCTTTGAACGTTGAATGCTCTGGGATTCATCTCTCAAATACCTATGCGTCATTCTGATTGCATTTTATATTAATCTTACAAATCAAAATAATTGTGCTAATGTAATTTTCTTTCTTATAAACATTTACAGACGTACTTTTCTTGTGATATATACGATAGAGTGTCCCAATTGCATTTTATATTGATCTTACGAATAAAAATAATTGTGCTAATGTAAATTAATGTATATTTTCTTTCTAATAAATATTTACAGACGTACTTTTCTTGTGATATATACGATATAGTGTCCCAAATAACTTGTTAAGCCTGTGGATTTCGAGAAAGATGTCCTTGTTTTCTTAAAAAATTACTAGATATGAACAAAAATGTAAATTATATGGTTTTTAATTTTGCTCGTAACTTCCAAAATGAAAAGATTGAGTGATTTTGGCGTGGACCTTCTTCAGACACTTTATATAATAAATTTACGGAGGTTCTCAAATTTTTATAGTGTACCGTTTTCAAGTTATTGGTGTCAACTTTAATTTTGCCTAACAAGGTATTTGAGACACCTGTATAATTTAGGTTTGACGTTTAACTTTACGTTTGACCTTTGTTATCATCTATGTATGTGTCAGATATTTGTGTAATTTTGTGTTTCATGATGAAACAAAAATTAGAATTATGAATATCTTTTAAAAAAAATTGTAACATTTTTTTGGGATGATTTCCTTGTTAGAAACGATTTGTAATTTTAAGTTTTTCAAGACTTTCTAGACAAGTTTTAATTGCATTTTAATGATGTACGTTGTCAGTCTACAGCTTATAATATCTACAACCTACAGATTGTAGTGGGTTCTGAATCATTCGGATATATAGCGTTATTTAAACATGGTTAAAGATTGGTATAGTTTTGAATTTCTTATTTGAAAAGTGGGTTATTAGAAAATAATTAATTAAATTAGCGATTTTATTTTGGCAAACCAGATTGGAGTTGGAGATTTGGAAATCACAGTTATTTAATGAATGTTTCTGTAAGAATCCAGATGTAACCTTGAATTGGCAAAGTTTCTCAAACGACGAAAACAAGTTCCTGTCATAAAACAACTGTAATTTACTCAACTCAAACAATTTTGTCATTCAGAACAAAAAGTAGTTTCTTTTTCTTTGGAATCATTCCCCATAAAAATAGTGAGCTGTGTGAAAAACGTGCGAATCGTATCTAATTACGAAGTTCCGGTAGTTTATAATTAGTTCACATTTTAATCACCAGAGTACAGTGACATTTACCTCGCTATAAAAACAATTGAATGCAGCGGTGAGCAGGTTTTTACTGCGACTTTCACTTGATAATGTGGCCCGCTTTTGTTTATCGTGTCATAGCCTTCTACATTTGGCGTAACTGTTCTGTAATTACTTCTTATCTGACGCATTCGTTATGAAATTTCAAGCATTTTAATTGTTTCATGGCGCCTTAATTCATTTCCATAAAAACTAGATCACATCAGACATCACAATTTCTTCTATTTGATAATTACTTATCATTTCTTTAGAATACCAAATTATAGGTTTGTATAAATTAAACATTTTTTCTATTCTCTATATATCTACTATTTTAGCCATATTTCAGGAGAGTAAAATATGATTTATAATTCACTCTATTTCAATATACTTTTTCAGTAGCTTGCTTTATTTGGTATTCATATTTGCAATAATTCTAAATTTTATTAAAAAACATTTTAAATATTTGAGATTAAGAAATATAAATGAATGAAAAATAAATTCAGCAAAATTGGTAAAAATATCGCTGCTACATTATAATCCCGTGAATTTTTTTTTAATTTTAAGCAAATTCTAAGCACTGTGTGAATTTATTTGCGACAGAGCTCGTGTAGTTGTATCTCATTTTAGACATTTTAAAAGTGACCTTAAAAGATTTGCTTATTATAAAGTAAAATATACTGCCGAGAAAGCTGATTTAATTTTGTTTAATTTATATTCCAGATGTGTAAAGCATTAAACAAATAACCTTTACTATTAATAGAATTCAGTAATCTGTTTTCCACAATCTTAGAAGTTTCCTACACGAGTTAGAAATTCTTATATTAGTAAATTATCAACTGGGAAAAGGTCAAACCTCAATTTGTCGTAAACAAATAAACAAGCTACGATCGCGGTAGCAGGAACGTGAATCAGTTCCGCTGATGACAAGCTAAAAATAACTGAAGCCTACCCTGACGCATGCACGAGGAATTGCTCTTATTACGAGTCTGACTCACACTAACAGATTTTATGATAACTTGTAATTTGGTGATTCATGTCCATTTTATTGGAATCTAGTTACCTGTTCAATTATCACTTGTATCAAAACAAATGAGTAATGAGTTTGTTTTGTTATGTACATTACTAGATCAACAATTTTCTTAATTATTCAAATTACTAACACTTAAATATCAATATTTGTGGGTGTTGCAGTATTTTTTGTGAAGACAGTGTACTGTTTTCATATTATGAATGGTGACTATTAGTCTAGGAGTCTATAATAGACAAGAGGTGATTATTTGGCTGATGAAGTAGCGTACTGCAGAGCCAAATGTGTATGGATTGCCCAAAAAGTACTCTCAAACCAAATGATATTTGTAGTATATAATTTGAGAATCGAATTTAGGAGCCTATAAATTGTACATCTTGCACCATAATTGGTACAATTTAAATTAGCTAGCATCAAAAAACAAATTGATTGAAATATTTTATATCATCGTAAATATGTTGAAAAAACAGAACACGTTCTATGTATCGTAAAATCTGTGAGTCAATTTGGCTGTGAGCATGCGCATAAATGAAATTTGTGATCTCACGCGTTTCTAAAGTTTATTTGTTTTTCTTGTATGTAGTGTGGTTATAGAAAACTATAGTTATTACTGGTAAAGTTGTAAGTATTGTAAACTTCAAATGTAAATGAATATATGGTTAATTTTGCTTGTCACATTGACATATTCAAGGAAAGTGCACAGAGTCACAGCCAATATATTGTACAAGACGTTAATATAACAATTTTTGGTATTGTACCATTACTTGTACTATATATTGTTCCATAATTAGGCTTGTTTAAAACGGCATTAAGGAATAATTTATAACAGAATACATGAAATTCGATTTGTATCATATAAAGCTAAAATTTAATAATTTTTGGTACAAGATATTGTATCTACCTTTCATTTACTATTTATTGCCCCATATATAGGCTACTCTAAAACGGCCTTAACTTTCGTAGCTCTTATAGTTCTCGATCAATAGTATACCACTTAAAATGAACACCTGTGTATGTGTGGAAAATAATATATAAATATATAATATTAAACAGATGTGATTCCGAGTAGTCATAAGTATATTTGATAGTGCTGCCCCCTCTGGTAACATTTAAACTGATAAAAACTATTTTTTAATGATTCCCATTATGAATGCTGGTCGCGATTACATAACCCCCCACTTAAGTAGTGTAAACAAGATAGCATCGGGATCATCTGTTTCCTGGGAACCGCCATATGCAGCATACGTATGCCGTTGCCTGGCAACACGGGTGGGGGAATAAAGTGTGACCTTGTTTAAACAAAGCATGAAAACAATGGACAATCAACGCGGTGTTCGGTAGACATATCGCTAGCGCCGTCTCTCTCTAACTAGTGGGAAGTCGTCTCGCTAGACGTGGGTGTCATAGCAACGGTAATTGAGAATGTGGAGTTGGATTGCATTTGTTTATTTGTTTCGATTGTGTGTTGTTTGCGAAGCCTAGTTTACACTGCGGAATTCAAATCCTAAACAAACTATAACAAAGATAAATACATAAATAATACTTCAAATACATACCCACGTGAATGTGATCTGTGTTCGTATTGAAATATTAATATTTTATATTTGAAGTAATATTTTTTACGGACGTCGATTTTTCAAAATGTACTTGGGGGCACAAAAAGGATCAATGTTTCAGAACACACTCTGGTTTAAGCAGGCCAAAAATCCGAGCATTTTATTTATTTATTTATTTCTTTTTTTTGAATATTTGCTCTAATTTTTGGTCTACTGAAACCAAAACACAATCCAGAACTTCGTTGCTCTAGAATGTGCTGTTTTCAGCAGGCCTAGAATAAGAACAAACACTTTAGATTGCTCTAATTCTTGCCTCGTTGAAACCAGACCACAATCCACAGAAGCATAATCTACTCCAGAATGTGATCTGGTTTTAGTAGGCAGAACAAACACGTTTGAATGCTCTAATTCCAGACCCACTGAAACTGGAGTACAATTTAGTGATGAAATCTACAAACAAATAAATCGAGTCGAAACCACTTTTGGTAGCATGCCATATCGCGTCCCCTTTTTAATTTTCGTCTTCTCTCATAAATATTTAACATTACACTATATTTAATTCAAATTTTAACTTGCAATCTAAATTTCTTTAAAATATGTGTTCATGGAAAAGCCAATTGAGAGTAAAAACATTATTGGTTGAAAAGAAATCACTGAAAATTTGTTTGACATACACTGTTTATTATACAGGCACTGAGAGTTGTAAAATTATTGTACCATTTGTAATAACAATGTTTAATAAAATTTTCAAATAAACGAAAACAAACTTGGTGAATTTGTTTGAGCTTAAGGTCGTCAAGCTTTCGCCAGCGTGATTAAAAATTCATTATCCCACTTCAATTTTCTCTATTTCAAAGACCGAAGTAAAAACCTCTAAAACAACAAAGTTTCTAAAAACAATGAGAACAAAAAACGGTGTGTAATTTCGTCATTAAAAAGTCAACAGTTGCGAAACAAGTTCAGTTGACTTGAGCTGAACAATTGCGAATCACGAAGTTTTTGTCGGGGCGTAGATGGCGCAGGGGCGTAATTTCAAAATTGCGTGTTTGTCCTATTACCCCATTAGCTAGATAGAGATAGCGTGTGCTCTAATTCACATTACGGTAATTTATAAGGTATTAACAACGTTTACCATATTATACTTTCTTTAACGTATTACACCAGAAATTTAGCGTCATTTTCTACCGCAAAAAATTATGAAAATTCCATATTTCTCGGTGAATAATCGTAATAACCTTTTACAGCGTGAGCAACGAAATGCGGAACGTAGGACTTTAACATGGAATTTCAAAAAATTGTGATACTCTCCTGATATATTTAGAACAAAACTACAAGAGTACAAAGTTGTTCAAAATTAAATTCTACATCAGTGGCCACAGCATGTTTGTAGTACGAGATGTATTAAATTTAAAATGTAATATTTTAGTTCAAAATAAGGCGCCACGGAAATAAAACAAATTTTAATTATATTTACGGACAAAATTTCCATTTTTAAACTAATTTTAGACGATAACATAACTTTATAATTAATATCAAATTACATTATCAATAATGACATCTCATTAACTGTCACAAATGTCACATAGATATTTTCTTTTATTTCCATGGCTGTTTGATTTTCACGAAAATGTTGCATTTTATATTTAATAAATCTCCTACTGTAGACGTACTATTGCATGAATTATGAACTTATCTGACGTAGAATTTAATTTCGAACAACTTTATAATGTTGTACTCTTGCTCCAAATCTATCAGGAGAGAGAGTATCTGTAATTTTTTGATATTTCGTTAAAGTCCTATGTTCCGCATTTCGTTGCACACCTGTATATTCAATTATTCCTTAAATGCTATGAATAACAAAAAGCATGAAAAATATTAAAAATAATACAAACGAAATAATGGCTAAACAATTTTCGTTGTAATCGGAGATAAATGTTGATAATTCAATTGTTAAACGCGTGTTGTTACAACCGTGTGTTTCTGTTTTGAAACTGATTGTTAAACAATTGATTATGAATTTGATTTGTTGTTTGCAAGCGTCTCACGATCAGGTTGCGAAATTCAGGTGTTTGACCTGTTTGACCTTGAGTGTACGTGCTTATGTACGTCAACCATTTTGTAACAATTTATTAATATGCACACACATCAATTACGGTAGCTATAAAAGGCGACTGCAATATTTCCTCTATTTTAAGCGAGTTCCACTTTCGGCCGACATTTTGATTTAAAGCCTTGCTAATTGCGGTTGTTAATTTTAATGAAAACATGTTAAAACCTGTATCTGCTGAATTTATTGGGAACAAATAACAAAAACTACGCGGAAAAATATTCCCGTTCAATTGTTTCGCAATTGATTTATCTGCTGTCGAACAATTAATATCATAGTGACCGGTCAGCAATTCTCTTTTGTTTTCGGGATTTATTGCTGATATTCGTTTGTTATTAAATGGTAAAGGGTAGAATTTACATAGAAGAGAAAGACGGAAAAAACGCATAACCCAGTTTAGCTCTGCTCATTTCAATATGTAAATTTTACTGACCCAGGCTTCAGCCGTTTTTTATAGTTTGTCATATATCTTTTTAATTAAGCTCAGAATAATTCGCATTTATGTGGAGCGGCTAAAATTCCAATTTGTAAAATACAAGAATTCAATTTATTATTTTACAACAGACTAGATTTCCTTATAAATAATTCATAATAAAAAAATGTGTACACCTGTTTCACAGTTATATATTAAATATATTTGAACATATTATCAAATAATTTAGCAATAAAAAATTATCGCGAAATATTAATTGTTCACAAACAATAATGAATTTTTATGATATCAGTTCATAGTTTTAGTTATGATTAATAGTTTTGTTATTTACAGAACTATTATATTACTAATCAAATATCGTTTTTTACAAGGTTAATAAACTAGTTTTTTTTCTAACTTTTTTTTACTGGATTTCTTTTGTTATATAACGATTTTTAGTCATTGTTAATGGCCAATTTACTTTAACAATAAAATTAAGTATTTTTAAAAAATATATGTACGTTTATAAACAAAATATACACGTGACCTTGAAATATTTAGTCAGTAACTTTATAAAAAAATGATTTTTATAAATTTCAATTAATATTTCCCTTATTATATGTCTATAAAAATATGTTGTAATATAAAATAAAATTTTAGAAGTATAAATAAATTCTAATAAGTCTTGAATGTAGGTTGTAGGTACATGTATAATACATGCATAAGTAAAAACATAGATAATAAAGTGAAATAAATGTGAGAAAGGCGTAATAATCCACTTCTTGCTTTTATTTCACCTTCAACTGTTCCTACAAATTCCACGTTTCCGCGAAACTGCAGTAACATCATCATAACAAGTGAACATTTAAATTTCATGGCACACTAGGATGCATACACAAACAACCGTCATTATTTGCATTGTATAAACGTAATTAATGCAAATGTGTAATTACCAGAGCGAGATGTGAGATACGGCGAGCTGGGCGTGAGAGAGAGAGACGCGCATTCAAGAGTTCAGTTTTCTCCAGCCAGCCTGCTAAGGAAATTAGCATTGCCGTTTACATGTGTGCTATTATGAACAACTTTCATATAACGTGGAATTTTTATGCATATGAGAATCACGTTTTTCTTTAGGGAATCTTTCACTGCATTCTTCATTCGTTAACAAGGCCAGAAATGGCAGCGTCTACGTAGTACACTTCTTACAAAAAGTAATAAGAAAAAAAGTTGAATTGTACAGTTATTTCTCATCTAAATTTAATATTTATGAGAAGTTTTTGTTGCATTTAATTAAAAATTGATTTTTGGTGTTGTGTTACCGGGCATTGTTAAGTGTTACCGAGCATTGTTAAGTGTTACCGAGCTTGGTTAAGTGTTACCGGGCATTGTTAAGTGTTACCGGTCATAAAAACCTATTGGACGAGTTCCTAAATTGGTATAGATGTTACCAGGCCCGGATTTAAGGGTTTTATCAACAATATACATTACAATTGAAAAGAGCAACTTAGGAAAATATCAAAATTTAATTACTTGTAACTTTACTAAATTCATAACGGCTTAATTTTTTAATAAAAGAAAATAATAGTTTCTTTAATTCAGAATATTTTACTTCACTTACTATTTGGAGTTTATTGCTATTAAAATTTATTTAATATAAAATTGACTGTCCAAACTAAATATATTATCAAGTATGTCATATCCCGGGCACTCATAACTGGTGTAGAGATTAGTTAAAATAGAGAGTGCACTACAGAGCTAATTTTGTGTAGGAATTTGATATGTAAATTAAAAATTAAAGTAAATATGTGGAGCTAAGTTTACGATTAATTAAAGTAATAAAAAAGTGCACGCTTGCATCTTTAATAGAGAATATAGTAACTCGTTTACGACTGCAAAATATCCCGTCAAAGTTAGCAACAAAAGCGATAATTAAAATAATAATCGCGAGTATCAAAGTAGGTTAGGTGCGAAACTTTCAATTAGAGCGCGGTTCAACTGTTATTAGTAACGTTAGACAAGATGGCGGCCGGCTAGACGGCATAATAAGCGCGTGCAGCTGAACTTGTTTCAGACCCGGCGGATTAATTTTACTTTAACGACCAGTAAATAATTTAGTTTATGAACTTCCTGCAGTTTTTACTGCCGTAAACTATCATTATTCCACGCGGTTACGAAATAAGAGAAAATCAGATGCTACGATGCTGTGATGGCGAGGATTTATGGACTTTGATGCTTATGAATATATAACTCGTTTTGTAGCTGCTTGGGTGTGGCTATTCATTCACACACATCTTACAATGTCTTTTCATATGCTAAATTTGCGACACCAAATTCACACGTTTATAAGTGACATCACTAAACATAATTTAGCACAGAAGAACATAGGATGTAACAGGAAATTCATGTATCCAATTATAAGAAATACAAAACACAAAACAAACATCTGAACAGTTTAACAATTGACAATCATTTTCTTTGTTCGTGTATAATCGGAGCGATTCGTCATACTTCGTTGAGGTACAAATAAAATCTACCAGAGGGATGAGAAACATGTTTCTGTTTATGAAAATGAAATAGAACCTGTAAAAATAATCGAGTGACGTCAATATTTAAGAAAAGCGGGAAGAAAAAAATGATTTTCAATTATTTTAAAATAAAACTTAATGTGTGTAATGAAATATAGATTTATTTAAAATAATTGTTGTGCATGTGTTTTAACACAAAATATAATGATTGTTTTACGACCATTATGACATTTGCTTATTATATGTTTGTATTACTACGGATACATAGTACATTGTAAACACATTTTTATTTCTCAAGGTAACCATACACAACGTTAAGATATAAATTCGGCAATACAATTCTTTTTGTAACGAGTTCATAGAAAAACGGGCCGAAAAGTGTCTGTTTTCCTATTTCTGAATAGGCACTCGTTTCGAGTTAATGAGTTAAAGAGTAAATTTAAAGATTTTATGTTTAAAATACATTATATTATTACACAACAAGCAATTAGAGTAAAATATGTTTCGTGAAATATTTCTCTGAAAATAGATTAAAAAATGATGGAAGAAAGTTTCACGGATGTGACTTAGAAATTTCTCCGGTAAAAAATTCGTGGCCAACGTTGATTATTTCACAAAACAGTGAAAGTGTTGATACCAACCAATTAAAACAATTGAATTTCAAATCAATTGAGAATCGTGCCTCAAATAAAATCTAAACGCTGTTAGTTTTGCTTTCTAAACCAGCTGAACAGCTGAATAAATAATTGCCAACAATTACATCAACTGTTTTTTGTTTCAGATGCGAGATTGTTTTATCAAGGCCAACTATAAATGTGTCATGACCCGCAGCAAAAAATTATTTTCCAAATTGAAGAAAAAATCCGGCGTAAAAACTGGTTTCCGACTACTATAAATATGTCTTTTATGCGTGGTTTTTTCTGGTTTTTTGTGCAGATGATAACTTGCCATTAAAGTATCGTAAAATTACTTTTTACTTTATTTCTTTTTATAAATATTCATCGGCTTGAAATAGAAGGTTAAATAATTCAAAATAAAGGTCCATGACAACGGGCAAAAAACTCCTGAATATAATTATAACCAATTTAAATAATTTCGCAGTAAATAGTTTCTATTCATGAATTTTTTGCTTTTCGTTTGTTGATACTTCAGGTTTCATGTTAATTATATTAAATAAATAATACATAACTTGCTCCACATTTTTCCTAGGAACTATTGATAAAAAGTCTACCACATTTAAATAAAAATCTTTATAAAAAGACGGAGAGCTTTTTATAGAAATATATCTGAACTCAAATAGTTTGGACCAACATCAAAAGATACAATTTTATGAACTTTAAAAATAGAAGACAGGTGAAATAAATAAGTTTATCACTTACGGCTTATTACCCATTGTTTGGTGTGCCAGAATAGCTTTAACTCAAATATCGGTATATTTATAATATAAAGAGTGTTTATGGCATTTTCACCTTGTGGGAAATAGACTTTCTGCACTCGTTGCACATTATACTATTACGTGCCTTGTAAGCTCGGAAATTAGGTATGAAAAATATAGCGGTAGCCATGAAATTCAGAGAAAAACGAACAAATGTTTATCGATTTATTTATCAAGTTAGTTGCGTTAGTTTACTTTAATTATTATGAAATTTCTGTTGAAGTGAACAATATTACATAAAATAAATTTAAATTTTAAAAATAAAAACAAGATAAATTGCTATATTTTTCAGCGTAATTTGACAAAACAGTAATTACAAATAATAATAAAAATTAACTAACGCAACTAACTTGACAGATAAACCGTTAAACATTTGTTATATTTGTCTCAATTACATGGCTAGAATTTTTGGGATGATTTACGTCATTTTCTTACTCAAATTCAGATGCAGAATATTATGTTCTACAACTGTTATGTGAAGACTTTTTACTAAAAATAATTAAGGAAGCAGAAATTACGAAAATAAGATTTTATATGTTAAATGTGTATGTTCGGCTGTTTGAGTCACCACCTTGTATAAAAAATAATTGATTTATATTATAATTACCATTCTAGAATGTCACATTTTCTTTCTATAAAGGCTTTTAAACATCTTGACATTTCACGTACTTACACAAGATTTTAACGTTGTTGTGAACTGAATCGGAACTGAATTTATATCAGATGTTTTTTTAGAAGTCTTGTGTAAGGAATCTTATCATTTTACATTTACATTTTTTTTATTGAAATGAATGAAATAATCTTATGAAATAAATAAGCCAGGAATGATTTGTAAAAATATTTTTATTTAAAGATAAACCAAGCTGGAATATGAACTCCAGATCGAGCTAACTAAGTGAGACACAGCTGCCCGTGAATGGCAAGCATAAAAATTCCTTGTGACATTGTTATTTTCGTTTTACTTATGATTAAGTAATTTTACACACATTGTTTATCTATTTTCCTTATTTTATTATCAACTGGTAAACTTTCCTGTTTTCCTATTTCTACAAGTTCATAATTCATGTAATAACAAGAAACAACAAGGCGTGTTATCGTACACACATTTTTCTTTGTAAGAAGCTTGAATTAAATATCGTGCTAGTTACATTTCTATTAGTTTATTTAGATAACAATTTACATACATTATCATATTCATGAAGTGTCTGAAATAGAACGATATTATACGTGACTACTATGTTATTTACCTGTACTTAAATGCTTACGGAAAACACGGTAATTATATCTTTATTATTTATCGTTTCTCTACTAAATTTCTGTTATACTAAATAATAGGTCGATGGAAAATAAATTAAATAGCAATTAATAATGCATAACGTAATTAGATCAACTTTTAATATTCATTTAAAAATATAATTATAAATATATATCTATCATGGTTATTATTACAGGGTATCGGTACAATAGATACAATAATTATTTAATAATTATTTATACTGTGAGACAGTGATTCTCACACTTTCTACAAATATATCAAAAACGGTAATTTATGGAAAACTACGAACAAATATAAGTATACATATAACTATAAGTTTCTGAACTTTTTTATAACCTTCATGGTATTTTCAAAGAAAGTTCGTTTTATTTTTCGTATTTTTATATTCTTTAATAAGTTAACTACGACAAACAAAAATAGTTGAAAAGTTAGAATGGACCATAAAAAGAAGGAATTTCGCAATTATAAAACAGAAACTGGAATAGTACACATATAAACTGAGTATTTCTGTTCTGTTTTTCGTAGTCATTATTTATAATATATATTATACATGGAGAATAAACCATGTGAGTAATAAAAAATACTTTAGTCCTTACATATACATTATATTTTTTAGAAATCGTTAAATTATTAATTAAAAACATAAATAAATAGCATTATGCGTTTGGAAAATATCAGCTAGCTATTGAGTACTGTCAAAGTGTCAAACATTTCTTTATAATTTTCATTATGCTTACACGTGCTTAAACGTCGTCTGCATGAAATCAGATAAATTATTATCAAAGGTAGATAATAAATAAATTCACCAATAATATTATAGAATGATGTTTGTTATTTAGGTAGTGCTAAAATAAACTGCAAAAATACAATACTATTAAATTTTAGGTTAATCCGTAAAGTTAAATTTTGACATAAGAGTCTGTAAAGTTTTACTTTAGCTACTACTTTGGCTAACTTCGCAGAGTGATATCGTGTACTTTAGTATCGATTTCGAAAATAACATATTAGTAAAATATAATTTTAAATTATAATACCTATTTGTAAAGTATCGCCTCAAAAAAAATCTTAAATTTAATGTATAGTTAGTATTAGATGTAGATAGCGGACAGTTTTTTAAAATTGAATCATGGCTAAAAATTTCCAAAGTAAAACGATGTCAACAAAATGAATTTAAGGATGATTAAAGAAAGTTTAATATGAATCATTTCCATAGGATGGATGGATGAATATGTGATTCATTAGAAATTCCTAAGCCCCATTGTGTGAACTGGACTAACCTAACCTAACCCAAACAAACAGCGCCTATCGATCGTTGCAGTTGCAGTTCCCGGTAACTGCAGCTTTCCACTTGACAGAACGCGTCGGTTCAAAGCACCCGAGCGCCGCCGAGCACGCCCGAGTGTAGCCGAGCAGAGCGACGACCGCCAACGACTCCACTGTCCCACTATTGTTATTACACTGTTTTGTTTTCTTTTGTTTCTCCATGTTACGTGGGTCTGATTGTTGGATTTTTTTCATCTTTTGTTTGGGCTTTCTTTGTTGATTTTTGATTTTGTTTTACAGCGAGTGGTTTTCTTTTGTTACCGATGAAACACAAAGTGGAATTAAATAAATTCACCTGCAATACGCAACTCTTCACATAGCAAATTTTAATCATTAATTTTATGTTATTATTTTAATATCGTTTTATTTATTAAATTATAAATACACAATACTTGTTCTTTCAAGATTAAATAAGTATAATGACTTTGATCTTATTGTAGGAACATAATGAAAATCATATTATATTCGATTCTATTGCTGAGTGTACCAGCTTTATTACAGAAATTGGTAAATATTTATACAGTAGACTGTTTATACCACAACGAACTAAACTAGAAAATGCACCTCAGAGACCATATTTCTTTGAAAAGATATGGTAAAAAATTTGATACGATAAGACCGAAGTTAAATAATTATTCAGTATTCGGCCTATTCGACCGAATATTCGGTTATAAGAAAAAGTGAATAAAAAGCTGTTTTGTTACGATAAACGGTATAATTTTACCTATTCAATAAATTTTAAATAAAGAATATGTATATGTTTAGTTATTACTCAGGTATCTATCAATAACAGACTGACCGAAGTTCTGGTTTCGGCCAAAAATTGAACAAAACTAGTATAGTAAAATAATAAAATCTAGTAATAGTAATTTGTAAGGTAAGTGATAGATAACTAAAGTCTTTTTTTTCTTATTAAATTGATCTGTTTTATTTAATTTAATAACCGAATATGTTAAAAAGTAATAAATCACTAGATTTCCGTATTTAATAAAAATTAAACTAAATTTTTAATGAACTATATAAGCTATAAGTTTCGGTTTAGTTTTCGGTTGAAACTAGAAGAGAAGTCGAAAATTCAGTTACGGTTTCGGATGAAAATCGTGTTTCGGTCGGACACTACTATTAATGCAGTCTGTCTGTATATTTTCAGTGGATTATTTTATATTAAAATTTCCACATCACTGCAGTATAAGTTTTTCTACCGGGTGTTCCATTTTTGCGCAATTATATGTAACTTTACAATTTTTATTGGAAAACATTATTTTTGAAAAAAAATAAAACAGTTCGTATTCATTATATTCCTAAAATGATTAGTACAGAAACTATTTGTTTTTATTAATAAATTACCATAGAGATCAAGAAAAAATACTATCCAATTTTTCTTGAAACTGTAATAATTAAATTTAATAATAAACAAACAAATAAACAAGTTATGATATGCATTTCAGGAATTTTCGGATAAAAAAAACCACGCTTTCAGTTTATAGAAAAATATATACTATTCTATCTGCTTTCGTCACACACTGTAATTCTCTGAATCGATTCTACCACAAGAACCTTTGAAACTTTTAATTGTAGTAATATTTGTTTTCCAATAAGTGAGTGAGTAATCGAAACCTGTGGAGATAAATCGCCGGTATTTATTTTCGCTTGCGCCCAGATTCCTGTGTTTGTTTACGTGGAATTCAGGAGTTCCTGCTGACAGCTGATCTGTTTAGAAGGAGAATATTTCACTGCGCGAGAATCTGTTTATTTTTACAGGCGATTTGTAGCTGCACGCTGTGTACCGCGAAGCCGTTACAGTTTCCTTGAACTAAAAGTAGCCATGTTGAAACCGGTCCCACGCACCGGTTTTCTGCCTTCTGTAATTAACTCCGTGTACCTGAACCAATTAGACGCAGAGTTAATTGACACAAATACGGATTTATTAATGAAGATTAACTAAACGCTTTGCAAATTACATAGGTTTATTTGCTCTGGGTCTTACCTCATCGATACTGATAGCCGATAATACAAGTTTTATTTTTTTTCGAAATCGATACTAAAGTCATTGATTAAAAAATATATAAGATAGGCAAGCCTGTATGTTTTGAGTACCGATGTTTTGGAATCAAATTCGACAGAGCCATCTCGTTCATGATATCATGAACTACTTTGCGGAATTAACCTGACAAAAATATGAGATAAAATAAAGATGTTTTACATATTTACTGAATTTTTTGGTATCTATTAAAATTGTTCTTTCGAAAATTCATTGGTATATTTTAAAATAGAACTAATTTGTGTTATTAATTATTTGACGTTTGCTCGTTCTACAAGGTAGGAATTCAATTAACATCTACGGCGGTTATGATACTCATAACAATCCTAGGTACGTTATAGCTATGAGTAGACGTAGCTGTCAGTACAATAGGTGAAAGAGAAATAAGTCGGAAGAAAACAATTTGGAATGTAAATAAATTAAACTATTTCCCTATGGTACATTTGGCTCCGCAAGCTCCACCTCAGTTCGTACCTCCTTGAAGGTTATAATGTACTTACATTCCTTGCCGCGAAAATAACAATGTAAATTCTTTATAATGATTTTAATATCATTACACTGTATTTGAACCTAAAATTATTGTTAATGGATATTTGTTTAAAAAATGATTTCTATTTATTTTTGTGCAACTGGCATGACGTCATGCAATGAGTAAAATTGAAACGGCGTGTCATTTAGAGAGCTTTAATTAAGTAGAATTACCATGCGAATCAATTTTTCCAGATTTCAATTTTAATTTCAAATCGAAAATGAAAACTCCAGACAGTCCATCAGTGAAAACAATTCAAACAATTGAATGTGAAATTACTCGTGATTGAAACAAAAAAACAACACTCCCTAAGCCAACTTGACGATCGATACACAGCGTGGTGATTTTAATTGAAAGCTTTTTGATTTGAAATATTCAAAAATGCTTTTAAAACGACAGGTGTATACCAGGCACAACACGAATGGACGCGACAAAGCGAAAATATTTATTTTTCATTATAAGCACAGTTTGTTCTGCACTTTGCAACAAGATTCACTTGTTATACCACGTTGCATCCTGTTGAATCAATTGCAGTTCATATAAGAGATATTTCTAATGTAGAATTTAATTTTGAACGACTTTGCACTTCTGTAGTTTTGCTCTAAATATATTAGGAGAGAGAGTATCCGCAATTTGTTGAAACCCCATGTTAAAGTCTTATGTTCCGCGTTTCGTTGCACACCCTGTATGTATTGTTAATTTGAATATAACCTAATGTACATGTTTTTAAAATATAAGTATTTACAACAATTCCACTGGTAGAATGCTTCTCCATTTACGGTTTAAGCCCCTAGATTATTGGACCACTGCGCTTTTGAACATTCGTTGATTTGGTTAGGTATAGCTTAACTATAAAGCTTATACTGTAGAGCAATTGGTAGGCGGGACAAGGGTCTACGATGGTTGTAGTATGTACTGTACGGCCGTCCCCTTTAACTTGTTTGTTGCATTAGATTTGATTTGATACGAACTATATAGGTATATTCAGGAGACTGTTCAAGTTGATTGATAAATAATTGGAATAAAAGTGTACTAAATATTTGTGTTTGCTGATTGTTTGCAAACTTGAAGGTCGTCATGACAATCGAAAATAAAATTCGATACATAATTAACATGCATTTCACACATAACAATCGACAAGTCATTTACAATGCAAATGTATTCTTAGTAGGCCACGCTTGAAATTCATTTATTTGTAGAAAGTAAATCTATGTTGGCGAGGTTATAACACCATTATTCATCTGTTTTTGGCTCGTAGGTGTTGAAAAAACGAGCATCGCGCGCATTATTTCTGGGTTATTTTTAGTAGTGGCAGCTCTGCAAAGGTCTGTTTTAAATCCGGCAACAAATGACGATCTCCCGCTGAGAATGACTCGAGACAAATGCCGAGCGATTTCAAGGATGACTTGATATAGTTCAGAGTTCATTCTTCCGCTGCCAAAACAGATATTCCTTCACATTTTTTATACGATTTGGAGATTTATTAGTTTTTGAAGTTTTCAACCGATGAGAATGTAAACTCTATATAGATGTTTTTAAGTAGATTACGCAATCCATTAATTTAAATGGAGCATAAAATTTTACACACAAGCTTTAAAAGTTTGACCTCGATTTAAACAAAAAATATTACTTTGTTTCCTTGTTAGAACTTTCAACAAACAAAACTTTATAAATTTCTACAATTCTCACATCTACAGACATAAAAAAAGTGACTTCACCTTATTATGCAGGAAAGAGTACTAAATATATTTACAATGATTTGACTATCCCAATAAATACGTTCAAAATCATGCTCTAATTTTTGACCTATTATTAAACTGAGACACATTTTGGAACAAATATTTTGATAATTGTTTGATGATATGTTAAATTTAGACCTAGTAAACAAAATTATCTTTCAAAGAGTACAAAAGCAGATCCGAATATTTGGTCTAACTCTTGACCTACTTATCAGTCACATTTTGGAACAAATATTTTTGTAAATTTTATGAGGTTTATATAAAATATTTGAGCGAGATTATAGATCTGAAGTATTGGATTATATTCAGAAAAAAAAATAGATTAAATATTAGAGCATAATCTAATCCTTGGCCTTTGACAAAACCATATTTGGAGTTTAAAGAAAGAATATAATTTTCGTACTTCATAAATAAGAATACATATTAATTTTCTTAAAGAAAATAAAAATATGATAATAAATTAGGCTCACCATGCAAAACAGGGTTGGACCGACAATTGTTGCGTGTTGAAAAAACTAGAAACGTACCTGTAACAAAAGAAAAAACATTAGCATTCCAATTCACATGTTTATTTCAATTTAATGTTAAATCTATTTTAAGAAAGCACAACAAAAACAATATTTCATACACGCCATTTTGTCTAGTATGCTGTGTACGATATTAATCAAGATCTAGAAGGCGTTTAGATTGCTGTAATTTATCTCTTTCTATTTATTCTTCTTTATCTGACTTGGCACGAATATGTGCAGTAACATAGCAACGTATACGCTGTGGAATGACGCTCAACTGTTCCGCAGAGACAGAGATGAAACATGAATGGTATTTGTCTGCTTTTCATTTGATAAAGCAATATGCGATTTTAACAACATGATGGTTGTTATCAAGGCTTTTGCTATCTATACCACAATTAGATCATACTTTCTAAGCCACTTTCACTGACGATTTTCAGTTTGCTCACTTATTGAGGTTAAGTTACTTAGACAAATGCTATATTGACGTAGTCTCGTTAGAGATATAGGGCAATGACATTGACATGAATTAAGTTCATTTAAATCCATTACAGTAATTGATTCAGCAGTGGTATTAACAATTGAATACGTGCATGCGTTTTTTATTTGTTTATATGACGTAAAATTGCACTAAAATTAAAAACGATGAAAATATTTGTATTATGTCTCGAACTGTTTAGAGATTAAAAGTTCAAGTGTTAATGATGATAATTTGAATTGGTTTGCACTAGAATTTTCAGTACATTCCAAAATTGATACTAATGATATTAATAAGCACTTGTTTCAAATTTGCACATTTAAATATAGAACTCATTAGTTTAAATATTATGTAACAAGTTTGGTAAACGTTTTAGTCATATATTTATAACATGTTACATTATTAGCGAAGTAAATTAGTTTTTTCTGGTAATATGAGGAATTGAATTATTTCCTTGAAACAGTAAAAATCGGAGTATGACAAAAGCACATCAAATGGTATTTTTTATTACAGAAGCACACCAAATGAACATACCAAAAGCGCACCACCACTTGTGGCTATATAATTGAAATAATCATATATTAATAAATTTGATGTAACTATTTATTTAATGATGGAATAAAATAAGATTGGGTTAGGTTGTGTAAAGTTAGGTTAGTTTATATTACTTTAGGTTTGGTGAGGTTAGGTTAAGTTACGTTAGCTTAGGTTATGATCTTTGTCGTCAGAAAAGTAGTAAAACGAACTGTTTACTTTACGTGTGAAAGTTGGACAACAACAGAAAGACAAAGAAGTAGAATAACTAGCAGTAAAATGAGGTTTTTGAGAAAAATTCAAGGCAAGACGAGAAGAGATAAGATAAAGAATGAAATATACAGAGATCAGTTAAATGTAATACCAATTGAGGTCAACTAAGGTGGATGGAATATGTACAAAGAATGGATCAACATAGGCTAACAAAAAAAATATTGAAGCGAGGGAATCTGGAAAAAGAAAGAGAGGTAGACCCAGAAAAGCATAGAGGGATGAAATAAGAAAATGGGAAGAAATACCAAGGACAGAAAACAGAGGAGAGACATTTGGAAAAAACTACCCTACTCTACTCCGATAACCTTACACCGACAGGTAGAAAGGATCAACGTTTTTTTTTTAATAAATCAAGATTTTTGTCAATCCTGCTTTCAAGATTTATATAGTGTGAGTAAGGTGCCACTTTCCATAGTGGTCGTAGAAAAAAATAATTATTGTACGTGTACATGTGTAGATGGAAAATTATTCAAATATACTTAACATATATTTACATGTATTTTTTAAGTGTTGTTTGTGTAAATAGTTTTTAAGGTTTCTGCAAAGATTATCTCTTATTCGCAAACAATGTAATCCGGAATCCAGTATAATATATTTCCAGAATTCGTTAGCATAATGAACATAACAAGAAGTAAAACCTATTCACGGTAGTTGCACAGGTGAAATAGTAACACGATTTCAGACTACCGGTGCGTTTACTTTGCAGTAATACACAGTAATATGAAATGTTTGCTTAACGCTAGACTTTACTGTACGCTACACGGATATGTAAATCTTGTATATTCATTACCTACATACATGCTCATAAAAATACGAGATAGCGCGTTTCGTTTCAATTACTCTTACATTTTTACATAGAACAGGGTTTCAAGTACCTAAGGTACTTTAAAGGGAACATCAATACGCGGTAAATAGCTATTAAGTTGAAATATCTTTTTTTCCGATTTCTTTTGGTACCAAATTAAAAGTCCCAAATATAAAAACCCTCGATCTTATATTTTCTTAAAATATGTGACCTTCAAATTTACAATTTTTCTATTATTTTGCTTGTTTTACCCCCTATGAACAACGTATTTTCATGGTTTGGACAGTCAATATCATGTAATAAAATCCACTAATTCACCAACGTTTCGACTGTAAATCAGTCTTAATCAGGGTGATAAATGATATTAGAAATTATTCAAACATTTGTTAAATTAACATTTTATTAAAAAAATATAAAATATAGATTATCATTTTTTATTCCATGTTAAAATCCGGCCCTGTGAAGAAGAATAGCAAAGCACAAATAGAGGAAATGGGGACTGATCCACTTTAGAAAATTAATCTATCGCTTCAAGAGGAACGAGTGAGAAATTGCTTTTTGCACTTGTTGCACAATACAGTATTGAACTATTTAAAAAGTTGAAAAAAGAAGGTATGGATTAGAATTCGTTGCAATTTGAAGAAATAATATAAATAAAGTAACAATTACTTTTCCAAAATGTGGTCCATCTTCCTCCCACTTACCCTAGTTTCGTTATGTTGACATTTAAAGAAAAGTCTTTCACCAAAATGTGTGTAAATGGCACGCCCAGTAAAGGGTAACAACCCATAATTGTTTATTTAAATTACAAATGTATATTGTGAGTGATTTGTTCCTATTGTGTAATGTCGGAATCTTCCTACATTTCCTCTACCACGTGACCGTTGAATGGTGAACAGTTGAAGCTCGACGCAGCCTACGAGGCGAGCAGACAGGTCAAGCAGGTCATGAAAAACAACACACAAGCGTGTGTGTTTTGTTCGTGATTCATCCTACGGACGTAGCAGAGAGAGAGGGGAAATAATGACAGAGTTTAAAAGACTATAAACTGTAATCGTTGCATTCATTTGTTTCGTTTTATACATTCAAATCTTCTTTTCAACTACCTATACAAAAGTTTTTAATATTTTGATGATACCGTTTCTCAACCCAGATGTTACTGGTTCGAATGGATGTTTATGTTTGTTTTTCATTCCATTCGTATCACTGTCATACTACTTAGTTAAGCACACATTAAAAAACAAGACAAAGAAAATATGCAAGTCAAAATATAGAAAAAGAAGGACTTGTGAAGAAGGTAATTGGAACGGAAGACACAAAAATAGAAAGAGTGATACATCAGGGAAGGTTGGATAAATAGAAGAACAGGAATGGAAAGATTAGAAGAAACCTTTGTAATTGCGTAATCGTTACACCCTAAAGGAATAAAGTAGATTATTTATATTTTGTGCAACAAGTAAAGAACTTTCCCAATTTCCTTTTGTTCCTTCTGAAGTTTGCTATATCTTTTATATACATATATAAGTAAGTCTTACAGATTTGTAAATCAGTAGAAAACTGACAAAAACGCATCTATTTTTGTTGATTAATCTAAATTTATACATTGAACTGCCTTATGACTGTTTTCATTGCGATTTTGTTCATTTTTTACAGATTTACAGATCTGTTCAGAATTGGTGTATAAGTTAAATGAAACGTTTTAACAAGTTTATCGTTCTTGGCGTCTATTGCGAATATTTATATCGGCAGTATTGTCAGCAGATTGCAGCAATTATAAAATCGTTTTCCGAGTAGTAGTGCGTGCGTGTGTGGGTCAGTACATAGCCACGGCTCTCTAGATCTGAGATACGCACGCAACAAGGCGTGGTACATATGTGGTGCATTTGCATGCTCGTGAGACGATCGATGAAATGGAACTAACCACTTTAACATGCTTCCTTTCCACCAGGTTAAGGGAATTCACAATTTTTCTTTATGCACAAATTACTAGTTTACCCAACGCACACTTTTATTGAGCTTGTTCATGTATACTTGTCTCAACTTTTAATGGACTTGCTACAAAGTTTCACAGCGGGCGATTTCTTAAAAATGTGAGCGTTGGAGTATAAGATTATTGTAAGACGTGAATCAATCCTGTTCCATAAATTGGCGTATTGAAGAATATTATTAGCATCAAATTGAAGAGCAAAACAATGTAACAGGCATCTTATTTTTTAACTTCATAAAGTTTTTTTATCTGTTGCACAACATTCCTAGATAGAACAGTACCAATACCAGTACCTAGGATAATAGTTTTGTGACAACTTTTACTTGCCTTTGTTGCCTTGGTTGACAGGCTACAGTCTCTTATACCGGGACACGCGACAAATGTTAATGATTTTTAACAATTAATACTTAATTAAGTTGCCATGGGTCTTATAATCATTTAGGTAATAATTATTTCAAACTCCATAACGTAGAAAGAGCCGATTAAATTTAGAAACCGATGATCGAAAGCGTCATCGCAAGTCTAGCGACAGTTAAGGTTGTTGATGTTGAGGTTAATGTTGATATCTGGTTGAATTATTCTTATTTGCGTTGACGATTGACAATGAAGTATAGTGGCATAGATAATACTCTAAACCTAGAAACTACTACGGTGTTTTTAATGACTCTCCATCTTCTCTTTTGTCAAGGGTACATTGAATATGTGCATGTGCAAGAAATTTCAAGTAATGTCCGTGTGTCTGCTTATTTTTTTATTGAACATTATCGTGCGTATAGTTTTCTGAAATGATAACCAACAACCATAATATCTGCTGTCACTGAAATACCATCGTCCATGACAGTAACAGCAGATATTTGAATTGTAGGTTATAATTTCACAAAACAACAACGTAATAACATTGACATAATGAAGCGACTATATTTTTCTTGAAGCCCCAAGTAACATTTGTTTGCTTTTTTTTGTACTTTTCTGTTCTGCAGAAATCCAAAAACACTTTCGAGTTACATCATTATCCACTATTGCTCTTTTCTTCTAGGTATGAGTACATTACAAATTAATATTCACTTAAACAGATTTGTGAAAAAAAATTGAGAAAGGTGTAGTCCAACAATGACCCCATTATAAGACTAGTAATACGAGATTATAATACGGTTGAAGAAAAGATTACGTTTCGCATTGACGTATTCTGTTAAGCCTGCGAGCTTCCTGAAGGGTGAGCCTCGGCAGCCGACCGTCAGTTTTTTTGCAGGAGACAGGTGCTGCCGCCTGAATGTGATCTTGAATGTTACCGTTCCCCAGCCAACAGGTAATTACCAGTCCATGTGGGATTGTGGTCAGACCGGTTTCTCGGCTCTCATACCATCATGCATTATTTATTACAGAACAGCGACTTTCTTTTATTGGACATTTTTTACCAAAGGTTATAATGGAAAGTGAGTAATATAGTTATTTATTAACGTAAACATTTACGGGCGGCCAACAATGATGTCATTACCGAAATGCGTTCAGTTGATCTCAATGATCTTAATAAATATATCACTCACGGCTTATTAGATATTATTGGGTGTGTCAAACTTGCTTTATCGTAGATATCAATAATACTTATACAATAGAGAGCGGGTAGGTATTGTAACATATATGCCATTTTATGCAGAAAATAGATAATAAAAATGTTATCTTGACAGACAGACCACACAATAAATTTATTAGTATTATCCTAATATACCTATTAATATGACTGATTAACTCTTGACGTTACAAAAATACCATAATGACTTAAGGATTAAAGAAAATTGAGTAGATAAAAAAGAAAAGTACCAGTGATTGAAACACAATGATGATATATATACCAAACAAAAAGAAACCCACGATTGGAATTTTTGGAACAAATAGATGAAGAAGACTTGAGATAATTGATAAATGTAGAATCAATAAGAACGAAACTAATAAACAGACAATATAAGGGGTTTGGTCTAAAGAATTATCTTAAGTAAAACAAAAATAACGCTTGCAACAGAAAAAATAAAAGAAAAGAAAGAGATAAACTAAGCAAAACTCGGAAAGATAGAACAACAGAAATAGCAACAACATTATATAGAGTAAAAAAGGAATAATTAAAATACTCGGTAGATTCAAAAAAATAGAAAATTTGTTCTTTACGTATTTCGGCTTACTTGGTCATCGTCAGGAATACTTTAAAATGTTCCACCGAGAACCAACAGTGTCTTCTATTAACTTTATTATATAGGGTCTTTTAATTAGCACGCCTTAACTTTGAAAGTTGATTGTAGTTTTATTTAGAGTTGACACCGCTAGCGTTCTACGACATTTTTGTTCTATCATACCATTTCATTATAGACTGGCCAAACTGTAATTTTCTTTAATTCACTAAATTCAAGTCGGAACATTCTAACGAAGTAATCCATCGTTGGAAGAAGACTAAAGAGAAATAAAACTGGAACAAGAAACGGCGAAAAAAATTCAAAACAGACAAAATAGTTTTAGGAGTTTAGTAATATAATGCTAAATCCACCGTCTTAAGACGGATTCTTAGAAGAAGATTAACTTGATGAAATAAAATAAATGTTTCTTGGATTACTGATGTAAAACTTTAAAGAAATATATTATGACAGTAATAAATTTAATTCCAGTATAAAAAGTTAGTAAATTTTCCTTGAACGTTTCTGGTCATATACGTTATTGTGTTTTTTATGAATAATAAAAAATTCCCATGTTTGTATAATGTAAATATACGGAATATTTTTATGAAAAACAAATAACTGCTCGCTAAAAAATTAATTAAAAATTCCATTCGAATGAGTTGCAAAGTTCAACTAAAACTAATAAATTTCATTAATGACAATGAAAAACAAAATTAATATTTCATGTACGTTAAATATTTTATAAAACCCGCTGTCATGTTTTTAATGAATTCATTTGTTTTATCTAAAAATAGCTTGGTCTCATTGGATAATAATTTTGTGAAATCACATGAAATATTTAATGTGCGCTTTGCAGATATTATCGTGCTCATTGTTTATTTAACGATGTATGATTCATGAATGCATACTGGATTAATTTTAAACAAACATTCCGTGAGTGGACAGTGTTTACTACACGTTATATATGGAACATCCAAAGTCTTAAACAATAGTTATTTGTGCTGCTAGGTAGGAAAATTGTTCTTCATGTTCTTCATCAGAAAACAACTTTACTATCACGTAGCACACACTATTTTTGATCCTACTTAACAAAGCACCATAATAAAATAATATAAACATCTTACAAACAATGAATAATTTGACATTTAACTTAACCCAATAAAATTTGTAAAATTGATTACTAACATTAAAAATAGAATAAGAAAAAAAAACATTTTATTTTAAGATAAAAATGAGATTAGCAATTTTGTTCTATTATTTACAGAATATATTATAAAAATACAGAATCTAATGTAAATATCAAAATTATCTAAAGTTACAATATTTTAAAAGCATGTTGACGTGTTTTATTCTGGTTATTATTTCTAACGCATTAGATGTCATCTGTCAGTCCACACACGATCTGCATTTTTCTTCCCTAGGGAATAGTAAGATTTTGTAGGTCTGAACCGGCAAATGACTACTTTCTTGTACACGCACACGAAGGAAAATCTTATTTTCAACATGTGTAGGATAAAAAATATTTTTTTACTCAATTTAATTTGAGTCGTTCCGCGATACCAGAAGTTCAACAAAAATATAATTAAAAAATTAATTATTGATTAGTTGTGTTGTACTTTGAAATTCCATGTTCTAACTCTAAGGATCATTTGCAGTTGTTTCATTGTAATTTACAGGACTTAAGACGAAGTATAAAATAGAAGTGTGCACTTCTGTCTTTTGGAATTGGCAAATAATATTTAATCTTTGTCGACAGTTTGTAAAATTACAAAACTATTAGGTACACGTTAAAGGAACGTTAAAAACCGAGTTGCAAGAAAAACATCCTACCATAAAAATGCCCTTTTCTATCAAGACACATACTCATGTTGGGTTTTCAAATCACTCTAGTATAGATACATCATATTAGATCGGTGACATGTTTGTGAAATGGTTTCATTTCAAGTGATAAATTTAATGAGAGCAATTAAGTTGTGAGATCTAAGCACCAAATGTTGGCACCTAAATGCAATATATCCAAGCGACAATGTACTTGTCAAAATAAGGACGCGGCCAAAAAACTCGAGCGTTTAAAAAGCAGAACGCTTGCCAGCAAACTAAGTAAGCTTTAAAAATACTTTCATCCTGTGCGTTATTTTTATGTGATTATTTTATTTATATCCAGTGTTGTAACGTCCCCTGTGCCAAATTCCAAATTTAACTGTGTTTATACCTCTAGAGTTATTTGTGAATGATAAGAGCATGTCGCTGACATCTGACCTTCTCGCGACGGTAAACATGTCTGGCGAGGCCTTCTGGATGAGATAAACCCACACAAGGCTTCACTTATTAATGTCCACGTCATAACAATCACAATTCATCTTGCTAACTTTGAATAAAACATATTTCACTTCAACTCACTAGAGCACAAAACAAGTACAGCTCTAACAGACATATAGAGAATTAGGAAAGCCGTATACCTTTTGTACAAGTTATCCTAAATAAGACATAAAATTCTTTAAAAATTAAAAAGTAGTTATGTGATTTTGATAATAATTATTATTTTCTACAAATTGATATTTCGCTTTTAACACTATATACTACTGATTTTATACTTATTGTTGTGTTTCAAGATGTGTAACATACAACTTTATTGCAGGATTGGTTTAAACGACTAGATGTTAATAAAAGGAAAATACTTTTTTTTTGGAGTTGTAGTCATTTAATAAAATCCACTAATACACCGACGCTTTGACTGTAAATCAGTCTTTATCAGGGTACTGATAACCTACAAAATATACTATGAAATATACTTTCATAAATGGTATTAAAATATTATCAAATAAAACATATAAATTATTTTCAAAAATCTTTGGTCAAACAGATAAATCGCACACGTACATGTTACTTAATAGTTATCAACCAACTGACTTATACAAGTGTTTCTAGTAGAGTAACAGTCGAAATTGTATAAACCTACAACTAGCCAATCAAGGGCCAGAGAACAGCGAAATAAGATTGTATAAATAATGTAAAATTAATTAAATATCACAGATTTAACACAAGAAATATAACTACATAAAGAATAAACTATTGTAACAATTGCCCAAAATGTTTTCTCAAAATCTCAAAATAAATGGACATGAGATTCTGAATGTCGATCTGTGCATTCATAGATTGTTGAACCCTCCGAATAAATAACATTTCGAGAGTAAGGCGTTTATTCAAGTTCTTCTCCGTAATTAGTATCCTAGAAGTCAAATTGAAAAGTATCTTCATTTTTTGACAGTGTTCTACTAGGGCATAGTTTGAACTTAAATTTGGTTTTTCTGCGTTTCTTTTTTTAATAAGGAGATGTCTTTTAGTTTGTCCAATGTAAGATTTGTTGTAACAAATCATTACATGGAGTTTTGTAAACAATGTTCGATCTATGCATTGTACGGGTACTGAACGTAATGTTAATGTTGAGATATCTTGTCAGCGTATTTCTAACTTTATGTGACAAATCAGAAATGTAGGGAAATGTGTAGTAATAATTGTTAGTATTGGGTAAGGGGCGTGTAGGATTAGTGGAATTAATATTAAGAATATGATCAAGTAGGGTTTTAGGATAATTGTTTATAAGAACAGTTGAGAAGTATAACAAGTATAACAGACAACCAAAGAACATTGTCATGTCATGCGGAGTCCCACAGGGTTCCATATTAGGTCCATGCCTATGGAACATTTAAATTTTAATCTTCAAAACAGACACTTCTCGTTGACTAGTGCTTCGTCAAGTATACTCTGTACATATATTTACCTTATAATCCATGAAGCTATTGTGGGTGTGGACAACAAGAAACACTTTATAGGAAGTGTTAGCGCGTATTTTGGTGTTTGTGGGTGTAAGAATACGGTGTGATCTAATTGCGGATTGAATCTCGGGGTTAAGAGACATGTTTGCCACATTGTGCAAGTCAGCTCTTGCTCGGGGCTGTGTAAGCGTTCCGGAAAGCTAACGGCTGCGTCGAGCGAGTCAGCGCAGCGTCAGCAGCGGCTCGTTCGGAGCGTGTTAGTGTAGGATTCCGCCACTCAGCACACCAGACACAAGACGCCGATAGCGGCCTGGGCCCACTCAAGGTCACCGACAACTCACGTGGACGCAAAAACAAATCACATCAATCAAACATTAAAATCATTCCATTGGTAGATAGAATATGGGAATTAGCACACGTATAAGGACTCAAATAATATCTGGAATACAAATCCCAGGGGTTAGAAAATAGAAACCCATTATAAACTGGGATAAAGAAGGTCTTTTAATTTTATAATTTTTATGTGAAAACGGTCAATCCTTCACAAGATACTAACATACACACTGTAAAAAGATATGGAATAGAACTTAGGTAGACGCAAAAAACAAATGGAATTGGGAATCACATCAATCAAACTTTACGATCACTAGATAGAATAAGGGAATTAGATTAGCACAACCTATAAGGACTCAAATAAGATATGGAATTCAAATCCAAGGGGTTAGAAAATAGAAACCCATTTATAAACTGAGATAAAGCAGACCTTTAATTTTATAATTTTCATGTGAAAGCGGTCAATCCTTCACAAGATACTAATATACACACTGTAAAAAGATATGGCATAGAACTTACGTGGACGCAGAAAACAAATGGAATCGGGGAAATGGGAATCACATCAATCAAACATTAAAATCATTCCATTAGTAGATAGAATAAGGAATTAGATTACCAGAGTTTTATCATCCGCCATTTCTGTAGGAACCAAGAGTCACGCTTTCGTTTGTTATATACAATTCAAACATTTTTCTTTGTAATACACAAATAGTTTTAATCTATATCTACAAATACAAGTAATGCCATTTTGTACGGTTTTATGTTGTAGATCTGTCGCAAAATTCATACCATGAGTTAATTCCTCTTATCCAAGAAGTAGTTAGTACAGCCTCTATAGTACTTTCTACACTCTAAGGATCAACTGAATGTTTCAGATTTGGGGATTAAATCCAAATGGTTAGAAACTCACTGTAAACTCTAGGTCCCTTATATACCATGTGTTCCAAACAAATGTTGTCATAGACATTTGACATAGGACAACAGTTTTTTGTAACTGAAAAATTTAGTTTTTTGACTCTGACTCCCTGGGGAAAATCCATATGGGGTCGAAACCGGTCGGAACACAAATAAAGCCTTCGTAATATTGACTGAATTCCAGAAATTATTTTCATATCATATTTATTTATATTTCTATTAAAATATAGAACTAAAAATAGAAGTGGAAAAACAATTAAAAGAATTTAAATAAATGTTTTCAATTGTGTTTCAAGTATCGCATACGTTACGGACTTACTCTATAAAAACGATAACATAAATTTTACTGCCCCACCTATAGCCTATGTATTTGACCTCTACTTGTCCTTGGCAGTACGTAAGCTAAAAGAAATTATATCTTATTTTAGCATGTTGACTATTTATGTTTGGGTTAGGTTAGGTTAAGTATTTCCTACACATTATTGTTATGACTTCATAGTCTTGTCTGAAATTTTCGATACTTTAAGATTAAAGTGATTTAGTCACGAAGATTTCAAGGAAATCACTTTTTTACGCACTAACAAGTTTTTTTATAAATACATAAAAACTAATGACGTCATGAATTTTAATTGCTATTTTAACTGGAAAATGTTTTTGTGGGAATTATACCAGGAAAATATAATAACAAATGAAAATTTTGCTTAATCATTTGTTACGTTGTAATGAGAGCAAATATTTATAAAAACTTCATTAACATAATGAATAATAATTGTAGCACTGCATTTCTAGGACGTGTAATTGACGTGCAAAGTGCACCACAGGACCAATTTTTCTGTGGGATTATTATTAAAGTTTGTAACTATATTTGACTATATGTACTTGTTGCATACTGTTGTTTACTAAAGTTGTGTTTTGTTGTTTGATGCACAAATTAGGATGAAGCTGATCTAAGACGTGTAACTGTTGTGGAGAGTGCACCACAGGAACAATTTTTCTAGGGGGTTATTATAAAAGGAATTTTAATTGCTATTTTAAATGGAAAATGTTTTTTGTAGAATTTTTTTTGTGGGAATTATACGAGGAAAATATAATAACAAATGAAAACTTTGCTTAACCTTTTTTATGTTGTAATGAGAGCAATTGCTTCTAGGACGTGTAACTGTCGTAGAGAGTGCACCACAGGAACAATTTTTCTGTAGGATTATTATAAAAGTTTGTAACTATATTTGACTTTATCAAAAGTTCAAAAGTACTATATGTACTTGTTGTATATTGATGTTTACTAAAGTTGTGTTTTGTTGTTTAATGGACAAATTAGGATGAAGCTGATCTAGGACGTGTAACTGTCGTGGAGAGTGCACCACAGGAACCATTTTTCTGTAGGATTATTATAAAAGTTTGCAACTATATTGGACTTTATCAAAATCCAATATAGTATTGGATTTTATCAAAAGATCAAAAGTATACTATATACACGTGTTGTATATTGTTGTTTACTTGCGTTGTGTTTTGTTGTTTGATAGACGAATTGGGATGTTTGCGCACATGTGATAGACAGCACAGAGATTTGTTATTCTCTTCATTTCATAAACAGTGTTGTTTAATTCAATGAGCTCGTACATTTCACATTCAAAACACAATTCAATTTAAATGGAAATAGCAGTTCCAAGAAGATTGGAAGTTATTATTGATATGAAACAGCCTGTACGTTACTATATGCATTATATATTGCACTTTGTATTAAGTCATTACAGCGGAATCGAGGTCACTGCAAATAAAGATAGCGCTTTCTTTCATAATTGTAAATATGGACGTAAATACAATACGTATAAATCAGAACACATGTTCTCAATTTATTTTTGCATGAATGTAAAATCTTTTGAATAACTTTATGATTTACGATTGTAAATTGTCAATATTTATGTATATCGAAGTCATTTTTAGGGAATTTTGATAACATGATAAAATTATTTATGTTTTTACGCTAACGTTATTTTACTTTTATTGCTTATAGCGACGAAATTTTTGGGATCCCTTCTATGTCGTTATAACCAAATTTTACTATAACACATTTCAATGTAAATTTAACAAAAAAACACATTAGTGCAAATTTTCTTTGTTTTAAACCAAAATAATGTAACAGTAAAGTCGTTTTACCGACAAAATTAAACAGGTATAGTAGTTTTTGAAATTATTGCCACAGGGTAACATTACAGACACACATTAAATATTTACTTTTAAAATTAGTTTGTTCAGAATATTTTTAATTAAATTCGTACCTGAAATTTCCTTGCACCAAAATTTTTAAAACTGTATAGAAAACCGAATAAAGTATTTTCATGGCTGTTTGATTTTGAACGAAAGTGTTACATTTTACATTTAATACATCTCGTAATGTAGACGTGCTATTGCATCAAGTACGATGATATCTGATGTAAATTTAAATTTGAATAACTTTATACTGTTGTAGTTTTGCTCTAAATCTTTTACGAGTGTTCACACTTTTTTGAAATCTCTTACAGTCCTACATATGTTTATCAAGTGCAAGTAAAATATAAAATTTATCATTCTAATTCCAAATTGCATTTATGTGAAGTACAATGTGCAATGTGTGTTCTATTTAATATAAGTTGATGTTGGCAGTTTGTTCCCGGCGTGTGAGTGTGTGTGTGCCGAGCCCATATGTATGCGTAGTTGGCTCCATCTGCAGTAGTAAATCGTGCCTGTGAATAATGCATGAGGAAGGCCTTAGCTGGAGAACCAACCGGTAACCGGTTTCAGGCCAGACAGCACACAGCGCCAAATGGCACAAAGAAATGCCAAAGCTAATTATTTCCTTGTATTGTGCTTCAAATCTACCACTCTTTATAGCTTTATAATAAATAATATACTTTATTACTGGACCTACAAAATATTAATTTAGTAGATTCACTGATTGAAGCCATTCGTTGCTAAGATATTTCCTCTTACATCTCAAAAAAAGTGTGTTTTGCTCTTACGTAAAAAATGGGTAAGTATACAATATCAACGACTTTACCATTTGATTCTGAGAAAAGGAACGTACAGAAATGTTTTTTCTGAATACCTGTTCTTTGGAATAATTTGGTGAAAAATTGAAGAAGACTACATTTAATATTTTTCTGGTAATTTTTTAATGGATTTAAGTAAATATTGATGCGCCCATGAATTCAATTTCAAAATTACAATCAACGAATTGATACTTACTATAATCCAGAAAAGGTTTTGGAAAAAAAAGTTTCCTGACGATAAATTGATATTTGAACATTTTAATTAAAAAAAAAGTTTAACAGAAAGATGATTATAAGTCAGATTTTATTTTACCGGTCCTTTTATAAAAAAAGGTTGAGAAATACTTGTCTAGAATATATATATGTGGAGAAAACATTTCGAAGGTACGTAACTTTTCCCTTAGTATCGAATGATAAAATCGTCGAGATTATATCGTTATCCATTTTTGGAATATACTTAAAATAATTATTTATAAGGGACTAAAGTATAATTATTTATTACGCATATAAAAAATTTATTCTACGAGGCGATAGCTGAGAACAATAAACCATGTGTGAAATAAAAAATACTTTAGTCCTTAGATATACATTATATTTATTCCGAAATCGTTAAATTATTAATTAAAAACATAAATAAATAGCATTATGTTTGTAAAACGTCACCTAGCCATTGAGACGGAGATGGATGTGATAACAAACGTATTGTCAAAGTGCCAAATATTTCCTTATAATTTTCAATAAACTACCCAGCCGAGAAACATTCAAATACTGAAAGTTAATCATTACTATTAGGTGTGTAATCAATTTATATCTACATTAGCAACTCTATCCATTTTAGGACCATATATCAATAACAATAAATGAATTATCCTTGACTGTATTACTAATCCCAACATGCACGATTTCTCTCACATCTTCACACGTCTGGAGCTATTTGCATGTGTATCTCGTCAATGAATCACATCACATCGCATTGTTGAGTCACGGCGTCAGCAGACGCATCCTGGTGGCGGGAGGGGGGACTCCTACGTAGGCATTCCGAGCGGACATGGCTAATCTGCACAAGATGGCCGCGCTGAGACACGTGGTGCACATAATACGACACCGGAGAATGGGATACGATTAGTTGGTCAGAATATATTTATACTTTGCGTTAACAATTGCTCTATTATTATATCAAAAACAGTTTAACAATATGAAATATTGTTATTTTTGTTGTTACAAATATTTTGTACATAATATACACATATAAGAGAAACATTGTTGAATTTAACTGGTTTCCTTATTTCTTTTTTATAGAAGGTGTTTTCCCAACCACAATCGGTTTATTTATTTTTTCATAAAGATTACGGTATTTCGAAGAATTGTCTTAAAATTAAAGGTATTATCACACGAGAACAATATCGACGACTCAATAATAACGACGATTTCGAAATCGGTAATTTTTTTTGGACATCTTGAGTATTGAGTTTTTTTTTCGGTTGCCAGTATGAAATGCCACACTGACATTTATTGATTTGTTTTTTTTTAGATTGTTGATTTTACTAAACCAATTCAAATACTTTCAAATTCTTTTTCAATGGTAGACGACATGATAGTCGTAATGAATAGTTTTTATTACGCCGATTATGGTATTTAATGTACACTCAAATAAAGATTTAACACAATGTAGGTAAGACAATAAACATTATAAAATTAAAATGTAATTTCTGTAACAATGTAAGTTTTTAAAATATTCCACTGTGTTGACCTGATTATGGTCCCAACCAGGACCGAAACGTCGTCTTTCATTAAATAAAACATTTACAAAAAACTGAAGTCTCCAATATTCTACCCAAATAAAGACATGATTGTCACTTGAAAGATTTTTTACCAAAGTGATATATAAGAGTAAAACAAGTGAATTGTTTAAATATCCATGTAAATCGAAAATGTCAATAACATAAAAACCTATAGTGTATAAAATTTTAAGTAGCAAAATTTCGTTAATAAATTAAAAGCGTCATCGGCGCAAAAAATCTTGTGTATCACACGTCCAGAAACTCTTTTGCGAGATCTCGCATTACTTTTCTGTTAACCGAAGTAATGTGGTATGACATGCTTTGAACCTAATCTGTTGAAATTTTATTTTATTAGTTATATTATAAATATTTACTTTACAACATATACAAAGTTTTTATCATCAGACATTGTTTATTGTGTTTAATGAGTAAACAATTTAATAGTAGAATTTTCCGAAATGTTATAAATAGGAATTTTCGTAATTTGAGATTGTTATGATCTAAAGTAAACTTTTAAAGTTTTCCAAGAATTTAAATTAATTATAATTCTCAATTTCGTGGCTGGAAATGAAGGTATCACAAAGTTTTGAGTATTTAAATAAATGAAGAAATTTAGGAAAATGTCAAAAGTGCTTTATAGAGTTTGAGGAAAGTTTATTTGAATATTAGAGTTGCAAATGTATGCGTTGACCTTTGTTTGGCGCACGTTCACGTAACACAAATTAAATTAATTTTACATTAAGTAAAGTTGTAAATATCCGAAACTTTCTACTCCGTGAACATAAAAGTGTAAACGGAACTTGAGTTTGCATTAATTCCACAAGTTACACAAGCGCTGAATAATTTACTCGGCATTCAGTCGCTCATACACACGCGATTATCATATTCATTATCATTACACAACCAGGAATTTCCATTTTTACTAAATATACTTACTTCACGCCTTATTTCTTTTACTACGAGTCGTTTCAACTTATAACCGGATTCAATTCAAGTTACTACTGTACTTAATATTTTAATTAAAATTTCTTTTTTGGCTCAATTTGATTTACTTTGGCAATAGTTTATATTGCAAGCAAGGTAAGCTCTGTTTACCCATGAATTCTGACATTGTATGTCAATAAATGTATAATTATTTTTGCAGAATTAAATAACTTGTAATTTGTATTAATGAATTAATGTAACAGAAAGTGTAAATTTGATCATTGCATGAAAGCAAGCCAAGGTAAGCAGAAGTAATTCTGCTTCAGCCAGTGGTGGTAATTCATGTGTTCTCAAAGTCATGCAAAGATTGTATATTCGATACGTAACTTAGAAATATCGGAACCATTCGTTAAACTTCGCTATAAGCAGAAAAATCTCTGCTTGCATAAGACAAACTATCAATCTTATAATATTTGAACTGGAATCAATAAAACAAGATAATGTATGATAGTTCTACAAGCTGTATATTTAAATATTTGTTAAATTCACATTTTTAAACAACTTCTTTTGATAATAAAAAATAAATGTCTTGTTTTAATTTTTCTTTGTTCTTTAAAAAAGTATATATTTGCGTTTATTTTTCCGCTTATAACCATAATTGAAACCCACCATATGTCATATTAGTTTTATCGCAAAGATCATTTATCAGACGCCACCTTCCAGGCATGCTAACTGGTATGGCGAGTATACCAGAAGATCTAGTTTTATGACTATAACACGGTGTGCTAAACTTCTTCGTTTCGGTAAAGATTTAAACAATACAGAGTGTTTACTATACTGGTAACTAGAGTAGAGAGTGCACCATAGCGGCAAATATCGTCTAGGAAATATATGGTAAACATTTTGACTCGAACTCGTGTTCCCAGATCACAGATTATACTCCAAGTTTTAAGAAAGAAATGTGGCTTTAATTTCGGTAATGATTTATACAGTACACTGTTTACTAGACTGATAGCTAGTGTAGAGAGTGCACCATAGGGGCAAATGTCGTCTAGGAAATATCTAGTAAAAAAATGACTTGATGGAATTGGGATTCGTATTCCTAGAATCACAGATAATTCTTCACGTTGTGAGAAAAAAAGTATGGCTTTAATTTCGGTAATGATTTATACAGTACACTGTTTACCAGACTGGTAGCTAGTGTGGAGAATGTACCATAGGAGCAAATATCGTCTAGGAAATATCTGATAAAAAAGTGACTTGATGGGTTTGGAATTCGTGTTCCCAGAATCACAGATAATTCTTCAGGTTGTAAGAAAAAATGTATGGTTTATATTTTTTGCAGTGGTCCAAATTTGTGGAATTATACGTCGTGATTACAACTTCCTGAGCATTTGAACCCGTACTGCCGCTCGGTAAAAAGCGCTGCTACATTCACCCAGACACAAGTCAGTGACCTCTGTACGGAGAGTGTAACGGTTTTCAATGGCTTAGTTTCATTTTTATACGGGTAAAAGAGACAGACAAACACGCGGTTCTCTCGAGCAAGAGAGATCGACACTTAATTGATTACATGGCGAAACAATTGATGAGCGATATAAAGGAAAACGAAAATTATTGTTTTCCCAATACGAAAGTATCGTACGTATAAATAGATCACGACTTGTTAGACAATTATTTTTTCGATAATTTTGATTATAGTAATTTTTGTACTGTTTGTTTAAACAATTAATTTTGTTTTCGATACTTGTATGTATATTGATTTTCAGTATTCAACATTTTCAATAATGTATATATCATTAAATTCTAACCGTAAAATTAATTTTTCTACAACAATGGAAAGTGGCACTTTTCTTAACTATACAAGCTTGAAAGTTCCCTATTTTCCACAATCTTGGATTAAAGTGTGAGAAATCATTTCTCATAATATTTGCCATCAACACTGCGCATGCGTGAAGGTACTCTTTGTGAGGTTACCTGCGCCATATTATTTTTTTAATGTCAAATAGCTTTCCTGCTCGTATTTTTGTTGTGAAAGGTTAGCAGTGTGGTCATAGAAACAGTATAGTGTGAAATAGTAAATAACAATTTCAATATTAAATTGAAAAATTGTTTTCTAGAAAAACCCCATTGTTATTATTTTAACCTCATCATATGTAGCATCAGTTCATGCCATGTCTGGCTAGTCACCTAGAAATATAGCTTAAAGTGATTCGTAGTCATTTTCCTAAAATTTGAAGCAAATAACCTATAATCAAAGATGAGTTATTAACTCTTAAAATGACGCATTTCCTATCTGTAGAAAATCAATTAAAAAACGTATGATGACCTTATCTAGAGAATAGTAGACAACACAAATAATTGTTAAGATTAATCAAACACTAATAACCCATTATCTCGATTAAAATTTAAAAATTATCAGGTGAAACTATGAACTCACTTATCGCAGAATTGCCAGATAGTAATCAAGTTTTATAATTAAAATTCTCGGAACTCTCGACAGACATCTGCAATGGCTATTAATAGTTCAATTGATTTCAGAGCTCACTACGACTGGATGGGAAATTCCTCTAATTACGTAACTATTGTAGTACATTACACAAGTACATCTGACAGGTTATTTACGGATTAAGATGTCTGTGGTCTACATTTAGTGCACAGACTGTAATTCTTGTGGTGCATTATGCACTCCAGCTGATATGAGATAAAATGATAACGACCAACAATGAATAATAAACAGTGAGTGTTTTTTAAATTTTCTCAAGGTCTTTTTTTGAAATAAAACAACACTTTATAGGTTGTTAATTGGTTTATGGCAACTTTCTTTTCTGATTTGAATTCTTTACAAGAAGTTTTTTTATTGAAATATAATGTTTTATCACTTTTTGACACCATCTGTAGTTTGGACGCTGTTTTCGCCATATTTTTCTATTGTAATACCTGACCGCAAGGCAAAATGTACTGCTGTCATCTATACCTACAATACGATACACAAAAGCGATGTTGGACTTACAGTTCGAGCGTCCTAGTTACATGTTAAAGCGTATATTAACTGTATGAAAACAACCGAAGTGGTCCGATCTTAAGAGCGAGCAAACTGGATACTCAACTATCTTGTTGAATTGGGGCGCTAATTTTTCGAGGTATATTAGGAAGAAAATATATATTTAGGGAAATGTACAATATAATTATCTGCTCCACCTAAATTTTGTCCTTACGTACCAGATAGTCTATTGTATAGTTTATTGGTACACTGTTAATACTGTTCGATGGCGAATTGAATTTTTAGGTTATCAATTTAAATCTTAAAGTTTTATAGTGCCATTTAGGACGATATTGCAGGTTTCTTTTGTACTAGTTATTTCTTACTTCTACTACGGCGTAGAAGTAGCTATATTTATACTTTTGCGGCGTAGAAATTTAATTTGTACCTTGTGAATCAAGCCACAAAAGATGTCAGATTTATGACGTTAGGAAAAAATAATTTTAAAACCTCGAGAAATCTCGGTGTAGTGATTGAAATACGAAAACCGCGATTTTATTTTCTCGTTTCGAAGCTTTGTTTGTAAAATCGTTCTCGTTTCACCCGAGACGAGAGAAATTCAATAAATATTTTGTCTCACCTGAATCCCTAATAAAAAAGCATGATGTTTTCAACCCTCATCAATATATAAAAGCTTCCCAGTACAATTAAAGCTTTCATTTGTTTCTGACTTCACAGACACACCCAGTTATAGATAAAAAAGTGTGAATAATCGCAAACACCCATTTCTAATGCATATTAACACCCATATAAATAATTTATAAATTCTGTTTTACAAATATTTAAATTGTACGCTTTCTAAATCACACACAAGTTTTATTTATCTTGTGGACTTTCCAACTTCACTGATTAATTTTTCTTTCATTCAAACCTCATTTGTTCGAAGGTCTTATATTTTTAGCTCGATATCACGTATAATAGATACTTATAAAAAGTTTTCCTAGTATACCTACGCGAGGTAACCATGGCGACAAAAAACTCGTTGATATTCATAGACAGGCATTTGTTCATAAATATTTATAATTTTACTTGTGAAATCATCATTTTAATATTTGCATATTGGACATTGTTTCTGATCTAGTTACTCATAGTAAATAAAGTCATTCAATTGTTTTATAGTTTTGTTTTTCATTAGCAAATAACCGTATACATAAAATATAATATTACTAGTATTAATCAAAAACATTAGTAATGTAGCACAAAAAACTAATAAATATTCTTTTCTAACTGTTTAAATACATTAAGATATTCTTTTGTTACTGTAAAGGTCAAATGTTAATACATATTTAAACAAAGAAAAAATCTTTTGTTACGCTTATACATTTTTTTATGTATTATTTTATTTAAATAAAACAAGCTTTTAAAATATAAATTTCAAAATAAGCTTGTTTTGCAGATTTTTAATGACAGACAGGTTTTATAATACAAAATTTTCCGATAATAAAACAGTATTAAAAAAACTACTCAAAAAGTGTTTGTACATACTATTCTATAATATGAAAAACAACAAAAATATTTTATTTTATAGTATTCCGGTTACTGTTTTATGATTGCGAAATTCGTACTTTTTATGGATCACTTAATTTTTCAATAGTGTTGTTTGTTATAAGTTAACATATTAAAGCATATAAAATACGAAAAATAAAAAATGGCATTAAGATTATATAAAATAAATGTGTTTAACACGCGAAGATCTTGAAAGTAATGTACGTATTTTTTCATTTGAACAATGAGAAAGTGGTTCCAGATACTACAAAAGTTAAGAACCACTGCTTTAAATGTTTAAATGGTTTCTAAGTACATAAATACGTAACTCAAATTTGTAATGTTCTCATTACAAGTTGAAATGATTTTGATTAACAATTAGTGCAAAAAGTAACAAAATATGTTTAAAATTAGTATTGAACTTTAATTCCCAAGTAATGTAGAAAATATGTTCTAAATAATTGTTTTTTGAACGCTGTAATATGTATGTGATACTAAAGTTCTCGGTAAAAATATGTTTGTAACAAAAACTAAAAATCTGTACGGTTTTCGTTGTAATAGACAATAATTAGCCAAGTAATGTGGAAAATGTGTTACTAAAGTTCTCAGTAAAAATATGTTTGTTACAAAAACTAAAAATCTGTACATTTCTCATTGTAATACTCGTTAATTATCAAAATAAGGTATAAAATATGTTTTGCATGATTGTTTTTTGAGCACTGTAATTTGGTAAGTGAAATGCTGCTGTACTTACAAAAACGGAATATATTCTAAGCATCCAGTTTGTGTAGCAACTCACTGGCACTTCACTGCACCGCACGTACGCTACACAACACTTCACACACTAAATCCAGGGTTTGGTTTGTCCTTGAACGCACGGACGCCGTCGATGCTCACTCGCTGAAACCCAACAAAAGACTGAAGCCGCGGCCAACTGAGCGGAGTGCAACAAGTGATATCGTGGGGCTCTGGAACGGCGGCGCGGACGCTCACGGCTGCTTGTTCCACTTGCGAAATGGATTAGGGCTGCTTCAATCACTCCAACGTTCAAATTCTTCCGTGTGTATCAATATTTATCATCTTTATATGTGGCAAAATATATACCGAAAATAAAGCCGTAATTGTAATTATTAACTGATATATAATTTGTGGCAAAAATACTGCCTCAAATACACTATGTCTCAATTATTTTACACTTCACATGTGGCGAAATGTATCCCAAATATAAAGCCGTAATTATAATTAACTCATATATTATTTGTGGCTAAAATACAGCCTCAAATACACTATGTCTGAATGTTTAAAGATTGACCTTCACACGTGACAATTTCACAAATTCAGAAGTCAATATTTGTTTCACTGCTTCATTGAACCAATCATTCTAATTTTCTTCCATAATATCAACATTTATCATATGCACATGTGACATGTGCCAAAATATATCCTAAAAACAAAGCTTAAATCATAGTTTGTCTCAACTTTTAGCAGACTGACTTGTGTTGCCGTTTAGACTAGACTTTGTCTCAATATCAAGACTAAATTGTTTCAAGACTTCATTAACCTGCGCATACCTTTAGACAAGGATAGATAATTCTTCGGCAGCGTTCTTTTTCTATTTTACAATAACTATTTTAGCTCAGATGAAACAAGCTTCACATGTTATATTTATATTTCGATTTTTTTTATTAATCTAGTAATCTAGAGTCATGAAAAAATAGAGCTTTAAATAATCTGTCTCATCTTTCTATAGTCTGCATACATAAAATTCTTAGAAACATGAATCTTAGATGTATTTTGTATCAATGTTTAGTAGATTGTCTTTTACTATTAATTCAGCTTATAAAAAAGTTGTATGGTAAAATTTACAAAATAGTGTATTGTACAACAAGTGCAGAAAGTTGCCTATTTCCCACGATGTGATCACAGACGGTGAAATACGTGATTCTGCACGAGAGGCACATTAATCGAAATTAAAATATATTATATTGTTTGAAATTTATTTATTAACCACAATTTTAATTTGATTGAGTAACTATTGCTTAGTAAATTTATACGCTCTCGGGCGATAAAAGCCAAATTACGCACCCATTGAAGGCCGTATAAACAAGTTTATGATGTATAAAATGAAATAAAATATTTTAATAATTTAAACTATAACGAGTATTTCCAGTAAAAATGTAAAATGAAAAGTGGTGTCCAAGTTCAAGAACAAATAGAATGAATTAAAAATGAGTAAAAGTTAGTGATTTAAATTGAAAAGGCATATAAATTGCCGCCATGTGTTGAATATAATTTATGTAGTTAATACAATTTTAACGGTTCTGTAATAAAGTGCAAAAACGTTCCGTTAGGCATGTGAAAGTTGCTTGAACATTCTCTTCACGCAGTCCCCCCCCCCCCCCTTTCCTTGGCAAAAATCCTCCTGCGATGACCTAATGACAGCGGAATATTCTCAGAAGCCTGATACTGCCGAGCCGAGCGAGACAATAAAGAACAACAGCGCAGCGGCTTATCGTGCAGTTGCTACGACTTGTTTACTCCGGGTTATCAACTGTTTAAAATGCTTAATGTACTGATAACGCACTACGTCAATTTATAACAGGACAAAGACTGCAAGTGTCACCAAAATCTCACTCAATTCTTACTCAATATTGGACAATACAAATATATAGTCGAAATTTTTAAGCAGTAGAGAGACGTCATAGACATGAAAAAAAGTTACAAAACGAAATAAAACTTGTAGAAATTTTCGAAAGATGTTTTTATTTAGCAAACCGAGTAGTAAAAAAAGGTATCATAAAAAAATTACTTATTTATTATATTTACTATTATTTCAAATTAAAATATAAGGTATTTAATGACATTTCAATTTATTTATAATAATTGCAGTGTATTTTTTTTAACACACGTTGGCTACGACTCAAATAAAATATGTTTACATATATTTGTTTCTTGTCACGCCGATTGATTGAGTTGTCAAATAATATAATATAAAATCTTTGTTTGTTCGTTTAAGTTGTATTGTTCCTTATAATTGTTCGTATTCGTGTTCTTTGTTTCTTGTTTTACGTTTATTTTATTAGCGTAAGTAATAATGTCTAAAGCATTATCGAAGCAGTCGCAAGCGCTAACTGCAAATGCGACTACATATTTTGAAAAAGAACTGGCACACGGTGGAACATTACTGCCGTTAAAAGCAGTTCGAGAGGTATGTTATCATTTTATTTGTTGTTATTAAATTTGGCATTGCCATATGCAACACGCAACACGTTTTCTAAACTAATACACATATAAACTTTGTAATTCGTGACGTCATAATCTAGTTACAAATATTGATGACGTCTTTCTACTGCTTAAAAATTTCGACTATAGTCAATACTCAATATTCAAACCAATTAGTCTTCTTTCACCCCAGACGAAAATAGTACATTATTACACAAGTTTTATAAGACGGTCTATTGTTCATGAGTTGTTTGAGGCTCTAAATACACGAATGGAACAATAATTATTTAATAAAAATCTTAAAATTTTCAATTAAAAAAATAATAAATTGTAATCTAGGGATATATAAATGTAAATGTGGTAACTATGTTGAATGAAATTGGGCACATTTATCTATCAATAAGCCATTGAATATTAGGAAAATTTTATAAATCCATACATTATGAGTTATGAAGTTTTAATATACTTTAAATTAGTTTTGTTTATTCGGTTTTCCTGCTCAGAAATAATATAAATTGTATTAAAAAAAATTAAAATATTTGAGGTTATCAATTTGACATTTAAAATGGGATGCAGTTGTTTGAAGTACCAATTTTACAACAACAAAAATACCAAAATTGTGTAGCAATATATTATATTATTAAACTGTTTCAATTACTTTAATTGATTTTATCGTCTCGTTATTTTTCAAAGCGTCTTATAGCAAAACCTATCATATTTTTTAAAGCAACACTTTAAACGTAAATGAAATATAACCGATAATAAAAAAATGTATTATAATAAGCTATTTTACATACTTTAACACACTGTTTCAAATTTTCCGAAGGTGAATTATAAGTCAAACTATAAAAAACAAATGAAAATATTCTAAAACTGCAAACCCATGTAAAACATAATATAACTCTCATAAAATATAGAAAATAATTTCATATTTATTACCCTGTGAACCTTGTAAAATAATGCAATATTTTATTTATAACTTATTGTTCAATAATTCACTTGGTTGATTATATAAAATTATAGTAAATAACATTTACACGTTTATATTTTTATGTAGTTTTATGCTTTTGTTTATGTGTATAGCAATATTTATGTTTTGTTTGTAATGTCGTAACATTTTGTTTTTCCGATGACAAATTTATAGTAATATTTCTAGAATTCTACGATATAAAATACTAAACAAAAATGATTTAAGAATAAATTCCTCTACTCTAATACAGGGTGTTCTCGAGATCCCAATGGTTAGCCTAATAAAACGGACACCCTGTATTACATAAGCTAGTAATGGCGAAGTATATTTGAGATTAGTGTATTTTATTTCCCCCAAAAAGTGACAACCTGTGTAGTAATTTATAGGAAATGTATGTGGCGAAGTTAGCCAGTGACAAATCTGAAAATTCCCTAAAATGTTTTATTTATTTTGCGGGCATTTGGCCCGGGTCCAAAATGGTTTGTTGTGCGTTTGAATAACTGCTCGGGTAATTTATATCCTTCGTAGAAACGAGTTTGTTTTATTAAATATTTGCGGCAGAGCCAGTCAACTTAGGCTGTACACACACGCCATTTTCAAACTTTTTTCTAAATTCCTCTCATGTATTTTTATCTCCTAGCGTAAATCAAGTGATTTATGTTTATTTTTGTATCTTTTTTTTGTTTCTTATTTGTTTGACACAATTTATTTTTAATGGTGCTTATCATGAAACAAAATATTTACTCAGATTTCGGATCCAGAAGCTTGCGAATGCTCAAGGACAAATGAAGGTTACACATATTATAAACTCGTGTGATCGTAAATAACTCATCGCTTTACGAATGTTTACTTTTTAAATCTGTTAAAATATGAGAGAACAAAATGCAGATTAATTGTCGGTTTTAATTTCTGTGACCTTCAAAAGTCCTTGACACAGACAAATTGTTCCAAATGCCAAACATAATGAGCTTTCGGTGTTTCAATTGAGTGTACAGGAATTCATCGAAAATTCATTAATTTCATATCTGTAATCACGCCACAAATGATAACAGTAATGTGTTGAAATTATAAAAAATTATCACTGTTATAATACATAATTTGATGCTGATATCAAATGACATGGTACATATGATTAGTCAGACATAAATATAGACATTGATTAAAAAGTTTAAATATCACAAAAACTTATATGTATAAAAAATTTGCATGATCCAATTTTCAATGTTTTGGATTTTCAAGGCAGTATTGTATAGTGCTATTGCTTTTGCGAATCGGATCAGATTAGATCAGTTGGTTCAGTTCAGATAGATCAGTTGGATCAGTTCACTTAGTGCCTCTCTCGTGTTAAAAATTTGTATATACAGATGTGTAATCGAAATGCCCGTCTTCGATATCTCCCTTGTCGTTAGAAATACAACATAAATTTATTAACAGAATTTATTCGTCCACTCAAGGAGCATAACGTAAAATTAATTACGCACGGCGAGAATTATTTGCCTTTTTTTAAATGGAATATAACTTTATAAATTTTGACGTATTTTTAATTGTATTTTATTCTCATATGCGGACTATGATTTTTTCTACGCTATGTTTTCACATTTTTTTAAATGTAGTTATACAAGGTGTTTAATTTAGCGAATCAAATTTACTCAATTTCAAATGACTCTAACTCGTTATTTTGAAATGGAACTTATATTTTGTAATTCAGTTGGATGTCTTTTTATATTATCTTCATGTTATTAACGGTATCCTATACCAAAAAGAAATAATTTCGAAGTTTTTCACCATTTTAAATTTATTACTAAAAATTAAATTACAAAAGATTTTAATGTAACTACCATTCTCACGGAAACATGTTTGCAAACAGTTTATAAATGAGTATCTTACTCTTCGCAGATATTTGCGTCGACAAATATTAATTTACTATATGATCAAGGCCATTTACATATCGGGGAATCCCTGACTACATTTTAACTTGCAAGACAAGAAATATGCAAGAAATTGATGATCAAGACAAATTTTTATAAACAAGAGTCATGAAAGACATGATATACATAATATCTTAGAGTTTTTCAGACAAGCCGCGAAATAACAAAACAAGACAAGAATTCTTGTCTTGTGAAACACTAATTCTAATTGAATCCTTATACACATCCCTTTTAGTTTGGATAAAATTCTCAAGGTCATTCAAAGTCAATATAACTGGATTTTACTGTTTAGTATGTTATACATTAGAAATATGATCCCCATTGACACAGCGGTATTTTTGATGACTGCGAAATTTGAGTACAATAAAAAATATGCAAATACAGCTTTCATGTTAGTAAATTAATAAATAGTTGTCTGCATCCTGTTATTTGAGTCTTCCAAACAATAAAACTACACACAAGAATTTGCTAACAATTTTTTTGCTCCAGTTCGCTCAGCGGCAAAAACTCATGGCGAAGTCTGGATCGGCATTTGTTTCGGCTTTCAAGTGTTTTTCCCCAGCCAGTTGACCTGAAGCAGGTAGTAGACAGATCCCCACGCTTCGGGCATTTGAATAATGACTTTAGAAACGACCCAGACTACCTGCACCGACCTGCACGTAGCAGTTTTTGCCGCCGAGCGGTGGTTATTGTCCCGAGGATTTTAGGAAATCGGTGGCTAATGAAATGGTTCAACCCAGGGTCCAAAAGTGGTTTACAGCGATTATGGCATCGGTTGTAATATAGCTATTATTGAATTATTGCTTGTGGGGCTTTTCAAAGACCTAACACATGCAACAAATCTTTTATTAGTTGGTGAATCTTTAACATTAATGAATGTGCTTCACAATTTTTTTTCTTCTACTTACAAATCTCATCACAAATAACTATCTTAAAAAATCTATAATTTTCTTCAAAATTTTAGAAAAAAATAATATTAATTTTATCTCAATAATCCATTTTAGCATTCAACAATTTTAATACACAAATAAATCCTTAATAATCAACTTACCCTAATTTATCAAATAATTATTTATACTACTAAGTAAAAAAAATATTCTTTTCTAGTTCAAAGGATGTGTATACGGCAATACGGCCGAGACGCAGTCCAGGCTGGATAATTCTTGAGGACCAGAAAACAATTTTACTGCCATTTAGCACACACTATTTTTTATCCTACTCAACAAAACAACATAATAAAATAATATAAATATATTACAAACAGTGAATAATTTGACATTTAACTTAACTTCAATGAAATTTGTGAAATTGATTATGTACATTAGAAATAGAATATTAACAAAAAAAATAAACATTTTTTTGACTATAAGTAAGGATAGCAATTCTGTTCTATTATTTACAGAATATATAACAAAAATACCTAGAATCTAATGAAAGTATCAAAATTATCTAAAGTTACAATATTTAAAAAGTATGTTGACGTATTTTATTCTGGTTATTACATCTAACGCATTAAACGCCATCTGTTAGTCTGCACATGAACTGTTTTTTCTTCCCTAGGGAATAGTAAAATTTTGTAGGTCTGGACCAGCAAATGTCTACTTTCTTACGTACGCACAAGCAGAAAAATCTCATTTTCAATATGTGTAGGATAAAAAATAATTTTATAAGAAAAACTAAAAATTCTGATTATAAATTGAACATCCCTAATAAAATATAATTGAAAATATCTGAATTTCCGAAGTTCAATGTCACAATTAATTTAATTGTAATTGTTCCTTTACAGACCTCGTCAGTAAGTATTGTATCCGATACGATATAATACAAGGTTTAGAGCAAAGGTTGTGTAAAAAAAGATTTAATGCAATAAACCAAATATAATACTGCACAGAATACAAAACTCTGTAAAAGTTGAGGTACTATGCGTTTCGATCTTTCGATCATTATCAGCGCAAAAATGTTCTCAATACGACTGGCGGTTTGATTTTGACACAGAACTTGTAATTCATTTTTAGTTCCACTTTTCTTGTGTAAGTACTTTATCAATCCTCTTCCTACTCTAACTCAGATAGTCTTGAATCAAAGTAACAAAGTGTGTCGGACGGAATGATGATGAATAATAAAAATAAACATTTTATTACCATAACGATTCCTAAGGACTATGAATCCTCTTCCTACTACTCAGATAGTCTTGAATCAAAGTGACAAAGTATATCAGACGAAACGATGATGAATAATAAAAATAAACGTTTTATTACCATAAGGATTCCTAAGGACGACGAATCCTGTTCCTACTCTTACAGATAGTCTTGAATCAAAGTGACAAAGTGTATCGGACGTTGATGATGACTACCTGCCCCCTACCCCTCTGGTGCTTTATCTGTCTGGCAATTACCACACCCTGTATGTGGGTTCATCCCATAAGAATTTCCGTTGTGAGGCCACAGACCCTTATCCACCTGCCTGCCCTACCTATGCGCCGTCTCTCTCGCACGCCTGCCAACGCAAAATTGGATTTACTAAGGATTACCAGCATCCATTGTATTCAGGCACAACTGTTCCACACTAGACAGAGACGGGGCATAACATGCCATTGTCTGCGCCAGAGATGTAGATTGTTTCTCCAAGGATCACATGATAAATGGAACGCTTTTTCTGATGTTCATTTCATTAGCTTTGTTGCTTTAACTACGATATATTTCTTACTTTTTCAACAATTTTTAGGCATAAACTTTTTAACAAATCTGTGAAACAACAACCTAAGTATTCAGTTTTACTTCAATTTTTTTTACCGATCTTCGTAACGACAAAAATATGGTATTTTGTATTTGCAAAGGTGACTAAGACTTTTTTTATGGAACTTTGTAAAATAAGTTGGAAGATCATTCTAGAACATATAGAGTTCTGGATTTGAATCACAATCAATCCATGAATTCTTCAATTGTACTGTATCTAAATCTAATAATTTATTTTAAATGTGACCAACATTAAATGAGTATTCTATTAATATATTTTGAGTCACGTTTTTAATTTCTTATTAGATCGATCTTCGACTAGATGGAAAAACCCTTAAGAAGACTATAGATTAGTCGAATCGTTGGTTATTTTAAACTTTTATACACTGACTGCTGTCCGATTTGTATATTTCAACATCCATATTTTTAATTGTTTTGTTTCTATCACGTATTTATTCCAACAGTCGACTTTCCTTGTGCCATAACCCAACATCACCACTTCTGACTATAAGTACATGAATAGTTTCTCTAGATCCTAATGCATAAATAATATATACTGATCTTGAAAGTAATATCGTATATAATAACCTATAAAATTGCTTGCAAAACATATCTTTGGTCTTTCCTTTTTGATATGATTTATATAAAAATTTATTACACTCACCAAAGTGTACAGGAATGGATTAAACAATTTTTAGAAGAGTGGATAGAAGAATAATAGAAGACACATACCTGCAACAAAAAAAGAAAATATTAGAATAAAATCATTATGAATATTATAATTATAGTCAGCGATGTTAAATTACAGTAATTTATAATTTTGGTATATTTTCCACGTAATTTATTATTTTTATTACCATTTTAAATTCTCTTGTATTTTATAATTTTGGTAAATTACTACCGTAATTTACCGTTTTTTAGTACAATTTTGAATTTGTTGTAAAATTGTGTTTAAAATGTAAGATTAAAAGTGTAAAAAGATTAATTAAAAAACTTTTATTGGAAATAAGAAAATACAGTTGGAAAAAGTAATCTACAATATCAAAAGATGAATAACTATTACAACAAAATATTTAACTAATTTGGTATAATTTTTACCTACAATAGAAAATAATAATAGACAATATCGACACATAATAAGTGAGTATATGTATGTGAAACCTTTAGTCACTTTCTCAGAACCTTACACATATTCGTCTTTTTGCAAAATACTTTTGGGTTTACATAACGTTTTCCGTTACAGTAAGAATCATTAACGTTACAATTCTAGGTGAGTGTTACTCATACGTGAATTGAGAAGTGAACTTCATCTATTGCACAATAATTTTTACTCGCATTTTTATGGAGTACATCTTATTGTAGATTCCGAATTTTTATTTGGATTGACGAAGTTAGTATTTGACTCTTATATTTCCCTCTCCATTTAATTCGAATCGAAGCCCCTTAACCAAGTATTAAATATGAACTATTGAAGAAAGTGTTGGTTGAGTAGGAATGAATTTGCATTGCCCTTGAAATTGGCGCCCCCGAAATGAATGGTTTGTTGACCTAGCCATAAACGCAAATCGTAAAGTTATTTACGAGCGATCCCATTTTACATCCACTTTGTTTACTCGCGGTGGAGAGCTCCATGGCGGTACACCTTGCATTTGTTCGCGCGGGAAAACCCTCCTTAACGACTCGTTACATAACGACGCTTGTGCTTTGTTCGCCGCTTGTTTACGACCGCCATTGTTCTCCTTGTGAAGGCGAATTATTTTTATTGTTATTTTTCTTACACGAACTGGTTTTTGTTCGAGCAAATGTGTGGGTAAACATGTTATTTATTCAATTGTTTTATCGGCGTTGATGTGAGATTATTAGCTGATAGTCATATCACAATTAATTATTATGCTAGGTTAATAGAAAGTTGGGATTTTAATATTTATGACTATTACTCACACGTTATTACGTTCTTTCAAGTTTCGATGCATTTGCATTAATATGTATGTGTTTATTTCATCTTATAAATAATTCTCTTCAATCTTATGTCTTTCACTTTTACCTTCCCTATAATACAATAAAATTGTGAATATTGAAGCATCCACTTGTCAACCTATCAATGTCTTTACCTTCAAAATTTATTACCCTTTAATTAAAACCAAAGGGAAGAATAGCAAAAAGTAGTGATTGGATCAATGTGACCTTGAAATTACACTTTATTTGTTTTCAAAGATTTTTATTCAATAAGACCTTTGTGTACGTGGTTTAAGTTAGATTAGTTTAAGTTAGAAACAATATTGATATCTATACAAGACTTTTTAATCTAGACTTAGAATTAGTCAAGTCTTGTCTAGACGGCATAAAAGGGAATAGATTATTATAAGAGTATTCCATTTGCCATTTGAATTATTTTTCATTCCATTCCCATTTACTAAATATACTTATCCTAAGTAATCCACTCACGTAAGTAGGTCTTAAAGATCAGTTGAATAGTGTAAAAGACAATGAAGAAATTACAAATATAAAATGCGAACAACATTTCTTAAGGCCGTTTTAGACTAGCCTATATATGAGACAATAAATAGTACAAGAAATGGTACAATATCTTCAAACGAAAATTGTTAGATTTTGACGAAGTTTTGTATGACTAACGCAATTTCTTGTACAATATATTGGCTCTGATTCTACGCACTTTCCTTGAATATGTCAATGTGACAAACAAAATTAATCATAAATTCATTTGCATTTAAAGTTTGCAATACTTACAACTTTACCAGTAGTAACACTAATGCCCGGTTGCATAAAGTGTAATTAGCTAATAACATGGTTAACTACACATTGATACCATGTATTTTTAATACGTTACCATGGTAACAACGTGAAGTTAACCAGTTGATTAGCTAATCTTTTATGCAACCGGGCATAAGTTTTCTAAAATTACACTACATATATATAAAAAAACAAATAAACGTTAGAAACGCGTAAAATCACAAAATTCATATATACGCATGCTCACAGCCAAATTGTCTGACATATTTTATGAAAAATAGAACGTGTTCTGTTTTTTCAACACATTTACCATCGTATACAATATTTCGACCAATTTGCTGTTTGATACTAGCTAATTTAAACTGTACCAAAAATGGTGCATGATCTTGTACAATTTATAGGCTAGTTTAAAACGGCCTTTATGTTTTGGAATTACCATTGGAAATGATAGAGCAAAAATAATAATAAAATTATATTTATAACTAATCCAACAAATCCAACTGATTTTAACGGATGAGCAAAAAAAGGGTATAATACCACTTATGTCATCAGCTTTTTTCTCTTTTTATTACATCAGATCTAAAAATCGATTCAATTTCCCATATCTGAAGATCAGTTTCGGTTAAAGGAACCTAGATTCGAATTCGGATCGGATCTATTACCCGGTTAACGGGTATCCGGATACCCGAGTACTTCTAGAACAGTATAGCTACTTGTTTATTTTTTCGCCAGTTCATATGACGCTTACTAGAACAAACTCAGTGGGCTGACAAAGCAAATATTTGTATAATCTTTGCTGACTGTAACGTGCATGTTTTGTTTGTTTAGTGACTGTGCCATTTAATTACAAATTACACAGATGGCATTAGCCGTCATGTTTCTACGACTACTTAACACATCTTTAACTGTCACATGTTTTATCAAAGGTCACTATGAAATTGTACATTTGCATTGATAAACATTGTGCAATTACTTTCTAGTAAACACTAATATTACTTGCGCAAAAATAACTATTTATTTACTTAAGATAAGAATAATTTACTCTTATTTGGTAATATGTAACTAAACTTACAAATAAGTATATCGTTACTTTAAATGGGTTTAGATAGTGAATAAAATACATTAACTCGATATATCTCTTACGGCTTTTGTTTTTTGTAACATAACTAGAGTAACTAGATGTACCGTGACGTAAATTAATTAAAATATAGTTTTAAATATACTACTAGCGTGATTGTCAATGATACACGCTAATAAATAAGATCGGTTTCCCAGAGTTGATCTTGACGTCATTAATTTTCTGCTGCAAGAATTATAATACTTTCATTTATCTCGAATACGTATGGCATAAATGACACTTTTACAGAGAGGTATATACACTATATTTCCCGTAGTTGATCCACATGTCATTAATTTCTGCTGAAAGAATTATTAAACTTTTATTTTGCATTTTTGTCGTATACGCAAAGCATAGATGAGACTTTTATTCGCTATCTCTCTCATTATGGTACTTGTTATATGTCATCTGCGTCCAACCAACGACAAAAATGAATTAGAAATAGTAGTGTAACTGCAGTAACAGTATTTTCAAATATTTAAATAACTTGAATATGTCATTCATGTCATTCGTGTTATTGATGAAGTACTTTCGTTAGATTATTCTCTAACTCTTTTCCTATGTTTCATCAATTTTTATATTTCTATATAATACTGTCAGTTTTGACATTTGTTTACTTCGGGAATTACAAGATTTCACCCGACAAGATGATGTTATCAATTGAGTTTATTTGTAGCTATTTCTGTCATTGGAGATCTTTGCAACATTTCTCTCCACCGTTTTCTGTCCTTGGTCTTCCTTTATTCCTCTTCTCTCTGTTGCTTTTCATTTCATTTCATCTATCTACTCACTCCTAGATCTTCCTCTTCGTCTTCTTCTACTGGGGCGTGCTTCATAAATCTTCTTTGTTTCCCTATTATCCTCCATTCTTTCTATGTGCCCATACCATCTTAATTGTCCTTATTCTACCAGTTGCTCAATTGGTTTCGTTTCCAATTCTTCTCTGTGCTCCACATTCTTTGTACGGTCTAGTTTTGTTCTTCCTTTGATCTTTCTCAAAAATCACATTTTTATGTTTATGTTTCTTATTCTGCTTCGTACATTATCTAAGGTAGCCCAAGCTTATGACCTGTCATTACTGGAATAGCTACTATTTTAAAAATGTGGACTTTTGCCTGTTTTGGTATTTCTTTTTTTTTTTGATAAAAAATTGATTTTATGGAGTTAAATATCTTTCCAGCTAAGTTAAAATAATTAAGTTAAAAGAAGAAAATCACCAAATAGTAAATATCAACATCTTACAGTCCTTCTAACAAAATCAACTATTTTATTCTTTTCCTTTCTTATTCATTTAATTTAAAATCATTATATTTATGTTAGATTTAAATTCTGGGGCAATACTAAACTCTATTTATGGTAATTAGTTCAAATGAAACGCACGATACATAAAGCACATTAAAAAAGTTGAAAATAACAACAATAAATAGAAAAAGTGTATCAAGTAATGTTGTAAAATGTGGATTGCGGTTTCATAGTCAATCAAACAAGAAAAATGTCCTAGATTTTTGCTGGTATTACTCCACTATTGTAACCTTGTTCACACCGGCAAAAAGCGTCGAGTTTTCAAGCAGCCGACTGTGAAACAAGCTCGTTGCTCAAACAGTGAAATTGAACGTTTCTTCATTAATAAATCAGCACAATTTAGCTTGCTCGCTGCACTAGAAAGTCTACTTTTACTTTTCTTTTTCATTTGAATACATTTGATGCATTCGAATCGCTTCGCTAATTAAAATACGAACTAGTTTTTATACGGACTTTTCATTACGCAAATATTTATCACAGTCATTCGTTACTACTCATATGTAATGTGGACAGTTTTTTTTCCTTAGTCAAGAAATATGAAATGAACGGGAAACAAACATTAATTATAAAAATCATGGCTTCTATATAACATAATCGATCGTCTTCTCCAAATATGTATCCAATTTTTTTTAATCTGTTGTCACAAATCCTAAAGAGTAAAGAATTACTTCCAACTGACCAATTTTTCATTTCAAGTCATAAATGTCATAAACGTCAGAAGCTTAAATCTTTCGCAAAGTCACTACAAGAAGGCATTTAAATTTGCCATATCCTCATTTTGGAAAAACATTCCATGACTCAATCCAGCAAGAAAATTCATTTCTCCAGTTATGATAAACACCAAGGAATTAGTAGCTTTCAGCAAAAAGGACCTTAAAATAATAACAGGAGTCCTCACTGGCCTTTGTTTTTTAAAATACCATTTGTACAAAATTGGTAAAGTTGAAAATAACATCTATCGACTCTGTGAAGAGGACGAATAATGGTCGGAACACATACTTTGTGTCTTGCCGTAACAACACAAACACAGAGACTCAATCAACTAGGTAAGAGGTATCTGACGGCAGATGAAATCAAAAACTTGGCTCCTGGAGCTATAATTGGCTTTATTAGAAAACTGGCACTGTTTCCGGAAAACTAGATAAGGGCTGTAGGCAATAGATGTTCTAGGTCGCGTTAACAAAAGAGATTAAACGCTTAAAGTCTCATTTACGTACAATACAATACAATACATACAAGCTTAAATATAAAATTTCATTACAATCCGATCAATCGAATTTGCTCTACACTTCAAAAGTCAAAAGGTATTGTAACGTCAAAATCGTTATTATTTACAATGTCTCCCTGATTATTTGTGACAAGTTCTAAATAAGAGCACCCTGCTGAGTCTATCTTCTAGGCTCTAAAGTAGTAAAGATTCCAAGAACTATAAGAGCCTTCTGTATTATCCTATTTTGCTACATCCTGTTAAGTTGGTTGTTAGTAGTTCTTACTATCTGATTCCATATCTCAGGTAAAAATTCTTTACCGTTTCGTATAAAATTATAAATGAGTTAAAAAAAGCGCCAGGCGATTTTTTTTTGTTCAAGGTCGAATATCATTTTTTTTTCATCATTCACTTTCATATGCTAATAATAATAAAATAAGAACTTTTTTGTTTTGTTTTTAAAAAATATTTATTTTTATATCAAGGGACTAAAGTATAATTTTTTATTGTGCATATGAAAAAACCATGTGAATAATAAAAAATACTTGACCCACTAATGGGTAATAAGGGGTGAGTGTAATATTTATTTCTTAGATCATTAAAAAGTTTTCTCATTAATAATGAAGTGAATAAATGTATTGATATATTTATTTATAGAGTATAAAGTCATATCTTAATTGCGTTTGAATTGGGCGGTTTGAATAAGCGGAAGTTAGCAAAGTTCTCTTTCTGCCGTAGTGGCAGCACTGCTTGATTATTTTTCCTTTCTGAAAGTTTTCTTTAATCTTGTTTCTTGACTTTTCTTCGGTTCTACTTTATCTCTTGTTCGTTAACTTTTATTTTACGAGAAGTTGTTCGGAACTTTGGCAAATAATAAAATAAATTGGTTTATCTGAAGTTGAGAAGATTGCTTGCATTAATTTTCATTAAGTGCTCAACTCTCTTCGTGTTTTTAATTCAAAACTGTATTAAGACAATGAAAAGTTCAAATTAAAATCGAATTTAACTTACAACGAATTTATCGCTATTTATGTCAAAGGAATCGCCCAGACGTTCGAGGAAGATTATTTTGTCAAATTAAATTTTTTGTAGCTTCATTGATTTAGAATCAAATAAAAGTCGTTTCACTTTTTGCTAATTAGTTTTTATTGAGTTATTTTTAGAAAGAGCTGACCTGGAACTTTAAACGTTAATACATCATTGGTTTTTACCATTGCTGACTTTTTTATTTCTTTCATTATATTGATAATGCAGACGATTAATAAAAAATACATATACAAATTGCAAGTATACCAGTTTTTGCATTGAACATAAATGTAATTTTCGTCCAGCTATGTTCCTTATCTTTAATTATTACATTTCTGTTTTAGCACTCTATAATTGTATTATATTGTTATCAAATTCACCATAATAATGCATTCTTCATTTGAAAAATTAGCAATTCTGCTACGATTTTCTGTCATTATTCGATATTTTGTAATAATATCCTTAAAATATGTAAACAAGCACTTATGAATTGACAGATTTAGTAATATGAAGAGAATAGTCGTATATTTTCTTGCCAACCTAAACTAGAAACTTGATAAATAAGGGGTTCACTGCCAATCTTAAACCATTTAAGGTTTTGAAAGTGTAAAGGGCGAGGTAGCAAATGTACTGCCTCTAAATCATTCCACCATTTTCTTAAAATAAACATTTAATCTATTATATACAGTCCTTGGTCAAATAAATTATAAGTTATTGTATTACATTTTCCTATTTGTAGGATTAATGGTAGTTAGTACAGAGGCCTAATCTCAGACAGATTACCATCAAATATCCCAAATTTAGGTTCGAACAAAATAATGAACTTTTGTGCGATATTGTACAAGAAATTATAATTTGTAATATCGTTAAAACTGTAATAATTTTGTAAATAATTGATACAAAATTGACATTACCTTAAAAGAAAATGATGAAACTTCGTCCCTTTAATAATATATTTTTGAAATTTTGTTTTAGGTATGTGGTACATTTTTTTTAACATAAGCAAAATTTAAATGAATAAACTAATAACGCTATGGATAAACATTTAAAAATCAATAATTAGAGAGACATAGTAGGTACGAAGTTTCAACAATTTGACAGTGTTTTATTTACTTTAAAAATAGTTTTAAGACGATTTTAATGGTATTACTAAACAGTATTTTGGCCTATTTCAAGGCTAGTATTGAACCCCCTTAACTACAATTAACTTGTGCTGGTTAAACCTAATTTAAGATAATGAAAAACCGGTCCTTAGAGTGAGATATTGTTAGTGACCAAATTTTTGGTGTAAAACAGAAAAGCATCGCGAGTCCGTTGCCAACATGAGTCCGCATTCCAGCATGGCCAACTAGGCGTTATCTGGTTTATTGTTTTGTTTTGAAATGAAGCAGCAATTATTCGTAGTATAAATATAAAGCAACGACCTTCACAACAATGTAGCGTATGCATGTTGCGCGTCGCGGGAGCCGCGGGGGGTGGGGGTAATTGGGCTGCGCGCGGGGAGGGGGGGGAGTCACGTGGGGCTCCACGTCCCACGGCTCTGGGAAGTGATTAACCGGACGGAATTCGTGACACGGGAGATTAGCTACACTCGTTTGTTTATCTTTGTTTTAATCACGGGTAACTAGATGATGGTTTCGGTATGACGCAACAAAGGTTAAAGGCTTCAATGGAAACTTATATCTACACAAAAAAGTTAATGCGTTTTATTATACAAAATATATAACAAAATTCATCTATTGTATTACGTATTTTCTAAAAAAATACTTGCTAACATAAAAAAGTAGGCTCTGAAATAAAGACGCTTTATATTTGACGTTTCAGTTTGTCAACCTCACTTTTGATTTTTAATTTGGTTTTATTTGATTTACTTACTTAATTTAGATGGCATATTTAAATTGTGAATCTATACTTTTACACTATTCTTAAGTTAAATGATTCAAACAATATTTGGATTTAGAGACTTGAGTTCCTATAAAAAGAGCCAGTTTTCATTATCGACCATGGATAACAATAATTTATTACTGATCTAGGTGACCATAGTTACCTAGTAAGGGGTAGTGAAAAACAATGTCTTATGTCAGAAATAAAGGTTAACAATATTAACTAATGTCTAGGCTAGTTGTGAAAAAATACTTTTTTCGACTTTTGTATAAATTTATTCATTCTTCTCAGGCCAATCACAGAATCAGAAATAAATTATTCATGTTTATTTTAAATCTGACGAGCTGCGGATCACCTTTCCTACGACCGTCTGGCAGCTAACGGTATAATCATTTATCATTGTGTCATTTTCATAAATATTTATCCGTTTTTCCGAATTTACAGGAGTAGAAAAAGTATGTTATTATATTCGGGATTATGGTAGCAAATAATGACTATCATAATCCCTTATATAGTAATATACTATTATGTATAACTTTGGTTAAAACTATATAGATTTTACACATTGTCCAGGCTTTCTCATTTCATTAAAGCAAATGAGTTATTAATAAGTTATTAATAAGTTAAAAAAAATTGAGAAATGTTATTAAATTTTACATTTTTAAAGATAAAATGAAGAAGAAATGTGAAGTGTTTGTGGTAAAATACTACAAGGAATGTGTGAAGTCAAGATGTTGGTTGTAAAATTTGAATGAATGAGACTGAGCGTGAAAAGAGTATTTCAAAGTAAAATGAAGGTGAATAAATTGTGCGGTTTAACAGCGTTGATGATTAGAAGTTGGCTTTGGGAAGCGAAGCATGCTGTGTTTATTTTTTCTGCAATCTGCAAATCGATGCATCGCAGGCATCTGTTCCAATGACGTCCATCTTAAAATTAGAACGAGCAACAAGCGCACATCGTTTCCTGTTACGTGTTTGTTTTCTCTGCAAACATCAACACCCCGATGTATCATATTCATTTATTTTAATATAGTAGAAAAATATTTTCCCTGTTGAAAACATTTGAATTAAGTCAGAAACAAAAGCGATAAAAAACGGCGATAAAATGGAGGAATGAGCGTGCGTTGTTGCAATTTAGTCGCCCACACACAGCGCGGCGTTGCCATGTTGTGCCAAATTTATGCGGCTACATGCAACTGGAATTACCCTCGCAGAGTTTTATTGCTTTGCAAGCGACCTTTTGCATCGGTGCTAAAATTAGCCGCTGCTTTTTCCGAGCGAATCAGATACCGCTCTATGTTACAGTCACCACATCAGGCCAATACGACTATCAACATAACTACTATCATCAAATCGGTATTAAATATTACTTTTTTATTATACAAAAATTGAATTAGTGATCTAAAGCTAATTTTATTATTTTGGACAAAAAAAATAAATGTCGAGCACTCTCCATACCACATAAAGTGCCCGGAAGATGGTTTCTAAATATCCGATATCTGTGCTTTAGTAGTTATAGGTATCATTAGACCCCTGTCGAGGGTAATAGACCATTCCAGATCATGTGCCTTTGAAGGATCGGCTATGTTTGTTGATGGGAATACAAACATTTATATGGTTCTTCTTCTTATTAATTCCCGCCGAGCCGTAATGCAAAACCCTGTATATGTGAGAATAATTTTACGTTATGCTCCTTGAGTGGACGAATATACAATATACAATAAACTACACATAATATATTTAAAATAACTCAACCTTTACAGCCAGATACCGAACTACCCCGCTGAGTTGCGGTACATCCGACAATTAGAAAGTCAACGCCTTAACCTTAGAGATTCGAACATACTATAAAAGGATCAGTAATTTGGATAAATCAAAAATTTCCTAATTGTGCGATCGTGTACTTTACACACGAGCTTCCATAATGTGACACTTAGATAACCTAAAAGTTGTACAATAATGGCTATTTACTTTAGTGGTCGTAGAAAAAATATTATAAACATTATCTTTATTGCACGAGATCTGTGCAGTCTACTTACGAGTAGTGCATTCCAAACAACTAGAATACAATGGTTTTTATTTTCGATTAAAAATTGGCAATGCTAGAAAAATGAGGTACAGATTTCATACTTCAGTCATTTCAAGTCAAAACGCGCCAAACAATTGAACTGTATTTATAGTAATTTAAAATCAGGAGCCAATCAGTCATTTAAATCTAAGTATTTACCTCATATAACTATAGAAGATGACCTGATTAAGCTCCCTATCCACGTGACTGGCTTTAGCCTATCCCTTTATTATTCTCCGAAGCTGTGTTCTGTAGGTTGAGTCGATGCAAATGTTCCTACGAGTGCAGTTGGTGCTCGGCTCGGGTTTTTATTTTTTGATTAAAATTGGCAATGCTAGAAAATGAGCTACAGATTTCTTACTTCAGTCAGTTCGAGTCAGAACACGTCAAACAATTGAACCAGCTTTGTACTAATTTAAAATTGTATCAATCGGGAGACAAACTGTAATTAGCCAAAATAGAAGCCTCATGTAAATGATTGAACATAACCTGATTAAGCTCCCTATCCTCGCGACTCGTTGTAGCCTGTCCCTGTATTATTCTCCGATGCTGAGTTCTGTAGGTAGAGCCGATGCAACTGTTCCTACTTGTGCAGTTGGTGCTCGGCTGTGGTCGTTGAACTCAGGCGACCGCACCGCTGGCCCAGCAGACGAGGCTAGAGTTGGCGGCAACGTAGGAAGGCAGAAACACTAGATGTAGGTTAGGTGCAGACTCACACATGCCGCTCAGAATGGGATGCATGTTGTCAATGTGGAAATTGCCTTGGGTTTGTCACATATATTAAAATATCTCTTATACCCAGTATAAACCCGACAAAAGATAATGATCATTAACAGTTAATACTCAATTTAGTTGCCACGTATTATATGATTATTTAGGTACTCATCATTTCAAACTTCATAAAGTGGAAAGTGTCATCACAAGTCGAATGACAGTTGAGTTGTTGATGTTGAGGTTAATGTTGATTTCTAGTTAAATTATTCTTATTTGGGTTGACGATTGACAATGAAGTAAAGTGACATGGATAATACTCTAAATCTAGAAACAACTACGGTGTCTTCAATGACTCTCTATCTTCTTTTTCGTCAAAGGTACATTGCATTTTCGCATGTGCAAGAAATTTCAAGTAATGTCCGTGTGTCTGCATATTTTTTTAATGAACATTAACTTTAATTGAGAATTTACCTAATAGTCATTATTTACACCGTGTGTCCCCGATATTACTAAGTCTTTTTATATGATCTATAATTTACTGCGAAATGTATCTTCTCAGTGACCTCATGAAATTGTAGGTTAGGTAAAGACACACACATGTTGCACAGAATAGGATGCATATTGTGAATGTGTCAATTTAGTTGGGTTTGTCACGTATATTAAAATATCTCCTACACTGACTTTTCATATGGTTTGTATTTTACAGCGGAACGTATCTTTACAGTGGCTTCATGAAGTTGTAGGTTAGGTAAAGACACACACGTGCCGTATAGAATGGGATGAATATTGTGAAAGTGTCAATTTCAATGGCTTTGTGACATAAATTAAAGTATTTCTTTCTCTGACTTGTTGTAAGGTCTGTATTTTACTGCAGAACGTATCTTCTAAGTGGCTTCATGAACTAGTTAATGTTAATATTCGCATAATTTTACTCACATTTCTCAGTATATCTTTGTTTTCCTTATTTGGCTATTCTATTTTCACAAGTAAACTGAAATACATCCATTGTCGTTGCTTACTTACCTCGAAAGGTAATTCTTGAGTTATTTTTACGAGCTGAAGAATTGTGTTAAATTGAAAATGTTGCGTTTGTAAGTTTTTTTTTATAAAACAACATGTTAAAGAAACCTCAATTTAAAAGGATAGCACATATTTCCAGAGGTAGTTCTTTTTGCCACTAAAAAAACCCCAGCTCAACTTATCTCACTTTAAACGAAGATGAGGTAAGGCGGATAACTAAAAAAGTGCTACAAATTATGATATTTAGAAAAGATTAATATTAGATAATCATTTGTGACACAACATTACAAAATAAAGCAGGATGTCATATACTGAATGTAGAGCAAAGGTGTCTAAAACGATCCCTTAAAGAAGGAATTGATATAAAACGTACATCCCTATTAATTTATTTTTAACTAGTTTTCGTAAACTTTCAGGATTGGCGTGAATTAAATTTAGGTACCTCATTATCCATAATTTTAATATATATTGTTTATTGGTTTCAGGATATTAAGCTTTTGTGTACATAGACAATAGCCACAAACCATTGTCTGTATAAATTTAATTTATGAATATTTAGGTATTAGATTCCACTCACTTCAAGTCGGAGTGCACTAACCACATGAGTCACCGATGCCCGTTATGAACGAAGTTTTGAGAAAACCGATTGTTGAGGATTTTAGATGGTAAGTTAGTAGAACCACAAACCGTTGAGATTTAAAAGCCATGTTGAAAAGCCATAAAAATAGCTGTGAACGGCAGGAACTAGTAATAGCAGTAATATATGTCATAGTAGATAATTTTGCACGCATAACCTTCAATTGAAAGTTTCTCCTGCAGAGTCATTCACCTACAGCTCTAACGAAGTCTAACGGTGCAGTAAGTACAGAGCTGGGCGCAGTTGCAGTGTAACATTAACATCCCAGTACAACATAACCACACTGTCTGCGCTGCCCGCCATCTTGTAATAACTCAATCAATTAGAGGTTATGTAATGAGAAAGCACTTCCTGTTTCTGACTAGCCGTAGCCATACCAACAGATCCGTTGCCATGGTGATGGATTGCTCATGATTACACGGCGATTACCGCCCTGATACATTGCAAAGGAATCTGATCAACTCTGGAGTTTCACAGACAGACGAATTAACTGCAGGTCATACAAATAATAACACGTGTAAAGCATACATCATAATGATATAAGTCCATTTCTAATATAGTTCTTGTCATGCTTATTTCTTTCACTTTTAAATACCTAACATTAGGAAATTGTGAACATTTGAATATCTAGTTAAACGTCACTCAAGTCAAAGAAAATAGACTTCTATCATGCATATAACTGATTACATGTTTAGCTTTTCATGGTCTGCAGATTCATTTTATTTTTATAATCAGCCTTCTTCTTACCATACAAATTTTCTACTAAAGTGATTAATTCTCATCGTTCATTTTCTACCTCAAACAAAGCGTCATGCAATAAATAAAAACACGTTTTTCCCAACCCTCTAGTAGAATTTATTTGTACTAACACGAAGTTTACCGAATTGCATCGAACATGCACGAAGATAAAAAGTTCATTTCATCGTCAATTACTAAACTGTACAAATATATACTTTGTGCTCTGTGTTTCTTATAAATGGATACATAAATTTCTTATGTTTTATGTGATAAATCAGTGGTTCTCAAAGTGGGTGTAACGGCACCTTAGGGTATCTTTTATTACTTGTAAGGGTGTCGTAAGCGTGATGTTAAATTTAGCATAGTAAGTATTTTATTATATACTGATATCAAATGCTTGTCCAAAGAATGAGTACTGAATCGTGTTTACGTATTAATAATTGTGAATTGTGAAAAATATATTTGAAGAATTGAATAAAGTATGTAAAAAATAAGAGATAATTAAAATCGTCTGATTTAATTAGAATTTTTAAAGACAAGATAGAATTTTGGAAGTTGAGGCAAGTTGGAAATGTTTACAAGAACATCTAAAATACTTATTATCACTAAGAATACAGATTTTCTACTATTTTCGAGATAAATATATTCATAGTTTTGACTTGATACGTTGCGAATGAAATATTCTGAATTTTATTAGAATCCTTTTGGATATTTATTCAGAATCAATTTTTTAGTTCAATTTTTTAACTCTTGTGAGCATGTGACCTAAGATTTCTAAGTTTGAAGTCGATAGAACATGAAATGCGAGATGTTTGTCCAAAATACACCCAAATATAAAGGAATTATGTAAATTACATCTAGCTCATGAATCACCTGTTTTTAAGAATAATAAAATGTCTTTAAAATTTTATGCACGTAATGTTGGGGTATCGGAAATTTTATATTATCTCTTTAAATATACACATGAAATTTGTGACAAAGATTGGCTCATTCAGTAACTGATAATATTATCTGTGAATATATTTATTTATAATAACTTTTTCTAAAATTGTTTGAACAGATAAGAAATTCCGTTGTCCATATTTTTCAAAATGGATATTCCACAACTTATCTATAAATCTCGTTATAAATTATGTTTATCTCTAAATTGCTTGAAATTATAATCTGAAGTAGGCAGTGAAAAAACAGATAACGGTAGCAAAAAATGAACAGTTATTTAGTATATGTCAAAAATAAAAGGCTGGACTTGTACTTTTACTATAGTGAACGTTAGTTTTTATGCTTGGTAACCGTTACGGCGCCTTTTCATATTTATTTCACATTTCACGGCCTTTGAAGGCCCCGGGCTCTCTAAGTCACTAACCATTCCAGATAGATAAATTGCTTTATAGAATATAAGGAAGTTGTGAAATCTGTTGCATGCGATTGCAATGCCAATTAATATGCATTGCACATTGTTGTACTCGACTCACTTTTACAATCATTGGATAATACTCTATAAACATTCGTATCAGTTGCGTGTTACACTACGTTTATGTCATCATCCTACACAAAATAAGATAAATCATATTTAATATCCTTAGTTTCAACAAATTTGTAAAAGTGTATTCAAATGATTCCTTATCTGCTATAGGCAATTTGTCCAAACAAAATGCAAGTATAAATTGTTATGAGTCAGGTAAAGTTTACTTCTACATGCTGCGACTAAAATTCTCCTAAAGTTATGACGGTTATTATTATTATAGTTATACGAAGATATTTGTATTTAACTTGTGCTTCAACCTAAATTATTGGAACTTGAAGACATCACTTGAAGATGATTAAGTCTATTTGAGTAGGGTAAGTTGGAGAGACATGGTCCGGTAGGAGAGATGAATTTTTGGTCTTAAAAGTACATTAGTGATATTTCTCATAAAAATGTTGATTTTGTTGCTTGAAAATTAATGCACTCAACACTGAATAACCCAAGATTTACTTCAAAAATTGCCAAATTTGTACCTTATATACTTAATTAGTTAGTTTAAACTAATTATTTATGTACATACTTCATAAACATATGCATAAGACTTAACCTAACCTAAAAATGTGTCCATTTAACCTCTGCTCTGAGGAGAGAAAGGCCAGAAGATTTTTATTGTTGAGAAGATTAATTCAACCAATAAACAGGAAGAAATTATTTGCACATAGATAGATAGACGATCTAGTTGCTATTCCATGTATTCTGACGAATTATTGGTAAATGGTTACTTAGAAACTGATGTGTAATTTATGGACGCTGTTTGCATGAGGAATGTACCACGTATGACAAATGACAACAGTCTGTTAACCAGTTCATCTCCTCATAGCCTTGGTCCCTCTCACCTATATAGTGAAGAAGAGTTGGACTTTGTGAACCCGAATAAAATATTTATTTATATCACTTCTCACAATAATTGCCAATACTGCACATGTGTGAAGTTACTCTTTATGACGTTACCATATAGTTCTTTATACCTATTAGCTTTCGTGCATGTATTTTTGCTCTTCAACATTTAGCAGTTTGGTCGTAGAAAATGTATAATGTGCCACTAGTGCAGAATCACCTATTTCTCACCTTGTGTGATTCCAGCACTCGACTTCGTCTCGTACCGAAACTTTCACATCTCTTGGAAAATATACTATTTCATGTATCTCTGTTGGAATTTAAATTTATGTTTGAATTTATTGTAATTTCGTTTCAGTTTTAGAGGTACATATAACAAGGACAATATGGTCGACGAAAGTATCCTTTATCGAAATTTCCATAAAACTGTAATCTGCTTATTCTATATCAAGTTTCAAATATCGTTTTCTACTTCTATATTCTCATTTGGCTTAAAGATGACTTATGCGACTGCACTATAGCAACTGGTAATTTGATTCCTGCCATTGTGCCACTCCGTGATGATCTCGCTGTCCATCAGAGCCCATCAGCTTGGAACAATGTCATTTATTTACCTAACTCAATTTGCTTTGTTCCGTGTGTGGCGATGAAACAATAGCCAGTAGGCAGCGAGTGCTGGATCCCGGTCTTTGTCTTCTCTAACGGGAACTCCGAACTAATTACTAACACGAATAATAAACCCCAGTACAAGGTCACCTTCAGACCACATCCACACGTTATTCACGAGTCAAACAAAAAACCTATAGCTATCATACACTAATCACGGAATTGTAAAATGTATCTCTCAAAGGTGTTGCCTCAATGTTTTGACTACCTTGATAACGTGAAGAAATTGTTGTGCAATTGTCTCAACGATTAGTAGACCAAATTCATCTCACTCATAATATGTTTACCCTCATTTTTGTAACACGGATGGGTGATGATGCTATGATGATTAACAGAATGACTTAGATGACACAAGGTTTATTTACAATTCACAATTAAATTATATAAAGCTATATATATATATATATATATATATATATATATATATATATATATATATATATATAAATATAAAGCTTTAAAGATACGTATTGTCCACAATCGTAGGTTAAAATGTGAGAAATCATTTCTCACAGTATTTACCAACACTGCGCATGCGGGAAGGTACTCTTTGTGAGGTAACGTGAGCCACATTGTTTTTTATGTCAAAGAGCTTTCGGGTGTGTATTTTTATTCTGCAACGTTTAGCAGTAGGGTCGTAGAAAAAGTATAGTATGCCACTCGTGCAGAATCACCTATTTCTCAACTTGTGTGATTTGAGCACTCGACTTCGTCTCGTGCCGAAACTTTCACACTTCATAGTAAATTTCCTTAATGACTGTGTGACATCTTAATTTGTTGGATAAGAGGATAAAATATATTTAAGTATTCCAATTTTTATCTCTCCCATATTTAACGCTGATGTAAAGTGTTAGTCTCTATCATAACTAAAATGGAGAGAGCAGCAGAAAAATTTGAACTGGAATTGTAGATCTAGCTGATGAAAATAATAAATTAAAATTACTATAATGGGTGTTTAATATTAATTGGTGTCATTATACTTTCAAATAAGTACCCCGTATAAATTTTCCTCCCCTAACCTAATTCCTTGTGAGCTCAGGGATGACTCCATAACCAAGTAGCATGTGCACCCCCACCCTCAGACTAGACAGGGACGCTGTAGAGAGAGAAGTCTGATTTGCATACAAACTGCAGGCAATGCAGCCAGATTAGTCCACTGTGAGGGAGGGGGTGATGGGAGTAGCTACTGTAGGATTAACCGATAAGGGATGAAAAGATTCCCAGATAAAGGCAGTTGGTAAACAAAGTTAAAGTTATGGACAATATGGAAAAAGTTTTTAATGGGATTACTATACTGATGTTTCGTGATAAACAGTATCTTTATCAATGAAAATAAAAACAAATATTCCTGTATGGTGCAGTATTCTTATGACGAACAATGAATTGAAGTCTGTTACAATCCTAGGAACGTTCATTTGTTCCATTATAATTTTTACTTGTATTTTATTGGTATTGTTTGTGAGCCTACAGCCTCTGTAAAAGATCTTTTATTTGAATTAATATTGGCGAAGTTGGGATTTGAACCCCAGATCTCACACTAATAGTCAGTCCAATTCGTAACACGCTAAACAAGTGAGTCATCGCTGCCCGTTAAATGCCCCATTATATAATCTTGTTGATTTATTTACATAAATATTACCCTATTTTCTATTCGGATCTGAGCAGATCACCAAAATCATTTCAAATGGATCTTTCTGATCCACCTCGGCGAGTGGATTACTTAAATCAGTACACGTTGTTTCAAGAATAGTAAATTGATCTCATGAAATAGAATGAAAAATATGTGATCTAAGTTGAAAAGTGTATGTTAGATATAGTAATGAGCGAGACTCACCGCAAATGAGTCATCACGGCTGACCTGTTTTGTCAGGTAGTCGCGTTAAAAGTCAAGTGGAATAGGAGCGACGCCGCTATTGTTTGGAATTTTTATAGAGCCCGAAAGGCTCTGGAATGTTCGAGATTAATTGGTGGCAGGTATATAAAGGTCGCGTCGGGCGACTCAAAAGAAATCAGTATTGGTCAGAGTTGACAGAGAGTCACTATTTCATAATCAGTTATAAATTCGTAAGAACAATCGAATAACTGTCATAGTTTGCGTTTGATGTTTGTTGGAACATACTCTTTGTACTGCGCTTGAGTCGTTTCAAACTAATTAATTGGTTGGAACAAACAATATAGACAAGATATGCAATAATTTAATTATCATCTTTTTGAGCATGCGTAGAATTTGGTGTGACGTGACAATATAGAAAATTGATTACAAATTAATTAATATATTTTGACCTCTTTTTAAATATTGCATATTGTTTATATTCAATATGTTAATTCTATCTATAACAAAACTTAATAAATGTAGATTCGTGTGAAGTTATGATTTTATTGTCCATGAATCAAATGTCAAAGTATTTTGGTGTTAAATAATTCATGACCGTAAACAAAAAGCCTCAATACATCTCTTAGCGTATAAAAATGCAAATAATCCACCCCTGTATAACGAATTCAAACTCGGAGCGATAATTCTCAACAGTGTATTCATTACAGGACCGTATCTATAAAGTTTAATGGCCCACTTTCTGCCGGGAACTTATAAATATAATTTTATTACATCCCACGTGGCGGCGACTTTACCGACCGAGACCGTCCGCCGGTAAGGCAGCGAGTGATGTTACCGATTGCGAGCGGAGATACCCGAGAATGCACCGACCCGACTAACTTTTGATGGTGTAGGGACTGTTGATGTTGGTTTGTTTCATGAAATGAGATCGTAGTTGCTTTTGTAATGTAAACGTGGTTTATTGATCGTCTTTTGTCCCCGAGGAGGGATGTTTCAACTGTTTTATTTACGTGGGAAATGCAGTTAAGTGGGTGCATTTGTTTTACGGAGAACTAAAAGTTTAATTAAAATAATTCAGAGCTATTTTAAAGAGAACTACTATGAAGATTGCATTTATTCATAATTCAGTTTTCTACTTAACTATTCTCTATTTTCACACATTTAATAAATAAATAATTCTTGCATTAATATCACTACGTAGGCGGTTTTTCTTCGGTTACTTTGCTTTTACTCTACTTGTAGTATATACAGGGTGTCCATATTTCATCGGCCATCATTGGAATTTCTGAAACTATAATAGCTACGCTTTCGGTTAAATGGGAGTTATTGTGCACATCTAGGGGGCGATATTAAGGTCCTTGCTATCCCAAAATTCCCCATAGGTCATGAGAAAATAGCGGAAAACTGTTTAAAATATGAAATAAGTTTTCCGCTATTTTCTCATGACCTATGGGAAATTTTAAGATAACAATGACAGGGTTAAAATCGTCCCTCAAATACGCACAATAAGTCCCATTTAACCGAAATCGTAGCTATTATAGTTTCTGAGATCCCAATGGAGGCTAATGGAATATGGACACCCTGTATATATATTTTAAATTATTCTACAATGTGATTATTCCTGACGAATGCACTATTATATACTGTAAGGATTAGAACTTCATTTCTATTAAATTAACTTAGTAAAAAGACTCGCTGAACGCACTAATCCTAAAGCCCTCAAACAAAATCCTAATTCCTTTTGACAAAAACATCTTGCTTTATAGGCAATAACAAAAGACTATCTCCTCCAATAAAATTAATTCCACGACCCTAGCAATATCTAGCAATGACGTCAGCACGTGCACAGAAACAAAACACTATCTATGGCCCCTTTTAGCTTCCCGTTAGGGGAGAACGATGAATGGGCACCATACAGACAATAATTACAGAACTGGCCAATTTTGGTAAGTTGGCTCTGGTGTAGAATTATGATATATAGAACATAGATATACGCTTACCGTATACAGGGGAGGATTTGGGAGAATTTTTAGTTGAAAATTGTACACATACCTGAAACAAAGAAATATAAATTAGAATTCAATTTGGTGAAAATTAATCTAACGTTAAATATTTTTTAATGACATGAATTTTGATGAAATTTTATTTTATTCATATTTGCCTATATTATTAATTTTTTGCTAAAAATGGTTGCTTCATCTACAAATGGATCAAATTAAAAAAAATTCTCAAAATTTGAGACCCCACTTTTTTATTTTGAACGACAACATATAGGGTGATGACTGGAACATCCGAACATAGGGATTTAACTTGTTAAGTTATATTTTCGTATCGTATCTCTTACGGTTTTCGAGATCGCAATGTTTAGCCTCTTAAATAGGACAACTATATATATTCATTTCTGTGTGCCAATATAATTTAAACAGTACTTCATATCAAGCTGACCAATTCTAAAATCCCATAGTATGTTTCACCAACAATTCCAACAGATAGCAGTAAAACATTAACTTTCATTTAAGGCCCATTCACAAATCAGAATTAGTTTTAATTTTATGTTTCACGTTTTAGTTTTAGTGACCTTGTAGCATTGGTTTCTGATACAAGCATTCACAAATCAGTATTTAGTTTTGGTTTTAGCATAGAACATTGCAAACACCAAACTTGGTTTTAGTTTTATATTTTATATTTAAGAACGAATCAATAGGAAGGAAGCAATATTATGAATAATAAAAAAATATTAAGTGCAGTTTTATTATTAAAACTGTATAACGATAAAAAAAATATAGAAGATGGTGGGTGTACCGATTTCTTTAATCTGTGTCTTTATTTGCCAATAGGTGTCACTACCTACTAAAACCACGACTAAAACATGATTTGTGAATGCTACTGCAGATTGCCGTAAAACATAAAACATAAAACTACCACTAATTTTGATTTGTGAATAAGCCTTTAGAGTTGAAGAACGAGGACTAAAGTGTACATGTTTTGGGGAACACAAAGACATGATTGAAATGGGCAACTAATGCGGCAACTTTGCCCCAATTTAACAGACTACGTATCTCTTACGTTTCTCAAGATCTCAATGGTTAGCCTATTAAAACGGATACCCTGTATTTATATTTATTCTCATAGAATATTTATTATCCATTTCTATGTATTTTAATTTAAATAGCACTTCATTTCAAGCTGACCATTTCTAAAATCTCGTAGTATGTTTTCCCAACAATTCCAATAGATGGCAGTAAAGTATGACTTGCATTGTGAGTTGAGGAGTGAAGTGATAAAGAAATTGAATGTGGGGTTAAGCGGCTGTAAATGCTCCGAGTGTTTTATTATCCATAAAGCAGAGGAATGGATCCGCTTGTAGTTTAATGGACAGCGGCAAAGTGTCCATCGCCCAGACAGTTAATGTCCTTGAAGCAGCTTGGTCCTTAGTCCTGATTTAGGGACAGCGACAGAGACAATTAACATCTTCACAAACATTAAAAGGGTATATAGCACCTTATCTGTCTTTAAAAATTAATGATCTAATTGTATCTCAGAATATGGGACAGTAAACAAGATCAGGAATTAAAACTGAGGCAAATTGTAAGACACAAGTAGTGCAACTATAGAAGAATAGTTCTATAGTTCGAAATAATACGAAAGTAAATAAATTGAGCAATTATACGAGATATTAAAGTATATTATTAAATAAATAATAAAAGTAATATAGGGAATTACAATAAGTAATAGCTCAAAAATGTAGGACAATTGTTAAACTGGGGCAAATAAAACCAATCAATAATAAATATATTTTGAGTTAAATAATAATGGTATTAGAAACAAGATAAATATTAGAACAATAATGTGAGGCACCTAATAGTAGTTAGATAAACAGGAAAAAATACTGGACCTAATAAATAGGTATAGTACGACAAAAGATCTCAAGTTGACGTTTAAATTGTTTTATGGTTGTGGTATCTATTCAAAGTTTTGCTCCAGGTACCCAGCTAAGCACTGGATTTGGAAATCCCAAAGTAATATTAGCATGCCTAACTTAATATAGATGGATTACTGTACGACATGGCAATAACTAGACAGGGATGTATTTAAAATTTTAATACCGTTAATTTCTTAGCAATAATCATTATCTTCGTGGAATTGCAAACAATTTTTGCATAAAAACGAAACTGCTATAACATAATGTTCTTATTACCAAGAGTACATCAACGTTACTACAACTTGTGACAATTATTAGAGTATTTTTCATAAAACATGGTATTAAAATTTTAAATACATCCCTGTCTAGTTATTTCCAGGTTGTACAGTAATCCATCTATATTAAGTAAGGTATGTTAATATTACTTTGGGATTTCCAAATCCAGTGCTTAGCTGGGTATCTGGAACAAACAGTGTATTCTAATGGATTTCGTACAATTCTATACCCTATAGCAAAACGCATAAAGGTTACATTACTTTCAATTCTTTCACTCAGGGAAAAACTTTGAATAGATACCACAACCATAAAATAATTTAAACGTCAACTCGAGATCTCTTGTCCAACTATATACGAATAGTCTTTTTGAGATGTTAAAAAACATTTTTTAAGACAAATAAATAGAGCAATTTATGAGAACAAGTTATATAAGAATTATCGAATTTAATAAAATTTAAACAAATTTTAGAATAAATAGAGCACACTGTCAAATTAATAGACAAGTAATTAAAAACATATGTCTCACAAAGTACCTCTATCAGTAATTTTTAAATGAGAGTAAATTGAAATATACACAGGCATTTATAGTTAGTGTAGAAAGTGCACTAACCATTTAATTTTGAAACAAGACTGCAGTATTAAACGCTTTAATTATAAGCGTTTGTTAAAGTTTTAGTCTTTGTTTACTTATCTTTTTCTTGCGATAAGCCGAAAATTAAAGTCCCCACAAAGAAATCCCCATCCGTGACGTCATGAAACATGGCGATGTTCACAAAACAACAGCACAGATAAAAATATTATTACAGCAGTTTGTCTGTGCGGTGGAGCGAGAGCGACGCGTTGCCAGGCAACAGTTACCAGGCGGGGACGCCATGGCTGGCGTCAGCAGACGCCCGTTGCTAGGCGACGCCGGCGTCCCGACCCCAACTAATCCGGGAAGAATTGTTGACAATGGGGGACGTTACGGATCGCATAAAAAGGGAAATTTGGGGAATTGAATTGAAATCTTGACCCGTATTTCACGCAAATGGAGCAAGGAAGAAATTGTGATGGATGGTGCAGTTTGCTTTACTAACTTGCCACACCTTATTTTAACAACATTTTTATAGTTATACAGTTGGTAAACGTAGAGTGTCTATATTTCATCAATCATATCTATAATTGTATGTTTACAACTGAACATACCTTTATTGACAAAACAACTTCAAAATATGTTACTTACAATCATATATCATATAAGTTTGGTAAATAATGCATGATTATTGACATTTTTTATTGTTATCGTGAATAGAGTCCTAAATCATTGTTGAAATATTACTCTTTTACAGAAGAATATAAAAATATACAATTTTTTTTAACGAGCGTGACTCATCGCAGTCAGTCATCACGGCTGACCTGTCTGGGCAGGTAATCACGCTAAAGGTCATGTGGGTCAGGAGCAATGCGGCTATTGTTCGGGAATTGTAAGTGACCGAAATGCTCTGGAATGTTCTACAGATTAATTGGCGGTAGGTATATAAGGGTCGCGTCGGGCTGATAAAGGGAGTGTGCAGAGTCACTGAAGAAAGTCAGTGTATAACAGCGACATATAAATTAGAAATAAATATAGGTAGTTGGTGATGTGAGTACATAGTTGTTGATATAAATATCGTATAAATAAATACTGCGTAGTATTAAGTGTTTAAATAAATGTTCCTAGTGTTTATGTCTTTATAAATAACTATTATTCTTAAATTAGTGTATATATTTGTTTATTCATAGTGTTACTAATATTTATTATCTTTTTATAATTTATTATTTGTTTGTAAAACTTTGTTATACAAATATTCGCATTTCAATTATTATTTTTTTGGGTAAGGAATAATTGCTATAATCGCATCCGATGTATTTGCTTCTGTTTTGTAGAAATTAAAGCGAATATTGCATTGAACTGTTAAAAATTTGTTTGAATCAAAAGAATTTTGATTTTGTTTCTAAAGAACACTTGACCGAAATTGACTTATTTTAAACTTAATGATAAAAGGTACCTTATGGTTAGTGACATCATCAGAATGATTAAAACAAACGAATAATTATTTATTTGTATTTACTGATCATCATGGCATAAGCTAAAATAAAAATATTTGTTTTTTATTTAATTTCACAGTTCAACAGACCGAAGTCCAATTACAGAACTAGGAACCTACAGCTTACAGTGGGATCCGATCCACTTAGACACACCGGTATTTATTTTAGTTTCCAGATTTGTAGTCTCTGGGATTTGAACCCACTCAACGACTCAAACTAAGCCAACAAGTGTTTAAATAGGTCAGTATCGTTGGTCGTGGAAGTGGCAGTTCCTCTTTAACGTCTCGTGGCGCTGGGCGTCTGCGGGCCGCGGGGGCGGCTGGAACGCAGCCAAATGACCGCGTGGGAGGCGGTATGAATAGATGAATGTGAACTGCTTGTGGAATTTCACAAGGATTGATGGCTTGTTAAACACGGAATTTATCCACTAAATAAATACACCACTCATGACCAATCAAAACAAATGAGAGCTTCAACTTATTCGAAAAAGGCACGTTGTTTTCTTTATGAATCAATAGTTAATGTGATTATGATCTTTTTCCAGAAATATTTAAATATCTGTGATTGTACAATGAACGTCATTTATAACAACCTCGTTTATATAGAAAATTCACTTATAACGACGAAAATGCAAGTTAGTGATAGGTCTTCGCTATGAATTAATTACTAAATTAAGGCCAGATCAGATACACCGTCTTATATCGGTCTACAGGATAGTTTTTTTTATAAATAAATATTTTCCAGACATTACCGTTCGAGTAACTCAAGCTAGCGTACATAATACCGACTTTTCGAAATCTCTTTGGGAGCAAAATTTCTTATAATGACCAAAATTAAAACATAAAATTACAAGGAGAAAGAAATACTAGAGCAAACACTTTAGAATGCACTAATTCTAAACTAAAACTAGAGCACAATCCAGAGCAGTCAAAACTGTGTGCTCCGGTTTCAGTAAGCCAAGAATTAGAGCTAATATTTCAAAACGCTATAATTCCTAACCAGTCGAAACTGCTCTGGTTTCAGTTTCCTAAGAAATAGAGCAAACATTTCTGAGTGCTTTAATTTCTGACCCACTGAAACCAGAGCACAATCCAGAGCAACTAAATCTACTCTAATTTAGCTGGCCAAGAAATAGAGCATACGTTGAAGCTTGCTCCAATTCCTGGCCGACTAAATTAGACCACCTTCAGGGCGCAAGATATCCTGGTAGGTGTGTAGCCAGACCACCAGGCGGAGTAGAGAGCCGAAGGGTGTGCTATCGTCCTAGGATCTCTGGTATATCCTGAGACGCGCATTATTACCGGTCATGTGGATTCGTATTGGCTGATATTCAATCTGTAATTGTGGCTGTACCAGTAGAAATTTTAAAATCATTTGTACTCATAGGTACTTTGATGCTAGGAATTTATTGGTAATATTTTTAAAAGTGTAATTCACACCTATTTTACAGTAGTAGTCTATTACTTAAAAATAGAAAGATGTACAATAATTCTTTAAAATAATAACAATTCAAGGATTTATTCCCCATGGAAAATTTCCCTTGGGGGCATGAGGCCCGATGCCCCCATGTGCCTAGGCCATCCAAATGTGAACCATATACCTTTTCTTGCTTGAAGGTTTTGAATCTTACAAAGTGAGATATTTATCTTCTTGTAATTCTCACAGATAATATCGTCCTAATTAGATATTTAACAGTAATTCACTTTGGATGTTGTAGAATAGTAATGCAATTCAAATGATGAATTTTTAATTGCACTGTAAATAATGATTGTTGATATGAGTTTGATTTTTTTAATTGTACTATGTCATTGGAAGCTTTATGTATACATGTTGAATGCATGTATTTAACTACATGAACGTCAATTAGTGTAAATAATTTTTCAATGTACAAAAACAAAATCTGTCATTGAATGAAAACAGTAATTATCTATCGATTAATCCTCTCGTAATTTATTTCTATCACCTCATCGGCTATTGTATTGTATTGTATGTATATGAGGGTTTTTTTAAGCGTTTTGTCGCTTTTTGTCAACGCGACCTAGAAGATCTATTGTGACAGCCCTTACTTAGTTTTCCGGAAGTAGATCCAGATTTTTGGTGAAGCCGATTAGGCCTCAAGTACCTGAAGTACTTGTTTCGTGACATGTTTTACTTGCATTTTAGTGATGCAGGTTGTCAGCCTACAGTCTCTGCAAGGCCAGCACACACCGAGCCGTTGTGCGGCAACCCATCCAATTGGACAGGGCGGGCTATGTTGCTTATCTACACGATCAGACAAGACACGCCACAACCACACAACCGTACTGGCTGACCCTCATCGGCTAACTAGTCCACTCAAATTAAAAAGGCATTACATTAACAATTTATTTGTCCATCCTGTCAAGGTTGTTATTAATTACCAATTTAGCTGTGTGGAAAACAAGTTAGAGAGAGTTAAACTTTTCTTTAATTGGGTATTACAGCAAACGTCATTGTCAAACTCAAAACACTTCATTGTTCGCAAAGTCCTATTTACAACAAACAATCCCACTTAACTAAAGCCCCAATTACACTCGGCAAATCCTCGAGGTACAAAGAAGCGCGGAAAGCTCCGAGCTTCGAGCTGCAGACACGCTGAAGCTCAAAGCTGCCGCCATCACCGGGTAATTACTCACTCAAATCTAACGCACAGAAAACGGATTTATACGAGCTTTTAATAGTTTCCAAGGTAGGCGGCGATAGAATTCGACAAAATTGTATTAAAAACGTTTTTACTTTGTATTTAAAAACAAAAATTGTCACAGATGTTCAACCCTAAGACTTATTTACGATAAGAGTATTTTTTAAAAAATACCACCTTGAAATAAATAAATACTCTCAAACCAATTAGTCTCCGTACACCAATAAAAGAAAAAAGTATTTTATTCTGTTAAAGTTCTTTAATGAATATGTATACACGACATAAATTTTCTTTTACATTCTTTGAGCGTCTTGTTTTACACATTTTTGAAAATTATTCAGAGATGTTTAATGGGATTCATAGCTGGAGACTGTGGGGGCGTTTTTAATTGTTGTCTACAATTGTACATTAACTATTCTAACAGTTTACATGTAGTATATTTGAAGTCATTACCTTGTTGAAAGATATAAGAATCCCTTAAATTCAATTTTTCAGCACATTTTCCAAATTCTCTTTTACAATATTCAAATAACCCAATTTCCCATCAATAAAAATTAAGTTTCCTACCCCGTCTGCACTCATACAGCCCAATGCAACCACAGAAACTCTTCCATATTTCATTGTTGAGCATATTTATTTCTTTCTATTTGTTCATTATTCCTTTTCCAAACAATAATTCCCTCATCTGATCTAAAAAGGTTTGTTTTGGTTCATCTGAAAAAATTAATGATTTCCAGAAGGTTTTGGAGTGGTTTATATATTTCAAAAATAAAGCGCAAATATATGTGTACGGAGACTAGTTGGTGTGAGTGTATGTCTTTCATCCATTAGTAAAAAATGTAGTAATAATTTTATTAATAGCTTAATTTTAAAAAATCAATTAATTTTAATCATGAATAAATTAAATTTCGTATTGAAAAAGTAATTGTGTTCAAGTTTTACAATTTAAATGTTATTGGTTCAAATTCAGCTTGGGTATGTATGTCTTTTATTCTATTATATATCAGCTGTCTGATATTACCTTAGTAAAAAATATAAGAGATGTGTTAGTCGGAAATTGGACAAGGTATAACATCAAATGAAACTCAAGATGTTGTTAACGCTTCGGTTTTTATTAAACCATCTTCAGAACTTACACAAAAGTTAAAAAGTATTCTGAAAAGTATTACAATACAATAATTATTACAGAATAAAATAAGTACATACCGTATTACATCTTTCAGGTAAACTTATTCGTTTAAACAGAATTACTTAAAAGTACTACAAAATTTGAAGTAGTAATAACCTGAGAAATGTAATACGGTATGTACTTATTTTATTGTTAACATTCTGTAACAATTATTGTATTGTACTAGTTTTCAGAATACTTTTTAACTTTTGTATAAGTTCTGAAGATAGTTTAATAAAAACCGAAACGTTAACAACATCTTGAGTTCCTTTTGATGTACATCTTGTCTAATTTCCGACTAACACACCTCTTCTCATCATCCACGTTTGGACACTACAACATACTTATAAAAAATACAGTTATTGTAGTAGACCTATTAAAAAAGTATTAGACATTTCTGGTATATCCCCATATTTCATTTGATTTAATTCGTCTTGGTGTTCACCCGATTAAATTCCAACAACAGCGATCCCATACTTGGAAAAATACAATTACACTCCCCTAGTCGGCAGAAGCGTCCCAGCTGGCCAAGTGAACTCTGTATGCGGGTACGGTGTGTTGGTGGGGAGAAGTGAACTGGGCGGCCGGATCCCGCGGGGGGATATTACAGACGACAGGGGCGCACCGGAAACAGCTGTGAGGAGGCAGATGTTGGGCGAAGGTGCAACAGAACTGGAGGAATGTGGCTGCACGTGTTAGGGGGGGTGTTGGGTTATTCATTATGCACAAGTTATGTCAGCTTTAAGGATTTGCAGGTCCTTGAAGTTATAGATTAAGATGTTTCATAAATAGATATGTGCGACAGCAATCAAATTCTACACTTTAACCGAAATGTGAACTGCGATGTTTTTTAGAATATAAAATCACATTGACACGTTTCTTGCCTTCTTCTGTGTAAAATATTCTTTCTCTGTTTCGGAATTAGAATATCATATTCCAGCACGCTTATTGATGTTAGAAGGAGCTTCATTCTTAAACGATTTTTGGTTATATTTTGTTATGTGAGATTGGCATGCCTGCATTAAATACACAAAATATCTAGGCAACTGACAAAGTAATTCTAATTTACCTAGGCAACAGACGAAACAGAAATCACTGTCACCAACCTAACTATTCTATCAAAAATATCCCTTAATGGAAATTGTCAAATATTATTATAAAAAATAATGTAAATAAAAGCCGAAACAGAGAAAATAGTATAAAACATTCGTTATAGAAGGCAATTCAAGCACTCGTTCGTTCGGGCACTCGCTGCTTCGCGCTCGTTCCCGAAATTCAAACTCGTGCTTGAAAAGGTTGCCTTCTACAACTTATGTTTTAATATACTATTCTGTATAGTAGAGGCATAGATATATGAAATTCACTTTCGGATAAGCCGATTGGCCCTTATAAAGTTTTATGGGACTTGCGGTAATGTTCATTTAGGCAGGTACTTTCTTCTGTCCTATGCTGTTAAGGGCCGTACCAAAAATTTTCTTTCAAAATATTTCCTAATTATGTACTTTTAAATCTAGATTAAAATATTTAAATAATAATGCATTTTAAACCCAAGTCTTCTAATTTCAATTTGAAAATTGAGAAGAGATTAGATTAAATTTTAAACACAAATAGTTATTGACATAAATATAAGAAATATTTGGTTGTTGAAAAATAATATTATTTATATTTCGTCTTACAAGGCCATTATCAAGAACTACTAATGAATATATTTAATAGAAATTTTTTATTATTTATACATAGAAGAACAAAAGCAGAAACTAAAGATTAACTGGCTTTACAATGGTAGGAAAATATAAAAGGAATTAAAGCGGAGTGATCAACAGAGATTTGACTAAGTCAAGTTGTTCATTCATAAGATTTTTCTTTTCATTTGGATTTCCAATTATTCTATGAACTCCTTTATTAGTTATTAAAAAAATTCTTTAGAGGTACACGGTCCGTTTTGGACAAGTCATCAAATAGTTATTTGTGCTTGCAGTTTTTAATAGTGTGTGCATAAAATTGTAAATACGAACATGTGGAAATCCTAGGAATATAATTTTGTGAACGTAAGTCATGATGAAAACAACATTCGGAAAAAATAGTTCAACATCTAGCAGAAGATCAGCCGTCGACGTCGAAGAAACAGATACATAAAAATATTCTATAATCTGGATCGTTCCTGACAGTTTAATAGTTAAGTTTTATGACTTAGAAGCAATAGGTGAAGGAGCACTGTTTAAATTTGGATAATACTGGACTATTTTTTGAAACTATAAACACAACAATATGAGTCTAATAAACGTGTAATAGTTATTGTTACTGTAAACTAATAAACTAAATACATGATATTATTTGTATTTTGCATGGTCTGTGCACACTATACATCGCGCTATTATGTAAATAATAACCGTGTTTTGTTGAAAAAACAGTTTCTCCTGTAAACAATGGCGTATGAATTCCCAAGATTAGAATAAACTTCCACTTCCGGTTGGCCGACCTTCTTATCTTCTCGCCGAAGTGGTAAACATGTGCGTTGCTTGGAAATGACTTGTTTACGACTCGATTGATCCTGCTCAAGTTTTTCTCGCTTTCCGCGAAGGCTGTCTGCATAGCGTGAGGGCCTGAACTTGAAACTTTGCATAAATGGAGAGAGAGAGAGAGAGAAATAATCGGCAACAACACGCAACTTGCTTTAAATCATTACTTTTAAATAGTAGAGAAAACATTGTTTCTGACTCTGTTAAATGATGACTTGGAAATAGGATTCCCCTTCTTTCTTTTTATATATAATAATAGTTATATAAACTACAAGACACGTAAGTACATTATAACATTCGAGACGGTATGAACTGAGGCAGAGCTTGCGGAGCTGTAGTTTTAATTACATTTATATTGCTTTTAAAACAATTAAAAGTGCAGTAACATTTAGATATCTTTAAAAATTAAAAATGAGGATTTATTTAATATTTTTTTAATCAATTTCTTTTTTATAAATCATGATTTTACCAACCCTTGTACAGATGAGATTTAAAACCTAGAACATCGATCAATTCGAGTCAAAACACCTTCAAATTGTTCCACCTTTTATTATAATACGATAACATTAAATCGTTTTTCGTTAAACTTTTCTTTCTGTAAAAAACAACCCCTTAAATTACCGTGTAGTAAATACCTTTCCAATTTAATACCAACCAAAAATAATTATAGTAATGAGTAAAATTCCGCCCCTAAATTCCAGGAAGTTATAGCAGGAAATTATGAGTCATCCCCTCTTGTAACCACCTGTGTTCCCAACAGCTGTGCGTGCTCCCTCTGTACCTGACAGACAGAAGGGTTGAACAGGCTCAGGCACGTGACTTGTGCATTCCATGCAATGACCTTTCTCTGACCTTTAGGGGACACGGCCGGTATTGATCACTATACATTTATTAATTGAAATCGGTGCGTTTTTATAAACACATTTCCAAAACATATGTTCATTAAAAGTTTTGGTTGTTATAAGCAAGGTCAAACGGAATGAAAAACACACACATGAACGCAGAGGTTACTTTCCAAATTCTTGTCTTGTCTTCTTTAGTTTATTAAGATCATACATTCATTAATTGAAATCTTTGAGTTTTTACACACCCATTTCCAAAACATAAGTTGATTAAAAATTTTGGTTGTTATATGCAAGGTCAAACGATGGAATGAAAAACACATTCATAAACGCACACAGAGGTTACTTTCCAGATTCTTGTCTTGTCTTTTTCACATTTTCAAGACGAGTCAGACAAAAGTTTTATCTCGAATTATTCCAAGACCAGACAAGACCTTATTCTAGACAATTTTCAAGACTCTAGATTAACTAAGTTTAAGTAATATGATTTTTTTACTCCCACACATTATTAGGTAAATATAAAGTTTCAATAAAAATTTAAAATATTCCTAACAATTAAGATTAAAAAGATTTACTTAAGGCCGTTTTAGACTAGCATATATATATGCGACAATAAATAGTACAAGAAATGGTACATCTTTTACAAAAAATTGCTAGATTTTCACGAAGTTTTATATGATACTAATGCAATTTCTTATACGCACTTTCCTTGATTATGCCAATGTGACAAGCAAAATTAACCATAAATTCATTTACATTTAAAGTCTGCAATACTTACAACTTTGTCAGTAGTAACATTAAGTTTTTTATAACCGCATTACATTCAATAAAAATAAATAACAGTTAGAAACGAAAAAGATCACAAATTTCATATGTGCGCATGCTCACAGTCAAATTGGCTGACAGATTGAATGAAACATAGAACGTGTTGTTTTTCAGCACATTTTTGATCGTGTACAATATGTCAACCAATTTGCTGTTTAATACTAAGCCAATTTAAACTGTACGAAAAATTGTACAAGATCTTGTACAATTTATAGGTTAGTCTAAAACGGCCTTAAGAAAAACATAATCCCTATCAAATTTGTTAAGAAAAACTCAATTCTTATTAAAAGATAATCACTCATATATGTATAAATGTGTTACAGGAATTGTGAAATAAAAAGAGAACACTACTGAAGAGTTATCTCTGTCTTTTCGCAGGTGAATCTAGATCTAGAGTTTTGAAACAATTTAATCTTGTTATCTATATACAAGACTTTATGATATCTGAAGTTAGACTTACTCAAGTCTTGTCTAGACAGCAATACACAGAAGTGTATGTATTTAAAAGAAAGTTTTCGTAAAACATTCTGTGTTGCTAATTAACCTATTATGTGAGTATTGTGGTGAGCATGTTTAGTGTTTTAAATATAAAAGTAACAATAAACAATACGTCATTAATATAAACATGTTGTAAATAATGAGCGTGATAAAATCTGGCTGTAATCTACAATTTCCATTAGTTGTGACCTTGTTCGTGATATTGCCCCGAAGTACAATTAATAATCCATTACGTGTTCGGTTCCTATATGACAATCAAAATCAAATTTCCCAGCTCTATAAATAACTGAACAGTTGCTAGAGGTAAACCGTTACCAAGTGATCATAAACTAGCAACTCACACAACAAACTTACAACTTGTCTAACTTACAAACTTTGCCAACAATGAAAACACAGATTGCACGAGAATGAAAACAGATAATAGCACAACAACTACAACTTCACTCAATTATTTTACAGCATTTGTTTTGCATATTCAAACAAAACTTATATTACTTTTGTTCCAATAATTTTCAGTTAAAACGCTACTTTTTTGTAACAATAGGTTTGTTCCAACTATAAATTCCTGACGGTTTGTCATTAATTCATATATTGCGGACTGATTTTCAACCGTCAATGACAATGTCATTACTTTCAATTGTGTTGAGGTGTTATCACACGAGAATAATATCGACGACTGAATGATACCGACGACTTCGAAATCGACAATTTTGTCTTTTAAACTTTATTTAGTTCTTGTTGGTTGGCAGTATAAAATACCAAATTGTCATTTATTGTTTTTATTTTTTACTAAATCAATTAAAATATTTTCAAATTCTTTTTCCTAGTAAAAGATATAATTGTCACTTGAAAGATTTTTTTTATAAAAATGACATTTTGTTGTTTTTATTTGAATCTAGGGATATTTTTACTATTCTGCTGTCAGAATCGACAACTCTCACTAAAGTTTTCGAACAAGACCGAAAAATAATTGCTCGAAATGAGTCTAACTATCACACAAGAAATGTTGCTCGAAATGATATAATATGTCGGAAATCGACAATAAGTTGTCGATATTAAATCCCGTGTGATAACACCTATAGGCAAGTTTTAACCTGAAAATAGATCCATAAATATGGAAGGTACGTAGTGATGATTTGCTGATTTACCAATTATGATGTTATAAGTAGAATGTAATTTTGAACAACTTTGTATTCTAAATCCGCAATTTTTGAAATCTTATGGTAAAATCCTATGTTCCAAGTTTCGTTACACACACTGTATATATTAAGTTATATACAGTGCAAGTGTGTTATTGTGTTCATTTTAATGTTTTTGTTTTTTATTATATAATTTATGTTTTATTTGTTAATTGTAATGTATTTGTTTAGCTTTGATAAATACAGATACGTACATTATGATCATATTAACTGCATTCTTTTTTTATTTTACAATCACTGTTTCAGTTCATACGAGGGGTTAACCACTTCCAAAATTCTTGTACACCAAACTTCCAAATCACAAATACTTCCAAAACTTCCAAAAAACTTCCAAGACTTCCATGAAACTTCCAAGAAACTTCCAAGACTTCCATGAAACTTCCAAAACTTCCATGAGACTTACACCAAACTTCCAAAGTGGTTAACCCCTCGAGTTCATATGAAACAATTTATATCTCGAAAATTAATTTTTTTAATTAATCTAGAGTTTTGAAAATTGTTTACAATTTTCTCGTCTTGAACTATAATACGAAAGCCTTATCTTGTCTTGAAATTTCACGACAAGACTTTTGCCAGTCTTGTCTTGATAATTTAGACAAGACAAGAGTCTAGAACGTTTAGATCTAAACGATAACACTTCTAATGAAAAGGAATTTTACTATAATCCATAATCTGAGGTACAACATTCCGATGTGTAATAGGGCCTCAAGTACCTAACGTACTTATTTCATGACATGTTTTACTTGGATTTAACTTATGCAGGTAGTCAGCTTATAGTCTCTGCAAGGTCATGATGATTCCATATGTAATATTAGTAAATGAGAGGTTAGGTTGTGTGGTGACCTTTCGGAGTTCTAGTTTAGTTGGCAATTTCCTTGGAATTCAGTTTCCTTTTTTCCTGTTTGCATGTGATGTGAGTTTGTAATGACTATGCTCGAAGTAAAAAGCACAATTACGTTTTTATAATGAGCAGTATTTATAAATGAATCCCACGCAAACAGCAATAAGGAAATAAAATGTTATCTCAAGTAATGGGCTATGGTAAGCCGTGTTATTCTCCTATACCAACCATTGTTCTTGTTTTTATACACGGTACGGTCATTGTAAGTCAGAAAAAATCAAGGATACAACACATTCCACAAATTTTCCATTCAAGTAATTACTCAAGGAAAAACAAGTAAATAAATACGACTATATCACTGATAGCTTATTAAACATTGATGGATTCACCAGATCGAAGATATCGGTGTTTATTCGTTTTTTATATTAGGGCCGGTTTCTGTTAAATTAATCCTCATGGTCACCACAAATTTCGGTTTTTCAAAACCTTGTTAGCGATACCAAGACGATAAGTCTTATATATCTGAAGGAAAAACTAACAGCTAGTTTATGCTGCCGATAAAATTTTGCCAACAGGATAAATTTACGAAGTTGGTCCGAATATGGCGGAATGTAAAATGTTCTGTAGCATTTGTCAAACTTATGACAGTTTTTGATAATACTGTCAAAATATGGAATTAGTACAATGTATTTTTAAATGACGACGAAGAATAATTAATAGATTACATTACATTACATTGTAAGATGTCAACCAGGTCATTTTAATTTCTAGAGTGACCACGATTTTTCAAAAGATTTAGATTTAGTAAAAATACAGCAATGTATTTATTACAAAATGTAGTATATATTATTCGGTTTTCTACTAGCACGTAAATCAAATTAAATACTAAATTTTATTTACTAGTTCTAGTAATAAATTTAAAATGTAAACTGTGTATCAAGCAATGTCAAGTAGCTTGAAATTTAAGTCAAGCAATTCACAAAAACGTCAAGTAACTTGACTTTAACATTTACAAATATAAATTGTTATAAAATCAATAATCAAATATTAGTTTAAGAAAAAAATAATAATTAATGCAAAAACATTGATGTGTATAAACCATTACCTCCCACAATTAAACGTAACAAACTATTTATTAAATATATTTTTTTAACAATTGTAGTCAAAATCTAATTAAATTTTCCTTTCACCGTAAAAATAATAAAATCGGAATGCACCTTGACATGTTTTTATTTATCAGAAACTCGATTTACAATTTTTAGCACGATCCCTATTTTTTTCCCAATGTAGTGGGAGGTAAAAAAATATAGATTTAGGTATTAATTGATCAAATATGAAATTCAATTTTAATGATAAGTAAATTTGTTATTCAATATTGCAATCAAGTTATATTGATACATCAATTTTTTTATATAAAACCAATTATAGATTTAATATTTATTATTAATAAAAACTAAATTACATAAATAATTCTACTACATCTTTTTTCATTAAATATTTGTGAAAAAATGATGTGAGTTTGCCTTGTAAAACACTTGCAAACAACAAAACATTTTCCATTTCCAAGGTGACACTAAAGTTTTTTGCTTGAAATGCCACGAGAAGAAAGAGCGTGGAGATATTTATCTGAACTAAATTTTTTGCTGTTTTTTGTGGCTGACTCAGCTGTAGCATTTGGTTTAACGAGATAATAATTTAGAAAATGTCTGGGAGATATAACAGCCTGAATTAGGTTATTATAGACGTTTGAATTTACAATTATTATTCGCCATTTTAGGAAATATACACACAGAAGAAAATAGCGAAATTGCGACAGTAATCAAGCAAAAATATGTTGGCTATATTGTGGACTTTACAGTATATGCATTTGCAATATAAATGCAATAAAAATTTGCATTTTTATGACCACATTTCTATGACTAAGTACGTAATTATTCAAAAGACACATATAATTGAAAAATTGTATAACCTGGTTGCAAGATATTTTTGAAAATGACTTTACAACCTTTTATGGGGGGTTGGGTAGCTTAATGGTCAAATTCAGAGCAATACTTGAAAAGAATTTATGTAATAAGTAAACAGTGGTGGTTATTTAACGCATGCGAAAATTACAAAACGAGACGAAGGCGAGTTTTGTAAGAGCAGAAGTGTTTCATACAATATTTTTTCTACTTCCGTTTGGATAAAAACAAAAGAAGAAATTAAGAAGACAATACCAAAGACTGCTTAATGATAATATAATGATTTCATTATTTACTAGTGAAATAATGGAATCAATAACCTAACTGAAATTAGTGACATAAAGAGTCTATTATTAAACGGAAGTAGAAAATTTTTATTTCTTGCATAGTACATCTCTACAGATAATTTTCAATAATAATTGTTTGTGTTCCTCTAATCCGGTCAAATTTTAATCTCATTTCAAGTGGCAACTTGATTATTAGAATACATTAATCTGGAAACATCTTAAACACAAATTTTGGATAGGGTTTAGGACAGAAAAAAAATACCTGCCCAAAGAAATCTTTACCATAATTCCCATAATACCTTAGTAGGGACAATTTCAAGAACTATAGTTGTCCTATTCGTATCTTATTTGATTGATGAGTTTTTTTGTGTTATTATTTATTTGTTATACCAGTACATGACACAGATGTAATATTTTCACAATATTCAGTATCAGTAGTCAGACAAAAGAGAATCGTCCAGATGTTTGAATCTATGTATTTAACGTATGGGACAAATTTGATCTATATAAGTCCAAAGTAATCAATCGGCCATTTTCTGACTTATCAAATTGATCTTAAAACAATTTGTATAACCTTCAATATTTGTTGTAATCAAAACTACTTATTTCTTTGTCTGTGTTGCAAGTGTTTGACTAAGTACTTAGTAGTAGAAATCCGCCATTTTCTCCAATCCAATCTCATCTTAAACTATGTAAGTATTGTTGAAAGAAAGCAATCATACCTCTTTCTAGTCTTGTAAATCCTTGTGTTCAAGGACACATCACTTCACAAACAGTTAACAAACTAGCACGTAACATAATTCAATGATGAAGTTGGTGTCAGTCAGTTTGGAATAAAATTAGCAGCACATTATTCTGCAAACTTGCACTAAACAACGGCAGACAAAGCGGTAAGTTGGCTGCTCGCCAAATCGCTCTCGCGTACTGTTGAGCTGGAGCAGAGGAAATGTCTGCGCATGCGCTCTGCCCCCGCTAGACAAAGATGGACGCAGCTATAAGCGAGGGAATTTAATACAAACGTAACGGATTTGGGAAGGAAGATAATACTGTTTGTGGGAGTTATTGTCGGTTGTATGAATTTGGATTAATAAATTTGTTAATAAATTTGTTTGCAGAACTTTCACTCGCTTTGTAACGCGATAAAGGAATACATTTATATGTAATGTTTTTTAATAACAGCAATTTCTAACAACTGTTTATTATCGATGATTTCTGATAATTGTAACCGTTACATATCTATCAATTTGAATATATTTTTCATGTCAAAAACTAACATAAAAATTTATACTTTTAAGCCATATTTGGTGACACGAAAATATTTGACATTAACAATTATTTTAGATGTTTTACTGTACGTTTATATTTATTTTATTACTATTTGGGTACGTTCAGTACCCAGTTGTAGTTTTGACACCATCAACAGCTGTAAAAATATAAAACAAATGCAGTCATATTTTTACACTAATCTGTCATTTCCGGGAGTAAAAGCCTTCTTTACTCTTCATTTTCGGATAGATACTGAAGTAACAGTTTTAATCCGTGAGGGATTAAATATGAATTTAACAAAGTCCAAAACCCGCAAAGTAAAAACTAATACCGCATTGTGTTACGGTATAATATAATAGTCTCTACTGATTTGAAATCGTTAGACTAACAATTATCCTAGATATTTTTCTGTTTCGTATATATTCAGTAATCAGCAGACGATTTGACAACGTCCAAAACCTGCAAAGTAAAAACTAATACGGAATTGTATTACGGTATAATATAACAGTCTCTATCTACTTATTTTAAATCGTCAGTTTAACAATTATCTTAGATAATTTTTCAGTTTCGTATATATTCAGTAATCAGCTGAAATTTTGACAACGTCCAAAACCCGCAAAGTAACAAGTAATACTGAAATATGTTACGGTATAATACAACAGTCGTTACTGATTTTAAATCGTTAGTTTAACAATTATCTTAGATATTTTTCTGTTTCGTATATTTAGCAATCAGCTGAAGTTTTGAAAACGTCCAAATCCCGCAAAGTAAAAATTAATACTGAATTGTGTTACAGTATAATACAACAGTCTACTGATTTTAAATCGTCAGATTAACAATTATCTTAAATAATTATTTGTTACGTACATTCAATATCAGCTGAAATTTTGACAAGTAAAAACTAATACTGAATTGTCTATAATTGATATAATTTTACAACGTCAAATGCCTTCAAATTAAAAATTCATTGTATTGAAATTATCGTTGTCGTATATTTTTTAGTTACATCAATATGTAATGTTAATTTAATGAATTTGTAAATTATAAATTTAACTGTATTCGATATTTTCTTGGTCGTAATTATTTTTCCGTTCAAATGGGTGCGTTCAAAAACCACTACAGGAAAAATTCTTACTGGCGTTAAAACTTTTATAGCAGTTTTTAGTACCATCAAAAGACTTTAATTTATTAGTTATGTGTTTATTAAGTTTGGAGGCATTTTTGTGAATTTGATGTAATCTAAGACTGGTCTGAAAGTATGAAAGAGTTAAGTTTAATAAATGAAACCAGTATAAAGTTGTGTAAAGCCTTTTAAGTTCCCCCAACTTTCCTCAAACCAGTAAAAATAACCGGTGATATCATCTTGTCGTTGGTATCCGTCGTGAAATACTTGAAATTTCTCTGATCATCTCGTGAACGATCCAGGAATCTAGTCGGTCTTTGTCTCGTCTCTCTCTCACTCTCTCTCTCGCACCAAGAAGTAATGAACTGTGTCTTGGTATTTGTGCATTCTTTTCTTTTTGGACCAGACGTCGACCGGCAGCTGTTTTGCTCTCGTTCTTAACTGATGATACATAAAGGAAAACAAAAGAATAACAACCTCACGCTCAGAAAGAGAACTAGTTTTATTGGAGATGAATTGAGAGCATTTTTTTTCGGTGACGGTCAACTTTTTTTTAAAAAAATGAAGCATGAAATAAATCTTTATTCACAAACTTTAATATTAGCAGAAAAAAGTAAATATTATTATCGTAAACAATTGGAGATAACGTAAACAAATGTTGTTATTACAAGTTAAAAATAACTGACGGTTCAGAAAATTTCTTGTAGGTTATATTTATCATTTGTCTTGACTTACGTCTAAAGTGACATGACAGCTAAACAAGAACTAAGCGTTTAGTTTGGAGCCTGGCGTATTCAACTGTTTGCCAAGGTCAGACCTGCCTACGATTTTAAACTGACGTGAATTTATGATCGTTTTGTTTCGCGAACTATTTCTGTTTTACGACGAAATTACACAAAAGACTTCAATAAAAAAATAAAAACATTCTACAAGGTTAAGGAACGATTTATAGTTTGCGAAATTAACACTGGACTGACATAATATATAACTCTATTTCTGCAAAGTAATAAAAAAGATAAAGCTAATTGTACTTTTTTGTTTTATTTCTACCTCCAAATTTTTTATTTGACTATTGTTTATTATCTGAGAACAGCAGGTCTCTTTTGTAAAAACATAATGATTTTACTCGTAGCTTAGATAATTAGAATTCAAATAAGGTTTATACACTTCTTTTTAGAAAAAAGGGATGATCATTTCATCCTTTTGGTAAAGTCTAAGGTGACCAGACTTCTCGGATTACGGGGATTCTTTCCTGATTTTGTTTTGTATTCCAAAGAATTTTGTCCTGATTTTCATATCTGATACGAAATTAACAAAATAGGTATATGAATTGATAAAAAACCATTGTGTTCGAGAGACGAAATTGTGAATTACAGGAAGAAACTTCGAAATTAGCCAATTAGGATTTCATGGCTTGATTCAAGTTTTACTTGAAATCAAGTCAAGCAAGTAATAGTCGAATACGAACGTATTTGAAAAATGAATCATCAAAGACGATTAACAAAAAATCAAATGCTCTGTATAAAAATTAAAGCCAACTAAATTATTATTTCTATTAAGCTTCTGGGGAGCAACCAAGAGATGGCAGAACAAAACGAGCCAAATGTCAATTTCAGTTGATATCCTGATATCAAGTCAAATTAGACCCGGATTTAAGAATGACCAAATTAACAATTTTGTCAACAAAAGGAAGAGTAAATCTAGAAGACACCAAAATGTATGTACTTGTAACTTTACTAATTACTAGTGCTTTAGTCGAGAACTATTTATGTATAATTAAATAATATAAAAAAAGGATCATTTTCCAAACGTGGAAGTCATCTTGAGAATTTATCTTGTTTTCTTGATAATAAACTGCATAGAAACATCATTCTCAAAATTAATCATTTTAAAAAATAGGCTGAGAACTGTTATGATCGAACAACGCCTAAAAAAAACATCATCTAATACTTCCGAGCATCAACAATGATATTTTAAGATTATTATCTTATGTAGATATTATAAAATATTTTACAAGGAAGAAAGCAAGAAAAGTGCCAAAACTAAATTTTATGTTTATCAACACAAAATTGGTTTTATTCGACTAGATAATTAGTAATTAGGAAAACTTTTAGAGTAGCAGTCATTTAATAAAATCGTCTAATACACCAACATTTCTTCTGTATGTCAGTCTTTATCAGGGTGATGAACGGTATTAAAAATTATACAAGTATTTGTTAAATTAATAATTTATAAAAAACAATCATAAAATATAAATTTTCAATTTTTATTCCATGTTGAAAAAGGGCCCAACCAACAAAAATCCGGCCCTAAGTCAAGTAACTACAATAGAAAATCAAGTCGTCAAGTAGAGAATATAAAAAAAGCTTGGTTTAAGTCAAGTCAACTAATTCATAAAAACATCAAGCTATTTGACTTGAGGAAACTCTAATTCTAATTGTCTGATGAAACAATCGCTTTTGTTTTGCTAATAAATGTGAATAAATCTTGTGCAAATTCATATTGTTTTTTTATGTTCCAGTAGATACTACAAATTTTGTTTTCATGAAAAGTCATCATTTTGGAATACCCTATAAATGAAGATGTTTGTTACAAACGAGGTTTGTTTATTAGAAGTTATGAAATTGTAATTAAATATTCTGAATTCTGTCGTTGTATAAATCTCGTCTCAATGCTACGCAAAAAAATGACAAGTTTATTTTACAAATGTTGTTTATTTATTTAATTAAAGAAACATCTTTATCTCCAAAACATATTTGTAAATGTCGTCACAAATTCGAGATAACTGCTGAACAAACTCAAATATTTAATCATTTAATTGTCCTAAAAATAACTTCATGTTCTTTTCATATAAATCTCCTATGACGTATTTCCCCCTCCTGTGGCAGAATTTCATTTCTCCGTAAACAATTCTCCATAGAAACGTTATTCAACTGTTGATATATCTTTGACATTTGTGCCGTGTAGGGGAAAAGCGGGAAATTTGTGTCCTTGAGATTGTTTTGCTTTGTGAAAGACGTCGGGCGTCTCTTTTTACTCGATTCGACGTCTCTCCTCTCTCTCTCACGCCCACGGGAGGGAGAGAGAAGGTTTACCTCAACAGGACTTCCAACTTTGCAGGGGCTGGGAATTATCTCTCATGTTTTTAGTGCTAAAGTTTGACATATGATGTTCAGGTTTTTACATCGATCTAGTAACCTTTGATATTTGTTTGTTAAAAACAAGGTTATTTCATTTGTTTGTATTTTCCATAAATAATATTTAAACAGTGATAACAGTTTTTTAAACAAAGGTGATAAAATTATCAAATGAAATGTAATTAATTTGAACAATACTATGTTTTGTTAATTTAATTGTATTGAGGTCATAGGTTCAAATATCGCATTTATAAAACAAAAATATTATTGTATAGAATTTCTGTGAATAAAATAATATTCTTTCATATATAATACACTTACATTTTATGTGTACATCTAGTTTTTCAATGTAAAATTTATCATATAAAGCCGAAATTATACAAAATTTCCCATTTTTTGGTCAAAAATTTGAATTTCTGAAAATAGTCCATATTGATAGACGTCAATGTGCTGATTATAAGTTTACAAACGGAATTTAATTATTTCTTTCCATTCTTGAGATTTTTGTTGTCAAAGTTGCACCTCAAAAAAGTGTCTTTTTTTGGTATATCTCTAAAAGTGGTAGAGATACAATTTCAACGATTATACCAGTCGATTCTACGGCCAAAGTTACATAAAGAAATGTTTTTTTCGCATATACGTTCTTTGGAACGATTTGGCGAAAAATGAGAAAAACGAAAAAACCGGAATTTCAGTTTTTCGCTCCGGAACTTTTTTGCTCCAAATTTTAATATTTTCTGGACTGAAGTAAATATCGATGCCCTGATTCCAAATTTTCAAACAGAATTCAATTATCTTTTACCGTTCACGAGATATTTGCGTTCAAAGTTAGACCTGAAAAAACAGGTTTTTCAGGAATAGCCCTGAAATGGGTCGAGATACGACCTGGGCGATATTAAAAATCGATTCTACGGGCAGAATTACATAAGTATACCAATTTTCAAATTTTTATTCCAATGCGTACAATTTTTAGAGCAAAAAAACGAAAAATGGCGAAAATCGAGAAAAATGCCTGATGAACCCCTTACGATTTTTTTCGATTTTGGCCATTTTCGGTTTTTCCTTTCTAAAAATTGTATTCGTTGCAATAAAAATCTGAAAATTGGTACACTTATGTAGTTTTGCCCGTAGAATCGATTGGTGAGGTAGTCCAAGTCATATTTTTACCCATTTCAGGGCTATTCCTGAAAAACCTGTTTTTTCAGGTCTAACTTTGAACGCAAATATCTCGAGAACGGTAAAAGATAATTCAATTCTGTTTGAAAATTTGGAATCAGGACATCGATGTTTGCTTAAGTCCAGAAAATAAATAATTTTGAAGAAAAAAAGTTTACAAGCGAAAAACTGAAAAACCGGTTTTTTCGTTTTTCTCATTTTTCACAAAATCCTTCCAAAGAACGTATATGCGAAGAAAACATTTCTTTATGTAACTTTGCCTGTAGAATCGACTGGTATAATCGTTGAAATTGTATCTCTACCCATTTTAGAGATATACTAAAAAAATACACTTTTTTAAGGTGTAACTTTGAGAGCAAATATCTCAAGAACGAAAAGAGATAATTAAATTCCGTTTGAAAATTTGAAATGAGCGCATCGACGTCTATCAACATGGACTATTTTCAAAAATCAAAATTTTTGAACAAAAAATGGGTATTTTTGAAATATTTCAAAAGTACAAAGACAATTTTAAGCTAAAAACTTAAAAGTTGTATTTTTAATGTTCTTTCTTAATCTCCTGTATTTGTAGTTCATAGTTTCAACTTGAATTAAAAAAAAATATCAACCACTTATCCTGCACAAAAAAAATAATAACTCTAAAAAAATATACAGTGTTCCACAACTTAGGACACATAGGTACTAGAGTAGCTATTAATTACACAATATGAGACATTTATTAGTATTAGATATTATCTAAACAATGATTTCATTGTACAAGATTTAAAAAAAAATATTAAAAATCAGTACCAACCAGTGGCAAAAAAAATGTTTGCTCTAAATACGATGCATTTTTTTTGCGAATGTTTAAAAACATATTTTTGTTTTATAAGTTCCATCGTACAGTATAAACCCTTTTTTTGACCTAAGTTGTGGAACACCCTGTATATAAAATCATCATGATTGTATTTGTGTGAAACAGAAACGCATCGTTGGTCCATCCGTCCGCACAATTCCTAGTGAGCTAACAAATGAAAGTCGACGCGTTAGGATAATTAAATCAGAGCATTTATAACTAATTAATGAGGCTTTTACTGACTGCGACCGACATTCATAACTCCAACCGGTACATTTTAATTAGCATTTTCATGTATTTGCATACACATCATTTCCTGCCTGCTGGCTGCGTTGCCATGGAGATACAGTTACACGCGCGCCGAGTCTCTTTTGTTTTTTACTGCAGAAAGTTGGCGAGCATCAAAGGAGGCGAGAGTAAAAGTTTCAGATGTCAGAGGATGTCCTTACTTTAGTTTCCAATCGTTTCCTAACTATTTTCACTTATTCACTTTGAAAGTCATACACAGCAATAACAATTCGTTGTTCAACTATTCATATTTTATAATAAAGGTTGATACACACTTACCAATTTTTAGCGGAAGAATATAAAAAGGGAATTGGATGTTGTGAACGTACCTGAAACAAAAGAGAAAAGAATTAGAAACCTTCAAAATATCATAATAATCTTCATTTATAAAGTTTTTTATTCTATTTCATTATAAATATTTGAAATAGATTATAAATATTGAAAGATGCTTTCAGAACTCATAATTAAACAGTAGACAATATTTGGGTTTAAGTTCTGTAAAATTTTATTAATTACAACGTTTCGACAGTTATTTCAATTGTATTATATTTTAAATGAGATGCGACACTTTTGTATCAACCTTTCACACCTCGTGAGAAATGGGCGACTTTTTGCACTTGTTGCAAAATATACTATTATTTAGACTATTATGTTAGGTGTCAGATTTTTTGTTACCTATATTCCTCAATCTTTTAAGCTTTTAGAGTATCGTGCCTATCTTTTGTTTATCATTTTTCTTGGTTCTTCTTTTTGTCTTTCTATTTCAACCACTTTCTTTCTTCTATCCAAATTCATTCATGGATATGTTCAAATCAGTTAAGTTTGTTTTCTAGTTTTATCTTGTTTTATCATTTCTTTTAAGTCTTTTTATCTACGTGTTTTAGTTTGTTATTTAGTGGGTAGAGTAGAGTGACCATTTGTGTTTCTGATAACCCAAATTCAATTATTTCCACATAAAAATACCCACATCAAAAAGAATTACCGGAAGGTAATGATTTAATGACAGATTGACATGGAAAGTCGTGACTGATACATTTATTACAAATTTACATTTATGCTTGTGAGAGCGTCAATTAATAAACAACTGAACACCGGATAAGGAAACTCTGTTTTAAGTGTGTATTAACCATTTCCTTACAAAGTCATGGCCATTCATCATGTAAGTATCTCTGGCAATAAATACATCATCGTGGTTGAACCCCGTATACCGTTTAAATATTTCTGCAAGTGAGATAAAAATCTAGGTTAACCGGGTCGTATTTTTCCGGCGGCGTTCGTGCGTGTCTCGTAGGCGCTGCGTGGGTGCGCGACACCCACACACACACGCCGAGTGTGAATTATGCATGGAACTCATGAGATACACGTCCCGTGTCAAACAACGCTCAAGGATTTCCACGTACGAGGTGTAAATGCACTTACTCCAATTTAACATCGAGGGTACGTTGCGATTTTGTTGCTAGGCTGCTATTGTAGACAAGTTCACGTATGTGGCAGAGGTCATAATGCACTCTGGTTTAGCTGGTATATTGGTATACCTACTGGTATAATACATGGTTTAGTTATTTATATAATAGGCAAGATAGCTACTGTTACTGTATAATATATTTAATAACTAGGAGGAGTGATCTGAAGTTGGCATTAAAATAAATATTTCTGATTGGCTGACGTAACGCCAGTTTTACACTCAACAATATTTGTCACTTTAGCTATCGTGTAAAAAAGTGTTTCAAGTTTCGTTTCACGGTTACCAATTTTTTTAGTTCATTATTCTTATCAAGTTATTATTGTACTTTATATTTCTTTGTGATATTTCACAAGTTTTGTGTGCTTCAAACTTTATTGTGATCTATCACAGTGTAAATGTGGCTGCAGCATTCACTCCTCGTAGTTTTTAAATGGAGTATAGTGTAATGTAACAAAGTAACCACACTGGCCCACCCCTCGCGACGGCCCTGGATACATACATACATACTTTTAACCACAAATGCAATTTCAGAACGTCTTTTAAAATTATAATTATACAGGGTTGTGACATGTCTCTCTCTAATCTCTAAAGTGAAATGGGGAAGAGCCACTTCATCTTATATCCCTGGATGTCTATACGATATACTAACAAACTAAGATTCAATTATCACTATATATTCTACATTCAATTCATTCAATTCATCATTATATTCTGCAATTCATATTGTAACGAGCGAGATTCACGGCTGACCTGTCTGAGCAGGTAGTCGCGTTAAAGGTCAAGTGGGATAGGAGCGACGCTACAATTATTCGGGAATATTATAGAGTCCAGAAGATACTGGAATGTTCAAGATTAGCTGTCCGCAGGTATTAAACGGTCGCATCGGGAGGATCAAGTAAGTATTGGTCAGAGTGTGCAGAGAGTCACTGAAGAAAGTCAATAAATAAATAGTTGGTGATATAAATGAATAGTCGGTGATATAAATATATTGTGGAAATATATATTGCGTAGTTTTAAGTGTTTAAATAAATGTTCGTAGTGTTTAAGTCATTACCTCTAAATTAGTGTTAATATTTGTTTATTCATATTGTTACTTACTATTGTTATCTTTTTATAATTTATTATTCGTTTATTAAACCTAGTTTGTGTTTCAATTATTTTTACACTTCACCTAAATAAATAAACGTTACAACATTTTAAATTTTTTATTCGTTGTAGCATACGAAGAAATTGAATCTCTGAATTCACATTGTGATAATAGGTGAAAATTGAGCTACTATTCGTGTGGTAATAATGAAAAAAATTGAAAATATGAGTGATATATGTATGGGGTAAAGGTTGAAGAATGATAATATATTGTGCGAATGAGCCGGCGAACATGTCGGTAATACTTGATATTTATCATTAGAGAGATTTATCCAGCAATAAATTAGCAATTTAAATGGAATAAATCAGGGTAATCCGTAACACTCACGGCGCGATTGTCATGTGTCTGTGACGTCACGGCAAACAACATGGTTTACATTGCAGATTAGTTGATATTTACGATGGGAGACAGCGGCGGCCGCCTGCCATTTGTCTGCGCAGCTTTAATTTCACGTAACCAGCGGCTAAATTTAACCGGCAGACCTTGAACTCGCTGATAGCCACGGAATGCTAACCGGAAGCAGATAGCTTGCTCTAACCTGCACAACCAAACCCATCCAAGGTACACATGATGAATTTTTACACCACTTTCAATTGGATTTTCTTCTTTATCAAGATATAATCCTCGCACTCCCAGTTTCTGCAACTCGGTGACATTTATCAAGATATGCAGTGTTTTCAAATGGTTTGACTCATTCTATTATTCTGAGTTGTTTGAACACCACCCAGACAGGCCAAAACTGCTTCAGAATGTGCTCTGGTTTCAGTAAGCCAAGAATTAGAGCACTCAGCAGTGTTTAATCTAATTCTAAGTGTGCTAAAACCAGAACACATTCTGGAGCAGATTTGGCTACTCTGAACCGTTCTCGGGTTTAAGAAGGCGAAGAAGTAGAACAAATACTTCAAAATGCTCTTAACCAGAACAAAATCCAGAGCAATTAAATCTGCTCCAGATTGTGCTCTGGTTTTAGCAGATCTAGAATTAGAGAAAACCCTACTGAAAGCTCTAATTTCTGACCTACTGATACAAGAGCTCAATTCAGAGTAACTAGAACTGCTTCAGAATGTGCTCTGGTATAAGTAGGCCAAGAATTAGAGCAAACTCTTCAAAATGCTCTTATTCCTAACCCACTGAAACCAGAGCACAATTCAGAGCAGCCAAATCTGCTCCAGAATGTGCTCTGGGTTTAGCAGATCTAGTATTAGAGCAAACACTTCAAAATGCTCTTACTACTGGTCATACTACATTAGCTGAACTAGTGGGAATTTTAAAATGAAAATTTGTACTCATAGGTACTTTGATACGAGGAATTTACTGATAATATTTTTAATGGTGTAACTCACACCTATTTTAGCGCAGATTTAGCGTAGAAGTCAGTTACTTAAAAATAGAACGATGTACAATAATTCCTCAAAATAATAACGCTAAGGGAAGTGTCTCCTAAGGGGCATTTCCTCTTGGAAAATTTTCTTGGGGGCATGTACTCCGATGCCCCCATGTAGTCGGCGCTCATATATATCCCTACAATGTTGTAAAATTTGAAATTTCTTTAATATTTAACAAAAAAAAAACCTAATTTATTATTTATATTCTATTAAATATTCAATATATTGTCTATTAATATACCAATAATTCGTATTAGAAACGAAGTAATGGTACAAGATTTGAATTTGAAGCAATGACCTTTATTTAACCTTCACAGAAAAACACTCGCAGCGTACAAACAATTCTCAGTATAACATAGTAAAGTGTATATTATTCATATTATGTAAACATAATGAAATTCTGGAAATTTTTGATCAATACTCCTACGATTCCAACATGAAAGAAGTTCCCACACGGAGAGAAACTAATTTATATTTCCTAGATTGGCACGCGGCCAAAGCGTCTAGAATTCGCCACCCACGCCAGGAAAAAATGCACGTAGCGTCTATTTATAATAAATGACATGATTCATATAATAAGTGGAGTTCTTTGACCCGGCATTATCTCCAACGAGACCCATTTTCTCTGTCCTTGGGCAGATAACCCGAGGAAAAAACGCACGGAGCTAATTTATGCCCGGATAAAAACCTACGTTGAATAACAACTTTTTGCGGCCTTCAAACCAATCAAGATACGGAATTGTTTGTGTTTTTTATTCCATTTGAATTATTATTTGATAAATAGCAAATCGCGTGTTGCGCGTTCAATTTACATGCGGAAAATATACTAACAGCCAATAACATAAATAAATGAGTATATCACACACGACTTATCCATTGATATGTTTTATTCTGCTTCATCGCAGATATAGTGGATGATGGAGTGAAGAAATAATGGGATTGCAGTTAACTGATAAATTTTATTAGTCTAAGGCCGACGTTTCGCTACCAATTGTAGCATCGTCAGAGCAAAAGACTATTTTAAAATATTGTCATCATATAGAAAATCTATCAAGTAAATGTACAATTGGTAGCGAAACGTCGGCCTTAGATTAATAAAATGTATCAGTTGACTGCAATCCTGCTTATTTCTTCACTCCATCATAGTGGATGACATTTAACATATGTTCCAAGGGATATCGGAGGTTCGGAGAGTTCAATTTAGTAAGACTCAAGGTGTATTACCCATTACTGGGTGTGTAAACTTTACCACAGATATCTATACCGTAGAGGGCGTTTACTAGTCGTCTAGCTGGGGTAGAAAGTGCACTAAAGAGGCTATTTTTAATGGGAATTAGGTAGTAAAGAATTTGAGTCGACTGGATTTCAACTTTTTTATTTTATCGTAAGAAAATAAAATGCAAAACAGGGATGTACCTAGTCAAATTAATCGACCTCACTTGCGGTCATCTTCAAAAAGGAGGCGAAACCGGTCTAGGTTGATTAAAATTTTCAAATAAATTTATTTTATTTTCCTACAAATGCCTCAATCATTAAATTAAATTCATACCCCATACTATCTACCATTTTACTTGCACCAACCTGATGATATTGTAGAATTAATTTAGCAGATGTTACATTCCGAAACCGAAAGTATCTATACACTTACTACCTGTACTGTTTATTATGTGCTTGTACGATCGACACAACAAAAAATAAAATTTAGAAATAGAATAGAACTTCGATATAACAGATCAATGGGTGTGAGGAGATGTTTGTTAAAACCGAAAGCCCGTTATATAAAAATAAGTTTTCCAAATGCATTTAAACTACAATAAACATGTAAAAAGCTTACACTGAAAAATAAATTTGACAGGACATTTTGGAAGTTCGTTGTATTGAGGGCCGTTATATCGAGGTTCTACTGTATTTGAAAATTTTTATTTGATAACTGTTGTCATTTTTTAAATTAAACTTTGAATGGTATGTCACCATTTGTTTACCGATTCCCCAATCGGTAAGTAACCTTTGAAATCACTTATCAATCAGTAATTTGTAAACCTAATTTACTGCATTGAAAAGTAAATCGGTAAAAATTTAAAAAATATCCAATTCAATATCAGTCAGTTTTCAACTTAACTCTTAGGGTAAGTGACTGGTTTATTACATGGCAAAGATATTGCTTTGAGTCCATCCATTAGACCTTCACAGTCAGTAAACACTTGTAAACAGATTATAAGGGTAAATATAACAGAGTTGTACTCAAATAAACGAAATATTGAAATTGTTTAATGTAATATTAAAAGTCATTAATAAAAAAATACTAAAAACAATTATATCACCCGATGTCCACATGTTAATTCGTGCTGTCTTAAGTTTTGGAAAACTAATAAGCAACTAGAATTAAATCTACAATTTATAAAATAAACAAGAGAATGATTTTTATTAATGGAATTCAGTCAGTTTATTTTGTGATAGTCTATACCTCCAACAGGTTTCGACCTCACGTGGGATATTCCTTAAGGAGAGTAGGTCAATTTAACATATAGGTGTGGTTGACCTACACTAAGGAAGACCTATGTGGGGTCGAAACCGGTAGGAGAAGTAGACAACCACAAAATAAACTGATTGAATTCCAAAAAAAATTTTCTCCATATTCTATCAATCAGTCAAGAACATTCCTTCCTATGACTGCTAAAATTCTTCTTCTCGTAAAATAGGAAATTTCATTATGTTAGTTACAATTATCAAATTTTGGTATAATACTCTTAAAATTCATATAACAAACCCCCTACTTTGAAAGGTGTTATAATTTACTAGTAAGTTTAACTTTCAATTATCTGTCATAAAAGTTAAGTACTAACTAAAACCATAACAGCAGGTGAAACATCAGCCTTAATCGCACAAGTTAGTTTTGTAAAAGTATGGTAAAACATTGAATAATAAATAATTGTATAATGCATGTTATCGTGATTCATTTGCATATAAATTCGCTATTCCAATAACAACGGCAAAAAATCCACAAATCAAACTTCAAACATAAACAGTACACAGATAAACTCATTTTAACATTTCAACAAACAAACCCATAAAACTATAAAAACCAGCAAAGTAAATAATAAAACATCCTCGTCTCCTCTTAACAGGTTCGTATCCTCCGTCTCTCTCTTCCGTCTTCGCCAAGAATCACAATCACCATGGAATCAGTCTAGTCTGGCGTTGGTCTGCCGCGTGCGTGCGACAAGGACGGGTGAGGCGCGCGCGAGAGAGAGGGAGCGAGAGTGAGTCAGCTCCGAGCTGGGGGTCGTTGCTATGGCAACGTGCGCAGCGCCGATGGGGGGACCAGACGCATTGATTAACAGAAATGTTTGTTTAATGAGGGAAAGGGTATTTAAAGAGAGTTATGATCGAGGGTGCTTGGATGGACCGGGTTCAAGGTCGCAGAGAGAGACAGGTTTCAACATGTGAAGTGGTGTTCTTTCCATTTATCACTCATTTTCCAATTACACAGCAAGTGATTACCGTGCTTCCATTCAATCTGAATGAAGTGTGAGATCTAATAATTAATCAAATAAAAATTATTGTACTGTATGATTTTATGGAGCAAACTTCTTACAAAATAATAACCCTAGATACTGGATACCTTTTCCATACACAGCCTGGTGACTCGAATTCCCGAATACAGGGTGGCCCAGTGAAAATTATCAGCGCAATTTTTGGCCACTTAACATTAAATTTGCAAAAAACGCTCGAACACGTCAATTTTAATATAAAGGGGGACACCTGAATGGATTAGTACCAATGGCATAACTTCAACCCAAAAATGGGGGAGGACTGCACCTCAAAAATTTTAAATAGAAAAGGGTGTCAAACATGACACAGTTAGAAAGGCCTTTCAATTCTCTTTTCAATAGTTTGTTTATTTATCAAATCCGATCATTAGTTCCAAAGAAATATCGTTTAAAACAAATTTTATCAGGTGTGCAAAACTGCAATCAAGTACTAGGCTTAAAACGTTGGAGCGTTTTTTGCAAAATTGATGTTAAGTGGCCAAAAGTTGTGCTGATAATTTTCATTGGGCCACCCTGTATAGAGATTTGACATGTAATAGTATATTATAATAATAATACAAGTTTTATAAGACTCGTTATATAAAAATGAGTTTTCAAAATGCGTTTAAAATACAAAGACTAGCATTGCCTACATTTAGGTTTAAACATGAACAGGTGTTTTTAATTTTTTTATATTTGATTGGCCTTTTTGTCCGTTATAGCCGAAGACACTAGATATCGAGGTTCTTCTAGATATACTATGACGAATATTATTTTGTTTTATCTCGAATATTCTGTAAAGATAAAGTAACATATTCTAGAATAATTGCGGACAGTTCTAGAAAGGTCACCCGATCCAAATAAAAGACAATACACTGTTTATTAAGTTATTTAAATGTTTAATTCTCACGAAATAAGATAAGATAGTTTAGTACTTATTATTAAAGTATTAATAAACAACTTTCTCAAGAAATTAAGATAAACTCTGATTTGATCACGCATATGGTGTTATCAGTTATCCAGAAAACCTCCAAAGAATAATTGTATTATTGAGCCATTAATTATTACTATTAAATATTTTTTTTATATGAAATTTTGTCTTAATTTTTTAATACTTATATTTTTTGTACTTTTAAGTAAATAAAATCCATATGTTAATGTTACTACATTTAAAAAATATATAAACTTCATTAATTTCCTAATCAGTAACTTATATTTATTAGGTAGATTCTTATAATAAATATAGATTTCAAATGAACAAAAAAAAACCGCAAGAGTACAAGAATAATCTAGCTATTCATGCACTTTTTTTGCAAGACAAATTCTTCCTTGTCTTGATTTGAGATTTGTAGCTCTTGTCTTGCATTTTTTGCAAGACTTATGCAAGAAATACATAAGACTCTCGTGAAACACTACTTAACACTACCAAATTTCTAAATACTATAGAAAAATTAAAAATGATTTTTATCATCAGTTGATGCTAATTTCGTTCCAAAATTGAAGGATTGTTTTATTAAAATAACAGAAAAATTAAAAACGACTATATCATTAGTTAATGTAAAGTGAAGTTCCCACTAGAATATTGTTAATATTTCTGTTATTTAAATAGAACAAACTTTCATATTCTGGAACAAACCAGCACAAACCTAGCACTAACTGATGAAATATATTTTTTTTATGTTAAACACACCAACTTGACAAGACATGGTACTTGAGTGAGCCTCAAATCAAACCAATTCCAAGTCAACGTCAAATCAAGGAGATTCAACTGACTTATTACTATACTGTCAATATAAGAACAAATGTGTAACATTTTAGTTTAGTATAATGTAGTGTAAAGTCTTACACGCTAAATAAATAATAAAGTGTGTTTTTTGTGATGTTTGCGTGATGTAATTATTATACAATTAGATTGTACAGGAAGCGAAAGTTTTCCATATGATGAATAGCTATTTTCTATCATGGTAATAGTCCGATAGGAATGCTTGTAAAGATTGCACAGTTGCTGGAACATTAACAATTTTCTTATCAACGACAACATTCTTAGAAACCCGAGTGTTTTTAATATCTTCGCAGAATTTACACTTGTATATTGGCTCGGCGATTAAACAGATATAAACAACTCATAAATTCTATTTTTGTTTGCCTCCAGCATCAGATAACAATTATATAAATGACTTATCTGGGATTTTTATCGCGCCTCTTGACCTTTTCTAGTACCTTGAAGTGTGCGTGCCAATTCAAACAATTACGGAAAATTGATTTGTTGGAATTATTTATATCTATAGATTAGACATTGTATAGTAAACACGATAAATATTTAATCCCTTTCACAATATAAAACTTCATTCATACTAATAAAGTTCCGCGTGATTATATCAATCAAACAAATAAATATTTGATGTCCATAAAATTTTAAATAACAATTTAATTGTTCGTCTGTTTTTCGTTATACACTCCTAGACCTTTTGACCAATCTGGACTAAATTTTGCACACTTCTTAGAATGCAGTGAAAATATTGATGTACACAGGTATCTAGTAGGCAGGTTGAGACACGTTAGCAACCCTTCTATTGTACTGACGCATCGAAGCTGCCAGAATATGCGAGATTAATTGCTCGGGGTATATAAACCCAAGCAGAAAAGACTGGAGGACAGTCTGATATTAATATGAGTGGTAAAAATAAATAGTGAAAATTAATAACACATTATTTGAAACACAGTATAGTCGTTTGAGAATGAGGGAGAAGATAAATTAATATTTGGAAGGGTAGTACTGGAGTTTCGTCATTCACAATAAATAAATAATACAAATCATTAGAAAAATTTATATTTATATCAATGTACCTACTCCTATAACTATTATTCTATAGAATTTGTTAAAATATTTTTAATAGACTTATTTATTATTCTCTCATTCTGAACCGGACTGTAGTATCCAATAGCAAAATGGATAATATTTTTCACGTTATGCCTTTGAAGTAGAAGACAATTAATTAATAATATTTTTCTACATGTTATTTATTATTATTATTATTTTAAGTACCTTAATCTACAGACTTCTGTATCGGTATGATTACAATTCCAATTTAAATCACTATGTGACAGTTGATAAAAGTATGTACTACTTTAATTTTCTATGATCTAGAACCGGCCCTGGTTGAAAGGGTTATTAAACAATAAAATAATAATAAAATGAGTGAATATAACAAATGAAAACATTAAAATAATCCGTAGCATGAGTGAATTATAATTAACGGCATTATATTATAAATGATTTGCAAATATTCAAATATAATTCGCGATATAATTGCAAATAATAATAGAACAGCTAATTAAATTTATAATTAAAACACATTCATTAATAAATTACATTATCCAAACAATAATAACAATAACATAATTAACCCGCAAAGTATAAACAAATACAACTTTGACAACACCATATCCATTAGCAAACAAAAACACATCAACCACATTCATTAAAATTCCGAAACTACCAAGTCGATTTTCACTTGGATACAATTAAAACAAAACAATAATCAATACCCACAAAAACAAAACACGGTCGCGTGGCCCCAGCAAAAACAAAAACGAATCAACTTGGATGGCGGTGGTGATGTCAAATCGTTAATTAAACCTTCGGAAATGTGGGATTCTCGCAGGCCTGCCAACTATCGATTACGCTTTCTTGCCAACTGTGGCAATTTAGATTGAATTGGCAAGAAAAAGGACACACAAGTGGATGCTGCCAGATAAAAATCGCAAAAAATGTAAACAAATGTTTTTCCCAAGCACAAAGAATTGCTATTTGCCCATTGTACGATTTACCAAAAAAATTGGACAATACAGAGAGTTCGTTTTAAAAGGCTAACCATTGGGATCTCGAGAATCGTAAGAGATATGAAGTCGGTTAAATTGGGGCAAAGTTGCCGCATTAGTTGCCCATTTCAATCATGTTTTTGTTTTCCCGAAAAATATAGATTGTTTTTCTCTTTCCAACTATATAAAACACATGAACATTAAAATGAAAATAAATAAAAAATGAGAGAATAATTGATTTTATTCAATTTTGAATGAAATTGTAACGTTTTATTTACTTAGGTGAAGTGTAAAAATAATTGAAACATGAGTATTTATATAACTAGGTTGAATAAACGAATAATAAATTATAAAAGATAATAAAAGTAAGTAACAATATAATTAAACAAATATTAACACTAATTTAAAAGTAATTATTATTTATAAAGACTTAAACAATATGAACATTTATTTAAACACTTAAAACTACGCAATATTTATTTCCATAATATATTTATATCACCAACTATTCATTTTACCACTAACTATTTATTTATTTTTACTTTACATATCGCTGACATACATTGACCGACACTGATTTTCTTCAGTGGCTCTTTGCACACTCTGACCTATACTAAATTTTTGATTCACCCGATGTGACTCTTATATACCTGCGGACAGCTAATCTTGAACATTCCAGAACTTTCTGGACTCTATAATATTCCCGAACAATAGCGGCGTCGCTTCTATCCCAATTGACCTTTAACGCTACTTGCCTAAACAGATCAGCTGTGATGACTCATCCACGGTGAGTCTCGCTCGTTACAATATCAACTTTGGAAGAATCAGAGTTCCCAAGAAAATCAGGGACAATAATAAATCATTTTTGAATCGAGCCTGTTACCAGGAAACCAAATATTGTAATCTTAATATAATCACTACTTAGTTTTATTTTATAATTTTAACGGAAAAGGAACAAGGAAAGGTAGAAAATAAACGTAGGAGCAGCAATTCCTGATAAGGGAAAAAGAAAGAAAAGATAAAGAAAAAGAAGAATGTTTGAACTTGCCCCACTTGGAATAAAAAATACGAATGTATGCCATATGCAAAACAAGTTGAAATTTTCGTTTCAAAATCCAGTTACACGTGATTATAACATCGAGTGTCATTTGTCCGCAACCTAAATACATAGCAACAGCGTGCATATCGACAGGCAACTGTCCGCGATGACTCATCGTTTCATTCGATACGCTACGCATAGTCAGTTCAATTGTTATTAACGAATGCACATGATTGGTAGTTTACATAAATGTTTATTTGCTGAAGACAGGTCAGTTCGTCATTTCCGGATAGTGACGTCGTTGTCAGGAGATAATAAAATGTTATTATCTGCAATGAGATGATTATCTGTTGCTGACTGACGGCACTTGTTCTTGGAAGCGTTACTACTTTGTTTTCTTTCGCAACAAATAAACAAACATTTTAATAAAGAGGCTAAATAAAACTCTTCATATAATCGTTAACAGACGATAACAGTGCATTAACGTCATGAAAAAAGTACAGTATAACAACGTCATCTTCACCAAATTTATATAAAACAGAACAGGTTTCGAATATATAGTACAATCAAGTAAACATGAACACTTTTTACCTCCTTCCTATCAATATATAGATATGGGAGGTATTGTTTTTGGTCAAATTTCTCGAGTGAGTTTTCAACATATGAGCACGAATTAGGGTCTCTAGAATACGATTATGCTATTTTTACTGTGATGTCTGTATGTCCATGTGTAAATAAATATGAAGTAGTATTAATGTAAAATTACAAAAGATGGAAAAAATATATAAGGAATGTATTTGCATTCGTGAATCAAGGTAACCTCGGTTTCGGTTTCAGTAACGTCAAAATAGTTGTTTTTTTGTCATACAAATTTTATGAAGGAAATTGAATGTACTGAAAAACTTTTATAGAATGTATTACTACAGTGGAGGGAGGTAGTGTGTAGGACACATCAAATTTTTTGCTATGCAGTTATAAACAAAGATTTAAATAAATAAATAAAAAATTCATCATTACGCAATTAAAGTATATAACAGCTCGATAATATGAACAAACTAAGATTTATTTTTATTGCAATAACAAATACGACTTTTTAAAGATATATAATATTGTCTACCAAACAATAAAAAGCATATATAACACGACAGTAATTAATTAGATTTTTCACATTCCAATATTCCTAAATAGTACATGATTCCAATTACGCAAGGTGTAAGGTCTAATGACAAGTTTTTCATGCATTACAATTAATAAGCTTTGAGTCTTATATTTATTTATAAAGTGAACAATTAATTAGATTTTTCACATTACTAAATAGACCACAATAACATATAAGAAATAAGTAAGGTGATTGTCTCATGACAAGTTTTTCATGCAGTTCAGTAGTAAGGTTGCAAGCCTTTAGTCTTTGTAAATGTAGAATCATTTTTTTTGTTTGAATTTTCTCTCTTGCCTGTAGCATTGACAAGGTCAGAGGGTTGTTCCTAATTCATCGGGCCGATGAAAGTGTCAGGAATGTAAGACGAGCCGGAGGCTCAAGGACACGCCGGGTAATAGGGTGACCGCCCCAGGATAATGAATGCCGAGCGAATAAACACTCAAGGGTGAGCTGTCGGGGTTGACAACCCTACAAATGGAACACGGGGGATGTAAAATGTAATCATACCTTTCTTCCGAGGTGCTGTCATTCACACATACAACACTTTATAGAAATAAAGTCTGTAAGGACAAGATCATTGAAATGTTCTTTCTATCTTTGCACTTGTTTTCACATGTTACAACAGGATTAACACGTTAACTGCCACCATTAAAAAAAAGGTAGGTCCCTTGGGCCATTTTTTTTTAATGTTGCTCTAAAATTTGAAGAATTTTATTGAGGCACAGTATATGTACCTCACCTCAGTATTTTATCATTTCAGAGACTAAAAAAAACAAAAAAATCATGCGCTAAGAATAGGTTTTGGTCTGTCAGGCCACCGAGAATTAAACTACGTTCACAGATATGCGTTGCGAGGTACAAACGTTAGACCACGGATCATGTGTATTCAAACACTGAGGCACAAACGAGGTATCTTAGAGCATACGAGGATATTTTAGTGAGACACATACGAGGGTGGTCCGATAAGTACTTAGCCTACAGAAGAATAACATTTTTTTTTGAAAAATGGCGATTTATTTTTCAACATAATCTCCTTTTAGTTCTATACACTTGATCCAGCGATGATCCAACTTCTGTAACCCGTCTGAAAAAAACATTTTCTGAAGGTCTGCAAAGTAGGCCTCCGTGGCGGTGATAACTGCCCCATTCTACTGAAATTTCTGCCCAGCGAATGACTTTTTCAAATTTGGAAACAAAAAAAAGTCGCACGGGGCCAAATCCGGAGAATACGGTGGGTGGGGTAGCAGTTCGTAGCCTAATTCTACCAATTTTGCTGTGTCGACGGCGGAGGTGTGAGCCGGTGCATTGTCATGGTGGAAGAGCATTCGTTTCTTCGACAAATTGGGCCGTTTTTTCTGCAATTCGGCGTCGAATCGGCCCAATAATTCAGCATAGTAGAGCCCTGTAATCGTTTTACCCTTCTCCAGGTAGTCGATGTAGATCACACCTTTTGAATTCCAGAAAACCGTGGCCATAACCTTTCCGGCCGATAGGACAGTGTTCGCCTTCTTTGGAGCACGTTCGCCGGGTGAAGTCCACTGTTTCGACTGTTCCTTAGTCTCTGGTGTGTACCAGTGTACCCATGTTTCGTCGACGGTCACGAAACGACGCAGAAACTCCTTCGGATTGCGCCTAAACATCGTCAAATTCTGCTCAGAAGTGGTCTCACGGATGCGCATGTTGTCAGGAGTGAGCAAACGCGGCACCCATCGCGCCGACAGCTTTCTCATACCCAATAATTCATGCAGGGTATGACCCACGCGGTCTTTTGAGATGCCTACTGTGTCAGCTATCTCGTGCACCTTCAATCGGCGGTCTGCCTATACGAAATCGTGGATTTTTGTTACGTTATCCTCCGTGGTAGCCGTTTTCGGGGCACCTGGGCGTGGCTCATCAAAAACCGACGTGCGACCACGTTGAAACTCGTTAAACCAATTTTTGACGGTCGCCATCGAAGGAGAAGAATCACCGTATACAGCATCAAAGCGATCTTTAATTTCGCTGCGCGATATCCCTTCCAAAAACAAGAATCAAATCACCGACCGATATTGTTCTTTTTCCGTTTTTCTCAAATCTGCGGACACGCTCGCTTCCACACGCGGTCAAAACAAAACTTCGCGTCCGATTCGGCTGAAAATTTGACAGTAGCTGTCTACGATGATGTTCTAAGCAATAAAAAATTGCTCTTGCGATTGTTGTGCTATAGGGCGGTGAGGCTAAGTACTTATCGGACCGCCCTCGTAAGATGTACCTCATGGCAGTTACCGTGTTAAATAAATATCACTAAAATATAATGTTTGTCTCATCATCGGTTTATAGTGTCACATTTATAATATTAAGTTTGTCTACATAACTCTTGTGTAAGAAATCACGTCAATATCGGCAATGAGGTACACTCACACGCATAAATAATACACCACAATTATATACACAATCTTTATTTTACTGACACTTCTTAACACCAGCACTACACTACAATAACTGCCCCCTCTAAAATACATCTCTCATATTAATAATATGCCTTACATAATTCTCTAAACATTGATTAGTTAAATCAAATTATTTTGCATTATGCATTAATTTATTATTTATATAAATCTCACACTTGTATTTAAATTGATTTTTCATTGTAGAAGTAACAAACAAATAATTAGCAAATATCTTAATGAGCATAGAAAAAAAAATTATACACTGTACCCAACACTTCAATACCCAAATTGAACGCACTAATAATAAATTCTAGAGAAAAACTGAGAAGTATTTTAATTCTTATTTGCTTAAATTAAAACCATTTTTCTTAATGTTTCCTACATGGAGGTGCTCACCCACTGTACTACTCTAATTCTTTCCCTAATATAAATAGTTGAAAATCACCATCTGTAAAAACCAATCACCCTAAAATTTATTACCTGAGAGCGCATAAAGTGCTCTAATTCTTGCCGTCATGTAATTAATTTTAAATAACCCTTCGTAAAAACCAGTAACCGTAATGTTTACTATCTGAGAATAGGGTGTTCACTCACTATGAAGTACTCTAATTTGTGCCCTAATTAGATCAAAATCACACTCCGTAAAAACCAGACACCGTAATGATTACTACCTAAGACTAAGGTGTTCGCTCACTATGAAGTACTCTAATTCGTACCCTAATAATTGTGAAAATCACCGTCCGTAAAAACCAATCACCGTAATGTTTACTACCTGTGAGAAGGGTGTTAACTTACTTGAATTACTCTAATTCGTGGCTTGAAAGAGGAAGCTTATTGCCTATTGTATATGTCCTCATTTTTAAATTTATATACACATTGTAAAAGTCGTTGTAATATGTCATTACTATTAATTTATTTCAGTAATTAAAGTTTAATAGTAATAGTGACTTTTTAAATGTATTAATAAATATTTATGACTTTCCTACAAGCAATTACAATTTGATATTTGCAGCATTCCTCGCAACAATCAGTGTACCATTTCCTGTGTCAATATTATTAAATTCACCCTCAATTACAATATGAATTGGGTCTGACAAACAAACAGCCCCGCACAACAATAACACGCCGGTGTACCCCGCCATTAATCTGCGAGCTGCCCGCCCCTGCTGTGTCCCCCCCCCCCTCTCGCCGCCACTGGTGACAAAGCTGCCCGCTATGCAAATGCACGAGTCGACCCTGCCGCTAATATTTCACCCGCTCAACCAGGGGTTGTTTTTAATCTGCAAATCGGGAAATTTGCATGAAGCTTTATTTACTAAATATAAATTTAAATACGGTACTAGGTATTTTGATGCAATGGTTGTGAATGTTGGTGCATTTTGTTTTACAAAGGTGGCTACAAATGTGACAACTAGGCAGCAATGATACACATAACAAAACATTGTATATTTGCAACAAGTACAGAAAGTTGGGTATATCCTACGAAGTGTGAATTTTTTGGCAAGAGACGAACTCGAGTGCTGGAATCACACAAGGTGGGAAATAGGTGATTCTGCACAAGTAGCACATTATACTTTTTCTAAGACCACACTGCTAAACGTTACAATACAAAAATACATGCACGAAATTTATTTCACATGAAAAATTATGGCGCAGGTCACCTCACAAAGAGTACGCATGCGCAGTGTTAGGAAATACTGTGAGAAATGAGATTTCATAGAAGGGCTAAAATTAAAAATTAAACTTGGTCAAACTAAATTTGTGGTGAATATCAATACCTAGTACAAAATATTTTATGATTGTCAAAATATTCAATGAAAAACAATTATGTTTCGGGTATACAAAATCAGACACGAATATTGACAAAAATTCTTATAATATATTCAGAGAAATGTAAGTCATTTTTCATTTGTAAACTTGATGCCTAAAGGTGACAAAGAGATATAAAAAAAATCACGCTAAACAATATTATTAAAATAAAGATTAATGTTCGCTAAAACTGGTTTACTTTTTTGGTTAACGGTTACCGATATTGTCGGTCTTAAAAATATCGGTTAAAAATTACAATTAAAGTTCGCAAAATTTTGTTCAAAATATCAGTTCAAAATATCAGTTACCAGCATGTCTGTAAAATGTGTAACGGCAACAACAAATAAATGGAAATTTTGTTACCGAAGGAATATACCCATCAAAAATAATATTCTCACCTTACGTCACTAATCAGGACAAAATATTTAAAACAAGGTTGTACCTTGATCCGGTCACTTGTACATGCACATGTTGGTGGTACTAGTGTAGTAGTACTGTTAGTACTTTGAAACCCTAACAGTAAATAAAACAAAATTACTAATTCCACTGTGGAATTTTAAACCTTTGACAATTATGAGTGAAATATTCGCACCCTTTACATCCCCAAATTGAATACCACCCTCGGAAAGAAATAACGTCCGTGGTGTAATTCCAGCAGTCATTTGTCTCCCCCCCCCCTCCAGGCCCGGAGGGGTGGCGGCCGCACGCGTGCGTAAAAACTTTCACTGTGTCATTTACCCCTTAAGCTCTAACAACCTTCCTGACTGTACCCCGTCCCCCCGGAGAGCTTGTTGGCTCCATGACCTTACCCGGAGAGGGGGGGGGGGGGAGGAGTAGAGGAGAGAATGGGATATCGAACAGAATAAGGAGAGGATAGCCTATTTATTCATTGAAATATGTATGATACTTTTCAAGTGGTAAAACAGTCCATTAATTTATTAAATATTTCATTCACTTTCCGGACTAGACATCAATTAAATATTTATTTGTAACTTACTTATAAAGCGTAATTTATTTGAACTGTTTAGTCAACAGGGAAACTAAAGGCCGTTTTAGACTAGTCATATATTGTACAAGGTCTTGCATCATTTTTGGTATAAATTGGCTAGTATCAAACAGCAAATTGGGTGAAATATTGTAAACGATCGTAAATTTGTTGAAAAAACAAAGCACGTTCTATTTTTCATACAATGTGTCAGTCAATTTGGCTGTGAGCATGCGTATATATGACTTTTATGACCTCACGCGTTTTTAACGTTTATTTGTTTTTATTGTATGTAGTGTGGTTATAGAAAACTTACACTACAGGTAAAGTTATAAGTTATGCAAACTTTTAATGTAAATGAATTTATGGTTAATTTTGCTTGTCACATTGATATATTCAAGGAAATTGCGCAGAAGATATTGTATTAGTATCATACAAAAGTTCGTCGAAATCTAACAATTTTTGGTAAAAGATATTGTACCATTTCTTGTACTATATATTGTCCCATATATAGACTAGTCTAAAACGGCCTTACAATCGTATACAATATTGTAACCAATACCAAAATGGTACAATTTATAGGCTAGTCTAAAACGACCTTAACTTAAACATATGTGTTTTGTTTTACTTGAGGCTCAATTCTTTTTAGAAATACAGTAACCTAAAATAAGTCTTGTAAACTTTTAATATTTAGTGGCAAATTGTGATATCGGAACATGTTTCCTGAGGAATGTCACGTCCTGTTATAACCAGCTTGTAAAAGTACGATAACAAACAATGGTAATTTTCCGCTGTTACATATTTAATGATATTTATTTTCATAATGAAGTAAACAATCAATGAGTGCATTTTGAATTCCATGAAGTGAGCTCGGGATCCCATGACGGCAATTACAACGTAACGCTGAACGCGGTGAGCTGTTCACTGACCTGAATACGAAAACACTTTTGCTGGAATGGTGGATAATGAGCTATAAATTATAAGTAATTAGTCGGTAGCTGAGCTACTTCTCTTTTTATGCAATGGTCAATGGTGCTTTGCTTTACTATACACAAACGTGTTTACGCAAGGTTATATACTTTATTGTTTAGTTGTGGTACGCAGAGTAAATACTCAGGACAGGGACAGTTTACATAAAGAGTGCGCTAATCTAGTTTTATTCGTCTTAGGAACTCTGGCTTGTAAAGTATAGTTATATAAGTATTAAGGGTAGTAAGTGCGTCATATCAGTTAAGAATAGTGATTCTGTGAGACGAGACGAGCAAAATTAACCATAAATTATTTTATATTTAAAGTTTGCAATACTTACAACTTTACCAATAGTAAACACTAACTTGTCTATAACCACACCACATACAATAAAATCAAATAAACGTTAGAAACGCGTGAGATCACAAATTTTCTATATGCACATGGTCACTACCAAACTGATTGATAGATTGTATGAAAAATTGAACGTGTTTTTATTTACGATCATATAAAATATTTCAACCAATTTGCTATTTGATACTAGATAATTTAAATTATATCAAAAATAGTGACGATCTTGTACAATTTATAGGATAATCTAAAACGGTTACGGCCTTTAATACATAGAAAGGTAGACGATCTAGTTGCTATTGCATGAGTTTTGAAGAGGGAGATAATAACGAAGAAGTTGAAAATTATAAAAAAAACGAATATGCAGAATGATTGAATAAAATGTATAATTTGTGGTCGCTGTTTACACGAATAGTATACCAAAAATGACAAATGGCGACAATCTGTTAACCAGTTCATCTCCTCATAGTCTTGGTACGTCTCACCTGAATACAAGTAGTAGAGTTGGACTTTTTTGAACCCGAATAAAATATTTATTTGTAGTTTTCAAACTTTAGTTCAAATTTTTTCTTTATTCTTATAAGTAAGCCAAGATTATATGTTGTTATAAATAAATTTTGTTTTTTAAATGTTATTTAATATAAGTGGTCCATCTCATCCCCAGTTACCGTATGATGTAATTTCTATCTTATAATATTTTATATTTGTCTCTACAGACATTCTCAGTGAACCTTCCATGACTACGAACCACGGAAGTCATTCATCCCTAAAAATTTATCGGAGCAATTAGGTTACAGTTGGGAGTTGAAGTTGTGGAGGAATAATTCCTCTTAGTATCCGGGTAACAATGCAGAGTCGGGTTGATTTTGCCGTTGCTGTGTATTTATAAAGTTAGCGCAAACTACACGAGCGGTGGTGTATGTGCACTGACCTGGATATGCACTTAATGACATGGAAAAGAACTTGGGATTGCAAACAAGGGTTGGAATTCGCTGTTCGCTGCTCCACCATAAACAAACTCCAAACTTCCAACTCATTAATAACATTTAACAATAAAATAACATGTGCTCAAATATACTCATGTACGAGTACCGTTCAAATCTACATTGGGGTAGGTGACCAATCAAATTTTATATATTGTGAGTTTCAGCTAAGATGCAACATATTCGAATCTGTCATTAGTCATTACATGGATACCACTTGTTATATGTATATGGCACCGTATCGTTCCAGATAAAATGCAACATAGGGAACATAAGTTGTCAATGAACTTGTCATCATAATTTACCCATTTATAAATAATGTTCGAATAGAATTACAATTCAATATTGTCTCCCTCAAATAACTTTCAGGGGAAGCAACACAGTGCTGTAGACGGTTCTTCTTACTCTCATGACAGTGTTGGAACTCGGATATTGGAGTCACGTTCAGCTGGTTGGTTACAGCCGTTTAAATATTTTGGAGGGTCCCAAAATGAGTTACCTTCAGGTGATTTTTCATTCTCGGGAAGAAGAAAAAGTCAAAAGAACTCAAATCCAATAAGGAGGCTGAGAAACCACAGGAATGTTTTTAAATATAATAAGAGGTATATAAATTTAGTACATAATAAGAATTATCTTTTTACAAAAAATGTTCGGATAGAATTACAATTCCAATGTGTCTCCCTCAAAATAACTTCCTGGGCTCATTTATCAATCTTGGGAAGAAGAAAAAATCACTAAAACCCAAATCAGGTGAATAAGGAGGCTGCGGAGCCACAGGAATGTTTTATTGGCCAAAATGTATTTTTTTAAACCATTTTTGCGCAGATTTTTCTCATCCCTAATCAATTAGTCAAAATTTAATGAATGGTGGTGTGAGTCAAGTTTAACTCTTCAGTACTTCAGTACTGTTAACGGACGATCTGACCGCGCAAGATCCCATATTCTGGAGACATTTTTATCAGTTCTTGAAGACGAAGGTCTTCCGCTGCGTGTTTCATCTTCAATCGACACTTTTCCTTCTGAAAATGCCTAAAACTACCGAAAAACCTGGCTCCTTGATATTACACCGTCTTCGTAGAGCTGCTTAAGTTTTGTAAAAGCAATAAAAAATAATGTAATCATACCGATTTTGACATCTAGATTTAAACGGATATCTACGAATTATACTTTTCACAATAGGTTTTGAATATTTTTAGTGTGATGATGTCTATCTGTATGTCTGGAAATATTAGTGGCTCAAGACATCCCAAGGTGTTATAACGCCGCTTTTTTGAAGTTCTCTAGATTATTTTACTGAGATGGATCAGTACCCTTTGCTTTAGATTAGGTTGTTGCTTCTTCTCTATGTCTTCCTATTTTCTGTTTTCTTCTTCCAATTTGTTACTCCTATTCTTTTTAAATCTTCTACTTCTTGTAGTCATTAGATCTGGGTCTTCCGCGTCATCTTCTTCATCTTGATTCCCACAGTAGTAATGATTTTATTATATCTGTTTATTTTGATCTTCATACATGTCCTAATCATTTGACTAGCTACTGTTTTATTTTCTTCACTAGATCTTCTCCTTTCTTCCGGGTATCTGTACGTGTGATTAAATTCGGCTGAATGGATTAATCAGTGGAATGAGGTAATCAATTTTTCGTTAAAAAAAACGGTCAACTTACTCTCTTTGATTTCAAGTATTTTTTGCAAATATTTCGTAAAAGATAAATATATAAAAAAAATATGTGAAAAAAGTTCTTGAAAAATAGGCACCTTTATTTGAAAAAAAAGAGATGTTTCTATCTTCTTTCTCTATAATATTCGTGTTGCAGTTAATGTAAATATACAAACAAATCAATAAAAATAATGATTACTCATACTTAAATTATGTATGAAACGATTTGAAAGTGTGAAACGTGCATCACTTACACTTGATTTATCGGGGAGTGTCAGAGTAAACAAAATCTAAATATAGAAGAAACAAATTACAGAAATCGTGATGACAAGCGAACCCGTTAAATATTGAAACGCTGAATTATCTAGTGCAAGGCAAATTGGCACAGTTTCAAACGCATTAGAGCAACGGAGACGAGGAGCGAAAGAGAAAGAGGCAGAACGTAACAGTAAATATACCGCAATCGCCCGATAAAAATTTCACTAGCCACTTGGATTCACAATTACCCTCCGACGATAACAGACTTTAAACTTTAAACTCCAGCAGTTTCAAAACTAAAACTACACAATTAAAAGTTTCTAACAGCTAAATATATTTTTAATAATACTTAACCTAGATGGAATAAATGTTATTACATGGTATAAACTGAAACGACACTAGAATCAAAAATCAATGTTATTGAAATGATCACTGCTTTAATAACATATTTTAAACCACAGTTAAAAATATTATCATGATTGATCTTGCGCTAAGTTGTGACATAAGGCATTAGTAAATAATGGTCTTCTCAACTATGGTACATATACAGCGTGGCCCAGTGAAAATAATCAGCGCAATTTTTGGCCACTTAACATCAATTTTGCAAAAAGTGCTCGAACACGTCATTTTTAGTATAAAGGGGGACACCTGAATGGATTAGTACCAATGGCATAACTTCAACCCTAAAATGGGGGTGGACTGCACCTCAAAAATTTTAAATGGAAAAGGGTGTCAAACATGACACCCTTCGAAAGGCCTTTCAATTCTCTTTTCAACAGTTTTTTTATTTTTCAAATCCGATCATTAGTTCCAGAGAAATATCGTTTAAAACAAATTTTATCAGGTGTTCAAAATTGCAATCAAGTAGGCTTAAACAAATGACCTCACTTTTCATTTTTAATTTATTTATTTGATTTACTTATTTAATTTAGACAGCATATTTAAATTGTGAATCCATACTTTACACTTTTCTTGAATTAAATGATTCAAACAATATTTATATTTGGAAACTTGAAATTTTTTAAAAAGTGACAGTTTTCATTATCAACCATGGTAAAAAAATAATAACCATGCTTACCAAGTAAGTTGTAGTGAAAAATAATTACTCATGTCAAATAACGGTTAATAATAATGGGTGTCTAGGCTAGTAGTAAAAAAAGAATATTGTGGATTAGTTATTTTTACAAAAAGATAACTGAAATATCTGTTAACAGTTTGTAAAATTTTTCCAAGACACAACGTGTTTAGCATAATAGAAACCAGTAATAAAATAGCATTATTTTATATTATTTGACTTTTCATTTAATAAAATTCTCACCAAAAATATCGCTTCGTTGTAGAATCTACAACAGTTCTACAGGTAGACAACTTAACCATTGAATCTTACCATCCGCTCCATAAATCATATGTTCCAATTTCAGCAAAGTCTATTGTACATGAACAATTACAGTTTAAATTAAATCAATTGTATGTACGCACAATTACCATCAGTGTTCCCAACCTAACCTAGTGAAAAATCTAAAATCCCTATTGTGCTTGGCGGGGCTCGGCGCCTGGCAATAATGAAACAGTTGAAAGTGCAGCGTCATTAATCACTCTGTCGACGATGTTCTGTTTCGATTTTGTTTTGTTTGTTGTGTGTACAGTGCAGTGAATATGGGATGACACTACACTTTTACTTTGAAGCTCGAAGAATCCAACTCAATGAGAAGATGATGGGGATTTTAAACAGGAAGATGATCATTGCAGATTCTCTTATACGAGTGATTGATAAGATTTGGATTTTTCTCTGAATAAATTCTTTCAGGCTTCTGTTCTCATTTTTATTTTTTAAGAATGTTCTTCATTCTTCATTATTCCATTTGGATTTTATTTTAATCCAATCAAAATACTTCTTTTGATGGATTTTTTTGTGATAAAGTTTGATAAAACCACAGCAGGATCGTCACGATTACATTTTCTTGATAAAAAAATGTAATGTTTGAACTATTGTTATTCGTGAAATAAACGGTAAAATTTACTCATAATTGGGTATATGACCAAAATTGAATTTCAGTATATTACTTTGCAATAATAGGGGAAAGTAGCCTAATTTGGACCAATTTTATAATATTCACTATATAAAGGCACGGAAGAAGTGTCAATAAAAATTAAGTAGTAGAAAAGAAACTCACTAAGTTTACCTTCAAAATAAAACCATTTATTAAATTTTAAATGCCATTTTTAATAGTAAAAAATAAATTCAAAAAAATCTTGTCATCGGTCCAATATAGGAAACCGGTTTCCTTATTTGGACCGCTAGCTTCCTAAATTAGACCATTAGCTTTCTTAACGAAAATTACAACAATAGAACCTTTTAACTACAGCACTAACTCCAGCACACTGAGAATGAATCCAAGTGCGACATTTCATATATCGTATCATATTTTCTTCCTTGGTTTCTTCACACAATGTACAAAACCATGAATCACCATTTTCTTTTTTATGTTTCGCATTTTGTCAGAGAGATGGGGAAAGGCAACAAATTTAAAGGGCTCATTGTTTAAAATCGGATAGTTTCGTCACATCTTAGGGAGAGATAGGAGAAGTCAACAAATTTAAAGGTCTACACAATGCTTCAAGGTCATAGAACTGAATAGGGTAACATGAAAGGTACCGACATATCGACGTATCGCTTCTCTATGTACTATTCTGTGCCGTAATCACAATTTTTGTCGGTCCAATTTGGGCAACTGATTTCGGCCCAACTTGGGCAACTTGAATATTTTATACTTAAAATTATACAAAAATGTCAAAGTAACATAAACTCATAAAATTGTAACAGAAAATTATAGTTAGATAAGTAAGCTTTGTGATGATATAAAAGGACTTGTAATTACTTACGTTTGGACGAACTAACGGCTTTCACTCTTACATCAAAATAACAAATTTTCTTCGTAGTCAAACAAATAACCCTTCTCTTAATGTAACCATGAGACATTTTTTCACAAACACGATTACATTAATCTGGTCTACCTCTACGTATAACAAGTAGTCTATCTAAAATCGCACAAATTTTACCAATCTTTGGATACCACAGCGGTCCAAATTAGGCGACGGTCCAAATTAGGCTACTTTCCCCTATAAACCTGAGCACAATTTAGAAAAGCTAAATCTACTCCAGACTGTGCTCTGATTTCAGCAGACCTAGAATTGGAGAAAACCCTTTTGAGTGCTCTAATTCTTGACTCAATAAAACCAGAGCACAATCCAGAGCAGCCAAAACTGCTCCATAATGTTCTCTGGTTTTAGTAAGCCTAGAATTAGAGAAAAAAGGTCTAATTCCTAACACACTGAAAAAACAGCACAATTGACTTAGCAATAAAATGTTTTGGATAGTATCGTGGAAAAAGGCAGGTAGACTGTATTTTACATTCCCAATCTATCAGTCTTGTTTTACGATTCTACATTTTTTTTAATTTTAATTTTTAGTAATTATTTTCCCGTAAACTACGAATACGATTTAAAAAAAACGTACATTTTATTTTTGTCTTGAATCATATATAATAAAAATCAAAATTTGGTCACATACCTCATTCCTGCGTATTTACAACACGACATAAAAATAATTCTTAAGAACATCTAAACTGTTAGTAGTTAATTAATGAAAATTTTAGTAATTTATTACTCGTTTACTATAATAAATTTTTAATTATCTTCCTTAATTCTTACAAAGAATGGCATCTTTTATCGAAAATATTAAATACCTCGTTTAAAAATTTAATTATATGGGCTGCTCAAATATCCTGTTATCCCTTGATGTAGATGAAGTCACTGAAGAAAAAACAGGGTATGAAATTTCATTACCCCTCCCTTATTGATTGAGGGGTGGCAGGTTCCCGAGGGTGGGGGCGGGACCACGTGAGGTGGCGCTATTTTTAGAAAGTGGGGAATGATGTTTGCTCGCGGAAAGATGGATTACGTCACGACATGAATACTAGGGAAATTCGATGGAAAGTTTTATGTTGGTATCATGTTGCATTGAAGATGTATAGCTGCTCAACTCATTTGCCGACAAAATATGTTATGTCAACCAGAAAGGTTTATAACAGCACTTGTGGTGTTATATTCTTGTCAACTAAAAAGGTTTTTTACTGCACTAGTGCTGTTACGATAACATTACCATGAAATAAAGGGAGTGTTGTAATCGCAAAGAATCGGATTTTAGATTTCGACGGAAATATCCGTTTTGACTATCCATGAATTCATTTTGACACTTTGCTTGTAGGGTTTTTAAAATTTTAGCCATAAAATGTATCTCACTTTCGAATGAAATAAATGTAGCAAAAACATTAAATATTTTAATAAACAAGAATTGATACATTTGAAATAGATCAATTATATGTAATCGAATTAGCGAACCCCACTGTTTGAGAACCGAATTACCTTAACATCTATATCACAGTTATTTATGTATTAAGGGCATAATCAAAAGATTATAGTACGAGGGACTGTTTAAAGCTCGACACGGAGCAGACAGCTTTAAATTTTCTGAGGGCTATAATCTTGATTATACCCGTGGTACATTACAACGTTTTATTTCATTTTGGAACTTAAAATGAAAAAAATCTGTAGGTATATTTCCATGCTGTGGTTTCTTTATGGATAGTTAGAATTGTTAGATTGTTTGTTTTTAAACAAATTTAATATAATGAAAGTGTCACTGTCACTGTCACATACTGATTATTCTGGCGAAATATTAATGGAATTTGAGACTGTACAGACCAAGTTGGTTTCTAAAAATTGAAAAGATTTATATAAAAAGGAATTTGAATAGTTTTGTGAGTGCTAAATACTTACTTAATCGAAATTGAAATATATTATATTGTTTGACATTTATTCATTAACCACAATTTTAATTTGTTTGAGTAACTATTGCTTAGCAACTTTATAAGTCCTCGGGCGATAAAAGTCAAATTAGGCCCGCATTTAAGGGCGTATAAATAAGTTTATGATTACAAAATAACAAATAAGAATTTACACTTTCTAAAACTACATCTAGTTTTCAAATCAGATAAAGTTTCATATAAAAAATAAAAATAAATAATATCGGAGGATCCCATTCTAGCTTGTCACAAAATTCAGCAAAACAATTAACTATTTCTTTTATGTTGTATATAATAATAAGTTGGAAACCAAATTCGTCTATTCGCCTCGTTCTATCAATTAGAACAGTTCGGTTAAACATAATAAATCTTTAATATTACTGGTAATATCATGTGACGCAATTAGAAATTGATTTGAAAACAAGTGTTTATTAAAGTGAATATTCCGAAGTTTGTAGAATGAATGGCTCATTTTTCCCCGTTCAATTTAGCGCGAAGATATTGATAGATTGTCTTTTGATGCTAATGCAATCGATGACTCCTCGTGACTCACTCGATAAAAAATTTGATGGGAGAAATTCATTGTCTGTTTATCGATTTTGAATTGAATGCTAACCCATTTAGCGGCGAGAGAGATAACATCGGAAGGTAACGTACTTTAACCGTTCGTTGTTTTAGATTTATTGTAGATTGTTATCAGGCGAGTTGATGGTGATGAGAGTGAAATGATGCAATTGTTTTTTATTTACAGTTATTATAGCGCCGGAAAAGATTAGATAAATTGTTGCAAAATGCAATTCATGGAAGGAAAGTATCAACCGCGATACATACTTATACGCAACACTCATTAATGACATATTTACAACCTATTGCAAAAAATATAATATCTCTCCATATCGCATTAACTTTAAATCCCAAATCATTTAGATATTTACAATCACATGTATTATTTAATTATACCGTATGTCCAAAAAATGAGTTGTCGTAGGTATTTAATATGGGAATATAGTTTTTAGTAAATAAAAACTATTCAGCTAATAACTAAGTCACCATATTGACCAGAACAATACTAAATGTATTCCTACATACTATTTAATACAGATTACATTATTTTGATAGCATAATTCAACGAAATTTACATAGAAGATTTTTTATTGTTCTCTACCGTGAGTTTTTTTAACGTGAAACATGGAATTTATCATATCCATGATTACGACTTGATTTTTGATTGACAGCAATTTATACTTGTTTGTCTCAGTTAAAATGAAGCATATGCAACAAATTTGACATTTGCTTTTTGGGTTATAAAATTTTCTAACAGACATACACCAAGTGAACAACAATTTTAATCATTAATAACTATAGAGGAAATGGTAGAATAATACAATGGTCTGCTAAGCAGTGACTCAATATCAATTCTCAATTCATCAAAATTTTGGAAATTTCCCCCAGTTTCAAATATCACCAATAAAAAGAATCTAGATATGTAACATGGAGTGATTTAGCAGACCTTTCTACTATTCTACTATTTCCTCTAAAGTTATTAATAGTTCTTAAAATTGTTGTTGTACTTGGGGCAGGCTTGTCAAAATTAAATTCTGAAAACCGAAATTTTTAGAGATTACAATACTTCCTTTATTTTGTACATGGAAGTAAAAACGAACGAAAGGTTCGAATTCTCAGATACACCTAGTATTTTATTTTATGAGAATACAAAAGTTCTGAATTTTGAGATTGTTAAGCCAAATTTGCAATTGACAGGAAATAAAATTGTAACAAATAATATTGTAACTCCATCCATGTTAATTAAACCTGAAGATGACTCGAAACGGCGTTTCGTTTTAATATATAATAATTAAATGCTATCATCTGCAAGATACATTTCCTCCGAATATAGAAGATTTAACTAATATTTCAAAGTTGCAAGATGTTAATTTTGGTGGCTCTTAATGGCAATGAACTTGAGGTAGTTTTGCCCTATCCCCCCGTACAAATAGAAAAGAGCTCTATTAGTGTCCGTGTTAACGGTATCTACTCCCATCTCAATGCCACGAAAGTCTCGCGTGGAATCGCTGACGTAATCGTGAAAGTAGTGTTCTGGTTCCGTGTTTAGTAAAAAGTGATATTTCCAGTTCATATATCAGCCGCGCGCACTAAATGACAAATCCTATTCTAGATGTTCTCCAGATAACGCAAATGACGCCGCATAAATCCTCGCAAGGAGAAATATTAGCGCACGCGATTCTCTTCGACAGCGCTTTTCCATTACATCTATTGCGCTTTTTACACAAATTGCTCCACGAGGGTCAATAACCAATACTACTTCTCATGCCTAATTCACACTTTCAATCGTAATTAAGCGACAATGACTTTACCAATTTAGATTAAATACTGGAAAATTTACCAAACAACATACGACACTTACTATGAGGTCTTGTACGATTTTTCCCGTTTTTTCTATTTTTCCTTAAATTGAATTTTAATAATGAAAAAACTGTTATTAAAAATTATATCTTTTAAAACGCGGCTGAATTATCCCACTTCAATCAAGGTTCTTACCCAACTTCACTTCGTTTCAAACGTTAAATATAATGTTTCAACTTCCAAACTGTCAAATTGAATAATCTTGTGCAAATATAGTGGCACACAAAAGCCTTACAATGCTTTAAATCATAGACTGTCCACGACAATATTTGGGATCTGGCTGGCATCCACACGTGGATAACTTCACACCAGAACCTACGAACGTTACAATTATTGCGACTTTTTTTAGCATGATACTTTAAAAAGATACGTATAATGTAACGAGCGAGATGAGTCATCGCGGTTGAACTGTTTGATCAGGTAGACGCGCTAAGGTTAAAAGACTCTGGAATATTCGAGAGATTAATTGGCACAGGTATATAAGGGTTCACCTAAATAAATAAACGTAACAATAACATAACACGTGAATGAAAAATAATGACATCACATAGAGCAACAAATTAAACATTGTAGGTTCGTTTTATATTTAAATTAATGTTTTTTTTGCATGAAATGCAAAAATTATCATTGGCAACGATTAATATTAATACGGGGGATTTAAAAGCCATTGTCCAAATTAATTTTGGACAACCTATACCTACAGCCCTTGCAAGGAGAATGTTCGGTTGTCATCGTTTAATAGTTATGTTATTATAAGTTGACTAACGTTTGAGATTGTTGAATTTGAGGTTATTATTGCTATTTGGTTAAACTATTTTTATTTGGATTCAAGATTTACATTGAAGCTAAGTATTATGATATGAATAATATTCTAAATATCTAAGATATACGCCTTTATACTATGGCTATCGAGTCTCAGGAATCTTACAATTCGAAGTTGTAATGTGAATATTTGATCGTTTAAGACGCGTTTATATTTTTGATTGTTTGTGCGGATGTGTTAAAAGTGTAGGAAAACAAGAATGTCTGTTGGCAAATTGAATAAATGGGCGAAGTTTTGTGCGAAGGGAGTATCTGCAGAGTCACCCCTGAGTGCGCAAGTGAAAATCCAATTACTAGTAATTGGCGAAGAAGTTATTCCAACCGGCACTCCACTGCAGGCCTGCCAACCTTTGCAGTTCGCGCGACGAATTCCCTACGACCTACTACGTGATTTGTCCTCCCTTCAGCTCAAAGGAACGTGATCCCAACACGCCCGGGGGGCACAAGCCCTCCAGAACCAACAGAACAAGTTTCTCTTTTCTTCTATTTCAATAATTACAAATATACCACGGTGCCTCATTTGGTTATCGCATTCCAACTAAAATAAAAAAAATTGCAGGGTTCAAGTGGTTCAGAATTATATACAGGGTGTCCGTTTTAAGAGGCTAACCATTGGGATCCCGAAAACCGTAAGAGATACGAAGTCGGTTAAATTGACAAGGAGTCACCAACAGAACAAGTTTCCCTTTTCTTATATTTCATTAATTACAAACATACCACGGTGCCTCCGTTGGTTACCGCATTCCAACTGAAATAAAAAATATTGCAGGGTTCAAGTGGTTCAGAATTATACACAGGTGTCTGTTTTAAGAGGCTAACCATTGGAATCTCGAGAACCTTAAGAGATACGAAGTCTATTAGATTGGGGCAAAGTCGCCGCATTAGTTGCTCAATTCAATGATGTTTTTGTTTTCCCGAAAATATACATAGGTCACTAGATATGAACAAAAACTGATTTTAGCCAATTTACTTTCTCACTTATAACTTTCTTGTTTCAATTCATATAAATATATTTTTTACATATTCTACGGACACATTTTTTACGGCAACTTTGCCCAAATTTAACCGACTTCGTATATCTTATGGTTTTCGAAATCCTATTGGTTAGCCACTTAAAACGGACAACCTGTATAGTCAAAAGTGACACCATAATAATGTGATCCAAACACGATTGTAAAAGGTATTTTCCTCTAAAATTTCCTAAGAAATACACCCTTAAACTAACCATGTATATACAGAAGTTTAATACAATGTGAATCTTAAAAACTCCAACTTAATACATGTCTTAAATTTCGTTTACTTTTAATATGTACTATAAGCGTTCGAAATATTAAAATATTGCATGAAGTAGAGTCGCACACCCAGTAATAAGTAATAAGATACTATGTCCTTATTTCAGCAGTTTGAAGTTTGTATAAACGTCAAAATAAGTTCATCTTGCACAATAAGTTGTTCGTGAACTGGAATATCAAATGGTATAATATACGAAGAGAGCAAAGTTTCCCGAGTACGGGCCTGGAGGGACCAATGATTGATAATTTCCTGGAGTCCCCCTGGCGGAGATGACCGCGTGGTGACCTTGTGACCTCGCTGCAGCAGCCAGGTCACTCGTGCGTTCTACAAAGAATCAAACTGCTCTTTTTCTTTGTTCTTTCCACCCTTTTCCTTTTTCTTTCCTTCAGTTTCTTCCTAATAATATCAGAGAACAACTTTATTCAAATTAGGAACTTTGTAAACAAACAACGTTTGTCCATGTTACATAACAATTGATAAAGGTTTTCTTCAACAAATGTATCACTCACAGCTTATAACCTTACATTATATAATTATAACTTTCGGTAAAACCGATTCATCGCTTTGTTATATTAGATACATATATTATTTCGCGCATTATTGATGATAAGTAACAATTCAAACTGCTAACTTTAAAGAAAATATAATGTTTAATTATTAATCGAGCGTTTTATTACAAATTACAAGTGTTGATAAAATTGCATGTGCAACATTTTCTTGAGTCTTATCGTCATATGTATATGTTAGATATTATATTCCAAGACAATGTTACATATTTTTATTATTTGATCGTGTAACAGTTCAAAGGAATGAATATGATCATTTCGTATGTAATTATTTTATACAGGTGACCAATGAAATTATCTAAGCATGGGGATCTCAAAAACTATAAGAGATATGAAATCGGTTAAATTAGACAAAAGTTGCCTCATGCGGGGGTCATTTTATAAGTTTTGTGACCTGATGTTGAAGTAAAGATATGCAGATTGAAATAATTATAGGTGAGTAGCAACTCACGGTTATTCTAGGTGTTGATGTACGTGGATCAATTACTGTTTGTATATTTATTGTGCAGGGTGTAAATGTTTCACGATGTACTATTTTTTGTGGCCGCAAACATAAAGAATACCTTCTTCTACCTAGTGGGTGTCTAGGACACCCTCGAACCTACTACGGTGAATATGAGACTCACAGGAGCGTCTGCAGCGCTGGTTTATGAATCGAGGATTCATTAGTAAATGTGGGATCTACATGTATTAGGAAGTCTAGGTCTTTCGTGGTTGTAAGTGGTGGTTACAGTACTCATGTGTGCAAATAGTGGGTATTGGTAATCACGAGGTGCTAGGCCACATTCATTATGGAGACATGGCTAAGTACTAAGTACTAAGTACTAAGTACTGGATGTCAAGCTAGGATTGACTGGCCCATTCTGATTCATGATGATATAGTAATGAGTGTAGATGATATAGTAATGAGTGTAGATACAATTAGCGTTCACTACTCGCAGAGTACCTCCCCAAATCTAGGACTTGGGAGTCACCTGTCACACCTCCTTTCTATGTGTATGAGTTCATGTGCATGCTTATGACAAATGTTGTAATTGAAATGACAACGTGTGTTTTATAACACTTAGGGGAACATGTCCTAATAGTCCGATCCGACGCTGATGGAGAGAGAACAAGAGGACGCCGGTATTAAGTCAAGGAAGGTGAAATGTTTATTATCATAACTTTATAATGCATGTGTTAGCGCCCTGGATTCTTATTAATAAATACCAATACTGTAATGCATTGTCTTTAAATGGATTAGTCCTGATCTGCGTGTATCCTGAACATAACCAATAAAAGAAAAATTGTATATTAATTATACTGCACATAGTTTTTGAAATCGTTTTTATCGCTCTTTTATATGTAACAAAAATAAAACAGTAAGTACACTTGAATTATTCTTATGGAATAACCTCATTTTATAGCGTTCACTCCTCCATACTACTTTATAAATATTCAACAATGCGTACAGAATAAATGAATTCTATTACGCTTATTCTTATCTGCCTCGTAAATTTAAAATTCAAATTTATTACACCTTCAACTTTTTGTAAAAATTGTGCAAGGTTAGCCAAACAATTAACATTATCAACAACTATTTCAACTTTTTACAAGGAATTATTTTTAGTTGAAACAATAAACAATTTTTTGCAGCGTGACTCACTGATACTTCAAATTTAAATAACCTTTTCAACGGCGTGGTTTTCTAACCTTCTCGGTTAGATAATTATAAGGAGGTAGTAAAAATGCACTGCATTTCCGGTTGATCGTAGATAGCTGAGTTTAGATGGCCTCGGGAAACAAATGATAGCGATAAACTAATTGGGATTAAATTAGGAAATATTTGTTACATAAGTTGGTCATTACTATTATCATAACCTTCAATATGGAATGTCATACAATTTATTAATTCCTGATTTATTGCCCTATATATTGTTGCTTTAATAGTAGTCCTTAATTCTAGTAATTGTTATATTTATGTGCACCAAATTATGCTCTATATGCTCTAATTTCTCAGATGAGTGCTCTAGTTACTTGATCTATAAGGCGCTCCAATTTATTAAATTGTTGATCTAATTACTGTTCTTGCTGCTCTATCCATTTATTTACTGCAGAATGGTCCTACTCTAGTTTCTCTGGTAATTGTTATAGATACGTGCTCTACAATTTGCTCCTGATCTAATTATTGCCACACATTCTTCATTTATTTATTTGCTTTAAATATACTATATTTTCTTTCGTAAATGCTCTGATTATTTGTCTAATACTTTGTTCTGCTTTCTATTTTGTGATTAATTTGCTGTCCAGCGAGTTTGCTGTAGTATTTCTTCTAGTTTCTAGCCATTGATCTATTTATTGTCTCACATTCTTGTTCTAGCATTTATTCTATTTATTACTACATGTGCTCTAATTTATCCAGTAAATACTCTAGTTTTTACTAAGACTTTCTCCAATTCTCTTAATATCTGCTCTATTTATTGTACAATATTTTTACTCTAATATTTGTACTAGTTTCTAACACTATGGTCTAGTTTATTTAATTTCTTATCTAGGTACTAATACCAGACTCTTGCTCTATTTATTTATACCAGCCTGTGCTCCAATTTATCTAACTCCTGATATAGTCATAGTTTCATATTCTTCATTCGTTATATGCTTTAAAACTCTAATTTCTTCGATAAATTACTATTACTATTATCTTTATCCCAGAAAATTCTCTAAATTTTACAATTACTGGTCTATTTATTGCTCCATATTCTAGCTCTAATTTCTGACGTAATTAATTCCTCCTTTAATATTTATTCATCATTACTCTATTTATTTGATATTGAATGTACTCTAATTATTGACGTAGTTCTTGCCGTTCCCGGTATTATTTGCTCTAGTTATTTTATATGTTTATTACCCTGACATTTCACTTAATTCTAAAGTTTTTACGATAGCAAGTTCAAATAAAAAGCAATATAGTTTTAATGAAATATCTAAAGAATTATTTCTTTATTCCGTAGTTTACGATTGTAGTATTTAACCTCGGTTGAAGTTAGTAGCCGAGCAGTTAAAACGGTAATCTGTCCTCATCCTATCTTTACGTCTATGTTGGTTGGTTGCCTCTCCATCAAATCTTTGTTTGGCGAACAAAAGAAGAGTTATGGCTCGGCTTCAATTAAAAATGAAACTTGGCAACGAGCAGCGATTCATTTCAGATGAAGTAATTTAATAAAGGCCGACCTCACCTCTGACCTTTGCTAATTCTTTGTTGAATTATTGGAAATGACAATAACAATTTCATTCCTAATTTAAATCTATTGATGTTTTAATTAATGCCTGGAATTTTAATTTTATCTGAAATTGAAAACTGGTATTTCCAAATCAATTCAAAACCAATAAGGCTCTCATTGTTTTAACAATCATGATAATTAAAATAATTACACAATAGATGGCATTTAAAACACGTATAGCTGGCTTGGAGAGTGCACCACGCCACAAGGGCAAACTCGAACTTTAATTCTTATGATGGAAATATAACTTTTTACAGTTTAGAGTTTAAAGTTAAGTAACTCTTCTGATATAAGGAAATAATTGAATTGTTAAAACTTTGTTTGAAACAAGAGATCCTTGATTTTGTTTCCAAAGCACACTTGGTCAATAAAACCAATAATTTTCCATTTATTTTTTTTTGTTAATATTCGGTTTATTGTAGATATGTTTTACATCAGGGGAAAGACAAAAAAAAATGTTTAACAGTACTAAAGACAACGTTAAGCCGCATATAAAAATTGAAAGTTAGTATAAATTTCTCGAAAAGTGTACGAACTTTAAAAATATTAAGGACCGTTGACAAATCCTCGTAAAAAAGTGTCTGTAAAATGTGCAAATTAGAAATTTGTGTAAGTTGACAAAAAAGTTATCAGCCAAAATGTTAATTGACTAAAATAAATTTTTTTGCTCAAATCTAGTGATCTATACATTTTTCGGGAAAATAAATACATCATTGAAATGGCCAACTAATGTGACTACTTAGCTCTCAACTTAGCATCTTAAAACGGACATTCTGTATATGCACACTTATAAGATATGATCTTAAAAATATTAAAATAAAATAGGATTGTAGAAAGCTTAGTCATATTATTAAAGAATGGCGACAGGTAAAAATAAAACGAATTTGTTCAGACATAAATTAGGTATAGAATATGTCATTAACGAAGAAACTTTTTATTGATTTAAATTGGCCATCAAAAATAATATTTATTGTTCGATAGCCGTGTTTATAGAAACAAAGTTGGCTCCTGCTATGAAGTAATGACACATTTATTTATATTTCCATTACTTATTTATTCTCTTGTCGTACGATAACTTCTGAATAATTAATCAAAGTTCAAATGTCAAAGCGTATTTTTCTATCGGCCTTTCCTCTCGGCTATTATTAGAAACGTATAAATTCTTTGGAATTCCTGCATTGATGATAAAATCAATATGAATTACTTTTTTCCTGCTGGGAAACAGGTTAGAACAAACCGGAGCTTGAAGGTCAAACAAGGTCATAACGATTGTTTCACTCGACGTATGTAGTAGTAATTGTTCCATTGTTTATCTTCATTTGTTTAGACACATTTCTCCAACATTCATGATAAGAGATAAAAATATTTGAGGGAGATTAAAAATTCACTTATCTGGTTAAATACATAGGTACTTTGTATCATTTAGCAAATATTTAGAGACTTTCATTATACAGATAAAATAGTGAAATGTAATGCGCATACTTTTGACACAAATTCAAGTGATTACTGATAAAATCTTGCGAAGTAACAACAACTCAATTCAAAAATAGCTGTCATGATTTAAATGTCATTTTTGACATTGGTTTGTCTGTTACTACGCAATAGCTATTCGTATTTTTTTCTAATAAATTCATGGCTCTTATTATATTACTTATGATAAATTATTCGTACCAAAACAAGAACGTACAGTAACATTTTGACACTGTTAGGCCGCATGCATGTCTCCTTTCCGCAAGTTCTAAGAAATTGATGCTCGATTGTCTTTTAAAATCTGGCAACCAATGAAATTGCACCAGACGTATCCCATACCATAATAGCACGTCGCAATAAAATTTAATCTCTTAATTTTCAGTAATTCTCATTAATGAGGTCTTGCACGAGTTTTCATTTTTAGCTTTAATCAATAGAATAATGAAAAAATTAGAAGAGTATTTTTTCCCGCAAAATGATGTTTAATAATGAAAAAACTGCTTTTAAAAATGATATCCTTCAAAACGCGGCCCTTGTCTAGTGACATATCATGGTTCTTACCCAACTTCACTTCGTTTCAAAAGACAAATATAATGTTTTAACCAAACTGATAATTGAATACTCTTCTGTAATTATAGTGGCACACGAAATCCTTACAATGCTTTAAATTACAGACTGTCCACTTTATCAAACGCGCCAAACTACAATATTTGGGATCTGGCATCCACACGTGGATAACTTTACACCAGAATCTACGAACGTTACAATTTTTGCAACTTTTTAAGCATGATACGATATGTGTAATGTAACGAGTGAGATGAGTCATCGCGGTTGACCTGTCTGGTCAGGTAGACGCGTTAAAGATCAAATGGGAATAGGAGCGACGCCGCTATTGTATGGAAATTTTAAAGAGACCAGAAGGCTCTGAAATACTCGAGAGATTAACTGACGGCAGGTATATAAGGGTCGCATGGGGGACTCAAGAAAATCAGTATCGGTCAGAATGTGCAGAAAGTCACTGAAGTCAGTCAGTGGCGGTCAATGCATGTCAGCGACATGTAAAGTAGAAATAAATAAATAGTTGGAGACCTGTCAAATCGTGGTGTCAATGTTGTGTGTAGAGAGCAATAAAAATATGAGTCGAAAAATTTTAAATTATTTTTGAAAGTTTCATTAAATTATGCTATTAAAATAATCTGTATTAAATAAGTTGAAGAAATACATGTAATATTGTCCTGTACAATACGGTGACTTAGTTTTATTTACCGAAAACAGTTTTCCCATGTTAAATGCCTATGACAACATTGTTTTGTAGCAAATTATTGCAAACACACTCAATACTTGTTGAATTTTAATATGCCACGCTCCCATTAGATGAATAAACGATGAACATCTCCAAGTTATCCTAGCTGAGAAAATAAAGCAAGTGGTGCGTTTTAAAGCGAGTTTATCCTTGCAGGGCAACACGTGTACCGGATCGATTGCCCCCTTCCCCCCTCCCCCGTGACGCCACTGGTGGTGACATGCGTCAAGGACACGCCCCCTGCCGCCCGGCACAAAGGAACAAAAGTCCCTACTCAACGCCAGTATCAAAGCGCCACAACATACAGAGGGAAATGGTAAAGATAGAAAAATTACAAAGAACGCAATATTAAATCATTCATGCGATTCTATTTTTAAACAGATTCATTATTCACATGGAAATGGAATGACAAATAGTACCAATAAAATGCAATTAAATGTAAAAGGGCTTATCTAAATAAATAATCGAATGGCGAATTTTTGATCTTTATATAGTTTTTAATAAAAAAATCTTTTTTTTTTGTACAATTATTTTTTTAAAACTTTGTTTTGCAATAATGAAATATTTATTAACGGAAATCACTGTTGATGTGTAAACAAGAAAATTACACATCGACGACGTCTATTTGCAATTTCAAGAATTTATTAAAGAATAATAATAATTACATAAATAAAGCTGCTTACAAAAACGTTACCTACTGCAATTTATCGTTCAATTAAGTATTTGAGAAATACAAATTTTGATTGATTTTAACGTTCAAATGTTTTTCAAAGCGTCTTATTGCAAAGCCTATCTACCATAATTTTTTAAGCAACTCGCTTTTTTTTAGGAAATTCATATTTCGACAAAAAAAATATGTGTGTGTTAGGATTTGAAAATCACTTTGTTTTATTACACCTTGCGCCTTAAAATACTGTAGTGCTCCCAAGGTCACGCCGCGGGCGACGGCCGCTAGCAGCCAGGTCGTGACTCGTTCGCCTCCCTTCTATTATATTGATGCGACGAAGGTGCGAGAATATTTCAGAATTTAATTGCTTTACTATATAATCCTGAGCAGAAAGGGATAATCTGATATGAATAATTTTAAATGTCAAATTATTCAGTATTCGTAAGATGTTTATATTATAGTACTATGTTGTTTTGTTGTGTTGGATAAAAAATAGTGTGTAGTAAAGTTGCTTTCTGGTCCTCAAAAAGTATGCTTCGGACCAGAAAAGTACAACTTTCTTACCTAGAAGCAATAACTATTTCTTCCCTTTTATCCAAAGAAAAAAAATAGTTATTTGTCTTGCTTCTTGGTAAGTCCGGTACTGTAACTACTCCAAAAAGTTTTCTTAATTATTAATAATCCAGTCGAAACATCAATCTTCTATTAATTTTATTTTATTTAATTTACTCTGTCTATCAAAACGAAAACTAGTACAGCTTATAGTGAGTTCCGAAACACTCGGATATAGCGGTATTTATCTTTGATTGCGGATTAGATTGTCCTGGGATTTGAACCCCCAGAAATCACGCTCCGCTCAACGAGTCAAAGGACGCTAACTAACTACGCCACTAATGTCTGTGAGATGTACCTACAATTTATTACATTGTACCAATTATCTATTGTAAGTAAACGTAGATGTTAAGCCGATAGCACAAAATAGTTACGTACAGAAGCGACACTCCGTGTCGGTACTTTTCATGTTACCCTATTCAGTTCTATGACCTTGGAGCATTGTGTAGACCTTTAAATTTGTTGACTTCTCCTATCTTTCCCGAAGATGTAACGAAACTTTTCGATTTTAAACAATGAGCCCTTTAAATTTGTTGACTTTCTTCATCTCTCTCTCATTTTCGTTTCTCTGTATTACTGTCGCTTCTGTATAAACCTATTCTGTGACTTAAGTCCTTGAGATGTACAATTTATTACAATGTATCAATTATCGAATTATCTATTGTAAGTAAACTGTAAACATAAATGTAGATTCCAACCCGACTGACAGAAATAAACATATTTTTCTCCACTACTACATTGATAATTCCTAACTAACTCCAAGTCACCTACCCACCTCCATTGATTCCCTAATGATCCCTCCCCGTCTTTTGATCCGTCGTGATTGAACCGGCAGCGCGGGGTTGTTTTGGTCGTCGGCGTGCACGCGCTGGTTGGTATTCGCTGTGACATGACTGCACACGCCATGAGCACGCTCGACATACTCCTCCAATAGTTTCCCGACTATTCCGGACTTCGGCAACTCAGCCGCAGCGAGAGGAATGCGCAATAAATAGGCCAGCAAATTTATACGTCAATGCTGCACAACATTAACTATTGCAGAGTTTGGTCTGCGGACTTCCCGGTGGGTGGAGTCGTACTTTGTTGCGCTGACTTCAGGGTAGTAACTGGTCTATTTGTTTTTTAAGTGTTAAAAAGTTGAAAAATTATACTGGAAATTTGTTTCTGTTTTTTTAACAATATATAGAGAAATGAAGATATTGTTTTTGGTCATATTTCTCGAGTGTGAGAACATATGAGCACGAATTAGAATAAGATTTTACGTTTTTTACCATGATATCTGTGTTTGTGTGTGTGTGCGTCTGTGACGAATTTTCGTCCACGATATATCCAATACGATACATATAAAAAATATAATATTTGGTATTTGAGAGTTAAATTTAATGATGATGAACTCATGAGATATTGACTACGATTGGTAAACTGGAAGTAGTACTTTACATGAAGCATTGAACCGTTTTTCCTAGAAAGACGCCTCTAAGTTCCCTTTTTCGCAAGTAACGTTATTATTAAACATGAAGTTTATTTAGTTTTCTACCGACGACAGTATGGTAAAATTGTGGAGAAAGGTAGTTAATCTGTTTCTTACGCTCCCAGTCTATCTTTCTTCTTTAACGATTCAACTATGATGACGTTAAGCATCGCTCCCTAAATTTTTGAGAATTATTTTCTCGTAAACTACTAATAATGAATCAATTTAAATAAATACGGATATATTATTTTTTTGTTTAGTATCATATATGCAAAAATTAAAATTTGGTCACATACCCCATTGGAGGAAAAAAACGTGTGGGTTTATTATCATGTGGCAATGCCTTCAAGAACTACTAAATTTGTTTAAATTTGTCAGTAAAACGACTTAACTTATTTTGCACTAATGTGTGATTTTTTGTTAAATTTACTTTGAAATGTGTTATAATAAAATGTGGTTAATATGACATCAAAGGGATCCCAAAAATTTCGTTGCTATAACCGATAACAATAAATTCACCTTAGTGTATGTGGGTTTTCAAGCTAGTGATCAATATTTTGTTGTTATAACCAGTTTGTCACTATAAGCCATATCGTTATAATTTGTTACTGTTTATAAATTTTTACTTATTCTTTACAATATGTTTTTTTTTTTATAATAAAACGTTTTCAAAAATATCTGATTTAAATTATTTTTTTTTATCGGATTTTTGTGCAACCCTGCCACTCATATTATCTAAAAAATTATAATAATTCAGGGCTTTATGGTCAATTTTAAAAAATGCTGCGCTAATAAGGGAAATAACTCTATGGGGGAAGAAGTCATAGAAAATTAACCACCATTTATCTCATAATTGTTTTGAATATCCACAATTATTTTTTTGTAGTTCAAACCCATTCAGACACTGTTATTTTTATAGTGAGCGTCTATAAACCGAAAATTTTCATGAGGAAGATATCCGGAAGCATTTATCAAATTTCCGCCTTGTTCATCTCAAGGTCGCTTCAGGCTCCTCAATCTCAATCTCAATCTCAATCTCGTGATCAATAATAAACAAGGTATTTGGTTGTCTGCACGTCGTTCCCGTTCCCGTTCCCGTTGCCGCGATCCCGGCGGAGTTCCGGGACGCGCGGGGGCGGCCGGGAATCGATTTCCCGTCGCCACGTGTTGCTTGTTTTCCCTGGACCGGAGGGGGGGGGGGGGGGGAACGAAGTGTGAGCTCATTGATTGCTCTCACTCAACGCAACTTTTAATTGGAAAAGATGCTAATGAAAAGTTATTTGATAGCCACCATTTCTTCAAGAGTTTAAAATACAAGTAAAGTCAAATGATATTTTGATACCAAATTGTTGTATTATTATACTGATTTTAGCATACTGTGTGTTCCAAAATAAACAATAAAAACATCAGGCGAGTAAAAGTAATTCTTTTTATTGTAAATTTTAATGAATTGTGCTATTAAAATGAAGTAATCTGTATTAAATAAAATGTAGAAATATATGTAGTATTGTCCTGTACAATATGGTGACTTAGTTGTTAGCTTGACAGTTTTTATTTACCAAAAACTGTTTTTCTATGTTAAATACCATGACAACACTTTTTTGGAACACACTGTATACTGCCTGATGTTACTAGATGGAACAGGTCACAATGATAGTGCTTACAGAAATTCAGAGAATTGACATTTAGTTTACTAAAGGATTATCCTGAATATGGTATGACATACTTTAAAACTTAAAATTTGATTTATAGTTATTTGTACATCAAGGGACTAAAGTATAAATTTTTATTACCTATATGGAATTCTACGAGGCCATAGCCAAGAAGAATAAACCATGTAAATAATAAAAAATACTTTAGTCCTTAGATATACATTATATTTTTCCAGAAATCGTTTAATTATTAATTAAAAACATTAATAAATAACATTATGTGTTTGTAAAACGTCAGCTAGCTATTGAGACGAGGATGACTGTGATAACAAACGTACTGTCAAAGTGTCAAATATTTTTTTATGATTTTCATTTATGTTTACACCTGCTTAAACGTCATCTGAATGAAATCAGATAAATTATTATCAAAGGTAAATAATAAATAAATTTACCATAAATATTATAGAGTGATATGTATGTTATTTTAAGTAGTGCTAAAATAAACTGCAAAAATATAATACTATTAAAATATAAGTTAATTCAGTTTGACAGATGAGTCCGTAAAGTCAAATTTTGACATAAGAGTATATAAAGTTTTACTTTAGCTACTACTTTGGCTAACTACGTAAAGTGATTTAAAAAAAAAAATAATTGATGATTCAAATTTATTATTACTTTTTATAGATAGGGTAAATATTTATCAATTTCCTTAACTACCCCCCTTTTCACCCTCAAAAAAAATTCTCGAATTCCACACTGTTCGTGTGTTCGTTCTATCTCATGTTCATGTATTATTGTGTTCGTAATTCATCAGGTAATCATTGCTTTATTATTTTCATCGACCTTGTTATGAAAATATTATCAAAGTATTTCATTTAAACATAATTTAATCCTTATATTAACGGATCAACTTTTAGCAGGTATACAGCAGACAGGTCGGGAAATGTAACCTCATATCTATTGTACCGACGCGTGTTGAAGCTGCCAGAATATTCCAGAGCTTATCTGCTCTGGTATATAAGCCAAAGCAAAAACGAACGCGGAGATAGTCTGATACTAATACGAATGGTGATATAAATATCATGTAAGTGTTTAAGTCTTTATTAATATTTATTGCTATATTATTTATTCAGTGTTATTTATTTATATTATCTTTTTGTAATTTATTATTCGTTCATTAAACTTAGTTACATAAATATTGGTGTACCGATTATTTTAACACTTCACCCAAATAAATAACCAATTTCTCGACTTGTTTACAAGCCCTAGTAGGTAATAGGTGCATGTCCCTACCTTTGGCAGCAGGCTCCTTCTCCTTGTCGTGCGTCCTGTCCTTGTCCTTGTCGGGCTTGTCCTTGTCGGGCTTGTCGGGCTTGAGGGGCTTGTCGGGCGCGGTGGCAGCGGCGTCGGCTGGGGGCGTGTGCGGCGGCGACGGCGTGGGCGTGGGCGACGCTTGGCCGGCTGCTCGGCGGGGCTTGCGCGCCGCGACGGACGCCGCTGGTGCTCGGCTGCCGCTCGGTGGGGTGCACACGCCGCGGGAACTTCGGGACTGGAAATAACAACACATCATACAGAAACACAATCATAGTTAAGTCACAGAATAGGTTTATACAGAAAAGTATGACAGAAATGAAAATTAGAGAAAGATGGGGAAAGGCAACATTTTTAAAGGTCTACACAATGCTCCAAGTCATAAAACTGAATAGGGTAACATGAAAGGTACCGACACGGAGTGTCGCTTCTGTATGTAACTATTCTGTGGAATGGGTTCCAAGATGATAACCTAAGTGGTCGAAAGTTGTATATACATGTGATAAAATATATATTTCGGAGAAGGGATGTGTGATGTCAGCAAGATTGGATCGTAGAAAAAGGAAGGTAGACTGTTTCTTACGGTCCCAGTCTATCTCTCTTCTTTTAAGATTTTACTACGATGACGTTACAGCATCCCTTCTCTAAATTAATAATAAATATTTTCTTTTAAATTACGAATAATGAATTGTTTTTAAAAAATACGGGTATTTTATTTTTTGTCTAGTATTCTATATATATATATATTTATGGTCACATATCCCAATATCAAATTTTGTCCCTACTAGTTTCTCCCATTTCGTCGAATTTCATTCCAAATAAACTAGAAGGAAGTGAGGTTCAATTTTACGCGTTAGGAAAGCTGTACTATTTGACGACTATTACGAAAGAGATGGGTATTTGGTACTGCACCAATATGGAATGGTTTCGAATGTTTTTGTAAACATTATACTTAATTCATAAACGACACGTGTTGGTTTTTGGTAATAAAGTTTAAAATTCATCTCGTATCTACTAGGTTGAATTGATTTAAATCAATTTTAAGCAGGGCATGTAACCGAAAAAAATACTGGTTAACGGTTAACCCTTATAGAGAACGTTATAATAATAACGGTTTTAGTTCGAAAACCGGTTTTTGAAAATTGCAAACCGGTTAATATATCGGTTAAAAAAATAATTAAAATTAATTAAAATTAATTAATTATAAAAATTTGATTAAAAAAAATTACAAAATAATTAATTAGAAAAATTCGAAAAAAATATCTGAAAAAAAAAATATAACAATTAAAAAAACCAATTTAATTAATGAATATTCACAAAAATTCCCATAATATCTTTAGAAAAACGCATGTCACTTTTCAATTTTAAACTTGCCTGTGTTGACAAAGGCCGTATTTATTTGGGACATTTTAAGTAACCTTAACGGCCAAAGAGACTACCTACATTTATGACTCTCCAATAAAATGGAAATTGTAAAAACTGTCATGACTCATGTTCAAATACAAGTAGAAAACACAGATATAAAAAAATATTAAAATTTTTCTCGCTAAATGAAAAATAAAGGTTAATGTTCGCTAAAACCGGTTTATTTTTTTTTTTGGTTAACGGTTACCGGTATTTTCGGCCTAAAAAATATCGGTTAAAATTACGGTTAAAGTTCGCAATTTTCGTTAAAAATATCGGTTACCGGTTTTTATTAACCGGTTTTTTTAACCGGTTACATGCCCTGTTTCTGAGTAAGAAAACCGAATAAACATAACTAATTTAAAAGGATATTAAATTTTTATAACTCATTTGTAAATATTTATGAATATTTTCATATTTTAAATGCATATTGACAGATAAATGTGCTCAACTTCATTCAACAAAGTTACCATATTTAACGTTTATATCCCTAGATTACAATCTACCCAAATTTGGGTGTGTATACAAAAAAATTCCATGATACGAATGAGATAAAATGCAAAACTATTTGAATAGACATTTTTGTAATATTAAAGCTAGATTTACACTATAACATACAAAATAGTTTAATATGAACCAATAATGAACCTTAAAAATACAACTTTAAGGTTTTTAACGTAAAATTTTGTTTCTACACCATTTTTGGGTCAAAATTTTTGGTTTTTGAAAATAGTCTAAATTGATAGTCCACAATGCGCTGATTCCAAATTTTCGAACCGAATTTAATTATCTCTTTCCATTCCTGAGATATTTGGCCTCAAAGTTGCACCTCAAAAAAGTGTGTTTTTTGACCATATCTCTAAAGTGGTTAGAGATACATTCTCAACGATTATACCAGTCGATTCTACGCGCAAATTTACATAAAGAAATGTTTTCTCCGCATATACGTTCTTTGGACCGATTTAGTGAAAAATGAGAAAAACGAAAAAACAGGAATTTCAGTTTTTCGCTCGAGAACTTTTTGTCTACAAATCTTTTCATTTTCTTGACTTAAGTAAATACAGATGCGCTGATTCCAAATTTTCAAACCGAATTCAATTATCTCTTACCGTTCTCGAGATATTTGTATTCAAAGTTACACCTGAAAAAATTAGTTTTTCAGGAATAGTCCTGAAATGGGTCGAGATACGACCTCGGCGACCTCACTAATCGATTCTACAGGCAAAATTAGATTTTTGTACCAATTTTCAGATTTATATTCCAATGGATACAATTTTTATAGCGAAAAAACGAAAATAGCCAAAAATCGAAAAAAATCGCAAGGGGTTCATCAGGCGATTTTTCGATTTTTGCGATTTTCGTTTTTTTACTCTAAAAATTGTATCCGCTGGAATAAATATCTAATAATTGGTATTCTTATGTAATTTTGCCCGTAGAATCGATTGGTGAGGTCGCCGAGGTCGTATCTCGACCCATTTCAGGATTATTCCTGAAAAACGATTTTTTTCAGGTCTGACTTTGAACGCAAATATCTCGAGAACGGTAAGAGATAATTGAAATCGGTTTGAAAATTTGAAATCAGCGCATCTGTATTTACTTAAGTCAAGAAAATGAAAAGATTTGTGGACAAAAAGTTCTCGAGCGAAAAACTGAAATTCCTGTTTTTTTCGTTTTTCTCATTTTTCACAAAATCGTTCCAAAGAACGTATATGCGGAGAAAACATTTCTTTATGTAACTTTGCGCGTAGAATCGACTGGTGTAATCGTTTAGACTGTATCTCCTACAATTTTAGAGATATGGTCAAAAAACACACTTTTTTGAGGTGCAACTTTGAGGCCAAATATCTCAGGAACGAGAAGAGATAATTGAATTCGGTTTGAAAATTTGAAACCAGGGAAGGGAGATCTATCTGTTTGGTTTTTCCAAAAAATCTAAATTTTGACCCAAAAATGGGTATATTTGGGTTATTTCACACCCTAAAAAAGATTTAAAGTGCTTAAAACATATTTAGGTGTACAAAACTAAAAATAAATAAGTTTAACACGATTATGTATTGCATTTTATACCCAAAAATGAGTTGAAAAGTGTCTCAACATATTGTACAGTAAATTTGGATGTTTGGCACACCTTAGAATGGGTAGCAAAGGACCCAAATTTGACTTGATTTAGAGAAAAACATCGAACAAAGTTTAAATGATTGTTTCTACAATTCACAACACCAATAACTTTTATTAATACGGAGTATTTTAAAAAATCAACATTTTTGAGAAAAAATGGGAATTTTTGACAGTTGTAGAAGGTATAAAGATGTTCCAAGTGTTCTGGAATAAGTAGAGACGGTTGCACTATGCTTCACTTTGTTTTTTTCGGCCTAAAAAATATCGGTTAAAATTACGGTTAAAGTTCGCAATTTTCGTTAAAAATATCGGTTACCGGTTTTTATTAACCGGTTTTTTTAACCGGTTACATGCCCTTAATTTAAGTCATTTTTATTTTTTTGAAAAAAAAAATCATTGATTAAAATCACTTGTTCTCCAACTGTTATTTAATATTCCAGATTTCCGAAAATTGGGGAAAAAGCGTGTGAGTAATGTTACCATGTGACAATACTTTCAAGAACTACTAAATCTGTGTGTCGGTAAGACGACTTTACTGGTAATGTGTAATAGTAAAATTCTGTTATATTGCCATCGAAGGATCTCAAAAAATTCGTCGCTATCGCCAGAAGCCGCCATAACTGAAAAAAGTAAAATAACTTTTGCGTACGAGGACTTTCAAACAAGTAGTCACAATTTCGACGTTATAACCCGTTTGTCGCTATAACTTAACCTATTTTAGAAGTACTCGAACAATAAACAAAATTAAATAGAAACCTTGAATTGGTGCATAGAATGACCGTCTAAAATTCTAAGAACACATCAAACTTTTTGCCATCTATTTCTTATATAGGTAAATAGCAAGCATGGTGAACAAGTGTACTATCCACTCCAGATACAGTGCCTGGTAATGTCCTCTGTGGTATAAATATATCATTACCGATATTTGAGATAAAGCAATGGGTAATGTTATTTTGATGTCTTTTTATTAAATATAAATTTCCTGCTCTCATTAAACGCCGTACTTCATCAGCCTCAAACAAAAAATCGTATATAACTGGAAGAAACAAACAGCTATCTTGTTGACATCAGCGTGTTCATAAAAACAAATTTCCATGCCTACATTAGCATGCATTACCTGTCTATTTTTTGCGATTTCCAATCAATATAAACAAGGTATAATTTGGTATTTACCTCGCAGGTGTCGGTATAAATAAATGAATACGTGATTAATATTCAGTGAGTGTAAAAACATGGTTTCCGTAACTCTAGCCGGTGTCGGTACCGGGAGAAATGAGCGAGAACTGCGGAACGTATGACCTTGGCAAGGTCACATACCAGCGTTGGGAACATACGCACAATGGCATAGCAATGTGATAACTGTACACGCAATGGAGTAATTGTTATCACACGAGATAATAGATACCCGGGGAAACAATGGCCGATTCTTGTGCTTAACGCAGGAATGCGCACGGATTATGTTACTACCATTTCAAACTGAATTTGTTTTACCTATGTGTTATAATTTGTATTTATAATTGTTTACGGGCAACGGTGGCTCACTTGATTAGCGTGCTCCTACTAAACGGGATGTGAGATCTGGAAATCGGATTCTTATGCCCGGTTGCATAAAGCGTGAGTAGCTAATTAAATGGTTAACTACTATTATTTTCAATACGTTACCATGGTAACAACGTGAAGTTAACCAGTTGATTAGCTAATCACGGTTTTATGCAACCGGACATTAGCGTTTAACAAGACAAGATTTCTTGTCTTGTTTAGAAATTTCTTCTCTTGTCCCGAAAAGCAAAACAAGAAATTTAAGTATATCTTGTATTTAATTACTCTTGTATATACATATAAATCTTGTCTTGATCTTTATTTTGTTGCATATTTCTTGTCTTGCATGTTAATATTCACAAATGACCTTGAACATATAGGTACATAATTCTGCATCACATGTATTTTTTGTTTTGTTTAGATAATATCAATGTCAATTAATAAATATGTTTCTTATAATACAATTATGTATTACTAATAAATAAAATTATAAAAATGAAAATCGTACAGCTGCACATACTATAGGTATATTTTAGCACAACAACGACATCTGTACAAGCAGAAAAGCTATTTTCAAAGCATCCCTGGTTATAAGAAAGTATTTTGTGTCTTAACTGATTTCGAAAAATAATATTTATTGGTTAAAACTCATTTTTTTAAACAATTTTGTGCAGATTTTTCTCATCTCCAATGAATTAGTTGAAATCTGATGATGGTGTGAATCAAATTTAACTCTTCTCCAATCATTCAGTACTTGATGATCTAAGCGCACAATATCCCAGATTCTGTCTACATTTTCATCAGTTTTTGAAGATGAAGGCCTTCCGCTGTGTGTTTTATCTTCAATCGAGGTTTTTCCTTCTGAAAATGCCTAAAACCACCGAAAAACCTAACCCCTTGAAATAACATTGTCTCCGTATGTCTATTTAAGTTTTGTAAAAACCTGCTATAGTAGAAATTTTTAAGCAGTAGAGAGACGTCATAGACCTGAAAAAAACGTTACAAAACGAAATAAAACTTGTAGAAATTTTCGAAAGATGTTTTTATTTTGAAAATCGAGTAGTAAAAAAAGGTATCATAAAAAATTACTTATTTGTGATATTTACTATTATTTCAAATTAAAATATAAGGTATTTAATGACATTTCAATTTATTTATAATAATTGCAGTGTATTTTTTTTAACACACGTTGACTACGACTCAAATAAAATATGTTTACATATATTTGTTTCTTGTCACGCCGATTGATTGAGTTGTCAAATAATATAATATAAAATCTTTGTTTGTTCGTTTAAGTTGTATTGTTCGTATTCGTGTTCTTTGTTTCTTGTTATACGTTTATTTTATTAGCGTAAGTAATAATACCTAAAGCATTATCGAAGCAGTCGCAAGTGCTAACTGCAAATGCGACTACATATTTTGAAAAAGGAACTGGCACACGGTGGAACATTACTGCCGTTAAAAGCAGTTCGAGAGGTATGTTATCATTTTATTTGTTGTTATTAAATTTGGCATTGCTATATGCAACACGCAACACATTTTCTAAACTAATGCACATATAAACTTTGTAATTCGTGACGTCATAATCTAGTTACAAATATTGATGACGTCTCTCTACTGCTTAAAAATTTCGACTATAGTATATCATTGTTTGAAATTGACGTTTTTAAAACGGACTAGAAAAAACTATTTTACGAAAAAATCGCTACGGACAACCAAATGATTCTAGATGATAAAAGTATAAAGAGTTTATAAATGAGTCCCAATCGTATAAATACACTTTCTATATGACTGCAAATTAAGATCACAAATAAGCACACATAACCGTTTAGTAACTTAATAACTTAAGTAAGTTCACATTGGTTACCAATATTCCTCTAAAAACTATTGAAAAACATATTTCTCTGTTTCGGAATTAGAATATCATATTCCAGCACGCTTATTGATGTTAGAAGGAGCTTCATTCTTAAACGATTTTTGGTTATATTTTGTTATTTGAGATTGGCATGGCTGCATTAAATACACAAAATATCTAGGCAACGACAAAGTAATTCTAATTTATTTGGGAGGCCATGAAACAAATTGCTTGTGTTACAATGTATAAACGAAACAGAAATCACTGTCACCAACCTAACTATTCTATCAAAAAAATCCCTTAATGGAAATTGTCAAATATTATTAAAAAAAATAATGTAAATAAAAGCCGAAACAGAGAAAATAGTATAAAACATTCGTTATAGAAGGCAATTCAAGCACTCGTTCGTTCGGGCACTCGCTGCTTCGCGCTCGTTCCCGAAATTCAAACTCGTGCTTGAAAAGGTTGCCTTCTACAACTTGTGTTTTAATATACTATTCCTGCATAACTTCGTTTCTTAAGAATCACAAATATAATGAAGCCCTGTTCTGGAACTATTGTGTCATAGCACAGAATAATTACATACAGAAGCGACACTCGGGTCTGTACCTTTCATGTTACCTTATTCAGTTCTATGACCTTGGAGTATTGTGTAGACCTTTAAATTTGTTGACTTCCCCAATCTCTGTCTAAGATGTGACGAAACCTTCCGATTTTAAACAATGAGCCTTTTAAATTTGTTGGATTTCCCCATCTCTCTGTAATTCTCGTTTCTCTGTCTTACTGTCGCTTCTGTATAAACCAATTCTGTGGTCATAGATCGAAGAAAGAAATGATTGAAAACCGAAACTTTTTCGTCCAAGGTTGCAAAAATAGTGACTATAAAAGCCCAGCATTGACCCCTTGGCGATGTAAATTTTGATTTGATTGTTGGCACCTGGCTGCGTCGTGCAGACCGCAGCTTATCGAACGAGTCACGTTGCTTACCAATATTCTTCTAAAATACATTGAAAAACATATTTCCTCTTTTACCTTGTTCTTTAAGAACCACGTATATATGAAGACCTATTCCTTTTGGATCTATTTTGTCATAGATCGAAGAAAGAAATGATTGGAAACCGAAACTTTTTGCGTCCAAGGTTAGCAAAGTAGTGACTATAATCCAGCATTGACCCCTTGGTTGGCACCTGGCTGCGTGGTGCAGACCGCAGCTATCGAACGAGTCGTAACACGAATTCCGCCGGAAGCCAGACCACTTTTCACTCCGCACACGCGCGAGCGTCTGCCGCGGTCACCGCACTAAACTGATTATGGGAGTGTTTATCAACTCGGGGAGGAAAGTGTCCGAATAAATAGGACACGGGATTCAATTAGCGAACTTACGAGATTGGGTTACTGACGGAGAAATGCTTCAATGAATGTGCTAGTAGGTGACATTGAGTTTTGGGATTCAAATTTGAACATCAACATCAACAAATATACCTATATTTATTAAATGTAAAAAAAAACTTGAGTGATAGTCGACTGTAGAGTAATTGAGATCCAAAGGAAAATAATCGGACAAGCAGTCTTCAATTGGAAATATTTATTTCATAACCGACGTTTCGACTAAAACGTTAGTCTTCTTCAGGGCTAAAAAGTCATACTTAAAATAATGTTCCAAACATCCATGTGGTATAATTCAAAAATATTTTTCACAGAGTTGATCGTCAAACTCTGTCTATTTCCAATTGAAGACTGCTTGTCCGATTATTTTCCCTTGGACGTTTATTAAATGTGTTATAGTATCTTAACATTCTATTGAGGTATACAAAGCAGATGATATCGATACTATCTATTTCTAGACAATTTTAGTGGAGTATGTTGGAAAGTATTAGCGATGCTAGGATTTCAACTTAAGAATTAGATAGCGTTTTTATCAGGCATTATTGTTCACTAAAAGATATCTTCATTCGAGTTATAACCGTAGGACAGTTTGGCCACAATTTTACTAAAGCTTTTGTAAGGGACCTATAGCTTACGAGTATAAGAGGATTCAGAACCAGACAGATATACAAGTATTTTGGATAAGAGAATAACCCCAGTGTGTTGGTGTATATTGGAAATGTAGTACAGTGTGGAACAAAGGAATCACCTTAGTTTTGAATGTAAATAAAAAAAAGTAGTAAAGATATATAAATGTTTTGAGTGAAGAAATTACTGGAATTCAAACAGTTGAAAAAGGTTTTATTTCCTCTCCCTGAAGAACAAACCAATGAGGGGTTGAAACCGGTAGGAGAGGAAATAAAACATTTTTCAACTGGCTGAATTCCAGTAATTTCTTCCCTCATCTACTACACCAGTCAAGAAATCCATCTACTATAAAAGTATTATTTTAGTTTCTTCAACAACGGGAAGTTTTAAATCATCTAGTTTTAAAACTAATTTCTTGTAAGTGGTGGTTTTTGTTGTCAATTTACTGCTGCAGGCAGATTCTAAGATTTTGCATAACCCTAAGAAGTATATCTTCTTATATGAGAGTTATTTTCAACCGGATTTCATCCTCCAGGGTTTGTAGGGTTCTAGGATGATGCTTAAACACTACTTCAGTCTTTAGATACTCCCACACGAAATAGTCACAGGGTGTTATATCCGGCAAAGCCACGAAAAATCGTTTCTTACAGAGGTCAGTTGGCCGGGGAACATCTCTCTCAAAATAGCCATTAAATTTCAAGCTGTGTGGGCTGTGGTTAGATACTGTTGGAACCAAACATTTCCTGCATTAAATTCTTCAAGAACTGGCGTAAAAACTCTTGGATTATCGAGACATACCGAAAAAAAAGTGGTAACGCGCGATTCCCTAAAAAAAATTAAGGACCAATTCTTTGGTATCCGAGAGGTCCGTTGTCGCCCATTTCTTTTCAATGAGACACTTTCTGTTTCTTTGAATTTGTCAACCCTCAACAGAACAGATTTTTGGTCGCCAACTAAACTTCGAGGGGGATTTTGTAGCGAATATCAAACGCACGCTGCACCGCTGCGATTTAGTAGAATTTCAAAAAGTAATCTTTGAGGACAAAAGTGCTATAATACAATCGGGAAATATCAAACTTTAATAAAAATCCCTGTAATTTTTAGTTCTCCCGGTCAAATGATGACTATTAAATAGATGTAACCGATTACTTATTTTAGAACAGTACGTTTAGACTGAAGGTTCTACTTTTATATTATCCTCTTAAATTATAAAACAGGTATTTTATTAAATATTTGCGACTTTGAGATTTAAACATCAAATCATACTCTGTTTATTTCAGCTCAAAGTACATTGAAAAGACATCACTACTTCTGTTTCTGACATGGTTTTATAAATTTCAACTTTGAATGATGCGGGGTAATTATTTAAATTTATTTATTTATATTGAACTAGATGAAGTGATGTAGTGTTGGTAGTAATTGGAAGCAGCTCGAGTAGCAAGTGATGCGAGTACGGCGTTAACCATAAAGCGACCAGGGGAAACCAGAGGTGGTCGGTGCTCGGCAGAACCAGTCCAACCTGAACTGAATCTCGAGCGAGTTGCTCTTGCTTTATTTGCTTCCTGCGAAGTTCCTGCAATTCCTGCTTAATGTGAGCAGCGGTTGAATGAGTTCAGCGCTCGTGTAACTTTTATTGTCTTTCAATTTGATTTGCAACTTCAGCTTGAGGTTTGGATTCCAAATGCACCAAAGGTTTTACTGCTTTTTTAACAAGGGTAACTTACATACAGAATAGGAACTTACACTTACTGCATTTATAGCAAAATTGAGAGGAAAATCCCGTCACTACCTCTAACAGTAGAGCTGTAATAAAGAACTCCGTATAGAATTAAGCAGAGTATGAGATCTGGGGTTCAAATCCTAACTTCGACAATCTCTATCCAAATAACATAATAAAGCTGTAGTTTCCTTGCGGAGACGGTAAACTTGCAACCTACACCATTAAATGCAAATAAAATTTATATACATTGTTTTATAGATATAATTTTTTAAATAGGATCCGATTTCAAATCTAAATAGAAACGCCATTTCCACAAAACTTCCCAAATCACTCTAGCGAACCAAATGCAAACTAAGGTAATTCATTATGTCACGAAAATTTTAATCGAGTATATTAAGAAAATTGTGATTGAAAAGATCATATTTTCGGATATTTTATATTGCTGATTCCATCGAGGCGTATACAATTTTATCCTCCACACATGTTATATTGCTCGACTTTGTATCTTTCAAACATGAAATTTTGCACACCTTTTACCGTGCACACTTTTAATTCGCGAAAAATATTATCCTACACACATTTTATCATGCGCACATTTTATCATCCACACATTTTATCGTCCATTCATTTTGTGTTCCATACATTTTATCTTCGCCAACGTTTCATCTTTAAAATATTGAAATTATACCTTTTATTCATTTTATTGCCCATGCATTTAACATACTTATAATTAGATAAAATATTCAGTTAAATGTTTCGAAAGAAAATATGTGTAAAAGATAAATGTGTGGATGTTAAAATGATTTGGAAGATAAAATGTGTGTAAGATAACTTTTTTCGCGAATTAAAAGTGTGGAGGATAAAAGGTGTAGAAGATTAAATATGTGCAAGATATAAATAATGTCGAGCAATATAACATGTGTAGAGGATAAAATATATACACCTAATTCCATCATGTCAAAAAAAATAGTAATTTTTTTTTGGGATGACCCTATTATCTGCTAAAACATCGAAATGTCAAAATCGGTACGGCTATAATATCTTCCATATTATGTGGTGGTCGATAAAATTCAATGAAACAAGTAGTTATGCGTTCTGTTGACTTAATTTGTGACAAATGTATTTCTAAATGCCCCTCCCAAACATTGCAGCATGTGATTATGAGATTTACTGACGCTATTCCTTGAACAATGTAGTCAGCCGTCTTGAACAATTACAATTTTTAATTGGTTATTTATAAACATTACAGTACGCCGGATAATTCATCTTCTTTATTAATACATGTCGACAATGAACAATATTAGTCAGAATAATAGTAGTTGGCCTTTGGGAACAATGGATCATTAAATATCAAAGTTATTAAACAATCTTCAGCAGTTAACGATCAATAAACTTCCATACGCTGCGGACTCGAGCACTTCTAGACTCGTCTCCACGGCTCTCAAATTAACTCGTACTTCACTTGTTTCTTTGTTTACGGTGTGGATAATTACCGCCAGATGGTCCACGGCTCTAGCACGAATTTGTTTCTTTTGCTTTTGTCACGCAAAACGGAACACACAACAGACATCTTACTCTACTTTTTTCAAAAATAATACTTGTTTTTACTGAGAGCGATATTAATAACTGTATTACTCAAATGTAATTCTTGCCATTTTTAAGTAAGAAGGTCCTAGGGATAAGGCCAAAAACGGCAAAAACTAATATCGAGATTTGATGAATAGGCTTGCTTCTAAGTCCTTAAATTGTGTGTGTGATATTACACGTTTGCCTTAACGAGCAGCGGTGACTCAGTTAGGTAGCGCGTTTTCTATTAGTCTCCATTACTACTTTGTACTTATTTGTAACAGAATAATTACAAATTATATTGTTTTATCCATCGTCTGTCTTACCTCGAATGTAAGGAGAGGTTTTTAAATCTGATTTATTTTACCAAAAAATATTGCTGAATGCAAAAGACTTTTACATCCAGGATGCAAAATATTTTTGCATCCTGTAGACAAAAAATCTAATGTAGACATCACATGACTTCCTGGTACGCTAAATTATGCACATTTTTTGCTGCACTTCATTTAAACTTATTTCACTTGAAAGTGAGATCATTCTACGGCTTATCATTCTTCAACTTCCATTCGTTTCATATCTTCCATCTTCACTTCGAAATGAATCATCATTTGAAAGTTTTATTAAAATTTTTATCCATATTCCTTATTGCATTAAACAATAGTATATTATGTAACAAGTGGAGAAAGTCGCCTATTTCCCACAAAGTGTGGAAGATTTGGCACGAGACGAAGTCGCTTGTTGGAATCACACAAAGTGGTAAACGGCCCTTTCGAAAAGACCAATTGGAACCAAAAATGAAGGTGCATAACTAGATGTTATAGTAATTCGTGAATAAAATTCCAATAATCTACGGTTAATCATTTTTGGGTTATGTGAAAAAATCAAAAAAAACACTAGGAGCAAAGTGCCCTTTTGGCACTGCCAATTTTAATGAAAAAGAGAAGTGCACAACTAGCCCCGTATATAAAATTTCAACATTCTACGGCTAATCATTTTTGAGTTATGCAATATATATTATCAAAGTAGATATTTTCGTGGAAACCTGAAAACCGAAATTTTTCGCGATAACAATACTTCCTTTACTTTGTACAAGGAAATAAAAGTCAAAACAAGAAGAGGTCGTTCTATATTCCGATTCGAATTGAGCGGGACTGAGATCTGGAGGTTCAAATTCTAGAGTCGCCAAATAAAAATACCACTATGATCTTGTGGATCAGTACCCACTACACATTTGTAATGGCTGTAGGCTAATAACTTACACCATTAAAACGTAAATAAAATTATCTAGAAACAGACAGAATTATTTATTTCATCCATCATCCGCCCTATGTTTCTTAATAGAAGGATGGAATACTAATATTTTCAAATTACATTATGATAATAGAAATTATTACGTTATAAATAATTCTTGTTGAGAGTGCACATTTTTAGAATGCAGATTAATTTCTAAAATAATATGGAAATCGCATTATGTTTTTTTTTTAATTAAAAATTGATAATTATGGTTGTCCTATATTAGAGCACATACATATATAAAGGTCAATAAAATGTTAATGTAGAGGAGTATGATAATCAATTTATTTAAAGAAACTTCCTTAGAGTAGTATAATTCCTGCTCCAGCCGAAACTTGGAAGACAAACACAAGTTTAAATGAACAACAAAGTTAGTAGAACAAATATTTCACCAACGAATTTAACTCCACAACAAAAACAAAAATCCCTAAAAGCCAGCAAGTTGGCAAGGTCAACTGGAAGTCAAATCCCATTGGCTGCAGTTGCGTCATGAAATCATGATTAGCCATGGAGAGCAGCGATAAGCAAAAAAGTGAAACCGTCCCAGAAACCCCGCCGAGCTCTTAATACGCGCGATCTCGCCGGAAAAGATACGGCAATTACACGCGGGTTTAGCAGTCAGCGCGGGTTATGAAACGGTTTGCTGAGGAATGCGTGTCTTACACTACTTTCAAATCGCTAAACTACATTCAAATCGGAATGTAAACAAATGTTTCGCCCACTTTCTTACATGATTCATACTTAAATCATTAATGCCCGGTTTCATGAGGAGTTAAATCGAGAGTTATTATACTCTGGATTAATTTTAACCGAGGTTTGAAAGTTAAATGCGATTTACGAAATAGTCTTCAAAATTTTAAACCCTTCAATAATAAAACTACCAAAAACAGTTTAACTATATTTTAAATTTAAAAACAAAATTGTTCCTCTCAAGAACTCGTCGATGAGGATCGTATCCGATGCAGTATACAATATAAGGTTTAATGCAAAGATCGTTGTAAAATAAGATTCAATGCAATAAACCAAATATGACACTGAACGGAATACAAAATTCGGCACATTTTGTGTCACTACGCGTTTCGATCTTTCGATCATCATCAGGTAACTGTTACCTGATGATGATCGTTCAGTGTCATATTTGGTTTATTACATTGAAACTTATTTTACAACGATCTTTGCATTAAACCTTATATTATATACTGCATCGAATACGATCCTCATCGACGAGTTCTTGAAAGGAACAATTTTATTTTTAAATTTAATTGCGACAATGAACTTCGGACATTCAGATATTTTAAATTTTAACAATATTTTATATTATTAAACCGTATTCGATATAACAGTAGGGTAATTGTTAACGAAAAGTATAAAAAAGAATTTATTACACAAGATAAGTAGTAACAGCGTGTCTTCGTAATCTGTAGCATAACATCCTTATATGGAACAACCCATCAAGTACCCTGAGATATTTGTTTTATGACAGGCTTTACCAGCATTTTAGTTATGCTGGGTGTCAGTCTATAAAATCTACAAGGTCAGCACAAACTGTACCGCTGTGCGGTAACCCATCCAATTGGACAGAGCGAGCTATGATGCTTAACTACACGATCAGGCAAGACGGCAAGACACACCATACAACCGTACTTTTTAAATCATGTATCGTACAGAATTACGTCCAAGGAATATTCTCACAAATAACCAAAACAAAGCGTTTGTTTCAGAAATAAAACTGTCCAAACAATAACCAGATCATTACAGTAAAATTTATGGCGGTTCATTTTAAAATGTTACCAAGACCTTCAGGACCTGGGTTTCGTTACTTGGTTACTGAAAAATAAACGTGGTTACTCTAGTTTAATTACGGATTATACCCTTCAGTATGTCAATACTGTATTGTATATTGGTTCTCTTTTTAGTAGTTTAAGAGAACACATCACTAAATAGCAAACAATTTTTACACTAAAAAAGAATTGGAGCAGCCAGTCGATATATAAGTAGTCAAAAATGCGAATAGAATAAAGAGAATTTTTGAACAACCATTAAATCATGTGCAGAATATTATAATTTCAATATTATTAGACGTAATTTTCTTTTTTTTTCGATTATAAATATGTTGTCACAAATATATACTAATGACTTCAAATTAACCTATCAGTTTTTAATGTATGTGTATAATTATTACAATAAAAAAACAAGTGAAAGTTGTCTATTCTAAAATAATTTGTAAAATATTATAAATATACACCTTCCTACAAGTAAATTACAAAAATAAAAATACTTGTAAATTTATTAATTTGGTTAAATTATGCACATTACCAAAATTTTGAATAAAAGTTTTTAAAAAAAGATCACTTTAATCAGTATATTTAGAAATTAAATAAAAAAACACAAAATCTGGATTGAGCTGATCAATATCAACAGTTCGTTTATTCGAACTTGAAAACAGAATCGAACTTCGATTCATCTTTCAAATAATAAAAACATTGGGTCAGATATATTTGGTAGGATTTTGTGGCATATTTAGTACAGCATGCTACTAGATTATCAAGTGATGTTTATCAAAAATTCCATTCTATATGAATGGTTAAATCGCCGTAATTTGATTCGGTTGAATAATTAGGTTTTATCGCTAATAGTCGACATATTTCACGATTATATATCCATCAATCTCTATTGATGGTAATATCCAGGTTTCTCGTAAAACGGAGAAAATAGTCGTAGAAAAGAAAGTAAAAACCATTAGAGAAATCACGTTAATGTACATTTTATTACATACGAGGAAAGTAAAAATACGACTTGTATATTCAACATTAAAATACCATTACACATTCATACCCTGTTAGCTTATCAATTAGCAACTCTGACAATAAAGAAACCTACACAATTAGAGGCTCGTAATGTATACTACAATGTCAACAAGCTAAAAGGTTATCATTTTTATCACAAACTGAACATTAGATTCTTAATATTGATTTAAATCATTACCGAAACTTTTATTAATACACGTTAAAGACTAGTATACCTAACCATTATTGGATAACAGGATTATTAATTACAATAAAAATATTTGTTAAAAAATTTCCGTAATTAAAAAGAAAAAACAAAACAAATGCTTTACATAAAAAAAAACAACAAAAAGGAACATTATTTTTTGTTGGTCAACTTGTCAATGTACTACTTCACCTTCGAAAAATTGCGGTAGGCTTGGTTGACCTTAAAATCGCTGTTTTTTGTTTTTAAAGCTATTTAATACACACAAACACACACCTAACCTAATCTTACCTAACCTAACCCAATCCAACCTAACCTAAGCTAAACCAACCTAACTTAATCTGGTTAGGTTAGATTGTGCTAATTTAGGTTAGATTAGTTTGGTTTAGATTAGGTTAGGTTAGGTTCGATTAGGTTAGGTTGGATTAGGTTAGGCTAGATTAGATGTACGAGTATATATTCATCTTGGCATCTATGGCACAACATTCCTATGTGGAACCTAAAGTACTTGTTTCATGACAGGTTTTACTTGCATTTCAGTGATGAGAATTGTCAGCCTACATTTTGTGCAAGGTCAACACACGCCGAGCCGTTGTGCGGTAACCCATCCAATTGGACAGGGCGGGCTATGTTGCTTTATCTACACGATTAGACAAGACACGCCACAACCACACAACCGTACGCAAGGAAAAGATAAACAATAAAGAAGTATGATTGTGTAAAATATATAAATTATGGTCGCTATTTGCAAAATGAGTGTACCACATATGGCAAATGATAACAATCTGTTAACCAATTCATATCCGCATAGCCTTGGTCCGTCTCACCTATATAGTGGAGGAGAGTTGAACTTCTGTGAACCCGTATAAAATATTTTTTGTAGTTTTCAGAACATAGTTTAACTTTCCTCCTTATTTTTACAAGTAAGTCTAGGTTATATATAAATAAATTTTATTTTTTAAATATTATTCAATATTAAACAGTTCTAATTACTTTTCCTAAAAGTGATCCACCTCACCCCCTCTTACTCTACTTTTCTAGTAAGTCTGTTGTAATTTATAATCTAGAACAATCCGTTAACAATGGTAATCAAATAATAAATATTATCTGTCACTTACTTATGTTCCTACAAATGAAAGTTATGTTTTAGTCTAAACAGAAAACCATAAAAATGTTTCCTTGATTCAAGATGAAACTGGAACATAATTTTGTACCTAATTTTGTATTTGCTCTAAATCAATTAAAAAAATGTGTCACCTTTGGAAGAATATTACCATTATTAATGTTCGTAACGATTATTTTCCTTCGATAGAGAGATGTACACGTCGTGTGATTAGATTAGGAAAGGTTATCCTACTTCCATCATTCCTCGTCATTTCCAACGTCTGAACGCCAGACTAATTACCATTCCGGGTATAATGGCCTGTCTGGCGAGGGCGCGTGCAGCCGGAGCAGCGCATGCGCACGCGGCTCCGCCTTATAAGGTCACTAGATCCACTCCCGGCAAATACCACACAAATGTCAAATAAGGAAACAAGACCGCGCTAGGCTGCCGTCATTAAACTAACCTGCGAGCAGCTCAATGGCTACACGCACACTATTGTAAGTAAAGAAATAAGACGACTCAATGAGTCAAATATATAAGTTTCTAATGTGATTTAGGCTTTGTAAAACATGAAAGTGAGAACGGAATATAGGCTGAAGATAAATCTAATACAAATCGCTTAGAATTTAGTTATTGTGTTGTTTCTAGACTAACCGTTGTTTGCCATTCTCTAATCTAGTTCTGTTGTCAAAATGGCTAGTACCAGGTTGAAGACGTGACTACGTTTACACGAACAGTAAAAATGTCTGTCTTGACTTTGAGAAGACTACTATTATAAGGCCATAATACAAGTGTGTTTACACTGCTACGAAAAGTACTTTCTAGAAATGGTACAAATTTTTGAATAATAAATATAGCATCGGACAACGGTGACTTCGTTGCTTAAGAGCTTCGACTCGAATTGAGCAGAGTTTGATATTTGGGGTTCAAATCCCATTTTTGCAAATCTCAATCCCAATAATACCTCTGTGTCTGCTGTAGATCCTTTGTAACTTACAGATATAAAATACATGAAAAAGTTATCACAAAATAAGGTACATTAGGTACTTAAGATTGAGTTCCTGTTTCATCTATGAAAGTTGTGCTACAGATGATGAAATATAACAACAATAGAGTCTCCACGCTAGCTAGAGTGCCTTGAAGGTGATATCCCTTAAACGACTTAAATATAAATATATCTGTAATGATATCTGCCATACAAGCAGAATGACAAACCTAAAATTAAAATTGTTATTGATAGTTTCATTAATAAGTCGTTATACGTTAACTGAACTCTGGTACTCTTGTTGAAGAGATGATGATTACGAAATATTTTAGTGGCATAATTTGTCAGCCTACAGATTCTGTAAGAGCTACAACTTGTAGTCCACTTCGACACAGTAATATTTTCAATCTTTTCCACTCAATTCGCGAGAATAATGTTCTTCTTCACCAAATCAAATAGTAGTATATTTTTGGTACATTGCGATTGGGATAACTACGTTGGTAGTATGTAGGAGAATATTGTTGTTGAAATTTTCATCAAACCACTGGTAGAATGCTTTCCCATTTATGGTTCACACCTCTAGCTTATTGGATCAGTGCAATTTTGAACGTGGTTGATTTGGGTAGGTACTGCACAGAGCCACTGGTAGGCGAGATAAAAGTCTAGGACGATACAGTACACCACATGACCTGTAGTATGAACTATACTAGGTGGAGATTATCAGAACGTGATAATCAGAATATTGGTAATCACCAATCATACTACTACAGTATTGAGGAATGTATCGCCAATGATGGTTGTTATTGCCGCCGATTACCTGGCTGAGGACTGCTTGGTCGTTTTTGCAGATTCGAATTCGTACTACCAGTCTTTAGAAATATAATTTCACTGCTATTTTTTGCTTTACTAACAGGGTATATTAACTTGTTCTTGAAGTGCTTATCTAGAGATAATCTGTTAATGAATCATACTACTACATGACCGGTAGTATGAACTATACTATGTAAAGACTACCAGGATATGATAATTAACGTGCAATTACTTGTTAATCACCTATCATACGAAAATGTAATGCACTGGTACTTTTTTCTTTACTAACAGGGTGTATTAACTTGTTGTTAATGTACTTATCTAGAGATGATTTGGTAATGAATGATACTACCACAAGACTGGTAGTATGAACTACAACTAGATGGATATTATCAGAACATGCTAATAAGTATGTAATCACCAATCATTCGACTAGAGAATTAAGGAATGTATCGTCAATGACGGTTGTTATTGTCGCCGATTACCGTCTGGTGACGGTTTGGTCGTTTTTGCAGCTCGGTTCGCATCAGACCTGGCCGATTACGTCTCAAACATTAATCGCGCCGGAAAGTTTTCCAATTTGCCGAGGGTGGTTCGGGCTGAGGTCTGCGCATGCGCACGCAGCCTCTCCGCCAGGGAACGTAATTAATTACAAAGTTAAAATGGTTTCGTGTTTGTTTTACCAAGAATTTAACTTCATTTCATTATAACTTATCGCAAAAATTAGTCGGGCCTAATTTAAATTGCTAATTGTTTTTATTAAATTACTCTACATACTGCTAACTTCACATATACTTCACAGAAACAATATATCACTCATAAATTATTATCCATTGTTTAGGGCCGGTTGCTCCAATATTACTTAAATTTTATGACAATATCAGATCGGAATAAAATGCTAAATGAACTATTTAACAATACTGTCAAAATTCCGATTAGCACTTTTTGTTTGTGATGCTAAAAATTCAAGTTTTGTTGGTGCAACTGGACATTATTTATACAGTCTTTTTTCATTATTATCGAAAAAAAGTTACAAACACAAATATCAAAATATTAATCAACTCTTCACCTCTTGCTGGATAATTTTAGCAAAGGTATTGTACATATATGTTGCTAAAAAGGAGCAGAAAGAGTTGAAAAGTTGAATAATTTTTTGTCTGATCTTGCATATAATGGATTTTGTTTTGTTTTTGTAATTCTTGCCTACCCATTTACAATTTTATTGTTTTTGGGTTTTGATTTTAGTTACACTTACAACTTATAATGAGTACCGAACCACTCAGATATAGCGATATTTTTAATTGACTACGCTGGTAATAACTTAGGTTAGTGCCTTTCTTTTCTTAGGTTAGTGCCTCCCTTTCCTTAGGTTAGTGCCTCTCCTAACTTAGCTTAGGTTAATACCTCCCTTTACTTAGGTTAGTGCCTGCCCTAACCTAACTTAGGTTAGTCCCCCTACGGTTCGTAATAATATATTTGTACAGGGCGTTTACCAGACAAGCTAGTGTAGAGAGGGCAACAAAGTAATTTGATAATAATAAAGGCACCACTCATGATTTATTACACATTACTGACAAAGATAGTGTACTAGAATAGAGAGAGCAAGACAGGAGGCACATAAAGCAAGAAATAAAAGAATTTGACTCGATGGGATTTGAATTCGATTTCTCATAAGCACAGTTGGAAAATAAAACACAAAATATTATTATGTATTATTACTGTAGCAAATCTAATAGATTTTAAAAAAAATCATATTTTTATTTAATTAAAAATTGACGACACTGGGATTTGAACCCTGGATCTCATATTCTTCTCAGTTCTGAGCACGTGATCCTTAGCTTATTTATTTGAAATAAAGCACTGTAATCTTCTTAGTGTACTCTGCTAAGTGCCCCATCCAATCAATCGTTATTTGTTTTTAATTAAAAACAAATATGATATACCCTAATAAATGATTGTTTGTTTTATCTGTATAAAATTGAGCTTTCCGTAATCTCTTAAGCTTTCAGAATCAGTGTCGAGCTTTGATGACGTCAGCGTTCCACTCCCACTCCCCCCCACCACTGTTTGTTTTCGACCAGTTACGTTCAATTATTAAATTTGATCGTCTGCACTTGTATTTTTCATTTCCGTTAAATCGCTCTCGTGTTTGCTCGGGTGATTTGTCACTGAACAATGCCATTTCCTGCGGTTTTACATAAAATAAAGATAAAACATTATTTTCAATTATTCTTCTTCCTTTCCTGCAGCTTTGTTTGCAGCAAGCCAGTCTATTTGCAAAGTAAATAACATTTGTTTCTTTATTGGATAGTTTCAAAAGGAAATTAATTTTCTAAATTTCTGTAATAGTTTTGTTGACTTTTCTATAATTTGTTTATCGTTTCATGAGAATATAATTACGGGTTGATAGAATATTTATATAACTCTTATAACAAACAAAAAGAGAAATATCTTTTAGTTAAAAAGCTCTTACAAATTTTGTTATTATTATAACTGCAATAAATTTTACGAAACATTACATTTTTAACTATAATTTTAAACATCAATATTTATATTATGTGAGATTGGGTAACGGCAATACCTATTAACATATTTAGGATAGTTATGAGTATCATAACCGCCACAGATGTCAATTTTAAGACATCTAAGGCCTGTTATGATTCATAACGTCCGTGGTTAGTTCAATAGTTTACCGGTTATACGTTATTAATATTATTTTACAAATTTATCTTGTAAGTAACGTTTTCATGATCGTATTATAGTTTGATATGTTATTTTGACAATTCTGTAAGGTAATATTATTACCATATTTGCTTATCAAAAGAACATGGTACATAATTATGATTTGGTTACCCTGCTTACTTTTGTCTGTGTAAACAAAAGCTTAATATCCTGAAACCGAGAAAATATATTTTGTTTATATTTAAATTCATTTACAGGACAATATTGATCAAATTCTCAACAATATGTTGATATCATTCAATGTAGTATATTTTACCACAAGAGCCATTTTATTTGATAAATTTTGGATATTCTCTACAGTAAGCCAAGGTCTTCAAAGATTATTGGTATCTGTGTATTTGAAACCATAAAACACAAGTAAATTTGTAATGAATAAGTACTTGAAAGCCTGATTGTTTTAAATTGTATTCTATATAAATTATATTTCATTGTTATAACGATTAAATATTCAATATACGTTTATAATCGCTTTAACCTCATTTCCTCTATTTCAATAGAGAATTTAAAATTGAAATACACTTCCATATTATTTATGAAATTATACTGGAAACAGTGAGAAAATTAATAAGGTCTTTCAGAATAGCTACTCGTATAACCAGATTACTACATATTAATAATTTCTTAGTGTTCGAGTATTTTTCTATCTAGCGGAATTTAAAATTGAAATAAGTTACGTTTTATAATTACGTTAAGTTGATAGATCTCTAAACCTGTTTCATTACATTTTATAAAGAAAATTTGTACTGTTTGTCTTTCTTATTGTTCTCATGTCCTCGAATCTTAAATTGAAGTAAGGGTTGTTGTATTACATTGTAAATTTACTTAAACTTTGAGCGCCATTATAGATATTATTAAATCAGATATTACTATTTTACATTCCCTAATTATAGAAGTGATTTATTTTATTTCTTAATGGTTACCTTTCCAGAATATTTAGGTGAAATAAGTTACACATTATGTTGTAAATCCTAAACCTATTTAAATTTGTTACATATTAAGATATACTACAAATGAACCACCCTTTTAAAATTACTGCTTCACATTCCATAATTATTGTTTTTTGTTATTTTCTAGTGGTTATCTTTTCAGAATTTTTAGTTAACATAAGTTACACATTATGTAGTAAAGTCTCAACTTATTTAGGTTTGCTCTAGTAGAAAATACTACATATAAACCTCTTTATAAGAACTTTTTTTGGTTTTATCGACTTTTGTCTCATTGCACTATGTATACATTTTATTTTGAATTGCAATAAGTAACTCATACTGTACACTTCTCAACCTATTTGGGTCTACTATACAACAAGATACTACATATAAAGTTCTTTATAAAAACTTTTTTCGGTTTTATCGACTGTTGCCCCACTGCACTATGTATACATTTAATTTTGAATTGCAATAAATAACTCATACTGTACCATTCTCAACCTATTTAGGTCTACTATACAACAAGATACTACTTATTAACCACCCTACAAGATTTTTTTTCGTTTTTCTCGACTGTTGTCCTATTAAACTATGCATATAATTAATTTTAAATTTAGGTAAATTACACATTAGGTATTGTAAACTGTCAACATATTTAGCTCTGCTATACGAGATACTACATATAAACCAGACTACAAGAACTTTTTTTTTGGATTTCTCGACTCTTGCCCCATTGAAGTATGTATACATTAAATTTTGAATTGAAATAAGTTACTAATTACTATAAACTCTCAACCTCTTAATTTAGATCTACTCTACTACATATGACTCTCCCTAACGAACTTTTCAGTTTCCCGACTGTTGCCCCACTGCACTACGCATACCCTGTGTACTTACTTCAGGTCACTGCACTAGCACCACACACACACTGTAACTATATCCTGCACTGGTCCGGGCCACGCAGCGTTCGCCATGAAGGGCACCGAGGGATTCCGGCCTTCGATCCGGGACGCCGGGCGTCGGTGCGCCGACGCGCTGCGTGGGCGCCGCTGCCGACTCGTGCCGGGGGTGGGGGTGTTTGGATTGTTGTAAAACGATTTGGGAATGCTGTCATTGTGCATACTTTGCAGGATTTGTAGCGCGATTATAGGTTGGGTACTTGGTGCTTGGATTGAATAAATCATAAACAACTTCAACGGAAGGGGATTTCATTATGTTTTTACTTTCTTTAAGATAAATGAGGAAATGAGATCGTACCAGACATCGAGATTTAGATACTTAAATAAATAGAGGTATCAGTAATGATATATTTATACCGTAAAAAGAATTCATAAGATATCTAGTCAACCAACTGAGACCTACATAAATGGTAAAGAATTAGATTTGACAATACTCGAATCGGAGTTTTAGAAAAAAAAAAGACCATTCTGTTCACTAGAACACGAACCCCATTAGATCCCTTTAAGCAGGGTTGGAATAGTATTTTGTGCAACAAGTGCAGAAAATCGCCTATTTTTCACGAGGTATGAAGTTTCGGTACGAGACAAAGTCGAGTGCTGGAATCATACAAGGTGGGAAATATGTGACTCTGTACTATACATTTTCTACGACCATACAGCTAAACGTTGCAGAAGAAAAATACATGCACAAAAGCAATTTCACATAAAAAAAGAGTACCTTCACGCATGCGCAGTAAGAAATGATATTTCTCACACTGCACATGCGCAGTGTTCATAAATACTGTGAGAAATGATTTCTTACACTTTAACACATGATTGAGGAAAATACGCAACTTTGAAGTTTTTTATAATGTGAGACTAATACTACCGATTTTTTTTTAGACCTGTTTACCGAAATTGACATAGGATAGATTGGCAACACTGTCTGTAACTAAATATAAATACCGCTTTGTCCGAACGGCATGGGACCCACTATAGATAGATACCCTATTTTGTTACTGGACTTCGATCTGTTGGACAGTGTAAATAAAATAAATGAATAAATAAATCAATGGAACACCATTCTTAGATGAAACAGGACCTGAAGTACCCGAGGTACCTGCTTCGACACAAGTTTTACTTGCAGTGTAATGGTATCTGTATTAAAGTTTAAAAGCTGCAGTGAGTTCCGAACCACTTAGACGTAGTTTGGCGAAGCTAAAATTTAAGCCACCATTACCTCTATAATGGACCACAGAGAAAATTAAATAGAGATGAGAAATTAATTTGCTTTTAAACAAATTTCAGTTGCATTTTAGTAGTGGTTCGAATTGAAGCGTATTAACTAAATGAACCATTGCCCCAATGTAACAATTTTAAGATGTCTTTCTATGTGTTGTGAAACAAGGTATGAGATCTTAAACTATAACACAAACCCTACAACCCTATGAATTGTAATCGTCCTGCTTAACAGCCCATCTTTGAGTGTGTGAAATGAGGTTAAACTGCAACCCGTGCCTAGCCGATGGCACTTGTCTCTCCTGTCTCTCTGCTCTCTGTTCTCTCTGCGTGTACCGCTATTCATCACTGAATGGAGAGCGTAGCATTCCTTTGTGACTCACTCGCGCGTGGGGTTCGAGTTTCAGCCCCTAACTAGGGGTACAACCAGATAGGATCGTATGGGATAGTCAACCATTCAATACTGCATGTTATAGGATTCTGTAGACAGATAAAGGAGGGAAGAGTGACAATGTGGGGTCAATAAGAAAATTGTTGACAATCTCTACTAGTACAAAACAAAACAGTAACAAATCATTACTTATAATGATACCTATATAAAGTTTGTTCTAAGTAAACTCAAACAGTTTGGAACTGTACGACACAAGAGTGGTATAAATATAACGTTCCAACAAACTTTTTTGACCGATTCCTAATTATAGGTCAAAGTGTGTACTGTTAAACAAAATTTAACAATTTGATTTAATTAATCTCAAAACAATACATATGAGCTGTGTAAATTAAAATATGACTGATTTTGTTTTTAAATTGTTCGAATAGAATTACAATTCAATATTGTCTCCCTCAAAATAACTTCCTTAGTAAGCCACATTGTGCTGGAGACGGTTCTTCCTATCCTCATGGCAATTCTGTAACTCTGATACTGGAATCACCTTCAGCTGATTGGTTACAGCTGTGATTTTTCAATCTCGGGAAGAAGAAAAGTCACAAGAACTCAAATCAGGCGAATAAGGAGGCTGAGAAGCCTCAGGAATGCTTTTAATGGCTAAAATCTATTTTTTAAACCATGTTTGTGTAGATTTGTCTCATATCCAATGAACTAGTCAAAATCTAGTAAACGGTGTGACTTAAATTTAACTCTTCCCCAATCATATACTACTGTCAACCGACGATCTGAATGCTCATTAGTTCTTGGAGATGAAAACCTCCCACTGTGAGTTTCATCTTCAATCTACTCTTTTCCTTCTGAAAATACTTAAAACCCCAAAAAACTTGGCCCCTTGAAATAACACTGTCTCCGTAGATCTGCTTAAGTTTTGTAAAAGTTCATTGCTGTGCCCAAGTCTGAAGCAAAACTTAATAGCACACCGTTGTTTGAAATTAACGTTATTCATTTTTAGAACGAACAAAAAAACGACACAGTTCAGTCAGAGCGCTCTAATTCAAATTAAGTGGATTATGACACCTCAGGATCAGAGTGATGAGATATATAAGACAACATTTCACACCAAAATGCAAATAAAAATTGTCATGGAACAAGTAAAGCACATATCAATTTCCTAATGTTGGACTTAAACATAAAATATTTATTCCAAACTTATTTATAGAACTAACATATAAAAGTACTCTATCCGACATCCGAGTGGTTCAAAATCCACTATAAGCTGTAGGTTGACAATTTACACCATTAGAAGTAAAACTTATACTTTAGGTACTTAAGACCATCTTTCATCTATAAATGTTGAGAGATTATGATGATTATGATTCTCAATGAAATGATGAGATTTTATTTTTAGTCGTATTTACTACACTTGAAGATTACTCGGTTACAGATTGTCCAGTACACTTGAGATTTTTCTCATTGGTGAACTAAATTACTCATGTTGAGACTGGTCCATGTTTTGCTCGCCTGAAGCAACCACTTGTCGTGTTTTGCGTTAAATACCCACGGGGCATTAACTCCCTAGCTAAATAATAAATGATCTTAATTTAATTTTTTGCCCAGCTGTTAATAAGAAAGGAATCCCCACAAAGCCGTCAGTCTTTTGTCGAGAGTAGCTTCTAAACAAAACAGCATCATTTAGAAAAAAGCGAATCGTTGGCACATCATTAATATTCCCGGGTATCGTTCGCTAGCGCCATTGCTGTCAAAAATGAGTAATGGCGGCTACCTGTGATTTATTGTCCAAACACAAACACTCGGAGGTGAGTCACTCGAACTCGGCTGCGGTTATTTCGGACCCAGACGTCATGACCTACGGGAAGATCTTACGCTTTTTACCACGCTGTGTTTATTCTGCTAACGCGCACATGACTGATGTGTCACAACTTTAGAATTCAGATTTATGTCACATAACTCATTACGCACTGCTGTCTTACATTTTTCTTTCCAAATACCGTTTTACAAGACGTTATTGTCAAGCTAAATGGTTATGCTATTAGGAGGTATTTTTATTTTCGCAAGAATATCGCTTGGGATTTGTTCGTTACTCATAAAAATCTAATAGGACCTTGGGTTGTTAGCCCATGGCGGATTCAAAACAAACTAAAAACTGTTTTAGGATGTAAATTGTAAGTGTCAAATAATCTGCTTCAATTTTTAAGTTATCAATTATGGCTGAGTTTATTTTGTAAAGGATAAAGAATGATTATATAATCTGGTCGACTTCTGACGACCTGAGGTCTTCTATGCACAATATTAATGAAATGAATTAATTCTTTTCTCGTCGTCACTCTCAGCAAATAAATTTACTTCTACTAATTCCATATTTTGACGATTTTGACAATATTATTAAAAACTGTCAAAAATTTGATAAATGCCAACTTGTCAAATTATGCTACTGGTAAAAGTAACAAAATATTGAAAAACCATAAGGATTAATTTAACATAGACTTATCATAACATTTATCAGGATATTGAAAAACAGGCCCTTACTGTTATTTGGTATACCGCAATTAAAACTTTCATACTACCAGTCTGCGTTATGATTGGTGATTAGCAGATGACTATTTGTCCAACAAAGCACATCCTCTTATGCCTGTATTCATAGTTGGTACTTCGACATGACTCATTCTTGAGTAAGCCCTAAATACGAAACATTTTCGCTACTTTTTGTGTAAGTATTACTTCACACGTGCTTTGACCAATCTTGAGCATTGAAAATTGACATTTTGACATTAGCTGTCATTGTGCCAAATTGTGAGTACAGAAAGTATACAATTTTAAAAGTGACATGCTTTAATAATCTCGGTTTTTAGAATCAATATTGTGGAAAGTCATACATAATAATGATGAAAGAGCGATTTTCCTAAATGATATACCTACACGTGTTGTTGAACGTCCTCTGAAATTTGAAGATTTTATTTTCGAAATCATTATAGGCTTTCTAAAAATACATTTAAGGAATAATAAATAAAATGCCGTACGATGTCCTCAGTAATATAAATATTATTAACCCTAATATGCTATGCTACTGGAATAAATAAATTTCCTAAATACCAAAATGGAAATATTCACAAATTTTGTAGAATTGTTCATTTTTCAGATATATTTTGAACATGTTCAAAAAATTAATTAAAAACAATATCACTTGGATTGGATATGACACTATTCTGTGAGCTATTATTTTATTTTTAATATGACGTTTACTGTCAAATTGTCATATTTACATATATTCCCAACGAAATAACCAAAATTTCTCCAAATTTCTGTCTTGTTGTTAGGCCGTATTTATTTGGGAGTTTTTAAGTAATCTAGTAGGTTAATTTGATTATACGTTTAAAGTAACGCAGAAGTGATCCCGAACTGACCCAACTCACCCAGCTATTTTACTGGGTTGGTGAGTTGTACCCATTTTCTATCTTTGTTTACTCATTTCTTTCTCTTTCTATTTCTGTCAGAAGTTATATCTTTTGTAGGTTATAACGGAGAACATAAATAAATAACTTTAATAAATAACTGAAATTTACTGCTTAAAATTTTCACAAACTTTAAAATTTGATTGTTTACTTGGTACAAACCCGGGTAGGTTTGGGATCAGTTTAGGGTTGTTTTAAAATTTCCCAAATAAATCCGGCCTTAGTACTTAGCCGAGATTCACGAAGTTTCAACTATGAAAAACGGCACGTAGTCAAAGACGAGGACGACCGAAGTAGCCCAAATGAACTTGAGTAAGCACTGACTATGAATACAGTTATTATCTAGCTAGTATGATTGTTGATTAGTAAGTGACTATACGAATACGAGTGTAATGATATCTTTGGTTGATTAATAAGTGACTATACTCGTGCTCATACAATATCTCTCTTTATAAATTCTCTGTGAGACCACCAACCAACTCCCACTATTGGTGATAAATCTGTAGATATTAGCATCCACACCTCCACCTCCTCTTTCCTTCGTTGCAACTTTCCTCGGCATCATATTTCGTGGGTTCATGAATGATGCAAGAGCCGTGAGGTCTCGTTTACCCGGCGGTTACCGCGGTTACGTAAACATTCATCGGTCAACTTTCCCGCGCTCTGTCTCGCTCCCTCCGACGCACAGGCAGGTGCAGGTTGTAGCACGCAGATGCCTGCAAGGTTGGAAGGCAAGATCCGACCGGTCGGGAGGGGGCATTCTTCAAGGAGGTATTTGCTTTATTTTACTAGGTCTGCTAGAAGATATTCCGACACAATGAATTAATGAGTACAGGTGATTATGTAACCGCTAGTAGAATGACCAGTTTTGGTACGAGATGAGTTCAAACTATTTTTCACATAAAAATTTTCTCTCCATACCAGACTACGGAATAAACAATACTGATATCTGCAATGTAGTAGATCTGGCTCATCTAACAATAGATAATAAGCCGAAAGGTGATTATATAATCTCTAATAGAATGACAAGTTGTGGTACGAGAAGATGAGTTCAAACTATTTTTCACATTGTAATTGTAATACTCTCTCCATACCAGACTGCGGAATAAAAAATACTGATATCTGCAATATAACAGATCTGACACATCTATCAATAGATAATAAGCCAAAAGGTGATTATATAACCACTTATAGAATGACCAGTTGTAGTACGAGAAGATGAGTTCAAACTATTTTTCACATAAAAATATCTCTTGTAATTCTCTCTCCATACCAGACGGAATAAACAATACTGATATCTGCAATATAACAGAACTGGCACACCTAACAATAGATAATAAGCCAAAAGGTGATTAGATAACCTCTAATAGAATGACCAGAAATAGTACGAGAAGATGAGTTCAAACTATTTTTCACAGATCTCTTGTAATTCTACCTCCATAGTAGATTACGGAATAAACAATACTGATATATGCAATATAACAGATCTAGCTTATCTAACAGTAGGTAATAAATCAAAAGTAATATAGGTATACTACCTTACCGATAAAGATTTAAAACAAATTTTTATTTTAAATAAAATTATGGATCACAATTTTGGGCCAAAAGGGCAGAGTTTATGTTCTAAGATATTTTGAATATTTACTGTGGAATATTTAGTGTCTAAGCACCTTACAAGCGCTAGCGACTCGAATTGACCCTGAGATCTAGGGTTTGATTCTCAACATTGCCAATTTGTTTTCTTGTAAGTGTTCAGACTTAACAAACCAGGTGTTATAGGTTAGAACTCAGCAGGTGTGTATATTTAAGTGTCTCTCACGTTCCTTCGTACCATCCTCATTCGACTAAATACTAAATAGTAGTTAAGTGGTCATTACACATTAATACACAATAGTATTTAAAAAAATCATAAGAGACAACTGAAATATAGTAATACAGGAACGTGCATTAGTAGCGCAAACTCAATCTACGAGAAACAACCTCTCGCAGGTATTTCTGTCCTTGTCAACCATGCAAAATATCAATCATATGACGACAGTAGAAAATTATATTGTACCGATATGATCACTACAAACTTATGAGTGTTTCCAAGTTGCTGGGTTGCTTCCGTTTCATTATTTATAAGAAAATTGAAATTCAAATGAGATTGAAAAATATAATTCTACTTTCTACACTTGCTGCACAATACACTATTTATATTATGTTTATAAAATTAGCTATAAGTTATAAATCAGTTTGGTAAGCAACGTTACCGTTCAGTATAACATTAACAGTTTGTATGTGTGTATAGCTCATTAATGACATATATGAATATAGATTTCTTTGCGAACTTAGGTGGATTAAAGCGTATTATGATAATCCTTCAACTTCTTGTAAAATAACCTATATTTAAGGCTTTCTTCCACCTAGGATGATATATAACAAATAAAAAACCACATCTGAAATTTCCTGATCATGCAGAAAGTGTATTCCAACAAACCACCTTTTTAGAATGCAAGTAAAAGTTACTACGCAATAAATATCCAAAATCCCAGTTCCATCTAGGAATGTCGTACCACAATGACGAACCACAAATGAATGTTCCGGACTCGTCGTAATATCGACAAAAAAGAAAAGAGCAGCAAATTTGCAGCATGAATTGTGATGGTATCTGGCGTTGTAAAAATACCATAGTATATCTTCCTGCTCTTTGTGTGTGTGATGTTATCTGCGCGTCTGGGCCGGGAATTTGTTATTCATGTCCGAACTTGCCCGGCCACTACAAATTCGCCGGCCGCGATCGAAAGTCAGATCTGAGGTTGATGATCCCTGCAAAAACTGGAACTCCACTAAAACTGGATAGCAGGCTTTGCTTTGATCTCGCCTTGTTTTGCCCGAGATGTTTAGAACTATTCGCGGAGTTAGCGGCGAGGGAACGTCCGTAAGAATTGCGCACTTTGTTCGAAATTAATTTTCTACTTCTTCTAGTCGGATAAGGGGTGGGATTCTATAACTCATAACAATAAATAACAAGTGCACTTATTAAAATATCAATTACCAACGTCAAATGTCAAATATCACCACGGGGAAAATACAAATTTACAATGAATTTAAGACATTCGCACATCAGTGTAGACTTGTAGAATGTTCTTTATACATGTAAGAGTTTATGTAAGTAGGTATTAGCCATAAATAACCCTTACTGTTATAGAATAGCAAGTATACTTTGTAGTTGATATTTGCAATTGATATACGTCCAAATGATAGCAACCGAACTTATGAGTAATCTATGTATATTACATTTTTAGCAGTTGATCTTCAGGTCATTTTGACGTCGACAATTTGTGCTTCATTGTGTGTTGAAGTTTCGTCGTCATGGTCGACGGCCGAATACAAGGTCGAAACACGTTTAAGCACCCTTCTATTGTACTGACGCATCGAAGCTACCATATATTCGAGAGTTTAATTGTTCAGGATATATAAACCGAAGCAGAAAAGACCGGAGGACAGTCTGTTATTAATTCGAGTGATGAACATAGATATTTGTTGATACAGATATCGTGTAAGTAAATAGTGCGTAGTATTGTTTAAATAAATATTCTTAGTGTTTAAGTCTTTATTAATTATTATTACTCATAAATTAATAGTGTTTATTTTTATTATCTTTTTGTAATTTATTCTTTGTTCATTAAACTTAGTTATATAAATATTTGTATATCAATCATTTTTACACTTCATCCAAATAAATAAACGTTACAATATTATCAGTTTTGACATTTATTCGGAAATCACACGATTTCTCCCGACAAGATCATGTTATCAATCCTCCTCCCCCCCAACGATTTGAATCACGTGGTTACAATTGATGACGTAATTTTAACTGACACCTTGTCACCCGCATTAATCCGTTGTATCGAGGTTCTACTATTTATATATATTTTCTTTTATTCTTTTAACACATTTATTGTAAAGCCCGCTATCACTTGAAGTGAGCTAATTTGAAATTTAGGTTAGAACAGACTAAAAGCTGTAGATTCCTTGCAGAAGCTGTACACTGATAACTTACACAGTGGTAGATTTTTTCGATAAGTAACAAGTTTTAGAATAATTTTAACCAGGTTTTACTAAAAGAAATCCAAATCTTAATGTCCACCACCAGATTGACAAAACCCCTTTCCTTTTCCTGATGCTCATCTGTAGTGTCCCTTCTGTTTGTTGTATCCTAGCATCTGGTAATCTCTGTCTGCTGCAGGCCGTAGTGATGTAGTTCACGACCTATCCAGCCTGCATCCGGACTGCAGCTAACCAGTTCGATCGCGCGCGCCCGCCAACTTGTCATGTCCAGCGCCCGTGATTTGTGATTATTGCTTACAAGGGACGCCCGGACGAGGTGCCGAGCGGAAATAGATTCAGAGAGGGGGGGGGGGGGAGGGGTCATTTTGGCTGATAATGGTCCGGATGTTGCGTTTCAGTGTTTCAGGTTTTGTGGATTCTAATTCAGACTGAATTTGTTATTTAGTTTGAAAGTAATAATATGTGGTTTAAAGGAGAATGACCAGATGTGGTACTTTAAATCCTGTAGAGACAAATTCTTTACCAACAATTTAACAAAGGAAAATCTGATGGGTACATTAACCTCAATTATTAGGTTATCTATTATATCGAGTTGACCAATTCTAGTCAAAATCTAATCAACTCTTCCCATCATAATAAAAAACCTAGATTCAGGTTTTTGCAATTGTCTGCTTGATAGAAACATACACATACATTCAAACTCAGCTAAAATAGTTATTTACATACCAAATGCGGGAACGACTGGTTTCCGGAGGAGTGTTTGGCGGCGCGAGCTCGCGAGCGCTGCCATAGAACGATTCCGGAAACCTAGTTCACGCAAGAGGTTTGTACAATATTTTTCGTACGAAAATCATAAAATCAATAATTAATTTTCTATTTGTACAAATATTTTTATTTATTGTATACACAAAATGATTTGTGGTTATGTGTTTCAGTACTAACAAGTCCTGTCAATCTGTCAACATGACAGCAGTTGTTGCCAACATTGTATATCAAATGCACTAAATTTACTTTTTCTACATTAAATTTCGTTCAATAATCCCCTATTTTCTTTTAATATTATTAGGTAAAATAATGTTTAAAACATTATACTATTTTATTATAAATATATTTATCTACTCTCACCCTATAATGATTCCATTATTTTGCAAGTTATTGCATGTGAAGTGTGTCATTAATGAAATCGTTTAATAATGAAACTAAATCATGCCTAAAAGAACAATGTAAATTAAATGGGACTTTCATTATTATAACATTTCTTTTAACAAATGAAAAACATGTTTTTGAAAGAATGGTAATGTAAAACACCGGTTAGTACTGCTAACGCTATAGTATCGCAGAAAAATATAGTACAAATTATCGTATTTGGATTTTATGTAAGAGTTTTATCTCAAATTGGTGACATTGCATCGGTGTCATCTCAGAAGTATACTGAACGCAACCTACCATCACCTGTCTACCTGTCATATTATATAAATATAATAAATTATTACAATTCTATTTATTTTTCTAATTGGTTCGTAGATAAAATATTGTATGACACTCATGTGTGAAGTACTTTTATGCACTCATTACGGTTAAGACACTCGCTTTCGCTCGTGCCTTAAACTCCGTAATTCATGCCTAAAAGTATTCCTTCACACACTAGTATCATAAATAACTATTTTTTAATAAATGCTGTAGAAGTAGGAGTGTTTTTTCCAAAATTTCCCGGTTACCTATCTGGTGGAGACCTGGGAAATTGACGTTCCAGGCGTTGCTTAGGCAACGCGAAACAACACATTTCAATGCATGAGTACGAAAACATCATTTGTAGAACAATATCGAGAGCATTAGCGGTGACTCACTTGATTAGTGCACTTCAAATCGATCTCAGCGAAATGAGATCTGAGGATCGATTTCAAGCATGCCCGAATGATTTGGAATCCACTATAAATTGTAGGTTCTTACAAAGGATATCGGCCGTTATTCGGTAAAAAAATAATTCAATAAGGCAAATGTATAGGTTCATACATGAACGTGTCATGACCGAGTAACGTCACCGATCGGAGTACGCACCATACAAGAGTAGTTTTGTTTAATTTTTGACGTGACGATGCAGTATCAGATTGCAGTAAATATACTATAAAAGTTTCTTCTATGTTATCGCTATATTGCCAAGGCTACATGTTCTTACCATTCCACACTCTCGTGTGGCGACTTCAGAAAGTATTTTAGTTGCATTCACACAAAGACGAGGTAGATTTTGAAGATTTGATGGTCTTTCGGATCTTCCAGCAATTTAATTTTGATCCATTATCTGTTCGAGCATCCTATAATTTAAAAATTTTCGAATAAAATTATTTTTTAGCTCTCTTTCTAGTTTATATAAAAGTTGATAGAATGTATACTGCTTCATTTTAAAATATACATAGAATTTTGCCTCATCTCAACATTCGAAACTCCTCCTGAATAGGTCTAGTCTTCCACGCACTGTGAACCCATATATTTCTTTTTTTATCTGCCTGCATATTCCTGCTTCTTTTCTTCCTCCTTTAAAGAAAGAACAGTAATCCTCAATTCACTATTGTAAAACTTAACAAACATACTTTAATCTACATTTCAACCAATAGAAATTATCAATGCTTCCGAGTCGCAACAAAAAAATAACGGAACACGGACGAACATCGGACGTGTGTCCGTACCTTGAACGGGTACAGTTCATTTATCAATTTCATCTACGACCAAAACTCTTCTAGAGTTGAAGAGCCAGTATTATTTTTATATTTCACTTGTTTTATAAACAAAGTGTCGTTTTTAACCCTTGTTATATAATGAGTGGATAAAGAAACATAGATCGACTGATAGGAATCTGAATATATAAATGTGCGGCGTAGTTTATTTCTGTTGGGCAACTCAATTACCCGGCGAATTGAAACTGTAACTCTGCAGTATCTGGTGTGGCTGCAGCCGTGATACATATTCATGGTTTGCTTAGTCTACGGCTGCTCGCTGCTTGCTCAATGCCCATTCAACTGAAAACAACACAACACTTCCCACATAACTGTTACATCCATATTTATACGCCGTTTATTTACCAACTTCGTTTGCAACTAACTCTTGTTTTTATTTCTCCAGCATGGAAGTTAGTAATAATGTTCCAAGGAAATTGTTACACATGCGTAAAAATCACTAAACACTGCTTCGTATCGAGTCGGAAACAATGCGTCCGTTCGGAGATCATAAACACACACTTTATAAATTTCATTCGAGCAAAATTTCTTATAAAAATTAAAATCAAAACATAAAATTACAAATATTTTAAAATGCTCTAATTCCTGACCCACTAATACCAGAACATAATCCAGAGCAGCCAAATCTGCTCCAGAACGTGTTCTGATTTCAGCAGAATTAGAACACATCTGAGTGCTCTAATTCCTGACAAAGAGCACAATTCAGAGCAAGCAAATCTGCTCTGGTTTCAGTAGACCTAGAATTAAAGGAAACATTTCTAAGTGCTCTAATTCCTGACACTCTGAAATCAGATCACAATCCAAAGCAGCCAACTATATTTCAAGATGTGCAGCCAAAACTGCTCTGGTTTCAATAGGCCAGCAAACACTTCAAAATGCTCTAATTCCTGACCCACTGAAACCAGAGCACAATCCAGAGCAGTCAAAATTGCTCCAGCTTGCGCTCTGGTTTCAGCAGGCCAAGAATTAGAGCACAAGGCCGGCTGAAGTAGAGCACCTTCAGGGCATGAGATGTCCTGGAAGGCGGTCTTGCCACCAGACAGGTTAGACGCGCATTATTACCGGCCATATGGATTCCTATTGGCTAATCTGTAATTGTGGCTGTACTAGTGGGAATTTTTAAATAAAAATTTGTATACATAGGTACTTTGATGCGAGGATTTCACTAGTAATATATTTTAAAAGGTGTAACTCACACTCATTTTAGAGTAGTAGTCAATTACTAAAAAATGAAAAGAAGTACAATAATTCTTAAAGTAATACCAATTCAGAGCTTGGGAGCATTACCCCTAGGAAAATTTTCTTTGGCGATTTTGAGCCTCGATGCCCTCATTACATTGAATATCAATAAGGAATTGAATTAAAATTCTAATTGATAATCACAAGTATGGATAAGTAGCAGATACCAGCGGTACAGTAAGCCATTTCTTGAACTTTTAACTCCCTAACATTAGGTCAATAATATTGAAGTATAGTTTAGATATCTAACTGCTTATTCTTATCGAGCAGAAAACAGTTGATCTGAGATATATTTATGCACAAGTTAGAATAGGAATATAAAACTCGACCTTCACAATTTCGAGGACCATAGCAAAATTGCATTTATAGTTATCGTATCGTTGACCTAATGATCGCGATTGAAATTTTAAAATGGAGGAAACATCGATGAGAAATATAACTGTGAGAATTTCCATAAGTAGCAGATAAGCAGCTAATCCTTTCCTCCATTTGTCAGATGCAATTTGTTAGCGTAACCAGGTTAGAGAATCCGGTCTGAAACCAGTCCCGACTACGCCCAGCGCAACCGGCCATTAGAAACCGCTTTAATATTTATACAATTACAGCGCTCCGCGGCTGAAGTTCACGGACCTGCCGCCAGCCAATCACAGCTGCTCGGCTCGCCACGCGATTCTTTCAGATGTTTTTTCTGTTTTGACGGCTGACAAGCGAAAGTTGGAAATTGTTATTTGGAGGTTAAGTAATTGCTGATGTTAGATATAATTGGAGTTTTTTGCTCAAGGCAATGATCGAAGATTGCTGGAATTTAGACCATCGGAAAATAGTAAAAGCGAATATAAAATTGGCAATTTCTTTTTTAAAACGGAAAAAATCGTTTATTACACGGTTATTAATGTGCTCCATTTTAAATTTTATACACTTTAATTAAATCATTGGCGAAATTCACTAATCGATTAATCCATGAATCGAATACCTAAGACATTTTGAAGCGTAACATAAATATTTCCAAAGAAAACAATTAAGATTTTGAATCAACCTATTATATCAGCATCAAAAACCAATAATCTACTAGAGACAGCTACAGAGTGGGACACCTCCGTAATCTTTTTGGTTTTATCACAGAATAGTTACATACAGAAGCGACAGTTCTTGTCGGTATCTTTCATGTTACCCTATTCAGTTCTATGGCCTTGGAGCATTGTGTAGACCTTTAAATTTGTTCACTTCCCCTATCTCTCCCTAAGATGGGACGAAACTTTCCGATTTTAAACAACGAGACCTTTAAATTTGTTTCCTTTCCCCGTCTCTCTCTAATTTTCGTTTCTCTGTCTTTCTGTCGCTTCTGTATAAACCTATTCTGTGGTTTTATCGACTGGATATTAATAAAAGGAAAGTTGTTTTTGGAGTTGCAGTCATTTAATAAAATCCACTGATACACAAACATTTCGACTGTAAATTCTTCATCAGGGTGCTGATAACATAGAATCAGATACACATAAATACATTCAACTCAGGTAATATATTTAAAACTAGAACTAAAAACCATTTATGTAAGTCTGTTACCTGAGTTGAATGTATGTACGTGTATCTGATTGATGAAGACTGAATTACAGTCGAAAGGTTGGTGTAACAGTGTAATTGTGTATGTCGCAGAAGAGTAAAGATAATCGCAAAAGGAGCAGATAGTCGAGAAGTTATCTTTATAATTCCCCTCAATCGTAAATATGGCGTGGTCAAAAAAGCAGCGCACTTTTACCCTCGAAACTTACTTTTCGAAAAACTACCGAATCGCAGCGTTTCATACTCGCTATTAAATTTTTAAAAAAAATTGGAAGAAATACTACATTTCTGGGTAAATAACAAGTTCAAATACGGCAGAAATTAGAGCAAAATTTGAGGTAGGTATATATTTAGAGTATTTACAAAAATTCTAGAGAAAAATGTGTGCTTTAAAATACAGCAGGAATTACAGAAACTGAAATAAAATTTGTAGTAAATAACTAAAACAGAACTTTTAAATGAAAGTATATTGAAAAGAACTACAATATTAAATCAATAAATAAAAGACTTGAGTATAATTAGCCTCACAAAAACTCTTATAAAAGTTAGGAAAGATTAAAAAGAAGTTAAAGTTATGCACGAACTGAGTTTGCGTTACACCTTCAAGAACAAGTACAAGTAGTTAAAGAAAATATTTAAAAGTCGTAAAAGAGAAAATTCATATTTCTATTATCTCGTTAAAAATAAATAGAAAAAGTTGTGTGTGAGAAACAGTGTTCATAATTCACGTTTTAGAATAATTTAAAGTTTGTTGCGGTGTCGCGAAGTTGGTGGAAGTTTTAATGTATTTACTTGCCAAGTTGCCGGAGTTGCGAACTTCGCGGACAAATGTCGCACGTATTTAAAACATCTACTCTGCCACCTACAAATCCAATTATATCTAAACACTTTACTAACTTTCCTCTACTTCCCAAACCATACTTTCTTTTCAATACTAATTGCTTTCATACTGCTGCAACTAGACGGATTTGTAATCATCATCCAAAATTACTTTTTTGACTACTACCTTATACAGTATTCACCTACTATTATTTACATTGATTTCACGTAAGAAATTGTTTTTTACTACAGTTTACCTGGTAACCTATGTTAAAAACGCAACTGTCAGTTTTTGTAGCTATTAACATACCTAGGATAGTTATGAGTATCATAACCTCCGCAGATGTCAATTGAATTCCGAGCTCGGAAAGCGACGATCTTTAAGACATCTAAGGTCTGGCATGATTCATAACAACCGTGGTTTGTTCTATAGTTTACCGGTTAATAAATATTATTTTATAAAATTCTCTTGTGAGTAACGTTTTTATGATCAGGCTGTACGGGTTAACATGACTGCTGTATTATCCAATTGCCTCAAGTTATTTTGACAAATCTGTACAATAATATTTTTTCGCGCCTCCGTATTCATTTTTGTGAATATTTAGAAACAAGTAAATATTCATGTCAAAATGTTTGTACTTATTAAGAGTAATATAACAAGTGGTGAGTTTATGGTCGATAATATTTTCATAATGTCACGAATGGTAATTTCAACGACGTTTCACAGTCGTTTCATTTAGCAAATATTGGGATTAACTAAAAATTAAATTAAAGAAAATTGTAAAAGCACTCACCGATGGCAGCGAATGGTGGTTCGTGTGAAGTAAGGCTGAACGTGATCTCCTGGGTGTGATTCCTACGTTTTCTCCTCTCATTATACTCTCAACAACTGCAACAAACAGAAAACACCATTATACATAAGTACTTTGTAATAATGACGAATTTATATTTTTGTTGATAAAAGTTGATGTAGTGATTTGAAATTAACAAACATAATTTAATTATCGTGTTTCGTTCTTTGGAACGATTCAGTTAAAAATGAGAAAAACGAAAAAACCTCTATTTCAGTTTTTCGCTCAGGAACTTTTTTCCTCTAAAAATGTTTATATTCTGGATGTGAATTTATAATTTTTTACTGACCCTCCAATTAATCAGATAATGTTTCTGTAGCGTAATTCATATTGTACAACAATAGAGATGGGTAAATTCCCGAGAATGAAAATTTCTCAGGATATTTGCCGGGAAGTTTTTGAGGAATTTTCCGGGAAATTCTTGGGGAAAATTTACGATAAATTTATATTTCAAAAAAATTAAAGAAAATTTAATAACAATTATGTCATACTATTTACTAACACCTATAAATGATAGTGTTGCTCTAGGTAAAATTATTAAGAATTAATTTAAAAATTTTCCGTTTTCCACTTATAGTTAAAATGTTATAAAGTTATTTATTTAAATTTTCCTTCTTATTCCCGGAAATTTTCTTTGGTCCCAGGAATTTATCTACTTGTTTCCGGGAATTTTCTAATATATTCCAGGAAATTTTTCCAGGAAATAAAACTTTGCAAGAAGTGCAGAAAGTTGCCTATTTCCCACGAGTTGAGGTTCAGTTCTTCTTCTTAGACTTATTGTGTCATAGAACGAATTAAATATAAATCTAGATTATTTTATAGGGATACAAATATTTTTTTTATTGAATAAGTAAAGTCAAAAGGTTTTGTATGAGACAAAATAAGAACATATAAAAATTGAGGTCCTGTTTCTCATGATTATGTCGTGTTATAGAAGATATAAAATCTACATTTAAAATGTTTGGTATGAATCCTTGAAGTTTTTTGGAGATGACTTCTCATTGTTGTTTTTGGTTGTAGGAAAGCAATGACCCCTCAATAACCTCAATAAAGCCCGCGATATTTCACTCTTATTTTCCTGGCGAGCTTAAGCGAGTGGGGGTGACCTAGTTCCCCCTCCAGACCCACCCCCACCACGGAGGTGGCGCCGCAGTTTGACACGGTTATTTTTAGCGCTGTTGTTATCTGCCGATCGTCGCTTGTCTGCTGCCGCGCTTGGCAGGTGTTTAACGAACATGGGAACGTGTCACTTCCCATGGGGGGGTGCGAAAAGGGGGGAAAATCAGGCAATCAAAAGTACAAATGGAAATACACAACAGGTTTCAAACAGCAAGTAGACACTCAAACCAATTAGTCTCCGTACACCAGTAAAGGAAGTATTCTATTCTTTTAAAGTTTTTATTGAATATGTATACACGAAATAAATTTTATATTATTCTTACTATATTGATATATAAAACGATGTACCTATTGACTTCCTAAATTTTTTGTAAGGAAATCGAGAAAAAAAAAATTATTATAGCAACTAAGTACTAAGTAAATTGGCGTAATTTATAAGTCAATTCTGGATAAATCTGTAAGTCTTACAGATCTGTAAATCTGTAAATAATGAACAAAATCGCAACAAAAGCAGCCACTCTTATGTATAATTTTATATTAATCAACAATAATTGATGCGTTTTTGTCAGTTTTTTACAGATTTACAGATCTGTAAGACTTACATATTTATTCAGAATTGGCCTATTAGTCTCCGTACATCTGTAAATTATATAGAATCAATAATCATTTAAGCCGACATTCGTTAGAATTACTTCCCTTAAACGGTTTGTCATACTTTCCACTAATTTTCTTGGAATTTGAGAGTCAATTTTACCCCATCATTCTACCATAAATTTAGTAGTTCTTTTATATTGTTTAGACGTCTTGTTTTACACATTTTTTTTTTAGTAAATCACAGAGATATTTAATGGAATTCATATCTGGAGATTGTGGAGGCGTGTTTAATGGTTGTCTACAATTGTACAATAACTATTCTAGCTGTTTACATGTAGCATATTTGGGGTCAAATTTTCTTTTAAAATATTGAAGTAGCCAAGAATGCTTTGTTTTATTTTCCGTGATGCTATTTGTGGACGATCAAATGAACTGAAATTAGAGTGAAAAATTTATTGCAATTGACTGAGAAAATAAAGAAACATGAAAATGTCACAAAACTACAATGAAAATTTAATAGATAAGTGATATTCAGTTCAGAACTATTTTCAATAATTATTAGTATCAGGATACCATATAATTCAATATTATTAGTCATTTTCATTAATCTAAATTAAGAACTCAACGTCTAGACAAAACAAGACAACACTTGACTAAGTCAAAGTCTGGTCTATATACCATGAGTCGAGATTGTTTCAAGACAAGAACAGATAATTTTTCGGCAGCGTCCTTTTCTATTTTACAACCACTGTTTCAGCTCGGAAGAAACAAACTTCGCATGATATATTTATACTTTATACTAATTAATCTAGAAACTTGAAAACTGTCTAGAATATTCTAGTCTTGAACTAGAATACGAAAGTTTTGTCTTATCTTCAAATTTCTAGACAAGACTTTTGCCAGTCTTGTTTTGATATCTAGATAAAGACACAAGACAAGACAAGAGTCTAGAAAGTCTAGATACGACGGTAAAGACGGTAAAACTAACATGCACACCAATACGAAGTGACAGATAAGTCAATTCCAAAAATTACCCGTTTATGTGAACCGAATTGAGAGTTCTGTTTTGTAGTAAACCAATTTAAACATTCTGTGTTGATGATGAAAATATTTGTAGAAAGAACAACAAATAAAAAGAGCGAAAATCCAATGGCATTTTTTCTCGCAAGTAACTGTTTACATTAGCGACATGCAAAAGCAGTTTTCCGGGAACCGGTTTGATTCAGGTTTGTGAGTAATTAATGAGTATTGATTGCTCTGGGTAGCGTGGGAGGAGTTAAATTTAGAACAGCTGAATTAAAAACCATGTGGGTGTTACAGATTACAGCAAAGGTCATGGTAGTATCCATTTAGAATTACTCAACTTATTCTTATAAATTACCGCTTATTATGTATTATTTATAACTTGTAGCAACTTGAAATATGTTTATTATCTTTACAATGTTATTTAAAATGCGTAGAATATCCGGTTTTCATAGCAAATTATATTTAAATAACTTTTTTCTACGAACACTTAATATAAAAAGCCGTTATTGTAGATTGTACAACGTACAGGTTATCTAATGGTACTATTCTGTACTCTTATAGCAATATAACCTTGCTTAGTGACAGAATATAAGAAAATTGCATTTCTGTATGCATCTATAGCGATTATAGTCTTAAAGAATTTACGGCGATTTAGAGCCCGATAAGAGATAACCTTAAAAACAGTTTGACATTTTATAAACTTTAAAATGTGAATTTAAATTATCCAACGTTCATTTTAATATGTAAAAAGATAAGGAAAACAAAGAAAATAAATTTCAGAAAATGTACTCTTTTGAATATTTGGGAGTCTTAATTATCAACCTAAATGATGAAGATGAAAAGATAAACAAGAGAATAACTAAAGGAAGTAAAGCCACCTATAATAATTCCATTATTGAAAACATAATCATTTTACTTTTAATATATATTATAGCTGATATCAATGACATTTATACCTCTCAAGATGTTCAATATTGGTAAAACTGCTGTGGAGAGTGTACCACACAACCGCTTATATGTGAGAAATTTTCTAACATAAAACTATATCATTCAAAGTTTATTACCCATTACTGGGTGTGGCTGCTTTATCGCAGATTTGTACCGTAAATAACATTTACAAGACGTCACCTGCCGACTACTATAGCTGGCGTGTAAAGTGCACCACAATGGGTATTTGTATTTGATATATTGTAAACTGACAACCCAATAAAATTATGAATGTTATTTATGTCTATAAAAAGAGCTGTCAAATTTTAATAACAAAAAAGTGACGAAGATATATTTATTGCTAATAAAAACATGCATACATTATGTTTTCTTCTTTGCGCCTTGGAATTGCATCACAAGTGTCTTGACCTCCTAGTCTCTGACCTTTGACCCAATAAGACAAAACAGTTGAACGCAAAGAAAACAAAAACGAAACAACGCTTGCACGAGGGAAACAAGAACAGAGAAATTTTCCTTTTACCATTCTCATCCTCATCTCCAAAGCACTAATTACGTAATTAACTCTGCTAATGCATTATTATTAAAAACACGGACATTTGTAATGAATGTAACGTCATTTGAGAAACAAATAATTAAAATGCTCGATGTATTTGTTCATGTTCGTGGATATTAATTATGCCAGAATACTTCAAAATACATAAATTTTATGAATATGGAATTTTTAATGATTTATATACAATTACGGACGTGTCACATATATGAAATTCATTACAAAATGTAATTGGAGTGTTTTTGTGGAGATAAATTAACATTTTTTAATGTAATTTTGGTCTATTGTTTTATTTTTATCCATACAATACGCTCACACGAAAATGGTACAAATCATAATTTAATATGACTGAGTTTAATAGGCATACGCGCTTCACAATAATACTGTCTTTTACAATAAAATCATTACTGAAATCTGTCGAAGAAACAACGACTTGAATAAAAATATAAATAAAAAATTTCTGACAACATTAACTATTTATTTAGCATTGTTACATTTTATAACTTTATTACTGAGTTAGATGTTATAGGTAATATTATTTTATAAATGCTTGAACTAATATTGACAGTTCCAGAATGGAGAAATTTGTAGTTTAGTTCTAAAATTAAAATCTTGTCAGTTTCGTTTCCAAAATGACAAACTAGTTTCGTAAGTCTGATTTATAAATGATATACGAAGTGTGTAAATTACGTAATACAAAATAACTTCCTTGGGAAGCCAGCACACAGTGCTGGAGACGGTTCTTCCTGCCCTCAAGGCAGTACTGGAATTCGGATACTGAAGTCACCTTCAGTTGATCAGTTATAGCCGATCAAATGTTTTGGAGTGTCCCAAAATGGGTTCCCATGAAGTGATTTTTCAATCTTGGGAAGAGAAAAAAGTAATAAGTACGTAAATCAGGCGAATAAAACAGGGATGTTTTGCTGGCCAAATTCTCTTTTTTTAACAATTTTTAGCGCATATTTCTGGGAAAACAAATACACGATTGAAATGGACAATTAATGCGGCAACTTTGCCCCAATTAAACTGACTTCGTTTCTGTTACGGTTCTCGAGATCCCAATTCTATGAAGCTATACCTTTTGGTAATGTCCTTGTAAGCCTATTGAAATAAAAGTTAATTTTAATTTTTTGAAACTTAGCGACTATTTACACTAATAATCGTTGTTACACCTGTACAAGACATTTACTTCGCGGGCACTTTAGCTGACATAAAGAAAGTACAGCAGAGGTCGTTATTAGAAAAAGGTGTATAAAAAATAAATGGTGATAAATGTTTATTGTATAAATTGATTTAGTAATGGAATTTGATTATATAAGAGTGACACTTAAAAGAAACAATAGCCGTATGTGACGAGGTAGGCAAGGCGAATTCCCGCATATATTAGCATGTGTGATAATGTTGACGTACACGCGATTTAATAAATGAAAGGCAAAGTTCTCGAGCAAGATGTCAGATCGGGTTTCCCACACATCCACATTACCATACATTTACATCCAATCTCGGCATATTTTAATACATTAAACTACCATTCCACTTATATGAACACGGATGGATCTACAATAACAACTTATTAAACTTGAATATATTAAACATACTATCGCCCATTCTGCACTTCAGCTAGAAAGCTCTTTGCACTTATCTGCCTTTGTTTATTTGGCGGTTTAATCAATGTGTAGGTGCTAACATGATTTATGAGTATTTTATACCATACCGGACGTTTATCAGACCTCTAACTGGGGCAGAGAAAGCACCACCAAATTTTATATATAAGAATTAGATAGATTAACTGGCAAGTTACAGTTGGTTAGTTTTCATTACAAAGTAAGCATACATAAGATTTTAAACTTAACAGAAAAAAGTTAAACAAATTATAATCAAACCTGAGATTGCTAGCTGATGCAAACTATAGATGACATTATAAAAAACACTTTTTCTAAACAAATCTAGATATGAACAGATAATTTATTCGTAATTTTACAAATGACAATGAAATAATTATGATATCCTATAAAGAATAACAATTTCAGTAACTTTGGCACTGACAATTTTAATTTCGTACAAATAATTGAAGCTAATTAAAATTTAAAGTTAAATAAAAAAAATTGGTCAAATTGTCGATATATACTACTTCACCTCCGATTTTGATGAAATTTGGCAAAAAATTCCTACTAAGCATGACAAATATAGGAAATAATAGAAAATGGCGGTCAGACTAGGTTTTCTTTAAAAACGCATTTATTTGTGTTTAAAGCTATTTCATACAAAATGTTTGTACATACACACGCACCTAACCTAACCTAAACTAATCTAATCGAATCTAATCTAACCCAACTTAACCGAACCTAACCTACCTTAACTCAACCTAACCTAACTTAACTCAACCCAACCTAACCTCACCTGACCTAACCTAACCTAACTTAACCCAACCTAACCTAACCCAAACTAACGTAATCTGATTAGGTTAAGTTGAGTTAGATTAGGTTAGGTCAGGTTAGATTAGATTGGTTTAGGGTAGGTTAGATTAGGTTAGAATGAGTTAGGTTAGATTAGGTTAGGTTAGGTGTGTATGTTTGTGTGTGTATACACACCTTTTGTATTAAATAGTTTTAAAAACAAATAAACAGCGATTTCATGGTCAACCAAGACAGAATGCCATTTTTTATTTTTTTCCCAGATTTGTCATGCTTAGTTTGTCTGATCAGATTAGGTTGGGTTAGGTTTGTTTGAGATAGGTTAGGTTAAGTTCGATTTGATGTGTGTACGCACTTGTTGTATTAAATAGTTTTAAAAACAAATAAATAGCGATTTAAAAGTCATCTGAGTCTGATCCCATTTGTAATGCGACTTTTTGCCAAATTTCATCAAACTCGGGTGTCAAGTAATTCATCGACAAGAACAAAAATTTTAATATTTTTTTCTTTTTTTAACATCAGTATTTCTTACAGCACGTAACTAATATAAAGATACGTTAAGTTAAAAAATGTTTGTGGGCAAAAAAAGTAAAACTATACTTAATAGAATTAATAACCTAATTGAAATTAATAAAATAAAGCGTCCCTTATCAGACACAAATAGAAAAAAATGTTATTGTTATATTATTTTATATCTATAGATATTACTGTAATGTATAAAATTCTGGGTAACTCTTTCAATGTAAAACGGCAAAATATGATAAATGGCCGCACTCCAATGGAGTATACCAGTTCACATTATAGCAGATATATGTAAGGATATATTTAAATAGAAGAATGTATTCTAGCTGGCGTGGAAAATATACCCCACGGCCTACGTATACATTGGTAAAGTTGTCATATATACACTTGACACTACAGATGATTTTATTATTTAATAAAACATGTAACCTTCCAAACACATCAAACTAAAAGACCAAATTTTTTTAAATTAATTGTTACAGGTTATGTTTCCTGCTTTCTTCTGCAAAAGCTCAATAAACAACACGTCCATTCCTGCTGAAGGTCAGGAAAACAACGGCAGCCCCTGTGAGATAACAAGACACGTCATGTTCTACATTACCCACAGAGCCACGCAACTGCACTCTGTATTACCGACAGACGGAGACAGAGACAGAGCATGACCTAGTTAAGTTAGTTGTAGTGCGATGAAATTGTTTCATGATTAAATAGTGGTTTGTAGTGGTATTTTAGATAGAGTGAAGTTAGTTGAAATGTTGGGTTATGTTCAGCCAGCTCTATAATAGACGCAAATTGTTCGTAAATATGAGAGTATGCTGCAAACTTCACTACACTTTGTTGCCAACTAAAACCACTTTTCGGATCAAATAATTAATACAAGTATTTCAACCTCTACAGTCTAGAGGACTAGACTTGCAGCAAAAACCAAACATGTACAAAAATATACTTCTTACTACATTTTATATTTAATAAATCTCGTATTGCAGACGTGCTGTTGTATCAGTTATGATCTTATGTGATTTGAATTTAATTTTGAACAACTTTGTACTCTTTTAGTTTTGCTCTAAATCTGTCAGGAGAGAGAGTATCCGCAATTTTTGAAATCCCATGTTCCACGTTTAGTTGTACACACTGTATACTAAATGTCTTAAAAAAATCATCAAAGACGAACGCCAAAATTTTAAAGGAACATATAAAATGATTATACGCATTTGCGCATGCGGTTTCGTTGAGCTCGTGGATGCCACACTAAAAAATATCGCATAGCGCTTCCAATGATTCTTTTCATTAGCCACTCGTAACTCATAGCAAGTTATCTGGATTGTTTTTTGATTTATAACAGAATATTTTATTCAATATTTTGGTTCAAGATCATTATAATTAAAAATAAAATATTATGAAAAGTGAAAGACCTGACCTATACCGAAATTAAAATAGTAACATTACAACAAAAATAGTTATTTACAAATATATTACAAATAAGTCACATCAAAAAGAGTTTAGCTCATGGGTATTTTTCTTAAGTACAACATTTTATCCAACACCTTTAACACGTTAACTGCCACCATTAAAAAAAAAAGTTGGGTCCCTGGGGCCATTTTTTCTTTTTTACAGATTTAGGGTGTTTTCATATTAGAAAATACAAGTATGATAACAGAATTCATTTTTTTTAATGTTGCTCTAAAATTTGAAGAATTTTATTGAGGCACAAAATTTGCAGTATTTTATCATTTCAGAGACTAAAAAACAAAAAAAATCATGCGCTAAGAATAGGTTTTGGTCTGCCAGGCCACCGAGAATTAAACTACGTTCACAGATATGCGTTGCGAGGTACAAACGTTAGACGAAGCATAATGTGTATTCAAACACTGAGGCACAAACGGTGTATCTCAGAGCATACGAGGATATTTTAGTGAGGCACATAAGATGTACCTCATGGCAGTTAACGTGTTAAACATTGATATAAAATATATAGAAAAAATTGTCAGTTCACATTTAACAAAAAAAATAGACTAGAGAAGATTTTATATCGTAATTACTATGATACGAATGTGTTTTATAACCTACTTTATTTATCTAAAAACATCATAGTTATAGCGTTATAATTACACTGTGTTGGGTAAAAATTATTAGACATTTTCGCAATAAAAATATGTCAAATTATATATTTTAGTATTGAAAATAAAGTGTCTATTTTTGTAATTTCCAATATTTGTTTATAATTTTTATGAAACTGTCCAAAATAGTTTCTTGCAAGAAAGTACTACGTCTGCTATCTTCAATAAAGAAACACCATCAAAATAATTAACGGTTACATCGTCATCTTTATTGTATCAGGGATTTTCCGAATTTTATATCTGAAAGTTCGTTATATTCGGATTTTTAGGACGATGTTCGTTATAACCAGGTCCGTTATTATGTTATTATTTGTGTTTTCTCGAAGTGTTTGTTACAACCAAGAGATCGTTACAAACAATACAGTATTTTGAAAGTATAGAAATAACGATTTATTAAAATAAAAATATGTCCCTTCCCAAAAATAAAACGGTGCTTACGCTTACCTCCATCTCCAATGAGTCTCATTTGTACAAGTGACGGATCTTCATTATGCTCTTCGAGCACAGTGTCGTCCGTGACAGTCAGGTCCTGCGGGCAAAAACAAACATTACTACACAAACAAAACAAACATTCAACAATGTAAACAACAAACAAAAAATACACTAACTACCTACATACATGTTTGTCGTTTCAAATTGTCCGTTTAGACAGACAAAAATTATAAATACAAACATCAAATATAATGTCACGACTTTTAACTCTTATTATTATTTTTGTTTCTTGTAACTGTCATTTATTTAAGTTAAAAATTGTTTTAGGTAGTACTCATTTTTTTAAATAAACATTTTAATAAAACGTTTAGAAATTCAATTGAGGGATTTTTTCGCACTATTCTGTTTGTTTTATTATCTGTAGAAAAATAAGTATTAACATATTTCCAAAATAGTTTTGTAGTAAAACAAAAACAGCAGTTTGTGTTGAAAAAGAGGAAAGAGAATAAAAGTAGCAAAACAAATAAAACACAAGCACTTTTAATCCGATAAACAAGGGATCCACAAAGTTTTGGGAAAATCCAGATGCGAAAAAGTTGGGTTGTTTTGTTTTGCATACGCCTATGCTGTATGCAGGGGTGGAATGACGACAAATTATTTGCTTTTAAATATGAAAAATATTAAATTCTGGTTTAATAAATTGCTTTGATTTCAAAGGGAATTACAATTAGATTATTTCTTTTCGTTCATGAGATATTTTTCTTCAAAGATGCACCTCATAAAATTTAGTTTAGAGACTAGGTATATTTAAAAATGGGCAGTAATACAATCTCAACTACTTTTACCATTCGATTCTACTGGGTAAAAGTAAGTAATAGAAAAAAAAACAAAATTAGAATTTTTCGTTAAGTAATTATTATAACGTTAAATAATTAGACAATTTGTTATTTTTGTAATAAGATCCTTGAATCATTGCGTTGTTATTTAAGTAATCTGAATTGCACAGGGTTATTGTGCCATAAGACATTTAAATTTTTCCCTTAATCCAACCTTGGAAACAGCATGACAGGTTCGCTCGCTTCTATTGTTCTGCTTTCGAGAGGGTTGGAGAACATTGCTGAACTTAATTGTTCTACTATAAAAACCCCGAGCAGGAGATCGCGAGGAGAGTCTGATCTTAGTATGCGTTGTGAAAATAAATAGTTGGTGATATAAATATCGTGTATATTAACAGTGCATAGTGTTAAGTGTTTAAATAAATAATCTTAGTATTTAAGTCTTTATCAATAATTAATATTATTAATTTTTTAATTTAGTGTTTATATTTGTTTATTCATAGCGTTACTTATTTTAATTATCTTTTATTATTCATATATCGTTTATTAAACCTAGTTATATAAATATTCGAGTTTTAATCATTTTTTACACTTCACCTAAATAAATATAACGTTACAGTATTTTAGTAATGAATAAAAAATTAAATAGTATTTAAACAATATTAACATAGTTTTATTTTTGGAGCACATATAATACGAAAGGGTTTATTCTCATGAATGGGTGGGGGAGTGCGTGGGAAATAAGTTGGCACATCTGGCAAGAGCGCAGTAAAGTTATAGTAGTTGTTGTTCCACCTAGCACTTATAAAATGTTTTGTTAAAGTTTGTGATAAAGCGCCCCCGTCCCGCTTGCCAAAGGGTTGTTACTGTTCCCAACTTGGCAACGTCGCTAGGGATGTATGACAACGATGTGGAGAACTTGTCAACCCACTAGATTACTTACTATGTTACAAGTTTTCAAGTCAATTTCGCAAGAGGAAACAAAATATTTATCCTAATAATAACAAGCTTACACACTTTGAACTTTGAAGAATATTCACGGCATAATTCTACCACAGATTTTAATTAGGTACTTTCGAAATTTTGTACAAACAAAAAGAGATTATCGAAAAAAGCTCTCAAGAATAATATGAAGTGAGCAATACATTTCTTCTGCTATTAAACGTTTTACATACTGTTCTTTATACCAGGTGTTTACGGTCTTCTTATTTATTATATTTCACGCCACCGTTAACCTAATTTTAACTTACTTCCATAGCACCATAAGTCGTAAGTTCTTGATAACTTCTGTTATTTGATTACCATCATCAACGGAAAGTTATAGAAATAATTGTCCTCCTAGCAGGGTAATTATGAATTTCATATATATTTATTCGTCTATTAAAGGTTAAAATGAACTATAAAAAGTTGCAAATAAATCTGAACTGTCAAGTGAACTGTTACATTTTACAAATATTGTAACATTAATTGAAGATAATAGCTGCTGGTGGCGCAAAAATTATAATAAGCGACTCAAAATGTAAGTACCCAATAAAACTATTCTCATAGGATAACATGAACTTCGGTTCTGCATACTCCACCTCAGTTCATACCTTCTCAAAAGTAATAATGTATTAACATTCCTTGTAGCTTAAATAATTATAAAATGTAATACTACAGATCAAAAGAAGGCGACAAATATTAAAACATCTTAGAAAAATTTTATAATAAAAGAGACATTATTTCTTTTTAGTTTTTCAAAATGGACGTTTAAATAATATTACAAAAAATTGTGGTATCATGCAAATTAAATACTTTCATTTGTTTCTTAGTTTGTTTATCAATTAGTTGTAATGTAGCCGTAGAAAAAGTATTGTGTGCAAATCTTGTAGAATCACCTATTCCTTAAAAGTTTCGGCGAGACGAAATCGAGAGCTGAAATCACACAAGGTGGGAAATAGGTGATTCTGCATGAGTCGCACCGTGTACTCCTTGTACAACCACACTGCTAAACGTTGCAGAACAAAAATACGTGCACGAAAACTATTTAACATAAAGAACAATATGTCGCACATAACCTTTCAAAGAGTATCTTCACGTATGCGCAGTATTTGCAAATACTGTGAGAAATGATATTTCCCAGACTGCACATGCGCAGTGTTGGCAAATACTGTGAAATATGATTTCTCACACTTTAATCCACGATTCTGGGAAATACGCAACTTTGCAGCTTTGTAAATATATATAAATATATATACATAGTGTGAGAAAAGTGCTACTTTCCATAGTAGTTATAGAAAATAGCAGTGGCGGATTTGAGGGGGGGGGGGGGCGAAGGGGCGATCGCCCCCCCTTAGACAGTCCAGCTTTTTAAATTTCAAAAATAATAATAAACAAATATGGAGCGCAAAAGCGTCTCACACACAGACATGATAAACATTTGTTTGACTTGGAGCAGAAATGTTAACGACAAAAACTATATGCCGAAATATTGTTGTGGAAAAACTGTCTAACTTTTATTGAATCTGATATTCCAGATCGCTATCCAAATTTTTAGAAGATTTACGGCAACGTACCGTATCTCCAAAATTTTGAGCAAAATCTTTATTATTGTATGGAAGTTGGAAATAGTCATTTTGAACACCTAATAAACTGATACTTGGGTTTCTGTCATTTGTCTAAGCCTACTTGATTGCAGTTTTGCACACCTGATAAAATTTGTTTTAAACGATATTTCTCTGGAACTAATGATCGGATTTGAAATATAAAAAAAACTGTTGAAAAGAGAATTGAAAGGCCCTTCGAACTGTGTCATGTTTGACACCCTTTTCCATTTAAAATTTTTGAGGTGCAGTCCACACCCATTTTAGAGTTGAAGTTATGCCATTGGTACTAATCCATTTAGGTGTCCTCCTTTATATTAAAATTGACGGGTTCGAGCGTTTTTTGCAAAATTAATGTTAAGTGGCCAAAAATTGCGCTGATAATTTTCACTGGGTCACCCGGTATTAAGAAACTTCTGAAAGGAGTTGGATCCGAAAAAAGATTTGACCCGATTCGCATCGACGAAAAAAAATATACTGATTATAAACAGGCTATGTAACCGAAAAAATACTGGTTAACGGTTAAAACTTATAGAGAACGTTATAATAATAACGGTTTTAGTTGGAAAACAGGCTTTTAAAAATTGGAAACCGGTTTAAACCGGTTAATATGTCGGTTAAAAAAAATAGTAAAAAGAATTCATTAAAAAAATCTTTAATTAAAAAATAAAAAAATAATTTAAAAAAAAATAATAAAAATTTACCATCAGAAAAATACAACAAATAAAAAAATACACTCTAACTAACAAATATGTACAAAATTTCACTTCAGAAAAACGAGGCTCACATTTTATTTGTAAATATTCAAATATAAATAGATAACAGATATAAAAAAATATTAAATATTTTTCGCGGTAGATGATATATTTTTCGCGGTAGATGATATTAAAATAATGGATAATGTTCGTTAAAACCGGTTTATTTATTTTGTGGTTAACGGTTACCGGTATTTTCGGCCTTAAAAATATCGATTAAAATTGCGGTTAAAGTTCGCAATTTTCGTTAAAAATATCGGTTATCGTTTTTTATTAACCGGTTTTTCAACCGGTTACTTGCCCTGATGGTTATAAAGTTTAGTTGTTTTTGTACGTATAATTTTAATTTTTAATATTTTTTTCTAATTCAATGATTTTATATTAATTAATAAATTTTGTGGTTAATATTATTATATATTTTATTTTTTTATGATTACTTAAAAAAAAAACTGGAATTCGCCCCCCCTTAGGAAAGATTCTGGATCCGCCACTGGAAAATAGTTATTTGTATATCGAGGAACTAACAGTATAATTTTTTATTAAGCATATGGAATTTATTCTACGAGGCGATAGTCAAGGAGAATAAACAATGTGAGTAATAAAAAATACTTTAGTCCTTAGATATACATTATATTTTTTCTGACATCGTTCAATTATTAATTTAAAACATAAATAAATAGCATTATATATTTGTAAAACTTCAGCCAGCTATAGAGACGAGGATGGCTGTGACAACAAACGTACTGTCAAAGTGTCAAATATTTATTTATAATTTTCATTTATGTTTACACCTGCTTAGACGTCGTCCGCATGAAATCAGATAAATTATTATCGAAAGTAAATAATAGATAAATTCACCAATAATATTATAGAACGATATGTTTGTTATTTTAGGTAGTGCTAAAATAAACTGTAATATGATATTATTAAAATATAGATTAATTCAGTTTGACAGAAAAGTCTGTAAAGTTAAATTTTGACCTAAGAGTGTGTAAGTTTTACTTTAGCTACTACTTTGGCTAACTTAGCGGAGTGATATCATGTACTTTAGTATCGATTTTGAACCAAAATTTTATAAAAATCACTATAGGATCTGAACCCAGCACCTTGCATATATCAAGTAGTCAAAAGACTATAGGTAAACTTTGTAGCTCATTTAGAAGAGCATCAACAACAAGAGTCCTGAGTTCAAATCCAGGTGAATTTGTCATGTTTCTTCAATGGTAATAAATTGTCAATATCCACAAATGTTGATGTTTGTCTCCGCTAAAAATACCCAAACTTTCTGCACGATAAAATATTTACACAAGTCGAAATCCGCAAAGTTCCCACGCAGTCGCTAAATTTAATGAAAAACTTTGAAGGCTGAGGTGGCTTGGTCCTGCAAGATCGGCAAGTGCAGCGCCGGCCGGCAACTGCGGGAACTATCTCCATTAAACTAAGTTTATGGAAGAAAGTTGCTAGTCGTGGCAACAACTAACTTCCCGTGCCACTCGCTAATGAATTCAAGAAGTTGCGTCGTTAAAAAACACCGCAGTGAGCGTCTTAATCAAATAAATAGAACGAAAATGACGAATTAATTTCCAAGTTATTTGCAACAAGTAATGGGCTAACTAGTTTAGTTTTCAACTTGCAAATTGCCCCGGGAACTAAGCTACTTTTATATTTAACTACTAACTTTATATAATTATGTTGTACTTACATTTTATCCACTATTATTATTATTCAACTAAGTACGCACTGGCAAAAAAAGGGTCATCTATAATTTTAAGATTTTATTATTTGATTGTATTGTAACAGTTCTTAGTATCTGCGTAGATTTAATTTGCTTTAATTAATTTAAATAATTCAGTAAACTGAAACAGTATATTCTTTGTTTGTAGAGCTCATGCTGCCAGAAAAGTAGATATTTTTAAAATTTCTTTTGGTCATAAATAGTTCACAGTTAAGTTTTGAAAGATTTCAAATTCCGTTTGGCAATTCGGTACATTGTCATATTCTCTTCGAAAGTTTACTTGAGTTGGTCATAAACTATTAATCAGAGACAAGAAACCATTCTGTAATTACTGGTACAAGCTTAGAGTTTTAGTTTTTTTTGGAATTCGAGGACTGTGGGATTTTGGTGCGTAGTTTAACTTCACGCCCAGGAGGAAAATGACCAGTATATTAAGGGAATTCTGGAACAGGGATGATTTTGTAACTCGAAGGGATTGGGCCATCTCAAGCAGATTTTCAAGATATTGACAGTGAGTTGGGCCGTCAGTATGAACAGAATAGTGATAGAGATATAGTCATGTAAGTCATGACAGTGAAGTTGACACAAGTTTATTATAAGATAAGTGAAAATGGTGTGTGTTTTTATATTCATGTAAGTTTTTTGTAAATATAATTTAAGTGCATGTAACTTGTTCTCTTCTGTTAGTTTAATAATAATTTGTTTATGTTCTATTTAATATTTTAATATACTTTTGTTACGTTGTTAATTGAATTTTGAATAACCTGGTATACTCACTATTTAATATCAAAATTTGTTTTGGTTATTATAACTTTAAAATTTAACCGACTTTGTATTTTTTATGGTTCTCGAGATCCCAATGGTTAGCTTCTTAAAACGGAAAATCCTGTACAGGATATCAGCCTATAGTCACAGAATAGTTACATATAAAAGCGACACTCCGTGTCGGTACCTTTCATGTTACCCTATTCAGTTCTACGACCTTGTGTAGACCTTTAAATTTGTTGCCTTGCCCTATCTTTCACTAAGATGTGACAAACCTTTCCGATTTTAAACAATGAGCCTTTTAAATTTGTTGCCTTTCACCATCTCTCTCTAATTTTCGTTTCTCTGTCTTACTGTCGCTTCTGTTATAAACCTATTCTGTGCTACAGTCTCTGTTAGAAATTTGTAACTTATAGTGGAGTCCAAACCTGGTCATAGTAGTATTTTTACATCTTGCGGTAAATAAAACATAAAGAATTTGCCTTGGCGATTATTCCACTAACAAATTAGCAAATTGGTGGTTTGATGTTTTAAAGGAGGAGTTATATAAAGGAGTCATCAACCTGCTTTAATGACGGTGACGCAACAATGGAGTGGGCAAGGCCAATTTGACTTGGCAGTTATTCCACAGAAATTAGATCACGAAATTCGTACCTATAAACATTTAATAATAATAATAATAATAATAATAATAATAATCTTTATTGAGATAAACACTCAAAGGCGAGGTTCAGCCAAGGCTGATCTTCCACCTAACCAGTACAGAAAAAAATAACAATGAAAAAGAAGTATATAAATCTACATATATCTACATGTACATGAAAAAGAAATAAATTTATTATATTACAAAGAAATATTAAAGAACTAAGGTTTTCAAATGGTTTACAAATGAACTATAAGAAAGAGATTTTAAATTGTTTGGAATATTGTTATAAAGTGTAGGAGCTAAGTACGAAAAAGAGCTTTTAAATTTAATTTTATTGAAAGATGGTACTATAAACAAATCATTATTACGTAAATTAAATTTATTTTTTTTTTAATTATAAGTCGATCAGATAAATATTCTGGGTATCCCGTAATTATTATTTTATGTATAAGACAGAGAAGAAGTATTTTTATCCTAGTATCAATGAAATGCAATGACGTCGATGCCCGATATTGCGATATGTGATCATATTTACGTATCCTGAATACATATCTAAGGCAACAATTTTGGAACAAGTCAATTTTCTTTTTATCAGTTAATGTTAAATTAGGTACGTAAACACAAGCACAATATTCAATAATCGGGAATATTAATGACTTTACTAGTCGTAGTTTTATCTCAGGAGAGAGTAAAGTACGGTACTGGTATAACATTTTAAGTTTAAATTTGGCGGAATTTAATTTCTTATTTAAGTGTTCCCGGAAACATAGATTTTCGTCAATAAATAAACCCAAACTCTTGATCACAGTACTACGTTTGAGAATAGAACCATCAAGAATAATAGTAGGTGTTTCTTTAGACCCATATACCAACAGTGACGATTTATTTACATTTATTAAAAGCCCATGGTTACATACCCAATCAGAAAGATTTTGAAGATCTTCATTAATAAATTTTAAATTACTGTTTACCTCATTTTTATTTATTGATGCTAATATCTGGGTATCATCCGCATAAGAATGAACACTGCAATGTTTTATAATATTTGGCAAATCAGAAACATAAATTAAGTACAGGAGTGGCCCTAAAATGCTACCTTGAGGCACGCCTCGAGTTAAAGTTAGGATTTTTGATTGGATGCAGTCCATATTTGATGACATTGACACTTGAAAAGACCTATTGACCAAGTAATTAGAACACCATTGTAAAGCACTCCAACCGAAGTTATAATATTTTAATTTTGCTAATAACAAATTATGATCCACCATGTCGAAAGCTCTAGAAAAGTCTATTTGGATAAGGAGAGTAACTTTTGAATTGTCAAAATTTTTTATCATTTCATCAACTATATTTAATAGGCAAGAATTAGTACTATGTCCTCTCCTAAACCCAGATTGAGTAGTGGGTAAAATTTTTTTGTCATCTATGTATTGCAAAATTTGTTGGTAACATATTCTTTCTAGAACTTTGGACATCGTAGGTAAAATACTAATTGGTCTTAGATCATCAAACGTAGTTACAGTATTTTGCTTGGGGATAGGTTTTATTATAGCAGTTTTCCAAATATCAGGAACTATTCCTGTAATGAGGCTGGTATTAATTATGTGGGTAATTAAATCCGAAATTTTAGGTAATATTATTTGTACCATTCTAGTTGAAATACCGTCTTTACCTAAAGCATTAGATTTCAATGATTGTATTATTTTAACAACTTCTGTTCTGTCAACACATTTAAAATTAAAATAATTTTCATTTTCGGAATCGTGAGAATTATTATTATAAAACTGTAAAGTTTCTGTATTTATCCGCGTTTGATTAAGTTTTTCCGATGTATGTTTATAGTAGTCATCTGGTTTTAATAGGGAAAGTGGTATAACTACTTCGTTTTCGCCCTTAACTCCCATATGTTTTAAGTTATTCCACAGCTCCCTGGAGTTTTTAATTTTATTATTTATTTGATGTTCGAAAAAAGCTTGTTTCTCACGACGTATTGCAGCTGTTGTTAAATTTCTTAATTCTTTGTAATATTTTAATTTTGCTTCAGTTTTGTTTTTTTTGTATTTAAGTAAAGCTTTATCTCTTAAACCTTGCATTATACGAATAACCGGAGTTATCCAGGGACTGTATTTTTTATTGATTTTTAATGTTTTTAGGGGAGCATGTTTATCAAATAGAGAAATTATATTTTCATTTAAGTATTGTATTTTATCATTAATATTTTCCAAGGATATAATTTTATTCCAATCTATTTGATCACATTCATCATAAAAACAGTCTAAATCAAACTGTTTAAAATCTCTGTATAATATAGTCTTAGGTGTAGTTCTGTTTTTTGTTAAGTAAAATGTGCAATAAACACAATCATGATCTGAAATACTCGCAGCGTCTATTACTCCTGAATCCGCACAGATATCATTGTTAGATACAATAACTACATCTAAAAGAGTTTTAGAAATTCTCCTTGTTGGTTCAGTTATAAGTTGTGACATTCCGTTATTATTTATTATATCTGCTACATATTTTGATTTATGGGTTGTGGAGAGCATATCCACATTGATGTCACCGGCACAGATTACATAATCATACAGAGTATTAAATTCAGTGAATATTGCATCAAGAATTTCAAGATTTTTGTAATATTTTTCGTTAGGGTTATAAACAACTCCAAAACATATACTATATTTGTTTATTACACATTTTACCCATAGGTGTTCTAGATTATTGTATGTATTTATAAAGGATGTGTCTAATACAGTAAAAGTGATGTTATCACGAATATAGAAACCGACTCCTCCACCTCGCATATTATTCGGTCTCGGAAAGCTAATAAAATTATATCCATAAATATTAAAAAGTTGAGAGGGAGAGTTGTCGTTTATCCAAGTTTCCGTGACAGCAATTATATCAAAATTGTGTTCTACAATAAAATCTATCACATTTAAAAAACTTGAAAACAAAGATCTCACGTTTATTTGTGCAAACGTAAACATGTTTGGCTGAGGGCATTGAACCTTACTATTATTTACAGGTGTTTGTATCATTTTTAAACCAAGATCTGCAATTGTATGCGACGGTAAGCGAGACAGCAATATATTTCTTATTTTAATTTTGAAAGACTTTCAAGGTTTTTAATAATATGAGTTTGTGAAGAATCATTTTTTCGTGCATATATTTTGCAGTTTTTAGTCCAAATGAATTTATATTCTTTTGGTTTAAGAACTTCACGGGCTTTCATAAATAGAGAGAAATTTGTTGCACTTAAATGTTCATTAAAATATATATTAGTAGTCGGGCCGTCAAGGTTCAGAGTGGATGTTGTAATGTTCCGGTTTTTTCTTACAGCTGACATAAACTCATCTTTAAGATTTCGCGAAACAAATTTAACAATAATGTTTTTGGTTTTGGACTTACTGTTGGGAAGTCTATGTGCAGCGTCAATATCACTGTTCTTTACACTGCAGCCTACTTTCTGTCCGATGTCACAAATAATATTGTTTATATTTTCACTGGGTTTTTCCGGTATATTATGTATAATAACATTGTTTAATTTAGAATATTGTTCCAAATCTTCAATTTTTGAATTTAAAGATTTGATTTCATTTTTTAGTTTGTCGTTTTCTTTAATTATGATATCCATATTTTTCATTTTATTGTTAATTGAATTTAGATTAGATTCAAAATCTGATATTTTATTGCAGCAAAAGTTAATAGATGTCATTAACGTTTCAAATTTATTGTTTATCACAGTTAACATTTCTTTCTTAAAATTTTTAAACAGTTCTTGCAGATCGGTTGAGACAGTGTCGTCGAGCTTAAAGCTATCAGTTGGGGTCACACTAACATTTTTTGGTTTAGACGGTCGGCAAGTGTTGCATAGCCAAGTTTCAGCTGCACTTGCGTAGAGTTTATATTTTTCATCGGGAATTCCTACACATGTTGTATGGAATGAATTCGTACACCTAGAGCATACCACTCCGGGGTATTTTAAGTTGACGGAGCGTCGACACGTACCGCACTGGCGAGGCATCACTGACGAATTTATTCACAATATTACTTAAGTCAGAACTTGTTCATAAGTGACTTATCTTTATTTTAAAGAATCGCACTATTTTTATTAAATTTAGACCACAACACTTATATTCTGCCACAAACACAGAGGAGCACTATAACAAGCACGATTATCTGCACAAGATGTTATAATTTACAAATTTGAACTATATGAATAACCCAGCAAAAAGTTTAAAATATACCAGATACAAAAAAACGTGTATTTCTTCAACTCAATTCAATAAGATTTATGATTTAACTATACTTTCCAAATCATCTTTTCATCTCCACTGACAAATTAGCAAGTTAGTGTTTTGGAGGAGTTACATAAAGGAGTGATGAACCCTTGTGAATGGGGGTGACGCATGCAGTGGGCAAGGCCGTTGGGCCAGGGATTGGAGCCGGACCAAGGCGGAGTTTCCTGGAACCCGCTATATATACCCGGTGCAGCTGCGCCAAATGTCACCCGTCATTTGGCGATGCTCTAGACTAACGCACAAGTAGCTCTCGTACGTGGGAGTCTAACAACATCATCAATTATGTACTACAACTTACATATTTTGACGGTATTCAAGAAACTTGAAAGTTCTAGTGTAATAAGAGGATGTTGTTATTGTTAAATTACAAAAATTTACGTGCTTTCAGTTTTTATTTTAAAAAAATATGATGACTTCCTTGTAAGCTAAATTATACACATTTTTTGCTGCACTTCATTTAAAATTATTTCACTTGGAAGTGAGATCATTCTACAGTTAAGCCACAAAATAGGTTTATACAGAAGCGACAGTAAGACAGAGAAACGAAAATTAGAGAGTGATGGGAAAAGTGAAGAAATTTAAAGGGCTCATTGTTTAAAATCGGAAAGTTTCCTCACATCTTAGTGAGAGATAGGGGAAGGGAACAAATTTAAAGGTCTACACATTGCTTCAAGGTTATAGAACTGAATAGGGGAATATGAAAGGTACCGACACGGAGTGTCGCTTCTGTATGTAACTATTCTGTGGTTAAGCGGACGACATATTATTCTCTGTTTGTATATTTAATGTGCATGGTGTTTGTGGCCGCAAACTTCGAGAACATCCTTGAACCTACTAACAGAATATGGGTGTGGAATCCATGAGAGAGACTTGAGAGAGATTTGAGACTCGCAGGAGCGTCTGCAGCGCTGGTTTATGAATCGAAGATTCATTAGTAGATTTGGGATGTATATGTGTAAGAAAATCTAGGACTTCCGATGATTGTAAGTCTCTCAGGCAGAGTCGTGGGACTCTGTAGGTGGTTACAGTACCCAAGTGTGCAAATAGTGGGTATTGGTAACCACGAGGTACGAGGTGTTAGGCCGCATTCATTATGGAGACTGGACTAAGTACTGGATGTCCCGGGAAGTGAACACGCCAGGAGCTAGACTTGACTGGCCCATTCAGCTGTGATGATATAGTAATAAGTAAACAATTAGCGTTCACTACTCGCGGAGTACCTCCCCAAGTCTAGGATCTGTCACACCTCCTTTCTGTCATGAGTTGTTCATGTGCATGATTGTGACAATTGTTGTAAGTGGAATGTCAACATGTGTTTTATAATACTTAGGGGAACGCGTCCTAATGGTCCGATCCGACGCTGATGGAGAGAGAACAAGAGGACGCCGCTGTCTGGTCAAGGAATATGAAATGTTTATTATCATATCTTTATAATGCATTTATTAGCGCCCTGGATTCTTATTAATAAATACCAATACTGAAATTCATTGTCGTTAAATGGATTAGTCCTGATCTGCGTGCATCCTAAACATATCCAGTGAAAGAAATATTGTATATTATCTATACTGCCTATTGTTTTTGAAATAATTATCGTTCTTTTAAACGTAATTATAAGTTTGATGGCATTTGTATTATTTACGCGAAAAATCCAGGAAATGTTTGACGTCATGTGCCCCAAAAATAAACTAATTCGAGTGTAAATAATTGTACATTCTCATGTCAAAAATATGTTGTTTAAATTTACACAATCCCCCGCAAATAAACGGCAAAATAAATATTTATCCCAGCTAAATTTATTCCCATCACAAAACCTGCAACATAAACAAAGCCAACTATTTATACTTCCAAGAAATTAACCCACAAAAGTCACGAAAATAAGCTGCCAAGTCGTTTGGCCGCGAGCTAATAAATCCTACCGTAGTGCGGCTGCAAGTGAAAATAAAATGAGGACAACGGCGCATCGCGCAGCGCAGGAAAAGTTGACAGGCGGGTGGGGGGCGCGCGGCGATTCGCAGCTGTTTCACGACGAATAGATTACAGATAATTATTTAGATAGGACGGTAGTGTGTGCTAGTGAACTCAGGTCGATTACATTACGTTCAAACGCTATTTATACCACGCAAGAGCTTCTCAAACTTTTCCCAATTATTTTTTAATCGGAGTGGTACTAACATGAAATAAGAGATGAGCTATACGAAATATACAACTGACGATAAGAAAGACTCCATATTTTTACTTCGTTGTTCGAAATAAAGGAAGTATTGTAATCACGAAAAAATCGGTTTTCAGATTTTAACGGAAATATCCATTTTGACTATCCTTGTATCTCGCATAAATCAAAAATGATTAGCGGTAGAATGTTGAAATTTTGTATATAACATCTAGTTGTGCTCCTCCCTTTTTATTGCAGTCGACAGTGCCAAATAACACTTTTTTCGAACGGATTTTTTTACTTCCTTGTACAAAGTAAATGAAGTATTGTAATCGCGAAAAAATTTTGGTTTTTTGGTTTCAACGGAAATATCCATTTTGAATAATTTCGCCGTGATGTCTGTACGTACGTTTCTCGCATAGCTCAAAAATGATTAGCTAATATTTTTAAATTTTTTATTTGAGACTGCCATATCATCTAGTTGTGCACCTCCCTTTTTCATTGCAATTGGCAGTACCAAAATGACACTTTGCTTGTAGTCTTTTTCTGAATTTTTTGCGTAACTCAAAAACGATTAGCCGTAGAATGTTTAAATTTTGTTTAAATTAATTGTTATAACATCTAGTTAAGCACCTCCATTTTTTGTTTTAATCGTACTCTGGAGACACTTGAGTAATTAATAGTATATTGTGCAACAAGTGCAGAAAGTCGTCTATTTCCCACGAGGTGTAAAAGTTTCGACACGTGACGAAGTCGACTGCTGGAATCACAATGATTTTGCACGAGCGGCACACTATACTTTTTCTACGACCTAAAAGTTATAGAACAAAAATACATGCACGAAAGCTAATTGACAGAAAAAAACAATATGACGTAGGTAACGTTACAGAACGTACCTTCACGCATGCTGTGAGAGAAATGATATTTCCCATACAGCACATGTATACTGTGAGAAATGATTTCTCACATTTTAACCCACGATTGTGGGAAATACGCAACTCTCAAGCTTTATATAGTGAGACAAATACCACTTTTCGTAGTGGTCTTATAGAAAAAATAATTCTGTCTGATGTAATAATCCATTTCAAAGGGAAATTAAAAGATATGAAACAAATGGAAGTTGAAGAATGATTACCCGTAGGCCGTAGGATGAGCACAATTTCAAGTGAAATAAGTTTAAATGAAGTACAGCAAAAAAATGTGTACAATTTAGCGTTCAAGAATAAAGTCGTATGATGTCCACATCAGATTTTTTTCTCAAATGAAATAATTGTAAATAAAGTGCAGCAAAAATGTGTTCAATTTAATATGCATATATATGTATAATATTTTTCAAACAAAAATATTACTAAAGTAAATCTGATTTTCGCATTGTCGTAATAAGAGGGTAATGTTCAAATCTAAAAATATTTAAGGCATTTTTAATTGAAGAAAAACAGGAAGCAAAGAAAGTTGCGCATCATTGGTTGAAAGCATTAAATCAACGTCAGTGGTCGCTGGTCGTGTAAACGAGGCTTTAGTAATAATTAACGTTTCGGGAAGGCAGGGTCATTACTCATGGGTATTAAACGACTGCGCCAGATACAGACAGCGTCCAATTAAAAATATAATTTATGTTTGATAACCACCGGTAGTCAGGGAATTCAAATCTTGTCGATTATGTATTTAAATATCGTCGTATCAGGTTTCATTCGCTAGATTTGAATGGAAACTGGGCACTATACGGTAAGCACGGTAAGCGTGGCAGAAGGGCGCCAAATTGCGAGGGGGCCGTGCTTTCAAAATAAATTAATTAAAAAAAAAATCGAGAAAGAAAATATTTAGTAGTTATTTGTAAAAATTATAAACTGTAAATTTTATATTTTAGCGTATGGCATTTGTTTTAGATCCTTATGCAGGGTGGATTATTTATAAAATCTTTTCAAGAGTTACAAGTATTATTCCTGTATATATAATTTCGACGTCCCCGAATATATAGGCTTTACCAAAAATAAATTAAATTTACCAATGAAACTGGACAGTTTTTATTTATGTTTTGTCATTTCAAGACTTCGTCATCACAAATGCCCAAACTTAGATTTGTATTTTAAAAAGCCCCCAAAACGTTTTTCTTTTATACCACGTAATGGGGTATTTGTATTAAAATGCACTACTATGTTAGAATTAGAATATTGCTATTAAAAATATCAAATTCAAATAAATGGGAATGGTTTAGATACTTATATTAAAATCAAATCTTGGCGTATCGTTCAACTTTACAATATATTATACAAAAGATATACTTTCTTCTTTTTTAAAAGTGACTTTATAAAATTAATAATTAGTATAATAGTTTATGTATGTAGTTATAGCAGGGTAAGTAATTCCCAAAGCCGCTGATGCTGTATTTTTCCGTAAACCCAAAAATATTTTAAAAATATCGAACTTTTAGCTCGAAAATTTTCAAATTTTTCAAAATATGGTTTGCAACTTTATTTAAAGAATTAGATACACTGATACCAAATTTACAAACAGAATTTGATTATGTCTTTTAGTTTCGGAAATATTTGCTCTCAAAGTTGTACTGCAAAAAAGTGTATTTTTTGAGTATATTTAAAAAATGAGTAGAGATACAATCTCAACTCCTTTTCCATTCGATTCTACGGGGAAATTTATATAAAGAAATGTTTTGTCCACATATACGTTCTTTAGAACGATTCGGTAAAAAATAAGAAAAACGAAAAAACCTAAATTTAAATTTTTCGCCTCGAGACTTTTTTTCTCCAAAATTTTTCTTATTTTGGACATAAGTAGATATCGATGCGCTGATTTCAAATTTTCAAACAGAATTTAATTATCTCTTCCCGTTCTCGAGATATTTGAGTTCAAAATTATACCTAAAAAATCAGGTTTTTTAGGTATACCCCTTAACTGGTTAGGTTTAAGGTTTCGGCGACCTCACCATTCGATTCTACGGGCAAAATTACATAAGTGTACCAATTTTCAGATTTTTATCTCAACAGATAGAATTTCTAGAAGGAAAAAACTGAAAATGGCCAAAAATCGAAAAAATCGTCAGGGGTTCATCAGGCATTTTTTTCGATTTTGGCCATTTTCGTTTTTCCTTTCTATAAATTGTATCCTTTGCATTAAAAATCTGAAAATTGGTACACTTATGTAATTTTGGCCGTAGAATCGATTGGTGACGTCGCCGAAGTCGTAAACCTAACCCTTAAAGGGTTATACCTAAAAAACCTATTTTTTTAGGTATTGCCAAAACTCAACTTTGAATCCAAATATCTCGAGAACGGTAAGAGATAATTCAATTCGGTTTGAAAATTTGAAATCAGAGCATCGATGTTTACTTAAGTCTAGAAAATGAAAAGTTTTGAAGAAAAAAGTACCTCGGAGAAAATTTGAAATTTAGATTTTTTCGTTTTTCTCATTTTTCACCTAATCGTTCTAAAGAACGTATATGCGGAAAAAACATTTCTTTATGTAACTTTTCCAATATAATCGACTGGTATAATCTTTGAGATTATATCTCTACCCATTTTAGAGATATAGCCAAAAAACTCACTTTTTTGAGGTGCGACTTTGACAGCAAATATCTCAGGAACGAAAACAGATAATTAAATTCCGTTTGAAAATTTGAAATCAGCGCATCGAGATCTATCAACTTACACTATTTCCCAAAATCAAAATTTTGGACACAAAAATGAGTATTTTTGGGATAGTTCGCGTTTGTCAACACAATTTTTGGTTTGGTACTGTTGTTTGGTTTGTTTTAATTCTACACAACTTTGATATGGAGTTACAGGTTTGGGAAATAAATAAAAGTTAGATAATAAAGCGACATAATAAAATGGAAAATCATATTTTATAAGAGTCGCGTTCCGTCGTCTGTATCGAACAAACTCTCGTCGGTATATCCATCCCAAAAAATGACCCCTGTGGTACATTCTCCACGCCAGCTGGTAATCACACACTATATATAAATATAGATTGACCCAATCTAGCATAAGACATCTAAAAAATATTTTAATTATTTTTTTCAAAGGAATTATGAAACGCTATGATTGAAATATTCATTGTAGCAACACAGTAGCTATTATGACGGACTTTAAACTGCTATTAATAAATCTAGACATCTAGTAGCCAGCAATATATTTCGTTTAAGAAATAATTAAACAATAAAAACAAAAATAGCATGCGGGGTGGTCAGGCAACAATAACCAATAAAAACAAAATAATAACAAGAGAAAAGCGCACGGAGTGCGCAATAAATCAGTCTGGCTTCAATTAAAATCGACACATAAATTCACAGCCGTAATGTTGGTAACAGTGTGAGAGAGACGGATTTCGCAACATTTCACATTATGGGGAATTTAAATAGCAAAATTACACGTCAATCATGTGAATAGAATAACGACATTGCTATCAAATATCGCGTCGACTGTCCAACTCGATTCAAGCTGGTTAAATAGGTTGTCAATTCACAAAGTCATTTACAAATTAAATATTTCAATAATAAGTATTACTGTCTATCATACAAGTCTGTAAATTAATGGTGCAATTCTAAGCAGTATCGTAAGCTCTCGTAAGTTGTTCTCGTAAGACTCGTAGTGAGATACGAGACAAGAGCAATTCTATGCAATTTGACTACTTCCGATCACTCGAAAATATCTTACGATTTCTCGAAAACCTTACGACCACATTGTGACTGACAGTAGCAATACGATTTGTATCTTATATTTATAATTAGTGAACTTTTGGTCAACAAAATGAATTGAAATGTGAACGTTTTACATATTGCGCTACTAATTGAAGAAGAACATAACAGATAATTTAAAATATTGTGTTGTTACATATATCTAATTAAAAAATAACCTTATTTCAGAAACTACTTGCGTATACTGCGCAGACATATACGACATTTGGGAAATCCATTTGATATTCCCGTTGCACATTTTAAACAAATGTACAGATTGGATCAGCAATGGGCTATGAATTTTATTAGAAGTATTGAACATTTTACCATCCATCAAATTCGCGAATTCCCTTGCATATTAAAGTATTAAAACGTAGAAATTTATGGTTATATATACATATTACAAAAAATACTACTCTCATGTCGTATTCATGGTCTTTTTCTTTTTTTATTCTTTTTTTGGGCTTCACAATCCATCTTGAAAGGCACGCTACAAATATTTTTTTATGTTTAATGCTAACTACAAAGTAAACACATAATAGATAAAAATCCTATTTTAAAAATACTTCAATATACATTCATAACCTTATAATTGTATTTAATATGTATAACGCACAAAAATAAATTTGACAAATCCAAAAAATTTGACAGATCCAATTTTTTGACAGCACTGAAGTTAGATACCGATCGTAATATAATGACGTCACTCGTAAGGCTTTAACCGTAATGTTAATCGGTACAGTTACCTGTATAGAATTGCATTTATCGTAAATCTGTAACATGATTTGTTACGACTGTCTCGTACACTACAGTTTTACGATTTTACGATTTTTTGGTAAAACTGCTTAGAATTGCACCATAAGTAACAAGTCTGGCAACGTATCGTTCGATTTGGTAATATTTAGTACGGTACATGAAGAGGAGGCAGATGAACATGTTATAAGTCATCAATACAAGTTTGAACTCGCTAGTCATTTGGTTGTCCGTAGCAATTTTTTCCGTAAAATAGTTTTTTCTTGTGCGTTCTAAAAATGAGTAACGTCAATTTCAAACAACGGTGTCCTACCAGGTTTTGCTTCAGACTTGAGCACAGTGCAATGAAAACTTTTACAAAACTGAAGCAGATCTACGGAGACAGTATTATTTCAAAGGACCAGGTTTTTCGGTGTTTTAGGCATTTTTAGAAGGAAAACAGTCCATTGAAGATGAAACACGCAGCAGAAGACCCTAAAGAACTGATGAAAATGTTGTCAGACTATGAGATCTTGTACGTTCAGATCATCGGTTGGCAGTACTGATTAATTCGGGAAGAGTTAAATTGGATGCACACCACCGTTCAGATTTTGACAAATTCATTGAACTTAAGAAAAATATGCGCAAAAATGGTTTAAAAAATAAGATTTTGGCCAGTAAAAACATCCCTGAGGCTCCTCAGCCTTCTTATTCGCCGGACTTGAGTTCTAGTGACTTTTTCCTCACGGTACCTACTTTTGGAACACTTGAAATCATTTAAACGGCTGTAACCGACCAGCTAAAGGTAACTCCATTATCCTAATTTCAGCACTGCCATTAGGTAGTAGTAGTTAGTAGAAATTGTAATGTTGAGAAAAATCTGTAAATTGTTATATTAATGTAATTTTTTGAATCTCTACTTATTCCAGATTTAATCCCAAAAACATATTTTTACAGGAATAAATATTTAAATCAATAATTCAAGAACAAAAAAAAATACTTCATTAATATGTCTAAATCAATAGAAGAGTTCATTTATCAAGTTTAAATAAATAACCGAGTTATGATATCATAACACTGCTCTAAAAAAATAGTGTGATATATTCGCATTCCATTGATTACCTTGACATCTGGAATACGATGGAGTGTTTTTATTCGTTTGGCAGAGGCTACAGCTCCTTTCTCTTTCTAGCACCGGGCGACCGGCACGGGAAGGCAAAAACAACACAGGAAATCCAAATACACGCCGTGGGGAGTTCAGTTGTTTTTGTGGACGTTTTTATCAGCGCGGGCCACGGGCCAACGCTTTTTATCCGACGTTAATTAAGAATTTAATTATGGACGAATAATTCAAGAAAATCAACAAGAAATTGGTTTTTAAATGCCGGAGAATTTCACTTTTATTAAAAAGTTTTAAGTGGAGTATGAAATCAAAATTAAGAATCATATACCTTATTTATGAAATATAATTAAGAATTTTTATTATGTAGTATACATCTTCACAAAGTTTTATAAATTAAGATGAAAATATTATATATTGGAAATATATAACAAGCAACATCGACTTAATTAAGATTGACAGGAATATGAGATTTGGGGTTTCAGTAAGTGACGAATTAGAAAACACTTTATAATGTTTTGATTAGGGCCAGGAATTGGGGCAGACACTTAAAAATACTCTTAATTCAAAGCATAATGTAGAGCAGACAGATACGAGTATGATTTGGATTGTCAGAACAAAAATTAGAACAAACACCTGACACTGCTCTGATTCTTGGCCTTCTGAAACCAGAGCACAGTTCAAAACAGCCAAATCTGCTTTGGATTGTGTTCCAATTTTACTAGGCCAAGAATTAGAGCAATTACTTAGGAATGTTCTGATTCTTGACCTAACTGAAACCAGAGCACAATCCACAGCAGTCTAATCTGCTATACTTTATAACGACATCGTTTACTACGAGAATTTTTTGATAACATTAATATACTTAAGGGTTGCATTGATATAAGTCATTTGATTTAAATCAGATTTACATCACATAATTTTTTTTAAAAATCATTGATTAAATCCAGAGTTGTAACTGATTTAGATCTCATCTAATAAAACAAGTCACAACACAAAAATTGATCTTTGAGCTGATCTAGAACATATAAGATGTAAAGATTTTGATCTTGACCTAGATCCTTTTTAAAATCATAACACTAATTAAATCACTTGTTCTTCAATTGTTATTTAACATTCCAGATTTACGAAAATTGGGGAAATGTCATGTGGGTAATGTTACCATGTGCCAATACTTTCAAGAACAACTAAATATGTTTAACTTAATGACTTTACTGATAATTGATATATTATTTTGAATTTATAACGCAAAAATCTTTTGCACTAATATGTGAATTTTTGTTGAATAAATATTTTAATCGGATTCTTATTCAACCCTGTTTTACTTTCATCAGGTAGGGACCTCTGGAAATTATTGTGGCCCCTTCGATATTTTTTGAGATATAGTGATGTGTGACTCACCCTAGTAGCTTCGTTGTATCCGACGATGACGGCGGTGTACCACTGCGTGGTGCCCTCGGCGCGGTACACCTCGACGCGGTAGCCCACGAGCACGGACGGCGTGGTGAGCAGGATGCGCTGGCCGTCCTGCAGCTCGGCCCAGCGCCGCACCTCCCCCCGCAGCTCCGGGTAGCCCAGCGCCCCCACGTTACATCCACCGAGGTCCCATTCCTGCAATCCACAACAAACAAATTATATATTATAATGTTCATTTTATATACACTTGTAAATATAAATATACAGAGTGGCCCAGTGAAAATTATCAGCTCAATTTTTGGCCACTTAACATTAATTTTGCAAAAAACGCTCGAACACGTCAATTTTAATATAAAGGGGGACACCTAAATGGATTAGTACCAATGGTGTAACTTCAACCCTAAAATGGGTGTGGACTGCACCTCAAAAATTTTAAATGGAAAAGGGTATCAAATATGACACAGTTAGAAAGGCCTTTCAATTCTCTTTTCAACAGTTTTTTTATTTTTCAAATCCGATCATTAGTTCCAGAGAAATATCGTTTAAAACAAATTTTATCAGGTGTGAAAAACTGCAATCAAGTAGGCTTAAACAAATGAAACAAAACTCAAATATCAGTTTATTAGGTGTTCAAAATGACTATTTCCAACTTCCATACAATAATAAAGATTTTTCTCAAAATTTTGGAGATACGGTACGTTGCCGTAAATCTTCTAAAAAGTCGGGTAGCGTGGCATAAACTTTAGACTTCAAATAACCCCACAAAAAAAATCCAACTTACAAATTACTTGTTTATTACAAACAACTTGTCGAAAGAATTGTTTATTTAGTTTCTGTCATTTGTTTTAGCCTACTTGATAGCAATTTTGAACACCTGATAAAATTTGTTTTAAACGATATTTCTGTGGAACTAATGATCGGATTTGAAAAATAAAAAAACTGTTGAAAAGAGAATTGAAAGGCCTTTCGAACTGTATCATGTTTGACACCCTTTTCCATTTAAAATTTTTGAGGTGCAGTCCACACCCATTTTAGGGTTGAAGTTATGCCATTGGTACTAATCCATTTAGGTGTCCCCCTTTATATTAAAATTGACGTGTTCGAGCGTTTTTTGCAAAATTAATGTTAAGTGGCCAAAAATTGCGCTGATAATTTTCACTGGGCCACCCTGTATTTTTTAAGACATTACCCAATTTTGGGTATGTTAAATCTGTTTTATTACAAATTTTGGTAATTCTTAAAATAGAGTAGGAAACTCTTTGTCACAGTTTATATAATTAATAAACTTGCTAACGAAAATAAAAACCTGAAATTTATAAAAGTATACTGTTTATATTATAAATAAATTTAAACTAGAATTTAAAACATGGAAAAGTCAAAAAATTAAAATATAAACATATAATAAATATAATTTAGCAATGTCACCGTAATAAAATATAAAGAAGTAAAAATAAAATAAAAATATAAAAAATGGTATGTCACACCCTAACAGACAACTTAGTCTTAAACTCTGGGGTCGAAACTGTCGAGATTTAGAGTAAATTTGGCATACTTCTAGAAACTATCATCTAATTAATTACTACCTAGCAAAGATATCCTAATATCTAAGTTTCAGAAACAAATATTTATATATGTAAAGTGCTAATTTTTCTTAATTAATTACTAAAAAATTCACTCTTTGATAACTATCAAATCTTTACCAAGCTTCTAATTTTAATCAAAAATACTCCAGATTCTAGAGTGTGTTCTAGCTTCAGGTTAAGAATTAGAGACACTTTAACAATGCTCTAATTTTTAATACACTGAAACCAGAACATATTCCGCAACAATTTCAAAACCGTTAAAATTATCCAGAATGTGTTCTAGATTCTTCAGGTTAAAGTTAGAGCACACCTAAGAACACTTAAGAATGTCAACAGTTACTATAAGACTTTAGAACCAAATCATACTGAAGAGTACAATCTCTTTTATCTACATTTCACGGGAGGTGAAATTAATTATAAATTAATAGTGAATATTTTATATTAAAATTTATTTTTAATATAGTATTAAGGTTATGTTCTAAGACTACTTTTTATAAATTTAAATATAACCATTATAATTTAAGTGTAATGAAACGCATGACAAATATGTGAATTTAATTATATATGAAAATTATTATAACCTAGTGTCGAGTATTTTGAAATATGTACCACATCAACTTGTAATATCAAACTCATGACTACATAAATTCATAACACCTACGTGTATATAAATTTCTATGCTCCAATTTCAAAATTGTATAAATCTGTCCACAACCACATTAATACATGACAAATCACACTAAACTTCATTATTTATTCACAAAGTAACACATATTTGTATGTTCAAATACCGAAACGTGTACTAAAGAGATTTCAATTTTCATTTAACCTTGAACTCCATTCTATTATTCTACAATGTAATTTACATGTAGGTAGTATATTTACTGAATAAATAGTTTGCTATTGTATTTAAAATGTATACAAATAATACCTGAACAAAATTTTCATTGATTTCTCCACAAATAATTAATAATTCTTGATAAAATATCACGATCACAACAATACAAATTTACTCTCAAACAACTGACAGTCATCTGACATGCGTACTTGTTTGCTCGAAGGGTGAAGTCAGTGACCATCAAAATTTTATCTGGAGCTTCAAACATAAAATTTATAACATATAAAATATGTAATAAAAGATATAAATATGCAAAATATGTGTAACATAATTATAGTCAGCATAAAAACTATTTAATCTGCATAATAAAATAGTAAACAAAATACTACTTCATTCATTTCCAGTGACCTTTAAACGACATATCCATTTCCAAAGAGTTAAAAATTATACATAACCAGACATTGCTTGACAAGTTGACAACCTTAACAAAAACTGTTTATGCGATGTGCAAGTATTTGTAAAGTCTGCAAACTTTATTAAAAAGTGAAAAACGCCACTTGGCAGCTGTTGAGAGAATAAAAAGTGTTTTATTTATGTAATAAAGCATGATTCACAATGATTTATAAAACTTTCACAATTATTTCAGCCTTGGCATTAAAAATAAACAAGTGTAGAGTAATGACAGTGTTTTTATTAAACCATAGCGAAACGCGAGTTGTTATCGTGTGACATACTTTTGTTTTTATGAATTTTTTAGAGTTCAAAAACTTTTCTACTTACGAAATATGAACTGGGTTAAATATTCAAACATATGAATATAATTATGTAAATAATATTATATTTCCATCATATAAATAAACAATGAAATGGGTAATGTTTGTTACATATTTACCTTTATTAAACTTCTAGGTTCTATTAAAAATAGATAAGTTAAAATAAAATAATACTTCTGTATGTAATGTACCTAAAAACAGTTTATATCAATTTTTTTTTTGTACTTCATGAAATAAAGACATTTAAATTATAATAAGGAAGTGACGTCAGTATTCTTTACCGACGTCACACATCGTATTATAAATTTAAATATAAGTTTGAATTTATATATTTTTTATAAATTGTATAATGTATACAGGCTGTTCATTCTAAATGGGACACCATTGCTATCTCGAGAAATATAAGATCTACAAAGACGGTTAAATGAACAAACAATTTCTATTTTATAAGACAAATTTAGAGAACAGACAAAAATATTTTTTTTAAATCGATAGTACTAGCTAAATTAAACTTTACGGACTCTTATCTCAAAATTTAATTTTACGGACATATCTGTCAAACTGAATAATCCTATATTTTAATTGTATTATACTTTTTCAGTTTATTTTAGCATTACCTAAAATAACAAACATATAATTCTATAATATTATTGGTGATTTTATTTATTATTGCCCTTTGATAATAATTTATTTGATTTTATGCTGACAAAGTCTAAGCAGGTGTAAACATAAATGAAAATTATAAAGAAATATTTGACACTTTGACAGTAAGTTTGTTAGCACAACCATCCCCGTCTCAGTAGCTAGCTGACGTTTTACAAACACATAATGCTATTTATTTATGTTTTTAATTAATAATTTAACAATTAAGTTTCTTCAGTGACTGTCTGCACACTCTGACCTATGCTAATTTCTTGATCCGCCCGATGCGACTCTTATACCTGCGGACAGCTAATCTTGAACATTCCAGAACCTTCTGGACTCGATAATATTCCCGAACAATAGCGACGTCGCTCCTATCCCACTTGACATTTAACGCGACTACCTGCTAGGCAAGTCAGCCGTGATGACTCATCTACGGTGAGTCTCGCTCGTTACACTATTTTTTATTACTCACATGGTTTATTCTCCTCGGCTATCGCCTCCATATGCGTAATAAAAAAATATACCACAGAATAGGTTTATACAGAAGCGACAGTAAGACAGAAAAACGAAAATTAGAGAGCGATGGAGACTGTGCACAAATTTAAAGGGCTCATTGTTTAAAATCGGAAAGTTCCCTCACATATTAGAGAGAGATAGGGGAAGAGCACAAATTTAAAGGACTACACAATGCTTCAAGGTCATAAAACTGAAAAGGGGAACATGAAAGATACCGACACGGAGTGTCGCTTCTGTATGTAACTATTCTGTGATTATACTTTAGTCCCTTCATATAAAAATAACTATTTTGTATTGCGTTTTATCAAATTTACTTGCTTTTTAAGTGACGGTCATTACCAATAATGTCTTTTTTTAACTTTATTTTATTAAAGCACCAGAAGGATCTATTAACTACGGCATTTTAATGGTGTTTTTATGCGAAATGAATTTATTTCGTCTGTGACGTAATAAAGGAAGAGCTAAATGGCTTCGTGGGGTTTTATGCCCCGTAAATTTTTTGCTAATGGCTGGCGTATGATTCCGTTGTGTTGTGATTAACACCCACTCGTTTTTTTCTGTCTGCCATATTAATAAAAGGGACATATTCCTGTGTCGCAAATGTCAATATTGGGGTGACTGCGTGGTTTATTTTTAACATGGGGTGGTCGCGTAATAAAATATTTTGTACACCGAATTTAATTTGCTGATTGTTGACAGTGCATTGAATACAAAATTGCAAATATGATATATATACCTACAGGGGAAAATACTGCAATGAAAATTAATAATAAATAACTGTACATTACTCAAAAATGAGGGATTTTAGCTCAATCGAATTTAGAGAAATTTGTTTAAAAATAGAACGAATAAATGCATAATGAATTTTATTAGAGAAAGAAAAAGATATAATTAACATCCTTCCGAAATATGAGGGCTTTTTGTTATAGCGTGACGTCTCATATAAGAATTGCATCAATATTTTGATTGGGGTCTTTAGTTTTGATTAGCAAGTGAAAAACCCGTCATCAAGTCTGACGAATGAGATTAAAGAAGGCGTGACCTTGAGTCACAGTAAACTTCAGTTGTGTACTTTAAAGTGTTATTAGTAGAATTTTTGTCTTATGTATTAACTTTTATTATTTCTTTTACATCTGTTTATGCATAAATTACCTGTTTATATGTAAGTCGTTAAAAGTTTTCATCACTAGCGCCACTGGTATTCTCAAACAGTTTTTATTTGAATATAATTATCATTTTTAAACTTATATAATTTAAATACACGTGCGATTTTTAAGAATGTAGATTTAAGGCCGTTTGACACGGTACATTATTTAATACAAAATTATGTACAGTTTTCTGTTTCAAAATAATGAATATAAAAATGTATTGTGACACAGCACAACGTTCAGAAAAATAAGAATAATGTATAATATAATTTTGAACAAAAAATTGTGTAGTGTCAAACGGCCATTAAATTGTATTATAGTATTAATTTTTTTTATTTATATATACATATATATATATATATATATATATATATATATATATATATATATAACATAGAAACAGTATATATTTCAAGAACATTTGGTCCACGAAGGAAGTCTGTAACTCGCTTATTATTTATTAATATAAACTTTTACATCAGAGTTTCACCAATACTTGACCGTTTGGATACATGATCTTGATCAGTCTAGATTCATGAGAAAGTGTTCAAAACAGATTAGTTTTTCAAAATATGGTAAGGAAAACAAGAGATGATTTCCACTCACCCCTAGAAAACTCGAGAAGCAATTTTATAAAAAAAAGCAAAACAGTTTAACAATAGCCTATGTTATTAAATGATATTCCATATAATAATGGAGCCATTATTAATGTAAAGTATAAAAATAAAAATGTTTTGATGATACTTTTAGACGAAATGGCACAGTGTTGTGAAGTTAGGGAATTTCTGCCGCTAATTCACTTAGTCCGTTTATCGGGCTCTGTATTTAGCAAGTTGCAGCTGGCAGCCTTGAATAATTCATAGAGGATTACCCCCTCCACCTGCGACCCACCCCCACAGACAATACAGGCAGCGGAAGTTTTTTATTAAATAAATTCAGTATCTTGAATGATAATTTGAAAAGTTTGTCTGTTTTATGTTGGAAGTTTTCTAGTTATTAGTTGCGGAACTTTGTGTTTGTATTGAAGGATCCCGAGGCGTTTGCCTTTGAAAGCGGGAATTAAGGACTTGCACAAGTTACCTGAATAGAAGCAATCAAATTATCCTATTACTTCACTTGTCTACACAACGTTTTACAACCGAGTTTTAACTCACTTGCTCAAATGAATACATTGCAAACTTCCACAACAAAAATTCTCCTTCCTAATTCATATCAAGTTTAAAATATCATTACGGCTTTTGCTCATTGCTCAGCTCCCAGACTTTGTCACAAGTTTTGGTTATTATTTTCAGAGGCGTAGCCACGGTTTTTCCGTGGAAGAGTTTACAATTTGTTAGTCAGATTTGGGCATCTTGTAAAATAAAGTACTGATTTGATTGAGTGATTCGGAACTCACTAAGCAATGGGACCAATGCAGAAACTTTATTTTTATTTCCTTGTACAAAGTAAAGGAAATATTGCAATCGGGAAAAATGACGGTTTCAGGTTTCAAGGGAAATATCCCTTTTGACCATCTTTAAATTCATTTTTATAAACTTTTTTATTGCAGTTGGTAGTGTTACAGTCCAAGTCTAGACTTTATAGAGACTTGCCACGGGCGCCGACTTTTCTAAATTTCTTTGGGGGCAAAATTTTTAATAATGACCCAAATCAAAATATAAAATTGCTACTAAAAAGAAATACTAAAAAGCAATGAATAGAAATTAAACCCACTGAAACTACAGTACAATTCAGAGCAGCCAAATCTGCTCCAGTATATACTCTGGTTTCTGCAGCTCACAATCCAGAGTAGTTAAATCTGTTCCAGAATGTGTTCTGGTTTCAGCAGATCTAGAATTAGAGCACACGCTGAAGCGAGCTCCAATTCCCGACCGGCTGAACTAGTCTACCTTCAGGGCATGAGATGGCCTGGAAAGCGGTCTAGCCAGACCACCGGGCGGAAAGGAGACCCAAAGGTCCACTGCCTCCCCGGCGCCCCGCACGGCGGGACTGAGTCAAGCGTTACAGGATCCGTGCTATATCTTGAGACGCGCATTATTACCGGTCATGTAGATTCCTATTGGCTGATATTCAATCTGTTACTGTAGCTGTACTAGCAAGAATTTTAAAATGAAAATTTTAGGGTAGTAGTCAATTTCTAAAAATTGGAAGGAGGTACAATAATTCTTTAAAATAATAACAATTCAGGGCTTTATTACTGATGTAAAAAATTATACGTTAAGAGAAGCCGCGGAATAGTATATTGTGGAACAAGTGCAGAAGCAAGGCTATTTCTCCTCAAGGGGTAAAAGTTTTAACACAAGACGAGGTCGAGTGCTGGAATCACACAAGACACTATACTTTTTCTAACACACATACATACTAAATAAATAAATTATCTTAAATAAAAATTAGTTTACCAGATATGTTACCTTTGGCTGCCATTCTTTGTACATAATTCCATTTAATGTAATGAAAAGTCTGTATCGTCAGTCCATCCCTATGTAGAAAAAGATTGGAACTCATGACCTTTTGCGTATTATGAAAAATGTAAAAGGAAAACGTATAGCTACCTACATATATAATTAATTTTTTCATAATGTTATAGGCCTGTATCCCGTCCTGTTTACATTTTAATATAGCTCCTTTTCCGTATAAAACCCCCCTTATAAAATCTCATTTCTCTCAAGGTCCTACATCAAAGCCTTCCTTTCAAAACATCCTATATTGTCAACAAGAAAATTTTTCTATCGAGAAATTTCACCTCGAACGATTGTCTGATGTTTCGCTGGGTATCTTTGGCGTGTCGCCATGGTAACGGCCAAGGTCCTGTTTGGAAACAAGCGACGGTGGACCGGGCATAGCCTACCGCGACCAGATTATAAATCCGGGACATTAATTAAAAGAAAGAAGAGATGACAATATTGGAAGATATTAATTACGAACGCGATTTAATTATTTAAAGACGGGGATTAAAATCTGCTGATATACGAGCGCCGAAGACGCGGCCTACATTTTCATGAAAGGAATTAGGTGGAGGAATCATCATCAGCGGTTGCTCACTCGAATTCAAATCCCAGCTTCGAAAAACTTTATTCAAATAAAAATATCGCTGTGTCGGAGTGATTCGGAAAGAGATCCAGTTCAGAAGCTGTACGACGACAATCTAGTACGAACACTATTGCAAGTTAAACATGTCAACTAAGTGTTTTAGGTACTTCAAGCCGTGCTCCACATAAGAATGATGTGCCATATGGATGAGATAAATTATCATCATCTCTGAAGTTTGGTGGTAAAGGTTGTCAGCTTTTAGTTTCTGCAAGGGACTGACAGGTTGTTGTAAGTTCCGACTTCCGAACCATTTGGACACAACATAATTTTTATTAGGCTAATAATACCTACGTAAAAATTCATGACGTTACTTTGGCGTGTGACAAAATCACTCAAGATGGTATTTTTTGTTACAAAAGCGAACCAAATGAACATTGCAAAAGCGTACCAATAATTGAAATGTTGGTTAGGTTAGGTTAGTTTAGAATACTTTAGGTTTGGTGATGTTAGGTTAAGTTAGATTAGGTCAGGTTAGGTTAGATTAAGTTAGTTGAGGTTAGTTTAGGTTTGGGGAGGTTTGATTAGATTAGATCAGGTTAGATTAGGTTTGATAAGATTAGGTTAGGTTAAGTTATTATTGAATTTGACTTCATGTCAAATCAAGTATCTTGAATATCAAGTCAAGTCCAAAAACCTTAATAGTATGCAAGACTGGAGTCCGAATTCGAATCTAGGTTCTTTTACCAAAAACCGATCATAGCCTCCAATTATAGGAGATCCGATGCTCGAATTAGGTATTGGAACCAGGAAGTCGACCGTTTCTCAAAATCACGAAGTAGTAAAGTATCTTTTTAAAATTTTGTTGTGGTACTTTAAAGAGACATACAGATGACAGATATTTTGTCCTGTTCCTGTTTTATATAAATTCTTATACGAATATTGTCAGATTCAAAATCGAGTTTGTGGTTTGGTGCTAAAATTCAGATGTTGTCAGTTTCAGTACCTACCAAAATCGAAAACCGTTTAGTTTGGATTTCAGATCCCAGAACAGGTAGTTTTCTAATCTAATTATTAGGACAAAACCTCCTGCTGAATTCACAACCTTGGTGATGGTGTTCAAGCAGCCACTGACAATTGACGAATAAAATGTTATCTTGCGTTGAATGAACTTTTATTTAATTTTCTCCATGGCGTAAAAATTATTCCGAAAGTGAACGCTGTAATATTTCCGCTATTCGGATGTTTAAAACATGAGCGCATCTGAATGACAATGCAGGACGTACGACGTAACTAACATTCCTGTCTTGTCCTGTGTGAATCGTGCACGTCCTGGCCTGCTCTGTATGGGCGTCACGTACGTCGGTTCCTACCCAGCGCGTTTATTGTGTCGAACACTTGAATGCCTAAGACAAGGTAACTAGATTTCTGTTGTAAACATTGATTGCCAATTGTTGGAATTTGTCAGTTTAACACGCTATAACGACAGAACTTTGTTCCAGGAAATTCATCCAAATAAAATGGAGACTATTATCTACGGTTTTGGCAATTCAAGTTTGAATCCATCTCATACAAAAAAACAAAAGAATTTTAAAGAAATTCACATTGAAAATTAAAAGGAAAAATTAAAAATATTTGTCATTTTTAAATTGAACTTTTGTTGTTGCTAAGTTACCATTTATTTACCGATTTGCCGATGTGATAGTACTGACGTCATAATTCTAAAATTAATTTATTATCAATCTACTACTTGGATGTTTACAAAATAAAAAAAAAGTAAGAAAAATAACAAAACTAGCGTAATTTTGGCTTTTTATGTAGAAAAATTACTTAGAAGTAATTTTGGTTTTATTCTTTTGACAGGTACGAATTAAATTTGACATAACAATTGAATAATATTATTCTATCGAACTGTCAATATTATTCAATTAACAACAGTAACGAAGGTCATTAATTGATAAAAAACGATTGAATTATAGGTATATTATTTGACAGTTGTGGGTAAAAATAATTATTTCTTTTTGGTTTATTTTATATTGGAATTGAATTACCGGTAAAATTTACTCAAAATTTCTGCTAATTAATGACAACTCGGGTCAAAAAAGATTTTTAAACGTAATTTTTGACAATTATTTGCTTGTTACCATACAACAACTAAAAGCCATTTTAGACCAGTCTAAAATTGTACAAGATCTTGCACCATTTTTGGTAATGTATGTAGTGTGGTTATAGAAAACTTAGTGTTACTACTGGTAAAGTTGTAAGTATTGCAAACTTTAAATATAAATGAATTTATGGTTAATTTTGCTTGTCACATTGACATTCAAAAAAAAGTGCGCAGAATCAGAGCCAATATATTGTACAAGAACTTGCATTAGTATCATACAAAACTTCGTCAAAATCTAACAATTTTTGGACCAAGACATTGTACCATTTCTTGTACTATATATTGTCCCATATATGGGCTACTCTAAAACGGCCTCAATGCTTGGCTATCATTAAATTACGTACGAATATTTATATTGTCAATGTTAGGTCATGTATGTCATGCGTATCTGACGTATTATTAAAAAAAGAAATAGTAGTATACTGTGATTTTTGTTTATAAAATATTGTAACAACAAGTTGTTTATGAAGTGTCAAGTTTTTCTGTTTGCTGTTTAAAAATAAAATATTTTTCCTTAATAAATATACATACTTCAACCCACTGCTGTGTATTATCAAGAAATACATTAACATATATAAAAATAAAAAAAAAACATTAAGGCATTTACGTCTGTAATATTTTCGTGTTTAAATTCAATAACCATATTACAAGAATCCGTCTACTAACCTACAAAAATATTCTCGTAAACCTTTCATAAAAATTCCTGCCAAATTCAATAATAAACATACACAGCAGAAAATTAAAAATTAGAGTGAAATTCCCAGCATGCCTTGCGCCGTCGGTGGTGGGGGGAGTTCGCCAAACATCATCGCATCGCGTCGCGGGTATTTTGATTTTATTAAGCGAAACAGCGTGTGCCTGGAGTTGCTAGGCAACGGGAGGAATGCCGTGTCCTTGCCGAGGAAATTAATTTCCTACTTTAATAACAGCTAATGGCGTGTTTTTATTTCTGTCGGGATATTATGTTTAAGGGAGGAATTATTTTGTTTTTCTTCAAATGTTTTACCTTATTATAACATCATTTGGCTTTATATATGAATTTCTTAATAAAATTCTCATAATATTTCGAAACAAATCTTTCAGCATTTCAAATATTTGGATTATAAACAAATATATTAAATGTATCTCACAATATTCTTAGAAGGAAAAGACCTAAGAAACTATTAAGTACTGAGAACGAGATGCTACTAAGAATACTAAGATATACTCTATTTCCCGGAGTTGATCCTTAGAGCATCATTCTCTGCTGGAAGAATTATCAAACCTTTATCTTGCATCTTTGTCGTGTACGCATGTCATAGATGAGACTTATTCGCTATCTCATTACCGTACGTGTTACAGAAATATATACAGGGTGGTAACATGTAAAATAATACTTTCGTAATTTACTGCTTCCCTAATTATTTTAAGTAGAAAAGCTTCAAATTGTAGAACATATTTTTACATCTGAATCATTTTACGTGTCTTGTAAGCTCAGAAATTACGCATGAAAATTTATTTATTATTATTATTTATTAGTAAATATATCAAAAAATTGTCTTATTTGATGTACTTATCTTACTTTGTATTTAATAGTTTTTCAATGTTATATTTGTAATATTTTTGTAATCATGGTATGTTATTAACGAAAATGAATATAAATTCAACTTAAATAACATTAAAATCAAGAATTATAATCAATTATAAACTGACAGATACATATTTTCTTTTATTTCTATCACTGTCTGATTTTAACGAAAATATTACATTTTGTATTTAATATATTTCATATTGCAGACGTGCTTTTGCAACAATTATGATCTTATCTAACGTAGAATTTAATTTTGAACAAACTTGTATTGTAGTTTTACTCTAAATTTATCAGGAGAGAGAGTATCCGCATTTTTTTAAATCCCATGATAAAGTTCTACGTTCAATATTTCGTTGCACACCCTGTATATCATATTAAACTTAAATTATCATTATCATTTTCTATTTTCGCAACAATTTTACTTGCATATAATGGTGAAGGTTTTTTTTCTGTCTGTAGTCTCTGCAAGTGACCTACAGCTTTCGAATATATTGATATTTTTATTTGGGAAAAGATTAGCAAATCTGGGATTTAAACCCCAGATCTCACACTTTGTTCAGTTTGCGTCGAAACGCTAATCAAGTAAACACCGCTGTCCGTATAATTGAGAAAATAATTGTTTAATAGTACAACAAGCGAGTGTAAATAGTCGTATTCCAATGTCATTTGCTTATACGCGTGAAGGTATTCCCGTTAACGGATGCGGTTATTTCCGTTATGGCGTCTTCTCATGGCATGTAATACTTCCTGTTACATCAAAGAGCAGTGATTGGAGCTCACTGCACGTCCAGAACGACAGCTATTAGCATATCCACACATACCAATATATAATTAGTCTCATTCAATGTGCACGTCTGTTCATTGTCTAGAATGTAATTATTCATGCGGATAAATTTAAAAAAGGATAATTAAATTTATATCAAATGACAAAAATATAATGAAAAGTTTTAATGAGGGTATTTTTAGTAATGATAATGTGTTTTTAATTCGGCTGTCATATTATTGGAAATAGAATATGCTGTCGAATAATTATCATGCGGAATAAGCAAATTAAATTTGAAATAATCCCACATTTATATATCTACATACGCAAGCATATAGTCATGAATATTATACATGTAACATATAACATTTAACATTCAAAGTTCGCCTAAATTTGTCGCCTATTTGGAAAAAACTGAAGATATGTTTTTGACATTAATTATTTCGATGCGACGCATAATAAATTTCTATTTTACCACTTTTCTTCATTTGAACATTTTATTGTAAAATTCACAGTTAACCACTAATTCATTTGAATTGTTAAAAGTTTGTTTGAAATGAATAATACCAAAATTTTCTAAATTCTTAGTTAATTTTTGTTAAAATTTGTTTTATTTCATTACAAAGAGAAGAAATAAGACATTTATTATAAAATTCTTGAAAAGAGATATAAAATTTTTGAGGACCGCTAGTTATTCCTCATAAAAAAGTGTCTTTAGACGGGTGCAAACTAGAACTTGTATGGATTATACTTGTATAGTTATAAGTTAAAAAGTAAGTAGACAAATCTGTTTTTTGTTATCCAAAAATGGTTATTTTTGCAGAAAAACTAATAATCATTAAAATGCGACAAGTTTACCTCATTTCAACTGATTTCGCATTTTTTACGGTTCTCGATATCCCAAGATTAATTTCGAAATATGAACACCTATATAGTAAACTCTAATATTGGGTGTCCGTTTTAAGAGGCTGACCGATAGGATCTCGAGAATCGTAAGAGATACGAAGTATGTTAAATTGGAGCAAAGTTGCCGCATTAGTTGGCCATTTCCATAATTTCTCGAAAAGTGTTCGAGCTACAAAAATTTTGAGGACCGCTGCCAATTCTTTATAAAAAAAAGTGTCTGTAGAATGTAATCAGAAAATAAATTGGCCAAATCATCATGGAAATGGGTATCTAATGCGGCAACTTTGCCCCATTTTAACCAACTTCGTATTTCTTACGGTTCTCCACATCCCAATGGTTAGTATATACCCTGTATAACTTTAATAATTCAAACTGGAGTTATTGCATTTGTATATTACATCACATATTAAGACCTATAGATGCATTTATTAAATTTGTATCGAAGCTGTAGTTATGTTATTAATGTCTAATTTTTTGAAAATATATTTACATAAAAACTTTGATTCAACAATAAATTAAAGACTGTAATAATACTCTATATTCAGTTCAGAACTGTATACTTAGGTAAACGAAAAAACGTAACTATGTAACTTATAGAACATATTTGATTTTTGAATGGAATTCATTAATGGAAAAGAAGTAAGGACTGACCGTAAAGGGCTGGAGCCTGGAGTAGTCCTTGAAGGCGAGTTCTCGATCCAGCAAGAACTCCACAGGCTGGTGCTGAGTGGTCAGGTCTACCGACGACACCAGCGACATGAATGTCTGCAACAAAAAACATACATTAATATTTATTATAAAAAATAAATAAATAAGTTATTTTAATTTATTTTTTACTTTTATATATTTAATTAATTTAAAATTATAATTTCGTCATTTATTTGTCGTATGTAGGTCAAACACTTTTTATATTCAGTTTTATTTTTCCAATTAATTTTAATATTAAATAAGCCTTTTTCTGTCTACATATGGGTCAAACATTAACAAGTTCAAAAGTTAAGCAAAGTATTCTTGGAATTTATTGTTATTTGTTTGGTTTTTCATAGACGTTATCAAGTGTGGTGCGTATTTTTATCATAACTGGAACTAGATTGTTGTGGTATTTTCCGCTTTGACCAAAACGAAGTTTATTTATAAATTTTTGATAATAATATCGCAATGGAATACGACAATACCACTTTTTATCGTTTGTACAAATGTTTTTATCGTATCTTAATGGCGAAATTTATGAATAAATATTCTAGTACAGTCGACCTTGTTGATTTTTTATATATATTTTTTAATCTTTATTAATTTGGATAATAAATTGGTAATTTTAAGTCGAAAATACCTGGTTCATGTCCGAAACTAAATAATACAGCATGATAAACTGACCCGTATTATGACATTTCATTATACAGCGCTTTAGTTAAAAGTGACGTCTAGGTTCATATGATTGTAATGTAAAAGTACGCATCCTAAAAGCGCTATTATTAAAAAAATATTATTTAATAAATATTATTTAATAAATGATTATTATTATTATAATGCTCGTAAAACATCATTGTGGATGGTTGAAGCTCAGAAATATTAGATGATTTAGGCATTGATCGGTCATAGCCGTTTTTAACCTATTTTTTAGTAATTAAATTTGAGAACGATCTATCTGAGCTATAATTTGTTATCATGAAAGCAAGATAAATTCATCATTCTATTAATTACACAAGTACCTACAACAATTCAAAATAAAATAACTAAAACAAATCAAATTTCAAAAGATTTCTTATATTTCGTTGTAGATACTAATGACTTTATTCATATTTCTCGCCTAATGAATTGGATTCAGACCTCAGGAAAATGGCCGCAGCAGGCTTCACTTTTTCATATGTTATGCCCTATCCAGAAGAATATAAATAGAGATTAGTGGCTTAAACTATATCTAACTAACATTAGAAATAATTGCCTTGTGTTAAGTATGCTGCGAAACAGTAACGCGAGCTATTGTTATTTATCTGTCAAAGTGTGGTGACATATTTGGTTATAATAATAGATATTTATTATATAAGGGGTAAAAGTAACAGATTTTAGCGCGAGGTGTGACATTTGTATCCTGACGCGTAGCGGAGGGTTACAATCACACAGAGCGCTAAAATCTGTTATTTACCCCGTATATAATACAATATTTTTTTTTATAACCACTTTAAAATATTAAAAAAATTAAATTCAATAAGAAAAGCGAAACAGCATTTTTTAAATTAATTATAAGGTAGTAGGTTGTTACTTATTCTAATGTTATCGAATTTGTCAACTTGTTGTGTTGGTGACAAAGTATTTCTATTTCAAGGGATAGAAATATTAACACTTCTCTCCCTTGAGAAAAAATGCGATGTTTCTGCAACTGACAGGACGTATGAAATGTCATCATTTTATATAGGTTATAGAAAAAATAAATTAATATACATATAGTATTAAAATATTGACGAATCCTTTGTAATGAATTTTGATCTACAAAATATGATAAACCATTCCAACATGTACACATATTTAATGACCCTTATCCTTGATTTATCCTTGTGGTACAATTTGCAAGCCAATCGTCCTTGGCCAGCGCCTACAGCCACTTGGATTCATAAATCATGTTTATTAGCCAGTGGCGTAGAACGGCGGGGGGCAGCGATCGCGATTTCATTAGCGCCTCGCGGGAACCACACCGGGCAATTTGGTTCAGTGGCGCCGGATGTGGGCGGGGCTATCAACTGGGTCAACGAACGAGAAGATTAGTTAATGCGATTTTAATATTACTATATCACAAGGTGTTATTTATTATGTAACTACTGTGGGAAAATGTAAATGGAAACGAATAAAGAAGTAATATTATAACTACTAGTATGGGGACAGTATTTTAATAAAATATAAAACATAATTTAACATATTTTATTATTTATAATCGGTTTTTTGTGCCAAATCTTTAAGAACGGAAATCAAATTTACATGTATAAACGCATAATTGAGGCAGGAAAAGTGACTCGATTTTACGGAAGGTATTTTTAATATAATTACATTAGGGCAAGAATTAGAGTACTTCACAGTGAGAGAGCATCCTTCTCACAGGTAGTAACTTTAGGGTGACTCGTTTTTACGGAGGGTGTTTTTGATCTAATTAGGGTAAGAATTAGAGTACTTCACTGTGAGTGAACACCCTGCTTTCAGGTAGTAAACATTACAGAGACTGGTTATTACGAATGGTGATTTTAAGCTAATTAGATTAAAGCAAGAATTAGAGTACTACACAGTGAGTGTGGTAGTAAACATTAAAATGACTGTTTTTTGCGGAGGGTGATTTTAATATAATTAAATTAGCGTAAAAATTAGAGTACTTTACAGTGAGTGGGTACTCTTTTCACAGGTAGTAAACATTACGGTGACTGGTTTTTACGGAGGGTGATTTTGAACTAATTATATTAGGGCAAGAGTTGAGTATCTTACAGGAAATGAACACCCTTCTGACAGGTAGTAAACATTACGGAGGGTGATTTTAATCTAATTACATTAGGGCAAGAATTAGAGTACTTCATAGTTAGTGAGCAACCTACTCTCACATAATAAACATTACGGTGACTGGTTTTTACGTAGGATAACTTTGAATTAATTACTTACGACAAGAATTAAAGTACTTCACAGAGAGTGAGCACCCTTCTCTCAGATACGAAACATTACGGAGACAATTTTTACGGATAGTGATAAAATAATTATTATACTTTTTTATTTATTTTTAATAATTATTTATACCATTTGTTTTCATTATTATTTAGTAAATATAGTAATTATCAACTAGGTATGGCATAATATTACTAAATGGAAAAGGCCTTCAATTATTGTTTCATAACAATGGACACTTATAATTTTGATGCCACACGTTTCAGATAACTCTACCTTCCAAAGTAAAGGACAACAAACAAGGAGAGAGAGTTAGTTGCCAGACCAATTACATCAATCCTTGTTTTAATGGTCTCAAAATATTTGTTTATCAGATGTCTGTTGTTTAGTTAGTTGTTAAAAAATATCATTCGTATTATTTGATTCTTGGTAGTAGATTTTAAAAATTGTGTTCCGGGGTTCGAATTGTGTTTCGAAATATTAAGAATACTGTTTTATAATTTTGTATGCGCCATAAACCTTAATTTTATAAGTGTCCATTACATTTTAGGTACGGGTACAGCTCTGTAAGAGACCTACAGCTTATAGTGAGATTTGAATCAACCAAGTGAAACACCGCTGCCGTTACAATCTTGGAATATTAGTCTTAACTGCGGTATGAGTGTACGTAGGTAATTATTTAATATCGAGCATATAATCAAGTTTATAATGTTTTAACCACTCGGGCGCAGTAGGCCAATTAATAACCCAACAATCTCTGCTTTAATTCCCCATAACCATACTTTATGTAGAGTTTTTATATGAACTAGTTTTTTCCGATAGCATCTATGCTGTGTGACCCACATTCACTCACACACACACGCTATTATGAAATAATAAATCAGTATTGTGCTGGGCAGACCAGTAGCGCTATCTCTCTCCATGTCAACGGTTCATGTTATTGCTATCGTTTGTTTCAAATGTCAACGCCTTCTCTGCTCTTATCTCCCGAATAAATAACATCAAAATACATTTATTGAAGTAAATGAACTGATAGGAAATGATAGCTTCTAAATACATCAATTGTCTAACGCTATCGGTTACTATACTTTCTACTAAGTGTCACCAAAAAAGGTGTTACAAGGTCATCATTTTTAAAGAAATTCTTTTTGGAAAATTTGTCTAAAGATTAATTCCCATTGTATGGTGTGCCAGATCTGCTTTATATATTATTAGTAATTCTTCGGACGTAAAATGCATTTATAAAACATTACTTGTCACAGTGTCAATGACATAGGTTCTTCCTTTGAAAATAAAATCTCAGGAAGGAGGGTTTAAGAAATAACCGTGCGACCGGTATGGGTTTTGCGTATGGCGGATAGGTAATCGTTATTTCCGTTTTACAGTGGCGGGCCTGTAAGTAGTAATAATTTTAATAAATGTAACTGTGAAATACGAAAAGTAAAAGTTAAAATATTTACATATATAAAATAAAGTAAATACAAAATTGAAGTTTTTTATTATCCTTTAAACAATATAATTATATTTGTTGAAATAAGTATAATACATAATAAGTACGTATAAAAATTTCCAATAAATTTTATTTAATTAAAATAAAGAATTTTATGAAGAGTAGAAATATATATTCTGACCCTTTATTTAAAATCACTATGATACGGCAATGAAATTATTGTTTTGACTGTTCTGAATAGTGCTGTGGTTTCAGTGGTTTAGGAATTAGAGTATTTTGAAATGCTTACACTAATTCTTGGCCTACTAAAACAAAGGCTCATTGTTGAGCAGTTTTGGCTCCTCTACATTGTGCTCTGGTTTGATGGTTTTCTCATATTTCTTTTTATTGTAATTTATTTTTCGATTTTGGTCATTATAAGAAATTTAGCCCAAATGAAATTTTGAAAACTCGGCGTCGATGATCCGGGATCTTGTGCGTTGAGATCATCGGTTGATATTGAATAATGGGAAGACTTTAATTTGACTCATCAGATTTTAAATACTTTATTAGAGATGAGAATTTTTTTGTCTTGTATTATCATATAGAAGTTACGGAATCCCACCCTATTTGAACGTTTTTATAGTAATAATCGTTATAGCGCAAATATTCGGTACTAGCGATCGAATCTGTGGCAGCCACAGTTGATTTATTAGAACATAATTAAAATTAAGATTGATATACGCTAAGAATTTCTTTAAAAGACCTTGGATCTGTTCGGTGATATTAAATTTCAAATTACAATGAATGAAAAGCGAGCAAATTTGATCCGTTCTCATTCAATTAATTAGAATAAACACAAATTACATCTTCAAAGTATAAAAATCAATCCCCTTGAACTTTAACCTTTGGCTTAATTATATTTCGTTGGAAATTTCCAGCATTTTCACAAGGAAATCAAACGGTAAATGTCAGATGGAAAATTATTACAAATTTGTTTACAACTTGATTATTTACTTGTTATAAACAAAAGTTCGCAAGACAAACAAAAAATTTCTCGAGAAATTATTGCTTTGGAAGAAAAGTTTATAAAAGATCTTAACAGTAATGAATTCTCTTCAACTGAAGTTTTAAAATTGTTGGTGAAATGATAACGAACTTTTAAGTTTTGAAATGAAGTTAGATGGGAACGGAGACAATTGCAAGCGAAGGTCAATGGAAGGTCGACGTCACTGCGAATTACAAACAATTGAATCTGATTCGATTTTGTTACATCGATTTGATATGCGTCTTTATTAACTAGTCTATTGTTAATTGATTGGATGAATTATTACTACAGTGACTACCAACATTTCAAATAAAAATATTTTCTCTTACGGCTTGTGCTATCTATAATTATATATTTAACCAATTCTATTCACTACAAACCAAAACAAATAAACAAGAAACAATTAATATTCCAATGACTTTTTTCTGCTACTGATTCATGTAACAATTTGAATAATAAAACAATTACAGGATCGTAGATTACCTTGAATCATGCGTGATAAAACAAATGAATGTTCCTCCTCCCACGATATGAATTTGTTTAAGTGTTACTCACTTGTTTGTGTTTATTTTTCTCGAATTTGCATGTATGTGGGAAGAGCAAATAATTACATAGTGTTATGGTAATATTTCAATTGTTTTCTACGGAATACACCTCATTTGTTTTCACTTTAAACAATTAATATTCACACCTGGTGCACTACATTCTCCGAAGATGACTCCCACATTCTTTTTTTATTCTTTCATATCTTAGATTTATTATTTTAACTTTCTATCTTTATTACACTATTCTACTTTGTATTTGTGCACCACATTCCCTGAGGATGACGCCCATATTTTTATTTTCCCGTCTCCAATATTGTATAAATGTATAGCATTTAGCCCTGTGAAACTAATCTTACTAGTTATGTTCCAGGTGTTTACTAGAGCACCTAGTGCCCTGAAGAAGTTCCGCAAATATTCACCAGAGCCGGTCAGCGCCAGTATTCACACCTGCTGCACTAGATTCTCTGAAAGTGACTCCCATATTCTTTTTTTATTCTTTTATCCCATATGCTTATTATTTTAATTTTCTATTTTTATTATTCTATTTTAATTTGTGCACCACATTCCCTGAAGATGACGCCCACATTTTATTTTCCCTTCTCCAATTTTGTATATGTGTATAGCTTTTAGCCTTGTGTGACTAATCGTGTTAATAGTATGTACTAGGTGTTTAATAAAGAACCTAGTGCTTTGGAGAAGTTCCTCAGGTACTCGCCAGAACGGCCTGGTGCACTACATTTTCTGAAGATGACTCTCACATTCTTTTTTTATTCTTTTATCTCATATACTTATTATTTTTACTTTCTATCTTTATTACCCTATTCCAATTTTAGTTCAGCTATTTTTCCAAGACCTACTGCACTACATTCCCTGAAGATGACGCTCACATTTTTATATCCCCTTCTCCAATTTCGTATATATGTATAGCTATTAACCCTGTGAGGCTAATCATGTTAGTTATATGTTCCAGGTGTATGGTATAGCACGTAGTGGTATGGAGAGGTCCCCCAGGTACTCACCAGAGCCGGCCAGCGCCAGTATTCACACCTGACGCCCACATTTTTATTTTCCCTCCTCTAATTTCATACATATGTATAGCATTTACCCCTGTGAGGCTAATCGTGTTTGTCTGTGTCCCAGGTGTATAGTCGTGCACCTAGTGCTGTGGAGAAGTCCCCCAGGTACTCACCAGAGCCGGCCAGCGCACGGAGTTGTGGCTGGTGTGGAAAGGGTCGCGGCGCTCGCTCCACACCAGCCCCTGCTCCACCAGGAAGAAGTGGAACAGGCTGTCCTTGTAGATGCTGATCCATTCCCGTCGGTGCCATTCCACGTCGTCGTATTCCACCAACACCTACAACAACACCACCAGCTTACATACACATACACATATACACACACTAACAACAATCACAGAACATCGGGGAAGTCTAGGGAATTGGAAATACACCTGACAGATGATAATATTGATATTGTGCAACAAGTGCAGAAAGTTGCCTATTTTACGAATTACACAAGGTGAGTAATAGGTGATACTGCACGAACTTCATACTATACATTTTCTACGACCACACTTCTAAATGTTAAGGAACAAATATACATGAACGAAAACTATTTGACATAAAAAATAATATGGCGCAGGTAATCTCAAAAGAGTACCTTCACGCATGCGCAATGTTAGTAATTACTGTGAGAAATGATATTTCCCACTCTGCACATGCGCAGTGTTGGCAAATACTGTGATATGATTTCTTATACGTTAACCCGCGATTGTGGAAAATATGCAACTTTCAAGCTTTATATTGTGCGAGATTAGTGCTTTTTCCTTAGTGGTCCTAGAAAAAATATATTATTGTAAATACAAATTTAAAAATAAAATATAATTTGAAAATAAAATATAATTTTCATGTCTAAACTCCGATATTATCAACAGACATTTAATTTTAAAGGGATATTTAATAAAAAAAGCTTATAAAAATTTTGATACCTATGTTGGAAATCTTTTATAATATATTATTTCTACAGACTGTTGTTCGTTAAATGCACATTAAAAATTAAACGTCTGTTGATAATAATAGAGATTAAGTAATTCTAAATCAGCTTTTAACGTCCTCAGAAAAAGCATGTAAATTTTAAATGTACCCATGAAATGAAGTCAACCGAAAAAAAAATACAATTACAGTATTAGAAAATGTCATTTCTTACAGTAATTGTCAACACTGTGCATGCGTGAAGATACTTTTTGTGAGGTTACGTGCGCCATATTGTTTGTTATGTCAAATAGATTTCGTGCATACCTATATTTTTATTCTGTAACATTTATCAATGTGGTCGTAGAAAAAGTATAGTGTGCTACTCGTGCAGAATCACCTATTTCCCATCTTGTGGGAAGTAGGCGACTTTCTGCACTTGTTGCACAATATCCTATTACCATATTGACATCAAAATTACATGGGTCATAATTATGACTTAGTTAACAAAGACTTAACATCCCGAAATCGGTAAAATTTATTTAGTTCAAAAGTAGTTCCAACAAAAACATGAACCAATCACAAAACCACCACCTGTATTATATCTTGTTAGAACAAACCTAAAGTTTTACGTTACCACAATCGCAGGTACATTATTGGGCAGACCTCATTGTTTTAATAAAAAAAAATCTACCGTGTCCAGTCCTAAAACGATTTAATTATCCATGATTTCATTTCGCGTACTTCCAAAGTTTTTGTCAGTTTATTGACCATTGAAAAGCCATTCATTTTTCATTGTTATGGCGAAACGACTATATTAAGTATTTTGTAAATATTTATCAAAAAATGATAGTGTATAATTAAATTGTCTTAGATATCTAAGTAAAATATTACATAACAAAAAATTATATAATTATATAGTCTAATTAATTTCTATCAGATAGCCTTTCATTACACCCACATATGGACCAAAAATCACATTCTTCTTCCCACACGAGCAATTTATTGAATGAATATCACGTCTACTACGAAACCTACACGAATGTAGACCATGTACGGCAGAAAAACTTCTCCAAGGCTAACGAGATGAGGCCAGTCAACTGTTCATGTTCACATAACACTGAGCTCATATCCATGTGAGGTGAATAACAAATGAAAGTAGATTCCGGCTTATCGCTTTATTTATTTGGGAAAAATGTTTGACATTTATTTGAAAAGTTTGCAGTTAAATTATTCATATGTCGAAATGTTGGAAACTTTGAGGTTTGGACTAGATTTCGCAGATATGTTTGCAGTTCACTGCAAAGTTTTAACTGCTTTCAGACTTCACTAACAAACAAAACCTAAACACCGCTCGGAAATTGTTAACTGTCATTTGATTACTGTATTTTTCAAAATGTACCAAACAATGACCATTCATCTAAACATGAAAATGACGTCTCTATTACAAAACAACAAAAATTTCAATAATAAAATTAATTTTTTCCAACGATTTTGTAACCAAAAGAATTTATTTAATTTCGGTTAACCATTGGATCCTAAGTGTTGAATATTATATGTGGAAAGGTTTTATCTTTTGTTTAGAGAGATAAATAATTGATAATGATTAAAATATAAACAATTTTATTAAATTCAATTAAAATATTATAATTTAAATTGTTAGTGACAAGTTTTTCTTGTAACTTTTTTATAATTAATTTATTTTGCAGGAACCTCCAACCAAAATTTATATATTTTGTATATAAAAAACTTCCAAAATGATATAAATTTCAATAAATCAGTAATAGCGTTGTCTGAAATATAAATAAAAGTATTACAGACTTTACTTTATATAAGTGTAACGAGCGAGAATCACCACAGATGAGTCATCACGGCTGACCTGTTTGGTCATGTCGCGTTGAAAATCAAGTGGGATAGCAGCGACGCCGTTATTGTTTTATAGAGTCCAAAAGTATTCTAATTTATGGGGTGGAAATTTTTGGATGGACAGAGCACAAACTAATAGAAGATGTACAAGTACGCTACATAAAATGGATCCTGGGCCTCGACAAATGTACACCAGAATATATAGTATTGGAAGAAATGAAAGTGGCAAAACTTCGAGTGGAAACAGGAAAGAGAGCAGTGAAATACGAAGAAAGAGTTAGAAACTCAGAGATTTCAATACTGAAAGAATGCTGGAAAGTTATAAGGAAGGGAGAGGACGACAAAAACAAATTAACAAGATGGGGACACACAAGAAAGGTATATTACGAAAGGAATGGATACTCGGAAATGCAAATAGAGAGGAATCGAATAAATGAAGAAAGTGTGATCCTCGCCGTACAACAACGAGATTGGGATATACAGAAGCAGGAACAACAGAGCAGAATAAATCAATCCAATTACAATAAAAGATACAAACAGATACAAACAACAGAGATACCACGTTACATATTAAACCCAAAGAAAAACATCAAAATGATAGCCAGATTCAGATGCGGTAACGAAGAAAGAGACAACCAGTATTGGTTACCAAAAGAAGAAAGGGGGTGCAGATTATGTGGCAGAGAAGATGAAACACTGAAGCATTTAAGGGAATATTGCAGAGAAGTAAAAAGAGAAGATAGAGGGGAAATGGAGCTGTTAGACGATCTAGGATCAGGAGAGAAGTGGATGAGCGAAATCATTAAGAAGAGAACAGTAGCATAAATGTATCACACACACACAATGTAGAATAAAAATGTATATGTTATTTCTGTAGATTCTAAGCCACTTGGCAAGAATAAATATTAATAAATAAATAACAAATGAAAGTAGATTCCGGCTTATCGCTTTATTTATTTGGGAAAAATGTTTGACATTTATTTGAAAAGTTTGCAGTTAAATTATTCATATGTCGAAATGTTGGAAACTTTGAGGTTTGGACTAGATTTCGCAGATATGTTTGCAGTTCACTGCAAAGTTTTAACTGCTTTCAGACTTCACTAACAAACAAAACCTAAACACCGCTCGGAAATTGTTAACTGTCATTTGATTACTGTATTTTTCAAAATGTACCAAACAATGACCATTCATCTAAACATGAAAATGACGTCTCTATTACAAAACAACAAAAATTTCAATAATAAAATTAATTTTTTCCAACGATTTTGTAACCAAAAGAATTTATTTAATTTCGGTTAACCATTGGATCCTAAGTGTTGAATATTATATGTGGAAAGGTTTTATCTTTTGTTTAGAGAGATAAATAATTGATAATGATTAAAATATAAACAATTTTATTAAATTCAATTAAAATATTATAATTTAAATTGTTAGTGACAAGTTTTTCTTGTAACTTTTTTATAATTAATTTATTTTGCAGGAACCTCCAACCAAAATTTATATATTTTGTATATAAAAAACTTCCAAAATGATATAAATTTCAATAAATCAGTAATAGCGTTGTCTGAAATATAAATAAAAGTATTACAGACTTTACTTTATATAAGTGTAACGAGCGAGAATCACCACAGATGAGTCATCACGGCTGACCTGTTTGGTCATGTCGCGTTGAAAATCAAGTGGGATAGCAGCGACGCCGTTATTGTTTTATAGAGTCCAAAAGGCTCTGAAATGTTCGAGGGATTAATTGTCGAAAAGTATACCAGGGACGCGTTGGGCGATTGAAGGAAGTCAATATCAGAGTGTGTAGAGAGTCACTGAAGAATGTCAATGTCGGTTAGAGGTTGCAGAGAGTCACTGAAGGAATTAAGTATCGGTCAGAGTGTGCACAGAGTCACTAAAGGAAGCCAGTACCACTCAGTGCATGTCAGAGTCATGTAAAGTAGAAATAAATATATTGTGGAAATAAATATAAATAGTTAGTGATATTAATAAATATTTTAAGATATAAATATACTGTAAATAATCATTGCGTAGTTTTTAAGTGTCTAAATAAATGTTCTTAGCGTTTAAATCTTTAATATTATTCTTAAATTAGTGTATATGTTTGTATATTCATAGTGTAACTTATATTTATTATCTTTTTTCTAACTTATTATTCGCTAATTAAACTTAGTTATATAAATATGTATATCATTATTTTTACATTACACCCAAATAAATATACGTTGCATAAAGATGTGTACCTTTACCTAAAATTAGTAAAGCGATAAAAAAATATTGTAGATATAAATTAGAATATGTAAGCCAGAATCATTTAACTTTACGACAGTGCATAATATCCAATGCACGCGATGGACAGAAAAGTTTCTCTAGTATTCTTTCTCTCTCTGCGCAATTTGACTGTGATGATCTTTCATCCATACAAATGTACTGCCCTAACCGTGCACAAGGATGAGTGCACAGAATTTGTAAGAAATCACATCAATATCGTCAATGAGATACACTCACAAGCACAAATAATACACTGCTCCCTCTAAGATAGATCTGTCATATTAATAATATGTCTTACATAATCTCTCAACAATGATTAGTTGAATTAAATTATTTTGCATTATACATTAATTAATTATTTATATAAATCTCACAAATTAAATTTAAAGAGTATAAATAAGAATAAGTAATATGCCACTGCAAAGTACCTACAAAATCGAATGGTATAAGGTAAAAAGATTAAATGATTTTCTTGACTGGTCGATGTATAGGTAACAATTTCTGGTCTTCACATAGAACTTTCTTAGGAAGAATCAGTTATTCTCGTAAATAAAATTGTGTTACAATACAAAAAAAACTTCGTTTAGTTTAGTTCGGTGGGACTCAAACTAAGGTTTTCAGAACCACAGGCGGTCGTTACCCTTTTCTTTTCAAACCGAAACCTCGTATCGTAATTTGAGGCCTTATTGTCCTTCTTTCTTGCTCGAATCGGCAGATTTATGAATTTTAATTATTTAAACTTTGCTCATCAAAGACGTAAACTTCTTTTGAGAAGTTGAACTCTCCTTATTTAAGTTGGGGATTGCAAACAATTTATGACTGGAAAGTTGGACGGTTAGAAAAAATTTACTGCCCCCTCGGCAGTAATTATGTCACAGTTTTTCCGCAAACTAATTTATTACACGCGCCTCTATTTTTAGCAGCTTATGTTACACACTAAACGCTGTTTTTAGGTCATTGTTTACCCAGGAAACAAACGTTAAAGAGCGAATGGAACGCATTTGGCGTACAAAATTAAACGCATTGTACTTTAACAAAATATATTCAAAAGGATCACGTCATTGCACATAAGTTGCATTCTTTTTACATAAATAACTTTTGTGACCATTCTTTTCGTCACAAATCATCTTGAACACTTGAAGAATGGGGTCATCCTAAAAAATGTATATTGCAATATAAAATATTCATTCACAATTTAAATTTACATCAGATCTTGGATTATCGTTTGACTTTACAATAAATTATGCAAAAGAAAGACATATTTTGTTCTGGAGTGAGTTTATAAAATTAATAATTAATAGTGTAGTAGTAGCAGGGGAAGCTGATGCTGTACTTTTGCATAAACCCGAAATTTTAGTCCGAAAATTTTAAAATTTTTCAAAATTTTGTTTGTATTTTTGTTAAAAACAGTTAGATACGTTGATACCAAATGTACAAATGGAATTTAATTATCTGTTCTTGTTTCGGAGATATTACCTCTCAAAGTTGTATCTCAAAAAAGTGTGTTTTTTGAGTATATTTCAAAAATGAGTAGAGATACAATCTCAACTAGTTTACCATTCGATTCTAAGGGAAAAGTTATATAAAGAAATGTTTTGTCCACATATACGTTCTTTGTAAGTATTCGGTGAAAAATTGGAAAAACGAAAAAACCTACATTTCAATTTTTCGCCTCGAAACTTTTTGTCTCCAAAATTTTTCATATTTTAGTCCTAAGTAGATATCGACGTACTGATTCCAAATTTTCAAACAGAATTCAATTATCTTTTCCCATTCTCGAGATATTTGAGTTCAAAGTTATACCTAAAAAAACAGGTTTTTTAGGTATACCCCTAAAATGGTTAGGTTTAAGGTTTCAGAGACCTCACCATTCAATTCTACGGGCAAAATTACATAAGTGTACCAATTTTCAGATTTTTATCTCAATAGATAGAATTTCTACAAGGAAACAACTGAAAATGACCAAAAAACGAAAAAATCGTAAGGGGTTCATCAGGCATTTTTTTCGATTTTGGCCATTTTCGTTTTTCCTTTCTACAAATTGTATCCTTTGCAATAAAAATCTAAAAATTGGTATACTTATGTAATTTTGCCCGTAGAATCGATTAGTTAGGTCGTCGAAGTCGTAAACCTAACTCTTAAAGAGGTATACCTAAAAAACCTGTTTTTTTAGGTACTGCCAAAATTCAACTTTGAATGCGAATATCTCGAGAACGGTAAGAGATAATTCAATTCGGTTTAAAAAATTGAAATCAGCGTATTTATATTTACTTAAGTCTAGAAAATGAAAAGTTTTGGAGAAAAAAAGTTCCTCTGAGAAATTTTGAAATTTAGGATTTTTCGATTTTCTCATTTTTCACCTAATCGTTCCAAAGGACGTATATCTGGAAAAAACATTTCTTTATGTAATTTTTCCCGTAGAATCAACTGGTATTATCGTTAAGATTGTATCTCTATCCATTTTAGAGATATAGCAAAAAAACATACTTTTTTGAGGTGCAATTTTAACAGCAAATATCTCAGGAAAGAAAAGAGATAATGAAATTCCGTTTGAAAATTTGAAATCAGCGCATCGAGATCTATAAATGTACATTATTTCCCAAAATCATAATTTTGGGCACAAAATGAGTATTTCGCATTTGTCAACACAATTTTTGGTTTAATAATGTTGTTTGGTTTGTTTAAATCTACATAACTTCGATATGGGGTTACAAATTTTGGAAATAAATAAAAGATAGATAATAAAGCGACAAAATAAAATTGAAAAGGCATAAAAGGATTGCAGGTTTTGAAATCAGCACATTGATATTTACCTAAGTCTAGAAAATGCCTTACCGCCGACCCTTATTAAATTTAATAAACTATACACAACTATAACTAAAAAGTTGTTTTAGTTTATAGTTAGAAGACCATTATTGACCAGCGCCTTATATCCCTCGTACTTTGGGACGCAGTTTGACGTTAGGTCAATAATGATAGTCTTCTCAACCTTGGTGTATAACATACTATTATAATATTTTACTGTTAGTGTTAAATTAAATTCCAATGTAAATTTCTTTACAAACTCTTGGAAAAACGTTAGAGATTTTTATTGTTGATAAATCAAGTGCAGAATTTGAATTTATGGAAAATTTGACCTTTGTGGAACTTAACGACTATTTCCATCTGAGAAGAAATAAACTACGCACCGTGTACGTCTTTGAAATTTATATTTACAATTCATAATGCATATAAATTGAAGAAACTTGTGTACAAAGCGTAATTTTGTCATGCTATTAAATTCAGTTATAATGTCGTAAAAGTAGATGTAAAATTTACTTTCAAGTTATTAAATGTTGTTTTACGGTATGTTGGTTTCTAACGGTACATTTATCATAAATATAGCTAAACACAACCCATGAGAACTAGCGAAAGAAATATTTCCTTTTTGTAATTACACAATTTGATTCACTTACAACTAATAACAATCTACGTGTTGGCTTTAGGCTTCAATATAGCAGTCTGGGAGACTCTTGCTTTGGGGCGCCAAAAAGCTGTGACCAAATCGACTGCTACTAACGAATTTAAAAACTTTAAATATGAAGTTTCATTAAAAGCGGTATTTCTATATGCCAATGATTTTTTTCCTGTTTACCGGTTGAATTGATTTTTATAACAATAAAAATCTTCTGGTCCATCTCTCCTCAGTCCTCAACATAAGTGGTCCATCTGTCTTCAAAACAGAGGTTAAATGGACTCCTAAATTACTTATGACTGTGTATAAATAGAACCACATTTTTAGGTTTCGTTAAGTCTTAGGTACATTTTTATAAAGTATGTACATAAATAATTAGTTTAAACCTAATGAATTAACTAATTATGTATATAAGATGCAACAATTTTGGCAATTGTGTTAAGTAAATCTTGGATTATTCAGTGTTGACTGCATTAATTTTCTAGCGGCTAATACTTACACTGTCTCTAAGCAACAAAATTAATATTTCATATGAGAAATATCATTTTTATGTACTTTTAAAACCAAAATTCCATCTCTCCTACCGGTCCATCTCCCCTCACCCTATATGTTCAAGGAATATATGTAAATCATATTTCCATGCCATTTGTATACATTATTTTGTAAATAGATTTTTTTTTAAATTTTATATGTAATTTTAATTATATTTCATGTATACAAATCTGTTATACACTAATATAATATTCACACAAAACAAAAATTATTAGAACACTCTGTATTATTTTCTTGAGACTTTTAGGTTACTTTACTTTTACATTTAACCAATGTATCATTTGTGTATGTGTATGTGTTCTTATGTGAGTTTTTGATTCATATATATTTATAATTTTGATACTAATTTAGATTATTGCCATTTTACGGGCAGTGGTAGCTTAGTTGGGTAGATCTGGGGTTCAAATCTCAGTGACGGCAAACCTGTAACCATAAATAAATACTGCTGTGTCCGAGTGGTTCGGAACCCACTATAAGCTGTAGGTCTACTGTCCTATAATTGGACTTCTGTGTGTTGGACTATGTAAATTAAATAAATTATATTTATTATTTTATGTGAGTATCTAAGGTTTTGTGATATTTTATTGATATTTTTTTCTTGTTTTCAATATATTATTAATGCATTGTTCGGGAATATTTAATTACACCTTTTGTACATATCGCAGCTCTTTACGAATGTTGAATTAAACATTTAAGGTAAAAAGGTTCTTATCTCTAAAAATTTATGTGCCAGTTTAAGGATGTCATAGTTTTCAGACAAGCTTAGAGTGATCATTCACTGTTTTCCTTGACAGACTACGACTATACCACCACTTGAATTTAATATTAATTGGTATTGTACCTAAGTTTGTCTGCACATAACCTATAACCTATCACCCTAACCTACACGACAGTGACATGCCTGTAATACCTACTATGCAAGTATCGGTGACGTCATTGCGGTTGTATTGTAACACGATAGTCAATTGTTCCCGTCACCTGCGTTACCAACTGCTCGGGGCTCCGGTGTCAGCGTACGGTGATACAGCGTGGGCGTTTGCCAGAATTAAATTGCTTTCTTCAATTAAACACTTCATGAATTGAAAGCGAAATTCATTAGAGCCAAACAAAGAATTGTGACTCGCTTTCAGAATTTAAATGGGAGGGAAATTAATATGTACCTTGTATACAACATATTTTTTATATTTTATTTACACATTACTGGGTGTTTCTTATCCGCAATATTACTGACATTGATAATGATGTTGTATCCCGAGATGTGAAGCAACCGAGGGACATAAGACGACAATAATATAGAAATTGATATAAACATGAACTTGTTTCTTAATATTCACAAAAATAAAGTAGGCTGTCTTTGTTTTTATTTTTGACGTTTCAGTTTACCAATCTCACTTTTGGTTTTCAATTTGGTTTTACTTGATTTACTTATTGAAATTGTGAATCCATACTTCATTATTTTTTTCTTTAGTTAAATGATTCACTTCAAAATAATAAAGATTCAACCCAATAACCATGTCATGAACCTTCTGGAAAATAGCCAAGGCATATACAGAGGAAAAAGATTTATACCACTAGACAGTTTATATGCAATAATAGTAATTTACGTTATATGTGCGGTAAATGAGTTTTTACGGTACGAATAAGATGTTTCCGGACGAGGCGACGATGGAGCTGTCAGGGATATTTGAAATTAGTACTTTGAAAATCATTAACGGACGAATGACGTACGTTTTATTTCATACTGTATCACATCTTTAATTTTTTTATTTGTATTTATTTTTCATGTATAGCCTACTGTACATTAATTTTAAAAATAAAAATGAATTTAAATTTCTATTGATATTTTTTCAAAATATTATAACGAGCGAGACTCACCGCAGATGAGTCATTACGGCTGACTTTTCTGGGCAGGTAGTCGCGTTAAAGGTCAAGTAGGATAAGGGCGACGCTGCCATTGTTCGAGTATTTTATAGAGTTCGGAAGTCTCTAGAATGTTCTAGAGATTAATTGGCGACATATATATAAGGCTCGCATCGGGCGGTTCATTGAGGTCAAAAAGGTAGTATCGGTCAGGGTGTGCAGAGAGTCACTGAAGAAAGACAGTGTCGATCAGTAAAGGTACTACAAGTAGAAATAAATAAATAGTTCGTGATATAAATGAATAGTTGGTGACATAAATAAATAGCTGCTATTAATGTTTAAGTCTTTATTAATAATTATTATTCTTAAATTAGTGTATATACTAATATTTATTATCTTTTTATAATTTATTATTCACTTACGTAACAATATAATAATTTTAAAAAAATAAAAACTTTATGCTGTATCTTGAGAACCACTGGTTTAAAAAAAAATTATTCCATAATAAAATGGTCCCCTTGGTCTCCTACAACTTTGTTATTTAGTATATTTTTGTATCTGTAATAACTTCCGAGAAACCACATGCCCAACTTTCGATTCCACCTGTATATGATGAGTGATGTTTTTATTTATGTATTTAAAATGAAACTTTTAAAAGCGAATGTCTGTGTTCGGAATCTGAGTGTAATGACGACTTTCTCATGTGGAAGTTTTGTCGTCATCTGCATCAAGTGGCTATAAATAACAATGTAGTATACGCCGTAAAACTTGCGAAGTGCAATAGATAAAGTTGTGCTTTCAACTCGCAGCTTACAAACTTTAACAATAAACATGTGCCTGTTTGACTCGCCTCCATCGTTATTCAACCTAGATTTATCTGCAGGGGAATTACGTCTGTTTTGTTGGCACTAGCGCTCAGCGTGTTGGTACGCCTGATGTGACGTGTTGACGAACTACAGCCCGGAATTTCCTCACACGAATGATTTATACAATTAGCCATTGCGTTTTTAGCTCAAAACTTTTTATTTGTTATTTAATTCCATTATTATTAGAAATAATGTATATATTGTGCAACAAGTGCAGAATGTTACTTATTTTACATCAGCTGTAAAATGATGTGAATTTCTTGATAAAGGGGTTTCCATGTTTTATATTTGTTATTCAATCTTTAATTATTAGAGGTAATTTATATTGTACCACAAGTGCAGAAATATACTTATTTCCTATCAGCTGTAAAATGTTACCAATATGACAATAGTATATTGTGCAACATGTATAGAAAGTCGCCTATTTCCCACGAGATAAGAAAGTTTCTGCACGAGACAAAGTCGAGTCCTGAAATCACACATGGTGGGAAATAGGCAATTCTGCACGAGTGGCACACTATACTGTTCCTACGACCACACCACTAGGTAGCGATCCCAAGGTCACGTTGCGGGCGACGGCCGTTAGTAGACTTGTCAACACTCTTTCGCTGCCCTTCTATTGTACCGGTGCGTCGAAGATACGAGAATATTCTAGAACTTAATTGCTTTACTATTTAAGCCTGAGCAGAAGAGATATTAATACGCGTAGTAAACATAAATAGTTTATGGAAATAAATATTGTGCAAATAAATAGAACGTAATGTAATAATTCAATAAATATAGTGTTTAAGTTTAAGTTTTTATTAATAATTGTTATTCTTAAATTAGTGCTTATATTTTCTATTCATAGTGTTGCTTATTTTTATTATCTTTAATTATTCATGTTTATTGAACTTAGTTATATAAATATTAATGTTTCAATTATTTTTTCACTACACCTAAATAAATAAACGTTACAATAACATGGAACAATTGGATAAGATAACTGTAACCATGACGTCATATCAACCATACTAACTTGATCACGAAAACGGTACTGACAAGAGAATGTTATAAAATAATATTTATTAACAACATCTTCAATTTCTGAAATCGTTAAACTATTGAACAAACCACGTATGTTATGAATCATTCCAGGCCTTAAATGTCTTAAAATGCTCGCTCTTCTAGCTCAGAATTCAATTGACATCTGCAGCGGTTATGATACTCACAACAAACCTAACGTAAATTAATAGCACAAATTTTCAAATAAAAATGTTATAGTAAACAAGTAATACATTAATAAAATTTTGTGACTTCCTTACCATTATAATGAGAGAGAGACAGGTGTAGTGGATTTGACGTCATAGACACCGTCACTTCTTATTTTAATTAAAAAATCGAAATTAAGTACTCTGATTGAAATATACAACAGTTGGTAGTTAGAGTCTGAGAAAGAAAGATCTAAATTATAATAACGATTTTGGTAACTGACTTATTAAATTATTATTTTTGTTAAAACCTTTTTTTTTTTTAATTTTAATATATATTTATTTTTAATATAAATAAATTGTTTGCGTATTTATTTTAACAACCCGCCTTTCCACGATCCGAAAGTCGACCTATTTAAAATAGCCCGGTTTGGCAAGAACTCGCATTTTTATTTTATTGTAGTGTTTGGTAAAATTACCATCCGCTACATTTACTTATTGTAACTTTATAATAATAATAATCTATTTAAAACAATAGGAAATGTGTCTCTTTCAAGCTTAGTATGAAGAAAGCATGAGTTTATATAGTTGGCGTAGAAAAAACTGGTTCCAAATGTAATATTTAAGTCGGTAGATCAATAAAGCTCATTAAGGGGAAAGAAATTCGCCGTCACGTCTTGTTCGTTCACAAGGTCACACACCCCGGCAAGAAGCAAATGAAAGCAGCATTTTAATTTGAGGACAAACAAAAAAGCATCGTTGCGTGATCCCGTGCCGGGCACAGCAATCTAGATCAAACAGAAAACAAAAGCGTAGCGCTCGGGGGAGATTAGGGCAACAGGCACGCGTCTGGAAGCGCCTGGAAACGTCCAGGAATAGCCGGGAAGAAGCAGGAAACAATTTATCTGCAATGTAAATTGCTCCACAGGCATAAATGTGGGGACACGCCCTCCAGTGCCCTTTATGCCCGCATAGGCGTCCCGGAAACTATTTCCCAGGGGACTAACACTAAAGTCAATTCTCTTCAAGATGGTCACACTTTCTCATCATTTGTATTCTTAAAATAATAAGGCTTTGAACATCACAATTCAAATCAACGCCAACGATAAAGCAACTGACATACCTAGCAATGAGTAATAAAGTAGTGATTACTTTAATTAGTAATAATTTGTAAACAGTGTTCAAATAGCGGTAAGCTCTCAAGTTTCACTATGAAGTAGTTGCGGGTTCAAAACACTACATCACATCAGTTGATTAATTTATTGCAATCCATCTTTTTGTCACAAATCAATTGTGATGAGATTTCTTCCTGCATTATGCTTGCAGCCTGATCACTTAAAGAATTAGATCATGCGTTTTACTGTCACTTAACAAAATAGTTTCATTACTGAATTTAAAATTAGTAATTTTGTGTGACAAGACAAGACGAGATTTTATTTGTCGTATCGGCTCATTTTAAATGTAAAATATTTTATCTCGTCTCGTTTATTTCTCGTCTCAAATATTATTATCTAGTCTCGGTCTCGAATCTCGCCATTTGTACACAGTGTTTCCATTCCTAGGGAAATTAGGAATATAGTGTATATTTATTATTATTAATATAAATATGTAAGTACAATATAAATATCTGATTCAATTTTCATTGTCTTTACGTCATATAAAAATACACTAAAATGATGAATATTTAGATTTCTGATTTTGTTTTGTAATGGTACTTTACTACTGTTATTGAATTTTTAGGTTATCAATTTAAATTTGTCAGTTGTTGATGGTTTTTAGTAATTTCATTCTTAGATTATATAGATTTATAATGTCATTTAGACGATATTGCAGTATTCTATAGTATAAGTTATTTATTATTCGGTGATTCAACTTAATTCCTATTGGATACTTTTTTTTTCTACGCCGTGACGATATCACATTTATGACGTTCGAAGAAAAATAATTTCTCCTCTTGTAGTCTTGTTTTAAAATCGTTCTCGTCTTGTTCGAGACGAGATATTTTGAGACGAGACGAGCGCGATTCGAGAAATATTTTGTCTCACCCAAATCACTATTTAAAATATAATATTTTATTTGTAATAATAATAAAATTGCCAATAATATTGAAGATATTATGTTACTAAGTTTCAATTTTATTTAGAAACAAATATTGTAAAATAATGTCATTTTAAAATTTATAATAATATTTTAAATGTATCGTTAATTACATGAAGAGTATAGATTTTCAGACATGGTTCTGAAGTTTGAGTACAATTGTTATACTTTTTACTTATCAACAAAATCAGTTTCGTGACATAAATGAAGTGAAACAAATGACAAAAAGAATGCATCAAAAGTGACCATTTCATATGAAACCATATTTTCGTCCCCGTTGTAAAATTTCCGGGACGCCACTGAAAGCTAAACTACCCCTAAGGCCCTAAAGAGAAAATAAATCGAACCATCTCACAAAAAATTCTAAAGATTGATCAGGCAATTTCGGACTCTTGTGTCTGAAACCGGCGTCCCATCTCCACGTGATCAATGCCCAATGCGTCCGACAGAGACGCCCGCCCTGCCCGACAAGGACAGACAGTCTCAAGGACACGGGAAAGAAGGATAGGCGTGAAAATCTGGGGAAGATTAAACACAGATAATCAGATAATTGATTTAGAAAAGTTTGGATGAGAGCTATAATTTCATTTGTAACAATGGATTTACTTGTTTCAAATCCTGACTTCAGTAAAAATTTGCTTATTTAAAAAAAAGCAATTGGTAATTGGTAGGGTCACCCACATTGAAAAAAGTTTTTTGTTATATTTTTGTAACTTTTGCCACATAATAAGAGAGATATTTTAATCATAACAATTTTACGTTTCGAAATTTTAAAGGATAAAGGACAAATTAAGGTTTTACAGTGCATTTTGTTGTATGCGTGAGAGCAAATTTGACTCAATGAATATACAGGTTGTTCCACAACTTAGTACAAAAAATCAATGGGTACGACGTGCTGATTAAAAAACAAAAAAAATATTTAAAAATTTGCAAAAAAAATTGCATTGTATTTCACGCCAACATTTTTTTTTGTCACTGGTCGGTAGTTTTTCAAATCTTCTACAATGAAAGTAATTGTTTACATAATATCTAATACTAATAAATGTCTAATATTGTGTAATTAATAGTTACTTAAATGGTCCAGAAAATGTCTAAGTTGTGGAACACCTGTATAGTAATGTTAATTTATTTGAGTCAAGTGTAAAAATAATTGTAATATGAATATTTATATAACTAAATTTAATGAACGAATAGTAAATTATAAAAAGAAAATAAAAACAAGTAACAATATGAATAAACAAACATAAACACAAATTTAAAAGTACCTAATAATGATTAAAGACTTAAACACTAGAATATTTATTACTATTAATGTTCACCACTCTTATTACCAGACTGTCCTCGCGATCCTTTTTCCTTCGACTTATATACCAGAGCAATTAAGCTCTGGAATATTCTGGCATCTTCGATTCGTTTGTACAATAGAAGGGTTGCTAACGTGTGTGCACTTTTAATTCAAATAAACAAATAAATAAATGAATATACTAAATCATTTCTGTGCATTTTATACTAAATATGAAACTACTTACCGTTTACTGAACGGTTATCATTTAGTTAGACGAAGCTATCAGTAAAAACAAATCATTGCTTTGGAAACCTATTTTTTTTTAATTTATAATCCTCTAAGTATCTTATAAAAATTAATATTTAAGCTGATAACAACATTACGAGTTAATCAACTTTTGGTAAAATCGGTTAATCAAATGTGACAGTTTGTCTATGTCGTTTTATCGAATTAGTACCATTGTGGTTGAAACAAAAATACAATATTAAAAGTCTAGAAATGAAAACAGTAAAACCCAGCGATGATGCGTGTATTTATTTTAGTTTCCTAGTCCTCTGACGTGTTTAGATTTTTAAAATAACCTCGGAAGTGATCAGCAAGCCTCAGTCCAACATAAACATCGTTTCTAACCTAAAATAACCCGTGTCAAATATCCTAACCTAGAAATAAGATAAACAAAACCCGAAACTATCGCATCAGCCTTGAAACAGTTGAAACACTGTACGCATGCGCCCCCTGCGGCAAAAAGTTGAATGGGCATGGCTTACTTGATAAAAACCATCGTTTTTCATTTTCCAAAAACAAATAAATCACCCGGACATAATAGCAATAACCTGCAGTGGGAGAGACAGAGAAAGGCTATTGCCTTCTCTGTCTGATGTCTTTTTCTTTCTTTTGTGTCGGTATTTCGGACCTGTTTATTTTTCTTGGCACGGACGCCCCGCTCTGTCTCACTCTAGCACAAACGACGTGGGATATTTTGTCTCTCTTCACGGCAACTTCTCTGCCAGATAAAATGAAAAAATGTGTAATTTATCGGAGAGTTTTATTGGATCTGTTATAGTGGAATTAAATTATGTTTTGATTTTTTTGTTTTGGTTACCGTGGCGATGACATGTAATTTTATACGCGGTTCAAGGACGATATATGGTTATGACTTATTTAAATTTATTTTCGGGCTAATGGCCTAGCTTCTAAACGAGAATTGCAAATTGCTTTTTCTCATTTCTTATACGGATTACATATTCAAAAATAATAATAATCAATATTAAGAGCAGAAAGTGCTTCTTACAGATTGAAGATGATTTTGACAATCGAGATGAAACCGAAAAAATATATATAAACAAACATATCACTCTACAATATTATTGGTGAATTTATTTATTATTTACCTTTTATAATAACATATCTGATTTCATGCAAACGACGTCTAAGCAGGTGTAAACATAAATGAAAATTATAAAGTAATATTTGACACTTTGCCAGTACGTTTGTTATCACAGCCATCCTCGTTTCAATAGCTAGCTGACGTTTTACAAACACATAATGCATTTATTTATGTTTTTAATTAATAATTTAACGATTTCGGAAAAATATATAATATATATTTAAAGACTAAAGTACTTTTTATTACTCACATGGTTTATTCTCCTTGGCTATCGCCCCTTAGAATAAATTCCAAATGCATAATAAAAAAATTATACCCTTGGTATACAAATAACTATTTACTTTAACGCTTTAATTAATCGATAATGTTTTCTTTAAAAGTTGCTTCCTCGAAAAACCTGTTATTACTTTCCTTTTTAAGGTTAGATTATAAATGTTTTTCACGTAATTGTATTTGTTACTATGTTTTGATCCATATAAAGCGGTCACCATTATTACAGATAATCACATACAAACAATAATAACTTCCTCTCATATTGACAAATGCTAATTAACACGTAATAACCTAATTTATATTCTTCATTACATGTGATCTACATTCGCAATTATTTGCATATTATATGAGCAATTATGTGTCATACTGTAATTTGAACAGAGTTATATTTATTAGACGATATAATTACCCAATTGATAGATTATTAATACATGAATTAATTCTATTATTTATACTGCATAATTTCATTTAATTCTCATTTAAGTACATGCTTAAAATTATATGCTTACTAACCTATTTATGCATTTTTTTAATAAACATATTAATTTGTTTAAATTCTTAATATAAATAATTAAACAATCATACCTTAATACTCATTGTTGGGAGTGCCAGATCAGTTTTATCGTAAGTATCAGTGAAATTAATACAATAAAGGGCGTTTAACAGACATCTAGTTGGTGTGAAGAACACACCACATGTTTTTGACACATTAGACAGGATTTAATTATAATTTAATTTTTATTAATTAATATACAAAGGGTCACAGTTTTACGGCTTTAAAAAGTTGATAAATAATTATTTGTCAAACTAGAGAAGAAAGTGTATCTTTTTATCACTTGAATTCGAGTGAGAGTAAAGAAAGAGCTTTCCTTTCGTGTTAGACACAATATTATTTCAAAAATCGATTTATTCGGACGAAAAGGCACAGCAATATGATATGCTAGATAATTAGGTTATGTAAATTTTGACGATTAGCAGTTCAATTGTTACAGTATTGCCAATATGCCAATTCAAGTTCAAATTCAAGTCAAATTGTCAAATAATGTAAAAGAAGAAAAGAACAAAACATAATGGGGTAGGTGACCAATTTCTAAATTTTGTATATGTGATAGCTTGTACAAAAATAATATACTCGTATTTTTTCAAAATTGTTAATTATATATTGTTTTGAAGTAAATAAATAATATAGCACTTGGGAGGGGATTATGACGTCAACTAAGTTCATAAGAGGGGCGAAGGTAGACAGAGACGGAAATATGTGGAGTGAGTGAGATAGAGAGGTTTATTGCCACTCCTTCAAATTTTAACCAATCAGTGTGCGAACTTAGTGAACGTCATAGTAATGGACGCTGTTTCTATTTAACGCAAATTACTAACAATTGCTGATAAATATTTAACTTTTTTGATGTCAACGTTCATAAATAAACATATTTTCTATAATTTAATAGTTTTTTCATTAAAATTCTACCTTGGTCACCTACCCCATTGCCATAAATGTTATATTGTTAATAAGACTGTATATTTTCCTCACTAGAGATAATAGTATATTGTGCAATAAGTACAGAAAGTCGTCTATTTCCCCCGAGTGTGAAAGTTTTGCCACAAAAGAAGTCGAGTGCTGGAATCACACAAGATGGGAAATAGGTGATTCTGCACGAGTGGCACACTATACTTTATCTATGACTAAACTGCTAAACGTTACAGAATAAAAACACATGTACGAAAACTATTTGACATAAAGAACAATATGGCGCACGTAACCTCACAAAGTGTACCTTCACTTTCTATAGTGTTCGCAGAAAAAAGTAATTTTCCTCACTATTTCGTAAGATGAAAGTATAGAGTTTTTATGCATGCCGTAAAAAAATTTATTTACCTTGCTAATAATGAAAAATACTATAAACATGGCAGTTCTCGAATTCTATTCTTTTTACGGCGCACCCCATATTGTTGTATTATATTCTATTGATAATTTTAAAATACAAATAACGAATTGTATTTATTTCACTATTTATTTTGTATTTTCGACAGAAAACTTCGAACTTCAAACATTTGATGAACAAATGCCAACTATTTTTAAATCATATAGCAAATGTTTCACCTGTAGCGAATATATTTTCAGTAAAATAAACGTTTCAACCATTGCATCGCAATGTTTTCCAATGTTTTTGTTTTTATTATACCGTGCTTTCGTTTTAATTAAATTTTTAGCGAAATTTAAATGAGTTTGTGTATTTACGGAATGGGAGTTTAATTTAGAATATTTACATTATAAAAATGGTTTGCATTTAAAGAGATATATATGGAAAATTATTTTGCAATCATAAATATTACTTTCATATGGTTAAAATTTCTTTTTGTGACTGAAATTCATCAGAGATTTGTTTTGGATTTTGGCATGGTTAACTAGTTAAGTAAACTATCCTCTTTATTCGAATTTATAATTTATAATCATTTACTACCTTTCATTGTTTTACATTTCTTTATTGAAATTTATATGACCTCTGTCAAAGTTTAATAAACCAACTTATCTTTTTATCTAGATTTAAGTATAACATTTTTTTTGTCGAAATCGATACTAAAGTACACGATATCACTCTGCGAAGTTAACTAAAGTAGTAGCTAAAGTAAAACTTTATAAACTCTTATGTCAAAATTTAATTTTACGGACTCATCTGTTAAACTAAATTTACCTATATTTTAATAGTATTATATTTTTGCTGTTTATTTTAGCACTACCAAAAATAACAAATATATCTTATTCTATAATATTATTGGTGAATTGTGAATTTATATAGTATTTACCTTTGATAATAATTTATCTGATTTCATGCAGACGATGTCTAAGCGGTGTAAACTTATTGAAAATTATAAAGAAATATTTGACATTTTCCGGTCTCAATAGCTAGCTGATGTTTTACAAACATATAATGTTATTTATTTATGTTATTAATTAATAATTTAACGATTTCGGAAAAAATATAATATAAGGAGTAAAGTATTTTTTATTATTCACATGGTTTATTCTCCTCGGTTAACGCTTCTGCGTAATAAAAAAATATACTTTAATCCCTTTTTAAACTTAAATTAAAAGTAAAATTAATATTATTTAGTAAAAAAGTATATTTACCAATAAATATAATACAATTTTTGTTATAATTTTAATAGCAAAAATATTTACAAATAAAAGTATTAATCGTTATTTATTATTCTGACTATCCTACTTTCAAACCAGACTGTTTAATTATTTTTGCCAACATTGAAATTGACCATGTGGTGCAGTCTCCACACCAGCTAGACATCTAGTAAATGCTTTCTACGGGTTATAAAAGTGATACTTGTGTTTATTTTTCAATATGGAAAATACTACAAATTGTTAATATACTCTGAGAATAATACTAATGATTTTCAAGGTCATTTACTTACTGAAATAAAACAGTATTTATTGTGTATACATTTGATAATAATGCTTTAAATAAATCAAACAAAATAAAACATACGATAACAATTCTATAGTATCAATTCTTATCAATTTAAGTTCAAAATAAATATTGATTAAAAGTTATTTTTAATTATTTCTTATCTCACTATATCAAAAAATACTTGCAGACTAAATAAATAAACAATTACTTTATCTTTTTAATTATTATTACTGTATGCACTTAAAAACCTTTACTTAAATATTTTACAGCTATGTATTTCACTGTGGTGCACACTCCACGCCAGTTAGAGTGCCCAGAAGGGAACTAGTACACGCGTTCTACAGTATGAATTTATCATTACCGATATATAAAGCTTGCAGTTGGTTTAGACTGACAACAAGCACCGTTAAAAACAAGTAAAATTATGAAGAATCAAGTACATATCATATTTGAAGCCTTATCCTTCTAGTAATATTGTGTCAATTTTTTTTATTGCAGTATATCCAGTGAAAACACAATAAAACAATTTTTAAAGTTCTCTGCAAATTTTTCAAGGCCACTTATCGAAGTTTCAAACCGCAAGTTCGCGACTTTCCCACCAGATGGCAGCATAGCGCAATGCGCAACTGACGTCACGAGGCAACATGGCTTCCTAGCAACGCTCCTCCCATTTCATGTCACGCCTCCCACCATCAACAAACACGTGACAATCGCTCCTCCTACCACAGATTTGTTATCGTTGCCATAGTAACGGCCACGCAGCCATCTTGGATGCTGCGCTGTGGACCACGTATACAACCCGTGAGTTAGAGAGAGATAGAACAGTAATTGAGCAATAGTGGGGGGTGAGAGAAAGAGAGAGAATACACCTGTGGTGAATTAAAGGGTTGTATGGTGGGAGAATGGTTAGCAGAGGGGGTAATCGATATATAGGTCAGAGTTAAAATAGTTTGTGGAGTTTTTCTGTCTCTTTTATCGAGAAAGTTCAGATAAATTTTATCAGACTTTTATGAGAGTTGGTAAACATTTGTGTGCGAAGTTTAGAATGATTTAAATTTGTTTATTTAGACGAAAGTAAAAGGAAAACACTTTAATGTTGTTTGTTACAAATATGTTTTTTTAATTGAAAAACAAAATTTAAAATATTGTTAATTGTTAAAGGCACGACAATTAGCAACATATGCAATAAAATGTTTATAACGACACCGCTTATAGCGACCAACTGGTTATAACGCAGAATTGTTACCACTTGTTTTAAATTCTATATATACGCTAAAGTTATTTAACTTTCATCGGTTATAGCGGTCCCTTCGATATCGTTATAATCGGATTTTACTGTACTTTTATTATAATCCAAGATCGTTGAAATGCATTAATTATGCATATTATATTTGTGCATCTGGGTTCATTATTTTTTTAATTCTATCCTGTAATTATTTGTGAACTTAAACTCAAAATTATAAACTTTTATTTGGAATTTAAAAGACTTTTTAATAACATTCAGTAATTTTAAATACACTTATATTTTATAATATAATATTAAGCCTTATTGTTATTTGTAAATACACCATAAACTGATTTATTTATTTAATATACGGGTATTGTTCATACAATATATATGGATTTAAATCAAATATCATATCTATAAGTACGTATTATACTAATTATAATACCAAATGCCATTCTAAAATGAAACTGTGTACATATAAATATCTCTTGCTGAATAATGAGTTATAATTATTTGCAAAATCTAAATCAAATAATGAAATATTCATGCTATTATCAGATTTTGATAATAATTATATATTTTATTAAAATTCTACACAATGTTGGTAATGTACAGTTGCAATACAAACCTAATAACTTATCAGCCAATACTATCCATAATAAAAGAAATATTTGCTAGTAATTATAAGAAATATCTATGAACAGTTGATTTTAAAGATGGTTAAATGAAGCAATACTCCTTCAGGTTAAGAAGATCACCCCTTTTTAAACCTCTATTTTAGTTCTTTTTACATGAGATATATTTGTATTAAAAAGACTAACTAAATTGTTAACTATTAATAAATTGTTAACTATTAATTTAAATACCCATTGTTGGGTATGGCAATTTGCCATAGATATCGATAATAATAGTGAAAGTGTACCGCAGAGTTATTTTTATATGGGAAATTATTGGCAAATAATTTAATTCGGTTGTTAGAACCATAGCTGATCAGATTTTAGTAATGATATACAGTGCCTCCCAGTCAAAATGATACACCTGATCTCTTAATAACTCTTTTCGTATAAGTAATGAATAAACAGTTTTTAAAACAAAAAATGATTTTAATTTATTATCTTTACCCTTCCCTTAATACAAAAAAATTAAAAAATAATAATTAAAAATATTATATCCTTACACGGAAATAAATGTTTACAGAACCATTAAATTTGGAGACACAGTGAAAGTGATACATCTACAAATAATGCATAAAAACATAAACCTAATATTTAGTTGGACCTCCTTTACTTTCTAACATTGCTTTCAATCGATTTGGAATAAATTTTACCAAATTACTGAGGTAGGCAGGGTTATTTTTTGTCCATTATTCCCTTAAAGCATTTTTATATCACTTTTCCTAGATATCGGATGTTTCCTTATTTTTGTTTCCAATTATTAAGAAACCAGTTATAACTATATAAGTAAGACGAATGTCTTTACGTTTCTGTTCCGTTAATAAAATTGATTATGACCATTACAGGACCATTCTTACATGAATGCTTTGTGCATGCGTGTAATCAAAGTATTTGACTTCTAGGTTGTCAAGTATCACCACAAATTTTACTCTGTATCATTTACAAATTTTAAAAATCATTTGCAAATATTGCTAATTTCACCAACCAAAGTGAAGTTATCTTTAGAACTAAATAATATATTTAATTCTTTTTATGAATTGGGAGTTAGTTTGACATTTCAGGATGTTAACAAGGAGTATAACTAATCCAGGTTACTGGCTATTCCCTTTTATAAATCTGGATGATAATTATTAAAAATAAATGAATAAAGTGACTCTACTGTAAGATAAAAACATATATTACTTTATAATTACCAACTGTCAATTTTTTATAAACAATCTCCAATGTGGCAACTGTGTGTTTGGAACTAAATGATATACTTAATTCTTTTTGTGAATTGGGACTGGATGACTGAATTTAGTTGAACATTTCTTAGTTAGTTCCTATTCTCTGAATCTGGATAACAATTATTAAAAATAAACGGATAAAGTGACTCTACTATAACATAAAAATATAGGTGTATATTACTTTCTGATTTCCAACTGTTTTTTTTTCTGGTAATTAATCTCCAATGTGGCAACTGTGCATAGGACATGTTTCCAGGCACTTCAGCTGCGATTGAAAGTACACCACATGGACAATTTTGTGAGGGAAATTGTTGGTAATAATTTGACTCGACGAGATTCGAACTCAGATTTAAAAATTAGTAAAGATATATTTATATTTCAAGGGCGTTGACCATGTCATCACGTATTAAAGTCTTGGGTACTCTAGCTGATGTAAAGAGTGCACCAGATGAGCCATTTTAATATATTTATAGTGTAGACACAGAAAAGTTACATACAGAAGCGACACTCCGTGTCTTCCCCTATCTCTCCCTAAGATGTGACGAAACTTTCCGATTTTAAACAATAAGACCTTTAAATTTGTTGCCTTTCCCCATCTCTCTCTAATTTTCGTTTCTTTGTCTTACTGTCGCTTTTGTATAAACCTACTCTGTGGTGTAGATGCGACTTATCATATTATTACCGTTCTGGTACTCTAGCTGATGTGGAAAGTGCATTAGACAATTTTTAAGTGAAAAATATATTTGTCTCGTGAGGAATCGACCTGAGAAACATTACATCTTTTAGAAAACGTCCCCAATATGAATTAAATAGTTATTAATGTGGAAAATGGAATAGTCCTATTCCTATTCCAGCCGCTTCCCTTTAAGTATGTCCTTGGCGCGAGGGGCAAGACGTACATACGACACGACACGAATATAGTACAAGCCACGAGGTTGCTCCCTCTCTCTCTCGCGCGCTCTCTCTCTGCCGGCGAGTTGCAACAGATCACAAGCGCGCTGGCTGCGCTGCGCGATGCTCTGCTGTCTCACACCAACCAATAAACAAATGAATTACACAGGTTATGTAACCGACACGTCACACTTCATTTACAAACAAAAGAATGCGGACGTCAGATGTAACGGGAATGCGGGAAAATCGTCACTTTGTTTTTTTCTTTTCTACGACAAGTGACATACCAATGTGTATGTTGTTTGCTGTTAAATTTCCAAACATAAATATGCAAAAAATAGCAAAGAATCTTACATTTTAATGGTATATTGTGTTTTATTTAAATTGGCTATTTTGTTTGTATATTAAAGAAGTTTTAGACTAGCCTATATGTACCAAAAATTGTTAGATTCTGACGAAGTTTTGTGTGATACTAATGCAATTTCTTGTACAATATATTGACTCTGATTCTGCGAACTTTCATATGTCTATGTGACAAGCAAAATTAACCATTAACTCATTTGCCTTTAAAGTTTGCAATACTAACAACTTTACCAGTAAGTAACACTAAATTTTCTATAACCACACTACATACAATAAAAACAAATAAACGTTAGAAACGCGTGAGATCACAAAATTCATATATGCGAATAATGCTCACAGTTCAAGAATCAATTAAAAGCTGTATTTTGTATTCTTTTATACACAGACGTGTTCATTTTAAATGGGCCGCCGTTGTTATCTTGAAAACTATAAGAGATAAGAAGATAGTTAAATTAGTAATCAAATCCTATATTACGAGACAATTGAAATGAGCGAATCAGAATTTTATTTCAACCAATGGTTCTCACGAAATAAAACACCCTATACATTTTTATATATTTCGAATCTACATAAAAATACAAATCCAATGATATGTTTGAAGTTAATTATTAGATAAAAAATGTAATCTCTATATTGACATTAAATTTAAAAAACTTTTACCTGAAAATACCAGTTGTCATGAAAAAATAAAAATCAAATGTTAAAATCTGCGTTCTTTTCACTCTAATTTAATCTTTAAATAAAAATCTAGTCAGAAGTAATAGTAATAATAACAGCTACTTTCATGTAACAGTACACAAACTTATTGCTAAAGCAGGGCTTAATATACATTTAATTGCAATTCTGACCCGTCAGGTCAAAACTACAAGTTTCTGTAAATGAAATTTGTTATAACGACTACTACAGACTGCCGTTGAGAATTGCAATTTCTATAAATCTGTAAAACTTAGCGATACAGATTTCTGTACCCTATAGATTTACAGATTACAGGTTTACATACAAAAAACACAGAATTTCAACATTCGTGGTGGAAGTTATTAGTCCTCTGCTTCTGTTAGGGATTTATAGCTTATAGTGTGCTCCGAACCACTCTAAATCATATATCTGTATTTAATTTTGATTAAAAATAGTCGAACCTGGGATTTGAACCCCAGATCTCACACTCTTAGTTCGACTCGCTAATCAAGTAAGCCATCACTCCTCTCAAAAATTTGCAATATATACCGATAAAACCATATCCCCTTTCCGTTAACCTGTCCTATCTTTCTCTTTCCCATTTGTGTCGTATCTGTTATCTCTGCCAGCATTGGTATGATTTGTAAGATAAGAGCACCTCCATTACTGATAATATTGAAATGGCCGTCCCAGTGTGCCGTGGATCGAACAAAAGACGCGCGAGGCAGGCGGGGCAGGATTTATACATGTGGGTCACAGCCCGACCGCCGACCGTCTCTTGTTTTGCCTCGGGGAATGTGAGTGGAATAACGATGTGCAGTTGTTTCGGAGCAGGTTCAGATTGAGACGCTGTTTTGTTTTAAAAAACGGACAAAAGAGTAATGATAGTGCATTTTTTATGCCAGGGTCAGGGGGGTGCATGATGGTGTTTTGTTTTAACGGTTTGGCCGGTTTGGGAATATTTAACACTCTCTCCACAAGAATTAGTCAAATTACAATCACCAAGTTAAACATGAAAAGTTACAATTTATTTTATTTTTTATAAGTAATACAATAAGAGCCATAAATTTATTAGGAAAATTTATGAATATTAGTAGCGTAGTAATAGATAAACGAGTGTCAAAAATGACATTTAGATTACGGCAGCAAAACTGGAGTGATTTAAGAGTCATTTTTTGATATTTTGTTGATACTTCGCAAGAATTATGAAAAAATTTTACCAATTAAATTCGTAGCTCGAATTATATTTGCTTGATTATTTTACGAATGACAATACTTCTCTTCTTCACAGAAAAACTACCTAAGGCCATCAAATGAAGCATTCGGATTCTGATTGGTTGAAAGTAACGTGTGCCAATGTTTTGGTAAAAAATTTTGGTTTTTAAAAATTCATATTGATTGTCATCGATGCGCTCAATTCAAATTTATAAACATAATTCATTTATCTCTTTTCGTACCTGTGATTTTTGCCTTGAAAGCTACAATTTTTTGGTGTATCTCTAAAATGGGTACAGATACAATCAACAATTATACCAGTCGATTATGCTAATTTCACATTAAATATTTTGACGACAAAATACAAAATTTTGAAATTTGAAGCATTAGTATTCGATATGACATATTTTATTAATAAATATGACGTGAGGATTATCCTGGAATGTATATGATTACCTATACTGATATAAAAATAAATATTTTTTATATAGATCTAAAGAAAAGGGTAGAAGAAAACTTACAAGAAACACTATTATTATGATAATCAGTACGAAATATACCTACACTGATCTCTTAGAAAGAAAATAAATAAATGGTCAGATACTGTAGTAGTATTTCTAAGCATTTTTTTTTAAATCAGAAATTTCAAATTGGTTTGAAGTATCTATCAGATTCCTGCGAGATAACCTCACATGTTATAATTCATCTTTATTTTGTCATAAAATTAACAAAATTACTATATTATTACAAAAAGTTATCTATTGTTATCTCCACTCAACAAATTCCAGTATATTTGAACCTTTTTGCTGTTTCTTTTTTAACAAAAAGTCAAAGTAAGTTTACGTCTAGGTTTTTGTCACCATAAGAATTTAAAAGATCTCTAAGGACTGGCAAATTTTCTTTACGCTACAGACGTGAACAGAATTGCCATTTGGATCGTAATTATTACAGATCTTACAGATTTGCTTACAGATTTTATAGATGTGAACAAAATCGCCATAATGATCTGGAAAACTTGCAGATACTGCATCAAGTATGATCTTATTTGAAGTAGAAATTAATTTTGTACTCTTTTGTAGTTTTGCTGTAAATCTATCAAGAGAGAGAGTATAGTCTTTTTCACGAAAAAGTGATCGTACGCCTAATAATAAAATTGTAGCCAAAACAGCAATGTTACTATCCCTAGCATATACCCAGTAAAATACACGGAACTTAGTGTCTTTTACTAATAAATGGTTGGCAATCCTGTACAACGTTGCCATACTCGAAATGTCAAAAAATAATATTATTTTTGAAAAATGTCAAAAAATCGAGCAAAAGATTTAGGAAGTTGTGCACAGAATATGGTGAATTCTGTAATAAGGTATTTCGAACAAGAACGTGACAAACGAAGATACAGAGGGGGATGCTGAATAATTTTAATTTATTTTATGTAAATAATTCACAATATGATATATACACATATGGCATACTATGCAACCATCAACACTTGAATGTACCCTACAAATACTTGGCAACGTTGCATCAGGGAATATTATGACGTACGATCACATTTTCGTGAAAAAGACTATATCCGCAATTTTTTTGAAATCCCATGTTAAAGTCCTAAGTTCCGCGTTTCGTTGCACTCACACTCATATATAGTAAGTAGTAGTAAAACATTAAAATATAAATGAAAGGTCTTTTTCCTTTTTGAGAAAACGTTCTTTCAAAAATAGTTATTACGCGATTGTATGTGTGAACCGTTGTGTATTCCGTTAGTGAATATCTGGTGTGACCTTGAAGTAATAAACACACACGTTATGTTAATAACGGACCCGGTGTTCATACGGCACGTACAGTAACGTAACCACGTTACTTCACCTCAAACCGGTTCACTGAGGATAAAACTCCTAATTTATATCGCTATAGCTTAGAAGAATGCAGGCGTTTGTACTTTACTTCAGATACCATCATTATATAATAAATAGAACACTGGAAACTGGATACCGCTTTACCTATAGTAAATGGTACAGTGGCGGCGTCAGGTTGTATTTACAGGGGCTCAAACCACAGAAAAATTGTCCCGATCCACTGCAGAAATTTTGTCACCGTAAGGTTAAAGAAGAACACAAAATTTTACAAAATATTTTTCTGCATATACGTTTAAAAACGACTGGGTGAAAAACGAAAAACAAATTCACTGGAAATTTGACCAAAAACAATACCTCCCTTATTTATATATTGATAGGCGGGAGGTAAAAAGCACACAAAATTTTACAATAGTTATTTGTGCTGCTAGGTAGGAAAGTTGTTCTTTTCTGGTCCGAAGGATATGTATACGGCCGAGACACAGTCGAGGCTGGATACTTCTTGAGGACCAGAAAACAACTTTACTGCCATGTAGCACACACTATTTTTTATCCTACACAACAACACAACATAATAAAATAATATAAACATCTTACGAATACTATGTAATTTGACATTTAACTTAACCTCAAAGAAATTTCTGAAATTGAATACCAACATAATAAGAACAAAAAACAAACATTTTATTTTGACATATAAATACTACGTTCTATTATTTACAGAATATATAATAAAAATACCTTGAATCTAACGTAAGTATAAAAATTATCTAAAGTTACAATATTTTAAAAGCATGTTCACATATTTATTTCATTATGATTATTAGTTCTAACACATTAAACGCCATCTGTTTGTCCGCACACGAACTGTTTTTTTTTTTCTTCCCTAGGGAATAGTGAGATTTTGTAAGTCTAGACCGGCAAATGTCTACTTTCTTCCGCACGCACACGCAGGAAAATCTTACTTTCAATATGTGTAGGATAAAAAATATTTTTCTGTATAGGTATACATTTTGAAAGAATTCCTTGAAAAACGAGAAACACAACTAACCGGAATTTAAGATTTTCGCTTTTGATGTCCTGGTTCTAAATTTTCACACAAAATTCCATTACCTATTACCGTTTCCGAGATATTTCCGCTCAAAGTTAAACCAAAAAAATCTGATGTGTCCAACACATTACCTCCAGCCACTGTAGTAATATATTCTATATAAGTTTTTCAGTACATTCAATTTGTTGTTTTATAATTAGTTTGTTATTACAGTTCAGAATATTTTTAATTCATTTCATACTTAAATTTCCTTCATAAAATTTGTATGACTAAAAAAAAAACAGTTATTTTTGGCGATACTAAAACCGGAACCAAATTTACCTTGATTCACGCATGCAAATATATTCCTTATACATTTCTTCCATCTGTTTTAATTTTACAATAAAACTACTTACATCAAATTTTACTCTTTATGTTAAATTTTGTGAACATATGAAAAACTCATCTGTTTTATAGAAATTCATCAGCCTAAACGATTCGTAAAATTATTATAATTTATATATTTTTTTCTGTTTAGCTAGATGTTATATATAAACGTAATTATGCAGTTCGGTTGAAAATTTTAAAACCTTTATATTTAATAATAACGTAATTTGCGGAAAAAAGAGTATACAATATTATAATATTAACAACTCTATTCACGTTTAAATAAAATGTACACTTCTTAAACTAATATTACAATACCTTTACATGTTACCAAAATTTGAGTGGATTACGAAAATATCTCCATTCGTACCTGCAACAAATAAAAACATATTAATCTACCGCATTTAAATAAAATAAAATAATAAATAAAATTATTATTAGCTATTTTTTACTCAAAATATAGTACGATATAGTCATTATACTACGACAGTATTTCATAGTTTCAGTTAATTTTTTGACGTTGTTAATTAGAATGAAATAGTGTTTCCTATTTACATTTTGATCTAATTAGATAATTCTCAACACATCTGATTTAGTATTTAAATATGGACGCCTTTTCAATGTTTCAATTTGATATCAAAATTTTGGACGAAATGAAAAATTGTTTCCTATATGCATTAATTATTTCATTTTCTCAGTAATGAAAGAAAGATGAATGTACTACGATAACATTTCACGCTCCAGTTTTAAAAAGTTGAATCACTTTAATTATTTATTAGTGATTCGGGTAAAAGAAAATGTTTTTCGAATCTCGCACATTTCGTCTCGAAATATCTCGTCTCGGACAAGACGAAAATTTTATTCGGGTTCAAAAGCAAAGCTTCAACACAAGAAAATAAATTGAGATTCTCGAATAACAATAATTTCGCCCAGATTTCTGGAGATTTAAAAAATGAAAGTCTATTAAATTTTTAAATATTTTTCTACCGTCACCTAGATTTATTTTAGACACTTTACTCTAAGAATCGAAATTACCAGTTGCCATGAATAAATAAAAAGCAAACGTCAAATTGTGCGTTCATATTACATTAATCTTTAAAATAAAAAATCTATTTAAAAGAGAAAGAACGAATATATACTTCATTATTTTCATAACCAGTGACATATATTTATAGATAGGTTCTTATAATAAATCTAGATTTCAAAATATAAAAAAAAAACACGAAAATTCCAGAATTGAAGAAAATATTGCTATTCTTGTATTTTTCTTGCAAGATAATGCTTTGTTTTGAAATATGTAGCTCTTGTCTTGTTCCTATCTTGCATATTTGCAATACTAATGCAAAACCAAAAGATAGTAGCTGGATTCGAAACCGAGACGAGATAGTAATATTCAAGACTCAAGACAAGAAATAAACAAGAGGAGATAAAACATTTTGCATTTAAAATGAGACGACACAAGGAAAAGAAAAATTTCGCCTCGTCTCGTCTCGTCTAACAGAATCACTAATTATTTTTGATTAGTGGCGTGAAAAATAGAAAAATATATAAAAATCTGATGTGTCCAACATATTACCTCCCGTCACTTTAAAAATATATTCTATATAAAAAAATCTTAAATATAAAAATTTAGTTTTGAAATTAGTTTGTTCAGAATATTTTCAATTCAATTTATACCTGAAATTTCTTTGTATCAAATTTCTAATACTGTATTGGAAAACAGTCCTTCTATATTTCTTCAATCTTTTTGTGTTTTGCAATAAAAATTTATGTCAAATTAGACAACAGCATATATGCCAAATTTAGTAAATATATGAATAACTCATCTGTTTTGTAGAAATTCCTAAGCTTGAACGATATGTAAAGTTAATATAATAAATATTTTTTCGGTTTAGCCGGAAGTTATATTTTAAGTGTAATTAAGCAGGCCAATACATATTGATAGGCGGGAGGTAAAAAGAATTATATTTTCTATTTTAATTTAAAATTCGTCCTCGTATTTCTCAAATGTTTTTAGTAAAATTTGAAGCTCATTTTGTAAAAAAAATATTGCAATTTCTATGTTTGACTCAATATAGATAGTTACTGCTTCTTGATAAATCAGATCAGTCGGATTTTCCCTTTTATTTAATTAAAAATTTTGCAGTTGGCAGTTGGGTGGGCACCTCTATAGCCCACCCCTTGCGACGTCCCTGAAAATAAAATTTAATCTTTAACTGTTGTCGAAATAAAACGACGAATAGCACCTTTCAATTTAGCAAATTTAGGAAAAAGTGTTGTGTGTCTGGTTGTCCCAAATGTAAATTAAATCTGAATCCAATTGCTGGATAATTCGGCGTGCAGCGAGTTCTTGATTAATTAAAGTCTAACTAGATTGGCGTGGAATAAATTACTTTTAGGGTTTCTTTGTTAATCACGGTTCTATTATAAGGGCCGGGCCTTTGATTGCGGCTTGTGAGGGAGGATGAGGGTTGAGGGATGAGGGACGGAAGGGAGGTAATTCCCTCAAACAATGCCGACCCAGATTTAGGAGTGCTAATGTCCTCCCTCACAGATTTTAATCTTTAAAGGAGGACACGTGGATTCGGAAAACTAGGCCAAACAGGGATGTTCTAGAATGATGCATTTATGACACAAAAAGTCACTATATTAAACGTGTTCTCATTATCTCATTTCATGTCTTACTTGTATGTTTATTTCATACATTAGGAACAATATAATATGCACGAATTCCTCTGATATAGAAAGTGGGGATGATATGGATTAATGTTTCACAAGAGTCTTGTATTTTTCTTGGTCTTGTCTCAGTCTTGCAAAAAATGCAAGACTACAATAAGACAAGAACTACAAATTTCAAAGCAAGACAAGGCAAGAAATTGTCTCGTAAGAAATGTGCAAGAATAACAATATTTTCTTCAATTCTTGTACTCTCGCATTTTTTTTTTGTTAATTTTAAATCTAGGTTTATTAAAAGTAACTACCTATAAATTAATAAAAGTACATAAGAATGTTAATTGTTAAAAAAACTAATACATTTATTTAACAAATATATGAAAATTTCATTTTCAAAAAAATATAAAAGAAATAATTATTGACTAAATAATGTAATTATTTTTCGAAATCATGTAACCAAGAGTTAAGATACAAAATGCTTTCTTATAATCAGGGATGCTTTGAAAAACCTTTTCTGTTTGTACATACATCTGTTGTTGTTGTGCTACGTATGTGTGCAGTTCTACGATTTTTGTTTTTATAATATTTATTTTATAATAATACATAATTGTATAGAAGAAATATATTTGATAATTAACATTAATATTATCTATAAAAAGAAATGTATTTGTAGTACAAGATTATTTATATGTTCGAGGTCATTTATTTAATATTAACAAGACAAGAAATATGCAAGAAAATGATGATCAAGACAAGATTTTTATATACCAGAATAATGAAAGACAAGATATAATACTTAAATTTCTTGTCTTGCTTTGCGAGTGCATAGTGTTAAATGTTTAAATAAATAATCTTAGTGTTTAAGTTTCTACAATAATTGTTATTCTTAAATTAGTGTTTATATCTGTTTATTCATAGTGTTACTTATTTTTATTATCTTTTATTATTCATATTTCGTTAATTAAACTTAGTTACATAAATATACGTTTTTCACAATAAATAAATGTTACAATACTTAACACAAGAAATAAGGACAGAAATTTCTTATTGGAAATTGAAGCAAATAGATTAGAAAAATGATTTAATGGATAATTAATAATAAGCCTGTAATTATAAAGTAAAGTTATTAAAAATTTAAAAAGTACAAGAGCTATTTTGTTTATATATGATTTCAATCCTCCTGTCAAAATTGTTTTAAAGAGCATTAACTCATAATTCCCTTGGCATGTTTTCTGCATTAGTGTGTGTTTACTCACGAATCGATTGTCATTGAGAATCCAGAGCACTCCACATATATGAACGTAAACACACACCCACAAGTACACATGTACGCAAACATGTACCCGAACATTCCCATAGCATACACAACATATACAGAACACTTCAACACTCTTCATTGTTATTGCTGCCACTTCAGCCTGATGGAAATTGAAACTTGTTTATGCAGGATAACACCGGTCATACACGGAAAATACAATTTCAACATTTAATAATCGGTGAAAATGTACAAAATATATTATTATTACTATACAGGGTGTTAATACTAAGTTGTAACACCCGAAAACGACTGTAAGAACTCTTTAAAACAAACTTTTCTTAGTTTAAATTTTTTTATTTGGAGCCCCAGTTCAAAATCATCATTTCAAATGGCAGTAAGCCTACTTTGTTTTAAATGATTGTTGCAGTTTGTGAAAATTTATCTTAGAATTCAAATTGAAGAAAAACTTTTCTTGGACAAATCGAAAAAAATGTTTTTTTATGTAATTTTATAGTTATTGTATTTCTATGAAACATGGTATTCGTATCAGGTAAAGTCAAAATTAATTGTTATAAGAATTGTATACTATTGTCCATATACTAGGAATAGAAGAATAAATTGCTTCAAGTACTAGGAATTATAACCTATTATATATTCTTAGAAACTATTATTTGTATTATTTAAATAAAATTAAAAATTTGATACTATATAAGCGAAGCTGAAGTGATTTAAGAGTCATTTTTGACCCGAGTTGTCATTTCTACGCAACAAATATTCGGGGTCGAAATTGGTTACTGGTGATATAAAGTCTTCTAAAGGATAGTAGCCTTTAAACATTAGTTTCCCTAGTGATAAACAGTTTTAATAAATAATAAAAATACCCATTTTTGCTCAAAAATGTTGATTTTTTAAAATACTTCGTATTAATAAAAGTTATTGGTGTTGTGAATCGTAGAAACAATAATTTAAACTTTGTTCGATGTTTTTCTCTACATCAAGTCAAATTTGGGTCCTTTGCTACCCATTCTAAGGTGTGCCAAACATCTAAATTTACTGTACAATATGTTGAGACACTTTTCAACTCATTTTTGGGTATAAAATGCAATACATAATCGTGTTAAACTTATTTATTTTTAGTTTTGTACACCTAAATATGTTTTAAGCACTTTAAACCCTTTTTAGGGTGTAAAATAACCCAAATATACCCATTTTTGGGTCAAAATTTTGATTTTTTTGGAAAAACCAAAGAGATAGATCTCCCTTCGCTGATTTCAAATTTTCAAACCGAATTCAATTATCTCTTCTCGTTCCTGAGATATTTGGCCTCAAAGTTGCACCTCAAAAAAGTGTGTTTTTTGACCATATCTCTAAAATGGTAGGAGATACAGTCTAAACAATTACACCAGTCGATTCTACGCACAAAGTTACATAAAGAAATGTTTTCTCCGCATATACGTTCTTTGGAACGATTTTGTGAAAAATGAGAAAAACGAAAAAAACAGGAATTTCAGTTTTTCGCTCGAGAACTTTTTGTCTACAAATCCTTTCATTTTCTGGACTTAAGTAAATACAGATGCGCTGATTTCAAATTTTCAAACCGATTTCAATTATCTCTTACCGTTCTTGAGATATTTGCGTTCAAAGTCAGACCTGAAAAAAATCGTTTTTCAGGAATAATCCTGAAATGGGTCGAGATACGACCTCGGCGACCTCACCAATCGATTCTGCGGGCAAAATTACATAAGTATACCAATTTTTAGATATTTATTCCAGCAAATACAATTTTTATAGCAAAAAAACGAAAATCGCAAAAATCGAAAAATCGCCTGATGAACCCCTTGCGATTTTTTTCGATTTTTGGCCATTTTCGTTTTTTCGCTATGAAAATTGTATCCATTGGAATATAAATCTGAAAATTGGTACAAAAATCTAATTTTGCCCGCAGAATCGATTGGTGAGGTCGCCGAGGTCGTATCTCGACCCATTTCAGGACTATTCCTGAAAAACTGATTTTTTCAGGTGTAACTTTGAATGCAAATATCTCGAGAACGGTAAGAGATAATTGAATTCGGTTTGAAAATTTGGAATCAGCGCATCTGTGTTTACTTAAGTCCAGAATATGAAAAAATTTGGAGACAAAAAATTTCCGAGCGAAAAACTGAAATTCCTGTTTTTTCGTTTTTCTCATTTTTCACAAAATCGGTCCAAAGAACGTATATGCGGAGAAAACATTTCTTTATGTAAATTTGCGCGTAGAATCGACTGGTATAATCGTTGAGATTGTATCTCTAACCACTTTAGGCATATGGTCAAAAAACACACTTTTTTGAGGTGCAACTTTGAGGCCAAATATCTCAGGAATGGAAAGAGATAATTAAATTCGGTTCGAAAATTTGGAATCAGCGCATTGTGGACTATCAATTTAGACTATTTTCAAAAACCAAAATTTTTGACCCAAAAATGGGTATTTTTGGGTGTAGAAACAAAATTTTACGTTAAGAACCTTAAAGTTGTATTTTTTAAGGTTCATTATTGGTTCATATTAAACTATTTTGTATGTTATAGTGTAAATCTAGCTTTAATATTACAAAAATGTCTATTCAAATAGTTTTGCATTTTATCTCATTCGTATCATGGAATTTTTTTGTATACACACCCAAATTTGGGTAGATTATAATCCAGGGATATAAACGTGAAATATGGTAACTTTGTTGAATGAAGTTGGGCACATTTATCTGTCAATATGCATTTAAAATATGAAAATATATAAATATTTACAAATGAGTTATAAAATTTTAATATCCTTTTAATTATTATGTTTATTCGGTTTTCCTACTCAGAAATAATATATATTGTATTAAAAAACATTTAAAAATATTTGAGGTTATCAATTTGACATTTAAAGTGGGGTGCAGTTGTTAGAAGTACCAATTTTACAACAACAAAAATACCAAAAACCGTTTAACAATATTTTATATTATTAAACTGTTTTCGATATAATAATAGGAAAATTGTTAACGCAAAGTATAAAAATATCATTTTTAAACTTATAATATAAATACGCGTGTATTTTTTAAGTAATATTAATTTATTTTTTATAAATATAATGTAAACATTTTACGAAGAAAATAGTTGGACAATAAAATTCATATTTTTGACGTCACTAGTAATTCGCTTATTATTATTTTAATATAACATTGAATTTTCAGGGGCGTATACATTTTATCCTCCACACATGTTATATTACTTGACATTTTACCTTGCACATTTTCAATCTTGCATACCTTTTATCGTGCACACTTTTAATCCACGAAAAAAGTTATCTTACACACATTTTATCTTCCAAATCATTTTATATTCCACTCATTTTATCTTTTACACATTTTATCTTCAGAAAAATAATACTGGTTATTTCATCTAATTATAAGTATGTTAATTGCATAGGCAATAAAATGAATGGCAGGTACAATTACAATGTTTTAAAGATCAAATGTTGGCGAAAATAAAATGTGTAGAAAATAAAATGAATGAAAGATAAAATGTGTGGAAAATAAAATGTGCGCAAGATAAAATGTGTGTAAGATAACTTTTTTCGCGGATTAAAAGTGTGCACGATAAAAAGTGTGCAAGATTAAATGTTTGAAAGATACAATGTCGAGCAATATAACATGTGTGGAGGATAAAATGTATACGTCCTAATTTTCACCAAAAGTTTCATAATTTATAACAAAAATATAAAATAAATAGTATATTATTTAACAAGCATAATATGTAGGCTATATTACACGAGGATGTAATTAAAAATACTCGCTACCGCTCGTATTTTTAATCATCCCAGTGTAATGTAGCCATATTATGCGAGTCAAATACTATACTTTATCTACAACTATCAGGCATATAAAAAATTTGATATTATTAGTTAAATATTCAGTTAACTGTGAGTAGTTCATATATAGCTTAACAGATGGCGCCACAGTAGCACTTAAATGTCAAAATAACTATTCAAATTGTATTTATTATACTTTTATAATCATTTATATTGATATTTATAATAAAAAAATATATTATTAATAAATTAACAGTTTATTAAAATGTTATGTGTTAAATTATATGCTCTATTTATTACAGAAAAGTGTAGCGTGTAATATAACGTTTCATATTACATTTATGTAATATGAGTAGTATATTATATGTAGTATCACACGTAGTATAATGTACCCATATTTCAATAGTTGTAGATAAAAATATGTTTTCTTTAAATGTCATAAAAGTGACACCTTTTGTGACGTGATTGACAAGGTTGAAGTTTAATTTCTACGACGCCATTTTACTATTCTACCATTTTCTCTAAATTTATTAATGATTCTTAAAATTGTTGTTGCACTTGTTGTAGGTCTAAAACTTTTATAATCCAAAAAACAAATGTCAAATTCTTAATTATGTTTCACTTTAAATGAGTCCAGTAAATACACATTGCTGTAAATCAAATATCAAGTTGTAATCATGGATATGATAAATCCCATGTTTCACGTTAAAAATACTCACGGTATTTACGTTTGAAGAGAAAAATAGAATGTGTCATTCAGAGCAATGTTCCCTCTAATTTTTTCGCTGATTGCGCGGTGCAAAATATATAGGAGCAAAAATTTTCAAAACGTATGTAAAAGTGTGCAAGTGGGATAGCGAATTTTGTGCCATTTTTTTTGAAACCATTGATTAATTAATAATTAAATCAGATTTTCTAGTAGTAACGGTCAGTTTATCAGTTTTGCAGTTTTATTACGTGCGTTTATATTAATTTGCAATGAATTGCTAAACTAATCAAAGCGACGAGGTTCCTGTGGACATAAAATAAGCGACAGCGATATTATTTTATTTTGAAGTCAATCTCATTTTGATATAACGGTTTGAATTGGCGCTGATATAGCACGAAGTAAGAAGATGTAGCGGAGTAAAAGAGTATTTGTGTGCCTCGCATGTAATTGTCCGACTCGCTTAGCTCGTTGTGCAAACTTCCACACTCGTCACACAAAGTAGGTATCACTTTTTCTCTTAATAACACAATATACTATTTTATTATTGTTTGTATACTTTTTTGTCCTGTAATGTTTAACGACCACTCATCTATTAAAGTCATGTGAATTTGAATGAGGATGATATTATTGCACAGAATAGGTTTATACAGAAGCGACAGTAAGACAGAGAAACGAAAATTAGAGAGAGATGGGGAAAGGCGACAAATTTAAAGGGCTCATTGTTTAAAATCGGAAAGATTCGTCACATCTTAGAGAGAGATAGGGGAAGGCAACAAATTTAAAGGTCTACACAATGCTCCAAGGTCATAGAACTCAATAGGGTAACATGAAAGCTACCGACACGGAGTGTCGCTTCTGTGTGTAACTATTCTGTGCTAAAAGTGTCTTTGTATACCTCGCATGTAATTGTCCGACTCGCTTCGCTCGTCGTGCAAACTGCTACACTCGTCATACAAAGTATCACTTTTACTGTTATTAACACCATATTCTATTTTATTTTTGTTTGCATACTTTTTTTGTCCTGCGATTTTTAAAGACCGCTCAACTAGACTTCTTGTCATGTCGAATGAAGATGATATTGTAGAGTGGAGGAAGACATACATATACAGGGTGTTCCATTTAAGCGTGCCACCATTGCTATCTCGAGAACTATAAGAGCTACGAGGTTGGTTAAATTAGCAAAGAACCACCATTTTACAAGACTAATAAAATGAGCAAAAAAAATTTTTTTTTTGACCTGTGGTTCTCAAAATACGGGACACAACTTTCATATTTTAAATGTGAACATATGTTTATTTTTAGGTTATTCGATAGAGTATTTTTTTCTGAATTCAGCGATATAATCATATCATATACTAATATAACAAAATAATTGCAAAAAATGTATGTTAGATTTATATGTATTTTATTTATATCTGTCTGAAACAAGAGTGCTATGATTAGAAAACATAGACATATAGTTTTGTTTAACATTGTTTGATTATTTTTTGTTAAATTTTATGTTCTTAAACTGTCAGTTTTAAGACGAAAATGAATTGTTTTCTATCCAAAGCACTCTTCTTTCAGCCAGATATAAATAAAATACAAATAAATCTAACATGCATTTTTCTCAGTTATTTTGTTATATTAGTATATGATATGTTTATATCGTTGAATTCAGAAAAAAATACTGTATCGAATAACCTAAAAATAAACATATGTTCCCATTTAAAATAAGAAAGTTGTGTCCCGTATTTTGAGAACCACTGATCGAAAAAAAAAATTTTTTTTGCTCATTGTATTAGTTCTCGAGATAGCATTGATGGCACGCTTAAATGGAACACCCTGTATACCACTCATTCGCGGGATTCGAAACCAGAACACCTATATGCCTGATCATTACCGATCATCTATTCATCTACGAACCTTATCTTTCCTATGTCTAGTGTGCATCAGCTGATGTGACTATTGACGTAGGGTATATTTATGAAGTAATTTATATTTGCATCCCCTTGATGCAGAAGTCGTGTCGGTGACGGCCGGTGCCGGTCTACCGCTACATTAGCAGCAGACAGGTGTGACCCAGAATCCGATCAGGATCAGCTTAATTATGCACATTCAGCCGTGTGCCGTACCGGCCTTTTGCATTAGTCCTGTTGCTTGTACACAAATACTACTAGCCCACAGAGCAGGAGCCATTCGGGCAGTGGTTAGACAAAGTGAGAGATGTGTTTCTCAAAAATAACGGTGTATGCATTCGAAAACTATTACTAAAGTAAATAAAAAACATGTTCTATATTCATTGGTATAAGTAAAATTTATTTAGATAGAGTGTGTACTGTACATTTTATAATTATTTATAATATAAACAGTTCAGCTTTTTAAGTTTAATCTCCTGAGGAAGACCTATGTGGGGTCGAAACTATCAAGTGTCAAGGTTGATAAAATTGATTGAATTCCAGAAACCATCATATAAATAATCCTAATCAAACAATCAAAATCCACTACTAAAATTGAAGTGACCTGCGGTTCTAAATATATTTATTGACTTTCGGTGTGAATTTTCTCAATATTTGTTTTTATATTGAAACTAAACTTAATTAAATCTTTCTACGAACTGTTGCACATCAAAATAGTTATTTTTGATAACAAATTACGACATGATACTTTTGTATCCGAAAATAAATTAACCATTTGAGAAAGCAAAAGCATTTCGCAATCTAGAATCAAAAATAACTATTTTGAGGTGCAACTTAGGAACAAAAAAGATATAATGTCCTAAATTTAGTAAAAATGTGGAAAAAAATTGAGGTTTATCAAATCAGTTATTCTTTGGCATTTAATAGCTAGTTCACAGCAGAAATCAAACAATTGTTTTAAATTACATCAATTTTAAAATATTTCAATAAATTGTTGTTCAATATTATTAAATCGATATCAGAAAACGAGGAATACAATAAAGTGACAGATTTGATTAAATTATGACCCTTTATTGTACAAAAAAAATGCTGGATGCAAATGACATTTACATCCAGGATGTAAGATTTTTGCATCCTGTAGACAAAAAATGTAATGTAGACACCACATGACTTCCTTGTATGCTAAATTATACACATTTTTTGCTGGACTTCATTTAAATTTATTTCACTTGAAAGTGAAATCATTTTACAGCTAATCATTCTTCAACTTCCATTCGTTTCATATCTTCTCAGGTCGCTTCTAAATAGATCATCTTTTAAAAATATTATTAAAATATATATCAATATTCCTTATTGCATTACACAAAATTATTTAATCGTACGTACAGACGTGACGCTGAAACTAGTTAAAATGGATTTACCGAATGGCCAAAAGGTATATATACCTATTTACTTGTTTACTTAGTTTAATATTTAAAGAGAAATAAAAATCCATAAGATGGTGGAACACCCCATTATCATTTATAGAGTTAAGCAAACATAAGAAACATTCATATAACCGCAATCTATACAGTAAAGCAACGAAGAGAAAGGTTAAACATAGGATGGGTCACCGCCCGAACACCTACAATCCCATTTCTCCGAGCACTTAGTTTAGAAACCTTTCCTACGCGTCGCCGCATTGCGGTTTCTGCATTTTTCTCCTTCATAAATCAACAATTCGTGTCCCGCTAATCCTACGCAGTGTTTACCAACTAGTGCACGTCCAGCCCGCGTGATAATATGGCGCTAGTGTCGAGCTAGTAGTACACACGACCTTGAGCAAGTTGTGACACGCGTTCACGTGTCACGTGATGTCATCAGCGCGGTTTTGTTTTCTGGGACATGCTAAACGTGACTGCCAACGCGAGAGAATTTTTTCATTAAATATGCGGCTTCATTGAAGTTTATTTAGCATCTGGTTCCTTTGTTCTCATCATTTTAATTGCATTCTATTAATAATGTTGCTTGTGGCCATATAACGTTCTAATTGTTTTCACCAAAACCCATTTGTATATTTTATATATAAGATCTGTTCATTGACATGTACTAGGTTACCCTAAAGTTAACTTTTTTTGCACTAACATTTTTTTTTGATAAAACGAACGTGTTTGTTGGCAACCATTTCTGAGCCAGAGCTAAATTATTTAAAAGAAGGTCGTTTTTGCAGTCATTTAATAAAATCCAGTAATACACCAATGTTTCGACTGTAAATCAGTTTTTATCAAGGTGCTGATAACATACAACAAGAATCAAATAAACAGACATACACTTTAATCAGGCTTATAATATAATTTTCATTTATCAAAATCATTAATTTTGATATAAAAGGAATTATATTCTCTACTTTTTTCTAATAATTTTAAACTCGCATCAAATTGATGTTTTTTACATGACTTAAATAATGCAAAAACAAAAAAGACCCATATTCCGAGCTAACTATTATGAGTGTTTTTGCTAAAGGAGACGTTTGGCCTAGTAAGATTATAATGTAAAATCAGGCTTCGAAATAGCAATTTTATTATAAAAGTGAGATCAGAATAATGACCAAAGTTTCTAAACATTTCAGAAAAATATTTTTAAAATTTTTCGTGCTGTTAGGTATGGGGTTACACATATATTATATTATTTTTACTTTTAAATTGGAATCATATTACATTTTTTTTTTTTTGATAGGTTTCAAAGAATCAAACTTCAAAATGATAACAAATTATTTAAAAGGTGCTTAGGGCCCCGAAACTTGTTAATCCGGCCCTGCCTACATTGTTTTACACTGCATTGACAAAAATTGTCAATGAACAGACCTATACCATTGGCTGTCGTAATTATATTAAAACAGATTTCTGGTCAAATTGCTAGGTAACAATTTTCGTGATCAACAGAAATTTATCCAGCAAAATTAAAAGCTCTTACAGGTCTAAAATACAAATAAAATTATCATAAAACAGATGGAACACATTTTTGGATTTTATCGAACACCGTTGTAAGGTATAGTGTAACAGAATAAAAGAATTTTATAAAAGCCTTGTACTTCCTCAATGCCCGTCCTGTGACTGCACCTGTCCAGGTGTTGTGAAGAGAAAGAGCATTCCTCAAGGGTGCAGTTAGAGGTGGCTTGGTTAGCCAGTGACAGGGCAAGACAAGTACACAAAACAAGAAAAGGATGAGGTCGATACTTTCGTCTGCTGCTCTGACCTGACGCCCGACTCAGGTCAAGCTTCAGAGCCCGGAGGCGTGTATACATACCCTCCATTGTCACAGACACATCGGGCTCATTTTACTTATAGCACAGAATAGGTTTATACAGAAGCGAAAGTAAGACAGAGAAACGAAAATTAGAGAGAGATGGGGAAAGCAAATTTAAAAGGCTCATTGTTTAAAATCCGAAAGTTTCATCACATCTTACAGAGAGATAGGGGAAGGCAACAAATTTAAAGGTCTACACAATGCTCCAAGGTCATAAAACTGAATAGGATAACATGAAAGATACCGACACGGATTGTCACTTCTGTATGTAACTATTCTGTGGTTATAGTATGTTCTGTAACTCAACCAAAAAAAACATTATCTTGATTTTAGATGAACAAGAGTTCCTGAAAATTTCGGGACACTTTGAATTGGAATCTTGACATTTTAAAATTAAAATAACTTAACAAAAATATACACGAATAAAATGGACGATAACCTTAAATATAACAGCGAAGTTGAACAATTTATTACAATTAAAGAATTATGGTTTTTATAGGTGCATACATTATTTTATTACCTAGAGGCGCTTTAGAATTTTGGAATCATTACAAAATTTCATTTAATGTACACTGGAAACTTCTATTTCATTTTTCAGTTCTTATGACAACTTCTGCAAGACTGTATGAAATAACACATAGTGCTATTATACAGATGTGGCAAAATCAGTAAAACTTCAAAAAGTGAATACCAATTTATCAACTATTGTAAACATATATAGAACTCATTAAGAGGATACTTTCATTCTCTAATACGAGCTCATCTCATTAGAGTGAAGGTCAAAATTGATCGTATTCAATGTAAATATGTTTTTTAAATTTATATAATTATGTATTTTTTACAATTATTATTATTACTATTATTATTATTTATTTTTTTTGTAACGTCAAGGAAAGTATCATCTTTTGTGACTTGATTTGAAGTCGCTATTTCTACTCCGGCGGCGTAGAAAATAGCACCACTTTTATGACCTCTACGGAAAATTTAATTATAATAACATCATGTAATAAAAATAATTTTGTAAAATATCTACGTTTTAAAAAAAATGTGTGATTCGGAGTGAAAATGTCTTTGTTCATTTATTATTTTGGTGATCAAAGGAGGCTTTAGACTAGCCTGTAAATTGTACAAGATCTCGCACCATTTACCACCATTTAAATTGGCTAGTATCAAACAGCAAATTTGTTGAAATATTGTATACGATTGTAAATGTGTGGGAAAAATAAAACACATTCTATTTTTCATAAAATCTGTCAGCAAATTTGGCTGTGAGCATGCGCATATATGAAATTTGTAATCTTATGCGTTTTTAAAGTTTATTTGTTTTTATTGTATGGAGCGTGGTTATAGAAATATTAGTATTACTACTGGTAAAGTTGTAAGCATTGCAAATTTTAAATATAAATGAATTTATGATTAATTTTGCTTGTCACACTGACATATTAAAAGAAAATACGCAGAATCAGAGTCAATATATTGTACAAGAAATTGTATTAGTAACACTTCATCTAAATCTAACAATTTCTAGTACAAGATATTGTACCATTTTTTGTACTAGGTATATATTGTCCCATATATAGACTAGTCTAAAACGATCTTTATAAAGTATAAGTGTATAAGGAGCATATGAGTACTAAAGTATATGAGAAGAGTAGCGATTGTAAAAAATATAATTTTGGACCAAATGTATTATTTTATTTAAAAATTTAAATCAAACATTTTTCAAAAAAATCACTTGATTAATGATAATTTAAATCAAGCTATCTCTGGTTTAAATCCTTTTCCTTAACGCGATAATAAAAAAAAAAACATTTTAAACGACATTTTTGTGGAATTGCAAATGTGCCGCGAAGTGACAAATTCTTTTTTGCCGCGTCCATTTCTGCATGCATTATCCTTTGTAAGGTGTGGGATCCTGAGTAAACAGTGTTCCCCAAACTTTTTCTGCATGTATTTACAATTCACATGCGGTTGTCAACACCTTCAGTGCAAGACAAACAAACGACGAAAGGTAAACACTCTGTGAACGATGTACGATGTACGAATACGTTGCTTAGCAACCCTGGTGACAGATGACAAAAATAACAAGTGGAAATTGTTGAATAAACAATTCAAGCACAAAGACCTAGCTAATTTAAGAATGCTGTGGAATTCTGCAAAAATAATAATGGTACAGTTTGTACTAATTTATTATTTAAAAATGTTCACAAGTACAAGATTTTAGTACTTTTATGTCTTCCCTTGTCCCAATATTTTTTCAACCCTTTATAAAATACTCGTAGAAGTACTTAACACATACATAAATTACTATTTTAATTATCCTTTCTTTGGTATTATTGTTTATTTCTCTTAGTCAGAGAATTCAGATCAGACGAAATTCCTACAATCGGAATTGAACTGAAGACCTACAGTTCCGTAACATGAGACGAAAAAATGTCATTCTTTTCTGTAAAGTTTGATGAATGGGGTCTTTTAAAAAACAAATATTATTTTTTTACGTGAATCATGCTGTTTATGCGATATAAACATCAAATATGCCTAAAACAACTTAAAAAAATAATTAAAATGTCCAGAATATTTGAATTTTAACAGCGTGACTGAAACGGTTTATTAGCTAGATTTAGCTCAAAGAATATGTGTATCAGCATGTATTGAAGAAAAATCAACAATTAAAGACAAGAAACTCACAAAATGAGTAAAAATGAATAAGTGAAAACACAATCACACAGTCTACCAAAAGTCACAGTCGATATGGTGCAGCAGAAATAAAAAACATAAAAGTTCAGAAATAAGTACCTACAATAAATAAAATTAAATGTGATACACACATGTATTTATTATTTATATATTAGTGTTTCACCAAATTATGTCGTTTTAACATAAATTTTTCTATTTCCATTGTAAAACTTAGCTTAGTAGTTTGGTGTAGATGACAGTAGTTTTACAAGCAAGTTTCCGCCAGATTTTACAAGAAATAATGTTTTGTATATCGTTAAAATGTAATAATTTTTATAATAATTGATACAAAATTAACATTATCTTGAAGAAAAATGATTAAACTTTATTAAAATTGAAATGAATAAAATAATAAAACTGGATAAAAATGTAAAATTCCGTCATTAGATATACATAGTAGGAAGTTTCGTCAATTTGACAGTGTTTTATTTATTTTGAAAATGTTAAGTTTTAAGGCGATTTTAATGGTATTACTAAATAGCATTTTGGTATATTTCAAAAGCTAGTAGTTAACCCCCTTAAATACCGATGACAAAAGTTTTCTTGAACACACAGTTAATGATAAAGGAATAATACAAAATATATCAATAAAACTTATTATTCATTTCTGGGTTAATAATATTTTAGTGAAACCTGGAACCGAATCAATTTAGTCATTATCGTCCTGATTGGGGCATAATGACTTGGATGTAGTGTAAAGTCGCATTTACGTGTATAAAGGTCAGGAAACAATATCCAGGAGTGTAATGTGTTTTTTGTAGAAATGTCATCAGTCACACGACGAAGAAATTGTAGCTAATGCCATTTTAAAAGTAAACTCGGTGCATGGCTTGCTTGATATCTACCTAGTCACGACAAACTGTCATTTGTTTCAGCCTAGACAAACATCACAAATGAAAATCGAAAAATAATATCACATGGCAATTATTCATACGTCGATAATACATGCAATCCTAAATTGTGCATTCATTGTTTATTTTTCACTAGAAAAGTAGTAAATAATTAAATGTCAATGATCTATGTTTCCCATCGCATAACATGCATATAGTACAGCTTCCTAAATACATAAAGTACTTGTTTAGTAACTAGTTCTATTTTTTCTTTTATTGATAAGAGAACTTATAGTAGGTTCCGAATTACTTGGAATATATTTGGTTAAAAATTAGCGAAGCTCAATTCAATTTCAAATTGTGAATAAAATAGTATACAAACCTCGGTGAACAGTTTCATTATGTAATGAATTATTAATGAAATACTTTCCACTTCGGTTAATAATATACTATTGAAATTTTACTATAATTAAATTAAGTTAATAATAAATGAACTAAATTTAAATTCAACGGAAATATTTATACAAATTTAATGGATTTAAAAGGAAGGTTTGATTTTTACTAAACGAGTTACAAATTTTACTAGAACCGTTTAAAAAATACGAGGGTGAATTTTAAATTAAAATAGAAAATATAATACTTCTTAAAAATTAATTAGAAGACAGGGCACGAAAGAACTTTTTCTTGTTTAAGAAAAATAAAGACTTATTTAAGATTTGCTATGACACTGTAACTAATAAAAATTTAATTACAAAAAATTTTGAAATTTAATTGCTAAAAAAATTAACTTGGACAAAGTAATAGATACCTTTGCTTCTAGACATCCTAGACGGTAATTCTAAATTAAATGTAATTTAAAGTTTTGTTCGGTTAATAGAAAAATATATCGAAACAGTAAATAACGTATATTTTTGACAACTTATGACAGTTTTTCGATGCGATATTGTTCTCTTAATCGATGGTTATTGTAACAGACCTAGAGTTGTTTTATTTTTTGTTAAATAACATTTATTTATAAAAAAAATATTGGTTTGTAATACATTCTGGTTAAAGTAAGAGGACCTCAGAGTTGTATTATTTTTTGTTAAATAACATTTTTTTATTAACAAAAATATTGCTTTAACACTTTGGGTGCTCACCCTAAAAAATGTAGAACCGGCCTGTGCCCACCCAAATAAAATTGGTATTATTTATTTAGTTTCATGTTAATTAGGAAAATCTGTCTAATTGTAGAGTATTTAAAGGAGAGGATTAGAGACGCTGTGACGTTTTAACTCTGGAAGAAATTTCAAAAAGTTATAAAGAATTGCGTCAAAGACTAGAATTGTACGCTTTGAAGATGATGAATAAATTGAGTAGAATAGTTATTTTCGATTTTTCTCAGAAACTAAAAGAAAATTTGAAAAGGTTAAAACTGAATTGGCCGTTTTGGAATATGAAAAAACTTTTACCAACAGTTAGCTAGTCGTTAAACTCGCAAGATTTGCAATCCAGTCGATGTGGTTGTAACCCAGAACAGGCATTTATTTCTTGTATCCTTCATTTCCACAATAAGACAAATAACAATAGAGTAGTTTAGCTAAATGAATATAAGGACTAATAGAAACAAATGTAATACTGAAATGTGAACAATTGGTAATAAATCGACAGAGTGAGGATTTATTGTGTCGTATTCATCTATTCCTGCAGTTCTCCTGCAATTTCTCTTAGTCCTCGCATCCTGTACGCCCGGAGTCAGGACCGGAAATGCTAAATCCTGCACGTAAGCAGGAAACATCGAGGCTTCCGGCAGCCAGGGATAGATGGCTCTGCGCGTGCGTACCTACTGACATCTATTGTCGGACAAGAGTTACTACATACGAATCGAGGCACACTTATACCTATATATCATTGGTGTTGTTGCTCTGATTCGGATGCGAAATATTTTTAACGTAGGCCCGAAGTATGTACTTAGTATAATTTAGTAAATATTTATTTCGGCTACATGCCATTATCAGGCATTCGAAAAAACTAATCGAATTTTATTAAAATTTATTTCGTGGATATCAAGTATTTTTATTTCATTTATAATTTACCTATAAGATTTCCATTTATCAGTAGATTAAAAATACCACTATGTCCAAGTTGTTCGGAATCCACTATAAACTGTTCCATATAATTTCTAACAATTTGCATAAAATTTTAACAATTTCATGATGTAGCAGCAGTTTACCAATTTTTGCTGGTTTATTTCTTTTTCATTTATATACAGAGTGTCTGTTTTCAGAGGCTAACCATTGGGATCTCGAGAATATAAAGAGATACGAATAAATGTATAGCTCAGTAGATATGAGCAAAAAACTGATTTTAGCCAATTTACTTTTTGACTTATGACTTTCTTGTTACAATTCATATACAAGTTTTTACTTTGCACATTCTACAGAAACTATTTCACAAAGAATTGAGAGACCCTCAAAATTTTTATAGCTCCTACACTTTTCGAGAAATTCATAATCATTTTCAATGTTCATACGGAGCTTGAAGTTGTCTTTAGTACTGTTAAATAGAGATTTTTTTCTCTTTCCAACCGAAAAAACAATTAAAAACCTATTTTCAAATAATTCGTGCAAGCCATTAACGTGCTTCACCCAATACTCAAAGAGTAAAATTAGCAAAATAATAAAATAATTGGAAATTTTTAGTCACGTATCACGTATATTATAAGAAAAAGTAAGAATCGAGGGTTTTGGGCTTTGGAATTTTTCATCTGGTACTAAAAGAAATTCTTCTTCTATCACTACACCGTTGGCCTGTTTCTTCTTCAGCAAAATTTTTATACGAACCAAAAGAAGTTGTAAGAAGTTATTTCAGATTAATATCGACTTGTAGTGAGGTTCCCCTTTTACAGATTATTAAAATGTTAAATTTATACAAAATTTCATTTTCTTTAGATGCATACTTGATGTATCAAATTTATAAGGTCAAATATTATTTTAAAACATAATAGCGTACCGTAAAATAATGTCAGAAAGGAAAGCGGTTACAAATATTGAATGCGGTTCTTAAAATAATATCACAATACCTGTACATACACCAAAATGTAATTGGATTACGAAAACCTCTGAATCCGTACCTGCAACAAACAAACCCAATTAATCCCCCTCTGCATTGCGTTAATCCTTCATTGTATTCAAATATTTCAAACATACAAATACGTATTTCTCGCTCGAAAAAACACAATCTTTAATTTACAATTGTGGAGCGAGACAAAGAACGGTGAAATATTTCCCGTTCGTTAGAGGAGCTTCTGCAGACAAAAGCTCCGGGCTCAGTGGAGCTTTTAAGCTGAGGCGGAGGAAGAAGTGGCATAAAAAGAAAATTAATATCTGTCGCGTCGCAAAACTCTCCGATGTTCTCAGACAACGCCTACTTCGCGACTTCGCCTCACCAGAGTCACACAAATCATATACGAGTGCGAGAATCTCTTATTGTGTCTCATAACCTCTACTTTGGAAGGAGGATCATCCAAGCGAAATGCACACTCATATTGAAAAAAATGTAATAATAAAAAGAAACTAATAACAGTAACTTATAGTCTCAGAAAAAATATATTGAAACTAAATAATTTGGAGCTCGTGATCAAGTGCAGAACTTCTTAAATTTTTTTTTAGGAGAGGGGAGACAAACATGAATTTCAAAAAAAATTAAGAAATAAATCAGGAGTGCAATGTACAAACATCACTGATCTCTATACAGGGTGTTCATTTTACCAGGTACACTATTGTTATCTCGGGTACTTTAAGAGCTGTAAGGTCGGTTAAATTAGCAAACAATTTCTATTTTATAAGACTACTTTAATGAAAATTTTTTTTTTCCACCAGTGGTTCTCAAACTTTCTTATTTTAAATAGGAACCTACTTTTTTATTTGCTTATTCGATTCAGTATTTTTTTCTGAATTCAACGATGTCTATATGTAATATTATGTACTCGTATGTATCATTTGTATTTAAATATGACTATTCAAAAAGTGCTATGGAAGAAACAGAAAATAAATCAGTAAAACAATAGTTAATATTACTGCTGTTAACATTTTCAAGGGTACATTTATTATTTCTACATTTAATTTACTTGTTTTCTTCCATAGCATTTTTTTGAATAGTCATATTTAAAAATGATACAAACATAATTTTACATTTTTTTCAAAAATTTTGTTACATAAGGGTATTAAATACGGATATCGTAGAATTCAGAAATAAAATACTGAATCGAGTAAGTAAATAAAAAAGTAAGTTCCCATTTAAAATAAGAAAGTTTTTTACCTCATATTTTGAGAACCACTGATCGAAAAAAAAATTGTTTCCTTCAGTAAAGTAGTCTTATAAACTAGAAATTGTTTGCTAATTTAACCGACCTTGTAGCTCTTATAGTTCCCGAGATAGCAAAGCAATAATGTACCACTTAAAATGAACACTTTGTATACTTGATATGGCAATAGCATATGAAAAATTGAAGCTTGTGGCGACCATTTTCTTGAGGTCTAAATCTAATTCAATTGGCGCCAAATATAAAAAAGTCATTAGTATCTATAACGAAATATGAGAAATCTTTTTATATTTGGTTTGTTTTAGTTATTTAACTTTGAAGTGTTTAAGGTGCCTATTTATTGGACTGAAAGAATGATGGAAACGACTAAAATATACATTATTTATACAAAAAGATCAACAATCTGTTAACACACAGACAGACATTCAATAGTTTATTCCCTGTGTAGTTACATTTACTGTTCTCTGGCCCTTGATTGGCTAGTTTTTACAATTTTCGATTGTTACTCAACTAGAAACTTCTTGTATAAGTCAGTTGGTTGATAAATGTAAGTAACATTTACGTATGTGTGTGTTTTATCTATGTTTGATGAAAGATGTAAAATATTTTACATGTTTTACTTGATAATATTGTAATACCATTTATGTAAGTCTGTTACCTGAGTTGAATATATATCTGTATATTTGATTATGTTTTGTATGTTATCAGCACCCTGATGAAGAGTGATTTACAGTCGAAACGTTGGTGTATTAGTGGATTTTATTAAATGACTGCAACGCCAAAAAAGACCTTGCTTTTATTAACATCTAGTCGATAACATTTGAAGAGTAAGGCCTTTATTCTAGTTCTTCTCTGTAAAGGGCGTTTTAGACGATCATAAGTTTACATCAATTTCTACAACTTCGTATTGTTCAATGTGATTCTGACACTTTACACATTCAAAGAAATTTGACTGTTCATAGTTCATATGCTATGACATAGAAATTCTCACTTAGAGCATGTCCTAAATTTCAAGGTCGTTTACTTCAAATTTTAGTTAATTCTAGGGATTATGTTGTTATCAAATGTCAAAAGTGAAAAATAAACAAATGTGAAATCATACATCATTGTAATCAACCTATATTTTTCTTTTCTTTATTGATACCCCTACTTTATAAGGGAAAATAGTTCAAAAATTTTGAACGTGTAAAGCGGAGCCATTTGATCAAAGAATATGATGTAAAAATATGACATAAAATAGTTCAATTTCTTTGATCGTGTAAAGCCACCTTAAGTTGTATCCTAGTATCTTTAAATTGAAAAGAATGTTCTTCTTTTTGACAGTTGTTTACTAGGACACATTTGGAACTTAAATTAGGTTTTACACCTCTTTTGCGCTAATTTAAACAACTTTGAATCTCTTACTGTTCTCGAGATTCCAATGGTTAGAATGACCCCGAAATTCTAAGATTTACTGATTAACCTAATTTTTCTGAATATAGAAGCCTAATGTAACTATCCCATTATGTATTTATTAAATTTTCTGCGAAATGTAACAATTATTTTTCTCTAGTTTCGTGCTTTCTATTTCTGGAGTCGTTTGGTCGTATCGAGCCGATGGGAACAGGGTGATACGTTATCTGTAATCTCCATGTTTGTCTTCATCCTCCAAATGGGGATGTGTAGTCAATGGAGCGAAATATGGAACTGGAGAAATTCTGGAGAATGGGCCTCAATGACTTGTTTACTTCTGCTGAATTGATGGGAGAGAATTAATGCAGTTTTTTTGGAAATAGGTCGTCGATTTATTTAGTTAATTTAGTTAATAAGCAACCATAAAAATGTTTTTCTAGGAATTCTAAAGATGTTTAAGTAACTGAAAATGTTTATCTATCTGAATATACGTCAGAAGGTATGTTGCCACATGTGTTAGAATACGTATGTGTAATGCTGGTTACTTTTTAATGTTTACATGTTAAGAAGGAAGATATATTAGTTGTAAATATGAACAATAATAGTTCTTGTCAGTTTTCCAATTCATTAGGTTGGCTTTTTAATGTCTAATATCAAGGCAACAATATTCTTAACGACAAATGCAATAAATTGCTTATCTTTATCGAGCAGAAAGTAGTTGACCTAAGTTCTAAGATATATCTTTCACCTAAGTGTAACTTATTTCGATAGAAAAATAACTCGTAAGTTTCTGACAATGTTTATTATTTGGTTGATTCTCAACGAAGTGTTATAAAATATATGTGTCCAATAGTGGTGTAAATTATTAACATTATACTAATTTCATATATACAGATGTACGTTTAGAAGGTTAATCTTTGGAATCTCGAGAACAGTAAGAGATACGAAGTCCATTAAATTGGGGCAAAGTTATCGCATTAGTTGGCCATTTCAATGATATATTTGTTTTCCCGAAAAAAATGTATAGATTTTTGATTTGTTTTTACAATTGTTTCCAAAGCACACTTCACCGAAATAAATAAAATCAATAATTTTCTAATTTCTTCGTTCATTTTATTTTAATGTACATGTGTTTTATAGCATTGGAAAGAGAAGAAAAATCTGTATTTAATAGTACTAAAGACAACTTTGAGCTCAATATGAAAATCGAAAGTTGATAAGAATTTCTTGAAAAGTGATCGAGCTTCACAAATTTTGAGGATATTGTATAAAGAATAATATATGTAAAAATCTATTTTTTTTGCCTTAGTTTAAGAACAATATTAACTTCAATAAGCATGAAAGAAAAAACTGTAAAAAATGCTGATCATTGCGAATATTGAATATTCATGTTACTAAAAATTACACATGTTAAAGAGGAATGTTCAAGCTTTAATGTAATGTATGAATTTTAAAATTTGAACGCCTACTGTAAAAATTATTGATGTTTATTTCCGACTGACTATAATTATTTCTCGGATAATAATTAATATTCTCGCACAGGAAACATGTTTTTTGGTAAGTTTTACTTGTAATTAAGTGGTGCAAGTTATCTGCCTACAGTCTCTTCAAGGTACTTACAGCTTACAGTAAATTTTGTACCAGTCGGATAATTCTATTTGGATAAAATCTACTCTGGGATTTGAACCCCAGAACGCTAACCAAGTAAGCCACACTAATAATTAATAGGAAAAAAATTGTAATTAATTTTTGTCATGTGGCTGGCAGCCTGAATTCCCTCCCACGCATTTCGATAAGTAGACACGTGTCTCTAACGACATCTGAGCCCTTCTGATCTCTGAGGTGGGGGTGGTTTCCCTCCGGTTCACTGTGCTGAACCTGTTACTGATGTTCCACCCAGGATGCGTATTCACAAACCATACTTTACTGCAGAACATATTTCTATTTCTCTTTTCAGGTGACACAACATTTCCAAATGAACAGGTACATAATTTTACTTGCATTTTAGTGTTTTAGGTAAATAGCCTTTAACCTCGACAATTCATCTACAACTTAAAGTGAGTTCAGAACCATATTTCTATTTCTCTTATATCTCATCTGTGACACAACACTTCTAAATAAACAGGGACATAATTTTCCTTGCATTTTAGTATTTTAGGTTGGTAGCCTTCAGCCTCTTACAATTCTTCTACAACTTAGATACAGTAGTATTTTTTTCGTAAATAGTTGACCAAGCTGAGATCAGTTCAAGTCGAAGAAAAATTATTTTGTTTTACCATTTCTTCGTATTTCTGATATGACACAAACACAATCTTTAAAAATTTTCGTGGAATATTAAAATGTTCCAGTTCTGTAGATAACATTCTGTGAAAGCAAAAAATAATGCGTACTTTTATTGTTGCAGGTTTAAACAATACAATTACCAGATTAAAATCTTATAATTTAACTCTTACTCATACTGGATCTGGCGAGTTAAAACTTGCGAACAATGCCTCATATTTCATTATAAACGACCTATTATAATTACAATGCAAATACTTTTAATGTTTTGACAAAACGAAAGATGAAGGTCTCTTGAAATAACAATTATCTTGAAATAAATTAATAATTGTACTAATTGTTATCATATTTCTGTATCCTTGATATTTTACAGATACAAATTCAATCATTACGATTAATCTGTTTTAAAATAAAAATTTACTTTGGCTTTGAACGAACAAGTAAATGCGTAAGAAAACATTTCTTTGTGTAACTAATTGACTGATATAATCGTTGAGATTGTATCTCTATTCATTTTTGAAATATACTAAAAAAAAAAAAAATTTGAGGTGTAACTTTGAGAACAAAAATATCACGAACGAAAAGAGATAATTAAATTCTATCGATAAAAACCAAAATTTCAATAATGGATGTTTTTTTTGATTATTTCGGCTGTATACGAAAAAAAAACGTTTTATCTTACACATATTGAAAATAAGATTTTCCTGCGTGTGCGTGTACAAGAAAGTAGGCATTTGCCGGTCTAGACCTATAAAATTTCACTATTCTTTCTAAGTCAATATTCAATTCAAGTCAAATCTAACGTTGGATTCCGTAACTCATAACAACTACTAATAATAATTTTACTTATTATTATATCAATTATAAAAAGGAGGCAATGCCGGTCTGGACCTATAAAAATTCACTATTCCCTGGGGAAGAAAAAACTGTTCGTGTGCGGACTAACAGATGGTGTTTAATGCGTCAGAAATAAAAACCAAAATAAAATTCATCAACATACTTTTAAAATATTTTAACGTTATATTACTTTGATACTTACGTTAGATTCTAGATATTTTTATTATACATATTTTGTAAATACTAGATCAGAATTACTAAGCTTATTTATATGTCAAAATAAAATGTTTGATTTTTGTTCGTATTCAGTTTCTAATGTTGCTAACCAATTTCACAAATTTCATTGAGGTTAAGTTAAATGAGAAATTATTCAATATTCTTAAGATGTTTATATTATTTTATTATGTTGTTTTGTTGTGTAAAATAAAATATAGTATGTGCTAGATGGTAGTAAAGTTGTTTTCTGGTATATCGTTTGGACATAAAAACAACAACTTTCCTACCTAGCAGAACAAATAACTATTATCATACTGACTTATCAAAATTACGTGGGATATAATTATGACTTACTTAGCCTGCTTACTTTTGTCTAGATAAACAAAAGTTTAATATCCTGATAACCAATCACAATATTGTAAAAATAGAAATGCGGTACAGTATGAAATAAACTTGTATGATATGTCTGTAATGGGGTAGTGTTTGTGAATACGCATTCCGGCTACCAATTCCCTTGGCAAACGAACTCCCAATCCTCGGCTTCCAAATTTCTCGCATCGGTTTGCGTCTGCTGTCTATTTTCTCAACAGCCTTCTTGATTTTATTAAATTTATTTTATCCTGCTGCTTCGCTCTCCTCTCTTTCTCTGCAAGGAGAGTCTCTCTCTCTCTCTCGTATAACCTATCACGATTTGCGTAAATCCTAGACTGACGTTCTTCATGTTCTTGCCTTTTGGAAGATTAAAATAAGAATAGATGCAGACATTGAAAATGAAAGTATAAAGTTAGAGAAGAAGTTTAGTTCTCATCATTTATCAAGATCAGTTCTTTCACTTTTACGGGAAGCGGTGGTTCAGTTAATTAACACGACTTCGAAATTCAAATTTGCCAAAATAAAAGTATTACAAATAAATAAAAGGATATGTTGTTAGTGTTCGGTTACTGACCCCGTATAATATAACACAAAGGGAAATTTGCTATTTATACCTGCACCAAATACCAGCTAATTAAAATGTAAATTTAGCGTTAAAATTAGAGACTTTTCAATAAATTCCCACGGGATTAAATTCCAGGTTCAATTATTTTCATTGCAAAATTAATATCATTTACGTTGTCCATATTTGTACTATGCCGTATTATGTATAAAATGAATATTGTGTATACATTGTTATTATAATCTGATTTATATTACATTCCTGTTTCATGCTTTAATAATTTTTGAATTTAACAATAGCTTTTTTCTACGAATATTAAGCTATTTGCTTGTTATATGTCTGTTATTGCTACGGATACATATTATATTCTAAACACATTTTCATTAATCACCGGTATGAGAAATGGATTTTTGTTCTTAAAAGTATATTAGAGTGAAATCTTTTATAGAAAATGTTAATTTTGTTATTTACAGGCAGTGTAAGAAGCCGTTCAAAAAATAATACTGCCACTACTGAATAATCTAAGATTTACTTAAAAATTTGGCAAAAATTTTATATTTACAATTAGTTAATAACTATTTCGGTAGGTTTACACTAATTATCTATGTACATATTTTACAAACATATAACATAAAACAACGTAACATAGAAATATGGTTCTATTTATTATAGTCATAACTCATAAGTAATTTAATAGCCCATTTAATCTCTGCTCTAAGAATAGATAGACCACCTTATGCGAGGAGAGATGGACCAGAGAATTTTTATTATTAAATAGATCAATTCAACTGGTAAACAGGAAAAATAATTCGCACATAGAAATGTAAACGATCTAGTTGCTATTCCATGAGTTCTGAAGAACTTTTGTTAAATGGTTAATCAGAGGGTGATGATAATGAAGAAGCAGAGAAGAGTATGAAAACGAATATGTGGGTTGCAAGAAAAAATAAAACAACGATATGACAAATGACAACAATCTGTTAACTAATTCATCTCATAGCCTTGGTCCGTCTCACCTATATAGTGAAGAGCTGGATATTTTTGAACCCGAATAATAGTTATTTATGGTACAAGTGTGTTACATTACAGATAAGTCACGTGGGAAAAGTTTAGCTCACGAGGCCGTTAGGCCGAGTGTGGTATTTTTTCAAGTGACTTAGGTAATTAACACACGTGTGCCATACAACATTTTATCCAACACATTTTAATCATTGATATAAAATACATATAAGATTTTTGACAGATGGAATTTTGAAATGACATTTAGGAACAAAATAGTGTAGAGAAGGTTTTATAACGTAGTTACTATGATACGAACCAAAAAACAGTGAGCTTATATATTTAGCTCACTAGTGACTTATGACCTACTTTATTTATCTAAAGACAGCATACTTATATCGTTATAATTACACGGTGTTGGATAAAATAATTTAAATTTTTTCTTCATTCTTACGTAGCCTAGATTATATGTTGTTATAAATAAATTTTGTTTTTTAAATATTATTCAATATTATAGATTAACAATTAAATTTCCATAAAGTGGTCCATCTTATCCCCACTTACCCTATATGAAAATATATTTAAAAATGCTGTTCATGTATATGTAGGTATTAGAATCCTTTTGAAAAATCTCTTGATTTTGTGATGTATAAATTTAGTCTAGCTGGAATGGAAAGTGCACCACAAGGGACAAGGGATAAGGCACATTTTCGTGGATAAAGAACCACAGCCCACTAGAGGAGGGACCCCATCGTATATAGTGATAGGTATAAGGTGTTTAGTGAATAGCTTGGCTATAGCGTCCGCCGTAATGGATTTGCGTGGGAGGGCCGTCCGGGCCGGAGCTCGGCTGTAACACCCGGACCCGCGGCCCGGGCTTTCCTACAGAGACGCCTCTGGGCTTAGCTCCGGAGCGTACACGCAAACACTACCCCACCACAGACACCAATGAAATATTCAATTAAAGGCAAATCTGGGTAGGATTCCATAACTCATAATAACTACTAATAATAATTGTATTTAGTATTACATTAATTATAAATGTCAAACGTCAAATGTCACCATGGTGGAAATTTAAATTTGTAATGAGTTTAAGACATTCCCACATCAGTGTAAACTTGTAAAGTGTTTGTTATATATGTATAAATATATGTAAGTAGGTATGAACTATAAACAACCATTACTGTTGTAGAATAGCAAGTATACTTAGTAGTTGATATTTGCAATTAATATTATACCCCTGCACTGTTTCTTATAAACCATAAATGTTAATTACTCATTTCTAGGTGTTGATAAAATTTGTGTGACAAACATAACGAATTTTTCTTTCGATACAGGTATCAATAGCACTCTTCTGATATTTTTTAAATATCAGTACATTTAAGTTTTAACCAACAACTATAAAAAATTAATTTATTTAACCAAATACAAATGTTTCTTCTTGATTAAAATTAAAACACGTCACTAATTTTTTTATTACTTCTGGGAAAAAAGGGTTCCTGATCTATTTTTTCTTGATGCCCAAAATGATAAAAAATGGACCATTTAATTTTATTGTAAAACATAAAAGAATAAATTATTTTTACGTTTTGTAAAAAAATAATATATTATTGTTCCATGAGTTGTTTTTTATCTGTCAATATGAGAATCATATTTATAGTATACAATTTCAGGAAACAATTTCACGATCTCTGTGATTCTAGTGGAGCAAATATACAGAAAAAAACTGGCAAAAATACAAGTATTTTTTAAATTGAAATTATATTTTTATAAGCCAAACTATTAACCAGACGCTAATTACTAACACATTAACATATCTTAACCCCAAATCAACTAATTTCACCTCCCGCTCCGCCCGTATGTACGGTTTGAGAACTTGCCTCCCGGTATTGATCGTTAAAGCAGCACTGCGCATCCCTGTCGCCACCCACTCTCCCGCGGGCTATCCCGGCCGCTCCCCTTTAATCCCGTTCAGTGCTAGCACTTGTTCCCGGTCGCAGTAGGCCGCGCTAAATGTAGGTGAGCCACCAGCAGGACCAGTTAAAGCAGGATGGAGATGGTGGAGAGTTGGTGGGTTGTGGATCCAGTATTGGGAATTGGGTGTGACAGGAGCAGAAAGGATAATAATGATGTATTAGGACACTTTAACTATAATGGAGATGGAAGAAAGTTGTTGGGTTGTGAACCCAGTATTGGGTACTGGGTGTGGCAGGAGGATCAGAAAGGACAATAATGATGTGTTAGGCCACTTTACAATAAATTAGAGTGAGTCATGTATAACAACGTCGATTTTAACAACGAAATTACATGGTGATTTAATGAGTTTTGTCAAGAGGACATATTTTAAAATGGAGATGGTGGAAAGTTGGTGGGTTGTGGACCCAGTATTGGGTATTGGGTGTGACAAGAGGATCAGAAAGGACAATAATGATGTATTAAGACACTTTAACTACAATAAATTTACAGTAAGTAATTTATAACACCGTCGCTTGTAACCACGAAAATGCATTTTATTGGTAGGTCTTCGGTGTGAAGTAAAGGGGTTTGCAAAAAAGAGGACGCCTTTAAAGAAATTTATATTGCAAATTAAAATTTAAATGAAATGGAGTGTATGATGTAAAATTATTATAAATTAATTCGTATTTATAAGAGAAATTCAAAAATAAAAAGAGGGCGTGCCCTGTGGCTGCTTGTGATTTAGTAACCAGAACGTACTACAGAGTCTAACTTCACTGTAATGCTAGCATCTATACTGCTACCTAGTTTCTGTCCCTTGTAAGAAGTAAGAACATTTTTTTTTAAATTTATTACGACAATTTTAAGTCACAAAATAATACAAAGAAAAACATATTACATCACCATAATAATAATAATAATAATAACAAAAATTCTGAATCACACCAATACAATATTTTTAAAGATATTTCACATTTTCTATAGTAATTTACTTACTTCAATAAAGATTTTATACTATATTTTAAAATAATTTTGCTATTACATTTTTTCAAATGATATGTTGTATTGTATTTCCCGCTCAGTCACCGAGAGAGTGTTGCTACTGTTTATTTATTTACATTATACTTTGAATCTTTTTGTATTTCTAGTCTTAATCTGCGCTCTGGGTGCCCCTATGGCTCTGCTCTAAATACGGCACTGATGAATACGAAAATAACCATTACCTTGTCCAAATAACAGTTTGTTCAACACTGGCGAAGACAGATGACGTCAGAGGCCAACATTTTCATTTTAAAAATTGATATCTCGCTTACTACGACATATTTTTTAGTCGCGTTTCTATTACTAAGCTTAATTCACTCTGTTCTTTCAGAAAAAAAAAATTAAGACCTCATTCTCACAGTTGTCACTCATTATGATAATAAATGTCAAAAATTTAATATAAAATTATTGTTTTTCTATAGTACCTTTTCCGTTTATAAACTTATAATTTTAACCAATCACAGAACTAGAACCGTAGTCCCTATACTAACCTTTACTCTTAACTTAACGTGAACAGAGTAGTTATTTTTCTCTCTACTATCGTTCGGGTAATGACGTCACGATATCTCTTTATTCATTTAATTCTCGCATATTAAGTATAACCAAATGAGTCATTGCTGCCCGTATTAAAATACTTTCTACTTCTAGTTCACTTTAAAAAAAAATCATGAAATTACCCATTTTTTACTTTTCATTCCCATTTTTCTGATACTTCATACCTGCCATTTGTTTATTCATTTTTGATTATTTATTTCCTCTTTTGTTTGTCGTAAAAGTCACAAATGACGCCATTAATACTTAATGAAACGAAAGAAACAAAAACGAATTGATTCTTAATATGAAAACTTCGATTTCCAAGCCCTAATGTAAAATCAATGACACCCTGATGATACACATTCAATACTCTGCCTTCTTTCACATACTGAAAAATGTTCATTCATTTTTATGTCAGTGTTGCTATACACGTAGGTATTAGGGTTGAAAAAACACAGATTTTATATAAAAAGCCCAACCCGCCTGTTTTTTTTAGTTTACTTGGATATTTCGGGTTTTTTTATTTTTTTGTTTTCAATTGTTTTTAATAAAAATATTATTTTCTTTGTCTTGTATCAAAGAAGTTGTAAAAAAATATATAAATATTTAAGGCGAGAAAATATGAAAACAGGAAACAAAGATTAAAAATTAGTTTAACTAGATTTTTTTATTTAAAGATAGAATTAGTGTGATAAGAACACAGAACTTGACGTTTGTTTTTTCATGGCAACTGCTATTTTCAGGTAAAAGTATACAACATTAGCACTAATATAGCGGTTTTATTTTTTAACTAAAAATTATCTTTAAACATATCATTGGATTTATAATTTTATGTAGATTCCAAATAAGTGAAAATATATAGAGCGTTCTATATAAAATAACATAGTCTTGTAAAATAGAAATTGTTTGCTAATTTAACCGTCCTCGTAACTCTTATAGTTCTCGAGATAGCAATGGTGACCCAAACTGGGTTTGATATATGGATTTAATGAGGTTTTTTGAGTGATTTTTTGGGGTCGGGTAAAATTATAATAAACCTAGTAGGTATAATTCTAATATTAGGTATATACCTAAAGTGAATAAATTAAAGTACGTAATAATATTTTCAAAATCATATCACTTAAGGGGCACTCATGTCTTGTGTGGAGAATGCATCACTCGGTGTGTAGGTTTTTATCTGGACAAATACATATTTTTTTCTGAACTAATATCGCTAATCTTTATAGACGCAAGTATATTATTTAAACTAATTAAAATTAGAGAGTGATTATAAAAAAAAATATATGTAGAATGAAGAATTAAAATGTTAAAAATGAAATACAATAAGAAAAGAAATATGGATATCTTTAGAATTATATGTTTGCGTCTAAAATATTTGTTTTCTAGTGTTTATATTTAGATTATTTTTAATGTACACATTACATAACATTTAGATACCCAAATCTAAAAATACAAACACGTATTCAGTCTATCTCCTTTAAGCTAAATTTTCCCCAATTTCAACTTAATTTCTTTTCCCATATTGCTCCCCATCCCCAAAAACCTATTTCTGCTTTTATAATCAATTACCACCCTTCAAAATCAAAATATTCCTGAGAATATTCAAATTTCCATTGAAAGGTTTTGCAGGTTATGTATGGGCAGTGCAGCTTTAAGTTGGCAGCAGTGAAGAGGGGAATGGGCGGACAGGGGGGACTAGGGAGGAGAGAGAGAGAGAGACGGAGAATGGTTTAGTGGGTGCTCGCAGAACTGAAAACAGAAAATTTCAGTAGGGAAGGGATTTTCAGGATAAATAATCAGTGGTATAATACCGAAACATTCTTCCGACAAAAAATTTCGTAGTGTAGATTTTGCATTTTTTAGGTTCAATAACTATAACTTTGTTTATTCATATATTTTTTAAAATGGGGTATGTGACCATAACTGAATTTCAATATACTGAAACAGAATTGACTTTTGAAAAATAATATCTTACATTTCAAAGATTTATATTTACATTAATTATTTTCTTTATAAACACGTGATCGTGAATACACGGATGACGATCTTATAACATGAACAACTTAACTCTCGTTAATATGAACACAGTAGGTATAGGCACAGCTTGTGAATATAATTTTTAATTATCTTTACAAAATATGACTAAATTTAAACAACATTTTATTAGCTCTTATGTGTAAAAATATACTTTGACTTCAACATTAGTGCTAGTGTAATCTTTATATCCAAAAAAATATGGGCTGCGAAATAATTTATTTGCAATATACAGGATGTTCATTTCAAATGGGTCACCAATGCTATCTCGAAAACTATAAGAGCTACGAGGTCGGTTAAATTAGCAAACAATTTATATTTTACAACACTAGAAAATGAGACAAACTATTTTTAAACCAGTGGTTCTCAAGATATGTGACCCACCTTTCTTATTTTAAATGAATCAATCTGCATATTTTTACATATTTGGAATCTACATTTCAATGGTATGTTTAAAGTTAATTCTTAGCATTAATAGCAGTTCAAAGAAAAGCTTTTCTGCAATAGTTTGTTCTTCCTTGTACGAAGTAAAGGAAGTATAGTAATCACGAAAAATTTCGGTTTTTCAGGTTTCAACGGAAATATCCATTTTGACCATGTACAAAAAAGTAATTCAATTACAAAATTTATTAATATTAGTGAAAAAGAAAATAGTTTAATATGTTACGAATTTAATAATCAAGTAAATAAAGATAAAACAACAACGAATATTACAGTTGACAGTGACACCAGTCAGTCAAACAGTAAATATTTTGACAATGCAGCATATAACAATGACGATGAAGTAAATGTTGAATCTTTTGTATTTGTAAGTTGTATACCTGGTGAAGTTAGTTTTCCACATCCTTCTGAGCGACTAATTCGCAAAAAAGAACCACCAGTTTGGCATATAGAAATTATTTTATAAAATATTAATATCAGTTATTATTTGTATTATATTTTAGATACATCTCCTTAGCATTTAAATTCTATAATGCTTAAAGAAGGGGATGTTGTATTAATTAGCAGTTAGTTAGCTTTCTATGAACAATAGTTGTCATGAAAAAAAAACAATGATTGTACATAGATTCATTCACTGAATAAACATTTACCAAAAGATTGTGTTTAATTTACTTCACTCGATAACTACTTTTAAGTGAAATAAGTTCAAATGAAGTGCACAAAAAATGTATATAATTTAGCGTACAAGAAAATCATGTGGTGTCCACATCAAATTTTTTCAAAAATGTTTAAAAAAATAAATGAATACTACCTATGAAAGAAATAGAAGTTTAAAACATCTTGTAAGTAATAGAAAACAAAAATTGTAAAAATAATAAATTACAATTTTCAAATCATAGGCAAATACAAAATAAAAATTTAAAGATGCACATGAGATTAAAAAAAGCATGAATGATATATTTACGAGAGTAATTGGAACAAGTAATGTGTATAATTTAGCGTACAAGGAAGTCATGTGGTGTCCACATCAGATGTTTTGTTCAAAAAAAAATAAGTACCTATGAAAGAAATAGAAGTTTAAACATCTTGTAAGTATTAGAAAACAAAATTTGTAGAAATAATAAATTAGAATTTTTAAATCAAGACAAATACAAAATAGGAATCTAGAGATGCACATCCGATTAAGAAAAGCATGGATGATATATTTATGAGAGTAATTGGAACAAGTAACGGACAGCGCAGAGCGTCAATGGAGGTTAAAACAGTAAATTAAAACAGTACGTGCCTAATTTGTAAATGAGTTCTTTGGAAGTTTTCTTGAACTTGACATTCTTTAGCATCTTACAAGTACAACCTTTGTTTCCAATTACCAAACAGAAACAAATTATTATACGACACTCAAACCGCAATTATCAACAAACACTTTTGTTTTTCTTTTCAAAATAAACAAACAAATTATTGCAATAGGCTTCGTGGTCTCAATTCGACTCCTGCTTTTTTATACCATGTTTATTTTTTTTATTTCGTTATCATTAGAATAAAGAACACGAAGTTTTACAAAATCTTCCACTTTTTGAGTTAAAAATAGATTTAAGGTACATAACCATTGTTTGAAACTATTTAAGTATGTAGATCTTGAGAACTGTAAGAGATAAATCAGTTAAAGTAGACAAAAGTTGTATGTCTTATAGTTAATTAAATTCAAATATATCATTGGATTTGTAATTTTATTTAGATTCCAAATATATAGACTGTTCCATTTAAAATAAGAAAGTTATTTGCTAATTTAATCGACTTCGTAGCTCTTACAGTTCTCGAGATAACAATGGTGGCCCATTTAAAATGAACACCGGATTTTATATCGTCGAAAATAAAAAAAATACTGTTTAACGGCCTCACAGGCTACTTTGAGATTCATATTAAAATTGAAAGTTGGTATCAATTCTCGAAAACGGTATGAAAAATAAAAATTTTAAATACTGCAGTGAATTCGTAGTTAAAAGGTGCCTGAGTAATATGCAAGTTAAAATATTTTTTGTATTGAAATAAAAAAAATTGAGAAATTTATATTTTTGTTTATATCTGGTCACCTATACATTTTCTAGGAAAAACAAAAGCATGTATAAAGTGATATCCACATGAGGCAACTTTTGTCTAATTTAACCAACATTGTATCTCTTATAGTTCTCGAGATTTCCATGCTTAAACAGTTTTATTGATCACCCTGTTTAACTATTAACTCCTACAAAAAAAAAAGTTGGAAATGAAATATATTTGGTTTTGTTTTATAAATGGTAGGTAATAAGACTTGTGTTCCAATCTCGTCTCGTCTCGTAGGTTATAATTTGCTATGCAGAATGTAATCTGGAATGGTATCGGGATTGGAGTGGCGAATTACGTTTGTGGCGATAGGCGAATGTTCGGTTGGTTTTCGTGAAGACAGCCGAGGGTGCAAACAAGGTCAACGACCGCCGATGCACTTTTGTTATGCGGGAGAATCGCTCTCAAGATCACGACGTCGGCTTCGTTTCGGATACCACAGTGTACTTCTCCTCAACAATATTTATTTCACTTTTAAATTCTTAACATTTGATTTACAATACCATTACCCACATATGAAAGAAAAAAATATTTGCCTGTAATTTATTTGTAAAATTTTATATGTATTGTTAATTTGTAAATCAGTGCATCTGAACATATTCGAAATCATGAAACGATTGTCATATTAATAAAAAAAAATGTGGGAAAACCAAATTTATGCAATTTATTAAAGAAACTGTGAAGAAAGAATCCAGTTATATATCCCTGATTACTCTTCCAATGCATTCTAACATGTACAGATTTAGAACTATATATCTCAGGTCTTTCCGTTCGATAAGGATAAGCAATTATGAACCGAAAGTGTATTTAGGTATTGCAGATCTAATTTTAGGAATTTAATAATATAAAAGTCAAAGAAATGACGAAAACTTATAGGAGTAACTATAGTTGTCTTAAATATATGATAAAGTATTATTTTACAAAATAAACCACGGACCACATAATATTAATGAGTTTAGCACTAGGTATTATGTTTATTTACAATACTTAATGAATTTATAAATTCACATTCAGAACCAAATTATTCCAAGTCTCAATTTCAATTTCTACTTCGTAGTTCAGCTTAAACTGTTGTACTGTAATACAAGCGTTCACAACTACATAATTTCACTTTCCAACTTGTAATTTCATTTCAAACCTGGCAATCTCCAAGCTTTCTACTTCCACTTCGAATGTGATGCATGCGCATATGGATGTAAATGTGCCATTTTGACATATTTAGCTTTTCTTCAGTTTACATTAGATATAAGATGTTAAGTTATACGGCTGCACACACAATTATAAATGATATCAAAAAGAAACATCGAAGAAAACGTTGGTGGGTTCGACTTGTTAATACTAACAAAATGAAGTAAGGTTATTTTAATAAAATTTTACCAGAAATTAGACTAGGAGATCTAAAAATGCTCTTTAAGTACAAACTCGTGAACTTTGATTAGTTTGATAAACTGTTGTCAATTTTAGAACCACTTACAGCAACAAACAATCATAAGGAATGTACCAAATTAAGTAGTAGTTGTGCACACTTCTAATTGGAAGTCGAAATTGCAAACAGAAAGTGGAAATGGAAATTACTAATTACATGGTTCTGAACGCAGCATTCGTGTTTCTAATATTTTGTAATTTTAAAAAAATTTTAACTCGCTTATTTATTTATTTAGTCGTCAATAGAAATAGGAAATAAATTGCACTAAATCGTGTTTGCGAGTTATTTTAAATCTGACAATCCTAGAGATTAATGGTGCAGCGAATCAGAAATTAACGCACATTTTGAATTACATTGCCCAAACTCTGACTTGAGTATCTCTATATCTATATAGCGTGTTTCGACTCTCTGAGCGGATTGTGAGATCTAGGGTTCAACTCCTTGTGACGACAAACCTCTAACCAAAAATAAATACCGCTGTGTCCGATTGGTCCAGAACCCACTATTCTATAAGCTGTACGTCCACTAAAGTGTTACTGGACTTCGGTCTGTTGAAATGTAGTGTAGTAGTAAATTAAATAAATAAACAACACTTGGTCATTCCATCCACTAAACCAAGATTTCCATTAAACCAACCCATTCGAAGCAACGCACTATCAGTCCCCCATATACGGTAACGGCCCATTATAAGGCAGGAGAGTAATTCCCGTAGATAGTGCAGGGTGTAATGACACCTGTCCGGAGATCCAGGCGTCAGCTGATCGTGTCCCGGAAACCCGCTTCCGGTCTCCCGCTTCCCGGCCGTTGCCATGGCAACGCACAACCCTTCCGCAGGGAGATACTCCTGCCGCGGCTCCTGCTGCAGACGCAGGAATGGCCGAGTTATGACATCGGAAGACCAGTGAAAGTGGAGTATAAATACGTACGATGCACATCGTACCAAATCGGAATAGATCAACCACTTCTCCTTTACTAATAATAAATTATGTTTAAATATTTTTATTAATTGTATTTACTACAATTAATTACACGCTTCTCAAATTCAGCGAAGAATATTTTATACGTTAAGCAACACATAAGGAAAAATGACCTCCACATTTGTTTTTACAATGCCTTCTTTATTAAACATCCAAGTAAGGATTTTAAAATAATTTTCAAAAATACTCCTGAAAATGAACTAAATCAAGTTGTTCATTTAATTCCACAACATCTAAATATACAATTTTTATTTTTGTAAATAATCATGATCTACGACACAACATTTCTTGATATAACAGAACATCAAGTACCGAAGGTATTTTCATTATATCTATATAAATAGTTGGCATTTCGCCTTGACTCATACTTGAGTAAGCCTTAAGTAAGAAAAATTATTTCAGTCAAGTTTCGATCAATCTTAAGCATTAAGAATTAATATTTTGACGTCACCCGGGTGAAGCTAGTAACACTACCCCTTTTAGATGGCATTATTAGTACTTTAATTTCTGGGGGGAAAATAATAACTTTTAATTTTAATTTTATTTTTGTTTTAAATATAAAATAAAGTAAGCTGGGTAAACAATGTTAAACAGTAAAATACAAAATTTTGGTTCTTATAAGTGAAATTCGAGTTATGCCAAAATCAAAATTATTTACTCTGGTGAACATCTAATGTCTGTATTCATAGTCATAGCCTACTCCGATCGTACTCGTCTTTGAATACGTGACCTGATTCATAATTGAAACGTAAATTCTCTATGAAGTATAATCTCAAAGTAGAGATTTGTAGGAATTTTGTTTATTGCGTTGGGATTATTTGTAAATTAGACAATTTGACAGCAAACATCATATTAAAAATAAAATAATAGCTCACAGAATGGTATCATATTCAATACAAGAGAAGTTATTTTTAATTAATTTAGAGGGCAAGTTCAAAATATATTTGGAAAATGAGCAATTCAACAAAATTTGTGAATATTGCTATTATGATATTTAGAAAATTTTATTTGTTCCTGTAGCATAGTACCTATATTAGGCTCAATAATATTTGTATTACTGGAAACATTATATAGCATGTTATTTATTATTACTAGTCTAGGTGCTGTTCCTTAATAGTTATTTATGATATAAGTGGTAAAGGTGACATTTTGTGAGTGAGTGGGGAAGCTTGTGAAACGAGGCGAAGCCGAGTGTAACAAACCCCACGAACGAATTCCGATTTTAAACAATGAGCCCTTTAAATTTGTTGACTTTCCCCATCTCTAATTTTCGTTTTTCTGTCTTACTGTCGCTTCTGTATAAACCTATTTTGTGCTATTACTATCAATTAACAGCATTTGTTTTTCTTTTTTTATTTCTAAAAACAATTTTGATCGGAGGATAATTAAATGAATATGTTGAAAGGGCATTAATGTATGTATGATGCTAGCAACTCCCTTTATTGTAGTCTTGGTTGGTGCAAGCCGCTGGTAAGCCTGGTTAGCGCTAAGTCTGCTCGCATATGCCTTGGCAGAGGACAAATGAACGTGGCGGGATTAGGATAATGGACGGAGTGTGCGTGGCGTGCATTTAGCCCGCGTTAATGGACGCTAATCCAAATGGATCTCGTTCTAATTGGAATCCAATTAGATGCATGCTTTTTCACCAATAACAACCAGGATAACATAGAATCGTCTCGAGACTCCATCACTCTACTTAATAAGTGCTTGTATTACTTACTAATTATACTATAATCGTAGGAGTTGAATATTCTTACCTGCAACAAGAAAAAAATGTTAGGAATAGAATTAGAGACATAAGTAGATTACAAATTTGGGTAAGAACAAAAAATAAACGCAAATAATAGTATATTGTGTTATTAAGAGTAAAAGTGATACTTTGTTTGGCGAACATGGAAGTTTGCACGACGAGCAAAGCGAGTCGGACAATTGCATGCGAGGCACACAAAGACACTTTTACTCTGAATAACACATTCTATTTTTTCTTCTAACGTATAAATTTTAAAAATTAATTACTATTTGACGTTTAATATGTAGGTTACATGTCAATTATTCATAATTTTTAGTAACTTTATTCTTAGGTTATCTAGTTTTTATAGTGACATTTAAGGCGATATTACAGATTTCTATTGTACTTTTCTATAAATATTTGTCAAAGGTTATGAAAATAATGAAGTTTATATTTTTGAAATGTAGTAACATTAATATATCAAAGTCTCTCATATAGAAGTACAAAAAATATATATTTATTAAAAAAAAATTATACAATTTTGGTAGTCAAAATGGAGACATATCTTTTTTTAAACAAGATTTATGTTATTATTATTAAAAGAATGTGTTACAAAAAATAACAAGTAAGACTTTCATACATTATCATCTTTTATTGTTCTAGTTGAAAAAATTAAGGTTGATAACTAATGCACTTCGACGCAGTTACGTTTGTCCTATATAAGCAGAAATTTTTCTGCTTATAGCTAATCTTAATGAAACTTCCGGTCTCCTTAATTTATACATTGAATATGTTATCTTGGCTTGCCTTTTAAAATAGACGAATGACATTTCACCACTGTCTGCAGCAGAGTTATTTCTGCTTATCTCAGCTCGCTTTTATGCATGATCAATTTTACACTTTCTTTTACATTTGATACAAATTAGAAGTTTCAGAAATATGATTCTGCAGAATATAATTTTATATTTATTGGCTTATATTATCGCAGACTAAGTTACCTATTTGGCATAACTCATGACCAAGCAGAGCTTACCCTGACCGCTTGCCATTGAATAGAATTCTAATTCACATACTTAAGAAACTAGACCACTTATTTTTTACTATTCTAAAACTATATTACTTACATCGGTCTCCGAAGAATATAATGAATTTCATTAAAAAGAAATCAAGAAAATTTAAAGATATTTGTGGCTAAACTTGGAACATTTTAAATATGTTTTGTTGCTATAATATATGGTTACCTTGACAACGACCTTGCCTCATAATTTACTGCATATTACTCATATCAAGTCTGCTGTATGTACCGATAAATAAACAATAAAAATTAGCCTATAAATCTTATCTGCAATTCTTTATTAAGTTTGTTACATTATCGGTCATAACCTAATTCTTATCTATATCAATAAAAATAAGCACTTTCATTCTATAATTAGTCATATTTTGGCTAAAATTATATATATATATATATATATATATATATATATATATATATATATATATAATTTATTTAAGCAACGTGAACGATTTGCGTGAAACTGAAGAGAAAACCAGAACGTTTGAAAAGTTGGAAGCGCATGGAAATTGAATGGAAAAAGTTAAATGGATACGTACATTGGATGAATACTCTGATTGAATTTCTTTCTGATGTAGCAATTCCCCAACAAATTTATGTTAGATATTAATTTATTTTTCGCTTCCAGATGCGAAATGCAGATGCATCTCAAAATATTTCAATTCATATCGGAAATAAAGTAATAAGTCCTTGAATTAAGATTTTTACAAAAGTTTTCATTACTTGATTAATTTTGACATGTTTCTAGCAAATAGACTTATGCACAGTTAATGCAACAAACTTTAAATTTTAAGCAATATTTAAACAAAATAATGCTAATCGACCTTTTATTCCGATGTGATATTGTGCATTTAATGGAAATTTAAAATTTAAGTAATATTGATACAATCGAGAGACAAGAACATAATTTAATATTTTACAAATTCGTACATTAAGACCCGATTAAATAAGCATACTTAAATTTAGCACATTAAATTTGTATTCTCGAACACCATTTGCAAATAGAAACGTATACTTATATTTGCACTATTCGCAAATGGAAAAATCTGATTTGTTAAACACAATTATACTTCTCGCCACTGTAGTAAAATATTCCATAAAAAAATCTGTAGTATATTTAATAATTAGTTTTAAAACTAGTTTGTTCAGAATATTTTTAATTCAATTCATACCTTAATTTTTTTTTATTATTACAAGCAAATGTTTACTTTTATTATTTATTATTATAATAAGAAGCAATAGTGGTTAGTTTTTATATTTTATGACTTACATAGTGAAATTTGATTATGATCACATACTCCATTAGTTTAAAACTACTAAAGTACTAATTAAATAATTGTGTATGTAAGGCACAAAAAATTTGGACATTTTTTTAAGTAAATCTTGGATTATTCAGTGTTGACTACATTAATTTTCAAGCGGCTACTTACACTGTCTCTAAACAAAAAAATTAATAGGAATGGGAACTTCTTGACTGGTGGATGTATGAACGAAAATAAACCTTCTGGAGTTCAGTCACTTTATTGGGATTTACTAGGTCTCCTACCGGTTTCGACCCCTCTTGGGTCTTCCTCAGGGAGTGTAATTAATATTAATAATAGAGAAATATCACTCCAATATACTTTTAAAACCAAATTCCATTTCTCCTTCCGGTCCATCCCTCCCCTACTTATCCATTAAAATTTTTAATAAAAATTGTCCAAAAAAAAGTTCAATGTCCAGCATTGTTTACTACTGCCCGTCCATTTACATTTTATAAAATTCTGAAATGTACCCTTTACATTATTTTATGCAAATTTTTTCACGTGGTGATTTTTTGCGTGAGTTTTTCAGTGTCGTATTGTGTATTTTGCGTCCCAAACTAACAGAGATTTTATTTTTGTTTGGAAAGCACACCAGGTATATATACAACGACAACGTGTGCTCTGTACACCGCTGTATAGGAATACGAGAGAAGAGACGGATATTGAAGCAGACTGCTTGGGTGACGTGCACATATTGCATGAGAAGTGGAAATTTATTTTCTTCACTTGATACCACGGCAGCTCAGATACTGAACTATGAGCTATGATTTCTCAGGAATGGCAAAGTGAATGCCGAACGAAGACTGCAAGTGAACAGTTGCAAAATAAAACAAATAAATGTATAGCGTTATGTATAGTTCTTATAAGAGATATTTGAAATTTATTATAAAATAAACTGATTGCTCCTTATAGTTTTATGGGAAGGATTCTCCAATAATAATATATACAGGGTGTCATTGAAATGAGGCGTATACTTTTTATCCTACACATATGTTATATTGCTCGACATTGTACCTTGCACACTTTCAATCTTGCATACCTTTTATCATGCACACTTTTAATTCGCGAAAAAAAATATCTTACACACATTTTATCTTCCAAATCATATTATCATCCATAGATTTTATCTTCCACTCATTTTATGTTCCACACATTTTTTCTTTTACAAATTTTATCTTCAGAAAAATTTAATATTGGATATTTCATCTAATTATAAATATGTTGCATGGGCAATAAAATGAATGGCAGGTACAATTACAATATTTTAAAGTTCAAACATTGGCGAAGTTAAAATGTGTGGAAAATAAATTTATGAAAGATAAAATGTGTGGATAATAAAATGTGTGAAAGATAAAATGTGCGTAAGATAACTTTTCTTCGCAGATTAAAAGTGTGCACGATATAAGTTGTGTAAGATAATGTTTGAAAGATGCAATGTCGACCAATATAACATATGTGGAGGATAAAATGTATACGCCCCATCAAAATGCTCATCTTCGATACCTCCCTTGTCGTTAAAAATACAGCATAAATTTATTAACAGAATTTATTCGGCCACTCAAAGCACGGCAAAAAAAGATATTCATTTTTTTTACCATATAGTTGTGTTCTAATTTTCTTGTATAACATAATAAACTTATTGCAGATAAAACTAATATATCTGTTATATCATGCTACATTAATAATTATATAATACTATACTATTATGGTTTACTAGGTATAATAATTATTACCATACATAGTGTACTCAAAAATAAAAATATAAGTAAAATATTCATGTTACTGTGTGATACAGTTACAGTTACTATACTAATATAGTATTTAAAAAGTACAATATAGTAGCAGTGTTTAAAACAAAAAATATTGTTAATTTTTACCATACTGTATAGGAATTGTGATTGTACAGTGCAGTATACACTACAGTGACGCTTACGGCTTTCACGGGGGTTACATTAATCGTAGTTTTACGTAACTTAATTCTTTGTATGCCCAGCCATGGAAACAATAAATATGGAAAATATATTCAAACAGTGGGGTTTAGCTCATTCTTTACCAGAATTCGAAAGTAAGTAAATAAGATTTTGTTTATATTTAAATAATTATAAGTGTTTTTGTAAAAAAAATAACACTATAACCTCAAAAAAATATTTTCTTGAATATTTATTTTATGAATTATCAAGAGATAGAGAGAATTAAATTATGATTTTCTTTTAGAGTAGGCATTGATAATATTGAGACATTGTTGTTAATCAACAATGCTCAATTAAAAGAGTTATTACCTAAAATATCGTACCAGATTAAATACGAAAAAGGTAAAGAAAAATTTATTATAATGAATTCTATACCATTTACTGGAGAAAACTTTATTACACCTGTCGAACTGTCCCAAACAAGTGAAGATTTGTGTACAACGCCGTCGTCGTCATCATCGACGACTATTTCTTTACATTCGTCGCTACCGTCGTCAAATGATTCTCTCATGGAAGGTAGATATATTGTTTATTAATAATTTTTTAAAAAAATATTCAATATTATTTTCAATCATCTAGAAAACGTAATTAATAATAATTTAAAAAGGTTGTTAGAAGGAGATGTGGATTTTAAACCTATGTAGATACGTACATCTATGAGTTTATTATATTCAATATGTTGTAACACTTGAAAATGGCAATTAGAACTAATTGATAGAAACAACTTTTCTTAGTTCAAATTTTTTATTTGGAGCCCCAGTTCCTAGTTATTGGCGTTATTCGGTATTTCGAAAAATCGTCATTACTCCCTTATTTTAAGGATTATATAAAAAAACTTTCAACATTTTCTTTCGGTTCTCTAAAACATTTGTATTTCAAATAATTTTCTATTTTATCAAATATTATGAGTAAAACGGCGACCGATCAAAAATTTCAAAACAAGATTATGTTGAAAACCACTTTGAAATTAAAATTTTTGATCGGTCGCCATTTTGTAATTTGACAAAAAAATGTTTTAGACAGTCGAAAATAAATGCTGAAAGTTTTTGTATTTTTTAAATATTCCCCGAAATAAGGAAGTAATAACGATTTTTCGAAAAACAAAAAAAAACACCAATAACCATTAACTGGAGCTCCAAATAAATATTTTGAAACAAGAAAAGTTGTTTGTTTCAATGAGTTCTAACTGCCGTTTTCGGGTGTTACAACTATATTATATATATTCTATGTACTTTTTATAAGAATAATCGTTTTGTGTTTAAAGGACTGATACATGTATTTTTTTATACAGACATAATATGCAAGATTATAATATTTTTATATTAAAAAAAAAGTATAAACTTTAATTTGTTTTACTTTTTTTCCTCATTATTTAATACTATAATTATAGTTTAGGTAGATTACAGGTAAGTACCTATATTATACACGATCAGAATATTATGGTATTACAAAATAATACAATCTGGTAATTAATACAATTGATTAGTAGCTACCATACTAAATTAAAAAAAAACAATCTTGTAGGATAAGTAAAACAACAGTATACTGTATATAATACCATTAAAAACCTTTGTAATTACACTATCCCAGTATGGTACATAGAACAATTTTCGCTCTGTATCTGTAACTATACTTTTTGTTGAGAAAAATACTAAATATTTATGGTTACTATTACAATACTGATGATACTATATTAGTATGGTATTCCATACAATTAAATATGTTTGTCACGTATATGACATTACAGTATGGTATATTGTAACAGAATTCTGTTATTATTAGCAATACATTTTTTCCCGTGAGAGCATAACGTAAAATAATTTTCACATATACAGGCTGTTGCATTACGGCTCGGCGAGAATTATTTACCTTTTTTTTAAATGGAACACCTTATATATTTTTATTTTTTTTTCAATTGTATTTTATTTTCCTATATAGACATATGAATTTTGTTTTAGTTTTCCGCGGCGTTGCCAAGTTATTCCGTTGATTCTCTAAAAAAAGATTAAATACAAGCACAATGTAATTACACAGGGTGTTCAATAAAGCGAATCAAATTTACTCAATTTCAAATTACTAGAACTTGTCATTTTCAAATGGAATACCCTATATTTTATAATTAATTTAGGTGTCTTTTTGTATTATCTTCAAATATTATTAAGGGTATCCTATGCCTAAAACAAATAATTTCGGAAATGTTTTATTAAACACTCTGAATAATTATATTTAAGAAAATTATGCGCTAACCTAAGAGTATTGTTACAGTTGTACAGAAAAAAAATCTTAATTTTTACTATTAAAATAACTGCAGTACATTTTTATAAAGCAATGCGTGTATTTGGTCTTTGACAAAACGTTGACATAGTAAAAATGTAAATGTAAAAATGCTAGATTTAATAAGCGACTAGTAATATTTCACCTCGTATTTCACTATGAAAAGGGGATAACGTATCGACAAATTGACAAATTGTTAAATTTAAGAAAACAGTGGTGATATTATTAAAAGATATAAAAATGACGATTGCATACTATCCATCCCCAAAAAAACCGTTCTAAATTACTAACAAAACGTAATAAATATTATATTATGAAGAAAGTGCGCCAAGATAAAAAAATAAGCGCTCTACACTTGACAGAGTTGTTTCAAAAATGTTCTAAATCAATTAGTATAGAGTACTCGTATACGTTCATAAATTTATTTGTACGAATATTTTTATTACCCATATTTTCATCGTTTTTTTTTAATGTATTTATTATGTCATTATTAAGGATTATTAGGCACCTAAATATATTATAATAAATTTATTTGTTAAAACTGGAACATGCAAAAACTTTTATTAAGGGCCGGTTTTTCCATCTCTGGTTAAAGTGCTGGTTACCTTAACCATCGGTTAATAAAAAAATATCGCATCGAAACAGTAAATAACGTATATTTTTGACAACTTACATTAGTTTGTCGATGCGATATTTTTTTGTTAACCAATGGTTAAGGTAACCAGCTCTTTAACCAGAGATGAAAAAACCGGCCATAAGAATATATTTTTCTCGTAAAATCTTTGCTTCGGAAAGCACACGCTATCAACCCATATCAAGAAATTACCAATCCCCCTATTTCTTTTAGCGATTTGAATTAAAATGGATATGATTTATGTCGTGAAGATTAACTCGTGCAAACAAACCTTACCTCTGTTTTACATACAACTTGAATATGATTTTACTTTTTGAATAACTATCACACATAACTTTTAACGTCTTCGTCAAAAGCAACGACCAATTTGGTTTCTCGGAAGGTTAGGAGATCCTAATAAATCAATCAATATCAATAAAATTTTAACCCCTCAAACTAATATAGCTATACTACTTCGAATTGTTTAGAGAAATGTGTCACGTATATTAAAATTACATCAACAAAGTTCAGATAACGTTTTACGTCTTCATGAAAAGCGAAGACCAATTTGGTTTCTCGTAAGGCTAGAAGTTAGAAGATCCTCTTCTCGTTTCTCGTAAGGTCACAAGTCAAATTTCAAAGCAGTAATTAAGATGTTTGTATTTGAAGGACAGGTTAGCATTAAAGCATAATCAGTAGAAGGACTGTTTCCTTTCTAACGCTGAAATTGCCAGTAAGTGCCTCGGAGACTACGATTACATGCGTTTTCCTAACGTTACGCAAATGCGTACCGCGTACTGCGTACCGCATATGGCATTTACATGCGTGAGTGCCCGGCACTTAGTATGTGAGAAAAACTCGTCAGCCTTGTCGGAGAATCAATACATTTTCTATTTTCTAATTCTCCGTTAGATTATTCAATATTTTTATTTATGGGTACTTACCAAATATGATAATTTCAATGCTTGTTTTAATTTAGATGTCTCAATTTCAAAAATGTTTCTAATTCTTAGTTATTTAATCATACTTCACTATTTAAAAAATATTATAATTGAATACTAGACTTGTTTCTAATTCAGTGTTTGAGTAATAATTTATTTATTTAATCAGTAATATTCCCATGGTTATTGTAAAATTTATCATTCATAAAATAAGTTCGCACATTTATTAATCAATTAAATGTTTCTTACATACAGAAATTAGTACATATTCATAGACCATTCTATGTTTATTTCAAATTTTCGAACAGAATTAGTTTATCTCTTCTTGTGTGGTTTTTTTTACTACGTTTAAAAAATGGGTATAGGCACAATTTCAATTATTTTTTCACTAGATTTGATATATGTTTCTTTGGTTTCGTTGATTTAGTGAAAAATAGACAAATTGAAAAAAATATTCTTATTTCCCACTGTATCATTCAAAGAATATGTTAGTAAATCAAGAAATCATTTCATTACTTATATTTTCTCGTAGTATCGAATTGTTAAATCATTGAGATTGTATTTTCACCAATTTTTTAATTATAATAAAAAAAAAAAATTTTAAGATACACCTTTATAAAACTAATATTTTTAATCTAAAAATACGTATTTTAGGAATATTTTACGTGTAAACACAACATTACATTTAAATTTTAAAAATACGATCTGCAATATGTTGACTAACAGAATTGATTGTTGCGACGAAAACCGAACGAGTCCGCAGGACGAGTGACGATTTTATAAAGCAACAAGCAGGAGTGAGTCAAAAATTACAAGTAAAATACTAGTTACGAATGGTATTCGGCATGACAATTCCTCCAAATATATATAGTTCTTTCAATTAATTGTCACAATTTTGACAGACGTTGTATCTAAGCAACACCTATTTAGTCGTGTAAATTCCGCGGCAATTATCAGTAACTGACAATTGTCAGTAAGCTATGAATCTGATTGGTTCAATTCATCAAAATACTGTGATTTAATTGGATGACAAATTATAAGTGAAATTGTCAAGGGTAATATAACAAGTGGTGAGTTTATTGTCGATAATATTTTCAAAATATTGGGGTTGACATAAATCGTTTTCTAAATATTATTAATTTTTAAGCGAATCACGAGTTTAATTTAGGAAGAGAACATAATGATCACTAAAAAACTCACTAAATCGTCTCCTTATACTTTGTTTTAGTGTTTACTGGAGTATTATACGTAACCGCATTGTTAATGAAATCATCTGAGCAATTTCCCCCAGCATTTGAAGACACTTTTCATTATCACTATCTTCATCAGCGACAGCTGTCAAATATTTTTTATATGTCATATTTACATTATTGTTAGTGTTGCTATTGGAAATAACACATTATTATAGTGGCAATAAATTATTTCCACTTATTGGTACAACATTTTCAAGCGTTGTAATTGACTGATTTTCATAAGAATTGTATTATAATTATAACTGAAAAATATTATAAGTCTGTATATATTCAATTATTTTTTATATACTTAATTTACATTATCCAGTAAAAGGACAGGGGACCTACAGTTTATAGAGGGTTCCAAACCACTCAGACTCAGATGTATTTATGTTTGGCTATTTTTTGTCGTCACTGGGATTTGAACCCTAGATCTCACATTCTACTCAGTGAGGTGGACGGAATGCGCTAACCAAGTGAGCCACCACTGCCTGTCAATTATAAATATTCGTTAATTGTTAATTGTATAATTTATTCCTTAAAAAAAATTCATAACATTATTATTACAACATCGAAATTGTTAAATTTTTGCGTAGATGAATCGCTTAATTTGTACTGTCCAACAGACCAAGTCCAATAACAGGACAAGGGACCTACAGTTTATAGTGGGTTCCAAACCACTCAGACACACCTGTATTTATTTTTGGCTATTTTTTTGTCGTCACCGGAATTTGAACCCCAGGTGTCTCAATAAGGCAGACCTAATGTTCTAACCAAATGAGCCACCACTGCCCGTCAATTATAAATATTCGCCAATTTTATAATTTATTCCTTAAAAAATCTATACCATTATTATTACACCACCGAAACTGCTAAATTTTCGTGTACTTGATGAATCGCCGACCTTGAATTTGTTGTAGCCGCATTCGATCGCCGGGAGAGAGACAGAGAGAGCGAGAGAGAGAGCGGGCGTGGGTGCGTACTGTGTGCGTGACCGGAGTCGCGTTGCGTAGCTCCCACTCCCGGAACATTCCGGACCCGGACTCCCACAGTAAATAGGTAAAGGGGTCCCCAAATATATAGGTGAAATATATAGGGATGTACAGTTAAAAATATTGGGATTTCCTCTTTAATATCGACTGTAAATTTAAAGTTTCACTTGAGAGATTGGTATCAATTATTTTTCTTTTTGTGGTTATTTAGAAACAAAATATTAGTACTATTAATATCAGTTGTGGTTTGCCGTAGCAACTCATAATATCTTCATGGATATTATAAAACACATCATTCTCGTATTCACAATAAGATAAATGAACAATAATATACTCGAACTCGTGGGGAGTCATACAGTAAATAGGTAAAGGGATCCAGAAATATATAGGTGAAATATATACATAGGGATTTCCTCTTTAATACCAACATTAAATTTAAAGTTTTGTTTCACTGATTGGTATCATTTATTTTTCTTTTTGTGATTATTTAGAAACAAAATACTGCTACTATTAATATCATTTGTTGTTTATCGTAGCAACTAATAATATCTTCATGGATATTATAAAACACATCATTCTCGTATTCACAATAATATACATGAACAATAATATATGTGAATAATAACAATTATTACCAGTTATTTAAATAAACAACTCTATTCATATGCTATCCTGGCAGAATAAATATCAATTTCAAACTATTTTGATTCATAATATGGCAAACTATTATAGTTCCTTCTGTTTTAGTTCAGTATAGTGTCGGATTTAACAATAAGTGGGTGAAACGGGCGCCTTAGGCTCCCAAATCTAAGGGGCTCACATTTTTATTTTTTTAACTAACAAAATAATAAAAATCAATAAAATTTTTACTTCTCAAACTAATAGCTGTGTCACTTCGAATTGTTTACAAAAATGTGTCGCCTATATTAAAATTGCATCAGCAAAGTTCAGATCATAAATAAAAGATAATAAAATAGATACTACAAGACAAATATTGAAAGAAACACAATAATAAAGAGAATAGTTGATACTACAAAATTATTAGGTGCTTTATAGATGTTTACACGATATTTATGTTCACCATTCGTATTAATATTTTTTAAATTTTGACATATAAAGTTTCACTTTATAATTGAGTGTTGAAAAGTGAATTTAAATTTGAAAAGTGTGCCGTTTCCAAACCATAGTCAATAGTAAAAAGTGACAATTTATATGTGAAAATTTAAAATTAGAAGAAAAAACTAAAATTAAAAGAATTGTATCAAAATTATAAAAAATGTTGTATGAAACTCATTAGAAAATACAATTTTGTATAACTTGTGTGACTTTGCGGGATCTCGCAAATATTCCACCGTTACACAGAATGAAACATTTTCTATCTGATTACGTAAATAGCTATTACCAAACTGTTCTCGCGATTTTTTCTGCTTAAGTTTATAAACCTGAGCAATTAAACTCTCGAATATTCTAGCAGCTTCGATACATCAATACAACAGAATGGTGACTAACGTGTTTTCAACCTCTCTGTGACCTTGCAATCGCTACAATAATAACAACTGTGCTGTACAATACATGTGATCACATGTCTACATTTTGAGAATATTTATAATTTTAATATTTTTAAACCATGCCATCAGAATTATTATTTACTTAATTTAAATTGAATTATTTTAGCGTATTTTGAGTGTGGAGGAAAGTGATCAGCTGATTGGGCGTGGGTGGCTGTGTTCCTGCAGAGATCGATGTGGCATATGATTACTTTCTCCGCTGGCACTCCACCCTGCCTGGCAGCGCAGATCGATACAGGACACCGCCCCCGCAACACTTAGCACGAGGGCTGCTGGTGAGGACTGAACCCGGCCACTTCTACTTACACACCCCATATACGCACTAACTAACCATTCGCAGGTATTGCATGACTTATATAATTTTATTTAAATCAAGATTTCTTGATTTATATAAATTTTTATAAAATAAAATATGTTATCTAAAATTTTATTTAATAAATAATTGCAACTATACTGGGTGTTTATTTTAAGTGGTTCACCATTGCTATCACGAGAAGTGTAAGAGATGCGAAGTTGGTTAAATTAACAAACAATTTCTATTACACAAGACAAATTTACGGAGAACCACTGGCCTTAAAAATGCGGGACACGACTTTTTATTTTAAATGAGAACATATTTTGTTATTTGCTTATTCGATAGAATATTTAATTCAGAATTCTAACCTAGCCTAACCCAACCTAATCTAACTCAACCTACCCTAACTTAATCTAACCTAACTTTAACCAACCTACCCCGCCTAACCTTACATAACTCAATCTAACCTAACTCAATCTAACCTAAACTAACCTAATCGGATTAGGCTAGATTGGGTTAGATTAGGTTGGATTAGGTGAGGCTAGATAAGATTAGGTTAGATTAGATTAAGTTGGGTTAAGTTAGGTTAGGTGCATGTGTGTGTACACACCTTTTATATAAAATAACTTTAAAAACAAATAAAAAGTTATTTTTGAGGTCAACCAATTCTGATCGCCATTTTTACCAACATAACCTAATCAGATTAGGCTAGGTTGGGTTAGGTTAGGTTGAATTATGTTAGGTTAGGTTGGCTTAGGTTAGGTTAGGGTAGGTGCATTTGTTGGTACACAAATTATTATTATACAAAATAACTTTAAAAACAAATAAACAGTGATTTTAAGGTCAACCAAAACCGCCATTTTTTTATTAATATTTGTCATACTTAGTAGAAACTTTTTGCCAAATTTCATCAAAATCGGAGGTGAAATAGTACATCGACAAGTTGACAATTATTATTTCAACCTTTTATAAAAATTCATTCAGTAAAGGATTAAAATTTGAAACTTTCGGACAGAATTGCAGTCCGTATGTAAGTTTACATAACAATTGTTACAATCAAGACATGATATATTAAATATATAAGATTGTGTAACAATACATGTTAAAAATTTACTATGTACTTCGAAACAGGAACCGTGAAATAAAAAATTCTCTCATACTGCATGATTTATATAATGTCCATATATAAAATCAGTGATCAGTAATAAATCATAGTAGGCTGAACAGTGCTGCCAACGTAAATCATACCCGACTACACGAGACAATTGTAATTATTCCAGCTTGTTAAGGTGGCTATCATGCTAATCGCAGGCCTGCCACCATTGGAAAAACTGACATAGACTTATTTGTACACACGAACAAAAATTCAGTATCTTAGATGCAAACTTCTTCGTATGAAACATTGTAAATTGTATTGTTGTATTACAAATATTTTAAAAATAAATTTTTATTCGAATTTGTCTTAAACTGACAGTTTTGGAATTTAAAGTAGACATAAACTAGAAAAGAAACCGAAACTATTTCATTTATTCACATTATTTATTGAAATTAATTAAATAGCCTTGTTTGGCAATATTCCATATTCGTCTAAGATATTCCATTTTTCGTCCTTGTATCATAAATATTTATAATATTTAATAACAAAAATTATACTTGGTATTTACCACGGTTATTAATAATAAACAACATAAATAAAAGCCCCAGGACACATTTTGAAAAATAAATATATGATCAAATTTATTTCATAAAAAATCGGTAAAACAGTCAATCGTTTAGAAATACGTTTGTGATTGGTTTTTCAAATGTTTTTTTTTATCTAATGTAACCTCACAAAGAGTACCTTCACGCATGCGCAGTGTTGGCAATTACTGTGAGAAATGATATTTCCCACACTGCGCATGAGCAGCAATACTGTGCGAAATAATTTCTCACACTTTAACCCACGATTGTGGGAAATATGCAATTTTAAAGCTTTATATAGTGAGAAAAGTGCCATTTCCTATAGTGGCCATAGAAAAACTGTTTTACCTTGCTAATAATGTAAAAAACTATAAAAATTGTTCTTTAAGAAAATGCAATGTGCGTAATAGTATATAAAAAACAACAAACATGGAAAGGAACTCATTTCATACGAGTATGATAAGGCGAATTCTGCAAATCATACGAGTATGAAATGGACATTCCAAGCGAGTTATACACTATACTTTTTCTAGAACTACGGTATTATGTCCTAATTAATTTATAATTTAATAATAAAGATGTTTTCATTGCACTAATTCCTAGCAACTAGCTACAAAACAAAAATTAAATAATATATTTTTTGGCAGAACTTTAATAAACAATAAATATACCCCTGACCTTAATAATAATTTAACTACACTCTTTAATTTTTACAGGTGTCTACTGATGATGAGAACTTAGGTCTCGAAATACGTATCTAGTTTTTAAAAATTATTATTAAGGTTAGGAGTATATTTCATTTTATTTTATTTTGACAGAAATGTTAGATATGAATTTATATCTCAAGTTGTCTATGGTTACCGTAAGAAATCAAAATGTGATTACAATATACTATGTATCCGTATAAATAGCAAATATACAACAAGCGAATATCCTAATGGTTGTAAAAAAAGTGTTATATAATAACTATTTATAATATACGAATTTGAAATGTGTGGGTATTACCATTGATTATTATTTCTACCTAATAAATTTATATATTTAAAAAAGTAACACGCATTGTGAATAGTAATATATGCGTTGGTTAGAATAACTCCAGCATATAATATGAACAAATGTAGCGTAATAAATTATGAAAATTTTAGGCTGGGAATACATAAAATATGTACATTTAGCCGCAGTACATCATGTTTTTGTTACACGGCGTACGAATATTTCGCCAGCAAAAACCAAACATGGAACACACACAGAATTTTAGAATAAATCACAAAATGTTACCAAAACTTTGTAGACGGAAAAACGCGTCCCCAAGTGTTACACATGCTTGAATATTTTAAACTCGGGTTTTTGTTACATCTTTTCATGTTAGAATAATTTTACTAGGGTTTTCTAGAGGGAAGAGAAACTGAGAAACCGGCTGTGATTCTAGCAGTCCATATTTAAATTTGGTTAATGATAATGAGGTTTTTCACAACTTTTTCATTTAAAAAAATGATTATTGTTTGACATTTCTTTAAAACAATGAAATATTTCTTTGCTTGTCACGTATGTGCATTATAATCAACACTGTCATTATTACAGTGAAAATAAAGTTGTAGAGATTATTCCCGGTAATAATCTATTGCCAGGCAATATTCACGAAAGAAATGACTATAAATTTAATCAGTAAAATTTACTCATATTTCCTACGAAGTAACGAAAACTTGGATCAACTCGCTATTGCGATTTAAATTTCATTTTTTGACACCCTTTTCTTCATTTCTAGGCAACAATTATTCGTAATTTTTATCGATAAATTGATGGGTTTCATTGTATAATTTTAACTATCATCATAGAAAACACTATGAATCTTATTATGAACTACATGTTTCGTTTATTGGTATTTAAAAATTATTAATAAAATTATATTTATGGAATTTGACGGTCTATTCTTTTTATCAAAAATTGAAATGCAAATATGAAAATTTATTGGGCCAAAATATTATTGCAAAATGATGCAATGTATTGCATGTACATTTGCAGATAAATATAGCAGATAAAACAAATATTACATATGTTCAAAACACTTCCATATGTAACAAACAAAATTTATTTATTTTTCCAAATCTTAATGCATCGTAAAATTTTATAACCCAAACAAACTTTATTGTAATTTTATTTCAGGTAAATATTATTTCCGATTTATCAAAAGCCAAAATATTGTTTTTTAAATTCCAGACACATTCGAATAGTGTCATCAAAAAAAAGATTACATAAATAAAATCTGCGACTCTTACTATATATGTATTTTGCAATACAAAATATCTCAAAATATAATATTTTTCATTCATAATTTTCTTAAGACATTTCCGCTACAAATTTTCGCGACGTCATACATCACAAACTCACACAAAGACATCTGACACATACACAGATGACATGTGTGGTCAAATGCTAAACGTCAGAGTAAACTAAAAATATATAGTGTCACAGAAAAAGTACGCAGTGTTCTAATCGTTCTTATTTTGTGTAAATATTCTACTAGTATATAACTAGAAATTTGTATGCATGAAATATAATTGAAATTGCATGTAAACAAGAAAATATAAACTACCCTAGTTTAAATTTCGTCCTAAAGAGTGAGCTGAATTATTATGATTCATGACGTTTGTGCAAAATCGAAGTTTATTATCAAAAAATTATACCAACAAAAAATGTTCACAAATGACATTATTATTTACATATATTATAGAATCTGCCTCGACTAGACTCACTTCACTCTATTCTACTCAACTCAACTAACTCTACAGATTCTGACTTCACACTCTCTATACTCTTCTTCACTCTCAACTGACTGCCCACATTCCAAGTTGGGACACTATATACCTGCGGGTAATTAAATCTCGAACCATCTAGAGTCTTTCGAACTCTGTAAGATTCCCGAATTACAATGTCGCTTTTATCTCACTTGACCTATGTAGCGAGACTACCTGTCAAAAAATATCAATATTCCACAAAATATTAATGTCTACTTTACATGTCGCTGTTTGGGTCTGCCTCAACTCGACTCAATTCACTGTACTCTACTCAACTAACTCTACTGACTTTGATTTCACACTCTCTACACTCTTAACTGACTGCCCACATTTTAGGAGTTCAGGCTGCGACACTTTTGTAATGCAGGTAAATAATAAATTATAAAATTTCCGAACAATAGCGGCGTCGCTCTTATCTTGACCAATATAGCGAGACTATTTGATCAAACAGGTCGTGATAAATCATCAGCAGTGGTTCAAACAAAGAATTGGTAAAGAATTTTGAAGTACTTTTTTATATTTCTTGTTCTCATTTCTAGATATTTGACTAAAATGACATTTTATCACACAAGTAACTTAATATTATAAGCGGTACAAACTATTGCTGAACATTAGAGAAAATAAACAATTAATAACATTTGTAACTTTTGTACAATGTGGTTAGTACAAAAGCCATATTCCTTTTGCGTTTAAAACGCTGAAAAATTGATGCAAAAAGTTGTAAGTTTTCCAGGAAAGGCATCTAATTTTGTAATGGAAATTGATTCTATTTATAAACGGCGAGTTTTTCTCTTTAATCTGTTTCTTTGTAGTATGATTTTGAAGTTAGATAGACCGATATAGAGTTATTGATTAAATAAATTGTGTAATTACTTAAAGTGGAAGTAACTCTAAACAGTTGTACATGCTCAAGTGCACTGACCTAAATAAATAAGAAAACACTTTCTTCTCTAGCGAGCATAAACACAGACACTGCTCTAGGATAGGAGACTATGTACTCTCTTTCACTTATTATAGTAAGAGTTCCCTTTCTTCGCATAACGAAACTAACATCAACAAATAAAAAATTGATGCCAGTTAAAACAAAGTTTGTTTTGAATCAGAAATGTTATATGAATATATGTGGCTTTCCGGAAAAACTAAATAAGTCATTTTAATAAAATATGATAAAAACGCATTTAAAGATTTATATTTTCTTAGACAATTGGACTTTTTTGATCCAGGTTCTATAATATAGCTAGTGAACATGTCATTTTTTATAATATTTGAATTGGCCAAATGAAAATTTATGAAAAATTATATGAAAAGGTAAAAAACAATACACAGAAGACGTCATCATAATACAATGTATTAAAATAATGACAATATATACTACTACGATTACATGAGATACAAATTAATTCTAGAAATGAACTAACAACTACTTAACGCATAGAAATGACTTTATATTCCGTTAAAGAAATAGGGATTGACTTATTTACTAAGTATCTACGAAATAAGCATAGCAGTGAAAATGCGACTGAAAACTAAGCGTAGTAAGCGAGATATCAATTTTGAAAGTGAACTTTGACGTCATCTGTCTTCGCCAGGGATGAACAAACTGTTACTTGTAAAGAGTATTGGTTATTTTCATATTCGTATAGCTAAATTATGTTTACATACAAATTTGTGTGTATATGAATGAAAAAAATATTATTTGCCATAAATAATGGCTATTTATATGCTACACATGGAAACAAAGATAATTAATTAACGCATGCGAAAATTATAAAACGAGACGAATTCGAGTTTTATAAGAACAGAATTTAAATAACCACCCAGTTTCCTTACGTATTTCATGCAGTATTTTTTCTACTTCCGTTCGAATAAGTACAAAAATGTATTTGAAATTATGAATTTTTGAAATTTTGTTTACATTTGTAAAATAAACAATAAACACAATACAAAGAACTAATTAATTTTGTGCATTACTAAGATACTTCAACAAAATTGTTGGTTATAAACAGATAAACGATATAAAAATGTGTCATTTAAAATTTATAAATTGTCAAATAAGAATCTCTGTGAATCTAACGAATGTATTAACCATATTATTAATATTTGTAAAGATAATAAGAACTAAATATTCTATTTTTGTAGCTGTTAATGTTTATGTTTCTATATGCCTACTTTCCTATTTAATTTTGCGTGGAATAATGATTTGATTATTTCACTAGTGAAATAGTGTCTTATTAAACGGAGGTAGAAAAAATTAGAAAAACAAGAACATGCAGTAAAATTTTGACTCTGCCAGGCCGCATGCATGTCTCCCCTACGCAAGTTCTAATAAATGCGAACGCGCGATTGTCGTCTTAAAATTAGACAACCAATAAGATTGCTAAAGACAGATGACATGACAGGACATGACAACAAAATTTAATCTTTTATAGCTCGCGAACGATATAATATTTAAGTGAATTTTTTTCACTAATACTAATTGTTGTATATTTTCATATTCTTCTGTAAAATGGTAATATTTCGACAATGGTACAGGACTCTATTATGTCACGTGGCTGTAAAACTGATACATTGTGTACTGCCTAGATATTTTAAGTATTTAATGCGGAGAAATGATTATTATGTCACTATAAACCAATCTACAAATAGAAATAGACTATTACTTTGACACTACTAATCAGTACCATATTTCGTGACAAAACATTTTTAATTTTTACTTGTATTTATAGTAGCTTAGAATACCAGCCAAAAGCTATAGCTTATAGTGATTTTCGAAGTCAGATACAGAGGTAAAGTCATAGTAAAATTAATGGTAATGAATACAGTACGTGAATGTATAAATATATTTTTGGTTTTTTCTTTCATTAGGCAATTTGATAATGAAACACGTAACGTGAGGAAATGTATACATGCCAGAGAAACATATGGAATTAGGTAAAGTTAATTAGAGAAAAATGATATAATCCCAATTATCGCGATGAATAAAGGACGACTCTTCACGTGGAAATTCATCTCACGACTCGCGTCGCTCTTCAATAATCACTACTGGTTTTAATTTTGTGTTAATTAGCTGACTTCATTTAATTGGGACACAGACACAGAGACAGAAACAAATGCAGATATTACCATTTTTCATGTAAAAATGACGCTGTGAAGCACTTTTTAGTATTGCCAGCTAAATCTAAACTTCCTAGATTCTTGTCTTGTCTTGTCTATATCAAGACAAGACTGGCAAAAGTGCTGTGTTGATATTTCAAGACAAGGCAAAACTTTCTTATTCTAGATCAAAACAAAGAGTAAACTAAAGGAAGTATTGTAATCGCGAAAAATTATGGCTTTCAAATTTCAACGGAAATATCTATTTTGACCATTATTAAATCCATTTTGATGCATAACTCAAAAATGATTAGCCAAAAATATCTATAAATTAATAGGCGTGCAAGGAAATCATCAGATTTTTTTCTGTCTACGAAACAGGGCATGTAACCGAAAAAAATACTGGTTAACGGTTAACCCTTATAGAGAACGTTATAATAATAACGGTTTTAGTTCGAAAACCGGTTTTTGAAAATTGGAAACCGGTTAATATATCGGTTAAAAAAATAATTAAAATTAATTATAACAAATTAATTATAAAAATTTGATTAAAAAAAATTACAAAATAATTAATTAAAAAAATTCGAAAAAATACCATCTGAGATAAATATAACAATTAAAAAAACCAATTTAATTAATGAATATTCACATAAATTCCCATAATATCTTTAGAAAAACGCAGGTCACTTTTCAATTTTAAACTTGCCTGTGTTGACAAAGGCCGTATTTATTTGGGACTTTTTAAGTAACCTTAACGGCCAAAGATACTACCTACATTTATGACTCTCCAATAAAATGGAAATTGTAAAATCTGTCATGACTCATGTTCAAATACAAGTAGAAAATACAGATAAAAAAATATATTTTCTCGCTAAATGAAAAATAAAGGTTAATGTTCGCTAAAACCGGTTTATTTATTTTTTGGTTAACGGTTACCGGTATTTTCGGCCTAAAAAATATCGGTTAAAATTACGGTTAAAGTTCGCAATTTTCGTTAGAAATATCGGTTACCGGTTTTTATTAACCGGTTTTTTTAACCGGTTACATGCCCTGCTACGAAATGATATAACTAAACCACAGAATAGGTTTATATAACTATTCTGTGACTAAACTGTATAGATATGTACTCGTCCAAATAGCTAGTGTAAGTCCGCGACATGGGCTTAGAGCGTTAATCGCGTTGCAATTAGAATATTTCCTGTGATCGATCGGCGTCCATTGACCTCGTTCCTCCCTGAATCAATCAGTCCGCCCCTGTACGGCGACTGGTGCAGCCACGGCCGGCCCTGGTGCAAGAAGCCATTACCGCCACTCGCGACCTGCCCATCAAAAACAAATTACCAGGCCCGGGCCCAGGGGGACGGCGTCATTATACGCCGGTCGATACATGGCGGGGGTGGCAAGCACCAACAAACCTTTCTTTACAAATTCATTATTTTTTATATGACACCGTCTCTTCAAAAGCCAACCGTTATTGAATCACAAAATAAAAATTTGTTGTGGTCACAATGTTTGCTTCCATTTTTTATTTATTTTAAGAGATTCAATTAAACGTGCAATCAATAAATATAAGAAAGACCTTTAAACGGAAGCAATATAGGCAAAACTATGCCAAACAAAATAATCATCGCTACGAAACCATTTCATTCGATAAAATAGTCTTCAGCAGTGGTTCACTTTGTTTGCGCTCTATGATCTGTGTTCCAAACCTCAACCTCGCCAATATTTATACGATAAAGAGATATAATCATTCGAATTATTGCTGGAGTATTCGAAATATATACAGATATTTATATAATCGAATACTTCGATTATATTCATTCGAAACGAAACGTCCAAATCGATATAAGTACAATATGTCTCACTTATATATTCGTATGATTGATAATCAAAAGAGTCAACAGTAATTGCTAAGATATCTAGCATGGTTAACATGTTGAGTTATTTAAACATCGGTGTTCCGTTTGGGACCTCTAGTATAATTTATATTTTGAATATAAAAACTATTTCCCTACTGTTCTTTTGACTAAACTGATGATTAGGACATTTTGAAATCATCGTAATCATCTGTGCCGTAACATCGTTAAATGAAACAGGGCCTCAGTTACCTAAGGTAGAGGAGACCAGGGTTGAAACTTTTTTAAATAAAAAACGAAGCAAAATTTTTTGGACTTATACACGATGATGCAAACATTATTCTAGTTTTAGACTAAATAATCGTTTTTGTTAAAATATTCATAGTTTCTTGCGCACAGTTATTTGTTATGGAAAAGTTAGAGCACAAAAATTTGACTCGTTTTGGGGCTGGTTGTTCCGACGCTGAGGAAAGTTGTTTCGGTCACTTTTGCTAGCATGTTCAGTTCCTATTAACGAGATTTTATATATAAAAAGGCTGGTTTTGTAAATGTTTCAATTATATGTTAAACTTGACCAGCGTGCAATTAAAGTAACACTTAACATAATTGAGAAATTAGGCATATTAATGTCAAAAACAAACAAATCCATGTATCGTAACGTATTATTTCTATATATTCTAAATTCTCACAAATTTTATTCTACGAAACCGACTTAAAATCTAGTTCGGAAGTTTAAATAGGCAAATAACTGTAATAAATTCATATTTCAATTGTGTTTTAATTTGAACTTTTAATTCATCTTAATTTTGAAGATTTCCCCCAGTAAAAATTTCTGGTTTTAAGGTAAGCAATAAAAAGAATACAAGATCGAGTGATGTAGCAGACCAAACTAGCTATTCTAGCTTTTCCTCTAAAGTTATTAATGATTCTTAAAATTGTTATTGCACTTGGTGTAGGCCTGTCAGAAAATTTTATAACCCAAAAAGCAAATGTAAAATTCGTTCCCTATGTTTCATTTTAAACGAGACAAGCAAGTACACATTGCTGTCATGGATATTACAAATCCCCATGTTTCACGTTAAAAATACTCACGGTACCGAATGAATATATGTAAGTACGTATGAACCATAAATAACCATTACTGTTATAGAATAGCAAGTATACTTTGTAGTTGATATTTGCAATTGATATCATAACACGTCCAAATCATAGCAACCGAAGTTACAGAATTGCACTCCTGTTTTGTTATTTATAGTATATCCCCGAAATTATCTATTAAGGGGTACAAAGTGATAAAAAATATTTGAAGATTTACGCACGAATCCAATTTCTTCAGACACAGTATCTATATCAGAAGAACAATATTGTAATTCCTACTAGACCCAGCAAAGAGTAACAATTTACATTTTTAATGAAACATTTTTGCGATTCAGTGGAGCACAAGAGCGAAGAATGGTATATGTAGTATTGTCACAGAATAGTTACACACAGAAGCGACACTCCGTGTCGGTACCTTTCTTGTTCCGCTAGTCAGTTCTATAACTTTGAAGCATTGTGCAGACCTTTAAATTTGTGCTCTTTTCTTACCTCTCTCTCAGATGTGAGGAAACTTTCCGATTTTAAACAATGGACCCTTTAAATTTGTGCACCTTCCCCATCTATCTCTAATTTTCGCTTCTCTGTCTTACTTTCGCTTCTGTATAAACCTATTTTGTTGTATTGTATCTAACATGAAGTTGTAACCATGGGTATCATAAATCACATGTTTCACGTTAAAAAATACTCACGGTATCGAATGAATATATGTAAGTACGTCAACCATAAATAACCATTATTGTTATACAGTACCAAGTATGCTTTGTAGTTGATATTTGCAATTGATATCATAACAAGTCCAACCGAAGTTATAGAATCCCACTACAGTTTTGTTATTAATAGTCAATAAAATCAACAAAATTATCTACTAAGGGGTACAAAATGTTCAAAATATTTGTGTCTATATAAGAAGAATAATATTGTAATTCCCTACTCAGGAAAGAACAACAATTAACATTTTGAATGAAACATCTTTGCGACTCAGTGGAGCACAAGAGCTCGGGATGGTATTGTGGTCCACACCACACAGACACATGTTCGGGCATGTAGCTATTGTAGTGGTGTATACACGCAGTGTAACGCTACACGGACACATGTAGTGCGATGTGTGAAGTCCAGTGACCTCGGCCAGATGAGCGCAAGGTCGTTGTCACCACATGTCATGACGATTGGAAAAGGATGGAGACACCGGCGTGCACCTACAATGCTCCAATAGGGTGAGGAACGTGGAGTAACTCATTTTCTTCTTGCTATCAGGACCATACCACAGAATAGGTTTATACAGAAGCGACAGTAAGACAGAGAAACGAAAATTAGAGAGAGACGAAGACTGTGCACAAATTTAAAGGGCTCATTGTTTAAAATCGGAAAGTTTCCTCACATCTTAGAGAGAGATAGGGGAAGAGCACAAATTTAAAGGTCTACACAATGCTTCAAGGTCATAGAACTGGATAGGGGAACTTGAAATGTACCGACACGGAGTGTCGCTTCTGTATGTAACTATTCTGTGGTTCTAATACAAATATTTCAGTTATTGGGTCTACCAATTTGTCGTTAGGTGCATTATTGTTACCCAAAATCTCAACTCACATTGGTTGTTTGAAACTCTTCTTGCTATACAAATATTTCATTTATTAGGTCTACCAATTTGTCTTTAGGTGCATTCTTGTTACACTAAATCTCAACTCACATCAGTTGACTCACTTATTTTGACCGATCTTTTCGTCACACCTCAACTGTACTAAAGTTAAGGATTTTTCTTATTTACAATTAGTTGGAAAGACAGTACAAATTTTCAAAGATAGTTCTGAAGTTGATTACAATTGTCGTTCATTTTATTTCTCAAAAATCCCAAGTCAGTTCATTTAACTTTTAAAAAAAATGAGAAGAAACGGATGACAAAATCAATGCTAGTTTTATAGTTCTTTAGTAGAGGTCTTATATCAAGTTTGTATTTAAAAGAATTATAGAAATGGTTTAAAATAAGGAAGACTAAAAATCTAACATAGATTTTGCAAGTGTCTAAATGCCAGTTGGTACTACTAGCAAGTAGCAACACAAAAATTAAAAACAGATAATTATTCAAAAGTAAATATACATATACCTTACTTTCAAGAGTCATATATTATATAATGTATTTTTAAAACCTACACTTTCTAAGTAAAATAATAAAAACTTTAACTTTGTTTACAAAACAAATATACTCAAAATACTATAAACTTGAGTATAACCAGTGTTGTGTAGTATTTGAAATATACTTATTTGAGATAGTTAATTGAAATTGATTAAGTATTTTGACAAATTTTTTGAAATACTTTTTTTTTAAGTATATTATGCTTTATTGATACAAAATAATAATTTTCATTACTTAAAGAGTACTTGAAATACATTTGTATAAGTATTTAAAATACGTATTGGTATTTGAAATACATATAATAGTATTTGAAATACACATTTATTTGAAATTGTGTGTTGCCTGTCATCAGGTTGCGTAAATTATACACTAAAGAGCTTAGTTTCTTTGTAATATAACTCAGCTATACGTCAAATTCGAAGAATGTACATAGATTCCTTTTTTTAGTATACAAACATCTCAATATAATTGAATTTATAGTCCAGGAAAATATTTATTTTAACTATTTTTAATCTTTGTATTGTCCGAAATATAATAGTAAAATCCTATTTTGAATATGTGTCGGATAAAAAATTAAATATTAAAAGCAATTGTAAATAAATTAATAAATATATTTATACATCGAGAATCTTGGGAGTGCTACAGTTCAACATTGGTTTCAGAACAAGTATAACTTTTTAAGGAAAATGCGATTCATTTGAATTTGACTCTTCCATAAAATTTATATATTATTTATTATATTATGACATTTTCCTTTGATCTTAAATTTATTTCTAGTGCAAGAGTATTTTTTGTCTCAGATTACTACAAAAATTGCCCTTTTCATTGTTCATTGTATAATTGGTATTATGTATCAGTGTCCATCTATTTACGTATAATATATTTATTTCTATTCGAGTTGAAATTTTTCTTCTCTAGAATCTAGCAATGCTTCCCGTTCTTGCAGTCACCAATATTTTCCTTCTTGTAACAACTTATTTTCTGTACATATTCCACACATACATTAACAACACTTCATAGTTATATACAATACAATACTTATTCTCCAACAAAGAGTACCTATCCCACCTATATACTATAGTGTGTATCGTCCCCAAGTAAATGTCGCAACATGAGCATTGTCACTTGATATTTCACAAGCCCTGCTCACCTTTACCTCCTACTCTGGCCTGACCTATAAATATCGCATTCCTTGTCTAACGCACGTAACGGCACCCGCCAGACAGAGACACAACACATCTAGCTGGCCTATCAACCACGTGGGGCTCAGCCAAAATAGACGTTGAGGGGTGACACGCTTTGTGGGTGAGTTCAAATATTTATTTTTAAGTTTTTGATTATAGACTAACTGGATCTATGGATTTAGACGAAATTTCTACTTGGATCTATTTTGAGAACTAATATCTAAAACTAAAGGAGGGACTAACAAATAAATGAAAATTTGGCGTCCTCAACAAAAGATTAAAATCTGAATAATAAGGGAAGACACTTGATATACTCAAACAGAAAACTCAGGTTCAATAATTTTCATTGAACAGGAACAGAAAATTTAATAAACTTTAGACACGACTGTTTATAAACCTACAGAATGGATGTACTACTCAAGTAGTATATTTTTCATGTTAAGATAGCATAAATCAAGTCGTTTATGTACCAAGGGCATTATGAAAATGTTGACGCCCTAAGGTATACGAGATGAGTAAATTAAGTTACAAGACAATTAACGTAGCGTTCGATTTGGTAACACTAGAGACGAGAGACTTGGAGAGGAGGCAGGTGAACATGTTATGTGTCTTCAGTATGAGTTTTACATACATACATACATACATACGTAACTCGTAGAATCATTTGGTTGACCGTAGCAATTTTTTTTCGTAAAACAGTATTTTCTTGTGCGTTCTAAAAATGGAACGTCAATTTCAAACAACGGTGTGGTATCAGGTTTTGCTTCAGACTTGGGAACATTGCAATGAAAACTTTTACAAAACTTACGCATGGTGGTTTTAGGCATTTTCAGAAGGTAAGGAGTCGATTGGCAAAAATGTCGACAGAATCTGGAATTTTGTTTATTCAGATCGCCGGTTGACAGTACTGAATGATTGGAGAAGAATTAAATTTGATTCACACCACCGTTCATTAGATTTTGACTAAATTATTGCGGATGAGAAAAATCAGCGCAAAAATTGTTTTTTAAAAAAATTAGATTTTGGTCATTAAAAACATTCTTGTGACTCCCAAGCCTTTTTATTCGTCTAACTTGAGTTCTTGTGACATTTTTCCTCTTCCCGAGATTGAAAAATCACTTCAAGGTAACTTATTTTGGAACACTTTAAAACATTTAAACAGCTGTAACCGTAAAACGAAAGTGAATTGATATTTCCAACCATTAACGTAATGTAATTGTACAGGACGAGTATAATACAAATAAAAAATCAAAAATAGTTGCTTTAATTACCGCTTTTCATTTCCAATAAAATAAAATATTGACAGCATGTAATTGCTAAAATGTTTAAGTTGGCATCCCTACAATTTGTCGGTCTAGGCCTGCAAACAAATCATAAAGGGACGAAGGCGCGAAAATAACTATTGTGTTAAATATAACAAAATAAATTTAATCATGGCCTACTTTATTCATATTACTATTACCATAAATCTCGTAATATTGAGAAAATAAAAAAAGCAAGACAAACATTATTTATATGCGATATGCGAATATAAAACTTTTAAAAAAACTTACATATTTCAAAATAGGTGTGCATGGTACTAGGAATAAGAAGTAAAAAATGTTGTGATTCTTACCTGTAACAAAAAATAAGTACATTAGTTTACATTTAAAACAATTAATATGAGCAAACAAGTAAATATTTTGGGGGTTTATTTTTGAATAAATGGAACAATGGCATTCTTGAGAACATTCGTTGCGATTTAATTTTAAATTGGAGTTATTTGCATGCGCATACCTCTGCAACTTTATTGTGGGTGCATTTTGGTCCGCCTCCAAAATTCTCCTATAAATTTCTTTACTTTTGGCATAAGAAGAAATGGCCTTTTTTATTTCCATGAAATACGTTTCCAAAATTTTATGTTTCTCAAGAAACTAGTTTTATATGTCTTGAAATAGCTTACAAGTGACGTACTGGTATACATAAGTTTTTCAGTCATTGCGTTACTTAGTGTTAAATTCCGTTAGATGTTTTAATTTTTAAATTAAAAAAAAACCATAAAGATCGATTTAATGAAGATAATTGGTTCATCTAATTTAATTATTGCTTAATAATTAATAAAAAAATCTATAGGAGACAAAATATTCTTTAATTTTTTGATTGAATGTGGGTTTTAGATAAAAATTGCATGGAACACAACCAAAATACAATAAAAAATAATCTTCTGGTAATATTTTCGAAATGGTTTAACCGGAAGGAGAAAGGGTGAGTATCCGATTCAATTTCCGGTATTATTAACCCTTAAATAGAGCCGGAACCGGAAAGTTACTAAATAAGTCACGCAAACATTCTCAAATTTCTAGTACCCATAACTATTCCAAATTTCAATTATAAAACTGAATAATTGATAAGAAATTATTAATTTGTTTTTATTTTTGTTGGAATCTGGAATCTACTCCACATATTTTTTTACAATAAAAATATTGTGTTAATGTGAAATGAAATGATAACAAATATTTACATTTCTCAAAACAATTTGAATATGTAAATAACAATGACACAAAAATTTAATTGAAAATATTTATTTAACGCATAAATACATCTCATTTAAAATCATATTTTTAATAATAGCTCTTCAATAATATGGAATAATGAAGAATGAAATTATGCAACGACATCGAAAAATTCATATAAAACCACAATTTTTGTGAGTTTAAGAATTGTGCACCGTATCTTCGTTATATATACAACAAAAATATGAAAGAAATGTAAAAGAAATATGAAATTATAGGTGTTCAATCAATCAATCATTTGCGCTACTACGAATTACGAAACTTTTTGCCGCAGATGAATTTAAGAAGTGAACTTCGTTAATCCGTTTGATGATAATATTTACTTGCATTTTTATTGGGTAGGTTGCAACCGTAAGTGGCAGTTTATTTATTTTTAAGTGTTTTGCGAATACTTCGTAACAAATAAATGAAAAAAATATCTAAACAAAGTTGCTGTGCAATATGCAAGTAATTTTGTCGTATAAAATATAGTAACGAGCGTGACTCACTGTCGGTGAGTAATCGCAGCTGACCTGTTTGGTCAGGTAGTCTCACTAAAAGTCAAGTGAGATAAGAACCGCTATTTTTCAGAATTTTATAGAATCTGGAAGACTCTAGAAGTTTCGAGATTAATTACCTGTAGGTATAAAAGTGTCTCGACCTGGAGAATTGAGTTAATAGAGTAAAGAGAATTGAGTGAAGTAGAGGCAGTCGGTCCGAACCGCGATATGTAAAGTAGAAATAAATATTTTGTGGAAATAAATATTGATAACTTGTGAAAATATAGAGATTCTGTGACAAGACGAGACGAGATTTTTCTTTTTCTCGTATCGTCTCAATTTAAATGTGAAATATTTTATCTTTTCTCGTTTATTTCTCGTCTCGAGTATTATTATCTCGTCTCGGTCTCGAATTTCGTCGAGATTTCTCAAGTTTTCAAAGTCGTAATCTGTGCGTAGTGTTTTAATACATACGGAAATTTCCCTAAATGTAGGAAAACTGAACAATCTTTTGGTAAATTAGGGAGAAAATATATATTTAGGGAAATGTACAATATAATTATCTGCTCAACCTAAATTTTGTCTTTACGTACCAAATAGACATTTTATTGGTACACGGTACACACGGTTGTTCGATGGCGTATGGAATTTTTAGGTTATCAATTTAAATCTGTCAGTTGTTGATGGTTCTTAGTAACTTCATTCTTAAATTATCTAGTTTTATAGTGACATTTAGGATGATATGCAGGTTTCTATTGTACTACTCGTACTTATTTCTGATTCTCTGCGTATACTTGTTTATTTCTCTTCTACGCCATCAGTGTAGAAGTTGTTATATTTCTACTTTTGCTGCGTAGAAATTTAATTTCTATCTTTTGAATCAAGTGACAAAAGATGTCACAATGATGATGTTTGAAAAAAATAATTTTAAAACCTCGTGAAATCTAGGCGTATTTATTGTAATTCGAGAATCTCGATTTTATTTTCCCGTCTTAATGGTTTATTTGTTAAATCGCTCTCGTCTCGCACGAGACGAGACGAGCGAGGTTCAAAAAATATTTTATCTTACCCGAATCCCTATGAAAGTAAATAAAATAAAAACACATACTGTGGTAGTTAATAATTAATGTGTTGTGAATTACTAATCGTTAAGTTATAAGTATATTTGTGTTGTTTTCGTTTAAATAATGTTTGTTATTTTTATCTTTATTTAATAAACTTATTATATAAATATTCGTGTTTTGTGACAATTTACCCTTCACTCATAAAAAAAAATTTACAATATATAAATGTTTGGTAGTGGCGGTCGATTAAGTGGAGGCCACACCAATATTTTATATTTCAAACATGTCTCGTCTGCTGCAAGCTTTAGTTATTCGCATCCATCTCTTTCCACCGTATAAACAAAGCGTGCAATCCAAGTTCACAAAGTCTCCATAACAATTTCCGTCGGAATAATTTAATTAAAGTCGTGATAGTTAATTCCGGTAATGGTAACCGGAGCTCCGGACTGCAGCGCCCGGAGTTTCCGGGCCTCCCGGAATGGGATCCGGCTCCGGGACCTACATGGCTTACGCTAGATTGAAAAAATACAGGTTATAGGGCTATATCGCCACAATGAGGGCTTACCAGGGTTTATTAAATTGTGCTACTCCCTTGTATGGGACTTTGGGAGGGACTATATTCCTCTATATTGCTTATTGCAATGTTTAAATGTAAGGTTAACGAAATTATGTACCGTCATTGCAACTTTATTTGTTGTTTTTTATAAAATCTCTTAAAAATAAATGAAACATTAAAAATTCTCCAAAAAAACCGAATGAAACGTTAACTTACATGTTAATGGAAGCATTATTTTTTAAATGTTGACAATAGTGACGAAGTTAGGCTTCCAATTTTGGGGGAGCTCAAGCCCCAGGACTTTGGGAATATAATATTAGGTGAGGTTACAGTTTTAAGATAAAAAAACAATATTTTTTTTTAACATTGTAATGGAAATATTTGTAAACAAAGGAATATTTATTGCAAAATATCACTAAAATTTTAATTTTCGGTTTCCTGACTTCAAAAACTCGTCTATTGTTTTTTGATGTTTAATACTTTGCCATATCATTTTTAATGTTCTTTATTTTAAATATTTCTTAGGTTTAAATTTGTTTGGTGACATAAAGAAATATAAATACCTTTAAAAATTTTAGGGGGGCTAATTTCAAATATGGGAGGGCTTATCTCCCCTAAGCCCCTCCCTAACTGGCTCGATACCCACTATAAGCTGCAAATCTTTAATTGAGTTATAGCCTTGACAACCATGCATACAATGCATTTTGAATGTACTTGAATTTGTAATTAAAAAAAGAGATTAAAATATTACTGGGAAAAATAGTTTATGTATGTAGTAACAACAGGAGAAGTAATTCCCAAAGCCGCTGATGCTGTATTTTCCGTAAACCTCGAAAATTTTCAAATTTTATAAAAATTTATTTGTAATATTTTGTAAAGAATAAACTATGCTGATACCAAATTTACAAACAGAATTTAATAATCTCTTTTCGTTTTGGAGATATTTGCTCTCAAAGTTGTACCTGAAAAAAGTGTGTTTTTTGAGTATATTCCAAAATTGAGTACAAATACAATCTCAACTACTTTACCATTCGATTCTACGGGAAAAGTTATATAAAGAAATGTTTTGTCCACATATACGTACTTTGGAACTATTAGGTGAAAAATAAGAAAAACGAAAAAACCTAAATTTCCATTTTTCGCCTCGAAACTTTTTGTCTCAAATATTTTTCATTTTTTAGGTTTAAGTAGATATCAACACGCTGATTCCAAATTTTCAAACAGGATTTAATTATCTCTTCCCGTTTTCGAGATATTTGAGTTCAAATTTATACCTAAAAAAATAGGTTTTCTAGGTATATCCCTTGAATGGTTAGGTTTAAGGTTTCGGCGACCTCATCAATCGATTCTACGGGCAAAATTACATAAGTATACCAATTTTCAGATTTTTATCTCAACAGATAGAATTTCTACAAGGAAAAAACTGAAAATGGCCAAAAATCGAAAAAATTGCCTGATGCACCCCTTACGATTTTTCTCGATTTTTGTCATTTTCGTTTTTTCGCTTTAAAAATTGTATCCGTTGGAATAAAAATTTAAAAATTGGTATACTTATGTAATTTTGCCCGTAGAATCGATTGATGAGGTCATCGAAGTCGTAAACCGAACCTTTGAAGGGGTATACCTAAAAAAACCTGTTTTTTTTAGTATTGCCAAAACTCAACTTTGAACACGGATATCTCGAGAACGGTAAGAGATAATTCAAATCGGTTTGAAAATTTGAAATCAGCACATCGATATTTACTTAAGTCTAGAAAATTAAAAGTTTTGGAAAAAAAAGTACTTTGGAGAAATTTTGAAATTTAGGTTTTTTGAATTTTCTCATTTTTCACCTAATCGTTCCAAAGAACGTATATGCAGAGAAAACATTTCTTTATATAACTTTTCCCGTAGAATCGACTGATGTAATCGTTGAGATCGTATCTCTGCCCATTTTAGAGATATAGCCAAAAAATACACATTTTTGAGGTGCAACTTTGACAGCAAAAAAATCAGGAGGGAAAAGTGATAATTAAATTCCGTTTGAAAATTTGAAATCAGCACGTCGAGATCTATCAATGTACACTATTCCTCAAAATCAAAATTTTGGGCACAAAATGAGTATTTTTGGGATATTTCGCGGTTGTCAACACAATTTTTGGTTTAATACTGTTGTTTGGCTTATTTTACTTAACTACTCTACAATGCATTTTAAAAGAGATTAAAATATTATAGAAATAGAGAAATACAAACAATTATTGGGTGAATTTGTTGAATAAAGCCCATTTCGTTGCCTTCAAGTAACATCTTCAAGTTTGAATAATTTATAACACCTGACCACTAAGCTTCCCAACCCCCCAGAAAAGGTTGTAAAGGTAATCTCTGCATAAGTCAGTTTCAAATATCTTTTGAAGAACTAAATTTGGTTTTGCAATACAGGTGACAAATATTTTAACTGACGTGAAGTCGGCTAACGACTAACCTTTAACTATACTAACTAAGAGTTGAGTTCCTCCCAGGAATGCTATGCTCTAGGATGTTACATTTGTTAGACCTATTTTTGGAGGGAACATTGTGTCTTGGGTAGTGTTTCACGAGAGTCTTGTATTTTTCTTGGCCTTGCAACAGACTTGCAATAAATGCAAAACAAGAATAAGACAAAAACAACAAATTTCAAAGCAAGACAATGCAAGATATTATCTTGCAAGAAAAGGCAATAATTGCAATTTTCAATTCTTGTAATCTTGCTTTTTTTGTTAATTTGAAATACGAGTACATATTTATTATAAGAATCAAAAATATATTTCACGGATTAGGAAAATAATGAAGTATTTTTGTATTTTTTAAATGATGTAGTAACATTAACATATAGATGCAAGACAAGAAATATACAAGAAAATGACGATCAAAACAATCATTTTATGTATAAGAGTATAATGAAAGCCAAGATATACTGAAATTTTTGGGGCGTATAGATTTTATCCTCCACACATGTTATATTGCTAATCATTGTACCTTGCACACATTCAATCTTGTACACCTTTTATCGTGCACACTTTTAAGCCCCGTAAAAAGTTATCTTGCACATATTTTATCTTCCAAATCATTTTATCATCCACACATTTTATCTTTTACAGATTTTATCTTCAGAAAAATGTACAACTGAATAATTTATCTAAATATAAATATGATAATTACATGGGCACAAAATGAATGAAAGATACAATTACATGTTTTAAAGATGAAACGTTGGCGAATATAAAATGTGTGGAAAATAAAATGAATGAAAGATAAAATCTGTGGATGATAAAATGTGCGCAAGATAAATGTGTGTAAGATACCTTTTTCTCGGATTAAAAGTGTGCACGATAAAAAGTATGCAAAATTAAATTTTGAAAGGTACAATATCGAGCAATATAACATTGTGGAGAATAAAATGTATACGCCCCGAAATTTTAGTACACGTTGGCGAATATAAAATTTATAGAAAATAAAATGAATGAAAGATAAAATGTGTGGATGATAAAATGTGCGCAAGATAAATGTGTATTTTCTCGGAATAAAAGTGTGCATGTTAAAAGGTGTGCAAAATTAAATGTTTGAAAGGTACAATGTCGAGCAATATAACATTATGGAGAATAAAATGTATAGACCCCGAAATTTCAATATATTTTGTCTTTCATTACTCTTGTATATAAAATTCTTGTCTTGATCGTCATTTTCTTGCATACTTCTTGTCTTGCAGGTTATAACGTAGGGATTCCCCTATTCGCAAATGAATATATAATTAATCCTTGTATCACAGGTACATTTTTATTTTGTTTAGGTACTATCAATATCAATTATTAAAGATATATCTTATGATACGATTATTATTATTAAATGAATATTATAAGTACAAAATAGTATAGCTGCACATAGAAGCTATTTTTCAAAACTCAATTTCTTGTCTTGTTTCACAAGATAAGACAAGAAATAAGACAACAAAACAAAATCTTGAGTTGTGAAATACTATTCTTGGATGTATACAATTACAATGTGCGGCGTATGTGGGTGATTTTTAATTAGCAGCATCTTGCTTGCCGTGGAAATGTAATTTTCCGCTAGAGATAGTTCCATTCATTGAATCATCTCTGTTTGATCTGAACAAAGCAGACAGCAGCAGTAAGCTCTTTATCCGCCATTACTGCGCCCGCTATTCGCTAATTAACAAAAGAATTATACACTTCAGACCAATTCTCGCTGCACCGGGATTTTTGTTCAAACAATGAATTGATTCGGTAGGGTTTTACAAATGTACGATTTGTATTAATCGCCTTGATATTCATTTATTTTTTGAGGAATAGAAAAATTTATGCATAGTCAGGAGTCAATAAATAGATCATAAAATAATGAATATAGACAACTTTTTCGTATTGAAAGACAGTAGCGTAAGAAGCACGCCACAGAATCTCAGGGGCCACAAAATCCCTATTTTGTAAAATACTGTTAAGTCATGTAAACTGACTTTTTCTACTCTTAGATATTTAAATAAATAGATCTTTCTTTTCAATTCTCTTTCTAAAACATGAATGTCAGGAACAAAGTCAATGAAAGTGAAAACGATGCAAATTTACCAACAGAAAACCAAAAGTACAAGAAGACTAGAAGTAAAATTTAAAGAAACTTATAAGGAAACACTTTGTTGTAAAACAACATTTCATGACAAACGTAATGATATTTGAAATATCCAGAAGACGCAATGATATACATATTAAAGGATTTTAAATTATTTTTCAATTTTAAACTGACTGTTGCTGAATTTATAAATGCAGGGAGAAAATAATTACGAAATACCATAAAGATATTATCATTAGATATTTTGAAGGTGAAATTCTTCATTTCCTTACATTTATAAATCCTGTTGATTTGTCCAAATTATTAATTGGGGGTTTGCCATCTACATTTCCAAATGTAGAAATTATTCTTAAAATATTTTTGACATTGCCTAGTTATAACGTCAGGGCGAACAATTTTTTCTGTTCTAAAATAAGAGAAAAATATTTTGCAAAGTCCAATCGTCCCCTCATATTTAAAGTACTATATGATTTAAATTTTAACCAATAAAAAATAAATATATTGTAACATTTTTATAAGTAAAAAAAATATTGAAACTTGTAAAAAAACTATCAACATAAGAATTTAATAGACAATTAGAGTATTTTGGCGAAATTAAACAATCACATTCTAATTACATAGTCAATTTTTACTAAAGCCAATTGCAGCGGCAAATAATGTCATTCATAGCCTGTCATCTAATTGAATCACAGTATTTTGATGTTTTGAAGCAATCACATTCAAATTACTCTGACAATTTACACTAGTGCAAATTTTACAAACAATATTTGTCAAAATTTATGAACTAATTAAATGAAAAAATATTAAATATCGAGGAATTATCTTGATCGAATAATATTCGTGACTAGAATCTAACTTATAAGTTTGTAGAAAATAATTTTAAATTTATTTGCTTAAGATTGAATTAAATAATATGTGCTACAAATCATGGGTAAGCAGAGCTTATCTTGCTTACCCTGGCTTCACACAACTGTTTGTAGAAGGTATTGACTGATAATCTGTCCAATAAAATACAATTAAAATGAACAGGCAATTTCCAAATCTCGACGATTAAGAGCAAAAGAATACATTGATAAAATAAGTTAATAAAAGTTTAAGAATTGCAAATTTATAAAGGAAGTAAAAAGAAACAAACCAGACAATAATTTATATACATCTTGTCCAGTGTCCAGTTTTAAATTCTTAATATTCAATCAAAAAAAATTTTAAACACAACTGCAATTTTAGACCTATAAAATTATGAAAATTGTAATATCCATTTTAAATATATCTCCGATCAACTGCTTTCTGTTCTGGATTCATAAATATATACCTAAAGTATACCTACATATTGTTGACTAATGTTAGAGATTCAAAAGTAAAAGAAACTTGAGAACAATACTCTTATTTTGTGATGTGATGTATGTACGTCGTCCGCGTCCGGGATTTGAACCCAGGATCGATTGACCGTTGGAGGCGGAGGGAAGAGAAAGTACCTGGAGGTCGCTGACCCCAGCCCTCCCAGATGAGAGGAGCGTGAGGATATGAGGTACAAGATGAGGGACTGTAATGCATAATACATCTATGTGTCTAATACTATGCCTCTATTGTCTACCGCGTGATCTATATTAGAACACTACATGCTATTACTCCTTTGTTCCTCAACGAACACGACACGACCCCCCCCCCCCCTAAACTAATTTATTTATATATTTAATTTCAGTTTACATAATTAATATAAAATAAATTCAGTATGAATGATTTAATACGCCCTATTTCTTTTCCTCCTAGTGATGCATTCAAGTTTGAATAATATGTGTTCTTTTTACAATTTTAAATATTTTTTTTTCAATCGATACTAAAATATGCGATATCACTCCGCGAAGTTAGGCAAAGTAGTAGCTAAAGTAAAACTTTACAGACTCTTATGTCAAAATTTAACTTTACGGATTCATCTATCAAACTGAATTAAACTATATTTTAATAGTATTATATTTTTGCAGTTTATTTTAGTACTACCTCAAATAACAAACATATTACTCTATAATATTATTGGTGAATTTATTTATTATTTACCTATGATAATAATTTATCTGATTTCATGCAGACGACGTCTAAGCAGATGTGAACATAAATGAAAATTATAAAGAAATATTTGACACTTTGACAGTACGTTTGTTATCAAAACCATCCCCGTCTCAATAGCTACTAGCAAGCTGGCGTTTTACAAACGTACATCTAAGGACTAAAGTATTTTTTATTATTCACATGCTATATTCCATATGCATAATAAAAAATTATACTTTAATCCCTCGCTATACAAATAACTGTTGTTTGGTTTGTTTTAACTCTACAGAACTTTGACATGGGGTTATATAGTTTTTGAAAATATGAAAATAAATAAAAGTTAGATAATAAAGCGACAGAATAAAATCGAAAAGGCGTAATAGGATTGCAGATTTTGAAATCAGCACATCGATATATACTTAAGTCTAGAAAATGAAATGTTTTTGAGAAAAAAAGTTTCTTGGAGAAATTTTGAAATTTAGGTTTTTTCATTGTTCACCTAATCGTTCCATAAAACGAATATGCGGAAAAATTATTTCTTTACAAAAATATATTTTCTTCTTTTTATAATTGGGTTTATAAAATTAATACTTTTTATTTAATAGCGACTTTAATTGACAACCAATTTTAAATGTCTTTACAATTTTGTTAAATAAAAGTTTAATATTCGAAGCATACATTTTTTTCTTGTAATGAAACAGTTCTAAATGCGAAACAAAATGTTTAAAAAGGGGTCATTTAATAACTCAAAAACAATGGGGGTTTCCAATACAACGCCTTTTTAAAATATGTATTCTGCATATCAATTTTGGTCGTGAGTATATTGTAATAAAACTAAAATAATATGTAATTGTTGAATACTTTATTTAAAAATTGAAATTTTTTGAAAGTTTTATTTAAATGACCTTGTGACGTCATTCCCCTGATCAGTGTTGCCAACTATAAGTACAAAAGTTTTAATTTCACCGGTTCGCAACACTGCCTCCGATAGCTAGCTTCATGTGATAAAATGACAGTGCAAGCTCGATTTCATTTCATTTCAAAATATATGAGAACACACACACGTGGTAACTGGTAAATGCATCTATCGAAAGCATGAATCACGAAAGCAGGTTATGTTTATATTCAATGTTTGAATTTACACGGTATTCATAGCCTAACTTCACTTCAGTTTTTTAGCTACTTATAGTTCTATCTCATAGCGCACATGGACTATCTTTTTCTAGTCAGGGGAATGACGTCACACCCATTGTCCGTAAACTTTATTAATTTTTTTCTCCGATACTATCAACTTTTTGGAAAAATAAAAAAATATGGGTCCAATATTTTGTTTTAAAGTTTATCATATAAAAAAATCAAAAAATCTTGGAAACCCCCATTCGCCGAAAATGATGAAATTTTGTATGTGGGACTGTTTGTAGCATCGTCTCTCTCTTTGAAATGAAATAAGTTTAATTGAAGTGCAGCAAAAAACGTGTACAAGGAAGTCATGTAGTGTCCACATTATTACCACCCGCCTGTTAAAATATAGATAAGGGAGGTATTGTTTTTGTCAAAAATATAAAATAAGTAAATATAAGTACTTTTATTGTAAAACTAATAAAAGTGGAAATATATTTGTATGCGTTAATCAACGTAAGTTTAGTTCCTGTTTTAGTAACTCCAAAAATAACTATTTTCTTTTTGCCATACAAATTTTATGAAAGAAATTTGTAGGTATGATATGAATTAAAATATTCTGAACTGCAATACCAAACTAATTTTATAACTATAAATTGATTGTACTGAACAACTTATATAGATATATTACTACAGTGGCTGGAGGTATTGTGTTGGACACTTTTTTTTTATTTATTACTGAAATTCTTTACTACATTGCAAAAAGTCTTTGATATACTTAATTATTGAATGAAAGTCCAAACGTTGACAGTTTATTCTGGAAGCATGCGAACCAGTTTCCCCCATTTATTAAAGCACGTCTAATCCTGATGTCCTATATTTAAATCGTGTCCATTTTTCTCCCGTTTTATTTATTCCGTCATATTCCCAGCGCTGCTTTCCATAGATAGCATCGGAGCGGTGATTTCTGCTTCTTGTACATGATTTGCATAGGGAAATATCCAGGGCCGGACCGCGCCGTCCATCATTTCTAATTTGGCCGCGTGCCACCGTTATTGATTATTTTAAATTTCCCTCTCCGCCCACGCCAGGGCCGGACTGCACACTTCCGGATGCCCTTCCGGTCACCATATACACGTGTCGGAATATTTTACAGGTGTATGACCCAAAAGAAATCACTTTCTTCGATTTTTTTAAGTACTGTGAACACATGTGCTGACAATGTTTGGATGAATAATTATTGTAATAATAAAAAATGAAAATGATCAAATATTCAGGTGAGTCATCGAAATATCCATCTTCGATATCTCCCCTGTCGTTAGAAATGCAGCATAAATTTATTAACAGAATTTATTCGTCCACTCAAGGAGCATAACGTAAAATTATTTTCACATATACGGGGTGTTGCATTACGGCTCAGCGAGAATTGTTTGCCTATATATTTTTATATTTTTTCAATTGTATTTAATCCCCTATCCGACATATAAATTTTGTTTTAGTTTTCTTTAACAAGACAAATACACGCATTGCTTTATAAAAAAAGAAGTACCTACTATAGTTAATTTAATAGTAAAAAATGAGACTTTTTTTCTGTACAACTATCTCTATGTTCACATATATTTTTTTTAAATGTAATCATACAGGGTATGAAGCGAATCAAATTTACTCAATTTCAAATGACTATAACTCGTCATTTTCAAATGGAACACCTTATATTATATAATTCAATGGGGTGTCTTTTGTACTATATTCATGCGATGTCAAATTTGATGTAAGTAAGAAGAAATATATAAGAAATATACTTGCATGCGTGAAATCAAGGTAAATTCGGTTTTGGTTTTACTAACGCCAGCTGTTTTATTTTGGTTATACAAAATTTATGAAGGAAATTTTATGTATAAAATTAATTAAAAATATTCTTAACTACAATAAGAAATTAATTCAAAAACTACAAATTGAATGTACTGAAATCTTAGGTATATAGAATATAGCTATTGTGTTAAACACATCATATTTATTCTATTGCAATAAGGAATAGTGATAAACATTTTAATAAAATTTTCTAAAGATGATCCATTTCGAAAAAAAGTTCGAAGATATGAAACGAATGAAAGTTGAAGAATAATCTGACTTTCAAGTTAAATAAGTTCAAATGAAGTGCAACAAAAAATGTGTATAAAATAGCGTACAAGGAAGACATGTGCTATCCACATCAGATTTTTTCATTTTAAAAGTCTAATGTCAGTTGTATAGTAACATCATATAATGCTTTTACAGGTATTATATGTCATATGATTTACCTCGTTTGTACGTAGTTAATAAATAATAATGAATTAGAAAGATATAAATAATAAAATATGAATGACAATAAAAAATGTTTGAAAATGACAGCTCGGAAGATGAATTGTTTAAATAACATATATTCGTAGAGATAATGTTGATATTTCGTTAATACCGTATGCCAAAAATACCTCACATGGAGTAATTTATATGAAACATTTGACTATCTATCCATCATCTTTATTCATTTGTTCTGCTCTGCGGAGTATAAAACAAAACACCGCTATGCTTGATATATGGAGAACAAACACACGTGAAACAAAACAAAACAATTTGGAATTTCTCTAAAGATACGACGTCTGTATATACCGCTCTCTAGTGTCTATGTCATACGCTAGAAATAATAACACAGACATAGCACGATAGATAAGCTAGACAGAGACGCTTACATCTAGACGGAGATGGAGAGCGTCTGCAGTTTCATATCAGGTGGATGATCTTTAATTTGTGTACAGGTAGTGTGAAATGCACGACATTCCCATAAGGACCAAGTCTGTCAGGACAGTTCACAGTAAATTAACTAAATTAAAATAATTGTTCCTCAAAAGCTCAATACGCGATTTTTAGCAGGATCCCTATATTTGCCTAACTCAGCTAGCAAGAAGAAAAATAACTGGTGGATAGAGTTAGAGTGAACAGAGTCACTGAAGTAAGTCAGTGTCGGTCAGTACATGTCAACGACATGTAAAGTAGAAATTAATAAAAACTTGGTAATATATTCGTATAAATAAATATTTCTTAGTTTTAAGTGTGTTAATAAGCGTTCATAGTGATAAGTCTTTATTAATAATAATTACTCCTAAATTAGTGTTTTTGTTTGTTTATTAATAGTGTTCTTTACTGTTATTATGTTTTAATAACTTATTATACGTTTATTAAACGTTGTTATATAAATATTTATATTTCAATTATTTTTACACTTCACCTAAATAAATAAATGTTATAATAATTATTAATATTTGTAAAAAAATAGATTATTAAACCCATAAATTGGTTATAAGCAGGGTTGGCAAAAATCAGGATTTAATTAAAAAAATAAAATAATCAAATAAATCATGATTTTTAAAAATTTTTAATATTTAAACTTTAAAGTATCTATTAATACTGCACTTTGTTAAATGTTTCCAGAGCAATTCAAAAAGCGGGAAAATAGGTGTTCTTATTCAAATATTATAATGAAAACTCAAAACGATTCGTCTGAATCAAACATGGAAAAGTAAAAATATTTATTTTTGTTACATATTTAAATACTTATTTTTTCTTTTGTTATATGCCAATTAAATATCAGTTAATTTTGAGATATTATTATATATAGAACGTACCTATTTTTATTGTTATTAATATTTTTTGTACCTACCAAATAAATACATTTTTATTATATTTTGTATTTTTTTATCTTTGATAAAAATCAATGATTTTTATAAAAAGAAAATGTTGATTTAATCATAATGTAAATCATGATTTAAATCAGGTTAGTGATACATTTCATATATTTATTATGGTACACACTCCACTCCAGCATAAATACCTGGGAAGTTGCGTCTAGTTAACGACTTTTTCGGTTTAAATATTATAATAACTAATATTTGCAAAAAAAAGATTATTACACCCAAAAATTGGTAATAAGTTATATTTTTCATGTATTTACATATATTGGTTATTTTTTGTAAAATAAAATAGTTTTACACGCCCTTGTCTTTAAATGTAAAATGTAATTGTTTTATTTTGTTTACAATAATATTTGTAAACAAAGTGGTGTCAACATATATTTTAATTATTAAATATGATAAATCTGAATTTTTAAAATGTCATAAATACAAAACAATAATAAACATCAATAACATATTTCATATAATAGTTATTATTTATAAATAAAATTAAAAATTTTCAATTAATAATTATTACCTTCTACACATTGTATTCTTGTTTTAATCTTCTCCCCTAACGAATATTCAAATATTTCATCAATTTCTTACACCTTCACTATAATATTTATATCAAATGTCTATCACACCTTAAGCAATAATTTAGTATATACTTTTACTTTTAAATCAAACATTTTAACACTAAAAACTATAAAAAACGCGGACACAACTGCATACGACTTCTATAGAACAACTACTGCCCGTAACGGTTTTTTTGCATAGCCAACTCAATCACGAATTCCCTTGATTTAAACGTAACGGACAAGACTTGGCTTGCTAGATCCCAAAACGTGAAATATACAATTTTATTAGGATTACTTGAATTATATTTTCGATATTAATCATTATATATTTATAGCAAATATTATTTCTAATATTTATACTATAAATATGTCAATTATTACTATATTAATATTATGTTAAATACTTTCACACTGTATGATATGTACTATAAAAATATATAAATATTATTATTATTACCAGCTACTAGTTGTGCAATTATATTTTTATTATTTATTTAACTCGATTTCCTAGTGTAATTGCGTAGATTTTTTGACCTTACAAAAAATATTTGTTATAAAATTTATTTAAATTAGTATAACAAAATACTGAAATCGTATATCAACAGTTATAACTGTGTTAATAATATGTATCACAAAATTTGAAGATCCGGATATACCTATGTAGAGCAAATTCGACTGAACAAATTTTAATGAAATTTTCTAAGCTTCTGACACAAGTTAATCATCTTTTAGTAAAAATCGGACAACCAGAGTAATTAGTTTACTCATGTAATTTTTTTGTATTTATTCCACACACTTCACCCAATCATAATGCTTCATTTAATGGGAGAAAGTAGTTTTTAGTGATAAAATTTGATAAAACCACATGCTATCGTCATAGTTACATTTTGTTGACATAAAAAGTTATATCTGAACTGTTATAAAATTAAAATTTATTCATATAATAATTCATGCGAAGTAACGACAAATCGGGTCAAAAATGATTCTTAAATCACTCCAAATTTTTATGTAAATTTTGTTTTTCCCACATTTGTTTGTTGTATGCAACAACTATTCGTAAATTTTACAAATAAATTCATGGCTCTTGTTATATTACTTACAAATATTTTGAAACAAAATTAACAATATAGATATTAAGAATTCTTATTGATTAGTGGTGCTTGGTTTTGTGGTGGTCAGTTTTTTTATTATTATTTCTACTGTGTTAATTTACGAGACAGTCTTAAAAACATATTAGATATTACTTTTTTTTCAAAATATAGGAACGAGCATGATTTACTACCGACGACTCATCACGAACTATCTGGACAGATAGTCTTAAGTCCGGGAGACTCTAGATCTAGAAAGTTCGAGAATAATTAAGGTTGCTAGATTTTCAAAATTTGAAATCTGGACAATAACACAAAGAAAGAAAAAAAAACATTTACAACAGGTTAAAATTTATTCGTCAAAATTTTTGATTTTTACATTATATGATTCATTATTTGTAGTTTACCAGAAAATAAATATTAAACATTTGGGGAAAGGATATTGTAACGTAAGCGTGGTAGAATCGTGAAAGAAGACAGATAGAGTGAGAGCGAAAGAGACAGTATAACTGTCTTCCTCCACGATCTTATCATGCTGACGTCACATATCCCTTCTGCAAAACATTTATTTGCTAAAAAATATTGAAAACTAATGTTTAGTTTTTATTCTATGAATTAAGTACTGAAATTCAATTATGGTCACATACTCTATAGTAGGTACGGTTTTTTTAAATAAAAAAAACAAATTCTTTAACAATATTTTTACAATTTTTTCGCTCCATTACTGACTAATTTTGTAGTTCGGCATTCATGGAAATTTAATATATTTTTTTGTCTGAAAGAGATTTTTGTTTAAGCGGGATTTTCGAAGGCAATGCGGGACGTAGGATTTTTGTACCAAAACCGAGACTTTTTCGCTGAAATCGTCACGTCTGGTAACTCTGATAGAAAGAGAAGAAGAATATAGATAATGTGAAGTCAAGGCGGATTCATGCAAACATTTACGTTTACATTTAATTTTCATTTATATACACAATTATTTTCAATTTATCTTTCGATAAATGAAGCATTCATGCAACATTTATAAATAAAAATAAATGTCATGCGTATCCAGTGTATTCTATCCATGACAAAAATGTTGACGATAGTGAAGACGAAATGTTATTATATTATAATGTATTTGTAGCAATTAAAAAATAAAAAAAAAGCGCCGAAGAAGATTCGTAGTTCGGCCAATTAATAGACAACGTGACGAAAATTCAATTCCAATACTCCGCCAGGCATTCTTCCTTGCATCTTTATTTTTAAACAGTAATTCTCTTTTATCGTAAATAAAAGAATATTTATGAACATGTTCGATTAATTTTGCATCAAATTCACTCATTCTGCTTTATTTTATATCTATTTCCAGACTTTATTACAATCCATTACAATTAGGTTATATTGTTTCTGACAGTTGAGAAGAGTGTCTACGCATGCGCCATTTATATTTAATTCTCATTTAATTTATAAGATAAAAGTTGGCCATCTTTCAACTTAAATGAAAATGAGAATTAAATGTAAATGTGATGCATGTATGCTTGCATAAGATAACAAACAATGAACTTATAAAATAAATGTAAATTGAATGAAAATTAAAATTAAATGTCTGCATGAATCCGCCTTCAGAGTAAGCAAAGTTAGTCGAGTATAGTAGAATGAAGTGCGTCGAGTCGAGGCAGACGGTAACAACGACGTGTAAAGTAAAAATAAATATTTTGTGGTAATAAATATTAATTTCTTATGAAAATAAGATAAATGAATTTTATTTAATAAATAGTATATTAAATGTAAATTACTAATTGTTAAGTTTAATTTGAACTATTTTCATTTCAATTAGAGTGTTTGTATAGCTATTTAATAAGCTTTTATTATAATTATTCGTGTTTTGTTACTTTTTACACTTCACGCTTATAAATAAACGTTATAATAATATCATAGCGTAACAATAACAAAATATAAAAATATATTTTCGGTCTCATTAAATTAGATAAAGAATACATTTTAATTTGTTTAGCATGGACCAACTATACACAAACAACGAGATAATATAATTAGTGTTTATAGTTATCCCTGCCCATTTCTGGGCATGGCAACCCCTGACAACCCCTGCCAATTCCAGCGTAACTACCTCTTCCTCAAAGCTCGCAAACACCAAATTCAATTCCTTTCGCAAAGTCGCCGTCCTTGTCTGCAGTCCTCAAGGCACCCACAACTAACCGTTACCATGGCGACAGTATCGCGCCATCTCTGTCGCTCCACAGCGAGGTATATAGAGGGAGTTCTCTGGCATTAAGGCCCTTTGTGTCGTGTATTGGGAAAATGAGAGATGAATGAGACCCGAGCGGGAGGGAGGAGGGAGGGATGAGGGATGAGGGATGAATTCTGGTGCAAAAATAGGAGTAGTTTTGTAGAATTAATATTAATATGACGTTGCTAGGAATATGGTAGTAACCACTATAAGAGGTTTTCCAACAGATTTTTAGATAAATTCACGTTAAATATGAAGAGGGAAGTACAGTGTAATTAAATATTATTAAACTTTTCACTATAATAAATAAAACAGGGCAACGGTGGCTCAGTTGGTTAATATGCTCCAACTCGATTTGAGCGGAGTGTAAGATCTGGGGTTCAAATCTCAGTGTCGCCAACTATTAACCAAATAAAAATACCGCTGTGTTCGAATGATTCCATATCAAGCTTGCCAGATTTTGAAAATTCGAAGTCGAGTTTATGCCATTAAAATAAAAATAAAAATATTTATAATTTGTTGGTCAAAAATTTATTTTTTTTTCTTTTCATCAATTATAATAATTATAACAATTACATAAACAAACATAAACATCAACATTCTTAGCCTACGACTATAAACATAAACATTCATAGCCTACATCAGCAAATATTACAAAAATTTAAAATAAATAAAAGGTAAAAGTTGTCATAAAACAATCATATTAATTTAATGTAAATTAATGTTACCTTTAATCTGCATGTATTTTATAAAAAAACGGCATGAGAAATAAAAATTTTGAGTACTCCAGTGATTTCGTCGTTAAAATTTGCCTGAATAATGTGCAAGTTACAATATTTTTTGTATTGCAATAAGAAAGTTATAAGCAAAAAACGAAAATTGAAAAATTTACGATTATTTGTAGTCACCTACGCATTTTTTGAGAAAAACAAAAACATGTATGAAACGACCTCAACAATTTTTGTCTAATTTAACCGACTTCGTATCTCTTACAGTTCTCGAGATCCTCAAACAGTAAAATCAATTTCATTGGTCACCTGTATATATCACACTCTCATTAATCTACTTCTTGTGTCTTATTGGGTAATTTACAAAATAAAAAGTATATTTTGAACTTCAGAGCGTTGTTATTGTTTAGTACAAGTACATGTACAAAGGGTATACACCTTGAGAACAATTAAAATATAAATATATCTAGCAAGTACTGACGCAGTGAACATATGAACTACGACCCTAGTAACCGACTTAAAAATTATGACCTTTCATTGTTCTTTAACTTATGTGTGAACTGACGATCCAAACAATGCACTACGAAACAACTTGCCGAACAATTCAAAAGCGTTGGAAGAACATTTTGGCTGAATTTCATTGCCACGAAAAAATAAAACACTCATGACTTTTTACCCGTTGCTAGGTCTTTCATATCTGCTTTATAAAAGGTATTACTAATGATTGTACCATAAAAATTATAGCTGACATAGAGAATGCACTAAAGGTGCTATTGTTATGTGGAAATTAGGTAAATTTAAATCGAAAATACCTTATACACGCATGTCAAAAACTCAATATTACAGGATTGATAGACAAACTATAATTACAAAAAAATAAGGTCAACTTGTCGAAGTACTACTTCACCTTCGATTTTGTTGAAATTTGGCCAAAACTTCCTACTAAGCATGACAAATATGGTAAAATTAACAAAAAATGGTGGCCAAACTTGGTTGACCTTGAAATCGCTGTTTATTTGTTTTTAAAGCTATTTAATGTAAAAGGTGTGTACACACACAAACGCATCTAACCTAACCTAATCTAATGTAACTTAACCTATTCTAATCTTACCCAACTTAATCTGATTAGGTTAGATTAGTTTAGGTTGAGTTAGATTAGTTTACATTAGGTTAGGTTGGGTTAAGTTAGGTTAGGTTAGATTAAGATAAATTAGGTTGGGTTATGATAGTTTAGGTTGGATTAGGTTAGGTTAGGTTGGGTTATGTTAGGTTAGATTAGATTAGGATGAGTTAGGTTAAGTTAGATTAGATTAGGCTAGCTTACGTTAGATTAAGTGCGTGTGTTTGTAACACCTTTTGTATTAAATAGCTTTAAAAACAAGTAAATGCGGTTTCATGGACAACCTAGTCTGACCGCCATTTTTTTATATTTATCATGTTTAGTAGTAACTTTTCGCAAAATTTCAATAAAATTGGAGGTGTAGTAATATATCGACAAAGTTGTAAATTGTATATAAGTCAAAACAAAAAAGTTAATAATCAATAAACAATCCACCGGTTAGAAAAGTAGTCATATATTCTGACATTAAAAATAAAGTGAATATATGTATAAATAATTATTTTGAGGTTTCATTATTTTTCAAAACATCTAGTACAAAGTAAAGGAAGTATTGTAATCGGGAAAAATTTCGGTTTTCAGGTTTCAACGGAAATATCGGTTTTGACCATCCCTGAATCTACTAATTTAGTCTGTACGTATGTACATATCTCGCATATCTCAAAAATTATTATCATGTTTATAATGTAAATAACTATTACTTTACAAAACTCAAATTTAGTTTTCTGAACCACGGATTTGTAGAGCAATATACCATGAACATATAAAGCTAAGTCCAACTGACTTGAAGCTGGAGTTCCTTCGAAGAATGTAGTGCCATAGGAGGAATGTATATTTTTGCTACGTCTAGGCGATAGAAGATCCCACGCAACGCTTATAACGGTTGTTACAGACAACGAGACAACTGCCTGCGTTGATTTCCCAGGTTACTAGATGCGAGTACATGGGTGTTCTGTAGGCAGGTGTGTGTTTGGATTGAGTATGAAAATAGCCGGCAGAAACCAGGTCATGTTTTTATATTTAACTCAACCGAAAACGCGCGCAGGACACGCAGGAATTCCTGCCCAGTGGAGAGGAGGAAACTCGCAGGAAAATACACTAATTGCATCGGGGGTCAATTTGCTCTTCCATTTCAAGGGGTCTGTAGTCGCCATAGTCTACTGGTTCCAATCAAAAAAAATATTATTTTCTGGTATGGAAATAAAAAAAACATTGTTATTTTATATAACATACGAGTATATATCAGCAGTATAAAATTATAAAATTAAAACTTATTAAGGAAGTATATTTGATTTAATTATTTAGGAATATCTCATATTTCTCGCAAATATCAGCATGGATGATGTATCTGCACTCAGTCTTGATCTTCGTGTGGTTACAATGTTTCCGGCAGCTGAAAACTGTCTTTAACTGACAACAGATTTTAGGTAGATTTCGGGTAACGGGTAATAAATGGTAACGGGTAATAAACGGGTAACGAGTACATTTCGGGTAATCGGGTACTATTTTTGATACCTGGGTACATTATTATCGGGTAAGTTCCGGGTACCCGGGTACCCATCGTCATTCCTAATTTCTAACATAAGAATAGGCAATGTGGTGCACTCACCACTACAACTAGAAGTAACCACCCTTGCAGTATAAATGATTACAGATATCTTCGAAAAAGAAAACAGACGTTTTTTGGTTATTTAAATGAGTTAAGCCTTTTAGAAGAGCATTCATATTTGGTCTCGTTGCTATAGTTGGTTAGTTTTCGTACACAAAATTTAATTTAGGTAATTATTTATTTATTCTAAAGAAACTCTACTCTATTAATTCAGATGCCGTTCACTACAAATTCTAAAATATCCCATCTTTAACTGTTATTCATCATTTTAATTATAATTTTCAAAACATACACAAACTAGTAGAATAATCTAACTAACAAAATTATGTAGTACGAGTATTCTATTTCTATTAATGTGGTTTTAATTTCTATTTAACATATTCGAGTAAAAAAATTACACATTTTTTCCAATCACTTTTCTTCATCGTTTTTAAAATATTTTTCTTGCATCCCGCATATTCATTTTCAAAATATCCAGCTTATTCATTATAATCACCGTCTGATTAGTTAACAACAGTTCTACAGAACACATGGAATAGCAACTAGATCGTCTACATTTCTATGTGCAAATGATTTTTTCCTATTTACCGGTTGTATTGCTCTTTTTAACAATAAAAATCCTCTGGTCCATCTTTCCTCAGCATAGGTGATCCATCTGTCCTCAGAACAGAGGTTAAATGAAGCAATAAATGACTTATGCCTGTGTACAATAGAACCACATTTGTAGGTTACGTTGAGTCTTATACACATGTTTATAAAGTATATACATAAATAATTAATTCAAACCTACCAAAGTAGTAATCAACTAATTGTGAATATAAGGTACAAAATTTTTTTGCCAAATTTTTTAAGTACATTTTTGTTTATTCAGTGTTGACTGCATTAATTTAGAAGCGGCTATTTACACTGTCTCTAAACAACAAAATTAACATTCCCTATGAGAGATATTGTTCTAATGTACTTTTAAGATCAAAAGTACATTTCTCCTACCGGTCCATCTCTTACCCTGTGATACACAAAAGAAAACATCCTATAAGATGAGAGATGTCTGGACAATTTTACTTGCATTTTAGAAAAACAGATTGTTTATCTACAAGAACCTACAGCTTTTAGTGGGTTCCGAACCAGATATGCTGGAATTTGATTTCCATAGATCAACATCATTCCTGAAGAACTGAAGACCTGTTTTAACTTCACATCTAAAACTTATTGAATTTTTTGTTTACTTCTTCCTATAATAATCTTCAAAGCTTCGCTTTGGCTTTCCTGTCTAGCTTCCGATAAAACGCGTGTCCTATATTTATTGATTGCACGGTTAATTGAATTTGATTTATCTTTCCAAATTGTTGGCGTGGTGAATAAAAAGAAAATGGAAGTGAACATGGTTCCGCTCTAGTTGGCGTCGTCAGTCATAGCCACCGCGATTGGCGACTCGTGAGGAAAGAATCGCAACAATAGCCTTGTACAGCAGGCAGTAAAACAGCGTTCCGCAAGAATACCTCGTAAAAATTCTAATGTCACATTAACTGTTTCAGCTGTACGAATGGTGTATTGGCTTTACTACCCTTCTAGGGCCATGACCTTTCCGGTATCAACGGGACTTGTTCTGGGATTAAGTTTTTCTAGTAAAGAATATCATTTCATACACAAATCTTAACATAACATACTTCTCGCATTTTGATTTCGTTGACTTTTACATCACAAACATGAGGTAAACAAACTGTTTTAGCTGTACGAATAGTGTATTGGCGTTACTACCCTTCTAGGGCCATGATCTTTCTGGTATCACCGGGACTTGTTCTAGGATCTAGTCTTTCTACCACTGAATATCATTTTATACACAAATGTTGACATACACTCTATTTTCTGCAGTGGAGGATCCGGAAACTTTCCTAAGGAGAGACGAATTATCATTTTTGTTTTTGAGATAATCGTAAACAATAAAATTTATAATAATATTAACCACAAAATTTATTAATCAACACAAAATCAATGAATTGGAAAACATAATTTCAAAAATTAAAATTATACCTTCAAAAAAACTGAACTTATAATTATTATATTTTTTTTCGTCAACGCAAACAGGGTCAAAACTTTCTTGGGATCCAACTCCTTTAAGGAGTTTTAATTTTCTTAATATAGAAAGCTCGTTCAACCGTAGTCATACTTGAAGGTAACTTTATTAATAGTCCATAATTTATTTTCTAATAAATAAATATCAGAACCAAATTGTTTCAGAACTTTTGGATTGATGACATCAGTCGTGTGATTTTCCAAGTAAATACATGACAAAACTGACAGTATTATAGACAAATGTGATAATGGATGAAACGTTCCAAAAGAGTTGTACACTAAACTAAAGAAACTACTAACACAATGAAGCACAAATAAATAATTCTATTTCATTTTTGTCATGGGTTGGATGCAGATAGAATATATACCCCTGTGTAACACGTACGGTAGTAAGAGATCGAATAAAAGTCCCATCTATGCCATGTGTATACGACAAAGATGCAAGATAAAAGTTTAATAATTCTTGCAGCAGAAATATATAGAAATATCTCTAGAATGTGCAGTCTAATAATTTGTATAAATTGAAACAAGACTGTAATAAGTCAAAACGTAAAATAACCAAAATCAGTTTTTTTTGCTAATATCTAGTGATTTATGCTTTTTTTTGGGAAAATAAAACATGATTAAAATGGGTAACTAATGTGGCAACTTTGCACCAATTTAACAGACTTCGTATATCTTACAGTTCTCTAGATCCCAATGGTTAGCTTTCTTAAAAGGGACATCCTGTATATCTACAGCAAGCCCAAATGGAGAATGCACCAAAAGATGTATTGGAATTGGTCGTAGTTTGTGGTATTTCACTTGTTTTGCGGGTATAAACAAACCGTGTGAGTCGTAGAAGAGAAAGTGTTGCAACGTATTTCGGAACAGCGTAACATTGTTGTATCTAGTTGGCCCTGAGTCTGTGAGCTAGTCGCAGAGCTGTGGCCACAACCAGCAACTTTCACAACAAAACAAAACACTAGCACGACGAGAATACATTCGCGCCAAAAATGGACATACCGAAATAGATGAAAGTCGCCTACAGTCTACACAAACAACAGCTACGAGAGAAAATTCACTACAACAAATCATTTCTTTCAATAACAAACAATTGAATATCTACCTTAGTAAGCAACGAAGAGGAAAGTAAGCAATTGTATGGCTTTTCCACCAATTGTTTAAAAGAAAGAAATCATTTTAAGAATGTACATAATGGACAGGTGACCAATGAAGTCGGTTAAATCCTCGGTTAAATCGGACAAAGCTTGCTTCATATGGGGGTCATTTTATAATTGTTATTGTTATTATTGTAACACGGTCGCTTGGCGGCTGTGTATTTTTGTAAATTTTTGTTAGTGTTGTACTCCAAATGGTAAGGAATGGATAGATTTATGGTGAAGGACGCACATTTTTTACGCCTTCAAGCTTATTGTCAACGACATAACTGTCCGTTTCCGTAAGTGATGCCCTCGGTGGACATCAATAGTTGGGTTATTTTCAGCATAGTTTGTACTTAGGGGATGAGAAGAGCCAGATAAACATAGGTTGAGAACTTCTGGATTTTTACTATTAAATAGTGTTTAGAAGTTCGAAATCTCTCTCTCTTGTTGTACTCGTCGATTGTTGTGGATGTCTTGACTGAATTGTCAGACATACCTTGGTATTTCTTAGTGAAATAACCAATTATAGTTGTTTTACTGTGTGTAAAGGCTCTCTCATCGTGGTGTAAATTTGTAAGTAGTTTTTATTATATTCTGTGTGGATTATTATTGATTTGTAGATCGATGTAAAAAGGTTTTCAAAATTGTTTGTAAATAGAAAAGTAAGAATTTAGAGTTTGTATAGAATCAAGTTACGCGTTGTAGTTTATTTGAATTATATAAATGTTTTTGATCGCGGTTGATTATTAAAATTTATATAATTTTGTTATTGTTGGAATATCGTGTTTGATTCAGCCCATCCTATTCCAACCCCTGTCTTTGTGACGTGGTAGCACAACGCGTAGGTAAAATTCTATTATTCTAAAATTACAACCCTGCACCAATTTGACCATAATTGTAGTAAACCGCGTCTGTTATCATTATTAATCATTCCCCTGTCTGCTTCTATCACGGCAGACTTTTAAATAAATAAATAAAGTGATAGTGGTGGCAGCGACTATCGTTACCCTTGTTTCGTGTAAAAGTTGTTCATTAATATAATTCGTGGATTACTTTTGAGGCAAGTAAAACTCATAAATTATAACCCTTTTATGTCAGGTACTAGATTTCGTCTTAGACCCCCTGTACCTGTTACATTATTGAGGCATTTTATAACGACGAATTCACTACAGTACTTAAAATTTTTATTTCTCATACCGTTTTCGAGAAATTGTTAACAATTTTTATTTGGGCGTCAAACTTGGGTGAAACCAGAAATAGGGTTTCGGAAAAAAATGCATATATAACGACTTAAGTATTTTTTATTACTCACATGGTTTATCTTTCTCTTTAATCCCTTGATATACAAATAACTGTTTTATTGTAAATGAAAATATCAACAGTATCCGTGTGTATTTTAAGAATTAAAAATTATTTTTTTGCAAAATCAGCGATAAATTAATCAGGGTTGAGAAAAATCCGGGTTTTATTTATTATTTGAAATTATTGTTGTAAAAAAACAACAACAAAATAAAATTACTACATTTTCTAGTATAACTTGACAAAAGGGTAATTATAAATCATAATAAAAATAAAAACGCAGCTAACCTGACAGATAAACCGTTAAACAATTGTTAGTTTTGCCTCAATTCATGGCTACTGCTATTTTTAAGGTGATTTATGACATTTTCATACCTAATTTCTGAACTTAGAAGGCATGTAAAATTAATTCTGCTTGTTTGAGGTCCAGAATTTAATGTCCTAAAACTGTTATTTAACACTTCTTTTACTTAAAATAATTAGAAAAGCAGGAAATTACGAAAATATAATTTTGTATGCTAAATCCCTATATTCGGATGTTCGAGTCACCACCCTGTATATTTATTCTGAATTATTTTAGATATCAATCATACCCAAATGACTATTATATGTCTATTTTTTTAAATTCCTTCAAATCTAGGGAGGTTGCTTTGCCCCACCCTGTATAATGTAAAAGAAGTAGGTATAAAAAATTCAAAAGGATCCAATGATGTTCTACTTAATTTAAAATAAGTAAGAATAAAGAGTGCATGATAAGTTACTCCTTATTGGAGGCATTATTACAACATTCTTTTAATACTGAATATGAGGGCCTACTGTTTTGAAGCATGTTTGGTAAGTGAAGATCGAATAATGAAAATAAGTTGGTAATTGTTTATTAGCCGGTGAGTGTACTGTTAGCAAGGCAAGGAGGAGTAAACTGGAGCGTTGGGAGTAGCTGCCCTTACGTGTGCCTCAGCGGCAGGTGCGGTCATTGCCCCGACCTCTGTAGGCTAGCGGGTAGATGCACACCTTGCCCGGTCTAACCACACATCAAACCATCAATCATCTAACTCTATCTCTAATAATCGTTACTCTCGGTACGTTATTCCAACTAGAGGGTTTTCTCTCTGTTCTAATTTTAAGTAATAGGGAAATGGTAAATTATTTTTCGATAAATTGAAGGGATAATTGAAAGAGTACTTACAGTTACTAACGCCTGCATACGAGACATTGCACCATAAATCATCAAAACTCTATATTTAATAATTATTACTGTTGGTACGTCATTGCAACTAAAGATTTTTCTCTCTGTTCGAATTTTAAGTAATGAGTAAATATTTTTTTGATGAATTAAAGGGATACTTGAAAGAGTACTTACTATTGGTACCAGACTAACGCCTGAATACGAGACAATGCACCATAAATCATCAAAACTCTATCTTTAATAATCTTTACTATTGGTACGTTATTCCAACTAAAGATTTTCCTCTCTGTTTTAAGTTTAAGTAATAAGTATTTTTTTTTCATAAATTAAAGGAGTATTAGAAAGTGAACCTACAATTGGTACTTGGTGAACATGTTAAACTTATATAATAATATATTAAAACCGAGATTAGAACACTTGGTTCTCGGATATCTTTAGATGAAAACATTGTGGGAAAACCAAGTTCTATAATAAATAATTTACCGATTTCAGGATATTAAGCCTTTGTTTACAAAATATTTTGGTAATTTTTTAAGTAAATTTAGGATTATTCAGTGTTGACTGCATTAATTTTAGAGCGGCTACTTACACTGCCTCAAAACAGCGAAATTAACAATGAGAGATATCTCTTTAATGTACTTTTAAGACGAAAAGTCCATTTTTCCTACCAATCCATCTCTCCCCTATTTACTTTCACTAATATTTATATTTACAGACTTTTTCACGTCACAATTTTAATATCTTTATACCTCTCATCAATCAGTAAGAGAGGTATTGGAGTAATGCTAAAAATCGGATAGTAACTTTTTAATGGATAAGCTCGTTTTTAAGTCCTTAGAACAAGACTTTAATTTTTTTACGATGATGTCTGTCTATCTATGTGGATGGACGGATATTGTAATGATTACTCAAATACTAGTCAATAAAAAAGTTGAAATTTTGGATATAACATTGTGACACCTATATTAGATCTGATTAGATTTTGGTGTTAATCGTGCAATTAGAAGTGGTGTTTTCATGAATATCTGAAGGGTTTTTCTAAAATATTTTAATTAATTATGAATATATGAGAATTTTTGAATAAATAATAATATAATATTAGCTCATTATCTAAAATATTATATATCAAATTTATTTCTACCTACCCTCATTTAACTATTACAAGTAGTTAATGATTCAGTAAATTTGTTACAATTGCGGTTAAACTGTTTACCTATGAAATAAATGTTTTATATTTAATAGTGACAATTATTATAATTGACAGTGAAAATATTATAAAAATAATTATCGACTACTCTAAAAGGAATTGTACTAATACTGTAAATACTAATTATTTTAATAATTCACTTAAACGTCGCAGAAGTTAACGCACGTATACTCATATATAAAAAATATAAATATTAATAAAGAGTGTAGAGGACATGTGAGAGGTTATGTGCTGGCCACATCAAATTTTTTTTCGTAAGGATGGCAGTATAGTTCCCGAAATAGTGTTATAACTAAATTATGAATTGGATGTGACAATCAGGACAATTATGTTCCAAAAATATTCTTCCAGACACCGAGATAAATTATTCAAACTAGAAACGAATCATGGATTTACGTTAATAATAAACCAGGACAGATATATTTATATATTCGAGATGATTAATTAATAATTATTTTGCTACAATATAAACTTCTGTTATATAACTCTGCTATCCTATCTCCGTCCCCTCCGTTCGATTTTTCCCGTGTATTTCGGGCTTGTGCAGCCAGCGAAGCTTGAAATCTGCCCCTAACCTTTTGCCCTGTTTCCCGCGAGTGCCCCGGTTTCGGCGCCACTGGCTGACCTCTCGGCGGCGCATTCCGCGCTATTTATACCCGTGCGTGCGTGTGCGTGTTGCGTCATGGTGTGCGTGTGGGAACCTGTCGGGATAGGGGTGCTAGGGGGCACAGGTGGCTGACAGCTGAACAGGGGAGTCCCCGGTTGGGACACGTGGGTTCACCTGTTTAAGTGGCGCTTACAAAGATTTTTATTCAATGGCATATAATAAGGGTGGTATTGTAATTATACTGATTATGACGTTTGGATATATTGACGATTTTTTTTTACATTTTGTTTCTCAACATCTCAAATGTAGAAAAACTGTATAAAATGGAAGACACAGACAAATATGTACGACTGCACCACAGAATAGTTACATACAGAAGCGACTCTCCGTGTCGGCACCTTTTATGTTCCCCTATTCAGTTCTATGACCTTGAAGCATTGTGTAGACCTTTAAATTTGTGCTCTTCCCCTACCTCTCTCTAAGATGTGAGGAAACTTTCCAGGTTTTAACAATGAGTCCTTTAAATTTGTGCACATTCTCCATCTCTCTCTAATTTTCGTTTTTCTGTCTTACTGTCCGAAGCATTCCACGCCGTCCAATCCCACCCCGTCCAATTACTATCCAGTGCCACGCCGTCCAAAGTTACCCCCACTCCCAGTGCCACGCCGTCCAAATACACTAATGCCACGCGGATCCAAAACCAGGCGTTCCACGCCGTCCAATTACTATCCAGTGCCACGCCGTCCAAAGTTACCCCCACTCCCAGTGCCACGCCGTCCAAACTGGTACAGCTACTAGACTACAGATGTCTCTACTTTCGATCTCCCCCCACTCCCAGTGCCACGCCGTCCAAACTGGTACAGCTAGTAGACTACAGATGTCTTTACTTTCGATCTTTATAATATATATAATATAATAACTTTTTTATTTGAAATTATTATGTACAGAATGAATAGTAGAAATAGTTGAGATAATCAACGAAGATATGACTAAATTTGTTGAACTCAAAGGAATTATGTGATTACTTTTAGAAGTTTTTTCCACAATAATGATAAAATAATATATCAAAATATTATTGATTTTGTAATAATCAACTGCAGTTATTAGTACAACAAAAATTTTATTACTAGTGATTTTGACACAAGGATTGGAATTAACAAAAAATGATCTGTTTGTTGTAATCAATTTTTTTGAATAAATGTTACAATGCGCCTCGAACTTCGACTACGCAATGAGTATTATTTATGCAGCTATTATCTTATCCACTCGGTTATGGAGCATTTTGTTTGAAAATTTCTAATTTCATAAGAACGACAAATGTCAAAATACAATTCATTTTATCAAATATTTCAATTAAGTAAGCTCATACTCCATAATAGTTAATATCAGCAGATGCAAAATTAAATAATCTATTCAACCGTACCACATACACCCCATCATATTTAGCGGCACAGATGAAAATAGCAAAAATTCCCTATGTCAAGGTTCTAGTATTCACACTGTACATAAAATTTGTTTATAGAGGAATTTTAATAATGCAGAAGCTGGAAATATAAACATTTTTACTAATAAAATTTTACAATATAAATCAGCACATTTATTCTGAATAAAGTTATCGCTAGACAGATAAAATTCAATCTTAAAGAAATATATATATTTGACATTTACATTGAGAATAAGTTTTATAAAAATCAGAGGACCCATTATCCAGAGGCGCCCAGAGAATATAAGGAGTTGTTACGGTTTCATTTCACTCATTCTTATAAATCTTTCTTACCCATTCCTAAGAACCTAAAAATGTCAAGCTCTGTATAATTTTGCTTACATTTAATTTCGGCTTAGAATCGTTTGTTCTGTTACGTACCTCTCTCTTTTTTTGTATGTTTCAATTTATAGTATTCCATGTTGTCCTTTGTTTTTGTTTTATTCTATATCCCAGTTTCTAGCTGTCACCTTGAATTCTCGTTGACAGCAACTGTTTCATGCAGTTTTTATTCTGACAGTAGCGGCTGCGCGTGCACTCTCGCGCGGTTGAGTAGACTGCATTAGTGTAACGGTCATTTTGTGGCGCCAAATTCAAAATGAAACCCTAACTCGCCTCTGCCGATTTATACGCCCATGTTATTCTTATGGGAATAAAAATATGTTATCTTTAAACTGCTAGAAAGTCTTATAAAATGCAAATCTTAACTATTAAACCTAAAAATACTAATCTCTAATGTTTTATCTATCTTCTAATGTAATATACACACCCAAAAAACATAATATTATTTACTTCAATTTAAACAGTAGGTGCAAATTTCTGAAAACGTATGTCGTAGCTGTCTTAGATTCAGTTGAACCTGTCACTTTAACCTGCTGTACCAAGTAACGATATATGTTACTATTTGCGATACTACTTTCTTTAAAATCATTTTTTTCTTAATTTATTCTTTTATTTGTACTTTTTTCTGTACGGAAAGCAAAGAGTAATGTTTTAGAATATAAAAAAACCTTATGTTATAATTAAGAATCGTCAAAATATTTTAATATCGCGAATTGAAAATGTACTCCCCTAAGAAATGCATACACTGAGATTTGAATTAGGGTTTCGCGCCAAATATAAATCGTAACCTCACTAACGTGGTCTATAGTTTCAGTTACCGAAGTCAATTTTTTACAAACTACCCTTATTCCGTTTTGCTATTGAAGGCCATAATTACTAACCCAATTGCAGAAAATTTTCAGCAATATTATTTAAGCTTCTCAACCCTGTTGGTTGGACAGCACACGAAACGCTAGTGTGATGGTTTTCTTAGCTAATTATTTGATCTGGTAGGTATGTAATATTATATTTCTTGATGTGAGTTTACATCAGAGCATCTAACCGGTTAAAAAATCAGTAACCGGTATTTTGAACGAAAATTGTGAAACAGTAATTTTATCCGATATTTTTAAAACCGAAAATACCAGAAACCGTTAATCAAACAAATAATAAACCGGTTTTAGCGGACATTAATCTTTACTTTAATAACATTTCGTGCGATTTTTTTTTTGATATATTATGATATAGATTTTTTTATATTGGTTACATTTTTTATTTCCATAGAAGTCATGACAATTTACATTTTATTGAAGAGTCATAACAGTAGGCAGTTTGTTAGAGAGCTTTGGGCAAGTTTACCTATTATTAAAAAATGACCTAAGTTTCTCTGAAAGAATATTATGGGAATTTTTGTAAATATTCATGTTTGACGTTAAATGCAGCACGAAACATGATCGCTTATTTTTATTTAATTAATTTTTTTATTTATTTTTCTTAATATTTTTTATCAGCCGATATATGAACTGGTTTAAACCGGTTTCTAATTTTTAAAAACCGGTTTTCGAATTAAAACCTTTATTTTTAGAATGTTATCAATGTGGGTAAACCGTTAACCAGTATTTTTTTTTACAGTTACATGCCTTGGTTTACATGTACATTATTTTGGCATATTTTTGCATTATTTCATAATATTTCTGCATATTTTTAACACATTTTATGCATATATGTTTTTTTACATGCATGTAATTCTAGGTCTAGTGATAATGAAATTACATAACTGATTTTGAAGCCAATTGGGAGTCGCTAACAAAGTAGCTAATAACTAGTGACAAAAAAATAGTAGGGAAAACATTGTAGATGTCGCATGTTCATTGACTTATACACTAGTGTATAAGGTCGATGCGCATGGTAAAAGCATAGGAGTGTAAATATTTTCTTCAAAATTTAACTAGTATAATTCTTTTGTACCACTGTACAGTAATTATTTAAGTTCTGAAATATCCCTGCACTATTTATTAATCGACGAAGTATTTCGTATGATTTTAGTTCATGTATGTATTGTAGTGCATTTTATACTTAGAAATATAAATAATAGTGTTGTAAGTGGTAATAGGAGGAGATACTTATTTAATTATCATTCAGCGGTAAAAGAAAATAAATATTTTTATATTTAGAAGAGTGCCTACAAAAAACATCTGATATTTTGACTACATCTAAAATTTCAGTAAGACGAAAATTATTTTTTTTGTTATTAAAATTGAAAACAAACAATTAATTTGAAGTAATTTCCATAATTTTCAATGTATCTTATATTAATGGTAATGATCGTACATTGGAGTGACCATTCGTACTGATTTTCAGACTCTTGCAATGATAAACAATTTGAATATTAACTAAAATTTATGCAATTTATCTTTTAATTCCAGTAATAAAATAATTGATTTAACGTTTAACTAGTGACATGGTTTGCTTCTGAAAAGAACAATAAAATTATAGCAAAAGCATTTTTATAATTTTTCTATTATTTACCGTAATATGTGACCTAAAAATACTATAAAGTACATATGTTTCGTACTGATTTTGTCTTTAACATTAAAACCAATTGTTTTTATTTTAGAGATTAGTATTTATAAGGTTTAATAGTTAAGATTTGCATTTTATAAGACTTTCTAGCAGTTTAAAGATAACATATTTTTATTCCCATAAGAATAACATGGGCGTATAAATCGGCAGAGGCGAGTTAGGGTTTCATTTTGAATTTGGCGCCACAAAATGACCGTTACACTAATGCAGTCTACTCAACCGCGCGAGAGTGCACGCGCAGCCGCTACTGTCAGAATAAAAACTGCATGAAACAGTTGCTGTCAACGAGAATTCAAGGTGACAGCTAGAAACTGGGATATAGAATAAAACAAAAACAAAGGACAACATGGAATACTATAAATTGAAACATACAAAAAAAGAGAGAGGTACGTAACAGAACAAACGATTCTAAGCCGAAATTAAATGTAAGCAAAATTATACAGAGCTTGACATTTTTAGGTTCTTAGGAATGGGTAAGAAAGATTTATAAGAATGAGTGAAATGAAACCGTAACAACTCCTTATATTCTCTGGGCGCCTCTGGATAATGGGTCCTCTGATTTTTATAAAACTTATTCTCAATGTAAATGTCAAATATATATATTTCTTTAAGATTGAATTTTATCTGTCTAGCGATAACTTTATTCAGAATAAATGTGCTGATTTATATTGTAAAATTTTATTAGTAAAAATGTTTATATTTCCAGCTTCTGCATTATTAAAATTCCTCTATAAACAAATTTTATGTACAGTGTGAATACTAGAACCTTGACATAGGGAATTTTTGCTATTTTCATCTGTGCCGCTAAATATGATGGGGTGTATGTGGTACGGTTGAATAGATTATTTAATTTTGCATCTGCTGATATTAACTATTATGGAGTATGAGCTTACTTAATTGAAATATTTGATAAAATGAATTGTATTTTGACATTTGTCGTTCTTATGAAATTAGAAATTTTCGAACAAAATGCTCCATAACCGAGTGGATAAGATAATAGCTGCATAAATAATACTCATTGCGTAGTCGAAGTTCGAGGCGCATTGTAACATTTATTCAAAAAAATTGATTACAACAAACAGATCATTTTTTGTTAATTCCAATCCTTGTGTCAAAATCACTAGTAATAAAATTTTTGTTGTACTAATAACTGCAGTTGATTATTACAAAATCAATAATATTTTGATATATTATTTTATCATTATTGTGGAAAAAACTTCTAAAAGTAATCACATAATTCCTTTGAGTTCAACAAATTTAGTCATATCTTCGTTGATTATCTCAACTATTTCTACTATTCATTCTGTACATAATAATTTCAAATAAAAAAGTTATTATATTATATATATTATAAAGATCGAAAGTAAAGACATCTGTAGTCTACTAGCTGTACCAGTTTGGACGGCGTGGCACTGGGAGTGGGGGGAGATCGAAAGTAGAGACATCTGTAGTCTAGTAGCTGTACCAGTTTGGACGGCGTGGCACTGGGAGTGGGGGTAACTTTGGACGGCGTGGCACTGGATAGTAATTGGACGGGGTGGGATTGGACGGCGTGGAACGCCTGGTTTTGGATCCGCGTGGCATTAGTGTATTTGGACGGCGTGGCACTGGGAGTGGGGGTAACTTTGGACGGCGTGGCACTGGATAGTAATTGGACGGGGTGGGATTGGACGGCGTGGAGCGTACTCGTACTGTATAAACCTATTCTGTGACTGCACGTTAAAGTTTGACTTATATCATAGTTTTGCGGCCATAAAGTACCTATTTATAGTACTAGTAAAATAAAGTAATTTTCAGAAGTTCTTTCAACATTCTTACTAGAACACCATTTCCGATTCGCATTGTATATCTTGGTATATATGCTTGCTTGAGGAAATAGTGAATCTTTATTATTTTTTCTGAGACCGACACGCTTGCATCTTGCTTCAAACAAAATTTTGACATTGACACCGAACCAAACAAATTCGTATTCAAACAACAGAAAAGCACACTTGATTCATTCTTCTAAAATCATGAGCATTTACTTTTTTCTAAGAGAAACCTATTTTCGCAGTCATACATAAAGTTTTGTATGCAATTCGTACATAATTAGGCTTTATTGACTCGCCCTATTTATTTACCTCGTTCGCTTCGCTCACACTGCCGTAAACTGTAGGACTCGCCAATACAGACCTACATATGTACTTATTACATAAACAGCTATTTTAATTGTAAATGAAAAAAAGTCAACAGAATTTGTGTTTATTTTCAGTATTAAAAATAATTTTTGCAAAATTAGATATAAATTAATCACGGTTGAGGTTTTATTTATTATTTGATATTACTGTTGAAGTGAACAATTGCTATATTTTATAGTGTAACTTGACAAGATAGTAATTATAAATACCTAGCAGATAAACCATTAAATATTTGTTATTTTTCTCTCAATTTCATGGCTATTACTATTTTTGAGGTAATTTATTATGACAATTTCATACTTAATTTCTGAACTTAGAAGGCACGTAAAATTAATTCTGCATTCTGCAAAATCTGATGGTTATAACAACATCGAAGGGAACATATAAGTTTCGTCGCTATAACTGATAAAAGTAAAATAACCTTAGCAGGTTAGTACAGGGCGTTTACAGACGTCACCTCCTGGGGATTCTAGCTGGTATCGAAAGTGCCATTATTAAGTGGAAAATGTATCAAAACATCTTCACCTAATTTTATTATACCACATAAAAGATATAACGAATATTTAGTATTTTGCGATTTTTATATAAAAATATAATGAACTTTTATTACGGTTTATTATTAAAAAAAATATTGTACCAAACAATGGCTAAACCCGTTTTGATATATATTTATGGTTATGATTATAGTTAATCTTCGCAGATATTTTCAGGTATAAACAAATGAATGTAGAATTTTCATTTTTTACTGTCGGCATTTCCCAGTTTGAAGCTTGCGTCACACGGGAAAACAAAAGACTGAACTCGTATTAATTCCATTGTTTACGGCTTCAACTGTTTCTGTTTGGACATTCAAATGAAATATGGTTTGATGTTATTTTGTTTTTTCAAAAGAAAATTCTACTTTCAAATTCTCAACTCGCTTCGGAATGATTTATTTTTTATTTACACTGCATTGTTGATTATTGCCATAACAAAATGCGTGAATCTTTCTAACATTAACATTAAATTCCAAGTACCATGAAATATATCAAAATATCAGTACAAATAATGGACGCTTGACGGATATTTCAACCACATGGTAAAAATGACAATATCTATTTTCAAATGATAGAAAATAAAGCATATATAGTAATTTACGTTATTAATCCCTAGTCCGGTAAAAGAGTTTTTATATTACGAATAAGATGATTGCGGGCGAGGCAACGAAGGAGCCGAGTCAGGAATTTCGAAATGAGTACCGTGAAAATAATTAACGGAAAAATGACGTATAACGTTTTATTTCCTACTGTAGGTATCACATTTTTCAATTTAAATCAAATGTTTGATTTTGTTACTTTAAAAATTATTACGAAAGCAAAATAAAAATTTTAGTTATCATGTTGCCATTGAAAAATTTCATGTCAATCACAAACTTTCAATGGAATTGTATTAAAATAAGGTCAGATTTAAAATGGAAATGAATATTCGACTGTAGAAGATGATAAGTATCATACTATTCGAGTACTTAGTCAAAAAAATCTTTATTCTCTAAAAAGCCAAAGTTGTCTTCTTCTGGGCTAATAGATGCTTTTATGTATTAATATTGTATTTATATACATCATTTTTATACTGTACTAATATTTCGTCCGCTTTTTAAAGAATACTTTTATTTTAACTGAATAGCCTAATATTATGATCCTCATTAGATTAAAAAAAAATTAAATTTGTTACTACAAAATGTAAGACTGTATAAATAATAATAAATTAAAATATTATTGACTTTGTATTCTTTGTAATAATCAACCGCAATCATTGGTGTAATAAAATTTTGATTACTCTAAGTCATTTTGACGCAAGGTGAGGAATTACCAAAAATATGATCCGTTTGTTGTAATCAAATAAAATCTTTGAATAAAGATTACAAGAGTTTCAATTAATAGTATGTAAATGTAATTTACATTTTATAAAAATGAAATCGATGCGGTCTACTTAGGAAGTCTTAGATTTATCCATTCGGTTATGAAACATTGTTTAAAATTTTTTTATTACATAGACATAAAGGACAATTGTCAAAATTAAATTTATTTTATCCAATATTTCAATTAAAATAGGTCCTATTCTATAATATTGAAGATATGAGTAGATGCTAAATTAAATAATGTATCCAACGGTACCACATAAATCCCATTATATTCAGCAGGATAGATGGAAACGGCGAAAAACTGTTTCCCCACGTTAATTCCCTGTGTCAAGGTTTCTAGTATTCACCTGTACGGTATCGTACAGAATAAAAGTACCAAAACTAAATAAACTCTATTTTTGACGGTCTTTAAGGCACATATGAAAATTGAAAGTTGGTATCTCGAAAACGGTATGGTAAATAAAAATTTTGAGTACTGCAGTGAATTCATCATTAAGAAATAATGTGCAAATTAATAAAAAAGTTATAAGCAAAAAACGAAAATTGAAAAAATTTCATTTTTGTTTATGTCACCTATGCATTTTTTTGGGAAAAACAAAAATATATGTATAATAACCCCCACAAGAGGCAACTTTGGTCTTATTTAACTGACTTCGTATATCTTATAGTTCTCGAGATCCCCATGCTTAAACCTTGGCTTAAACAGATTTACTGATTACTGGCCACCCTGTATAAATAGTTTCCCATGGGCCGCGGAATTTCTCGCAGCTCTGGGGCTTCGCTGCCCGGCGAGGTGTTGCGCGTCCAAGAAAAGAAAATCCTGCAGTTTTGTAGTTTTTGTTGCACGAAGCACCGAAGTCGTATTTAGAGCGTTGAACTCAACAGACAAGTTGATGCATGTGCGTGCTTAAAAAAAACACGCACGTTTACGCACGCAGTTCACTTGTTCCGAGCCGCCGTGCACTTATCCCAGATAAGACACAGGCTCATACATGTTTCAAATCCCCGAAACTCACCAAATTCAGTTATTCCAAGCACGCACAATTACATTTTAAATTGGCAAAACAACAAGTATTTCTACTTCCAAACTAAAATACGAGTATGCAATTTTAACAACTCTGAATATAACGACAAAAATTATTTGTAATCATTCACGGCTTATTTCTGTAGTAAATACAATTATAGAAAGCGTTTACCAATCTTCAAAACCTGGGAACTCCAAATTACATGGAAAGTATAATGTAAAGAATTTTTTTACTTACAATGTCAATCATAAATACATATTTTTAATATGTCCTCCTGAACATGTTATTATCTTATATTTAAAATGGAAGTAAACGAAAGAAATATGTAAGAAAAAGAAAAAAAATGTGGTACTTAATAGATTTTTTTAGATGCAATAAATAGTAATTTACGTCCGATAATAACTATTTGTATATCAAGGGACTAAAATATATTTTTTTATTACGCATATGGAATTTATTCAACGAGGCATTAGACGAGGAAAATGAACCATGTGAGTAATAAAAAGTACTTTAGTCCTTAGATATACATCATATTTTTTCCGAAATCATTAAATTATTAATTAAAAACATAAATAAATAGCATTAAGTGTTTGTAAAACGTCAGCTAGCTATAGAGACGGGAATGGTTGTGATAACAAACGAACTGTCAAAGTGTTAAATATTTCTTTATAATTTTCATTTATATTTACACCTGCTAAGATGTCGTCTGCATGAAATCAGATAAATTATTATCAAAGGTAAATAATAAATAAATTCACTAATAATATTATAGAATGGTATGTTTGTTATTTTAGGGAATGCTAAAATAAACTGTAAAAATTTAATATTATTAAAATATAGGTTCAGTTCGACATATGAGTCCATAAAGTCAAATTTTGACATAAGAGTCTGTAAAGTTTTACTGTGATAAAGTGTACTTTAGTGTTTAGTATCGATATCGAAAGAAATCATTTAAATTAGATCTCCACTCATTTTTTGAATATACCCAAAAAACACATTTTTGATGCACAAATTTCAGAGCAAATATCTCAGAAAAGAAAATATATAATTAAATTCGAATTAAATTTGAAATCAATGGAAGAAGATCTATTGATATATGCTATTTTTACCCAAAATTAGATATTTCAGGTATGTAAATATAATGTTATGTTCAAAACGAGGTTCAAAACATATAACCTGCTCTAATTTTGAATATTCAAGTGTCACTGGAAATAGTTTGAAAATGCAGACATTCAAATTTTGATTTAATATATGAATTATTAATTCTTTATTGACCTATTAATTAAACCAGTATCACCACGAACACATTTTTACTAAAAATATTTGAAAAATATATATAAGTTAAATAAATTGGATAGTGTTATTTAAATTTATTATAAGAAACCGTATATGTATAATAACAATTCCTTTAATTTTTTCTGTACTGTAATGAGAAATACGATATTATTCGTATTTATTTTACACTTATGTTTTTCTGTTTAAATACTATTGAGTAAATCCTGAGTACTTGAGTAATGATAGTTTTATTAATTTTGATGAAGTTTTCACATATTTGGCATATGTGTTGTCGGTGTTTACTGTGTGAAAAGCCAACAAGGCAGCCTGCAAGAACACGAGAAAGAAATCCAACTTTCTAATTCTAAATGCACACTTATCTGCTGATGAGCGGGGCCACTAAGGTTTCCCAGTCCAGACAGTGAAATTTCCTTTTTCTACTAATTATTTTCTACGAGATATAGAACACATTTACTGCATACTTTAAATGCTAAAGTCTTGTTAATGCGTTTGTCTTAAATGTTCAAACATAAAATTAAATTTCTATATACTTCTTGTGAAAATATATTAGGTACATTCTGCACACTAGCTTAGAGTATTCTAAAAGTTATGGATTTAATAATGCATAATTTAAATTATCCAAATTTTGAAGATATTTTAGTCTATTTATTTGTAATATTAAAATTCAAATGTCTATTAGTATTTAAAGAAACATTGTAATAAACTGATCTATGGTATCTTTTCCACGCCAGTTTGGAGTGTATTTTAAACAGGGTTGTTGCATTTTTTCCCGATCCAAAAAAACATGGCCGTCTGTGACGATTTTTCGTCCACGATATGTGCAATAAGACACATGTATAAAATATAATATTTGGTATTTGATAGTTATATTCAAATATCATGAACTTTACTTGAAGCTTTAAACCGTTTTTCCTAAATAAATACCTTTAAATACCATTTTTTCGAAGATTAAATGTATAGAAATATAGTAAATATGAAGTAGTTCTAATGTAAAATTTAAAAAGTTAGAAGAAATATATAAGGAATATATTTGCATACGTAAATTAAGGTAAGTTCGGTTTCGGTTTTAGCTTGGGTTTTAGTAACGCCAAAAATAGCTGTTTTTTTTTTAATACAAATTTTATGAAGAGAATTTTGGAATGAATTAAAAATATTCTGAACTGCAATAACAAACTAACTTTAAAACTTCAAATTGAATATACTGAAAAACTTACTTATACACAGAATATATTTCTACAGTGGCGAGAGGTAATGTGTTGGACACATCAGATTTTTTCAATATATTTCTTGTGAAAAATTCAAAGAAATTGATTTAAATTGGATATTTATGCCACCTTGGCTAAAAGTGGGTGTGGTTCTTAATTTATGTATTTATACATAAAAACATATTACTGCATTTTGATGTTTCATCTATAAATAGATAAATATACCTCTCGAAAAATACATTTTCTCTTTAGATATGTTTATACTGTCTGTATGTCTATAATGGTGTTAAACAAATCATATTGAATTATTCAGTAATTTCATATAATATAAAAAATTATAAGCTATATTTTGCAGTATATTATTTCAATATAATAAGCACACAGAAAAAATATACGTTCAGGTTAAGTATATATGTATATCAAATTACAAGTATTTTTAAAATAAATACCACTTACAACTTTTTACCCATTTTTGATTGTGCCAGATCTGTTTTATGGCAGTTACCTGTAATCATATACCGTACAGGGCGTTTATAACACAATTAGCTGATGTGGAAAGTGTATCACAAGAGCCATTTTCATAGGAAACAGAAAGTATTTGACTTGAATTCAGGTCCTTCGAATCAAAGCCTGATATTCTACGAATACACCGCATATATAAACTTTGTATTAAAAAAAATTAATATAGGTACATATAAATACCGACCGATGTAGTATGATAGTACTAGTAACGAACCAGTGGTTCTAAATTCATATCTCGGGTACGGTAACGATATCGTAATCTTATTATGCCCATTTAAATGATATTAAAGTATAATTGTTATAAAAATCTAAAAATATCTAAAGAAATACAAGGGATGACGAACTTTTTTATTATAGCAAATAGAAAAATGTGCTTCATATAAAAATTTTATTCTATTAAATATGCTATTTGATGGCACACAGGAAAAAAATGTAAGCCTGATTTACAGATAACGACTATTTTATTTTTTATATGGGAACCTAGAATAATTTTGGTAAAATTACCTCTTTTTGTTATGACAAAAATAAGAAAATTGAAAAATAACAAAAATAATTTTTATTGAAATTAACAAATTGTATCAATATAAAACAATTTCATAACGTAAAATTAAAAACTTATAACGTAAATTACTGAAAACAAATGTTCCAAATTACGACCCTGCATAAATTTTTGGTTTTCAACAAAACCCGTCTTTCGAAATTTGGAGTAATAATAATCAAAAGGTTCGCTTTTGATTATTATTTTTGCCCTTCGTAGGATTCTAGTTGATTCTCCGATTATTAGAATCATATCATTTAATAAATTTTTGGTAAAAATTTTCAAAAATTAAATTCAAAACATTATATTGCTAACAAATAAATAATAGCTTATTATTATTAACTAAATTGTTTTATATATTTACAATTTGATAATTTTTATTTCATAGCTACCTAGAATATTTTAATAAAAATTATTTTTGAAATTTTTCAATTTTATTATTTTTTTCGACTAAATCATTGAAAAGACAAAAACTATCCGTTTTAAAATTACCAAAATTATTCTAGGTTCCCATTTAAAATAATAAAAATTGAAAACCGTTGCGTATAAATCAGGCTTTCAATTTTTTTGTATGTTATTATGTAGTATATTTAATATAATAAAACTTTTATACGAAGGAAAATTTTCTATTTCTTATAATAAACAAATTAAGGGGGAGTTTAGTCTTCACTGAAACACCCTGTATATCATAATAAATGTCTACCAAAATTTACTGTATATATCTATATGTATTTATAATGGCTAATTATAATTCTTAATTAATGATTCTATAAACGTATACCAGTTCCGTAAAAATTATTGATAAATATTAATAAGATATAACTGTAATGTACTTTAAGAATTATTTTATAAAAACTCAATGAATATTAATAATATGCACGCTTTTCTGTTATAGTAGAATTCCTAAATTGGATCATCTAAAAATAGCATCGGTATTTTTAAATATTAAAGCGCGACCGTTAAATTAATAAAAAATCTGTTTTTCCATTGCCCGAAAAATCGTAACAATAACAAATTATTAATTCATAACCTGACTTGCAAATTCCTATATTCAAAAGTTTAAAATTGTGTTCCAAATATTTGTAAAAACACTCCCACAACGATTTCGTAAACGTACAAGCTATTTCAAGTTTCAAGAACAAGTCAGCAACAATTACAAATGATTGACAGTTGTAACTGTAAAACAGTTGAGTTCGATCGTAAATAATTTGTTCCACTAGCACACTTGATATTTAAAGGGTAGCTCACTACGTGACTTATACCGAAACAAAAGTTGTTGACATATATTAACCTGTAAATCCTTGTGTTTGTTATCCTTATGGCTGGCGGCTCGTATAACCCCACTTCTCCACCCCCATTCGGTAATTTTTCCCAATTTTAACTTGGTGAAACCACTCACTGATAAGAACCGTTTTCCAACTATTTCTTCACGGTACTTATATGCCATTTTGGCGCACTATTAACTTCAACACACCATTTTATTAATTCAATTTCAAAAACATCACTAATGTCAAACTTTTTATCACTAAACTCACCAGCAGCACGTATGTAGAATACGCTACGGAAGAATCTGTATGTTCTTGATCGCGCGTACAACCTGACAGCTCAGGTTCGCGACTTTCCGGACCACTTCGGCTGCGCTCGACGGCTCAGCGCGCGAAGAAGCCCGCTACACGCTGGGAAAATCACGCAAATATGAAATAAAATGGCGGAAAGTTCAATAATTCCGCACAATATTATCGATAACAACACACAATACACTTTTCTTATTTCTTTTAATATAAAAACATTAAAATAAACAACCGAAAAAATACTTGATATAAAGTATTTCATAAATCATTTTCAAATTGTAACATTACTTTTAATTATTTACTTTACATTGTTGAAATCAATAGTTTTTTTTTAACAAATATTACATACTAAATCTTAACATATAGTTTTTAAACTTATATGTCATAAGTATTAAGCGATAATAATAGATTTGTACAAAGTATAATATTTTATGGATTTATAACATAAAGTTTAATAAATATACAATAAAATTATTAACAATTATATATAAATGTATTAAATATAATAAATTTATATAAAAATAACTGTTATTATGTTATAAATATTGTTTAAATTATAAAATTACACTCAATAATTAAAAATACACATTTTCTCAATAAATAAAACATATTTAACAACATTTACAACATAGAATTTTTTAAAACAAATAAATATAACTATTTTTTCATATTTTGTTGTAAATTATGTGAAATGCAAAATAATATTAAAAATAAATATTTTATAAAGAAGCATTAAAACAAGGAACAATAAATCAAATTCGTGTTTATAAAACAAGTGCATATCTTGTCATTTATGACAGATATATAATTTATTTTGTGATAAAATTATCAAAACTAATAATTGTCCTGATGTAAATATCCTTGTAGTTCCGCCTCTTATTCAGAGATGCCGGTAGTGTTCATTTTCAAAGCGCAACGGTCAAATCACGTGATCACAACATTTGTAGTTGAATTCAACATGGCTGTGACGGCTGGCTGGTGAGCAGCCGTGTTAAAACTTGTGCTCTCTTTACTCAAAGTGTGCGTTACTAGTGCTAAAGTTACCAGTGTTTTATCTAGGAAAATGATATCTACAATTGTGTCTAGGCTTGTAATGTGAGTACTATTTTACTTTACTGTCATAAATTTGTTATAAAATCAATTTCTTTGTCACCGAGAACGTCATTGAGGGACGAAAACAAAGATTCGTTGACAGCTGACTTAAATTTAAGATTACTTATCTCACTTTTATTGTCACTCATTACTTACCTTCTAATTTAAACCACTACATATTTATTTATACTCCAATATAATACAATTGACCATTAATTTTTTATAATTATGAAAAATTGTTACATTACAAATGTAATTACTGGTAATTCTAACAAGTTTTTCCCAACAATTATTGATTCGCGCTATCTCAACCTATATCGACCCTTAAAATTTCATCCCTAGGTGACCTAAAAAAGGGATGCATCCCTATTGAAATACGGGAGAACACGTTTTAAAATTGTCGTTACAAGTTAGGATTTCACTTTTCGCTGTTTTGTTCATTTGTTCTGTCCTACTTGTCATAATTTCGTAATGTTACTGTTTTGTTATAAATCACTGTATGGAACAATAAAAACCAAACAAAAGAATAACGACTGTGGTCTGTTTTATCAAAATCATTTGTTTTTCTGTTGACGTCTGTGAATTAATTAATTTAAAATTGTTATCAGCACAATATAATTCATTTTACTGCTATTTTTACACTTAATATTAATTTTGACAGTACGTCATGTATTTTTAGATAAAGGTCGGTTAACAACCTATATATAAAGACATAAAACTATTTGTAATATATAATTTTTTAAAGAATAACGTATTTCTTTGAGCACATTTTTAAAAACATTTATTTTTAAGTGCTATATTTTACAAAAATAAGGTTAATTTTTTTGTTATGTTTTCCGAAAGGTAAATATGTGTAAATATGTGTTCACTAAAAATATATTTTTTTTTGTTTTATTGTCCTGATAGCTCTGTATATAAGTAACCAAAATTTATTTATTAATGTTAATGTTTTAATATCGGATTTTTTTTTAAAGAAAAAGGTACATGTGTAATAATTTACCTTGAAAATTAATGTATTTAAAATAAAAAAAATAAAGAATCCATTCAATATCTTATTCTGTACTTTTTGTAAACATTTTGCTGTATTTATTAGTATAGTTATCTATAATACCCAGGAATTATTTATAGAGATGAAGCAAACTCTTCATTCCCTAAATTTGTAAAATATACAAAGCTAATGCCAAGAGAAAACAAATATTACCAACAAAGATGTAATTTATATTTAGATGCTTCAATTTATGATCTTTCTAACATATGTTTGCATATGATGAGATTTTCTTAACGGACACTTCATATCATGTAAGAACAAAACGTACGTGGTTACGTCTAAGATAAGAAATTAAAACGTAGATGTCGAACAGCTGTTGCAAACTGACGAGAAGTCGCCTAATATGGACAAAACTTTGTGCAATTAATATTTAAATTTGGGTTAAGGCTTTAGACATGTAGCCATTCAAATTTAAAATATATAAAAATGTAATACACTCTTGCAATTTATTTTTATTATAATCAAAATTTTTATTGATACATCACTTCGTTTTTTGAAACCTAACCTTATTTGTATCTATGTAAAGTAATCTATTTCTGAAACTGATATCTGTCTCAAATATTTGAATGTTTCAAATGTTTTTTTCCAGTGACTCATACTCATACACTACTAGATGTTGTAAAAATGTATTATTTATACTTTATACTTCCAAATTTGTAAAGATAAAATTTTATAAGCTTGTAACAAATAAGGAAATAACTTGACAAACTGTATATATTTAATGAAAAATTGTATTTCAATAGGGATTACCCTACTTAAGAATTAATTTATAAATCATATAATAATAAATACATTTTTCTACTTCTGTACAAATATATTGCCTTTATTTCATTTTTTTCCATTAATTATTGAAGGCATATTTCAAGACGTGAAATATGACATAATTTACTCTTCTCGACCAATCACAGAACTAGAATAGTATATTGTGCATCAACTGCAGAAAGTCTCCTATATTTCCCACGAGGTGTGAAAGTTTCGGCACGAGACGTAGTCGAGTGCTGGAATCACACACGGTGGGAAATAAGTGATTCTGTACGAGTGGCTCACTATACTTTTTCTACGACGAAAAATTTGAACAAAAAATCGGTCAACCTATTTCTATGTCCTACTAACAAAATTTCGAGCAAAATTTATTTAATTTTTTTCAAATTTTCGTTGTTAAAAAAGTTGTTACAAATGTACATACACACATTATCGTTAAAATGGCATAAACGGAATAGTGTTCATTAACCGAAAACTAGAGAAATTTTGCCCAAACAATACAAGAGATGAAACCGAAGATAAAACCAACTAACAAACAAATAAATTTATCACTCATGGCTTATTAACCATTGTTGATTGTGGCAATCTGATTTATCGCAGTTATCAATAATGATATATTTATACCGCAGAGTGTGTTTATCAGACATCATTTTCCGGACACTTCAGCTGCTGTGAAAGAAAATAATTTGACTTTTGGGGCTCGAACTAGGATTCCTAAAAAGTTGAATAAAATAATATAATATTTAGAGCTATACGACGATTCAATGTTTAATATTTACTTACTTAATCCTTGAACTATTCTACCTTTCTGTATAAGGTTATGTTTAATATTGAAGAATTAAATTTTTGAAAAATTCATAGACCTCGTTGGGTTTAGGGTGCAAAAGACTAGAGAAAAAATAAAATACCCGTATTTTTTTTTAAATCTATTAATTATTTATAGGTTACGCGACAATTAATATAAAAAATTTGGGGAAGGGATGTTGTGACGTCAACGTGCTAGAATCGTGAAAAAATATATAGACAGACTGGGACTGAAAGAGGGAAAGACATACTGACGTTACATATCCCTTCTCCAAAACAATAATACCAAGATTCATAAAAAAGATTAGCTACTAACCAGGATTAGTTATACCCCTTTTTCATATCCTGAAATGTCAATCTTAACTCCAGTTCCAGTTTATAAAAAGAATTAAGTATATTATTTAGTTCCATAGTTAAATATACTATTTTGGTGGAATTAGCAATATTTGTAGATGATTGTAAGCATTTCTAAATGATACAGAGGAAGATTTATGGTAATATATAATAACCTAGAAGTAAACAACATATGTGCCATAGCATTGAATTAGGTAAATTCGTTGTTCTTTTACATAATTTTCGACGATCAACACAGATTGATAGTCAATGAAACTAAATAAATAATGCCAGTTACTATGACAACGAGAACTTGTTTTTTGAGACAAAAATTTTCAATTAAGTTGACCACTTTTGATATTTCTCTGAAATTAAAAGAAAATTTGAAAAGATAAAAACTGAATTGGGGCCGTTTTGGAACATGCTAAAACTTTTATCAAAAATACATTTTTCTCGTAAAATAAAAAATTAAAATGTTTTTCCTCTTTGCAACTCGATCCGTGAACATACTGTATACCTACTGAAATTCGATTATGGCCACATACCCAATATCGTAGGCCGCGCTAAAATTGCATTTTTGTTTAGGAGTATTGTTGATTCAATGTTAATAATTTAAAAAATAAAGAAATAAAATAAGTATTTATTTTCATATTACAACTATTCGATGATTACTTAAGCGGTTTTCCGTCAATGACACCAATGTGAAGTAAAACAATTACTTTTTTGTTTCCTTTGTCGTATTTGAACCCGGGAGCGCTGTATCGAGCGATGACCCCACCCCCACCACTATCCTTGCTCCTGTCAGGACCCGTCAACTCTACCACTCTACGTCATCAGAGCCGGGTTAAATATTCAAGAAACGCAGTACTTGTCTCAACTCCAGACGTACTGAGGGTGATGCCAAAGGTATAATCAAAGGGAGAAAGGCAAGGGGTGACGAAGCTTGAACAAAGGAAATAAGGTAGAATTTCAAATACAAAAGTGACGGGAAAATAACACACCAGGTTCCAGGTCCCAGTTAGATGTTTCAATACTTCTTTTGTTCTGACCTAAAATTAACAACAAAAGCGACGCATAAGTTAAAGTTAATGATCCCGAGTGCCTTCTTTTTACCTCCCGCCACTTTTATAAAAGAGGGGAGGATCGTCTTAAAAATCCCATATCGAGTTTTTGATTAATAAGCTCGATTAAACTGTTTTAAGAACCATACAACCTAATTTTATCTATTTTACGTTTACGTTTGTGTTTATATAAAGATCGAGTATTTTATATATTATTAAACTAAAAAATTAAAAACCTGATGATCGAAAGATCGAAACGCGTCGTACCTCATCTTTTACCGAGTTTTGTATTCCGTGCAGTATTTTATTTGGTTTATTGCATTGAATCTTCTTTTACAACGACCTTTTCTCTAAACCTTATATATCGTATCGGATACAATACTTACTGACGAGTACTTTAATGGAACAATTACATTTTTTATTTTAATTGTGACAATGAAATTCGGAAATTCAGATATTTTCTATTTTATATACATGATACTTCAATTTCCCAGTATCGTTCTATCGTACCACTCGTAAAGTCATGGGCACCTGAAGTTCCCGCACTTGATATGTGCCTAACTTTTACTTATAATATCTGGTTTAACAACGAATACGAATGATATAGGTTTTATCTACCAGTTAGTATTTGTAATTTTAATAAAATAGGCAAACGTAATTGTCAAATTTAAATAAAAGAGTATGAATAATATATTGAAAAAAGCAAAAAGGAAAGAAATACACAAGGAACAATAAATTAAACGCCTAATAGAGACAAGTAATTGTGTTGTACACGTCAAATTTTTTTATACAGTTGTGAAAATTTGGTGGGTTCAATAATTCTCAAAGTATTGTTTGTTCTAACTGAACCGAATCTAGATAAACGGATATTGTAACAGTATACGCCAACACATAATACTGAGTCAATGTTTTATTCGTTCGCTTACTAATCAACTGGTCTTGGGTTCAAGTCCCTTATTTGGCAACAACAACTGTACTCTAAAAGAATTTGACTACTTATACTTATAGTAATTTATCACTGTCTGAACAATAATGTAATTTATTTACATTAAATTGTTAATTTTTTTTTCAAACAAATAAAAAATTTTCAAATAAAGCAAAAAAAATATATTTTTTTCGAAATTGATACTAAAATAAACGATATCACTCCGCGAAGTTAGCCAAATAGTAGTTAAAGTAAAACTTTACAGACTCATGTCAAAATTTAACTTTACGAACTCATCTGTCAAACTGAATTATCCTATATTTTAATAGCATTATATTTTTGCAGTTTATTTTAGCACTGTAAATTTATTTAATATTTACCTTTCATAATAATTTATCTAATTCCATGTCGACGACGTCTAAGCAGGGGTAAACATAAATGAAAATTATAAAGAAATATTTGACACTTTGACAGTACGTTTGTTATCACAGCCACCCCCGTTTCAATAGCTATTATGCTGACGTTTTACAAACACATAATGCTATTTATTTATGTTTTTAATTAATAATTTAACGATTTCGGAAAAAATACTATGTATCTCTAATGACTAAAGTATTTTTTATTACTCACATGTTTTCCTTGATATACAAATGACTATTTTCGTAACAAAAACCAAAACATGCAGTAACATTTTGACGTTGCCAGGATGGACACATGTCTCCCGCGATTGTCTTTTTAAAATCAGGCAGTTAATGAAATTGCTAAAGACAGATGACATGACAGGACATCACAACAAAATTTAATCTCTTATATAGCTCGTGAACGAAATAATATTTAAGTGAAATATTTTCACTTATACTCATTCATTGTCGTGTATTTTCATATTCTTCTGTAGAATGATAATATTTTGACAATGGTTTAAGACCATATTTATATATGTGGGTAATTATTCTCGAATCTTCCAGAATCTATCTCACTTGACCTTTTTTACGAGGCTACCTGATCAGACAAGTCGACCGCGATAAAGTGAATCATGTTCGTTACAAACATGATTAGAAAATGAGTTTGGAAGAAAAAGTTTAAGAACATTTAAAATAAAATTCTCATTAAAATGCCATCAAAGCGTCGTATAAAAGTTCATTATCCACCAACCTTTATCACGTTAAAAATTCAGTAGTATTCCCGTTGCCAAAACTTACGTATTGTCTGGCGTTGCAAAGTTCCCATCGTGGGCAGCTGCATATTCCTGGGCGGCCTTGTGGTCCTCAGAGCCAAGTTCCGACCCAACCCGGGCTATTCATAGCCGCCTGCAACCCGACAGAACCTGCACCATCCGCTTTAATCGGACCCCGTACCCCGTGTTTCAATTACGGGGAAGCCGAAAACTCCATTTTCAATTCAAACTTTCACTAGTGCAATCATTGGATTTTAATTAATTATAGCGAATGTAATTTCAATTTGTTCAAATGGGATTCAAATTAGAGAGGGAAACTCTTTGTTTGGTTGTTTTTTAAATTTTTGTGTTTCGATTTTTTATGGTGTAGTAATAATCCTAGTTTGATTCATTTAAATTGTTGTATTTTACAACATGAGGTTCTATAATGAAGTACAACCAGGAGAGGCATGCTTTAATAAAACCGATGTACAAATAAGTAACACACACATAAAATGTTTTCAAAAAAAATTATGGTAGGCTCTGCAACAAGACGTTTCGAAAAACAATGAAACGTCAATATAAGGGTGTTTTGCCTCACCCTACGACCATAGTTCAAAATGTCAGGTTCCATCCCTTCTACGCAAGCGTATAACTCACTTGTGACGTCACAAAAGTTTCATGATAAATCATTAATTATATATAAATGGGAACATAATTTTACTTTAAATTATATTTTAAGTTATAATTAATCATATACTTACGATTAAAAAATATTTCACATATTATTTCAATCACACTAAACTCATTTGTACTTCAATGGGTTTTGGTAGTGTCATTAGTTTAATGTACAACTCTTTTTGCATATTTCATCCAATATTTTATTAAATAATACTGCCAGTTTTGACATTTAATTCGGAAATTACACGATTTCATCCGACAAGATGATGTCGTCAATCCTCCTCCTTCCACAACGATTTGAATTACATGGATCAACTGTACAAAAGTCGATCGGCTTTTGTTTTTCTTTTCAAAAATTTCTCATGTTTGGTATCAAATTGTAGCGATCTCAACGGCGACGGCCGTTAGCAGATAGGACGAGACTCGTTCGCTGCCCTTCTATTGTACCGATACGTCGAATATATGAGAATATTCCAGAACTTAATTGCTTTACTATATAAGCCCGAGCAGAAAGACTACGAGGACAGTCTGATATACGTGTAGTGAACATAAATAGTTGGTGGAAATAAATATCGTGTAAATAAATAATGCGTAGTGTTAAATGGTTGAATAAATAATCTTTGTGTTTTAATCTATGTTAATAACTATTATTCTTAAATTAGTGTTAATATTTTTTCATTAATAGCTTTAGTTATTTTTATTACCTTTTTATAATTTATTTTGATTTGATCATTTAATTACTTTTTTACACTTCGCCTTGTTGGGCTTTTGTTTTTTTGCAAAAAGTTGTCAAAAATATGTCAATTTGGTATCAAATGAAAGCATTCAACAAAGACTGGCTTGCAGAAATGACAAAAATATTTCAACTTTTCATTGACGCTGGAAACCTAGGGAATGCAAATTCGCTAGTTAAATTAACTTTTGATTTTGGTTTCTAATAAATCGTGTTAATGTTTGTAAATACTATGAGGCTCTATTTTAGTTCCCGTAAATTAACCTCTTCATCTTAACACATGCCCTGCACCTAGTTTATTTATACCCGGCCAGCTGAGCGTGCACCAGGAGTCCGCAAGCCTTTGTCCACGGCGTCCAAAATTAGCATTAAACGCTATCCTAACCTGTCAGCTGCACTTTACTTATTCTTTGTTTGTAAACTTTAGAAGACGTTGGACGTAGATCAAAAATAGAGTAGAAAGAGATGGAGAATCGTAGTAGGTCTGTCATTAACACGATATTGTGTAGTGTTTTGGATGCTGAAAGAATTTTGTATACAGAGAAAATTGTGGAAAATAAAATTGACAGCTTTACTTTCTGTTGGACGTTGTTTACAAACAAGTAACTGTGACAATAATGAAATATATTTGTGTTTAAAGTGTATATCTTTACCTTTTTCTGTATACAGGGTGTTCCACGACTCGGTAGCCATAGGTTGAGGGTGTAATTTTAAGTCAAAAATATCTGATATACTCATGGCCGAAATTCAATATCGCAAGATTTACGGGCGATGTTAAATTTAATAGAGCAGGCCATGATTACATTGTTTTGTTGATTAGTTATAGCAATGGGGTATGTGACCAAATTTTAATTTTTATCAATAAGATCAGTGGCGCACCCAAGGGGGTGGTTTTGGGAGTTGAAACACCCCTGAAATTAATTAGTTAAGTAAAGACATATGTATTGAGTATATAATGCATGTCATTTTTTGTTCTCCTGATTCCGAATTACCTACATTATTACTTTTTTTTAAATTAGAAGTAGAGAACAATTGATCAGACGATCTTGAATTTGGTTGTTTAACTTGATACGATATACAATTACAAAAAGAAAAAATGTGCGGTTCAAATACATAGATTCATAACACAGGATTTTAAGAAACCATTTAAACTAAAAAGCAAAAATTTATGAATCATTACTGAAGATTGAAAAGAACACATTTAAAAAATGAATTTGGAGTCCAATGGAACATATAGTAACTTTGTTCATAAAAATAATATGGGGATTTGTACTTTTGAGGCAATAAACACTGAACATTAGTGTGCAATAATATGGTTATGAGCAATTTAATGTACTGTAGAAAGGATATGTGACGTCCACATGGATCGTGAAAGAAGACTATCTCTTTCGCTCCCAATCTATCTGTCTTTTTTCGTAATATGAATTGTCTCGTAAATTACGAATAATGAATCGATTTAAAAATATACGGGTATTTTAAAAAAAATTAATTCTTTATTATTAAAAGTTCAATCGTCATACGGCACGAAATGTTATAACTTTACTGTGAAAAAAAAAATAGGTTCTAAATTATGAACCAACTTGGTCTGTGCAGCATTAAATTCCATTAATATTCGGTCAGAACCTGTATGTGAAGTTCCATATTTGACATGACAGTAACACTTCGATTATATTAAATTTGATTAAGAACAAACAATCTAACAATGACAATTATCTATAAAGAAATTACAACATGGAATATTTATACGTACAGATTTTCTTCATTTCTAGTACTAAAATGAAATAAAACATTGTATGTATCAAGGGTATAAACAACATTATAGCCCTCAGAAAATTTAAAGTTCTCCGTTCTGTGTCGAGCTTTAAACATTCCCTCGTGCTCTAATCTTTTGATTATGCCCTAAATCCATAAATATCTATTGCGTTTCTTAAGGACCCTACTTCGAAGACCATAACGAGTCAAATTCGTTTTCTCTAGTATCATATATGTATGTAAAAATGTGGTCACATACCCGATTATAAAATGAAAGATTATATTTTGGCCACATGAGTATTTTTGAAGAAACTGTCACGTCAATAAAAACCTAATGAGAAAATTAAATTCCCAGCATCGCTAATACGCGTTAAATATTAGATCAAGAATGAGCGTGGGTGGTGTGCGTGACCTTTAAAGATCGATGAACATATCGCGAAGCCTCGACAATGAAATGACCGAATTTCTTTCTCGGAACAGGTGAAGGTTACCTACTCGTTTGCAGCTTTAATTGTCGCCTCTGTTCACTTCATTAGCGCAACTGTTACAAATAAAAAGTGGACAAGTTTATTTTTACGACTAGTTAAATCGATATCGATTTCAGGATGTTATAGTTTTTTTAATATTACGTAAATATAATTGACCTATTTTCTGCTTCAGTAGCTTTAAAAGAGTTATTGTACGGAATGTTGAATGGTTAGGCAAATAAACGTATTTTTATGCAACTATGGAAACTGCACATTGTAGTTATTTATAAAATACTGGAGACTGCGCATTTTTCACACTCGTGGGATAAAGTGTGAGACACCATTTTTTACAGTAATTGGCAACAGTATTTTTGTAGGTAGCTATTCTTTGGATTTACTATATTAATTTTATGATATTATTGGTCTAATGTCTATATAGGGAATAGAATAATGTGTTATGGTTTTAACATTTTTTGACGTAAAATAGTTAATGAAGTACACTCTCCACTGCAGTAGATTGCCCAGGAGGTGTTTTCTGGTAAACACCTTTAGTTATATCATTAGAAAATAATCAGAAATAGTATATTGTACAACAAGAGTAGATATGAGCTTTCCATTCGAATTATACTGTATATTTTTTCTCCGACCAACACGAAGAGAAAACAATAAGATTTAAGTATTTACACAGTTAAGGTTATAATTACGAAAACAAACAATTGAAACATTTGCGTAGCGCGTGGAGAATTGTGGGGAATTATATAATTTTTAGGTTTTCTTCTGTACGAATTTTTTTATATAACTAGGGTGGAAAGCAAGTAAATGTACAGTAATGTATGCTATGCAATGATTGCAATAACAAATCAGTTGTGCTTTAAACATGACCGCAATCATCTTATTAAGAAATGGCGATTATGGTCAATAAAACAAGAGAAGTAGAAGGTCACAGCCTACTGCAGTTGTTCCTCAGGGAAATTCTTTTGATGCACACAGTACTCGTGACTCAAATACTCGAATACCGGAAAATTCACTTTGGACACAAGTCTACATTTTTAATCTTTTGAATTTTTAAAAACCAACTTGATCTGTGTAACCTCAAATTCCATTAATATTCGTGATGTTCCATATATATTTGACAGGGATAATGACACTTTGATCATAACGTGGAATATATACCTACAGATTTTCTTCATTTCAAGTATAAAAAGGAAATAAAACGTTGTATGTACCACGATCATAATCAAGATTATACTCTTAATATATAAATTACTATTACAATTTTATACTACAAAATTGTTAAATTCAAGTTTAACGTATCATATTTATTTCAATTTTTAATTTCTATGTTTAAATTTAATTTTACATTAAATAAACATATTATGGATAGCACACTTTTATAAACTTTATCTCCTAAAGAACCTATATGCGGTCAAAATGGTCAGTTTAAAACAATAAATGTGGTTAAATTCCAGAAACTATTCAAAAATTTAAGCTTCTTACATAAATGGTACGTGACAACTGGACGAGACGTTTTCTTTTGTCATTTTTAGTTTTTTTTTGCGAATATTTTGCTCTAGATTAGTATTTCGAAAGAAACTATATAAAGATTGCAAAAAAATAATTATTGAAATTATTTCACAACTTAGACTACATATTGGATAGTGGGTTCTGTGACATCTATGGTGGCCATAGTTGATTTTTATCTAATATTCTAACCATAGATTACCAGTCTTCAACAGAAAAGGTTGTTAACTTTAATAGTGGTTGCTTGTTCTAGGAAATAGTTAAGTGTAAATTACCTTCGAAGCATTTCCGGTAGTTTATTCGGACTGTAGCCAAGACTTTATTTTTTAGTAAAGGAACTGAAATTCTTTGGACTTAATTTTGTTAAAATACCTTCTCATATTTCATCGATATGAAATATAAATATAATATAAAACATATTTTTAATCTTTGAAAAAATGAACGTTACTCCCAAAATGGGTCAATTAAAATTAATGAGTTGTACATATTTAATTAATTCTTGATGCACTGAATACAAAATTTTAAACCAAATTTAATTATCTCATTTTGATCCCGATATATTTTTGTTAAGTGTTTTCGCCAGGAAATAAATTATGATTATTATATTTATTTATGAAAACACAGTATAATGTCATATTAAAAATTTATTCGTATAAAAGTAGTAAATAATTCACAATTATTTATAACCATGATCAAGTTCACATTTTGTATTAAATATACACTACCAACGTGGTTCCATTCATATAAATGGTAATTCTTATTTCTGGTTTACTCCTCTGCGACATAGTAGGCTGTGATATCCCACAAACACGAAACAAAACAGAATCACTCCACGTGTACCACCGTCCTTTGTTTCTCGTGACGTCACAATCAAGGAGACCCAGAAATCACCTGTCACTTGGTTTTATTTCGTGTAGATTTTCAGTTGTTTTAATATTTCGCAATGGAACTCAATATGTATTAAGTATATTCTATGAAAACGATGGTGTTATGTTTCTTTGTGTGGATGGCATGAATGCTAAGAAGGTTATGACAAAACAAAAACCGGGAGACGACTAAGTAGGTGGTAACAGTTGCCAAGTCCAAAATGTGAATCGAGACAGCTGTGCCAAAAAAGAAACCATAGATTTTTAAGAATGGATTGCAAGAAAGTTACAAATTTGAAGCCAACATAAATAATAAAAACAAAAAAATCCTCTGACCACTATTCCATTTCCCGTGGTAAATATGTAACTTTTTGCACTTGTTACACAAATAATATTATACACTTCATTTTGATAGATTATTTGGTTTATACTTGAAGTGTGGGAACGATAGATTCCCGGATGATTATTTAGTGGCGCGAGCTACAATATAACGAATCTGGGAACTAATTTTATGCAACAGGTTTGGACAATATTTTTTGTACGAAAATCATAAAATTAATAATTATTAATTATTGTACAAATATTTTTATTTATTGTACACACACACACTGTTTTGTGGTTATGTGTTTGAATACTAACAATACTAACAAGTGTGCACTGAATTTATTTTCTCTGAATTAATTTCATTAAATAATTAAATTTTCTGAAACCGATAAACTATTGAACAACTATGAATCATAACAGGTCTTAGATATTTCAATATCTGCATCTGCGTCGGTTATGAAGTTATGATACTCCTAACAATCCTATGTATGTCAGGTTGAGACTCATTCACTGCTCTTCTATTGTACCGATGCGTCGAAGATACGAGAATATTTCAGATCTTAATTGCTCTACTATTTAAGCTTGAGCAGAAAAGACCGCGAGGATAGTCTGATATTAATACTCGTAACGAACATAAATAGTTGGTGGAAATAAATATCGTTTATATAAATAGTGCGTAGTGTTAAATGTTTAAATAAATAATCTTAGTGTTTAAGTTTTTATTAATAATTATTATTCTCAAATTAGTCTTTATATTTGTTTATTTATAGTGTTACTTATTTTCACATTTTTTTTTATTCATATTTCGTTTATTAAACCTAATTATATAAATATTCGTATTCCACTTATTTTTACACTTCACCTGAATAAATAAACGTTACAATATTATTGAAAGCTATCATACGAATTTTTGACACAAAATTTGTAACTGACAGGATTAGGTTTATAATTTTAATTTTATTTACAAGTGAATAAAAAATAAATTATTGTATATACCCCTAAAGGTAATACATACAGCTATAAATTAAAAATTATTGCACAAGGGAATATGGGAAACAATTGATTTGTTCATTTTTCCTTTGTCAGTATGGAAATAAGCGTATGATTATGCATTTTCACTTGAAGTCCGATCACGTGACTCGTTGAAAAGTACATGACGTGGTTAAAAATATTCTCTATCGATTATTTCATTATACACACTTCAAACTTGTGTACGAGTTTGAAACTTTTTTTATAAGACCAAAAATAAGATGTAATTTAATATGGACGCATGCCAAAGTATGCTATTTTGGAAACATTCCTTATTCTTTATGAAAAGAACTCGTTATATTAGAAAAATGCGTATTTACTTATTCCAAATATTGAATTGAATTTGTTATTTGCATATTTTACAGAAACTGTCTTCAAATGTTTTCTTCAAAATAGGTATCTGTTATGAAAACCTGTTATGAAATAGTTGTCAAAAAAATGACAAGACTAAACTGTCATTTTCGTTATCGAATTTTAACAAAAATATAATCAATTCGCTACATTGAAGTTTCTTTATAATCAATTCAGCAGAATTTGTCACAAATTGTCAACTTACTGTAATTCATTAAAAAGATTTATAATAAATATTTTATTGATTAGAAATATACTCTCTGATTCTTAAGAAGCTACCATTTCATTTTCAAAATCTGTGAATTTGAACCATACCCATAATCTGTAAAAAAACTTTGATAATTTGTTTATCATTGATATTATTCACGTTTTTTATTGTAACAACGCAGTATTTCAACATGTGAGGTAACTGTATCCGTTGATACATTTTTGAATTTTTTGCATCCAAGTGTAACTAATAATACAAGTAGTTGTTAGAATAACCTTTATGGAACACTGGGTATGATTTCATTTCTAGTTCCGATACAAAAATTATTCGTATTTACATTATTTGTATAAACCTATTTCATTGTTCATATGTGGCAAAAAATAAATTTTGGAAAATACAGAAAATTTTTAATTGAAGAAGGCAGTTTTTCAGCTATAAAATCTGATAAAATGAAGTAGGATCGTCATGGTTATATTTTGTTCATATGAAATTTTTTATTTTTGAACTGTTGTCAGTCGTGAAATAATCAAGCAAATATAATTCGGAATCTGAATTTATTCGGTAATATTTTCATGGATTTTAGTATATTATTTATGAAATAATTATTATTTGGAAAATAAAAATCAGAATGTTTGCATTTATTCCGTGAAACATGGGGATATATCATATCCATGGTTACGACTTCATATTGGATTGAAATAAATATAGGGAATGAATTTGACAGAAGTATTAAATTTTAATATTGCAAAAAAAAAGAGAGAACTAATTACACAACTAACAAACAAGTAAGTATAATAACGAACAATTAAACTATAATTACAATAAATTTTTAAAAATCCATCCATTAACTGCTAAGCAATGAATCAATCTGCTATAAAACTTATGAATTACAATCGACGATATTTGGGCAATTGTAATATTTTGAAAAATGTTTTGAATTTGAACTTAAAATAGATCTAAATTTTGAGGATTTCGCCATGTTTAATTTTAAATGAGACAAGCAAATATACATTGCTGTCTATCAAATATCAAATCGTAATCATGGATATGATAAGTCCCCATGTTTTGTTTTACGTTAAAAAATACTCACGATATTTTATTTCGTTTGCAAGAAGAAAACTAATAAATACATTAAGCTGTAGTACTTACCTACCTATTAAAATTAAAGAACCCTATTCTTATTAAAAATACAATTTTTTTTTAATATTTATGCGACACATTTTATTATTATACATTTTTTTCTTAAGTTCTGTTCTTAGACAGAGGCAATATTGATAAAAGATAGTATATAAAATTTTAACCTTGAATTACGAATAGCTGATGATCTAGGAAGACTTGTTTCTAGGAACCCATTATCAATAATGTTTAAACATGTAAATTATTACTGCGAGCTATTTGTAAACATAGTATTTTGTGTATCTTACCTACAGACAAAACTAGAACAAATAAAACCAAATCTTGAGCATTCTAAACATATCTCTCATTCTTTAAACAAAAATAAACGTTACTTCAATGTTTGCTATTACTTCCTTGCATTATATGTTGATATTTGCGGATTCTATCTGTCTTTCTATGTATTTCCTACATAAATGTGGCTCCTGTGGTGCACTCTCTACTTAAGCTAAACATCTGGTAAACGCTTTTTATGGTACATGCATAACCAACCATGCGTATGTACTTACGGAGACTGTAGGCATTTAATCTGTATTATTTAAGTAAAAGTAAAATAGTTAACAAACAAGCACAATCATTGTACTTGAGGCCTTGTATTAAATTAATTAGGTAATATATTTTTATGCAAAATATTTGTATACATTGAAGAATTTTTCAACATTAATGAATAATAATATTAGAAATCTTTTTGCACAATATTAAATTTAATATTATAATTATATATTTTGAAATTAGACCTATGCAATAGTTCTTCAACGTAGTAGCAAATTAGGAAATTGATCACTTATAGTCAATCCAGGGTACCTATTCTGTAACTTTTCAACGATTTGAAGTGGTATATTATTTGACGTCTCGTGTCAAATGTTCAATGTTGTAATCTTAGGAACTTTTTTATTTGAAAGTTTTAGTAAAATAATTTTTAAGTTGGCACTACTCCCTGGCACAACTGTCAAATTGTACAAAATTGTGTTTATTGTCAATGTGTTGTCAATAGCGTACCTTTGCATAATTTCTAGATTTTCTTTAGTAATTTTCACAAAATGTCACCACTCAAATTTCAAACAATACCGACAATGCACAAACCAAACGTCAGTATAACACTAGTGAAATGAATATAACACTACCCTTCGCGCAAGTGAATCGTTTACAAAATGAGTGACGTCATTTGCCCTGTTGCACTCAAAAACCGCTAGATGGTAGTCAGATTATAACAATTTTGAACGCGTATCACTAGTGATATAAGTTACAGAATAGGTACCCAGGCCTTAAATTCTGTATGATAGGAATTATCAAAGTGTCAAAAAAGTAATTCATTTTTTAATCAGATTTCAGATGTCATATTTGACAATTAATCTATAGCTGGTAATTAAATTCAAAATACAAAGCATATTTTGGGGCTAATCTAAATTTAGAAAAAATAAATAAATGTTAAAAACTGTGTGATCAGAAAAATTTGTAAAAAAAATATTCACTATGTGGAACTGAAAGATATGTTGAATGACATAAGCAGAATTTTTTTTATTAAAATGCATACTATTTACGTATTTTGTCAAGTAGGGAATCCAATAGTTATTTGTATCACTAGTGCAGAAACTAAACTTTTGCGACAGCGAGTTTATTTTGACAAGACGAGCTGAAAGCGAGGCCTGTAAATAATGCGAGATATCGCAAGAGTTTCTGGGCGTGTGATACACAAGATTTTTTTTGCGCCGGTGACACTTTTAATTTATTAAACAAATATTATTACTATTTAAAATTTTCTACACTCTACGTTTTTATGTTCGACACATTTTCGGTTTACTTCTTTATTCAAAAAATGTAGTGACATTTATTCTAACCTAAAAAATAAAACGAAAGTGAATTGATATTTTTCAACAATTAACGTAATAATAATCGTACAAGACGAGTATAATATGAATAAACACCCTACATTTTGCCGGCCTAGGGCGGTAAACAGAGAGTTTCTGGACGATTTTGATTTCTGTAATACTAGTCATAATGGAACAGAGGCGTGAAAAAAATATTTCGTTATTGCAAGGGCAATGACCAAAATAACTTCTATGATTGTCATTTGACGGTCATTTGTTACAATTTTTACATATCCGTCATTTTACATATCTGAAACCGACTTTACATAAGTATTTATTAATATTTTATAAGTGTTCCTGTTTTATTATTAATATTATCTTAAATTTTACAAAACCTCTATGATGTGCATAGTTCAATAATATGAACATGCCAGGATTTATTCTGTTCACAACAACACTATTGTCCTTTAATTAATTTGTACAATACTTTGTATATGTTTTATAGTATTATTAAATAAACTAAAACAATGTTTCATTTTGTTTAATCAGTATTGCCATCGACAAAAGAAAGTCTTATGACCCGACCACACAATTATTTGTTTTATGACGTCAAAAACAAAACCAGTTTTTTTATATGCCAAATCACAATGAACCACATAATATAATACACGTATTTATATTTTTGCATATAAGTCATACCGTAATTAAGAATTCACTTAAAATTTCTCCTCCTACGGTTACGGTAAGGTGCCGGGTTTTACTTTCAACTATTCTAACCTGAAAATAAAACAAAACAACAGCGCGATGTCGCTCGCTCATGACTCCGACTGTCAGTTGTTGGTCAGAGAGCACAAGAGGCACACAGGACGCAATTTGTTAAGGAAGTTGGGTTCCAGAAGGATCTGGATTTTTGTTTTTCTATTCTGGCTGTTCAGAAGGACCTTCATGGCTTACCTGTTGTTTTATTGTCCTTTCAGATTAGTGTTTGGGACGCTGTATCCTGCCTACGCTTCCTATAAGGCTGTGAGGACGAAAAACGTCAAGGAATATGTAAGTCAAATTTATTTTTATTTGCTGCTTTAAATGCTGAAATTAATAAATAAATTGTATATGCTTCCATTTTATTAATATTTATGTACTAAATATTTAATTATTTATTATTGTTTATATTTTTGATATCAAGTTTAAAATATTTTTGAACAACATTTTTATTTTATTAATACATTTTTTACTAAGGATTAGTTTGCGCAAATATATTTTTTATAAGTATTTATTTAAATATAAATTTTTTTTTAATGGTCCCTTCTTATAAATGCAGTAATAGGTATGTATATGTATTAAAATAAAATCTATATATATTTTTTTATTCGATTGTGTTAAATATTAACGAAATTAAAATGCCAGCATATTTGCATTATAAGTTTTTCTATCGGGTGTTCCAATTTTGCACAGTGATATGCAACTTTATATTTTTTAATGGAACACGCTATACATATATTTTTACAAAATTTTAGTGTTTATTTATTATAGTCGTAAAATGATGAGTTCAGAAACTATTTATAATTTTATTAATAACTAATCCATGGCATCTAAAAGTCAAAATTCTTCATTTTTAAAAATATAATTACTATCTGGAGGTGTCACCACCTTATAAGCTTGAAAAATAATTTTTATTATTTTACAGACAAATTTCTATATCTAGTTCTAAATAAATTGTATGAACAATAAGAAACGTGAATTCTCAAAAAAATATTTGATTATTGAAATAAAACATTATTTTTAATACCTATGTTTTTATTAAAACAAATGATTGACATTTGTTAACAGGTCGTGTTAATAAAATTTATTTCAACAAGGTATTGAAATTTTATTTTTACCTCATCTGGGATTGAACCCAGGAACAAATATATATTTATTTATTAGTAGGAGTGAACCAAAATATTGCAACATAATACTAAAGTTTAAAATTATTCTATAAATAAGGGCTTTAAAACATTAAATAGTGCTAGCTATAAATACTAAGCAATTGAAATAGCAAAGTATTTGGTTCAAATTATGATAATTTATTTTGGAGAGTAATGCACTAGATAACTAGGAAATGCAAGTGTACTATTTGGCTACTTTTCAACTCTACAACTTTTATTTAATTGTCTTTGAATCTAGTTTACTTTGTCTAGAAATAAATTACCTTCAAACTCTAAAAATGCTACAGACAAATATTTCCGACAACACGCATTATGTTGGAATTTATTATAACAACATTTCATAAAATTTTCATTCATACCAGATACATAAACATTAATTAATTTATTGGAATAAAAAACCAGAAAATATGTTAATATACTTCATATAATATTAATTTTATGATAATATATTACCAACTATATTTGGAATAATTTAATAATTTACCAAATATGTTTTTGTCATAATAAATAAACAAGATTTTTACACACAGGGTTATCCAAAAATAATAGATTTTGTGAGAGAAATAAAATGTAAAATATAAATTATTTTTGTTTTCTTTGCATAGCCTCAGCACTAATAGATATATACTGGGTGATGCTAAAATTATCTTCATATACGAGTAGGGAATTCCAAACAAAAGAATGTTATACACGTCCGGATATTTCGAGTAAATAAATAGTATTAGATGTTAGTGACCTCTGCTTCTGGATTCTATCTTCCAAAGTTACATTTAGATGCTGTTACTAAAAAATTTACTAAAAGAAAAAATAAACGCGATTACTTCATTTTAATTTAAACTGTTTATTTTTTTATGCTGTCCGCAAAAATGCAAGTAAAATAGGTGATATTCTAAAAATAAATATGCAGTTTCTTATTCTAATTAGTGAAGTTCAAAATTTTATTTTAACAAAATCTTTATGGGTCAGAAGTAAGCAGTTTGCTTACGAAATAAAAAGCCGAGGTTCGAAACCAGCAGCTGGTAATAAAAGAAGTTTCGATTCGCAAAGAAATTTTCTTCAATTGAAAAAAATATAATACCAAGAGTACTTTAATAAAAATAGATTAGTAATTATATGAAGTGTAGAAAAATCTACAGTAAAACTAGTTCTAGCTACTACGGAATAAATTAGAACTCAGTCCAGTGGCGTAGACAAGGGGAAAGTATGGGGATCAATCCCATCCCCAAAAGAGAATAAATTATGTATTGTTTTTAAGTTGTAAGAAAAAAGGTTAAATTTCGATTTACATTTTCTTTTAAATTATTATAGTTATTGTAATTATTATCTTTCTGAAAACTGAAAGATTTGTATATTTTTAAACTTTTCGAATTACTATTAGTCTGTTTTTGCGTAACGCTTTTTTGGAATCAGATTTGACACAGCCATCTAGTTCGTAGTTCCAACAAGAACTACTTTGCGGAATTAAACAGACAAAATGTTTTACATATTTTCTGTAATTTTTTGAAACTATTAAAGTAAATCTTTTAATAATTTATTGTACGTTCTATAAAGGAACTAATTTTTATTATTCATTATTTGACGTTTGTTCTTTACTTTACAATAAGTGACTGAAACGTCTGTGTTAACTCAAATGCAACCAGTCTAACAGTTATGTAGATGAAACAAATTTTCCTATGAGTTTGCCCACCAATAAGTATATTTTTCACTATTATAGACATGGATTCTATAATATTTCCAGGGTCGTAACTAGACAATTTTATAAAAGGGGGCTGTGAAATTAAAATCTATACTTAATTAGGAACATTAATAAAAACTTAAACCGCTAAATACAAATAAATATAATTTATTCTTTAATGATTTTTTTTTTGCATTTATCATGCAAAAGATGAGTACAGTAAGCGATACAAATTAATTATTCCTACATTAAGAAAATTTAAGAATACGCATTTCAAAAACAATATGTAGCTGCTATAATTTTGAAAATCTCAACCTATTTAACAGTATTTACTTGAAATAAATTACCTCAAATAAATTCATAATAATATATATATGTAAAAGTGATGAGAAAAGCAATTCGGACAATTAAATGCGAGGCACACAAAGATACTTTTACTCATCTGTCAGTTGTAAACAGGGCATGTAACCGAAAAAAATACTGGTTAACGGTTAACCCTTATAGAGAACGTTATAATAATAACGGTTTTAGTTCGAAAACCGGTTTTTGAAAATTAGAAACCGGTTTAAACCGGTTAATATATCGGTTAAAAAAATAATTAAATTAATTAAAAGAAATTAATTATAAAAATTTGATTAAAAAAAATTACAGAATAATTAATTTTAAAAAATAACAAAAAAATACCATCTGAGAAAAATATAACAATTAAAAAAAAGCAAATTAATTAATGAATATTCACAAAAATTCCCGTAATATCTTCAGAAAAAAGCAGGTCACTTTTCAATTTTAAACTTGCCTGTGTTGACAAAGGCTGTATTTATTTGGGACTTTTTAAGTAAACTTAACGGCCAAAGAGACTACCTACATTTATGACTCTCCAATAAAATGTTAATTGTAAAACCTGTCATGACTCATGTTCAAATACAAATAGAAAACACAGATATAAAAAAAATTTTTTTTTCTCGCTAAATGATATTAAATAAAGGTTAAAGTTCGCTAAAACCGGTTTATTTTTTTTTTGGTTAACGATTACCAGTATTTTCGGCCTGAAAAATATCGGTTAAAATTACGGTTAAAGTTCGCAATTTTCGTTGAAAATATCGGTTACCGGTTTTTATTAACCGGTTACATGCTCTGATTTTAAGAGTATATCTTTAACAGTTTTTGAGTTACAAGCTTATAAAACTTAATTTTATTAATTTTGCATGTTGTTTTATTTTGGTAAACCTGTTCCGTACAAGTTAAAGTAAAAATGTAAAAAATGTGTCTTATAAAAAAAACTTAGAGAAATCCATTAAAAAAATTCAAAAAGCTTTTAGTTTAGTACTTACTTTAAAGTCAAATGTAGACGATGTCTCTGTTTCAAACTTGGAAAAGTAAGAAACGAGCTTTTTCCAAAGCTTCTAGTTTTAAGCTCACATAATTCTGTATAATGTTCATACCCATTATTGGGATAACAGTCTTCACAAATAAACCCTCCTTTTTTAAGGGGAGTGCAAGTTGAACCACTCTTACAAATATCTCTTTTACATGCGTCTTTAGTTAAAGTTATGTCACAATTTGAACCGGTAAAACCAGCAGTACAAACACAGGAATAACCACCTTCTTTCCGAAAACAAGTTAAACCTTGTTGAACTATCTAGAACATTGTTAAACCCTGTAGAACTGTCTCATCTTAATCACCAATTATCGTGGAACAGTGTTGAACCTAGTACATTTATGTTACACCCTAAACAAGTGCCTTAACTTTGTGCCAAACAATTTGGAACAAAGTGAAACATAGTGCAAGTCTCTCTACTTATTTCAGAACACTTGGAACATCTTTCTGCCTTCTAAAACTTTCTTTTTAAGTCTTCCTAGTAATTTCCAATAATAGACATATATGAAAAGTTACAATTTATTGTTTTTGACTCTAAAATTTTTCATATACAGCCAAAAAAATTTAAAAATACCCATTTTTGGGTCCAAAATTTTGATTTTTGGAATTAGTCTAACTTGATAGTCGTCGATACGCGGATTTCAAAATTTCAAACCGAATTCAATTATCTCTTTCCATTCCTGAGATATTTGCTCTCAAAGTTGCACCTCAAAAAAGGGTGTTTTTTGACTATATCTCTAAAATGGGTAGATATACATTCTCAACGATTATACCAGTCGATTCTACGCGGAAAGTTACATAAAGAAATGTTTTCTCCGCATATACGTTCTTTGGAACGATTTGGTGAAAAATGAGAAAAACGAAAAAACCGGAATTTCAGTTTTTCGCTCGGAAACTTTTTGTCTCCAAAATTTTTTATATTCTGGACTTAAGTAAAGAAGAATGTGCTGATTTCAAATTTTCAAACCGATTTCAATTATCTCCTACCGTTCTCGAGATATTTGCGTTCAAAGTTGGACTTGAAAAATTCAGTTTTTCAGGAATAGTCCTGAAATGGGTTGAGATACGACCTCGACGACCTCACCAATCGATTCTACGGACAAAATTACATTTTTGTACCAATTTTCAGATTTAGATTCTAATTGATACAATTTTTACAGCGAAAAAACGAAAATGGCCAAAAATCGGAAAAAATCGTAAGGGGTTCATCAGGCGATTTTTCAATTTTTGCGATTTTCGTTTTTTCGCTCTAAAAATTGTATCCGCCTGAATAAATATCTGAAAATTGGTATACTTATGTAATTTTGCCCGCAGAATCGATTGGTGAGATCGCCGAGGTCGTATCTCGACCCATTTCAGGACTATTCCTGAAAAACAATTTTTTTCAGTTCTGACTTTGAACGCAAATATCTCCAGAACGGTAAGAGATTATTGAAATCGGTTTGAAAATTTGGAATCAGCGCATATGTATTTACTTAAGTCTAGAAAATGAAAAGATTTGGTGACAAAAAGTTCCCAAGCGAAAAACTGAAATTCCGGTTTTTTTCGTTTTTCTCATTTTTCACAAAATCGTTCCAAAGAACGTATATGCGGAGAAAACATTTCTTTATGTAACTTTGCCTGTAGAATCCACTGGTATAGTCGTTGAGATTGTGTCTCTACCCGTTATAGAGATATATCCAAAAAACCCACTTGTTTGAGGTGCAACTTTGAGGTCAAATATCTCAGGAACGGATAGAGATAATTGAATTCGGTTTGAAAATTTGAAATCAGCGCATCGGCGACTATCAATTTGGAATAATTTCAAAAATCAAAATTTTGGACTTAAAAATGGGTATTTTTGGATTTTTTTGGCTGTATATGAAAAATTTTAGAGTGAAAAACTATAAATTGTAAGTTTTAATGTATAACTATTGTTGGAAATTACTAGGAAGACTTAAAAAGACAGTTGTAGAAGGCAGAAAGATGTTCCAAGTGTTCTAGAAGGTAGAAACAGTTGCACTATATTTCACTTTGTTCCAAATTGTTTGGGACAAAGTTAGAAACTTGTTTAGGGTGTAACATAGATGTATCAGGTTCAACACTGTTCCAAGATAATTGGGATTCAGATGAGAGTTGTACAGGGTTTAACAATGTTCTAGATAGTTCTACAAGGTTACACATTATCCCAAATTGTATGAGATTAATTTCAGGCAGTTTTGGAAGGTTTAACATTGTTCCAAATTGTTTGGGACAAAGTTACGACAATTGTTTACGGTTTAACATTGTTATATAAGGGTCAACATTGTTCCAATTTGTTTGAGATTAATTTCAGAATGTTATGGAAGGTTAAACATTATTCCAAATTGTTTGGTACAAAGTTAATATAATTATTTAGGGTTTAACATTGTTATATAAGGTTCAACACTGTTCCAAGTTAATTGGGATTAAGTTAAGAAAGTTATACTAATTTAACAATGTTCTACATAGTTCTATAAGGTTTAACACTGTTCCACATTGTTTGGAATTAATTTCAGAATGTTGTGGAAGGTTTAACATTGTTCCAAACTGTTTGGGACAAAGTTAATATAATTATTTAGAGTTTAACATTGTTATATAAGGGTCAACACTGTTCCAAGTCAATTGGGATTAATTTCAGACAGTTGTGTAAGGTTTCACATTGTCTCAAATTGTTTTGGAATACATTAAATCAGTTTGATTGGGTTTAACATTGTGGAATATCAATATAGACTTTTAAAAAATCAAAATTTTTGACTCAAATTGAGGTAATTTAACATTGTACTAGATCTTCTGTATTTTTTTAGTAGATTTATAATTCATAATTTGTCAAACTAATTGAAAAATTATCTTATCAGATTTAAATCTTTTAATCACATACTTACAGATCGACTCAAATAGTTGTCAATTTACGAAAAAAATATTTTAAGTGTTAAAATATTTCAGAAACGAAATTTATCTCTAAGAATATTTGTAGACTGCTTTATGTCAAGAAAATGAATATTATGACAGAACATTCCTTAATATCGACAGTAAAGCTCTTATGTCGTCCCATATTCCAAATTGATTAGATTTTTATGTGACACATTATACCATTCTTTATATATTGCATTGGCTCAGCCATAAAAATGCAAGAAAAAATATAAAGTAACATGAATGAAACGGTATTTTCGGCCTGAAAAATAGCGGTTAAAATTACGGTTAAAGTTCGCAATTTTCGTTGAAAATATCGATTACCGGTTTTTATTAACCGGTTTTTTTAACCGGTTACATGCCCTGGTTGTAAATAATATTTAGTAACTTTTTCTTAGATTGTCTAGTTTTATGTGACATTTACGGCGATATTACAGATTTAGTTCATATTCGTTGATTTTATACAGTTCCTATGGATACTTATTTAGTTTACTTCTAGTCCGGTGACGTAGTTAAAAGTTACAGGGAGAACTGACCCCCACCAACGCCCCCTTAGCTACGCCCTTGAATATATCTATTTATTTTTAAATTTAAAATGTAACCTAATAACAACTACTATAGTTTTGTTCCATTCAAGTTTCTGCTTCTCCATAATTAATTTACTACAAGTCGTAGTTAGTATAAATATTAGATGTGTGTTTGATTGTTTGCAGGTAAAATGGATGATGTACTGGATCGTATTCGCACTCTTCACCTGCGCAGAAACTTTCACTGATGTGTTCTTGAGTTGGTGAGTCACTGGCGATACAAACCTTGCACCATGTTGTAACAAAAACAAACTACTGGCTAAATTACTGCAATTTCGTTACTGTATTACGTACTTAAGCTTAAAACGCCTACCAAATATTAAAAATTCATTTGCCTTCGTGAGTCATCTATATGGCATTCTAACGGCGGATGCTGTTAAAAAGATATTACCAAAATTATATTTTCTTAATTTGTTTCAATGTTTAGTAGACTGGAGATTATTGAGACTGAAAAAAAATAAGTACAGTATTATTGTATTTGATCTTACGTTACCAACAAACTACACAAGACGACTTCTAACTATTTTTTATTCTATTAAATATTGAGACAAAATATGCTTACCATACTGCAATGGTAACAAAAAGGAAAAATATACACTATTCACTATATTTCCCGCAGTTGATCCTCACGTCGTCAATTTCTGTTGCAAGAATTATTAAACTTTTATCTTGCATCTTTGTCATATACACATAGTAAAGAAGAGACTTTTATTCGCTGTCATTATCGTACGTGTTACTGAGAGGTTATATAACCTAGAAGTAAAATACTTTGATTACGCATGCGCAAAGCATTAATTGAAGTATGGTTATAATAATTTTTTTTTAAATATTTTTATTCTTAAATTCGTATAACATGGAAACGAAACGCCAAGGTAATCTTTTTTATTTTTAATTTAATTATTAAATATATGTATTTACTTGAGTTAAAAATGATTTGATTTTTACAATTTTCAGTGGAAGATCAAAATGAACGTTAATAATCAGGAAAAATAATAATTACTACATTATAAAAAAAAAACTGATGTGGCAAGCACATAATCTCTCGCCTATCTACTTTACACTTTTTTTTTAATATTTATATTTTCCTTACTTTCAGTACTTACAGTAATAGTAAAATACCTTTTAGAGTACCTATTTGATTATTATTAATATTTTCACTGTGAATCCTGTCAATTAAGTCAATGACAGTATAAAATATTTATTTCCATAGGTAAATAGATTGTAACAAATTAATTAAGATATTTAAAAAAAAACATTTCTCTTATTGAGTGACGAGAGGTAAGAAGATTAACTTTAACGTTTTTATTTCATGTAATACGAATTTTATAAAAAAAAATGATTACAACCATACTTCAATTAATACTTTACGCATGAGTATAATCAACGTATTTTACTTCTAGGTTGTCAAATATCACCACAAATCTTCCTGTGTATCATTTAGAAATACTGATAATTATTTAAAAATATTGTTAATTCCATCAAACTAGTAAAATTATCTTGGAACTAAATAATATACTTAATTCTTTTTATGAATTGGGACTGGAGTTAGTTTAACATTTCAAGATGTTAACAAGGAGTATATTTTATATGCTTGTTACTACGTATATAATTATTAAATTATTCTGTAATTCAATATGTGTTTGATGGCGTATTCTACAGGTTTCCATTCTACTACGAGATCAAAATCATCCTCGTCCTTTGGCTGCTGTCTCCAGCAACAAAAGGATCGAGCATTCTGTACCGAAAGTTCGTTCATCCCATGCTAAGTCGGCGAGAACAGGTAAAAATAGTCCTGCCGAGTCCTTACTAACATTAGATACACATACATCTACTCAATAACTGTCCATGTATGTCCAAGTCAACCAATACACGCATAGCACAAACTTCAAAACGTATCACAATCAGAAAAATAAAATATGAAATAAATGTATAAGAGTTGAACGTACTATATTTAACCGAAGAAATTATGTCTCACTCTTGGTGCACAGACAACTTTTTTTTATTGTTGACTATATTTGGAGGACCAAGTTTTTGTGCGACGTGTAAAAAAAATAAAAATATATTTAAACATGCTTTCTATTTTTTTTTTGTACTGCAAAGTTCTAATTCAGAGAGCTACAATTTTTTTTACATTTTTTTGAAAAAACAAGAAAGCAATATTTTTTCTTTTTGTAGAATATAAGGTAATGACGATGATTGAATTCGATATGTTTCATTTTATAGTACAATTTTTATTTCGATTAAGGTCTTATAAGATTAGTTTTAATTTATTAATACAAAGTTGTTAAATAAAAATTCTTGCTTTTCTTTTTCCAGGTAATGACAGATTCAAATTTATAGACTATATTTTATTGTAGTTAATTTAAAATTATTTCATGTATAATAAATGTTATAAAGTAATGATCGTCATTGAAATATATCAATTTTTTTTTTGTATAGTACTTGTAAATTAATAACTGCACCATTAAAATTAAAATATGTATTTTACCCTTGCTACCAAAAAAATTCTTAAAATTTTAAATATACTACAAAAAGTTCAACAAGATACTAATTTTATTGTTTATTACATACCACTGTTAAAATTAAATAAATGTTTAATCTTATTTTTATGATATATAAGGGAATGACTCTGAAATACTCGGAGAGTATACAATTTAATTAAAAAAATTAAAAATAAGAATAACTTACTAATAGGAAATTGATTTTATAGTATAATACTAGAAAAGTTTTCTATAAAAATTGTGGTTGACACAATGAAAAATCGTGTTTTGAATTATATAGACTAATGACATTAGCTATAAATATTTTTAATGGGAGTTTAATGTTACTGTTAATAATATATTACAAATGTAGGCTTCATATAAAAAATTAATGATCAATTTGCTATATAAAAATAGTGATTGAAACAATGAAATATAGAATATAGAATATAAAGGAATAACATTGACTGCAATAAATTTTTAATGCGACATTAATACTGTTTAATAATACATTATAAATGTAGGCTTTAAATAGAAATTTACTGCAGGATTTGTCTGTAAAAATAATTGTTGTAACAATAATAAATCTTGTTTTATGTAGAATATAGAAGAATGACATTGGCTGCGATAAATGTGTCATGTGACCTTAATATTAAATGTTTTAAGGCTTTAAATAAAAATTGGATTATAGATTTTTTCAAGATTTTCGCCATTTAAAAAAATTATTGAAGTAATAAAAAAATTTGTTTTATATAGTTAGAATTATAGAGTAATGTTAACAAAAGGTTACGTTATTTCATAACGTTATAAAAAATAATTCGTTATACAGAGGGATCAATCGGAAGTGATAATCACATGACATGCGTAGTTCTCAAATTTTATTTCGCGGAAATAACTATTGATATTTACAATCATAGGCATACACTGTTATTATTTATTGTCAAAATGCTTCAAATAGAGTTTTTCTAACTTATTTAAGTAAATAAATAAATTATGTTTTTGAATATAATAAAATTAATAAAATATATTATTATATAATAAAAACTCGTCATTAAAGAAAATTGCCGGTCACGTGACTATTACTTCTGATTGATCACCCTGTAAAACTTAAAAAAAAATCAACAACATAACGGTATTTTTATTTCGTTATTATAACGTTAAAATAATTTTATTTTTCCTCAAATTTGTAATAAAAATTCATAAAAAAAAAATTCTATAAAATATATTCCAAACAATAATACCTATTCTGTAATTGGTAATTACCTGCTATAAGAGAAGCATTACTAATAATTTTAATATCATAACATGACACGTGCAATCATATTGGCAGTTAGAAGGTTTATGATTAGCACATTTAAAACTATATTCAAACGATATTAATGACATCTATGTATGCATAATAAATATAAGGAAAAGTATTAAAATAACGTTATAGTGTATCGTTATTTATTGCAATATAGTTACATAACGTTATTTGTTATTGTTAAGTTATTAACAAAAAATTAAGAAATGAAACGTTATTATAATGTTTTCAGTACCGTTATGTTAGGTTTTTCATCCCTGGTTCAAATATAGGGGAATGACAATGACATTGAAAGTATTTTGAGAATATATAACACTTTATGAATGAATACAGAAATAAATTGTGCATGCCTGTAAGACGTAACTTGAACAGTATAGACAGTAAAATATCACTTTACACTGCATCTCATCATCATATTAACGTGTTCCCTGTAGGAAATAGATGATTACATCGCCAAAGCCAAAGAGCAAGGCTACCACACGGTCCTGAACCTAGGAACAAAAGGCGTGAACTACGCCACGACAGTCATCATGCAAACAGCGATCAAGGTAACCCCCACTCTGTCACGAGCCCCCTTCTTCCCTAACCTCCCGTTTTGTTGATTTTAACACTGCTTTATTTCATTCGCTCAGTCCGCTCAGAATTTAAATTTGCCGTATGGGGGAATTCCTCCTAGCATTTCGGAACCTGGGATATCCAACATGGCGGATCGCTACGAATCGGAAACGGATGGGGTGAGGAGAAGTCAGTCTCTCTCTGACATGCCGAGCGAGGAACTGTTCATGGAAATGTCAGAAGAAGAAGAATACGAAGTCAAACAGAGGAAGAAACCCGCCAAACAAACGAAAGCTAGAACGAGAAAAACTACGAAAAAAACCGCGAAAATTGAAGATGATGAATAGACTGATTGCGGGTGTCACAGACGCCACGTTTTCCAGAACAATCTACCAAATTTTATGTTACCGACATTTAACAAAAGATTGCGAAGGAAAATAACCGCGTTGCTAAGCACCCATTATTTAAATAAATTATTGTGTGTTTTTTGATTGTTTAGTTGCCATACCTGTACACCTTTTGTATCTCTTTTTAATCTCATATAGACAATTGTTTTAATAAATATTTTAGTTTGTATTTTTTCCACCGCACTGTCTATTGTTTTGCATGATCACAGGTTATTTTTAGGTTATGAGGCACTCCTGTTCTACGCAAGCTTGGTAATTTTTTTTTATTTTTACTTAATTTTAATTGGCAAACTAAATTTTCTTATTAATTATTAATTTTCTATGCGCAAAAATTAATAGATACTACTAGGAATAATATATTAATTTGAAATCATTTTATTTACAGAAATTTTATCCAGATATCCTGAAATTAAATGACCAATGATTTCCAATATCTTATTAATATTAAAAAATATATGATAGTTAAACAAACTGTAATTTTTAAGAAACATAAAAATTCATTTTAATGTATTAGATATCGGAAATCAATATGTATTAGTATTATTGTGACGTCATTAATGTTTTATATATCAAAAATTCAGTTATAGTCCCCAAAAAATCGACCGCCATTACCGAATATGTGTGCTATACAATATAAATGTCCCTAAATTAATTTATTTCAAATAAAATATTGATTTTTTTTTCAAAAATGGTTCGGAATCTACTACACGCTGTAGGTCCCTTGCAGAGCAGATAATACACGCAATAATAATACAAGTAAAACTGTGCGGAAAATTATCAAATTTTGGCCTTAACATCAAAATAGATCATTAGTAAAAAGAAGATGTAAAACTAAAAATGACTCATAAACTCTTATTTCTGATTTAATGATTTTAAAAGATTATCAGTTCCTGTTATTGATGTCAGAAGTTAATAATCAATAAAATTTGTTGTTAAATTTGTTCTTCACCTGCATACATACATCCGGATCGACAGATATCGTTCTCAAAATAATTTAAATATGTTAGTTACGTCTTGACACGTGGACATTTGTAAAATCTTTAATTATCAAAATCGGAATAATGAAGTCTTGCACGATTTTTCATTTTTAGCTTTAACCATAGAATAATGAAATATAATTGACATGTATTTTTTATTTTTCCTCAAATTGGCTTAATAGTGAAAAAACTGCTATTAAAAATTATATCCTTCAAAACGCGGCTGAATTACTTCACTTCCCCCCTTGTCTATAGTGACGTATCAATGTTCTTACCTAACTTCACTTAGTTTTAAACGTCAAATATAATGTTTTAACTTCCAAACTGACAAACTGAATAATCTTGTGCAAATATAGTGGCACACAAAAGTTTTACAATGCTTTTAATCACAGACTATCCACTTTACCAACTTTCAAACACGCCAAACCATAATATTTGGGACCTGGCATCCACACGTGGATAACTTCAGACCAGAACCTACGAGCGTCACAATTTTTGTGACTTTTAGTATACTTTAAAACTATATTATGTAACATAAAATGTAAATAAAAAAGAATTACATCATATAGAGCAACAAATTCGACATTGTACGTTCGATTTAAAATAAAAAAAGTTCACTTAATTTTTTTCTCTTATTATATATGGCGGTCGATGTAATTTAAGTATATAACCTGTCAAAACAAACATAAATGACGTCACTTCATCTCTTTTTCATGCTCCCCCCACTACATATTCTCTATCTCGTAGGGAGGAGGTGGTATAGTGAATCAACTGCGCAAGTCCTACTCGTTGAGTGACCTGACGGACGAGATGGACGCCCGGGCCGACGCCAGAGGACTGCAAGGCCTGGAGGACGAGGCGTCAGACGTGGTGGACCCCAGACATGTGCGCAGGAGACGCTCGCCGAGAAGATCTGCGTCGGGATCGTCCAGGGTCGATATGTACTTCCCTGAAGTTGACGTCAGACCGGGACCTTCTCTAGGTTAGAGATTTATATTTTTTCTATTTTGTGTTCATAAGATGTTACAGCATTCAAAACAATTGATTGTTAAGAATTAATATGGTATAAATAATAATAATTCACTTCGTAATTATTTTGGTGGAAGAGTTGTCTCACAAAATTAAACGTCAATGGAGATAGATTTTCACGATTTTTGATTTTTTAATACAGGACAATCTTGGCTTGTAACAAAGGTTTTATAATGTATAAAATAATTTGGTTAATACTCAGAAACACTCACATTTATGAAATAAATGTAAATAAATACACACATATATATTAATTAATTATTATTTTGTTGCAAAAACACTATATAAGGCTGCTTCCATTTTTGGCAGCTCAATTAATTTTTAAATTTCGTTTTTTTACGACCACTGTATCAAAGTTGCGTATTTCCCACAATCGTGGATTAAAGTGTGAGAAATCATTTCTCACAGTAATTGCCAACACTGCGCATGCGTGAAGGTACTCTTTGTGAGGTTATTTGCGCCATATTGTTCATTATATCAAATAGCTTTCTTGCATGTATTTTTGTTGTATAACCTTTAGCTGTGTCGAAGAAAAATAATAGTGTACCTACCACTCGTGCAAAATCACCTATTTTCCATCTTGTGTGATTCCAGCACGCCGAAACTTTCACACCACATGGGAAATAGGCGACTTTCAGCACTCGTACACAATATATTATTTTTATCCGGCTTTATCTGAATTAAAAGTGTTATTTTATTTGTAAATAGTAGACTTCGCTATATTATATTTCTTAAACATTTCTTAAACAAAAATATTATGTTATATTATATAATAATAATAATAGTAATTTCTTTTTTTATATGTAAAGATAAAGATTTTTGTTTGAATTTAAACATATTTTGAAAAGATAATTAGGAATAATAGCACACAGTAACTATATTTTTATTTTCAAATAAATAGAGGAAGTCCACAAGAAGTGTATATATTGTGTTCACATTATCGAGAGCTAACTTGTTCACATTGTAAGGTAGTCATTATTAAAAAACATCGCGTTCAAACTACGGAGTACTTCACAGAATCGAGTAACGTAATTTTGCAATAAAAAAAATATAAGATACATATTTTAAATTTCCCGCCAATTAACAAGACATGCGCATTGGCTTGAAGTTGTAGTCTTTTGTAATTTATTTATTTATTCAATATTCATTTTTTTTTAATACAAATATGATATTTTGTAATAATTCTTACCTCATTATACTTACAATTAACCGTCCACTGCATATTTTAACGCTATCACATACTCAACTACTTCTGTAACATAGCAGTTTCCATCCATTAACCACTAACCACTAACCCCTTTGCATTACCCACTAAGGTCATGTCCGCTCCACAGAAGACGTGAGCTCGGGCTACTCGAGCGCCGAGCCGCTGTACGTGGGGCAGCCGCCGAAGCTGGAGGCACGGGAGGGCCTGGTGAGGACCGCCTCCGTGGGAGGCACCTCGCGGCCCAGGACCAGGACCACGAGGACCAGCCTCAACACCAAGAAGGCCACCACGCTGCCAGAGGTAATGCTGTAGGGACGGTGGCGGCAGCTAAGGACAGTTGATATGAAACAGTGGAATGTAATCAGTAGGAGTTTGGTAGATAGGGATATTTGATGTAAGGAACTGCAAACAAGAGAAAGGTGTGCTCGTTGCTAAGGCACCCAAGTTTCCTCTGTAGTATATTAACTCAGTTGTAGTATGTTCGAATCTCCAAGGTTATGGCTTTGACTCACTGATCTCTATATATACTTATAGCATATAAAAAATGAAGTCTGTGGCGACCATTTTCATGAGGTCTCAATCAATTGCAATTGGCGCGAAATATGAATAAAGTTATTAGTGTCTATAACGAAATATGAGAAAAAAATTTAAATTTGATTTATTTTAGTGATTTTATTATGAATTGTTTTAGGTACTTATGTAATTGATAGAATGATAAATTTATCTTGCTTTCATGATAACAAATTGCACCGTAGAATGATCCTTCTCAAATTTAATTACTAAAAAATAGGTTAAAAACGACTATGACAGAACAGTGTCTAAATCGTCTAATATTTCTGAACTTCAATAATCAACAATGATATTTTACGAGAATTGTAATAATAATTATTTACTAAATATGAATCTTCAGTTTTTAATCAACATAAAACCAGTTCTGCATTTTAAATCATTTAAAAATAGAGTGTAACAAACTAAAAATGATACTCCGTGAATAACTTTTTTTGCGCTATGCGTATTTTTTCATATTTTATTCGTTTTCATCTTCTTTCAATTAAATGAATAGGTACCTTAAACAAATCAAAGTTAAATAACTAAAACAAGTCAAATTTAAAAAGATTTCTCAAATTTGGTTGTAGATACTAACAACTTTATTCATATTTCGCGGTAATTGGATTACATTCAGACCTCAGGAAAATGGCCGCCACAGGCTTCCCTTTTATATGCTATACCCTATCTAGGTATTATATAGAGATCAGTGGTAACGAATTAAAAATCAACTATTATATTAAATAAACGGTAATACAAATACAGGAATTAGGAATTTCACAACTGCCGAATTCTTGACGTTTCTTTGATTCCTGTGGTGGGAAATTCAAAAATAGCTTACCAATTTCTCACGTTATTGTCTTATTTAGTTATTTTGTAATGATATAATATAGTATTATAAATCTAATTGAACGTATTTGGGAACAATTAAAATGGCACATAAGAACAAAAAAATTGTTCTCTGACTTCTTGTGAGAATGTTGTAGAACATTTAAGATTAACAATAATATAAATGTATTAACTTATTATTATTATCTAGTTCATGTATTGTTAGTACATAATTAAACAAACTAAAATAAAAATTAAGTACAACTTTGATTTTCCTTCAATTTTAACTCTCATAAATCGTTTGCACAATTACCCTCCAAGGATCAAATTGGGGCCATAACCTTAGAGATCGGAACATAATTAACAGTTTCCTTGTAAAATCTACTACTACTGATTATATTCTTTCTATGGTGTGTTTAGTTTTTTCTTACACCATATTAGTGTTTGTTATTTTTAAAATATATTATATTTATGACAACGATATTTATTATTATAAGCATAAGTTAATTTTTATACTTTAAACTATAATTAATACTTAAGTATATTACTATATTTTAATAAACTATATACAAGAAATGAAATTTATTTATAATATTTATTTAAATAGTGCACGACCCATACATGCACTAATGTATACATATGATCAACTGTGCTTGGCTGTACTATATGACATAATCAAAGGTTTAAGCAGTAGAACCCTAATTATCCGACTGTCATTCCTATATATCTCTAACTGCATCTCAAGTACAAATGCACTGTTAAAAATTCACTATTGTAACTGTTGTACGTTGTAACCTTTAAATTTTAATAAAGATCTACCTATGAGTAGTATTTATTTTTTCCCTATATGCCTTACGTCGGATAATAAGCTCTACTGGTTTATTTTTACGTCATGTTGATTGAAAAGAAAAAGAAGTATAAAAGATATGGAGTGAGCATTCACTCAGAAAGTAAAATATTGAGTGGTGCACTCTACAGTGCCCAAGATGTGACGTCAGGTAAAAATCCTCTAGGGTATAAACTGATATTTGCTGACACGCCCAGTAATGAAAAAGAAATTCAGATCAAAAATAAATTTTAAAAAAATACAACTTCTAGATTTTTAGCATAAAATAGTGTTGATTCGCCCAAAATAATCAAATAATACGTATTTTTGGGTCAAAAATTTTAGTTTTTGAAAATAGTACATATTTACAGAAGTCGATTCGCTGATTTCAAATTTTCAAACCGAATTTAATTATCTCTTTTCGTTCTTGAGATATTTGCTCTGAAACTTGCACCTCAAAAAAATGTGTTTTTTGAGTATATTTCAAAAATGGGCAGAGATACAATCTCAACGATTACATCAGTCGATTCTACGGGCAAAGTTACATAAAGAAATGTTTTCTCAGTATATACGTCCTTTGGAACGATTTGGTGAAAATTGAGAAAAACGAAAAAACTGAAATTTCAGTTTTTCACTAGGTAACTTTTTTTCTTCAAAATTGTTTATATTTTGGACTTAAGTAAATATGGATGCGCTAATTCCAAATTTTCAGACCGATTTCAATTATCTCTTACCGTTCTCGAGATATTTGCTTTCAAAGTTATTCCTGAAAAAACAGGTTTTTCAGGAATACACCTGTAATGGGTCGAGATACGACTTCAACGACTTCACCAATCGATTCTACAGGCAAAATTACATAAGTGTACTAATTTTTAGATTTTTATTCCAACGGATACAATTTTTAGAAAGAAAAAACTGAAAATGGTCAAAACCGAAAAAAATGCCTGATGAACCCCTGACGATTTTTTTCGATTTTGGCTATTTTCAGTTTTTTCTCTCTAATAATTGTATCCGTTGGAATAAAAATTTGAAAATTGGTACACTTATGTAATTTTGCGCGTAGAATCGATTGGTGAGGTCAACAAAATCGTATCTCGATCCATTTCAGGGATATTCCTGAAAAACCTGTTTTTTCAGGTATAACTTTGAACGCAAATATCTCGAGAACGGTAAGAGATAATTGAATTCTGTTTGAAAATTTGGAATCAGCGCAGTGATATTTACTTAAGTCTGGAAAATGAAAAATTTTGAAGGAAAAAAGTTCCCTAGCGAAAAACTGAAATTCCAGTTTTTTCGTTTTTCTCAATTTTCACCGAATCGTTCCAAAGAAGGTATATGCGGAGAAAACATTTCTTTATGTAACTTTGCCCGTAGAATCGACTGGTATAATCGTTAAAATTGTAGCTCTATCCATTTTTGAGATATACCAAAAAAACACACTTTTTTGAGGTGCATTTTTGGGAGCAAAAATCTCAGGAACGGAAACAGATAATTAAATTCCGTTTGAAAATTTGTAATCAGCGAATCGGCTTCTATAAATTCAGACTATTTTCAAAAAGCAAAATTTTGGACCCAAAAATTGGTACTTTTGAATTATTTCGGCTGTACATGAAAAATTTTAGACGGAAAAAGTAAAAAGTGTAACTTTTTATGTTCAACTACAATTGGAAATAAGTTTCAGATGCTAAAAGATAGTATTCTTCAATTGGAAATAAAAAATTTTGAATTATTTATTGACCCATCAATTAAATAGAAATTTTTAACTCAGAAAATTAAAGATTATGAAAAACTTTGTATTTTTTTTATCCTTACGGTAATGTAATGAACATTATATACTACATTGTAAAATTCAGTAAGTCTGTTGAATAAATATTGAAAAATGTCCATGAAAGAACTGATTACAGTTTTAAAAACCATGGTATAAAATTTTCGTACTGATGTATTTATTAATTTATATATAATACTCCAAAAACATGCAATGTTCTGTGTTCGCTCCGTATTTTTTATGCATCCATAAAATAAGGTTATTAATCTCTTTTCATGTAGATAGCCGTGGGTTGGGAATTTGGCATGCTCGAATTATTTAAATTTCTTTCTTAGGTGGGCAGATACAACACCAACGTTTTTTACATTTTTAATTCAATTCATGAAGGCGAAATCATCTTGTTTTTTTCTTATATTTTCTTATTTCTGTCTTGTTAACTACCCCTTATTTTTAAGGATAGTGAAGGATCAGAGAGCGAAGAAGAAATTACGATAATTCAACACATTTCCAAATCTACACAACGAGTCAAACGAACGATTATTCTAGAAGAAGACAACGAATCGTCTGGCAATGAATTTGTCGATACAATAGGATTCCCTGCCGAATTTTTTCCCCAAAAACAAGTTCTTGAACTGTCACCAATAAGTGAAACTGTTCAAGAAATAAATATAACTTGTAATGTAGTCGAAACCAAAGTTGAACCAGAATTGGAAACTGTGGAAATAAAAGAAATTGTTGTCCAAGAACAAAAACCTATTGTTGAAGCCGAAATCGAATCACCAACAATAATTGAAAATGTTGAACCAGAAACTGTAGAACAAAAACCTATTCTTGAAGCCGTAATCGAATCGCCAACAATAATTAAAAATGTTGAACCAAAAACTGTAGATTTACAACAAGAAAAAGTAGAAGGTAAAGAAACAATTGAAAAAGAGTCATCTGTTGACATATTCGAAGATAGCGTAGAAACAAATGAATCCGATAACGTAAACAACTTAACAAATGAAAGTCTACAGGAAGGAAACGCACCTGTTGAATCAATAAACGCAACAAGTTCAGATATTGATTTGATAAGCCTAACCTCAATTTCTCAAAGGGGTGGAAAATACAATAAACATTTAGCCCCTCCCCCTCCACCGCCACGATCAAATGAATTCGAGAATTTTGAAGTGGCCCACGAAACAATTCAATCATCAACATTTGAGATTGAAAAAGAACAAAATTCTGATAATTCCGAAACAATATATGAAGACCCGTTAGAGTCTATGGATATTAAAAACGGGTCCCTTGAAAATCTAAAAACTAGTACTTCTGGTTCGTTATTAGACATTCCAGAATCTGTAGCAGAGTTTTCCCAAAAAGAGGACACCCATCCAATCAAAGCAACGTTAGTCCTTAAACCTGGTGTAATCAAAAACGTCGGTCCACCCAAAGAAGAATCATCCAAAACACAAATCTTCGTCCACCAATCTCCAAAATCCAAACGAAAGTCCCAAAAAAGCTCCATATCTAAGTTGATGATGTTACCGAAAAAAATATTCGGTTCAAGCGAAATTAAAAGAAAGTCATGGCATTCTGACACTTCGTCACTAGCGCCATCTGTCGAAGATTTAAAATCGAAGAGTGACACGGAAGACTTGTATGAACCTGTAGGATTTTACGACGCAAAAAGCGTTTCCTCTACAGATATTACCGACAAACGACACGAAGAAAACAAAATGGTTTTAAGAACACTGTCGCATTCTCCAAAACAGTACAGAAAGAGATCTAAGAAAGAGGAGTACGATTACGACGATAGCGATTAAGTACAAAGTAATTATTTGTGTGTGAACTTAACCATTAAGTTTTAAGTTTGCAAAAACGAACGAAATCGTAATTGGGTACTAATCTCACTGAAATTTGCTTAACTGCTCACCTTTTATAATTTTTTGTTTTTTAAATAAAATGAAAGATTAATTCAAGTATTTTTTCAGGCATCGTCAAGTTTTGCAACCCTGCCAAGAAGTAGTAAAAAAACCAGTAAGAAAAAGACGCTATGAAATTTATTTTCGTTCAAAAACCTACCCAATATTCCGGAAAGTAAAACACCTGCAAGTTCCACTCAAAAATAATAAAGGTATAGTAAAATAATTTAATTTGGGCCAATTTTCTTGCTAAGTATTAAAGTGTTTTGTGTGGCCCATTTTAAAGGAATTTTTCTATCTGCTGTCAATCTTAAGTTGTAGACTGACTGTAGTTACATATCTTCGTAAGATGCTTGAAGTCTGTAGCTTATTTTATTTAAGATCAAAACTATAGACGTTGATTATTATTAAATGGTGAATTTTATACTGTTGTCATTTTGTTCAATCATTGGTTGAGTGTTTGATTGAATTTTAAATGTATATAAGATGTTCTTGACTTAAACTCGCGAATTTAATAGCTGTACGCCTTTATAAATTTACTGTTCGAAATAAATATATTCGAAACAACAAGCTTTATTATTATTTATACATGTTTTTATTTATTTTCATTTATGTTATACGATCGTAGCGCTGGCGTGTACCATATTGTGCAACATGTGCAGAAAGCATTTCTGACGGGATGTGAAAATTTTGGAATCACATTTGTTATTTAATTGAATGTACCTAATTTATATAGAAATTGGTAGATAAAAGATAAAAAAACACAGACTGTCCACTTTACCAACTTTCAAATGCGCCAAGCCACAATATTTGGGATCTGGCAACCACACGTGGATAACTTCACACCAGAACCTACGGACGTCACAATTTTTGTGACTTTATTTCAGTGTGATACTTTAAAACGATATTATGCATTAAATGCAAATCATATAGAATAACAAAATAAAAATTGTAGATTGGATTTAAATAAAAAAAAGGTTCACTTAATTTTTTTGCAAGACCTCATTCAAATAACAAGATGTCAGCCAATTTGATTTTTTTCACGGATACTCTACAGAATCCCATAATTATTTTTTAATCTATTTTTTCATGATTTGTCGTGCTGAGTACATGTTCCGTCGTGTAAAAATTATGTTTATGGATCTTTTATTTATTGGACTAATTTATATTCATTCAAAAATATTTATTTTACATTTAGTAAAAGCGGTAAAAGTAAAGGAAAAAATATCTAGTTTTATTGTCATTTGTTTTAATTGAATTCTGTCAAAATTGTTTTTATCAAGTGTCAAAATTAACAAGAAGCAAAATACTAATCAAAAATGTCTACATTTATAATTTTTTAGTATGCCCATATCACATCGAATCTGTAACGAAATTACATTAAGAATTATTTTGTGTGCCGCATATTTGTATGTATAATAAACCAGATATTAATACCAAATCTAATACTTCGTTTAGGAGTATAGAAATGTTCTTTGACCCAGTGGAACGAGTAATACAACGAGAAGAAGCCTGGATGCATCGATACCCTATGACAAAAAGCTACTGTTCCATTTTGTGTTTATGGTCTACGATATTATTAATTTGGTCCACGGTTCTAATGGTAAACTACTATCAAACGCAAAATGAAGAAGATAAAACCGCCGCCATTTTGGCGTTCACGCTCAGTATTGCCACCACAGCACTCCTAACCCGACTATTTAAGTTCGTTGCGGGGAAACCCCGTCCTGATTTCTTAGAGAGGTGCAAACCACGGTCTTTAACTGCGGGAATAAACACGTGTACAGGCTCGAAGAGGGCGATAAGAGAAGGGCGGCAAAGTTTTCCTAGTGGACATTCGTCGCTAGCGTTTTCAGGATTAGGGTTTTCTAGTTTATATCTGATGGGGAAGCTAAGGGTGCGTGTCAAGAGAGGACCTGGTGAAGCTTGGAGGGTTATTTTGTGTTTACTACCTATTGTGATTGCTACTGTTGTTGCTATAACCCGTATTTGTGATTATCATCATTTTCCTGCTGGTAAGATTTTTCATACAATTTAAATAAATTTTAGAAAATAAAATACACACTTTTAATAATTATTATTCAAAAACTAAATGTGTATTTTTTATCTAAATTTTAAAATATTTCACGAACACCACAAATTCTCTTTCAAGTATTAAATAAATTTATATCACTGATGGCTGAATGTAGAAAGCATTTACTTTTAGCTGGCGTGGAGAATGCATCACTGAGGCTAGATGATACAGAATTTGACTTTGTTATTTGAACTCAAATTTTTTGAGACACAAACTATATTAAAAATTTTTTTCGGATACTTCATACTTCTAAAAAGAAATAATAGATCAAATTTGGTTTGAATATTATTTGTATTACGCGAAATATGACGTTTTTAAACATGTAAAGTTTGTTTTGACGTCATCTATAGCCTCGTCCTAGTTTAATAGTATATCATGAGAAATAAAAATATGTATTTATGTATTAAAACACTTTATTGCATATTAATATTTGAATACAATATTTAATAACGAAAAAAATAATATTTTCTCATGTTTTTTTTATATTTAAAACAAATGACAATTTATACTTTTGTTTTACTCCTAAGTGGTGCTGCTTCACCGAAGTTATGGTTGCATTTTGTTGATATGTAAATTTTATGTTTGAACTGTTGTCATTCATGAAATAATCAAGCGAATATAATACGAGCTATGAATTTAATTTGTAAAATTTACTCATAATTCCTGCGAAGTAGCAACAACTCGGGTCAAAAATGGTTCTTAAATTACGAAATGTCTTTTTTAATTTTTGACACTCATTTGTCTGTTACTACGCAACAATACATTAATGACTCTTGTTGTTTACGGAAAAATACATGTATGACATTTTTAACTACTTTCAGATGTTGTAGCTGGCAGCCTGCTTGGTGCATTAACAACTATCATTTGTTATCATCATTATTACCCTCCATTTTATTCACCTACTTGCCACATCCCGTACCCTTCCTTAGAAAATAGTCAAGAAATGAAATAAATTTTTAAGAATAAATTTTTTTGTAACAAGCTTTATTCAGATCTTTTATTAACATATAAAACAAACTATCTTCACATGTTTTGGCCCAATGTTAGCACTCTGCTCTTACATTGAAACAAATGGTGACAACATCTTTGATTCCTCCCTTGATTACATCGCCTGGTTTGATGTTGCTCATCCCAGGTGGCGTACCTGTCAAGATTAAGTCATTTGGTTCCAAAGTCATGAATTGGGAGACGTAGCTGATTAAAGCAGGCACAGAGAATATCAAATCACACGTGTTGCCTCTTTGACGTTGTTCTCCGTTCACTTCAACCCAAACTTCCACGTTGCCTGGGTCACAGATTTCTCCTTTCGATATAAAACGACTGACGGGACACGCAGTGTCAAATCCTTTTCCGATTGTCCACGGGTGTCCGTTTTGGCGGGCCGGTCCCTTAAAAATATATACATACCAACATTTCCAAATAAAATAAATTAATTTACCAGTTCGCTAGTTGCAGTTAAATCTAAAGCTGCGCAGTAACCAGCTACGTAATTCAGTGCGTCTTTTTCGCAAACATTTTTGCATTCTTTTCCAATAATAACTCCTAATTCAATCTCTTCATTCACTGCAAAACCTTTTGGAATCTGTAAAATATAATTTTAATGATTTAAATATACTATAAAATGTCTTACAATAATATCCTGGCCCTCTACAATGTACGAAGACGATGGTTTAAGAAATATGATTGGCTTTTCTGGTTTAGGAAGTTTGTTTACAGTTAAAATAGCACTGAAATATTTGAAATTAGTAGAAAATTATATCAAATATTTGTAACATACTTATAATTGACTCCTGCACCCAATATTTTTTTACTTTGTTGTACAAAAGTTGAAAAACATCCTGTACAAGTTGTGGACGACATTTTAGTTAACTGCAGAATATTTTTAAGAATCATGATGATAATGTTACTCAAATAAGATGAGTAAATATGTACCTAATTATAAATACAGATAAACTTTTTTTATGCGTGATGCGATTAGTATTTGAAAGAAATTTCGTAATATTTCACAATAAAGTGATAATTTATAGAATGCAATGAAAAATATTAAAAATAAAAGTGACAAGTTAATGATTTTAATTTATTTGAATAAATTAAAGATAAAAATAAATGAAATTATAGGTTAGAATGAAAGCATGTGTCATAGAAGATAAAAATAGTTATATATTGGTTAGTTTATTTTATTTTGTATGAGCAATGATACATTATTTTGTTAAATAGATTTTGGTTTACAATATAATAAGACGGATGAAATATTTTTGACGTTTATCCTAGTGTCTTTTTGTTCGTTTTAGTGGTATTTATTTCTTGCGGGCGTGCACACTGGCAATATGACGTCACACGACTCGGACTGACTGAGCCTATTCACATTGTATTACACGGTTTCGTTTATGAGTAGAGGTATTGACTTCCTGTGATGCGAGCAAAAGCTGGACTTGTGATTATATTTTAGTGTGAAGTGTTTTTTTACGTGTGTGTTGTTTAGTGTTTTTAAAAACGATGTATAGTATGGAAACGGATAAAATTATTGAAGACACGAACAGTAATTCACAGGTAAGTCACAGTTTAAGTTAATACTTGGCTGCTCACCGCCATCTTTTACCTTGATGGGAGAAATTTATGTGTATTTGAATTGGGGGAGTGTGGAAATCAGTTAGTTTGGGTGTTTGTGAGCAGAATTCCCACGAAGTTTGAGTTTGAAGTAGTCTAGTAGCGGCCTCATTTGAAACAGTCGATACTAGTGCGACTACAAGCTTAGCTTGTTTAACAGTGCTTGCATTACATCCTTTATATCAGCCTACATGTATTTTTAATAACTTAAGCACATCTTTAATGAATACCTCATTAAATTTACATTTGCCGCTTAATTTTTCATTAATGTCAAATTGATATTTCGTGTGAGTTCAGATAACTAATTTTCTTGCGGCGTTTTTCGAATTTAGGTTATTGAACTCTGAATTTTTTGGCGTTAAAGCGTAGAAATTAATCGTATTTGTACAAGTCATTGTACATTTTTAGGTTAGATATGATTTTCATCTGTCATCTTTGTGTCATTTTCATATGTTTATAACTTAAGTAAGGAACTAATTAGACAACTACGAGTTTTGTGTTTAATATGCGTGTCCAAACTGCACGCAAGCTTTGTATAAAAAATAATTTTACGTGTTGATTATATTTGACACCCCTTGCAACAATGAGAAGTTCCTATAACCTTTAACATATAGTTAATAGATGAAATGTGTGCTATATTCTGTTGCTTGATAAATCAATATTTACCTCAAATACGTTCTACAATTTAATGACAGCATGATATATCGTTCTGTCCGTTAAACAATGCTGTGTAATCAAATTTCCATAACGAAATATCCTTTGTATTTTTTATCATTTGTTTAATGTTTCATATGACGCATTTTTACAAGATATATTGTTTCTAGAGCATTTATTATTTATCTTTTATCAGTAAGAAATTGATTAGTTTTATATGTAACGTTTTGTGCTTAAGGAGGTTAAGCTTTTAAAAGAAAGAATTGAAACACAGGACCTGTTGAAAAACTAGCACTAGCCTACTAAACCAGTTTAACAACTGTCAAAGTTACAGAACTATAGAACAAGTTGCAGGCAATTTCTACTGCTTTATTCCATCAAACTTGAAACAATATTTTAAATTTTAAAGATAGTCTTAATATTTATTCATATTTCTTTAAATTATTACTGACATCTACAATATAATAAATATATTTCAGTAAAATCAAATAAATTATAAATAAATATGTAATAACACAACAAAATAGATTTATTAACGACAAACCTATCAGAATAAATTACATTTGCAGGATAATAAAATTTATATCTATAATATGCTTCCCTAATTATTTTAAGTAAAAATGCTTCACGTAACAGTTGTTGGGTATAAAAAAATGCATCTAAATCAATAATCAAAATTAATTTTCCTGCCTTTAAAATAGTAACCATGAAATTAACACAAAAATTAACAAATGTTTAACGATTTATCCGAGGGTTTATCTGTCAAGTTAGCTGCGTTAGTTTATTTTTATTATTATAAAATAATAAAAATTTATTTAAATTTCTATCGCATTTTTTCAATATTTTTATTATGTAAGGATATAATATTATAAATAAATTACCATCGTTCAAAATGTGACTTCGATGTTATTAAATTCATATTTGTCATGTTTGTCGTTTTTGTATGATATTTTGTCGTGCTGATAAATTTTTTAGTTTTTATTATGTCAGGACACAAAATAATAAATTTATCGACGTACATATTAGTATTTTTATTATAAATTTCTTAATTTGTTTTTCTTGTAAAAATAAATTTACGATATTTCTTTTGCTCATTAAAAATAACATAAAGTTAAAAAATTATTAATATATATTTAATATTTTATGAAATATACTACCATCTGTTTAAACATCAAGATAGTATTCATAAAAATGTAGATAAAATATATGATAATATATGTAAATATAGTTGAAATATTTATTTATAACTGATTGCATTTTCTAAGAAATTCATTCGTAGCTTGCGGTTTAAAATCATGAAATATTTATTTATTAATAGTTATTTTAAGAATTGAAACAATAATAAATATTATAATTGATATTTCAAAACTCCTTTTATCTGAAATTTTTCAATTAATCTCATATCAAAAACCATAAAAATGTCTACCCATAAAAGTTGTATTATCAAATCATAAATTCATTGCACAAAAGTTTCCTGTATGAAACCATTAAAACGTTAATAAATCCTGTGTAGTGTTGCCAACTGCACGAAATTAAAATCCCTAAAAACAGCGTGTCAGCATAAAGGAGTTTTTATTTCTCCAAGGAAAAATAAAAAGATAAAGCGTGATGACTAAGCCATCATTGGTTCCACTAGGTGATCACAATTTCATTTATTTACGTTTCACAACTGTTTCGCAAAAAGAAACTAAGTAATTATTTTCTTAGATAAGTGAGGTGCAAATAACCAAAAGAAGAATGACCGGTTATTTTCCATATAAAACATATCTGTGGTGCACTCTTTATGCCGTGGAGGGTGCTCTGGGGTGACTTCTAGTTTACGTTATATCATTACTGATACCTATGAAAAAATTTGTCACACCCAGGAATGGATATCAAACTTGTGGTGCTCTCTCCACATCAGCTAGACGTGTTGCATTGTCATTATTGTCGATAGTGCGATAAAACTGGCACATCCACAACAAGTTGTTAGTGATAGTTATTGTATGATCCTAATTCCTAAAATATCTTTGTAAATAAAAATCAAAATCTTTTGCGTATCTGTACCTTTTTCCAGTGGCGTAGCTACTGTATAGAAGGCAAGGCAAGACCTAAGGGCTCTGTAACTCTAGGGTCCTACATTAGTGCTTTTGTGTTGGGCTCAGGAAGGGTAGCCATGAATTTAAAAGTTTTAAATACAATACATATTTCTATTAGAAGAATATTCTTTTAGTTTTATTCTCAGTAGTAATAACAAGAGGGTGAGAATAAATTGAAATAGAATTTTACATTATTAGCAAGGTAAAACCGTTTTCTTTTTCATGACATACCTATCTGTAGTTTTCTCTCGCGAAATAGTAAAGAAAATTATTTTTTTCTACGACCACTATGGAAAGTGGCACTTTTCTCACACTATACAAAGCTTGAAAGTTGGATATTTCTCAAAATCATGGGTTAAAGTGTGAGAAATCATTTCTCACAATATTTGCCAGCATTATTTAATAATGATATTCTTTTAAAAAATATGGCAATTATGTCTTTTTCTTTTCTTTGTTATATTATTTCACAAATTGACTTGACTTGTCGTATTGGCAATACTGTAACGATTGCACTGCTAAACGTCAAAGTTTACATAACCTAATTTTCAAGCTTATCATGTTGCTGCGCCTTTTCGTTCAAATAAATCGAATTTTGGAACATGTGAAAAAATATGTGTCTAACACGAAAGGAAACCACTTTTTCCTCTCACTCAAATGCCTTGCGATCGAGTGGTAAAAAGATAAGCTTTCTTCTGTAGTGTGACAAATAACTATTACTGTTGTTATGAGGAAATTACTGGCAAGCCTACAACCTCTTTCAAGCAGTAAAACAGTTACCTTGCTTATATTGTACAATAGTTTATCTCTTGTAAATAAAATTATAACCACTATATATCTTGAGCCGCCCCTGCAAAATGCGATTCTTGTAATTTGAATTTATTTATTTTCATAAAAAACTTTTGTCGCGTCAAATTCTTTACCATTTATTTCTTCCAAAAATGGCCCGTGTGGTGCACTCTACAACTGACCTAAAGTGCCCATAAGTGACATCTGGTGAAGGTCCACAATATCAATGTCATTATCGATATCTACGATAAAACAGATAGGCATAATCAGCTACTGATAATAAGTCGTGCTATGAGTCACATATTTATATTTTAATTAAACTTTACTAAAATTTTCCTAATCTTGAGGTACATTTGCAAGTTATAAAGTTGCATCTTTCTTGCGATGTCGTCGTATATCCAGTCTGAAGTTGAGGTGAACAAAGGCACACAATTCAGGTCATCCTTGCAAACACACACACACGCACCATACATATGCATGACGTCACACGGACACAACAAGCGAAGATCGCCTGTGATATATGGTGCTTGAATATGTATGGGGATGTGTTCATGTGTTCATGTAAACAGCTACACTGCTTCAGAATGAGGGGAACTGAGAATGGAAATGGATTCCAAATAGTAAACACAGTAGAATAAATCTTGTACTATTTATAATATATATGGGAAAATTGTAATAGTATTTTAAGGACGGTCTTTATAAATATTATTATAATGAAGAGTATCAGTTTCTATTAATCTAAATATTAAAAAAAAAAAAAATTGAAGTAGATAAAGGAATGCGATTGCTTATTTTCTATTTGTTATGTTACATACCCAATAATTTGCCTCATACTAACTTAAATTATAAATAATAACGTATTAGTAAGACATAAAAATAATGATTTTGATTTTCGTGTCTAATGATTTCGATAACTGTTCTAATTTTGTTTACTAGTCATAATATTAATATTCAATACAATCTGGATATACGATTAAAATTACATAAATATACCAATTTTTATAAATTTTAGTATGAAATTATACAGGGTGTATCATCGAAATGCCTGTCTTCGAACTTCGATATCTCCCTTGTTGTTAGAAATACAACATAAATTTATTAACAGAATTTATTCGTCTACTCAAGTAACACAATGTAAAATTATTTTTACATATACAGGGTGTTGCATTACGGCTTGACGAGAATTCTTTGTCTTTTTTTTAAATGGAACACCTTATGTATTTTTATATTTTCTTAATTGCATTTTCTTCTCCTTTACGGACATGAATTTTATTTAGTTTTCCGTTACAGTTGTAAAGGAAAAAATCTTAATTTTTAGAATTAAAATTACTTCAGTAGGTCTTTATAAAGCAATTCGTGTATTTGGTCTTTTTTTAGAGAATAAACGGAATAACTTGACAACGCCGCGAAAAACTAAAACAAAATTAATATGTCCGTATAGGGGAATAAAATACAATTGAAAAAATATAAAAATATATAGGGTATTCCATTTAAAAAAAGGCAAGCAAATCTCGCCGAGCCGTAATGCAACACCCTGTATATGTGAAAATAATTTTACATTATGCTTCTTGAGTGGACGAATAATTTCGATGACTCACCCTGTATAAAAAGACCTATCTGGAAAATTCAAAATATGTCCCTATAACACTAATTTTTTAATTGAACCAAAAAGTAGTAGAAATACAATCTCAGTAAATCTTACTTTTTCAGGCTTTTATAAACATTTCGTTTTGAAAATTATACTTGTTTTTAAAATGGAACTGTATTTAAAGAATCTTAAATTATGATGTAGAACTACCTTTTTTCTATCAAAAAAATCTGTCTGTGACAAATAAAAATGTAATGTAATAAATGGTCACAAAAAATAGACTGTCATAGTCATGTGTAGGAAAAATATTTGAGATATTTTAAAGACATTAGTAACTCTACACGACAAGGTTGGTCGTATAGGGGGCACCACGTGTTGAAGACATTATATCTCTTTCTTTTTCCGTTTTTTTGCAACATCTAAAACACCGAAACCTCCCACTATGAGCTGAAGATAACACCGTATTTATTTTTAACTCTCAAATGCATAACAATCGCTTACTGTCATCGAAGATTTAAAATATCTCCAGAACGAAAACATGTATTGAAATTTAGGTCGAAAATTCTACATACCATTCCAATAAATGCCACATAAATACAACCAACATTTGAAATTTCTAAATTTTGGTATTTCCTTCTAAAATTTGTATCAGTCCAAAAATTATGGAAATTTGAATATTTAGGTATGTTTTCTTATTTAAAATTGAATCTCTATATGGTTATTTTTAGATCAAAGTAAGAAATATCGACGGGGTTTGAAATTTTGTAGTTCAGAATCTGAAAATAAAGTAAACAATAATTGATGTGAATCAAAAAATACCTAACATAAGTTCATAAACAATAAAGTTATTGTATTGTTATAAATAAAAAGCGTAATTGATATAATCATAATAATAATAATAAAACAAGTCTCTTTTGAGATCATTTACCTTATTATATTTTTATATACCGTGTGTTCCAAGAAAGTGTTGTCATAGACATTTAACAAGGGAAAAAAAGTTTTTGGTAAATAAAAACTGTCGGGCTAACAACTAAGTCACCATATTGTGCAGGACAATACTACATGCATTTCTTCATCTACATTTAATTATAATAATTTAATTTGTACTTTTTTAAATGGAATACCCTATATGTTATTGCACTAATTAATAATTCTACAATAATTCTTACATTCTAAACTTGATAGTTTTTGAGATATTAATGAAAATATTTAAATGTTTTTTCTGAAAATAAAGTGTGCGTTGAAAATAAAATTTGTTATCAGTTGAGTTATTTTGTATTGTATTTGCACTAAAAAAAACAATAGTTATCCTATATACTAGAGTTTCACAAGACAAGATTCCTTGTTTTCGTTAATAATATACATATTTAAGTATATCTTAACTTCCATTAGTGTTGTATATAAAAATCTTGATCTTGCATATTTCTTGTCTTGCATGTTAATATTACCTGGAACATATAAATAATCTTGTATCGCACGTATATTTCTTTTTGTTTAGATAATATCAAAGTCAATTATAAAATATATTTCTTATAATACAATTATGTAGTATAGTTAAATAAATATTATAAAAACAAAAATCGTATAGCTACAAATACAATACGTATATTTTAGCACAACAGCGACATCTGTACAAACTGAAAAGCTTTTTTAAAAGCACCCTGGTTATAAGAAAGCATTTTGTGTCTTAAATCTTAGTTACATGATTTCGAAGAACAATGGAGTCAATATTTATTATTATTATATATTTTTTTATATGAAATTTAAATACATATATTAAAAAAATTGTATTAATTTTTTTAATACATATTTTGTACTTTTATTAATGAATAGGTTAGCAAAAAAAGAAAAATTCGAGAAACAAGAATTGAAGAAAATCTAGCTATTCTAGAACTTTTCTTGGAAGACAATTTCTTGCCTTGTCTTGCTTCGAAATTTCTAGCTCTTGTCTAGTTCTTGTCTTGAATTTTTTGCAAGACTGATGCAAAACCAAGAAAAATACAGGACTCTCGTGAAACACTACTGTATACATACATATGTTTATTTATCTTTATAATAGAATGTTTTATTTAGCCAATAATACGGTGAATGTCCGAAGGTGTTAAAATATGTAAATGAAGAACGCTTGATTCAAACCTCCACCCTATTGTTCCGTCATTCACTTGTTTCTGTTCCGTCCTAATTTTAACTTTCCCGCTTCGTGTTTCGGTACAAATAATCGAACAAAAGGTCATCGCCCCGCCAACAACCACAAGAGTAGTAAACTTTATGTTTATTGACTCTGTTTCAAGCTTTTGTTTTATAAACCTTCAACTATCGGGCGCCTCAGCGTATGACATCTACGTGACCAAACACAAAACAAACGATCCAAGAGATTAGCTGATTTGTCAAACTTTGGACACTGGCTATACAGATAGGAATGCAAATTTGGCTAATTTATCGCTTCATATGCTTATCTTTATCATTATGCGAAATGAGGAATGGATTGAAATGGCCGCATAGGCGGAGATTATGGGGTTCACAATCCGTAAACAGAAATCAGTTGTGGAAATCAGACAACGGATAAAGATAAAGATATAGTTATCGCACTCGTAAAGTTCAATTCTTTATTTCATTTTCAAATCATAAACTTGCTTACACGCCCTCAAATGCGGGCGTAATTTGGCTTTTATCGTCCGAGGGCGTATAAAGTTGCTAAGCAATAGTTATTCAAATAAATTAAAATTGCCTCGGCTGCAAACTTCGATTTCGGCCCAAAAAGAACTTTTAACCGAGATGCACACAACATTTTTTAGGCGATTACAACAAGAAATGATGAATTTTCATTCAAAATCAATTTTTGACATCTGTCAAAATTTACTTTACGGCCGCATTTACTTTACGGCCGCATTTACCTTACGGCCGCATTTACTTTACGGCCGCTATTTTTACTCGCAAATTCACTACATTTCATTAATATTTGTAAAAGAATAGTTAAAATTTTACTTACATTTGTTATTATATTCTAAAATAATTAATCACATTAATATGAACTATGTAAATCAATAATGAACAAACTAGCGGCCAAAAATTTTGACTTTGACAGATGTCAAATAAAAATTGATACTTTAAGGTTGTCAACAGATACGAAAAACAACAATTTATGTACCAGCCGCCTAAAAAATTTATTTAAAAACAAACAATCTATCAATGCCAACTATCTACAAAGAAACCACAGCTGGGAATATATATCTGCATATATTTTTTTTTACATACCAAAATGAAATAAAACGTTGTATGTACCACGGGCATAATCAAGACTTACAGCCCTCAGGAAATTTAAAGCTCGACGTGACCTATGCATTTTTTCGGTAAAACAAATACGACATCAAAAATGGCCAACTAATGCGACAACTTTGCCCCAATTTAACGGACGTCGTATCTTTTACGGCTCTCGAGGTCTCAGTTGTTAGCCTCTTAAAACGAACACTCTGTATATCTAGTGAGTGTACTATCTATTATTAAAGTGACTGTTATTTTAATGATGTTACATATAATTGAAAATTGCTGACAATGTACACCAAAACGATTAACGGTTTATTGTAAAAATAAATGCTGAATCAAGTTCTTAGAAAGAACAGTAAGTCTAGACGTTACCTTACATGAATCATGGCTGATTTTATGTAAATAACTTCTATCAAAACTGCTGCATAATATTCTTAGAATAAAATATAAATTCAAAAACAATATACATGAATCTTATCTTTCAACTATTCTGGACTATTGTATAGCAGTATTTATTTCGAAATCGATACTAAAGTATATGATATCACTCCGCGAAGTAGTAGCAAAAGTAAAACTTTATAGACTCTTATGTCAAAATTTAACTTTACGGACTCATCTGTCAAACTGAATTTGCTATATTTTAATGCTGTTATATTTTTGCAGTTTATTTTAGCACTACCTAAAATAACAAACATATCATTTTATAATATTATTGTTGAATTTATTTATTATTTGCCTTTGATAATAATTTATCTGATTTCATGCAGACGACATCTAAACAGGTGAAAACATAAATGAAAATTATAAAGAAATATTTGACACTTTGACAGTACGTTTATCACAGCCATCCTCGTCTCAATAACTATTATAGCTGATGTTTTACAAACACATAATGCTATTTTTTATATTTTTAATTAATAATTTAACAATTTCGGAAAAAAATTATGTATCTTTAAGGACTAATGTATTTATTATTACACACATGGTTTATTTTCCTCGGCTATCACCATATGCGTAATAAAAAATTATACTTTAGTCCCTTGATATACAAATAACTATTCTTTGCATATCATTCGAATTTATAATTAAAAGAAGTAGGGTTCGAAATCACTGGTAGAAAGAAAGTTTGTGGTTTTGGGAACCGAAGTTCGAGTCCTGTGATGTTCACCCCATGACGGTTATGTCTGGTAAATACTCTCTCGGTTATATATATTTGATTATCAATATATGTTATAAATTAGCTTGCCATACCCAGTAATGGGTAATAATAATTTTACGTAATATTTTATTGTGCAGCACTTAAACCACAGACAAACATATACAGATGAACAGCCTAATGGCGCATTCTGTCTACAAAATTCGACGTAGTTATCACGATTAAACTAGATGGCGTTAGTGCGGTAACTGCAGATTACATGCGCCCAGTTGTAGTTTACAGAAACCACAGACAGACGTCATTTTAAGTTTTGGGAAACTTTAACTGGGCGCATGTAATCCTCAGTTACCTCACTAACGCCATCTAGTTTAATCGTGATAACTACGTCGAATTTTGTGCACAAAATGCACCATTAGGCTGTTCATCTGTATGTTTGTCTGTGCTTAAACGTTTCGTTTGAATGTGATGATTTGATTTAGCAGTGTTAAAATTGAACTAGAAGTGAGTGGTTTGATGTTATTGAGGGGTATTTTTGGATTTGTTTGCACCACACCCTGTCCTGATGCTTCGATGCCGTCCAGATATTGATTGCCTCATCCTGAAGCATCTTTCGACTACATCAGATGCAAGCAATCCTACTACGCGTCTGTGACAGACAATAAGGTTTTCTTGTTTCGCTGTTACAATGACATATTAACAGATTTTTGGTGTCATGTCAGTCATTAACTACAAAATATCACAGTCACCAACGTAACTATTTTATCAAAAATTTCCCGTAATTGAAGTTGTTAGATATTAGCAATAATACAAACACAAATAGATGAATAGACAAACGGCATATTTTGTCCACAAAATTTGAAGTAGTTATCACGATTGAACTAGATGGGGTTAGTGCGGAAACTGCAGATTAGATGCGTCCAGTTAAAGTTTACCTAAACCACACACAAACATCATACTAAGTTTCGAAGATAATACAAAAAGACACCCAACTAAATTATAAAATATAGGATGCTTCATTTGAAAATGACGAGTTATAGTCATTTAAAATTGAGTAAATTTGATTCGCTTTATTGAACACCTAGTTTAATTACATTTTAAAAAAATATGTGAGAACATAGAGTATAGTTACAGTTGTACAAAAAAAATTCTTAATTTTTACTATTAAAATAACCGCAGTACCTACGTCTTTATAAAGCAATGCGTGTATTTGATCATTTTTAGATAATAAACGGAATAACTTGACAACGCCGCGGAAAACTAAAATAAAATTCATGTCCGTATAGGACAATAAAATACAATTGAATTTTTCTTGGGGCGTATACATTTTATCCTTCACACACTTGTTATATACCTTTCAAACATTTAATCTTGCACACCTTTTATCGTGCACACTTTTAATCCGCGAAGAAAAGTTATCTTACACACATTTTATCTTGCGCACATTTTATCATCCACACATTTTATCTTTCATTTTTTTATTTTCCACACAGTTTATGTTCGCCAACGTTTGATCTTTAAAACATTGTAATTGTACCTGCCATTCGTTTTATTGCCCATGCAATTAACATATTTATAATTAGATGAAATATCCAGTATTAAATGTTTCTGAAGATAAAATGTGTAAAAGATAAAATGAGTGGAAGATAAAATGTGTGGATGATAAAATGATTTGGAAGATAAAATGTGTGTAAGCTAACTTTTTTCGCGGATTAAAAGTGTGGAGGATAAAATGTATACAAGATTGTAAGTGTGCAAGGTACAATGTTAAGCAATATGACATGTGTGGAAGATAAAATGTATACGCCCCAAATAAATTGATTTCTAGACAGATTGTTTATATGATCGTTTCTTTTCGTTAAAAATAAACAATCTGGGAAGTGTATCCAAGGAACACTTCCCGGACTTGCTACTGTAATGTCCCATTTCCTAGACTCAAATTAGTGACGTAAAGTAGTATAGAGTGGACAGTATGAAACAAAATAATTTTTCGTTATGCTCCTTGAGTGGACGACTAAATTTTGATAATACATTCATGCTGTATTTCTAACGACAAGGGAGATATCGAAGACTGGCATTTCGATGACACTTTGTATAACTTTAGTTTACAAAATCCCTTCTAGTGCTTCTCAACCCTCAATAAAAGATGCTAAACCCTGTATAAGTCAGTTTCGAATACCTCTTCAAATGAGGAATTATCGTGGAAAGAAAGCAAGTGTTTGCGAGCGTGAGCACAGTTAAGTTTAGGCTGGATCGATGGTGGTTCCGCTAACGGTTGTGTTGTCGTACGCTAATTCCAGTCCCGTTACGGCGAGTTGTCGTCCACGTCCACGTCCTGTATCCCGCACTCTTATTTCTATCTCTCCGGCGACGCGCTGACCCGTGTGAAAGCCAAAGGTTAACTACCTTACAAGATTCACCAGATACATACACACTATCTCCTACCCGTACATACAAATATTACTATCTTGTGCAAATTAATGTCAACAGGGAATTGGTGCTTTTTAAATTTTGAGTATTTATGGTGCAAGTGTGTTAGGTTACAAATAAGTCACGCGAGAAATGTTTAGCTCACGAGTTCTTTAAGCCGAGTGGGCAATGACAAAAGAAAAAAAAAACATTTACCGTCGGCAGCTTATAATTTATTCGCCAAAAATTATCAGTAAGATTAACGCATAATTATTATAAACATATGTACTACTAGTTGTCATAGGCATTTAATACGGGAAAATAGTTTTTGGTAAATAAAAACTGTCCGGCTAACAAGTCACCATATTGTACAGGACAATACTACATATATTTCTACATCTTATTGAATACAGATTACTTCATTTTAATATCATAATTCAATGAAATTTATAAAAATAATTTTAAAATTTTACTTAGGAAATTTTTTTCTTTCCATACTTGTTGTACAATGTACTATTATTTGCTTCAAAAACAGTTTAATGATCTATAAATTTGGAACTCCTAGCAAAATCGAATTTTTACGTTTATAGTTTATTTAGTTTACTGGTTTTAGGCATAGGATACCGTTAATAACATATGATATGATAACCCAAAAAAACATCAAACTGAATTATAAAATAGAGGGTGTTCCATTTGAAAATGACGAGTTCAAGTAATTTCAAATTGAGTAAATTTGATTTGCTTTATTAAACACCCTGTATAATTACATTTAGGATAAAATATGTGAGAACATGGAGTATAGTTACAGTTACACAAAAAAAATATAAACTTTTACTATTAAAATTACTTCAGTATGTCTTTAAAAACATAACGACAAGGGCCGAAGATGGGCATTTCGATGACTCATTCTTTATATTAATACTTCCTGTTAAGTTGAAGATAACTATTATTAACATTTACAGAAACTGTTTGATGGTACTAATTCAAAATTTGGAGGTGCTTAGCACCCTCAAATACTTCCCTAACTATACCTACGCAAAAAAAAAATCAAATATTTTCTTTTTTCAGTGTGTTAATAGTGAACACCGTATACCTTTCACAATACACGTTGAAATTTACTATACGCTTCCCATATCTTTTACATCTCTTGCAAAACAAAAACGAATCGTACCAACGTAGGAAACCTAATCCATCAATCTCTTTCTCTTGTTTCTCAAGCATGGCGCCCGATGCTGCCAACTGCTTGTAATATATCATTTGATTAGTATTCTTAGAGTAATTATATCAGTTTGCAACATTTCTATTGGAAAGTTAATAGAGCCCAAGCTAACTTGATCCGATTTTTAAACTCTAATGCTTTCACTGCTAAAGATGACGAGAGTGTTTTGTTGTTTGATTTTTTGGCTTTCTCCATTAGTTTATTTATTGTTTTATGCAAATTAATTAGCATTTGTTTTGGCGTATGGAATAAAGAAAGCTGCATATTTTTATTTTATTTAAATATATTTTTTACAACAATTTCTCTTAGATACGATATTTATATTTTTATAAGTATATATCCGGTGAATAATCAATTAAAATTTCACTTTTTATTATTTCTTTATAATGCTAAACTTTTTCCAATCAATGGTGAACCTTGAAAATTAAAATTTTAAGTTTTAAATTTTAAATTGTGATTTCATACCTAAAATATTACAAAATACACATTTCTTGATTGAAAATTTTGACTATAAATTATAATATATAATTCAATTATAAAAAATATTATTTTAGATATATCTCTTAAATGATTAGGTTTAAGCTATCTAAGGGTTACAGCACTTTTTAAAATTGTTTTAATATTGAATTAAAAATCATTTTACTTATGTGAACTATCTGGTATTTGTCAACAAAAACAAAAGCTACAGTGATTATTTCCGGGAATAATCTCTAGAGCTTTATTTTCAATATAATATTGACAGGATTGGTTAATAGTTACAACTCTTATACATGAGAAGCAATGAGACATTTTATTTGTGCGACTAAAAATTTAAAATAACATTCAAGCAAAAATATTTATGTAACAAATTTTTCTAAAATTCTATTTTGTTGCATCTAAAAAATCTGACGTGGACAAACGTGATGATATCTTTATTTCTTTTAAAATTTATCTTTTCTTAAATTTTAAGATAATAGTAGAAGTCAGATATGATTTATTAATCTTATTTGGCAAGATCACAATAAAATTTATTTTGAACATCTTCCAAGAAATGCATATACGTGTATTACCACAAAATTGATATTTAAAAGTTTAGTACTTCAAAGAACGATGAGATGTTACTTTCAACTTAAAAAGAAAAATAATTTTGACTTATTTCTTAAACATTGCAGATTATAAACAAAGCTGTTTGGAGAAAATGGTTAAACTTTATGATTAAATAATTATTCTAACCTTCGGTGTTAAATTAAACTTTTTGTACAAGTAATTACTTGTATACCGCGTTCCACTGTTTTTTTGCAGGTGCGAACAATGACTTCTTTAATGGTTTGGAACGCAGTGTAGGTTAATCTTTGTTCTAGGTCATTTATTATTATTATTTCGCGATAAAAATTAATATTGGATCATTAATTAATAACTGTTTAATGGGTATTATAACAAAAGTAAATTATGGTTTATTTATATGTGAGACAAATAATAATAAAACAGTAATTACTTTATTAATTAATAAAAATTTTAGCCTTGATAAAGTAACAATGAGCAGATAAAAATAGTCAATTTAATTAATTATTACCCATTACTGGGTGTGCCAGTTGTATCGCAGATATAGGTAATGTTTATCCGTACAGGGCATTAAAAAATATAATTTGTAATGAAAAAACACTTACGATTTTTGAGGTCCTGATCCATCCAACTTCCTAGGAATGTTTTTAACTATAACCCGTTCAAAGTTAATTATTTCTTTTTCTTTCATTCTTCTCGTTAGTACAAAAAAATCTGAAACTGTCAGAATATGAAAATATTGAGAATAATGCAAATGAAAAAAATAACTTTTTCGTTTTTAACTATTTCTGTCAAAATATGCTTATTTTATTAAATTTATGTTGAAATGTAATAATTTTTCATTTACATTATTTTTGTTATTTAAGACAATAAGTGTATTATATGTCGTATTTAGAAAATTACTTCCTTTTTGAAATTGTAAAAAAAGATAGATTTGAAAAAATAAAATAAAATTCTACAAAAATACCTCAACTAAATAAAAAAAATTAATAATATTATATGAGACAATGCTGAATAAATTATTTTTAATTTAGGAAATATTGCCTGTATACTCAAAACTAAACCTTCCTGTATATAGATATTTTGCACTTACCAATAAAATCTGCTGCTTCCGTAAGTAAATATACCATTTCAAATAAATCCTGAAGTCCTGATGCAATGGGGTATTCCAAGTTTTTTTCATTTTTTAATATGTTATTCTATGCATAAAAATATTAGACCCGTATTTTTTCTTTTCGCCGAAAGGTTTCAAACACGCCAGAAATAAATTTTTAAAATTTCAATAAATTACACCCTAGAAAATCGGCCGTGCGTGTGACGTCACAGGCACTGAGAATCAGCTGAGAACATCATTCGTAGGTCTGAGTCAGAGGCGTGGCGCGTTCGAACAAGAGCCAATAGGCTGACGCGAGTGCCTTCTTCGTCACAACAAGGCTGATACTGAATTTTACGTACTCGATTCAAATGCATTACAAATTCATTTTGATATTATGGTATTAAAAATCAGAAAAATAATGATTATATTCACTTTAATATTACTTATACAGGGTGAATACTGAAAACCTTGACATAGGGAAATAACATGGGAAAACAGTTTTTTGCTGTTTCCATCTGTCCCGCTAAATAAAATCGGGTGTATATGGTATCGTTAGTTAGATTACTTAATTTTGCATCTAATAAAACTAAATGTTGTGTAATAAGGCCTTTTCTAACTGAAATATTTGATAAAATAAATTGTATTTTGAAGGTTATCCTTCATATTTTCGAATAAGAAACGTCAAAAACAAAATGCTCCATAGCCGAGTGGATACGAGGGCTGTTTCATAACATAAATAATCTACAAGACCTGGTTCGAGACCACCTCAGCCCTACTTTTTTTTAAATTAAATTATACTTAAAATATCATGTTTCGAAACATGAAATAGAAACTTATACACCAAAAACTAAATTCGAATTAATTGTTAAGTTTGACAGACAGCAAATAATAATTCTATTAAATATATGGATTTTTTTATTTATAAAAATATGAATATTGCTATTTTATTAAAATAGTCTGATATAATAAAGATATTTTAAGCATAATTTAATTAAAAAAAAGTAGGGCTGAGGTGGTCTCGAACCAGGTCTTGTAGATTATTTATGTTATGAAACAGCCCTCGTATCCACTCGGCTATGGAGCATTTTGTTTTTGACGTTTCTTATTCGAAATTATGAAGGATAACCTTCAAAATACAATTTATTTTATCAAATATTTCAGTTAGAAAAGCCCATATTACACAACATTTGGTTTTATTAGATGCAAAATTAAGTAATCTAACTAACGATACCATATACACCCGATTTTATTTAGCGGGACAGATGGAAACAGCAAAAAACTGTTTTCCCATGTTATTTCCCTATGTCAAGGTTTTCAGTATTCACCCTGTATATGGTAAACAATGTTATCCAATAAGAATTTCTTTAAAAGCCGTAGGCTTGGAATACCCCATTATCTACTATTCCCTAAAAATATCCGAAGGAAAAAAATATTTCATCTACAAATGAAACGATTATAATATTAATGTGGAGATGTTGGTTCCATCCTCTGTGAATTTTCATTTGATGTTTAGAGGATGGTTAAGCCCTGCCACCACGACAAGGTCTCTCCACATCGGCAAGGGGGGGAGGGGTGGTTTTGGGTTTAAGGAAAGGATGAAGTCTTAAAACTATCGCGACTTAAATCTAGCCGCACTTAAAACTATTTTGACGCAACTTAATCTAATGCAGTGTACTTCCCAGCGAAAAGGGTCAGGGGCATTGGCATGAAAGCCAAGAAATAAAATGAAAATGAAATTGTTTATGTGAATATTGTCAACGTACAAGCTCACTCCACAATTAGACATTTCAACACGCTAGCGGTCAGACACCCTTCCGGCCCTCCATACTAACGCCCAAAATGGTAAAAGGGCAGCAAGATGCACCAAGCACATCCGTAACTCTAACTTATAGACACGCTAATACGAGGGCGGTATCACAACCCTTCCGTGCAACCCATACCAACGACCAGAATGCTGTAAGCAGAGAAAGGAGTGCCACGACTTATCAAATATTAATACGGGGTATTGAATATTGATATTTAATAATTATACAAATTCTGTATAAAGAGGATTTTAAAATTAAAAGTTGTATTGTAAGGGAAAAATTAACGATTTATATGAGTAAATAAAAATGTAAGTCTAGTAATATTTCCATAAAAATTGGATTTTTAAAAGATATGTAATAAACATTTAAATAATTAGCATCTATATCATATGAAACACCATATTGGTGTATGTTTGGGAAAATATATTTATAAAGAATTAAAAAATATACATGTAAATAAGCAAAAGCAAAAAACTGAATAAAACGTGACACATTATTAACCTATATTAATTTCTACCAAACAGCTCATCCTAACTGAAAACTTCCCGGGCAGTTTTGCAGTAGGGATTTGCTTCCATTCACTCATCATACTTTATATCTGCACATCTCATCTCAGGTCTAACTATCATACCTTATATTTAATCATCACACCTTATATCTAATAATCACACTTTATACCTAACTACCACACCTTATATTAAATCTTCATACCTTATGTCTAATCACCATACCTTATATTTAATCATCACACCTTATATTTAATCATTACACCTTATATTTAATCATCATACCTTACATTTAATCATCACATCTTGTATCTAATAATCACACTTTATACCTAACCACCACACCTTATATTTAATCATCATACCTTATGTCTAATCACCATACCTTATATTTAATCATCATACCTTATATTTAATCATCACACCTTGTATTTAATCATCACACCTTACATTTAATCATCACACCTTATGTTTAATCATCGTACCTTATATTTAATCATCACACCTTATATTTAATCATCACATCTTATATTTAATCATCACACCTTATATTTAATCATCACACCTTATACCTAATCATCACACCTTATACCTAATCATCACACCTTATACCTAATCATCACACCTTATATTTAATCATCATACCTTATATTTAATCATCACACCTTATATTTAACCACCACACCATATATTTAGCCATCATACCTAACATTCATCATACCTTAAATCTAATCATCACAACATACGCCTAATCATCCTATCTTATATTTAAGCATCACACTTTATATTCAACCACCGTATCTCATATCTAACGAGCACACCTCATATCTAAACTTCACACCTTATTTCTAGATATCATCTCATACCTAATGTGCCAAGTTTTATTCATTTATTTAGGAATAAAGTTAATTTAATGTATTTGCAAGACAAGGGATAAATTAAATCTAATGTTTTTTAATTTAATTTATTTAAATAGTGTATTTCAAATCAAAATTGAAGTCGTAAAATATTCAGGAAGGACATTACGTTTAAATCTTAAAATTGGACTTACATATTTCAATGTTGAGAAAAAAAAACTGTAGAAGTACCTGCTTCCCCCCTTATATCTATAGCTTATAATTAGAGTGAAGCTCGACCTCGTCTGAAACAATAAAAAATATAAATTAGTTTATTTATAACAATAATCGTTTTTAGTATATTTGAATAAATATGTTTACTATAATAATATATGTACATTATTCACTAGTTTTACTGATATGTAGTAGTAGATCATAATTAATTATTAAAATAAAGATAAAAAATATAAAAGGTACTCACCATGCGACTGTTGAAAAACTACTGAAGATTTCTGAGTTGTTAACTGTCATTTAAATAAATTTAATAAAGGTAGGGAGGTTACGAAATAGATAAGAGTTATTCAATTTATAATATTACATTAAAATTTTGATGTGATTATTAATAGTTTGGTATTAGCTAACGCTATCATTTATAATACATAATTTAAATAGTTTTTAAACACATCGCAATGAGTAAGAAGCCGTGAATGAAATATACACATAAGTTTAAATTATTTTTTTCTACGACCATTAGGAAAGTAGTATATAAAGGAAAGTCACACTATATAAAGTTTAAAAGTTGCTTATTCCCCACAATCCTGGGTTAAAGTATGAGAAATCATTACAGTATTATCCAACACTGCGCATGTGTAGTGTGGGAAATGTAATTTCTCACAGTAATTGCCAACACTGCGCATGCGTCAAGGTACTGTTTGTGAGGTTACCTGCACCAATTATAAACTCCATATGTAAAATTAAAGTTGACACCGATAACTTGAAAACGGTACGCAATAAAAAAAAATTTGGAACCTCCGTACATTCATTATAAAAAATTGGCTGAAGAAGGTACACGCCAAAATCACTGAATCTTTTAATTTTGGAAGTTATGAGCAAAAATTAAAAACTATAAAATTTACATTTTCGTTCATATCTAGTATCCTATACATTTTTCAGGAAAACAAAGACACGGTTAAAATTTTCCTTATCGCGGTAACTTTGGTTTAAGTTACGACCTAGTATTTTTTATCGTTCTCGAGATCCCCAAAGTTATTTGGGACATCCTGTACAGTGTTTATTTTGTAAAATTTTAAAGTTATGGAGGTAACTATTCCCGCATTGAGGATCCGTTTGACGTGAAACGAGGCGCGAAGTGTTTAATCTTGCTGACATTCGAGTTATTTTTATTTCCTCGGGTTGGTAGTGGTGTAAACAGGGAATGGGAATGTGAGCTATGCGCGAGATTGCACCATCGACCATCGACGACTCCAGCTCCAGCTTCGCGGTATTTTTAGACCAAATTCATCTAATTTATAGCTGCACTCAATTGTTTTTATTGTTGATGGGAAACAAATGAGTGTGTTTACACTACAGCCGGATGTTATGAGTGGAAATAGGTCTTGATTTGATGGTAACAATATGGGTGTCATACAAATATAATCATGTATATTTCTTCAAGAATGATAATAAATATTAACCGCCACCATTTTAAGAGTGGTATTGAGGCCATGCTAAATTTCCCATATCGAGTTTTTTTTTTAATAAGCACGTTAATAGTTGTCACATCTATTTATTGGTATTTCATTTTGGAATTTTTTTATCGCCCGAGAGCGTATAAAGTTGCTAAGCAATAGTTACTCAAACAAATTTAAATTGTGGTTAATGTATAAATGCCAAAAAATACAATATATTTTAATATTAAGTATGTAGCATTAACAGAACTATTCAGGTTCCTTCTCATGTAAATCATTTGAATTTTTAGACATGTTTAAAATGGTCCCTTAATGCGGCAACTTTGGTCTAATTTAACCGACCTTAGATCTCTTACCGTTCTCGTGATCCCCATCCTTAACCCGTTATTGGGGACACTTTATATACGATACAAAATTTTGTTTAGTACTAAAATTTTGTTTAATACTAAGTTGGTAGGTGTTTTTACCTATATATTACCTATCGAGCATCTAATAATTCTTCTAGTTTAACATAAAAATGTATGAGGGATGTTAGTTTTAACCGGGATTGGAAAAAGGTAATTAAAAATAATAATAATTTTCAAATGTTTTAGAAATATTTAAAGCGAAACATCTTATTTTAAAAATGTAATTATTCCTTTAAAGATCTCGTCAGGAAGTATTGTATCCGATACGATATACCTACATATAATATAAGGTTTAGAGCAAAGGTTGTTGTAAAAAAAGATTCAATGCAATAAACCAAATATAATACCGCACAGAATACCAAACTCGGTAAAGTTGAGATACGACGCGTTTCGATCTTTCGATCATCGTCAGGTAACTGTTATCTGATGATGACGGAATCAATTAACAAGGTCATATCTTGACACATTAGAGGGCTATGCTTGAAAAATTTATTTTTTGGGTTTAACTTTTAATTTTAACGTAAATACTGAGGGCTGTGAAAGTTATTTGAAATTTGTTTCAAAATTAGGTATAAGCGCATCGATATTTAGATTTGCTAAGATCCAAAATACCAGAAATTATTTTTTTTTTTTGAGAAAATACTTACAAATCATAATTTGTATCAAATAATTTAAATGTGGCCAACCCTAGTTTTCACCGTAGTTCAGACAATGGCATTCATTTATTTGGTACCTTTAGATTGAACCTAGAGTTGATCCAAAAGAACTCGTCTTATTATTATTTTCAGTTAGTAGTTATAAAAATTAGCGGTAAATTTAAAATAAACGTCTTACTTACAAAACAAACCGCCTTGCTATCATACCTGCCATGGAAAACAATGAATAAAAGTTGATAGAAAAAGATATCAAACTGGTCGAAACTAAACAAAAACAAAATATCTGGGGTAGTTGGATCAGTTCGCGAACAGTTCCGGATTACTTAAGTAATGCCAAGTAAACAAAACTAACCTACCACGTTACTTTAAAAGTCGCAAATGAATACAGCCTATATAATTTCAATAAAACAGATGAGTTATTCAAACGTGTACAATATTTGAAGTATTTTAAAGGTAGAAATAATAAAATACAAGAAGATAAAAGAAACATATAAAGAACAGTTAATTAAATGATTAGTAATAGGAGATCATATCAGATTTTTATGTTTCAAGTTCAATACATGTTAAAAACATGATCACACCCTTGAAAAATTCCGATTATCCATGCAATTATCGCTTGATGTTTTTGCTGTGTTTTTGTTGAGGAATAAAACGTAATTGTCTTGTGATCCAGTGACTCACGCGAGGTCAAAAACCGCAGCAGTCGTAGTGAGCCGTGAGTGCGTCTGCATTTGTTCCTTGTGTTATGTATGCTGGTACACGCTCCATCCGATACGGGGTGATTTATATGTTAATTTATCCATATGCACACCAACAATGAATTTGTACATATGACTAACCATGATTTATATAAGTACACGTGCAATTTTACACGTACCAGCGTTTATTAACCACTATAAGGACCTTATTTAATCTTATATTCAATTTGTATAACCTGTGTATTTACTGTTATCTTTAAAAACTTTAACAATGTGAAACTACGTCGTAAACACCCATTTTTGGGAATAATTATCCGTATTTGCAAAAACTGTTATATGTTTATATAAGGTGTTCATTTTGAATGTGCCATCATTGATATCGCGGGAACTATAAGAGCTACGAGGTCGGTTAAATTAGCAAACAGTTTCTATTTTACAACACTATAAAATAAGAAGCTTTTTTTAAACCAGTGGTTCTCAAGATATAGGGCTCAAATATGTTTGAAGCATAGATTATATAACATTTTTGTCTACTATAGATGCGAAAATGCAATGATATTAATTGGGACTGCTTTCAGCGCCACTCGGTGTTTGCTTTCCCAACTAATTGATGTATGGGCATCTGAGCTATACATGTTATAGATAGGCAACCATTTATGCTTTCAAGTAATTTATTATAGGTACTTTTCTTGAATTTATATTATGAAAAATAATTTCAAAAACAATCAAGTATTTTATTTTTAATACATAATTTATATAAACATTTATATTACATTTCCATTTATATGTTAAATGTTCTAACGCTTCTCCGATTGTGTTTTCTGATGAACTTACACTTTTGAATCTAAATGACTTATTTTTCATTCCATTTGACTGGATCACTTTACTCCCACTACTGAACGAACTGATCCTAAGTAATCGAGGGAGATCAGTTGGTTCAATTCAGTTTGTTACGTGACTTTGCTGTATATCACGAACAGAACTTTTAGCGAGATGTTTCAACATTTCTACTTCCATTTATTTTATATCTTCCAACTTCCAATATCTGATTTAATAAACGTCAAAATTTTCTCTGCATTTTTACTAATTTTGGGATATAGTTTTCGAAAAAATGTTGTTTGATATTTGTTTGCGAACTTTTTTTGCATTCTCGAATACAGAAGTAACATTTCACAATATAGAATCAAAAATAGCTATTTTGAGTTACAACTTTGAGAGCAAAAAACTAAAAGAGATAATTAAATTTTGTTTGTAAATTCAAAAACCACAATTTTGGATCCAAATATGGGAATTCTAATTTTTTTATGCTAACTATAACCATAACCATCATAGCCTGTATATCTGTACCATCCTAGAAGGTGTACTTTCAATTCCATTAAAAACGTAAACCTATATTTTTTTTATTTGCATATAAAAAGCTTCTTTGTTCTTCATGTGTTTGTACAATTACATTTGCCTTAAAAATCCTTATTTTTTTGTCCCATTTTCTGTGTTATCTAATAAACAAGATACAAATTATAACTCATTTTATTTGGATACAATATGTTTACCAAAATGTAATAAATAGGTCACTATCGAAGATTTGTAGATCAAAGAACATAAATCCAGCGATAAACCTTATTTTGGAAGCTGATTATAATAGAAACAGTGTCAGCAAAGGAAAACAACTATAAATTTTATCAAAACGAGATCAGAACATAACAGTAAACAAAAAACTTCGACCATTAAGGAAACAGTGCTGTTAGGTAAAATTTGAGAAAATGTTTACCAAAAAGAATACATGTGAATAATTTTCTTAATCTTGTTTTAATATGTATTTAATCTTCAGCGATTATTTCACTTTACATGTAGAAATAACTGCATACTTTTTTATTTCTTGACTCATTGTTCTTAAAAGATAACATCTGTAAAAAATAAACAAAATAACAAATGCATTTAATTGTGGCTAGCACTGTAGTTGGTTACTATCATTACAAGCGCGTGCTTTTTGAATCAAGTTCTAGTTAAGAGATAGTCAATGTATAGTCATTTGCTAAGTACAAACTTTACACAGGCAGCGGTGGATCACTGAGTTAGTGCGCTTCGACTCGAACTGAACGAAGCGGATCTGAAGTTCAAATTCTAGCGTCGATAATCTGTATCTAAATAAAAATATTATTGTGTCCGAGTGGTTCTGAAGCCACTACAAGCTGTAGTTGTCTAGAAGAGGTTGTAGGCTCTTATTTAAAAAAAATAATGGTTCGTATTTGGAAATATTGATATTATTATGTGAAGAGGTTAAGTAAAAGTTAATTTTAAAAATATAAATTTAAATGTAGAGATATCAAATTTTGAATTTGATATTGTTATAAAAAAAGTTTTGGGAAAAAGAAAATTGGTATTATTCAAAAATAGAACAAATAAGAAAATTATTTAATTAGATAGATCTCGATGCGCTGATTCCCATTTTAAAACAGAATTTATTTGTGTACTCAAGATATTTGCTTTTAAAATTAAGATTGTAATTTTACGTAAAATGTGGGCATAGACATTGTAACGTTTATTTATTTGGGTGAAGTGTAAAAATAATTGAAACACGTATTTTTATATAACTAAGTTTAATGAACGAATAATAAATTATAAAAAAGAAATAAAAATAAGTAATACTATAAATAAACAAATATAAACACTAATTTAAGGTTAATAATACACGATATTTATATCACCAACTATTTATTTCCACAATATATTTATTTCTTCTTTACATTTGCACTGATCGACACTGAACCTTTTATACATGCGGGCAGCAAATCTCGAACATTCCAGAGCCTTCCGAACTATAACAGCAACGTTCCTATTCCACTTGACCTTTAGCGAGATTATCTGACCAGACAGGTCAGTCGCGATGACTCATCTTCGGTGAATCACGTTACAGTATAAAATTACAATAGTGAAGTAATTTTTATTCAAACAGCACAAATTTTAGAAAAAAAAATAATGAAAATTCTGATAATAGGAGTTTTAATGGGTATAACAAATAAAAATACAAAGTAGAAACACAAAAATATGACTCACTTACAAAAATAAAAGTATGTTTATAAGATATTTAATGTGTTTAAAACTAAAATATTAATTGAGACAGCTAACTTATATATCTAGATAAAGTTGTAGATAAATTATATATAAATATAATGTAGTATCAGATAAATTCGAGGAAGTGGTAACCGTATATCGTATATTGGCATAGTCTGTTATCAGCTTTAGTTCATGGGAAAATAGCATGATTCACACTAAACAAAATAAACAAACTAGCAACATGAAGCGCCTGTATATTTTTAAACGAAAAAAGTGAAAACCACGACCTAAAATACCACTGAAATGTCAACTGCAAGATTTTATTATAAAATCGTAGCAAGATGCTCAACTGGTAATGACTAAACAAAGAAACAGCGCTAACAAGTGAATGCTTTCGTGACCTCAATAAGAATTAATAGTGTAGAATAGTTGTTTTATGTTTACCACGACTTATAATATTCTTAATTAGTTGTTTCTGAGATTAAATTATTGTATTTTGTTTCTGATAAGTTTTGTTTTAAAGTATGAAGGTTTTATTGCATTAAAAATTTCAAAACAAGAATGTCAAAAGCACACAAGAAAAAATTTCGAAAGAGGTTAGCAAATTATTTATACATGATTCAATCTTCAAGGCCAGCATTTCTTCATATTAAACGTCACTTTTTTGTTATTATACTTTTAAAAATATTTACCAGTTTCAGGATATTAAGCCTTTGTTTATCATTTCTCGCAATATTTGCCAACACTGCACATGTCAAATATATTTCATGCGTGTATTTTTGTTGTGTAACTTTTAGCAATATAGTGGTAGAAAAAGTATAGTGTGCCACTCGTGCAGAGTTATCTTGTACCTTGTGTGATTCCAGCACTCGATTTCGTCTCGTGCCAAAACTTTCACACCTCGTGGGAAATAGGCGAGTTTCTGCACTTGTTGCCCATTATACTATTTTATTTACAAAGCCAAATCATAAATTATAATTTGCAACTTAGTAACAAGAAATATTATAAAGGCAACAAAATACAAATAATCTATTTATAGTACCAAAATATAAACTTAATATTCTCAAATATTAAACAAAATAATGAAAACGGTATTCTTAACTCAGCTAAAGACAGTCTTTAATAACATCGTTCGTCGTCTTAGATCTAAGGAAGATGAAGTTTTTAATCGAGTTTCTCGTCCAATTTATTAGGTTTTGACGAACTACTCTAAGCAAAGGCGCAATTTTAAGGTTGCCTACCAATTTTTAGAAGTATAAATCCCTAGAACAACTGTTTCTAGCTCACTTCACATCAGTTACTTTCCATTTCGTCCTGAATTCATTCTAATTCTAGTGGTAAATTTGTAATATTAGAAATAACTTGATACTATAACGTTTATTAATTTTGAAAAGAATTGAAACACGAATAATTGTATCACTAAGTTTAATGAACGAATAATAAATTATAAACAGATAATAAAAATAAATAACACTATGAATAAACAAATATGAACACTAATTTAAGAGTAATAATTATAAATAAATACTTAAACACTAAGAATAATTATTTAAACACTTAATACTATGCACTATTTATTAACACGATATTTATATCGCCAACTACTTATGTTCACTACTCTTATTAATGTCAGACTGTTCTCGCGGTCTTTTCTTCTTGGGTTTATATACGCGAGCAATTAAGCTCTCGAATATTCTGGCAGCTTCGATGCATCAGTACAATAGAAGAGTGGTTAAACGTGTCTGGACCTGTCTGTGATATACCTGCGTTTATGGCCCATGGCGTGACCTTGCAATCGCCACAATGTCAAGTCAAATAGATACGGTAGAAAATCAAGTCAATTCAAGCCCAGTAGTGACTTTCAAAGCCTGATTATAAAGCCTAGTCAAAACCTCAAAACATAAAAACGTCAAATTACTTGATTTATTAAATTCAAAGAAAAACTTGTAATTTGTAAACTTTTTAAAGAAGAAATTTGTACAAAACCTATAATTTACCGTTGTTCACATTAATTTGCACAAAACTGTAATTTACTACTATTTATGCAAAAGAAAAATAAGTATAAAAACAAATTAAATTCCTTATTCATTACAGAAAATTGTAATTAAAAGTTAAGTTTCTATGTTAATTTAAATAAAAGAAATAATGATACATTCATCCTCGACTCTATAAAAGCTCTATAAATATGCTAATGGCGGTTTTTCTATTGAAATGACATTTAATAACACATTATTAGCATTTTATTGCAACTTTTACCTTCTTAATTTACGATGTCATTATCGGAAGACATAACACAGATATTTCCTGCTGAAAAAAAAACGGCTTCCTATTTTGCAAACGTGAAATTGCAAGAGCGTTAATTTAATTAAGAAAACAATTAAAGAACAATGTAAACGTAGTGCACTTGTAACAATTAACTAATCAAAGTTACATGATAATGATCTATTGTTTAAATAATAAGTGGAACAATGGATTGACAAAGATTGGGTAACTCTGATCTAATATATAGAAAAATACCAAAAAGTTTGTAAGTGATTTAACATGTTTTCTAAATCGATCAAAATATTTCAACTGATTTATATATAGCTGATGATTTCTTACTATTAAGGAAGTTCGATTGGTTTAAGATGAAGTAAGTTCATCACAATGGGGTCCTCCATTTTTTTTTGTGAAACTTTATCTAATTTGAAAGCGAGGTATAGTTTTAATTCATTTGCAAAGCAGTAATATTTTTTTTCTACGACCACTATGGAAAGTGTAAAGTAATTAAGTACGAATTACTTTTCGTTCGTAACATATAGAATTAAGGTCTGGATTGACTATAAGTGATCAATTTCCTAATTTGCTATTATGGTGGAGGACCCAATTGTCTTTATTTTTACTTGTCAAAAAAATAATATATAAATAGCTTTAGCACTTTTGCCAATCTTTGGTGTTTTTATTTTACTTCTCTAAGTTATGATTACAATTTATATTTTTTTGTTAGAAAAAAAAATCTTGATCGTTTTTCATTTTGCTAGTTAACAACAATATTTAAAACTGCGAAACAGAACAAAATGAACAGGATCTATTTCATGAATTCTTCAGCATTTGTTGAGTCATGGTGTCACATGAAATGTTGTGAAATGCGGATTCATATTTGCTACTACGACAGTTTATGTTTTTAATTAAATTTTAACTGAACTTCGTAAGTTTCGGTTTCTGCTACGGTTTCCGCCGAAACTGGAAGAGGAACCGAATATTCGGTTGTTTCGGTTGGACGCTAGTCAAAATGGATATTTCAGTTGAAATCGGAAAACCAAAATTTTTCGCGATCACAATACTTCCTTTAAGTTGAAAGAAGATCGGAAAGAAAAGATGAAGAGTGAAATAATTATGATATTAAAAAAATTTGTAAAAATAAAAATAAAGTTATTATATAGAAGTTTTCAAATTATCGTGGTACAAAGCTATAATTAGTGTATAAGTATAATATATTTAATAACTTTTCTATATCACTCACCATCGTAGAAAGTTGCCAAATATAGCCGGACAATTACACTATTATCTTAACTTTCATATTCCTTATCACTTTTACTTTCCTGCTCGCGTGTAGTTTGGTGGCCACTGCTTCGTGTAAGGTTACGAAACCTGGTTTCCTGTTCCAATCTTCCGGTTAGCCAGCGACTTCAGTTGTTCGAAGCACAGCTGTGCGATTGGTCGGTTTCAGGCTCGTTGAGGTTTAAGGTTAAGTTGTGAAGTGATGTTGATTTGTGATAATGGCGCTGCTGATAACAAGGTTTGTTCATTGGGGGTCTTGGGTTGCAACCCTGCGGCACACCAAATGTATTAACAGTTGTATTTCATAAATTGTAAGTTTCATATTAAAATATGATGCATTATTTATTAAATACAAGGTTAAAGTAGTATATTATTATAAGAGTTTTATAAGACGGTACATAGTTCCAAAAACACGAATGGAACAATACGTCGTTTAAAACGAGTATATTATACAATTTTTTATACTTTGTCTCACTTATTTTATAAAAATATCAAAAATTAGTTAATATTAGTCTAGGGATTTATACAATAGTATATTATATACTGAGAGACTAAAGTGCATGATTTAATCTTGAGTATAACGCGTAGGAGAGAGAAATAATCACTTGAGGGATTAAAGACACTTTAGTCCTGTGATATATACACTATTTTTTGCACTTCCGCATATACATTTTAAAATAATAATTTATTTTGTTATAACAGTCAAATACATGGCAGCTTTAAAAAGAAAACGCCATTACGCATATTTTTCTGGTAATCTAGGATAGGTTACATACATATACCTATACTTGTTTTTGTGGCAATATAATGCTTGTTTATAAATTTAGTCCCTCAGGTATTAAAAGACTACTTTAGTCTTCGAAAATGACGAGTAATGTAAGCTTTTGCTCTCAGAAGTGCAAAAAATATGGTATTCCTGTTGAATGAAGTTAAACATATAACTGTCATAATTTATTTATAAATTGTGAGAAATAAAAATTAAATCTATACGTTAAAATTTATGAAATTTTAATATTCTTTTAAATTAACATTGTTTATTTGGTTTTCATATTTATAATAATTTCAAACTATATTAAAAAAAACATTTTTAAATATTTGAGGTTATCAGTTTGACATTTACCGTAGGGCGCAGGACTTAGAAGACCCAATTTTACAAAAAAAAAAAATAGTTTAACAATGTCAGATATTATTAAACCATTTCCGATATAACTATAGAGCAATTGTTAAAGCAAAGTTTAAAAAGATATATTTTTCTATTCAAATTTCTTGTCATAAAGTACACCTTTGGTACTACAGCTGCTTTTCATTAGTCTTTTTTTGATTACGGCCTGAAAATTATTCTGATGATCTAAACTATTAAAGTATAAATTTATAATCTGCCTGAAATTTTCTGTTTGTGGTTTATATCGTTTTATTTATGCAATATAGTTTTTAATTTTTTCTTCTCATATTTCTTCAATATTTACTGGAGAGCATAAAGTTCTGTTGATTTTATCAAAGTATTTTGTTCTACTCTATTTTTAGATATGTTTATATTTGTTTACTTAGAACATAACACAAACAAATATTACATTTGTTATAACAGCTACTATTATTGTACTGCACGAAATAACAATTTTTAAGCTGCAAATCTTTGAGGCGGAGCTTGCAACAACTATAAACTGTAGGTTGACAATTCATACCAGTAAAATGCAAGTTAAAACTGTTTAGAAACATACGAAATCCCATCGTGTTTCAGTGCATACATGTATATTATTAACGGTAAATTAAAACAATATGAAAATAAACTATTATTTGAGAGTTATTATGTGTTTACGGCTTATTATAGTGTGTTTAACACATGGTTATTGGAATATAGGAAGCACAATTCGTTTAATCGATAGCGTAATGGTAATTTGATGGTTCAATGATTTTCACAAGGTCTATTTTGTAATTAAAATGAGTATCTTGTGCAACAACGCTTGAATCAACAATTACATATGTGGTTGACATTGGCACTTTCGTGGAATTTTATTATAAACATTTACACACAGTGAAAGAGAAAATATTCACTTTCTTGTAAAAATACAAACCATGAAATTATTAAATGCAACTTACTTTCAGTAAATTGGGAATTGGATACGACGAAGCCTTAAAAATCAATCATTCAACCATGGAATTATATGGCCTTGTAACATTATTTCCTCATTACGAACATGTTAACTGATTTTTAATTTAAATCTTTTCACGATTTCAATCAAATATAAAAAATATCACGATTCTCAACCTTGTACTCACGAAAAAAATTGAAGATGAAATATTACTTTAAATATTAATCTAATGATTATTGATTGCAATTTGAATATAACTGATTAAACATAAGTGGTATAGTAAAGTTTGTCTCATGGAAAATCATGGAATGGTCATAAAATGATTACAAGCTTCAGTACCATAACAACAGAACAGTTTAGCACGGTATACCACAAATAATTTCCTTTGGATTGGATTAAAAAAAATTATAAACAACTTATAGGACAATGCCCCTGTGTAATGGGGAATATGGCCATTTTTTTCTTTCACAAAAATAATAATACCCGTATTTTCCGGAGAAAAATAAAAATAAAGTATTGGAGAGGGGATATGTGACGTCACGTAGGAAGAATTTGAATTCATTCTATAAAAATTATCTTGCTATATAATAATGTACATTTTTAAAACTATGTACCTATGTAAACACTAAACAGCCTTCAAAAATCATAGGACATTTGACGATTTTGACAGATGAGTACAAACATATCACCAAAACAAGCTGTTGTGTACGATAAAAATATTTTTATTTTATTCTATGAATTGCCTGTATTAATATCTTTACGTTGTTTCATAAATAGTTATAACTAATTTATCATTATCATATTTATTCGATATCATCAAGTAAAAAAATAGGTTCTTTATATTCCTAGTTTTAGCATTGTAAACTGCTCTCTCATTCTCCAACGTGACGTCAGAGATATGACGCCGTTAAATAAATTTCAATTTCAAATGGTAATTACAATGAAATTATAAGATAATTTATAGATTTTGTCAGTATTATTGGTAGTCACAATGATTAATTTTTAGTTTTTATACATTTTTTCCTTAAATTCGACAATAGTCATATAGCCCATCCAGATTAAAGAACTATTCTAAAAAACCCAAGTTGAATTGAAACAAGTAAGTTATAAATCAAAAAGTAAATTGACCGAAATCAGTGATTTACTTATATCTAGTGAGATTTGCATTTTTTTTTAGAAAAACAAAAATATCATTAAAATTGTCAACAAATGTGGCAACTTTGCCCGAATTTTACTGAGTTCGTATCTCTTACGGTTCTTGAGATCCCAAAGATTTTCCTCTTAAAACGGACACTCTTTGTATGATAACTTGCAAAAAAGTAATACACACGTATATTTCTGAAATTATTAATTGCACTTAATATACGTCATCATAACCTGAATTAATAAATAATTTTTAATAAATATTTTTTTTTTAATGTCAGCATTAATAAATACATGTACTTTGTGTAATTCAGTATTTTTTTCATTAAAATAAAAAGTAGAGATGGTAAACACAGTAATGGATAATAAACTGTCAATAGTATATTTATTTAAATGGCTCCTGTGGTGCTCTTTCTACGCCAGCTAGATGACTGGTGAAGACTCAATACGGTATAAATATATAATTACTTATGTCTGTGATAAAACAAATCTGGCACACCCAATATTGTCTAATTAAGCATGAATGATATGTGTTTAATTATAAATTAATAATAAACAATGATTGATTTATTAATTATAAAATGAAAAACTTTTTAATTAAAAATTAATTATAAATCGAATGAAAAACTTATTAAAGTCTAATTAACATTTGTATTGTTCAATTTTTCTGTCAAAACAATGGCAAATTGACAAGTAGACATTCATCACTGGTACAATGAGATTAAAAATTAAATTTAAACGGAAAATGTGATGTGTGAACTATAATCATGAAGTCTTCTAAATGTACTCGTAATCATCATTCGTCTGTGAAGAGTAAACAGAAAAATCATTTGGTATGTTATCTATTTTCTACAAATAGGTTAGGATTTATGTCACTTTAAAACTGTTGTCAAAAATTAAATGTCATTGTTGAAATGGAATCATTGTAGAAATGAATATTTATTAATTGTAAAAGACAGACAAACCTACTACACGTTAGTTTTTTCTAATATTGTGACCCCGAAAAGAACTATTCGTTACTGATTTTCGACATAGTTTCCAATTCTATAAGTTATGTTCTAAAATTATATGAAACTAAAGCAGTATTTTTAATTTTCTTATTTGTAATTGAAAAAAAAATTTCAAACGGTGTACTAATTCGTATATGTGTATTGAAAAAATAAGTTATTTAAAATCATTCCGAAAAATATTGATTTAATTTTTTAAGATTTTAAGTTGAAACTTTAAACGTAAGGTACAATAAATTATTTATTTAAAACTAAAAGTTTGATATAGTAAAAAAATAAACAACTTATTAATTGGTATTTATTTCAAACAAATCTTATTTAGCTATAGGATTGAGATTAATGACTGTAATTAGAGTTATAATATAAACAAAAAATTAATAAAACTTATAAGAATGGTGTTTTGTACATAAATAAATAAAGGATAATAAAAATTATAGACTAAATACAACATAAAGAAATAAACATTATTTAAATTTGTGAAATATTTGTTTACAAATAATTAAAATTTTCGAAATATTACCATTTTATAGTAAAATATGAGTGCAATTCACTGTTATAATTTGCACTCGTGTTCATATTTTAGGTCACATTGTAAGAGGAAATTGACCTAAAACTTGAAGTGCGCTGGCTTCTATATTGCAATATTTATTCTGCATATATATTCAAAATAAAAGCAAAAATGATATATCTGGAAAATTATAGCAATTTTGTATTCTTAATGTCAACAAATGTTTTAAATGTTCTTGTAAACATTTCCAACTTGTCTCAATTACCAAAATTCTATTTTGTATTTAAAAGTTCTAATTTTGTCGGACGATTTTAAGACATTTTATTCGGTTTTTCAACGATTTAATTCGTAAACACTATTCAATACTCATTTTTTGGATAATCATTGGAAGAAGAAGGTTGAAATGTTCAGATTGAAGAATTGTTATATTACCTACGATGATAAATTTAACACTACGTCCGAGGCATCCCATGCAGGGTTGAGAGATTTAAATCAAATGTTTTTTTTTTAATCATTGATTTAAGTCAAGATAAATTAAATTTAATAACAAACAAAAAATGAATAATTTTTGTTATTGTCCTTGTAAATGTATTTATTGAATTAAATATATAAACAATTTACAAAAAAAAAATATAAAAACAAATCATAATTCAATTAACAAAAAAAATAAACGTTTATTTATTTATTGGCACATTGTTATTGTAATATTTAAATAGGAACATCAGTTTTTTAGCCTTTTCAGTTCTTAAACTGTTTCGCAATTTGGAATGTACAAGTCCAAATGATGAAAAAAAATATGTACGTCGACGCAAGCACGGCGTACAAACTAGAATAAACATGAATATCCAGGATAGGGCTTTTTATATATTTTTAAATAATGACATTGGAATATTTCTAATACTTAAAAATTAATACAAATTAATCGTTTTTACACACTTTAAAAAAAATTTAAAAATATATTTAAATCAAAAAATGTTTCTTTTTTTATTTTTTTAAAAAATCATGATTTTTATCCTCCCTGGTATGAAGAAGTTTCAAATGCTCAGACCAAAAATTGTTAAAATACGTACGATGCTAAATTTCACATTACGCCCGTTACACCCCTATAAATAATGCAAGACAACTGATATAGAGTATAGGACCCCCTATTCCTGAATCTTTTTTGAATACACTTTGAATCAGTATATTAACGTATGGTGTATTTGCAGTATCCAATGACGATCCTGTACGACCCAGCTCGGAAGAAAGAACCCAGCACGACCTACACCACCGAGCGCGAGACCTGCCTGAAGTACTTCGAGCGATGGAGCGAGACGGACCAGGTGGAGTTCGTGGAGCACCTGCTGGCGCGCATGTGCCACTACCAGCACGGCCACATCAACGCCTACCTCAAGCCCATGCTGCAGCGGGACTTCATCTCGCTGCTGCCCAAGAAGGGGCTGGACCACGTGGCCGAGAGCATCCTCAGCTACCTGGACGCCGAGAGCCTGTGCCACGCCGAGCTCGTGTGCAAGGAGTGGTTGAGAGTGATCAGTGAAGGCATGCTGTGGAAGAAGCTGATAGAGAGGAAGGTGCGGACGGATTCGTTGTGGAGGGGGTTGGCGGAGAGGAGGGGATGGTAAGGAATAAACAAAACATAGAGTAATAGCACAGAATAGGTTTATACAGAAGCGATAGTAAGACAGAGAAATGAAAAGTAGAGAGAGATGGGAAAAGGCTCATTGTTTAAAATCGGTAAGTTTCGTCACATCTTAGAGAGAGATAGGGGAAGGGAACAAATTTAAAGGGCTCATTGTTTAAAGGTGTACACAATGCTCCAAGGTCATAAAACTGAATATGGTAACATGAAACGTACCGTCACGGAGTGTCGCTTCTGTATGTAACTATTCTGTGCTAGAACAGAAAACATATACTGCTTAGGAATTGAACGAAGTTAATTTTCTATCATGAAAATGAATATTCGACTGTAGATGATGATGTCCACACCAGGGACCCGGTACTAAATTTGTTTTTCGTTGCATACAGGATGTCCATCTTAAAAAGCTAGCTATTGCGATCTCGAGAACCGTAAGAAATACGAAGTCGATTAAATTGAAGCAAAGTTGCCGTATTAGTTGCCCATTTGTCTCGAAAAAAAAATACCTTGAATACCTTTCGAGAAATTCATGACAACTTTCAATTTTCATAAGGGGCTCAAAATTGTCTTTAATACTGTTAAATATTTTTTTTTCTGTTATCAACGATATAAAACTAATTATTTATTTTAATAATTTCGGACTTAAAACGGATACCAAGTATACTTATTTTTAACTATTTTATTTAATAAAATAAAAATTCTAATTTATTTATACTACACAAAAAACGAAAAAAATATGATGTTCAGAGAATTAATACATAAAATCAATAATTATACTTCAAAAAAATATTTTTTTTCGGAAATATTAGCTCTATTATGGTATAACACAAATGTAAGATCCTAAAATGCTCTCTCAATTGTAACCACAGAATAGGTTTATACAGAAGCGACAGTAAGACAGAGAAATGAAAAGTAGAGAGAGATGAGGAAAGCCAACAAATTTAAAGGGCTCATCGTTTAAAATCGGAAAGTTTCCTCACATCTTAGTGAGAGATAGGGAAAGGGAACAAATTTAAAGGTTTACACAATGCTCCAAGGTCTTAGAACTGAATAGGGGAACATGAAAGATAACGACACGGAGTGTCGCTTCTGTGTGTAACTATTCTGTGGTCTAACGTGAAATAGATAAAATAAAATACACACCTAACCGTTGATTAAAAAATATACAGGGTGTTGACTCGAAAACTCGAACGTAGGGATTTTAAAGGAAGTAAATAATAATAAAAAAAAGATAAAGATAAATGAAATAGAAAACAAGCGCCACATGCCGCGGGATCTGTTGAAAAATAATTTATGTTTACTAGTAACAATAATGGAAGTATTTCCCAAAGATGCTGATCCTATTTTTTTCCGTAAACCCGAAAATATTTAAAATATCGAATTTTAGCACGAAAAATTTCAAATTTTAAAAAATTCTGTTTGTAATTTTTTTTTAAAGAATAAGCTATGCTGCTACCAAATTTAAAAGCAGAATTTACGTATCTCTTTTCCTTTCGGAGATATTTGCTCTCAAAATTGTACATCAAGAAAGTATGTTTTTTTAGCAAACTTCAAAAATCAGTAGAGATACAACCTCAATTACTTTATCATTTGATTCTACGGGAAAAGTTATATAAAGAAATGTTTTGCCCACATATACGTTCTTTGGAACGACTACGTGAAAAATACGAAAAACGAAAAACCTAAATTTCAATTTTTCGCCTAGAAACTTTTTGTCTCCAAAATTTTTAATTCATTTGGGCTTAAGTAGACATCGATGCGCTGATTCCAAATTTTCAAACATAATTGAATTATCTTTTCCCGTTCTCGAGATATTTGAGTTCAAAGTTATACCTAAAAAATCAGGTTTTTTAGGTTTATTCCTTAAATGGTTAGGTTTACGGGTTCGGCGACCACATCAATCGATTCTACGGGCAAAATTACGTAAGTGTACCAATTTTCAGATTTTTATCTCAACTGATAGAATTTCTAGAAGGAAAAAACTGAAATTGACCAAAAATCGAAAAAAATCGTAAGGGGTGCATCAGGCATTTTTTTCGATTTCGGCCATTTTCGTTTTTTCTTTCTATAAATTGTATCTTTTGCAATAAAAATGTGAAAATTGGTATACTTATGTAATTTTGCCCGTAGAAACGATTGGTGCGGTCGCCGAAGTCGTAAACCTAACCATTAAAGAATTATACCTAAAAAACCTGTTTTATTAGGTATTGCCAAAAATCAACTTTGAATACGAATATCTCCGGAACGGTAAGAGATAATTCAATTCGGTTTGAAAATTTGAAACCAGCGCATCGTTATTTACTTCGGTCTAGAAAATGAAAAGTTTTGGAGAAAAAAAGTTCTTTAGAGAAATTTTGAAATTTAGGTTTTTTCGATTTTCTTATTTTTCACCTAATTGTATATGCAGAGAAAACATTTCTTTATGTAATTTTTCCCGTAGAATCGAATTGTATAATCGTTCAGATTGTATCTCTAGCCATTTTAGAGATGTAGCTAAAAAACACACTTTTTTAAGGTGCAACTTTGACAGCAAATATCTAAGGAACCGACAGAGATAATTAAATTCCGTTTGAAAATTTGAAATCAGCGCGTCGAGATCTATCAATGTACACTATCTCCCAAAATCAAAATTTTTGGGATTTTTTTGCGTTTGTCAACACAATTCTTGATTTAATACTGTTGTTTTGTATGTTTTTACTTTATACAACTTTGATATGGGGTTATTGGTTTTGAAAATAAATAAAAGTTAGATAATAAAGCGACAGAATAAAATTGAAAAGACGTACAGAATTGCAGATCATTTCAGAGAAAGAAAAAAACCTGTATTTAACGGTCTCACAGTTTACTTTGAGACCTATATGAAAATTGAATGTAGATATTAATTTCTCGAAATCGGAATTCATCCTTAAAAAGTGCCTAAATAATGTGCAAGTTAAAATATTATTTGTATTAAAACAAATTTATATCTAATGACCTACACATTTTTTGGGAAAAACAAAAACACGTATAAAATAACCCCCACATGAGGAACTTTTGTCTAATTTAAATAATTTCGTATTTCTTATAGTTCTCGAGATCCCTATGCTTAAACCGTTTCGTTGGCCACCCTGTATATCTACCTTTAAATTAATACTAAAATATTATTCCAAATATTTTTGTTTATCTATTATGTTGCACATAACTTGTAAAAACTTCCTGATAAAAAATAATCATTATATTTGTAAAATGTTAGTACATAGCGTTAATTAATTATTAATAAGAATTTAAATGTGTTTGTATTCCTGTGAATATTAATTGTGTTTTTTTCCGTAGGATATTATATTTATTTAAACCAAAACCAGGAGAAAACCATCCAAACCACTCGTTTTATAGAACACTATTCCCTAAAATAATTCAAGACATAGAAAGTATAGAAAATAACTGGCGAATGGGCAGACACATACTCCAAAGGATAAACTGCAGATCTGAGAACAGCAAAGGCGTGTACTGTTTGCAATACGACGACCAGAAAATCGTGTCAGGGTTGCGGGACAACACCATCAAAGTCTGGGATAGGAACACGCTACAGTGCACGAAAGTAAGTCAGAATAACCCAACGACAAAATATAACTAGACAAAACTGCACTTGGTTTGTTATGTTTTCGGTAAGCCAGAAAGAGAAACATAGAGATAGATAGAGTGAAAGTATTGTTCGAGTATTGCTCACTAGAGGCGCCCATGCTCTTAAGATTGATATTACAATATAAAGTTTTAAATTTATTTGTGTTGAATTTTTATACCTGCTAGGTAAAGACAAATAAATTTAAACTGAAATAACAAACTTTTTTAAGATGAAATGGATCCTAAAAATGAAATAATAACATTACTTGTAACAATATTTAGTTTCAAGAAAGAAACAATTTATGAGTATAATCAGTAAACTTATACTATTGTCCTTAAAAAAAAATAGAAAGGTGTTTTATAACTATTTATAGCAAAATATAACTTGTACTTACTTGAAAAAGGCAGATTTAATTTATAATTTTCCAAAATAATCTAAACTTACGCGCGACTAACAAAACAAAAACAAATGAAAAAAAACAATGACAAGTACAATGATGGCTCTAGCGAGCAATGGTCAAACAGTATTAACAACACTGGTGCCTCTAGTGAGAAACGTTTGAACAATACTTTCTCTATATCTATACTCCGTTTTTTAACTATAGACAGCACTAGACGAAGTTACATTTACACCACAGCGTTAATGAAATACTAGTAGTTCAGAAGGGTTATTCTAATTCAGATAGCGGTAGCGAAGCTTCGCTATGCGACTTGAAGCCATCTATTGGTCTTGAAAGGAACATCGCATATGACGTCATAGTTTAGCGGGATGTCGCTAGGCATAGCGAAAGCCACAGAGGTCCCGCTATGAGCATAACGCTTCGCTATCGTTCATTTTTGTGATTTTATGATGTTGTTTTGAACATGTTTTGACAGAAGCTAATTTTTAATTTTTATATTTATACGGAAGTGAGAGTATATGATTTAATTAATTTTATAAATAGGAGACCTATTCTAAATGATAGCACATGTCATGGCGGCTTTGACAAACGCCAAGTTCAGTGATATTATTTTGGTTGGGATTTTTATTTTGTGGGTTGGTATGAAATATATCTTGATGTTGGCAACATTGTTTAAACTCAGAATATTCGGAGATACAATCGCTTAAACTGAATGTTTAAAAAACAGGATAATAATTGCTCCTCGACTTTATTGCATTTCAGTGTGTATAAGTTTGTAAACTAAAGGTTTAGCAAATATATAATTTTAATGTAAGTTATATTTATTCTTATCGTTTGTTCAAAATAAATTATAAGCAACGAACATGTTTAGAATAATCTAGTAACTAATCCAAATAAATTAATAACACAAGTAATTTTAAAAAACTGTGTACGAAGTATAGTCACACATGCGCAGTTAGCTTGGCGTGTACGCCATGACACTTAGCACATGCTCTCGACCATGTGCTAAGTGTCATGGCGGATTTGTCACATAAACGCCATCCATGACGTCACGGTTTAGTTCTACTAATCTCACTAGATGCCACTAAGATCGAAAAACGCCAAATATGGCGTCCAAATACACGCCAAATTGAATTAGAATAGGTCTCCAGTAGTTTAATGATAAGAATAGTTTGTATATCGTTTGGAAATCGATAATATCGATTATTATCGATTTCCTTCTAGTTTTTCTTCTTCTTCAAGCATCTATACGGCCAAATACAGCATCGAAATGACGAGCCATAATCTAAAATAATTATGAAATAAAAGATAGTATCATAAAAAAATCTTATCATTAAACTACTGTTTATAAAATTAATTAAATCGTATACTCTCACTTCTGTATAATATCATAAAAGCACAAAAATGGCCGATAGCGAAGCGTTATGCTCATAGCGGGACCTATGTGGCCATAGATTAAGGAAATATATTTGTAGAAGATTGGATATCTACCTTATCATCTGTGAAAACAAATTTTAGCGCCCCTTAGGATCGGCTTCGGGAACTAAATTTGACAAGCTCGGTAATGGCGGGAATTTTAAATACATTTTATTTTATATTTATAAAAAAAATATTTCTTAATATTATAATTATGGAAATACATATATAAATACTTAAACGTATATTTCCATAATTATAGTAATATACAGAACTTAAATGAAACAATGTAACATTTGTTATTATAATAATTTTTTATTTATACTTGCTTTAAATATATACAAAATGATCATTTTCAAAATGTATTTCGCATACTCTAAAATTGTTTTTAAATTGTTCTGTGCTAAAATTGGTCAAATCCGTTATGTTGGGTCTCTCCAGCCAGATATTTCTCAATATTTCCTGTTTTGGAAAATAAAATAATCGTCCATGGGGATTAGGACATACCACACATAATTTAGTTGACTGAAAATGACAATAAGAAATTGAATTAAAATTTTTATTTTAATATAATCTGGCCAACAGATTGAAGTTCAGTTTAAAGACATGGGAATTTTGAATGAAAACTGTACTACTTACTTGATACATTTTAAGTGCTTCTTTCTTCAATTTTATTAATCTTGTTTATGAATAAAATGATGACACTGTCACAAGTCACAATATTCAATTATTAAATAGGTATAGGTATCCACAAACCACTACATAGGAAGGAATATCTAAATGAGCATAGACCACTAAATTCAAATTGATTGAATTTTGATTTTTATAGAGCTATCACGGTACTACTAACGACATCTATGATCGGCTTCGGAAAAGTTTTTCAACGAGATCTAGATTGAAATTTGGTTTCACGCATTGCAATACTGTTTCAGCCCCCTGTATGTGGCTTTCGCTATGCCTAGCGACATCCCGCTAATCTATGACGTCATATGCGATGTTCCTTTCAAGACCAATAGATGGCTTCAAGTCGCATAGCGAAGCTTCGCTACCGCTATCTGAATTAGAATAACCCTCCTGAAAACAACTGGTTTTAATGGCGAAATAACACAAAAAGAGAAATGAAACAAGAAACACGTGCAAATTCAGCAAGTGATTTGACAACTACTGAGAGTTTGACGTTTCAATTACGTTTGAGAAGGTTAACTTGAAATTTTGTTTGATTAAATGTGGCTTCATGAAATAGCGCAGCAGCCAATCACAGGCTTAGATTTTCTCACTAGAATTTCTAGTTACTGTCTATAGTTTAAAAACAGAGTATATCTCTGTGTTTCTCTTTCTGGTATACCGAAAACAAAACATTCAATATAGATGGATAGGGAATGTTTTGTCTAGTTATATTTTGTCGTTGGAATAACCCGTATGTGTGAACAGAAGAGCTAATGTGTGTTTGTAGGTGTTGACGGGACATACAGGGTCAGTTCTATGTCTGCAATACGACGACAAAGTTATAATCAGCGGGTCTTCGGATTCTACTGTCCGGGTTTGGAATGTGCACACAGGAGAGATGGTCAATACCTTAATACATCATTGTGAGGCCGTGCTGCATCTTAGGTTCAATAATGGAATGATGGTCACGTGTTCCAAGGTAACAAACAAAACAATTAATACTAGATATTGCAAATATAAAAATATATTATACTTGGGGCGCCCAACAGATGCACAAAAAGCTCCTCCCACTAACGAGCGCTAAATTTGAATCTATTCAATGAATCCGTTTTATACAGCTGCATGAATACGAGTACTGAGATCGGTAATAACGGAATCTGTTCTAAGCCCGCAATTACGTTTGATTTAACATTCGCTTGTTTGCATTCGTATATCAAGTATTTTTATTGTTAAATTAATTTATTAAAATTAATATTTTAACAACAATATTTATTAATACTTTACGATGTTGTATAATTAATTATTTTATTTGAATGCCCTTTCTATAATTTCTTTTAATGTAAAATACTTCATTTTAGTTTCAATTTCATCTTTAATTGTACATTAACTTCATTTCATATATAAACAGAATTGTTTCATATTTCTTAATTTGTAACGTGTAAAGCTAACTTCTGCGTACACGATACTGCACAATTTAGGCCCTGCCCATTAATATAATTAGTGCATCTGTTGGGTACCCCAAGTATAGTTATTTCATTTTGATGTGAATTTATAAGCTACACTGAAATTTAAATTAAGTTGTTGTAGTGTTTTCATTGATTGTTTAGTTATTAATGTTATTCAATTGTATGAAGATTAAATTAGTTATTTATATATATTCATAATTATAAAAATCAAAAGAAAATAATAATTTTTCTATTATTCATTGATCTAAAATGAAAGTCAAACCGTTTCACAAATAATAAAAATCAGTAAGCAGTGAGTGGTTAACCGAAATTAATCGTATACATCCATGATTACATTTTTATATTTACGGTATTTTCTACGTTTGTTCCACTGATAGAAATAGAGGATATAATACCTGGATAGGGTGTAGCATATGAAAAAGTGAAGCATGCGGCGACCGTTTTCCTAAGGTCTAGATTATTAAATGGATTCCATAAACGAGTTCCTATCAGTTTCAAAATGCGTTTCAACTAAAATTTATTCTGTAACGATGCTAAACTTGCGTTTGCGTGCTAAACATATTGTGCAATTATTGAAATTGGTAATTTTTATTATATTTTTTTTAAAGATAAAATATTTAGAACTATTTGTTTTGCATCATCTGATAAATATGTGCGTTTTAGTTGCGCAACCGTCTATTTTTTTAAAATAAATATTCATTTTTAACTTGTAACATTGTGGTATTCATGAATTTTGAACATTTTTGAAGTTTGAACTAATGAATTTAAAATCGTTTTCTGAAGAACAACTAAAAAGGTATATGTTTACAAAATTTTCTTACTTAATTATATTCGGGGAAACAATTTATTAGAAATTTCGGATATATTCATTTATATAATCTACAACAAAAATATCTAGCCAAAAATATAATAATCTGTTTCCATTAGCAAGTCAATTCAATCGCCATGTAAAATTGTACACACTATACAAAGTTGGAACAACTATTAATAGGTTTGTCCGAACCAACAGTTCTAAACTGTAAATGATAAGCATTTGAACAAACAATTTTGAAAAATTATAAATATGTAATTTCCCGCAGAATTACCAGTTCTATAACTGTTCCTACTGAATATCATCAATCTTAAATGCTAACAAACCTCTTACCTTCAGGACCGGTCGATAGCCGTGTGGGACATGACCTCGCAGACAGAAATCACCCTCCGACGAGTGCTGGTGGGCCACCGCGCCGCCGTGAACGTGGTGGACTTCGACGAGAAGTACATCGTGTCCGCTTCGGGCGACCGCACCATCAAGGTGTGGAACACCTCCACGTGCGAGTTTGTTCGCACGCTCAACGGACACAAGAGGGGGATCGCTTGTCTCCAGTACAGGGATCGGCTGGTTGTTAGTGGCAGCTCCGATAACACCATACGGTAAGGGAACATAAATGGTATTAATAAACAAAAAAAATCATACAAAACATTAGTTATTTTCCTTATTACTAAAAGTAAAATAATTATAAAAAAGTCATTACATTATTAAGTAATAAAAAATATTCGCTTTGATACATCTTGGTATCATTGAACAAATAAATAAGAGACAATGTAGTTCATTATTATCCATATCTGGGTGAGTTGTTTGTATCGCATAAATCAGTAGACTCTTTTTTCGAATTTTAAAAATACATATAATACAAATGTACGAACCAAATAAAAAATAACAGTAACAAAAATTTAATTTTTAAAGCATGCTTTTATAAAATAACAATATGAACAAAACATGAGTTCAAAACGGTATTGAATACGAGCCATTTACTCATAACATCATAAGCCAGATCGCGCAGTAGTCATTATACGCGACAAAATGAAAAGTCGAAGTAAAAACCCGCATTTGAAAAAAATGCACGCTTAAAATATTGTTTTGTATCAGGATGCTGTATTAGAGCATTAAATAATCCCGAAAAATATTTATAACCGTGTCAAAATGTAAAATTCAAAGAAAATGGGTAAGTCAAGTTCAACGGTAACCAAAAAGCATTTTATTGCAATCAACGATTGGTGCAACAAAATTGTGATTACTATTATTGATTTTGGCACAAGGTGTAGAATTAAATAAATGGCCTTTTTAATATTTGTTTTTAATGTACTAATACAAAATAAAAATCATGTTTTTGACATATATATTTTTTTTAATGAATTATTGTAATGAAAAAGTACTTACGATTTTTGAGGTTTATGTTCACTCAGCTTTCTGGTAGTGTTTTTCACCATAACTCTTTTACTGCTTGAATATTTCTTCTTCCTTCATTTCTATTATTGGTATAATTTTGAAACTGTCAGTCTACCTCTATATAAATATTATGTTTTGATTGTAATTTTTGGATACCATTAAAATTACTGCTTCTGGAAGTATATAGATCATTTGAAATAGATCCTGCTGCATATCATCTATTACTTCCTAAAAATAATTAAAGAAAATTTCTTCATCTGTAAATGAAATTATTATAATATTGAAGTGGAGATGTTGGTTCCATCCTCTGTGTATTTTTATTTGATCTATAGAGGATGGTTAAGCCCTGCCACCACGACAAGGTCTCTCCACGTCGGCAAGGGGGGAAGGGATGGTTTTGGGTTTAAGGAAAGGATGAAGACTTAAAACTATCGCGACTTAAATCTAACCGCGACTTAAAATTATTTTGGCGCAACTTAAACTAATGCAGTGTACTTCCCAGTGAAAAGGGTCAGGGGCATTGGCATGAAAGCCAAAAAAGAAAATGAAAACGAAATTGTTTATGTGAATATTGTCAACGTACAAACTCACTCCACAATTAGACATTTCAACACGCTAGCGGTCAGACACCCTTCCGGCCCTCCATACTAACGCCCAAAATGGTAAAAGGGCAGCAAGATGCACCAAGCACATCCGTAACTCCAACTTATAGACACGCTAATACGAGGGCGGTATCACAACCCTTCCGTGCAACCCATACCAACGACCAGAATGCTGTAAGCAGAGAAAGGAGTGCCCCGACTTATCTAATATTACTAAGGGGTATTGCACATTAAAATTTTATAATTATACAAATTCTGGATAAAGAGGATTTTAAAATTAAAAATTGTTTTTGTAAAGGAAAATTAATGGTTTATTTGGGTAAATTAAAAGTGTAAGTCTAGTAATATTTGCACAAAAATGGGATATTTAAAAGTTATTTAATATCAAGACTTAGTAAACATTGAAATAATTAGCATTTATATCATGTGAAACACCATATTGGTGTATTTTTGGGACAATATATTTATAAAGAATTAAAAAAATATACACGGAAATAAGCAAAAGCAAGAAACTGAATAAAACGTGACACATTGTTAACTTGAACTAATTTGTACCAAACAGCTCATCCTAACTGAAAACTTCCCGGGCAGTTTTGCAGTAGGGATTTGCTACCATTCACACATCATACCTTATATCTACACAACTCATTTTAGATCTAACCATCATATATTAAAATTAATCATCATATCATACTTTATATCTAAAAATCACAGTCAACACACCTTATATTTAATCACCATACCTTATATGAATCACCACATTTTATATTTAACCATCACACCTTATATTCAATCATCATACCATACTTTATATATAGCAATCACCCCTTATATTTAATCATCACACCTTACATTTAATCATCATACCTTATAGTTAATCACCACACCTTATATATAATCATCATAGCTTATATTCAATCATCACACCTTATATTTAATCATCACACCTTACATTTAATCATCATACCTTATATTTAATGACCACACCTTACATTTAATCATCATACCTTATAGTTAATCACCACACCTTATATATAATCATCATAGCTTATATTCAATCATCACACCTTATATTTAATCATCACACCTTACATTTAATCATCATACCTTATATTTAATGACCACACCTTACATTTAATCATCATACCTTATAGTTAATCACCATACCTTATATATAATCATCATAGCTTATATTCAATCATCACACCTTATATTTAATCATCACACCTTACATTTAATCATCATACCTTACATTTAATCACAACACCTTATAGTTAATCATCATGCCGTACCTTATATCTAGCAATCACACCTTATAGTTAATCACCATACCTTATATTTAATCACCACACCTTATATTTTATCACCACACCTTATATTTAATCACCATACCTTATATTTACTCATCATACCTTGTTTTTAAAATCATATCGTACATCGAACCATCATACCGTACATCTAGCCATCACACATCATATCAATATTCCACCCCTTACATCTAGATCTCATTTCATACCTAATGTGTCAAGTTTTATTCATTTGTTTTTGTTAATGTAACGTATTTACTGGACAAGAAATAAGTTAAAGTTAAAGTATAAACAAGTGTATTTAAGGGAATTTAATTTACTTAAATAGTGAATTGTAAAAAATATCGTATTCGGAAAAATTGAAGTTTTAAATTATTCAGGGAGGACATTACTTATAAATCTTAAAATTGGACTTGTGTTACCTGCTTCCCCCCTTATATCTTTAGCTTATATCTAGAAAGTAGCTCGACCTCGTCTGAAACAATAAAAAATATAAATTAGTTTGTTTATAACAATAATCGTTTTTAATAAATATAAACAAATACGTATACTGAAATAATATATGTACATTGTACATTAGTTTCACTAATATGTAGTAGTAGATCACAATTAATTATTAAAATTAAAAGGTAAAAAATATAAATGGTACTCACCATGCGACTGCTGAAAAATTACTGAAGATTTCTGAGTTGTTAATTATCATTTAAATAAAGAATAAAAGTAGGGGGGTTACGAAATACCTAATAGTTATTCAATGTTGTATTAAAATTATGATGTGATATTAATAGTTTGGTATTAGCTAACGCTATCAATTATAAAATAAAATGTAATTACTATTGTAGTTCGTCTCATACAGAAATGAACCGGCGCCAAAGACATATCCGTACATATTTTGAGAAACCAATAAGAAAAAGTACCCCCGTTGAGTTTTATACCAGTGGTATACTTAGTTCCTAGTTCATATGGGGAAACGCATTAGTTCGAAATTAAAATTTAAGAAACATGAAAATACAATAAACAAAAAACAATATAGGATTTGTCGACCATTGTTTAGCAGGTAATAATAATTCATGGTTTGGCGATTCAAAATTTTACATGTAGCTGAATTGGCTGAAAAATTTAGAGATTAAGGAAACGGTTATTTAAAAAAAATACTGACAATGACCAAACCGATGTATGTAATTCATTCTCTTCTCATTAATTTGTAAAATAGTATATATACTGTTTATTTGTACATTAATGCATAGACAGATGATATCCGAGGGGACGAAACAATCGTGACAATAAAAAAAATAAGTTTATTTTATTAATATATTTATAAACTATTATTTTTAAATAGTAAAAATAGGCAATTATTTTTTAATTTGTTTAAATTTATGGAAGGTGCAGCGATTAATATGTAGGAGAGATAGAATCTACGACGGTTACAGTATGTACTGTACGGTATATAGCACACCATTGAAATTGCCGTCTTCTTTAACTTGTTTGTTGCATTAGATGCGTGAGAATAATTGACAGGTCCATTTCTATTTGAGACAAATTATAACCGACGTTAGTGAAACAGATTAATAGAATTTTGCTCAACTGTTGAATAAAATACTTATGTTTAGATGGTGGACAAATATTACAAACTATGTTTAAGATTTTTTTATGTATATTTTATATTAATTGTGTTGTTTGTTTCCAGGTTATGGGACATAGAATGCGGAGCATGTTTGCGCGTGTTAGAAGGGCACGAAGAGCTCGTGCGCTGCATACGGTTCGACTCGAAGAGGATTGTGAGCGGCGCGTACGACGGCAAGATCAAAGTCTGGGATCTCCTAGCAGCGCTGGATCCCAGAGCGCCGGCCTCCACGCTCTGTCTGAGAACTCTTGTGGTAAGAACCAAATGTTGCTGTTGGGGCGCTAGCTTGGCCCCCTTTTACTCGTCCTAACTGAAATAGTATAAATAAGTTCCTGGTTGTTGTACAGGAATTGTAAAGTAGTAGCGTTGTGATTATTAATTGTTGTGGATTTTAAAAGTGATATTTTGGAGGTTCAATCTTAACTAAATTTTGTTTCCGATAGAAGCAATGACAGGAATAAAAAATTCTTGAATACTTGAATATTGGTCTTTTAAGCTTAGCTTAATATAAACAGTTACAATGCGTAGAGGTTTTGTTTAAAATTGTGACAGTGAAAACAAACACCGTTTTAAAATTTTCACTGATGAACGCAGAGATATATGAGAAAATGTTTTGGACAGAAATAATATTTATTAAAAAATTTGTTGTGAACACCACATGATTTTTTTGTGCACCTATTAAATTATACACCTTTTTTGCTGCACTTCATTTAAACTTATTTCACTTAAAAGTGAAATACAATACAAAATTTCAACATTCTACGGCTAATCGTTTTTAAGTGACGCGAAAAACCCTTCGAGCAAAGTATTTTTGGAATTGCCGATTGCAATAAAAAAGAGGTGCACAACTAGATGTTATAGTAGTTCCATATACAAAATTTTAATATTCTACGGCTAATCATTTTTTAGTTATGGAAGTTACATAAGTACGAAGAGATATCACGCTTAAAGATATACGACACTGAAAAAGTATCAATACTTAAGTACCAAAAATATTGATTAAAATTATCGATATCAGTGTCGGATCGGAGGAAATATATCAATACTTTTAAGTATCGAAAGAAAAATGTAGGAAGTAAGAAAAAAATTAATATTTTTTTTATAAAACGTAAAAATATTCTATTTTCATATATTTTACAATAAAATTAAATGTTCTACATTTTTCATTACAAAAACCAAGAAAGTAAGCCTTTCTCTAGAAGTAATAAGATAGTTAGTTTCGTTAAAAAAAAAATAATCAAAATGTAACATTTATATTTATTAAATATATAAAAAATTTGCGATACTGGATTAAATTATAATGGATATTAATAGAATATCGGATATTGATACTAAAATACCGGTACCGAAATAAAAGTATTGATATTATTACTTCGTACAAGGAAGTATAAACGAAGTAATTTTGTCAAAAATATCGTCAAAAATGATTAGGAATATGAATAATATACTCTGCAAAACCTTTGAATTAATTCCGTTTTTTCTTTTGTAATCTTTGCACCCTTCGATTTTTTACGTTCCATTTTTCAAATTCACATATCTTTATATTATTAATAGACCACGTTAGTGAGGTTAAGATTTACATTTGGCGCGAAACCCTAATTTAAATCTGAGTGTATGCATTTCTTATGGGAGTACATTTTCAATTCACGATATTAAAGCATTTTGGCGATTCTTAATTATAACATAGGGTTTTTTTATATTCCAAAACATTACTCTTTTCTTTCCGTACAGAAAAAGTACAAATGAAAGAATAAATTAAGAAAAATTTGATTTTAAAGAAAGTAATATCGCAAATAGCAACATATGTCGTTACTTGGTGCAGCAGGTTAAAAACGCAGCGTTGAAGTGACAGGTTCAACTGAATACTAAGACAGCTACGACACACGTTTTCAGAAATTTGCACCTACTGTTTAAATTGATGTTTAGTAAATAATATTATGTTTTTCGGGTGTGTATATTATATTAGAAGATAGATAGAACATTAGAGATTAGTATTTATAAGGTTTAATAGTTAAGATTTGCATTTTATAATATTTTCTAGCAGTTTAAAGATAGCATATTTTTATTCCCATAAGAATAACATGGGCGTATAAATCGGCAGAGGCGAGTTAGGGTTTCAGTTTGAATTTGGCGTCACAAAATGACCGTTACAGTAATGCAGTCTATACCAGGTTCACACTTTACTACTTTGATATTACTTTCTGGCTGCAGTAGCGCGAAGAAGAGCTCTATTTTTTTGTCATTACGTATAGGAGTTATTGAATTAGTATTATGATGTTGTTGTTATTGGCGTTAGTGGCGGGTCCGCTGTTCAACGATCTTAGTATTAATGTTTTCCGTCAGGAGCACACGGGCCGTGTCTTCCGGCTCCAGTTCGACGAGTTCCAGATCGTCAGCAGCTCGCACGACGACACCATCCTCATCTGGGACTTCCTCAACTCCACGTCGGACGGCACGCCCAGCTCGGCGGGGCCGCAGAGCACCGCACAGCAGCTCACCCCGGCTGCACGCACGCCCTCCCGTGAGTAGTCATTGTCTTAACACGCCGGCGCTTCGATCGGTTCACATAGTAATGCGCAAACTTGATGACATTAAATATTAAATAGATAGGACATGTAAAAGTTGTCAAAATGTTAAAAATGTTAATCATCGCAACGCTGACGTGTCCTGTACTTGCTAATTATTTATTTTCTATTCAATGGAACACTCTAGCGCTGCGATTGTTTCTCATAGTAATTCGCAAACTTGATGGCATTAAATATTAAACAGATGCGACATGCAAATGATAAAAATGTTAACCATCGTAGTGCTGACATGTCCTGTACTTGCTAATTATTTGTTAAATTTACTTTATCTTTCTGGTAACGCCAAATTTAAAACAGTTTTGTTTTGAGAATAAAATCTCATTCGGTACAAGCAACTGATACGGCTAAAACTATTTTAAAAATTAATGCGTCGTTTTTCGAAATGAATTACATAAATAGTTTACTTGTGTTTTATAATTTTTCTCAAACTCTGGTTTTAATAGTTGCTTGAAGATTTTTTTTTAAGTAAGTATAAAATTATGTACATGTAATTAATTCAACATTTATTAAATGTTTATTTAAGATTAATTTAACAGAAGAACATATGAAAGTTTGAAGTGAAAAAGAAGTACATTTTCATGAATTAAATTATATTGAACTGCTTTGATTAACAAAAATATTAATTTACAAATGAGAAGCCAGAAAAAAGTAATGGAAGCTAGTTTGAGAATCTAGCTATAAAAGAAGTCTACAGCTTATAGTGTGTTCCAAACTATTGACTAATAGGACACAATAGACGCTACGATCGTTTTGCTAGTAATGGGACTGCAAATTTGACAACTGAAAAATTGCAGGAAACTAAAAAAAGATCTTGTGAAAATTTCCTTGGAAGAAAAATTAAAAATATGAAAATTTGCAAATAAAACACACAAATGGACGTCAACAGTAAAATAATACATAAATAAATTAAAAACACTTAGAAATTGCGAAAAAAAAAATAATGTCTTGCATAATTTTTCATTTTTAACTTTAATCAATAGAATAAAAAAGGTATTAGACCCGTATTATTTATTTTTCCTCAAATCAACTTTTAATAATTAAAAAACTATTGGATATTAAAAACGATATACTTCAAAACGCGACTGATTTACCTCACTTCCCCCCTTGTTCTGTGACGTATCAAGATTCTTACTCAACTTCACTTCGTTTCAAATGCCAAATATAATGTTTTAACTTTTAAACGGAAAAATTGAATAATCGTTTGCAAATATAGTGGCACACAAAAGTCTACTTTACCAACTTTCAAACGCGCCAAACCACAATACTTGGGATTTGACATCCACACGTGGATAACTTCGCCCCAGAACTTACGGACGTCACAATTTCTGCGATTTTTTTTAGTATGATACAACGATATTACATAACATAAAATGTAAATAAAAAAATAATTACATCATATAGAGCAACAAATTAGACATTATAGATTCGATTAGACCTCATTAAAATATTATAACAAAATTTGTAAAACATGCACTTTAAACTAAATTCAAATATTAGGTTAAAGGGAGCACTAAATTTAATTTATTAAATACTTAAAGTTTCCCGTTATTTTTTCCACTGTTATCAAATATGCAGTTCCATCATCAAGCAAACCGATCGTAACGCCGACGTGTCCTAAAACAGATTCATTAATAGACTGCGACTATTTAATATTACTGAATTAAATATGGCAGTTATAATCAAGACAAGCTCCAGTAATAATAAATTTCGAAATACGAATCCAGAAACGAAACTGCTCTAAAATTGGAGCAGTCACCAAAACAAGAAGTTGGAAACCAAAGCTTTTCAAAATCGTAAAATAGTAGTCCCGAAGTAAAGATAGTAAAGAATTTAATGAATTCCCAGAAACAAAAACTTCTCTAAATCCTAAAATTAGAGCAGTCACAAAACACGAAGTCAGAAACAAAAGCTTTTCTAAATCGTAACATTGTAGCCCCTTAGTAAAGATAGTAAAGCATGTACTGAATTCCCCAGTGTCGCAAGAGAGTTGAAGCATGGCATGGCAGAGTTGGTATTGGTGAAGGCTGTCGCTGATGGGCGTTTGTTTGTAGCTTTCGAGTGACGTCATGAGGAGGACCACTGCGTGCACTGCGGGGCGTGCTACTCCCCTGACCACCGTTGGATGTAAGTGACGCATCACTGCAGCAACCGACTTTTAGTTTTTGTGAGAAACACTGCTAAATAAGTTATTAATGCTATAAATATGACTTTGCATCCTGTGGATGTATGTAAAAATTTTTTTGATCATCCCTTCTATCCAAGACTCGCTAAAATTTTTTTATTATGTATATATTTGTAAGTAATTAATTGGTAATACAACAAAATGATCCAGATTGTTTGTTTGTATGTGTGTATGTTCTGCTACATTTGCCGAGGGTTATAGACAAATATTTTATTCGGGTCGTCACTTGACTTACAATTCACGAATGCAAGACTCGTTACAGAAATTTGATGATTAAAAAAAACGTGTATACAATATTTCAACCAATTTGCTGTTTGATACTAGCCAATTTTAAATGTACCAAATTGGTGCAAGATCTTGTACAATTTATAGGCTAATTTAGAACGGCCTTAACAAAATATTTTATCGATATTTTCTTTTGAAATTCAATTCAAACCGATTCATAATTATTACAAAATCGTGATTTAAATCAAATAAATCTACATCTGAATTATGTACCCGTTTAGCTAATAATTACACTTGAATTTAATTATTAACTGAATGCTAGGAATTATTTCGTTGATTTGAGTTAAATAGTTTCCATTTGAATATAAACACTTATAAAAAATAATCATATAAATATATTAATTTAAAATTTATTTAGTTATTCCAATTTGTATATTTTATAAATATTTTATAGCCCCCTGGTATGGAAATATAAATTTAGATTGCTTCATAGCCATTTTAAATTTTTTGCTACTGTAAATACATTGTTGAATGAGAATGAAATAAAAATTTTGAACAGTTTCGAAATAATAATAAAATGTAAATGATATTCAAAACTAGAGCGATTAAACAGAATTAAGTATGCACTTCTCCAACTACAAACCGTGGAAGAAGTACCTAAATATTATTTTGGACTGAATTTCTTCTGTCGAATTATTGGACTGTGGATTGATTATCATTTTGCCAGACAAAGATTGTTGGAATGAAATTCGACCGAATGGGAAAAATAGCGGGGGTAAATTTCGACGGAGTGGGAATTTTACACAATTATGAAACTTAAATTTAAGGGAACTTTTTTCAAAAACTTTTCAGATGTCTGTGACGGGTCTTGCATTTCCCTTTTCAAAAAATAGTTTGCTCTTTTTTTATTGGTGTAGAATTTGTTATGTTTATGTATATAATTGTTACAACTATTTCTAAGTAATTAAATTGATAAAATATTTAAATAACTTAAGATCTCAAATTATTTATTTGTCTTGTGACACTCTTTAAGGCCGGATAGCCATGACTTGTTGAGTAGATCTCATAGAAAATTAGTAAATTACGCCTTAATCGGCCGTAGTTTGATTAAAAATATAATATTGGACATTTCGTACTAGCCATAACGACTTTTGTTGGAAAGTCAGTTTTTGGAAACTTACGAATTTGAAATTTTGTAGGTATTTTATCGTTTAAACATTTAAATGATACAATAATGCAGAGTCACTTTCGTAAAATAATTTATTTGTCTAATAACCGATGAATGCCAACTGTCTTTCATAATCTACGTCCGTTCTGTCTCATCGGTAGATTCGAAAGGCACTTCTAGACGAGCAAGATATATAATAGAGCTTTTATTAGACATAGAATCATAGCCTTGAAGGACAGAATGGATTTCCCTAATTTCATTACGTCAAACCACAGGAATATACAGCGAATGTTCAAAATTTGGTCATGGAATGATTGAGACCATTTTTTTAAATAATCGATAGTAGCCCGTCCACTTATTTCAAACGACAAAATTCCACCTTATCATGTGCAATAAAAATTTTGGTACTTGCCAGAAATGAAATTGAATGTTCTCTGTTGGTTTTCAATTTGTATCAATAGATTTTTCGTAGGCTAAATGTTCTAGAATTTGTGTAATTGTTCATAAGCATTTCATTATTCATTTTTGACGTACAACAAGCATTCAAATTCACACTTTCAAAGACAGAACATTTAAAGCCCGGTCTTTCCATCTTCGATTAGAAACCAAAAAATTAAGAAATCTGGTTTTAGATATTACTAAGTACTTTTACGCGTCAGAACAAAAAAGAATAAAGTTTTATATTTCATTATTTTCAAATGTTTTGCCGCAAAACCTTATTTACACAGCGTAAATTTACTTTTTTCTTAATATAATTTTCATTGTGTGAGGCGTACTTAAGCAACATGCCATCTACTTTTAGCTTTGCTTTCTAAGACTGCCATTCTTGATCTGAAATCAGTTTAATATTAATTGCAGAACCAAATCTGGATAGATTTGAACTCGGAACCAAGATGCGGGTACTACATTTAAATAATCGCAATCTTTCTAATAATTTAATCAGATCCGATTCTTAACAAGAAATCAATATCTCCTTTGATATGAGAGAAATTCTGGACCTCGAAGATACTAAAAAAGCTTTTAATTTTATTGAGCCAAACTTCTTACAGTTCTTTCACTATTGTTGAACTCTCATATTTCATACAGTTGTTTACGAACATGGAATAAAGTTGTAAAGAGATTTCTGAGTACTATAGTTGATATAAACTTATCAGTCGTATTCTTTTTGCTAGTAGGATCAGATCAGATCACTTGGTTCAGTTTTGTGGAAGGGGTAAACTGATCCAGTCAAAAAAACAATGAAGTCAGTTAAATTACCGAATAAGTTTATTTATTGGTTAGCTAACCGAAGCTTTATCTGAAAGATGGAAAGACCGACCTTTGGTTTAAATATTTTACTTATACTGTCATATAAATGAATGTTTGAATTTGAAAGTTTGTCTTAATAGGGCGAAACAAAGTCTGCGCAAAAATTGCCAAAATTTTTAATACATGTTAAATTTGCAACATTTAGAACATTGTAACTATATAGGTTATGTAAAATAAGTGCTTTTTGTGATATAATGATAACAGTTGTGTATAATTGAAGAATTTGTCATGTTTTGTTTATTTGCTTCCTGAAAGGGAAGTATATGAACAAAAGTTCCATTATATAGTCCGGATTCGTTTTACGTCCAATTGTAAATTGTTTTGTAACAATTAGATGTGTATTTGTACGATTTTGGGTTAAAAAGTTCCTGTGTCTTTTTATATTGGCGTAATATATTCGAATTCAAATTACAAGTACTGTTTGACAAATACTTAATTGTCGTATGTATGTGTATTTTAATTTAATGGTGTGATTATTCGACGAACGAACTGTCATAATATTAAATTTGAGATAAAAGTGTAATTAAATATTCACATTTTTATTATGTAAATAAAGTAAAATAATATAAACCGCCAATTTTCTCATTTTACACTCAGCCATCTGTTGGCATCTGTGCGTAATAAAATGACAGTTGAATATTTAGTAAACAATCATGGTGGAATATTGTGCAAATTTTATTGTAAGTAACTTTCAAGTATTTTACTTAAATTAATTGTGTTGTAAACTGTGAAATACTCTTCCAAAGAAGTAGAAAATAAAATGCTGGTATGGAGACTCGAGGAGCATCAGAACAAAGTAAGAATTTTTACAATATTATTGTTTATTTAGTTACTTAGAAACCTACTTGTTGTTGTTGTTGTAAAAAAATACAAAAATAGTAGTTTGTTTTTTTAGGATTAAAAGCAATCATTTGATATATGTTAATACTTACGATGACACAATTTATTGAAATATTATCATTAAAGACTTAGTTTTAACTTTTGTTTTGTTCGTGTCTAAAAAATTGTGTATCTTTTAAAATATATGTGTATAAATTAAAAAAAATTAAAGGTGTGAACAAAACCGAATTTGCAGATGATGCGAAAGAAATTAAATTTTAGTTTTGCCCTCGGTTTTGCCTGTTAGAAAACTAGTTTAAAATCATAAAATCAATTAAAAATTTATACCAATATTTGACTAATAGTCAGATTTTCTGTCCCTTGCACTGTTAAACAATTTGTAACATTTTGTATTGGTTTTTTACATACAGTATTAAATGTACTAATATTCGATTTTTTACAATTATTTATTGATAGATGTTTATACATTTTTATATAATTTAAGCATTATCTATAATTTCTATCTATCGACAGTAATAAAACAATTGATTTAAAGTTTGATTAGTAAGTGATTTGGTTACACAATTTGATTTTGAGAACTGTAAACTGTAGCAATAGCAATAAAATTATAGTAATAATATTGCTGTAATTTTTTCATTTGACCTAATAAGATTATTAACATTATAGAGAGGCAGAGGTTTTTAAATCTAAATGAGAAAAAGCAGGACTTTGGTTTCATCAAATAATCTACTTCTAAACAAAAGCAAGAACACAAGAATTGATAATTTCAGCAAATAATAGTAAAATTTATGAAATATTTTGCTCTATAATATTAAAAGTCTCGATGAAATAAAATTCAAAAGAATTATAAAACAGTATATGCTAAATCACTGCTTTTACACAATAGAATTTTTCTTAAATATTAATCATTGTATATGACATCAAATTTAATTTTTCTTTTATCACATTATTAAATATTATATTAAAATGACACTATAAAAATTTCGCTATAATATAGTCAACAATTAATCTAAATCTAAATAGATATTGTACTCATTTCATTAAAAAAAAGTATGAAGTTTGTTAGTACTTACTTTTTGTACTGCGCATGTCTCGTACAGTTCCAGATTTATTTGGAAGTTCTTTGGAACAAATCTATAACTTCCCATATATGTGGCGGTCAGGTCTTTGATAAAGAATGATTGAAGAAATAATATTTAATAAAATGAAATTATTTGATAACAAATTACTTACCTGTAGTTTGTAATTTTAATTTATGAAGTTGTGGGATGAGGTATTAGTGGAAATAAGAATGCATTGCAAGTTTATATTAATAATGATTTATTTATTTATTATAAATTATGATTGAGGTATCTCCTCTGTGCCCGTACAATAGCATATATACAATATTTACATGTTGACTGATTGTCATGAACTTACAACGTGAACTTGACTTTCTGAGAGGAGCATGTTGAGTATTTATTCCTGGCACTTTCTATCCTTGCAGTCTTACGTTCGTGTATACATATCAACATTATAATCATAACCTGCATAAATAAATACGAGTACGTCAGCTACCAAAGAAACAAATTAAATACAATTCGAATTTTTCGATTTATTATCGTTTGAAATACATTAGAGTCCGTTTTTTCACAAATTAACTCTGCTTTTTACACAAGAAATAAATATAAAAACATATATAAAGAACAATTTCGTAGACTAGAGGTAATTTGCACAATACAGACTTTTCATTTGATTAAATTAAATGCATATAAAATAAGACATGTTAACTGGAAACATGTAATATTTAAAAATCGTATTTAGTATAAATAAATATATAAACCTGCTCTTACTGTTCAACAAATAAATAATGAAACAACAGATTGGACATTTTAAACCAGATAAATTTATAAACTACTTACACATCTTTCTTATTTTATGTACAAATATTTCATAAAGATATCTAAATAAATAGTTTATAATTTAACGTGTTTAATGACGTCATTTTTAAAAATACATAGACTAGTTGATGGAACAGATTTGTTGTTCAACTATTTATTTGTTTCACGTACATCTTTTGTTATTAAACATTTTATAAAATGCTGAAATTATTCTGAAGCTTGCTGAATTTACAATCGCAAGTTCACATACTCAGTAGCTTAAAAATATGCCACGAATATTCCTACCCTTTATTGTATCTTTTAAATCATTTTGTTAGTGATGCACACGAGACGAGACGAAGAAATGGAAATTATTTATAATTTTATTTTTTATATTCTCGTTCTCATTCTAGTCTCGCATATTTTTTGTGAGACGAGACGAGATACGCGATATAGTCTCGTGTTTCAGTAAATGAGTTAAAAAATTTGAAAGGTGTAGAAATATCCTTCATTCGTTCCGATCGTCAGTTTTATTTATACAGCGAGACAAACTAAGGCACTGTATTTTGTTTCGATTACGTATCCTAAACAAATGCTAGTGAGTACATTATAGTACGTACATATAAAATTACAAATACATACAGCACGTTGGAGATGTAACACACTTGAATTTTTACATTTGTAAAATATAAAAACTCGAATGTGACAACCAAGGTAAACATAACCTGTACATATTGGTAATATTGCATTCGGTCATCAGAAACAGTTGGCAAGCAACTGTGAGATGAGCATGATTGTCAGTTGTCACCGACAGTATACGTATACGCAGTATGGTCCCAACTACAACACAAAGCACCAAGAAATGTACTCACTATAGATATTCGTTGGTGATACACCATGGAGCATAATTCCCTAACGTTAGCCCGGTAGACGGGTTGTTGCTGGAGGAGTTTGGTTCGTTCAGTTTGGCGGGAATTTACAAATTGTTAACTGGAGAATTACAAATATATCAACATATTACATCACTATCACCCTAAATAATTTAAAAAATAAAAGAATTGAATGTATGTTTTTTTGCCAATTATTTAATAGAATTTTGAAAAATGAATTTATATCTGTGGCAGAAGATGATATAAGGTTTGTTCCAACTAAATATTTCTGACGATTTGTAATTGGTTCTTGTATCAGTTCAATAAATAGTTTCGGATCGTATTCCATTTTCAACTTGGGTCAGATCTAACATACATTTTTGAATTCGGATCACATATTTTTCATTCCATTTGACTGGGTTTAACACCCTTCTCATAACATATCTGATTCAGATATCACTGATCTGAACTGACCCGACTAGAAAAAGGAATACCATTCATGTTTTTATTGGAAAGAACGTGAACTACCTCTGTCAGTTGCTTTAGATTAATTTCATCACTCATTTTTGGGCTTAAATATAGTAATACTAGAACGTGTATTGACTTTTTTCCTTTTTCTCGTTGTTTACATTTGAGGGTCGTTCTTGAATTACGTAATGCAATATAAGACAATTTTTGATACTCCCTACCCCTTGTACCTCAAATATAAACATCCTTAAATATTACGTAACGTTTGACTCCTTCTCTTATTTTATATAAACCAATTAAGATTTTTTTATCCAAATTTGCAAAGCAAAATAAAAAATATTTTTTGGATTAAATTTCATTGTTACGTAACGCTCATATAATCCCTCTACCCCCTTGTAACACTGCGTAACGCTATTATGGACTCCCACCCCCTTGAAGCGTTACGTAATATAAGGACAACCCAGTTGAAAAATCTGTGCTTTAGTCAGTTTTGAATAAAGATACAAGAGTTCCAGTCTTTCTCATCATAATATTACCACTTTTACTCTCCTGTTCTGTACCTCAGAAATTTTTGAGACATAAAAACAAACACTACAAGTGATGTTTTGATATTTTCTTCAGTGCTATCTATTTTCACTGGAGAAAAAAAATTACAACTGGTTAAAAATTAACCACTGAGTTACAGAATAGGAGGGGTTAGTGTCTTAAATATGATTTTGAAGCTATGTAAATGAAAATGTTTACAAGTTTTGACGAACAATATAAGCTCGAATCGTATTTTGATTGTTGCAATCAAGCATTTCGTAATTTAAGAACAGTTCCTTTGCAGAAACTATGCTTTTGCCAGTTTTTTTAAGGGTATGTACGACAGTCACTCTTGTTCCAGTATTACCATTTTCAGTGGCTTACATAGGATTTTGAGCTCTGCTTTGACCATTGGAATCAGTCAGAACCACTGAAATATAAGAATAGTGGAACACTAACTTGTAGGCTTGTATGCAAGCAAGAAACGAGTCTGAGACAGACAGATGTCGAAAGACCACCCTTTTTCGTACGATAAAGTGGCCTAACGACTATTTATCTCTCTCGGCTCGCATTTTCAACATCAGTTAGCGTTCCAGTATTACTATATATTCGTACTGCGCACCTCAGATATTAGTTGGAACAACCTTGTATTCCCAAGTTAACAATTCTCTTCATCTCTCCACTCCTCTCCCCCCTAATTCAAACCCACACCCTCCTGACCACAACCCACCCCCGCGTTCGCCATCACCTACAGGGCGCGAGCAGCACCTCGAGCCAGCAGGGGCACGCGGTGATCTCCTGGCGCGAGTAGTTGGGCCCCCAGCCCTTGACGAAGCTGATGCGGATGCTGTTGGGGTCCACGGGGCCCAGGGGCCGCTCCAGCGCCGCGCCCCACGGCGGCAGGCAGCGGTACGGGTCGTGGATCACCACGCAGTGCCCGGGTGGTACTCGGAACACGCACAGCGAGGCGTTGCTCGTAGGGAACAGCATGTCTGAGGTTAGAGTGGGGCTGTTGATGAAGATCGGGGAGGTGGAGATGTTGTAGGCCCAGACTCCGTCGTGCTCTTGCGAGAGGATCACGCCTGGAAGGAAACAAACATGAGAATAACTAGAAAATCAAAAGGTTGCTTCGTTATAGCTACGAGATTTATACTTTTTGGAACGGGTCCTCAAATACATAAGGTACTTATTTGATGGCATTTAGTGATGTGGGTTCTGAACCACTCGAATATAACGAAAGTTGACTACGCTGAAATTTTAACCGCAAATCTCACTCCATTCAATGGGGAAGTTTAGCGTGATTGAAATAATACGTGAAATATTTTTTATCAGAAATATATGAATAATTATAACTTAAAATATAATTGAAAGTTAAAATTATGTTCCCATTTATTTATAATTAATTACCTAGCATGGAACTTTGAGTGAGTTATGCGCATGCCCAGATGGGATAATGAGACCTGACTTTTTGAACGTAGGTCGTAGATTGAAGCAAAACTATGGTTCTCCGTGAACTTCTGTGACGTATTATTTTAGAAAATTTCTTTTTTTGAGATATCTAGGTATCTTTCAGTGAAATATAATATAGAACATCACTTTTAAAGACAATCTTAATAATAAAAAGAAGTAATGATTAAAGATAATCGTCGATTGGATAGTGGATGTCAAGAAAGTAAAAATTGGACGGAAGTCTAACAATAAAATTTTATTTCAAAAAACCAACGTTTCAACTAATAAATAGTCAGGGTTAGAAATTGTCGAATGAAAATTTGTATAACTGCGTGTGGATGATAATACACATCAGGGTTTGTCAAAAATTAAATAATTTTCTTGCGACTAAAACATAAAATTAAAACTAAAATTAAAATAGTAGCTGGGAATGATACTTTAATCTAGTCATTGTTAAAAAAAATGTAAAAATTGAATGGACTTGTTCTAAATCAAATAAAGCCCTTCTAGAATTTGTTAGAAACGGACGAAATTATAAGAAGTTAAACCGTATAAATATATGATTCCTCTAGTACAAGTAATAAATATAGTAATTTAAGGAATAGTTTGACATTTCGATGACCTGACGACCTTTTTTTTGTTGTCAAATGTCTCAAGTACCTTAAGGTATATTTTGCATTAAGTTTTACTTGCATTTTACAGCGGTATATTTATTTATTTTGTTACTGGGATTTAAACGGGCAGTGGTGATTCACTTGGTTAGCGCGCTCCGCTAGAACTGATTTTGAAGGGAGTGTAAAGACAGGGGTTAGATTTCCAGCGTCACTAACTATTAACTAAATAAAAATATGGCTATGTCTGAGTGGTTTGGAATGGAATCCCTTGCATAAATAAAAATGTCTAGAACCAGATGCAATTCTCGTATCGATGGGGTAGGTATTATAACTATTATTGGAATATTTTTTGAGTTTAGTGAAAAATGGATTGAAACACAACATTGCTACGTGTGTCGGTGGGTAAAAATGGCATAATTTATGGTGGAATTGGAGAGAAATATCAACAGTTCCATTCCCACGCTGGGTCTGAAAACATTTCACTCCCTTCTCACTTTCCCTGACAGAATGCGCCGTATGCCCGGTATGCGTTTAGCATGGAGTTATGCACAGTCCACAACTGCTTGTTGTGCTTCGGCTGGAATATGAACGCATGATTGATGGAAAACTAAACCGACAGCCAATCACAACTCCAAGCAATAAATAATCATCCATATTCATACATCAGATTAATTTATAGCCAATCATAACATTAAGGCGTGGTTCGCTACAGATTTTGTTAAATGCTTGTTTGTGTTCTACCAATCAAGACAACTACTTGTTTGTTAAACAATTGTTTTTTCACGTAATTTGCCTATAGCTTTATTAATATGGATATATAAATTCATATGAAGCAAGGGTAACAAAATTACTTACTTAATCCTTGAACCTTTCTACCTTTCGGTGTAAAGTTCAAAATTACTTGTTTATTACATTTATTTCACATTAGATTGACAATACCCTTTATCACATTTTTAGTACGACACTTGAAATTGTGAAGTTTGAAACGTCCTAGTTTTACATTCTTGGTTATTCTTGCAATATATTCTAACAAGTAAAATTTTTCAGCATGATTCATTTCGATAAGGGTACCTAAAGATGTAACGAAAGTGTAACTGTGTATTGTTGTTATTGTTAAGGATATAAAAGTTAAAGAATTGTACCAATTGTGTGGACTTTTCAACACACTCGATTCTTATTAACAACAACCCTTCGAGAATTTTAGCCATTTTCACCTGTTCTGCTCTATGACATATTTACTTGCATTTTGGAGGAATTTATTGTCAGCTTAAAGCATCTTCGTTTCGTTTTTAATATTTACTAGTAAATCTCAATGTGCTGATTTTTAAATTTGAGACTGATTGAATTACGTAATTTTGTTCCTGAGTATTTGCCGATTACGTAAAAAAAAGAAAAATGAAAAATTGTTTTTGCGTAGAATTCAAATTTTTAAACAGAATTCAAGTATCTCTTATTTATCTATAAAATCATACTTTAAAATGTTTTTTCTGGTATTTTCCCTGTTTTTCTATTTTTTTTAAGGTGCCCGTATTTTCTTCCCGAGGCCCTAACCGACTTAAAGTTACATTTTAGGCGACACACACCGTTATAGACGGTTTTCGTTTTTCCTTTACGTGCTGTGAGATGAGAAGATTTAACTAGTTCGTAACAAAAAAATCCGTAATGTAATGAATCGAGCTCAAACATTCACCATAACTACCCTCCCTAGGCCCTAGTGCTGATATAAACTCATCCTAACTTAAGTTAACTTTTCTATGGTAAGGTTCACCATAACTACCCTCCCTAGGTCCTAATGCTAATCCTAACCTAACCTAATTTCAATGTCCTGGACACATACCATGGCCGATCTTAGATTTTGATATATCGAGCTTAAACGTTCACCAAACACTACCCTCCCTAGGACCTAATGCGGATATAAACTCATCCTAACTTAAGTTAACTTTTCTTAGGTAAGGTTCACCAAACACTATCCTCCCTAGACCCTAACCTAACCTAAGCTAAGTTGACGTACCATGGCCGATCTTGGCGCGGGTCCGGGCCACGGCGTCGGGCGGCTGGTGCTGGTGCTGGCGCTGCAGCGTGGCGAGGCACAGGCCGGAGCCGCGCGGCTCGTTCTCGAACACCGCGATGGCGGGCACGCGCACCGGGAACTGCTGGCCCACCCGCACCGCCAGCTCCCAGTACGCCAGGCGGCACCACTCGCCTCCGCTGCCGCCGACGTCTGAACCTGCAACACAAACACAACACAGGGGGGTTAGAGACGTGGTCAACTAGCTCTTTCATAAAGGGAAAATACATAAGGGGTAGGGCTAGAGATGCTGACACAGTGGAAGAGGTTCTATGACATCATTCCTAGATGGTACAAGATCTCCAGTTATCGGTGGATTTACGTAAGGACAGCTCACATAGAAAAATAGATTATTCATATTATTGCGAAAATAGGTACTTTCTAATGTATAATCTGGAGTATATAAATGTGATCATCACATAGAAATATATTTAACCAGGTCTCTCTAGTGGAAGAGGTTGTATGGCACAACATTCCTAAATGGAATAAGATCTCCAGTTATCGGTGGATTTACGTAAGGACAGCTAACATAAAAAAAAAATACTTATATTATTGCGAAAATAGATACTTTCTAATCCATAATCTGGAGTAAATACGTAAGGGCTAGAAGCTGTATGTATAGAACATATATTTAACCAGGTCTTTCATATCGGGAAATGGGCAGTATATTATACATGATCTGGAGTAAATACTTATGGAGTAGAGCTAGAGATGCTGAAATAGTGGAAAACAACTCGGATATAGCGGTTTTTTTTTTTTTTTAATAACGATTGGCTATGCTGGGATTTGTACACTCAAGTAAACCACCAATACATATAAATAACTCTTGTTCTAATTATATTCTGTTTGCTATAGTTATTTGTTTCTAAATGTACTCATTTTTTTTCTGGAACTCTATTATAGTTTATGTAGTTCTTGATTTATTTATTACCCAAATCTTTATAGTAGTTGAATCAATTCCTAATACTTCCTTTCCTTATTTATTTCGTAATACGATCTAAAAGGCAAGTAACTATTCTTGGTATTTATTACTTGACCTCCTTGCCTATATTTGTGCTGTAATGATCATTTTAATTCCTTGTAATTACGTATGAATTCGTTTTTAAAATGCAGCGTGATTACCCGTCTGCAATCTGTGGGGTTGAGTGCGCGAATAACGAGTGAGAAGCATGTAATGATGTGTTGGTGCATTCCTTGAATTTCAGCTGATGAGTCATAGGCGGCGCTGTGACGTCACGGCGCCAGGTTCACGCTTCATCTGCCGACGCCGGCGGCTCAGGTATCGACGGGCCAGTGGCGTCGCACGCGGGCAAGGGGCTATCGATCAAGCACCTTAACGCAACCAAAGGTGAACATTCTCTATGGTGCATTCTCTCAAATAGCTTTAAATATAGTGACATTAACGTAATGCTCAATATTATGAGTAGTACTGAAGGATTCTACAATGGATTTGGAAATTTAAAGCAGGATTTTTTTTTTCATAAAAATAAAAAATAATTTTAAAGTGGCGTAGAACAATCAAAATTAAATATTAAAAGTGGAATGTACCTACTTCAAAAAAAATACTAAAAGATTAAACATCTTAAAAACAAATATGAAATTGTTTACAGAAATTATTATTAATAGGTGAAAAATTTGTTGAGAGTCAAAATTTTGTCTCTCGGTGTTTCGGTTTTTAGGCGCCTTTCCAGAAAGTTTTCAGCATTTCTTCGGAAAATTTTTAAATTTGTGGAAACTTTCCACGTGTGCATTAGACAAAAATATACGATCTTGAACCTATTTTTACTTGCATTTTAATGGTGTACCAGCGGCATCGTTATAAAGATATTTTATTGTAATTTTTTATTGTTTCTTTAAATTTTTACTTATTCTTTATAATCTGTTTTATTTTTATAATAAATGCTATCTTGTGAAACACGTTTTTGAAATTACCTATATTATACTATACATAAAAAAATCCGATTTAAATAAAAAATAATTATTTTTGACTCTAAATTGCAAAATGCCACTTTTGCATTTGAGAATGAAAGAAAATTCGAAAATGCAAAATCATTTCGCATTTAAATATCAAACAACACTTTTTCAAAAACTCTTCGGAAAACTGTTTGAAAAAAATTCGAAAAGAAAATTTTGAAATTAATCAATTTAAATATTTTTTGATTGCTGATAGTTGACAGTGGGAATCAAACAAATATTTTAAATTATATCAATTTTAAAGTGAAATATTTCAATACTTTGTTGTTCAACACTATTAAAATGAAATCTGAAAGCAACGAACAAATTAAAATGACAGATTTGATTAAATTGTGACCCTTTATTTCATCAAAAAAATTGCTGAATTTAAAAGACTTTTACATCCTGTAGACAAAAAACAATCATTTCGGTTGTTGATAGTTGTCTTTTAAAAAACCTTGATTGACGATACTGGTAAATAAACCCGAGATTTCATACTCCAAAACTCAACTCAATTTAAATTGCAATACGCTAACCCAAGTGATCAACCTTTACCCGCAATACCTACTCGACATATCACATATCTTACTACACATTTCTCCTCAGGCATGCCCTGCCCAAGTGCCCAAACGTCAGTCCCTTTTTGTTCTGTTTGTTGAGCAATTTGCATGGTCCCCTCTGTGGCATGTGCATCTCGCACACACACACACACACACGCACGCGGACCACACGCGTTGTGCAGCCCGCGCGCTCCGCCTCGCTAATAAGGTTGTCAGGACTGCCGTCAGCCCCGCCGACGAAACGGGACGAAACGCGCAGAATGCACAGGCAAGGTTTTAGTTTTTACCGAGGATGTTTTTTGGGAAGTGAATTAGGAGGTTGTTAGTTGTTTGGTGGTCTGAACGTGCACAGACTTCCACAGAAGAGGATAATTTAGCAATAAATAAATTAGGGTATACAAGTTTACAAAGTCTGCAAAGCAAATCAAAGATGCAAGAGGACTTGTTTTAAAGATTTTTATATGGAAAATTGCTGATACGGTAAAATGAGTTATTAAAAAATTAGTACCTACTTACAGTATTAGTACAATACCTTTTAGATTATTCAATAATATTTTTTATAATACTTTCACTGTCAGTTATAATAATTGTTACTGTCAAACAGAAAACATTTATTGCCACAAGTAATAACTTTTTACATACATAAAATAGTTATCAGTATCATAACCACTACAGATGTCAATTGTCAATTGATTTTAAGACATCTAAGGCCTGGTATGATAGTGGTTTGTTCAATAGATTACTAGTTTCACATTATTAAAAAATATTATTTTATAAAATTCTGCTGTAAGTAACGTTTTCGTAATCAAGTGTATGGGTTGACATGACACCTGTATTATCCAATTGTTCCTTGTTATTTTGACAAATCTGTAGGGTAATATTTTTACCATACTGACTTGTCACAATTACTTGGAATATAATTATGACTTAGTTACCCTGCTTACTTTTGTCTATGTAAAAAAGGCTTCATTGATATCAATATATGTATATTTATTTATTTATTTATTTGGGAAATCAACAGATACATCCAATTCTAGGTTTCCACGAAATACAATTACAATTTTAAATAAATAAATTATGAAATTCTGTCTGAGTCCGGGCCTGCAGCTTACCCACGTTATTAATAAAATATTCCTTTACACCTGTCCCAAATTAATGAATGACAGGCTCACTATATGAGCCTCTGATATATTAACTTAAATGAGGTAGAAACTTACGTTTTACTCAAAAAAACTACCGCACAAAAAATTATTTATTTCCATTAACTTTCCAAAAATAGATACTTAAATTTAAATAAAAATATGACAAACATATTTGGAGAAATTTATTGATTCGTAGCATCGTAAATAATATTATTAAAACTGGTTTCGTTTTCGTAAACAACTAAATTTAAATATGGAGAAATAAATGTCGACAAATATCAAAAAATGCGAATATACCAAAAATTTTACTGATTTCGTATTCATATGTATCACACCCAAACTTGGTTTATATATAATTGCGTGCTAGAAATGATAATAAGGGAAGGTGATATAGACAGAAACGGGATTCTATATTACAAGAAAAGTCAGTGCAGCCTTTGCGGACGATATAGCCTCGTTAACAAGAACAAAACAAGAGTTGCAAAAAGTTACCAAAAGGTTGACAGAGTGTACAAGTACATATGGGCTGTCCATTAATGAATCAAAGACTAAATATATGGCAATAGAGAAAACCAACAATCGAAGGAAGAGAGTATAAAGTTTGAAATGGAAGACAGAATATAATTTTCAGAAGGTGAACTCTTTTGAATATTCGGGAGTCTTAATTACCAACCGAAATGATGAAGATGAAGAGATAAACTAGAAAATAACTAAAGGCAGTAAAGCAAAAGAAATTATTTAAATACAATGTTGTCCAAAAACCAAAATAAGACTATATAGATCAGTTATTTGACCGACAGTCTTGTGAATTACGGGTGCTAAGAAAAACAATGAAAAGAAACAATACGTTTGGGAAAGAAAAGTACTCAGCAGAATTTTTGGAGAAATACAAGATGATTAAAGTTTCATTTAATTTTTATTTTTATAAATAAAAAATAGGAAAAACAGGAAGTTCAATGTTTACTTTTTTATAAATTATTAATTTAAATCTTGACTTTTTGATGTATGACATGTTTCAATCCCAGATTAAGTTCCGACAAACGTCCCATGCTTTTCCCATAAACAAACCACCATGTCGTAGCTTGTACCAGCAATTCGTGTTTAAGTATTCTAGTGGTGATTGAGTCAATGTCATACTACTAGATAGAAACAAGAATTGAAATGAATGAATTACCTTTTATGAGAATCTTATACAGTGAAATATCCCTGATTTGATGTTAATTGCCAAGAAAAACTATGTACATGTATGTAAAGTTGTTTGGCGCTTTTTAGAACGGTTTACACAACTTGAGACGATAAAGAATGCAGAATGAATGAATGATTTTAGAAATAGAAAATTAAACATTGAAATAACACACAATTGATAAAAGCTGGCACACCCACTAATGGGACATAAATCGTAAATGATAAATTTATTAATTTATATTTAAATAGTTATTTGTATCGTTAGTCCAGAAACTAAACTTGTGCGAGAGCGAACATATTTTTGCAAATAAAGCGAGATCTTGCAAATGTTATTTTTTTATGGTTTTGTTTTATGTCTATCTAAGGACTAAAGTATTTTTTATGTCGCCTTGTAGAATAAATTCCATAAACGTAATACTTTAATTAATTACTTTAGTCCCTTTTAAATGTTTTTAATAATTTTCATCCTGCTTTTCATAATTATAATTGTACCTCTCAGCTTTTTATTAACCTAGTATTAATTTTTTGTGTAATAATTTCCGAATCGTTAAGTAATATCTATTTTTAGTTCAGTGAATAAATCATTACTAAGTAAACTTCAATTATTTTCAAATTAAAAATTACATTTCTCGTGCATCTATAATTATTGTAAAGATAGCGCTCTGTATAAGTAAACGTATCTCTGCTATAATACATTCCTTTTCATAAATTCATTCCTTTATTCATTCACTTGTTATTTACAAACGTAAATAAAGTAATTATATTTATTTAAATTTAAAGTTAACATATTTATTTCTGTTATTGCATTATTTGGAATTGGAAAAATAATTAAAATAACAATATATTTCTCTGGTAATAAATTATGCAACGCAATGTACATTGTCGGCTTTATGCATATGCAGAGACGTTTATGACTTCAACAACCATGAAATGAATTTAAATAATAATTGTTTGTGTTTTGTTTGCGAACATGTTATTGTTCTACTGTTTTAACAAAAACAAGCTACTGTAATAGTCTTACAAATATTAAATATGTTGTGTTCTAAATAAATTTTTATTATAATAGCACGACATGTCTTTAAGTAACACAGAGCAGACTTGCAAATTTAAAAACCAATCAAAATACAAGATTCTACTTAAAATTATTTTAAATTAGTTTTGTTTATTCGGTTTTCACACACATTAATAATATAAATTGTATTAAAAAACATTTTAAAACATTTGAAGTTATCAATTTCACATTTAAAGTGAGGTGCAGTTGTTAGAAGTACCAATTTTACAACAACAAAAATACCAAAAACAGTTTAACAATATTTGATATTATTAAACCATTTTCAATATAACTGTAGGACAATTGTTAACGCAAAGTATAAAAAAATATATTATAAGTTGAAGATATATTTAAATAGGTTAAAATACAGGCATATAAAATGCAAGTAAAGGCCGAATTCCTGGTATGTGTAAATAATTATTGTGTAATAAAGAAAATTCGTTGAATCAGAATTATAAATTTTCTTTCTCGCGTGCAATACAAATATAAATGAGTCACAACACAAAAAACAAAATTACAGTAAACAACAGACATAAAAATGAGGAACGCTATAAAAACCCATACTGCTGTCGATTCGCCTCAATTAAAATATATTTCCAATTAAGCGGATAAATACAATCAGAGCATAATTCAGCCTTCTATGTGGAGAATTCAGTCTGAGCGAGGTAACAACTGCCGAGCGGCCAGAACACTTGACTGTCGCGTGGTATGCAACACGCACACTAGATATGCACACACAGATGCAGCTTTTTCACAAAATGATTTAAAATTCTTTACCGAGTTCCTGACACGTCGAGTTATCGTTAATTGAAAACATAGAAAAAACTCACGAGGATATTTCAAATGCGAGCATTGCAAATAAAGTATTTCTATATACAACATTTTTAACTTTGCTATAAATCGCATATTTTTTCAAGGTTAGCACAATCGTACAATTTAGGATTCTTTTTGAATTTAAATGAGGGAGTTTAAGTGCGTTATAATAATTTCACTTTTTCATGAATCCATATTTAGTAAATGATTATTATTATAATGTTCATAAAATATCATTTTTGATTATTGAAGCTCAGAAATATTAGATAATTTATCCTACAAAATAAAAGATCTTGTGTCATTCTGTAATTACTGTTGATCATTTATTCATTTATTGCTCTATTTATATATGTTCTATCTTTTTATATTTTCAATAAAACGATTTATATTTCCTTATATTTTTAATAATATATCAAATTTGACAAGTGTATTTATCAAATTTTGTAAACATATGACAAAATAATCAGTTTTATTGAAATTGAATAGCCTCAACCGATATATAAAATTAATTGAAATTATAATTTTTTATCTGTTAAACCAGAAGTTATATATAAGAAGAATTGACGCTGATATTTGAATTAATAATAAAGCAAAAAAATTACAATTTATATTCGAAATAAAGTATCGTAAATACGTTGTTGTAAAAATTGATAAAAAACGTTGTAATGTATTGTTTAACATATTTGTGAAGATTAAGTTTAAATTGAGTTTAAACCGTAACTAGTTGAATACTAGGATATGTAAAGTAACATAAAGCAGCAATAAAGTAGATGGTATGATGTGGCGAATGTCTGGTACATTTCCTGTGTTTGTGAGTAAAAGTGTAAAAGGTGTAAGTCGCGTCCATATCATTGCCACCGCTGCATACTTCCTGGCTAACTTATCGTGGCGCCACTCTAACCTTCTTCCTATTTAAACATCTCCAGTGCCGTGCGGAAATAGTCTCACCGGGGGTACTGCGCAGTATTAGTTAGTTTATGCTTACGAGACTACAAATATATTTTCACAAATTTTTAGGTAGAGTATAATTTAATTGTAATTTTATTGCATAACTACAGTTATTTAAAAACTACAATAGAGCTATTTTAATTGAACTTATGAGCTGTAACGGATTTATAGTTTTTAGTGGCAAAATAACAAGTAAATATCAATATTTCATGCTTATACGTTTGTTCCAACTAGTTCTCGTTTCAGTTCATGTACCGTGGTTTGCGCATGCGCAGACTATGTTTTTTGTTGGACTGCTTCTGAACTGTCAAAGTCTACTGTCAATTGTGTTAAGTTAGTTTTACATTTACTTGAATATAAATCTATAAATGTGGAAGAAAAATCAAAAACTCACTGACTCTTTTACAAACATCTCATTTTTAACCGTAAATACAATCTTGAGGTTAATTAAATTAAATTGTCAGGAGAAAAAATCAAATGATTTAAGATCAGGAGACATATGGGCCACTCTATTTGTTCAGAATTTGACAGTTAATAATGAAAACTTATGCTTCATTTTAAAATGAACGTTTTGATACATTGCTGTCAATCAATCAATCAATTAATGAAAGTGGCAAATACTATGTTTCACGTTAAAATAAACTCACGGTATATTCATAACACTATATACAGGCTGTTTGGCGAAAGGTTAGTATCCAGAATATTTCGTTTATTTTCAGAGAATAATGTTCGTAAAATAAACTTCATAATGATATCAAGATATCATAGTTTAATTTAACTACTTCAAAATGGCAACAATTATACTTTTAGTTTGCAAATTACAGTCTATACAGACTATAATAGAAAATTCAAAAATATATATCTGTAGTAATAGATATTATTTAATAACTGATAACTGAATTGCACCTTAGATATCATAATGGTACTATCGATACTTGAGAATATTTTGTTTATAAAAATCTGAATTTGAATTTAATTTTATGTGATAATGTGGTGTCTTTCCAATCCGGATATAAGTGACCAGAAGTTTATTGTTGGTATAAAGATCTTTTATAGTATAAGTATACTATTATACTAAATTGGCACACCTAGTAATGAGTGGAAGCTGTGAGGACATGCTTATTTATTATGTATGAATAAAGTAACTGACATACCTAGAAATGACCAACAACTAACAATAATGTTAATAATATTTTTCTTGCCATACAATTCCCTATATGTTTAAAATTTCATAGGTATTTCATTTTATGGCACCTGATACTTTACAGTTTAAGCCCACAAACAAAACCCGTACATTTGGTACAGTTTTCAAGTAATTGACGTACCTAGAAATGACTAACAACTAACAGTAATATTAATAAGAAATATATACGTTTAAAATTTAATATATATTCCATTTTATGCCACCTGATACTTTATAGTTTAACCCTACAACCAAACCCCGTACATTTGGTTACATTTTCCGTATGCCCCCTTCCTAAAATCTTGTTGTAGGTGCCGCCGCTGCGTTGTTGTGTTGTGATAAAAATAAGCATTAGTGTATGTTGGCGGCTGCGAGGCGGGACACCGCGGCAAGGCAAGGCAGCACGGGCCGGCGCCAAGATTACGCCTAGCGCGACGGTTGCGTCATCGCCGTGTCTCTGGCCCGGCTGGACAGGTGGCACCTACGTGGGGTGGGCGCCCCAACCGACTACCAGTAGGGATACTACTAGGAGGGATCACAGCGGTTATAGGTAGGTTATACATGAGGAAAGAAAGAGTTGATCAAATCAGTTATAGGTTACACATGTGTAAAGAATTGGAGTTGGATTTAGTTTGAAAAGACAGGAAAATGAAGACAAAATGAAATAAGTAGGGTATCTAAATTCAGAGAAACATAGTACACCAGGCATAGTAGGGAAATGAAATATGGATAAGCGAGAATACGACTAGGAATCAGATCAGTTCCTAAGTTAAACATGACTTGTAAAGAGTTGGTGTTAAATCAAATATCCTCATTAAGCATGATTTGAAAAGACAAACAATAAAAACAGAGAGACATAGTACACCAAACATAGTAGGGAAATTAAAATAATAGTTCGAAAAGAAAGTTGGGATTTCATCTGACATCCTCGTTAGCATGAGTTGAAAATTGGACTGGGTTTGAAAAGACAGAAAAATGAAGACAGAATGGAAAGAACAAGATATATAAATTCAGAGATATATAGTACATAGTACATCAGGCATAGTAAGGAAATAAAGTCGATAGGGATAGCCGAGTATATATGACTAGGAATCAGATCAGTTCTTATAAGTAAAATATGACTTGCAAAGAGTCAAATCAAATATCCTGGTTAAATATTTGAAAAGACAATCAATATAAGTACAAAGAGACATAGTACACCAGACATAGTATGGAAATTAAAATAATGATTCAAAAGGAAAGTTAGGATCTGATCAGACATCCCCATTAACATGGTTTGAAAAGATATGGAAAATGAAAGTAGGAATTCAATGAACACTACACAAATAAGAAAGAATAGGGACAATCGGGAAACAGACTAGAAATCTGATCAGTTACCCTTTTAAACATGGATCGTAAAGAAAGAGTTGGGATTAAACTGGGTTCGAAGGTTCGAATAATCAGAGAAATAGAACGAAGAGCAGTACAAATAGGAAAGGAAAAGCAATAAAATACACAGAAACATAGTGTCAACTTAGTAACATCTAGCTTGCTGTGACATACCCAGAATCAGAGATTGCTGGTTCAAATTCCGCCGACCGACAATTTGTGTGATTTATCTTTAAATAAAAATCATGCTCGAATACTGTAGGCTTGCACTTATTCAATGGCTGAAATCTAACCGATAGTACGGTGTTACGAGAACTGTGGCTCGGTGAGTCCAGTTAGGAGGATAAGCGGCATTCAGCTGTTTATAAGCCCTTAGATACACAGTAGAAACATAGTGTACTAGCAATAGTGAAGAAAGATAATTGGGATCTAATCAGACATCCACGTTAGCCTGGTTCGAAAAGACATTGGAAATGCAAACAGCAAAAAAGAAAACGGACTAGGCTAGGACTCTGTTGGATAAGAATATCCGGGATAAGGACTAGACATCAAATCAAACGCCACGTGAGACGTGAGTCGTAAAGTGAGAGTTAGAGACCGCGTTATGGAACAGACAGGGAAATAAAGCGAAAGGACAGTGCACAAATAGGAAAGGAAAAGCAATATAAATGCAGAGACATAGTACAAGTTCAGTAATAAAAATAATGACTGGAAAAGAAAGTTAGGATCAAATCAAACATCCAAGTTAAATACGGTTCGGAAATGAATTTAATTGGATCAAACCTAACTTACTTCTTGATTCCAGGTGTAAATATCAGTTACAATGTCAAATTACAAATGTCACCATGGCGGAAATCAAATTTTCAATGAAATTAAGATACTTACACCTCAGTATAGGGTTTGGTTTCATTACATCAAGTAGCTTGATATTTTTGTGAATTACTTGATGACTTGATATCAAGTAATTTTAAGCTATTTAATATTACTTGATACACAGATTGCATTTAAATTTACCTAGAACTACAATTAAGTGAGGAGGAAATGGAAAATAATTGAATTCAGCACTTGTAGTAAGTAATGCATTTACTACGGCTTGTACATTGTGACATGAAATAATTGTGAACTTAACTTGATATCAAGTCAAGTCAAATTTCATAAGACAGTAAAGGAGAAAGAGAATATTGCACGTGGTTGTATAACACTTGAACCTTCCTTCTTCAAAAAAATAAAACATCTGTGTGGAAGTGATTGGAACCAAACACTACATAAGGTTCAATCCGATAAAGAACAATGACATTTGGAAGAACAAAAGCAGAAATGATGGGTAATTCAGGCATCTATAAATAGCCCCATCTCTTTTATGAATGTTGTAATGTTGAATGAATGTCCACACACGCACACATGTACGCGTCGCGCCTAGATCAAACTAAACAAACAACTCGTGTTGAAAGTTGACTGAGGCGCCACTAGGGATCTCCGTATCCATAACTCTCTCGGCAACAAGTTACCTAGGGTCTGCGGGTGCGACTGAGATGGAGCAGGGATGCTTGGGAGAGACCAGGAAGGAGATAGGTTAGGACTCTGGAACAGGACATCCATTGCATTCATTCTATAGGGAAAGTTACATATAACGTCCGTCAAGTTACTTGAAAAGTTACATTAGTTTCCAATATATACATGTATCATAGAGTATATTGCGTCATAAGGGAAGATATAAGCATATTACATCCCGAAGATTTCTGATACATGAGCGAATGTAGTGAGCGAGGGCAGCAAAGGCCGAGGGATGTAATTATGCCGTTAGATTCCCGTAGGGCACAAGTTATTTTTCCGTATCCTTGAGAAGAATCTTTTAAATAAAATAGTTATTTTTTTTATGTAAAAGATATGTGTCGCTTTCCTATTTAAACTGAAACCATGACAACAGGTAACAAAATACCTAATGTGAACGTCAATCCAAAAGATTTTTTGACATACAACCTCAAATTATAAATGTCTAATTTTGGTTTAAATGATAATTTCTATAATAAATTTATGCGAAAATTGAAAAATAATTAAAATTATCATGTAATTTAGAGTTAACTTGAACAGTATTTTGTTGTAATTAAATTATTATAATTTTAAATTTTATCGGTAGATGGCACGTTGTATGCTTGCACCGCTAAAACCCACATCTGTTCATATCATCCCCCTTTAATTAATTACCTGTTATTGTTAACCTCAAATGAAGTAAACAATTTGTCAATTACATACCATGGATACGGAAAAAGTACATAAAGCCCGTTTTAGACTAGTCTATACAGGTATTCCACATCTTAGGACAAAAAATTAAAGGGTATATACTGTACGACGTGCTCATCATGAAACAAAAAAGTTTTTTTTTTAATTCGCAAAGTTAAGGGTAGTTTACTTCAAGTAGACTTTTTTGGTCCACTAGAGTTGCTATTAATTACACAATTTTAAACATTTATTAGTATTAGATATTATATAAACAATTATTTTCATTGTAGAAGATTTGGAAAAAATTATTAAAAATAAGTACCGACCAATGCCAAAAAAATGTTTGCTTGAAATTCTTTTTGTTTTATAATCAGGACGTCGTACAGTATATACCTTTTAATGTTTTGTTCTAAGTTGTGGAACACCTGTATATGGTTCAGATAGTCGTAAAAGTAGGATTACGTCGCTTCCTTGAAGCTTTCTAGTTTTTGTTTTCTCCTTCAATTAATTAATTAATTATTTTTATAATTCATTTTACCGTGTCAGCAGTCAAAAATGTAAAGCCTAATTGAAATATACCAATTTGGATGCATTAATATCCCGATATTATTCACTTTATTTTAAATATAAAATAAATTTTTTAATATATTAAACCCAAAGTTAGATTATATGAATATTTCAACTTAAAATCTTCATTTTTCAAATCAAATAACAATTTTATGATAACAGTCTAATTTTCATTTAAAGAACCTTAAAGTAGAATTATAGAGACCTTACAAGCTGGTTTATCATTAAATTATGTGCCACATTTATTTCGCACATTGGTTCCTATATGGTGCACTCTCTACATCAGCTAGAGTCTAGCTGCTAGACTAACAAATAACTCCTACAGTGTACAGATATTATTATAGATGTCTGCGATAAAGTAGATTGACACACTCAAGAATGGGTAATAAATTATGAATGGTATATTTAAAATTAGATGTGTTGTTTAGCACTACAATACCTCCCTTATCTCTAACTAGTGGGAGGTACAGTCTATTTTCTCCGACAAATATTATGTTTTCGTTTATCTTGAGTGGCAAGACATGAAAATATTTGAGTAGCGGATGATGTAAGCTTCTAGGAACCCGGTATTTTCGGTAAAAAGGTGTATTTACGTTCGCGACATGTTTGTAAAGCCGCGATATAAATTAATTTTTAATTTTAGCTGGTATTTAAATGTATGACGTTATCTGTACGCTCCGTAAATATTGATCTTGTATTTAGGAATGTATGAGTGGTTTACTTGATCATGCAAAATATATTTTGAACTTTACTACAGGCGTTTGTAGAAATAAATATTGCGTAGTAACAAAAAGACAACAAGATTATTCTATTTTTACTAATGTGATAATAAACATATCTCTTGTTTCTTTTATAATTGTTACTATTGTAATGATTTATTATTTCTATAAATAAACATATCACCGACAACTTATTTCCTATTACTGGGTCTACAACATTCTAATTTTCCGGGTTTTATTCCGATGAATCGTTTTGAATTTTGATTATAATATTTGAATAACTACACCAATTTCCCTATTTTTTGGCAATGTGAAGCTGGAACAACCAATTCGGCACAACTCAATGAAACTAAACGCGAAATGTAGTGCTCATTAATTACTAATTTATTACGCAAAAATAAAATTTATTACTATTACCATTACCGAGAAAAGGGTGGTTGTTCCAGCTTCTGAGTGAAGCTAGCACAACCCATTATTTTCATTTTTTTTTTAATGAAATATTTAGTACTTATTAATTACTAATTAATTACACTAATCTATAATTTATTACTATTACCATTATCGAGAAAAGGGTGGTTGTTCCAGCTTCTCAGTGAAGCTAGCACAACCCCATTATTTTTAATTTTTTTTTATGAAATATTTAGTACTCATTAATTACTAATTAATTACACTAATCTATAATTTATTACTATTACCATTACCGAGAAAAGGGTGGTTGTTCCAGCTTCTCAGTGAAGCTAGCACAACCCCATTATTTAAAATTTTTTTTAATGAAATTTTTAGTACTCATTAATTACTAATTAATTACACTAATCTATAATTTATTACTATTACCATTACCGAGAAATGGGTGGTTCTTCCAGCTTCTCAGTGAAGCTAGCACAACCCCATAGAAAAAGTATATATATACACCAATATTTAGTACTTATCAATTACTCATTAATTACACTAATCTAGAGTTTATTACATACAATTTAAAAACAGGTACTTGTTAAAATTAACAATTTTTAAGCGTTTTTCTGGAGTATCTGCTGCGCTTCGACCCGCTGAGCGAAGTGAGAGATTTTGGGTTCCCCTGTCCTGTAATTAGATTTTGGTATGTTGGAAAGTGTAAATTAGATAAAGAAATAAATAAACAAATACACACCGCATTTGTTGAAATATTATGTTTTGCCGGAATTTTCACACCAAATATGTTTATAGAATACTGTAATTAATAAATATCAAGTAGATTGTTGTAGTAAACAACAATACCTTCTCAAATCCAATATACCATTTTAGAAGGCTTATGTTGGAGTAATAAATCGTTACATAATAAATAAACACCGCATTTATTAAAATATTATATTTTCTAGCAGGTTTCACTACAAATCTGCATGTAGATACTGTAATTCATAAATATCAAGATGATACAATTCCTTTTAGAATATACCATTTTAGAACGGTTGTGCTGGAGTAATAAATAGTTACATAAAAAATAAACATCACAGTTATTAAAATATTATATTTTCTAGGAGGTTTTATTACAAATGTAACACGGTCGCTTGGCGGCTGTGTATTTTTGTAAATTTTTGTTAGTGTTGTACTCCAAATGTTAAGGAATGGATAGATTTATGGTGAAGGACGCACATTTTCTGCGACTTCAAGCTGTTTTCAAAAGACATAACTGTCCGTTTCCGTAAGTGATGCCCTCGGTGGACATCAATAGTTGGGTTATTTTCAGCATAGTTTGTACTTAGGGGATGAGAAGAGCCGGACAAACATAGGTTGAGAACTTCTGGATTTTTACTATTAAATAGTGTTTAGAAGTTCGAAATCTCTCTCTCTTGTTGTAATCGTCGACTGTAGTGGATGTCTTGACTGAATTGTCAGACATACCTTGGTATTTCTTAGTGAAATAACCAATTAGTTGTTTTACTGTGTGTAAAGGCTCTCTCATCGTGGTGTAAATTTGTAAGTAGTTTTTATTATATTCTGTGTGGATTAATATTGAAATGTAGATCGATGTAAAAAGGTTTTCAAAATTGTTTGTAAATAGAAAAGTAAGAATTTAGAGTTTATATAGAATCAAGTTACGCGTTGTAGTTTAATTGAATTATATAAATGTTTTTGATCGCGGTTGATTATTAAAATTTATATAATTTTGTTATTGTTGGAATATCGTGTTTGATTCAGCCCATCCTATTCCAACCCTTGTCTTTGTGACGTGGTAGCACAACGCGTAGGTAAAACTCTATTATTCTAACATTATTACCCTGCACCAATTTGACCATAATTGTAGTAAACCGCGTCTGTTATCATTATTAATCATTCCCTTGTCTGCTTCTATCACGGCAGACTTTAAATAAATAAATAAAGTGATAGTGGTGGCAGCGACTATCGTTACCCTTGTCTCGTGTAAAAGTTGTTCATTAATATAATTCGTGGATTACTTTTTGAGGCAAGTAAAAACTCATAAATTAAATCCCTTGAACGTCAGACGTACCTGTTACAGATTTGGTGGCAAAGCGCTGGGATCTAAATATTTTCTAAAACTAAACCCACTCAAACCAGTAAAGTCTTTAATTGTGGTCAAATTTGTTTAACTCTAATAATTTACTTTGTGTTGTTGTTACGAGTGCAGGTAGTTTTTGGGTCAGTAAAAACGGGAAAAGTCTCTAACGGTATTTTTTTTTGTATGGTCACCCTCGCAGTGTCGTTAACCCTAAAGCAGGTACTCGAAAAGAAAATTTGTAAAAGAGATAATAAAATAATTTTTGTAATTATTACGCGTTCATTGAAAATAAAGTAATTTAAATATTTAAATATGGCATTAAAATTAGAAACGGTTAGTAGTTTAGCTGGAGCGGTAAATAAAATTCCAGAATTTAGCGGCAATTCAGATATTAGCGTAGAAGAGTTTATTGATAAAGTCGATATATTTTTCAAAATTAGTAAACAACCGGAGAACAGACAAGTAGCAATTGCAAAATTATGTTTGGGTAAAGATGCTTTGGAATTTGTCAGGAATAATAGTATAATTAAAAATACAAATGATTGGTCAGTTTTTAAAAAGGAATTGTTAAATAGATATGTACAGAAACCACATTTTCTTACAGTAGAAAAAGAATTTGTAAATTGTTATCAATTAGAGACAGAAAGTATAATTGAATATGAAATAAAATTAAGATCACTTGCATATAAATTAGTAAATAATAGTGAAGATAAGACAGAACATGAATTTAATTGTAAATATGTAGAGAAACGGTTATATAATCAATTTTTAATAGGTCTGTTACCGCGGTTGCAACGCGATGTTATATTAAAAGATCCCAAAACATTAGTAGAAGCCATAGAAATAGCCAAAAGAGTAGAGACTGTAGAGAAATTAATGGAGAGTAGTTCAAGTTTAGATCGTAAATCAACATGTCATAAAAATATCGAAAATTCTCCAGAAAAAGGTGACCTGTGTGTTTTAAGTAGTAATAATGAAAATAGTAAAGTACATGAGTTAATAAATAAAGTAACGGAACTTCTACGTGAAGCCAGGAAAAATAAATCTACGTGTAAATACGCAATTAGGAATAGCGAAGATTCGGGTGTAGAAAGTGAAGATGAGACAATAGGACACATAACATTTAAAAATAAGTATCATAGTAAATTGTGCTTCCATTGTCAGAGATTTGGGCATATTTCAAAATTTTGTAAACAAGCGAAAAATAAAGTAAAGTACAAAATTTGTTATAATTGTCGTGAATATGGGCATATCGCGAGTAGTTGTTCACTTAGTGTGAAAAGTAAAATCAAAGAAAACAGTACACACGAGAGAGATGCTAAACAACAGTGCAAGAGAAATATCCCAGAACATACGGTCAGTGATGATAGTATGCGCGGGAAAAATAAGGCACAAACGACCGCATGGAGGAAAAGGCTTCATCAGGGAGAAGATGACCGCCAAAAGCTTAGTTCAGGGGCTGAGCTGAGCAACGCAGATGCTGGACGAGCCAACACCGCAAAACGTATTCAGAAGAAGGTGCGTTTTGTTGGTGTAGAGGAACCCGAAGACTTGGATGCGATTTCTGTGGTGAAATCAGAAGAAGAAGACCAGCACGCACACGACATCTTTGTGAACCGCGACAAGACGGTAGGTATGTGCACTGGTAATAAATATTACAAGGGTTTTGGTTCTGGGATAGGTAGCAACAGAAGTCGCAAGGAATATCGAGAGGAGCGAGCTGAAGTACCTGAAGACGTCAGGAAGGGCAAGCCGACACCATCCAAGGAGGAAGTGGAACAATGGCGGCCGCAATCGCAACCAGCAGGTATCCTAGCGGACTTCAAGAGGGCAGAGCTAGTCGAGTGGTGGAGAAACAGCAAGGTTTAGGCGCGAACTTCGTGCAACGAAAAGCGTCGAGGAATAAAATTCCAGGTAGCTCTTTAAATATATACTTAGTGTGAATGAGTAAAATTAAGAAGTTAAATTGAGGAAAATTAGAGTAATAAAATTGAGTTCTTTGTGATTTCGAAAATTAAATGCATGTTGTAAGAATGGTTGAAATCGATTACTCAGTGTTTCGATAAATCAAAATTATTATAAATATATTGTAAATTTGGCTGGAATGAAAGTACTGAGTCTGAGTGTACTCTTGAGTAGCGTTACTTGTTGGGACACATATCTGCCGGAGACATTTTGTTATAGTTGTTCTTTGTGAACACTCCTATGCTGCTGGATGGCGGATGCGTGGACGCGGGAAGGCTGGCGTCACCTCCAGGTCGAGTCACGACGGGCTAGGAGTTGAGGTGGAGTTCCAACAAGATCCCCATTGGACATTGGACATTCCAATTCAAAGAAGTGGATTCATCGTCCAACGCGGAAGTTAATAAATTATATTTCCTTCAGAAATGTAATTTATTTTAAGGGGAAAGGGAAAGTTGTAACACGGTCGCTTGGCGGCTGTGTATTTTTGTAAATTTTTGTTAGTGTTGTACTCCAAATGTTAAGGAATGGATAGATTTATGGTGAAGGACGCACATTTTCTGCGACTTCAAGCTGTTTTCAAAAGACATAACTGTCCGTTTCCGTAAGTGATGCCCTCGGTGGACATCAATAGTTGGGTTATTTTCAGCATAGTTTGTACTTAGGGGATGAGAAGAGCCGGACAAACATAGGTTGAGAACTTCTGGATTTTTACTATTAAATAGTGTTTAGAAGTTCGAAATCTCTCTCTCTTGTTGTAATCGTCGACTGTAGTGGATGTCTTGACTGAATTGTCAGACATACCTTGGTATTTCTTAGTGAAATAACCAATTAGTTGTTTTACTGTGTGTAAAGGCTCTCTCATCGTGGTGTAAATTTGTAAGTAGTTTTTATTATATTCTGTGTGGATTAATATTGAAATGTAGATCGATGTAAAAAGGTTTTCAAAATTGTTTGTAAATAGAAAAGTAAGAATTTAGAGTTTATATAGAATCAAGTTACGCGTTGTAGTTTAATTGAATTATATAAATGTTTTTGATCGCGGTTGATTATTAAAATTTATATAATTTTGTTATTGTTGGAATATCGTGTTTGATTCAGCCCATCCTATTCCAACCCTTGTCTTTGTGACGTGGTAGCACAACGCGTAGGTAAAACTCTATTATTCTAACATTATTACCCTGCACCAATTTGACCATAATTGTAGTAAACCGCGTCTGTTATCATTATTAATCATTCCCTTGTCTGCTTCTATCACGGCAGACTTTAAATAAATAAATAAAGTGATAGTGGTGGCAGCGACTATCGTTACCCTTGTTTCGTGTAAAAGTTGTTCATTAATATAATTCGTGGATTACTTTTGATGCAAGTAAAACTCATAAATTAAAACCCTTTTATGTCAGGTACTAGATTTCGTCTTAGACCCCCTGTACTTGTTACACAAATCTGCATGTAGGATATTGTAATTCATATATTTTAATATGATTGTTGCAGTGAAGAACAATACCTGTATAAAGATACCATATTAAAAGGGTTGTGCTGGAGTAATAAATTGTTACATAAAAATTAATCACCGCAGATTTGGTATATTATATTTTCTAGGCGTTTTCACTTCAAATCTGCATGTACGATACTATAATTAAAAAATATCACCATGATTGTTGTAGTGAACAACAATACCTGTTTAAATATACAATTTTAGAAGGGTTGTGCTAGAGTAATAAATTCTTACATAATAAATAAACATCGCAGTTACCAAATATTATATTTTCTATGAGATTTCACTACAAATCTGCATGTAGAATATTGGAATTAATAAATATCTCGATGATTGTTGTTGAGAACAACAATACCTGAATAAAGATACCATTTTTAGATGTGTTGTACTGGGGTAATATATTGTTACATAGAAATTTAATGCCGCAAATTTGAAATAATATATATTGTAGGTGTTTTCACTCCAAATCTGTGTGTCAGATACTGTAATTAATAAATATCAAAATGATTGTTGTTGTGAACAACAATATCTGTTTAAATATACCATTTTTGAAGAGTTGTGCTGGAGTAATAAATTGTTACATAATAAATAAACACTGCAGTTTTGAAAATATTATAATTTCTAGGGGTTTTCACCTCAAATCTGCGTTTAAGATACTATAATTAATAAATATCACGATGATTATTGTAGTGAACAACAATATCTGTTTGAATATCCCTATTCAGAAGGGTCTTGCTGGCGTAAGAAATTGTTACATAATTAATAAATACCGCGGTTAATTAAAATATTATATTTTCTAGGAGGTTTCACTACATATCTGCATGTAGGTTATTGTAATTAATAACTATGAAGATAATTGCTGTAGAAGACAACAATACCTGTTTTAATATATCTATTCAGAAGGGTTGTAGAGGCGTAATCAATTGTTACCTAATTAATAAATACCGCGGTTGTATAAAATATTATATTTTCTAAATGGTTTCACTACAAATCTGAATGTAGAATACTGTAATTAATAAATATGAAGGTGATTGGTGTAGTGAACAACAACACCTGTTTAAATATACCTATTTCGAAGGGTTGTGCTTGAGTAATAAATTGTTACATAGAAATTAAACACTAGAGAATTGAAATATTATATTTCCTAGGTGTTTTCACTCCAAATGTTTGTTTAGGATACTATAATTAATAAATATCACGATGATTATTTTAGTAAACAACAATACCTGTTTAAATATACCTATTCAGAATAGTTGTGCTGGAGTAATAAATTGTTACCTAATTAATAAGTACCGCGGTTAATTAAAATATTATATTTTCTAAAAGGTTTCACTACAAATCTGAATGTAGTATACTGTAATTAATAAATATCAAGATGATTGTTGTAGTGAACAACAATACCTGTTTAAATAGACCTATTTAGAAGGGTTGTTCTGGAGTAATAAATTGTATTGTTGTTCACTACAACAATCACCTTGATATTTATTAATTAGAGTATCCTAAACCTTTTAGAAAATATAATATTTTAATCAACCACGGTATTTATTAATTAGGTAACAATTTATTACGCCAGCACAACCCTTCTGAATAGGTATATTTAAACAGGTATTGTTGTTCACCATAATAATCTTCGTGATATATATTGATTATAGTATCCTAAACAAAGATTTGGAGTGAAAACGCCTAGAAAATATAATATTTCAATTCTGTAGTGTTTAATTTCTATGTAACAATTTATTACTCTAGCAGAACCCTTCTAAATCGGTATATTTAAACAGGTATTGTTGCTCACTACAACAATCATCTTGATTTTTATTAATTACAGTATCCTACATTCAGATTTGTAGTGAAACCTTTTAGAAAATTTAATATTTTAATTAACCGCGGTATTTATTAATAATGTAACAATTTATTACGCAAGCACAACCCTTCTAAAATGGTATATTTAAACAGGTATTGTTGTTCAATACAACAATCATCTTGATTTTTATTAATTACAGTATCCTACATTCAGATTTGAAGTGAAACCTTTTAGAAAATATAATATTTTAATCAACCGCGGTATTTATTAATTATGTAACAATTTATTACGCCAACACAACCCTTCTGAGTAGGTATATTTAAACAGGTATTGTTGTTCACTACAATAATCATCGTGATATTTATTAATTATAGTATCCTAATCAAAGATTTGGAGTGAAAATGCCTAGAAAATATAATATTTCAATTCTGTAGTGTTTAATTTCCATGTAACAATTTATTACTCCAGCACAACCCTTCTAAATAGGTATATTTAAACAGGTATTGTTATTCAGTACAACAATCATCTTGATTTTTATTAATTACAGTATCCTACATTCAGATTTGCAGTGAAATCTTTTAGAAAATTTAATATTTTAATTAACCGCGGTATTTATTAATTATGTAACAATTTATTACGCCAGCACAACCCTTCTAAAATGGTATATTTAAAAAGGTATTGTTGTTCACTATAACAATCATCTTGATATTTATTAATTACAGTATCCTAAATACAGATTTGTAGTAAAACCTTATAGAAAATATAATATTATAATCAACAGCCGGTATTTATCAATTAGGTAACAATTTATTACGCCATCACAACCCTTCTGAATAGGTATATTTAAACAGGTATTGTTGTTCACTAAAACAATCATCTTGATTTTTATTAATTACAGTATCCTACATTCAGATTTGAAGTGAAACCTTTTAGAAAATATTATATTTTAATCAACCGCGGTATTTACTAATTAGGTAACAATTTATTATGCCAGCACAACACTTCTGAATAGGTATATTTAAACAGGTATTGTTGTTCACTACAATAATCATCGTGATATTTATTAATTATAGTATCCTAATCAAAGATTTGGAGTGAAAATGCCTAGAAAATATAATATTTCAATTCTGTAGTGTTTAATTTCTATGTAACAATTTATTACGCCAGCACAACCCTACTGAATAGATATATTTAAACAGGTATTGTTGTCTACTACAACAATTATCTTGATAGTTATTAATTACAATAACCTACATGCAGATATGTAGTGAAACCTCCTAGAAAATATAATATTTTAATTAACCGGGGTATTTATTAAATATGTAACAATTTATTACGCCAGCACAACCCTTCTGAATAGGGTTATTCAAACAGATATTGTTGTTTAATATCTTAAACGCAGATTTGTAGTGAAAACGCCTAGAAAATATAATATTTTCAAAACTGCTGTGTTTATTTATTATGTAACAATGGATTAATCTAGCACAACTCTTCAAAGATGGTATATTTGATTTGAGAAAGTATTGTTGTTTACTACAACAATCTACTTGATATTTATTAATTACAGTATCCTACAAACATATTTGGTGTGAAAATTCCGGCAAAACATAATATTTCAATAAATGCGGTGTGTATTTGTTTATTTATTTCTTTATCTAATTTACACTTTCCAACAGACCAAAATCTAATTACAGGACAGGGGAACCCAAGATCTCTCACTTCTCTCAGCGGGTCGAAGCGCACTAACCAATTAAGCCACTACTACTTGTAGCAGATACTCCAGAAAAACGCTTAAAAATTGTTAATTTTAACAAGTACCTGTTTTTAAATTGTATGTAATAAACTCTAGATTAGTGTAATTAATTAGTAATTGATGAGTAGTAAATAATGGTGTATATATATACTTTTTCTATGGGGTTGTGCTTCACTGAGAAGCTGGAACAACCACCCTTTTCTTGGTAATGGTAATAGTAATAAATTATAGATTAGTGTAATTAATTAGTAATTAATGAGTACTAAATATTTCATTAAAAAAATTAAAAATAATGGGGTTGTGCTAGCTTCACTGAGAAGCTGGAACAACCACCCTTTTCTCGGTAATGGTAATAGTAATAAATTATAGATTAGTGTAATTAATTAGTAATTAATGAGTACTAAATATTTCATTAAAAAAAAATTTAAAATAATGGGTTGTGCTAGCTTCACTCAGAAGCTGGAACAACCATCCTTTTCTCGGTAATGGTAATAGTAATAAATTTTATTTTTGCGTAATAAATTAGTAATTAATGAGTACTACATTTCGCGTTTAGTTTCATTGAGTTGTGCCGAAGTGGTTGTTCCAGCTTCACATTGCCCTATTTTTTCGGTGTTGTTGCACATTTTGTTTTCGTTTATGAAATAAAATATTTATATTGCTTTTAAAACAATTAAAAATTGTAATAATACTAAGGCCCAGTTGTACCAACAAAGCAATTTTAAACTACACTTAAATAAAAAAATGCTAATCGAAATTTTGACAGCAATATTAAATAGTTCATTTGACGTAAGGGAAATTTTAAATTCAAGTAATATTGGTGCAACCAATCCTAATAGATATTTTTTAAAATTAAATAAAAAAAATAAAATCTGATGTGGCCAGTACATAACCTTTCACCTGTCCTCTTTTCACTTTTTATTAATATTTATTAATATTTATTAATTCTTACTCGTAAAATTATATGAAATGTCAAAACATAAAAAAACAAATCAAGTTGGTGAATTAAAACAATTGATGATCTAAGGATCACTTGATTCTTCTGGTACAAAATATAAGTACTTAAGGAAGAGAAAGACTGAATAATTAATTTAGTTTAACAATTCATTATACATTTAAAGAGTTTCTATTGAAATGTATGCAATAAGTTTCGTTTATGCGAAAATGTATTTTTTGTGTTTTTTATGTTATATTGTTTTTGAATGGGGTAATATTAAAGTAACCTGTATACAATCGAATAAGAATGATATGATGAAATGAAAGACGGGATTCGAACTCAGAATACGTTGCGAAATCTGATCCAAAAACATTAGCCTAATGGTATTTACGTTATTGATATTATTAGATCAAAATCGTAGCGAATGAGTAAATAAAGTTATGAATAAATAATAAGCCAATGTATAAAATAATTATAAAATTAGCATAACACAAATGCCGCTTGTACTTTTATTTAGTTTTGATAACCACATTGAGATCATTCCAATTGCGTAAATATCAAATACTCCACATACCAAATTGTAATAACATATAACAGATGCTTCCCAAAATACTCTGCACTCTTTATCATAAACTGTGTTTCGCTAAAATTACTGGCGCCGCGCAGCTGTCGGCCCACCTGGCCCCCCCACTCCCGCCGCCGCTGGCGCCCTTACCTTAATGTCAACGAACGGCGCAACGAAAAATTCCCAAAGGGCAGAAAAATGTCAACACCGACAAAGGCTTGCTTTTTTATACAGGTGTTGCCAATTTGAATGGGGTCATCCTACATTTTGTTTTTGTTTTATTTTTTCGAAAATCTATTGGCTGCAATACCGTATTTTTTTAACGTAATACATGGGATTTGTCATATCCATGATTACGATTTAATATTTGGTTGACTGCAAAGGGCATAAAAATGTTAATGCCGACAAAGGCTTGCTTTTTTTATACAGGTGGTGCCAATTTGAATGGGGTCATCACACATTTTGTTTTATTTTTCCGCAAAATATGTGATACATGGGATTTATCATATCCATGGTTACGATTTGATATTTTTTAGACAGCAATGTATATATTTACTTGTCTCATTTTGAATGAAACATAGGGAACGAATTTTACATTTGGTTTTTGGATTTAGTGACAGGCCGAGTGCAACAACAATTTTAAGAATCATTAATAACTTTTGAGGCAATTGTAGAATAGTATCTAGTTGTGCACCTCCCTTTTTCATTGCAATTGGCAGTGCCAAAAGGGCACTTTACTCGTAGTGTTTTTTTTGCATAACTCATAAACGATTAACCGTAGAATGTTGAAATTTTATTTATGCATAGTTACTATAACATCCAGTTATGCACCTCAATATTTTGTTCCAATCGACCTTTTCAAAGGGCAGATTATTTTTGGCAGAAAGTTTAAAAATATGAAACGAATGGAAGTTGAAGAATGAATAGCCGTTGAATGATTTCACTTCCAAATGAAATAAGGTTAAATAAAGTTTTAGTTTTAATTTTATGTTTTAATTGCAATACAGATGTGCTGTTTCTTGCTATGTTTTAAATTTTCGTTTTTATTTTATTTCATTTCTAGAATAAGGTTATTAAAATATTCCATTTGAACACTATATATATTGGTTTATAGGATGAACCTACCATCGTGATCTATTTTGTTTTTATTCTGTTCGTTTTGTATTAAAATCACAACTGCAGCAATACCACAATTTCTTCTTTTATATTCTATTTTGGTTGTTATTAATATTTATTTATGGCATACAATATCACTTTTCTTTATATTTTCGGAGACTTAGATTTGACATTTTGTGACAGCTGACAGTTTTAATTTTTAGTTTTAAAATTAAGTATGGAGTTTGCATACTCTTGCAACAAAAACATAAAAATAAAATTTAAATTAAAACATAAAATTAAAATGAAAACAGTAGGTGGAAAGATAGTTTACCCTTATTCAACTGGATATAACCTTAGTTTAAAAAGGAAAGCGTCTTAACCTCAAACGTCAAAATGGAACAAATGAAGGCAAAGACAAACATACCCGGCAGCATATTGGATCATTGTTTTATAAATAAATAGAAAAGTTGCACAATATCGCATTCCAGCGCATACTTGATCCGGCTAGCATCAATCAAAACGAATTATAATCATTATGCTAAGTAAACATCATCATTTATTATAACTCTTTACGAGGATAATTGTCCTATTATACCAGCCGCAATTAAAACCATATAAATAATATCTCACACAATGTTCTATTCTTCACACATTTTTTTTTATATCATAATGATAAAACATACATTACACTTTGAATACGTAACACGTTATATAAATGATACTTTACTCACGAGTTTACAATCAAGAACATACTACACTTTTATATTTATAGAGGTAAAAATATTGCAAATGCGAAGAATATTAAATAGAGTAGATGTTTCTTACTTTTAAGATGAGTCTCGTTAAATAAAGATTCTGAAGATGTTCTCTTACCTGTAACAAAAAATAAATAATTAGAAAAAAAATCAAACTTAACATATGATAAATTTATTATGCCTTAGAAATTATTCTAGATTTATTTTAAAACAATTATATTCTGTATTTAGCATCTTCATCAACAAATGTTTGACAAATAAATAACAAAAAAATATGCTGTAACCACCACACAATAGATCGTCACAAAATTATTTATTTATTTTTATTAAACAATAGTTATTTATATATCAAGGGACTAAAGTATGAACCATGTTAATAATAAAAATACTTTAGTCCTTAGATATACATTATATTTTTTCCAAAATTGGTAAATTATTAATTAAAAACATAAATAAATAGCATTATGTGTTTGTAAAACGTCAGCTAGCTATTGAGACGGGGATGGCTGTGATAACAAACATACTGTCAAAGTGTTAAATATTTCTTTATGATTTTCAATTATATTTACACCTGCTTAGACGTCGTCTGCATGAAATCAGATAAATTATTATCAAATGTAAATAATATCCAAATTCACTAATAATATTATAGAACGACAAGTTTGTTATTTTTGGTAGTGCTGAAATGAACTGCAAAAATATGATACTATTAAAATATAGGTTAATTCAGTTTGACAGATAAGTCCGTAAAGTTAAATTTTGACATAAGAGTCTGTAAAGTTTTACTTTAGCTACTACTTTGGCTACCTTCGCGGTGTGATATCGTGTACTTTAGTATCGATTTCAAAAAAAAATTATAATCATGATTTTTGTGATCTACTGGTCATTCAACCCATCACAAACCCTAGTTGTTTGCATTTTAATGGTGCAGGTATAATCCAACTGGTGTATACTTGTGCGTAACTTGTTAGAAGGTGTGTCGCAAATCGCAATGGCGTGAGCCGATGATGTATCACCGTCGAACACGGCACAAGATTCAACGACGTCTGTGGACGCCGGCGCCATATCCTGGCTATATATACCTCAAGGACTCCAGAACCAGGAATGTTGTATGCAGGAAGGATAACCGTGTTTACTCATAGCTGGAATATTTTTCCACAATCGAAATCAAATCGATGTCACGCCAAGAGTAAATATTATTAATTTTGATATGGTACAACTCGTCTTTATCTAGAATGCGTTGATAACAACCGAACATCAGTTGGTGACTCACCCTTCGGCGATAGGCTAATAAGTCTCACTATCGTTTGTTCGTTACTTTGCTCCAGAGGTCACCAAGGTTACCATTAAATAAATATAAATTATGTGTAAATGATAGTAGAATTGAATATTATCGTTATTAACAGTTCATTTTGTTGTTTTTACACTAGGAATTAAAAATTACTTCAATTCACTATACCACCCATCAATTATTGTATACCAAATAAATTTTTACTTCCGGTTAACCAATTTTTGCCAAATATTTAACAATTTGTATCATCATGTTAGATGCTCAAATATTTATTAAAATTAGTGCGGCCGTCTAGACAAGATTAGAACTAAGTCTAAGTCTAGATTAAAAAGTCTTGTCTAGATGTCAAGACTTTAGATTATTTCAATTATTTATTGAATTTAAGGACAAAAAAATAATATAAAGGTACTTACTATAGATAAATAATGACTTACTTTTTATTAGTAAGTTGAAACATACGCGTTCAAGTAATTGAACTAGAAAAAGTATGTAATCGCTACAATAGTAGCTTTTTATTGAAAAATAGTAATTTTTGAAGAAAAATGCTAGAATTTACAGCTAGAGCATAGTAAAATGTACCGTACCTACAGTTACATATTATTTAAAGTGGCTTAGCTATGCCTGCACCTAAAAGTACATGTACCTAAGGTATCAAATTATATTACCCAGCTATTCATACATTTGAAATTACAGATCGGCAAACATCAAGCTAAAAATAGTCAAACATATTGTAAAGCCCTTAATTCGTAGACTTCTATAAAACATAGAAACGTAAAAATCGGTATAATTACTATATAATTTTTATTAAATACATTTTATGTTTAGACTTCATAAGATAAACATCTAAATTATTCTGATTGTGTTTTATATTTGATTTGTTTCCAATTTCAATTCTCCTTTATTTTCATAATTTGGTAGCGACTGATCCCGTTATACTACTTCTGACACATCACTACTATAGGCATTATTTGTCGAGTGAAATAAACAAGAAGTTTGTTACGCGAGCCGAGTAAACAAGCTGCTTATACGATGTAAGAAATGATGTAGTTGTGCGGTTACATATTAGGCATTGATTGGCCGATCGGTTCGGTGTTTACCGCGGCGCGGACAGACGGAGTGCAGGCGTCGCTCGCGGACGCCTCGCGTCAAATTCGATGTATTTTGAGCCGCCTGGCGCCGATACTCTAATTATAAAGTTACGTGCCTACTGCACAACCGACTTCATTGCCCGATTTTTATTACTCCAGAGGTGGCAAAGTTCAACAACTTACTTATGGCCCACCACAAACTATAAATAATACATATACCTAATCTCCAACTCAATTATAACTGCTAATTACAATTACAACTTGAAATTGAAAATTAAAAATAGAATTCAAAGCAAAATTAATAGTTTTTTAATATAGAGAAAATATTAACCGATCACGCTAAGAAAGATTTAGTAAACATTCCAATTTTGATATTTCGATGTCTACAATTAAAAATTAAAAAAATGTAATAATAATAATTTTGTCAACAATTTATATTACTGGAAAATAAGAAAGAGCGAACTTAGAAAACACCAAAATTTATGTACTTGTAACTTTACTGATGTATAATGGAATGACTTAATTTTTAATACAATAAAATAGTGTCTTTAGTCGAGAAATATTTATGATTAATTTAATAACAGAAAAAAGGCAGGAGACTTTTTCAATGGAAGTCATCTTGAGAATTTATCTTGTTTTCATGACAACAAACTGCACCGCAGAAAGATCATTCTCAAAATTAACATTAAAAAATAGGCTAAAACTATTATGATCAAACAACACCTAAAACATCATCATATACTTTTGAGCATCAACAATGATTAAAGGAAGATATAGTATATTTAAAAAAAAAAAGCAAGAAAAGTGCCAAAACTAAATTTGATTCTTATTAATATAGATAGAATTGGTTTTATTCAACTGGATAATTAGTAACTATGAAAAAACTTTTGAAATAGCACTCAATTAATAAAATACACTACACTGGTAGTTACTCCACTGGTCTTTGCAATATTTTCACGTAGGTAATATCTACGGATGTTCACAGTTAATATTTAATAGAAGGTTTTTTGTAAAATTAGCAAAATTTCGGAAATCCCATACCCATATATAAGTGTACTATACGTAAAATGATTAGGTATACGGATATTATGTTTATCTGTATTGGATGTGTTGCGGTTGCATAAGAGCGTTGTGCATTGTGCACGTTGTCCACACATACGGGCAGAGTGCGGGGCTGTATCGCGAGTGGCGGCCAGAGATAAAACACCAATTAACCAGGCGCCAGTCTCCCAAACACGTACGCCACCTGTTTTGTCATTTCGGGGGCCAGGGCCGTACTCAGCCGCACCGAACACAAACGCAAACCGTACTACTTCACATTCTTTCAATTTAACATAATCAGGCTCAGTTTTGACTATAGACCCAATAAACAATAAATCAAATTTCATTACTCTTGAAAATATGCGCTGTACATGATAAACGAGCAACGGTGCTTCACTTGGTTAGCGTGCGCCACACCGAACACAAGCGCAAACCATACTACATTACATTCTTTCAATTTAACTTAATCAGTCACTCGTTTTGACTACAGACCCAATAAACAACAAATCAAATTTCATTACCCTTGCAAATGTGTGCGCTGTACATGTTAAACGGGCAACGGTGATTCACTTGGTTAGTGCCATTTTTATAATAACTATATCGTTGTATCCGAGTGGTGGTTTAGAACCTATAAACTGTATACAAATAATAATGAAACGTATCACGAAACTCGTACCTAAAATATATATATAGGTAAATATTTTTTCTACTCCGTACTGTACATGTTTATTTTTTGTACGCTTAACAGAATGGATACGTAGCTTATATCCACCCTAAAGATTTTTTTTTATTCTTTCGAAAATGAAAAAGAAAATCTAAAATACCTAATCAAATCTACACAATTATTTCATAAAATGTTTGACACTGAATTTTCCCCAATTCTCTACGCGCTACGCAAATGTTTTAAATGTTCGTTTATGTGATTATAATTTTAACTATGTGAATACCTAAATATTATTGTATTCTCTTCGTATTAGTAATAGAAAAAGTATACTGTACAACTCGAGTAGAATGCTTATACGAGCATCATATCCACTCTTGTTGTACAATACAGTTATTTATGCAATTCGTGTGTAAACTAAGTATTTTATAGTCTAGTGCTAAAATTATAGCACGAGATAAACACACTACGTTTAAATACTAATCGATGGGCTAATAAAATTGTCTTTCAGAGATTAAAATATTAATTACAATTTTATGTATGATCTATGTACGACTTAAGGCAAAATTACAAAAGTACACCAATTTTCAATTTAATTCAATTCAACTAATACAAATTCTAAACAAAATAAAACTCTTTTTCTTAAAAGAAATAAAGTTATTATTTCTGTGCTTCAAAACATATTTATTTTTGCATATTCAATTTGCAGAATTAATTGATAATAAATTTAAAGTAAATAAATCTTAATATTTAGATTAGTTATTAATATATGCATAATCTAAATAGGTATATAGGTTAAACGAGTATCAATTATTTTGCAACAAGACAAAAAAGTGCCACATATGACATAAATTTATGAATGAATTTATCACAGGCTATAATATGTAAACACGATATATTTAATTAGATTTTTTATTATCAAAGGCCATTATTTGTTGGGCATTATTGAACGTTGTTTACCATAAAAAAATGTGAGCAATGCGAAATTTTTGTTTTTGAGTAAATTTATAACTCCTTTAAAAAGCGACAGTTTACCAAGTAAACGGTAGTGAAAAACAATTTTACTTGTCAAATAAAGATAAATAAAAAAACACATTTTTAAATAATACATTTGCTTATCTGTCATTCACATTAATTTGCGCAATATATACTAAAATTATTATTAAAAACAAAATTTTTTGTTGCAGAAACGGAGTTTGAGGAAATACTGCGTGGTGAGTTTAAAATAGTTTTAAATTTCCCTGAATCCGACCCTGTAATGGCGCCATTCCACATATAGCATTATCCTCAGCTGGCGACAGTCAGCCAGCCGTCTGACAAACATCAGATGCGTTTTAAATTTTCACATTTCACTTGCCCCCCCGCCCGTTGCTGCCTACGCCACTGGGCCGGTAATGTAGACAAAGCCCGGCCGGTAAGGCAGTTCAGGATGACGAGTTCCACGAATTTCACTTGTTACAGTGAAATTTAGAGGAGATAAACAGATATAATTGTGGGATTGGTGGCTAGAGAAATATTAGCGGTAGATTTGGGGATGGGTGACATTTCCAGGTAATGGTTTAAATTTATTACTTGTTGATGTGGTGATTGTTTTATTGGCGTGGCAGAAGGGCGCCAAGATGTAAGGGGCGCCGTACCTCCAACATAAATAAGTATAAAAGAATGGAAAAAGAAAATTTTTGGAAGTTATTTCTAAAAATTAAAAACTGTAAATTTTACATTTTCTCCTATATTTATCTAGTTATGTACATATAGTTATCTATGTCTATTTTTGTCTCAATTGTTTGATATCCTCATACTGGGAGGATTATTTATAAAATCCTTTCAAGAGTTACACATGATATACCTGTATATATAATTTCGGCGTAATTTACGAATTGTCAATTTAAAAAAAAAATGTCTAAAAAGGGGCAGCCATTTTAAAAGTTGCGGAAGGGCGACACATGCCCTACTACCGGTCCTATTGAATATTACTTGGTAAAGTAGGTTATGTATGTAGTAACAACAGGGGAAGTAATTCCCAAAGTCGTTGATGGTGAAATTTTTCGTAAACCCAAAAAGATTTGAAAATATCGAATTTTTGGCTTGAAAATTTTCAAATTTTACAAAATTTTATTTGTTATATTTTTTGAAGAATAAGCTACGCTGACACCAAATTTACAAACAGAATTTAATTATCTCTTTTCGTTTCGGAGATATGTACTCTCAAAGTTGTACCTCAAAAAAGTGTGTTTTTTGAGTATATTCCAAAAATGAGTACAGATATAATCTCAACTACTTTACCACTCGATTCTACGGAAAAAGTTATATAAAGAAATGTTTTGCCCACATATACGTTCTTTGGAACGATTAGGGGGAAAATAAGAAAAACGAAAAAACCTAAATCTCAATTTTTCGTCTCGAAATTTTTTATCTCCAAATTTTTTCATTTTTCGGGTTTAAGTAGATATTGATGCGCTGATTCCAAATTTTCAAACAGAATTCAATTATCTCTTCCCTTTCTCGAAATATTTGAGTTCAAAGTTATACCTAAAAATTCAGGTTTTTTAGGTATACCCTAAAAATGATTAGGTTTATGGTTTCGGCGACCTTACCAATCGATTCTACGGGTAAAATTACATAAGTGTACCAATTTTCAGATTTTTATCTCAATAGATAGAATTTCTAGAAGGAAAAAACTGAAAGTAGCCAAAAATCGCAAAAATTGCCTGATGCACCCCTTACGATTTTTCTCGATTTTTGCCATTTTCGTTTTTTCGCTCTAAAAATTGTATCCGTTGGTATAAAAATCTAAAAATTGGTATACTTATGTAATTTTGCCCGTAGAATCGATTGATGAGGTCGCCGAATTCGTAAACCTAACCCTTAAAGAATTATACCTAAAAAACCTGTTTTTTTAGGTATTGCCAAAACTCAGTTTGAATTCCAATATCTCGAGAACGGGAAGAGATAATTCAATTCGGTTTGAAAATTTGAAATCAGCGCGTCGAGATCTATCAATGGACACTATTAAACAAAGTAAAAATTTTGGGCACAAAAATGATTATTTTTGGGATATTTCGCGTTTGTCAACACAATTTTTGGTTTAATACTGTTGTTTGATTTATTTGAACTCTACACATCTTTGATATGGGGTTATAGGTTTTGAATATATAAAAGATAAAAAAACGGCAGAATAAAATCGAAAAGCCGTAATAGGATAGTAGATTTTCAAATCAGCGCATCCAGAACAACTTCTAATTTATATTCTTAAACTGTTTTATTGGTTACCCTGTATTACAATACTGGCGGAAGATAATATGTGTTGGACCCAGAAGATTTTTCTCTTGTAAGAATAACTAAGTCATGTTTTCTCCCAAACGAATATGACTTTAAATAAATAGAAGATTAATAACACTTGATTTTCCGCAGTTACTTATTTTAATAAATAACTGTAGAAAATAAAGTATTATTAATCTTCTATTTATTTATTGTTAACATGTTCCATCTAGAACCGACTACAAACACACTTTCTATAGACTGTGACTTTTGTCTAATTTAATGCTGAAGCAGTTTAATTGATCACCCTGTATTACTATGTAATGTGTTGGACACTTTGACTTGTTCCCTTGTATAGTCTTTTTCACGAAAATGTGATCGTACGTCATACCTAGTAATAAAATTGTAGCCAAAACAGCAATGTTACTATCCCTAGCTTATACCCAGTAAAATACACGGAACTTAGTGTCTTTTACTAACAAATGGTTGGTATTCCTGTACAACGTTGCCATTCTCGAAATGTCAAAAAATAATATTATTTTTGAAAAATGTCAAAAAATCAAGCAAAAAATTTAGGAAGTTGTGCACAGAATATGGTGAATTCTGTAATAAGGTATTTCGAACAAGAACGTGACAAACGAAGATACAGAGGGGGATGCTGAATAAATTTAATTTATTTCATGTAAATAATTCAATATGGTATATACACACATGGTATACTATGCAACCATCAACACTTGAATGTACCCTATAAATACTTGGCAACGTTGCATCAGGGAACATTATGACGTACGATCACATTTTCGTGAAAAAGACTATAAGAACAACTAAGTCATGTTTTCCCACAAACGGATGTGATTCTGGTCGGTAGCCATTCGTACCGTCCTACTAATTGCTGAGTAAATACTCTCAGCCTCAGCCGAGAGGAGAAATGAATGTGTTTTAGTGTATTGTGTTAGGAAGTGTGTGCGGTGTACACAGTACAGTTACTTCAGGTGTTAATGGACGCAGGCATCGCCAATGTTTACCAAACAGAGACGAACGCTCCATTCTTCCACGACAATGCCTTACCTACATTCGCTCTATTTGGAGCACATCTATTCATAGACCATACACTCTACTTTAGATTATTACATACATTACAAAATTAATATCATTTATTGATACATGATAATTCAACTTCAAAAGTTAGCCAAAAAGAAAAAACAATTTGATCGTTTGACACCAGATAAAACGGAATTACAATCTAGAATTAGTTTTTTTTAATGTTGCGTATTTCCCTAAATTGATTCGAAAACCTAATTTTTTCTACGATCACTATGGAAAGTAGCACTTTTCTCGCAATTTATAAAGCTTCAAAGTTGCCTATTTCCCACAATCGTGAGTTAAAATGTGATAAATCATTTCTCACAGTATTTGTCTGCACATGTACAGTGTGGGAAATATCATTTCTCATAGTAATTGCCAACAATGCGCATGCGTTAAGGTACTCTTTGTAAGGTTGCCTGCGCTATATTGTTTTTTAGGTGAAAAAGCTTTCGTACATGTATTTCTGTTCTGTAACCGTTTAGCAGTGCAATCGTAAAAAAAGTTTTCGGTTTGAGTGTCTGATTATAGCTGTCGCAGATGTAGGTTTTAAGACATCTAACGCCTAATATAGTTCATTACATCCGTGGTTTATTTAATAGTTTACCGGTTTCAAAGAATGGAGATGTTATAAATTAATATTATTTTTTCTAATTTTGACATATAAAGTGTCACTTTATAAAAATAATTGACGTTTCAAAACGTTAAACTTATCATAACCAGTTAGAAAATAAAAAATTTTAATCACTGAGTGAGTGAAAATTATAAAAAATCTTGTTTGAATCATTTTAGAAATCCAATATATTTAAGTCTATTTGCTGTTTCTTTTTTGACAAAAAGTCAAATCTGTAAGCTTACGGCCAGGTTTTTGTCACAGAATTGCCATTTGGATCGTAAGCGTTATAGATCTTACAGATCTTACAGATGTGAACAGAATCGATCCATTAATTACCCAGCTTACTTTTGTCCATGTAAAAAAAGCTTAATATCCTGAAACCAGTAAATGATTTTCTTTCAAATTTACATTAATTTTTACAATTATAACTTTTTTTTTAAGCTAATAAATAATTTTGGAAATCGAATATAAGGTTGTCGCGAATTATTACTGGCTAATAAAAATTCTAATAGCTCTACTGTAGACGAGACCATAAACGCTACAATTTTACACGATGAGCAGATATAAAAATCCTGACTCCAACACTGCGCGAATACCACTTCACTGTAACTCCACCAGCACTAACTCATTCTCCAAACAATCGTACATCTCTATCGCGGCCCTGGGTTCACTTGTCACCGGGTAAACAGCCATAAGGCCGTTTGAAGGACAGGAGCGCTGCCTATGTGAGTAATGTGAGCTAAGGTGTGTCCCAGTATTGTGCCGTACGGGTATTGTTTGTTGAACCGAGCGTGGGTCGCGTACTTGTGAAGGCGGGGAAAGGTTGTCCAGAGTAGCTGCTTCACAGAAGCGCCGATATGTTTAAATGGACCAAACAATTAAATAGAATACACGCATGTTATCATGAATGGATTTCTTTTAAATGTTTCTTCAATGTTTAGTAAACTAGAAACAAATGACCCCAAATAGCAGTGATAATATAGTGTGAGATCTGGGGTTTAACTTCCAACTACAGAATAGTTATATACAGAAGCGACAGTAAGACAGAGAAAATTAGAGAGAGGTGGGGATTGCCAACAAATTTAAAGGGCTCATCGTTTCAAATCCCAAAGTTTCCTCACATTTTCCTGCCTCAAGTTTCTCTTTTTATCAATCATGAACGCACCTACGAAATATTAAATAAGAGTACAATAATAAAAATGTAAAAATACAAAAATCGATTACAAACAAGCAACAAATATGTTATCACTTTCATAAAAATTAGGAAAAATAATTAACAAAAATAAATTATTATACACTTTGTCGATGTCCATGTATACGATGATACTGGCTGATTTAAAGTTGTACTTGTTAAATAATTGTTTAAAAATACATTAATGTGCATAGTTATAATATTACACATACTTTAAAGTAAAGTAAAAGTAATGTACAATTCAACGACTAGTTACAATTTTTATTATCTCAATTTTCCAATGTCTAATCGTATGTGATTTAGCTTTTCTTTTTGCCTTTTTATTACTTCGTCCAAAACAAGAGAAAATAAGAGCAGACTCAGTATACATCCTTGTTTTACTCCTAATGTTATTTCAAAAGATTCTGGCTCTGCATGTCTCATTCTTACATAGTTTGTTGTATCTTCATATATGCTCTGTGTTTCTTTTATTAGGCTATTATGTATTCCTGTTCTTCAAAGTTTTATAGATATATTCTCTATTGATTTTATCAAAGCTTTTTTCTAGTCGGTGAAACATTATTATTATTATTAATGTTAAAAGGAAAAGCTAATATAGTAAACAATTGAAGAATTAGTTTATTATTTTAAAATATTTGTACAAATAATTTTGCAGAAAGAAATTTTACAATGAGAAATAATTTAGATACGTGTGTGTCCGAGTGTAGAGAAAAAGCAGTTATTTATGTGATTTTTAGTGGCGTGTTTTTGTTATGCATATGACACTCATTAAACTTGGAATGCAATGCGGTGCATTTGAATACGCGGTATGTTGTTTTTTGTTGGCAAGTTAGATTTGCATTTGTTATAATTGTAAACAATTTGTTTGTTTTGATGAGCTGTTATCATTCGTATCTTCAATCGACCCACCAACACATATCAGCGCTTATAAATAGACTTCAATCGCAAAAAACACATCGTATTTTTCATCTCATGTTACGTTCATTAATCATACAAGTTACATCTTTACGCAGATAAGATAAGATCGGAGTCGGTGGGTCACAAGGTTGGAGGTTGCTGATCAGACCACCTCAATTCGAACCTCTTTCATCATTCTGTGTCTGTAACGTACTCATATGAATTAATGAGTATATTGTGTACATGTACAGAAATATAGTAAAATGTTGAAGTTGAATTGTAAAGACCTTGATACGAGCTTATTCATGATCACTTTACTTCCCTTTCCATGGAAGGGAGGTAAAAATCGGTCAGAGAATGACGGAATGATAATTTTCTCTTATCATTATTAGCAATTAAATGTTTTGGAGACGGAATATGTGACGTCAGCATGGTAGGATCGTAGAAGAAGACAGGTAGACTGTATCTTTTGCTTCTAGCCTCTCTGTCTTCTTTCACGATTGTACCTTGCTGACTTCACAACATTCCTTCCCCAAATTACTACGAATAATGAATCATTTTAAAAAAGTACGGGTATCTTATTTTATGACTACTACATATACGAGGTGTGTAAATTAAGTAATAAGACTGGCAACACAACAAAACTTGAAGGGAAAGCAGATGAACATATTATATGTCTTTAGTAGGAATTTGAACTCGCTAGAGTCATTTGGTTATCCGTAGCGATTTTTTCCGTGACACTGTTTTTCTAGTGCGTTATAAAAATGAGTAACGTCAATTTCAAACAATGGTGTGCTGTCAGGTTTTGCTTCAGACTTGAACACAGTGCAATGCAAATTTTTACAAAACTTAAGTGTTTTTTGGTAGTTTTAAGTATTTTCAGAAGGAAAAGAGTCGATTGAAGATGACACCACAGTATAAGAATATTTACACAGTAGCGACACTTCGAATATTTTGTGATCCCAAATTTCCAGTAGGCGTGTCTAGCTGCGCTACTGGGAAGATGGCCGCTCTTCTCAGCTGATATACCATTTTTCATTAATTACGTTATTGTCAAAAGTATTTTGGTTTAAAATTTGTTACTTTACAATTCTTTTTTATTTATATTGTTTATTGTTATTATAGTTTAGGTGGACTAAGTTTTTTTATATTTCCTGGAGACCTAGAAAAGTAAAATTAGTTAAACATAAGTTTTACATTAATAATCATATATATTTTATTTGTGTAGATCAAAATTATGGGCTAAAGCTTGCGGTCGTCTTGATCTTCTGTCAAAAACACCAGAAAAAATATTCCCAAATTACAGATATAACACAAATTACTAATATAACACATACATTTCAGTTAATAAATCCATGTCCTGACTTTCCGCATAAATATTAAATTAAATTATTTTGTCGCATGCGATTATTTTATACTTTGATATTTATTAATAGAAAATTTAAATCGGAAAAAGGAAAAAGAAAAAAAATTATATTACAAAACGTGTGATTTTGTTATAAATAAAAATATCTTGATTTAGAAAGATGTAATTTTTATTACTCCTAATATATTTGTATTTATTATTCACAAAATAATACCTACTTCATCCACTTATAACTAAATATATTTTTAAATTACCGCCATTTGCGCAACTGCCAAAATGGCCGGTCGACTTCAAGGTTATCGTTCGATGCGACACGAAGATCAAAGGTACCGACAGAGAGTGTCGCTACTGGCTAAGAATTCTTATACTGTGATGACACGCGCAGCGGAAGACCTTCATCTTCAAAAACTGAAGAAGAAGAGTTGCAATTAACTTACATCACCGTTCATCAGATTTTGACCAATTTATTGAGGATGAGAAAAATCTGCACAAAAATGGTTTAAATAAAAATGAGATTTTGGCTAGTAAAACATTTCCATGACTTCTCAGCCTGCTTATTTGCCTGACTTGAGTTCTTGTAACTTTTTCCTCTTTCCGAGATTGGAAAATCACCTCAAGGTGATTTTGGGACACTTCAAAACATTTAAACGGCTGTAACCAACCAACTGAAGGTGATTCCAGTATCCGAGTCCCAGTACTGTCATGAGGATAGGAAGAATCGTCTCAAGCACTGTGTTGCTTCCCAAGGAAGTTATTTTACACATACAGAATGGTGACTCGAACACTCAAACATAGGGATTTAACATATCACATTTTCCTAATTTCCTGATTCCCTAATTATTTTAATCAAAAAAGCTTCAAATAACTGTTGTAAAGCATAAAATTCTGCATCTGAATCAATAAGCAAAATTAATGTTACATGCCTTGTAAGCTCAGAAATAAAGTATGAAATTATTTTTTTCAGTGGGGTTTTTTTTTAAAACCCGGGCGGTTTTTTTGGTTCGGGAAAAATTGCAACAACCCTGGCTCTAAAAGTTAGAGATCTACAGCCCTATTAACATCTATTATGTCTCTGTAAAATATTTAGTACTGGTAGTTATCGACGGTATTGTCAGAGAGTGTCTGTTCCATGTCCTAGTCTGTTTATATTTAGGCTGAGTTTACGGTGTTAGAGCAAGAAGTGTAAACTGCGAAGACGCACATGTGGCGGCCTCGTGTGGTTAATTTGGGCGCCGGCGCCACTCGCATACCGAGCCCATGGCATTGCCTCACGTCAAGCTGCAGACGCCATTGTCTCCGACCATTTGCATTCCCACTTCAAACGGTAGCCACCGACACACATGACCGAAATACCAATCAACGCTCAATGTGCAATATCGCACGCATATCAATAAGCGCTATCAATAACGGTTCCATATGACTTCCAAATTTAAGTGTCAACAAAATGTCATCTGTGGCTCTATGTTCCTAGTGGAATAGGATCTCAAGTGTTACTGGCAATTTAGTTGGATACAAATTGGTCAGTACGGTTGTGTGTCTTGTCTAATCGTGTAGATAAGCAACATAGCCCGTCCTGTCTAATTGGATGGGTTACCGCACAACGGCTCGGTATTTGCTGACCTGAATCACTAAAATCCAAGTAAAATCTGTCATGAAAACAAGTACTTCAGATATTTGAAATCCTACTCCACATAGGAATGTCGTGCCATAGATAAAATTGGCGAAACAAAAATTTGAACCCCAGATCTTACACTCCGTCCAATTCGAATCGGAGCGCGCTAATCAAGTGTGCTACCGCTGTTCGTACACATGCATAATGTCTCCAATATTCCAGACTCTTATGATTTTAATAAAAATTAACTATAAACATTTTCTTAAATTTTCTAGATCCAGGTAGAATAAAATTATAACTATTATCCAAAATTGCAGAATGTTTTTTGCCATAAAAATTATTGAGAGAAAACAAACCACCGTTTACTTCACCATATTGTATAAATACTTGCAACTTTTATTAAATATTTTTTTATATACGAATAAAAAAAATTAAACTATGATCCGAAAACCACAAAAAAGTATTTTATTCAGGTTCAAAAAAGTCCAACTTTCCTCCACTATATAGGTGAGACGGACCAAGGCTATGAGGAGATGAACTGGTTAACAAATTGTTGTATTTGTCATATGTGGTACACTCTTCGTACAAACAGCAAACAGCGTCCACAAATTACACACACTTTATTCAATCATCCTTCTTTATTGCTTTTTTGAAATAATTTTCCTCTTCTTCATTATCATCACCCTTTGATTAACCATTTAACAACAGTTCTTCAGAACTCATGGAATATTAACTAGATCGTCCACCTTTCTATGTGCGGTTGAGTTGATCTCTAAATGAACCACTAAATTACTTATGACTGTGTACAAATAGAACCACATTTTTAGGTTACGTTAAGTCTTATATACATGTTTATAAAATATGTACATAAATAATTAATTTAAACCTACATAAGTAGTACATTTTTTGGCAAATTTTCTAAGTAAATCTTGGGTTATTCAGTGTTGACTCCATTAATTTTCAAATGGCAACTTATAGGTACTGTCTCCAAACAACAAAATTACCATTCCCTATGAGAGATATCACTCTAATGTACTTTTCATACCAAAGGTCCATCTCTCCTCCATTACCCTAAAGGGTAGGTCGTGGAAAGTTTAGCTTTCGCATAGTGTATGTCATTGCTGTGTGTGTAAGTCTATGTTTGCGCATTCTGGCACCGGCTGGGTACTTTGTTGATTGTTGTTGTCCATATCATAACGACTGGCGTCTAAATGCGGGGTATTTTTAGCCAGGAACTATGCGACGGTGGGCCGGCCGCGATACATTTAGATTTAGGCAGAATGTAACCGCTACCTTATGATTTTCCGCCTTTTGTTTGTCAGCCTAGGCCACGTTGATATTTTAAGGCTAATGAATGTTTGCTGTTGTTTGTTTTACGATACCAGCGAGATAATGTATCGGATTTTTTGTTTTTGACATTTAGAGGCGCCAGTTTTAACTAATCGTAAGTAATGGATGTGGTCGCATGCCAGCAGTTCTAAATATTTAAATACTAATGTGTCCTCAAATGTTTACAATTATCCTTGTATATATCAATTTTATTATAGTCTTATCTTCCACAATTATTTTTTCATATAAATTCAGCCACTATTTGTAGCACACTACAAGATGATTTCGATCAAAACCAGTAAAACACACATAACAATCTTAAAATTTAGATATGCAGTAAAATCCCTTTATTACCTAAAACATCGCTTATAGCGACAAACTTGTTATAACGATGAAATTGTGACCACTTGTTTGAAATCCAATGAACGATAACGTAATTTTACTTTCATCGGATATAGCGACAAAATTTTTGGAGCTCCTTCAATGTTTTTATTTTTGATAAGAGTTGTTATTTTAAAATTAAATAATCGGTGCTGTCACCATATATTTACGGATTCTCCTTCCGGTAAGTAATGTTCGAAAACACTTACCAATTAGTACTTTGTAAATGTAACTTACTGCCTTGGAAACACAAACATTGCAATAATGTAAAAATAATTTAAATTTTCGTTCATATCTAGTAATCTACGCATTTTTTTTTAGGAAAACATAGTTAAAATGGTCTCTTAATGCGGCAATTTTGATCTAATTTAACCGACGTCGTAGGTACATTTTACCGTCCTCAAGATCCCCGTGCTTCAGTTATGTAGGACATCCTGTATACAGATATACACTGATAATGTGGATATTTTATAATATAACATAGCCATACAAATATATTACCTGATAAAATTAATTTCAATTGCATAAATAAAAAAATGTCATATGAATGCTTAAATGGTTTAACATGGTTAACAAAATTGCAAGCAGTAAGTTTTTATTATTAATTATATGTAGCTTATTATTTAGGTATTACTCGTTTTATTTAATGTTTTAATAGTTTAACAATTGTTATGATTAATAATAAGGTTGCATATTCTTCTTCTTAAGCCAATTATAAAGTGAGATCTAGAAGACAACTCATTCCACTAAAATGCAATAATGGGATTTAATCCGAGTTTTGCCAATCTATATTCATATAAATAAATGTACTGTTATATCTAAATGGTTCAGAAAACACTATAAGATGTAGGCCCTTGAAGAGACTGTAGGTTAACAATCCATTTCACTAAAATACAAATAAAAAACCGTCTACAATGTCACATTTCCACCTTTATAGGTAATTATTTCTCTACACTATATCCCATATAATAATTAAACCCCATTGCCACCTAACTCTCCTGTTATAAAAGCCCGATTAGAAGGTGTTGACACATGTGCTATCCCTAACCCCTAACCCCTAATCCCTATCCCAATCCCTCTCTATCCTACTCTCCGCTCCTCTCCCGCGCGCGGCGTGGTCCAGAGCGAGAGAGAGCGCGCGCCATCCTTGTCTGGCAGCCGAGCCGAGTGGCGCCAGACATGTGGCGCATGTCTCGACCTTCCGCCGTCGCCGAGTGACAGAGAGCGCCGAGAGAGAGAGCCGAACAGTGACGGAGAAAGTCTGGGAATGGGAATGGGATGGGATGGGGAGATGATGAGAGTTGGGGAAGGTTTCGGGAGAGAGATATAAGAGGGAGAGATTTAGTGCGAGTTCAAATCCAAGCAAGGCAATTATTAATTGTGCGTATGTTAAATAAGAGAGAAAATAATGAAATCCAATTGGGAAAAAATGGGTTGAGAGGAGATGATGAGATGATGTTGGGAAAGTTTTGTTAGAGAGATATACTAGGGAGAGATTTGATGGTGCAAGTTCAAATTCAAGCAAGGTAATTATTAATTAATACATACATTAAAGTATGAGTTTGGTTAGAGAGACACATACTAGACAGAGATTAATGCTGGTTTAAATTCTAATCCAAACTAAGGCAATTATTAATTAAACATTATACATTAAAGTATGAAAGAAGGTAACGAAATCTAATTAGGAAAAATTCGATGAGATGATATTGAGGAAGGTTTGGTTCTAGTATTGGTTCTCAAAGTAGATGCCTTTCATTACTTGTAGGGATACCACGTACCTGGTGCGAAATTTAACATCGTAGGTATTTTAAGTAGGAGAGAAGATAATGAAATCAAATTTGAAAAAAATGGGTTGAGAGGAGATGATGAAATGTCGTTGGGGAAGGTTTCGTTAGAGAAACACACACTACGCAGAGATTTAATGGTGCGAGTTCAAATCCAAGCAAGGCAATTATTAATTAATACATAAATTATGAGAGAAGGTAATGAAATCCAATAGGGAAAAAGTTGATGAGAAGGTTTGCTTAAAGAGAAGTCTGGGAATGGGAATGAAATGGGTTGCGAAGATGATGAGATTATGATGGGGAAGATTTCTTTAAGGACAGATTGATGATTCCAGTTCAAATCCCTATTGTTGCATGTATTAAATTATGAGAGAAAATAATGAAATCCAATTGGGGAAAAGTCGATGACAACAAAATTAACTTTCCGTGTGAGAGATATCATTCTAATGTACTTTTAAGACCAAAAGTCCATTTCTCCTACCGGTCCATCTCTCCTCAGTACAGGTGATCTATCTGTCATCAGAGCAGAGGTTAAATGGACCACTAAATTACTTATGACTGTACACAAATAAAACCACATTTTTAAGTTACGGGAAGTCTTATGCACATGTTTCATTAAGGTCAGATTGACGATTCCAGTTCACATCCAGGCAAAGCAATTATTAATTGTTGCATATATTAAATATGAGAGAAAATAATGAAATACAATTGGGGAAAAGTTGATGATAGAGAGAAATATGGGAATGGAAATGAAATGAGATGAGAGGAGATGATGACATGATGTTGGGGAAGGTTTCCTTAGAGAGACACATCTAGGGAGAGATTCATGATTCCAGTTCAAATCCAAACAAGGCAATTATTAATTATTGCATGCATTAAAGTATGAGAGAAGATAATAAAAACGAATTAGAGAAGAGTCGATGAGAAGAGATAATGTTAGGGAAGGTTTGGTTAGAGAGACACATTCTAGGCAGAGATTAACGGTGGTTTATATTCGAATCCAGACTAGGCAATTATTAATTCATTCATACATTACAGTATGAGAAACGATAATGAAATCATATAGGCGTGAAGTTTATTTGAATATTTACCTATTCATTAGTAATATTTTGCCATCCTCTTCATCTCACCTCATGTTAATATGAAATGACCTAAACTAAGATTTTTAAGTACTGAAAAGTACGACAAATAATTGTTCAATCGAGAATAAGCATAACTTTTGGAGGTGACTTTGTATGACTTACTATCAGAAAGGGAAGAATAACTCTTCTCTCTTTATCTTAGTTTAGTTGTTACTAAAATCTAAAAATTTCTTCTTAAAATTTTTACAAACGTACCTCCTTCGATTTACGCAGTGGGTAGCTTCTTAAACTGATTATCTCCCCTATTCTGTAACTCAGTGGTTAATTTTTAATCAGTTGCTAATTTTTTTCACCAATAAAAATAGATAGCACTGGAAAAATATTAAAATAAAATTTGTAATGTTTGTTTTATTTGTTAAAAATTTTAGCAACTGGTTAAAAATTAACCACTGAATTACAGAATAGACCCCAATAAGGGTTACCACACAGAGTTGTAAAAAAATATTCGAATTGTAGCCTCATGACCGCCACATATTTTTCTTTATTTTGGTTTGAATTTGCTTCAACAACTGAACACGTCAACAAGTTACATTTACAAATTATAAATAAAAGCAAGTATATAAATTAGCGGGATTTTGAGAAAATACCGCTACATCGTTTTAACAAATTTTGGTAATACTCCCCTGATGCGTAAGAATATAAATATCTTGCTGAGATTCGATACAGCGTGACATTATGAAGTCATGTCATTAGCAAAAATCTTAAATCACACTATATATTGAAATTTTGTGTAAAAAAAATGTTGCTACTGGTAAAACTAGTGGTTCTTAGTTCGAATCCCGGCAATGTCAATTATTAATTAACTATTTCTGACAAAAAAATGACAAGAAATTTAGATAATGTTAGTAATTTTATTTTATACATTTTATGGGATCTATTTTATAGTGGGTAGAATTATCGACTATGGTTTTGAAACTTCAGGTTCTAATTATTATAAAAATGACCCTTATGGTGTAACCACTTGAGCTAGAATAGCAAAAATGATTTTTGATTTTTTTAAACCTCAGGGTTGTAGATTAAAATTTAAGGAAATTTAATGTTATATGTCCAGCAGATAGATAAAATAAATGAAAAAAATCTTTTCAAAAATGTGAGAGCAGTTAAACATGATGATATATTTATTTATAATGATCCACAGTAAATTTCCTACTGAATCACAATCACTACTTGTCATATGCAATTACTTTCAAATTTTATGGGCTATAAATTTAGATTTGACATATCTTTTTATTTATTTCTAAGAAAGTTGCTTTTTGCGATAATTGTATATTAATGACACAAAGAAATCATTCACATAATTCTGACTAATTGTATTGCAATATAATATCAATTTGTAAAAATTTTATGGGTTTTTCATTTCATTATAAGAATTCTATTTCTATAACTTGTACGTCACATTTTATACACACAAATATAAATTCTGTTTATATGTCGTACCTAACATTTATTTATATATACTTGATTTCAAGCTATGTGATTACGGTATTTGTTTATAATGTTTGCAGTACTTAACTGGTTTAAGACAAAATCTATTCTATACACGAGATGACATAATTTTAAATCACCTGATTTTGCTTCTTAAGTTAGTCAAAGGTTAAGCATGCGAATGATACAATCTTATATTTTATCATTACAAGTGGATGAACTGTAAGTACCTGTGTAATGAGAAAAAATGTTCACTCATGACTTATTACCCATATTTCTGTAAGGTCTAGCTGGCGTAGAAAGAACACCACAGAAATTGACAGTTATATATATTTTTTTTGTTCTAGACTTGATTTATTACTCTTTCTAATAATCTACCAAAAATTTGATATACAAAAAAAATCTTGAGACGTAATACTTTAACTGCGAGCAGTGGTGGCTCACTTGTTTAGCGCTGTCCTATTTGAGTTGAACATACATAAATCCAGACAGACGGATCTACAGATATCGTACTAAAAAAAGTCAAAATGTATTGCGGATACCTTACAAAATTAAATGCAAGAAAAATTGTCTAAAAACAGGTGAATTTCTCAACCCGATTTGATATCGTCCTACGTTCCTCAATGGAATAATATGGTACTTTAACTTATTAAGTTTTCCTTTTTAAGTTGCTGCTTATGTAATGTTAGTCCTTTCATAAGGACTTGCATATTTGTTTTTTATTTTATTTCTAATTTATATATAATTAGTAATAGACCAATTCTGAACAAACTTGTAAATCTTAAAGATCTGTAATTCTATAAAAAAAACTGACAAAAATGCATCTATTTTTTGATTAATATAAAATTATACAAAGAGAGGTTACTTTCGTTGCGATTTTCTTCATTATTTACAGATTTGTAAGGCTTACAGATTTGTTCAAAATTAGCTTAAAAGTCTCAGTTTACTTTTTAGTTCGTACTATTGGTGAGGAGAATACACTTCTTGAAGTACTTATTTAGATTAATATTATTTAATTTTAATATTAAGGGTTAATTTTATCAATTTTAGCTACCTTTTTATAGTTTGAGTAAATTTTGTTAAAAATGTGGTTTCTTTTGATACCTTTATAGCATTCAGGTATCATTTTTGCATCAAATGTTCATCTAAATACTGGATATGAAAATCTCAAAAAAAAAAAATATATAGTTGAGGATTGTACCCAAACCAAAATTCCCTAGCTGTGTAATTGCGTACTTTACACACGGCCTTTCGTAATGTGACACTTAGATAACCTATAAGTTGTACAATAATAGCTACTTACATTAGAGATTATAGAAAAAATAATTTCAACGTCACCGTTCACTCGATGAACAAACTACACCACTGTCTCCATCTTAACGTACCCAACTGTTGGTATAGTCTTTGGGGTATGTATTTGCAGTGCCCCCAGGGAATTCCCTACGGTACGTCACTGGCGGCGCCGTTGCCTTACGCCAACAGTTGCATCGCTTTCCCCGACCCGTGGCCCTCTATCGATTTACTAATACGTTATTTTCACTACCTAGCCTGTACAATGTTACACGAGCGACTAGCGACTACCTGTACACAGATAGGCTTGCGGCCAACGTGTATCAACGCACGTACGTACTTTCTCGGGATGTTCGCAAATAGAGCACATCACTTTTCTCAAAAACACAGTAGGTGGCTCTTTCATTCACGCTAATATCAACAAACTTTGTCTCAACTGACATGAGGTTGGACCTTTAAAGGTTACGTTTACAAGAACGAAAAAAAAAACTATTTTTCTTAAATAAACTATAAAGTCTCTGCAAAGTTTTATTTCTTTAAAGAAAACTATATTAATGTACCGGTGGATTGATTGTAAATAAATAAAATTAAATAATTTAACTCAATTCTTATTAAAGTAGCTGTCACTGATTTTAGACCTTCAGAGTTGATTTTAGGCTTAGAAGAATTCCTCACTTTCTCAAAATACCTAATCAGGGTCGTAGCCAGAACAAGATGATGGACAGGAGATTTTTTTTAACCAAGGCTTGTATATATAGGTACATACCTAAGTACATAGCTACATATAAAGGAAGACCGTAATTTTTCTAATAACCCGACAAATTGATTGGATTATTATTTGCGCGAAAATTTGCAAAAAAAAAATTAATTATTGGCATTATTTTAAAATACAATTTATTTTGAATTCAAAATACTCCAAAATAATCTGTTTTTAGTAAATTTCCCAAAGAAGCCAAGATTTAGGTTCCTTTAAACACTGTTAATTTTTTACTTCTTTGTACGAAGTAAAGAAAGTATTGAAATCACGAAAAAAATTGTTTTTTCTGAATTCAACGGAAATATCCATTTTGATCATCCCTGAATCCATTTTGACTAGTGACCTATGTATATTTTTGCATAACTTAAAAATGTACGTCTCTTTTTTATTGCAATCGTCAGTGCCAAAGGGGCACTTTGCTTGAAGGGTTTTTTGTTTTTCAAGTAACTCAAAAATGATTAGCCGGAGAATGAATCTCACTTTCAAATGAAACAAGTTTAAATGAAGTGCAGCAAAAAAATGTATATAATTTAATAGACGTATAAGAAATTTATTTGTAAATGTGAGACTAATTATTTACATGGGCTTAAATATTTTTTAGCCCTGGTCAGCCCCTCCTGGCTACGGCCCTGCAATTAATATAGTACTCGATAAGGGCAGGCTTGCAGAATTGACATAAATTTTCCATGTAGATCGGCTTTTATATTTTACAAAAACCCAAAATCAACTAAGATCCATTTTAATGCCTATCAAAAGGTACAATTTTACTTGCATTTTAGTAATATAGGTTGTTAGTTTGTCACTACATGGAACCTAAAGCTTATAGTTGCTTTCGAACCATTCGTACATAGCGTTATTTTTATTTGTATAAAGATAAAAAGTTGAGAAAATTAATTTACATGGTTTATAATTTTTTAGCTAATAATATTGTTAAGTATGAAAGATAATAAATGTAGGTAAAGTAGCGTGGCACACCCAGTAATGGGTAAGAATATTTGTATTGGCGATTTTAGGTCATTCATCGACCTCTCCCTTCACATCTGACATTTTCCGTTTCGCTCTAGCTTTCATTGACGTACAGGTTATACAACTTAGCAATCACTAGAGGGAAAGAGAGAGCATGATCTGGCACAGTGTTTTGTCGCTGGGTGTGTTGCGTTTGTCACTTTTCGTCAACTGTTTCCTGACGTGACGTCATTCGCGAATTTTTTCACATGGACTAAATTTATCGTAGGATTTATTTTTATTTGAACTGTGACAATGTAAATATCATAAGAAAACAAGTGACAGACGAGTGATACTTGTCAGATGTTCTAGAACGAATATATTTATAATTTTTTCATGCTTTTACCCACTATTGGGTGTACCAGGCTTCTTTATTCTTGAGTTCGAAAATGAAGACTTTTCATCGATTTTTTGTGAGATGTAAAAAATAAATAAAGATACATTTTTTTATAGTATATCCACTTTGTGTATTTTTGATAAAAGTATAAGGTATTTTTATAATTTAAGTACTTGTTTTGCTATCGCCTCGTAGAATAATTTCCATATGCGTAATAAAAAATTATACTTAATCCCTTCATATACAAATAACTCTTATTTAATAACCTTCAAACTATAAGCAAATCTTATTGGCAAGCCCAAAAATTAATTAGATACATATTCCAAAAAAAAAAAAAAACGTTATTATTAATTTGAGTCCGAATATATTTTACATAGATTTGTTCATTGATAGACCATGCAAATAACGATGCGTTTAAAGGGATGAAAGAGTTCAATAGACTAGAAAAGAGACTTGTACAAATCAATATCGATGAAATAATCATGCTAATGAAAAATTCAGCCGACAAATTCGATATTTGTGTCTGGTTGCTTGCTGTACAGAAGTAAACCACACTACTATATATAGTTCACTGGCGCATGATCTACATATCAAATTCCTCTCAACTATTTCAAATTTTCTTTATTCCCCCATGCATTTCCACATACATAAAATCTAATATTCCATAGAGGCGTATACATTTTATCCTCTTTATCTTTCAAACATTCAATTTTGCACACTTTTAAACAGCGAAAAAATTATCTTGCACACATTTTATCTTCCATTCATTTATGTTCCATACATTTTGTCTTCGCCAAAGTTTCATCTTTAAAACATTGTAATTATACCGTTTATTTTATTACGCATGCAATTACTTATAATTAGATAAAATGTTTAGTGTTCAGATAAAATGTGTGGAACATAAAATGAGTGGAAAATAAAATATGTGGATGGATTTGGAAGATATTTATATTCAATTATGAATAATGAAAACAATGACTGCGTACTGTACGAAAATAATATTCTCGGACTGTTATTTTTCGTAACCTACACTAAAACACCGGAATAATGCATTTTTCGGTTTGAAAACACACCGGAAAGGTGTCCGTTTTCGTCTAATCGAAAAAAAAGTCTTTTGTATCTTGTACAGAAAAACAATTATTTCGCGTGTTGACAGTTGTCATATAAGTATTAACTTCTCCAGATAGTTTTCGAAAAATATATATTTAATTATTTTTTAAGTGTAATCGCACCGATATTTGACTTTTTATGAAACTGTAACCGAAAACAAAACCGAACCAAAAAAATTATTGATACTAAAACCAGTATAAATTTAAATATAGTACTAAACAAAAATATGAACTATAAATTTTACTTATTTTTATAAAATTCTAGTGTAATTAATGTAATACCTAATGATTAACTAGTTAAATTTCAAAGTGCAATTTTTATTTTTAGATCACAACTTAAAATTACAAGTAATATACTTTTACTTAAAACAAGTTACAGTTTTAAGTGAAACGAAAACCAAAATAATATTTTCAAAAAACCGTTACCTATAACCTATAACCGAAACCGATTTTTTTAAGTGTAGAATCCGATGACCGTAAGTGAATCCCAAAATTTTTCGGTTTGAGTCCTTGCTTTATTGTAAATATATTAACACATGTTTATAAATGAAACGATTAATCGTATTTTGATGAAAGATCTAAAAGTGAAATATAATGATTAGCATTTTCCTTAGTAACGGCTGCTAAAATCAAGTCGTCTTTGCAGTGCATGACGTCACTCGTTCTATTTGTCAGCGCGGGATCCTTGGCAATGACAACAAACATTTGACTTGTTATATTTGTAGCAAAGACCTGTTGTTTGCGTTTATATCTGCCCTCAATACGCTATCACAGATCACGAGATAAAGATAAACCATTACTCGTGCCCTTGTCAAGTACAATTAACACACACATACACACAAACACAAACAAAACGTCTACCATTACATTCCCTTTATTTCCTATGGAATATCTAACATATTAAAAGTTTTCTATGAAATTTTTGAAGACTAGGTCATCACGATATTTGTACGACCGTCGTGACCTAATGGGGATGTTACCAAATTTTGATTTTTAGATATGTGATACTAGACAAATCGATTCATAAAGTTTACGAAAATATAATAATTAAAAATTTAAGCATGGAATATTGTGACGCCAGCGTGATAGAATCTTAAGAGAAGACAGGCATGTACAAAGAATGGACCAACAACAACGTACGTACATATCTCGCAAAGTCAAAAATGATTAGCCGTAAAATTTTGAAATTTTGTATATGGGACTGCGATAACAGCCAAGAGGACACTTTGCTCGTAGTGTTTTTTTTTTTAATTTTTCACTTAAATCAAAAACGATTAGCCGTAGAATGTTGAAATTTTGTTTACAGAATTGCTATAACATCTACTTATACACCTCCATTTTTTTAGTTAGCTTTTAATTTTTGTAGGAGACATTTTATTTCTTGTTAATAAATTAATATTGACAACTGTCAGTATTTCGTGAGAAATAGTAGGAAATAAATAAAAACCATATCTCTTTCTTTGCAAGTATTTGAGCGATTATGATAATTTTGTGTAATGCAAAAAATGGTGATAAAAATGTTCAAAAGATGATCCATTGCGAAGATATGAAACGAATGGAACTTGACGAATGATTAGCCGTAGAATGATCTCACTTTCAAGTGAAATAAGTTTGAATGAAGTGCAGCAAAAAATGTATATAATTTAGCGTACAAGGAAGTCATATGGTGTCCACATCAGATTTTTATTTTTTAATATTTTAATACCAGTTTATTAATCCTATTAGAATAATTAATATTGGTGGTATAAAATTTATTGGTAGTAATTTTTTTCATAGCTTCTGTAAAGGGATAAACATTTTTTGTTAAACAATTGCACATAATTTTATTTCCGACAAATCAAACACTTGTTTACATTTTATATTTTAAACTAACCAATGAGTTAATAACTATAAATCCGAGATGTTATATTTTTTAATTAGAATTATGATTGGTGATTTTCCGTGAATGATGTCAATAAAAAATAAGAACCCAATTAAAAAGGAATGCTGGAAAGTGAGAGATTTTCTCACAATTTGGACCGCGGTGCGGTTTGGTTTGGGCTAATGATAGGTCCTATCTCGCATGATTTAGAATTCCAGTGTCGTGTGTAAGTCGCCTTATATTGGCCTCCCAAGGACACATTTTCAACAAGTGTGAGTGCTGGTTAATTTCTAGTCAATCAAGATATCAAACCATGTATGAGATCATACTCATATATTAACGCACCGACGTATTTACACACACATAGTGGTGAATCCCTCTTCCTTACGACAAGGTTCAATCAAAAGTACATGATATCACTTCGCGAAGTTAGCCAAAGTAGTAGCTAAAGTAAAACTTTACGGACTCATTTGTCAAACTGAATTAACTTGTATTTTAAAAGTATTATATTTTTGCCGTTTATTCTAGCAGTAACTAAAATAACAAACATTCTATATTATTGGTGATTTTTTTATTATTTACCTTTGATAATAATTTATCTGATTTCATGCAGACGTCTAAACAGGTGTAAACATAAATGAAAATTATAAAGAAATATTTGACATTTTGACGGTTCGTTTGTTATCACAGCCATCCCCGTCTCAATAGCTATTATAACTGACGTTTTACAAACACATAATGCTATTTTTTATGTTTTTAATTAATAATTTAACGATTTCGGTAAAATAAAATGTATATCTGAGAACTATAGTATTTTTTATTGCTCACATGGTATATTCTCCTCGTAGAATAAATTCCATATGCGTAATAAAAAATTATACTTTAGTCCCTCCTACAGGTACTCATCATTTTTGAAGACTGAAGTAGAACTTTTATTCTTTAGGGATTAAATATGAATTTAATATGTTACCAGTTACCATGTTATTTATACCTTGCCCATGGTTCGTGAAATATACCTCTCTCTCTAAATTAAACCATGAACTTTAGTCCCTCAGTGTACAATATACTATTATATTTTTAAAGAAAGACTTTTAAAGAAATTTGAGCTAGTACGTATGAATTAAAAGTGAAACTTCCGTGCCTTGATAATCAAACAGCAATTATAAATAAACATTTTTTTGTTTCTAAAACTTGTTGAAAATGTTGCACTGAGTCATATATTATGTCTGAGGTAATTGTTGAAAAGTACTGAGCACATAGTAATTAAATATGAAATAATATTTAATTGCTTGTTTTCACTTAAGCATACATTGAGTTAGGTTAGTCTATTTTAGATTAATATGTTGTTTTACGGCTGAAAGGTTTTTCTTGGAAGATCTCACTTTGCAAAAATATCTGCTAAATATAGCTCGCGCTATAAATACCGACTTTTCAGAATCCCAGCGTATTTTAAAACAAATAAGTCTAATTAGAAATTCGCCCATTAATCTTAACTCATTCTCGTATATGACTACTAATAATAGAAATATTTTATTCAGTCCTGATAACTTTCAGAGCAAATCTTTTAGTCATTTACTTTAGTAGAGTCTATTTTCCACATAAAAATGGTCCTGTTGCTACTTTCCAGTAACTGTGATTTTAATGTATGATTATAATCACAGTTCATTGTATGGTTAAAGTCGGAAATCTTCGTTTACAAATCTATCTGAATCACAGATTCACAGTATGATTTGTGATTGGTACTTTCGTATCTGCGAATTTAAACCGTGACTGTGATCACAGTTTACTGTACTGTTAAAATCGGGAATTTTCGTTACTAATTGGAATTGTTTAGTGAGACTTTCGTATCACATTGTGCTTTGTGTAATAGTAAGAAACGAGAGTTTCATATACAAGTACAGAAATGAGATAACATTGTTTTATTGATGCCTAAGCACTGAAGTTAAATTTTAATGTCGATTTCAGCAGTATACATAGCTAATTTACACATTTCGATTTGAACTAAGTCTAATTTGAGATAGGGAGTTCGATTGCCAATATCATCTGTAATTCTCTGTAGGTTTCATGCAGAGGCTGTAAACATACAACCTACACCAATAGAATACAAGTAAAACTTGTCACGAAACAAGTACAATTGGTACTATAGACTTTGTACCATTTAGAAATGTTGTACCGCAGATGATATGTATTTAGAATTAAATACAATTTTATGAAAGTTTTGGCCGGAAGTGAATTGAGAAATAAACGTGATCAATGTCCATCTTTACTTGTATTTTTGGTGGAATCAGTTGTAAACCTAAAGTCTACAATGTATTTTAAACCACTCGGACACAGCGGTATTTTTATTTAGGTATTAGTTTTCATGTCGAGTCGAAATGCGTTAATGTGTTAAGTGAACCACAGTTGTCCTAAGATATAACATTCTTAATAGGGTTGTTTATGCTTTTCTGATTTTTTTATATGTTAATCTATATTTAAAAATATGACATACGTATTTTTTTATTTCGCAAAAAAATACTGCATATAACCACAAAAAATTCACAAAGTTCCAAAAATATACTCTCGCGAGAAACAGTAGTATAAAGTGACGTCACGCTCACTGCTTAGAAAGAGAAGTCTGGAATGAGTGAAACAGGCGTAGTAATAATACCTGGCGTATTTCGTTTCTTTCTGAATACACAATAACTTCTTCAAAATTAGCGGCGTCAAACACAAACATTCGAATGATGTATGAAAAGACAAACGTTCTTCACAACTACTTGTATACGACTGTTGTACGCATGCGTTAGTCGTACGGCTTTCGTCAGCAAAACAGCGTTCGTTTTGAACACAGTGAATTTTTAATTGATAATTATTAATATTAAAATGTCAATAATTTAACATTTTTCTATTTTATTATATTCTATTCGCGACTAAAATTAAGATGCAACATGTTTTTTTTAAAAAGCAGGATAGTGAAACAGGCCTATTTCCAAATTAGTTAAGTTTTGTAGTTAATCTAGATGAAAGATTATTTATGTAATATTGATATAATTATGAATCCATCCGCATTTCCCAATGGCCATTTTCCCACGTATCCATTTCCAAACGCCGTAAATTTAGTACCGTAGGTATATAATTAATTGGAATTCCAGTAAGACACAGGTAAGGAATTCGAGGTTTGATTTTCGTAGAACTGGGCGTGTTAGCATTTCCGCACTAACTGATCGTATCCCGTGTTGGAGGGTTCGTTCTAATGACAAGAGGGTGCGTTCTTACCTTCGCCGCTGGTAGTGAGGGAGCCGGGGTATCTGTCACCGCAGAGCAGGGGAATCTCACTTGGAGCTCGGTCTGAAAACACAAAACTAAATTAGTTGAGTCCTGCAATTGTGAAATATGAACTATACTCTGTTTTTAAACTAAAGACAGTAACTAGAAATTCTAGTGAGAAAATCAAAGCCTGTGATTGGCTGCTGCGCCATTTCATGAAGCCGCATTTAACCAAACAAAATTTCAAATTAACCTTCTCAATCTTAATTGAAACGTCAAACTCTCAGTAGTTGTCAAATCACTTGTTGAATTTGCACATGTTTTTTGTTTCATTTCTCTTTTTGTGATATTTCACGATAAAAATCAATTCTTTTGAGAATTACTAGTATTTCACTAACGCTGTGGTGTAAATGTGACTTCGTCTAGTGCTGTCTATAGTTTAAAAACGGAGTATAGTTGATCCGGACAATGCTTTGCTAGCTGGGGACTATCAAATGGTTGTAAGAATGTTTCAAGGCTTGTCTTGATATTCAAGCTACTTGACTTGACTTGACTTGACTTGAAATAAGTAAATCTCAAGTCTAGTAGTAGTAGCCAATTTCAAGTCAAATCAAGTAAAAATATTTCAAGTACATGAAAAATCAAGTTGTTCTTCAAAATAGATTTTTCATTAATTTTCATATATATTATGCAGTGTAGAAAAATCAAAATGAGATCTTCAAAAAAGACAAAACCAAATTATAAATAATTCTAATATGCAACTTGAAACAAACAATAATATAAATGTACAAAAATACATATACATATAACAAGAGGTTTCGAATAAAGTTATCACCTAAACTATTGCGAGTTTTTGTAGTAGTTAGAACACCCCTAGAATATTGTCTTTCAAAAGGAGCTGAGGATGCTGATATTAATAAAAAATGGCCATTTACATTAATTCCGTTAAAAAATATAAATGTCATTCTTTTTAAACAACCTACTCTAAGCAAAGCTCACAATTTTAAGGTTGCCTTACTATTTTCGGAGTCATGATTAACGGTAATAAAGCAATTTTTAGGATAGTAACTTAGAGATGGCAGGGGTCGTCTTTAAACACTTCTTTAGTTATAAAAATGGCAGAATTTATGCATGATATTGATAAAAAAATATTCGGGAATTATCTGATGTTAAGAATAAGCAAATAAGAAGTATACCATCTTTTGTTAAAGAAAGCTTAGAAAGGTTGCTGAATATGGTTGTAATTAACACGTTCATTAAACCTAAAGACAGTCTCTTGCTAAAGAAGGCTGAAAGGAGATAAAGACAAGAGCTTGATACGGATCATTAATTTCTTTTAAATATTTGAAAATATCCGTTACATCGGTTATACTGCTGTTCCTATTTAATTTTTGTCTTTGATAACACATACGATAATGAAATAGCGAATAAAAGTCTCATCTATGCCATGCGTACACAACAAGTTGCAAGATAAAAACATAACGTAAGAATCATCTCAGGGAAATCTTTTTTTATGTGTATAAAAATGATAATGTGGTAATTTTGAAGTTGATTTCCCAGTAAATTCGCACCCTTATAAATAAGTTGGCCGTATCGCGTTGACAGTGAAAATGTCAATTACCACCAGCTGTTGATATTTATTATGCACTCCATCTTATCGGCCGTCTCGTTCTCGCCTGCGAGTATTTCGGGACGCCCAACTAGTGAGATGGTTAATTGCAGAGCTTTAAACACAATGCCGTTGGCAACACTGCCACTATATTTACAGACTTGGCTTATATTTGGAAACTAGTTTGTTGCTTCCATTGTTTCTAATTCATTCACGCTACATATGTTTCTTTCAAGGATTGATGAAAGAGAATAAATTTCAACCCAAAATACAACACGCACACGTTCTACTTTCAAAGTAAATACAATGTACAAAAGAATTCCAAAATACCGTCCATATTTATAATTAATCTTTATAAAAAAATGAAGCATGTAGAAAAGCTTATAATTTTCATTGCATTAGTTATTATTTTAAATGGCTCAGGAATCTATGAAATAAAATGATTTCAATTTCCAATCACGAGATTAATTAATTAAAAACGTTTATCTGGACAAATAATTGTATTCTTATTAAAACTTATACCTTAAACAATATGTTCAAATATTAAAACAGAAATGTGCGACAATAAATATAACAAGAATTATAGATAAACTGGAGTAAATTCCGGGAAATTAGATAAACCGTACTAAATAACTAGAGTACTTAATTATACTGGAAACTATAATCAGATTTGGTATTAGAAGAACTGAAGACAATTCTAGAACAAATAACATAAACTATAGGGTAAATATGATTTAACTCATCTATTTTTGATTAATAGTATGCTAACTTATTTTAGCATTTATATTTTAAAGTTTTATTTATCAGCTACTGCCCTTTGTGACAACATGATGAGTAATAATCTATTCGTAACAGTCTGTGAGGGTAGTTCTCTCTATTTATGTCCTGTCCTCTCTCCTCTCGCCTCTCTGTTCCTCTCATTCTCTCTGGCTCTCATCTCGCATCAGATCTCTCCAGCACCCAAACAGAAGCTACAGGTGGTGATGTGTGTTTGTTCGCAGATCGTCTCTTGTTTCTTGCTCCTTTTTCCTCCCGATTGTGTTTTGTTTGTGTTTGGAGACACACTGACCGAGTTTCCATGTTTTGGAAACATCTCACAAACTTTTGTTTTACATTCAAATTGGGTTACAAACTTATTTTAACTATAACACTTTTATAATTTCGCACATACTTATAAAAATTTAGTAGAATAACTGTCTGTGATTTTGAGATCGCGGGTTCAAATCCTACTGAGTCAAATTTCAACTAAAATTTAGTAAAACTATATTACATATTAAAACTTGTAAGTTGCATATTACGCACGTATTGGAAAATTTCTTTACAACTCGAATTATGTACTATACTGTATAATGCAATTTCCGGTTCAAAAACACACCGGAAAGGTGTCAATTTTCGTTCAATCAACAAAATAGTTTATTTAGCAGTGTAGTCTTAGAAAAAGTGTGCCACTCGTAGAGAATCACCTATTTCCCACATTATGTGATTCCAGCCCTCGACTTCGTCTCGTGCCGAAACTTTCACACTTCGTGGGAAATAGGCGACGTTCTGCACGAGTTTATATTATACTTTTTCTACGACTACACTGCTAAATGTTACAGAACAAAAATACATGCACGAAAGCTATTTGAAATAAAAAACAATATGGCGCAGGTAACGTCACAAAGAGAACCTTCACGCATGCGCAGTGTTGGAAAATACTGTGAGAAATAATTTCCCACACTGTAATCCACGATTGGAAATGAAATATGCAACTTTGAAGCTTTATATAGTGTGAGAAAAGTGCCACTTTCTACAGTGATTGGAGAAAAAATACTATTACAGTGCAAGTATATTTATTACTAATATCTGTAGTAAAATAAGTACAACCATTAGTGAATAATAAGCCAAGAGTATTTATTAGTTTATGTTTGAGATTCGTCTAAATATACAAGTATCTATTTGTTTTCTATTTATGTCAAATTTAAATGTGGATTATTTGAAGTATTTGAGCGATTCCAAAAAGTTGTTGTTTGTATAAACAATGCATGTTTGTGCGTTAGTGAGAGATAGCGCGGCATGGTATTCAGACAACTGCTACTGGGACTGTGACACGATCATTCGGTCGCTTTGATCTTCATTGCGACATTGTAACGTTAACTGGTTTATGTAGTGTATGTCTCCTTCCAAGAAAAATTGCTTGGCTGTTCTTAACTCACATTAACAATGATATTTAGGCCTTTGTAATTATACTACAGCTACCAATTTATACAACATACCAATGTGCATATTTAAATCTCTATATATCTTACGGGATATGACCGATTTCTAGGTATGCCAGATTTATCACAAATATCAGTGATGCATTTATGTTGTAGTGGTCGTTTCTTCTGTGCACTTTAGTTTCTATGCAAAATAAAAAATTGATTTCAGCAGGTCTCATATTTTTATTTTCAGTTAAATATACAGGACGTTAATTGTTGTTATCTCGAGAACTATGACAGTTGCAAAGTCAGTTAAATTAGCAAACAATTTCTATTTTACAAGAGACAAACATTTTTTTAAACCAGTGGTTCTCAAGATATGGTACCCAACGATCTTATTTTAAATGGAACACTATTTTTTTACAATAAAATTTAAAATTTTGGAGACAATAAATTTTGAGGCGAAAAATATAGGTTTTTTCATTTTCTTATTTTTCACCTAATCTATATATACAGGGTGTTCGAAAAATAGGGGACCAAATTTGGAAAATATATTAATCAAACCAAAACAAGAAAATAATCCTAATATACCCATGTCCGGAAACGAACCATTTCGGAATAAAACACTCTTTTGTTTGAATTTTTAATTTTACTTTTAGAAATGTTTTTTATTGAACTTGCATTCTAGACGTCTTCTCATGGATTGCCGAACACGTTCGAATATTCCTGGCGTTAGTCTTATACTATTGCAACAGTCTATGATTCTTTGACGAAAATCCAAAATCCAAAAATCCATAACGGTACTTATACAAGATCTAAAATTTCTTCTTCAACATAAGGTGTTAAGGTAGTTCTAGGCCTACCCCTATTGATAGTCTCCAACATGAATGTTCCTTTTTCTTGAACACGACGATCAATGGATACGAACTTTTTTCTGCTTGGTTGCCTTCGATTAGGAAATAATTCTCCATAGAGACGTTTAGCTGCTCGCGAATTACCATGCGCACGTCCATACATCAAATGCATGTCGGTTAATTCTGAGTTTGTATAACTGTTCATTATTAATAGATAATAGAAAAGCTTCTAAACAATATCAAAATAATTTGACGACAAATTATGACAGTTGCTAAGGAAACGTGATTAAAAAAATTACAAGTATTAACGTAACTATTGTAATTTTCAAAGTAAAAACATTACTAAAAATAAAATTCAAATTCACACAAAAGAGTGTTTTATTACGAAATGGTTCATTTCCGGACATGGGTATATTAGGATTATTTTCTTGTTTTGGTTTGATTAATATATTTTCCAAATTTGGTCCCCTATTTTTCGAACACCCTGTATAATCTATAATCTATGTATATGTGGACAAAACATTTCTTTATATAACTTTTCCCGTAGAATCGAATGGTAAAATAGTTGAGAAAGTATTTCTACTCATTTTAGGAATACATACTTTTTGATTTGAAACAATGAGCCCTATAAATTTGTTGGCTTTCCCCATCTCTCTCTAATTTTCGTTTCTCTGTCTTACTGTCGCTTTTGTATGTCCCTATTCTGTGCTATTAGATACTGTGTACTGGTATGTATCGAGTTTTGAGTGTGTTTCTGGTGTGTGTACCCTGGAGTTAAAAACAGCAGCTTGTGAATTCCTTTGGCCGTAGTCACGTTTCCAGGAGGCGCGGACGCCGCTCGCTGACTAACCGACGGCGGCGTCGGCGTCGGCCAGGGCCGGCGCGTCAGGAATCTGTTTGTTGTGCGCCCAAACACATGCTCCGCTCCAGCTATTTTCTCTTTTCAAAACAAACTACGCTACCATCATCACCAACACTCACATCTCCATACAAACCAACTCAATGGAGTTTTCATTTACAAATAAAAATATTATATACTAAATTTTCATGTAAATATAGTAAACGAGTAATAAGTAATAGATTTTTTGCAACTAGTGCAGAAATTTTATTTTCAACGATGTGAAAATGTCGGTACGAGACGAAGTCGAGTACTGAAGTCACTTATCTAAGTTGACCTTAAATTAATTTTTAATATCCTTCAAAAATTGATAATATTATACAGAACAATACTATATGTATACCTACATCTTATTTAATACAGATAACTTCATTTTAATTGCATAATTCAATGAAATTTTTATTGCTTGCTACATGCAACGTTGACATCTGTCAAATCGTGGTAAAGAGGTTAAAGTAACGCCCTACAGAGTCAAAGATTCTCAGTTCGATTCCTATTTAGTACTTTTTTTTGCTTTCGGTTTTCCTATGTTTTTTTTTTTTAGTTTAAATTAATTAATAGGATTGCTTACCTGTCATCTATTTAGTTTACTTATTATGTTGATATTTGTTTATATGTTAATAAATTTATTTACTTCATGGTATTTTATTTATTTCAAATTTACTAATTTTACAAAACAGCAATAATTTTGTAGTTCATTACTCTGACGGTCTAACCTCATAACTACGATTTGAAAGTTGTCAACGTTGCGAATTATGCTATTAAAGTAGTCTTCATTAAATAAGTTGTAGAAATACATGTAGTATTGTCCTGTACAATATGGTGACTTAGTTAGCCGAACAGATTTTAATTACCAAAAACTGTTTTCCTATGTTAAATTAAATACCTATGACAGCACTTTCTTGGAAGACACGGTATATATAATAAAAACAAAAAACAAAATCTAAAGAGACTATTTCCGGGAATAATCTCTAGTTTTATTCTAAGTATAGTTAAAGAAATGTCAAAAATAATCTCTTTTGCTATTAATTGCTGAGATTACTAATAATCTTAATAATAACTAAAATATAATTGATTATATTTTTCAAATTTGAGTGTGAAATTTAAAATTATGTAATATTTAAATATCTGTCTCCAGATAGAACAGGGCATCAAGTACCCATGTATGATAGGTAAGTGACATTTAAATTTCATGATCTATTTATAATAAAAGATAAATTACTTCCAAGTAGGCGAAGAGTTTTATTAATTTGTTTTTAATTGTCTGTGGCGCCAAATTTGTTTTGTAAGTTAAGGCGCCATATCAATAAATCTTGATTGTACGTTATAATTATCAATACTACACTTTTATTTATCTAAATCTTGTCTATCAATATTTTTCTGAATCATGGGTTATCTATTAAAATATTTCAATATGATTGCATAAATTGTTACAATAGTTAAACAAAAAAATCTCTTCAGATAATATTAAAAAAATTCTTAGAATCAAAACAGGAAAGTTCTAGTAAACATAATCTTCCTAGTTATGAGAAAATATAGAAATAATTAAAATAAAATCATCGGCTATAGCTATAAGGAATCGAGAGACCCAAAATTATTTTTTTGAATAAAGTTTAATACATGTGTATTGTATGACATATATTTTTACATTCTTATATTTTGTAGTACTAAATTTAAATTCTTTAAATCTGACCTTATTTTTAGGATTGTCATAAGCAACAGATGACAGCGATTTTCTTCTTGAATGTTTCAATGGCAACTAAGATTTTTACTTTGCTTCGTCATTCGTGCGTTAATGATTTTCACGGTACTCATTTCAAAATTGTCATACCGTAATAGCTATTAAGTATTAACATACCTAGAATAGTTACCAGTATCATAACCGCCGCAGATGTCAATTGAATTCCGAGGATTTTTATAAAATTTTCTTGTGAGTAACGTTTTCGTGATCAAGTTTGTATAAGTTCATATAACAGCTGCATTATCCAATTGTCCTACGTTATATTGACAAATCTGTGCGGTAATATTGTTAAAATTATATGGTATACAATTATGACTAAGATACCTTGCTTACTTTTGTTTATGTAAACAAAAGCTTAATAAACTCATGAACCAGACTTATAACGTAAATTACTACTAAGTACATGTAAATAACAAAATATTATTTAAAGACCTATAGTTCTTAATCCATGGTAAAATTTTCTTCTACTTGTGACATCAGTGGTCTTGTGATTTAGTGAGTCGACGGCCCCTTAAAAATTACTAATAAATATTTTTTTATAATGAATGTGTGGTAATGCTGTGCTGTCAACAAAATGTTGAGTACCGCTGTTTTGAGATAAATGGCGCTAACTTATCAACGAGTAACGAAATAAAAATATTTATATATCGTTATCTACCGAAAAGCTGATAGCATTTTTGTGGTTTTTGTTTGAAATTTCAAGTTGATCTCCTAACCTGTATTAACGAGCAATTTGTTCGCTGTTACCAATGCAATTTCTCTAAACTCTAAACCTTGATAGAGTATCATGGAATTTGAGGTTATCGAAAAGAAGGATTTTTAATTTGCATTATATTGTCCGTTGCATTTATCGTTGTCTGGAGTCTTGTCAGTATTTATTGTTATTTTATTGCCATATAATTATTTATAATAACTCATTATTATTCATGATTAGCAATCAAATATTTTCATTGCACGCATACGTGTTCATATTTTCAGGTTATGTCTTTTTTTGCCTTGTCAAAACATTTTTTTTTGGACCTAACCTTAAATTTATATAAAGTCTAAAAGAATGCTTGTACAGTAATGGTTATTATGTCCAGTTTTTTAAGCAATTATCTGGAAAATAGTAAATGTTTTTGTGTTCATTTTATTTACTTTTTTCATTTACTAGTTGTGTGAAAATTATTTCTCTTTTATAGGCAATAAAATGTACTATTAATTAATGTTTATAGCACTCATTGATTGCAGTAAATGCAATGTATTATGCAATTCTATATGCACTTTACTTTGTATAGAATACATTCTTTATTTTTATTATTAAACATAAAAGTATATGTACTTTTATATACTTACAAGGTGGTGACTCAAACACTCGAACATAGGCATTTAATATGTAAAATCATATTTTTGCTTCCCTAATTATTTAAGTAGAAAAGATTCAAAGAACAATTGTAGAATAATTCTGCATTTGAATCAGTAAGCAATTTAATTTTTTCTACAACCGCTATAGAAAGTAGCACTTTTCTCACACTATATAACAGTTGTGTATGTTAAAATGTGAGTAATCATTTCTCACAGTATTTGCCAACACTGCGCATGTGTAGTGTGAGAAATATCATTTTTCACAATAATTGTCAATACAACGCATGCGTGAAGGTACTCTTTGTGAAGTTACCTACGCCATATTGTTTTTTTTAATAGCTTTTGTGCATATATTTTTGTTCTGTAACGTTTAACAGTGTGGTTATAGTAAAAGTACAGTGTGCCACTCGTGCAGAATATTATTAACATACCTAGGATAATTATGAGTATCATAACTGCCACAGATGTCAATTGAATTCTGGATTCGGAGAGCGAGTATTTTAAGATATTTAAGGCCTGGTATGAATCAAAACATCCGTTCAATTTCAATAGTTTACCGGTTTCACGTTATTAATAAATGTTATTTTATATAACAAGTAATAAGTAATGTTTTCTTGATCAAGTCTGTGTGGGTTGATATGACAGCTGTATTATCCAATTCTGTGGGGTAATATTTTTAACATAGGAACTCACTTGTCAAAATTACATGTATATAATTATGACTTAGTTACCCTACTTACTTTTGTCTATGTAAATAAAAGCCTTATAAAAATATAAAATTATCTATTTTTATTAGATTCTTACTGGAAATTCCCGTAGATGTTTTGATTGTATAATATACAATATATACAATGTATATATTTCCCCAGGGAATAATCTATCATAATTTTGGTACTTTTGAAACCGGTTTTTATTTTAAAAATAAATTTTGGTACATACATATATTGTTCCGTCGATTGTACTTTATCAAATTTTGATAAATAGATGATAGTATAAAAGACAACATGTATAATTTAGTCTGTTTTTATTGTGGAATAACTATATTTTTAATGAGTTTTGTAATGTTTAGGTTTAGGTAGGTGTTATGTATTCCTGTTGGTGCAGCGTTCTCTGGTAGGAAATACCTAGCACGTCTGGAATGAGCCTCGCGGGGTTGCCACATGTGGCAAGGCCGTGTCCGCGGTAAACTCACACGGCCACGTTGCCAGGCCCCGCACACGCTTCGATTTTGTTTCTGTAAATTGTCGATGGATGTTGTGGAGGTTCGTTGCCGTTGCCATGGCTATGTGCCTTCCTAGAAACAATTCCCCACTAACCTCACATTTTACACTTTAAACAAACTGTTTCACCGATTCTAAAGTCGCTACTTCTCGTTATTAAACATGTCATTAATTGTCACCTATTTTAAATTTAAAATTTTGTGGACATATGAATAACTCATTTGTAATTTTTTTTTACTTCCTTATACAAATTAAAGGAAGTATTGTAATCAGGGGTGGGATACTGTAACTCATAACAACTACAAATAGTAACTGCACTTGTTACAATATCAATTTTAAATGTTAAATGTCACCATGGCGGAAATTCAAATTTGCAATGAATTTAAGACATTCCCACATCAGTGTAAACTTCTAGAGTATTCTTTAATAGCAAATGTACTTGTTAAAATATCAATAATAAATTTGCAATGAATTTAAGACATTCCCACATCAGTGTAGACTTGTAGAGTGTTCTTTATACATGTATGAGTATATGTGAATCAATCATAAATAACCATTACTGTTATAGAATAGCAAGTATACTTTGTAGTTGATATTTGCAATTGATATCATACCAAGTCCAAATGATAGCAATTGTGGTTATAGAATCTCACTCCAGTTTTCAGATTTCAACTTATATTTTTTCATTAATAAGAACAATCAAAATAAGTGAATCATCTATGAGAGCTGGGAAATATAAAACAATTTTTATTTCAGTGTTACAAAACGTAGTGATATTTGAAAAATACTACGAGTATAATCTACTCAAAGATAAAAATTAAGAACACTTATTCTTGTTAGATAATTTTTATGATAAAGAATCAATTTTAGAAAGTTTTATCTTTTATCAATTTTTTGATAGCAGTTAATACGTTTTATTGTTTTACGGTTTAATATTGTGCAGTAGTTAAAAAATTATTGTCTTATCAAAGTTACAAAACTTAAAATTTTCCTCTACTTTATTTTACAATATAAGAATTGATTATATTTTGACTGGCGCCTACCGGAAATGATACATAATAATTAAACCTATGTCTAGACTTCGCAAAAAAAGTAATAGTAATAAGATGGAAACATAAATGAAAATTATAAAGAAATATTTGACACTTTGACAGTACGTTTGTTATCACAGCCATCCCCGTCTCAATATATTGAGCTAACTATAGCTAGCTGACGTTTTAAAACACATAATGCTATTTTTTTTTTAATTAATAATTAACGATTTCGGAAAAAATATAATGTTTTTCTTCAAACGTCATAAAAGTGACATCTTCTGTGACGTGATTGACAAGGTTAAAGTTTAATTTCTATGCCTCCGTAATATAATTTTTTATTCTAGCCGCCGTATAATATTGTCGCCGCCGTATATTGTCGCCGCCGTATAGCCAATAAGATGTAACTTGTACAATAGAAATCTGTAATATCGCCCTAAATGTCACTATAAAAACTAGATAACCTAAGAATAAAGTTACTAAAAATATGAATAACTGACAGGTAACCTACATATTAAACGTCAAATAGTAATTTATTTTTTAAAATTTCTAAGTTTGAAGAAAAAATAGCAAGTGTTATTCAGAGTAAAAGTGTCTTTGTGTGCCTTGCATGCAATTGTCCGACTCGCTTCGCTCGTCGTGCAAACTTCCATGCTCGCCACACAAAGTATCACTTTTACTTTTAATAACACAATATACTATTATCTAAGGACTAAAGTATTTTTTATTACTTACATTGTTTATTCTCCTCGACTATATTATTATACTTTAGTCCCTTGATATACAAATAACTATATTTAATCTTATATAAAATCCTTATTTGACGAACTTTACCGTATGTTGCATAAAAAATACACCGCAGTTTTTACGGCATATTTATCCGAGCTTTAGGAATAATAAAGCAGTGTTACATTTTTAAAAGGATATAATCCGTGTATCCTCTCACCGCATCCTTTATGTAGGCGCCAAACATCTCCGTGAAATCTTCCCATACACATGAATGAAAGCTCTTATAGAATCTTCAATGGCCAACATAGGTGTTATCGCGCGGTCTCTCTCTCGCCACAAGCGCGTGTATATCGCCGTCCTTGTCCGGCACTCGACACGAGATAATCCAGCCTGGATGTTATTTATGTGAGCGATAGAGCCGAGTGAAAGAGTTGAAAAGATATTTTGAAAGATTAGAGTAATGGCATTTTATGGTCTTTGTTGGGTTTTTTTCTGGTAAATGGATTTGTATGGTTTTGATATGGTTTTGTTTTTGGTGCTGAGATTTGAAGAGGTTAACAGTGGCACTCAAAATGTTCACACGATTTTTCTTATAGGAAGTACATTATCAATATTTATTGAAAGAGTTCAATATACTCATTTCAATTTGTCTAATGAAGCAAGCTATTTCTTGTGACATCTCTACACCTTAAAATTGAAATATTTATATTTTAAAGGTAAAAATTCACATCTCTAGGCCGAAAATGTTTTATATTTGACAGATCTCCTTATGCCTTATTATAGTTATTTGTATATCAAGAGACTAAAGTATAATTTTTTATTACGCATATGGAGAATAAACCATGTGACCAATAAAAAAATACTTTAGTCCTTCGATATACATTATATTTTTTTACGAAATCGTTAAATTATTAATTAGAAACATAAATAAATAGCATTAAGTGTTTGTAAAACGTCAGCTAGATATTGAGACGGAGATGGCTGTGATAACAAACGTACCTACTGTCAAAGTGTCAAATATTTCTTTATAATTTTCATTTATGTTTACACCTGCTTAGACTTCGTCTGCATGAAATCAGATAAATTATTATCAAAGGCAAGTATAGTAAATAAATTTCACAATAATATTATAGAATGATATGTTTGTTATTTTAGGTACTGCTAAAATAAACTGCAAAAATTTAATACTATTAAAATACAGGTTAATGCAATTTGACAGATGAATCCGTAAAGTTAAATTATGACATAAGTCTGTAAAGTTTTACTTTAGCCACTACTTTGGCTAACTTCGCGCAGTGATATCGTGTACTTTATTATCGATTTCGAAAAAAATATATACATAAATAAACACTATAAAAAATATTAACGGTAATATATTGTTCATATGAAAATAAATAATCGGCATAAAATTATGAAAATAAAAAATGAAACATTTTCGTAATATATAGTTCGAACTATGACAATGACAAATACTACCCATTGTTTCCCAATGAAACTCTATCTATGTTGGATGACCCATACATAAAAGTATGCATACAAATTTGTTTCGGAAAATAAAAAGAGTTAAAAAAGTCTCTACCTGCTTGGTAAGGATATAAATAGAAGCCCAAATTCTACCGGCCAAATTAGGCATATCGTTTAGTGCCATTTTATGTTCCTGACTTATCAGAACTGTTTCAAGGTTTATCTTTCTGCTTTTAAAACTATTTATTTTTATATTTTGTTATCTGCTAATATTCAAAACTAATTTAAATTAATTATTAACAAATATTTTAATATAACAATCAACAACTGGAATGAGTAACTTATGTGGTGTACTCTCACGTCAGCTAGAGTAAATTTTCACAAATTCGACGCGTTATTTGATGGTATACATTTCATGATTAAATGGCAGCTATGATAGAGCAAATATGTCGTAAAATGTTAGTAGTGTCAATTCAAACTAAACTACTAAACCACAATCAAATGTCAAAGTTAAGGCGTACTAATTGAAAGACCCTATATGATTTACTTCCATAATACCATGACTTGTAAGTTTCTGATAACATTTCTAATTTGGTTATCATTGTCAACGTCCTACTAGTAAGATAATTATGACAATTCCACTCATAATTTGTCATTCAATCACAGTATTTTGGTGAATTGAATCAATCAGATTCAAATCTCCCTGACAATTGTCAGTTACTGGCAATTGCCGCGGAATTTACACGACTAAATAGGTGTTGCTTAGATACAACATCTGTCAAAATTATGGCAAGTAATTAATTCGTAACTAGAATTTTTTTTGTAATTTTTGCCTAACTCACTCCTGCTTGTTGCTTTAGAAAATCGTTACTCGACCTGCGGACTCGTTCGATTTTTGATCAGTCGTGAGCATAACGACAAAAATTTCAAGTATAAGATTGTAATTACTAGTGGTATTACATATGAAAATCGTAGGAATTTCATATACATTTGGTCGTCTAGCAACGGGCAAAATAATAACTTCAATATTATTTGAAGATAAATGCTTTTGGTGGCCCAAAAAATATAATAAGCAACTCGGTATGTAAGTACCTAATACAACTATTCTATTACGGTAACATGAATTTCGCGAAAGTTATAATGTACTTATTTCCTTACAGTTTAAATAAGTATTTAGATATAAAAGTAAGTATAAAACAATTGACGCTTACCTTCAGGCCGGAGTTGCTCCATCGCGAATCGAGAATAAGGTGGTGGGGGTGACTCTATAAACAAACGACAATCGTTAATAAAGTCCATGTGTTGACAAGCGAAGCATAGATCACAGATAGAGAGATAGACACATGTGCAACATGTGTTCCCAATCCCAATGAGATCTAGTCATCTATGACTTAAACATAGACACAACTATAACAGTTGAAGGTGCTTTATGCCTTTCTAGAAATGGGAGAATGTTTAGGCTACATGCAACGGATGTTTACAAATGTCAATACCAGTGGCGGGATTTAGGGGTGCAGGGGGTGGCAGTTGTCCCCCCCAAAATTTCGACAACCTGGGAAAAAATATTGGGGAAGATACGAACTTTAACAATTTTTGTCCCTTTCTTATGTGTGGACATTGTCGAAATATTACTATTTTGTAGAAGAATATGACAATATACAACAATTAATGAGTATTAGAGAAAATATTTCATTTAAATATTATTTCGTTCGGAAAAACTGAAAAATGGTTCACGACCATTTAAGTATTTATTAAAATAAAAAAATAAATAACGAAGAATTAAATTTTTTAAACAATTTATAGAGCCTTCCTATTGCTATAGCAATTCAAATCCCAGTGAGATCCATGAATTTTTCAAAAAATGGATTCTTCATTATTTAAATATTGAATCTTCATACTATTCTTAACATTACTATGTCAAAAATAGTGTCATAGTTAAAAGAAATAAATATTTTAATGTTAATTCTATTATTGTCCCTCCAATAAAATTCCTGAAGTTCCACTACTGGCCAAAACTGTGTATTATATGTATTTATTATTAAATGCATAAAATATAAAAATGTTATTCAATGTGAAGCAGACTTAAAAACAAAATACGACAGTGTGTAACAAGCTTTAATGAGTTTAAAACATTATATCTGATATATAACAGAACAGATTATTAGCATATGTGTAATAATTTATATAATTGATTAAATAAATAAAAATATTGGACAATGTGAAGTCGCCTTACAGAGAAAAAGTACAGTGTGAAGCAGGCTTCATCTAATAAACAAGTGACAGTTCATAACAATATGGCGGATGGGTAACAGTACAGAAGATGTGATAATTTTTATAATTGTTCATTTCACATTGTGTTTATAAGGTATATACTGTTTTTATATACTTAAATTATATACATACATGTACAATGTATAATATTGCACACATATGTAGTTTTATTTGCAAAACTAAATATTTTTTTATTTCAGATTCAGCAATTCTGTACCAGAATTCCAGAGTCGAATCATTTCCATGATTGGCATCGAATGTAAGTGATTTTTTATTTTAACCTAAAAATATGATGTATATTAAAGTACAATATATTGCGTGCAGCAATGTATACTAGACAAAACTTTAAAAGAGTGCCTTAAGCACAACGTTCTGTATGATGTGTATGACATGAAAATTACCGAGTGTATATGTCAAAAGTTTTATTTTTTCCGAAGGGTAAAAAAGTGTAGGTGGGTACTTAATAACAATGACAGGTGCAGAAAAAAAGTTTGGAAGCCTTAAAGAATTTAAAGCATATTATTATTACTAAATTACATGAGGGAAAGTTTTAACTGTTATTGAATATAATAATACATTTTAGAGTTTTTATTACATATTTATATTTCACTATGTTGTATGTTGTGTTCAATTTTATTTAAAAAATTTCAATGCATTTCAAAAATCTGTAGGTACTGTACAAAATTTATTATTTTCAATATGAATTTCTTTTTTTTTTCTACGCCCATTAATATATTTGCTTGTTGTATTTTTGTTATTATCACGGATACATTGTATATTGTAAACACATTTTCATTTGCTATGATAACCATAGACAACGTTAAGGAATAAATTCATATCTCACAGTTCTGTCAAAAACCGTATTGTTTAATTTTTGTTTTGCAACTAGTTGCTAGGAAGAAGTGAAATGAAGACATTTTTATTATTAAAATATGAAAGAATTAGAAAATAATATTGCGGTCGTAGACAACGTATAGTGTACCTACAACTCGCATGGAATGTCCATTTCATACTCGTATGAAATGAGTACTATTTCATGCTTGTTGTGCAATATACTATTCTACCATTTGAGTAAGTACAAAAATGTATTTAAATGATGAATTGTTAACAATTTGATGGCATTTAAAAAATAACAATGCCACGGACTATTAATTTTGTGCGTTGCTAAGTAATTATAACAAAATTGTTGGTTATAAACAGATAACCCATGTAAATAAAGTTGTCATTGGAGTTATTTGAATTGTGAAGTATGAGTCATTGTGAAGCTAATAAACGTAATAATTGTATTACTATTTGCAAAGAGAATAAGAACTATTTTTTTTATTTTTGTAGCTGTTTAGAGTTAATATATATGCCTACTTTTTTTTGAATTTAAGTATAATTACTGGTGAAATAATAGAATTAATAAATTAACCTAACAGAAATTAGTAAAATAAAGAGTCTGTTATTAAACTGCAGTTATATTATTTATACAAGATATTTGTAGGTATATTTATTAGTGAGATATTTGATGACGTTTGTCTCAATGTCAGTACCTCCACATCGAAATCTTGTTGTTTACAATCTCTTCTCACGTTCTAGTATCAGTATCGATATCTGTCCTTCCCATAATATTAGAGTTGTTTATTTAGTACCCACCCACTCGGCGCCAGATACTGTTAGGCAGTGTTTCGCGTACTATTAATCATGGTAGGCTATGACATAGCACTTCTTAATATGCTTATCGCCAACTTATCTCCCGGGACATACAAGTGTAACAATACGTAATGCGACTGAGCATAATTATACGAGCCTGCCTTTTATTTATTGCTGCAACAATGCAGGAATCACTCTTCATTCATAATCAACGAACTTCTATTCTTAATATCTACTTACACGTAAGTGATAATATAGAATCATATCACTATAAAGAGTTATGTCATATACTGATAAAGAAATATGTGTACACTAAGTTTATTTATTATGTGTATAATAATTATATATCTAGGGTATACAGACTAGAATCAAAAGTTGGGCACATGATTTTACTCGGTTATTACAGATACAAAAATATCTTAAATAACATAGTTGTAGGAGACCAAGGGGGCCATTTGATTCTAGAATAAAATATTTGAAACCAGTGATTCTCAAATTACAACACAAAATTATTTTTAAATGTGATTAAACATATTTTTTATGTCTATTCGATAGCTTATTTTATTCTGAATTCCTTCGTGTAATAGTTTTATATCCTTACATAAATATTGAAAAAAAACGATAGAAATTTAAATAAGATTTTATTTTTAAAATTAATGTACAGTCGGCTATAGATGAAAAAATCAAGCAGCTGTAAGTAATATCCTTTGTAGGTAGACATGTATGTATAAGTAACATTAAAAATAAAATTAGAATCTGAACTGAAAATGGCCAAAATCTTCAAATCCAATTTGCTCTAAAATTTGTATCCGTCAAATAAAAAACTAAAAATTGTTACACTTTAGTAATTTTGTCTGTAGAATCGATTGGTAAGGTCGTTGAGGTCATATCTTAACCCATTAGAGGGCTATGCTTAAGAAATTTTTCTTTTGGGTCCAATTTTGAAAGCACATTTCGAGAACGAAACATTTTTCATGAATGTGGAGAAAAAAGTACATTGTGTATTTAGTAAGAAAAGTGATATATTCCCGGACTTTACCCAGTTAATATTTTTATACTAATAATATTTAATTTGAATTCTTTCTAATGAAATGGTTAGAAATCTCTCACGAGGTTTATCATGATATGCATTGTTCTTATAAATGGCTGTAACTATATTGGGATATCTAATTATTATTCAGTTAACATTTATCATTAGGTAAATCTCATGCCAGCGATTATTATCTTCCATCGTCAAAATACCAATCTAACAGTTATTAATTAACTAAATACCAGATCCAACTTCTTGACCAATCATCTGAAATATAGTACTGGAAGTAAAAAAGAAATCTGTACTATCCTTCGAACTAGATAAAAATAAGTAAAAGTATAAATAACTACGCCTAACTATAATTCTTTTAACTTTGGTAAACATAAAAATTGCAAAAAACCTTTTTCTCGTTAAGGAAAAATACTACAATTGTAAATGAAAAATTTGTAGATATGTATGTACGAAGTGAAGTTCCATGCACTTGGGATGTAGCAAATAAAAACTAGCAGAAAGCAGGCTGTACATTTCCCGTGTGTTTTCCGCTTGTTAACGGTACTGGTGCTGCGTACCGAGACGATGCACCGACCGAGTGTTCGGAGTTACACGTGGAATGTAATTGCGTCACTGATCTCACCAGCCTCGAGCAACTACTCGGGACTCGGGAGATTCTACCGATCAAAACAATCACTAAACTTATAGTTGCAATGGATAAACATTTCTTCAAGCATTTAAAGAAATAAGACACCAATGAAAAAATATTTTCATTGAAAGTTTATAATGCAAAGTTATTTTTATTTTTAGTCAATAGTATTCCTAAAATTAAAAATGGGCCATAGTTCCCCTTTGGGTCATTTTTTATAGTGCGAATTTTATAAGCTTCATTATTTAATTGGACTTTGTGAAAACTTAGTGATATATTTCTTATGCTGATAGCATTTTGAGTGAATCTGCAAATCGACTGTGAAAATGTAATTATTACATTTTTTTATGTTACCTATAGTTTCATTTCAATTTACAGTTACAGTTACGATTTAATGTAACATTAGTAAACGTCGGTACATTGGGAATTACCAACAAAATATTTTTCGTCAAAAAAAAATTATTTAGCCCCTCACTTAGATAATTCCTGGATCCGCCCTTGGTATCTCGACAAATGGATTATAATGAAATGGAATGAAAAGATCACAGCAAAGAGGCAACTGGACCAGTTGTTGTAAGGAACGTGGGTACTGTAGTTGTATGGCGTGGGTGCTCGCAATAGCCATACCTGAGTGTATTTCCGGCCAGGTTTCAGCCGGCGCCACACACAGTATAAATATTTATACTGAAAGGCCGGCGATGTTTGTGAAACCCGACACAGTCCGCCTGGCGAAAATAACCCGCACCTAAACCGTACGTGACCCCAGCACCAACATTTCACACAAAACACTACCAAATCAGTTGCACCAATTCTTCCCTCAAGTGCTACAATAAGTGCAGGAGAAATGGACTTCGTTTTAAAAGTAGATTGGTTAACATCTCTCGTATGGAATGTTAATTTTGTTACTTGGAATGGATGTTGTATTATAGTAGCACAGAATAGGTTTGAACAGAAGCGACAGTAAGACAGAGAAACGAAAATTAGAGAGAGATGGGGAATGCCAACAAATTTAAAGGGTTCATTATTTAAAATCTCAAAGTTTCGTCACATCTTAGAGAGAGATTGGGGAAGGCAACAAATTTAAAGGTCTACACAATGCTCCAAGTTCATAGAACTGAATCGGGCAACATGAAAAGTACCGATACGGAGTGTCGCTTCTGTATGTAGCTATTCTGTGGTAGTAGTGGGTACTTGGTGGAACATATTTGAATACCGTGTGTTTATTTTAAAGTGAAACATTGAATTTGCCATACTCATGATTACGACTTCACATTTGATAGACAGCAATGTATCAAAGTGTTCACTTCAAAATGAAACATAGGTTGTCAGATTCACGTTATTATTAACTGTCAAATTGTGATTTCTTTTTAAGTAACACATTTCCACATCGTTGTAATGGACGTGATGGACAATAGAGTGACTCGCTAAGTCTCCTAAACTCTCGGTACTTAATTTATTTAAACAGGTAATATTAAAATCGAAATTATTTGATGGCAATATGTGTAATAGTTAAAATTTAAAATCGCTTTAGACACATCAAACTTATCCAAATTACAAATATTATAAATGAGTTTTGTTATTGTTTAACCTCAATATTATATCTGCTATGTTTCATTTTAAATTGGCAATTGTCAACTTCGCTGTCGTGATCTAATTGTCATTTTTGACACCATTATTAAGCAACAATTATTTACTGATAAATTCATAGTCCTCATGAAAAAAAATCATGATTAAAATAGTTTGGGTGAACCCATAAAGTTGTAAAGCATGTAATTTTATTTGTTGAGCATATTTCCTCATGTGTTTGTGATAACTTTAATACTAAACAATAAATTATCTTGTCCCATTCTACTACGCGTAATTTCAATCTTATACATTTTAATTCTTTCGCTGAACTGTCGGCGCCTTTTCTCGTTTCCTCGAAAAGAATAGTACCCGCTCGCAGCTACTGAAATCATACGTTTATTTATTTAGCCGCAGATAAAAAAGCCTCTTTGTGGAGTAAATGTAGCAAACAAATAAAAAAATCATTTCCATGAATCCATTTATCGCATCGTTAAATATTTACAAGTATATTTCATCAGGCATTTTTTGCAAAGTTTTACGTAAAGTGTTTGTTGTTGAGTAGGGACAGCAAAAGTGCATTTCACTGGGATATGATTAGAACATGCAATTTGTATTTAATTAAACGTAATTATTAACAGAATTGAGCATGGAAACTGCAGGCATTACACAAGATGCACATCTTACAACTTAATACAAGCTTTTAAAGAAATTATCATTCTATATCAAAATGTCATACCATACCATATACTCATCAGCAAAATTTAAATATTAAAAAGGGGGCGTGTCCTTGTGATATATGTCATGTATCATCACTCTCATGAACATGATGTTAGGCTATATAATGTTATTAAATTACATAAAAAATATAGTTATTTAAGTATCAAAGTCAGTAAGTGATACGAAATTGGTAGAACCCTTACTCCCCAAATACTATTTTATGTTTTTTTTTACTTCACAATCAGATATTTCATCGTTAAATACAAACTACTAAAATTCTATGGACCACATTTTAGAAAAATAATTGTTACTTTATAATATTAAATAATCATTAAAATAAAATAAAAATTTAGCATTTATATATATATATATATATATATATATATATATATATATATATATATATATATGCAAAACTGTGGTACTTGCATTAAAAAAATAAATTTTTAAAGTGTATATACCTGCGATGATTATTGTGTTTATAAAAAATACAATTTAAAAAAAAAATATAATAGTTCATAGAATTAAAAAAAAAAAACACTTGATTTAAATCAGATCAACCGTGATTTGATTTGATTAATAACAGACTATGTTGGATTTTAAACCCAAATATAATCACTTTACCATATTTGTGTCAGAACTATAACTATTCCTATTCCCACTATGCCCTTGTGCTCCAATTTGGAGATGAATTGAGCCATGTCTGAAATTCCAGAAATTGAGTAATTCTTTAATAAGTACGGTTAGGATTGTAGTCGGGTCTTCCTTATTATCTTTCTAGACTGGACCAAACGAATAAAACAATTGAACGTGGGCCGCCGGTCGTGGGCTGGGTCGACGCCGGACCCTACACCGCTTATTACTCTTTTGTTTTCCAAGGCAGACGCGACTAGCAAACCGTTTCCCAGAAATAGAAAATTGCAGTAGACGAATTCGTTTTCTTATTTTGCACACAACGTAAATGGAAATTCTGCATTGTATATACATAATATGAATTTCATGTTAACGAACTAACCTAACTTAATATATTTTACACAATTTACAATTAGATAATATTTATTTGTAGATATATACTAAAGGCGTTATGCTATATCCAAATATAGGTATAGTCTGTTTCCACGAGTTGTTTAAAGTTTTATCTAGTACTTTTGTCGTATAAATATGGTATAGATATAGATGATACTTTTATTTTCGGTCTCTCTCTATCTCTCTCTCTCTCATAATTGTTTATATTATGTGCTATATAATACTTTGTATGTCCTTCCTTAACTTAATAATCGTCTCAACCTTCTACCATTTTTGCAAATTTATCTTCTTCATTTATCTACATGTCCACATCAGATTTTTTTATTTACCTAACATGTTTACTTAAAATTTTAAAATCAACCACTCCTTAAGAGGCGCTCCAAAGGTTCAGACCAGGGGCACAGAATAAGTTTATACAGAAGCGACAGTAAGACAGAGAAACGAAAATTAGAGAGAGATGGAGAATGTGCACAAATTTAAAGGGCTCATTGTTTAACATCCGAAAGTTTCCTCACATCTTAGAGAGAGATAGGGGAAGAGCACAAATTTAAAGGTCTACACAATGCTTCAAGGTCATAGAACTGGATAGGGGAACATGAAAGGTACCGACACGGAATGTCGCTTCTGTATGTAACTATTCTGTGCCAGGGGCCTACAGAACCTAATACGGCCTTGAACAGATGCAATGGTAAAGAGAAATGATTATTAAAAAAAAAATACCATTCATATTAATTTGGACAAGTGTGTATTTTATGCAAAAATATAATTTCTTAATATTTTAATTAATACATCAAAAATTTGGCAAGACAGGAAAATTCACGATTGAGTAACAACTGTAAGATATATTTTAAAATCTATTAAAATGTCTACATTATTAAAATTTATTTGAAGAAACAATTTGTTTATAATGAATGTTACTTATGGTAGTAAACTACTAAAATATTATTTATTATGTTTTCTCAGCAGAGAAACGTGGGTTTTAGATATAAATTAATTCCAAAAATATATTTCTAAAATTTGGGTAATAGGATGTACAAAATTTTAATATTTATGTTGAATATTATTGTCGGCAGGTAATTTATAATAAGGCGTCCTGGTTGCCAGTGCGCTGTTTCAAACTAAATGAAGTTTAAATATAAAGTTGTGACAAAATATCTTTGAAAAATGTTGGCAACGATGACCCTAGCCCACGTGTCGAATAATATTTAGTATTGTTTCCAAATTGCAGTTCCTATTATATTCTTACGAATTTATCAGACCGATATCTTGTCAGTATCGTTGACAAAAAAATACAAGGACAAACATTGTGTTAATATTTTATTTGTTTCTATAAAACTAATATAATAAACTCATATTATCATTTATAAAATCTTTAAACTATATTCTTACATTTGTATAAAATAATATAAACAAAAGCCTAACAATAAACGCATATTTCAAACTTGAAGCATATATGTTTTTTAATTTGTACATTCAAATTTAAATACTTTTTAATCTTGTTCTTTAGATGTATCTTTATTTACAAAAAGAAATTATTTACTATTTTACCTTCAAAAGTTATTTGCATAATTAATTATTAAAACATTGTTGCAGTTTGTAAAAATGTATCTTGCAATTCAATTTGAATAAAAACTTCGTTTAGACGTATATTTCAGACAAATGTTAATAGATAGTTTAAATATTTTATAAATGTTTTATTTTCAAAAATCGATCGAATGCGGTTTTCAAAATATCTTGTTTTGAAATTTTTGATCGGTCGCCATTTTTTTATTTGATAAAATAGAAAATAACTCTAAATACAAATTTTTTAGAGAACCGAAAGCAAATGCTGAAAGTTTTTGTATTTTTTAAATATTCCTTAAAATAAGGAAGTAATGACGATTTTTCGATAAACAAAAGAACGCCAATAACTATGAAGTGGGGCTCCAAATCAAAAGTTTCATCTAAGAAAAGTTGATTGTTTCAATGAGTTCTAACTGCCGTTTTCGAGTGTGTATATAGTGGGTTTCCGAACCACTCGGACACAGCGATAATTTACTTGTTTGACAATTGGTGACAGGTAAATAAGTGAAGGTATTTTCCAACATCCTTTCTAGGTAGTTCACAAACAACCACTTAACAAAATAAAGAAATTTCCCACCGATGTATTCCAAGCCGTTAGCTCTCTCGAATTACAATACTTCCTTTAACCCAAACCACTTCCTGGTTGTATTTAGCCCCCGACATCCCTTAATATCCCATTGTTGGCCACCCTGCTGAGTAGGGACATTCAGCTGATTAACATAATACGCTATTGTCAGGGTGGTAGACCTGGCCGGCGCCACTCCAGGAAGAAAAGGAATTATTTAGGGTTTTTTTGTCGGGGTTTCTGTTTGTTCATTCATGCCTTAAACGAGGAAGTTTTATATTTTTTTGACCCTACATTCTTTTAATTCTAGCCGTCAGTCTTTAAAATGGAATATACAAAAAACCGGCATTACCCAAATAATCAAAATGAAAATATGTAATTAGATAACATATGCACTTGTCTTAAATAAAATTTTCGGTAATAGTTAATAGTTTTATATTTTTTGGACCCTACATTCTTTTAATTCTAGCCGCCAATCTTCATATAGAATATACAAAAACTGGCGTACCAAAATAATCAAAATTAAAATATGTAACTGTAGATAGCAGTATACGCCCAGTATAGTACATATTGTATGACTTTTCCAATTATGAATTTGGATAAATTATTAATCTGAAATACACAAAGTGAAGCTTAATTACGTTTCCATTTCTCATTCTAAAATACGATTGCAAAAAGAGTAAAATATGGTCAGGTATAAGCGAATTTTATGGTCCAGCGAAAGGAAATGGATTGGAAAATGAACAGTAGTGAACAAAATTTACTGCGCTCGCACAATTAAATGATTTTTATGTCATAAATCTGTGAGTTTATTTGTTTTTTAGGACGTTTGGTCTACCTCAGCTCTTTAAATCATTTCCACACAGTTTTGCTTTCAAATAAATCTCAAACTTATTATTTCCAGTTCTATTTGGGTTATAAATATCCCTCAGAAAAATGACCCCTAAAGTACACTTTCCATGGCAGTTAGACGTGGTCTTGCATGATTTTCCATTTATTTTTTCCCCAGATTAATTTTAATAATGCAAAAACTGCTATTAAAAATTATATCCTTCAATACGCGGCTGAAATAACAAACATATTCTATAATATTATTGGAGAATTTAATTATTATTTCCATTTGATAATAATTTATCTGATTTCATGCAGACGACGTCTAAGCAGGTGTAAAAATAACTAAAAATTATAAAGAAATATTTGACACTTTGACAGTACGTTTGTTATCACATCCATCCCCGTCTCAATAGCTATTATAGCTGACGTTTACAAACACATAATGCTATTTATTATATGCGTACTAAAAAATTATACTTTATTCCCTTGATATACAAATAACTATTTTGTAAGAACTCATGGAAAAAAAAGGTATGTACAACACGTTTTGATTATTTTTGACATGTCTGTTATCTGATATTGCCCATGTGGTGCACTCTCCACACCAGATAAATACCCTCTACAGTCTAAGCATTGTCCATATCTGACCAGCAATAATTAGTAATAGAACACTTTGCGAAAGCAATGTTTTGTTTCTGTAATCAATTTGGCTTGTGCATTGTGCATTTAACATCCGTAACTAAGGCCAGTAAGAACAGGTGGCCGCGATTATATCACCGTCCTACCGGGCTATAAAATCCGACCGCGGCAACAATGGCACTAGGTGATGTATGGAGGTTTTATAGTCGGCGGATCAGCAAGGGTTATCACGGAATATTTCCTCGATTCCGCTGCTTATCGCTTGATTTTCTAGTTTTGCTCCTTTTTGAAACAGGAGATAGTCGCTCTAGTAGGAAACTATCAACAACGTTGCCAAGCAACGCACAGCACAGGGTTGCCGTACGCCTACTGCGACTGTGTTGTGTCAGTTTAAAATACACAAGCGAGCTGTACGCAGAGATTCATTCAACGATACTTTCCTAATTTAATCATAAAATATCAAAGAATGCAACTTAATTCAAATATATTCATTTTAATTATTATTATAAAATAAATATAGTATTTTATTTGGAACTCACTTGTAAACCACAATTTATTTGAACTGTTTATTCACCAAAGAAAAATACATTTACCGGTTTTAGGATTTTAAACCTTTGTTTACATAGACAAAAGTAACCAGGATAACTAAGTCATAATTGTATCCCATATAATTATGACGGGACGGTAAAAATATTACCCTACAGATTTGTTAAAATAACGTGAGACAATTGGATATATAGGTACAGCTGTCACATCAACCCATACCTTGCTTATATTGTACAATAGTCTGATTATTCACTTGTAAATATAATTAAAATGGGGTCCTCCACCATAATAGCAAATTAGGAAATTGATCACTTATAATCAATCCAGACCTTAATTCTGTATGAATAGGAACTATCAAAGTTAAAAAAAAGTTATTCATTTTTAAGTTATTCGATTTTATAGTGCCCTTAACATCTACATCTCAATATTACACCCAATTCTAATTTCTTGCTACTTCTAGCCCTACTTTCAGTATCAGATGTCATATTTGACAATTAATGTATAGTTTCGTAACTAAATACAAAGCATATTTCAGCGCTAATCCAAATTTAGAAAAATAGTTTTAAATTCAAGAAAATTTGTGAAAAAAATATTTACCCAATGAAAATGAAAGATATGTTGAATGACATTGGCAGCAAAATCATGCCAGTGGCTGTCAAAAATGCTTACTATTTATATATTCCCAAGTAAGGAACACAATAGTTATTTAAAATATACTTATAAGTTTTTATAACAGTTGAAATAGATAAATTTATGTAATTGAAATTTTTAGCGACCCCACTGTTTGAGAACCATAACATCTATGTAACAGAACACTTAAAAAAATATTACGAGTTAACAAATAAGAATTAGGACGTTCTGAAACTACACCTCGCTATCAAATTGGATAAAGTTTCTTACAAAAAAAATAAATTAAATAGTGGAGGACCCCATTAAAACAAAGTCAAAAATTTAACAGTAACATTAAGTTAGCTTTTAGTTTTACTGATTAGTAACTTTTATAGAGTAATTGGTGAATAATTGCCATCAACTGGATCCGAACCTAGAGTGTCTAGACCGCAGTCAGTCAATTTTTAAATATACTTTCTCATAGGTTGTGGAGAATGACTGAAATAATATAAGTGTGGGAAGCAAATAATTTAATGGTGCGAAGAAGATATTTCGGTTGGTAATTAATTTCTCTTTATAGCAATGAGTAATTGTAGTTTAATGGAGGTTATTTAAATTTAATTCTGTTTTTATTCTGCGTGAACTGATAGTAAATGTACCAGAACCGTAACAGGAGAATTTATTTCGATTTTATTACTCATAAATTTTTGTAATTATCCCTTCCATCAATGGCTTCACATTCCACAAAGAACACAGCCTTAAGAAAGAGAACCAAGAAGGTACTTTATGTACTGTACTATGTTTTCTTTTTAGGTTAGTAACCCTAACCACAACCTCTGCCGTTGGTTTCAAATAATTCATTTGTTCATGATAATTGTTTATTTTGCCCACTTTAAGCAGTGGTCCTAGGAATCTAAAGCAAAATGAGTTTCAAATATCAAATATAACTACTGATTCTGTGAGACGAGACGAGGCGAGATTTTTCTTTTTCTCGTATCGTCTCATTTTAAATGTAAAATATTTTGTCACATCTCGTTTATTCCTTGTCTCGCATATTATTATCTCGTCTCGGTCTCGAATCTCTACACTGAACCAACTGATCTACCTCGGCGAATGAATTATTTAGAATCAGTTCGTTCAGTAGAAAGGGTAAAGTGATCGAATCAAATGAAATGAAAAATAAGTGATCCGGTTCAAAAGTATAAGTTGGATCAGTTCAAAGTGGTAATTGAAATACGCCTGTAGAATCACACCGGATAAGCAGTTAGAACATGTAATATTTGTTTGTTTTTGAAAATATTTTTCATAATATAAATTGAACTAAGTACATATAATAAATTTCTTGAAAGAGTAAATGGTTGTCTATAACATATATTACTCGGTTGCCTATATACAATGAAAAGGGGTAGCAAACACCGAGTGGCGCTGAAAGCAGTCCCAATTGATATCATTTCAGTTTCGTATCTATAGTACACAAAAATATTATATTAAATTTATGATTTTTAGTAACTTCATTCTTAGGTTATCTAGCTTTACAGAGACATTTAGGACGATGTTGTTTTCTGCTGATTCTAGATAGTTCCTTCGGATACTTAGGTATTTATTTTTCTTTTGCGGTATCGGCGTAGAAGTATAGCCACAGAATAGTTACACACAGAAGCGACAATCCGTGTCGGTACCTTTCATGTTCCCCTATCCAGTTCTATGACCTTGAAACATTATGTAGACTTTTAAATTTGTGCTCTTCCCCTATCTCTCTCTCAGATATGAGGAAACTTTCCGATTTTAAACAATGGGCCCTATAAATTTGTGCACCTTCCCCATCTCTCTCTAATTTTCGCTTCTCTGTCTTACTGTCGCTTCTGTATAAACCTATTCTGTGGTATAGCTATGTTTCTACTTCGGTGGCGTAGAAATTTAATTTCTAATGTCACATTTATGACGTTTGATGAAAAATAATTTGAAAACCTCTAAAAATCTCGGTGAATCACTAAAAGCAAATATATGAAGTATTTGTGTATGTGATGTTTTGGTTTTGGAATGGGATATGATGCGCCAGCACTGCATGGTCTCGGTTCCCATGTGGTGTGTGTGTGTGTGCGTGGTAGCGGCATTCCTCGAAGAGGTCGAGCAAGAATGCGGCGCTAGCCTCAGCGGTCTGACAACAGGGAACATCTCAACGTCTCACGCGACCAACGGACATAGGGATTTCAACTCACTCACGGTGCAACAAAGGCGAAATCAAACGGAGATTACACAAGGAGGACATATTTACTTATCTGTATATTCGGCAGATGTAGTGTAAAAATTAATTGGTGAAGAATTTGACCTCAGGACAACAATCATTCTACAATAAACCACGATTTCAATCACAAGGAAACTTATTAATCTCTGATGGGTTTACCTATCTGTATATTCGACAGATCTTTAGCTGGAGCGTGTGAGAAATAATTGGTAAAGAATTTGATCTCAGGACAACAGTCACAATAAACCACGAGTATCATAAAATAAAAGAACTCACTTGGTCTGTTAAATAAGTGACCCAGATTTGTCGGAAGTGCGAATGAACAGGGGGGCAGACATAATTAAAAATTACTAGAAAAGAAACAGTCACTTACAATTATCAAAATAAACGTGTCAATTTAAAAGTACTCTTCATTCTCTGTTAAACTGTTGTGAAGTGAAGTTAAAGTAACAAGAATTTAAATGTTGAGAACCAAACTACGATTGGATGTAAGAGAAAGTCACGTGTGTGTTCTATAATAATTCATAGACCGCCAAAATCTTAAAGCATTTTAAAGCAATCTAAAAAAGTAATCAGGATTTTACAGAGATTTCCAATGATTACACAATTTAAAAAATCGTACAGGAATAGAAAATAAATCAATTAAAAATGGGTTTTTATAGTAATCAAGGAAATATGTACAGAGTAAGGAGGAGGATCAAGAAGTCAGAACAACCCCCCCTCCCGAAGACTAATTAAAATCCCTTCGAAGATACGTACTTTTTAATTGATTTCTTATTATAATTTGTTTCGATTTTTTTATACATACGTGTATAGCCTTAGCCTAAAACACTACACCAATTCTATACCAATCCCCCTCAAAGACAACTTTCACCAACTTTTTGGTGCCAACACGGGTAAATTTAAGATGTGTTTAGGGTTGTATTCAAGTTGGACAATACAGTTCATTGTAGTAATCAAGGAAGTGTGCAAGGTAAGATATGCAGAAAAGAATTTTGAAGGATTAGAGAATGAAGGAATAATGTTCTTGAAGATGACTGGTAATATCGAGGGTAATGTAGTACATTTAATCGAAAATGAAGAATGTGCCGAAAGATGTTAATGTTAGATAATTCAGATTACTGTAGTAATGACGGAAACGGAAGAGTCTTTTTTTCATGAATAGAAACATAAATTTAAAATGTTTCTAATGGAGAGTGGAAGTACTAGGTAGTGTATTTGATCGAATAGGAATAGACAAAGTAAATTGAAAGTGTCTTTAAATGCAAGGGGAAGTGTCTATTAGTACATGTAATCGAACAAGAATAATGTTCTGAAAGTTTAGTTAACTGTAGTATTACTGTAGTAATCAAGAAAACGGAAGAGTCTTTTTTTCATGAATAGAAAAATAAATTAAAAATATTTTTAAAGGAGAGTGGAAATACTACCAAATGTATTTGATAGACAGAAAAAAAAATGAAACTGTCTATAAATGCGAAGGGAAGTATCTATTGCTAATGCATGTAATCGAACAGGAATAATGTTCTGAAAGTTTATTTGACTGTAGTAATCAAGGAAACGGAAGAGTCTTTTTTATTTCTTGGATAGAAAAATAAATATTTGAGTGAACAAGAAGATTGTTCTGTATAGAGATAATGTTGATATTAGACAGAAAATAAATTGAAACTGTCTCTAAATGCGAAGGGAAGGGCATAATGCATGTAATCGAACAGGAATAATGTTCTGAAAGTTTAGCTGACTGTAGTAATCACGGATATGTGTAAGGAAGGATATGTTGAAAAGAATTATTTAGGAATAGAGAATGAAGGAATAATGTTGTGAAAGGTGACTGGTAATATAGAGCATTTAATCGAAAATGAAGAATGTTCCGAAAGATGCTAATGTAAGTTTATTCAGATTACTGTAGTAATCAAGGAAACGGAACAGTCTTTTTTTTCATGAATAGAAACATAAATTTAAAATGTTTCTAATGGCGAATGGAAGTACTACCTTGTTTATTTAATCGAATAGGAATACACAGAAAAACTATCTCTAAATGCGAAGAAAAATGCCTAGTGCATACAATCAAACAGGAATAATGTTCTGAAAGTTTAATTGACTGTAGTATTACTGTAGTAATCAAGGAAACGGAATAGAGGTAATGTAATGGACTTACCGGGTTCACAGAGCCGACTCCAATGGTAGGGATTGCAGCACATGTACACGGGATCGTTGATGGCGGCACAGGTGGGCAGGCGGCGAAGCTGCTGCGGCCGGACCTGGGGCCAGCGCCACAGCTGGCAGGTGAGGACGTGCGGGTCTCCATCCCGGGGCAGCAGCACGCAGTCGGAGCACGGGGCGCACGACTCCACGGCGGCGGCCAGCAGCTCCAGCTGCGCGTCCTCCAGCCGCTTCAGCAGCGCATCCGCCCCGCCCGCTCCGCACCGGCGCTTCAGCACGCGCTTAATCAGCCCGCTGCGCTTGCGACGGAACATGAACATTAAACCCCCCGCCCCGCCACAACACCATCGGGACACCTAACGAGCGAGCGCCGAGAACATCCTCCAACCACCCAGCATCCCACTGCCACCCTTACTACAACCGAACACTCCGAACACTGTTCACCACCGAAGATTTCCTCGCTTAGATTCAGTAATCAACAAATACTTCCTTTAGAAGACACACTGATTACACTTCATAACCACCGTACCGTTGATTTCCCCAATTTTTCGACTCAATATAACAAAACAACTGTTTAGATACAGTTTTAATCAACTAATACTTCCTTTCACATATAGGTACGAAGTAAAAATTCCAATAATTTCACTTGCAGTACTTCTTAGCCACCGTACTGTTGATTTCCATCGATATTTCGACTCAAAATTAAAAAACAATTGTTTAGATATAGTTCCAATGAACAAATACTTCCTTTCACATGTGGTACGAAGTAAAAAATTCACTTGCAGTACTTATTAGCCAATTTCTTACTAATTTCACTTCAGTACTTGTGGTCGACCGTTGATTTCGACAACTGTTTGGATATAGTTTCAATCAACAAATATTTCCTTTAGGAGTCACACTGTTTACACATATGAAGTAAAAATTCTCACTAATTTCACTTGCAGTCCCTATTAACCACCGTAGAATGGTCGACTGTTGATTTTAAATTGATTAAAATTAAAAAACAACTGTTTGGATATAGTTCCAATCAACAAATACTTCGTTGCAGTCCGTATTGGGCACTGTGAAGTGGTGTGTTGATTTCCGCCAAGATTTGAAACAAAAACAACCGTCTTGATACAGTTTCAATTTCAAACACTTCCTTTAGAAGTCTTTAGCCACACTATTCGCACTGATTTCACTGTCCACCACCGTAGAGTGGTCGCTTGTAGAGATATGGACGTATTCGCGACTGTCGCGACAGTATTCGTGTAAATGTGAGAGGTTTAATCCGTACACGCTCCCATTTCGGTCGCGGACTGGAACTGACTGAGGACATGGGAGCCGAACCGGTTGCAAGTTGGCGCGCCGGCCACCAGGCGGCAGCGCCGTATCTGCGGGGCCAGGGGGGGCTGGCGCCGGCACGCACAGGCCCGCATTCAGGCACAAACTAAACACAACACGCTTAATTGATTTGTCAAAATGTGGACTTCGGACACGCTTTGTTTCAACTGGTTTTTACCGGAAAATTCCACCTAATTTATTAATAAATTAACTGATTAAATCAAACTGTTATTATAATTAACTCCAAATATTAGGTCAAGAACCTAATATAAATTGGTGGACATTATTATTGTCTTTACCCTTCTACAGTTAGAACAAACTAAAGGTATTTATTTGGTATTTGTCTAGAATCAAAAAAATTACATATTTTCTTCAGTCTTAAAACCTAAATCATTAAAAGAATATAATATTATATCAAATATGATAATAATACAAAAGTTATTTGTATATCAAGGAACTAAAGTAAATATATTTGTTACGCATATTGAATTTACTCTACGAGGCGATAGACGAGAAGAATAAACCATGTGAGTAATAAAAATAATTTAGTCCGTAGATATAGGTACATTATATGATTCATTTAAAATAAGAAAGTTGTGCTCCATATTTTGCGAACCACTGGTTAAAAAAAATGTTTGGTTCATTTTAATAGTCTTGTAAAATAGAAATTGTTTGCTAATTTAACCGACCTCGTAGCTCTTATAGTTCTCGAGATAGAAATGGTGGCCCATTTAAAATGAAGTCTGTATATTAGGGTTGAATATTGAATAGATATTTTTCAATTTCAATTTAATTCCGAAATATATTTTCGTTCAAATATTATTAATAGTTATTTTTATTTTTTATTTTAATTTTTAAGTGACTAAAATATAATTTTTTATTACTCATATGGAATAGAATAAACCATGTGAGTAAGATGTACATCATATTTTTTGCGAAATTGTTAAATTATTAATTAAAAACATAAATAAATAGCACTTGTGTTTGTAAAACGTCAACTAGCTATTGAGACGGGGATGGCTGTGATAAACGTATTATCAAAGTGTCAAATATTTCTTTATAATTTTCATTTATGTTTACACCTGCTTAAACGTCGTCTGCATGAAATCAGATAAATTATTATCAAAGGCAAATAATAAATAAATTCACCAAAAATATTATAGAATGATATGTTTGTTATTTTAGGTAGTGCAAAAATATAATACTATTAAAATATAGGTTAATTCAATTTGACAGATGAGTCCGTAAAGACAAATTTTGACATATAAGTCTGTAAAGTTTTACTTTAGCTACTACTTTGGCTAAATTTGAGGAGTGATATCGTGTACTTCAGTAATTAATATTTTCATAGAAAATATAAATACATAGGTATTAATATTGAATTAAAACTCGATTTTAGAACTTTTTTTTTAATTGAAAACAAATTACACATTGTAGGTAGGTACACAAGGAATGTGCAAAAAATTTTGAAATTAAAACAGTGTTATATTTAATTCTTTATTTTATTTTTCTGAGCGTTCATATTCCGTTGGTTATTAAATTTTGAAGAAAATAGTATAAGTAGAAGTTTCATTTTTGCAATGTAAAAGGCCATAGTAAAATTGCATTTGTAGATAACGGTATTGTTGACCCAATGTCCGGAATTTAAAAGACAATAAAATAAACTTGACGAGAAAGAAAATATTATTCCGTTTTATTAGATAAAAAAGAAGTTTGAATGGTTTACAAGAGGATAGAATAATGGCGCCGTTGTGGTATTTATTACATAAGTAGTGTGCTTTCTTTTTGTAGTGTTTTTAGTGCTGGAGTTTATGTGGTGGTATACCTGGCAATAACTCAGGCTAAGCCCGTCCGTGAATGAAACGAGAAAGTCGAGATTTGTAGCAAATAGCTCACCTGGCGAGGATTATGTTGTAAACACGCACGAGTTTACAGTCTACGCACTACGCTGTAGTGGAGTTGTGACAGACGCCATGTAAATACGGGATTACCAAATTACAAGGACACGTAGTTTCCTTTATCAAATCATTGCCTGTTGTTCCCAATTTAATCCACGTAAATAGTGCACAAAAATAACCATAATACAATGAGAGCCATGAATATATAAGGTGTCCGTTTTAAGAGACTAACCATTGGGATCTAGAGAACTATAAGATACAAAGTCGGTTAAATTGTGACAAAGTTGCCGAATTAGTTGCCCATTTCAAAATGCATAGATCACAAGATATGAGCAAACAATTGATTTTGGTAAATTTGCTTTTTGACTTATAACTTTCTTGTTTCTATTCATACACGTTTTTAGTTTACACATTCGAGAGACACATTTTTACGAAGAATTGACAGAAATTTTCAAAATCTTTATAGCTCGTATTAACTTTCAATTTTCATATGGAGTTCAAAGTTGTCTTTAGTACTGTTAAATAGATATTTTTTTCTCTTTTCAAAGATATAAAACACATGTACGTTAAATTAAAATGAAAATAAACTAAAAAGTTAGAGAATTATTGTTTTTATTCAATTTCAGACAAGTGTGTGTCTTGGAAGCAAGATCAAAAAAATTTTCAAATAATAAAAAAGCACGTTTGTTTTATTAATAAGTATTGATATTAATTTCATCTGTAGAAATATTTCCGAATATCATTTTTAATCAATTTCTTTCCGTATCACTGTGTTTTTATCGTTTATTAGTTCAAACATAAAATTTTTCATATCAACAAAATGTAACCATGACAATCTTAATTTTATCACCTTTTTTGGTTGAAAAACTGCATTCTTCTATCAAATAAAGCAAGTTCATTTGATAAAAATGACGTATGCATTACAATTACAGTTGTATCTTTTTTTCCAAGAGTGGTATTTCTTTTGCTAGTCAAATAAGTTAGGTCAGTTCAGATAGATCAGTTAGATGACTTCAGAGTGCCTTTGAAACACTTTAACGCGTGAAGCGGTTTATTATTTTGTATAAATTAAATTACATCTCTGATAATAATTCCAAAACATAGGTAATGTTAGTTTGCGTATTATTCATAGGCAATTTCTCCATTTTCTTTGAGAGTATTGAAATTTAACCTCGGCGAGTAGATTATTTAGGATCAGTACATTCGGTATGAAAAATAAGTGATCCAGTGGCGGCTTATGAAGTTAAATTTTAGTGACGTAAATCAGACGATAGGAACTAAGAAACTTACTGAAACGACATTCATTTATCAAAAAATTAATAATATCATCAGCAATTTTTTAAAAATAGACATAATTAAAATTCAAAGATATCCAACCATATGTACTACCATTGAACAACTTCAAATGCGACGACCAAATTTTTTGTCAATGTTCGTTTCGTCCACGTGCAAACAGACCAATCAGAAAGTACTTAAGGCATGCCTCAAGACTCCTTTTTTTTGAAGCAGGTAGTGCAGCGAGAGAAAAATCGATAAACGCTGAAAAAAAGCACAGTCAAACACACACATTGATGAAGTGTGAGGCAGGAGAATTTTTGCCTCTGCACTTCTGTAGTCCGCAATCCAAATACTTATTTGATAGTTTATATAGGATACGAAAACAGTGGGAATTTGTAAACTAGATTTTGTGGACATAATGCGCGAACATTTAAAATTTAAAATTGAATTAAAAAATATAGTGTAAAATTATACACTGTCGCCAAGAAGTGTTCGGATTCAAGAGTATAAGTTATATTTGATCCAAGTGCCACAATCAGATATCTTACCGTACTTTAAATAAAGCCCGGTTGGGTATTACATAGTCTGGTATAACATACATGGTAAACTGAAGCCATAAATAAAACTCGTGGTCGACTGCGGATCCCCGTAGCCCATGATTGATTTGATGAATAACGCCCTAACAATGTTGGATTTCCCCATTGAGTGTTGAGATCTGCAGGACACAGTGGCTCGCCTTGGTCAGCCAGTGGATTGAACCGTTCGACCGGAGTTATTTTTAGTCTAGACGGCGATGACAAGGGATGGCGTCTTGTAAATAAGTACATGTGCCTCACGTACACACATACACACACGTGAGAATACTTCCATTCTGATTTTTCATGTAAATTGCCATTTTATTGTTATTGCCTTACACCAGTAGCTTGTCACCTTCTCACATACTAATCACTAATCACTGCCATCAAAATGTCATTCTAACTAAACCTTCTTACTTGCAAGTTGGAAAGTTTACACCAACCATGTTCGAAATATAAGTAAAAAAAATTCTGATGTGGCCCTCACTTAACCTCTCTCCTTTACTCTTTACACTTTTTATTAACATTTATATTTTATATATTATGAGTATCTGTGCTTTGATTGTTGATACGGTAACATGAATTATTAAAATAATTAGTACTTACATTATTAATACAATTCCTTTTAAAGTATTATTTTTATAATATTTTCACTGTCTATTATAATAATTGTCATTGTCAAATATAAAACATTTATTTCCATAGATAAACAGATAAACCGCAATTGTAACAAATTTACGGAATCATGAATTACTTGTAATAGTTAAATGGGGATAGGTAAAAACAATTTGAACTATAAAATTTCTGCTCTTTATCTCTTATTTCATGTCAATTTAATGGCACAAGGCTTATAGTCTTTAAAAGGGTTCCTCATCTCATTGATAATTCCGTACCACTTTTTAATAGTCAACCCTGGGAATCGAATCTCAGATTTCTTGCATTTGTTGTACATTCTAATGTGAATAGGGCCAAAGTAATAATTTGTGCGCTTTTTTAATATTCAATTTTACAGTACAATTATAAAAATAAATATTTAATATTAAATAAACATTTTAATAGGGTCCTGAATCATTTTTTTAATATTATTTTCTGAAAGAACTGAGTGAAATAAGCATAGTAGTGAAAAAGCAACTGAAAAATATGTCGTGGTAAGCGAGATATCAATTTTTAAAGTGAAAATTTTGACGTCATATGTCTTCGCCAGTGATGAACAAACTGTTAATTGTACAGCGTATTGCTTATTTTCATATTCGTATAGCTAAACTATGTTTAAATACAAATTTGTTAGACCGCATACAATTTCTAAGAAATGCAGTCTCGCGAATGTCTTTTTAAAATCAGGCAACCAATAAAATTGCTAAAGACAGATGAAATAAAAAGAAGCAACAAAATTTAATTTCTTATAGATTGCGAACGAAAAATTTAGATGAAACATAACTAATAAAATAAGAGCCATGAATTTATTGGAAAAAAATATGAATAGTTGTTACGTAGTAACAGACAAACGATTGTAAAAAATGACATTTAGATTTACGAGTCATTTTTGACTTGAGCTGTCGTTACTTATGAGTAAATTTAACCAATTAAATTCATAGCTCGAATTATATTTCCTTAATTATTTTACGAATGAAAACAGCAAACAAAATTTTTGATATGAACAAAATGTAACCATGACTATGGACTTATCAAATTTCTGCACTAAAAAACTACCAACGGCCATCAAATGAAGCATTCTTATTGGATGAAAATGACGTGTGTGTATTTTCATATTTTTCTGCAAAATGGAAATATTTCGACAATGGTTGAGTACCCCATTCAAATAAAAACGCTGCTCATTTGAAATCACATTCAATCCAAATAATTAATTCCCACTCTGTCCTAATTCGGGGCGTGCTCTCCCAGTCCGGCCCTGTTTGGGCACCCCATGCGGTGGCGTGTAGACCTCACCGTGAGTCGCGACTCGTCTCCAGCCTCAGTCGCCGGCCGCTGCTGTCTGCCGTCTGCAGTCTAGACACCACCGCGGACATGATAACACCTCGCACTAGCCGTGATAACACGGGCACCCACTGCCCAACTGGCGAGTGGCGAGGGGAGGAAGTACAACCATACTTTCCTTAATAACTCACTTGGGTTTTCCACTAATATTAATTATTTGGAAAGATCATTTCGTTTTCTCATATGTACTTAAAATTATAGAATTGATAACGCACCTTAGCGGTGATAATACGGGCATCCAGTGGCCAACTGGCGAGTGGCAAAGGGAGGGTGAAGGAGAAAGTACAACCATACATTCCTTCATAACTCACTTGGGTTTTCCACTAATATTGTTTGTTTTGTAAAGATCATTTCGTCCGCAAGGGTGTAATTAAAATTATAGAATTGATAACACACCTGAGCAGTGATAACATGGGCACCCAGTGGCCAACTGGCGAGGGGAGAGTGCGAGGGTGAAAGAGAAAGTACAACCTTACATTCCTTAATCACTCACTTGGTGTCTCCACTAATATTGTTTATGTAGTAAAGATCATTTCGTTCTCTCGGACGTAATTAAAATTATAGAATTGATAACACACCTTAGCGGTGATAACATGGGCACCCACTGCCCAACTGGCGAGTGGCGAAGGGAGGATGAAAGAGAAAGTACAACCATACATTCCTTAATAACTCACTTGGTTTTTCCACTAATATGGTTTGTTTTGTAAAGATCATTTTGTTCTCTCGGATGTAATTAAAATTATAGAATTGATAACACACCTTAGCGGTGATAACACGGGCACCCACTGCCCAACTGGCGAGTGGCGAGGGGAGGGTGAAAGAGAAAGTACAACCGTACATTCCTTAATAACTCACTTGGTTTTTCCACTAATATGGTTTGTTTTGTAAAGATCATTTCGTCCGCAAGGATGTAAATAAAATTATAAAATTGATAACACACCTTAGCAGTTATAACACGGGTACTCAGTGACCAACTGGTGAGTGACGAGGATCAAACAGAACGTACAATCATACATTCCTTAATAATTCACTTGATTTTTTCACTCATATTGTTTGGTTTGTAAAGATCACTTCGTTCTATCGGATGTAATTCAAATTATAGAATTGATAACACACCTAGAAGTGATAACACGGGCATCCAGTGGCCAACTGGCGAGGGGAGGGTCATATAACCATACATTCCCATATGGTGATGGAATATTTCGGTAATAAGTCACTTGGTTTTTCCACTAATAAGGTTTGTTTTGTAAAGATCATTTCGTCCTCTCGGATGTAATTAAAATTGTAAAATCTGAAAGACAAAAGAGTTGTTTAATGAAATCCAAGAGGACGAAGTGATCGTTACAAAATAAATAATATTCGTGGAAAAACCAAGTGAATTATTTCTTTCAATTAATTTCAAAATTTTCCACGGACTATAAACCTATAAACAATCTTATGCCCAGTTGCACCAATAAAAATCTGATATATGGACACCAAATGACTTCCTTGTATGCTATCACATACACATTTCTTGCTAAACTTCATTTAAACTTATTTCGTTTGAAAGTGAAATCATTCAACTTCCATTCGTTTCATATCTTCGAACTTCCTCGAAATGGATCATCTTTGGAAAATTTTGTTAAAATGTTTGTCACTATTCCTTGTTGCATTGCACGAAGTTATTTTAATCGCTCAAAAACTTGCATTTACTTCCTACATATGACACTGTTTCTCACGAAATATACTCTGACAGTTCTCTGTGTTGTCAATTTATTAACAAAAAATCAAATGTTTTTTCCAAACCAAATTATTATTAGGTTTCTGCCAAAAGTAAGGTACTCTTTGGAAATAGGCGATTAGAACAAAAAATGAAACAATTCCATAATCAAAATTGCATCATTATACGGTTAATAGTTTTTGAGTTATACGAAAAATTCAAAAAAACAGTACGAGAAAAGTGCCCTTTTGGCACTGCCGATTGCTACTTCTAAACCAGTCAGTGTCAAATTTCATATTTGACAATTATTCTAAATATAGCCACAATATAGCTGGTAATTAAATACAAAATACAAAACATATTTCAGGAGTAGGTAATCTAAATTTCGAAAAAAATGTTGTTAAATACTGTACGATCAGAAAAATATTCACTATATGGAAATAAAATATGTTGAATGACGCAGGCAGAAAAATCATGCCAGTGGCTTTCAATACTCTGACTATAATATTTGTAATCATTTATAAATTATTTTATTAAAGTACATACTATTTATTTATGCATATTTCCAAGTAAGGAACGCAAAAGTTATTTAAAATATAAAAATAGATAAATTTTAGCGAACCCCCACTGTTTGATAACCGAAACTTAAAAATAAGAATTAAGACTTTCTGAAACTGCACCTCACTTTCAAATAGATAAAGTTTCATTAAAAAAAATAATAATATATAGTGGAAGACCCCATTGTTGACTATTTCTGAAAATTTGTACTAACGAAATATTAGGTACAAATAAGAAAAAAACGTCCATATCATTTATATCTTATTTAATAAACGATAAATTTAAAACATTGTTTAAAATATTAAATTTCAAACCAATTGATCCCTGTGATTTTTTTTAATTACTGGCTGATTGGAGATATCTAGATGTCTAGGTAAAACAATAATTTTCAATAACAGTAATTATTAACAATTTATTTCATTTGTGTAATATGCAGTGTAAATTACTAAGTGCATAATGCATTTGAAGAAAGAATGCACGTAAAGAATGGCTTGCACAATGATGTGTTCTTAATACGAAATAAATGACAGATTGCAGTCACGATATGTCCGCAAAGTCAACCGATTTACTTGGTAAATTTTACCGAATTACCAACTTCTACTAACTGCCATACCGCTTTGTTCAATGAATCAGAAACAAACTACTTAAGTAAACTTAGAAAAATTCCTAATTAAAACGAAACTAAAAGAAATTCTTACAACTAATGGCAAAGAAAACCCATTGTATTAGAAGAATAATCAAAAGTTACAATGAGAAAACTGTAGGTCTAGTTATCGTTTAACATTTTAATTAAAAAAAATGTAATTATTCCTTTAAAGAACTCGTCAGTAAGTATTGTATCCGATACGATATATAATATAAAGTTTAGAGCAAAGGTTATTGGAAAAAAAGATTCAATGCAATAAACCAAATATAATATATAACGTAAAACTCGGTAAAAGTTGAGGTACGACGCGTTTCGATCTTCCGATCTTCCGTCCAATAAAATTACTTCACGTCCTACATGACACTATAAAATCCGAATCCTAAATCATTTTCTCCAGTTACCTGATGATGATTTAATTTAATTATTGAACTTCGAAAATTCAGATATTTTGAAGTTTAACATTTTATCGTAAAAGAGTATTGTCATAGTATACCTGACAAATAAAAGTTAATCTACCATAAGTTAAAGACTAAAAAAAAATCATCCACTAAAATTGTTTACTTTGTAAAGATCATTTCGTCCTCTCGGTTTTAAGTAATATTGTAGAATCTGAAAGATTGAATTGATAATTTAAGAAGAGGTCGAAATGATCGTTACAAAATAAATAATATTAGTGGAAAACACAAGTGAATTATTTCTTTATTAATTTCAAAATTTTCCACGAACTATAAATAATCTTTGCCCAATTGCACCAGTAAGGCTTAAATTTTAAACAAAAAAATCTGATGTACGCTAAGTTATACACATTTTTTGCTGCCCTTCATTTAAACTTATTTCACTTGAAAGAGTGATCATTCTACGGCTAATCATACTTTAATTTCCAATCGTTTCGTATCTTCGAACTTCCCTTCGAAATGTATCATCTTTTGTAAAATTCTTTATTGTATTACACAATTTATCGTGCATCAAGTGCAGAAAGTCTATTACCTATGAGGTGTGAATATTTCGGCACGAGACGAAGTCGAGTGCTGAAATCACACAAGATGGGAAATAGATAATTCTGCACGAGTGGCATTATACTTTTTCTACGATCACGCTGCTAAACGTTCTAGAACAAAAATACATGCACGAAAGCTATTTGACATAAACGTAACCTCTCAAAGAGTATCTTCACGCATGCTCAGTGTTGGCAATTATTGTGAGAAATTAATTTCCCACACTGCACGTACTAGTTACAATAGATTCAGGGATATTCAAAATATATATTTCTGTTGAACCTTGAAAACCGAAATTAAAGTAAATAGTCAAAAACATTTAAAATTTTTTAATTAAGAGGTGATGATATTTAAGGTACAAGCGTATTACTTGAGAATATACCTTATTATTTTACTACCGTGACTTACTTGTTATAAAACACACTTATTCTATTAATAACAATATGAGCATGTTTAAAGATTGATATATGTGTATAAATATGGATAGGTGTGTGGTATGAAAAAGCGATACTTTCCTTTAGTTCGTACAAGGAAGTAAAAACTGGTTACCCCACAAATGGAGCCTGGCAGGCTGAATAATCTGCCGAAAATAGATTATTCTATGATAGATAATTTTTATCCAATGAATTCAAATTCTATCTTATATTATCCTACGTTCTTCAGAGATATCAACAATTTGAAAAATACGAGTATTTTTATTTTTTTGTACAGAATCATAAAAGGGTCATATACTTCATTTTCTGCACTTGTTGCACTAAATGCTCTGATTGTAAATACGTCCCTGTTGTAGTCATTTTGTATATTTTAATCTAAATAATAAAATGTATAATAGAAAATCATCATACAACATTGCTCTACATCTACATGTTTATGGTTGTTGTTTGCTGGTTGTCCAAACACGACCCCCGTTCCCACCGCTTGGGCTGGTACTCTCGTGTGTAGTTAGCTCGCCGGCAAATGACAGGTTGCGTCTCGGTTCTCGGTCTCGGCCGCTGCCCGTGGCCTGGGACTGAACCGAGAGCCGAGCCGAGGCGCAGCTCCGCCGGCCACGGCGAGCCCGTGTCGGCACGCACAGCCAGAGAGGGTGGCGCTAGTGTACACGCCGGGAGGAAAGTTTGGAGAGGAATGTAAGCACTGGTGGCTTCGATTCATTGGGGTTCAAATCTCAGTGACGATAAACGTCTAACCACTGTGTCCAAGTGGTTCGGAACCCACTTCAGTAATTGGACTTCGGTCTGCTAGACAGTGTAAAAATAAATAAATAAATACAGGGCCGGCGTTATACAGTAAGGAAGGTAAGCGTGACAGAAGCAGGGTTGGCAAAAATCATGTTTTTTAAAAAAAAAACATAAAAACATGTTTTTTATATTTTAAACATATTTTTAATGTTTTAAACATGTTTTAAACAATAGTGAAAAAAACATGTTTAAAACAAAATTAAACATGTTTTAAACTCAGAAATGATTTTTTTTATTTCGTTTGGCATAAACGGTACGGTTCAAACTTGGGCGCCTGTACGATGTTCACGCACCGAAATTAGGGGAATCCCACTCCCTCCTGGTCGCTTTACTGTTACTGTTATTAGTGCTATCTGAAATTGACGAGCACCAAGATCAGTGGAGACTTGTACGTTATTAAAAATGACAGGCAGGCGCCCGCACGATATTTGGAGGCATTTCATCAGGGTAAAAGAGGGTGAGAATGCGAAAAAACGTGTTTTTTATCAATTATTTCCTGTGAACTCAAAAATCAAAGGACAAAATTAAAAAGTTAGTGACAAAGAGCCATCCTTTATAAACATAATAAAATTTGAAAAATTACTATAAGTTATCGCAATACAGAGTAATCATGGAAGACAGATACCAATGCAACACACTAAATTTGTGCGGTAGACGATCCCCTTAAAAAGCGCTTGAATATGGCCATGACTCCAGATCATTACCTAACCAATTTACTAGATCATCGGTTTAGAGGCCAGAAATTAAAGCAAGTATATCTAGAAGAAGCATTAGAGTACGCAGCTTCATACCATCCTGATGCCATGCCCTATATAATTAAATATCAGGCGCAAACTTCACCATTCAGAGAATATTTATTCTTCGACCAAAATAAAGAAAGTGTTTCACCGGTTTCATGGTGGCGTGCTCTGCAGAACTCGATTAACAATTCATTATTTGATTTGTGTATTCAACTCCATACGGCAGTAGCTTCATCTGCAGGAATTGAAAGATTATGTTCAACTTTTGGTTTAGTGCATACTAAACTATGGAACAGGTTAGGCAGAGAAAAAGCGGCGAAATTAGCATTATTAGAGCATACAATACAAATAAAATGCTGGAAGATGAAAATTGAAAAAATATTTATATTACAATTATAGAGTTCTTTATGTATCTTTTTTTTATTTGCTTTATGTCTGCTACTGACAAAAGAATAAAATATAAGTTTTTGTGTTTTAAAAGCAAATTTAAAAATAAATTATTTTCCTAGAAATTTAGATCAATACTCAATAGAAATTAATACTTAAGAATCTGTTTTAAACACCTTTTCAAATAAACATCTGTTTAAAACAAGTTTTAAACATGTTTAAAACAAAAGTGTTTTAAACTTAAGAAATGTTTAAAACATGTTTTAAACATTTGTTTTAAACATAATTGTTTTAAACTTGCCAACCCTGGACAGAAGGGGCACCGTACCTTCAAAATATGGAAAAAAAATTTTCATTTCATTTTTTTCGAGTCTCTAAGCCTTAGAGTCTAAGGGGCTCCCTAATTTTTGAATTTTTAGCTCGAAAATTTTTAAATTTTACAAAATTTGGTTTGTAATATTTATTTCAAGAAAAAGTTGCGCTGATTCCAAATTTTCAAATATTTGAGTTCAAAGTTATACCTAAAAAGTCAGGTTTTTTAGGTAATCCCCTTAAATGGTTATAGGTTTAAGGTTTCGGCTACTTCACCATTCGATTCTACGGGCAAAATTACATAAGTGTACCGATTTTAAAATTTTTATCTCAACAGATAGAATTTCCGAAGTCGTAAACCTAACTCTTAAAGGTACCTATATACCTAAAAAACGTGTTTGTTTAGGTATTGCCAAAACTTAACTTTGAACATGAATACATCGAGAAGGGTAACAGATAATTCAATTCGGTTTAAAAATTTGAAATCAGCGCATCGATATTTACTTAAGTCTAGAAAATGAAAAACTTTGGAGGAAAAAGTACCTCAAAAAAATTATGAAATTTAGGTTTTATCAATTTTCTCATTTTTCACCTAATCGTTCCAAAGAACGTATTTGCAGAGAGAACAATTCTTTATGTAATTGTACCCGTAGAATCTGCTGGTATAAACGTTGAGATTGTATCTTTTACCTATTTTAGAGATATAGCCATAAAACACGTCTTTTTAAGGTACTAGTTTGACTGTTTGACAGCAAATATCTCAGGAACGAAATGAGATAATTAAATTCTGCTTGTATATTTGAAATCACAACTAAAATTTTGGACCCAAAAATAAGTATTCTTTATTAATCGGGTGTACAAACACAATTTTACTATAAAAAACTACAAATTATATTTTGTCTCTTTCTTGATTTTCCCATTCTTCTCTGAGAACATACGAGTATATTTTACGTCAGTATCTGTCCGTGGTGAAACTTTTCTGGTGTGGTGTACATGTAGTTGCGCTGGCCGGCTGCATGTTATTGTTTGATGATTTCCCCGCCGCTGCGTCTCGGCAGATAAGTCCGGTTATTACAGACCCGGGTTCCGACAGCCCTTCCAATCACGCAGCTAGCGCCAGCGCAACCATCCACAACCAGCAAATCCCAAGGAATATACACATCAACTTACTATTTGAGAAATGCTTTGTTAATTTACTATCATATGTAAAAAGATTTATTAACAGAATAAAAAATATTTGTACGTTGTACACTAGCTAGAATATATACTTCATTTAAATCTTTATTGGGTTTTTGGCAATACAAATTCTTGGTCATCATATTTACAGATTGTTTAGTTTCGAGTGTCCACGAAAAATATTACACAAAAGTTTTTCGAATAACGTTTTTTTTAACTGAGGTATTTCTGTAGAATTCTTTTTCAAATAGGACCATATACATATATTTTTTTACAATTTCAAAAAGGTAATAATAAAATATTGAGAGTAAAGCAAATGAAAAATTGTTGTCGTTCAACTTAAATTTGATAGAAATAAGAATGCAATGACTACGTCATGCATTATTCAAAATATTTATAAATATAATCCTTCATTCCTGTTTTTATCAAATTTAAATTGAAATATAATAATTTTTCATTTGCATTATTCTCAATATTTCTATTATGTAAGACTATAAGTATATTATATTGTTGCATTTGGAAGATTACTTCTTTTTTGAAATTGTAAAAAAATATATATGTACCTAAAAATACTAAATAAATTTTATTTGAAAAACTTTTCTCTAAAATTTTTAATTTTAGAAACATCGTCTGGGTACTCAAATTTAAACCATCCTCGTTAGATTATGAAAATGAGTGAGAATTTTTTTCTTCATTGACAAATTGGCGACATCTCTTTGAAATAATCTTTCCGACGACTTCGGATGGTTGAGGCACTAGTGCCTATGGCGTCGAGTCCCAAACTTCATCCTCAAGGGATATGAGCATCACAATAGAAAGTGGCATTTTTCTCACACTACATAAAGCTTGAAAGTTGCGTATTTTCCACAAGTGTGAGAAATGCGGAAAATATCATTTCCCTCAATAATTGCCAATACTGCGCATGCGTGAAGGTACTTTTTGTGAGGTGCCATATTGTTTTTGTCAAATGGTTTTCGTGCATGTATTTTTGTTCTGTAATGTTTAAGCAGCGTGGTCGTAAAGAAAGTTTAGTGTGCCACTCGTGCAGTAATACCTATTTCCCACCTTGTGTGATTCCACCACTCGACTTCGTCTCGTACCGAAATTTTCATACCTCGTGGAGAATAGGCGGCTTTCTGCACTTGTTGCACATCATACCCTTTACTCATATGCATTGAATTAGGTTGTTATAACAAAAAAAAACCTTTTTTATTTAGTACATATACATCAATATCACAATATATACATTATCTTGTAAACTATATTTATTTTAAATTCTTGTTTAATAATATCTAAGTATATTTACGTAGTTATTTATTTATTATTAATACTTATTACCTTCTGTATATATTCTATCCTTGCCAAGACTGTAGGTTGACAATATGTATAACTAAAATGCAAGTAAAACTTGTCACGAAACAAATACGTACCTACGTAGAAATATTTTACCATATTACATATACTGACGCCTGTGTCAATTTACTTCATCATAAATTTCAATAACGATAATTCTACAATTAACTAAATTTATAAATTAATTATTCAAATAATTCTTTGTAAATTCCTTGTCTTCCAAAATATCGTTGTCAGTACGGCCCTGCGTTTACAAACACTCAACCCAAATTACAGATAATGACGGTGTCTGGGACGCCACTGGCAGTGCCCCCTGCGCCCCTGCCCCACTCGCACGGCACTGGCGACACGGAAGGGTGTGTACCGGGCGCCCGAACAACCCACCGCGACTGTTATTTGTTTCGGACACAACGACAATTTCGTTGTTTTCCACAGGATGCTCCGACCTCTCATTTGTAATTATTTTTTGGATTGTTCTCAAATTGTAGGGGGCGAGGTTTATAAGAAAAAATTGGGAAGAATTGCTGTCTTTCCACAGCATTGTTAAGAATAAATTGTAAAATGAATGGATTTTTGATGGTTGTTATTATAACTGGTAAAAAAGAAATTTCAGTATATAATAATGTAAAATTGCTACAATAAGTACAGTGCAAGTTTGTCAATTCCAATATTGTAAAGCAGAATTCGGTATGTTCTTAGAATTCAATTTTTGGCATTTACATTAAAGCGATTTACTTTTTTTTTGATTATATAAAAATAAGATGTTTCCACCATAAAACCGACTGCCACTATATCGAATATGTACATTATACAACAAAAGTGTCACTATTTTTTTTTTCAAATAAAGGTTTTATTCTTCAAATAATTTTGCGCTGATCACACAGTTAAGGAACTTTTGATTTATCAAATTATTTAAAACATTACATCTAATGAATAAATGAAGAAACAATGTTCTGCATAGTATTGTTTCATTGGGTTATAATTTATCATTTAGAGGTTGACAATTTGATTTAATGTTTAGTGTGTGATCGTGGATTTGAAAAACAATTATATAATGGTCGTAGCAAAAGTATAGTATATACCTAACATCATAATTCGAGTTGTAAAGCAATTACGCACTTATGGAATTACAAATTTGTCACTGCGCAGCTCGCGTATAACTTTTTCCCATATGAGTTGAACAACTTTTAATAAAAATCTGTGATAATGAAACCTTTCTTTAGGTTTTTCTTAACAAATATTTATTCGAAAACAAAATTACCGACGAAGTTAAACAGATTTAGTATTGCCACATGGTAACATTACCCATACTCTTTTTCTCCAAATTTTCGTAAATAACAATTATTACAGAACAAGTGATTTAAATCAATGATATTTTTAAAAAGATCAATGAATTTCAAGTGTTAAATTTTATTTGAAATAAATATTAAAATTACATTTATTAATATTTTTATTATTTTTGATTGGTTTGTGCGACCATTTTTGGAATTATTATAAAATGTACTTAAAATGAATCCAATGAGATCTTAAAAATTATCACATTATAACCGGAAAGTGCCAAATATTTAATTTTACAAAACTTAAGTAAAGTGTATAACTAAATGGAAATTTGATTTGTTGTAATTATAGTTTTATTACGACTTTTGTTATTTTTTTTTTATTCTAAAGAAATGTGAGTTTGACCTCCACAAAGGCATACTTTTCTTTTGTCTTTTCTACATGTTCATTTGTCTACACATGATATTAATAGTGGAGTTTTGAAAATAGTGTTACGACATATTTTCCTCGTGTGTAATAGATCCATCAACGTTCCTGGAAATTTGAACATTGTCATGAGCGACGTTTAGTGAAGATATGTGAATGTTTGTGCGTGGAGTATAAATATTTACGATTACAAAGCCGTATCGAGTCGCTGGCGCCAGAAGCCGCTACATTTTTCATCCTCAGCTGAAAACAATAAACTCCCCAACTTCAAAGATCTCGGTGTTTACGCGCGCTGTTTGCCCGGCACACTCGATATTAAATTATACATTTCTTCACTTCAAACGCGCCGACAAGTTATTAATAAAAATGAATTGATAATGTTGAAGGCGACTGTGAGATTTTGATATAAATTAATTAAAAATGCTGTGGCGAATGAAATATAGCTAATTAAATAGAGAAATCTACGAGTGTTTATAAATATTGATGCAACATTTACAAATTTATGACTTTATGGTCATAAACATTCATACATGCAATATTTTTCAATAATTTCTATAAATAGACGTAAATTAGGTTATTGGTTATTAATATTCATCATTTGAAATATTGAAACTGTCCTTTTTATATTAACAATGAATTTATAAAAGATGCATTATTTTTACACGAATTATCACATCACATCAGTTAGTTTATTTTTTCACGACATGCATAGAAAGCTCTACTTTCTTCTCGCGATATAGAGAGGAAAGTTACTTTTCCCTCTCTAGAGAGGAAAATGTACAGTATTACCAACAGTATAGTACGTAATATTGGAAAAATTCATAGTTATATTAATTTTTTTTATTTAATAATGATATTATGGCAATTATGTCTTGTTCTTTTCTTTTTTCACATTATTTCGCAATTTAACAACTTAAATTGACATATTGGAAATAAACAACTGCATCGGTAAACGTCAAAGTTTACAGTACAGTTATAACTTAACTTATCATATTGCTGCGCCTATTCATTCAAATAAATGGATTTTTGAAATATGTCGTGAAAAAAAATGTTGTGTCTAACACGAAAGGAAAGCACTTTTTCCACTCTCACTCGAATGTCACACACGAGCTCGAGTGGTAAAAAGATACGCTTTCCTCTCTAGTTTGACAAATAACTATTAATGTGACCCTTCTTTTTGGCCACAAATTAACTATGACGTATGTCTAGTGAGAAATAAGTAATTTTCTGTACACATTGCGTTAACAAACGTTCACATTACCAGGAAATACCAGTGTATTGATTAATGAATTAATTTATTTTGTGAAGGTATTCTACTTAGTTACCGATGTTACTCGAATTGAACTGTACGGGATGTAACTTTGCTAATCGTTATCTAAATAAAAGTACCGCTGTGTCGGTGTGGTTCGGAACCCACTATAATCTTAAGCTGTAGGTTACTTCCAGAGACTGCAAGCTGATAAGCAAGTAAAACATGTTCCATCTAGGAATGTATAGTACAACAAAAGATCTCAAGTTGACGTTTAAATTATTTTATGGTTGTGGTATCTATTCAAAGTTTTGCTCCAGGTACCCAGCTAAGCACTGGATTTGGAAATCCCAAAGTAATATTAGCATGCCTAACTTAATATAGATGGATTACTGTACGACATGGAAATAACTAGACAGGGATGTATTTAAAATTTTAATACCGTTAATTTCTTAGCAATAATCATTATCTTCGTGGAATTGCAAACAATTTTTGCATAAAAACGAAACTGCTATAACATAATGTTCTTATTACCAAGAGTACATCAACGTTACTACAACTTGTGACAATTATTAGAGTATTTTTCATAAAACATGGTATTAAAATTTTAAATAGGTACATCCCTGTCTAGTTATTTCCAGGTTGTACAGTAATCCATCTATATTAAGTAAGGTATGCTAATATTACTTTGGGATTTCCAAATCCAGTGCTTAGCTGGGTACCTGGAACAAACTGTGTATTCTAATGGATTTCGTACAATTCTATACCCTATAGCAGAACGCATAAAGGTCACATTTCTTTCCATACTTTCACTCAGGGAAAAACTTTGAATAGATACCACAACCATAAAATAATTTAAACGTCAACTCGAGATCTCTTGTCCAACTATACCGATGTTACTGTATGGGATGTAACTTTGCTAATCGTTGTCTAAATAAAAGTACCGCTGTGTTGGTGTGGTTCGGAACCCACTATAAGCTTAAGCTGTAGGTTTCTTCCAGAAGCTGCAAGCTGATAAGCAAGTAAAACATGTTCCATCTAGGAATGTACTCCTACAGATCATTATGATAATATATTATTAATAAAATTATTTTTCTTTTATTTCCATGGTTGTCTGATTTTGAACTAAAATATTACATTTTGTATTTGATATATCCCGTACTGTAGACGTGCTTTTGTAACAATTATGATCTTATCTGACGTAGAATTTAATTTTGAACAACTTTGTACTCTTGTAGTTTTGCTGTAAATTTATCAGGGGAGAGAGTATTCGCAATTTTTTGAAATCCCATGTATATATTTGATGAATGCCTTTTACGGAATGCCTGTTATCTGCAAAAAAGCTGGCACACCCAGCAATGGGTAATCAACACTGAGTGCATTTTGTTTTATATTTAATTGTATTTTAGTTTTAATAATTCAAATTTTCATTGTCAAATTTTTGTTTTGAAACAAGCAACTGCCTAAAACAAACAACATTAAACACATAGATGTCAGCAGGCAGCAGCAGTTTGGTTGCCCTCTAAAACAAATGGCTCGTGCAGGTAGGCTAACAAAAGACAATCGGTGGTCTTCATTGGGCGACCGGCAGACAGGCTGACCGTTTACACAGCGGCACGCCAGGAATGCTTCCACCAAGGAAATTGTTTCTACTTTCATTTTTTTCTTGGCGGTAGGTTTGGAGGTAGATTGATGACGTCAGCATATATGAGGATGGCTGAGTTTAATTGAATCTTCTGCAGATGAGGACCTGGAGGGGAGTAAGAAGGGTTAAATCTCAAAACAAAAGCATGGAATAATATTTAGACTTGGATCTTTGGTATGGTTCACATATTGGAACAAACTCATTTCGTATGTATGATAAATGATAATAACACGATTTTTCCTCATTATTTAAATTTTCTTGACTAACTACAATAGCTATATTCAACAACAGTGAAATATGAACTTACAATTCACTCTTCTCGTCCTACAGAACCAGAAATTAATTATTCCAGTTTATTTTAAATCTACCGTAATATGGTTTACCCTTCCTACGACCGTCTAACAGCTGATATTGTATATTTCTGTTGTCATTTTCTAAAATTTTTATCATAGATTATACAGGGTGAGTCATCGAAATGCTTCGATGTCTCCGTTGTCGTTAGAAATACGACATCAATTTATTAAGAGAATTTACTCGTCCACTCAAGGAACATAACGTAAAATTATTTTCACATATACAGCGTGTTGCATTACGGCTCAGCGAAAATTGTTTGCCTTTCTTAAATGGAATACCCTATTATATTTTTATATTTTTTCAATTGTATTTTATTCCCCTGTACGGACAAATAAATTTTGTTTTAGTTTTTCTCGATGTTGCCGAGATATAACGTTTATTATGTAAAAAAGATTTATAAAGACATACTGAAGTTATGTTAATAGTAAAAATTAAGATTTTTTTTAAATGTAATTATAAGGCGAATCAAATTGTTCAATTTCAAATGACTATAATTCGTCATTTTCAATTGGAACATCATATATTTTATAATTCAGTTGGGTGTCTTTTTGTATTATCTTCATATTTTATTAAGGGTATGCTATGCCTAAAACCAATAATATGGGAGATTTTCTTCCATTTTAGGATTCTGTACAAAAAATAAAAATACTTGTATTTTTTAAATCGCTTAATTGTTGATAATTCCGGAGAAAAACAATAAATAAAGTTTTGGAGAGGGGATATGTGACGTCACGTAAGAAATCATCAATCGTAGAATAATGTACATTTGGCAGGTTAACAAGATTCCATTATGCTATATGTATCATAGGACATTGACAATTCTAAAAGATGAGTATAGACATTTCAATGTCAACCAAATTTACACCAAAACAATCTGTTGTGTGATATCAAAATATTTTTATTTTATTCTATGAATTGCCTGTATTATCTTATATATTTTCCATAAATAGTTATAACTAATTTATCATTAACAACATTTATTCGATATCATTAAGTAAAAAAATAGGTTCATTATATTCCCAGTTCCCATTGTAAACTGCTCTCTTATTCTTTTACGTGACGTCAGAGATATGGCGCCGTTACAGAAATTTAAATTTCAAATGCTAATTTCAGTGAAATTATAAGATAATATATAGTTTTCGTCATTATTATTGGTAATCACACATAGTCTATTCCTTATATGTATAATAATATACTATGTAATAACTTGTAAAAAGGTACAACAGCTAAGTGAATGTGTTTGAGTTTAATTTTGGCGCCCAAGCGCGTTATCCATTCAACTCCAGCACACACAGAAATGAAGGAAGTAATTATAAATTAGCATAAATATAAATTAGAAAAGGAAAACTTGATAATTCCGTGCTCATGAATGGAATTCCATGCACTAATTAAAATAAATCATAAATTTCATGGAGTAACAAGGCAATTAAACAATCGCACGTACTTTAGAGGAGATTCCTCAGCTCATGTTTATTGTATGCAATTGCTTGTGATTTCGAAATCATTTTCTAATTACGGACTTATGCACTAAATCACAACTTTTTAATGGGATGCTTACAGAGGACATGCCAGTGGCGTACCCACAAAATATTTCCCAGGGATACCTTTCTCCTGTTACATACGTAAGAGTATCGGACACTCACATGACTTTTTCCTTACAGCCAATCATAGTCTGACTTATAAATGTTGCAATAAACGCGCTAATTTTAAAATTCTATTGCTTCATATACGGAAATGTAAAGGAAAGTGAGGTGCTTTTCATCACTAGATGGAAGTGCTTGATTTAAAATGTGCTAATCTGTTTTATGAAAGATATATTGATTTATTTATAACCTAAAGAGCATTTGAAATTGTAAATAAATGTAATATCACAATTATTTATTCATTAGTACCAAACCAATATATATATACCTATTTGTTTTGTTTCTAATTTTTAAAATGGTATTCGTATATACAAGGTGTTCCACAACTTAGGACAAAAAATTAATGGGTGTATATTGTACGACATACTGATAAAACAAAATGAATGTTTTAAAAGCAAAAAAATCGCATTGTATTTCTATTAAATGTCTAATATTGTGTAATTAATAGCTACTCCAGTGATTCAAAAAATGTCTACTTCAAGTAAACTATCCCTAACTTTGCGAATTTTTAAAAAATGATTTTTGTTTCATGATCAGTTCGTCGTACAGTATATACCTTTTAATTTTTGTCCTAAGTTGTGGAACACGCTGTATTTATTTCGTAACTGATATTTATCAGATAGCACCTTCCGGGTACTCATAACTGGTGTGGAGTCTACACCACCTGTTGTTTATGTAGGAAATAAATATATCAATAAGAGTTATTACGTTTAGCTGACGTGGAAAGGGCACCAAAGATTCATAAAATTTAAACGTGTGATTTTATCATAATATTCTGCAAACATTAAGGCCTGCAAAGAGCAATCAAGGTCTTTTTGGTTAAAATTGGGTTTTTTTGTATTTTAATTGTTTTTGTTCATAGAGTTATGTTAAAAATTATAATAAATTGTTTTATGTAATGAGAGAATATATGAATACGGAAGAGAAAAAAATAATTTTATTTAACTTGTTATTATATATGTAATGTAATATTTATTTATTATGAGTTCAATGTAAAAACAATTGAAACACGAATATTTATAGAACTAAGTATAATAAACGAGTAATAAATTATAAAAATAAAATAAAAATAAGTAACACTATGAATAACAAATACAAATAATAATTTAGGAGTAATTTTTATTAATACTACGCATTATTTATCACCAACAATTTATATTTATTTCCACAACATATTTATTTTTACTTTACTCGTTGACATGCAGTGACTGGCACTGACTTCCTTAATATAAGCGGAGAGATAATCTCGAACCTTCCAGTGCTTTTCGGACAATAGCGGCGTCGCTTCTATCCCACTTAACCTTTAGTGAGGCCAGACTGGTCAGTCGCGGTGATACATTCAATCTGTCTGGCAAAATTAAAACAACTCTGACTATAAGTGGTTCTTTCTGTTTTAATCTCAATAACCTGAAACTGATAGAATACTTTCTAGTTTCTATCTGTATTGCTTATTTATTTTTTGCGACACAATAATACAGTTAAAATTTAAAAAAATTTTAAAGGTATTATTTTTCAAGAGTTACCGTTTTTAGGTTAATATTTTTACATTGCTATATTATATCTATTTTCCAATTTCATGGCCGATAAGTAATGTTTGAAAACACTTACCAATTAATAATTTGTAAGAATAACTTACTGTTTTGGAAACCCAATTGGTAAATAAAAAAATCCATGGTGCAAGAAATGTGTAAATAGTTTAAGAATTGTTTTTTTTTTCTAATTCCAATTTCACGGTCGATAAGTAATGTTTGAAATCACTTACCGATCAATAATTAGTAAAAATAACTTACTGTCCTGGAAAATCAATTAGTAAGCATTAAAAAAGTCCATCATGCAAGAAATATGTGAATAGTTTAAGATTTTTTTCTGTTTGCCCCAATAGCACGCCCATGGCATGCGTATCTCACAGTGAACACGTGTTATGAAGGAAGTAACGGATTATTTGATATTCGGATTTTTTGGTTTTGGTGAATTGTTGTCCACATCCGGATAATGTAGTCGGGGAAGGCTATGAAACATATGAAACATTCGCTTGTTTGATTTATGTGTTTTGGTATTCGTATCTGCAATGTTTTTGCAGTTCCGAAATGGATATATTTACTGCATTTAAATATTTATTGCTACTAATTATCTCAATTAATTTTGAATGGAACTGTTGTAAATATGTTATAGTTTATAGTTCCTTATGGCTGCTGGGACTGTGTATGTAAATAATTAATAATAATTCATTATTTATCTCGGAAAAATGAAATTGCAGATAAGTTTAAGTGCATTCCAAATATTTTTATAATAAAAGCAATTATTATTGCAAATAATATAATCAGTTCAATTCATGCAAAAATTGCATACATTTGATTAAAAATAAGATTTCGTAATAAACGATTTCTAAAGTTTTTTATAGTGGAACTCGTACAAATATGAAGTTGAATTGTATGTATTACAAGCAGGGCATGTAACCGGTTAAAAAAACCGGTTAATAAAAACCGGTAACCGATATTTTTAACGAAAATTGCGAACTTTAACCGTAATTTTAACCGATATTTTTCAGGCCGAAAATACCGGTAACCGTTAACCAAAAAAAAAATAAACCGGTTTTAGCGAACATTAACCTTTATTTTAATATCATTTAGCTAGTTTTCTATTTGTATTTGAACATGAGTCATGACAGATTTTACAATTAACATTTTATTGGAGAGTCATAAATGTAGGTCTCTTTGGCCGTTAAGGTTACTTAAAAAGTCCAAATAAATACGGCCTTTGTCAACACAGGCAAGTTTAAAATTGAAAAGAGACCTGCGTTTTTCTGAATAAATTACGGGAAATTTTGTGAATATTTATTAATTAAATTGTTTTTCCTACGACCACTGTTAAAAATAGTCTTTTTAACGGTTGCTTAGCAAGTTAAAAATAACAGTTTATAACACAGTAAATACTTTTAAAACGTTGCCATTGACAACGTGTTAAAAGTAAAAAACAAATTTACTTTTAACACGTCTTATGTTCAGTTGTTCATAACAAATACATCATGACCTGTCATAAATGTCATTCTAATGCTTAGTTTTTATTTACTAATAGGTACATAACTGTGGTCGTAGGAAAAATAGTGTATGATATTTGTGTTAAAAGTGATTTTATTTCGTTCGTGGGGTTTGTTAAACTCGGCTTCGCGTCGTTTCAAACTTCTCCACTCACTCATAAAATGTCACTTTTAACACTTATATCATAAATAACTATTTTTTAATTGTTATATTTTCTCAGATGGTAATTTTTTATTATTTTTTAAAATTATTTATTCTATAATTTTTTTAATCAAATATTTATAATTACTTTTTTTTAATTAATGTTAATAATTTTTTAAACCGATATATTAACCGGTTTAAACCGGTTTCCAATTTTTAAAAACCGGTTTTCGAACTAAAACCTTTATTATTATAACGTTCTCTATAAGGGTTAACCGTTAACCAGTATTTATTTCGGTTACATTCCCTGTTTGTAACTAACTTTTAGTAATTTCTAATTACAGTTGAATATAAAAAGTTACAATTTTTAGGTTTTTACTGTAAAATTTTTCATATACAGCTGAAATATTCCAAAAATACCCCTGTATGAGTCCAAAATTTTGGTTTTTGATTGTTGACACCGTTTAAACCCAATTTTAGGTCAGGTTTGGGTTCCTTTTTACCCATTTTAAGGTGTGACAAATTTCCAAATGTACTATACAATATGTTTAGACACTTTTCAACTCATTTTTGGGTATAAAATGCAACACATAATCATGTTAAACTTATTTTTTTAATTATGAACACCTAAATCATTGTTAAGCACTTTAAATCCATTCCAGGGTGTGAAATAACCCAAATAAACCCATTTTTAGGTAAAATTTATTGATTTTTTTGAAAAAACCAAATTGATAGTCGCCGATGTGCTGATTTCAAATTTTCAAACCGAATTTAATTATCTCTTCCCATTCCTGAGATATTTGGCCTCAAAGTTGCACCTCAAAAAAGTGTGTTTTTTGAACATATCTCTAAAATGGGTAGAGATACAGTATCAACGATTACACCAGGCGATTCTACGCGCAAAGTTACATAAAGAAATGTTTTCTCCGCATATACGATCTTTGGAACGATTTGGTGAAAAATGAGAAAAACGAAAAAAACCTGAATTTCAATTTTTCGCTTGGAAACTTTTTGTCACCAAAATTTTTTATATTCTGGACTTAAGTAAATACAGATGAGCTGATTCCAAATTTTCAAACCGATTTCAATTATCTTTTACCGTTCTCGAGATATTTGTGTTCAAAGTCAGACCTGAAAAAATCAGTTTTTCAGGAATAATTCTGAAATGGGTTCAGATACGACTTTGGGGAGCTCACCAATCGATTCTACGGGCAAAATTACATTTTTGTACCAATTTTCAGATTTTTATTCCAATGGATACAAATTTTATAGAGGAAAAACGAAAATCGTCAAAAATCGAAAAAAATCGCAAGGGGTTCATCAGGCGATTTTTCGATTTTCGCGATTTTCGTTTTTTTGCTCTAAAAATTGTATCCATTGGAATATTAATCTGAAAATTGGTACACTTATGTAATTTTGCCCGTAGAATCGATTGGTGAAGTCGTCGAGATCGTATCTTGACCCATTTCAGGGATATTCCTGAAAAACGATTTTTTTCAGTTCCAACTTTGAACCCAAATATCTCGAGAACGGTAAGAGATAATTGAAATCGGTTTGAAAATCTGTAATCAGCGCATCTGTATTTACTTAAGTCTGAAAAATGAAAAGATTTGGACCCAAAAAGTTCTCCAGCGAAAAACTGAAATTCCGGTTTTTTTCTTTTTCCTCATTTTACACCAAATCGTTCCAAAGAACATATATGCGAAGAAAACATTTCTTTATGTAACTTTGTGCGTAGAATCGACTGGTATAATCGTTGAGACTGTATCTCTACCCATTTTAGAGATATAGTCAAAAAACACACTTTTTTGAGGTGCAACTTTGAAGCCTAATATCTCAGGATTGGGAAGAGATAATTAAATTCGGTTTGAAAATTTAGAATCAGCTCATCGGCGACTATCAATTTGGACTATTTTAAAAAACCAAAATTTTTGACCGAAAAATGGGTCATTTTGGATTTTTTCGGCCGTAAAATCAAAATTTTAAGGTGCAAATCTAAATATTGTTAGTTTTCATGATTAACTATGATTGTAAATTACTTGGAGATGAGAAAAGATATTAATTTTTATTTGGATATGGTTTGGAATATATTTGCGAATATAGATAACAATTATCAAAACAAAATTTCCAAATATAAGTACTTCCGGTCATCATTTCCGTTGTAGGCCCAGGTTCGTGGTCCAATTAACAACTATCAATTGTTTTACAGACATCCTTTTGTTTAGATAAAGTTCATTTGTCCTAATTATTTATTTATTAACTGTTTCTTATATTATTATTTCCACCTTCTATATACAGGCTGGCTCAATGAAAATTATCAGCGCAATTTTTGGCCACTTAACATCAATTTTGCAAAAAACGCTCGAACACGTCATTTTTAGTATAAAGGGGGAACACCTGAATGGATTAGTTCCAATGGCATAACTTCAACCCTATAATGGGGGTGGACTGCACCTCAAAAATTTTAAATTTGATTATTTGATGAGGACTGGCGTCTAGAAATGACAAAAAAATTCCTTGTCGAATGTCTTTTGTTTTCAGCTAAAATATTTCAAAAGTAAGTCGTGCTTGGTATCAAATGTAAATACTCGACTATGTTTGGCGTGCAAAAATGTCAAAAATCATGTCAACAGGCTTTTGTTTCTGGAGAAAAGTTGTCAGAAGTACGTCGTATTTGGTATTAAATGTAAATAAAAAATGACAAATAATTACCATGTCAATCAGCTTTTGTTTTTGGCAAAAAGTTGTCAGAAGTATACAGGGCATGTAACCGGTTAAAAAAACCGATTAATAAAAACCGGTAACCGATATTTTGAACAAAAATTGCGAACTTTAACTGTAATTTTAACCGATATTTTTCAGGTCGAAAATACCGGTAACCGTTAACCAAAAAAAAAAAAACCGGTTTTAGCGAACATTAACCTTTATTTTAATATCATTTAGCGAGGAAAAATTTTAATATATTTTTTTTATATCTGTGTTTTCTATTTGTATTTGAACATGAGTCATCACAGTTTTTACAATTAACATTTTATTGGAGAGTCATAAATGTAGGTAGTTTCTTTGGCCGTTAAGGTTACTTAAAAAGTCCCAAATAAATACGGCCTTTGTCAACACAGGCAAGTTTAAAATTGAAAAGTGACCTGCGTTTTTCTGAATATATTACGGGAATTTTTGTATATATTCATTAATTAAATTGCTTTTTTTTAAATGTGATATTTTTCTCAGATGATATTTTAAAAAAAAATTTTAATTAATTATTCTCTATTTTTTTAATCAAATTTTTATAATTAATTTGTTTTAATTAATTTTAATTATTTTTTTAACCGATATATTACCCGGTGTAAACCGGTTTCCAATTTTCAAAAACCGGTTTTCGAACTAAAACCGTTATTATTATAACGTTAACCAGTATTTTTTTCGGTTACATGCCCTGATTACAAGTTTAACATACGAATGTGGCTAAATTTTTATACTCAAATAGAGAATCTAAGAAAAAAAATCTGATTTGGACACCATTTGACTTCTTCATTCGCTAAATTATATACGTTTTTTTAATTTTTTTTTTATTAAGGTCGACAAATTCTCGTAAGGATTTGGATCAGAAGTACTTGTGAGCTGTAATTAAAAACAGACTTGAAAACTGATGGTAATATCTAAGAACAGCAATTAAAGAAACTTGTAAAAAAAAGATTCAATACCAAATACAAATTATGATAATTAGGCAAGAGACAATAAATTCTAAAAACTTAATACATGCATCGGTTGTTCATTTGGTTATTGGGCTCCAATTCAAATTGAAAAGAATGTGAAATCTAGTGTTCATTCCCAATTTTCTCAGTCTTTATCCAAATGAAAATACCGATAGGAGAATTTTGGTTTTAAATGCAACTTGAAAGTGAGATCATTCTACGGCTTCTATTCGTTTCATATCTTCGAACTTCCCTTCAAAATGGATCATCTTTTGAAAATTTTATTAAAATAGGTATTTATCATTATTCCTTATGGTATTACACCATAGTATATTGTGCATCAAGTGCAGAAAGTCAATTTTAATTTGTTTGAGTGACTGTTGCTTAACAACTTTATACGACCTCGGGCGCTAAAAGCCAAATTTCACCCGCATTTGAGGGCCTATGAACAAGTTTATGATTCCAAAATTAAATATAATTATTAAGTTAAGAGGTGATGGAATTTATGGTACAAGCACAGAATAGTTACATACAGAAGCGACACTCCGTGTCGGTACCTTTCATGTTACCCTATTCAGTTCCATGACCTTGGAGCATTGTGTAGACCTTTAAATTTGTTCACTTCTCCTATCTCTCTCTAAGATGTGACGAAACTTTCCGATTTTAAACAATGAGCCCTTTAAATTTGTTCACTTTCCCCATTTCTCTCTAATTTTCGTTTCTCTGTCTTACTTTCGCTTCTGTATAAACCTATTCTGTGGTACAAGTTTAAGTACTTGAAAAAAATACCCCATTATTTAACTACCATGACATACTTGTCAAAAAACACACTTGCTCAATTAATACCTATTTGATGATGTTTAGGGATTGATGTGTATAAATATGGATAGGTGGTTGTTATGAAAAGGCGATTAGTCGGACACACAATCCATTAGCATGTGTCCGCGTCGGTGTGGCGCGCCGGCCAAGACGCCGCGACGCTGCGGAGTCTCCGGCACCACCGAACCGGAGCCAACACACACACACACCCATACAATCAGCTCTCATTCGGGGATTACGGATCACCAATACCAATACCTACATACAAGACTATAACTACAATTGCAGAGTGTAATGTCGTCATCTGTGCATGGGGATAAGTTTCTAATGGGGCCGTTTGTGTGGAGAGTTTATGCAGATTTACCGACGCTGGGTTAATTTAATAATGGGTATGTGATTGTAAGAGAATTTAAGTGTATATATCCTAAAATATATAAAGTAAACACTATAGCTTCTCATTATAATAACCAAAACTTAATATTATTGAGCAAATATATTGTTATTATTAATTTAATGTTTTGGAGAAGGGATATGTGATGTCAGCATGGTAGGATCCAGGGCTGGACTGGCCTGCCAGGACACCAGGAAATTCTCGGTGGGTCGTGACGTATCGTGGTGTCTGACAATGTAAAGCCCTGTTAGAAAAGTTTACAAAAGGAAATTGGCAAAATTTATATTAAGTTATTCTTCGGGTACGTCTATCGAAAACCGGTTTTTAAAAATTGGAAACCAGTTTATCGTTTAATAAAAAAATATTAAAAAAAAATAAAAATTAATATTATGGACCAATGAAAAGCGATTATGTTTCGTGTTGCATACATCACGCAGGAATATTCACAAAAATACCTACAATACATTCAGAAAAATGTATGTCATTTCTCAAGCCTAAAGCTGACAAAGAGAGTACCTATTTTTATAATATACAAAAAAAAAATTCGCCCTAAATGATATTATTAAAATAAAGGTAAATGTTTCGGTTGATGGTTAACGGTATTTTCGGCTTTAAAAATATCAGTTAAAATTATGGTTAAAGTTTGCAAATTTTGTTCAAAATATCGGCTACCGGTTTTTATTAACCGATTTTTTTAACCGGTTACATGCCCTGATTATATAAAGGACATACCAGAATCCTCTTGTTTCAATTTTTGAAATAATGTTCCTGTTAATTTTTTATTAAATTCTAAATTTTAAGTACATTACCTTTGGGATCTTATAAAAAGAATTAGAAAAAAAAATCAAAAAGTTGCACTAGAATTCATGAAAATCGCATAAAAAATAGAATCAATCTTATGGCCCCAAACGAAACTACGTATATAAAAAGGGGGCGTAGCTTCTTTCTAATGTTAATAAGACAAATAACAATATTAAAAGTAGATTTATAAATGAATGGTGATTATACCCAGGTCTGTGTTGCTGGAGACGTATATGATGAAGGTTGTATAAGGGGCAGAAATGAGTTGTGCATGTGTGCGGCGTCCAGCACCCCAATCTCCAGCTCCGGAGACGTAAACAGCCGCTGGCTCCGCGTCTCCGCCGCGGCGGCGCGCCCGACTGACGACGCTTTGTTGACAACCCCACTACATACATCTACAGCTCTCTATTAATATTCAATATAGCTCATTCTAAAAGACCAGAAAGTGAAGGATCTAGTAAGCAGTAGGCCATTCTTTAGATTAGTTAATAAAGTAGGTCTGGCACACCCAGAAATGGGTCATAAACCGACTGTGATATAATAGAACAAGTGTACCTTTGGTAGTATTGACATTAGCAAAATCTAAACATAATTTAAAAATGAATACCTACAGATTTGAGTTCATTTCTTCTCCACACGAGCTAGAGTACCTATATACCTAGATAATTAATTGATACACATATTTTTTCTACGACCATTATTGTACAACTTTTAGGTTATCTACGACCGTGTGTAAAGTACGCCATTGCACAGTTACGGAATTTTTGTTTTATCGAAATTATGTTAACAATATAAATAAAACAAAATAATTATAATTAATTTATAACACTATGACTAATAAAGAAATAAAATTGTTTTTCTACGACCACTATGGAAAGTGACACATTTCTCACACTACATAAAGCTTCAAAGTTGAGTATTTCCTACAATCATGGATCAAAGTGTGAGAAATCATGTCGTACAGTAATTAATGCGCAGTGTGGGAAATGTCATTTCTCCCCGTAATTTTCAACACTGCACATGCGTGAAGGTACTCTTTGTGAGGTTCCGTGCGCCATATTGTTCGTTATGCCAAATAGCATTCGGGCATGCATTTCTGTTCCTGAACGTTTAGCACTATGGTCGTAGAAAAAGTATAATGTGCTACTTGTGCAGAGTCACCTATTTCCCATCTTGTATGATTACAGCACTCGACTATATATAAATATAGGCTACTTTCTGTACTTGTTGCACAATATACTATTTATTGGGTTGTAAATTAAAGATGACACCGATATCTTGAAAACGGTATGCAATAGAAAAACTATTATAAGACGGTGTCAAAATCTCTTACTCTTTTAATTTTGGTTTCGAGCAAAAATTAAAAACCGTAAAATTTATATTTTAGTTCATACCTAGTAATCTATGCATTTTTTTATGAAAACAAAGACTTAATTAAAATGGGCCCTTTGCTCTAATTGGTAATAAATTGTGAATTATATATATTATCGCGCCTCCGTCCCATTATGACTACTATTACAGAACTCAAAATCGTCCAGAAACTCTCTGTTTGCCGGCCTAGGCCGGCAAAATGTAGGAAGGCCAGCATATTCTGTCAAAATTTTTAATTTTATTATATTGGAAATGTAAAACGAAAATTAAAACAACTATTTTGAAGTTAATTAGTAATCAAGTATTCCTTATTCAAAATTATTATTTTTACCCAAATTGAAAAAGTAATTAGACTGAATCCGCAGTGTTTGTCATTGAATGAAACGCGTTATTATTGCTGTGAAACAACTGGCAATATCCTTGAAGTTGTGCGTGGAACCCCGTGTCTTTGTGCGGTGTTGTCTTGGTGTCTGGTGTCGCCAGTGGGCGCCGGCGTCGGGGCTGGACGCCGGGGAGGCGCGCCAGCTCGACGCTCCGTCGCGACGCCCAGGGATGCTACTTGCAATCAGTTTTTCTCCTTCATAATGCACATATCCCGCCAGATCCATCACACCAATACACTCATTAACATCACACAAACAGAAAAACACTGCGACGTCAACGTCGTTGGTTTCAACGTTCTACAGAGGTCGTATGTGTTTACGGTCAACTGTAGGGTATGGTAGAATGTTTGGTTTGGTTCTATGAACCTGAGTTCGAATCTTGTCGAGTTATATACTGTATTATATATTTCTAACAAAGTTTTACAAAATATTTTATTGTTTTTTGGTTTTTGGGAACGCCGGTGTTTAGGTTATGTAGATTAATTTGGAGGCTTTTAGGTTCCTGAGTATTTTTTATTTTATTAAAAACGGACAGTTCGAACTAAGTTAGACCTTCATCAGCAGTTTTGTAAATTTGTTGTACATGTTGTAAACTTAGAAAATTAACATAAGTCATTACATTCTAAAATTATGTTGTTAAAGTATTTTCGCGCCTTCTTTTCATTATGACTAGTATTACAGAACTCAAAATCGTCCAGAAACTCTATGTTTGCAGGCATAGACCGGCAAAATGTAGGAATTGCTCTTGCAAAAGTTCAGTTTCTGGACTTGTGATACAAATAACTATTAAAGTTACATAGTACAAAATTGATATTTGTAACAATGTCTGAATGAGAGCCACCACATTCGAACAGTATGGCAGCAGGTACCTTAAACGGTTTGTCATACTTTCCACTAATTTTCTTGGAGTTTAGGAGTCAATTTTACCCCATTTTTCTACCATAAATGTAGTAGTTCTTGTATATTCTTTGGGCGTTTTGTTTTACACACTTTTCTAATAAATCTTAGAGATGTTAAATGGGATTTTTATGTGGAGACTGTGGAGGCGTTTTTAATTGTTGTCTACAATTGTACAATAACTATTCTAGCAGTTTATGTGTAGTATGTTTGGGGCCATTATCTTGTTGAAAGATACAAGAATCCCTTAAACCTATTTTTCAGCACATTTTTCCAAATTCTCTTTTAAAATATTGAAATAAACAACTTTCCCATCAATAAAAATTAAGATTCCCACCCCTTCTGCAATCATACAGCCCTATACAAGCATAGAACCACTGCCATATTTCACTGTTGGGCATAATTTTTTTGTTTTCATTTATTCATTCTTTCTTTTCCAAACAATAATTCGTCCATCTGATTTAAAAAGGTTTATTTTGGTTTATCTGAAACAATTACTGAGTTCTAAAAGGTTTCAAGGTGTTTCATATATTTCAAAAACAAAGCGCAAAGATGTGTGTACTGAGACAAATTGGTTTGAGTGTATATTAGAATTGTATAATAGCTATTAACTGATACTAAATAAACTTATTAATTATTATGATGAGGTAATTCCTAAATGGTAGGGGATAATTAATTTGTCTCCATTCTGGTATTATACAGAAAAAACAGTCTTCTGATAGAATTCTTAGTGACCAGTAAAGTGAAGCGTGTTTCTGAAGAGTGTGTTACCAGTCTAATGTCAGCGAGTCCTTATAACAATACATCTTAGAATAGGGTAAGGGTTAATTACTACTTCAATAGGTTAAACTAATTTTTTATGTACATACTTTATAAACATGTGCATAAAACTTAACGTAAACTAAAATGTGGTTCTATTTGTACAAAGTCGTAAGTAATTTAGTGGTCCATTTAACCTCTGCTCTGAGGACAGATCAACCACCTATGCTGAGGAGAGATGGACCACAGGATATTTATTGTTAAACATGAAAAAAATCATTCGCACATATAAAGGTAGATGATCTAGTTGCTATTGGCGATGCCATCCTAGCGCTCGCTATCTAGCGAGAAAAATTGGAAGCCTAATACCCGGTATTCTTTTTGTTAGGTTACAGTTATTTCTTTGTTGAAATAGACTAATTGAAGTGATTTATAAGTTTATGAAAGTAGTAATTGATTATTTTGAACTCAATATTATTTTATTGCATCTATATAAATATGAGTAACATGTACTGCTGTGTTCTGGGGCGTAAATGAATGCAAAAATGAATAAAGACATTTCATTTCATGAATTTCCTAAATCTGGTAAAAGTAGGGTGACCATAATTAATAAATTTGGGTTGGAAGAAAAGATAGATAAACAATTAGCATGGATGTTAAAATTACGAAATGGAAAGAAAGTACAAATTAAATACATGTATGTGTATTCCCGTCATTTTGATGATGATGCCTATTTTGCTAGGATAGATAAGTGAAGTGAATTATGATGAGCATTTCATTTAGTTGAAAGATAGTAACAATAATATCATTATATACCTTTTAGATATTCAAAATCATAAAAAAGTTTTGAAACGTAATGCAGTAAGTACCTTCGAAAAATCTACCGTCTAGCGTAGTTCTTTCAACGTCAGCTTTAAAATATGAACAAAACAATACGATGGCTTACGTTAACTATAAAATATCAGTTTTCACTAAAATCAGTAAAATTATTTATATGAAACAGTAACTAATGTTAAAATCATAATCTTTAACCTACAGTGCATATGTCAAATAATGTACACTATACCGGGTATTGAGCTTTCAATATTTGCCGCATACGTCGCTGACATCTATGATGATGATGGCATCGCCAATTTCATGAGTTTTGAAGAACTGTTAAATAGTCAGAGGGTAATGACAATGAGAATGCTGAAGCTGATGAAAACGAATAGGTGGGATGCAAGGAAAACTATTTAAAAAAAACGATAAGAAAGATGATTGTATAAAATGTTTAATTTTTGTTCGTTGTTTACACGAAGAGTGTACTACATATGACAAATGATAATAATCTGTTAACCAGTTCATCTTCTCATAGCCTAGGCCCGTCTATAGTGGAGGAGAGTTGGACTATTTTGAACCCAACTAAAATATTTTTGCAGTTTTCAGAACATAGTTTAAATGTTTTCTTTATTCTTATAAGTAATCCTAGATTATATGCTGTTATAAATAAATTTTTCTTTTTAAAAATTATTCAGTATTATAGAGTAATAATTATTATTCCAAAAGTGGTCCATCTTTCCTCCACTCATATGAAAAAGTCCTTATATCAGTACATCACAGAGTAAGGAATATATAGTACAATTCTTTTGAGCATCACAATACGCTCAACTCTTCTTCACAGTCCTGTCCACATCTATCCAATTTAATTCTAAATAATAAACATTTAAACAAACTACTGTTTAAAAATTCAAAAACATGTGTTTTCGCGCCATTAAAACAAAGCCTAGAGAAATAAACAATCCGCGGCCTACTGCAATTTGTAATTTGTAAACAAATTTCCCCGTATTCAACTTTCACACTTCCACAGATTTTATCTACATTTCTAGAAAAATAGAAGCAAGTAGGCAGACTTCCTGCGAGAAATACTGTGTAGATCCTAGATAGAAGTCTATATTGTGCGCGCAAAGCTAAAGCAATTAGTTTACGGCTAGAGAGAAGATGAAATAGATAAAATTTGAATCTGGGGATTGTAAAGTGAGTGTTTTATTGTTATGATAAAGTTTTGCGTGGTTCAAGTGGGCTGCAAAATCATTTTAGATAAGGAAAGATTAAGAGAAAAAACTTATTTAAATACAATGAAATTTCCAGTTTATGCTATCGTTAAATTTGATGTGTTAATAAAATTCTTATGTGAGCTTCTCACGATATCAAATATTTTAGATTTTTAGGACAGTATGTTACATTTTCATTAACATTTTTGCATGAGGTATTTGCATTTTTTACACATTAACACAACCGTTATGTATTTTTAATGCACAACATTTGTAGAATTTAAATGAAATTTATTTTCGAAAAAACAACATTATTTATATTTTGAGCAAATTAAATTCTAAGAAAAATAATAAGTATGTAATTGAATATCTAGTTAGTAACAAAAATAAATTAAAAAAATTTAATGAAAAATTTAGATATTTTTGAGTGTAAAAATAGTTATTTATGTAAAAAAAAGAAACAAAGGTGATTATTTTACGAATGCAAAAATTACAAATCAAATTTTCTTATTTTATAGTTATTAATTTTTCAATATACAGGGTGTTCCAAATAACTTGTTAAACATGGGGATCTCGAGAAGAAAATAAAATACGACTTTTTAATATGGATGATGGATGAATAGAAAAAAAAACGCTGTATTCGAAATTATAACAACCTACTATAAGCTCCATATGAAAAATTGACATCGATAATAAGAAAACGGTTCGCGATAAAAAAAAATAAGAACCCCATTCGTAATAAAAAAGTGTATGTTGAAAGTGCAGATCAAAATCATTTAATCTTTTAATTTTGGAAGTTATGATCAAAAATTAAAAACAATAAAATTTACATTTTCGTTCATATCTAGTAACCTATACATGTTTTTTTAGGAAAACAAAGACATCATTAAAATGGTCCCTTAATGCGGAAATTTTAGTCTAATTTTATCGACCTCGTATCTTTTACCATCCTCGAGATCCCCATGCTTAATAACTAATAAGTTATTGGTGACACCCTGTATAATATTTCATTATTTCACTAGTAACATAAAGGAATTAATAACTTAACTCAAATGAGTAAAATTAGACCTAAAAATGGGTATTTCTGGAATATTTCTGGTGTACAAACACAATTTTACATTTAAAACTTAAAAAGCGAGAACACAGAATTATTTTTTTATTTAGAAAAAAAAGTTATGTTTGAAATTTATTGTAAATATTTTTTCTTAAAACATTTTCTGTCTGACGATTTCGAAAATACTCGTATATTTCCACTTTGAAATGTAGAGTCCATAGCAATGGTTTGAATTTGGCTGGATTTCCGATCCGAATAAAAAATGTGAAAAACAAGAGAACGACGATGAAGGCGTCAGTGTAACGAGTTCATCTGTTAATGTCTAACGGCGTCGACATCTTGCATCTCACTCACACACACATGGACGCACAAACACATTATTAATACATGGATGCAACATAGACGTGACAGAGACAGAAATACTTCTTATGTTTTCAGTATGGGGTACTTTTAAACACATACCGTGTTGACTTTCACAATAATTAACACGATAACACTATTAAACAATAACGTATTTCACTTTAAACATTCAAAGTTGCTTATAGAACTATATTTTATTATAATAATATCTCTTTTTATATTTATAATTTTACTACACTAAGGTGACAAGTTTTACTGGCTTGCTAGTGGTATAGATGTCAGCCTACAACTTAAAGTGGGTTCCGAACCATTCAGACACAGCAGTATTTTGAATTGGAAAAAGATTCACAAAAATGGGATTCGAATCCCAGATCTTACAGTCTACTTAATTCAAGTCGGAGCGCGCTAACCAAGTGACCCACCGCTGCTCGTAGAAATAATTTTATTTTAAAAAAACAATCCTTTACCTTTATTTATATTATAAATTTGAATTATCTTCTTTTTGGAAAATAATATTTCTGATGAAACAAAAAACTTATTTTGGTAAGCCAAAAAATGATGGATGTTATCATTAAAATTATTTTAAATTAATTGGAAGACATTAAGTAATTTTTTATCGTACTGCTAGTAATAGAATATAGCGTCAATTATTCTTGAACTTTTTAAGAGTTCACATCGAATATGATTTTAATAATATTAACAAAAAAATATATAAATTTAAACATCCTTTATCAAATATTAATATTACTACAAAGAAATGAAATATCCAATATAAATATATACAGGCTAGAGATACGAACACCCGAACATAAAGTTTTAACATATAAAATCATATTTTCATAATTTGCTGCTTCCCTAATTAATTCAAGTTAAAAAGCTTTAGTTAATAGTTGTAGAGCATAAAATTATGCATCTGAATCAATAAGCAAAATTAGTTTTACATGCTTTATAAGCTCAAAATGTAGGTATGAAAAAGACGTGAATCACCCCTAAAAAAGCACTAACCATGGAATTGAGACAAAAATAGCAAATGTGTAACGATTTATCTGTCACGTTAGATGCTTTAGTTTATTTTTATTATTATTATTTGGAATTACTGTTTTGTCAAGTTACACTAAAAAATAATTTGATTTTATTTTTTAAATTCAAAATTAATTTATGTAATATTATTCCCTTCAACAGTAATTTCAAATTAAAACAAAAATAAATTAACGCAGCTAATTTCACAGATAACCGTTAAACATTTTTCATTTTTGTCTCAATTCCATGGCTGCCGCTATTTTTGGGGTGATTTACGTTATTTTCATACCTTATCTCTGAGGTTACAAGGCATGTAATAGTTATTTGTATATCAAGGGACTAAAGTATAATTTTTTATTACACATATGCAATAAACGATGTGAGTAATAAAAAATATATTAGTTCTTAGATATACATTATATTTTTTTTTCGAAATCTTTAAATTATTAATTAAAAACATAAATAAATAGCATTAAGTGTTTGTAAAACGTCAGCTAGCTATAGAGACGGGGATGGCTGTGAAAACAAATTGTTGTCAAAGTGTCAAATTTTTCTTTATAATTTTCATTTATGTTTACACCTTCTTAGACATAATCTGCATGAAATCAGAAAAATTATTATCAAAGGTAAATAATAAATAAATGCACCAATAATATTACAGAATGATATGTTTGTTATTTTAGGTAGTGCTAAAATAAACTGCAAAAAAATAATACTATTAAAATATAGGTTAATTCAGTTTGACAGATCAGTTCGTAAAGTTAAATTTTGATATAAGAGTCTGTAAAGTTACTTTAGCTACTACTTTGGCTAACTTCGCGGAGTGATATTGTGTATTTTGGTATCGATTTCGAAAAAAAAAATATTTTTGCTCTTTGATTCAGATGAAAAAAAAAATGAAAAAACAAATGTCGTTTGAAGCTTTTACCTAAAAGAATTAGGGAAGCAGGAAATTACGAAAATATTATTTTACTTGTTAAATCCCTATATGTTCGGGTGTTCGAGTCACCAGCCTGTATATTATTTTATTTATAAATAATTATTAAATGTTACTTTATATTTTTATGTAAATGAAATTAAAATTGTCAATTATAGTTACCTATACCTACCTGTAATACTTGTATAAATAATATGTAAAGATATAATAAATATAAATATGTATAAAAAATAATTGTATGTGACATTAGTATTAATACTACATATAATTAAGTAGACAAAAAATATGATAAATAATATCATTTCTAGGTAGTAATAAATAAATTGCGTAGTAGTAGTAAATATGTGCATTTATTATTGTACAAATTGTAAAAAAACAAACAAGTTAGTAGCAATAAATTCAGTGATTCGTTTATTTATATTATTTATCGATACATTTGAATCATTTCAAGATGATACATTATTTATTGCATTTGTTTTCTTGTATTATTTTTATTACTTTCCATGAAACATCTGTTATTGTAAGAATTTGTGTATAAATATTTATTTATACAATACTGCAATGAGCGTGTACCAATCGTTTATCTGATGTGAAGAGTGTACCATGGTATGGTACCATGGGGACCATTTTTATATGAGTGGGACACAAACTTAAGTTCTCAAAAAATCTCAGACGTCATATATGAAAATAATAGTATAACATTAACTAAATATACCATGGTTTTTTATTCTCTCAATTTCGACAGGTTCGACACCACATTGGTTTTCTTCAGGAGATGAAATTTATAAAATTTATTGTTTAAATAAATTTAATCATGGAAATTCTAATTCTTTTAGGTAAAAAATCTTCATATAACAGTTGTAGATTATAGAATTTTTCCTGTGAATCAATAAACAAAATTAATTTCACATGCCTAGTAAGATCAAAAATTAGATATAAAAATGAGGTAATTCATTTCAAAAATAGCAATAGCCATGGAATTGAGACAAAAATTAACAAATGTTTAACGGTTAATCTGTCAAGCTAGCTGCGTTAGTTTATTTTATTAATTAAAGTGAATTAATTGGAAAATTAATTTTGTTTATTGATTTAGATGCAAAATTGTATGCTCTACAACTTTTATTTGAAGCTATTTTATCTAAAATAATTAGGGAAGCAGGAAATGGGGTATTCCAAGCCTACGGCTTTTAAAGAAATTCTTATTGGATATCATTGTTTACCATATATAAGTAATATTAAAGTGAATATAATCATTATTTTTCTGATTTTTAATACCATAATATCAAAATGAAATTGTAATGCATTTGAATCGAGTACGTAAAATTCAGTATCAGCCTTGTTGTGACGAAAAAGGCACTCGCGTCAGCCTATTGGCTCTTGTTCGAACGCGCCACGCCTCTGACTCAGACCTACGAATGATGTTCTCAGCTGATTCTCAGTGCCTGTGACGTCACACGCACGGCCGATTTTCTAGGGTGTAATTTATTGAAACTTTAAAAATAATTTACTGGCGTGTTTGAAACCTTTCGGCGAAAAGAAAAAATACGGGTCTCATATTTTTATGCACAGAATAACATATTAAAAAATGAAAAAAACTTGGAATACCCCATTACGAATATATTATTTTACATATTAAATCCATATATTCGGGTATTCGCGTCATCACCCTGCATGTAAAAATTAAAATTTAATCACACCCCATTCCATGGGTACCGATATTTTTTGGTATAATATCAAATTTCTGAGGTTACAAGGCACGTACCTATATTTAATTTTGTTTACAGAAATTTATGCTCTACTAGTATTATTACAAAAATATACTTGTTAAATTCGTAAGTTCGGGTGTTTGGACACTACCTGTATACATATATTTTAAATTTTGTAAATATTTTTTTACGACCATTAAGGTATTTGTTTATTGTATGTTTGTTATTTTTACGGATACATTGTATAATGTATTTTTCATTTCCTACGGTAACTATATAGACAACGTTAAGATATAAATTCATATCTTACAGTTCTGATGTCAAAGATTGTACCTATTGTTTAATTTTTGTTTTGTAGCTAGTTGCTAGGAAGAAGTGAAACGAGAACATTTTTATTATTAAAATATAAATTAATTAGAAAGTAATATCGTGGTCGTAGAAAAAGTATAGTGTACAACGTGCTTGAAATGTCTATTTCATACTCGTATAAAATGAGTACCATTCCATGCTTGTTGTACAATATATTACTAATGTTTCAAATACAGTTCAAAGTCACAACATATAAATATTCAACTATTTTATGATTATTATGTGTAAATCATAGAGATGGAACCGAAGCCGAATAATTATTCGGTTTTTGGCCTATTCGGCATATTTTAATACCAAATATTCGGTTACAAGAAATAAATGAAACACAACGTTGTTTTGTTATGTTAAAATATATAAATAAATAGATATTAAATTTTAAACAAAAGATATAGATACATTTAGTTATTATTAATGTATCTATAATAAGAGCAAATAATTTATCTAGTTATATTGTTTGGTGATAAATTTATTGAAACTGAAATAATAAATTTTATAATAATCGAACAAGAAATTATCTTAACAAAAAATAGAGCGAGCATTTTAGAATAAATACTCCTCTCTCCGTAACGAGGAACACTAATTACGCTTTGAGAATGTACATAAATATATTATTTGGAAAAGCCGAATATTCGGTTAAAATTTTGCCGAATATTCGTTATTCAGTAGTAAAATGAAGACATGTTTATTATTAAAATATAAATTAATTAGAAAATAATATCGTGGTCATAAAAAAGTATAGTGTACAAGGTGTTTGAAATGTCCATTTCATGCTTGTATGAAATGAGTAGATACAATTCCATGCTTGTTGTAGAATATAGTGTTAATGTTTTAAATACAGTTCGTACTCACAACATATAAATATTCAACTATTTTATTATTATTATGTATAAATCATAATAGATGAAAGTTTGTAGTGATGTTAATATTTCCTTTAACCTAATTCTTGTTGTTTGTAACGTTCTTGAAATGTCCATTACATACTCGTATGAAATGAGTACCATTCTATACTTGTTACACAATATACTAGTAATATTTCAAATACAATTCGAACTCACAGCATTTTCAAATATTTTATTAAGTATAAGCAGTGAGTATAAAGCTATAAATTACTTTTATCTACAACTATTGAAATATGGGTACATTATACGTGTGATACTACATATAATATACTACTCATATTACACAAGTGTAATATGAAATGTTATATTACACGCTACACTTTTCTGTAATAAATAGAGCATATAATTTAACACATAACATTTTAATAAACTGTTAATTTATTAATAATATATTTTTTATTATAAATATCAATATAAATGATTATAAAAGTATTATAAATACAATTTGAATAGTTATTTTGACATTTAAGTGCTACTGTGGCGCCATCTGTTAAGCTATACAGGGTGGTGACCGCGACCCCGGAACATAGGACTTTCACATGTAAAATCATACTTTCTTAATTTCCTGCTTCCCTAATTATTTTAGGTCAAAAAGCTTCAAATAAAAGTTGTAGAGCATAAAATTCTACATCAGAATAAATAAACAGAATTAATTTTACATGTCCTATAACGGCAGAAATTAAATATGAAAATACTCAAAATTAGCTCAAAAATAGGGATAGCCGTGGAAATGAAACAAAATTGTAAAGAAATGATTGACGTTTTATCTGTCAGAAGAATATAATTTTTTCTTGTTTCATGAGTTTATTGCCAGTTATTATTTATTAGTGTTCAATTTATAAAGTTAATTATAAGATAAAATGGTGGACAATTACGAGTACTCAATTAGCGAAAGAAATGAATTTCTTAGGTTTTATTATGGTGGTAATAGTTTAAGACAAGTGCGAGATTTATTTGCGGGTTCGTATCCTCACAAACCAATTCCTTCAATTCACACAATTCAAAGAGTTATTAATAATCAAATTAAATATGGATCAGTGTTCTATCCATGCCTCAGTTGCATTAAAAAATATGTTGCACCAGAAGAAGAAATTGAGATTGATGATAACGTTAATGAAATAAATGTTCTAGCTTCGGTATCGAATAATCCTAGTGTGAGTACAAGAGAAATTGCATCGGGATTAGGAATACATCACACCACGGCCTTAAAAATATTAAAAAAACATAAATACAAGTCTTTTAAATTTTCTCGCCATCAAGAAATTTTTGAACTCGATAGAGTAAACCGAATGATATTTTGCGAAACGATAATGGAAATGGCGAATGCTGACAGAAATTTTATCAAAAATATTTGCTTTTCTGATGAATCCATATTTAGTATTAATGGAGAACCAAATGTTCAAAATTATCGTAGTTGGCACAAAGAAAATGAACATTTAGTTTTAAATAACCATTCTCAATATCGCGAAAGTGTGAATGTTTGGATTGGAATGTTAGGTTCCAATATTATAGGACCTTTTTTTATTGATGGCACACTAAATTCCCAGAAATATTTGGAGTTACTCCAGACCGAGATTGGGCCTGCTATGGATAATGTTGCAGGGGGAAATATGATTTGGTTTCAGCAGGATGGCTGTCCTGCTCATTCTACAAATGAAATTGGAACATTTTTAAACCAATGTTTCCCAAATTGCTGGATAGGACGCGGTGGTCCAGTAAACTGGCCAGCTCGATCCCCGGATTTGTCCCCAAATGACTTTTTTTTATGGGGGCATTTGAAAAATAAAATCTACAAAACTAGACATGCAAATGCAGGCTCTTTGAAACGAAAAATTGTGGAAGAATGCGGAAAAATTACAAACCGACAATTAAAAAATATGCAACGCAATTTTTATCATAGACTTGGGTTTTGTTTGACAAACAATGGATATTTATTTGAGCACTTAATTTAAGATAATTCTGATTTATTCCGTTTTAAATTTAAAATCGAATGTTAGTGATAATAAAACGTCAATCATTTCTTTACAATTTTGTTTCATTTCCACGGCTATCCCTATTTTTGAGCTAATTTTGAGTATTTTCATATTTAATTTCTGCCGTTATAGGACATGTAAAATTAATTCTGTTTATTTATTCTGATGTAGAATTTTATGCTCTACAACTTTTATTTGAAACTTTTTGACCTAAAATAATTAGGGAAGCAGGAAATTAAGAAAGTATGAATTTACATGTGAAAGTCCTATGTTCCGGGGTCGCGGTCACCACCCTGTATATGAACTACTCACACCTAACTGAATATTTATCAAATAATATCAGATTTTTTATATGCCTGATAGTTGTAGATAAAGTATAGTATTTGACTCGCATAATATGGCTACATTACACTGGGATGATTAAATATACTCGCTGCCGCTCGTATTTTTAATTACATCCTCGTGGAATATAGCCTACATATTATCCTTATTAAATAATATACTATTATTAAGTATAAGCAGTGAGTATAAAGCTATAAATTACTTTATACTCACTGGTATAAGTGATGCTAGATGAAACTTAGTATTTCGGGTTCCATTCCCCCTACGCTAATTCCTGTGTGTTCCAGGCTTGTCATCCCCGTATATCCCTGGTGGTGGTGGTGGGTCTGGAGCGTCGTGCGGCCCCGCCCGGCCGGAGCCCGACCTGCTGGAGCCCGACCGCCCGGAGACGCCGGAGACTCCAGACACCGCTCCGGAAACCGTATTACATTCATATTGTTCTTAGCTTACATAGCCCGCTTAATGGCGCCAACGAAACCAAATTTCCAACAACATGTTATCAATAATTGTGTGAAGAGATATTTGAAAATTATTGTATTAGTTTTATGGGACTTGCGGTAAAGGTAAAATATTTACAACTGATTTTGGCAGAGTTTACAACCTTTCATGGAGGGTTGCATGGGCGCCCATTAGGGGGGGCAAGAGGGGGCATCTGCCCTCCCTTTCCTTTTTGCAAATTTTAAAAAGACCGCAGATTACGTAATTATTTCACCATCGTTATATTCTGTAACAAATTTATTGATGTTTGCTGAATTTTAGGGCTTAGATTTTTTATGTGTGGAACAAGTTATCCCGTTATTATTTGTGCTTAGTTATATCAACTGTCATTACAAAGTAGAAACAAGACAATTAACTACAATAAACTTAATTTTATTGAGGTTCTTGAAGATTTTGTCGAGGAATTTTCGAAAGATGAAAGAAATTTAACAATTATCTTCACAAACCAATCCAAAAAATAAGGAAGAATTTATACTTTATGCTTTAATTTTGAACAATTCTACTTTTTTTACTAGAAATATATATATTTTGGGTTTATCTCGATAATATTTAAGTTTCTCTTAAATAAACAATACCACATTGGAATAGAATGTCAAATGAACTATTGAAAATTGCTGTCAAAATTTCAATTAAGTATAATTTTTTTGTTGGTGTTGCTTAAAATTTAATCCTTGTGTGCACAACTGTGCATTAGAATATATATCTATTTTATAATAATAAGTCAGTTTTTTGGATTTTGCCCCCCTTTTAAAAATATTCTATGGGCGCCCATGGAGGGTTGAGAAGCTTATGGTCGAATGTCATAAATTATACCAATTTGAAGATATGGGTCTTATTAAACAAATTAATAACTTAAGTCAGTTTCTAATACGTCTTCATACAGCTATACTAAATTTTGACCGTTTAATTTATTTAACTCTTTGTTTACAACCGATTAAACAATAGTCAACAATAATTATTATATTAGTGACGATCGTTTCGTCCTTTCGGACATCATCAAACTTATAGGTCATAGTTTCCGTTTCCGTTCAGATTTTTTAACATTTCGTAAACATAGCAAAAGCGCACCTATAAAATTTATGAATTTAGTGTGTGTGTACCCGATTAGATCGAAAAACGAATATACCTCCAAGTCTTTCTCTTTCGTCCCGAATCTAGCTAATCTAGTATAATCTAATTTAACATAACATAACCTAATATAATCTAAACTAACCTCACCAAACCTAAACTAAAGTAACCTAACCTAAACCCTAAACTAACCTAATCTAATCTGACGTAAACTAATTTTATCCCATCATTGAATAAATAGTTGCATCAAATGTTAAATCAAAGGTTAAGTCCTTTTCAGTTTTTTTATTTTTGTAAATTATCTAACAAATTTAATGTAAATATTTTTATATTTATTAATATTTTTTCCGACCGGGAATAAACTGTCACTTTATAGGTTTAACAGTTGACTATTTTATTCTCTAAACTTACAGAGATATTAAAGTGAGGGAATGAAATAATAATAAATTGACTTGAATAAGTTGACTACAATTTAATAAAAAAATATATTACAAACTTAATTCTTTAAACGCTTTTCTATTTAAAAGTTAAGTATAAATAAATTAAATTGTTTAAAAATCATCGGGAAAAATGTTGTTTTCGTTTAATCCCGAAATTAGAAGTGCCCTCGACTCCATCTCGGGCATTAGTTACAATCTCAGGAATAAAACCTTGGTTTATTTCCCTAATATATAAATAACTATTATTAATTTGATACTTTATTATTTATTATTGGAATTCTAGATCTAATGTCTAATAGGACGAATGACCGACTGTGATTCGAAGAGATTAAATTCGAAACCCACCTAGTCAAATTTCTTAAAATCTTAAAACTTAAAATAACCCCTTTCTCTAAATATATATTTTTTATCTGTTACGAAATATTCATTAAGAAACAAAAAAATGACAACAGTAAAGTGTCTCTTTCACCTGACCGATTTTTCCCAAAAGTTGATCAACTCTTGTTATTGACGTCAAAAGCTTAAATATGAAGTTATATTAAAATTCGTTCAACCAAATTTGTTCTATACTTGCACACATACATCCGGAGAGACAGACGAACAGACAACACGCTAAAACAGACAAAATAAGTACAGACAACTAAAACTAATTTTGTTTGTGAATGGGCCTTTAAAGTCTCTAAAAATTTCAAAATCGGTCAGAAAACAATGGCTCGTATTACGAGCTCACTTTTATAATAAAATAGAGATTTTATCGCCCACTTTTACATCGTAATCTTATGAAAAATTTAAAGTTAAAATCACCATATTATTATAAAAGTGATCTAGTTCGTTTTTATAATAAAATCGTGATTTTAACGTTCGTTTTTACAAAAGATTTTGATGTAAAAGTGAGCGTTAAAATCGCGATTTTATTATAAAAGTGAACTCGTAAAACGGGCCAATATCTCTTATTTTAAAGCGGTTTTTTAAAAGTGTTGTAGCTATAGCAATGTTAATGTAAAAGGTTAATACTATAAAATTTAATTTATTTATTTTTTCTATAGCGGATGTTAAAGTGCAATTTTATCAACTCAAAATAGTGGATAAAGTAGCACTTTAACCGCAAGGGTAGATAAAGTAACACTTTAACAGCAAGGGTAGATAAAGTACTTTAACTTTTGTTTATTAGAAGTACATTTCCATAACAACACACACTACTGACATTTTAAAATTGTTTTTAAATAATAATTTAATTTTTCTAATTCTTTTCTCTTCAAAACCTGCTATAGAAAAAAATAGAATTTTATACACGACGATAAAATTAAATTATCGACTCGCGAAAAATAATTCACTCGCGATTACATCGCTCGTGAATTAACACTTTCCGCTTGTCGATAAAATATTATTTTATCGTCTTGTATAAAAAATAACTATTATTGTATTTGACATTTAATATACCATTTTCAATATAATATATAAATTTCGAAGTTAAAATTGCAGTTTTTATTTGGATGGATAACCGCCAAACAACGACAAAACCAAAGCATCATAATGTTATCGGAGTCTGAAATATCTTCCAACAGAAATAAAAACGGTAGACGCCGTAGTAGAATTTATTTCCTCCACTATACATCAGCTAAATGAACCTTGTCGAAATCATATTTGTTAGAAAATAAAGTCGTGATTATGTCTCGGTCAATTATTTCTCAGATTGATAAGTTTACTACTTGTTTGCCCCATATTTACAGTTTTATTTTCCAACTTTTCACTCGGAACATTCCTTCCAAATATTTACAATTAATTAAGTAAATAGGACAAACAAATCTTGCTGATATTTAAATGACATTAGCAGATAACAAATATCAGATTCATAAATTATATTTATTTCAATTAAACTGCGTTATTAATAAGCAATACTTTCTATTTTTAATTAAATACTCCGATAAGATAGAAAGAACTCTATGAATGATGACAAAATAATTACTAAACAATTTAAATGTACAAAGAAAACAATAGAAACATTTCTTGTTTGTCACTTGTTTTTTTACGGCCAACTTAATTACGAAAAAACTCCTAGATACGGCTCTGTAAACGAAACAATCATCTCAATCTCTCAATCCTAGATTATGAAAACTGAGTAACGTAATTCACAAGAAAGCATAACAAGTTCTTTCTAATATCAGTGCCTTGACCTCGACTGACTTAAGAAGCAATTGCTCATGAGCACAACACGTAACCACAGTAACCAAACATCTTGTGTGCATTGATTCCTCTCAGTTGTTATCGGGAAATCCGGCGCCTATTAATGCAAGATGTCTGAGTCTTGCTACTTAGGATTGGATTTCAGCACACAACAAGTGAGTAGTCATTTACCGGTTATTGGAATTGTCATTCGAGCTGTCAAAGTAGATCCATGTTTTCATTGTGCGCAGAAGCGACGAGCTTTTGTTTCTGACGTTCAACTGTTTCGCATGTAGAACCACTACAGACATCTGTGACATTATTTGTGAACTATATACTTAGCGGAAAATTTGAGTTACGTATTTTATTTTTTTAGCTAAAAGCTGTTGTGTTGGATGATAATTTACAATTGGTACATGAGGCCCAAGTGCAATTTGATAGTGATTTGCCAGAATTCAGGTAAAATAAACAATAATTTCTTAATTTATTTAATGTGATTAACTTACGAAATGGAATTAGGTTTTAAATGTGTTAGTGTACTTTTACAGGATAAATATACTAGAAAATAAGTACGGTACAAAAATATTGAAGAAATTTTTAACATTAACAAAGGGTAAAACTAATAAAACTTGGTATGTAACAATAGTGTCTTGACATGCACGAATATGAAATGTTATTCGGAATGTAGGTGATGGACATCTAAAACTTTTTGAAAGGGTAAAATCGAGGTCTTGAACTTATTTCAAGGGTGACCAGAAATTTCGGATTTCCAGTAATTGTCCCTGATTTTAATCACTTGTCCTGGTGTTCCAAAAAACGTAATTTTGATTCTAATACTTAGTACTTACATATTTCAATGTTTCTAATTTTATTTCTTAAAGTAACAAAAATATAAAAATTATCAGAAAACATTGTAACTGATGGATAGAATTTATTACGGAATTTTCAGAAAAAAATCTAAATTAAAAATTTTGTATAATGATTTGCAATACTCGTACAAAACGCAGATATGGTTTTTTCACTGTCAAATTATGAAATAATGTGAAAGAAGAAAAAAAGAGAACTTAATTGCCATTTTTTTTAAAGAATATCATTATTAAATAAAAATTTTTAATATAATAATGAATTTTTCCTCTTTAGAGAGGGAAAAGTAATTTTTCTACGACCGCTATGGAAAGTGGCACTTTTCTCACACTATATAAATATTTAAATATTTTCCACAATCGTGGATTAAAGTGTAAAGAATCATTTCTCACAAGATTTGCTAACATTGCGCATGTGCAGTGTGGGAAACATAATTTCTTATAGTAATTGTCACCAATGCGCATGCGTAAAGGTACTCTTTGTGAGGTTACCTCGGCTATATTGCTTTTTATGTCAAATACCTTTCATTTATCATTGTGGTCGTAGAACAAGTATAGTGTGCCACTCCTAAAGAATCACCTATTCCCCATCTTGTGTGATTCCAGCACTCGACTTCGTCTCGTGTCGAAATTTTCACCTCTTGGGAAATAGCTACTTTCTGCCCTTCTTGCACAATATACTATTACCTCATTATTTCATGTCGGGAAAATAAGTAATTGCTTAGATTTATAAATTAGGAATGCTATTCGTAAACTTAGTATAATCTTTAAAAAATATGACGGTTTTGTGATTCGTAGATCTGGTCACTCTGTTTATTTCTTATGTGAATGTGAAAACATCTTATATCTAATGTATCTCCACAAATCTGTATTTCCTGTGTACACCAAATTAAACAAATAAATTATTTGTTTATAATCTTTTGCATGAAATGCAATGGAACAAAAAAACCAAATAAATTTTACATGATAGTAAAACAAATTATAATTTTAGGACACATGGAGGTGTATTGCAAGACAAAGACAACAATAATATAGTAACAGCTCCAGTTTTAATGTGGATTAAAGCATTAGATATTTTAATGAATAAACTACTTTTATGTGGCGTTGATTTTTCTCAAATTGCGGCCATTTCTGGAACTGCACAAGTATGTGATATGATATTTGGTAATCAAATAAAAAATAAATATATTTTAGCAACATGGATCAGTGTTTTGGCAGACGGGCGCATCCAAAACTTTACAATCACTTGACAGTTCTGATTTCTTGCACCAGCAACTGAGTGGTTGTTTTTCTCTACTAAATAGCCCAATATGGATGGATTCTAGTACAGCTGATCAATGTCAACAACTAGAAAATGCTGTGGGAGGGCCAGAAAAGCTTGCAGAGATCACTGGATCCAAAGCTTATGAACGGTTTACTGGATCTCAAATTGCTAAAGTGTTTCAAGCAAAATCAGATGTTTATAAAAACACTGAAGTGAGATTTTATAATATTTGGTGTTGATTATCATTGAAATATTTTTTCCAGAGGATTTCTTTGGTCAGCAGTTTTGCCTGTTCGTTATTTTTGGGTAAAATTGCTCCAATTGATTTTGCTGATGCATCTGGTATGAATTTAATGAATATAAAAACGAAGCAATGGGATAAAACTTTGTTAGATATATGTGGCGATAATCTAGAAGAAAAATTAGATCAACCAGTTGCTTCTAATTCTGATTTAGGGCCTATTAGTGAATATTTTGTTGATCGTTACGGGTTTGACTCTAATTGTAGAGTTATTGCATTTACGGGTGATAATCCTGCGTCTTTAATTGGTGAGAATATTAATAAATTTACATAATCATAAATTCACTTTTTCCAAAAATCCAATAAACATTTATGTAACAATCTTCCTCATCCACACATATCTACCCAACAAAACAAACTTGTGTCGACATGTCTACATTCTTAAATTAGATAAAAAAAAATATTTCAAAACCTATAAACCTATTACGTCTTTTCGATCTTATTGTTTTGCTTTATTATCTAACTTTTATTTATTTCCAAAACTAATAACCCCATATTAAAGTTATGAAGAGATAAAACAAACCAAACAACAATATTAAACCAAAAATTGTGTTGGCAAACACGAAAAATCCCAAAAATATTCATTTTTGTGCCCAAAATTTTGATTTTGGGAAATAATGTACTTTGATAAACCTCGACGAGCTGATTTCAAATTTTCAAACGGAATTTAATTATCTCTTTTCGTTCCTGAGATATTTTCTGTCAAAGTTACACCTCAAAAAAGTGTGGTTTTTTGTTATATCTCTAAAATGGGTAGAGATACAATATCAACGATTATACCAGTCGATTCTACCAGAAAAATTACATAAAGAAATGTTTTCTCTGCATATACGTTCTTTGGAACGATTAAGTGAAAAATGAGAAAATCGAAAAAACCTAAATTTCAAAATGTCTCCGACTAACTTTTTTTCTCCAAAACTTTTCATTTTCTAGACTTAAGTAAATATCAATGCACTAATTTCACATTTTTAAACCGAATTGAATTATCTATTACCGTTCTCAAGATATTCGTAGTCAAAGTTGAGTTTTGGCAAAACCTAAAAAAACAGGTTTTTTAGGTTTAACTCTTTAATGGTTAGGTTTACGACTTCGGCGATCTCACCAATCGATTCTATGGGCAAAATTACATAAGTACACTAATTTTTAGATTTTTATTGCAAAGGATACAATTTGTAGAAAGGAAAAACAAAAATGGCCAAAATTGAAAAAAAATGCCTGAAATTACGATTTTTCTCGATTTTTGGCCATTTTCAGTTTTTTGCTTGTAGAAATTCTATCTGTTGAGATTAAAATCTGAAAATTGGTACACTTATGTAATTTTTCCCGTAGAATCGATTGGTGAGGTCGCCGAAATTGTAAACCTAACCATTTAAGGTGTATACCTAAAAAACCTAATTTTTTAGGTATAACTTTGTACGTAAATATCTCGAGAACGGGAAGAGGTAATTGAATTCTGTTTGAAAATTTGGAATCAGCGTATCGATATCTACTTAAGTCCAGAAAACGGAAAATTTTGAAGACAAAAAGTTTCGAGGCGAAAAACTGAAATTTAGGTTTTTTTTGTTTTTCTTATTTTTCACCAAATCGTTCCAAAGAACATATATGTAGACAAAACATTTCTTTATATAATTTTTCCCGTAGAATCGAATGGTAATGTAATTGAGATTGTATCTCTACTCATTTTTGAAATATACTCAAAAAACACGATTTTTTGAGGTACAACTTTGAGAGAAAATATCTCCGAAACGAAGAGAGATAATTAAATTCTGTTTGTAAATTTGGTATCAGCGTGCATAATTCTTTAAAAAAAAGTTATAAACAAAATTTTGTAAAATTTGAAAATTTTCGAGCTAAAAATTCGATATTTTCAAATATTTTCGCGATTACGCAAAAATACAGCATCAGCGACTGAGAATTTCTTCCCTTTATTTATTACTATTACTGTATTATTAATTTTATAAACTCACTTTTAAAAAGAAGAACAACTTTGAGCCCCATAAGAAAATTGAAAGTTAGCACGAATTTTTCTAAAAGTGTTCGAGTTACAAAAATTTTGAGGATCGCTGTCAATTCCTAATAAAAAAAAAAGTGTCTGTAGAATGTACAAACTGGAAACTTGTATTAAATTGAAACAAGAAAGTTGTAAGTCAAGAAAATTTGCCAAAATCAGGTTTTTTTTCTCATATCTAGTAAGCTATGCATTTTTTCGGGAAAACAAATGCATCATAAAAGCGGCAACTTTGCCCCAATTTATCCGACTTCGTATCTCTTATGGTTCTCGAGATCCCAATTGTTAGCCTCTTAAAACGGTCAGCATGTTTATCTACATTGCTATTTTTATTATTATATATCGTTATTGTTCAATTTTATTGATTTAATGTTTTTAGGATCCTCTCATTTTCTTTAGTTCTGTCTTTTTTCTATTGCTAATATTTGTGCATTGAAAAAGTTCATGAAATATTAAAATATCTTACCCAAATATTTATAATATAATATAAATTATTTCTAGGTATGAGACTTAACGAAGACTGGATTGCTATTAGTTTAGGAACAAGTGACACTTTATTTTTATGGTTGGATGAACCAAAAGTTGTTTTGGATGGTCATATTTTGTGCAATCCTATAAATAAGGACGCATATATGGCTCTTTTATGGTATTTATAATAAAACTTAACCAGAATTATGCTTCATACAATTAATTTTAGCTTTAAAAACGGTTCATTAACTCGTGAACGCATTCGAAATAATTCTGCAAACGCCTCTTGGCAAATTTTTAATGAATTATTAGATAGCACACCTCGTGGAAATTTTGGAAACATGGGTAAATAAATATTTTAAACAATATAAATATTGTTACATATAAATTTTTTTAGGGTTATATTTCGACACGCAAGAAATTTTGCCGCCATTATCAGGAGACTACCGGTTCAACAAGGCAGGCGACCGAATTTCCAAATTTTCTAGTTTGGAAGTGGAAGTTAGGGCGTTAATCGAAGGGCAGTTTATTGCGAAGAAGGTTTATGCTGAAGATATGGGACTGAAAATAGGTATGTAAGTATTTTTATGGTAGTTTTGTTTGTTTATGTTTGTGGTTATGTAGGACCGAGTACGAAAATACTGGCAACTGGTGGAGCATCAGTGAACAAGTCTATTTTACAAGTGATTGCAGATGTTTTCAACTGCCCAGTTTATACACAGGTTAGTCATTTATTTTTTATATTCAAGTACACATTTTTATAAAATACCTATTTTGCTTTATGGGTATTTGTCAGGGTTTTGAATGAAGGAAGTAACGGTTAAGTTTTTTGTTAGAATTTTGGTTTGATTTAGATTTTCATTCTTGTTCGTAATTTTAAAATTAAAATTTTTTCATTCATTCTTTAAAATCAAAAGAAACAACAGTTGGTTCTAGATTACTATTATTTTTTTTTTTTTGGAGTTCAGTTTATTTTTATTACAGTGCACGTAAAACATTTTTGGGCTCCGTATTATTTTGTTTTCTACGTTTTTAATTTTATTACTTAATTTGAAAATAACAAAAATAAATTACTTATTGTGATTCGCCAATCTTTAACCAAATAAAAATATCGCTGAGCCTAAGTGGTTCCTAACTTAGGCTGTGCGATCATGGAAATTTGTGTTCGATGATCTTAACTGATCTGGTCGATCCATAATTTTGATCGATCTTATCGGTCGATCGATCAGAATACTTTGATCCTCTTTGATCAGATCGATATTGACTGATCTGATTCAGTTAAAAATACGAGAAATATGAAATGAGAGGCCCAACTGCAGACTATGCATACTAACACATTGACCATATCCTGCTCTAATCAAGATCGATCTGATCATTAAAATCAGTTCGATCAATGAAGATCGATCTGATCAATCGGAATCAAACGATTCTATTTGTAAGATTTATTTCCTTTACAGGAAGGATGCAACTCAGCTGTAGTGGGTGCAGCATATCAAGCAAAAGTAGGTTCTCACGGTAAAAACCACACCTACTCTGAAATAATATCCCATCTATCTGCACCTACCTTAACTTGCACCCCTTACAACGATGTCACCCAAATATACAAACCTATGTTTGAACGCTATCGAAAAATGATCGAAACTCTAACCAAAAAGTAATCACTTAATGCTTGACTTAGAAACTAAAAGAGGCTTTACAAACGCTTAATCTCAGAAGCAGCTTTAACTTTATTGAACAAAGACCAATACATTCCAATTTGTACCACTTGTCTTCAATGTTTACACTCACGATTATACAATTGTTTAATATAAAATATATATAGAAGAATTTATTTCTTTCTTCCACCACGTTCCTTCACTTGCAACTGAAGAATTGTCCCAGGAAGAATATTGTAGTAAGCCAAAGTGTTTGAATCTTTGAAGAACATACCCTGAAGAACAAACCATTAATTCAAGTGTTAAAAAGTGCAAAAAAACTTACATCAAAGAAGAGTTTCTGTTTGGCTGGCGCCATTCCAGTATCGTCTTGAATCTTGGCTTTGATATTCGCCACATTTTCATTCAACGGCAACGTGTAAGCCAGCATTTGTCCATTCAGCCTCCATTCCGTCTTCTCCGGCATCGCGGGGACCAGGATTTTAAACGCCACGGGACTCTGAAACCACGAAACTAGAGAATGAAACACCGCCTTGAAACAAGCGTGGAAACTTACGGTGTTGCGCGCCAAGAACACGTCTTCGGGGATGAGGGAATCCTCGTTGCGCATCTTCTTGTTGGCCGGCTCGTCCTCCATGGGGTCGCCCGGGTGCTTCATCATTCCCATAGGAGCGCCCATTTGGCCCATCGGCATGAAGCCGGTCATAGGAGGAGGGGCTGCCACTGACAGAAAAAACGACAACGGTAAGTGGAGATTTCTTATTGAATTTCATATTTTTTAACGATTTTATTTCGAGATTTTAACGACTGTGCAAGGAATCACACTATTTAAAATATGTTTTTATTATTTTTAACGTTATATCTAGCCGTATGTTTGTCTGACTCGAGTAGAGCAAATTCGACTGAATTTATTCATGTAATATAATACGTTTTGACTAATTTTAACATATCTGTCCATCTATCTTCTTGAAATTGAGTAGAAATGATTTATCACACTTCAATCCACTTTGAAGCTTTATGTAGTGTGAGAAAAGTGCCACTTTCCATAGTGGTTGTAGAAAAACATATTTTTACCTATATAGCAATTTTTATTTGGTATTTTTTCGGCTGTTTTTATGTAGACACTAAGAATAAATCCGACTAAACAAGTTTTTAAGAAATTTTATATAAAGAAATATTTAAATGTTTTTTATCGTCTGGCAATCGTATGTTTGATGAATCAATTTATAATTTTAATAAATACAACAGATCATAATTTGAATATTAGTTTCATATTTTAAAATAAGTTGCTGAACAAGATATAAATATTTAAAAACAATACCTCAAATCCAAATTTAATTATTACCAATTTCAGTTTCGAAATTTTTAAAGGATATACAAAAATTTAAATTTTTATAGTAAGTTTTTTTTAATGTTTTATCTGTCGGTCTGTTTGTCCGTAGACATGTGTAAAGCAAAATCGACTGACTGGGTTTTATAAAACCTTTTATTAAGTGATTTTATTATCGCTTGACGTATATATTGTGTCAATTAATAATATACAACTAGAAACAATATTGCTACAAGAAAGCATTAGTTTTAATAATAATTATAAGATATAAATATTTTCTTGAACTTGAATCAACTAAGAAATATTAGAACAGAATCAAATTTTGTTTCAAAACTAGTTATAAGTTACTTTATCTTTGTCCATTTTTTATTCCTAAATAATTCCAAAACCAACTTGCGACCGTTTTGCATTATAATGGAATGCAAACTTGACAACAGTAGAAAAAAATGTCAGGAGAATACGAAAAGTGTCAAAATATCAGCTTAAAAGTAGCGCTAATTTTTATTTCAAACTAAACGATCTTAGCGCCGGCATATCCTGTATAAAAAAAAACCGCACCAAATTTGCTGTTTGAATCTATTTGAAAACTACAATAGTTATTTTTCTTCGTTCCTCCAACTTATAATCTGTAAAAAATATTTAGTTTTACTTACTCATTAACGGCGGTGGTCTCATAGCAGGCATAGGGGCAGGCATCATCATAATCGGAGTCTGCGCAGTAATCATATGCGGTTGGGGCATTGGCATGGCCATAGACTGCGTGGAAACCACTGACGTCACCACCGGCGGTTTCACCGGTTGTGGATTCGTTTGAGGCTTGGCTGAAATCACCGCCGAAGACGAAATCTTAGTAGCTTGCTGGCGATTTGCTGAACTTGACGCTACGTTCTTCGGCCCGATCTTCTCCTTCTCTTCATCCGGCAACAACCCTTTCACTTTGTGTATCTGATGAATCTGTTCCTCAAGAGTTATATTCGCTCTCGCAGCGCGAGTAGCGGCTTCAACACTCGAGGTGTGTCCGTCCCAAGTGACTTTCTCATCTTTTCTCACGTCCTCTTCGCCGATCTTCTTACCGATGGCTGTTTCTTCGTCGCCAACACCGAAGATGTCAGTTCTTCTCTCGGCTAGGAGTTTCAAGCTGGCTTCAATAGCAGAGCCACCAGCGTAGACGGTGCCTTGGGAGAGTTTGTCGTTGACGTGTTTGTCGCGTTGTTCCACCCAGCGAGGGTCGAGTAAGCCGATGCGCATGTGTTCTTGCACTTTACTTGCGGGGATTTTCTCGCCGGTGATCGGGGAGATGAGGTAGTCGTCGCCCACAGACGGACGCGTGACTTTCGGGGCTAAGGGAGAAATAGTTCAAATCAGTTGTAATAAACGACAAAATGTAAAACAAGAAAAATAAAATAGGAATGTGTAGTTCTAAATATGAATCCGCATATCAACAAAATGCATCCTTCTTTTCATTTAAGATCTGGATTTAGTTTTTTTCTCAACATTTCTTAACTCCACAATTTAAATAAATATTTGTACATGTACCAAGAAAACTATGGAGAATTCGAAAATTCGAGTCCCAGGACTGTAATTCTGTTCATATATTAACTACGCCTCTGTAAACTTGATAAAACATATAATAATAATATTCTCGTTTTTCCCACTTATAGATATAGATAATGGCATATTTTTTTATTTGAACAATAATTTTAAGAAAATCTACAAAATCTGTGGTGAACTTTATTCACATTTCAAAGGAATTTTGACATCACAATTAGTTATAAAGTTATTTACTTCTTCAATTTTTTTTTCGACGAGAATTTTTTTGTTTCCTGTTTCTGATTTTTCCAGAAATATCGTTCACCCTGTTACGTTAAATTTTAAATTTATTTTTTTTTGCATTATTTCTAAACCCCACACCCAATTTATATAACAATTGGTACATATACTGAGCAAAGTATAGAAAATTAAAAAAATTGTGTCCAAGACTGTAAGTCTACCCATATTTTAACTATATCCCTGCAACTTGGAAAAACTTTACACTAAATTTTAAATTAAGTTTTTCTAGTATTACTTCTAAACCCTACACCCTATTTATTTAAAAAAATACCAAGCAATCTACGGATAATATAAATATCAAGGCCGCGAAGGTGTAATTTCATTTTTACTTTTTATCTGCAAGTTTCTCAAAACTTTTTTTTTACTCTTGCAACTTCAATAAAAATGTGTGCAATTATCAAACTAATTTACAAAAAATCCCAAAGAATTCATTAAATAGATCGTTTTGTATTATTTAGTTTCTGCTTCGCAAATTTTTAAACTACATAAAAACTATGTTTATATTTCGTATTATGGTTGAACCCGGTGCAAATAGTTTTTCGTTTTTTTATTTCTGCTTTTAATAGTGTTGATATAATATCAATTGTAACCGATGACCATTATCAAATGTAATGAATTTTACCTTTTTCAATGCTTGTAAAAAATAGTTTTCATATATAGAATATTTAATATATTTCACTGAAAGTTTGATGTTTCTTACCTTGTTTGGGATCGTACTTCTTGACCAACACCTTCTCAGGAACAGGTGGTAATGGTGGTTGAATTGGTGGCTGATTATCTTTGTCAGGTTCTTCATCTGAACTTTCTTCTTCCATGTCTTGAACTCTGTTATCATCACGGTCTTTGTTTCCGTGAGTTCTGTCTTCCATCGTACTTAAACCAATCTTCTACAAAAGAAAAACAAATAGTTGTAATCTGTACAGCTCTAAAAATAAAATGACTTACATTTGAAGCTGGTGCATCGTCTTCATCGCTCTCAAGTTGCATTTCAATGTCTTCTCCCTCTTCTAATCGTTCTTGGATTAACATCCGAGCTCCTACTTCTTCTGGAGTAGTAGGAGGAGGAAAATTACCAATTTCAAACTGTTGATAATCTACTGTTTCAACCACGACGAAATCGTGCCAGTCGATTTGAGCATATGCCACTAAAACAGCATTCATTATTTTACTAATTTTCGGTTTATGCCACGACATAGGAGGGTCGTACTAAAAATCGTGTTTTACGTAAATAATAACTTTCAAGATCCTATTAATAGATTTTAACATTTGTTTTACGAAGATATCTATTGATATCTTTGGGTGTGTATGTAAAAATCGTATGTGTAAAATTAATTTAAAATTATTAAAATTGGGATTTTTTTTTAATAAAAGTTTCCAATTGATATACTGGGAAAATACCAAACATAGATTTTTATTTTTCTACACTTGGGACGCCGAATAGATGCACAAGAAAATCCTCCGACGCCGAACAGATACTCCATTTACAATAATGGGCAGGGCCTAAATAGCGCCGTACAGTGTACGCAGAAGTCACCTTTACACGTTGCTAATTAAAAGATTAAAATAATTCTGTTTATATTTGAAAGGGAGTTAATACCTGAAGTATTTTATTAATATTATTTATAATATTAATTTCAAATAAGATATTTATATGAAAACAACAAAACGAAGCAAACGAATTGTAATTGTGGGCTTAACCAATTAAAATATTCTATTCAAATTTAGCGCTCGTAAGTGGGAGAAATTTCTTGTGCATCTGTTCGGCGTTCCAAGTATAGAACTAAAACTTGTTACAAAACTAATATCATAGGTACTTTAAGTTCTGTTTTATCTAGGAATGTTTTGTCATAGATGATGTTCTATCTATAGAGTATGAAGAAATTTTAGAGCGTTTACAATTTTTTGTTGAGAATTTTGATGGAAATTAATTATTTTTACTGCGTAACTTTTGAAATAGAATATTTATGGACCATTTTTTATTATTTATATTTTTAAAGTTCAATAAAATGGGAAATTAATTACTTGTAGAGAGCACTTGCTATATTTACAATTTTTAACAAGAATCTTGATTTTTATGGAGACAATATTTTGTACAAGATTTATTTACCTAGCATTTGTTAAAATGTGAAATATGATATTTTTATTGAAAAATAAAGGAATAAATATATTTGGAATAATAAATTAATGTCAAGAGATGAAATATAATATTTATACTTTACCTCTTTCGCGTTCTAAAACTTCTTCTTCCTTTCTCCGCTGTGCTTCTTGATATTTCTGCCATTCTGCGCGATACTTAACATGTTCCAAAACATTATTAATATTAATTATTTCATCCCTTAAATTTCCCTGTAGATGTTTTGGAGGAATTAACACTTTAGTGTACTGCTCTAAAAGTTTGGTAAAATACTGAAATAAGGAATGTTGGGGACGGAGAAAATCAAACTGAAAATTTCTCTGTTCGCGGTTCATAAGTTGTGTGAGGAATTGGCGACCGTTACGAGCCACAAATTGAGCTGTGAGTTTTACAATATCTCTGGAAAATAATTGTTAGTTCATTGTTGAAAATAATATTTAAAAACTTACAAATCTAATGCTGAAATGGATGGCGGATCCGCAATGAATTCGAACTCTAAAGGCGGATCTTTAGGAATGAATGGCTGCTCAACTTGTTTTAATATTTCTTGTTGTTTTTGTTGAGCAGCTGCAGTTACAGTAAGTTTTGAAATGGCATGTGGTAAACTAGCAGCCGGCTCTTGTCCTAAAATGTAATTACAAATCAACCTATTTTTTATTACATGTTAGAACAAATATCATTTGTTCTCTCAGTGTATATTTCGCTCTCGTCTTGAATTAAAGTCATTGTACTCAAAGCAAAATGCCGAATACTAATATATGGCTAAATTTCATCACAAAACAAAACTGCCATCATAAGCCAAAAGGTCTTTCTTATTTCGAGTTTATTGGACAATGGTATGGCATAAAATATATAATTAAGAATTATTCACATTTTTACAAAAGTGAAAAGGCAAAATTAAATATTATTTTAATTTACAAATTAAATTTAAATTGTTTTATTAGTACAAATTTTGATTAGTATTAATTATTGTCCGACCGAAGTTTTGGTTTCGGCAAAAAAATGCCGGTTTTGGACAAAAAGTGGCCGAAACTTTGGTCCGCCCGGAACTAGTGCAATAATAATAAAAATTAGTGTCCGACCGAAGTTTCGGTTTCGGTCAAAAATGCTGGTTTTGGGCAAAAATTAGCCCATATTTCGGCCTAGCCGAAAGTAGATTAGTTAGATTAGTAGAATTGTAATAAATTTAAGTTTTTATTTAATTTAATAATCAAGTAATACCTTAAAAGGTAAGAAAAATATTAGATTTTCGTGTAAGAAAATGAAAATATAACTAAATTTTTACAACTACATAAGTTTCGATTTCGTTTTCGGTCGTAACTGCAAGAGTAGCCGAGACGAAAAGTCGGCGGTAAATCGTATTTAATTTAAATATATCAAGGCTACAAAACTTTAAGTTACCTTTTGGCTTAGGACGACAGAAAACTCAACAATAAACCCCAAAAAATAACTTACCTCGTCCCTCTTTAAATTCGTTGACTTTATGCTCGTAATACGCATGGTAAGGATCTCCAGTGTTAAGAAAGTTGAACTTAGGATTTCCGAGTTCATTTTGCCGAATTCGAGCTTCGAATTCCGGCCCATTTCTAGCGACAAAACTAGCTGTCTTGTCAACGATGTCTACAGAGCGATTCGTTCAGGAAAATATGCTTCGTACTAAAGAAAACCTGGAGGATTAAATACTACCTGTTCCTGTAAAAGGATACTTCTCACCTCAGGAGGAGGGTAAATTATTCCCACCACCGGGTTTATAGGACCCGGATCGTCTGGTTGAGGAGGATCTGCATTTTGCGGTAATGGGTTCATCACATCTACTGCAGGCATTTTGGAGACTTTTTTACGTAAACAACGATCAAATGCAATGAAATCTAACCACAAACAAACTTCCAGAAGTATGATATGTGCGCATGCGCATGTGAAAGTTTGGATCTACCAATGTTACTATAAAATAAATAAATTCCCTAGGATAAAATTAATTAAAAGAAAAATTAGAAAAGTATATAAAATCAATATGAAACTTCTCAAAGGTTATAAATAATTGCATTTACGTAAAGAATTTTATTAATAATAAGTATTGCAAAACATGTGTTAAGTTTTTATGACTCATACGCACCGACGCAGTGGTAACCAAAATGTAGACAAAAGCGACAATCGCCATATGAAAACTATATTTTAGTAAACGCCAAATATATAGAACTGTCGAGCAATTAATGTATAATAAATAATATATTAATAAAAATACAACAAAAGCACAATATTCCTTTATACTAGGGAGCTATAAATAGCAGAAATTTTAGTCATCAAACAATAGTCTTGAAGAAACAAATATTTTGTTACGCCGTATTTGGGCATAAATATCAATAACAGATTTTATTTGTTGCGTATCATAAATATTATTCAGAATCTATCAGGTTGAAGTAATTAACTAAAATGGCAGATCCTCGCATAAAAATCATTAAAATAAAGACTGGTGTAGTGAAACGTCTTGCAAAAGAGAAGGTTATGTACGAGAAAGAAGCTCAGCAACAGAGGGAACGTATTGAAAAATATAAAAGTGACGGAAAAGACGAGTATGATATCAGAAAGCAAGAAGAAGTGCTTCAGGAATCATTGATGATGGTCCCTGATTGTCAAAGGCGATTGGTAAAAGCGTATGAAGAGCTAAAAGGAATTTTAGAGAGCGAGCAAGAGTTGAAAGAAACGGAAGAGTACATAACCTCCCAGAAAGTGTTGGAAGAAGCTCAGATTCAACTGCCACAGGCCGGTGATGTGCTTCATTTTTGTTAAAAACTCATCAATTCACAATATACTTGCTTTTTAATTAATATTTTTTTACTAAAGTGCACATAATGGAATTTACATACAATGATAATTTTCGTAATTCGCCTGATCCTAATAACATAATTAACCCAAATTTACCAGCGTATATGCAAAACTACCCGGTAAATTCTAGTAACATTCCAATGTATACCCCTCAAACTTCGAATTATTGTCGACCACTTCTATACCAACAAAGTGATCCAAGATTTAAGGCTAACAATTCTTCATCATCGCTCCCAGTTGATGCATTGGATCAAAAAAGCGATGATGAATTATGGATAGAAACCTACCTTTCAAAAATTGGTAAAATTAATCTTAGCCTACATACTTCTAATGTAGAAATAATAACTAAAAAACCAACACCAGTGTTGCCTAATAAAAAAACTTTAAAAATACACGTCGCTAAAAGTCTGCTACACAGATGCATTAAACTAATAAATGAATTAGAAAAATTAGAAGATTATTTAAGAGAAAATGTGGCAACTATTTCTTCTTCGGAATGGAAAGAAAAAACGGTCGAAATTGGCCAACAAAAAGACGAATTCACAGCTCTATTATCACAATTCGACGATTCTTCAGTTCTCGAACAACTTAAAAAAACTTTAAGCAAACGAAAAAAGAAACGTATTTCCCATAAACGCAAGAAAATAACCCGCAAAGAAGAACAAGCAGAAATAGCAAAAAATCGTCAATTATTACATAAAAATATTGACCAATGGCTTGAAAATATGAAAGACAGCGTCGAAAAAGCCAGACGAGAAGAAATTCTGAAAAAAGACGCCGATTGCATCCTAGCGGAAGTTACAAAAAAGAAATCCGACGCCCGGAAACAACTGTCTCTTCTTGCGTCTTTGGTAAAGTTACGGACAGTTAGAGAAAAGGCAGCTTTGCAACGAGGCGAAAAGATTTCTGCAGAGGATAGCAATGCTTTCAAGTTAAACACAGAACGGTTGCAAAAAATGTGGGAAGACGCCTTGAAATCTTACACTAACGAAGAACAACAACTGCGCGCTACTTTAGAAAAGAACGCAGTTGATGCAGAAATCAGTGCTGCGGATTTAGAAAACCAGAAAATTACTGCAGAGTGGGAAAATATTCTCTTTGGACCAAAAATTATCCCGAATGAAACTTACTGGGGCTTGACTTGTGCCGAGAAAGATCTAGGAACGTTTATTGCAATCAGGTATTAAATCAAAATAAATATGTTGTGTTTTTATTAATTGTTTTGATGAACAGGAAAAGTTGGGATACATTTCTCGTTCCCAATGAGTTTAACCAAGGTAGTCGTATTCCAATTGGGTGGATTCTTCCAGATTCTAGTATTCCTACAGCGTGGTCGCAATATCTTCGAAAAGATTGAGGAGTCTTTCAATTTTATACTTATTTTATAAAAATAAATGTTGTGTGCCTTTGATATTTCTTATTTTATTTCTTGGGATAGTGCAGAATATAACAAATTTCTTTACAATGACCTTTTATTAAATCACAGTCCTTATTTCCTTTCGTTTACATCCATTCAAATTAATTTACTTTTTTATTTTGTAAATAATAAAAATATGATTTTCACAAATACAAATCAAATGTTTACCCTTTTTTTGTTATTCGGTGCTAGTGGCGAGAACCAGTTCCGTTTAAATACGATTCTCGTTCTAATGTTATCCGAAATTCCGGTTATTTGAATGTACAAGCATCCAATTTTCGATTCCGAGTCCAAAGCTACCCAAATTCGATTTTAAAATAAAAATTAACCAGTTTTTCTGGAACCGAAACTTTGTTGATTGGTAATTTAGGAACTTAAGGAGAGGATTTAAAATTGAACAACATGGGCTCATGTAGGTACTTTTTAATATTAAATTCAAAATTATGTAAAAATATGAAGTTTTTATATCTTCTACCATCTACAAAAGTATGCTGATTTCATTTAAATGAAATATTTTGGCATTCACCAAATATTATAACTACAAACAAAATTATTGATATATTTTTTATAAAACTTTACCAATTTAACATTAAGGATCTACATGTATTTTAAAATATGTTGAAGATTGACCTATTTAAGGTCCGAAAGAGTACATAGTTTTTTATAAAAGTTACAAATAAATGAAAACCCAAGACTGTTTAAATTTTGAAATCAGTCAGAAATATATCTAATATATCATTCTTGGATGGCAATGCACTCGAAAAATATTCAGGAATTTCCCATACATTATATTGATTATTACATCATATTTAATAAAGTCAAAATATGTTCGTGAAATAAAATGAATATCTAAAAGAAAAATGTAATAGCAAGTCGGCAGTTTCATACAAGAACTTTATGTTTATTCAAGACCCAATAGATTATTTACAATTCGATATTCTATTAAAATTAAACAAGAGTCAATGTTGGAATATTTTTATTAGTTATAAAACTTATTTTTATAATAGTAAAAATACATTAAACTTATAACTAGATAAAATAATTAATCTGATTTGAATTTTTAAAATTATTGCGCCTTCCTGTGATACTCTGGCGGTGCATTTCCATAATGCTGCAAACTAAATAAAGTAGAACTATTTTTGACCATATATTTCAAGAAATCTTGTATGTGTACAAGTAACAATTGAATGCTCTTCTCGTCTAATGGCGTATACGCCAACATGGATCCCAACTTAACAAACAGGCGTAACAAATGAACAGCGCCGTAGATTTTAGACATTGGCGTATCGGGATGATCTTGGAGAATTTCTGCGTATTGCGGTCTTTCGAATTTATATAAAAGCTGCGTGCCTAGCATTACGTTAAAATATTCTTTTATCCCGTTTGTTACTTCTGTAACAGCAGATTCTTTATTCGCGTTGTTGGTTTTACTCGATTTTTTATAATTTAAATAATTATCAAGAATTTCGTCTACGTTTACTTTCGCCGGTAAAATTGCAAGTTTTCTTTGACGAGAAATAACATCCCAATCATCGACTAACCACGGTTTTAATTCATCGGGAATTTTAACTTTTACTTCAACTTTATTTAAAAATTGTTCTTCTGATTCAACGGAAGGATCCAACCTTCCTCGCTTCTTACGAGGAACATCAGAACTTGAGTCCTGGCCACTTGAAGGAGTGCCAGGTTGCTTATTTTTAACTCCTTTCGAGACTTCTTGATTGGGTGTGCTCGCTCTGGAATCTGCATCTTTTACAGATTCAGTTTTACGGCTTTTAGCTTTTTTAGACTTTGCTGGTTGAGTGATATGAGCTTTTTGTACTTCTTTTTGACGTTGGACATTTGCTTCGTTGTATTTTAATACCCGACTTTCTGGTACCCATTCGTCCCAACTAAAATTATTTTATTAGCAGCTGTAAATTATAACCTAAAAACTTACTTTTTATTCCAACCGGCGTAATGTATAAAATATTTGACCTGTTTCTCTTTACTGATTGTTGCTTTAAGACATTTTGCTTCGTATATCAAAGGTCCATGAAAACACAACACCTTTTCTCCTTCCGCAAATTTAAATTTAGGAGGCATTATTGAACTTATGATTACAAACAATTAAAAATTCAACACGAATAATTCAAAGAATACTGTTTGTATCTGACTATTCGTAAAAATTAAATATATTGACATAAAAGATGGAGACACCCTAAACAAATGACAATCTGCAGAAATCTGTTATGCCGATTGAGTCCTCCATTCTAGAAGTTCATAGTTTCTTGCACCCTAACAAAATCTTAACAAATAACATGCTTATACACTCTCGAATCCATGGTTTAAAATTTCCGTGAAATATACATTTATAAACAAACAAAATCGGGTATTTCAATTAGAAAAATAGCTCAATAATCGCAAGATCAAGGCGCGCGCATAGATCGCCCTAAAATCCGACATCTAGCATTAAAAAGGTAAACTATTGTTCCAATATGTTTATGGGATTGCAGAGATGGAGCTTGAATTTTCTTTGTAGAAAAAGGTCAGTATATTTGAATTACAAATCGTAATTATTACTTCTTTTACTATAAACAATTATGGTTAAATGTTGAATGAGATATGCTTTTAATGTATGTAGTTTCATGTCCTCAATTCACCCTATGCTAATGGCCAATGGCTTGCGGCTTCTATCAAGCTCAATAATGACAATAATTTTTAAAATTGTTAGAAACAATGCTTTAATTGTTTGCTTAATTTTAACTCGTAAAAGCAAGTTGTGTTGTTACTTCTGTAGAAAATGTGTACTTTTTTTTTAACATTGCGATGTAGATAGCTTTTGTTTATTTGATTTTTATTTATAATTTTATATTTTTAAACTAAACTTTTGTATTATTGATTTATTTTTAATTTTGGCATGCATGTTTAACATATTCAAGCTTATTATTATGTATGCAAAGTTTTATAACCTAAAATTACAATTGTTTTTTTTTTATATTTTAGCTACAATATACATTCTTCAATGTAACAAAACAATTCAACAATTAAATATAAATAATATATTTAAAAATGGGGGAAAGCAAACAAGTAAAAGTAGACAATTGGGGAATATTTTTCCTCCAACGTCTACAAACTTTCTTCAACAAAACCTACTTCTGCGATTTGACGCTTCAATTTGAAGATAATGTTCAGCTTAAAGTTCATCGTCTTGTGATGAATGCATGTACAGAATATTTTCAAGTTTTGGAACAAACTTGTGAAATAATGAATGATTGTTTAATAATGCCATCTGATCTCCAAGCCGATGTAGTTGTACCAATAGTGAATTTTATGTATACCGGAATTCTAGAATTCCAAACTTCAATATTCGACCGCTTGTACTCCACCGCTAGACTTATGAATATGACGGTTTTAACAAAGTTACTAGACGCGCAAAAAGTCCCAATATCGCCTATACATAAACCTTTAAATAAACGATCACCAATTTCGCCTATAACTTGGAATCTACAAGGCAAGAAAATCGCCCCGAAAACAATAGATTCAGATCTTCCAGAGCCGTTACCCGGGAGAAAACTGCCGATTTGGAAACGAAAATCAGTTCCGTATCGACCAGATTTCATTTCGTCTTTACCCGATCCGTTAACGCCCAAATATTTTCGGACAACGGTCGACGAAACGCCAAAACCAACGAGATTTGAATGGCCCGAAGATGATGTTACAAACTTCGATACAAATTCATTTGACGAAATTTCTTATACGAGTAAACCTATTATTTTACCTCAAAGAGAAAAATCTCCTAAACCCAGCACTTCAAATTTTGAAGAATTAAAGAAAAATACTGTAGCTACTAAACGACCTGCAAGTCCAATATATAACGACAGTAAAAAAGTTAACATTCAAGATGTAAAAGAATATATTAAAGAACAAAAACTTAGATCGGATTATATCGATTACGATGATTCCGAAGCAGCTGATAATGATTTACAAACATATGAAAATGATGATACAGATGATGAAACAAATAAAGACGAAACGTTAAATTCAGACGAAAATAATAAAAGTATTTTAAAATCAGACGCAGCATCTTCGCACAACAAAAGAGTTCGGTTTAGTTTAGAAGGTAAAGAAAACGCAGCTAAAGTTCCAAAAACAACACCGTCTAAATCAAATCCAGCTGTGGACCACACCAAAATAATAACAGAAATACTAAAAAAATATCCACATTTAGTCAAAAAAAATAAAAACATAAAATTAAAAATTTTATCTAAAGGTTCCAACGCTGGTTTAAAACCAGTAAAAGTTGTTAAACAACCAACCCAAACAACAAAAGTCAGCTACATGGTAATGAAACCAGGAGATCAATCTTCAGATGTTAAAAAAGAAGGCCATTGGTCTTGCCAAAAATGCAGCAACCCAAATCCGTTAATCTTCGACACTTACTACCAATATAGAAAACATATGACGGAAATCCACCAAGAAAAGGTAGACAGCCAAATGTGCAATATATGCGGCCATATCAGCAGAAAGCAAAACTTGTTAATGTATCATAAATTCACCAAACACAACATTGAACCGCCTCCGTCTTACCAGTTCCCAAAATGTAAATCTTGCGATTATATTGCCTTATCACCAAACATGCTTCAAAGACACGAAGTCACGCATTCGCACCAAAATCTCATCTGCGCGGAATGTAACACGACTTTCCCGACCAAAACTGCCCTTATTACTCACATTCAACTCACTGGACACTCCAATAAGAATCAAACACACGATTGCACATATTGCACGAAAAAATTCATCTCGCAAGAAACTTTATTTAACCATATTAAAAACAATCATAAAATAGAAGCACGAAGAGATAATTTAATAAGTCAACTAGAAGAAGAATTAATTGAAAGAAAAGATATAATAACAGCAGAAGAAATAGACGCGTTAGACGAAAATCAAGAAAAACCAAAAGAAAAAATTAAAATTTTATCTGATGTTAAAGTAACACCTAAAAAACTAGCATCAAAAATAATCGACGAAACTCCTCAATCCCTAGAACCGAGTAGCGAAGCAGAATCTCTCAGCAATGTAGCCAGTGGAATAGCAGCTAGTTTAGGTCTAGTAAACACAATAGTAGTCTTAGACGAAAACCAATTCATTCTTAGCCAAGACGGAAATCAGGAAAATATAATAGCAAACCCTCAAAACATTATTCTTCCAGATAACATTAACAATATTCAAAATTTGGTAAGTCAACATCAAGTAATAACTACAGATACAAATACAATTATATCTCAAGCAGCATTAAATAAAAACGATATTACATCCACAGATGAATTAGTCATGGTCTTAACTGACCACGATTACAGTGATGCCTCAAGTAATGTAATAACATCTGAAAATTCTAATATTGTTGTTTTATATAGCCATCCCGTGCAAGGTCAAGACGGTCAGTTTATTTCGCAGCCCAGCAATATCATGTTGAATTCTGACATGAGTCTAGTTGAAGTCGGAAGTAATTATGCTGTAGCTAACGCTTTACCCATCGAGCAAAAACAGTGCGAAGAATCCATAGAATTAATCCAACAAGAAATTAACAATCACACAGAAGCAGAACCGCAAGAAACCCCAGAAAAAATAGAAGAACAAATACTTCAGTTTGAACAAGAAAAAGAAATACTACAAGAACCAGAAAGTATGGAGGTAGATATACCTCCAGAATCTGAACAGTTGCCTGTTGAGGAAATAACAAATGAACAACAAACAATAGAACATCAACAAATAACTGAAGTAGCAGAATTAACAAACGAACAGCAAATAACATCCGAATCAACAAATGAACAGCAAATAACAACTGAAGATTCAACAAATGATCAACAACAATTAATAATTGATAATCAATCTGAACTGGAAGAAAATATACCTCCACAAGAAACCAACCAGAATTTAGAAATTCCTGTGCCATCTCAACCTCTTACAGAAAATTATGAAGAACCAATGGAAATAGAAGAATCCATAGAAATGATTAAAGAAGAAATTCGTCGAAATTCAACAGAGTTAGAAAGTAAAGAAAAAGATGTGCCATCTGAAATAGAACATCCACAATCATTACAAACAATTGAGGAAGTGACAGAAACAGAAACATCTGAAAGCCAAAATGAAGAAACAGAACAAACAGAATTAAAAGAAAAAGAAACTACAGAAGATATTGAAAAAGTAACAGAAATTGTAGAACAACAAGAATATGAACCAATGGAAGTTGATTCTTCAAAACTACCAACAAATATTGTTGAAAATAAACGTGAAAACCAAGAAACTGTAATAATTACAGAGGAACACTCAGAAAATATACACCAATCAGAAGAAATAACACAAAATATGGACCAACCAGATCTCACAAATGAAATACAAGAAAATGCAGAACTTCTAGAAAGTACAGAACATCAGGAAAATGTACAACTTCAAGAAAATACAGACCTTCTAGAAAATACAGAACTTCAAGAAAATACAGCACTTCTAGAAAGTACAGAACTTCAAGAAAATACAGAACATCAAGAAAATATAGAACATCAAAAAAATATAGAACAACAAGAAAATACAGAACATGAAAGTGCAGAATCTCAAGAAAATACAGAACCTGAAGAAACAGTTCAACTTCAAGAAAATGCAGAATTTCAAGAAAATACCGAACTTCAAGAAAATGCAGATCTTCAAGAAACTGTTCAACTTCAAGAAAGTGTAGAATTGCAAGAAAGTAGTGAACTTCAACAAAATATAGAACTGCAAGAAAATACTGGATTTCAAGAGAATACTGAACTTCAGCAAAATTCAGAACTGCAAGAAAATATACAACTCCAACAAAATACAGAACTGCAAGACAATGTACAACTCCAACAAAATACAGAACTGCAAGCAAATACAGAACTTAAAAAAAATACAGAATTTCAAGAAAATGCAGAACTTCCTTCAGAAATTGAAGAAGTAAAAATTTCACAACCCGTTATCGCGGAATTGGAAGATATTGAAAAAAGTATACCAGAACAGCCCGAAAAAGAAAATCAGCTAGAATTAGAACTGGAAGAAACATCATCAGAAAAAGAAAAAACGGTGGAAGAAAATATTGAAACAATTCACGAAACAACACAAGAATCACAAGAAATACGGACTAAAGAACCTAGTGAAAAAATAATACAAAATAACAAAGAAACTGTTCTTAAAAACCCGAAAATTTCTAATTTACTCGACGATTGGGACGATGGAGATACAGACTCGCAACAGTCTGAAACGAAAACGCATGCGAATGTGAATGAAGAGGACGGACGAAGAGTGGTAAGCACGTTAATAAATGACTGGGAAGACGAAGAGGACACGTAATTATGATAGATTTTGTGATTTATTTTCATCTTGTATTATATAGAAGTAGTTTTATTTTTAAAAGCATTTTATATTTGATTTGAATTATGTACACATGCTATATACATGTAAGTACTTATTGTATACAATAAATAACATATGATTAACTACTGTTTATATTCCTCAAACGCTCTGTTTCATAAAAATAAACTTCATCTGATTCGATTTTGTTTAACACCAAAGTATCAACAAGCATACTATCAATTGTTTCAGTTAAATCGTACCTAAGCGTACTTTGATCGCAAGATACGTTTAGAGACACAGTTTCATCAAATTCATTTGGTCTGTATTTTTTTTGTAAGTGAAATAACGTTTCGTAAATTTCAGGATTTAATAATTGTTGATAAAATTTTATTAATATATGAGGTTTATAATTATCGTTTATTTTAATGGCGCCAAAAAACAAATACACTGAGTTTTCTTCTGGGAAATGTTCGACTTCCTGTAAGTCAATTTCAATTGTTTTATTTGTTCTTCTATCTTCAATATAATGACAAATTTTATCGTTACAATTACCGTATTTATAAATTCCAATTATTCGAACATTATCATACCGAAAAGAACAACATACAAGCGAAAGTATTTCACTTACAGACCTATAGATATGAAGTCTTGAATAACACATCCCTTTTTGTTTTACTTCTTTGAGGTATTCTTCATTTGGCTTTACATCTTTAAGTTTTAAAAGATTTGTTGAAGGTAAATTTTGAATTGTATGTACATCATAAATTGTTTCATTTATATTTAAAGATTTTACCCATGTTTCGAAATCGATAGCATTTGTTTTTAGTTCAGGAGAAACATAAACATTTGGCGTTTGGGAAATTACATCATCGTCTTCTAAACCTTCACTATCACTAAACATTACTCAATTTTTTCTTCCCAGGGCCTAGGGCCACGTTTTTGTTCCCAATTATTAATGTCTAAGTTCTTAATCTTTTCAAATTCTGATTCTAAAGTTACTTCACTAGGTTTTTTCATTTCAATTCCATACTTTTCAGCTTCGTCTGCTGTTAGCTGCTTCGGTCTTCCAACTTTATACCTGTAATTTAAAATTATGTATTATGAATTTCTAACCTCTCTTTTATCATACTTCAAACTTGAAAATTCTCTTATTCCGAATGATCCTCCAACCATTAATATTAAGAATGGAAAGCCGTATTTAACAGATCGCTTCTGCAACACATGTTGTAATTTACTAAATATATTATTCATTGTGAATATTTTACATTTATGTTATCTCAAATCAAAACATTTCATCCTACTCTGCTCTATGTTCATGTTGGATCATTGGATTGAAGTGGTTTGTTATGCAACTATTTTCATACAGTTGTTGTGAAAAAATCCTAAAGCCACTATTTTTTGAGAAAAGAGTGAATCCTGCTAAAATTTATAAACAATTTTTTACTGCAAAGTAACTTAATCCACTAATTTGACTCCGTTGATTACTTGAAAAATAGTGAAAAATTATCAATTGCGTAGTTTTTGAAATACTGAAGCAAATTTCTAAATTTCTATAGAATAAATTAGCCACTTGAAGTCGAGAGGTAAATTATAATTATTATTCACAGTTGAAATATATTATATTACGATGAATTGTAAGAATAATCCTAGGATAATGCCTTCACAATATTCCCTTACAATTTATTTTTGCACCGGTACTAAAAGCGTGATAAAACAAAATGATCTCGTGACTGTTTTTAACGATTTTTTTAATTACAAAAAAACATACAAAAATTACTATGGAGTTTATTTTTCCGATTTAATTTTTTTTTTAGAAATTTTGGGACCGCACAAAATATTGGCCCTAGGGCCTTAAAATTCTAAATCCGACCCTAAGTTAATGATATTGTTAATCTAATATTAGGGATATAGAGTTAAAGAAATGAACTTGACGAAAAATATATCAATTCTTTATTTTTTAGTGAGTTTGTATTATCCAATATCAGTTTAGTTGAAATGAACTATGGAACAAGATATTTTATTTAAACCTGGACATAAAATAAAAAGTTAATTGTAATTTGATCTTGATAACATAATTATTGTTCTTAAAGTCAGTCGGACACGGGACTTAATCTCGTCCTAAATTCAGGACAAGATGTTATTAAAGACATTTAAAAATGTAATGCGCATCTTTTTCTCTTGATTTAAGTACAAGAAAATAGAAAAATTTCTAATTTCTTGTTCTAAAATAAGTATTAAATTTAGTTTACTGTTTTCCAGGATACCATATAGGTATCATCTTGTTCTGAATTATATTGAAGTTGAGAAAGTTATTTCGTGTCTTTGCTCTTTGGGAAAGCAACCAAAATGACATTTTCGTCACGTTGGTTGCCTAGTTATACGGCTTTTTTTTTTCTGAAGGTATCAGCGGCGTACGCAAGAGGGTATTAGGGAGATAAATCCCCTCCGAAAATTCGAAAAGTGATATAATTAAAATATTTCCGAAATATGGGAGCTTTTTGTTGTAGCATGAATTGCAGCAATATTTTGATTGGGGACCGCGAATAAATTGATTGACAAGTGAAAAATCCCGCCATCAAGTCTGACGAATGAGCTTGAAGAACATAACGGGCGTGACCTTGAGTCACAGTAAACTTCAGTTGTGTCCTTTTAAAGTGTTATTAGTTGAATTTGTGTCTTATATATTAACTTTTATTATTTTTTACATCTGTAGCAATATTATTTACGAGATTAGAGCATACATTACCTGTTTATGTGTAATTTGTTAAAAGTTTGCATCACTAGCACCACAGCTATTCTCAAACAGTTTTTATGTGAATATACATATAATTTGTAAACTTTTATATTATTTAAAAACACTTTTAATTTTTAAGAATGCAGACTTATTCGGTATTGTAATATTAATTTATTTTTTATAAATATAATGTAGAAACAGCATACTATATACATAATAATATTTTGGTCCACGAAGAAAACAGTGATGTCACATTCATTATTTCAAACTTTGGAAGTCTATAACTCGCTTATTAATATAAACATTTTCATCGGATTTTCACCAATAGTCTTTACCATTTAAAAATGGTAGAAACCTCCATTTACATTAAAAATAATTTTTGTTTTCCTTTTGAGTTCTAGTGTTTGAATAACATTGTTTACAGTTATTTTTTTAATAAAAACTAGAATACAAGTATTATAAAATAATAATAGTTTTTTCCAGGCTTCCTAGATCATTTTCCGATTACACCATAATATGCCCTCCCGAAATATTTTTCTGTGTACGCCACTGTTAGGAACAATAATACATATATCTAATACCTGGTATTTTATTCAAAGCTGTAAATATATCTCAGTTTTGGAAAATCGACAAAAAAAATTAATTTGATATGTTTCTGAAAATGAAACCATTAATAAAAATTAGTTTTTCTTCAAACGTCATAAAAGTGACATCTTCTGTGACGTGATTGACAAGGTTGAAGTTTAATTTCTATGCCAACGTAATATAATTTTTTATTCTAGCCGCCGTATAATATTGTCGCCGCCGTATAATATTGTCGCCGCCGTATAGCCAATAAGAAGCGCCGTTTAATATTGTCGCCGCCGTATAGCCAATAAGAAGTAACTTGTACAATAGAAATCTGTAATATCGCCCTAAATGTCACTATAAAAACTAGATAACCTAAGAATAAAGTTACTAAAAATTATGAATAACTGACAGGTAACCTACATATTAAACGTCAAATAGTAATTTATTTTTTAAAATTTCTAAGTTTGAAGAAAAAATAGCATGTGTTATTCAGAGTAAAAGTGTCTTTGTGTGCCTCGCATGCAATTGTCCGACTCGCTTCGCTCGTCGTGCAAACTTCCATGCTCGCCACACAAAGTATCACTTTTACTCTTAATAACACAATATACTATTGCGTGAATATTTCCTTCGAAAAGTTTTAACCAATCAGTTCACATTTTTTTTAAAATTTCGACAAACGAAGGCACATGTGAGCATACCCGGATATGTTGGACGTTTTATTGTCACAAATGACAGTTTAAAATAAATATTTATAATTTGTAACAATATTTGTACATATTTAATGGTTTTTTTTTCTTAGGTAATATTCTATTAATATTTCACACATGTAATGTAAATACATTAGCATGTTCATAAATTAGAATTATTACATATTAAAAAATTTGTAATAAAATAAATATGAACTGAAGATCGAAAATAATGTAATTTATAAATTACGGCACACATTTGTATTTATGTTTCATAAACTTTTTGAAGGGGCGTTTACATTTTATCCTCCACACATGTCATATTGCTCTACATTGTATCTTTCAAACTTTTAATTTTGCACACCTTTTATCGTGCATACTTTTAAAGCGCGAAGAAAAGTTATTTTACACACATTTTATCTTGCGCACATTTTATCATCCACACATTTTATCTTTCATTCATTTTGTTTTCCACACATTTTATCTTCGCCAGCGTTTGATCTTTAGGACATTGTAATTGTACCTGCCATTAATTTTATTGCACATGCAATTAACATATTTATAATTAGATGAAATATTCAGTATTAAATTTTTCTGAAGATAAAATGTATAAAAGATAAAATGTGTAAAACATAAAATGAATGAAAGATAAAATGTGTGGATGATATGATAAAATGATATGGAAGATAAAATGTTTGTAAGATAACTTTTTTCGTGGATTAAAAGTTTGGAGGATAAAAGGTATGCAAGATTAAAAGTGTGCAAGGTTCAATGTGAAGCAATAACATGTGTGAAGGATAAAATGTATACGCCCCTTTTTGAATAATTATAATTATACAGTTCTTAAAATAATCAGGAAGGAAAAACTTTGAAAATTGATAAATATTCGTGTTGCCCATCACATTGCAGTACATTAGTTCTGAAATTACAGTAGTTCTGGTAAATATGAAAGTTTTAATTTATATAACCGTTGTTGTAGTTTTCTTTTATAATGGATATGTCAAAGGTAATGAATTTTAATACACTTAATATTTTTTAAATGGTGTTCAGATTTTATTAGTATCAGAGCATGTACCCGAAAAAAGTAATGGTTAACGTTTAACCTTTATAGAGAACGTTATAATTATAATGGTTTTAGTTCGAAAACCGGTTTTTAAAAATTGGAAACCAGTTTATACCGGAAAATATATCAGTTAAAAAAATTTATGAAAAAAATAAGAGAAAAATTCAATTAAAAATAATAAAAAATTACCATTTGAAAAAAATATAACAAATTAAACAACGCAATTTAATTAACGAATATTCACAAAAATTCTTCTAATACCTTCAGAAAAACTCAAGTCACTTTTCAATTGTAAACTAGCCTAATACTGACAAAGAGACAACCTACTTTTCTGACTCTCCAATAAAATGTAAATTTTAAAAACTGTCATGACTCATATTCAAATACAAATGGATAACACAGATATAAAAAATAATATTAAATATTTTCGTGCTAAATGATATTAAAAAAAAGATTAATGTTCGCTAAAACTGTTTTTTTTTGTTAATGGTTACCGGTATTTTCGGCTTTAAAAATATCGGTTAAAATTACTGTTAAAGTTCGCAATTTCCATTTAAAATATCGGTTACCGGTTTTTTCAACCGGTTACATGCCCTGTAGTATATTACATATTAAGAGTTGTAAGATACATATTACGCACGAAGTGAAAAAGTTACACACACAAGTTTGTAATTCCACAAGTGCGTAATTGCTTCACAACTAGAATTATGTACTAAATTTTTTCTAAGACTACTACTTGACTCTTATTCGATCAAACACACTGATCGATATATAATACCTGGATAGGGCATAGAATATGAAATAGTGAAATCTGTGGCTGCCATTTTCCTGAGGTCTGAATCTAATCCAATTGGCGCAAAATATTAATAAAGTCGTTAATATATACGAAATTTGATTTGTTTTAGTTATTTAACTATGAAGTTTTTAAGGAAACTATTTATTTAATTGAAAGAATGTTGAAAACGAGTAAAATTAAAAAAAAAACGCATTGCGTAAAAAATTTATAGAAATATTAATATTCGATATATAGGAAAATCTGAAGTAAAAATATACTATGCATAAAATACACTTTATTTTTATATGATAAATGATACGTAATGTGACACTTAGATAACCTATAATGGCTATTTACATTGGTAGTCGTAGAAAAACTAATTTAATTTAGTTTATTTGATATGGATAAGCGTAAAAAAGGAATTATTTTTAGGACTTTCCTTGGATGAAGATGAAATCACGGAAATAAATGGCACAAATATTATCAATAAAACATGTACAACAAAAGCTTGTAACGAAACTGCTTCAACATTACTGGAAAAAATAAATTTTAATGTCGATCCATGCACTAATTTTTATGAATTTACTTGTGGAAATTTCATCAAAAATAAAAAAATTCCTGAAGATGATATTGATATAGATACCATCAGTATTTTGAGAAACAAAGTAGAGGAGCAAATTTTAGAAATAATGAGGGAAGACATTGAACCAAATGATATTCATCCATTTAAAATTACAAAACAATATTTCAAAGCTTGTATGGACGAAAGTAAGTTAATATTTCTTGAAAGTGATATTGGAATTATTTATACATGTTTCAGAAAAAAATGAAGAACGTGGCAAAGCCCCGCTGATTAATATTTTAAAAAAATTAGGCGGCTGGCCCATATTGGAAAAAAATAATTGGAACGAAACAAAATTCAACTGGAGTGAAACTCTAGTAAAAATCGTAGAAATTGGTTTACCACCTTTTTATTTGTTTTCTACTGTTATAGTCCAAGATTACAAGAATAATACTAATTCCATTTTAGCTGTAAGTTAATACGTATTAGAGAAAAACAATTATTAATAATTTGTATATAGGTTAGTGAACCTGCCTTAAGTATAGAACGAGAGCATTTCATTCAAGGATTGGAAAACTATATCGTTTCTTATTATTTTAAAAAAATGATTAATGTAACTGTTGAATTAGGAGCTGAAGAAATACTAGCACGAGAAAAGCTGAAGGAAATTTTAATTTTTCAAATGAATCTTGCAAATGTATGACAATTATTTTTTACCATATGTGTTGTTTTCTTTTAAATTAGTAATATTTTACAGCTTACATTATCAGTAGCAGATAAACAAAATATTAGCAATTTATATAATATAAGATCGGTTAAACAATTACAACAAGAGTATCCGACCATACCTTGGTTATTTTTCGTGAACAACTTGTATCCGATGTTAAACCTAACAGAAGATGACAAAGTAATGCTACAAGTTCCAAAGTATATAAAAGAAGTAGATAAGCTAATTCAAAACACTCCAAAAAGGGTTTTAGCGAATTATATAATATGGCGAGTAATTGAAGAGCTCTTTCCATATCTATCTAAAAATTTTAACCAATGGGGTAGGTGACCATAATATAATTTAAAAAAACGCCCGTCCTATTGACAAAGTGTCAAAATAATGGGCCCATAAACCATTTTTTTTACGAAACTTCAATGGAAATTATGTCGATAATTGAAAATCCAATGAGAAAATTCCTTATATTAAACGAGATATGAATTTTTAAACTTTGAATTCAGATCGTGACGTCAGGTACCCTCATAGAGTGGTAGTGAGAGCAATTTTTATATGTTTTAATATAAAAGCCTTATTTTCCATATTATAAGCCTTATTTCGTTAATATTTAACTTAATACAAACTAAAATTATATTCTTTTGTCAATTTTACAGTATTTATTTTATATTTAAGTGTCACGAAAAAAAAATGAGAAAACAATGGTGCTGTACGGAACTGAAAGATAAACCTAACCTATCTTTCTTGTATGATCCACACTTATATCTTCAAATAGTGCTAGCATTGTTTGCAAGGAACATTTTTGTACGTTTTAAATTAGGTGCTGTTGAGTTTGGTGTTAATTTTTCAATGTCAACAAACATGAAATGTGTCAACTTCTCATTTCTACTTTTCTCCGCAATTGGCGCTAATTGCGGAAAGGTCAACTTTCAAATTTCTGGCCAATAGAATTATTTTGAGGGTACGTGACGTAACTAAATATTAAATTCATTATAACTGTTTATTAAAAAATATTTTTTTAAAAATGTTGCTTTATTAATCATTAAACAGAGTATTTTACATTTTTAATATAAATTTGTAATATTTTGTTTATGGTTTTTGGGCCCATTGACATGCAGTTTCAAATTTTCGTTATGCTTGTTATTAGTGTTGCCAGATTTGGCGATTGGAGAATAATTAGAAATATTTAACGACATAATGAAAAAATAAGTATATTTTCGTTTTATGTTCATTATCTTTAAATTGAGAATTTCGCGACGTTCGTTTTACAGCTATGTATATCTGGTTGCGTATTTCCTAATAAATAGGTATTATTACATACATACCTGTGTGACTGGTTGCATTTGGCCTATTATCAGGCGATATTTTAAGTTTAACACGGTGACTTCGCATCTCGACGATCTGGCAACATTACTTGTTATGACAATTATGTAAAAATTTGGAGAAAACTAATGAAACAAACTATTTTTGTTATAAAATATGAAAGTTATTATTCGCTGTAGATTCCAAATGGTCTATTTAAGTATATTTCATAACAAAAGTGTAAGCAAAGATCAAAAATTATAAAATCAGTTTTTTGCTTATATCTATACTCTGTTTTTAAACTATAGACAGTAACTAGGAATCCTAGTGAGAAAATCAAAGTCTGTGATTGGCTGCTGCGCCATTTCTTGAAGCCGCATTTAACCAGACGAAATTTCAGGTTAACCTTCTCAAACGTAATAGAACATCAAACTCTCGGAAGATGTCAAATCAATTGTTGAATTTGCACGTGTTTTTCGTTTCATTGCTCTTTTTGTGACATTTCACGAATAAAACCAGTTCTTTTCAGAACTATTAATATTTCACTAACGCTTTGTAAGTAGTTTATCTATCATAGTTTTGGATGATGAAAATATAGCCTGGAAAATATAAATTCTGACGTGACCTTCATTTTGACACTTCATTTCTCCCGTCAAATAAATCTAGTGATTTTTTTTGGTAACTTCTAGCGGTGTAAATGTGACTTCGTCTAGTGCTGTCTATAGTTTAAAAACGAAGTATAGTGACCTATGCATTTTTTGGGAAAACAAAAACTTTATTGAAATGGCCAACTAATGTGGCAACTTTGCCCCACTGATCTCTGTATATTACCTGGATAGGGCATAGCATATGAAAAAGATTTCTAATCCTTTTAACAGGTCTTGAATCTAAATCGAGAGAGAGAATATGTGCAACGCGAACTGCAACTCACATGAATGTAGCTGTGAGTTCCTTATACGTGAGAAAGTATTTTAAAAAGGAAGATAAAAGAAATATGGTGGAAATAGTGACAAATATTCAAGCGGAATTTAAAAATATGTTGGAAAATGTGCAGTGGATGGACAACAACACAAGAAAGAGTGCTTTGGAAAAAATTGATGCAGTTTATTCTCATGTTGCATACCCGGATGAATTGTTGGATGATACACAACTAATACAGTATTATAAAAATGTTGGTAATACTTTTCTAAATGATTTATTGCTTTACCACTAATATAGCGCCCTAAAATAATTTAAATGTAGTTTTGAAAAGGAGTAAAAGGGCTGTATTAAACAAATTCATACTTAATATTCCGGCAAAATGCATGGTTACCATCTTAAAACTCTTTTGCGAGATCTTCCATTATTTGCAGGCTGAGCTGAAAACTCTCGCAAAAGTTTAGTTTCTGTACTAGTATTACAAATAACTATTTTATCACTAGTCCAAAAACTAAACTTTTGCGAGAGTGACCTTATTTTCTAGAAATAATGCAAGATCTCGCAAAAGAGTTTCTGGGTATTATTTTTACGAGAAAATATACCAATTCGTTCTTTTATACTGACTTTATAAGTTTTAAAATGATTTTTAAAGAATTTCAAATATGAGGTCACTTGGAATGAATTGTGAAACAAGATATTTTATTCAAATCAGGACAAAACAAAAAATTGTTATTTGAAATTAATAACGTAATTGTTACAAACCAGTTTTTTTTAACTTAATTAATTAGTTTATTGTACCGTTGATTGAAAAATATATAGATAGGCAAGCTTATGAGAAAATTCGTTTCTCCTACATAACTGCGTGTTTGGTTGCATTTGAGTTAATATCAGGCGTTTCTGTCAAATATTATAAAAAAGAGCAAACATCAAATAATTAATAATATAAATTAGTTCTATTTTAAATATGTAAAACATCTTTATTCATCTGATATTTTTGTCTGTTTAATTCCGTATAATAGTTCATGGTATCATGAACGAGATGGCTCTGTCGAATCTGATTACAAAACAGCGGTACACAAAAACAAACAGGGTTGCCTATCTATATAATTTTCAATCAACAATGGGGTATATGACCATTTTTTTTTCTTCCATTTTATGATTCTATACCAAAAATAAAAATACCCGTATTTTTTTAAATCGCTTAATTATTGATAATTCCGGAGAAAAACAATAATAAAGTTTAAGAGAGGGGATATGTTGACGTCACCTAGGAGAATTAGACAAAGAGAGATGCTAATAGAAAGAGAAAGATATAGTGCGACCCGCGCGAACCTTTTGCTACCTGATCCTAACCCGTAACCATGGTAACCAAACAATAAACACACTGAGACTCGTCAGGGACTTCAATGCCAACCAGATTTACATTATAACATTCGTTGTGTAATATCAAAATATTTTAATTTTATTCTATTAATTTCCTAAATTGATATCTCATATATTGTTTCATTAATAATTATGACTAATTTATCATTAGCAACATTTATTCGATATCATTTAAGTAAAATAAATAAGTTCATTAAATTCCTACTTTTAGCATTGTAAACTGCTCTCTCATTCTCCTAGGTGACGTCAGAGATAGGGCGCTGTTACATATTAATTGCGAATTTCAGTGAAATTATAAGATAATATATAGTTTTTATCATTATTATTGGTAGTCACAATGGTTAATTTTTAATTTTTATACTTTTTTTCTTTCAATTCGAGAGTGGTCATATAGCCCATTGTAATGACATATTAAAAATAATGTATTTGTATTGTAGCTAACAATAAATGAAGGACTCTACTTTGAGTCTGTTTTAAATGTGTCAATACATCAATACAAAAGGCACTTATTAGATACTCGAGAACCGTATAACAAAACGAAATGGACTCAACGTAAATCTTCTGTGCTCGTAAATGCTTATTATGATCCACAAGAAAATAGTATAAGTAAGAGACCTAGAAAAAAATTAAAATATTCAATTTCCTAAACATTTGTCAATACAGAGATACCAGCTGGAACTTTGCAGGGCGAATTGTATTCTAGTGACCGTCCCAATTATATCAACTACGGAAGAATAGGGGAATTTATAGGACATGAACTATCTCATGGATTTGACAATTCTGGACGAATGTTTGATAAGGAAGGAAACCTGGTTAATTGGTGGGAGGACAGAACCAATGAAGCTTACGAGAAAAAAGTTAAATGTATTGTCAACCAATACGGAAACTACAGCACTGGAAACCTCAAAGTAAGAAACATATTGGAATAAAGTTTCACGAAAAGAATAATTAAAAAAGTTTTTTTTTGAATTCCAACGAAGCTTTTTTCATTATTCATTATTATTTATAGTATATATGATCGTATAATAAGGGAATATAATAGCGGCTCCTACAGAAATGGCAGACAGTTTCGTGACAGATATAACGCGATGTTTAGTTTTTACAATCCAAAGCCATACAAAATGTCCTTATATTTGTAGTTTTAAAACAAACCTATTTACATAATACAAAGAAAAAGAATTGCATATAACAAATGAAAGTGTGGCCCTGGCTCCTCTAAAAATGGCGGATTGACAGTTATCAGCTGAAGAAACTTAGCTTCACTATTTTCTGCTTGCGCTCCCTCTATATTTGTTTCTATATTCTAAGCTTTAAGAGTTGATGTGACAGCTGAGGCCATGGTTAAAGCTATAATGAGGCCTATTCTGTAACTCAATTATTAATTTTTAACCAACTGCTAACATTACAAGTGATGTTTTTATATTTTCTCCAGTGCCGTCTGTTTTCATTAGAGAAAAAAATTAACCACTAGGCAGTATAGTAATAATTTTATCTACAACTATTGAAATATGGGTACATTATACGTGTGATAGTACATATAATATACTACTCATATTACACAAGTGTAATATGAAACGTTATATTACACGCTACACTTTTCTGTAATAAATAGAGCATATAATTTAACACATAACATTTTAATAAACTGTTAATTTATTAATAATATATTTTTTATTATAAATATCAATATAAATGATTATAAAAGTATAATAAATACAATTTGAATAGTTATTTTGACATTTACGTGCTACTGTGGCGCCATCTGTTAAGCTATATATGAACTACTCACACCTAACTGAATATTTAATAAATAATATCAGATTTGTTATATGCCTGATAGTTGTAGATAAAGTATAGTATTTGACTCGCATAATATGGCTACATTACACTCGGATGATTAAATATACTCGCTACCGCTCGTATTTTTAATTACATACTCGTGTAATATAGCCTACATATTATGCTTGTTAAATAATATACTATTACAGTACAGATACAGTTATGACTGCAAATAAGGTTACAGTAATTATACAAGTGCGTAATTGTTTTACAACTCGAACTATGTACTATACTTTTGCTACGACCATTATTTAATTGTATTTCATCACACAACGATCACACACTACACTGATATATTTGACATATCACTAGTAAATAGCGCCTACTATAGAACATAAAAACTACTATGTCAAACTGTCAACCTCATAATAATAAATTAAAACTACTAACAGCCCAATAAAACAATATTATGTAGAACATTAGTCGTACTGTTTTAAATTAATTATAATTATTTTGTCTTTTTTATACTGTTAACCAGGGCATGTAACCGAAAAAAATATTGGTTAACGGTTAACCCTTATAGAGAACGTTATAATAATAACGGTTTTAGTTCGAAAACCGGTTTTTGAAAATTAGAAACCGGTTTAAACCGGTTAATATATCGGTGAAAAAAATAATTAAATTAATTATAAAAATTTGATTAAAAAAATTACAGAATAATTAATTTAAAAAAATAATAAAAAAATACCATATGAGAAAAATATAACAATTAAAAAAAGCAAATTAATTAATGAATATTCACAAAAATTCCCGTAATATCTTCAGAAAAACGCAGGTCACTTTTCAATTTTAAACTTGCCTGTGTTGACAAAGGCCCTATATATTTGGGACTTTTTAAGTAACCTTAACGGCCAAAGAAACTACCTACATTTATGACTCTCCAATAAAATGTTAATTGTAAAACCTGTCATGACTCATGTTCAAACACAAATAGAAAACACAGATATAAAAAAAAATATTAAAATTTTTTGTCGCTAAATGATATTAAAATAAAGGTTAATGTTCGCTAAAACCGGGTTTATTTTTTTTTGGTTAACGGTTACCGGTATTTTCGGCCTGAAAAATATCGGTTAAAATTACGGTTAAAGTTCGCAATTTTCGTTGAAAATATCGGTTACCGGTTTTTATTAACCGGTTACATGCTCTGATTTTAAGACTATATCTTTAACAGTTTTTGAGTTACAAGCTTATAAAACTTTTATTAATTTTGCATGTTGTTTTATTTTGGTAAACCTGTTCCGTACAAGTTAAAGTAAAAATATAAAAAATGTGTCTTATAAAAAAAACTTAGAGAAATCCATTAAAAAAATTCAAAAAAGCTTTTAGTTTAGTACATAGTCAAATGTAGACGATGTCTCTGTTTCAAACTTGGAAAAGTAAGAAACGAGCTTTTTCCAAAGCTTCTACTTTTAAGCTCACATAATTCTGTATAATGTTCATACCCATTATTGGGATAACAGTCTTCACAAATAAACCCTCCTTTTTTAAGGGGAGTGCAAGTTGAACCACTCTTACAAATATCTCTTTTACATGCGTCTTTAATTAAAGTTATGTCACAATTTGAACCGGTAAAACCAGCAGTACAAACACAGGAATAACCACCTTCTTTCCGAAAACAAGTTAAACCTTGTTGAACTATCTAGAACATTGTTAAACCCTGTAGAACTGTCTCATCTTACTCCCAATTATCTTGGAACAGTGTTGAACCTAGTACATTTATGTTACACCCTAAACAAGTGCCTTAACTTTGTCCCAAACAATTTGGAACAAAGTGAAACATAGTGCAAGTCTCTCTACTTATTTCAGAACACTTGGAACATCTTTCTGCCTTCTAAAACTCTCTTTTTAAGTCTTCCTAGTAATTTCGAATAATAGACATACATAAAAAGTTACAATTTATTGTTTTTCACTCTAAAATTTTTCATATACAGCCAAAAAAATTTAAAAATGCCCATTTTTGGGTCCAAAATTTTGATTTTTGGAATTAGTCTAACTTGATAGTCGTCGATGCGCTGATTTCAAATTTCGAATTCAATTATCTCTTTCCATTCCTGAGATATTTGCTCTCAAAGTTGGACCTCAAAAAAGGGTGTTTTTTGACCATATCTCTAAAATGGGTAGAGATACATTCTCAACGATTATACCAGTCGATTCTACGCGGAAAGTTACATAAAGAAATGTTTTCTCCGCATATACGTTCTTTGGAACAATTTGGTGAAAAATGAGAAAAACGAAAAAACCGGAATTTCAGTTTTTCGCTCGGAAACTTTTTGTCTCCAAAATTTTTTATATTCTGTACTTAAGTAAAGAAGAATGTGCTGATTCCAAATTTTCAAACCGATTTCAATTATCTCTTACCGTTCTCGAGATATTTGCGTTCAAAGTTGGACCTGAAAAATTCAGTTTTTCAGGAATAGTCCTGAAATGAGTTTAGATACGACCTCGGCGACCTCACCAATCGATTCTACGGATAAAATTACATTTTTGTACCAATTTTCAGATTTATATTCCAATGGATACAATTTTTACAGCGAAATAACGAAAATGGCCAAAAATCGGAAAAAATCGTAAGGGGTTCATCAGGCGATTTTTCAATTTTTGCGATTTTCGTTTTTTCGCTCTAAAAATTGTATCCGCCTGAATAAATATCTGAAAATTGGTATACTTATGTAATTTTGCCCGCAGAATCGATTGGTGAGGTCACCGAGGTCGTACCTCGACCCATTTCAGGACTATTCCTGAAAAACAATTTTTTTCAGGTCTGACTTTGAACGCAAATATCTCCAGAACGGTAAGAGATAATTGAAATCGGTTTGAAAATTTGGAATCAGCGCATCAGTATTTACTTAAGTATAGAAAATGAAAAGATTTGGTGACAAAAAGTTCCCAATGAAAAACTGAAATTCCGGTTTTTTTCGTTTTTCTCATTTTTCACAAAATCGTTCCAAATAACGTATATACGGAGAAAACATTTCTTTATGTAACTTTGCCTGTAGAATCCACTGGTATAGTCGTTGAGATTGTGTCTCTACCCGTTTTAGAGATATATCCAAAAAACCCACTTTTTTGAGGTGCAACTTTGAGGTCAAATATCTCAGGAACGGAAAGAGATAATTGAATTCGGTTTGAAAATTTGAAATCAGCGCATCGGCGACTATCAATTTGGAATTATTTCAAAAATCAAAATTTTGGACTTAAAAATGAGTCTTTTTGGATTTTTTTGGCTGTATATGAAAAATTTTAGAGTGAAAAACTATAAATTGTAAATTTTAATGTATAACTATTATTGGAAATTACTAGGAAGACTTAAAAAGACAGTTGTAGAAGGCAGAAAGATGTTCCTAGTGTTCTAGAGTAAGTAGAAACAGTTGCACTATGTTTCACTTTGTTCCAAATTGTTTGGGACAAAGTTAGAAACTTGTTTAGGGTGTAACATAGATGTATCAGGTTCAACACTGTTCCAAGATAATTGGGATTCAGATGAGACAGTTGTACAGGGTTTAACAATGTTCTAGATAGTTCTACAAGGTTACACATTATCCCAAATTGTATGAGATTAATTTCAGGCAGTTTTGGAAGGTTTAACATTGTTCCAAATTGTTTGGGACAAAGTTACGACAATTGTTTACGGTTTAACATTGTTATATAAGGGTCAACACTGTTCCAATTTGTTTGAGATTAATTTCAGAATTCCAAATTGTTTGGGACAAAGTTAATATAATTATTTAGGGTTTCACATTGTTATATAAGGTTCAACACTGTTCCAAGTTAATTGGGATTAAGTTAAGAAAGTTATACTAATTTAACAATGTTCTACATAGTTCTATAAGGTTTAACACTGTTCCACATTGTTTGGGATTAATTTCAGAATGTTGTGGAAGGTTTAACATTGTTTCAAACTGTTTGGGACAAAGTTAATATAATTATTTAGGGTTTAACATCGTTATATAAGGGTCAACACTGTTCCAAGTCAAATGGGATTAATTTTAGACAGTTGTGTAAGGTTTCACATTGTCCCAAATTGTTTTGGAATAAATTAAATCAGTTTCATTGGGTTTAACATTGTGGAATATCAATATAGACTTTTAAAAAATCAAAATGTTTGACTCAAATTGAGGTAATTTAACATTGTACTAGATCTTCTGTATTTTTTTAGTAGGTTTATAATTCATAATTTGTCAAACTAATTGAAAAATTATCTTATCAGATTTAAATCTTTTAATCACAGACTTACAGACTGACTCAAATTTACGAAAAAAATATTTTAAGTGTTAAAATATTTCAGAAACAAAATTTAGAAGGTGATTTTATCTCTAAAGAATATTTGTGGACTGCTTTATGTCAAGAAAATGAATATTTTGACAGAACATTCCTTAATATCGACAGTAAAGCTCTTATGTCGTCCCATATTCCAAATTGATTAGATTTTTATGTGACACATTATACCATTCTTTATATATTGCATTGGCTGAGCCATAAAAATGCAAGAAAAAATATAAAGTAACATGAATATTATAGAGAAATCTCCAAGGAATTGATTGGTGTAAGAATTTTCGTTATAGCTCAACTTGTTTTTTAGATACGCGGCTATAAACTTAAAATTTGAAAATTGTAAGTGCCAAATTGTACAATTTTTTATATATTTCATCGGCTGTGCCATAAAAATGCAAGAAAAAAATATAAAAAAATGTGTATCTTATAGAAAAAACCCCAAGGAATCGATTGGTGTAAGAATTTTTATTGTATCTCAACTAATTTACGAGTTACAAGCCTGTAAAGACAAAACTCATTTCCAAAAAATGTTTTGACCGCCACAAGGATTCAGATCTATTTTAGATATTCAAAAAGTGATATAGATATATAAAAAGTAAATAAAAATAGCCAGGAACATTTTTTTATTTTACGACCGCCACACGGATTCAAATTCTTACCTGAAAGTCTTTTAAAACAGGGGCATTGTCATTTACGTCTGTGACAATAACTTCAACATGAACATCGCTTCTTAGAGGAGGACTGGCTGCTCTAACTCTTAAATCATATTTTTTCCTAGGACTCTCGTAGTCTAGTTCAGTCATAGTCAATAGATCTGCACTAGACGAGCCAGGTCTAGTCACTAGAGAAAAGCTGTTAGAGTCATCTCCTCCTAGAAAAAACGAGTTTTAGTCATCGACCTTCAGACAGATTATGAGTGGTCCAATGAAAATTATCAGCGCAATTTCTGGACACTTAAAGCAAAAAACACTTGAACACAGCAATTTTAGTATAAAGGGGGACACTTGAATGGGTTTCCAATGGCATTTCAACCCTAAAATGGGGGTTGCACCTAATTTTAAATGGAAAAGGGTGTCAAAAAAATCTAAGAAAAATATAACAATTAAAAAAAGCAAATTAATTAATGAACATTCACAAAAATTCCCGTAATATCTTCAGAAAAACGCAGGTCACTTTTCAATTTTAAACTTGCCTGTGTTGACAAAGGCCCTATATATTTGGGACTTTTTAAGTAACCTTAACGGCCAAAGAAACTACCTACATTTATGACTCTCCAATAAAATGTTAATTGTAAAACCTGTCATGACTCATGTTCAAACACAAATAGAAAACACAGATATAAAAAAAAATATTAAAATTTTTTGTCGCTAAATGATATTAAAATAAAGGTTAATGTTCGCTAAAACCGGGTTTATTTTTTTTTGGTTAACGGTTACCGGTATTTTCGGCCTGAAAAATATCGGTTAAAATTACGGTTAAAGTTCGCAATTTTCGTTGAAAATATCGGTTACCGGTTTTTATTAACCGGTTTTTTTAACCGGTTACATGCCCTGCTGTTAACATAATTCCAATAAATGAAAAATTCCCTAAATGTGCGATCGGCTACTTTACACACGGTCGTAGGTAAAGTGATATTTAGATATCCTATAAGTTGGTTATTTACATCAGTGGTTGTAGAAAAAAGATTGGGTATACTTCGTGAGAGTACAAAAAAATCTGCTAGAGGGAAGGGAAAGACGAGTTTGAGAAAAATAAAGTTTATCCGCAACAAAATAGGACTGTAGGTGGCACTAGTGTCGTTACTGTAATCGGGATAACAAACAACTTCATATCACCATTGTCTTATGTATACTTGATGCGACGTTAAAACTGTTATTTCTATATATTTTACATATTTGTAGATATTTCAACGTTTTGAATGTAGAAATTGAGCAGTTATAAAAGACATTTTTAAAGTGCCAGCATTGATGGCGGTTTTGTCTGATGTTAAAATTGAAGATTCAAAAGAACTTATTACTTGGATGATATTTATTGATGCTCCAAAATAACATTGTAGTTGTAGCAAGTTTGATCGAGAATATTGTGTTTATTGAAATATTTGTTATTGGTTAATTTTTATGTATGAAGTTCTATTTCGTTTTTAAGAACAAAAAAGTATTGACATTGATTTATTTTTTAACCATTTTTGGGACAACTTAATCCCGCTCTATTATTGTTATTTCTTTTCCTATTGAGTCGGCTGGATGGCTGAGCGAGCTAGCGCGCATCTTTAGCTCGCTGTGACGTCATACGAACCTGAGATCCTCAGTTCAAGTCCCAGCGACCGACAACGTGTGATTTGTCGTAAAATAAAAAACACAGCTACTTGTGTATCACACTCGGATGCTATAGACTTGCCATCTATACATCTTAAATAGAAGTAGCACTGGCAAATGAAACAACCGACAGTACGGCAGTTAGAACTGCGGCTCGGTGTGTTCGGTTGCCCTATGCTCCGCTTAGGAGATACAGGAACACATTATTTTCCTATTGAGCATCCTTCCTGGGATGAATAAAAACTACCTACCGCTATTTTTTGAGTAGGAACAGCACCGGGTTTTAATTTTTTTGTTATTTTCAATGCAAATAACAAGGCTTCTTGATAACGGATTTATTAAATTTCCTCACCAGATGTCAGCCACTTTCATTTTTTCCGCGGATACCGTAGCTACCGTAGCTATAACTTTTTATTTTTAGGTGAATGCAGAAAACACATACAATGAAAACATCGCAGATACCAGTGGTATCAAAATCGCTTACCAGGCGTACCAACGTTGGGCAAAAGTTAACAATGTTGAGCCTTCTCTTCCTGGGTTATCTTTCACGCCTAGCCAAATGTTCTGGATCAGTATGGGAACTACCTGGTGCAAAAAATACCTACCGCTTAGTCTCATAAATACTATTCTGACTGACACACACTCTCCTGCTCAGTTTCGGGTAAATGGTGCTGTCAGCAATCAGGAAAACTTTGCTAAAGACTTCGGGTGCCCAAAAGGGTCTCCTATGAATCCTGAAAACAAATGCGTCATATGGTAGAATAAAACAATTGAATATATATGAAGAGATGTGTATTTTTTTTGCTAATAAATATTAATATAATTCTATTACAAATATACCCGTTACTGTATTATGTATTATTAGTAAAAGCGTTTAAAATAAATATCACCATTAAGATTTATTTTTGATGACAAATCAACTAGAATCCGGAACATACTACAAACCATCATACCGGGTATCACTCAATCTTATGAAAATTCTTGGTGGGTCAGTCGAATGGGGGTTAGTGCTAGTTGAAATTTAAAATTTTGTTTAAATTATTAATATAAGGATATTTTTAATAATTTTGTTACTCAAAAGATCATACTGAGCAATTAACACAAAAAGTAGTTATAAAGGAGATGGAAACATTCTATCATAATAATAAAAACTCATATAGACATAATAATACGCTTTGTAGTCGTTCAATGTTTACATTCTGGTATGAATTGTGTAGTTATTATTGTCTCAAACGTTCTATATTCAAAGATAGTCTAACAGAAAATTTGTAAAGCTAGTAGAACGAAGACAAAAAGTAGGGAAGTAGATGTTGTAAGTTATAAAATATTTTAGAATTGAAAATATTTTTTGTAATGTATTTTGAAATTTACGGAAGTTTTGCAATAAATAGAAAAAAAGGATGTGCAGAAAAAATAAGAGAAAAAGACAGTGGACATTGAAGATAAAAAATATTTAAAACTAACAGTACTTTGTAATAAAAATAGTGAAACATCCAGTTCCATGGGTATTTTTAATCAACCATAGCCAAGTACCTACGCCGAGCATTCCCTAGAGCTCCGCTGTCAGTGCAAAAAACAAATGCCGATCGACATGAAACAATTATTTCATATTTGCACGTCAGGCCTCACCAAGACCTTTCATAAGATTGCAAACACGATATACTTCCAATAATTTTTTGCAAAAAACAAAAGCCGGTCGACATGAAACATTTTTGTCATTTATGTACCCCAACCCTAGCCGAGACCTTTCATTTGATACCAAACACGACATACTTCTGACAACTTTCTACATAAAACAAAAGTCGACCAACATGAAACATTTTTATCATATCTGCACGCTAGCCCACACCGAGACTTTTTATTTGATACCAAACACTCTATATTTCTGACAACTTTTTGCAAAAAACAATAGCCGATCGACATTGACAATTTTTGTTAATTCTGCACACCAGCCCTCATTGAAACCTTTCATTTGATACCAAACACCATACACTTCTGACAACTTTTTGCAAAAAACAAAAACCGATCGACATAGCACATTTTTGTCAATTCTGCACGCTAGCCCTTAACAAGACGTTTCATTTGAGACCAAACTCGGCATACTTTTAAGAACTTTTTGCAGAAAACAAAAGCCGATCGAAATGGAACATTTCTGTCAATTCTGCACGCTAGCCCTCAACGAGACCTTTCATTTGAGACCAAACTCGACATACTTTTGAGAATTTTTTGCATAAAACAAAAACAGATCGATATAGATCATTTTTGTCAATTCTCTACGCGAGCCCTCGCCAAGACCTTTTATTCGATACCAAACACGACATATTTCTGTCAACTTTTTGCAAAAAACAAAAGCCGATCGACATGGAACATTTTTGTCAATTCTGCACGCTATCCCTCAACAAGACGTTTCATTTGAGACCAAACTTAACATACTTTTAAGCACTTTTTGCAGAAAACAAAAGCCTATCGAAATGGAACATTTCTGTCAATTCTGCACGCTAGCCCTCAACGAGACCTTTCATTTGAGACCAAACTCGACATACTTTTGAGAACTTTTTGCATAAAACAAAAGCAGATCGACATAGACCATTTTTGTCAATTCTCTACGCGAGCCCTCGCCAAGACCTTTCATTCGATACCAAACACGACATATTTCTGACAACTTTTTGCAAAAAACAAAAGCCGATCGATATGAAACATTTTTCTTAATTATGCACGCCAGCCCTCACCGAGACCTTTCATTTGATACCAAACACAACATACTTCTGACATTTTTTTTGCATAAAACAAAAGTCAATCGACATGGAACATTTTTGAAATTTCTATAGGCTAGCCCACACCGAGAAATTTCATTTGATACCAAACACTATAAACTTCTGAAAACTTTTTGGAAAAAGAAAAGCAGATCATAATGGATCATTTTTATCAATTCTGCATGCTAGCCCTCTACGAGACCTTTCATTTGAGACTAAAGTCGACATATTCCTGAGAACTTTTCGCAAAAAACAAAAGCCGATCAAGATTGAGCAATTTTGTTAATTTTTCACGCAAACCCTCATCGAGACATTTATTTTGATACTAAACACCACACACTTCTGACAACTTTTTGCAAAAAACAAAAGACGATTGACATGGGCACATTTTTGTCAACTCTGCAAGCTAGCCCTCAACGAGACCTTTCATTTGAGACCATACTCGACATACCTTTGAGAACTTTTTGCAGAAAACAAAAGCCGATCGGAATGGAACATTTTTGTCAATTCTGCTCGCTAGCCCTCAACGAGACCTTTCATTTGAAATCAAATTCGACGTACCTTTGAGAAAGTTTTGCAAAAAACAAAAGCCGATCAACATTAATTTTTTTTGTTAATTCTACACGCCAGCCCTTATCGAGCCCTTTCATTTGATACTAAACACCATATACTTCTCACAACTTTTTCCAAACACGACATTTTTCTGACAACATTTTGCAAAAAACAATTTTTATTTACGTATAACATTTTTGTCATTCGTGCACACCCGTCCACATTGTGTCGTTTCCTTAAAACCCAAAGACAACCTACTTTTAACAACTTTTTCCGAAAAACAAATGCAGCGCGAGCTCTCGCCAAGACCTTTCATTCGATACCAAACACGACATATTTCTGACAACTTTTTGCAAAAAACAAAAGCCGATCGACATGGAACATTTTTGTCAATTCTGCACGCTAGCCCTTAACGAGACCTTTCATTTGAGACCAAACTCAACATACTTTTGAGAATTTTTTGCATAAAACAAAAGCAGATCGACATAGATCATTTCTGTCAATTCTCTACGCGAGCCCTCGCCAAGACCTTTCATTCGATACCACACACGACATATTTCTGACAACTTTTTGCAAAAAACAAAAGCCGATCGACAAGGAACATTTTTGTCAATTTTGCATTTCAGCCCTCAACGAGACCTTTCATTAGATACCAAACACGACATACTTCTATTAACTTTTTGCATAAAACAAAAGCCGATCAACATAGACCGTTTTTGTCAGTTCTGCACGCGACCCCTCAACAAGACCTTTTATTTGAGACCAAACATGATGTACTTTATACTACTTTTTGCAAAAAACAAAAGCCGATCGACATAGATCATTTTTGTCAAATCTCTACGCGAGCCCTCGCCGAGACCTTTCATTAGATACCAAACACGACATACGTCTATTAACTTTTTGCATAAAACAAAAGCCGATCAACAAAGAAAATTTTTTTGTACACCAGCCCTCACCGAGACTTTTCATTCGATACAAAACACATATTTCTAATAACATTTTGCAAAAAACAAATTCTAATCGACGTAGAATATTTTTGTCATTCGTGCACTCCAATCCACATTGTGTCGTTTCATTAAAATCCAAGAACGACCTACTTGTAATAACTTTTTGCGCAAAACAAATGCAGATCGACGTAACATATTTTTTTTGTCATTTCAAAACCGGCCCTTATGGTTTTTTTTTCTTTTGATATCAAACACAGCAAAGTGTTTAGGAATATTCGGTTTTAATTTAGTTACTTCATCACACATTTGGCAACATTGACTTTTGACATTGAAAACGTCAAAATTTATATTAATTAAATACGTTATGTTTTAAACTTAAATTAGTTGTAACACCTTTGCTCAAGACTAATATACTTGATACTATATTTACTTCTTTAATATCAATGTTCTAAAAAAAGTTATAATCGTTTAAAGTTCATAGACAGATTGTCAAAAGTGACAGATGACCTCGTGACTCTTCTTAAATTTAGACATGGCTACTAGGATCCATTGTTTCAAGTTATTAATTTTGCACAGTTTTTATTTTTTTACACAAGAACCACTCACAGTAAAAATATGAGACCCCCAAAAGGCACAACTACACATTATTCCCTGCAATTTAAAAAAAAATATACAACAATCCCTTTGATGGTTCAGGCAGTTTGGCTTGTAACAAAATTTGGCGATCGTCGTGATGAAAATAAATAAACATCACGACACATAAATACATTATGTTTTAAACTTAAATTAATTGTAACACCTTTGCTCAAGACTATTATACATGATACTGTATTCATTTCTCTAATATCAATGTTCTATTTGAAAATACAATCGTTTAAAGTTCACAGACTATTTGTCAAAAGTGACAGATTATAGCGTGATTCTTTTTAAATTTAGACATGGCTACTAGGATCCTTATAGAATTTTTTGTTTCAAAATGAAAAAAGTGTGTGGTTTTTATTAATTTACGCAAAAACTGCTCGACGTAAAAATATGAAACACCAAAAAGGCACACCTACGCATCATTCTCTACAACTTGATATTATTATACATATCAATTTCATAAATGGTTAAGGCTGTAGGTTTGTCCGAAAATTTGGCGATCGTCGTGATGAAAATAAATATAGATTAGGACACATGCCTTTTAGTATATAGGACTAGCGAATTCTCGGCTACGCCGAGCATTCCCTAGAGCTCCGCTGTCAGTGCAAAAAACAAATGCCAATCGACATGAAACAATTATTTTATATTTGCACGTCAGGCCTCACCGGGACCTTTCATTAGATTGCAAACACGATATACTTCTAATAATATTTTGCAAAAAAACAAAAGCCGGTCGACATGAAACATTTTTGTCATTTATGTACCCCAACTCTCACCGAGACCTTTCATTTGATACCATACACGACATACTTCTGACAACTTTCTGCATTAAACAAAAGTCGATCGACATGCAACATTTTTATCATATCTACACGCTAGCCCACACCCAGACTTTTCATTTGATACCAAACACGACATACTTCTGACAACTTTTTGCATAAAACAAAAGCCGATCGACATGGAACATTTTTGTCAATTCTGCACGCTAGCTCTTAACGAGACTTTTCATTTGATACCAAACACCACACACTTCTGACAACTTTTTGCAAAAAACAAATACCGATCGACATAGCACATTTTTATCAATTCTGCACGCTAGCCCTCTCCGAGACCTTTCATTTGATATCAAACACGATATACTTGTGACAACCTTTTGCAAAAAACAAAAGCCGATCGACATAGCCCTCAACGAGACATTTCATTTGATACCAAACACGACATACATCTGACAACTTTTTGCATAAAACAAAAGCCGATCGACATGGAACATTTTTGTCAATTCTGCACGCTAGCCATCTCCGAGACCTTTCATTTGATATCAAACACGACATACTTCTGAAAACTTTTTGCATAAAACTAAAGCCGATCGACATGGAACATTTTTGTCAATTCTGCACGCTAGCCCTCAACGAGACTTTTCATTTGATACCAAACACCACACACTTCTGACAACTTTTTGCAAAAAACAAATACCGATCCACATAGCACATTTTTATCAATTCTGCACGCTAGCCCTCTCCGAGACCTTTCATTTGATATCAAACACGATAGACTTCTGACAACTTTTTGCAAAAAACAAAAACCGATCGACATAGTACATTTTTGTCAATTCTGCAGGCTAGCCCACTACGTGACCTTTCATTTGATATCAAACACGATATACTTCTGACAACTTTTTGCAAAAACAAAAACCGATCGACATAGTACATTTTTGTCAATTCTGCAGGCTAGCCCTCTCCGAGACCTTTCATTTGATACCAAACACGACATACTTCTGACAACTGTTTGCATAAAACAAAAGCCGATCGACATGGAACATTTTTGTCAATTCTGCACGCTAGCTTTCAACGAGACCTTTCATTTGAGACCAAATTCGACATATCTTTGAGAAATTTTTGCAAAAACAAAAGCCGATCAATATTGACCTTTTTTCTTAATTCTACACGCCAGTCCTTATCGAGCCTTTTCATTTGATACCAAACACCACATACTTTTTACAACATTTTCCAAAAAACAAAAGCCGTTCGATATAGAACATTTTTGTTCATTCTGCACGCTAGCCCTCATCGTGACCTAGCCTAATATAACTTTCCTTAAAACCCAAGGATGACCTACTTCTAACAACTTTTTACGGAAAACAAATGCAGATCGACATGACACATTTTTTTTTGTCATTTTAAAACTGGCCCTTATGGTTTCCTTTCTTTTGATAACAAACACTGCAAAGTATTCAATTTATTTTATTTAGGAATATTTGATTTTATTTAGTTACTTTATAATTTGGCAACACTGTTTGCATTAAAAAATAGTAGTTAATTTTTAAATTTATAAATTAATATTGTCAACCCTAATACAACTGCCACCGTCTTCAGTGAAGTTAGTTTAGGAATATTTGGTTTTAATTTAGTTACTTCATCACAAATTTGGCAACATTGACTTTTGACATTGGGAACGTCAAAATTTATATTAATTAAATACATTATGTTTTAAACTTAAATTAGTTGTAACACATTTGCTCAAGTCTATTATTCATGATACTGTTTTTAAATCTTTGATATCAATGTTCTATTAAAAGATATAATCATTTAAAGTTCATAGGCAGATTGTCAAAAGTGACGGATGACGGCGTGATTCTTCTTAAAGTTAGACATGGCCTCTGGGATCCATTGTTTCAAGGCAGCATTTGTGCAAAGTTTTAATTTTTTACACGAAAATTACTAATAGTAAAAATATGAGACACCCAAAAGGCACCAGATCTCATTAGCCCCCACATATTAAAAAAAAAATTATAACAATCACTTGCATGGTTCAGGCTGTAGGCGATTACAAAAGTTACTCGATGCTCGTGATGAATCTATAGATAGATAGATATATAGATATATAGTGAATGTAATCGTTTAGTATAGGAGACTAGCGAATTCTCGGCTACGCCGAGCATTCCCTAGAGCTCCGCTGTCAGTGCAAAAAACAAATGCCGATCGACATGAAACAATTATTTCATATTTACACGTCAGGCCTCACCGAGACCTTTCATTAGATTGCAAACACGATATACTTCTAATAATATTTTGCAAAAAACAAAAGCCGGTCGACATGAAACATTTTTGTCATTTATGTACCCCAACTCTCACCGAGACCTTTCATTTGATACCATACACGACATACTTCTGACAACTTTCTGCATTAAACAAAAATCGATCGACATGAAACATTTTTATCATATCTACACGCTAGCCCACATTAAGACTTTTCATTTGATACCAAACACGATATACTTCTGACAACTTTTTGCAAGAAACAAAAACCGATCGACATAGTACATTTTTGTTAATTCTGCAGGCTAGCCCTCTCCGAGACCTTTCATTTGATACCAAACACGACATACTTCTGACAACTTTTTGCATAAAACAAAAGCCGATCGAGATAGCACATTTTTATCAATTCTGCACGCTAGCCCTCTCCGAGACCTTTCATTTGATATCAAACACGATATACTTATGACAACTTTTTGCAAAAAACAAAAACCGATCAACATAGTACATTTTTGTCAATTCTGCAGGCTAGCCCTCTCCGAGACCTTTCATTTGATACTAAACACGACATACTTCTGACAACTTTTTGCATAAAACAAAAGCCGATCGACATGGAACATTTTTGTCAATTCTGCACGCTAGCCCTCAACGAGACCATTCATTTGAGACCAAACTCGACATACCTTTGAGAAATTTTTGCAAAAAACAAAAGCCGATCAACATTGACCTTTTTTGATAATTCTACACGCCAGCCCTTATCGAGCCTTTTCATTTGATACCAAACACCACATACTTCACACAACTTTTTCCAAAAAACAAAAGCCGTTCGAAATAGAACTTTTTTGTTAGTTTTGCATGCTAGCCCTCATCGTGACCTAGCCTTATATAACATTCACTGTCTTCAGTAACCTTTCATTTCGGAATATTTGTTCTTTGTTTAGTTACTTTATTAAACATTTGGCAACATTGACTTTTGTAATTTGAAAATACCCAAACACGACATTTTTCTGACAACATTATGCAAATAACAACTTTTTACGGAAAACAAATGCATATCGACATGACACATTTTTTTTGTCATTTTAAAACTGGCCTTTATGGTTTCCTTTCTTTTGTTAACAAACACAGCAAAGTATTCTATTTATTTTATTTAGGAATATTTGATTTTTATTTAGTTACTTTAGAATTTGGCAACACTGTTTGTATTAAAAAATAGTAGTTAATTTTTAAATTTATAAATCAATATTGTCAACCCTAATACAACTGCCACCGTCTTCAGTGAAGTTAGTTTAGGAATATTTGGTTTTAATTTAGTTACTTCATCACACATTTGACTACATTGACTTTTGACATTGGAAACGTCAAAATTTATATTAATTAAATACGTTATGTTTTAAACTTAAATTAGTTGTAACACATTTGCTCAAGTCTATTATTCATGATACTGTTTTTAAATCTTTGATATCAATGTTCTATTAAAAGATATAATCATTTAAAGTTCATAGGCAGATTGTCGAAAGTGACGGATGACGGCGTGATTCTTCTTAAAGTTAGACATGGCCTCTGGGATCCATTGTTTCAAGGCAGCATTTGTGCAAAGTTTTAATTTTTTACACGAAAACTACTAATAGTAAAAATATGAGACACCCAAAAGGCACCAGATCTCATTAGCCCCCACATATTAAAAAAAAAATTATAACAAACACTTGCATGGTTCAGGCTGTAGGCGATTACAAAAGTTACTCGATGCTCGTGATGAATCTATAGATAGATAGATATATAGATATATAGTGAATCTAATCGTTTAGTATATAGGACTAGCGAATTCTCGGCTACGCCGAGCATTCCCTAGAGCTCCGCTGTCAATGTAAAAAAACAAATGCCGATCGACGTTAAAAAAAATTATATCTGTAAAAAAAGCAGATTGACATGGAACATTTTTGTCAGTTCTGCATGCTAGCTCTCAACGAGACCTTTCATTTGAGGTCAAACTCGACATATTACTAAAAACTTTTTGCAAAAAACAAAAGCTGATCAACATTAACCATTTTTGTTAATTCTGCACACCAGCCCTTATCGAAACCTTTCATTTTATACCAAACACCACACACTTGTAACAACTTTTTGCAAAAAACAAAAACCAATCGACATAGCACATTTTTGTCAATTCTGCACGTTAGCCCTCAACGAGACTTTTCATTTGAGCCCAAACTCGACATACCTTTGAGAACTTTTTGCAGAAAACAAAAGCCGATCGGAATGGAATATTTTTGTCAATTCTGTTCGGTAGCCCTCAACGAGACCTTTCATTTGAGACCTAACTCGACGTACCTTTGAGAATTTTTTGCAAAAAACAAAAGCCGATCAACATTGACCGTTTTTGTTAATTCTACACGTCAGCCCTTATCGAGCCTTTTCATTTGATACCAAACACCATATACTGCTGACAACTTTTTACAAAAAACAAAAGCCGTTCGAAATAGAACTTTTTTGTTCATTTTGCACGCTAGCCCTCATCGTGACCTAGCCTAATATAACATTCACTGTCTTCAGTAACCTTTCATTTGGAAATATTTGTTCTTTGTTTAGTTACTTTATTAAACATTTGGCAACATTGACTTTTGTAATTCGAAAATACCCAAACACGACATTTTTCTGACAACATTATGCAAAAAACAAATTCTAATCTACATAGAACATTTTTGTCATTCGTGCACACCAGTCCGTATTGTGTCGTTTCCTTAAAACCCAAAGACGACCTACTTCTAACAACTTTTTACGGAAAACAAATGCAGATCGACATGACACATTTTTTTGTCATTTTAAAACTGGCCCTTATGGTTTCCTTTCTTTTGATAACAAACACAGCAAAGTGTTCAATTTATTTTATTTAGGAATATTTGATTTTTATTTAGTTACTTTATAATTTGGCATCACTGTTTGTATTAAAAAATAGTAGTTAATTTTTAAATTTATAAATTAATATTGTCAATCCTAATACAACTGCCACCGTCTTCAGTGAAGTTAGTTTAGGAATATTTGGTTTTAATTTAGTTACTTCATCACACATTTGGCAACATTGACTTTTGACATTGGAAACGTCAAAATTTATATTAATTAAATACGTTATGTTTTAAACTTAAATTAGTTGTAACACGTTTGCTCAAGTCTATTATTCATGATACTGTTTTTATATCTTTGATATCAATGTTCTATTAAAAGATATAATCATTTAAAGTTCATAGGCAGATTGTCAAAAGTGACGGATGACGGCGTGATTCTTCTTAAAGTTAGACATGGCCTCTGGGATCCATTGTTTCAAGGCAGCATTTGTGCAAAGTTTTAATTTTTTACACGAAAACTACTAATAGTAAAAATATGAGACACCCAAAAGGCACCAGATCTCATTAGCCCCCACATATTAAAAAAAAAATTATAACAAACACTTGCATGGTTCAGGCTGTAGGCGATTACAAAAGTTACTCGATGCTCGTGATGAATCTATAGATAGATAGATATATAGATATATAGTGAATCTAATCGTTTAGTATATAGGACTAGCGAATTCTCGGCTACGCCGAGCATTCCCTAGAGCTCCGCTGTCAGTGCAAAAAACAAATGCCGATCGACATGAAACAATTATTTCATATTTGTACGTCAGGCCTCACCGAGACCTTTCATTAGATTGCAAACACGATATACTTCTAATAATTTTTTGCAAAAAACAAAAGCAGGTCGACATGAAACATTTTCGTCACTTATATACCCCAGCGCTCACCGAGACCTTTCATTTTATATCATACACGACATACTTCTGACAACTTTCTGCATAAAACAAAAGTCGATCGACATGAAACATTTTTATCATATCTACACAATAGCCCACACCGAGACTTTTCATTTGATACCAAACACTATATACTTGTGACAACCATTTGCAAAAAACAAAAGCCGATCGACATTGATCATTCTCGTTAATTCTGCATACCAGCCTTCATTGAAACCTTTCATTTGATACCAAACACCACACACTTCTGACAACTTTTTGCAAAAAAACAAATACCGATCGACATAGCATATTTTTCTCAATTCTGCACGCTAGGCCCTTCTGCATAAAACAAAAGTCGATCGACATGAAACATTTTTATCATATCTACACGCTAGCCCACACCTAGACTTTTCATTTGGTACCAAACACTATATACTTGTGACAACCATTTGCAAAAAACAAAAGCCGATCGACATTTACCATTTTTATTAATTCTGCATACCAGCCTTCATTTAAACCTTTCATTTGATATTAAACACCACACACTTCTGACAACTTTTTGCAAAAAACAACTACCAATCGACATAGCACATTTTTGTCAATTCTGCATGCTAGCCCTCTCCGAGACCTTTCATTTGATTCCAAACACGATATACTTCTGACAACTTTTTGCAAAAAACAAAAAACGATCAAAATAGTACATTTTTGTCAATTCTGCAAGCTAGCCCTCTCCGAGACCTTTCATTTGATACCAAACACGACATACTTCTGACAAGTTTTTGCAAAAAAACAAAAACCGATCGACATAGTACATTTTTGTCAATTCTGCAGGCTAGCCCTCTCCGAGACCTTTCATTTGATACCAAACACGACATACTTTTGACAACTTTTTGCATAAAACAAAAGCCGATCGACAAGGAACATTTTTGTCAATTCTGCACGCTAGCCCTCAACGAGACCTTTCATTTGAGACCAAACTCGACATATCTTTGAGAAATTTTTGCAAAAACAAAAGCCGATCAACATTGACCTTTTTCCTTAATTCTACACGCCAGCCCTTATCGAGCCTTTTCATTTGATACCAAACACCACATACTTCTCACAACATTTTCCAAAAAAACAAAAGCCCTTCGATATAGAACATTTTTGTTCATTCTGCACGCTAGCCCTCATCGTGACCTAGCCAAATATAACATTCACTGTCTTCAGTAACCTTTCATTTGGGAATATTTGTTCTGTGTTTAGTTACTTCATTAAACATTTGGCAACATTGACTTATGTAATTCGAAAATACCCAAACACGACATTTTTCTGACAACATTATGCAAAAAACAAATTCTAATCTACATAAAACATTTTTATGATTCGTGCACACCAGTCCGTATTGTGTCGTTTCCTTAAAACCCAAGGACGACCTACTTCTAACAACTTTTTACGGAAAACAAGTGCAGATCGACATGACACATTTTTTTTGTCATTTTAAAACTGGCCCTTATGGTTTCCTTTCTTTTGATAACAAACACAGCAAAGTATTCAATTTATTTTATTTAGGAATATTTGATTTTTATTTAGTTACTTTATAATTTGGCAACACTGTTTGTATTAAAAAATAGTAGTTAATTTTTAAATTTATAAATTAATATTGTCAACCCTAATACAACTGCCACCGTCTTCAGTGAAGTTAGTTTAGGAATATTTGGTTTTAATTTAGTTACTTCATGACACATTTGGCAACATTGACATTTGACGTTGGAAACGTCAAAATTTATATTAATTAAATACGTTATGTTTTAAACTTAAATTAGTTGTAACACATTTGCTCAAGTCTATTAATCATGATACTGTTTTTTAATCTTTGATATCAATGTTCTATTAAAAGATATAATCATTTAAAGTTCATAGGCAGATTGTCAAAAGTGACGGATGACGGCGTGATTCTTCTTAAAGTTAGACATGGCCTCTGGGATCTATTGTTTCAAGGCAGCATTTGTGCAAAGTTTTAATTTTTTGCACGAAAACTACTAATAGTAAAAATATGAGACACCCAAAAGGCACCAGATCTCTTTAGCCCTCACATATTAAAAATAAAATTATAACAATCACTTGCATGGTTCAGGCTGTAGGCGATTACAAAAGTTACTCGATGCTCGTGATGAATCTATAGATAGATAGATATATAGATATATAGTGAATCTAATCGTTTAGTATATAGGATAATAAAAATTTGTTTTATTTCCTCATGATAATGATAATAAATATTTTCCATTATTTTTTGTTTTGTTTTTTGCTTATTTCTAGTATGCTATGCACTTTTTCGGGAAAACAAAAACTTGAAAATGGTAAACTAATGCGGCAACTTTGCCCCAATTTAACCGACTTCGTACTTCTTGTAGTTCTCGAGATCCCAATGGTTAGCCTCTTAAAAGGGATATCTGTATGTATCTCCTTGTAGAATTTTGGAATATAAACAGGAAAAGTTGTATAAAATTCATTTAATCCAAGACTTCTGGTTTTAGTCTTTAGACTTCATTTGACTCTATTTGAAAATAATTGAGTTTCATCAAAACATTACGCTGACTGGTATCGTCGCATACTCATTCAAAAGGCAACGCGTCGAGTCGGTCGCAGTTTGATATTGCATTTGGTTGAATTAAAATCAGGGCATGTAACCGAAAAAAATATTGGTTAACGGTTAACCCTTATAGAGAACGTTATAATAATAACGGTTTTAGTTCGAAAACCGGTTTTTGAAAATTGGAAACCGGTTTAAACCGGTTAATATATCGGTTAAAAAAATAATTAAAATTAATTAAAACAAATTAATTATAAAATTTTTATTAAAAAAAATTACAGAATAATTAATTAAAAAAATAATAAAAAATTACCATCTGAGAAAAATATAACAATTATTAAAAAGCAATTTAAATAATGAATATTCACAAAAATTCTCGTAATATCTTCAGAAAAACGCAGGTCACTTTTCAATTTTAAACTTGCCTGTGTTGACAAAGGCCGTACTTATTTGGGACTTTTAAGTAACCTTAACGGCCAAAGAGACTACCTACATTTATGACTCTCCAATAAAATGTTAATTGTAAAAACTGTCATGACTCATGTTCAAATACAAATAGAAAACACAGATAGGTATAAAAAAAAATATTAAAATTTTTACTCGCTAAATGATATTAAAATAAAGGGTAATGTTCGCAAAAACCGGTTTATTTTATTTTGGTTAACGGTTACCGGTATTTTCGGCCTAAAAAATATCGGTTAAAATTACGGTTAAAGTTCGCAATTTTCGTTCAAAATATCGGTTACCGGTTTTTATTAACCGGTTTTTTTAACCGGTTACATGCCCTGATTAAAATTAAATACACGTGTAGTTACGCCTCTGCTAAAAACTTAAAATATGTGGAGAGAGCTTATTAAGTGTCCCTAAATAGAAATGGATGTGAATAATAATAAAATAATAAATACACATATATCGTTTTATTAATGTATAGTACATGTGTCCTTTCACATTTTAATAAATAATTCATTATACACAGTAAATTATTTTACAAATAATTAAATGTAGTTACAATATCGTACTTTTAGTGTTTGATATGTTTAAATGGTTGCATTAAGATTCGTCTCATGGACTGTGCGTTGCTACCGTTGATATAAAAAATATTTATAATATTAACAGCTGGGTCAGAACCATAAAGCATCAGAAGACTCGAGTTGGTAAACTGGAACGGTTCGTCCAATGAGAAGTGTTGTACTTATAAATTCCAAGCAAGCGAGTGCTGAAGTCGCGTTCCATTCGCCCTTTGGATCACTTCTAAATTAACTCAGAGGTCATTTGATAAGACTATGCGAAGTACAGCTGCCCAAATGGCAAATGGAACACGCTTAAATACTGTATATATGCCGATGGAATGCATAACGAAATCTTATTTACATGGCGCCGTTATTACTAGTATGTATGACACAGAATCGCTTCTACACACTTAAGGAACATATCTGTTGACCAACAGTGGACGAAAATACTTTCAAATGTTTCTAATTTTATCAATCTAATATTCTATTAAACATATTTATAATGCAAAAGTTTTTATAATACGTTTTGACTAATTTTGTCTGTCTGGATTATGTATGCACAGATCCTTAAGAAACTTCATATTTAAACTTTTGATATCATTGACTTGATGAACTTTTGGTAAAAATCAGATATCCAAAAATTATAGTTTATTAGTCATTTATAGAGCGAATATTTTGTAAAGAAATTTAAAGAATGTTGCTATAAAATATGCAAGAAACAATATTTTGATAAATAAAAAAATTTCCTACAACCGGGCATAAAGTACAACTTTAGAGTTTAAAAAGTGGCACTTTTCAAGCACTAGTGCGTGAAAAGTAGCCGTTGCTAGGCAACGTAACAACATTTATCAATGGTTTTATTTATTTTTGAATTTTTATTAATATTTTCGTTGTAAACAGTGTTTTTTATTTCGTACTATAATTTCCGTACGAGTCGTTTAATAGCACTCGATTAAAAAAAACACTTACTTTACACACTTGTTGCATAAATAACTATTGTCGGTTCTGTGGTAACTACAGCCCCTTTTTTTCTTTTAAAAATGTCTTTACTGTGTTCACGTTAAGAAAATAGTAGATGACGCCTCGAAGGTAACTGTATTTGGCGTATCATTTAAATGAGTAATGAGTTACACCTTTGTAGTTTAAACATGTAAATATATACTGCAATGTATTAGATATTTAAAAAGCTAATATTGTATGATAAAAATAGACAAGATTTTTACTCAGTAATCTCGAGTTGCATTTTAACCAATCACAGAACCGAAATTGTAGTTCCTACACAAATCTTCGCTAACATCTTAAGGTGAACGAAGTATAGAATTATAATTATTAATTTTCTTTGTTTTGTGACGTCAGTGATACATATGAATCAAACAGTCAAAGATCTCTCTAAAGAGTTAATTCAAAAATAAAAATATTATTTAAATATGATACACAATGTATAAGTTGTTTTGTAAATTTGTTTATAATTATTAATCAAAATTAAGAAAAATAACAAATTTATTTATTGTTCATGTCGTCTATTGTGTAATGTTGAAATTTGTATAATTTGTTTCGTTGTAGTTTAGAGTTAAATTAGAAACATCTGAATTTAGTTTTCCGCCATTTGGACTGTCGATCTTCGATCAAACAATCAGGAAGTAACTTTTCAATTTTTGGCAATTTGCCGATCAATACATTCACAATAATATATTTTCGTATAATATTTTTGATATAATTATAATATAGTTTCGTAAAAATCGACTACAGTTTTAAATATGTACATTTGGAACATTTTAATGGAATCAACGGATTTGAGAAAGAATCGACATACGTTTCACACAGTTCTCACTCGATGAAGTCCTCATAGATGGCAGCATAGCACGGAGAGACGTGAGAACTGTGAAAAAATAAAAATAAAACCTCTTTGAAATACATCCAACCAGTTTATGACTAGGACATTTGTTCATTACATAGTAGCTATATAAAAATAAATAACAATCTACTAGTTCTCAAACTAGTAGCAAAATAAAACCTAGAACCATATAATACAAAGCACTATGTGCCTAGTCCACTTATAGTCCTTTTTCCATCACTGTAACCCATCCAATTCACTTTGCTATCCCCACCCGTCGTCGGAGGATCACAGCACCATGACGACGCGACTGCTCTGGTGCGCGTGGTGCTGGGGATGCTGTCCAGGTGCCGGGCCGGACAGACTCGGAGAGGCGGGCTGACTGCCCGGGACAGCGGCGGAACTCACGACGGCCTCGGACTTCACGGCCTCCGGCCATTTGCACAGCTCGGGGTTCACGTTCATAGGAGAGTTCATGTCTTGGAGAGATTTCAATGGGTCGCATGGTGCTGCCGAATAGTGGATCTGAAATGGTAAATAAATGTGTTACTCATTGCTCGGTGTGTCAGCTTTATAAAAGATACAGACATTGTTTATAACATTCTATTTTTCTGGATTGTAGTCAAATTTGTAATAAAATTCTAGTCAAGAAATTTTATACATCATTGTTTATAACGGAGAGGGCGTTTACCAGATGTACAAGATGTCCGTTTTAAGAGGCTAACATTGGGATCTCGAAAAACGTAGAGATACGAAGTCGGTTAAATTGGGGCAAAGTTGCCGCTTTAGTGGGCCATTTTAATCATGTTTTTGTTTTCTCGAAAAAATGTATAGATCACTAGATACGAGCAAAAAAATGAGTTTGGTCAATTTATTTTTTCGCTTATAATTTTCTTGTTTCAATTCATACAAGTTTCTAGTTTTCACATTCTATAAACACTTTTTTATGAGGAATTGACAGGGGTGTTCAAAATTTTTGAAGCTCGTACACTTTTCGAGATATTTATATTAGCTTTCAATTTTCATATGGGGCTCATAGTTGTCTTTAGTACTGTTAAATAGATATTTTTTTTCTTTCTAATGATATAAAACACATGCAATCCTATTACGCCTTTTCGATTTTATTCTGTCGCTTTATTATCTGACTCTCATTTATTTTCAAAACCTATAACCCCATATCAAAGTTTTGTAGAGTTAAAACAAACCAAATAACAGTATTAAACCAAAATATTTTGTTGACAAACGCGAAATATCCTAAAAATACTCATTTTTATGCCTAAAATTTTGATTTTTGGAAATAGTGTACATTAATAGATCTCGATGCGCTAATTACAAATTTTCAATCCGAATTTAATTATCTCTTTTCGTTCCTGAGATATTTGCTGTCAAAGTTGCATCTCAAAAAAGTCTGTTTTTTGGCTATATCTCTAAAATGGATAGAGATACAATCTCAGCGATTATACCAGTCGATTCTAAGGGAAAATTTACATAAAGAAATGTTTTCTTTGTATATACGTTCTTTGGAACGATTAGAAGATAAATAAGAAAATTGAGAAAACCTAAATTTCAAAATTTCTCCGAGGAACTTTTTGTCTCCAAAACTTTTGATTTTCTAGACTTAAGTAAATATCGATGCGCTGATTTCAAATTTTCAAACCGAACTGAATTATCTCTTACCGTTCTCGAGATATTCGTGTTCAAAGTTGAGTTTTGGTAATACCTAAAAAAACAGGTTATTTAGGTGTACCCCTTGAAGGGTTAGGTTTATGACTTCGGCGACCTCACCAATCGATTCTACGAGCAAAATTACATAAGCTTACCAATTTTTAGATTTTTATTCCAACGGATACAATTTTTAGAGCAAAAAAACGAAAATGGCAAAAATCGAGAAAAATCGTAAGGGGTGTATCAGGCAATTTTTTTAGATATTTGGCCATTTTCAGTTTTTTCCTTCTAGAAATTCTATCTATTGAGATAAAAATCTGAAAATTGGTACACTTATGTAATTTTGCCCGTAGAATCGATTGGTATAGTCGCCGAATTCGTAAACCTACACATTTAAAGGTTATACCTAAAAAACCTGATTTTTTAGGTATAATTTTGAACTCAAATATCTCGAGAACGGGAAGAGATAATTGAATTCTGTTTGAAAATTTGAAATTAGCGCATTGATATCTACGTAAGTCCAAAGTATGAAAAAATTTGGAGACAAAAAGTTTCGATCCAAAAAATTGAAATTTAGGTTTTTTCGTTTCTCTTATTTTGCATCTAATCGTTCCAAAGAACATATATGTGGATAAAACATTTCTTTATATAACTTTTCCCGTAGAATCGAATGGTAAAGTAGTTGAGATTGTATCTCTACTCATCTTTGAAATATGCTCAAAAAACACAATTTTTTGAGGTACAACTTTAAGAGCAAATATCTCCAAAACGAAAAGAGATAATTAACTTCTGTTTATAAATTTGGTACCAGCGTAACTAATCCTTTAAAAAATATTACAAACAAAATTTTGTGAAATTTTAAAATTTCCGACCTAAAAGTTCGATATTTTTAAATATTTTCGGGTTTACAGAAAAATACAGCATCAGCACCTTTGGGACTAACTGTCCAGTTTAATTCGTAAATTTAATTTCTTGTTGGTAAAGTCTATATATTTGGGGGCGCCAAAATTATACAAACAGGTATAACACGTGTTAATGTATTTAAATTTACATTTTTTATAGCAGGGAGGTTATACAATCTTTATAAAATATTCAAATTGAAATAACAAAATAAATTTAACTATTTAATCAAATCAATTACTTGTAGGCACAATCTTTACTCTCGGGAGAAGTTCATGGCCAACTTCATACTAGGTGGGAGAAATCACTACTTCTCTCACAAGTAAAGTAATATACTATTAAATTCAATAACCAGAGAATTTTGTTGATTGACAAAACATAATCCAATTACCGAAAAACTGAGATTAAAAACTCAGCAAGTACAACCTTACGAGATGACTATCCTCACTTCAATCTCACTTTATCTCAGCTCAGTTGTAACAGAAAGTACGGTCAAAGTAAGTGCGCCAACTGAGATTTTAGGTTTGTTCCTACAGCAGTACGAAACTGTCCGTGATTGTCAGGAGTCTGCGTAGTTGAATTATAGGTGTTCCAACAGCGGTTGTGGAATATCCGTGACTAGTCCCTTAGTAAAAATCCCCTGTTCCTACAGCACCGCATGACAGTTTGCTGACAGGCAGAAAAGTTTCTGTACTTTTCTCAAATTTGAAATCCACGCATGCGCATTCAAAATGGGGTATTCCAAGTTTTTTTCATTTTTTAATATGTTATTCTATGCATAAAAATATTAGACCCGTATTTTTTCTTTTCGCCGAAAGGTTTCAAACATGCCAGAAATAAATTTTTAAAGTTTCAATAAATTACACCCTAGATAATCGGTCGTGCGTGTGACGTCACAGGCACCGAGAATCAGCTGAGAACATCATTCATAGGTCTGAGTCAGAGGCGTGGCGCGTTCGAACAAGAGCCAATAGGCTGACGCGAATGCCTTCTTCGTCACAAGAAGGCTGATACTGAATTTTACGTACTCGATTCAAATGCATTACAATTTCATTTTGATATTATGATATTAAAAATCAGAAAAATAATGATTATATTCACTTTAATATTACTTATATATGGTAAACAATGATATCCAATAAGAATTTCTTTAAAAGCCGTAAGCTTGGAATACCCCATTGTACGCTGTAGAAATTGAAATTGAGAGAATAGCTGATAGATTTGATATTACTATAAGCAGTTTACATCGATTGATAAATTATGCCAGTAATTTATTACTTCAAATAATTAAGTGGCCAACTAAAGACGAAAAAAATAATACAGAGATGTATTTTCGTAAAAATAATTAAATTTTTACCTACCGTCCATATTATAATTTTAACCTATATATTTAAAGTTTGTTTGTTAAAAATGGCGCATGGTTCTTTTGACCATATATCTATTAGTAATTACTAATAGGTATATGCTTGTGACTACTGATCATGTGTTCCAACAAACAATCACCGACAGTTCAAAACAGTCCTTAACTTGCACATGCGCGTAATGAAGAAGTACGAAACTGTCAGGAACTCGTCAGGGATTTGCAGTAGGAACAAACCTTTTGTTGAAGATTGTATAATGGTGGGTTCCGCAAAAGCCCTTACCGTATGCTGTCCATGCCCAACACTCCCCCCACTCTCCCCGCTATCAGGGCTCCTCTGCGTGGGGCCCCACATGAGCACAGTCTGCCGGCCCTCCTGGCTGCTGCTGGTGACAGGCGAGAAGTGGTGCGTGGCTTGCTGCATCCCCAGGTGGTGTGGCGTGTGCGCCCCATGGGCCGGACTGCCCTGCATGTCCTCCAACTTGGGCGTCAGGATGCCCACCGGCGACGACACCTCCGACGGCGTCGACGACATGCCGTCCAGCGACGGCGGGTGCTTCTTCTTGCTGATGTCGATCTGAGGGGTCATCACCTGAAGATTAAGGTGTTATAATAGTGTGGTGATTAATGAGTGAGTTTAATATATCAATCATCGAAATTTGAGGTTAATAACACGCACAATATTGGTGTTAATATGTGATATATTTTTGTTAATTATTAAGAAAGTTTTTGTACCTTATACCCTGAGAATTTTGGAAATAATGTGTCAATTTTACATCTTGGAAGTAGAAAGTTTGGACTCTTAACTAAAATGTCTACATCTGAAAATAATTGAGATATTTAGGGTTTATCAGTTATTAAACACACCTCTTAAATAGAGGACTTAAAATGTTACATTTCAAGTATTTTAAATAAAGTACAACATTCTTAAACAGTTAATAAATTTTGAAAATATATGTTAATCAAATTGTAATTCATAGAAAATATAAGCTTAATAAAAATTTTCTAGAATCAAGTCTGGTAACCGTTTAAATGATTTAATTTGAGTTTTCGCAAAATAGTATACGAGATTGTGCAAAAAGTGCATAAACTGATTCTAACATGAGACCAAGTCTAATATAAAAATTTTCACACTTTGTGGTTAGTGACCGTTCTTAAATTACGTAAAGCAAAAATAGGACTCTAAATATTACCCTTCAGTAAATAATTATAATATTATTTACTCAATGATATTACATAACGCAGTATTTGACTTTCGTATTTTATATAAATGAATCCAATTTTTTTTACCCAAATATGAAAAGTAAGTTTACATAGTTATTTATGCAACTAGTATGAATAGTAAGTGTTTAACGCATGAGGCATAGCCGAATACGGAAATTATAGCACGAGATAAAAAAAAACACTTGTGTTGCATACCAAATTTTTCCTGCAACCTAAATATTAATAAAAATTAATTTCAAAAGTAAATTAAACCATTGATATAAGTGTTTATGTTACCAACACGTGTGTAACATAGTGTTTTTTATCTCGTCCTATAATTTTCGCATTCGGCTACGCCTCATGTAAACAACACTTGACTATAACACACGTACTTTAGACACTAGTTGCATAAATAACTATTTTGAACTATAATTTTTCATTACGTAACGCATACATAAACCCCTCTAACTCCTTGTAACGCCAGACGTTACGTAATTTAAGGACAGTCTCTAAATAAGTAATGGAGTTTTCTCTACTAATTTTGAAATAAAATTATTACACAAGTATTTTTTTATTCTAATAGTGAAGTAATAATTTGAAGATCAAACACCAGATCGTTTTTTTATGAACTAATAATGATGCAGATCAAAAATATAACTATTATATTAATAAAACTAGTTAAAATTAATGCTGGATGATAAACAAAATTTTGTATGTACCTCTGGTTGAAAGTAACTTTGCAAATGGCGACTAGTTGCAGCCCTCGCTTCGCTCGATCTGCAATCTCTAGCCTCGGTCTGCAAAGACATACTTTCAAAATTCAAACCTTGGTACATATACAAAAAACTATTTCTATCACGAGGACACGCACATTTTTTAAAATTTTAATTATTTATTTGTAAATAATGAACATTTTATAATAATTGTTATGTTGTTATACTTTATTTAGTTCTAAAATTTATTGCAAATGTAAATTTCTTTAAAAATAGTTCTTTCTGAAAAATTATTGTGAGAAATGATATTTCTCATAGTGCACATGCGCAGTGATAGCAGAAACAGTGAGAAATTATTTCTTACTCTTTAACAGTTTATAAAAAATAAATATGAATTAAGCTTTAAAAATAGAAAGTGCAAGTTTCTGTTGTCGTCAAAAAATATAATTCGGTTTTTTTTTTTAAAGAAGATTTATATAATTTTTAATGAATATACTTGTAGAATAATTAGGTAATACTGTTCATATCATCTCCAAACTTTATTTACTGAGTCGATAGGAATTTAGCCGTTAAAAGAGGCGTGGCTAACACGCCAGTTTCACACAGGAACATTTTGATAGTAGGTTTATATTGGCGGGAAATTCAAAAAGTTGGAATCAATTTTAAAACGTATGAAGTGTAAAAAAGTTCCTGTTTTTCAACTTTAAAAGGAGTTCTTTTTCCACATTTTTTAGCCGGTGAAATAATTCCTCCTTCAATTTAAAATTCAAGCAAATCAAATGTAACTCACAATACGAAGTCAAAAGTTAATGTAACATAAAAATTCAAGCAATAGAATTTCTCTCGACTCAGCGAATAGAGTATAGTTTATCAGGTTTACAAATTAATAATGTAAAAAGTCTTAAATTCCAAAAAGCAAAAATTTACTACCGTGCAATAACAGATTTGATTCTATTCAAATTTAATTTCGCTTTTTCGGTTACCAGTCCTGGTAATTAAAATTTACTGGCCAACTAAAATGTACCTCACATGCATAACTACAAACATCATCCCTACCTGTACAGGTTGAATGATTCCACTGCTGGGACTAACACTATAGGGCCAGTCGATCTTCCCGGCATTAGCCACCACGTAGCCCCTGGAGCCATCCACGTAGGGGTACTTGCCGCCCTCCACGACCTGCTGGCAGGGGTACAGCTTGTCCTCCACCCGGTAGCTGGGCGTGGCTGGGTCGTACGGCATCGTACACGACGCGAACCCGTTATAAGGGGTGGTCACTGTCGTGGAAGGGTAGTCCGGGTAGTACGAGCCTAGAGGGCGGTAGTTGTGGAAGAGGGGGTCCGTGCTTGTCAAGTACCTAGGGGAATAAAAAAGTTAGAAATTTTTTTTGTTTGTTTTTTTATAAGAATGCGTTCATATTTAAATCATAATAATGAAATAAGATAATAATTATAGTATACCGTTATTCCATCTAAATGAGTATTACATTTGTTTCCAGATAATTGCATTTTAACGTTATATAACAACATAACAATATTTATTTGGTTAAAGATTGGCGAAGCTGGGATTTGAACCCTAGATCTTACACTCCATGCAATTACTGCTTGTATTAAAATGGAAAATTTTCTTTTCAATCATATTATTTAAAAATTGTTTTGAGAAAAACGATTTTACATATACTTTTTTTTGACATAAACAACATATTTATAAGATGCACAGTCGAACAATATTGAAAACCAATAATATTTATTTTATTAAAAAAACTTTTCGATTTTTTGTCAAGTCCTCAAATTTTGGTCGTGTATTTAACTGAATCTGTAGAATAAAAAATCGGGTCAATCAATATCTTTCTTTATCCATTTTTGGGTGCTGTCATTTTTTTGGATTATCTCCGGAAGCAGGTATTTTTATGAGAAGTTATAAGAAAAAAGTTGTTTACAATAAATTTTAAGAGAGTTCACATTATTTTATTTATAAAAGTTCTAGTTTATGATTTGTGATAGGTTAATCATATTTTATAATACAAAATAATTCAGATTTTTATCAATAGATCCCATTCTGAATATTGATATATTTTACAATTATTTTCTATTTGGGACTCAATTGTGAATTTTGTAAGGAAAATTACTTGAAGAAAGCTTATTCAAATTACATTTTAGGGAGAGATAGTTTAATTTTTTTTCATTTTTTAATTTTCTTACAATTTTACAAGTACCAGATATTTTCAATAGATGTCAGACTCCAGTCTAAATCCACAAAAAAATTACATTCATTGGAACCTACTCTGTAAATCAGTGGTTAATTTTTAATCAGTTGCTCAAGTTTTTGACAAATAAAAATCAACATTACAAGTGATGTTTTGATATTTTCTCCAGTCCTATCTATTTTCATTGGAGAAAAAATTTAGCAACTGGTTAAAAAATAACCACTGAGTTACAGAATAGGGGAAATTATCAATTTGAAACTGTGTTGTAAATTTATTCTAAGATAATTTTGGAAACTAAATGTATGCAATAATAAAACTGTTTATTGCGCAACAAGTGTAGAAATTCATCATTTTCCACGACTTAGGAAGGAATCACACAATGTCAAAAATAGGTGATTCTAGAAGAGTGGTACAATTTGAGAAACGATTTCGTACACTTTAATTACTCTTGTGGAAAATACGCAACTTTGAAGCTTTATACTATATTAAAAAAGTATGAGAAACACAAATTCCAACTTACCTCTGATCATAGAGCCCATGTTGAAAACTCCCACTATGCCCCATATACCCCAACCCGTGCTCACTCCCAGTATACCCTGTATACCCGGTATACATGCTACACCCATCGCCGAGGTACTCCACGGAGGTCATGTTAACCCCGGGGGAGGTGACCACGCCGACCCCGACAGCGGCGGGGGCGGGCGTGGGCGTCGTGGCCGTGGCCGCCAGCTTGCGCTTGGTCCTGCAGGTGGACAGGAAGTCCCGCAGCTGCGTCTTGTAGCGCCGGTTCACTCGCGTGGGCGTGGACGGCAGCGGGTGGCTCGACGGCGACAGAGAGTCGGATTCCGTGAAGTAGGAATTCGGGAGGCCTGCGTCTAGGTACGAGACTTTGAAGTCCATGGTGCGTTTGCCTAAAAGGTCGCGGCCTTCTTCCTCCCTAGAAGAAAAGTAGAATATATTGTAGCGATAAGTTCGCTCGCTTCTATTGTTCTGTTTCCAGAGGGTTGACGAACATTTCAGAACTTAATTGTTCTACTATAAAAACCTCGAGCAGGAGATCGCGAGGACAATCTAATATTGATACGTGTAGTGATCGTTGGTGATATAAATATTGTGGAAATAAATAATGCGTAGTTTTAAGTGTTTAAACAAATAATCTTAGTGTTTAAGTTTTTATCAATCATTATTAATTGTAAAATAGTGTTTATGTAAATAAAATATTACAATATAATAAATAAAATCAATCTCAAATTGGTGACTAGCACATGATTATAAAGATATAACTATCAAGAAATAGTAACTTATTAATTACCAATCATTGTTTGCTTTACTAACTGGTAACTATCAAGTGAATATTAGTGTGATTTGAGCTTATCAAAAAATAATTCTTGTCTATTTTTTATAATTTCCAAAAGCGGACACATTTCAAGAAAAAGTTTTATGAGAAAACTAATTTGAAATTAAATTTTAATGGAGGTTTACTGGAAGCATTTGCTCGCTAGATGCTTCCGTTTCCGAGATTCAAAAGTTTTTTTATATTGATAATGGTTTATGATATTGCTAACAGATGGCAGACCTCAAACTACATATGTAAAGTCCTTGATATACACTATACAGGATGGAAATGAACTTAATGTCATAAATTTAAGGGTATGAGTAGTATGACACGTATAGGTTACGAAAGTAAATGAATTTTTTAAAAATTCGAAACACGAAAATTTGACTTTTCTTAAGGAAACTTTTTTTACTACTGTTTTAATTCATATTTTATTAATAATATGTTTATCAAAAATACATTCAAAATTAGTTACTCTGTTCAAGTTAAGTTAACAATAAAGGCTAGTACAGGGACTACGATTCCAACTCTGTGATTGGTAAAAATGCAAACCACACGAAAAAGGTATCATAGAAAAACAATAGTTTTATATTAAATTTTTGATATTTATTGTCACAATGATTTTGAAAAAATGCGCGAGAGAAACTTATTGCAAGTGGTAACTCCTTAATCATTTAAATGCGTGCCAATCTAAATTTCATATGTATGCATCTGGGTTAGAGATACTCCACTATCTCTAATCTGGATTAGTTCGACGCGACATCTACTCTCATCTTATCGTGAACAGAGTATAGGGATTTAAGTATTAAAAAAAATTGACAATCATTGTGGATTTCCGGGTGAATACTACTTTTTTAAATGTGTTATATTTGGGGAGAACTTACATGAGTGGTCGATGTGTGCTGATTACAAAATCAGGCTTGGAGTTTTTGTAAACTAATCTGGAACTAGTCTGCAACCACTGCCATTGGCCTTCTTTAGTTTGGAAGCGATATGCGATCATCCCACTAGCTCCAGTCTTCAAAACTGAAACATATAAACACACATTAGTTTTGAAAACACGTTTAGATTTAGAATTATAAGTTTTGGGCTTGAAACTTACGTTCTTGATGCGCTGAAGCAACGTAAGCTAAATCGTCGTAGTGCACCAGGTCATAGCCACCCATATTGGCTAGCTCTGCGTCGGAATAACCCAAAAGCATTTTCCCTCTGAAAGAAATAACTAATTATATACACACTACAAAATATTTCACACAAGAAAATTAAGTTTATATGAAGAACTAAGAGGGAAAGTATAGTATTTTCGCCTGGGGCGTACATGCTATTTTTTCATGACATTATGACCTAAGTACAACTAAAAACCAAGAGCGATGATTTGAAAAGTAAATAAATTGACATTTACTAATATTAAAATATTCAGTATTTACAAAATTCATTGACAATCGTAAGAAATAAACAATGTTGTTTAGGTGTAGGTGAAATATCTATTTTTGGTATGTTTTTGTATGCGGATGTAATTTTCTACTTCGAAATGGATATACAAGAACCAAATTATATTGTTGAAGGAGTTTATTTCACAAATTGTAATAATATAATTTAATTCTGTAATCAATAAATGTATGATTTTTTGTTAAAATTTCCATGAAATAGTATGTTACTTTAGGAAATCCAAAAAAATCTTGCCAGGAGTTAGATGGAAAGGATAATAGATATACAGGTTGTCCCAAATAACTTGTTGAGCATGAGGATCTCGAGCACAGTAAGAGATACGAGGTTGGTTTAATTAGACCAAAGTCTTTGTTTTCATAAAAAGCTTAGTACGATACAATGATTACTTTGGTAGATAAAAAACGTTTTTTTTTTAATTTTTTTTATTAAAATAAAAGGATTTTTTTTATAGAGTTAAACAGCAAAAAAAGTCCTTTTCAAAATTGTCACAACCTTCTATAAGGTCCACAAGAAAAATTAAAGTTGTCACCGATAATTTGAAAACAGTACACCATAAATTTTTTTTGACAACTCCCTTAAATTTATTATTAAAAATTTTCTGAAGAAGGTGCACACTAAAATCACTTAAATTTTTTAATTTTGTAAGTTATGAGCAAAAATTAAAAACTATAAAAATTACATTTTACATCGTTAAAATGGTCACTTTGGTCTAATTTATCCAATCTCGTATTACAGTTCTCAAGATCCCCATGTTTGGTTATTTGAATTATTTGGGATACCTATATACATTAGTTATCTTTTCTGTTAATAAAAAAGTTTGAAATAATATAAACAAATATAGTTTATTGTTACCTTTGGTCCATGGAGACGAGTGCCAAATCGAGTTTGTGTTTGCTCTTAAACATAACTTCCTTCTGTGGTATTTCCAGCAACGAGGGCGGTCCAAACGGCGTACAAATAGCAAACAAAGCTAGAGGAGGTTCTTCCGATTTCCTATTTTGTCCATGCAGAACTTTAACTCGTCCACGAATATCTAACCGCTGTAACAACCCACTTAACACCTTGCGGTCATCTCCTCACTCATAACTTACCAGGAAGCCCGAAGTGTTGTCCAGCAGACAGCGAAACCTGACGGTGAAGCTCCTCTCCAGCAGGTGGCAGTGGTCAGGCAGCAGCACATCCTGGAGGCCCATGTTGGCGGACTCTGGCGGCAGGAAGGAGTTCCACATGAGCTGTCGCTGCAGCTCCTCGCGGTCCTCGGAGTGGACTAGTTCGTACACGCTCTGGTGCACGATGTCCGACTGGTGGAACCCCAGGTAGCCCTCGATGGAGTGCGTGGCGAAGAACACCTCCCCGTCGCAGGTGAGGATCATGAGGAAGCCGTTCAGAGCTTGCAGGAACATCTCGCCGTCCAGCAACGTGTGGTCGAATGCGGTTAGGTCACGGGAGCGGTGTAAAGGGTCTTCTTTGTCTTTGTGCATCACCACTGAAAGAAGAAGATGTTAATTAGTGCATGGAATTATGAGAAAGTTATAGTTTAGAAATGTATCCTACTGCTTTTGACAGAGGATTATCACAGCTGGATTGTAACTGATATCAAGACTGTACCCAGGAGGGGAGAAGAGTTTTCGGAGTTCAAACCCCCTCCGAAACTAGTTTTTGTACTATAACTCTAATTTGAAACTATTGACAACAAATTCACTTTTTCTAAAATTAGTAATGTAGTAGTATGCTAAATGTTTAATAAAATATAATATAACAATTTCTTTTTTAACTTAAATGTGAATGTGCTCTGGTTTTAGTAGATCTATAATTAGAACAAACTCTTCCAAATGTTCTGATTTTAGTAGGTTAGGAATTAGAACACTCAGAAGTGTTTGTTTTAATTTTAGGTCTGCTGAAACCAGAGCATATTCTGAAACAGTTTTCTCTGAATTATGCTCTAGTCTCAGTGGGTCAGGAAATAGAGCATTTTGAAGTATTTGCTTTAATTCTAGATCTGCTGAAAGCAAAGCACATTCTGGAGTAGATTTGGCTACTCTAGATTGTGCTCTGGTTTCAGTAGGCCAAGAATTAGAGCAAACTCTTCAAAATGCTTGAATTCCAGACCCACTTAAACTAGAGCAGTTAAATTTGCTCCAGAATGCGCTCTGGTTTCCTCAGGCCAAAAATTGGAGCAAACATTTTAGAATGCTCTAATTCTTGACCCACTGGAACCAAAGCACAATCCCGAGCAGCTAAATGTACTCCAGAATGCGCCCTAGTTTCAGCAGGCCAAGAATTGGAACAAACATTTTAGAATGCTCTCATTCTTGACCCACTGAAATCAGAGCACAATCCAGAGCAACTAAATCTGCTCTAGAATGTGCTCTGATTTCAGCAGGCTAAGAATTAGAGCAAACATTTTAGAGTGCTCTAATTCTTGACCCACTGAAACCAGGGCAGCTAAATGTGCTCCGGTTCCAGCAGACCTAGAATTAACGCAAACACTTCTGAGTGCTCTAATTTCTGACCCACTGATACTAGAGCACAATCCAGAGCAGCTAAATCTTCCCCAGAATGTACTCTGGTTTCAGCAGGCCAAGAATTAGTGCACACGTGGAAGCGTGCTCCAATCCTCGGGCGACTGAACTAGATCACCTTCAGGGCATCAGATGCCCTGGAAGGCGGTCTACCCAGACCACCAGGCGGGACAGAGGCCCGAAGGCCCACTACCGCCCCGGCGTCCCGCAGAGTGGGACTGAGTGCTAGCGTCGCAGGATCTCTGGTATATCCTGAGACGCGCATTATTATCGGTCATCTGGATTCTTATTGGCTGATATTCAATCTGAAATTGTGGCTGTACTAGTGGGAATTTTTAAATGAAAATTTGTATACATAGGTAGTTTGATGCGAGGAATTCGCTGGATATACTTTTACGGGTATAACTTACACCCATTTTAGGGTAGTAGTCAGGTACTTAAAAATGGAAAGAGGTACAATAATTCTTTAAAATAATAATAATTCTGGGCTTTATTACTAATGTAAAAAATGATGCTCTAAGGGAAATGTCTTCTTGGAGGCTTTGCCTGTACAAACATTTGCCTTTCCTGAAAAAATAAACACAGGTTTGCAATGGTAATGAAAAATGGGTATAAAAAATTACTTCGGCATTTTTCATTTTATTTATTTACTTCAGCAATAAGAAGAAATTCTTCCAATTTAACATTTTATAATATTTTTTTATATTACTATTTTTAACTTTAATTATGTTTAAATATTAATTGTATGTTACACAAGAAAACTTGTTGAGGGTCACTGGAACCGATCGTCAGTTGTTCGTTGTAATCAGTTGGTTAATTTATCGTGATTGTGTTCATGTTTTATTTTATTGTTTAAACAATGTTATTGGTTTTATTTTATGATTAAAATATTATTAATTCATTAGTATTTGTTTTAAATATATTCGATTTATTGTAAATTCGTTAATTTTCTAATCGGTAAAATGTATAAGAAAGGACTTTTTGGTTATGTGTTATGTCATAAAAAAGTGATAGTGATTTTTAACTTAACGTAGATGAATGAAGAACTATAAAAAGTATGTTTATAGAATGTAAGTGAATCATTATAATTACAAATTTTAATATTTTGTTTATTTTTACAGGTGTAGTGCTTCAGTTGTTTCGGGAACTTAAAGGTGGGACTACAACTCAGCTGTTCCAAAGGTAAATAACTATTTTTATATAAAAGTATAAATAACATTTTATATTCGTACCAATAAAATTTATCTTTACTGGAGGACGATTAAAATAAATAGAACAGCATTCTCCTAAAAATTTAATGCAAGCATCATTAAGATCCAAAACGATTAGTCGTTTTCATGAATACGAAATTCCTAACCTATAAATCACTGGAGAACTTGGGCCCTTGTCAAACTTTGGTTTCGTGTGACGAACTTATTAAAATATTTGCGTCCTAATGCAAAGCTAATTAGCCCAACATCTAGATTATTAAGGGAATAACAAGACAATGAAAAATAGATGTTTTTACGTTTATCTTAATTGGAAGTTAAAATATCGTACACATTAATTCTGTTGATGGGGACGTAAATGAAGCAAATTCGATGTCTCGACGCGATCATATCTTCGATATTTTTTAATAATAGGGAATTGAATTGCTTCTAAAAAATACATTCCATTTACAAACTAGAATTCTTGTACTTGAAATACTGAGAAAATATAGATATCGTATTCTACATTCATAATGAACATTAATCATGAAATATTTATAAATTACATCAGTTGTTTAACCAAGAATATAAACTTAATAAAAGATCTATAAAAAATTTAGGCTGATAATTTTATAGTCGTATAATTCAAATATTTGTTCTCGTACTAAATACACATATAAAAAGACATTATTAATTTTTAGAAAATTGTGTTATTATACCCAAAATAGATAGATCTCTGTGTATTGGTTTCATATTTTAAAAGCGAATTTAATTTTCTCATTTCGTTTTTGAGATTTTCGTGATTTCAAAATTTGATATACATATTTGAAATGATTTGGAGATTTCATTTAAAAATGAATAGGTGTACTAACACAGTACTAATTTTATTAATACTACGATTTTTTACGAATCAATTTGTTTTCATATTATTCTCAAAACTGTGTTGTTTTTAAAATCAGTACATTTTGGATATCACTGGAAACAAGGTTGGTAGGATTTAATTCACTTGATTTAAATAATGACTCAAATCAACTGATTTTTTTTTAATAAAAATCATTAATTTTTATCAACGATAAAAAAAATACAAATTATAATAAAAAAAATAATTATTTGTTATAAAACTTGTTCTATATGTAATATCTTAAAATTAAATGATGTTTTATCATTTTAATTGCCATTTAACAGAATATAAATCATGATTTTTGCCAATCCTGATTGGAATTAACAGTGCATAACGGGATATCGGCTAAACCAAAAAACGATTAATTAATTAAATTATGTAGTAAAGTTTGTCAGTTAAAAATTAATTTTGTTTTCAATGAATACCTGGTGTTATTTAGAGAAATATTGGCGTATGATTGGCGGCTGGTTGGGGTAAATTGCGGTATACACTGGGCGATGGGTAATCGGTGCACGTGAGGCACTTAGCCCTCCCCGGCGCTGAGTCAGCGTGACTCAACACACATGTCACACATAATCGCAAATTAACCTGTCCTGCCGATCTCTATCTGCTCTTAATGGACGGGGATGCGAACCATTCAAGAAACAAACTCAAACTTCACTCCAAACTTCATGTAGAGTATCTAAAGTACGACATTTAGCAGTTTGTAGATCTTACTGGACTCTTAATATCAAAGAGGATATTTTCCATTCGCGAAACCTTCACGAAACAATCCTCTACTTCACTCGCTTCGTAACAAACTTCATGTAGACATAAATATGTAAAGTACGACATTTAGCAATTTGTAGATCTTATTGGATCTTTAGTGGAAGACGGGGATGCTTTTCATTCGCGAAACCTTCCTTTATTTCTTTCCCTTCTTTACAAAGTTCATGTAGACATAAATATATAAAGTACGCCATTTAGAAATTTGTAGATCTTATTGGATCTTTAGTGCAAGGGGGGATGTTTTCCATTTTCGAAATGAATTTGTTTCTTTGCTTAAATCAGTCCTTTAGTTCCTTACAAAGTTCATGTAGACTCTAAACATTTAAATATCCAATGTATACCATTTGGCAATTTGTAGATCTTATTCCACCTTTTGTGTAGGAGAGGGGATTCTTTCTTTGATTAAATTAGTCGTTTAGTTCCTTACAAAAATGTAATATGAACCCAGGACCCAAGACTCTCTAATGGCCGTTTGCACCAACATAACTTAAATTTTAAGCTTGGCTTAAATAGACAATATCGAATCGAAATAAAATGTCAAATTGCATGATTTAACATTACTGTCAAAAATTCGATTAGATTTTTTTTGTTTAAGTCTGGCTTAAAATTTAAGCCTTGTTGGTGCAAACGGGCATTAATGTTGTACCAACTGAGCAAAGCCCAATGAAGTACATGAATGGTTTAGAAGTTTCACCTAATTTTTCAAGTAAAAGTATCAAGTTTGTTACTCTGTTTATGCTTTGCTAAGGACCTAAATTATTTTGCTATTTTCCTGTTGGTTAATTCTCATAAGTAATTACACATGTGTGAGTATATATAAGTACGTATCAACCATAAATAACCATTACTGTTATAGAATGGCAAGTATACTTTGTAGTTGATATTTGCATTTGATATCATAACAACTCCAAATAATAACAACCGAAATTATAGAATCTCACTCAAGATAATGTTCATGATAACATGTTTGTTATTGTCAATATATTTTTTTAGTAGGATTGGTACATAAATGGTAGTAGTGAAAAAAAAATATTTGTACCATGGTTGAGAAGAGCATTATTGACCAGCGCCTTATGTCCCGCGATTGCTTTGCACTTCGGAATATAATTTGGCGCTAAGACAATTATGATGTTTTTCCCAACCGTGCTGTATAATATACCATTATTTTTTTCTTATAAGCTATCAGTCTAGTGCACAAAAAAGTTAACTCTAAATATGTGCAATTATTTTTGTGTTCAATACATCAAATAGTACCTATGAAACCTTAATTTTTTTGAAATAATTGTGAAACATTAAAAATACTGTTCGAATTTATATTAGAACGCATTATATGCTGAAACTTCTTGTGAAATACAAGTAAATTATATGCATATATAAATCATCTTCATCTTTTGCCTTTAATGCATGATTTATTAAAATGTATAAGATCATAAAAATGATGAAGCGCTATTTACATTTTTACATAAGAATAACAAAAATCGCAATGTTCTTATTACTATATCCATTCCCATTGAGTCTATCATCATTCACTTAGCTGCTATTAAATGTTCGATTAACTAAATCATCCACTTTGCTTTGCAAAACAACGAGTGTGAGTTTTATTTTGCCTGCTACTTAGTTTTAATAGCCGTGTAACATTGAACATTCAATCAGGGCTAAGCGATACGAGAGCAGCGGACAGCCATCGACACCTGCAGCTCAAAAGATTAACATGAGAATCAAACGGGGAGGGCTGCCATGATGCTCGGTAATACCAGCTTTCTCACCGATTGTTCTTCATGGCGCATTAACACTTGCATGTTTTTACCCTCAGGTGATTAGCGAATCTCAAAAGGTCGAAAATTGTACTCAAAATTCACTAATGGTCCTTAAATGTATAACACGAATATAAACCAGGGATGGGAATAAGCAGGAATTTTCACAAAAACCCAATTCATGTTTTCTTTTTTAAATCGGGTTTTGTTGGGTGTTACTAGAAACGTCAAAATATATGAGTTGTATACAGGTGTGCAACGAAATGCGGAACATAGGACTTTAACATGAGATTTCAAAAAAATATGGACACTCTGTCCCCTGATAAATTTAGAGCAAAACTACAAAATGTACAAAGTTGTTCAAAATTAAATTCTACGTCAGATAAGATCTTAATTGTTGCAACAGCACGTCTGCAGTACGAGATTTATTAAATATAAAATGTAATATTTTCATTAAAAATCAAACAGCCATGGAAATAAAAGAATATATCTATGTCAATTTTTTCAAGTATCACCCATTATAATTCTTATTGTCTATATTTTAATATTATCTAAGTTGAATTTATATTCTTTAATAATATACCAATATTACAAACCTATTACAATTATAACTTAAAAAAGTATTAAATACAAAGTACACATCAAATAAAACAAACTTTTAATGTATTTACGGGCGACACATGCATTTTTAAACTAATCTTAGACTATAACATAATTTAATAATTAATAACAAATTACATTATCTATAAGGACATTTTTTTTAACTGTCCTAATTGTCACATTGATATTTTCTTTTTTTTCCATGGCTGTCTGATTTTGAACGAAAATGTTACATTTTATATTTAATAAATCTGTGAAAACTGATTTCTCACACGCAACTTTGAAGCTTTATATAGTGTGCGTAAAGTGCCACTTTTTATGGTGGTCGTAGAAAAAATGTATTTTTATCTACTGTAGTATGCATACTGCACTGGACTTTTATCAAATTCTTGGCTGTAGTAGAGAGTGCATCAATTTGTAATATTTATAAAAAAATCCATATAAAGTATAAGTGAATAACAATAAAAAAATGAAATTAGTAATTATAATAGTATGTCTCTGTCAAAGTGCCCCGTGTGAATTTGCGCGGTCCGGCCCTGTAATTACTCCATCAGAGCATAATTCACCGCACATCAATACAAAGCCACCTTCCGGACACACACACTAACACACACACGGCCGCCCCGAATAGAAACAAAATTGTTAATATTTGCAGGAAATTAAGAGAAACATTAATCATCCCCGAGCAGTGGCGCGCGGCCGGAAACCGCCCGGGGGCACGGGGCGCTTGTCTTTTGTTTGTACGGGACCGCGACCTTCGGATCGACTATTGGAGGAAATAATTAACAGCGAATTAATGTGTTTGCTTTCGGCCAAAACCAACACACTACATTCCTACATTTCTCCCGCAAGTTCTTTAAATGTTTTTAATATTTATCACTCACGGTTTACCCATTATTGGGTGTATCTACTAAATCTGATGTACATATATCAGGTATCAGTAATATTTAAATTATAGAGATGTCACATATTGGACACTAACTGGCGTAGTGACTGCACAAATAGGTTATTTTTGTACGAGAAATAAATAGTATCTAAAGAATTTGAGATTTTTATCATTTTCTAATAGCTTATAATTATTTGCTACGTATTTTATAGTATTTTGCAAAGGTAATAAATCAAATAGCTTTTGCTATGTAAGTATATAATTAATTTTCTAACCCTAACCTAATCTTACCTAACTTAATCTAATCTAACCAATCGTAGAAAAAAGTTTTATTTTTAGTAAAAATCGTAAATATATAGCTAAAATTTTTCTACTTAGTATTTATTTATTATTACTATTGTATCGATTGCAAGGTCACGCAAGTATACAGTATATAGACAGGTTGAGACACGTATAGTTACCCTTTTTTGTACTGGCGCATCAAAGTTGCCAAAATATTCGAGAGTTCAATTGCTCAGGTATATAAACTCATACAGAAAAAACCACAGAGCTGGAACATTCACAGCAATATAATAAAAAATATTTAAATTTTTTTTTCAGATAATTCTAATCAGTTCATCATATTTGAATATAAGTCTTAAATATCAAATAATATATATTTTACATGTGTCGTCACAGACACATACATACACGGACATACAGACATCATGATAAAAATAGTAAAAAACTCAGCCTCGAGAAATTTGACCAAAAACAATACCTCCCTTATCTATATATTGATAGCCGGGATGTAAAAATTATAATATTGTTCAAATAAATTGTTGCATTTCCTAACATAATACGTAAAATAACAATAAAACTTTCCTTGCCTGTAATATTTACAGGGTGCGGAGTAAGAATCCCATATTTATTACGAATGTAAATCACGATCTGCATCGAATATTAAATCCACGACAATTTTTATTTTGAAGTCTGTGAAATTGTTGATTTATGAGTCATGCTCTATTGAAATACTCCTGAATACGTCCCTGTGCGCAGGAACCTGCATGCAACCTGCACTAGTCGCATACTAATATTTCATCGGCATTGCACTGCCAAATTAAACAACCAGAACTCTTCCGAATAACACATAAATCACATCTGCATAAAATATTTGCCCACAAACAAAATACGGATCGGGTATACACCATCACTAAAGTTTTATAAGTTATTACTAAACTTATGAAACTTCATAATTCTCAGAATGGATTTTAACAGTAATTTCTTGAAAGGAGGGTATTGTCCGAAATTTTCTGAATCTGTTTAAAAAATAATGGTCTTGAAAAAAGGTTATTGTCCGGAATGTCAAGGGCATAGTAATTATAATAGATTGTAAATAATTAATGGATAAATCAATATATTATTGTATATTTTCATATTTTATATGTGAAAGAATTACTGTAAGTTTTTATTCATCCAAATAATTTCTTGATTTTATTATTACGGCACATGTAGAAATACGTTTTACTTGCATTTATAAGATAATATCATAATTGATGTAACAGCAGGTCTATCGTACGAGATTTATTAAAATAAAATGTTAAATTTTCGTTAAAAATCAGACAGCCATGGAAATAAAAAAACTGCCACACAGATATTTTCTTTTATTTCCATGGCTGTTTGATTTTAATGAAAGTGTTACATTTTATATTTAAAATATGTCGTACTGCAAACGTGCTGTTGCATCAATTATGATTTTATCCATGTATATATTTCTTATGTTGAATTCTATAACTTATAAATATTTACATTTATTTTTAATGCAACAAATTTTTTCTAACATTGAAATAAAACGATGTTTACCTTATTAACCATAATGAGGTCTGGCACGATATTTCATTTGTAGCTTTATTCGATAGAATTAATGAAAAATAGTAGACCCGTATTTTTCATTTTCCCAAATTGACTTTTAATAATGAAAAAACTGCTATTAAAAATGAAGTCCTTCAAAACGAAGCTGAATTACCCCACTTCCCCTTTTATCCAGTAATGTATCACGGTTCTTACCCAACTTCACTTCATTTCAAAATTCAAATATAATGTTTTAACTACCAAACTGACAGAAAGAAAAATTTTGTACAAATATAGTGGCACACAAAAGTCTGACAATACTTTAGATCATAGACTGTTCACTTTACCAACTTACAAACGTGCCAAACCACAATATTTGGGATCTGGCATCCACACGTGGATAACTTCACACCAAAATCGACGGACGTCACAATTTTTGCGACTTTTTTTAGTATGATACTTTAAAACGATATTATATAACATAAAATATAAATAAGAAAGAATTATATCATATAGAGCAACAAATTAGACATTGTAGGTTCGATTTAAACAAAAAAGGTTCACATATTTTTTTTGCAAGACTTCATTGTAAGTTCGTCCCACATGTACATGTGATACTCTGATAATCATATTCTGGCCTTTGGTTGACAAATGGGGAGTTTATTTTCTTATCTACTTTTTCCCACATAAAAATTATTTTTGTGGTGTATTCTCCATGCCAGCTCCAAGTCCTATAAGAGATGGAATTTAGAGTAAGTAATTGGCGGTAAACAAAATAATTATGTCTGCGATAAAATTGTCACACCCAGTATTGGGTGATAAAATTTTTGTATTGCCTAAACGTTAGATGTTCTTTTAAACCTTATTTGAAAGTTATTTAAGTTATTTTTTTAATATTGTTTTAAATGTAACCTCCTTAAACTCTATGCCTGTGCAGTACTTGGAAAGTATATGCAACCCAGTCGCTCGTACTGTAGCCCCGGTAAACCGCTCGTCGTACCGTACAACTTTAATAATAAGCATATTTATTTGATCAATATTTCTCCGTTTTCGTTCCTTTCCTTATATATCGGATCGCCGAATACATATATACCGGCTAGCGCAGCATTCTTTGATCAATACAGTCAAAACAATCTAACCCCAAACAAATGTACCCACAGGGATTTCAACATTTTTATTTTCTACGATCGTTGGTCTAGTAAGAACACGACCTCAAGTTTGTTTAAATATTTTTTTTCTTATTTATTTTCAATGATTTCTGATAAACTGTGGTAAAAAAATTGGCACACCCAGTAATGGGGAATAATATTTGAATTTGAGTGTTACTTTTATATATCTTATATTTTTAATGACTGTGTTCTACTTAATTGCCATAAACTTTAAATTTCGTGGAATTACAATTAAATAAATTCCTTGAAATTAAATGGTATTTAGAACAACTTAAAAACTATCTTTGTACAAATGTTTACGACCTTATTTATTTTTTAATGGGTGATATTACAGGTCAAAAACGTTTATTTTAGTTTTATATTAAAAGATACGTTTTAGTTTTCAAAAAAAGGCGGTAAATTAATATTAGTAGTAACCTGCAAACTATAACAAATTTCATTCATTTTTCTTATGTTTCTTAATTTATTTATCTATCAGGTCTAGTCCGTTTCCGTTATCATTTAATTGTGCACTGAGCAATATTCTCAACAAGTTATTAGTAAAAGATAATCGATGAGCTATCGACATTCTAAGAATTATCTAAGTTGACATGATGCTTATTTATAAGAAAAAAAAAACAAAAGCGATTTCCAAATATGTGATATCCTAATATCTCATCAATGTAATATTTAAATAAGACTGGTGATCAGGTTTCCATAGTTTTTTTCGAATTTCTCTTATAAATATTTAGCAATTTGTAACAGTTTTCACATCAATTCACTCTATTTAACTCAAATATTAATATGCCATATCATTTTCTTTAAAATACGTCGTCTTGGAAAATTCTTATTATTAAATGATAACGAACTACAACTGATAGATAAACAAATTAAAAAACTAAAGAATAATATAATGTGCAGGGTTGCAAAATAATATATTTTTTTTAAATAGAAATTTTTTATTTTCTTTGATTTAAATCGAATTATATCGAAAACGTGTATCATAAAATAATATTTATTATGAAAAAAACTATTATAAAGAATAACTAAGAAATTATAGAAACAATAAAAAATTACAGTAAAATCCATTTTAACAATACGGCTTATAGCGACAAACTGGTTATAACGTCGAAATACGCTATCGTTATTTTAATTTTATCATTTGCAGTGATTTCCTGTTTTAACTATGAAATTTACGTGTTTTTGTCGATATTGTTATAACCGGGTTTTATTGTAACACATTTCAAAGTAAATTAAAAAAAAATACACATCAGTGCAAAAAATTTCTGCGTTATAAATTCATAATAATGTTCTAGTAAAGTCGTTTTATCGACAAAGTAAAACAGATTTAGTAGTTCTTGAAATTATTGCCTCATAGTAACATTACCCACACACTTTTTCTCCAAGTTACTTAAATCCGGAATGTTAAATAACAATTGCAGAATAAATGAATTAAATTACATTTTTTAAGTCATTGATTTAAATCAATGCAATCCTCAGTATTTGTTAATTCACTGGTTACTTCAACTTTTTCTAATAAACTATTATAAAAATTTTATAATGTAAATAAAAAGACTGTAAACACCCTGTATAGCAAACTTAATATTTTTGCTAATTTTGCATTCATAGCCTACGTACATGTGTTGTTTAAATAAAAAACATTTGTATACTTATCAAGCATCAAAGTTGGCTGCGTTCACAGCTGATGACGTCACGGTGCATAAGGGTAGGTGCCACGTGGTGGCAGCACTGGACGGAAATGGAGAACGGGTACCGGAAATTACGTTATCAGGGGAGGGAAGTAAAGAAAAATCAGATTTGTCAATAAAAAATACATAAAAAGTATTATTTTACCTGGAATACATTGTGAGAATTGCTTTTGTTTCATTTTACTTGCATTTTATTGTGGGTTATGCATAATTTTGAATTGATTAGAATTTTTTATTAATTTTTTACATGGAGTGCATAGTCCAAATGATAAAAATATCGGTTCTAGTTTTGAGAACCATCTAATCAGATTTTATTTTGTGCACTCTCTAAACCAGTTTGAGTACCCAAAGGGTTTAAATTAATAAGTTACGTGTTATAAATGTATATTTTATTTTATTGTTGGAAGTGTGTACAACTTATATTTAGTTTTAATTTTGTTATTTTTTTTTACTTATAAATAATTTAACTCAAATATGTGTTAATCCATTTTAATCATATTTTTATTATCAGTCCGTTAACAATAATAAAAATAAATAAGGTGGGATTAAGAGGAGATTAAAGTGTACTGTAAATTTGAAATGTAGTACACAATAAATAAAATTATCTTGTGAATAATAACTTCATTTAGAACGATTTGCATGACTTATCTGAATTAGAAAGAGGCGTGAAAATGTACATATTTATTGCTTCAACAATTTCCCATTCAGAACTCACGAATGGAATTCTAAACACTGAAATACATATTTGTAGATACTGTGTAGTTATTTTAATTTATATATTAAAAAATTATAAAAGTGTATAGCTATATTTATGGATAAAATAGTTAATCATATATTATGGGAATAAACTAAGGTTTTATTCTCGAGAACCGAAGGCATTTACATTAAATTCAAATAGTTTAATTTATATTTGCTTAATTCTTTATTGACATCAGAAGAATCAAGTTTCTAATGATTTGTTTTGTAAAAGTTATGGTCAGTATCCCAATCTAATTTTTATAATAATATCGTTTTTAGAAATATAGGTTATCAATTAAAATTTGTCAATTATAGATGGATTTTAGTAACTTTATTCTTAGGTTATCTAGTTTTAGAGTGACATTTAGGGCGGTATTACAATTTTCTATTGTACAAGTTATTTCTTATTGGTTGATTCTACATAATTTTTATAAAACTTTTTTTTTTACTTTTACTCGTCTTAAAAGAAGTCACTTTTACGATTATGATGTTTGAAGAAAAAATAAATTGTCGCCTTTTTAAAATAGTTGAAGTAAATACATATTTGGAGATGATTATTATCATTTCTAAATGATACAGAGGAAGATTTGTGGTGATATTTGACAACCTACAAGTAAAATACTTAGATTACGCTTGCGTAAAACATTTATTGAAGTATGGCTATATTAATTTAATACTTATCTGTATTAAATTTGGGTTACATGGAGCAGAAACATTAAAGTTAATATTTTTTATTTTATAATGTAGTAATTTTTTTCAGATTTTTAACTTTCATCTCAATCTTCTACTGGACATCAAATCTTTTTGAACTGAAATAAATAAATACATATTTTAGTTAAATACTAAAAAAAATATTATAACCATACTTCAATGAATGCTTTGCGCATGCGTGTAATCAAAGTATTTGACTTCTAGATTCTGAAATATCACCACATAACTTCTCCTGTATCATTTATAAATTCTGATAATCATATACAAATATTGCTAATGCCAGTAGTCTTGTGGAATTATATTTGAAACTAAATAATATACTTAATTGTTTTTACGAATTGGGAATGGAGTTAGTTTGACATTTAAGGATGTTAACAATTTTTTTTGAATCTATGGTTTTTGGTGTACACGTGGGATTATTATTACTTATTAAAGACGAGTGTGATATATCTGACGTTGTGTTTATGAATACATATTGTTGTAAACAAGTTGTGTTCTGGCGGCAGCTGTTGCAAAGTGTGTACCCCAGTTAATTAATTTTAGTATAATTAGTGGTTAGTGAGGGCGGGCAGATACTGTGTTGTTTTGCGCCAAGCAAACGTGCACCACTCGTTAATCACTACGTCAGGCCCGTACCGGGAAATTTACAATCACTAATATCAATATTTGCTATCATTATTTTTATCTCTATCCAAATTTACTAATTAGCAATCTACTTCAAATAAATATTTGTAATTTTATGTAAAGAAATAATTATCAACAAATTTTATGAAATTCGTTCAGGTTGTTCCATAACAAATTGTTCTAGCATATATATTACTAACGTAATGATCATCGAACTGAAATAGTTATTTATGCAACTATTGTGAAAAGTAAGTGGTTTTAGTCGAGTGTTGTCAAATGTCATAAAAGTGGCATATTATGTGAGATCAATATCAGCGAATAAAAAATAAGTAAATATCACTATAAAAAAATATTTTTTAAATCATTTACATTTGAAGAAAAAATAATGTGCCATTCAAGTAAAGGCCGTTTTACACTACCTATAAATTGTACAAGATCTTGCACCATTTTTTGTACAATTTAAATTGGCTGGTATCAAACAGCAAATTGGTTGAAATATTGTACACGATCGTAAATGTGTTGAAAAAAGTTTAAATGTAAATTAATTTCTGGTTAATTGTGCTTGTCACATTGACATATTCAGGAAAGTATGCAGAATATAACAATTTTTGGTACAAGATATTGTACTACTTCTTGTACTGTATATTGTCCCATATATAGGCTAGTCTAAAACGGTCTAATATACAATAATGTCAATGCGTAATAATAATAATAAGCTATGATGATATGACTGACATTTATTTATTGATATAGTAAGATTTTGTATTTTAAAGAACCGAAATTATTTATTATACCTATCAAATTTTATTAACAAATACCTGATACTCTTCAATAAATTTTATAGGTAAAAAACAGCAGGCAATATATAAAAGATATTTCCAATAGTCATTTAAATATTTGAATTTCATTTTCTTGGTATGATATTTGATTTGACTATCTACATTTATTGAAGCTATATACATATTTGCTTGCAAATATTGATAACAAAATGTTTTATATGTAACTAAAAAAATGTGAAATCTGTGACATACTCAGTAATTGGTAATAAATTTAAGTAAATGTTTAGTTTTGTAAAAATTGTGTTGTATTGTTAGTTATAAATTGGTGTAATTATAAAATTTGAAATTACAAATATTTTTGCACTTGTGGCGTAGCCATCCATGAACTAATCTTGTAATATTTAAATCAATGCAAAGTTAAATTCAAATAGACTTCATTAAAAATACATTTTTCCACCTTCTCATGATAAAATTTCAGGTTTATCGTGTTTACAAGGAATTATTTATGTATACAATTATTCTTTACAAGAGGAATCTTAATAAAAATCTCTGTGCATCAGCCTACAGTGCCCTACACATAAATAAAGAGTTATTATATACAATTAAAAAAGAAATATAGCACAAATTAAATCAAAAAGCAATTAATATTTGCTGGTATCAAACAAAATGTAAAAAGTAGCGTGAGAGCAGGGACGTACTTAGGCAGATTAAGGCGAGATTTATTACTTGTGGGTTCATGACGCTGTTTACACGTTACACACACAGGACCGTAATCAACCTGTTTGTTATGATTTATTTCACTTTTCACACGATACAGTGCTTTAAATAAATTTTAATCGATATAAAAATAATATTGAAACATTCTAAAGCAACTAAGTAGGTTAAATATTAAAATCATGTCAGACTATAAATAAGTCAGGAAAAATTTAAACTGGAGTAAATCTTGGGACTGATAATTAGAGTAACTTTAGTGTCAATAAATAGAATAAATAATAATATATTAGTACAAAAATGTGATATAATATACAGGGCAGGAATTAGAAGAAATAAGTAGAATAATTATCAAAAAATAGTCTCAATTTGGAATAAATAAAAAAGAAAAGATCTCGAGAAAGAATGGAAAATAATATATAGTTGAGGAATTAAATAACTAGAGTAAATATTGAGATCATCCACAATTTTTTATACAGGGTGTTCCACAACTTAGGACAAAAAATTAATGGGTATATCCTGTAGGACGTATCCTGTAGGACGTACAGCACTAAAATGCAAGTAAAATTTGTCTTGAAACAAATAATTAAGATACTTAAGTTTTTGTTCCATCTAGTAAAGAATGTTGTGCTACAGATGATGCTGATGGCAATTTAATATTCCATTTGTTTCATTCAGTATTTTACTTGAATTTTGGTAAATAAAGTCTCAAATACCATAGCTTTATTAATCTTTACCCAAATAAAAATTTCGCTGCCAGAGATGACAAAATCTTTGATTTATTTAAAAAAATCAAAAATCATTGATTTTTTCAAATCAAATAAATTATGATAGTTTTTATTTTTTGATGTGTAAATTTTTGATTTTTTAATGTTTAAAGATATCTAAGTGATACAGTACAGCATTATTTTATTTTATAAATAAAAATGAAATCTGTATTTTAAAACAAAAACTATTCATCTGAATAAAACTAGGAAGAGTAAAAAAGAAATTTTACTTTTTGTTATACATTTGAATGCTTATTTTTTTTCTTTTACTGATTATAACAATTAAAAAATACCATTTAATTTTAAGGTATTTTTAAATACAGAATTTAGTTTTGTAGCAAATAAATACATTTTCATTATAAATTTTACTTTTTTTACCCTGATCGTTACTATAAGATGTAAGCTGGCTTACAACTTACACCACTAAAACGCAAGTAAAACTTGTCATGAAACAAATATCTTGGGTACTTGAGGTTTTGTTCTATCTATAGAATGCTGTGCTACAGATGATGACAACATAATACTAGATAGGAATTGGATATGTTTGAGTGTTATTTTGACTTGTATTTTGGTGGTAAATGCATTTGACCTCCCGGACAGAGTTGGCGGTCGATAGAAAGTAATTAATTTCCCGTGGCTGGGAGTATTTTCATCAATCAATCACAGTGGCCGTGGTGGTGGCAGCGTGCCTAGTGCCTAGCGCTGCCACCATTCCACACAAGCTGAATAAACAGATTGAGAAGGGCAGGACACGCCCTGAGCCCTGGGTACCCGCCAAGGGAGACCAAAGCACCATTTTGTATGCTAAGGGGAAGGGTGGATAAGATTAAAACGACATTTAGTGGAAGGACAATTATTTTTCCCGAAATTTTTTAGTCAGTGTCAGTGTTGTATGACTTATTTACATTGAAATTGGTATGGTAATTGGGTAGATTATCATATTGGAGATAGATAGTCTTGCAGAATATAATACACTTCAATTTATCTCTACATTACTAAAGTATTGCCGCAAGACGAAATGAGACGAGATAACTATCTATCTCGATATATTCAGACAAGATCATATAAGACCCAAAACGAAACAAGACAGAGTATCTCGTCTCGAATATATCTCGTTTTGTCTAGGCCTAGGTCTAGGTCAAAGGCCACACACTAATAAAAATTTTCAATTGACTGAACTCATATTTGTTCTCTCGATATGGATGAATAAAATGAACTGAAAAATTCTGGAAGCCAGAATTAAATAGGCAACATTTTGTCAATAAATTGTATCCGTACTAAGTGTGCATAGTGTACAGGCTAATTTAAATTAAATTGTTGTGGAAATAGGACACTTCATTTATATTTCTATATATTAGGCTCCAAAGTACACTCTTCACATTAGCTGAGAGTACCGTATGATGCATTTAAATTAAAATAGTTATGGAAATAGAGTAGATAAAATTCATTTATATTTTCAACAGAATATTAGACCTTGAGGTCCTCTTTCTATATTAGCTAAGAGTGCTCAGCAAAGGCTTGGAGGAATTAAATAATAATGATATTTAAATTCGGTACGAAGCTAATTAAAATTTGCTCAACGAGCAATATGGCTAATATGGTGTTAATTTTATTATTATTAAAAGATATGTATATATACAGCTGTATATGAGAAAAAGCGAACCAAATCTGTTTCATGTCATCTATAACATATCATTTTAGTCCTTAGTAGAATTAGCTTTTTCAAAAGACTACGAAATTGCACATTAAATTGTAATACCAAAATAGTCTGTAGAATTAAATACAGAGTAAAAGATTATAAAAATTTAGTTCGCAATTCAATTTAACTATCTAGTAACTAACCGATTGATTAAATATCGTTTAGAAAACCGGACAATACTCATTCATGACAATCTATTTCATCATATAGAATATTAATTATTATAAAACTTTTATGTGAAGAGAATTTTTCTATTCATTATAATAAAAAAGTTAAGGCGATTTTGGTGTTCTTTGATACACCCTGTACATGTTTCAAAATATTACGATAAAATGAAGACAATAGAAATTATAAATAATGATGTCCAGTTTTGCAATAGATGTCGACAGTAGTTTCGTTAAATATAATTCACTATACTAAGACTTCGGAAATGAAGGTTTTATGTTTATGTAAAGTAATTATGCACTACTACGTTTGTTAATAGTTAATAGTAAATAGATTCTACAAGACGTAGTGAGTTTATAAAATTTGTATTAAAACAGATTGGTACACCTGTAATACGGGTAATAAAATGTATGATATATTTATCTATCCATAATTAATAATTATTTTATTCCAACTATACATAATCCAGGATAACTATAAGTACTACGATTAGTACTTAGTAACGACATAGTAGACCAATTTCGTTATCGTCTACGTTAACGTTAGCGTTGAGCGTACGGCCGCTAAGATCAGCCTCGATGATGGGGAAACTTTTTCTTGTTTTATTCAAATTTTATGATGTATAATTAGGATTTGCATTTACATTTAATTGTCTGTTGTAAATAGGGCTTTAAAAATATTGGAAAACGCATTATGGAGGGCTGTAATTACGAGAAAAAACCACGGAACGAAAAATGAAATTTCCGTAAGCTATCAGACACATTCCCATTTGTGTTATTACTTGGCGTTAGGGTACAAATTATACATGCATCATAATAGATTTGATTTTTATTTCCATATGTCTACCGTATATTCAGCATGAATTTACAAATCATTAAGACGAGTACATTGTCGAGGGATATACAACAACGCTTTCATTTTAATCTATTCTTTAATAAATAAATAACCTGTAGAATTGACTTTATTTATGTATATTTGCAAACAGGGTTCAAATAAATTATGATTTTTTTTTAATTCTTAAAGATATCTAAGTGTTACTGAACTTTTCAGTTGTTTTACAAGCAATATAAATATTTTATTTCATAAACGAAAACGAAATCTGTAAAAAACCAAAACGTTTCATCTGAATAAATCTAGGAAGAGTAACTAAGAATTTTTTTTTTAATTACACTTTTAAATACTTATATTTTTTCCTGTTATACAACAAATAAGTGAAAGAATGTCATTTAATTTTAAGATATTATTATATACAGAACATATCTTGGTTGTTATAAATAGTTTTGTAGCAAATAACTAAATTCTTATTGTAATTTGTATTTTTATTTAAAAAATCAGTTGATTTAAATCAAATGATTTAAATAAGGCCATTTTTGTTTTCAAATTTTATTTAAAATAAAAAGAACAATAATACATCATTTAATAAACGATAAATAATAATAAAGTTTTGCAAAAAATGCAAAACAAGAAAAGACAAGAGCTACAAATTGCAAAGCAAGACAAGGCAAGAAATTGTCTTGCAAGAAAAGTGCAAGAATTATAAGATTTTCTACAATTCTTGTATCCTTGCATTTTTTTGTATTTGTCAATGATTGTGAAAATAATGAAGTATATATTTTTTCTATCTCAGGAAAGAGAAGAGATAATTAAATTCTGTTTGAATATTTGAAATCAGCATAAATTGAATCTGTTGTTTTCCAATTATTGTTTCACCAAAAAATTAATTGAATCGGGGTATCAGCAAATGTTAGTTATATTAGTATTTTCCAAATATAATTGTGTTATGCTACAAAATATCAAATTTTATTTCTTTAAAATAAAATTTTAATAGCTTTTGAAACATTAATGCCCACATTCATAAAACGTTCGTTATAGTTTGTCAAAAAATTTATCGAAGCTTTATAATTAAACATTTTATGAATACGGGTTAGAAATAAATGAAAGACAATATAAAGTTTTATAAAATTAATAAATTTGAAATAGTAATTTAAATGTTAATAATAATAATAATAATAATAAATCTTTATTTCCGTTGACACAAATACAAGTATGTGTATGGAAGAAGTCAGAACATAATAAAAATAAATTACAAATATTTTATAAGTTTAGGAATTCCGAAATATTATAAAAATTATTTTGCAGTAGGAACATTTTTAACTTATTTTTAAAAACATTAACACTTGTAGCTGATTTGATTGCTGCAGGTAGTTTATTAAATATTACCGGACCAAAACGATCAGGACAATATTTAACAATATTCAATCTTGAATTGGATATATAAAATTCATTTTTATTTCTTGTATTATATTTATGTTTATCCAAAACTAGAGAAAAGGAACTTTTTTTCATAAATATGTAAAGGCAGGATTCTAAAATGTAGATGTCCGTTAATGTTAAAATATTATATTTTTTAAAAAGTGCTCTACATGTAGTGTTGCGTCCAACTCCTGCCAAGCAGCGGACAATTCTCTTTTGGCTTATGAACACATCGCGACTAGAATGAGAGATACCCCAGAAACAAATTCCATACCGGAGTTTAGATTCCACATAGGCACGGTAAAACATTAATAATTGATTTATATTTAAATAATTATTTAAATGACGTATCTGGTAACACACAGAGCTTAATCTACTTATTAGTTCCTTGCAATGTGTATTCCAGTTTAAGTTTTCGTGAACTGTCACTCCTAAAACTTTGGCTGTTTCATCACTGGGCTTTAATTTATCTCCAAAAAGAATTTCAATTTGATTAAAATTGATATTTTGGTGCATATGGAAATGGAGAATTTTTGTTTTATTGTCATTCAGGTACAGTTTGTTTTCTGTAAACCAAGAACTTAATGATTTAATATTAGTATTACATACATTCATAAGATCATTTCTATTATTACTAGAAATGATTAGTGAAGTGTCGTCGGCATACATAACAGGAATACAGTCCTTCGTTAAAGCAGATGTTAAATCGTTGATATATATTATAAATAAAATAGGGGCCAGGACTGTGCCTTGTGGTAAACCAATATTTATATCAATTAAATATGAATTCCTTGTTTTACTCCCTGAAGAGTCATCTGTATATTTGAGTGAAACAAACTGACGTCTCTGAGCAAGAAAACTGGAAATCCATTGAAGAGCTACTCCACGAACACCAATGCATTCGAGCTTGAATAAAAGTCTAGAATGGTCCACACAGTCAAACGCTTTGCTGAGGTCACAGAAAATACCTACTGGATATTCACCTTTATCTAAAAAATTCATTATATTATTATATAAACAGTGTATTGCATCAGTGGTTGATCTTTTTGGTCTGAAGCCAAACTGATTATCATTGATAATGCAGTTTTTGCTTAAGAATTTTTCAAGTCTATTCAAATAACAATATTCCAGAATTTTGGAGAAGCCAGAGGTAAGAGCCACAGGCCTGTAATTATCTAATATTGATTTATCACCCTTCTTATGCACCGGAATTACTTTATTTAACTTTAAGTTTTCAGGGAAGGTTCCAGATATGAAGGATATGTTAATGATATGAGTTAAGGGCACTGTAATCAGGTTTGCAACCTTTTTAATCAAAAAACTAGGTACTTCATCTGGACCAGCTGAATTTTTGTTTTTAAGCTTAGATATTATAATAGTGTAAACTTCCTCTTCACAAAAAGGATATAAAAATAAATTACCGTTGCTTGTAGCGATATTTCTGCAACCTACAACATTAGTATCTGACTGTGTTATTTGTTTTCGAATATTAACAGGTGCATCTCTGAAGAAATTATTAAATAGATCAGCTACTATTTCCGGATCATCATTCAGAATATTATTATGTAATATTTTAATATTATCGTTTACCATACCTTTATTTTTAGAATTAATAACACTCCAGGCACTCTTTGTCATATTATCAGATAAAATAATTTTATTTTGATAATAGTTCTTTTTACACTCAGCTACCAAAAGAGAATGTCTTTGTTTTGCCTTTTTGTATATAGATGTTAATTCTGGATATTTGCTTTTTAGTAAGAAAAGGGTTTTTAAATTTAAACTTGATTTTTTTACTTCAGCATTCACCCAGCATTTTTTAGTATTCTTACAAACAGTTTTTTGTTCCGGAAAATATTTATTAAAAAGATATATAAAAGTATTAAAGAAACATTTGAAGGCTTCATTGGCTGACGATTTGGATAAGACATCTGACCATGATTCCTTTTCCAGTTCTGAATAAAAATAATGCAAATTATCGCTGTTAAATATTCTCCTGTATTGGACGGAACTAGAAGAGACCAAATTTGTCACATTGGAATTCATTAACACAATATTATGGTCGGATATAAAGTTCTTTCGCACTGTGAAATTACAGGAATTAATATTTGTGTAACAATGGTCTAGAATATTATTTCCTCTCGTAGCAATATTAACAATATTAGTTGCATTATATGTAGCTAATAGTTGAGAAACGTAAAAATACTCATAGCAATCACGTTTTGGGTCTATGTTAAAATCCCCGCAGATTAATAACTTAAAATCAGACTTATAAAACAAATCTAAAACACAAGCAATTTTTTCACAGAATACTCTATAATCAGAGCATGGTGATCGGTATACAGTTATAATTAAAAGAGGACTAGAAGAATCTGGCTTCCATAGAGCAACACATGCTTCAAACTGTTTCTCAACACAAAAACTTGATATGTCCATTACTTCAATTTGTGTGTAGATGCTACTGTGGCACCAGATTCCGACACCCCCACCCTTATAAGTAGTTCTGCAAAAATTGGATATACAAATAAATTGGTCAAAGTTTATAACATTCACATTATCATGGTTACACCATGTTTCGGTCAAGCAAAGAAATTTTAGGTTAATTAAATTATATAAATATTCAGTGAAAATGAGATTCACTTTGTCAAAAGTTAGTGCTTGACAGTTCAGTATAAAGAAGTCCCAATTTGTATCAACTGCATCATTTGTTCTATTTGTTACCCGAGATTTTTGCGTTGATTTCTCAGAAGAAAAAACTTGTTCACATGGGTGCCGGTAGGCCATAAGGACGGGTCCATGGCTTTGGTACGATTTGAATCACTCACAGTTACCTTAAATGAGGAATAAAAGTTTGGGTACTTCGATTCAAGTTTTTCGCAAATGACCTCTGGAAAAGTAGGTATTAAGTAATTTCTGAGATCTTCCACCGTAGTATTCGGGTGTAGTTTATACACATGAAGAAGTGCTGGTTGTATTTCGGCAGCTTTTAGGGATGTTGAAACATTTGGATCCAGATTACCGATCACCGCAGTAGAGCCAGAACGGCGGTTTTTAACATGTTTATTATTTGTATTATAGTTTGTTCCTACATTGCCTGAGTCATCTAGAATCTTTTTATCCATACACATAATTTTATTATCAACACTTTTATCTGTGTCAGAAGAAGTTCCATGTGCGAGGTTATTTGTTGTATGTTTATTTTTTTTGACAGAATTTTGCGCTGTCTTGTCTGCCGATAAATGAGTCGGTTTATTTTTGTTGCTTGAATTGATTGATTTATTGGTAGATGGCGATGGCTGTATTTTTTTATTGGTACATTTGTCTATTAAATCAATTTGTTGTTTTAACGATATAATTAGATCATTTTGATTGCTAATGACTAAATCTTTGGTAATTAAAAGCTCTTTTAGATATTTTATTTCCGTTTTTAGTGTACTAAAATTTTCTTCAGACGCACTCTTGAAGGTGGTGTCAAGGTCTTCAATGTCTTCTTGGAAACAACAGTTTATTGTATTTTCGTCAATAATTTTGATGTTTTTTAATAATTTAGCACAACTCTTGTGGGCCATGACACCACAAGTTATACACTTTACACCAGTTAGTGCAGTTTGTTTGCACTTTATACAATTATTCTGAGCACAGATATTAGACTGTACATTACCTGCCGCCATCATAGGTTGACACCCAAACAGTTAACGACTTGTTTCTTTACTTTCCAGCTTTCCACCCTGTTATTAAAACTACCCTTATAAATCATAGAAACAATCAAATTTAATTAGAATATAAACTTGCATCATAAAGCCTAACTTCTGCATTCCTGAGTCCTTCGGCAGGAATAAAAGATAAGCAGGAATACATCCAGAGGCAGCAGGATATAAAAAGCGTATTAGCATAAATTGAAGCAATGAACATAGCTGGGCATAAATATCCGGCTCCGGGGCTCCGGGCTCCGGGCGCTCCGGCGGTCCGGTTAACCGCCCGGAGTCACGACAATCTAAAGCGCAGGCTACACTGCATTCATGCTAATTGGAGGGTTACTACCCCCCGACACGTACCGAGTTGGTCATTGTCTAACCTCCAAACTTATCCTAATTCATAAACCCTTAGGAGATATGTGTAAGTGTTATGATATATTTATACTGTATGAGTACAAAATAGTTACAGAAGCGACACTCTGTGTCGGTATCTCTGATGTTACCCTATTTGGTTCTATGACCTTGGAGCATTGTGTGGACCATTAAATTTAATAATAATAATAATAATAATAATAATAATATACTTTATTGATTCTAAAAACCAAAGGCGAGGTTCAGCCATAGGCTGTTCTTCCACCTAACCTAACCATACAAATATATACAAAAAAATATGCCAAAATGATATACTGATAATACAAGAACCTCGACAAGAACACAAACATATCAAAAAATATCAAAAACATCCAAAATAATTGAAAGATACACAGGTCACAGAATTAAAGCAACAAACATTGAAATGTACATATAGATAGTAATAACTGGACAATAAATTTTTTGGCTGATTTACGCTCCACATTTAAATGTTTGTTTGAATGATACAATAATTTTTAGAATGTAAAAATACTAAAATTATAAATTTATCAATATAATAAAAGCAAATTAGATGAAATAAATAGGTACAAAATTATATTTTGTCAACATTTTTATTAAATAAAATGTCTGTATTTTGAAAGTTCATCAATAAGCACAATTTTCTATCTCTTTCGTTTTGATTAGATTTAAAATTCATATTACTTATTTCACAACAAAATATTCTTTCTTACATAGAATTTTCTTAATAATCTTAGTGGAGAATTCCACTTCGTCTCTTGCCGAAACCTCGTGGGAAATTAGAGATTTTCTGTACTTGTTACACAATATAATTTATTCAAACATTGTCCGGTCGTAAAATTTGTGACAAAATATCTATAGAAGGTTGACAACAAAATGTTACTAGAATAAATTGTTACTCTCAAAAAGCTCTTATCACTTGTAAAACTTAATGCACTACAATTGTAGCTGAGAGTGTACCTCATAGATTATTTTATTTGAGAAGTAAAAAGTAAAGAATAGTTTTATTGACTCAAATAAATATATATTTTGGAGTGCAAATTTGTTTTTTTCCCAGATATCCACCTACTGGGCACTCTATCTGGAATGGAGAGTGCACTACAGGTGCTATTTCATACAAAACTTTGGAAAGTTTAATAATATTTGTTACATTATAAAATATGAATGCTATGGTGAGATCATTAATTCCAACTATTGTAGTCTCCATGCCAGCTAAAGTTTGGTAATCATCCTATACGGTATAACCATTACTAATATCTGTCATAAAGCTGTTACACCCAGCAATGGGTAATACGTCGTGAATGATACTGTTTCTAAATTTCATCCTGTTCTTAACAACATAATCATTGGTAAAATATTCTAAGACCGCAATAATCATGTACTTCTGTCCGTTTCCTTAATGAACTTAAGATTTATTGCTAAATTTGCATGCTACCCGACATCATTTTTAGGTTATGTTCTAATTTAGGCTCCAACGCAATTTCGGAATTACAGTGTTTCGGATAAACAGAAAACAGATATGAAATCATAAATTCCCATATTGGTTGTTTATATTCTAATTGTATATGTACTAGAAAATTACTAGTTTGGAACTATCTGGTTATTTTTGGTCCATGTATTTAAAATTGGTAATGATCTTCAATATGAATTGCGTAACGAACTATATTTAGATATTTTATTATGACCAGCATTACATGCATGTATTTTAGTACATGTGGCAACATAAATTCGGACAAATCTTTCTACAGATGGTTACCCATTCAAGTATTAACTACAGTCATCCTTGCTTGACTTTACAAACCTTATACCTTGTTATAAAAACATAGCTTATACTATAATCTTTATTTTATAAGAACTAAGTGTAGTGAAGATAAAAGCAGTTTGACCTAATTTCTTGAATGATAATATTGGGGTAAAAGTAAAACCAAAATAAAACTGATCCTATTTTCACCACACTTCGTTCTTATAAAAAATAGACTACAGATCTATAAATTTAAAAGTGACTAGCATTGCATGAGTGTATACTACTACATGTGGTAACATACCTTTCAAGCGAATATAATTTTGTTTATGCTTACATTTTAGTTCATATAAATATTGTAGAATGTTACTGTAATATTAAGGTAGGTGTTAAAATCAATTTAAAATAATTGCTAATAATATTTCGCCCATGGTAAGGTTACTTTAATTTACCAAACAATTATTTATATAAACTTTTACTACAACTTATAACAAGGATTATTATTAGTAACATTTAGATATATCTTGAGCATACGCGAGCCAAAATTCCCATGTAATTATTATAATTATTAGTATTACTAACAAGTAAGTTTTTATCTGAGACCTCCAGCGATCTGAAGATAAGTAAAGAAATAATTACTTGTATAAACAAACTCAAGGTACGCCCTTTCACCAGAAATAAACAATATGTTGAAGTTAGACAATTATATTCATTATATTTGTGGAATATTTAAAAAAAAATTAAAATTTAATAGTCGAAATAGTTAATAATCAACTGTTAAATAATATGTACGTGTATTTATTTTATTTATGTTTGACGAAAAATTTTTGTAAAGTAATTTATATGATTTCTGTGATAATATTTTAAGATCATTTATCACCCTGATCATGACTGACTTACAGTCGAAACGTTGGTTTTATTAGTGGATTTTATTAAATGACTGCATCTCCAAAAAATACCTTCTATTATTAACATTCAGACGATAAAACCAAACCTATTTTTTAATATTGTTAATTTTGAGAATGATCTTTCTGCGGTGCAATTTATTATCATGAAAGCAAGATAAATTCTCAAGATGACTTCTACGTTTGGAAAAGGATCATGAATTTTTTTTCTATAATTATATTATACAAAAAATATTCTCGACTAAAAACACTATTATTTTCTTCTATTAAAAATTAAGTCATTCCATTTATACATTAGTAAAATTAAAACTTAAAAGTCCATAAATTTTGGTGTTTTTCGGGTTGGCTCTTTCTTATTTTCCAGTAATGTAAATTGTTGACAAAATTGTTAACTTGGTGGAATATGACTTCCACGTTTGGAAAAGGATCCTACACTTCCATTATTAAATTATATAAAAAGTATTATTTTTCTTCTATTAAAAATTAAGTCATTCCATTGCACATTAGTAACGTTACACGTACATAAATGTTGGTGTTTTCCGGGTTGGCTCTTTCTTATTTTCCAGTAATGTAAATTGTCGACGAAATTATTAACTTGAAGGGGAGCTCTTTAAATCCGGACCTGGTAAACTATGTGCCTTTGGTAAGGAATAGATTTTTGTTTTTGAATGTGTAGGAAAGACAAAGAATGTAGTAGCAGGCGTGATGTGGTGAAAGATAGTGGTTTGAAGCACGACTCAAACTAACGACTCGGCTACTGTCTTGTAACGAGACAACCAGATCGCTGCACCATTGCACTAATGCACAAGCTTCCTACATAGATATATCCACATATAAACCACTACTGACAACCACTAACACTTCTCTGCCACTATCATTAACTCATTCATTGTAAACAATATAAATATGTATATGGCATATACAGTTTCCATCAGGGTTGTCTAATTTAAATGGGTGACATTGGGCTAGTTTTGTCTTGCCATCTCTTGGTTGCTCCCCAGAAGCTTAATACAAATAATAATTTAGTTGGCCTTAATTTTTTCATTTGATTTCTTGTTAATAAATTTAGTACGATTGACAAAATTGACGTCAAAATATATATGGTGAGAAATATGTAGCAACAAATCTTTCTTTGCACGTTTTTGAGTGAGAATAGTTATTTTTATCACTAGTCCAGAAACTGAACATTTACGAGTGCGAGTCAATATAAATATATACATGGCATCATCATATTCACATTCAGTATAGTTAGTTTAGTTCCAATCAGGGTGACATTGGGCTCGTTTTGTACTGCCATCTCTTGGTTGTTCCCCAGAAGCCTAATAAAAATAATAATTTAGTTGGCCTTAATTTTTATATACATAACATTTGATTTCTTATTAATAAATTTAGTACGACTGAAAAAATTGACAACGTCAAATGTATTTGGTGAGAAATATGTATATAGCAACAACACTTTCTTTGCACGTTTTTGAGCGATAGTAGTTATTTGTTTACTAGTCCAGAAACTGAACATTTGCGAGTGCGAGTTTATTTTGACATGTTAAATCGATTTAAGAGGATTCCCGGTGTCTATTGGTAAAATACATGCTAACCATTTTTCTTTTTATTCAAAAACCAGAAAAGAAACTAATATGAAATAAATTCATATGAATTCTACAAATATAGATGCATCCGCCTATGTCAAATATATTTTAAAATTTACAATAGAATCGCGAAAAAAAATTATTAAATATCAGACATAAATGTACTACTTTATTGTAATGTCTAACGGTTATCTAAAGTATTTTTTCGCTAAATAAGAGACATAGACTTGTAGAATAAAGATCTATAAATCAATATTTCTAATCAGAAATCTATTTGAATTAACCATTCTTCTTAAAACAGAAAAATTGTAACATACAAATTTCTTGCATTTTTCTCAAGTTTTACTTTTTGGGGTAATGTTCTCCCACTCAATTTTCCTATTGTACGGGTGGGTGGAAGAAAGACAGAAACTTAAGTACACATGTATTGAAAAGAGTCGACCGAAAAATGATCTGTGATTCTTGTACAGTGGAGGAACTTGTGAACGTTGTCGATACTAGAAACACAAAATATGAAGTTAGAATTTCTAGCTTCACCGGGAATCCTCTTAAGCAAAAAAACCGGGTGTGCCAATTTGGTTTTTGTTGTAGAGACTCTAGCTGTCCTGAAGAGTGCACCTTAAATGGCCAGAGAAAAGACCACGAATCCGATACTATTTTAATTTTTAAATTCATAATTTGAAATGTAAATAATCACTGGCCTTTTCCTCATATTTACCATGCATTTACATTGGTATGTACATTATGTTAATGTTGGAATGGGAGCTGGGGTGCCCCAGTGGGAAATTGTTCGGGACGTCACTGGCGAAGCAATAAATAAGCCGGTGTTCGCACGAGCTAATGAGCGCTCACTGCGGACAGCCCTGGATTTATGGACACCCTGGAAAGGGTTACAGCTTGAATTCGAACTTATTATACGCGAGGTATTATATGAGAGGTATTATCCCTAAATTTCCTAATCCAAATACCGACTATTTTTCATAGAATTCAATAAATAAATAAGACCTCGACAGGTAATGAGATTAAGAAATATTTACGTTATCAATGCGGTAAGTTGCATTTTACAGCACAACTCGATGTCAGAGATTTGAAAGTAAAAGAAATGAACTTGATGAGAACCATATATTATATATAGATTGTATATATTTTTTTGCGAAACTGCAATGATATCAATTGGGACTATAATGTCAGGCTTTTTAAAAGCGATTTTATACAAAAATAGTAAATAGAATACGGGCTAATATGTTTGTAAGTTTTAATTTGATTTGTAAACAAATAGTTAAACCAACATATTTCTTTAAATTTATCGTTTATTAAATAAAGGTACAAATGATATAGACATTTTTTTCATATTTATCCCTAGTTCGAAGAAATTGTATAAATTTTTAGAGATATTTCTGAAATTGTCTATAATTGTCGATCATTTTTCTTCTACAAACTTTACTTTATCAAATGAAGAAGTGAAAACAATGACAAAAAATGCATCTATAGCTGGGGTGGAGAGGGTACCACAGTATCAATTTCCACTGATGATAATTTGACAACTGTTGGACTTGAAATCAGCATTTTATACGACCCCGTTTTAAATAATGAATTTAGCAATTTCCTGATTTTAATTAGACATGCAGGTCATATCTCTGTCTTTGTCTACGACACATGAACTTGACATGTGTGAACACACGCAACACGCACCACCGGCCGTGAATTTAACTCTACTCAATACGGAAACGCGGTACTCAATGAAACTCACGTGCACTCATTTTTAACTACATTGTATTTTGTTTAATTACTTGTAATTTATATTACGTTTTACACACATATATTTAATACTTAAGCATAAATACTAATCTTAGATTTAGATCAAATTTTATTCAAAGTTTATTTAACCTAGAACATGTATTAATTTTTTAAATATTCTGATGTACAATAACCGTTAAAATATTTTAGGAATTTGATTCCTTTTACAGGAAATGAAAAGGTCAATGCTTTTTAACTATTTCCTAAATTTAATATGGAATATAATAACACATCACATAAATATATTGCATTGTCATATTGGTATCTACAAACAGAAAGAATATTTAATAAGTGACAGTACCATGCATTATACCATTGCAAGTTACTAACTACTGTTTCCAAACTATAAAATTTTAATATTTGTCATCAGCAAAATTTATTTATTACCAATTGTTGGGTATGTCAGATTTGCTTTATACCATATTGGGAATGCTTATATCGAAAAGATTACCACACTTTAGCTAGTACGGAGAGTGTACTACCAGGGACCAATTTATGTAATAAATACTCAGTGAAGTATATTACCTTCATTTTAATTTACATTGTCCAAAAAACCCAAGTCCAGTAATAAGACAGGGGACCTAAAAATTAAAATTGAGAAAATTAAAAATTCTCTTATTGTATTTTACTAAATGTCAGAAATAATGTAACTTAACCAAAACTAACTTAACCTAACCTCATATAAACTACCTAACTTAACCTAACCTAATGTTAGGTTAGATTAGATTAGGTAAAGTTAGGTTAGATTTGAGACGAAAGAGGAAGATTAATTTAATATAAAATCCATTATTATATTTGTATATAATACACTATGGAATAATTAATATCTCTTTTTATCAATCAATGATAATACTATTAGCTTTGACATTTCTTTATTTGGGAAATCAGACAGTTTCATCCAAAAAGATGATGTCATCAATCCTCTTTTTCATTTTGACGTTTTGAATCACATTCTTACAATTTATGACGTAAGAATTAACTAGTGAAAACAAACCTTACTTGTTTATTCAAGCGAGATTCAAACCCACGACACTTTGGTTTCGAGCTCTTATACTTAGTCTAATTATATCTGCAATCTTTCCAATATTAAAGTAAACAGCTATATAAAATAAATAAAATATTACTCTTGCTGTGTTCACCAATCCGCTTTATTTTTATTTTTTAATGACTTATTTATAAAATACAAAGTGTTTATTGGGCACTCTTATCTGACGTGGGGAGTGCATCTCATACTTTATTTTTTGTAAAAAATAATAAGGAATATGACTGCGTCGTTATTAGAAGTGGATGAACTAGATTATGTATCTCATTCTCATATGAATATTCCCCATAATAAAGTTCCTGAATCCGAATGGGAATGGGAATCGAGTACAAAGTATTTATCGGGAACTCTTAACTGGCGTGGTGAGTAAACCTCATGGTTTATTTTTTGTAAAAAATAATAAAGAATATGACTCCATCGTTATTCGAAGTGTATATCTACTAGATTACGTATCTCATTCACATATGAATATTCCCCATAATAAAGTTCCCGAATCCGACTGGGAAAGGGAATAGTAATTTCGCAAGGCTCGGCTGCCCCCTCCCCGGCCGTCCGCCATTATCGACTGACGCCGCCTCTACGCGTCGCGGCGCCGTCGTCCTGGCAACCGCAAGCGGTGCCGGACGCAGATCAACCAACCCGGACAAATGGAAATTGAATGCGCGACGCTCGCCCCCCGGCGTCGCGCCCCAGCGTCGGATCGATTCGGCAGGGCGCCCGCTCTGCCCATCACCGGGAATGGGGGACGCTATTCTGATTGCTAAACACTACAGAAACAGAAATACCACAGAAATAGAAACACAACTAGTCCTATATCGGTATAGAGAAATGGTGAAAATGTCTGGTTGTTGTTGAAGATATAGTGCTAGTAAAATATATTTGAAAATCATTATAAAATAAGTCGATTGCCCCTTAAAAAGTTTTATGGGACTAGCGGAAAGGTTTTTGTGGGCAGGCACTTTTTTCTATCCTAGAGTGTATCCGAAATTTGTGTTTAAGATTATGTCTAATTATGGATTTTAAATTTAGATTACAATATTCTAATAACTTGAAAAGAGATTAAGGACGCTATTCTGCTTGTTAAACGCAACAGAAACAGAAATAACACTAGTCCTATATCGATATAGGAAAATGGCTAAAATGTTTGGTTATTGCTGAAGATATAGTTCTAGTAAAAGATATTTAAAAATCATTATAAAAAAAATAGTTTTATGGAACCTGGGAAAACGTTCCTGTAGGCAGGCATTTTTTTTCTGTCCTAGACTGTACCAGAAATTTGTGTTCAGATTATGTCTACTTATGTACTTTTAAATTTAGTTTAAAGTATTCTAATAATAATGAAATTTAAATGTAGTTGAGTATGTAACTTGAAAAGAGATTAAGAACGCTATTTTGATTGCTAAACACAACAGAAACAGAAATATCACTAGTTTTATATCGGTATAGGGAAATGGCTAAAATGTTCTGTTATCGCTGAAAATATATATTCCTAGTACAAGATATTTGAGAATCATTATAAAATAAGTCGATTGCCCCTTAAAAAGTTTTATGGGACATGTAGAAAGGTTTCTGTACACAGGCACTTTTTTCTGTCCCAGACCGTATCCGAAATTTGTGTCTAATTATATGTAGGTATTTTTAAATCTAGATTAAAGTATTCTAATAATAATGCATTTTAAATGTAGTTGAATATGTAACTTGAAATGAGATTAAAATATTACGAGATTAAAGAAATACAAAGTTAATGGAAATTTTCGTTTAGAGGTACAAGCTAGAATCAATATTTATACATTTTTCTCTTTAAATGATACCTTCGATTTGAAATAATTTACCACGCCTTACTAATAAGCTACCCAGTCCTCCGTAAAAGGTTGTATACTTTGCATAAGTCATTCTCATATATCTCACGAGGAATCTACCATATCCTAATTTTGGAAAAACAATCCAGGCCTCAGTCAAACAAGAAAATTCATTTCTCCAGCTAAGATAAACGCCAAGGAGCTACTAGCTCTTAGCAAAAAAGGACCTTAGAATAATGACAAAAGTCTTCACTGGTCATTGTCCTTTAAAATACCATTTGTACAAAATGGATAAAGCTGAAAATGACATCTGTCGACTTTGAAGAGGATGAAGAATCACTGTGTGAATTCTCATCCAGAACCACACAGAGACACAATCATCTAGGTAAGAGGTATCTTACGGCAGATGAGATCAAGAACTTTTCTCCTGGAGCTATAATTGGCTACATCAGAAAACTGGAACTGTTTCCGGAAAACTAAGTACAAGTATATGATTTCCGAACCACTCGGACACGTGGAATGTGGTGTGTGCGATCAGCTGAGAGTTACGTGCCGGGATGGCGTGCGGCCGGAGCCATTGAGCAGTGAGCATTCGTCGCAGCGGCCGCACGACACCAGACTACTTGCGTGCACCACCTACACACCATTCACCACGTCCACTACTATTCCACACATACCACCATTCGGCATTAATGCTGCAATCCGCAATCACCGACTTTCTAATACGGAAAAAAATAATAGTAGCGAAAATGTAAAATAGTCCAAATGTTACTTAAAGTTAGATCGCAAAAAGTGCATGTGACAATTCAATGGACATTCGATCGAAATGTAGCTTTTAAGTTTTTATAGTTATATACGTACGAAATTTGAATCCCAACGTGTAGCGGATGACTTTTATTTGTCCATAAACATAAATCTCTTTCGATACGAAATATGTACTATGTTTTCCGCACTACTAATATCAAATGGAATGTAATTTTTAATTATAAGACAACATGCCAAAAACAAAGTTGTATTGCATTGGTAGCCTATTGTTTTTGTGTAAACAACGTAAGCAAGTAGCAAATAAATAATAATGTCAAATGGAGCTTCATTCAGAAAATTCTTTACTAAATTTTGCTAACAGCTAGTAAAACTTAAGTACATTAATGTCCTGGTAAGGATAGATATGAAAACGAATACAAGTTATTACAAATCTGGATATATTTTGACATTTTCTTTACCGCCCAGAGGGCGTTTTTCTCTACAGTTATACGTAAAAGGTTTTTAAACTTCATCAATCTATATTTTTTTTAAGTTGACAATTCTATAGACAATATTAGCTCTCCTTCTGATTTTCATAGTCGTTTATTACCAAATAACTAGTACAGGGCCTCAGAAACTAACAATTAGCATCACAGTAAAATTGTAATATTATTGTCATAGTACTTTTCATTTAAAATGGGCAGAGGTGGCTCACTAGTTTACTCGTTCCGAGCAGAATGTGAGATCTAAGGTTTAAATCCCAGTTTCATAGATTGTTATCCAAATAAAAATAATGCTGTGACCCAGTAGTTCGAAATCCATAATACCTAATAGAACTGTAATTGTAGATCTTTTTTAAAAGTAAATGAAACATGTCAATAAACATTTTTCTCGAAATATAATCAAATTTAAGGGACGTTGTTATTTTACGTCGATGTGAATCGACTTAAAACTTTCTTCAGATCCAACTTATTTTAAGAGTTTTAATTTCAGTCGTATATAGCCAAACTTCACATTTGCAGATAACATTACTAATATTGTTTCTTCATTTGCACTGACGGAAATATCAAATCCATTATAAATTGTATTATAAATCAGCTATTTATCTTTCTACAACATTAACAGTTTTTATTCGTGACAATTCTGCTCCAAATCAAGCAAATCTGTATAATGTCTAAATATAGGTATGACATGCCTTTGTACTCCAAATTTATTTATTATTATTTTTTAAATTTAAACACCATGCCTATCTAAGGAACGAGGTTACTATTAAGACCGTGTACCTGTTGGGATTGTACCTGCTTTTATTATTTAGTAACAATAGTTAATCTGATTTTATTACACCTGACAGGCATTGGAAATTGACTTTATCTGTAATAATATAATATTTGTTAAGAAGATGTAATCTCCTTGACTTTGTAAGAAGGGTATTATTGCACTTTGGAAATTCACGTAATCCCTAGTAATTGGAAATTGGTGGTAGTTGAAATCCTGTTAAGTGTATTGGTGTAAGCTGGGGGTCGCATACACTAGTATTTTCACGGTCACTACCCCTGCAACCCCTGTGACTCACTTGAGTAATACCGGTCGCGGTACGCACCACCAACATGCAGACCTGTACTCATATATTTTATGAGGAATATGTTTTTTCACCTATTTCTGATTACCTTTTTTTTATTAAATGACGAATGGTAGCATTTATGTCAAAAGATGAATTTTTTTTGTTTCCTTATAAGATTTAAGATCTAAATGCAAGATACCTACAACTTATAGCGAGTTTGGGAATCAAAGAATTCCGATCAAATCGTAGCACATTAAATTATGCAAATTAAATTTCTAGAAAATAAGTTATTCTCCACTTGAATATATCGATAAATACTATAGTATCCACCCGAAATTTCGGTTTCGTTTTTGATTTTGGCTAGTTTTGTCCAAAAATGCAAGTTTCGGTCGAAGTTTCGATTTCGACTAAAAATTGTCATGAAACAACTATTTAAAGATACTTTAGTCCCTCTTCCATATAGCAATGTTATGATATAGATGATGTTCATGATAATTTAATAGTACATATTAACTCCACTTGTTTTATTCGTCATTTTACTTATATTTAGATAAAAAAGGCTCAAATCCTAAAGCTTATTTATCCAAATAAAAATTAAACTGAGTTCTACTGATTTTAAACCTACTATAAGATGAAAGCCTGTACGTCCCTTGAAGAGGCTGTAGGCTGACAACCTACACCACTACAATACATGTAAAACTTGCTTTTTATGAAAAAAATACTTTAGGTTCGGTGTTTCACCGAAGTTTCGGTTCTGTTTTCGAAACTAAGTGTTCGTATCGTGTTTGGCGCTTTCTGGTTTTGTTTTGTACATTATTTCATTTTTCATTCTTTCGAATATATGATTATTATTTTATTATCATTATTCCGATGCTATTAGTACAAATGTGCCAAGTGCAAGATGAGGGAAAATCTTATTAATTTAATTTGTAGAATCAAGACAACGACTTATTATACAATTAAGAAAAAAAAGTAACGTTATTTTAAAAGAATCAACATACATATAAAAGATGTTAGTTAGTAACAAATACTTCCTGAAAAGACTACTTATTTGATTGTGATTATTTGTGATATATATCCTCACAAATAGATAACTAAAGTCTTTATTTCTTTAGTAAAGATTGTGGCTCGTATTTCGAACTTACTTTTGAGTACTTTTGTTAAAAGTGACATTTGGTCTCCGAAAATAATAATGTAAAATCAGGCTTCGTAAAAGTGATGATACGAGCCATTATATGTACAAAAATAAAGTGATTTTCTAATAAAATGAAAGTAAAAAATACTAGATTCTGTTTTTAATAAAAGTTTAACTTAATTACATAAGTTTCTGTTTCGGTTACGACTTCAGCTGAAACTAGAGCTCAGAATACGGGCCAATATCTCTACAAAAATAATGTGATTTTCTAATAAATTGACGGTTAGAAAAACAATAGATTTCCATCTTTAAAAAAGTTCAACTTAACTGGTATAAGTTTATGTTTCGGTTTCATTTTCGGCCGAAACTAGAATAAGAGCCGAATATTCGGTTACGGTTTTGGTTCAAGCTGCAAACTGTGTTTCGGTCGGCCATTAATATATATACCATGTAAGAAGCAGTGCTTACCTGGCATGAACAATATACCACAGAAGTCATTTTATGTATGATATAAGATGGTATGGAATTTGAATTCGCCAGTGTATAATTGTGGTGGACCCGGCCCTGCGCGCAATCACAGGTCCGGCCTAGGGGGCGGGGGTGCTGGGGTGAAGTTCGCGGATCGCGTGACCTGCCCGCGTAGCGCCTCACGCGATCCTAAACGTATTTAGTCTGTGCCAAACCAACTGCTCCCTGCCAGAGACAACAATGCCAATGACAATTCTGCTTCATTACACTACCCATTTGCGTGGGACTTACCCACATATACATACTCTCACTACAGCGGCAAATAAGGATAATCTCTACAAAAGCTTATTGCATCCGTAAAATCACTTTGATAGTAATATTTCATGGTGTAAATTTTACATTATTAGAAAAATCACAAAAAAAATCTTTATAGTTCTTCTCCTATAGAGAACGACCTATGCGAAAGACGTATTTTCGACGTATAGGTCGTCTAGAATTCATTTGGACAATGACTTTTAAATCCCCCTATTAATAGTAAAAGAACATATGTCTCTAAAAGTTGAAAATTGCTAGAAATTATTTAAATACGCAAAAACTTTATTGGGGTTTCGAAAGATCGTAGTGGCAAGTAGTTATAGGATTGTTTCAAGCAATTTTCAACTTTCATAGGCATATACAGCCAGATTCATAAACCAGGATTAGCTCTTAAACAGGTCAAAATATGTGAAATTTAAGCTGAATTCGACATTTTCAAACTAAGTTTAAGCTAATCCTGTTTTTTGAATCTGGCTGATAATATATATTGAAAAGAGATGATATATGCAGTGGTTAGGATTAGTATTAATACGGAGTATTTAACAGTCAATGTCCAAATGAATTTTGGATGGCGTATACCCCTCGTTGAGTACTATACCAATGTTGTACTTGATGTAGTACCATATTGAAAACCCAACGTCACAGATTCGGAATCCACTATAAATTGTAAGTCCCTTGCAGAGATTGCAATATATCAACCTACACCAAAGAAATGCAAGTTAAATGTCTATAAACAGATCTTGATTTCATCTACTCTTTTCCTAAATGGAATGATGAGATATTACAATAGATTGTATGTATCTAATAAAATATTTAACCATGAAAAGATGTCATTATAACCAAAATCTGTTTACAAAGCAAATTTGGAACTCACTAGAAGCATTAGATTGGTTGCAGAGGCTTTAGGCTGATGACTTACACCACCAATATGCCAGTTAAAAAGACTGGAAAAAATTGTAATCCTCTTTTTGATTACATCTGTACTATGTTCCTCAATGAAATAATGGATATTATTATTACTATATTCTTTATGTCCCTTATATACTACGGTGCAAAGTTTTCATTAGTACTGAAAACGATTTACATATTGCGAAAAAAAAAGAAAAATAATTAGTACGTTTCTTTTACAAGTTAGTAATGCTTAATAAACATCTTTTACTATACAAAATGTCATTATTGCCGAAACCTGCGATGAAGCAGATTGTCACACTTTCAGCAATGCGAAACAATTCATGTGTATGTATTTTGATATTTAAATCGTAAGAGTCCAATTTAAAGTAATTGAGTTCTCATTAAATGTTCGGCACGGTCCATGAGCAAAGTGTGTGAGCGCTTTTTCGCTTTTAATTTGGAGAACATTGGCGCATCGAACCGAAACCAAGGGCCAATTGTCTACTCGATTCAGAAACCACACACCATGAAATTTCATACAGACCGAGTAATACCACTTAGGGATGCATTTTATACCGTTTTATTTCTACTTTATAATTGAAACATTATTCTGTTTTCTATTTTTATCTACCTATCATTCTCAATATATAAATAAATAGTAATAAAAGAGACGAAGAATATAGTTAGTAGGAAAGGAAGTAGAAAAACATTTAGATGGCTGAAATTACATTAATAGTTGTGTTTTAGTTGGGTCAAAGAACATTTGTTTGGCTTTTAAATATGTGAAATAATATATGGTATCCACAACGATAACCACAATGGATTAACGGACGTAGAAAATGGAAGATTCGTACAGAATTTTCTTGGTATACTTATAAATGACGTTCTAGTTTATATTGAAAATAAAATGCACAATAATAATCTGCTTAGGAGAAAATTAATTATCGGTATTTCTAATGCACTTACCTACCAAACTACTTGATGTTAATATGTACAAAATTCTGATAAAGAGAAAAATAGTCGGTATTTCTAAGCCTATTATAAGATTAAGTGACAACTTTATGACATTTTAGGAAAACAGTATCTCTTGAGTAGTTATTGAAATTTGCTTTTAATAAAACTTATTATATTTCACAATAAAAATAATTTTTTACTTATAACATTTTTAAAAAGCCTTCGAATACGGCCCTCTAGAAAGAGCATTCTGTTAAATTTTTTGTTACCAATAAAAAAAAAATATGGAACTCTGTTTTATTGAAAGTATTAAATATTTTAATAAATAAAATATTTAGCTACAGTTTAAGATTTAAATTTGATAACGATTAAATAATATTATCCAACACCGTGTAATTATAACGATATAAGTATGCTGTTTTTAGATAAATAAAGTAGGTCATAAGTCACTAGTGAGCTAAACATATTAGCTCACTGTTTTTTGGTTCGTATCATAGCAACAACGTTATAAAACCTTCTCTACACTATTTTGTTAATAAATGTCATTTCGAAATTCTATCTGTCAAAAATCTTATATGTATTTTATATCAATGATTAAAATGTGTTGGATAAAATGTTGTATGGCACATGTGTGTTAATTACCTAAGTCACTTGAAAAAATACCACACTCGGCCTAACGGCCTCGTGAGCTAAACTTTTCACACGTGACTTATCTGTAATGTAACACACTTGTACCATAAATAACTATTAATTCATAGACATGTCAATATTATACAATTAACAACCGTAACAAAGGTCATTAATTGATAAAAACGATTGAATTACAGGTATATTATTTGACAGTTGTGGATAAAAATATTGTCACTCATCGTAGATATACCTAATACTGATACAAACTGGATTATATGATATAGAAAAATATATAAATTTATTAAAAAAAATATTAGAAATATTTTAACATAAGGTATTTCAAGCTCTAAAGAATTCTAGAAACCTCCATAAATAAAAGTGAATTATGTACATATATCTGCCCATTTTTCCCTAAAATTTTGTTGAATTATTTGTAAAAATACCTTGTACAAGTATAAGTACACATTAAAAACAGTAATTACCAAAAATATATGTCTTTAGCAATAAAAAACGTTCCATAACAAATTCCCCTGATACCATCTCCCGTCCATAATTCAAAAATATTTTATAATCCTAATAAAAAGTAAAAACCTCCTAAACTATAAAAATTTCCACCCAAAAAAGTGCACAATATTTCACCGCCCTGTGGAGGGGAGCGGTGAAATTAAATCACAAATCATGCGGTATCTACGGCCCAATAAAACATTCCAAATTCGTCTGAAATGCAAAGCGGGCTGGGCTTATCGCAGCCACGAGCTTAATATTAAAATTTGTATGCGGAGCTTTGGCGCTCGAAAGCTCTGGGCTTCGATAACGTGGTACAGGGCTCCTGCCGGGAAAGCAGCGCTTGCCAAACTTTCACAAAAAGCTCCACCATAATTAAAAACCTATCATTAGTATTAATAATAATTGAAGCTTTTAAATTTATTAGCTTTTATTTTGTGTGCATGTAACAAAGGGGTGTAAGTACATTATAACATTCGATGAGGTATGAACTGAGGCGGAGCCTGCGTTTATTATAATTTTTTATTAAATTATTAAATAATTTGATTTAAATCAACTAATATTTTTAATACACATCATTGATTTTTATAAAAACACAAATTATGATAGACATTTAATTATTTGCTATAAAATTGTTAATAATAACCAAAATCAGTTCTGTATTTAATAATATCGTAAAATTAAATGAGATATTACCAATTTATTTATCATCTAAATGAAAAATGATGTATCGTTTTGGTTTTATTACAGATTTCGTTTTATGAAATAAAATAATTATATTGCTTTTAAAATAATTAAAAAGAGCAGTAACACTTGATAACTTAAAAAAAATAAAAATAATCATGATATATTTGATTTGATTTTTTTTTTTAATAAATCATTATTTTGTCACCCCTGAACAGAAACAAAAGTAGTGAGTCTTTGAGTATCTGAAAATATTTTTTCGAAAACTGTCATGAGAAATTAATATTTACACTACTTACCTACAACTATCAACACGCGAAAGGATTATTTTTTGTTTATAGGATTCAAAAGTCTTTTGTATCCTACACGTTTTACGTCTTTACATTCTGCAATTTTTTTTGATAAAAATAGTCTCTATTTAATCAAATCTGACACTTTTTAATTGTCTTCGTCGCTTTTTAATCATTTTAATAATTTTGAACAAGTAATTTTTAGTACTGCCATGAATTCGTCGTTAAAAAGTGCTTGAGTAATGTGCAAGTTAAAATTGTATTGAAATAAAAAAGTTATAAGCACAAAACTAAAAATTGAAAAATTTACATTTTTTTATAGTGACCTATCCATTTTGTTTGGGAAAGAAGAAAAACATGTATAAAATGACTTAATAAATCGTCTAATATCGAAAATTGAAATATGTACGTGTTTCTTTTATAAAAGTTATGTTTTTTGTGAGGATTTTGGTAACTGCTGTTTTAGTTATCGGGGCATGTACCCCGCTGGCTGACCTCTGTCGACGCCACTGTCCGATCTCGCAGTTCCGATATCATGTGTCATAATTACTTTCGCTCCGCCGATTTTTTATAACTAATCCTTCACTGACTCACGGATTCAATGACCACACCATTCTGATTATGTATCAAACTGCTTCTGACATATCGCACTACAATCTCATTATAATTTACATTTAAGATGCTTACTTTTCTTGGATTTTTCAACATATTTAACGTATTTTTCTCATATAGAATATTATAAGAGGTTAATTTTTACTAGATTTTTTTTAGATTGTTACGAAAGTTGGTTGCCTAACAATTTATCGACTGGCATTGACAAAAAAATCACAAAGTGTCAAGTGAATGATTTTTGACCAATGTCATGAGATAAATTAGCAACTAGCTAGAGTAAAGCAATTGGAAAATTTGTCAGGATAAAATTTAACCACGAATGGTATTCAGATGACTATTTCCAAAATAAAAATAAATGAAAAAAAACAGCTTTGACAGATATATAAACAATATGTTTCTAGGCACTCTTAAAACGTCAAAAAATTTTCGTTTTACAAAACTCACTTCTAAAATATATCATCTTATTGGCTTATATAATGCAAAGTTTTCTTTGTGGTGGTGTTTGAAACAAATCTTGGTAACTAGGGACAATCTTGAATTCTGATTTGTTTATAAATTAATAAGAGTGAAATATGTAGTCAAAAAAAAATGTCAAAGGTATTTAAGTATTATATCACTGAAATCAGAATAAAATTCTTTATCGAATAAGGAAATAAAAAATATGGTATCCGTAGTATAAGAACCACTGGATAAAAAAAATTAAAATCATTGAAATTGTTTGGTAATTTTACAGACTTTCTAACATTTATAGATTTCGACATGGCAATAATGTAATATAAGGTCTTGCAAAAAATTAAGTGAACCTTTTTTTTGTTTAAATCGAACCTTCAATGTCTAATTTGTTGCTCTGTCTATATGATGTAATTATTTTTTATTTACATACATTTTATGTTATATAATATCGTTTTAAAGTATCATACTAAAAAAAGTCGCAAAAATTGTGACGTCCCTAGGTTCTGGTGTGAAGTTATCCACGTGTGGATGCCAGATCCCAAATATTGTGGTTTGGCGCGTTTGAAAGTTGGTAAAATTGACAGTCTGTGATTTAAAGCATTGTAAGATTTTTGTGTGCTACTATATTTGTACAAGATTATTCAATTTGTCAGTGTGTGAGCTAAAAAAAATAATATTTAACGTTTGAAACGTAGTAAAGTTGGGTAAGAACCTTGATACGTCACTGGACAAGAGGGGAAGGGGGGTAATTCAGCCGCGTTTTGAAGGATATCATTTTTAATAGCACTTTTTTCATTATTGGAAGTCAATTTGGGGAAAATAAAAAATACGGGTCTAATGAAAAATTGTGCAAGACATCATTTCAATTAAACACCCTGTATAAATCAAAATATATACTTAAATGTATGTTGGCACATGTGCTAGAATATATGCATGTAATGCTGGTCACTTATAATATGTAACTATTTTTTTGTGATCACATAGTGTATCATTTAGCATTTATTTTTGACATCCTACAGGCTATATTATAAGTATGTAATAACCAACAATTTTTGGTTCGGGATGTATGATTATGTTTTGCATATGAATTTAAATTTTTTGCCAACTTTAAATTAAAGTATATCATTTGTTTCAGGTTTATAATCAGTTGAAAACAAGAGTGAACCATGGCCAACCAATTGGTGAGTAATATTTCAATTTTAAATTCAACGCCAAATTTTATTCGCAAAAACATGCAGGTTATAATTTCGATCTTTATTATATGTTTACAAGAATCGAATGAGTGGTTTATGTTTAAAATGCAGGAAATATGCATGAAATCCGGTTCGATACGCCGTTCAACAGAGGGAAGTAATATTATAAATTGGATTGGTATACGTTTTTTTATTCAAACTGAAAGTATTGTAGCAATATGCAATAATTCATTAATATATTAATTCTTTAATACCTCCCGCCTATCAATCTATAGGTAAGGGAGGTATTGTTATGTTATTATTAAATATAAAGATTTTTATTTTTCTACTGATTTGCAAAATTATATATAAATTCTAGTCAAACAGAAAAAATATATAAATTATAATAATTACCTCCCGCCTATATAGGTATTGATAAGGGAGGTATTGCTTTTGGTTAAATTTCTCCAGTGTGAGTTTTCAACACATGAGCACGAATTAGGGTCCCTAGAACACGATCTTGCTATTTTTACCGTGATATCTGTATGTCCGTGTGTGTGTCTGCGACGATTTTTCGTCCACGATAACTCAAATACGATTCATGTAAAAAATATAATATTTGGTATTTGAGAGTTATATTCTAATAAGATGAACTGATTAGATGTTGACTGCAATTGGTATTACTTTACTTGAAGCTTTAAACCGTTTTTCCTAAAAAATACCTCTAAATACCATTTTTTCAAAAATTACGTTATTATTAAATATAAAGATTGTTTAATTTTTTACCGATCTGCATAATTACTTTTATATATAACTTGTAGCTAGATAGAAAAAAATATATAAATTATAATAATTTTACATATCGTTTAGACTGAGGAATTTCTATAAAACAGATGAGTTATTCATATTAATGTAAGTAAGTTTAAAAAATAAATAAGGAAATATGAAATAGTTTTCTTGTAAAATTAAAAACGGTGGAAGAAATCAGGGTAAGTTCGGTTTCGGTTTTAATTACGTTAAAAATAGCTGTTTTTTTTTTTAGTCATACAAATTTTATGAAGGTAGAGGTATGAAATGAATGAAAAATATTGTGAACTGCAATAACAAACTAACTTTAAAAATACAAATTGAAAGTACTGAAAAACTTAAATAGAATCAGATTTTTTTTATGGCACACAAATTCTTAATATGATTCAGATTTGAAACAATCTATAGTACCCTCGATTGTACCAAAGAAAAGATGATTCGTGGTAATGTTTTATGATGACATCAAATTGTAAAATACTAACAGATACAGGGCCGTATTTATGCAAAAACAATTTTATTTTTAAATTTTGAATACACTAAAATAAAAAATGTAAACGTTCGTCGCAGTTATTTTATGCGGTCTACTTTGATTACAATTCGGTTAAGGAAGCATGTTTTTATTAATATTTTTGAACCTATAAATGGGTGTATTACAAGAGATAAAGTAGCATTTCTCCCTCATTTCGCAACAAAGAGAAGGAAAGGGAAAATGGCAAAGCATCATTAGTCTTTCAGTTTGAGAAATAGGTCGGAAACCGAGACTAAATCGCTCTAATAGCCTAAACTGCACTCCGTATCAAACCCTATACATCTTCTTCTTCCTTCCTTTCCTCAAGTACCGTACAGCGTAACATACAAATCATACTATTAATTATTTACAGCAGAAGGTTACGGTTTTATTGTAATATACAAACTCAATGTTTGTTTTTGTAAAAGTTATTACAAAATGTTCAATATTTATAAAAAAAAATTATTCAGTTTCTAAAAAATCTGACGTGGACGTAGAGTCTTCCTTTTATGCTAAATTATACTCATTTTTACTGCACTTCATTTAAACTTATTTCACTCGAAAATGAAATCATTGTATGCCTAATCATTAACTCCCATTCGTTTAATATCTTCTAACTTCCCTTCGAAATGGATCATCATTTGAAAATTTTATTAAAGTGTATCACTATTTGTTAATGCGTTTCACAAAGTTATTTTAATCACTCATAAACTTGCAAAGTTAGATATGCTCGTATTGTGTTAATTTATTTCCTACAAATTTCAGTTGTCAATGTTGTCAATTTATTATTATTTTACAAGTCTTGTATTTTTCTTGCATCAATCTTGCAAAAAATGCAAGACAAGAACAAGACAAGAGCTTCCAATTTCAAAGCAACACAAGGCAAAAATTAAGTTTTTTAAAGGTAGTAACATTAACATAGAGATTTTATTTACCTAATAGTACAAAAATATGTAGGTAACATGTAAGTTTTAAAAAAATGAAAACATAAAATTTACAAATGTAAAGTTCATTTAAAAAAATATGTAATAATAATAATCATTGAGTCAATAATACAATTATTTTTTGAAATTATATGAACCAAGAGCTAAGGCGTAAAATATTAACTCTCGTACATTATATATCCTTTAATTGTTTGTTCTAAATTGTGGAACATTCTGTACGTGTTCTTTCTAAATTAACAACTAAGATAAAATTAATTGTAATTATTAGGAAATTTCTGTTACTTAAAATCTCATAGATAAACTAATTTATTTAAAAGTGACTTGATGTATAAATGTTTAATATTATAAAATCTACCGTGGCCCATTTTGGGTGAATATAATGCAAGATGACGTAATATAATCCATCCTAATTAAAAGAAGAGTATGTCATATTTTTATCCCGCCATAAAAAAATAATTATATGGAGTGCATTTTTATTTATGCCACGACAATTTAATTACATTTAAACATTCCGTACTACAAATCTGATAACGGAGCTACGATAAATAAAAAAATCCGCATTAAAAACGGAACACACCGAATAAATAACTTTAACTGCCCTATTTTTACTCCAGATATTTGAATAACTACATTTTTAACCTAATTTTTTAATTCCCAAATATTTTTAAGTAATTATAATTTGAAATATACTTTGTAAGTATAAGTAAATTATATTTTTTCAAGGGTTTATACACATTATTTCGAAATACATACGAGTAATTTATATTGTCAACCATTGTTTATTTGATGTGTTTATTCGTCAGGAAAACTTTTACAAGTTAGTTTTGTTGCATTATTTACAATATTGACAATTTTGTTAATGTTTTGACACAACATTGGTAACTGACAGGACTTATAATTTAAATTTTATTTACAAATGAATAACAAATAAACTTGTACAATATACGCAAGGTAACAGTTTTACTGCTTCAAGGAGGTGACAGGTTTGCCAGTCATTTCCTCTTATCAGCAGTAGAAACTGTTGTATATCAAGGAACTAAAGTATAAATGTTTATTACGTATATGGAATTTATTCTACGAAGTGATAGCCGAGGAGAATAAACCATGTGAGTAATAAAAAATATTTTAGTCCTTCGATATACATTATATTTTTTCTGAAATCGTTAAATTATTAGTAAAAACATAAATAAATAGCATTATATTTTTGTAAAACGTCAGCTAGCTATTGAGACGGGGATGACTGTGATAACAAGCATACTGCGAAAGTGTCAAATATTTCTTTATAATTTTCATTTATGTTTACACCTGCTTAGACGTCGTCTGCATAAAATCAGATGAATTATTATCAAAGATAAATAATAAATAAATTCACCAATTGTATTATAGAATAATAAGTTTGTTATTTTAAGTAGTACTAAAACAAAATGCAAAAATATAATACCTACTATTAAAATATAGATTAATTCAAGTTTGACAGATGAGTCCGTAAAGTCAAATTTTGACATAAGAGTCTGTAAATTTTATTTTAGCTACTGTTTTGTACCGTGTAATTTAGTATAGATTTTGAAAAAAAAATTTTTTTGTACCTCGATACCTCAGAAGTTAGATATGAAAATGATACGACAAAAATGAACAAATGTTTAACGGTTTATCTGTCAAGTTAACTGCGTTTGTTTATGTTTATTATTATTTGATATTACTATTGAAATAAAAAATATAACATTAATTAATTTTACTTTGAAATAAATAAAAATTTCTAAGTAAATTAACACAGCTAACTTGACAAATAAACCGTTAAACATTTGTTATTTTTGTTACAATTCCATGGCTAATGCAATTTTTAGGGTTATTTACGTCATTTTCATACCTTATTTCTGAGAATACAAGGCACGTAAAATTAATATTTCTTCTTGATACACGTATAGAATTATCTGCTTTGCAACTGTTATTTGAAGTATTTTTACATAAAATAACTTGGGAAGCAGGAAATTAAGAAAGTATGATTTTATATATTAAATACCTATGTTCGGTTGTTCGAATCATCACCCTGTATATCTAAATAAATAATAATAATTTATTATTGCTAGTGCCATATGGAAACTAGTTCCCAAGTAACGATTTTACCCTGTACTAATTAGTGTTTATCCTGCTATAATATTTTGTGTTGGTCTGTGCTCTCATGTTGGTTGGTATATTTACGAACCGACCATCTTCAATCGTAAATAAATATTTCGTAGCGTCCACATCTCAGCGTAGTCGTCTAGACATACGGTTTTGCCGCGAGCCGATGTATAAAAATCATTATTATAAATCCACTTCGTCGGCACTAATGAAGAGATCATAGTCGCTTGGAACCACTGATATTGTGGAGGTGGATGCACCAACCAAAATTGACGCCAACATAAAAATAATTAACAATATCTTCAATATTATTTTATTTAATGTTAAATCACTGTCCACTATAATCCTTATGAAAGTAAGGTTTATTGTGCTTCTCCGAGCCAGACTGATTGTTTGGTAAAATTAGAAAAAAATAGGTAAAATTAATTATATGAATTCCAATCAAGATGAACTATTTACGAATTATTTCTCATGTAAAATTAGTTTATGTGGTACACTCTCTACACCAGTTAGAAGTCTGGTAAACATTTTTTCATAATAATAATAGTATACCATCATTTTATTGAAGTTGAGATGATAATTGAATCAGTTCGTAGACAATTTACTTGTATTTTGTCGGTTTAGTTAATCTGAACAAACAGCTTATATTGGGTTCCAAATCACGGTACAGCGGTTTTTTATTTGAATTAGGATTAACGAAATTAGGATTTGAACCCCAGATCTCATAAACCACTCAACTATATGAGATACTGAGAAAGTGTCGTTAATTGGATATCAAAAATATCCAATAAAAATTATTGATACCAGTATCGTATGTGGAAGCAATGAAAAAAATAATATTTTTTTTATATAAAACGTAAACATTTTCCTACTATTATTATGTTTTGCACTAAAATTACATGTTTAGTAAGCATTTTTCCAAGAAGTACCCGAAATAAAAAAATGTTAGTATCTTGTTCAAAAAGTTTTAATAAAAAAAAACATTTATGGTTAAATAAATTAAAGGTAAATGAACTAATTAAAATATCGAAAGATAGTTATCTTTATTAAAATATCCGTATCGAAAGAAAAATATCAATACTAGTATCGTATATACTATACCGGGTGGCTGATTTTTCATTGTCCAGGCCATATCTCCTGAAATATTAAATATACAAGAAAAAGCTAAATAGGAAACTTGTGTAATAAGACCTTGCCTATAAAATAGCGTTAACAGATGTTTTCCATGGATTTGGCGGAAATATATTTAACGTTGGTTTTTAAATGGAACATCCTGTATATTTTTACGGAATAAGATTCTACATCAATTTCTCTTTACAATTATGTAAAACAACTGGAGGTTTGCCTTTAATTTATGCTTAATAATGTAAAAAAATATAATTATATGAGACGGCTGTGATTTGCAATTATTTTATTATTTATACCTGTAGACAACTGCCAAGAAACAGACAGAAGTATTTATTAGTTGAAAAGGTGTTGTACTTCGTAATTACAAAAAAAAAATGAATTTCACAAATAGTGAAAAGGTTGATATGCTCTGTTTTCACAAATCAAATAATAATTAAATAAAAACCATAAAACACTTCTAATAAACACTTGTATCAGATTTATAAAAAAAATAGTGATGAAATTTAAGGCAAACCCCCACTTGTTATACATAATTGTAAAGAGAAATTGATGTAGAATCTTATTCCGTAAAAATATATGGGGTCTTCCATTTAAAAAACCAAAGTTAAATACTTTTTCGCCAAATCAGTAGGCCATGGAAAACATCTGTTAACGCTATTTTATAGACCAGGTCTTGTTACACAAGTTTCATATTTAGCTTTTTCTTGTATATTTAATATTTCAGGAGATATGGTCTGGACAATGAAAAATCAGCCACCCTGTATACCTACACTATATCAGTATAGTATGGGAAAATATTTCACCAAGTGATCCACCAATTACGATAAAATAAAACATATCATCCTTATATATTATAATCGCAAAAAAATAGGTTTTCAGATTTCAACGGAAATATTCATTATTTGTGTAATGCAATAAGGAAATATGATAAACATATTAATAAACTAGTTTTTCCGCGATTAAAATATTTTTGTGTAATGCAATAAGGAATAGTGATAAACATTTAAATAAAATATTCAAAAGATAATTCATTTCGAAGGAAAGTTCGAAAAAATGTTTATAATTTAGCGTACAAGGAAGTCATGTGGTATCCACATTAGATTTATTTTGTCATAGTCATTGTTTCTGCAAGTACATTACAACAGGTATTAATATTGCTTTATCGGTACATTATTAACATACTTCATTAAAATTTGAACTACGTTTCCAGAAAATACATCTGAAAATTGACATCCAATAAAGAGTTGAAAGATAAACAAACGTGGCACACATTCCAGTTGAAAACATTTGAAAGTATTTTGTGCGTTACATTCATCAAAGCCATCACTTATTAATAAACGCGTGCCCGTTGTTCTAAAACAATCAGTTCGTTCCTATGGCAACGCAGCACTTGATTGAGACGTTAACAAACGCGGAATATAAATGAAATATTAGACTCGGGACTCGTAAATAACAATTAGTTTGGCCGCGTTGCGTTGGTTGTTGCTTCGGAGCCGTCTTGGATATGGATGTTTGTTTTTAGGTATAGTGCGCTTATATACGAAAATCAAATTTGAGTTATTTTGACCAACACTAAATCATGTGGGACACACTTAATTGCTTGTCATAATAAATTTTTAGATGTCTTCTTTGAGTTTATGGTTTTTGAGATATTGCTCAATTGTTAAGACATTTTGCTGCAAGCTCTTATTACCCAATTCTGGGTGTGCCAATCTGCTATACAATAGATTATTTTTGTCATCCTTTACAGATAAATAAATTTTAGGGTACCGTTTTCACGTTATTAATAAATATTATTTTATAAAATTCTCTTGTAACGTTTTCATTATTAAGTCTGTATAGGTTGATATGATATGACAATCGTCTCATGTTATTTTGATAATTCTATATGGTATATATTAATTATCATATAGACTTGCTATATTACATGGGATACAATTATGACTTAGTTACCCTGCTTACTTTTATCTATGTAAACAATAACTTAATATCCTGAAACTGGTATTTTTTTTACATACTAATTTAAGATATAATAAATTTAATGATAAATATGCAACAAATTCATTAAAATTATGTATGGAGATATTTTTTATTTCAATTTCATTAGGTTGTTAATTTTATTCCAATATTAATTATTAATATTTTCATACGAAACAGAATTGTAATGAATTCAAACTCTTTTTTAAAACTTGATTTTTCTTAAATAAAGATAAATAACGTATTGCACATATGGATGTGTAAAACATTTTGAAACGGGAGTGATATATTTAATTCCAAAAATTTATATAAAAAACATAAAACACAATATCTTAAATACGATCTATATTTAATTCCTAGTGGGTTTTCACCTTACATCCTTACAATCATTTGGTCATCAGATATCAAAATAATGACCCATATTTCAAGGTCACTTTTATAATAAAACCGATTTTATGAAGCCTGATTTTATATTATAATCTTATGAGGCCAAAGGTCACTTTTAACAAATGCACTCGTAAAAGTGAGCTCGGAATATGGGCCATTCTATTTGCTTTCATTGGATTTTCTCTAAATTTCTCATTTTTAAAAGGTTCTTTCTTGCAGTTCTATTCTTTAAATTGAACTATGAAATGTGAAGCGTGTCTCTTATTGTCTGATACATAAGGTTTATATCAGACCTTTATACAATATTACTGATAGTATTCTTGTTATTATAAATTGTGTTTGTCATTGTAAATTTAACGACGCTTTCATTAAAATTTTCGTACGTCTTGCTTTTTTTTATTTTTGGTAATTTGATAAACACTTAACAGTGCAAATACTTCTTTGACTACTAATTTTTCGTTTTTCGTTAATATTGTTTTATTGAGGTTTATAAAAAACTAAAATGTTTTTTGTAATTATATGTAATGTATTTTTGACGATTACTAATTTAAAGATTTCCTATATATCGGTCATCAGTTGTTTCAAGGACAAATGCAACGATAAAAATCAAAACAAACAGTTAAACAATTGCAACTCGGCACCAGTCATTCAACACCTCATATCTCGATAATCCTTATCAGTCCTTATCGACACATTCGTGCGACGTCGTTCCCAGAACTCGTCACTCGTCAGTGCTGGTTCATCCACGTGTTCAACCGGGTCCCTTTCGTTCCCGATTATCCCTGAACAATACCCGCAAATAGGGAGGGGGGGAGAGCAGCTACCTGCAAACTGGGAACAAGACGGTCGGTAGTTTGGAGACAGCTGTTCGCAAGGGCACTTCGGAAAAGTTTAAAACCCAAGAAGAAACAGTGTAACGACAAGCTAAATCGTAACGAAACTTGTCAAGTTTTGCAAAAACAGAACTTGTTGTGAAGTGTGTGTACAGATACTTTAATATTAAAATTGTGAATTCAATATTTCTGCAACGTGTTTGTAATAATTCATACACGTCATCAAATAAAAATAATAAAAGTGTGTTTATCAACGATAGTGTGTGGAAATATTGTTGACATTGATTATTTGACATCTATAAACAATCTCAGATGTCATCACAATCTGTCAAAATGGAGGAAGTCGTGGCAAACATCCGTTCGACTTTGATTTCAACCAAAGGATCAATCACCCTTCACGAACTTCAAAGGGACTACAGAGAATTAATCGGTGAGCCAATTCCGTTCAAAAAATTTGGTTATTCATCCATTGAAAACTTTCTACAAACCATTCCAACTTTAAAACTGTCAAAACTGCCCAACGGATTGACAGTTGTTGATGCTGTTGCTACGGAAAATGTCAAACACATCGCAGCGCTTGTCAACAAACAAAAACCGTCAAAGAAAAAGGTTGGGTACGTTGCCAGTCGATTCAAACAAGTCCCAAGAACACCTTATGTTAATAAATCGCCAAAGTTTGTTAAATCTCCCGGTTATTATAAACCAATGAAGAAAGAACAAGTATTTGCAAGGCCTAAACCTATCGGGAATAAACGAAGATTGAGTGTTTTTGAACGTCTTGGTCCAAAACCAGAAAGTAGCGAAGATTTGTCGACCTTTGATGAAGACGAAGATTTCCTTCATAAGTTCCAATCAAACAGAACTGTTACTACCATCCAAAGAAAAAATTCCTTACCACCAAATATCAAAATTACTAGTCCTAACAAAACCAAACCTACCAAATCTTCTTCATCTGAAGAAAACTGGGACGACGCTACATCTGTCTTAAAACGAGAAGAAGAAAATATTACCAAACAAATTTCTCGACTAAGCCTTCTTCGTGAACGAATCTCCAAGAAAATAGAAACGGAAAATGATCGTAGAATGACCCTTCCAGCTTTTGGTAACGACTTACCCTTACCACCAAACATGGTCTTCAACAACAACTTACCAGTTACCAACTTAAACATATCAGATTTCGACAGACCTCGAATGCGTCACGAGCACAATTTTAACACTCCGGCTTCTGTTTGTGGTCCAACTAGACCTCGTTTTAATTTTGCACCACCTTCTCAGACTTTACGACCAAGTATTTCTAGATACAACCAAATGAAATTTGTAAATGATGTTAGATTTTCAAAAGAACAAAAACCTGTTGTTACTGTTGAAACAACAATTGATCATCGATTGGAAAATAAAGAAAATGTAGAGAATGGAAATGTACCAAAATTTTTGGTATCTAAATTTGCAGAAATTCCAAAACGAAAATTTGACAAAGATCAAAAGATTTCTACATATGGTGATATTCAAGAAAAAGAATATTTGGACGTAAAAGTTTCTTATGTGATTGACCCTTATAATTTTTTTGTTCAACCGTTAAAATCAATTAAAAATCTCAACACCTTGATGGGAAGAATCCAGCATAAATATTCCCAATCACCTCCAAAAAAAGCTGTCGCAATTTTAAATAACTTCTACTGTTATAAATACAAAGACGAATTTTTCTACCGAGTACAAGTAACTCAGTTTGTCTCTCCGGATGTTGTACGAGTTTTCTTCTTAGACTTCGGCATAGAAGAAGACATATCCTCCGAAGAACTTCTCTTCCTTGAAGAAGATTTCTACAGCGTCCCATACCAAGCAATTAGGGCTAAATTAAGTGGTGTTAAACCCAAAAAACAAATGTGGTCCAAACATTCTTGTGATACCTTTAAAGATATGGTGTTAGAAAAAAAGTTTGTCAGCATACCAATATCTGTAGATAGTGAACTAGTCCTCATGAGATTAATTGACACTTCAGGTGATGATGATATAAATATTTCAAATCATTTAGTTGACTATGGTGTTGCAGATTATGATGTTTAAATATGGTGACCAAATTTTTAATATTTTAAAATTATTTTTATTTGTAAGTATTAAATTTAGAATTAATTACGTACCTAAACCAATTGAATATTTGGTCACCTATATTTAAATTGTAAATTAAAATATTTGTACCAAATTATAAAATTGTATATGTTAATCATTGTTATGTTTTCTATTATTTATATCGTCACATTCCTATTTAAATTACTACAAGTCATTTATAAATACATGCTTTATTCTTGTTTTAACTAGTATAAATGATAGAATTATAGTTTTACAACAATGTAGTAGTTATTTTATTATTAAGTAGTGATTCTAAAATAGGACACATACAGAAGACTGATGTAGCATAACAAGTATTGATCACAATCTATTTTTAATTTTTATTGATGAAATTCAAACTGAATTTTTTAAGTGTACATAGTTGTATATAATTTTCTATTGATTATAATAAAAATAGTAAACATTATTTCTTTTTTACATACCTTATATTTTCTTACAGTTACATATACTTATTTATACGGTAGGTACATTATAAATTATTACCATTACTTGCTCTGTAACTCTTACCAGACTCATAACTGGAACGGAGAGTGCATTATTTGCCCTATTTTTATTTGAAATATGTTTCTCATAAATGGATTCATATTACGATTTGAATATAATACATTTTTAAATTTTAAATTATGTAAAAGATTTAGTTTTGACTTCTGGTAAACACTCATAGCTGGTGTGGAGTGTGCACTACAGCAGACGTTATGTCCAATAAAGAAATAATTATTTTAAATTTTTTATGTTAAATTTTGTGGATTTATTCTCATATTCTATAATTTCCATTTTGTCATTCACAAACAAAGAATTATATTTAAATAAGGTCAGATTTAAAGAATTTTTAGTACTACAAAAAAAAGAATGTACAGATATTTTAAAATCATATAACAGACTTATATAAGTAAAAATTTAGAAAATTTATACTGCTAGAGTATCGTAAGGAATAATAATACCGTGAAGTCTTACTTACCGGACTGAAATCACAATTGTAAACACGGAAATGCTATACAGTATGAAATAAAATAAGTTTACTTATGTAATTTTTATTTAAATTTATCTATTATTATTATTGCAGTTGATACGTTATTGTAGATTGTAATACAAAACGTCATTTATGAGATATATGCAATCAGAAACTACTACCTTTGCCGGTTTATAATAGTAGAAATAAAAAAATCTATAATTCCTAGAATCGTACGTAACTTGTGAATCTCTACAGAAAATTTTTAAATTTTCCGACATTATTCACGGTTTGGGTTCGTGAAGAATAAATTATTCTAATAAGCAATAAGCATCATTTCATATTTAGAATAAATTAGTATATCAAAAAAAGTTTTATTTCGAGACGTCATAATCTAGCGACAATTCCACTTAAAAAATGTTATTATAAATATCTTTTCTTGCCTCCGTTTCATTATAACTAATACTACAGAACTCAAAATGATCCAGTAACTCTCTGGTAAAATTTACTGTCATAAAACCTATAGTGTATAATTTTTTAAGTACTAATAATATTTCTTTAATAAATTAAAAGTGTCGCCGGCGCAAAAAATCTTGTGTATCACACGCCTAGAAACTCTTGCCCACTCTTGCAAAAGTTTAGTTTCTGGACTAGTGATACAAATAACTATTTCATATTTATTGTTACAGATTAATAAAAAGTAGACCAGGTATATTTCTATTAACTTTAAATTTAATAGTTTTTGAAGCAGAAAATAAATTGACCGTAAATCGAGTTCACCATTTAGGCTGCAACATTAATACCTGTCAAACTCTTGCTGAGAGCACGTGTCAAAAAAACCTTATTACGTCCCTGGCCAGACGAATAAATCCTGGCAAATCCTTCCCAATCCTTACAAGAATCCCTGGCATAATCCTTGTGTCTCTTGCTTCGTTATTTATAAAACGCAGCTGTTATAAGAAACAAATGAATATTTATAATATTCCGCTGCAATTAGCAACGAACATCTGATAAGATTTATTCTTCTGTTTTTTATGAGCGATTCCATCGCTGCGCTTTTGTTTATCGCGCTCGATCGCGGCTTATTTTTTCGTTTGTTTATCGCGCGATCGGCATTTTTTATTTTTGACAAAACGGTTGTGATTTGAACAGTTGAATGAGTAACGAATTAATTTTGGGAGTCCGTTGAGGCAGATGCAAGTTTTATTGGGCTGCTTGAATTTTAAAACCGGATATGGATGCTAAGCTCGTTTAAACTTCCATTTAAACTAGACCATTTATAAATTATACACTAAACTGCCTTTTAATCATTTCCAAAACTTTATACCATCATTCATTTTCATGTACATAATATTTTAAACTTAATTTATAGCATTAAAATGAATCAAAGTATGTACCTATAGTACTTTTCTGTACTATACATACTTTAATAATATATTAAATTTATGTCGTGCTACTTATATTTATTTTTTATTATTGTGAGAAAAAGGTAAAGTCTATTCATCTTCACGTCACTTAAGAAATAGTTATTTGTATACCAAGGGACTAAAGTGTAATTTTTTATTACGCATATGGAATTAATTCTAAGCAGCGATAGCCATATGAGTAATAAGAAATACTTTAGTCCTTAGATATACATTATATTTTTTCCGAATCGTTAAATTATTAATTAAAAACATAAATAAATAGCATTATGTTTCTAAAACATTAGCTAGCTATTGAGACGGGGATGGTTGAGATAACAAAAGTACTGTCAACGTGTCAAATATTTCTATATAATTTTCATTTACGTTTACACGTGCTTAAACGTCGCCTGCATGAAATCAGATAAATTATTATAAAAGTTAAATAATAAATAAATTCACCAATAATATTTAGTGTGACATTTTCGCATAGTAAAAACAAAAACTTCGCGCACTTAATTACAAATCTAATTAGTTTATTACTTAACTAATTTATTAATTAAATTTATATATTTTTATGGATTTCTAATGTATGTACATTCGTGTACTTTATTTTAACATGAGTATAATATTATAATTTTGAAATAATATTTTCTTTCTTCTACTGTGAGTCAGATATTTATGACTTATATCCGTAAGATATAATGTCGCAGTAATAAAAAGAATAACAAAGTATCGTTTGATAATGTAAGAATGTGCAACATTTGCTATCTAGCCTTCTAAAGAGAATTTTAATTATAAACAAGTTTGGAATGTAAAAGACAGGGTGGTCAACATGTTATACATACCATTATAAGCTTATTAACTCAGATTAAAAGTTACCTGTATCTATTCTTCTTTAGTAGCCTGTCAATAATTTTAAAAGGTTTAAGACACAGATTTAATGAGGATAAAGATTTGCTGTTTTTGAAAATTGTAATATTTATATTCCAAGGGCTTTATAAAAAATAAGAATGTTTATATTTTAGATGAGTAGATAATAATTATTTTTATATTAAGTGCATGAGGATGTCAATTGAACGCATTAAAATCATTTCGCGCACAAAATACAAACAATGTTTTTTCTACATTATATTTATTAAAATAGAAATAGATAAAATATTTTGATAACTACGGAAAAGTGACAATTGTTACAATTTTGAAAATATCGTGATTATTTTTACGTGAAATAGGGGAATTTATCATATCCATGGTTACGACTTGATATTTGATTGACAGCAATGTATACTTACTTATGTCATTTAAAATGAAACATAGGGAACGAATTTGACGTTTGCTTTTTGTGTTATAAAATTCTTTGACAAGCTTACATCAAATGCAACAACAATTTTAAGAATCATTAATAACATTAGAGGAAATAATGTAGAAAATATAATTTTAAACCAAAATACATTATATTATTTTCTGTATTTGTTTCTGCGATTCAAAATAAAATCTATTGCGACTCAACTTTGGATTTCGACTTTTAATTCAGCTCACCTTAAACTGAGATGAGGAGAATGATGAAAAGAACGCGGCTACTCGTATTATCAGTATTCGCAACAAAGTTATAAACACCCAACAATAGGTGATATATTGAAAATTTGAATCACAGTTATTGTGAAACTAGGTATTTGCGCGTTGTATTTGAGTTTAAAGTGAAGTTTCCACAAAGAATCCCGTTTGGTATCGATTGGCGCGGAGTTGAGTTTGATAATCTGTAAATAAAGAAGCGCGCTGCGAATGTCGGGGCTATCTGAAGACGATCACATCGCAGTGGTCAGTGGCGCACGTGCGGGGCACCGGCTGCCCGCGTGACGTCACGCGCAACATTGAACGTGGTCTGACCCCGGAAGGACGGCGCTTGTCAAACTTTCCCCCTTCTAGCAACACATCCAAAAAAATAAAATACAAGATTGGCTGGTAATGTAGATTACTTTTTAGTTATTTCATATTATGGTAACCAAGAATTTGTTTTTGATAATATTGTCAAAATATGTACTTAGTACATTATATTTTGTGAGAGTGACAACGAAGAAGAATTAAAAGATTTTATTAATATGTTGTTTTGGAGACTTTACATTGTGAGATGTAAATCATATCATTTCAATTTCTGGAGTGACCATAATTTTTTCAAAATATTTCGATTTAGTAAAAATAGAGCAATGTATTTATTACAAAAGTTAAAAATTATTATTCGGTTTTCTACTAACAAATAAATAAAATTATTATTTAAAATTAAATTCCGAAATTTTATTTACAAAAGTTTTGCAATTATCCCGTTTATTGATTGCTATTTTTTTAGTTAAAATTAATACAACGTTCAAAATTTGTTTAAAATGACAGTTGTTTATATAAGAATATAGTAAATATAAGTCAAAATAATTACCAACTTAAGAGTTGACAATTAAATCTGGCTGTTACTTATCAAGCTGTTAGATATGAGCCATATAAATTCATACAGAAAAACACTTTTTCATTACCATGGAGTTTGCCAGTCAGATACATTTAATCTGTTTGGTAGTTAACAAGAATTAAGAACAGTAAGGACTCTAAATATTGTCTGAGTTCAGAAATCCATACCGTTCGTGATGCTTATAATATTTTTTGCATGATCAAATTTAAATTTCTTTCAATAATGGAAATTAATTTCTTATAAAGTAGACGTGTAGCCGTGAGCAATGTTAAATATAAAGAATATACAGAAGCGTTTTGTATCCACCATTTGGGGCATTTTCCTATGCACTGGTGTCGTCGAGGCGCTTCGGCCAGATCGATACCCGGTACGGTCGGGACGCCGTCCGTCGCGAGCCAGTGGCGTACTAACCCCGCCCCTAAGGGGGCCCTTTGTTTACTACCCACAACGCAGACTATTCAAGGGAAAGCCGAAAGCAACTGAAAATGGAGGACAGATCTTCAGAGTTCACACAAGAGTTTCTTACTGTTATTACAGTTTATTGAAAAAGTGCATTAGATTTCAATTGTTGAAAATAAATATTAATAAATGTTAATAGTATTCATTATAAATAAATATAAAATATAATAATAATTATAGGTATATTGTTTATAACACTTCCAAATTCCTGGAGTAGGTACTCTTATTGATTGTTGAGGTTTTATAGTATAGCAATAGTCTGATTTATATTTAGGAAATGTTATTGTTCAAAATTCTACATTTCTATTTTAATAACTTAAATCATTGATTTGAATCACTTGTTCTGCAATTATTATTTAACATTCCTGAATTACGTAAATGCGGGGAAAAAGCGTGTGGATAATGTTACCATATGTGGCAATGTTCAAAAACTACTAAATCTAACTAACTTCGCAGAATAACATCGTGTACTTTAGTATCGATTTCGAAAAAATTGATTTTTAAAATTCTTTTAAAAACATTGCCCCATATTATATTCGTTCTTTTATAATAATAGCACTATTAGGAGGCATACTTTTACATTGTAATCTTAGGAGACCAGATGTCACTTTTAACAAAAGCACTCTATAAAAGTGAACTCATAATACAAGCCATTGAATTTTTATGCAACCCTGGTCACTTGGTTACTTTAGATTCCAAACTCTGGTTATTAATTTTTCCAATTCTGATTTTCAATGAACATCTGTTTGATATTACTTAATATACATTGATATCCATTAATGACTTTTTCCAAATTCCCTTGAAGTAGTAATTGGGATGATCTAGTATTGAATGTTTACAGCGGCATTCGCGTGTGTTGGTGTCGTGCAGACCAGCGTACGCACGCACGCACATTCATTCATACACATGCGGTGCAGGTACTGCATGAACACGTGTGACTTGGTCAGTAATGCATGGCATTACCATACCGTGCTAATCGCCACTTCAAACGCCCAAAATGAAAGTGAAAACAAAGTAAAAATGCCACTGATGTCACTAAACAACTTATTTATTAAAAATCATCTTATTTTTTAGGACTTCTTGTTAAGGACTCGTACTGTATTATATGAGTATATTGGTGATATTTTGATGGACAGTTTCTAGGATACAAAAATTGTGACAGAATATTCTCTAAGGAAATAATACACAATCAAAACGTCCCGGGATGTTTTCAAAAAAATTTATTAAAAATAGATAAGTTTACATTTTTATTTAAAGTTGTTGTTTTAAAATTAATAATATTATTACTACCGCACTTTAAATTGGAAAAAAAGCTATACAGATTTTCAAGTAAAGTACTATTTTTAGTAATGAAATTTTAACAAAAATATACTTTATTATTTATTAACAAATAAAACTCTAATATTATTTTTACCTCCCGCCTATCAATGTGTAGATAAGGGAGGTATAGATTTTGGTCAAAATTCTCCAGTGTGAGTTTGTAACAAATGAGCACGAATTAGGGTCCTTAGAGTAAGAACTTGTGGCTAAACAGAAAAATATATTAATTATATTAATTTTACATATCGTTGAGACTGAAGAATTTCTATAAACCAGATAATTCATATGTTGTTGTCAAATTTGTAGTACATAATTTTAAAAAATAAAATAAGAAAATTTGAAGTAGTTTTATTGTGAAAATTACAAAGGTGGAAGAAATATACATATAGGGAATAAATTTGAATGTGTATGCCAAAAGTAGCTGTGATTTTTTTTACGCAAACATATTTTATAAAGGAAATTTTAGGTATGAAGTGAATTAAAAATATTGTTAACTGTCATAACAAACTAATTTTAAAAATAAAATTAAATGTACTAAAAAAATAAAATATTTTACTATAGTGGTGGCAGGTTATGTATTGGACAGATCAAATTTTTTATCACTTGTCTTGTACTATTACAAATATAATGCTACTGCAAATATAATGAAATACAGTTTACAATTTGTAAAAAATATTGAGTAAGTTTTCATGTAATGTGCCATTTCTAGTTTTTTAATTTTAACCAAAATTTAATGTTATTTTTTAATAAATAAAATTCTTAAATATAAATTTTTAATAATATTTGATGTACGATACTGAATATACAATGAAATACAACATTTAATTTGTGAAATAACTATGCAAAGCTTCAAATAAACTACCATTTCTAGTGCTTCAATTTAAACCAAAATTTAGTATGTTGTTTATCAATATTTAAAACTCTTAAATACAAATTTTCATTAATTTTCCTTTTACTATGTTGAAGTTACAAAAAAATATTGTAAAAATACAATTTATTTCTCGTGGATTTCGGCTGGCAGTAGGCCTTGATTTTTGTCCGTTACAAGTTAGCTTTTGTTTTGTTCTAGAACGCTTGTTGCACTGGGCAACATGCGGACAGTTTCTTGCAAGTTTCTGGTGGAAATTATTATATTTCAGTATTATTAATGTGATACAGTGATTCAGTATTAGTTTTGGAACATGTAGATATGTTGTTTGTAAGTGAAATACAAAAAGTAATACAGAAAGTTTGAAATATGGACATGAAGTTATATGAGACGCGTGCAGAAACAGAAAGAGTAAGAAATTTTGAATTACCGTTGACCGTTGCTTATATTTACATATTTATAATAAAAAATATTAATAGTTATTAGTATTTGTACATTCGTACACAATATACTAATCATATATCATATATAGCAGGTATTTAATATAAAAATTGGTACTTTAATAATATCAGTATACTGTGTATATTATTCCTGCTATATATGTTTAAAAATAACCCATGTGGTGCACTCACCACATTAGTTATGATTCTATTAAACATTGTAGATATAAATATGTAATTTTTATTCTGTAGCAAAGTGTATTAGGTCACCGACTTATAGGTATAAACTATTATATAAGAATATTATTTTTCTAATGTAGTTAGGGTGCCCAAAGGTGCATTCTGCACATTAGCTATGACCTTAATATTGGCTTTTTACAACAACATACCCAGTAATGCTTACAAGTACAAGTACATCAGTTATTAATCTGGTAATTGCTTTTTATACGAAAAATTTATTATCGAAATTTGAGCAAATCAGAATGGCACACCTAAAAATAGGTACAAAAGCAATGCCATAAATATCCAGTTTCCGATTTTTCTAATGTAGTTAGTGTGTTCTAAAGTTCATTCTGCACATTACATATACTTTGGTAATGGTTTTCTAATAATAAAATAATTTGATGGGCACACCCAGATATGGGCATAAAGCAAGATATAAATATTCCAGTTCCGTTTTCCTGGGTACCTATAGCTATATAGTTAGCCCTAATGGCTAATATAAGTTGAACGCGATGTAATGACCATCTATTTGCATTTTTATGTGTATCGTAAAACTGGATTCCGAAACCGAATTTATATGATAATGGCGGGAGATAATGAAAATAATTGCAGCAATAATTGCTCAATCAATAATTGGACGACGGAGTCTCTTTACGAGTTTTTCTACACGTAGCTTCACTCATTATTGCTACTCTAATTGCTCTAGTATTGTTTTAATTGCTTAGAAATATCAGTTAGATAAACTCATTTTTACAGTCGGTAGAAATTGAAATAAAGTTTTATAAATTGAAATTGGAACTGATTTTAAAAATATCTTAGCAGAAAAGTATATTTTGTCTTTTTTTAAATAAAATATATTAGTATTAACTGTGACCAGCATTACATGTATGTATTCTTACATATGTGACAACATAAATTGAGATAAATAACATTATATTATTCAATGAGCATATAATATGTGCTATTACTCATGAGAATGAAGTTTGCCAACACGAGCGAAAGCGAGTGTTGTAAATATTCAAATGAATAATAGCCATCACATGCGAATAGAATACTATACTTTATACACAAATATAACATGAAAAATATATGTTTATTTTTATAATGATAGATGTCATCACACTTTGACAGATAAATAACAATAACTTGCGACACTGTTTCACAGCATACTTATATACGCAAGGAAATTATTTCTAGTGTACTGTGTGATTGTGGTGTGATCGAAAAACAGTCAAATAATGGTCGTAGAAAATGTATAGTACCTAATTCGAGTTGTAAAGCAATTACACACTTGTAGAATTCAAACTCGCTGCTCCGCGGCTCTTGTATAAATTTTCCACTTCGTGCGTAATGTGCATCTTACAACTCTTGATATGTTATATACTATTGTAAACATGTGTTTGTTATTAGTCCCAATATATTAAAATATCTAAATCATTAGATAAAGCTAAAATATGTTGCTAAAAATCTTACGATTTCCTATAGTCTATATTTCTTTGTGGATTTTGTATATGGAATGTTGAATTACCTGTAACAAAAAATATGAATTAATATTTATAAAAGTAAGGAACTATTACAGCACACAATACATTTTCTTTCATTGTCAATAGGGAGAAGTCAGTTGCTATTTTTACATGTAATTATAGTTTTATTCTTAAAGTTTATTATATATTTGAACAAAATAGTTCTCTTTTTTGTGTTGTGGTACCGTAAATGTCCACTTTGTCGCTGTCAAATTTCAAAAGCTAAAATGGGGTTAATTTCTATTTGTATAAAAGTTATAACAATTTATTACTCACATATTTTTCTTAAAATATAATTTAAAAACATTCTAGGAAGACCCCATTGAGCCATTTGCCTGTAACATTGTAACATAACAACGCGTTAAATGAACAATTACACACCCATCTATTGACGATGAAGTGAATCAGTGTTTACCCACACAAGGCCCTAATGCCCCTATCAGTCTATAATCGGTTATCAAACACAACTAATTTTTAATAATACCCCTCACTAAAACGCATCGTCATGGAAAAATGTGAAATCATGGCATGTGGTAGAAACAAAAGGTGATCGCCTACAGTGCAGGGTAGTCACGTGGGTATCGATTAGGGTGATCCCCTAACTTTTTACCTTACAGGGTGACCGTAAAATCATCATTACTATTTTTTTACAATTCAGTAATTAAGATTGTTCGTTTTTTTATTATTGCAAAAAAATATATTGATAATAAATTCTTGATCATTCTTTATGTGCAAAATTTAAGATAAATTTTGTTACGAATTAATTTAGTAACATTAGTCTACAGTATTTGAAGTTTGAAACAAAATTCCTCCTAAGAATAATTATTTCTGAATGTATACTGTCACATGTGCTAAAAAACATGCGTGTAAAGCTGGTAACATTTAAAATAGCTAAATAGTGTATTATGATACAAGTGTATAAATTAGATTTTTCAGCACGCAATGACTGATTTAGCGACATTAGTGCTTTGAAGCTTTTCAATGTAAAATGGGGTTCTCCACTATTTTTTTAAAATTTTTTTATATGAAACTTTATCTAATTTTAAAATGTGGTGTAGTTTCAGAAAGTCTTAATTCTTATTTGTTAAGCCGTAATAATTTTTTGAAGTGTTCTGTCAGGTAGATGTTAAAGTAATTCGGTTCTCAAACAGTATGGGGTACCCTAAAAATTTCAATTACATAAATTGATCTATTTCAACTGTTATAAAAATATATAAATATGTTTTAAATAATTATTGTGTTCCTTACTTTTAAATATCGTGAATATTTTTGTTCATAAATTTTCCTGATTTCAGTATTTGAAATTGTATTTTCCAAATTTGGATTAGCCCTGAAACAAGCTTTGTATTTTGTATTTAATTACCAGCTCAAATATGACATCTGACACTGAGAGTAGTAGGTAATGGCAGTAGCAAGAATTTAAAATTAGGTAGATGTGTGATAGAGAAAGGTGAAATATTGTGACGTAGATGTTAGGGCACTAAAAACTCCAATAACTTAAAAATGAATATTTTTTAAACTATGATAGTTCGTATCATACAGAATTGAGGTCTAGATTGACTATAAGTGATTCCTAAGTTGCTTCTGTAGTGGAAGACAAATATTTGTGAAACGTAAAGTATAAAAAAATATATCTACAATAATTTTCTTCGTTTGAGATCTGTAGTCAAGCAAAGATGCGTGTGGTGATTTAAAGGATGGGTACCGTTTATAAGAATTAAAACGTGTATAATTACAATGCATTATTTATTAGAAACATGTTGATAATGTATGTCAATTAACATGAATTTATGACGTCAGTTTTAATGTTAATTTTGAATACCATAACTGACTGTCCTCCCACTATATGTTGATATATTTATGACTTTATGTAATTTTAATTAGTGTGAATACGACACTGCATTGACCCATTTCGCGAAGGTTTGAAATGTCAAATAAATTTAATGTTGCAAGTGATTATGTTTTATTTATATGTGAATAGTTTTTAATTGCTTGAGAGGTTCTCATCTTTATCTTCTGCACAATAAGATTACAAAAATTGATTTTGAAATTCGGCTTTTAATGTTTGGTCTATTATATTCAATAAACACATGTATAATATTTCTATTATTTCATTTAAACTATGAGAAACTATTTTAAGTCTCGTTGTTACGAATATATACAGAATGTTCCACAACAAAAAAATTAATATATTGCTATATACTGTACGACGTGCTGATCATAAAACAAAAAGAATTATTTAAAAATTTGCAGTTAAGGGTAGTTAACTTGAAGTAGACAAATTTTCTATTTTTATTCCATTTTGAAAAAGGGCCCCCACCAAACTTTTGCTCAAAGCTCCCCACCAACATAAATCCGGCCCTGTTTCACAAAATATTTATCTATAGCTAATTCTCGTTGCAGAAGAATGGAATTTTGAATAACCTAGTCGTTCTACTGTTTGGTTGACGTTAATTTTCGAACATGTTCTTTAATATAAGAGCATTTTAAAGAATCAATAATGTTTCACAAGACAAGATTTCTTCTCTTGTTTAGTAATTTCTTGTCTTGTCTCGAAAAGCAAGACAAGAAATTTAAGTAGGTACATATTGTCTTTCATTACTCTTGTATATAAAAATCTTGTCTTGATCGTTATTTTCTTGCATATTTCTTGTCTTGCAAGTTATTAGTCGCAAATAACCTTGAACATATAAATAATTTTGTATCACACGTACATTTTTTTGTTTAGATAATATCAATGTCAATTATGAAATATATTTCTTAAAATACATTAATGTGTTACTATTAAATAAATATTATAAAAACAAAAATCGTATAGCTGCACATACTATACTTATTTTAGTACAACAGCGACATCTGTACAAGCAGAAATTTTTTTTAAAAGCATCCCTAGTTATAAGAAAGCATTTTGTGTCTAAACTTTTGGTTAAATGATTTCTAAATTCTAAGTATAATTATATTATTGAGTCAATAATTATTACTATTCTACATTTTTTGAAAATGAAGTTTATTTACATTTATGTTAAGGAAATTGTATTAATTTTTTTATTACTTACATATTTTTGTACTTTTATTAATTTATAGGTAGGATCTTATAATAAATCTATATTTAAAATTTGCCAAAAAAAAATATGTGAGAGTACAAGAATTGAAGCAAATCTTACTCTTGTTGCACATTTCAAGACAATTCTTGTCTTGTCTTGCTTTGAAATTCGTATCTCTTGTCTTGCATTTTTTGCAAGACTAGTGCAAGACCAAGAAAACTACAAGACTCGTGAAACCCTAATCGGACCATCTACATTACAGGCTAATTTAAATTTGTTTGTAGTTTATAAAAATTTATTTCTCTCTTATTTGTTGTAAAACATAAATGGAATTATTGAAAATATTCATATTTCATATACGAATATCTAATTTTGAAGGAAAAAAAATGTGTAAAGGCTATTCTATCAAGAGGGTCTTACTTGTTTCAAAAAAATATGAAGATCATGAATTATTTGTCTGTATCTATTTCCCCCTTCCGGTGTCGGTAACATGGTGGCCATTTTCACAACATAAATTGTTTGATCCCTTAGCCGGGGGTGTGTAAAATATGTTGTTTGTTACGTATCCGTCTGGCCGGTCCGAGTTATATATAGGGGATGATTACTGCTGTTCTAGGGGCGCAGTATACCCGGGGTAGTCGGGGGAAAATTATAAGTGATTTTATGCTATAAAGCGAACATTATTACTGGATAAGGGATGGTAATATGCTGCTTAATGATCGTAGTAAAGTTATTAGGAATATTTTAAGATATGGGGTGGGGTTTTGGATAAAAATCTGCTTTCTTAACATGACAGAAACTTATTATGATATAACATTCTCTGCTTTTATTACCTAACGATTAAACAGTCAAAGTTAATGTTTCACGAGAGTCCTGTATTTAAAAAAAAATGCAAGACAAGAGCTAAAAATTTCAGAGCAAGACAAAGTAAGAAGTTGTGTTGCAAGAAAAGTGCAATTCTTGTACTCCTTTTGTTGTTAATTTGAAATACGAGTATATATTTATTATAAGAATATATCTATAAATATATGTCATTGTTTAAGAAAATAATGAAGTTTGTACTTTTTAAATGTAGTAACATTAACATATAGATTTTATTTAACTAATAGGCCAATTCTGAACAAATATGTAAGTCTTACAGATCTGTAAATCTGTAAAAAACTGACAAAAACACATCTATTTTTGTTGATTAATATAAAATTATACATAAGAGTGGTTACTTTCGTTGCGATTTTGTTAATTATTTACAGATTTACAGATCTGTAAGTCTTACAGATTTGTTCAGAATTGGTCTATAAAAGTACAAAAATATGTAAATATTAAGAAAATGAAAACATAAAATCTATCAATTCATTTAAAAAATATATAATGATAATAATTATTGGTTCAATAATATAGTTATTCTTTGAAATTATGTAACCAAGAGTTAAGGCACAAAATGCTTTCTTATATAATCAGGAAGCTTTGAGAAAAAGCTTCTCTGTTATAAAGATGTCTGTATTGTGCTAAAAAATACTTAAAGGAGTGCAGCTGTATTATTCTCTGTTTATTGTTATATTTCATAATTGGATTGATGTTTTCTAAACAAAATAAAAATGTACATGTGACACAAAGATTAATTATATGTTCATTAGTGAATAGGGGAATCCCTACGTTGTAACCAACAAGACAAGAAATATGCAAGAAAATGACAATCCAGACAAGATTTTTATATACAAGAGTAGAGGAAGACAAGATATAGGTATATAAATTTCTTCTTATGTTTTTCGAGACAAGACAAGAAATAACAAAACAAGACAAGAAATCTAGTCAAAGTTAATTGTTATAATGAAAACAAGACTAAATGGCGCCACACGTTTTAATAAAACAGTAGACTTAAGCAATGTAAACTTTGATTTTATTCAAAAAAATTCATAAATAATAATAAGCTTTTCCTAATTAAATACAAACTAAAACTAACCCTAACTTCATTCCCTGATTTAATAAGAAATAAATAAAGTCAACCTGTGAATTATAGCTCTTAGCTCCGTACACAATGATGTGAAACATATGCAGCTCGGCGGGGGGTTGGTATCACTGGGGCACGCGCCCGGGGGGGCCACCCCCAGCGATGGGGAAGTGATAGCCCGGCTGATAATCAATTCATTAATTTGGGGTTATGGGTGCTCTTTGAATAAACAGATCCCTGATAAAATCCTGTACTGTAACTGTAGTTACAATAACACCTCGTCTGTCCTCTTTATACTTTTTACTAATATTTTTATTTTATATACATATATGACATGAGTATTCGTGGGTTGACTGTGGAGACGGTAAAATTAATTATTAAAATAATTAGTCCTTACAGTATTAGTATAATTCCATTTATAGAGTATTCGATAATTATTATTATAACATTTTCGTTGTAAATTATAATAATTGTCACTGTCGAATATAAAACTTTATTATTTTTTTTAACTACAATATTTTAGCTAGTGACATAATATTATATTATTTTTACATAAAAATTCTCATATATAAGATATTTCAGAAAAACATTTCAGATCTTCATGAAAAAACCACTTCTAATTGCACAATTAACACCAAAATCTAATCAAATCTAATCTAGGGTATCAGAAAGTTATATCCAAAATTTGTACGTTTTTTATTCACTAGTATTTGAGTAGGTAATCGTTACGGCAACATCCATCCATCCACACACGGTCAGACATCATCGTAAAAATATTAAAATCGTGTTATAGAAACTGTAACGGGCTTATCCGTTGCAAACACACTATTCGATTTTTAGCATGATTCCAATACCTCTCTTATTGCGAGAGATAAAAAGTTGCGCCTCATAAAAGTGTTTTTTTTTTACTTCATCTCAAAAATTAGTAGAAATACAATTTTATAAATTGGTAAAGTTACATAAAAAAATGTTATACGTCCTATGAAAAGATTCAGTGAAAAATGAGAAAAACGAAACAACAGAATTTTAATTTTTCTTTTCTGGGTCTAACTTTGAAAGTGAATATCTTGAGAACAGTAAAAAATAACTGATTTCTGTTTGAAAATTTGGAATTAACGCAACGATGTTTATAGTTTTATGAAGATATTTGATACTCAATATAGAATGAGTACTTTCTTTTTGTATAATACTATGGATTCTACCCGAAATTTGTGTTCAAGATATTTCCTAATTATGTGTACACTTAAATCTAGAATAAAGTATTCTAATAATAATAGCGTATTAAAGGATACTAGGAGTATATTTAAAAAAATAATTTTTAGTTGATTTAAAATCTAGGAACCGAAGATACCGGGATATTTTCGGGAACCGGGAAATGAACTACATTGGGAGTGCATTGAAATCCAGAACTGTTTCGCGTAATCCGAGACGTTTGATCAATCTACTTATATTACATATTTCTACTTAATGTATAGAAAAAGCATAGTATGTTATTCGTTTTTAAACTATTTAGATATTAGTTTTTATATTAGTCGATTGTGTAAAATATGAATCTAGCGGTTTTCTTTCATTCGCTGTGAATGTAGAGCATTGAATTGCCTTCCAGGAACCTTTGCCGCAAAAACAATTAAAATCCTAATCAATATCGAAGCAGCTATACAGCATTCTGCCTTATCGACATTTTAAACTTCGAATAATCGGGGTGCAGTTGTTTCATTCTCAAGGACAGTAACAATCGACAAATTGTTTACTCAAACAATTGAGAAAATTGCTTGAATTATACATCAAAGTTATCATTTCGCAAAATACAGAAATGTAATTACTTCAATTATGGTAGACATTTCATATTTTATGCGTTTTATTACTTTTATTTCAGCGGACTAACATTTTACCTCTACTAATTTCGTCATCAGAAAAGGAACGACAATTTAGAAATATCTCTAAAAATCTGTACTATTCCTTCAATGTAATAGTTATGTACAAGTGTGTTACACTACAAATAAGTCATGTGAGAAATGTTTAGCTTATGAAACTCAAATTAACTTAGCTAATTAACACGTGTGATATACAATATTTTATCCATTGATATAAAATATATAAAAGTTTTTTGACAGTGAACATTTTAAAATAACATATAATAAAAAAAGGGTAGAGGTTTTATAACGTAGTTACTAAGATACGAACCAACAAACAGTCAGTTATAATTTCTAACTCACATGTGTTTTATGACTTACTTTATTTTTCTAAAAACACCATAGTTATAGCGTTACAATTACATGGTGTTAGATAAATAGTTATTTATGGTACAAGTGTGTTACATTACAGATAAGTCACGTGGAAAAGTTTAGCTCACGAGGCCATTAGGCCGAGTATGGTATTTTTTCAAGTGACTTAGGTAATTAACACACGTGTGCCATACAACATTTTATCCAACACCTTTTAATCATTTATATAAAATACATATAAGATTTTTGACAGATGGAATTTCGAAATGACATTTAGGAACAAAATAGTGTAGAGAAGGTTTTATAACGTAGTTACTATGATACGAACCAAAAAACAGTGAGCTAATATATTTAGCTCACTAGTGACTTATGACCTACTTTATTTATCTAAAAACAGCATACTTATATCGTTATAATTACATGGTGTTGGATAAAAATAAGTAAGATAATGATCATATTCATTTAATAAACGAATCATTTAAAACATTATTATAGTAGATCATAAGTTCTTGATAATTTTTCTGTGTGAAATTGCTGCTTGAACAAAGTATCTCTGTGTTGATTGTGACATTTTGTTACGAATATGTTTGGTATGCAGCAAAAGTAAAGCCAATGATGTTAATTGTTTATGTAAATGCAGCAAAGGTGAGTCAACCCCATTTCCTTAAACGTCAGAGGTTGTACATGGGCGTCGTGTCAGGGTAATTTCACCCCCTGCAATTATCGCTCCCCTGTTTATCTTATCTGGCTAGGATTAGAGAATCATAGGGTGCTTTGACAAACAAGTGACAGTCTATAATCCACTGTCAAATATCCTCCGTTCTATATTTACCTTAAACGTTTTTTTCAATCAATAGCTCGATAGCATCAGTGAGAACAAGTTTAAAATCAATAATTTTCTAATTTCTCAGTTTATTTTAATTTTAATGTACCTGTGTTTTGTATTATTGCAAAGAGAAAAAAATTCTCTTTTCAACGGTACTAAAGACCACTTTGAGCCCGATATGAAAATTGAAAGTAAGTATGAATTTTTAGAAAACTGATGGACCTCCTATAAAAATTTTGAGGACCTCTGTCAATTCATCGTAGAAACTTGTATGAATTGAAGCAAGAAAGTTATAATTTTAAAAAGTAAGATGGTCAAAATCAATTTTTGCTTATATCTAGTGACCTATGCATTTTTTTCGAAAATAATTGAAATGGACAACTATAATGTAGCTACTTTGTGCTAATTTTACTGACTTCGTATCTCTTACGGTTTTTGAGATCTCAATGGTTAGTTTCTCAAAACGGACACGCTGTATTTATTTATGCAGGTATATCTAAATGTGTGTATTAAAATTGAAGGGTATAATAAATAATTTTGTTGAAATTGATAAAATGAAAAATGTATTCAAGCAAATTAATAATTTTGGGTCATTGGAAAGTACATAGATGCTCGTATTAACAAATTATAATTCGCTGAATCGTGCGTAGTCCCCTACAATAACTAATCATGCGTTTGACAATCCATTTCTCTATTTGGGTGTAATTTCCCATATATCTTCATCAGAGTTAGTCATATTGCAACTGTCTGATGTGTGCGTATGTGTGCGTGTGTGAATTGATGTGTGTGAGTGGAACAGCTGGACGCCTTCGTTAGGCGATCCAGGTGAAAATAATGAAATCACCGGCTCGAAACAATACCGACTGGGGTGGATGGCTGTCTGGCTGCCGTAGGGTTGGTTTATGGCGTAGCCATTCGAAAAATACTTACTAAATTTCCAAATACTGTTTAAGTTTTTAGTTTAAGATCATTATATTCAACATACCACATATACCTGAGACAGGAATATTTGAAGTATACCACTAATTCTCGTCTTGTTTTTTGACTTTTAAATCCGCGACAATAGTTCAGCCCTTAAGCACAATTACAATTTAGATTGAAATATCGAATAATACAATCTTATAGTGATTATTCTTGAAATGCATTTTAACATGTATAAAGGCGAATCAAAACCTCTGTAACATAGTTAAAATATGAAGTTTTAGACGCCTATAATGACTGGTTTATCTTATGCTTTACTGAACTTCGGTTCTGTTGAATTTGGGTTCAAAATTTGAATTTGTTGTACAAAAAAAAATTAAACTTAAGTTTAGAAGAACAGTAGTTGAACTAGGTAACAAAAATAAATCATATAAGTTGCTACTAAACAAAAACGCAAAATGTCAAAGTTTTGATGTATGGTATGTTCTGAATCTTAACCAAAGTGAACATGGTTACTTTTTGTATTCGTTAAACAATTGTTTAAAAATACATAAAAGTGAAGCTTGTAAGACGTTTTTTCAACAAAATTTCGAATTAGACTACAACATATTTATGCAGAATAAAAATCATAATTTGAATAATTCTGAGTTTGTAAATTTTAAAACAACATACGCATATTTTTTAATTTCATATTTTTTTAAATCTAGTCAAAAAGAAAGAAATAGAAAATTGTGCATATTGAGTATAATTATGTACCTATTTATTTTATTTAATTTGATTTATTTTATTGATATAGGTAATATTATTTTATAATTCAAAGAAAAATTTAAATTTCGAGTGTAAATCAGCCAACAAATTTAAAGGTCCACACAATGCTCCAAGGTCATATTCTTTATATAACTATTCTGTGGTACCCTAAATAAGATTTATTTATTATCAAACGTTCGTGTGTATTTGTATTTAATAAATTGATAAATATACCTGTTTGCATACTCCATTGAAAGTAAATAATTTTAAATAGGTAACACCATTTGTAGATTTTAGATTTTGAAAGCGAAATAAAATTATGTTCTTGTATACAATTCCTAAATTTTATGCTAAATTATCATGTAGGTATGTTTTAAGAAAAAACGGTTTCTTTATTCAAATAGGAAAATGTTTAAACTTAAATATTGAATATTAAAGTTTTGGTTGTCGTGTTATAACTTGCAACATATTGTTTAGTGAGTAAGTTTATCTTATAAATCTGTTTAGCAACAAGATGTAATGAGTAGTTGTGGTAATGGAGGCGGGATTGGACCCATGTTCGCGCGACGCGAGTAACCAATACGTCTAACACTAATCATCTCACATCTCACCAGCCCACCTTCTAATGGCTTTTTAAACATACGGCTTTAATCGCACCAGTGATCAACTATGATTATATTTACATACATTATACATATAACGCACGAGCTACGTGCTCTGCAATGCCCAACTTTTGGCAGTCTTTAAATTCTAGACATCAGCCAATATCATTGTAATTTACCCCAATTTTTCTTATTACGGAAAGTAATTTTTGATATTATCCGCCAAATTATTTTCGTATTATAATTAGAGCGAAATTTAAGTGTTTAGCCAAACATAAACGAAATTTAAATACATCTATTAACAAGACAATAATCATTTCGGGCCTTATATGGTAGGTTTTAATTTGTTCATAATTTCACACTTCCAACACCTGTTCTTTTAAGGAGACAGTTTCATTTTTTCATTACGCTGTCCATAAAATATTGTGTTAATCATTTTGTCGTAAAATGTAACGGTGGCTCACTTCGAGTTGAACTGAATGAAGTACAAAATCTGTGGATCCAATCTCAGCTTCGCTAAATATTAAATATGTAATAATATCGCTACAAGCTGTAGGTTTCTTACAGAGTGTAATCTGATGTGGACACTAAATTATATACATATACTCATACACATTTTCATTTAAACTTATTTCACTTGAAAGTGAGATCATTCAACTTCAACTTCAATTCATTTCATCTTTGAACTTTTCTTCGAAATGGATCATCTTTTGAAATTTTTATTAAAATGTTTAACACTGTTCCTATTACATTATACAAAACAAAACTATTTTAATCTTTCAAAAATCACAAAACATTAATATATCGAGAAGAGTAACTCAATGGATCAAGTGAGCAGCAGGGCGTTGCTGCCATCTAAAGTGTAAAGGGTAGTGTTACTCCTAACCTGCTTGATCATTAAATTTAATATGTCATATAAACCTCAACTGTAGCTGTCAATATTCATTTATTTATTACTACATATTTTAATTTTAAATAAAAAATGGAAGAGGTGTTCTCTCGCCTAATTTTGTAGAAGTGACGTTTTCTCGTCCAATTTAATAAGATGTTTTCTCGGTGCATTTGTGAAAAAGATGTTTTTTCACCAAAATTTGTAGTAGAAATGTTCTCTCAGCTAAATGAAATTTATAAGATGTTCTCTCCTTTCTCCTGACAACAAATAATTCTTTGTTATTTGTCAAAGAAAAATATTTTTTTTGTTTAACAAACCTAGAATATGCCTCTAATAAGATAATAGTTTGATTCTCTTGTTTAAATTAATGATTCTGTTGTACAGAATTCTGAATTGTTTAATGAAAATTCGGTAATTAATTTGTCAGAATATAGGTCCGTTAACAACAAGTAACACGGCTTGGTTGCCATGGCTGAGGCAGTTGTTTTAGTGTACAACCAAGCACAACATTACTGCCAGAAATCAAGGAGGAAATTGCTGGCAACTAATTGCTACGATTAATAACACTACAATTTAGATGATAATTAGATTTAATGTATACAAGTTCTTTTCTTGCTATGAAAAAGACTGCTTGTAAAATATATTCTACCGGTAATTAAAAATTGCTGGTATAACTTATATTATTTATTATGGTTGTTAGCCTACAGCTTCTGCCAGGGAGCTACAGCTTATAGTGGGTTCCAAACAACTTTTTACAGGTTAGTAACTTGTAAAAATTAGTTTCCATGGTGAATAAACAGTTAAAATAAACGATGGTTTACAAGTGAATAACAAATAAAATCATTTTACGATGAAGTATTTTTGTTGTGGTTAATTTGAAACAGTACGTGTATGAAAGTCCACAAGTGTTGCTTGATGATTTCTGTAAACCGTTAGGTTATTAACGCGTTATCAAACTCACATTAATGTGCTTTGCCCTTTAGAACGAATTAATCTTAGTTGAGTTACTCAACCGAGCAAGCGCCACTAAATTTCGAGAGGTTTACAAAAAGCCACGAGTGAGATGGAAACAACGATGCTGTGAAACAAGTGAACGCCACGCGGCGTAACCCAGAATCAATTAAAAACGCATTAAAACAAATGCTCGATAAATTGAAATTCCAATCTCGGCCAGGCGACCTTTACTGTACTCTTTTTTATTTTCATATTTATATAATTAAACATCATTTTTGAAAGGCCTACGATACTGCCAGAACAATAATTACATATTTCTAACATTACTAACGCAAGACCCAACATCAAAATACCAAAAATAATATTGTAGTTATTTTTGTATCAAGGACATAAAGATGTTTACATCTGAGGATTTAAACATGAAGTAATAATTTGTGATACATACTTAATGTCTTACTATTATTTCTTATTTCTTAATCTAATACATCAGAAATTTGTAAAATCTGATAAATTAATGAAGTAATATATGAAGGGGATTGCTACTTTCCTAGGCGTTATTCCGATTTAAATAACTATTGTATTTTACAACAGTAATTTATATGCTCTCGAGCGTATTATATACCCATAATTGATCTCGAACAATCGTCATTAATATACATATTAAAAGCTGTAAGGAATGTAAGTACATCATAACATTCAAGGAGGTATGAACTGAGACAGAGCTTGCGGAGCCGGAGTTTATGTTACCGTATGAGAATATTAGTAAAGGTTTGTTTCAACCTACAGTTCTATCAATGAGAATGCGCATTTTACTAAAATTTTCAGTTCAAATTCTAATGGAACGGTTGTGACAGTTCTTGCTAGGGATCAAGTATTTCAAATTCTGACCATGAGCAGTTTGAAAATTTGCTGTCAGCTACATATACAATATATGATTTTCATAATTACTATACTAGTAGGATAGTTATTTTCTACAACACTTCGTTTACAATGCTAACCAAATAATAAATATTATCAGAAACTTACGACTTATGTTGCTATGGAAGTAAGTTATGCTAACATCAATGGTGGTGCAAAAACGTATTATAATATGCTAAACAGGCCCGAATTTAAGGGTGGGCAGACTGGGCTGCATCCCAGGGGCCCCCAAAAAAAGGGATCCCCACCAAATTAAAAATTTGTCAACAATTTACATAATTGGAAAATAAGAACGAGCCAGCCTGGAAAACACTAAAATTTATGTACTTGTAAATTGTAACTTTAGTAATGTACAACGGAATGACTTTTTATGTATAATTTAATAATAGAAAAAAAATGCAGGTCCCTTTTCCAAACGTGAAAGTCTTCTTGAGAAGTTATCTTGTTTTCATGATAAAAAATTGCACCGGAGAAAGATTATTCTCAAAATCAACAATATTATAAAATAGGCTGAGAACGGTTATTATAGAACAATGCCTAAAATATTGATCATGTGAAGATGTTATGGAATATTTTACAAAGAAGAAAGTAAGAAAAGTGCCTGCTTTATGCAATGTTATTAGCATAAAATGTTAATATTTTTTGACATTTTTAGAGAAACTAAATTTTATATTTATCAATACAGAATTGGTTTTACTCGATTGGATAATTAGTAGGTAATTAGAATTTTATTTTTTTAGAGTAGCAGTCATTTAATAAATTCCACTAATACACCAAAGTTTCGACTGTAAATTAGTATTTATCAGGATAATAAATAGTATTAAAAATTATTCTAGTTATTGTTAAATTAAAAATTTCTTTAAAAAAAAAATCATAAAATATAGATTTTCAATATTTATTCCCTGTTAAAAAAGGGCCTCCACCAACATAAATCCGGCCATGATCCTAAAATAGGGAGAGGAGGCCCCAAAATCTTTACTGCTTAGGGCCCCAAAATCCATTAATCGGGCTCTGCTTCGAGAACCAATTATTACAATTAATAAAACTATAAATAATCTAATAGTCTAATGGAGGTTCATATCATTAAGGAAGAATAGAAAATGTTTGTGTTTTGAATATAATGTCTTGAAATAAGATGCATAATGCGCTATGCGATGAACTTGTTACATTATGGGTTTGACATAAATCATCCGAACACAGAGTGCTGTGCCCGCAGACACCGTCTGAGCGAGAGTCGCTCCATTATTTTATAATTACCACGTCAGAATAATTAGTTTTTAAATTCATTTGACTAATGAATATTTATGTGCTTATTGAATGCTGCACTTCTACATCACATGGGAACATCATTACTATATTGGCGCTCTGGCTTCATGTATCAATCAATAACACTACTTTATTTTCGAAACTTTGATACGAAAACGTTTATAAATGTATAAAAACATCTCTACTAATAATTAAAAGAGATAATTATTTATCATTTCGTCCTTTTAGAGATTGCCAAATGTAATAGTTATTTACATGCGAGGTGGGAAATGTTTCATTTCAGCCGAGGGCTTATATATATTACGAGAGAAGAAGCCTCGAGGTGAGATATAGCGCGAGGTGAAATGAAACTCCCACCGGGGTATGTATACTATTTTATTCACAATCATACGTACAGTTAATTGTTACATAAGGTACAGTATTTTTTGACAACTGTTATAATTTGTTTTAACCTATTTTATTGTAGAGATTTATGACAATGTTACTAGGCAACCTCTACATAAATACTTCCAACCCAAGAGATGGAAGTGCAATTTGTTACTTCCAACCCAAGAGATTTGTCAATACAGTTAGGAATGACTAACTTCCAAACCTCCAAAAAGTTAGGAATCGGCATATTACTATAATGATTGTGAATAAATACTTTTTTCCACTACTAACCTAGACGCCCACTATTGCGTTATTATTTACCTTTATTTGAAATGAGAAATTGTTTTTTACTACCGCTTACTTGGTAACCATGATCTCTTAGGTCAATAATGTTATTATTAACCAGGGTCGATAATAAAAACTGCCACTTTATAAAGAAACTCAAGTCTCCAAAAGCAAGTATTATTTGAATCATTTATACCTAAAGAAAACTGTAAAGTATAAATTCACAATTTAAATGTGACAAATATAACAAAGCAAGTAAACAAGTAACTTAAGACCGTTTTAGACTAGCCTATAAATTGTACATTATCTTGCACCATTTTTGGTACAATTACATTAGCTAGTATCAAACAGCAAATTGGTTGAAATATTGTATATACGATCGTATATTTGTTTGAAACACAGAACATGTTCTATTTTTCATACAATCTGTTAGACAATTTGGCTGTGAGCATACGCATATATTAATTTTGTGATCTCAAAACAGAATTGCTAAACTTTTTTTATAAGGATATCATTATTAAAATAATATAGAATTTTTCCTATATTTCATTCTAAAATAATAGCCATGATATAGGTACTGTTGGTAACACAGTATATTTTCCTCTCTAGAGAAGAAAAAGTAATTTTCTTCTTTATTTCACGAGAAGACAGCAGAGTTTTCTTTGCATGTCATGAAAAAACGATATTTTCATGTTCTTCTTTTTTTTCCAAAAAAATAATATAAATTTCTTTCTTCTCTTCTTTAACTTATCTGCGATAAAGCCACACCCAGCAATGGGTAATAGGACGTAAAAATATTAGTATTAAAATGTAATGTAATGTATTAATTTTGCAATATGTCAACGAGAGAACCTGTATATATTTAGTTCCCATATTCATATTAATTAACATATGTAATAATAACTAACAATGTTTCAAATTTACATGTGTATTATATTTTTTAATTTGTAGAAATTTACTTTCATGGTCTATTGTTTGTCACCGAATTTTGTAACTAATATTTCGAGTGTATTAATTAAACAAACAATTGAACATTCTATAGTGAAAATTAACATAGGAAAACGTATCTCAGTATTTGAATTATTTATATAATTACTTTACATAATTTTACACATTGTATTTGTGTTATACACGCTAGTATTTCTCTTAATTTACAAGTAAAACGGTTATTACAGTACATTTCATTATTCAAACAGAATATATGAACTAAATATTTTTATTCATATACTTGTTTCATTATATGAATATTAAATATTACGGAAAATTGTACATACGTTATTAATATACATGTACGGATATAATAGGTACATTCTTTATACACAACTTATCACATCGCTTCACTTAATTCACATATTGTTTTTTTTTTGTAACAAAACTGTGATAAAGTGATTTTGACTATCCCTGAATCCATTTTGACTAATTAAGGCGTGACGTCTGTACGTACAAAAATTGGAATTTTGTATACCTATGGGATTGCTATAACATCTAATTATGCACCTCCATTTTTGGTTCCAAATGTCAAAAGGTCAGTTTACTTTTGGCAAAAACTTAATAAAAATAACAATTTAGTTCCCTCTTTATTAAAATATATTTTATATAAATTTGGTTATGTTATGTTAATTTGGACTGCGTGACAATAGCGCACCGTTCAGATTTTTAAACATTTCATAAGCGCACAAAAAAAAAACGTAGCAAAAGCGCACCAGTATAATTTAGGAATTTAGTGTGTGTGTGCGTATGTGTGCATCTGATTAGATTAAAATTCGAGTGAATTCGTTCTGCTCGCGGATACTACTTTTTAAATAGATATTCGCATAGGTATTCCTTCAAGTCTTCCTCTTTCGTCCCGAATCTAACCTAACTTAACAAAATATAATCTAATCTAACATAATCTAACATAACATAACATGACTTAACCTAAGCTTTTATAATCTAATCTAACTTAACCTAACATAACCTGACTTAACCTAACCTAATATAATCAAACCTAATCTAATATAATTTAATTTAAGATAAGTTAACCTAACATAATCTGACATAAACTAACCTAACCTAATCTAAACAAATCTAACCTAACCTGACCTAATCTAACCTAACCTTACCAAATCTAAACTAATCTAAACTAACCTAACCTAACTTGATCTAATCTAATCTCATCAAACTTAAAGTAATCTAAACTATCTTACCTTAACGTAACCTAACCTAACCTCACCAAACCTAAAGTTATCTCAACTAACCTAAGCTAACCTTATTTTATTTTTATTTTATACATCAAATTTATTAATATATGAAAATTTCAATTATACAAATACTGGGGTGTTTATGGAAAATAGTTTAGTGCGCTTTTATAACAAAAAAATACTATTTAGTGCGCTTTTGTCATACGCCGGTTAATTTGTATGCGTTGCTCGTTATGATTTTACTGTTTGTATGATGAGATGTTATGTATTAAATTTTCTAATACCAATATTAATATGTAAATTGAAATGACACATAAAAGTCAAACTCGTAGCAAGAGGCTATAACTAAAGATTTCTCACAGAAGACAGGAAATATAATATTTTCAGTGTATATACAACATCTCCGCTTACCGTATATGTATGTAGGTATCTGAGTTTCTCAGTCGTGAGAACCGTCTTATTAGACTTTGGAGACAGTATCAAACATTGTCATTACCGAGCGAGTTGGTAATTACATTCATTTTTAACAAAAACCCGACTTGCAAACGCTAGAAAGTTTTGTTTTATAACCTGCTAGGTTTTTCATTTGTTTTTTGGTTGTTTTAAATAGAAAGATAAAAGAAAGACGGTTTTTCTTTGAAAACGAATCGATAAAGACTTAAATAAATATGAAATGAACCAAGAAAATAATGAACGCAAAGAAACACACATATTTTACTCCTTAGTAATACCAGTAAAGGTTTAATTTAACCCTATATTTTTTTTGTTTATATGAAAACTTGATTTCGAATGTTATTTATCAAAATAATTCCACGATTAAATAGTATTTAAACCAATTATGTTGAATTAAATTGAATTGAAAATAATTTGATTTATTTGTCATACCAAAAATATTGCAAAGAATGCGTTACCATGTAGAAGGTAAATAAAAAAATATATATAATATATCCATTTTTTTATTCGATGATTTTTAATGTTTAATGAAATTTAATGAAAGAATATTAGGCTATTTGAATTTTGCTTAACGAATATTATTATTTCTTTTTTTCCCTGCGCATTATAAATGACAATTTTTAATTATTAAACGTAAAATTATGTTTTATTATAAAAATATTACAAAAGAAAAATTTTTTGGGTCCAAAATTTTAGTTTTTTTATATAGTTAGACATCGATGCGCTGATTTCAAATTTACAAACAAAATGTAATTATCTGTTTTCGTTTCTGAGATTTTTGCTCGCAAACTTGCACCTCAAAAAGTATTTTTTTTATATATATCTCAAACATGGGTAGAGATACAATCTCAACGATTATACCAGTCGATTCTACGTGCAAATTTACATAAAGAAATGTTTCCTCCGCATATACGTACTTTGGAACGATTCGGTGAAAAATGAGAAAAACTGAAAAACCCCTATTTCAGTTTTTCGCTCGGGAACTTTTTTCCTTCGAAATTCATTATTTTCTTAACTTAAGTAAATATCGATGCGCTGATTCCAAATTTTCAAACAGAATTCAAATATCTTTTACCGTTCTCGAGATATTTGCGTTCAAAGTTAGACCTGAAAAAAGCGGTTTTTCAGGAATAGCCTTGAAATGGGCCGAGATACGATCTCAGCGACTTCACCAATTGATTCTACGGACAAAATTATATAAGTGCACCTATTTTCAGATTTTTATTCCAACGGATACAATTTTTATAGCGAAAAAACGAAAATCGGCGAAAATCGAAAAAAATGCCTGATGGACCCCTTACGATTTTTTTCGATTTTGGCCATTTTCATATTTTCCTTTCTAAAATTTGTATCCGTTGGAATAAAAATCTGAAAATTGGTACACTTATGTAATTTTGCCCGTAGAATCGATTGGTGAGGTTGCCGAAGTCATAAACCTAACCCTTAAAGGGGTATACCTAAAAAACCTGTTTTTTAGGTTTTGCAAAAATTCAACTTTGAACACGAATATCTCGAGAACGGTAAGAGATAATTGAATTCTGTTTGAAAATTTGGAATCAGCGCATTAGTATTTACTTACGCCTAGAAAATAATAATTGTTGGTGGTAAAAAGTTTCCGAGTGAAAAATTGAAATCGAGGTTTTTTGGTTTTTCTCATTTTTCACCAAATCATTCCAAAGAACGTATATGCGAAGAAAACATTTCTTTGCGTAACTTTGCTCGTAGAATTATCTGGTGTGATCGTTGAAGTTGTATCTCTACTAATTTTAGAGATATATAAAAAAAACACACTTTTTAGAGGTGCAACTTTGAGAACAGAAATCTCGTGAATGAAAAGAGATAATTAATTTCCGTTTGAAATTTTCAAATTATCGCATCGGTGTCTATCAATATGGACTATTTCCAAAAACCAAAATTTTGGACCCAAAAATATAAATTCTTGGATTACTTCAGCTGTACATGAAAAAATTTTGAGTGAAAAACAAAAAATTGTAACTTTTCATTTTCAGTAGTTATTAAATTTTAATTGGAAATGTAAATTTTGAAATTTTTTACTGAGCAGACAATTATTTTGTATTGTAAACTTATTTTTAATTAAAAATTTAAAGATTTTGTAAAACTTTAAGTTCTTCTTTTTAACCTTATGATAATGGAGTGAACATAATACATGGTAAAATAGATTAACTGTTATATAAATATGGGCGTACCGTATATAAACAAAAAGAATAGTACACAGAGAAAATGAACAACTAAAACGTTTAAAGTTATAAGTATAATCTTACCGACAATTTCCTTCTGCTTATTTAAACTTTGGGGTAGCAATTGCCCCCCCCCCCCCCCTTTCCCCCCATAATCAGCCACTGTTTTGTGTAACATTTGTTAATGACATCATAATGTAAACTTAACTTAGTATTAATTAGCCCGAAAGGTATTAACATAAAGGGGTGTTAATAATCATTTTCCATATATTCCCATATTTCCAGCAACTGACGCGGTAACGTAAATGACAGATGTGTAGATTAACCCCTTGTTACGGCCCTGTATCTAGTGCCCAGAGGCACTGCTGGCGCTAGAGCAGCTGGACTTAGTTCACCACTGTCAGATGGTAACACAGGGCCGGCTCAGAAAAATTAGAAATAAAATAATATATCGTAATCATATATACATTTTTAAATATATTTGTACTGTAAACTGTTTTATGCAGGCACTCTGATCTGAAGTGGAAAGAGTACCACAAGTGAATACCTGACTAAAAGTAAAATAATGTCCTAGTAATTCAGATTTTATTAAAGTGTAATTAAAAATTAATTTAGGAAAACCGACTTACATTTATACTAGAATAGGTTTTTACAGGCACTCTGCTAGAAGTGGAGAAAGTACCAGAAGTGAATACATGACTAAAAATACTGCAGTGTCCCAGAAATTTAGATTTTATTAAAGTTTGAAATAAAAATTTAATTAAAAATATGTTTAATATTTAACGAATAGTCCTGACAAGTAATACTAGGGTTGTTAATTTTTGGGCAGTTGGGCTAGTACAGCCCTGCTAATGACTTGGAATCGTTTTGTACCACGAATTATAGTTCTTGGGTCTATTTTTTACCTGGGATAGGACTAATGTCAATGCTCTTTTAATTAGTACGTTTTGCATTAGCATTTTTTCGTATACAAAAATACGGTAATATACTTAATCCAAAACGTAACTCATCGTAGTCAAAATGTTTATTTAAATCGCTTGTTCTGCAATTGTTATTAAACATCGTAGATTACTACGAAATATGTTTAACTTCGTTGGTAAAACGACATTATTGGTGTGTTATTTTCAATTAATAATAATAACGCAGTAAATTTTTGCACTACTATGTGATTTTTTGTTAAATTTATTTTGGAATGAGTTACATCAATAAAAAATTTCGTCGCTATAGCCAGAAATCGCGATAACCGATAACAGTAAAATAAAGATCATTAGCGTATGAGGGCTTTCAAACAAGTGTTTACAATTTCAACGTTATATCCAGTTTGTCGCTATAAGCGTTATCATTATCAACGGATTTTAATGTAGTTTTTATAGTATTTCTGTAAATTTTTACTTATTCTTTACAATATGTTCTTTTTTTTTCATAATATAGGTATGCAATTCTAAGAAACACATTTTTGAAATTATACCATACCTTTAAAAAAATATCTGATTACTAATAACTCTTTAATATTGTGTAATTAATAGCTACTTCAAATAAACTACCCTTAACTTTGCGAATTTTAAAAAAAAAATCTTTGCTTCATAATCAGCACGTCGTACAGTACATACTCTTTAATTTTTTCGATGTTCGAAATCATGGAACACTGTGTATAATGAATAACGAATATTCGGCGAAATTTTAACCGGATATTCGGCCTTACCGAGTTTTTTTGTATAATCTGAAAGCGTGATTGGTGGTCCTCATTGCGAAGAGAAGTGAATTTATCCTGAAATGCTCGTCCTATTTTTTTAAGGCAATTTCTTGTTTGATTATTATTAAATTTAATTTTTTCAGTTTCAAAAAATGAGTTAAAAAACATATTTGTTTAATATTTTATTTATTTATATCAAAAATGTGGTTTCATCTACAGGAATCATTTTATGTGAAAAATAAATAGTAAAGAATTTGCCTAATGAGACTCAAATTCGGGTTAACTGAACGAACCACAAACCTTATTTTATATATTTTCTGTTATGAATTTTGTAGTGTTTCTAGTCAGCAATTAGCTAGTTTGTAGAGTTTAGCCACCCGGCGTATTACGTGGTTATCTAGGCGATCTGCTGGTCGTTTTGTCGGACAACGTGTCATTTAATATTTCCCCGACCGCCGATCCGAGTCCATCAAGATGCTCGGCTGTAATGTGTAGTTCGGTAGCTGACACAGAAGATGCGAAATGTCTTGTACTGCCGCAGATAACCATCGGGAAACATAATATATGGTTGCGGGAACAGCCAGATTCCACCTTACCTACGCTGCTTACGTATTGTTTACGATAACAATCACATTTTAACGGTGCATTATTTTTATTTCTACGTTTAGTTAATAAGTAGTCCAAACATTAAATTTGACTTAATATTCGCAAATTTGTTAGAGAACTAATCAGGGACCCGGACCTAAATGATATTTCGTTTCGTTTCGATACAAATAATTTAGTTCTGATACAAATAATTTAGTTTTTTTTTAGGTTCCGTTCCAACTAAATAGTTATTTATCATTAGTCCAGAAACTAAACTTTTGCAAGAGCGAGCTTAAAGCGAAGTCGGCAAATAATGCGAGATCTTGCAAAGAGTTTCTGGGCGTGTGATACACTAGATTTTTTGGGCCGATGACACTTTTAAAAAGAAACATTATTACTATTTAAAATTTTATTCACTGTAGGTTTTTATGTCAGAAACATGTTCGGTTCACATGGTTATATAAACAATTTACTTGTTTTATTCAAAAAATTTAGTGACACTTTGTTCTAACCTACAAAAAAATAAAACGAACGTGAATTGATACTTTTCAACAATTAACGTAAATATAATCATACAAGACGAGTGTAATATGAATAATAAATCAAAAATAGTTATTTTAATTAAACTTTTTACGTTCCCAATAAAATAAAATGAAAAATTTTGACAGAATGTAATGCTAAAATATTTAAATTGGCAGCCCTACATTTTGCCGGCCTAGGTCTGCAAACAGAGAGTTTCTGGACGATTTTGAGTTCTGTAATACAAGTCATACCTAAACGGAGGCGCGAAAAATAAATTATAAGGCCACGCCCTCTTTTTTAATTTTCATATTTCTCTTGTAAATATTTAACATTTATAAATTTTAATTTGGAATATAAATATCTTAAAAATACGTCCTCTAGGAAAACCCATTCTTGGGAGTAGCTCAAGTTGTATAACCATATAACATGTGTCAAGGTTCTTGAAGGATAAATATGGTTTATAACTTACAGCAAGGACAATTTGGGTTGAATTCCTTCTTTATCCTAAATTAGCCTGTGGCCAAAATCGCTGATATTATTAATAACCGCGGCTATGATTGGTGTAATCTGGCAGTGGCGTACGCCTGGGCTTGACTCGGGGGCGTCACGCGACGGGGTAGTTAGTATGCGGCCCTCCCCGCGATATATCATCCGGCGTATCATAACACACGTGCCGCTCCGGCTTGATAAGGCACGAACCGACCCCGAATACTTATTAAACTTATAAATAATAAATAAATGTGCGAATAACTCAAGATTACGCGCCGCCCGGAATTTTATCCAGGGAAACATCGGGGAAATTTAACCAACAAAAAATCTTAAGGTTAAGCTTTTCTTCGAAATATTCAATAAGGGTACATTAATTTTGAAAGAGCAATGGTGGCTCATTTGGTTTGCAATCTATACTAGTCAAATTGAGCAAAATATAAGTTCTAGGGTTCAAATCTTAGCGTCGCCATTGTTTAACCAAATTTAAATACAGTTGTGTTCTACCGGTTTGGAATTCACTATAAGCTGTTGGCTTCTTGCAGAGGTAATAGGCTTACAACGTATTTCACAAAATTCAAGTAAAATTATAGACAGATGCAATTTTCATCTTCATTTCATCTTCCTTATGTTCTCAATGGCAGAGCCATAATTAGGGTTTGAGCGCTTGTGGCAAAAAATTTATTTGCGCCCCTCCTTATAAACAAAAAACTTCTGATAAATAAATATTTTATTCTGAATATTAGAGTTGCGTAAAAATCCGAAATTTTTAAAAAGATATAGTATAATTTCAAAAATGTGTTTCACAAAATAGCATTTATTATGAAAAAAAAAAACATATTGTAAAGAATAAGTAAAAATTTAAACAAACAATGAAATAAACTATAATAAAATCCGTTTAAAACGATATCGGTTATAGCAACAAACTGGTTATAACGTCGAAATTGTGACTTAAATCTCATTTGAATCAATGATTTAAATGATGTTTTTAAATCAATGCATTATTGGAAAATACATTGATCCAAAAAGTTAACGCACCAGATATTAAAATTTAAAATTCTCGATTATTTCCATTGATAATACAGGCACTTAATTTTATTTTGAAAGGACCTTATGAATGGTATTCTTACCGAGGATATGGAATCTCATTTGTCTTTTACTTTGTTCGTATTTAGTAAAAAATGAAAAATTTGTTTCTTAGTAAATAGATTTAGTTGAAGTTCTGATTTCTAACGTTGATTGCGGTCCGAATTTTTCTACGTCCTACTGAATAAAATAACATAGTAATTTAATTTGTGGCTATATCTTTTTCAATTGATTAGTTGAGATAAAATTTAACAATTTTCAATTTGCTAAAGGAGTGTTCACAAGAGGTTGTAGTAACTGGAAAAATTATTGCAGCTATCTGAATTAATTATTTGTAAAAAAAGAGTTTGTGATTCATGACGTCGCGAAAATTCGGAACGGGAATATGTTTTAAAAAAATTATGAAAACAATTATAGTTTGTGATATTTTATATTGCAATATGCATGATAAGAGTCGCAGATTACATCTATGTAAAAAAATTCATAACTTTTTTTTTGGGGATGATCTCATTATTGGTAAAGTAAGAAGTGTAGTATTTGTGAATGATTGTGGTTGAAGTAAACAAACATGGTGTGTATGTGAGTTTCGTGAGGTCACGAGATCCGGGTGCTCCGGGCGTGATGTCGTGCTCCGGGTCCGTCAACAGCTTCCGGATTCCGGATTACTACTCCCGATCCGGTACCTGTAGCTCTACACTCAACCTTCACGTGTTCAAACATAAACTCCTACAATTATTACAACTACATTCAAAATACTTACGTATGCATCTATACTAAATAAATGTAATTATACATAAATATAGCACCGTGAGTTTTTTTAACGTGAAACATGGGCATCTATCATATCCATTTTGATTTTTATTAAATTTTAATATTGTAAGAAATTACAAAATAAAGAACTAACAAACAACAAGTACGTATAATAGCGAACAATTAAACAATAATTACAATCAAATTTCAAAAATCCATCTATTAACTGTTAAGCAAGAACCCAATCTGCTATGAAACTTTGAACTTTTAATTGATCTAAAGATTGAAGATTTCCCCTAGTAAAAACTTCTGATTCTATAGATCACCAATGAAAAAAATCTAAATGTGTAAGATCGAGTGATTTAGCAGACCATTCTACTATTCTACCATTTCCTCTAAAGTTGATTCTTAAAATTGTTGTTGCACTTGGTGTAGGCCTGTCAGAAAATTTTATAACCCAAAAAGTAAATGTCAAATTTGTTCCTTATGTTTCATTTTAAATTAGACAATACATTGCTGTTAATCAATTATCAAATCATAAACATGAATATGATAAATCCCACTTGAGAATCTGTGTTACATTTTAAAAAGAACGCTCTGCTATATTTGTGTCAAATTCGTAACCATGCTTAGGACAAATCCCATGTTTCTCGTTTGAAATAAATCCACGGTAAAAAATGTTTGTATGTGAAGTTTAGAAAGACGTTAACACAACAAGAAATAAATATAGCAAAATTTGACCTAGTTACAATTGTTGTACCTTGCAAGTACTTATTTATATTTGTGCTATATACTTATCACTATGTAAACTTTTCAACAATTCTGTTATTATTACAATTACTACCCTTGAGGCTACATTTGGCAACAATTTTCCATACTGGTTTAACTGTTTAACATTGTAAATAATAGTGTGCAATATGGTTATTGGTATTGCTGACTTTTCATTTATTATTAGAATTTTTGAAATAATATAGTAGATGAAAAGCCGGGCATTTAAAAAGAAAGTGTTAATAGTGGTGTATGTTTTTCATGAGTCAGTAAGACACAAGACGCCTCGTTAGAAATCCACAGAAATCTATTATTTCCGCTACAGTGATACGTTATTAAAACACAAACGCTAAATAAATGCAATTTGTATGGAAAGTCTTGTGCGAGTAAATACTACTTAGCCAACGACCGCGAAACTCGGGGCTGGGAACTGTAAAATATTTTATTAAATATAAGCGGTGATTACCACTTTTCTCCGAACGACTACGCTATTATTACATGCGCATCTCTTTATGCTTCATATGTGGCCTTACAAACACACACACATTACTACATACAAGACACTTTCCTCTGTAGGTGTATCACCACCATTCAAAGGAAAATTTCTTGTAATAATAAACACTTTTCATTTGAAACCCGTTATTTATTTGAATTAACCTTTACAAACTAATAACTCGTAAGTAACTAGTGTTGGAAAATAAGACAAGAAATTTAAGTTTATTTTATTTAACATTACTCGTGTATATAAAAATTTTGTCTTGATTGTCATTTTCTTGCATATTTCTTGTCTTGCAGTTAAAACATAGTAGCAATGTCGCAAATGACCTTGAAGATTATAGTCAATCTTTGTACTATATTTCCTTTTTTTAAGATAATATCAATGTCAATTATCAAATAGGTACCTATATAATAGAATTAGCATTATTAAATGAATATTATAAACGAATCGTATAGCTTAGTACGAGAGCGACATTTGTACGAAGCAGAATAAGCATTCCTGGTTATACGAAAACATTTTGTTCTTTAACTCTTGGTTAAGTATTTTTATAGAATAATTATATTATCTATCCAATAATAATAATAATTATAAAAAAAAATTAATAGAGGCATACATTAAAAAGGTGTATTCATTTTTTAATAATTACATATTTTTGTACTTGTAGGTAAATTATTTACATATTAATGCTAATACATTTAAAAAATATATACTTCAACATTTTCATGAGAATACGAGAATTGAAGAAAATCTTCCTAATTTTGCAGTTTTTGCATTTCTTGCTTTGAAATTTGTAGCTCTTGTCTTGCATTTTTTGCAAGAAAAATACAAGACTCTTGTGAAATACTGGAATCATCTTAATTACAGTTGTAGTATTCGACGGAATTGAATAAAAATAATGTGGCTGAAGATTTGTAAGGAATAGAGTAATATTTACAGGTAGTCGGCGTTGACAGTTGATGTAAAGTGTAAATGCGTGGGTGTAGCACGTGCTTAGTCTTCGTGATCAACAGTCACGTGACTTCGTGACTACATGCACATTACGGAACTGTTTCATTAATAATTAGTCAAACATTCCTCGCTCGCACACCACGACTACACTAACATCTTTCAAATCAAATCTTTTCAAATACTTCAACAATATAACTCATATTTATTTATGTTTGAGGTTCGATCTTTAAAACTATTAATTTAATCGACTTCGTATACATTACTGTTCTTGAAATCATTAACAGTTAATAATTTCAAAACGTGGAAAGAGCCAATGAAATTTATAGAAATACCGATGATCGGAAGCGTTCGGTTATCATCGCAAGTCGAATGACAGTTGAGGTTAATGTTTAAATCTGGTTAAATTATTCTTATTTGTGTTGACTATTGACAATGAAGTATAGTTGAATAATACTCAAAATTTAGAAACTACTAGGATGTCTCTAAGACTCTCTATCTTCTGTTTTAATAAGGGTACATTGTATTTTCGCAATAGCGAGAAATTTCAAGTAATATCCGAGTATCTGCATATTTTTCTGATGACAATTCCACTCATAATTTGGTATCTAATTAAATCACAGTATTTTGGTGAATTGTATCAGTCAGATTCATATCTTACTGACAATTGGCAGTTACTGGCAATTTAGATAATCGTCTCTCGTCCTGCGGACTTGTTTGATTTTCGTCGCAACAATAAGTCGTGACCATAACGACAAAAATTTCAAGTAAGATTCTAGTTATTAGTGGTATTACATATGACAATTCTACTCATAATTTATCATCCAATTAAATCACAGTATTTTGGTGAATTGAACCAATCTGATTCAAAACTCATTGATAATTGTCAGTTACTGGCAATTGCCGCGTAATTTACACGACTAAATAGGCGTTGTTTAGATACAAAGTCAAAATTGTAACAAGTAATTAATTGAAAGAAATATACATATTTCGAGGAATTGTCATGTCGAATACCATTCGTAATTAGAATTTTACTTGTAATTTTTGCCTAACTCACTTCTTATGTTGCTTTAGAAAACTGTCACTCGTCCTGCGGACTCGTTTGATTTTAATCGCAACAATCAGTCGTGACCATAACGACAAAAATTTCAAGTAAAATTCTAATTACTAGTGGTATTATATTAACATAACATTAACTTCAATTGAGAATTTACTTAATGATCATTATTTAAATCGTCTGTCCCCGGTATTATCCTGTTAAAACGGACACCCTGTATAACACATTGATAAATAAGAATAAATGATTCGCTGTTTGAAAATGTCATAAACTTGTGAAATGTGTGAAAATAATGATGTGTTTGTCGTTTTGGTGTTTTGCATGTACTTCCCTTCGTGCGATTAGTGAATGGGGAATTCGCACAATGTGACGTAATGCATAATGCAGCACGACGAGTAACGGTGCCGCGGAGGATCTGAATCTGAACATCCGCTTTATTTATGTTTACACGCTTCGTTACGCCAAAATAAAAAGCCTAGCCTTAAATTTTACACATCTCCGGATTGCGTTTATAAAATTATGTTAATCCACATTCATTCATTTACCCCACATTTCATTTTTTACAATTTAAATTTATTGACAATTAGGCATTTCACACTAATTTCATTGTTACGCTAATAACGTAGTTGATAGATATTCATTATTATCTGTTGTACAATATTGAGAATCTCTGTCGTAGCGCACCCAAAGGGGGGCATGGTTGGTGATTTAAACACCCCCCGAAATTAATTATATTAATTAGGTACTTTATTACAGTAAAAAAATGCACTTATTATATAATGCATGTCAATTTTATATTATAGTTAATATATTATCTCTATGAAATGAACTTATTTGTTGTCCTCCTTAATTCTAAGTAGAGAACAATTGATTAGGTATATATTGTTTATATTTTTAAGTGTTCTGATTAAAATTTAATTATACTATTTTATTTTCAGGTGGTCACGCATCCATGTTCTACTTGCAGTCAAATCAGCTTGTAATTGGTGAGTAAATTGTCACTAAAATTATTAAAAATTTCGTATAGATATTGTAACAATAAGTATAAACAATAATTTAAATTTTAATGAACCGTTTTTCACGCCACGTTCGTACGAATTTACTTCTTTGAGTATAAAGTTTGGTCAATAATAATGACATAAATAGAATTTATAATATAAATCGAAAAAATATAAATATTCATGATAAAAAGCGTAATGAAAATTAATACCTTTTACTTATGTAAATAAAGACAATATAATTTGAATTTTTAAAACTCAAACATTTTAAATCTGTAAACGTCTTGTAAATTTTACAACAAACACAGAAATGTTAAATATTATAAAATTAATCTAATGAAATATCCAGAAACAACTTCAAATTTCGAAAAAGTTTTGGCCACTTTATAAGTCTTTAAAAATCAATTGTGAAATATTTCTTCTTTTACATTTAACAGTAAATTGGAGTTCAATATGTTTTAAAATGTAATTGAAATAGAATAAGAAGTATAGAGGTTAAAGAGGAATTTGTTTATATTTATTAATATTTATGTGTGTAAATTGTAAGTTCCCGTAGTTGCGATAGGCTGTTTATGAACGCACATAATCTGGGCAGTAACAACATTTTTATAAGCCACTAAATCTGTAAAAATGACTTCATTATATTTTTATACCTCTCTTCCGGCTGAATACATTACAACTTTTACTATTATTAAAGCTAAAACTTGTCAATAAAACTTTTATCTGCCATAATCTATCCGATCTGAAACAAAAATCCACAGAGTACTAAAAAATAAATAAAACCCAAGTCAATAAATTTCGCCAGGTAACCCAGATAAACAAAGCAAAAAACAAAAGAGCTTGATAACAACGCCGCCAAAATCAACAAAGTAAAAACAAAAACGAGGGCGCACCACGCTACCTAACCTCACTTATAAAATATTATTTATGAGCGGGAATAAAATATTTTTAATATGATTATTGATTAGGGCAGTTCGTGACGTTTCATAAATATTCATTGGGTGAACGCTAAATGTTATAAATTCGGCCTTATCGCCCAAAAGGGAAACTTTGGACGCTTAAACAGATGCTATCGCGTTCTAATGCCTGCACATTCCGCCTAATTGTTTCTGGCGCCTTGTAATGCGTTAATTAATTGTAATTATGAATGTAATTATACAGGTAATTTGCTCTGGATCTTACTTATTGCACCTACTATTACACTTATTATTCACAACTTATTCTTTGTAATCACAACTACAAATAAATATAACATTAAATACACCATACAGGTGTACTGTTGGTTATTCAAATTTATTATAAACATACAGGGACGATAGTTTCGCCTTAAGAACATCATAAGGGGAATACGACCATAACTTTTTCTTCCATTTTATGATTTTGTACAAAAAAATAAAAATACCCGATTTTTTTTAAATCGCTTAAATGTTTATAGTTCCGAAGTAAAACAATAATAAAATTTGCGACGTAAAAGTAAAAATTTCTACTCCAGCGGCTTAAAAATTAAGCATTAACCTTGTCAATCATGACACAAAAGATGTCACTTTTATGAAGTTTGAAGAAAAATTAAATATAATGTTCAGGAAAAAATTTTGCATACATTTCGGGAAAAAACTTTATTTAATTATTATATATACATAAATAACTATTATATTATATTAAATCTAGTAACACATATACGGAACATAACTAAAAAAAATATTATAATTTTTTCTGTTTTATTGCATCTATTAAAAAGAATAGGCAGTATTTTGTAAAACCACGAATTTCTTAAGAAATTCCTGATACTTTTAACGAATTTACAAGTAAAAAGTAATATAAGAATGTGTACATTGATTTATAGAAAATTTGTATAAATTTACATAAATTTTAAATGAAATGCATAAAAAATAAAAGGAAAAAAATAAAGATAGTAAAATAGTCGTAACATAAAACAATTTTGCAATTGAATATTTATAAGGACTAGAGGATATTAATATTTATCTATATAATCTAAGGATAACCACCGAGCTGAGCATTTTTATTAGGCACACAATTGACCTTCACAATGAAGTTAATAGAAGTAGTATATTTATAAAAGAAAACTTTTTCCTGATTTACGTCAAATCCGGGAAAAATCGAGACAATTAAAAAAAACAAGACATACATAATTATATGGAAGCGAAACAGTCCACTTCAATCCCGGACTGTCCCATATAATCTGATAGGCCAATTCTGAACAAATCTTTAAGTCTTATAGATCTGTAAATCTGTAAAACACTGACAAAAACGCATCTATTTTTGTTGATTAATGTAAAATTATACATAAGAGTGACTTCTCTCGCTGCGATTTTGTTCATTATTTACAGATTTACAGATCTGTAAGACTTACAGATTTGTTCAGAATCTGCTTATGAGATATCTCTGATTATTGGGATTCATTCATGCTGAGGGATAATGCAATAAAATAAAAATATAAATAAAAACACACCATTGCGATTCAAGGATTTGTATGTGCATGCATATGATGTTACGAAACGACATGTCAGTACATGTGTAGTGAATTTCGTCCTCAATACATTATATATTGAGGCAATACTTTAATCAATTTAACACAAACAGCAATTACGATAACTAATTCATAAAACATTAGGTGAGAATAATAATTTGAAGTAAAAGACCATAATTTAAATAAAGAACAAGAAAAAAGAATCGAGCCTAATAGAATTATTACATCGCATGCTTCGCGAACGATAAATCAAGTTAAATACGTGATATATAATAAATGACCACGAGCTTCCAAAGACAGTTATTCAACGCGATGAATACGTAAAGAACAAATCAAATAAAATATGTACAAATCATAAAAACTCCCCCTGAACCCTTGGCCCGCACGCGAGGCTGTAACTCACTGAGGTCCACCCCTGTGCAGGTTATTTATGATTGGACACTTTTTCAAACTTTACAATTCCTCACAATATTTTTGTGAAGAAAATTCTTGCATGTAAATTATAAAAACAAAAGTAATAAATTCTGTTCCAGGTTCCATGGTTACTATTTCAAATTTTCTTACTTCAAATTGTATGTAGTGGTCTGTGTTGCACAAGCTGTAGATATATTCAAAATACTAGTAAAATTTATTGATATACATTTAAAATGATTTTTTTCTTCTCGTTAGGTAAGGGAAGAGCTCGAAATCTAGGAATTCGAAATTTTACGATCTGTTTTTTAAGTCAGTTTCTCCCAAACAGAAAATTAATATTTGAATTTAAATCACTTAAACTAACCTTTACATGTTACTAACCTATAAAACTTTTACTAGTTAGCTGTCAGTTTAGATTAAATGAAAATTTTGTGTTATTTTATACCGCGTTGTGTTTCACGAGAGTCTTGTAATTATCTTGGTCTTACGTCAGTCTTGCAAAAAATACAATACAAGAACAAGACAAGAGCTTACAAGAAATGTGCAAGAATAGCAAGATTTTCTTCAATTCTTGTACTCTTGCATATTTATATTAATTTTAAACGAAAATGTTACATTTTATATTTAATAAATCTCGTTCTGTAGACGTGCTGTTGCATCAATTATGATCTTGTCTGATGTACAATTTCGAACAACTTTGTACTCTTGCAATTTTGTTCTAAATATATCAGAAAAGAGAGTATCTGCAATTTTTTTAAATCTCATGTTAAAGTCCTATGTTCCGCGTTTCGTTGCACACACTGTATATTGTTTATAAGTTTATAATTGAGTACCCTTATCAAATAGAAAACAGTTTCTCTTAGATATTTTCACACAAATTTTTTTACATATTTCATTACGAGAATAATCATAAGAATGTTTCAATCTTCACATTTTCAAAGGTCCTTCAAAAATTTGTCGTCAATGATATTGTTTACCTAATTAAATTAATTTAAAAGACAAATAAATGAACTATAAACGTCAGAATTTGATGATGTTGGTTTAGAGTGATAGTAGACCAACTCTATCACCAACAAGGAACTTCCTAAATAATTTCGTTAATAATTAACAAATGAGTGTCAATTTTGACACGTGTTCTTCACGCGATGTAGCGCCTTTGGTGTCGGTTTCGTCTCAATTTCTAAAACACATCTTAATTATTTCCCAATTACTTCCCTACAAAAAACGTTTCGATTTCCACTTTCCAAATTCGTTTCCACGAAAGTCCACGCCAAAAAACTCAGTCCTAGAGGAATCATTAACAATACCAACAACATTTAACGATTTATAATTACCCAGTGTCATAATTGTTGTTCCTGCTTTCTATAACAATTAGGAATTTTGCCCGAAACGTTGCCGAAGGCTTCCAATAAAAAATTTAAGATTTGTGCAATAATTGTAGTTTCAAACGACAATAAAATAAATGTTGGAAAAATTGAAAATATCTGAAATTGTAGTTATTAACTTATTTGTTGGATGCTGTTTTAGTTTGAGTGTTAGTGAGTTGTATAGAAAGCCAAGAAGAACTAAAGACAGGGAAAGTACTCTTGGTGCATGAGTTGACGAAATAATTAAGCATAACGAATTTTATAGCCATATTAACATACTTAACAATGTACAAGTTATTATTTTTCTTTTGGTCTGTAAAAAATTTTAATCGCTTCTTTATATGAACCTGGTTCAAAAAAACACTTAAATCTATAGTCTTTTCCTCAAATGTGAACAATGGGTAATAATTTTTAATACTTTATTCTCCCTTAGCTTTGTTCATTTTTTTAACCCTCTTTGTAATTGAATTTATTTGTTTTTACCACCCGCCTATCAATTTATAGATAAGGGAGGGAGGGAAAAAATATAATACTTGGTATTTAAGACATATTCAAATATGATGAACTGATTAGATTTTGATTACAATTGGTTAACCGGAAGAAGTTCTTTGCTTGAAGCTTTAAACCTTTTTTCCTAAAACATACCTTTAAGTACCATTTTTTCACAAATTACGTTATTATTAAATATAAAGATTAAAGAGATAATATGTTGGATACATCAGATTTTTTACAAATGAAACTGAGAATTATCAAATTTTTCTGCCGATCATCTGTTACTGTTAAAATGCAAATTCCTGTATTCTGTAGTAGGTACAGCTAGCTAAAAAATTGTTGTAAGATTAAAAATAAGTTAATATATTGGTTTGATTATAATTCTTCATTTGAAGAAAATTAACTGTATTGAGGCCGAAATATTCTGAACATTGCTCGGGTATTTTCTGGTATTCTGGTAGACGAATTACGTTTCTAAATTTTAAAATATAGATGAATTAACAGTTTATCTGACCGATATAAAGTTTTGGTACTTTTTCATGTTAGTGCTCGTTACTCTGAGAATAATTACATTTCTCTGTTTCGGAGTTAGAATATCATATTCCAGCACGCTTATTGATGTTAGAAGGAGCTTCATTCTTAAACGATTTTTGGTTATATTTTGTTATTTGAGATTGGCATGACTGCATTAAATACACAAAATATCTAGGCAACTGACAAAGTAATTCTAATTTATTTGGGAGGCCATGAGACAAATTGCTTGTGTTACTATGTATAAACGAAACAGAAATCACTGTTACCAACCTAACTATTCTATCAAAAAAATCCCTTAATGGAAATTGTCAAATATTATTATAAAAAATAATGTAAATAAAAGCCGAAACAGAGAAAATAGTATAAAACGTTATAGAAGGCAATTCAAGCACTCGTTCGTTTGGGCACTCGCTGCTTCGCGCTCGCTCCCGAAATTCAAACTCGTGCTTGAAAAGGTTGCCTTCTACAACTTATGTTTTAATATACTATTCTGTTCGCATAGCGGAATACCGATAAAGTTTCGATACTTTTTTGTGATTGCTTGCTTTGAATTCCCAACTACAACAATTCTAATATATTTGTATACAAGTAACCTAGACATCTAGAAGTTGCAAGAGCTCTATGGAGAAGATGTACATACCTTGGAAGTAGCTCTTTGTGCGCAGATAAGAAACAGACAGCCTGAGGATGGAGAGACGGTCCAGTTTGGACAGGATGTTTTGTTCGAAGGGTAGAAGCGACGCCAGCGTGTCTAACTCGGCGTTCAGACGCTCTCGATGCCGTTTACTTGGGTTGCTTTTCGTCACGCCGTCCTTTGGCGTCGGTTTCAAACTAGAAATAAAAATAAACATATTAGTCTCTTTAACATACACAGGTTTAATTTAAAGATATAAAACTCTTTCAGATTTAGAATGATTGTGAATTTACTTCTTAATTATTCAATAATTTTTATTACTTTTAGGGCCGGTTTTTCAATCTCTGGTTAAAGTGCCGGTTACCTTAACCATCGGTTAACAGAAAAATATCGCATCGAAATTCTGATGTAAGTTGTCAAAAATACACATTATTTACTCTTTCGATGCAATATTTTTCTGTTAACCGATGGTTAAGGTAACCGGAACTTTAACCAGAGATTGAAAAACCGGCCCTTAGTATACATAAGCAAAAGTAAGTTGCTGAGTAAGCAATAGTTGAATCTGTGCCGTATTGTACTATTATTACTATACTGCCTTGTCAAAACTACATTATACCAAGTAGCTGTAACCATAGCGTCACAACATTCCTCATACATTCTTAATCAGTAAAAGCTTATTAATAAGAACATTTTATAAAATAATGTTTATTAATAACATCTTCATTTTCTGAAACCGATAAACTATTGAACAAACCACGGATGTTATGAATCGAACCAGGCCTTAGATGTCTTAAAATCCTCGCTCTTTGAGTTTAGATTTCAAAACGACATTTATAATACTCATAATAATTGTAGGTATGTTAATATTAATAATCTATTGTCTTAAAAAATAACTCGAAGTTTATAAAGCTCTTCTAGTTTAGAACGATAGTGAATTTAGTTCTTGATCAAGTTTATGCCAATTAAGAATTTTTGTGTATCGCCAATAACAATTAGGAGATTAGTGTGTGTTGGTTGTATTTCTCATGCCGGGACCAATTTGTGTCCAGAGAGTAGACAGTGCTGCACTGAGTGACAAGTAAATGATACAGTGCTGTGCTGTAACGATTACAACCACGTTCTGGGAATCAGATCCCGTAGACGGGATAAATACACGTACCCACCATGTACTACACAAAGAGAATCTTACACAAATCCCACCAAAATCTTATAAAATATACTTTATGACGATTTACCTTGGCGAGTTGAAGACAAGAACAAGACAAGAGCTATAAATTTCAAAGCAAGACAAGGCAACAAATTTGTTAGCAATAAAATTGCAAGAGTAGCAAAACTTTCTTCAATTCTTGAACTCTTGCCTTTTTTTTTCGCTAATTTCAAATCTAGATTTATTATAAGAACCTACTCACATACGTATGTAAATTTCATTTTTTTAAATATATAATAGCAATTATTCTACATTTCTACTTGAGGCACAAAATGCTTTCTTATAACCTTTGGAAAAAAAGGTTTTCTACACTTTTACAGATGTTACTGTTATGGTAAATAGTATATTGTGTAATTAAGAGTAAAAGTGATACTTTGTGTGGCGAGCATGGAAGTTTGCACGACGAGCGAAGCGAGTCGGACAATTGCATGCAAGGCACACAAAGACACTTTTACTCTGAATACCACATGCTATTTTTTCTTCAAACTTAGAAATTTAAAAAAATTAACTACTATTTGACGTTTAATATGTAGGTTACCTGTCAGTTATTCATAATTTTTAGTAACTTTATTCTTAGGTTATCTAGTTTCTATAGTGACATTTAGGCCGATATTACAGATTTCTATTGTACAAGTTACTTCTTATTGGCTGATTCTACATACGGCGGCGGCAATACTACATACGGCGGCGACAATACTAAATACGGCGGCGACAATATTATACGGCGGCTAGAATAAAAAATTATATTACGGAGGCATAGAAATTAAACTTCAACCTTGTCAATCACGTCACAGAAGATGTCACTTTTATGACGTTTGAAGAAAAAAATATTTATAATCGTACGACTGTACCTTTTTTTTGTTTTTATAATATTCATTTAATAATAATTATATTATAAGATGTATATTTTATCATTGACATTCCTATTATCTAAATAAAAAAATGTACATTTGATGCAAAGATTAATCCCTAATTAAGTTTTAACTAACAAGACGAGAAATATACAAGAAAATGACGAATCAAGACAATACTTTTTTATACAAGATTTTTATAGACAAAATATACTTCAATTTGTTGTCTTGTTGACAAGAAATAACAAAACAAGACAAGAAATCTAATTCTAAACGATATGATATACCTACACATGAATCAAAAATATCTTTGAATACATTACAAACTTTATTATACGTACAGAGTAAAAGTACTAGAATCCATGAATTCTTTATTAGATATCGTTAAACCAAAAAAGTAAAAAACTAACAAGGACGTTTCGTTAGTGAATTTGAGAAAGAAGCTATTAAACAAAAACAGTTCATATGTTGAAACATATTACAAAATATAATGAAATTCAGTAGCAACTCATATATTATTTAACGTAAAAATCTTCTCACGAGCGTCTCTCACAACATTACAAAACTCCTCTCGTATGTGAATACCTTCCATCATTGTTTGCCGCGGATTATTTACATTGCGATACTTAATTATGACAGTTAATAATTAGGAGCAGTCCAATTGTTTATCGTTATCTTCATCACTTATTTACAAAGGTAAACAGGGTATTTAATGTCCACATGGAATATTCATACCGGGGTTGAACATGCGAGCACGGGAAACAATTGCAAATGGACCAATAATTGAATTCAGATAAACTTTCTTAATTAAACTGTAATTGCTTCAGACTCATCTAGATGGAGATAAAACAATATTTATTCCTTTTATTTACTACACTATTTTATATTTCCTAACTCTTAAGTATCACTTGCTGTTCTAGTACTGTTGGTAGTGTTAAACTTCAATTCCTGTAATTTGTAATAAAATAAGTTGTAGAAACTATGAAGCTATGAAGCCATGGAATATTTATTAATAGTTATATATCAAGGGACTAAAGAGAAGAATTAAAAATATTATGACCAACTAATTTTAAAACTAAATATTTAATGTACTAAATATTTTTTTTATAGAATATATTACGGCGGGAGGTAATGTGTTGGACACATTTTTTTATTTAAATTTCAAAATACTTTCAAAAATAGTTATTTGTATATTAAGGGATTAAAGTATAATTTTTGATTACGCATATGAAACTTATTCTGCAAGGCGATAGCCGAGGGAATAAAACATTTGAGTAATAAAAAATACTTTAGTCCTTAGATGTGCGTTTTATTTTTTCCGAAATCGTTAAATTATTAATTAAAAACATAAATAAATAGTATTATGTCAGCTGTAATAACTATTGAGACGGGGATGGCTGTGGTAACAAACGTACTGTCAAAGTGTCAAATATTTCTTTATAATTTTCATTTATGTTTACACCTGCTTAGACGTCGTCTGCATGAAATTAGGTAAATTATTTTCAAAGATAAATAATAAATAAATTCACCAAAAATATTATAGAATGATATGTTTATTATTTTAAGGAATGCTAAAATAAACTGCAAAAATATAATAATATTATAATATAGGTTAATTCAGTCCGTAAAGTTAAATTTTGACATAAGAATCTGTAAAGTTTTACTTTAACTACTATTTTGGCTAACTTCGCGGAGTGATATCGTGTACTTTAATAACGCGTAGTTTTTATAATTTCTTTCCGTTTAATTCTTTCTCTAAATATTTATTTTGCTTGTTAAACAAATTCTTTAGTATATGTTTGTGAGTTGTAGAAATGAAATTCATTTATAATTACCTCCTTTATTAGCAAAAGATAATTGCTAATTTTCTATATAATAAACAACGATAGATGAAACATCTATTATACGTATATAATTATTATTATAACCGGAAACCACTATCTGCAAATCACTATATGATTTAGTATCATACTGACAGACATGTGCTATTTTATATACATAATTCATTTATTGAACCAACAATTTTATTTTTAAAAAATATTTTCTTGGTGTTTACTTTTAGACTTAAGATATTTCCATTAGAAAATATAGAGTTAAAGAAAATATGATGTAAATATATTCATAAGATGATCAATATTTATAAATAATTAAAATTAAAAAGGAAGTATCCCTCTGATAGCGTTGGCTCACTTTCTTAGCGCGCTTCGACTTAAATTGAGTGGAGTGTGAGAATTGCAATCCAAATTTTGTATACTAATGTAAAAATGACCGTTATTTTTTCATTATAACCTTAAAAGAGTATAGATTTATGAAATTTTTAAGTAGTAACAAAAATAAGTTATTTACATATCAAGTGCGGGACCGATTGGTTCTCGAATGAGTGTTTTGTGGCGCAAGCGCTATGATGGAACGAATCCGGGAACCAAGTTTATGCAAGAGGTTTGTCCAATACTTTTTGAACGAAAAAAAAATCAACAATTACATTTTCTTTTTTCAAATATGTTTTTGATTATATACACACATTGTTTTGTAATTATGTTTTTCAAGAGCTACCAAAAAATAATAAAATTATAAAATGTACTATTTTTTTCTATATTAAAATTCATTGAATATTTAACTATTTTCTTTTGCTATTCGACAAAAAGAAGTTTGAGGAACTGTACTTTTTTATTATAAATATAATTCTTAAATAAATGCTTAAGTAATAGAAGTTTTTTTTTCGAAATTTCCTGCGCGCTTACCTAGTGGAGACGTGAGAAATTGTGATTTCATATTTTATAGTAAGAGTACAAAAAAAAAAATAAAATAAAATAATTGTTAATGATTACCACATACTTTTTTATGAAAATAGCCTTAACTGTACTGGATTAAATTTAGTTTTAATAATCGCAGACAGCATTGAAACAAAGTAAGAGCGGTAACATTTGACACCGTCCTTGATTTTTTTCCGCTATCGGTAATAAGTAATTTCTAATTACAAGTAGCTCTGGAATTAGAGTCGTGATTTGCCACTGCCTAAAGATGAAATTCTTCGCTCTCGATTTGAGTAGGTACGCAGTCAAAAATGATTGATGTTGATAATTTCAGAGAGGATATTTCAGTGTATGATTTTTTGCTAGGAAATAAAATAATAACACCTTCTTATTTTACTGATTCAGTTTCATTTATACAACAAATAAAGCAGTTAAGCATTATCAAATTTTTGATTTCTAGATATTTTGTACACAAGGTTATCTAGTTTTAATAGATCAAAGTTAGAGCAAACAATTTAGATTGTTCCTATTCCTGATCTACTGAAATCAGAGAACAATCCAGAGCAGGTAAATCTGCCCCAGAACGTCGTTTAGACTCAATAGGTTAAGAATTAGATCAAATACTGGGGTATGCTCTAATTCTTGACCCACCGAAACCAAAGCACAATCCAAAACAGTTAAGTTTGCCTTGGAATATGCTGTTTAAAATTTTTGATCCACTAAAACGAGAGCACAATCTAGAGCAGTAAGGTACGCTCTGGAATGTGTGCAGGCCAAGAATCAGAGCAAACATTTAATAATATTCTGATTCTTGACCCACTGAAACAAAACACAATCCCGAGCAATTAAGTCAATTCTAGAATGTGCTCTGATTCCAGTAGATCAAGAATTAGAGCAAACATTTAAGAATCTTCTAATTCTTTACCGACTGAAACCGGAGCACAATCCAGATCAGCCAAATCTGCTTTGGATTGTGATTTTGTTTTATTAGGTTAAGTATCAAAGCAATCTTTTAAAAATGATCTAATTCTTGACCCACTGAAACCAGAGCTCAATACAGAGCAGTAAGTCTACTCCAGACCAGAATATGTTCTGGCATCAGCAGGTGAAGAATTAGATCCTAGAATTCTCTCATTCTTTCTCAGCTCCATTTATTCTGGGATTTTGAGAAAACTATATGGACAATTGTTACAATAGTTTATTCCCTGTGTAGTTACATTTCTTGAGAAAAATCTGTGATATTAGTTAGTTTTACATTAGTTGTACAATCTTGTTTCACTGTTCTCTGGCTCTTAATTGACTAGTGGTAGGTTTTTACAATTTTCGACTTGTTACTCAACTAGAAACTTCTTGTATAAGTCAGTTGATTGATAACTAAGTAAGTAACATGTATTTGTGTATGTTTTATCTCTGTTTGACGAAATATTTCTGTAAGATATTTTTTCTTCAAACGTCATAAAAGTGACATTTTCTGTGACGTGATTGACAAGGTTGAAGTTTAATTTCAACGCCGGCGTAATATAATTTTTTATTCTAGCCGCCGTTTAATTTCTTCGCCGCCGTATGTAGAATCAGCCAATAAGAAGTAATTTGTACAATAGAAATCTGTAATATCGACCTAAATGTCACTATAAAAACTAGATAACCTAAGAATAAAGTTACTAAAAATTATGAACAAATGACAGGTAACCTACATATTAAACGTCAAATAAGTATTAATTAATTTTTAAAATTTCTACGTTTTAAGAAAAAATAGAATGTGTTATTCAGAGTAAAAGTGTCTTTGTGTGCCTCGCATGCAATTGTCCGATTCGCTTCGCTCGTCGTGTAAACTTACATGTTCGCCACACAAAGTATCACTTTTACTCTTAATAACACAATATACTATTACATGTTTTACTTGATAATATTTTCAAAACATCGATGTATTAGTGAATTTTATTAAATAACTGCAACTCCCAAAAAGACTTTTTTTTAAAATGGGCAACTAATGTTCAACTTTGCCCCAATTTAACCGACTTCGTATCGATTCTCGAGATCCTAATGGTTAGCCTCTTTGTATTTTAAATATATGTGCTTTGAAATGATATAGGGGAATTGAACAATTGTATTGTGTTTATTGAAGTAATGTATATTTCCATTTTCCGGTGAGTCACAAGATGACATGGTCTTGAAATTATGCATCTCATAGCTGCGTGTGTAATTATTGGTGTTGCATAAGTCGGTAGTTGGCCATGCTATGTTCTTGTCTTGTCATTCCGCGAAATTACCACGTTGGCAACACTGACCCGCTAATTACAGCAGGGATTTTAATAAGTTCCCTCCTCCATGGCGTTGCCAGGCAACGGCGCTGTTTACGAACCAACAGAGAGAAAATTTAATTACAGTATTAATTGGCGCATGTAGAAATTACTACCGTTGCAGATAAAATACTCATTATTACCTTCAAACAAGGTTAGCTTCGTCAGTACTTTGTTTTTGTTTGGATTCTTCCATCTTCACTTGTTCTTCTCTAATGTATAACATACTTATTGTATTCCAAAATGAACAAGTTTCGGTACATAAATTTATTACTTGTGGTTGTGACTTATTATACATGTGTGACATATGTACTCTTAACTCAAATTCAAATCCCTTCGAAGACAAATTCTATACTTATAATTTCCAATATTTTTTTTTCTGTGGTGCACTCTCTCCCAAACTAGAGTGTCCGTGAGATGATCTCTAGTACACATCCATTGTGGTATAAATATAAAAATGTAAATTTTCGTTTTATTATAACTTTTTTATTTCAATATAAAAAATATTTTAACATGCACATTATTCAGGTACTTTTTAACGAAGAATTCACTGCAGTATTCAACATTTTTATTTTTAATACCGTTTTTGAGAAATTCATACTAACTCTCAACTTTCATAAGGGCCTCAAAGTAGGTTGTTAGACTGTTAAGGTGAAATGAAACCCCTTGCGCGCGAAATTCAAATCACTATAAAGTATTTTTTAATTATTATTACAAATTATGAAACTTTACGTATTTGTATTATAGGTTGAAATAAAGAAACATAATTCTATTGTAAAAATAATATAGTTTTAATAAATTTAACCTTCATTTACACATCTTACTTAATTTTTTAAATGTTATTTTCAATATATCTCCAATACTAGACGAACAATTTTCTCTAAATTTGTAAAATAAATTTATAACAGCACAATGTTCAAAATACGTAAAAATAAAAAAAAAATGAATTTCAAACTACTAAGAACAATAAAAATAAAACTAGAACTAGAACTTTACGTATTTGTATTATAGGTTGAAATAAAGAAACTTAATTCTATTGTAAAAATAATATAGTTTTAATAAATTTAACCTTCATTTACACATTTTATTTAATTTTTTAAATGTTATTTTCAATATATCTCCAATACTAGACGAACAATTTTCTCTAAATTTGTAGAATAAATTTATGACAGCACAATGTTCAAAATACGTAAAAATTTAAAAAAAATGAATTTCAAACTACTAAGAACAATAAAAATAAAACTAGAATTTGACAATAAGTTTTAAAAAAAAAATATTTTTATAGTACCTTACACCTTCCTACATACTGTGTTATATATTTAAATAAGTTTATGGTATAATACAAAAAGATATTTGCAATTATTGTCTGAGTTAAAAATAGTGCCCACTAGCGCTCGCCTCGGCCGTGAAACAAAATACTGAGCCCTTTCATTTCCCCTTAAATAGAGCTCTTTTCTCTTTCCAGCGATATAAAATACATGCATATTAAAAAGAAAATACCTAACGGGAGAAATAACATAATTAAAAATTTTTATTTGTTTCATTGTTTTCCAAATCTTTTTTTTTGCAAAGCCTGCAATATTTTTTTCAAGCAAGTTCGTTTTTGTTAAAAGTAGGAATATTTTTTCCAAAATTTCCCGCATGTTAATTTGAGGGAGATGTAGGAAATTGAGATTCCCGACGTTGCTTAGGTGACAAAAATCAACAGATTTCATTGTAAGAGTACAACAAATTAATTACAATTTACAAATAAGAAAACAGATAACATGTCCGGCATATTACAGTAAAACCTCACTATGTGTGTTGCATACTAAACATGCATACAACATACTAATTTCCAAGCGAGTGTATCACAGCAGTGTAAGTTTTGCAGTGGAGTGTACAGTACTGTAATGTGATGTATGTGTATGTGAGAATGTATTGTGAGATCAAGTGACATGTGCTCGAGGCAGGTAAAGAGATAATCAAGTTACGAACATGTATGCATTTAAGTTTTTGCATAGGTAGCTATGGCTAAGTAAATATACAATCACGGCTTGTTACCCATTGCTGGGTAGCCAAGCTTTGTCGGAAATTTTAGTAGTAGTTTATGTTTAGGAAAAGATGGTAGCTGTTGAAGTAATTTGGGTTCAGATTTGGGTTCTTTGAAGTAAAAATTTCGGTGGTTTATAATTTATAAAATTTACCATCAAAATGCATAGTCTACACCAAAAGTGTTTGTCGTACTTTTCTAAAATCTCATTTTTAGTTCATTTTAAAGAAAAATGTTATTAAAAAAAGGAAAAAGTTTTTAAAACAATATTCGTAACATCGAAATCTTTTTCAAATTTTGATAATTGATTTTCTAATATCTCCCTTATGTAAATGATTTTCATTCCAAGAAAAAATCACACATATTCTTACATGTTTTTTAACATCGGACTGTTAATATATTTTTTTCAAAATCGATACTAAAGTACATGACATTACGGTAAAAATAGTAAAATCGTATTCTAGGAACCCTAATTCGTGCTCATGTGTTGAAAACTTACACTCGAGAAATTTGACCAAAAACAATACCTACCTACCTTCTTTGTATATTGATAAGCGGAAGGTAATTAAAATTAAAGACCGTTTCAGAGTAGCCCGTAGGTATATGGGACAATATATAGTTCAATGTCTTGTTCCAAAAATTGTTAGATTTTGACGAAGTTTGTATGATACTAATGCAATTTTTCATACAATATATTGGCTCTGATTCTGCGCACTTTTCTTGAATATGTTAATGTGACAAATAAAATTAACAATAAATTCATTTACATTTAAAGTTTGCAATACGTACAACTTTACCAGTACTAACACTAAGTTTTCTATAACCACACTACATACAATAAAATCAAATAAACGTTGGAAACGAGTGAGATCACAAAATTCATATATGCGCATACTCACAGCTAAATTGACTTGACAGAGATTGTATGAAAAATAAAACGTGTTCTGTTTTTTCAACACATTTACCATCGTATACAATATTTTAACCAATTTGCTATTAGATACTAGCCAAATTAAATTGTATAAAAAATGGTGTAAGATCTTGTACAATTTATAGGTTATTCTAAAACGGCCTTTAAATATAAATTAATGAAATATAATCAAAATTTGAAGAACAGATCGAGTTAAGAATATCATTTTAAAAACTTTTTTCTAATAACATTTTTCTCTAAAATGTACCAAAAAATGAGTTCTTGGAAAAGTATAAACGAAACTTTTTCTGTACGTAGACTATCCACTTAAGTTAAACTTCACAGTAAAGTAGTGAAATATTTCAATTTGTAGATTACTATAACTGTACATCTATCTAGTAATTTAAATTTTCAGCATAATTCTTCATAGATACGAAGTTCACTACTGGGTGGGCATTAGCATCATTAATAACATAACCTCTGAAACAAGTAATTACTCCAAAAATAAATGAGGTATCCGCGTTAGCACCACAGAGTCGTACTGGTTTTTTTCTGGGCGGGCCAGTCCTGACCTGTCAACCGCACACCCTACACAAATTACATGTTCATTGTTGTGTTTTTGTTTCGGGAAAAAAGCCTCAAATACGTCGGGAAAAACATTTTAATAAGGGGTAATTACAGTGTGGCAGGGGGGTAAGTCACCCCACTGGAAATTATATTTTAAATTACAACAATGAGGTTCAAATATTTTGAGCCCCAACATATGGGTTAAAACTTTTTCTATCCTTAAAATATGATGAAGACACAATATATTAAAAAACTAATGTTAAATTTTTGTTGCCTTAATTTTCAGTAAGCAAAATTTGTACTAAGTAAATGAAATATTAATTTGTTAAATACGGTACATTTCGTACCCTTCCTTCAAATAACGACTTAAAGTTCGAATTTATGATATCTCAGCACTAAGCTACCTAACCCTCCATAAAATATTGTAAACTCTCCATAAGACAGTTTTAAATTTCGCGTACAATGTATAGGTTACAATAAATATAATCATTGTTGCAATCTTCTAATTCTTGTAATCATTTTTCCCATCATGAATCTATATAAAGAAATATTCAGCATCCTATTGTAAATAATCTAGTACTATAAAAGTTTAAGGGTAAAAATTACAAAAAAATGTAAAATTTCAGATAATCGAAAAGTCGAAGTCTAAAAGTCGATATAGTTATTTGAAAACAAAAGTCAACAAAGTATATTTTATGGAAAAAAAAGGCAAATATTGTCAAATGCTAGATGGCCTAAGCTTACCACTAAAATAAATCAAGAACTGTGTAAACCTTGACTGAGAGGCAGACATCTACCCTTTTAATTTCTTATCTAAAAATACAAAATTTGGTCCAATTACTTTTAAGTTTTATGACAAAGACGCCAAAGTCTAGATGCCGATAACAGAATTATAACCACAGAAGAAATTAAAAAACGTCAAGATGGAAAGCATCTTTTTACACCTACATATATGTTCATGGTCTAAGTCTAGTTGTGCATTTTCTTTACTGATATGTACTACAAAGCTGGCACACCCAACAATGGGTAAAAAGCCATGAGTGATTGAGTGGAATTCTTTTAGTAAGATAAATTGCAGTGAATAAATGTGAAATATTTTAATAACATATCAGGGATTGTTTTTTTGGTGGAATAATATTTCCTCATCGTATGAGGAAGTGCAGAGTAAAAAACGAAATAATGATGAATGTTTTTGGAAGATTATAAGTGAAACAGTCGGTCCGAGCCGGTAGTGGAGAGCGCTGCAGGGCTCTGAGTCAACGGCCACACAGCGCACACTATCTTTAAAATCTTATTAGTTATGGGCAATTTTAACACAATCCTCTCACATGTACAAACCAACTCCATATGAAGAAATAAAACACCGGGTTATGCCTTCATTAAAACAACGCATTCAGTACTACATCGATATAATTATCACTTACTTTTATGTATATGTTTCATTAGAGATTTTATTATTTATTGTTATATTACTTTAATTTTTACATCCTTTCGAAAGAATTAAATTATATTGTCTCTAAGACAATAATGATTATGATGCATTTTTCACGGTAAACATTAATTAAGTATTTCCTCTGATAAAGATTATGGTATAAATAGGATAACTAGATGTCCCAAATCTAAGTAATAAGACTGATTAAAAAAAAATGGTCGAATACAATTACAATTCAATATTGTCTCCCTCAAAATAACTTCATTGGGAAGCCACACAGTGTAAGACGGTTCTTCCCATCCATAGCAGTACTGGAACTCGGATACTGGAATCAGCTTTAGCTGATCGGTTACAACCGTTTAAATGTTTGAAGTGATTTTTCAATCTCGAGAAGAAAAAAAAGTCACAAGAACTCAAGTAAATAATAATAAGGAGGCTGAGGACCCACAAGAATGTATTCACTTTTTTTTAATAATTTTTACGCAGATTTTTCTCATCCCCATTGAATTAGTCAAAATATGATGAATGATATTGTGCATTAAATTTAACTCTTCCCCAATCATTCAGTACTGTCAACCGATGATCTGAATACATAAGATCCCAGATTATGTCGACATTTTCATCAGTTGTTGAAGGTGAATGCCTTCCGTTGCGTGTTTCATCTTCAATCGACTCTTTTCCTTCTAAAAATGCCTAAAACTACAGAAAAACCTAGCTTCTTGAAATAACTTTGTCTCCATAGGTGTACTTAAGTTTTGTAAAAGTTTCCATCGCACTGTATCCAAGTCTGAAGCAAAACCTGATAGCACACCGTTGTTTGAAATTGACGTTACTCAAATTTACAACGCGCAAGAAAAAACTGTTCTACGGACAACCTAATGATCAAATGACCAAATGACTCCTCTCTAAGTCCTGAGTCTCAAGTGTTGGGGTTACCAAATCGAACGCTACGTTGCCAGTCTTATTACTTAATTTACACACCCCGTATATCCGATCTCATAATTGTCTTGATTTGTCCCGGATTTGAGGAATGTAAGTACATTTATAACCTTCGATGATGTTTAACCAAAGTTCATGTTACCGTACGAGAATGGTTGTATTTAGGTACTTACATTCGGAGTCGCTTATTAAATTTTTCACGCCAACAGCAGCAATTAACTTTAAACAATATTAAAGTATTTGTAAAATGTGGAGTACTTGACAATTGAGATTGTTATTTACAACTTTTTGTAGTTAATTTTGTTCGTTCGTAGACGACCAAAGGTATATATGAAATTGATATAATTTTTATTACCCTACAAGTAGAACAGTTATTTTTCATACCAATTCGTTATTTCTTAAAAATTGCGTATTCCTACATATCCACATTGCATAAACAAAAAAATAATAGTAGAAATTCGCATACATTTCTAATAAAAACACAACATATATAATTCATAATGTATGATATTAAGTTCTGTATAAAACACGATTCATAATTATGTTATTTATATAGCGGAAAATATAAACATAAGATGTGATACACGTATGTTAATAGCGGAATATCAAATTTAATAGCCTTATAATTTCACAAATTAATTCTAATTAATAAAACTAGAATACACATCTGATTTCTAGTAATAATCACATCACAAGTGTTGGTCGTTTATTATCTATAATCTTTCATTGGGTTTTGACACTGTTGCTATAGTAACCAGTAATTAAACAAAAACCAGTTATATATAACCTCAAATATTTCCAACTAACAATTGGGATAGATAAAATGAAGTCATTTATTAAAATCTTTCAGTATATTTTCTATTTTTTTTAAATAATTATGAAATTGAGAAGTGACTCATTTGTTTCTCCTAATTAAACAATTTAGATAAACATAAAAAGAGCAATTATCAGCAATTAAACATCTGACACAAATAATTAATCAATTGGACAAAAAATGAAATTTTCGAAACGGTGAAACCGAAACGTCGGATCAGCCTCAGCCTGTCATTACAAAAGAGTTAAGAGAAACTTAAAATGCCTGGACTAAGCCCCAAATTTCTTTATAATTCGTTCGAGTAAATTTAGATTGGTTAGCTAATGATGCAAGGTTTTGTTTTTTGTGCAGTGAGAGTACGTACGTAATATACGATCATTCTACGTTACCTACAGCATACATCAACAAACGAAATTATTCTCCATTTCTCACAAATAACTGTACACAAAAAAATAATTACAACAAATCTTCAAGTTTTAATTTCTATAATAGCTATTTTAAGGTACAAGGAATGGAAATACGTTTATGTTATGTCTATAATTTTTCTAGACATGTATGTAAAATTATTAAATTATAAACCAGTTACATTTATAATAATGGATTAAGTAAACAAATCTAACACGAGTACGAGAGTACGACTATTATTGTTTATTTAGCAAAGGTTGACCTTTGATATTTTTGACATATTTCCATAACTAAAAACTGAATTACATTAGATCAATATAGTTATGAGTAACATAACAGCTATAGATGTCAATTGAATTGAATTTTTAAGACAGCTAAGGCCTGGTATGATTCATAACATCTATGGTTTGTTTATGGGTTTCACGTTATTAATAAATAATTTGAAAAATTCTCCTGTGAGTAACGTTTTCGTGATCAAGTCTGTATGGATTGATATTTTATGACAATTGTTCCATGTTATTTTGACAAATCTGTATGATAATAGTATATTACTGTATTAGTGAGGTAAAACGGTTTTTACTAGGGATAGGAGGAAATGACTCGCGAACCTGTCACCTCCTAGAAGCAGTAAGAACTATTTCCTAGCGTATATTCTACAATAGTTTGTATGTTATTTACTTGCAAATAAAATTAAAATTAAAAGCAAATTCTAATGCTATGTCAAAAAATTGTATGACAGAGACAAAAGACACTTTCAATACAACTCAGTAAAACTGACACATACTTTTACAGGTTAGTGTAGCTTGTAAATGTTAGTTTCCCTGTCGAAAAATAGTTCAAATAAATTACGGTTTACAAGTAAAAATTTTAACGGGCTTTAAAATTTAACGGAGCAATTACAGAATCTCATCTCATACATTTCATAGACTAGGAATTTTTCATACTATCGGTATTTTATTTACTGATAGATACCAATTTAGAGGCCAACTTCAGATGTTTGTTATTGAGCTATGACCTACGCGTAGTGACTTAGCGTAGTCTAGTCCAGCGTGAGGCTAGATCACGCTCATCCTCACACGTCACCCTCAATGAAACCCTCTCACGCTACTGTCACGTGCTTAGTGTGCGTGTTACAACACGGGATCACAAGTGCCTGATTCACTACTTCATTCATATTGCTCCAGATTATTCCTCCTCTAATAACACGGAATATATCACCATTTCTAGGATCGTAGTCTACTAACGGATTTGAAACTAGATAATGGGTCGATTCTGTTAATATCAGTAAGATATATAAAAAGAAGATCGAAATTTGCTTGTAGTGTGTTCTTTATATACCTATGTAAGAGTATATGTAAGTAAGTATCAACCATAAATAACAATCACTGTTACAGAATAGCAAGTATAATTTGTAGTTGATATTTTCAATTGATACCAAAACAAGTTCAAATGATAGCAACCAAAGTAATAGAATACCCCGTTTCTGATTACATTTGTAGCTTACAGAAAAAGTCTAAATCCTTACAGATCCTGTAAATTCTTACGGTGACAAAAATCTGACCGTAAACAACATTTTAAGTAACCTGGTAGGTTAATTCTGTTTACTTGGCACATTTAAAGTAACCCAGAACTGATCTCGAACTGACCCAACTCACCCAGCTATTTTGCTGGGTTGGTGAGTTGAACCTGTTATCTATAATTTTTTACACATTGCTTGTTTTTCTATAACTGTCAGAAGTTATATCTTTTATAGGTTAAAACGAAAAAATTAAGTAAATAATTTTAATAAATCACCTAAATTTATCATTTAAAATTTCACCAACTATAAAATTTCAGTGTTTATTTGGTAGCAACACGGGTTCGTTTAAGACCAGTTTAGGGTTGTATTAATTTTCTCAAATAAATGCGGCCAAAAGTTAATGTTATTGTAATTTTATAGGAAGAGGACGACAGTGGATAAGCTTATGAAATAATAAAATATTTTTGCTGCTTTTATGATAATATTAATAATAATTCCTTAATATATGTGCATTTCTAGTATGATAGTGTATATGTAAGTAAGCTATCCACAATACGTCCGTGGTTGATTCTATTGTCCGGCCCCGTGGTTGATTAAGAAAGTATATTGGGTGTCCCGAGGCGGTGAAGAGGCAATTAAAATATCAAGAGTGCGGGTGTAGGCGTAGACGGGCCAAGTGTTGCTCGCTTGTCCCGTACGCGAAATAATTATGTTTATGTAAGACAGCTAATGTGAGCTCGCCTGCAGGGAGACAGTGAAATGAATCGCACTTGATGAGAGGCGAAAGGGAAATGATTAGCTGCATACTATACATCGCACTGGCTTCATGTTCTTGCTCTTATAAACGTGAATTAACTGACTACATACCCCGAACCACAGAATAGTTACACATAGTTATGTTATGTATTCTGTGATCGAACTCGAGGTGTTATCTTTATAATGCTGCTTTTCATATTTTACAATGTTCGGGAAACAAATTGTTTACAAGCCTACGGAAACATATTGTTCTACGTGATTAATGAAAGAAATAATTACAAATGTAATTGAAACTTAATACAGTTGCTTAGAATTCTAATGTTTATGTTTGAATAAGATATTTGTGTATCGAAACATTAAGCATTAAGCTTTACAATGATTCTGATAACCATGAAGGCACTCATGGACAAATAGCAGCATCATCAGAAATAATAAAAAGGAGAAGGTTCGAATTTAAAGAAATTCGCGTTAAAGCACAACAAAATTGGCCAAAAATCTGAATGTTAAATTGAAGCTTTACGCGATATGGAAAAATACAGGATTTAATTTACTTTACTTAATCCATGAACCTTTCGATGTAAGGATTTAACAACGGTACAAAAAACATACTTTTCCATATGGTCCGTTTTCGAGGCTGAAGTGTCGAGAAAAAAAATAACAAAGTGTGGAACTACTGAAGTTAGCGTTTCCTCGGGAATGCCAATAAATTCTAGACTCGCATTCGTGCGAACTTTCCAAGACTCGCGGAATAAAAATTAAAAAATTAAAATTTTATTTCAGGCTTCACAATCTTTCAATATAGATAATTATATATCTATTTTTTATATAAAAACAAAAAAATGCATTAATTCAGCTCGTTTTCTTTGTAAGTTGCCTCAACTTATGTAGCTTCTGTCATTGGGCCTCGTAAAAGTAGCGCCCCAATATACAACGAGATAGTGCACAGAGTATCACGTTTGCTTATTCTTAAGATCTGACCACTTCAGTTGTTTTAATATGTGGGGGTGCATTAGAAAAATATGACAAAAAACAGCGTGCAAACTGCAGATCGAGTCAAAAAGTGATAAAACATTACATTTCAATAAAGAAAACAGAAGATTAAACTTTTCTTATATACATGAAAAAACTAATAATAAAAATATGAACTAAAACATTCTAAGATTGTTTATGTTTGTCTCATTAAAAAAACTGTTATTTAAAGATTTGTTTTCTATTAATGTAGCCCACTGTTCTTCATCGGAAGACTTAATGCTATCATCCACGCCATAAAATATGAAAAAATTGCCAAATTTTCAACATTTTTAATGGGTAATACTTAGAATGATGAATCCTGTAAATATAAAGGAGAATTTAATGTTTACTGATAATAAATAAAAAACTATTTTACCTGGTATATATTTGAATATATTTATACTGGCAATATTCCGATACGATTTGAGTTTGAAACGAATATAAATGATATTTTAAACGGCTGTTGGTTGTGTAACAATGGCATTTGAAGATGGGAGCGCAGGAGTTACAATAGTAGATTTCTCCAGGTGATGTATAGGGAAACATTAACACCTGGCATCGTTTACGTCGTGTCAATGATCAACAGACATGCAATAACACGTCATGCATCTACCAGGACCCACACTGCTATCAATCCTGCTGCAAATACAGCAGGAAAATGCAGGAATCCAAACAATGTACAAACTTAAAAAAATGGATATCACCACGCCTCTTACAGTCGTGTGTGAATTAATATTAACACGAGTAATTGTTGGTTTTGAACAAGTTTAATATTTAAAAACTTTTATCAGTTATTAGTTTTTAGTTGGTTTTAGATCCTTCTTTCCTCTTTATAATCCTTTCAATCGTATTTATTTAAATCTATATGTTGTCCAAATTTTTTTGATATAAAACCATACCTACATCACTTTACTAATCACATTTTCTTTGATACTTTGTTTTATTTTCCTCATTTTTATTATTGACTACAAATTGTTAATATGAGTATGATTAAGATCAGGAGAATCCTGGGATATAATGAATGAAGAAAACAAACTATATACCAAAGAAAAAAAAATGTAGCCATAGCAAATTAAAGTTAACAACAGCCACTCTTGTCCATAATTTTATATTAATCAACAAATATAGATGCGTTTTTGACAGTTTATTTACAGATTTAAAGATCTGCAAGACTTACAGATTGGTTTAGAAATAAGTGTACAGTAATAGTATATTACTAGCGAATGCTCAGCTACGCTGAGCGTTCCCTAGGCCTCCGGCGTCAGTGAAATATTAACATTTGAAAGCTAATTTTATTTCTGCAAGGCAGGTCTTGTCGAATGCTTTCATTTAATATCAAATACGGTGTACTTCCGGCAAGTAATTGTAAAAAAACAAATGCAGAACAACTTGGCAATTTTTTGTCACTTCTGCACATCAGCCCTCATCAAGACATTTAATTTGATACCAAACACGACATATTTCTAACAGCTTTTTCCAAAAAACAAAAACGGGTCAACATGAACCATTTCTGTTAATTTTACATGTCAGCTCTCATCAAGACGTTTCATTTTATACTAAACACGATATACTTCTGATAACTTTCTGCAAAAAAGAAAAGCCGATCGACATGAAACATTTTTGTTAATTCTCGACATCAGCACTCAATGAGACCTTTCATTAGATACCAAACACGACATACTTCGATTAACTTTTTGCATAAAACAAAAGCCGATCAACATAGACCGATTTTGTCAGTTCTGCACGCGAGCCCTCAACAAGATCTTTTATTTGAGACCAAACATGATATACTTTATACAACTTTTTGCAAAAAACAAAAGCCGATCGACATAGATCATTTTTGTCAAATTTCTACGCGAACCCTCACCGCGACCTTTCATTAGATACCAAACACGACATATGTCTATTAACTTTTTGCATAAAACAAAAGCCGATCAACATGGAAAATTTTCTTTTTTGTACACCAGCCCTCACCGAGACTTTTCATTCGATACAAAACACAACATATTTCTGATAACATTTTGCAAAAAACAAATTCTAATCGACGTAGAATATTTTTGTCATTCGTGCACACCAATCCACATTGTGTCGTTTCATTAAAATCCAAGGACGACCTACTTGTAACAACTTTTTGCGCAAAACAAATGCAGATCGACGTGACATATTTTTTTTTTGTCATTTCAAAACCGGCCCATATGGTTTTTTTTCTTTTGATATCAAACACAACAAAGTGTACAATTTATTTTATTTACGAATATTTTATTTTTATTTAGTTACCTACTTCATAATTTGGCAACACTGTTTGTGTTAAAAAGTAGTAGTTAATTCTTAAATTTATAAATTAATATTGTCAATCCTAATACAACTGCCACCGTCTTCACTGAAGTTAGTTTAGGAATATTCGGTTTTAATTTAGTTACTTCATCACACATTTGGCAACATTGACTTTTGACATTGGAAACGTCAAAATTTATATTAATTAAATACGTTATGTTTCAAACTTAAATTAATTGTAACACCTTTGCTCAAGACTATTATACATGATACTGTATTTACTTCTTTAATATCAATGTTCTATAAAAAGTTATAATCGTTTAAAGTTCATAGACAGATTGTCAAAAGTGACGGATGACCTCGTGACTTTTCTTAAATTTAGACATGGCTACTAGGATCCATTGTTTCAAGTTATTAATTTTGAACAGTTTTTATTTTCATTTTTAGACTTTTTATTTAATACCAAACACACTATACTTCTGACAACGTTTTGCAAAACAACAATAGCCGATCGACAATTTTTGTTAATTCTGCACACCAGCCCTCATTGAAACCTTTCATTTGATACCAAACACCATACACTTCTGACAACTTTTTGCAAAAAACAAAAACCGATCGACATAGCACATTTTTGTCAATTCTGCACGCTAGCCCTCAACAAGACGTTTCATTTGAGACCAAACTCGGCATACTTTTGAGAAATTTTTGCATAAAACAAAAGCCGATCGACATAGATCATTTTTGTCAATTCTCTACGCGAGCCCTCGCCAAGACCTTTCATTCGATACCAAACACGACATATTTCTGACAACTTTTTGCAAAAAACAAAAGCCGATCGACATGGAACATTTTTGTCAATTCTGCACGCTATCCCTCTACAAGACGTTTCATTTGAGACCAAATTCGACATATTTTTAAGAACTTTTTGCAGAAAACAAAAGCCGATCGAAATAGAACATTTCTGTCAATTCCACACGCTAGCCCTCAACGAGACTTTTCATTTGAGACCAAACTCGACATACTTTTGAGAATTTTTTGCATAAAACAAAAGCAGATCGACATAGATCTTTTTTGTTAATTCTCTACGCGAGCTCTCGCCAAGACCTTTCATTCGATACCAAACACGACATATTTCTGACAACTTTTTGCCAAAAACAAAAGCCGATCGACATGGAACATTTTTGTCAATTCTGCACGCTATCCCTCTACAAGACGTTTCATTTGAGACCAAACTCGACATACTTTTAAGAACTTTTTGCAGAAAACAAAAGCCGATCGAAATAGAACATTTCTGTCAATTCCACACGCTAGCCCTCAACGAGACCTTTCATTTGAGACCAAACTCGACATACTTTTGAGAATTTTTTGCATAAAATAAAAGCAGATCGACATAGATAATTTTTGTTAATTCTCTACGCGAGCTCTCGCCAAGACCTTTCATTTGATACCAAACACGACATATTTCTGACAACTTTTTGCAAAAAACAAAAGCCGATCGACATGGAACATTTTTGTCAATTCTGCAAGCTGTCCTTCAACAAGACGTTTCATTTGAGACCAAACTCGACATACTTTTAAGAACATTTTTCAGAAAACAAAAGCCGATCGAAATAGAACATTTCTGTCAATTCCACACGCTAGCCCTCAACGAGACCTTTCATTTGAGACCAAACTCGACATACTTTTGAGAATTTTTTGCATCAAACAAAAGCAGATCGACATAGATCATTTTTGTCAATTCTCTACGCGAGCCCTCGCCAAGACCTTTCATTCGATACCAAACACGACATATTTCTGACAACTTTTTGCAAAAAACAAAAGCCGATCGACATGGAACATTTTTGTCAATTCTGCACGCTATCCCTCTACAAGACGTTTCATTTGAGACCAAACTCGACATACTTTTAAGAACTTTTTGCAGAAAACAAAAGCCGATCGAAATGGAACATTTCTTTAAATTCTGCACGCTGGCCTTCAACGAGACCTTTCATTTGAGACCAAACTCAACATACTTTTGAATTTTTTTTGCATAAAACAAAAGCAGATCGACATAGATCATTTTTGTCAATTCTCTACGCTAGCCCTCGCCATGACCTTTCATTCGATACCAAAAACGACATATTTCTGACAATTTTGCATTTCAGCCCTCTACGAAACCTTTCATTAGATACCAAACACGACATACTTCTATTATCTTTTTGCATAAAACAAAAGCCGATCAACAAGGAAAATTTTCTTTTTTGTACACCAGCCCTCACCGAGACATTTCATTCGATACAAAACACATATTTCTGATAACATTTTGCAAAAAACAAATTCTAATCGACGTAGAATATTTTTGTCATTCGTGCACTCCAATCCACATTGTGTCGTTTCATTAAAATCCAAGGACGACCTACTTGTAACAACTTTTTGTGCAAAACAAATGCAGATCGACGTGACATATTTTTTTTTTGTCCCCCTTACGGTTTTTTTTCTTTTGATATCAAACACAGCAGAGTGTTTAGGAATATTCGGTTTAAATTTAGTTACTTCATCACACATTTGGCAACATTGACTTTTGACATTGGAAACGTCAAAATTTATATTAATTAAATACGTTATGTTTTAAACTTAAATTAGTTGTAACACCTTTGCTCAAGACTAATATACTTGATACTGTATTTACTTCTTTAATATCAATGTTCTAAACAAAGTTATAATCGTTTAAAGTTCATAGACAGATTGTCAAAAGTGACAGATGACCTCGTGACTCTTTTTAAATTTAGACATGGCTACTAGGATCCATTGTTTCAAGTTATTAATTTTGCACAGTTTTTATTTTTTTACACAAGAACCACTCACAGTAAAAATATGAGACCACCAAAAGGCACAACTACACATTATTCCCTGCAATCTAAAAAAAAAATTACAACAATCCCTTTGATGGTTCAGGCAGTTTGGCTTGTGACAAAATTTGGCGATCGTCGTGATGAAAATAAACATCACGACACATAAATACGTTTTGTTTTAAACTTAAAATAATTGTAACACCTTTGCTCAAGATTATTATTCATGATACTGTATTCACTTCTTTAATATCAATGTTCTATTTGAAAATACAATCATTTAAAGTTCATAGACTGATTGTCATAAGTGACAGATAACAGCTTGTTTCTTTTTAAATTTAGACATGGCTACTAGGATCCTTAAACAATTTTTTGTTTCAAAATGAAAAAAATGTGTGGTTTTTATTAATTTACGCAAAAACTGCTCGACGTAAAAATATGAAACACCAAAAAGGCACACCTACGCATCATTCTCTACAATTTGATATTATTATACATATCAATTTCATAAATGGTTAAGGCTGTAGGTTTGTCCGAAAATTTGGCGATCGTCGTGATGAAAATAAATATAGATTGGGACACATGCCTTTTAGTATATAGGACTAGCGAATTCTCGGCTACGCCGAGCATTCCCTAGAGCTCCGCTGTCAGTGCAAAAAACAAATGCCGATCGACATGAAACAATTATTTCATATTTCCACGTCAGACCTCATCGAGACCTTTCATTAGATTGCAAACACGATATACTTCTATTATTTTTTTTGCAAAAAACAAGAGCCGGTCGACATGAAACATTTTTGTCATTTATGTACCCCAATTCTCACCGAGACCTTTCATTTGATACCATACACGACATACTTCTATCAACTTTCTGCATAAAACAAAAGTCGATCGACATGAAACATTTTTATCATATTTACACGCTATCCCACGCCGAGACTTTTCATTTGATACCAAACACTATATACTTGTGACAACCTTTTGCAAAAAACAAAAGCCTATCGAAAAGGAACATTTCTGTCAATTCTGCACGCTAACCCTAAATGAGACCTTTCATTTGAGACCAAACTCGACATACTTTTGAGAATTTTTTGCATAAAACAAAAGCAGATCGACCTAGATCATTTTTGTCAATTCTCTACGCGAGCCCTTGCCAAGACCTTTCATTCGATACCAAACACGACATATTTCTGACAACTTTTTGCAAAAATTAAAAGCCGATCGACATGGAATATTTTTGTCAATTCTGCACGCTATCCCTCAACAAGACGTTTCATTTGAGACCAAACTCGACATACTTTTAAGAACTTTTTGCATAAAACAAAAGCCGATCGAAATGGAACATTTCTGTCAATTCTGCATGCTAGCTCTCAACGAAACCTTTCATTTGAGACCAAACTGGACATACTTTTGAGAATATTTTGCATAAAACAAAAGCAGATCGACATAGAACATTTTTGTCAATTCTCTACGCGAGCCCTCGCCAAGACCTTTCATTCGATACCAAACACGACATATTTCTGACAACTTTTTGCAAAAAACAAAGCCGATCGGCATCGATAACATTTTTGTCAATTTTGCATTTCAGCCCTCAACAAGACCTTTCATTAGATACCAAACACGACATACTTCGATTATCTTTTTGCATAAAGCAAAAGCCGATCAACATAGACCGTTTATGTCAGTTCTGCACGCGAGCCCTCAACAAGACCTTATATTTGAGACCAAACATGATATACTTTATACAACTTTTTGCAAAAAACAAAAGCCGATCGACATAGATCATTTTTGTCAAATTTGTACGCGAGCCCTCGCCGAGACCTTTCATTAGATACCAAACACGACATATGTCTATTAACTTTTTGCATAAAACAAAAGCCGATCAACATGGAAAATTTTCTTTTTTGTACACCAGCCCTCACCGAGACTTTTCATTCAATACAAAACACAACATATTTCAGATAACATTTTGCAAAAAACTAATTCTAATCGACGTAGAACATTTTTGGCATTCGTGCACACCAATCCACATTGTGTCGTTTCATTAAAATCCAAGGACGACCTACTTGTAACAACTTTTTGCGCAAATCAAATGCAGATCGATGTGACATATTTTTTTTTGTCATTTCAAAACCGGCCCTTATGGTTCTTATTCTTTTGATATCAAACATAGCAAAGTATACAATTTATTTTATTTACGAATATTTTATTTTTATTTAGTTACCTACTTCATAATTTGGCAACACTGTTTGTGTTAAAAAGTAGTAGTTAATTCTTAAATTTATAAATTAATATTGTCAATCCTAATACAACTGCCACCGACTTCAGTGAAGTTAATTTAGGAATATTCGATTTTAATTTAGTTACTTCATCACACACTTGGCAACATTGACTTTTGACATTGGAAACGTCAAAATTAATATTAATTAAATACGTTATGTTTTAAACTTAAATTAGTTGTAACACCTTTGCCCAAGACTATTATACATGGTACTGTATTTACTTCTTTAATATCAATGTTCTATAAGAAGTTACAATCGTTTAAAGTTCATAGACAGATTGTCAAAAGTGACAGATGACCTCGTGACTCTTTTTAAATTTAGACATGGCTACTAGGATCCATTGTTTCAAGTTATTAATTTTGCACAGTTTTTATTTTTTTACACAAGAACCACTCACAGTAAAAATATGAGACCCCCAAAAGGCACAACTACACATTATTTCCTGCAATCTAAAAAAAAATTTACAACAATCCCTTTCATGGTTAAGGTAGTTAGGCTGTCCACAAAATTTGGCGATCGTCGTGATGAAAATAAATAAACATCACGGACACATGCCTTTTAGTATATAGGACTAGCGAATGCTCAGCTACGCTGAGCGTTCCCTAGGCCTCCGGCGTCAGTGAAATATTAACATTTGAAAGCTAATTTTATTTCTGCAAGGCAGGTCTTGTCGAATGCTTTCATTTAATATCAAATACGGTGTACTTCCGGCAAGTAATTGTAAAAAAACAAATGCAGAACAACTTGGCAATTTTTTGTCACTTCTGCACATCAGCCCTCATCAAGACATTTAATTTGATACCAAACACGACATATTTCTAACAGCTTTTTCCAAAAAACAAAAACGGGTCAACATGAACCATTTCTGTTAATTTTACATGTCAGCTCTCATCAAGACCTTTCATTTTATACCAAAGACGATATACTTCTGACAACTTTCTGCAAAAAAGAAAAGCCGATCGACATGAAACATTTTTGTTAATTCTCGACATCAGCACTCAATGAGACCTTTCATTAGATACCAAACACGACATACTTCGATTAACTTTTTGCATAAAACAAAAGCCGATCAACATAGACCGATTTTGTCAGTTCTGCACGCGAGCCCTCAACAAGACCTTTTATTTGAGACCAAACATGATATACTTTATACTACTTTTTGCAAAAAAACAAAAGCCGATCGACATAGATCATTTTTGTCAAATCTCTACGCGAGCTCTCGCCGAGACCTTTCATTAGATACCAAACACGACATATGTCTATTAACTTTTTGCATAAAACAAAAGCCGATCAACATGGAAAATTTTCTTTTTTGTACACCAGCCCTCACCGAGACTTTTCATTCGATACAAAACACAACATATTTCTGATAACATTTTGCAAAAAACAAATTCTAATCGACGTAGAATATTTTTGTCATTCGTGCACACCAATCCACATTGTGTCGTTTCATTAAAATCCAAGGACGACCTACTTGTAACAACTTTTTGCGCAAAACAAATGCAGATCGACGTGACATATTTTTTTTGTCATTTCAAAACCGGCCCATATGGTTTTTTTTCTTTTGATATCAAACACAACAAAGTGTACAATTTATTTTATTTACGAATATTTTATTTTTATTTAGTTACCTACTTCATAATTTGGCAACACTGTTTGTGTTAAAAAGTAGTAGTTAATTCTTAAATTTATAAATTAATATTGTCAATCCTAATACAACTGCCACCGTCTTCACTGAAGTTAGTTTAGAAATATTCGGTTTTAATTTAGTTACTTCATCACACATTTGGCAACATTGACTTTTGACATTGGAAACGTCAAAATTTATATTAATTAAATACGTTATTTTTCAAACTTAAATTAATTGTAACACCTTTGCTCAAGACTATTATACATGATACTGTATTTACTTCTTTAATATCAATGTTCTATAAAAAGTTATAATCGTTTAAAGTTCATAGACAGATTGTCAAAAGTGACGGATGACCTCGTGACTTTTCTTAAATTTAGACATGGCTACTAGGATCCATTGTTTCAAGTTATTAATTTTGAACAGTTTTTATTTTTATTTTTAGACTTTTTATTTGATACCAAACACTCTATACTTCTGACAACGTTTTGCAAAACAACAATAGCCGATCGACATTGACAATTTTTGTTAATTCTGCACACCAGCCCTCATTGAAACCTTTCATTTGATACCAAACACCATACACTTCTGACAACTTTTTGCAAAAAACAAAAACCGATCGACATAGCACATTTTTGTCAATTCTGCACGCTAGCCCTCAACAAGACGTTTTATTTGAGACCAAACTCGACATACCTTTGAGAACTTTTTGCAGAAAACAAAAGTTTATCAGAATGGAACATTTTTGTCAATTCTGCACGCTAGCCCTCAACAAGACGTTTCATTTGAGACCAAACTCAGCATACTTTTGAGAAATTTTTGCATAAAACAAAAGCCGATCGACATAGATCATTTTTGTCAATTCTCTACGCGAGCCCTCGCCAAGACCTTTCATTCGATAACAAACACGACATATTTCTGACAATTTTTTCAAAAAACAAAAGCCGATCGACATGGAACATTTTTGTCAATTCTGCACGCTATCCCTCTACAAGACGTTCCATTTGAGACCAAACTCGACATACTTTTAAGAACTTTTTGCAGAAAACAAAAGCCGATCGAAATAGAACATTTCTGTCAATTCCACACGCTAGCCCTCAACGAGACCTTTCATTTGAGACCAAACTCAACATACTTTTGAGAATTTTTTGCATCAAACAAAAGCTGATCGACATAGATCATTTTTGTCAATTCTCTACGCGAGCTCTCGCTAAGACCTTTCATTCGATATCAAACACGACATATTTCTGACAACTTTTTGCCAAAAACAAAAGCCGATCGACATGGAACATTTTTGTCAATTCTGCACGCTATCCCTCTACAAGACGTTTTATTTGAGACCAAACTCGACATACTTTTAAGAACTTTTTGCAGAAAACAAAGGCCGATCGAAATAGAACATTTCTGTCAATTCCACACGCTAGCCCTCAACGAGACCTTTCATTTGAGACCAAACTCGACATACTTTTGAGAATTTTTTGCATAAAACAAAAGCAGATCGACATAGATCATTTTTGTCAATTCTCTACGCGAGTCCTCGCCAAGACCTTTCATTCGATACCAAACACGACATATTTCTGACAACTTTTTGCAAAAAACAAAAGCCGATCGACATGGAACATTTTTGTCAATTCTGAACGCTATCCTTCAACAAGACGTTTCATTTGAGACCAAACTCGACATACTTTTAAGAACTTTTTGCAGAAAACAAAAGCCGATCGAAATAGAACATTTCTGTCAATTCCACACGCTAGCCCTCATTTGAGACCAAACTCGACATACTTTTGAGAATTTTTTGCATCAAACAAAAGTAGATCGACATAGATCATTTTTGTCAATTCTCTACGCGAGTCCTCGCCAAGACCTTTCATTCGATACCAAACACGACATATTTCTGACAACTTTTTGCAAAAAACAAAAGCCGATCGACATGGAACATTTTTGTCAATTCTGCACGCTATCTCTCTACAAGACGTTTCATTTGAGACCAAACTCGACATACTTTTAAGAACTTTTTGCAGAAAACAAAAGCCGATCGAAATGGAACATTTCTTTAAATTCTGCACGCTGGCCTTCAACGAGACCTTTCATTTGAAACCAAACTCGACATACTTTTGAGAATTTTTTGCATAAAACAAAAGCAGATCGACATAGATCATTTTTGTCAATTCTCTACGCGAGCCCTCGCCAAGACCTTTCATTCGATACCGAACACGACATATTTCTGACAAATTTTTGCAAAAAAACAAAAGCCGATCGACATGGAACATTTTTGTCAATTTTGCATTTCAGCCCTCTACGAAACCTTTCATTAGATACCAAACACGACATACTTCTATTATCTTTTTGCATAAAACAAAAGCCGATCGACATGGAACATTTTTGTCAATTCTGCACGCTATCTCTCTACAAGACGTTTCATTTGAGACCAAACTCGACATACTTTTAAGAACTTTTTGCAGAAAACAAAAGCCGATCGAAATGGAACATTTCTTTAAATTCTGCACGCTGGCCTTCAACGAGACCTTTCATTTGAAACCAAACTCGACATACTTTTGAGAATTTTTTGCATAAAACAAAAGCAGATCGACATAGATCATTTTTGTCAATTCTCTACGCGAGCCCTCGCCAAGACCTTTCATTCGATACCGAACACGACATATTTCTGACAAATTTTTGCAAAAAAACAAAAGCCGATCGACATGGAACATTTTTGTCAATTTTGCATTTCAGCCCTCTACGAAACCTTTCATTAGATACCAAACACGACATACTTCTATTATCTTTTTGCATAAAACAAAAGCCGATCAACAAGGAAAATTTTCTTTTTTGTACACCAGCCCTCACCGAGACATTTCATTCGATACAAAACGCATATTTCTGATAACATTTTGCAAAAAACAAATTCTAATTGACGTAGAATATTTTTGTCATTCGTGCACTCCAATCCACATTGTGTCGTTTCATTAAAATCCAAGGACGACCTACTTGTCACAACTTTTTGTGCAAAACAAATGCAGATCGACGTGACATATTTTTTTTTGTCCCCCTTACGGTTTTTTTTCTTTTGATATCAAACACAGCAGAGTGTTTAGGAATATTCGGTTTAAATTTAGTTACTTCATCACACATTTGGCAACATTGACTTTTGACATTGGAAACGTCAAAATTTATATTAATTAAATACGTTATGTTTTAAACTTAAATTAGTTGTAACACCTTTGCTCAAGACTAATATACTTGATACTGTATTTACTTCTTTAATATCAATGTTCTAAACAAAGTTATAATCGTTTAAAGTTCATAGACAGATTATCAAAAGTGACAGATGACCTCGTGACTCTTTTTAAATTTAGACATGGCTACTAGGATCCATTGTTTCAAGTTATTAATTTTGCACAGTTTTTATTTTTTTACACAAGAACCACTCACAGTAAAAATATGAGACCCCCAAAAGGCACAACTACACATTATTCCCTGCAATCTAAAAAAAAAATTACAACAATCCCTTTGATGGTTCAGGCAGTTTGGCTTGTGACAAAATTTGGCGACCGTCGTGATGAAAATAAACATCACGACACATAAATACGTTATGTTTTAAACTTAAATTAATTGTAACACCTTTGCTCAAGATTATTATTCATGATACTGTATTCACTTCTTTAATATCAATGTTCTATTTGAAAATACAATCATTTAAAGTTCATAGACTGATTGTCATAAGTGACAGATAACAGCTTGTTCCTTTTTAAATTTAGACATGGCTACTAGGATCCTTAAACAATTTTTTGTTTCAAAATGAAAAAAATGTGTGGTTTTTATTAATTTACGCAAAAACTGCTCGACGTAAAAATATGAAACACCAAAAAGGCACACCTACGCATCATTCTCTACAATTTGATATTATTATACATATCAATTTCATAAATGGTTAAGGCTGTAGGTTTGTCCGAAAATTTGGCGATCGTCGTGATGAAAATAAATATAGATTGGGACACATGCCTTTTAGTATATAGGACTAGCGAATTCTCGGCTACGCCGAGCATTCCCTAGAGCTCCGCTGTCAGTGCAAAAAACAAATGCCGATCGACATGAAACAATTATTTCATATTTGCACGTCAGGCCTCACCGAGACCTTTCATTAGATTGCAAACACGATATACTTCTAATAATATTTTGCAAAAAACAAAAGCCGGTCGACATGAAACATTTTTGTCATTTATGTACCCCAACTCTCACCGAGACCTTTCATTTGATACCATACACGACATACTTCTGACAACTTTCTGCATTAAACAAAAGTCGATCGACATGAAACATTTTTATCATATCTACACGCTAGCCCACACCCAGACTTTTCATTTGATACCAATCACTATATACTTGTGACAACCTTTTGCAAAAAACAAAAGCCGATCGACATAGCACATTTTTTGTCAATTCTGCACGCTAGCCCTCTCCGAGACCTTTCATTTGATACCAAACACGACATACTTCTGACAACTTTTTGCATAAAACAAAAGCCGATCGACATGGAACATTTTTGTCAATTCTGCACGCTAGCCCTCAACGAGACTTTTCATTTGATACCAAACACTACACATTTCTGACAACTTTTTGCAAAAAACAAATACCGAACGACATGGCACATTTTTATCAATTCTGCACGCTAGCCCTCTCCGAGACCTTTCATTTGATATCAAACACGATATACTTCTGACAACTTTTTGCAAAAAACAAAAACCGATCGACGTAGTACATTTTTGTCAATTCTGCAGGCTAGCCCTCAACGAGGCCTTTCATTTGATACCAAACACGACATACATCTGACAACTTTTTGCATAAAACAAAAGCCGATCGACATGGAACATTTTTGTCAATTCTGCACGCTAGCCCTCTCCGAGACCTTTCATTTGATATCAAACACGACATACTTCTCACAACTTGTTGCAAAAAACAAAAGCCGATCGACATGGAACATTTTTGTCAATTCTGCAGGCTAGCCCTCTCCGAGACCTTTCATTTGATACCAAACACGACATACTTCTGACAACTTTTTGCAAAAACAAAAGCCGATCAACATTGACCTTTTTTTTTAATTCTACACGCCAGCCCTCATCGAGCCTTTTCATTTGATACCAAACACCACATACTTCTCACAACTTTTTACAAAAAACAAAAGCCGTTCGATATAGAACATTTTTGTTCATTCTGCACGCTAGCCCTCATCGTGACCTAGCCTAATATAACATTCACTGTCCTCAGTAACCTTTCATTTGGGAATATTTGTTCTTTGTTTAGTTACTTTATTAAACATTTGGCAACATTGACTTTTGCAATTTGAAAATACCCAAATGCGACATTTTTCTGACAACATTATGCAAAAAACAATTTCTAATCTACATAGAACATTTTTGTCATTCGTGCACACCAGTTCGTATTGTGTCGTTTCCTTAAAACCCAAGGACGACCTACTTTTAACAACTTTTTACGGAAAACAAATGCAGATCGACATGACACATTTTTTTTGTCATTTTAAAACTGGCCCTTATGGTTTCCTTTCTTTTGATAACAAACACAGCAAAGTATTCAATTTATTTTATTTAGGAATATTTGATTTTTATTTAGTTACTTTATAATTTGGCAACACTGTTAGTATTAAAAAATAGTAGTTAATTTTTAAATTTATAAATTAATATTGTCAACCCTAATACAACTGCCACCGTCTTCAGTGAAGTTAGTTTAGGAATATTTGGTTTTAATTTAGTTACTTCATCACACATTTGGCAACATTGACTTTTGACATTGGAAACTTCAAAATTTATATTAATTAAATACGTTATGTTTTAAACTTAAATGAGTTGTAACACATTTGCTCAAGTCTATTATTCATGATACTGTTTTTAAATCTTTGATATCAATGTTCTATTAAAAGATATAATCATTTAAAGTTCATAGGCAGATTGTCAAAAGTGACGGATGACGGCGTGATTCTTCTTAAAGTTAGACATGGCCCCTGGGATCCATTGTTTCAAGGCAGCATTTGTGACAAGTTTTAATTTTTTACACGAAAACTACTAATAGTAAAAATATGAGACACCCAAAAGGCACCAGATCTCATTAGCCCCCACATATTAAAAAAATATTTATAACAATCACTTGCATGGTTCAGGCTGTAGGCGATTACAAAAGTTACTCGATGCTCGTGATGAATCTATAGATAGATATATAGATATATAGATATATAGATATATAGTGAATCTAATCGTTTAGTATAGTGATTCAATGAGTATGTAATGTGTGTTATTACTTATGAGAATGAAGTTTGCCAACACGAGCGAAAGCGAGTGTTGTAAATCATTCGAATGTGTAATAGTCATTACATGCAAATAGAATACTATACTTTATCCACAACTATAACTGGCAAAATATATGTTTATTATAACCAAATATATGAACTCACTTTGACAGATAAATAACAATAGCTCGCGTAACTATTTCACAGTATACTTAACGCAAGACAATTATTTCTAGTGTTATTTAGCTACAGTTTAAGCTTATATAGAAAAGGAAAGTATGAAAAATGACAAAACTGATGTAATTTTGGCTTTTTATGTAGAGAAGTTTACTTAATATTATTTTTTTTACTCTTTTGCCAGGTAAGATTTAAATTTGACAGAACGATTGAATAATATTATTCCATCGAACTGTCAATATTATTCAATTAGCTACAGTAACGAAGGTCATTAATTGATAAAAAACGATTGAATTCTAGGTGTATAACTTGACAGTTGTGGAAAAAAGTCATTTATAACACCATTGCTTTTAACGAAAAATCAATAGTAGGTATTCGGTATGAATTCATTGTAGACTAATTCGCATTTAGTCGGTTTTAGCAATGAAATTTCATATATCGCTAAGGACAGATATTGTGTCGCTGTACCCTGAGTTTTATGTATAATCTTAATACATATTTATCATTTGTTTATTGTAGTTCATTGACAACTAGACGATATTCCCTTTCGTAAAACTTCCGTAGGATCTCTTCTTATTTTCCAGTCGTTTCTAGGAATGTAGCACTGAGAGAGAATGTGTAATGGCATGACAATAAGTCTCTGAAAGTCCGGTAGCCGAAGCTGATGTCGCCAGGTCGGACAACTTCTTTAGCACCAGCTCTGCCTCAAGCCGACCGTGAAGAAGAAAAAACGACGCCTTAACGATTTCCACAACATAAATTTGATACGCGAACGGAGGCTTTAGTTACACAAACTTAGCTTTTTTCTTTCTGATGGACTCGGTGATTTACGAGCTTCCAAAAACAACCAGATGCAATTTGCAAACTCGGCTTTGAATTCTTTCCTCTACAATAAATTCCATATCACCACTTTGTCAAAAAGGCGGTTTATGTATTGTTCTATTATAAATGCACTGGTTTGTAATCATAATCTTAAAAAATGAGGAATAAAGTAAACTCCTTAATCTTCCAAACTAAAAATTTAGAGATGTTTGTAATGAAACGTTTTCATTTTCAGTATCTTCCTCAAGAAAGAAATTCGAAAGACCCGTATGGGGTCGAAACCAGTCGAAGCAAAAATAAAGTTTTCGAAACATTCACTGAATTCTAGTAATTATTGCCCTGCCTATCCTATTGATCAATGAGTCAAGAAAATTCCCTGATCATTGAAACAAATGTCTGAAATTCTTTTAGAAAGTATTTGGAGTTAGTTAACCCCGAATTTAATCTTTTTTGTAAGAATGATTTGGTTTTAATTTTGAAATAACTAATTTTGTTTTGTCTATGACAATTATCATGGAAAATCTAGATTTTTTATTTCATTTGGAACAATAGATTATAAATGTTAGGTTGACATAATTAAATTCTTATAGAGTTATAGGAAAATTAAAAACTGCACGAAATAAAGAAAACAAAATACTTTTAACTTCGTGCAATAGAAGAAAATAATCAACTGTCTACAAAAGCAGTGCAGTTTGTGAAAACATGTTTTGATTTATAATTATACATATATGAATTTTTTATTGATATTTATTCTACTTTACCGGTTTTAGGATATTAAGCTTTCGTTTACATAAACAAAAGTAAGCAGGATAACTAAATAATAATTGTATCGCGTGTAATTTTGACAAGTCAGTATGGTAAAAATATTACCGTACAGATTTATCAGAAATAACGTGGGTCAATTGGATAATACAGCTGTCATATTAACATACAGATTTGATCACAAAAACGTTACTCACAACAGAATAATATTTAATAATAACGTGAAACCGGTAAACTATTGAACAAACCACGGATGTTATGAATCATACCAGGCCTTAGATGTTTTAAAATCCTCGCTCGCCGAGCTCGGAATTCAATTGGCATCTACGGTTATGATACTTATAACTAACCTAGGTATTAGGTATATTAACCTAGGTATGTTAATAACTATTACGTTAGTTATAAATATGTAAATTATGATGACAAGTTCATTTGACATTGACAACCTATGTTGCATTTTATCTGGAACACACGATTGATATATTTTAGGCCAGACTTATGACTTTAATAATTTTTTTTCGAAGTGTAAAATGAAGTACCTTAGTAGATAATCTTGAAAACTATTTTCAAATTTCTTGCCAGAATATCTTCAATATTCAATATTTAGTGATATTGTTGAGAAGTATTTTGAGTAAAATTGTTGTAATTTGGTGAGGTATAGCCTGCGTTCCATTGTGTCGCTATCAGTTAGAATCGAGTGAACTGAGCTGCGCTGTGTTGGTCTCTACCCACACAGACATTAGCATATCAGACCCGTCTGTAGGGGGACGAACACGGCGACATCTGTTAGTCCCGTCGCGTTAATAGCCACGCTGATGTCTTCATCAAGCTACCGGTTCTTACCTCTTCCTCTCTCTCGCACACACGGACAATGTGTGGAAAACGTTTTGTATGCAGGTTTTGTCAGTAAAAAAGGCAAGCAAGGGTGTGGATGGATAAATCTTGGATGGGTAACCTACAAGGTAATACATATCAGAGCAATCATAGACTCATATTCTTAATTCGAGATCCAAAATTTTTCACCGTTTTGAAATTTTCGTATATTACAATATTTTACAGTAATCAAATTATTTTCCAAAATTTTTCTAATATTTTTCATCGAGAGCCAACCACGAATTATTATACTTTTATTTAAAATTTCTATATTTTAAATCAAGGAAAAAAAACATGATTTAAATCAAATATATTTTATTGAAATTAAATAAAAACTGTTTTCCAATCACACAACCACAACATAAAATAAAATAAAGTCGGATTCCTTTCCTTACCCGAATTCATCTTAGTAATTCAAACTTTGTACTGGACATTGTACAAATCAAATCATTTTGAAATGAAATGAAATAAATACATACATTTAATTACTACATTATAAAATAAAAATGATTGACTTCAACGTGTCTATTCATGTAATGAGAATTTGATAAAAAAATAAAAAAAATTGATCATAGCCATACTTCAAAGAAAGTATAATCAAAGTATTTTATTTGTAGGTTGTCAAATATCACCACAAATTTTTCTCTGCGTCATTTAGAAATGCTAATAATCATCTACAAACATTGCTAATTCCACAAAACTACAGTGGAATTATTTTTGGTACTAAATAATATACGTAATCATTTTTATGAATTCAAATTGGAGTTAGTTTCACATTTCAGGATGTTAACAAGGGATATAACTTTGTGACTAACTAATCAGAGTTACTGACTAATCCTTTTTATGAAGATGGCAATAAGTTCTAGTCTATGTTAATTATACCTATGCTTACTTATAAAATAAATGCACTGTTATGTTAGTAATGATATGATCTATGTTTACTGATGAAATAAACTGCCAGTATATATTAAAAAAGCATAACATTCACAAAATAGAAAATATTGTGTAAAAAACTCATTTTACGGTATAGTAGTTTATTTTGTTTCAAGAATTAAGCCAAATGTACTGTTACATTACGAGTGTGAAGAAAAGTAACATTTTTCTACTTATTACTAAATCTAATAAGTCGTAGTAAAATAAAATAAATGGATGAATAAATTATAAGATGCAAAAACTTAATAGAGGAATGGAATAATAATATGGATGTAATAATTAAAAGAAATATAAAGTTATAGTCCAGTCCCATAAACTGAATATGTTGTAATTATTGTAGAGACATCTTAATTTAAGCTGCATAACAAGTGACAAGCATAAACAATAAATATATCGATTTAAAATTCATATTACATTAGCTCGGCTCACAACTTATACTTCTTATGTTTATTCAACATCTCTTTATCATCTCGGCAAATCTCTGAATTATTCCAGACTTATAAATACTAATGTATTCCTTCACTAATTCCATTGATTGGGGGTTACTCTGAAATATTATTATTATCTTAGATATAATCTCCAAATAAATCATCACGCAGCTCAGCATTATTATTCTTTACTGGTGCTTTCTCCACACCAGCTAGAGCGCATATCTGGCACACTCAGAAATGGGTAACACAGTGTGAGTAATATATTGCTCAGCGTATATTGTTCTGGAGAGTGCACCACATATTATTATTTTAGATAAAATAACAAAATATATCAAAATCTAATTCCCAATATTGGGAATAAATTATTAACCAAACAACTGTTGACTGTTATATAGAGTACACCACAGAAAACGGCAATTTTTATATAATTATACAGTTAACTACATTTTAAAAACAGTTTTGTTGTAATATATTTACTAATACAAATTTTAAATATATAAGTTAGTCGCTTGACGTATAGTTGATATCTCTTTCTATAATACGAATTTTAAAGTGATTTGAACATTAAAACTTGGTGTACTTCAGTATTTAAATTAAAATTATAATGTCATTTATTAATACTGTGTCAAAACAATAAAAAATAATAATTTTTATAATGTAAACAATACAATAAAACTGATAGCAAACTTGTAATCTTTTTACAAGTTAGTAGCTTGTAATGATTATTTTTCATGGTGAATAAACAGTTCAAATAAACGATGGTTTGCAAATCAGTAAAAAATAAATAATTCAAAACTTCTGTTAGATAATTCTAAACAAATATGAGAACAGAAAATTATTAAACCTCTAGATCATAGAATATATATAATATTTTTGTCTACTATAGATGCGAAACTGCAATTATATCAATTGAAATTGCTTTCAGCGCCAGTCGGTGTTTGTTTCTCCAACTAATTGATATATAGGCAACCGAGTAATACATGTCGTAGGCAATCATTTATGCTTTCAAGTAATTTATTATAGGTACTTAATTCAATTTATATTATGAAAAATAATTTCAAAAATAAACAAATATTTAATTTTTAATACATAATTTATTTAAGCATTGATATTACATTTTCATTTATATGTTAAATGTTCTAACTGCTACTCCATTCAAACTAAAGTTTTAACCATCATCTCGATTGGCTCGTCAATCATTTCATCTTATCTGTAGTAAATAATATGAAATATTCTAAACACATACTTTTGTACGCACTAGGTAGAATTTTTCGATGTTTATATCCTCTGGCATAAAACTTTCGTAATACCCTTGATACATAAATAACTTTAAATAAGTTATTTGCATTTTACATAAAACTTGTCCCATCCTCAACATTGTATCTCTTAATTGCTACAAAATTTTTATGTATTAATTACTTAACAACCATAAAAGAGCCATGGCAGATGTCCTATCGGCTGTCATTTCGCCCATAACGTAGGAATTAGCATGGAAACGACTGTTATATCTTTATGAACATGTTGGGAGGCACTGGTGGTCTCCCACGCTGCCCACAGCGCCAGTTTGCGGAGAATTGATGAACTAACGCATGGTGTTCCGTCTTTGTTAGATAGTAATTTAATTACATTTATGCAATGTGAATTGGACACTTAGCCTGCAGCTTATGATGAAAGGAGGCTGAGAGGAGTTGTACTTAACGTTACATTAACCTACCCAAGAAAAGTAACGTATAACACTAGTGTACGTAATATTTTGGTTCTTACTGGATTGAATAATTAAGGTAAATCCGCAAAAATTTAATTCAAAAATATATAATTAAATTTAGTTTCCAAATAAAAATATTAATTTAAAGTTGTACTGTTTTCATAGGTTTAAGTTCATTCAGGAAAAGTAATATATTATACAATAGTGTACGCAATATTTTGTTTTTTATTGGATTGACTTATTATGGTAAATCCGCAACAATTTAATTAAAAAATATATTATTGAGGTTTTTCGTTTTTCCAAATAAAAATATTAATTTAAAGTTGTACTGTTTTCATAGGTTTAAGATCATTGAGGAAAAGTGATATATAACAATAGTGTACGCAATATTTTGTTTCTTACTGGATAGGCTTATAAAGGTAAATCCGAAAAATTTAATTAAACAATATTTTATTGAGGTTAAGCTCATTTATTTTTTAGTCTCTAGGTCTTAAGAAAATTGTTCGAAAGAATCACTGTATACTACTAATAGTATCCTTTTACTTCCATAAGCAGTAAAACTATTACCTTATTTATATTGGACAATATTATATTATGCACTTGTAAAAATATGTCAAAAATTTATATAAAATAGGATGGGCACAGTAACCTCCCTATTTTCAATAGATAATTGTAAAGGGATAATATGTCGTAGAAGGGTAAGGATAGTCGCAAAAAGAGCAAATAGTCGGTTAATTATGTTTATAATTCTCCTTAATCGTAAATACGGCGCGGTCCAAAAAGCGCACTTTTGCCGCCGAAAGTAACTTTTCGAAAAACTACTGAATCGCAGCGATAAAGCGTACGTTTTATATTCGCTACCAAATCCCTCGTCGGAGTTTAGTTGTCAACCGAAAATCTGTTCTATTGGGGGTTGACAACTTCAAAGAAACAGGAAGTATGTCTATGAAAATAATACCGAATAATTGATCCTTACTTTTTTATGAAGGAAATCGCGCCTTACCGTGAATTCTGTTCGCTATATCAACATAATACAAGAATTTTTGTGTCAGCTCTTAAAGAAGGAAATGTCTGGTTCCAACAGAATTGAACCACAGCACACACAGTTCCAAATTTAATGACTGTTTTAAGGGAGATGTTGGTCAACTGATGTCTTTAAGAGGTGACATTTCGTGGCCCTGTCCTCGCCGTATTTAACGCCATGTGATTTTTTATTGTAAGGATATCTAAAGACTGAAATGTTTAAGCATTGTCTCAGTTGACTTAAAACTTCTTGTGCTTTTACTTTTATATGTCTCCTAAATTATTTTAAAAATTGTTTTTTTGGCTGAAGACCTGAAGGGCGTAAAATCTGAAGATTAAATCTTTATCTGCATGAAAATACTGATGATATTGTGTATTTCGGAACAAGTTTTAACCTGTAGGTCTTTTACAGAAGATATTATTGTAAGAGTGATATAAAGAAATAGTTAGTGATTGGTGTCTTTATTCTTCCAAAACCTTACATTATTTAAGATTGACAGTGAACCCCCTTAGGTCCCAGATTTATCAAGTACTGTGCTCGAGTGATTCAAAACCCAGTATAACCTGTAGATATGATTGTTAGAGTGAGTTAGTGATTGGTGGATATTCAGGTTTTGGCGTCTTAAATCGGGCTGATCCATTAAGCGTCTCACGATTTATATTAATTAAGTAATTAATAAAGCGGGCGATAAGGCCGGTTCGTGTTGGCCGCTGCTTGTAACGTACACCTCGCCAGCAGCTATAAACTACCCGGCTCGGCCGACGAGCACCGCACGAGTTATTGCTAATAGGGACCCGTCATTACCGCACGATGCAAGCGTATAAATAGCCACACATGCCTCCACAACCACATATACCAGCAGGCATTTCATCAAATACAATCATATACCAACGTTTTATCAAATGAATGCTTCTCTAAAAGTTTTTATCTAATTTCTAAGTATCAAGTCGAATAAAATCAAACTTGCATTTAGAACATATGCCAATACCTACACTCTAGTGGAGCGGTTGGCAATTATTATATTTAAAGTTAATATTAATAGATTCCTGGCGTTTGCTTAGTAAGCCGAAATACTTATAGAATACTTTTTCTAATTTGTAGAACCTATACTGAGTATTTCAATTGTTCCTTTTTGACTTTTTATGCTCTCTTAAATTTCAGCCATGTCGCGTACCACTTAAGAAAAAGGCAGAAGTTGAAATAAAAAAAATTATAATAAAATAAATTGTACTCTTTAGGGACGTAATATTTGGTACCACAAAAGTGTGACTTTAACCAGGTTAACAGGAGATGAATAAGCTTGCACTGTAACTCTAGCAAAATACTATCAAAAATTTTATTCTATAGAATAAAGGAAAAGCGAAAAGGTTGAGTGTAAATGAAGTAGAGGATAAGGTTTTCGAAAAGGAAGATCTTGCAATGAACATAAACACCATCAGGATAACTCTTAAGCAAATGATGGAATTTTAAGAAACGCTTTATCTAATGTTTATATACAATGAAATCTTACAGGATACCTAACTTTCCTAAATGGACTTAGTAAACTCTTAAACTTTAAGGAAATTTCTAGAATTTGGTAACACTGATTTGAGCTGAAAGCCATTTCAAAAGTCATCTTGTGCCAGTTGTGCCGTTGGCCGACCACTACTAAATAAATACTATCAATGAGGAACGAAGGCCAAATTTTTTTAATGGTGAATTGAATTGATTCATGGATCATAAATATTTAATATTGGATTATTAGATATATGTTTATGGATCAAAGTTGATCGGTGGATCAAGCCTTGGTTAAGGAATGGTGATTCGATCGTTAGTGATCATATTTTTAAAACTGAAACAAAAATTTTTAAATTTAAATAACTATATTTTTTGACATTTATTAACTGGGGTAATCAAAATATCGGGATCAACTAAAAAAAAAGCTCCGACTCGAATTGATCTGGGATTCAAATCCCAAAATCGTCAACTATTAAATATATTGTAAAACTGTTAATAGCAAAGTTTAATAATATCGAAGAGGGCAAAATAATTGTCAGTACATTTTTGTAAATAATTGTGGATAAACCAAATGTGCAATACGAAACCTTGAAACTATTGTGGTAATTTTATTGTTTTTTATTGGTTATTTTTGAAAGATTGTTGGAATGTCATAAAGAAATGTCCTGAGTCCATTTCTCAAATTATCACTCGGTGTAGCATTGTTGCTACACAGGCGTTCCCTAATGACATTTTAAGTGAAATCAAGAATTGGAATCTGTCATTTTATCTTGGGCTGTATCAACCTAACCTAACTTACAACTCGGGCCGGAGCCACGGTAGCTTATCTGAACCACTCTCGCCTGATATATGGCTGGGTGTGGTTGTCTCTGTCTGGCCGTTACCCGCACCAGTGTGCGCCAGACAAGGACGGCAGATAGAAGCTAGGTGTATTTTACAAGTCGTTTATAGGTGTGAGTGTTGTTAGTTAGTTAACAAGAAGACAAAATGCAGCGTGGTGAAGCCTTAAATCTGCTACGCCCACGGGAATTAACGAGGGTACGGGCCTGATAATGGAAATAATTACTTATTGTGTATCAACTTTTTGCAATTAAGCGGGGTACAACGCTGACTTGTGTAATAAACCACCGACCTGCCGACATCATTTATTTGCAAAAAAAGGCGCAACTGACTAATATTTGCTACAAAATCACTTTTAACACATTTAACATAAGTAAAGATGTTTCATTTTTAGCTTTAATCTATAGAATAGTGAAAAATATTAGACCCGTATTTTTATTTTTCTCCACATGGACTTTTAATCATGAAAACTGTTTTTAAAAGTGATATCCTTCAAAACGCAACTGAATTATCCCACTTCCCCCCTTGTCCAGTGACGTATCAAGGTTCTTACCCATCTTCACTTTGTTTCTAACGTCAAATATAATGTTTTAACTTCCAAACTGGAAAATCTTGTGCAAATATTATGGCACACAAAAGCCTTACAATGTTTTCAATCACAGACTGTCCACTTTACAAACTTTCAAAAACGCCAAACCACAATATTTGACATGCACACGTGGTATTATTTAAAATGTAAATAAAAAAGAATTACCTCATCTAGAGCAACAAATTAAACATTGTATGTTTGATTTAAACAAAAAAAAGTTTCACTTTATTTTCTTTTTTGCAAAACTATGGATAATTTTTTTGATTTGAATATAAAATTATTAGTATATTGGTTTCTAAAGATCCAAAAGTATATAATAGTTGTTTGGGATTTAGGATTCAGTATCGAGTATCCCCTTTTAAATTGAGTAGTCTGTACATAAATATATATAACTATATAAGCATTTCGCATTACACAAAAATGATTAGCCGTAGAATTCTACTATTCTACCATTTTCTCTAAAGTTAATAATGATTTTTAAAATTGTTGGTGCACTTTATGTAGTCATGTTAGAAAATTTTATTACCCAAAAAGCAAATGTCAAATTCGTTCCCTTTGTTTCATTTTCAATGAGACAAGCAAATATACATTGCTGTCAATCAAATATCAAGTCGTAACCATTGATATGATAAATCCCCATGTATCACGTTAAAAAATACTCACGATATAGGTATATAAAAAAATATAGATTCAATTACTTGTAAATAATTTTAAATAACAAATTTTTTCAAAACTTACAATTACCAGTTTATATTAATTTGCACAAGAGTTAAAAGGACATTTCATTTAAAAGTAGAATTATATTGTGATATTTGAAATCTGCTATATGGCACAGAGAAACTTTATTTTTGCTGAGTGTAATATTACGAAATATTTTGAAACGTATATTAATTTATTAGTTGGTTTAGTTGAAAAAATATAAAAACACATTGACACTGAAGATTTATATGAAAAATTGGATAATAAATTAAAAGTTTTTATTTATATTTTAAACCTGTTTTTTACTTATTATTTTTTGCATACCAATAAAAATAACGAACATTATTTATTTAGAACATATTTATATTTACATTATTATTAAACCAAAACGGACATAGCGGTATTTTTATATGTACAATATTTGCAACACATGGATTTAATTACAAATACCATACTCCTTTTAAAATAAACGGTAACTCAAATTATAACATTATTTATAATATTATATTGAGTGTTCCTTTAAGGCACTATATTTATAAATTAATCAAAAATTGATCTATATGTTTATTACAATACACCGTTAAAATAACATCAATGATACTGAACTATTATTGTTACTACACAATAATTGAACTTGGCTCAATCTGTGGTCCCATCAACTTTGCTATACGCGTACTGATGGCGTAAGCTAAATGACATTTTGATAACCGCTCTTTGACTTAGTATAATCGTAATATAAGTGCAGGTATCAGGTATGTAGGAATATCAAATCAACTTGGCTATGGAAAAACAAGTGAAGGGTTTGGCTCTGTGCTGATAGGCCAATAATGTAGCAGAAAACTGCTTCATAGTTGAGGTTATGGAAATATATCCTAGTAATTATTCTTCGTTGTAGATTTCGCTCGTAAGTAACTGATAACGTTTACTATTTGGTTAACATTGGCAAAGGAATGTTATAGAAAATAACGTTCGTACTATTATGGTAATTATAAAAATTATAATAATTTTCTATATACATCATAGTACATCAGCGTGCAAAATTTACTAAAAAAAATGCAAATAAATAACTCTGAACTATCAAGTGGCCGACATTTTTAATATTATTTGAAATTAAATGCGGTCGGTGGCGTGAAAAATTTAATAAACAACTTCGAATGTAACTACTACAACTATTCACTTAGATAACGTACGGAATATACCTCCTTGAATGTTATCATGTACTTAATTTCTTATAGTTTAAATAACCGTTAATAGATATCATAGTTGAATTTAAAAATGGTAAATTATTTTGATGTGTTGTGCAAATATTTCGAAATCTATAAAAAATCAATACGCGATTTAAAAATTTTAAATTTGCACATCTCAATTTAACACATATGCAAGAAAATAAGGGTTACAGCTTTAATGATACATTAATTTCACTCAATTTATGTAGATCTATTAAAATATAATAAGTAAGATGCATATTACTTGTAGAATAGTAGTTTTTGTATTAAGTGCGCGAAATTTGTGTTTTTAGTGCATCAGATGTCAGTCAGATGTCAATATTTCGCGCACAAAATACAAACAACATTTTTTCTACAACTAATTTGCCTCATTAATTATAATATTTTTATTTATCTATATAAATTGAGTGTTTTCCATTACCGTCAAAAAACGTTTTCCCAGGTACTTCGCGCACTGTGTCAAGGTAACATAATAATTACAAAAAATGCATACTTTATACATTGTTATTAGAATAACATATTAACATTCTTTAAACAACTATAGAAAATGTCATAAATGTAGATTTTTGAGCTATTTATATAATTTTTCTTCTAGAAATTGTATTAGGTATACTTCTATAGTTTTTACCAAAGAATCGAATGGTGATTTTACCGAAATTATAGCTATGTCTTTATCAAAATTACAAATTTGGTTTTCAAAGAATCTTTGAACCAAGAAACAAAAAAGAAATCCATAGTACATTGAGTACAATTTATTAATGGTACACTACACACAGGCAGTTAGAGTGTCCAAGAAGTAATATCTGGTAAACTGTCTCTATTCATTGTAAATATCTCATCAGTTATCAATAAACTGTACTAAAGCAGATTGGCACACTCATTAGTGGGTATTACGATGTGATATATGTTAATATTACACTTGGCATTAGAAAAAACAATTTCAACTAAAATAAAATTGATTAATTCTGAAGTTAATCATTAGAATCGCATAAAGTTTCACCTGTTTAACTCTATATCGATATATTTATCTTCGTATTGACATTTGGTTATCAAGTAATCTGTTTATTTGGTCTATTTCCATTTTAACCATGTCCCAACAAAATAATTAAGTGAGAAACAAAATAAATCAGAGATAAATAAAGACATTAACATTCCTCCCATCGCGGTAGCTGGCTGCCCACGATTTCGGTGACAGACTCGCATTCAAATGTTTCATTAGTGTCCATCTCTCTCCCTCTGGGGTAATTAAAACAATTAGAAACTAGCCAGTAGGATATCTCGTTGATTAGAATGGTGTAATTAAAGTGTTGGTAGGAATGGGATGCGGTTTGTTTTCTATTGTAAGCCGGCTTTTCAGGCTTCGTTTGTTTGTTATAATTAGTGAAATTTTGTTTTTTAATTACAGGTGTAATTTAGTTATTAGGTATTGCTAACTATCCTGTCATCTATTAACTAGGGTTTTAATTTATGGCTATTTACAAATGTTGTTACATATAAACGTAAAAACTAGAACACAAGGACGTTATACCGTGACAAACGAATGGAAGCAATCACATTCATTTCATTTTAAATTCTTATTTTTTAAATGGATCATTATTAAATATCATAAAACAAGAGGATAAGAGTAGCGGTTTTATCCAAATGTGGCCGAATGATTCGGAACTTAGTACTAAAATGCAAGTAAAACTTGTAATGAAACAAATACCAAACAACTAGATTCCTAACAAACTGTATATTCGAAATTAACTAACGCATTTAGTCCATAGAATGAATTCTTTGGTATTTCAGTTATTCACAAAATAGATTAATGTTGGAGTCATATTAGGAGAGTTCTACTTCTAGTTGACGAATATCACCACAAACTTTCCTCTGAATCACTTACTTACGGCCCGTTGCACCAATATTACTTAAATTTAATTTAATAACTGAAAAACATTATGGACAATTGTTACAATCGTTCATTACCTGTGTAGTTACATTTCTGTGATAAATCTGTGATATTTAATTAGTTTTATATTAGTTGTACAATCTTGCTTCGCTTTTCTCTGGCCCTTAATTGGCTAGTGGTAGGTTTTTACAATTTTCGACTGTTACTCAACTAGAAACTTCTTGTATAAGTTCGGTGCTTGATAACTGTTAAGTAACATGTACTGTGTTTGTTTTATTTATATTTGACGAAAGATTTCTGTAAAATAATTTACATGATTCACTTGATAATATTTTAACACCATTTTTGTAAGTCTGTTACCTGATTTGAATGTATGTCTGTATATTTGATTATATATTTTGTATGTTATCAGCACCCTGATGAAGACTGATTTACAGTCGAAACGTTGGTGTATTATTCAATTTTATTAAATGACTGCAACTTCTTCTTCTTCTTTTTTTAAATATTAATCTCTTTACAAGTTGGTATAGTGTTTTGATGTAACGGTTTGTCCTCCTCCCTGACCTGGGTCAGGTTCGCGTGCCCCAGTGGCGTGCAGCGGGCCGGGCCGCGGGGCACGCACTCCCCGTGACGTCACATCACGCGCACTTACGTGATCACACGCATTGATGACAATTGAAGAGCGCGAACAGCGAACATGAGATCAGGCGATACACGATAGCGCACACCGTGCCTCTTCTCTAACACCTGTTCTCCGCCACTGTGATTTATACGCTAAACAAAACCCGGCCTAGCAAGGTGAAGGACGGACACGGCCAAAATTCACATGGGCGGCGGGGGGACATTTCACCAAAGGGCACACGCATATGTGGAAACATAATCGGTGTTACCTTTCGCTTATATGTTACATAGAATGTCATGTTTCGTATATTTATCTTTTATATTTTGATCTAATGACACAGAATAGGTTTATACAGAAGCGACAGTAAGACAGAGAAACGAAAATTAGAAAGAGATGGGGAAAGGCAACAAATTTAAAGGGCTCATTGTTTGAAATCGGAAAATTTCAACACATTTTAGGGAGAGATAGGAGAAGGCAACATATTTAAAGGTCTACACAATGCTCCAAATTCATAGAACTGAATAGGGTAACATGAAAGGTACCGACACGGAGTGTCGCTTCTGTATGTAACTATTCTGTGCTACTTTCTTTAACAGTCTGAGTTCAAATCCTGCCGAAGCAAATTCTTTATAGGTTGGTCCAAGAACATATGTTTGGCTTTTAAAGTCGGGAAATTAGGACTACAATATTAAAAATCTGATGTGACCAGCACATAAACTCCCGACTATCTTTATTACACTTATTCCCCCCTATTCTGTAACTCAATGGTTAATTTTTAACCAATTACTCCAATGAAAAAAAAAAAAAAGAAAACACTGCAGAAAATATCAAAACATCATTTGTAATGTTTGTTTTTATTTGTTAAAAGTTTAGCATCTGGTTAAAAATCTTAACTTGGAATTTTTGTCGTTATGGTCACGATTGATTGTTGCGACGAAAATCAAACAAGTCCGCAGGACGAGTGACGATTTTCTAAAGCAACAAGCAGGAGTGAGTTAGGCAAAAATTGCAAGTAAAATTCTGCTTACGAATGGTATTCGGCATCGAAATGTATATATTTCTTTCAATTAATTACTTGTCTTAATTTTGACAGACGTTGTATATCTATAAGCAACGCCTATTTAATCTTGTAAATTGCACGGCAATTGCCCGTAACTGACAATTTTCAATAAGATTAGAATTTGATTGGTTCAATTCACCAAAATACTGTGATTTGATTAAATGATAAATTATGAGTGGAATTATCACTGTTAAATATAAAACATTTATTGCCATAGGTATACAGATTAAACACAAATGTAACAAATTCGAACTAAAAAATTTTAGCTAATTAAAATTATTTTAATTATAATATTGTAGTTTCTATCACTAACCAAGAAGTACTACTTTCCTAAAATTTCGTAACATTTCCACTTAACAGTATAATAGACTTAGAAATATCGACACTATTTTTCTATTAAACAGGACTCATGTCGACATCTATTGAACTTTCTTGAACTTATAAGCAAAATAATCATCAGTTTTTTTGAGGTAAAGGCTATAAAAAGCTTGAAACCTTATTAAAATTGTTGATATGACGCAACAAACTTGCTTATTCGAGACGACACTTCTCTTATATACATAGGGTCGATGAGAAAATAACATTTAACCTTAGATAGTGGTAGCTGAATGGTTAGAAAGTTTGCTGGAGATATTTTTATATAGCTGATCGTCCTTTCGTACGAGAGTTGAAACATCGGTAAAAGCAGCTCGGAACGGAAGCGAGTCGTTTGTCTATGTCTGTTTCCGGGGCGCTCCGGTACAGTTCCAGCTCCGGTGAGGTCCGGACTTCAATGTCCGGGTTGCTATTTCCGTCTACTGCACTCAAATCTTCCATTTTGTCTACCGGAATACTTTTCCAACTGACTTACATTATATTTACTCGCAAATATCGGTACCGTCTATTCTGTAGAAGGACATCACTTCTCAGGCACTCTAACTGAGGGGGAGACTGCACCTCAGGGACATTTGACCATTTTATATCTTTAAAAACTTTAAATTGGAGTAGTAGAATAATCTATAAAACGTCAAATTTAACATCTTGTTTTACTCCGAAATTTAAACGCGATTAGAAGGTTTTATCACACCATAAAATCCTTTAATACCTTTTTAAATTGCCCGTCACCATAAATTCAAAAACCACAAACTATCAAGGATGACCATGTATGTGTACAGCTGAGCAATGGGAACAACAAAACCGTTTTGTTTTTGATGATGATGATGGTAGATAACCCTAATTATAGACATTACTACCCAAGCTCACTCTGCCTTTTATGGTTTTGTCTTATGATGGTGTCAATGCAGACCGTTGTGGAAGCTTCTCTACATTTTATAGATCATCCCTTATGAAAATGTCTACAATATCTTAATCTGAAACGACTGTATTTCAATGTTCAATAAAGTTCACAAGAATGACTCAATTCTTAAGTAACTGATAAAGGGTGATCTGGGTAAATTCAAAACCCTCGGACCTCGTATAAACTAAACGGAGCGTGGTATAAACTTTAGACTTCAAATAACACCACTAAAAGAAATCTAACGGTGATAGATCTGGCGATCTTGTTGGCCATTGTCAAAAGAATTGTTTATTTACTTTCTATCATTAGTTTGAGCCTATTTGATTGTAATTTTGAACACCTGATAAAATTTGTTTTAAACGATATTTCTCTGGAACTAATGATCGGATTTGAAAAATAAAAAAACTGTTGAAAAGAGAATTGAAAGGTCTTTCGAACTGTGTTATGTTTGACACTCTTTTCCATTTAAGATTTTTGAGGTGCAGTCCACCTTCATTTTAGAGTTGAAGTTATGCCATTGGTATTAATCCATTCAGGTGTCCCCCTTAATACTAAAACTGACGTGTTCGAGAGTTTTTTGCAAAATTGATGTTAAGGGGCAAAAATTGCGCTGATAATTTTCATTGGGCCACCCTGTATGAAGTAGTTTTATTGTAAAATTAAAATAATATGCACGAATCAAGGAAAGTTCGGTTTCGGTTTTAGTAACGTCAAAAATAGCTGTTTTTTTGTCATACAAATTTTATGCAGGAAATTTTATGTATGAAATGAATTATAACTATTCTGAACTGCAATAACAAACTAATTCTAAAACTACAAATTGATGTACTGAAACACTTACATAGAATATATTACTACATTGGCGGGAGGTAATATGTTGGATACATCAGATTTTTTTTATTGCAATCGGCAGTGCCAAAAGGACATTTTGGTTGTAGTACTCAAAAACACCGCTCCCGCTGGCTTATTGCTTTGAACAATGGAAGTCTAGAGTGATAAAGTTAATGCACAAGCAAATTAAATTTTAATTTGATAAGGTGAACAAAACAAACATAATCATTCAACATAAAAAATGAATTTGCCTGTTCTATATTTCAAGATAACTGTAATTAATACAACATATTAACTCAGAAACAATAAAAAATTATGCCCCTTTATACATACATGATTTCCCTACATAATTTATGAAATATTTAAATTAAACAAAAACATTTAACCTTTATCCTTGATCAGTGAAATGTCAGTGGTGGTATTTAATCATGGCCGCCTGAATAAATTGAGCGTTTTTATAGATTGCATTTGCTTAGGCCGCGTATCGATTGTTTAATTCCTTGGCCGTGCTATCACGATGCGATAAGCGAGCTGTTTGATGTGTACATACATTAAGACGTTTTTTGATGCAAGTAGCCGGCGCTAGTTCGAATCGACTGCTCATTAATCCTCATACGCGGTGGAAATGTGTGAAGTAATTAATCATTACGGACAGAAATTAATTAATTTTTGCCTAGTTTGGGAAATTGGGAAATAATTGAGGTTGGGAAATTATTGTTTTTTTATTATAATGATTGTTCTTATTCACCAAATATTCATTTCTCTTTCAAAGATTTTGTACCAGGTAACTCTCACGTGACTTTTTACAGCCAATCAACTGTTAACGCGGTAGATTTAAATTGCTGTTTTGTTTTTCTTTTGTATATATTACATTTCACATCAGTAGTTAAGTGAATACTACTAATACTGAATCCATTTTGACTAGTTTCGATTACTTTCTTGTACAAAGTAAAGAAAGTATTGTAATCGCGAAAAAATTCGGTGTTTAGGTATTAACGGAAATATACGTTTTAAAAAAAAAATACAGAACTTAAAACCCAAATATTATCTTTGATTAATTATGAGTTCTGAAAGCTTCTTTCAATATTTCTGAACCAATTTTGACTAGTTTCGACTACTTCCTTGTACAAAGTAAAATAAGTATTGTAATCGCGAAAAATTTCGGTTTTGAGGTGTCAACGAAAATATATGCGTTTTGACCATCCCTGAATCTATTTTGATTAGATTCGATATGAAGTCTGTACGTACGTATCTCCCATAATTGAAAAATGATTATTGGAGATTATGGATGTTTCTTGGCTGGGTAAATTATTCAATAGAATGTTGAAATTTTGTAAATGGGACTGCTATAACATCTAGTTGTGTACCTCTCTTTTTTATTGCAATAGGCAGTGTCAAAAGGACACTTTGCTTGTAGTGTTTTTTTTTTCTTTAATTTGTCCCATTACTCAAAAACGATTAGCCGTAGAATGTTATTTTTTTTAACTCAATTGCTATAGTTGCTATATCTAGTTATGCACCTTCATTTTTGGTTTCAATCGGCATTTCAAAAGAGCACTTCATTTTAGTTGGCTTTTAGTTTTTGTAGGAAACATTTGATTTCTGATAATAAATTGAGTATATAATTGACAACATTGACAACTGTCAGAAAATATTTCGTGAGAAATATGTAGGAAATAAATGAAAACAATATCTTCTTCTTTGCAAGCGTTTGAGCGATTAAAATAAACACATTGTACGTAATGTGAAAATACTCTTTTTATTCACTGTAAAACAAATTGTAGGTATATCAATCAGAAATGAAATAAACTATTTTGTGAATTATCTATCAATAACAGTTAAGTCTTTTTGTTCCGATGTCATCTAAAGGATGATAAAAACTGATCACGTGTCATGCTAACGATTGTCAGCTGTTTGGACGGCTGCGCATCGTCAGAGTTGACCATCCACCTGTCAATTGCCTAGGCCTTTAAAACGGAATAAAATTTACAGCCATTTACATAAACACAGAGATTTACGAGACGGAAATTTAAATTGGAACGCGACCAAGTTAATAGGACGGAAGGAAGAAAAAGGAAAAAATGTCCCAATTTAAATTTAAACGTTTTAATACGCCGCGAAAAGTTCATTAGGTTTTGACTACTGGTTACCCGGAAGTTATTTATATTTTAATAATAAAGTTTACTTCATTTCACTACTTCCTAGCAACTAGCTACAAAACAAAAATTAAACAATACGATTTTTGACAGAACTGTTAGATATGAATTTATATCTTAACGTTGTTTATGGTTACCGTGGGAAATGAAAATGTGTTTACAATATACTATGTATCCGTAGCAATAACAACCATACAACAAACAAATATCTTAATGGTCGAAGAAAAAAATATTCCCAGAATCTTATTTATTGTAGCCTATGGCAACTACATTGAAATATCGGAAAGATGCACTTTTCGATTAAAAAACATCGGAAAGGTATGAGTTTTCGTCCAATAGAAAAAAAAACTATTTTACAAAATCTTAATTTTTTTTATAAATTTTGTTTAAGTTGTTCGTTCTTAAAAATAAATAAATTAAATATTCCTATCCGTTTTTGAGTTTTTTGACACCATAGATGAAATTCGAAAAGTGTCTTTAGACGCAAAAATAGGTATTTTTAAAATTCTTACATTAAAATTGCCTGGAATTCAACTATAATTAAAAGTATAAGCTAGGAAAGTATAATAGTATATTGTTTGCTGCACGAGATGTAGGCGAGTGATGCAAATCATTTGAGTGTATAATGACCATAATTCCGAATGTAATACTATAATTTTTCTACTTTTATAAATTCTGAAAAACGCATAAGTATATTATAAAATGATAAGGGTGATCCACGTATAAAATAAACGTGAATAATTGATTTCTGATTCTGTGATTGGCCAAGAAGAGTGAATTATAAATCATATTATACTCTCCGGAAATAGGGCTACTATAATGAATAGAAAAAAATGAAATAATGGGAATATATTTATATAGGGGTAGAAAAACAATTTATGTAGGATTTTAAAAAATAGATTAGTTTGTTCCTTTGTTTAAATGATTGCGTTATTTTAATATATTTCTTTTATTGTTCTAGATCTTGGGTGACTTGATCAGATTCTTCATGTAAGGTAAGAATTTTTTTATATTTTTATTTTTTGCTACCAGTAAACTAGTTAGCGATATGAACAAGAATATGTGTGTAGTGTATTTATTTACATTTTTAAAAGCAATTTCACCAGCGATGATTTCGTTAATGAAGTGATTATTTCGGTACATAATGAAGATGTTGGATTTTTCTGCGTTGTTTACTTACGGAAAATATTTTTATAGGTTCAGCAAACTTCTCAAAACAAACATTGCACAAATTATGATAATTATGCGCCGTACGTATAATTATACATTGCATCATTATTATGTATTATGTAGATTATATTCTAAACTTTCACATTTTTCAAACGGACAATGGAACACTTATATTTAAACCGTCTTCAAATGGTCATTAATTTTTAGGAAGAAATAATGAAATTCTTTTGATTCTTAATATTTCTCAGTATATTTAAAAATGAAAAGATTTTTTTTTTGTACAATGACATAGTGGATGTCATATAATATGCTACTATTTTTATTTTTAGGATACGCAAAATATGAAACAAAATTCTATTTTTTGTAAACATTTCAGAGAATGTTTTTTAATTCTCAAAACATTTAAATTAGGTAAGCATCTAATAACTTAACATTAACATCTTTATTTATTTCTTATTGTTTCAAATGTATGAAAAGCTCAAACTCTTTCTCGGAACAAACACTAAAAAAAAAATCATCTTTTATGTGAAAGCTGCTTTCTGTTTTTGTTCATTTTTTTTAATTATTTTGATTGTATTTGACATTCCTAAATTTTATTATAATTTCAAGCATGCAAATTTCAGTGAACACCTACTATTTACGAACCTTACTTACAAATTACGAATTAATTGAGCTTTATGCAGTTCTAAAACTTTGACACAAACATATTTTTTGCTCCGACGACAAATTAAATACGATTGTAATGGTTTGAAAATATATATTTTATATTATTACTAAAATTATATTTCCTGTAATGTACTGTTTAAAAAAACCAAATTTGTCAAAAATTATTTTTTTGTTTTTGAAGAAATTATTTAAATATGCACTAATATAAAAACTTTATATTTGGAATTAATTTTTGTTGAAACGTATTGGGTAGCAATAACGTCCTTAGATTTTTCAATATCAGTTTTCAAATGTAATAAGGGGTAAATATTTGTTCGTCTGCAGCAAGCCTTAGAGCTTTCTATTTGACCCTGTATAATATATTTATGTATTTATTTAAATAGAATATGCATATTTGGGTAATTTAGATAAAGCAGTATTTCGTCAACGTTCTCAAGGTATTTGTATCTTAATGCAACATTTATCTAAACCATAATCGCTCTAGGAATCCAGAAGTATAAAGGAAGTTAGAAAAATTATTTTAATGAACATTAGAATATATTTTCCCCTTGGCTGGTTTCGTAATCGTACTGTGAGTATTTAGTGTTTACCTCTAAATTAATTAGAATAAAAAAGCAAATTAAATGCACACATATTTTACGGAGATAACTAGCTCTTTCTAACAGTACCATAATTAAATGGATTCATAAAAATGTAATAGATACGTCTAGAAATTTATCTTCGAATTAATATTCTAAGCACTCTTGTTCTGCTCAATGCTTTTAAAATCAACTTATCTTATTATCTTAAATTTTTGACGCGCTTTTGTATTTGGTCGACAGGGCTCGAAATTGTTTTATAAAAAATATCATACCTCATTACTCATTCTTAATTGTACTAATTTGTTGTGTGGCAGATGTCAGTAATGATATTACTTTCCAAGTACTCTAGCTGGTGTAGAAAGTGCACCATATTAGCCATTTTAAATTTATTTATTTGTAACGTGAACAATATAGAAAATGTCTTTTTGGGTGACCATTACAGAAAATTATTTATTTACATTTAATATAATAAATAAAATTATTTCCATTCCGTTCAAATATAATTAACAAATCATGAGCCGATTTTCTCTCTTTTCTTTATTGTTGGTACCTACTGTTACCACTATTGACTGAAAATTAATGTAATAAGTGTCAAATACATTTGTTTTGTTTTGCAACAAAAAAATAGTGTGTAATTAGTCAAAAAATTCTCATATCCATGCTCATATAAAATTGCGACCTTCCACTACGTCTCGTGCCGCAAAAATTATTCTCGCATGGATATGAACGCTTTTCTGCACACAATATACTATTTTTACTCAATTGCGGGGCATGTAACCGGTTAAAAAAACCGGTAACCGATGTTTTGAATGAAAATTGCGAAATTCAACCCATATTTTTAAGGCCGAAAATACAAATCTGTCGTTTTGATCTACAATAAGACAGTCTTGTCTTGTCTTGAAATTTCAAGACAAGACTTTTGCCAATCTCCTATTGATAATCTAGAGAAGTCAAGATAAGAGTCTAGAAAATCTAGATCTACATGGCGTCATTAGTATTAAACAGAAATATTTATTAATAACGCCTTTATTTCTTTGGTAATCTAATGCTTTAGATGTCTTAAAATCCTCATTCTTCGAGCTCGGAATTCAATTGACATTTGCGGTGGTTATGATACTCATAACAATCCTAAGTATAATAATAGCTATAATTCGTTAACGTCCATTTAAATCTTATTTTTGGTGGTCGATAAAAATATTTGCTACATCCGATGCACTAGAGTTAATATTATAATCGTTCCGAATTCGCGAAGTCCATTACGTAATCAATGGCCTCCATTTTGTTTCCCGATCCCTACATCCTATCCATCCCTTAAATCCTTAGGGAGCCGTATTTCCCCTGGCTACTCATCTCTGTCTGATTCATTCAATGTCCCTATTTTCCTGCTTGCAATCCTGCTAAAAGCGTCGGTTGGTCGACGCTCCCCCCTCCTCTTTGCAGAACGGGAGGGACGCAGAACGAGAAGGACAGAACGTGGAATGATCAGATTCAATACTGTATACAATAACTTTCAAATTAATTCGTAATTTTTTTATACTCAAAGAAAATATAAAAAAATACATATTTATTTATAAAAATATGATTTCGTCTTTTCAAGCAACATTAACTAGAGTAGGTTTTTCTAAATTGATACTCACTTTATCAATTTCTGCTGCAAGAATTATTAAACTTTTATCTTATTATCTTGCATCTTTGTCGTATACGCATGGCATAGATGAGACTTTATTCCCTGTTTTTTTATCGTATGTGTAACAGAAGGGTAAATATATAAGTGATCTGGGTCCAACCAACGACAAAAATGAAATAGAAACAGTATACCCGTTAAACAAGTAAAAATTTTGAATATGTCATTCATATCATTTATTAAGGTGATTTTGGCGTAGACAGTTTGTGTTTTATTATGAGTTGGTAATTTCGTTACTTTAATTTACAACATATAATATACAGGGTGTCCGTTTTAAGAAGCTGACCATTGAAATCTCAAGAACCGTAAGAGATATGAAGTCGGTTAAATTGGGGCAAAGTTGTCCCATTAGTTGGCCATTTTAATCGTGTATTTGTTTTCCTGAAAAAATGCAAAGCTCATTAGATATAAGCAAAAAACTGATTTCGGCAAATTTACTTTTGACTTATAACTTTCTTGTTTCAATCATACAAGTTTCTAGTTTGCACATTATACAGACACTTTTTTACGAGGAATAGACAGCGATCCTCAAAATTTTTGTAGCTCGAAAACTTTTCGAGGAATTCATGCTAACTTTCATTTTTCATATGGGGCTCAAAGTTGTCTTTGAAAGGGTTTAATAAGTAATAATCCACCAAAAGTCGAGTAGGAATTATCTGCTTTGGAAACATTATATTCTAAATTACTTATATGTAAGTTGCAATATTAATTTGCAATGAATATTTTGTGCATAGAGTATGAAATATATGATCTGAGAATACTGGTAATTATAAGTAAAAGTGCAAATATCTCATGATCACAAATAGAATTGCAATAAAATAACTGTATGAATTTCCATAAAAATTAATATAAAAATTCCTCTAATTCATGAATAAAGATATAGCACCAATTTCACTCATAAAATTAATTAAATTATAGAAATAAAACATGTACGAGTATAATACAAGCAGTTTAATAATCAAATAAAATATGTTCTAGTTTAAAATTTATGAGCCTAACATGAATATAATGGCATCCATATTAAAAAGTAACCTAAACTTCCAGAAGCGTGAACTTGGCAACAATGAACGTATCTCGTGACTAACTTCAATTGTTAAACAAATTACAAAATTAACATCTGTATTTATATTGTTATTATTACACCATGATTATGAATGTTAATGAATCACTCATGTCTGATTACTCTTTCTGGGTATACCATCTACTAAGCAGATATCCGTCATGTTTTTAATTTTAACTGATTTGGAGAGTATACCACAGAGATAATTTTTATGTAGGAAATTAATACAACGGAACATGACTTCATTTTCATTTCCTTGTACAAAGTAAAGGAAGTATTGTAATCGCGAAAAATTTTGGTTTTCAGTTTTCAACGGAAATATCCATTATGAGCATCCCTGCAAAAATTAAAATATAGTATGTGGGACAGCTATAGCCTTATTCATTGTAATCGGCAGTGCCAAAAGGACACTTTGCTTGTAGTGTTTTTTTATAATTTTTCTCATAATTCAAAAACTATTAGCCGTAGAATATTGAAATTTTATTTATGGAGTTACTATAACATCTAGTTATGCACCTGTATTTTTGGTTCCAATCGGTTTTGTCAAAGAGCAGTTTATTTTGCCTTAATAAAAATAATAATCTAGTTGGCTTTTAATTTTTGTAGGCAAAATTTGATAATAAATTGACATTGACAACTGTCAGAATATATTTCATGACAAATATGTATGAAATAAATAAAAACCATATCTCTTTCTTTGCAAGTTTTTCAGCGATTAAAATAACTTTTTCTACGACCACTATGGAAAGTGGCACTTTTCTTACATTATATTAAGATTCAAAGTTGCGTATTTCCCACAATCGTGGATTAAAGTGTGAGAAATAATTTCTCACAGTATTTCCCAAAACTGCGCATGTGCAGTGTGAGAAATATAATTTCTCACAGTAACTGACAACATTGCGCATGCGTGAAGGTATTTTTTGTGAGGTTACATGCTTTATGTCAAATAGCTTTTGTACATAGTATAGTGTATCACTTGTGCAGAATCACGTATTTCCCATCTTGTGTGATTTCAGCACTCCACTTCGTCTCGTGCCGAAACATTCACACTTCGTGGAAAATAGGCGATTTTCTGCACTTCTTGCACTATATACAATTGTGTAATGTAATAAGGAATAGTGATAAACATTTCAATAAAATTTTACAAAAGATGACCCATTTGGAAGGGAACTTAGAAGAATTATTAGCCGTAGAATGATCTCACATTCAAATGAAATAAGTTTAAATATAGTGCAGATTTTTTTATTTTCTAATTGGATAAATAATTTTATTTTACATTTATTATTATATTATTTGCATACCCTGTAGATAATACTAAATTCTTTTATTTAATTTAAAAATGTAAATGTACCTCCAACATGTGGAAACATTAAATTATATAAAATCAATTCTAGCAATGTTGCACCTTTTTAATATAAATTCTGATTCATACAATTCCGTTTTAGTATTACTCATTTGGTGAATTTCCCGGTACGGTTCTGGCGGGTCACACCCGTGTCGTCTCGGCGCCAGGCGTCCTCCCCTCCCCCCTGCGTCGTGTAGGCTACAAACCCTGCTACATCGAACCAACAACATTCATCCCCTAACCACACACAAACACACACACACATTCACTCAGAACACAGGTGCACAGAGACAAAAAACTATAGTGCCTTTTTAAACTCCCTAACCCAAACAGAAAAACGCAAATATGTACTTCATATACGTAATATTTACCCAAACAAAAATATTTTAATTAAAAATAAATTCTTGAATTTAATCTACATCCCCTAAATGACCACATCATAAAGCTGTATTGTCGTGCAATTTTCAGCTTTATTTAAAGAGTACATAAAGGACTAATTCCTGTTCTCAACATGCAGGAAGTGGAAGAACAGTGGACACAACTATGTCGCATAAAATGTTCCTATCTCCTGCTGATCTATATGGCTACTAGGGGAATAAAAATTTCGATAAGGCCTACCAACTGTGGATAATGTCACTAGGTGTGAGAAGGGGACGCCTCTAGGGAAATGATAACCTAAAAATATTGTTGTGGTATTAATTTCACAAAATATTTTCAAAGCGTTAAAAATATTAATGTTGTCATCATATTTCATATAAAATAATTTTTCCTTAAAATTTACCTCTTCAAACTAACCAAGTGAGCCACCGCTACCCGTACTAATTTATCATCAGAATAATTATTTATTATAAACTGAAAGGATTTGGTTATAATTTTAATTTTATTTGCAATCACTTCATTTAAACTTATTATTAATATATAAATATATATTTCTTTCATTTAATTACTTTTCCAAATTTTGACAGACGTAACTGACGATTGTCAGAGATTTGAGTCTGATTGGTTCAATTCACCATAATACTGTGATTTAATTGGATGACAAATTATGAGTGGAATTGTCAAAGTAATAAAATCAAGCTTTTGATTGAAATTGAAAAATGTGATACCGTAAGAAACTAATCGTTGTTCATCATATATCCGTTAAGTATTTTCGCGGTACTCATTTCGAAATCTTATTTTATTCGTTCCTTAAAAATTAAATTATAGTTATATTTCAAATATGTTTTAAATTGGATTAATTCTTTTGCACAAATAGCCAAATAATATAGCATTTGAAATCCTGCCCTTTTTAGAAGTATTGTGGCTATTTATAAACGAGATTCTGTTGTTTTTATACATTATAGTTACCTAGAGATAATTTTATTAGAAATAATTTGAAATGCGATGAAATAAAATTTGATGGTGTATTATAAATATAAGGTAAGGCGCATAAGTGAAATCCTAGTATATCGATTAGCAATTACGATATTACAGGTATTACATCCTCGGTTCAAACGCATAAAATCAGCCTTCGGTGGCGATTTACATAACCGCCATTCATCGTCGTAAAGCACGGCTACTGCGATGATGGTGATCGCAACAAATGACGACTACAACAAAACACGCCGAGTTGTTTTGTTCCGCGGTAGCAAGCGGTAATGCTAGGCGGCTGTGAAAAACAAATGGACGAAAAACAAAAGCCGGGGAGTAATTTATGGGAAGGTTAGGTACGTTTGCTTTGAACACTATTTAATGTAAAGCACAAATGAATTTCATATTATTTATGACTACTGCATACATTAACACAACTTCTTAATGTTTTATTAGTTTTATTTCATTTCTACTCTTTGCTTCAACTTCAAATCAAAAATAACTAATATACTAGTATGATTAATATAACTGTTACTTTATTTCTAATCAAAAAATAAAATACTATTTTAGCGTTTAATCATATTTATATGAATGTACATTACTAGAAAAATAAAAAGAATGAAATTAACAAGTATTATAAAAAGGGTGATCAGTTTAGATACCTATATTGTACGTGTTAAAAATTTTGGACAAACATAGAAAAATGGATATGATCTTTCCATTTCTTTTTTGGAGGCGCAAATATGAATTAAACGTCAAATTTAAAACCAATCATGACATATCTGAGATTGTACACAATTGTTAAAATATTTTCAACATACTTTGGCAGAATTATGAAACCAGTTATGAGTTAACGTTCTTTTTTGAAGGAATCTTTCAGAAAGTTAAAAGGAAAAATTTGTAACTTGGAAAACGTATATTATATTTATTATAACAACATGATGTTTTTGAACCGCCATTCACTAGAATTACTTTCCTTAAACAGTTTGTCATACTTTCCACTAATTTTCTTCGAGTTTGAGAGTCAATTTTACCCCATTCTTCTACCATAAATGTAGTAGTTCTTTTATATTCTTTGGACGTCTTGTTTTACACATTTTTTTTTCAATAAATCACAGAGATGATCAATGGGATTCATATCTAGAGATTGCAGAGGTGTTTTTAATTATTGTCTACAATTGTACTATAAATATTGTAGAACTTTACGTGTAGTGTGTTTCAGATTATTATTTAGTTGAAAGATATAAGAATTTTTTTCAACTTTCCCGTCAATAAAAATTAAGTTTCCCACCCCTTCTGCACTTATACAATACAAACATAGATCTTCCTTCCTTATTTCACTGTTGGGCACAATTTTTTTGTTTTCATTTGTTCATTCTTCTTTTCCCAAACAATAATTCGTCCATCTGATCCAAAAAGATTTATTTTGGTTCATCTGAAATAATTACTGAGTTCAAGAAGGTTTTAGGGTGGTTCATATATTTTAAAAACAAAGCGGAAAGATGTGTGTACGGAGACTAGTTAGTTTGAGAGTACATGTTAAACTAAAAAAACTATCAACACACAAAAAAGTACAAAAATCTCCATAATATATATCACATGTGGATGATTTTTAAATATTTGAAAATATCGCTCTCCATAGTTACACTATTTCATTTTTGTAATCGTATCAATTAGGGGTGGGATTATATAAATCATAACTACAAATAATAACTGCACTTGTTAAAATATCAATTAAAAATATCAAATGTCAAATGTCACCATAGCCGAAATTCAAATTTGCAATGAATTTAAGACATTTCCTTATGAGTATAGACTTGTAGAGAGTTCTTTATTCATTTATGAGTATATGTAAGTACGTATCAACCATATACGACCATTACTGTTATAGAATAGCAAGTATATTTTGTAGTTGATATTTGCAATTGATATCATCGTTTATAGAATCTCAATCCTGTTCTGATTTTTGTTCCGGTAAAAGTACAGTTCGAATAGTTGATTTTCTAACACTATTTGTCTAGCCATCGTGTATGAACAAATCAGTTTCGCCAACCCCTATCAAATAACCTACACCACAAGTAACGCAATCCCACCGCAGTACCACCACTATGTATAGACATATCCCTAGTGGTGTAACCTCTCCTAGCATAGAACCAGAATAGCAAGTTCCATAGCGTTGTGTATGTGTGAGTGCAGAACAATTGACACTCGGTGACTGCGTGTACCAATCACAGACTAGGGCGGGGCTAGCAATGAGGCTTCATGTAACCGACGTACTTGCCTCCCGAGTAGTAATAGGATAGCGAGGGGTTTTGCTTTTTACTGAACGCGGCTTGGCAAGGTGAATGCTTTTCAATATGTGATTGACAAAGTACTTCAGCAAGAATAAAATATTATGAAAAGTAATATAAGAGGCATGAATTAATTAATAAATTTACTAATAGTTGTTGCTTAGTAACAGATAAAAATTACAATTATCTTAAGATCATATATTACTAGATACTGATGTAACAATGGCTGAACACGAGAAATTGAACTATTGGATTTTTGGGTTTTAAATTAATAAAAGGAGTTTATGAATTTGGAATTAAGATGTCAAAAATGGTAGATTTTAAATCGCTGCCACCAGATTATTTTTAATTAGAATAATCAAACTAATTTTAGAAAAGAATTGATTAAAAGGGGTAAACAAAACAATAATAAGAAAACTTAACAATAAATTATATTAAAATGAAATAGAATTTACAAATTAAAAGTTAAAAACTACTAATAAATAATTATAGGTTACATATGAGGATAAAACTTAAACTTACTTACAAAATATTATTTACACGACGAGTCATGATTGACTCTTCTTCACTCGCTGACTCTCTAACTGTCACCACTCCAACTCTAGTCCATCTCCAACTGTCTTTTGTCTTCAAAATTTGCTTATTTAAAGGTCGGACATACCCCCTCTAAGAGGCGGAATAAACTGACTTACGTATGGAGAAAGTGACAACTAGAACTTTCCAAAATTGAAGGTTTTCTTCGAAAAGCCCAGTGTCAACTTTCTCATTTTGCTAAAAGTACTCTAATCGGAATTTTGAAAACTGTTACTTTCACAAATAATGCATTTTTAATAGCCAAATGGAAATTTTGGAACAACATTAAGTCAATTTATTCACTCTTTTAAAACTAATAAATAATATTCTAAAATTATTGACATCGGTAAAACATTTTGTTACATCCCTTTCCCCTTAACTTGAGCTATATTTTCAAAAATATAACATTTTTAAAAATATAACTCATTTGTTCCCAACTACTAGATTCCGAACTCTAGGTGCTCCCCACACTCGATGGCAGCGATCTCCTTGTACTTCGTAGCTCGGTAGACGTCGGTTCCATTTCCGTTGTCTTCATCAACTGTCGGTAATACTGCGGTCAGCATCTCTTCTGTGACCCAGACTTTTCGCTTCCTCGACAATGCAATTCTCGGAGAAGACAATCTCGACGCCTCTGATCTCTGAAGGCAGATTCTGCTCGCCATCGATGTATGAAGGTCCCCAGATCATCATCCTCTAGCATTTTGGCGGAATGTCGGACTGTAACAAAATGCCTAACCAGTATCATCGTTCAAAATACAATTGCTCAATTCTATATTTCTTGCATATTCTTTTATCAAACTATTACTTGTTTATCAAAATACAATTGTTTACTACTACAATTCCTGAATGATTCTTTTATCAAAACAATTACTTTTATTTTCATGAATTATTAACTCTTATTTAACTAATAATTAATATTTTTATATCAATAACTAACAAGAAAAACTTTAACTATTTACTACCATACCATAACCATAACATCCGCAGGTCTTAGCTTGGAAGGAATTATTCAAAAAAACTAATTAACTTAATTTCATCTCCCAGCCTAAGACATACGTTGGCTATCACACGGGCAGGAGTGCCAATATCCTGGATACATTCAACGTTTATGATCTGATTACCCGAGGGATTACAAACAAAACGAAATCTTTTCTATCTGTGCCGCTTTCGGCATTTATAAACATGGTAAACTAATCCCTTTGCCTTTACTGCATAATTATTTCCTTTTACAAATTCTAATGCCAAATAATTTTTAAATCCGTTTTCTTCTAATATAAATTGATTATAAAATGGTTTTCTACTAAAATTGCTAATTCTGACTCTATAGTTTCTTTTTAATATGAAATACTTGCTTTTACTAATATTTGTACTTAATTTCGAAACCTTCGTTTTAAATTTATTAACTAATTTAATTTTAACTTTTTTCTTTATTTTAATAAACAACCGCTTACCTTTCTTTCGTATTCTTCTGTCTTTACTCTTGTGTTTCCCGTCCGAATCCGAAACCTGACCGCTACTCTTCCACCTGGGCCGATGGTATGTACCGCCACGCACCCGGGTTTTATGGCCTCGACTTTGTCCGTCTTTCCGTCTCTCGCTGGGTCGATTGCTCGAACTTTTCTTCTTCTGCGATTCCACTATATCGCCGACGTCTCCACCAGGACAACACACCACGTACTTTTGAACATTCATGACTGATAAATCTTTAATTGCTACACTCTCTTCACGCGTCGAAGAACTATTGAATTTCTTCTCATCTTCTGTGTAAACGATCTCTACGATTGTTTGTATCACAGGAGGTGTGGCAGTATGCTCTTCTTTAGCCGTTTCCCTGGATTCTGCGAGTCTCGCGCCAGAATCATCTCTCACAGGTGCCTTTTCTGAGCCATACTCCACCCTACTCTCCTCTTCTAAACTTGCACAATTCGTAGAGTCGTTTACCTGTTCTACTTCTGTTGTCCTAGTTGCCTCTACCCTGACGTCGTCGTTTGCTTCTTCTTCGACGCTATGGGCTGAACTCCTTGTTGGATCGAAATTGTCGTCTCTCTCCTCCGAGTAGTTCAGCTCATCATCGGTGCAGATCACTGTCTCTTCTTCACACTCACTTTCTGTATATTTATTGTTCGAGTCCGGGTAAACATTTTTATCACTACTATCACTTAAATCATTGTAACTAACACTCTTTTCATCACTCATACACTCATACTTATCACTGAAATTATCTAACTTTTGTTTTTCCTCACATGTAACCGTTCTTTCTACTATTTGTTCTACTATTCGGGGGGATTCCTTCAACGGACAATCTTTTTGTATGTGCCCCATGTTTTCACATTTGAAGCACATACGATTCGCAAATTTTGTGGGACAGTTCCATTGCATATGTCCCATTTTTTCGCATCGAAAACACATCAATTCTTGTACAGGAATCCTTCCCCGATAATTTTGATAATTTTCCGTGCTAATATCTGAATTTAAATTTTGATGTCTTAAATTATGTACCGGAACTCTTTCGGGTTGAAAATAATTTTGAAAGTGCATTCTTGAATCCACAACTGTCGTAGGTCTAGTAACATTTTCAAAAAAATTGTTATTAATTTTCTCAAATCTGGTTTTCATTCGAATTTTGAAAAGATCCCAATTTCCCTTGAATTTCTCAGAATATAACCGTACATATTGTTTTGCTTTTCCCGTACAATGCAAAAACCCAATAAACTGTAATCTCTCAAATGAGATATTAGTATTTCTCTGAAATTTTTCTAAATGTACAAAGAATTCCTCAACACATTCATGGTCTTCACCGCCAAAAAATGGTATACAATTTAACATATCAAGTACTTGTTGATTCATTTTAACAAATTAATTTTGAAAAGGTAGCCTGAACGTTAAGGCAACAGGAATATTCGTATCCCACACCGCTGCCAACCAGTTGTAACAATGAAGAAAACGCAGAAATTTAACTATTGGATTTTTGGGTTTTAAATTAATAAAAGGAGTTTATGAATTTGGAATTAAGATGTCAAAAAAATGGTAGAATTTAAATCGCTGCCACCAGATTATTTTTAATTAGAATAATCAAACTAATTTTAGAAAAGAATTGATTAAAAGGGGTAAACAAAACAATAATAAGAAAACTTAACAATAAATTATATTAAAATGAAATAGAATTTACAAATTAAAAGTTAAAAACTACTAATAAATAATTATAGGTTACATATGAGGATAAAACTTAAACTTACTTACAAAATATTATTTACACGACGAGTCATGATTGACTCTTCTTCACTCGCTGACTCTCTAACTGTCACCACTCCAACTCTAGTCCATCTCCAACTGTCTTTTGTCTTCAAAATTTGCTTATTTAAAGGTCGGACATACCCCCTCTAAGAGGCGGAATAAACTGACTTACGTATGGAGAAAGTGACAACTAGAACTTTCCAAAATTGAAGGTTTTCTTCGAAAAGCCCAGTGTCAACTTTCTCATTTTGCTAAAAGTACTCTAATCGGAATTTTGAAAACTGTTACTTTCACAAATAATGCATTTTTAATAGCCAAATGGAAATTTTGGAACAACATTAAGTCAATTTATTCACTCTTTTAAAACTAATAAATAATATTCTAAAATTATTGACATCGGTAAAACATTTTGTTACACTGACTTGCCTATATTGTACGTGTTAAATTTTTATCCAAACATAGAAAGATGGGTATACTATTTCCAACTCTTATTTTGAGGTATAAATATGAATTAAACATCAAATTAAAAATCCATCTTAACATATCAAACATTGTACACAATTATTAACACACTTTTAAACTAATCTGGAAAAAATATGAGTTACTTTGTGAGTTTGGTGTAGAGTAGTAAATTGTAAAATTTAAAATAAAAAATCGCTATTATAGAATAATTATTAATTTAATAAATTCACTTTTAAAAAGAAGAAAATCGAAAAAACCTAAATTTCTAAATTTCTTTTTTCTCAAAAACTTGTCATTTTCTAGACTTCGCTAAACTTTTATTTATTTTCAAAACCTATAACTCCATATCAAAATTGTGTAGAGTTAAAGCAAACCAAACAACAGTATTAAATGAAAAATTGTGTTGATAAACGCTAAATATCACAAAAATATTCATTTTTGTGCCCAAAATTTTGATGTTGGGAAATAGTGTACATTGATAGATCTCGATGCGCTGATTTCAAATTTTCAAACGAAATTTAATTATTCCTTTTCGTTCCTGAGATATTTGCTGCTAAATTTGCACCTCAAAAAAGTGGGTTTTTGGGCTTTATCTCTAAAATGGATTGAAATACAATCTCAACGATTATACCAGTCGATTCTACGGGTAAAGATACGTAAAGAAATGTTTTTTCTGCATATACGTTCTTTGGAACGATTTGGTGAAAAATCCGAAAAACGAAAAAAACCTAAATTTCAAAATTTCTCCAAAGAATTTTTTAACTCCAAAACTTTTCATTTTCCAGACTTAAGTAAACATAGATGCGCTAATTTCAAATTTTCAAACCGAATTAAATTATCTCTTACCGTTCTCGAGATATTCGTGTTCAAAGTTGAGATTTGGCAAAACCTAAAAAAACAGGTTTTTTAGGTATACCACCTTAATGGTTAGGTTTACGACTTCGGCGATCTCACCAATCGATTCTACGGACAAAACTACATAAGTATACCAATTTTTAGATTTTTATTCCAAATGCTACAATTTGTAGAAAGGAAAAACGAAAATGGCCAAAATCGAAAAAAATGCCCTTACGATTTTTCTCGATTTTTAGCCATTTTCAGTTTTTCTCTTCTAGAAATTCTATCCGTTGAGATAAAAATCTGAAAATTGGTACATTTATGTAATTTTGCCCGTAGAATCGATTGATGATATCGCCGAAGTCGTAAACCTAAGTATTTAAAGGGTATACCTAAAAAACCTGATTTTTTAGGTATAAATTTGAACTGAAATATCTCAAGAACGGGAAGAGATAATTGAAATCGGTTTGAAAATTTGAAATCAGCGTATCGATATCTACTTAAGTCTAAGAAATGAAAAATTTTAGAGACAAAAAGTTTCGAGGCGAAAAATTGAAATTTAAGTTTTTTCGTTTTTCGTATTTTTCATCTAATCGTTCCAAAGAACGTATATGAGAGTAAAACATTTCTTCATATAAATTTTCCCGTAAAATCGTTTAGTAAAGTAGTTAAGATTGTATCTGTACTCATTTTTGAAATATATTCAAAAAACACAATTTTTTGAGGTACAACTTTGAGACTTAATATCTCCGAAACAAAAAAAGATAATTATATTCTGTTTATAGATTTCGTATCACCGTAGCTAATTCTTTAAAAAATATTACAAATAAAATTTTGTAAAATTTAGAAATTTTCGAGATAAAAATTCGATATTTTAAAATATTTTCGGGTTTACGCTAAAATGCAGCATCAGCGGCTTTGGGAATTACTTCCCCAGTTATTACTACATACATAAACTATTATATTATTAATATACATAAGAATCTCAAACAAATATCATACCCTAAATAAATATAGGAGAAAATATAAAATTAACACTTTTTAATTTTTGTTATGTATTTATTTTGGAGGAACGACGCCTCTCACATCTTAGCGCCGTTCTACCACGCTTACATTGCTTACCGTATACCCAACAAAAGGATAATAAGATATGAGTGATATATTACAATTAAAATATCAGGTAGTAAACTGGATAAAAAATAAATGGTAGAGTATTTCAAGTTCTCGTAAACAATAATTAGATCGTAGAAAAGTTTAAAAAGTATAGAATCATGTAAATATGAAAAATCATTGATGACTACCCATCGTTTAGCCCAAAAACTGTAGAAACCGAAAACCTAACCCTACTATTTGCGTTAGAAATTTGAATACCATAACATCTCGAATTTTTTAAACACATGTCATTATGTATATTTATGTAAATGCAACATGCAGAATTTTTAATCGGCAGTAGTAAAAATCCCCAATTCTAATATTGCTCCGAAGTGCAAAGCGCACTACCAACCTTCTAATTTGCCGAAAAATAAATCCCTATGCAGATATGATTGCAGAGTGCGCAGTGGCGTCTAGACTGTGTAATTTGCGAGAAAAATCGGCGTTTGCGGGTAATGATACAGTAGCCCGGCCTATTGGGATGCAAGCCGTACTTATCCGTAATGGAATCGGTCGGTTCGTGGGAATGTGTGTATGTGATGCGCACTACAGCCACTACAGCTCCAAATGTTGGGAGGAGCACAAACTACTTCACGCTGCCGATTTTTTACCTAATACACACTAATTAATAAATATGTACCATCATGCATTATTACCCAGCGCTGTACAAGTCTGTATAACTAAAAAGCTTACTATTAGTTTGGAAATGGTAGCCCGTTTAGTAGTTGTCCTCATGCCGATTTTTTTAGCTAATACTCATTCGTACAGGGTGATTCGAGAACTATATATACGAAGTTGGTTAAATTAGTCAAACAAAAATGTAAATTTTTCAATTTTCTTTTTTTATTTGCTTATTTACTTCAATACAAAAATATTTTAACTTGCACATTATTTTTTAACGACGAATTCACTGCAGTACTTAATTTTTTTATTTCTCATACCGTTTTCAAAACTTTCAATTTTCTTATGGGCCTCAAAGATTTTTTCTATTTTCAAGAATTACATTAAAAACAAAATTAATTTAAGATATTTAATACTAATTAAAACAGGGTTGGAAAAAAACCATGATTTATTTAAAATATAAAACATCATTGATTTTTTTAAATAAAATAAATCATGATATCTATTAGTATTTTTTTTTTAACCATGTAAATCATGACTTTATTTTTGAAGATATTTATAAGAATTACTGCACTTTTTAAATTGTTGACAAAGTGGAGAATTTGGTGTTCTTATTCAAATATTATAATAAAAACTCAAAACAATTCATTCGAAGAAAACAAGGAAAAGTAACAAAGAATTTTTACTTTTTGTGATAGAGATTTAAAAACTTGTATTTTTCTTCTGTTGTATGACAATTAAAGTGATAAAATATCATTTGGTTTTAAGATATTATATGTAGAACATATTTTCGTTTCAATTAATAGTTTTTAACAAATAAATACATTTTTATTAGAATTTGTTTTTTTTTTTTGTTTAAAAAATTTTGGTGAAAATAATTTTGTAGTCTTCCGATATATTTTTTTTCAGTATCTTAAATAATATACTTAAATAATATAACAAAAATATAAAAATATGTTATTATTATTATAATGACATAACATTTGTCATAACTGTCACATATATATTTTCTTTTATTTCCATGGTCTGATTTTTAACGAAAATGTTACATATTTACTTAGAAAATCTCGTACTACAGACATGCTGTTCCATCAATTCTGATTTTATTTGATGTAGAATTTAATTTTCATCAACTTTGTACTATTGTAGTTTTGCTCTAAATCTATCAAGAGAGAGAGAGTATCCGCAACTTTTTTAAATCTCATGTTACAATCCTATGTTCCGCATTTTGGTGCACATACTGTATAGTTAAGACTACATTTTTTGTTTAATAAACGTGGAAATACAGATAAACATCTCTTCAAGTTTGTCATGTTGGCAAAACTGACCGTCTTTTTTCTTAATCTTCCGGCAAATTTATTTTGACATGCGGTTAGTCTTCGAAATTAAAACAAAATAGTTGATGGGGCTAATGAGCTTAACCACGAATTTAATTCTTGCAGTCACGAACCTTCTAAAATTACTTCACTTGCAGTCTTTTCTCTTGGTCATCGCAAACCACTTTGATCTTTATATTGGGAGGACAGGCTATCGTGGGAAACGGGTCTGTCAAGGGTAATTCTTTCGATACGGCCCTGGTGGTTATAAGAAATTGTTATGTATGGGGATATCAATGCAAATGAAGGGGAACAACACTTGAAGGACAGAACCGTACTCAATGTATAATTTTTGCACAGATTCAGTATTTCTTATTACAGGTCCGTTTCAATTTTCCTACAATCCAATTTTAATTTTTCATGTCTTCGGAACCTAGAAATAACACGCAGTATATCTACTGTCTTTGTCATACACACGTTTGCGCCCTTTATGTTAAGCGTTTATCTAATCAGTGCATCTCTTTCTTACTAATGGGATAAAAAGCGATAGCGAATAGAAGAAGGAGCATATGTTTTTCAATGAAAGAGAACATTAAATTTTATATATATTTTAGGTTAAAAGTATATATAGATCGGAATATGTATTGTAAGAACTATAGATTATATACAGGGTGGCCCAATTAAAATTATCAGCTCAATTTTTGGCCACTTAACATCAATTTTGCAAAAAAACGCTCGAACACGTCAATTTTAGTATAAAAGGGGAACACCTAAATCAATTAGTACCAATGGCATAACTTCAACCCTAAAATAGGGGTGGACTGCACCTCAAAAATTTTAAATGGAAAAGGGTGTCAAACATGAAACAGTTCGAAAGGCCTTTCAATCCTCTTTTCAACAGTTTTTTTTAGTTTTCAAATCCTTTCATTGTTTCAGAGAAATATCGCTTGTAGTTCCATTCGTTTCATATCTTCAGCTTCCCTTCCAAATAGATCATTTTTAACAAAATTTTATTAAAACGTTTATCTCTGTTCCTTATTGCACTACACAATAGTTATTTGTGCTGCTAGGTAGGAAAGTTGTTCTTTTCTGGTCCGAAGGATATGTATACGGCCGAGACACAGTCGAGGCTGGATACTTCTTGAGGACCAGAAAACAACTTTACTGCCATGTAGCACACACTATTTTTTATCCTACACAACAACACAACATAATAAAATAATATAAACATCTTACGAATACTATATAATTTGACATTTAACTTAACCTCAAAGAAATTTCTGAAATTGAATACCAACATAATAAGAACAAAAAACAAACATTTTATTTTGACATATAAATAAGGTTATCTACTATGTTCTATTATTTACAGAATATATAATAAAAATACCTTGAATCTAACGTAAGTATCAAAATTATCTAAAGTTACAATATTTTAAAAGCATATTCACATATTTCATTCTGATTATTAGTTCTAACACATTAAACGCCATCTGTTTGTCCGCACACGAACTGTTTTTTTTCTTCCCTAGGGAATAGTGAGATTTTGTAGGTCTAGACCGGCAAATGTTTACTTTCTTGCGCACGCACACGCAGGAAAATCTTACTTTCAATATATTTTGAAGTTGTCAATTTTGTCAATCATACTCAATTTATTAAAAAGAAATTTGAATGATTCCGGCCCTGGTCTGCGTAACGCAGTGCGTGACTTATGCAGAATCGAAATTAGAACGCGATAATGCTTCACATTTTTTTGCTTATTTAACATTTTATAAGGTATGATCTGAGCAAGTGTACATGGTATTATACCCTGTACTCATACGCCACAGCACGGTACCGTCATCAGTCTATGAAACACGTTCATTAAATGTTAAATAGCTCTTTTCCTCTCTACCTTCTTTCTCCTTCTTTGTTTCTGCGCGTTTGTTCATTGCGACTCAATTGTTTGTGAAAGCTTTTATAGCTTTTTCTGATAACACTAAGCTTCATTTCTTTTCCTACTTATACAAGATATTTTTTATCATTTTACATTAAAGAATTTTTTATATAACTTCTGCATTTTGCATTTAATTCCGCAATTCTTTGATATACATACTTATGAATTATGCTTGTTGGAATATTTATACAGAAACTATTCCTTTGATTTAAACTTTCTTATTATTTCTATCCAAAGGATATTCATATATTCATTCATTCTAACATTCTTTTAAGAATCTTGTTAGTACATTTTTCTTTATCACAATGTTGCCAGTTAAATTGAAAATTATACAGGGTGTTCCATAACTTAGGACAAAAAATAAAACAAAAATAAAAAAATTGCATCGTATTTCAAGAAAACATTTTTTGCCACTGGTTCGGTACTTATTTATAATTTTTTTCAAATCTTCTACAAAGAAAGTACTTGTTTACATAATATCTAATACTAATAAATGTCTAATATTGTGTGATTAATAGATACTTCAGTGGTCCCAAAAATGTCTACTTCAAGTAAACTACCCTTAACTTTGCAATTTTTTTTTAATTGTTTCATGATTCAGCACATCGTACAGTATGTACCCTTTAATTTTTTGTGGAATATCCTGTATATCATATAAAAAATTATTAGTATGTAAGATTAATTACATTCTTCTTATAACTCTTTACTGAATTCTTGCCTAGAGTAAGTCTAAGTTTAGATTTAAAATATTGTCTAGATATAAAGATTCTAGATTGTTTGAAGACTACATTAACCTGCACATACGCTTTAGACAAGGACAGATAATTTTTCGGCAGCGTTCTTTTTCTATTTTACAATCACTGTTTCAGCTTGGATGGAACAAGCTTCGCATGATATATTTATATTTCAAAAATTTTAAATTTTTCATTAATCTCTTGAAAATTATCTAGAATTTTCTCATCTTAATCTAGTATAAGAAAGTTTTGCCTTGTCTTGCAATTTTAAGGCAAGACTTTTGCCAGTCTTGTCTTGATAATCTACACAAGACAAAAGAAGAGTCTAGAAAGTCTAGATCTAGACGGCAACAGTATATAACATCTGTGTTTGATCTCATAAGACAATATTGTAACTTATTAAATCCCAATAGACTTATTTAAGTAAATTTTAGAAAACTGCAGGCACGTTTCCTTAAATTTCTCATTTGTAAAAAAAAAATTCTTGCAGTTCTATCTTTTAAATTGAACTCTAAAATATGTATATTATATCTTATAGATTGTGAAGTAACTTTTGTGTGAGATGTTGGTATAATATTGCTATTATTGATTCAGGGATATGGATATTTTCTTTGAAAATATTTACCGATTACAATATTTCTTTTACCAGGAAGTAAAAAAACAATATTCTCTGAAAAATGTACCGTTAAGTTTAGGTAATATTTTATAGGAAGTTTCGTGCTATTGTTTTCTAACTTTAATTCTGCGGTTAATTGTCTGATAATGGTTCAGTCGACCGACATCCATTAAGATTTAATAAATAAATTTGAAAAACTTACAGCTAGTGACACTTTAATTTCATATTATGATAATATATTTATAGTGACAAATTATTATTATTTGTGATAAACCAAATAGGCACACCCAGCAATGGGTAATAAGCCGAGATTGATACATTTATTAATTTGAATTATGTAATGTCGTCACTTTCTCATTGTTGGTGTTTTGTTCGTTTTGACTGTGTGTAGTGTAGCATAGGAGTGTTAGGAAAAACCTTGTTTTAGCCAGGTCCGGGTGAACGGTACATAAAAAACGACAAATCTCCAAATAATTGCGGTGGCCACGGCCTGTCCGACAGTCCATCTGCTTCAAACGGAACGTGTAATTAAACATTCATTAGAACAATGAACCCACAAAGGGTAGGGAACACATACACTCCGCTATATCAACCCAAAATGGATTCTACTAAATTCACTTTAAATTATTTTACGTTACATTATTTTGAATTAACATTAATGGTAGATTGAATCAATATTATTTATGTTTTAAGTTTCTCTTAAATGGACAATATCACATGGGAATAAAATGTCGAATGATTTATTTAACATTCTTGTCAAAATTTCGATTAAATAAATAATGATACCTTACGAGTATATGTAGTTGTATTATGTACTTACATTTTGAATGAAATGAATGAAGTATATACCGATTTTTGTTCATATGAAGTCAAAACAGAATAGTTATTTGTCAAACTAGAGAGGAAAGCGTATTTTTTACCACTCGCGCTCGAGTTTGACTCACAAGCGTAACGAGTAGGGCATTCGAGTGAGAATGGAAAAAGTGCTTTCCTTTCGTGTTAGACACAATATTTTTTTCACGACATGTTTAAAAAATAGATTTATTCGGACGAAAAGGCGCAATATGATATGTTAAAAAATTAGGTTATGTCAACTTTGACGTTTAGCAGTGTAATTGTTACAGTATTTTCAATATGGCAATTCAAATTCAAGTTGTCAAATTGTGAAACGATGTGAAAAATGAAAAGAACAAGACATAATTGCCATAATAATAATATTACTATTAAATAAGAATTATTAATATAATAAAGAATTTCTTCAAACGTCATAAAAGTGACATCTTCTGTGACGTGATTGACAAGGTTGAAGTTTAATTTCTACGCCGCTGTAATATAATTTTTTATTCTAGCCGTCCTTTAATTTCTTCGCCGCCGTATGTAGAATCAGCCAATAAGAAGTAAATTGTACAATATAAATCTGTAATATCGCCCTAAATGTTACTATAAAAACTAGATAACCTAAGAATAAAATTACTAAAAATTATGAATAACTGACAGCTAACCTACATATTAAACGTCAAATAGTAATTAATTTTTAAAATTTCTACGTTTGAAGAAAAAATACAATGTGTTATTCAGAGTAAAAGTGTCTTTGTGTGCCTCGCATGCAGTTCTCCGACTCGCTTCGCTCGTCGTGCAAACTTCCATGTTCGCCACACAAAGTATCACTTTTACTCTTAAAAACACAATATACTATTTCACTGTGTTTTATTGTCCTATACGGATATATGAATTTTGTTTTAGTTTTCTGCGGCGTTGCCAAGTTATTCCGTTTATTCTCTAAAAAAGACAAAAGTTATGTTAATAGTAAAAATTAAGATTTTTTTGAAATACACCTGTATCTATACCCTATGACTCAAATGACTATAACTTGTCAATTTCAAATGGAAAACGCTATATTTTATAATTCAGTTGAGTGTCTTTTTATATTATCTATGTATATTATTTTATTCAGCGTCAACTGATATTATTTTTTTAAACAATTCTATTGGTAGACGATATTTATTATGAGTTTTTATAACTTTCAAATTGTTATACTTGAAATCGATTGACAGCTATATGACTAACCTAAAAATATAAAACGATTATTTGCTGTTTCATAAGAATTAGATAATTTTAAATTGTGGAATGCATTGAGGCAAACAAATTGTAATTAAATTGTGATAATACGTATTAATATAATTTGCAATAACCTTTAATTGACTGTGAATGTGTGTATGAGTGTGATCTATCTTAATTATTTCCCTAACCTTTAATGCAAGATCGAAGTGTTCATGTCTATCTGGAAAAGTGAAGAGCATGTAAAATGTGTTCGCGCACTTCCTCGTGTTATACGGTTGTTGGAACCTACAAAGTTGAAACATTAACTCGTTAATTACGTGCATGTCGCCCCGGGCTAAACCTTCATGCGCCGCCAATGCACGACCAGGTCTTCCAAAAATGTCCCACGGTACATTCATCATTTATACCCGCTGAATCATAAAACATTTTTGCACGATTGAATTTTTTTAATGTCTACAAATTACTGATCAGTAAGTGAAAATAGAAAGTTAGTTACTGACCAGGAAATCGGTAATTTATTGTGTATTGAGAACGGTAAGCACATTTTACCGATCGAAGACAATTTTTGCCATTTTTTTGTGAAAATCGAAAGTTACTTACCGACCAGGTAAGGATAATTTACCGATCGAAGGCAATGAGGGTTTTTACAATTTTTTTATAGTTTCATTTTAAAATATGAAACTAAGACTATTGTTGAAAATCCGATGAAAATGTTTATATTAATAAGCGAGTTTCAGACTTCCAAAGTTTGAAATAATCAATGTGACTTCACGAATATGGATTTTCTTGTCAAAGTGTTTTCTTCGTGAACCAAACTGTTCTTGAAGTATATGCTGTTTCTATATTATATTTATAAATAATAATTCAATATTACAATACGGTATAAGTCTGCATTCTTAAAAATTACACGTGTATTTAAATTTTATAAGTTTAAAAATGATATTTATATTCAAATAAAAACTGTTTGAGAATAGCAGTGGCGCTAGTGATGCAAACTTTTAACAAATTACATATAAACAGGTAATTTATGTACTAATCTCGTAAATAATACGGTCACATATATAAAAGAAATAATAAAAGTAAATATATAAGATACAAATTCAACTAATAACACTTTAAAAGTACACAACTGAATTTTACTGTAACTCAAGGTCACGTCCGTTGTGTTCTTCAATCTCATTCGTCAGATTTGATGGCGGAATTTTTCATTTACCAATCAAAACATTCGCGGTCTTTTAAAGTCCACAATCTAAAGGTGCAGTTCATATTGGTGACGACACGCTATAACAAATAACCTCAGAATTTCGGAAGTATTTTAATTATATCATTTTATTTCTTTATTAATAATATGTTTAAAACTAATTTCTCTAAATTCGATAGGTCTAGTATCCCCCATTTGAATTAGAAGCGAAGTAACGACAATTATTTTAATATTTTTTACAATTAAATGTTTCTTAACATCAGATCAGTAAAGAAAAGTATCCAAAATGAAGTATTTATGAAAAACAATAACAATGAATTTAAAATTTTTCGATTTGATTTTGTTTTTGGCATTGCTTACTATACATGTGTGTAAGTTCACTAATTAACAAACGCTAGTAAATGAAAATTTATAGCGAAGAAAAAGAAAGTTCTGTTTAATTTAGTTTGAAATAACATTTACTTAAATTAACATATCAGTCTGAAATCTCCATATACACAATCCTAACGTTGACGGTTTTGATATACCACACCGTGTAAGAAAGAGAAAGGGTGAACCACCCTAATTTTTGATAACAGTTTTGGGATTTATGTTTCGTTTGATTTTATTTATGGGGTTGTTGAATTTGAGATTGTTTTGGAAATAATTACGAATTTAAATAAAAAGGACAGATTTTTCACGATTTCTTTACCACACTTGGTTATTTCACTATTTATTGATATAATCGCTTTATCCTTTCGGACGATCTTTATTTCATCTCCCTTTTCTATAATGAAATGTTTTGCCATTTTCTTGTTTTCAATCAATTTAAAATTAACTCAAAGAGCTATAGATCACAATCTGTATTTAATAAGTGAGTTTTAATTTTTATAACAATACAGAGTACAGTTAAATCTCGGCTTGTTAATGTGTTGTGCAAATAGTAATCAGCAAACAAATATTTTACGCGCTGAAAGTCATAAAAATCCTTAATTACTCCGGTATTTATTTGTGCTAATTAAAATTCACGAACCAAACAGACCTTCCAAGTTTTATAACCTCCACTCTCGATGCTTTACTTATCTGTAACTCACTTTACGATCCTCGGTTTCGAGCCGAAACATTTCTCAAAACATCCAAACCTTATTCTTAAACCTCGGAACGTCTCAGTCTTTATAGATACACCGAAGGTAACGTATATCTGATAGGTATATTCATTAATAATTTGTGTGAAAATTTGTATAGATAAAAAAGCACTGCAATTGATTATTTAATAAAACATTTTTCATGTATCTGTCAGATACTTATTAGGGTTAAATTCATTTATCCTTTACTTACATTATTTAAATGTCGCAATATTTATCTCTTGGTTTATTTGTATTTTTGGTACAATAGGTATATTTTATTGATTAGTATTAGATCTATAACATGTTTATCAACTATGTAGGGTTAACAGATGTCCTGGATTTTCAGCATTGTCCTTGATTTGCATCGTTTATCCTGTTATCCCGAAAAACCTTTCCGGGACACTTAATTGTAATATAATTATGCATATAATATCGACGTTTGTAATTTTATTAGATACTTAAATTTAGTAACAAAAATATATGAATTAATGAAAAACGTTGTCATGGAAAAATAGTTTTCTCATTCTATTCACTATTCAAAAAGATGGAAGAAATTTACAAGGAATAGATTTTAGTTATGCCAAAAATAACTGTTTTTTTCGTTTTCCGATACAGTATTAAAAATTTGATGCAAGGAAATTTCAGGTATGATTTAAATAAAAATATTCTGAACAAACTAATTTTACAACTAAATATTTAATGTACAAAAGATTTTTTTATAGAATATATTATACCACATTGGCGGGAGGTAATGCGTTGTACAAATCAGATTTTTTAATTTATTATTTGTAAATAATTATTATTTAATAAAAATATTTCATTAGTGTAAATTTAACTAAGCTAGTCTAGTGAACACTTGAAATGAACACCTGTATTTAAAACCCTCTTCCGATAAAAATATCTAGGTGCACTTGTGGGTACTTACATTTCGAATTCCTTATTATAATATTTTCGCCCCGTCAACAGTACCTTCAAATAATAATAAAGTATCAATAAAATGTGGGCCACTTCAGATTTATTTATTTGCATATTTTTATTTGTTTGTCCTTTGCTAGACGACCAAATGTATATGAAATTAGTATGATTTTCATAATTAATCTACTAATAGGACTGTTATTTTCAATAACACTCCGTTGACAATTGTAACCAAATATTGTTGGAAATAAGTTATGCTTACAAGGAAGGTACAGAAAATAGAATAAAAACATAATTAATTGGAGAAATTACGAAAGAAGAGTGAACCATGTCTGAGATCTGAGCGATAGTAGTTTATTAATTATGAATATTTGTGCAGTTTCCTCGCGCGTCAGTTGTGCCAGTTTCCGGTTGACAAGGCAACAAATGTCATTTTGGGTGTTTCCGGTCCCATAGCCCATAGTGACCACAAGTTGACTGACTCGTGTCTAACTAACCAGAAATATCTTATTTTATATACATATTAATCATAACTGTACTCGATGCACGGTTCAGATATAATACCCGACCTAACATATGTTTTCAAAATTAGTTCCCTCCGCTATATGTTATATGGGAAATTACATACACTCCCAACCTATCTATTACACTCTTACATTTTTACATTAGATATGTAACTACCTGTTATTATATCTTATTCATTTCAAACATTGTTTCGAAAGTTTTATACAAAATAAGTTTTTGTCTCAAGTTTATTTACACATGGTGTTTCAAAATTTAAAAAAATATTTTCTGTTATAAACCCATGTCTACAAATCAACTACAAAGAAGAAGCCAGAAAAAAATAGGATAAGAGGGACAGATGGAAAAATAATTATTACTCTATAATACAGAATAATATTAAAAAATCTCGAGAAATTTGACTAAAAACAATACCTCCCTTATCTTGATAGGCTCTAAAAACATATAATCTAGGCTTACTTATAAAAATATACAATAAACTTAAAACTATTTTCTGAAAAATACAAAACATATTTTATTCAGATTTAAAAAAGACCAACTCTCTTCCACTATAGACGGACCAAGGCTTTGAGAACTGGTTAAAAGATTGTTGTCATTTGTCATATGTGGTACACTCTTCGTTTAAACAACGACTACAAATTACACATTTTATCTAATCATCCTTCTTTATCATTTTTTAAATAATTTCATTTTCATAATCTTCAGCTTCTTCATTATCATCACCCTCTGATTAACCATTTAACAACAGTTCTTCAGAACTCATGGAATAGGAACTACATCAACTACGTTTCTATGTGCGAACGTTTTTTTTTTTTTTTTGTTTATCGGTTAAATTGATATCCTCTGGTCCATCTTTACTCAGCATAGAATGTCCATCTGTCCTCAGAGCAGAGGTTAAATGAACCACTAAATTACTTAGGATTGTGTACAAATAGAACCAGATTTATAGATTACGTTGATTATTAAGCACATTTTTATAAAGTACGTACATAAATAATTATTTTAAACCTACCAAAGGAGTAATTAATTAATTGTGTGTAATAAGGTACATTTTTTTGGCACTCTGTATATTTGAAATCAAGGTTGATTCTCATATGTAATAAAGATAAACGAAAAATAAAAAAACTGAAACCTCCAACGAATTCCTAAAAGTATTTTTCTAATTTTGTAGGTATTTGTCTTAAATACTATGTGACAACCAAAAGAATTATCAAAATTTTTATTTAAATATTTATTAATAAATATATGTTTTGAGAAAAATATCATACCTAGTAATGAGTTATAAATAATGATTATTGAATTTTGAAGTCTTGTTAGATATCTGTATATTAGTAGATGTTCTAGATTAGGTAATGTATGTGTTAGCGAAGAATAATAAGCTTAATGAAGTGAGGAAATGGTGTAGTACGTGTAACTAATGTCTGTAATGTTGTTAAGAATACCGTGAGTTCTTGCAATCAGATTTCTTCTATTACGACCTGAGCTTATTACACAAACGACGAATTTTCTTATACCCATTACCTACATTACATTTTTACCAAAACTCATGCATTATTAAGACCAAAACATCCAAATAATTTGTCATTATTTTATATTCTAACTTCACTCAACTCATACTTTGTTTTTTAATTTAAAGTTATTTTAATTTTAATGTGTTTGTAAAACGTCAGCTAGCTACTGTCAATGTGTCAAATATGTCTTTATAATTCTCATTTATGTTTACACCTGCTTAGACGTCGTCTGCATAAAATCAGATAAATTATTATCAAAGGTAAATAATAAGTAAATTTACCAATATTATTATAGAATGATATGTTTGTTATTTTAGTGCTAAAATAAACTTAAAATGTATAATATTATTAAATATAGGTTAATTCAGTTTGATTGAGTTTGATGAGTCCGTAAAGTTAAATTTTGATATAAGAGTCTGTAAAGTTTTACTTTAGCTACTAGTGATATCGTGTACTTTAGTATGGATTTCGAAAAAATAATATTTATTATTAATGTTGTCATTTTCTGAAATGTTGTTATAAATCATACCAAATCTTAGATGTCTTAAAATACTAACTCTATAAGCTAAATTCAATTGACATCTATGGTGGTTTTGATACTTATAACGAACGTAAGTATGTTAAAACTATTATGTACATATAACTTCATAGAAAATTTACTATCAGGACTTAATATGTTGTACACATCTTTGTACGACGATCAGGAATCTTTAATATACAATTTTAAATATGTAAATTGATTAACATAATGTTCGTTATTTATATGCAGCATTATTATAACTATAAGTTGGTGAAATTATAATATTTGATATAAATGTAATACTAGGTAAAAGTGTAGGGTAATAATGTGAGGTTTGATAAAGAAATAATTCGGTAGTTGTATAAAGCAGGTGTTTAAGCATCGGATACGCTTATGAAGCATAATATAATTACCTTTATCTGCAACATATAAACATATAACCTAAATTGTTTGTAGCTTTGCTTATCGCGAATTTGCATATTTTTAATAAAATTGAGTGTTCGCATGCCGAAAATGATCCCCATATAAATGGTAACTCGTATAATATTTCACGAGATAATGATTGCTGCCCCCGGTGGAAAAGCTGCTGCACGCCCATGGCCCTCCAGAAGCCAGGACTCGGGTTTGATTCCTGCATAGATATCGGGGAATTACAGCTCATTTGAATAATAGATACAATTTTTATATTTAATACTCGAAACGGCCGAACTGCCCCTAACGGTGATTCATTAGCTCTGAGTAATTTGGTGGCGGCCAATTCTACCGAAAACGACCCACAATGCGGAAAACTTACGCTTTGCCTCACAGCCATATTATAATACAGAAACCCCTATCAAAACTAGAATGAGTTTGTCTCACACGAAAAGAGTAGCCAGATTATTAAAATTCGAAGTTTGGACAATACCACAAAAAAAAAATTATCGTCAGCAGGTTAAAATATGTTCGTCAGAAGTAAGATCACAGCATAATTATTAAAAATCTCATGTATCCAACACATTACCTCCCTCCACTGTAGTAATATATTCTCTATACGTTTTTCAGTATATTCAATTTGTAGTTTTATAATTAGTTTGTTAGAAAATATTTTTAATTAATTTCATACCTAAAATTTTCTTTATAAAAGTTGTATGACAAAAAAACAGCTATTTTTGGCGTTACTAAAACCGGAACTGAACTTACCTTGATTCACACGTGAAATATATTCCCTACAAAACTACTTCATGTTTACTTATTTTATCTTTTAAACTTACTTACATCAAATTTGATATCATATGTCAAATTTTTGTGAACATTTGAATAACTCATCTATTTTATAGAAATTCGTCAGCCTAAACAATATGTAAAATTATTATAATTTATATATTTTTCCTGTTTAGCTAGAATTTATATATAAACGTATTTATACAGATCGGTAGAAAATTAAAAAAATATTTATATTTAATAATAACGTAATTTACGAAAAAAATGGTATTTAGAGGTATTTTTTAGGATGATACGATGATAATGTATTATGACCCAATATTTTAAAATTTATTTTTGTAGTAAATTTTATATTTTTAAAAGTTTGATTTCCAACATCGCCAACTATTAATCAAATAAAATACTATTGTGTGAGACTAGTTCAGAACCAACTGGAAGCTGTAGATTCATTGCAGAGACTATAAGGTAACTACCAACTCTACCAAAATGCAATTAAAATTGACATGAAACAGTTTACTGGTCAATTTCACCTGCGATGAAAACTCTTCTAGGGTTGTAATGCAATAATGTTTTAAACGTTAAATGAAATATAATAATTAAATTATTTTTTTAAATATTCTTAAAGTTACAGGAAAGTTTTTTAGAATTTATAATTTCAGTTCTATGTTCTTGAGAATTTATATTTTTGTGTGTTTCGACATATTTTTCGTGTTTATTAAACGGAGGTGACAGTTTTTACATATACCTTTTTGATAGGAATGACTTTATAAAAAGACATTTACAATATCCATCCCAACATCCAAAATCATTGGCTTGTAAAGCTCAAACTATCACCATACTACACCCTAGGTGATTTTTATTTAATTTAATAATGTTTTTATTTTATGCTAAAGCGCCAACAGTCATTCTGTGTTGTTGTCATTGTCGTTAGTTATTTGCGGAGTTAATTTTATAAGATGTGTGTGTTGTATTTGAATGCGGTATGTGAAGACATTTGCGTGACACAAGTCCGTGATGGGCGCACACGTGTCCACGCACGAGATTTTCCCTTTCTCTGCCCAGCAGTCCTAGGATTCGCTCGCACTACTACATTGTGCGTGACCCACGAATACCGCACAGATATACCAAATATCTACTATCTTTACAGAGTCAACATCTTATTCTTCTACTCGGTACATTGGGAACTATTAATATAATCCCTCTAGGTAACAAAAATATTGCTAATTCCACAAAACTAGTGGAATTATCTTTGGAACTATATAATATAGTTAATTCTTTTTTGAATTAGACTGGAGTTAGATTGAGATTTCAGGATATTAACAAGGGGTATTTACTATTTTTATAGGCAGGGTCAATATCTTATTCCTGACATTGATGACAACAAATATTGCTAATTCCACCAAACTAGTAGAGATTTCTTTGCAACTAAATTATGTAGTTAATTCTTTTTATGAATTGAGACTGGAGTTAGTTTGAGATTTCAGGATGTTAACAAGGGTGTCTAGTATTATATATACGCAAGATGACAACAAATATTGTTAATTCCAACAAAGTAAAGATTTCTTTGGATCTAAATTATGTACTTAATTTTTTTTTATGAATTGGGACTGGAGTTAGTTTCACATTTCAGGATGTTAACAAGGGGTATCTACTATCTTTACAGGCAGAGTCAACATCTTATTCTTCTAGTCGGTAAATTGGAAACTATTAATATGATGCTCTAGGTGACAACAAATATTGCTAAATCCACCAAACTAGTAGAGATTGCTTGGAAACTAAATTATGTAGTTAATTCTTTTTGTGAATTGAAACTGGAGTTAGTTTGACATTTCAGAATGTTAACAAGGGGTATAACTAATCCGGGTTACTGGCTTCTTTATAAATCTCGGTGTAAATATTTTGGAGATGGTTATGTAACGTAGACAAGATCGTGGAACAAGACGACAACTGACTCTTTCGCTTCCCGAAATTTTTAATATTTATTTTCTCGCAAAATCAAAATTTTGTTATCACTGCCCATTCAATATTTTAGAATTCTAGATTATGGACAGCGGTGGCTCATTTGATTATCGCACTTCGACTCAAATTAAGCGGAGTATGAAATCTGAGACACAAATCCCAACTTCGCTTTATCCAAAGAAAATCCGATGTATCTGACTGATTCGAAATTAAACTAAAACTCTCACCACAAAATGCAAGTAAAACTTGAAAACGAAAGATTAAAGAAACACAGAGTATAATAAAAATTATGTTACGTTCTGTATACAGGTGTTCCATAACTTAGAACAAAAAATTAAAGGGTATAATACTGTACGAGATGCTGATAATAAAACTAGACGAATTTTTTTAAAAAATTTCATCGTATTTCAAATAAACATTAATAAAGTATAATATTGTGTAATTAATAGCTACTCCAGTGGTCCAAAAAATGTCTACTTCAAGTAAACTACCCTTAACTTTTTTTTTCTTTTTGTTTCATGATCAGCACGTCGTACAGTATAAAACCTTTAATTTTTGTCCAAAGTTGTGGAACATCTGCATAACCGTTTAATCAAAAAAAAAATGAAATGTCCCCAGGTATTAATCTACCACTATATTATAGTAAAAAGTAAATAAAACTTGTAGTGAAATAATCTTAAGTACTTGAGGCCTTGTTCCTCATTGGAATGATGTGTCACCTATAATAATCAATATTTTTGATACCGTTTGTTATTAAATATATATATTTTTAATTAAAATCCATGAAACTATAAGTATTTTTTATAAAAATTTAGTACAGTAAAAAATATAACTAATTTAAATCTTAACAATTGTTCTATATTTTAAAAACGAATTCAAAGTGAATAACTCAAAAAATATTTTTGTGAAATATTGGGCTTTAATATATAATATAATTGTGCTTATAAATATTATGAATTAATTTATAAAAAACATTTTCCTCTATATATTTTGAACACTTGAACGTTTTATCTTCGCTTGTTTTCCGTCGGCATGCGTTCAATAAATCATATCTAAATTTGCATCCAAAAACTTTGCATAAACTGCAAACCTTCAAAATGTGTAACATTAGTTGGTGTGAAAAGTTCTATTTGTAGTATAATTAACCCTAGTTTGCACATTATATTAACTATGACAACTATTTACATGATTATGTTTGATTATAAATATGTTTGGTCGGTCACGAAAAGATGACATTTACACTTGTTATGCTGCTTTATTTTTTCATATACTTTCTCTCTTTTTGTCACAATTACACGTTCATATTTATTTTATTATTTTTATATTGTACTCCATATTTCATATCATATAATAATATTTCTAAATATAAATATATAATATCACAAAATCAGAGGTATGTTATATGTTAGATTTGTTTTAACGTCGCTTGTTGTAATTTTATCCATGTAAAATCTAAGTAATGTATTTAATTTTTATGTACACTTTACAAATGAATATTAATTTTTAAAACTAAATTACAGGATAATCCAAATAAGGTATGAAATTGTGAAATGTATTACAATTCTGCATGAAAAATATAGAGATATGTCTCATTTTCATTTATATTTTAAATATTGTACAATAAATAGAAAATAATTAAAATTAAAATAGTTAATTGTATCACTAGTCCAGAAACTAATCTTTTGCGAGAGCGGGCTTATTTTGACAATGCGAGATCTCGCAAGAGTTTCTCGGCGTGTGATACACAAAATTTTTTGCGCAGATGACACTTTTAATTTATTAAACAAATATTATTACTACTTAAAATTTTGTACACTAGGTTTTTATGTTAGTAACATTTGTTCTAAACATAAAACGAATGTGAATTGATATTTTTCAACAATTAACGTAATCATAATCGTACAACAGGAGTATAATATGAATAATTATTAAAAAATTGTTGTTACAATTAATGTTTTACATTTCAAATAAAATAAAAATAAAAATTTTGACAGAATGTAATGCTAAAAAATATGTAAGTTGGAATCTCTACGGCAAACAGAGAGTTTCTAGACAATTTTGAGTTCCCTAATACTAGTCATAATGAAACGGAGGCGCGAAAATTTTTTTATATTGGTTGAATTTGAATTCAATATTTATCGAAAGAAAAAATGTTTTATTTACTTCAAAAAAATATCAATAAATTTTATGTTTTAAAATAAAAAACTAACAAAAAGTGAACAATATAATGCTTTTCGTCTATATATTAATAAAAAATATTAAAAGCATAATTATATTACCGATTTTAAAAAAATTAAAAATTCTTGCTACTGGGTGGCGCAAAAGTTGTCACCCGATGTTCTTTGGCTGCAATTTTTTTTATGAATGAAAAACTTTGGTTCTGCTTTTTGATTATGTTTAGTTGATGTCTTAAATTTTTTCCTATTAAGTCGAGAGAATGTTATCGGCCAATTGGCCGCCGCCAGAATGGATGATCATACGGGCCCGATTTATAGCATTTTCCATTACTCTTGCCAGTACTTCCGGCGATAGGTTCTCGCATTCTTGATGGATATTCTCTTTGAGGGCTTGAAAAGTCTGTGGCTTGTTGACATAGACTCGTGACTTAAAGAAACCCCACAAAAAGAAGTTTGGAACGGTTAAATCTGACGACCTTGCCGGGCAGTGCAAATCACCAAAACGAGAGATTAGGCGACCCGGAAATGTAGCCCTCAGAATTTCCGTTGTGGCTCGTGCAGTATGCTCCGTTGCTCATCCTGTTGGAACCACATGTTCTCCAGTTCAAATTCATTCAATTGAGGAAGAAGAAAGTCGTTGAGCATAGCTCTGTAGCGCTCGCCGTCCACAGTAGTCGTCTTCAGCCACAGCCGCGATATTCTGAGCAGAACGGCTCCTCCGGGGCCAGCCAGACCTGGCAGCCATCTCGTGTTGTACCATATTCTTCTAGGCGAGCGGCTGAACGCCGCAGTGTTTGCCCAGTTGGTGTCAGGCGACCGGGAAATCTGCGCGTAAATTCACGCTGCGCCAACACCACCGACGAATTATTCCGCAAAAAAATCGAACTAATTAAACCGCGTTTTTGAGGAATATAGCGATTCATGTTTTATGGACATGTATTTTGCATTTGTTTACTTCACAAATGTCAAAGCAGATTTGACTTTTGCCGCTATTTGCAAAAATTATAGCATGTTTTAATAGGGTGATTACTTTTGCGCCACCTTGTACATATTGAATATTTTATTCATAGTTTGCACATAGGTTTAAATTATATAAGAATGTAATAACTTTCTTTGACCGTATTAAAGTATTTTTCGAGTGCTTTTAAAAAATAATTAATCCTGCTATACAAATACTTATGATTTGTATTTTAAAATATTTTTTATTTTTAATATTAGAATAAACAGTAATTTAAAAAACAGTACTAGCAGAAAATTAGCCGAATATTTATTAATATTTATTAATAATGTGAAACTGATAAACCATTGAACAAACCACGGATGTTATGAATCATACCAGGCCTTATATGTCTTAAAATCCATTAAAATATCGAAATGTCCTTTATTTGTGGGGGTCAATAAACAATAGTTATTTTTGTATTAAGTGTGCGAAGTTTGTGGTTTTAGTGCGTGAGATGACAAAAGTCAATCTAACGCACTAAAAACATTTCGCGCACAAAATACAAACAATATTTTTTCTACAACTAACTTTAAGACAAGACGTCTTAAAATCCTCACTTTTCCAGCTCGGAACTCAATTGACATCTACGACGGTTATGATACTCATAACTATTCTAGGTATGTTAATAGTTATTTCTATTAATTAGTGTAACAATAAAGGTACAACAAATTACCTGTCAACAATTTTTTGTGTCTGTAATAACTTCTGAAAAAAAGGTGTTTCTAATTTCTACCTGGTTTACACCTCGGGAGAGATTGATATTTTGAACTTATCTTTGAGTTTATAAGATAATGATTCTATCTTAAATGAAACTAATTCCTGGACATCCATTCGGTAATATATTTGATTTACCGAAATGTTGTGCAGTAGTGTATCTGAGCATAGGCACCGAGTATGTGGGTGCCATGGGTGCCCGGGCACCCACGGTAAAATTTTTGGGGACACCCCTCTATATTGTACAATAAATAAAAAAAAAATTTAATTTTTATCACTAGTCCAGAAACTACACTTTTGCGAGAGCAGGTTTATTTTGACAATGCGAGATCTCGCAAAAGAGTTTCTGGGCGTGTGATACACAAGATTTTGCCCGGGCACCCACTGTAAAATTTTTGGGGACACCCCCCTAAATGAATAAATATTTAAGATTTTGGTGTTCAAATATTGTTTATTGGGTTTATATTTATTTTACATATGTACATATATATTTATAAAAAAAACTATGATTCAATGCAAAGAAACATGTTGGGGCTGCCTAATGGTGAAAATTTTGTTATCATAAATATCTGCAATAATTAAACCGCTTATTTCAACTGAAACTGTAGGACATGTTTGCCTTAATGGTCTTGTAGTCAGAAGGAAGCCTCACATTTCCAAACAAAACAAAATAAGAATACTCGAATTTGCTAAGAGTATATCAAAAAAGGATTGTGAGTTTTGAAATTCAGGATGAAACTCAATTAATCAATTTGCGTCGGACAGTAATCTTTCGTTTGGACAAAACCAAATACTATGCTCCATATCTGCAATTTACGTAGTTAACTAAATAAAATAGACTATCTGAATATTAAGTTAAAATAGAATTCAATCCGCTGAAAAATTAGGAGTAGGAGGTAGTCTAATTCTTGGCCAATGTAATTATTTTACAATTGAAGCGAAAAATTGTCTCAATTAAGCTTTAATTTATGTACTAGTTTGATTTAAATTATTTGAAATTGGGCCCAAAAATGCAACTGCCCTAATGAAATGGAATCAATATTACATATGCTTTAATATATGAGATTGTGGGCACCCTCGACCAAAATGTAAACCCGGCGCCTATATATCTGAGTAATAATAATAAGATAATAAAAGTCCATGGGCCTGTTTCACAAAACTACAAATCTTGTAATACAAGTGTATCACTAAGCAACGCTTGTCAAGTTATAAATTCTATTGGTACATATTGAAAATTTGACAAGCGTTGCCAAGTGATACACTTGTATTAGAAGACTTCTACTTATTAGTTTCATTTAAGAATTGTTATTTTCCCTGATTTCAAATCACACCGTATGATACATCATGCATTTCCTTTTCTCTATATTTAATAATAAGTATAATAGTGTATAGTGCATAATTTCTTCGAGTTCGGAATTCAATTGACATTTGCAGCGGTTATGATATTCATAAGTATTCTAGGTATGTTAATAGTTATTTCTATTATTTAGTGTAGAAATATAGCACAACAGATTTTATCTCAACATTTTTTTATGTTTTAATATCTTCTGAAAAAAGGTGTTTGTAATTTCAACCTGGTATTATAAGATAATGATTCGTCCTTATATGAAACTAATTCCTGGACTTTCATTATATTAAGAGTATTACACAAACACACTACCTTTGATTTATCGAAATTAGGAATTAGTTTTATTGAAGAATTGTTATTTTCCCTGGATGTTTACTAGTGTTCGGGTTTCCACTCCTTATTTCAAATCACATCTTATAAGACATCATGCATTTCTTTTTCTCTATGTTTAAGAATAAGTATAATGAGGATAGTAGGTATTATTCGGATATTCAGTCAAAAATCTTTATTATTTACGAAGCAAACGTTTTAACAGATATTTGTGTTTTGGCTTGCCCAAGTAACATGTGCGAATTTTTTAACACGGCGACTTTTCTGTAATTACAGAATTTATTTTATATTTCTATACATCATTTTTATATTATACCAACATTAATACATAAAAAAAACATCTATTAGCCACACAAGTGGTGTCGAAACGTCAGCTTCATAGATAATTAAGATTTTTGATTGAATACCCGAGTATTACTATCCTCATCATCCTCTACAGTCGAATATTCATCTGTGATAGTGTAGTTTGTATGTTGGGGTTAGATACCTTTTGCCATTGCGCCGGCGGCGTTTGGTGGCGTAGACCGTGCCGAGCTGGTTCATGTTGTGCTGAGCCTGCGTGGCCACGGGGGGAGTGTCGGGGTAGGCCGCCCCTCGGGGCCCCGGGCGCGCCGCCCCCGCCCCCAGGTACTCCGTCGTGCTGCCGGCCACGGCGCCCCACGTCACAGCCCCAGTTCCATCAGGCGACGCACCACCACCACCGACCACTCACCGCGACAAGTCAAAGTCACTCACAACACACAGCTGTGATCTCTACACGATGGTGTTCAACAAGGCTGCAATCTCAGTACTCTCTAACGAGAAGTACAACACTTACACTTCAAAGGGGAGCTTCTCAAAATAACTTCAATTTCATGCAGCCTGCGTACAAGATCACTAAACGATGGTGTTCTACAAGGCTGTAATCTCAGTACTCTCTAAAGATTGCTTGTAATATAGAAGGGAGACACAATTACAGGTAGATGTTCCTCAATTTGTAGCTTCTCAAAATAACTAATAATAATTTTATGCAGCCTACTTACAAGATCAATAAACGATGGTATTGTACAAGGCTGCAATCTTAGTACTCTCTACAGAACTACTAACAAAACTGCTTTTAGTACAGAAGAGAGCTCCCCAGGGTGACACAATTAGTCCCAAAACGAATATTGTTTTAAATTTCATACAGTCCGTTTACGAGATCACTATACGATGATGTTTTACAAGGCTGCAATCTTAGTACTCTCTAAAGTAGTACAGAATTCTTCAGGGTGTCACAATTAGTCCCAAAATAAATATTGTTTTAAATGTCATACACTCTGTTTACGAGATCACTAAACGATGGTGTTCTGCAAGACTGCAACTTCAGTATTCTCTAAAAGTGTTTCTAGTACAGAAGAGAGCTCCTCAGGGTAACACAATTAGTCCCGAAGTAAATATTCTTTTAAATTTCATACAATCTGTTACGAGATCACTAAACGATGGTGTGCTACAAGGCTGAAATCTCAGTACTCTCAGCACTCACAAAATTGCTTTTAGTACACAACAGAGCTCCTCAGGGTGACACAATTAGTCCCAAAATCGCTGTACAAAAGTCACCTTCACAAAATGACACAATTGTTTTAAATTCACTTGAGTTCACGTTAGTCTACGAAAGTACCTATCACTTTTTGCGTACAACTTTCCTGCATATGTACCAGTAGGGCATCTGCGAAGGCATATTTGCACTTGTCGTTCACTGCACTACACTTTCCCGCACTGTGTGGTACTCCGTGTTCGCCGCAGTGCCGCTCGGTCACGATGCGTCCTGGCGTGAAGGCGCCTTGCGACTACGGCCGATGCATGCGCAGTGAGGAGGCCCGACGAGGCGCCGCCCCCCGTGACGTCACCGGCAATGGCCCCCAACACGTGCAGCGCACACGTGGTAGGGGAGCTGGAATCAGAGGTGAATATTTTATTATATTGTGACGCTGAGGTTTCAATTCGGTTTGCAAGATTCTTGCTAAGAAAGGTATTGTCTGGTAAAAGATTGGTATAGTATATAAATATATCATTCTCGTCGTCATTACCAATATTTGTAAAAGGTTTTAAAGTTTTAATTTTGATGATTTGAGTTTGAGCCGAGTTTAAAATTTAGTATCTATATCCTACTTAAAAATGACCTATGTGGTGCACTTTCTACGCCAGCTAGACTGCCCAAGAAATGACGTCTCTTCGGTGGTATAAATATATCATTCTCATTGTCATTACCAATATCTGAACATTGTTTTGATTTTAATGATTTTAGTTCGAAAACTATCCAGCCAAATTTAAAATTTACTATCTATATCCTACTTAAAAATAACCTATGTGGTGCACTTTCTCCGCCAGTTAGACTGTCCAAAAAGTGATGCCTCTTCGGTATAAATTTTAATTTCTGATTTATATAAATGGTTTTAATATAATTTATATGTAGGGGGTGGTGACTCGAACACCCGAACATAGGGATTTAAAATGTAAAATAATATTTTCGTAATTTCCTGCTTCCCTAATTATTTTAAGTAAGTAACAGTTGCAGAGCATAAAATTCTGCACTCGAATCAATAAGCAAAATTAATTTTATATTCCTTATAAGCTCAGAAACTAGGTATAACAACGAAACAAATTATCTCAAAAATAGTTGTAGCCATATGGAATTGAAACAAAAATGAACAAATGTTTAACAGTTTATCTATCAAGTTAACTGTGTTAAGTTATTTTTATTATTAATTGTAATTTCTGTTTGTCAAGTTACACTAAGAAATATAACAATTTTATTTAGTTTTTATTTTTTAAATTAAAAAATTATCAAATTTAGTTTAGTTATAAAATTGGGAAATACCTATAAAGTTAGAAATGAAATTAATTATATTTTTGGTCTCTTGAGGTATATAAATATATCACGCATCGTTAATATCTACTGTAGTTGCTATTTTACGCATACCAGTGTTGTAAAGTAAGTTTATATTTAGTAGTCGCTACCTACCGCAATTTATCTAGTGTTACCATCTAGATATAGACATTCTTCTAGACTCTTGTCTTATTTTGATTATATTATTAAGACAAGACTGACAAAAATCTTATCCTAAAATTTCAAGACAAGACAAGACTTTCTTATTCTAGATCAAAACAAGAAAATTCTAGACAATTCTTGCAGAAATATGATTTTTGATTGTTTTGACAGATTTTAAAGTTACGTTGTTTTTCCAAACATCTTGTTGCAGAGTCTACCATAATAATTTTTAAGCAGCTCGCTTGTTGAAATCTTTTATTTAATATTAATAAGAAAATACCTAAATCGACCTAAAACTGTAATCCATTATGTATTCGTTAAATTAGGTATTTGTGCATCACTCGATTTTATTAAAACACTCAGTTCTCGTATTGTAAAGTAACCTACCACACATATAGGTACATATGTAAATAATTATTACACACCTATAAAAGAAATACAAAATGAATGCATAAGATAATAATTTCAAAAAGTAAACAAACTACCATTTTTTAAGAATAAAATAAATTTATTATTTACTATTTCAAAATTCATGTAAGTCTGTTATTTGGATTACTGAAATTCCTAGTAGTGCACTTTCCACTCCAGCTAGAGTCTCAGCAATGGGTAATAAACCATAAGTCACATATTTAATTTAAAATATATCCTGTTTTCATATTAGCTATAATGAATCCATATTAGCGTAAGATATTCAAACGATGCATATAAGAAACGTATTTCTTAATTAATAACTTAAAAAGAATGATATAAATATTGATGAGCGCTACAAATTTGCAGAGTATGGAGCAATATTAATATTTCAATAAAGTTGTTAGCGGGCAGGAGAAGCAATTAGGCAAATAGGCAAGTATTTACCCACTTTAGCCATAATTTAGCCACTAATTAAGTACAAATAGGAAGAGTCTAGCCGCTAATAGCCCCGCAGCCGCTATCATTATTCATCTACATATCGAGTTTAAACTCTAATCAAACGCTAAGCGAGATATAAATATTCAATCGCTAACGCATTCATAATCATTTTTTTAGGATGATTAATTGTTTATCTAGTTGAAATAATAATTTTTATGGACCAAATATTTTAATAAATTCATTATAGATCTTTTTATAGACTAATATATTAAGTCGTCCAAAGTTTTCGACGTAGAATTTGATCTATTATTTACCTAAAGATGACTTTAAACGAGGATTGCCTTGATGCCTCAAATTTCAAAAATTTTATGCAACATAAATTTAGTACATTAGTTATTTTTTGTGCCACCGTTTATGGTTTAGAAACAATAAACATGAAAGTACATATTTCTACCAATTTTTTTTATAATTTCATTTTAAAGTATGAGAGACACTAAGACAATTGGTGAAAATCCAATGAAAATATTTATATTAATATGCGAGTTACAGACTTCCAAAATTCAAATAATCAATGTGTCACGAATACCTATGGATTTTCTTGTCAAACTGTTTTCTTCATAGACCAAAATGTTCTTGAAGTATATGCTGTTTCTACATTATATTTATAAAAAATACATTAATATTATAGTAATATAATATAAGTGTATATTCTTAAAAATTGCATCTGTATTTAAATTATATGAGTTTAAAAATGATATTTATATTCAAATAAAAACTGTTTGACTCGAACATCCGAACATGTAAAATCATATTTTCGTACTATTCTGTTTCTTTAATTATTTTAGATAACAATGATTTAAATAACAATTATGGAGCATAAAATTTTGCATCTGAATCTAGGAGCAAAAATAATAAATAAAAAGAAAATACAATTGCTACATTTTTAAGCATAACTTGACAAACCAATAATTACAAATAATAATAAAAATAAACAAATGCAGCTAACTTGACAGATAAATTATTAAACATTTGTTATTTTTGTCTCAATTTCATAGCTATTTCTACTTAGAGGTGATTTTTATCATTTTCATATATAATTTTTGAGCTTACAAGACATGTAAAATTAATTCAGATGCATAATTTTATATTACTATTGCTACTTTTATTTGAAGCATTTTTACATAAAATAATTAAAGAAGATGGATATTACTAAAATATGATTTTACATGTTAAGTTCCTATGTTCGGGTATTCGAGTCACTACCCTGTATTACATATGTACATCCAGATATGGGTAATAAGAAGTGATTGATCTATTTAAAATTAATAATTTTGTATATTGCCTAATTTCATTTTGATATTTTTAACTGACAGCAACCTGACATGATAGCAACCTATTTTAATATTTATTTTGCATATTATAATTTCTTCTAGGAACACAATCATTAATTATAGTAAAAAGTAATTGAGATATCATTTAAATAATATAAAAACTATGTGTTCCCACGGTCGAAACTGTAACATATAAGTGAAAAAAATTGAAGTAGTATGTAGACCATCGTGGTAGGCCGAGAAACAAAAACAAAATGCGTGCGTGTGCAATAAAGAAAATTGCATATCAGTGCGTTGCAATATGGGCGGATGCTCTGCTGTATCTGCACTACCAGTCGGCTACTAATGGGGGTAATAATGCACAAGACATAAGACCAAACTATGGCGTTCTTACGAACAATTATTATTTATGGTGCATTTATATTAGAGATGGGACCGATTCGGTATTCGGCCTATTCGGCCATATTTTCACTATTCGGTATTCGGCCTATTCGGCTATTCTAATACTGAATATTCGGTTACAAAGAATAATTGAAACATAACGCTGTTTAGTTATGTTAAAATATATAAATAAATATATAGATAATAAATTTTAAACATAAGTTTAGTTATTATTAAAGTATCTACAATAAGAGTACATAATTTATCTAGTTAAATTGTTTGACGATAAATTTCTTGAAACTAAAATAATTAAATTTAATAATAATCATACAAGAAATTACTTTAACTAAAAATAGGGCGAGCATTTTAGAATAAATATACTCCTCTCCGCAACGAGGACCACCAATCACGGTTTCAGATTGTACAAAAATGTTATACAGTAATGCCGAATATTCGGTTAAAATTTCGCGGAATATTCGTTATTCGGTAATTCGGCTGAACTGCTATTCGTAACATCACTAATTTTTATACACAATTCCACTCATAATTTGTCATCCAATTAAATCACAGTATTTTGTTGAATTGAACCAATCAGATTCAAATCTCTCTGACAATTGTCATTAGATACTGACAAATGCCACGGAATTTACACGACTAAATAAGCGTTGCTTACATACTACGTCTGTCAAAATTGTGACAAGTAATTCATTGAAAGAAATATATACATTTCGTGGAATTGTCAATTGTCATGCCGAATACCATTCGTAACTAGAATTTTACTTGTAATTTTTGTCTAACTCTCTGTTGATTGTTACTATAGAAAATCGTCAGTTGTCCTGCGGACTCGTTAGATTTTCGTCGCAAGAATCAGTCGTGACCATAATGACAAAAATTTTAAGTAAAATTCTAGTTACTAGTGGTATTACATATGATAATTCCACTCATAATTTGTCATCCAATTAAATCGCAGTATTTTGGTGAATTGAATTAATTAAATTCAAATCTCCTTGATAATAATTGTCAGTTATTGGCAATTGCCGTGGAATTTACACAACTAGATAGGCGTTACTTAGATACAACGTCTGTCAAAATTGTGACATGTAATTAATTGAAAGAAATATATACATTTCGAGGAATTGTCATGCCGAATATCATTCGTAACTAGAATTTTATTTCTAATTTTTGCCTAACTCACTCCTGCTTGTTGCTTTAGAAAATCGTCACTCGTTCTCCGTACTCGTTTGATTTTCGTCGCAACAATCAGTCGTGACCATAACGACAAAAACTGGAAGTAAAATTCTAGTTACTAGTAGTATTACATATGAAACTTAAAATTTTCAAAAACGATGAAATAAAAGTGAAAAGAGTAAGTGAATCTATGCTCAATCAATTTAATTTGATACATCAAGTATGCGAGCAACTCAGTAACAGAACAGTATGCATAATTCAGTGTTGGGTTCAAACAGCCTGAAGTCATTCATCCGTCTCTCTCACACGCATGCCAAGGCACGAGATGGTCAGATAACCATGTGTCGCAGGACGGAGAAATATGACTGCAGCTGCGAGATGTCTGTCAAGTTGGGGTGCCCAACATAAAAAAAAATAAAAAACAATATACCATCAGTTAGTGCTAGGTTTGTGCTGGTTTGTTCCAGAATATGGAAGTTTGTTCTATTTAAATAACAGAAATATCAACAATTTCCGTTGGCACCCCAACTTGACACTATCAAATTTATAAATAATAGAGAAAATTAAAAATAACTATACCATCAGTTAGTGCTAGGTTTGTGCTGGTTTGTTCCAGAATATGGAAGTTTGTTCTATTTAAATAACAGAAATATCAACAATTTCAGTTGGCACCCCAACTTGACACTATCAAATTTATAAATAATAGAGAAAATTAAAAATAACTATACCATCAGTTAGTGCTAGGTTTGTGCTGGTTTGTTCCAGAATATGGAAGTTTGTTCTATTTTAATAACAGAAATATCAACAATTTCAGTTGGCACCCCAAATTGACACTACCAAATTTGTAAATAATAAAGAAAATTTAAAATGACAATACCATCAGTTAGTGCTAGGTTTGTGCTGGTTTGTTCCAAAAATTGGAAGTTTGTTCTATTTTAACAACAGAAATATCAACAATTTCAGTTGGCACCCCAAATTGACACTACCAAATTTGTAAATAATAGAGAAAATTTAAAATGACAATACCATCAGTTAGTGCTAGGTTTGTACTGATTTGTTTCAAAATATGAATGTTTGTTCTGTTTAAATAACAGATATATTAACAATATTCTAGTGGGAATTTGAACTTGACATTACAAAAATTCTAAATACTAACACAAATTTAAAATGACAATACCATCAGTTAGTGCTATGTTTGTGCTGGTTTGTTCCAGAATATGGAAGTTTGTTCTATTTAAATAACAGAAATATTAACAATTTCAGTTGGTACTCTAACTTGACACTACCAAATTCGTAAATAATAGAGAAAATTAAAAATGACTATACCATCATTTAGTACTAGGTTTATGCTGGTTTGTTCCAGAATATGAAAGTTTGTTCTATTTAAATAACATAAATATTAACAATTTCAGTTGGTACTCTAACTTGACACTACCAAATTCGTAAATAATAGAGAAAATTAAAAATGACTATACTATCAGTTAGTGCTAGGTTTGTGCTGGTTTGTTCCAGAATATGGCAGTTTGTTCTATTTAAATAACAGAAATATTAACAATTTCAGTTGGTACTCTAACTTGACACTACCAAATTCGTAAATAATAGAGAAAATTAAAAATGACTATACCATTAGTTAGTATTAGATTTGTTCCAAAATATGGAAATTTATTCTATTTAAATAACAGATATATTAACAATTTCAGTTGGCACCCCATCTTGACGCTACCATATTCGTAAATAATAGAGAAAATTAAAAATGACTATACTATCAGTTAGTGCTAGGTTTGTGCTGGTTTGTGCCAGAATATGGAAGTTTGTTCTGTTTAAATAACAGATATATTAACAATATTCTAGTGGGAATCTGAACTTAACACTACAAAAATTCTTAATACTAACAGAAATTTAAAAATGACTATACCATCAGTTAGTGCTATATTTGTGCTGGTTTGTTCCAGAATATGGAAGTTTGTTCTATTCAAATAACAGAAATATCAACAATTTCAGTTGGCACTCCAACTTGACATTACCAAATTCGTAAATAATAGAGAAAATTAAAAATGACTATACCATCAGTTATTATTAGGTTTGTGCTGGTTTGTTCCAGAATATGGCAGTTTGTTCTATTTAAATAACAGAAATATTAACAATTTCAGTTGGTACTTTAACTTGACATTACCAAATTCGTAAATAATAGAGAAAATTAAAAATGACTATACAATCAGTTAGTGCTAGGTTTGTGCCGATTTGTTCCAGAATATGAAACTTTGAATATGGAATTTTGTATTGTGGAAAAACGAAGTGGAATTTGTAAGGTAAATACTTAAAATAATATCTTAATATTATCGTTAGTAAGGTAAATATCATCCATTAATTTTACAATAATTTATAGTAGAAGATGTATATGAAACTGATTTATGCGGGTTTTACAACCTTTTATGGAATGGTGGGAACCTTTGTGATCAGGAGCTATATATTATCCCAACTCAAAGGTATCACTTGAAGAGTTATTACAGGGCCATATTAAAGATATTCATACTGTACTTACTTTGTGTAAATTTTGTAAACTGAAAATATAAATAAGAAATAAAAGACACAACAAATACATAATTATTGTTTCAGCATGACACACGTTTACAAAATGGTATTTCCAGGGTCTCTTCAGGGACTTTATAAGCGAAAATATGAACATGAATTTTTTTTTTTTTAAACAACGAAGTATTTCTTATAATTACTGTTCGTAATTTATAGTTGAATTTATTTTAATAATTTAATCTCTTCTCCATTTAAAAATTGAAATTAGAAGACGTGTAATTGAAATGCATTATTCTTTAAATATTTTAATCTAGGTTTAAAAATACATAATTACGAAATATTTTCAAAGATAATTTTTGGTACGGCCCTAATTTCATACGACAGAAGAAACTACCTGCCTAAAATAACCATTACCGCAAGTCCCATATAACTTTATAAGGGCCAATCAGCTGAAGGGAAGAATAATGAATGAACAGGTAGAAGTTATTGAATTTCCTCTTCTAAGAACTTTAATTTAATCCTTTTCGCTAGGCCGCCCATTATTTTTGCAAATTAGAAAAAAAATGTTCTATAATCAGTATAGTCATTAAAATTTCCTGCAGAGGTATAGCAACTCCCTTTATTTATATGTCTTTATCTAAAATATTTTATGATATGACAGTAGTTTATAGATTTGATAATAGTATATTGTACTGTAATTAATAATTGATTGTATATGTGATCAGGGGTATTAATCAGCTTTACAATAGAAGGATAATCTAAAAGGGATTAAAGCGGAGGGATCAACAAAGATTTGAAGTCAAGTTGTTCATTCTTAAGATATTTCTTTTCAACGATGATCTTTGAATGTCCAATTATTCTAAGAACTCCATTAATAGTTATTAATTTTCTTTATAGGTACAGGGTCAGTTTTGGACAAGTCATCAAAATGTAACTTCATTTCTCTGCTTGCAGTTTTTAGTACTATATGCATAAAATTGTTAATACGAATCTGTAGAGACCCTGGGAATACCATTTTGTAAACGTGTGTCATGCTGAAACAATAATTAAGTATTTCTTGTCTTTTATCTCTTATTTATATTTTCAGTTTACAAAATTTACACAAAGTAAGTACCTACAATATGAATTTCTTTAATAATGTCCTGTGCTAACTTTTCAAATGATACCTTTGAGTTGGGAAAATATATAGCTCCTGATCACAAAGCTTCCCACCATTCTATAAAATATAATAACTATAAATTATTGTAAAATTAATGGATAATATTTACCTTACTAACGATAATATTAAGATATTATTTTAAGTAATTACCTTATAAATTCCATATACAAACTTTTATATTCTGGAACAAATTCGCACAAACCTGGCACTAACTGATGGTACAGTCACTTTTAATTTTGCTTTAGTATTTAGAAATTTTATAATGTTAAGTTTCAGGTTCCCACTAGAATATTGTTAATATATCTGTTATTTAAACAAAACAAACTTTCATATTCTGGAACAAATTATCACAAACCTAGTACTAACTGATGGTTTAGTCAATTTTAATTTACTTCATTATTTACAAATTCGGTAGTATTAAGTTTGGGTGCCAATTGAAATTGCTAATATTTCTATTATTTAAATAGAACAAACTTCCATATTCTGGAACAAACCAGCACAAATCTAGCACTAACTCATGGTATAGTCATTTTTAATTTTGCTTTAGTATTTAGAAATTTTATAATGTTAAGTTTCAGGTTTCCACTAGAATATTGTTAATATATCTGTTATTTAAACAAAACAAAGTTTCATATTCTGGAACAAATTAGCACAAACCTAGTACTAACTGATGGTTTAGTAAATTTTAATTTACTTCATTATTTACAAATTCGGTACTATTAAGTTTGGGTGCCTATTGAAATTGCTAATATTTCTATTATTTAAATAGAACAAACTTTCATATTCTGGAACAAACCAGCATAAACCTAGTACTAAATGATGGTATAGTCATTTTTAATTTTCTCTATTATTTACGAATTTGGTAGTGTCAAGTTAGAGTACCAACTGAAATTGTTAATATTTCTGTTATTTAAATAGAACAAACTTCCATATTCTGGAACAAACCAGCACAAACATAGCACTAACTGACGGTATTGTCATTTTAAATTTATGTTAGTATTTAGAATTTTTGTAATGTCAAGTTCAAATTCCCACTAGAATATTGTTAATATATCTGTTATTTAAACAGAACAAACTTTCATATTTTGAAACAAATCAGTACAACCCTAGCACTAACTGATGGTATTGTCATTTTAAATTTTCTCTATTATTTACAAATTTGGTAGTGTCAATTTGGGGTGCCAACTGAAATTGTTGATATTTCTGTTGTTAAAATAGAACAAACTTTCAATTTTTGGAACAAACCAGCACAAACCTAGCACTAACTGATGGTATTGTCATTTTAAATTTTCTCTATTATTTACAAATTTGGTAGTGTCAATTTGGGGTGCCAACTGAAATTGTTGATATTTCTGTTGTTAAAATAGAACAAACTTCCAATTTTTGGAACAAACCAGCACAAACCTAGCACTAACTGATGGTATTGTCATTTTAAATTTTCTTTATTATTTACAAATTTGGTAGTGTCAAGTTGGGATGCCAACTGAAATTGTTGATATTTCTGTTATTAAAATAGAACAAACTTCCATATTCTGGAACAAACCAGCACAAACCTAGCACTAACTGATGGTATAGTTATTTTTAATTTTCTCTATTATTTATAAATTTGATAGTGTCAAGTTGGGGTGCCAACTGAAATTGTTGATATTTCTGTTATTTAAATAGAACAAACTTCCATATTCTGGAACAAACCAGCACAAACCTAGCACTAACTGATGGTATAGTTATTTTTAATTTTCTCTATTATTTATAAATTTGATAGTGTCAAGTTGGGGTGCCAACTGAAATTGTTGATATTTCTGTTATTTAAATAGAACAAACTTCCATATTCTGGAACAAACCAGCACAAACCTAGCACTAACTGATGGTATATTGTTTTTTATTTTTTTTTATGTTGGGCACCCCAACTTGACAGACATAGCTGCGAGCTATAACAGTTGCTGATTTCAGCGGAAATTAGGGTTGGAGGAACTACAAAATCTTCACAGAACAGTAGCCACTTTGACCAAGATTATTTCAGTGTAGCTTAATAAAGAAAACACTCGACGTATATTTATTATATCGTCCTCCTTAAGATATTGAATATGTTTTAATTAAATAAGTAGCACTGAAAATTATCACCAGCCCTGGTATATAAATTATCTCGTAAATTACAATATAATAAACTTTCTTTAATTGGGGCAGCCAGTTTATTGCACTAAATCTCAACGAACGAAAAGCAAATTAAAAACCTACTCATAAAACATCACATAATTGCATAATTAGAACAACTTTTCGTAGGGGCAAAAATTAGAGTACTGATCACAGTGAGTTAACACACATCTCACAGTTAGTAAACATTACAGAGACTGCTCTTTAGGCCATTAGGGCAAGAATTAGAGTACTTAATAATGAGTGTTCACCCCCCCTCTCAAGTGACTAACATTACAATACCTGGTTTTTCGGAGGGTTATTTTGAACTAATTACGTTAGGGCAAGAATTAGAGTACTTCAAAACAAGTGAGCACCCTTCTCTCAGGTAGTAAACATTACGGGGACTGGTTTTTACGGAGGGTGATTTTGAACTAACTACTTAAGGGCAAGAAATAGAGTACTTCACAAAGAATGAGCACCCCTTTTCTTATGTAGTAAATATTTCAGTGACTGGTTTTTACGGAGGGTGATTTTGAGTTAATTATATTAGGGCAAGAATTAGAGTAGTTCACAGTGAATGAGCACACTACTCTCAGGTAATAAATATTACGGGGAATGGTTCTTAAGGAGGCTGATTTTGAACTAATTATATTAGGGCAAGAATTAGAATACTTTACAGTGAGTGAGCACCTCACAGGAAGTAAACATTACAGTTACTGATTTTTACGAAGAGTGATTTTAATCTACAACATTTTGTCAAGAATTAGAGTTTTTCACAGTTTTACTGTTACATAAAATTCACAAATTTGTACAATGCCCTCATGAAATTTGTCTTGTTTTTGGTTACAATTGGTTTCGTGGTTACATTAATGTTTCGTTACATATTTTCTTGAATCGATTGGTATAAGAATTTATTGTTGTATCTATGATATTGTGATCGCAATGTATTTGGAAACGTACTAATTTCGTGCAAGTATGACAGTATGCAAATCAAACTTTTTCTACAACCACGATATTATTTCCTAATTCATTTATATTTTAATAAAAAAAAGATGTCTTCATTTCACTACTTACTAGCAACTAGCTACACAACAAAAATTAGACAATACGATTTTTGATAGAACTGTGAGATGCGAAATTATACCTTAACGTTGTCTATGGTTATCATGGGATATGTAAATGTGCTTTCTATACTATGTATTCACATTAATTACAAACATACAACAAGCAAATAATTTAATTGTCGTAGAAAAAATATTTTTCGCTGCAAAACAAACGGTTACCCGTAAAATTGATAACTATATTAATTCTTGCTTGACTCTAAAGATTTCATATTAATATATGAGTATTTACCTTGTTGTAATACATATAAGTACCATTTTAATATGATTTTTAAAGTGACCAGCATTACAGGCCTGTATTTTAAACCATGTGGCAACATACACTTCAGTGTATCTTATTTCATTTATAGATTTTGATACATGTAAACATGTAAACATTTTTGATCATGTTTAGTCTATGGTAGTAGTAATTTAAATAGTTTTTAATGATCTTGCAAAATAATACTCTAACTTATAATTTAAAAACAAGGTCTCCTTTGGCTTGTTTATAGTTATCAACAATTTCTTTCCCCCTTTTATTTATCTACTCTTTTATTATTGTGTAATTTCCATACATACCGCTAATTACTATTTAATTACCTTTGTTTTAAATTCACCCCTAGTTTTATTTCAACTTTGAATACATTAAATTTTCGACATACGTACATATATACCATATAAACCAGATAGGTTATATTAGTAACAGAGAGAGGCTAATAGGAGTATAGGGGTGTTAGAGAGAGATAGGTGGATAAGGATAGGAGGTTAGGGTGAACCAGGGGTTCAAGGGACAGATGGAGTCCCTGTAGTAATTATTGCTAATGGAAATATATATTTGGCATATATAATTTAATTTTTTTAGAGCAAAAAAATATTTATTTCTTGTTACGTCTCAGGTGAGGTATTTTTCATTTTAATGATTATAGGTTAATGCAATTTCATAATAATGTTACAGTTTCACAAAAAATGGCACCGCTGTAAAAATAAATACAGAAGCCAAAACTCTTAAAAGAAGGCAACTTTTAGATTTTTCGCATAAATTTTTGTTTATACATCCGAAATAATCCAAAAATACTCATTTGTTGATCCATATTGATAGACGTCAACGCAGTTATTTCAATTTTAACAAACTGAATTTAATTATTTCTTTTCGTTCCTGAAATTTAGTTCTCAAAGTTGCTCCTTAAAAAAGTATTTTTTGTATATATCTCAAAAGTGGATAGATCATACCACTCTATTTTACGGGAAATTTTACATAAAGAAATGTTTTCTCCGCATATACATAGGTTCTTTGGAACAATTTGGTTCAATATGAAAAACGAAAAAACCAGAAATTTCAGTTTTTCGCTCTGGAACTTTTTTCTCCCAAAATTGATAAAATTTTTAGGAAGGAAAAACTATAAATTGCCAGAATCAAAAAAAAATCTGGGGTGTATATAATACTTTAGATTTTTATCGATTTTTGACGATTTTCGTTTTTTTCGCTCTAAAAATTGTATCCATTGGAATAAAAATCTGAAAATTGGCTCACTTTTGTTTTGCCCGTATAGAATCGCCGAAGTCGTAAACCAAACCCTTAAAGATGTATAGCTAAAAAACTTGTTTCTTTAAGTATTGCCAAAACTCAATTTTGAACACGAATATCTCGAGAACGGTAAGGGGTAATTGAATTCTGTTCGAAAATTTGGAATCAGCGCATTGATATTTACGTAAGTCCAAAGTGGTTTTTCTAATTTTTCAGTGGAAAAAACATATCTTTATGTAACTTTGCCTGTAGAATCGATTGATATAATTGTTGAGATATATCTCTACCTATTTTAGAAGTCTTCAAAAAAAACACACTTCTTTAGGTGTAAATTTGAAAGCAAATATGTCAGGAACGAAAAGAGATAATTAATTTCTGTTTGTAAATTTAAAATCAGCACATAGACGTCTATCATTGTGGATTATTTATAAACCTAAAATTTTAGAATTAAAAATAAGTATTTTTGGATTACTTTTAGCTGTAAATGAAATATTTTTTAATGAAAACCAAAAAATTGTAACTTTTTATGTTCAACTTAAATTGGAAATAACTGGAGATGTAAAAAGATAATAATTTTTATTTGCATATGTGAACTTTTATTTTTTACTGATTCATCAGTTAAATAGATCATGATTCTGTAGAGTAAACCCATTTGTTACTCAAACTCAGTTCATTTAACGTTTCCATTTACGTTTCCAATGTTACAACTGCGTGTTTTTGAATAATGTCTTTCATTACCATCTTGTGTAAAACTGGAGCAAATTCGTTGCGTCTGCCACCTATCCGTCAGTAGCTGCACTAGTCGTACCTGCGCAGGTAGCTACAGCAGATGTTTCTACTCATAACAACTGCAACACGATCTCCAAACAATGAAACTTGATGCTTGTTACGTGCGTTATTGTACATTTACATGTATCGCTATATCTTGCATATATTACCATGTATTAAAGAATAACTAACTGCGATTATCATAAGTATTATTTATTAAAGTCAAAGCCAAAGTCAAGTACCTTGGCTTCAGGTCACATACAAGTTATTGAGTTAAAGATTCTATTGTTTACAATGTTTACTGTGCAAATAATAATTATTATTATATTGTACGTCTTGTAAAAATATGTTATTGAAATTTGTAAAGCAAATATAATAGAATGTAAGATCTGGGGTTCAAATTTCAGTTTCGTCAATCTTTATCTAAATAAAAATAATCGTTATAAGCTGTAGACATAGGCGTCGATTCTGGGGGTGCTCCGGGGTTCGAGTACCCGACAGGATTACACGACGAAGTTATTTTCTGTTTTAAAATATAATAAATTTACCTGAAAAATTGTTGTTTTACTCTTTGAAGTCCTATATAATTTCATATTTGTTTTTTTCTCCAGTTCAAGATGTTTTCTTATATACAGGTATTCATTTTAAATGGCCCACCATGAACTTAACAAATACGAAGTTAGTTAAATTAGCAAAAAAACTGTTAAAATGACCGAATCAAAATTTGATTTCTAGCCATATATGGTTCTCAATATATGGAACCCAATTTTCTTTGGAATCTACATAAAAATACAAATCCAATGATATGTTTCAAATTAATTATTATCTGAAAAATATAATCTCTATATTGACATTGTCTGAAAAACTTGTACCTGAAAATAGCACTCGCTATGAAAAAATAAAAATCAAAAGTCAAAATCTGCGTTCTTTTCACTCTAATTTTATCTTTAAATCAAAAAATCCAGTCAGAAGAACGCAGATGCGTTTATATTTATCTTTTCATAGTAACTGTTATTTTCATGTAAAAAATGTATACAAACTTATTGCCAAAAAAAAATTTGGTTAATACTATATAAAAAATGTACAAACATCTATCAAACATAATTATAAAAGATCGAAAATCAGTACATTCAGTACAGTAGGTAAAAATTCAATACAAAGTATATTACAATTTGTTTATCAGTACAAGGTCTGAAAATCGGTATGAATTGTCACTCTAATATAAATATATAATGTTATCTGTTATAAAGCATATCTGCCACATCCAGCAATGGGTAATAAGTCATTTATTTTCTTGATTTATATTGAATTTTCTTTATGCAAAATATGTAATTTAATCAAAACAATTCAATTTAGTTTACTTTATATTCTAGTTACTTTTAGGGAATATATTATTGTAGGTCACCTGTACGGTATTTTTTAAGCTGGTACTAAACATTTTAACAAATGACATGTGTTTCTGTTGTATTATTAAACAAATGTGTTTGTGTTGTAAAATTAACAAAAATAGTGCAGGAAAAAGACTATAATAAAATCAAAATTATTCGCTTCAGAGAAATGGTAAAAAATTTATAAGATCATGTTTGCTGGCTAAATAAAATTCGTAATGTAAATGTAACATCAGATACACCTATATGTAAAATGTAACAATTTGATGAAAATTTATAATAAAAAACTAAATATAGAATATCATGAATTAGTACTCATTAGTTGGTGTGTTTTATAACAATAATGATAAAAATAATAATGTACATATTTGTAAAAAAAAACAATCTTTGTTTTTCTAAAAAATGCATCTTTGAAATTTACTAACCGCAATATAATTTTGTGTTCTTGATTCCGATTTTTTAAATTACAAATGTTATGTGTTGCTTTTTGAAATACAATATATTGAACTGAATTACACTTGTTGTTTTTTGAATGAAGTATGTGACCAAATTTTGATTTTTACGTATATGATACTTAATGATAAAAATACCCGTTTTTTAAAAATTTAAATCGACTCATTTGTTGTTTACGAGACAATATTAAAAATTTGGGGAAGGGATATTGTGACATCAACGTAGTAGAATCATGAAAGAAGACAGATAGACTGGGAGCGAAAGAGACAGTCTATCTATCTTTTTCCACGATCTTACCATACTGGCGTCATATACCCCTTCTCCAAAATATTAAATTGCTAATAACTGTATTATTGCAAAGTAAAGTTTAGTTTTTATTATTATAATAATGAGTTATAATATATACAGGGTGGTGACTCTTTTGGTAATAAGTCACTAGTGATGTAAGATATTTACCTAACTAGTGTGTTATGTTGTTACGAAGTACTTTATTAAAAAATACTATTAGTTATAGCGTTCTTATTAAGCAGTCTTGGACAAATAAATAAACAATACCACGATAGATACCTATTCATTTATCACTTCAAAATTAATATGAACCCCTTTCTATTATATTCTCATTTCCAAATTAATTTTTGGATTGTACCCTTTTATACATATCCGCAAGTGGATTTACGAGTAGTATTTAGTGGCTGTCCCTAAATCTTCTAATACCGGAACAATTGTTGTGTATTAGTGGCACGTGTATGTCATAGGACAACAATGGTCACGTGTCCATTGTCACAACACCCACACACACGTGCAGACATGCTACATAAACCTCCAAACATGCCCATCGGATATTGATAGCAACAGTAACAACAAGTACAACGAGAAAGGGACATATGTGAAATGTGATTGATGAAAATATAACATACACCCTATATTTTTATTTGAATATAGGGATTTAACATTTAAAATCATATTTTCCTAATTTCCTGCTTTCCTAATTATTTTAAGTAAAAGAACTTTAAATAATAGTTGTAGAGTATAAAATTCTGCATCTGAATCAATACGCGAAATTAATTTTAGGTGCATTGTAAGCTCAGATATTAGGTATGAAAATGATCTAAATTTAAAATAGCGGTAGCCATGGAATTGAACCAAAAATGAACAAATGTTTAACGGTTTATCTGTTAAGTCAGTGTGTTACTTTATGTTTATTATTATTTATAATTACGGTTGATGTGAACAATATGATGTTAATTAAGTTCAACTTGTCGATGTCCTATTTCACCTTCAATCTTGATGAAATTTGGCAAAAAGTTCCTACTAAGCATGACAAATATGGAAAAAATATAAAATCTGTATTTATTTGTTTTTAAAGTTATTCAATACAAAAGGTGTCTACGCACACTTTCATCTAACCTAACTTAATCTAACTCAACTTGACCCAACCTAATCTAACGTAACCTAACCCAACCTAACCTAATAAAATCTAACCCAAAGTAACTTAATCTAACCTAACTCAACTTATATATTAGGTTGAGTTAGGTTAAGTTAGACTAGCTGAGGTTTTATGGGTCGCGTGCACGTGACGTCACGGCCATTTAAAGATGTCTGCCTGGTGTACCAACATGCCATTGTACACCACGCAGAAATAGCCAAAAATGCCTCAATTCTGTGTTGTTGTGGGATGTTCAAAAAAAAGTGGAATTGGGGATGGAATATATTTTTATAGGTTTCCCTTAGAAAAAGATAATAGAGGTAGGATTATTCCTTTGGCGGTAGAAAGACGGAAAAAGTGGACAACTGCGGTTAAGAGACAACACTTAACAGAATATAAAATAAAATACGGCAGAATATGTTCGAGACATTTTATTAAAGGTATTTTGTTGTCCCTAATACCTTAATTCTTTGAATACAAACAAATATAAATTAGTATTTCAGTATTTGGCATTCTCATAAAGTACCTAACGAAATTATGACAAATATAGGTAGAAAGTTTGCCCGGTGATTCGAAATAAATTATTATATATATTTTTGTTTATACTAAGTGACAAAAAATATTATTGAAATATGATTTATATAAAACCCATATTTTTATTAATTTTAAATAGGTACTTGTGTTGTGATAAATGTTATCGTAACCAAATATGCTTAAAAATTATTGCAAAATTCAAGGGAAACCAGCTGATTTAGATGATAAAAACAATCCCGATTGGATACCATCGTTAAATATGGGCCATGCAAAAGCATGTTATAATGCAAATAAAAGTTTACAGCGTTATAACAGATTAACAGATCGACATGTTAAGGTTTGAAAGTTTTATTAACAAAAATATGTCGTAATTATCATTTAGTTATAAACATACATATCACTGAGTTGAATAGAATAGTAGTAGTATATGTCATGTAAATAACTTTTACTAATGCATTTATCATATATCATTCAGTCATTACTAAAGTTACTAATAATTAGTAAATGTTCTTCCTTTTATAAAAAATGTATTTATTTTGGTAAATGATTTTATTATATACATGAAAATAACAAATTTATTCAATTATAGAAACAAGCTGTAAGTTCTTCCATGGAGCCTGTTTCTGTAAATGAGGAACAGGCTATTGCTAACATTGCTAGCACTAGTTCTTACACTAACGAAACATTACCTCACACTGAAACTGATCATGAAAATTCTACAAATGTGACAGATTTGAAAAATGAAATAATATCTTTGAAAAATCTCTCCAAAACTCTATAACACAAAAAACAGCTTGTTGCACAATGGAAACGAAGCGAGTGAAATGGTTTGTTGGTCCACCAGGCAGGCGGGTTGCCTACTTCGAGTCACGTGCTGCACGCGACCCATTAGGTTAGCTTAGGTTGGGTTAGGTTAGGTTCGATTAGGTTAGGGTAGATTAGGTTGAGTTGGGTTAGATTAGGATAGATTAGCTTAGGTTAGGTTAGGTTAGGTTACGTACATGTGTATACAGACCTTTTGTATTAAATAGCTTTAAAAACAAATAAATACGATTTCAAAATCAACCGATTCTGACCACCATTTTTTATTATTTTTCCCATATTTGTCATTCTTAGTACGAACTTTTTGCCAAATATCTTTAAAATCGGCGGTAAAATAGTACATCAATGGTGTCCTAAATTAATTTGAATTTTAAAAATAAAAACTTGACAGGTAAACCGTAACACTTGATAATCTTTGTATCAATTCCATGGCTGTCTATTTTTGAGGGGTTTTACGTTAATTTCATACCTAATATCTGAGGGTACAAGGAACGAAAAATTACTTTTTTTTATTGGCTCAGATACATAATTTTATGTTCTGCAACTTTTATCTTAATTTTTTTACCTAAAGTAATTAGGGAAACAAAAAATTTAAAATATATTTTTACTTGTTATATCCTTATGTTGGGATGTTTAAGTCTGTATGTTGTTTTTAAAGTTAATATTAAAAAACAATATAAATATACCTATGTCAAATAAATGAAGGGGCTACAGAAATTTAAGTATTGAAAAAAAACATGAATTATAAAAGAAAATACAAATATATTTTTGGATAGATACGCTATAGATGGTAAATTTAAAAGAAAAATCCATTACAAAATTTTCTTGCGAAAAGTATAATTAATACATTTTTTTTTGTTACAGGATATCAAGGATCAAAAGTCACAAACATTCCAGTAGGTGAGTTCATATTCCAATATTTATTTTTATATATGAAAAAAAAAACAAAAATACACGTTATATAAATTTCTATTTAATTGAATCCTTCATATGTTTTGCTTTTACGGTTATGAATACTTCCTGTATGAAGTGAGCCATGTTCTAACCGCAACGTACATTTAGAACCCTTGGTCAATAGTCCCTGTCCCTTTTGGTTACACTTAGGGTAGCGCATTGTTAGGGAACAATGGGTTTGTTGGGGCACTTGTGGTCAAATAATTCTTCTGGGATTACTTCGGGTAGAATAATATGTTAGTAATGAAAAATAAGTAATTCTTATTTATTAGAAAATTAAATTGAAATGTATACCAATTTTTGTTCATATGATACCAAAAAAGCAATATATTATTCGTATGAATTAGAAGAGATATTTGAAAATTATTTAAACAGCTTTCTAATTAATGCTGTTACCACCTAGAAAAAATCTTATGTAGATATCAAGACACTAGATTTCTTCAAGACTCTACTTTAAGGATAGATAATTCTTCTGCAGCGTCCTTTTTCTATTTTGCAATCATTGTTTTAGACCGGATGGAACAAATTTCACATGACATATTTATATTTTGAAAATTTAAAATTTTTAATTAATTTAGAGTCCTAAAAATTGTCTAGAATTTTCCAGTCTTGATCAGGATCAGGAATAATAAAGTCATCTCTTGTCATGAAATTTAGAGTCTAGAATGTCTAGATCTAGACGGCAACACTATTTCTATTTATGTATTTTAAATCTAGATTAAGGTATTCCAATAATAGGTAATGCATTTTAGATGTAATTAATTTGTTACTTGAAAGGAAAATAAATATTACAGGATTATATAGAGAAATACAAACAGTTACCGAAAATTTTCTTTAGAGACAGGGTTGGCCTGATTTAAATCAACTGATTTTTTAAATAAAAATCATTGATTTTTATCAAAGATAAAAAAATACAAATTATAAATTAATTTAATTATTTGCCACAAAAATATTAATAAAAACTAAAATATGTTCTGTACATAATAATATCTTAAAATTAAATGATATTTTATTACTTTAATTATCATAAAAACAGAAGAAAAATATGAGTATTTAAATGTGTAACTAACATTAAAAATTCTTTGTTACTCTTCCTAGTTTTATTCAGGTGAATCATTTTGGTTTTATTACAGATTTCGTTTTGTTTATGAATTAAAATATTGCTTTGAAAACAATTAAAAAAAGTGCAATATCAATAGATATCTTTAAAAATTAAATATTAAAAAAAAATCATAATTTTGCCAACCCAGTTTAGAGGTACTTGCTAGAAAAAAAAAATTATACGAAGTTTATTATTATGTTTACTTGTATATTAGGAATGTTTTCATATTTTATTTTTACATTTGCAAATAAAATTATATTCTTATCAAAATAATGAAAACACAAATACCTAATACATAAACGTATGAAATTATTATTTTAAAATATACATTATCCCATACAAACATTGTCCGGTAAAGAGAAACAAAACAACCTTCAATCCATAATAATCTGCATTATCGACATATCCCCTCCCTGGTCCCAGCCAATCAGAACTCATCTCCGCTGCATTGTGGGCGGGGCCTAGGCACCTTGTGGAAACCACGCCCCAAACAACTGAGCGCGGTAAGGCATAGGCAACTTGACGGCTGCCAATGTCAAGCGATAAAACAAGTGATAATGTTGCGGTGACATTATTTATTTGAAATTGTTTTGATGTTGGTGTAATTGGTATAATTAACGCCAAGATTTCAGATGGAAATAAATTATAGGTTAATTGTTGGCGACCGTGTTTTTTCGGTTAGAAATTGTCGGAAAAATGAGTCAATGAAATAATTGTTTTATTAGCAGAATTTTATTCATAATGAAAAAATTGGAATGACGGTATTATAAACGGTGTAAATATTAATATTCACTACATATATTGACTATATGTTTGACACAAATTGTTACTCAAATTGTCTAAAAAATTAGTCACTTGTACAAATCTAAGTTAGAATTCGGATTCTTATTGCTTTTTTTTTAATTCCAATTCACTGGTTCAGTTTACTTCATCTACTAAATGTACTGATTATTTTGCTGTACTTTTGAGGAGTGTAAAAAATGGAGAAATTACAAATTTATAATATGGAAATCAACATTATTTATGTTTTGAAATTATCATCGAAGTAAATAAACGAAATAATAATAACAAAATAAAATTAAATTATAACCGCAACATAGGTACGCTAAAGTGATCAAACATTTCATTTGTAACGAATAAATGAATTAAACTGATCTAACTGATCTGACTGGCAAACGAAAATACCACTGCTTAAAGAAGACAAGTAAATTTTTATGTATGGTTTTATAATTAGCAATAGTAAATAGTGTTTCACAAGAGTCTTGTATTTTTCTTGATCTCAAGAACCAAATGCATGACAAGAACAAGACAAGAGCTATCCATTTCAAAACAAGACAAGGCAAGAAATTGTCTTGCAAGAATCATGCAAGAATAGGAAAATTTTCTTCAATTCTTGTACTTTCTCATTTTTATTACTAATTTCAAATCTAGATTTATTACTACTTATGAATAAATAAGTACCTACAAAAATAGGTATTTATTAAAAAAACAAATATAATTTTTTTAACATTTGTATGTAAATTGTGTCCATTAAATTATTTTCACGGTACTCATTTCGAAACATCTTATTCGTACTGTAAAAACTCCTTTACCGGACTTATAACGTAAATTACAATTCCGGCCTATGACAAAACATTCCCTTGCAGTTCAATGTTTTCTATAAGTGAAATTAAAAATTATATTTATTTCATATTGAATTTAAACCAGTCAAAAAAATAAAATAGGAAAAATGTTTCCGGACTCCTGTTATTACTGGCCTTCAAGATTCATCCCGCTTTTCCACCATCGTCCGGGAATATATCATTTTTCGTACTAGATAAACAATATACTATTCTATGTATCGGACTTTCGGCTTTAATGGACACTTCTCATTAACATTTGTCTGTTATATTGAAGTTCTAATGTATTATAGTTTCTTATTTAAACTCATTAAATTAATTACATACTTTTTACTTAATTAAAATAAGATAAAAGGTCTTTCTAATGCATAGTATACATAATTCTAAGAATAGAAGATGTTCCTAGTATTATACATAGCGTAGTCCCTATACTAGCTCTTTTAATAAAATTACTAACATTCCTCATGTGTAGATATTAGAGTGGATTAAACTGACAAAAAACGTAATGAACTTTTTATTGGTGCAGTTACTGTTTATGAATTCTGAAAAAGCCGAACATGTAAGCTCAGTGCTTCTCATCAGATAATCTTCCATCTCGTAACACTAATGACGCTGTTATCTGGGCATCTGTGCGGTATTCATAGTGCGGGTTACATTACGCTGTGTCTGCATCGAGCAACAAGACTCACTCCGGGAACGGATATAATTAAACAATCATACATCATCAGCGTAACAACGCGTTTCCTCCACAATCCGCTACTCAACGGAACCGCTGGGAAACTCCAAACCACGGGGGAGATGTGTCCCCCCCCCCATGGGGGAAGCTGTGAAAATAATAAAGCTGAATGGAGAAATTCTAATTGTTAATATTCGAGTATGTATAGTATATTTTTAATAGGGTACAGGTGGCTGTTGTTTAATTAGAGCATCTCAAGTGCAGTGTGAAATTTGGGGTTTAAATCCCAAATTGTATTGGCAGGTTGACAACCTACATGACTTAAATCAAGAAAGAAACATCTCACATGTAGGTTGCGAAATTAATAAAGTTATATGGAGAAATCCAAATTGTTAATATTCTAGTATGTTGTATATTTTTTAGTAGGGTACAGGGGACTGTTGTTTAATCAGAGCATTTTCAGTGGAGTGTGAGATTTGGGGTTCAAATCCGCAATTGTAGTGATAGGTTGATTGACAATCTATACAACTTAAATCCAGAAAGAAATACATCACATAATGTGGGTTCCAGACAAGTGTTGTTTTTGTCATTGCCATTTTACGGCGATCACCATAAATCAGACTATATTATATTTCCAGGAGTTGATTCTTACATTACCAATTTCTGCCGGAACGATGAATTATTAAACTTTTAACATCTTTGCCGTAAACGCATAGCATAGGTGAAAATTTATTCGAAATCTCATTATCCTATACGTGTTACTGGGGAATATACCTATACCGGGAGTTTATTTTATCAGTAAAGAGTAAACACAGAATAGTTTCATTACATAGTTATAGAATGATAGCAATATATTGAAGCGTTTATTTTATGAGTAAACATAGGGAATATTTGCCAAATTGTTAATATTCGAGTATATAGTATTTTTTTTAGTTGGGTGCGGGCGACTGATGTTTAATTAGAGCATCTCGAATGGAGTGTGAGGTTTGGGGTTCAAATATCAAATACCAAATTCTATTGACAGGTTGACAACCTACACCACTTAAATCAAGAAAGAAATACCTCACATAACCTGGGTCCTAGATAAATTTCATCTTTGTTTGTCATAGGCATTTTACGGCGATCACAATAAATAAAAAATATATTTCCAGCAGTTGATCCACACGTCATCAATTTCTGCTGCAAGAATTATTAAACTTTTATCTGGCTTCTTTGTCGTATACGCATGGCATAGATGAGATTTTTATTGGCTATCTCATTATCATACGTCTTACAGCGGGGTATAGGTATATGCTACCAACGACAAAAATGAAATTGGAAAATTAGTGTAATCCCGCTAACGGATATTTCCAAACATTTAAAAAACTGGAATATATTATTCCTATCATTGATAAGTGATTTTGGCTTGGACGGTTTGTGCTTCATTGCTCTGCCAAATATATGTTTTAGATTTACCAATATAAAATTTAGGTTTGATAATGCTTCGATGGTACAAAATATATAAAATCATTAAGTGTTCTACTGGTATTGTCTCGATTTCCAGTATCATCCTCAACCCTTAAGGAGCAATCAATGCACTTAATATTTAAATAATTACAAATATAGTTCCCGTAAAAATGAGGTCCATAGTCTAACAAAAATTACAAATTACCAAATTCTATTTTCTTTCTTCTCTAAGTTAGGAAAATGGATTCGCTGTTTGACTGGTGTTAGTGTGTTGTTGAAGTGTTTCCATTAGAGCTGGTTACGTAGCTGAGCGTGGGCCAGTAGGTCGTTGTGTATGTAAAGGGCCCGACTCTTGTCATTTGCCGACGCCGCCCTGTCATTTCGCGAGCCTCGGTTCTCACGTCCATTACGCCAAGACGTCACGACGTAGGCTGTGCTTCTCTAACGCTGTTTATCTAACCAGATGACCGTATGACCAATCGTTTAAAACCACATTAGCCATGGGAAACCGTCAATACCATTACATAATGTATGTAACAACAGTTTTTGGCAAAATTTCGTTGTCTGTGAATTAATTCACTTATAATCTAATTGTCATTGAGAACGAACGTTTAATATTGTTTAAATTTTAATATGTCGTATCATATTTGTTAAATATTTACGTAATTTGGTCGTAGAAACTTAGATACTTGAAAAAGTGAGTACAATTTAAATGGACGGGTATCTAAATCTGAAATAGTAAATATATTTAGAGGACAAAATATTATTATAGTTTCGACTATTCATGAATCTAGAAGTGAATATGAGGAAGGTATACCATTTGTAAATCTTCCAGAAAGTCAAATGCCCAGTCAAATCGGTTGGTAGAATGTGTAAAAACCAATTACACATCTGAGGGGTGAGGTGATAGCTGCAAACATTTATACAGAGAAATGCCTTCCAAAATTGATCGATTTTATTAACACCCTGCACCATAAAGATGAAATTATCTTACGGCTGGATATAGTATCTTAGCACTAAGTTAGAACAAGCCTTGAATGATTAACTAAATCTCTCAAAGTATCTTTTGTACCAAAAAATGATAATCTAAATGTTCTCCAGGCAAGACCCAATGAAGAGTTTTGGTCATTATTAAGTAGAAATGTTTATTTTAAGGATTACGAAGCCCAAAATGAAGAACAGTCACGACGCTGATTATTGAAAAAAAAATCGGGAATTAGACTATCTTATCGTCCAAGACATGATGCGACATCAAAAATTGTGTGTCATTTATTTTTAAAATAGTTGCTAAATAAATAATAAGAATATTACAAATTACTTCTATATTTTCCAATTTCATCATAAACATTTTCCAACTACTTTTGTTACATACGTTAACCACTCATGTGATGGAAGCTTCTTGACTTGACTTATGGTATAAGAAAAACGATACTGCAAATTTTTTTTTAAATTTAATTTATATTTAATAATTTTGGCCCCAATTGGGTCATCATCAGTAGATGATTAATAATAAATAAAATAAAATATATAATATAAAAACAGTTTGTAACACACTAAACATTTCTTTGAAGTGAAGTGAATTTGTTTTGGTACAAAATTAATTTGATATTTGATTATTTTTATTTTACCATAAATTCAAAATAACACTCACAAACTGTCATTTGATATTTGATATTAACTTAACAACTTAACATATAAACGTCAGTTTAATGCTTTCTCGTGATTGGCTGGATTTGGAATTTAGAATATATTCCAAAACTAAATTATAAATTTCTAAATTTGAAAATTAGTCATAAACCACCACATTTCTTTTGAGTGTATTTATATTTTAAAATCTAAGTCATAAATTTAAAATTTCAGTTGTAGAAAAAATTTAATAAAATGTAATAAAACTCCACAAAAACACACTTCAACACTTGTACAAATACCGATTATTTATAAACGAAATATTTATGCGTTCTCCTTGTTGCAGTAAATCTTCATATGATGGTTTTTATGGGTGGGGTGACGAAATAATTCAGGTATAATTGAGTGCGTTGGTGAGCCGTGGTTTAGCAGACTGCGTATGTAAATGATAGAAAGAGGTGTCGATAAGTTATAGCCCGATTATCCCAGGCGGCCGATCCCCCGCGATGCGCGACTGTTCCGAGCCCGCACCACAGAAATATTATCCTCCAAGCACCACTAGTTATACATATTCCACTTTGTTGTTTTTCCAACTATAAACTTCTATACTTAAATTATTCCAACATATTTATATTTTTATTTATTTAAATTTATTGTAATAATATTTGCGCGGGGTCATAATTTAAAATTTAATTAATTTTTACAATTATAAATGTTAAAATGTTTTAAAAAATTTGAAAACCAAAATTGGAATAATTAATTTGTACTCAATAAATATTTTTTCTATATTAGCCAGTCAACCTAGCTTTACTAAATTCATATATAATTTTTTTCATACCTATATTTGGGCTGTAATTTTAAATTCGTAAATTGTAGTATCGTAGTATCTTTCCAAAATTAAAGTATTTTACTTCGCTAGTAGAATGGGTAAAAAATGTATGCACACTAGGCTGTTTTGATATAACTTCGTAATTTAATGCATATGAATACAAAAAATTATTTGACAGTTAGACAACAAATAAAAACAATATACTAAGGTAGAATCTCAATTTATCATATGAAATATCACTTGCAACTAGAATTTTACTAGAAATTTTTGTCGTTATGGTCAAGGCTAATTGTTGTGACGAAAATCGAAACGAGTGACGATTTTTCACAGCAACAAGCAGGAGTGAGTCAGGTAAAAATTGCAAGTAAAATTCTCGTTCGAAAAATATATATGTATGTATATATATTTTCAATTATTTACTTGTCACAATTTTGACGGACGTTGTATCTAAGCAATGCCTATTTAGTTCTGTAAATTCTGCTGCAATTGCCAGTATCTGATAATTGTCAGAGAGATTGGAATCTGATTAGGTCAATTCACCAAAATATTGTGATTTCATTGGATGACAAATTATGAGTGGAATTGTCAGTAGAAGAAATTAGAACTATCTGAAATAAAGAAAGTACAGGTCGGCAAAAATGTTACTTTTCAGACAATAGGAAATGTAGGAAAATAATATAATCTATGAAATTAATTTCATTGTCTAAGCACCTCTTAAAAATGACCTAAGAGGAGCCGAAATCGGTTGAGATCGACACCATTTAGATCTATTAGATCCTTGGGCAAATCAACGTGTGTATTTATATACTTTTAATGACCAAAGAAGTTCGGTCCATTTAATATAAAAAGCGCTTTTGTACAGATTAGATGACATGATGTAACACGAAATTCTTATCCAAAAGAGGTTAAATAAAATTTTTAAATAAATTTAACTGCATTCCAGTACTTTATTTTATTTTCCTACAAATTACTTAGTCAAGTTGCTTCCATCACTCAATAAGAAATATGGTTCATAATTTAATTTAAAAGATAGAACTGCTAGAAAGAAATCAATTAAGAAATATAGGAAATGATGCTTGCAGTTTCATGAAACTGCAAATACAATAACTTGACCAGCTCTTTAAATATTATTTACATGAACTATTATTGCTCAACTTGTAATTAAAAATACGAGTAAAGTTTTCTTCCTTCTTTTACATATTATAACACATTATACATATTATTATTTTTCTTGTGAAATTTTATTCCCTTTCATATTTAATTTATAGTTAACATTAGACAAAGAATCCCTGTTTAGTAATGCTGTTGAGTACCCTGTATAAAAATGATGATTGAAGTTTTCGTAACCGGTACAATTGGCTGTAGCTGATTCCCATAACGCCGTGGCGAGATACGGGTAGAGTCTCGTTCTTATTGTAGAAGCGCTAGTTATATCCCATCATCATAATCACGCAATTATAGCGCGGGGCAGGAATAGTAGCAGTTCGTCAATCAATGGCGGCGCGGACTGCCTTCCCATCGGACATCTAGCCTCCCATTACACCAAATTATCTTCTTCTATATCCTACACATATCTCTATAAATACACACCAATCTATACAATACATAAATAGCTATGTACAAGTTTTTTTATGTTTCAACTTGTTCATTTTTTAATTGGTTAACAACAGAAAAATTGTAGAAAGATATATATATATATATATATATATATATATATATATATATATATATATATACATTTTTAATATCGGCAGGATTTAAAAATAACACTCTTATTGTTCAAGACATGGATTAATAGACAATTGAAAACTATATCTAATTCCATATCATTTGTTTGTATGTTTTTTGTTAATTTTTTAATTGGTTATAAGAACAGAAAAATTGTAGAAAGATACATACATTTATAATATCGGATTTTAAAATAACGCTCTTTATTGTTGAACACAAGATTGAAGTCTATATCTAATTCCATATCATTTGTATGTTTATTAACCCTACTAAGGTCATGGTCTTTGAATTATATACATAATTGAAAGTATATTAAAAGGGTGTAGTCACAAACTCCATATAAATTTCAGATCCTTCAAATCAACTTTTGTATTTGTATTTTTTATGACTATGGACGTCCGGTCGATTTAACGCAGATTTAATAAAAGAATTTATTAAGAAGTGTCTTTTGTAGAGTACATGATAATGTAATATGAAATTCTTATGTGTATTCTAATTCGAATTGAGTGAATATGAATTCGGGGATTAAATCCCAGCATTGCCAACCCAAATAAAATCCAAATAAACTGTGGATTTCATGTTAAGCTATAACGTGACAATCTATATAATTAAATAAAAGGAACAAATAATATTTTCATCTTGATTTCATCTCCTCCATATACAATGAGTATTTTTAACATGAATTTCATATCCGACCTGATACGTAAAATAAAAAATCCGATGTGTCCAACACATTACCTTACCACTGTAGTAATATAGTAAAAGTTTTTCAGTACATTCAATTTGTAGTTTTAAAATTAGTTTGTTATTGAAATTAAGAATATTTTCAATTCATTTCAAACATAAAATTTCCTTCATAAAATTTGTATGACCAAAAAACAGCTATTTTTTGACTTACATTGATTCACGCTTCACGCATGCAAATATATTCCTTATATATTTCTTCCAGATTTTTAAATTTTACAATAAAACTACTTCATATTTACTTATTTTATCTTTTAAATTTACTTATATTAAATTTGACGATATATGTTAAATTTTGTGAACATTTGAATAACTCATGTTTTATATATTTTTTCTATTTAGCTAAAAGTTACATATAAACGTTATTTGCGAAAAAATGGTATTGAGAGGTATTTTTAGGAAAAAAGTTTCAAGTAAAGTACTACTTCTGGTTAACCAATTGAAGTCAAAATCTAATCAGCTCATCATATTTGAATATAACTCTCAAATACAAATACCAAGTATGGTATTTTTTACATGTATCATATTGGAGTTATCGTGGACGAAAAATAACCACGATAAAAATAGCAAACTCGTATTCCAGGCACCGTAATTCGTGCTCATATGTTGAAAACTAACACTGGAGAAATTTGACCCGAAACAATGTCTCCCTTATCTATACATTGATAAACGGGAGGTAAAAACATTCAGGTCCTTTTGCCTTACAAAATTTCGATTTGTAATTGATATTTAATAAGAGCAATAGTAATTTGTAGTTGTTACGAGTTATGGATTCCTTCAGATTTATAATTGTTAGAAAATAAAAGGTGACTACATCTTCAACCTACAACAAGATAAGGGGTGGGATTCTATAACTCATAAGAACTACAAATAGCAACTGCTCTTGTTAAAATATCAATTACAAACGTCAAATGTCACCATAGCTGAAATTCAAATTTGCAATGAATTTAAGACATTCCTATATCAGTCTCGACTGGTAGAGTGTTCTTAATATATTTATGAGTACCTATATGTAAGTAGGTATGAACCATAAATAACTATTACTGGTATAGACTAGCAAGTATACTTTGTAGCTGATATTTGCAATTGATATCATAACATGTCCAAATGATAACAACTGAAGTTATGGAATCCCATTCCATATTTGCTGAGACTTCACTTGTTACGTCAATCAATACATAAATATTTTCATGAGTTGTCAATATTTTTGATCTTTTCTATTAAATACATAACTTATTGCATCTCTTTCATTCAGTTCTTATATACAATAATAATTTGAACAGTAATATTTATAAGTTTATAAGCAATAACTCCCAATAAGAATAAAACATTTTTTGGTTGGCCTTTTCATCACTTATTTATCGTACACAAAAGGAATGTGATCGGATTGGAAATTATTGGATCGGATCTATATGATCCATAAATATCTGTGGGGGCTGTGCTGGGCGATAATTCATTTAGCGGGGGCTCTGGCGAGTCCGGCGCAGCCCCGACAGTTCCAGTCTGTCGCCGCGGGGACCCCGCCGGCTCGCGGGCAGCAGGAATGTGAAGCCACACTACCGACCTGTAATTAACACGACCAACACACTTTCCACGCATCCACAATGTTACCCAAATGTTTTCCCTACAAATTTACAAAAAGTGTTATATGAAGTGGTGGAATTAACGGAAAATAAGAAGCACCAAAACAAAGGACTCAAGAAGGAAATATTTGTTAAATTTTATTATACCGGTGTCCCAGCTCGACCGACACATGGGAGTTTTACATAGGAAATCAGTCAATTATGAATAGTATCTCCCCAGTGCAAGATATTAACTTGAAATTTTGTATGCTTATTGGGTAATATTATTTCTATGGATTACAGTTATTTGAAATATGTAATTTCGTCTGCAAGACGAGATTTATTAAATTATAAAATCTAACATTTTCGTTCAAAATCAGTCAGCCATGGAAATAAAAGAAAATATCTATGTAACAGTTCTAACAGTTAATCACATGCCATTGTAGATATTTATATTTTTGTAATATTGGTATATTATTTAACAAAAAGAAACTAAATTCAACTTAAATAATATTAAAATACAGGGAATAAGAATTAAAATTAAACTACCAGATAAATATTTTCTTTTATTTCCATGTCTGTCTGATTTTGAACGAAAATATTAGATTTTAAATTTAATAAATCTCGCCCTGCAGACGAAATTGCATATTTCAAATAAGTGTGATTCATAGAATTAATATTCTCTGATTAGTATAAAAAATGTCAAGTTAATATCTTGCACTGGGGAGATACTATTCATAATTAACTGATTTCCCATGTAAAACTCCCATGTGTCGATCGAGCTGGGACTCCCGGTATAAAGCCTGAATTATCCTCATATGGGCATATGAAATAGAGGTGCGTTAAAAAATCAAATTAAAATATCACTATTACATGAGAAATGTAACCATTTTTATTTAAAGTGCTACTAGGGACTATGCTATGCATACAAACACAAGATGTTCATTGTCATGTATGATGCTATGCATAAAAAAGACCTTTTATCTTATTTTAATTAAGTAAAAAGTATATAATAAATTTAATGAGTTTGCTGATGACGTGGATTCACTTTAGATAACTACATTAAGAAACTGTAATACAGTAGAACTTCAACTTCAGGAGATGTCCCTTAAAATAGTATAATGTAAGAAAGTGACATATATTCCCGAATGGTGGTGGAAATTGTCAGACGAACCGTAGGCAAGGACAGTAACACCAGGAGTCCGGGAAATCACTTTTCCTACGTGGTCAAATAATTTTGACAAATTAATATGGTAAAAATGTTACTGTACAGAATTGTCAAAATAACATGGGACAATTGTGATTTCATATCAAACCATACAGATCACGAAAACATTACTCACAAGAAAACTTTATAAAATAATATTTATTAATAATGTGTAACCGGTAAAGTATTGAACAAGCCACGGATGTTATGAATCTTACCAGGACTTAGATGTCTTAAAATCGAATTGACATCTGCGTCGGTTATGATACTTATAACTATCCTAGGTATGTTAATAGCTATAATGGTTCTATAAAATGTAAATGTCTACGCTTTATTGAAAATGTTCTGTGGTATGTTAATAATACGGATTTAAAAATTAAATATATTAGAGAATTAATGTAAATATACTAAACTAGATATCAAAATAGTTTGCATAATCATGTTAGTAATTTAGCATGAAACCAAATTGTCTAAAAAGTCTCAAATTTAAAAGAGGACATTTTCCAAACATGTAGCTAATGTGGGGAGTGCACCACAGGTGCAGCTATTATTGAAAAATTACTAGGTATAAATAATAAACAATTCTGTTTATCATTTCAGTAATGTTAAAGAGTTGTCTTGTTTTTAGCTAATATGTATTTTCTTGTAATTTATTTCTTTATAGTACTTTGTTTTTACACAACTCGCTGTGTACGTCTAATATTTTATTTACATTTATCAACAATTCTAGGAAAAATAGCTATAAACTGTGGTAAAAACACGAGGCGATAACGTAGCAACAACTATTGTTCGAAGGAATTATCTGTAGAATTCTAGCATATTTACTACAGCGAATGAAATATTCAGTGTTGCCAACGCAAACAAACGCATTCGATGCATTTTTTAAATAAGGCATGCACAACATTGCAATTGTTTTTAATAATGTAATATATTAAATTATTTAGAATCACGAAGGCCGTGACATAGAATGATGGATAATGCTTACTTGATAGAAATTTAACATAAAAATGAAAAATTGTTGTTTTCCTTTCTGATAATGATCGCACTGTTTTACGGTTTTTGTAATTCGAAAAATTGGTTCTGTCTGAATTGGTAATTCGGATACGACTTGTGATTAATGTCAGAACAAAAATCCGGAAATTGGAGCAGATTTTTTACATATTTACCTCATTAGCACAAAATTAAAGTTTAATGAAGTTTTATATAAATTAATTTATGCACAAATTGATGTATATTAATTTTTTCCTGACATATTTAATTAACTACAGTTTTCAAATTAATATTTAGATTGAAGATATTAGAAATATTTATTTATATCATATATATTTTGCATATTTTATACTCTTTTAGTCAAAGTCAACAAACAATTATTATTTGTTTAACTAATGAGTCAGTAATTCATATTTTCAATTCAATTCCGATAAAATGTTCTTTAGCAAAAAGTGAAATTTGCGCTTTTTCATTTTCACGAAATCCTTAGGTACACACTTTTTTGAGGTGCAATTTCGAGAATAAATATCTCAAGAATGAAAAGAGGTAATGAAATTCCGTGTGAAATTTTGAAATTAAAGAACATTAGAATCAAAATTTAAAAATTTCTATTGGCTTCTAGGAAGAAAATCAAAATTACCAGTGTACTGCAAAATTCTATAATATAAAGCTGCAATTATTACCATATAGACATATGCAATACAATTATGAGAATGCGCTACAAAATCAAATTTAAATGTTATACAAAGATTTCAAAATAAATGTCTACGTCTAAATATAAATGCTTCGTGGAATATCACAAATGAATACATTCGGATTTAAAAATTAAAGATATTAAGGGACTAATAGAAACATACTCTACTCGATAAGAAAATATGTAGAGAAATTATGGGAACTGGAATAAATATTAAAGCAAAAATGTGGAACAATAAACGATTTAGAAATAAAGAAATGTATAGGAAATATGGATCAAATAATCTTCTGGTCAGGAGTAAACGAAAAAGAAAATTCAAGAGTAGGAGTAACGAGTATTCAAGACAGTAGAAGAGAAAATCGTGGAAGGACAATTAAGATGGTTCGGCCACCTGAAAAGAATGTCAGAGGACATTATAATCAGGAAAGTGTAAGAAGTAAGAACAACTAACTGGAAGACGAGAGGCAGGCCTAGAAAAACATGGCTAGATGATGTGAAAAATGCGGTAAAAATATGACGAAAGACGCAGAAGATAAAAAAATATTGAAAGGAAGCTGTAGCAGACTAACTCAGGTCCATCCGCCTTACACTAGAAACAGTAGAGAGGCTTCAGTATAAACGTAATGAAGGTATATTTTCTACTTTTAAAGAATGTTAGGTTAATACCCCTTAAATTTGAAACTAACCATTAGCAAGTATCACTTTGTATTATCTTGTTCTTCCTTATTGTTCTACACTTGTACCCGTACATTCGTTTGCATGTACATGTTTCACCAATTGTAGTACAAAGCAGGTAGTGTTTTACCAGGAACAGTTGAGCAATGTCGCGGTGCTCCTCCTATTCGGAGTAGAACATGATCTGGGTTCGCGTGCACCAGCGAGGTTCACGATGCTTGCTACAGAATGCTAATTGATCTATTAGTGCAACACTAGCGGGAAGTGCAGAGCTTAATGCCTGTTATTCCAACATTATGTCTTTTTTACGTAAATGCGTCCAGCGCAATTCACTCCGTCTTACCAGAACCAGAAGATATTAGGAAAGTATATATCTTGAAAGGAATTAGATATTGAAGACTATGGTTTTGTTTAAATTGAAATTTCTTTATTGAAAAGACGACGTTTCGGTTCTGATTGGAACCATCTGCAGGTCTATGTTAACATCAATGTTTGTGAAATTAATGTACAGTTATATGTTTAAAATTTTAACTTTAAACTTATAACTATACATTAATTTCACAAACATTGATGTTAACATAGACCTGAAGATGGTTCCAATCAGAACCGAAACGTCGTCTTTTCAATAAAGAAATTTCAATTTAAACAAAGCCATAGTCTCCAATATCTAATTCCTTTCAAAATATCCAATTGTTGGCTTAACATTATAAAATTTCGAAAGAATATATCGTTGCCAAATAGTCAATTTTTTGTAGAACTACTTATTTTACTTAAGATAACCTTACTGTATGCTAAATCGATAATAATTTGAAATAAGTTTTTCTTTGACTTCTATTGGTACTAAATGTAAAGTCGCAAAGCCAAAAACACTTACTCTTTTTTTTTACTTACGATATTTGTTTTTAAAACGATCACGAAACAAGTATTGTTCTTGTAAGAGATATATGAAAATCATTGTAAAATAATCCGATTGCCTCTTATAAAGTCTTATGGGACTTGCGGTAAAGGTTCCTTTAAGCATGTACGTTTTTATGTTCTAATTATGTAGGTACACTACATTTTTTGCAGTTAAACCTCACGTCATTAATTTCTACTACAAGAATTATTAAACTTTTATCTTGCATCTTTGTCGTATATGCATGACGTAGATAAGATTTTCATTCGCCATCTCTTTATCGTACGTGTTACAGAGGAGTTTATGTTAACTGCGTTTAACCGATGACAAAAATGAAATAGAAACAGGGGTGTAACCGCGGTAATGGATATTTTCAAATATTTAATAAAAAATTAAGTATGTCATTCAAGTTATTAATGTCATTTAAGTAGGTGATTTTGTCGTTGACAATTTGTCCTTCATTGGGTTTTGGTAGTTTGACCGTACGTTTCATCCACTAGTATATTTGTATGTAATACTGTCAGTTTTGACAATTATTGAAATTGAAATAATTAATAACTTCTACCCACTAATCTAACCAATCCTCCGTAAAATGCTGTAATCTTTGGATAAGTTGTTTTCATATATATATCTTATAAGAACTGTAATATCTTACCACAGGTACATAAGCCCTTAAAAAAGACTTAAAGTATTGATCTCGTTTTTTTAAATAATATTTTAATAGAAACTACTATATTTTATTAAAGAAACCTTAGAGAAGGTTGCTGAATATGGTTTTAATTAACACCATCATTAAACATAGTTACCGACTCTATCTAAAGAAGGAGATAAAGACAAGAGGTGAGTACGGACCGCTATATTTAGTGTGTGTATTTAGTGGGTTTGTGAAGGCAGTGGTGGGTAATAACAATGATGTGATGTATTCTTTGATTCGTGGAAGTCCGGAGTTCTGGAGAGCGAGACTGCGCCCCACGACGCGGCTGTCCGTGATTAACAATGTTGCTGGGCTAATTATTGCACCGCAGAAACACAACACAACACACGGGGGCGCACACACAACACGGCCCTTTGTACAGATACCGCTCCTTTCTCACATATCTCAAATCATATAAGATATTCAGATGTTGCATAAAAACAGTTTTAATAATTTTATATGCCAACAATCTTTTACTAGATGTAATAATAATAAAACTTCATCTAGATTCATAAAAAATTGAAGCCACTAATCCAGATTAGTTATACTCCTTGTTAACATCCTGAAATGTCAAACTAACTCCACTCCGAATTCATAAAAGGAATTAAGTATATTATTTAGTTCCAAAGATAACTCCACTAGTTTGATGGAATTAGCATTAACATGATTATCAGCATTTCTAAATGATACATAGGAAGATTTGTACTGTTATTTGACAACCAAGAAGTAAAATACTTTGCGCAAAGCATTCATTGAAGTATGGTTATAATCTAATTTTTTTATTTATATTTTACTTAAATTCATGTTACATGGAACAAAACGTTGAAGTTAGTCTTTTTTATTTTATAATGTAGTAATTAAATATAAGTATTAAATTATTTCAGTTCAAAATGATTGATGATTTTTGACAGTACAGATTAAAATTAGAAAAAAAATACTACATTATAAAATAAAAAATTCTGATATGGACACCACATGACTTCTTTGTACGTTAAATTATACACATACATTTTCTTTTCGATTTATATTACAATTTTTTATATATTTAAACATTTTTCTTTTCGTTTATTCCTTTTTCAACAATAATAGGAGTAAAATTTAACCGGTAAAACATTTGGTTAAACATTTCGACTCAAATTCAGCGGTGTAAGTGTTATGGGATTCAAATCCCAACTTCTCTAATCTTGAAATAAAAATACCACTATGCCTGAGTGGTTCGAAACCCACTATAAGTTGTTGTACTTTTGTAGAGCCTAGGCTGACAACCTACACCACTAAAATGAAAATAAAACTTGTCAAGAAACCAGTATCTTATAGTACTTGTGGTCCTTTTCTATCTACGATTTTATGCTACAGATGATATATTAATAGTTTCAACGTTTTCCCTAAGTAACTTTACAAAACTACTATTTTTTAGAACTCAAATATGGATAAATAAGGTGAAATTGAAATTGAAAATGTAAAAAATTGCTAATATGACATTAAATGAGTCATCTAGGCTATTAAAAGATTAGGTTTTTTTTCTCCATGGAAGAACACTTTTTGAATTCTCTTCTTGTTCAATATGCACATTACGTTCTCTTTCTGTTTTCAATTTATTACCCTCTTGTGTCATTTCGCCCAGGATGCTGTGATATTGACCATTAAACCAACCTATTAAAAGTTTGTCTCTCCTGACATTTGTGATTGTTTCGCGCGGGTGTACTTCCAAGATTCTTTAAGACACTGAAAGGATACAGACTAAGAAAATGAAAACATATCTTGAGGAATCCATGCCCCTCCTCCACAATTAATAAAAGGAAGTTATGATATGCGATATGTAGTACGGTTTAAGGTTATGATTATGGGTTGTTTGATTTGTTCTATTACTGCGGAGTTATAAGATTATTGGAGGCAAATATCAGTACATTATGTGGATATTTGTTGTCATTTGAATATTATGCATAATGCAGAAAAATTGTTTGAAGGAAAACGTGATTTTTCAGTGACGAAGCATTTTAAACAAAAGCACAATTAAATAAAAACTTTGCCCACGTATTGTTTTATTATGAAGAAAACACAATATAATAATGAAAATAATAATATATAATTGTATTTAAATATAAAATAATGGGTAGTCCAGTGGTTTTTCAATTATACTATTAAAATGAAGTAGATTACTCGTAGTTCACTTTAATAGCATAATACAACGAAATTATTTTAGTATCATACATTTATTGCTCTGCGCGCAAAATGACAATTAAATTAAATGTCTTTAGCTCGATTCCGATTTTTATACTGTTTCTTGTAGATCATACAAAATTATTCATGTTCTGTAAAAAAATGAGAATTATCAAATTATAAAGACATAAGCAATCACGCAGTAATAGTTATTTTTATATTTTGCGTTAACAATTGTCCTATTATTATATCGAAAACAGACAAGAAATTTAAGTATATAGGTACATATAATGTCTTTCATTACTCTTGTATATAAAAATCTTGTCTTGATCGCCATTTTCTTGTATATTTCTTGTCTTTTGAGTTAAAACGTAAGGATTCCCCTACTTGAAATGAACATTATAATTAATATTTGTATCACATGCACATTTTTATTTTGTTCAGATAATAACGACCTTAATTATCAAATATATATCTTATAATACAATTATTATTATTAAATGAATGTTATAAAATCAAAAAATAGTTTAGCTGCACTACTTTAAGTATTTTTAGCACATATTTTTGTATTTTTAGGTAAATTAAATCTATATATTAATGTTACTACATTTATAAAATACAAACTTCATTATTTTCCTAATCAATGACATATATTTATAGATAGATTGTTGTAATAAATATATACTGGTATTTCAAATTAACAAAAAAAAGCGAGAATAGAAAAATTGAAGAAAATCTTGCTATTGTCGCAATTTTCTTGCAAGAGAATTTCTTGCCTTGTCTTGCTTTGAAATTTATACCTCTTGTCTTGTCTTGTGAGACATTAATTTAAGGGTATTTAAGAAAAGTCACAAACATTAAGGGCTTGTAATTTTTCTAAAATATAATATAATATTGACTCCGGTTACAGTATAAGCATTAATGGGTAATAAACAGGTATTTATAATTATGTAAGCTGGGGGTTTGTTGGTTTGAAGTTTGGCCAAATCCATGTGAAATAACATAGGCGAGCGCATCCATCCATCTACATAAATTATCAGATTTTTTATCTAAGTTACAGTACAAGCATTTCAGATATTTGCAATAAAGTTAGCACACCCAGTAAAGGGTAATAACAGGTATTTATATTAATGTAAGCTTGGCTTTGCTGATTTGAAGTTTGGCCAAATCCATGTGAAATAACATATAGACGAGCGCTTCCATCCATCTGCATAAATTGTCAGACTTTTTATCTACGGTACAGTATAAGCATTACAGATATCTGTAATACAGTTGAAGAATGATTAGCCGTAGAAAGATCTTACTTTCAAATGAAATAAGTTTAAATAAAGCGTAGCAAAAAATGTTGATAATTGGTGGTGTCCACGTCAGATTATTTATCTAAGTTACAATACAGGGTGGCCCAGTGAAAATTATCAGCGCAATTTTTGGCCACTTAACATCAATTTTGCAAAAAACGCTCGAACACGTCATTTTTATTATAAAGGGGGACACCTGAATGGATTAGTACCAATGGCATAACTTCAACTCTAAAATGGAGGTGGACTGCATCTCAAAAATTTTAAAATGGAAAAGGGTGTCAAACATGACTCAGTTCGAAAGGCCTTTCAATTCTCTTTTTAACAGTTTTTTATTTTTCAAATCAGATCATTAGTTCCAGAGAAATATCGTTTAAAACAAATTTTATTAGGTGTGCAAAACTGCAATCAAGTTGGCTTAAACAAATAGATATCTGTAATAAAGCTGGTACACCCAATAATGGGAAACAGGTATTTACATTTATGTAAGCTTGACTTTGTTGGTTTGAAGTTTGGCCAAATCCATATGAAATAACATATAGTCGACCGCATCCATCCATCTGCATAAATTAACCGTGCGCCATGAAGAGCGGTGGAACGGTAGACGGTACACGGCACTCGTACAAATTCGACGTTGTAGGCAACCGCGGCGCAGATGAAATATAGAAGACGGTGAATGTCGTCGATAAATCCTGCCGATCGGCACTTATTGACCCAAAGTGTAAGCGCCCGGCAGAAGCTATACAATAACCTTTACAACAAGTTATAGTCGTTCTTCAATTATAAATGTGAGAACATCCATATACGCGGTACACGTGTAGCTGCAGTCACGTTCACACAGCCACAACATTCCTACAAACAACTACGATAACACAAAACATTCACAGTAATAGTATGTTATGAAAAAATGCACAAACAAACATTTAAACTTACAAATGTAAATGTACAAGTAGTGTACATGTAAACTGTATTTGATAAAGTAATGGTGGCTAATCTTTGTAATAGTATATTGTGTAACAAGTACAGAAAGATATAGGCGCATCGAATAAGGAACGATGTTGCGTCATGTCAAACGTTATCAGTTTGAGATTTCATATAGGTATAGTGATTTTGGTGAGACGAAATATTTCTCGAATCTCGCTCGTCTTTTACACAATTATGGTCTAAAAATATAACTTGATTTTTCCTCACAAAATCACTAGTCTTCTACTTACAAGAGCAGCAACTCTAGGGATAGGATTTTGCAAAATGAGTTTCTACAGACGACAACAATATTATTGCCTCAAGCACCAGTCACTATCAGTGCTAAGCTTGCCTAAAACATTATCAAGTAAATCATGTCAATGATAATGTTTTAATATTATTTATCACCCTGATGAAGACTGATTTACAGTCGAAACGTTGGTGTATTAGTGGATTTTATTAAATGACTGCAACTCCAAAATAGTCCAGTCGATAAAACCAATCCTACAATTTAATAATAGTTGGATTAGATTTGTGCATTCTACTAAACATTGTAAATAGTAGATATCTGCCTCCGCTCCCACTATGTAATATGAGAAGACAGTATGTCCCACCCAGCAATAAGCCGTGGGACTTAGTATCGGCATTGGTGTATGAGAGATTACCGGCAATTAGCACGAGGCACGTGCGGTACACGCGACACTCACGGACACGCAGACATCCTCACACCTCGCACACGAGTCTCAACTCACGGCAACGTGACACACAAACATCTAAACACGAATTCATGCCAAATTCTTTCCTGTTGTTGACATCAATCTGGCTCAGAACAAGGAACAAGTAACCTTATAATAACGACCAGAATATTTAGATAATGAATAATGTACAATGGAACCATAAATGATTCAATTTTGAGATCTTCCAAGTGTGCAATTTGGTAATCTGAGAAGGTGCTATAGCATGAATCTGGCTCAGAACATGTCACCTCACTATTGGAAGAAGCTGATAATAACGACCTGACGATGTAGGTAATGAGTTAAGCATAATGGAACAATATATGATTTAATATTGAGATCTTTCGAGTGTGCAATTTGGTAACTAGTCTCATAAGGTGCTTTTAACATGAATCTGGCTCAGAACAAGTCATCTTACTACTGGAAGAAGCTGATAACAACGACCTGAGGATTTAGGTAATAAATAATGTGTAATGGAACCATAAATGATTCAAAATTGAGGTCTTCCACGAGTACATTTAGTAATCGGTCTCAGAAGGTGCTTTTAACATGAATCTGGCTCAGAACAAGTCACCTTACTATTGGAAGAAACTGATAATAACGACCTGAGGATGATTGTTAGTATTTCGGTAATGAGTAGTTTAATGGAACCATTCATCTATGGCACAAAATTTCTATGTGAAAAAGGGTTTCAAGTACCTGAGGTACTTGTTTTCATGACATGTTTTACTTGCATTTTAGTGATGCAGGTCGACAGCCTTCTGTCTCTGCCAATGAAATTTAGTGTCACACCACAGAATAGTTACATACAGAAGCGACACTCCGTGTCTGTACCTTTCATATTACCCTATTTAGTTCTATGACCTTGGAGCATTGTGTAGACCTTTCAATTTGTTGACTTCCCCTATCTCTCTCTAAGATGTGACGAAACTTTTCGATTTTAAACGATGAGCCCTTTAAATTTGTTGCCTTTTCCTATCTCTTTAATTTTCGTTTCTCTGTCTTACTGTCACTTCTGTATAAACCTATTCTATGGGCACACGACGGAAACAATACTATTAATCAGTCTCAGAAGAAGGAACAAGTACCCTTACTATTGGAAGGAAGTTGATAATAACGACCTGAGGATGTTTGTTAGTATTTAGGTAATGTGTAAAATGTAATGGAACCATATATGATTCAATATTGAGATCTTCTATGTGTAGATTCTGGTAATCCGTGTCAGAACAAGGAAGAAGTATCCTTACTATTGGAAGGAAGATGATAATAATGAAGGTGATTGTTAGTATCTCGGTATGGTTGGATGTAGAGATTTTCCTGGTGTGCAGTGGGGTTTGGTACGCAATGTAAATCATTCCAGCATGCGGTCCGAACTCAGCGCCGGCTCGCCTTGCCGAGCGAGCTACATCCGACCCGAACATCATTTGTTCACCAACCTCGTAAACAACACACAACAACATCCGCACCACCGTACTCAACCACCACTACTAAAACCACAAAGAAAAATTAAACCTATGTACTTTTTTTCCGTAATGACTCCTTTGCTTCTAAAATCATATGAAGTCTTCGGTTTGGAATTAATAGTGGTTCGATGGAATGAAAGACATATACATTATGTACATTCAGGTCTTCGCAAGAAGCAAATTTATAACATTTGAGTTGCGAAACTTGAGTGTTCAATTGTGTTAGCAATAGGTGTATTCCATTTGCAACTTGCATCAGATCTAACATTTTTATTCCATTTGAGTAGATCAGTTTACACCATCTACCTTAATATACTGATTTAAGTAATCTACTTGCACAGGTATATTAGAAAGTCCAAATCTGTCTGAAATAATTTTAGTGACCTTTTTCCTTAAACTAGCAAAAGAAATACCAGTAATATGTACTTATTTCAATACTTATTTCCAAACAAAAAATGGTTCATTTATTATTTTCAACGAATATTGCTACTCTTTAAACGTAATTGATTAGTGAATATATAGCAAGGAATGTATAAACTGAGACGGAGTTTGCGGAGCTGAAGTTCATGTACCGTTGGAGAATAGTTGTATTAGGTATTAGGTATTTACATTCCGAATCGTTTATTAATATTTTTCTCCACCAAATCAATTAACTTCAAATAATGTTAAATTATTCCTATTTTCTGAATTCTTCTTCTAATTTGTTACTCCTATTTTTTTAAATATTCTTCCACTTGTAGTAGCTATTTAGATCTGCGTCTCCCGCGTCTTCTACTCCCTTCTGGTTTTCACAGTATTAGTTATTTTGTTATATCTATTTCTTTTGATCACCAAACGTGATTTTCTATTTTAGTTTTTATTCTTCGCTTACTTTGAATTGGAATACATACAAATATAAAATTGTAATACCTATGAAGACCGCAGTTTGGCTTTTAGTGTTTTGTTTTTATTATTATCTGTTCGGTGTTCGGTGTTTAATCTGCGGTGTACATCTCGGCTACTCGGCATTGGTAGCCGCGGAGTTAAACTGCTCGAATAAATCATACCCAGGGAACAATTAATCGCGATGTTAGCACATTGCACGCTCTGCTTTGCCATTACTCTTCATAACATACCCAGACATAATCACCAACCATAATTATACTAACTGCATACCGAATTATTATGCGTTTCATTAAATTCACCAGTTTATCCTAAACTTAGTGTTGATTTTTTTGCTGAACAATGATTAACAGACTTAAATAAGATTATATTCTTACTACTTATTAAACTAATTCTAACAGATTTTCAAAGAATCTTCACTTATTTTATACAATTGAGGTATAGAACAGGTTTTTTAAACATTATTAACTCGGTAATAACAGAATCGGTAGGTACTAAGTTCGCAATTACGTTTGTCAAATAATTTTGTTGTTTTCAGATGATTCTTTTATTTGAAATTAATATTATCAATAGTATTACAAATCCTTCAAGTATTAAATTCATTTCAAATATAAACAGAATTGGAGAATGAATGTTATTTTATTATACCACATATCCAATCGATATTAATCTGTTTCAAAGCCAAAAACCCTCGATGATTTTCTTTCTCAAAATACGTGATTTTTGAAATTTCCAGTGTGTCTATGCACTCTATTTTCCGCTGTTGATCCTCACGTCATCAATTGTAACCATGTGATTCAAATCATTGGCAATGTCTGTGAGATTTGAATCTAATTGGTTCAATTCACCAAAATACTGTGATTTAATTGGATGACAAATTATGAGTGGAATTGTCATTCGAATACCATTCGTGGTTAAATTTGATCCTGACAAATTTTCCAATTGTTTTACTCGAGTCTGTTGGTAATTTATTTTATGACAGCTCGTGATTTTTTTGTCAACGCCATTCGTTAAATTACTAGGCAACCAGTTCGCGTAACAATCTACAAAATTTACCAACAAAAATAAACTACTTATGAAATAATGAAATCGGAACTACTGTGAACGTCAAGGATGTGTAAATTGGTATGTTTACACTTCAGGATATAACAACAAATTAAAACAGGAATGAATTCCGTAATCTTAGTCTTCTGGTCACCTGTAATAAGTTGAATTCATGCTCGACAAATGAGGGAAAACATTCTGACTTGAATTCCTCATAATACCATATCGAATCCAGCATTATGTTACTCCGTGCTACTGCTGGAACAAAGGCTGTAAGATGACGCCTTGAAGGATGAACATAGCCGCACATGTGAGAGTTAATGTGAGTCGTAACTCTGCGAATGTGAAGTTATGGGCTTGTAGCTGTGCTCGGTGTGTGGTTTCCCGAACCATCACGTCAGTGAATTACACACAAGTTCTACCAAATACCTACTCAAAATAAGCAGATCCTGCAGATAACACTTCTTAAAAACAAGTATAAACTTATCCGAGCGGGTACGCTGTGTCTGACAACTAAGGTCAAAATTCTTCTCACCTATTCCCACTTGAAAATGGCTCCTTAGTTCATGATTGTTCAGTATGGGATAGATCTCTAGTCTATTTGTTCTAAAAACAATGAAATAATAATAAGTATGAGTATAGTTTGTTCTACGGAATTTCTAATCATAAAACGACGAACAGTTTAACACGAAATACCGCAAATTGCTTTAGGTCAGTTTCCAGGTTTGGATTGAAGAAATAATTAAACATCTTATCCAAATTAAAGAACTACCCAAAGAAACAAGAATACTTATTACAAAAATAAGAAAGGATCCAATTATTATTTATATAATTTAGTCGACTTAAACCTTCGCTATATTACTGCATTTATTTTTGGTACGCAAGGGTTCAACTTTGAAAACAATGCCAGTGGTCCTAGTCAACCTAATTAATCTCCGTACACAAGTAAAGGAAATATGTATTCTATTCTTTTACAGTTTTTTATTGAATATACATATATACACGAAATAAATTTTATATTATACTTACTATATTGATAAATAAAATAATATATTGTCTTCCTATATTTTTCGTAGAAAAAAAAATTTTTTTTATAACAACTAAGTACGCCAATTTAGTCTTCGTACACCTGTAAATTATGTAGAATCAATGATCTTTTGAACCGCCATTCATTAGAATTACTTCCGTTACACGGTATTTCATACAACCCACTATTTTTTTTGGAGTTTGGGACAAATTTTACCCCATTCTTCTACCATAAATGTAATAGTTCTTTTATATGCTTTGGGCATCTTGTTATACTTATCTTTTTAAATAAATCATAGAGATGTTCAATGGGATTCATATCTGGAAACTGTGGAGAGATTCATATCTGGAGACTGTGGAGGCGTTTTCAATTGTTGTTTACAATTAAACATAACTATTTTAGCAGTTTACGTGTAGTATATTTGAGGTCTTTATGTTGTTGAAATACATATAAGAATCAGCAAATTTCCCAAATTCTCTTTTAAAATATATTCCATCAATAAAAATTATGTTTCCCACCCCTGCTGCACGCATACAACTCCATACAAGCACAGAACCTCTTCCATATTTTACTGTTGGGCATAATTTTTTGTTTTTATTTGTACATTTTTATTTTTCCAGATAGTTCGTCTATCTGATCCAAAAAAGTTTATTTTGGTTCATCTGAAATAATTACTGTGTTTCAGAAGGTTTCAGGATGGTTTATATATTTCAAAAACAAAGCACAAAAATGTGTATACGGAGATAAGTTGGTTTGAGTGTGTGTTTTATGACGATCTTACGAAATTCTGTGAGGTATTGAGGACTACAACATTATTAATTTAAATTTAAATAGCGTGAATGTGTGATACATAAAGATTGACTAAATTTTGTTTCCTACACTCTTATTTTTTTTTTCTCGCCATCAGATGTCAGCTATATTGAATTTAAATTTTATATACACTTATTGTTACGTCTCCTATTAGCTGCTAATTAATTTGTTTAGATTGAGTAATACTTCAGGTTAATATAATATGCGACAAGACAGACAAGCAGTTCTGTTGTTTGTTATTAGTGTAGCAGAATCTTTTAGGAATATATGTAAGTAAAAAAGTACATTTACTTATGTTTATATTATTTATAATTCCCGTTTATTATTGTATATCGTAGTATACTGCTAATAAAGGATGTGCATCGAAATATATTCGTTAAAAATCAGACAGCCATGGAAATAAAGGAAATAAAAAAAAATTAAGAAAATATCTGCGTATGTGACAGTTTATCATAGTTTCTATGTCATTATAATTAATATAAATATAATAAATATTTGTTTTATTTAATTTATCTTATATTTATTGATATATTATTATAGAAAAAAAATTAAACTCAATTTAATAAATATTAAAATACAGATATAAGAATTATAACCAGTGATAGTTTACTAAAGTATTATACATAGGTACATTTTCTTTTATTTTCATGGTTTTATTATTTATTTTATTATTTATATACCACATAATACAAAACCAGCATATGACTATGACTAAATACTTTTATAAGAATAGATAATATCTATATTTTTTCAAAATCGATACTAAACTACACGATATCACTACGCGAAGTTAGCCAAATTTGTAGCTAAAGTAAAACTTTATTCTTATGTAAAAATTTAACTTTACGGACCTAGAATAACAAACATATTATTCTATAATATTATTGGTGAATTTATTTGTCATTTATCTTCATGCAGACGACGTCTAAGCAGGTGTAAACGTAAATGAAAATTATAAAGAAATATTTGACACTTTGACAGTACGTTTGTTATCACAACCATTTCAGTCTCAATAGCTAGCTGACATTTTACAAACACATAATGCTATTTATTTATGTTTTTAATTAATAATTTAACGATTTCGGAAAAAATATAATGTATATCTAAGGACAAGTGTATTTTTATTACTCATATAGTTTATTGATATACAAATATTATAAGAACAGATAATAACTATATTTTTGAAACATGAAAAAATCCTAATTAAAAAATGTAAAAATCCGCATACGAGCATTCTGTCATTGTTTTCCATAATCACACACAAACTCACGCACAAGATACGTGTGTGATAACATGGCACATACAAGGCAAGCTCTTGAATGACGTTAAATATAACCTGTCTCTTTGAAGCCTGATTCACAATCTGTCTAATAAGTTAATGTGCCCGCAATGCAGTCTGATCTGTACGCAGATAATGTATTTTTACTTCACACACCCTGTAATTTGCCGGGGTTGCTACATATTTTTAAAATAGATTTCATCTAACAAGGCGGAATACGTTATCGATACTGGAAATTCGATAAGTTATGTTTGGTCGATAATACTATAAACTATATCTTTTTGTACTAGAAGGAGCGATTTATTTAGCCTCCAAAAATTAGCCACAGTATAAAGAATGTACAGTAGCGACACTCCGCTGATTTTCCTTCCAAGGTGCTTGACGTACAGGCGGGGAATAATGTGGGGCGCCAAATTTAAATCATAATTTATACGTACAAAAAAATTTCGCATTTTATAATAATGCACCTGTTAAGTAAACTGTTATGATTAATTTCATAACATTTATTGATATCTCCTAAAAAAATATAGTCAGGTTTATAATGTTGTGAGTTTCAACAATATTTTTATTACTTTTTAGGAAATGAAATACATTATACAAATGTCATTTATTTCTAATAATGTATAAGATATAAGTATTATAATATTTTTAATATTAATATAATTTAAATAATTAGAAATAAATAACATATATTCTTATGTGTTTGATTTCCTAAAGAGTAAGTTTCAATAAGTTATTATTTATTTTAAATTAGTTATATAAAGTTTTTGTACTAGAAAAAGCGATTTATTTAACCTCCAAAAATAACGTGTCTGTCCATGAATTAAGGTCTATATTCCTATTCATTCGTTCGGATGTATATTTGAACGTGTAGATTTAAAGCAGGGTATGTAACCGGTTAAAAAACCGGTTAATAAAAACCGGTAACCGATATTTTTAACGAAAATTGCGAACTTTAACCGTAATTTTAACCGATATTTTTCAGGCCGAAAATACCGGTAACCGTTAACCAAAAAAAAAAATAAACCGGTTTTAGCGAACATTAACCTTTATTTTAATATCATTTAGCGAGAAAAAAAATTAATATTTTTTTTTTATATCTGTGTTTTCTATTTATATTTGAACATGAGTCATGACAGTTTTTACAATTAACATTTTATTGGAGAGTCATAAATGTAGGTCTCTTTGGCCGTTAAGGTTACTTAAAAAGTCCAAATAAATACGGCCTTTGTCAACACAGGCAAGTTTAAAATTGAAAAGTGACCTGCGTTTTTCTGAATAAATTACGGGAATTTTTGTGAATATTTATTAATTAAATTGTTTTTTTTAATTGTTATATTTTCTCAGATGGTAATTTTTTATTATTTTTTTAAATTATTTATTCTATAATTTTTTTAATCAAATATTTATAATTACTTTTTTTTTAATTAATGTTAATAATTTTTTAAACCGATATATTAATCGGTTTAAACCGGTTTCCAATTTTTAAAAACCGGTTTTCGAACTAAAACCTTTATTATTATAACGTTCTCTATAAGGGTTAACCGTTAACCAGTATTTATTTCGGTTACATTCCCTGTTTGTAATTAACTTTTAGTAATTTCTAATTACAGTTGAATATAAAAAGTTACAATTTTTAGGTTTTTACTGTAAAATTTTTCATATACAGCTGGAATATTCCAAAAATACCCATGTATGAGTCCAAAATTTTGGTTTTTGATTGTAGACACCCTTTAAACCCAATTTTAGGTCAGGTTTGGGTTCCTTCTTACCCATTTTAAGGTGTGACAAATTTCCAAATGTACTATACAATATGTTTAGAAACTTTTCAACTCATTTTTGGGTATAAAATGCAACACATAATCATGTAAAACTTATTTTTTTAATTATGAACACCTAAATCATTGTTAAGCACTTTAAACCCATTCCAGGGTGTGAAATAACCCAAATAAACCCATTTTTAGGTAAAATTTATAGATTTTTTTGAAAAAACCATATTGATAGTCGCCGATGCGCTGATTTCAAATTTTCAAACCGAATTTAATTATCTCTTCCCATTCCTGAGATATTTGGCCTCAAAGTTGCACCTCAAAAAAGTGTGTTTTTTGAACATATCTCTAAAATGGGTATAGATACAGTATCAACGATTACAACAGTCGATTCTACGCGCAAAGTTACATAAAGAAATGTTTTCTCCGCATATACGATCTTTGGAACGATTTGGTGAAAAATGAGAAAAACGAAAAAAACCTGAATTTCAATTTTTCGCTTGGAAACTTTTTGTCACCAAAATTTTTTATATTCTGGACTTAAGTAAATACAGATGCACTGATTCCAAATTTTCAAACCGATTTCAATTATCTTTTAACGTTCTCGAGATATTTGTGTTCAAAGTTAGACCTGAAAAAAACAGTTTTTCAGGAATAATTCTGAAATGGGTTCAGATACGGCTTTGGCGAGCTCACCAATCGATTCTACGGGCAAAATTACATTTTTGTACCAATTTTCAGATTTTTATTCCAATGGATACAGATTTTATAGAGGAAAAACGAAAATCGTCAAAAATCGAAAAAAATCGCAAGGGTTTCATCAGGCGATTTTTCGATTTTCGCGATTTTCGTTTTTTTGTTCTAAAAATTGTATCCATTGGAATATTAACCTGAAAATTGGTACACTTATGTAATTTTGCCCGTAGAATCGTTTGGTGAAGTCGTCGAGATCGTATCTTGACCCATTTCAGGGATATTCCTGAAAAACCATTTTTTTCAGTTCCAACTTTGAACCCAAATATCTCGAGAACGGTAAGAGATAATTGAAATCGGTTTGAAAATCTGAAATCAGCGCATCTGTATTTACTTAAGTCTGAAAAATGAAAAGATTTGGACCCAAAAAGTTCTCCAGCGAAAAACTGAAATTCCGGTTTTTTTCTTTTTTCTCATTTTACACCAAATCGTTCCAAAGAACATATATGCGAAGAAAACATTTCTTCATGTAACTTTGTGCGTAGAATCGACTAGTATAATCGTTGAGACTGTATCTCTACCCATTTTAGAGATATAGTCAAAAAACACACTTTTTTGAGGTGCAACTTTGAAACCTAATATCTCAGGAATGGGAAGAGATAATTAAATTCGGTTTGAAAATTTAGAATCAGCTCATCGGCGACTATCAATTTGGACTATTTTAAAAAACCAAAATTTTTGACCGAAAAATGGGTCATTTTGGATTTTTTCGGCCGTAAAATCAAAATTTTAAGGTGCAAATCTAAATATTGTTAGTTTTCATGATTAACTATGATTGTAAATTATTAATTTTTATTTGGATATGGTTTGGAATATATTTGCGAATATAGATAACAATTATCAAAACAAAATTTCCAAATATAAGTACTTCCGGTCATCATTTCCGTGTAGGCCCAGGTTCGTGGTCCAATTAACAACTATCAATTGTTTTACAGACATCCTTTTGTTTAGATAAAGTTCATTTATCCTTATTATTTATTTATTAACTGTTTCTTATATTATTATTTCCACCTTCTATATACAGGGTGGCTCAATGAAAATTATCAGCGCAATTTTTGGCCTCTTAACATCAATTTTGCAAAAAACGCTCGAACACTTCATTTTTAGTATAAAGGGGGAACACCTGAATGGATTAGTTCCAATGGCATAACTTCAACCCTATAATGGGGGTGGACTGCACCTCAAAAATTTTAAATGGAAAAGAGTGTCAAACATGACACAGTTCGAAAGGCCTTTCAATTCTCTTCTCAACAGTTTTTTTATTTTTCAAATCCGATCATTAGTTCCAGAGAAATATCGTTTAAAACAAATTTTATCAGGTGTTTAAAATTGCAATCAAGTAGGCTTAAACAAATGACAAAATCGAATATCAGTATTTTTCCCGTAACGTAGAGGGCCGAAATAATAGGATAATATACTTTTATAATCTCGTAAATAATACAGTTTAAAGTTTAAAATTGAAAAGTGACCTGCGTTTTTCTGAATATATTACGGGAATTTTTGTAAATATTCATTAATTAAATTGCTTTTTTTTAATTGTGATATTTTTCTCAGATGATATTTAAAAAAAAAAATTAATTAATTATTCTCTGTTTTTTAATCAAATTTTTATAATTAATTTTTTTTATTTAATTTTAATTATTTTTTTAACCGATATATTAACCGGTTTAAACCGGTTTCTAATTTTCAAAAACCGGTTTTCGAACTAAATCCGTTATTATTATAACGTCCTCTATAAGGGTTAACCGTTAACCAGTATTTTTTTCGGTTACATGCCCTGATTTAAAGTAATTTCGATTGGACGAATGAATCTTTACATTTAACGTATAGACATTAATGACACGAGATTATTTTTTGATTATAATTTTATTAGAAGAATTACTGCCGACTTAAAAGATATTAAATCTATCTTCATTTTATATTCTCCTCCAATAAAAGCTATTCTTCTATATGCATCCGAAGTCTGATATGAATATTATAACCATATTTTCTTAAAGTTCTTCTTTCAGTTTTTTGACTTAATTTCATGTAGTGGTCAATAGATCATTCATGATTTTTGAAAAAAAATTATATTCGCAACAATTTATTCGCAACGCATTATAATTTTTGCAAAGTTACATTGCTAAGTATTAAAAATTATTGCTATGGTTAAATTAGATATGCTATGTAAAAAAATTAAATCTTGGTAAATAATTCTGTAACTATGTATTCAAAAATATTTGTCGTAGTCCTTAATTCGCTTTCCATGTTACTTTGTTTTGCCGAATCAATAATAATTTATCATAGAAAAGAAATTAAAATGTTAAGTAGAAATAACAGGCAATAATAAAATAATAGACACTAAGTTTATATAATAGGTACATGTGAATATTTATAGATTAAAATTCAACTTTCAATACGTCGGTAAAACTTAAATGGATATTTACGATACAAATAGAAGTACGTAAAGCAAAAATTTTGTCAGTTACGAACGGGTTAGAATTTTTAGTTCCGTGAGATGAATATTACTTGGAAAAATATGTAGTAATAATAAGGGAAGTAATTCCCAAAGCCGCTGATGCTGTATTTTTGCGTAAACCCGAAGCTATTTGAAAATATCGAATTTTTAGCTGAAAAATTTTCAAATTTTACAAAATTTTGTTTTTAATATTCTTTTAAAGAATTAGCTACGCTGATACCAAATTTACAAACAGAGTTTAATTATCTCTTTTCGTTTCGGAGAAATTTGCTCTCAAAGTTGTACCTCAAAAAAGTGTGTTTTTTGAGTATATTTCAAAAATGAGTAGAAATACAATCTCAACTACTTCACCATTCGAATCTACGGGCAAAGTTATATAAAGAAATGTTGTGTCCATCTACACGTTCTTTGGAGCGATTAGGTGGAAAATAAGAAAAATGAAAAAACCTAAATTTCATTTTTTTTCCCCGAAACTTTTTGTCTCCATATTTTTTCATATTTTGAACTTAAGTAGATATCGATGCGCTGATTTCAAATTTTCAAACAGAATTTAATTATGTCTTCCCGTTCTCGAGATATTTAATATCAAAGTTATACCTAAAAAATTAGGTTTTTTAGGTATACTCTTTAAATGGTTAGATTTACGGTTTCGGCGACCTCACCAATCGATTCTACGGGCAAAATAACATAAGTGTACCAATTTTCAGATTTTTATCTCAACAGATAGAATTTCTAGAAGGAAAAAATTGAAAATGGCCAAAAATCGAAAAAAATCGTAAGGGGTCCATCAGGTAATTTTTTCGATTTCGCCGATTTTCGTTTTTTTGTTCTAAATATTGTATCCATTGGAATAAAAATCTAAAAATTGGTATACGTATGTAAATTTGCCCGTAGAATCGATTGGTGAGGTCAACGAAGTTGTAAACCTTACCCTTAAAGTGGTATACCTAAAAAACCTGTTTTTTTAGGTATTACCAAAACTCATCTTTAAATACCAATATCTCGAGAACGGTAAGAGGTAATTCAATTCGGTTTGAAAATTTGGAATCAGCGTATCGATATTTACTTAAGTCTAAAGAAAATGAAAAGTTTTGGAGAAAAAAAGTTCCTCTGAGAAATTATGAAATTTAGGTTTTTTCGATTTTCTTATTTTTCACTTAATCGTTCCAAAGAACGTATATTCGAAGAAAACATTTCTTTATGTAACTTTTCCCGTAGAATTGATTGGTATAATCGTTGAAATTGTATCTCAACCCGTTTTAGTGATATAATCAAAAAACACACTTTTTTGATGTGCAACTTTGACAACAAATATCTGAGGAACTAAAAGAGATAATTAAATTCCGTTTGAAAATTTGAAATCAGCGCGTTGAGATCTATCAATGTACACTATTTCCCAAAATCAAAATTTTGGGCACAAAAATAAGTATTTTTGGAATATTTCGTATTTGTCAACACAATTTTTGGTTGTTGGTTGTTATTTGGTTTGTTTTAATTCTACACAACCGTGATATGGAATTATAAGTTTTAAAAATAAATAAAAGTTAGTTAAAAAACCACAAAATAAAATTGAAAAGGCGTATAATAGGATTGTTGGTTTTGAAACCAGCGCATATTTGCTGAAGTCTAGAAAATTAAAAGTTTTTGAGAAGAAAAGTTCCTTATATTTTGAAATTTAGGTTCCATAGAACGTATATCTTTACAAAAGATATATTTTTACTGACAACCAATAAAATTTCATCAAAAAAATATTTTTTCTTAATTGATAAATACATTTTATTTCTGGAATTTGAAATTTAATTTTTGTCTTTCGCTCCCTGAAGAAGACTCATTTGGGGTCGAAACTGGTCGGAGTAGAAATAATGCCTTTCTAATATTGTCTGAATTATACAAATATAGTCTTATATTTTCATCGACCAATCAAGAAAATCTAGTAATCGTAAAGCATAAACTTTTAATATTGGTAATTTAAATAATAATGAATTAAAATATAACACATGTAAGAGTTTTTATGTATAATTAACCTAATTCTAATTGATTTAAAATACGATGATGTAGATTTTCGCGTGCCGGGTATAATTAATTCAATTGCAAATTGAATCGAATTCATTTCCCCGCACGATTAAGATATAAAACGGCTCCATGGCACGTCATAGGCAGCTATGGCCACCATACAATTAGTGTGTTGTTCTGGTAGCTGCAGACCGCACTATTGTACTTATTTTTGTTTTAATGTGTAACGGTTGAGGTTATCTTAATTAACAACTTAATTAATCCGTGCCCAATCCGGGGGTATAAATCACAGCTGGTAATTAAAGACCAGCCATCATGGGGGACATTGCCAAGATTTATTTTGGCGAATTCTTGATTAGAAAAATGCAATCAAAATAATTATATCAGATGCGTCTGTTATTCGTATATGAGCATGAAAATTTCTAGTTGTGGTTGTGTATTGTACAAGGCTATATAATGTTCTGAATCATAAATAATTTAATTTAAAAATTTGATGTGGCCAGTACATAACCTCTCGCCTGTCCTCTTTACACTTTTAGTAATATTTATATTTTATATACAGGCTGAGTCATCGAAATGACCGTCTTCGATATCGCCCTTGTCGTTAAAAATGCAGCATAAATTTATTAACAGAATTACGGCTCGGCGAGAATTGTTTGCCTTTTTGTATTGTAACGTTTATTTATTTAGGTGAAGTGTAAAAAATATATTAAACATATTAAAAGAGTTGTACAGTAAACTACCGAAAGTTTCGGAAACTACCAAACCATAATGAAGCACAAATTGCCAACGTCAAAATATCCTTAATAAAAGACAGGAATGACATGAATGACATATGCATGGTTTTTAAATATTTCACAGGGTCGTGTAACTTAAACGGGAGATATTGGGCTCGTTTTGTCCTGCCATCTCTTGGTTGCTCCCCAGAAGCTTAATGCAAATAATAATTTAAGTGGCTTTAATTATTATACAAAACATTTGATTTCTTTGATAAATTTAGTAGGATTGGCAAAATTGACAACGTCAAAATATATTTGGTGAAAAATATGTAGCAACAACTCTTTCTTTGCAAGTTTTTGAGCGATAAAAATAATTTTGTGTAGTACAATAAGGAATAGTGATAAACATTTTCACAAAATTTTGCAAAATATGATCCACTTAGAAGGGAAGTTTGAAGATACAAAACAAATGGAAGTAGAAATGTTGAAACCTCTCGCTGAAACTGAACCAACTGATCTACCTCGGCGAGCGTATACTTAGGATCAGTTCATTCAGTAGAGGGGATAAAGTATAAGATGGATAAGTTCAAAGTGGCAAATGGAATACGCCTATAGACTCATATCACCAGAAATCAAAATTAGAGAAGCAGTTAGAACATTCAACATAGAAATGGAAATATAATATTAATGATTAAATAAATTATGTATTAAAAATATGATCTTAGAACTTCAGTCTATTCAACAGACACAATCGTTACTTCATTAAAAATAAATAAGTATATTTTTTATTTGAAATAAAAGTAGATTTATATTGTGAATTGTATTTAAAATACGATATCTGTTCCATAAATTATTCGAAGTAAAATGGAAATATATTAATATATAATTCATGAAACAGTTCAATTTTTTGTTTATTAATAAATAACAATACATTTCCATAAATATTGGGAAAAGTTGAGTGTATTTTTTGCTGTATCTAACATATATTCGAGCATGTTCTATAAATTGACAGTACATAAAGCAAACATTTGTGTAGATACCGTGAGTCCAATGAATTATCTACCTGAATAATTTATGCGCGACTATAAGCTGTGTTGAATGTTTGCAGGTGAATTTCGCAAAACGTGAGCTTTGTTTCGAAATTGTTCATTATTTATCAGTAGAGACTGCTTCATATAACATGGCTAGACGGGTTCACGAAATATACTAAATATATGAAATAGTACATTATTATACAAGTTTTATAAGACGGTATATTGTTCCATGAGTTATTTGGGGCTCGACGAGCGTAGCGATGAGTGCTCCAAAAACACGAATGGAACAATAGGTCGTATAAAACGAGTATAATATATTTTTATACTTTTCTTTACGTATTTCATAAAAAACTTAACATTTTCAATTAAAATAATAACAGATAGTAAACTAGGGATACATATGTGTCAATATGCATTTAAATATTATGAAAATATTTATAAATCTATACATTATGAGTTTATGAAGTTTTAATATCCTTTAAATTAGTTCTGTTTATTCGGTTTTCCTGCTCAGAAGTAATATAAATTGTATTAAATAACATTTAAAAATATTTGATGTTATCAATTTGACATTTAAAGTGGGGAACAGCCGTTAGAAGTACCAATTTACAATTACAAAAATACCAATAACAATCATTTATATTATTAAACTGTTTTCGATATAATAATACGGCAATTGTTAACGCAAAGTATAAAAGTACTATTTTATCTTTCTTATAATTACAATAAAGGTTACTTGTGTAAACATTTTTAAGACTATAGATTTATGGCTACGATATTCTTATCAAAATACAAATTTCGTAATAACATATCATTTATATCAACATTTTTAATAGCTAAAAATAAAAAGCCAAAAAGACAGCGGTACTCGATTCTCAATGTATGAAATAATAATAATATTTACCGGTTTCATTAAATTTGTCCTGTTTATCTGGGAGTAAAAACTGTTACCTTACTAATAATGGAAATACTATTACATAGCTATTACTTTCCTTGTTCTATATATGTATATTTATATTACTTGTGTAATCATCAAGTACTTGGGACTTTTAGTCTTGCTGGATTGATTGATTCAAGTAAATATAGTATATTATTATACAAGTTTTATAACACGGTATATTGTTCCATGAGTTGTTAGGAGTACGGAGTGCTCCAAAAACTCGAATGGAACAATACGTCGTATAAAACGTGTATAATATTCTATTTTCTTTTTATACTTTTCTTTACTTATTTCATAAAAATCTTAAAATTTTCATTTAAAAAAATAATAAATTGTAATCTAGGGATATATAAATATGAAATATGGTGATTCTGTTGAATAAAGTTGGGCACATTTATCTGTCAATATGCATTTAAAATATTTATAAATCTGTACACTATGAGTTCTGAAATTTTAATATCCTTTTGAATTAGTTTTGTTTATTCGGGTTTTCTATTCAGAAATTGTATTAAGAAACATTTAAAAATATTTGAGGTTATCAAATTGACGTTTGTAATCTTGCAATTGTAAAAAGTACCAATTTTAAAACAACAAAAATACCAAAAACCATTTAACCATATTTTATATTATTATATTGTTTTCGATATAATAATAGGGCTATTTTATCAAAAATTATCATATATATGTACCATGCTTTAATTTATTATAAAAAGGTTAGTGATATTTTCAACTTCTTCGTTCTGTAGATGGATTTTTTCATACTTTATGAATTATATGTCATTATAAAAGTTGTAACGTCGTCATTGATTATTTGAATAAATTATTGAAGTAATATGGTCTTTAAAACAATGAGATATAAAGTGTATAATTAGTGTAAAGTATTGCTCTCAGAATATGAATTACCATCTCTGAATAATTAAGCGTGTCTTTACAAAATGTTCCTAGAAATTGTTCATTGGATAACACTAAAAATAAGCAATAACCCTAATCAGCATGCATTATTTTCACCAATGACAATTGCAGTACTTGTAGCTTCTTTTGTTTTTAATGTATGTCATTTGTCAGTGGCCTTTTAATGTTATTTATGTAATTGTTTCTGCGAACTGCTTCGGTAGCATTGAATTGTAATCTTGAATGTAGAAATTAACTTTTAATCAGGCTATTATTAAGATAAACAGGATCTTGTCTTGTAATTTCAACTTATTTAAATCATTTTTGTTTTATACAGATACTTATTTGCTGCAGGCAGTTGTTTAGAACATTCTTTTCCCATATACTTAAATATTTAAATTATAATTTCTTAATTTTTTAATGACACAAATCAAATTTAAATTATTCACATTACAAATTTTGTAATACAATTGACCCATCAATATGTGAAATTGATAAATATATGCATTTATTCCTTTCAGTATTAATTTACATGTTTATACTTTTGCCTCTCGCCACTCAGTAGGAGAGGTATTGAATCATGCTAAAAATCGGATAGTGAGTTTTCGATGGATAAGCACGTTTTGGAGTGTCTAGATCACGATTTTAATATTTTTAAGATGATATCCTCCATATGTATTTTTTTAATTGCATTTTATTCTCCTTTACGGACAAAAGAATTTTGTTTTAGTTTTTCGCGGCGTTGCGAAGTTATTCCGTTTGTAATCTAAAAATGTTATTAATAGTATCCTATGCATAAAACCAATAATTTCGAAGTTTTTCACCATTTAAATTTAATTCTAAAAACATGTTTGCAGACGGTTTATAAATAAGTAATTTACTCTTCGCAGATATTTACGTCGACAGTTTCAAAACAGTTACGAATTATAATTTAATTCTGTAAGATCCGAAGATATAGCGGGCCAGTTTCTTGGACCACTTATTTCGAGTATCTATTAGGAAATTATTCATTTAAATAATTCCTAACCCGAAGACTGTTGCAAACTGGTGCACCATAATGTTGGAACCACAATCTCCGGATAATATTCATGGTATACTAGATTTAATTCTTAATTGAGTAAATAATTTAAGAAATAAGTGGTGAAAATCTCTGAAATTATTAGTTTTAGGTATAAGATATCATTAATAACATATGAAGATAATACTGTAGCGATTCCAAGATTGCGTAGCGGGCGATGGCATCTCGAGGGTGCGAGAACATATCCCGAACTTAATTGGTTTACTATTTAAGCCTGAGCAGGGAAGACCGCGAGGACAGTGATATTAATACGCGTTGTGAATATAAATAGTTGATGAAAATATATGTCGTGTAAATAAATAGTGCATACCTAGTGTTAAATTTTTATATAAATAATCTTAGTGTTTAAGTTTACATTAATAATTGTTATTATTAAATTAGTGTTTATATTTGTTTATTCATAATATTACTTATTTTTACTATCTTTTATTATCATTTTATTATAGTTCGTGAATTAAACTTCGTTATATACCTACATATTGGTGTTTAAATTATTTTATGGTACAAGTGTGTTACATTACAGATAAGTCACGTGGGAAAAGTTTAGTGGTATTTTTTCAAGTGACTTAGGTAATTAACACACGTGTGCCATACAACATTTTATCCAACACATTTTAATCATTGATATAAAATACATATAAGATTTTTGACAGATGGAATTTCGAAATGACATTTAGGAACAAAATAGTGTAGAGAAGGTTTTATAACGTAGTTACTATGATACGAAGCAAAAAACAGTGAGCTAATATATTTAGCTCACTAGTGACTTATGACCTACTTTATTTATCTAAAAACAGCATACTTATATCGTTATAATTACACGGTGTTGGATAAATAACTATATTATATTCATATATAATACTGTCAATTTGACATTTATTTACTTTTTACATCACACGACAAGATGATGTCATCAAGTCCCGTTCTAACAAAATAATTTGAATCACATGGTTTCAATCAATGGCGTAAAGATCAACTGCAAGAAATAGAGTGTACCTTCACAAGCTCAAAAACACAAGAAACTCTTGATCGTCATTTTCTTAGTAAACAACAATACTAACAACTTCTATAATATATACTAGTACAAATGCAGATAGCGTATTACTACTCTGTGAGATAGCGAATAAAAGTTTCATCTATGCAATGCGTAGACGACAAAAATGATAAAAATTATGACGTGAAGATCAACTCAGGAAGACCTACTATATTTCATTAATAGACATTTTGAGACAAAACTTCTTTTACGACAAAATGATAAGTGCTAATAAAAGACAATAAATTCAGTTTTATTATTTTATGTTCCGGTATTAAAAGAATAAAACGAAATTGCCATATGGTTATAAAAAGCAGCATTCCGTGAATTTGTCGAATTTGAAGTGTTTCACCTGTCTGACCACAACACCATCTTTCCCTTTCTCTATAAATTAAAACCGCAAGTGTTTTGTTATTACTGGATAGTCCTGCGGCCCCGGATATCTCGGATCCTATGCGGCAAATCGCTCTTCACTTGTCGGTGTCGGGAAACATCCCAACATCGGCTACAGATTACCGATCGAAGATTACTCAGCCACTTAAACGCATGCGATGCTTGGAGCAGGTAATGTACTCAGGGAACTGGTGCAGTTCTTGATTTTTACAAAATACTGCTTCAATCTTGTACATAAATAAATGTAGGTATTACTCTTGGCTTATTACCAAATATTGTCGCAAATATCGTTAATGGTATTGTTTTACCAAAGAGGACGTTTAACAGATATGAGTCATTTATACCCAAAATGTTTTGTCATATGGAAAACAGTTTTTGATAGGTGAATATATGTGTTAGGCTATATTAACTAAATGTCCACATTGCACAAAATATTTCTATATACATATATTTGTACATTTTATATAAGCAACCAACAGCTTAATAATGATTAGATCAAAATACGAGTGAATTCGTTCTGCTCGCGGATAATACTTTTTAAATAGATACTCGCAGAGGTATTCCTCTAAGACTTCCTCTTTCGTCCCGAATCTAACCTAATCTAATCTAATATATCTAACATAACCTAACCTAACATAACCTGACTTAACCTAACCTAATATAATCAAACTTAGCATAATCTAAACAAACCCAACCTAACTTGACCTAACCTAACCTCACCAAACCTAAACTAATCCAAAATTACCTAACCTAGTCCGACCTAATCTAACATAACCTAACCTCACCAAACTTAAAGTAATCTAAACTAACTTAACTTAACTAACCAAACCTAAAGTTATCTAAACTAACCTAACCTAACTTTATTTTATTCCATCATTGAATAAATAGTTACATCAAATTTATTAATATATGAACATATGTTCATTGGGAGTGCTTTTGTAACAAAAATACCATTTGGTGCGCTTTTCTCGTACGTCCTAAATATAATATCTATATTGTTAAAATATCATATCAGTATTAGCTCTCTAGACCTAAATTCTAAAGTCGAAAATATTGGACTTGGAATTATCAAAGCTATTTATTCCAGGAAAAACATTGTTTTTACGTTCAATTATCTTAGGTAAAGTTGTTGTAGTGTTTTTGTTTTGTTTTACTTTCAATTTGTGTATTTTAAATTTTATTTCAACAATTAATTTCTTGTAGGTCGCGCAGAATAAGTATTAAGTTAGAAATTTTAAATACAATTTTACAATATATACCACAATATAGTAAAAATATTTTTATTGATGTGGTTACTAGTCCTTGTAGGTTGTTGGCCTTCAAAGTACTATTATTTGCACCAATTAAATTCTCTTTTTATCTTATCGCAACAAATAATAAGTGTGTGTATCTGGGTAAAAATTCTCGTTACAATTTCCTCGTTGGAACAGCTCGGCTTTCGAAGTCCACAATTTAGCCTTCCTCCCTTAATTGCATAACAAGTGAACATCTACGTCTACGTCAGTCGTGGCTTGACAGCTCTAGGATTACCCCCACCCAGCTGCACATTTGCATTAACACAGCAGGCCATGTAGACGATCTTCTGTTATTATCGTTTCATAGATACCGTATCGATGGTCAGATGTTTGACAAGCGATTTGCATACGTGTTCTAGGGACTAAAGAAAAAGTGATCGCTGTCTGACGGATATCAGAAATATAGTAAATGATTAGCTTTCAATGTTTCATCATATTGGCGCATTAGTTCTTCGAAAAATTATAATTGCTGCCTTCTAAAATGCATGAAAAATAATGACTGCAAAAATTCTCACGGATTTTTATTCTTTATTGGACGTACCGATCTGTTTTATCGCACATATGTTGCTGTTTAGATCTAAACTTTGTAGAATCTTGTGTTGTCTTATCTAGATTATCAAGACAAGATTGGAAAAAGTCTTGTCTTGAAATTTCAAGTCAAAACAAGACTTTCTTATTCTAGATCAAGATGAGAAAATTCTAGACAATTTTTCAGACATTAGTTTAATTAAAATAATTAATTTTTGAAATATACCATTATGAGAAATTTGTTCCATCAGAGTTGAAACAGTAAATGTAAAATAAAAAAAGAACGCTGCTAAAGAATTATTTGTTCTTGTCTAAAGCGTATGCGTAGGTTAATATAAAGTCTTGAAACAATCTAGAGTCTTGATATCTAGACAAGATTTTTAATCTAGACTTCGACTTACGGGCCCGATTCTCTTCACTCACCTGTAAATTTTTAAATTTTTAGCTTGAAGATGATCTGTACGTAGACTTTACAAATTTACAGATAGGAAAATTCTGCTCTATATCTGTAACGAGCTGAGTTAATTGTTAAAATGTTGGGTTATGGTTTCTGCAACTAATTTCACATTAAAAATGCTGATGTCAAAATATAAATTTTTGAATTTTGAAACGTCGCTATTTTTTAAATAAATATGGCGCAAGTATTATTCTGGAATTTATGATTAGTACCTATATTGTTATAAAAATGGAATTTAGGTTTATAAATAATCTTTATATAGATCTAAAGAAAAGGATAAAAGAAAATTTATAAGAAACGCAACTACTAATCAGTACGAAATATACACTGATCAGTTAAAATTAGCAAAATTACTATATTATTATAAAAACTTATATATTTTCACCCCCATTTAACCAATAAATTTAACGTCTTTGCTGTTTCATTTTTGACTAAAAGTCATATCTGTACAGATTTGCTTACAAACCTTCTAGAAATAGTCTTACCTTGAAGAATTTTTTTTTCAGTCTTGTCTTGTCTTGTCTTGCCTTGTATAAAAATATTATACAGTTTTTGTAAAAATCTCTATAATAAACATGTAAAAAAAATAGTTTTCATAATGTACAGTACAATAGGTAAAAGAGAGACAGAAGTAGTGTATGTATAACAAATCGCTCTCTAACTGGGGTTATGAAAACTGTTTATCAGAAAACCTCATTATGTCATCAAAACCTAGTTTGAAAAACTAATAGCATTGATAATAAAAAAGCCAAGATATTAGATTTAGTGAAACTAATAATGATAAGATTTTTACTTTGAAAGGATTGTTTGAGGAAAGATAATTTGGTATGTAGTATTAGCTATACAAATGAATATAAAAGAAGGAATCGGTCCTATGGTTATCATGTTTTGACAATGTTGAAGTGTATATTTTGGAAGGTAATTTGGTATTTAAATGCGGCTGCAAGACAGCAGACTAAAACAAACAAGGCAGTTGCATGCATTAAGCGCTTTGATAATAAAACCCCAAGGCAGTCATTGCGATTGCATTTTTCCCGTAATAGCATACACTTAGCCAGAAGACCAGTAGTTTTTAGACAGAGATAATTCGCCACGACGAATCATCATGTTTACCCGATCATTTTCAAATTACGGATTAAACTTTCATAGCCTGCTGTCTCTACCATTGTTACTCTGCCGGGAATTTAATTCATTACATCTATTATTCTAAAAGGTGGCATTTCAAAAATCATACACAATTATGACAGACAGGCATTACATTAAATATAACCTTTGTTTTCAGTTTTATATTATTATCTATGAATAGGTTTTAATTTGATTAATTTAAGTTATAAGGAATATAAGCAGAGATTAGTTATATAGTTTTTTAATGTGAAACATGGGATTTATCATATCCTTGCTTGTCTCATTTAAAATGAAACATAGGGAACAAATTTGACATTTGCTTTTTGGGTTATAACATTTTTTGTCAGGCCTACACCAAGTGCAACAACAATTTTAAGAATCAACGTGAGAAAGAAATGATAAAATAGTAGAAACATACGATGTTATTTGGGCAATTGTAATACTTTGATAAATGTTTTGAATTTGAACTTTTAATTCATCTAAATTTTGAAAATTTTCCTTCAGTACAAATTTCTGTTATAAAAATTCACAATAAAAATAATCTAGATGTGTAAAATCTAGTGATCTAGTAGACCATTCTACTATTTTACCATTTCCTCTCAAGTTATTACAGTTGGTGCAGGCCTCTCAGAAAACCAACCCAAAAAGCAAATGTCTAATTCGTTCCCTATGTTTTATTTTAAATGAAACAAGCAAGTACACATTGCTGTCAATCAAATATCAACCATGCATATGAGAAATCCCATGTTTCACGTTAAAAATACTCACAGTATTTTTCGCGTCACCAGTAATTACTTCAAATCATGTAGTAAAAATAGGTACTATTTTTAGTCTTAGGACAAAAAAAAAACGATGATGTATCCGAAATAAAAGTATATTATGTACACGCGTACTTGTATGACTTCAAGAACATTATTGTTGATCTAGGTATATATGTACCTATTTCCTAAATGTTTCAGTTAGACTAAATATGATATTTCGAGTCTAGTAACCTTTATTAGTGGATCTGAAAACTTGCATTTTTGTCCTAATGAAATAAATAACTATTTTTATCTACTGTACATATTTGTAGTGTACAGGATCAACAATATATGTTGACAACGTCTAGATTCCAAGAAAGAATAGACAATAGATGTATTTTATTTGAGACATAAATCAAATAAACCTCTGTCGATTGCAAATCTGAAATATGTAACCGACAGTCCATCACAATTTGGACTACAAGAAAGTATAATAGAATCAGTTAGTGAATTAAATTGCGCCAATCAAAACCCCAATTAATCAAATCTTTAAACAAAAACCAGAGCGTAAGCGGCAGCTGTTTGTAGAAAAACAATGCAGTTGTCGTGATACGAGGGTTCACACACACACACACACACTCGTACACATGTCTAATTAAAGTTGACTTATAATTGCCGCTGTTTTTATCCGTTCCTAGAAGATCCAATTAATGTGTCAAATATATCCGCACAGCTAACATTACGTACACTGGGGAAACAACGTTGAATGTCATTTTCGCTGAAGAAATGTGATTTTATCTCAAATGCCAAGGGTGGAATTAGACGTTTTGTGGTCATTAGCTTCATTACAACTAATATTAAAGCACCATTTATATTATTAATGCTAGCAAGAATAGAGAATATGATGCAAAAAATATATAATGTATATAACGAATAATGCAATGTTTGTGTTTGTCCTAAACTTATTATAATTTGTTAACGGGCATTGGTGGTTTACTTGGTGGTTGACTCGCTGACTGGTGTGATATTTGAAGTTTAAATCTCAGTAGCGACAAACCTTTAATCAAAAATAAAATACCGCTGTTTCTGGTTCGGAACCCACTACAAGCTATAGGATCTCTGTCTTGTTAATGGACTTCGGTCTATTGGACAAATCTAAAAATTGCCAACAGAAATAGACTATATCACGCTACTCATGATGTCAGAATTAAAACAGGGAAAACTAAATTAGATACAGCAAGATTATTTAAGAGAAATAATAAAATAGAACCAATAATGACGAAACTTGAAAACAGATAATCTAAGAGGTGTGTGCACCTTAAAAGAATGAACTCAAATACATGAACAAATGATTAACATAGGAAAACAAAAAGACGAATGAGATGTAAACCAAAAAAAAATTAAAGAAATAAGAACGAGAAGAGAAAAACATGAAAGATGGAAAAGCTTGGAAGAATTGGATCCAGAAATTTAGTAATATAACTAGAAATCGCCTTATACGACTATATGATTTGGTGATCATTAAACATACTGTATGTCTTCGATATAGCATCCCAGATAAAGTAGAAGTTTTATGTGTACTTCATGTTAATAAATGTTCGTATTGTTACTATATCCCTGTATAGTATAGTGAATTTTTGAGCTGTCCGGATTTGATTATATTGTAGTGTTAGTTTAAAAAATATTTAATAGATAGATAATTCAAATGAAACACTATATGAGTAAACTATTTTAGATCATATCTCACTTTAATTTCAATTTCATCACCATCTAAAAACTAATCAAAAAAATTCTACGAAACTGCGGAAACAAATTATGAAACATCCATTCAACTGTAAATTCCATCAATACCGACGCCGGCTAGCGGAAGCAGGACAAAAGACGCATGGAATCTGACATAACCTCACTCTCGCGTTCAACAAACACCGCGGGTAAAAACCTATCGATAGCCACTTCCGCTCTGTAAAGGCCTACTTCCGGCCGGCAGGAAGTGACGTCCCGGGCGTCGCAACCAACCTGTTTCCGGGAGGAGCTTTTTGCCAAGAAAAAATACTTCGTATCATGATGGTAGATTTGATTGACAGCTCATGAAGAAGTGTATAACTTCATTTATTTGTTAGTTTTTATAATTGATTTTGTTATTGAGAAACAGGGCCGACGTAGAGCATGTGGTGTCCTTTGGCAATTTATAAAATGACGCCCCTTTTTAGATTTTTCGTATTTCCAACTGTTTTATTAAAAGTAAAAATTGTAAGCTTCGAATATTAAACATTTATGTAACTAAATTCGAAAGACATTAACATGGTTGTCAGTATAAACTCACTTATAAAAAGAAGAAAATATATGTTTCGTAACGATATGTTTTCTCCGCTTATAAGTTCCTTAGAATGATTAAGTGAAAAACAAGAAAATCCAAAAAACCTAAATTTCAAAATTTCTCTGAGGAACTTTTTTTCTCAAAAACTTTTCATTTTCCACACTTTAAGTAAATATCGATACGCTGATTTCAAAACCTGCAATCCTATTATGCCATTTTAATTTTATTCAGTCGCTTTATTAACAAACTTTTATTTATTTTCAAAACCTACAACCCTATATCACAGTTGTGTAGAGTTAAAACAACAACAGCATTAAACCAAAATTTGTGTTGACAAATGCGAAATATCGCAAAAATTGAATTGAATTGTCTCTTACAATTCTCGAGATATTCATGTTCAAAATTGAATTTCTGCAGTACCTAAGAAACAAGTTTTTTAGGTATACCCCTTTAAGGGTTACGATTACGACTTTGGCTTCGGGTACCAATCAATTCTACGGGCAAAATTACATAAGTATACCAATTTTTAGAATTTTATTCCAAAGGATACAAATTTGTAGAAAGGAAAAACAAATATCGTCAAAAAAAAGGTGTATACCTTAGATTTTTTTCGCTTTCTGGTCATTTTTTCAGATTTTTCCCTCTAGAAAAATTAAAATTTAAATTTTTTCGTTTTTCTTATTTTTGACCTAATCGTTCCAAAGAACGTATATGTGGGCAAAACAATTCTTTATATAACACGTGTAACTCTTAAAAAGGTTTTATAAATCATCCACTCTGCATGAGGATCTCGAACAATTTAGATAAAAATAGACATAGATAATTATATGTACATGATTACTTTCTTGTAAATGCCATACGCTAAATAAATACATCGATAAATGTATGCGAAAATGTAAAATTTACAGTTTTAATTTTTACAAATAACCAAGTAAGTATTTACTTTTTCGACTTTTTTTCCATTTATTTATTTTTGGCGCCCTTCTTGCTTACCGTGCTAATCTGCCATAAAAATAATAATAATACGTAATTGAACTGTCGTTGAAAATAATAATAATGTAAAAAATTCCGTTTCTTAATATGCAGCTTTTCCATTTAATTAAAACTCCCAAGTGTTGTTGCGTGCGAATGTCCGTAAAAACTTAATAAAAACCCAGTCCCGGTCTTCGGTCCCGATTTATATGATAATGATGCGCAGATGTCATCCCTGCTTGCTCTTTTGTTTCATGACGTTTGACAATCAGAGCCGCTGATCTTCATCTGTTGGGCGCGTGCGAAGCAGCCTGCCGCTTGCTTTTATTTTTATCGCGCGCATGACATACTACGATTTGCAATTTGATCTGATAATTGGTGCACGCTGAGCCTCCAATGCTAATGAGATGCTCCTATAATTTCACTTATTTATTGGGAATAATACTGGATTTATTTTTCCGATAAAATGGAAATCTGATGGCGGATAAATTTTATGAGGTTTTTATACCAGTCGTATTTTATTAATTAAATTAAATATCAGGAAATATAGATGTCAGCACGTGCATCTGTAATTATTAATTAAAGATTTTATTTTGTTTTTATACTACAATAATATTTTTATAGACAAGCTGTTTTCGCGTACAATAAAAAATATAACTTTTAATTAAAGTTACAATAATAGTAATTTACAACAGATAGATATCATCATAATTATCTGTCCTACATGTAATATGTTTTTGTTGTTTGCTGACAAGTTTTACTTGTATTTTTAGGAAAGACTGTAGCCTCAGCAAGGTATATGCAGTTTAGTTGATTTCGAACCATTGAGACACAGCTGTATTTTTTTTTTTGACAACATAGAATACTGCAACATAATTTTTATTTAAAAAAATACTAAATGGTAAAGTAACTAGTTGTGTTTAATAAACCTGAGTTTGAATTTCGTTATGATTTATAAATTCTTTTTTATTCTCACTTACAATTAGTTCCTTTGATGTAATATTAAAGTAAACAATATGTACATTTGTTCCTATAATTCGTTTATTTAGTTAGCTAATTCTTGTATAATCTTGTTACAATCTTGTTATATTCTTGACGTGGCCCTTGAGTAGCTAGTGGGTGGATTTTACGATTTTTAATAGACCTAGAAACTTCTTGCATAAGTCAGTTAGTTGTATATGTAGATAAAAGATATCTCTAAATTATGTTATATTTGAATAAATTTTAATACCAATTATGTAACTATTTACCTACGTTTGATTGTACGTCTTCTTTATAATATTTTTTGTAAACTACAGACAAAATTTTAAATCTAATGTTCTGTCCTTTATTGCATACGATGTTTAGGCATCTACATCCAAATTTGTAAAAAAGATTAGCCACTAACTCGGATATACCCCTTATTAACATCATGAAATGTCAAACTAACTCCAGTCCCAATTCATGATAATAAATGAGTATATTATTTAGTTCCAAACATAACTCCACTAGTTTGTTTGAATTAACATTTCTAAAAGATACAGTCGAAAATTTGTGGAGATATTTGACAACCAAGAAATAAAATACTTTGATTACGCATGCACAAAGCATTCATTGAAGAATGGTTATAATATTTTTTTTAATGTTTTTTTTATTAAATTCGTATTATATGAAATAGAAACTTTAAAGTTAATCTTTTTCATTATATAATGTCGTAATTCATTTTAGATTTGGGACTGGAGTTAGTTTGACATTTCAGGATTTTAACATGTGGTATAACTAATCCGGGTTAATGGCTAATCTTTTTATGAAACAGGGTGTCAAATTATTAGAGTAAAAAAATGAATAAAAATAAATATGTATTAGAATATTGTAGCAATTTTTCATATGTAATATAGTATAGTACTGCATGCATTTTATATTTAATTATGCAAATACTACAAAAGATATATTTTTCTAATGATTCTCTTTAAAGCTTGGTAGGTACTATAATTCTAAATCATAGTCTTGTAACAACTATAATATCTAATTTTTGCAACTTTAACTAGGACATTACATAGAATTATAAATTATATTAAATTACTAAGTACATAAAGAAAATATATTTTTCATTTTCCACGAACCTAGTTTCTAGCCAACTCCTCTTTAAATATTTTTTTTGTATTTGATAAAGATGTTAGTCTACAAATGACAATAATTTGAAAATCAGTTTATGTACCGTGAAAACAAATGAACAAATCGTGTCATGGATGACTTCTATAATCACACATTTTCTTATTACAAATACTAGTATTCAAAACGGGAAATTACTATCATGATGTATTAACGCATTTATTTTAGGAAAAATAGAAAATTTAATACACTGAATACCAAAATCAGGAAGAATAGTTTCTACATTTAACTATTTATTACTAATAGCGTAAATATTGTATTTAACTCTGTATTAGCTTAAACCATATTTATAATATATTGTGGTGAATAAATAGTTATTTGTATATCAAGGGACTAATGTATTTTTATCTTGTGAAACACAGTCGAAGAGTTTTTTAACTCAAAAATTATTAGCCTTAGAATATTGAAATTTTGATTATGAAATTGCTATAATATCTAGATGTGCACTTCCATTTTTTGATCTAATCGGCCTTTTCAAAAGGGTCTTTAGTTTTGGCAGTTTAATAAAAATAATAATTTAGTTGGCTTTTAATTTTTGTAGGAAACATTTGATTTCTTCTTCTATTACGTCAGAAATATGACCAAAAAAATTAACACAATACCTATTTTTGCAAGTTTTTAAGCTATTAAAATAATTTTGCGTAGGTAATGCAGTAAGGAATAATGATAAACATAAACATAAATTTTCAAAAGATGATCCATTTGGAAGGGAAGTTTAAAGAATGATTAACCATGGAATGATCTCACTTTCAAGTGAAATAAGTTTAAATGAAGTTCATCAAAAATGTATATAATTTAGCATACAATGAAGTCATCAGATTTTTTATTGCAATCGGCAGTGCCAAAAGGGTACTTTGCTGGAAGAGTTCTTTAATTTTTCGCGAAACTCAAAAACTATCAGTGGTAGAATGTTGAAATTATATATCTAGGACTGATTAAAGATTTTAACTCATTTTCAAATTAAATAAGTTTAAATGAAGTACAGAAAAAATGTGTATAATTTAATAGGCGTACAAGGAACTCATATGGTGTCCACAACAGAGTTTTTTTAAAGAATATATTTAAAAAAACAAGTTTAAAAATCAAGCAAAAATTATAAATACATGTCTAGTAAGTATCTGATTGGAAAATATAGTTACATTACGTTTGAACGAAAATAATAGTTATCTGTATCATTAGTCCAGAAACTAAACTTTTTTATAATAATGCGAAATTTCGCAAAAGAATTTCTTGGCGTGTTCACATGGATATAGTAAGAATTTAGTTATTTTATTCAAAAAATTTAGTGACATTTGTTCTAACCTAAAAAATATAACGAATGTGAATTGATATTTTTCAACTCATCATAATATACAAGACGAGTATAATATGAATAATAAATCAAAAATACTTGTTTTAATTAACGTTTTACATTTCCGATAAAATAAAATTTCGACAGAATGTAATGCTAAAATATTTAAGTTGGCATCCCTACATTTTACCGGAATAGGCCGGCAAACAAAGTTTATGGACGATTTTGAATTCTATAATACTAGTCATAATGGCACGGAGGCGCGAAAAATATATTTAAATTAATATATTTTGTTTTTATTTCAGAATTCCAGACATGTACAAGATATATCTAATGGTGAGTTTTAATTACCTTATTATAATTAAACAGGTATAGATGTTTTATCATAAAATTTAAAACTACACCACTCACTTTTCCAGTTTGAAAGTTACAATTAACACACTAGTAACAATCACTCAATCCACTTTTCAAGAACAATACTGCTAATTCACATTTAAATCCTAAATTCCGCGCAAAAAACAATTGGGTCCGGCATCGAAGTCGCGACGGTAGCTTTGCGGTAACATCTGAACATCGACGGCTCGGCGGCCGGCAACTGTCTTGTGTCAGCCGTGATCGTGATAAAGTTTAAGCGTGAGACACGCGAATTCAGTGCGTGAAAGAAATAGATTTCGATGATGTTTTGTTTTGTTGATATACAATAATGTCTACTGGGCGGTCGTTTGAAAAATTTGGATAAATGATGATCATATAAAATAATATTTTTATTGAAATAAATTAGTAAATATATGTCAATTGCATTATTCAACAATACAGTCAAAGTATAGATTATATGTGGTTTAGAAAATATACATTGTGTGCAACGAAATGCGGAACATATAGGACTTTAACATGGATTTGTTGATATACAATGTCTACTGAGCTGGGTCGTTCCACAATTTTGGAAAAATGATGATCATATAAAAAAATATTTTTATTTAAATTAATTAGTAAATATATATCAATTACATTATTCAACAATACAGTCAAAATATAGAGTATATGTGGTTTAGAAAATATACAGTGTGTGCAACGAAATGCGAAACATAGAATTTTAACATGGGATTTTGAAAAAATTGAGGATACTCTCTCTCCTGATAGATTTAGAACAAAACTGCAAGAGTACAAAGTTGTTCGAAATTAAATTCTACATCATATAACATCATAATTGAAGCGATAGCACGTCTTCAGTACAAGATTTATTAAATAAAAAATTTAATATTTTCGTTCAAAAAGCAGACAGCTATGGAAATAAAAGAAAATATCTATGTGTCAGTTATGACAGTTAAAAAGATGTCATTATAAATAATGTAATTTGTTATAATTTATTAAATTATGTTATAGTCTAAAATTAGTTTAAAAATGGATGTGTCGTCCGTAAATATATTAAAAAATTGTTTTATTTGATGTACTTATCTTACTTTGTTTAAATAATGTTTATAATATATATGTATTATTGGTATATTATCAAAGAAAAATAATGTAAATTAAATTTAAATAATATTAAAATACAGACAATAAGATTTATAATGAATGATACTTCTTCAATCTGACAGATAGATATTTTTTTATTTCCATGGCTGTCTGATTTTTAACGAAAATGTTACATTTTATATTTAATGTATCTCTTACAGCAGAGCTATTGTTGTAACAATTATGATCTGATCTGACGTAAAATTTAATTTTGAACAACTTTGTACTATTGTAGTTTTGTTCTAAAACTATCAGAAGAGAGAGAATCCGCAATTTTTGTAAATCCCATGTTTTATAGTGGACATGGTGTACTCTTTACATCAATTAAGAGTGCCTATGATTTGTTAAATTTTTAGTGAAACCATATTAAAATATACAATAAAACATTTTGTTACACCAAATTTTGGATATTACAAACCGACTTTTATTATAATATAAATATACAGTGTTTTTAGACAAAAATTATCCTTGTGGTGCACTTTATACATCAGTTATCCGTACCTAGCTTTTGGTAAAATTTTAATAAATACTTCATTTTTATACAAATTTATATGTGGTGAACTCTGTTCATCATTTATTAATACCAAAAAATTGGTAAAAATCTGTTAGAAAAATATCATTACACAGATGTTCGACAACGCAAAAAAAGCAATAAATAATAAGTTGTTACGACGAATTTATTTATTTATAAATACACAAAATTATAACCCCTATTTTTGCAATTTTTGTAATTTCCCTAACAACTATAATTCGTGTAAAATGTTCCCAATTGTATTCCTCTTCTAACCCCTCTATTTTCTAACCTTAATTTTCTTGTAAACAATATTTCAAAATGGATTCCACTTACACATAATAAGGATAATTTTCAAATATGGTAGTTTCTCTTTACCGTTTCTCGCTCTCTGATTGGCTGCGGTGTGACAATGGGGATACGCTCCGCCCATCGCGTGACGTCACCGTGACGTCACGTGGGTGACAGCGTCGGCGCCGTTACAATGGCAACGACGCCAAACAAACGCAAATGGAAGTTCTGTGTTTAGTTATCAAGATATCTGGACATCGGGTTTGTTTTTTGTTCGATGAGAAGATAATTGGCTTTTTAATATTTGGATGTAAATAAATGGAGGTTTTATGTTTAATAAATATAATATACAGCGAAAATAGATCGTAAATAAGTAAATAATTGTTTAGTCAATACAAAAAATTAAATACATTGCTATATGTTTGATTAAAGTAGAGATAAAAGTACCAAATTAATTTATGAATTGACGTCATTCAAATAAAGTGCAAAAATATATAAGATCGAGTTTAACATGGGAAAACGGTTTTTGGTAAATAATTTATTTAATGCGGATTACTTTATTTTAATATCATAATAATTCATGAAATTTAGAAAGAATAATTAAATTTGGTTAGAACAATGACTTTTTACCTCTCGCCACTCAGTAAGGTATTGGAATTATGCTAAAAATCGGTAGTGGTGCTTTTATGAAGATCTGAAGTGTTTGTCTGAAATATCTTAATTAATTATGAATATATGATAATTTTTGTAAATAATAATGTAATATTATATCATTAGCTAAAAATTTTTAGTTCAAATTTGTATCTACCTAGTCCCATTTAACTATTACAAGTAATTAATGATACGGTAAATTTGTTACAATTGCGGTTAATTTGTTTACCTATGGAAAATGTTTTACATTAGACAGTGACAATTATTATAATTGACTATGAACATATTAGAAAAATAATTGTCGAATACTCTTATACAATATGGTGACTTAGTTTTCAGCCGGACAGTTTTTATTTACCAAAAAACTGTTTTCTAATGTTAAATGCCTACGACAACTCTATCTAGGACACATGGTATAATATAATATTAAGAAAAATTGTTGAAAACATTTAATTGTTTATGACAGTTACTAATAATTTAATACACCTTCCTCATGTTTTCAAAAAGTATAAGTTTTTTATGCTACAAATACTTCTATTTTGATTTTCTAGAGTCTTAATGTCGACGGAACACAATATATTATTTTCATCGCAATTTATAAAAACTCTTTTAATACCGACATAACAAAATTTGTTTCATTACTTCAAAAAATTGTTTTTGTGTAGGTTTCCAAATCTAGATTAAAATCCGTGTTTTTAAAAATATAATAAAGATACAGTATATTGTAAAACAAGCATGAAATGGTACACATTTCTTAAGAGTATACGACGAGTATGAAAATGAACATTCCAAACGAGTTGTAGACTACACTTTTCTAAGACCACGATATTATTTCCTAATTCATTTATATTTTAATAATTAAGATGTCTTTATTTCACTAGGCTACATGACAAAAGCGCACCGTCAGATTTTTAAACATTACATAAGCGCATCAAAAAAACGTAGCAAAAGCGCACCGGTAAAATTTAGAAATTTAGTGTGTGCGAATGTGTGCTTCTGATTAAATCAGAATACTAGGAATTCGTTCTGCTCACGGATAGTACTTTTGAAATAGACTCTCGCAGAGGTATGTCTACAAATCTTCCTCTTTCGTCTCAAAACTAACATAACCTAACCTAATATAATCTAATCTAATCTAACATAACGTAACTTAACACAACCTGACTTAACCTAACCTAACCTAATCTAATCAACCTAACCTAACCTTACCTGACCTTATTTAACTTAATCTAACCTCTTTAAATCTAAAGTAATCTAAACTAACTTAACGTAACCTAAACTAACATAACCTAACCTAATCTAACTTAATTTAACCTCTCAAACCTAAAGTAATCTAAACTAACGTAACATCAAATTTATTAATAAATGAACATTGCATTTATACAGACATTGGTACGCTTAATTAACTTATTTTGGTGCGCTTTTGTCAAAATGAAACAATAAGATTTTTGACAGAACTGTGAGATGAATTTATACCTTAACTTTGTGTATGGTTACCGTGGGAAATGAAAATATGTGCAATACAACAAGCAAATATCTAATGATATTAGAAGAAATAATTTGTAATATTAAATTACAAATGAATAAAAGCGAATTATAAAGAAGTAAAGAACAGTATAAATATTTGTATGCAGGTACAGAAAGACACCAATAAAAACGATATGATGAATTATAAAACAATATGCACCATGAATAAATAACAGCCGAATGCATCGGTAATATGAATTGATGATATTGCCCGCATTATCCGCATACATCCTTTCATCTCTTTATTAAGTTGGCGTGGTAATTTATTACTTCATTTGTCTTGTACCGGCTGCAACTATTCAATTAGTCACATGAATATGTATGAAATATTATAATATTGCAATTATTTTCACATGCAATTTATATTAATAAAGATGGCCAAACGCGTGTGATCTTATAAAACATTGTTTTATAATACTTTATTTCAATATAAGGGTATAATTTTTGTATTTTATATACCATAAAATTTTAATAAATTCTAGAAAAAAAAGAACCGACGGACCGGTCGAGTAATGATGTTGTATGATATAATTGTCACTAGTTTTTTTAACTAAAGGTTGTTATTTGCATATTTTATAGAAACTTTCTTCAAATTTTCTGCTGTTAAAAAATAATTGAGAAAATTGACAATCATTAATCTTTTGATTTACTTATCAATGCCCACTTTTGATGTCAGAAGCTTACATAAACAAATTTTATATTATAACAATTATTAACAAATAAAATAATATAATGACTTCGTAAATTTTTCGTAATGAAATCGAGAAAAAAGAAAATATTTATTATAATTATAAATACTTCAATTTAGTCTCCCTACACTTGTAAATTATGTAGAATCAATGTTCTTTTGAACCGCCTTTTATTACTTCATTTGTCATATTTCCCACTAATTTCTTTGGAGTTTTTTTTACCCACATTCTTCTACCATAAATATAGAACTTCATCTTTTATATTCTTTGGGCGTCTTGTTTTACACATTTTTTTTAAATAAATCACAGATGTTCAATTCGTATTTTGTTGTCTACAATTTTATAATACGTATCTATTTTTATTCTAGCAGTTTACGTGTAGTATGTTTGGAGTCATATCCAAATCCACTTTTTCATTAATAAAAATTAAGTTTCCCACCTCTTCTGCACTCATACAATACAAGCACAGATTCTCCTCCATATTTCACTTTTGGGCATATTTTTTTGTTATCATTTGTTAATTTTTCCTTTTCCAAACAATAATCTGTCCATCTGATCCAAAAAGGTTTATTTTGGTTAATTTTAAAAAAAATACTGAGTTCCAGAAGATTTCAGGGAAGTTTATGTATTTCAAAAACGAAGCGTAAAGATATAAGTACTTTGTCTATGTAAATAAAAGCCTTATATTAAGAAACCGGTAAAATACTATTTACACAGATATTTATATAGCTAATATAAACAAATAAATTTTAAGTTCAATTAGTTATTTAAGAACAAATTTACCGACCCTTATTCTTCAGTAAAATCTTAAAACTAAAACTTACCAATAATGTATTCAAATCGTTAACATTTATTTTCACTAACACTTCTTTCAGAATCTCTGTATTTATTCACACAATTATTCAAATGGATACACTTATTTCACAGTGTAGCACTAACAAAATTAATTATGCCTCTTCTCTTCTATCTTTTGTATCACTTTTTCGGATGCGACTTATCCATTTTAATTCATACAGACACACTTCATTTCACAATTTACCATTTAAGGTTTATATTAACTAGTTCTATTTGTCTTGTTTTTATAGATGATTTTGTAGTTTTATCAATTTGTAACGTACATTGAGTATTTATATTTCTATTTCAATATAAGTTCAACACACTTACTTCACAGAATTGATCCATTTTAATTCATATAGACACAATTCACAATTTACCACTTGGAATTTATATTAACTTGTTCTATTTGTCTCTTCTTTGTAGAAGATTTGTAGTTTTATCAATTTGTTACATACAATGAGTATTTACATCTTTATTTCAATATGAGTATAACACACTTACTTCACAGTTTAGCACTGGTCACATGAATTATTTTGTTCTATTCTAGCCACTGTCTACTGTTGAGTATTGTCGCTCTTCGGAGAAGAGTTCTTGGTACCGCTTCCCGAAGCCGTTTGCGTTACAATTTATTATTCAAATGGATACACTTATTTCACAGTTTAACACTAACAAAACTAATTATGCTCTTCTCTTCTATGTCTTGTATCACTTCTTCGGATGCTACTTATCCATTTGAATTCATTATGGTCACACTTTATTTCACAAGTTACCACTTGGTTCTATTTGTCTTTTCTTTGTAGAAGATTTGTAGTTTTATCAATTTGTTACATAGGTTGAGTATTTACATTTCCATTTCAATATGACTATAACACACTTACTTCACAGATTACCACTGGTCACACTTTTTATTTTATTCTATTCTCTCTGCTATCTACTGTCCACTATTGTGCGAGCTCGTCGGAGAAGAGTTCTTGGTGCCGCTTCCCGAAGCCGTTTGTGTTGTGTGCGGTGGAGTTGCGTGTGTGACGTGCGTGTGTGCAAATTGTCGACGTTTCTTTTCGGCCAACAGCACCTTATGTTGTCTTCTTGTCTCTTGTCTTGTGTCTTCCCCTTACAGTGCCAGGCTTTGTGAATCGCTAATGAATGGTGTTCGAACAGTAGCTACATACAATTCATTTCGTTTTCAAATATTCACCTGAAAAGAGACAAACAGATGTATGGTATTAAAAATACATTGCTATAAGGGTATATACTTATAGTATCACTCCATTGAGAAAAATAGAGCATAGGGTAGTGAAATCAACGGACGCGAAGTTCATGGTACCATACGAGAATAGTTGTTTTAGGTACTTACATTCCGGATTGTGTATTATATTTTTCGCGCCACCAGCAACAATTAACTTCAAATAAAGTTCAAGTATTTGTAAAATGTGGACCATTTGAAAGTTTAGATTTATTTATTTGCATTTTTTTATATTTAACATTGTCTGTTGCTAGACCAACAAATGTATGTAAAATTAGTATGATTTTCATAATTACCTTACTAGTAGGACTGTTATTTACTATAACTCTTCTTTGACAATGGTAACCAAATAATAAATAATGTTACCATCATTTATGACTTATGTTGCCAGTACAGTTAGTTATTATTGTTTTTCACTCTACTTGTACTGTATTTTGTATTTCAGTAGTGAACTAATGAAATCAATAACTTACCTGAAATTAGGAAAATAAAGAGTCTCTTGTTAAACAGAAGTAGAAAAACACCCTTTTCGATATAAATCTATCATTACCAATATCGTCGATAAAGCATATTGTCACACCCAGCAATAAGTAATAAACTGTAAGTGATAAATTCAGTTACACTGAATTAAAGAACAAACTTATGTTATAAATATATGAATAGCAAGGTAGACTTTAACATTGCGTGTAGAGTGTAGAAGTTGAAGGCAAGTAGTACTTCACCTGTCATAAATGTCATAACAGATTTTCTTCTGATCTTCAAACAAAAATATCGATAGTGAAATGTTAGTTCGTACAATATTTATTAAATTAAATTTAAATGCTGTTGAAAAACATTACATTTTATTTGAAATAATTCAGCAACCGACGGAAATTGACCATACCATGTCACTTTATCATCTATTCTTTGGTGCATTATTGTTCCTTTTTTTTAATTTAGACTTGTAAATTCTTCTTGATCTATAACATATTAAGAATTTATATAATCAAAATATGATAAAAATAATTATTTATACGCTTATGAAAGCTTAAATATATTATACTTACATATTTTTAATATCAATTATTAAACGCTGATCTAAAGGCCCTTTTAGACTAGTCTAGATATGGGACAATAAATAATATAAGAAATGGTGCAATATCTTGTACCAAAAATTGCTAGATTTTGACGAAGTTTTGTTTGATACTAATGCAATTTCTTGTACAATATATTGTCACTGATTCTACGCACTTTTCCTGAATATATCAATGTGACAAGCAAAATGACCCATAAATTAATTTACATTTAAAGTTTGTAATACGTACAACTTTACCAGTAGTAACACTAAGTTTTCTATAATCACACTATATACAATAAAAATAAATAAACGTTAGAAACGCATGAGATCACAAAATTCATATATGCGAATGCTCACAGCTAAATTGAGTGACAGATTGTATGAAAAATAAAACATGTTCTGTTTATTAACACATTTATGATCGTATATAATATTTCAACAAAGTTAATGTTTGATGCTAGCCAACTTAAATTGTACCAAAAATGGTGCAAGGTTTAATGACTAATATTTAATAATAACTTTATATATTCTGTTGTACGTATGTATTATTTTTATTTAATCCGATAATAATAATTCAATGAGTTTTTGTTAATTAATTGTGATTAACATTATTATATATTTTATTGTTTATGATTACCTAAAAATAGGTAATACAGACCTCCCAAACTGAGTTACTGGATAAGCCATTATATAAATCAACAGTTTTCTTATGTTCCTGAGAGTTCTCTTAAGGGTTAGGCATAAGTTTTTAATTAATTTATTTTTATTTCTATCAAAAACCATAGACCCTATTACAGTATTTTTGAATTATTATGAAGAATAACTTGTAACATTTAATAAACTAGGTTAAAAACAACTATTCCTTTATCCAATGTTTACATTAATTTACACAAGACTCAAAAAAATTCAATGATTTACAATGACCGGTCGTACATCTTTTTCTATTGATAACAGCAATTAAAAAATTGTAAGCATTCGGCTTTGCATGTAAACCAATAATTTCTTTCTTTGTTTCTTCATATCAAAAACAATTATTGTTTGAACTAACAAAAAAACAAAAGCGAGTAGTACATAGAAACAAAAACAGAAGTAGCTGCGTGTTGGCTTATCGGTCCAAGAAGTATTTAAAAACTAATCTTCGATAACTTATTATAATATATTTATATAATAAGCAACCCCAAATTTAAAGAAAAAACAAGCTCGGTGCTTTGTCGGCACGAAGGCCTTAAAGTTGAAATTGTCCCGGTTATCTCGCAGTCAAATTATAGGTATCTTTGATGGGTGTGTGACAGGAAAATTGTTTGCTTGCCGATGCTCTTTTTTCCCTAAAGCCGCGTAATTTGTTTTGTTCTTAACGTAAATTAGTTTGTAGAACAATCATAGCTTCGACTCCGCTCTATTAAATATAATTTTCGATTTTCTTTCTTACCGATCGGAGAAATTCGCCGACGAAATTCAGATAATTCGTGCGTGATTTGGGACGCAGTTCCAAGGGAAGAGGTTATGTACCTTAAGGGTAATTACTACAAGTATAATTATATTCCAAAACATTTTTTCTCTTCTGTCCGTTAGAATAATAATATATGTTATTAGTTTATTTTTTACTAACGTAGCCATTTTTAATTGTAATATTATTGGTTATTATTTCTATCGAAGACCACCATACGAAAGAAAATATTTGGACTTAATTAAATTGTCGATTCACTTTCATTAAATAATCTTATAATTTAGACCTCGTGTCTCAGTTTACGAATTCATTCAATATAGATTGTAGCACATGCATCTAAAATTAAATGGGTTTCAATATAAATCTATACAAGTAACAGATCGCTGGGATTATAAATAAAATAAAACGATTATTTTCTAAAGCAAATAAGTAAAATTCATAGTACTTAAGAGATATATTAAAGCAAACTGTGGATTAATAAATATATCAAAAATTAAATTATTTGGAGCAAATGTTGTGTTAAATAACTAGAGTTGTAAGTATAAAGTATAATTTTTTATTTCGCATATGGATATGGAGATTATACCATGAGGGTAATAAAAAATACTTTAGCCCTTAGATACACATTATATTTTTTACGAAATGTTAAATTATTAATTAAATACATAAATAAATAGCATCATGTATTTGTAAAACGTCACCTAGCTAAAGAGACGGGGATGGCTGCGATAACAAACGTACTGTCAAAGTGTCAAATATTCTTTTATAATTTTCATTTATATATTTACACCTGCTTAGACGTCGTCTGCATGAAATCAGAAAAATTATTATCAAAGGTAAATAATAAATAAATTCGCCAATAATATTATAGAATGATATGTTTGTTATTTTAGGTAGTGCTAAAATAAACTGTAAAAATATAATATTATTAAAATATAGGTTAATTCAGTTTGACAGATGAATCCGTAAAGTTAAATTTTGACATTAGAGTCTGTAAATGTTTTACTTTAGCTACTACTTTGGCTAACTTCGCGAAGTGATATCGTGTATTTTAGTATCGATTTAGAAAATATATATATTTTTTAAATATTTGACAATATTAGTTATCGCGATTACACAACTGTATCTATTTCATTTTTGTCGTTGGTTGGACGCAGATAGTATACAGACCCCTCTGTATCACAAACGATAATGAGATAGCTAATAAATGTCTCATTTATGTCATGTTATGTGAATATCATACGATAAAGGTGGTAGATAAATTGATGACGCGACGACCAACTTGAAGAAACAGACTTTATTTATATATTTAGCTTTAAAAATAAGTATCATTTATTACCATTGATTTGTAAAGTTAGGTGTGTGATAAAATTCAAATTTTAATTTGTAATGTACACCTTGAAATGATTGAACACGGAATCAGGAATCACGAATCGGAAATATGTATGTTATTTTCATATTCTTGTTTGTAATTTTTAATAATTCGTGTGAACGGGAAAGTATAGGTTAGTGCTTATGAAATTATAAGTTGATGCTTTATCGAAATAAATCTACAATTGGCAGCTGATGTGAGTACAAGGGGTAGGCTTGGAGATGCCACGATAGCATATTAACCGGGGAATTATCCAAATGAAGTTACGCTACGGCGATCCTTATTGCGTTGGCAAAAACAGACTACAGCCGCAATAATTACCAAGATTTTTATAATTACCCTCCGTCAGATATATGATAATTATGAAATGCTAGTGAGTAGAATACGAGTGGTAAAAACCTATAATTAAATTCATTACAAAAATAAGCCTTGTTAAAAATAAATAAAAGAAAACACAATCGTAATAATGGTACGTACTTGCACAATTTCTCAGAAGGAAAATGGAGATTCGTTAGCAAATCTAATGTGGGAGATTGTTATAAATGTTTCTATACGCATCTTATCTGCTATTCTTATTATAATACAACGGAATTTTTATTGTTTTAAACAATATTAATTGTTTTCAGCCGACAAAGGTGACACACAACATATTATACTCATACTACTAGAGTTATTAAAAATATCACCGTTAACAATTTTATTTGATTCTTAAATGCAAAATTATATTCTAATGTTTTACTTATTTATTTCTAATGCATTTTTCTGAATATTTTTATTATGTAAGGATATAAAACTAATACATAGTTGAATTCAGAAAAAAATATGCTATCGAATAGGCATAAAAAATTTGTATAATCACGTTTAAAAAAAAAACTTTGTGCTGTAACTTGAGAACCACTAGTATCAAAAAAATATTTTATTTTATTATCAAATGACCCCCTTGGTCTCCTACAACTTTATTATTTAATATATTTTTGTATCAGTAATAACTTCCGAGTAAAACCATGGGCCCAAATTTCGATTCCACCCTGTATAATAAATAAAAATATTTGTATAAAAAAACTTATTATTGGTTTTATATTTTTCGTACAAAAATATTGTACAAACCTGTTGTATGACCTTTTTTTCCCGAATTCATTTTATTGCATCCAGCGCTCGCAAGCTCGAGCCACAAAATACTCATCCGGAAAAATGGCGTTTCCACACTTGATATGTAAATAATAACTATTATATATTTATTACCGCTTATTTTCCTTAAGTATTTATCTAATTCCTTATCTATTTTTGCTCCATTTTAGTATGACTTTTAAATAATTGCTATAAATATTTGTTCTACAATATCTTCTAATTTCTCTAATTATTTGCCTTGAATTTTGATCAAGTTCTATACGGGTGTTCCACAACTTAGGACAAAAAATTAAAGGGTATGTTTATATATTTAATATGATTTTGGTGTCGACAATTTGTGCTTCATTTTCTTGTAGTTTCGTTAGTTCTTACTAGTTAGTATTATTAATTAAATTGTTGTAGTTTGTTTTTAATTTTGTGAGTAGATTTTCTGTAACACTTGTATTAATTTCTAACCTACTGAAACCTCAACAAAATCTAGAGCTTCATTGGTCCAGAATGTGCTCTGGTTTCAGTATGCCAAATTTAGAGCAAACACTTTAAGAATGCTCTAATTCTTGTCCTACTGAAACTAGAGAAGATAGAACATTAAGAATAATATTGCTACTATTTTCCAGATATATCTATTGGTAGTTTTGACTGGATACGTTGCAAATGAAATATTATAAATTTTCATAAGTATTCTTTTGTGTATTTATTCAGAATAAATATCGCAATGTATAGGAGCCAAAGCATTTCGAGTTTTAGTTAAATTTTTTATCTTTTGCGTAAATATGACTTAAGATTTCTACGTTTGTTAACATCAAAACTGGAAAAGAGAATAACTATTAGTTATTAAGTTATTGTTAATCTTGGAAACAAGAAAAAATAGGACGACATAATAATTTACAAATCATTCATAATTTCATGATGCACTTACAATTTATTTGACCGAGGAGTGTATATATATAATAGATGAAATGTTTATTTTAAGAAGTAAGAGACCGATTTAGGTTCATTTCACTTGCTACCTCGCCACTTCCAAAACCTGAGATGGTTTAAGATTGGCAGTGAACCCCCTTAAAATGTTTGTATGATTTTGGAGGCATATACATTCTATCTTCCACACATGTTATATTGCTCGACTTTGTATCTTTCAAACATTCAATTTTGCACACCTTTTATTGTGCACACTTTTAATCCGCGAAAAAATTATCTTACACGCATTTTATCCTGCGTACATTTTATCATCCACACATTTTATCTTCCATTCATTTTATGTTCCATACATTTTATCTTCGCCAACGTTTCATTGTTAAAACATTATAATTATACCTTTCATTTATTTTATTGCCCATGCAATTAACATACTTATAATTAGATAAAATATTCAGTGTTAAATATTTCGGAACATAAAATGTGCAAAAGAAAAAGTGTGTGGAAAATAAAATGTGTGGACGATAAAATGTGTGAATGATAAAATGATTTGGAAGATAAAATATGTGTAAGATAACTTTTTTCGCGGATTAAAAGTGTGTACGATAAAAGCTGTGCAAGATTGAATGCGTGCAAGATACAATGTCGAGCAATATTTTGATTAGATATTTTATAGGTGACCAGCATTACATACAAGTAAAGCACATGGGACAAGATATATTCAAAAGTATCTTTACAAAGAGGAATAATGTATTAGTTACATAACTGCATTAATAATATAATGTGTTTTTTGATTTATTTTGTGTCAGGTACAATACGATTTAGCGAGTATAAACATGCAGTTACATCGAATGAAACTAGTCCGTTTGAAAGCATTTCCATTTGTATTAGTTGCCATTGAAACCGTAACAAATAAACAAAACCCCATTTTTTCTGTAATAATTAAATAATTAACAAAGAATACATTCTAAACGATACATTAATCCTGATTCTCATCCATAAAACAATATCTCAATTACTTGGCACAGCCATCTTGCAATCCGCAATTAGCATTAAAATTGTTCCGTGACGCAATGACTGATATTACTGGATAATTGCAGATATCATAAGTAATTAACAGAGTTTTTTATTAATTAAAATTACTGCCAAGTGGTAATTACTAGTATTAGAAGTAATACAGACAGAATATGCAAGAAAATAGCTAGGCTCTGTTTCAAATTACCATTGTAAATGACGTCACGAAATTGCCAACATGGCTTCGTAGATATCATATGAAAATCAAGTCTGTATAACAAATCGGGTTAGTGTTATCCAGAGATGAGACAAATGAGGTTATTTCACATATTCTGTTTTTTCAACAATATACACTCAAACCAACTAGTCTCCGTACACATCTTTACGCTTTGTTTTTGAAGTATATAAAATCACTCTGGAACCTTCTGGAACTAAATAAAATAAAAAAATAAATCAAAATAAACCTTTTTGGATCAGATGGACGAATTATTGTTTGGAAAAGGAAGAATGAATAAATTAAAACAAAAAAATTATGTCCAACAGTGAAATATGGAGGAGGATCTGTGCTTGTATTGTATGAGTGCAGAAGGGGTGGGAAACATAATTTTTATTCATACGAAAGTGGTTTATTTAAATGTTTTAAAAGTGAATTTGGGAAAATGAGCTGAAAATTGAGTTTAAGGGATTCTTATATCTTTTAACAAGATAATGACTCGAACATACTACATGTAAACTGCTAGAATAGTTATTGTACAATTGTAGACAACAATTAAAAACGTCTTCACAGACATCATATATGAATACCATTGAACATCTCTGTGATTTATATTAAAAAATGTGTAAAACAAGACACCCAAAGAATATGAAAGAACTACTACATGAGAAATGAGAAAAACAAAAAAAAACGTCTATTTCACTTTTTCGCTCGGAAACTTTTTATCTCCAAAATTTTCCATTTTCTGGTGATTCGTTAAAATAGATATGGTGATTCCAAATTTTCAAACATAATTTATATGTCTTCCCATTCTCGAGATATTGGAGTTCAAAGTTATACCTAAAAATCAGGTTTTGTAGGTATAACCCTTAAATTGTTAAATTTAACGTTTCACCATTCGATTCTACAGGCAAATTTACATAAGTGTATTAATTTTCAGATTTTTATTCCAGTGGATATAATTTTTAGAAAGGCAAAATTGAAAATAGCCAAAATCGAAAAAATCTCTGTATACCTTAGAATTTTTTCGATCGCTCTAAAAATTGTACCCGTTGGAATAAAAATCTGAAAATTAATACACTTATGTAATTTCCGTAGAATCGATTGGTGACATCGTCGATGGCGTAGGGTGACCTCTTAAGGGACTACCATTAAAAAAATATTTCGAGAATGGTAAGAGATAATTGAATCCTGTTTGAAAATTTGGAATCAGCGCATCAATATTTACTTAAGTCCAGAAATTATTAAATTTTGGAGCGAAAAACTATAATATAGGTTTTTGGTTTCTCTCATTTTTCACCGAATCGTTATATATATATATATATATATATATATATATATATATATATATATACAGTGTGTTTGAAAAAGTGGAGACACCCTTTTATCTCGCTTATTATTACAGATACGTATCTTACTTAAAGAACATTATTTAATCAGTGTAAAATTTGTGATCTATGCCCGGTTTCATAAACGAATGCTAAATTTTTAGCAAGCTGTTAAACCTTTAACACACTGCTAAACGTAAATTTACGTTTCATAAATCAGTGTTAATTTTAGCAGCTTGCTAAATCTCTTGCTAGTTTAACTCGTCAAATTCGTTGTGCTAAATTATTTAACCAATTGTTAAATTTGACAAATGTCAAATTATTGTATATTTTATTCATAAATTGTTGAAAAATATTTAGTTATTATTATAAAAAATATAAAATGATTTCTGCCTCCGAGGATTCAGAAGACTATTTTATGGATCATGTTATTGAAATGATTCCGAGGCAGAGAATTTTTCGAGGCAGAATCAACCCATTTGACATATATAATGATTATGAATTTAAACTTCGTTTTCGTTTTTCGAAGGATTGTGTCTTATTATTACTTGGAAATATTGGTGAAAACTTGTTAGCTACCACGCGTAGAAATAAACCTATTTGCCCGATGATTCAATTATTGATGGCTTTGCGATATTATGCTACTGGAACTTTCCAAAATGTTTTGGGAGATAATGTGCATATAAGTAAGGCTTCCATATCGCGAATAATTAAGAAAGTAACTCAACAAATTGCTATATTAAAGCCATTATTTATAAAAATGCCAACAAACGAAGAAATCATTAATATAAAAAAAACATTTTTCCAAATCGCTCATTTACCTGGTGTAATCGGAGCAGTTGACTGTACCCATATACGCATTCAGTCACCTGGTGGACCAGATGCTGAGTTGTACAGGAATAGGAAAGGGTATTTTTCTTTAAATGTTCAGGGGATATGTGATTCAAATTTAAAATTCCTGAATGTAATAGCGAGATGGCCAGGATCAGTGCATGACAGTACTATATTTAACGACTCGCCTTTAAAACATGAACTAGAGACTGGTGTTTATCCCAACTGCTACTTATTAGGAGATAATGGTTATGCATGTAAGAAATATTTACTTACTCCGCTACTTAACCCAAATGGTGCAAGAGAACATGAATATAACAGACGACACATTTTGAGCAGAAATACAATTGAACGATCCTTTGGAGTGCTAAAACGAAGATTTCCCTGTTTATCTGTCGGGTTAAGGTTAAAAATTGAAACTACATTAGCAGTAATTGTTGCTTGTTTCGTATTGCACAATATTGCACGAATAGCAAATGATGATGATCCTCCCCTTGACGCAGATGTAATACTTCCTGAAGATGCATACGACCGAGTTCCTGTTGATCCATACAATGGTGGAATACAAGGTGCAGCAAGAAGGGCTCTCATTAATTCAATTAATATTTAATTAATTATTATTATTGTGTACAATACATTATTCTTAAGTACTTAATATTAATACTAAATAATACCAAATATAAAAAAATTACATAACTTATTATAAATTTAACTGTTTTTCTTTTAATTTTAAATCTAATTTTAACAATTTCATTTTTAGTTCGTGTTCTTCTTTCGACTGTTTTATTTGTAAATCTATTAATTCTACTTTTTTTTCATTATATATTTTTGTCCAATTAGTTTCTTCCTCAATTTTTCTTTTTCTTTGATTTGTATAATTTACTAATTCGTCCTTAAATGATGATTTTTTTCTTGTTGTTTTATTTTTGCTATTTTCCATTTTATTTTGTTCGTGTAAATCTTCCTCTGTTTCATTTTCCGTAATTTTGTGTTGTGTTACCAAATGCAAGTTTCCTCTAATAATTTCTTCATTACTCTCATTATTAGTGAGTTCTTCAGGGGAGACATCTAAAAATAATATTTGTTCTATTTTATTAATCATTTTATTAATTTTTTCGTAAAAATCAAATACCTTTAAAGTATACCGCAGCGTCATCATATATATTAGCCAGTGGCTCAAATTGACCAGGACATACTGACAGTATTAGTGAATCTGTCTCTGTGAATGTTGGGTTGTATGTTCCTCCGCCTGTTTTTATTGACTCAATCTGATAATAAAATAAATATACATTATTTTTTTCAGCATGTTTCGCATTTTTTCTACTTTATTTTTAATTTTACTATGTTTTACTTGTTTCTTTTTAACACATTTACTTACTTTATCTTGTTTATTTTTTTCTTTTGCTTCGTTTTTAATTTCATTATACAAATCTGAAACCATAGGAAGATCTGTTGATTTTCTTCGTTTCTCTATATATTCTTTACCCTACAATTTTAGTACATAGAATAAAGGTATACGGTCGGTAATTTTTAAGTAACAATGTACTAACCCTTTCGGAAGCGCAGTGCTTTTTCTTTGTCCTTTTTATATTAGTGTAACAATATTTTAACTGTTCAATTTCTCTAGGTCGATCGACACACCCATTATATTCGACAGCAATTTGAGCCCAACACTCATTTTTTTGCTTCGTAGTTATGCTGTCTGTCTTTTTATTTTCGACTATGTGTTTGTACTTATCGACTATTCCTATTAAATCTTGTTTTTCCCGTTCGGTGTAATTATGGCCTCTGTTTTTTGGCATTTTTATCGAAGATCTATATAAGAAAAAGCTTGAGTTTATAAAATAATATTATATAAACAAATCCAAAGGCTCTTTTATCTAAATATGAAAAGCAAGTTTAAAAATATATTTTGAATTATATTTTATCATTACGTAACGAATATATATATATATAAACGCCTTCTGTCCTCTCCCCCTTGTAATGCTGCGTACTTCCCTTGAAGCGTTACGTAATTTATGGACAGCCCCTTATCCTTTCTTAAGGAGTTGCGTAATTCAAGGACAGCCCCGTACTGTATTTTGCTAATAACCATTTATTAGGCTTGAAAAATGTTAAATTATTTCGTGTAGTTTAGTATGAAACACGAAGCAATTATCTAGTTCTTTTTTGGGAGAGCCAAACTATCAAATTATGTAACTTACCTTAAATTTCATCAGCTATAATAAAATGACAGCTGTCTTGTTTTAAATTTTATAACTGTTGTGAATATAGTTCTATTACCAACTTATACGAAAATACACTACTTTTTTTTTAGCATGAGTGTTAGTTAACACAAGTGTTAAAATCATTTGCTATATTTATGAAACAATGCTAAAATTTAACAAGCTGTTAAATTAACAGATCTGTTAGCTAACATCAGATTTGACATTCGTTTATGAAACCGGGCATAAGTTGTGTAATAAATTTCATAGTTCCACTTCCGGTGTAACCGGAAGTAGTGTCAACTTAAAAATCTTAAATACAACCTGTATGTTTTTTTCTTGTATTTGGATTGCATTTTTCATTTTCTTTTCGACAATATCAAATATGATAGCATTTTCGTTATTCTATTGTTACAAAAAAATATTTTTCTAGTCCAAGTTTCAATCATTTTGAGATTTACGATTTTCTACTGCGGTAGGCTGTGATATTTATTTATTTATGGTTTTGTTTTAATGGTGACAGTTAACTAAGAATTAAACATTCTTTTATCATTAACTAATAAAAATAATTAAGAAATAGATTTTTTCACAGAAGAAACATAATCTGTATTTTTTATTTTTAAAATTCGTTTCAATTTAACAATAATTAAAATCATATACTAATATATTTTTTATTTTACAAAATTTCAAACAATGCTTATGAAAAGTAATAATAATTTATTCTACATGTGCTCCATTTACATCAATACATTTAAATGTTCGTTTCTGCAATTCCCGCATAACATTATAAAGTTCCGCTTGGTTAATTGCTTGTAATGTAGAAAATTTTGTAAAATAAAAAATATATTAGTATATGATTTTAATTATTGTTAAATTGAAACGAATTTTAAAAATAAAAAATACAGATTATGTTTCTTCTGTGAAAAAATCTATTTCTTAATTATTTTTATTAGTTAATGATAAAAGAATGTTTAATTCTTAGTTAACTGTCACCATTAAAACAAAACCATAAATAAATAAATATCACAGCCTACCGCAGTAGAAAATCGTAAATCTCAAAATGATTGAAACTTGGACTAGAAAAATATTTTTTTGTAACAATAGAATAACGAAAATGCTATCATATTTGATATTGTCGAAAAGAAAATGAAAAATGCAATCCAAATACAAGAAAAAAACATACAGGTTGTATTTAAGATTTTTAAGTTGACCCTACTTCCGGTTACACCGGAAGTGGAACTATGAAATTTATTACACAACTCAATCACAAACTTTTCACTGATTAAATAATGTTCTTTAAGTAAGATACGTATCTGCAATAATAAGCGAGATAAATGGGTGTCTCCACTTTTTCAAACACACTGTATATATATATATATATATATATATATATATATGCAAAGAAAACTTTTCTTTATAAAACTTTTGCTGTAGAATCAACTGAAATAATAGTTGAGATAGTATTTCTATCTATTTTTGAGATATATAAAAAAAACACACTTTTATTAGAAGCAATTTTGAGAGTAAAAATCTCAAGAACGAAAACAGATAATTAAATTCTGTTTGGAAATTTGAAATCACCGCATCGACATCTATCAACATAGACTATTTTCAAACACAAAAATTAGTATTTTTTGATTATTTCGTCTATACATGAAAAAATTTCGAGTGAAACACTAAAAGTTGAAACATTTTTACCTTCAAATGTGATTAGAAATAACTTGGAGATTTTATTTATAATAAAATTTATTAAACTAAAATACAATAAAGTACAAATATAAGTACATACACTATTAAAATCACATACGTAAAATATAACTCATAATCTAAAATCTTAATTCCTATTCTTCCTCCTCTTCACAACTACAAATGCTGCGACACCAGCAACTGCCACAACTCCCACCACTCCAGCAATGGCGATAGGTATTGTTTTATCACCGGGTAGTTTCTCCCCTTCACCTGCAGCTGCACGCTTGCCGTCCTCAGCTACCTGTCTGTTGGGGACGATCTTGCTGTTGGCTTCCTTCAGGTACTCGTACAGGGGCTTGAAGTACTCCAAGAGGGCAGCACCGGACAGTTTCCGTTCTCCGGTCATCGCTTCCAGGGCTTCCGACCAGTGCTTGCTTGCTCCTAAACTCAATCCGGCCCTGGGGAGGAAATAAGGGGGATGAAATTAACTGGAAGGTATGTTGCCATATGCGTTAGAATACACGCGTGTAATACTGGTCACTTATGATTTAAATTATATGATTTTATTTGTACTGTTGATTGAAAAATATATAGATAGGCAAGCTTGTATGTTTTTGCGTTCCGCTGTTTTGGAATCTGATTCGATAGAGCCATCTCGTTCATGATTCCATGAACTATTTTACAGGATTAAACAGACAAAAATATCAGAAAATAAAGATGTTTTACATATGTACTGACTTTTTTTGGTGTCTATTAAAATGGATCTTTTAATAATTCATTGGTATATTTGAAAATAGAACTAATTTGTATTATTATTATTTGACGTTTGCTCTTTTTTTATAATATTTGAAAGAAACACCTGATATTAACTCAAATGCAATCAGACACACAGTTATGTAGGTGAAACGAATTTTCTCAGAAGCTTGCCTATCTATACAGGGTGAGTCTGGGAAGACGCCATCCGCTTTAACTTTTTTATTATAAGTAGTAGAAAAAAATGGCTCATATAAAAGTTTTATTATTTTACATATGCTATTTGATGTCAGATGTAGATATTTTTTATAAAGTCAGGTTTACAAGATACGACTATCAACTTTTATTTTTCAAAAGGCAATCTATAATTATTTTAATAAAATAGTAACCGCCATTTTATTCTCTTTTCAACGATGTATTAATTTTTATTAATGTATTTGAAAAATTTCGAGAAAAACAAGATAATTTAAAAATATTAGAAATAATTTTTAAATAAATATTAAAGTGGCTATGTGAAAATAAACAAAACCTAACAATGTAAAATAATTAAATTAATGTCAAAAATGTATACATTTGTTTGTTACTTAATTTAACTTATTTTGTAAACAAAAAAAAAACATTTTGAATAGTTCACAAAGAACGAATTAATTGATATGATTCTAATAAAAAAAAATATTTAAATTTGTTAAAAGAGAAAATTGGATAAACATACCTTAACTTGGCACCAGCAGCTTTGGATTTATAGATGTCGCACTTGTGCAGAGGTGCACTCTCTGGATTAGTTGGGTCATACAAACCAGCTTCGATACACAGTGCTCTATGCAGTTGGAATTCCAAAAGATGAGCTACAAAATATCTGTAAAAAACATTTTAATCATTCAGTGATAGTAATGAAATAATTACTATTAAAATTACTTACGCAATGTACTGGCTGTTTCCTGGAACGTGGTATTTCGCACCGGGGTCAAAATCGTCTTCACTTCTTTTGGTTGGAGGCTTCACACTCTGAATCGTTTCTCTGTAAAATAATAATAATTGTTTATTTCAGTTTTGAAAAAATTTTATACATTCAATTTCCCTATCTTATTTTGGACCAATTAAGTAGTTATTCTAATTAACTAACTAATAATATATCTTAAAATATAATTAAAGAATTTTAATTCTAGCCCTAATATAATGAGATAAATATAACTCTTCGTAAAAACCAGCCACTGTTATGTTTACTACCTGAGAGGGGGGTGCTCAGTCATTGTGAAGTACTCTACTTCTTGCCCTAATTAGATGAAAATCACTCACTGTAAAAACCAGTCACCGTAATGTTTACTACCAGAGAGAAGAGTGCTCACACTTGGAAATACTCTAATTCTTACCCTAATTAGTTTGAAATCACCCTCCGTAAAAATCAGTAACCGTTATGTTTGCTACCTGAGAGAAGGGTGATTAGTCACCGTGAAGTGCTCGAATTCTTGCCTTAATATAATTATTTCAAAATCACCCTCCGTAAAAACCAGTCACCGTATTGTTTACTATCTGAGACAAGGGTTTTCACTCAATGTTAAATACTCTAATTCTTGACCTAATATAATATGTTCAAAATCACTCACTGTAAAAACCAGTCACCGTAATGTTTACTACCTGTGAGAAGGGTGCTCACTCACTGTGAAGTACTCTAATTCTAGTCATAATTAGTTCAAAATCACCCTCCATAAAAACTAGTCACCGTAATGTTTACTAGCTGAGAGAAGGATGCTCAGTCACTGTGAAATACTCTAATTCTTACCCTAATTAGTTCAAAATCACCCTAATGTTTACTACTAGAGAGAAGAGCGCTCACTTATTATGTATTCACGGTTATTGTTCCACTTAAACAAAAAGTTGAGACCTCTACAATTACGTAAAGCCCTACACTAATGCCAGTTATTCAAGATAACAAAGCACTAAATGAGCTTGTTTTCAAAAATTTAATTTACACTATCCAACAAACCGAAGTCCAATTACAGGTTACATACAGCTTATAGTGGGTTTCGAACCACTCGAACACATTGGTATGTATTTTTGGTTACAGGTTTGTCGTCACTGGGATTTGAAGCCCAGATTCTCACACTCGACTCAGCGAGTCGAAACGCTGCAAGTGAGACAATTAAGAGTTTAAATTATATATTAGGTTATTAGATTCATTTCTATTCTTTGAGACTTGGTACAAAAAACTGCTGCACCAATTAACCGGTTTATGTGTTATGCTGACTACTTTCATTAAAATAGAAAATATTATGATGAGTTTTTGTGTACCTGGTAGAGATTTATATTTTTAAAAATCAAACCCGAAAAAATTAATTTGTAAAAAGCTGAAAATCTTACCTGTAATACCACCAACGTTCATTCCATTTACTTTGATCGACGTTATTGCTGAAAACATCCCATCTCCATTTGTCTATGAGCAGACCGAAGGGTAAGAACGCTACCCTTTCCAAAGCCATCTGCATCAGGGCGTTAATGGACGACTCCATCGTAGGCTCATAGTCTGGCAAAAGACCAATTGCCTTCAAATGGTCCGGGGTGGATACGGACAGGGCTATTGTGTCTCCTACAGCTTCGTGGAAACCTAGAGAGACGATAATATTAAAAATAATAATACAAGAGTGTCATATATTTTATAAATCAAAGTGACCAACTTTTTACATTTGTGTATTTTTGCACATGTGGCAACATATTTCATTGTAGAAATAGTTACACATTTATAAAGCATATAAATTAAACGTTACCCATCCAAGTATTAACCACATTCCTCCATGCTTGACTTTTAATATCTCATAGGAATCTTTTTATAAATTATCTGCTTTCTTTTAGTGCAAATAAATACAGGAAATAATTGAGTAATACAATTAAAAGTGACCAGCATTACACACATGCATTCTTGCTCATGTGGCAACATACATTCAGACGTACCTTATTTTAGATTTATAATATTTACCTGGATTTGCTCCCGATCGTAAACTAATGGGCTGTTCTTTGTACAACAAATAATATTGAATGTGGCCCATCTCATGATGAATTGTAATGAAATCTTCTTGGTTTACTTTAGTACACATTTTCACCCTGAAAAACAATTTATTTTTTTTAAATGATAGTATTGCTATAAAAAAGACATTAAAAAAAAATTCTATTGAAAGGTCGTTTTAGACTAGTCTATATATGGGACAATAAATAGTACAAGAAATGGTACAATATCTTCAACCAAAAGTTATTAGATTTTTGACGAAGTTTTGTATAATACTAATGCAATTTCTTGTACAATATATTGACTCTGATTCTGTGCACTTTCCTTGAGTATGTTTATGTGACGAGCAAAATTAACCATAAATTCTTTTACATTTAGAATTTGCAATACTTATAACTTTACCAGTAGTAACACAAAGTTTTCTATAACCACACTACATACAATTAAAACAAATAAACCTAAAAAACGCGTAAAATTACAAATTTCATATATACGCATACTCACAGCTAAATTGCCTGACAGCCTAGCTACTATTATTTTAATTGTACAGAAAAATATGGTGCAAGATCTTTTACAATTTATAGGCTAGTCTAAAACGCCCTTAAAGCTCATTACTGGCTGTTCCAATTTGCCTGATCGAAAATTGAGTTAATAATATAATTTTTACTAGAAGTAACATCTTATGTATGTACATAATGTGTAAAGTGTAATAAAAACGTTGTTTTTGATAAATTAAATACAAATCGAAAACGATATTATGTAACAAGATGAAAAAACGACAAGGCTTTTCATCTTGTTACGGCTTGTCATAGTTCTGAGGTCTGTGACTCTGGTGTTGGTAGGTCAGCAAAATGCTGACTTCAGCAAATAGCAACGGCCGTCTTTGCTGATTAAGCAGACTATGATAATACCGGCCAGAACACGAGTCATAGATTCAGAACAATGGATTTAATTATATCTTCTGCGAAGATATAATTAAATCTTCAAGGGGTGGTAATGTAACAATAATTGACGAATTATTCCAAATTATTATTGTTTGTTAGATTTGATAACATAAATTGCGCGTTAACAAAAATGCACCGTGGACAAGTTATATTTCGTAAAGTTTAATAACCTATTGACGTTTTGTAACTTATCCACGTGATGTGCGTAATAGTTACATTGCCAACCCTAGCACTTTTTAGAATATAAATAGGATTTAATTGAGAGTGTAAGAGGCCAGTCAGTATAGTAGAGTCAGTAGAGTCGGTTAAGTAGAGTAGAGTCTTAAGTGGTAAGTTGATGTCGCAATGTAGTCAACGATTCAGTAGCAGTCATCTGACATGGTTCAGACTGACTTTAGTCCAGAATGTCTAGCTCTGTAGTATTTGTTTTGGTTTTATTTTAGAGTTCTTATTGTAAATAATGTAAATAAATTTAAAGTTAGTTAAAGCAAATATGTGTGTGCCATGAACTCGTTATCCTGGTTCAACCGTCATCACCAGTAAGTGTCATCATCATGTCCTCCATCGAAAGTAAAACGAGCACATTCATCGCCTTCATCGTAGTAAACCCCCACTGTTACAATTACTACTGCCCTCTCACGAGAAATTTCTGAATTACATGCAATGAAATCTTCGCAAATAATCAATAGATGCACTTTATTGTGTTTGCAATTTGTTGTTAATAATATAATTACACTTTTTTTTTACCTGTAGTCCTGGCCATTATAAAAGTCCCATGCACTGGCATGGCATACAACTTCTCTATCCTTTGGTTTCTCTATAACTGCGCCTGCGCTAACATTATAACAGATACCGTTAGGTTCAAGCCCCAGAGACTGATAGAATTCGTCAGCGACTTCGAACATTTTTAGAGGGGTGTACCCCTGCTCTTTCAGTGCCTTGGTTACGTCGAATTCGCTGGCATTGGGGTAGGGCTTTACGTAATCGTAGAGGTAGATCCAGGACTGAGCCCACATGTTACCTGGAAACAAAAAACAAATGAAGTATTATTAGACTTCATGGTTCCACAATAGTGATAGCCCCAAAAATCGGTTGATTTATACAAGTGACCAATAAAACTGTTTAAGCATGGGTATCTCGAGAACTATAAGAGATACGAAGTCGATTAAATTAGACAAAAGTTGCCTCATGAGAGGTTCATTCTATACATGTTTTTGTTTTTCCCAAAAAATGCATAGATGGTTAGATATAAACAAAAATGTAAGTTTTTCAATTATTTTGGCACTTTTTAACGATGAATTTCTCATACCGTTTTGGAGAAATTGATACCAACTTTCAATTTTCATAAGGGCTTCAAAGCAGGCTGTGAGGTGTTAAATATAGTATATTACATGTGAGGTGGGAAATGTTTCATTACAGCCGAGGGCTTACTATATGACCGACAGGCGAAGCCTCGAGGCTCAGATATAGCGCAAGGCTGTAATGAAACTCCCACCGAACTATGTATACTATTTTATTCACAATTATCCAAATTAATTTCTACTCGTACATCGCCTTTTTCCAATAAACTAAATTAATGTACGGTAGTAGTCTATGAAAACAAATGTTTAAATTTATTTTAATATGTTTGACAGCACTGATCACCTTACTAGAGATTTATGATAGTATTACTAGGCAACCATAGTAAACAACCCCCCACAATACCCCCCCCCCCCCCCCCCCCAAGAGATTTTAAAATATTTCCCACCCGTGAGATTGTCATTGCAGTTAAAAATGACATACGTTTCCAACCTTCGACAGGTTAGGAATTGACATATTACAATAGTGGTCGTGAATAAAAGTTTTTTTATCCTACACATATTGAAAATAAGATTTTCTTGTGTATGCGTACGCAAAAAAGTAGACATTTGCCGGTCTAGACCTACAAAATCTCACTATTCCCTAGGGAAGAAAAAAGTTCGTGTGCAGACTAACAGATGGCGTTTAATTCGTTGGAAATAATAATCAGAATAAGATACTTCAACATGCTTTTAAAATATTGTAACTTTAGAAAATTTTGATAGTTAAGTTAGATTCTAGGTACTTTTATTATATACTCTGTAAACAATAGAATCGACTTGCTAACCATATTTATACATATGTCAAAATAAAATGTTTGTTTTTCGTTCTTATTCTATTTATAATCAATTTCACAAATTTCATGTAGTTAAGTTAAATATCAAATTATTCATTATTCGTAAGATGTTTACATTATTTTATTATGATTTGTTTTGTTGTGTAGGATAAAAAATAGTGTGTGCTACATGGTAGTAAAGTTGTTTTCTGGTCCTCAAGAAGTATCCAGCCTCGACTGCGTCTAGGTCATATACATATCCGTCGGTTTAGAAAAGAACAACTTTCGTACCTAGTAGCACAGAATAGTTACATACAGAAGCGACACTCCGTATCGGTACCTTTCATATTCCCCTATTCAGTTCTATGACCTTGGAGCATTGTGTAGACCTTTAAATTTGATGCCTTCCCCTATCTCTCCCTAAGATGTGACGAAACTTTCCGATTTTAAACAATGAGCCCTTTAAATTTGTTACCTTTCCCATCTCTCTCTAATTTTCGTTTCTCTGTCTTACTGTCGCTTCTGTATAAACCTATTCTGTTCTAGTAGCACAAATCTATTTACCTAAAAGATGGGCAGGAATCAAATCATCTTCGGAATTCTGCAACTGAGGATACCTTTGCCTCAATTTGTCCAAAACGTACGTGTGTAGTTCCATGTATAAGGGTTTGACTTCGTCCCAGAGTTCGTCCATGTCTTGGATAAAGGTTTCAGATTCGTAATGTGTTCTCCACATCTCCCCCATGTCCTTATACCCTAAAAAAATACCATAAAATAATGACTTAAATACAGTAATATTTTATATTTTTTCGTTTACCATTAAGTCTAGCTGCTTCATTGGATAAATCCACATAAACTTTATAGTCGTCCCTCATTTTTTTTCCTGAAGCGTCTCTCCAAGCAGTCCATGCATATTCCAATTCATCGTAATCGGTAGATGTGGACAAGATTTCTTCAATTTCTAAAAAACAATACAAAACATATTTTATATATTATATTAACAAATTATTAAGTTAAGATTTATTACTAATAAAAATATTTCTGTTGTAGGATATCATCAATACATTCAAGAAAGAAAACATCAATAGGTGAGTCGCTTTTTTATTTTTATAAAATTAAATTTAAAAAATTTTGTTTATTAATCGTTTATTTATATATATTTTTCACGACATACCTAGAAAGGTCTACTTTCTTCTCCCAAATAGTGAGGAAATTAATTTTTTCTACGACCACTATAGAAAGTGGCACTTTTTTCACGCTATACAAAGCTTCAAATTGCGTATTAAAAAAATGTTATGTTTAATACGAAAGGACAGCACTTTTTCCTTTTTTTTGCTCCGCTAGTTCGACAAATAACTATTATCTATTTCGGCGTTATAAACATTTACACAATTTGACTATATTACCGCACTAGTTGTTATTAATCCCACCAATGGGATGATTAAACAGTAACAGTATTGGTTTATTTGAAAAATAATAATAAAAGTAACAAAACAATGTCAGAGCAACGATCACTTTGTTTATTATTTTTTTATTACTAACCGGGGCATGTAACTGGTTAAAAAAATATTTTGAACGAAAATTGCGAACTTTAACCGTAATTTTAACCGATATTTTTAAGGCCGAAAATACCGTTAACCGTTAACCAAAAAAATAAATCGGTTTAAGTAAACATTAACCTTTATTTTAATATCATTTAGCGTGAAAATTTTTAAATATTTTTTATATCTGTGTTATCTTTCTATTTGTATTTGAATGAGACATAACAGATTTTACATTTTACTTGAATCATAAAAGTAGGTAGTCTTTGTTACCATTAGGCAAGTTTTTAATTGAAAAGTGATCTGCGTTTTTCTAAAGGTATTACGGGAATTATTGTGAATATTCATTAATTAAATTGTATTGTTTTATTCGTTATATTTTTTTCAGATGGTAATTTCTAATTATTTTTTTAATATATTTTTTTTTATTTTTCGGTTACATACCCTGTTAATAACAAAAAAATTTGATTACTAGTTTCGTTAAATTTACCCTAAGCAAATTCATTTTTATAATTTAAAATATTTATATATTTCTCGCGTTTTATATTTTTATGTGTTCTGTAAAAATAAAAATATTCTTATACAACCAGTACTACATTTACGATAGACTGGTCACGATTTTGCGTCCGATTTACTGATTATTATCACTACATACGTAATCCTACATATTACTAATGTTAGTGTTTTAATTTTGTTGCTTTATTTTTACATAAATAATTTAAAATAATGTTGTAACTTAAAAATTGTTTAGCTTTGAAAGTAAAAAAACTTACCGGGGTCTAAAGAAAGTCCCTCCTTAGACAAATCACAATTTTGATTCTTGTAGGGGCAGATTTTAGCTGTACTGTAGATGTTAGACATTTTAGTTTCGGTAGTCGTTAGGTTGCTTAACTTCTTTTCATCCAGAGCAGAAGTTCCTAAGATGGACAAGAAAAACACTTCTCGTTGTAGAATTGGATCATTGAATTCGTCGGGTTTTAGGCCTTTGAAATGTTTTTCCCAAGTTTCTTTTATGTATTTAGCTGTTTCCAAAGTTTGGGCTCCCTAAAATATTCAAACAAATTTTTAAATATTTAAATCATAACAGATTATTGTCCATTGTTGGGTGTGCCAATAATATATCTTGTCACGGATTGATAAAATAGAATTTTGAATAAAAAAAACTAAAATCTCTATTTCAATAATTTGAAAATTTGAAAAATTCTAGACTAAGTAAATACCGACAGACTGATTTCAAAACCTGCAATCCTATTACGCCTTTTCAATTTTATTTTGTTAAAACAAACCAAACAACAGTATTAAACCAAAATTTGTGTTGACAAACGCGAAATATATAAAAAATACTAATTTTTGTGCCCAAAATTTTGATTTTGGGAAATAGTGTACTTTGATAGATCTCGACGCGCTGATTTCAAATTTTCAAACGGAATTTAATTATGTATTTTCGTTCCTGAGATATTTTCTGTCAAAGTTGCACCTCAAAAAAGTATGTTTTTTGGCTATATCTCTGTAATGGGTACCGATACAATTTCAATGATTATACCAGTCGATTCTACGGGAAAAATTACATAAATAAATGTTTTGTCCACATATACGTTCTTTGGAACGATTAGGTGAAAAATAAGAAAAACGAAAAAACCTAAATTTCAATTTTTCACCTCGAAATTTTTTATCTGCAAAACTTTTAATTTTTTGTGCTTAAGTAGATATCGATACGCTGATTTCAAATTTTCAAACCGAATTTAATTATCGCTTACCGTTCTCGAGATATTCGTGTTCAAAGTTGAGTTTTGGCAATACCTAAAAAAATAGGTTTTTTAGGTATACCCCTTTATGGGTTAGGTTTATGACTTCTACGACCTCACCAATCGATTCTACGGGCAAAATTACATAAGTACACCAATTTTTAGAGTTTTACTCCAAAGGATACAATTTTTAGAAAGGAAAAACGTCAGGGGTTCATCAGGCATTTTTTTCGTTTTTCGCCATTTTCAGTTTTTCCTTTCTAAAAATTGTATCTGTTAGAATAAAAATCTGAAAATTGGTACACTTATGTAATTTTGCCCGTAGAATCGAATGGTGAGGTCGTCTAAACCTTAAACTTAACCATTTAAGGAGTACACCTAAAAAACCTGATTTTTTAGGTATTGCCAAAACTCAACTTTGAACTCGAATATCTCGAGAACGGGAAGAGATAATTGAATTCTGTTTGAAAATTTGGGATCAGCGCATCAATATCTACTTAAGCCCAAAAATTAAAAAGTTTTGAAGATAAAAAATTTCAAGGCGAAAAATTGAAATTTAGGTTTTTTCGTTTTTCTTATTTTTCACCTAACGTAGGTATATTTGGGCAAAACATTTCTTTATATAACTTTTTCCGTAGAATCGAATGGTAAAGCAGTTGAGATTGTATCTCTACTAATTTTTGAAATATATCTCCGAAACGAAAAGAGATAATTAAATTCTGTTTACAAATTTGGTATAAGCGTATGTAGTTCTTTAAAATAAATTACAAACAAGATTTTGTAAAATTTAAAAAATTTTGAGCTAAATATTTGATATTTTTAAATATTTTCGTGTATACACAAAAGTACAGCATCAGCGGTTTTAAAAATTACTTCCCCTGTTATTACTGAATACATAAACTATTATGCTATTAGTTATTAATTTTATAAACTTGCTTTTAAAAAGAAGAAAATATATCTTTTGAATAATTTATTATAAAGTCAAACAATACGCCAAGATCTGATTTTAATATGTAAGTATCTAATTAATTTCCATTTATTTTAATATTAATACCGTTATACCACGTTGTGGTATAAAAGAAAAACGCTTTTGGTGCCATTTAAAATACAAAACTAAGTTTGGACGTTTTTTTTCTCGAAGTCTCGAAGTAACAAAACATAAATTAAAAACTACTATTTTCATTGGTAAATTTAATTTAGTTCTGGTAAAGCCTATATATATATTTGGGGGCGCTGAAATTATATATACAGGTTTAAGTATAATACGTGTAACTCTTAAAAAGATTTTATAAATAATCCACCCTGCATAAAAATTTCAAACAAATGCCAAACTCTAAATAAATAAATCGATAAATATAGGAGAAAATATAATATTTACAGTTTTTAATTTTGGCGCCCTTCTGCCACGCTTACCTTGTTGAGGGTAACTACGTCACAGGTAATCAAAGCGACACGCCCCCATTTTAATTTTAAAATTTCTTTATAAACATTTAACATTTTATAATAATTTTTACGTCATTACATTCTATTTAACTCAAATTTTAATATGCAATATAAACTTTAAAATTCCTTCTCTTGGAAAACTCCATTCACTCACCTGCAGTTCTTCTTTTGTTTTATTGCTGACATCTGTTGCTAAGTTCCACTCAGCAACAACTTGCTTGTTGAGAACTTCTGATGCTTCATTTTCATACACATCCTTCAAATAACTGATGAGTTCTTGTTCCTTGTCTTCATTGTGTGCTGCTTTGTGCTTTGGAGCACAATTAGCTAACACTATTGCTAACAATAGCAACACCTGAAATAATAACAATCAATAGAAATTTACTTATTTATTGACAGATTTATTTTCAAGGCATGGTTACTTATTTTTAACTTACCAAGAAACATAAATAATATGGAATGTTATTCTTCAAATTTGAATTATGTTTTTGAATATATTTAAACATTTGTTTTAATTAATGTTAAGTTAGTTTAAACAAAATATATATTATTATTTTTATGATATACATTTTTGAAATACGAGTATATTGTACAGAAAGAATATATTATTAAATGAAATTTACAAGTAATTTTGACGTGAAAACAAAATTAATGACATTTATGATAACACTGACATTTTACTGACATTGAATATGATTAATTTATTTTTGTACTTTTATATTAAATGTCTTAATTATATATGTAATGTATTTAAAATATATATGCAAGTATGTATATATAATTTAAATATGTTTTGTTGTAAATTAAATTCAAAATTGTATTACTATTTCCATCTTACGACATATCCTCGAACTAGAAACAACGCAACTTTTGCAAATATCTAATAGATGTCACTACTAGTATTCGTAACTATTGTCATATAGTTGGTCTCATACAGAAATGAACCCATTGAATTTTTTACCAGTGGTGTACTTAGTTTCTAGTTCATATGGGGAGACTCTATTAGTTCAAAATTAAGATTTAAGAAATAAAAAAAAATGCAATAAACAAAAAACAATACATTATTTACCGACCTTTGTATTAGCATCTTTCATTGCAGTGGTGATTCAAAATTTTACACCTAGCAGAAAATTGGTGGGAAAATATAGAGATTAAGAAAGCGGTTATGCAAAAAAATACTATCAATGATCGAACCGATGTATGCCATTCATTTCTAGTTAATTTGAAAAATAGTTAATTTGTAAATCAATGCGTAGACTGATATGATATCTGAGAGGACAAAACGACCGTGAGAATAAAAAAAGTGTTTATTTTATTAATGTCTATATATTTATAAACTACTATTTTAAATAGTAAAAATAGACAATCAGTTTTTAATTTGTTTAAATCTATGGAAGATGAAGCGATTAATATCGTATCAATTCCAAGAATTAAATTATTTTAAAATATGAATATTTACAAAAATTCCATTTATTATTGAAATAATCCCAAGCCACTGGTAGAATGCTTTCTCATTTATGGTTTACGGGCCTGGCTTATTGGATCAGTGCAGTTCTGAAATTGGTTGATTTGGGTATAGCTACTATAACCCTTTATTGCCACTGGTAGGCGAGACATGGGTCCTGGACGCTTGCAGCATAGTATAAGAATTCTTATAGGTATTCTTATACTGTGGTTGCAGTATGTACTGTACGGCACATTGCACATCGTTGGAAAAAACGATATATACGTTGCCGTCTCATTTAACTTCATCGTTGCATTAGATGCGCGAGAATGATTGACAGCTTCATTTCTATTTGAGACGACCTATAGCCCTTTTGTCTAATTTAATTATGCTCTTTAATTTTTTTTTTTTGTATGCCTCAAAATAAATAAATCTGGCCATTTGCAAAACACCCTCTATATACGATAAAATTGAAAATATGTACTTTGGCATGTATAATATTTTAATATTATTATAAACAAAATATTTAATTTTTATTGATTTGTACATATTTAAGTACCTATTATTATTATATAGGTACTATATGAACTTAGATAATGTATATTCATATAATTGCTGAAATAACTAATATCATATCTTAGGTAGTTAGTTTATTTGCAAAATAAGTGGGCTCAAATTATAACAAAATGTTTTAATGATTACACGTGTCAAGAATTTTAACATATGTATATATGTCGAATCTGAGAGGATATAGAAACTAAAACAATAGTCTAATAATAACTAACAAAGTAGTTAAAAAGACATAGCTAATTAAATGCCTTAATCGCACTCATGAGAAATAAATATTAACCTTTGTACCAGAAAAAACTATTCATAGATCTGGGAACACCTTGATCTAAGTTTTCATAGGAAATTACACGTATTTGTTTGGTGTTCCAATTAATAAAAAACAATGAAAATTCGTGATTCTAAATCCGTAACTATGGTTACATAAATGTTGAAAATTTGGCAGGAAATGAGTTGAAAATAAATGTTTACAATTGTTGGAGCTGTCAAAATTTTGACAGAGACATGTACTAATAATCAGTTCTTCTTAAGTCATTTATGTATCAAAAACATTATGAAGTTATTTATGCCTGAAGGTATAAACATCAAGTATTGTTCTGTGGTACATTTAATTTTTAATAACACAATACATCAGAATTTTCAATTTGCGACGTAGTCTATAAACACGATTGTTTATTAGTTTATTTCTGCAGGATGTAACATACTGGGTGTATGGATATTGGTTATTATTATAGTATAATAATATACAGGGTGAAACAGAAATAAGTACATTAAATGTAACCAGAGATAGAACTAGTAGAGAGCAACAATATTTACGAGTATTTTTTTTTGTAAACCTTGTAGGAACTGAGTTACAATTCTGCAAAGTTTTTGAATGAATAAACCCGAAAATATTTAAAAATATTGAATTTTTATCTCGAAAATTTTAAAATTTTACAAAATTTTGTTTGTAATATTTTTAAAAAATTAGGTACGCTGATACTAAATTTACAAACAGAATTTAATTATCTCTTTTCATTTCGGAGATAAATTGTACCTCAAAAAAGTATGTTTTTGAGTATATTTCAAAAATGTGTAGAGATACAATCTTAACTACTTTACCATTCGACTTTACGGGAAAAGTTATATACAGAAATGTTTTGCCTAGATATACGTTCCTTGGAACGATTAAGTGAAAAATAAGAAAAACGAAAAAAACTAAATTTAATTTTTTCGCCTAGAAACTTTTTGTCTCCAAAATTTTTAATTCTTTGAACTTAAATAAATACCGACGCGCTGATTCCAAATTTTTAAACAGAAATCAATTATCTCTTACCGTTCTCTAGATATTTGAGTTCAAAGTTAAACCTAAAAAATCAAGTTTTTTAGGTATACCCTTTAAATGGTTAGGTTTGAGGTTTCGGCGACCTCACCATTCGATTCTACGGGCAAAATTACATGTGTACCAATTTTCAGATTTTTGACTCAACAGATAGAATTTCTAGAAGGAAAAAACTGAAAATGGCCAAAAATCGAAAAAATTGCCTGATGCACCCCTGACGATTTTTTCGATTTTTACCATTTTCGTTTTTTCGCTCTAAAAATTGTATCCTGTGGAATAAAAATCTAAAAATTGGTATACTTATGTAATTTTGCCCTTAGAATCGATTGGTGAGGTCGTCGAAGTCATAAACCTAACCCTTAAAGGAGTATACCTAAAAAACCTGTTTTTTTAAGTATTGCCAAAACTCAACTTTGAATACGAATATCTCGAGAACGGTGTGAGATAATTCAATTTAGTTTGAAAATTTGAAATCAGCGTGTCGATATTAGTTTAGAAAATGAAAAGTTTTGGAGAAAAAAAGGTCTTTGGAGAAATTTTGAAATTTAGGTTTTTTCGATTTTCTCATTTTTCACCTAATCGTTCCTAAGAACGTGTATGCGGAGAAAACATTTCTTTATGTTACTTTTCCCGTAGAATCGACTGGTATAACCATTGAGATTGTATCTTTACCCATTTTAGAGATATAACCAAAAAATACACTTTTTTCAGGTGCAACTTTGGTAGCAAATATCTCAGGAATGAAAAGTGATAATTAAATTCCGTTTGAAAATTTGAAACGTCGAGATCTATCAAAGCAGGCTATTTCACAAAATCAAAATTTTAGGCATAAAAATGAATATTTTTGGGATATTTTGCGTTTGGCAACACAATTTTTGCTTTAATACTGTTTGGTTTATTTTAACTCTACACAACTTTGATGTATATATAAATAAAAGTTAATTAATAAAGTGACAATAAAACGACCCGTTAATTTGTGTGTAGGTAAAAATACTAAAAAAATAGGTTCTATCACTGGTTAAATTAAATGTACTTATTTCTGTTACACCCTGTATATATATGACATCTAGCTGACGTGTAGAGTGCACCAAAGCGACCATTTTATGTAGGAAATAGATGGTAAAAAATTTAAAAATAAATAAATGAAGATGTTTATATTTATATTTGCAAAACGTGATTGTGTGTACAAGATCGTGTTTCTCTCGCAGTTGTTGTGTTGAAGAATAAAATATGCAGATATTTAAATGAAATATCGAAGACACCCACGGTCGAAGCGTTGACCTGTGATGCCAATGTCAGTACAACTCACAAGAACACATGACGTCTTCAACTAATTCTCATGCTGCTCATGCAACTTTCTATTTTCATGTTTTATTGTTTATTATCTTTTTTTGGAAGTATTTATTCATGTTTTCTGACTTTATATGTCCTAGTGTTACTATAGTTTATTATAAACATGATGTAATTATAACTAGAATGTGAAGTGGACATTCAGAAATAAAATTAAACGAAAGAGTTTGTATGTTTTGTTTCTAAAAATCAAGTTTAACTAAAAAAGTTCATATAGAAATTTTTTGATTTTTACATATGACAGTAGACAAAAAAAATACCCGTATTTTTACTTTCTTGTACGTAGTAAAGGAAATATTGTATTCGAGAAAAAATAGGTTTTCATATTTCAACGGACATATCCATTTTGACCAACCCTGAATCTATTTTGACTAGTTTCGGTGTGACGTCAGTACGTACGTATCTCGCATAACTCAAAAATTTAGAAATTTTGTATATAAGACTGCTATAACATCTAGTTGTGCATCTCCCTTTTTCATTGCAATCGGCAGTGCCAAAAAAGCACTATGCTCGTAGAGTTTTATTTTAACTTTTCGCATAAGTCAAAAACAATTATCCGTACAATGTAGAAATTTTATTTATGTAGTTACTATAACATCTTGTTATGTACCTCCATTTTTTGTTCCAATCGTCCTTTTCAAAGGGCAGTTTACTTTTGGCAGTTAACTTAATAAAAATAATAATTTAGTTGGCTTTTAATTTTTGTAGGACATTTGATAATAAATTGACATTGACAACTGTCAGAATATATAGAATATATTTCATGAGAAATATGTACGAAATGAATGAAAACCATATTTTTTGAGCGATTAAAATAATTCTTTCTACGACCTCTATGGATAGTGGCACTTTTTTCACACTATATAAAGCTTCAAAGTTGCGTGTTTCGCACAATCGTGGCTTAAAGTGAGAAATCATTTCTCGCAGTATTTGCCAACACTGCGCATGTGCAGTGTGGGAAATAACATCTCTCACAGTAACAGCCAACACTACGCATGCGTGACGGTACTCTTTATGAGGTTATGTGCTCCATATTGTTCTTTATGTCAAATAGCTTTCGCGTATGTATTTTTGTTCCGTAGAAAAAATATAGTCTGCCACTCTTGCAGAATCGCCTATTTCCTATGAGGTGTAAAAGTTTCGGCACGAAACAAAGTCGAATGCTGGAATCACACAACGTGGGAAATAAGTTATTCTGCACGAGTAGCAGACTATACTTTTTCTACGACCACATTACTAAACTTTTTCTGTATTTGTTGCACAATACACTATTTTGTAATGCAATAAGAAATATTGATAAACATTTTAATAAAATTTTCCTAAGATGATTCATTTCGAAGGGAAGTTCGAAGATATGAAACGAATGGAAGTTGAAGAATAATTAGCCCTAAAATGATCTTAGTTTCAAGTGAAATAAGTTTAAATAAAGTGCAGTAAAAAATGTGTATAATTTAGCGTAAAGGACTCCCTCCTGTGGTGTCCACATGAGTTTTTTTTTTTAATTGTTTCATTATTCGTAGTTTACGAGAAAACGAATATTAAAAATTTGGGGAAGGTATATTGTAACGTCAGCATGGTAAAAAGGTAAAAGAAGACAGATAGATTAAGAGCGAAAGAAACAGTCTACCTGTCTATTTCACGATCTTAACATGCTGACGTCACAAATATCTTCACCATAACATAAAATTGCTAATAACTATATCATTGCAAACTACCTTTCAGTTTTAATTATTATAATGACAAGCTACAGTGGTTATTTTTTATATATTATGACTTATATACTGAAATACTATTATGTATGGTCACATATCTTTATTATGTATATCTCTTATAGTTCTAATGAAAGGTAAACACCTGTATATAAACCATATCATAATTACTGTTATTGTTTACATCTTACGTGAAAAACCCATCACAATAATTATTAAAATTCGGGCACCCAGAATTAATTTGAAATTCTTTACGATTTATTTACTTGTGGTGCACTTTCCACGCCAGCTACCGTCTGGTAAAGGTCTTTTATGGTATAAGTAATATCTGTGATAAAGCTGTAAGTGATATATTTATTGTATATATATTTTAGAATTAAATTTTACTCAATAAATTTTAAAGTGTAGATTACATAGCTATTATAAATGATAAAAATCAGTTACATTTTTCCAGATAATTAATAATTAGTAATTATTATAAACCGGAAAAATATATCTACATCAAGATATCATTTAATAGCTGAACAATTCTGGTTTTTTTGATATCAGAGATTAAGATATTTAAAATTCTATTATTTATTATAAACCTTTAATTAATTTAATACTTAAACAATACAATATATATCATTACGAGATATGGTTGACAAAAAATTATATCATGTGATTGTTGCAAACTTTGTTTCAATAATTATTTCATAATGAATTGAAAGTAAGTCAAGTATATTGAACCAAAATAAAAACAAAATTAAACTTTCTTTTACGAAAGAAATCGCTGCATTATATTAAAATATGTATCTAAACTACATCAAATTTTATTTAAATCCGTTAACAAACATTATACTGAACGGTCGTTAACAATAATAAACGTTAAAAGCAAATTTAAATACAATAAATTTCAACAAGATCAGGTTTTTTCTTCTGCTGTGAATAATCAAGTTTTTATGTATTTAAAGACGTTGGAAGATAAACACGTTTAAAAAAAGACAGAGTAAATAAAATAAAACTGTTGAGTGTAAATTTACATAAAATTCAACCACACCCAAAATGGACCACATGCACTAATGAATAACTCATGTGTTTTATTGAAATAGGGTATGTGACCAAATTTTTATTTTTATGTACAGGGTGGTGACTCGATCACCCGCACATATTTTACAAATTTCCTGTTTCTCTAATTATTTTAAGTAAAAAAGCTTCAAATAATAGTTGTAGATTATAAAATTCTGCATCTGAATCAATAAGCAAAATTAATTTTACGTGATCGAGTCACCAAAATATAGCAATTTTTTTTGTTGTTATACTTTAAATTCAAAATTAATTTATGTAATATTGTTCACTTCAACAGTAATTTCAAATAATAATAAAAATAAACTAACGCAGTTAACTTGACAGATAAACCGTTAAACATTTGTTATTTTTGTGTCAATTCCATGGCCACTTCTATTTTTGGGGTGATTTACCATTTTCATATTTAATTTTTGAGCTTACAAAACACGTAAAATTATATTTTCTACTTCGTAATGTATATGTTATATTTTTACACGCTTGATAGAATGGATACGTAGCTTATAATATAACCTTAGTATGAATATGAAAAACTTCTGTATTGTTGTCAATGTCACATTATATTTTATTTTTTAGAAAATGAAAAAACTCGAAAATACCTAATCAAATCTACACTCTAATCTACAAAAATATTATCTAAAATCGTATCACACCTCACAAAATTTATTTAAAGGAATTATTTCATAAAATGTTTGACACTTGACAGTCATTGAATTTTCCACAATTTTCTACGCGATGCGCAAATGTTTCAAATGTTCATTCATGATCATGATTATAACCTTAACTGTATGAATATCTAAATCTTATTATTTTCTCTTCGTGTTGGTCGTAGAAAAATTATACTGTACAACTCGACTGGAGTACTCACATCCCTTTCGGAAGATTGGGGCACACCGTTTGCAGCGGCGAGCCCTAAACTTCATCCTCAACGAATATGAGCATCATATCTACACTTGTTGTATGTATTTTTTAAGACACTATGGAAAATGGCACTTTTCTCACACTATATAAAGCTTTAAAGTTGCGTATTTCCCACAATCGTGGGTTAAAGTAAAGTGTAAGAAATTATTTGTCACAGTAATTGCCAACACTGCGCATACGTGAAGTTCATTTTTGTGAAGTTTTTTATGTCAAATCACTTTCGAGCATGTATTTTTGTTCTGTAACGTTTAGAAGTGTGGTCCTAGAAAAAGTATAGTGTGCCACTCGTACAGAATCACCTATTTCCCACCTTGTGTGAAATAGGAGACTTTCTACACTTGTTGCACAGTATACTATTTTCACCTCATTGACATTAATTTGAAGTTTCCCGCCATTTTTCCATTGTTGTAAACCGATCGTAGCGCCGACGTGTTGCAACTACAACGACTAACCACGAAAAAGCACGAAGTAACTATTTGATTTTGCCGGCTAAATGACATGACTTTTAGGTTAGCTTTGTCTTTTAGATATAAATATAAATACAACTGCGTCACGATTTACGAAGCAGACATAAAATACAGTCACTTATACTTCAAAAACCATTTAAATAAACAAAATTAAAAATGCATGCATGTTGTAATTTATATCGAAGTTGACCATGATTAAAAAAAAGGAAACAATTACAATTTATCAAATTTATAATAACAGCTATTATTTATAGATAAGTATGTCGATAATAAGTATGCAAAAATATTGCTAAACAATATCGTATTTTTGCAATAAACCAGTTTATTTTTTACACTACTTTCGATTTCTCTTACGGTGTACAGATATACGTTTAAAAACGTTAATAAAAGATATACAAGTAAGGTAATTTAATCTTTTTTTACAAGATTTTACCTTGAAGAAGTCAGAAGTATTATTCATTTGTTTAAATTGTTAATACATTGAAAATGAAATATGATTTTTATGATACATTACACTTAAGTATGGAAATATATATTGTTTATTGTAATTAAATATTGTTTTTGATACCATAAATTACAGCAGTCGTTCAATAACAATTAAATATGATATAAAGTTTCATTAAAAAATTGATATTTATTTACTAGTAATATAATATAAATCTATTTGATATACCTAGTAACAGGTATAAAAAAAAACATAAAAATCATTTTTAATATAAATTAACTATAAAACTATATTTTTATTTTAATATACAGGAAAAAATTAATATTTTATTAGTATTATAAAAATAAATATTAAAAGTAATTCAAATATAGATATACTAATCAAAATTACTTTTTTACTTATATATTTTATGGTTATACAGAGATTATAAATATATATTTTCATTTTTATACACAAACAAAATTTATAATTTGGGTTTAAAAATTATACATTCATATTTATATTTTATTTATACATATATTTTTATATTAATAAAATGGTTATAAATATATATTTTTACACCAGAAAAATTATATTTCAAATTCCAAAAATTGTACCTTCAAAATTTGTATTATGAAATATATATAACAAACAAACCAAATTTTATTAACACATAATTTAATAATTTATATATAACAATAATAATTAATAAAATTTGGTTTGTTAATAAAATATATATTTAGTGAAACATGTGAGTAACGTATAAAAAAGCGAATGAGACTTTCTTACCAGAACCGAGCACCTTCTCATGCTGCAGCAAGTCACGAAACAACTGACTATCGCGGTGTTTAATTGTTTAACTTATCCAATCCCCACTAAGTCACATGTGTTACTACTTCGTACTTCTAGTATCATAGCTTCAACTAGCGCATTGTCAGGTATGTTATTCAACTGTCAATTCCGGAAATTATATTACTGGCTTTTGTTTTGTGCCATTGTTGCATATGTTTGTTTGTTTGGGTGTTAGAGAATCATATCTTTACATCACTTCAGAATATGATTTATTCGTCAACTTGTCGATGTACTACATCACGTCCGATTTTTATGAAATTTGGCAAAAAGTTTTTACTAAGCATGACAAATTTGGGAAAAAGTAATATAAAAGGGTGGTCAGACTAGGTTGACCTTGAAATCGCTTTTTGTTTGTTTATAAAGCTATTTAATACACACATGTACCTAACCTAATCTAACCTAACTTAACATAACCTAATCTAAACTAACCCAGCCTAACCTAACATAACCTAATCTAATCTAACCTAGCCTAACCTATTCTAACATAACCCAACATAACCTAATCTAACCTAACCCAATCTAACATAACATAACCTAATCTAACCTAACCGAGCTTAACCTAACGTAATCTAATCTAACCTAACCCAGCCTAACCTAAGATAATCTAATCTATCCTAACCCACCATAACCTAACATAACCTAATCTAACCTAACCCAACTTAACCTAACGCAACTTAACCCAATGTAACCTAACCCAACCTAACAGAACCTAATCTAACCTAAACCAACCCAACCTAATCTAACCAAACCTAACTCAACCTAACCTAATCTGATAAGGTTAGGTTAAGTTGGATTAGGATAAAGTAGGTTAGATTAAGTTACATAATCTAATCTAACTACCCCAATCTAACATAATCTAACGTAATCTAACCCAACTTAACCTAACCAAACTTAATTTTACCTGACCTACACTAATGTAACCTAACCTAACTCAACTTAACCTAATCTGGTAAGCTTAGGTTACGTTGGATTAGGATAAAGTAGGTTAGGTTAGGTTGGGTTAAGTTAGGTTAGATTAGGTTGGGTTAGGTTAGATTGAGTTAAGTTAGGTTACATTAGTTTAAGTTCGGTTAGGTTAGGTTGGGTTAGATTAAGTTAGATTAGGTTGAGTTGGGTCAGGTTAGTTAGATTACATTGTTTGAGAACCGAATTCTCTTACCATCTACATCACAGAACATTTAAAAAATATTAGGGCTTAACAAATAAGAATTAAGACTTTCTGAAACTACATCTCTTTCAAATTAGATATAGTTTCATACATTTTTTTTAAATAGTCTGCGTATCACTACAGTTTGTTGATTGTAATCGCATGTATGCGAAGAAATAGGCAACGGGAAATACATTGGTGTATTTGTGTATGCCTAAAATTTTGATAAACTGAATAAAAATATATAAATAAATATATGCTAGTTACAAATACATAAGAAAGTATTGTTTACCTTGCTTACATGGCTCATTCAGAAATGAGTTATTATAATTATTTGGTGTAATTATAAAAATATTATAACATTCAGTTATTAAAACACATTTAAAGAACAACTTTATTAAATACTTACCACTTTTTATATCATTTTTTTTTCTTAATAATTTAAAACGCATTAAAAACACAACCTTTATTGAAAATATACAAAATATTACTTACTTAAGTACTACAAAGGAAAATTTGAAATACATTTTACTTCTTTAGTAATATCAAAATAGAAAAACGAGAAACACCCTCTTCTGATGTGCCACATCTGATCGATGTTGTCGTTAATTTGTAACAACAATTCAGTTTTCTTTGTACCTAAATTGAAACAGTGTAACTGGTAAATATATTCAGAATCGGCAGCTCCATGTTGTGAAAAAATATACAAATTATCATCAATTAACGTATTATTTAATTTATCTCCATATAATTCTTTTTGAGGGAGAAAATTTAATACTTTTACATCAGCGCCCTCTATTCGCATCTCCAAAAAGTGAAATCCTAAAAAAAAAAAAATAGAAAAAGTACAGTTTGTACACATGAATTTCAACGGGTAATGAGGTCTTGCACGATTTTTCATTTTTTTTTAGTTTTAATCAATAGAATATTTTTAATAATGAAGAAACTGCTATTAAAAATGATATCATTTAAAACGTGGCTGAATTACCCTACTTTACCCCGTGTCCAGTGACGTAACAAGGTTCTTACCCAACTTCACTTCGTTGCAAATGTCAAATATAATGTTTTAACTTCCAAACTGACAATCTTGTGCAAATATAATGGCACACAAAAACCTTACAATACTTTAAATCACAGACTGTTCACTTTATCAACTTTCAAACGCGCCAAATCACAATATTTGGGATCTGGCATCCACACGTGGATAACTTCACACCAGAACCTACGAACATCACAATTTTTGCGACTTTTTTTAGTGTGATACTTTAAAACGATATTATATAACATAAAATGTAAATAAAAAAGAATTACATCATATAGTGCAACAAATTAGACATTATAGGTTTCATTTAAACAAAAAAAGGATTACTTAATTTTTTTAGGCAAGACCTCATTATTGGGATCGCGAAAATTATTATTATTTAAAAATGTTTACTAGTAACATGTTTTTATTTCATGTCTTCCTTTCGCTTAGATAATTCTTTATTTGTAGTTTACTATCAGATATTTCAGGTTATGTTGTCAACACTTTGTTATTTGACAATTCAAAAATTATTAAATATTTTGATCTTAAATTTAGTTCATTTCAAATAAATATTATATGTTAATAAAGTAAGGAATTTTCTTATTGATCATATAAATAATTGTATTTCATTCTAATATATAAAATGTACATTAGCAGTACAATTGTTACAGTATTGCCAATATGCCAATTCAAATTCAAGTTGTCAAATTGTGAAATAACGTGAAAAAAAAAAAGAACAAGGCAAAATTGCCATGTTTTTTTTTAAGAATATCATTATTATTATGTTTTAAGCACTTTAAACCCTTTTTAGGGTGTGAAATAACCCAAATATACCCATTTTCGGGTCAAAATTTTGATTTTTTGGAAAAACCAAACAGATAGATCTCCCTTCGCTGATTTCAAATTTTCAAACCGAATTCAATTATTTCTTCTCGTTCCTGAGATATTTGGCCTCAAAGTTGCACCTCAAAAAAGTGTGTTTTTTGATCATATCTCTAAAATGGTAGGAGATACAATCTAAACGATTACACCAGTCGATTCTACGCGCAAAGTTACATAAAGAAATGTTTTCTCCGCATATACGTTCTTTGGAACGATTTTGTGAAAAATGAGAAAAACGAAAAAAACAGGAATTTCAGTTTTTCGCTCGAGAACTTTTTTTCTACAAATTTTTTCATATTCTGGACTTAAGTAAACACAGATGCGCTGATTCCAAATTTTCAAACCGAATTAAATTATCTCTTACCGTTCTCGAGATATTTGCGTTCAAAATCAGACCTGAAAAAAAACGTTTTTCAGGAATAATCCTGAAATGAGATACGACCTCGGCGACCTCACCAATCGATTCTGCGGGCAAAATTACATAAGTATACCAATTTTTAGATATTTATTCCAGCGGATACAATTTTTAGAGCAAAAAAACGAAAATCGCAAAAATCGAAAAATCGCCTGATGAACCCCTTGCGATTTTTTTCGATTTTTGGTCATTTTCGTTTTTTCGCTATAAAAATTGTATCCATTGGAATATAAATCTGAAAATTGGTACAAAAATCTAATTTTGCCTGTAGAATCGATTGGTGAGGTCGCCGAGGTCGTATCTCGACCCATTTCAGGACTATTCCTGAAAAACTGATTTTTTCAGGTGTAACTTTGAATGCAAATATCTCGAGAACGGTAAGAGATAATTGAATTCGGTTTGAAAATTTGGAATCAGCGCATCTGTGTTTACTTAAGTCCAGAATATGAAAAAATTTGGAGACAAAAAGTTTCCGAGCGAAAAACTGAAATTCCTGTTTTTTCGTTTTTCTCATTTTTCACCAAATCGGTCCAAAGAACGTATATGCGGAGAAAACATTTCTTTATGTAAATTTGCGCGTAGAATCGACTGGTATAATCGTTGAGATTGTATCTCTAACCACTTTAGAGATATGGTCAAAAAACACACTTTTTTGAGGTGCAACTTTGAGGCTAAATATCTCAGGAATGGAAAGAGATAATTAAATTCGGTTCGAAAATTTGGAATCAGCGCATTGTGGACTATCAATTTAGACTATTTTCAAAAACCCAAATTTTTGACCCAAAAATGGGTATTTTTGGGTGTAGAAACAAAATTTTACGTTAAAAACCTTAAAGGTGTATTTTTTAAGGTTCATTATTAGTTCATATTAAACTATTTTGTATGTTATAGTGTAAATCTAGCTTTAATATTACAAAAATGTCTATTCAAATAGTTTTGCATTTTATCTCATTCGTATCATGGAATTTTTTTGTATACACACCCAAATTTGGGTAGATTGTAATCTAGGGATATAAACGTGAAATATGGTAACTTTGTTGAATGAAGTTGGGCACATTTATCTGTCAATATGCATTTAAAATATGAAAATATTCATAAATATTTACAAATGAGTTGTAAAATTTTAATATCCTTTTAAATTAGTTATGTTTATTCGATTTTCCTACTTAGAAATAATATATATTGTATTAAAAAACATTTAAAAATATTTGAGGTTATCAATTTGACATTTAAAGTGGGGTGCAGTTGTTAGAAGTACCAATTTTACAACAACAAAAATACCAAAAACCGTTTAACAATATTTTATATTATTAAACTGTTTTCGATATAATAATAGGAAAATTGTTAACGCAAAGTATAAAAATATCATTTTTAAACTTATAATATAAATACGCGTGTATTTTTTAAGTAATATTAATTTATTTTTTATAAATATAATGTAAACATTTTACGAAGAAAATAGTTGGACAATAAAATTCATATTTTTGACGTCACTAGTAATTTGCTTATTATTATTTTAATATAACATCGAATTTTCAGGGGCGTATACATTTTATCCTCCACACATGTTATATTGCTTGACATTGTACCTTGCACACTTTCAATCTTGCATACCTTTTATCGTGCACACTTTTAATCCACGAAAAAAGTTATCTTACACACATTTTATCTTCCAAATCATTTTATATTCCACTCATTTTATCTTTTACACATTTTATCTTCAGAAAAATAATACTGGTTATTTCATCTAATTATAAGTATGTTAATTGCATGGGCAATAAAATGAATGGCAAGTACAATTACAATGTTTTAAAGATAAAATGTTGGCGAAAATAAAATGTGTAGAAAATAAAATGTGCGCCAGATAAAATGTGTGTAAGATAACTTTTTTTCGCTATATTATTTAACAAGCATAATATGTAGGCTATATTACACGAGGATGTAATTAAAAATACGAGCGGTAGCGAGTATATTTAATCATCCGAGTGTAATGTAGCCATATTATGCGAGTCAAATACTATACTTTATCTACAACTAACAGGCATATAAAAAATCTGATATTATTTGTTAAATATTCAGTTAGGTGTGAGTAGTTCATATATAGCTTAATAGAGGGCGCCACAGTAGCACTTAAATGTCAAAATAACTATTCAAATTGTATTTATTATACTTTTATAATCATTTATATTGATATTTATAATAAAAAATATATTATTAATAAATTAACAGTTTAGTAAAATGTTATGTGTTAAATTATATGCTCTATTTATTACAGAATAGTGTAGCGTGTAATATAACATTTCATATTACACTTGTGTAATATGAGTAGTATATTATATGTAGTATCACACGTATATTGTACCCATATTTCAATAGTTGTAGATAACATATTTTTTTAATTATAATGAATATTTTCAATATTTCTTCTATAATAATAGAGATGGAAAAAGTAATTTTCCGTACTATTTCGCAAGAAGAAAGTAGAGTTTTCGGAAAAATTAATTATTATAAATATTTTTAAATAATAAATTTCGAAAAGTTGTATATTAAAAAACTTATAATTATTAGTTCTTACCTTTGATATAAATCCTGTCGGCTTTAGAAAAAACAATGAATGTTTTTGTAAAATCAAATTTAAAGTTTGGAGGAAAAATAATAGAAAGTTTTCGCCATGCCAAAGCTTTAAAATCGAAAATATAAACAAATTTGTTGTCAGGTACAGCTGGGACAACCAAAAGTTGCTTTTGGAACTCACAGATTTGGACTTCGTTCCAAGAATATGGCAAAAATACTTGATCAGTCCACGTATCTGAAATTTATAACAATTTTATGTGATAATAAAGTATGAATTCATTTATTTCTTACCTTTCTGAATATCGTATATCACCATATCGTTAATAGCTCTAATTCTATATTTTCCTGTTCCTCCCATAATAACTAATTTGTCATCTACTATACATGCATTAAAATGCCTTCTTTCTTTTGGCATCCTATAAAATAATAATTACAGTAAGGCATATTTTTTTCACAATATTAATATTATAAATGAAATATTATGGTACTAAGGCTCCAATTTCATTCAACAAGTTTATCATATTTTATAGAAATCACTACACTACAATTAATTTTTATAATTATTTTTTTGAAATTTTTATAAAATGAATGATGCAAAGCATAAAACATAGTAATATACTCGTTTTGTACGACGTATTGTTCCATTCGTGTTTTTGGAGCCACAAACACCTCATGAAACGATGTATCGTCTTATAAAAATTGTATAATAATATACTAGTAAAAAAAAATTAAAAAAAAGTCTGAATACCCCATTTATAATGTGATCGTCGTTTGTTTTCTATTAACTATTATTATTGTGATATTTATTTTGTTTTATTTATCTAAATATACTTACTTAGCTATTATAGTCCACTCATTCGTAAATGTGTGATACATATAAACATTCCTATTCCAATTGGCAGACCCATAAGAATATTCTCCTCCAAATAACAAAATATTTTGTTTATACGAAAGAATTTTGCTGCCATTTAACGACTGACTTTTCGTTGATAAGAATTCAGTTTCATTTGTGAACAGATGTTCAATTGTTTTTCGTTTGCGGTCTGTAAAGTGAAATGTTTGTCATTTGTTTTTGTGATTGTTTGTGTTTCTTACCGTAATATGAAATATTAACTTTTCGTACGATAGATTTTGAGCGTTTACTTTGATGGGGGTCCCATGGATATTCAGAAGTGATTATACAAGGTAAGAGTTCCTTATTTCTTTGTTTTGTGTTAAAGAATAAATTTATAACCTTACTTTCAAAGTCGGTAACTTTTGATGTTGGATCCTCAAGTAATAATAATATTTGTGATAAAATTGTACTTATTTCTTTATTATCTTTAATATCAGGGAATGTTAACATGTGATTTACATCAGATGTTGTTAAATTTTTAAAGTTAATACAACTCAAAATTGTGTAGAGATATTTATTTGTATCTTCCTCTTTCCAATTTTCTGATTCTTGGAGTTTGGTAGAGTTATCATACCACCAATTCATACCTGTTTGAAATATATCTAATTCATTATCACAGCAAATGAAGTGGTTTGCTAAATACGAATGCAATTGTTTTATAGTCATCTGAGAAATGCTTGCCTTGTGTTTGTTAATAATTGTATTAAATTCTAGAAAGGCGCAACATTTCGCTTTTTCGCACAATGGATGAATATCCAGAAATTCTGTAACGTTCCATATTTCTAAACAATATTCTATTCGTAAATTATCAGTTAATCTTTTAATACATTCTGTTTTTATATTCTCAAATTGCAAAACACAGGCACAATGTAATGTCTCCAGAAGTTGATCATATTCTAATAATTCTAGTGTTTCATCTATGATTTCCAAACAGTTTTGAAATCCATTTGCTGGTACATCCTGTAAGATATTATTTATTTAAAATATAAACACAAATTTATTGTATTTACTTGGATGGTAATAAGATTTTGATCTTTTTCTGCAAAATCGCCATTGAACATAACATTGAAATAATCACTGTTTTTTGATAATTTTGTACGATTACAATAAAATTTACTATCCTCTATTTCAATTGTAACTTTAACTGATTCTGGATTGTTTTCTTGATGCATTTTTAGCAAATTTAAAGAAACTAAAGTGTCAACATGACGTTTCAAAACAATGACGTTCACAGTGGCGTCAATATATTTTCTTTTTATATAAATCCGTATAAAAAAAATTGGTATTAATATTTTTTAATACTAATTTATTAATATAATGTTACTGTACAAAGTTTTATAGTTTGTTTTTTAAAAAATAAAAGATGTAGTGGTATCTGCGCTAAAAAAATTGTGTGCTACGCCACTGTTTACCAGCTGCTGGCTTCGGCTAGTGATTTATTTGTACAGTTTTCCACTAGGTCCAGTGTTGCCAACTGGTGGTAAATTTACCATATAGAAATTTTTATTAAGGAAATGGCAAAAAGGGGAAAAAATAAACTAGGCGATTTTGAAGGAATTTCTGTACTTTTATTAATTTTTATTTATTATTTAAGTTTATGATAATTATGTATTTCGTCGAAAATTCATTATTAATTCATTATGTATTTTTTATGATATTTAAAAGTGTTAGATTATAAATTATATAAGTTTAAAAGTGATATTTATATTCAAATAAAAACTAGTTGAGAATAGCAGTGCGCTAGTGATGCAAACTTTTTAATAAGTTATACATAAACAGGTAATTTATGCACTAATCTCGTAAATAATACTGTGACAGATGTGAAACAAGTAATAAAATTTAATATATGACACAACTTCTACTAGAAATAATTTAAAAGTACACAATTAAAGTTTACGTCAGATTTGGCGAGATTTTTCACTTTCCAATCAAAACATTTGCGGACTTTTAAAGTCCCCAATCAAAATATTGATGTAATTCGTAGAAATGACGTCACGCTATAACAAAAAGCCCCCGTATTTCGGAAGTATTAATTATATCATTTTATTTATTAATATTCATTATTATGCATTTTTTTCTATTTTTTAAACTAATTTCCCTAAATTCGATTGAGCTACGTAATACGTATTTTTCAAGAATAAAAAATATACAATGATTTGTAATTATAATCAAGAATTTTGTTTGGATTTTTTTCATTTTCTTAAGGAGCGTGGGAAATTTGATATAAAATGGTTGGCAACACTGACTAGTTTTGTTGCTAACTTCATTTATAATCGCTGTAATTTGGCGTTTGTGGTCATGTAGTGCTTGTTTTCTCCAAATAATTTGGGTTTATTTTTGTATGTATGTGCTCAATTGATGTATAAATAACGGTAAGTGTACTTATATTTCAACACTTGTTCAATTTTGACCGTGTTGGATTTTACAGATGGATAATCCAGCCAAGAAAGATCGAGCCCGATGCTTTTTTGATATATCTATAGGAGGGCTTCCATCCGGTAGAATTGTGTTTGAGTTGTTTTGTGATGTAGTTCCAAAGACTTGTGAGAATTTCCGAGCATTGTGTACTGGTGAATGTGGGTTAGGGCAAAATACGAAAAAGCCTCTACATTATCAGGTATATTGATTTAATAAGGTTGTTATATTTGATGCTAAACTTGTATTTTAGGGAATCGTGTTTCACAGAGTTGTTAAGGATTTTATTATACAAGGGGGTGACTTTTCCAATGGAAATGGAACTGGTGGGGAAAGTATTTATGGAGGCATGTTCGAGGGTGAGTTAATTTCTAAATTACTGTTTGTGTTGCCCCTCAAAACTTCATATAAAATATAAATAACAGTGTACATATAGATTTTTTTCTTTCATTTACAAAATGGCTGAATCAATTTATAATTTTCTGTCATTTTGTTAGAAAGATTTTCTACAAATTGAAGTTTCATGTAATATAGAGAACTGTACATAAGTACAGGGTGTTCAATTTAAGAGGTACATTATTGCTACCTCGAGAACTGTAAGAGCTGCGAAGTCGCATAAATTAACAATTTGTATTTTAAATTATTATTTTAATGCGCATAAAATTATTATTTTTCAACCTGTAGTTCTCAAACTATGGACATTAATTTTGCTATTTTAAATGGAACAATATATTTTTATTAGCTTATTAAGTAATATAATATGTGCATACCCTTAGATAACATTTTTTGGTAAAACCGTATTTTAAAACCAGGGGCTTGTTTCACAAAACTACAAGTGTATCACTAGGCAACGATTGTCAAATTTTCAATATGTGCCAATAGAATTTATAATTTGATAAGCGTTGCCTAGTGATACACTTGTATTACAAGACTTGTAGTTTTGTGAAATTATCTGCTCGCCCTAATTAGAGAGACAGAAAATATAGAAAAAATAGATCATTCCTGGAAAACATGTAAATTTCCCTTCTAGTTTTAACCCATTTTTTTGAGTAAAATATATGTAGATGAGATATATGTAGTAGTTTTCTTCAAATATGGGTAAAATAAGCGTACCAAGCACGATAAAATGAATGTGAGAAACAATAATTTTAAAACAAATTTAAATTCATATCCACTTGTATCATATAAATTCTTATAAGATTTTATTTGTGCAATAATTAAAAACAAAAAAATCTATTAAAAATCCTTCAATGTGTATCACAAACAAATCAAACATTTTAACAAATTAATTTTATCAGTTTACCAGAACGTTTTTTAAGTCACAGCACCAAATCTGTGACAACTAAATTTAAAAATTAAATTTGTTAAGACCTAAAGCTGTTTTCACCTTAAAAATTCAAAATCCATAAAACTCTATTTTTCTTCATATTGTCATTCTTTTCACGTAAAGCTTCTGTATTATCGAAGTGCATTTCACGCACAGTGTACAAAAAAATTGAGCTTCACACATGAAAATTGATACGTGTACTCACTTCACGAATAGGAGTAGAAAAAATGGTTTTCAATAGAGTGCGATCAGGAAAATGTGTGAAAAAAAACGATATGGAAATAAAAGATATGTTGAATGATATAGGCAACAAAATCATGTCAGTGGCTGCCAAAACTCCGACTATAATATCCGTAATCATTTATAAATTATTTTATTAACATGTTTACTATTAATGCATTTTTCTAAGTAAGGATCACAATGGGGGTTTCCAATACAACGCCTTTTTAAAATATATATTCTGCATATCAATTTTGGTCGTGAGTATATTGTAATAAAACTAAAATAATATGTAATTGTTGAATACTTTATTTAAAAATTGAAATTAAAGTTTTATTTAAATGACCTTGTGACGTCATTCCCCTGATCAGTGTTGCCAACTATAAGTACATAAGTTTTAATTTCACCGGTTCGCAACACTGCCTCCGATAGCTAGCTTCATGTGATAAAATGACAGTGCAAGCTCGATTTCATTTCATTTCAAAATATATGAGAACACACACACGTGGTAACTGGTAAATGCATCTATCGAAAGCATGAATCACGAAAGCAGGTTATGTTTATATTCAATGTTTGAATTTACACGGTATTCGTAGCCTAACTTCACTTCAGTTTTTTAGCTACTTATAGTTCTATCTCATAGCGCACATGGACTATCTTTTTCTAGTAAGGGGAATGACGTCACACCCATTGTCCGTAAACTTAATTAATTTTTTTCTCGGATACTATCAACTTTTTGGAAAAATAAAAAAATATGGGTCCAATATTTTGTTTTAAAGTTTATCATATAAAAAAATCAAAAAATCTTGGAAACCCCCATTGTTATTTAAAACGTATTTATGTTTTTAGAACAGTTGAAATTGATCAATTTTTGTAATTGAAATTTTTAACGAACCCCACTGTTTAAGAACCGAATTACCTTAACATCACATCACAGAACACTCAAAAAATATGACGGCTTAACAAATAAGAATTAAGACTTTTTGAAACTACACCTCGCTATCAAATTACATAAAGATTCATATAAAAAAAAAATGTGGAGGAACCCATTACGTGTCCCGAAAAAATCAGCAAACAGTAAAGCTGGTTACTTAAATAAAAATGTAATATACCGTTCCCGTAGATGAAGGCTTCGAGATGCAACACGACCAACCCTACCTCCTCTCGATGGCCAACAGGGGCAAGAACACAAACGGTTCGCAGTTCTTTATGTAAGTTGATATCGTTTCCTACGGTAACGTCATGTTGAGTAAGTTTCATACCGTCCCAATGTTGTTTTGAGGTTATCTCCGTGAATGTCGGCAGCAGCTCACTGTGTTGTTTGTTCTGTAGTGGCTGCGACGTCCAGTTAAGCGCACAACGCTGATCATATCATATCATGTTTTGTGTTATAGTACGACCCAACCGGCCCCGCATCTCGACAAGTAAGTCTGGAAGTGAGGTTAGCAAGGTGTGGTGGTAATGGGAGTGTTTGTTCTTGCAGTGTGCACGTGGTTTTTGGCCGTGTAGTTGGAGGCACTGATGTCGTCCGGCAGATTGAAGCTCTTCCAGTTGACTCCAATTCCAGACCGCTCCAGGATGCCAAGGTTACCAAGTGTGGGGAGCTTGTACGACAGACCAAAGGTAATCATCAAATGACAAATGTTATTAAAATAATAGTTCACGAATTTCTCGGCGGAAGATGTCCAGGAATGGGGAAGTTTAGCGTATTTTTTTTTTTATTTTTTTATTTTACCAAGATTGCCCTCAAAAGTGATATTCTACATTTTATTTCACCCAAAGATGCCTAGATTTCTCAAAAATTAAATTTTATACAAAAATGACGTCAGAGTGGCTCCCGGAGAACGTATCGTCTATCTTAACCAGCGCGCGCTGGGTTCCCATGGCAACAGAGAAGCGTGTAGCGTAATGCCGCAAGATACAACCTACGTTCAAAAAGTCTGGTTTCACCATCCCTTCTGCGCAGGCGCATATCTCACTTGTGACGTCGGAGTGGCTCGAAGATAAATCATTAATTATAAATAATTGCCAACATAATTTTAACTTTCAATTACATTTTAAGTTATAATTACGACTAAAAGATATTTCACATGTAATTTCAACCATGCTAAACTTCCCCATTATATTAAAAATTCATGATTAATTTTTTTTTTAATTTTATTATTTTGTTGCTTTTTCGCAACTTCATCAGGGAAAATGTACATTTTTTTCTGAAGTTATATGGCAATAAAAAAATCTGATGTGGACATCATATGACTTTCTGGTACGCTAAATTATACACATTTTTTGCTGCATCATTTAAACGTATTTCACTTGAAAGTGAGATCATTCTATGGCTAATCATTCTTCAACTTCAATTTATTTCATATCTTCGAACTTCCCTTCAAAATGGATAACTTTTTGAAAATTTTATTATTACTATTCCTTATTGTATTACACCAAATGTTTTTTTCTACGACCACTTTGGAAAGTGGCACTTTTCTCACGCTATATAAAGAAATCATTTTTCACAGTATTTGCCAACACTGTACATGTGCAGTGTGGGAAATTTCCTTTCTCAGAGTAATTTCCAACACCGCACATGCGTGAATGTACTCTTTATGAGGTTGTCTGCCCCATATTGTTTCTTACGTTAAATAGCTTTCCTGTATGTATTTTTCGTTCAGTAACGTTTAGCAGTGTGGTCGTATGAAAAGTATAGTGTGCCACTCGTGCAGAATCACTTATTTTCCAACTTGTATGATTCCAGCACTCGATTTCGTCTCGTGCCGAAACTTTCACACCTCGTGAAAAATAAGCGACTATCTACACTTGTTGCACATTATACTTTTAATCGCTCAAAAACTTGCAAAGAATGAGATACGGTGTTCATTTACTTACTAATTTCTCACGACATATATTCTGACAGTTTTCAATGTCAATTTATTATCTAATGTTTCCTACAAAAATTAAAAGCGAACTAAATTGTTATTTTTATTAAGTTTTTGCTAAAAATAAAGTTTTTTTTGAAAAGGTAGATTGGAACCAAAATGAAGATACATAACAAGATGTTATACACGTAAATAAAATTTCAACATTCTACGGCTAATCGTTCCTGAGTTATGCGAAAAATAAAAAATAGAATGTAGGCAAAGAAATATATTGTGTGGGTTCAAAGTTATTATCGACTTGAATTTTATAACGTGAACTAATTTTGTAAAATAGTCATTTACGTAATGATTTCAGATAACCGAGAAATCTGAAAACTATTATTTTACAATAAACAAGTACGGTACTTCCTCTTAATAACAAATATTATCTTCTATTTACTTTTAGCTAAAAAAGAAAAGAAAAGGAAGGTAAGTGCAAGTGAAGACGAATCCAGCAGTTCAGAAGACGAGAAAAAACGCAAAAAGAAAAAGGAGAAAAAGAAGAAAAAAGAAAAGAAATCCAAGAAAAAGTAATAACAATTACTTTATTTTTATTTCTAAATCTATAAGTTTAATTTTCAGCAAAAAGGGTGAAGAAGCAGAATCGTCCGACGCAGAAGAAGGCGAAGTAAAAGAAGACGAAATTCATCCCTTGGTAAGTGTAACAAACATTAAACCAGAAGAAATCCCTGATGTACCCGTCAACAAATTCCTAATGCGCGGTGGTCCACCCAACGACAAAGACAAGAAACACAAACGAAGTGATAGTGACCGAGACGACCGTAGAGACGATAGAAACAAAGTTAAAGACAGACTAGGACCTCGTCAAGACTGGAGAAACAACAGAGAAAGAGGCGGATACAACGACTGGGACAGACGAAGAAGAGAGAAGAACTTACCAGCAACAACCAAAAGCGGACGAATCATCAAAGGCAGAGGAGTATTTCGTTATCGTACACCTTCTCGCAGTCGAAGTCGAAGCGCAACTCCTATCCATTGGAAGAAAGCAGAAGGTCGCGTTATCAAACTCTCCGAATTTGAGAAGAAAGAAGCGGAGCGAAAACAACGCGAAGAAGAAAAAGTGCGAAGAGAAGCCGACCGCAAACGAAGACACGAACGGAAAGATGATGACTCTACAGATGAACACAGAAGAGACAGAACTGCTTCCCACTCAGATAATGAAAAAGAAGATGTTCCAGTTGATTACAACGCTTTGGACTATGAAGAAAACAACGACCAATCCGATAAAGAAGACAAGGAAGATCCAGAAAAAGAAGCAAAGAAAGAAATGCCAGAATTAGTGCAATATCCTCCGATAGGATCCTTCAATCCTATACAAAAACCAGACGAAGCTCCAAAGGAACCTGAAGAAAAAACTGAAGAAAACAAAGAAAACGGCGAAGAAAAAGAAACCGAATTAGTCCTAAACAAAAAATCAGAAGTTCTGGCGATGGCACTCGGTGTTGAAATAAAAAGAGGTGAAGATCCTTCCACAGCTGAAGCTTCCATCAGCGGCTACGACAAAAAAAGAAGACTCCAAGAAAAATTCGCCAACAACTTCCCACAAGACGACGAAGAAAAACTACCTCCTAGAACAATAGAATTCAACCAAGGAAAGTTCCCCAGAAGTGAAGTTCATCAAAGAAACGAAATGGAAGTTAATGAAGAAAAACAGATGAATGCCAGACGAGAAGAACACGACTTTAAAAGAATGAATATTCGGGAAAGACAACAAGAACCAGAAAGAAGATACCGTAGACCAGACATGAGAAGAACATTCGATAGAGGCGGAAGACCATACAACCCTTCGTTCAGATACGGAGGAAGATTTCAGCGCTATGATAATCGATACCGCCGTCGTAGTCGTTCTCGTAACCGCCGTCCGCGTCGCAGTCCTCCACGTCGCTACTCTCGACCTCGTTCCCGATCCCGTTCCAGGAACCGTTCTCCTGTAAGATCTTCCCGTCGTGGTCGCAGCTCGGAAAAACGTTCCCGTACCCCAGATAGAAAATCCAAAACACCCGACAAGGATCGAGAAAATAGAAGATCTCCTTCAGAAGACAAGAAAAGAGTAGAGACAAATGCAGAAAAGATGAAGAGAAGAGCCGAACAGTTGTTGATTCTAAAGAAAAAGATGGAAATGGAGATGGAAAAAAGACGACTAGAAGATGAAAAACGCAAAGAACAAGCGGTAAGAAATAACAAACATTAAGTTTTTTTTTGTTACTAAATCAGTTTCAGATAATTGAAGAGAAGCAACGCAAAGCCAAAGAAGAAGCCGAGATGCTGGAAAAAGCCAAAAAGGCCAAACGCGAAGCTCTTGAAAAAGAAAAAATCCTGGAAAAGCTCCAAGCGGTGAAAGTTCTGAAAGAACTCGACCGGAAAACTTCTCGTAAAAAGCCTCGTCGGTCCAGATCTTCTTCGTCGGACTCCAGCTCCAGCAGCAGCTCCGGCTCGTCGCCTCCGCGGAGACGGCGGTCTCGAGGACGCAGAAGTTCCAGCGGGTCTTCCTCGAGCAGCAGCAGCCGCTCCAGGTCCCGCGGGAGGAGATCCAGAAGTAGAAATCGTGGGCGGAATAGAAAATGAAACAAGATATTGAATTGATGTCTTTTGCAGGAAGTTTGGCTAACGTGTTGCGGTTTTTGGTTTAGTTTGACCAGGCAGTTCAACAGATAATATTTTCATGTAAATAAATAAATGATTTGGTTTTTGTCTTGTCTTTTTATTCACGTCTGTATTTCTTTAAATAAAAGACACTAGGAATATGATTGTTTCATTCTTTAATAATATTACCATTTTGTAGTAGAATATGAAAATATATATTAATTGAGTATTAGTGAAAATATTTTATTTAAATATTACAACGTTAGCCTGGCAGTCATGTTACACTATGTTCTGGTTTTTGTTCCGAAAAATAAATTTCATTTATGCCTAATAATATATTTTTTCTACAATCACTAATGTAACTAGCCATTATTGTACAATTTATAGATTATCTAAGTGTCACATTACGAAAAACCGTACGCAGTCGCACAGTTAGGGACGTTTAATTTATCGAAATTATGTTAGCAGTATAAATGAAACAAAATTAATTATAATTAATTTAAAACATTACGATTAATGAAGAAATAATAAGAAATATTCTACATAAAACTACATAGTTGTTTTTATGTTTTGTAGTTGGCACTATTTACTAGTGATACGTCAAATAGTGGTCGTAGAAAAAGTGTAGTTCATAATTCGAGTTCTAAAGCAATTACGCACTTGTGGAATTACAAACTCTGCGTTTTTGTAACTTTTCCACTTCGTGCATAATATGCATCTTACAACTCTTAATATATAATATTCTATTTCACTCAAATACATATAAATTTCTATATTATTACAGTATATTATATGAGTTGTAAGAGGCATATTACGCACGTAGTGGAAAAGTTACACAAGAGTTTGTAATTCCACAAGTGCGTAATTGCCTTACAACTCGAATTATGTACTATACTTTTTCTACGACCATTATTTGCCTGAATTTCGATCACACTACAAAAAACATTTGACATATCACTAATAAATAGCACCAATTACAAAACAAAAACAACTATGTCAAACTGTCAACCCCAAAATAATAAATTAAAACTATTTACAACCCAATAATTCTTGTTTATTTTTTCATTAGTCAATGTTTTAAAATAATTATAATTATTTTATCTTATTTATACTGCTAATAAAATTTTGATAAATCAAAAATTCTATAACAGTTGTAGTTGTATAATACAAGAATATGAAAATAAAAGTTTGTTCATCACTGGCGAAGACATATGACGTCACAAGCCAAAAATTTAACTTTAAAAATTTATATCTCGCTTATCAAGAAAGATTTTTCTGTCGTGTTTTCACTAATATTTTTATTTTACTCTGTTCTTTCAGTAAAAAATAAAATAAAAAAATGTTTAGGATCCCATTACCCCTTGTCCTCAGCAATTCCTGATTATTATTTTTTTTTCTTCTTTTAGAAGTTATTTGTATGTAACTTAAACACTGTTTTTGTTTCAGAAGTCGGAAATGTTGGTGCACGTTAGCGGAAGAGAAGAGAAATAAAGGTACGCCACTGTATTAATAAAGATTAGATATATTTTACAAATGAATGAAAGTACTAGTGTGAGAAAAAACTAGTAATCAGCACAATTTCATAATCAATATTTACATGTAGTAATGTGAGATTATTGTTAATTGAGCAAAGCATAATTAGCATCGATCCAGAAAATAGTTTGATAAGCAGCAATAGCTATGAATTCGAAAGAAGTGCATGATTTCATTGAGCGAATTGTACGGAGCGGTAGTAACCGCGGCAGCAGAAATTAGCGGTCATTGCATTTGTGGTCGCCGCGAGCGTAACAGGCTAGCGGTCCGCGAGATTTGTCTAGTTTGCAGCGAGAAGAATGCGGGCAAATGAAACTTGTTAGGAAAGGGAGGGCAAAGGCACATACCTGCGCTGTGCGCACCACAAGCGAAGCTCAATGGCGACTCTGCCTTACCCGTCGAGTTAGTGAAGTGAGCAGTGTGAAGTAGTGTGCAGTGTTCTTATACAAAAGTGTCCAAATGACTACATATTTATGGCGTTTAGAACATTTCAACTCTGCGTTGTGTTTGCAATAAGCCTCTGGACGAGCTCTTGCTCAGGTGAGATTACTTTTTTTGCCTAAATTATTTGACAACAAATGTTTTACGCATTGTGCTTCGTTTATAAACCAACATGGCGGGTTAATGTTGACTGTCGTTTGTTATTCTCAGCCCAAATACACAACATTTCAAAGCACTACACTTCAAATAAACTTTTTATTCAAATACTACACCTTCTAACTATATTCCTAGGACATTATTAAGCGTGTATCACTAATGGTTGAGACTGTCATGACGAAAACATGTTTGTTATTCCGTGGTTTTCATTCATCGAATAGGAAGTAGTGAGATACAAAACAAGGATCTTTTGCCAAGTATGGTGATTGCGGTGCATTAACATTAGCAATAGATAAAGAAGTCGTATCAGATAATCTTTAGGCATATACTTCCTGCGGATTTGTGTATTTTACGTTTCCTAGTTTCCGTGCCCAGTGCTTGTCAAACATGTGCTTAAAATTCATTCCGGAACTGTTTATTTGTAGTAAAAGGACAACGCGGAATTTAAACAAAGAATGAATCATTATTACAAGGACACGTAAATTTTATAAACAATTTTTGTTTTTGCTGTACTTTTGTAAAGTGGTGCGAAAGTGAAATATGAACATATATCGTGGGACACTGTCATTAACCTTTAAAATGAGAAATATGCTCGTTGCTGTAAACAATGTTATGAATGTAGTACATAAATCGAAACCATTACGTAGTGAATTGCTATTTGTTAGATGAAAAATTTGGGTCAATCATTTTACTGATTTAATACTTGCTCTATAACCCAATTTCGCAAACAGGAATTGTTACCGATTATAAAAATATAAATTTACGCACTATTTTTAAGCATGCGTAATATTTATATGTTTTTAAATGAGCTTCATTTTTTCTGGTAATTAATATTCGCGAACAGATTTAACTACAGTCAGGTGTTTTTCTATTTCATTCACTTGTTTTCTTAGTAGAAACATCTGTTTTTTGAATATATTTAAAATCATTCAAAAATTATAAGCGTGTAAGTTTTTTAGTAATTACAGAAAATAACATGTGAATTAATTAAAATATATTTATATTAATTAAGGTCATCTAACTAAATACTATAAAATGTAATGTATTCATTTCAGGTATAATAATTCAAGGTGTGCTTATATATATTTTATTGCGTTTAAAATTATATTATGTTATTACAAATTACATATTATATTTAATACATATTATCAAAGAATGCCATGGAAATAACAAAACAAATGTTGACAACAAAACAAATGACATAAGAGGCATTATATCATTGTTGTTTGAATTAAAAATTAGAACTAATTAAATTTGTGAATAGAAAAATTAATTTGGGCTAGTTAAATAATCATAGACGCTCTTATATCACTTTATAGGTTAATAAGATTACTAAAAATTAGTATTATTAATAAACATAAAATTATAATTCATTCATAAGCAATTAGAGGAAAATATGTTGATAATAAATATTATTGCGCTTAATATTGAAATATAATTGAACCATTATGTCTTAAGTATAATAATTTTCAAAACTGTAAAATATAATTAATAAAAATTGCTTTATAAAATCGTGAGAAAAGAATTCTTGTTGAGTGTTACAGATACAGATCAAGTAACCTAGGTTCAGTTACACTTGTCAAGTTGTCAAAATGGGTTCAATTTTTTTTGATTATATTTAGTTTAGCTAGCGTTTGTTTTACGCCATTTTACGCAGAAATTTTATCTTGTTTTTGTCTAGACAATTTTTTTGATATTTAAACGTAGGAATTTTCAGAATTTTTGCTTAGGTTAGATAAGAAGTTATGAATTCAAAACTCAAAAGATCATTGTACAAAAATCTTTTTATCTGTTAAACTAGAAATTGTAATATTTATTTACATTCATTTCTTCTTACTTTTAAGTAAAAAAGTTTTATTGTGAAATACAAAAATATAAAAGAAACACGTACAGGGTGATGACTCGAACACCCGAACATATGGGAATTTAATATGTAAAATTATATATTCGCAATTTCCTGCTTCCCTAATTATTTTATGTAAAAAAAGTTTCAAATAAAAGTTGTAGAGCATAAAATTCTGCATCTGAATCAATGACTAAAATTAATTTTACGTGCCTTGTAAGCTCAGAAATTAGGTTTGAAAATGACGTAAATTAAAATAGCGATAGGCATGGAATTGAGAAAAAATAAACAAATATTTAACGGTTTATCTGTCAAATTAGTTGCATTAGTTTATTTTTATTATAATTTGAAATTACTGTTGAAGTGAACAATATTACATAAATTAATTTAAAATTTCAAAAATAAAAAAATAAAATTGTTATATTTGTTAACGTAACTCGACAAAACAATAATAACATAACTAATAAAAATAAACTAAGGTAGCTAACTTGACAGATAAACTGTTAAGCATTTGTTAATTTTTGTCTCAATTCCATGGCTACTGCTATTTTTGGGGTGATTTTCGTCATTTTCAAACCTAATTTCTGATGTTACAAGGCAAGTAAAATTAAGTTTGCTTATTGATTCAGATGAAGAATTTTATGCTCTAGAATTGTTATTTAAAGCTTTTTTGCTTAAAATAATTAGGAAAGCAGAAAATTGCATGTAAAGTCACCACCCTGTATGTATAAGAAAGAGAAAATAAAAATAGCGAAAGGTAATGTGTGGTACTATTTTTTGGGCTGTAGGTTTTAATTGTGACTAAACTATTGTAATGGACTCTGAGACTATTTTGTGACAGGAAATCACAGTTCTAACTGCTCTATTGTTAGACACAAAAGACTAATTTTGTCATTAAAAAAATGTATTAATTACAATTTATGTCTATCAACAGTGTGTCTAAAAATATGGCATCTAATGACATCTATTTAGGGGAAAAATAAATAAATGCAGTACGTGGTGATATATGTATCTTTTTCTGGTACTTCCGGTGTGTTGTTTAATTTTACACCCACATTGGGTATGACAAACATAATTTTAATCAATAATATTATATTATACAGTTGTCGTTTTGAGAACCCAAATTCACTTTATTTTGGGTAGAATCATTTAAATATTTTCATTAATAACTCAAAAACTATCAAGTTTAAACTTTTTTGAAGCAAAATGGTTTCTTTTTTCTTAATTAGTGCAATAATATATAGGGTATTCCATTCAAAAAAAGTACAAGTATGACAATATCTATAAAAATAAATCTTCTTTTTTAATAAATTTTTACAGAGTACTAAAAACTTTATGTGAACAATTTTCGGTATTTATAATAAATTCTAATAAAAAGGTGTTTCCAATTTCACATTCCATCCTGTATATTAAAGTTCTTGTTAAAGATATTTGAAAACTACTTATGCAAAGTTCACAAATATTTTACAGAGGGTTGGGTAGCTTAGTGGTGAGGTGTTATAAATTATTTCAAATCGATGGCATCACTAGAAGAGAAAGAAATAGGCCATATTAAACTAATTCATACTAAATTTTCTTTATATACATTGTGTTTCTTGCATGTATACCTCTAAAGAAAATTTTTAGTAATTGTTTATATTTCTCTAATCCCCTAATAATTTATTCTTTTTTCAAGTCTCAAATTGAATTACATTTAAATTACATTGTTATTAGAATAAAAAAAATTCAAGATTTCCCCCAATATAAACTTCACCAATAAAAAGAATTTAGATGTGTACGATCGAGTGATCTAGCAGACCATTTTACTATTCTACCATTTTCTCTTGAATGATTCTTAAAATTGTTGTTGTACTTGGTGCAGCCCTGCCAAAAGTTTATAACCCAAAAAGCAAATGTCAAATTCGTTCCCTATGTTTCATTTTAAATGAGACAAGCTGTCAATGAAATATCAAGTCATAACCATGGATATGATAAATCCCATTTTTCATGTTAAATATACTCACAGTATGTATCAGGGTTGGCCTGATTTAAATCATTTGATTTACTCGTAAATCACGATTTGAATCATGATTTAAATCAACTGATTTTTTTAATAAAAATTATTTTTATTAAAGATAAAAAAATATAATAATTAAATTAAATTATTTGCTATGAAACAATTAATAATAACTGAAATGTATTCTGTATATAATATCTTAAAATTAAATGTGTGTGCCATTTTCATTCTCATATAACAGAAAGAAAATATAAGAATTTAAATATGTAACTAAAAGTAAAAATTCTGTATTACTCTTCCCAATTTTATTCAGATTAATTGTTTTGGTTTTATTACAGATTTCGTTTTCGTGTATGAAATAAAATATTCATATTACTTTTTAAAACAATTGAAAAGTGCAGTAATACTCAGATATATTTAAAAATTAAAAAAATCAAAACCATAAAATAATTTAAACGTCAACTTGAGATCTCTTGTCAAACTATATGTGCTATTGCGTTTTGTCTATTTGCCTCTCGTGTCCCGCTAGACAACATGTTGAGAAGCGCAGGGCGACTACCTGGCCACATGGGCGTCCCGTGCGGGGCGGGGCCGGGGAGCGCAGGAATGCAACTAATGTGTAAGCTGCAAGCAGTTGCAGTTGTTTAGTTACGTCACCGTACGCACACACATGCATGCACGGGGTGAATGAACATTGCGTGTCACCGCGCCGAGGTTATGCTATGAGGGAGGTAGAAGGTAGAGGTACCCTATGAATACAGGGAGGGAAACGTGCTAACTTCAACTCACAGTCGGAAAATCATAGTTCATATTGGGATGTTGTCAAAATCTGTTAAAAAAGGCATTTAATTAATAATGTTTATAAAAATATAATTCTTAACCAGGGTTGCATTGATTTAAATCACTTCTTCTCAAGGTTGGCAAAAATCATGATTTATTTAAAAAAAAATAAAAAATCATTGATTTAAAAAAATCAAATAAATCACGATTTTTTTATATTTTAATTTTTAAAGATATCTGAGTATTACTGCACTTTTTAATTGTTTTAAAAAGCAATATAAATAATTTATAAACAAAAACGAAATCTGTAACAAAACCAAAATGATTCATCTGAATAAAACTAGGAAGAGTAACTAAGAGTTTTTATTTTTAGTTACCCATTTAAATTCCTATATTTTCCTTCTTTATATGAGAATTAAAATGATAAAATACCAATTAATTTTAAGATATATTTTTTAATATATTTTAGTTTTTTATTAATTGTTTCGTACCAAATAATTAAATTTTTATTATAGTTACTATATTTTTTATCAACTATTTTTATTTGAAAAATCAGTTAATTTAAATCATGATGCCAAAAAAAAAACAGATTTAATTATTACGGAAAGCAGTCGTATATCACTATGACTGCATGGGAACAGATGAAAAGATATATCCGGGAAAACAATCCTTCTGAAAATTTAAAAGCTATTACCCCAAAACTTAGTAAAACATACGACATAATTAAAAAACATTATTGGAAAATTGATGGGAAAATAGAGGAAGTGATAGATTCTTTCGTAATAAATGTTGACGACGATTCTACTACTAATTCGGACTCTTAAAAGCGAGAGTGAGGACGATGTTTTTATATATGTATATAAATTTTGTAATATGTTTTATATAAATAAATACTTTTTTCAATAAACGTTCATGACGGTTTTAATACGGATTAATAAAACATAAACATTAATTTTGAATTGTTAATTTTTATAAAAATAAATATTTTTTTTGTAATATTCGCAACTTTATTAAACTTCATTCTAGTTTTGTTTCGCCTATAGATTTTATTAGTTTCCCTTAACCCAGTGATAATGAGAATTGCCTTGACATGCCAAGTTATCTTGAACGCACAGTAGATAATAAATGTACACCCTGTATAATACCGATACCAGCACACCCAGCAATGGGTAACAAGACGTGAGTGACATATTTATTTGTGCACCAGAGTTCAACAGTCAAGGGTGCAACCATTGTTAAGTTTATTGTCTAATTAAATACAAGTCGTACTGGTACTTTTATGCAACCGTTATACAAATGTTGCATTTCATTAGTTCAACAGTATGATTTATGAGATATTTGCTCTCATTTTAGAATTGCTGTAAATATTGCACAAACCAGTACAATTTTGCGTATTTTATTTTCAACTACTACGCATAAAATTTTGAATGGAGTCACGTGAATTCGGAATGATTAAGAATTATACTTCCGGCTTAAAATGCGTACAAATTAAATCTAAATTTATAAATTTGTATTTGTGTTTCAGTTTGCGGGGTCTATTATTATAACAGACGATACACAATAACATAAAATTCATGTCATGAAAAAATCATTAAATTAAGCTCATTTACATAAGACAAGACAGAATCAGCTTATATTTTATAGATACGATATTATGTAAAGATATAAACATATGATATATGTACAGAATTCATCAGTAAAGTCGTTTTACCGACGAAATTTAACAGATTAATAGGCCAGGGGTGGTATTCCATAACTTCGGTTGCTATCAGTTGGATTTATTATGATATTAATTAAAAATTTTACTTGCAATTATATAAAAATAATCGTTATATATGGTTGACACGTACCTACACATATAAAGAACGCATAATTTGACGTTTATTTTCTGTTTATTATTATTTATTATCTGTTTTCAGGTAAAAGTATACAAAATCAATGCCATCATAGGGATTTTATTATTTAACTAAAAATTAACTTGAAACATATCATTGGATTTAAATTTTTTTACAGATTCCAAATATATTAAAATATATAGGCTGTTCCATTTAAAATTTAAAAAATGAGCCCCATATGTTGAGAACCACTGGTTTAAAAAATGTTTGTCTGTATTTAATAGTCTTATAAAATAGAAATTGTTTGCTGATTTAACCGGCTTCGCAACTCTTGTAGTTCTCGAGATAGCAATAGTGAACAAAATAAAATGAATAGCCTGTATAATAAATAAAAATATATGTACAAAAAAAACTATTTATTGATTTCGCCTTTCGTAAAAAAAAATTTATGAACTGAATTCTCGGAATCGTTGTATCGCACATTCGGGAACCGAGCGTTCCCGCACTTGATATCTAAATAACTATTACAATTTCTAGTTTAACAGATTAAAGTTACAAATTGTAACCATCGTTTAATATCTCGATAAGTGATTTTTAGCATGATCGCTGTAGTAAAAAACCTAAGCAAAAATTTAAAAACTTTCTACTATTAAATATAAAAAATGTCTAGACAAAATACGCTAACTAAACTAAATATGATCAAAAAAAAATTATAAGGTGTTCCTTATAAAATAAAAAAATTGGGTCTTACATCTTGAGAACCACTGGTTTAAAAAATGTTTGTCTCATTTTAATAGTCCTGTAAAATAGAAATTGTTTGTTAATTTAATCGACATGGTTGCTCTTATAGTTCTCGAGGTATTAACGGTGACCCATTTAAAATGAACATCCCTGTATAAGGTAAAATAAAATTTTAATAAATGGTAAGATTTTTTTCTTTATCTTCCCGCTTCGTCAGCTATTTCCTGTAGAGTAGGTGTCGTTAAAATGTTCCCGATTTTTATCTTAATAGATGAATGACTTTTGCTTAGTGTAGATTTTCCTAGAATTTTACATTCCATAACCATTAGCAAATAATCGTTTAAAAAATTCATTCCTAGATAAGTATTAGAAGAAATTTAGTTGTATGAAAGGAGCTTATACTTTATCATGTATTTAAACCGGAACTAAAGTATTAATCTAGTTATCGGCAATGCCAAATGTTGATAAATATGTAATAAAGTGAGATAAAAATATCAGACCATTACCTATCTCTATGTGCTGTTTATTGAGCTTACAAGTGATAAACGCAAAATACATATTTGTACGAATAAAGAAAGAGTAAACTTTTGCTTCTTAAAAGTCGTTAACGTCTACCTTTATTAATTTTATTCCATTTTTTATCTACCGCCTAATATCTGTTGTAAACATGGTTGACCTGATTTAAACCATTTGTTTTAAATAAATAAAATTCATAAAATAATATTCTTTAACTAAAATATTACTTTGTAAACAGTATTAAATTAATAAATGCATTATTGTAAAGAACATATCCGCTGTCTTTCATGTATATATATTTGAAGTTTAAACATCATATTTTCGTAAATAAAATAATTTTTATAAATAATGAACCGATGAATATCGATGCGCAAATTTCATAACCTGAAATCCTATTACGTCTTTTGGATTTTATTCTGTCGCTTTATTGTCTAAATTTTATTTATTTTCCTGAGATATTTGCTGTCAAAGTTGCAACCTCAAAAAAGTGTGTTTTTTGGCTATATCTCTAAAATGTGTTGAGATACAATTTCAACGATTATACCAGTTGATTCTACGGGAAAAGTTACATAAAGAAATGTTTTCTCCGCATATAGGTTCTTTAGAACGATTAGGTGAAAAATGAGAAAATCTGAAAAACCTAAATTTCATAATTTCTCCGAGGAACTTTTTGCTTTCAAAACTTGTCATTTTCTGGACTTGGGTAGATATTGACGCGTTGATTCCAAATTTTCAAACATAAATTCCCCTTTAAGGGTTAGGTTTACGACTCCGGCGATTTCGCCAATCAATTCTACGGTCAAAATTACATAAGTATACCAATTTTTCGATTTTAATTCCAAAGGATACATTTTGTAAATAGGAAAAACGAAAATCGTAAAAATCGAGAAAATCTAAGGTATACACCTTTCTGGCCATTTTCAGTTTTTTCCTTGTATAAATTTTATCTATTGAGATAAAATTTTGAACATTGGTACACTTATGTAGTTTTGCCCCTAAAATCAAATGGTAAGGTCGTCGACACCTTAAACCTAACCATTTAAGGGGTATACCTAAAAAATTTAAAAATCTCGAGAACGGGAAAAGATAATTGAATTCTGTTTGAAAATTTGGAATCAGAGCGTCGATATTTAAGTCTAAAAAATGAAAAATATTTTAGATAAAAAGCTTCGACATTTGTTATTTTAGGTAGGTGAAACTCCAAAAATATACTGTTAAAATATAGGTTAATTCAGTTTGACAGATGAGTCTGTAAAGTAAAATTTTGACGTAAGAGTCTGTAAAATTTTACTTTAGCTACTACTTTAGCAAACTTCGCGAATGATATCATGTACTTTAGCATCAATTTCCAAATTTTTCGCAGCTGTAAAAAAAATCTCAAATAATGAAGAATTGGAAATGTAAGCCCTCAAGGGTAGGACCCTCAAATATTCTCACAGAATTATTTATGGATTGCATTACAATGTCGTCTGGGCCAAGTTATAATTACATGTAAGGAAAGTAACTCCAACCTGAATCCTCGTGCAGGAGATTGGTGGTGACTGGTACTGGTTCCCTTTGAGGGTTCGGTCTGCTGTGTCTGGAGGGTTCGGATGCAGGGAGGGACCCAGGTCAAGGACAGCGTGATACGCCACTGGATTGCACGGGAATTCAATCTTTTCTTATAGATATACAACGTTTGTATTTGATCATATCCACCCTGTACACAGTTTTAATTGCAACATTCCGAGAAAAAATAACAATTTTACTTGCATATTCAATTGCATTTTGGTGTTTTACATGTTTTTGATATAAAAATATTATATACATATTTTTATTTTCTTGTAAGAAATAAATGAAGTATTATAATCGTGAAATATTTCGATTTTGCTTTTGACTATCGCTGAATCCATTTTGACCGGTATCGGCGTGACGTATGTACGTACGTTATCTTGCTCAAAAACGATTAGCCGTAAAATGTTGAAATTTTGTATATGGGACTGCTATAATTATATACGAGTTGTGTACCTTCCTTTTTATTGCAATCGTCAGTGTTAAAACCCTTTTATTGCAATCGGCAGTGCCAAAAGGGCACAATACTCCAAGGGTTGTTTTGAATTTTTTGCATAATTCAAAAACTATTGGCCGTACAATGTTAAAATTTTGTATGGAAGTCTGCTATAATATCTAGTTATCTAAGTGTCTTTCCATACAAGTCTATTCTTCAATATGTAAAGGTCGTTTTAGACTAGCTTATAAATTGTACAAAATCTTGCATCACTTTTGGCACAATATAATATCTAGTTGTGTACCTCCCTTTTTTAATACAATCGGCAATGCCAAAAGGGCACTTTACTCGAAGGGTTGTTTTGAATTTTTCACATAATTCTAAAACGATGAGCTGTAGAATGAAATAGTTTAATTTAATAAGTGTACAAGGAAATCATACGGTGTCCACATCAGATTTTTTTAGATTTTAAGAAAATAGTGAACGAGTAATAAATTAATAAGATTTTGGTGACGTAGCTATCAGCACAATTTTGTTACATTGTCTCAAAGTAAGTCAAGTAGCATGATGTTTTTACGAATTACTTAACTTGACTTGAAAATCAAGATTTCTTAAATTCAGTACTTCACTTGACTTGATTTTGTATCGCACCTATTTGGCTTGATATTGTAACAAGCATGATTCACTGCTGATGATTCATCGCAACCGACCGTTTGGTCAGCTTCCAGAAGATTCAACTGGGTTTGAGAATAATTACCCACAGGTATAAATTGTCGCAACCGGTCAGCTCTGTCCAGTTTAGAAAAACGACATATTAAGTAGAAATAATTTTTTATAAATTGCGTATAAATAAATACTGTCGTGTATGAATAAATTAATATTACTTACTAGTTAGTATGTTAAGGTTAAGTATGGTATTACTAATCGTTAAGTTTAATTTGTGTTATTTTAGTTTAAATCAGAGAGGTTTTATTTATAATAAATTTGTAATAAAAATATTCGTGTTTTGTAACTTTTTTACATTTGGTATATATAAATAAACGTTACAGTATCAAGTAATTTCAAGCTATAGGTACTTGATAAATGGAAAAATTAAGTAATTTTAAGGAATTACTTAATTGATTAATTTAATGTGTATATATTTTTATTTAAAAACGCTAAGCATGTGTGGTTCCCCGGTTAGTGTGGATTAGTAGTGTATTTGCATGGCCGGTATGTGGAGAGTAAGGATGCAATGAGCAACCACGCCTTGTTTACAAATAAAACAATCAGCAGAGCAAATATGCCAGCGCAATGCCATGTTCATTAACCACACACCATTCATCTCCAGCCGCCACAACTATACTCATTTACATTCAAACTCATTTTTTATATTTAAAAGTTATTTTTCAACATACTATAATTACCTTTTACAATTACTAATTACTAATGAATTTAATAATCAAATAATTTTTAGTGTACTTGAAATAAATATTTAACTTCGTATTTTATATACTTTTGAACAAAAATATACCAGAATAATGATTATGACTATGCTTATGTCAAGAGATAAAAATGGTCGGAATTTATGAGAAAGTCAAAAATTTAAAACTGGTACTAAGAGATGGAAACATAGCTTTAAGCAAATAAATATTTTTTTCGACATCGACTCTAAAGTACACGATATCACTCCGTGAAGTAAGCCAAAGTTGTAGCTAAAGTAAAACTTTACGGACTCTTATATCATAATTTAACTGTACGGACTCATCTGTCAAACTGAATTGACCTATATTTTAATAACATCATATTTTTGCAGTTTATTTTAACACTACCTAAAATAACAAACATATCATTCTATAATATTATTGGTGAATTTATTTATTATTTACCTGTGACAATAATTTATCTAATTTGATTGCAGACGACGTCTAAGCAGGTGTAAAAAAAATTATAATTATAAAGGACTATTTGACACTTTGACAGTACATTTGTTATCACAGCCATCCCCGTCTCAGTAGCTAGCTGACGTTTTACAAACATATAATGCTATTTATTTATGTTTTTAATTAATAATTTAACGATTTCGGAAAAAATATATATCTAATGACTAAAGTATTTTTTTTACTCACATGGTTTATTCTCTTCGGCTATCGCCTCATAGAATAGTTTTTAGTCCCTTGATATACAAGTAACTATTTTGCATTTCCGGGAGTAAAAGTCTACTTTACACTTCATTTTCGAAGACTGAAGTAGCACTTATATTCATATTTACCCTGGATGATTAATTTTATAATTAAGCATTGTGTTACCACAGAAACATGTAGACATATGTATGTAACGTACCCTATAGCTTACTAAAAAAATGTACATAATGAAGTTATGTTCTTAAAGTTGTCATCTATTTTACAATTATATAAATATAACCAAATAATTATTATTTTAAAATACGTATGCGGAAGTGCATAAAATGGTGTATATACCATAAGATTAAAGTGCCTTTAATCCCTCAAGTGATTAATTCCCTCGCCTACGTCTCGTAAAATAAACCATGCACATTAGTATCTCAGTGTATAACATACATACTATTATTTATTTTTTGTAAGGTTCTATGTGAATGAAAGTTTTAAGGGAATTACAGTAATGTATAAATGAAGATTTGATTATGTGCAGGAAATGTAATGAGCGGGTGCAAAGCAATGGAGACTCGAAACAATTTCGCACTTAGATTATCATTTCTCTTTCTGCTTTACATTGTCATTCGTTTACCTTAATTGAAACAAGGATAATTACGCCGGATTTTAATCTAATTACTACCTAACCAGGCCAAAAGGTCACACCATGTACAGATATTTTTAAATTGGAGAAATAATCGTTATAAATTTTAACTCTTAAACCCTTAAAAGTCTAGAGTTCTTAGAATATCTTTTTTAGTCTACTAAAAAAAGAATTGGTTACTAGAGATATATCTTTTATTCCAACGTATTAACCTCTATCAATTGGATACTGCTTTAGTAGTTGAGCAGTCTTTAAACATTAAAGAAAAAAAAATACAATATTGTAACGAGTGAGACTCACCATAGATGAGTCATCACGGCTGACCTGTCTGAGCAGGTAGTCGCCTTAAAGGTCAAGTGGGGTAGGAGCGACACCGCTATTGTTCGGGAATATTAAAGAGTTCAGAAGGTTCTAGATTGTCCAAGATTACCTGTCCGCAGGTATATAAGGGTCGCATCGGGCGGCTCAAGGGGAGTTAGTTTCGTTCAGAGTGTGTAGAGAGTCATTGAAGAAAGTCAGTGTCGGTCAATACATGTCAGCGACATGTAAAGTAAAAATAAATAAATAGTTGTGATATAAATAAACAGTTGGTGATATAAATATATTGTGGAAATAAATATTGCGTAGTTTTAAGTGTTTAAATAAATGTTCGTAGTGCTTAAGTCTTTATTAATAATAATTATTTCTAAAGTAATGTTAATATTTGTTGATTTATATTGTTACTTACTTTTATTATCTTTTAAAATTCATATTTCTTGTATTAAACTTAGTTATATAAATACTCGTATTTCACTTATATTTACACTTCACCTAAATAAAAAAACGTTACAATATCATACTTCCATAACAATGGTAAATAAATGTACTGCTAGTAAGGTAATTATGAAAATCATTCTAATTTCGTATACATTTGGTCGTCTAGCAATGTGCAAAATTAAGTATAAAAAGTTGCAAATAAATCTAAACCATGGTATCTAGTACCCTGGAAAATCCTGGAAAACCTGGAATTGTCAGGGAATTTTTATTACTCTTGAAAATCCTGGAAAAGTAAGGGATTTTTTTATTTTTCAAATATTTCAAATAAATATTATCAACTTCTTGTATGTCATCTCGCTCAAATTATATAAAAAAGAACTCATAATTTTAGTTTTATAATAAAATCACATTTAATAAGGCTGTAGTGTTTTTAAAATCCTAATACCTAGAAAATTCACAATAAAATTATTAAAATAAATTTCCAGGCATTAATTCCTTAGTCAAGTGCATGTATTTCTTTCTGATAAATGTCAGTTGAAGTCTAGTCTTTTTTACTAATTCTCTTTTACTAAATATCCTTGAAAAATCAAAAACTCATCTGGAAAATCCTGGAAATATCACGAAATTTCATATTTTATTTTGAGTAGTCACCAAGATTAAACTGTCTAGTGACCATGTTTCACAAATACGTTTGTGGTGTTTCTCCGCAAGCTCCGCCTCACTTCATACCTCCTTGCACGTTATAACATACTTACAGTCCTTCCAATTTCAATACCTATTTTTCTGATATCTGTGCAGTGTTTATGTGGAAACCCCGCTTGATTTTGATTAAAATAGAAGAAAAATGAACAAACATGTAGAATTCCTTGAGCATGTAATGTGGAGATATAAGGAGGAATTGGAGTAAATGTGATGGGCCGCCGCATTCCACGCCGGCCGTGGATAACGTCCTGTTACGGCATGTCGTCCACATGCGCCACCAAACGCCGAACGCAGAATTAATATCATAGATTATAAACTACAGATACAAGTCAATTAAAATACTTAACATTCTGTACACTCTGCCCGTTCATCCGCTACCCAGCCATTCCAATTTGTCTGCCAGTGGCGGGGCATGCAGCTGGGAAAAAGGGCACTCGATATAGTTATTTCTATATTAAGGGACTAAAATATAATGTTTTTTATTAGGTACCAATATGGAATTTATACTACAAGGCGACAGCCGAGGTGAATAAAACATATGAGTAATGAAAAATACTATAGTTCTGAGGTAAACATATATTTTTTCCAGAACCGGTAAATTATTAATTAACAGCTATAGCTACTGAGACGGGGATAGCTGTGATAACTAACGTATTGTCAAAGTGTCATATTTCTTTATAATTTTCATTTATGATTACACCTGCTTAGACGTCGTCTGCATGAAATTATTATCAAAGATAAATAATAAATAAGTTTACCAATAATATTATAGAATGATACGTTTGTTATTTTAGGAAGTGCTAAAATAAACTACAAAAATATAATAATATTAAAATATAGGTTAATTCAAGTTTGATAGAGTGATACCGCTTTAGTATCGATATCGAAAAAATATTTTTTTTTGTTTTGCTTGTTTGTTTGTAAATATAGAAACCATGAAATAAGTGAATTTTATTATTTTATTCCTACAATTTTATATTTAGAATAAACATTATTTCTATTTCATTACCTACTTCCTTTTGAATTTCGAATTATTTTTATCGAAAATTGATACTACTAGAAGAGATGCATGCGGTAACCGTTACATAGGCAGTGTTAAAATGCTACTATATGCTCTTGTTTTTGTTACGAAATAGTATATTGTGCAGAAAGTCGCCTATGTTCCATGAGGTGTGAAAGTGATACTGTACAAGTGACACACTATATATTTTCTACTACCAGACTGCTCAGAGTTTCAGAACAAAAATACATGCACGAAAGCTATTTAACATAAACAACAATATGTCGCACGCATCTTCAGAAAGAGTACCTTCACGCATACGCAGTGTTGGTAATTACTGTGAGAAATTATATTTCTCACACTGGACATTCGCAGTGTTGACAAATACTGTAAGAAATGATTTCTTACACTTTAACCCCCGGTTGTGGGAAATACGCAACTTTGAAGCTTTATATAATGTGAGAAAAGTGCCACTTTCCATAGTGGTTATAGAAAAAAGTCCTAAGTAGGAATCGAACTGAGAATCTTTAACCCGTTACTCTAACCTCATAATCACTAATTAACAATGACAATGCTTTCTTGGAACACACTGTCTGTTCTAGTTGACAAAATTTATGCAAAGTATATTCAGTATGAATTTGTTTAATCGGTCTCTGTTTTCCCTTCAAGCTGGTATAATCTATAAAACCTGACCATTAAGCTTCACAACCCTCTATAAAAAGCTGTAAACCCTGCTTGTCAATTTCAAATATCTCTTCTTACAACTATACCTACGGCATTTAAGTTTGGTGCTTAAGTTGTATATATAAAGAAAGATAGTAATTGGTGGTAGTGATACACCTGTATATAAAAAGTAAGTTTGCAAGTAACCTATGGTGATTTCCCAGCTGTGTAGTCCTCCCAGGAGAGCTTATTCTCCTTGCTATTGACTTAGCAGACAGGTGTTGGTGCGAACATTACGGGATTTATGTTTCCTGTACCGAGTAATACTCCCGTACGTGATTCCCGTCACATATGTACACATGTACACGAGGCGTTAATGCGAGGACGTCTCACGTTCCAGCTACGACACCACTATTTACACAACTTTCTCATTAATATTGTTTATTTGTTACATATTCACAACACTAGATATGTTGTTGATGTTTCATTATTTGTTTGCATTCCACCACTATAGGCTTAACGATTACCCAAATACGATATACTGTATTTCCGCCATCGTATCGTTCCAAGTAAAATGTAGCATAGGTTGAATTCACCATTCGTTAATCAAGGATCAGTCTGATCATCTCTGATCCAAGAATCAATTCAATTCAACATTAAAATATCAATGATTAACTGATCTGTCGTGTTCCATTAATCAAGCATTGATCATCTGATTTGATTCTCATTTTAATTTATCATATCCATGGTTACGACTTAATACTTGATTGAAAACATATATTATATATAATATTTTTGTGTACCATAAATGCGAAACTGCATTGATATCAATTGGGAACTGTTTTCAGCGCCACTCGGTGTTTGCTGTCCCAACTAATTGATAACTAGGCAACCGAGCAATACACGTTATAGGCAACCATCTATACCTACTTTCAAGTAATTTATTATAGGTACTTAGTTCAATTTGTATAATGAAAAATAATTTCAAAAACAAACATATTTAATTTTTAATACATAATTTATTTAAACATTAATATTATATTCCCATTTATATGTTAAATGTTCTAATTGTTTTTCCGATTTTGATGTCTGATGGTGTTGAGTCTGTAATTCCATTTACAATTTGAACTGATCCAACTTACACTTTTGAATCCGGATCACTTATTTTTCATTCCTTTTGACTGGATTACTTTACCTCCTCTACTGAACGAACTGATACAAGTAATCCACTCGCCGAGGTAGATCAGTTGACTATATCACAAACAAAACTTTTAGCGATATGTTTCTACACTTCCCTTTTAATGAATCATATTTTGCAAAATTTTATTAATATGTTTATCACTGTTAAATATTGAAAGAAGCTTTCAGAACTCATTATTAATAAATAGACAATATTTGGGTTTTAATTCTGTAAAAATTTTTTAAATTTGTCTATTTACTTATTACTGTTCCTTATTGCACTATACAAAATTATTTATCATTCAAAAACTTGCAAAGAAAGATACATATTTCTCACCAATTATATTTTGGCGTCAATTTTGTCAATCGTACTCAATTTATTAATAGAAAATCAGTTGTTTTGTATAAAAATTAAAGCCAACAAAATTATTGTTTGTATTAAACTTCTGGGGAGCAACTAAGAGATGGCAGGACCTTTGCGTGAACTTTTTCCCAGGTTCGTTCTATTTACGCTTGCAAGCTCGCGCCACAAAATACTCATCTGGAAAAATGACGTTCCTACACTTGATATGTAAATAACTATTGACAAATGTTTTGAAATAAATAAAAAATAGAATGTTGGTGATTTAAATTAGGCCAACCCTTGGTGTATTTGTGGAACAAGAATCAGTAGTGAAAATGTGAAGAGAAGATAATGAGAGAGAAATGTTGAGAAGCACTGTGTCGGAAGCGATAAGTTACGAATCTCCAGCGTTTGAATAATGTAAATATAAAGACGTATGGAATAATTGGGCGGGTGACGACTACTAATTAACTAACAGTTTGTTTTGTAAATCGCTCTTCCTTTATTCCGTTTCCTAAAATTCACTAATTAATCATTAACAAGGCTCGCACGTCGTGCGCTGTTCTGCTTCCTCAAATCTTAATTTATAACTTCCTTCTTTCTTATTATATTTGCCTAGGTACTTTTGTCGTAAAAACAAATTTATTCTTTACGAAACTATAGAACGACCACAGTATCATACTATCTAACCAAACATAATTAAATAGTAACTGCTTATCCGTCATATCATTTATAATTAACACCCTAATGAATTAAATTAAACAACTTTACAATGAGTTAGTTTGTTGCGAAGAGAAAAATTTTGTCACTAATTCGTTAAGTTTCTGCAAAATCATTACTCGTTACTGTGGATATCATTATACATATTTATATCACCGAATCGTTTCAGATAAAATGCAATATAGATTATCAATGCCAAATGAAATTGTCATCATAATTTAAAGATGTTTGCTAATGAAGAAAAAATTAGAATGATTACTTGATACATTTCAGCTTCTGAGAAATATTTATATGTTAACTAATTTATATCTTGACCGTCCTATACCAAATGCTTCAACAGTTTCAACAATATTTACAACATTTAAAACTGATGGATTTATGGCCGGTTGCACTAATATTACTTAAATTTTAAATTTTCCGTAAATGTCCATATATTTACCGTGAGTATTTTTTAACGTGAAACATGAAGATTTATTATATCCATGGTTACGACTTGATATTTAATTGACAGCAATGTATACTTGCTTGGTTTATTTAAAAAAAGGAAACATAGGGAACGAATTTGACATTTGATTTTTGGGTTATAAAATATTCAAACAGGCCTACGTCAAGTGCAATTGATGTAGAATAAGAAAGTCTTGCTTTGATTAAACAAGACAAGAAAAGACAAGAGTCTAGAAAGATCTGGACAGCAACATTATCACCTTATAATAGATACCGTAATGATATAGCCTATAAACATATCATCTATGTAATGCGTATATGCAAAAAAGATGCAAGATGACAGTTTAATCATTCTTGCAGCAGAAATTCATGACGTGAGGATGAACTCCGGGAAATAGACTATACATTGCTATATATTGCCACAGAATAGGTTTATACAGAAGCGACAGTAAGACAGAGAAGCGAAAATTAGAGAGAGATGGGGAAGATGCACAAATTTGAAGGGCCCATTGTTTAAAATCGGAAAGGTGCCAACACGGAGTGTTGCTTCTGTGTGTAACTATTCTGTGATATTGCTATAACATAATATGACAAATTCTGTAATTTACGTTAAATTGTAGAAGTGTGCAACAGTCAATGTACTAAATGTTGAGACAACTCTGCATACAACTCATGCACTAGTTGGGGGTGAAATTTGGTTTGTTGTGAGGGTCGGCTGTTGAACCGCGGGTCGGGGTGGCGTATTGATTGTTTAGGGGCGTTCAACGCCACCATTGCTCTTATCCACCGACTCATCTAGGTTGTTCAACTTTGTTTTACTTTCACAACAATCCTATCATAGCAATCCTAAACAAATCTCTATTTACAAATTCATTGGAGTCTAAAATCTAAAATTACATTTTTACCTACCGCCTATCAATATACAAATAAGGGGGGGGGGGGTATTGTTTCTGGTCAAATTTCTCTAGTGTAAGTTCTCAACATATGAGCACGAATTAGGGTCCCTATATACAATACGTACGATTTTGCTATTTTTATCGTGATGTTTGTATGTTTAAGAGTTATATTCAAATATGATGAACTGATTAGGTCTTGACTACAATTGGTTGATCGGAAGTATAGTTTGAAGCTTTAAACCGTTTTTTCTAAAAAAATACCTCTAAACACCAATTTTATTATGTTATTATTAAATTTAAAGATTTTTAAATTTTCTACCGATCTGCATAATTAAGTATATATATATATATATATATATATATATATATATATATATATATATATATATATATATATATAACTTATAACTAAACTGAAAAAATATATAAATTATAATAATTTTACATATCGTTTAAGCTGAGGAATTTCTATAAAACAAATGAGTTATTCATATGTTCACAAAATTTGACATATGGTGTCAAATTTGATGTAAGTAAGTTTAAAAGATAAAATAAGTAAATATGAAGTAGTTTTATTGTAAAATTAAAAACGTTGAAAGAAATGTGAATCAAGGTAAGAGGGTTCCGGTTTTAGTAACGTCAAAAATAGCTTCTTTTTTTTGGTTATACAAATTTTATGAATAAAATTTTAGGTATGAAATGAATTAAAAATATAATTGAGAGAGTATGTGTAGTCGGTTCTTGATGGAACATGATATCAAATAATTAGTTAAAAAATCAAGAAAAGTGTTTATTATTTTTTAACTAATTAATTAAAAATATTGTGAACTGTAATAACAAATTTATTTTAAATCTACAAATTGAATGTACTGAAAAACTTATATATAGAATATATTACTAAAGTGGCGGGAGGTAATGTATGGGACTCATCAGATTTTTTATTTCTGAAATATTAAGATAATAAACGTTTTATTTATTATTAAAAAAATATATGCAAAAGTCCGTAGTATTTAATGAGTGATGATTCGGTTGTAGTTTTTGCCCTTGAGTAAGGAAGGCAGCGTCCAGCGTCCACATTAAAATGAATTTAAAATTCAATGTACGGAGCATATATGTATTTATTAGACGGTGTACCCACGCACTTATAACATTTGCTGTCTCGCTACGCACATTCAAATCATTCCTATTCTACCGTCTAAATTTTCCACCGTAAACAACTTTATAACGTACAAACATACACAACTCAACTTTTCATTTTTCCTATAAACTACAATTTTACTTACCTACAAAGTGTATATACACTTAAGTTAAATAGTCTTCGTTCACACATCTTTACGCTTTGTTTAGGAAATATATAAACCATCCTGAAACCTTCTGGAACTTAGTTGTTTCAGATGAACTAAAATCGTTTTTAGATCAGATGGACATATTATTGTTTGGAAAAGAAAGAATGTATAAATGAAAACAAAAAAATTATTTTTAACAGTGAAATATGGAGGAGAGTTTGTTCCAGTAAGGGGGGGCTATATGAGTGCTGAAAGGGTGGGAAATTTATTTATTTTTATATAAGAAACTGGGTTATTTGAGTATTTTAAAAGAGAATTGGCAGAAATTTGCTGAAAATTAGGTTTAAGGGATTCTTAAATCTTTCAACAAAATAATGATCCAAACATACTACACGTAAACTGCTAGAATAGTTATTGTACAATTGTAGACAACAATTAAAAACGCCTCCACAGTCTCCAGATATGAATTCCATTGTGATTTATTTAAAAAAAACCAGACGCCCAATGAATATAAAAGAACTGCTTTATTTATGGTAAAAGAATGGGGTAAAATTGAGTCCTTAAACTCGAAGAAAATTACTGGATATTATAACAAAGCGTATAAGGGAAGTAATTCTATGAATGGTGGTTTAAATGATCATAAATTGACGTACTTAGTTGTTATAATAATTTATTTTTTTTCGATTTCATTACGAAAAATTTAGGAAGTCACTGCATCATTTTATTTATTAATACCTATAGTAATTATAATATAAAATTTATTTCGTGTATTCAATATTCAATAAAAAACTTTAAAAGAATAGAATACTTTTTTTCCTTTACTGGTTTGAGTGTATTTTGTTTTGTTTTGTTTTGTTTTTTTATTGAGGTTGCATTTCTGAGGTTCTAATTGTGAATAATTCTATTAATGTTCTAAAATATAGATTATGAAATATTTTATGTCTTTAATTGTAATGTCCAAACATGTAAAGATACGGAATAAATATGAAAAATATTATGCTTGTTTGGAAGTGCCGAATTACGCTTCGCATTGCGTGCGCATCTATATATTGCAACGTTTATTAATTTAGGTGAAGTGTAGAAATGATTAAAACACGAGTATTTATATAACTAAGTTTAATAAACGAATATTAAATTATAAAAAGATAATAAAAGTAAGTAACAATACAAATAAACAAATGTTAACACTAATTTTGAAGTAACTATTATTAATAAAAACTACGAACATTTATTTAAACACTTAAATTTACGCAATATTTATTTCTACAATATATTTATATCACCAACTATTTATTTATATTACCAACTTCACGTTCACTACACGTATTAATATTAGACTGTCCTCGCGTTCTCCTGCTCGGAGTTTTTATAGTAGAACAATTAAGTTCGGGAATGTTTTCCAACCCTCTGGAACAGAACAATAGAAGCGAACGAACTAGTCGTGACAGGTCCATTAGCGGCCGTCGCCCGCGACTTGATTTTGGGATCACTACTATATTCTTCGCCCTTCTTAGTGTTGCTAGATGTATTTTTATAATCTTTTATACAAAATAAGAGAACTATATACAATTATTCATGATAAAATTAATTATTATAAGCAATTACAAATAAGTTAATAAATTATTTACATATCGAGAAAACTTGGTGATGCTACAGTCCACAGTATCTCTACACAAGTCGCCCTGCTTTTAACATTTCTTAACAATACAGTCAAATCAAATCCCTGTCCTATTTAACTATTTAACAGTAAAACACATTTAAATCCAGAAGCAAAACAAAGCCTTCCAAAGTTAGTTGAAAAAAGCTGTGTTGATTCTCGGCTTTTCCCTTCGGCTGCTCCCTCAGACCTCAGCCGACACCAACGCATTACGTAATAAGTTATTTAGCATGCTCGTGCATTATGTATGACTGCGGCTGCGATATGTCCCAGGCTGGCCACACACACACAGCTAAACACCCTGCCAGCCACAATGGAACGCTTCTCTACAGAGAGAGCTATAGTTACTTGCTATTCATATGCGGATAGAACTTCATATTTCTCCACTCTCTACGTCGTTTTAATCTTCCGGTGGCGTAGTGATGTTTAGGTGACCTAACTCAAATGCCATGGGTTCCAATCCCAATCAAGGATATACATGTCTTTCCATTCTCTCTTCAATATGTAAAGGCTGTTTGAAACTAGTTTATAAATTGTACAAAATCTTGCACCACTTTTGGCACAATATAATATCTAGTTGTGCACCTTTTTTATTACATTCGGCAATGCCAAAACGGCACTCTACTCGAATGGTTGTTTTGAATTTTTCACGTAATACCAAAATGATTAGTCGTAGAATGATTTCGCTTTCAAATGAAATAAGTTTAAATGAAATGCACACAAGATTGTGTTTAATTTAATAGATGTACAAGGAAATTAAGCGCTGTCCATATATTTTCTTTTTAGATTTTAAGAAAATAGTGAACGAGTAATAATTTAATTTTGGTGACGTAGCTATCAGTACAATAAAAAAGAAACAGAAGTAGTAAGTTCACTCATACTTTTAAAAATTGTAACTATTTATTTTATTATAAAAAATAAATATTTAAACAATTAACTTGAATTGAAAATCAAGATTTTCTTAAATTCACTACTTGACGATTTGATTTTCTATCGCACCTATTTGGCTCAATATTGTAACGAGAATGATTCACTGCCGAAGATTTATCGCGACTAGCCGTTTGGTGTCAGGTCAGCCTCCAGATGATTTTACGGGGTTCAAGAATAATTACCCACATATATAAATTGTGTGGTCCGGGAGCTCAGTCCATTATCGGTGCAATTTAAATTGGCTAATATCAAACAGAAAATTGGTTGAAATATTGTATATAATCTTAAATGTATTGAAAAAACAGTACACGTTCTATTTTTCATACAATCTGTCAGCCAATTTGGCTGTAAGCATGCGCATATATGAAATTTGTGATCTCACGCGTTTCTAATCTTTATTTGCTTTTATTGTAATGTAGTATGGTTATAGAAAATTTGGTGTTACTACTGGTAAAGTTGTAAGTATTGCAAACTTTAAATGTAAATGAATTTATGGTTAATTTTATCACATTGACAAATATAAGGAAAGTGCGCAAAATCAGAGCCAAATATATTGTACAAGAAATTGCATTAGTATTGTACAAAACTTCGTCAAAATCTAACAATTTTTTATACAAGGTATTGTTCCATTTCTTGTACTATATGTTGTCCCATATATAGGTTAGTCTAAAACGGCCTTTAGAGAGGGTATAGCTTATATTATATTAATTATTTCAGTACTTACATTATCTCAGTGAAGAGAGCATTTATCAGAAGTTTAGTTGGCGTGGCGAGTGTACTACGAGGACCATTTTTATAAAATTAGATTAGGGAATTTATATTCGGTATGTTTTATTGCAAAAAAAAATAATAAAAATAATAGAATAATATATTTTATTATTAAACTACAATTTATATATTCTGTACATAAAATATTTATACTGTAGAATTTCGGAATTTGTACATGGTGATCCATAAATTCTATATTCCATGAATTGTTGAATTCTATGGTACATAAGTAATATGATGTCCGTGTTTTTTTGCTTCTCGTACTATTACTTTTCCAATTTGTTCGCTATACATTCTGCCTCTGAAACAGGCAATATTTATTTTTATAAATTAATATATTATTTCTCTTTGGACTTAATTAAAAATCTGGCAAAATTCTTCACAAGAACCCCGAATTCATTTTAGCGAAATAATTAAAATTTAAAAGCAGTAAAGAAGAATCCATAAAATTTTAAGATACGATTTTTAATTAATTCTTTGTGACTGAAATAACCGCCTTATATCCACTGCTGTAGTGGCGAGGACACTACAAATTACTTTTAATAAGTAAGGAAACAAGGTGGTTATTTAACGCATGCGAAAATTATAAATCGAGACTCAAGCAAGTTTTGAAAGAGCAAATGTTAAATAACTACTACCGTCCAGTTTCCTTACGTGTTTCATACAATATTTTTTTCTAATTCCGTTTAAGTACAAAAATTTATTTGAAATTACGAATTTTTGACTTTTTGATGGCATAAAATAGAAAAAAAAAACATTTTTCTTAATTTTTCATATTATTTATCGAAATAAAATATGGTGAAAGAGCGAAAAAAAAGCTCTATTCAAAATTATCACAACCTACTATAAACTCCATATCAAAAATTAAAGTCAACACCGATAACTTTAAAACGGTACACGATAAAAAAATTTGAGAACCCCCGTAAATTTATTATAAAAAAGTATCTCAAGAAGATACATACCAAAATCACTTAATCTTGTAATTTTGGAAGTTATGAGCAAAAATTTAAAATCGTCAAATTTACATTTTCATTCGTAAGTAGTAACCTATGCATTTTTCAAGAAAACAAATATATCGTTAAGATGGTCCCTTAATGCGACAACTTTTGTCTAAACCGATCTCGTATCTTTTACCAGTCTCGAGATTCCCAAGCTTAACAAGTTATTTGGGACACCTGTATATTTGTATGAGAAAAAGAACTAAATCTATTTATCTAATTTTAACATAAAAAGTGTCACTTTTCAAAACTGACTGACGTTTTGAAACGCCAAATTATTCACAACCAGTTAGGGAATAAAATTTTTCATCACTGAGTGATGAAAAATAAATATCTTAACTGGAAAAATGTGCCGTTTCCAAACTTTTATCAATTTTAGTGACAGTTTATATGTCAAATTTCAAAAAAGAAATAAAATATTAAAGTATTGTATCAAAATTAGAAAAATATCTTGTATGAAACACGTTAGAAAAGGCAATTTTGTGTAACTTGTATGATTCCCACCGTTGCACAAATTGAGACATTTTTTAACTGGTTACAAAAATAGCTATTCTGTAACCGTTACTGTTTTTGTATTTGCCAATTTTCTATTTTGATTTCTGTAAAATAATGGAATTATAACCAAATTAAAATTAGTAAAATAAACGCAAGTTGAAGAGATAATTTTTAACTATCTAATCATTATTGTAGTGGAGAGTATCCCCTAAATTAGTATCCCTTAAAATGACAACAACTAATCACCACTTTCCAAAATGTACTAAGTTATAATCACCTAAGAGCTCTGAAATCTTAGCCACTAAAGGGCAAACTTGTGCAAGAGCTCCTAGAGTAATTAGCAAAGATGTTAAAATTAACATACATGTGCTAGTTACCGCAACATTGTTGCTAATTTAAATAAACATTGCACTATAATTAAACAAGTATTTTTAACATTGTGCAGGTTAGGTCTGTTGCCATAGTTACTTAGTGTAAAGGTTCGAAATAAAAATTGAATAACAATTTATTTTTCACTCGAAATCCCCAACAAGTTTTTTTGACCCTTGGTTTTATGCAACCACCATTACATTTCTGATATACAGGTGAACCAAAAGTCACATCTGATTATTTTTTTCGTTTTTTTCAGTTGATACTCACATCATTTTATACTATAAGAATGATTAAATTTTTAGCATCTTTGTCGTATACGCATAGCATAGATGAGAAAAATATAAAGGGAATAATAACATAATTATTTTTTTTTTTTCACTTTTTTTCCTCTCGCCACTCAGTAAGAGAGGTATTAGATGTTAAAAATCAATAGATAAGTACGTTTTGAAGTCCTTAGAACACGATCTTAATATTTTTACGATGATGTCTGTCCGTGTGTGTGTGGATGGATGGATCTTGTCGTAATGATTACTCAGGTACTAGTGAATAAAAAAAGTTTAAATTTTGCATGTAACATTGTGATATCCAAGATTATCTTATTTAATTATGAATATAAGAGAATATTTGTAAATAATAATTTAATATTATGTCATTAGCTAAAATTTTATAATTAAAATTTGTTTCCACCGTGCGCTTAAATTATAATAACATCCGATTTTTTTTTAGTATTTTATATCGGAAAACTATAAAATATCGATGAATTTATTAAAAATTACATAAATTAAACAAAAGCAATTATTTTCATCAAAAACTTCAAAAAATAATAAAAGTTAGTTGTCGTAAAACAATCATTTTAATCAATTTAACCCGGCGGTACTCGCTACCACAGAGTACTAAATATTGGTTGTATTTTTTTTTCTACGCATTCTAGCAACCCAAGATCCTAAGTATAGTTGGACAAGAGATCTCGAGTTGACGTTTAAATTATTTTATGGTTGTGGTATCTATTCAAAGTTTTTCCCTGAGTGAATGAATTGAAAGAAATGTGACCTTTATGCGTTCTGCTATAGGGTATAGAATTGTACGAAATCCATTAGAATACACTGTTTGTTCCAGGTACCCAGCTAAGCACTGGATTTGGAAATCCCAAAGTAATATTAGCATACCTTACTTAATATAGATGGATTTCTGTACAACCTGGAAATACCTAGACAGGGATGTATTTAAAATTTTAATACCATGTTTTATGAAAAATATTCTAATAATTGTCACAAGTTGTAGTAACGTTGATGTACTCTTGGTAATAAGAACCTTATGTTATAGCAGTTTCGTTTTTATGCAAAAATTGTTTGCAATTCCACGAAGATAATGATTATTGCTAAGAAATTAACGGTATTAAAATTTTAAATACATCCCTGTCTAGTTATTTCCATGTCGTACAGTAATCCATCTATATTAAGTTAGGCATGCTAATATTACTTTGGGATTTCCAAATCCAGTGCTTAGCTGGGTACCTGTAACAAACAGTGTATTCTAATGGATTTCGTACAATTCTATACCCTATAGCAGAACGCATAAAGGTCACATTTATTTTAATTCTTTCACTCAGGGAAAAACTTTGAATAGATACCACAACCATAAAATAATTTAAACGTCAACTCGAGTTCTCTTGTCCAACTATACCTTCGAGCCGATAGTTTACACGCGCTTACTCCGCAGTGCAGCCAGTTTGCGCGTGGCGCTTGATAATGGTGGACGTGTAAAGTGAGTATGGGTAGCGACGATCCTTGTTACATTATTTTTCGATATGTTTACTATTATGTTTTTTGTTTTAGAGCTATAACAAGATGAATATACCTTTACAAGATAGTACAATAGAAGCGCTGCTTCAAGAAGAAGACAGCGGAGAAGAAAATGTGTCAGAAATAGAAGATTTTGAGGAGCAAAGTGAACATGAAAGCGAAACTGAGCAGGAAGCTGATAGTTCAGGCGCGGCCTCAGATTCAGAAGTAGAAGAATATGAAGAACTGCGTCCAATAGATAAAGAATATTTAGAAGATGTGCCATTGAAGTACCTGAGGCGCAGAAAGTTTACTGGAAAAGATAGAACTACTCAGTGGCAAGTTCGGGCACCAACGCGACGTGTCCGCGCAAGATCCCATAATACTGTTTATCATTTACCAGGACCTATTGGCGAAGGAAGATCTTGTACATCGATGTTAGAAGCCTGGGATCTTATGATTCCGGAAACTTGTCTACAGAAGATAGTCTATTACACTAATATTTACATTCAAGAGCAGAGATCCAAATTTTGTAGAGAACGCGATTGTAAGAGTACAGACATTGTTGAACTGAGAGCTCTGTTAGGATTACTATATTTCTGCGGAAGAGTGAGAAGCAGTCACTTGAATACAAGAGATCTCTGGGAAAAGGATGGGAGTGGCTGCGATGTATGTATAGCCACCATGTCACGAGAAAGGTTCCATTTTTTACTGCGAAGTTTGCGTTTCGACGATATTCAAACAAGGGTTGAAAGAAGACAAACGGATAAACTGGCGCCCTTTCGAGAGATTTTCCAAGAGATAAATGATAATTTCAAAAAATATTACGCCCTTGGAAATGACGTAACGATTGGTGAAAAGTTGGAGAAAACGCGTGGTCGTTGCCCATTCAGGCAATATATACCCAGCAAGCCAGGTAAATATGGCATAAAAATTTTAGTGATGGCTGACGCGCGCACTTGTTATACAAATAACATGGAAGTCTACGTTGGAAAAAATGACGGTCCATACAATCACAGCAATTCACCAAGAGATCTTGTCAAGCGTTTGGTAGAACCTATAAAGAACAGCCACCGAAACGTTGTAATGGATAACTGGTTCACCAGTTTTCCCCTATTGAGTGACTTGCTCAATGATTATGGATTGACAGCACTCGGCACTTTGAGGAAGAATAAAACTGAAATCCCACCTGTTTTTACGGCAACTAAGGGCCGAGAAATTCACAGTTCCCTTTTTGGCTTTCAAAAAGACTGTACTATAGTCTCGTATGTCCCAAAGAAAAATAAAGTAGTGCTCTTGGCTTCAACTATCCACCATGACTGCAAGAAAAGTTCTGAAGAAACCAAAAAGCCGGAAATGATTATGGACTACAACAGAACAAAATGTGGTGTCGATGTTGTAGATGAGATGTGTACTACCTACTCAGTGTCACGGGCAACCAACAGATGGCCATTGGTACTGTTCTATGGTCTTCTGAACGTCAGTGGCATCAATGCGTACGTTATAGTAAAAGCAAATAAAGAAGTCATGGTCCAGAGAAGAATTGCCTTGAAAGATCTGGCTTTGAGTCTTGTGATGCCGCAGATAAAAAAGCGATCATCATCGGTACCTAATTTGTCATCATATATTAAAACTAAAATACAGTTCATGATCGGTGACGGCTCGAATGATGAAAATGCATCATCCAGGTCGCGTCCGCCCGTATACTCTTCTCGCTGTGCTGTTTGTGAATGGAAGAAGGATCGGAAAACGAAGACAGTTTGTGAATTGTGCTTCAAAAAGATATGCCGCGAGCATACAACCCCAATATGTGAGGATTGCTATGATAGAGTGAAGTAATTTCGTTTTTTCTATAACCTATATGAAATGATGACATTTCATACGTCCTGTCAGTTACAGAAACATCACATTTTATCTCCAGGGAGAGAAGTATTAGTATTTCTATCCCTAGAGATAGAAATACTTTGTCACCAACATAACAAGTTAACAAATGCGATAACATTAGAACAAGTAACAACCTACTACTCTATAATTAATTTTGAACATTATGTTTCGCTTTACTTATTGAACTTAATTTTTTAAATATTTTACAGTGGTTATAGAAAAAAATCTTGTATTATATACGGGGTAAATAACAGATTTTAGCGCTCTGTGTGATTGTAACCCTCCGCTGCGCGTCGGGATACAAATGTCACACTATGCGCTAAAATCTGTTACTTTTACCCCTTATATAATAAATATCTATTATTATCTCAATGTTCACTCAGTATAAAAGCATCATTATTTTTTAGTATTTTACGAGTGTACCTAGTTTATTTTTGGTATCGATCACAACTTTGCCAAATTTGTAAGAAAAAATAAATATTATTGTTGATTTTGTGAGATTACTAATATTACTACTATAAAAGTATTTTTTTGTTAATTTTTAGGGATAAGCTCTCAGTACAAATAAATAAACATTAAAACTTGCATTTGTAGTTTTATTTATGGACAATAGTACCAATAACACAAATACATTGTCAAACCGTAAAACACAAACGTATTTTCGAAAATAATGGCAATTAAAAGTCTGTGGTATTTATTACCCGGTAGCGAGTGTTCATGTTCGTAAATACGTAGCGAGAGCCGCCGGGTTAAACAACCATTTTTTTTGATTTGCTTGTATTTTATATGATTGAAAAGAGACAAAAAAACTTTAACGGTCTCACAGCCTAATTTGAGGCCCATATGAAAATTGAAAGTTGGTATTATTTTCTCGAAAAGTGAGAAATATATTTTTTTTTTTAGTACTGCAATGAATTCGTCTGTATATGCTATGCGTCTAACGACAAAAATGAAATAGAAACAGTAGTGTAAACGCGGTAACGTATATTTTCAATTATTTAAAATATTTAAATATCTTAGTTGTTCCATTTATGAAGGAGATTTTGGCGTGGAATTTGTGCTTCATTGTGTGTTGGTAGTTTGGTTAGTTTAATCTACAACTCTTTTTGTATGTTATGTTACCATGCATGACGTGAAGATCAACTCAAAGAAACCGACCTTATTTATATAATCTATACCGGGTGTCCCAGCTCGACCGACACATGGGAGTTTTACATGGGAAATCAGTTAATTATGAATAGTATCTCCCCAGTGCAAGATATTAACTTGAAATTTTGTATACTTATAGGAGAATTTTAATTCTATGGATCACACTTATTTGAAATATGCAATTTCGTCTGCAGGGCGAGATTTATTAAATTTAAAATCTAATATTTTCGTTCAAAATCAGACAGCCATGGAAATAAAAGAAAATATTTATCTGACAGTTTAGTGAAATATCACTGATTTTAATTCTTATTCCCTGAATTTTAATATTATTTAAGTTGAATTTAGTTTCTTTTTGTTAAATAATATACCAATATTACAAAAATATAAATATCTACAATGGCATGTCATTAACTGTCAGAACTGTCACGTAGATATTTTCTTTTATTTCCATGGCTATCTGATTTTGAAGGAAAATATTACATTTTAAATTTTGATAAATCTCGCCCTGCAGACGAAATTGCATATTTCAAATAAGTGTGATCTATAGAATTAATATTCTCCTATAAGTATACAAAATTTCAAGTTAATATCTTGCACTGGGGAGATACTATTCATAATTAACTGATTTCCCATGTAAAACTCCCATGTGTCGGTCGAACTGGGACACCCGGTATGATTTTAACTTACCTGCTATTGGTAGCCACGTCAGCCAACATTTTCACATACTGAGGAGTACATTCAGGTATTAAATATCTAAAATGGAATATTATTCCCGTACAGATACAAAAACACATTTCTTGAAAATACCATTGAGGGATATTGTACGTTTTACACAGTTGTAACCATAATAACTGAAAAAAAAAACAAATGTTGTTTCTAAACAAAAAATAATTTGAAATTAACATTAAAGATGACGTCATAATACTGGTCATTTTTAAAATGACATATTTTTCTGTTTTTGAACCCGTTAGTGTCAACTATTGCTGATTTAGTTCATATTGTATTTCATAACTTCTTTTGATATCAGTTTAAAGGTTAAAAAATATGATTTATAAAAATAAAAACAGTTCTACCTGTAATGTAAGTACCATAGGTAACATATTCATATGTAAATTTGGGTTAAAACTGTAAGAAACTCCAGCTAAAAGTCCTGCTAGTAAACTATGAAAACTTTTTTCTCCTTGCATTTGTTGTAGATATCGCATTATTATCTGAAATTATTATTAATTATTATAACATATTGTACAAAAACCCTAAATCATAATAAAAAATAAATAAATAAATAAAGATGAACTTAACTGAATCAGAATCTGAGTTCAAATTTCAGCAGGTCCATGAAGTTACCAAACAAAAGTATTACAATTCTTTGGCAAAATACATTAATTTTCTTGTAATTTAAATATTCAATTTTGAACACTAAAATACTTAACCTTTGTTTCATCAAATTGTATATTTAATTTTATAAAACTTTTGTATAATAGTATATTATTTAACAACTTAATATGTAGGCTATATTACACGAGGATGTAATTAAAAATACGAGCGGTAGCGAGTATTTTTAATCATCCGCGTGTAATGTAGCCATATTATGCGAGTCAAATACTATACTTTATCTACAACTATCAGGCATATAAAAAATTTGATATTGTTTGTTAAATATTCAGTTAGGTTTGAGTAGTTCATATATAGCTTAACAGATGGCGCCACAGTGGCACTTAAATGTCAAAGCAACTTTACAAATTGTATTTATTATACTTTTATAAGCATATATATTGATATTTATAATAAAAAATATGTTATTAATAAATTAACAGTTTAATAAAATATTATGTGTTAAATTATATGCCCTATTTATTACAGAAAAGTATAGCGTGTATCATGACATTTCATATTACACTTGTGTAATATGAGTAGTATATTATATGTAGTATTACACGTATAATGTACCCATATTTCAATAGTTGTAGATAAATATTTTTTTTCTATTCCTTATAATAAAAAATTACAGGGAGATTCGTATTTGCTGATACACCCTGTATAATCGGCATAATATGGTTTTACAGTTTTAAACTAATGGAAAATAGAATACGCCTTATATATATGTTGCCACATGTGATGGTATACATGCGTGTTTTGTTAGTCACTTTTACATTTTATGAGTAGAGGAAAATATTTTATATCATTACATTTTACTTACCTCGTATATAAAAATATAAGACCCGAAAAATAATCCATTTTTAACTGCTTGTTTATTGAAAATTGTTGGAAAAATATTTAAAGGATTCTTAATTATTTTTCCCATATTTGAAATTAATTTCTTGATTACATTAAATGCATACCCTGTACCAAATGTTTTTAATGTATCCTGTAACAATCAATTGTTAAATAAATATAAACTATAAAAAAAATTAGGTGTACCTGTAATATATGAGTTATACATTTATATTTTTCGCAACATGGCAAATTATTATTTTCATTTTTCGGTCTTGGATCATAAAACCTAAAACAATGTGAAATGTATAAACAATTAGATAAAAGCAAATATTGTTTTTACCAGAGTAGGCTTATTTTATTTGCTAATTCGTTTGTTTTAAACAAATATGTAAATAATGCATTAGTGCACATGAAAAATATCGTTTCATTTGTTATTGTATTTCGAATTATATTCTGATGTTTCATATAACGTGCAAAACACTCAAAAGCCTGAAACAAATTCAGTGATGCTAAATGTGGAACATGTATAAAAATATGTAATTACCAAAGCTGCAAAGAGATATGTATTCAAAGTCTTATTATTATTAGTTTCCCAAGTAATAGACATTCCACTAAAAAACCCAGGAATCAATATTGACCAATAAAAAAATTTACCTAATATAAATCTGAAAAAAAGTATATAAAAAATATTTTTTTTAACTAGGGATATTTATTTTTTACCTACAAACACAAACACCACTGCACAAGACATTTCCTATGTACATTCCATATAAGACAGACTTTATAAAGTTTTTTCCTTGTTTTTTCAAATATTGTTTATTTAACTTCTTATAGGAAAAAATAAGTTGTAGCTAAAAATAATTACTATTTTATATTTCATACTATTTTATATTGTAAATGAATTCATTAACCAAAATTTTAAAATTCTGCTATCGCAAATATTTAAATTATACGGGATGTTAAGAAAATAAGTGTTCAATACTTTGAATATAAAATCTCAGGAAGGAGGGATCCCTTGCGACCGGGATGGGTTTTGCATATGGCGGATAGTTATTCGTCATTTCCGTTCGACTGTGGCGTGCCATCCTAAAAAAATATGGGATACAAGAAACTTAAAATACTCTAAATTGTGTAGTAATAATTTAGAATTTAATAAATATACCTAATTGTGAAATACAAAAAGTAAGCGGTAAAATATTTACATATATAAAATAAAGTAAATACAAAAATTGAAGTTTTTATTGTCCTTTAAACAAAATAACTATAATTGTTGAAATAAGTATAATACATGATAAGTATGTATAACAGCTTCCATTGACTATTTAAATTATTATGATATGGAAATGAAATTATTTTTGACATTTAAGTTACACGACGGGGTTCATTCTCATTTGGCAATATGCAATATAATTCATAATATTTATATCAATGTGTAGTTTCATTTTTCATTATAAAGGTTGTACGATGCAAAATACTTACTCATGAAATTAAATTCCTAAACTTTTGTTCTTCATGGTTTAGGAACAACCACATGCAACACAACTGACCATAATTATTACTATACAGGAATGGTGAATATGTAAAGAAAGTTAAATAATTGCGATACAGTTAAATTTTATTTTTATAGACTGAAGAACGCGCTGCTAAATTAGAATTTAGTGCATGCACATGCAACTTATTCAAATGCTCAACAAGAAATGAGTCATACTTGGGTTTTCAAAATGGCAGTTTTTCATCTAGCCACTAGATTGCAACCCTCCTTCCCAAGATTTTATATTCAAAGGTTCAATATTTATAGGACAGGGAGAAGAAGTCAAAATAAATCGAAAAGTATTATACATGTGTGCAAAAATTAACCGTTTCATAGGTAAGGGAGTTTTAATTCAGATATAATCCCATGTAAGTATTGACAGCCATGATTTTTTGAATAAACACTTATTTTTTAACATCCTGTATAGTTTGTTATTTGCATATTTTACAGTAACATTCTTTAATTTTTTTTTCGAAATATTTATCTGTTTAAAGTATTTTACAATATTAGCAAAGTAAAGCATTTTTTACTGGTGATAAAAGGAAATGAATGTAATAGTTATTTACATAGCAAGTGTGGGAACGTCATTTTCCTGGATAAGTATTTTGTGGCACGAGCTTGCGCGAGCTGCAATAGAGCGAATCTAGGAAAAATGTTCACGCAAGAGGTTTGTACCTTAATTTTTTACGAAAATCATAAATTCAATAATTTGTTTTTGTTTTTCTTAAATGCACTAAATTTATTTTTTTTAAATTAAATTTCATTCAATAATCCACTATTTTCTTTTATTATTATTATTATTATGTAAAAGGGTATTTGGAAAATTAAAATTTTTATTATAAACACAGACTTCTAATAAATGCTTTAGTAGTAGAAGAGTTTATTTTTTTCAAAATTTCCTGCATGTTAATCTGGGGGAGCAAGTGTTATACACTTATTAATAAAGTTAAAATTATAACCAAACTCAGTTTGTAATGTGTCGTAACAATAACAAAAAAAAATGTAAAAAACAATTCAAATGATGGATGGATTAATGTGTAACAAATGTAGTATTTTTTCTACGACCGCTAAAACAAATAGCCATTATAATACAACTTATAGGTGTCACATTAGGACATTGATGACAGACACAAAACTTCCTAGAATTCCCTAAATTAGTTAAAACACTTCTCTAAAATTCCATAAATAAATGACAGAAATCATTAAAAAAATTTTCTTTAAATAAAAGTTGCTGTAAAATATGCAAATGACAAACTATACAGGGTGTCAAAAATTAAGTATTCAAGGTTTATAGTACATGAAGAAGAAGTCAAAAAATCTAAAGGTATTATACAACATGGCGTTACATTTTTGTGACCAATCAGAACGCCATGAAATATTACTTCTGTTATAAATATTACATAAATTTCTAGAATAGCTTATGAATATTGATGTACTTACAATGTAAATAGGTATAAAAAACTTCGTACACCCAACAACAGTTTGCAACAACAAAATCTGTAAATTCTTCCAACAACCCACATTTGGGTGTTGAAGTTCCCTACAACTAAGGCCTTCAAGGGCCTGTTCCATTACATGTTTACTTATAACAGACATTTTCACAACTGAGAAGTGTAAAGAAATCAAAATTGAATATCATTGTTTGATGGAAACGCCTTCACCTTTTAACCTGTATTGTTAATAAATCAAGAATACTTATTGTATAAACTTTAGTGTAGGTTTTTTGGTAGAAATTATTTTGAACAACATTATTGTTTGACGCCACTAACAGTTTGTTTTCATTTTCAAGTCTTATAATTAAATTTTTTACCGAATAATTTAATTAATTTCAAAGGGAAAAATTATAAGTTTTAACTTTTCCCAAAGGGGAAAATGTTTTCAAGGAATTTGTTAAAGTGGGCGTGAAAATTGTTTTAAACAATTCACGATTCCAGTAGGTAATTTTTTTTATTTTGTTTGTATATTTCATTTATAGTAGGCATATAAGTGGACTATTATTTTTCTTTCCTTGACAACAGTACTTTTTACTTAACATGCATTCGTAGAAAAATTTTAATAAAATGTATACTTTGTATTACTTTATCAATTGCATTACAAAAGGCATAAATAATTAAAATTGAAATAAAATGATAATATATTAATCATTCCTGTGTAAATTACAATTTAAAAGTATAATAAACAACGTGAATATATATACATCTTAACTATGTATTTGAAAAGATACTATTATATAGAACTTCCTCGAATTTTAAAATGTACTTATATTCTTTATTGCTTTGTTACTATTTCATTTAATTTAGTATTTCATTTATGAAATAATTCTCGTTATAAATTATATTCGTAGTTTCAAATTAAAAAAAAATATTTCGAATGTTTCATGTAAAATATGTAATTAAATGCCACAAATAAATATTATAATCAAAATTTTTAAGGAGTGAACAGACGTTATCAATATTTGAAATTAGATTATGACGTCACAAAGTAAAACGTTTATGCTGTTCTCTACAAATGCGAAATTATTTTAAATTTGAATAACTGAAAATAAAAATTATAACATATTTTAAACAGCTTTTTACATGAAAATGAACAATAATAACAAAAATTATATTGATAATTCCACTCATAATTTGTCATTCAATTATATTGCAGTATTTTGGTGAATTCAACCAATTTGCAGTTCAACCGATCGGTGTGACATACAAATAATTTATATAGAAAAAAGTCGGTGTTTATTTTTACATGTTTTATTTCATTGTGTAATGTAATTTTATCCTACATATAGTGAAAATAAGATTTTCTTGCGTGTGTTTGCGCAAGAAAGTAGACATTTGCCGATCCATACCTCCAAAATCTCACTATTCCCTAGGGAAGAAAAAAACAGAAATAATAACCATAATAAAATACGTTAATATACCTACTTTTAAATTATTGCAACTTTAAATAATTTTGATACTTTAGATTCTAGGTATTTTTATTATATAATCTGTAAATAATAGAACAGAATTGCTAACTTTATTTGTGTCAAAATAAAATGATCTTATTCTACTTCTAATGTTTGTAATCAATTTTACAAATTTCAAGTTAAATATCAAATTATGCAGTGTTCGAAATTTGTTTATATTATTTTATTATGTTGTTTTGTTGTGTAGGATAAAAAATAGTGTGTGCTACATGGTAGTAAAGTTGCTTTCTGATCTTCAAGAAGTATCCAGCTTCGACTGCGTTTCAGTCGTATACATATCCTTCGGATCAGAAAAGAACAACTTTCTTACCTTGTAGCACAAATAACTATTTCACGTCTATGACGTCTCTTTATTCCTTGAAATTTTTGACTATACATCGGTTTAATCATTGACAATATTTTTCTTTGAAATAACGACTTTTCTGATTGGTTGCTTAAAATATGAACGAAAACGCGTCTTTCGCGTAGGCACTTTTCTATATGAGTATGAGACGAAGTACAATGCGGTAATTTTGCTTCAATTTATCCGTCTTCGTATCTCTTACAATTCTCGAGATCCCAATTATTAGCCAACATCCTGTATAAGTCCACTTACCTCCTAGTAATGACAACTCTCCTAACATAGTCAGACCCCCTGTATATCTACACTTTACTTATAATGACAACTCTCCTAACCTAGTGTCTGTGTCTGTGTGTTGTTAGGAAGCAACGGCGGCTTGGGCCCGCTGGGCGGCGGAGGCGGCGAGGTCCCGGCGATCCCGCTGTCGCTGCAGGTGGCGGACCCGGCGCCCCTGGTGGCCGCGCGCGGGCAGAACGCCACGCTGCGCTGCCCCGTGGCCAACAACAGCACCGGCCGCCCCATCCACACGCACTGGTACCACGATGGCCGCCGAGTTGTACCAGACTCGCGCAGACAGGTAACAACACTAGCAAAAGCTCACCTATGCTGAGCGAGCGTTCCCTAGGCCTCCAGCATCAGTGAAACATTGACAGTTGATGACTAATTTCATTTTTGCATGCCACCCCTTGTTGAAAGCCTTCATTTGATACCAAACACGACATACTTGTGACAACTTCTAACAATAAAAAAAAACCGAGCGACATGAAAACATTTCACATTACTACAAGTATCCTTTGTGAGTACTTTCATTTGATACCAAACACGACATACTTTAGATAATTTTTTGCAAAAAACAAAAAACGATCATCGTATCAAATTTTTGTTATACCTGCAAGACAGCCTTTGTCAAGTGCTTTCACTTGATACCAAATACGACATACTTGTAACAACTTCTAGCAAAAAAAAGCCGAGCGACATGAAAAATTTTTGACGGTACTGCAAGCATCCTTTATGAGTACTTTCATTGGATAGCAAACACGACATACTTGTGACAACTTTTAGCAATAATCAAAAGCCGAGCGACATTGTAACGTTCTACGTTTAATAATAACACTACTAGTGTTTTATTAATACTTATATTTCGAAATTAAATGTTCTTACAATAAATGTCAAGATACAACGTTCTACATATTGTCAACAACTACTAGTTCTTTTTGTTCCGTTGCCAACCTACATTATTCAGTCATGGCAACCTTACATCCCCTTTGTTTTAACATAAATTATTAAATATAATGATTTTGCAAATAATAATACTTATAGATTTAACTTTACAGGTTTTTTAATTTCCCTGCCGTAACGAGAAGTAATTCCTATCATTTCAGTTGTTTCTTTATCTTCTTCGATCTGTTCTTGCTCTGTGTTTTGATTTTCTAGTTCCTCTTCTCTTCTTTCTGCATGTTTGATAAACCACGAATTTCTTCTATACTTTTTCCCGTCATTTGATTGTAAAACATATGACCTTGGTGCGTCTGTTGGTTCTACAATTTTTGCATGTAACCATTCACCTTTTTTCTTTCTGTACAACACTTCTTCATTTAAATCAAATTGTTGCTCGGAGACTTTGTTTTTATCTGCATAATGTTTTTCCTGTGATTTCAATTTATCTAAATTTTCTTTAACTTTCTTTACTAATTCTGGTTTTAATAATTTATTATTCATGGATAATAAATTTTTTGTGCGTCTGCCCATTAGTCTCTGCACCGGAGAACCTAAATGACCTCTTGGTGTATTTCGATGGTGAAGGAGAGCTAATTGAAGATCTGATTTGTCTTCTGAGCATTTTTTTATTAATGTTTTGGCTTCTCTTACGTATCTCTCCGCTAGTCCGTTGGATCGCGGAAATTCTGGACTAGATAATCTGTGCTTAAATTTCCATTCATTAATAAATTTTTTGAACTCTTCACTGGTGTATTGACGTCCGTTATCTGTTAACAAGATGTCAGGTATGCCGTGAATTGCAAACCAATTTTTCATTACTTCTATTACTTCCAAACTTCTTATACTTTTAAGTTTCTTGAATTCAAAATAGCCCGAATATGCATCAGTGATGATGATGTAGTAGTCGTCACTGATTTGGAATAAATCTGATGCTACAGTTGACCACGGTCTATCCGGAGCTGCTTGTTTGTAAATTATCTCCATCGGTTTATCTCTTTGAAATTTTTGACAAGCTTTACAAGCTCTTACGTACTCCACAATATCTTCACGCATGGTCGGCCAAAATACATGATCTCTTGCTAAACTCAATGTTCCGTTGAGACCTTTGTGACTCAGATGGCAATTTTTTATTACTTCAGCTGTCATTGATTTTGGTATGAATGATCTATTATTTTTAAATATTATATTGTCATAACATGAGAGTTGTTCTCTATACGACCAATATTTTTGTAAATTTACCGGAACATCCTTAATTTGGTTTGGCCATCCCTTATTAATTTGTTCCTTCAACAACCTTAATTCTATGTTATTTTCTGTCTCTTCTTGGAGTTGTTTCATTTTTTGTTGTGAAAATGGTACAATTACATGTACTTCAAGCTTACTTTCATCTTCAGTTTGAACTTCTAACTCGCAATCTCGACTAAAAGCGGATGCACAATTACCCTGGAACGAGAACGAGAACGGGAACGGGAAGTAAACGAGAACGGGAACGGAAACAAAAAACGCTTTCAGATGTACAATTGTCCGGTAACGATAAGGATATGATGACGTTGTAGCAGTACTGCATAACCTTAAATTTTCGATTAGTTTTTATTTGTTTCACAAAAATGGACGAAGAATTAATTTGTGCATCGATGATGTTTATTTATACGCAAAAATATGACAAGTGACACTGTGCCAGGCGATACTCTGAAGAATGACGTCATGCTTTCTTCCTATTGGTTACTGAGGCGCAACGAGAACGGGAAAGATGAATCTTGACGAACTTTACCGTTCTGGTTCTCGGGCGACGGAAAGCTTTCCGTTCTCGGAAACTTGTTGTGCATGCGTACATTTAAAAGTATGTAACTCATGTTTTTTACCGTTCTCGTTCTCGTTCACGTTCTCGTTCTAGGGCTATTGTGCAGCCGCCTTTAGTGTGTCAGCTACATACAATTCTATTCCTTTTTTATACTTTACTTTCGGATTGTATGTCATGACTTCTAGCATCATTCTTTGTAGTCTTGCCGGAATTTCATGAATATTTTTCTTAAATATAGTTTCCAATGGTTTATGATCGGATTCCACTTCTAATTCTTTGTTACCCCACACGTACTCATGGAATTTCTTGCAGGCGACCACTATTGCTAACATCTCTTTTTCGATTTGGCTGTAATTTTGTTGAGTTTGAGTTAGCGCTTTAGCACTGAATGCTATTGGTCTCTTTCACCTTGGTTGGAGCTTTTAATTTAGACAATGTTTCAACTTTTTCCGGATCTGGATTAATACCTCTGTTTGTCAATATGTGACCTAAAAACTTCACCTCGCTTTTTTCGAATTGGCACTTGTTTGCATTTAACTTTAAACCAGCTTCTTTCAATCTTTCCATTACCTTCTTTGTTAATAGCCTTAATTCTTCCTTATCTTTTGCATGAATTAAAATATCATCCATTGAGCACTCTACTCCTGGTAAATTTTCTATCACTTTGCTCATAATTTGTTGGAAGATTTCTGGTGCGGATGCTAACCCGAATGGAAGTCTTTTGCATTTATATCTCCCCCAAGGGGTTGCGAATGTTAAATATTTGGACGTTCGTTCAGTAACCCGAATCTGCCAAAATCCTTTCTTACAATCTAATATCGTGAACCATTTTGATCCGTTGATATTTGCTGCTATTTCATCTATTGTTTTCAGTGGAAAATGTCTTCTTTTCAGTATTGCATTTATACTTGATGGATCAATACAAATGCGTATTTTTCCATTTTGCCTTACTATCACCATAGGAGATACTACTGGCGTTGGTTCTTGCACCGGCTCGATTACATCTAACTTAACCATTCTGTCAATTTCTTCCTTCACTTTATCTCTTATCGCGTATGGTATTCTTCTCGGTGGGTGTATCACTAATTTCGGATTATCTATTAAATCCATGTCATATATAAATCCTTTTAAACAACCCATGCCCTCAAATATTTCTCTGTCTATACATTGAATTCTTCGTATTAAACCTAACCTAACGCAAGCATCTTTTCCTAGTATTGGCTTCACTTTCTCATTTACTATTAGAAACGTGATATTTGTAGTTTTATCTTTAATATTCATCTGTACGGTGCTTTCACCCTTAACTGCTATCTCATGGTTGGAAAATGAAATTAGTTTCCTCGTTTTGGATTTGTTAATTTTTAATTTCGCTTTTCTGGCTATTTCTTCTGAAATTACATTACACTGCGCTCCAGAATCAAGCTTGAATTTAACCTTGACTCCTTGTGATAAACTCAAGGTTTCTTGCCAGTCCATATTGTCTGATTTTTCCTTTTCAATTACTGAAACATACAGAGTATTAACAAACGTATTACTATAACTTTCTTCACCGTCTTCCTGTTTTCCACATGAATCTACAGACTTTTGTTTGCAACATTTTGCAAAATGCCCTAATTTTTTACATCTGTTGCATTTTTTATTGTAAGCTGGACAGTTTCTCTTCGTGTGCATAGTACTGCACCTAGTACACTTGAAGGTATCTTCCTTTTTTCCATCATCATTCTTGGTTTGGTGTTTCTTTGCATACTTCTTGATTGCATCAACGTGTGGTTCATTTTTTGTTCTCATTTCTTGTATCTGCTTCTTAGCTAACTCGCTGGCTTTACAGATGTTTATGGCTTTCTCTAAAGTTAACTTTTCTTCTGCTAACAACCGCTCTCTGACAGTGTCGTTATTAATTCCCACGACTATTCGGTCGCATATTAAACTATCTGTTAATTTACCGAATTCACAGTTTCTGCTTTTATTTTTAAGCCTAGTGATAAAATCGTCGAACGTTTCCGAATCTTTCTGTTCTATTTTGTTGAAGATGTATCGCTCGTACGTCACATTAATTCTGGGTACGAAATATTCTTCAAATTTCTTTTTTATTATTTCGACCTGCTCTAACTCATTTGTTTTTAAGTTAAATGTATTAAATATTGTAGCTGCTTCCTGACCTATAACTGTCATGAAGGTCGCAACCTGTACTTGTGGACCTTTTTTCTTAATATTTGCGGCAATTTCGTACCACTGGTACTGCTGACTCCATTTTTTCCATTCCTCTGCCATATTTCTGTCGTTACTAATTTCTAGCGGTTTTGGTGGCTTTAAACCCATTACACTATCTTCTGGCATTTTTACCGTTTGGTTTCGGCACCATGTAACGTTCTACGTTTAATAATAACACTACTAGTGTTTTATTAATACTTATATTTCGAAATTAAATGTTCTTACAATAAATGTCAAGATACAACGTTCTACATATTGTCAACAACTACTAGTTCTTTTTGTTCCGTTGCCAACCTACATTATTCAGTCATGGCAACCTTACAGACATGAAAATTTTTTCATATTACTGCATGGTATCTCTAGTCGTGTCCTTTTATTTGATACCATATACAACATACTTCTGACAATTTTTAGCTAAAAACAACTTTTGTTGATTACTTTTGATAACGCTTTAACAAAAAACAATAACCAATCGATATAGATAAATTGTAATTCTAATTGGTAATCCGAATATTAACTGCTACTGTCTTCAATGAAGTTCATTTAGAAATATTTGGTTTCTATTTTGTTACTTCGTCACACATTTGACAATATTGACTTATTTAATTTGAAACATCAAAATTTATAATAATTAAATATGTTATATTATAAACTTAAAGTACTTTTAAAAGCTTTTCTCAAGACTATTATTCATGAAACTTTATTCAAATCTTTGATATCAATGTTCTATATGAAGATACAATCGTTTAAATGTTTAAATTTCATAGTCTAATTGTCAAAAGTGACGGATGACAGCTTCATGTGGTTTTTATTAATTTATGCAAAAACCACAAACCACTCAACGTAAAAATATGAAAACCACAAAAGGCACTAATACTCATTATGCTCTACATCATATAAATTTAATAAATGGTTAAGTTTGTAAGTTTGTCTCAATTTTTGGTGATTGTCGAGATGAAACTATAGCCGAAACTAACGAAATTATTCTCTCACCAAATATTGTCTAGAAATGCAAGAGTCGGATTATTGATAGAAGAAATGTTGCTAGAAACATTTAAAACAAAAGACTTTAACTAGTGAATAACTGCTTTATGATACCTCTAGAGAATAGTATTTTGTACTTTGTTGTAGATTCTGGAGGACGGGGCGCTTTTCATCCGCAAGGTGGCTGGCAAACGTAGCCCGTCGCTGGAAGGGCTGTACTATTGCAACGTAACAAACGAGTTTGGAAGTCTCAGAACGAACGCTGCCCGCTTACGATTAGCCAGTGAGTACCCACTTTAAAAACTTTATTCTTAACCGTTTTGTCTCGCTAATACTGTAATAGCTATTAACATACCTAGGACAGTTATGAGTACCATAATCGCCGTAGGTATCAATTGAAAACCAAACTCGTACAACGAGGATTTTAAGACATCTAAGGCCTGGTACGATTCATAACATTCGTGGTTTCTTCAATAGTTTACCAGTTTCACGTTATTAATAATTTTAAAAATTCTATTATGAGTAACGTTTCCGTGATCAAGTCTGTATGGTTTGATATGATATAACAATTGTCTCATGTTATTTCGACAATTCTGTACGGTAATATTATTACCATACTAACTAATTAAATGGTGTACAATTATGACTTAGTTACCCTGCTTACTTTTGTCTATGTAAACAAAAGATTAATATCCTGAAACCGCTAAATAATTATATTTTTAAATATTTTACCCCAAACTTCACAATCATTTTTACAAAGCTTAAAATTCCTTGTACTATTTCTTAATATAATTTTTTTTACCACTTCAAGAACCAGATTGAAGATAGAAAAGTGTTTATCCTGGTATTTCCTGGCAAATATTTAGAACGCAGTGATTGTTGAAGCGGTAAGAATTTTCTTGATTCGGAACGGTATTTTGTTTCTCTACTATTGTCCGGACATAACCTGATAGCGATTAAGAACATTTCACACTAATATATTTTAGGTGATGTATTGCAAATATAGTTGAGAACATTGTACGTTTTATTTCAGTGCTGGGGAAGACGTTCACGCTTGACCCCCAGGATGTGGCGGTCCACGAGAACCAGCCCTCGGTGCTCCGCTGCGCCATCCAGAGCGTCCCCCCGGCCGTCATTTCCTGGGAACGCGATCGGGTTCCTCTGCCCCAGAGTATCAAGTGAGTGGTTGGTTTACTTTATACTTACATACAATATATTCATTGTCATTATTCGATTCGTATCTTTAAATTGGTTGTAAGGGCAATCAAAATACTTAGCACATACATGGAAAGTAATAAAATTGTATAGGCGCCAAGCTATACTTGGAACTCATACTAAGTCAGTTTAAAAGGAGAAGCAAGTGCTTATCCTTATAAGTACTAACTAATACGCATTTCCAGTGTATACAAACAATTAAAAGAAATGATTTTGAATTGCAAACTGTCGTTTATTATTTTTTACTGCAGCTAACTCTATGATTATTTTTTGCAGATATGTTAAGCTCTCTTCAGGAGATTTATTAATTCTTTCCACGCAACTTTCTGACGCCGGTTCCTATAGGTAAAAATATTTACTCTTTAATAATATAATTTTTTTTTTCTATTTTGTGTCTATAACAGTTAAGACATACGAAACAGTGCGATTGTAACGTAGTACATTTTTTTACAGACCTCTAATTGAACACATGTTTAAATAGACATAAAAAACGCAAAAAAGAAAAATTGTAAAACGATTTTGTGAGCAGGGAATGGGGTTTTCAATGGTTAATAATAATGATTATTATTATTATAAATTGTTTATTATAAATTAAATAATAATTTAGAACATGCACATGTCTCTGTGTGTGTTTGTATTCATTTAAGGACAGCACTACTTCTGTTTTTTTTTTCACTTTGTGTTACGAAAATTTTATTAATTTATTATTTGTTTATTTTTGGAATTTTTACAAAATAAAAAATACGTGTGTAATATTTTTATTTGAAAATTAATGTATATAATAGTATATTACATATTAAAAGTTGTAAGATGAATATTACGCACGAAATGAAAAAGTTATACAAGAACCGCGAAGCGGCGAGTTTGTAATTCCAAAAGTGTGTAATTGCTTTACAACTTGAATTATGTATTATACTTTTTCTATGAGCATTATTTGATTGTTTTTCGATCACACCACGATCACAGAATACACTGAAAGAATTGACATATTACTAGTAAATAACGCCAACTACAAAACATAAAAACAACTATGTCAATCTATCAACCTATAAAAAATCTGTATTTTCTAAAAAAGCATTTAAAAAATATATATATTACTTTAAATTTGCCCCGTTTAAAATTAGCAACTCGCACATTTAGAGCCGGTTTTTCCACCTCTGGTTAAAGTATCTGTTACTTTAACCATTGGTTAATACAAAAATATCATACCGAAAAGCTTATGTTGCCAAAAATGTACGCTATTTAATGTGATATTTTTCTATTAACCAATAGTTAAGGTAACCGGCACTTTAACCAGAGGTAGAAAATCCGGCCCACAATCAGAAAACATTGTTCTGATTTTACGTGCGTTTTAAGTCTTCAAACTATGGCAAATCTTAGAAGGGTGATCGGAAATCTCTCTTTCATACTTCATATTTTATAAAAAACAATGCGATTGGATTTGCACACTTTCTCACGAATTCAAATCAGTTTGGTTATTTTATGAACTGTTAATTCCATATACATATCAAATATCCAAACTTTTAGGCTTGAAACAACATGGAAAGAATTCCACATTATTACACCACTAATATTAAACCCTTTGTTATCCTTCTCACAATATTACATCAATACCAGAACTTCTTATCTAACATTGTATATGCTATGTGTAGATGTAAAGCTTTAAACAAGATATCGAAGAAACACCGCTACAGTAGCGAAGCCCAAGTGAGCGTGCTGCCCGCCCTGACCGAGGTGCAAGCCCCGCGGTTCCTAGACTTAAGTTCCGAGCTCAACTACACCGTGACTGCGGGGACGGACCTGTCGCTCTTCTGCGCGGCCACCGGCAACCCCCGGCCTAGTATTCGGTGGACTAACAGTGAGTGCTTTATGTACGGTCTCTTTAAATCTCTTGGTTTGGTAGACGGATGGGGTAACGCAGAACCGACCGCCACTAGTCATGGTATTTGTTTACAATAACTGTTCAAATATTTCCTTTCAAAATATTTGTCTGTTGCGAAAAATAAGAATAAACTATGTTTTTCGGTTGATCAACTTGTGCCTTCAATGGCAGAAGCTTAATTATTAAAATCCTTTTTCAGTTGAATTTGTTCTACACGCGTGCAATACTATCAACAGAAAGTTTGAGATAGGGTGCTGAGTTTTTGATACTAAACACGACATATTTCCAATAACTTTTTGTTAAAAACAAAAGCTGATAGACATAGCATATTTTTGTCGTTTCTGTATGCCAGTCCTTGTCACGTACTTTCATTTGATACGAAACACGACATACTTTTCGCAAAAAAGAAAAACTGATTGACAATATATTTTTGTCATTTTTGGAAGCCAGTCTTTGTGAAGAGCCGGTCGACATTACAATTTTTTGCAAAAAACAAAAACCGATCGACCTGGTACATTTTCGTCATCTCTGCAAGCAAGCCATTTTCGAATGTTTTAATTTGATACCAAACACGATATATTTTTGACAACTTCTTTAAAAATTCAAAAGCCGATCTACCTGGCTTATATTTATCATTTCTGCAACCTTATTATAGTATTGGTTATTCTGCACGCTAGTAATTATTGAGAGGTTTTATTTGTTACCAAACACGATATACTCGTAACTACTTTTCGCAAAAACAAAACCGTCGATATGACAAATTGTTATTTCTAAAAGCCAGCTCTTGTCGAGTGTTTTCATTTGATACTAAACATGACACACTTTGACTACTTCTTGCAAAAAACAAAAGTCGATCTACCTGATTTATTTTCGTCATCTTTGCAAGCCAGCCATTTTCAAGTGCTTTCCTTTGATACCAAACACGACATATTTTTACCCCATTTTTCTTAAATCAAAAGCTGATCGACCTGACTTATTTTTGGCGTAACATTGTTTTACTATATTTTTTTTTATCATAATTCTATGTAAAATTCTATCATTTTCCAAACCAAAATCTATCCAAACAACCGATCTATTATTATTTAATTATTATTTAAAGCATTTGTTTACAACTTTTCTCAAGCTTTTTGTTGGTATTGAAAGATTGATTCCGAGATATCCGTTAAAATTACAATTCATGTCTTATAAAATGTGGCGATCGGTAAAACTTGTATTTTGTATTGGAATGTAACGAAATATTTTGTGTAGATGCAAGCGCAGTATTCGGAAATTCAAACAATCTGACGCTGCGGAATATAAGTGCTACACATTCAGGAAACTACACCTGTAAGGCTTATAGTTCAGCAGGTCAAGTTAAACAGGTGAGTAATCCAATTTTCACTTATTAGTTCATTCATTTCCTCCGCTCGCAACTTTGCAACTTTCCAAGTTCATTAACTCCAAATTGTTCTACACAAATATTCCTTTCATTTGTAAACATGAATTACCGAAATGGTCCAAGTATGCGGACTATTCCCGAAGAGGAAGTTTGTTATCTTGAGTCTTGCATCAGAATTTCAAGGTTTTGATGTTTGGCAAATTTATACGACTGCCAATTGTCCTATTCAAATCCAAGTGCACTCACTTTTTGCAATGCATCCAAATTTGGGAATAAATTTACACACATTTGGTTCAAAATCAGACCAATTCATCAATATGGAACATCTACAGCGATTCATGAACTTGGCAGAGATCTTGCAGTTTATGTAACGCGAAATAACTGATGAGAGGACCAGACGTCTTGGATTCCTGGGGTTCATTCCATTTTTGAAACATTTATACTGGTTTTCATATCCGACTCGAAATTTAGTACTTAGATATTGCTGTTGTTGTAATAAAAAGTAAAATGATGAAATTGGACCGATTGATTTTTAAGACTTTTGAGTTTCAAGATTAAACTTCTAATTATAATTTTTGTATTTTTGCTAAATTTTCACTTAACGCATATGTAGATATACCGTGTGTTCCAAAAAATTGTTGTCATAGGCTTTTAATATGGGGAAACAGTTTTCGGAAAATAAAAACTGCCCGGCTGACAACTAAGTCACCATATTGTACAAAACAAATGCTACATGTACTTCTTCATCTTATTTAATACAGTTTACTGAATTTTAATAGCATAATTCAATGAAATTTACATAAATAAATTAAAAAATTGTCAATTCGTTATTCAGTTCGATTCCGATTTAAGTTTTTTTAACATGCTTTCTGTTTTTTTATGTTATTACCTACAAAATTTTTACTATGTTTTGTAAAAGATACATAATGAGAAATAATGTATTTATTAATAAATTTATTTACTACATGGTATCTTATTCCTTTAAAATTTATCAGTTTCTATTATTTCCCATTAAGTATCTTTTACAAAGCAGTAATAATTTTTTCCTGAAATCGGCCAGTAATCTATCAAATGGCTGCCGCAAAATAGGCAGGGAAATCCAATTTCCCTGCCTAGGCAGTGGTAAAATGCAATGTTGCCAACTCTATTTTGACAAGTAGGTATATTTATATTTCTATACGAAACATTGTTTACGTGAACAATAAATAAAATTCAAATGTTTATAACATGTAGTATTTATACTATTTAGAAGATCAATGCATTTAACAAATTATAATAAAAAATTTAGTTTCTTAATTTATGATCTGGCAACCATGAGTTTGCCCTGCGTGCTATGTGCTAGCTAAACAAACAACAGAGCGGGTTGACACATAACCTCAGTAGCCTAGTATGTAAGTATTAGTTCAGTTCGAAATATTAAATTTTATATTTTTAATAATTAATTTTAGTTGAAAAGCCAGCAATAAATAATAACATGGAGAGTGAAAACGAGAATACTCTCAGGAGACATATCATAAACGTCCACATCGGATATAGTGTTAATCAGTAAACAGGCACCGATCAATATCAGTAACAATAAAAAAATAAAATAATTATTAATAATAATAAAACTAATTAATTAAAACTAAAATAAATTATGTTCAAAATTCAATTGTTTTTAATGACAGTTACTCGTAAAATACATACCGGGTGTCCCAGCTCGACCGACACATGGGAGTTTTACATGGGAAATCAGTTAATTATGAATAGTATCTCCCCAGTGCAAGATATTAACTTGAAATTTTGTATACTTATAGGAGAATATTAATTCTATGGATCACACTTATTTGAAATATGCAATTTCGTCTACAGGGCGAGATTTATTAAATTTAAAATCTTATATTTTCGTTCAAAATCAGACAGCCATGGAAATAAAAGAAAATATCTATGTGACAGTTTTGACAGTTAATGATAAGCCATTGTAGATATTTATATTTTTGTAATATAAGTATATTATTTAACAAAAAGAAACTAAATTCAACTTAAATAATATTAAAATACAGGGAATAAGAATTAAAATCAGTGATACTTCACTAAACTGTCAGATAAATATTTTCTTTTATTTCCATGGCTGTCTGATTTTGAACGAAAATATATATTTTAGATTTAATAAATCTCGCCCTGCAGACGAAATTGCATATTTCAAATAAGTGTGATCCATAGAATTAATATTCTCCTATAAGTATACAAAATTTCAAGTTAATATCTTGCACTGGGGAGATACTATTCATAATTAACTGATTTCCCATGTAAAACTCCCATGTGTCGGTCGAGCTGGGACACCCGGTATAGGTGATGTATAAATACATATATTATTCGTTGATTTTAAAATTTTGTACGATTTCAGAAAAAATATAATACATATCTCGTCAGGGAGGTACCTTTTCATGACTCATTCATGGTTATTTGCCTCGGCCTGCGCCTCGGCAAACAATCTCCATATTCGTCATGAAAAGATTAACCTCCCTGCCATGATATGTAAATAACTATTGTAGATACTTACATAAAAAACAGAAAGCATATAAAACAGTCCTATATGTCCGTTTTGAGAGGTTAACCATTGGGATCTCGAAAACTGTAAGAGATACGACGTTGGTTAAATTGGAGCAAAATTATCGCTTTAGTTGGCATTTTAATCATGTTTTTGTTTTCGCGAAAAAATGCATAGCTCACAAGATGTGAGCAAAAACTGATTTTGGCAAATTTACTTTTTGACTTATAACTTTCTTGTTTCAATTCATACAAGTTTCTAGTTTGCACATTCTACAGACACTTTTTACGAGGAATTTACAACGGTCCTCAAAATTTTTGTAACTGACACACTTTTTGAGAAATTACGGCTAACTTTCAATTTTCATATTAAATAGGGATTTTCTTTCTTTTTCCAACGATATAACACATGTACATTAAAATTATTCATTTCGGTCAAGTGTGCTTTGAAAACAAAATCAAAAATCATTTGTTCCAAACAAAATGTTGATTAATCAATTAAATTAGTTAGATTAGTTAGAAACATATCTTCAGCGTTATTCAGAAAGCCTACAAAACCGCACCCGCCGTATTTGCTTCTGTTTTGTAGAAATTTAGGCGAAAATTTAATTACAATGTTAAAAATTTGTTTAAACAAAATATTTTTGATTTTGTGTCTCTCACGATTTTCGAGATCCCAATGGTAAGTCTCTTAAAACGGACAGCTTGTATAGACCAAACCAGATTTTATATATTATGAAAAGGGAAAATTTTAAAACGGACACCATATAGAATGTATAACTAGATGTTTTTCGCAATTTCGAAGGTCTTACTTAAATTGCATTTATGCTAATAGTATTGTTAACTTAAGTTCTAGATTTAAAGTCAACGAAACAAACTTGACGGCAAAATAATAAAAAGTCGTTGACTGGGAAAAAGAAACGGTGCAAATATCTTAAAAATCACATTTCCAGCACATGACAAGATAACTGCTGCTAATTTTCGCTGTGTGAGCAGGCGGGCAGGGCTTTGCCCCCGATATCTCCAGCTCAGATGGAGTTACATGTAACCTGTGTGCACTGACGTATCACTTGTGTGATTGCGGTTGCTGCACCGCACCGGTTAGTGAAAGTGCTGACAGCGGGGATCCAATATCATAACAATGGACAGCCCCGGATCGGGTAACGGGGCCCTGATTGGGTTACAGCGCGTGATGGGGGCAGGGAACTCGGAAAGTTCCACAGGAAACAACATTGGGGCCCAAATTATATGGTTCCTTATTCCGGGTGGTCCATTTTTGGGCAATTGTGTGTACCTTTAATTTTTTTAATGGAACACTATTAAAATAGTTACTTGTATCACTAGTTCAGAAACTAAACTTTTCGAGAGCGAGCTTATTTTGACGCGAGATCTTGCAAAAGAGTTTCTTAATTTATTAAAGAAATATTATTACTGATTTCGTATAGCTATGGTTACAAAGAAATTATGCCATGAATTTACATTAAACAATTAGATTATTTGATATCAGATTTCTAATATTTATTATATGCTTCTCTCACTTAATTTATCTACTTTTTTATAATTCATTTACCTACATTGATCGTTTATGTAAAACATACTTTATAAATTATTTTTTTATTGTTTCATGGCATACTTAATCGAGTAAAAATTGTAGACCGATATATTACTTTGTATGCAACATAAGTTACTTTAAAGTTTCTTTTATGTAACCATTATCCCTTCATGATATTTTCAAGAGATGTCAGTTTTGTTATAAGTGGTTTAATGTGTTTAAATTTGACAAACAATAGTTATTTTTGTAATTTGCGTCATTAACTAAAAGTTGCGTATTTATCATCATCGCGGGTTAAATTGTAAGAAATAATTTCTCACTGTATTTGCCAACACTTCGGTTGTGCATTATAGGAAATATCATTTCTCATAGTAATTTCCAACACTGCGCATGCGTGAAGGTACTCTTTGTGAGGTTACCTGCGCCGTATTGTTTTTTATTTTTGTTTTGTAACGTTTAGTAGTGTGGTCGTAGAAAAAGTGTAGTGTGGCATTCGTACAGAATCATCTATTTTACATCTTGTGTGATTCTAGCACTCGACTTCGTCTCGTTTGGAAACTTGCACACTTCATGGAAAATAGACGAGTTTCTGCACTTGTTGCACTACATACTATTTCGTTTTAATTTTTAACAAACAAGTTTCCAATATTTTATTTATGTGTTATTTCTCTGACCACATTATTTATTCAAACTTTCTGAAATCTTTTAATATTATCTATTATCTATAACTAATTCGCATCATTAATTACTTTATTATTTTTTATCTATATAAATTAAGTGAAGAAATGTTTCCAATCACCGTGAAAAATCTTTTCCAAAATCGTGAAAAACATTTTCCCAGGTACTTCGCGCATGATGTCAAGATAACCTAACTACTATGAAAAAAATTTCTACTTTATGCATTCTTATTAGAATAAAAATGTTAACATTTTTGATAGTTGTAGAAAAAATATTTGTATGATCTTACTGACAGTTTAAAAACGATTGCTCTAAGTAAAAGTACAATGAGACAAACTCAGACTATCATAAGGTGCCTGCTCTAATAGTCAAAACACATTACACCAGAAGATTCTGAAGAGGATTTATTAAACGAAGTGTTTGTTTGTGTTTGCAGGTTTATAACATAACAGTGGTCCAACCCCCGTACTTCGTGACCGTCCCGGTATCCCAGTGGTTCCCGAACTCCATGACGGTGCGACTCGACTGCCTAGCGGAAGGGATTCCGCCCCCTAGAATCCGATGGCTTAAGGACGGTGCCCCTTTACAGTACACCGCAAGAGTCAAGCTCAATAGCCCGACGCCCCAGAAACCCGTCTGGACGTTGGTTTTTAGTCATACCTTCTCTTATGATCAAGGTAGGACATTTCACTATTTAAATATAATTCTTTTTATGTTTCCTTCATAAATACAACAATTGCAACACAAACCAGTACGTTTAATAGATCATTTCAGTGTATTATAGTATGTTAATTACGTAGTACAATGGGCAGCGGTGGTTCACTTGATTAACGCCCTCTGAATTGAGTGAAGTGAAATCCGAGGTTCAAATCCCAATTTACAAATAAAAATATCGCTGTGTCCTAGTGATTAAAATTATGATTGGTAGTTCTGTTGATATACTGTCAAACCTCGCTAAGTATCGAGTAATTATTTTGCCTTTAAAACAAATCTATTACGACACCTAAAACAGTGTGTTAATGAATTACTTTAGTGCGTTGATTCTCCAGTATTATAATTTTGATATAATATCAAAATAATCATATGTTAAATCTTGCTAAATAAACCAACATAAACAACTATTAATATTATTTTAGTTTAATTTTGAGTTTAAAATTAGTGTAACTAATTAAAAAACAAATAGAGTTATGTCTATTTTTTATAAAAACGTAGTATTGAATAATATAGGACCGAAATTTTAACGAAACACAGAACAGAAACCTCAAACTAAGTTAACAATAGCGAAAGATTTAGGCCCGGTATTACAGTCACTACTTAAATATTGGTTTAGCTAAACTTAAACTTTCACTTAAACCAATTGGCAGTATTACAGTACAAAGTTTAGCTAAGCTTGTTTCTATTATATTTTCGTTTATGTTGGCAATAGAATATTTGTTTTTGACATTGACAGATAAATTATTTACACATGTATTTAGGTATATCCACATTATTGGTATATCTGTTGTGAGTTATTGTCTTTGTATTAGATAAATACCATAAGGGTGACTAAAGTTTTACATTTTAATTAATTTTTATTACATATATTACATATTTTATATCCTCGTGAAAGGTATGTAACAATAATTTCCTATCAAAAGAGCTAAAATTAAGAATAAACAGATTATTTTTCAGAATTATAGATAAAGAGAACGGACACCTTAATTTTACATTGAAGAAAATAAGGAAATTGAAAGCTTACCGTACAAAAATTTTGACCTATTGTGTAAAGAATAAAATAAATAATAAAAATATAATATCTTATTGTTAATTGTTGTTGACGCATTCATAGAATGTAAAGCGTGATTTTAAAAATCAAAGTTAACAGTTTACAAAAATCAATATTCTTCAGAAATTGGCACTAAAATCGAGTGTAATTAAAATGCATTTTATTAATGAATTCTTACCAATTACTTTTTTTTAATGTCGTTAAATATTAAGTACGTTATAAATTAAACAAACAGATAATTTTGCTAAACGAAATCTATTAAAAAAAAAATCTTTATCAGACCATATATTTATATTATCAGGCCTAGTGCCTAGAAAGAATACGTTATGGTCATCTAATTATATTGAGAATATTTTGCTCGACTTCGACTTCACTGCTGTTGCTCATTTCCATATTATAATTCTGCACAACGTCCATTCTGATAGTTTTATTTTGACAAAAAAAGGTTAAACTTCACCTTAAGGTTTAAGCCGCTAGGATCGACCGCTTAAGTTAAACTAATAAATAAATGCTAAACTCCAACTGTAATACATCGAATTTACTTAAACCGTGGCTTAAACCTAGGATCGAGTTTAAACTTCCACTGTAATACTGGGCCTTAGAATGTTTTCTTTAGGAACAAAAAATGATGATTAATTTACTTTTATCAACAACTGTCAAGTAATATACCTAGAATTCAATCGTTTTTATCAATTAATCACCTTCGTTTTCTGAGAAAAGACTAAAAACCAAATTACTTTTAAGAATGTTTTTCTGCATAAAAGTCAGTTACATTAATTTTGTCATTTTTCATACTTCTCTTTTCTTTTTAAGCTTAAACTGTAGCTAAATAACATCACATGCTCATTTCATCAGTAACAAAGTAATAGTTTATTGTATAAGAATGCAAAGATTCCCATCAAAACATAAAATTGGTATTTAATGTTTGTAAAAACAGCTGTCTCCAAAGCGACATCTACTACATTTTTTTGAAAAATAGACTATCCACGAATAAAATCAAAATGGCTGACATCTGGTGAGAAAATTTTGTAGTGTCATAATCTGCATATCGTTTTATTGTTTTTATTGAAAATTCAAATATCATTGCATAATTTTTGTTTATCCTGATTACAGTAAAGAAACTATTGCCACCTACCTAGTAGAGTTAAAAATAGATAGAAAAAGAGAAAGATGTCATTAATGATTTGTATCAATGCTATCAATTAACATATTCTGTAAATTTTAACGTTACACTTTTTTCTTTAACAGTTCATAAATGATCAAAATTAATAAAAATTCTCTAGATTGTTTTAGCCTCTTTATGAATAAATTACAATGCTTTTTATGAATCTCAATCTTATAAAAGCATTGTTTGTCTTGTATTTTGACCTATACAAACTCCTCTTTTCATCATTACACAAACTTCAACATATTTCCCTACTACAACTACATTCCCCACACTATTCCAGGCCTGTACCAATGCGTAGCCGAGAACCCCCACGGGCGCGTGTGGTCGGCCGTGCAGCTGAGCTGCCCGGGCTGCTTCGAGAAGCAGCGGCCGAGGCAGCCGCCCAGGGTGCAACTCCCGCCCGCGCCGCACAACGTGCGCTGCCGCAGCTTCAACAACTCCAGCGTGTGTCTGCAGTGGGAGCTGCCGCCAGGTGTCGCCAACCTCACCGCCTTCTCGCTGCACAGCTACAACCCAGGTAGCAGTTGATGGCTGGAGTATAAGGGCTGTAAATATGCAACACCTAGGAATTGAGATATGGGCCCGTATTCTGCTACCGTCTCTAACGTTAAAGAAGCTTCATTAAGTAACTTAAAGATGCTTCTCTAAGATTTTATATTCACCTGTCATGATTAGCAATAATGAAGCATCTTTTTTAGGTTAGTTACTTAGAGATGACAGGAGCCGTCTTTAAACTCTATACTCTGTTTTTAAACTATAGACAGTAACTAGGAATCCTAGTGAGAAAATCAAAGCCTGTGATTGGCTGCTGCGCCATTTCTTGAAGCCGCATTTAACCAGACGAAATTTCAGGTTAACCTTCTCAAACGTAATTGAAACGTCAAACTCTCGGAAGTTGTCAAATCAATTGTTGAATTTGCACGTGTTTTTCGTTTCATTGCTCTTTTTGTGGCATTTCACGAATAAAACCAGTTCCTTTCAGAACTATTAGTATTTCACTAACGCTGTGTAAGTGGTTTATCTATCATAGTTTTGGATGATGAAAATATAGCCTGGAAAATATAAATTTTGACGTGACCTTAATTTTGACACTTCATTTCTCCCGCCAAATAAATCTAGTGATTTTTTTTGGTAACTTCTAGCGGTGTAAATGTGGCTTCCTCTAGTGCTGTCTATAGTTTAAAAACGAAGTATAGTTTAGTCACAAAAATGACAGAATTTACGTATGATATTGATGACATAATTGATACGGAGGAAATATAATTAATTGAAGCAGAGTAATCGGGGTTACTTTTTCAGTAACTAGTTACATTAACGAAACATGTTTCCAGAAAATCGTGATTGCTTTTTGGTGATCAAACTAACTACGAAAAATTGACGGTTATGATTTTGAGCGAGTAAGCTTTAACAAACAAACGCGCTGTTTTGATTATTTGTGAAAATATTTCATGGGTGTAATTATGTAAGGAACATTATTTAAAATTACTATTCAAGTATACAATTTTATTAGTTGGTTAATAAATTATTCCCCATCTTCTTCTGAGCTATTATCAATTTGTGTATAACTATTTTAAAAATTCTACGACTCCACAATCTACCAAGAACAATAATTTACAGTCTAATAACTAAAACGAACCACGATTGTAAACTTTTGACTACTTGAAAACTGTTTCGTTTCTCAACCGTGGTCTCAGTCAAATTATTACCATGGTTATCATAACTGTACCGCGGTTCATTTTCAAAATATACTATAAAATCCTACCGCTGCCACTAAATGTAAAAATGTAGTAGAAGAATATAATTAAGATGTTGCTAAACGAATACAATTAACATTAACTTTTTATTTGATGTAGAATGTTAAATACTGCCACCAGGTTATTTTTAAAGATGAATAGTTATTTATGGTACAAGTGTGTTACATTACAGATAAGTCATGTGGGAAAAGTTTAGCTCACGAGGCCGTTAGGCCGAGTGTGGTATTTTTTCAAGTGACTTAGGTAATTAACACACGTGTGCCATACAACATTTTATCCAACACATTTTAATCATTGATATAAAATAAATATAAGATTTTTGACAGATGGAATTTCGGAATGACATTTAGGAACAAAATAGTGTAGAGAAGGTTACTATGATACGAACCAAAAAACAGTGAGCTAATATATTTAGCTCACTAGTGACTTATGACCTACTTTATTTATCTAAAACCAGCATACTTATATCGTTATAATTACACGGTGTTGGATAAAATAATAAAAACTAGAATTTAGGCGTTAAATAATTAGTTCAAAATAATTCAAAACTCGAGTGAAGTTTTATCATCATCGTTATCATCTTCATTCTCCTTTAGACGTTGAGATTTTCTCTTGTGTCTCTTTCTAGCATTTTTGCTTCTTCCAGTGTTCTTCTTTCCCTTTCTATTCTTCCTTACAGTTTTGGCTTCCCATATATTTTTAACATGTCTAGAACTGTATTCTAATTAAATGTTCTGCCCCTTTTTTATTTTCCTTAAGTTTTTTCTCTGATGTACTCATTCCTTACTTTATCTGTTCTGTAAAGATGCTACGTATAAGTTTTCTATAATATTTTGGAACCCAAGCACAATTTTTAAGAGTATGTAGACAATAGCAAAGAAAAAACCAAACAGCAAGAAGATGATCACAACGATTACAGAGACTTTGTGCCTTTGCACATTTATTAATCAATATAATCAAAAGCAACTAGAATGGTATTGCGAAGGTAATGATTAGTGTATATTTTTTAACAGACGGCGTTCTTACTAAAGGTGCAATGCTTTGGGGTGCTACAAGGAACAATAGTAGGTCTCGTCTACTTCAAATTCGTAGAAATATGAATCGATTTCGATACATCAATGAAGTGATAAATATAGATGCGTACTCTTTTGTAAAACATTTACCTGGAGCCGTATTTCAACAAAATAACGCCTGCCCTCACATTACAAATGAAGTACAGACTTATTTTAATCATAATATTACATTACTATATAGAAAATGATAGGTAGAAAATATTGGGACTGAGATGAGATGTGGAATGCTGTATAAAGAGCTTGGATGAATATACCACAACATACCAAATCGATAAAAATGTCTTAATTTTTTAATCGTTTTTTGAGAGTACCATATAAACAAGTATGAATAATATTACATTTAAATTTGCTTTGATATGGGTGTTGCATTTTTATGGCGAGCAGTGTATTTTCTTACATTTCCCAACGATTTGTATTTAATTTAAATATGTTTACAGACATCGGAAAAGAATATGTTACAACTGATACACATTATCTCGCTGATAAACTCGATCCGTACACCAACTACACTTTCTACGTTCGATTGTATACATCGAATGCTGTTAGTGACCAGTCTCAAAACGTTACCTGTGAATCTGGTAATAATTAAACTCAAATCTCTTTAATTGTGTTATTATTTTAATTTTTTGTATGCAGTATTAAAAGGCAGCCGAAACTTGAAGATGAAAGAAGAAAATAACACAACTCTCCATGTCGAATGGACAACAATAAGTAGCGATACTCCTTGTGGAGGTGTCGCTGAGTATAAAATCCAGTGGCGTAAATATGGACATGTTTCAAATAATGCCAAAGTTGTTGCCAATGAAAATTTCTACACACTTACAGGTAATTAAAAAATACTTTATTTATTTGTATGTTTGCTTACTATACACCCCTAGATATTATAACCGATCTGAAACTAATTTAGAATTTAGCAAAAAAAAGTACTGAAAATATCAAAAGAGAAAGATTTTATTTGTCTATTTTCTCAGAACAATCTAGATCAAATTTAACAATTAAAAGAAAGTTTGTTAATTTCCTCATTTGTCTGTTTGTTCACTTTACAATTCTAGATCTTTTGACCAAACTAGACATAATTCTACAGTTGCTTCTTAGTATTCAATAGAGCTAACGATGTAAAAAAAAAGTGATCAAAAAATTTGCTAATTTGCTTGTTTGTCTGTTTGTTCATTTTATATTTCTAAATTTGTTCACCGATTTCAACCAAATTTTGCTTAATTTCTTTCTAATATTCATTGTAAGTAACGATACAAAAAAACAACTTGATAATATACAGGTGTATCAGCGAAGACGAAGACAAATATTTTAACCAAACTTAACCAGATTCTTGTCTTTTATTCTTTAGTCCATTGAAAGTAAAGATGTTAAAAACCTGATAAAATATTTAAAAGAAAACGATTTGCTTGTTTGTCTGGTTGTTCACCATATACTTCCAGATTTTTTGTTCAAAATGAATAAATTTTTTACATGTACTCCTTAGAACTTATTGATAGTAAATGATATAAAAAATACAATAAATTGCACATTATTATCCTTCTAGATTTGACGCCTTCCCAACGCTACGAAATCCGCGTCCAAAGCCCAAACACAGAAGAAGAAAACCTCCCATGGATGGAATACGTAATGTCGGGCAACAACGGAAACGGGAATACCACAACTCAACCCAAACCAGTCATGCCTGTGATTCTAGAAGCCGAACCTATCTCTGCGCACAAAATCCGACTCTCGTGGAAAGATCCCAGACATCCCAACGACATTAAAGACGGCGGATATTACGTTATTTGTTACAGGGAAACCAAGAGTTTGAAAACTTGCGAAAACGAAAAATCTCTCAAAAGGTAAGCATAATAAAAGTTGGTGATTTATCTTTAGTTTTAATTATTTTTTAGTAAATCAACAACAGTGGAAATCGATAATCTAAATAGTTACACGCACTACGAATTTAAAGTTCGGGCTCATAATTTGGACGGCAGTTTTGGTCTTTATTCACATTCCGTCGAATGTCGGACAAAGGAAGATGGTAAAATATTTTTAGCGAGTCAAATGAAAACCTTAAAAATGTTTTGAAAGTTAGGTTGATTTTTTTTAAATTCAAATACCTTTAAATTTATATTGACACATTCTATTTTCACTTCAAACGCATATATTTAAAAAAAAAATCTACTTGGCGTTCAATTTATAGGTTATCAATTTAAATTTATCACTTGTGGACGGGTTTTAGTAATTTTATTCTTAGGTTATCTAGTGTTATAGTGACATTCAGACCGGTGTTACAGGTTTCTTTTATACAAATTATTTTTTATTGGCTGATTCTTCATAGTTTCTATGGATATTTATTTATTTTACTTTTACTCCAGTACGTGAAAGTATAAACTTTTTCTCCGATGGCGTAGAAATTAAAGTTTAACCTTGTTAATTACGTCACAAAAGATGTTTGAAGAAAAAAAATTTATTCTGTTTTTGTTTTATTGTACACATTTGAATAATATAAAATATAAAGAGAAGTGAAAGCAACTGCAAAATTAAAATTTAGAGCTGCAATTTTTCTGGCTGCACCAAATAGGGATTCCAAAGTTTATTTTAATTTTTTTAATGTTTTAATCTACACAACAATATTATATAATTAAAATCATACTTTAATAAATTCCCCTTTATAGATTTTTATAACGTAACGTATTTATTTTCTTTAATAAAATTTTGCCAGTGCCAATCACGTCACAAATATGGCTGATACGGAATTTTACGAGCTTGATTTAAATGCATTAAAGTCTCATTTTGATATTATAGGCTTAAAAATCTTCATTATATCCCCGGCTTCATCTAAAAATGTTGTGTTAGAGATTATGATATTGTTAGCAACGCAAAAGACAAAAATCTGTTTGGTACATTTTTAAGGTTTTCATTTACTTATAGATCATTAATTTGAACTTGTTGATCTAATAAAATATTTTAGTACCAAATCCAGTGAATGGTCTGCTGGCAAAAGTCATCAACGGTTCTGTTTGTGTCCGATGGCTTGCCCCAAACCCTAACGGACAACTTCTACATTATGTTATCTCTTTTTCGGATAAAAATGAGTCAATAGACCATTGGCCTAACATTACCATTCCTGCTAATAAGGTTTTAGACAAAGTAAGCTTAACTTTTAATAATTTTACAAGTTACTATGTGTTATATTTTTGAAGAGTTGTCTTCAACCGAGCAGTGATTCGGTCTCAATTAAATTGCCGTTAGAGTCAGGTAAGTCCTACAAAGTGGCAGTTCGCGCTGCAACAAAAATTGGATTTGGAAACCCGACAACAATAAGCGTGGACACAAACAAAGTAGGACCAGCTAAACCAAACCCAACACCAACTCCAGAAGACATGGAAGATATTTACCGCAACCAAAAACTCGGTAAGAATTTACAACCAATTAATATTATTTTTCTTACACGTGCGGTAAAAGTGCCTTCCACCACTTTTTTTTTGTTGGAAAATTACGTGTTTCACCCACTATTTTTCCATCACAAGTGAAGTAAAAACGCCCTAGTGTACGGACTTTATTATAAAAATCCCTCAACGTTTCTAACCTCGAAATCGGGCAAGCTGTAAAAAAGGTCATTTAATTTTCTTTTAATTTACCAAATTTGTTTAATCACTCAAAATGAAATAAATTAATCATGAAAGCAGAACTTCCATAATAATTTTTTTATACTTCGTGTTAACAATTGCTCTATTATTATATTGAAAACTGTTTAATGATATTGGATCTAGTTTAACTATTTTTGGTATTTTTTCTTTTTTATAAAATTACTACGCCTCACTATAAATGCCAAATTGATAACCGTGTTTACATTTAAATGATAATTACATATTTCAAATCAATTAACTAATTAATTTCTAACATTCAATTAATGCATTTAACAGGCACAGTTACCGTACTGGTAAGAAAAAATATCGTACTTAACTCTTGGAAGAAGTTTTGGCTTCTTCCATAAAATAATGTACTATTTTCTACGACCATTAATATATTTGCTTGTTGTATGTTTGTTATTGCTACAGATATATAGGATATATTGTGAATACATTAACAACGTGAGGTATAAATTCATATTTAACAAATCTGTTAAAAACTAATTATTCCAAATATGCCACCTCGTATTTATTTTCTCGAAATTTCCGCTAATTTTATAGACCTTTACTTTCGTAGTTTCAGTAATAATCTGGGGGTGTTAAATTAATAATTTCTTTGTTATCACTTTCTATTTTTATCTCATAAAGTCTTGAAATTTGACATTTATGAAACATAATATTTTTTATATATTCTTGGTTTGTATTGAAGTAGTAAAAAGGATACCTCGTCATTATTAAATTATAAATCATATTGTGGTCGTAGAAAGAGTATAGTATACAACTCGATTAGAATGTCCTTTTCATACTCACATGAAATGAGTACGATTCCAATCGTCTTAAACAATAACTATTCTCTCGTTCCCCTGTAGGCATCATCGTGGGCACCTGCATCTCTTTACTCCTAATCATAGCATGCATCAGCTGCATGATATTCCGTCGCCGGTGCCTGAAAGCGCGGGCGCGAGAGCGGGCGCGGTGCTACGCCCCCCGGAGCACTAACGGACAGGGGCTGGCGCTCACAGCGGCGGCCACGCAGGCGTCGGGGGCCGTCAGGGCGGCGTGCTCGCCACTGGAGGCCGAGGGGCAGTGCACCACCGAGGCGCACGAGCTGCAGTGTCTCGTGGAAACTAATATTCCGCCTGTGCAAGGGCATCTGGATACTAAGGTGAGGGGGAATGAAAATTGGAATTTTATATATAAATGTGTTAATACCCATTGTTACTGTTCGAAGAAAAAGGAAAATGTTTTGATACAAGAAGCCTAATTTGACCGTATTTTTAATTTCTCAAACAGTACTAACGCATTTTGCTTAGAGTTCGTAAAAAAAAATTCCTACGTCCATTGTTGGCCACTTTCATCACTATATAGAGCTTCAAAGTTTGCATATTTCCCACAATCATAGGTTAAAATGTGAGAAATTTTTTCTCACAGTAATTTCACAATTTGCGCATACGCGTAGGTACTGTATGTGAATTTACTTGCACTTTTCTCAAACTATATAAATCTTTAAAGTTGCGTATTTCCTACAATCGTGGCTGAAATCATTTCTCACAGTAATTATCAATAGTGCGCATATGTGAATGTACTTCTTGTGAGTTTACCTGCACCATATTTTTTTTATACTCAAACTTTCACACCTTATGGCAATATTTTGCACTTCTTGCAGAATATACCATAAATTACATGGGGGAAATGTGACTTCAATAGTTTTGTATTACGTGGCAAATTCATTAAAGATTGTCATTTTTATATAAATTTTGACAAAAAAAATATTTGTATATCTATAAATAATCAAAACTTAAATTGAATTACTTTAATCTACGTTGTTTCTTAATTTTTATTATATAATGAATAATACGATTTTTTTCCTGACTTATTACGTCAAAAAACTGCCTACGTCACAACTCCTGCATTTTTATTTCATATGTATTGTGAACAGAATAAGTTATATATAGTTTGTTGATTATTATAAGAAGCTATGAGGGCTAATTTTAACATTTTATATTTATTTTTATCAAATTTTTATTGTGAACGAGGGCACCACTAATTTTGTTTGAAAATCACTTCTACACTTCTACTGTCATGTGTAGATCTCTAAAATGTAATATTTTTAGGGAGGAGTAACTTACCCAAACGGACAAGCAAACGGATTAAAAAATGTAGCTAATGGTCATATTCCCAACGGTCATGTTCATATAACTGAAAATCCACAGGTATTTACTATCTTACCTTCCATACGTTTGAAATTAACCCCCTTGCTGTTCTTATTTTACAATCAACTAAATCCGAGGCCTATACATTTTATCCTACTCACATGTTATGTTGCTCGACTTTGTATCGTTCATACATTCAATTTTGCACACCTTTTATCCTCCACACTTTTAATCCGCGAAAAAATATCTTAACCCTATGTCACACTATCATTCATTTGAATGATGGAGAATGAGAAAGAAGAAGAGATTTTAGCCATGAATTATGAAACAAACAAATTGTTTGATGTGAAAATTGATAAAATTAATTTCTTCTTTTTACAATTTAAAATTAAAAAAAGTTGTGGATAGTACAAGCAATAATATTATTAGAAATGTTGTTATAATTTCCTGAATTTCAGAGTTTTTACACAATATAAATGTGATTCACGGTTATAAACAAGTATGAAAACCAAAATTCATCTGTCATCCACATTTAAAACAAATAGTAATATTTATGTAGAAAAAAATATAAAGCATAACAAATAAATAATTCCAAACAACAAAGTGATGTTCAATAAAGTAAAGGTCTCACGAATAAAATTAGCTGTGACTGATTGGGAATGACGAAAAAATCGCGGCCCGCAAAAATTTCATCATTCACAGATCAATTCTTCTTTCTCATTCACAGTCATTCATATGGATAATAGTGTGACATCGGCTTTACACACATTTTATCTTGAACACATTTTATCATCGACACATTTTATCTTCCATTCATTTTATGTTTCATACATTTTATCTTCGCCAACGTTTCATTTTTAAAACATTGTAATTATACCTTTCATTCATTTTATTGCCCATGCAATTAACATACTTATAATTAGATAACATATTCAGTGTTAAATGTTTCGGAAGATAAAATGTGTAAAAGAAAATGAGTAGAACATAAAATGAGTGGAAGATAAATGAATGAAAGGTATAATTACTATTTTCACTTTAAATTTATAAGATAATGTAATGTTTTTAATAGAAACACAACTTTGGATTTCCATTATCTATAATAAATGCACTAAAATTTACACAACGTTTCGGTAGCAGATTTGTAAGCTGTAAATTTTAGTGCATTTATTTAAAGATAATGGAAGTCCAAAGTTGTGTTTCTATTAAAAAATATAATTACAATGTTTTAAAGATGAAACGTTGACGAAGATAAAATGTATGGAACATAAAATGAATGGAAGTTAAAAAGTGTGTATGATAAAATGTGCGCAAGATAAAATGAGGGTAATATCTTTTTCGCGGACTAAAAGTGTGCACGATAAACGGTGCAATATTGTATGTGTGCAAGATACAATATCTCAACATAACACGTATAGAGGATAAAATGTACACGCCTCCAAAATCCACACCATACTCACTTACACCATTGTATAGTTTGATGAATTCGAGTGTAACGGCTACGACTCGCACCTGCTGGTCTCCCGCCCGGCGGACGACTCTCTGCTGGACGACACGTTCAACTCGACGCAGCTGACGAGCCTGGAGGAGACGCTGCCGGCGGCGGCGAGGACGCTGTCCCCCATCCTGGGGCCCAACGGCTGAGCGCAGCGCGACAGGTTAGTGATACAGAAGTCTGCAGCTCCCTCAATAGCTCTGTGATGTTCAGCGATACTCGGTTACTCGGTTACTCCGTTACTCGATAGGTGTTACGTGTCTGCTGGTGTGGTGCAGCTCTTGAATTGGTAATTCCGAAATGGGGTGCGCTTTTGTGGTAAGGTTTTTTTTATGAAGTTGCATGGTTTTGGACTTTATTTATAGAAAAATTAAATCGCTGCTATTGTTTTAACAGTATATTAAAGTAAACATTTAAATATGTGGATGATCAAATATTTTTTTGGAAGATTTTAATATAAGGTTTGTTCCAGCGAATCTCAATCAATTTGAAATTGTACGACACATGCTCATTAATGGGTTATTTCAAGTGACAAAATATAACTATAATATTCCTTAATATTAATAATAATTTCCTAATATAGTTTCCCCATATGAACTAGCAACTAAGTACGCCACTAGTAAAAAACGCAATGGGGAGTACCTTCTCCCATTGGTTGCTCAAAATACGAACGAAAATACGTTTTTCGCGCAGGTTCGTTTCTATATGAGACGAGCTATAGACAAAACTTCATTTGGTTTGTTTATGTTTTCGGTAAGCCAGACATAGAAAATAGAGATTGACATTAGAATTAGAAGTTTTAAATTTATATGTTTCAAACATAATCAAATGTAACGCATCATTGACAAAACAAAGACGTAAATAATGATAATTAACAGAAAATATTGACAACTACACTGATGCCTTTAGTAAACAATACTTTCTTTATATATCTATTTATATTTGAAAAAAAACGTTCCAACAAACTTCAAACACAAATTATTTTACTGCCTTTCATATTTATAGATTGTTTTTATCTACAAGTGAAAATAACTCAAGACAAATGATAGTAATGACCTTAACTGTTTAAAACTATTTCTCTATTCGTTCTAAAAAAAGTTCCGAAACTATGTATTGTTCGCGCATGCGTACACCACAATAATACGTGAACCAATCACAAACCGATAGAAATATTTTATTGGAACAAACCTTATATCTAATATGAAGATTACTTCAAAACCTTTTGTTACTTTGTGTGTTTTTATTAAAATACTTTTTAAAGATATAATTATAAAACATAATTTTCACTAGAACAAAATTAAATTGTTAAATATCTCTCATCTTGCTAGAGAACAATACTAATTTAAATAATATTCCAACTACGAAACAGGAACAAAAATGTTTGGAATTACGTGTTTCTATTTTATCAAACATGTTTTACGTTTCCTATTTTATGTTTCTTGTTTCATATTTGATGTAATTTGAAGATAAAATCATGCAAGATCATCAAAAAAGTTACCACAAAAGCGCAATTTCTATATGAGAATCAACAATGATTTACTATTTACAACTATTACTATTTTTTCCGACGAATTACGTTTTATGAATTTTGTTTGTTACAATCAAAATAGAACTGAAAATCTATAAACTTGTTATTGTTTTACATCCTGTGAAGCTGTAGAGTAAATTCAAGGGCTGCATGTAAACGTAGTAATTGTTAAAGTCCTAATATATTGTTACAGTCTTCTTATATATTTTACAGGCTGCTGTTTATTTGCAACAGTTAATGTACTAGTGAATTATTTATGAAAGTAACTCAGTAATAACGAATTTTCAGTGCAAATATCGATACAAACTACAAATGAAAACAGTTGGTATATTTTTATAAGCCGTTGGAAATACTCAGAGTTAATTAATATTGCTTATTTTCTGACTGTCTTTTCTCATGTTGCGTACATATTTAGATCTGAAAGCAATATTACATTAACAGGCATGTTGTTACGTTATTTAAGCAATAATACTTCTTGTTTTCCATACGTAAATTCAGTTATTGGACCCTGTTTTTTTGCAGCTTTTAATAACAGGCCATATTGATTTAACACAGAGTTAAGACTGGATATTTTTTAATAAACAATACTCAAAACGGTAAAATGTTTCAAGTTACGGTCCAATTTATTGAATTTACTTTTGTTTGCATTTGTTACATTTATTTATGCGGGTATACTCATATCAGTAAATCCTACTGACAATATTTATTGTTTTACGACTGCCGTTTAATATTTATTTTATTGTTATATTCCAGTGAGCCTAAATTTACTTTTTCGGCATGTGCCAAATTAATCATCGAATTTTTGGCTCCAATGTACCGACAAAAATAATTATTGGGGAATTTTCTCAATTTTTATTTGTGTATTGTACAGTTTTGACGCATAGTTGATTTGTAAATTGACAATAACCAATTACCTTCATTGTAAATTATACAATAAGCATCTTCCTTCCTTAGTTTATTTGAACACAACTAACGCTAAGATTACGTAAGTAACAAAATGCAATTGAAACACAACGACATGTTAGATTTTTTATTACAGATATATAGTGAGTCAATTTCAAATGAATGTATTTTCGTACGTAAATGTTGCAGTATAAATGTTGAATTTACTAGTACAGTATTTAAAAGAAAATTCCAGTTATCCTTAGCCAGTGACAAGACTTTCCATTTATCTCCGAATCATTTGACTGATTTTTAACATATTTTCACAAATTTTAACGCAGGAATTACTGAACGGTGGGGTATGTTCCTATTATGAAATTTAATTTAAAAAAATATAAATACGGATTTTACTTATTTATAAAAAAAGCACGCCGGTACTGCGATCGTTTTGGTCGGTATATTAGACCGCAAATTTGACAACAGTGCAAAAAATAGCGGGAAACTTTAAGTAGATGTCTAAACCATAGATTATATATAATATTTTTGTGTACTATAGATGCGGAACTGCAATGTTATCAATTGGGACTGCTTTCAGCACCACTCGGTGTTTGCTCCCCCAACTAATTGATATATAGGCAACCGACCAATACATGTTACAGGCAACCATTTATGCTTTCAAATAATTTATTATAGGTTACTTTTTTTGAATTTATATTATGAAAAATATCTATAGGCGTATTTCATTTGCCACTTTGAACTGATCCAACTTACACTCCCGAATTACTTCAAACTTCCCTTCCAAATGGATCATAATTTGCAAAATTTTATTAAAATATTTATCACTGTTCCTTATTGCACTAAAAAAATATTTTATCGCTCAAAAACTTGCAAAGGAAGAGTTGTTGCTACATATTTCTCAACAAATATATTTTGATTTTATCAATCGTACTCAATTTATTAACATGAAATACAATGTTTTGTATAAAAATTAAAGCCAACAAAGCTATTCATATAAATAAAAAGAAAAAAAAATTACATATAAAAAATGAACACGTGGCCTCCAAAGATCAGTTTATATTTCTTTCAAATTAATTTTAAAAACACACAAACTTCATATTTCCTCATCAAAACAAATGTAGTTTCAGAAATAATGTAGGAACGTATCCCATTGTGAATTTCTTTCGGCCGCTTCGCAATTGTTTGCGCCCTAATTTATACAACAGGTACCTGATTCATAAATACTGATACAATTAAGATAGTCTGTGCACTAATCTGCTAGAATGTATGATTTGCTACGTGCTTAGAGAAAATGTCGTATGACTGTTTTATTTTTAAGACTACTAGCGTTAGAACTCAAAACGTTACCACGTTGAACACTAATATTTATTTTTAATTGAACTCGTCCAAAGATATACATGTATTTTTAACAGTTTTAGTTCTTCTCTGTTGTGCCTTTGTATCGTACAAATTTCTTGTTTCTTTTGGATCACACGTGGGAGTGTGTTGCATGGTTCTTTTGGGTCTTATGGGTCACTCACTTACACATTAGTTTATATTTCACTTAATACATTCTCTATAAATGTAGGTACATTCATTTAACCGAAAATATATCATTTACATTTATTTGAAACTGATAACTGAGTACGTTTCACGCGCCCTATTCCCAAAGAAAGAATTCTTAAAACACTACATTACCCCATTTTTGTCAAATTTCATTCCAACAATCATTACCCTTGCAAAGTTTTGTTGCAAAATAAATAAATTGTCTGTTTAAATTAACAAATTTACATAAACGTAATTCTACTCAAACAGATTCATAAAAGGGATTAATTACTAATTCAATTTTTAATACCAATTTTCAAGAAAAACTATTTTTAGCATTTCGCGCTAATTTCTAGATAAGTAAAGAAACGAAAAATATAATAAATTTTATTTTATAATTTTGTAAACTGTAAAAAGTAATAAATAATCTACATGTAAGTTTTATTTTTTATATTTTATTTGAACTGAATCTCTGATTTCATCTTATTTTCTTGGAGAAATGAGATATTATTGGAGGAAATATTCATCATACTAATGAAAGTAAATTAATAATCATTTTTTGATCCTACAGAAAACACTCGAAATGTTTGTTTAGGGTTTTCTGCGCCCTAATTGTTTAAAATTTCGGTGTTATCTTACAAAACACTATCACCCAGTTTCATACATAATGATTAGCCTCTAACCCAGATTTGTTATAGGTACTCCTTATTTAATATCCTGAAATGTCAAAGTAACTCCAGTCCTAATTCATAAAAAGAATTAAGAATATTATTTAGTTCCAAAGATAACTCCACTAGTTTGGTGGAATTAACAATATTTGTGAATGATTATCAGCATTTCGAAATGATACAGAGCAATATTTGACAACCTAGAAGTCAAATACTTTGATTACGCATGCGCAAAACATTTATTAAAGTGTTATAATCAATTTTTTTTAATATATTTTTAATTTATACATGAAACAGAAACGATAAAGGCTTTGCGCATGCGTAATCAAAGTATTTTACTTCTAGATTGTCAAATATCACAAAAAATATTTTTCTTTATCATTTAGAAATGCTTTGGAACTAAATAATGTACCTACCTCATTCTTTTTACGAATTGGGACTGAACTTAGCTTGACATTTCAGGATGTTAACAAGGGGTATAACTAATCTGGGTTAGTAACTAATCTTTTTTATGAATCTGGGTGTTAGTTTCCATAAAAAAATAGACTTTTATCCTCTTCAAGAATCTGCCAGATCAAAATCAAAGCATAAATAATAATTGTTTTTCGCAGTAAATTCACAATAATTTTGTTTGTATTATTCTTATATTTTTATCATATTATATTATTATATTTTATTATATTATCATATTATATGATTATTGGAATTAAATTTGACAGTGACACAAGTGGGAATTCGGTCGCGTGGAACGATACGAGTTGAACGTTAAATGAATTGACTTACATGTTCTATGTACTCATTTCTGCTCTCTGAAACTTATGCCATTGTACATTTGATGCCGTTACTTAATTGCCAATTGGTCAGGGTTAAACAGACTTGGTGAATACCTCGATTAAACATTCCTCGCAGTTTAGTATTACCGATTATAGTTTACAGTTACCGCCATAGTTAGCTCCCTACATCTACCGTGGTAGTTTGTAAGAAGCTAACATCTAACATTCCACTATGCAATATAATTTACTTATCAGTGAAAACTGAATTCTCCTTTTAATAGTTCCAGTAAATAATAAGATACAGTTAATTAATCCGTAATTTATCAATGCCAACTTTATTTATATTTGTACAGATTTATTATAAGATTTTTTGTGTAAGTGATATAATAATACCAATGTACCTTAAAATATATTTAAATCAGCTATAATACATGGCAGCATATATTTTGTAAGCATTTATTTATATAGAATCTCAACAGAAATAATTTTGTACTTCTTCATTTCAGTACTTTTTGTTGTACTTCATTTCCTCTAAACTATGAGAAGCTTTCATTATTAATCAAACACGAAAATGACTCAAAAACTAAGCGTAATAATACAAAATTTAAAATTCAACTTTAATAGTAATTATTAGTATACCGGATGATAACAAAAAAATTAAATTAATTTTGTGGTTATATAACACATTCTGAATTATTATCAATTATTATCAAAAAGAATATTTGACAGTTGTCATTTTTAAATTAAATTTTAATTGTTACTAAAGATACTGTTCACTTACAATTTTTCGGTCGGTAAGAAAGAACATAAGACAATTATTAACCAGCGCCTTATGTCCTTCGGTTGCTTCGCACCTCAGGACACAATTTGGCCCTTGGTGTATAATATACTATTAATGCTCTATGGTGAAAAAAAAATATTTACATTAATTTAGTTACAAATTTTTCTAAAATCAGATTTTTAACATTCTGTATATTAATAATCACCATTTTCATTGAACTTTGAATATTTTGTAATAAATTTAAAATATTTGCAAGAAGTTGTTGATTATGGTGAAAGTTTTTCGTAAAACATAACCGTTAAATAAGCCATCGAATGGCAAATAATCTACCTCAGCTCACCCTATATAGTGACGTATTTAAGTCTGTTCGCATTGGCATCGTTCGTCGTTTGTCATTGTCGCATCCTTGGTTTGTATGTTTCGTTTGTCTCAGGGCATATTATGTTATATTGAGTTAGTTAGCATGTATGGGAGATATTTATGTTTATATTCTACGGAAATTTCTGCTGTTGTTAAAGCACTGTGTTTGTGAAACGTTCACATATTCCTGTTTGTTGATATGCACATGTTTGTGGCGTTATTCAATTGTCTAGATTGTAGCGTTCATTATTATTAGAAGATACAATAGTCCATACGTCGTGTTTGTAAATAAATAATAATAGCGCTACAATTTATAATGATGAAATGTACCATGTAAAATAAAATTGTTAAAAATTGTAAAGCTATTGAATATTGTACATTCATAATAATAATTTAAGGAGACAGATGAGTGTGGATTAATATATATTTTTGTACGCTTGTATGAATGAGAAATTGTATTTTAAAATAAATAATTATTTCGAATTCATATTATCAGTAATTTAAATCCCAATCCCATTTCATGTTTATGATCCGATTCAAGTGTCTTGTATATCTTTTGGTAGGTTTTGTTGTCTTTACTAGAAATTCCAGGCTGCCAAAGAACTGGAGGAAGAACGGAAGACACGTTCAGGACGTTTGGTAAAAATAGAACAATACGTGTAAGTTTTAAAAATTTTATATTACAATTTTCTTCATTACTTTATTACTTAAGATAATAAATATACAACACAAATTCCAACTATTATATTTTTCTATAACTAACAATAGGTAATATATATTTATATCTAAATCGTATAATTCCCATATTTATTTGAAATTCAAATTAAAAAAAAAATGCCCCGTGACAATACTCGACTCAATTGGTTGATCAAAAAAATCAATACTTGAAGCGACGATGCGACGTGTATCGTTAGATCTGAAAAACAGAAAAAACAACCTTTTTTACTTAAATACTTATAATCTACCCTTTTAACTATATCTTATATTTTTTTATGCATTTAGTATTAAATTTGGATCTCAGTGCCAATTTAACAGATTTTTCCCATGTATTACAGGTTCAGTTGAAGAAATAATCTCCTTTATTTATGTATTGGTGACACAAAGTCTTGTTGGGTGTTGCCTACATTCAACACCCTTAAAAATCACGTGTTTTCGTGAATTACACAAGAAGTGGGTATTTCCGCGCAAAACGGTAAGTAAGTAAGTGTAAGGGAAACAACGAAGTATCCAATCTATGCTATGAAATCATGAAACTATACTATATTTGTATTTAAATTCTGTACCTTCTTATGTTGTAGTATACTGTGGTATTTTCTTGTGTCCGATTGGCATACATGAACTAGGGACATAGATCTAGTAGACAACCAAATATGAGCATCTAGGGGTTGAGATCAAAGGGTTATTCAATTATATATTTTACAAGGGAGGAAAATATGAACTTTAGAGGAAAACTTTATTAGAGTTTTTTGTTGGGAATAAAATTCTAAGCATCTTTTATTTAAAAAAATTTCTTATCCGATTTTTCTTTTTAAAGATAATTGTTTAAGTACATATCTGTCTTAAAGATGAGTTCTGTTCGAAACTTCTTCAAGAGAACTACCACTTTGGAGTGCCCCATAAAATTGATAAATTTTTTTTTTAGATGTAGCATCAAGTTCTTAGTCTAAATACAATATTTGAGATCTCTACCCCTAATAATATAGACAACAAAAAATAATTTGTTAAAAATTTTCAAGTAAACTACACTAGTTGCACTAAAAATTTTATATTTTTTTATGAATGTAGTACTGGAAGCTTAGTTCATATATAAAGTTTAAAAATTTTCACGTCAATCTTATGGGGGTAAAATAATGCTCTATTTGCGAAACTTCAATCGCGAATTACGTAAGAACGAAGCGAGAGCGTCAAAAATGGACACCGGCACGGGAAGCGGAAGGGTCGAATTAAGGGGATGACATGTCTAACTCCAAAAATTTGGGGTTCAAGGTCAAAAACCATGGGCTTATAGTCCAGGGTTTTTTAAGATGCAACTAATTAGTGAAATTAGGGGAAAAAAGTATGCTATCCTATAGAGTCAACCGTGAAACTAACGAATCTGATGTCCGTTTTGTGCGCCAACCCTTAGTTTAGGGGTAATTCACGTTTCCTCTCGATTAAAATTTTTTTCTCCGATTTCGATGAAACTTTGCATACATATAGTAGGGACCTAAATTTAGTGCGGAATATAACTAGAGCTCTTAAGGGTTGATGGTTAGCTTATTTAACGGGCTACAGGGTTGAAAATTGCATATAGGGGGTATAACAACTGTTTACATGTATGAAGAAATTTAACTTAAGACGAAAGACACTTTTAATAAGTTGAATAAAATTGTGTATATATTTATTTGTATTAAAAATTGGACATGTGTACAATAATTTATAAAATGGTTTAATAAAATAATTAACCACCGATTCCTTCTTCTGCTGGTTGTTCTACAACTGGTTCTGGTTCTGCCACTTGTTTTAATTATAAATAAATTAGTATATTGTAGAAACTTATTACATTTAATTGTATAATTACCTGGTTGTTCCTCAACTACTTCCTGAAATATAAATTAAGAAATGTTAGCATTATATATTATATGTATAATATCGACCGCCACATACACGGTGTTCCAAAACTTAGGACAAAAAATTAAAAGGTATATCCTTTAGGACGTGTTGATTATATTATATTTTAAAAAAAAAAATTCACACAAAAATTTCTTCGTATTTTCAAGCAAACATTTTTTGCCACTTGCTAGTGGTTGGTAGTTATTTGTAATAATTTTTTTCAAATCTTCTACAATGAAAGTAATTGCTTACATAATATGTAATACTAATGTTGTATAATTAATAGCTACAACAGTGGCCCAAAAAATGTCTACTTCAAGTAAATTACCCTTATCTTTGCGAATTTTTTAAAAAAACTTTGATTTTCATGACCACCGTGTCTTACAGTATATACCCTTTAATTTTTTGTCCTAAGTTGTGGAACACCCTGTATAGTAAAAAATATATTGCAATCATACAAAATCTGTCATTACAAAATTTTAACGAATGCCAACTATATAATTAAGGTCTTTACGTTATATTTTAAGTAATTTTAGAGTGATGTGCAGAATTTTGTTTCGGGGTTTTATAAATATCATACAAGATGTGTGCTAAATTATATTCTTTTGTAGCGGTTGATTCTGTGGTTGTCAAATTAGATTTTTATATTATTTACCTGTGGTGCTTCTTCAGCTGGTGGAGGTGAAGCTTCTTCAGCGGGTTGAGGTGGTGCTTCTTCCTCGGGTTGAGGTGGAGCTTCTTCAGCTGGTGCAGGTGGAGCTTCTTCAGGGCTTTCTTCTCCGGCTGGAATTTCTTCTGGTTGTACTGCAGTATCGCCAAGTGTTATAGCTTTCGTACTTCTTCTTCTTTCCACTAGCTGTCTATAATCATATGTTTCAATTTTTGTACAACGTATTTATGTGTTTTTACTTAAAAGCGTGTTGTATGATTCTTGCTGCCCTATCTTCTGGATCATACAAGATGTATAAAGTTTCGAAAGATCCTGCTTCTTTATACTCTGCTTTTACACGAGGAATGTCTTCTTCGCCAGCTTGTTCGTATTGTCTGCTCAGGTAGAGTAGTATGTCTTCACTTATTCTTGGTTTCATGCAGGCGTATAGTTTCAGAAGTCTTCTGGTGTAGTAGCCCCTATATGCCGCCTATTTTTTTATAATTAATGTTTACATTCGTATATTTTTTTATAGTTCTCGTCAAATTCATTTATTTGACTTTTAAATCGCTAACAATATTTTTATTTGAAAATTAATACAGGATGGACTACAGTAACCTCCTAACCTCCCTATTTTGTGAAGGGAGGGTATGTCGCAGAAGGGTGAGGATAGATGCAAAAGGAGCAGATAGTCGGAATGTTATATTTATAATTCCCTTTAAATGTAAACATGGCGTGGTCAAAAAAGCATAGCACTTTTGCCGTCGAAACTAACTTTTCGAAAACTACTGAATCGCAGTGGTGCAGCGTGTGTTTTGTACTCACTACCAAGTCTCCCCTCGGCATTTAGTTGCCGACCGAAAATCAATTCTGTTGGGGGTTGACACCTTAAAAGAAACAGAAAGTGTGTCTATGAAAAGAAATGGGCGACAATGGACCTCCCGAATAAAGAAGAATTGGTGTTTATTTTTTTATGAAGGAAATCGCGCCTTACTGTGAATTTTGTTCGGTATGTCACCATAATCCAAAAGTTTTTGGGCCAACTCTTAAATAATTTAATGCAAGAAATGTCTGATTTCAACAGAATTGAGCTACAGACAATACAGCTCGAAATGTAATGGCAGTTTGAGGGAGATGTTTCCCGGCCAACTGACCTCTGAAAGAGGCGACATTTCTTGGCTCTATGCTCGCCGGATTTAACGCCCTGTGACTATTTCTTATGGGGGTATCTAAAGACTGAAGTGTTAAAGCATCGTCCCAGAACCATCCAAATCTTGGAGGAAGCAATCCGTTTGGACATAGCCCTCATATGAAAAGATATGCTAGTGAATTTAAAACTTCCCGTATTGTAGTTGAAGAAACTAATGTTTTTTTTCTACGGCCACTATGAAAGTACGACTTTTCTCACACTACCAACAGTACGCACGTGCAGTGTGGGAAAAATAATTTCCTACATTAAATACCAACACTGCACATGCGTGAAGGTACGATTACGTGCGTCATACTGTATTTTACGTCAAATATCTTTCGTGCATGTATATTTGTTCTGTAACGTTTAGCAATGTGGTCGTAAAAAAAGTAAAGTGTGCCACTTGTGCAGAATCACTTATTTCCCACCATGTTTCATTCTAGTACTCTACTTCGTCTCGTGCTGAAACTTTCACACCTCGTGGGAAATACGCGACGTTCTGTACTTGTTGCACAATATACTATTTATGTCTACTAGTTTCTTTTTAAATTGAACTTCAAAACTAGGGAGATTGCTCTACCCCACCCTGTATATACGAAGGTTGTTTGAAAAGTTCTTCGCCTAACCAAAACACAGAAGAATTTTGATTTTTTTATTTCTTAACGTATTTTGCAATTCAATACTTCAATACGATTTTCCGATTTTTTAATGCTTTAAGTATAATGCGTTTTGGCCAACTCTGCAAAATAATCGGTTATCTTAACAAAGACCTGGACAATCGAAGTGAATTTTCATCCAAAGAGCTCGTTCTTCAGATTTGGGAATATAAATTAATCGCGATTTCGTAGATTGCAACAATTATTTTTAAATTCAGCAGCCCATTTTTTTGTCGTCGAAATTAAAGGTGGAAGATCTTTTATGTATAAACTAATTATTTTCGTATATTTGTTTGAATTAAATATTTTAAAAGAAAGTATTTTATAACACCTCGATTTCAAAAAGTCAAACTTTGTTTACATTACTCGATCATTACAAACAAGCAACTAGGCCGAGTACTATTCGAACAACCCTCGTAAAAAATTGTTAATTACTTTTCAGTTGTGGTTTAGGTTATTTTGTTGAAGTTAAAGATTTAAAGTCAAGGAAATGAACTTAAAAACAAAACCTGAATGATAGTAGCAGCTCTAGCATATTCCCAACTAGCAGCATACTGCCTGTAAAGCCTCAACGTGTATCTACAGGCTGTTCTCCAGTCAACAGCGGTCTGGAACCTCTCTCTCCAGATCTCCATACGCATTCTATATATCCTCCAAGCGCGCTGTATCACTTTAGCTGCTTGAGACGCCTGCTCGTAGGTTATCCTCAAACGTACCATCATCTTACAGATGATCATGTAAGGATCAATAGGTTCAGTTTGTACTACAACAATTATTTATTACTCTCCGGATTTTTAGAGTTGAAATATACTTACAGGCTTCTTTCTTCAAGTCTAAATGACGACGGAATGCTCGCTGAATTATTCTGCAAGCTCGTACAGCTTGCTCAACAGATAAATTAGTTCTGTTTAGAATGTCGCGAAGTGTACTGCCTGCTTCGGTTACGTCTTCCACAAATAATGCCGCAACTGTTGAGAAAAATGTGTAAATATATATTTCAAGAAATTTTAACGGGCAGAGTCAAATAAAACCTTAAAAAGTACCGAATGGTATTTTGACTCACAAGTTTACAGAAATTATAGAGCGCTTTTGTTGAAAATCTGGCACCATAAGATTATAATAAAGCACGCCTGATAAAAGCGCTATAATTATCAAAAATATTTTTTAGTGCTTAAAATCTTTCTACATGCCGCGGTGCCTCATTTGGTTCAATTAATATAAAAATATCGCTGTGTACAAGTGGATCAATTGATAAAATTAATTCATCGATCAGATCGACCAAATAATCAGATCGATCAAACGATCAGATTAATCAAATGATCAGATAGATCAAACTATCAAATCGATCAAATGATCAGACGATCAGATGGATATTTTTATTACTGAGATCATTTCGATCGATCGATGGATCTTTCGATTAAATTAAGACATTGTACATCTTTTTATTATTTTTATTCCAAAACGACGCTGTCGGTAGAAAAGATTGTGGCAACTCTTTTAAAATGAAAGGCAAGAGAAGAGTACTTGTATCATACACTCAGAACTCCTAAACAATTTATGAAGTCTGCTCTAAGAATCAATTTTATTTATTTCAATTTATACTGTCAGACAGATCGAAGTCCTGTACAGTTTATAGTGGGCTCCAAACTAATCGGTCATGGAGGTATTTTATTTTATATTGTTGAATTGATTTATTAAATAAGTTGCGATCAGTTAACACTAAAATTAGAGTGGGGCTTCGCAGGGTACAGGACAAGGAAAATGAGTTTTAAGGAGCGATGTATCCCAACTAAAAGTAACTTTTATCAGATCTAAATCACATTTTCAACTACGAAATCGATAAGCGACACAAATAAAAAATTTAATCAACATTCTGCTTATTTCTTTAACAGGCTACGATAGATTAGAAATATAAGATCCCACTGATCTGAACTGAACTGATTATAGTGATTTGATCTGATCCGACTGGCAAAAGCATATATCTATTAGCTAATAGGTATATGGGCAAAAGGAATACCACTTTGCATTTAAGATTGAAAGTGATTATTCATATCGCCAAAATATATTTTATATCTAACTATCATGAGAAGTTAATATTTATGTGACAACTACCAACAATCGACATGATTGTTTTTTTTTTGTCTAAAGGATGCAAAAGACTTTTACATCCAACAATTTTTTGGTAAAATAAATGGTCATAATTTAATCAAATCTGTCACTTTGTCTTCTCTTTCTGATATCAAAAGTACCATTTCGCAATGTAGAATAAAAAATAACTATATCGGGTATTCCAGTGCTTGCAAAACGGTGGTTTTTAAGAACGGTAAGGTTTTTATTTGACCCTGCGCTGTAATCCTACCTTTAGCATTTTCCCTTGTGATTAACAGTGCATCTAAATAATCTGCTATAAAACAATACATTTGTTTGGGTTGACATCTTAAAACCTATTACTATATTACAACAATATTTCATTTTAAATTCAAAGTTATACTTCTCTGGTAATGTCAGACATAAGTTCTCTAAGTCCTTCTGGAACGACGTAAATGTATTTGGCACATCTCCTCTGGTACAAAACCTCTAAAGGGTTACAATTCACATGGGTATAAAAAGTTTGACTGGGTTTACAATCATCCACATCAAAATCCATTTTGATTAAATAAAAAGACAGACATTCAAAATCATTTGTTACTTGTTACTAAGTTAAATATGTTTATTTCATAATATATAAAATATCTATAGTTATATTTGATCTTAACTATTATTTTTACAAACTCTTAAAATTCCGCGCAAATCTATTCTAAAATGTGCGGTCCGGCCTTACACAAATAGATTTGCGTGAAATTTATCACAAACTACAAGTTTTGATGAATCACAGCTATGTATAGAATGTATGGTATTGCTCAGGTACTTACGACTAATAAGCTCACTAATATGTCTTTGGGTAACTAGAATAAAAACGTGTGATGATTGTAGGTGTGTGGGTGTCACGTGCATCTCTGAATCAGTTCCACGAGTTCCTGGTACAGGAAACAGTCGCGACCGGTCGGCTTGCAGATTTCTCGGTGGTCCAGAGGAACGCCCAAAGTCTCACCAATTCCCGGATCTGAAAAAAATTACAGATTATTTGTACAGCATTGGCAAGAGCCAACAAAGTGGCTGACATCTGGTGACAAAATAAAACATCTAAGATGTAGGGAAAACACATAGGGTTTTAAGTAAACATCAACCAAAAATTACCAGCAAGTGGAAGAGATATTGTTCTGTATTAAGTTTTGACACATCCTTTCATTTTTTCCCATATCATCGCTCATGCACATTTAAACACAAGATTTTTTTACCTAGCGATTTTATTCCGTGTATTATTAGATTGTTTTGTGGTCAATAAAAGAAAGCCATAAATTACCGGAAAGAAAATTCGAAAAAATACGGGTCTAATATTTTTCATTATTCTATTGATTAAAGCTAAAAATTAAAAATCGAACACGTAAAATAAAATTTGTGCCATTATTTGAAATTCTTCATTTTAATTATAAAAATGGAAGAAGAGATTAATTAATAAAACTATATTATGTAGTATATTTCTTGTTTATTTATTCAATAGCCGTAATATTTAAATTAATTACTATTAATTTTGTCTTATTTATACTGCTAACATTATTTCGATAAAACAAAAATTCCCTAACTCTGCGATCGCGTTCTTTACACAAGGCCTTTCGTAATGTAACACTTAGATAACCTACAAAATGAACAATAATGGCTATTTACTTTAGTGGTTGTATTTTTTTTTATTTCAAAGATATAAATGTGATATGGGGTTGTATAACAATTATTTTGAAAAAAATATATTAAAAATCAGATAGGCGTCCTATAACTCTCGAACTTTGATATACAGGGTGTTTAACAACTTCAGGCAGATATATGATGTATCGATAATGAATTAAAAAGAACTTTATGATTTTTTTAAAACTTACCGCAAGATTCGTAGGTGACTATTCTCAAATAGACGATGGCCATGAATGTTAGTGAAGTTTCGATAAAACTAAATATTTCTGGATTCAAATGTTTCTCTTCTATTAACTGCACAAACTTCTTATGTAGATCTAATACTTTGTTACAATCTGTAACACATTTATAAACAAATAAATATATATCTATAAAAAAATAATGAATTTACTTACTTTTCTTAATTTCTAAAAGCTCAACAGATTGTCTGACAAAAGGAAGATTAAAGTCGGCTAAAGATGAGCCCCGATGAGGCACGCTGAAGAACATTATGGCTTTAGTAGAGAAGCAGATGTCTGCGATGTCTGGTTCTTTGTATCTTCTTTCAAACGCTGTAAAAAATTATTAAATTCAGTCAAAAACTGATTATAGATATGCAACGAATCATATTGTTTTTATTTTATATAGGAAACGCTGGCTCGGTTGACCTTGAAATCACTGTTCATTTGTTTTTAAAGCTATTTAATACAAACGGTGTGTACACACACCTAACCTATTTTTAAGCTAACTCACACTAAGCTAATTTAATTACGTTAAATTGGGTTAAGTGAGGTTAGATTAAGTTAGGTTGGGTTGGATTACGTTAGGTTATGTTGGGTTAATTTCAATTAGTTTAGATTATGTTGAGTTAGGTTAGATTAGATTGACCTTGAATGGTTTAAGTTAGGTTAGATTAAGTTACGTTGAGTTAGATTAAGTTAGGCAAGGTTGGGTTAAGTTCGATTAGGTTAGGTTGGGTTAGTTTAGGTGCGTGTGTGTACACACTTTTTGTATTATAAAGATGGGTTTAAATTAGTTTGAGTTAGATTAGGTTACGTATAATTAAATTAGGTTGGGTTAGCTTAGGTTAGGTTAAAAACATTAAAAACAAATAAATGCCATTTTAAGGTCAACTATGTCTGACTGCCATTTATTATTATTTTTCCCATATTTGTCATGCTTAGTAGAAACTTTTTCCAAATTTCATCAAAATCAGAGGTGAAGTAATACATTGACAAGTTGACCTTTTTTTGTAATATCATTAGATTAGATAAATCAGACTTATAAATAGAAAAAAAATATTTTTATGCATGTACTTTATTTATTAAAGAAAATAAACTATGGGACACTTATTTTGTGTAATGTACAGATTGTAAATAATAAATGATTATAAAGAATAAAAAAAATCATGTTTAGGTATCGAATTATTGGTACTTACCATCAACAATCATTTGTTTGACAAACAGTCCTCCCTTGGAATGTCCCACCCATACAATAGGCCTCTTCCCTACTCCAATCTTAACCAATTGTTCCATCATTTCGTTACTTCTTTCTTCCATGTTAGTCCTAAAAACATTCCTTTAAAAACTTGCCAAAACATACATCTTGTTTTCTATTACCTAGATTTTTCTTTAATCCAAACAGGCCTCCACAAATACGGATCAGTCGTGTATGTCAGAGCGATGACTCGAACCCCTGGACAATCTTGAGGTATCCAATCTCTGGGCCAACATTCTGATTTTTGTTCTTCTGGAGTTGTATTTTCTGCTTGTTCTAAAGATTGGCAGACCGCACATAAAGTGTCGTCACAGTCACAAAACGTTCTATCGGAGAAATCATCTTTAGGGAATTTGCTTCTTAACCTCAAACCTCCACTATTTGTCGATGCACTTCGTTTTAAGGTTTGGTGTGGAGTATTACTTTGCAAGCAGCTCATAGATGCTCTTCTTCTCAATTCCATACTTTCTGCTCTCTCCTTCGCCATTTTCCAATCGCCTTGTCGCCATGTTTTCACCAAAGAGCCGTGCAAACCGTGGATAAAGATTACATCTGCTGTGTGATCTTGCTGTGGTGGTGGTTCGCAGAGAACTGTGCATGTCACACAACTTTCTGTGTCAGATGTGTCTGTGGTGTCAACAGGGGATATGTCACCGACTGTAGTCAAAGATGGGTCTAAATTGGACGTTCTCGGAATTGAACGGTACCGAAGTTTGATTACTCGTAATAGAGGGTCGATTTTGTTTGAAGGGTATGTTACTGCCCCTAAAAATAAAAGGAAATAAAGATCAGAAAATAAAATACACACACCTATATCTTATTATTTTTAGTGATGGCACGGATCGTCTATTCGCCGGATCACCGGAACCGGAATTCCGGCCTCTCTCTAGACCGGATCGCCGGAATTCCGGCCGCCGGATCGTTCGTTATTTTTCGGTAAAAGTCGTACTAAGTCGACTGTTGTGCGCACAGAATTTTGAGCTGCGCTGCAAGTTATAACAGGTTCACTCTGTCTTTCGTTGTTTTGTCTATGATTATGATACACTGTTTATTCAATTCTACTTTCTAATTTCTATACATGTAAAATGTACAGTGAACAGTGAACGTGAACACAACACAAGCACTACAGTTAGAAAAATGTCCACCAAACATAGTAAAGTTTGGATATATTTTGATACAGACGAGATAGATGAAACTAAAGCTATATGTAAATTATGTCAACAAATAATATCGCGAGGAGGGAAGGCAAAAGCAGCATCGACAAGTCCGATGATACTTCATTTAAGAAGACATCATGAAGCTGAATATAAAAAGTATGAAGATAATAATAAAAATAAAAGTGAAGTGAAGAAGACTGAGAAAATCGTACCGGAAGAACAAAAACGACATAATAACATGCAACAACTAACATTAGAAGAATATCAAATGAAGCATAAACTATGGGATATTAATGATCAACGGGCTAAAAAAATTCATATGAAAATTGCTGAGATGATTTGCTTAGATAATCAGCCGTATTCAATAGTTGAAAATAAAGGATTTTCTCGTTTATTATCAACTATTGTACCACAATATAAACTTCCCTCTCGTAACTATTTAAAAAATATGATATCTAACATTTACGATTTACTGCAAACAAAAATTTCAGAAAAATTATCAAGTATGGAGTACATATCATTAACATCTGATATTTGGACATGTAGTACCAATAATAATAGTTTTATTAGCATAACAGGGCATTGGATATCAAATGAATGGAAGCGACAAAATTTTGTGCTGAATTGTAAAACTTTTACGGGAAGTCATACTGGATTAGCTATCGCACAAATTTTTTTGGATATAACTCAGTCATGGAATATACAAATTAATCAAATACATATAATGTTACGTGACAATGGCAGCAATATGATAAAAGGTTGCAAAGATGCTAAAATAGATAGCGAAGGTTGTTTCATTCATACTTTGCAACTTGTCGTAACTGATGCCATTTCTTCACAAAGAGCTATATCGGACATGATAGCTTGTGCCCGAAAAATTGTGACACATTTCAATCATTCGTCTTTAGCCTGTGATAAATTGAAAACAATTCAAAACGATCTAAACATAGAACAAAAAAAAGTTGTACAAGACGTACCAACTAGGTGGAATTCCACTTTTTACATGCTACAGCGGCTACACGAACTAAAAAGATGTATAATAATATATTTTTCAGAAAATAATACTATGCTAAATCTTACAACAAATCAGTGGAATTTACTAGAAACAACTATAGATGTTTTAAAACCTTATGAAGAAATTACTAAACAAATCAGCTCAACAAATTCCTTGATTTCAGAAGTTATTCCAGCAGTGGCTGCATTAAATAAATATTTTTCAATAAATAAATTTTCTGGTGCAGGAACAATGGTACAATGTTTGACCGAAGGAATAGAAAATAGATTTCGAGATATATATGAAAATAAAAATTTTGTTATCGCAACTTTCATTGACCCCAGATATAAAATGTCTTTCTTTCCGGAATGCTTGAAAGTTAGGACTAAAAATTTAATTTTAAAAGAATTAAAAGAATTTAAAAATAATGAAATTCGGGCCGATAGTAATAGTATTTCGAGTAGCTCATCGGATGACAGTGACAATGAACCATTATCAAAAAAGAAAAAACAGTCTTCAAATGAAATCAAATCTTTATGGCAATGCTATAATGATATAATTATAATTAATACTGCTTCATCATCTTCTGATATCATTGATAAAGAAACAATTTATAAAAAATGTGAAGATAAATTACTGCAACAAATAAATTCATTTTTAAATTTACCCTTATTGGACAGAAATTCTGATCCTATTGTATGGTGGAAAGAACATGGCCGGTTGTATCCCGAATTAAGTAAAATAGCTCGGAAATATTTGTCCAGTCCTGCAAGCAGCGTTTATAGCGAGCGCACTTTTTCCGAGATAGGAACAATTTATGAAGATAGGCGATCAAGGTTAACTCCAGCCAACGCAGAAAAATTACTTTTTATTCATCATAATTTGGCAAAATGTAATTATGAATACTGATAGGATTGTATAGTTTATAGTATGTATAAAATGAAATAGTGTGTATGTGTAAGTGTAATATAGCTACTTAGTAGTATAATGTATTTTAAGTTTTTCTTTATTATTAAATTTGTTATGTTATTAGTAATATTTTTGTTGTGGTTGATATTATTAAAAATAAATATGTTTTAAGAAATAAAAGTTGAAAGTATCATACAAACCCAAATGAAAATAATTTATTAAGATTCGGCCGGATTTGTTGTATGATCCGGCCGGAACCGGATTTTCGACCAAATGGCCGGATCGGCCGGATTCAGTATCACGGCCGGATTTCCGTGCCATCACTAATTATTTTATAAAATTCTCTAGTGTAAATGTTTTTGATCAAGTTTGTAACACAGAATAGTTACATACAGAAGCGATACTCCAAGTCGGTACCTTTCATGTTACCCTATTCAGTTCTATAACCTTGGAGCATTGTGTACACCTTTAAATTTGTTCACTTCCCCTATCTCTCCCTAAGATGTGACGAAACTTTCCGATTTTAAACAATGAGCCCTTTAAAATTGTTGACTTTCCCCATATCTCTCTAATTTTCGTTTCTCTGTCTTACTGTCGCTTCTATATAAACCTAGTCTGTATCTGTATTTCTGTACCATATATATTTCTGGATAGGACGTAGCATACAAAAAAGTGAAGCCTGCAGCGCTTATTTTCCTGAGGTCTGAATCTAATCCAATTTTAAAGTCGTTAGTATATATAACGAAATGTGAGAAATCTTATTAAATTTGATTTGTTTTAGTTATTTTATTTTGCATTGTTTTAGGTACTTATGTAATTGATAGAACAAAGAATTTATCTTGCTTTCATGATAACAAATTGCACTGCAGAATGATCGTTCTCTTATTTAATTCTCAAAAAATAGATTAAAAACGATTATGACCGAACAATGCATAAATCATCTAATATTTCTAAGTATCAACAATAAACAATGATATTTTACGCGCAGTATAAAATAATAATCATTTAGTAAATATTAGTGCTGTCGATTTTCGGAAAAAATGAATTTGTAGTTTAAATGAAAAAATAATTTGAAATTCGAAATTTCCTAATTTCCAATTCATATTAAAATTCGAAATTCGAAATCCGAAATTCAAAAGCAAATAGGTAATAAAAAATGTACATGTACTTCACATATTTTATTATACTATACTAGTATTTATTTTTGTAATTAATTATTTTGTTTTAAAAAGGTTAATAATTACCATGTGCTCCAAAAAGACAATTTCTTTTCGCGGTTTCTATTTTTATATACAAAAAAAATCAAATAAAATCGAAAATTCTGTGAATTTTATGAATAGTATATTTTTAATTGTGATTTTTAATATTTCATTAGACTTTCCTTTACATCCAATATCAATATTTTTATTTTAATAATGTTGATACGTAAAATAGAAGATTGAAGAAAATATTTATTTTTATTACAAGTTTATCCATAAAAAAATGCAACTTTCAAAAGTATTATATTACATTAAACCAATTACGTAATGCTTTAATATGATTATGTGTATCAAGTGTACATTTAATCTTATTATGTACGTGTTTATATGGATGAGCGAACTTATAGACCAAGCCAACAAATATTATATAAATATTTTCATAACAGCACACTTGTTTCATACGAATTATAATCTTTATTTCTGTTAATTAATATTAATTTCGTGGCATAAAGATTAAGTAATTACAGTATAATTTTTAAAAGTTACATAAATTATTAAATTGGCGTAAATTGTTAGATAACAGAAATAAATAACAACAATAAATATATTCCATATAAATAATATTAATTATTATGATTGTATAACGCAATTAAAATTAAAATTAATGTCCATCTGATACGCCACTGTTTAAATGCAACGTACGTAACAAATACGTAATGTGTGTTGCCTAAATAACAGTAAATACTATTTTATATTTTCCAAGTTAATTATTTTAAAGATAATGAAACACATTCATTTTAAATGAATAAATTACTGCTAACTGATAATAAGTGATAAAAAAATAATCAAATTTGTTAACAACTGTTTTGAGAGATAATACTTGAACTTTGGAATACAAGATGTATGTTTTCATCTTTTTAGAACGTGCAAGAAATATAAACTTATCAACAGGTGTAGCTAAAAATATTCTGACTCAAATCTTTTGTTTTAATTCGTCATAGCTGATAAAATTTCTTAATATTGTTTCATGTGACTATTATTCATACATGAATAAATATTTTTTATTTTACGAAATGTTTATAAAACGTATTGATATTGAGTTGGGTGTAAATTTATATTTATTAAAAAAATACGATAATAATTTTAAAAGAAATTTTAAACATAGTTTCACAAGATATGATAAAAACTAGTGTATTTTTAGATAATTTGTGTTCCTTTTAAAATTCTTTAAACCAGTGCTTATCAAACATTTTATAAATGCAATTTTCGTGTTTTTTTCATTTTTGTTTATGTTTTGACATAAAATAGAATATTATCTGTTATAGCTATTAACATACCTACGATTGTTATGAGTAGATATCATAACCGCCGCAGATGTCAATTGCATTTTAAGAGATCTAAGGCTTGGTATGATTCATAACATTCGTGGTTTGTTCAATAGTTTACCGGTTTCAGAAAATTAAGGTACCTATTATTAATAAATATTATTTTATAAAATTGTCTTATCCCATGAAATTTTGACAAATCCGTTTGGTAATAATATTTATCCACAACTGTCAAATAACATATTGTTGTTGTCTAATTCAAAAATTTGTTGAAAAAAGTCTCACAAGCTTCACATTTGTGTATTTTTAAATAATTATTTAACAACTACTACTTTGAATCAGCCAGTATCATCGTATTCATGGACGTCGACAAAGTGTGGAAAGCTTATTCAGCTTCTTACACTTTGGAGTATTTGAAATATAATAATTTCATTTTGATAATTATTATTTTTTCTAACTTTTATGAAAGTGATAACATATTTGTTGCTAATTTATTTACAAAAAAGTAACGTCGTTTCGACTTTTGTGAATAAAAGATTATGGAAAATCAAGAATTCTCATTTACATTTTTTGTATTATTATTTATAAATGTGTTCCACCAAGAACCGACTACAAATACTCTATCAATAATAATTGTTGCTTCTTAATAATCGATTTCTGTATTTTTATATTTTTATTATTGTCCTCTTATTGAAAATTTTCTAGGTGCGTTAATGATTGATAAACAGAAAAACTCGAGGCAGGAAGATGTGACGAAGCTTTCCGATTTGAAACGATGAGCCCTATAAATTTGTTGGCTTTCCCCATCTCTCTTTAATTTTCGTTTCTCTGTCTTACTGTCGCTTCTATATGTAACTATTCTGTGCTATTAAGGCCGTATTTATTTGGGACATTTTAAGTAACCTAGTAGGTTAATTCTGTTTACTTCGCACATTTTGAAGTAACCCAGAACTGATCTCGAACTGACCAAACTCACCCAGCTATTTTGCTGGGTTGGTGAGTTGAATCTGTTGTCTATCTTGGTTACACATTGCTTCTTTTTCTATATCTATCAGAAGTTATATCCAGGGCATGTAACCGAAAAAAATACTGGTTAACGGTTAACCCTCATAGGTTAATATATCGGTTAAAATTTGATTAAAAAAAATTACAGAATAATTAATTAAAAAAAATAATAAAAAAAATTACCATCTGAGAAAAATATAACAATTAAAAAAAACAATTTAATTAACGAATATTCACAAAAATTCCCGTAATATCTTCAGAAAAACGCAGGTCACTTTTCAATTTTATACTTGCCTGTGTTGACAAAGGCCGTATTTATTTGGGACTTTTTAAGTAACCTTAACGGCCAAAGAGACTACCTACATTTATGACTCTCCAATAAAATGTTAATTGTAAAAACTGTCATGACTCATGTTCAAATACAAATAGAAAACACAGATATAAAAAAAATATTAAAATTTTTTCTCGCTAAATGATATTAAAATAAAGATTAATGTTCGCTAAAACCGGTTTATTTTTTTTTTTGGTTAACGGTTACCGGTATTTTCGGCCTGAAAAATATCGGTTAAAATTACGGTTAAAGTTCGCAATTTTCGTTCAAAATATCGGTTACCGGTTTTTATTAACCGGTTACATGCCCTGTTTATTTGGTACCAACACGGGTAAGTTTAGGATCAGTTTAGAATTGTTTTCAAATTTCTCAAATAAATACGGCCTAATGTTGTTACCACCTTAAAACTGACAAATTCCCTCACCTTGTACACTAGACAAGCTTCTTGCAATCCCATTGGTGAGAAAAGCCACTACAGTGGGCAGCACTTCACTTAGGGTGTGTTTGTTCCTGAGGTAGGCGTAGTACACCCCGACGACAGCTGGCAGCACCAGTTTACCCACCAGGGATACCACCACACGAACACGTCTGCCAACAAAGAGAAAAGTCTCTAGAGATCGGGGCAGAGACAGCTTCAACTTCAGCGCGATGGTTATGAACATGTCGCATTGGGTAGGTTAGGTTAACAATGAGCGACTGAATGCTTCAGTAACGATGGGAACGTTTTATAGCAGTTGTGAAGGTTAACAGTGTTAGGAATAAATCACAATTCTACTTGCACTCGTTTATATACTGTAGATAAAGCGATAAAACATAATGATTACAATACTGATAAGAAATTTCGCTAAATGTTTGTTAAGTTTTTTATTATTTTATTTGTAGCATATATTATCTCACATAATATTTTTTTTATTTATTCTACACTACAACCCTAAGCTTACAGTAGGTGATATAACATTTCCATTAAATTTTGAAATGACGTATACTCGAAAGTACTTACATAATTTTCTCCAATCATATTATAGTATATTTTGAATTTCGACCAATGAAAATCGAATATCAAAGAATATAATGCACATGTGCATAACCTGAATATATTTGATATTTATCGGGTACTTTAATGTCATACATGATATTTAAATGACAGTTTAAAATAAATATTAAATATTTATAGGAAAGTTGGCCTGATTTAAATCAACAGATTTTTTTAATAAAAATCATTGTTTTTTATTAAAGATACAAAATATAAAATATATATAATAAAGTAGCTATTTATGTAATCAGTTAGAAAATCCCTGATTTTGTACAAAATCACACAAGTTACACAAAATTCCATTTTCTAATGGGTTTTTTTCTAAGTTTGATACATTTTTCGCAATTTTAATTTTTTTCTTCTGATGTTTGAATTTTGACATAAACTGTTACTTTTTAAAATTGACTAATGTTTGGAAACAATACACTTTTCAAGATAAGAAATTCACTTTTCATTATTCAGTAATGAATTTTTTTTATTACCTCACAAGTTATGAAAAATTGGGCATTTCAAAACGTCAGTCAGTTTTGACAAATGACACTTCATATATCAAAATTAGAAAAATTTAATTATTTGCTACAAAATTATTAATAATAATCAATATATGTTCTGTAAATAATAATATCTTAAAATTAATAATATTTTATCACCTTAATTGTCATATAACAGAAGAAAAATATAACTATTTAAATGCGTAATTAAAAGTAAAACTTTTTGTTACTCTTCCTAATTTGTTCAGATGAATCGTTTTGATTTTATTACAGATTTCGTTTTCATTTGTCATATAAAAAAATTTATATTACATTTAAAACAATCAAAAAGTGCAGTAACATTTAAATGTCCTTAAACATTAAAAAAAAATCATGATTTATTTAATTTTTTTTTAAATCAATGATTCAAGATTTTTTTAAGTAAATCATTATTTTTGCCAACCTTGATTAAGCAATCTTTACATATATTTATTGTGAAATTTTTCTATAAAAATATTCTACTAATATTTCACATCTGAATATTTTTTCGTGCACTTTAGTACATTCGAAAAATGTTCAGATATTGCCCATGTGATATAATTATTGAATATTTCCTGAATGAAACTAATTTAAATATTGAAAGTTGATTTCTAATTTGATAATAAGAAATGTATTTCACTAATTTTTTTGTTTTTTAATGTATGCATATGTAAGATATTTTCGATGAAGTATTCATTGTAATTTATAAATAATTTAATTGAAATAAATTTTTTTGTATTATAAAATTATACAGTTTTTTTTTACACATATATAATTATAATATACAGAGTATTAAAAAAGTGGTATAACTATATGAAAACATATTTTGACGTTTTGTATAAAAATATTTTTTTAATTCGCAGAATGAATAATTAATTAAAACTTTTACACAAAACAGGATTAACTCTTAACGTGTTAAAATATGTCAAATGCAAGCTAAATTAGAGTAGACATATCTAAAACAGTTTTTAACTAATCCTATTTTGTAAATTTGATTGAAAGAGTAAAAGTTTATTACCACTGCAATTATATAACTATTATATTATAATAATTATTAATAAAAATTACGTCCTTAAATATTAAATAAAATATGAAAATTTCCTTTCTCTCCAAAAACTGTAAAATGAATATTTTTGATACAGATTCAGACACAAATTACATACTTTTAAATTTTGTGGCTCATTTTAACAACCAGTATATATAATTTTCATGAAATTTTATTAAAGTACGAGCTATGATTTTTAAATTAAATTTAAATTTATCATTAAATCAATATTTGAAATTGAAAATTTAATTAACTTTTATTAAAAGATGGCTCAAGTGTGTCTAATCAAATACAAATATTTGAGTTTGAAAATTTGTAACCTACATATTTTTAATCAAATATATCAAAAAAGTTGCGTAATAATTAATAATTTTTTAATATGCCTACTAGATACATATATTAAAAGTGCGATTTTTTTTATTTTCTCCACGTCAGCTAGAGTGCCCTTGGGGTGACGTCTGATAAACGTCCTCTGCGATATTAATATTACCAATATTTATGATTAAAAAGGTACACACAGAAATGTGCAATAATTTTTATTTTAATAGACATTTATTCAATTTCTTGACCTACAAATCCTACTACTGGTCGATTCTACACAGTAAAATCCATCTAAGTTTAATCCAATACCCTATTGTGTATATCTACGCATTTACAAGTGAGAATTACTGATTGCAATTGTACTGTTACCAAGCCTTCATAGTTCAATGATTTCCACAAATACCTGGGAAAATAATTGATTTAAAATTTATATGAAGTAGACAATTACTATTCAAATTTTAAACTGTCATTGTTATTGAATGCCAATGTAAAGAAATGTAAAAATATAAATACCTAGAATGTGTCATACAGATTGACAAAATAAAATTAATAAATGTAAGACTTATTAAAATACAAAGTTATGAAATTAATTATTCTAACAACGTCAATTGTAAATTTTCAATTACCATATGATTCACAAATTGCATAATTTTTTAATCAAGTATTGTAGAAATACAAAACAAGAAATATTCAATTCAAATTATATTTTCATTCTAAAAATAAGTGACTGTAGTTCATGCGAGAGAAAGTGGGCTATGCATCTCAACATTCATTTGTTTTTGTGTTGTAACATCTAGTTAGCTGTGAACTACAATTTGCAATACCAAACCGTGTAAAAAATAAACAGTATTATGAAAATGATTTACTAAATAAATATAAAGATATAACCTACTAAAGATCTAAAAATGTCCTTGAATTATTATCGCTGATGATTGTCAAGTGTGCCATGAAATACACACGTGAATATGAGCAGAACAAAAAACTATCGTGAGAAAAATCATACATTATATTGATGAACAGTTGAGTATGTAAATCGTAACATTGTAGAAACAAGTGTTTGCACATAATTAATTGTTTTTATATATTATTATATTAAAAATTACAGTAATCATTTTATACTTTATACTTTTTTTTAGATCTAGTATGCATTGATGCGACTTTCACATTTTTTAATTTTTATCTTTTGGTGTCAGAGAAGGTTAATATTATATATGTTTCTTATCCAATGCATTCAAATATCATATTCAGCACATTCCTCAATTATTATTATATATACAGGGTGACCAAAGAAACTGTTTAAGCATGTGATCTTAAGAACTATAAGACATGCGAAATCGGTATAATTAGACAAAATTTGCTTCATGTGAGGGTTTTTCATATTTGTATATAAATAAAAATTTAAATTTTTCAATATTCGATTTTTGCTTATAACTTTTTCAATTCAACACAAAAAATATTTAGCACATTATTCAGGCACTTTTTAACAACGAATTCACTGCAGTACTCAAAATTTTTATATACATTTTTTCAGTATTAACAAAAATAATAATTTAAAAGAAAATATTTATAATTCAAAATTTGATCTTTTCTACTTACAATGTAAAAAAATAGTATATAATTTATTCTTAATGGAAGGGATTGATTCTCATATCCCTCTCCTTATCTACGCTACTGGTATGTACCTACCTTTAAATATTAAGACATAAAATGCTTTATTGTTATTATTACTATTATTATTATATATACATTATAAAACGCAAGACAAGAAATATGTAAGAAAATGACTGTCACGACAAGATTTTTTTATATACACGAGAATTATGAAAGACAAGATATACTTAAATTTCTTGTCTTATTTTTCAAGAAAAACCAAAAAATAACAATACAAGACAAGAATTCAAAGTCAAAGTAGACTGTGAGACCATTAAATAGGGTTTTTTTTTCTTTCCAACGATATAAAATAAGTGCACATTAAAAATTAAAAGATTCTTTTATGACAACGTATACTTTTTATTTATTTTTATTTTTTTGTAGTTTTTTTATGAAAATAATTGCTTTTGTTTAATTTATGTAAATTTTAATATTTCGTAGTTTTCCGATATGAAACATTTTTATTTTATTTTCAATATGCTTGTATTTTATATCGTTGAAAAAAGAAAAAAAAACTTTATTTAACGTTCCCACAGCCTACTTTGAGGCCCATATAAAAATTGAAAGTAAGTATCAATTTCTCTTTTAAATTACGTTATTATTAAACCTTAAGGTTTTTTAAATTTTCTACCGGTCTGCATAGTTACACTTTATATATAATTTTAAGCTAAACAGATTTTTTTTTTTAATATTTTTATATAAATACTTGCTTCCGTGACCTAATTTTATGTTTCTTCGTCATATTTTAGCAAAAACAAGATATTGCAACAAACAAATTGCAGTTTCAAGGGTGCTAGAGGTATTCTAGAGTCCAGCCAAAAATATTAATCTTATTAATTTCACATATAGTTTAGGCTGACGAATTTGTACAAAACAGATGAGTTATTCATATGTTTACAAAATTTGACATATGTTCAAATACAGTCCATTTCTTCCTTGCCTTTGATTTGGAATTTATGACGCTTGACCGCTAAGCTTCCCAACCCTCCATAAAAGGTTGTAAACTTTGCATAGGTCAAATTCAAATATCTCTTAAATACAACAACTATAAAAAATTACATTTTTGTTGTTTAAAAGTCTGTGACTTGTTAACAAAATACGTATTACTTCCTCTTAACTTTTTACTGCAACTACTGAACCATTACATTTTGTTTTTAACTACCATTCCATGAAATTATCATCTGCAAAAACATTCATAATATCATAATGACCATACTTTTACCGACAAATTAAATACATATGTTTATTGCTATTAATGATAGAATGAGAAACACAAAAAACTTTGTTTGACATTGTCTCTGTAACTTTCAATGTCGGGTACTTACTGAAATAATTACGTTCTACCTTGACTAGAACAAGTGTTGGGTATTTTTCACTATATATATTTGTTATTTCTTCACGTCGTAAAGTATAATATTATTGTATTGAAATACCGAATGTATTTTTCAGAGTTTGTAAACATACAATAAAAAATATAGTTTATCGTCTTGTTTTCTGAATTTATTACGCAGTACAACTTTTTTTATTGTACTAATATTTTTTTTGAGTTGCATCGTTATATAACTAACTGTAAGTGCATTATTTTTATTATTCGTTTCACTTCATTGTGTTCAAAACGAAGTGAATCTGACCAAATTTTGATTTTTACATACATACATACAGGTGTCCATTTTCAGAGGCTAACCATTGGGACCTACAGAACCGTAAGAGATACGAAGTCGATTAAATTGGGGCAAAGTTGCCCATTTTAATCATGTTTTTGTTTTCTCGATAAAATGCATAGCTCACCAAATATGAGCAAATTCTGATTTTGGCTAATTTATTTTTTGTCATAACTTTCTTGTTTCAATTCATACCAGTTTTTAGTTTGCACATTCTACACTCTTTTCATTTTAAGATTTGGAATATAAAATTTTAGCTAATGACATAATATTAAACTATTATTTTCAAAAATTCCCTTATATTGATAATTAATTAAGATATTTCAGAAAAACACTTCATATCTTCATGAAAACACCACTTCGGGATGCACGATTAACATCAAAATCTAATCAGATCTAAACTAGAGTGTCACAATGTTATATCCAAAATTACAACTTTTTTATTCACTAGTATTTGAGTAATCGTTACGACAACATCAATCCATCCACACACACGGACAGACATCATCGTAAAAATATTAAAATCGTGTTTTATGTACTTCAAAACGTGCTTATAAAATGAAAACTCAGAATCCGATTTTTAGCATGGTTGTTCAATATCATTAACAAAAAATTCTCTAAATTTTGAAAGTACAATTTGTTTAGATAAAAGAATATAAATAATTAATTTCATAATAAACACATTTTTTTTTTCTTATATCTATTACATTAACACCGGTGTAGGATAAATTTGCAAAAAACATCTACACGTGTATTATGTTTACATTTTCAGGTAAGAATTTTATCAACAACATCAAAACCCATCTAAAAAAAACTGCAAATAAACAAATCCAAAATTTATCACATGTAATGTACAAAACAAAAACAACGCGAAATAAATGCCACACGTGTGGGTGACGTCAGTGAGTGTCAGTTTGTTTACAATTGAAGAGTTGATCTTATTTTGTTACGGTGTTTTAATCTAAATCTATTAGGTTATGTAACAGTCATGAAGGAAGTTGTTTTTTACGACTGCATTTGATTTGAACGACTTGTCATGACTTATGTAGGTGCAAGGACATTTTTTTTGAACAATTAATACTTGGAAAAGAAAATTAATTATTGCCTATTACACTTGTTACAAGGAATTACTTCAAAGTGACTTTATGCAAGAATATTTAATAAGAGACTCTTTATTTTCCTAATTTCAGTTAGGCTATTGATACCATTATTTCACTACTGGAATAATGAAATCATTATTTCATGCGTAATCAAATTAGAAAATATACATATATAAAAACATAAAAAGCTACAAAAATAGAATATTTAGTTCTTATTATCTTTGCAAATATTAATAATATAGATATTACATTTATTAGATTTTTTTATATCGTTTTATCTGTTTATAACTAATAATTTTGTTGTATTAACTTAGTAACGCATAAAATTAAGCAGTTCTTCAAAATGTCAAAAATATTGTATGTAATATGTAAGGAAGCTAAGTAATAATTTAACTTCTGCTCTTACAAAACTCGCTTGCGTCTCGTTTAGTAATTTTCACATGTGTTATATAACCACTTTTGACTCCTTCTTATTACATAATAGCTATTCATCATTTGTTAGTGGTAAACTTTCCATCACAGTATTCACTGCCCATTACAATGCTTCATTACAAAATTAATTTAATAATGAAATTATTCTTATAAAAATATTTTACAAAGATTTAAAAAAAGCCCATGTATTTAAAACAAAGAAATATATAAATTTTAAAATTTTATTCCAATTAAAAAAAAATATTTTCATAAAAATTCAAGACGAAAAAATGTACCCTCAATTTTAAAGTAACAACTTTATGTTATAAAATAAAGTAATTTAATTTAAAATTAATTAATCTCAAATTTTACAATTCATTTTCCAAGGAAGGAATATTTATACAGTAGATTTCCATACTTAATTATTTTAAATATATGTATAATAATAATTAGTTTTAATAATGAATTTTACAAATATTTGCAATAAAATTTTCCATTAACAATGTTTAAAATAATTTGCATGTTTATTAACATATATTTTCCTTTGTACTATACAAAGAAAAGCTAGTCTATACTTATTTAATCAAGTTGCTTTCTAGCTCAAACTAGTTTTGTACAGGTTTAAACATTTATTTATAGAAAATTCTATTGAATACATTTTAAACAAAGTGCATTATTCTATTAATTTTAATATAATGTGCCTGATATAAAATAATTACGATATGACCAATAATTTTTTATTTTATACTTTTCTCTTAGGTCATCATACATATTTGATGTCTTCTTTCGAAAAGAATCGAAGATTTATAGCTGTCAAAAAAGCTATAACTCATTTCAAAAACTAATCTATTTCACAATTTTCTAAGCTAGATTAAGTCTACTCCAGCAGAGATCTATGAATACGATCCTTACGCAATGCGGTACAAAAATACACATACGCACACACATGGGGCTCATAGGCGTACACCATATATTTCAAGAGAAGGCTATACAAATTTTCTCTTTAAAAAAATATACCTTAATACATTAAAATACTTGTTTTACGTTTTTTTAGAAATCAATACTAAAGAACATGATATCACTCCGCGAAGTTAACAAAAGTGGTAGCTAAAGTAAAACTTTACAGACTTGTCAAAATTTAACTTTACGGACTCATCTGTCAAACTGAATTAATCTATAGTTTAATAGTATTATATTTTTGCTGTTTATTTTAGCACTACCTAAAATAACAAACATATTCTATAATATTATTGGTGAATTTATTTATTATTTACCTCTGTGTTAATAATATATCAGATTTCATGTAGACGACGTCTAAGCAGGTGTAATTATAAATGAAAATTGTAAAGAAATATTTGACACTTTAACAGTACGTTTGTTATAACAGCCCCTCCCTGTCTCAATAGCTAGCAGACGTTTTAGAAACACATAATGCTATTTATTTATGTTTTTAATTAATAATTTAACGATTTCGGAAAAAATATAATGTATATCTAAGGACTAAAGTTTTTTTTATTACTCACATGGTTTATTCTCCTCGGTTATCGCCTCGTAGAATAAATTCCATATACGTAATAAAAAATTATACTTTAGTCCCTTGATATAAAAAAAAAACAATTTTATAAAAATAAAAACTAATTATTGATTTTATGATATTCGTACAAAAAATTGCATGAATTGTTCTCTCGGAATCGTTCAATTACATACTCATTCGGGAAAATGGTATTTCTGTACTTGATATGTAAATAACTATTTACATTCCTTAAAATTTTTTAAAAGAAATGGTACGCCTCTGGTACAATACAATAATCCTTAGAACCAGATATATGTAAAGGTCTATGAACTTTAAGTATAGAGGAAAAATTCTGCTAATTTTGAACATTTTCTTAGAAATATTTAAAATATTATATTTTATCTTAAAGGACAAAGTTCGAATTTTTATATAATTTGTTTTCAAAATTCATATCTACAAAATTTATCGATATTAATAATAATTAATGATATTGACTTAAGCTTTAATTTTAATTGCTAAAGATAACAAATATTGAAATATTTTTAAGAATAATATATAAATAAATTTGTCATTTTGAAATTTCAAATATTTGAAGAACAAATAAACAAAAGTGACATCAAAGTGACCCAATTTCTTAAGGTCGGATTGACCTAACAATAAAATTACGGGAAACATGTGTTTCGGTGTCATTAAATTCTTTAATGATTTCTAAATTTAACTTATTAAATTGGTCTCATTTTTTTAATAATCTTAGATACACATATCAGAGAATTAAATGAAAATATTAATATTTTGTATATGGAACTAGTATAACATCTAGTTGTGCACATCTCTTTTTTATTGCAATCGGCAGTGCCAAAAGAGCACTTTGCTCGTAGTGTTTTTTTTTTAATTTTTCGCATAACTCAAAAACGATTAGTCGTAAAATGTTGAAATTTTCTATATGGAATTGTTATGATATCTAGTTATATGCACCTCCATTTTCTGTTCCAATCGACCTCCTCAAAAGGGCACTTTACTTTTGGCAGAAAATTAATAAAAATAATAATTTAGTTGGCTTTTCATGTTTGTAGGAAATATTTGACTTATTATTAATAAATTAACATTGACAACTGTCAATATATTTCGTGGGAAGAAGACAAAAAGAAACAAAATAAATGAAAACAATATATCGTTCTCTGCAAGTTTTTGAGCGATTAATAGTATATTGTACAATAAGTGCAGAAAGTCACCTATTTCCCATGAGGTATGGAATTTTGACACGAGACGAGGTCGAGTTCTGGAATCACACAAGGTGGGAAATAGGCTGTTCTGCACGAGTGGCATACAATACTTTTCTACGATCACAATGCTAAACGTTACAGAATAAAAATACATGCACGAAAACTATTTGACATAAGAAACAATATGGCGCAAATAACCTCACAAAGAGTACCTTCAAGCAAGCGCAGTGTTGGCAATTACTGTGAAAAATATTTCCCACACTGCACATGAGCAGTGTTGGGAAATGATTTCTCAGACTTTAACTCACGATTGTGGGCAATGTGCAACTTTGAAGTTTTATAAAATGTGAGAAAAGTCACTTTCCATAGGGTCGTAGAAAAAATATTTTATAATCGAAAGTGGTACTTTTCTCACACTATAAAAAGCTTGAAACTTTCGTATTTCCCATAATCGTGTGTCAAAGTGTTATAGTGTGCTTTTTAATGCAGAATCACCTAATTCTCTTTACATGTGATTCCAGCACGAGACGAAGTCGAATGCTGAAGCTTTCACATATCGTTTTTCTTTAACAAGGAAGTTCTTTCGCGTCTTGACCTTAAAACTAGAATTAACAATAATTATACATGATATATACATCAGAAAAAGTGATTTTGTGTCTCTAATCAATTTTAAAAATGATTTATATTTTTCATTTTAATTTAAAAGTCGTCCTCGTATTTTTAAAATTTTCTTGGTAATATTTGTAGCCCGTTTTGTAAATTTTTTTATACAAATCGGTCTTGTAATGTTCAGCCAAAGGGTTAATATTGTTATAATTTAAACATGCTGTTCATTGTGGGTTCAATGAACTTAAACTCATTAAAATATTTTTATTGTCAATAAACCGAAATTTAATTTCAGTTATAAAGCTAGGAATGGTAAATATGTATGTACATTACTTCCATTGCAATTTCTATGTTTGACTCATTATAGATAGTTACTCTCTTTTGATATATCAGAACATAGTCAGATTTCCCCTTTTTATTTAATTCAAAATTTTGAAATTTTTTTGGTAAATATGTATATACATTACTTCTACTGCAATTTCTATATTTGACTCATTACAGATAGTTACTGTCTATTGATATATCAAATCATAGTCAGATTCCCTCTTTTTATTTAATTCAAAATTTTGTAATTGTCAGTTGGGTGGGCACTGCTACTTTCAGGGTGGGTCAGTGCCCACCGTGGCCCACCCCTCACACCGGCCCTGAGTTTGCCAGACTACAATTACAGCTTATAGTGGATTCCGAACCACACAGACAAGCTGTATTTTTATTTGAATTAGCAAATCTGGGATTTGAACTCCAGACCTCACCTTAATTCGGCTGGGAACGCTCTAATTTTGTAATTGTCAGTTGGGTGGGCACAGCTACTTTCAGGGTGGGTCAGTGCCTTTAAATACCCACAATTACAACTTAAAGTGGGTTCCGAACCACACAGATAAGCTGTATTTATATTTGAATAAGCAAATCTGGAATTTGAACTCCAGACCTCACTTTAATTCTAGTGGGAACACACTAAGTACTAAGTAGGCCACTGTTTCCTTATGAAGAATATTCCTATATAATAAGTAGTGTATTGAAACTTACGTATGCATTTTGCACATAGAGAACATAAGCCACCACACTAGCACTCGTGTCCACCCCCCCTAACTTCATTTTCCGAAGTTCCAGTGAGTAGAATTCTGCTCACGGTGTACGTACGTCACGCATTCATTGTGTCTCTGTCGGCCCAGCACTAACAACTACACTAGCGTCGGTCGGCCACAACTACACTATCATTTAAACTTCGTTAAAGTTGATGCGATTTATTAACCGAGTAGGCTGCTAGCCTGTCAACTGTCAAAGATTAATTTGACCTTCGCGACAATCACAGAAACCCAAAATCGAAACTGTGTAACTGTAATTGTATACAGGGTGATGACTGGAATACTCGAATAAAGGGATTTAACGTGTAAAATCATATTTTTGTAATTTCCTTCTTCCTTAATTATTTTAGGTACAAAAGCTTCAAATAACAGTTGTACATCATAAAATTCTGCATCTAAATCAATAAGAAAATAATTAGATATTTGTATATCAAGGGACTAAAGTATAAATTTTTATTACGCATATGGAATTTATTCTAAAAGGCGATAGCCGAGGAGAATAAACTATGTAAGTAATAAAAAAATACTTTACAAAATTTCAAGATTCTACAGCCAATCATTTTGAGTGACAGCTACATCACGAAAATTTTATTAATTTGTTAGGTTTAGGGCTGAGAAAAATAATCAATGAATCAAATTTAATCGATTAATGGATCATTTAAATAGTTTTCAAAACGATCGGTTAATCAAACATTTGATTAATCGATTATTTGGTTAATCAATTATTTAATTAATCGATTATTTGATTAATCGATTATGAGTATTTGATTAATGGATAAGTCGATAGTTGAACAATTTTTTACCTGAAAATTTCTTTCTCGTAAGTTAAATCATGTATGTATGTTATCAATTTTATTCTTAACAAACAATACTGTTTTTTTTCGACCCTCACCTATTCTTATTACACAAATGAGTATTCATATATTTTGACGGATGTCCACAAATTTGGTTATTTTTGAAGTGATATCGTCAGTCCAACTGGATGTAGGTTCTAATTATTTGATTAATAGATTATTTAATTAATCAATATAAGCGATTATTCAAAATAATCGATTATTTTTCATAATCAATAATCGATTATAAAAAACTATAATCGAGCAGCCCTAGTTAGAGTATTACAAGTTTTTAAAATTTTTAAATATTTTAATATTACATATTAGCCCTGATTTTTTTTATTTTCGTTGAAATGCTTCTATCTCGCCAGAATTTTTTTTTAATTTCAATAAATTGCATACTTCAAAATCGACGGTGCTGATGACGTCAGCAGCATCACTGATCCAGCAGCGAATAGCATTGGCCAGTGTCTATTACGTCGCAAACATGGCTGATACTGAATTTTACGCATTCGATTTAAATGTATTAAAATTTCATTTTGATATTAGGGTAATAAAAACTAGAAAATTAAACATTATATACACCTTCACATTAATTATAAACGAGGAACATTAATATCCAATAAATATTTTTTTTGAAAGCCGTAAATTTGGATTACATTATTGCCCATTTGATTATTTACAAGATAAAATATGAGTAATATTTTCCGTGAAAACTAAAATATAAAATAAAAAATAAATAAAATAGAAAAACCCATGGATAAGGCGGGCTAGAAAAAGAAATATATAAGGGTCACTAACATAGATTACAATAATCTAAAGCAGTGTCCAATGTACGATAAATGAAGACAAATGGCAAATTAATTTAGTCACATGAATTCACAATGGATCTAATAAAAGAATAGGAAATAAAATGGCAAAAGCTGACCTCACGCATTGACCTATGTTTCCAAGCAGACTTGACAAATGCTTTAAATAATTCGTCAGACAAACTAGAAAATTGCCATGGTCTAAATATGATTATTGGGTCATCCAGTAAATTTTACAAGCTGTAATTATGTACAGGTATTATTAAAAATATTAAGAATGTAGTGGTTAACTTTATTAAAATGTAAATAAATATATCTCACAAAACTTATTACCTATTACTGGGTGCAGTGGCGGATCCAATTTTTTTTAGGAAGGGGGGAATTGCTTTTTTTTTGGTAATGATAAACAATAAAATATATAATAATGTAAAGCACAAAATTTGTTAAGTACCTCACATAAAATTATTATAGTCAGTCGGAAATAAACATGAATAATTTTTACTGTAGGTTTCCGAACATTCCTTTTTTACATGTGCAAAAACAAATGTATGTTACAGAGAATAATTTTTAGTAACTTAAATAAATATTCAAAATGGTCAGCATTTTATACAGCTTTTTTCTTATATATTTATTAAACTTAATATTGTTTTTGAATGTTATTCTTTGTACAGTATACTTTTACAGTTACTTGACAGTACATTAATAATTTATATTTTATCAAAACATAATTATAAATAAAATAATATCTAATTGGAAAACTACTCAACGGTTTTACTTGAAATTAAAATATTTTACATAAAACATCAAATCTATTTTGTTTTTATTAATTTCACAAAAGAAACAAAACAGTTTTAATATTATTTATAATTAACACGGCTGCCGCGTTTAAATGTTACAATATAAATTTTAAAAATTATTAAACATGTATGTCATGTATATTTTATCATATTATATGTTTACGTATCATTAAAAATGTGTATATTAATGAAATATTCATGTTTAAAAGCGATATTACCAACAATAAATGAAAAGTTGTTTTTTGTTTTTTTTTTATTATGTAAACAATACTATGACACTCTTACTTTCTGTTTGTACATCCTTTTCTAACAAGATGTATTTATAATATTATAAAATTTGAAAATAATAGTACATGTTCATTAGTAATTTAAAGTAAAATTTCCTCATATTCGAATTGTTATAAAAAATGCTATCTTTTTATACATTCTATTATTTTTTAAATGGCTGTACTTTAAAACGCCTTATCTTTCATATACGAGTATATCAAGAAACAAATAGCGATCATATGAAAGTTTACCGCAATTTTTTATATGGATTATTTTAGAATATATTCACATTCAAAGTGAACTGACTATAGTTATTTCGCCGATAGTAATCAAATTTAAGTGACGACTTTTCGTTTTTGTTGATGCGAATTAGATCAAAACTTTCTTCGGATCCAATTCCTTTAAGGAGTTTTAATTTCATTAATGTAATGTAAAAGCTACATTGCTTCAGATTCAGAACTTCTAGCTGGCGTGGAGAAAGCACCAAAAAAATATACCCACTTGACCAGGCAAAAATTAATATAAATGAATTCCAACAAAATGAATTAAATAAATATACAGGGTGCTGACACGAATACACGTACATAGGGATTTAACATACGTCATTTTCATACTTTCTGAAGTTACAAAGCATGTAAAATTAATTTTGTTTGCTAATTAAGATGCAGAATTTTATGGTCTACTACTGTTATTTAAACTTCTTTTTACCTAAAATAATTAGGGAAGCAGGAAATTACGAAAATATGATTTTTCATGTTAAATCTTTATGGTCGGGTGTACGAGTCACCACCCTGGATATTTATTATTATAAGGATATTATGCTGAAGTTTATAATATAATTTTTATGCAACAAAGAAAATTCAAAGCTGAAGTTTTTCTGAAAATTATCTTTCCTTAATGTATTTCTTTAGTACATGAAGTACAATTTCATTTTAAAGTAAATGTATCCATTAATATTTTTCTTCTTTTACATTATTTACTGCTTTCTTCCTCAATTAATTTCTTTTATGATGTAGACATGTTTTAACAAAATGATGTGAAACATTTCTCTTTGTATTTTAATTTATACTAAGCTAACGTTTTATCTTTTATTATTTTCCAAACAATAAACAACTTTTGAAGAATTAAATACAGTATGTTTAAAGTTTAACAACGAACAATGTAATATATTACTAATTCATTAAAATAGTTTTATTGTGATTCATTTGGGCAAAGTATCAAAAATGTTATTGCGTCATAAATGTTCATCTTTCACAATGTGTAAAATGAAATAAACAATACATTGCGATCTAAACAAATAGAAAAGATATAAATACAAATACACCACTTACATATGTAGGTAATGCGTACAGTTCTTTAGCTGGCGTGGAGAGTATATGAAAAATGGAAAGGGGCCTTACCTTACGGAGACGGAAGTGATGGTGGCAGTGCAGGTGGTGCCCTCATCATCATCTTTTAGTTCCGTCGTTAGTGTGCTCATCTCTTCGTCCAGCAAAGAGCTCTCCTCCGAGCACGACAACGAGGAGAAGTCACTGCAAAACAACAAGCAACATACACTATACATTCCACTACACATAGGCTAAATTACACAAACAATTTCTATGTAAGGAAAACGCAATTAGACGTTTATAAATCAGGGCTGCATTGATTAAAATCAGATTTAAATCACATTGATTTTTTTAACAAAAAAAATATTACTGCTTAACAAATAAAAATTAAGACTTTCTGAATTTACACCTTGCTTTTAAATTAGATTTTTTTTTAATAGTGGAAAAAGCGTGTGGATAATGTTACCGTGTGGCAATACTTTCAAGAACTACTAAATCTGTTTAACTTTGTCGGTAAAACGACTTTACTGGTGGTATATATTATTTCGAATTTATAACATAGGATTTTTTACACTAATGTGTGATTTTTTGTTAAATTTGCTTGGAAAGTGTTACAGTAATATCTGATTTTAACGACATCAAAGGGATCCGAAAAATTTCGTCGCTATAAGCGATAAAAGAAAAATAACGTGGGCTTTCAAGCAAGTTATAACCAGTTTGTCTTTATAAGCAGAATCGTTATAAACAGATTTTATAATGTAGTTTTTTGTTGTTTCTTTAAATTTTTACTTACTCTTTGTTTTTTTCTTATATTTTGTGAAACACGTTTTTGTGATTATACTATACCTTTTTAAGAAAAATCTGATTTAAATAAAAAAAATCTGATTTTTTTAATCGGATTTTTATGCAACCCTGTTATAAATTATTCACATATTAATATGGGTAGGAATTTAATTTTGAAATACCTTTTGTGTGAAATCCAGATTTGAAACCATATGCTTCAAAATATACATTAAAATTATTATTTCTGCTAACACCATATTTTGTAATGTCATATATAACTCCCAATTCCATTCCATTTTAAATAAAATACCAAACTTTCAGTCTTACACACTGCAACGAAAAAATAAATATAATATTGTGAAACAAGTGCAGAAAAAATTGTTTCTGTACGAGTACAAGGGTGTTCAATAACTTTTTTTTATTTGAGATACAAATTTTGTTAAATAAGTAATATTGTGTCGTTTTATATTAAAAATGAATTATTGATATAAAAAATTGTTATCAGCGATGCACTAAGACTATTGGTGAAAACACGAAGAAAATGTTTATATTAATAAGCGAGTTACAGACTTCCAAAGTTTGAAATAATCAATGTGACGTCACGAATATGAATTTTCTAAACAAACTGTTTTATTACAATAAAATATGAGTCTACATTCTTAAAAATTGCACTTGTATTTAAATTACAAAAGTTTAAAATGGTATTTATGTTAAAATAAAATCTGATTGAGAATAGCAGTGACACTAGTGATGCAAACTTTTAACAAATTACACATTAACAGGTAATTTATACACTAATCTCGTAAATAATACTGTCAGAGATGTGAAAGAAATAATTAAAGTTGATAAATACGACACAAATTCAACTAATAACCCTTTAAAAGTACACAACTGAAGTTTATTGTGACTCAAGGTCACGCCCTTTATGTTCTTCAAGCTCATTCGTCATTTTATAGTTTCAAAAAAATCAATGATATTTTATTTTTTTAAATAAATCATGGTTTTTGCCAACACTGCATTCGTCAGACTTGATAGCGGGATTTTTCACTTGTCAATCAAAACATTCGCGAACTTATTTCGGAAATATTTTAATTATACCACTTTATTTCTTTATTAATATTCATTATTATGCATATTCTATTATTTAAACTAATTTCTCTTAATTCGATTGAGCTACAATCCTCTACTTTACTTGCGACCAAAACTGTCGTAAGGTTGTAGCATCAATGATCATTTCATATTCAATTTAATGTGCAAATATTTGTGCAGAAAAAATAATAACTATTAAATTGTCATAATAAATAATTACAAATTGTTAATACCTTGAGAAGTTCATAGCTTATCACAAATTAGAATTTCCTAGAAACACTTTTGATAAGAGATATTTCCCAGTACTTTGTCTGGTACTCGAAAAGAACTGCTATAAAAAAACAGGCAGCACGCGAATGAACTGATAAGTGTCAGGAAAATATCAGAACTGGAATCATCTTCATAATTCCGTGATATGTATCACGTGCGTGTCTAGTGAAACTCAAAATAAACTTACAAATAGATCACACGCCATTTGCTGATTGCTATTGTTTTAATTGAATTTTATAGTAAGTTCAAAATAACTGCACAGGTTATTTTTGTAAGTTAGAATAGTTATTTTTGTTGTAACCTTTTCATATTTTAAATTTTAATTTTATATTAGCAAAGGGTCATAGTTCCAATTCGAAAATGATTCATAGAATATTTCAGTTATTTTAAAATTAACCAACATTACGAAAGATTTACGAAAATGGGGGAAAAGCGTGTGGGTAATGTTACCATGTGGCAATACTAAATCTGTTATCTCCGTTGGTAAAACGACTTTACTGGTATATTATTTTGAAATTATATTGCAGAAAATTGTTGCATTATTGTGTGATTTTTTGTAAAATTTACATTGAAATGTGTTACAGTAAAATCCGGTTATAACATTATCGAAGGGATACCAAAAATTTCGTCGTTATAACCGATAAAAGTAAAATAACGTTAAAGTATGTAGACTTTTAAACAAGTGGTCATAATTTGAAGTTATAACTCAGTTTGACGCTATATGCGGTATCGTTATAAAACAAATTTACTGTAGTTAGTTTTAAAATTAAAATTTTTTTACTTATTCTTTACATATGTTTTCTTTTTCATAATACCTATATGCTTTTCGTAAAACAAGTATTATTTGAAATTACATATACTATACCTTTTTAAAAAAATCTGATTCAAGACCCTATTTTAGCAACCCTATAAATTTGAAATTTGGATTATTTTCAAAAACTAAAATTTTAGATCCAATGCTAATTCTTGATTATTTTGTATGCAATCAATAATTTTAGGATGAAAAACTAAAAACTTGTAACTTTTCATTTGTAATTTTAATTTTAAATAACGTGGACATGTAAAATTATATTAATTTTAATTGAAATTTTTTTTAATTTTAAACTAATCCATCTGTTAAACAAATTATAATGAGATTCAAATTTTATTTTCACCAATCTTTATATAAAAATATTATTAATTACTGTCGTAGCCTGCCTATCAATACCAATAAAATGCAGGTAAAACATATCATGAAAAGTGTGTTTCAGATACTTGAAGTCTTGTTTCATTTTATATTTATTTATTTATTTTCTGCTTTTGTAAAAAAATTAAATATTCTAATTATATTTTAAAAGTGACCAGCATTACACGCGTGTATTGTAGTACATGTGGCAACATACATTTAGTATTTTTTCAATTTTCCAGCAGATTTACAATTTTCCTCTTAAAATATAATTCAATTTCCCCATTACAAAATGAAAATTCCAAACTGAACATAACCGAAATCTGCAGTGCAGAATTACCCACATTCTCTCTCTAAACAGAGATAGACTTATCCCACTTGATGTAGGTGTAAGCGAAACAAGTGATTATTGATTATCTCTGTTGGCTATGGTTTCGAGTTAAATGTTGCGTGTTAGTATGCGTATGCGTGTTACAGCATTACACACGTGTGCGTATCCAGGGGTGTGACGTCATGCCCAGATTTCAGGCGTGACGTCACGGAACGAAATTGGTGGAGGAGCCGGTTATCATTTGTTTCAGAGTAGACTGCATGACGACATGTTTATTTATTCTAATCAGAAATGAATATTACATTTGCAACTTATCTTAACCTTGGAATAATAATGATTATTAAAAATTCCATTTGAAATTTGGACTTACATAAATTGATAAATCATTATAAAATAATCCGATTCTTCCTTATAAAGTGCATGCGGATTTTTTTGTACTTCATCGTATGCGAAATTTGTGTTTAAAATGTTTACTAATAAGTTATTTTAGCTCAATCGAATTTAGAAAAATTACTTTAAAAAATAGAATATACATAATAATGAATATAATAAAGAAATAAAATTATATAATTAAAATACTTTCGAAATACAAGGGCTTTTTGTTATAGCCTGTCAACACCTATATGAATTGCATCAATATTTTGATTGGGGACTTTAAAAGACCTCGAATGTTTTGATTGGTAGGTGAAAAATCCCGCCATCAAATCTGACGAATGCAAAATTGAAAAAAATCATGATTTATTTAAAAAAATCAAAAATCATTGATTTTTTTAAAAGAATCAAATAAATCATGATATTTTTTTACTTTTTAATTCTTAAATATATCTGAGTATTACTGTACTTCTTAATTGTTGGAAAGAAATATAAATATTTTATTTCATAAACTAAAACGAAATCTGTAATAAAACCTGAACGATTCATCTGAATAAAACTAGGAAGAGTAACAAAGATTTTTTATTTTATAAAAAATATATTTTGGTTATTATTAATAGTTTCGTAGCAAATTATTAAAATCTTATTATAATTAGCATTTTTTTTATCTTCGATAAAAAACAATTTTTATTAAAAAAATCAGTTGATTTAAATCTGGCCAACCCTGGACGAATAAGTTTGAGGAACACAACGGGCGTGACCTTGAGTCACACTAAACTTTAGTTGTGTACTTTTATATTGTTATTAGTTAAATTGTGTCTTACATATTAACTTTTATTATTGCTTTTACATCTGTGACAGTATTATTTACGAGATTAGTGCATAAATTACCTGTTTATGTGTAATTTGTTAAAAGTTTGCATCACTAGCGCCACTGCTATTCTCAAACAGTTTTTATTTGAATATAAATATAATTTTTCAATTTATATAATATACATAAATACATGTGCAATTTTTAAGAATGTACTTAAACTGTATTGTAATATTAATTTATTTTTTATAAATATTCATATCCTCGAAGAAGATTTTGGCCCACGAAACAGTTTGATAAGAAAACCCATACTTGTGACGTCACATTGATTATTTCAAACTTTGGAAGTCTGTAACTCGCTTATTAATATAAACATTTTCTTCGAAGTTTCACCAATAGTCTACTTTAAACTGAAATTATAAAAAAAAATATATGGTAGAAACCCCCCTAGTAATGTGATAAATACACGGAAAGTATTCTCAAAAACAGATAATAATAACAATAATCGTTAAATTATTATTAGTAAACATGTTTTCAATTAATAATACATCTAACACATTACCGAATGTATATCAATGACGTAATTATAATTAAGAATGATAAGGCAGCTGGGAATATTATGTACAAATTAATATCGATTTGATATTTGGAATATCTGGTACAGTAATGGTCATATTGCATGTAATATATTATTTAGGTTATGTTGTATAATGAAATTATTTGAACTACACAATTCTATCACGATTGGATCTGTAAATGTATACATGTCGTGATTAATCTACAAAATAACCTAAAGATTACACACGAAATATACTAATTTGCAAACATATCTTCAGCTTTCGAAGCACAGAAGTGAAAAATATTTCTGAGAAACAGTGCTGTATTTGCCAACTGATCCTTTTATTTGTACTAGGAATACGGTCCAATTTATTTAATTCTTGATACTTTTATTGTCTCACATTTTTCTTTAACATTTGTCCTACTTCCCAATAGGTCCATTTTTACCACAATTTTTTCGGTTGATCTCTAACTATTTTTTTTTACTTTTTGCTCTAGGTATACTTTGCCTTACTTTTACTTATACAAATAAGAATAAGAAAATAAAACTTTAATACTCGGTCTTATAAAAGCCTGTTAACTAACGTATCTGGTTAAATTAATTTAACTAGCCGATTTCTGTAATATAAACCTTAGTTAAAATAACCTAGTGATTAAATCTACAGGTTAAATTAATTGGAGAAAACCGAGGTATTAAATTTTAGTTTGGAGTCTTAATTGTCAGTGACAGTCACACTTCAATTTAATTTCTATATAAATAGTGTTGCATTGTTATTCTGGACAGCAGATTAATTTTGAGTATAAATTTTGCACCAATTTTTAAAGTGCAAATAAACAAATCTGTTTCATGTCATCTATAACATATCTTTGTGATCGATAGTAAAAACTATTTCATCAGTTCAATTCGTTTTTTTAACAGATGACGAAATTGCAGATCAAATTTTAACAGCTAGACAGTCTGTAGAATTAATTACAGAGTAACCGATTTCTTGGCTTCGCCAATTCTACAACAAAATAAAATTTGTATTTCCTTATAAATATATTAAGTATGAGGGGCAAAATTTTAATTTATTTTTGTAAATTTTATTGAATTGTTATTAAAATCAAGTAATCTGTATTAAATAAGATGTAGAAATACATGTCTTCGAGGATGGTGTAAAAGCCGAAATCGCGATTAAGATAAATATATCAATTGTGAAACTTAGCCGAGTGTTGTTTATCTACCTTAATATGTAGTATTGTCCTGTACAATTCAATTCAATTCCTGATACTTGCTGAATTTATTTGTTCCAAAATGAGTTACAGGAAAGTTTTAAGTTTTAAATTGGACCCTTTGTATTTGCCAAATTTAATTTTCTATTTTTGCTAGTCTGTGAAATTCAACCCGCCATATTATATCAACAACATAGAAACTTAATTTAAAATCATAAAGGACAAAATATTTCAATAGATGCAACATTCTATTAACTACAATTCCGCATTTTATTTTTCGATCTATATCAACAAGATTACACTGTCCAATTTTTTCTTCTGATTTTTTTCTCATCTTATTATAAAATGTGTGTATTTTCCTCGGTATTTCCCTATTTCTAAGTGTTGTATTGTTGGCCGTTTGCCCGACGTTTCAGACGGAGATGTTTTCGTCTCCTGACAGGATCACGGATGTGAGTATAAATGTCCTGTCTCACACACCTACACAACTGTCTCGGGACATTATCCTTTACCAGGAATCCAATTCGCGAAATAAACGGAAACGGAACGGTGAAAAATGACAAATATTACTGACAGTGACCACAAAAAGATTTTATTTTATTGTAGTAACAAAATAAAAATATCAATTGTGGCTATTACAAACTCAACCGACAGAACTAGTGTTTCAAAAGACAAGATTTTTTGTTTTGTTAAGTAATTTATGGTCTTGTCTCGATAGCAAGACAAAAAATTTAAGTATATCTTGTTTTTCATTACTCTTGTATATAATTTTTTTTGTCTTGACTACAACTTTCTTGCATATTTCTTGTCTTGCATGTTAATATACGAAATGACCTTGAACATGTAAATAATCTTATACCACACATACATTTTTTTTGTTTAGATAATATTAATGCTAATTATCAAATATATTTCTTATATACAATTAAGTATTATTATTAAATTAATATTATAAAAACTAAGATCGTATAGCTGTACATACTATACGTACAATTTAGCACAATAGCGACATCTGTCCAAACAGAAAAGCTATTTTCAAAGCATCCCTGATAATAAGAAAACATGTTGTGTCTTAAGTTTTGGTGACATGATTTTAAAGAATAATTATATTATATTAGTCAATAATTATTATTATTACATACTTATACTTTTTGAATATAAAATTTACATTCAAATGTTAAAAAAATGTATTATTATTTTTTTATACTTACATATTTAAGTACTTTTATTAATTTGAAGCTAGATTCTTATAATAAATCTAGATTTAATATGAGCAAAAAAAATGCGAGAGTAATACAAGAATTGAAGAAAATAGTGCTATTCTTGTACATTTCTGACCTTGTCTTGCTTTGAAATTTGTAGTTCTTGTCTTTAAGACTGAGGCAAGACCAAGAAAAATACAAGACTCGTGAAACACAACAAAAGAAGGAAAGTTTGAAGATATGAAACGAATGGAAGTTGAAGAACGATTAGCCACAGAATAATCTCACTTTCAAGCGACAAAAATTATAAAAGTTTAAATGAAGTGCAGCAAAAAATGTGTAATTTAACGGACAAGAAAGTCATGTGGTATCAACATCATATTCTTTATTTTCATAAATATTTTATGAATAAAAATTAATATTAGCAATAAAAAGCTTTCAATTAATGTAATAAAAAGTACTATATTTAATAATCAATATTGACCATTCTAATATTTAGATTTATTTAATCTTAATTTGCTTTAGAAAGAAGTGTTAATGTTATTTACCTTTTGATAACGTTAACTCAATATTAGGTTTGCAAACTATAAATAGCATTTTAATCAGCTTAAAACATTAAGTCGATTTAAAGAATTTAGTGTCCCTTGAACTTGCTGACGTTGGTCTTGAATATAAGGTTTCACTTATTCACAAGAATTGCAAATGGAAAATATTTGTTATTGTTATTGTTTACATATTTTTCTAAGAAAATTTATAGTAAAAAATATGAATAATTAAAAGTTGTTTATCTTGCATTTTTTGTTTTGTTATTGTTTTCCACGTGTGGAAAATAAACAAATATATTTGTTTGTAACGAAGTATACAGATTGTCACACCCATATATTTTTTTAACATACTATACCTATTTTTAAAATGAAATACGACTCAGATCTTATTACCCATTGTTGGGTGTGCCAATTTTATTGCAGTAAATAGTGTTTACTGGAATTTATATTTCAGAAATACAGTCTGATAAATAAGTCTCGAAATAAGCAAAGAAAATTACGTGAAATTTTCTTTTAATAAAGACAAATACGAAACTTTTATGAAAATAACTTGTTTGTATTTTCTCTTTATTAAATATGCAGAAAAAGATAAATGAGCAAGAAAAGGATATAAAACATTTGAACGACGTTACAGGATGAGGATAATATACAGGAAGTTAAAAACGAAAGCGGATGTTTAAAGAAATGTCATATTTTCAATTTCGTTTTTAATGCTTTGTCATAATAACTAAAAATATTTTAGAAGATGTAATTTTCTTTACAAATATATATCTAGCTATTATATCACGGAAAAGTAACTAAATATATAAAACCTACGTACCTATAATAAAGATAAAAAATTGTAAATAAGATATTATTGAAGTTTTTATACTTTGGGTTAACAATTGCCATATTATTATATAGAAAACTGTTTTTGGTACTTTTGTTCTAAAATTGGTACTACTAAGAAATGCACCCCACTTTAAATGTCAGATTGATAACTTAAATATTTTTAAATGTAAATGCATGTAAAGGTATAAATAGGCGAGAGGTTATGTGCTGGTCACATCAGATTTTTTTGTCTGTAATTCTTTTAGGTACAGATTTCTAACCTTAGAAATAACTTTTCAAATTCGTAATCACTACAAATTCGCTTTAAGTCTGTGTTGGTATAGACTTGGCTCGCATCCTTTTAAAACAACTACGAATCACGTGAGAGAAACGTGTCCGTGGTTAACTTTAGTGGCACGTGTATTAGATTCATTCAAAACAAAAGGCGAGCAATGGCAGTGACGTCGCAATGTCACAGCATTCCAAGAAAATTGTTGCAAATAAATATTTCATCACATTCACTACTTGTTACCCATTACTCGATTTATATCTATAAAAGATCTGTAGAGTTAAGCAAGAATAAGTGCGGTTATTTCTTGAATGGGTAACTATATGGGTAACAAAATATGGTGAATGTTTGTTGCCACATGTACTAAAATACATGCGTGTAATGCTGGTCACTTTTACAATATCTTTAGATTCCGGTTATTTGGGCCATCGGTTAATTGGAGTAGCTGCTTTTTTGGCTAAATCTCAAAAAATGGAAATCAAATTAATAACTTAATATATAATTTAAAGCTTAATTAGGTCAGATTTTTACGGAGAGTGATTTTGTATTACTTATATTAGGGCAAGAACTATAGATTACTTCACAGTGAGTGAGCACCCTTCTCTCAGGTAGTAAACATTATGGTGACTGGTTTTTACGGAGGGTGATTTTAACTAAGTAGGGCAAGAATTAGAGTACTTCACAGTGAGTGAGCACCCTTTTCTCAGGTAGTAAACATTACGATGACTTGTTTTTACGGAGGGTGATTTTGAACTAAATAGGGGAAGAATTAGAGTAGTTCAATGAGTGAGCACCTTTCTCTCAGGTAGTAAACATTACGGTGACTGGTTTTTATGGAGGGTGATTTTTAACTAAGTAGGGCAAGAATTAGAGCACTTCACAGTGAGTGAGCACCCTTCTCTCAGGTAGTAAACATTACGGTGACTGGTTTTTATGGAGGGTGATTTTTAACTAAGTAGGGCAAGAATTAGAGCACTTCACAGTGAGTGAGCACCCTTCTCTCAGGTAGTAAACATTACGGTGACTGGTTTTTATGGAGGGTGATTTTTAACTAAGTAGGGCAAGAATTAGAGCACTTCACAGTGAGTGAGCACCCTTCTCACAGGTAGTAAACATTACGGTGACTGGTTTTTATGGAGGGTGATTTTTAACTAATTAGGGGAAGAATTAGAGTAGTTCACAGTGAGTGAGCACCCTTCTCTCAGGTAGTAAACATTACGGTGACTTGTTTTTACGGAGGGTGATTTTGAACTAATTATGGGAAGAATTAGAGTAGTTCACAGTGAGTGAGCACCCTTCTCTCAGGCAGTAAACATTACGGTGACTTGTTTTTACGGAGGGTGATTTTGAACTAATTATGGGAAGAATTAGAATAGTTCACAGTGAGTGAGCACCCTTCTCTCAGGTATTAAATATTACGGTGACTGGTTTTTACGGAAGGTGTTTTTGTACTAATTATATTAGGATAAAAATTAGAGTATTTAACAGTGAGTGAGCACCCTTCTCTTATGTTGTAAACATTACAGTGACTGGTTTTTAAGGAAGGTGATTTTTAACTAAGTAGGTCAAGAATTAGAGTACTTCACAGTGAGCGAGCACTCTTCTCTCAGGTAGTAAACATTGCGGTGACTGGTTTTTATGGAGGATGATTTTGTACTAATTAGGGCAAGAATTAGAGTACTTCAGTGAGTGAGCACCCTTTTTTTACGAAGGGTGATTTTGATATATTTTATATGGGTTATTATAGAAGGCAGCATCTACACTTTCAAGCTTATTCGAGTATAATTATATGTGCATGGGTACCCATCTGCTGAAGATTATTTTTTTATAAGCATTAAAAATGTATCAATAGATGAAATATATCACACGTACTAGGAATACATGCTTGTAATGTTAGTTACTTTAAAATATAACAACTATAAAATAGATTTATTTTCCACATAAAAATGATCCATATCTGTGGTGCACCCTTCACTATAGTCATAGTGCCTGGATGAAGACTCATAACCATGAATTGTTAAATTATTCTATTTATTTTATATTAAATGATTTAGATAATTTATTGTCTTGTACAATACGGTGTATTTTTTATTTACAAAAACTGTTTTCCCATGTTAAATGCCTATATGACAACACTTTTCTGACACACACGGTATATTAGAAGAAGGAAGTAAATAAAAACAATCATATACGAGATTTGAGTCAAGTTAGCATTAACATAATTAATTCCATAGATAAAGTTTTGTAAAAAAAAAGTATGAGTATAGATAATAGGTATATTCAAAACTTTTTTTGATGATGTTGCAATATGTAGGCTACAATGCCTCTATTATGCTAAGCTAAGAAGGTCGTTCGTATTGTATCAGTTCAACGATTCTTGAATCTTCGATCACAGCTGTTGAGCAATGGTGAACACTAGAACACGTACGATAGCAACCAGTAACTACTTCAAACCTGTTCTCTGATAGCAGAAAAGAAAACTGATTCTACCAAGGATAGCACACCAAAACTATTTGTTGGTCTTGTTGTAAAATAAAAAACAAATTAATATATAACAATAACTATTTATTACAGTTAGACCTTCAAACGGTAATAAAAATGATAACAATGTATGTAAATAAATAAATTAAATAAATATAGCTCACGAAATATAGCTCAGATATTGATAAAGTTTATACCGTGGAGGTATATAAAAATAACAATAAATATAAATTAATGTAATTTTTGAAATATGTATCAATAAATTTGAAAAAATATGAAATTTGTGTGACAAAAAAATAAATAAACATCACTTTAAAAATACTGAACACTGATATGAAAATGCGCCAAAAGAATTAAATGTATACTATAGAGGTACAAAAACACTTAAATGGGCAAACAGACAAAAAATTTGACCAGTGGTTATTTATTGAGAAGATAAAAAAATCTTTATTGCAATAAAAGAATAAAAAAATGTATGATTCCATTTAAAAAGAAATATGTATTTTGTCTCAAATTTTGGGATCCACTAATACAATATTTTTTTATTTAAATAAGAAAAAATACCAATAATGAGCAAGTTTATTGAAACATGTATATACGAACAACGTAATGAAAAATTTGTATTAAACTTAAACATAATTTAAAATTTAAATACCCACGCAAATGTCTTTATGAATTTGTAAAGAATTTAATTTGTATAAAGTTAAACCCCCTCCAACTGTAGAAGTCCGATAACTTATTTGAATATGCTAATTTTAATCTGATTCAAGCCTGAATTAAATTCTTGATATTTAACTTCTGTTGAGACTTTGCTCGCCCACAACACATCAAGGATTTTCTTCAAAAACCCAAGTTTATTTTGAGGACGTGAAGATAATAATTTCAAGATTAGATTAGGACAGACAATTTTCATCGATTTTACAATTCTTCTGAGAAAGAATGTCATTAAATGAGACGCGAAAACATCTCGCAAGATATCGATTTTAGATTTTAAGAATTATTTATTATTTTTCACACAAACATACCGTGGTACACTCTCTACGCTTGATATAAATCCAGCAATTAGTGATGTATTTATGAGGTCTTGCACGATTTTTCATTTTTATCTGTATTTTTTATTTTTCCTAAATTGATTTTTAATAATGAAAAAACTGCTGTTAAAATTATCCCATTTTCCCTTTGTCCTGGAACGTATCAAGGTTCTTACCCAATTTCAGTTCGTTTCAAACGTCAAATATAATGTTTTAACTTCCAAACTGACAAATTGAATGCTTCCAATCACAGACTATCCACTTTATCAAGTTTCAAACGCGCCAAACCACAATATTTGGGATCTGGCATCCACACGTGGATAACTTCACACCAGAACCTATGGACATCACAATTTTTGCGACTTTTTTAGTATTATACTTTAAAACGATATTATATATCAGAAAATGTAAATTAAAAAAATTAACATCATACAAAGCAACAATTTAGACATTTTAGGTTCGATATATACAAAAAAATGTTTACTTAATGTTTTTTGTAAGACCTCAGTGCTAAAAAAATATAGTGCGTTATTGTATTTATTTATTATTGCAATAGGTTTTCCAATGTAATTTTATGTATCAAAATAAAAATAATAATTTTATCAGTTGTCTACAAAAATTTAAGATTACAAATTATTGTAGCGAACCGAGGGTCGCGGCGCGGGCGGCGGCGCGGGCGGCGACCGCTAGCGAGCAAGTTAGAACACGTCCGTTCGCTTCCCATTGTTCTGATTTTCAAGGAATCAAAGAATCTTCTAGAATGATGTATTTTAATATAAATACCCCGACCAAAAGATCGCGAGGACAGTCTTGTATCGATACGTGTAGTGAACAGATGGTGAAATAAATAAAAAGATAGTGATATAAATAAAGAGTTATATAAATATTGTTGAAATAAATATTGCGTAGTTCTAATTGTTTAAATAAATTATCTTAGTGTTTAAGTCTTTAGTAATAATAATTAGTTCTAAAATTAGTGTTTATATTTGTTAATTCTTAGTGTTAGTTATTTTTCATTATTCTTTATAATTCATATTTCTTTAATTAAACTTAGTTATATAAATATTAGTGTTTTAATCAATTTTACACTTCACCTAAATAAATAAAACGTTACAATTGGTGTCAGGTGTGAGGGTTATTAAAAATTGTGAAGTGTAAATAAAAATAAATAAAATGGCTACTAAACAAGTAAAATTAAGTGATTTAAAAGTGGCTGATCTCAAGAGGGAGCTGGAAGAACGAGAGTTGGAGACTTCGGGAACCAAGTCTGTTCTACAACATCGTCTACGGCAAGCTCTTATAGAAGCTGGTGAAAATCCTAATGACTTTTTATTCGAAATTGATGATTTTGGTAGAAAATTAGAGGAAATTTCTAAAAAATCTGAAGAAAATTCTCGAACTTTAGAAGAAAAAATGATGGAAAATTCTAGAACTTTAGAAGAAAAAATGATGGAAAATTCTAGAACATTGAAAGAAGAATTAATAGAAAATTCTATAAGTTTAGAACAAAAATTGGAAGAAAAATTAACTGAAAATTCTAGAACTTTAGAAGAGAAAGTAACAGAAAATTCTAGAATATTGAAAGAAGAGTTAATGGAAAATTCTAGAACTTTGGAAGAGAAACTAAACGAACAATTTAAAGAACAATTGAAAGAAAGTTCTGGAATATTAGAAGAAAGAATAGAAACTTATGAGAAGAAACTTGAAGAGTTACAGCAAAATTTCTCCAAAATTACGTCACCAGTGGTTTCAAATCCTGATTTAGCTAAAACGGATGAAACTCAGGAAAAGAAACCAGAAAGTAGTTCTAGACTCCATATAAAAACACCAGAATTTGACGGCAAGACTTCGTGGCCGAATTATGCAAAACAGTTTGAAGCTGCTGCCAAAGCGAATGGCTGGACTTCCAAAGAAAAAGCTACAGCGCTGACAGTTTCACTGCGTGGAGAAGCCATCGATATCCTACAGACGCTAAAAGAGGATGAACAGGAAGACTACGAACAACTTGTTAAGCGATTGGATATGCGATATGGCAATGCGCATTTGGAGCAGGTGTACCAGACGCAATTGAGGAACCGGTATCAAAATTCTAAAGAGAACTTGCAAGAATTTGAAGCTGACATAGCTCGCCTGGTTCGTCTTGCACATCCTACAGCCCCTGACAGTGTTTTGGAATGCCTAGCCACTCAAGCATTTATCTATGGGGTCCGTGACAGTGAAACTCAACAAGCACTGCGATTGGCTCGACCAAAAACTCTGGTTGATGCACTTTCATATGCCTTAGATCATGAAGCTGCAAAACAAGCTTCACGCAACCAATCGCGAGTGCGAAATATCGATGCTGAGAGGTCCGAAGACACCGAAGATCTAGAAGACAAGATAAGACGAATTACGTCTGAAATTAATGCTGCTGGAAGAAAGAAACTCCGCTGTTGGAATTGCGGTGAATTAGGTCACCCGCAAAGGCTCTGCAGAAAACAGCAGAAGAAAGCAGAACCAAGAAAAGATGAAAAGAAGTCGGGAAACTAAGTCGGGTTGATGCGAAGGGGCAATCGTCGACCCGTAATCCAGTAGCCCCAGAATCCATTAGTTATGTCGCATCCCTACATCATCAAGCTAATAGCGTCTATGTAGACGGCTCTATCGACAGCAGACCGCTTAAAATGTTGCTGGATACGGGTGCGACAAAAACAATAATCAGACCCGACTTAGCAAGAAAACTGAGCAGAAAACATCTACTTCCAACAAAGTGGCAAATACGAACAGCCACAGGAGAACAATCTTCCGCATCTGGAGAAATAGATTTGAGCATCGCTGTTGGAAAAACTTACATTAAACATCGTGTGCTGGTAGCTGACGTAGAAGATGAATTCATCCTCGGCATGGACATTATGAAAAAGCATGGATTTAAACTTGACCTGAAGAATGGAGTGATGATGGTCAATGATGAAGAACTAGTATTAAATCCACGAGACGACAATGCCATGCGAGTATTGATAACGGAAGATGTAACCCTCCCAGAACGGAGTGAATCAATCGTGGAAGCACAGTTAGAGGGTAGCTTCTGTGAGGGAAACATTGTAATGCTCCAGCCGAAAAACGATGATGCCAAAACTGGGACTGGAATTGTAATTGGAAAAGCCTTGCTCAAATCGGACAAGATAATCCCAGTTCGAGTAATGAACATAAATTTTTATCCCGTTATACTGAAAAAAGGGACCGTAGTAGGTGAATGTTCAGCGGTATCATCAATTATTCGAACTGTAAAGGCCAAAGACAACACATCCTGTGAAGTTCCAGATATACTAATCAAGGAGCTGTCATCATCGTTCCAGGATTTGACCGCCGACCAGAAAACCAAGGCTAAGGGTTTAATTGGCAACTTTCAAGATGTGTTCCAATTGGACAAGAAGGACAAAGGAAGAACCAATGTAGTCCATCATAAAATAGACACCGGAGACGCAAGACCCATCCGCCAAACAGCAAGAAGATTACCACTGGCGAAGCGGGAAGAAGCAGAAGAAATTATTAAAGACATGAGGACGGAAGGTGTGATTGAACCTTCAAGCAGTCCATGGGCTTCACCAGTGGTGTTAGTAAAGAAGAAGGATGGTTCTACAAGATTTTGCGTCGATTATCGTCTACTTAACAACGTGACGAAGAAGGATAGCTACCCGCTACCCCGAATAGACGATACACTGGACACATTGGCAGGATCAAAGATTTTCTCTACTCTTGATTTAAAGAGCGGATACTGGCAAGTGGATTTAGATCCAAAAGACAAAGAAAAGACAGCTTTTACCATCGGTACCGGTCTGTGGCAATTTAATGTTATGCCATTTGGGCTCTGCAATGCCCCTGCAACATTTGAACGACTTATGGAAACCGTGTTAGCTGGACTGTCGTGGAAAACATGTTTGGTTTACCTAGACGATATCATTGTGGTAGGAAAAACGTTCGAGGACCACATGAAGAACTTGGAAGAGGTTTTCCAAAGATTGAGGAAGGCTAACCTGAAACTCAGTCCAAAGAAGTGTCACTTATTTCAAAAAGAAGTTCATTATCTTGGACACGTAGTTTCTGGTAAGGGCATTGCAGTTGACCCAGAGAAAATAAGGGCTGTGAGTGACTGGCCAGTACCGAGAGATAAACATGAATTGAGAAGTTTCCTTGGTCTCTGTACATATTACCGACGCTATGTACCTGGATTTGCCAACATAGCGAAGCCATTGACAAGGCTTACTGAAGAAGGCAGAAAATTTATCTGGGAGATGGACTGTCAAGCTGCGTTTAAACAACTTAAATATTCCTTGACAAGCGCACCTGTCCTAAGTTATCCTTTACCAGAAGGAGAATTCGTTCTAGATACAGATGCCAGCAACGTTGGAATTGGTGGCGTTCTTTCCCAGATACAAGACGGACAAGAGAAGGTTATTGCCTATTTTAGTAAGACCTTGTCAAAACCAGAGAGGAATTATTGCGTCACCAGAAAAGAACTTTTGGCAGTCGTGAAATCCGTGGAGCACTTCTACAAATATTTGTACGGTAGAAGATTTCTTATAAGAACTGACCACGCTGCTCTCAAATGGCTGCTACAATTTAAGAATCCTGAAGGTCAGGCAGCTAGATGGATTGAAAGATTGCAAGAATATAACTTCGTTATTGAGCATCGAGCAGGTACAAGCCATCGTAATGCTGACGCATTATCAAGAAGACCTTGCCAGGACGAATGCAAGCATTGCAGTCGTCTAGAAGAAAAACTCTCTACCATCGCCAGAACAACAGTAGTGAATGATAGTTGGCAAACGGAAGACCTTCGCAAGGACCAAGAGAATGACTCGGACTTGAAAATAATACGAGATTGGAAACGTGGCGATAGCAAACCAGTTTGGGAAGATGTTGCACGACACTCACAAAGTGTAAAATCTTACTGGGCGCAGTGGGACTCTATTGTGGTTGAAGAGGGCCTCCTGAAACGTGTCATAGAGAATACTGAAGGTACTGTGAGTAGGACCCAGCTGATAATTCCTAGGAATAGAGTACCGGAAGTATTGGAGGAGATCCACGACGGATCTGGACATTTTGGAGTGAATAAAACCCTTGAGAGAGTGCGCCAACGATTTTACTGGGTAAATTGCAAAGAAGATGTTAAAGAGTGGTGCAAGAAATGTGTGGTCTGCGCGGGAAGTAACGGGCCACATAGGAAAAGAAGAGCTCCAATGCGCCAATATAACGTTGGAAGTCCCTTTGAACGCATTGCGATTGACGTGGCCGGACCATTCCCAGAAACGGACGAGGGAAATAAATACATAGTGGTAGTAATGGACTACTTCACTAAGTGGGTTGAGGCCTACCCATTACCCAACCAGGAAGCCGTAACGGTCGCTGAAGTTTTGGTTAAAGAATGCATCTGCCGATTTGGAGTACCGCGAGAGATACATTCCGACCAAGGAAGGAATTTCGAGTCCGCTCTGTTCCAAAATATCTGTAAGATATTAGGAATAAAGAAAACCAGAACTACTGCATTACACCCGCAGTCTGATGGCATGGTTGAACGGATGAATAGAACAATAAATCGGTATTTGTCAAAGGTAGTCTCTAACCATCAACGAGACTGGGACCGACATCTTCATCTGTTCTTGTTGGCTTACCGTTCATCAGTGCATGAGACAACAGGGCAGACACCATCTAACATCTTATTCGGGCGGGAGTTGCGCTTACCATGCGACCTGGTATTTGGCAGTAAACCCGGTGAAGATCTAGCCGGGGAGGACTATGTAACGGACTTACGGAGAAGGATGAATGACATCCATGAACAAGTCCGCACAAACATTCAAGGTGCCAGCGATCGGATGAAGGACCAGTATGACGTCAAGGCTGAAAAAGGTGGTTTTCAACCTGGGAATTTGGTGTGGCTTTACAATCCACAAAGACGACGTGGCTTATCACCGAAGCTGCAAAAGAATTGGGAAGGTCCCTACGAGATCGTAAAAAGAATAAATGATGTGGTCTACAGAATTAGGAAAACACCTAATGGAAAGCCGAGAGTAGTCCACTTCAATCGGTTAGCCCCTTTTGCTGGTGATAATTTTGACGATCATCGTGGAGCGACGGTTCGCCGGGTTATAGCTGAGGAACCCACATTTGATGACTTTATGGAAAGCCATTCCACTGGTCACAAAGCACGGTATGGCGTGACACGAGAAGAACAACGAGATCTGTTCACCGTGTCCCCAGAATATTCCCTCGCTCACTGTGTAGCGAAAGACATTAAAATGTCCCGCGGCATCGCTTCAGTTTTTAAAAGAAAATTTGGACGAGTACAAGAACTGGCCAACCAACGTCCAACTGTCGGGGAAACGCTACAACTGAAGGATGATAACGTAGAACACAAGCGGTACATTTACTATCTCGTTACGAAACAATACTCACATCAGAAGCCGTCATACCGCAATTTATGGGACTCGCTGTGCGACATGAAGGACCATCTGTTGGAAAACGACATCATGAAACTGGCAGTACCGAAGATAGGCTGTGGACTAGATGGTTTGGATTGGAGGATTGTTAGAAGCATGTTAGAAACGGTCTTCCGCTTTACCGGAGTGGAAATTCTAGTCTGCAGCTTCAACTCTACCGGCCAAGAAGAGCTCAAACGGACCGTCGACTGTTACTTCTTCAAGACTTCCAGATGCACCAAGGGTGATGCATGCAGATTTCGTCATAACGAACTGTTCCGGGACGAAACAGTCTTAAGGAGGGGGCAATGTAGCGAACCGAGGGTCGCGGCGCGGGCGGCGGCGCGGGCGGCGACCGCTAGCGAGCAAGTTAGAACACGTCCGTTCGCTTCCCATTGTTCTGATTTTCAAGGAATCAAAGAATCTTCTAGAATGATGTATTTTAATATAAATACCCCGACCAAAAGATCGCGAGGACAGTCTTGTATCGATACGTGTAGTGAACAGATGGTGAAATAAATAAAAAGATAGTGATATAAATAAAGAGTTATATAAATATTGTTGAAATAAATATTGCGTAGTTCTAATTGTTTAAATAAATTATCTTAGTGTTTAAGTCTTTAGTAATAATAATTAGTTCTAAAATTAGTGTTTATATTTGTTAATTCTTAGTGTTAGTTATTTTTCATTATTCTTTATAATTCATATTTCTTTAATTAAACTTAGTTATATAAATATTAGTGTTTTAATCAATTTTACACTTCACCTAAATAAATAAAACGTTACATTATCATACAATGAAAACAAAAGAGAAAATGTGGTTTATTGCCCCTTAGGAAATAAATTATGTAATAAGTTGTACTATTTTACACTTTAACAATAAAAAAAAAATATTCTCTTGTTTAATGTTTGTACAAAACAAATGAATAATTATGAAATAAACAAATGATCAAAAATTTCATCCCACTTGTATACACTATTACACATTCATTTGTCTTCAATGTTAACACGACCAGACTTTCACTTGTTTATCTAACGTTCAATTCTTTGTTACAGCCAGTCATTTGTTCCAGATGCAACTGCACTAATAAACAAGTTATGGAAATTACGTATGAATTAAAAACACGGAAATATTAATTATAGAAATGAATTTTATATTTTCGCAAATATACGTGTTATATAACATCTCAGACTAGGATGCATTTTCTAATAAGATTTCTAAATCATTACAAATTAATATAACTAGTTGATGTCATAATTTTGTCATACATGTATTACCATTTTTTACTAATGTTCCACATTTCCAAATTAAATATTTACCAATCATATAATAAGGGAGTTTTTGTAATCGTACCAATTTTGACGTTTCGACATTTTAACAGATGTTTACGAATTACAGTTATTTCCATTATAAATTTAATAAAACCAAATGTATTAAAAAATATGCTACGCTCTTACAATCTACAACAAGACGTTTTGAAATAATATACAGGGTGACCAAATAAACTAAGCATGGATATCTCGAAAACTATAAGAGATATAAAGCCGGTTAAATTAAACAAAAATTGCCTCATGTGGGGGTCATTTTATACATGTTTTTGTTTTTTCCAAAAAATGCATAGGTGACTAGATATAAATAAAGGTATAATTTTTTCAATTTTCGTTTTTTGCTTATAACTTTTTTATTTGAATACAAAAAATATTTTAACTTGTACATTATTAAGGCACTTTTTAACGACGAATTCACTGCAGTACTCAAATTTGTTATAACTAATACCGTTTTCGAAACATTGATACTAACTTTCAATTTTCATATGAGCCTCAAAGTAGTCTGTGAAACCGTTAGTTTCTTTTCTCTTTTCGATGATATAAAATACAAGCAAAGACCAAATATATACTTTAATCAATAATGATTAATAAAAATCGGTCAAACGGAAGTTACAATTTCTCTTGACATTTCTAGGGAATATTTCAGAAAACATTTCGAAAAATTTGAAGAAAGTTGCTATAAAATATGCAAGTAACAACCTTTATTTAAAAATTAATGACATTTTTATAGTATAAAAGATATATGTACACGTGTATATAATACCGGCAACTAAAGTTGAGCTGTGCGGCACAGGTTGTTTCGTTTGACATGACGCATCTTCGTTGCTTATTCGACGAGAAAGTACTTTTAATTATTATTATTTAATTATAATAAATTACGCTTAGGAACACTGCATAATATATTTTCTATACTACACATATTGAAAATAAGATTTTCCTGCGTGTGCGTGCGCAAGAAAGTAGACATTTGCCAGTTCAGACCTACAAAATCTCACTATTCCCTAGGGAGGAAAAATACAGTTCGTATGCGGACTAACAGATGGCGCTTAATGCGCTAGAAATAATTACCAGAATAAAATACATCAACATATTTTTAAAATATTGTAAGTTTAGATAATTTTGATACTTTATATTCGAGGTATTTTTATTATATATTTTGTAAATAATAGAACAGAATTGCTAACCTCATTTATATGTGAAAATAAAATGTTTGTTTTTTGTTCTTATTCTATTTCTAATGTTCGTAATCAATTTCACATATTTCATTGGGGTTAAGTTAAAAGTCAAATTATTCAGTGTTCGTAATATGTTTACATTATTTTATTATGTTGTTTTGTTGTGTAGGATAAAATAGTGTGTGCTACATGGGAGTAAAGTTGTTTTCTGGTCCTCAAGAAGTATCCTTCGGATCAGAAAAGAACAACTTTCCTACCAAGCAGCACAAGTAATTATTTTCAACTCCTGTAACAAATTTATCTACATTACTTTAATTTTTTTAATTAAATAGTAGCCAAATTTCAGGACAGTGAAATATAGTATATAATTCACTCTTCTCGGCCAATCACATAACCAGAAATCAATTATTCACGTTTATTTTTAATTCCTAGGGCAGTCTAAAAGCTGACAGCTGTAATTATTTGTTATTGTGTATTTTTATGTTGTTATTTTCCAAAATATTTATGCATTTTTCCGAATTTACAGGAGTAGAAAAAGTATAGCATTATATTTGGGATTATGGTCATTATTCACTATGATTGGCATAAATCACATACGGCTCGTGATGAAAATTTCATCTTCGCATGACTATAATAATCCCGTTTAGAATAATTTACTATTATTTCTTTTTTTATTATGGAAATGTGACAATCAGTATACGCAAAATGTTATTTTTTATATATACTACTGTTAATTTCCTATTTTCAACATTATTTTTTTTATGCGTGATATAAGTTCATTCAATATTTCCTACCCTTAATTAAGTTTAAAAAATACACCTGTATACGGAATTCGTTTTGTAATATCCGTTTGGTAATAAATATATCAAGGATTTTTACTTGAATTTGCAATAAATTAACAATGAATTATTGCAAATATCCATACATAATTAATATAACTATTAAAAAGTAAAATTCTTTGCATTATAATTTTCTCTCATAAAATAATTGTTATAATTTTTCAAGTACATGTTATGTGCATACCATTAAGATTTCACTTGTTAGTATCTTGTTTTACTTTCATTTTTATTGCACTAGTTGTCTATTATACTCAATGATATTTGATATCATCATTAGAGATTATGAACAACAATGTAGGAAGTATACTAAAAAGATAACAATATTGTGATCTAAATAAAGATGTATTGTTATTCAACAACAATAGTTTAATTCGTTCAACTCAAAAGCAAAACACTATTGTTATCAAAACTAACACTCTAATCAAATTACTATCAAATGTGACACACTTTTTCTCTTTCAAACTTATGTATTTTGTTCTGGTCTATAAACTATTTAATTTAGGCTAATCTGAGTTAAATTTGAATTAAATGAAAGGAATCACCTTGAAACTAACAATAATTTAATTCAGATTCACTATTTATTCAGTAAAAGTAAATATAACTTGAAATATTTTAAGCAAATGTCATAATCACGACACACTGCTACTTAACCTATATATACTGTAAATAACTTTTAAATAAAACTCACCTAGAGTTACTAATTTCCAATTCCATGGCACGAATATCACTTATACTTAATTAACACCTGTATTTTACCGCTTACAAATATGTTATGCTTAATACCTGTCCATTATTATAACAAACAGCAATTGTCATTGAAAATAAACAATGAAATCAGTCAACAATGCAGAGATAACTCAGATGCAAGATCCACGCACGACAACATTTGAAAACCGACTGACAGAAACAGATACCAGACGAAACCAGTGCCTGTGGTGGCGAGCGGAACTAATAAGCAGCACGTGCAGGTTACGTAACTCGTTTGTTTTTCTTTTTGGGAGGGAAAAAACAAAAGTTGTTTGGATGCGGCATTGCAAATTCAAATATTTATCATTTATTTTTTAATGCAAACGAAACAAATTTCGTAAAATACGCAAAACAATTAATGTTTTATTTGAACTTAAATAAAATTAGGTCATGTATTTTTAGAGGGAAAGATAAAAACAAAAGTGTTATATGCACCAATTTGAAGTATTATTCTCAAATTTTTAAAATAAATCATAGAACATATTATTAAATCCTTTATAGAATTATTATTTAATACGTTTTAATCTAAATTATTCATTTTGTTCCGTAAAATTTAATACCTACTTATGCCTTTTAAGGTATGAATACTTACAAAAAAAAATAAGTAAACCTTTTTTTGTTTAAATCGAACCTACAATGTCTAATTTGTTGTTCTATATGATGTAATTCTTTTTATTTACATTTTATGTTAGAAAATATCGTTTTAAAGTATCATATTAAAAAAAGTCGCAAAAATTGTGACGTCCGTAGGTTCTGGTGTGAAGTCATTCACGTATGAATGCCAGATCCCAAATACTGTGGTCTTGCGCATTTTAAAGTTGGTTTATTAAAATTCTATAAATTACATATTTAAATTTTTATCCAATAATAAACAAATATACTTTTATAAAATTATATTTCATAACTTTTGTACTTTGTTCTTAATTCTATACGCAATGGAAATATTTTTAAACAAGTAAAATATTTAATTAAAAATATTTAAAAATTACTTACATATCTTATATTTTATTTGTAGTACTCTAGGTGGGGGTCTAATATAAGTCATCTGTAAAAAATAAATAAAAAGTTAATATGAATTCAAATAAAAAATTGTAAATAAATAAATAAATATTGTGGTATATTATTATACGAGTTTTATAAGATGGAACATTGTTACACGAATGCAACAATACTTCGTATAAAACGAGTATAATATACAATTTTTTATACTTTGCGTCATTTATTTTATAAAAACTCAAAAATTTAAATTACAAAATTTTTGTAAGTGTAATATGGGAACTTATGTAAAATATGGTAACCCTGTTGAATGAAGTTGGACAGTTATAACTGTTATAATTATTCATGTATAATATTGTGAAAACTAAAAATTCAAATCTATACGTTGACTTACGAAATTTTAAAATTCCTTTAAAGTTTATTTGGTTTCCTAATGTATAAGAATTCCAAATTGTATTAAAAAACATTTAAAAATATTTGTGGTTATTAATTTGACATTTACCGTGGGTTGCAATAATTAGAAGTACCAATTTTACAACACAAAAATTACCAAAAACAGTTTAACAATATCCGATATTATTAAACCGCTTTCAACATAACAATAGAGCAATTGTTAACGCAAAGTATTGAAAAATAATAATAAAATCGTTGTCCTGAAAAATGTTTGTTGGATTTTAAGAAATAATATAAATGATGTATTTTAATATCTATAATTTTAAATTACAGATATTAAAATGAAAGAATTTGTATTGGATGTGAAAGTAAACTGATTGGTGTTAATTTCTGTTGAATGTTTATTAGCTTTATATAGTTTACTAATTAGCTTAACATCAATCTATTTCATTACAAAAGTAAAAGATATTTACAGTATGGTGTACAATTAAAAATATACAGAACTATCAGAATCTTAACCGAATTTCAGGTGACAACAGAATCCAATGAACGTGAGTCGGTCTCTAACGCAGTGATCATCACAGATACTTATTAAATCTGGCCACGTACTTATAAAATACCTATAACGAACTAAAAAAATAATATGGCTTACATTAACTTAACTGTAAACTGTACAATATTTCCTAACCTTAAATATACACATCTTAGAAATGCTCCTTTTCATCAACAAATAAAACAATTTCAACATCAAAACATAACCTTAATTTCACCTGTTAACGATTTTAAGATTCAAATAAAATTTTGTGGCTAATTTGGAACAAACATTTTTCACATAAACATAAACTCACTTTCAATCGTAGTTCTTTGGCTTCAACAATTGAAAACTGATAATTAAATCTTAAAAAGGAACGTTCTGAACACAATTATTGTTGTATAATAATATGTTGTAGTCTTTAATAACTCATTTTATATTATTATTAAATGGACTGTGCAATTATTCTGAGCTTTACAACAAATTTAACGTCACATTTGAGGTTATAGAATACCGGAAGGAAATACTTTTAAAAGTCAGTGCGCATGTCAAGGGTTTCCATTTACTTTAATTTTAATTTATTTATGTTTTCTATGAGAATATTTTTAGAACCATTTATATTTTTAAAAAGTTATAATATGTAATTTTTTTGAGTACATTCTACGGAACTTATCCCATTAATCAAATTTCTATGCGTCGAATATTTATTCACTGTTCCCATGTCGTCGAATTTTACCCCACTACTTTTTCCTATTCTGTCGAATTTTATTCCAACAATCAGCTGGTGAAATAATAACCAATCCAAAGCCTAATAATTACCAGTTATTTACAAATCTTACTCTACGGGTCGATACTATTATTTTGGAATTTACGATTATCTGTATTGTTATCAAAATAAAATTTTAGAATTATAAATATAATCTTTATACAGATTTTAAGAAAACGGTAAAAGAATACTTAAAAGCAACACAACTATTATAGTAATCAGTACGAAATATACACTGATCTCATAGAAAGGTAAATAAATAAATAGATTCAAATTTTTAATGAGTTGTAATGCTGTAGTTGTATTTCTAAATATATTCTTAAAACATCAAAAATTTAAAACAGGTTAAGCAAATCTGCGATAATAATCAAAATAGCTGACATCTGGTGAGGAAATTTCATACTTCCCATTACAATAGATACTAGTGCCACCTATAGTCCAAATTTTCGCGGCCCCTCAACAAAATTCCAATAAATTTTAACCTTTTTGCTGTTTCATTTTTGATAAACAGTTATATCTGAAAGCTTATTACCCGGTTTTGTAAAGATGTACAGATTTTCTGTAAGCTACAGACGTAATCAAAATTGCCATTTGGATTGTAAGCGTTACAGGTTTTACAGATTTGCTTACAGATCTTACAGATGTGAATAAAATCGACCCATTAAATCATTATTCTTTTGTAAATATTAAGGTATAAAATATTCAGTGATATTATCACATGGCTAAGACAAAAATTAAAAAGTAAGGGATAGTATTAGAGAGAAAATTCGACGAATTGGGTATGTTTACTGTCTGGGATTTGTTCGCATGAATAATACGATTTTTTATTTAAAAGCAAATGGAATACTCCTTTTAGTACGGAGAAAACATACCAGTGATAGAATCATTCGTATTATTTGGCATTTTAATAAATCACTGATACTGCGCTTACACTACTCTACCCGTAAGTCTAAATTTGTTATAAACCCCCCATTTCGCACAGTTCACACAAATATACATATGTACACGCTCAACAATCTACTTCTTCATCATATTGGGATCGGGAGATTGGCCTACCGTGGTGATACCCGTCACCGGGTTGCTTCCTTCGGGTGGCATGGGGAAGGGAAACCTTCCTCTTGCGCTGTGCGCCATCAAGTCCTTGTAGAGCTGCAGCTGGTCCACCGAGGGCACCGGCGGGAACATGGGCGGCGCTGCGCTGGGCGAGTACAGCCCTTGCGAACACAGCGCCGAGTAGTAAAGAGGGTCTAGCATCGGCAGAAACGCTGGATTCTTCGACGCCGCTGCAGCCGCGAGGGATATATACCCCGGGAGAAGAGGATTCCCAGGGCCTTGCATATACTGGTTACTCATTGGCGGTTGAGGCGGTTTAGAAAGATCGACTTTGGGTATTAACTCGGGGTTTCGACCGTTTGTGTTTCCGTGCGGTGAAGGAATGACCAACTGCGCACCGTTTTTAGACTGCGGGGGTAGATGATGTGGAGGGTAGCTGCCATTTTGTACGAAACTTCCTGAACGGGATCGTTTTTGAGGCGGGCGAGGCATTTGAGATATTTTCGGGATTGGTTTAGGGGGAGGTTTACTGTTTGCTCCGCTGACTAACGTTATTTCTAAGTTGGAACCTACTCGCGCGTCTAACAACGGATTCTTTAAGAAGGGTTTAACTGAGAGATCTTTAACTTGTTGAGGTGAATGTGCGGGAGGTATTCTCGAGTGAGGGATGTTAGGAACCCTCATAATTTCTACGATGGGTTTTTGTGGACTTTTAACTGTTAAGTCTAAGACTTCGCCTCCAGATGGCCGCACGGGACTCCGCATGAGATGCCTCGGGGCTGCAGGAGTATGAGGTGGCGGCATGAATGGGTCTTTAGGGTTTCCGTATACAGTACGTTCCGAGTAACTATAAATAGATCTAGATTGCACGACTTTAGGAGGAATTGCACCATTTATAATCGGTTTGACAACCGCTTGAGGTTGTGACGGTTGTGGTGATTGTGCTGGAGGGTATTTTGCACCCACTATTCGCACATCGACTGCGGGAGGCCGTTTTTGTACTTCCAGTCCTGGAAGGGATCTGGACCCATAGATGACGGCTTTTTTCGGGGATTGAGATCGTTGGAGTGGCGGAGGCATTCGACGACTGTCTGACGTGACAGTAATGGACAAATTGCCTATTTCTTTATGCGGAAGCGAGTGTTGTATGACACTCGGTCGTCCGTCTCTCGCAGGTTCTGGATATCCAGTAATAGCTGTGACTTCTAACCCGCCTTCTTTTAATATATCTAGTTTTCGTTTCTTGACGTCGTATATCATGTTGGTGGATAAGCTACTGGGTTCCGGTTCAGGGTCTAGATCGATAATTTCTGGCGTTTTTGGCTTGTAGGGGATCTCAATGGGTTCGTCGTCATCTTCCGTCCGCGTTTGGCTGACGCTGGCCTCGTGGTTCATGACGGGAATGTTCTCTTTGCCCTCGAGCGGCGAGACGGATTTCTCTGGCAGGGTCTTCTCGACGACGGGCGCGACGGCGGAAGTGACTGGCACGTTGGAGGAGTTCTTCTCGGGCAGACTGCTGGAGAAGTTGGGCTTCTCTGTGGGGGTGGTGGGGGTGGTCGGGGTTGTTGGTTTGTCTCGTTGTTGGGAGGTGTCGCGCATGCGCTCTGGTTTCACCCGAACGCTGCGCAGTGATGACGTTTTGCCTTCTGGTTTTGTTTTCTCAGGTACGCTAAATTCCTGTAAAAATAAATTTAAACGTCAAAATAACTGCAAACTATCTCTTTAAATAAGAGTCAAACTATAACCTGAACACTCAGATTCACAAAAATTATTAGCTAGTAATCTGGATTAGTGTTAACATCATGAAATTTCAAACTAACTCCAGTTCCAGTTTATAAAAAGAATTAAGTATATTATTTAGTTACAAGTATAACTCTACTAGTTTCGTAAAATTAGCAATATTTGTAGATGATTATCATCATTTCTAAATGATACAGAGGAAGATTTGTGGTGATATTTGATAATCTACAAGTAAAATACTTTGATTACGCATGCGCAAAGCATTCATTGAAGTATGGTTGTAATCTTTAAGTAACCGTAGTCCTGGACTACGTTCGAAAATTAACTCTTAGTCAACTCTACACGTTCGAAAATTCTAGAGTTCACTCCATTTTCACTCTTACTTGCGTTCGATAATTCAAATTACTCTACTCGGAGTACGATTTACTCGACATGCGCACAAACTAAATTTATACGTGTTGTGTTCAATCAGTTCAATCTGTCATTTTTTTTAATAGGTTAGTTTTTAGTTTTATCTAAAGATGAATTGATTCTATTCTGTTGTGAATCATGAAAAATACCCACAAAAAAAATCTCCCAATAAAGTAACCCGTAAATATCTTAATAAATGAAAAACAACAGAAGAACAAAAATACATGATTTGGGGTGGTATTTAATTAACAATATTCTGCTCATTGCATCAGCAATAAAGAATAACATACTTTTGTCCTCCATTTTCGACATTTCGAAAATATACTCTAACCTCGGTGTTAATTTTCGAACGTAGCCCAGAACTTTTAAGGAACCTTCTTTATCTTGCCGGTAAAATTGGCATTCTTTTGCGATAACGCGTAATCATTCCAAATTTCAAGTTAGAGTGTTTATCACATCCTCTTAGATCCCTGATTGTCTTAAATCCACTTAAAAAGACATTTGAGTTGACAGGTTTTTGACATTTCTTCAATAAATTTTGTTTATTACAATATTAAACTTTGCTAGACATTATAAATATAAAATAAAACGTAATTAATATGACTTACTTTTGTATGTTTTAAAACAGCACTTAAAATGAAAATAAATATGTCTTGTTTTTAAATAATGACCAAAACAAAAGTAATTATTTGGTTGCTAAGAAGAAATTCAATAGATAATTGTTGCATAAACAATGAATAACCCCGGTTTGTTTGTCCCGAGTTATAAATAGACTCACTCTAATGTCCGCTGTGGGTGTAGTAGGCGCGGCGTGGGGCAGGGACGTGGTGGGCACGGGCGTGCTGTGTCCGCTGTTGGACCTCTCCTCGCTGGTCTCCGCGTCGCTGAAGCTGGACGTCTTGCTCTTCAGCCGCCGACGCTCGGACACCGGCAGCGGCTTGTACTCCTCGCCCTTGATATGTCTCTCGTACGCCAGCAGCAACCTGCAACAAGGCGGGAAACTAACGTGCCAGGGTGCGTTCAAGCAAGATCCTACCGCTCGTAGTGCCGCCGCATGATGGTGGCAGCACTGGTGCTGTTGTGGTGACCGCCAAGCTCGTCGAAGATAGGCTTCCACATGCGGTTGGCTGTGCAGCTGTCATACCCGCCTTGTTTTTGTACTTTGGAGAAAAACGCGAATAGGTCGACTGGAACAAAATACACGGGTCATTGCACATGCGCCTCAAATTTATTTTAGGTTTAAGTATTTTGTATTGTTTTTCAAATTAAATAAATTGAATTGCTAAATAGATATTTTTAAATATTCTAATAATTGTCTCTATACAATTAAAATATAAATGGCAATAACTATTTATAAAAGAAAGTAAAGCATTATTTAGGAACCTAACGTAATCCAAACGAAACAAACCTAACCTTACCAAACCTAACTTAACATAACCTAAAGTAATCAACAGTGAAAAAAATAAATTGAAACTATAGTTATTTGGATATAAAGGAACTAAAGTATAATTTCTTATTACGCATATGGAAAAATAAATCATGTGTATAATAAAAAATACTTTAGTCCTTAGATATACATTATATTTTTTCCGAAATCGTTAAATTATTAATTAATGACATAAATAAATAGAATTGTGTGTTTGTAAAACGTCAGCTAGCTATTGAGACAGGGATGACTGTGATAACAAACATACTGTCAAAGTGTCAAATATTTCTATATAATGTGCATTTATGTTTACACCTGCTTAGACGTCTGTATGAAATCAGATAAATTATTATCAAAGTTAAATAATAAAGAATGTTATTTTAGGTAGTGTCAAAATAAACTGTAAAAATACAATATTATTAAAATATAGTATAATTCAGTTTGACATATGAGTCTGTAAAGTTAAATTGTAACATAGGACTCTGTAAAGTTTTACTTAAGCTACTAATTTGGCTAACTTCTCGGAGTAATATCGTGTACTTTAGTATCAATTTCGAAAAAAATTATTTTAATAATTTTGCTCTATACAATTAATGAACAAATATTATATATGCATGTTACCTGACGTAACCTAAACTAACCTAACCTAACTTACCCTAACCGAAACTAAACAATAGTAAAAGAAATAAAAAAACAAAAGCTTTTATTTCGCCAAATTAACAAACTTTGCAATATAAATTCATAGTATTTATAATAAATATCATAAATGCATCTATTATTTATATACATACATATATACATGATATACTGATAACGAATAAAAAAAAATTAATAAAATTCGCAAAATTAAGGGTGGTTTACATAAACATTTTTAGTGCCACTGGTTTTGTACGTGTTTTTTATATTTTATTTAAATATTCACAACACAAACAATAGTTAATCTGATAAATGTCTGATTTTAATATTCAATTATTTTTTATTATAAACTACTAACTGAAACCAGTGGCACTAAAAATATTGACTTCAGCAAATAATTTTGTATGTTGTAGTATTGAATTGTTAATTATTTTATTATCTTTATTACATTTGATAAAACTACATTGAAATTCTTTCTATAAACAAAGCTATCACACTCAAAATTTGAGTAAAACGCAAAAAACATCTGTTACGGATAATTGCAAAAATTTTCAAATTTTAAAATTTCATTGAATTGGAATTTGTTGTACACGTACACATATATTCGACCAGAGCGGTACGAAATACACACAGTCCATGTGAACCGAAAATGTAAACAGAAAAAACGGTTATTTTTCCAAAACGAATACTAAAACTGAAACAAAAACATAAAAAACCGTTCTTTTTAAAAGAACAAAAACGGAATTGAGTCGAATCTTTTTTTCTAATCTAAATGATAAAAATAAAGATTGGAAGCCTAGATATTTTCCTATTCTAGTCATGTTGTATGTTTGTCTGTTCGGAATAATAATGTATGCACTTAAATATATTTCTATCTTGTTGAATGTGACTTTGAATGAAGAATGCCAACTTGTAAGTTCTCCGCAATAAAAATAAGGCTTCAGCCTTTTCCCACTCACTTTCTTTGTACCCAATACTAGGGATGCGTCCAATGGGCGTCCTGTGACTTTTCATAAACGCGTGTAGCTTGTTGAGAAAGTCGCGTTCCTCCACGTTCTCCGAACTCCTGGTGCTTCGCCTGGGAGACGTGGTGCTGTTGCACCGAAGGCCGTTTCGACCTCCAGCGGTCGTCAGTCTTGTCTAGAAGGAGAAAACAATTAGAACGTCCTGACTCCTGAGGGTGTAGAGAGGTTATGTTAACCTCACTAAGTAAAAGATTGTAAAGTTAATGAATGATTGAGAGCACTTGATGTCACTGGGAATAAAAGTTAAGTGACTGCACTTGCATTACTGAAGTGTAAATTATCAAATGACTCATAATCATATGCATTAGTTTGTTTTGCGTTGTAGAAAATCTTCCACAAATATTCTTCATAAATATTTATAGTAAACACTCACTCTGGTAAATTATTTATGCAAATCTTGATCTGAACATTATTACATTTTCATGTGTAAACTAAAGTGTAACAACTTATCACGCAAGATAAAATGCAGTATCAGCAAAATGTGAGCGCGCATTAACCGCAGACCACACAACTATTCGATAAAAAAAGTATTAGTGATTGACCATCAATAATTATTTTCAAAACATTTGTCATTTCTACAACGCAATTTATTTATTGACACTTAAAATAAGTTTAACAACAATAAAAATTTAATGTTCTACGAATACTTTATATTAAAAATATTTAGAAAGGATTTTCCAGGAAAATGGTTATTAAAGAAATTCTCAATAAAAATTAATTAAGGATTACATAGAATAGGATAGTATAAATCGTATTACAAAATATTTAAAAATATTTGAGATTATCAATTTGACATTTAAAGTATGTTACAATATAAAATATTATTAAACTGTTTTCGATACACAATAGGGCAATTGTTAATGCAAAGAATAAAAAAATATTTTTATTTGTCTGTGCTATGAACGGACTGGTCATATATTTTTTTCTAATAATGGTTTTACTTTATGTAATTTTTGACTGAGTCTACTCGTGATGTCGTGATCTCTAAGAATAGTTTAGTGATCTACTGAAAGATGGAACTAGCAGTATTGTTTTGAAATAAAAATAATTTAAAATTTTTCATATGTGACACACCGCCGTTACCATAGAACAGGTAAAGCAACACTAAAAAAATACCAGGAATCTTTAAATAAACGTTAGGGAAATTCCGTTATTTTTTCCAATGTTCTCAAAATGAACTGTCCCATTACTATAATACGATCGTAGTGCTAGCATGTCTTTTATAACGAAGTAAAATGAAAATAGTTCAGAAGTTTGTTGGAAGAGGAAACAAGTAGTATCGTTCTTGTCAAAAAATATAATTCAGGGTTTTTTAGGCTGATGGAACCAGCAGTATGAATTACGTAAAGTCCCTAGATAGACATATCACGTACCGTAGAGTCTTATGCTTTAAAGAGAGTTATTTATATTTTTGACTAAGAATGACAATATCATAAGTAGGTTACCGTGTAAATTGTTATATGTATAGTAATTTGACATATGAGAAAACTGTTATAAAGTATGAAAGATTATAAAAAAATATATGAAAATACTAGATTTTTATATTTTGAATTGTAAAATTAGTAATGAAATAAGATAAAAAGGGTATTTTTCATTGTGGCCAAGCAGACTCAACATCTAAGGTCATATGCCATGGGTATTCTTTAAATTCCGGAATTTGTCGTGAGATGGAGCCAGTAGTATCGTGTTTTTAAAAAGTAGTTCAAAAATTTATTTTAAGATTAAACTAGCAAATATATTTAATTAATATTGGTTATATACAGGGCATGTAACCGGTTAAAAAAACCGGTTAATAAAAACCGGTAACCGATATTTTCAATGAAAATTGCGAACTTTAACCGTAATTTTAACCGATATTTTTCAGGCCGAAAATACCGGTAACCGTTAAAAAAAAAAATAAACCGGTTTTAGCGAACATTAACCTTTATTTAATATCATTTAGCGAGAAAAAAAATAATATTTTTTTATATCTGTGTTTTCTATTTGTATTTGAACATGAGTCATGACAGTTTTTACAATTAACATTTTATTGGAGAGTCATAAATGTAGGTAGTCTCTTTGGCCGTTAAGGTTACTTAAAAAGTCCCAAATAAATACAGCCTTTGTCAACACAGGCAAGTTTAAAATTGAAAAGTGACCTGCGTTTTTCTGAAGATATTACGGGGATTTTTGTGAATGTTCATTAATTAAATTGCTTTTTTCTAATTGTTACATTTTTCTTAGATTTTTTTGACACCCTTTTCCATTTAAAATTAGGTGCAACCCCCATTTTAGGGTTGAAATTACAATTAATAGTTTTTCACTCTAAAATTTTTCATATATAGCCAAAAAAATCCAAAAAGACCCATTTTTAGGTCCAAAATTTTGATTTTTGAAATAATTCCAAATTGATAGTCGCCGATGCGCTGATTTCAAATTTTCAAACCGAATTCAATTATCTCTTTCCGTTCCTGAGATATTTGACCTCAAAGTTGCACCTCAAAAAAGTGGGTTTTTGGGATATAACTATAAAACGGGTAGGGACACAATCTCAACGACTATACCAATGGATTCTACAGGCAAAATTACATAAAGAAATGTTTTCTCCGCATATACGTTCTTTGGAACGATTTTGTGAAAAATGAGAAAAACGAAAAAAACCGGAATTTCAGTTTTTCGCTTGGGAACTTTTTGTCACCAAATCTTTTCATTTTCTAGAATTAAGTAAATACAGATGCGCTGATTCCAAATTTTCAAACCGATTTCAATTATCTCTTACCGTTCTGGAGATATTTGCGTTCAAAGTCAGACCTGAAAAAAATTGTTTTTCAGGAATAGTCCTGAAATGGGTCGAGATACGACCTCGGCGACCTCACCAATCGATTCTGCGGGCAAAATTACATAAGTATACCAATTTTCAGATATTTATTCAGGCGGATACAATTTTTAGAGCGAAAAAACGAAAATCGCAAAAATTGAAAAATTGCCTGATGAACCCCTCACGATTTTTTTCGATTTTTGGCCATTTTCGTTTTTTCGCTGTAAAAATTGTATCCATTAGAATATAAATCTGAAAATTGGTACAAAAATGTAATTTTGTCCGTAGAATCGATTGATGAGGTCGCCGAGGTCGTATCTCAACCCATTTCAGGACTATTCCTGAAAAACTGAATTTCTCAGGTCTAACTTTGAACTCAAATATCTCGAGAACGGTAGGAGATAATTGAAATCGGTTTGAAAATTTGGAATCAGCACATTCTTCTTTACTTAAGTCCAGAATATAAAAAATTTTGGAGATAAAAAGTTTCCAAGCGAAAAACTGAAATTCCGGTTTTTTCGTTTTTCTCATTTTTCACCAAATCGTTCCAAAGAACGTATATGAGGAGAAAACATTTCTTTATGTAACTTTCCGCGTAGAATCGACTGGTATAATCGTTGAGAATGTATCTCTACCCATTTTAGAGATATGGTCAAAAAACACCCTTTTTTGAGGTGCAACTTTGAGAGCAAATATCTCAGGAATGGAAAGAGATAATTGAATTCGGTTTGAAAATTTGAAATCAGCGCATCGACGACTATCAAGTTAGACTAATTCCAAAAATCAAAATTTTGGACCCAAAAATGGGCATTTTTAAATTTTTTTGGCTGTATATGAAAAATTTTAGAGTGAAAAACAATAAATTGTAACTTTTCATGTATGTCTATTATTGGAAATTACTAGGAAGACTTAAAAAGAAAGTTTTAGAAGGCAGAAAGATGTTCCAAGTGTTCTGAAATAAGTAGAGAGACTTGCACTATGTTTCACTTTGTTCCAAATTGTTTGGGACAAAGTTAAGGCACTTGTTTAGGGTGTAACATAAATGTATTAGGTTCAACACTGTTCCAAGATAATTGGGAGTAAGATGAGACAGTTTTACAGGGTTTAACAATGTTCTAGATAGTTCAACAAGTTTTAACTTGTTTTCGGAAAGAAGGTGGTTATTCCTGTGTTTGTACTGCTGGTTTTACCGGTTCAAATTGTGACATAACTTTAACTAAAGACGCAAAGAGATATTTGTAAGAGTGGTTCAACTTGCACTCCCCTTAAAAAAGGAGGGTTTATTTGTGAAGGCTGTTATCCCAATAATGGATATGAACATTATACAGAATTATGTGAGCTTAAAAGTAGAAGCTTTTGAAAAAACTCGTTTCTTACTTTTCCAAGTTTGAAACAGAGACATCGTCTACATTTGACTTTAAAGTAAGTACTAAACTAAAAGCTTTTTTGAATTTTTTTAATGGATTTCTCTGTTTTTTTTTATAAGACACATTTTTTATATTTTTACTTTAACTTATACGGAACAGGTTTACCAAAATAAAACAACATGCAAAAATTAATAAAATTAAGTTTTATAAGCTTGTAACTCAAAAACTATTAAAGATATAGTCTTAAAATCAGAGCATGTAACCGGTTAATAAAAACCGGTAACCGATATTTTCAACGAAAATTGCGAACTTTAACCGTAATTTTAACCGATATTTTTCAAGCCGAAAATACCGGTAACCGTTAACCAAGAAAAAAAATTAACCGGTTTTAGCGAACTTTAACCTTTATTTTAATATCATTTAGCGACAAAAAATTTTAATATTTTTTTTTATATCTGTGTTTTCTATTTGTATTTGAACATGAGTCATGACAGGTTTTACAATTAACATTTTATTGGAGTCATAAATGTAGGTAGTTTCTTTGGCCGTTACTTAAAAAGTCCCAAATATATACGGCCTTTGTCAACACAGGCAAGTTTAAAAGTGACCTGCGTTTTTCTGAAGATATTACGGGAATTTTTGTGAATATTCATTAATTAATTTGCTTTTTTTTAATTGTTATATTTTTCTCAGATGGTATTTTTTTATTATTTTTTTAATTTTTATTCTGTAATTTTTTTTAATCAAATTTTTATAATTAATTTCTTTTAATTAATTTAATTATTTTTTTAACCGATATATTAACCGGTTTAAACCGGTTTCTAATTTTCAAAAACCGGTTTTCGAACTAAAACCGTTATTATTATAACGTTCTCTAAAGGGTTAACCGTTAACCAGTATTTTTTTCGGTTACATGCCCTGGTTATATATAATATCGTTTTAAAGTATACTAAAAAAAAAGTCGCAAAAATTATAATGTAGGTTCCGGTGTGAAGTTATCCACGTGTGGATGCCAGATTCCAACTTTACTTTATTGTGGTTTAGCGCGTTTAAAAGTTGTTCAAGTGGACAGTCTATGATTTAAAGTATTGTAAGTTTTTAGTGTGCCACTATATTTGCAGAAGATTATTTAATTTGTCAGTTTGGATGTTAAAACATTATATTTGACGTTTGAAACGAAAGGAAGTTGGGTAAAAACCTGGATACGTCACTGGACAAGGGAGAAGTGGGTAATTCTGCCTCGTTTTGAAGGATATCATTTTTAATATTAAACGTCAATTTGGGGAAAAATAAAAAATCCGGATCTAATATTTTTCATTATTATAGTGCAAGTATTCTTTAATAGTTATTTACGTGGCCAGCGGTGTAAAGTAAATCTTTACAGGGCGAACTGGAAATTTGTGAGGCGAGCAACGACTTTCATTATTTTCTATAAATTTTTATGAGCATTGTAAAATTTCACAAGCAATAATTATTGAAAGAAGGTATCAGAACTCATAATGGGGTAGGTGACCAAGGTAGAATTTTAATGAAAAAACTATTAAATTATAGAAAGTATGTTTATTTATGAACGGTGACATTAAAAAAGTTAAATATTTATCAGCAATTGTTTAGTAATTTGCGTTAAATAGAAACAGCGTCCATTACTATGACGTTCACTAAGTTGCACGCTGATTGGTTAAAATTTGAAGGTGTGGCAATATACCTATCTATCTCACTCACACCACATATTTCCGTCTCTGTCTACCTTCGCCCCTCTCATGAACTTAGTTGACGTCATAATCCCCTCCCAAGTAATATATTATTTATTTACTTCAAAACAACATATAATTAACAATTTTAAAAAAAATACGGGTATATTATTTTTGTACAAGCTATCACATATACCAAATTTAGAAATTGGTCACCTACCCCATTAAATAGATAATATGTATTTACTCTCAAATAATATTTGAATAAATTTTTACATAACTTTTACCCAAATATTATCTCAAAAAGTGAAAATAGTACGCGCAATTGTTATAAGATGGAACTAGCAAGAACATTTCGAACAAAAAAAATAGTTTAGGGGTTTGCTATGAGATGGAACTAGTAGTGTATTTTTTTTAGAATAGAAAGTTGTATAAAACATCTGACAGTATTGTTTTGAAGTAATGTTGTTAATTAATGTTAATTTATGGTTAAAATATTAAAAAAAATACTTGAAAAATGGGAATGAGAAATTATAAAAAAAAAAGATTTCATTCTTACTTTGGAAGTAGCTGGTGCGACAGTAACACTAGCCTCGCTCTCATTACTCTCCGACCCTCCGGGAGATATGCTCCTCTTTTTCCGTTTCCCCCGGGGCCGGCCCTTGAGCTTGGGCGCCAGGTGGTTGCACAGCAGCTCGTGGCCCTCCAGGTCCGGGTAGTCGAACGTGTCGCGGCAGAACAGCACGCGCGTGTTCCGGGAGTCGGCGGCGAAGCCTCCCAGAGCCACCACCAGCGAGTGCCGCAGCCACTTGGACTCCACGCCTTCCAGCCGCTTCATCAACGCGCGGTAGCGGCAGTAGCGCGGGTAGCTGAGGACTATGACGGCTGGCCGGGACATGTCTTCACCTGGAATAGGGAAATTGTGAATAATGTTGTACAATAAATACTGGGTGTATGCACCCAAAGGCGGGTTCTCACGAGTCATTTTTTATTAGAATTTATGATCATTTCACAGTTTCATTAAAAGTGAAAAGCAGTTCTACTTTAATGATCATTATTAATAAATGATAGTAAAATGAATCGTAAGAACACGCGTCATGATTTAAAATTGCAAATGTCAACATAATCATAACCTAAAACATATCAGTTTTGTTAACTTTGTGTTCGACTGTTGTTAAATAAAACAATAATTAGTTCAAGAGACAAGAGCATACATATTTCCCGAATTGCAGTACAAATTAACTTTTTCCGATACCATTTATAAAATAAAACAGTACATGATCACTCACAACATGATCATTAAAACATGATACATGTGAACAAAACTTTTTCATTTAATTGTCATGATAAATCAATCATTAGAAATGATTCACAAAAAAATGACTAGTGAAAATCCAGCTAAGGCGGGTTCTCACGAGTCATTTTCAATGAATCATTGAAAATGAACGTCAGAATACTTGTTTCATTGGAATTTATTATCATGTCACAATTCCATTAAAAGTGAAAAGGAGTTCTACTTTGCTGATCATTATTAATAAATGAATGTAAAAAGAATCGTAAGAACATGCGTAGGCAGGTTCTTACTAGTCATTTTTTTATTAATCATTTCCAATGATTCATTTGTCATGACAATTAAATGAAAAAGATTTGATCACGTGTATAATGTTTTAATGATCATGTTGTGACTGATCATGTACTGTTTTATTTTATAAATGGCACCGGAAAAAGTGAATTCGTACTGCAATTCGGGAAATATGTATACTCTTGTCTCTTGAACTACATACTGTTTTATTTAACAACAGTCAAACACAGTATATTATCTAAAAATAATGGAGCAGTTAACAAAACTGATAGGTTTTAGGTTATGATTATGTTGACATTTACAATTTTAAATCATGACGCGTGTTCTTACGATTCATTTTACTTTCATTTATTAATAATGATCATTAAAGTAGAACTGCTTTTCACTTTTAATGAAACTATGATAATGATCATAAATTTTAATGAAAGAAGTGTTCTGAGGTTCATTTTTCATGAATCATTGAAAGTGATTAATAAAAAATGAATGGTGAGAACCCGCCTTAAAATGAATCGTAAGAACACGCGTCATGATTTAAAATTGCAAATGTCAACATAATCATAACCTAATACCTATCAGTTTTGTTAACTGTTCGACTATTTTTTAGGTAATATACTGTGTTCGACTGTTGTTAAATAAAACTGTATGTAGTTCAAGAGACAAGAGCATACATATTTCCCGAATTGCAGTACGAATTCACTTTTTCCGGTGCCATTTATAAAATAAAACAATACATGATCAGTCACAACATGATCATTAAAACATGATACATGTGAAAAAAACTTTTTCATTTAATTGTCATTGACAATTGAATCATAGTAAATGATTCGTAAAAACATGAACTTTAGAACACTCGTTTCATTAGAATTTATGATAATTTCACAGTTCCATTAAAAGTGAAAAGGAGTTCTACTTTGCTGATCATTATTAATAAATGAATGTAAAAAGAATCGTAAGAACATGCGTTATAATTGAAAATTGAAAATGTCAATAATAAAATAAAATGTTGGAGAGTCATATGACTCTCCAACATGTCTACATGTTAGAAACAAATATTAAATTTTAACTTTAAACTTATAACTATACAGTGATTTCACAAACATTGTTGTTAACATAGACCTGAAGATGGTTCCAATCAGAACTGAAACGTCGTCTTTTAAATGAAGAAAATTCAATTTAAACGAAGCCATAGTCTCCAATATATAATTCCTTTCAAAAATGATTATGGTTAATGTTTAGTTTGTAATAAATTTTGTACAAATATTTTGTTACGTTATTTACTTTCATTGCATTATTCTTTCTTGAAGAAATAAATATTTTATTTTAATTAGTAAGACTGATTTTTTTTCATTATACTTATTGTTACAAATAATAATAAAAAATTAAAGGGGAGTTGTATTCGCAGACACACCCTGTATTAAATAATTTCTTATGCTTGTTTTTAAATTTCTTTAAATATATTCATATGAAATGTTTGTTATATTTAATTAAATAATTAAAAGAAAATTATAATAATGAAAAGAATTAATTAACAAATTATATTTCGAACCGTTACCATCTTATCAATAGGTGGATTAGATTTTAATTACGGAAGAAAATTAATATATTATTTACTATTTTTCCATTTTGATATACTTCGTAGAATGCTGTGAAAACAAATGCCACGTGTAGACTTTTGTTTGTAAATAAAAAATAGTTGAATGATCGGCATTCGTCAAAATATCTTCGGGCAAATTAGTTTACAATTAAATTAATACTAATTGTTTATAATACTACACAAATATCAGTATACTGGGTGGTCATTTTATTTTTTCCACTATTGCTATATCGAGAACTAGAAGAGCTACGAGGTCGGTTAAATTAGCAAACAGTTTCTATTTTACAAGACAATTAAAATTAGAAAAACATTTTTTATTAACTAGTGGTTCTCAAGATATGGGGCCAATTTAAAATGAACACCTTGTATATGCAAAACATTATCGGTACTTTTATTATAATTAATAACAAATGTAGGAAAAATATCAATAAAGAAATGAATTTTTTGTTTTGTTAATTAAGAAATGAATAATAAATTTGTTATATTGTTTATTAAATATTTATTGTTCTAAGAAAATACTTAAATACAGTTGTAAACATTTTAATATGTTTATAAAAAATAATAATTAATTTTTAGATAAAAACATATTATTCTATTATTCATTATTTTGTTTTAATTAGTGTTGTCGTCTAGATCTAGAATTTCTAGACTCTTATCTTGTTTTGTTTAGATTATCAAGCACAAGTGCCGACTTTTCCAAATTTCCTTGGGGGCAAAATTTCTTATAATTCTCAATATCAAAAGAAAAAGTAAATACTAGACCAAAAACTTTAGAATGCTCTAATTCTTGACCCATTGAAACCAGAGTACAATCAAGAGCAGCCAAATCTGTTCCAGAATGTGCTCTGGTTTCAACAGATCAAAAATTAGAGCAAACACTTCTAGGTGCTCTAAATCCTGTCCCTTTGAAACAAGAGCACAATTCTGAACAGCTAAAACTAAGAATCAGAGCATTCTGAATGCTTGCTTTACTTTTTGGCCCACTGAAATTAGAGCACAATCCAGAGCTTCATTACTCCAGAATGTGCTCTGGTTTCAGCAGACCAAGAATTAGAACAAATATATCAGAATGCTCTAATTTTTGACCCACTGAAACCAAAACACAATTCAGAGCAGCCAAATCTGCTCTGATTTCAACAGGCCAAGAATTAGAGTACACACCGAAGCGTGCTCCAATTTCCGGCCGGCTGAACTAGACCACCTTCAGGGCATGAGATACCCTGGAATGCGGTCTAGCCAGACCACCAGACGGGGCGGAGGCCCAAAGGCGCACTACCATCCCGGCGCCCCGCAGAGCGGGACTGAGTGCAACGTCACAGGATCCCCGGTATATCCTGGAACGCGCATTATTACCGGTCATGTGGATTCCTATTGGCTGATATTCAATTTGTAATTGTGGGTGTACTAGAGGGAATTTTAAAATGAAAATTTGTATACATAGGTACATTGATGCGAGTAATTTACTGGTGTTTGTTTATGGGTGTAACTCACACCCATTTTAGGGTAGTAGTCAGTTACTTAAAAACAGAAGAAAAACAATAATTCTTTGAAATAATAACAACTCAGGACTTTATTACTGATGTAAAAAAATGCTGCGCTAAGGAAAATGTTTCCTTGGGGGCATTGCCCTTACGAAAATTTTCGTTGGAGACATGAGCTCCGATACCCCATGTAGTCGGCGCCCATAGATTGGCAAAAGCCTTGTCTTTAAATTTCAAGACAAGACAAGACGTTCTTATTCTAGCTCAAGACCTAGAGAAAAGAGAAGACATTTCAATCTAGACTTAGACTTCAATTCAGCAGAGATATCTTTCTCTAAAGTCGTTCCTAATGTGCTATGTACTTATAAATTTATTCCACCAATGATAATATTCTCAGAAATAAATGTAACAATTGAAACACATGTTACAATTAAATGTTTATAAACACAATTAAATACACATTCCGCGTATGCCAAATAAATAAATAATATCCACAACTCAATTAATTGTCTCGCCATAACCATTAAATACAAATAAATCCTTAAAGACTTAAAAATCAAAGCGGCGTCTTCAAAACATTGGCTTACGGATTCATTAATATTTTATTAAAAAGTGATTAACTCGACGAATTAACGGCGACTTGATATCCTATTATATAAACTCGCGGGGAGCACCAGAAGAATCACAGTTGGTTGAGAAACAAAATGAAGACAGCATTGTTAGTGATTTGTTTTGTTGCCATGGCTACAGGGTTCAAATGGCCTGGGTTTTATCCAAATCCTTATAATGTTGGATGTACTTGCGTACCCTATGAGGAGTGTATCATACCTGGGTTCATCTACACAGAAGTGTAAGTTTAATTTTGTTCTATAATCATAGTCTGGTCACAGAATAGTTACACACAGAAGCGACACTCCGTGTCGGTACCTTTCATGTTCCGCTAGTCAGTTCTACGACCTTGAACTTGAAGCATTGTGTAGACCTTTAAATTTGTGCTATTTCGTTACCTCTCTCTCAGATGTGAGGAAACTTTCCGATTTTAAACAATAGGCCCTTTAAATTTGTGCACCTTCCCCATCTCTCTCTAATTTTCGCTTCTCTGTCTTACTGTCGCTTCTGTATAAACCTATTCTGTAGTCTGGTAGAGAGAGAGATTATATTTTTGATGTGTCCAACACATTACCTCCCGCCACTGTAGTAATATATTCTATATAAGTTTTTTTTCGAGATCTATCAATGTTTTTTTCGCAAAATCAAGATTTTGGGCACGAAAATGAGTATTTTTGGGATATTTCACGTTTGTCAACACAATTTTTGTTTAATACTGTTGCTTAGTTTGTTTTAACTCTACACGACTTTTATATGGGGTTATAGGTTTTGAAAATAAATAAAAGTTGGATAATAAAGCGACAGATTTTTTTTCTGATCAAGAAAACGATCGTAGCGCTGACGTGTCCTAAATAGTACTGTGAGTTGTCATGAGATGGAACTAGCAGTAGTTTCTGAGAAAATCTTGTTTTTGGGATCAAAAATAATCAACATTTTTAATTTTTTTTTTTCTAAGAAATAATTTTCACTAAAACATTCAATTTTCTTTTTTAGATGTGACGAAGTAGACCACCTGTGCTGTCCAAACTATTATGTCTACTACGAATATTAAATATTTCAAAAGATTATAATAATAAGTCATATATTTATAATAATATTTATTTTCACATATATGTATGTACAATTATTTATATATTTAAATATAATATTAGTTATTTGTATTCCATAATTAAATATAAACTTTAAATTATTAAATGCTGTAATATTATTTACTCCAACTCATAAGAAAACAGTCGAATGCAACACAGTATTTAATGCATACATAATATAAAAAAACACGTGTAAAATGTGGTTAACTGAAATATCCACAATAATTTTCTAACAAAATAAACCTACAAAAAATATTAATATTTTTTGTTGTATTTGCTATACAGGGTGTTCATTTTATTTTGTCCACTATTGCTATCTCGAGAACTGTAAGAGCGACGAGGTCTGTTAAATTAGCAAATAATTTCTATTTTACAACACTATTAACATGAGACAAACTTTTTTTTTTAAAAACCATTGGTTCTCAAAATACGTTTCCCAACTTTTTTATTTTAAATGTGAACCCAATTTTTTATTTGCTTATTTAATAGAGAATTTTATTCTAAATTCAATGATAAAATATTATCATACCCTAACATAACGATTTTTTTGAGAAAAACGCAACTAAAGTTTTATATTAATTTGATTAAAATATGACAATAATAAGAGTGCCATGACGGAAAAAACGGAATACAAGTAATTTTTTTAACCTGGAATTAGAGTGCCTTGTATTAAATATGTGAATACTTTGTAATGTGAAGTGATCATAACTGTCAAATGAAATTAAAATAAAATAAAAAAAAATTATGAAATATTAAAATAAAAATTATAAACTGTTTTATTTCATTCGCTAAACTTCCCCATTGTAATACTTATTGTCTATATTTTAATATTATTTAAGTTGAAATTATATTCATCTCTTTAACAATATGGTAATCATTAAAAAATAGTACAAATATAATTTAAAAAAATATTGAACACAAAGTAAGGTTACTAACTGTCACATCACAATTGACACAGATATTTTCTTTTATTTCCATGGGTGGGAACGAAAATGTTACTTATTATATTTAATATATCTCGTACTGCAGACGTGCTTTTGCAACAATTATGATCTTATCTGCCGTAGATTTTAATTTCGAACAACTTTGTACTGTAGTAGTTTTGCTCTAAATTTATCAGGAAAGAGTATCCGCAATTGTTTGAAATCCCATGTTAAAGTCCTATGTTCCGCATATCGTTGCACACACTGTATATTTAAATACATTATTTAATGCTTATACTTATCTATTCGGACATAATAATATTTGTTATAAAAAAAAAAGATTTGTGAAATGCACAGTATTATTTTCAACAAAAAATAATTTATAAACCTGTTTGGGATTACCAGTTTTAAAAAAAATATATTTTTTTCCTGCAGTTGCTGTATAAATAGACAAGTCATACAACAATCCTTAAGCATTCGTTTGTTAAAAGACGGTGTAACTATGAAGGCATTTATTCTCCTCTTTGTTGTTGTTTTGTCTTTGGTAAATTGTTTACCAACAGAAATGAAAGAAGAAGCAAATTTTAAATGTGTATCGTTCTATAAGTGCGATAAATCATTTGAAGATGTTGATTGGGGGCTTGTAGAATCGTTGTTTCCTAATCCGTCGCCTAACTCATCAACTACTGATTCGTTTGCGACTACTGATTCATTTGTAGATATTGATTCTCTTATAGACGTGTTGTATAGTAATTCGGAGTCTAACTCATCAACTACTGATTCTTTTGAGACTACTGATTCAGATGAAGATTTTGATTCGCTTATAGAATCGTTGTATGGTAATTCGTCGACTAACTCATCAACTACTGATTCGTTTGAGACTACTGCTTCATCGATTACTGATTGGGGGAGTATTGATTGGTTACCTACACATGAGTAAGTTACATATATACTACCTTAACAAGATGTCTGAACAAAAGATAATTTTTGGTTTCGACTTAATGTATTACATAAACAATTATTTGTGTACGCTTTAAGAGGTTAACCATTGAGATATCGAGAACCGTAAGAGATACGAAGTCGGTTAAATTGGGGTAAAGTTGCCGCATTAGTTGCCCATTTCAATCTTGTGTTTGTTTTCCCGAAAAATGCGTAGCTCAGTAGATATGAGCAAATAATTTATTTTGACGAATTTACGTTTTGAGTTATAAGTTTCTTGTTTTAATTCATAAAAATATCTAGTTTGCACATTGAATATGTTAGTTTTGTTTACCGCTATACATCAGATATTAAATATAAATGAACACAAATTTCAGAACTAATATATCATTATTTTTAGATGTCCCCAGTACCTAGATGTGTGATGCAAAGGAGGAAAATTTTATTCAAAATGAAGAAAAAATAAAAGATTAAGAATAATGACTGTATTTGTTTGTACGTTTAATATTAAATTATACAAAAAAATTTTTCGACCACTATGAAAAGTGGAACTTTTCTCGCAATTTATAAAGCTTGAAAGTTGCACATTTCCCACAATCGTGGATTAAAGTGTAAGAAATCATTTCTTATAGCATTTGCCAACACTGCGCATGTGCAGTGTGGGAAATATAATTTTTCACAGTAATTGTCAACACTGCGCTTGCGTGAAGGTACTCTTTGTGAGGTTACCTGCGCCATATTGTTGGTTATATCAAATAGTTTTCGTGCATGTATTTTTGTTCTGTAACATTTAGCAGTACAGTCGTAGAAAAGTATAGCGTGCCACTTGTGAATCGCCTATTTCCCACGTGGTGTGAAAGTTTCGGTACTAGATGAAGTCGAGTGCTGCAATCACATGAGCTGAGAAATAGGTGATTGCACGAGTGGTACACTATACTTTTTCTACGACTACACTACTAAATAAACTATTTTGTCGATTCGTGCATGTATTTTTGTTCCGTAACTATTAAAAGTGTGGTAGTAGAAATTGTATAGTGTACCACTCGTGTAGAAACTTTCACACCTCGTGGGAAATTGGCGATTTTCTGCACTTGTTGCACAATACACTATTTCATTGTATTGATTATATTAAATTGTTGATTAAAGTATGTATGAATAAATTTATTTTTTCCCCTGTTTTATCGCTATCCCATTATAATACGTGTTACAATGGGGGGTCGTATACAAGGTGTTCCTTAGGTTAGGTTAAGTTAGGTTAGGTTGGTTTAAATTACTTTACGTTTGATGTGGTTAAGTTAGATGAAGACAGGTGAGTTTAGGTTAGACCAAGCTAAGTTTGATTAGATTAATTAAATTAATCTAAACTAATCTAACCTAACATAACCTCCCGACATCTAAAATAATCTAAACCAAACTAACCTGACCTAACCTGAGCAAACTTAATTTAAACTAACATAACCTCCTGACCTAACTTAAGCTAACCTCACCAAATCTAAAGTAACCTAATCTAACTTAACCAAGTCTACCCTAACCAAACCTAACTTAATCTAATCTAAACTAACCTAACTTCACCAAACCTAAAGAAATCTAAACTAAACTAACCTAATATGACCTAACCTAATTCATCATTAAATAAATAGTTACATCAAATTAAATAATATATGAACACTTCTATTATAAAACCTGGTGCGCTTTTGTAATGTTCATTTGGTGCGTTTTTGTAATGTTTATTTGCTGTGTTTTTGTAACAAAAAATATCATTTGATGCGCTTTTGTCATACATTTTAATGGTATGAATGAATTTTTAAATTTATTCAATTTCATAACAATAGCAATAGCCATGGCATTTGAACAAAATTTAATAAATTTACCATTCCACTGATAAAACTTTCATTTCTTATAAATAGGTAACTAGGTAGAATAGAACCTACATTCTTACGACATTTTTTAGTTGAAATGAACTTCGTAACAAACGTCACAATCTTATAAATCGTATAGTACATATATGTAAATTTATTTATATATTTAAATACATTATTTAATGCTTATACTAATCTATTCGGACATAAAAATATGTGTTGCAAGCAAAATAAAAAAAAGATTTGTGAAATTGCACAGTATCATTTTCAACAAAAAATAATTTATAAACTTGTTTGGGATTATTTCGCAGATACCAGTTTTACAAAAAGTATTTTTTTTTTCTGCAGTTGCTATATAAATACACCAGACACACAACAATCCGTAAGCATTCGTTGGTTAAAAGACGGTGTAACTATGAAGGCATTTATTCTCCTCATTGTTGTTGTTTTGTCTTTGGTAAATTGTTTACCAACAGAAATGAAAGAAGAACCAAATTGTAAATGTGTACCGTACTATAAGTGCGATAGAACTTCTCGAATGACTAGAGCTACTGATTCATATGAAGATCTTGATTCGCTTATAGCTGCGGTATTTAGTAATTCGGAGTCTAACTCATCAACTACTGATTCGTTTGAGACTACTGCTTCATCGACTACTGATTCGTCGATTACTGATTGGGAGAGTATTAATTGGGGGAGTATTGATTGGTCATCTACACATGAGTAAGTTACATATATACTACCTTAAGAAGATGTCTGAGCAAAAGAGAAGACTTAATTTATTACTTAAACAATTATTTGTATCACTAGTCCAGAAACTAAACTTTTGTGAGAGCGAGCTTATCTTGACAAATAATGCGAGATCTCGCAGAAGAGTTTCTGGGCGTGTAATATCGCCTCGTAGAATAAATTCCATATGCATAATAAAAAATCATACTTTTAGTCGCTTGATATATACTATTTTAAAATTGTAAAAAATTGTTAATTTATTCTAATTACAATGTGTAAAGTAGGCAATATATGTATTATTATTTTTAGATGTACCCACTACCTAGATGTGTGTTGCAAGGAGGAAAATTTTATTCAAAATGAAGAAAAAATAGAAGATTAAGAATAATGACTGTCTGTCCTTGAACGTTTAATATTAAATTATACAAAAAAAATTTCGACCACTATGAAAAGTGGAACTTTTCTCGCACTTTATAAAGCTTGAAAGTTGCACATTTCCCACAATCGTGGGTTAAAGTGTAAGAAATCATTTCTTATAGCATTTGCTAACACTGCGCATGTGCAGTGTAGGAAATATAATTTTTCACAGTAATTGCCAACACTGCGCTTGCGTGAAGGTACTCTTTGTGAGGTTATCTGCGCCATATTGTTTGTTATATCAAATAGCTTTCGTGCATGTATTTTTGTTCCGTAACGATTAAAAGTGTGGTAGTAGAAAAAGTATAGTGTACCACTCGTATAGAAACTTTCACACCTCGTGGGAAATTGGCGATTTTCTGCACTTGTTGCACAATACACTATTTCATTGTATTGATTATATTAAATGGCTAATTAAAATATGTATGAATAAATATATGTACAGTTTCTCCCTGTTTTATCGCTATCCCATTATCATACGTGTTACAAAGGGGTGACGAATACAGAGTGTTCCACAACTTAGGACAAAAAATTATAGGGTATACTATACGACGTCCTGATTATAAAACAAAAAATTTTTTTTCAAATTCGCAAAAAAAACATCGTATTTCAAGCAAACATTTTTTTATTTACACAATATCTAATACAAATAAATGTACAATATTTTGTACTACTACTTGTCTACTTCAAGTAAAATACCCGTAACTTTGAGAATTTTGCATAAAATATTTCTGTTTATAATCAGCACGTCGTACAGTATGTACCCTTTATTTTTTTGTCCTAAAATATGGAACATCCTGTATACTATCTGTTTCCAACCAACGTCAAAAATGTACGGTAACGAATATTTTCAAATATTTTTAATATTTGAAAATGTCATTCATGTCATTCGTATCATTTATGAAGGTGATTTTAGCATTGACAATTTGTGCTTCAATTTTTTGTGTGTGATTTTTTGCGGTCTCGCTTCGCTTGCTCCGCAAATATCCCACCGTTACACAAGCTGAGGTATTTTCTAACTAGTTACATAAATAGCAATTAGTTCAGGGGTATATGACTATATTTTTTTCTTCTATTTTATAATTATGTACAAAAAATAAAATCAAGTATTTTTTTAAATTGCTCATTTGTTGATAATTCCAGAGAAAACAATAACAAAGTTTTGGAGAGGGAGGTATGTGACGTCACGTAGGAGAATAAGTCAGGTTATGTTAGATTAGATAACATTACCTAACCTAACGTAACCTAACTTAAGCTCACCAAACCTAAATTAATCTAATCTAATCTAACCTGACATACCCTCCCGAAAGCTAAAGTAATCTAAACCAAACTAACCTAACATAACCTGAGCAAACTTAATTTAAACTAAGGTAACCTAACCTGACATAACTTAAGCTAACCTCACCGAATCTAAAGTAACCTAATCTAACTTAACCAAGTCTACTCTAACCTAACCCGACGTATCCTAACCTGACGTAACCTAACCTAAACTAACCTAATATGACCTAACCTAATTCATTATTAAATAAATAATTACATCAAATTAAATAATATATGAACACTTCTATTATAAAACCTGGTGCGCTTATGTAATATACTTTGCTGCGCTTTTCTAACTAAAAATACCATTTGATGCGCTTTTGTCATACATTTTAATGGTATGAATGAATTTTTAAATTTATTCAATTTCTTAATAACAGGAATAGCCATGACATTTGAACAAAATTTAATAAATTTACCATTCCACTGATAAAACTTTCATTTGTTATAAATAGGGAACTAGGTAGAATAGAACCTACATTCTTATGACATTTTTTACTTGAAGTGAACTCCGTAACAAACTTCACAATCTTATAAATCGTGTAGTAGGTATATATATGTAAATTTATTTATATATTTAAATATATTATTTAATGCTTTTATACTAATATATTCGGACATAATAATATTTGCTGCAAGCAAAATAAAAAAATATATTTGTGAAATGCACAGTATTATTTTCAACAAAAAATAATTTATAAACCTGTTTGGGATTACCAGTTTTAGAAAAATATATTTTTTTCCTGCATTTGCTGTATAAATAGACAAGTCACACAACAGTCCTTAAGCATTCGTTTGTTGAAAGACGGTGTAACTATGAAGGCATTTATTCTCCTCTTTGTTGTTGTTTTGTCTTTGGTAAATTGTTTACCAAGAGAAAAGAAAGAAGAAGCAAATTGTAAATGTGTACCGTTCTTTAAGTGCGATAGAACTCCTCGAACGACTACGGAATCATTTGAAGATGTTGATTGGGGGCTTATAGCAACGTTGTTTCCTAATCCGTCGACTGACTCATCAACGACTGATTCGGTTGAGACTACTGATTCATTTGAGACTACTGATTCATTGGAAGATGTTGATTCGCTTGTAGCTGCGATATTTGGTAATTCGGAGTCTAACTCATCAACTACTGATTCGTTTGAGATTACTGCTTCCTCGACCACTGATTGGAAGAGTATTGATTGGGGGAGTATTGATTGGGGGAGTATTGATTGGTCACCTACACTTGAGTAAGTTACATATATACTACCTTAAGAAGATATCTGAGCAAAAGATAATTTTTGGTTTCGACTAAATTTAATACTTCAACAATTATTTGTATCACTAGTCCAGAAACTAAACTTTTGTGAGAGTGAGAGAGTGAGAGTTTCTGGGCGTATAGTACACAAGTATTTTTCGCCGATGACACTTTTAATTTATGAAAGAAACATTATTACTATTTAAAATTTTATACAGTAAAAGTTTTTATATCAGAAACATTTTCGGTTCACATGGATATAAAAACATTTTTGAAAAATGTTTTTTAATAAATTTATATACAGGTGTACGCTTTAAGAGGTTAACCATTGAGATATCGGGAACCGTAAGAGATACGAAGTCGGTTAAATTGGGGTAAAGTTGCCGCATTAGTTGCCCATTTCAATCATGTGTTTGTTTTCCCGAAAAAATGCATAGCTCACTAGATATGAGCAAATAATTTATTTTGGCGAATTTACTTTTTGAGTTATAAGTTTCTTATTTTAATTCATAAAAATATCTAGTTTGCACATTGAATATATTAGTTTTGTTTACCGCTATACATCAGACATTAAATATAAATTAACACAAATTTCAGAACTAATATATGTATTATTATTTTTAGATGTCCCAACATCTTCGATGTGTGTTGCAAGGAGGAACATTTTGTTCAAAATGAAAAAAAAATAGAATATTAAGAATAATGACTATCTTTCTTTGTACGTTTAATATTAAATTATACAAAAGGTTTTTTCGACCACTATGAAAAGTGGAACTTTTCTCGCAATTTATAAAGGTTGAAAGTTGCACATTTTCCACAATCATGGATTAAAGTGTAAGAAATCATTTCTTATAGCATTTGCCAACACTGCGCATGTGCAGTGTGGGAAATATAATTTTTCACAGTAATTGTCAACATTGCGCTTGCGTGAAGGTACTCTTTGTGAGGTTATCTGCGCCATATTGTTTGTTATATCAAATAGCTTTCGTGCATGTATTTTTGTTCCGTAACGATTAAAAGTGTGGTAGTAGAAAAAGTATAGTGTACCACTCGTGTAGAAACTTTCACACCTCGTGGGAAATTGGCGATTTTCAACACTTGTTGCACAATACACTATTTCATTGTACTGATTATATTAAATGGTTAATTAAAGAATGTATGAATAAATATATGTACAGTTTCTCCCTGTTTTATCGCTATCCCATTATCATATACGTGTTACAAAGGGGTGTCGTATACAGGGTATTCCTTAGATTAGGTTAAGTTAGGTTAGATTAGTTTAAATTACTTTACGTTTGGTGAGGTTAAATTAAGTTAGATTAAGACAGATGAGTTTAGGTTAGATTAGGCTAGGTTTGATTAGATTAGGTTAGGTTAAGTCAGGTTAGGTTAAGTCAGGTTATGTTAGATTTGATAACATTACCTACCCTGACGTAACCTAACTTAACCTCATCAAACCTAAATTAATCTACACTAATCTAACCTAACATAACCTCGCGATATCTAAAGTAATCTAAACCAAACTAACCTAACATAATCTGAGAAAACTTAATTTAAACTAAGGTAACCTAACCTGACCTAACTTAAGCTAACCTCATCAAATCTAAAGTAACTTAATCTAATTCAACCAAGTCTACCCTATCCTAACCTAACTTAATCTAACCTAACCTAACCCGACGTAACCTAACTTGGCGTAACCTTACCTAACTTCACCAAACCTAAAGAAATCTAAACTAAACTAACCTAATATGACCTAACCTAATTCATCATTAAATAAATAGTTACATCAAATTAAATAATATATGAACACTTCTATTATAAAACCTGGTGCGCTTATGTAATATACTTTGGTGCGCTTTTCTAATGTTCATTTGCTGCGTTTTTCTAAGAAAAAATACCATTTGATGCACTTTTGTCATACATTTTAATGGTATGAATTAATTTTTAAATTTATTCAATTTCTTATTAATAGCAATAGCCATGACATTTGAACAAAATTTAATAAATTTACCATTCCACTGATAAAATTTTTATTTGTTATAAATAGGTAACTAGGTAGAATAGAACCTACATTCTTACGACATTTTTTAGCTGAAGTGAACTCCGTAACAAACTTCACAATCTTATAAATCGTATAGTATATATATGTAAATTTATTTATATATTTAAATATATTATTTAATGCTTATACTAATCTATTCGGATATAATAATATTTGTTGCAAGCAAAATAAAAAAAATATATTTGTGAAATGCACAGAATTATTTTCAACAAAAAATAATTTATAAACCTGTTTGGGATTACCAGTTTTACAAAAAATATATTTTTTTCCTGCAGTTGCTGTATAAATACACAAGTCATACAACATTCCTTAAGCATTCGTTTGTTAAAAGACGGTGTAACTATGAAGACATATATTCTCCTCTTTGTTGTTGTTTTGTCTTTGGTAAATTGTTTACCAACAGAAAAAAAAGAAGAACCAAATTGTAAATGTGTACCGTACTATAAGTGCGATACAACTACTCGAATGACTAGAGCTACCGATGCATTTGAAGATGTTGATTGGGGGCTTATAGAATCGTTGTTTCCTAATCCGTCGCCTGACTCATCAACTACTGATTCGTTTGAGATTAGTGCTTCATCGACCACTGCTTCATCGACAACTGCTTCATCGACCACTGATTGGAAAAGTATTGATTGGGAGAGTATTGATTGGGGGAGTATTGATTGGTCACCTACACTTGAGTAAGTTACAAATATACTACCTTAAGAAGATATCTGAGCAAAAGATAATTTTTGGTTTCGACTAAATTTAATACTTAAACAATTATTTGTATCACTAGTCCAGAAACTAAAATTTTGTGAGAGTGAGAGAGTGAGAGTTTCTGGGCGTATAGTACACAAGAATTTTTTCGCCGATGACACTTTTAATATATGAAAGAAACATTATTACTATTTAAAATGTTATACAGTCAAAGGTTTTATATCAGAAACATTTTCGGTTCACATGGATATAAAAACATTTTTGAAAAATGTTTTTTAATAAATTTATATACAGGTGTACGCTTTAAGAGGTTAACCATTGAGATATTGAGAACCGTAAGAGATACGAAGTCGGTTAAATTGGGGTAAAGTTGCCCATTTCAGTCATGTGTTTGTTTTCCCGAAAAAATGCGTAGCTCACTAGATATGAGCAAATAATTTATTTTGGCGAATTTACTTTTTGAGTTATAAGTTTCTTGTTTTAATTCATAAAAATATCTAGTTTGCACATTGAATATGTTAGTTTTGTTTACCGCTATACATTAGAAATTAAATATAAATTAACACAAATTTCAGAACTAATATATGTATTATTATTTTTAGATGTCCCCACTACCTAGATCTGTGTTGCAAGGAGGAACATTATGTTCAAAATGAAGAAAAAATAGAAGATTAAGAATAATGACTATCTTTCTTTGTACGTTTAATATTAAATTATACAAATATTTCTTCGACCAGTATGAAAAGTGGAACTTTTCTCGCAATTTATAAAGGTTGAAAGTTGCACATTTCCCACAATCGTGGATTAAAGTGTAAGAAATCATTTCTTATAGCATTTGCCAACACTGCGCATGTGCAGTGTGGGAAATATAATTTTTCACAGTAATTGCCAACACTGCGCTTGCGTGAAGGTACTCTTTGTGAGGTTACCTGCGCCATATTGTTTGTTATATCAAATAGCTTACATGCATGTATTTTTGTTCTGTAACATTTAGCAGTACAGTCGTAGAAAAAGTATAGCGTGCAATTCGTGAAGAATCGCCTATTTCCCATGTGGTGTGAAAGTTTCGGCACTAGATGAAGTCGAGTGCTGCAATCACATAAGGTGAGAAATAGGTGATTCTGCACGAGTCGCATACTATACTTTTTCTACGACTACACTACTAAATAAACTATTTTGTCGATTCGTGCATGTAGTTTTGTTCGGTAACGATTAAAAGTGTGGTAGTAGAAAAAGTATAGTGTACCACTCGTGTAGAAATTTTCACACCTCGTGGGAAATTGGCGATTTTCAACACTTGTTGCACAATACACTATTTCATTGTATTGATTATATTAAATTGTTAATTAAAGTATGTATGAATAATTTTTTTCCCTGTTTTATCGCTATCTCATTATCATACGTGTTACAATGGGGGGTCGTATACAGGGTGTTCCTTAGGTTAAATTAAGTTAAGTTAGGTTGTTTAAATTACTTTACGTTTGATGAGGTTAAGTTAGATTAAGACAGGTGAGTTTAGGTTAGACTAGGCTAAGTTTGATTAGATTAATTAAATTAATCTAAACTAATCTAACCTAACATAACCTCCCGACATCTAAAGTAATCTAAACCAAACTAACCTAACATAACCTGAGCAAACTTAATTTAAACTAAGGTAACATAACCTGACCTAACTTAAGCTAACCTCATCAAATCTAAAGTAACCTAATCTAACTTAACCAAGTCTACTCTAACCTAACCTAACTTAATCTAATCTAAACTAAACCGACATAAACTAACCTAACTTCACCAAACCTAAAGTAATCTAAACTAAACTAACCTAATATGACCTAACCTAATTCATCATTAAATAAATAGTTACATCAAATTAAATAATATATGAACACTTCTATTATAAAACCTGGTGCGCTCATGTAATATACTTTGGTGCGTTTTTCTAATGTTTATTTGCTGTGTTTTTGTAACAAAAAATACCATTTGATGCGCTTTTGTCATACATTTTAATGGTATGAATGAATTTTTAAATTTATTCAATTTCATAACAATAGCAATAGCCATGGCATTTGAACAAAATTTAATAAATTTATCATTTCACTGATAAAACTTTCATTTCTTATAAATAGGTAACTAGGTAGAATAGAACCTACATTCTTATGACATTTTTTACTTGAAGTGAACTCCGTAACAAACTTCACAATCTTATAAATCGTATAGTATATATATGTAAATTTATTTATATTTAAATACATTATTTAATGCTTTTAATATATTCATACATAAAAATATTTGTTGCAAGCAAAATAATACAAAAAAAAGATTTGTGAAATGCACAGTATTATTTCCAACAAAAAATAATTTATAAACCTGTTTGGGATATAATTTTTTTCTGCAGTTGCTGTATAAATACACAAGACACACAACATTCCAAGCATTCGTTTGTTGAAAGACAGTGTAACTATGAAGGCATTTATTCTCCTCTTTGTTGTTGTCTTGTCTTTGGTAAACTGTTTACCAACAGAAAAGAAAGAAGGACGAAATTGTAAATGTGTACCGTACTATAAGTGCGATAGAACTCCTCGAACGACTACGGAATCATTTGAAGATGTTGATTGGGGGCTTATAGCAACGTTGTTTCCTAATCCGTCGACTGACTCATCAACTACTGATTCGGTTGAGACTACTGATTCATTTGAGACTACTGATTCATTGGAAGATGTTGATTCGCTTGTAGCTGCGATATTCAGTAATTCGGAGTCTAACTCATCAACTCCTGATTCGTTTGAAACTATTGATTCAGATGAAGAATTTGATTTGCTTATAGATTCGTTGTATGGTAATTCGTCGACTGACTCATTAACTACTGATTCGATTGAGACTACTGCTTCATCGACCACTGTTTCGTCGATTACTGATTGGGAGAGTATTGATTGGGCATATGATAAGTAAGTTACATATACAGGGTGTTCCATTTAAAAGTGCCACCATTGCTATCTCGAGAACTATAAGAGCTACGAGGTTGGTTAAATTAGCAAAGAACCACCATTTTACAAGACTAATACAATGAGCAAAAAAAAATTTTTTTTCAACCAGTGGTTCTCAAAGTACGGGACACAACTTTCTTATTTTAAATGGGAACGTATGTTTATTTTTAGGTTATTCGATAGAGTATTTTTTTCTGAATTCAACGATATAAATATATCATATACTAATATAACAAAATAACTAAGAAAAATGCATGGTAGATTTATTTGTATTTTATTTATATCTGGTTGAAATAAGAGTGCTTTGGATAGAAAACAATTCATTTTCTTTTTAAAACTGACATTTTAAGAAAATAAAAATTAACAAAAAATAATCAAACAATGTTAGACAGAACATTATGTCTATGTTTTCTAACCATAGCACTCTTGTTTCAGCCAGATTTAAATAAAATACATATAAATTTAACATGCATTTTTCTCAATTATTTTGTTATATTAGTATATGATATGTACATATCGCTGAATTCAGAAAAAAATACTCTATCGAATAACCTAAAAATAAACATACGTTCCCATTTAAAATAAGAAAGTTGTGCCCCGTATTTTGAGAACCACTGGTTGAAAAAAAAATTTTTTTTGCTCATTGTATTAGTCTTGTAAAATGGTGGTTCTTTGTTAATTTAACCAACCTCGTAGCTCTTATAGTTCTCGAGATAGCAATGGTGGCACTTTTAAATGGAACACCCTGTATATATATATATATATATATATATATATATATATATATATATATATATATATATTAGCTCAGTAGATATGAGCAAATAATTTATTTTGGCCAATTTCCTTTTTGACTTGTAAGTTTCTTGGTTTAAGTCATAAAAATTCCTATTTTGCACATTGAATATGTTCGTTTTGTTTACCGCTGTACTTCAGAAATTAAATATAAATTAACACAAATTTCAGAACTAATATATTATTATTTTTAGATGTTCCTACTACCTAGATGTGTGTTGCAAGGAGGAACAATTTATTCCAAATGGAAATTAAGAATAATGACTGTTTTTCTTTGTAAGTTTAATGTTAAATTAAACAAAAAAAAATTCTACGACCACTATGTTGCACAATATACTATTTGCATTGTACTGATTATATTAAATGGTTAAATAAAATATGTATGAATAAATATATGTACAGTTGGTTTCTCCCTGTTTTATCGCTATCACATTATAGTACGTTTTACAAAGGGGTGGTATATACAAGTGTTCCACAAGACAACAAAAAATTTGAAGGTATATACTGTACGACGTGCTGATCATGAAAAAATTTAAATCAGGTCAACCCTGATTGGTAGTCACAATGCTTAATTTTTAGTTTTTATACTGTTTTTTCTTCAATTCGACAATGGTTATACTCCATTTCCTCCACCTATTCGCCGCCTATGACTGCATTTCTTAGCAAACCAGTCGGATGTATAAATGTACGTTGCATAAAAAATAAAAAACATCTGTGGAATACCAATATTATTTACATTAAAAAACCATAAAAAAACCTGTTTGGAATTATTTCGGATACAAGTTTTACAAAAAAATATTTTTTTTTTCATTCGCTATATAAACAGATACTCGATCCTTAAGTATTTAAATGTTAAATGACGGTGTAACTATGAAGACAGCTATTTTCTTCATTGTTGTTGTTTTGCCTCTGGTAAATTGTTTACCAGCAGAAAAGAAAGAAGGTGCAAAATGTAAATGTGTACCGTATTATATGTGCAAGCCAGCTAGCCAAATAGTTCCTGATACTACTGATTCACCGACTATTGATCCATCGACTAATGATTCGTATCTTACTGATCTGTTGGAATTGGCCTCGTCTGAAAAGTAAGTAAACTAACAACCTAGCAAATGTGACTAAAGCGCACCGTTCAGATTTTTAAACATTTCATAAACGCACCCAAAAATGTAGCAAAAGCGCTCAATTAAAATTAAGGAATTTAATGTGTATGCGTATATGTGCAAGTGATTAGATCAAAATACGAGTGAATTCGTTCTGCTCGCGGATAGCACTTTTTAAATACTTGCAGAAGTATGCCTCCAAGTCTTCCTCTTTCCTCCTGAATCTAACCTAACCTATTATAATCTAATCTAATCTAACTTAACCTAACATAACCTGAGTTAATCAAACCTAAACTAATCTAAACTAACCTAACGTAACCAAACCTAAAATTATCTCAACTTACCTAACCTAACCTGACCTAACCTTATTTTATTCCATCATTGAATAGATAGTTAATTCAATTTATTAATATATGAACATTTGAATTATACACACACTGGTGCGCTTAAGTAACATACTTCGGTGCGCTTTTGCAATGTTCATTTGATGCGCTTTTGTAATAAAAAACACTATTTGGTGCGCTTTTTTCATACGCTGATTTGGAACGCAGAACAGTTGCACTAATTAAACAATCAAAAAACTCAATTGTATTATGAATCAAAGTTAATATCTGTGATAAAGTTGGCACACCCAATAATGGGTAATAAGTTATTCATATGAGTACCGCAATTAAATAAAATATATTTTAACACTAATTTCAGAACTAACATATTTTTTTTTTAGATGTCCTGCGTATTTTGAGATATGTTGCCAGGAAAAGAACATTATTGAACATGTAGAATAATTCTTATTTTTCTTTGTATGTTTAATATTTTATTATATACAAATATTTTTGCATTGTAAACTAAAATATGTATGAATAAATATATGTATGTATATGAAAAGTATTTAATTCGATTAATTAATTACTAGGTTAATTGATTAATTTTTCACGTCATCAATTCTTCTCGTATATTAAATCAAAGTAGGGTATCAATTTTATTTTTATCAATCAGTATTATGTTTTTATCTACTCTCACATAAATATGAGTATGAAGAATATTCTTAATCATAAACTATAATAAAAATTATAAAATGAAAAAATAAAAATTGTATAATTTTTCATGTTTAATTTATTGTAATTGAAAATAACTTGAAGATGTAAAAAGATAATAATTTTTAAATAGTAATGTAATTTTTAAATTTTTTATTGACCCATAAATTCCAAAATTAAAAAAGTGGGCGCGCCCCTTGACTACCTGTGACGTAGTAACCCGAACGCTCAAAATGCTATAACTGCAACCGTCTTAGACCCTTGTCTCGCCTACCAGTGGCCCTGTACAGTACAGGGTTAAAGTAGTTATACCCAAATCAACACTAAATTCAAAATTGCACGGTTCCAATAAGCTAGGCGCGTAAACCAAAAATGGGAAAGCATTCTACCAGTGACGTGGGATAATTTCAATAATAAATGGAATTTTTGTAAATATTTACATTTTAAAATACTTTAATTAGTGGAATTGATATACTATTAATCGTTTTATCTTCCATAAATTTAAACAAATTAAAAACTAAATATCTATTTTTACTATTTCTAAATAGTTTATAAATATATAGGTATTAATAAAACTAACACTTTTTTATTGTCACGATCGTTTTCTCCTCTATACTCGTATAGATATAATCTGTATTGATGCATTTATGTAGAAATTAACAGTATACTATTTATCAAATTAACTAGAAGAGAATGACTTACATCGGTTTAGTCATTGACAGTATTTTTCTTTGAAATGACGACTTCCTGAATCTCTAGATTTTCCAGCCAATGGGCTATATGACCATTGTTGAATTGAAGGAAAAAAAGTATAAAAACTAAAAATTAACCATTGTGACTACCTATAATAATGACAAAAACTGTATATAATCTTATAATTTCACTGAAATTAACATTTGAAATTCAAATTAATGTAACGGCGTCATCTGTGACGTCACGTTAGAGAAAGAGAGAGCAATTTACAATGGTAAAAGTGGGAATCTAATGAACCTAATTTTTTTACTTAATGATATCGAATAAATATTGTTAATGATAAATTAGTGTTAACAATTCATGAAACAATGTATAAGATGTCAATACAGGCAATTCTTATAATAAAATAAATAATTTTGATATTATACAAAGGATAAATGATGTAAATTTGGTTGACATTGAAATGTCTGTACTCATCTGTCAAAATAATCAATGTCTTTTAAAGGTTATTCAGTGTTTACATATATAGTTTTAAAAATGGAACCTGGGTAACCTGCCAAATACATTGTACTATGATAGATGATTTTTATCGAATGAATTTAAATTCTCTATCTGTTTCCTAAGTGACGTCAAAAATCCCCTTTTCAAAATTTTATTTATTATTTTTCTCAAGAATTATCAACAATTATGCATATGATCATATTCTCCATTCGTTGTGAATCCGCGACTCTTTTATAGCTTTGGGTAGCTAATCTCGAACATTTCAGAGCCTTCCGAAATTTAAAATTTCCGAACACTTCTATCCCATTTGACTTTTAGCGAGACTACCTGTCCATACAGGTCAGCCGCGATGACTCATCTGTGGTGAGTCCCGTTCTTTACAGTATATGAACTATTTTTCAAATTATTTAGAAGGGAATGAAACTCTAGATTTTGAAGCTAATTCATTGTTAATACTTTTTCTGCTAGATGTAAAATTTTAAATTACGACTGCAATGAATGATTATTACCTGCTAATACAATGGTCGGCAAATCCTGTATTGTTTGTTGTTTATTTTATTTTCATGTGTCTTAAATATTAATTTCGAACTAATAGTTGAGTAAAAAACTCAACGGGGTGTACATTGCTCAAGATATGTACGAAGACAAAGTATAAGATTTAGATAAACTACACCTTATTCTAGATTTCTAGAACGTACAAGGAGATAAATAACTGACATAACTAAAGAATACTTTAGAGCAAATAAATAAAGCACTTTCTAAAGACTGGACTATAAATAGAGTAGGAATTTAATAAACTAGAGCAAATTCTAGAACCAATAACTTAAACAATTATCAAAGATATTGGTATATTTTTAATAGTAAAGAACTAGGATAAAAACTAGATAAAAATTTGGAGCAATAAATAGATCGCGAATTAGAAAAAATAGGGGGTACCTTTTCTTAATGGTTGCTCCAAATATGAACGAAAATGCGTCATTCGCGTCAGCCATTTGTATATGAGACGAACTATTGTATAATATACTAATATGTATGACAAATATTGAATTTTTATATATTTACACATTAAATATTTTACTACAATTTAAAGGGTTTTACCAGAAGCAATCAATATACCAATTAAAAATTCCCGATTCATTGAAGAAAAAACATCTCATCATGGGATTTTACCATCTTGGGCGGCCTTGACAAGAAAAAGTCCACAGACCTTGTTTTATAAAATCCAAGACACCTGTCGTCAGTTGTCAGTGTCTCTGCTACTGTTAACAACTGAACGCTACTATAAATAATCATAATGAAATTTGCTGTGGTGATGCTACTTTGTTTCGCTGTTAGTGTTTTGGCTAAGCCTGTGAACGAACAAAAGAAGGCGTTTGAGTGTGTTTGTGTGGAAACCGACAAATGTGAGGGGCATGCAGTCGAAATGCCTCAAGTTCAAGAAGAGACTGATAAAAAGTAAGTTCTAAATCTAATATTAAGCTAAATATTTCCTACATAGCATAGGACCGGCTGTATTAAGTGTACTCTCCACTCTAGCTAGTTGTCTGGTAAATTCCCTTTCTGATTTATCACTACTAATATTTGCGATATACAGGGTGTAACAGAAAAATGTACATTCAATTTAAACAGTGATACAACTCATCAAAAGTGACAAATTTTTCTTTAGAAACTCTTCCGAAATATTGTTTCAAACTTAATGTGAGTTGTCAAATAAATAGATTAATAATTATTAAAAGTATTTTATATCGAAATATATCGATAAATTTATTAAAATTTACATGAATTAAAGAAAAGCAATTATTTTAATTAAAAACTATACAAAATAAAAAAAATAAATAAATAAAGGTATAAGTTGTCATAAAACAATCATTTGCATCAATAATATCTCTGTTATTTAACGGTCTCACAGTCTACTTTGAGGCTCGTAGAATAATTAAAAGTTGGTATCAATTTCTCGAAAACAGTATGAGAAATAAAACTTTTGGGTATTGCCCTGAATTTATCGTCAAAAATAATGTTCTAATTTAACCGACTTTGTCATCCAACCAATAGAAAGCCCCCCCCCCCCCCCCTAATGATATGAATCACATAGTATACAAGTAATACTTCTGATACACCCTGTATATGTAGTGATACAAAAAAAAAACTAATAATAAATAAATGTTGTAATAAACAAGGTAAATTATACAATTAAATTAATAAAAAAATACGTTAAATTTTTTTTTTCCTACAGATTTTGTATGAGTCTATTTAGTTTCTTCTTTTTGTCAGACATTTAAAACTAGCTTTTCAAGAACATATTCTAGTATGAGAAACATCATACAATCCGATATATATTTTAACCTAGTTATTCATATTGATTTATATGTATTTACGTAAAATGAATTTTAATTCAAAAAATTCATATATAATTAAACATTGACCTAAAAATTAAATGCCAGAAATTATCATAATGTGCAGAAATATGCTTTAATAAGGTTAAGGCCATTTTAACTTATAAATTAATAAAAATATATCATATATATATAATATTTATTTATACTAAAGAAAGCGTTTAAGTATAAAATTTTATAAATTCACCTTATCATCCAGTTCTAGTATGCTAATATTAATTTTATTATTAATTGTAAAAAAATATACAATTAATTACATTAGTTATTGTAAATGTTAAACACATATTAGATATACATATTTCTATGTAAACAAGCTCATAAATTTAATGTTTTAAAAATAAATTTATATTTTCTGACGACAATTGCAAATGACATTGTATAACTTTCACGGTTTTCTAATCTTTAACCATGTAATTGTTTTTAATTGTATTTAATTATTTTTTCTCTTTAAGATGTGGGGAATCCCATGTTTGCTGTCCAAAGAAACACATCCAGAAAATTGATGACAAAACGCAACTCATCCCAGAAATATTCAAGTTGTAAATAATTTATTTTCATCTGTACTTGTACTTACTTTGCAATGTGATATTATTTAATAAACTTTTATACAAAACAAAACCTATTTGTTCATTTATTATTTCAGTTATTTAGTTTTAAACAAGCGTTCTAAAAAGGTAAGTATAATTTTTAGCAAAAATGTAAATCTAGAATATATAATTAGTATTGTAATCATGTATTACTTTTTTAAAGACTTAAAAATATTGATAAACGTTATTTTTTATTCCTAAATTTTAACAATTTATTAACAAGTTCCTATAGCATCTTCAAAATTTTCGTAGAGACAAAATTCCTTGTAATAAACAAAATCGAAACATTCATTTTCACGAAAAAAACTACTAGAAAGGTATAAATTATATATATTGCTTTAGAATGTGCTGTTTTCAGCAGACCTAGGACTAGAGCAAAACTTTTAGAAAGCTCTAATTCTTGATCCATTGAAACCAAAGCACAATCCAGAGCAGCCAAATCTGCTCCACAATCTGCTATGGTTTCAAGAATTAGAGCAAACGCTTCAAAATGCTCTAATTCCTGACTCATTGCAACCAGATCATAATCCAGAGCAGCCAAATCTGCTCCAGAATGTGCTATGGTTTCAGCAGGTTAAGAATTAGATCAAACGCCTAAAAATTCTATAATTCCTGACCCACTGAAACTAGAGCACAATCCAAATCAGTCAAATCTGCTCCAGAATGTGCTCTAGTTTCAACAGGTCAAGAATTATAGCAAACACTACAAAATGCTCTAATTCTTGAACCACTAAAACCAAACCACAATCCAGAGCAGCTAAATCTGCTCCAGAATGTGCTCTGGTTTCAAGTGTCAACACTTTCGAGTGCTCTAATTCCTGATCCACTGAAACTAGAGCACAATCCAGAGCAGCCAAATATGTTCCAGAATGAGCGCTAGTTATATTAGATTAGGTTGGGCTAGTTTAGATTAGATTAGGTTAGGTTTGTGTGAACACTAACTGAAACAAGTAAAATAAAAAGTCTCTTATTAAACGGAAGTAAAAAAATTATAGTTTATCAACGAAAAAGAGAAATAATATAGCTAGAATTATTTAAAAGTAAACTAAAGAATGTGAATACTTTGTAAACAAAATAATGTCAATATTGCATCAGCTGGTATTTTCACATCATATGGAAAAAAATCCCCTAAAAAATAAATATAATCCCACTTTTCTCTACTTATAAACTTTCCGCATCCATTACATCTTTATCTGGAAACTTTTAAACAAAACATCTAAACAAACGATAACCTCTGCCTGTGAAATATGTTAATTGTGAATGCGAAACTCGTTTGTGGCAGTAGGCTGGGTTTCCCAACAAAAAGACGATCGCCTCGGCGTATAAATCTAGAAGGCCAACGCGTTCAGTTGTTCATCCGCGTGCAGTCAGTTGTTTAGCAACATGAAGCTGAATTTGCTGCTTGTTTTCCTCATGCTGTTTGCTGCTTTCGCTGCAGTCAGGGGCGGCTTATCCACCAACAATAACAGGCATTGTGAGTGTGTTCACGCTAGCCGCTGTACAAGGGATGGAGTTGTCAGCAATGATAAGTAAGCAATAATATTTTTAATGTTTCAAATTATTAACACATTGACTCATAATTAGTGTAAACTTTATGTAGAATATACAGGTGTTACTAATTTTTGATCATTTTTGAATCAAAATAGTTATTTACGTGAAAGTGCGCAGAATCAGAGCCAATATATTGTACATAAAACTACATTAGTATCATACAAAACTTCGTCAAAATCTAACAAGTTTTGGTAAAAGATATTGTAACATTTCTTGTACTATTTATTGTCTAAAACGGCCTTTATGTATATATATCGTTTTATATTTTATCTACGATAGAATTTAGAAACTCGAAAATATAAAATTCATTTCAAATTTGTATTAGGATCACTAAATTAAAAAAACAAGTTTGCTTTCACAACATTGTTATGCGGCTTCTTTTACAGATATGTTATTTTGAGTGTTTAAAAGCTATTAACATAACTAGGATAGCTATGAATATCATAATTGCTGCAGGTGTCAATTTTAAGAAAACTAAGACCTGGTATGATTCATAACATTCGTGGTATATTCAATAGTTTACCGGTTTCACGTTATTAATACATATTAATTTGTAAAATTCTCTTGTGAATATCGTTTTCTTGATCAAGTCAGTTCCTACTAAGCATGATAAATATGGAAAAATAATAAAAAATTGTGGTCAGACTTGGTTGACCTTGAAATCGCTATTTATTTGTTTTTAAAAACTATTTAACACAAAACGTTCGTATATACACATACACCTAAACTAACCTAATTTAACCTAACCTAACTCAACCTAAGCTAACCTAATCTAACCTAACCCAATCTAACGAAAACGGATTGGATTAGTTTAAGTTAGGTTAGGTTGGGTTAGGTTATATTAGGTTAGGATAGGTTAAGTTATGTTAAGTTTGAATAGGTTAGGTTAGATTAGGTTGGGTTGAATTAGATTAAGTTGGGTTAGGTGTGCGTGAGTGTGTGTTTACACACATTTTATATTAACTAGCTTTAAAAACAAAAACAGCAATTTCAAGATTAATCAAGTGTGTCCGCTATTTTTTATTATGTTTCTCATATATGTCATGCTTTTATAAAAACAAAATAATTGAAATTACTGAATTACTTGTTTAGTAAATATCGGGGCGTATACATTTTATCGTCCACATATATTATATTGCTCGACATTGTATCTGTCAAACATTCAATTTTGCACCTTTTTCATTGTGCATACTTTTAATAATAAAAAGTTATCTTACACACATTTTATCTTACGCATATTTTGTCATCCATACATTTTATCTTCCATACATTTTATATTCCACACATTTTATTTTTAATTTATCTTTGAATTATCTAGAAAATCTTAACATAATGTAACATAATTTTAAATTAATTTAAAATTATTGAAATTGTTTTCAAATGCCCAATATATATTTTTAATTGTCTTTCTTCTGTCTTCACATAGAATTTAGAATTGTAAAATTTTATACAATATTATTTGAATTATTTTTATGATAGACATAAATTAATTTATTATAAAGTATGAAATGTGTTTTGTAACAATTTTAAAACTTTCCTTCATTTCCATATCCTTACATTGTGTTAATTTGCTACGAGGAAATAAATCATAGTTACTAGGATGATTAATTGTAAGGCCAGTTCTGAATACAGATGCTATTTATTTACACTAACACCAAATTAATTTCTTTAAACTACTGTCAATTATTTTGTCCTTGTTGTCTGTTTAAGTCAGAATATTTCGAAGTAAATTTATAATTAATTTAACCTAACTTGTCGTGAAATGTCAAATTCGCGAATGTTTCATATTTATGAGATTAAAATAAATATGCAGAGTCTATGTGGGAGTTACGGATTTTGTTATTATTTTTAATGTATGCCATGCAAGTCTATTGATCCAAGTTCGATGACCAGTCAAGGTTATCCACCTACACGAAGAAAAGAAAATAAAAGGAAATTAGAAATTACGTTTATGGAAATGTTGGTTCTGCAAATTTTTGTAATTCGACGAAAATTATATGAAAATGTATGGAATTGATATGAATACTATTTTTAAACTGTAATGTTATTTATTATAATAATAACAAAATTGGCATGACTTTTATAATGTATGAAAAATCTACGTCTTATTTTGTCATTATTTAAATTGAATATATGTTATTTATAACATGAAATTATTAGAAATTAAACATGAAATATTTTTTCAGATGTCAAACTTGGAGCGATGAAGTCTGCTGTTCCCAAAGTTCTCTCTTAGGATAAGAAAAAGAAGAAAAAAATGGGAATATTATTAATCACTTAAATTAGATATTAGTTTTCTGAAAGTATGTATTATTTTGTGATCAAATTGATGTATTTTAATATTTTTGAAAATATATAGAGAATAATTTTAATATTTTTGGATCTTTTTATCTCCCGCCTATCAATAACTATTCCCTTCTAAATAATTTGAAAAATAGTTTATATACTGTAACAAACGTGATTCACGGCATATGAGTCATCGCGGCTGACCTGTCTGGTCAGGTAGTCTCGCTAAAGGTCAAGTGGGATAGGAGAGACGCCGCTATTATTCGGGAATTTTATAGAGTCCGGCAGGCTCTGGAATGTTCGAGATTAGCTGCCAACATGTATAAAAGGGAAGGAATTTAAAAAAAAATAGATTTGTTATATAATCAGCACATCGTACAATAAATACCCTTTAATATTTTTGTGCTAAGTTGTAGAACACCCTGTAAACGTTGCCATCTACTTTAACTTGTTTGTTTTGGAATTTCTCTAGTAAATATTTAAAATAATCATTTTTACATCATTACACATTATCACAAATTTGCAATATAAATTTCTTTAAAGTTGACGATCTCTGGTCTTTCTACTTAGTTATGTGCTGACCACATCAGATTATATCCCCTTTTATTCGCCCTAAGAACAAAATAATATTCCATCAACCTATTGGCACAATATAAGTAACGATTTAGCAGTGAATTTTAATGAGTGTGCACCATTATCAGCCTCTGCCCCTCTTAATAGATACACACAGAGCTTCATAAATTAAAAGCCCCTTTTTCAACCCTTTTCACACATGATTAGTTCAACAAACCTCTAGCCTTTGTATGATTTAAAGCTCAAATCTGAGCTTTTACAAAGTTTTGTGAGCTTAGCTTCAGAATATATTAGGAGATAAAAATTTATGTGTACTTTGTAAAATGTGAATACGCATCTTATCTTGTGTTGAACACTTATTTATTTTGTTATACTTTGTTACAATATGAAATTTATTTAAAATTATTAGATAAAATATAAACGGACTGACTTTTGCAAATATCGATGCGCTGATTTCAAAACTTGCAATCCTATTATGTCTTTTCGATTTTATTCTGTCGCTTTATCATCTAACCGAAAATGATTCTGATTAAAAACCTATAGTGTATTAAATTTTAAGTACTAATAATGTTTTTTTAATAAATAAAAAGTATCATCGGCGCAAAAAATCTTGTCACACGCCCAGAAACTCTTTTGCGAGATCTCGCATTATTTGCAGGCCTCGCTTTAAGCTCAGTCTGTCAAAATAAGCTCGCCCTTGCAAAAGTTCAGTTTTTGGACTAGTGATAGAAGTAACTATTTTGCTATTATTTTTCATATGCTAAACTTCACTAAATTTTTAGTTAGATTTTTTTTTATATTTTTCAACTTTTTTTGCACTGATTTCAAAACCTACAATCCTATTATGCCTTTTCGATTTTATTCTGTCGTTTTATTAATAACATTTATTTATTTTCAAAACCTATAACCCCATATAAAAGTTGTATAGACTTAAAACAAACCAAACAACATTATTAAACCAAAAATTGTGTTGACAAACGCGAAATATCTCAAAAATACTCATTTTTATGTCCAAAATTTTGATTTTGGGAAATAGTGTACATTGATAGATCTCTACGTGCTGATTTCAAATTTTCAAACGGAATTTATTTATCTTTTTTCGTTCTTGAGATATTTGCTGTCAAAGTTGCACATCAAAAAAGTGTGTTTTTTTGCTATATCTCTAAAATGAGTTCAGATACGATCCCAAAGTTTATACCAGTCGATTCTACAGCAAAAGATACATAAAGAAATGTTTTCTTCGCATATACGTTCTTTGGAACGATTAGGTACAAAATGAGAAAAACGAAAAAATTCAAATTTCAAAATTTCTCCGAGGAACTTTTTGTCTCCAAAACTTTTCATTTTTTGGACTTAAGTAGATATCGATGCGCTGATTCCAAGTTTTCAAACAGAATTCAATTATCTCTTCCCGTTCTTGAGATATTTATGTTCAAAGTTGAGTTCTGACAATACCTAAAAAAACAGGTTTTTTAGGTATACAGGTTTTTTAGGTATACCCCTTTAAGGGTTAGGTTTACGACTTCGGTGACCTCACCAATCGATTCTACGGGCAAAATTACATAAGTGTACCAATTTTTAGATTTTTATTCCAAAGGATACAATTTGTAGAAAGGAAAAACGAAAATGGCCAAAATCGAAAAAAATGCCTGATGAACCCCTTACGATTTTTTCGATTTTTGGACATTTTCAGTTTTTTTCTTCTAGAAATTCTCTCTGTCGAGATAAAAATCTGAAAATTGGTACACTTATGTAATTTTGCCAGTAGAATCGATTAGTGAGGTCGCCGAAACCGTAAACCTAACCATTTAACGGGTATACCTAAAAAACCTGATTTTTTAGGTATAACTTTGAACTCGAATATCTCAAGAACGGGAAGAGATAATTGAATTCTGTTTGAAAATTTGAAATCAGCATATCGATATCTACTTATGTCCAAAAAATGAAAAATTTTGGAAACAAAAAGTTTCGAGGCAAAAAATTGAAATTTAGGTTTTTTCGTTTTTCTTATTTTTCTCCGAATCGTTCCAAAGAACGTATATGTGGGTAAAACATTTCTTTATATAACTTTTTCCGTAGAATCGAATGGTAAAGTATTTGAGATCGTATCTGTACTAATTTTTGAAATATGCTCAAAAAATATACTTTTATGAGGTGCAACTTTGACAGCAAATATCTCCGAAATTAAAAGAGATAATTAAATTCTGTTTGTAAATTTGGTACCAGCGTAGTTAAGTCTTTAAAAAATATTTTAAACAAAATTTTGTAAAATTAGAAAATTTTCAAGCTAAAAATTCGATATTTTCAAATATTTTCGGGTTTATGCAAAAATACAGCATACGCGGCTTTGGGAATTACTTTCCCTGTTATTACTACATATATAATCTATTATATTAGTAAATATTAATTTTATAAATTCACTTTTAAAAAGAAGAAAATTTCAGTGGTAAATTTAATTTATTTTTGGTAAAGACTTTATATAAGGGGGCGACAAAATTATGTATACTCATTATCAGTCTATCTCTCTTCTTTTCGAATTCTACCACGATGAGGTAATAACACCTCTTCCCCAAATTTGTAATAATTATTTTCTTGTAAACTACGAGTAATGGATCGATTTAAAAATCCGGGTATTGTATTTTTTCGTCTAGTATCATATATGTAAAAATCAAAATTTGGTTGTATACCCCCCATTATTTTTCTGTACATATTTTTCAAATTAACATTTTTATTTATTGAAACATTTTTTATTGTTTGTTAAGACTAGTCTAAATATCAATTGAAAAAGATGTAAACATATTTCATAAAAGTATTATAAAAGCTTGAAGGTATGTAGATATTCAGTTGAGAATTGAGGATGAATGTATATATTCATGGAAGGATAAAGGATAAAGGTAGGGGTGACCTAGCTCCACTTCCAGTCTCCCTGATGTCTGGAAACATTCATTGTGTCGAAATATGTCAAGGATTGCTCTCTGGATCACAATATCACAATGTGTACTACGCGGAATGTTCAAATATTTATTGCAAATAATTCTCTACATACACGTTTCACTCTGCGATCTAACAGATTTGTTATTTCAAATTTTACAAGTTTTAAATTGGAAAATATGTATTAAAGAACATTCATTATAAGTTTACAACAAATTCTATAATTGCTCATTTAATTTTGTATGTAAACAAAATTTGGTTTTTAAGTTACAAATTAAAATTTGTAAAATTGAATAATTAACAAGGCCTCAATTTTTACTTAGATTTAGTGATTTAGGGTGTCAGTCTACAGCCACATTTGAATTTATTTGACTATTTTACTTTTTTTTCAATCAAAACACATTATTTTGATAAATTAAACCAATCACATTCGAATTACGCTGACAATTTTCACTACTGCAAATTGACATGGTTATTTTACACTTAAATAGGTGTTGCTTAGATACGAATTTCGATTTTTTGAATGATCACTAACACGAGGCGTCGACTTTTCCAAATTTCCGACATCAAAACATATAAGAAAAAAAGAAATACTAGAGCAAAGATTGCTCTAATTCTTGACCCATTGAAAACAGGGCAGTCAAATCTGCTCCAGAATGTGTTCTGGTTTCAGCAGACTTAGAATTAGAGTAAATGCTTTTGAATGCTCTAATTCTTGACGCACTGAAACTAAAAAAAATTCTAGGCATAAGTGGTATTAATTATTTCACACATAACTTTTTCGATCATTTTTTTATAATAACAAATTTTATAGAATCGTGGTTGTTGCGTTTTTGACATAAAAAGTTTATGTTTGAACTATTTTCATTCGAGAAATAATCTGGCAAATATAATTCCAGCTCTGAATTCAATCGGCAAATCTCTGTATCATCCTGTAATTGGAATAAGTACATAAATAAATTTAAAAATGACATTTTTTTGTTCATAAATTGATTTAAATGAACAGATTTTTTAAATAAGAATCATTGATTTTTATCAAAGATAAAAAAAAAACTAATTATAATAAAAATTTAATTATTTGCTAGTAACAAAAATATATTCTGTATATAATATCTTAAAATTAAAAGATATTTTATCATCTTAATTGTCATATTACAGAAGAAAAATATAATTATTTAAATATGTAACTAAAAGTAAAGATTCTTTGTTGCTCTTTCTAGTTTTATTCAGATGAATTGTTTTGGTTTTATTATTTATTTTCGTTTTCGTGTATGACATAAAATATTTATATGATTTTTTTAAATAGAATACCTCTTAATTGTCATATTTAACTGAGCGTTTAATTTAAGGGCACATCCGAGAATAATACTATTAAATCTGTATCCAAGTGTTTATAGTAGTAATTATACAGACAGGGAATGAAAGTATGGAACTGTGAGTGTATTAGTGGTACTAATCAGAATTGTTAATTGCAGTCTAAAACGCAGCGATACATTTCCATCACAAAGCTGATTCCCGTTCAATCAGTATTGTTTGCTGTAGTCAAATACATTACAAATGCCATCTATTACCATTAATTCAATTCACTAGGCCAGTATTACACTACAACAAATTGTTTTCAACACTGGTAAATAAATCATCATGTCGTATTTATTTTACTGAACTCGTATCTTTTAAATTTGTTTTTATTTGTCAATTTGTAACTGTTCACGGTTTTAATTATTAAAACAGAAATGTACTCTACTTTTTCTGATCTAATTACATAACCCAAATGTGGTGTAATTAGTTATAAATTGATTATGTTATTTACCCTACAATTTGGTTGAATTAATCTCATTTTTAATTAAATTAAATGCCACATATTTTTTCTATTGCTCTATTTATCTCGCCAGGAATCCAATTTTTCATATACTGCCATATATTTTCGCTCTAGTATTTATTCTTGTTTTTAATATTTATTACCAGGGCATGTAACCGGTTAAAAAAACCGGTTAATAAAAACCGGTAACCGATATTTTTAACGAAAATTGCGAACTTTAACCATAATTTTAACCGATATTTTTTAGGCCGAAAATACCGGTAACCGTTAACCAAAAAAAAAAAATAAACCGGTTTTAGCGAACATTAACCTTTATTTTTCATTTAGCGAGAAAAATTTTAATATTTTTTTATATCTGTGTTTTCTACTTGTATTTGAACATGAGTTATGACAGTTTTTACAATTTCCATTTTATTGGAGAGTCATAAATGTAGGTAGTCTTTTTGGCCGTTAAGGTTACTTAAAATGTCCCAAATAAATACGGCATTTGTCAACACAGGCAAGTTTAAAATTGAAAAGTGACGTGCGTTTTTCTAAAGATATTATGGGAATTTTTGTGAATATTCATTAATTAAATTGGTTTTTTTAATTGTTATATTTTTTTCAGATGATTTTTTTTCGAATTTTTTTAATTAATTATTTTGTAATTTTTTTTAATCAAATTTTTATAATTAATTTGTTTTAATTAATTTTAATTATTTTTTTAACCGATATATTAACCGGTTTAAACCGGTTTCCAAATTTCAAAAACCGGTTTTCGAACTAAAACCGTTATTATTATAACGTTCTCTATAAGGGTTAACCGTTAACCAGTATTTTTTTCGGTTGCATGCCCTGTTTATTACACAATTATACACTTTTGTTTATTCCGTGAATTTATTTTAACGTGAAACATGGGATTTGCTGTATCCATGGTTACGACTTCACATTTTATTGACAACAATGTATTAGAGCGGTCACTTTAAAATGAAACATAGCTCGTCAAATAAATGTCATTATGAATTGTCAAATTGTGATCTTTTTTATATAATACATTTCCAAATCGTTTAAATTGATGCTATGAATATATCGACATGCTAGGTCTCCTGATCTAGAGGTACCTACTTGATTTTTTTAAACTGAGAAAAAATAAAATTATTTAATGGCAATATTAATGATAATTAAATAATTAAAAAATAATATTTAAAATCACTCTTGAAACATCAAATTTACTCAAATTATAAATAGATTAAATGAATTTTATTATTGTTTAACCTCAATTTATATCTACGTTCTATTTTAAATTGAACTCTTTGATACTACTGTCAAATTTGTTCTAGTTCTCATTAATTACTCTAGTAGATTACCACATAAAGTACTATATCTATTAGCCAAGTTCTAAGAAAGGCGGACGCGTGATTGTATTTTTAAAACCAACGAAGAAAATTTATAAAAATGGATAACATGACAGGACATCGCAACAAAATGTAATCTCTTATAGCTCGAGAACGAAATAATATTTAAATGAAATGTTATTACAAATACTAATTAATTGTTGTATATTTTGATATTCTTCTGAAAAATGATAATATTTTGACAACGGTTCAGGACCTTCTGAGATCAAAATCCGATCTTTTATTTTAAAATTAAGTACATTACCCTTAATGTATGCAGGTTAAAAAATTAGAAATTTTAAAAAATAAATACTCCTCAACCAGTACACCAGAAATGTTTTGCTGGTTGTAGGCAAAAACCAAATACCTGTTAATTATAGTAAATTAGTATTAATTACATAGGAATTAGAATGTGTATCTGAAATTAGATAGAGTATTTATTTAGAACATGCACACTAATATCGTGTGTCACTATTTGTTCAAATCAGATCCATCCAATGTTAATTTGATTGCTATAAAGTTTATTCTGAAAACGAGAATTTCAAATTTGCAGATAATTTAGATGCGTGTACGTGTAACTAATCAATGCAATCAAATTGTAATGCGATTAACTCCAGTTAATTTAGATTTTTGGTGATGTACAGCTTTCATTACATATTTAATTCAGTTACGGCATATTCGTTTAGCACTTCCGCGTTTAAATTAAATTAGACGAACATTGTTTTGCAATTAAATATTTTATTCTACGAGTATATTTGTAATTTGTACGCGTACAAAAAAGTGACAGTGACGTTTTTAATACTCAATAGTCAATGGCATTTGTAATACACTCTCCACGATAGCTTGGATCTCATAAAATTTATATACGGTACAAGGATTATTAATATTTTTGATAAACATAATGTACACTTTCTGTTACATTTGGTACAAATTAAAAATTAAAGAAATTTGAGTCTGCCGAAAATAATTATGTATTTATTGACTTACTATATTGGTTTTAAGTTTTAAGAGGCTAATCATTGGGATATCGAGAACCATAAGAGATACAAAGTCGGTTAAATTGGGGCAAAGTTGCCGCATTAGTTGCCCATTTTAATCATATATTTGTTTTTCCGAAAAATATGAGCAAAAAACTGTTTTTGGCTTTACTTTTTGACTTATAACTTTCTTATTTCAATTCATACAAGTTTTTAGTTTGCACATTCTACAGACACTTTTTCACGAGGAATTGACAGTGGTCCTCAAAATTCTTGTAACTCGAACACTTTTCGAGAAATTTTTACTAGATTTCAATTTTCTTATGGGGCTCAAAGTTGTCTTTAGTACTGTTAAATAGATATTTTTTTCTCTTTCCAATGATTTAAAACACATGCACATTAAAATGAAAATAAAGTAAGAAATTAGAAAATTGATTTTATTCAATTTTAGTCAAATGTTGTTTGGAAACAAAATAACAAATCTTTTATTTAAAATTAACGTACATGTGTTTTATATCATTGGACAGAGAAAAAAAATCTCTATTTAACAGTGTTAAAGACAACTTTGTTCCCCATATGAAAATTGAAAGTTAGTATGAATTTCTCAAAAAGTGTTCGAGCTACAAAAAATTTGAGGACCGCTGTTAATTCCTTATAAAAAGTATCTGTAGAATATGCTAAGTAGAAACTTGTATGAATTGAAATAATAAAGTTATAAGTTAAAAAGAAAATTTGCCAAAATCAGTGTTTTGCTCATATCTAGTATTCTATGCATTTTTTCAGGAAACAAATACATGATTAAAATGGCCAACTAATTCGGTAAATTTATCCCAATTTAACCGACTTCGTTTCTCTTACGTCTTACGGTTCTCGAGATCCCAATGGTTAGCCTTTTAAAACAGACAGCCAGTATTAAAATATAAATTAAATCATAATAACCACAAATCATGGGTAAGCAGAGCTTACTTTGCTTACCCTGATTTATTTGTAAAATAATAAAAAAAAAACACTCACCAATAATCTTAGAACAGGATAAAAAGTGGTGACACTTACCTGTAAGAAGAAAAAATATTAATACAATTTTCAAAACAGTGATAAAGTAAGCGAAGCTAACAACCCCTTCTGTAGGGGCTTTTGTGGACACACAGGGATGAACAAATCACTGGGGCCCCACGTAGGGCTGTGCCCAGTGCGGTGTGGCGAAATGTCCAACAACACAGGATAATTATTAATGGTGTAATCGATACATTGCTTCTACCACGTCAGTTGTGTCAACAGGGATATGTCATTCAGACACAGAAATATCAACTTCATGAGATAAACTCTAATTCGCATTACAGATCATATTTTGTTCAGAAATGTACCACTTGTAGTTCAGATTGATATTTATTTTTAATTATAAATGAGTATGTGTCTGCTGTTTTACTTACATTTTAGTGGTGTAAGGTGTCGTCTGCAGCCATATTTTAATTTACTTAAAAATTTTATTCATAATCTATCATCCAATTAAATCACAATATATCGGTAAATTAAACTAATTAGATTCGAATTACACTGACAATTTTCACAAGCGCAAATTACCATGGTTATTTCACGAGTAAATAGTGAGTGATCAGTAATTAATTAAAAATATTTGATTCTATCCTAATCATGACTACAAAAATTGCCGGTAAAATTCTAGGCATAAGTGATATTATATAGGGTGTTTCCATACCTCGGGAAAAAATTAAGTGTATATAGGTACTACACGACATACTAATCACAGAACAATTTTTTTTTATGATATTCGCAAAAATGAGGGTGATTTACTAAAAGTGATATATTATATATAGTAACACTGTAATATTAAATATTATATCCTTGTATTTAAAGAGATATTTGTAAAGATAACAACAAATACTTACATATGACTGCATACATTTTATTATCGTCGATCTAAATATAAGTTACAAATATTGTTCAAAATTATCCCCATTTCTTGCTACACATGCAGTACGTTGAATAAATAATAAACTTCAAGTCTAATAATTATTTTGTTGTCTTATTCCTACTATCACTGTATGCATTTATTTTCACAAATGTACTCCACTACACAATCTAGCAAAGAAAGAAGAATAACAATAATGTCGACGAATGTATTTATATAGCTATTGCCAGATTACATTAATAATTACACAACATCATACATTTATTAGGCGTTATGTAAACAATTATTTATATAGTACCAGATTTAAATAAAATTAATAAGAATAGCCACCAACTTGGGGTAAAAAATATGTTCACGTTAATACAATGAAATTTTTTTGCGAATTTCTTAAAAAAATATTTTTGTTCTGTAATCACTCTGTCGTGTAGTATATACCCTTAAATTTTTCCCGAGGTATTAAACACCCTGTATAAATAAATATACGGATTTGAAGTAGTAGAAGTAAACATTACGGTGACTGGTTTTTACGGAAGGTGATTTTAAACTAATTATAATAGGGTAAAAATTAGAGCACTGCGTAGTGAATGAGCACCCTTCTCTCAGGTAGTAAACATTACGGTGACTGGTTTTTACGGAGGCTGATTTAGAACTAATTAGGGAAGAATTAGAGTACTTCACAGTGAGTGAGCACCCTTCTCTCAGGTAGTAAACATTATGGTGACTGGTTTTTACGGAGGGTGATTTTGAATTAATTGGGGCAAGAATTAGAGTATTTTACAGTGAGTGAGTACGCTTCGCTCAGGTAGTAAACATTACGGTGACTGGTTTTTACGGAGTGTAATTTTAATGTAATTAGGGCATGAATTAGAGTATTTCACAGGGAGTGAGCACCCTTCTTTCAGGTAGTAAATATTACAGTGTGTAGTTTTTATGGAGGTTGATTTTAATCTAAGTAGGCAAGAATTAGAGTACTTCACAGTGAGTGAGCACCTTTCTTTCAGGTAGTAAATATTACGGTGACTGGTTTTTACGGAGTGTGATTTAAATGTAATTAGGGCATGAGTTAGGGTACTTCACAGTGAGTGAGAACCCTTCTCACAGATAATAAACATTACAGTGACTGGATTTTAAATTGGGTGATTTTGAACTTATTAAATTACAGCTTGAATTAGAGTACTACACAGTGAGTGAGCACCCTTCTCTCAGGTAGTAAACATTACGGTGTCTGGTTTTTGCGGAGGGTGAATTTGAACTAATTATATTAGCGGAAGAATTAGAGTACTTCACAGTGAGGGAGAATGCTTCTCAGATAATAAACATTACTATGACTAGGTTTTACGGAGGGTAATTATGGCCTAATTGCAGTACGAGAGTAATTAGAGTACTTCACAAAGAGCAGTCTTCAAAAAAATAATTCATAATATTTTTTAATAAAAAAATCATTGATATTTTAAAGATGAATATCGTAAAAATTTTTGTTATATGACTCATTGCTGGTATGGGGAGTGTACCACAATTGTTAATTTAAAATTAATATAATTAGTACGTTGATACTGACGCCAAGAAAAGCCTTTAGCATTTTAATAATATAATCTTTATTCCCAACAATAAGTAATTCTTAATCAATGTCTTTGAAAAGTGAGAAAAGCAATAAACTCCAATTATCTCCATTCTCGAGCGTTGCCATAGCGACGTGTTTTTCCACAATGGCTCATCTGCATATCGCTTACTCGCACAGATATTCACACTTCAATTGCATTCTTTCCTTATCACTCTTTACGCTTTCTGTAGATAAGGCACACTATAAAATAGTTGACGAATTGTTCAGTCTATTAGTTGTTGACAAGCTGGCAAAAAAGTAAGTACTCCTCAACTCAAAAACATTGCATTCAACAATAATGTGACAGAAAAAATATTAGAAACTTGTAAAAAAATATTTTGTCGCAAATATCAGTCTAGCTGGTGTAGAAAATGCACCACACCAATCGTGTTTTTGATATATTTATGATAAATATATATTTTTTAGATGAAATTCACCGTCGTTCTATTTTTGGCCACTCTGGTTCTATTCTGCCTGTTCCAATACAATAACGCAAGTATAATAGGACCAAGAAAGAACCAAGGCGACTGCAGATGTGATGACTGTTACTGTGTGGCACATGGCAGCTGCCCACAAGAAAATATTGTCAAGTAAGATTTTTTTCTGCTCCCGATTTTACAATATGACTCAACGATTCAATTGCCATAGTAAATATTGTATTTACAAAAAGAAGGTCTTTTTTGGAGTTGCAGTCATTTAATAAAATCCACTAATACACTAAAATTTTGACTGTCAGTCTTCATCAGGGTGCTGATAACATAAAGACTGGTTTACAGTCAAAACGTTGGTGTATTAATGGATTTTATTAAATGACTACAATTTAAAAAAAAATAGATCTTCTTTTATTAACATCCAGTCGATAAAACCAATCCTACATTGTATTTGCAACTTGACAACTGAAGTCACCACTAACAATATTTATTCAGTATGATTAGTTCAGTGGTCATGTCAAAATAATTAACATAATTTTTTTATTTGTGCTGTTTTCATTTGTATATTATAACTTTTTTAAATGAGATTCATTTCATCGAAGAAGTCAGTTTTTCAGCGACAAAATTGGATAAAATCACAGTAGGATTGTTATGGTTACATTTTATGTTTGAACTGTTGTCATTCGTGAAATAATGTAGCAAATATAGAGTATAGAACGAAATGCGGTACATAGGACTTTAATATGGGATTTCAGAAATTGCAGATACTCTCTTTCTCTCTTGATAGATTTAGAGCAAAACTACAAGAATACAAAGCTGTTCAAAATTAAATTCCACATCAGATAACATCATAATTGATGCAATAGAAAGTCTGCCGTACGAGATTTATTAAATATAAAATGTAACATTTTCGTTTATTTATATTTTAATAGTAAAGATGCCTTCATTTCAGTATTTCCTAGCAACTAGCTACAAAACAATAATTAAACTGTACGATTTTTGACAGAACTGTGAGATATGAATTTATACCTTAAGAGCGTATAGCGCTCAGATACAAAATTTTGCGCGCGGGGTCGGTATGCAGGGGGTAGCAACACGTGCTTCAAGTGGGAGGGTTCATCTTCACCCTTGCTTGTTATTAGCAACCAATAATATTCATTGTATACGAATATATTATTATTACCTAGAATTTTAATGTTCCACCTGCAACAAGTCGTTGTTTCAGTATGAAATAATCATGTACTAATTAAATATAAAATTATACATAACTAATTATTACAAAATTTTACAATAATGGTAATACATATCGACAGGTTAATAATAATACTAGTAATGATAATGTTTATTCACGAATATTGATAATCTGGAGCAAATAAAAATACCACTGAACAGAAAAATACCAAACGTATTGTTTAATGAAATTTCTTATTACTTGACCTCTCGTAAATCGTGGATCGATAATTTCTGCTAGAAGGCCTTCAAATAAAATTGTTGAAGTTTGGGAAACATTTTCATTTCCCAAAAATCATTGATTTGTTTATGTCTAAACAATCTGATTTATCTTCAGTATAGTTTTTTTTTTGTTTCTAAACAAATTTCACATTTGACAGTAAATTTACTTGCCGACTTTCACTAAAAAAATTCTATTCCGTACGTGAACAAATTCAAATGTTTAAATCTTTTTAATTTCCAAAAAAATGTGAAATGTTAACAATTCTTCGGTTGTCAATACTGTTATTTATGGATGTCCCAGAAGATAATGAAATAGGTTCATTTAAAATGTTGTTACGTACTTCTTCCGTAGTAACTGAAATGGAATGATTTTCAGTGTTGTTCTCTGTTGCAAATAACTTTTCGGAGACACAAGAGGTGATAATGTTTCGTGCTTAAAATTTTGCTGACTTGGTTTTGTAGATGTTACTGGTAGTAATCGCTTATTTGAAAGTACTTTACAGCGATTTTTAGTTCTTTTCCTCTTAGAAGACAATTTTAAACGTTTGTCATTGCACTTTTTTCCCATTGTTTTGTTGAAGAAGTTACTAGAATAATATTATATTCACAATAAAATAATAGTTAGATAATAATTTTTATTTTAATTTTTTGTTCTTACCAATGATTCAAATAATAAATAAATTCAGTTAAAGGTATAACACCTATACCAAAAATAACAAAAACAACAATAAAAGCAGTAACAATAATAATTTTACAAACAACAACAAAAATAAACAAACGAAAAAAAATATAAAACAACGAAATACGCAAGAGCGGCTATAATAATCACGAATAGTCGCATAAAAAGAATAAACAAGACTAGAAATGTAAAATCAAATACCCCCTTTAATCGGAGGGAAAACAAATTCTTAAAATCTCCTCCTAGCCCAGTCATATAGTAGGTAAATTAAATTCGCAAACTAACGGCTAGTTTTAATTTTTTAATATGTTGTTAGGACCACTTCCATCCAAGTTTGCAGCTTCGAAAGACCTGTGCCAACTTCGTAGCCCTCGAAAAACCGCGAAATTTTTGCACTTGTTTCAGTACTTTCACTATATCTCCTAAACTACGTATTTTTTCATGAAACATCTTATTTATGTTTTTAAAGTAGATTAAATTTTAGACAATTTAAGGCTAGAACCAGCTCTACAGGCCCAATAGTTACCAAGATACAGCCCTCCAAAAATTGGCAATTTTTTAAGTGAAGTTTTAAAATTTGGTCAATTTTTGACCCCGAAATCGGGGAAAATAGTCATTTGACGGGTAAAGTTTCAGGGAGAGCTGTTGTAGCGAATGTAATTAGCTTTAATTTAAGCATAGAACAACGTCTGTAGACCTGATAGTTTCCTCATAATGTTAAAAAATCCAAAAAATGAGAAAACTGCATTTTTCGCTAATTTGCTGTGTTGAGACCTTACAATGGTTTGACGGTAATTTGAAAGGAAACTCTCCCTGAAACGTTACGCATAAAATAATTATTTTCCCCGAATTCGTGATCAAAAATTGACCAAACCTTAAAACTTCTCTCTTTTGGAAGAAATTGCCAATTTGTGGAGGGTTGTATCTTGGTAACTATTGAGCCTTCAGAGCTGGTTCTGGACTTAAATTGTAGCAAATTTAATCTAAAAACACAAATAATATGTTTCATGAAAAAAGCATAGTTTGGGAGATATAGTGAAAATACCGAAACAATTGCGAAAATTTTGCAGTTTTTCGAATGCTCCGAAGTTGGCACAGGTTTTTCGAAGATGCAAACTTGGATATACACTACTGGTAGTGGTCCTAACAACATATATTAAAAAATCAGAACTAGCTTTTAGTTGGCGATTTTAGCGATTTCTACTGTACTATTTGACTAGCCTTTATCAGGAATTACTGCAGTTCACAAATAAAGTAGTGCTAGAATACAATCTAAATGAAACCAGCAAAATTGGCGAAATTTGGCAAAAAAATTATCAAATGGGTATATATGTATATAGTTTTTGAATAACAAGGTTTAAGAAACAACACCATTTTTAGGAAGAAACTACTTAGGTTCACGAAGAGAATATATCAGTTAGGTATTTGTGTAGCTTTTGAATAACTATATGTTTTAAAAATGACTAATTTTTGGGCGTTAGTAACATTGTTTATGGAAAATATAAAGTACAGAAAAATATCTTTCTAGATCCTTTTAATTAACATTCATTGTCCTTACAATTACATTTAATTTTTTTTTTAATCCAATTTGAATAGTTTTGTACAGAAACTTATCTTTTCTAAACGTACATTTTTGTAGTTTCATGCCGTAGTCCCAAACAATATTAATATCACCCCTTGCTATACAGTAAAATAAAATTCTTAGAATAATACAAGGGGAGGAGCCCTTATATCCACAGTTAGTTCAACAACGCTCACAACCAGAGTAGCGCTAGTGTATAGAGTTAAAATTATAGAAAAAAGCATAATTTTCCAGAACTTCCTGTGCAAGCACCGCTGCACATTCAGTAAAGAAATTTGGTAGAAAGATAAATAAAGGATGGGAAAAGTGCGCTACGAAGAGAAAATATCAATTATTTGTATACTTTTTGAATAACAACATTTTAAAAATGACCTATTTTTGGACGTAAATATAATTGTTTATAAATTAAAAAAATTGAAAAATCTCTTCGTACCGCACTTTATTGAACCTTTAACTAGCTTCCTGCTTTAGTTGCAGTTAAAAATATTTATTCAAATTTGAACAGGAGGTTCCAGAAAATTATGCGTTTTTACACTTTTCTTGCTCGGTGCAATAGCCCCTTAACGTTGTCTATGATTACCGTGGTAAATGAAAATGTGTTTACAATGTATTATGTATCCGTAGCAATAACTAACATACAACTAGCAAATATCTTAATGGTCGTAGAAAAAATTGAATATACATAATGCTATTTTTTTTTTATTACAGTATTCCATGCCCCGGTAGCTTCATTTTTGTGTGCTGTAGAAGAACTCCAATTCCTTTCGTCAACCAAATATAAACACACATTTATAAATAATTTATAATTATTAAATATGCAACTTTGGGCTCGTATTTGTAATATTATATTAAATTTTGTTTTGTAATTCAAATATGTATCTATAGTCTATAAATTTATATTTTAAATAAATATTTATTATTATATTACTGTACTTTATTTATTAGTATTACAATCACTGATTGGAAAGTCATGTTTTCTTGGTAAAGTTACCATCATCTGTGGCCCAATATTCCTCTATGAAATTCAAGTACCTAAAGTACTTATTTCAGTACAATTTATAGAGGTACACGTTGTTATCATAAAGCCTATAATGGATTCTGAACCTCTCGGACACTCAATATTTTGACATTTGAAGCCCAAATTTCATACTTTTTTTAAGACATCTAAGGCCTGATATGATTCATAACATCCGTGGTTTGTTCAATATTTTAAACGATACAGAAAATGAAGACGTTATTACTAAATATTATTTTTTATACTTTGTGTTAACAATTGCCCTATTATTATATCGAAAACAGTTTAATTATATAAAATATTGTTAAACTATTTCTGGTATTTTTGTTGTTGTAAAATCGGTACTTCTAACAACTGCACCCTACTTTAAATGTCATATTAATAACCTCAAATATCTTTAAATGTTTTTTAATACAATTTATATTATTTTTGAGTATGAAAACCGAATAAACAAAACTAATTTAAAAGGATATTAAAATTTCCTAACTCATAATAGATTTATAAACATTTTCATATTTTAAATGCATATTGACAGATAAATGTGCCCAACTTCATTCAACAGAGTTACCATATACTTCACAGTTATATATCCTTAGATTACAATCTGTTATTTTTTTAATTGGAAATTTTAAAATTTTTATTAAATAAGTGAAGCAAAGTATAAAAAAAATTATATTATATTCGTTTTATTCGACATATAGACGTATTGTTCCATTCATAGAACAATATACCGTCTTATAAAACTTGTATAATAATATACTATTAAAAAATTCTCTTCTCGTTATAGGTTGATATGACGCCATGGTTACAGTTGTATTTTGCAATTGTTCCAGGTTATTTTTGACTATACGGTAATAATATTTCCGTACAGATACAGTTGACTTGGTTCCCCAGCTTCCTTTTGTCTATGTAAACAAAGGCTTAATATTATGAAACCGGTAAAATTAATAAAATTAATCGAATACAATTACCTTTTAAAATCAAGATTTATGTATTTTCTTTCTTATATTAGAGTCAATCTAATCTGATAACTGTTGTAAGTTTCTTGTTCAAAGTAAATAATTACAGCGTAATATTTTCATTTTATTGTTCACTTGTAATGTGATTCGTTCTAATAAGGAAAGGAGTAAATAATATACTGTAAACAAGTCACTTCCTTATTTAATTCGTTCTAGTTTTATTGTTGCAGTATATTGCGAATATTTATTGCAGATCTTTCAAGTTGTAGGCTTATTTATTTTTAACCTATTTGTAGTATTTACTAACACTTGTACTTTACTCATATTGGTAACTATATTGATAACTTACTGATTATATTTCAAGATAAAAATTGTATTGCGTTGAAAAAAAATAAATTCGGTGTTTAAGTAACTTCATGTTTATTCGTTATTAATTATAAAACAATATATATAGAACCTTGTTAACAACTAAAAATTTGAAATTACTGTGAAGGTTTATCAGATATACAAATCAAATTTATCCTTGTGGTGCACTCTCCACTTTGGAAAAATACCCTTACTGTATAAATATATTATTGCCATCATATGCGAAAAAGCTGACATTATTAAATTCTCATTGAAAATTTCTGTGGAAGTTTTGATAGTATAGGATAAATGATGGACCGGTAGGAGAGATGAACTTTTAGTCTTAAAAGTACATTAGAGTGATATCTCTCATAGGAAATGTTGATTTTGTTGTTTAGACACAGTGTACGTAGTGGCTTTTAAATTAATGCAGTGCACACCGAATAATCCAAGATTTACTTAAAAAAAAAATGCCAAGAAAAGTTTTGTACCTTATATACACAATTAGTTAATTTCTACTTCGGTAGGTTTAAACTAATTATTTATGTATATACTTTATAAACATGTGCATAAGACTTAACGTAACCTAAAAATGTGTTTCTACTTGTACACAGTCATAAGTTATTTAGTGGTCCATTTAACCTCTGCTCTGAGGACAGATTGTCCACTTATGCTGAGGAGAGATGGACCACAGGATTTTTATTGTTAAAAAGATCAATTCAACCGGTAAACAAGAAAAAATCATTCGCACATAGAAAGGTTGACGATCTAGTTGCTATTCCAAGAGTTCTGAAGAACTATTGTTAAATAATCAGAGGATGAGAAGATGAAGAAGCTGAAGATTATGAAAACGAACATGCGGAATGCAAGATAAAATGATTTAAAAAATGATAAAGAAAGATGATTGGATGAAATGTGTAATTTGTAGTCACTGTTTGCATGAAGAGTATACCACTCATAGAATTGGTCCGTCTCATATTATATGTATAGTAGAGGAGAGTTGAATTTTTTGAATCCGAATAAAATATATTTTTTGTTGTTTGTAGAACATACTTTAATTTTTTTCTTTATTCTTATAAGTAAACCTAGATTTGTTATTTAAATATTGTTCAATATTATAAAGTAATTATTATTTTTCCAAAAAGTGGTCCATCTCACTTTCACTTACCCTATTATTTCCCTAGGGAAATAACCGGTTTTCACTGCCGCTCATGAAAATAGTATATTGTGTTATTAGGAGTAAAAGTTTTGCATGACGAGCCCAAAGAGAAAGACACTTTTTCTCCGAATGAAACCAACTTCAAATGTAGATTTTGAAAACTATGTTATAACTTGACGTTCAAATGTCACAAAAGAAGCCATTGTTATGTATAAAAAATGTATTATTTGTAATGGAATGACCCAATTGTTATGGAAAAAAACACAATAATTTTATGATGAAATATTGTTATTAAACTTGTTGAGATGCTCAAAAAATACTTATCTTTCTAGGGTAAAGACTAGATACAATATCTACATATCTGTATTGTTTTTATTATTAGTAATATTAATAGATAATAGCTACTTGACATTATTATAAAAGGTAACAAACAACCAATTGTTTCATAGTTTCGATTCGCAAACATTAAAGTAAGTAACGAAATACAGAATGATAATAAACCCTAATTTTTGTAGATGAGAATTTTAGTTGTAGCCTTTTTGGCGGTGGTCATGTTTGCCACTTTGGTGACAGCAGCTGAATCCAAAAGAATAATTCGGTCCAGATTTGTCGCCCCTGAATATCCTGCGCCCAAAGCTGGGTTTTGTGATGAATGCGGAAACTGCCAATGTGTAGTTCAGGATCGGTGCGAAAGTGAAAACATTGTTCCATAGTAAGTATCAAAATAGATGATAAATTAAATGAATATTCACTCTCATAAGGTGTATTCTTTTACACAATATCCCATCAGCTAATTCATTTATTTTGACCGTTCATTTTGTTACAAATTAACTGTGATGAAGTGATGAGATTTCTTTTCCCCTTACGGACGTTGTCTGACTTCGTGAGGTTGTTCTGGCTTATGTTTTAATGTCACACAATTTAAAATATAATTATTTTATTTGCAATAGCAACAAAATTGGGTTAGTAAGTTAAAATATCAGTTTCTTTCTTTCCCTTTAACCTAAATGAAGTGATATGGATGACAGAAAGCATATACGTATTATTTCTATTTTAAAGTAGTCCTTAAAATATATAGTTTCTATTACTTATCGTACATTATTTACGTGACATATTTTACCATTTTAAGTACTGATAAATAAAGATAATTACTAAAAACTGATTGTTATTTTCAGCCAACACTGTAGACCAAGCTATCTTTATGTCTGCTGTAACTTGGATGCTTCGTGGAGAAACTTTCTTAGATTTTTGAGACCTCCACAATAATTCAGAATGTTATACGTTATACTTCTTTCGTTCTTTCCATAACAGTCTGAGTATTAATGTACTGCTTTATAAGTTTATAAAATTTGAATATAATAAATATTTTTTGTGTTGATATCATCAATATGTTTTTCATTCCGCACCAATATAATAAGAAGTTTGTCAATGCATTTCCAATAACGGTTTATAATATATCGGTACAATGAAACAAATTCAATAAATTTCGTTGATATAATTTGTTTCAAAGGTTCTCATCATTTTGTGTATCAACGACAAAAAAAAGTAAATTTGGCAAATTTGGCAAAGATGTTACTTTTTGAAAAACAAAAACACTGATTTGAAATTTCTAAATGTTGGATCATTATAAAAATAACAATAGATTTACAAAGTACTTTACTACATAGAAGTAAAAGTTGCTCTGTTCTATTCAAGAATGTCGTGTCACATTTGATAAAAAACATATCTAGCAACAATGAATAAAATATATTACAGTATATTACAATATAAGCAGCAAGAATACATTTGAAGCTGATCAAGTAACGTTGTACCGAGGTTCATGACAGATCATGTCTAAATTATTAATCCTGCATCCAATTGTAAGTAATTGACTTCGTTTTGATTTTACTACTGGTTATTAATTAAGAAAAATATAATTACCCATAGAATATTGAAATTTTATATATGAAATTACTAATCTAGTTATGCACCTCCGTTTTTTATTGCAATCGGCAATGCCAACAGGGCACTTTGCTGGAAGGGTTTTTAAATTTTTTGCTTAACTCAAAACAGATTAACCGTAGAATGTTGACATTTTTTATGTGTTTATTATAATATCTATATACATTTCTTTTTAATTTAATAGATATACTAGGAAGTCTTGTGGTGTCAGATTTTTTTCGTCGTAAAACCAACATTAGACATAGTAGTATAACTGGTTATTCTACTTAACATTAATATAAAATTAAAAATTATTTAGAATGAGGTTAGGTAGAAGACAAATTAGATCAAAGGACATCCCAGAAAAGAGGACATGTCCTGAGAAAGTAGGATACCTGGTCCCTCTATTTATCACAAAAGTAAAGTTAAAGATTATTTAGAAAGAGGTTTGGTAGAAGATTCAACAAACTAGGTCGAAAGACACTCTAGAAAAGAGAACATGTCTTGGGAAACCAAGTCATCTGATCACTCTACTTAAAACAAATATAAAATTAAAGATTATTTAGAAAAACTGAGACAAAGGACATTCTAGAAAAGAACATATACCCTGGGAAAGTAGGATATCTGGTCCCTCTATTCAACACAAAAGCAAAATTAAAAACTATTTAGAAAGAGGTTTGGTAGAAGCTTCGACAAATTAGATCAAATGAAACCCTAGAAAAGAAGACAAGTTTTGGGAAACTAAGACATCTGGTCATTCTACTTAAAACAAATATAAAATTAAAGATTATTTAGACAAAATGGGACAAAGGACATTCTAAAAGAGAGCATATGTCCTGGGAAAGTAAGATAGATATCTGGGGCCTGTTTCACAAAACTACAAGACTTGCAATACAAGTGTGTCACTAGGCAACGCTTATCAACTTATAAATTCTATTGGCACATATTGAAAATTTGACAAGAATTGCCATGTGATACAATTGTATTACAAGACTTGTAGTTTTGTGAAACAGTTTTGGTAGAAGATACGACAAATTAAGGTAAAGAACACCCTAGAAAGTGTCTTGAGAAACCAAGGCATCTGGTCATTCTACTTAAAACAAATATAAAATTAAAGATTATTTAGAATGGGGTTTGGTAGAAGATAGGACAAATTGGAACAAATGATATTGAAGAAAAGAGCATATGTCCTCGGAAAGTAGGATATCTGGTTTGGTAGAAGATACGACAAATTAGAACAAAGAACACTTTACAAAAGAGAAACCTAAACATTTGCCCACCCTACTAAAAACAAATACACAATTTGGTACAACATTCTTGTCCTCTCTCGCCGGTGTATATAAACAGAACAGTCTTTCTTGGGAAACCAAATCACTCTACTTGAAACAAATATAAAATCCTTAGAATATTCTTGTCCTCTCTCGCCGGTGTATACAAACAGAAGAGTCTTGTGATTCAGCCGCGCGATTATCCTATCTGCTGAAGCCTCGGCTTCCTGCTTGCGGGACATCGCTCCAGCTAATGGGATAAGTGCCCTGGACCTAGGAAGTCGCGGGCTGTATAAGACTCCGCCGGGCAGCCTGCGGCCCATACCTCCTCAGGACTAACTCCCAACAACTTCTGTTTCTTCAGTGCTGTGTTATTGTTGTGTTGTGCGTTAAGGTTTATGGATAAGGTATGCTATTACTATCTACATGTCAACACCGAACATTTATCGTAAAAAAATAATTGGTGTGTAAACAAATAGGGTATCATATCTAACAAAATTTGCAAAAATATACACAGAGATAGTTTTCTTCGAATGTCAAAAAAATGCCATTTTTATAATGTTTGAAAAAAAAATGTATTTTTGATAATAAAGTGACTCAATTGTTATGGAAAACTGCACAATAATTTTATAGTGAAATATTGTTATTAAATTTGTTGAAGTGCTCGAAAAATATTTATCTTTCCAGACTCAAGACTAGAAATATAATATCTCCATATTTGTTTATTTCTACTATTAGTACTATTAATAGAGAATAGCTACTGGACATTATTATAAAAGAATAAGGTATGCTATTACACTGGGATAACGGATAACATATCCAAAATTACTATTTACATTTGAGTTCCTAAAATTTATCTATTGTAAAAAAATAATTGGTGTGTTTAACAAATAGGGTATCATATCTAACAAAATTTGCAAAAATATACGGTGATAGTACAGTGTCTAAATGTTTTATTTATATTGTTTAAATATAAATAAATTTTAAATATTTATCTTTCAAATTATAAAAAAGCAAGTTTCAATAAGTTTTACAAGTATTATAGATGGAACAAGATTTAAGAAAAATTTTAAGATTTTTGATTTTAAATCTCTAACATAAAATCAACAATACTCAAGGACACTAGATATATTGCGAACACATATCGAGCAATAATAATTATTATAAGAAATGTTTAACTGGATGTTTCAATCTTCACATAAAGGGATTTTTTAAGAATTTAAAGTCAAAAAATGGCGTGAACTAAACCTAATCTTAAATACTTGTTCCATGGCGAGTTTGTCAAATTTTATTATTTTAAATATGTCAGTATCATTTTAATTTCGAAAATATATTTTTGGCATATCCTTTATAATAATTTTAAATATGTACTTTGACTAATGATAAGAAGATATTCTTATTCAAAAATTTCTGAAAATTAGTCAAATTTGGAGAGGTTTTATTTCGTCTTCGACCATATTTGTATAAAGCAGAATTATTAAAATACTCGAACTTTTGAAAATTTTCATTATTATCCTACTTGGCAAAATGTTTTAAAATACTTATGCCCATTTAAATATAATGATTGTTAAAATATTTAGTACCTTTTTGAACTGAAAGTCAATTTCAGACGTTTGGGACAATGGAGATATTCCTAAAATTATATAATATGTTGCTTATAGCTATGTCTCAATCAAATTTGTATAAAATGAAAAAAAAAATGTTTTACTATTATCATAAAACGCATGTGACTTGACAGATGACAAAATATAACGGAGTGTTGAATTTTTAATAAAAGAAAATGCAAATGATTGAAAACAAATGTTTAAGAATATGGACATTAGCAAATAATTACAGGCCAATTCAAATTTACAATATATAATGCACCCATGGTGAAAATCCAGTTAACAAAAAATTTATACTAAAAGACAATTTTACTTTAGGAAACCTTTCCAAATTTGACTAATTCCTACAATTTTTGTCCTTTTCCTTTCAGTAATGCTTGCGTTTTTATTAGTGTTTAAACTCTATACAGTTTTGAAGTGCGCGAGAACAGTGAGTTGCTGGTCAGGTTAGTGTAATGAGAGCATTCGTATCCCGTACACGTTGTGCTTCGGTTTAAAAACATTCATTGTGTGAGCAATCTGACTGTGGTATTGTATGTGAATCTGCTCTGATTCGGTTCTTTATGACTTCCTCATAGACGAGACTAGGACGGTATGATGATCGGACAGTCCAAATACGCACACGGGGTGAAGTCAGTATTACTCTAACCTTATTCTGCTAACGTCAACAGGATGTTTTCACTTTCTTTTGCGTGTTGTCTTACTTTTAATACTGTACAATTATATGAAACAACTTCTTAAACAGTACCGTAGTTACATATTTTAACCTATAAATTCGTGTAAAATTGCTTAAAATTTAATATCATACCTTCTTCGTCTAGATGAGCAAATTTGTTCAAGTTTTTTTTTCGATAAACCTTATAAATAAACTATGTGCATAGATAGATATGTTTAATAACGAATAACGCATAAAAAACAATTTGAATATAATAATTAACATATATATTCGAAAAATGAATAATTTTTACCTTTTTATTTAAATTTGTGATTTCGGAGATAAATACAAATTATTGCGGTGTGCAAACCTTTATTTCTAACATTATTCAAAGAAGAAATTACTTATATTTCATACAAACTGGATAATTATTATTTATAATATTTATCCATGCCATGAAAATTCTAGCTGAATCTATTTTTATTAGTATTAGGATCTATAGTTGAAAGGACCATTGAAGCTACATTACATATTTACTATATGATAACTATACTACTGAAAAAAGTACTAAATTTTTGACATTCTAATACTGTCATTGAAAATTCAACCTTACAATATTTTATATATCTCGTACTGCAAACGTTGTTGCATCAATTATGATCTTATATGACGTAGAATTTATTATAATTTTTAACTACTTTCTACTAATGTAGTTTTGTTTTGTTCTAAATCTATCAGGAGTAATAGTAATGTAAATTGTTGGAGTGAAAAACTACTAATTTGTAATGTTTTTATATCTAAGTTAAAACTAAGATGCGATTTTTTAAAAAATCTTTTAATATTGATGTATAATCGATTCGTCCTTTCGGACATCTTATCACATAGCAAAGACAAAAGTCGGTAGTAATGATAAAATTAGTAGGAAACTACATAGTAATACTTATCAAAAGATTCTAATCATAATGATATCTTCCGGTACAATTTTGTTGCTATAGGTACAAGTTCACTCAAGTATAATTATTTTAATATGTACTAATTCAATAGTACAAGTTAGGTTTGTATAAGACGATAAAAATCAATGGTATTTCCAATTGTTATAGCTGTTATAACTTATTAATTTTTATAATAAAATATATATGACACAAATTTAAAAAAAAAGGAAGTTATATATTTTTAGTATTTTTAATTATTTTTTCACATCTTTTAACACTTCATAAAATATTACTATTATAACTTTTCATTAAATATATTATTATAGCATTGGGTAATAAGAAACGAGTGATATATTTATTTTTCTACGACCACCATGAAAACTTTTCTCGTATTACTCATGTGTCCGTTTTAAAAAGCTAACCACTGAAATTTCGAGAACCGTAAGAGATACAAAGTCGGTTAAATTGATGCAAAGTTGCCCATTTCAATTATGTGTTTGTTTTCCCAAAAAAATAGAATATTTTAGTAACATATCTTCAGCGTTATCCAGAAAGGCTACAATCGCAATTGACTATTTGCTTCCGTTTTATAGAAATTTAAGCGAATATGAATTGAACTGTAAAAATTTATATTAACTCTGAAATCTATGAGATATATTCTGTATGTGTTTATATATACCGTGTGTCCCAAAAATAGTGTTGTCACAGGTCACAGGCATTTAACATGGAAAAATAGTTTATGGTATTTTTGAAATATTTCGTGAAAAAATGTTGTGCCTAACACGAAAGGAAAGCACTTTTTCCACTCTCTACGCTCGTGAGTCAAACTTGAGCTCGAATGGTAAAAAGATACGCTTTTCTCTCTAGTTTGACAAATAACTATTTCCTATGTTAAATGCCTGTATCAACACTTTCTTGAAACACACGGTATATACTCTATGAGGACACTCATCGTATTTTGATTTGTAGGAGAATGAAATGTTGTTGTTATGTTGCAGATGAAGTGTGTGATACTGTTCCTCATCGCAATGATAGTAGCCAGTCTAACCAGAGCGACAGAAGCTGGTCGAATCATCCGAAGTCAGAACTCCTGTGACTGTCACAACTGCAAATGCATCCACTATACGCGCTGTCGTAGTATGGACGTCGTACCACAGTAAGTCAACACAAATCAAATATTTAATATAAATTGTACTAACTCTAACTGCAGTACATGGAATAATAAAGCACCAATTATCTTATTGTTTAAATAAAAATTCATTATAAAACTAGAGCACGCTGTGAATAATTAAGTAATTGTTTACGTCCTCTTCTTACAAAATTACATGTACTGTGGTTTAATATACATCCTGTGGTGCACTCGACACACCAGCTATAAATCTAGTAACGCTCTTTACAGTACATCTCATTACAGAAATTTGCGAAAAACATATTATAAAGTACCACAATCAAAACATCCTCTAAAATTTACACCTATTAACATACCTAAAATTGTTATGAATATCATAACTGCCACAGATGTCATTTCGAGCCCGCAAAGCGAGGATTACAGAAATTGGCAAAAAGTAGATTATAAAGTACCACAATCAAAAAAACCTCTAAACCTCTAAAATTTATAAGTGTTAACATACCTAGAATTGTTATGAGTATCATAATCGCCACAGAAGCCAATTTAAATTCGAGCTTGTAACATCTATGGCCTGGTATGGTTCGTAACATCCGTGGTTTGTTCAATAATTTGTCGGTATCACAAATAAAGACGTTATTTATAAATATTGTTTTATAAAATTCTCTTGCTACTAACGTTTTCGTGATCAAGTCTGTATGAATTAATATAACACCCTGGTTACAGTATATTATCCAATTGTCCCATGTTATTTTGACAAGTAAGTACGACAATAATATTACCGTACAGATATATTTATATGGCATAATTACCATCTTATTTTGTATAAGGTCTTCCAACTATTACGCCCAATCTTTAAAATTTAATAAATAGACTGGTATGTGAATTACAGCAAGAAATTTTATAGTGACTCGAATGCCATTATATTTTGAAAATCGTTCAAATGACGTCCGCGGATCGTTGGCAAGTGACGATCCGAGAGACCCAATTTGAGGTAAATTTTTGGTGTAATTCGGGCTGGATTTCAGTAATAGTTGAAATAATATTCTTCTTCAGGTCGGTAATTCTTGCTGACTTATTGATATAGACAAGAGATTTAATGTAGCCCCACAGACAAAATCTAAGAGCTTTAAATTATAAGACCTTGCTGGTCAATTGATGCCATCTCTCCTCGAAATAACGCGTCTAGAAAACTTTCCTCGCAATAATTTCACTGTGTTACCCGTTGTGTGGCACGTAGTGCTATCTTGCTGGAAACACATTTCGTCTATGTTCATATTATCCAATTCTGTCCAAAAGACACTGCTTTTTTAAACTTTATCAAACGTAGAATTGAAAACACAAGTTATATTTTAAATTATTGTCAATTTATACAATATTATTGTCATTTTTAGACAAAAATATAGTTAATTCTCTTTAACGCATAGACTGTATGGAATGTGGTACTTTATTTATCTAGGAATTTTAGTTACACCAAAAATAAGCAGTAAATAAAAAGTATATTTATATATTTATTTACGGAGTTCCAAAGTTAGTGTATTTATAGTGGAGAATGATCGTTTGTAGTTTTAAGAACCCGAATTCGAATCTTGCTGAGTTAATAGTTATTTCCCATACAAAAATTGCTTGTATGGTGCACTTTCCTTGTAAGTTAAACGTCTAGTAAACGTCCTTATGGTATAACCATTACAATATTTGCGTCAAACATCAGCTATGACCTATAGGTATTTAGAGGAGATATATATTTATTTATTTACTGTTATACGTCAAAATTTAGAAGTCCCTGAAACTGTTTGAGAATGAGAGAGAATAATAAAATTTTGCAAGTATTATAGGATTTTTGTCAGGTATGCAGCAAATAAATCTACTAGAAAAATTAGATATAAAACTCTTTATACCTGGATCAAAACTTACTTCTTGAACAATAGAAACAATAATTCCTTAAAGGTCCTAATATACACGTAAATAAGATTTATGCCTTATTTATTATTTCTAATAAGGAAACTTACCAAATTCACGACTATATCTAGGTAATTGCAATTTAATTATTTAAAGGCAGATTGTACCAATATTAATTAAATTTTAAGTTTGCCTTAAATCATAAATCGGAATAAAATGGTAATTAAACTTTTCTAAATTGCTGTCACAATTTTATTTCCTTGTACAAAGTAATGTAAATAATGTAATCGTGAAAAATTTCGGTTTCCATATTTTAAAGGAAATATCCATTTTGACTATCTTTTAATCCATTTTGACTAGTTTCGGCATTTTTTGTTTAGACGTCACTTACAACTTACACCTTGCAAAAATAAATGAGAACTTAAACGGCAATCCCCTTTTGAATTTAGTCTTTTCAACTAATACTTGCGCAAACAATTATTGGTACGCCACTGGAATGTCTTTCGTAAACTAATTTATTACTCTCTCTCATTGTCAAATGGACTATACTACAGTCATTTGAAACAGGCCACCAATGAGAGAAATTTGAGCTCGGGTTGAACCACTATCTCTGTGTTAACTAACCCATATTTGTATATTTCTGCTATATTTGCTAATTAATTGAAACATAGTTCGTTTGGTTGTCTTCCGCAGCAAGCACTGTCCATCTAGCAACATCTTCGTGTGCTGCAAACACCGGCATGGCACCAGCTAATTATCTAGTAGACACCTTCTATAGTACGTATATTCCTTACTGAAATTTTGGATGCAACATTAAACCAGAATTATTTATCTCTAATTATCCTAAATTAAATTCTTTAACAAATCACGTAAAAATTAACCTTGTGGTGCATTCTCCACGTCAGCTAAATGTCCTCTCTGAGTCTATGCTATAAGTATATCATTACTAACATCAGCAATAATGTAAAATTAGAAAACCCATCAATGTGCTTAAGGAATAATATACGAGTATACTTTTTATTTCTCGATTATTTCTGTAGTTGTTCAGTCTTGAAATTTAGAAATATCGGGGCTTATTTTCTTGCTTTTTAGTGATAAAATAGAGTAGGTTAGTTTAGACTAGCTAAAGGCCGTTTTAGACTGGCCTATATATGGGACAATATATAGTACAAGAAATAGTACAATCTCTTGTACCAAAATTGATTTTGACGAAGTATTTTTTGATACTAATGCAATTTCTTGTACAATATATTGGCTCTGATTTTGCGCACTTTTTTTTAATATGTCACTGTAACAAGCAAAATTAATCACAAATTCATTTACATTTAAAGTTTGCAATACTTACAACTTTACTTTAGAAAACCTAAATTTTCTATAACCACACTACATAAAATAAACATTAGAAACGCGTGCGACCACAAAATTCATATATGCGCATGCTCACAGCCAAATTGGCTGACAGATTGTATGAAAAATAGAATTTGTTTTATTTTTTCAACCAATTTGCTGTTTGATACTAGCCAATTTAAATTGAATATAAAATGCAAGATTTTGTACAACTTATAGGTTAGTCTAAAACGGCCTTTAGGTTTAGACTACGTAAGGTTAGAGTAAGTTAGGTTAGTTTACGTTAAATTAGTTTAGTTTACATTAAGTTAGGTTAGTAGTTAAGAACCATTCAAAAAATACTATATTTTTTGCTTCATAATTTCAAATATTTTTATCATACTATATTTTTAAACCTGATATTATAAATATTAAAACATTGAGAATAAAGAAATATGTGAATTAAAATATTTGTGCTCGCATTTGTAAATTTATAATTACTTTAACAAAAAAAAATTATAAAGTTAAGACAATTCATTTGCCGGATAAGTCAGAGAAAGAAGTTATGCTAAACTAGAATAAGTTGTATTTGCTAATTAATTGAAACATAGTTTGTCTTGTCCGTTCCCACAGCAAGCATTGTCCATCTAGCAACATCTTCGTGTGTTGCAAGCACCGGCATGGCACCAGCGACAACCAAGTGCCCCACATTCGATACCAGATCGCCGTCGCTATGAAGTAACATGTTATCCATGTGCATCATATTACACCATATGAAGTAGAGCAGTTTATATTCTAAGGATATTTTATGTACTACTTTTTATACTTGTACTGATTTTTAATTATTGTATTTTATTTTAATAAATTGTTTTAATGTATTTCTCTAACCCTACAACTTTATTCTACGTAATTTTTATCTAAAATTTTTTATCAGATCACTTAGTAATATTTTTTTTGGACTTGTTATCTTTATTATATTATTAATCATCAAAAATTAATACCTAAAGTATTTTTGTATGAATGTACTAATTTTTAGAGTCATCCTGATTTTATCTAAGAAATAACATTCCTACATAGATGGAACAAAAACTCAAGTACTGAAAGTACTTGTTTTTTTTTTATTTTTACTTGCATTTTAAGTTGAATATTCTCTCAATCTGTAGGTGCAACCTTTTTACTTCCTTGTACGAAGTAAAGGAAATATTATAATCGCGAAAATTTTCGGTTTTCAGATTTTAACGGTTCCATTTTGAGCGTCGCTGAATCCATTTTGACTAGTTTTGGCGTGACATCTGTAGGTAAGTATTTTGCATAACTCAAAAGTATAAATTTTGTTTTTGGAACTGCTATAGCATCTAATTGTGCACCTCCCTTTTTTATTGCAATCAGCAGTGCCAGAAGGGCACTTTGCTCGTAGTGGTTTTTTAAATTTTTTGCGTAACCCAAATACGATTAGCTACAGAATATTGGACTTGTTTATGGAATTATTATAACATCTAGCTATGCATCTCCATTTTTTGTTCCAATCGGCCTTTTCGAAAAGGCAATTTACTTTTGACAGAAACTTAATAAAAATATTAATTTAGTTGTCTTTTAATTTTGGTAGGGAACATTTCATTTCTTGTTAATAAATTGACATTGACAATCAAAATATATTTCGTTCATGAGAAAAATGTATGAAATGAATAAAAACAATATCACTTTCATTTGCAAGTTTTTGAGCGATTAAAATAGTTACACAGTAATGTAATATATTACCATCTATTTCTTAAATAAAAATTGTCAGTGTGGTGCACTCGACATATCAGCTAGACGTCAGGTAAACTCTTTGGTTTAATCTCATTACCAAATTTGTCACCAAATAAATTGGCACACCCAGTATAATAGGTAATAAGTCATGAGTAATATATTTACTAATAATAACTTTAATTTCAAAATATTTTTCTTTCTTTATATTTAAATAAAAAGTTGAATCATATTTCTAATTATTTCTTAAAATCAAAACAAACAATAAATTACTAATTTTTTACGCCTATGACAAATCAATTAGAAATGTATTCAAATTTTATAATCTCAAATTTATTACTAATAAATTTAATTTGAAAATGTTTTTGTTTGTTTTTTATTGAAATAAAAAATTGAATCATATTTCCAATATATTTTTTAAAATCAAGAAACAAATAACTGATAATTTTTAATATCGATACCAATTATTAGAAAAGCAATAAAATTTTGTTATCTCACTTCTATTATAAAATTTAACTTAAAAATATTTTTGTTTGTCTTTTATTTATATAAAAAGTTCAAGCATATTTCCAATTATTATTTTAAATTTAAAAAAAATATACTTAAGGCGTTATTAAAAAAAAAAATTGTATTTTCAAACTTAAAAGTAATAAATTTAAATACAAAATATTTGTGTTTGATTGTTATTCATATAAAAATTTATTCATATTTCCAATTATTATTTTAAACTAAAAAGACAAATAATTGTAAATTTGTTACACTTACGACCAGACATGACTAAAGTAATATAATTTTGTAATCTCAAATTTCCAATTGTGAAATTATTGTTAAAACAATGAGTAGAATTGGAATTTCCAAAACATGCGCATGCATATTGAACACCCCCATTATTTCTATGAATCTATGGAAGTAGAGTAACTGATATAATCTTGTTGCAAGGTCTGTCATAGATAAAAAAAATCGGTCAAGATATGGATAAGATCGTATATAAGTCGGAAAATATTTTTTGAAATCATTCAGTACACTTCAACTGTTTTGATAACAACATAACCTAACCTAACAAAGTAAGTATTACATTTTTTATATATTGTTTTTGTGGTGCACTCTCTACGTTCTACATGTTTAAACTCTTTACTGCATGATTTTTTTTGTTGATATAATTTATGGACATTTCAAAATTGATTCTTATCACAGATTATAAAAAGGGTGAGTTATCGAAATTCCCGTCTTCGATATCTCCCTTGTCGTTAGAAACACAGACTAAATTTATTAACAGAATTTATTCGTCCACTCAAGGAGCATAAAATTATTGTCACATACCTCTCTACCTGTCTTCTTTCATGATTTTACCAAATTTTTAATAATTATTTTCTCGAAAACTACAAATAATGAATCTATTTAAAAAATACGGATATTTTTTCTAGTATTATATATGTAAAAATCAAAATTTGGTCACATACACATATGCCATTTTTATTTTCATGAAAATAAAATTCTTGTGTAATATATGGAACTATAATATTTTTAGTATTATGATATAGGTATTTAAAAATATTTTTAACTAATAACTAATTTTTTAAATATCTATACTATTTATTTTGGTCTCCAGTCGTACTGAATTTGTTATAAATGCTCAAGATCCATTGCTATATAGAAATATTCATGAAATAACGTTCTGATTCAGTTTTAAAAGTAAAAAAAAATAAATAATAAAATGGGAATGTGCCATATATCGCACATAGTAAAGGGTTAAGAAATATTGAAAGTAATAAGCATTTTTTTCTTTTCAGATGAAAGTGGCTTATTGTTTATTATTGGTAGCAATTATTGCTAGCCTGTATGCCATGACAGAAGCTGTAGGATTCTGTGAATGTGCAGGATGTGAATGCCGCAACTATAAATCTTGTATCAGTGAAGCTATAGTGCCTTAGTAAGTATATTTTAAATTAATATTTTATTAATAATAATAGTAATATAATTATTTTTTTTGCAGTCAACACTGCTACGGGAGTTACTTCATGGGCTGCTGCAATGTAACAAAAATGCACGAACTTTTACCAAAATTCAGGAATCTCTTCAAACTTACCAACCCTTAATGTTTAAAAATTTATACTTGAAGCATAATCTAATCTAAGATTGTATATTTATATTATATTTTGTTAAGAATAAATAATAATCAAAATATTTATTTTTTTATTATTATATATTTTATATTTTTGATTTATTGTTCATATTTTACTCGTCTTATATGATTATCATTATGTTAATTGTTGAAAAATATCAATTCACATCCACGCAAGAAATTTTGTGTATCCCACGCCCAGAAACTATTTTGCGAGATCATGCATTATTTGCCAATTACTCCCCCTAGTATTTCACGAGAGCCTTGTATTTTTCTTGGTCTTGCCTCGGTCTTGCAAAAAATGCAAGACAAGAACAAGACAAGAGATACAAATTTCAAAGCAAGACAAGGCGAGAAATGTGCAAGAATAGTAATATTTTCTTTAATTTTTTTACTATTGCATTTTTTTTGGCTAATTTTAAATATAGATTTATTATAAGAATCTACCTGTAAATTAATAAAAGTACAAAAATATGTAAGTATAAAATTAATACAATTTTTTTAACATATGTATGTAAATATCATTTTTAAAAAATATACGAGTATATGATTTCGAAGAATAATTATATTATTTAGTCAATAATTATTACTATTATGTATTTTTTGTTTTTTTATTTATTTATAGGTAGTTTCTTATAATAAAGCTTGATTTAAAATTAGCAAAAAAAAATCAAGAGTACAAGAATTGAAGAAAATCTTGCTATCTTGCACATTTTTTGCCTTGTCTTGCTTTGAGATTTGTAGCTCTTATCTTGTTCTTGTCTTGTATTTTTTGCAAAACAAAGGCAAAACCAAGAAAAATACAAGACGCTTGTGAAACACTAATTTTAGTGGAATATCTAGAGATGAAAAGGCTGTTTCAATGTAACAAAAATGCACGAACTTTTACCAAAATTCAGTAATCTCTTCAAACTTACCAACCCTAATGTTTTATACACTTAAATGTTAATCTAATCTATAATTGTATATTTATATTTTATTAAAAATAAATAATAACATATAACAAATACTACAATACCTGGTTGGCCTGATTTAAATCAACTGATTTTTTAATAAAAATCATTGATTTTTATCAAAGTTAAAAAAAATTGAAATTATAATAAAAATGTATTTATTTGCTATAAAACTATTAATAACAACCAAAGTAAGTTCTGTATTTAATAATATCTTCAAATTTTATGATATTTTATTACTTTAATTGTCATAATAGAAGAAAGAAAAATAAGTATTTAAATATGTAATAAAAAGTAAAATTCTTTATTACTCTTCCTAATTTTATTCAGATGAATAATTTTGGTTTTATTACAAATTTCGTTTTGTTTATAAAATAAAATATTAATATTGCTTTCAAAACAATTTAAAAGTGCTGTAACACTTAGATATTAAAAATTTAAAAAATCACGATTTATTTGATTTTAAAAAAATCAATGATTTTTCATTTTTTAAATAAATCATGATTTTTGCCAATCCTGATATAAAAGAATCCATTACCAGTTATTTAAAAATGACTTTTAAGCTTTATTATAAGTACTTGTAGACTCACCCATGGCTTTCCGTTCCTTGTCCACATCCTGGAAGTCGAGGTTGGACTCTGTGAGCGGCGCGGCCTGCTTGCCCTGGGCCTCCAGGGACTCTGGCGGGGGCGCCTCCGCCTCGCCCACGTCCTTGGAGAACACGGCCGCACGGCCCCAGGTCCACTCCGCGTCCACCGTGATCCACGTCAGCAGGTCCTCCAGTCGGAGAACTACCTTCTCCGAGATCGCGAGGACTTCGTCCTGGAAACAACAAGGGAGTTAGTGGAGGTTGATGGCTGGGAAGTGGTAAATAGTGGCTGTGAAATGTAAGGGTTGGTATATGTTTAGTTAAGAGATGGCGAGGACTTCGTAGTGGAAATAATACCGGAGTTAGTGGATGACTTCTTCAGGGGAATGCTAAATATTGTCATGGTAATGCATGAAAGTAAGGGTTGCTACTTGCTACACGTTTAGTTAAGAGATGGCGAGGACTTCGTCCTGGAAACAACGTCTGGGTGGACGCCTTCTTCAGGGGAATATTAAATATTGTCACAGTTACGTGTGAAAAGTAATACCCGAGACACACGACAAAAGTTAATGATCATTAACAGTTAATACTTATACATAATTTAGTTGTCATGTATCATATGATCATTTAGGTAATAATCATTTCAAACTTCATAACGTGGAAAGTGCCGATGAAGTCTAGAAACCGATGATCGGAAGTTTTCGGTTGTCATCGCAAGTCGAATGACAGTTGATGTTGTTGATGTTAAGGTTAATGTTGCTATATGGTTAAATTATTCTTATTTGGATTAACAATTGACAATGAAGTATAGTGGCATGAATAAATACTTTAAATCTAGAAACTACTTTGATGTCTTTAATGACTCCCTATCTTCTTTTTGTCAGGGGTACACTGCATTTGCGCATGTGTAAGAAATTTCAAGTAATGCCCGTGTATCTGCATATTTTTCTAATGAGCATTAACTTTAAATAAGAATTTACTTAAAATTCATTATTTATATCGTGTATCTACGGTATAAGGGTTGCTACACGTTTAGTTAATTTATGTGTCAAGTGGATAATAAGATAAATAATTATAAATGTAATAATCTCAGTAATAATTGTACCTATATTAAGTACTGTAAAACTTATTTATTTAGGTGAAATAATTGAAACACTAATTTAAGAATGACAATTATTAATAAAACTTAAACAATAAGATTATTTATTTAAAGATTTAACGCTACGCACTATTTATTTACACGATATTTATATCACCAATTATTTATTTATATCACCAACTAATCATGTTCACTATACGTATTAATCAGACTGTCCTCCCGATCTCCTGGACGGAGTTTATATAGTAGGACAATTAAGTTCGAGAATGTTCTCGTACCCTCCAGATAACAGAACAATAGAAGCGCGCGAATCAGTGGTGCAGGTCTGCTAGCGGCCGTCGCCCGCGACGTGACTTTGAAATCGCGACAGTATTAAGAACGATAGGGACAATTTATCGATCGAAGACAATTATTTAGTTAGTAACGCTTGTACTATTTTTTGCACGATCAAAATTAAATTTCCATTAATATCCATTAATATATAATATTAATTAATATTAATATTCCATTAATAAGTAAAAAAAAGTATCCAAAAAGAGGTGTATTAAAATTCATTCATGGAAAAAAAATATGGTTTCCATGGTATTTTTCAACCATTCGTTTCATTTTGCAATTTATGGCAATGTCCTGTTAAGGTAAGTGAGAGAGAGATGAACCGGTAAAAGAGATAGACTTTTGGCTTTAAAAATAGATTACAGAAATATCTCTCATAAGGAATGTTAATATTGTTGTTTAGAGACAGCATAAGTAGCCCTTTGAAAATTAATACAGTCAACACTGAATAACCCAAGATTTACTTAAAAATATTTATTTTCGCGTTTTCTATATTTATATACAAAAAAAAATAAAAGCAAATAAAATCAAAAACAAAATTCGAAATTCAAAATACATACATCAATTTTGAAATTCAAAATTCGAACTTCGATATTATTAACTGTACTTTTAATTTAAATAGCAATAAATGAAGGTACTAAATCATTTCTGTGCATTTATACTAACTATGAATTTACTTATCGTTTACTGAAATACTTAGTATAAAGAATAATATAATAAAATTATATGGATTTAACATTTTGCCTCCTTCTGTAAATTGTTAGTCAATCTCTTTTCAACCTTAATTTTATTTTTTTTAATTAATACTGGCAATATTATAAAAGAAATAATAAAAAAGGAAATCTTTTTAGATTTAAAATTAATTAATAATAAGAAAAATGATTGCTACAAGAAATGAAACTTTAATTTCAGGAAATGTCTACATCCAGAAAAGAAATTAATTATTACAACTACAAAGCTGACTTTTATAATGACATTAATTACAAAATGAAAATTACTTTTAAAGTTCAATTGAGATACAAGTAGTTGTTGTTTCAGTAATTGAGTTACAGAAAATAACTAGGAAATATGATGAAAAATATATTTTCATTCCTGAAATGTAGGTTGTACCTTTGACCTTTAACGAGATTTAAATGTAAATATAGATTTACGTGGGCTGTATTCAAATATATTGACGTAAAAAACGAAAAAGCAAACAGCAATTTGTTTCAATATAAACCCATTATTTTTTATTGATATTTAAATTTTGAAATTTATATTTATATCTTTTTTATGGCACTACGCTCCTACCAAGAACAGAGCTTCAAGAAAAAGTGTTCGTCGTTTTTTTTTATTAAATAAGTACAAATATTTTAAAATTCACCAAGTAATTCGATCGACTTGCATCACTCCGATCGTGAATTTAATTCTGTCAATTACATGCTATAAATATTGGTATAAACATTTTTCTTTTGGTATTGCAAGAGTACACTGAATCATGATTAGGTTGAGACAAAATATTTCTCGAATCTCGCTCGTCTCATCTCGAAATATCCCGTCTACGGCAAGATTTGAGAAACAAAGCTTCGAGACGAGAAAATAAAATTGAGATTGTTGAATTTCTCGAGGTTTTAAAATCATTTTTCTTCAAACGTAAAAATATGACATCTTTTGTGACTTGATTCACAAGGTAGAAGAAAAATAAACAAGTATTCATAGGAACTAAGTAGAACCAGCGAATAAAAAATAACTTGTATAATAGAAACCTACAATACCCTCCTAAATGTCACGATTAAAAAATTAATTTAGTAAAAACTGTAAAAACCATAACAACTGACAGATTTAAATTGATAACCTAAAATTTTCATCAGTGTAGTGCATTTTTATTTGACTATCTGGTTCGCAAAGACAATATATAGATGGAGCAGATAATTATATTATACTTACATATTTATACTAATAATTACAATCTGAAAAAAGATATTTGATTTTTCTCTTAATATTGTTTTCCTAAGTTTTCATCTCTTACTTTTTACATTGTGGAATTTACTTTATTCAGTCCTCTTGTTTTGTTTTCTTATGGAAAAAAGTGAGTAGGTATTTCTACTTTAATTTTACACGATTCAATACTCATTCTGTGGAAAACCATTTGACATCAGTATGAAGAAGAAGGTTCAAATGCTCAGATCCAAGAATTGTTAAAATTAGTAATGAAAGGAACCCCAAGGCAATTTGAGAACCACTGTTGTAGAGTTTTTCTTTCGTGTATGAAATTATTTTAGGTAGTATGTAAGTGTATAAAAAATGAGTAACGCGTGTATATTTTATGATACACATTTCGTTGAGCACGTTAGTACATTAACGTCAAAAGTCCGTTGTAAAGACAAAAAATGAGATAGTTGGGAGAAATGTGTTTCATTCTACATCAACAATAAAGCTCAAACTCGTTTGAAGTTCTACTGCGCGATAACCCTTAAGCACACAATTGAAAATGTTTACTCCGTTCATATGTTCTGTCACCAAGCCAACCAAATTATTTCCCAAACATCGTCCTAAACAATTGCGGAAATTGTTACCGGAGTTTTTATTTAATTGCAGAACAAAATATAAACTTGAGGCACAGCATTTCTAGAAGGAACAGAGCCTTAAGTACCTCAATGTGGGTGTAGTGTGAAATTTAGCAACGTAGGTATTTTAACAATTCTTGGATTTGACCATTTAAATTTTCTTGTTCATACTGATGGCAAATGAGTATTGAATCATGTTTACGAATTAAAAGTAGAAATATCTACTCACTTTTTTTGAACAAAAGCAAAATTGAATTTTGTGAATTGTTGTAAAATGTATTTTAAGAACTGAAGAAAGTAAATTCCAGCAAGCAAAAATTAGAGATGAAAATTTGTTAAAATCGTCCAATAAATTTAGAACTTTTAAAGACAAGATAGAAGTTTGGAAATTGAGGCAAAGTTGGAAATGATTACAAGAACAACAATCTCAATTTTCTACCTCTTGTGTGAATGTGACCTAAGATTTCTACGTTTGTTAACATCAAAATTAAAAGAGAGAACGATTAAAGTCTGTAAAACATGAAAAACGACTATGTTTCTATAAAATACACACAAATATAAAAGAATTGTATATATTACCTCTAGCTCTGCTCATGTATCACATGTTCTCGTAAGATTAATAAAATGTCTTAAAAATTTCATGCACATAATGTAGGGGTGCCAGATTTGTAGTGCCTTCACATAAAATTTGAGAACCACTGTCCTAAGCTATACTTGTTTTGTGACACGTTTGACTTGCATTTTAATATGCAGGTGCTTTGCAGAATCTACAGGCTGACAACAAATACCACTAAAATGCAAGAAAATTATCTAAAAATCCATGTAATTCTCATCTCAAAAAATGTTTAAAAAAATTATATAACTACAACTATATCAATGATATATTTTTATTGCAAGTACTAATATTTTATTTATTAGTACAAGTTCTAATTTTAAATTCCAATTTAAAATATGAAGTCGTAGAGATGCAAGGGAAAGAAGCGACGAACGTACTGTGCAGATATTGAGAATAAAAAAGTTACCAGACATTTCCTACAATTTAGAATTTGTAAATTTTGTTTTTATTTGGAAAACTTGGATATAAACTCATACAGTATTTTAAATCATTTTTCTTTTCATAAAATAAAAAGTGTTTACATATTTTCCACTACTACATTTATCAAATATAGATTGGTTTTCTAATTTTATTTGTTGAATGTGATTCATTTGTTTGTTCTTCATTTGTAAATTCCCACAGACGCCCTTACTATTTTACACCTATTCCTTTGTTTTAACTCAGTGTAAACAATAACAAATGATATACGGTCTCACGCGTTTCCCTAATATTTGAAATTTACTACATAGTGGCACGATTGTTCCTCGAAATGCTTAAAAAATTAATTTTCTTATTTAAATTCACGACTTCGAAGGACACTTAAAGATAACGGTTTTAATGGTCTTTTAAATCTTATATAATGGTTTTGTATTTAAAATTACGGTAGGATAGAAACAATAAAAATAGAATCAAAATGTTTTATTCGAAGACTAAAATACCCCAAAAAATACGTTGCCATATGCGTTAGAATACATGCGTGTAATGCTGGTCACTTTTAAATTGACATTAAAATTTATGTAAAAATAAATTCTTCACATCAGCTAAAAGTGCCTCAGTAGTAAAACATAAATTGGTATATCTAGTAATGTGTAATAAACACGTTAAAATATTATATTAATATTTATTTATTTAATACAAAATATACATCGATATATATTTTTTTCTTGAAAGCGTTTGTTTGAAGTTGTAATGATAGCTGGTAATAAAATGTACGCAAGTAATTCTAGTAAATAAGTCTTTAGAAAAATGAAAGCAAAGTCAAAAGAAAGAACATAATAGTTGTGAAATTGCGCGATGTCTTGAAAACTTTACGTTACAAAGTTGAAAATTTTAATTAAGGATAAAACGAGGAAGATAAAACATTATCATGGCGGATTAATTAGTAGCAACGGCGAGCTATAAATAATAACAGAACTGCTGCCCCCGCTCTGTCTAGCCCACTTCGTCCCCTGCGGATTCGCCCCTTACCAAACATTTGCAAAATATATAGTTCCATTCAGACCCGTGCTGTTTTGTACCTTACAAAACAAATTACATTTTTAAAATAGACAACAAATATTTTATTATTCATAGCATACTATATTTTATTTTTTGTTATATCCTCAGACACTCAAAGCTGGGATGGAGACTGCACAAGAATTATGTTATGTGAAAAAAGAAAAATAATTCGATATTATATAAAAATATCAAAATTTATTATTATTTATACATTGTTATGTGTATCAACTTGTTGCCATAAAAAACTTTTTAGATTCATACATAGGTATTACTAGCTAGTACAAAAAGTGTACCATAAAGGTAATTTTCATTTAAAAATAATTAGTAAATATAATTATAATATAAAGGGTTTTTATTCATTGTACGTGTTTAATTCGCTTCTTATTACTTTAATACATAATTTTTAAACTCAAACCAACTAGTCTCCGTACATACATATTTATATACGCTCTTGTTTTTGAAATATGTAAACCACCCTGAACTGTTCTGTAATTCAGTACATACTTGTTTCAGATAAACCAAAATACAACTTTTTTGAACAGATGGACGAATTATTATTTGGAAATGGAAGAATGAACAAATGAAATCAAAAAATTATATATTGATGGGAAAATGAGCTATATTTAAAAAAAATGAAAAAATGTGCTGAAAAATTGGGTTTAAGGGATTCTTATATCTTTCAACAAGATATAACTCCAAACATACTACACATAAACTGCTAGAATACAATTGTAGACAACAATTAAAAACGTCTCTACAGTCTCCAGATATGAATCCAATGGAACATCTCTGTGATTTATTTAAAAAAATGTGTAAAACAAGACGTGCAAAGAATATAAAAGAACTACTACATTTATCCAAGAAAATTAGTGGGAAGTATAACAAATCGTTTAAGGGAAGTAATTCTAATGAATGGCGGTTCAAAAGACCATTGATTCTATATAATTTACAGGTGTACGGAGACTAAATTGGCGTACTTAGTTGTTATAATAAATGTAATACTTTTTTCTCGATTTCATTACGAAAAATTGAGGAAGTCACTACATGATTTTATTTATTAATATAGTAAGTTATAATATAAAATTTATTTCGTCTATATATTCAATACAAAACTTTAAAAGAATAGAATTTTTTTCCTTTACTGGTGTACGGAGACTAATTGATTTGAGTGTATGTACTATGTATTGCTTTCTTCTTTATGGTATACCACCCCTATAATATTTTTGGTAAGGGGCACGCGCCCCGTTGTCCCCCACAAGTCGACGCCCCTGAAGATAACGAGTTGATTTTAAAAGTTTGTAAATATAAACATATAAGTAGTTAACAAAATCTAAGTAAACTTTTTTGTGTCATTGTTAAAGTAAGATTAATTAATTATTCCATTTAATTAATGGGGTGCGAATTGGAAAGGGCTGAAATATCAACCCTCACAGTCCCAGATTCCTGCCCTTAATTCAGAACAACCCTTCAAAGGGCTGGAATTGTCCTCAAGAACTCTACGTGTAATTTTTCTACATCAAGGAGGCATTATCAAATTTAACGCTGGTTTCGTCTGAGAGACCCTCAAAGGGTTTTGTTTTAAAAATGGGATTACGCCAAGAATTTACTCAAATTTTATTAGGTTTGTGAATTTTTATTGCTTCATTCATTGCTAAATGTAACGCAATTATAAAAAATTATCCTTGAATTTTTTTCACTTCCCACAGACAGTACAATTTAGAAATTACAATTAGTAAGGAAATTCTTTACTTGTATATAACCCGTATTTTTGTTATTTACAAATATTAAATTTTTGAAAGCCTATACAATATTTTTGTGCATAACTCAATTAGAAATGAAATGATGAATGTATTTAACCTAATATGCAAATATTTTTAACCAACTGTATGTTTCATTTGAAACAAACAAAGAGAGATATAGTTAATTTGACATTTTAATAAAGCGAATGCAGCAAAACAGTATTGATTTATGCATTCAAATGTAACTTGATATTGTAAATGAATAGTTATTAGTTCTGTGAATATTATTTGACATAAATTTGTTGGGTTATGTTTAAGTATTCACATTGATATTAGAACTGACATTTATATACTGACTAATGTTTGCATGAATCTGTTATTATTTGTATAGAATGCTGAATGAGATATGTCTGAATGTATGTTGCCACATGTGATAGATTACATGTGTGTAATGCTTATAACAAAAAGTCGCTTATAACGAGGAAAATAAAAAATAATACATGGTACGTCATTGTCGAAATAGTATCAATTTGCAGAAGAATATGAAAATATACAACAATTAGTAAGTATTAGTGATTTTTTTTTATTTAAATATTATTTTGTTCGTGATGTCATCTGTCTCTAACAATTTCATTGGTTGCCCGATTTTAAAAAGACAATTGCGCGTTCACATTTCTTAGAACTTGTGGAGGGGAGACATGCATGCGGCCTGGCAGTGTCAAAATGTTACTGTATGTTAGGTTAGTTTAGTTTAGATTACATTAGGTTTGGTGAGGTTAGGTTAGGTTAGTTCAGATTAGGTTAGGTTTGGTGAGATTATGTTAGGGTCAGGGTATATTAGATAAGGTTAGATTAGATTAGTTTACTTTAAATTTGGTGAGCCTAGGTTAGGTTAAGGCAGGTTATGTAAATTTAGTTTAGTTTTGATTATTTAGATTTCTTGACGTTAGGTTAGTTTAGGTTTGGTGAAGTTAGGTTAGGTTACGTCAGGTTAGGTTAGATTAGGTTAGGTTAGGTCAGGGTATGTTAGGTTAGCTTAGATTACTTTAGGTATGGTGAGGTTATATTAAGCTAGGTCAGGTTAGGTTAGGTTAGGTTAGGTTAGGTTTGGTGAGGTTAGGTTAGGTTACGTAAAGTTAGGTTATGTTAGATTAGATTAGATTAGGTTAGATTAAATTCGGACGAAAAAGGAATACTTGGAGGCGAGGGAAACGAACTCACTTGTTTTTTGATCAAATCGAACACATACCCATCCACTAAATTCCTAAATTTTACTGATGCGCTTTTGCTATGATTTTTGGTGCGCTTATGATATGTTTAAAAATCTGAACGAATCCGCTTTTGTTATATAGCCTGATTATCTAGACAAGACAAGAGTGTATAGAAAGTCTAGATCTAGACGGCAATACTATAATTAATTAAATTACAATTATTACTTAATATTACAAATATTATACAGAAAAAAATACATATTATAGTAAATGTTACAAACTCAGTAATGGTTTAATTCTAATTTATAACTTTATATGTAAAATAGGAAAATTGTCTAATAATAATTTAAAATAACATTTATGTAACGCAAATACAACATTACATTAAGCTCTGTTCAGTAAAGTAAATAATTTTGCCAAACAAATTCAACATTCATATCTATGCTAATGTAGTTTAAAATGTTACTCGTTTTGTTAAAATATTCATACTTGTATATTTTAGAATATTTTTATAGAGATAAAACAAAGTATTATATTACATTTTATTGTTCATAAAAATAGATACAATTTCATGCGCACTAAATGTAAAATTTTCACAAATAAAATTCTGTAAACATGACAGCATCTGGGCTGAAATAAACATGGAAATTTATTAAAATATTTTATATTTATTTATAACATTTCCGAAACAGCTTTAAGAAAACTAAATCTCGTAACTATCTTACATTCTAAAATTCAAGATTGGCATAGACAGAGTCCTCAGTGTCGCATTTACGTTACCGGATGCCCGAGGCGCAACATCTACATGAGGCCCCTATAAATACATATATATGTACATATATATATATATATATATATATATATATATATATATATATCCCTATCATCCATATTAGATTGTTTAAAAGACATTGATGTTGAAGTTTCATTTACAGTCTCAGTAGGTTTAGCAGAAATATTTTCTTTTTGTCGTTTTCTTTTACTAGCACCAGATTCAAATTTCCTTGGCATTTTATTTAGAAAAATTATATGAATATACAGTAAGAATAGGAATCATTCACAGGAGTGGTAAAAAATTCTTCGTCAAATGTGACACGTTGTCTTCATGCTGCTTTTTTTTAAAAAATAGATTACTAAAAAATCTGAAAGTTCACAAATGAGAAAAAAATCTTTTGTCGCCATTTGAAGGAATTATTATTTTTGAAAGTAGTTATTTCATTTTTTACTTTAAAAATTTACAGCACTAATATTATAATTAAATTCATGTAGGTAGATAACCTTATATTTGAGTAGAGGTAGGTTTTGAGGCCCCTGACGAAAAATGTTAAGAGCCCCGTCCCTAAATAAAGTATTTTCGATAGTTTTCTAATTTAACGACCTAACCATTATAAATGATTACCAAATAGGGATTAAAATCGTTATTTTTGTTACATTTCTCGAAATACAATATATTAGAAATTTTTCTTCTCGAAGGTATAATAAAAAATATTCGTTATTAATTATTACAAAACAAAACACGCTAAATATAATAAAATATTCAAAATTTTTAGAAAATATATATGTATATATGAATTGTAAAACTAAACTGAATAACTCCTTAAAATGGAAAATTTTCGATACCGAAATATATGTTTTTAATTTTATCAATTTTACTCCAATAATTTAAAAAGTATTTAGTTCTATATTTCACAATAGAATTTATTTCTTTTGTATTAGTTTTATAAAAAATATTAAATAGCAATCTGTACTCACCCAGTATATGGATGGAAAAAACAAAGTACAAAAACCGAAAAAAAGTAAAAATACTGAAATAGGTACTTAAATATTTTCGTCACAGAAATAAAGAACGCATGCGACACTTGTCGCATTATACAAAGAATAGAACAATAAGAAACATTTACTATAGTTATATTATCGGATTAGCATCATCAGGAAATACAGTGAGTACAGTATGAGTATATATACATAGAATGAAATAGACGGAAACAGACCGTATAATTGTAGGAAAAACTAAAAGTGATTAAAGCGAAGGAAAAATCAACGGAGGTTCGACGAAATCAAGTTGTTCGTTCGTAGAATTTTTGTTTCATTGATTTCTTTGGATTTAAAATGTTTCTAATAGATCCACCTTTAATCTCTTTTTGCCCAACTGGTTTATATTTAAACTATTAATATCACCAGAATTGGTACGAACAATAGTTAAACAGTTTAGCAACGTTAGATTGCTATTTATTTAAACCCAGAGGCTCGTGTGTTCTTTAAATCAAAGGTACGACCTGTTTTGTCCGACATATAAATGGCTTCGCAATTGGAACATTTAATTTAATAAATTTCACTTTTATTGAAATTTAAATTATCTTTCTGTTTTAGTTTATTATTTATAGAACACTACACATATATGACTTATAAATTATTCCAACTTCAAGAGACGGCCATACTAAAGAAATTAATTTTAAATTACTGTTTGTATTTAAAATTTACTAATGAATTTATATTTATCTCTATAATAATACATATAATCTCTTTTCTACTTATATATTATATATATGGCGAGTTTGTTACAGCGCTGTCGGCCGTTTCTCGCATCCTAAACGCCACAACTCCCTGTTGTCGTGGTTTTCGTCTTCCATTCCTCTTTTTTGTAGATCTTCCTGGACTTGTTTGTACCATTCCGCTGCCGGTCTTCCTCTTTTCCTTCTTCCGGGCGGTGTCCAGCCCCAGATCTTCTTAGGCCATCTTTCCTCCTCCATACGTCGGACGTGTCCGTACCATTTGAGTCTTTTTGTCTCCTGATTTTCAACTACTGTTTTGTCGATCTTCATGATTTGTTTTACTTCGTCATTCGTACGTCTTTCTAATTTAGATATTCTGTAACTTCTTCTTAATGCATCCATTTCTACAGCTGCTATTCTGCTTTTGTCTTTTTTTGTTATTTCCCACGTTTCTGCTCCGTATAGCAGGATACTCTGGACAATTGTCTCATATAATCTTTTTTTAGTTTCTTTGTTTATTCCGTTGGACCACAAGATACTATTTAATTTTTGTGTTGCTTGCTTAGCTTGTATAATTCTGTTGTTAATTTCTTGCTTGCTATTGCCCTCTGTTGTGATTAACGTTCCCAGATACTTATAGTTAGAGCAGGATTTTATCAGATTTCCTTCTATGCTCAAATCTTCCCCCTGCTCTCCTACTACTAAGTATTTTGTTATGTCAAAATTAATTTTAAGTCCTGCATCTTCGTAGGTTTCATATAATTTCCTCATCATGTAGTGAATGTCGTAGTCGTCTGAGGCTAAAATGACTTGATCATCAGCGAATAAGAGTGTATGCAGACAGTCTTCGTTTATTTGGATCCCCATTTCTTTACATTTACTTTGCCATAGTTTTAGTACATGGTTTATATTAATTTTAAATAGAAGCGGGGAAAGGCAGCATCCTTGTAGTAGCCCTTTTGTTGTTTTAAATGGCGTCGATATTTCTTTGCCTTGTTTAATGACGCTTTCATGATCTTGGTATAGTCTCTTTACTGTTGATATGTATGTTTTATTTATATTTGTTTGTTCCAAAACTTTATATAATTCGATTCGGGGGACAGTATCGTACGCCTTTTCTAGGTCAATAAATATGCAGTGTACCTCTTTATTCCTTGCTTTTAGTTTCTCTATAACTTGTCTGATAGTAAATATATTATCTACGCAAGATCTTCCAGCAGTGAAACCACTTTGTTCCTCGTTAATATGCACCCGTTCTTCTATTATTTTTTTTAGAATACGGCCGTACAGTCTCCCTGTAGTGCTAGTTATGCTTATGCCTCTATAATTTTTACATTCCATTTTCGAGCCCTTTTTATGTATTGGAGTTATATAGCCTAGTTTCCATTCTTTTGGTAAGTCCTCGGTGTTTAGACATTTGTTGAAAATATTAGCTAATATTTCCATTACAACTTCTGGGGCATTTTTATATAACTCTACCGGAATACCTCCAGGCCATGCTGATTTACCATTCTTCATTTTTTTAATTGTCATCGATATTTCTTGCGCTGTTATTGGTGGTACCGTGTCCATTAGGTAAGTTTCTGTTCCCCGTTGCTTGTATTTATCTCTTTCCTCCATTAGTAAATGTTTATAGTATTTTACCCAGTCATTCATTTTTATAAGAGATATTTTTGTTTTATTTTTATCGTTTTTTTGTATGTTCTTAATAAGATTCCATGCCTCTTTAGTTCTAGTCCCTCCTATATATCTTTCTACTTCCTCGCATTTTCTTTCCTACTTACAAATTGAAATTAGAAAAAGTACATATAAATTGCATTATTTGAATACTTTAGATTTAAAAGTACATAGTTAGGAAACAACTTGAAAGCAAGTTTCTGGTACAGTGGTACGGTCTATAATATTATATAACAGAAGAAACTACCTGCATAAAGGAACCTTTACCGCTAGACCCGAAAAACTTTATAACGGGGACGGCAAATCAGATTATTCTGTAATGAGATTCAAATATTTGTGCGGCATAGGGCCTACTATATAAGCGTGTATTTAAAAAAAAACAATTTTTTACAGTATAAAATAGTTGAATGTTTATACGATGAGGCAATATATTTTTTTCTATTATTTTCTTTGTACTCAAGGGTGGAGGCTGGAGGCCCCCCACAAAGCGAGGCCCCCAGCATGCGCCTCATGCGCCTAATGGTAAATGCGACCCTGAGAGTCCTCGATACGTAAGACAAGCCTTGTTGTGAACAATAAAATATTTTAACAGCGGTATTCATATAAAACTATTATTTTAAGGTATTCTCAACTGAGAAGTAATGTACCTATAATTCAAACGCTTTGTTTTAATTAGTTTTTTTCAGGGCATGTAACCGAAAAAAATACTGGTTAACGGTTAACCCTTATAGAAAACGTTATAATAATAACGGTTTTAGTTCGAAAACCGGTTTTTGAAAATTAGAAACCGGTTTAAACCGGTTAATATATCGGTTAAAAAAATAATTAATTTAATTAAAAGAAATTAATTATAAAAATTTGATTAAAAAAAATTACAGAATAATTAATTTAAAAAAATAATAAAAAAATCTGATGTGTCCAACACAATACCTCCCGCAACTGTAGTAATACATATATTCTATATAAATTATTCAATACCTTTAATTTGTAGTTTTAAAATTAGTTTGTTATTGCAGTTCAGAATATTTTTAATTCATTTCATACCTAAAATTTCCTTCATAAAATTTGTATGACCAATATGACAGCTATTTTTGACGTTACTAAAACCGGAACCGAATTTACCTTCATTCATGTATGCAAATACATTCCTTATATATTTCTTCCACTATTTTTAATTTTAGAACAAAACTGCTTCATATTTACTTATTTTATCTTTTAAACTCACATTATAATTGACATATGTCAAAATTTGTGAACATATGAATAACTCATCTGTTTTATAAAAATTCCTTGGCCTAAACGATACATAAAATTAATATAATTTATATATTTTTTTTTCTATCTAGCTAGAAGTTATATATAAATGTAATTATGCAGATCGGTAGAAAATTATAAAATCTTTATATTTATAATAACGAAATTTGCGAAAATATGGTATTTAGAAGTATTTTTTAGGAAAAACGGTTTAAAGCTTCAAGTAAAGTACTACTTCCGGTTAACCGATTGTAGTCAAAATCTAATCAGTTCATCATATTTGAATATAAGTCTTAAATACCAAATATTATATTTTTTACTTGTATCGTATTGGAGTTATCGTGGACGAAAAATCGTCACAGACACACACACACACACACAGACACACACACAGACACACACACACACACACACACACACACACAGACATACAGACATCACGGTAAAAATAGTGAAATCGTATTCTAGGGACCCTAATTCGTGCTCATATGTTGAAAACTCACACTCGAGAAATCTGACCAAAAACAATACCTCCCTTATCTATATATTGATAGGCGGGAGGTAAAAATACCATCTGAGAAAAATATAACAATTAAAAAAAAGCAAATTAATTAATGAATATTCACAAAAATTCCCGTAATATCTTCAGAAAAACGCATTTCACTTTTCAATTTTAAACTTGCCTGTGTTGACAAAGGCCGTATATATTTGGGACTTTTTAAGTAACCTTAACGGCCAAAGAAACTACCTACACTTATTTATGACTCTCCAATAAAATGTTAATTGGAAAACCTGTCATGACTCATGTTCAAATACAAATAGAAAACACAGATATAAAAAAATATTAAATTTTTTTGTCGCTAAATGATATTAAAATAAAGGTTAAAGTCCCAAACAATTTGGAACAAAGTGAAACATAGTGCAAGTCTCTCTACTTATTTCAGAACACTTGGAACATCTTTCTGCCTTCTAAAACTTTCTTTTTAAGGCTTCCTAGTAATTTCCAATAATAGATATATATGAAAAGTTACAATTTATTGTTTTTCACTCTAAAATTTTTCATATACAGCCAAAAAAATTAAAAAATGCCCATTTTTGGGTCCAAATTTTTGATTTTTGGAATTAGTCTAACTTGATAGTCGTCGATGCGCTGATTTCAAATTTTCAAACCGAATTCAATTATCTCTTTCCATTCCTGAGATATTTGCTCTCAAAGTTGCACCTCAAAAAAGGGTGTTTTTTGACCATATCTCTAAAATGGGTAGAGATACATTCTTAACGATTATACCAGTCGATTCTACGCGGAAAGTTACATAAAGAAATGTTTTCTCCGCATATACGTTCTTTGGAACGATTTGGTAAAAAATGAGAAAAACGAAAAAACCGGAATTTCAATTTTTCGCTCAGAAACTTTTTGTCTCCAAAATTTTTTATATTCTGGACTTAAGTAAAGAAGAATGTGCTGATTCCAAATTTTCAAACCGATTTCAATTATCTCCTACCGTTCTCGAGATATTTGCGTTCAAAATTGGACCTGAAAAATTCAGTTTTTCAGGAATAGTCCTGAAATGGGTTGAGATACGACCTCGGCGACCTCACCAATCGATTCTACGGACAAAATTACATTTTTGTACCAATTTTCAGATTTATATTCTAATGGATACAATTTTTACAGCGAAAAAACGAAAATGACCAAAAATCGGAAAAAATCGTAAGGGGTTCATCAGGCGATTTTTCAATTTTTGCGATTTTCGTTTTTTCGCTCTAAAAATTGTATCCGTCTGAATAAAAATCTGAAAATTGGTACACTTATGTAATTTTGCCCGTAGAATCGATTGGTGCGGTCGCCGAGGTCGTATCTCGACCCATTTCAGAACTATTCCTGAAAAACATTTTTTTTCAGGTCTAACTTTGAACGCAAATATCTCCAGAACGGTAAGAGATAATTGAAATCGGTTTGAAAATTTGGAATCAGCGCATCTGTATTTACTTAAGTCTAGAAAATGAAAAGATTTGGTGACAAAAAGTTCCCAAGCGAAAAACTGAAATTCCGGTTTTTTTTCGTTTTTCTCATTTTTCACAAAATCGTTCCAAAGAACGTATATGCGGAGAAAACATTTCTTTATGTAACTTTGCCTGTAGAATCCACTGGTATAGTCGTTGAGATTGTGTCTCTACCCGTTTTAGAGATATATCCAAAAAACCCACTTTTTTGAGGTGCAACTTTGAGGTCAAATATCTCAGGAATGGAAAGAGATAATTGAATTCGGTTTGAAAATTTGAAATCAGCGCATCGGCGACTATCAATTTGGAATTATTTCAAAAATCAAAATTTTGGACCTAAACATGGGTCTTTTTGGATTTTTTTGGCTGTATATGAAAAATTTTTTTGAAATAAAATGTTAATTGTAAAAACTGTCATGACTCATGTTCGAATACAAATAGAAAACACAGATATAAAAAAATATTTTATTTTCATTTCTCGCTAAATGATATTAAATAAAGGTTAATGTTCGCTAAAACCGGTTTATTTTTTTTTGGTTAACGGTTACCGGTAATTCCGGCCTGAAAAATATCGGTTAAAATTACGGTTAAAGTTCGCAATTTTCGTTGAAAATATCGGTTACCGGTTTTTATTAACCGGTTTTTTTTAACCGGTTACATGCCCTGGTTTTTTTATTATTCTTTTTATTAACCAATATATTAACGTTCTCAATATGGGTTAACTATTAACCATTATTTTTTCGGTTACATGCCCTGCTTTTATGTTAGTTCTTTTACATAAAAAGGCAAAGTTACACTAGTTTTATTATTTTTCATAGTTTTCTTTTCATTTTAAACTTAAATAGTAGCTAAATAATTCTAGAAATATTTGCCTTGCGTTAACTTCAAAAACGTGCTTATCTATTGAAAACTCACTATCCGATTTATGATTCCAATTCCTACTGAGTGACGAAAGGTAAAAAGAATGGTTTACGACTCCATTAATCAGCCTTACTTCTATATATCCTTCGTCGCCACGAAATTGTAATGAATTTAATTTAAATCTATTCAAATGTATCTAAATTGTAAAATCCTGACTAATTATTAAAAATCAGACATTTAATTAAATCATGCAATTTTTTGCTGAACATTTTCCTAATAATTCATGTTTCATTTAGGCAGAGCCCTTTTTCCCAAGAAAAAAATCAAGCTTCAAAACCCAATTCGACTTTCACCGTATATATTTTCTGATTGCTATTTTTTAATGAATATAAATGAACGAGTAAGGCAATTTAATGTGAATTGTTATCGCAGTAACAAGAAAACTTTTTTGTAAATAAATATATAAAAGTAATTGTAAGTTTCCTGCAAATTAGCAAATTAAATTCTTCAGGGTTTAAACTCAAAGCACACTAGCTCCTTAATTAAATCTAACGCTTGCAAAAATCATTAATTTCATTTTAATTAACTTGGCATACAAAAAAAGTTTATGTGCAAAAACATCTATAATGCGAAAATACGAAAATATTCAAAGTACACAATTTATATAAAAGGTGCTTTAGATGTTTTGTAAATTATTACTGAGGTGGTGGGAGAAGTTCAGGGGTGTATTCAGGGAGAGACAGCGGCCCTCAAAAGTTATATATCATTACAGTTTGTATATTTAAAAAAAAAATCACTACTAGCCTACACACACACTATTCTTAACCTTTATTTGACATAAGAAATTGTTTTTCACTACCGTTTATTTGATAACCATGGTCACCTAGGTCAATAATAAAAAATTAATATAGTTTACTTTCAAAAACTTGTTTGAGGAAAATATCGGTTATTATAGAAAAAAAAACCATTGTAAATAACAAGTAATAATGTAAAGAAAAGTAAAAAAATAATATTACATAATAAATTAAATCATATTCATGACATATTATTGCAAAACACAAAGGTTAACTTCTTTCTTCTTAATCTTTATATATTAGAATGTAGATTTTGGTTAATGAATACCAATTGGCTGCTTTTTCAACCCCTAATTTATTTCTCCTCAGCGACCTGTGCGTTTGAAAATGTTCTCTCAACACCAGAACTCTTTTTCGGAAACAACTTCTGGATGTAGAGGTCGAAATGAAGTCCATCATTCAGAATCAGTCATTGAATTAATAACTTCTGAAGAAAAATCCGACCCAGTTTTTAAAAATGGTTCAATATAGCCTTTGTATTTATAAAAAACGGGCATAAATGTTAAATAAAAATTAAAATGATATAAATCAATGATTTAAAAAAAAATCAATGTGATTTAAATCTGATTTAAATCGCTGATTTAAATCAATGCCACCCTGCTAAAATCGTTTATTAAGTTAAGATGTAAATAATATGAATTTTTTTTTTTATTTATAATTTTTATTTTTAGAGATATAATAATGAATTCCATTCGCTTTACTTTAAATATAAATAAAGTACAAACGAGAACGAATAGAATGCGCGATTTAGTGTCTATTTTGGTATGTGATTATAATTTTATTATCCTGCAAACATGTTGGCAACCACTGTGTGATAGTTTGCGCATGCGCCTCCCCTCCACGTTGCCATGGAAACATCAACTGCCTCCACCCGGCTCCACGCCACAATTTGTTATTTCGCAATTCCGGTATATGACTCTGTGCCTCTCTGTCTTATCCACGGGGCGGCGTATCTCCCCTCTCGCTTCACCTAAAATACATTTATAGTCCCGGACACAGTTCAAGCGAGGCGCGGGAAACTTTGCCGAAGTTTCGCAGATTTACACGAGGACTTTTGCCGCTTCAGCAAAAGGGGAGTGAAAAATTGCCCCACCTACTATATAATTATCAAATTGTTTCATTCAATATAAACTTCGCAAATTTACTGCATTTATTTTATGTTCTATTAACAATTTAGCACAAACGTTTTAAATCATTATTATTACATTTTCAAATAAATTACATCAATATTTAATTCTAGAATTATTTATTTAAAATATGATTTGATAAATATAAGCTTTGAATATACAACACTATAGTGTTATATATTCAAAGATATAAGTTTGTAAAACTTATAGGGATATCGAATCACAGTATTTTACATTAATAAATGGAAAAGTAAAATAGTTATTAATGCTTATAAAAGAAATAGACTGATGAGACTGCACCTGCTTAAAACAAGAATTTATATATTTTTGACATTTATAAAATAAAATAATAAAATTAAATCCTGTCAATTACTAATGTGTCAAAAATTTGTCTGACACTAATAAAACACAGCTTTCCATAATGTAAACAATTAAACTAATGATTTTTATATATTTTCACATGTTGAATAAAGATTTCAAATAATTAATGAGTTACAAGTTTGTAACTAATATAATTAATAATTATTATTATTGATATAAATAAATCGGAACTGTAAAGTAGTCCATATTTTTCAAATTCTATATAATCTCCGCTTCAGTTGATACCTTCTCGAATGTTATAACGAACTTACATTCCTTTTAGCTTCAATAATAATTTAAAATACGAGAACGAATTTTAAATTGAAATAGAATTTTTTTTTTTTATTGCATTCTGTCTTATAAAGTCGCTTTTCTGAAGTATACATCATGAATAATTATTATTATTCCAGTTTCAAAGACAGGACACGCAAGAACTTTTTCTTGTTTAAGAAGAATAATGACTTATTTAAGATATACTATGGCCCATAAAAAACTTGCAAATTTAATTATAAAAAATATTGAAAGGGAAAAAAATTGAAATTAGACAAAGTAATATAAACCTTTGTTTCAAGACATCCTAGACGGATAATTCTAAATTGAATGTAATTTAAAGTTTTGTTCTGGGTACATTAACCATCGGTTATTAAAAAATATCGTATCGAAATAGTAAGTAACGTATAATTTTGATAACTTACAACAGTTTTTCGATGCAATATTTTTCTTTTTAATTGATGGTTAAGATAATAAGCAGTTTAAAAAAAGGTGAAGAAATTCAGCACTTAGAGTTGTTTATAATGTAAGTTTCTTTTATTTTGTGCGAAATAACATTTATTTATTAAAAAAAAATAACTTTAAGTGCCCACCCTAAAAAATAAAATTGGCTGGCGACGTCACTTATAATGTCTCAACTTTTACTGTGACATCTGAGCGTTTGCCATCTAGTAGGCAACCAGCATCTCAGCGCGGTACCCCAGCACCCGACCCGGAAGGCTATGGTTAAGCAACAAATGCGCATCGTGAGCAGAGTGCGTGCCATTGTTCGTGTTAACAAGTGTGTAATGAAAAGCGTCGTCCAGACAGACTTCCTCGAGGCTTTACATTCTGGAAAGTGTCAGCCGAATATCAACTCAAATACTGCAGAATCAAGAGCAGAGAATACTTCATTTCAATTACAAATTATGGTATATTAATGTGAACTGGTTTATTATAAAGAAAGCACAAGAATTTCAGATCATTTAGCTAATCTCGAAAATGATATGAGAAATAAAAGTTTTGAGTACTGCAGTGAATTCGTCGTTAAAAAGTGCCTGAATAGTGTACAAATTAAAATATTTTTTGTATTATTGTATTGAAATAAAAAAGTTATAATCAAGAAACGAAAACTGAAAATTTACCTATGCATTTTTTGGGAAAAATAAAAACATGTCTAAAATGACCCCACATGAGACAACTTTTGTATAATGGCAGGGTTGTTGCAATTTTCCCAAACCCAAAGAACCCACTCGAAAAATAATATTCTTAAAAAACTCATATTTTTTAAATTTTTATTTTATTCGGTAGCTGAAAAAAATACATAAACGTAAATAAACCATGATTGTAAAATACACTTAATATAACATGTAAGCTAACACCGGTCAATAAGACTATACGAGTCAGTTGATATACGCTGTAAAAGGAAACAAAAAAAGTAACCGTGTGAACACGCAAAACACACAAAAATTAATATAAACTATCCATGTCTAAAATAATTCAAAATAAATATATATAATTAATATATTTTGACGTTTTTAATAAAACCCAATAAAACCCGTTTTTTTTTCAAATCCTTATTATATCCTTAAACTTATATAATTTAAATACATGTGCAATTTTTAAAACTATAGACTTATACTGTATTGTAAAATTGTAATATTAATTTATGTATTATAATTATAATGTAGAAATAGCATATACTCAAGAACATTTTAGTTTTAAACAGTTCGACAAGAAAATCCATATTCGTGACGTCACATTAATTATTTCAAACTTTGGAAGTCTGTCTTACTGGCCCTCATACTTTAAAATAAAATTATAAAAAAATGTATGAAACCCTGAATTAACCGACTTCGTATCTCTTATAGTTCTCGAAATCCCCAAACTTAAACAGTTTCATTGTCCACCTTTTATATCTCATATTCCATTTTTGTTTTCGGCTTGTACCCTTTCCTAGTGCCATAACCATAACCTGTCTTATCCATCAGAGCAACCGCCACTCGCTGTTTACTTTTGATCCCAGTAGAGCGACCACAAGTCATGCACCCCTGCACAGCACATAACATAACACACTAAACAGGAGCGATTATATCGGCCCGTAATTGTGTAAATCTCGACTAGACGATTGTCATAGGAGAATTTATCGCGGTGTAGGTAAGTTTACAAGCGGGTAGCAGTAAAGCCGGGAAATTAGTTGTTTTGATGTCATGAACCAGTCAATCATGCCCAGATGTGATTGGATCCAGTGGCGTAGAATAATTCGGGGGTAATTTGTTAACTGTCAGACGGAACATGAAATATGTCCAATCATATTTTTCATTTACTCGAAGTCTGGAGTTTCATTTGACAAATATTTTAATAAATTGACTTTGGGATTCGTTAAGTAACTTATTTATTTTAAATAAATAAATTATAACCCAGTTCTTGGTGTGCTAGACATTATATCTCACATATTTTAATTTTTATTACACTGGATAATGATAAGCAATATTTATAATAGGGTAACAGGGGGCGAATTGGACTACTTTTTGAAAAAATAATTTTTACTTTATAATAATGAATAAAATTTAAAAAACAACATTTATTTATAACAATATATCTAGGGTTACTTATAAGAATAAAAAAAAATCACAAAAGTCCAACTCTCCTCCAATATATTGGTGAGACGGACCAAGGCTATGAGATGAACTGGTTAACAGATTGTTGTCCTTTGTCATATGTGGTACACACGTCGTGCAAACAGCGACCACAAATTACATATTTTATCTAATCTTCCTTCTACATCGTTTATTTTTTCTAATAATTTTCCTTGCATCTCAATTATTCGTATTCATAATCATAATCTTCTCATTATCATCACCCTACAATTAAACATTTAACAACAGTTCTTCAGAACTCATGGAATAACAAATAGATCGTCTAGATCGTCTACCTTTCTATGTACGATGAATTGATCTTTTTTACAATAAGAATCCTCTGGTCCATCTCTTCTCAGTATATGTAGTCCATCTGTCCTCAGATCAGAGGTTAAATGTTAAATGTACCACTAAATTACTTATGACTATGTAGGTACAAATAGAACTGTTTTTAGGGTACATAAAATCTTATGCACATGTTTATAAAGTATGTTTATAAATAATTAGCTTTACCGGTTTCAGGATTTTAAGCTCTTGTTTACATAGACAAAAGTAAACAGGGTTAAATAAGTCATAATTGTATCCCTTGTAATTTTGAGAAGTCATTATAAAAATATTAGGTACCCTACAGATTTGTCAAAATAATATGGGACAATTGAATTTGTCATATCAATCTATGCAGACTTGATCACGAAAATATTATTCATAAGAGAATTTTACAAAATAATATTTATTGTTAACGTGAAACCGGTAAACTATTGAACAAACCACGGATGTTATGTATCATACCAGGCCTTAGATGTCTAAAAATCCTCGTTTTCCGAGCTTGGAATTCAATTAATATCTGTGGCAATTATGACACTCTTAACTATCCTAGGTATGTATGCTATAATCCTACCGAAGAAGAAATTAACTAATTGTGTATAAAAAGGTACAAAATTTTTTGATAATTTTTTAAGTAAACCTTGGATTATTCAGTGTTGACTGCATTAATTTTGAAGCGGCTAATTACACTGTCCTCCAAACAACAAAATTAACATTTCCTATGGGGAATATCACTCTACTGTACTTTTAAGACCAAATAGTGCATCTCTCCTACCGGTCCATTTCTCCCCCACTTACCCTACTATATACCAGTGTTCCCTGTAAGCTGCGCGGGTGCGCGGCCGCGCACTAATTTTTCTAAATTTGCGCAGTCATTTTTGTATTCTGCGCACCATTTTTTATATTTCATTTTATAAAAGAATTGTACCAAAAAATGACAAAAATTCAAATTCCACAAAAAAGTAAAATTCAGAGGGTCAACATAATTTTTAAAATCGACCTTTGACATTTAAACGTCGACACGTCATCCAGCGTTGCTTGGTTTGCTTTATGTTAAGAAAGGGGAGTTCGTTGTTGTGTCTATGTGCCATTTGTATACAGCATAGAGCGAGCGTGGTTGCAAATACGTGGTTTGTAACCCTCACATATAATAAAATGAGATTAACTTCAAAATAAAATAATATCGCTGTCGCTTGTTTTATGTCCACAGGAACCTCGTCGCTGTGATTAGTTTCCCAATTCATTGCAAATTAATATAAACGCACGTAATAAAACTGCAAAACTGACAAACTGACCGTTACTACTAGAAAATCTGATTTAATTATTAAATTTAAAATTATGTTTTATCATAATCAATGGTTTTAGAAAAAAATGGCATAAAATCGACATCCCACTTGCACTCTTTTACATACGTTTTGAAAATTTTTGCTCCTATATATTTTGCACCGCGCAGTCAGCGAAAAAATTAGAGGGAACATTGCTATATACTATATATATTTGAAAAAAAAATCAGTATTGACTGCATTAATTTTCAAGTAGATACTTACACTGTTTATAAACAACAAAATTAACATTTCTATGAGAGATATCACTTTAACGTACTTTTAAGACTAATGGACCAATTCTGAACAAATCTGTAAGTCTTTCAGATCTGTAAATCTGTAAAAAACTGATAAAAACGCATCAATTTGTGTTGATTAATGTAAAATTATGCATAAGAGCGACTGGTTTCGTTGCGATTTTGATCATTATTTACAGATTTACAGATCTGTAAGACTTACAGATTTACAGATCTGTAAGACTTACAGATTTACAGATCTGTAAGACTTACAGATTTGTTCAGAATTGGCTTATAAAACTCCATCTCTCATACCGGTCCATTTCTCCCCCACATACCCTACTATATACTATATCTACTTGAAAAAAAAAAATCAAAAACATTTTATTTTATATTGTCGAAGGGTTACCCATTTAAGTATTAACCTCCCTCATGTTTGTTTGACTCTATAAATCTTCTGTGATAAACAAAAATATTTTATTTTATATTGTCGAAGGGTTACCCATCCAAGTCTTAACCTCCTTCATGTTTGCTTGACTCAAATCTTCCGTGACACACAAGATCAAAATCAGATACATTTTGTACATGTCAACAGAATGGTAACAATACTTCCCTGTATGTCATTCGACTGAATGGTAAAGGATAAAAGAATTTGAAAGGTTGGTGGATGTTTATGAAACCGTAATCGTTGTTGATACTAAATAAATTAGCGAGTCCATTGGCCGCCGTGGATAAACGCGCGATACGCCCGGAGCACCCAACAGAATAATTCAAACGTTAGGCTGGCGAGTCAGTGTTTGATTTTCAATTTCGTTATCAAATCGCAAATAACAGCCGACCAAGTGATCCGCGATTATTTCCGTTCCCTTTCTGAATTTACCAAAAATTTCTCCCGGACATTATTGGATTTTATGAAATGTTTGTTGCTACATCATGAGCACAAATTAAAAATATTAGCGGCATTTATTTTCCAGCAGAGTTGGACTTAGGGGGACAATTATTGTAATTAATATTTTAAAACCAACAAATTTTAAATTTCAGTTTAAAATCATTCATCATCTTTAGCACAAAGCAAAGAAATCTTATTTGGAAAGTAGACACTTTCCAACTTCAGCTATACTCACTTCACAATTTTCTATCTCAATGAAATTAATATTTAAGATTAGAAATCAAACTGGCAATTCATGAGACATTGTGATCAACACCAAACTAAAACATCCGTTTATTCATTACGAGATTTTTAAATTTACTGCTAGCATTTCAATCTCAATCCTACAAAAAAAAAATTATATTGACAATAACAAACATTTTGATATGAACAATAACTTGTTCCTTAATATTCACAAAAATAAAGAAGGCTGTCTTTGTTCTTGTATTTGATGTTTCAGTTTGTCAACCTCACTTTTGATTTTTAATTTGATTTTATTTTATTTACTTACTTAATTTAGATGGTGTATTTATATTGTGAATCCATATTTTACACTTTTCTTGAGTTAAATGATTCAAACAATATTTGGATTTAGAGATTTGAGTTTGTTTAAAAAGTGACAGTTTTTTTAACGATTAGATTAATAATAATTTATTATTGACCTATGTGCCCATGGTTACCAAGTAAGCGGTAGTGAGAAACAATTTCTCTTGTTTTATAATGATAAATAATAGTAGGTGTCTAGGCTATTCATGAAAAAAAAAAAAAATAGTTAGAATTAGACTTAGGTATTTTCTGAGACAAATAATAAAACTAATATGTTCTGTATATCATTAAAAATTTGTTTACGACATCTCTACAATGTTAATTTGCATACATATGAAGTTACACAAACTTTTCAAAGTAAAACTACTCCATTAAATTCTCACAAAGAAACTATTCAAGTTCTCCATTGAAACATTATTAACACTCATAAAATTCCTGCAATACCACCCTGTACTCGGCTCGGCTTCGAATAATCCAGTAATCGATATAAACAGTACACACTCTCGAATCAACTATCTCACTTTTCCCATTACACTACACGTGTCAGAGCGGGATGTAAGATGAAACAGAATACCATAAACAAGACAGAGAGCCAAATATGCCAAACCGTGCGGTAGAAAGAGACGCGAGAGGGCAAATAGTACATGTTTCATGTAAACGAGAATTATGTTAAAGGCTCTGAATATTAACTATGTTGCGAATTATAAACAGAAATTTAATTTAAACAGATAATTCAACCGCGGTTACTTTCAGAAATGTCGTGGATAATGTTTAATAATAATAGAATCCCATCAGTCCAATAAGAATCTATTTATAGATAGGACAGGTTTTTCAATGTCCTGATAAATGACTGATAAATCTCTGTTAAATTAATCCTTACGATATCACTCCGCGAAGTTAGCCAAAGATGTAGCTAACGTAAAACTTTACACTCTTATGTCAAAATTTAACTTTACAGACTCATCTGTCAAATTAAATTCACCTACATTTTAATGTAGTATTATATTTTTGCAGTTTATTTTAGCACTACTTAAAACAACAAACATATCATTCTTCATATAATATGATGGTGATTTTATTTATTATTCACCTTTGATAATAATTTATCTGATTTCATACAAACGACGTCTAAGCAGGTGTAAACATAAATGAAAATTATAAAGAATTATTGTCACTTTTACAGTACGTTTGTTATCGCAGTCATCCCCGTCTCAATAACTATTATAGCTGACGTTTTACAAACACATAATGCTATTTATTTATGTTTTTAATTAATAATTTAACGATTTCGGAAAAAAATATAATGGATTTCTAAGGACTAAAGTATTTTTTATTACTCACATTGTTCATTCCATATGCGTAAATAAAAAATTATACTTTAGGCCCTTGATATACAAATAACTATTATTTATGCCTAATAATAATTTTATCATTCATTTAATCTGTATGGTAAGTAACAGGAACTTTGACAGACGATTGAAAAACCGGCTCTGAATGTTATTATTATTAGTACAAACTCCAAATAATATTTATATTTACTTACTGTTCTCCCTCAAAAAAATTGTAGAAATAACTGTTAAAAATTTTACCTGGAACAAAAAGAAAAAATATTAATATTATAATAATTATTTCATTATTACATATAATTAAAAATATGATGTTATAATATTAAATATATTTTAAATATATGTCATCCATGTGTCTCAGTACCGAATAATAATATACTAATATTTTTTTTAATAAAAATAAAATTTTCTGCAATATTCCTAAAAGTGTAGCGAAAAGAATACCAAAATTAATTTATTAGAATATTTGTCAAAATATTTTTCAGAAATGTAACCATTATAATAAATTTGTTTCAGCAGTATTTTTAATTTGAGACAAACAAATTTCATTTGTGTTGAACATTATAATTAAATTTGAATGAGTAATAAAGTAGATGATTAACCTATAAACTGTAATATTGAAGTCAATAAGCAATAAGAGCTGATGAATTATTGACATACAGCAAGCGTCTAGTTTACAGAGTAATAATAATCCTCTGGTAATTTATTATTGATAGAACCATCAAATTGCTTCAATGTTTCATTTTAAAGACTTTTATTTATTGTAACGAAACTTTCAATTTAAGTTGAAGTCTCGCGTGACCAGCGATACAGAACTGTACACTCAGTTGCAAACTATAATTTTAAGGCGTATTATTAACACAGTTAACATGATTTTATATTTATTTATAAGATCTATTTTACAGAACTTTTTTTATATTTATATAAATTTAATACGTAATTTTAAGTCTTGTCATTTACTAAGAAAATAAGATATACAGGGTGTTCATTTTAAGTGGTACACTATTGCTATCTCGGAAACTATAAGAGCTACAAGGTCGGTTAAATTAGTAAACAATTTTAATTTTATAAGACTACTTTAATGAGCGAAACAATTTTTTTTTCGACCATTGATTCTCAAAATACGCGGTATAATTTTCTTATGTTAAATGGGAACCTACTTTTTTATTTGCTTATTCGATTCAGTATTTGTTCTGAATTCAACGATATTCATATGTAATACCGTCACATAACAATTTTTTAGAGAAAAATGCTAAATTATGTATGTATTATTTTTATTTAAATATGACTATTCAAAGTGAGCTATGGAAGAAAACAAGTAAATCAAAAGCAGAAATAATTGCAGTACTCTTGAAAAGTTTGACAGCAATAATATTAACAATTGTTTTACTGATTTATTTTCTGTTTCTTTTAACGTTTCGTTTAACCGATCTTGTAGCTAGTTCTGGAGATAGCAATAGTGTAACACAAATTGAGAACTTAAAATTGAATTGGTATATTGGCAATACTGTAACAATTGCACTGCTAAACGTCAAAGTTTACATAACCTAATTTTCTAGCTTATTATGTTGTTTCGCCTTTTCTTCAAAATAAATCGATTTTTGAAACATGTCATGATAAAATGTTTTGTCTCAAATGAAAGGAAAGCACTTTTTCCACTCTCACTCGAATGCACCACTCATTACGCTCGTGAGTCAAATTCGAGCTCAAGTGGTAAAAAAGCTTTCCTCTCTAGTTTGACAAATAACTACTAATAAATATTGTTGCTCTTGATGAGTTCTATCACTGATTAAATTTAAAATCTGTTATACTATATATATATATATACAAATGTAAATCATATATTTTCTAAAACTATTAAAATTGAATGTCCAATGTCAATATTAATTTGAAAGCGGAAAAAATCGACAATCGTTTTCATGATTTGATTTACGGTTGGCGGGATGAAAAACAAAGGACAAACGATTTCATAATGACAGGGGAAGCGGAAATACAAAATATATTGTCATAGCTTTTTACCAATATTGGGTGTGTCAATTTTATTTATTATTTATGTTAATATGAATAATAATTGACTATGTCATCATAAATAAATTTTTAATAAATAAATAAATCATTTTCGTTATGATTTTTTTTAAGTGACCAGCATTACACGCATGTATTCTATCACATGTGGCAACATACATTTTAGAGTATTATATTAAACTTTTTAATTTTCATTTTTTTATATGACAACATTGTTCTCTATTGTGTGATTGAAATAAATAAATTTGAAACTATATAAAAGAGAATTGCCAGCATGAAATCTATTTTTCTGTGAGTTTACAACCCATTAAAAGAGAATTAATTGTTTTAATCACTGAAAAGCTATTGTCCTAGGCAATAAAAGCATCATAAAATGTCTTTGATTGCCACAAGCTGCGAGACAAATGCAAGTGAAGCAGAGATGTATGTAAAAGTAAAATTCCACGCTCATTGTTTATCCAAGTTGGCAATGGAATGTACAACACGACCGGACTAACCTGTTTGTGCGTGCGTGTGCACGACACATATGGTTCGAACTCGAACCATTTTAATTGGCACTCAAAAGGGAAATTGTTACAGCATTCAAATCAATTTCGTTTTTAAATAATTCTAAATACCACTGTAGTTATTTGCATAAAACCATGATTAACAGTTTCATAATTTAGGGACATTTTTTTACTACCATTCCCTCTGTGGTGTATTTTCCAGAACAGCTAAATAAAGGCCCAGTACGGTATAAGCAGATAAATGAAAGTTTAAATAAATAGTTTTGTCTAGCCATTTTAATTGACACTCAAAAGGGAAATTGTTACAGCATTCAAATCAATTTCATTTTAAAAAAAATATAAATACCACAGTAATTATTGTCATTAAAATGATTACTAGTTTTGTAATTTAGGCATATTTTTTTACTACATTTTCCTCTGTGGTGCACTCTCCAGACTAGCTAGGTAAAGGCCCAGTATGATACAAGCAGATAAATGAAAGTTTCAATGAATAGTTTTATTGAAAAAAATAATAACACAATACTTGATTTTCCACAAATTTATTAAACTAAAGTAACGACGTTCCGGCTTTGCAGCCATCATCAGACTCGTTACTTTAGTTTAATAAATTTGTGGAAAATCAAGTATTGTGTTATTATTTTTTTAATTAATTTCAAATATGTTCCACCAAGAACCGACTACACGTACACTTTCAAGAATAGTTTTATGTCTGTATTGGTGTATGCAATCCATAGTTGGAATACTCATGATCAAGATTGGTAACAATATTATGACATAGTTGGTAAATGATAGAGATATCAAAGCAATGCATTTGGACGTCCATAATTTAATATAAGGCCATCTCTAATGCTTAATATACCCACACATAATCTTGGACATGTGTTACATACGCTTATTGTCCATCATAGAACACAACAATGTGACAATGTACTCTAATTGAATGTATATGTCACATTAAGGACTGCATTTTCACTAATGAACACTTAAATAATTCTATATTACACATGTAAAACATAACAAGATGTAAACATAAAATAATATACGTTAAAACAGAAGTAACTCAAATAGAATGAAAGAATTAAAGAAAAATAGAATTAAGAATTATTTTTATGCGGTGTATAAATCTGTCACAGTAAATATCTGGTATATTGTGTATTACATTAATCTGTTGTACTTGAAACACGCATTGTTACATGTACTATGAATTTGTTTGACACACCAAATATAACGTATTTCATTATCTTTGGAATAATAGTTAATTGTATATCAAGGGACTAAAATATAATTTTTATTATGCTTATATTTATTTAGTTACTTTTATCTATGTAAATAAAAGTTTAAAATGCTGAAACCGGAAAAATATTAAAATCTGATTTTTGGGACAATGGAAGGAAGTATTAAGGACATAAGAAATTAAAGCTACAACCTTCGTCATCTTGACCAATTATTCTTCTTAAATACTTTTTTGTCAATCTGGTTGTATTTAAAAACAAACTTAAAGATTTTGTTCTGTTTTTGTAATTATGTTTATAAGAGATAATTTAGAGTAATTGTATGGAATGTGTTTGCATTTGAAGTGTCACAATTCCTTCCTTATTACTAATTCACGTCATTACACCGTGTAAAATGGTTTCCTAATGACCTAACCTAACCTGTACACCTGAGCGATGAGGTGTTTCGTCCTTGGCTAAACAATCGACAATCAAATAATTTCACAGCACACTACTCAATTATCATACGCTTTTATAAAACTAAATGTCAATGATATTATAATTACAACCTGACTAATGTTTTCTCTATTGTTAATTAACACAAACTGGTTAATAAAATTGATAAAATAATAACTCATCATTGTTATAATAGGGTATTTCACCCAAATAAAACTTTACATTATTTATTAATTGCAACTTTGGTGCACTAGTAATAAAATTCACATGTAGACAAAACATTACTTCCTTGTACGCCTATATTAAATTATATACTTTTTTCATCACCCAATCAGTTGCACATACAAAATTTCAGGTCAGTCTCTTTGATCAGGTTGTCTCATTAAATAGGTCAAGTGAGATAAGAGTGACGCCGCTATTGTTCGCTTATTTTATATAGTCCGGAGGAGTCTAGAAGATTCAAGATTAATTACCCGCAGGCATAAAATGTCGCGACAGGGAGCAGGAGTTAGTAGGTGCAGAGAGTTAGTGAAGAGAGTGAGTAGAGTAGAGTGAAGTGAGTCGAATGAAGGCAGTCCCGAACAGCGACAAGTGAACTAGCAATATTTTGTGGAGATAAATATTGATAACTTGTGAAAATAACAGAGATGCTATAGTTAAAAGTTTAATAATTCTTGCAGCAGAAATTGATGACGTGATAATCACCACAGGAAAACCGACTTTATATAATTTTTTTAAAACAATATATTATCTAAAAAAAAGAACAGAAACACCGCCTTGAATTTTATTATCATTGCGTGATGGCTTATTTTTTGCGATAAAAAGAAACGAATTTGACTTGATAGGACTTACTGAACTGCAATTCTCAGTACCATATAGAGTTCGAGTTTCTTTATTCACATATTTTTTTCTTTATTTTCCGTTAAATAAATACATACTTATTATAAAATAATAATGCGACTGTGGAAAACTATTAACAAATATATGTATTGTATTGATAACAAGGTCACAGATAGGTCGAGGCACGTTTAACCACCCTTCTATTGTATTAACATATCGAAGTCGCTAGAATATTCGAGAGTTTAATTACTCGAGTATATAAACCTAAGCAGAAAAGACTGTGGGACAGTCTGATATTAATAGGAGTGGTGAACATAAATAGGAGGTGATATAAATATCATGTAAATAAATAGTACGTAGTATTAAGTGTTTAAATAAATATTAGTGTTTAAGTCTGTACTAATAATTATTATTTTTAAATTAGTGTTTATATTTGTTTCTTCAGTGTTACTATTTTTATTACCTTTTTAAAATTCATTATTCGTTCATTAAACTTAGTTCGATAAATATTCGTGTTTCAATTATTTTTACACTTTTACCCATATAAATAAACGTTACAATATTATTTTTGTATCTCATAAACTATGACGATAAAAATAAAAATTGTAGCCCTATTTCTTCTAGCGACCGAAAATAAATTTCTTTTATGTTAATTTTATTTTTTATTTTCTCGTATAATCCACCCTCTTTGCCGCTCTGATGCAACTGCGCCCGTACTACAACAGAGTCGGTAACTGCATTCATTAGATGTCTGTATGCTTGGGAAACGAATTTTGATAACTTCCTGGCTTAGCTCGAAGTATACAGATATAATATAAGACTCTAAACTTTTATCCACGGATGTATTTTTGTTGAATTCTGAGCTGGGCGCCGATGAAAACTTGAAATACTAAAGAACAGAAAAAATAAAGAGAATTTATTGTTCTTTCTGTAAGGCTATTAGAATTTCAGAGAAAAATTTACAGTGTACATTTTAGAGATTAATAATAATTATCCCACCTCTTAAAATGGAACAAATATAAATCAAATAAACAGTGAATTTGATTTTTTTATATATTAACCTTCATATAAAAATATTTAATAATACGTGAAAAATAAATTAATAAATATTTATCATGACGTCATTACTACTAGTGTTTTGTTTAAGACAGAAACTATAGATAGAATTAAGGTGGTAATATTTCAGTTAAGATAGTTACTACGTCACAGGCAGTCATAAAGACACGCCCCTTTTTTAATTTTTGAATTTCTCTTGTTAATAATTAACACTTTATATTAAATTTTTATTACATTTTATATTTGCAATATAAATATTTTATACACGTTTTGAACTGCCTGAAATTAGTACATTAGTATTAGTAACAATACATGGATTGAAGTTAGCTACTAAAATAACGATCATCGGACAAAGTGTAAAAAAAACTAATTAAATTTATTATTACAATTTTTTAAGAAATTAATAAAATAATCTTCCTCTGCACCATTTAGAAATACTGATAATCATCTACAAATATTGCTAATTCCATCAATATAATTATATTGTCCCGTCAAATTAATTTTGAATGAAAAAATCTTTAAAAGTTGTTCTCTGAGAAAATTAAATTTCTTGTATGCGTGAAAACAAATCAGTTCAATTTGAAAATAAAAGTCAAAACACATGTAACGTTTTATCTCAAACGTTTTATTTAAATCCGGGAATAAAAACAAAACACAAAGGCAAGAAAAGTAAAAAAACAAAAGCCGGTAGACAAGTATCCAAAAGGCGCATCAATATTTAAAAGGTAGGCGACCTATAGACAGAAAAAGGGTTCGACTACCTGTCACAGGGGAATCGAAAAAATTCACAACCAATTTACGTCCCAATGAAACAGAACATAAAGATCAAATTCGCTTGAGACATCGTAGCGGATTTTATGGAGAATTAAATGATTTCAAATGGTTTTATTGACGTCGGCAGTTTTGATTGCTTTTTAAACTACAAAAATATTAATTTCATTTTGTTAAAATGCATTTTTTAATAAAAACAAAGATCCTTTGGTGCATTCATATCAGTTATGAGTTAGAGTACATTATCTAAATTAAAAATAAGTATTGGTTTACACCAGTGTTTCTCAAAATGGGTGTAGTGTAAAATTTAGCATTGTAGGTATTTTAATAATTCTTGGATCTGAGCATTTGAACCTTCTTCATATTGATGTCAAATCCAAAAGTATGAGTATTGAATCGTGTTTACGAATTAAAAGTATAGAACTACCTGCTCACTTTTTTTGAACAAGAAAACAAACTTGTATTGTGTAGATTGTTGTAAAATGTACCTATTTGAAAGACTGAATACAGTAAATTCCAGCCTACAAAAAATAAGAGATGAAAATTTCGTAAAATCGTCCGATAAAATTAGAACTTTTAAATACAAGATATAATTTTGGAAATTCCAAGTTGGAAATGTTTACAAGAACACCTAAAACACTTGTTAACACTAAGAATATAGATTTGCTACTATTCTCCAGATATATCTATTGATAGTTTTGACTGGATACGTTGCGAATGAAATATTCTGAATTTTCATTAGAATTTTTTTAGATATTTATTCAGAAGAAATATCGCAATATAGGGGCCACAGCATTTTGAGTTTTAGTTAAATTTTCTACCTCTTGTGTGAATTTGACTTAAGATTTCTGCGTTTATTAACATCAAAACAAAAAAGAAAGAAAGATTGAAGTCGATAGAACATGAAATGCCAGTATGTTTGTCCAAAATACACCCAAATATAACAGAATTATAGAAGTTACATTTAACTCAAATATTTTCTTAAGATTAACAAAATGTCTTTAAAATTTCATATACATAATTTTAGGGGGGCCGGAAATTTAATACTATCGATTTGGGGTGCCTTCACATCAAAAAGTTTGAGAACCACCAATAAAGAATAATATTTGAGTGTTTATGTTTTTAGTGTACCCCATTGAAATTTTTCCAGTACGCCACTGGCAGCAGACGAACCGGAATGTTATATTTTATAAGTACGTATATACTTTACAAACTCGTGCTGAAAATGCAAATTACTAAGATGTTCAGAACTTTGTGAAAAATAAAAAGCAAAACGGAAAAATATCTTTACATTCTAAATAACAGATTTAGATATTAAATGTCAGAAAATCAATACAGTTCTACCCTGAGAAATATATCGTAGTTTATGAAATAAATTTATCCTCTTCTTTTCAGGTCCGTACTGAAAAGTTTAACACGATGTCGTAAATCTTACACCGTGTTTTTAATCAAGAACTTCATAAAAAATTTAAATGCAATTTATCTTTTAATATTTCTCAAACTTTTATAAGATTTTTTTAAAAATAATAATCATTTTATAACGAAACGTTATATTACTTATAAATAATATATCTGCTTCTTTTTATTTGATAAGTGACCAGCATTACACGTATGTATTCTAGCACATATGGCAACATATATATCAGGCATATTAGATTCTGTTTGACCTTTTTACTTCTTTGAACGAAGTACAGGAAGTATCGGTTTAAAAATATCAACGGAAATATCCATTTTGACTATTCCTGAATCCATTTTGACTAGTTTCGGCGTGACGTATGTACGTACATATATTAGTATTTTATATAACTCAAAAATTATTAGCTGTAGAATATTAAAATTTTATATATGGTACTGTTATAATATCTAGTTTATACCACTCTCTTTTATTGCATTTGTCAATGCCAAAAGGACACTTTGCTCGAAGGATATTTTGAGTTTTTCGCATAACTCAAAAGCGATTAACCATAGAATGTAGAAATTTTGTGTGTGAGACTTTAATGTAATAGGCGTACAAAAAAGTCAGTCCACATCAGAATTTTTTATTAATACAAACATTTTTTTCTTTTAGTGTATTTATGGTAAAATACAAACATGTAAAATTAATACACATCCATACTGCAACGAGCGTGATTCACTACTGATGACTCATCACGGCTAACCTGTCTGGTAGGGTAGTCTCACTAAAGGTCAAGTGAGATAAGAGCAACGTCAGTTTTGTTTGGAAATTTTATAGAGTACGGAAGATTCTAGAAGGTTCGAGATTATTTACTTACAGGTATAAAAATGTCACAGCGTGTGAAAATAATAGTATATTATGTACTGAGGTATTAAAGTGCATGAATTGTGAGTTAATCCTGAGAGCTCGTGAAATTATCAATTGAGGCGATAAAGACACTTTAGTCCTGTGGTATATACACTATTTTGTGCACTTCCGTATATATATTTTAAAATAATAATTATTTGGTTATATTTTATAACTGTCAAATACATAACAGCTTTGAAACCAAACCTCATTAAGCACATTTTTCTAGTAATCTAGGCTAGGTTACATACATATACCAACTTGTTTTTGTAGTAACATAATGCTTGTTTATAAATTTAATCCGTCGGGGATAAAAAGTGCTACTTCAGTCTTCGAAAAAAAAGAGTAAAGTATAAGTTTTTACTTTACTTATTAGTTAATAATTAGTGCTAAGTTTAATTTGTGTTATTTTCGTTTAATTCAGACCAGAGTATTTGATATTTTTGTCGTTATTTAATAAACTTTTAATATAAATGTTTTGTTACTATTCATACTTAACCCACATAAATAAACGTTACAATATTAAATAAGTTTATATTAATTCAGTCTTTAGGTCAACAAATTTTAATAACATCTATTTTAAACAAAAAATTTCATTGACTATAGATAAGTTATCACCAATTTTTATTTTGAAGTATTTGTCACCAGGTCATTCATCTTTATTAACGAAATGTTTGTGAAATTATGATCTCACATTAAAATTCTTCGGAATGTGCGCTAGTATTGTTATAAGTTGAGTGAGCCGGAGCCCTCCCGGCCAAGTTGAAGGAGGGCTGAGAAGTACAGGGCAAAGGTTACAGCACTTTTCGTTTCGTTTGAGTTACCGCCCGTTACTAATTAATTTTGTTTGAAACAATTTGCCAAGCGTAGATGCTGCGTAGGCCATGGACCCACGCCTGCTTTGATTCCTCGGAGGTCAGAGCTTTGCTTTTTTTACAAACATAAAACATTGCAAAAATAATTACATATCTATATTATATTTTAATTTTAACATCAAATATTTTAAGTTTTATTCTCTTTACAAAACATCAGTTAATTCACTTATTGGAAACGTCCTTTTCGTCACAAATCTATTGTGATGAAATGATGTTTTTAATCGGCACCGATCAGCAGGAACCGATCGGCACCGACCAGCTTACGCGCCGATCGGAAAACTCGGCAGAAAAGTATAGCACGTGATTAATAAACAGAAAAACACAAAATATTTATTTTTCAGATGAAGAAATAGTAATGGAATCCTTCACTATATTAAAATTTTTTTTTTCTTGTTAAGCCGGATTATTTTTTAAGTGGTTTGTAACGTAGATGTTAAGGTAATTCGGTTCTCAAACAGTGGGATTCGCTAAAAATTTCAATTACGTAATTGATCTATTTCAACTGTTATAACAACATATAAATATGTTTTAAATATAGCTATTGCGTTCCTTACTTGGAATTATAGATAAATAGTAAGCAAGTAAGCATTTTATTAAAAAAAATTATAAATGTTTACGAATATTATAGTCCCAGTTTTGACAGCCACTGACATGATTCTGCTGCCTATGTCATTGAACATATATTTTATTTCCATATCGCGAATATTTTTTTTCATAAATTTTCCTGATCGCACAGTATGAAAAACTTTTTTTTAATTTAGATTAACTCTGAAATATGCTTTGTATTTTGTATTTAATTATCAGCTGTAGATTAATTGTCAGTGTGGGAAATGTCATTTCTCGCAATAATTGTCAACACTGCGCATGCGTGAAGGTACTCTTTGAGAGGTTACGTACGCCATATTGTTTTTTATGTCAAATAGCTTTCGTGTATGTATTTTTATTACTGTATTATTACTTCTGTAATGATTAGCAGTGTGGTTGTAGAAAAAGTATATTATGCCACTAGTACAGAATCAACTATTTCACACCTTGTAGAATTTCAGCACTCGACTTCGTCTCGTGCCAAAACTATCACATCTCCTGGGAAATAGGCGATTTTCTGCACATGTTGCACAATATGCTATTACCGAACTAATGAATTAGCTACCTTGATTATTTTTTGAACAAGCATTTGTCTAATCTTATATTTGTCCAAATAAAAAATAATATATTACTTCTTAAATCCACCCCAGACTGCCTGTAAAATACTTTTTAACTTGCAAGTCATTTAATTTCATGCCCCAATACTCTGTCAAGAATTTAGACACCCCTGTTTTTGTACACGCCTGGGACACCCCTGACAGATGCCTGCCGCTTTTATCTCACGTTATTCGTACTTTAAATCTTCACATTTGCATTTTTAATAAAAACTAAAACTGAGTTTAAATTTTATATGGAATTCAGTTCAACAAATATAATCTTTTCATCGAACAACTATTGTTAGCTTACTAAAATGTCATTAATTATTTCTAAAAATAAAAATGGATTTTATAGATTTCTTTGAATGAAAAATGAGTAAATATTTCAAGCAATACAAAGAACATTTACAACTTATGAATATGTAAAAATAATATTTCTATTTTATTGATTGAATATATTTCATGTTTACAGAAGAAATTGCGACTTAATATAAAACGAATATGTAGTAAATATATATCTATACTGAAATGTTTTTATATATTAAATAAGTTTTTTCAAGATTTTCTTTATATTGACTTTTTGTTAGACTGATGGGCAGAATTCAATTTGTTTCTTTCACAATTTTTTCATACAATTTTGTGTCTTTAACCTTTCTGACCTGTAGCATATACAAGGTTATAAAATATTTATTAAAAGATAGAATTCATATTATAAAAATAATATAGAAATAGTTATATGTGATATTTTTAAATATTTTTAATATAACATAAAAACTTAAAAAATAAATATCAAATTTGTCATTAGATATAAACGTTTGATTTGTAAAATACCTACACCTAAATGTAATTTTGGTTTCATTACAGTTTTTTAGATATACACTATATAACACTAATTATTTAAATTTATATTTCATTTTTACTTTCTTAATTAAATTGTTTTGTATTCTGTGTCAGTTATGAATACAACTTTTGTGTGAAGAGTGTACCACAGGATTAGCAACATAAGTAGTAAATATATGGGTATAAAATATAAATGTGAAAAATATGATGTAAAATATGAGAAAATAAATATTGAACGTCGTGTTTTCTTTTATAAATCTACAAATATTCAACGTTTCATACTCGAATGCCAGCAATATGAAAAGCGAACATTCTCCAGATTACGTTCAAAGCTATTCGTGTTGTATTGTTCATAAACGTAGCCAAAGGTTTTTACTTGGGGGTCTCATAAATAAACATCAATTTTTTTACGATTATTTCGCACACGTCATATTCTTTCAATCAGAATGCTTCATTTGATGGCCATAGGTAGATTTTTAGTGAAGAAATTTGATAAAACCACAGTATCATTGTCATGGTTACATTTTGTTGATATACAATATTTTATGTTTGAACTGTTGTCGTTCGTGAAATAATCAAGCAAATATAATTCGAACTATGAATTTAATAGGTACAATTTTCTCATATTTCCTGCGAAGTAACAACAACTCGGGTTAAAAATGACTCTTAAATCACTCCAGCTTCGCTGTCGTGATCTAAATGTCATTTTTGACACTCGTTTGTCTACGCAACAACTATTCGTAAATTTTTCCAATAAATTCATGGCTCTTATTATATTACTTATGATAAAAAATGATAATAAGGTCGCCTTGATTATATTTTGATGATATGAAAATACATAACATAAACAAACCTTACCTAATCAGATTAGGTTAGATTGAGTTAGGTTAGGTTAGGTTGGGTTCATGGGCGCCCGCAGGGGGGGTCGAAAGGGTAGATGGACCCCCCTTTCATTTATGAATTGTATACCTTTTTTTAATAAACATATAATTATATTTTTTCAATCTAATGTATCTCTTCTTTTATAATAATTATTGATAAAAATATTTTTTTCAATTTTATTTTTAATATGTATTAATATATGTAAATACGAACAAATGAAATAGCTGAAGTTTTACAATGTCTTTTTTAAAAGTTTCGACCCACTTGGTAAAAAACTCTGCGGGCGCCCATGGTTGGGTTAGGATAGTTTGGGTTAGGTTATATTAAGTTAATTTGGTATAGGTTAGGTTAGATTAGGATAGGTTAGCTCTTAAGAATATTAAAATGTAACACTAAATTGCATATTTTGAGAACGGCTCATTTACAGACTCATATTTATTTAGGGTTTTAACTGGAATTGAGTTTTTTGTGTAGTACATGATGCTACATTTTGTAGCCGTGTATATAATACTAATTTGAGGGGAAAAAGTTAAAACAGTGTGACCCCAAATTGCATTACACTTGGAAGTCCCTTTCCAGGCCTGAACTTCAACCCCCCCCCCCCCCCCCCCCTGTGTAGGGGTGAGTTTACAACTTCCCCGCCTTCATCTCAGCCTGATAAACGTTTTATTGATTTTGTATTTCTCCTGACATGTGCCATCCATCTACTGCATGTTATTCGCATATTGAAATCTGCAAAAACTGCCCGGCTTTTTGTCTTTGCAAAATGCTGCAAATAACAAATGGGACTCACTTTTGCTTCCCTTAACGCCTTTTCACCCTAAATATTACTCTACATAACTTTAAATAATGTCCTCATATGTTCTACAATTCTAAAAGATTATTAATTCGTTTAGATTTTTAGTATTGTAACGTTTATTTATTTAGGTGAAGTGTAGAAAAACAACTGAAACACGAATATTGATATAACTAGGATTAATAAAATATAATAAAAGTAAGTAACAATATAAATAAACAAATATTAACACTAATTTAGAAGTTATTATTATTAATAAAGACTATAGCACTACGAAAATTTATTTAAACACTTAAAACTACGGAATATTTATTTCCACAATATATTTATATCACCCATTATTCATTTACATCACTAGTTATTTATTTATTTCTATTTTACATGTCGCTGACATGAACTGACCGACACTGTCTTTCTTCAGTGACTCTTTGCATACTCTGACTGATACTAACTTCTTGAGCCGCCCAATGCGACCCTTTAATACCTGCCGCCAATTAATCTCTAGAATATTCTAGAGCTTTCTGGACTCCATAAAATTCTCGAATAATAGCAGTGTCGCTCCTATCCCACTTGATATTTAACTCGATCTCATATTTTTATTGCTCTCTATATGCAACATTGACTCCTGTCAAATCGTAGTTATGAAGTTAAAGTAACGGGATAAAGAGTCAAAGGTTCTCAGTTCGGTTCCTACTTAAGACTTTTTTCTTGCTTTGTTTTTTTGTCGTTGTCTTTGGTTACAGTGGAATATAAAAACGTGTTTACAATATACCTACTATGTATCCGTAGCAATCCGTAGCAATAACAAACATACAACAAGCAAAAGTCATAGACAATAGTTATTTATGGTACATAGTTATTTATGGTACAAGTGTGTTACATTACAGATAAGTTACGTGGTAAAAGTTTAGCTCACGAGGCCGTTAGGCCGAGTGTGGTATTTTTCCAAGTGACTTAGGTAATTAACACACGTGTGCCATACAACCTTTTATCCAACACATTTTAATCATTGATATAAAATACATATAAAATTTTTGACAAATGGAATTTCGAAATGACATTTAGGAACAAAATAGTGTAGAGAAGGTTTTAAAACGTAGTTACTATGATACGAAGCAAAAAACAGTGAGCTAATATATTTAGCTCACTAGTGACTTACGACCTACTTTATTTATCTAAAAACAGCATACTTATATCGTTATAAGTACACGGTGTTGGATAAAATATATTTTAAAATTATTTTGAACAAATAATTCATATTGAGTTGTGCAATTATTTTGAATGCATTTATAGACAAAAATAAGTTAATAAATTATTGGTGTTTGATCATTTTGGGCGGACAAACTTTTTTATACGTAATTTCCGTTCTGCCGCAGGACCTCCCATTATACGGACCTTTTATTTCCGGTTTGCTGTCTCGCTCTCTCTTATGAAGTGTCAGTGATTTTAATTGAAGCATTTTTCATGATTTCCATCGTTTTTAACTCACTTGATACATGATGTACGTGTTAGTCGGTTATGTTTTTTGTAAGCTGGTACACAGAACACTTTTCAAACATCAAAACAGCTACAGATTTTTCGTCCACGATAATTCCAATACGAGACATGTAAAAAATATAATAATTGGTAATTGAAAGCTATATTTAAATATGATGAACTCATTATAGTTTTTGACTACAATTGGTTAACCAGAAGTAGTAATTTACGTGAAGCTTTAAAACGTTTTTATTAAAAAATACCTCTGAATATCATTTTTCCAAAATACATTATTATAAAATGAAAGATTTTTAAATTTTTTTTACCGATCTGCATAATTGCGTTTATATATAACTTCTAACTAAACAGAAAAAAAAAAAATATATATATATATATATATATATATATATATATATATATATATATATCGTTTAAGCTGAGGAATATCTATAAAACAGATGAGTTATTCACGTTATTTATATGTTCATAAAATGTGATGATGTCAAATTTGATGTAAGTAAGTTTAAAAGATAAAATAAGTAAATATGAAGTAGTTTTATTATAAAATTAAAAAAAAAATGGAAGAAATATATAAGGAATATATTTGCATGCGTGAATCAAGGTAAGTTCGGTTCCGGTTTTAGTAACGTAATACAAATTTTATGAAGGAAATTTTTGGTATGAATTGAATTAAAAATATTATGAACTGCAATAAGAAACTAATTATGAAGCTACAAATTGAATGAACTGAAAAAATTATATAGAATATTTTACTACAGTGGCGGAAGGTAATATGTTGGATGTTGGACACATCAGATTTTTATTTATGGCATCAAAAACATTTGTAATAAAAACAACTCTGATATGAGTTAATGATTTCTTGTCCGCTTAAATCTCTATTTGGTAAAGCACCTTTATTTTATCGTCCACATAAACATTTGAGCTGATCCTTTAATAAAACAAAAACACTGCAACATGGCACACTGCGACTTCTGTTCTCTGTCTGTCTGTCTCTCTCTCGCACTCGTGCATTTAGCAGCTGTCTCTCTCCCACCAGTCAAGTCCTGGGTTCATATATTGCGTGACGTCACTGGCGCCATGTAAAGTTAGACCAAGCGGAATTGGTGTTATTATTGTATTACAGTTGGTATTACTGTATTAAGGATGGAGTATTATTAGGGTATGAATAGTCACAATGTGTTTAAGCTTGCTTTACACTTTACACACATCAATATACTGTGTTTCAAGAAAGTGTTGTCATAGGCATTTAATATGGGAAAACAGTTTTAAGTCATAAATTCATATCTCACGTTCTGTCGTAGAATAGTTATACACAGAAGCGACACTCCATGTCGGTACCTTTAAAATTACCCTATTCAGTTAGTTCTATGACCTTGGAACATCGTGTGGACCTTTAAATTTGTTGGCTGATTTACGGTCCAAATTGCAATTTTTGTTTGAATGATAAAATAATTTTTAGAATGTAAAAATATAAATTTTTAATATAATAAAAGCAAATTAGATGAAATAAATAGGTACATTATTTTCTAAACAAAATATATAATTATTAAAATATTCGCGTTGTTTTAAAATTTATAAAATTAGAATTCTCCAATTTATGTTTTTTAATGTATAAATAGGTATGATATCTAATTCGAAATTTTGTTGAAAAAACGTCTCACAAGCTTCATATTTGTGTATTTTTAAACAAATATTAAACAAGTACAATTTTGAATCAACCAACTCATGAACGTCGATAAAGTAAGGAACGTTGATACAGCTTCTTCTACTTTGGAGTATATGAAATATAATAATTTCTTTTTGTTATTTTCTATCCTAATTTTTATCAAAGGGATAACATATTTGTTGCTTCTTATAAATCGATTTCTGTATTTTTATATCTTTATTATTGTCCCCTTATTGAAATTTTTTAGGAGCGGTAATGATTCATAAACAGTGAAACTTGAGCCACAAAGATGTGACGAAACTTTCCGATTTTAAACGATTAGCTCTTTAAATTTGTTGGATTTCCCCATCTCTCTAATTTTCGTTTCTCTGTCTTACTGTCGTTTCTGTATATAAGTATACTGTGGTCCTGTCAAAAATCGTATTGTTTAATTTTTGTTTTGTAGCTAGTTGTTAGGAAGTAGTGAAATTGAGACATATCTTTATTATTAAAATATAAATTAATAATAAAATAATACCGTGGTCGTAGAAAAAGTATGGTGTACAACTCGCTTGGAATATACTATTGTAATCTTAAAACAAAATCTGTTATTTCGCATTGTAAGCAACATCTAATATTTCTATAACAGACCAGTTATTAAATTTTAAATGTAAGTATATACAATGTCGTGATTTTATGTCCAAAGATGTAAATTAATTCAAAACACATGTATTTTTTAACAGCCAGTGGCGTACCACATGTAATTTTCAGGGGTTCAAGCCTTCAAGCCGACATAATTGTAGATTTGCGTGACAAATGAGTGATAGCAATAGTGACATAATTTAGTTGAAGACAGTTGAAATTAGCCTCAACAAACAGTGGCGTGCTGTTGGAAATTTATCAATGGGACAATTAAATGTAATTTAGTATTGTATATTCATTAGGGTACGAAATATAACAGGCATTCAACGTCGTTATCTTTTGTAAGAGAGTGGTGGTTTTAAATAATAAATGTGGTTTTAGTATTAATTATATTAGTAAGTGCATCTAGTGATCCGTAATACAAAATGGCTGCTTTTACTGTATCCCGTTTGATTCTTAAATCACACAAAATATCACGGAGTAATGGGAAAAGTTTGTGTGAAATATGTGGCGTGAGCTCGTACAGGGACGGACTTACCTCCAACTATCGATTGGGAAAGGGAAATCAGAGACAAACAATACACAAATTGTTACAGGCATAACTTAACCTCTTTTATTTCCAGTATTAGTTATAAATATATAAATGTGCAATAAAGTCTTGTAGAATATTAATAAATTATGTTTCATATCCAAAAATGAGTGAATGATAAAGTAATATAAAATAAATTCCGTTGAAAAACAAAATTATGCAAATTTGCTTAAAATATTCATTTTCTAAGCTAACTTATCATTATATTATCATTACAGTTAAATTACGCCTTAAGAGTATGTTAAGTTTTACTTGAGCTACTACTTTGGCTAGTTAGCCAAGAACCAAGAATGTTGCTGACCTAAAAATCTATAGTATATAAATTTTTAAGTAGTAATAATATATATTTTTTTAAATCGATACTAAAGTACATGATATCACTCCGCGAATTTAGCCAAAGTAGTATCTAAAGTAAAACTTTGCAGACTCTTACGTCAAAATTTCACTTTACGGATTCATCTGTCAAAGTGAATTAACCTATATTTTAATAGTATTACATTTTTGCAGTTTATTTTAGCATTAAATAACAAACATATCATTCTATAATATTTTTGGTGAATTTATTTATTATTTATCTTTGATAAAATTTATCTGATTTCATGCAGACGACGTCTAAGAAGGTATAAACATAAGTAAATGAAAATTTTAAAGAAATATTTGACACTTTGACAGTACGTTTGTTATCACTCAATAGCTAGCTGACGTTTTACAAAAACATAATGCTATTTATTTATGTTTTAAATTATTAATTTAACGATATCGGAAAAAATATAATGTATATTTAAGGACTAAAGTAGTTTGTATTACTTATATGCGTAATAAAATTTTTTACTTTAATCCCTTGGTGCAAATAACTATTATGCTCATTCAAGGAGTGTCATAAAATAGAAATTGTTTGCTAATTTAACCGACTTTATACTTCGTATTATTCTGATCACCCTGTATATAAATATTGTTAGTCGTCTGTTTCTTGTTTGGAACTCACTGTAATTATTATTTGAGAAATGTACACAGCGTGTTTATAATTTAATAAAAGCGTGGACCGTATTTTCTGTGTATTGATTCGTTTGTTCTTTGTTTTGTTTTGTTAATTCATTTGTTTTGGAGTGTTTTGGGCTGTGTACAGGATAAATATTTCTTGTTTTGATTTTTATATTGAGTGTATTTGGTTTTTATGGTTAAATTATTGAATGAATGTCGTATCGCCTGTGATTTGCGGCTGATGATTTGGCTGGGTAATGTGCGGCAAATTCGTCTGTGAAATCCCAGCAAACTGGATTCTCGATGCACCTTCGTGCTAGTTGAGCCGAATGGTAATTTAATTTCAAGTTAAGTTGAAACCACACGCACACACATTGCAGTCAAATTACTATTAATTGACATATATGAAGATGATGTGACTTTCAGCTGTTACTAACGCAATTATCACAGCCTCTATTTACCAAACATGTGAAGATCAATCATTTTATATCACCAGCTACTTCATTTACCTATAACTAAATCGTTTGAGGCTTCTATGAATGTGTAAATAGAAAAATATATACAGGATTAATACGAGAAACCTTGATAAAGGGAATTAACAAAAAGCTGTTTTTCGCGCCTCCGTTTCATTATGACTAGTATTACAGAACTCAAAATCATCCAGAAACTCTGTTTGCAGGCCTAGGCCGGCAAAATGTAGGAATACCAACTTACATATTTTAGCCATTACATCTTGTAAAATTTTTATTTTAATGGAAATGTAAAACGTTAATTAAAACAACTATTTTTTATTTATTATTCATATTATACTCGTCTTGAATGATTATGATTACGTAAATTGATGAAAAATATCAATTCACATTCGTTATATTTTTTAGGTTTAAACAAATGTCACTAAATTTTTTGAATAAAACAAGTGAATTGTTTATATATTCACGTAAACCGAAAATGTTTCTGACATAAAAACCCATAGTGTATTAAATTTTAAGTAGAAATAATGGCTCGTATTACGAGCTCACTTTATAATAAAATCGCGATTTTAACGCCCACTTTTACATCATAATCTTATGTAAAATTGAAAGTTAAAATCACGATATTATTATAAAAGTAAGCTAGTTCGCTTTAATAATAAAATCGCGATTTTAATGTTCGTTTTTACACAAGATTTTGATGTAAAAGTGAGCGTTAAAATCGCGATTTTATTATAAAAGTGAGCTCGTAATACGGGCCATTGTTTCTTTAATAAATTAAAAGTATCATAGACGCAAAAAATCTTGTGTATTACACGTCCAGAAACTCTTTTGCGAGATCTCGTATTATTTGCAGGCCTCTCTTTAAGCTCGGTCTGTCAAAATAAGTTCGCCCTCGCAAAAGTTCAGTTTTTGGACTAGTGATAGAAGTAACTATTTTGCTATTATTTTTCATATGCTAAACATCTCTAAATTTTTAGTTAGCACTTTTTTTATATTTGTCAACCTTTTTTGCACTGATTTCAAAACCTACAATCCTATTATGCCTTTTCGATTTTATTCTGTCGTTTTATTAATAACTTTTATTTATTTTTAAAACCTATAATCCCATATCAAAGTTAAAACAAACCAAACAACAGTACTGAACCAAAAAGTGTGTTGACAAACGCAAAATATCACAAAAATACTTATTTTTGTGCCCAAAATTTTGGTTTTGGGAAATAGTATACATTGATAGATCTCCGCGTGCTGATTTCAAATTTTTAAACGGAATTTAATTATCTTTTTTCGTTCTTGAGATATTAACTGTCAAAGTAGCACCTCAAAAAAGTGTATTTTTTGACAATATCTCTAAAATGGATAGAGATACAATCTCAACGATGATACGGGCAAAGTTACATAAAGAAATGTTTTCTGCGCATATACTTTCTTTGGAACTATTAGATGAAAAATGAGAAAATCAAAAAAACCTAAATTTCAAAATTTCTTCGAGAAACTTTTTTTCTCCAAAACTTTTCATTTTCTATACTTAAGTAGATATCGCCGCGCTGATTTCAAATTTTCAAACCGAATTGAAATATCTCTTACGGTTCGCGAGATATTGGTGTTCAAAGTTGAGATTTGGCAATACCTAAAAAAACAGGTTTTTTAGGTATACTCCTTTAAGGGTTAGGTTTACGTCTTCGGTGATCTCACCAATCGATTCTACGGGCAAAATTACATAAGTATGCCAATTTTTAGATTTTTATTCCAAAGGAAACAATTTTTAGAAAGGAAAAACGAAAATGGCCAAAATCGAAAAAAATCCTAAGGGGTATACCTTAGATTTTTTTCGATTTTTGGTCATTTTCAGATTTTTCTTTCTAGAAATTGTATCTGTTGAGATAAAAATCTGAAAATTGGTACACTTATGTAATTTTGCCCGTAGAATCGAATGGTGATGTCGCCGAAACCTTAAACCTAATCATTTCAGGTGTACACCTAAAAAACCTAATTTTTTAGGTATATCTTTGAAATCAAATATCTCAAGAACGGGAGGAGATAATTGAATTCGGTTTGAAAATTTGGAATCAGCATATTGATATCTACTCAAGTTCAAAAAATGAAAAATTTTGGAGACAAAAAGTTTCGAGACGAAAAATTGAAATTTAGGTTTTTTCGTTTTTCTTGTTTTTCACCTAATCGTTCCAAAGGACGTATATGTGGGCAAAACCTTTCTTTATATAACTTTTCCTGTAGAATCGAATGGCACACTAGTTGAGATTGTATCTCTACTCATTTTTGAAATATACTAAAAAACCACAGTTTTTTGAGGTTCAACTTTGGGAGCAAATATCTCCGAAACGAAAAGAGATCATTTAATTCTGTTTGTAAATTTGGTATCAGCGTTTATAATTCTTTAAAAAATATTACAAACAATATTTTGTAAAATTTGAAAATTTTTAAGGTAAAAAATCGATTTTTTCAAGTATTTTCGAGTTTTTAAGGCCGAAAATACCGGTAACCGTTAACAAAAAAAAAAAACAGGTTTTAGCGAACATTATCCTTTATTTTAATAATATCATTTAGCGCGAAAAAAGTTTTAATATTTTTTATATCAGTTAAATTTGTTTTTGAATAAGACTATATGAGTTATGACAGTTTCTAAAATTTACATTTTATTGGACAGTCATAAAATTATGTAGTCTCTTTATCAGCTTTATGCATCAAGTTTACAATTGAAAAATGACTTACTTATTTATGATTTCTCTTAAGAGACTAAAGAAATTTTTGTGAATATTCGTGTTTGATTTTGTATGCACCACGAAACAAATCGGTTTTCATTGGTCCATAATATTAATTTTTTTATTGACCGATATATTAATCGGTTTAAACCGGTTTCCAATTTTTTAAAACCGGTTTTCGAACTAAAACCGGAATTTTTATAACGTTCTCAATATGGGTTAATCGTTAACCAATTATGTAACCTAAAATGATCAGATTATGTACCTACATTTAGAAGCAATCATTATATACAAAACTGTCAACAAATTAGGTCTAGGAGTATACCAAAGGCAAAATAGAACAATTATATAGTAGACATTGTGAAGGTAATGTGGGAATGAAGTGAAAAAGCTCTTTAATGTCTAAAAACTGTGCGAGTGAAACGGAAAAGGGAAAAGCATTGCTTGGTTAGCAATGACGGACGGGTCCATTACAGTTTGATTAGCTGTCTGAACCTCAGACTCCGCTTCTCAGAGTGCAGGCCCAGGGGCGTGCGCCTGCATTTCCCCCAGGGGGCACACATTAAAACTTGTGTCAGGACGGGGTTGTTTGCTGCAGGTGTTGGACTACACCTCGGAAATAGTTTCAACTTCTAACAATGCAGAATTGTCACATTAGAAAAATGTTGAATATGATTATCTACGACAAATCTTATTTAAATCAATGCAACAACTACATATTTTAACAGCACTACATATAAAATTTCACCATTCTACGGCTAATAGTTTTTGAGTTACGTGAAAAATTCAAAAAACCCTTTGAGTAATGCCGATTATAATGAAAAAAGGTGCACAACTAGTATAACTCAAAAATGACTTCTGACTTCTTCTGGACTCTATAATATTCCCGAACAATAGCGGCGTCGTTCCTATTCCACTTGTCCTTTAACGCGTCTACCTGCTCAGAGAGGTCAGCCGTGATGACTCATCTACGGTAAGTCTCGCTCGTTACAGTATAGATGGGACCGAAGCCGAATAATTATTCGGAATTCGGTCATATTTTCAGTATTCGGTATTTGGCCTATTTTTAATACTGAATATTCAGTTACAAAAAATAAGTGCAGTACAACACTGTTGTGTTACTTTAAAATGTATAATTAGAGATAATATATTTTAAACAAAAGATATACATATATTTATTTATTCCCTAAGTATCTATAATAAGAGTAAATAATTTATCTAGTTATATATTATTATTATTATTATTATTATTATTTGACGGTAAATCTATTTTTTTAACTAAAATAATTAAATTCAATAATACCACAAATACCGTTTTTAGATTGTAGAAAAATATATTATTCGGTATTCGTTATTCGGTTATTCGGCTACTGCTATTCATCACATCACTAGTATTATGTACTTATATCGAGTAGCTTATTATATTTTTCGCGCCACCCGCAACTATGAACTTCAAACAATATTAAAATATTTGTAAAATGTGGACCACTTGATAATCCAGATTTATTTATTTGCAAATTTTTGTAGTTCATTTTGTCCCTCGCTAGACTGCCAAATGTTATGAAATTTTTATGACTTTTACAATTACCTTACTAGTAAGACCGTTGTTATGTAGAACACTTCGTTGACAATGGTAACCAAATGAAAATATTGTCATTTACGATTTATGTCGATATATGGAAGTAAATTATGCTTACGTGAAAAGTGGTGTGAAAATTATAATAAATGTTCCCAATATCTGCATGTACAGCAACACTCTTTATTAAATGTTTTCGTAATTTTTGTGGTCGTATGTAAAGTAAAAATTATTAGTGTAAAAAAAAATTTAACCTTTCATCACCATCTGTATAGTATTAGTAATAGGTTAGTAATGTGCTATATCGTTGCATTTATGAATGTAGCAAATTTGATTAAGAATCAAGTGCAATGAATAAGTTAAAAGATGAATTTTATTTAATTTTGAGTCGCGCTTGTGATGTATGAACAGCCGTACAAATAATGTATTATTCATGTCGCGTCACCCTCCCTTCGCCCCTTCAACCCCTCTCCGGCCACCCAGTCGGAATTTCGTTATTATACTACACAGCCTCGTAAGCGGATTCTGAACTCAAATAAAAGTAATTTATTGAACACAAATGCTAATTCGCTCAGTATCTGTTCACCCAAACACTCATTTTTAATAAAATCACTAAGGTCTTTAATTAAACACACAAATTTACTCGTGGTTTCCATTTCACTTTCCGAGAAAACCCACAAATGAAATTCATTTTTTAAATTTTAAAACTTTACTCTCTAATTAGCAAATACAATTGCCATAATAAAAAGTAATTTACAGAGAATTCATGTCTCTTTGAGTACCAAAAAAATATATCAAATTTAAGTTTGTTAACCGAGGCAAAGAAATGCATGAGGCTGTTAAAAGAACTTTTTCTCAGGATGCATATTACTTTTTTTTCACGACATGCATAGAAAGCGAAAGGGTGAGGAAAATTACTTTTTCTACAACCACTATGGAAAGCAGTATTTTTCTCACACTATATAAAGCTTCAAAGTTGCGTATTTCCCACAATCGTGGGTTAAAGTGTGAGAAATAATTTCTCACAGTACTTATGTATACGAAGTGTGGAAAATGTCATTTCTCACAGTAATTGCCAATACTGCGCATGCGTGAAGATACTCTTTGTAAATTTACGTACATGTATTTTTATTCTGTAACGTTTTAACGTGGTCGTAGAAAAAGTATAGTGTGCCACTCGTGCAGAATCACCTATTTCCCACCTTGTGTGATTCCAGCAATCGATTTCGTCTCATGCTGAAATTTTCAAACCCCGTGGAAAATAGGCGACTTCCTGAACTTGTTGCACAATATACAATTCCGTTTTTTATTAAAAAAAATATTTAAAAATGACATTCTTTTAAAAAAATTATGATAATTATATCTTGTTTTTTTCTTTTCTTACATTATTTCACAATTTGATAACTTGAATTTGATTGGCCTATTGACGATACTGTAACAATTGCACTCTTTCCACTCTCACTCGAATACAATAAAATTTACATTTTCGTTCATATCTAGTAACCTATACATTTTTTTAGTTAAGTTAACATGGGATCTTAATGCGGCATTTTGGTCAAATTTAATAGACCTTATGTGTTTTACCGTTCTCGAGATCCCTATGCTTAACAAGTAATTTGGGACACCTATATACTACTCTTTTTAAATAATAAAAATAGACACTTAATTTTTAATTTTTTTAAATTTATGAAAGATGAAGTGATTAATAGCGTATCACTTCCACTAACTAAATTATTTTAAAATATAAATGTATATAAAAATTTCGTTTGTTATTAAAATAATCCCACGCCACTGGTAAAATGCTTTCCCATTTATAGTTTACCCCCTAGCTTATAGGATCTGTGCAGTTTTGAACTTGATTGGGGTATAGCTACTATACCTTGTACTGTACAAGGCAAATGGTAGGCGAGATAAGAGTCTATAGGACGGTTGCAGTATGAACTGTTACGTCACATTGCACACCATTGGAAAAAAGATATAGGTATACGTTGCCGTCTCCTTTAACTTGTTTGTTGCATTAGATGAGCGAGAATGATTGACAGGTTTCTATTTGACACGAGCTATAATTAAGTTATAATTATGAAATGACTATTTAAATGTTTATGTTATTAAAAATGAAATCTCCATATTTTATCTGCATATTTGAAATGGCAATATCCATTTCATAATTCCTTCCGTTTTTTAAAATTAAACGAGCCAGTCCATTTATTCGAGGATTTATTTAAAAATTCATTCAACGCGATATGAAAATCACAAAAAAATCTCATAAAAACGAAATTTAACGTCATTTAATTTAACGATTTAAAACATTCTGTGCAAAAAATTACAAAAAACATTTATGAACTCATTGTACCCATTGAAAATAATTTCATGAGTATATAAAATAAAATGTTTGAAATACTATAAATATAATGGAAATATTATACATGAAGTGCAAAGAAGGGAGAAAATATTTTATAATATGAAAGTCTGAAGTGACGTGCGTCTAAAATGGATTTATTCCCTGATAAAGAGCGCCAGTAGCGGCGCCAGTGGGGCAGGCAGGGAGGCAATATGTTCACGTCACACTCAGCCCGTCGGCAAGGAAATACATTCTTTGGTCCGGAACCAAACGTGGAAATTTCATTTTCTAACATAAAGGAAATTAAAAATTTTAATATCATATTAAAAATTTAATCTTAAATATTTTAAATAATTTAATATGAATAATAATCCCACATTTTCTGTTTCATTTTCTTCCTGATACGTTTATAATATTTTCAGGGAATTTGTATACATTGTTTTGTAGATTTAACCGTTGATTGAAAAATATATAGATAGGCTAGCTTATGAGAAAATTCGTTTCACCTATATAACTGTGTGTCTGGTTGCATTTGGATTAATATCAAGCGTTTCTGTCTAATATTATAAAAAAAGAGCAAACGTCAAATAATTAATAATACAAATTAGTTCTGTTTTAAAATATACCAATGAATTATTGAAAGAACCTTTTAATAGATACTAAAAAATTCAGCAAAGTAGTTCATGGAATCATGAACGAGATGGCTCTGTCGAATCTGATTCCAAAACAGCGGTACACAAAAACATACAGGCTTGCCTATCTATATATTTTTCAATCAACGATATAACTTTTTGGAAATACGCTTCGATTTGTAATCTCAGTAATTTATTCTTAAATATTTTAAATAATTTTTGTAGTTTGTGTTTTATGTAGAAAGTATATAAAAGTATTACATTTTACGATTTTTTATATTGTAATAAGCATGGTAAAAGTAGCAAATTTCATTCATGTAAAATAAATTTGTAACATTTTTTTAGGATGACTTCGCTATACAAAATAATTCCCAAATAAAAATTGACCTTGTGGTGCAGTCTCTACACCAGCTAGACTCCTGGGAACCCACTCTACGACAGTATTATGTTGCCATATGAATTAGAATACATGCGTGTAATGTTGGTCACTTATAAATTTTATTTAAATTGTGGTTGTTTATTTATTTAGACGGAGATTATGTTTATATTGTATGTTAAATATGTTTGTTATATTATTATTATTATTATTATATGACATACCTTTGTCAAAAAGTTTGATGTTTATTTGACCCTTGTACCTTGTATAAAAAATGTATGATACGCCACTGATGTAGATGAAATAACTTACCTGAAAAGAAAACAAAAAATTAGTAAATTATCGACAAAACATTAGGAATAAACCTAATTTTATTTAGAAAGGTCAACGAACTAACAAAATGAAAATAACTTTTATAATTACTAATCTATTTTGAATTGATGTATTATAGTACTACAATAGATGTATAAATAAATAACATATTATTATTGAAATTTTTAAGGAAGTATTAACTAAAACACTTAAATAAAAATAGTATATTATTATACAAGTTTTATAAGACGGTTTATTGTTCCATGAATACAACAATACGTTGTATAAAACGAGTATAATGTACAATTTTTTAGACTGCTTCACATATTTAAAAAAATCTTAAAATTTTCAATTAAAAAAATTAAAGCTTGGAATCTAAGGATATATAAATGTGAAATACGGTAACTCTGTTGAATGAAGTTGGGCACATTTATCTGTCAATATGCATTTAAAATATTATGAAAATATTTATAAATCTATACATTATGAGTTACGAAACTTGAATATCCCTTGAAATTAGTTTTGTTATTCGGTTTTCATACTCAGAAATAATATAAATTGTATTAAAAACATTTAAATGTATTTGAAGTTATCAATTTGACATTTAAAGTGGGATGCAATTGTAAAAAATACCAATTTTACAACAAAAATACCAAAAACAATCTAATAATATTTTATATTATTAAACTGTTTTCGATATAATAATAGGGCAATTGTTAACGCAAATTATGAAAAATAAGTTTCTTTAGTTTATGATTGATTTATGAAAGGTTGTAAATTCTGTATAAATCAATTTCAAATATTTTTCATATAACTATCTCTTTATATTTATGGAATAAAAAGGGTCTGTGTGGTGCACTCTCCACGCCAGCTTCAGTCCGCTAAAGCCCTCTACGATATAAATACAATAAAACTAGCTACCAACAAATGGACTAGTAATACTTTTATGAAACTTTCACATTCCAAAAATAAAAATACAATGTCCTAATTTTAATGCAATCACCCTTCTTTTCCCCTATATCTCCCCGTTTCCTTAGACTGTTAGTAACCATATCATAAAATAACCGTTTCTGCGATCCAATAAAATCCCTCATGTGCCGTTGCTAGGATCTCCCCCCCCCCTCTAGAGGTAGTGGGGGGAATGGTGGGGGACGGCACGCCGGAGTGGGGAAGGGAGGGGATGCAGCAGTGTTTTGTTAATAGATGTTTGGATAGCGAGTTTTAATGTAACTCAGGGAATTTATTACGGTTTTATTTTAGGGTAATTAATTTTCTTTTTAGTGAATATTATGTGGAGTAAATATTTTTACATGTTGCGGGATTTTAAAAAAGGACTACACTACTTTATTTATGATGATGATGTGGTTTAATCATATAAATACAAGACAATTTTGTCTGTACTAATAAAAACTTATTACAATTTCATTGTGTGTTTTTAAAAACTATTTAAAATTATTAATATACAAATTTCAACACTTCATATTTTTTGGGTATTAAAAAAATAATTAAAAATGAGTGTAGGATATGATTGACTTAAACCACACTATCTACAAGGTAATCAATAAAACAGTTTAAGCATGGCGATGTCGAAAACTATATAAGAGATACAAAGTCGATTAAATTAGATAAAAGTTGTTTCTTGTTTTTGTTTTTCCCAAAAACTGCATAGGTAACTAGATATAAATAAAAATTTTATTTTTCAATGTTCGTTTTTTTTCTTATAACTTTTTATTTCAATACAAAAAATATTTTAACTTACACATTATTCAGGCAATTTTTAAAGACGAATTTACTTAATTGCATTTGTTTAATGTATGTAAAATACTTTTTTAAGTATACTTATATTTTATATCGTAGAAAAGAGAAGAACCTCTATTTAACGGTCTCACAGGCTACTTTGAAGTTCATATGACAATTAAAATTTCATATAAATTTCTCGAAAACGATATAATAAATAAAAATTTTGAGTACAGTAGTGAATTGTCGAGATATCCATGCTTAAACAGTTTTATTGGTCACCCTGTACATTGTTTCAAATTTCAAATCAAGCGAACCTACCTACCTACGCAAAATGGAAAACAAAATTTCCAATACGCTTTTTGCGTAAAAATGATTTGCACAAATAATAACAACCATTAGTTCGAAAAATTAAAATTCGGCTAATTTCAAATACAAAAACTAGTACAGTGTACTTAACACAGTGCATATCGAGCGGCAAACATAATGGAAAGAACAGCAGCATGAAAATTAATAATTTTTTTTTATTACTAGCTTCGACCCTGTATTTTTTCACTACTAGCCTAGACACTCACTATTATTAACTTTTATTTGACATGAGAAATTGTTTTTCACTACCGCTTACTTGGTAAAGATGGTCACCTAGGTCAATAATGAATTATTATTAACCATGGTCGATAATGAAAACTGTCACTTTTTAAAGATGCTCAAATATCCAAATATTGTTTGAAACATTTAACTCAAGAAAAGTGTAAACTATTGATTCTCAATTTAAATATGCCGTCTAAATAAAATAAGTAAATCAAATAAAACCAAATTAAAAACCAAAACTGAGGTTGACAAACTGAAATGTCAAATATAAAAACAAAGATAGCCTACTTTATTTTTGTGAATATTAAGAAACAAGTTAGTGTTCATGTCAAAATGTTTGTTATTTTCAAAATATTTTATTTTAGTATCTGATACGACCCTTATATACCTGCCGGAAGTTAATCTCTCGAACATTCCAGAGCCTGCCAGACTATAAAATTCCTTATCCCACTTGACCTTTAACGCGACTACCTGCTCACACAGGTCAGCCGTGATGATTCATCTGAAGTGAGTCTCGCTCGTTACAATATTAAAATAATGATAGTGTTCTCAAATTTGGTGTATAATATACTATGATGGATATAGAAATGTAATTATTAAACTGTACTATTACTGATATAGAAAAGAAACTGTTAAACTACATATAAAATATATTTCTGAATTTATGTATGTTATATTTAATAAATTCATAATTTAGAATAAAACAAATTCACATGATATCGTATGTACATAAACATACAATGTGCAGCAGTAATTAAATTAATTAAAATCTCCATATCATCGTATCTAGCATAAACTATTCCTCTCATTATCCCGCTAGAGAAAAAATCATAAAAGTCGCCGTGTTTCATAATTACACGTCCGTAAGCGCTGTAACATTTTATGTGTGAATTTAATACACTTTATCATGAAAAGTAAATACTTATTAAATTGAAATGGAACAAAATTTAGGTCACATTTAGTTGCAAAATCAATACCGCGGAATGGAGTTTTGACCGTGAACGGCTCTCATAAATTTTGCCAATTTGTTTTGTTTATTTTATCAATAAAATTAAATTCGCTTTATTGGAATAATTGCCATTTTCCAGAACTCATTTTTATATTTGTTTGTTCGCAATTGTTTTTCACGTGTTTTGAAAAGGTTTTAAATTTATTATTCCAGTTTAAATAAAAATGTATCTTGATAAACAGATGATTGATTATTATAATTTATTTAACTTTAATCAAATTGTCATAAATTTAATTTAAAATAATATATCATAATGTTCAGTTGGTTTAAATTCTATAATAAATAGGAAGTACACTCTCCATTTCAGCTATAATTAGGTACCTAGTTTGTGGTAACATTTAGTAATATATGTATATCACGGCTAAGAAGATCTTTTTGACGCTAGGACAATAATGATAGGTTTCTAAACCTTGGTTTATAATTTACTATTAATTTGTATAATAAAGAATATAATAAAAAAAAAAATATAAATATGTATATACTTCTATTCCCTTTTAAAAGTTTACTATATTATTGAATTAAAAATTATATAGTAAACCGATTTAAAATATTATATATCTCATAAAAATTATCGGATTTTAATAAAATTTGGTTTAGTATACCTCAAATATTTCTACTTAATATATTAAAATTTAAAGTATGCTTTTGGTTGAAATTTTTACATTACAAAAGAAATATAATTTTTACTCTGTTTTTTCGGTGATTATACTGCCAATATTCATTAATAAAATGCAAGTAAAACTTGTTACAAAACAAGTGTCTTTAGGTTAATACAATATCTTTATAGATAATTATATTTCTTCGACCACTATGGAAACTGGCATTTTTCTCATACTATATAATAAATTGAAAGCATAAATGGTTGCCTGTAACATATATTGCTCGGTTGCCTATATATCAGTTAGTTGGGGGAGCAAACACAGAGTGGCCCTGAAAGCAGTCCCAAGTGATATCATTACAGTTTTGCATGTATAGCACACAAAAATATTATGTATAATCTATAGTCTATACATTTTCCAATCTGGTCTTTATAATTTATTTAAGAGAAGACAAGAATCTAGAAAGTCAAGATCTAGACTCTACAGAATTTGACTCAATAGAACTCGAAGTCAAGCTGTTACATAATATGCGATTAAAGAACACCATGTGGTCTTTTATGTAGTTAAAACTGAAAAATCCCTACACTACCAACCTGTCACTCCAATTAATTACCAACCACATCACAGTGCTACCAACCCTTTATCCAAAAATGCCCCAACATCAAAATCAGTTTAGTAAAATTGACATGTATTCAGGTCCGTACTACAGATGATTTGACTAGCAAGATTCTATCGATCTGCGAGTGGACCAGTTGTGTGTTGGGCGCTAGTGTGTTGGTAACCGTGCGTCAAGGGGAGTAGTTACCAGGGCGAGTGGGTAACTGCACCCCGAATGGAATGTGACACAGGAATGGTAATATGTATATAGTGGCATTAATTCCGGATTAATTTTAGGTTGGGATTCACTTGACGTCAAAGGGAATTGTTCATATATCTAATATATTATCATTGTTAAATAATTACAAATTACGTTATAATTATCTGTAAATTTAATTCTAGTTACACATTTAAACGTGACCAGCATTACACGTATGTATTCTTGCACATGTGGTAACATATATTCCAGGTGTATTTAATTCTATAAATAAGTAATTTTTTAATAAATATTGTAACGTTTTATTTATTTAGGTGAAGTGTAAAAAATGATTAAAACACTAATATTTATATTAGGAATAACGATGGGTACCCGGGTACCCGAAACCTACCCGATAATAATGTACCCGGGTATGAAAAATAGTACCCGATTACCCGAAATATACCCGTTACCCGTTTATTACCCATTATCCGAAATCTACCCATTACCTAAAATCTGTTGTTGCCAGTTAAAGACAGTTTTCAACTGCCGGAAACATTGTAACAAAACGAAGATCAAGTCTGAATGCAGATACATCATCCATGCTGATATGTACGAATAGAAATATGAGATATTCCTAAGTAGTTAAATCAAATGTACTTCCGTAATAAGTTTTAATTTTGAAATTTTATACTGCTGATATACTCGTATATTAAATAAAATAACAATGTTTTTTTTTATTTCCATACCAGAAAATAATATTTTTTTGTTCATTTATTAAATTTATATTCAAATAACAAAAATTAAAAATGAATATGAAAGAATAACGGATATTTTAAGGGTATCACGTACCTAATTATTGGGTATCACGTTTTTATCGGGTATCGGGTAATTATCGGGTAACGGGTAATTATCGAGTATCCGGTACTACCCCGGTATTCATATCGGGTACCCAGGTACTAAAATTTTCAGGTTTCGTCATTCCTAATTTATATAACTAAATTTAATAAAAGAAATATGAATTATAAATATAATGAAAAATAACTAACACTAAGAATTAACAAATATAAACAATAATTTAAGGCTAACAATTATTAATAAAAACTTAATCACTAAGATTATTTATTTAAACACCAGAAATCAAAATAGGAGAAGCACTTAGAACGTTTAACATATAAATGGAAATGTAATATTAATGTTTAAATAAATTATGTATTAAAAATTAAATATTTGTTTGTTTTTAAAATTATTTATCATAATATAAATTCAAGTAAGTACCTATAATAAATTACTTGTAAACATAAATGGTGGCTTATAAAATGTAGTGCTCGGTTGCCTATAAATCAATTACTTGGGGGCCAATATTGCCCATTAAGTTACATGAATTTAGAACAGAACGAATAAGTGTATCAAATTTTAAAGCAGCATATAACATCTCACTACTATAACCCTATTTGACATTGATAAAGAAATATGTCATCTCCTAAAAATGTTATTTAAGTTCAAACAAACTACTATGGTTTAAAACATTAAAAAAAACTTTGTCAGATCTCAACTCTTAACCGCAAAGAGAGGATTAAGGAGGAAGTTAGGTGCGTTCCTCCTGAGTGTGATGTGTAGGGATGTAATAAATCTGGGAGTATCACGCACCTGTAGTCGGGGCTGTGTTTATTTTAAACTAGTTAATTAACTCTAGATTAATTTCCCGTATCAAACAGAATACACAACGAAGCAAACAACTTAAACACGACTTGTGAGCGTGAATGGCTCATCCTTATTCTTTTATCCTTTTGCAGGATTATATTCATTACCATACTCACAGCGCTTTTTACTTTTAATTAAAATATATTTACAAATATTTTAAACCCAACATGTTTCTTTTTTCATTTTTACCGTAACTGTGTTTCTCTGTACATACTATTAAGTTTTTATAGTCAAAAATTTCATGGTAGTAAAGTAAAGCTGTAGGAAATGTATGAATTGAGGCGTATATTGCGGAGACGAGATTCATGTTACCGTAGACGAGAATAGTTGTATTAGGTACTTACATTTCGAGTATTTGTAAAATGTAAGTAACTTGACAGTTCAAATTTATTTATTTGCCACTGTTTATAATTAATTTAGCCCAATGCTTTTAGTGTTCCCGTCTAGATCTAGAATTTCTAGACTCTTGTCTTGTCTAGATTATCAAGACAAGACTGACTAAAGAATTGTCTTGGAATTTTAAAACAAGACAGGACTTTCTTTTCTTGATCTAAAATTTACGACATACACACACCAACTAGTCTCTGTATACACCAGTAAAGGAAAAGTTTTCCATTCTTTTAAAGTTTTTTTTTATTGAATATATACACACGAAATAAATTTTATATTATACTTACCATATTAATAAATAAAATAATGTATTGAATTTCTAAATTTATCGTAATGAAATCGAGAAAAAAAATATATTTATTATAGCAAATAAGTATGTCAATTTAGTCTCCGTACACCTTTAAATTATATATAATCAATGATCTATAGAACCGCCATTCATTAGAATTACTTCCTTTGAACAGTTTATCATACTTCCCAATAATTTTCTTGGAGTTTGGGAGTCAATTTTACCCCATTTTGCTACAACAAATGTAGTAGTTCTTTTATATTCTTTGGGCTTCTTGTTTTACACATATTTTTAAATAAATCACAGAGATGATTAATGGAATTCTTATCTGGGAACTGTAGAGGCATTTTTAATTGTTGTCTACAATTGTATAAAAACTATTCTACCTGGGGCCTATTTCACAAAACTTCAAGTCTTGTAATACAAGTGTATCACTAGCCAACGCTTATCAAGTTATAAATTCTATTGGCACATATAGAAAATTTGACAAGCGTTGTCAAGTGATACACTCGTATTACAAGACTTTGTTTTTTGTGAAACAGGCCCCAATTTACGTGAAATATATTTGGGATCATTATCTTGTTGAAATATTTAAGAATACTTTAAACTCAATTTTTCAGCACATTTTCTAAATTCTCTTTTAAAATATTCAAATAATTCACTTTCTCATCAATGAAAATTAAATTTCCCACCCTTTCTGTACTCATAAGCACTCAAGCACAAATCCTCCTCCATATTTCACTGTTGGGCATATTTTTTTGTCTACATTTCTTCATTCTTCCTTTCACAAATAATATTTCGTCTATCTGATACAAAAAGGTTTATTTTAATCATCTGAAGCAATTATTGCTATCCAAAATGTTTCAGGCTGGTTTATAGATTTCAAAAACAAAGCGTAAAGATGTGTGTACGGAGACTAGTTCTATGATATGTTGCTATGAAAGTAAGTTGTACTTATTGAAACGGTGTGTTTGTGACATTTGCAACATCCACTGCTGAAGCTCAGATATTGATTTCTGAATTGTTTATGCCATCGGCCTTTGTTACACGAATAATAATCGTTTGATTGATTGCTATCTATACATTCCAAATATACTACCAAATTATTATTACTCCTCAACAACCTCAAATAAAGTTTTAATTTATAATTTACTGAGATTCTCTCAGAAATGAACTAATCTACATTACACTTAGTTGAAATGAAACTCACTGTACATACATGCTACTAATTATTACATTCAATTACCTATATCTTATCACCCCGCTTCAAGGGTGTGTACCCTAATATTTAGGCCCTTATGCACTATTCCGTATATTTAGGGGTTAGGGAGCTACCCTTAGTCCACGAGGGTAGATGTTAGATTTATCCTGGGGGTAGAACACCCTTCAATTTAGGGAAGACAATTGAAGTGATAAAAACAAAAAATGGAAGAAATTTTACTATATATACAATATAAATTAAGAAATAACGAAAAAATCTGATGTGTCCAACACATTTCCTCCCGCCACTGTAGTAATATATTCTATACATGAGTTTTTCAGTATATTTGATTTGTAGTTTTATAATTAGTTTGTTATTGCAGTTCAGAATATTTTTAATTCATTTCATACCTAAAATTTCCTTCATAAAATTTTTATGACCAAAAAAAAGCTATTTTTGGCGTTACTAAAACCGGAACCGAACTTATCTTGATTCACTTTCTCTTTTAATCTTACTTACATCAAATTTAACATCTTATGTCAAATTTTGTGAATATATGAATAAATATTTGTTTGAAACAATAGATTTCCATTTCTTTTTCCAATTTTCCAATAGTTTTCTAATTTATTAGTCAATTTTCATTTTAATGTACCTTGTTTTATAACATTGGAAAGAAAATATAAAATCTCTATTTAATAGTAATAAAGATAACTTTGAGCCCCGTATGAAAATTGAAAGTTGGTATAAATTTCTTGAAAAATGTTAGAGCTACAAAAAATTTGAAGATCCCTGTCAATTCCTCCTAAAAAATGTGCAAACTAGAAACTTGTATGCATTAAAACAAGAAAGTTATAAGTGAAAAAGTAAATTGGCCAAAATCAGATTTTTGCTCAATCTAGTGACCTATGTATTTTTCGGGAAAACAAAAACATGATTAAAATGGGCAACTAATGCGGCAACTTTGCCCCAATTTAACCGATTTCGTATCTCTTACGGTTCTTGAGATACCAATGGTTACACTCTTAAAACAGACAACCTGTATAATAATATATATGTAATATAATTATAATAGCCAAGAAATAACTAATAACGTATCTCTCCCAGTTCTCGAGATCCCAATGGTTAGCCTCTCAAAACGGATACTTTATATATTACAAATAGTCAATGTTTATTTTTTTGACTCAGTAAATAAATATTGGCGCGCTACTGGAAAGTCTTTGTCACCTCAACCTTGTAACCTGACAGCAATTTGACTGTAAACTGCAGTGTGATTTTATAAAACAGTTTTCTCTCAAAAAGATTTCGTGACCAACAGAAATATGTCTGGTAAAATTTCCAGTACGTCCCTGTACACAAATACATAATTTTCATTTTGTAAATAAATTTGTATTGATGTTCCGAATGCACTCATTGATGCAATATTGTAAATAACAGTGACATATTCGCATTAGCTACATGTATATTATTTTAGAGACTAATATTAACACAAAATTTATTGACAATATAATGCATTTATAATGTAATAAATTATTTACGAAATTCACAGCGCAGTTGCGCTCATAACACAACTACCAAAGTCGACAATTTTACCTCACATATACAATGTGTATTAAAATATATTATTTAAACTATTTATCCCTGTTGTTAACCTAAATACTAGTTATTAATTATTAATATTTAATATTCATTAACTACCATATAAAATATATTCTTTCGTTTCCATAAATTTAATTAAAATCACAATTGTATGTTGTTTAGCAAAAAAATATCAGCTCAAACAATCAGTGAAAATTTATGTATAAGTATACGGTATAAGGGTTCAGCAGATATTATCGCGAAATTTGCATAATTTAAAAATTATAAAAATAAATTCGCTGCGAATTACAAATTAGCATCTGGACGCAGATCAGACATAATTTATTCGGACACCTGCACTTAGCAGAATGAAAACTTGACTCAATCAATTCATTCTTAAAATTGATTGAACTTGAAAGTTCATTACAAATTTACTTATTTTCATTTTTTATTAATCTCTTTTTAATACTTCAATATCACAACAATTGTTAAATTATAGTTATGTGCCAAAAATATTAATATTTTCCCAAATTATTTTTAATAAATGTACAAAACTATTAAAATTTTAACTCATTTAAAAATTGAATCTATTTCAGAACACCTTATGTAACTAAAAAAAAAATAATTTTTATTATAAACCCAACATAAAAATTTAAGTAAATTATAACCAAAAATACTTTTTTTTTCACGTCATGCATAAAAAGCTTTGCTTACTTTTCGCAAAATAGTGAGGAAAATTTTTTTTTTTACGACCACTATACGGAAAGTAGCAGTTTTCTTAAATTTTTTTGTGTCTAACAAAATAATTATTATTTCAACCCTAAGTATACAAATGATATATATGAAAAGTTACAATATTTAAATATTTCTGTCAAATTAGTTGCCTATGTGTCATTTTAAATGAGTCAAGGAAGAACATTGCTGTCAATCAAACGTCAAATCGTAACCGTGGATGCGACAAATCCTTTGTTTCACCTTAAAAATAAAAATAATACTTAAGACTTCAAAAAAATTATATATTCTAAAAACCGCAAAATGAATGTAGTAAGTTTTAGAGAGTTTTTCAAAATTAGGTTAAATCAGTACCAAAAGGTTAAAGTATGTTGCCACACCCAGTAAGAAGTAATAAAAGAAGCAATAAACCATTGACAGGTTTATATAGTTTTGTGTGAATTTTTTCCAATACGTCCCTGTGCTGTTGTCTAGTGATATATGTGCTAGTGAATAATGTAATTGGTATTTCTTGTATCGCTTCCTGCTTTTCAGAAATAAATTACCCAGCATATTTCTTTTTTAAAACAGAATTCATATTCTTTGTTCACCGTACAATCTATTCCCAACAATAAAATTAATTTTAAAATTTAACTTGATAAATATTTGTTATTAATTTTCTAGCATGATAAATTACTTTTCAATTATAAAATATTGAAAATTTTATTTATAGCATTTTAATTAATTCGGACAGACTACAATATTTATTAAAATATTGCATGATATTTTAACATTTGTTGTGACGTCACTTGCAATGTTAATTTAAAACGCTCTTTTGTTTTTAACCTTTTGTGCTTCAACTGTCACTTGTCCACAAATACAACTTCAGAAATTTAAATTGCAAATATTATTTATTGTACTTTGAATTTTACCTTTGGGAAATAAAAGCAAAATTCATAAACAAAGCAGAAAGTTTGAGAAAACATTTGCACGGCAAATGTTTGTAATTATTGCAAAAAGTGTAAATTGAATTGATATAGCTCAATATATGTAACCATGTTACAAAACAAGCATGTAAATATTGGTAACAGAAAATAAATAACAAACATAAGATAATATTTATTTTTGTTACTATTATCAACGGAATGTTATAGAAAATAATTGTCCTATTAGCAAGGTATTTATGAAAATCATATGAATTTCAAATACACTGAAACCCAATAAGTATCCGAACACCAAGTATAGGAAAAAAGATTTCTATTTTTTTATTGAATATATATAAACGAAATACATTTTATATTATACATACTATATTAATAAATAAAATAATATATTAACTTCTTAAAAAATTATATTCAGTATTACAACTAAATACGCCAATTTAGTCTCCGTACACCTGTAAATTATATATAATCAATGATATTTTGAACCGCCATTCATTAGAATTACTTCCCTAAATGGTTTGTCATGCTTCCCGCACTAATATTCTTGGAGTTTGGGAGTCAATTTTACCCCATTCATCTATCATAAATGTAATAGTTGTTTTATATTTTTTGGGAGTCTTATTTTACACATTTTTTTAAATAAATCACAGAACTGTTCAATGGGACTCATATCTGGAGACTGTGTAGGCGTTTTGAATTGTTGTCTACAATTGTACAATAACTATTTTAGCAATTTACATTAATTAGGGTCATCATTTTGTTGAAAAATTTAAGAATCACTTAAACCCAATTTTTCAGCACATTTTTTCAAATTCTCTTTTTTTGTTTTCATTTGTTCATTCTTCTTTTTCCAAACAATCGTCTATTTGATTTAAAAAGGTTTATTTTGGTTCATCTGAAACAATTACTGAATTCCAGAAGGTTTCAGGGTGGTTTACATATTTAAAAAACAAATCGCAAAGATGTATGTACGGAGACTAGTTGGTTTGAGTGTAGATATTTTTAAGTTGTGTAATATTTGGCTTTTTCATATTTTGTGTTCCAGTTTCAAACACAGACTGTATTTCTGTAATGTATGTAAAATGTGTTACACAAATGTAATGTGGGTTTCAGATTTTTCAATTTGAATATTATTCTAATTAATTTGGCGTTTGATGTATTAATGAATTAAAATCATTGAGATACAAATACGAGTAATTATTTCAAATAAATGGATTTAATTATAAAATTCCAGAGCTATATATTTAGCGCTGTCTGAATTTGTTGTTTCAGATGTAATTATTAATTAGTCCATATTTTAATTACAATTTTGATAAACAATTGTGTTATTTGAATAAATTGATATATGCTACATATAAATTAAACTCTAAAATAAATATAAATTAATAAAAATGTTTGTAATTTCGTATTCAATTTATTTTAGACATTAAAATTAATTGAAATTGTAATGAAAATTCATTTTTTTAAATAATTATCATTTGTTTTGTTACATTTGATGTCAGGTGAAGACATTTATTTATTTTGCTAATTAATATCAATCAAATTTTATTTTTAATTGAAATTTATATTTATTGTACTTTGTAAATATCCCTGATTATTTTTCAAATAAATACCTTACAACTTATTACCCAGTTTTGAGTGTACCAGCAGTATCACATATGTAATGTTTGTACCGTACAGAGCATTTATTAGACGTCTACCTGAAGTAGAAAGTAAACCACTAGAACCATTTTTATTTTTATATAAAAATAAATTATAAAATATTTGACCTAGTGCGAATCAAATTTGGATTCACAGAATCAGAACTGTTAATTAATTCTACTAAATTAAGAATCCTATTTACATTTTAAAATGTAGGTCTACCCCATCCAAAAGTGGGTGCAGGTATATTTATACACAAAAGTAGTTAAATAAATTCAAGTAAAAAATTCCATGAAACATTAAAAATTATTCAGATATTTTTGCGTATTCAAGTATAAAAATACAAAGTTTTGGCATACATATAAAGGACAATGAACTTGTGTTGATTATATCAAAACAGCCATGAAAATAAAACACTAACGACCACATTCAGCTGTTGATAATTTTAAGCATGACATTATCTGTCAAGAATTTGATACCACATTCATTTATTTCACTAATTGTTTTTCTATAAAAACTAATACAAAAAATTATTAATTCAGATTCTTTTTCACAAAATACAATTTTATATAAAAATGTAAATTTATCATTCGCATTTTATGACCCATTGTTGGGTGTGGCAGTTTTATCTTACATATATTGGGCACTGTTACTGGCGTGGAGAATGCAACATATACAGTTATTTTATGTGCAGGTGAGTCATCAAAATGCCTTTCTTCGATATCTCCCTTATCGTTAGAAATAAAGCATAAATTTATTAATAGAATTTATTCACCTACTCTAGGAACATAACGTAAAATTATTTTCACATCATATAAAGAGTGTTGCATTACAGCTCGGCGAGAATTGTTTGACTTTTTTTAAATGGAACAGCCTGTATATTTTTATATATTTTCAAAAGGGCAAGTAATAAAAAAATACTGGTTAACGGTTAACTCACATTGAGAACGTTACAAAAATGACGGTGTTAGTTCGAAAACAGGTTTTTAATAATTGGAAACCGGTTAATATATCGGTTAATAAAAAAATTAAAAAGTTAATTTAAAAGAAAAATATTAAAACCAAATGAAAAGCAATTATATTCCGTGCTGCATACAAAATTAAACATGAATATTCACAAAAATTCCTGTAATACATTTAGAGAAATGTAAGTCATTTTTCAATTGTAAACTTGGTCTAAAGCTGACAAAGAGACTTACTATTTTTATGACTCTTCAATGATGTAAATTGTAGAAACAATCATGACTCATATAGTCATATACAAATATAACAGATATAAAAAAAAATGTTCGCGATATAATATTAAAATAAAGGATAATATTCCCTAAAACCGGTTTATTTTTTTGGTTAACGCTTATCAATATTTTCGGCCTTAAAAATATCGGTTAAAAATACGGTTAAAGTTCGCAAATTTTGTTCAAAATATCGATTTCCGGTTTTTATTAACCGGTTTTTTTTTGACAGTATTACAAACATCATAAAATATAATATTTATCAAGATTATATGAAAATTCCAAAACATGTGCTTATTTTTATTTGTAAAAATACCTCCCAAAATTTAAACAGAAAATGTAATTCAAGGACTCAAATTTTTTGCTCATTACAGTAAACAAATGAAAGAATAAAATAAAATGATGAATATAAAACATTGTTAGTTAAGGTAATATTTAGAAAGTATAATAAATAATTGGAAAATATTAATATTTAAATTTAGTATATAAGGAAACAAAATCTATTTTATTAATATATCAAATGAAAAATAAATAATTTTAAATCTAATTTGTAGAAATATTAAATTACTTTCTCTTTCATGAAGAAAGTTTCTGCCTAATTAAAATTTAAAAATTAAATTCCAATTATAAACTTACGTTTTTATAGAAAAAAAACATATATTGCGAATGACGTCATGAATGCTTTAAGGTACTGTGAAGCGTGCTTTACCTTCAGGTCAAATGTCAGTCAGATATTCAAATAGATTTAACAAGATACTCGCTAAACAAATGGGTTAGACGGAGATAGACTCAGTTTGATTATCTTGAGGTTGGAACAGAGGCGTATTCAGGAAAATTAATGGCAGAAACATTTATTTATATAGTGAATTAAGTATTGCTTTGGATAATAATAATAAAATTAAATAGGTTATGTTATTGAACATTTCATTAAAATAAAAATGTCTGATGTGGGCACCACATGATTTCCTTATACGTTAAATTTACACATTTTTGCTGCACTTCATTTAAACTTATTTCGCTTAAAATTATTCGTTCTTCAACTTCTATTCGTTTCATATCTTCGAACTTCCCTTCGAAATGGATTATCTTTTAAAAATTTTATTAAAATGTTTATCACTATTCCTTATTGCACTACACAAACTTATTTTCATTGCTCAGAAACTTGTAATTTTTTGCCAACAGTAAACTGCCCTTTTGCAAAGGCCATTTGGAACCAAAAATAAAGGTGCATAACTAGATGTTATAGCAATTCCATTAACAAAATTTCAATATTCTACGGCTAATCGTTTTAAAATTAAAAAAAAATACTACGAGCAAACTGCCCTTTTGGCAATGCCGATTGCAATGAAAAAGGGTATACTACTAGATGTTATAGTAGCCCCATATACATATTTTCAAAATTTTACGACTAATCATTTTTCAGTTATGCGAGATAAGTACATACGTACGCACAGACGTCACGCCGAAACTAGTTAAACTTACTATTTCCGTTAAAATCTCAAAACCAATTGTTTTCGTGATTACAGTACTTCCTTTATGTCGTACAAGGAAGTACAAAATAGCCATAAAAATTATAATCTTAACAAAAATAAATTAATTATATATTTGTTTCCATAAATTTAATTATTAAATTTTAATCGTGATCATATATTATTTAATAATAACTGTGTTAATTGAATTAAAATATTTAATTAATTTTCTAATTTTCGTAATATATAAAACAAATTATTTTATTTAATTAAATAAAAATAGTATATAGTAATAATTTGATTTTGAAATATAATTAAAAATTAATATATTACATATTTCTTGAAATAACAAATTAAAAATTAATTAATTTTTAATCTAATATATTAAATTTTCGATATTTTTTTCAATACACATTAACCATTATACTTCTGTTTTTATTTTAAAATTAAGATAATAAATATCTGCCAAAAAAATATAAATTACAGGTTTTTTTAATACAATAAAACAAATGAATATCACTTGATTGAATGAAGTTCAGCACATTTATCTGTCGATATATATTTAAAATATTATGAAAATATTTGTATATTATAAGTTATGAAATTTAATATCCTTTTAAATTAGTTTTGTTTATTCGGTTTTCATTCTCAGAAATAATATAAATTGTATTAAAAAACATTTGAAAATATTTGAGGTTATCAATTTCATATTTAAATTGGGGTGCAGTTTTTAGAAGTACCAATTTTACAAGAACAAAAATATCAAAAACAGTTTAACAGTATTTTATATTATTAAACTGTTTTCGATATAATAATAGGGCAATTGTTAACGCAAAGTATAAAAACTACATCATTAACCACTATTAAATATTTAAAAAATAAAATGTACTATTTAAAAGAAACACGTGTAAAGCTGGTTACCTTTGAACGTTTAACTATAATATAATACCTATTTACATGTACAAGAAAACATTGATATACATCGAACAAAATTCCTTATATACAAGTAATAAATCACAAACATACTATAATTACTGACATACCAACAATTTCTTTAAACTTTCACAAGAATTTCGCAATTACACAATGTTACAGATACCTATTTCTCTCATTTTAGTTATAACCTATAAATAACTTTGACAGATCTCGTAACCTTAGCAACGGCCCTGTTCTAACCTCAACATAGAAAGAGACAGAGTGGAATGAAAAGAGAAGGAAAATGGATTGAAGCTGGTATTAGTCTATTGATATAATTAATGATTGTGTACTATTAATAATTAAATTTTATACACTGTTGGGAAAATTATGTGGGTATGACAAACAAAGCGTTTAACAGTGTAGAGAAAATAATAAATTCATCACTATTATTACTTATTGTTATAACAGATAGCAGTAATATTTATACCGTAGAGAGAATATGCCAGACTGCAGCTGATGTGGGGAATGCACCACATGGAAAATAAATATAGGTAAATAAATATCGGAAAAATAATTATAGTCAATTCACTTTGAACGTGAATATATTCTATAAAAATTGCGGTGTATATGATATATGTGAATTATATGATTATATATATATATATATATATATATATATATATATATATATGAAATATATTTTTTTTAAGTACAATAAAATAAATATATTAAAAACAACATTTTTTATACGAATTCAAGTATGAGGAAGTTTAACTTGAAATTACTAATGAAAATGATTTTCAAATTTTAGAATGTTATAAATTCATCTTCTTATAAAAGGAATGTACAAACAGAAAGTAAAAAGGTGACATGGTACTGCTTATATCATAATAAAAATAAAAAGACAGAATTTCATTTATTGTTCGTGATATCGCTTTTAAACATGAATATTTGATTAATATGCACATTTATAATGATACTTAAACAAATCATATGAAAAAAATTACATGACTTACATATATAATAATTTTATAAAATTATATTGTAACATGTTGCGCGACCGTGTAAATTATTAATATTTTTAAAACAGTAGCGTTTTCTTTTGCAAAATTAATAAAATTTTCTAAGATTTGATGTTTTATATAACATATTTTAATTTCAGTAAGTTTTTTGGCCATAAAGGTTAAAAGCAATATTAAGTTTAATAAGCATGTATGAAATAAGCTGTATACAATGCTGATCATTTTAAATATTTATTTATGTTACTAAAAATTACACTCTGTAACATACTTTTCTATACAAGTTAAAGTGGAATGTTCAGGCTTTAATGAGATGTTAAGAATTTTAAAAATTAAACGACTACTGTAAAAGTTATTAATGTTTATTTCCGATTGACTATAATTATTTCTCCATATTAAAATGTTTGTCTTGGTGTTTGCAATGAAGGAAAATGGAGAATATACTTTTATTGTAAAACATCAAAATAATAAAAAATATGTTTTTTTTTATAAAAAATATTTATTTTTTCAAATTACTTGCTATATTTTTTTTTCGATACTTTTCCTTCGATTTGATATTATTACCAATAATTTGTGTGCTCTATTTATGCCGGAAAGGGCGTTTATCGGTCTGTAGTTGGCATGGAGAGAGAACCACACGTATAATTTTATGAGACAAATAAAAATATATATGAAGGTATATTAATTTACAACTTATTATCCATTTTTGTTTTGGGTATACCAGATCTGTTTTATCACAAGTATCAGTAATGCTTATATTATAGTGGGCGTTTACTAGACTGTAACTGACGTAGAGAAAGCACCATACGGGTAATTTTATGTGAGAAATATATATAAATAGAATAATATATTCCGGTTAATAACCAATTATTGAGTGTCCTAATGTACTTTATCGTACAGAGCGTTTACCAGACTATAACTGATGTAGAGAGTGCACCACAAAGCCTTTTTATGTGGGAAATAAATACAAATATATGACTCGCTTATTACTTTTGTAGGGTGTGCCAATTTATACATATTTATGTTATATAAAATAAAATTATATTTTATGATTTTATTTCTGTTAACCTTTGAATTCAATAAAGTGACCTTAAAAGAAATTTACTCATTTGGCACCTAAAACTTGACAGCGATCAAGGCAAACTCCCAACTCAAATCGTTTCCTATTCTTACGTTTAATACTTTTAATTAAAATGTGTGAATCACACGATCAAAGTAGGTCACGATGTGACCGCAATTGTTTGTTCTTCAGATGATCTCTTATTTTAATAATCATTGTTCATTTATTTATAGAATAACACGTACTTTTACTTATTAAAATCTCAATTATAAACGAGTTTCAATTAAACTCACACGCCCATGTGGATTATTTAGTTTAATTTTTTAAGAGTCAAATAAATTTAATTAATATTTTATAACAAATTACCACATGAATTTTCATTTTAAAACATAGACGACTCTTCTTGGGCATTATAACTGGCGCGAAGAAAGCACCACATGGTTACCTCTATTCTCGTATATTATAAGTAATAGTTATTATTAAAACTCATTAAATATAATTATTTTTTATGAATATTAGTGTTCAATGAGAGTCTTGTATTTTTCTTGGTTCTGCATGAGTCTTGTAAAAAACGCAAGACAAGAACAAGACAAGAGCTACAAATTTCAAAGCAAGACAAGGCTAGAAATTGTCTTGCAAGAAATATGCAAGAATAGAAAGATTTATTTCAATTTTTGTACTCTCGCATTTTTTTTTGCTAATTTTAAATCTAGATTTATTACAAGAATCTACCTACAAATTAATAAGAGTACAAAAATATGTAAGTATTAAAAAAATAATATTTTTTTTAACATATGTATATAAATTTCATTTTCATAAAATATATAATAGTTATATAAATATTGACAAAATAATATAATAATTCTGCGAAATCATGTAACGAAGAGTTAATATAAAATGCTTTCTTATAACCAGGGATGCTTTGAAAAAAGCTTTTCTGCTTGTACAGATGTCGTTGTTGTGCTAAAATATATGTATAGTATGTGCAGCTATACGTTTTTTTTTTGTAATATTTATTTAATAATATTTCATTGTATTATAAAAAATATATTTGATAATTGACATTGATATTATCTAAACAAAAAAAATGTACGTGTGATACAAGATTATTTATATGTTCAAGATCATTTGAGAACTTTAGCATGCAAGACAAGAAATTCTGTAAGAGAATGACGATCAAGACAAGATTTTTATATACAAGAGTAGTGAAAGACAAGATATACTTAAAATTCTTATCTTGCTTTTAGAGACACGACAACAAATTACTAAACAAGACAAGAAATCTTGTCTTGTGAAACACTATTAGGTACTAAATATTTGTATGACAAATTTACTTGCATTTTGGTGGTGCGGGTTACCAGAATGCATGCAATGATAGGTAATCATATGTGTAAGAGTTTTGGAAGGTCTGTATTTAATATCCATTTAGAATAAGTTGATTTCTCATGCTCCAGTTTGTTATTCAAATATTCAGGATCTCATTTAAATTTCCGCCATGTTTAAAAGTAAACACATAACTTTGTGTCAAGATGTTGGCAGAATAAAGTTGGGGCACAACCTTCTTTTTCTCTCTCTGCATTGCAAATTTCCCTTTTTAACTAAAATAACAAATTGTTACATTTACCAGTCGTCTAGCTACAGTGGAGAGTGCACCACAGGGGTTATTTTTCAAGAGAATGTAAAAATGGGAGAACACGCAGAAATTTGAAACTATTGAGTTTTGGGTTTTAATTTAATAATACGAGTTTATGAATTTGGAATTAAAATGTCGAAATTGGTAGAATTTAAATTTGCTGCCACCAGATTATTTTCAATTAGAATAATCAATTTAATTTTAGGAAAAGAATTAAATAATTGGGATAAACAAAGCGATAATAAGAAAACAACAATAAAATATATTAAAATGAAAGAGAATTTACAAATATGATGCTACAAGTTACAAAATTAAAAACTACTAATAAATAATTATAGGTTACATATGAGGATAAAACTTAAACTTACTTACAAAATATTATTTTGTTATTATATATTTGACTCTAGACTACGGACACAGGCCCCTAAGGAAAAGAAGAATAATAAATTCAGAATAAGTTAAAAGAATGAATTATATCTGGAAGTTAGAAAAGATTAAAACGCATCAGAATCACCTTTTACAAAGACTTGAACCTGAGCCCTGAACTTTTTTAAAAAATAAATCACAGCATAAAAAAGAAAGCAAATGAAATTATTAAGTATATGAAAGCTCGCAGAGGCAACTTCGATAAAACTTTACCAATAAATCTACTCGGAGTTCTAAAGAAATTTATATCACAATAGCGCCGTAGTTTGTAAATAAAGTGAATTCTCCGGGCCCTAATGCGCGCCAAATACGAAAAAATCGACACACGATCCACTCCGGGAAAGCCTCTGCTTCGGAACGTACGTCGGAGACTGGGGCAGCCGAGTGTGAAACAATTGAACCAACAGATTTGTCTTCCATGACATACGCGATATTGAAACACTACTTTCATTATTTAATACACACAAACATGAAATCGTTCTACCAAAACATGGACGACGCTTTCAAAAATAACGACTTTTTATAATATTTTACATTATTAGCAAGGTAAAATTGTCAAGGCTGATTAGGACGAAATGTTCGTGAGTGTCACCTTCTTAAAGCATTAAACTATTACCTTGCATATATTATATAATAGTTTATTTGTTATTCAGTTATAAATAAAATTAAAATTATAACCAATTCCTATTAGTTACTAATATAATGGAAAAAATAGTATATTGTGCAACAAGTGCGAAAAATCTTATTTGATTCCAGCACTCAACTTCGTCAGTTTTTATTTCTTCGAATGAAATAATGTATCTTAATTCTTAAATAACAATTTTCAAAATTTTTCAATGATTTTTAAATCTTTTCCTACTTTCGTTTGATAAGAGACTCGACTCTTTATTTCCCTAATTTCAGTTAATTTGAGATAATGAGAACATTATTTCACGCGAAATCAAATTGGAAGGTAGGCATATTAACATTCATTAACAGCTCCAAAAATAGAATATTTAGTTCTTATTATGTTCACAAATATTAATTATATAGTTATTACATTTATTAAATTCACGGAAACTTGTATTTTACATTTCAAAAAATTTAAATGACAACTTTATTTTATATCGTTTATTTATTTATTAACCAACAATTTTGTTGTAATTACTTAGTAGCGCACAAAATTTAACACTTCTTGGTTTTTCTTTTTGTTTATTTTGCAAGTGTCAAAAATTCATAATATCAAATACATTTTTCTACTTACTCAAACGGAAGTAGAAAAAATATTGTATGATTTACAACACTCGCTTTCGCTCGTGTTGGCAAACTTCATTCTCATAAGTAATATCACACATTACATGTTCATTGAATAATATACTATTATTTCACAATAAGTTATGAATAAAAAGTTAACTAACAATATGATCTTCAGGTATTACCAATATTGTCTTTTTCTAAATTAAAACCATTATTATTACCCATTTCTAAATGTTCTATCTCAATTCCTTTTAATGTTAATACTCTAGTATATTACTACACGTCTAGCTAGTGTGGAGATTGCACCATACGTGTAATTTTACGTGGAAAATACTTAACAAACAATTTTGATATCACATACAAATTTTGAATTATATGTAACATATATACGATAATAAAATTGTAATTAACATTATTACAGTAATCTTGTCAGTAAAATATACACCGCAATGCATTTATAACAAACAAAATACAGTGTATTCCATTCATTGCAACCCCAGTACACAAACTCAATTTATTTTCAAAACAAAAACATTATTTACAAGTTAAATAAACCCTAACCGAATTATTTAAATTTATTGAACTGGTTCATTGTTTTAAATTTCCGCATGAATAAGTCTGATTGGTCAAAATTATATTTAATTCATACCTTTCAAACCCAATGGAAAAAAACTGGACACGCCACTGGATAGTTCAAATAAAAGACTGCTTACCTGAAAAGAAAAGAAACATTATTTATTTAATAAGAAGTTGTTATAAACTGTTATAAGTAATGAATGTCATTGAAAATAGAACAGAGTTCGTATCATATTGATTTTGTTTTCTTCTATTTTTAGGAGTAGATATTTACTTTTAACTTATTTATAAATTCAAAACGTATATTACAGGAATTAAATAATATTTAAAATATTGTAAAAAACTAAAATATGTTTGTATTAAATATTACTAGAATATTTATTTATAAATTCTTATTTAGTTTTGTATACATATGACAACTTAATATGTAATGTACAAAAGTACAGAAGTTAGGTTATAAAACGTAAATATTTACAAACAAAACACAAATAAACAACAAATAAATCTATTACTACGTACTTTTAATAATGATTGTAACAATTTATTTCAATTGTTTTTTTATGCGAAATAAAAACACACACAATCACATTAAAAAATTGGCAACTGACAAGTGCTAGTCATCTGTTTCAACTCGAACAATGCTGCCAAGTTCAGTGTAAAAATATTTCTATGAATTTTATTTTTAAAAATTTAATTGTTTGAAATATGTTTTTCCAATGAACTGTAATAATTTAATTAGATATAAATTGAAAATTCTTTTTATCTGGAAAAATATTGCGTATAAAAATATGAAAATAATATTTATTGTATTTTACATAACAATTACATAAAAAATAAAATATTTTTACATATGCACAAGAGATGAGTTTTGATATTTTACCTGCATTTTAAAAATGTTTACAGTTTATAAAGTAGTTAGACATGTAATACAATGGACCGTAATCAAAATTTGTGTTTAAGATGTTTTCCAATTATGGACCTCTTTTAAATCAAGATGCCTCTAAGAAATTATCACCTGTAGAAATTTTATTAATATAATATTAAAGAAACATACAGCATTTTACAAAATCTTTCATTTCTTGAGTTGAAAATAGGTTTAATTGATGGACTAGTAAAAAATTATATATTCGCATTTCCAATAAAAAATTAAAATCTTTCTATATCTCTTTTGTTATTTCCGATCACAGTTAATTATGAAAAGTTTGTTTAATACTGCCCATTTTTTCCTCATTAAGTGATGCATTTAAGATGGAATAATTTATGACGCCTGATCTCTAAGCTATACCCAATTCTCCATAAATAGTTGTAAATCCTGTATAAGCCAGTTTCAAATATCTTTTCATACAATTATAATTTAGTTAATATGTACTAAAGTTAACAATATTTATTTATAATGAAACTGTAAATAATACGAAACAAGTTGAAATAATTAATAATTTATTAGCCCAAATTAAAAATTTTTGAATCAAAATTAATTTATATCGAAACTCAGACTGAATTAAATAAGAAAACAAAGAAAAGCATCAGTAATAATAATAATAATAGTATTAATAATAATAATAATAATAATTAATTCGACTAAGAATTCTTTGCCAAAATGATAAGTTTTCTTTGGTAAGGGCAAAACGTTGCGATATTTGTATTGATTTGAGTTGGTGCAGCAGCTTCTGCTGAACACGACCAAATGGAATTTGAATTTCAGTTACCGGAGTTAAATTCATTCCGGGAAACTTACACACAGTGCAGCAACCAACATTAAACATTCAATACACCTATCATTTCATCCATACCATACGGTAAACTCATCAACCAACAAACACACAAATTATATCAGGTATCAAATTCACAAGAAAATGATTAAACAAAAGTACAGCGCCACCCTAACAACAGGGATAAATGGGCTATAGCCCTGGGGCGTCAATTTTTTGGGGCGCCAATTTTGAAAAAGTGTGTTTATTATGAAAAAAAAATGAAGACACAATTAGCAACAATGCTGCAGATTTTTGTAGAATATATGTTGACGAACTAGAAAACAATTTTATCGAAGAATGCCTTCATTTTAATTTTTAAACAGTTTAACTGACGAAAAAGTTAGTCTACATTTTAAAACATCCATACAAAAATGCGTATATTTTAAAATATTGTCACTACAAATTCAAGCGCTGAAACATTTTTTTTAGCAACTAAAAATAAATAATTAAATTTGTTCTTCTTTGGAATGTAGCAAATTATAGCTATTAACATACCTAGAATAATTATGAGTATCATAACAGCCGCAGATGTCAATTTTAAGACACCTAAGGCCTGGTATGATTCATAACATCCGTGGTTTGTTCAATAGTTCACCGGTTTTACATTATTAATAAATATTATTTTAAAAATTTCTCTTGTCAGTAACGTTTATGAGATCAAGTCTGTATTGTTTGATATGATACGACAATTGTCTCGTTATTTTGAAAATTTTGTACCATAATATTTTTACCATACTAACTTGTCAAAATTACGTGGATTATAATTATGACATAGTTACCCTGCTTATTTTGTCTGTATAAACAATAGTTTAATATCCTGAAACCAGTAAATTTTTTTAAGTATTTTGTTCATAATTATTTACCAGTTAATTTATGTAAATGCTAGGAAAATACATATTAAGTTATACATATAGTAAGTTATTAAATTATAGGCATATTTTAATCCTGATTTCAAAACAAAAATTGATTTTAGACAACTAATAAATATAACATATGTAACTTATCTGGATGAGTGTTTTGACCGTTTTGTAATAATATAAAGTCATCAGCATTAAGACAAAAAATAAAAAACTGTGTTGGTTGTTTTGGGATAGAGTTAACTATCGCATCATAAATCAAGTGCTACTGCAAGAAAGGATTGTTTTAATAAACATTTTGTTGCTTCTTTATCGATTTCCCTCAGCGCGCTCTCAGAATGACCCACTTCTTTTTTGCCTCTTTTATTATTATTGAATGCGGATTAAATTACACAATCATTGGAATTTTCAATTGCCTCCATTGCTTTATTTCTAAATTTAATTTACGGAATTCAAAAATGAAACATAAAAAAATATCTTTGCTTAAATACAAATTATTTTTAAATTTTTTTATTACAGATATAAAAATATAGTAAATAATAAAGTTGTAGGAAACCAAGGGGGCCATTTGATAAAATAGAATAAAATATTTTTTTAAACCAGTGTGGTTCTCAAGTTACAACACAAAGATTTTTTTTCAAATGGGTTTATTCATATATTTTATGCCTATTCGACAGCGTATTTTTTTTTAATTCAACCATATATTAGTTTTATATATTAACATAATAATAATATTGAAAAATGCGATAAAAATAAAAAAATTATACGAAACCTATAATAAAAACAATATTGTGGATTTCGTGATATTTTAAAATATTAATTTGTAAATAAAATTATTAAACAAATATTTATTTTATAAATATATGTAGTAGTACACGAGAAATAAATTAATAAAAAATTTCGTGACGTAGATACACAAACAAATCGCGTCATTTATTTTTATTTATTTAGTATTTAATAAACTATGAAACAAACTCAATACCAATAACATAACAAGGAACCTACAGCTTATAGTTGGTTCAGAACCACTCGGACACAGTGGTATTTATTTTTGGTTACAGGTTTGAAGTCACTGGGATTTGAACCCTGAAGTATCGAAGTCGAAGTGCGATAACCAAGTGAACCACCGCTGCACGTAAAATTCAAATTTACTTATGAGTATTTTGTAATAATTATAAATTGCTATACTTTATTTACCGCTAAAAATTCATTTAAAATAATAATGTCTTTAAAAGCTGTCATTGTGAAAATTCCATTATATTTTTAAAGATTATGGTATTTATAAAATATTTAAATTTGGAAAATGTTGTGTATATTATGTTATTTGTGTTAAACCGTTTTTTAATCCTCTTTTGCCATGAATAGAAAGTTGCTTTATAAAAACGACAGTGTTTATAAATGTATATTTAATGCTTTAATGATTTTTACAACTTCCTGTACTCATTTTAAAATAAACCATATTGATATCACACTTTACACTTCACACATAACATAAATAAATACAGAATTAAACAACTTTTTTAGTTTTAGTTCTGTAATTAATTAGAGAAGCCATTGAGATTTTTAAATCTAAGAATATTAATCTTAATCAAAATGATGGTTTGGAAATTAGTAAAGCATGGCTTCCTATATTAAATATGTTATAATTTGTTTGTTAGTTACTTGTTTATTTGCTTTGTTGTATTTGTTATTACACTGAAGAAGACAGCAGTTTATGCTACCGAAACGTTGGGTTTATTAAATAAGTAATTACACAAATAAAACTAAAAAAGTTTAATTCAATAACTATGAGTTCTGAAAAATATTTTATCAATTTAAATAAATACATTTTCTACAATTTTATTCAGAGTATTCAGGCAAAACCTTCACTCCTAAACGATTTATTGTTTCTGTTAGAAATTTAAATTTACAAAATGTGAGTAATGCTTATACGATTTGATCTGAAAACTCATCATTTATATTCATAGTTGGAGTGATTATAAACGGTGAAATGTTTGAATATTGTAATAAATGAGCTGAGTGGATCAGATAAATATTCCTCCTGGAACAAGCTTGCTCTACAGCGTTGTACACCCGCACTTTACTTGTTCAACTGTACTCTATGTATTTCAATGTATTTGTGTGGATGTATGAGTTGGACCAGTGGCGTACTATACAAAGGGGCTTTATTTTAAATTATGCTAAAGTAAAAATAACTATTGCCAATCTTTATCGCGAAATCAGAAAAAGTGTCTCAATATTACGCTCTAACAACCTGATTACTTGAACTTGGCACATTTAAAATATGCACTCTTTATCGTAACTTTTATACATTTTTAAATTAAATATTACTATTATATAGTTAAATATATACATACTTACTACATAGGTACATGTCATTCTCATACAATCAGATTGATTGACTTGATCGAGATAAATAGTTTTTCAGCAAGAATATTTTCAAAATATTCGTAGGGTAGACTGACCATTTATTTCTTATATGAAATCAGTACAAGACCTTTGTTCTGTATGTTTTTATTGGGCAAATAATGGTAAAATTGTATTAATACTATTGCTCTTATTTATTGCTATTGCTATTACTATAATTAAGAATTCTTTTCAAATATGTTTTCAAGTTATTAGTACCAGTGGCAGACATTTCATTTAATATTTAAATTGTATAAAAATATATAAATGCCAATCATTAAATAGTTACAAAGTATGGAAAATCAGTACATTCAGTACAGTATGTCAAAAATCAGTACAAAATGTATTTCAAATTGTTTATCAGTACAAGGGTCTAAAAATCAGTACTGCACTGACAAAATCAGTACGAATGGTCACTCTATCGTAGGGGCAAAATATTTAATTTTTGATTAAAAAGTTTTACTCTCACCTAGTCAAATTCTTTACCATCTTTTTTACGTCATAAAACTTGCTGTTGTGGTGCACTCTCCACTCCAGCTAAAGTCTAGTAAATTAATAAAAATCTGTAAGTAATAAAAGTATTTATAATTTTTCTCTATGTCAGTTTTGAGTGCCCGTGTAATGAAGTACATGTATGTAATCGGTAAAAATAATAATTACATAAATTGGAATGGGTAATAAAACATGAGTATTTATTTTTTAATTTTAAATATTTGATTGTACCTGCAGTGAAATCCAAGTAGTACGCCACTGGACATGTGACCTACTTTGTAGAACAAATTTACTCCCAAATTAGATAAATTTAGTGAATGTTATATAAATTTTAATGAGCCCAAGTACAGATCAGGCTTAGGGTAACATTTTAAGTCCGCAACCCCCTGAGTCCTGGCCTGGTTTTGTTTTGTTTCACCCTCTCGCTACCTTTTGTCTCAACTCAGCGTTCTAATTAAATTTTATGATTAATGCGTTGCATTTTTTATATTTTGATTCGAGTTTGTTTTTTCATTGTTCCTCGGCCTTGATCTGGAGCATTTGTCAGCGCATCAATAACAAATGAAAGTTCGGATGCCTTTCACCTAATTTAATCTACCACTAGCGATTGTTTTAATATTTCGACATGATCTTTCAAATGCTTATCTCACGATTAATAGTCTTGACACTCTATTGTGAAATGTACTAGTTCCTGTCTTTTAACTTAAACTTATTTATAATTCTTTTTCTTTTACATATTTCTGGGTGTCTTTGACTCAATTCTAGAAGTAGTCCCAAGTACCTTTTTACCTCCCGCCTATCAATATATAGATAAGGGAGGTAATGTTTTTGGTCAAATTTCTCGAGTGTGAGTTTTCAACATATGAGCACGAATTAGGGTTCCTAGAATATGATTTTACTATTTATACTGTCTGTATGTTTAAGAGATATATTCAAATATGATGAATTGATTAGATTTTGACTACAATTGGTTAACCGGAAGTAATACTATATATGAAGCAGTAAACCCTTTTTCCTAAAAAGACGCTTCTAAATTTCTTTTTTTCGTAATTTACGTTATTATTAAACAAAAAGATTATTTAATTTTCTACCGGCATGCATAATTACACTTTACATATAACTTCTGGCTAAACAAAAAATAATAATTATATTAACTGTACACATCGTTCATGCTGAGGCTATAAAATAGGTGAGTTATTCATACGTTCACAAAATTTGACGTAAATAATTTTCAAAGATATTTTATTCAGTTTCCAATACAGTATTAGAAATTTGAAACAATATATATTATTAAACATTATACTTTCTGTAACCCTTAAATTATTTTTCAATTTAAATTTCTTTGAGATTAAAAATATTTTTTCTACGACTATTACAATTCCTTGTTGTACGCTTGTGATTACAACGGATACATTAAGTTGTAAACACATTTTCATTTCCCACGGTAACTATAGACAACGTTAAGTTATAAATTTATATCTCACAGTTCTGTCAAAAATCAAATTGTTTAATGTTAAGTAGTGAAATAAATCTTTATTATTAAAATATAAATGAATTAGGAAATAATATCGTGGTCGTAGAAAAAGTGTAGTGTACAACTCGCTTGGAATGTCCATTTCGTACTCATATGAAATGGGTACCATTCCATACTTGTTGTATAATAATATACTTATTTTACTTTAACGTAAATATCGGTAATGATATATTTATATTACAGACATCTAGCTGAAGTGGAAAGTGCAATCCAATTTGGTTGTAATATTAATAAATTTCATACACAATAGTTTGTTTTTTTAACTACATACAATAACTATATTTGTCGAACAATTGTAAACAATAAAAAATATTTCTTAAGCTAATAATAGAAAGTGTTTTCTCGAGATTTCTAAAGAATGTATTCAGAATTTAACATAAATTTTTCTGTTAAACTTCTGTGTAGCCTTGTTCCACTTACAATTTTCCAAGTTGTTGGCATATAATGAAATTTTAATTCCGCTATAAATTAATTTTTTTGATCGATATTTAGTCTTAAAATAGTATGGAACTTCCTTGTAGGATATAAATAAGCATGTATGCGTACTCGATATGTTTATTTATATTGGAAAGAGGTGGCTATGGAATCGATAGTGTTGTGTATTTATAACAAGTGATAAACGTGGCCTATAAAGCGGTTGACATTTCGATGCATGCTTCTCATTTATGAAATTAATAGTTGGCGCAGAATACTCTGATATTTTTAGGTTGTCTTCGTTCCAAAATCAATCGCAAATTTGGAATCCCCTAGTGTTCCAAATATTTTAATTCATTTTGCTCAAATTTATTAATAAATACAACATTTGTTATATGGCAATTAAATTACATTATTATTACTTTACGAATAAATACTACTGCTGTGAAAATGTGAATTATTGCAAAAATACCCATTTTTGGGTCAAAAATTTCTATTTTACAAACTTGTTTGTATAAATAGATCTCAGTGAGCTGATTTCAAATTTTCAAACAGAATTTAATTATCTCTTTTCGTTCCTGAGATATTTGCTCCCAAAGTTGTACCTCAAAAAAGTATATTTTTTGTACACATCTCTAAAATGGCTAGAGATATAATCTTAACGATTATACCAGTCGATTCTACAGGCAAAGTTATATAAAGAAATGTTGTCTCCGTATATACCTTCTTTGGAACGATTTGGTGAAAAATGAGAAAAACGAAAAAATCGGAATTTCAGTTTTTCGCTCGGAAACATTTTTTCTTCAAAATAATTTATTCTCTGGACTTAAGTTAATTACGACGTGCTGATTTCAAATTTTCAAACGGAATTCAATTATCTCTTACCGTTCTCGAGATATTTGCTTTTAAAGTTAGACCTGAAAAAAGTGGTTTTTCAGGAATATTCCTGAAATGGGTTGCGATATGACCTCAACGACTTCACCAATCAATTCTACAGGCAAAATTAGATTTTTGTACCAATTTTCAGATTTATATTCCAATGGATACAATTTTTATAGCGAAAAAACGAAAATGGCCAAAAATCGAAAAAAATCGCAAGGGGTTCATCAGGCGATTTTTCGATTTTTGCGATTTTCGTTTTTTTGCTCTAAAAATTGTATCCGCTGGAATAAATATCTAAAAATTGGTATACTTATGTAAATTACCCCGCAGAATCGATTGGTGAGGTCGCCGAGGTCGTATCTCCACCCATTTCAGGATTATTCCTGAAAAACGATTTTTTTCAGGTCTGACTTTGAACGCAAATATCTCGAGAACGGTAAGAGATAATTGAAATCGGTTTGAAAATTTGAAATCAGCGCATCTGTATTTACTTAAGTCCAGAAAATGAAAAGATTTGTAGACAAAAAGTTCTCGAGCGAAAAACTGAAATTCCTGTTTTTTTCGTTTTTCTCATTTTTTACAAAATCGTTCCAAAGAACGTATATGCGGAGAAAACATTTCTTTATGTAACTTTGCGCGCAGAATCGACTGGTGTAATCGTTTAGACTGTATCTCCTACCATTTTAGAGATATGGTCAAAAAACACACTTTTTTGAGGTGCAACTTTGAGGCCAAATATCTCAGGAACGAGAAGAGATAATTGAATTCGGTTAGAAAAATTGAAATCAGCGAAGGGAGATCTATCTGTTTGGTTTTTCCAAAAAAATCAAAATTTTGACCCAAAAATGGGTATATTTTGATTATTTCACACCCTAAAAAGGGTTTAAAGTGCTTAAAACATATTTAGGTGTACAAAACTAAAAATAAATAAGTTTAACACGATTATGTATTGCATTTTATACCCAAAAATGAGTTGAAAAGTGTCTCAACATATTGTACAGTAAATTTGGATGTTTGGCACACCTTAAAATGGGTAGCAAAGGACCCAAATTTGACTTGGTGTAGAGAAAAACATCGAATAAAGTTTAAATGATTGTTTCTACAATTCACAACACCAATAACTTTTATTAATACGGAGTATTTTAAAAAATCAACTCGTAGAATCTTTTGGTGAAGTCATATTTCAACCCATTTCAGGGATATTCCTGAAAAACCTCTTTTTTCAAGTCTAACTTTGAACGCAAATATCTCGAAAACGGTAAGAGCTAATTCAATTCGGTTTGAAAATTTGAAATCAGTGCCTCGATATTTACTTAAGTTCAGAAAATGAAAAATTTTTGAGATAAAAAGTTTCCGGGCGAAACACTGAAATAGAGGTTTTTCAGATTTTCTTATTTTTCATCGAATCGTTCCAAAGAACGTATATGCAGAGACAACATTTCTTTATGTAACTTTGTACGTAGAATCGACTAGTATAATCGTTGAGATTATATCTCTACTCATTTTTAAGATATACCTAAAAAATACACTTTTTTGAGGTGCAACTTTGACGGTAAATATCTCTAGAACGAAAAGAGATAATTAAATTCCGTTTGAAAATCAGCACATTGCAATTTGTTAAAACATATAAAAATTAAATTTTGACAAATTTGAAAATTTTTCATGTTTTCCAAATCTTTTCAGTTTTACACAAAAATAATCTAAAATAGAGCATCATTCTAGTAATGAAATTAAATACTTACAGTATAAGTAGTGCGAAAATAAATGCACAATGTGACCAAATTTTTACTTTTCTATAATATAATACTTTATAAACAAAAAAAAACTCTTATTTTTTAAATCGATTCATTAATCCTAGTTTACGAGACAATAATTGTTAAAAATTTGAGGAAGGGATGCTGTGACGTCAGGGTGGTAGAGTCGTGAAAAAAAAAGATAGACTGGAAATGAAGGAGATAGTCTACCTGCCTTTTTTCCACGATTCTATCATAATGAAGTCACATATCCCTTCTCCAAAACATAAAGTTGCTAATCACTATATTATTGCATATTATTATAATGAGAAGCTACAGTGGTTAGATTTTTATATTTTATGACTTATACAGCGAAATTCAATTATGTTTATTAATAATGATGAAATAAATTTACAATTTATTGGAAATAATGTAGAATATTAATACGGGAAATAATTTCTACGTATATAATAAATAAATGTACATGAATGTTTCATGCAAATGCGAAATATAATTATAGCATTTCCTCGCTTTATATTCCGTGATAAAATCACGAAATATGTATGTATTCTTTCCTTCTGAATTAAATTAAAAACTTGTTTAATGTATAAAAAGACAATAGAATGCAGTGCGGGCATTTTGTTTCTCTGCGTCGTTTTCTTTCAAGTCTAAACTTTGTGAAACATGTAAAACAAAACAAATAAAACATAACAGACTCCCAACAATCTTAAGAGGAATGGAGCAAATTTTTGTTGGAAGAGAAACATAAAATGAAAATACTCTTGCTTTAAAAATATTTGCATTTTAAAGTAATATTTAACCTCTAAAATATTTTACTATTATTAATTTTTCAACTGTGATTCTTTATTAAAAATATTTTTCACAATGGAGGATTCTAGCTGAATCGAATTTAGAGAAATTAATTTAAAAAATATAAAGAATATGCATAATAATGAGTATTAATAAAGAAATAAAATGATATATTTTTTATTATAGCGTGACGTCACCTATATGAATTGTATCAATATTTTGATTGGGGACTTTAAAACGAATGTTTTGATTGGCAAGAGAAAAATCTCGCCATCAAGTCTGACAAATGAGCTTGAAGAACACAACGGGCGTGACCTTGAGTCACAGTAAACTTCAGTTGAGTACTTTTAAAGTGTTATAAGTTGAATTTGTGTCATATCATATATTAACTTTTATTATATATTTTACATCTGTGACAGTACTATTTACGAGATTTGTGCATAAATTACCCGTTTCTGGGTAATATAAGTTTGCATCACTAGCACCACTGATATTCTCAAACAGTTTTTATTTGAATAATAATTTAAATATAGGTGCATTTTTTTAGAATGTAGACATACTCTATTGTAATACTAATTTATTTTTTATAAATATAATGTAGTAAAAACAGCATATACTTCAAGAACATTTTGATCCACGAAGAAAACAGTTTGACATAAAATCCATATTCGTGACGTCACATTGATTATTTTAAACTTTGGAAGTCTGTACCTCGCTTATTAATATAAACATTTTCATCGAATTTTCACCAATAGTGTTAATGTTCCTCTTACTATAAAATGAAATTATAAAAAAATGGTACCCATTTAAATTCTGTACCACCTATTTCCCACGTGAAATAGCCTATAAGGTGAACTCTCCACTTCAGTTAGACATCTGGTAAACATCCTTATATCTGCGATAAAGAAGCAAACACACTCGTGATTCATATATTATTTATTTCTTATATAAAATGACATGCGTGTTGCACTCTCCACACCAGTTAGACCTCTGATAAACAACATTTATGGTATATGATTAGAGATACCTGAGATAAAAAAATCAAATTGGCACACCCAATAATAAGTAATAAAACTTGAATTATATATTTATGTATTTCCTACATAAATATGACTATTGTGGTGCACTCTCTACGTCAGCTAGACGTCCGGTAAATACCCTCTACTCTGTAAGCATTATTGTTATCTTTGATAAAATAATAGCACGATAAACAATAGAAAATAACTCTATCAAAATTGTTGACATTTGTAAACAAATAATGCGAAAACAATAACCTCTTTTTACGCCAAGTATTTATGTCGTTGTTTCGCCGTTCCCAAGGTTACTACAATTCATACAGTACGCCAAAAGCAGACATTTTTCCTAAGTTAAGTGCAATTGAGGATGCGATACGATGCCAGTACCCATTGCACTAAATAGATGTTCAGAAATCAATAAACCTAACTGTGAACCAAGTTGTTGATAAAAGCCATAAAGATAAAAATAGAGTACACTTATCAACGTTAAGAAATAAACTGTTTATATTACTGTTTTATCATTCTCAATGACTTATTCCAAAAGAATTTGTTTCTTTAATACACGGTTTGTTTCATGGACAATTATTTCAAATGCTTGTATAGATTATAGGTACCTCACGTAAAAGTATATAATTAGAAAACATCTTGAAAATAAATTTTAGATAGTATTATATGACCAGGGACTTCGCCAACCCATTGGGTGGACACAACCAATATTTTTTTTAATAAATAAATGTTATTTAACAAAAAATAAAACAACATTAAATTATAGACAAATATCAGGAATGGTATTTTTTCACCTTTGGTTAACGTGCGGTATTTTTGTATTAATTGATAGTTAAGATATCCGGAATAAAACTTTAAATTACATTCAATTTAGAATTATCCGGCTAGCAAGTCTATTATTTTGCCCAAGTTCAATTTTCTAACCAATTTCATTTCAATATTTTTACAACTATATTTGCAAGTCTTTTTGGGTCATATTATTAATTAAATCCTGCTCTTAAAACTGCAATAATAAATTATACAAGATATATACTTCAGAAAACGCTACTTTGTGTCTAATTAATTTTATAAATGAATGAAACTTTTCAATTTTTAAAAACCGGTACTAGAATTAAAACCTTTATTATTATAACGTTCTAGAGAAGGGTTAACCGTTAACCAGTATTTTTTCGGTTACAAGCCCTGGTTAAAACGCTAGGAATTTTATATATTATTTATAATATATTTATATATTTTAACATAACTAAACAGCGATGTGCTTCACTTATTTCTTGTAACCGAATATTCAGTATAAAAATATGGCCGAATAGGCCAAATACCGAATAAGTATTCGGCTTTGGACCCATCCGTATTACATACATATGTACGCGTATAATTTTCCATTACTTTTACTTCCATGGCAATTTCTATATTTGACTCATTACAGATATTTCCTGTCTCTTGATTTATCAGATCAATCAGATTTCCCTTTTTCATATAGTTCAAAATTTTGTGTTGGCAGTTGGGTGGGCACAGCTGATTTCAAGGTGGGTCACGATATCAATAGTGTACCACTTAAAATAAACACCCAATATTTATAAAATAAAACATGCGAATGAAACATATGTAGAGATTTTTCTCGATGTTAATATGAATGTTAATTGAAACGTAGCAGTGCATAGATGGAATTAGAAATGCAGTAGTCCATTTATCCCCATTCACAGAGCATTCATCTTGTAATCTTATTACCCTTTAGTTATCCTGTTTACCGCGCGAGGGTAGTTAACTCTACTTCACGACTCGAGAGGCGCTGCCGTCGCTCTCCGGAGACTCCGGAGTGGAGGGGGTACAGGCACCAACCGGAGAAATTAAAAGTTAATGCTGTCATTAACAACCTGTGCATTTGCTAAGAAAATCATTTACCTATATTCGAATAAACATACCGTGTGTTTCAGCTACGATGTAATATTTTCTAAATTGTTTTTTGTCAGTAATATGGACACAAATTATATATTAATTATTATACTAATGTAATGTTGCAGATAAAATGCAACACAAAATAAGTTGTCAGATAAACTTGTAAATATAATTTAAAGATGTTTGTTAATGAAGACAAAATTCGAATGGTTATATGGTATATTTCTGGTTATAATTTGAGAAATGTTTGTGATATGTTTGCTAATTTATATCCTGACCGTCTTAGATCAAAAACACAATAAAAGAATAAGATTTAAAACTGCACGAAATGAAGAAAATAAATATTTTTTTACGAATTATATAAAAATCTGAAAACATGGAAAACTTTAAAAATCTGTATTAAAATAAAAAAATCTGATGTGGGCAGCACATAATCTCTCTCGCTTGTCCTCTTTACACTTTTTATTAATATTTATATTCTCCGTGCGATTACTACAGATACGATAAAATAAATTATTAAAATAATTAGTACTTACAGTATTAGTACAATTCCTTTTAAAGTATTTCATAATCATTAGTGTTTTCACTGTAAATCCAGCAATTGTAACAAATATTAATAAAAAAATCCAACTTTTTTATTGACTAATATTTGAGTAATCGTTACAATATCCATTCATTCAAACACATGGACAGACATCATCGTAAAAATATTAAAATCGTGTTCTAGCGACTTCATAACGTGCTTATCCATTGAAAACTCACTATCCGATTTTAGCATGATTCCAATACCTCTCTTACTGAATGGCGAGAGGTAAAAATAATCTTTCTTTCATTTTTCTTTATTTTATACTGTAAACGGTATTTAACAGACTATAGGGCCTATTCTATAACTCAGTGGTTATTTTTTAACCAATTGCTAATTTTTTTCTCCAATGAAGATAGATAGCACTGGAGAAAATATTAAAACGTTAGTAATGCTTGTTTTTATTTGTCAAAAACTTTAACAACTACTTAAAAATTAACCACTGAGTTACAGAATATGCCCCAATAGCTGTTGAAATTCTACCATGGGAAACATTTTTAAGAGAGAAATGGATAAAACTTTATTGGATAATACATTTAAGTTTTTGTTGCAAATCAGAATTAAAAATATCAACAATAATAATTTGTAGTGACAAAATTACCATCGTTATTTTTCGCTATTCCTGTTTCAGTTTCCCGGGTTTTATCCATTTGTTTATTGTCCATTCTCCCATTGCCGCATCATTCACAACACGTACATAAATTTCTCTTCCTTGTCATTCGTGCACGCGGCGTCTCTTTCCCGCACATGGGACTCATAAGCAGCTGTCTCTCTTCACGCTCAAATCATCTTAAATAACACAAGGCATGAGCTGAGAGATAAATATGTTTTTGGTTCCAATTTACTACCTGTCTAGAAGGATAATCATGTTAGATTAAAAGAGATATGTGTTTTGCCCAGTTTTGCAGCCATAGATTTCATTTCTAATTGCAAAATATTTAATTATGGAACTCAAAATTATTTGTACAGTTAGGTATATCTTGTCCCATATGCAATTTATTAGTACATACCCATTATTGGGTGTTATATTATTTCAACGACTGTACAATATAGGTATATATTTTTAAAATTATATATTAATCTGCATAAAAACATTAGAAATATCTTTTTTTGTTAGTTAAAAAAAAATCTCTATATTGACATTGTTTGAAAACTTTTACCTGAAAATAGCAGTTATCCTGAAAAATCAAACGTTAAAATGTGTGTTCTTTTCCCTCTAATTTTTGTCTTTAAATTAAAAAATCTAATCAGAAGAACGTAGATTTTGACATTTGATATTTATTTTCTCTCAGCACTGCTATTTTTAAGTAACAGTAAACAAACATATTGATAATGTTGAGATTTTATGGCTAAAAAATAATAAATATATTTAATTTTTCAATTTCTGTATCTTTTTTCTAGCAACATTTAATTGCATTTCTGATTTTTGAAGCTATACAAAATATATTTTTTACGTTTTGAGTACCCGACAGAAATATTAAAAGTCAGCGCCCCTGACTTTCATAGCCTACATTGAGGCCTATATGAAAATTGAAAGTTGGTATTAATTTCTCGAAAACGATATGCAAAATAAAAATTTTAAGTACTACAGTAAATTCGTTGTTAAAAAGTGCCTGAGAAATGTGCAAGTTAAATATTTTTGTATTAAAGTTCGTTGTTTATTTCGTGATCATTTACCAAACTCCAAAATAAATTCACGTACAATACGTAATTGTAACTGAAAAAGTACTTACATTTTTAATCTAAATGAGTTTGAAACGCGGGTACAATGCACGATAATAATAAAATTTAATTTGAACAAAGTTCTTTCTACTTTGAATTCAATTTCATTTGTAAATTAAAGAAAATGGCTACCGTTGTTAATGCATATTGCAATAGATGTAATTACATTTTAATTATATTCACACATTACTAATTAAAACAGCACAGAAAATAATATTTGTATCATCAATATTAATAACAACTCTTAAGTGATTAAATGTGAAAAAAATTGCTTTAAAATTTTGATTTATTGTTTTCCGTTTAGAAAATCATTGTGTGAATGTTTAAAGGGAAAAGTGCTTGTAAAAAAGAAGTCAGTGAATCGGAAAATAAGAGAAATTTTGATTTATTAAAACGCATGAAGGGTCCATAAAATCACATATAATTCCGTTTGAAGCGACCACAATCTATAAGTTTACAGTCAGTAAAACCGGCATATATTCAGTCTCATCTACGCTTAAACATGGGTACTAAACCACACTATACAACCGTACCTTCACAGGTATAAGACACTGACAAATTTATTTAAATTTCTATCTATTTAGAAGATCTTCTACAATGACAGTAATTGTTTACTTAATATCCAATAATAATATGTGTGTAAAATTATGTGATTAATAGCTATTAAAGTGGTCCAAAAAATGTTTACTTCAAGTAAACTACCCTAACTTTGTGAATTTTTAAAAAAATATTTTTGTTTTATAATCAGCACGTCGTACATTAAATATCCTTTAATTTTTTGGCGTAACTTGTGGAACACTCTGTATATTATTATTAGGTCACATGCTAAGGTAAATAATGTAAAAATTATGGCAATACTATCACTATAATTTTATTATTATTGCTACAGTGGCTAGTTCTTTTCAAAAGCAAACTAAGTCACTAGTTAAATCAATTACATCATTATTGGAATCAATAGATATTATGGCAATACTATCGCTATAATTTTGATTGCACAAATTTTAGTTAATATTTAAATACCAATTCAAATTATTTATCAGTACAAGGATCTGGAAATCAGTAATGTACTAAAAATTATGGAAATTATTTAAATTAATTGTTTGTTTTCAATTGAAATAACAAAACCATATTTTTAATCTTAATGAAATTTTGGATGTAGCCAAAATATCAGATGATTTTTATAGGCACATAATATACCTAGATATATGATATTAAATTAGTATCTACTCCTATTACCACCTTCACGAATATTATTAATATATTTAAGTATAAAATGCAATATAAAATACTTGGATTAACTAAAATCATTCTATGAAGGCGAAATTTTCTTCACAATATTTAAAATTATCTTCCACATGTTTTTCAAAATGTCTTCTGTTGAAAAATAGTAGAGGGATATTTCATAACTTAAATTATTACTGTAAAGTGTTGCAAAATAATTATACTAGATAAATTTTGAAGAAAATATTGACACTCGTATGTTTTTACTCTGCGCATCAACCTTATACACTAGGATATAAGGGCGATGAATATGCGACAGCTAAAATATTTTCCCTACTATTTTATTGTCACCAAATGTCAGCTACATTTTTCTTTTAAATAAGGTAAACTAGTAAAATTGTATTTATTTCTAAATTGACAGTAGAGATTTACCACTACAACAATAAAAACCTCAACAATTCAAAAACAATTAAATTTCAAATCTCAAATAACCTGAAGCTAATAATAACCACTTCACCTGCAGTGGTTTATTTTAACATCTCCCTACCATAGCATAGTCTGCAGTGCTGGTTTCCCCACTGCGGACTACGAGGCAAGCTCACGCGACTGCAAACTGTTCTGTGGTCCACACTGCCATCTATGTGCCATGTCTGATAAGAATATATTGGTAATGTAACCCGATTCAAGGAATGAAATATTGATGAAGTCTGGGATTAAATTTTAACCGACGTTAGACTGTTTCTGTGAAGTTTGTTCATTGTTTCACAATTTTGTAACTGCGCATAATTTTAAATCTGTTTTGTATGTCGTTATTAATCGTTAAATTTACTAATATAAATTTTATTACTATACTGTTATTGTTTAATACATACAAATATAAAATTTTAAAACAATTAACTGACTTCAAAGATTATACTGTTTTAAGTTATAACTGTACTATACATGCAACGGTGAGTCACTTGATTAACGCGCTCCGACTAGAATTAAACGAGTGAAATATGTGGTTCAAATCCCAGCTTCGAAAATCTTTAAATAAAAATGTATATGTGCTTCTTAACGCATTATAAGTTATTGACTGTCTATATACACCACTCAAATGCAAGTAAAACTTGTTACACAACAACTTAGGTATAGTTCTTGTAGAAGATATTTGAAAATGACTTATAAAAAGTATACAACCTTCTATAGAGGGTTGGGTTGCTTAGTGGTCAGGCGTCATAAATTATTTCAGGGGCATCAGCAGGATTTTATTCAGTTGAAAAAAAATATAGAGTCACAGTTTTTCTCTATTTTATTATTAATATGTTATTTTTTATAAAGATTTTAGTAATAACCTTGCCATTTTAATAATCAAATATTTCAATAAATTGAAAAAATAAGTAAATTTTTTAAATTAACTTGAAGTTGAAAATATTATTTGATAATGTTTCTTTAATTTCTCTCTTCTTCTTCTAATTTTATATTTAATTTTCATTTTATTGTGTTATTTTTATACAGGGTAGTTTCTCGAACATCCGAACAGAAGGATTTAAGATGTAAAATCGTACTTTCGTAATTTCCTGCTTCCCTAATTATTTTAGACAAAAAAAGCTTCAAGTAATAGTTGTAGAGCATAAAATTCTACATCTGAATTAATAAGTAAAATTAATTTTGCATGCCTTGTAAGCTCAGAAATTAGGTACGAAAATAACGTAAATCATCAATCAAAATGAGCAAATGTTTAACGTTTTATCTGTCAAGTTAGAGGCGTTTGTTTATTTTTATTATTATTTGTAACTGTCAAGTAATGCTAAAAAATATAATAATAATAAATAATTAATATTCCATCATTCTAATGAGGAACACAGAGCTTAAATTTCTTCTGTTTCTAAACATTTTTACATGCATTTTTTTGGTGTATGTTATCAGTTTATAGTTCTAAACCACTCGGACCCGCTGTATTTTTATTTTGATAAAAATTGCAAAGGTGTGATTGAAACTACTCTCCGTTTATTTCATGGAATTAGAAATAAATCACTAAAGACTTTTTAACCGTTACACCATCAAACATAAACGCCCATTGAAAAAATCACCACTTGGCATTGTAAGCCCGTCTTGACTTCACACAGCTAAAACTAATTTCACTATTTACATCAGGACGATGAGCCGTGCCTTTCTGTCTTCCCGGCACGCGACTCTAAGCCTTAGTGACGGGGGGATAAAGAGCAGAGTCGCACGCGACGTGGAGTGTTGTGGCAACCCTGTAAGGTCTAATGTAAACCGTTTTAGGACGAGGTTTATGTCTGGATTGTGACCAGGAGGGGATTAAGTAAAATGTGCTGATACGACGCGCTAACAGACGAGAGAGGTACAGTGAGCGGCATATGGGCATGACTTTGACAATGCATCTTATATTAACACATCATAAATTAATAATTTAAATTTAATTTAACCCTATTCTTTTTAAGTACGACGGAATTTAAATAATTTTTATTTAAGATAAATTCAAATGATTAATTTTTATCTAATCATAACGTAAAGCACTTCAACCAATAGGAACAGTATTATACTGATAAAATTCCATTACCTTCGTAAAGAAGAAAGTTATTATTGTTCATAACTGACGGTGTGATTGTTAATTTCAGTATTATAATAATTAAATTGTTATATTTCAAGTTGCCTACTGAATTTATCTTACTAAGTACCACATGTCCTCTCTGATTTTCTCAGGTAAACTTTTATTTTGAAGCACATATAAACTAGTGTTGTCGTCTAGATCTAAACTTTCTATAGTCTTGTCTTGTCTAGACAAAAGTGGCAAATTTCTTGTCTTAATATTTCAAGACAAGACAAGACTAATTCTAAATCAAGACGAGATAATTCTAGACAATTTTTAATTTAATTAAAATTTTTAAATTTTCGACGTATAAATATACCGGAAGTTTATTTTATCAGTAAACATAGAGTAGATTCATTTCCATAGTTAAAGAATGACAAGAATGTATTGAAGCGTTTATTTTTTGTGTAAACATAGGGATTCTTAACAGACTCGTCTCATTTCAAAATCAATTGGAAACAACGACTAGTAAATGGATTTTTTTATTTTAGAATGTAGTAAATATTTTTTTATCTGATTTTTAATGTTCATTTCGATCTTCCACTGGACATTGTAAAAATCAAATCATTTTGAAATGAAACAAATAAGTACAAAAGTACATTTAACTACATTATAAAATTTAAAAAATATTAACTTCAACGTTTCTATTCTATGTAACATGAATTTAATAAAAAAATTATTATTATAACATACTTCAAAGTATGCTTTCAGAATGTTAAAAAGGAGTATACTTAATCCGTGTTAGTGGCAAATGCCAGTTATAAATCCGTGTGAAGTGTTTAAACATTAGTAAACAATTTATAATTTCTTTAATTAATATTTAATATTTATTTAGTCTATGTTAATTATCCCTATATTTACTCATAAAATAAACGGTTTAATACATTGCTGTCAATCAATTTACACTATAACTATAGTAATGATATACTCTATGTTTACTGATAAAAAAAAATAAAAAAATAACGCTGCCGAATAATTATCTCTCCTTGTCTAAAGCGTATGCCAATTTTAATATAACTTCTAATCTAATATAATACATAAAAAAATATCATGTACTGAATCGTAAAATTCAATTCGTGTCATCTCGGAAAAGAATTAATATAAATGTTTAATGTATTTAGAAGCAAAAACAATAGATTGCGTAGCTGTTATTGAAATGTCACGAAATTGGTTCAATCGATTAAAATTATATAAGCTATGAAAACATTTTTAAATGTCAAGCTAAAATTTAATTTATTTTCTACACAATTACGTATAACATGTTACATTTTAATGAAACTGTCAGTACCCATCTTTTTGAGAAATATCTCCATGTTATTTTGCAGAATATAAATTTTGCTTTTATATTTCACGCACCGGCCTCGAGATTTTAATTAGAGCATTTATATTTAAATAACGCAAAACTGGGCCACTGCAAATATTAATCCATACAAAATAACTATAAACCTACAGCTTATTTACACACTGTGATTCTAAAAACCTGAGTTCGAGTCATGTTGTGGTGCTCTCTCCGTTTCAGAATGGAAAAGAGAAATAAATGAAAATTTGCAAAAGTAGTACAGGTATTTTGTCAGCTATGCAAGAAATATATCCCAGAATGAGTTCCCTTGAGTTAATTTTTCAATCTCGGAATGACCGAATGAGGAGATAGTCACAAGACCTCAAATCAGGCGAATAAAGAGGCTGAGGAGCCACAGGAATATTTTTACTAGCCAAAATCTCATTCTTTTAAACCTTTTTTGCGTAGATTTTTCTTGTCCCCAATGAATTAGTCAAAATCTGATGAACGGTGGTGTGAATCAAATTTAACTCTTCCCTAATCTTTCCGTACCGTCAACCGATGATCTGAATGCGCAAGATCTCAGATTCTATTGACATTTTCATCGTTTCTTGCAGATTAAGATCTTCTGTTGTGTGTGTTTCATCTTAAATCTACTCTTTTTCTTCTGAAAATGTCTAAAACCACCAAAAAACCTTATCTGTAGGTCTGCTTAAGTTTTGTAAAAGTTTCCATTGCACTGTGCCCAAATATGAAGCAAAACATGATAATACATTGTTGTTTGAAGTTTATGTCACTCATTACTACCATTACCAGAGCGAATAAATCGTTGGTCTAATTACTTCATTTGCACATTTGAGATAATCATAAAGGCGCTAAATTTAAAAATCTGTCACATTAACTTCCTAAATATAGTATAGTCAGCGACGTCGTCTGTAAATACCTTGTGGTCAAGGGCACACAACAGTCCATCATAATATTTGTATGGACATCATATGGAGCCTTGTGGGACATATATTCTTTGGTAGTATTTTGCACTTCGGCCCTCAAATTTTTCAGTATCTTACGGGCACCTTACGGACATATATTCATCGCAGAAATATTTGGTATCAAATTTAAGTATTCGACTGACGCTGTCATGCACAAATAACAACAAGTTACCATGGCGATCGACTTTTGTTTATTTGTAAAAAATGGTCAGAAGCATACGCTTTCTCATTTTTTAAAAGACTATAGCAACAATATAGCTTCAAAGTTCACCGTCCTAAAAAACTAATAAGTTTCCATCTGTTGATATAACAAGTTAATTAACGGTATTACCTATTAAAAATGAAGGTAGTGGATCAATAACTATTCGTTAAATAAACATGTGGAACTCAAGATAATGCACAAGAATCACGCGACGCGCCCCCTGTGTGTCAGACAGAGAGAGACCTACTCGCACTCATGTATGCACGACAGAGACAGATGTAGGACACATGATGTCAGCTGTCACAAATTGGTTGTTATTAAATATAACAGGGTTGTTCACAAAAGGGATAATGTTATCGAAAATGTACTTTAGATTAGCTTAGCATATTGGATAGGGGTAAGTGACTCTAAATTGTACATGATTGTAAATTGTGCATACACTATCGCACGTACTGTATATTATGATTGACATCGCTCTTTAAAATATTAAGTTCTTGTAAAAAGATATTTGAAAATTACTTATACAAAGTTTTCTTTTATGGAGGGTTGAGTAGCTTAGTGGTAAATGTCATTAATTATTTCAAATCGAAAGAATCACTTCAAGACAAAAAATCTGATGTGGACGCCACATGACTTCCTTGAACCTTAAATTAAATACATTTTTTGGTTCACTTTATTTAAACTTATTTCACTTGAAAGTGAGATTATATATTCTATGGCTAATCATTCATAAACTTCCATTCGTTTCGTATCTTCCAACTTCCCTTCAGAATGGATCATGTTTTGAAAATTTTATTAAAATGTTTATCACTATTTCCAGGGTCGGATTAAGCCTCCAGCGGGCCCTGGACAAAATTTAATCCGGGCCCCATGAGCTACATCAACTAGAGGTATAATAAAATAAAGAAAACACTCGGTAACGTTTCAAATAATTTTTGTTAATAAAATTATTTGAAACGTTACCGAGTGTTTTCTTTATTTTGTTAATTAACTAAGATGTTTCAACGAGAGCCAACACACGCTTCTATCAATTTAACTAGAGGTATGTTTGTCATCAATTAATTAGATTTTTTAACGATTTTATGGATAAAAGTTAATTATAAACTGATTTAAACTTAGGGCCTTACGGCCTACAACTTTTTTTTTGTGCAAGTTGTTTGAAATAACACAATTAATTTTTGGTTAAAAGAAAATCTTATTCATTCTCAAATACATGTGTTTTTTTTAAATTTACCTTCTAACCACATTTCTAACGTTAGTAATCCACTTCACTTGTATTTGTTTACTTATTAATTTTTTGTAGTGTACCTCAAAAATTTTTATAATTTCCTAATTTTCCGACACTTTTTATTAAAATCTTTATATTCTATTCTTTACATTTTTAATAGATACAGTATTTTCCTATATATTATTTTGACATATATGTATAATAAAAATATTTATTACCCCGATTGAATAAAAAAATTCAAAATTCTACGGCTAATAATTTTTGAGTTATGTGAGACACAAACATACAGATGTATACAGATGTTACGCGGATACTAGTCTAAATGGATATTTCTGTTGAAATCTGAAATTTTTTTTGTGATTACAATACTTCCTTTATTTTGAACAAATGCATATTTAATTTATATTGAATAAATTTTGATTCTTGCAAGTACCTTTAAAGAAAACTTTTAATAACTTTGTTTTTCTGTAATCCCATATTTTAATCTCTTCTCAAGTTACAAATTGAATTATACTTGAAATGCATTAAGTATAATTAGAATACTTTAATCTAGATATAAAAATATATAATTAGAAAACAACTTAAACACAAATTTCAGATACGGTCCTGGAGAGAAAAAGTACCTGGCTAAAAAATCTTTACCAGAATTCTAATAAAAATTTAGAAGTGGTAATCGAGTCACTTTATAAAATAATTCAATTATCGTGTATATAAATTCAAAAATGTCAAAATCTATATTATTACAATTATATATTTATATATGGGGAGGTCGATAAAATTTATAATAGAAATTTGTTGTTTGTTCAAAGGATTAGAATCAATTTAAAATATCTAGAAGCATGTCCGTGCTTTCAATTAGTAGAAAACGAAATTAAACTGAAAACTCGTGTGCATTTTCAGTAATTAAACCAAAATGCGAACTATTCCAACTAAAATCAAATTATTTCATTTTGATTGTACTCTTCTATTATTAACCAACAAAAACACCGCTTCCCTGCCAAGCACAGCCGAGTAAAGCCGAGCGGAACCGACGCTCTCGTCTCAACTTAATTACGGATAAATAAATAATTCAGGAAACTGAAAAGAGACACGAGAAAATTAAAGGTTTATTCTCTGCATAAATCCAACGGGAAGTTTCCTATAGACTATTTTCTGAGGCCGTTAGTTTCTTCATATTTATAAAAGATTTGCATTTGAAAATAAAATATACATATTTTAAAATTCTGTAATCGAATCGAACAAGCCTAATTTTCAGGAAACGGGAAATGATTTGCAAATATTTAAAAACTAAATTTATTTTTGCTTTAGGAATATTATTTTATTTCCCTTTAAAATAATTTCTTACACGATCCAAGGCTGGTACGTCTAAAAAAAAAACAGTAAGTATATAAAACGACTTTACTGATACATTATTTCGAATTTATAACAAAGAAATTTTTTGTACTAATATGCGATTTTTTTTTAAATTTACTTTGAAATGTATTACTGTAAAATCTGGTTATAAAGACATCAAAGGAATTCCAAAAATTTCGTCGCTATAGCCGGAAGTCGCTATGACCAATAAAAGTAAAATATCATTATGTAAGCTTTCAAACAAGTGGTCACAATTTCGACGTTATAACCAGTTTATCGCTATAAGCGGTATCGTTATAAACGGATTTTACTGTACTTTTATATTGTTTCTTTAAATTTTTACTTATACTTTTTATTTTACAATATATGCTATTTTGTGAAACACCTTTTTGATATTATACTATACCTTTTTAAAAAATCAAAATATCTAATATAATATATGGATGTTACCAAATAGAATAGAAGAAAAAATCAAATAGAAATCAAAATGCAAATAAATTTCTGAATTTCATTTTATATCTGTACAATTTTATAATTATTATTTGAAACATACAGTGTAAATAATGTTATTTTTGTACGACTATTTTCATAAATGAAAAATAAATATTGCAACGTTGTTTTTTCGAAACATTTTATCTGGTAAATATTATTTATAAAGTATAAAAAGAAGAAGCAGTATAAAACAGTGGCGGCTCGTGGTATTTTTGAGCGAGGGGGCAAATTATTTTGTTAGTGTCAAAGATTTTGGTGAGAAAAACGTGGTCATGAAACGATGTTTAGAACTCCGATTTCGTCACAAATAATTTTAATATTATTAATAATAAATATTAATATGTATCAATGTTCAGCACAACCCAACGGAAAGGTTAATGATAGTAAAAAAAAGTCGGTAGGGGTAATGAAGAAAGTAAAAAAACAAATTAAAAATGATATAGGTACTAAATAAATTTGAAATATAATATTAATAAAAAGAAAACAAATCTCATTTCTATTTGGTTAAGAATAACTAAAAATAAATTCTTATCCCATGAACTAAAACATTCTAATGAGCTAGAAGCAGAATACACTAATTGTTAATTACAGTTGTTTATATATTATATCAATTCTTCTGTCTTTAGTTTTAGCAAAATGATCAATTATTTTATGAAGAAAATCTGGAGATTTTCGTAAATGTTTAATCATATATTACACACTTACAGATACAATTTATACACGACTGACGATCTGGCGATTTTAGAAATATAACATGCAATCAGTATATTTCACCGATCACGTCCGATTGTTTCCGAATCTCAGAGTATGCATGCCTCCTCTGGTTCAACACTCGGTTATTCGTATTATATCTATGATAAAATTACGAACTTTAAAAATAAGCAAAGCATTTGTTTCAAAATTAAAATATTAATAATATTTAAAAACTCTTCAATGATGTTTTACATATACATATTTATTTTTATTCTTAAATAAGTTTTTTAATCACAATACGCATTATTTTTGTTTTATCAATTTTACTGAATATTTACTATAAATTATTATTTTATTATAAACAAATTAAATCTGTGCATCTCTTTATTTATCATTCATATTATAGAATTTATTTTAAGAATTTTAAGTCATACAAGTACAACACCGTTCGAGATGGCGAGGGGGCTGACAACCGCTGTATACGAGCCCAGTCGCACATGAATTACACGAAATCACTCACGTACATAGCGCTGTCTCACTTGTACAGTCATCTTGTTCCCATTTGTGTTTGGAACGTATCGTTCAGTAGTATACCATACAAGTTTCGTCCGGCGGATGCGTGCCCCCGCTAGTCGAATTTGATGCATATAATATTGTGTTGCACAGCGACGCCGCGCTAATTTCTTTTTAAATTGTTAAATGTTAAGTAGTATGAGATGAAGTTTATATTTTTATAATAATTAATAATAAAAATATATTCATGTGAAATAGAAAAAATATTTTATTTTAATTTGAGGGGGCACTGCCCACTCTGCCACCCTGGACGAGCCGCCACTGGTATAAAAACAGCATTATGAGTATATTTTTATGTTATAATAAAAGTACAAACTTTGTAAATGTAATTTATGAGCTTGTAAAGTTGAATATAGTATGGAATTAGGTTAACTTTATATTCCTGAAACTCAAAAACTAGGATGCAGCATGTGTTATGTTAAATAAATAAATATATCGCTCAAGATTTATTACCCATTACTGGGTGTGGTCTCTTTATTACAGACATCGGTAATGATTACCGTAGAGGGTATTTAAGTGACTTTAGCTGGCGTGGAGAGTGCTCCACAGGTACTACTTTTATTTTGAAAATAATGAAAGTAAAAAATATTATAATTAAAAAATCTGATGTGGACACTACATGACTTCTATGTCCGACTATTACATTATAATCATTTTTTGCTGTAATTTAGACTTATTTCATTTGAATGTGAGATGCATTCTAAGGCAAATTATTTTTGACTTCTCCAAAAAAACTCTTCGGCACTGCCAATTGCAATAGACAATAAAGGTGCACACCTAGATGTTTTAGTATAGTAGTCCTATATACAAAATTTCAACATTCTACGACTAATCATTTTTGAGTTATAAGAGATACATACGTACTGATACGGGTGCAAAATTTTCCAAATTTCCTTGGGGCAAAATTTCTTATAATTACCAACATCAAAACCTACAAGAAAAAAGGAATACTAGAGCAAACACTATAGAATGCTCTAATTCTTGACCCATTAAAACCAGAGCACAATCCAGAGCAGCCAAATCTGCTCCACAATGTGTTCTGGTTTCAGCAGACCTAGAATTAGAGCAAACACTTCCGAGTACTCTAATTCCTGTTCCACTGAAACCAGAGCATAAGCTAGAGCAGCCAAATCTGCTCCAGAATGTGCTCTGCTTTTAGTAGGCCAATAATCAGAGCATTCTGAATACTTGCTCTAATTTTTGACCCACTGAAACTACAGCATAATCTAGATCATTGCTCCAGAATGTGCTCTGGTTTTAGCAGATCAATAATTAGAGCAAACACTTCAGAATGCTCTAATTCTTGACCCACTGAAACCAAAGTACAATCCAGAACAGCCAAATCTGTCCCAGAATGTGCTCTGGTTTCACCAGGCCAAGAATTATAGCACATACTGAATCATGCTCCAATTCCCGGCCGGCTGAACTAGCCAGACCACCAGGTGGTGCGGAGGCCCGAGGGCGCACTATCGCCCCGGCGCCCCGCCGAGCGGGACTGAGTGGTAACGTCTCAGGATCCCCGGTATATCCTGAGACGCGCATTATTACCGGTCATGTGGATTCCTATTGGCTGATATTCAATTTGTAATTGTGGCTGTACTAGTACGAATTTTAAAATCAAAATTTGTATACATAGGTACATTGATGCGAGGAATTCACTGGTGATAATTTTGTGGGTGTAACTCACACCCATTTTAGGGTAGAAGTCTGTTATTTAAAAATAGAAGGGTATACAATTATACAATAAGAACAATTCAAGACTTTCTTAATGATGTAAACATAGTCTTCTTTGGAGAATGAGCCCCGATACCCTTATATAGTCGACGCCCATGAGTACGTACAAACATACATACATATTTCGTTATTACAAAACATCTTTACTTTGAAGAAGTAAGTAAAAATATTAACCTTTATTGTAGTAATCAAAATATACGCATATAGACGGCATTAACTTATAATAATAACTATTTCATCTTTTGACATTACGAAGCTCGCAGACTAAACTTAATTATGGAACACAAAGTTAAAGTTTCAGATTTCCATAAAGAAATGTAGCAACATCAACATGACATTTAGTCAAAGGAGGCGTGTGTGTCTAGCTACGACCTACGTCTCGACCTCTACCCTTCGCAAGCGCTTTCAAAGGGAAACGACTTAACAGGAAATTGATAATTTCAGAATTAATTAAGATGTGTAGCAAATATCACATTCCTTCATTCACAGACAGATTGAAAATTAATTATTTATACTTTAATAAATTCCAGACTTACCTATTACATTTTCATTTCCACAGGTACATTTAACTAATTCATAGTTATTATTATTATTATTACAGTACATATGTAAGTAATATCTTTGTATGTTATTTTTCTGTAACGACAGAACTTATTAATTCTTATGACTAGTTGCACCAGTATTACTTAAATTTTAAGTTTCCCTTAAATCGACAAAATCATATCGGAATAAATTGTCAAACTATTCAACATTGATGTCAAAATTTCAAAAGGTATTTTTAAAGAAAACAAGAAACAATTATAAATACATATTAATATTTAATTTAATCAAAAAAAAAAACTGCTGTGGTCAGCTCATAACCTATCGCCAGTCCTCTTTATACTTTCTATTATAATCAGGATAATTTCATTTTCTTTAATACTTCTTATCTGCCGTTCTTTTATGGTTCTCAGTTTTGCAATATGTACTGCTGACACGGTAAAATGAATTATTAAAATAATTAATACTTACAGTATTAGTACAATTCCTTTTAGATGATTCGTTAATTATTTTTATAACATATTCACTGTCAATTTTAATAATTGTCTCTGTCAAATATAAAACTTTTATTTATTAAATACTTGTGATAGTAAAAAGGGGTAGATAGAAACAAATTTGAATAACAAAATTTTAGTTAATGGCGTATTATTAAATTATTATTTACAAAACTTCTCATATAGGTACCTATTCATAAATAATTAAAATATTTTAGAAAAACACTTAAGATTTTCATGAATTTGTTTTGGTACAAAATGAAATTGATGTCTGATTTACATTACCATAAATTCAATGAACACTCACAAATTGTCATTTTCAATTTGATACTAACTTAACCTATTAATATCAGTTCAATACTTTCTTGTGATTGGCTGGATTTGGAATTTAGAATTTAGAATATAAAAATTGGTTATATTCCAAATCTAAATTTTAAATTTCTAAATTAGTAAATCGTTCACAAACCACCACATTTGTTGTGAATATGTTTATATTTTAAAATCTAAATTCATAAACCAGGCTTTACCGAGTGACGAGAGGTAAAAATATTGAATTAAATTGGAAATAATCAAACTAATTTAAAATTTTTCATAACTAGAAACCATTTGTAAAATGCTCTGAAAATAAAAGCATTGTCATGTGCGGGTTTTGTATTTCGTAAAACATCTTAGAATTTTATTCCATCATTTAAAATCAATTCTTGCAAGTGACGTTGGTGCTTGCTGCAGCCGTTTGAGCAGAAAGAGTCCCTTAAGCCAATAGAAATAAAAAACAGAGCGACGAACGAACAACTCATGGCTACAAATCGGATTCATTGATTTACACTTAACCACACAAATTCCTTCACAACTTTTATTAACTCATTAAATTATCAATTTATCTCATACAAAAAATGACATTATTAATAAAAATCTGAGGTGTCCAACACTATCTCTCGCCACTGTAGTAATGTATTCTATAAAAAAAATATTTTGTACATTAAATATTTAATTTTAAAATTAGTTTGTTCAGAATAAGTAAGTTTATATGAAGTAGCTTTATTGTAAAATTAAAAAAGGTGGAAGAAAAAAATATGCAATAACAAAATAATTATCAAACTACAGATTGAATGTAGTTTACCGATCTGCATAATTACGTTTATATACTAGCATAGCAAATCAGAAAAAATATATAAATAATATTAATTTTACATATCGTTTGTATAAAACAGATGAGTTATTCATATGTTCACAAAATTTTACATGTGATGCCCAATTTGATGTAAGTAAGTTGAAAAGATAAAATAAGTAAATATGAAGTAGCTTTATTGTACAATTAAAAAAGGTGGAAGAAATAAATAAGGAATATATTTGTATGCGTGAATCAAGGTAAGTTCGGTACCGGTTTTAGTAACGCCAAAAATAGCTGTTTTTTTTATAATTATACAAATTTTGTGAAGGAAATTTTAGGTATGAAAGAATTAAAAATATTTTGAACTACAATAAAAACTAATTTTAAAGCTACAAATTGAATATACTGAAAAACTTATAAGGAATATATTACTACAATGGCGGGAGGTAATGTGTTGGACACATCAGAATTTTTATTTATAAAATTCAAAAGAATAAAATGTTTAAAAATCAAGATATGTTTTAAAAGATTTTTCCATTTCACCCATATTGACAAAGCAATTTCGCTGAACATCAAAGTAATAAAATAAGAAATGAACGTGTTGAAGAAGTTCATAAATGCATTGCGAAGTCGAACACTTGTTTAATACTCTGCCCATAAAACCCCAAACAAATTTTGAACAAACGTTGGTGGGTTTGTGTATAATAGAAAAGCAATATTTTAGCGTGAAGTGATATTTGTTTTGCGAGCGTTCTTATCCTTTCAAGTTTCCTATTTTACCGACTCACTTGATATTCCGCTCGTGCCCCAATCCATCCAATATTCCCTACGCCACTGGAATGCAGATCTAAAATTCACCTGCTTTATTCCATTTCACTGTAATTGTACGTTATTAAATCTTTAAACTTCTGCTCGCTAAGATTTCCTCCAGATAAAAATAATACTTGAGTTAATGTTTCATCACGGTTTAATACCCATTATAGGGTGTGCCAATCATTCAATTACATGAAAAAATATGAATAATAACCAATAACAGACATTTCTTTACGTTTTCTTTTTTACCTCCCGTCTATCAATATATAGATAAGGGAGGTATTGTTTTTGGTAAAATTTCTCCAGTGTGAGTTTTCAACATGAGCACGAATTAGGGTCCCTACAATAAGATTTTACTATTTTTACAGTGATGTGTCATCACTGATGTCTGTATGTTTGTGTGTGCTTGTGTGTGTGTGTGTGTCTGTGACGATTTTTCGTCCACGATAACTCCAATACGATACAAGTAAAAAATATAATATTTGGTACTTAAGAGTTATATTCAAATTTCAAATATGATGAACTGATTAGATTATGACTACAATTGGTTAAGCAGAAGTAGTACTTTACATGAAGCATAAAACCGTTGTTTCTTAAAAACGCCTTTTCCTCTTTTTCGCTAATTACGTTATTATTAAACATAAAGGTAATTTAATTTTCTACCTACGTGCATGATTAAACTTTATATATAACTTCTGGCTAAACAGAAAAAAAATTAATTATATTAACTTGACACATCGTTCAAGCTGAGGAATTTCTATAAAACGGATTAGTCATTCATACGTTTACAAAATTATATAAATTATATGCTGTTGTCAAATTTGACGTTAATAATTTTCAAATATAAAATAAGTAAATATGTTTTTTATTGTAAAACACAAAAAGGTGGAAGAAATATACAAGGAATAGATTTTAGCTCGGATTTTAGTTACCCCCAAAAATAACAGTTTTCTTTTAATTCTGACACATTAGAAATTTGATGCAAGGAAATTTCAGGTATGAATTGAATTAAAAATATTCTGAACAACAGTTAATATATTCATTTTAAAATATAAATATTAGATCCGTAATTTTTTTTGTTATAATAATAGTACATTATACACCAAGGTCGAGAAGACTTCATTACTGACCTAGCGGCAAGTTGTTTTCTCGAAGTGCGAAGCAATCAAGGGACATAAGGGGTCAATAATGGTATTCGTGTTGTTAGTTCTTAATATACTATTGTGACTGAAAAAAGTATGACATTGTTATTTTGTGAGGGTGATATTACGTCATAGATATCACAGGAAAACTCCTCTTTTTAAAAAAAAACATATGTAAACTATTATATTTAAAATATTATTTTATATTTATATTTCTCTGAATGGTTAATTTAGTACTAGATCATAAATAGCTAATTATATTTTTGAAAATGTGTTTTTTGTTGTGTTGGCAAAGTAAAGGTTGGTTTACACGGTGTGTTAGTCGTCACCTCGAGCAAGCCTGACGCAATTTGAGATTAACTAGTGTGAAATTGGCTTTACACAAGTTTTATTTGATGCAAATTACAACATAATGTGTTTGTAATATAATATTGTAGTTGAGTTCCCTGCTACACCCATTAACGTTTTTATTTCACTATCAACGCGGGATACTATTTTTGTGCTACACTACTTCATTAACCCAAAGCGAAAATAAAAAATCTAACCATAATAATCTTTTACCATAATAACTCACTTCTTTTATTATTTTAAATATTTAATTAAAAATTATAATACGTAAATAGATTCATAAAGATTTGTAAAGTTAAAAATGGAGTAGTTTGATTGCTTCATGGATGGATAACCTTTTATAATAATTTAATTATGAATTTATAACACTTTTAAAATGAAATGGGGCAAAATGTATGTTGCCACATGTACTAGAATATATGCATATAGTACTGATCACTTTGAAAATATAACTACTTGCCTACAAATATTTATTTGTTTTAAGATATTAATGAAATTTGGCAAAGAGTTCCTACCAACCATGACAAATATGGAAAAAATAATAAAAAAAATAGCAGTCAGTCTTAGTTGATCTTGAAATCGCTGTTTATTTATTTTTAAAGCTATTAATACAAAAGGTGTGCACACACATGCACTTAACCTAACCTAATCTAACCTAACCCAAACCCAAAATAACCTAACCTAATCAAACCAGAACTATAACCTAACCTAATGTTATCTAATTTAAATCAAATTAACTAAATCTATCTTAACCTAACTTAAACTAATCAAACCTAGTCTAATCAGATTAGGTTAGGTTGAGATAGGTTAGGTTAAGTTGGGTTAACTAACTTAGAACAAATAAACTTAATTTAACTTAACCCAACTTAACCTTATCTAACTTAGTCTAATCAGATTAGGTTAGGTTCAGATAGGTTAGGTTAAGTTGGTTTAGGTTTGTTTAGATTAAGTTAGGTTGGGCTAGGTTTAAGTTAAGATTAAATTAGGTTAGATTTGATTAACCCAACTTAACCTAACTTGATCTAACCTAACATACACTATCAATCTAATCAGATTAGAGTAAAAATATTGGAGTAATATTTATATTTTTGTTAAATATTGATGTCTTTTAAATTTATATCTGGAATACTCATAACAAATATTATTATTATATATAGTAAAATACATCATCTTATATATGGCAAAGTATTCCTAGAAGAAACAGGACTTAATGTACCTAAGATACTAGTTTCGTAACAAGATTTACTTGCATAATGTTGAAAATTATCAGTCACTACAAGAGACCTACAGCATATAATTAGTTATTAAAACAATCAAGTAAAAAAAATACAGACCGAATACCACCCTTTATATGTTTAAATATTTAAATATAGGACTTTATATAAAATGATATACACCTGGAATATATGTTACCACATGAATTAGAAAACATGCATGTAATGCTGGTCACATTAAAAATAACTAGAATGACACATATCATTTATTTTGCATTGGTACTAACAATGCGGTCCTGTTTATTCTTTTAAGGAAAATAAAGTGGTAACCTGAGTTGTGCGGGAGAATAATCTGCAGTTCCCTTTCCCGACCGTCCCTCCCGAAGGAACAGAAGGGGTAACTTCCCCTAACGCGTGCGCAAACCCATGTGTCATATTTTATATCCCAAACTGACAGATTTTATTTCACAAATAATGTTCGGAAATAAATAGAGATTTGAAATGGCATAAAGAGAGAATATGGACGGTATTGATTGGAAATTTATTATCAGAAAACTTACTTTACAGAAAATAACTCGCCTGTTATTTTATTTCTTTTCCTTACTTTTATTTTCATACAATATTGTTTTATTTATTAAATAAAACCTTTCAAGCTACTGTTGTTTTAGCTAGGTAATTTGTAGGTATATTGTTACTAAATGGTTTTTAACATTTGTTTATTATTTGTCTTCTACCACTAAACTTAATTAAATATTTTCCCAAGTGAATCTTAACTGACTTTAGATATTTCAATATTAATGTATTTTATCAGTAACCCAGCAAAATTAGATTTATGGAAGTGAATTTTAGAAAACTGTAAGAGTCTTTACTTTTATTTCTCAATTTCTTACAGTTCTATAATTTTTATCATTTTCAAACGAAATAAAATGGTTTTGTCCTTTAAATTGGAAAATGAAGCCTGTTATTGTTAAGAATTAACTTTTACACCCGATGTGCTTGCAATATTATTGATAGCAGGATTAGTCTGATTTAAATTATTTGATTTTTTTAATAAAAATCCTTAATTTTTATCAAAGTTAAAAAGAATTGCAAATTATAATGAAAATATATTTATTTGCTATAAAATTCTTAATAAAAACCAAAATAAAATATCTTACATAAAAAGTCCCAAATAAATACGGCCTATATGATATCATTTTAATAAGCATTTTTTTTTAGAAAATAAATTATTTGTGCGTTATGTGTTTGTACGCTCGATTTTATTAAATCTCGGACTGTAAAATACAATTTACCTCACTTATAATGTAAAATCTATTACCCATTGTAAATGAAATAACTATTAATTATGCTCATATTATTGGAGATATTAAACTGTTAAGAAAAGCAAAACTTTATCTATATTTTTGTTATAATTGAATGTATGATGTGGTAATATTTGGTAGGGGCTTGTGTTTCCGGCTTGTCAGAGCCCCCGGATCGAAGTGGGATGACAGGAGGCTTAGTGCAGGTAACCGACCTGGGTTTCACGGAGACGGCCTTGGAAAGGACAACGACCGAATTAGAAAGATATGTGTTAGTGGGATACCGTGGAAACACCAAAATAGCATACCTGGCGATAGCTAAATACAGATAACTTATTGAATATTTACTTAGTTCATAATAACAATAACAAAATATGTATACAAAAAAAATGTCGCAGATTCAAAAAGAAAATTTTAAAGATTCATAATAATTTTACGGGAATTTTAGTAGCACCATCACTTAGTATAATTATTTTCAATTTAAAAATAAATTGGTTCAATTCTAGTATTGTCCCTCCTTCGGTTCAGTTTTGAATAACTTAGATTTAAATTTTTTCACTACTAGCCTAGAACCGCACTATTATTACCTTTATTTGACATGAGAAATGGTTTTTCATTACCACTTACTTGGTAACCATAGTCACCTAGATCAATAATAAATTATTATTAACCATGGTCCATAATGAAAACTGTCAATTTTTAAAGAAACTCAACTCTCCAAATCTAAATATTGTTTGAATCATTCAAGAAAAGTGTAAAAGATTCACAATTTATATATTCCGTTTAAATTAAATAAGAAAATCAAATAAAACAAAATTTAAAATCAAAAGTGAGGTTGACAAACTGAAACGCCAAATATAAAAACAAAGACAGCCTACTTTATTTTTGTGATTATTAAGAAATAAGTTTATATTCATGAGAAAAGGTTTGTTATTATCTATATATTTTTTTAGTAGAATAGGAATTGAAATTCTAGTAGAGAAAAAAATAACATATAACCCACGGTTGAGAAGAGCTTTATTGGCCAGCGCCTTATGTCCCTCGATTGCTTCGCACCTCGGGACACAACTTAACGCTATGTCAATAATGATAGTCTTCTCAACCTTAGTGTGTAATATACTACTACACACTTAAATTTTAATTACAAATAAAGACTACAATTAGTATCCGACCGAAACACGATTTTCAGCTGAAACCGAAACCGTAACCGAATATTCAGCTCCTCTTTTAGTTTTCTTACCTTTAATTTATTAGAAAATCACATTATTTTTGTACAGATAATGGCTCGTATTCCGACCTCACCTTTATAATAAAATCTGATTTTACATTATAATCTTATGAGACCAAACGTTGCTTTTAACAAAAGCACCCAAAAGTGAGATCAGAATATGGGTCACTATTACTAAAAAAGTTAAGATTTTAGTTATCTCTCACCACCTCACAAATGTCGCAAATAATTACAATCAAATAAGAATTTGTATGATTGTTTATTATCCATTGTTGGGGCACTAGAAGAGGTATTCTAGCTGATGTGGAGACTGCATCGCAAGGACCAAGTAGTTGATAATATATTTGACTTTGAAATTCGAACTTCAGTATCATAGTACTAATTACATTGTCTGATTTTTTTGTATAAAATAATCTTCAAAGAAACAAGAAACTCTTGTAAAATAGATAATTGATTAAAATGTTTTTGAATATGATCCATCACATTATAATATAAACTATAACTCACAAAGTTATACAATTAATTTTCCAAAACAAATTTCCTGAAAACTGCAAAGAAAACAAAAGAAAAACTCTAACAGCTCCATTACAAATTTTCAACAATTTATATCCTGAGCAGCGTATAAGAGAGTAGAGTGAGAGAGATTTATACAGTGCCTGGCGGCCAGACAAGGACGGCACTATCGCAAATCTCTCTGAAGTTGGCTACAGAGGCTGGGATCGACCTTGTCCAGGTCACAACTTGACGCGAGCGGCACAACACGAGCGTCGCCGTAATTACCCGATTGGTTTCGATCTAGTGCTTCTTAACATGTATTGCTTGCTTAAACTGTTCTTTGTTGTGTGATTGGCAGATTTTTTTTACGTCGATGCTCTCTTGATATGAAGAGATATAATCTTACAATATATTGATCAGTAAACTTTGAAATGTTTATAAAATATATTCATGTTTACTTCTTTTACAAATGCAATTATGTTTTTGTCATACGTTATTTACGACATAAGTGATGAAATTAAATATATATGGTGCTGACAATGACAAAATAAAAATATATCTTTTTATTTAATATTCATTTATAATTTTTTTTTCTACGAAGACTATGGAAAGTGACACTTTTCTTACACTATATAAAGCTTCAAAGTTGCATATTTCCTACAATCACGGGTGAAAATGTGAGAAATCATTTTTCACAATATTTGTCAACACTGCGCATGTGCAGTGTGGGAAATATCATTTCTTACAGTAATTGCCAACACTGCGCATGCATGATGGTACTCTTTGTGAGGATACCTGCCATATTGTTCTTTATGTCGAATAGCTTTATTCTGTAATGTTTAGCAATGTAGTCGTAGAAAAAGTATAGTGTGCCACTCGTGCAGAATCACCTATTTCCCACCTTGTGTGACTCTAGCACTCGACTTTGTCTCGTGCCGAAATTTTCACGCTGTTTGGGAAATAGACTACTTTCTGTACTTGTTGCACAATATATTATCATTATAAGAAATAGAAAAATTTGATTTTTATATTATATGATACTAGATAAAGAGCGAAAAAGACAATCTACCTGTCTTCTTCCACGATCCTACTATGCTGACGTCATATATCCCTCCTCCAAAACATTGCTAATAACTATATTATTACAAACTAATTTTTTGATTTTATTTTTGTATCGAGAAGTTATAGTGGTAAAATAAAGTATATAATTGAGAAATCATTTTTATTCAAATATTTGTTTGTTATTTTACGTTATGTAGTTGTTTCATATCGTTATATTTTGTTTATTTTCGTATAGCGTCCTAAAAATTATTGCTGATATTACTTAATTAAATCCTTTTTTTCGAAATAGTCGTTGCTTGTATATCATGACTCGTCGAATATTCTTGTCTTTTTCATTCATGTTACTGACGTCACGAAACAGAAAAAAAATATTAATTTAAATCCTAGGAATTTTTAAAACAAAAACAGAAAGTTTTTTTTTTATATTAAAGTTTATTTTTTTATATTATATAAACAAAATAAATAAATGCATATATCCATTCCAATTTGAAAAACTATATATCTCTTAAAAACCATAAAAATTAAAACCTACTAATTTAAAAATAATTTCACGATTTCCAAACGCAATTAAGGAATTAAGTAAAATAATAATGTATACAACTTAAGGAAATGAAACTCACCAACAACTCGTAATGGGGGAATTAAAAGGAAGTTGGCAACTCACCTGAAACAAAAGAAAATTATTGTAATAAAAAACAAACACCAAAAAGGAATCGTTACACATGAATGACGATTGTTTTTCTTGAAATAAATTAAATCAATACATGGTAACTACATTTATAAATGTCAGACAACTGGTTTGGTAGAACAGTTCCTTGTGAACTGCTGTTTATAATTTATATTTCGCCTTATAAGTCAATAAAGTGCAATTTTTAATTTGATATTTTTATATTTTGTTGTTTCTACACAACAATATTTAATATTAATAGAACTTTTTGTTATTACAAACTAAAGTCGGTTTTCTTGAGTTGATCCTCTTATCAATCGTAACCATGTGATTCAAATCGTTGGGAAGGAAGGGGCATTGATAGTTATATAAGCAGGGAATGAAGTACATTATAACTTTCGAGGAGGTATGAACTGAGGCGGAATTTGCGGAGCCGAAATTTATGTTACCGTATGAGAATAATTGTATTAAGTACCTTATATTCCGACTCCAAGTCGCTTATTATAGATTTCACGTCAGCAACTATAATTCACTTTAAACAATGTTAAAGTATTTGTTAAATAGGGGCCACTACCACTAGACAACCAAATATCTATGAAATTCATATGATTTAAAAAAAAAAGTTTATTTAAAAGATTTACGAAAATTGGGGAAAAAGCATATGGGAAATGTTACCAAGTGGCAATACTTTCAAGAACTATTAAATTTGTTTAACTTCGTCGGTAAAACGACTTAACTGGTATATAATTTTGAAATTATAACGCAGATAATTTTTGCATTAATGAGTGATTTTTTATTAAATTTACCTCAAAATATATTACGGTCAAACCGGAAGTCACTATACTGATAAAAGTAAAATAACGATAGTTTGTCGCTATATGTAGTATCATATCATTATAAACGAATTTGACTGTAGTTTTTTATTGTTCTTTAAAATTTATTTATTCTTTATAATACCTACGTTTTTTTAAAATAATAAATGCTATTTTATGAAACATCTTTTTGAAATTATACCTTTAAAAAATAAATAAAAAAAACTGATTTAAATAAAAAATATATATTTTCTTATTTTTTTTTTTTTAAATCTGATTTTCATTTATTTTTTAATAATATTTTTAATAACATAATTTTTGTAATGTGAAATTTGACCCGATTAGAAATTAAATATTTAGTTTTAAAATATAATTCCTGCTATAATATATTTGCATCTCATTTGATTATTATTAGAAGTATAAGTCCCGGGAGTAATAAAAGAAAAAGAAGGCAGCGAGCAAAGCCTCTGTCGAGTCTGAAGTCAGGACCGGAGCAGGAGGGGAGGGGAACTCGCGCATAAATTAATTACAAGCTAAAACGAACTTTAATTAAGACAAGTACACTCGTATTTGTAAGGCAACCGGTACGGGAAACTGTTTAAATAATACTTTAATTGAAACTGATTATTCTTTGCGAATGTACCATCTACTATTAATCAAAGTTTTGAATAGGGTTTTAGAGAGAATAATTTTTAAAGAAATTTTCATTGGTATTTAATTTTTCGCGTCTCATTTCACCTAAATATAATTTACTTCCTTACCACTATAAAGGCCTAAAAATTGTACAAGATCTTGCCCCATTTTTGGTACAATTTAAAGAATATAAATCTGAACTGTAAAGTGAGCTAATTTTACAAAAACTTTAACGTTATTTCAAGTTAATTGCAGCTTCACGAAAAATATAATAAATTAACAACTTTTAAATTTCATCTTTCAACTCTTATAGGGTAATAGTGCCAATGATTGCATTTAATTATTATGATTTCGTTACATACAATTTACAAAAATATATAGTGCATTCTAAATTAATATAATGACATACAACATAATATTTGTTGCCCTAAGAGAATAATAAGTTACCACAATGTATCAATTAGGGCAAATACATGATATTATTGATTTAATTCAATATGAATATATTATTCGTAATTATACACATAATACGGATATTGGATAAATGAAACTAACATGCAGACTATATTGTAATATTCAATTTTGTATGCTGAATATATTTCCAATATTTTCTATTCATAACATGGAATTATTTAAATTTCTTCCACTTATTTCAATGTTTTTCCAATATATATGTAAAATTATTTATTTTTTTGAAATAAATTTATATTATTTTATAGTACGAGTAAAATACAACCAATTCATAAAAATACGAATTAAGTCAAAAAAGAGGTATTGAGGTCTTATACGATTTTTCATACTTAGTTTTAATCAATAGTATAAATGAATATTAGACCCGTATTTTTTATTTTTTCCAAATTGACTCTTAATAATAAAACGATATTACATAATATAAAATGTAAATAATAAAGAATTTCATCATATAGAGCAACAAATTAGACATTGTAGGTTCTATTTAAATAAAAAAAATATATTTTAGAACAAATGTCACCAAATTTTTTGAATAAAACAAGTGAATTGTTTATATATCCGTGTGAACCGAAAATGTTTCTGACATAAAAATCTATAGTATATAAAATTTTAAGTAGTAATAATATTTCTTTAATAAATTAAAAGTATCATCGACGCAAAAAAAAGTGAATCACACACCCAGAAACTCTTTTGCGAAATCTCGCATTATTTGACAAAATAAGCCTGCTCTCGCAAAAGTTTAGTTTCTGGACTAGTGATAAAAATAACTATTTCAAGCACGTTAACTAATGGAGCCACCGCTACCAGTATTTACACTAACCATTAAGTATTAATTTTAAACTGACGAAATTAATAGATGTGTTTAATACCATCATTAGCATTTGCTCCATAACAATTTAAGGTTAAGTCAGGTTAGGAAAGCAGTGATTACGCGTCGTGACCGCCATCTAGTATGATTATGAAGTACTAACAAGTGCAGTATTTCGTCGTTTTGCAGCGTTACTGTGTTACGGCTAAACAGCAAATTAACAAATTACTGTGACCCACTTCCCTAAATGGAGGCAAAACAATCATTATCTCCAGACGAATGCATCTATTTCCTACACAAATTATTATCGGCTTATCGGAGGACTGTTTATTATAAATAAACACAAATCAATTCCATGCATGTAGTGTAAATAAATATATCTCTCACAGCTTATCACCCATAGCTGGGTGTGCAAACTTTATTACTGATATCACTATAACAGTATCAGTAATGATATAAAGTAAAAAGTAGCATTCTTTTTGTCATTAGTCTCATCTCACTTCAGTTTAAAATAAAGTAAGGTAGGCTGAGATTTTTTAATAATATAATTATAGAGGTTGTATGTTTTAAAAAGCTAGAAAAACAAAAGATTTTTTGATTTTTTTTTTTCAAAGCACACTTGACCGAAATCAGACAATCCAGAGCAGACAAATTTGCTCCAGAATGTGGTCTGGTTTCAGCAGACGTAAAATTAGAGTAAATATTTCTGAGTGGTCTACTTCTTAACCCACTGAAACCAGAGAACAATTCAGAATACAAACTAAAAACTATAAATTGAAACAAGTTATAAATAAGAAAGTATATTTGCCAAAATCAGTTTTTTGCTCATATCTAGTGACCTATGTAGTTTTTCGGGAAAACAAACACATGATTGAAATGGTCTATTAATGTGGCAACTTTGCCCCAATTTAACAGATTTCGTATCTTTTACTGTTTTAGAGATGCCAATTATTAGCCTCTTAAAACAGACACCCTGTATAATGATTACAAGATTTTTGACTGGTGTAAAAAAATTTAAATTTGGGAAGGCCTTACTTCGTCTCCGACCGGTTTCTATCCCTTAAAGATCATTAAATGACCGTCATTTTCAAGTAGTGAAAGTAAGATGTAAATAAAATTGTGTTGAAATATAAAACTTGTAGATCATAGATAAAATCATACAGTCTATTAATAAAATGGTGTTCACAATAATCCAATCGAAAATTAGTATAAAAACTCATGCGACAGGTTAAAAAATATTTTTTGTTTTTAATTTAAAAATTGTTAAAAATTAACAGTCAATAACCAATAAATAACTTTATATTTTCGAATAAATGATAAATACAAAGAAGTATTGTTTGAAAAATGATTGGAAACCCTCTGTAGCTGTAGGCTGTAGGTAGACAATAACACCACTAAAATGCAAGTAAATCTTATCACAAAACAAGTGCAACTAAAAATGTTGTGCCGTAGTAGATAATTGCGTTATAAGTATTATAAAGTATTAGTAAGTTAAACGGAAATTATACATTATTGCAATTTTATTATTAATACTGACCAAAAAAAATATATTTAATTTTTTATTTGACCAAAACTAAAAAAAAAATAATTACTATTTATTTATTAAATGTAAAACATAAATTTAAATAGTAGCCAGCTTTAAAAACAAGCGATATGTGTAAAATGATCAGTGTTTTGTTTCTCAGAGCTTTAGTAAACTGTCACATCCAAAAACCGCTATCAAATATGTCAAAATAAAATCTAATTAAATCCATTAAGAGCTTAGCCCAGCCACAAATCCAATTTATCATCAATCAATGATAATGAAGAAAAAATCGATTCTCATAATAATTGAATTAGTTGGAAACATCATCAGCTTCGACACAGATACATATTAAAGCCGCTCTAAAACCAGTCCGCGACGCAAGGCCGTCGGGTGTAATTTCCAGATTATCCCGCACAAAAACAAAACATCGCACGCCGCACAGGCTTCATTTATTTTATTCATTAACCTCTTGTTTTACTTACACCTAAGTGTCATTCGTTTGTCACTTAATGGAAGTTCACACTGCAGCTAAAACTGTATTAAATAAGGAGGGGGGGGGGGTAAATCACCCCCTCTCCCAATATTAAAACAATTCAAGTTACAATCAATGTTTTGTAACGTTTATTTATTTGGATGAAGTGTAAAAATAATTGAAACACGAATATTTATATTTGTAACACAGTTTAATAAACGAATAACAAACTATAAAAAAATAATAAAAATTAGTAATACTATGAATAAACAAATATAAATACTAATTTAATAATTATTAATAAAGACTTAAACATTAAGATCTCTTATTTAAATACTTAATACTACGCAATATTTATTTACACGATATTTATATCACTAGCTATTTATTTATATCACCAACCATTTACTTCTTTCTACTTTGCAAGTCGTTGACATGCACGGACCGACACTGCAACCCTTGTTTCATACTTGCAGGCAACTAATCTCGAACATTTCTGAGCCTTCCGGATTCTATCGATTGATTCATTTGACCTTTAGCGAGACTACCTGACCAGACATGTCAGCCGCGATAATGTTTGTTACAGTACCAATGGACCAGGGATGCATAAAAATCAGATTAGAAAAAAAAAACGAAAAAAATGGAGAAATTTTTTTTTAAGAATGGGTAATATAATTTTAAAAACGTGTTTCAAAAAATAGCACATAATATGAAAAAGAAAACATATTGTAAAGAATACATAAAAAAAAACACTTATGACGACAAAATGGTTATAACGTCAAAATTGTGTACACTTATTTGAGAGCCCACATAGGCTAACATTGTACTTTAATCGGTTATAGCGACTTCTGGATATAGCGACGAAATTTTCTTCGTAAATTTTAAAGTAAATTTAACAAAAAATCACAAATTAGTACAAAATATTTCTGCGTTATAAATATAAAATAATATAATAGTAAAGTCGTTTTACTGACGAAGTTATATATTTGTTCAAAATTTACTTTATTTTATATTTTTTTGTTTACTTGTTATTTCAATTAGGTATATTTCATGCAAACAAATTTATACTTATACATTAAAAAAATAATTACACAAAACTTTTTCTGTGACTTTTAGGTTAGTTTTCTTTGACGTTTAACTTTACATTTGACCTTGGTATCATCTGTGTATGTGTTTGTATCGCATCTTTTTATGAAAAAAAAAATATAATATCGTCTGTTAGTGTGACCCATTTATAGTATTAAAAAAACATTTTTAAATATGAGCATAAAAATGTTTGCACCTCCAAACTTTTCATTTTCCCCCGGAAAAATCATCCTAAATTCACCACTAACTAAAAGATAAAATTAATAACAAAAATTTCCAATGATGCAAAGCCGTGATTTGAGGTTGAATTGAAGTTTTGTTAATTTGAATTTTAGATTGGTGAAGTTGGCAGATAAGTTGGGGAACTTGGAAACAACAACATAACTAAATGCGGTATATTCGCCATTATTGTGTTCACTTAAGTCTGCGTTAATTACCGCTAACTTACCGGTAACATACGCTACCCAAACCCGAATTATTACCCCATTTCAATTACTCTCTGCGTCTGCACTGCGTTCCACATACAAACATCTTACTGGAATTACATTCAGCACAACATGTGAACTTATTTAAGTACTCGTCGTACCTTTAAATCTAGACGCAAGCAATGATGAGTGTGGTTAATATTTGGATGGATAAAAATATATACGAATTAAAAAAATGTAGATAAATGTACGCCAAAATATATGTTGCCACATGTACTAGAATACAGGCCTGTAATGTTGGTCATTTTTAAAATAATACTAAAATAATTTCATGTAAACCCATGCATAATATGCATGGATACAACTAAGATATCCTTTGCCATTGGAGTAATTAAAATAATCTTTACTAAATTAGAAATGGCGTCAAAATATATATAAAAAAAAATATTTTATACTGTGTCGTATTTCCATTTTTACAATTGTAATTTGAGTTCGGTAAATGATGCTTTACGGTATTGTTATTCTTTAGGATACTGTATATATAAATTTCATAAATTTTTACTTATACGTCTTTTAAAAGATTTTAAAATACTTGTAAATTTTTATATTTTGTTTGTAGTACTAAATTTAAATTCTTTAAATCTGACCTTATTTCAATAAAATTCTGTTGAAAGTTTGTAATTGACATGTCATAAGTGACAAATGACAGCGTTTTTCAGGTTTTTCTTCTTAAATTTTTCAATAACAACTAAGATTTTATTTTGCTCTTTTAATAATTTTTATAGTAACAAAATCAGATCTGTAAATCTATAATTAAGGAACAATCAACAAAAATAAATGCGTTTTTGTCAGTTTTTTACAGATTTACAGATCAGTAAGACTTACAGATTTGTCAATGGGTCGATTCTGTTCACAGTTATAAGACCTGTAAGCAAGTAACAATTGTGTTTACATCTGTAACTTACAGAAAATCTGTAAATCCTTACAGATCTGTAACCGTAAGCTTGTAGATATGATTTCTTGTCAAAAATAAAACAACAAAAAGGTTAATTTTATTGGAATTTTTATATTAATATAATAATTTTGTAAGTTTATGACAAAAATTAAGAATGAATTATGACATCCGAAATTATTTCGCAGAAATCTGACAGATACTTCAAACCAGAGATGAAAGAATTCATAACATTATAGCGATATTCTTCAGATAGCTACTACTAGAATTACAAAAGAGAGCAGGACACTTTGAACAATTACTTTAGAAGTTAACTTTGTGTTAAAAATAAATAAATAAAATAAAGTGTATTGCTAATTTAATATACCTCATAAATCCTTACAATTAAGCTAAGATTAGCAAGTAGATAGTAACCCTGTATGTATTTATAAATATATTATTTTTGAATTATTCCGAATTTATTTAAAAATATATTGGTGCTCCCCTTTGGAGTTAAGTTCCCCCCATTTATAGCGCGGGCGCCTCCCAGAGGACTCTGTCTGTCTCTGTCGCACCCGCGGTGTCGGAAAGCGATTTCTCTCGCCCATTTACAAGTCAGTGTGATAGAATCTTATTCTTTATTTCCATACGGTTTTTGTAGTTTTTCTATGTACGTATAACTCGCACTGTACAGAAGTATCACCGAAACAAAGCATTCTGATGGCGCTTACATATATTTCTGTCAGATAATGCTTTACTCGGGGGAGTCTGGACTATTTCTCCTCACGAATATTTTAGTAATGAATAAAAAAGATATACTATTTAATAACTTTTTGAGTCGGTCCTTAAAAATAGTACAAATTATAAATTTGCAAGTTAAAATATATAAGGTATAATTTTATTTAATATTATGATTTTTTTTTTCTAATTTGAGGACACAAGAAGATTTCCAAATATTTATCTGAGTAAATCATAACTTCACGTTATTTTTTTAGCCAAAAGTTCATGAATTCGTGTTATTAATGTCACAAGCTTAAATATACAATTTCATTAGATCTGTTCAGCTGAATTTCACTGTATAAGTGAACACAAACTATAATAATTTATTATTAATCTAGACCAATAATGCAAACTTTTACTTTTCAAAAAACTCAAATTTTCAAATGCAAATATATTTGAGTCATTAAACTCAAGAATATTGTAAACTATGGATTCACAATTTAAATTTGCAGTTTAATTTAAATAACAAATCAAAGACTCAAATTGAGGTTAACAAACTAAATGTTAGATATTAAAAACAATGACAGCTTATTTTTGAATATTAAGAAACAAGTAAATATTCATGATAAAATGTTTGCTATTATCAATATAAAAATATTTAAGTAGTAGATCTAATTGATCAGCGCCATATATCCATCGGTTGCTTCGCACCTTGGTATACAATCTAGGCATTACATCAATATTCAATAATGATAATATTCTCAACCTTAGTGTAAAATAGAAATAAATCACTTAATATAAAACAGATTGAAATCACATTAATTAAAAAAAAAATATTGATTGCAAATCACTAGTTCTGCAATTCGTATTTAACATACCAGATTTAAGAAAATTGGGGGGAAAGAGCCTGTGGGTAATGTTACCATGTGGCAATTCTTTCAAGCACTACTAAATCTAAAAACTTGGAAAACACATCATATTTTATACTCGCAACAAAAAATAATATTTTTTTGAACAGAATAAAATCTTTACCAACAATTTTCCTTATAAAAATGACCACAGTTTTGTTATTGTATATTTATACTTATTCAATATTAACTTGTCATAATTACAATAATGATATAAAATAATTTTTCTAAAAGAAACAAAAGTTTTAATTGGAATGATCGGAGTCGACATTGATTACAAACATTCACTTGTCTTTTCACTCGAATCAAATCATCTTAAAAAGCTTTGGGAGTGGGGGGAGGCCAGCCAATAACATCCCCGGAATTGGCAATCCGGAGACAAGGACGGCGCGAGCAGACAGCGCGGCAGAGAGAGACGGAAGCAGGAGAATTGTTTTACATAATATCGATCTGTGGACCGTGGATTGGATAACCGCCCTACCAAACTGTTATTTACTTTTTTAAATGGACTGGCGGTACAACAATACTTCGGCTTGTAAATCACTTCATAAACGAATTCATGCGTTCGAGAATCGAAAATTAATATTTCTTCATTTCCACAAACAATTGAAAGTTGCAAACAAATGACATATCAAAAAACAAATGATAATCGAATAATATATTATATTGCGACATCTGCAACTAAGCTTTCTCTTTTACAATAATGAAATTGAAAATATTGTTGCATAAAAATTTCACGACTTTTGTTTCTTTCACAAAGATATTAAAATATTGTATTTAATATTTCATCTCATTAAAAAATATTGTACATTTTAGGATGTGTCAGTAAAAATACACATTTCTAATTTAAAATTTAAAACTGTTTACAGCTACAAGTTATTTCCAATCATAATTGAATATGAAAAATTACAATTTTTAGTTTTTTCTCTCTCAAATTTTTCATATACAACCGAAATAATCCAAAAATACCCATTTTTGGGTCCAAAATTTTGGTTTTTGAAAATAGTCCAAATCGATAGAGATCGTTGCGCTGATTTCAAATTTACAAACAGAATTTAAATATCTCTTTTCGTTCCTGAAATTTTTGCTCTCAAAGTTGCACCTTGAAAAAGTGTGTTTTTTGGGTATATCCCAAAAATGGGTAGAGATGCAATGTAAACGATTATACCAGTCGATTCTACGGACAAAGTTACATAAAGAAATGTTTTCAGTGCATATACGTTCTTTGGAAGGATTTGGTGAAAAATGAAAAAAACGAAAAATCTCAAATTTCAGTTTTTCGCTCGGAAACTTTTTTTCTCCAATATTTTTTATTTTTCGGACTTAAGTAAATATCGATGCGCTGATTCCAAATTTTTAAACAGAATTCAATTATCTCTTAACGTTCTCGAGATATTTGCGTTCAAAGTTAGACCTGAAAAATGAGGTTTTTCAGGAATAACACTGAAATAGGTCGAGATACGATCTCGACGACCTCACCAATCGATTCTACGGGCAAAATTACGTAAGTGTACCAATTTTCAGATTAATATTTCAATGGATACAATTTTTAGAAAGGAAAAACTGAAAATGGCCGAAATCGAAAAAAATCGTAAGGGGTCCATCAGGCTTTTTTTTCGATTTTCGCTGATTTTCGATTTTTCGCTCTAAAAATTGTATCCGATAAAATAAAAATCTGAAAATTGGTACACTTATGTAATTTTTCCCGTAGAATCGATTGGTGAAGTCGCCGAAGTCGTACCTCCACCCATTACAGGATTATTCCTGAAAAACGTCTTTTTTCAGGACTAACTTTGAACGCAAATATCTCAAGAACGGTAAGAGATAATTGAATTCTGTTTGAAAATTTAGAATCAGCGCATCGGTATTTACTTAACTCTAAAAAATAAAAAATATTGGAGAAAAAAAGTTCCCGAGCGAAAAACTGAAATTCCGGTTTTTTCGTTTTTCTCATTTTTCACTAAATCGTTCCAAAGAAGGTATATACGGAGAAAACATTTCTTTATGTAACTTTGCCCGTAGAATCGACTGGTGTTATCGTTGAGATTGTACCTCTACCCATTTTAGAGATATACCCAAAAAACCCACTTTTTTGAGGTGCAACTTTGAGAGCAAATATCTCAGGAGCGAAGAGAGATAATTAAATTCTGTTTCCAAATTTGAAATCAGCGCATAGAGATCTAACAATAGAGATTATTTCCAAAAACTAAAATTTTTGACCCAAAAATTGGGTATTTTTTGGATTATTTCGGCTGTATATCAAAAATTTTAGAGAGAAGATCTAAAAATTGTAACTTTTCATAATTTGTAGGTGTTAACATATTTTTACATATACCTATATACATATATATTATACAGAAAGTATATAAAAATGTAAAATATACGACCCATTTAAATATTTTTATATTTCATTTTATTAATACACCTTATCAACAATTTATTGTAATTGTAAAATAAATAAAACCTTATCGTCTTCTTTATAGATAATAAATTTTGTTTAAGTATCACTTAAGCAATTTGTAAAAGGATATAACAATTTATATTTAACTCATGTCCTCTCTAAGTTAATTACTTTTGAATAATTATCTTGTACACAGTATTTCCTAATTCGTTATTTCGTATAAAATATAACGTATATTCATGTAAATATTTGCTTTATATATCATACGATTTTTTAAATGTATAGTATTCGATATTAAATGATGTATACGATAATTATTAAATTATTTCATATGAGCAGATAACAAAATTAAATGTATATCAATATATTATTTGTAAAGCGTAGAAAAAATATTAATAAATACAAAAAAAAAATTACCCTACTATACTTCTTTTTTAGTAACATAATCGTTTATATTTAAGAGCAGAATTAACAATTGTCAAGGTTTGTATGATAATAATTTTATGATACATGGAAATGAGAATTCTTAAAATAAATTTGTATAATTGCTTCTGGGAAATACGCTTCTATTTTATTTGCTATTTTTAGATAGGAAATTTTGTTCATGCAGAAATTAATTTTATATTATATTTGCTAATTGTAAACATAGATGGTACTACTGTTTTAACCAGTGGGTTTTCCAAATGAATATTTATTAAAGAATCTACATTGAAAATTAATTTTTATATTGCATAGATTGTTCTGATTTAAATTAAAATAACATAAATTAAACTTAAAGATTAGAATTACACACTTATCAAACTAATTATTAACTATTCATTTATTCATTTATTTATACACGACAGTATTTATTTCTATGCTCTTTATATTCACACGATATCAATATTTATTTCCACTAAATATTTATTTCTACTTTACATATCGCTATTCTCTACTGGTCTGATTCCTCGACTGCACACTTTTATAGTTGCAGGTAATGAATCTCAAACCGTCTAGAATCTTCTGGATTCTATAGAATTTCCAAATAGCAGCGTCGCTCTTATCTTATATATTAATACATAAATTATAGTTTTTTCGAAATTGTTAAATTGTTAATTAAAACATAAATAAAAAGCATATGTGTCTGTAAAACGTCAAGTAGCTATAGATATTGTCATAACAAACTGTCAAAGTGTCAAATATTTCTTTATAATTTTCTTTTATGTGTACACCTGCTTAAATGTAGTCTGCATGAAATCAGATAAATAATAAATAAATTCACCAATATTATTATAGAATGATGTTTGTAAGTTTAGCTAGTGCTAAAATAAACTGCAAAAATATAATACTATTAAAATATAGGTTAATTCAGTTTGACAGATGAGTCCGTAAAGTTTTAATTTAGCTACTTTTGCTAATTAGTGATATCATGTCATGTATATAATTTTTCTTTACCCTTCTCTTGTCTTAATACAAAAAAATAATAATTTGAATATTTCATCTCTGTAGAAAAATAAATGTTTACACAACCATCAAATTTAGTGACACACTGGATATGATACATCTAAAAATAATGTATAATTATCAAAAGAACTAATTGTTATTCTGAGTAAATATGGTATTGTGAAATAGAATACAATCTGATGTTAATTTGAAGCGTAGCAAATTCCAAACACCTTTTGTCTGAGAGCCACGTTGACAGGTAGACTTATTTTGTTATTTAGCTATTGTTTTGTTTGAATTTCCCGCGCTGCGTTTGGCGCATACGTCAGCTATTTTTACGCGAGCACAACCGAGAACAAGAAAATAAAACAAATGCTGCACGCTGCATTTCTTGGCTAAAATGATGAGTTTGATTTTTAACGGAAGATGCATGTATGTTCGTTCACTATATTAGCAGCTTCATGGTGAGCAGGCCCGTATTCAGCACAATTCTCAAAAATAATAACTATACAGCCATTCCATGATACCAATAAATTCATATCATGGAAATGAGGACACTAAATTTTTATTGTTGCATCAAGAAAAAAAATGTAAAAAATACTGCGCGAGAAATTTACAAATTTAATAAAATAATTATTATTTTGACAACCAGAATTCAAATTCCGTGGTCATATTTCTTACTATATATTGTAGCAATTGTAAGATCATGTATAACACAGACAGGTCGAGACAGGTTTAAGCACTTTTCTATTGTTCTGACGCATCGTAGCTGCCAGAATATTCCAGAGTTTAATTGCTCGGGTATAAAAACCCACGCAAAAAAGACCGCGGGGATAGTCTGATATTAGGAGTAGTGAACATATACAGAGTGAGTAATCGAAATGTCCGTCTTCGATATATCCGTTGTCGTTAGGAATACAGAATAAATTTAATCACAGAATTTATTCATCTACTCAAGGAGCATAACTTAAAATTATTTTCACATATACAGGATATTCCATTACGGCACGTCGATAATTGTTTGTCTTTTTTAAATGGAACAGCCTATGTATTTAAAAAAATTAAAATAAAAGTATTAAAATTCATTATTGTTTTTTTTTTCTAAAAGCGAAAATATTTTTAAAAATGAAATTGGAGTATTTTTAAAAGCAAATTTATTTTATTTTATCTGCATTTTTTATTTAAGTACAATCTCTATTATGTATAGATCCCAATTTAATTTTTTATTTTTAATAGCAATTTTCTTTATTATGAGTACAAGGGCATTAACAATTCGTCTACCACTGTGACATTTTAAAAATATTTAAATTTCTCTAACACGTTTAAAATCTCAAATACCGAAATTTAAATAAAAATGAAGTAATAACTTGAGATAAAAGACTCCAATGTCTATGTGAATTAACCTTAATTACTTGAGTCCTGTCCTGACTCATTGTGTGCGAGAGAGATAGACATAGTACCCGGAATATCCAAAGGTTTAATTTACATAAATTTATGGCTATACATTGTAACATTACATTAAATTCTTCTGACAATATGTACAATAAAATTTGTTAAACTTACATGGTATTTGCAGAAACAATAAAATTTGCTTATAAGGGTATTATAGGGCCTATTAGAATTAATTCCATGTAATCAAAAATTAATATTAATTTCTAAAAGAAAAAAATATTTTTCTAATTTATTAAATAAAACTCTTGACAAATTTTCCCCTTTTAATTGCTTGTATGGATCTATAACAATTACAAAAACATATTTTTTTGTTTATAAAGATATGAAATGTTACATATTATTTTTATGTTAATAATTAAATTAAAATTTATAAGCAAAAAATTAATTATTTTTGTTAATTATAATAATTATTTATTATCAGTTCAAAAACATTTCTGTTATCAATTTATTGATATCTTATCAATTCAAGGAAATAATCGAAATATGTCTTGTTCTAATTTTAATTTTAATTTTTATATCCAGTAATCCTCTAATGGAATAATGAACAGTGTTTAAAAGAATATTTTGTATAATTTCTTTCCTTCATATTGTTTCTTTGTAGCATTTCAAAACACTTTACAAAAAAACTCATAATTCATGTTTCCGCTTTGTAAAAATATTCAAATGTATTTAAATTCTTCACGTCAATGTATTAGTGTGTTTATGTGTAAAGCATGCAACATACTTACTGGAAAGCGAATGTAATTATACTGTGTGTAACTGCCTTAATAAATTTGCATATTTTATGTTCAATTGTTATTTTAGTTTACAAGTAATAAAAACGTACAACTATTTTTTATTAAAATTTTTCTAATCGAATAAAAAAAATAGAAGTGTAAAATTAATTTTATTTGTGATTTCACATTTTTATTGGAGTTTCTATTTTCATAGGTTGGACTTTGAAGTGTTCTGCAACTTCTAATATATTTAAAAATAAACTGAACAAAGTGTTTTCTCATATAAGTATAAGTTATTTACATATTATAAACACTTCATTGTGATAATTTTTTTTAAACAATAATGATAATTTACGTAAGCGTATTTACAAAGAAAACTAAATAATTTTAAATAGAAACTAATATCAGAAAGAGCGTCATATCAAAATTTTATATTTTAGGTATGCGTTCTTAATTTTATAAATATATGTACTTAATTTAATTAACGTTTGCTATTATTTAGAATTGTAGATAGGGCAATAATTTCAGGACGTAAAAGTAAAAAAAAATGACGGATAAATTTATGCAAATTGTTGTTAAAATATTTTTAACAAAAATAAAAACCATTCGTACGAGAGACGCATAAAAATAGTACAAATAAAATTATTAAAGATTATAATAAAAATATGTTACAAATCCATATACTGCACCTACGGTCAGGGACTAAGTAATTTAAAATTGCAATTACTTTTTTTAATACATAATTGGTTATTTTGAATTGCAAGTCATGTTTTGAAATTATTATAAAAGAAATTAAAAGTATTTTTATGTTTACATATTTCGGGAAAAAATATAAAAGGTATACGACGTAAAAAACAAAAACAATGATTTTATATATTCGCAATATTAAATTTTTTTTATTAGAAATATACTTTTAGTACCACTTTTTTGGTGGATGTTTTACATATATTATTTAGATATCCACAATAATAATTATCTAATCCAATAATACCTTATTTTAAGAATCACTTTAAATCAGGGTTGGTCTGATTTAAATCATGATTTAATCTAACTAAAAGTAGAAATTATTTGTTAATCTTCTTAATTTTATCAGTCTTTAAAAATAAAAATTAAAATTAAAAAATCATGATTTTTACCAACCCTGATTTAAATGATTTTATTGTTATGAAATAATTAAACTGAATTTATTTTTTTGTCAGAGTATGAAAACACCTGTATATTTATATGGGACATACATTTGTCCTAATAATTTTCAATTTTCCAAAGTTAATTACGTACAAATATCAATTAAATAAATTAATTGTCAATCGCCATCAATAAAATTAAATTATTTAAAGCGGAATATGAACATAAAATTATGTATAACCTTCAATATTATTTACATTGTTATATGTATGAGGTTACATTATAAATTATCACAATTCAAATTCAAAATTGGTTAATGTAATATTTTTATTTAGATGTTAAATTTGTAAGAATTAAATTAATTGTTATATACGTTTTTTAACATTGTTACATAAAAAAAAAATACTATAAAGTAGATTCAATTTAATTAAAATTCATTATTAATTTTTAAAAAATTTTATGTGTATATTTATAAAATGAAACTGATTTGGTATTGTTAAACAAACGATAACAAACAAATGACAGATTAGTATTGAGGTTAGGTTGTTATACCGTGAGAATTTCATCGTGAGCGACACGTCACTTCACGTATTTATTTTCAGATCATCAGAGAATGTTTAGCAATATGGCGACGGTGCACTGTTTTATATATAATCTAAAAACAGTTGAGGTATTCTTAGAATACGCCAATCACATATACGACTACTTTCTATATTTATATCGCGGTACCTATGGACACAATTTTGTTTTTTAAAAATAAAATCAGTGGATTTTGGATTCACATGGGATATTACGCGTTAGTGAGTAGATATGCCAAATAAAATAATAAATTATTAGAATAAAATAATAAAAATTTATTACTTGTATTAACAAAAAAAAAGTTAAGTTTTAACGTTTTTTAAAAAAATATTATAAAACACATAATAAGTATTGCATATTTATTTATTTATTATGAAATATAAACTAACGGACATATTTAACAGAATTTAAAAACTATTAAATGTTATAAATCATATAATTAATTAATTACCATTTTTCTAATATTGTATTTATAGTTAAATAATTAATTATATTTAATACAATTTGTTGACAAATATCAAATTAAAAATTGCTTTGTTCTTTAATAATGCAAATTTAAATATTATATTTTATTTCAAACATTCTTAGATACTATAAATAAATATAAATATACCCTGTGTTCCAAGAAAGTGTTGTCATAGGCATTTAACATGGGAATACAGTTTTTGGAAAATAAAAACTGTTCGGCTATCAACCAAGTCACCATATTGTACAGGACAAATATATATTTACATTTAAAATAAACAAGTTGGGTACCTTATTTTGAGAACCACTGGTTTGATTTCTTTTTTCTGTTCTTTAAATTTATCTTGTAAAATATAAATTGTTAGCCCATTTAAGCCTTTTTTATAGCTCTTATAGTTCTCTAAACAAAAATGGTGTGCCTCTTTTAAGTTAACACCCTGTATATAAGAAAATGTTATATTTAGGTATGTTAATTTATAAATTAATTATATTAAAATGTCTGAAAAAATTACCTATTATTATTTTAATAATTTGTATGTATATTGCATACGAAGGTAAATGTAAATTTTAGACGTAAAACAATTTTACTTAATTTAAAAGGTCATTAAAAAGTATTTATTTCTCTAGTTAAGATAAATTGTTTTGTTAACGTTTTTATTTAAGTTGCTAAAAATACATCAAATATTTTCTAAACATGAACATTCCTTTTAATTAAAAACATCTTTTTTAAAATAATGAAATATAAATAATTAATTAATAAAATAAATGCGACATTCCAATATTAAAACGGGTTAATAATATTAAATAAAATGTACATAAAGAAAACTCGCATATCTAATTTTTTATCACAATATAAATAAATTTCCATTCTCATTGTTCGCCAAGGTTAAGCAATCCAAAACAAAATGACACAATAAATGAAATCTTATCACCATAACAACGAAAAACAATAATAATATCGCAAATGGCAATTAGAAAAACAATGAAATTAATGATTATTAGAATATGAAAATATACAGAATAAATTCATTCGGTATGTGCGTGTTGTTGCGAGTTACAACTAACCTTGGAATCGAAATAAAACACACTACTAAAATATTAAACAGTAATTATCAACTTGTAGATTAGACAATATTAAATCAAAGAAAATTATATATTTCATATAGCCATTATTATTCTATTTTAACTATTAAACAATAAATAAAGCACTTATAATTTGTTGCCCAATATTGGGTGTGCCAGATACAAATATTTGTAATGCTTTATTTATAACGTACAGTGTGTTTACTGAACTGTAACTGATGTGGAGAGTGCACCAAATTCAGTAATAAAGAAAATAGGATATACATGTATTTATGTATTAATTTTTAAATAAAAATATTACAATTAAATTTTTATATTGTAAAAAATAAGACGAGTAATAAAATTATAAAATAAAAGAATGGCCATTTTGAAGTGATTAAATGAAACTATAATATATTTTGTATGTTTATGAAGCTTATTTTATATACATTCCAAAAAAATATAAAAATACCGATTCCCTATGCCAGAATTAAATTTGTACACATTTCCGCTAAAACCGGAAGTGACCCAAAATTCTTACTATGATCATTTTATAAGCCTCTTTGTCTCATTTAAATTTATTATTTAACATTTTTTTTTGTATCTCTCAAAATAACCAAATATTTCCGATACCGATCTTTCGACAAACACCCTACAATATCATTATTCTTTAACCTTAAAATTAATATTCAATATAATATAAAAATCAAAATATACATCATTATTTATAATTGAAAGCAAATTGGCGCACCCATTATTGGATAATAAGTAATATGTATTTACTAATAAAATTATTCATTTTAAAAAAAAATGTAAATGTTGGTAATAAGATATTTATTTATGATGTCAAACTATTATTTTTTCAAATACCAATTAATTACTATGTAATAATAACATCTATGTCCTTGCATCGATAGATGATAGTAATGAGATGTAAATTTATTTATAAAGAAAAGTTAGATAGCTAGAATAATTTTAACTTTGAAATTTAAATTAAGCTGAACTGTACTTTAAATTAGCTACGAAATGGGGGACACATTCAATTCAATTAATTTCAAATTTAATCCAACATTTAAATTGGCATTATTATAATAAAATGTATTATGTAAGTAATAAATAAAATTCATTTGTTTTTCCAAAAAAACATCTGAATGATGTCACTTACACAACACTTGCTATCTCTATTGCACGACGTTTCGCAATTGTTTAAATAAAACAATGGAAAGGCGATTAATCAAAAAAATGAATTTTGTTGCAAGTTATTATTATGAATTTTTTACGGGATGTATTTATAATACATTATTATTCAATGTCATTATATTTACTACGTTTACATTGTATCACTTAATCAAGATTAAATCTAGCTTGAAATTGCGTGCGCGAACCTGTTTATGAAATGCTAATTTTTTTCGCATTAAATTTAAAATTTATTCAATGGAACTGGATTATTTGTATCGCTTAAGTTTGTTATTAGGTTGTAAAAAAATATGTTGTAATAATATAAACAATAATTATTTATTTTCAATTTTATTTTTTTAGGAAAAACCTTGATTATTTACTTTATATTTTAATAATTATATAAGTATTATACACAAAAAAATAATTTCTTATTCTTTTTTAATAACTTTTTTAATTTCATAATAATATTATATTCATTTATGACAAATTTCAAGTTGACATTGACATTTATATATTTTTATTGAATCATATGAATAACTTATGTTTTTAATTGATAATTCAATAAATTTTATGATCACTTTTAATTATTATATTTAATTTCATGTTTTTATATTTGCATAAAATATTAAACGTATAGTATAATGATATAAGAATTATTTTAGGTCAAACTCCGATTTTGATGAAATTTGGCAAAAAATGCCTTCTAAATATGACAAATACGGGAAAAATAATAAAAAATGATTAGGTTATCTTAAATTAGGACGGGTTAGGTTAGGTTAGAATAGATTACTTTAGATTAGGTTTGGCGAGGTTACATTAGATTAGGTTAGGTTGGGTTGAGTTAGGTTTAGTTAGATTATGTTAGATTAGGTTGGGTTTGTTTATATTTAACTTTATTTTTTTTTGGAAAAAAATATAATTCTCAAATTATTTTCGACTGAAATTTGTTTATAAACTAATAAGTAACATTTTTATATATCATATATTTTAAAATGTGAAAAGTAATAAAAATTAGCGGTCAAACGTGGTTGCCCTTGAAATCGCTGTTTATTTGTTTTTAAATGCACGTAACCTAACCGAATCTAATTTAACCTAATCTGACCTAACCTAAACTAACCTAACCTAACCCAACCTAACATAATCTGATCTAACCTTATTTGACCTAACCTAACTTAATCCAAAATAATCTAAACTTATCTTAAATTAGGTTTGGTTAGGTAAGAATAGATTACGATAGATTAGGTTAGGTTAGGTTGAGTTAGGTTTGGTTAAATTAGATTAGGTTAGTGAATGGCAGAGTAATGCGGCAACTTTGCCCCAATTTAAACAACATCATATCTATTACGGTTCTCGAGATCCCAATGGTTAGCCTCTTAAACCAAACACCCTGTATTTCTATTATCTAAAAATTATGTATTTATATAAATAAGGGATAATTATGTTACGTAATATATTCTAAGAGTGTATATAAGAATGTTTAAATGTAAATGTAAGAAATATAATATCTAGGTCGGTTACTGTTGCATTATAAATGTAGATATCTGTAAATTTATGAAGATATGACATAGCGCACAAGTATTCTAATTAGGAAATTGATACTTGCTTGTTACTATCTTCAGCTACATTAGAAAAACGTGTACTACACAACCTGAAAACATTCCCAAGCTAATTTAATCAAGCCGTAAAATGGTAAACAACTCAAATTTACAATCTACATATATTTACAAGATAACATACAATACTATACTTTATATTTGTTTAAAAAATTTATAAATAACCTTACATAACATTCAAATTACTGTCATTATTTTTATTAATTTGTTATTTCATTATATTACAAACAAATAATATAATTATTATTATCCATTACGTGCTCAATTTCCTGTTCTTTCTAATCTTTTTCTTTATTTTTTTTATTTTAAATACCGTTTTATTATAATAATATAAAAATCGTAATGTACTTATTAAATTAAAAATAATATTATAATTTATTTTTTATACTTTGCGCTGATAATTGCCCTATTATTATATCGAAAACAGTTTAACAAATATTGTCAAACTGTTTTCGATATTTTTGTTTGTTGTAAAATTGATACTTCTAACAACTGCACCCAACTTTAAAAGTCAAATTGATAACCTCAAATATTTTTAAATGTTTTTTGGTACAATTTATATTATTTCTGTGTAGGAAAACCGAATAAACAAAACTAATTTAAAAGGAGGAATAAAATATTTTTTTAAACCATTGGTTCTCAAGTTACAGCACATAGTTATTTTTTTAAAAGGGATTATATATATTTTTATGTCTATTTGTTAGCGTATTTTTCTCTGAATTTAACCATGTAATAGTTTTATATCTTTACATAATAAAAATATTGAAAAAATGTGAAAGAAAAAATAAATATTAGTTTTTAGAGTAGGTAGGCTATGGATGAAAAACAATAACAAAATGTAGCGGCAGTATAGTACTGCATCATTTTAATTGTTTATTAATATAAAAAAAATTAAAACAATGAGTAATAATATTTATTAATCTGTTAAATTCAAATTTATGATAAAATATTTGAATTAATACATAAAAAAGTAATAATCATTATTTATGATAATAATTAAAACTTTGTAAGCAGAATATGTATTTATTTAATTTTATTCGAAATGACATGGCACAATATTTATTTATATAATTTGTATCCAAAACTAATTTCCTCAGATAAATTCAATATAATTCTGGACAGTTTCCAAGGTTTAAATAACAAATATTTATTTTAATATCCAAACAATTCCAACAAAAATCTTCATTAAAGTAAATTACTTAAAATATAAAGAAATATTTAGGGTGGCGTGATTGGAGTGTTTATTTAATGAGAAACAAATGAAATGATAAAACAACAAATTATTTATCAGCGATTTGCGAATGGCCGTGAAAGTCGACCTTGGGTTCTATGTAATTTTAGAATGAAGATTAATTATTTGGACTAAGTAACATTTAGTTTGTAAGTACACTGACATAGTGACAACTATATTTTGTTGCTTTTATTTCATTTCTACTAATAATAAATTTTTACTAATAATAAATATTAATTATCTACTTATATGATAACAATGGATTTTCCAATTTTATTTTTATACATAGGTTCATTGAATTTCAAATAAAAATAATGCACATTTATATATCATATTTTATTTTATGAATTCCTATTAATAAATGTCTAATAAATAATTAAAATTGTAGGTAAAAAGAAACGGAAGTAAGGTTGTCATTTAGTGAACAAAAGGGGATGTGACATCACTTTCTTAATTTTGAATTTTTATTTATAAACATGAAACATTATATATTTTTTTTATATATTATATTCTCTATGTATCCCTAAACTACCTATATTTGCAATAACATTTCTTTAAAAAAATTTATTCTTGTAAATAACTGTTTCAAAAATTATTTTTTTTATATATATATAAAAAATAATTATAAATTTTTTACAATATATTTACATGAAGTTACATAAATATAAATGTAATAAATTTTATAAATAAGATTGGAATACCCAATATTACTACATATATAATACTTAATTATATTTTAAAATATTATAGTTTTTTTTTTGTAATTAAGCCATCACATATAGAAAGAAATTACTTTTGTAAAAATATTTATCTAATGATTTCGAAATAAAAACTTTTTCCCATTTAGAATCTGGCCATTGTTGTGACCGTTTTTTGTTATGTTTTTTGTTTTATTTTTGTTGTCTAAAAACTGGTTTCGTAGTACATTTCATTGTCTATGAAAACGATTTCAAGACTTTTTGTTGTCAAAACTCAACGACATGGAGTTAGAGATAACGAAATTTGTTTATTTTTTACTAATCAGTTTAATTGATTACTTTATACTTCATGAGTTCCATAAGTGATGAAATAATTAAAAGGAAATTATGAACTTATTAAAAACGAGTTACACAATAATTAATTAATTACAATTGATTGTGCAATGAAAGAAATATATATTAATTATTTTTAAAATATTAAATTTATATTTATATTATATATAATAATACATAACGTCTTGATCTGAATTTAGACTTTAAACTTAAAATAACAATTGATAGTTTGCCAACAGAGTACACCTGTACATTAGTAAGAAAAAAAAAATAGAACATCACAAAGTGAAAGCACAGCACACGTTGATAAAATATGAAAATGAAATAAGAAATTAAGAAAATGTAAGCTTGTGTAATAAGAGAAATTTTTCAAATATTACAAATTAAGTTCTTGAAGTCATAATATTGACATATTTTATTTTTGAAATTAATAAAAATTATTCTGAGAATATTCTGGATATTTAAATTCTGGTATAAAATAAAATTTGTAATAAAAACTGATATGATACATTCTTATCAAAGAAATGTTATCAGAATACATATATTTTATTATTAAATATTTTGCATTTAATATTATTTATGCCTACTGATATCTTATCAGTAATATAAAATGGTCAAAAAGTAACAAATTTCACAATTTTTTTGAGATTACACAAGGTATCCACAAAATGCAAAAATTACTAATAATTTTTTATTTATTAAGATATCGATAATTTAAAATTTATACGGGTAAACTTATCATATGTGACATAATTTTTTGTATAGATATCAAACATATAACTTCCGGTTTAACCGGATGTAACATAAATTTTCATATTTTAAATGCAACACCCTGTATATTTTTTTATTTTTACCTCCCCCCTAGATAAGGGAGGTGTTGTTTTTGGTCAAATTTCTCGAGTGTGAGTATGAGAACGAATTAGGGTCCCTAGAATACGATTTTATTATTTTTATCGTAAGTCTGTATGTCCATGTGTGTGTGCCTGTAAAGATTTTTCGTCCACGATAACTCCAATACCATACATATGAAATATATAATATTTGTTATTTAAGACTTATATTCAAATATGATGAACTGATTAGATTTTGACTGCAATTGGTTAACCGGAAGTATTACTTTACATGACGCATTGTTTTTCCTAAAAAGACGCCTCTATATTCTTTTTTTTTGCAAATTACGTTATTATTACACATAAAGATTATTTAATTTTCTACCGACGTGCATAATTACACTTTATATATAACTTCTAGTTAAACAGAAAAAAATATTAATTATATTAACTTTACACATCGTTCAAGCTGAGGAATGTCTATAAAACAAATGAGTTATTCATATGTTTACAAAAATTAACATATGCTATAAATAATTTTCAAAGATAAAATAAGCAAATATGAAGTTTTTTATTGTAAAATACAAAAATAGGAAGAAATATTTAAGGATAATAATTATGCCAAAAATTACCGTTTTCTTCCGTTTTCGACACAGTAGTAGAAATTTGATGCAAGGAAATATAAGGTATGAATTGAATTAAATGTATTCTGAACAAACAATTTTGAAACTAAATATTTAATGTACTAAAGATTATTTTATAGAATATATTACTGTCCAAGTCAAATATTGCAACAAAAACAAATTACAAAACACAAAAATTGTTTATGGTTTCATTTAAAATATTAAAATAATTCAATCGTAGAAAAATATAAAACAATATTTTTGATTTTTGTACAATATACAACAAGAAAGCAATAACTTAATTAAAAGTATGTACTATACATAAATTTCAATTAAATTTCTTTAACCAGTACCTATATTTTAAATTCAAAATAGGTATGAAAAATATTATTTGAAATTTAAAAAATTAGGAAAATTTACTTAAAAGAATCACTCAATTGGAGTCGGAGCATACTAACCAGGTGAGTCACCGCTGCTCGAATAATAATTTTAAATATTAAATTAAAAAAGAGAAAAATAAATTTTCAAATTTTAGACCTTTTTTTATGAAATAATTCAATACAATCATTGAAACATATAAAGATAAAAATAAATAATTTAAAACACTAATAAACATTGCAAATTTTTTCTGCCTTTACGTAAGTTTATTTCCTTTATTTAAAAACAAATTTCCCGTTTATTTTTAATATAGTAATGACTAATCAAATGCAGTGAAACCATTATTACATCACCTATTATTTTAATAGAACAATCATACTTCATAAAATAATATGGCATTTCATATTTACGTAATATTTCATCTGAATTCAATTTTAATATCTGACAAAATTGTCACAAATTCATGTTTTAATGCTAGTGGAATAGTGCCAAATACTTCAGCAAGAATAGTTTGCCAGTTCATTCATTTTGGAAACAGAAAATAGTTCGAGATTTTTTAGAAAATAAACAATCGTTTATAAATACTTTAATGTATGAACTGCATTTTTAAAAACTGGTGTATATACAACAATGATATTTAATATATCCATATTTTAACTTTTAAAATTAGTCAAATTTACATTTGCTAAATTTTGTTAACATATGAACAATTCATTTGTTTTACTAAAATTACATAGATTGAATGTGAATAATAGTTTATATTAATATAATTCATAAATGTAAAACACAGTTATTATTGTAGAGTTATAGATAAATTAAAAATATTTGTTTCACATTATATTTAAAAAAAATGGTATACACGGTGCTCATTTTAACTGGTACATTATTTCTAGTTTAAATTAGAAAAACAATTTCTATATTAACAGACTATTTTACTGCGCAAATTTGTAATAAAACCAAAACGATTTATCTGATTAAAACTAAGAAGAATAACAATTTTTTAACTTTTAGTTAATTAAAATGATAAAAGATAATTTCATGTTAAGATATTATTATATATACAGAATATATTTTGTTTATTATTAATAGTATAGTAGCAAATAAATAAATTTTATTATAATTTGTATTTTTCTTTATCTTTGATAAAAATCAATGATTTTAAAATTATTAAAAAAATCACTTGATTTAAAACAAACCAGATTATATATCCACATTAAAAACCGATAAGTGCGTAAATTAATAATTAATATATATAATACATAAATATTTAAATTTGTTTACACAAAGAATGACATGGAAAAAACAAATTATTGTGTACCACAGAGGTCGTTTTTATTTGGAAATTAATATTAAATATAAATACTTATAATAATCAGGGCATGTAACCGGTTAAAAAAACCGGTTAATAAAAACCGGTAACCGATATTTAGAACAAAAATTGCGAACTTTAACCGTAATTTTAATCGATATTTTTCAGGTCGAAAATACCGGTAACCGTTAACCAAAAAAAAAATAAACCGGTTTTAGCGAACATTAACCTTTATTTTAATATCATTTAGCGAGGAAAAATTTTAATATATTTTTTTTATATCTGTGTTTTCTATTTGTATTTGAACATGAGTCATCACAGTTTTTACAATTAACATTTTATTGGAGAGTCATAAATGTCAACACAGGCAAGTTCAAAATTGAAAAGTGATCTGCGTTTTTCTGAATATATTACGGGAATTTTTGTAAATATTCATTAATTAAATTGCTTTTTTTAATTGTAATATTTTTCTCAGATGATATTTTTAAAAAAAAATTTAATTAATTATTCTCTATTTTTTTAATCAAATTTTTATAATTAATTTGTTTTAATTAATTTTAATTATTTTTTTAACCGATATATTAACCGGTTTAAACCGGTTTCCAATTTTCAAAAACCGGTTTTCGAACTAAAACCGTTATTATTATAACGTTCTCTATAAGGGTTAACCGTTAACCAGTATTTTTTTCGGTTACATGCCCTGATAATAATTAAATTAAAATACCTACATTTAATATGTAGTATTTAATAATAAATTTCTATTTCCTGTAAAATTTAAAAATCGTTATCTAATCTGTCTGTATAACTAGTGATAACTAAATATTTAATGACAAATGTCCCAATGAAAATAACAGTAACGTGGGTTTCCAAAAGGCCGTAAATCTGAACTTTGGAAGGGGTGAGCCACTAACAAAGGGTGCTGCCCCCTACGGGGGAGATATGAGGGGAGAGTAGTTGGGGAAACCAGTGGCGTACATAAAAAAACCCATTGTTATAGTTTTCAATAAATCATATAAATTCCAGTTATATTATTTAAATAAAAAAATGATAAATAATAAATTACGTAATTAATTATTGTGAATTTTTGATATTGTAAAAAATATAAATATAAATTTAAATATACCTAAGCAATATTTAAAAATTATGGTGATGTCATTAAAAACAAAAATAACGTTTTTGTATTTCAAAATAAAGTTGTTTTCAAACAAAATTTGTTTTTACTATTTTGTTCATTATCATTTTATTTTTTGTATTACCTATTTTAAATCCATTATGTAAATTAATTAATACAAATTTTAAATTTAATTTCTCTAATAAAATTAAATACATATTACATCATTTCTGCGGCACAAAATTCCAAAAAGGAATCATGATTTCAAGTATAGTAAGATACTTGTTTTATTTCTACTTAAACTTGTATTTTAGTGGTGCAAGCTTAAATTCGAGCAAGATATCTAAGTGAGCCACCGTTGCCCGTTTATTTTTTCTCAATGTAAATATATATAATCATTAATTATATCTCATTATACTTTGTTATTTATGCATTTCCATTGAAATATGTAGCAATATTTTACACAATATGACGTAACCATACAATGACTAATTTTTTTTAAGTTACTAAATATTATGTTTACACTATCATCATATTTTTTTTTCTTTTATTACGTGTTATTTGTCTTTTTTTACTAATGCATATTTATTAATTTTGACGTAAATAATATGAAGCAAAGTACATTAAAAATTTAATTGTAATCTGAGTTCAAATACAATAATAATTTTGTTCTAGTACATTCTTTACTTTAGCTAAAAATGCCTGTACATTAATAAAATATACATATAATAAGCCACAAGGAATGTTTTGCATTTGCCATATTAGGTTCTGTCTTTTAAAATATCTGCTGTTTACATAATAATAATTTAATTATTATTTATTTTAAATAAATTAAATTAATGAAAAGAGAATAATAATTATGGTGCACTCTTTATACTAGTGCATATAAAATAGCAAACAATAAAAGAATTATATAATCGTTTACATTTTAACCAGTAATTACATATTTATTTAATATAATATAAAACTATCAACTACGGCGAAGTATGACAAAAGCGCATCAAATGGTTTTTTTTTTTTACAAAAGCGCTCCAAGTGAACATTGCAAAAGCGCACCAAAGTATGGTATATAAGGGCACCAAAGTCAGTATTTGATGTATAAAATAAAGTTTGGTTAGGGCAGATTAGGTAAGTTTACATAATTTTAGGTTTGATGAGATTAGGTTAGGTTAGGTTACGTTACGTTAAATTAGGTTAGTTTAGATTACTATAGGGTTGATGAGGTTAGGTTAAGTTATATTAGGTCAGGTTAGGTTAGTTTAGATCAGTTTATCTTTAATGAGGTTAGGTTAAGTTAGGTCAGGTTAGGTTTGATTAAAATAGGTTAGTTTAAGTCAAATTATGTTAGGTTAGGATAGGTTATGTTAAATTAAATTATATTAGGTTAGGTTAGATTTGGGACGAAAGAAGAAGACTTGGAAGCATATCTCTGAGAGTATCTACTTAAAAAGTACTATCCGCGAGTATAGAACAAATTCATTCATATTTTGATCTAATCAGATGCACACATACGCACACAATTCCGAAATTTTACTGGTGCGCTTTTGCTACGTTTTTTTTTTTTTTGATGCGCTTATGAAATGAAAAACACAATTATATTTGAGTTCCTGTAAAATAGCACACCTAATAAATACATATTACGGTATATATTTTAATATTTTTAAATATATATTTAAAACACTTTGGTCCACCTAGAAATGGGTAATATAAGGCGTGGGAGATATATTTATTTAATTTAATTTAAAAGTATTATTTATGGTGATCTCTTCATACTAGTTTGGAGTGCCTGTAAAATAGCACCTTTTACAACACAGATAGTATAATTTTTTATATTTTTATATGTCAGATTTCTACAATTAACTATGCACATCAGATGCATATATAGTAAAGATGCATTACATAATATTACATCCTGTTTGATTTGAATTACTCTTATAGTAATAACTAAGCCAGTACGGCACTGGTAGAGACCTGGAGCTAGAGAAGATACAATCACATTTGAGAGCAGAGCGCACAGGTTGCGTTGTGCCAGGGACTGTACCCGCCGAAGCCCAAGAAGCAATGACCCAATCTTCTCCCTATGCACATGTTACCTCCTGCATGTGCTCAGCGGTCCTCAAAATCTCCACCAAACACCACCATTCATTTTACACAAAACATCACATCATGTCAGCTAAATCACTTATTGTAAATGTGAGGTTGTAGTTTTTTTTTAAATTTAATATATCGTTATTTTATCAATAATATTGAAGTTAATAATATTGTGTTAGTAACTTTTAATTTTATTTATAAAAAAATAATCAGACATTTTGATTTTTTTTACAATTTCATTACTTTAATGTTTTAAATAAAACCACACACAATTTTTGTTTTTTGTAATGTGTTTTTATTGCTAAATTTGACTAGGACACATTATTATAAATAGAATTTAATATATAATCTGATGTGTCCAACACGTTACCTCCCGCCACTGTTGTAATAATATATTTTATAAAAATATTTTTAGTACATTAAATATTTAGTTTTAAAATTAGTTTGAATAGAATATTTTTAATTCAATTCATACCTGAAGTTTCCTTGTATCAAATTTTTAATACTGTATTGGAAACCAAAGAAAACACTTATTTTTGGCATAACTAAAATCTATTCTATACCTATATATTTTACGATAAAAAACTTCATATTTATCATTTTATCTTTGAAAATTATTTACGTCAAATTTGACAACAACATATGTCAAATTTTGTAAACATATGTATAAATCATCTATTTTATAGAAATTCCTCAACTTGAACAATGTGTAAAGTTAATATAATTTTTTTTTTCTGTTTAGCCAGAAGTTATATATAAACTGTAATTATGTACATCGGTAGAAAATTAAATAATCTATATGTTTATTATAACGTAATTTGCGAAGGAATTAAGAGGCGTCTTTTTAGGAAAAACGGTTTAATACTTCATGTAAAGTACTACTTCTGGTTAACCAATTGTAGTAAAAATCTAATCAGGTCATCATATTTGAATAACAGTTAAATACCAAATATTATTTACATGTATCGTACTTTCCAAATTTCCTGCTTCCCTAATTATTTTAAGTAAAAAATCTTTAAATAAAAGTTGAAGAGCATAAAATTACGTACCTTGTAAGCTCAGAAATTAAGTATAAAAATGACGTAAATCACCCCAAAAATAGCGGTAAATGTTCAACAGTTTATCTGTCAAGTTAGTTGCGTTAGTTATTTTTATTATTATTTGTAATTACGGTTTTGTCCAGATACGCGAAAAATATAGCAATTTTATTTTATTGTTATTTTTTAAATTCAAAATTAATTTATATAACATTGATCTCTTCAACAGTAAATTGAAAACATCAAAATATTACTCTCATAATTTGTGACCTCTTTGTTAACAAACTGTATTCATATAAATTAATTGATTTAATTAAAAATGTGCAGCATATTTTTTAAAAATTGTGTAATTTAATAAATAGTAGGAAATATTATTATATATTCCTGTTAAAATTATATTTATATATTAATTAATTAAATTAAAACCTAATTACATTTTTTATTTTAATTATATTATGTCTACAATTAAAATAAATATTAAATATTAAAATTAAATTAGTTATTTAAATCTATCAAATTAACATTGAAACTTCAAATAAAATTTTGAAATATAAAGTTAAATATATCTGTAATATATTTTTTATATTTATACCTATATGATTGCTTTGTAAATAAAACTATTCAAGTTGTATTATTTTTAAGTATTAAAAATAAATTAAAATTAACAATTGAACATAACTATATTAACGATCATATAAACCGAAGTTAATAACGCAGAAAATAAATGTTTTCCTGTATTTACACCAGCCCAGTAGTAGTGAAACAATAGCAGCTTTTATAGTCTGTTATATTTAACTTGTTTTTACAAGAAAATTTCAAATTCTTTCACGTTGTTATATTTTTAAAATTCCAGTGAATTCAAAACAATATTACGTGAAATAATAATTTAAAAATTAATGATATCATAATTATGTTTTTATATAAAAAATTATATTTTATATAATTGCATAAAATTTTGATAATAAATTATGATAAAATAAAATTTTAATATTATTTATTTGCTATATATTTTCTTATCACACATAAATTTTATGATAAGAAATAATAAAATTATGCATTAAATAAATTTGGAGTATAACTGTAGTTAAATTAATTAAAATATATTTTGGACAACATATTTTACAAATTAAATATACAAATGTGTTTGTTCAAGTGTTACAGATATGAAGTATGTTTTATCACTTTTTTTATTAAATATTTACAACTGATAACACGGTGAGCGAAGAGACAATGAACAGATTTCATTTTTTCATAACAAAACATATGACAATCAATTATCATTGTTATTTAAATTACAAAAAATAAAATTATTTCCTAATATATATTTTATGTCCAACTGATACGTTATCTGTATTTTAAATATAATAACAAAAAAGGTATATATGTATATATTTATTAGTTATTTAAAACGTATTTAACAATGATAGTGCATTATTAAAAACATATAAATAATGTCTTGCGACAAAATAACGTTCATATTTGTCGTTAATTTAATCGTTTTTGTCGTCATAATAAATGTATGCCTGTAGAATAAAAGAATAAGTGATCAAATTTTGATTTTTATGTATGTGATACGAGATAGAAAAATAATATACCCGTATTTTTTTAATTGATTTATTATTCGTAGTTTACAAGAAAATAAAAAATTGTGGAAGGGATATTGTAATTTGTAATGTCACGTTGCACAAATTGACAGAGATAGTCTACCTGTCTTCTTTCACGGTCCTATTATGCTGACGTTTAAAGTTAATTAATACATAATGTAACCTAATCTAACCTAACAATCGAATCTAACCTAACCCAACCTAACCTCATATAATCTAACCTAACCTAACACAATCTGACCTAACCCAATCTAACTTAACCTAACTTAACCTAATCAGACTTGGTTAGGTTAGGTTTATTTAGGTTAGGTTAGATTGGGTTAGGTTAAATTTGGTTGACCTATTTTTAAAGTTATTTAATACAAACGTAACCTAATGTAACCCAACCCAATCTAATTTAACTTAACCTAACCCAACCTAATCTAACTTAAATTAATCGAATCTAACTCAACCTAACCTAACGTCATTTAATCTAACCTAACATAATCTGACCTAAGCCAACCTAACCTAATCAGATTAGGTTAGGTTGAGTTAGGGTAAATTAAGTTGATTTAGGTTAGGTTGGGTTAGGTTACATTAGGTTGATCTAACCCAACCTAACTTATTCTAATTAGATTACGTTAGGTTAGGTTAAGTTGGTTTAGGTTACGTTAAAAACAAATAAACAGCGATTTTAAGAAGAAAATGAAGATGGATAACATATTTATTTAAAAATTTAATACAAATAATTTATTATCAAACTGATAAATAATATCTAAATGAATTGATAACATATTTGAAAATATAATTTAAATTGTAAAAAAGTAAGATGCGTTTAAATGAAATTCATTTGAATTGTCCGTCCAACAAAACATAATTATATCACGTTTATCACAGCACGCTACGTTATGTCTATAATAAACGTAATGTTTACTACTACATTCACAACACACACACATGCGCACACTTCTCAACGAAGCGAAAGTTTCGTTAACTGTTAATACCGCCGGAATCTGTACAGAAATAGTGAAAACGTACACTTAAATAAACCAGCAACGAGAAAAATATTAGGTCACCACACAACGCCAAACAAAAGCCGAACTATATGCCGTGAACAAATCACTGCTGCGGGATAGATGGTGCTGCTGCCAAAACAGATGACAAGCGAAATTGCTTGTCTATAAAAAAAATATTCTAGTAATCACATGATTTTAATAAATTTTAAATATAATATAAACTTATTAATATTTAATAAATAAATATTTTGTACTGTAAATAAATTTAATAATAGTAAAAAACTAATTTGGTAATTAAATAAATAAATATTTATTTTTTAATATGAATTAATTATAATATATTGTTCTAATATATGTTTTTTTACTATTTTTGAAAAATTAATTAATTAAATAGATAAATAGTATTTTTAAAAACCATTCAAGTATTAATTAATTAAATATTTATTTAAGATAAATTTCAATAAAACATTTCAAATTATATAAATTTAGGTAATTATTAAAGAAGTCAATAATTATTTTTATATGGATTAAATATTAATTTATTGAGTAAAATATAATTTTTGCAATTAAAATAAACTGTTTAAGAATTAATTATTTAATTATTTTTTGTAGTTAAATTTTATTACATATTTGCTCATTAAATTTAAAAATCATTGATTTTTATCAATGTTAAAAAAAAAATTATAACAAAAAATAATTATTTGCTACAAAATTAATAATAATAATCAAAATATGTTCTGTATATAATAATATCTGAAAATATTTTATCACACAAAAACAATGGTTTTTATTATTTAATATTTAATTTAATAAAACAAATAATATATTGTAAATTAGAAAAAGTGGATTACATATTATTTAAATTAATATGAATATAATAATATATAATAATTAATTAAATAAGTAAATTAATATTTTATTTAATACAAAATAAATATAGGTTATAGATATAGTATAAACAGTAATGTAATATATATTTTTTAATTAATTAAAATTAGAATATTTGTAAAGTACAAATAAATAAAAAATATAATAATAGGTAAAAATGTTTTATTATATTTTCCATTTGATTTAATTAAAATAAATATTTATTTTTGAATATAAATTGACGCTAATAATAGACAAAAGATGTAATAATATTTTTATGTAATTTCAAATAAAATTTTAATTAATTTTGTTGGATTCTAAAATGAATTGAATGTATTGTATGCGTGAAGAGATAAAAATATAAATGTATAATGCATGGAAACAATTTAAATTTAGGTGTGGCTCTAATTTACTATTCATACTATTAAAATAAACTGTAAAGCTGTATGTAATATTACATAAACATTATAAAGTATCTGTGACATTATAACTAGTATTTGTTGCACACAAATGTTTAATATAAAACAAAAGCGTGTATAAATAGTTTTATTTCCTCTATTTGTTTTGATATTAACCATTCAAATAACATCAAGATGTCACAATTTCATACACCTGAGCATTACAGGCATTGCGAAATTTAAATACATTATTAAATGTTCAGAATTGAAGGTTTACGATAAAAAATTCACCTAAAGACATAACAGAAAGTGGTTTTGATAACTTTTACTCAAGGTTTGAGTAGTCAAAATGTAAACCATAACAGACCAGCCGAATACTGCCGAGTGGACACGAATGCACCACGAACAAAATACGTTTGGACCACTGCTAAGTCTATTGCTTGTATACATTGCTATTATGGTTAAGAATATTTTGAAATCGATAGCATTAATTTTATTTTTGTTTTGGTAAACATCTGCGCATATTAAACAATAAAACAAATAACAGTCAATTCAACGCACACATTTTAACATAGATTAATATTAACAAATGACGATCTGAGGAAACATTGTAAACATCAATTGTTTCTACGCATATTTTATCACAGTAGAAACATTTTTAATAATAATAAACATCTACGCGTATTAAAAGAAAAAACATTCAAGTGTTTTAACGTTTTTATTCCACTATTTGTACAAAGCGTTAAGTATTGTAGTTATCAGTGTGCCGCTTGGTATAAATGGCATGCAATGTCATTACATTTAAGAATAGAAAGAAATATGAGAATAATTATAATTCATAACATTTTTACAAATCGTAACACATAATGGATGTTTTATTTTTTTTAATTGTGCAAACATTTGCCTGCCAAAGCAGTAAATTTATAAATAAATAACTTTCAATTGTTTCTCCGCATACTTGATTTAATATTGGGCAATAATATTTTTGATTGTTTTACGTATATTAAATAATAAATAAAATTTGTTTCACGACTTGATTTTATTATTTCGCAATATTTTTTGTAAAAAAAATCATAAAGGAATTCAAAATAGTATTTTTTGTAATAAAACTATTTTTATAAATAATTTTATTTTTCACAAAATATTGTTTTGTACATTTTATTTGTTTCACGGCACATTTAATTTTACTATTTCTAATATTAAAAATTTATATTTGTGTAAACATCTGCGTATATTAATAAATAATGTTCAATTGTTTCAAGGCACACTATTCAAAATAGTATTTGTTTTATAATAAAAACAAACAAAAAATAAACTATTTTGGACAAATTATTGTTTTGCGTATAATGAATAATAAATCATTTGTTTCAAGGCACTCGATTTGATTATTTTTTAATATAATAACGTTGAATTGTTTCATGTGACACTATTGTATTTATAATGAAGGCATTTACGGGGCAATAATATATTAGTGGGAGGGGAAGGGTTGATAATGAGTGGAGAAGAGAATAATTGTAAATTCCTACCTCTCCGTGGTCCATCCGGCCCTCAGGGGTATTCTCGGGCAAGAAATACAACCGCAAACTGGCGAGCATTTGTTCACTATTTTTATCCACCCACAACAATTGTAACTCCCCAATACACACTAAATCAGAATCACTCCACAATTTCACAAAAAAGAATTCACATAATGAGATGATTCGTTGTGTCCCGTTTTTGGAATATTTGAACGCCTTGTAGAAGGTGTAGGGCCCGTGGTGTCCACAGGGACCCCCCACCAGCTGCAAAACAAAAAACAATCGGAATTAATCCAGATTCAACAGCTCTGGATTATTTATTCCATACAGCGTGTAAAAATAGAGAACATTGCTAGACAAGGATAGACACGCTTTAAGAGTAATATGCTTCATAATTAAATCAATAACAATATCAGTTAACTCCATTATTAAAATGAGAAAACTCTCTATTCAACTACTTTCCAAAATAACAATCAAAACATTTTTTTATTAAAAATTATTATATATTGTTAAATTAATTACATATTGACTTTCCAAGAAAGTAATAACATCATAACAGCCAAATGCACAATATAATTTAATGAATAATTAATTATATACCCCACCAAAATTCACAAAACCTCTACCAATCCATAACAACACATTTACAATTAATTAGAAAAAAAATTCATACCTCTATCTCACTGTTATCCATATTAAAATTGATAAAAATCACTGAGCTCACAACACTGAACAGCACGCCGCTGATACATCGTCTACTTTGTATTTACTCTAATTATGTGACGTCACGATACAGAACTCAACAATCGTATAATGCCGGATGTGTTCGGCTATTCTCGGATACACTAGCAAAGCCGGTGGTGGGGGGCCAAATGACATGAAAATGAAATGAAAGAACAATCATGGCGCCGGCAGTCGCCAGCCCACTGGCCACATTTTACACAAGCTCTCCACTCTGGTAAGTCACACACATTTGTTCTTTACTCTCACTCAACTGCACTTGTTTCATTTGTTTTCTCACTGCTTTACTACTGTCACTATTCATTTTGTTAATTAACCGTTTAACAACTGTCAAATTTGTATTTTGTTTTCACTTGTTTACCCGTACAAAACATGCTTGATTTGTAAAACAATTGAAAAAACAATAATGGCGACGTACACTCCACTACATTATCTGCCGTAGTTTAGTCAACAAAATTGTTCTAATATTGTTTTTCAAAGCGAGTGATTTGTATTAGTTTTTGTAAACAATTAAGTGATTTGAGGTTAATTTTCACTTCAGGTGTTATTTCTGAACAAAATTTAGTGTTTTGTTTTTACAAAGCACGCATGATTTGTACGAGTTTAAATTTAAAAAATAAAAGTTTGAGGTTATTTGCTGCTCCAACAACTTTTATTGACATTTCATTTGTTTTATTGTTTATTTAAGCGTTTAACAAACTGTCAAATTTTATTGCTTTTCATTTGTTTTTGCTATGCATAGTTAATTTATACAATAAAATTTAAAAATAAACAAATATTTATTCCGAAATTTATTTGTTTGTGAATAACAGTGAGACTTTCTTTCATTTTATAGCTGTCAAGATTGTGTTTTGTTTTTGCACTTTCAACTTTTTAAGTTATTTATGTGCTTTGTTTTTTCAAGGCATGCTTGATTGATATGTTTTTAAATTAAAAAACAACGTTTTTGTAGTAGGATAAGAATTAAGGTTATATTCAATTAATTATTTCTTTATTATCTTACATTTAATCACTATTTATGTAAAAAATACTATAAAAATGTATTGTTTTAATCTTATACAGTATATGAGCTGGAATCCAATCCCAGAGCGTTCATTTGTGTATCTATCCAATTTCTAAACAACGCAACATTTCCATAAACCCCGGGAACCATCGCATCGTTACATCCGATACCCCAGGCGACTATTCCCGCTTGGGTGTAAATCTCCGGGTTGTGTTTCTCTGGACAGACCAACGGACCACCGCCATCACCCTGAAACAAGTGAGTTTAGTTGTTTGTTGTCCTTGATTTTGAGGTTAAGTTCAACTTACGGTGCAGGTATCTTTCCCGGCGATTCCGCCCGCGCAGATAAAGCTCTGATGAAGCTCGTACAAGGGCCCCAGACGCGTCTTGCGGAGCAGGTTTTGACAAACGGGGCTCGGGACGATGGGAAGATCGATTTTCTTGAGAATGACTGACGCTGAACCTTCCTTGCCTGCTAACAAACAAATTATAAGAAGAAAGAAACTGGAATCAAGATGAAGTGAGTATTGAAAATGCACTAAAATTTTAAATATTTCATGTTGTGTTTTTATTTCTGGTAATTTAAGGCTTGCTAATTTTGTTTTTTTAATTTTAAAGCATTAGATTTATACCCTATAAAATTTATTTACCATCTATTATTAAATTTATAGCTTAATTTATTGACCATAAACGCAATTTTATGGTTGACTTTAGAGCTGGTATATTAATTGAATAAATTAATAAGAAACTTTTACCGAACATGTCATTTGTTTTGCTTTTTGTAATAATTTTATATAAACTTTATTATCTTACTATATTTACTTAATAATTATAATAAAAGGTTCTATTGTTTTTAATCTTTACAGTACATTTATAACCAAACATTGTAATAAAATATATATTTCATAAAATTAATGTAATAATAACTACTGCACATTTTGTGCTAATATTACACGATTTAATTTTTTTAACAAATTGTTTTGTATTTAGACATTTAAACCGCAAAACATTTGTTACAAATCCATTACCAACTGCACTATCAACAGAATTTTTCAAATATCTCGCCGTTCCTAACATCAATAGTTTTAATTCAAGCTTAAATATTACTGTTTTAATTTATCTTTAACTACAATCTTACTTTTAACTGCAAAATTTTAATAATAATGTACCTAATTTTATTGAAAAAATTTCGGCAAATAAATAATACCAATTTTGTCTGTATGAAATATGTAGTTCAAACTAAAAATTTATTGTTTTAAACAACTAATTAATATATTTCAAACAATTTTACTTAAAATAAAATGGAACCTTATACACTTTTATTAATTATAAATTATTCTAAATAAATAGTTAAATTCTTAATTATTGCAATGCCTGATGTGCAGTTAAGTAAAATATGTTTTTAACGTAGAAAAATACTATTTTTCACTAGTATTTAAACAATTGTTTACTACTCTTTGTATAGGGCAAATACGTGTACACAAATATAAAACTGTAACGGTTATTGTTGACCATAACCCTCTAGATAAAAAATTTGAAAAATGTAATTTATTTGTTTCTTTGTAATTTAACTGAATTACTAACTAATATTTTTGTAATAATCTAAAATACTTTTTTGAAGTACAAATTTGAGGACATATTTCAGGAATGAAATAAAATACTCCACAAATGAAAATCAAACGTAAGTACGAAGTAAAAGTATTGTAATCGCGAAAAATGTCGGTCCCCAGATTTCAAAGGAAATATCTATTTTAACTATTCCTGAATCTATTTTGACTAGTTTCGGCATTGACGTCTGTGCAAACGTACGTTTCTCGCATAACTCAAAAGTGATTAATTAAGAAACATCACTAATAAATTGACTTTGGCAACTGTAAGAATATACGAAATAAATGAAAACAGTTTCTTTAATAAACATTGTAATAAAATTTAAAAAAAATTATTCATTTCGAAGAGAACTTCGAAGATAAGAAACAATTGGAAGTTAAAGAATAATCAGCCGTAGTGCCGTAGAATGATCTCACTTTCAAGTGAAATAAGTTTAAATGAAGTGCAGCAAAAAAATGTGTATAATTTAACGAACAAGGAAGATTTTTAATAAAATTGGAATAACAGTTCAGTGAAATTAAATTATATCTCTTCTTCGAAACATTGAATTGCTAATACCTACTTTATTCCAAACCAAAGTAATATTTAGTTTTCGATTATGGTTACCTACCCCATTATTAATGATTGAAACACGAATGCAAGTATGAATATTTTGAAGAATACATTGTTATGAGTCGCTTACCGAACTGCGTCTTTCCCCATCCGCTAGCATAACACTCATTCTGGTCGTAGACTTGTCCCGGGCGAGGCAGACACACCGGCTTGACGTTGGCGGCCCACGTGACGGGCGACTCGAGCACCAGGAGGGCGAAGTCGTTGAGGAGGATCCTGCGGTCGAAGTCCTTGTGTGTGATTATCTGCGCCACGTTGCGTTCCTGATAAGGATAGCGTTCTTTCTCTGTCTGGGTGTCCCATTCGCCAGCACGGACCTTGATGTCGGTTGCGTGGAGTTTCACTGTTCCTTGCGGACTGGAATAAAAGTGGAAATTGTGAAATTTTGAATTTAAACAGGATGATTCTAAAGGAATAAATAGCCAGATTCACAAAACAGAATTAGCTCTTACAAAGATTTAAATATATTTAGTTTAAATTTCACATTACACTAGTTTAAGAGCTAATTCTGTTCTACGAATTTAGCTGTACGATTATGAAAAATATTGTAGTCTATTTGTGTTAACTATAATGAATTGGGTGAATTATATCTTCCATTGTAACTTTCTGTTTGGTTCAAAGAGGCTTATACATTTTATCCTTTACACATGTTATATTGCTCGACATTGTATCTTGCACTCCTTGTATCCTCCACACTTTTAATTCGAGAAAAAAGTAATCTTACACTCATTTTATCATCCACACATTTTATTTTCCACTCATTTTATATTCCACACATTTTAACTTCCGAAACATTTAACACTGAATATTTTATTTAAATACAAAATACAAGTATGTTAATTGCATGAGCAATAAAATGAATGAAAGGTATAATTACAATGTTTTAAAGATGAAACGTTAGCGAAGATAAAATGTATGGAATATAAATGAATGGAAGATAAAATGTGTGGATGATAAAATATTTTTTTCGCGGATTAAAAGTGTGTACGATAAAAGGTGTGCAAAATTGATGTTTGAAAGATACAAAGTCGAGCATAACATGTGAGGAAGATAAAATGTATATTCCTGGGTTCAAATACGAATCGAATTTGAATGTTTTCATAAATTTAATAATTTGCTTTAACACAACTTCGACAAATATATCATTTTACTTAAGAAATGAGAAGTTCACTTATAATAGGTTATTAAGTATACAAGATTTAGGATTAATTGGTATACAAGATGTAGAGTGGTCAATCTAAAATTAATGTTTTAAAATTTAATTTTTTAATTTTAATTTTTTGAACATTTTATTAATAACAACAAGGTAAAAAAATTAAATTTAAAGAATTGTACTAGTATAATAAATGAAATAAATGTAGGTACTCGTAATACTGTTTATGTAATTTACGAGGAATCCAGAATTGACGCCAAAATTTTAATTACTTGTTTACTACAGGAAAAACTGTTGCGTTCGACAAGTTTACTTTATAGTTAAAACAGAATATAGTATAATTCTTTTAAATTGAAGAACGTAACCGCAAATGAGAGTGGAAATAAATAATAAATTACTTGTTAATAGATTTGCAATATTTTGTTTTGCTTATTAAATACTGGGGAAAATTACTGACATCATATGACCGCGCAATTTAAATTTATTTTGAATTATTGAATAGTTTTAGAAACCTAAAAGCCACATATTATTCAAAAGGAAATTATTTTATGTTTATTATAAACATGAATTTAATAAATAATGTAAATAAAATTTAAGTAAATTATCATATTTTTCAATAATGTACTAATAGTTTTATTTACACCTAATAAATATGTATACCAATATTAATATTAAACCTACTTTTTACTTCCTTGTACGAAATAAAAGAAGTATTGTAATCGCGAAAACATTCGATTTTCAGATTTTAACGGAAATATCCATTTTGACTAGCTTTGGCGTGATGTCGGTACGTACGTCACTCAAAAATTATATATGTATATGGAACTGCTATAACATCTAGTTGTCCACTTCCCTTTTTCTTTACAATCGGCAGTGCCAAACGAGTAATTTTCTTTGATAATAATAAACATTTAGTTTGCTTTAATTTTTGTAGGAGAAATTTGATAATAAATTGACAACTGTCAATATATTTTTGTGAGAAATATGTACGAAATAAATTAAAACAATATCTCTTTCTTTGTAAGTATTTGAGTGATTTAAATAATATGTAATGCAATAAAAAATAGTGATACACATTTTAATTAAAATTGTCAAAAGATGATCCATTTCGAAGGGAAGTTGAAGATGAAGAATGATTAGCTTTAGAATAATCTCACTTTCAAGCAAGGTCTGCAAGATTTAAATAATTTGATTTAAATCAACTGATTTTTTTAATAAAAGTCATTGATTTTTTTGAAAGATACAAAAAATACAAATTATAATAATTTTTTTTTTCGCTATAAAATTATCAATAATAAACAAAATACAGAGTGGCCCAGTGAAAATTATCAGCGCACTTTTTAACCAATTTTGCAAAAATCGCTCGAACACGTCAATTTTAGTATAAAGGGGGACACCTGAATGGATTAGTACCAATGGCATAACTTCAACCCTAAAATGGGGGTGGACTACACCTCAAAAATTTTAAATGGAAAAGGGTGTAAAACATGACACAGTTCGAAAGGCCTTTCAATTCTCTTTTCAACAGTTTTTTTATTTTTCAAATCCGATCATTAGTTCCAGAGAAATATCGTTTAAAAAAAACTTATCAGGTGTGCAAAACTGCAATCAAGAAAGCTTAAACAAGTGACATAAATTATTCACTTTAATTATACAACAGAACGAAAATATAAGTATTTAAATGTGTAACTAAAAGTAAAAATTCTTTGTTACTCTTCCTAGTTTTATTCAGATGAATGCCAATTATTTATTACAGATTTTATAAATAAAATCTTTATATTGCTTTTAAAACAATTAAAAGTTTCAGTACACTTACATACCTTTAGAAAAAATCAATGATTTTTGATTTTTTTAAATAAATCATGATTTTTTCCAACCATGCTTTCAAGTGAAATAAGTTTAAATGAAGTGCAAAAAAATGTTTATAATTTAGCGTATAAGGAAGTCATGTGGTATCCACATCAAATTTTTTTATATTTGTTGTAGTTGTAGCAAAAATGTTGTGTAACTTATTTACTACTTACATCTGTATTCTATAAGGAAAAGCGATAGTAAACAATTAATAAAATTTTATGTCTGGATTTAAATATGAAATGTATACAGAGTGGAAATGAACTTAATGTCATAAATTTAAGGGTGAGTAGATGTGTAGATTACGAAAGTGAAAGAATTTTTTTAAAAATTCGAAAAACTAAAATTCGACTTTTCTTAAGGAAACTATTTTACTGCTGTTTTAATTCATATTTTTAACGATAATTATGTTTTTATTTACAGGAGAATGCAAATGCGTTGCCAGTAGTTCAGTACTACAAAAAATGTTAGCTTAAAGAAAACTACCCTTAAATATGCGAATTTTTTTAAAAATTTCGTAATGTACACATGTCATAGTACTCACCCTTAAATTTATGACATTAAGTTCATTTCCACCCTGTATAAAAACAAAACAGCATGTACTTACTTTTCGAAGCAATGCGCCCCGGTGAGCACAACCTTCTGGTGAATCAAGCTCCCCCCACACACCGCCAGTGTATCCTTCCCCCCCGAGACATAGTTCCTCCTGAGTATAGCCACCATCCAGGGGAACTCCCCGTACTCGGCCTCGCGGTCGCTGTTCCCGGTGATGGAGAACTCGACACCGCGGGGGTTGCGCTGTCCGCAGCGCACCGGCACGTGGGGGGGCAGCGTGGGCGGCGCCGTGGGGGGGCGCGTGGGGATGGAGATGGGGGGAGGCGTGGGGGTCGGGGTCACAGGGGGGGAAGCAGTGACAGGGGGCTCTACTGGGGGGGTGACGACAGGGGGAGTGATGACAGAAGGGGAGGTGGATATAGGAGGAGGCTGGTCAGGGGGGGAGGTGCAACAGCGGTCCAAATAGTGCGGGCATTTCTTGCCGAATCTACAAAACAAATGTATTATTTAATAATAGTTAATGACATATACCTATAGGGTGTGTAAAAAATAATTGCGGATACTCTTCTGATAGATTTAGAGCAAAACTACAATAGTACAAAGTTGTTCAAAATTAAATTCTATATCAGATTTGATCATAATTGATTTAATAACACCTCTACTGTTCGAAATTTATTAAATGTAAAATATAACAGTTTCGTTAAAAATCAGATAAGATGGTTATTTTCTACCTATTTTTTTTAGGCAAATATAACCTTTGATTTTAATAAATAACAACATTTAATGTCTTTTTAATTTGATAATAACATTTTTACGATAATGTCAAATTTGTTATGGAATTAATTATTAAATTTGCTAATAATATATTTAACTCATTTTATATTTTCGAAATTTAGTTACTCTTTTTATTAATATAATTGAATGCACTGATTTCAATATTTCAGTATTGTTACTAATTTTTTTTCTGTTGAATAAAATAGTTTAAAAAATCAAAATATTTTAAGCCAAAAAAGTATACATTTCAGGTGTGTAAACACAATTTTACATTAAAAATGAAAATCGAATTTTTAAGATTCAATTATGATTAAAAATAAATAATTTTTAAATTTTTCTTTGATTCATCAGTTAATCAGAAAAAACATTGCTTGCTATTTATGCAACAAGTACAAAAATAGTGGGAGTATTTTTGACTGAAGCCAAAATATAATGATGTTTATTAATTACTTATTCTGTAATTAATTAAAATGCAAATAGATTTAGTCCGAATTAACATATTAGTGAATAATAAGCTAAAAATACCCCATGTCACCTAGATACATCATCTATTAATAAAAAGGTTCTTCCCAATTTGTTCAAAACTAGTTTACTTGAAATATATGCGCATATTTATGCTTTACAAGAAATATTACCATTGGAAATCTTAAGTAAAAAAACAAGTTAATTTATGTTTATAATCTTGAGCAATAAGGTATGTTTTTATTTACCAGTGGCCTTCTTGACATTTATGTATAGGTACTCATCTGTGTGAAAAGTACTTCACACAATTCAGACAAGTAAAAAATCCTGCCAAACCTGTTTCAAATTAAAATATTTACAAAGAAACTGAAAGTTGTTTCAGAGTTCAGCGCTTGCCAACTTAAAAATATTTGGTATTCACTTTTTCCATGTCATTTTATAATTTATTCGCAATAAATATTAATATTAATTTTCTGTAACAATTAACAAATGTTTAACGTTTTATCTGTTAAGTTAGCTGCGTTAGTTTATTATTATTATTATTATTTGTAATTACTGTTTTGTCAAGTTACGCTACAAAATATGGTAATTTTATTTTATTTTTCAAATTATCATCCTGTATATAATTTTTCACGTCATTAGGACTAGTATTGTAGAACTCAAAATAGTCCAGAAAATTTATGTTTGCAAAATGTAGACCGACTTAAATATTTTAGCATTACATTCTGTCAAAGTTTTTAAATTTATTTTATTAAAAATGTAAAATGTTAATTAAAACTATTTTTGATTTATTATTTATATTATACTCGTCTTGAATGATTATGATTATGTTAATTGTTGAAAAATATCAATTTACATTAGTTTTATTTTTTGGGTTACAACAAATGTCACCAAATTTTTTGAATAAAACAAGGGAATTGTTTATATATCCAGGTGAATCGAAAATGTTACATAAAAACCGAGATAAAAACCTATAGTGTATTAATTTGTGAGTGGTAATAATATTTCTTTAATAAATTAAAAGTGTCATCGGCGCAAAAAATCTTATCACACAATTATTTGCAAAATAAGTTCGCCTTCGCAAAAGTACAGTTTCTGGACTAGTGATACAAATAACTATTTTTAATATCAATTATATTAATAATATCAAAGATTTTTATACGAATATTTACTTTTCTCAAAATTAACAAATGAAATAGATTGCATTTGTTTTTTATATCTGATGTTTCCAGTTTGTTAACCTCACTTTTGATTCTTGATTTGTTTTATTTGATTTACTTATTTAAATTAAACAGCAAATTTAAATTGTTAATCCATAGGTCAGTTTAGTAAGTTGAATAATATTTGCATTTTCTCTAAAAAATGACAGTTTGCATTATTGACCTAGGACAACAACAATTTATTTATGACCTAGGTTACCACTGTCACAAAGTAAACGGTAGTGAAAATAATAGTATTTTTCTTTCACATCCTGTGTTGTAAATAAATAATAACAACAACAAGGAAATGCATTATTTATTAATTCCACATTTGCAAATAATCTGAGAAAACTACAATAATTAAAACAATTACTGTAATTGTATCAGACGACCATGGAATATTAAATCGTTTTATTTTACATCATCGACCTCAACACACATACAAAATTCCCATTTCAAAGGCTCAAGGAATTTCCAGAATTTTGACTTTTAATGCATTTTTCAACGAAGTTCCTTGTGACATTGATCTCTTATTCTCAGAATTATGTTATTTACAATTTTATTATTATTAATTTATTTATCAAGAATAAAATATCATACTGAAGTCAGTAACAAATGATAAATATTTATCTAACATTTTTCTAATTATTTAAATATAAACATTAAACTTTATTTTATTTTTATGTTTTATTTTATTCTCTATTACTTTTAATATAATCAAATAATTACTAAAAAATCTGAAAAAAACTAATTAATTGCATTTTTTCTAAAACCAGAAATTATAGTAATTAATTTATCAAACATAGAATTTAAAAAAAGTTGAACCGATTTCTTCTTTAATTATTATTTACAAATTACCTTGTACACGGAATAATACAGTAGTTAAAATTTATAAAAAAAATAATAAGCTATATAACAAACAAGTCAATTATAAATTTTAATGAATAATAAAATAAAAATTCTTGTTATAAATTGACATTTTTAAGAAAACTAATTAAAAGAATGATGTTTATTAATATATACACGTGTATGTCACATATTTTCACTAGTGATACATAAATTTATAAATATTTTGTAATTAATAAAAAATAAAAGTCGGCTGATTTTCCCATTGCAATAAAATTTAAAGTATTTTTATTAATGTGTTTACAATAATATTTAAAAATTCAAGGTGTTAAAAAAGAAATTTTAGCGGAATTTCCAAAAATCGAAAATTTGGTTTTAAGGTTTTTGATGCAATCTTTTTTTAGGAAACTGGTTAGATAATACTATATTGTGTCAACAAATGCAGAAAGTAAGTAATATGCAACTTTCCAGCTTTATGAAAAAGGTGCGGAAAAATATTTTTCTACGACCACTACAGAAAGTAACACTTTTTCATACTATATAAAGCTGTGCAGTGTGGAAAATATCATTTCTCACAGTAATTGCCAACACTGCACATGCGCGAAGGTACTCTTTGTGAGGTTACCTGCACCATATTGTTCTTTATGTCAAATAGCTTTCGTGCAAGTATTTTTGTTCTGTAACGTTTAACAGTGTAGTCGTTGAAAAATTATAGTGTGCCACTCGTACAGAATCACATATTTTCGTGTGATTCCTCCACTCGACTTCGTCTCGTGCCGAAACTTTCACACCTCGTAGGAAATAGGCAACATTCTGTACGAGTGGCACAATATACTATTATTTAAAAAACATATTTCAAATTTAAGATTGCATATTATTAGTTATATATTACTTAATACTGCCTAACGCATACCAATATAGAATTAGTAAAATCTAGAACTTGAATGAATATATATTTGGATCTCGTTATAAAATAAGCCGATTGGGCCTTAAAAGATTTATGGGCCTTGAATTAAGGTTCTTTTAGGCAGGTAATTTCTTCCGTCGTATATTATTAGACCGTACCTACTGTCGATCAAGATAACTTGGCGCGTCAAAAGAATATAATATAGTTCACTATTTCTAAGTTGCTTTATGTGAAATATTTATTTTTACGTCGATGCCGCACGGATCCAGAAGTGAAATAGTGATTTTACAACCTTTTATTGTTTTACAAAAAAAAAATCTACGTAATCCTCCCAAATTCGGGGTGACAGGTACATTTCAACCCCAGAAGTTATATCGTTGATTCAAAAATATATAGATAGGCAAGCTTATGAGAAAATTCGTTTTAACTACATAACTGTGTGTCTGGTTGCATTTGGGTTAATATCAGGCGTTTCTGTCAAATATTATAAAAAAAGAGCAAACGTCAAATACACGGTCGAATAATTAATAATACAAATTAGTTCTATTTTAAAATATACCAATGAATTATTGAAAGAACCATTTTAATAGATACCAAAAAATTTAATAAAAATATAAAACATCTTTATTTATCTGATATTTTTGTCTATTTAATTCCGCAAAGTAGTTCATGGAATCATGAACGAGATGGCTCTGTCGAATTTGATTCCAAAACAGCGGTAAGCAAAAACAGGGTTGCCTATCTATATATTTTCCAATCAACAGTTATATTTATACATAAGCGTAGCACCAACTAACCTGATATCAATAACGCCCCATCCATCCACTTCGGAATCAGTTTTAATAACATCGTTAGGATCACAGTTATGGTACGGCACACAAATACAATCTCCTGCTCCTTTTCCATCGCTTCCTTGGAACACTGGAGCTCCTTGTTGTGTCGTCTTCTCTACCGTTGGAGGACTGGGGAAAATGTCTGGGAAATCATTGGGATCAAAGTTCGTTTCTTGGCTCCTCGTCCAAGAGCACAGGAGGAGTACACAGAGTGATCGGAGCAGCATGTCTACACAAAAAACAAAATATATTATAACCTGTCAAACTAGGAAATGGTTACTTACTTAAATACAAGAAACAATTTGATGGTTGTTCGACAAAAATAAAATTAAAGTGATGATCACAGTTGTTTAACATGTTATTTATACAGAATTCTACAGTAGAACACGTAAATTAAAAAGAGTGGGAATTTTTTAAAAACATATAGGTTAAGAGGTACAAGTTCGAATTTTTTATATAAATATTTATATGGTAAATCCAGTTTTAAGTTTATGCAATTATGTTTTTAGATCTATATAAAAAATTTAGATCATTGTCATACAAAGGTCAATACTATTGTTGCAATGTTGCAAATATATTTTTTTATTTTATAGTTATTTATAGTACAAGTGTGTTACATTACAAATAAGTTATGTGAGAAATGCTTAGCTCGCGAGGCCGTTTTCTCAAGTGATTTATGTAAAATAGTTATTTGTCAAACTAGCAACAAAAGCGTATCTTTTTACCACTCGTGCTCGTGAGTCATTCGAGTGAGTGGAAGAAGTGTTTTCCTTTCGTGAGACACAACATTTTTAGGTTATGTAAACTTTGACGTTTAGCAGTGCAATTGTTACAGTATTGCCAATATGCCAATACAAGTTTAAGTTGTCATGTTGTGAAATAGTGAAAAAAGTGAAGAACAAGATATAATTGCCATATTTTTTTTAAAGCATATCATTATTAAATAATTTTATTTTAATGTAATAATGAATTTTTCCAATATTTCATTCTATAATAAAATCTATGTACTGTTGGTAACACAATATATTTTACTCTTTAGAGAGGAAAAAGTAATTTTCCTCACTATTTCGCGAGAAGAAAGTAGAGCTTTCTAGGCATGTCGTGAAAAAAAAATTATCTAACACTTTTAATCATTGATATGCAATAAATAAAGATTTTTTGACAGTTGATATTTCAAAATGACATTTAATTTAAAAATAATATAGTTTTGAAGTAATTACTATAATACGAACCAACAAACGGTGAGTTATAATTTAACCCACTAGTGAATTATGACCTACCAACATTCTAATTATTTACCTATTTTAAAAGAAAGATAAATTAACCGAATGTGCATGTTGCCTAGCAACTTTTTACGCACTAGTGCTTGAAAAGTACTTTTCAAACACTAGAGCATAAAAAGTGACTCTTTATATATTTAAAAATTGACAAATTGTATGTCAAAAAGAGCAAGAAAAAATAAATTAAAAAATAAAATGAACTAAAAACTATAAATGTTCACATTATTTTGCACAAAAGGATAACTTAAGTATTATATTATGTCAAAAAATATTTCGTTAAATAAAATACAAACCTATTGTTAAGAATTTTATTTTAAAGTGAAAAATAATAAGATAAGTCAGGGAAAAATTTAAAGAAAAGAAGATATAATCCCAGATTTTTGATAGACAGAAAATAAGGTTAGAGGTCAAAAAAAAGTTGAATACTCAACTGTCACATCCGTAACACCAATTTCATATGATTTCCTTAATTTTTAAACTACGATTTTTTATATAATTATATATTATAGAAGACGCAAAATAAATAAATAATTTCATGAAAATCATTAATTTTGTTAGCTATTTCGCTTTTCTAACAAAAATTATAACACAATTATGATATTTATTTATCACATCTATTTTTATTACTGGGTGTGTCATTTGTTTTATTTTTGACAATGATGATAAATTTAAATTCATTTGTTAACCATAACCACAACCAGACATTACTATTCTCATTGTTGTAATCATGTTAAACTGAAATTCTTTAATTTTAATTATTATTTTTTTGATGTTATAAGTATAATTTAATATTTAGAAGTGTCCGTGAAAAATTTTTATTGCGTTTCGATTAAACATATTATCATAACAATCAGAAGCAGAAAATTGCTACTTCCGTTTAAAAAATCTATAACAAATTAATTCTATTCTAACGAATAATTTATACATTTACCAACAATATTAACATAAAATTATTTTGTTTACACATTAACACTTGTTATTACCAACTAAGTCGCCTTGTCAAATTTAAATTATTAATTGACACTTTCAAAACAAAATTACGAAAAGGATTTCAACTCTACGTCACGTTACAAACCTCTGCCTATATCTATATTTATAGATATTAGTTTATTTATAGAACTACAGTGTCATTTTAATTTGAAAACTATTAATCAGTTACTCATTAATGATGTTAATAATTACCTAAATAAATCCCAAAATTTCTATTATGAATGAAACTACTATGACTGTATCGTTATAAGTAAAATAAAATTATCATTAATGGTTTACCAAAATATGAGAAATTTTGAGGTTAAAACTGGAAATATTTATGGGTTATAAAAGGAAATACGAAACCATCTGAGATAAGCTTTTTTATAAAAGATTTGGTTATCAAAATTTACTGATAATTTGACCTCCACACAAATTAAAATCAATGATTACAGAGCATAATAATTAAGGAAAATAACAGTCGGTTAAATTGACAAAATCGTATCCAAACAAAATGTCAAATGCGTTATTAGTACTGTCAAAATTTTAGATGAAAACTTTTTTTTGTTAACCTGTAGTTACGTATTTAACAATAAGCTGTTCAAATGGGAATTAATGTTATATGTTTTATTAATTTGTATTTTATCAATTAAACAACTCAAAAAAAAATTAAAAACTTGTTTTATATCATGAGCATTTCCAAATTTTAATTTAAAGATTAAAATGTACCGATAGAAAGTTTGGCATGAGTACATATACATTTCTAACATTTTGTTAGAAAGAATTAATAAAAAATTATAATTTATTTTTCATTTATTAACTACTCTAACTATTTGGGAATAGTTGATATGAAATATATTTCGATTCTTCTTCACAAATATATAGAAAATTATAATATTTTTTAAATCAAAATACCTTTCTATAGAATATTTCCAAGCATACGCATATCAAAAATGTAAACCATAAATTTATAATCGGTTTCAAAGTTTCCGTTGCTAGTAAAAATGCAAGCATGTTTTTAATCTGTCAAAGTTCAAAATATAGAATAAAATTCAATCAAAATTGTTTACCAGCTAAAGTCAAATTTAAGTCACTAATTTAATAAAGAAGTTCTGTTGTGTTTATTGAAACAAGTAGAGGTTAAGTCAATAAAATAAGAATTTAAAACTATATTCATTTGTTTGTAATCGTGTTTCAACAAAAAAAACAATTGTGAATGAAACAAGTTTAATAAAATTGTGCATAAAAATATTTAATTAATATTTCATAAGTCACATTTCAACAAAAAACCTTGTCTTCATCTGTCAAACCATAAGAAACAAATAAACGAAACTCACCGCTCTTGAAGGCCACAAACAAGTGTATGCGTGCACTCTCGCCGCAACAGTGCAACTGAGACAGAAAACGGCTCATTATAACCTCACTCACTCTTACCAACATCGTACGTCATCTGGGGAATTCCACTGTGAAGGATAAGAAGAAGTTGTTGTGAAGAGTTTATTACGTAAAAAATATACAAAAAAACTGTTTAATATTTATAAGTATTAAGATCTAATCTTTCGTATTGCATTTGTTCGTCGATCCACTCTCTCAGTTCGGGCACGCTGGCGTACACTCCAGGGTTGTTGGCTTCTCCACATCCAATTCCCCAGGCTACAATGCCTGTCTGGTAGTAGCGACCCTTACTACCTGGAATTGGGCATACGAGGGGACTTCCACCATCGCCTTTGCATGTATCTCTTCCAGAAACGCCTCCTGCGCAGACAAAACTTCTGTGCAGCTCGAAGTGTTCTCCAAGTCGAGTTTTACGCAAGAGTTTTTGACATGTCGCATGTGGCACCATTGGTAACTCAACTTTCTTTAAAATGACTTGATATTTTCCTTCTTTTCCAAATACATCTTTTCCCCAACCGCTTGCAAAACATTCAGAGTGTTCTATCGGTTGTTTAGACGGCGGCATACAAACAACATTTACATTTTCTGTAATTTCAACGGGTTCTTGTAAGATTAACAAAGCTACATCATTGTATAAAGTTCCACCCCTGAAGTGGTCGTGAGTTATAATTTTAACAACATCTCTGTCCTGGTGTTGGAAGATTTCGTTGCGAGTCTGTGTGTCCCATTCTCCCGCGCGGATTTTGTACTTCTTGCCGTAGTTCTTTCCCGTGACGCAGTGGGCAGCCGTGAGTACGACTTTGGGGTGGATAAGACTTCCGCCGCATTGGTAGACGTTGAGTTTGTTGTCGCTGCCCTCGACAGGTTCTTCGCGGAGGACTGCCACCATCCAAGGGAACTCAGCGAATTCGGCTTCGCCGTCGTTAGCGTGGGTGATTCTGAAGCCGACTCCTTCAGGGTTGCGCCAGCCGCAACCTGGGGGACGTTCCACCGGTTTCGGAGTAATGGGTTGTTCTAAAGTGTTCTCTTTACCGCAACAGATTTCGAAGTAGTTCGCGCAAGGACCTTCCTTCATCCTAGAAACAACAAAAACACATTGTTTACTAATGTTAATAAGACAATTTTTCATATATGTTTAAGAATGCAACCCTAACCTAAATGTTTCACATTTGACAGCCATTATTCATCTTAGCTTAGTCGTACTATATTTATATTTAATCAGTGTGTACTTTAGCGTTTTATTTTTTTTTTTCCGATGGATCATACATAATTCTCTAAATAATATATAAATATTTATGTTCATATTTTAACTCATTTTAATTATTTACCGCCAGTTTCATAAAAAAAGTTTAAACATGTTGAATTTGACATATTTTAACCTATTACCTTATCCTGTTTTGTGAATCTGTCTGTTATAATGCATACTATTAATTTCGTAACCTAAATAAATAAATACTACTTAAAAACAATATTATTTATATTACTATAATTTGCTATTTCTTATGAAAATTTAAAAAGCTGCGAACAGATTTCGTACGTTTAATTAAAAACAAAAAGTGTCTTTTTCAATTAAGTTCTTTATTTGAAGCACAAAACTATTTCCAGTTTTAAATTTATTTATTTCATTTGGAATCATAATCTTATTTATACGCCCTCAAATGCGGGTGCATTTTGATTTTTATCGCAGGAGGGCGTATTATGTTGCTTAGCAATAGTTACAACAAATTAAAATTCTGGTTAATGAATAAACAATACAATAAATTTTTAATTTTATTAAATAAATATTTAATATTCACAGAACTACTCAAATTTTTATTTTTTTACATCAACTTGATCTGTATAGCTTCAAATTCAATTAATATTTCGTCAGAATAATCAGTACGTGACGTTCCATATATACTTGACAGGGACATACTTCGATTATATTAAATTTGTTTAAGAAAAAACAATCTAACAATGCCAACTATCTAAAAAAGAAACCACAGCATGGAATATATATCTACAATTTTTTTTCATTTCAAGTACCAAAATGAAATAAAACGTTGTATGTACCCTGGGCATAATCAAGATTATAGCCCTCAGGAAATTTAAATTTAAACATTCTCTCGTGCTATAATCTTTTGATTATGCCCTTAATATATAAATAACTATTATAGGCTTGATTTAATATTTTTAATATTGTTTAGTATTTAACAAATAAAAAATGAATTTTATTGGATTTGATCGTCGTTAAATATTTATAAGAGTAATTTCAATAAATGAGATGAGTTATTCATATGTTCATAAAATATGTCAAATTTGAAGTAAGTCAATTTAAATGCTAGTTTCATTAGAACTAAAAATATAAGTTCTCGGGTCGAGTAATACGATATCGGTAACTTTTTTACTACAGTTGTCATGGTAACAATATAATATTCTTGAAATAGCGTTGTTTTATTACAGAAAAAATCAAGTAATTTTTTATTTGAAAGGGTGCCATGAAAAATATTGTTCACGGCGCCACTGTTGCTAAAGCCGGTTTTATATATAGTACAACCAAACAAAACATTCTTTTCGAATACTTTAATCCTTTTAAAATACAAACAAATGTATTTAAATATCATATTATGTTTTAATGTGTATTTCTATTTAAACAACAGGTTTTTCCTAGAATAAATCATTATTGTCTGCCAAATTTTATTTACCTAAACAAATTGAGTGGAAATTCAGCAAATTCTACTTTTGTTAATTTACTAAAACTTGACAACAGAAGATCGTTAATTTATTCATATTTTCAAGGACTACTAGTTCAGCAGTTTTTTTTATTTAAACTTTTTATGGTTAAGATTTATGTTGAATTAAGAAAAAATATATGCATTCGTGGAATATTATGTAAATATAACATCATTAGATTTGGTACTACTGGTGTACATAAAAAACTTGAATGCTTTTTAAAACTTAATTAAATTGTAAATACAGTTTAAAAACAACGTCTTCACCGATGCATACGATTGTTTTGATTACGTGACTACGGCAACAGTGTCAAGGCAATCATAGTAAACAGTTGACAGCTGCCCTAACATGGGGAGAAAAACAAATGAAATGGAAAACCCGTAAATAAGAGAAAGTTCATTATGACGCAAATAATAATTTAATAATTTTGGATTTTGAATGCGTCATCTCATAATTATTGGATTCTCTGAAAGAGTTAATTATATCGGAAAACAGAACATGGTATTATTTACATAACTGTAAATAATATTATTTTGTACGTAGTTAGTAAACCACAGACTATGTTTATTATAATCAAGGAATCAAGGTGGTTTAGTCAGGATGAGTACGGTTTTAAATTGGATATAGGAAACCACATGGTGGGTTTTCCAAGTTTCCGTGCTTGTTTTTGTAGCTACAATCATTTGTTTAGCCTCATTACAACTTTAATTAAAACAATGAAGCTGATTAAACACACGATTCTGAAAAACTACGTTTCGATAATTAAATAAAATTATTTTACCTAACCTTACTTTTTCATTGTAGCTATTTATTAAGTAAGAAAACAAAGGTGCTTATTAAACGCATACGAAAATTATAAAACGAGACGCAGGCGAGTTGTGTAAGAGCAAAAGTAAAATAATCACCCTGTTTCCTTTCGTGTTTCATGCAATATTTTTTATACTTTATACTTGAAAACATGAATTTTTGATATTTTGATGACATTTATAATAGCATATATTATTATACGTTTTATATATTGTTCCATGAGTTGTCCAAAAATACGAATAGAACAATACGTCATATAAAACGAGTGTAAAATACTATTTTTTATATTTGCTTCACTTATTTAATAAAAATCTCAAAAATTTCAATTAAAAAATAATAAAGAGTAATCTAGGGTTATATATGTATGTGTGAAATATAGTATCTTTGTTGAATGAAGTTGGGCACATTTATATGTCAAAATGCATTTAAAATATTGTAAAAATATTTACAAATCTATACGTTATAACTTATAAAATTTTAATATCCTTTTAAATGAGTTTTGTTTATTCGGTTTTCATAGTCAGAAATTATATAAATTGTATTAAAAAACATTTTAAAATATTTGAGTTTAACAATATCTTACATTATTAAACCGTTTCCGATATAATAATAGGGCAACTATTAACGCAAAGGATAAAAATAAATTGTCATTAGAGTTATTTCAATTGCTAAGGAAATAATAACTAAATTTGTTTTTTATAGATGTTAAAGTTTATCTATATGCATACTTTCAATTTTGATTTCGAGTGAAATTAGTAAGAAGTGCAAAAAAATATATTTAATAAAATAATTGAATTTAATATGTGACACATTTTTTTAAAACTATTTACTATTATTGCACAGTTGTAATTATCAAATAATATCGCGTAATATAAAAACAGTATTTATAAATAGATAACATATTCATGTCAACGTTCTATAATTTAAATTATCTCATACACAATATTATTATATTATTTGTATTTACCATTTTACTTTGTTAAGAATTTTAAATATAAAATTTCTTATTGGTTGTAGATTTCTTTAAAATTTCTTATTGGCTGGTAATAAAATTAAATGCTTAATTTAAAACTAAAGATTTTATTGGTTATTTATAAATTATAATAGCCAATCACCAACTTAATTAAAAGTAACAAATTACAAGTTAAAGAAAACATGTATACAACTTTAAAAGAATGGATTTTATTTTATGGATTATGTCACTATTTTAATGATTGCTTTTTATATTTTGTTTAAATATTAATATTTAAAAAACACTTAAAACAATGTTTTTTGTAATGTTTAATGACTGCTTAACTACTGAGGTTCCTGTAGTAAAATATTAAAAATAGAATAAGTAATTTTTATGACTATCAGTTCTATAGGTAAAATATGAAGTAATGATGTCCTTTAGTGAACAAAAGCGCATGACAAACGGGAATATGACGTCACAGAGATACACTTAAATTTTGTTATTTATAAACATTGAAACATTATGATATATTTGTATATTTAACCACAAAATTAATTTTCAATGTAAATCTATTTATAAATTGTTTTGTCCATTGCTTTTTCAGACATCTAGCTGGCGTGAAGAGTGCACGCCATTTTTACGTGAAAAAAAGTAAAGAATTTATTTTATTATAAACTGAAATACTAATTTTGTATAATTTGTTACATAAAGTTATAGATTATGCCATATTAATTAAAAAGTCCGTTTTTCTTTAATTACGTTTTTCAAAGAATTATAAAGATTTGTTTTATTTTATATGCTGTTTTATTATAAAAAAAAACTGATGAAAGATATGTATACAATTTGTATACAATAGCGACAAAATATGGTAATGAATAAAACAAGAAAAGTCAAATAAGAGTTTTCTACAAATTTCAAAAAATGCTAACATTTTTATTCTAATAACAATGTATAAAGCAGACATATTTTTCACAGTTGTTATGTTACCTTTATACCGTGCGCGAAATACCTGGAAAAACGTTTTTTCACGCTTTTGGAAAACGCTTTTTCACGGTAATGGAAAACATTTCATCACTCAATTTATGTAGGTAAATAAAAATATTATAATTAATGAGGCAAATTACTTGTTAAAAGAATATTGCTTGCATTTTGTGCGCGAAATGTTTTTATTGCGTTCGATTGACTTTTTGGCATCTCACGCACCAAAAACTCAAACTTCACGCACTTTATACAAAAATAACTATTTTGTAATGGGGTATGTGATCGAATTTTGATTTTTACATATATGGTACTAGCGAAAAAATATCTATATCTTTATAAATCGATTAATTATTTGTAGTTTACGAAAATATAAATATTATAAATTTGAGGTAGGGTATTGTAATGTCAACGTGGTAAATTTGTGAAAGAAGACAGATAGACTAAGAAAGAGACAGTCTACTTGATTTCTTCTGACTTTCTTCCACACCATGTTGACGTCGCATATCCCTTCTCCAAAACATTAAATTGCTAATAACTATATAATTTCAAAGTAATATTTAGTATTGTGACCCTAAAACGTATAAACTATAGAACACATATATGTTATTTTATACTTTGCTATACACGGAATAATAATATTGAATATTGTTACACTGTTTTTGATAATTTTTTGTTGCAAAATTGGTACTTTTGAATATTGCGTCCCACAGTAAATGTCAAATTGATAAATTCAAATATTTTAAAATGCTAATTTAAGAGAATACTATAATATATAGCAAGTCTTAACGCAATGTATTCATTTTTTTTTACAATATTATACTTGAATTATGACAGTTGTTATAAATGTCCAATTTCATTCAATAGGGTTACCATATTTTACATAAATTCCTAGATTACACTTAATTAACTTTTGTAATTCAAATATTTTGGAAAACACTGGATAAGAGCGAGCATGTAAAACTGACAAAAATTTGCTATGTCGATCGACTTTTGTTTTTGGCGAAAAGTTGTCAAATGTACTTACGTCGTGATTAGTATCAAATGAAATAATTCGATGAGGGCTGGCGTGTAGAAATTATAAAAATGTTTGCCTTTTCTTTTGCTAAAAGTTGACAGAAGTATGTCGTGTTTGGTATCAAATGAAAGTATTTGACAAGAGATGGCTTACAGAAATGAAATTTTCCATCAAATATGAATATTTCACTAACGCCGGAGGCCTAAGGAATGCTCAGCTAAGAATTTGATTTGTTGACCGGCTTTTCTTTTTTGCAAAAAGTTGCCCGAAGTATGTCGTGTTTGGTATCAATTGAAAGCACTTGATAAGTGCTAGCAGGAAAAAATGACAAAAATTTACCATGTCAATCATCTTTTGTTTTTTTGCATAAAGTTGCCCGAAGTATGTCGTGTTTGGTATCAATTGAAAGCACTTGATAAATGCTGGCAGGAAAAAATGACAAAAATTTACCATGTCAATCATCTTTTGTTTTTTTGCAAAAAGTTGCCCGAAGTATGTCGTGTTTGGTATCAAATGAAAACATTGGACAAAAGCTGGCTTGCAGAAATTAGCCATCAAATATAAATCAGTATCAGATACAACAAGTAAAAAGCCATTTAACATTTCTAACCTGATATCAATCAATCCCTCTCCATCAGTGATGATGGTGTTGTTCTTGCAGAGGTAGTAAGGCACGCAGGTACAATCCCCATTGCCTGCAGGAGGCAGCCCTGCTGGTATTCCCGTGCCGGAGTTGGGCGTGAGGTCCACCGGAGGAGCCACGGGGACCGGCTTGGGCGTGCTGGCGGCCAGGGGCTTGTAGATCTCGTCGATCAGCGCGTCGATGTTCGGGTCGTCGGTCTGTGCCGCCGCCAGGGCCAGCAGGAGGCACAAGGAGACCTGGTGCAGCATCTACGAGGAGGAAAAGGGTTTAGTGTTTGAGTGATTGTCTGTACCGAAAGTTTTGAACTCTACAGTATAAAGATTTGTACAATGTAATAATAAGAAAATGTATTAAAATATAATGTGTATACAACCGTTGATTGAAAAATATATAGATAGGTAAGCCTGTATGTTTTTGCGTACCGCTGTTTTAGAATCAGATTCGACAGAGCCATCTCGTTCATGATTCCATCAACTACTTTACGAAATTAAATAGAAAAAAATATGAGATAAATAAAGATGTTTTACATATTTACAAATTTTTTTGGTATCTATTATAATGGTTCTTTCAATAATTCATTGGTATATTTTAAAATAGAACTAATTTGTATTATTAATTATTTGACATTTGCTATTTTTTTTATCATATTTGACAGAAACGCCTGATACACACAGTTATATAGGTGAAACGAACTTTCTCATAAGCTTACCTATCTATATATTTTTCAATCAACGATACAACGTATAACTACCTCCCTCCATTAATTTTTTTCTTAACAATTGACATACTATACAGGTGTTTGTTTTAAAAGGCTAACCATTGGGATCTCGAGAATAGTAAGAGATACGAAGTCGATTAAATTGGGGCAAAGTTGCCGCATTAGTTGCCCACTTTAATCATGTTTTGTTTTGCCGCAAAAATGCGTAAGCTCACTAGATATGAGCAAAAAACTGATTTTGAAAAATTTACTTTTTGACTTGCAACTTTCTTGTTTCAATTCATACAAGTTTTTAGTTTGCACTTTTTTTACGAGAAATTGACAGCGGTCCTCAAAATTTTTGTAACTCAAATACTTTTTGAGAAATTCATGTCAATTTTTTATTTTCATATCGGGCTCAAAGTTGTCTTTATTACTGTTAAATAGAATTTTTTTCTTTTTCCAGCGATATAAGACACATCTACGTTAAAATGAAAATGAACTGAGAAATTGGAAAAATACTTATTTTATTCATTTAGGTCAAGTGTGCTTTGAAAACAAAATCGAAAATCGTTTGTAACGAATCAATTCAAATAGCGGTTAATTGTGGATATTACTTACAAAATTTTCAAGGGAAGCCAAGCGGGATATGTTAGGAGTTAAATTTGCTACGCATTGAAATAAGCAGATGTATGAATTGAAACAAGAAAGTTATGTCAAAAAATAAATTTGCAAAAATCAGTTTTTTGGTCATAAAATAGTGCGCTATGCATTTTTTCGGGAAAACAAAAACATGATTAAAGTGGCCAACTTATGCGGCAACTTGTCCCAATTTAATCAACTTATCTCTTACGGTTCTCATGATCCCATTGGTTAGCCTCTTAAAACGGACATTCTGTATATAGACTATTTTATTCCTCAGCAATTAAAATGCGGGAATAAATTAAATCACCTTGACTATAGAATTTTATAAAAAAAAATCAAACTTAATTCACTGAGTACATGTCAATAAAATTTCCCAAGACGACGTATTTTCAAGAAATTTATATTGCAAAATAAAACTTAAGTTAAATAGAGTGTAATATTATTATAAAATGTTATATACGTATAAGAGGAATTCGAAAATAAAAAAGTAGGCGTGTCTCTATGAGGGCCTATGACGCAGTAACCACCTTCTGCAGTTTCTGTGTCAAACAAATAACTATACTTGGGACACCGAACAGATGCACAAGAAATTCCTCCCACTAACGACCGCTAAATTTCAATAAAAATAAAAAATAGAAATAGTATTTATTAAAATACGTCAAGTATTAACTTCCTTTTAAATATAAACATAATTGTTTCACATTTCTTAATTTGTAATGTATAAATGACTTCTACGTACACTGTACTGCGCAATTTAGGCCCTGCTCATTAATTTAATTAGTGCATCTGTTCGGCGACCCAAATGTAGTTATCTTTCTCGTAGTTATCGTTCGAGTAATAATATTACTATTAATCTTTATTAATGCATTTTTCCTTATTATAAACTACTTTCCTAGAGTTACTTTTCATGCATTAAAGTAAAAATAGTTGTTTTAATAAAACATCTCCTTGACCACAGAATCTTGTGTAAAAAAAACCGTTATAAAAATTGTTTGAGCACATGCCAATTAAGAATTAACCACAAATAAATGAAATTATTTAAATAAATAACCGAGAGGAAATATTTATATGAATTTCAAAAATAAAGTTTGTTAATCCCTCAACTGAATATCAATTTAAGATTAATATAATCTCGAGAATAAAACCGTAATTTATTCCCATAATAAATAACTATTATATTAATATATTTTAGAATAAAAACTTTTGTAAACTAAAAGTCATCTGTTTTCTGTTGAACTAAAAGTTATAAGCGAGTAAAATAAATCAAAATCCATGAGGTAGTTATTAACGCACGAGCACGCTGTGCGCATGCGCAATTTTGGAATATTTTTACGAATTATAATTTATCTTACAACCTAAATTTCTGAGGGAATGTTAATACTCGATTACTAGGGTAATATTATTTAATGTTGTGTATAAAGAAGCAGTTTATTAACTTGTAAATAATAATTGATTTTACCCACTAAAAATAAATTTAAGTACCTCAAAAACCGCTACCATAAGAAATAAGAAGAACTATTAATGCAGGCCGTGGTTAAATAGAAAATATTTATTTGATAATAACAGAATAACAAAACAGGTAAATTATTTTTTTTATAATTGTAAAAATTTTAAAATCGAATTATAAAGACTGAAAGATTTTAATCATTAAAACTCAGTTTGAGATTTTTCGCACTTATATTTAACCTTATTTATCAAGGTGCCGGGAGTAAATATGTAATTAAAAATTCTTAGAAATCTAATGGAAAATACTTTGTTTATATACATAATGTAAAAAAATTAATAAATATGTAGATGAAAAATTAAAAGATAAACAGAAACTAAACCAGTTTTACTTTTTTTATGCTGTCAAAAACAGATAAGAATCGACTACATCTCAATCATTAAAGACGTAAATATGGTTTTTATATTTAGATATATTTCAAAACAATGATAACATTAGACTTCTCTTGAAATTAAATACAAAAACCATGTACATTAAAAACAAAAGCAAAACACATTTTAGGTAGCAATTATTTTTTTGTAAAGTGGTTTAGTGTAAGAAAACACTTACGGTTTAAGTCACTTCCAATGTTCTCCAAGTGAGGTTCAAGTGTTATGTTGCAGCTCGTCTAACCGTGCACAGTCAACTGAAAACAAACGAGCTCTTGAAACAAGTCACTGTCGCTCAGCTTATGAACCTTGAACATGAGCCCCCGCTTAGCTACCACTGGTCGCGTGACGTCATATGGAGATTCTGGGTGCTAATTGGTGTCCCAGCTGATGTTGTTTTGTTCCAGCATGGAGACAAGTTCTTCATTAAAATTAATTTATTCTTTCCATAGGTGTTTTAATTTCAAATCGATTCGGGGAACACTTTATATTTATATGTAAATTTGTACAAGAATGAATCATTTAGAGATATAATTTCTTGAAATGCAAAATCTGTTATTTAGTACAAGGATTTGCATTTATCCTGACCTCTTGCATTGACAGTTGACCCCATTATTAAAAATAATATTAATTATTCAACACAAAAAAATACTAGTAGTGTCTCCTATCAACAATGTCTTAAACTGCTTTCAACATCTTGACATGAAATTTTGATTTTGTTTTGACGTTCTGCGCAAGATGGCTGTCATTTGTTTAACAACAATCGAAGTGTCATTTCAAGTGTAAAATTGTTTCAAAAATGTTGTGCATATTTTTTTCGAACAACTTATTCTTATATTATTATTTTTAAGGAAAATACTTCATCATGCTCTAGTTCAATTCAAATTATAATAATAATTGTATATTTAGTTCTTAATACTTCATAAATTACATTTTGTTTTTTGTTTATTTATATTTTCTGGCAGATTTTAATATTTATGTGAATTAATATTTAAAATATGTGTTTAAATGTATTGGACCATTTTTTCAACAAAATTCGAAGGTATGTACGTAATAAGTGAATTATTCTATATTTGGAAATGTTTGTAAGGTTAAGTTATAAAAAGAACGATTAATATAATTCTCTTATTAGATTTTAATTATTGACAAACTAAATTTGTTTTTTATTACAGAACTCTAAATATTGAATATTTTCTTCAGGATGCAGAAAATTCGAATGCACGAAATTGGTAAGTTATAATTTATTTATAATTATATTTAATATCGTCACGAATTATTACTCAGTTCTGGGTATGTTTGTCCTACAAAATTATGTTATATTAATGAGGTAATATAAGAATAACTTCAAAATATCGCGTCTAAAAGTAAGGGTCTCAAAATGGTGGCTGTTGAGCGTAACAGTGGCGTAGTTAGTTTATTTTACCATTAAGCATGTAACCGGTTAATAAAAACCGGTAACCAATATTTTTAAAGTTGAAAATACCGGTAACCGTTAACAAAAAAAAAACCGGTTTTAGCGAACATTAACCTTTATTTTATAATATCATGTATCTATGTACCTATACTTTTATGTATGCATGTGTATGTTTCATTCGGCGGATAATTAAATATTATAAATATTGTAAGTTGCAACCCCTTTTGTTAAAAGATGGAAATCTTATAAACAAATAAAGTTTCAATTCAATAATATCATTTAGCGCGAAAAAACTAATTTCATTATATCTGTTATATTTGTATTTGAATATGACTAGATGAGTCATGACAGTTTCTACAATTTAGATTTTATTGGAGTGTCATATAAATTGGTGGCTCTTTCTCAGTTTTTGGCATCGAGTTTACAATTGAAAAATGACTTACATTTTTCTAAATGTATTTTAGGAATTTTTGTGAATATTCGTGTTTGAAACAATAGCTTTTTATTGGTCCATAATATTATTTTTTTTATTAACCGATATACTAACCGGTTTAAATCGGTTTCCAATTTTTATAAACCGATTTTCGAACTAAAACCGTCATTCTTATGACGTTCTCAATACGGGTTAACCGTTAACCTGTATTTTTTTCGGTTACATGTCCTGATTAAAACCTATATTTCTTTTCTTCAAACTTCTAGACTGCATTCGAGCACATGTTGATCAATGGGCACAAAGTATTTTAGGTTAGCTTAAATATAGCGCAAAATTTAAAGTCTATTAAAAATTTCTCCCAAATTTCTTCATCATTACCAAGCAAAACCCTTGTAGCTTGTGTTATTACCTGTACAGATTTTTCGGTACTTCGGTTGATCTAAACAGAATAAAATGAATCGTTATAATTTTACAGAAAAACATTTATTTTTGCCGAAATATTTTGTCAAAATAAATTGCAGATAACCAAAAGCTTGGTTCTTTTTGTTTATTTCAAAAATTTATTATTTACTAATATTAAAGATAGTCAACGTAAAATTTCGTCAAAACAAAATACAAATTTGCTGTATTTTTGGTAGAAATTTGAAATCGATAAATGGGCTCCTCGTCCCTCTATTGACAAATTGAACAAACATTATTTGGGGAATTCCTGAACTTTTGTTTTGCAACGACTTTTATATTAATGTCCTTCGGTAAATCCCCCAGTCCTTATTTAAAATATAACAGAGAAATCGTCTTGGAATAAAAATAATCTCCAGTTTGTATATTTATTCATTTATATTTATTTTTTTCCTCTATAAAATAGAAAAACCGTACATAATAAAAATAATATGTTACAAAAAATCTTGTTTCAAAAATGACTAATGTAATTTTTTAATAAATAAAATTATACATTTCATTTATGACCGAATGCACGTTGTAAATCAATGCTTAATTTAAAAAAATTACTATTAAGATTAATTTTAAATATTTTAATTTTCACAAATTTACATATGTATGAACCGATTCTAGTTCAATCGAATTTAGGGAAACTAGTTCAAAAAATGTAAAGAACATGCATAATAATGAATATTAATAAAGAAATAAAATGTCAATAGTCTTAGTGCCCTTCTCACTTTAAAATGAAATTATTTGAAAATTTTAAATATTTTGATTAATCTTAACAGTCAAAAATTTTGTAAACATAAACACGTATGTCAAAACGTGAAATCGAGGATCAAATCTGATGATTAAAGCTTGATTAATGAAATACGATGGACCAGTCAATTGAATTAATTTGTGAATCAGAGTCAATCAGTAGCCTTGATTAAAAGCCGTTTTAAACTATCCTTTAAATTGTACAAGATCTTACACCATTGAAGGGGGTCATGACTCATGGGATGGGGAGATGGGTTGGTTTGTTAAAAATCATGATTTTATGGTGATTTTTATTTAACTGAAAATAAAGTATTTATTTTACAATTTCTCTTTTTCCATAGAGTGATTTTTTTTCAAAATAGCGTTGTTGATACTTATTTCATTTCTAAAATCTTCACATGATTGTACCATAATCATGGCTTTCAGTGAATCAATACTTAAATTAAATTTATCTATTGTCCATAAGTTATTTATTACAAAAAAAAATACGCGTTCCGTAGCTGCATTTGTACCTGGTAAAACATGGAAGAACATGGAATGTATTTCATATCAATTTTACTTCCATTTTCGTTCCATTCGTGATTTTTTTCTGTTGTTAGAAGTTTTAAAATAGTAACACACCATTGATTTTCTTCAAAAGATTAATTTTTATTTCTTTATAGAATTTAATGTTTTCTGAATATCAAAAATGAAATCATGTACTTATTTGCTCCGCTATCATATACTCGTAACAAAATGAGTTCACAATGACAATACAATTAATGAAAATCAGTAGGTAGTAGACTTCAACACTGAACGCAACCGCGTATTATCAAAATTGCCAAATTGCATGATGCTTTCGTCTACTCGCATATAGAGGTCTCTACGCTCTATCGAACTAATGAAACTGCAACCTACCTTCCATTTATGTAACAAAGTTGCATATGTAACGGATTTCTCACGTTAACAGTAGACCATTAAATATTTCAACCATTTTGCTGTTTGATACTAGCCAATTTAAATTGTATTAAAATGGTGCAAGATCTTGTATAATTTATAGGCAAGTCTAAAACGGCCTTTATTAACATACAAAACTTCGTCAAAATCTAACAACTTTTGGTTCAAGATATAGTACCATTTCTTGTACTATTTATTGTCCCATGTATAGGCTAGTTAAAAATGGCAAAGCACAAGCATGGTCAAGAGCGTAAAAACAACAACAATTACAAGAATAAAACTTTATTATAATATAAAACATTCATTTTTTGTTTGCACTGAAGCGAGGTACTGTATCCATAGACAACTTCCTCATAGAACTATTAATCCACTCTCTAAAATACGCGACATTTATATAAACCCCGGGTACATTAGCCATTCCACACCCTATTCCCCAGGACACGACTCCTGCCTGGACGTATCCCGTGGGAGTGGCACAGACCAGGGGCCCCCCTCCGTCCCCCGTGCAGGTGTCCAGGTTGGGCTGCCCCCCCGCACACATGAACCCCGAGTCCAGCACGAACCCAAAACCCAACCGAGTGCTCCGAAGCTGCCTTTGACACGTGGCGCGGTCTACCAACGGAAGAGTCACTTTCCGCATGATTCTCTGGTAGGAACCATTGGGGCCGAAGGCATTCTGGCCCCAACCTGTGGCTACACACGACCCTGAAAACTGTTGGTCCATATTGGGCAAACAGATTGGTATATTATTTTTCATTCCATTTGACTGGATCACTTTACCCTTTCTACTGAACCAACTGATACAAATAATTACACGCCGAGGTAGATCAGTTGGTTCAGTTCAGATCGTCACATGACTTTGCTGTTTTCATTTGTTTTATATCTTTAAAATTTCCCTTCCAAAAAGATCATATTATGCAAAATTTTATTAAAATATTTATCATTATTACTATTCCTTATTGCACTGTTGGCGTTTAAAGTTTAGATCCCAGCGCCACTGCGGATAAAATTTGAAACCCTCTGAGAGACATTGCTGACAGTAGAGTGAATTAAATAACATGTAATATTGTTATTTTATCGCTCAAAAATTTGCAAAGAAAGAGTTGTTGCTACATATTTTTCACCAAATATATTTTGACGTTGTCAATTTTGTCAATCGTAATAAATTTATTACCAAGAAATCAAGTGTTTTGTAAAAAAATGAAAGCCAACTAAATTATTATTTCTATTAAGATTCTGAGAAGCAACCAAGAGATGGCAGAACAAAACGAGCCCAATGTTATCCATTTAAGTTGTACAACCCTGATTCATAGTTTTGTTTGTTTTTGACAGTTCATATAATTTGACAAGTATGCATTAAATTTTCTGTCATTTTTAAATGACAAAGAAGAACGAAAAAGGGAGAAATTACATCGATTTATATAGATTTGTAAAAATTAAAATATTTTAGATTAATGTTAAAAGCCAAAATTTTGCAAACATAGACGCATAACACTAAACGTCAAAATGAGGATCAAATCAGATGATCAAAGCCACATCAAAGCTTGATTAATGGATTTCAACGGACCAGTAGATCATTTATATTTTTAATGGTGAATTGAATTGATTTGTAGATCAGAGTTGCCTTGATTAAGGAATGGCGAAACAAATAATAAAAACAATAACAATTACAAGAATAAACTTTATTATAATATAAAACATTCATTTTTTGTTTGCACTAAACCTCGGTACAGTATCCATAGACAACTTCCTCATAGAGCTATTAATCCACTCTCTAAAGTACGCGACATTTATATAAACCCCAGGTACATTTGCCATTCCACACCCTATCCCCCAGGACACAACTCCTGCCTGGACGTATCCCGTGGGAGTGGCACAGACCAGAGGCCCCCCTCCGTCCCCCGTGCAGGTGTCCAGGTTGGGCTGCCCCCCCGCACACATGAACCCCGAGTCCAGCACGAACCCAAAACCCAACCGAGTGCTCCGAAGTTGCCTTTGACAAGTGGCGCGGTCTACCAACGGAAGAGTTACTTTCCGCATGATTCTCTGGTAGGAACCATTAGGACCAAAAGCATTCTGGCCCCAACCTGTGGCTACACACGACCCTGAGAACTGTTGGTCCATACTTGGCAAGCAGATTGGGACAACGTTGTTGGCAAACACTACTGGTTCTTCCAATTTAAGCAAGGCTATGTCGTTGAACAGTGTCACGTTGTTGAAATCGTTATGGATTTCTATACTTTGAACTGTTCTGTCTTGATGAGGTAATGGTTCATTTGCTGTTACTGTGTTCCATTCACCTGCTCTGACTATTAAACTTGAAGGGCGATTGATAAAACTGAAATCTTCTTGTTAGAAAATATGGCGCGAAATACAAAATAACTTAGCAGAGTTAAATGAAAACATTAAAAATCTTGTTAAATAATAGTATATTACATAATAAAAGTTATAAGATGCATATTACGCATGAAATAGTTACACAGTTGCTTTACAACTCAAATTATGTACTATACTTTTTCTACGACCATTATTTGACTGTTTTTCAATCACAACACGATCATACAATACACACTGTCAAAATGTTTTTCAAACAAAAGATTATCAATTTTGTTTCCAAAGCAGACTTGACCGAAATGAATAAAACCAATAATTTCCTAAATTCTTAGTTATTTTTTATTTCATGTAGATGTGCTGTATATCATTTAAAAGAGAAAAAATTCTCTATTTAACAATATTAAAGACAACTTTGAATCAATATGAAAATTGTATGAATTTCTAGAAAAATGTACGAACTATAAAAATTATGAAGACCGCTGACAATTTCCTTCTTAAAACGTCATTTTTTACTCAAAATCTCAGTATATCTTAGCTCATCTCAGATAACATTTTTGATCGTTCTTTTTGTCTGAGATAAAGTGTGGACATATTTTTTTTATAAATAAATAGTTAAGGAAACGTTGGTTTGAAATTTAACAATGTTAGAAGCAGTTTTTAAATGAAAGTATTATTATTTTCTTATTTTATCTAGTTCGAGAGATAGTACAGATTTTTAAATATAGTTTTAACGCTGTTTACAATTGTTTCTGTATTTACTACTCATTTCATTTTAAAATGAAGTGAAATGAACCGTATATCTAGAATGTTATACTGGCTGCCTAAATTCTAAAAACAATATTTTCAAAAATATGTTTTTAGCGAAATCAAACCTTATACGAGAATAAAAAATTAGTGAAATAACGTATAATTGTTATACTTATATATCTAAAAATTTCTGCCCACTTCTTAGGCTAAATTTAGTTCGATTTTTAAGAAATTCTTAAGGTTTTCATTTAACTCTGCACGAAACGTTACTTTTTAAGCCGATGTGCTCCTGTTAGTGCAATGTTCCTCGTAATAAGCGAAGCACCAGCTACAAATGCGTTTCGAACAACAGTCCCATCAACTGTTAAAGCTGTAGAGTCCAGAACAGCTAACATCCAAGGAAATTCTCCAAAACTAGTCGCATATGGTTCTATAGCTTCCACACGTCCTGGTTGAATATACCGTACTCCGCACTGAGATCCTACACGGAAATATATTTAAACACAAAAAAACACAAGAAGAAAATGAATTAGAGTGTTCATAAATGGAAATCTGTGCAAAATAGAGTCCTATATCATTTTTTTGTGAGAGAACACAGTGAAATAAAAATATTAGTGAAAATGCAACAGTAAAATCTTCCGTGATATGCGAGATATTAATTTTTAAAGTGAAAATTTTGGTCTGTGACGTGATAATGTCTTCTCCAGTAATGAGCAAACTGTATGTTGTACATGGTATTGCTTATTTTCATATTCCTATAGCTAAAATATGTTTATATATAAATTTATATGTATATGAACGATAAAATTATTGTTAGGAATAAATGAAATTCTTCTGCAAAATGGGAATGAATATGATATAGGACCCTTGTTAGAAATTTTATACCTGAAGGACGTGGTGATTCAACGGAAGAGAAGTATTCGTAGACGGAAAGTAAGAATGAAAGAAAGTCGAGAATAAATTCAAAGTTACCTAAAGAAGTACAATAAAAAGAACAGAAAATTAGCAACAGAATCTTTAAAAGAGATATCTATAGTCATTTGGTTTAAGAATGCAGATTTTTGTTTTTTTTCTTATATCTGTTATATTTGTATTTGAATATGACTATACGAATTAAGACAAATTTACATTTTATTGAAGAGTCATAATAATTATCTCTTTGTCAGCTTTAGGCATCAAGTTTACAACTGAAAAATGACACATTTCTCTGAATGTATTATACGAATTTTTGTGAATATTATAGTGTTTGATTTTATATACGTAGCTCGAAATATAATCGCTTTTCATTGGTCAATAATATTTTTTTTTTTTATTTTTATTAACCGATATATTAACCGGTTTCCAATTTTTAAAAACCGGTTTTCGAACTAAAATATTAATTAAATAACGTTCACGTTATGGGTTAACCAGTATTTTTTTTTGTTACTTGCCCTGATTATAATTAATAAAATTGATTGTTATATTTAATTCTATGTTTTATATATTAGTACAGATGTATATTTGGTTGCCTATATTATTAGAAAATCGCTCTATTCGACAGAGTCATTTAGTTCGTGGTTCCTACTTTGCGGAGTTAAACATGCAAAATATCAGATAAATAATAGAACTAATTTGTATTATTAATTATTCTTCGTTTGCTCTTTTTTTATAATATTTGACAGAAACGCCTGATATTAACCCCAAATGCAACCAGATTCACAGTTATGTAGGTGAAACGAATTTTCCCATAAGCTTGTCTATCTACATATTTTTCAATCAATGATATAAACATATTTTGCACATGACGTCATTAAAAATGATGATGTCTAACCGTTCTTATCGTGGCCCGATTATATTTAACCTCAAATTTACACTGATCTCTGATCTCATCAAGTTCCATTCACTGCAATTTTAAACCAAATGTCGTATAACTACTTCGTCCATACCTGGTGTTCCCGGCGTCGTAGTAGCAGGCCTAGCCGTAGTCCCACTAGTCGCCGGCGATGCCGTGGTTCCCGGCGCTGGTGTCGCTCCCCCAGGTGTGGTGGGGAACACCACCGGCGGGGCGGTAGTCCCCCCAGTCCCCGTGCCAGTCCCTGGCGTCGTAGGAAACACTACTGGCGGTTGGCTAGTGGCTGGAATCGAAGTGGTATTGTTGCCAGGGAACACTATGGGCGGCGTGGTGGGAAGGGGGGGACGCGTGGGCGTTGGGGAGCCCGTGGAAGGGGGGACAGTGGGACTGGTGGGGCGAGGACTGCCGGTGGAAGGGGGGACGGTGGGGATGGTCTGGGGAGGAGGTGTGGGTGTTAGAGGTGGGGGGAGGGTAGGCAGCACTAAAGGGGGGGTCACATTGCCTGCAGTAGTCGTACGGGCTGCAGTGGTACCAGGGGCTGCGGTCGTCACAGCAGTTGTGTTGCCTGGTGCTCCAAACAAACAAAAGTAATAATGTTAATAACAATGTAAAAATAAATGTTGCCGAACAGAACCGACCGCCACTACCAAAAATTTTGTTATTTGTTTACCCTTCAAGAAAACTCAAAACGATATCCTACATATAATGGGACAATAATTTCTTGAAAAATCAATCAGAATTTGGAAAACGAAATAAAGACTTACAAATTCTGACTGACTTTCCAAAAAATTATTGCTAGATATTCTATATGTACAAAAATCATTTTTCTTTCATTACAGACACGGTTGTAACGAACTTCCGCTTAAAACGAACAGTTTCTTTGCCCCTACACTCTCAGATATAAAATTCGGGGGATCCCCGATAAAGTTATGCTGTTTTGCAATCACTAACGATACTGATTTTACTAATTTTTAATGATTGCAGAGGCAACTAAGACTTCATCTGACATTCGTAATTTCTGTTGAAATGTGTTGAAAAAAATGTATGTTGTATGTATTTTTTCTCATGATGCTTTTCGTTATAAAAATAAAGAAAACTCGCGCTTTATCTTTTACTGCGAACTTCTGACGGAGGGACGAACAGACATCATGCTAAAAATAATCAAAACAAATATAATTACAATACAACCGTAAAAGAGTATTTCACTAATTTTAGATTTTTTTATAATTCTTGAAATAAATAATATACGTATTTTTTAATTACTTATACTACTTCCAATTTCTTTAAAAAACCTTTTTTCAAGATATTGACTCTTGAATTTATGCTATTTGATGACGTAGTAAAGAACAAGAAAAATTCAATAGTCTGGCAAAGATTTAGATGGGAACCACTGAACTATACTCTAACTCTAGAGTATAGTTCAGTGATGGGAACCAAGTAGAAAATGTAGAAACATTGATATTTGTATAAACATTGTTTAAAGGATATACATTACAATATCATAAGTAAAGTTTTAAAATGAAGGACCCATGTGCATAAAATTCAAAACGTAAACAAAAACACAATTTCGCCATCTAGCGGTTTTTCAACTAACAGGACAACAAACACGTCATTCTGTGGCGCCATTATCAGACTGTTTCAAACGTTACAAACTTTAATTTTAATTTAAAATTTAACATCAATAAATTTTTCTACGACCCCTAATGTAAATAGCAGTTATTGTATAACTTATAGGTTATCTAAGTGTTACATTACAAAAGGTCGTGATTTATCAAAATTATTTTAGCAGTATAAATAAGACAAAATTAAATATAATAAATTTAAAGTATTGCGATTAATGAAGAAATAAACAAGAAATGTCCCACATAGTACTATTTTAATGGGTTGTAAATTGTAAATAGTTTCAATTGATTATTTAGAGGTTGATAGTTTGACATAATTGTTTTTATATTTTGTAGTTGGCGCTATTTACTATAGGGTGTTTCAAAATGAGCGCAAGATTTAATTTTTCAATAAAACACATAATTTACTCGAATATTGCAAATATTTTTATTTTATTATAAAGTACACATCTGGCGATTATGTATGGAAGAGAACATCCAACAAATAACCGCCACGACTCTGCTGGCACACTCTTGCTCTTTTAGAGAAGTTGCTAATTACATTTTCGCACATTTCCCCTCTAATTTTGCCAATGACACGTCGAATTTCTTCCTTCAGCTCAGGAATTGTGGTTGGTTGGTTAACATAGACGGAAGACTTCACAAAACCTCTCAGGAAGAAGTCGCACGGCGTTAGATCGCACGATTAACAAAATCAGCGTCCATTCTTTGGTTGTCCAACACCCAGTTGACAAAGGTACGGCGTTGCATATGATCACCTAGCTTAAGTTCTTGTGTCAATTGAACTTTATACGGATGCAGATGAAGATCTTTCTTTAAAATTCTCTGCAAACTGCTTATTGAAATGGCCAGTTGCTGCGAACAGCGGTGAATCGATAGGCCTGGATTTTCACCAACACTTGCACTAACTAAGGCAATATTTTCAATGGACCGGCCTGACCGAGGGAGACCTAATGATTTCTGGTTAACAACCGAGCCAGTTCGATCGAATTTCTCGATCAGTCTCTTAACTGTCGAACAATTTGGTACATTTTGTCGACCAAAAATTGCACGCACTTTACGAACTGTTTCCGCAATATTTTCACCACATTTGAAATAAGTTTTCAGTATGAAAATTCGCTGTTCGTTTGTGTAGCGTTCCATGACTAATAATCGCGATGCGTCTACTTGACAGTTGTCAACTTTTTATTCTTGCACCATTGATTAAAAAAAAATGGCGGCCAATTCAAATCTTGCGCTCATTTTGAAACACCTTTTAGTAATATGTCATTTCTTTCAGTTTATTGTGTGATCGTGTTGTGTTCGAAATACAGTCAAATAATGGTCGTAGAAAAAGTATAGTACATAATTACGCACTTGTTTCTCGGTTCTTATGTAACTTTTCCACTTCTTACGTAATATGCATCTTACAACTTTTAATACGTAATACACTATTTTTATTACAAAATTCATTTTCTATTATTACTGCACCTTAGTTGTAAATTTAACCAAACATGTAGAATTTTAGGTAAAATACTCTATTATTTGTGGCGGTCGGTAAAAACAAAATGCGTGTGGAAAGGTGAAAAGTGCAGGATATAATATTCATATACCATTTTGTAGCTAACCTATATTAATATTATTAGTTACAAAAGCACACAACATTAAGCAGATATTACCCATTATACTTCTACTCTTCGACACCTTTTCTATCGCTAATTTTACCTGTCGCCCGGGTAGTAGAGGGGGTAGTGGCCCCCCCTGGCGTGGTGGGCGGGGCCCCTGTAGTTAACGGCGGCCCGGTAGGTGGTGGCCCTGTTGGAACTGTCTGAGGCCTGGGGGTGGGTGTCGTCGCTGGAGCAGCTGTAGTGCCCGCAGCAGCTGTAGTTCCTGGAGGAACTGTAGATCCTGGAGGACGTGTAGTTCCAGGAGGTGTTGTTACTGGCGCTGCTGTCGTTGCTACAGGAGGGGGAGATGTAGGCAGAATGATTACTGTGCCTGGAAAAGTAACATTATAAAAACTTTCACATTTTTTTTTCATAATCATTGTTTGTTTAACTGATAGGTCAGTAAAAAATTAAAAATTAATATCTTTCTACATCTTCAAGTTATTTCCAATCACAGTTAAACATAAAAAGGTACAATTTTTTGTTTTTCACTTTAAAATTTTTCATATATAGCTGAAATAATAAAAAAATACCCATTTTTGGGTCCAAATTTTTTATATCTGAAAATAGTCTATATTGATACATCTCGACGCGCTGATTTCAAATTTTCAAACGGAATTTAATTATCTGAGATTTTTGCTTTCAAAGTTGCACCTGAAAAAAGTGTGTTTTTTGGGTATATCTCAAAAATGGGTAGAGATACAATCTCAACGATTATACCAGTCGATTCTACGCGCAAAATTACATAAAGAAATGTGTTCTCTGCATATACGTTCTTTGGAACGATTTGGTGAAAAATGAGAAAAACGAAAAATCACAAATTTCAGTTTTTCGCTCAGGAACTTTTTGTCCCCAAAGTTTTTCATTTTCTAGACTTAAGTAAATGTCGATGCGCTGATTCCAAATTTTCAAACCGAATTCAATTATCTCTTACCGTTCTCGAGATATTTGCGTTTAAAGTTAAACCTGAAAAAAGTGTTTTTTCAGGAATAATCCTGAAATGGGTTGAAATACGACGTCGGCGACCTCACTAATCGATTCTACGGGCAAAATTACATAAGTGTACCAAATTTCAGATTTTTATTTCAACTGGTACAATTTTTAGAAAGGAAAAACTGAAAATGGCCAAAATCGAAAAAAACGCCTGATGAACCCCTTGCGATTTTTTTCGATTTTGGCCATTTTCAGTTTTTCCTTTCTAAAAATTGTACCAGTTGAAATAAAAATCTGAAATTTGGTACACTTATGTAATTTTGCCCGTAGAATCGATTGGTGAGGTCGCCGAGGTCGTATGGTGATCCATTTCAGGACTACTCCTGAAAAACCTGTTTTTTCAGGTAAAACTTTGAACGCAAGTATCTCGAGAACGGTAAGAGATAATTGAATTCTGTTTGAAAATTTGGAATCAGCGCATCGTTATTTACTTAAGTCCGAAAAATAAGAAATTTTGGAGAGAAAAAATTCTCAAGCAAAAAATTGAAATTTGAGATTTTTCGATTTTCTCATTTTTCACCAAATCGTTCCAAAGAAGGTATATGTGGAGAAAACATTTCTTTACGTAACTTTGCACGTAGAATCGACTGTTGTAATCGTTGAGATTGTATTTCTACTCATTTTTAAGATATACCCAAAAAACACCCTTTTTTCAGATGCAACTTTAAGAGCAAAAATCTCAGGAATGAAAAGAGATAATTAAATTCTGTTTGAAAATTTGAAATCAGGGCGTCGAGCTCTATCAAGCTACACTATTTCCCAAAATCAAAATTTTGGGCACAAAAATGAGTATTTTTGGGATATTTCGCGTTTGTCAACACAACTTTTGCTTTAATTCTTGTTGTTTGGTTTGTTTTAACACTACACAACTAAAAAATGGTTATTTTTGCATTATTTCGGATGTATAAACACAATTTACGTTGAAAACCTGAAATTAATATTTTTTAATGCTCTTTCCAGGTTTCTCGTATTTTTTCCCAGCTTGTAGTATGTAATTTTCCCCGTAGAATCAATTATTGAAGTCGCCAGGGTCATATGTCAAACCCCATATAGAGGTCTATGTTTGAAAAACATTACATTCTGAAAATTGAAGTTACATTCGTATTTATTTCTAGTTTTTAAAATAATTAAAATTATCATGTAATTTAGAGTTAACTTAAACAGTATTTTGTTGTAATCAAATTATTATTATTTCAAATTTTATCGATAGATGTCACGTCCTGTACCTTTCATACTTACCCGTCATTGTTAACCTCAAATAAAGTTCACAATTTATCACTCACTTACCACGGACACAATGTCTCACCTGGTGGTAGTGTGATGGAAGGGTTGTCCCCCCCTTGTCTCGGTGTAGTCCCCGCTGGGGTGGCCCCCCCTGGCGTGGTTCTCGGGGGCGTGGTTCCGGGCGGGGGGGACAGCGTGGTAGGTGGCGCAGCGGTCGCAGGCGCCCCGGACGACACTTGGGGCGGGAGGGTGCTAGGAACCACGGTTCCGTTGGGCACGCGACAGCAGACTTGCCCGGCGGTGGGGCATTGGGTTTGGGGGGGTGGTAATGGATCGCTTGGACCTATTCTGTAAATATAATCACATGTGGATAACATAGAATTGAATATTGTATATTGAAATTTTGTGAAATATCTTGTAATGAAGATTTGCACTTTTAGCAATGGGTACTAAGCATGGGTGCCGATTACATGCGATACTGAGAAAGTATCGATACTTCGATATCAAAAATATCGATTAAAAATTATCGATACCAGTATCGGATCGAAAGAAAAGTATCGAAAAATGTTATGTGAAAAAAATCACATTTTTAACGTAAACTTATTTTCAATTATTCTTATGCATATTCTTCAATCTTCTTTTATGCAAGCACCAATAAAAAGCAGTTTAGTAAGCCTTTTCACTTCTGGATAATATATAAAAAGGTTAATTTTGTGTTAAAAGTATTTTAATCAAAAATAAACATTTTTATTTGATTAAGTAAATATAAGTCTATTAATATTAATAAAATATAGGAAGATTGATATCAATACTAAAATACCGGTATCGAAGGAAAGTTATCGATACTGGTATTGTATCAGTATTATTGGAACATCCCTAATTGGAATTCATGGGGGCAAAACCCCAAATTGTTATTATTTTAAAGAATATTATACCTCCTTCATTTTAGTAATTGACTACTACCCTAAAATGGGTGTGAGTTACGCCCTTAAAAATATTACCAGTGAATTCCTCACATCAAAGTACCTATGTATACAAATTTTCATTTAAAAATTCCCACTAGTAGAGCCACAATTACAGGTTGAATATCAGCCAATAGGAATCCAGATGACCGTTGATAATGCGCGTCCCAGGATATATCTGAGATCCTGAGACGCTAGCACTCAGTCCCGCTGTGCGGGGCGCCGGGGTGGTAGTGGGCCTTCGGGTCTCCGCCCCGCCTGGTGGTCTGGCTAGACCGCCTTCAAGGCATCTGGTGCCCTGAAGGTGGTCTTATTCAGCCGGTCGGGAATTGGACCACGCTTCAGCGTGTGCTCTAATTCTTGGCCTGCTGAAACCAGAGCACATTTTGGAGCAGCTGCTCTGGATTGTGTTCTGGTTTCAGTGGGTCAAGAATTAGAGCATTCTACAATGTTTGTTCTAATTCTTAACCTGCTAAAACCAGAGCACATTCTGGAACAGATTTAGCTGCTCTGGATTGTGCTCTAGTTTCAGTGGGTCAAGAATTAGAGAATTCTAAAATGTTTGCTCTAATTCTTGGTCTGCTGCATCTAGAGCACAGTCTGGGGCAGATTTAGTTGGTCTGGATTGTGCTGTGAAAGTGTTTCAGTAAGTCTAGAATTAGAGCACTCAGAAGTGTTTACTCTTATTCTATGTCTGCTGAAACTACAGCACATTCTGGAGTAGCTGCAGCTGCTCTGGATTGTGCTCTGATTTCAATGGGTCAAGAATTAGAACATCCTGAAGTGTTTGTTCTAATTCTTGGCCTACTGAAACCACAGCACATTCTAGGGCAGATTTATATGCTCTTGATTGTGCTCTGGTTTCAGTAGGTCGAGAATTAGAGCACTAAAAAGTGCTTTTACTTTAATTCTAGGTCTGTTAAAAACAGAGTGCAGAGAATAAAATTAGAACAAGTATACAGAATGCTCTGATTCTTGACCTATACTTAAACCAGAGCACATGCTGAAACATTGATGCTCTAGATTTTGCTGTATTTTCAGTAGTTTAAAAATTAATATTTTTAATATTTCATAATATTCTGGTTCTTGACCTACTGAAACCAAAGCATATTTTATAGCTATTAATTGTATTAATTTATATAATATATTTATAAAGTATACCAATTAATTAAAGGTTGTCAGGTTCCGTTTATCCTTTTCTAGAATGTATATTTCTTTGAAATTTTATGTTTTGACTCGAAAGAATTTTTGAAAAGTCGACGTGTAATCATAATAAATCGGATGCTTGAGCATCCGCACCGCTATAGGGACGAGTGCCCTTTTCGGTGTGAAAGTCGACGTCTATGGTACTGATCTCTAAATGCCCTGTTGCACCAAAAAGGCTTACATTTTACGCAACACTCGAAATTTTAACAGTATTGTAGAATAGTTCATTTGACAGTTTAATCCGATGTGATGTTGTGCATTTAAAGGAAGCTTAAAATTTAAGTAATATATTTTGTAAATGCAGAATTTCCCGATTTTGATATATAATACAAAAAGTTCTTTTTTCTTTACACGTCTGTGCAATATTTGGAAATGGGTAATTTTACTTTTGTTAACAATTGAGACAATTGAGTTTGACTATTATTTAAATAAATTTATTTATGTACAACAAGGAAGTGAACTAATAATAATTATAAGAATGTTTTTTAAATTTACTGACCTTCAAAGTTTTTTCTATATGTAAAAAATATTTTTATTGCAGGAATTACAGTATTGTTAAAATTATAACTTTATACATAATTTAATACAGTGCAAAAAAGGGTAATAAATTATGTTAAAAATGTCACAATTCACTTACGCTACAATTTGCAATACATATTATTATATTTTTTATACGGTATAAAATCAAAATAATGATATACCTATTCATATCGTTATAGAGTGTAATTATCAGACTATTTGGCGTAGAAAGAGCACCACGGATCACAAGTGCCATTTTTATGAAAATAGAAAGATTAAAGACTACAGGGTGATCAATGAAACTATTTTATCCTTTTTTGTTTCTCCCAGAAAATGCATAGGAGACTAGATATAAACAAAAATGTTAAAATTTTCAATTTTCGTTTTTAATTTATAACTTTTTTTATTTCAATACAAAAAATATTTTAACTTGCACATTTATCAGGCACTTTTTAACGACAAATTCACTGCAGTACTCAAAATTTTTATTTCAAATACAGTTTTCGAGAAATTGATGCCAACTTTTAATTTTCATATAGGCCTAAAAGTAAGCTGTGAGACCGTTAAATAGGGTTTTTCTACTTCCGTTTCATAAGAGACTCTTTATTTTATTTCACTAATTTTAGTTAGGTTATTAATTCCATTATTTCAAAAAAATGTACATACATATGTTCATTTGCGAATAGGGGAATCCCAGACTACGTTATAACCTGCAAGACAAGTAATATGCAAAAAATATTACGGCCAAGAGTAAATTTTTATGTGCAACAGTATTGAAAGACAAGATATACTTAAATATCTTGTTTTTGAGACAAGTCAAGAAATAACAAAACAAGACAAGCATCTTATCTTGTGGAACACTAGATTCACTGAAATTCGTAATTTACAATTCAAAAAACTTAAATGACAACTTTAATTTTATCGTTTATCTGTTTTAACAAGCAATTTTGTTATAGAAACTTAGTAAAGCACAAAATTAAGGAGTCCTTGGTATTGTCATTTTTGTTTATTTTACAAATATCATCAAAATATCAAAAATTTATAATATCAAATACATTTTTCTACTTGTTCAAACGGAAATAGAAAAAATATTGTACGAAACACGTAAGAAAACTAGGTGGTTATTTAACGCATGCGAAAATAACAAAACAAGACGAAGGCGAGTTTTGTAAGAGTTGTGTCTTTACTTACTACATAAATATCTATTTTTGTCTCTTTTCAACGATATAAAATACACGCATATTAAAAATAAAACAATAGGTTATTTAATATTGATTAACATGATTGTTTTATGACAACTTTTTATCAAACTTTTTTTTTTAATTTTGCTGAATTAAAAAATGAAATGCAAAGTAAAATTATTCTTACCTTTCGTCAATAATTCCTCCTCCATTCGTAATCAAATTATAATTTCTGTCACACAAATAATGAAACACACAAACACAGTTTTCATTGGCAGCTTGCTGGGCGGCCATTTTAGGCCCTTCTGTCTCTTCTTCATCTGACAAAATAGAAACCTTTTTATGTAAAAACAAATCGTTTCTTAACCCCTCAACAATTATCCAAGCGACCAAGAAAATCGCTGATTGCAATAATGGAACTTTAACCGTAAACATTCTGTGGATAAAATGTATCTGCATACTTCAACCATCATCATTTATTGGAAATAAATGTTCGGGTCAGAGAACATGGATGCGTGAACAGCCTTGGATGTTTTTCAGCTGTTTTTCAACGGACAACGATAATTTTACTTTCAGTTCATTCAGTGACGAAATGATATATTTTGTAAATGTAGAATTTCCCGATTTTGTTATATAATACAAAAAGTTCTTTTTTCTCTTCACACATGTGCAATACATGGAAATGAGTAATTTTACTTTTGTTAACGGTTGAGACATACTAATTTGACTATTATTTAAATAAAGTTATTTGTGTACAACAATAGATATTAATTTAGAGAAAGCCATATAAATTTAACACGATATATTGTTTCACGAATATGTGACAATTTGTGTTATTGAACTAAATTTAATGAAGTAAATAATTATAAGCAATTTGTAAAATAAACTATAAAAAAGTTATTTAAAATTCGACATTAAAACATGAAATAAATGATCTAATACTGCCTTGATATATTTTAGTTTTTAATTTATTAAGAATTCAGATGTTCAATTACAATTTAAATATTGTTTTTTTTTGCATTCCCAATGAATTTCAGATCACAGTATTAAACGTAAAATTGTGTTTATAAACCTAATCCTTTCCAAAAATACTTTTTTTCTACGACCTCTAATGTAAATAGGCATTATTGTACAAATTATAGGTTATCTAAGTATCACATTACGAAAGACCGTATATAAAGTACACGATCGCACAGTAAAGAAATTTTTGATTTATCGAAATTATGTGATCAGTATAAATAAGACAAAATTAATTATATTTAATTTAAAATATTCCGACTAATAAAGAAATAAATAAAAAATGTTTTATATAGTATTGTTTTATTGAATTAATATACTATCTTTGGGTCAAAATTTTTGGTTTTACAATGTGGTACAAATTGGATACATTTAGATGCGCTGATTTAAAATTTTCAAACTTTTCTGAAATGTTTGTCTTCAAGCTCATGAAAGTGTGTTTTTGTAATGTATTTAAAAATTATTTTATCAGTCAATTCTACGGAAAAAGATACATAAAGAAATATTTTCTCCACATATTGCGTTTTTTGAAACGATTCAGTGATGATACAGAATATGAGAACATAAAATACCAAAATTTAAATTTTTCGCTCGGGAACTTTTTATCTCCAAATATTTTCATTTTCACAAATGCAAAGGAATATTTATATTTTAATTGAAAAGAGCTGAAAAAATGTTGTACCAGTGTTATTTTTATTGTAATATATAAACATTTTAAAATATAATATTAATAAACGATAAATGAAAACGACTTTTGTTTAAAAGAACGCACTCATATTTTCACAAGACTCCGTGGCGCAACGGTAGCGCGTCTGACTCCAGATCAGAAGGTTGCGTGTTCAAATCACGTCGGGGTCAATATCTTTTTCTTATTTATTTATTTATTATTATTTTTAAAATATGTATTTTTCAATTTCAGAAATAAAATATTTATTCAATTTTAAATCTAAATATATTGAAAATTTTATATAAATACGTATATAGTAAAATAAATTTAATTTATATTTATATAAATTTTATTATATAAATGATAGCATAATTATATAATATTATCTTCAGTTAAGCATTTAGTTTATAAAAATAAAACTTTTGTTTTTAAATATTTTGAAAGTAAATAATTTACGTTATAGTTATATATTGTAAAATTGTAAATAAATGTGAGTATTAGTATACGGAGTGTAATGTATTGATCACAAACTAATATTTTTCAAAAAATTTGCAAAATTAAGGATGATTTTATTATAATATACTGGGTGTCGCATTTTAATCTACTTGAATTTCTCGAAAACAATCGTAACAAAAAGTGTGCCGAATGAAAATATTCATAGTTTTGACTGGGAATGGAGGAAACCCTAATTTTTATTGCAGATTTGGAAAGAGTGTAAAAAATGATGTAAGGTTTATTCGAAGACTTTTCTTGTACTCCCAACAGGTGACACTGTAATCGACAAAATAATTTTTCTTTCTCAAAAAAATACAAAATTATTATTGTATTAATAACTGGATAAATATGATGTTATAATAAATACTCAACTTTGTAAAAATATTACATCTCAACACCCATGACGAACGTGACAAAGAAACTTTAAAAGCAAAAAATGGAAAAGCAAATTTAATAAGCTTACTAAATCTCTTTAATGTCTTGTTCAAAACTACGATAAGTCAATTTTTCCATTTCGTTACCTTTGAGCATTGAGGAGCAATATTTGTACAGAGTTAATATCTAAATAAAATATTAAAAACAGGAATCAAATCAATTTATATCTATATAGTAAACCGTTTTTAATTTTGCAAATTTTAAATCAAATATTTTTGGACAGTATGTTAGATACTATTTGTCATTCTAATATCTATTTTTATACACCCTGTAAAAGATTTATTATACAATATAAAATGCAAAGATATTATAATAGAAATAAACTTGTTCGCAAATTACATCGGAGTCAACTTCTTTTTTATTTATTTATTCCATGTATTATCTGGTAAAATATTTATTTTATGAAATAAAATTATTAAAAGTAAATTACACACAGGGGAAATACAAAAATTAAATTATAGTTATACAAAAATTTATTAGAAAAAATTGCATTCTGCAAATACAAAAATAATCATAAGATGAGTCATTAATAAACTATAATAGGAACAAACACAAATTGCATTGCGCAACAAATCAATATTCGAAATATTGAAATCACAAAACAATAATAAACGATTATATACATAACGAAATATTTGGAATAAATCACGATACATGCTCTAGAAACATGTAAAATTACTCACATGTCTTAATAACTGTTAAATAGTCACATATTAAAATCTTATTCGGAATACATAAATATTTAACTAAATCACAAGAAAATATTCTCTCGAAAATTTAACACTTAATATATTTTCGTGAGATATATTAAAAAAAATAAAATCTGGATAAAATTAATAAAAAAAATATCGAAAAAAAAGTTTTTGATTAACAGAAATTAACTTAAACTTTGTCAAAACAAATTTAAGTTATATTTCTGTCATATTACCACAAAAAAATATAATTTTCGATTTTAAAATTTATAAAATTTATTTTGCTCTCATAGGACAGTATTTTAAGGTATGGGCCTTATCACCATAGGCGTTGCATATGGGGCAAGTATAATTCCGCAAAATAGGGCACGTGATAATACCATTATCAGTTTTGAGGTTATGTGATGCATATACCAGCTCTCTTTCGCCGTTGTTCTTGCAAAAGGAGCAGTGGTATCTCTTCGCAGTGGATTTATTACGGTGTGCCGATGGAAAAACAGATGAACGAAGTCTGTGGTTGGGTCTTTTGGGCTCGTACTGCACCAGAGCGTTCTCGTTTGAGATGTTGACGCTGTCGGAACTATTCGGAGATGAACAGTATTCCACTGAGGAGAAACTGAAATATTTGTGCTTGTTAAAATATATGATAAACATTTAAAAATTATTTAAAATTTGACTTACATGTCGTCCAGTTTTTTACACAAAAGACCTTCATGCAACCCTTCACCTATTATAGTTACGCCTTTGGAAATAAAATATGTTTCACGACATGCATAGAAATAGTTATTTGTCAAACTAGAGAGGAAAGTGTATCTTTTTACCACTCGAGCTACGAGTGAGGCATTCGAGTGAGAGTGGAAAAAGTGCTTTCCTTTCGTGTTAGACACAACATTTTTTTCACGACATATTTCAAAAATCTATTTATTTGAATGAATAGGCGCAGCAATATGATAAGTTAAGTTATAACTGTACTGTAAACTTTGACGTTTACCGATGCAGTTGTTTATTTCCAATATGTCAATTTAAGTTGTTAAATTGCAAAATGTGAAAAAAGAAAAGAACAAGACATAATTGCCATAATATCATTATTAAATAAAAAAATTTAATATAACTATGAATTTTTCCAATATTACGTACTATACTGTTGGTAACACTGTACATTTTCCTCTCTAGAGAGGGAAAAGTAACTTTCCTCTCTATATCGCGAGAAGAAAGTAGAGCTTTCTATGCATGTCGTGAAAAAACTACTTTATTCTCGATAAATAGTGAGGAAAATAATTTTTCCCTCTCTAGAGAGGAAAATGTACAGTGTTACCAACAGTATAACTGGATATTATTATAGAATGAAATATTGGAAAAATTCATGATTATATTATAAATTATTATTTAATAATGATATTCTTTTAAAAAAATTATAGCTATTATGTATCGTTCTTTACTTTTTTTAAAGCCTTTTCGTCCGAATAAATCGATTTTTGAAACATGTGAACACGAAAGGAAAGAATTTTTTTACTCTCACTCGAGTAAAAAGAAACGCTTTCCTATCTAATTTGACAAATAACTATTGTTCAAATCAGGACAAAAAAAAAACACAACATATTAAATTAGTTTATACAAAAAATAATCTAATGTGTACACCATACTTTCAATTCCACCCTGTACAGACCTCACACCGAAACTAGTCAAAATAGATTTAGAGATCAAAGGGAAAAACAAATATTTCCGTTGAAATCTGAAATTTTTCGCGATTACAATACTTTCTTTATTTCATACAAGGAAGTTAAAATTACTCATTAACCATTATTTTTTGTCCTGATTTTATTAAGTCTTTATAAACATGCCCCAAATTATAAAATAAGTAATCACTACAGAATTTTTTTAAAGTATCCATGGTTAAGTACTGGACCTCGCCAATAAATACATAATAAATATTAAGAATACAAGTTAAATGTGTGTATCCTTAAATATTTTATCTACGACAGTTTAAATTTATTTTAAAATACTTTTTTCATTTAATTTTTGATATAGTCGTTTTAAAAAAATAACTGTGTCAAATTGTTTAAAACTAATACATTTTATCTTAAGATTTCAAGATAAAATAAGTAAGTATTGTTTTACAAACTGTACACTCAGTGCCATTATGAAACTCATAATGACACTAAAATTAGTGTTAATTACGTACTAGCGCACTGTCGTAGATAAAAGCAATATTTATATGGATTCACAACAAAAAATTAGATAAAGTCCGGTCAAAACATGTCATGCATAAATGTCTACAAATAAAGCAACCAACATTACATGTATGAACGCGTTGTAACATGCTTATTAATAAAAAATAATTAGTACTACATTTTTTGGACAAATTTATTCAATTTAAACCGTTTACTACAAAACATGAAAGCACTAATTATACGACTTTGCAATAAAAATAAGGGAAGATTCCGTAGAAACATTTCATGCACAAATATGTCTACAATCAAAGCGAAACATTATTTTGACGTACGACATATTTGTCTTGCCATCTTCTCAAAAATACTAATCTTTGTTTAACCTACACAAAAGGATTAAAATGGTAAAGGTAAAGCTAATTTAATAAAAATTTCATAAAAAATTACCTATTCATTTCTGATGAAGTTCGACTACGATTTCCCGGTGCTGCATTTGGTTCGGAACAAATTTGTTCATCAGTGTATTCAGTGTCCCTTCCATTTTGTGTAAACTCTTGGCTTACTGCTGTATATCCTATAACAAAACAATAATTGTATATAGTCAACTCGAATACCACATATAAAATGACTATACAGGTATTCCTTATAAATGGGCCACCATTGCTATCTCGCGAATTTTAAGAGCTACGAGGTCGGTTAAATTAGCAAACAATTTGTATTTTACAATTAAAATGTGCCAAACATTTTTTTTTAACCAGTGGTTCTCAAGAGATGGGTCCCAACTTTCTTATTTTAAATGGAACATTCTATACAGGTGTCCGTTTTAAGAGGCTAACCATTGGAATCTCGAGAACCGTAAGAGATACGGAGTCGGTTAAATTGGGGTAAAATTGAGGCATTAGTTGCCTCAAAAATGGATGTCACTAATTTTGGCCAATTTATTTTTTGATAATTTTCTTGTTTCAATTCATCCAAATTTCTAATTTGCACATTCTAGAGACACTTTTTTATGAGGAATTTACTGCGATCCTCTAAATTTTTGTAGCTGTAACATTTTTCGAGATATTCATACTAACTTTCAATTTTCATATGGGGCTCAAAGTTGTCTTTAGTACTGTTAAATTGATATTTTTGTCTCTTTTCAACGATATAAAACAAATGTATATTAAAATGAAAATAAAGTAAGAAATTAGAGAATTATTGATTTTATGCAATTTCGGTCAAGTCTGCTTTGGAAATAAAATAAAATAGCATATTAAACTCCTAATATATCCCGTTTGGCTTCTTTTGAAAATTTTGTCAGTAAAATGCACAGTTTACCACTAATTGAATTGATTAGTAATTTTGTTTGAAACCAAAGATTTTCGATTATGTTTCCAAAGCAAAATCAGTAATTTTCTAATTTCTTAGTTTATTTTTATTTTAATGTACCTGTATTTTATAAGAGAAAAAAATCTCTATTTAACAGTACTAAACACAAGGCCCATATGAAAATTGAAAGTTGGCATTTCTAAAAAATGTATCTGTAGAATGTACAATTTAGAAACTTGTATGAACTGACACAAGAAAGTTATAAGTCAAAAAGTAAATTGGCCAAAATTAGTTCTTTACCCATATCTATCACACTATGGATTTTTTTCGGAAAAACAAAAACATCATTAATTAAAATGGGCAACTAATCATAAATAATATAAAATACATATTTTTGTATTTTCTGTTATAAATCATATTTAAAATTTCTACGGCAATTGTTTCGGAACAAACTCCTGCAGCGGAAACAAACGAACGACTAGCGCGACATCTACGCAGCCTATTTCAGTCCAAACATTTGCGGGAAAATTTATAAAACGCGCTCCTTAAATTGGCGCTGAAAAAATTCGCTGAAATCATGTAACCCTTGGGACACTACCTGGATTTGATATGGGGTCCCTACTAACATGAGGGACACCTTCTACAAACGGGTGCTCCACTGGTTATGTCCAACAAAAATTTAAACACTACATATGAATATGAATGTTATGAATATGAATGATATGAATATGAATGATATGAATATGAATGCTATGATTATGAAATGCAAATAAAATATATATTTTTCAACAAGAATTTTAAGAGGAAAATATAAAAACAAAAATCAACTTTAATGTAAGACATAAATATATTGATTACTTTGATTACAAAAATATATTTGACAAACTTTTAAGAGTAACACGTGTTTTACTTTAATTTTTTGTTGAATAAGTCGTTTGCAGGTAAAAAACATCATAAACATTATTACAGTACAATAATAAATGATTGAAAAAGTTTTTAGTCCAAGAAACAGATGTTTTACAGCCACAATAACAGTCATAAAATGAACCTTTTTCTCCTTACTTGATAATAAAAGTATTTGTAAACTTACTCTGCTTGTCTAGTAGATGTAAAATATAAGCAATTTGTACTGCAGACAAAATTAAATTAAAAGCCCTCACATAATGATAAATTCCTCCAAAATGTGAAATAAGACAGGGACTGTTCGTCCGAATTAATATCAAGTTTAATAAATTTCGAAACTTAACACTTTCTTTGAAGATTTCTTTCATCAAACACTCGTCGCAGCTATCATCTCCATTGCAAGACATCGTGGTGCACTGAGAACTGAATCTGAACCTCTAGATTCACGAGGGATGATCGTTAAATGGACAACCAATGAAAAAAAATATTGAGACAATGAGATTCCCGCTTTCTTACATTCTTGGAATCTATCATATATATTTTTTAAGCAAGCTGGTATAAAAAACATGAAACAATAAACTGCTTTAGAGTGTCAATTGTTAAACAATTTATATCATAGATTTTTGTTTTAAAAATAAAATTAATAAATTGGAACACTGCGACATCTTTTGTCAAAATACGGTCTACAAAAATGCGCACACATAGAAATGATAGCGCATGGATACAAATTTTCAATGTAATCAATAAAAAAAATTAAGATATTATGTTTCTTATTTGTTTTTTATCAAATTAGTATTGATAGACAACTATTTCATTCCAATATCTATAAAATTCTATTTATTTTAAGTACAATATGTTTGTAAGCAAAACAAAAAATTAAGTTGATTACAAAAATTATTCCAACAAATCTTGTTAAAATAAAATTTATAATTTCTTCTGAACCACATGGCGGTTTTTATAAAAATTTGTAAACCGGGTATATAAACCATGAGGATTCATAATTTCATAGTCTCCAAGTAGTATTTTTAACCGTGTAAGAACTACACTACTTTAAACTTAACTGTACTGAAAAATGTTTCAAAAATCATCTTTTCTAAACCACTCAAGATTTTTTTGTTGAAAATTGTTGTACCAGGTGTACACTGTACAGACCATGGAGATTAAGAATTTTATAGTCCCGAAGTTGTATTTTTAACCATGTAAAAGTTACAATCCTTTAAATGTACTCTTCTTAAAAAGGTTTCAAAAAATTACTCAAAACAAAAAATACTTTCTTATTTATTCTGAACCACTTGGTGATTTTTATTGAAAATTGGTGTACCGGGTATGTAAACCATAAAGATTAAGAATTTCATAGTCAAAAAGCTGTATTTTTAATCGTGTAAAAGTTATATGCCTAACTTAAATATTCTGTTTAAAAAAAATCACGCAAAAAATAAACTTTATAATTTCTTCTGAATCACCTGGCGATTTTTATTGAAAAATGGTACATCAGTTATACAAACCATGAGGATTAAGAATCTTCTAGTCCCGAAAATGTATTTTTAACCGTGTAGGAGTAACCTACAGCCCTTCAAATTTAATTATCATGTACACTTCATATTCTCTACTCTAGAATGTTTTGGATTTTAGAAAAAAATATTTTTTTTTCGATAAGTTTTGAATATTTCTAGATGATATTTTGAACCTTTGAAGTAATAAATATTACCACAAGAAGAAAAATAGTTTTTAAAGTTGAATGTGTACATCCAAATGCTTATCAATTTATTTTTTAAACATAAATATGAATGAAAAAATGCGAATTTGTATAATTTTATTCAATCTTCAAACAGTGATATTGAAATTACATTTTTATTATAATGAATGCGATGTTTGTTCGTCTGGATGTATGTGGACAAATGTAGAAAAAAATAAAATCAAATAACTGTAATTAACAATATTTCAGTATCAACAGTCCAGTTGATATAAGCTGTTTTTTGAGAATCAGTTTTCAAGCATTTTCGTATGTGACGTCATAGTTTTATGACTTCCATAATGCAGTTTCAAATAGAAATATTATTAAAAATTACCGTAGAGCAAAATAATTTATTGCATTTTTTAAAAAATACCTATGGTGTAGAGAACAATTTTATTTTTGAGGAAAAGAAAAAATAGACGGTAGTGAAAATGCTGTGATTCTGGTCGTGAAATATTTTTTGGAGTCTCAGTTTATGGAAGAGTTAGAAAAATCATGATTTTTTAAATAAAGATATCTATTTAGTGTTTAGTTTTAAACCAAATAAATCATACTTTTTTAATTTTTAAAGATATTGGAGGTATTGCACTTTCTTAATTGTTTTAAAAGCAATATAAACTGATACTTGTTGTGTGTTTTTATTCAAATATAATCACAACTAAAAAGATTCATCTAAGTAAAGCTAGGAAAACTAACAAAGAATTTTAACTTTTTGTGACAATTTAAATACTTGTTTTTTCTTCTGTTACCTATATGAAAATTCAAGTGATAAAATATTATTTAATTTTAAGATATTATTATGAACAAGACATATTTTGGTTGTTATTAATAGTTTTATAGCAAATAAATACATTTTTATTATAATTTGTATTTTTCTTATGTTTCATAACAATCAATGATTTTCATATTAATAATCATGATTTAAATTAGACCAACCCTAGTTTATAGCCTAATGCAGTGATTCTTAAAATGATCATGAAATATTTTTTTGGAATTCCCAAAAAGATGTTATTAATTTTTGTAGAAAATATATGTATGTCCGGTATTAAAAAATAGATTTGCTATTAATTAAATGCAAGTAAAAAATATAAATTATCTTTAAATTTGATTTATTTCTTATGTTTTTCTAGAGTATGCCCATTTTTCAGGTGCCCTTTAAAAGGCGATCGAGGACTAAAAATTTTAAGAAACACTGGCCTAATGTAAAATATTTTATAACAAATTGTTTTGTTGTGGTTATATTTTATTTTTGTTAGAATATATTTTCATCTGTTTATATATTTTGTTATCAATCATGTTTACTAATATAATTTTGAATTTATTTTTTCTTTTGTTGACATTTCTTAATTTTTTTAAATAACAAAACAAAAAATTAATAAAATAATACAAAGCGTGTATGAAAATATTGTTTTATTCTGCAAAAGTTTCATATCTAAGTTAGTATTTTCAGAGAATATATTAATTATTTATATTTTTAAGAAAGTCATCCTTTATTCTGGTAAAATTGCAATACTAAATTTGAAGCGGCATCAAATCAAAGACCACCTTGAAGCTTTGTGTAAACACCGCGCATCCATTCCCTTTATTATTTTACCTTTAAACCCTCCGAAAGATAAAATTAATGAGACCACCACGAAGTAAAGTAACACGCACTACGAAATAAGTCTGTGGTAGGTCCAACGAATTTTACAATTATTTGAAATTTTATATATGTTTTAAACAAATTCTAAACGTTTAAACAATTTAAAAAATAGAAAATTAAATGTTTACAATATTTAAAATGAAGATAAATTAAAAACAAAATAAAAAACTAACCGAAATTCAGTTAGAAATCAATTTTAGAGTAATAATTTTAATTCAAAACATTAAAAATACTTCAAAAACGTAATTACCTGGGTTGTAAGTTGGACACCATCCCAAAAGTCGATGCATCTCCTCTTCCATGCTGGGATTTAGTGGGTACAGACGATTTGGAACAAGATAAAAATTGCTTGCGTAAAAAGTACCGCCTTTAACAAAGTTATTTGGAAACGAATTGAACTGAGCCATTGAAATAAACAAAATACAGCACCGTTTTTAAATCCACACTTCTAACACTGTGCTTCGTTCTTGAATGTGAGAAAAATTGTGTTTCAATGTTTAAATTTTCCATTTCATATCCCCACCACAAAATTCCACCAATAACAAATCATGAGAGAATTTTATGACTTTTAAAATTATACAAAACAATTTCCGTGCATATTCTTACATTTATAACAATATTTATTATTATTTCATTACTTTTAATACAACTTATAATTTAATATTGAACAATAATATTAATAAAGAAATTTAATTATTGCGCTTTGAGCATACAATGCCATCTGTAGTGAACACTTAGTATTAAATATGCGCGTTGAGAATACGAGTGTAATTATGTCCTTTAATTTTAACAAAATATTGCATATTAACTGTTTTTTATAACTTTAAAGTGCTTTTTAATAATAAATAACTATTAAACTTTATGTTTAACACATAAATTCTGTTAATTTCATTCAAAATTTACTTGAACCAATTTTTTGTGAGTTTCGTACTTTTCTTATATTTTAAATATTAAATTAACTATTTTATTCTTAATTATTAGCTTTACTAATTACTAACATTGTTTTATCCTTATAAAAATTATAAATTTGAAATATATTTTGTAATTTTAAAAGACCGCCATTTTAGTTCATTTACTTCATTTGTCTTGTTTAAAATTGTTATTGAAATTTGTTACGTAAAGCCTAATATAAATTCCAGGGAGTTATTTTATTTATTCATTTGTGCTTGATACTTCGAAGTGTTAATACAGTTTGTAATTTGTGTAGTGTGTTAAAAAATATGTAACAATCAAGTATCGAAGACCATCTTGAGGGCGAACAACAAGATAATTTGTTAAAATAAATAATAATATTGTAAGTATTTGTTTATAATTTGTATTTAAATGTCAAAGTCCTGTTTTTAAAAAGTACTAGAAATTTTGATGAAATAGCAAACACAATTCTGCAGTATTTTTAACGACAACAGTAACTTTTGGTGTAAAATATCGTTTAATTCTTTTATTAAAAACTTGTAATATTTTTGCCTAACTTAAATAGATAATTAATGATTTTGAGCAAATATATAAAAATTACAATTTTTTTAATATTTTAAAAACTCGTTCAACCTTCTTTATTATTTAATCTTTTTTGTTTTTTACATCTTTAAAGTAATTATCATGAAACCATATCTAAATTACATTACTTTGGTACTATACATTTTGTTTTCTTTATTTTGATTAAGCCCCCTTCCCCCCTTTAACTTTATTTTTGGAAGAAATAGAAAAAATGAAAGTTTTATTATATGTATATTATTTAATGACATACATAAGAAACAATTTTTAAGTTTGTTTGTTGATTGGAAAATATTTTAAGTCCACGTTTTGATTGACGTGTAACGATTATCAATTTTAATTTTTTAAATGGGAACCTAGAATTATTTTGATAAATAAAAACCGCCATTTTCTGATCATTTAAATTATATAGGGTGAGTCATCTAAATGCCCGTCTTCGATATTTCCCTTGTTAGAAATAAATAGTTACAGTTGGACAGAAAATAATTCTTCATTTTTATTATTAAAATAACTTCAGTACGCTTTTATAAGGCAATGCGTGCATTTGGTCTTTTTTAGAGAATAAACGTAATAACTTTGCAACGCCGCGGAAAACTAAAACAAAATTCATATGTTCTTATAGGACAATAAAATACAATTTAAAAAATGTAAAAATATATAGGTGTTCCATTTAAAAAAAGCCAAACAATTATCGCCGAGTCGTAATGCAACACCCTGTTTATGTGAAAATAATTTTAATTTATGCTCTTTGAGTGGACGAATAAATTCTGTTAATAAATTTATGCTGTACTTCTAACGACAACGGAGATATCGAAGACAGGCATTTCGATGACCCATCTGTATAATAATATTCCTCTCTAGAGAGGGAAAGTAAATTTTCCTTACTATTTCGCGAGAAGAAAGTAGAGCTTTCTACGCATATCGTGAAAAAATCATTTTTAGGAGGCTATGCAAAAATTTACAAAATGTAACGACGTAAAACAATTTCATAATGTGAAACAACAAAATGTTCGAAATTATTTCTTTTTCACGATCGGTGACACTTAAATTTATATGAAGTCTGTTATGTCAAGGTTTTTCTGAAATAACTTTTCTCAAAGAAAAATTGTATTAGTCCTTGTTGACAAAAAAAGTTTAGTGGGGATAGGAAGTATAAAAATAAAGCAAACTGAGTACAGAAAATAAGTTATCTAAATAACCTATTTTATTTTTAAATAATTAGAATATACAAGAACTTAAATAAAATGTCTTTAAATACGGTATATAAACGATCCTAACTATGACATGAGATTTCAAACTCTTTCAAGTGTAAAAATAAAATTAAATTACGTATAATAAATAAATGATAATACGGCAGCTTACACTAACAATGATTATGTAAAACCAGGCACTGAAACTAACTTGTATACATATACGTTCTGTAAATATATAATATATGTGTAGGATGAGTTATCATTATCAAGTCCTCGATATAGGAAAACATGAATCTTAATCATACGAGTTGATATAAATATATGACAAACTATACTTTAGTTCTAATTCTACGAACAAGGTATAACCTATCTTAAAGTAGCTTAGACGTAATAAGTCGGGTATACGCGCGGTGGGTGGGTCCTTTTGGCCCTTCGCACACTTGCAAGAATAAATAATTCCGTGAGTTCACACTCTGGGCCACCCACCGAGCTTTATGTATTTTGATTACGTAGATTACATGAATACTGGGATTTGAACCTATAAACATTTCGGAGATATTTAAAGCACTAATCTGGGACACTGTTTGTCACAAAAGTCTTCATACGCACGGGAAATTCATTCGCTTTCAAAACAAATATTTCTGACGGAATCATTAAAAAAATAAATATTTTATGGGGCGCAATACCTTAAAATCTACAAATAAATCATTCAAAGTTCACTACTCTTTCCAAAACAAACTTTAGTTTTAATTTGAAATATTTTTAAATAAGGTTTTGTGTTCTTATTGTCTATTTTTTATAAGAACGAAGAGTGAGGAATATAGACGCAATTTTATCTTAAATAAGATGTCTTCCCCATACTTCATTCTTATAAAAAATGCACAAGAAAATATAAATAATATTTTGTTTATACCAATATTTGTACAATAAATATTTTGTACAAATTTATGTAAAATTGTAGTGAAATATTTTTAAATATACGGTAATTTATATCAAAGTTTCAATTTATTTTACTGTTCAATTATTCAAGTTTAAAGCTCGTTTGACACATTTATTAAAATTGTATATTGGTATGACAATTAAAATTTTAATAATAAGTATTGTATCATATTATAAATTTATGTAAATATTAAATTGATCAATCAATTCTTTGCCAATTAAAAGGTATTTCTATTTATTTAGAACATATATAAGCAAATAAAAATGCATATATATTATAAAATAATCTAGTACAATGCAGATAAGAATAATAAGAAATGAATATTAACAGGAAAGTATATTGAAATTGAAAATTTTTTTAAGATAATCTTATAGAATACCTATCCCTTTATCAAATTGAATAAATATTTTATAAATATCTTACGTTAAAACACGTTTCTTTTTGTTGCACTGATTCATTTTTTTTAGAGCTGCCTTATTGACATTAATATAATTGCGCGCATTGCGCATGCGTATATTATTTTAGTTCACAATCTTCTGTGTTGGATATGTGTTTAATGTAATTTTAACTCCAAGCATCAAATTATTATCGTATTAATTTTCATACTGAAATAAATATAACTTTAATCAGTGTCAAATGAGCTTAAAAATTGCTGAATTAATCAGGGCAGGGCGTCCAGGGCGCCAAAATTGGAAACTGGTTCCGATTATTCCGGTTATTGAATGTAGAAGTACCCGGTTCTTGGTTCCGAAAACCATGGAATTCGGTTCTAGAAATCGAAATTAATTGTCGGATTTGGAATTAAAATTTTCTCATAATAACTCATTAGCTGTCAGATTTACAAAACAGGATTAGTTTTTAAACAGTTTTATACAGGCTGTTTAGTTTAAAAGGGCCACCATTGCTATCTCGAGAACTATAAGATCTACAAACAAGGGTAAATGGGCAAACAATTTCTATTTTATAAGACAAATTTAAAGAACAGAAATAAAATATTTTTTCAACCAGTGGTTCTCAAAACCCAAACTTTTTTTGTTTTAAATTTGAACATATATTATTTATTTGCTTATTCAATAGAGAATTTGATTAAAAACTCAATGATATAATATTACCCTACCGTTACATAAAGATTTTTTGGGAAAATTGTATATAAAGTTTTATATTAATTAAATATGGCAATAATAAGAGAGCCAGAAATGGAAAAACTAAATAGAAATCATTTTTCAAGCTGAAATTAGAGAGAAATTTATAGCAGTAAAAGTTTATTTCATTTTTGTAAATATATCTTCAATAAATTATAAACAGTTTTTTTCGTTCATTATATTTTTGTTCACTTCTTTCTGTCATGGCACTCTAATTCTGCGTAAAAAAAATACATGTTCCTTTTAAGTTTTTCCATTCATGGCACTTTTATTAATGTTATATTTTAATCAATTCATATAAAATTTTGTATCTCCTTTTTTCAAACAAATCGTTATGTGAGAGTATATTATATCCAGGATATGTAACCGGTTAATAAAAACAGGTAACCGAATTTTTGAACGAAAATTGCGAACTTTAACCGTAATTTTAACCGATATTTTCCAGGCTGAAAATACCTGTAACCGTTAATCATAAATAAACCGATTTTAGCGAACATTAACTTTTATTTTAATATAATGTAAGGGTGAATTTTTTTTAGATATTTTTTTGTATCTGGTGTATTTGTATTTAAATATGAGTCATGATTGTTTCTACAATTTATATTTTATTGGAGAGTCATAAAAGTAGGTAGTGTCTTTGTCAGCTTTAGACAAGTTTACAAATGAAATATGACCGACGTTTTTCTGAAAATATGGCGAGTTTTGTGAATATTTGTTTGACTTTGTATGCAGCTCGAAGTGTGATCGCTGTTTATTGGTCCATATTATTTTTGTTTCATTAACTGATATATTAACCGGTTTTCGAACTAAAACCATTATTATTACAACGTTCTCAATATATATTAACCGTTAACCAGTATTTTTCCGGTTACATGCCCTGATTATATTTGAATTCAGAATTAAATCTTCTATCGCATAAGCAAATAAAAAAATATGTTCACATTTATAATAAAAAAATGTGTTCCGTTATTTTGAGAACTACTGGTCCAAAACATTTTTTCTGTTTCGTAAAATTCTCTTGTATAATAGAAATTGTTTGCCTATTTAAGCGTTTTTGTAGCCACACCTTGTATATGTCGAATTTTGCTTAAATTTTATTTATTTAAACTGGTTTAAGTACTAATCCTATTTTCTGAATTATTTTAAATTTACCTAAACAAATGTTTTTATCGTCTGCTAAATATTTTGTAATCATTTTATGTTCCTAGCATGCAAATTGGTTCTGAAAAGAGTAATGAATAATAAGTAAAACAAATACTTTTTCTAAAAAAATGATTTGAACAACGACATTGTCAAGTCAGTGAACGTTTGAATTGAAAGTGAAGTGGTACGTCCCGAGATCCTGTACAATATTCGAGTCAGTCAGTTTTGCGACAAATAGTGCATCTATCCGCTATCTCTGAAACACTCTTGATATGTTGCTCTACGATCTAAAGCTAATTTAGCGATTATAAATATTGCGTGTCGGATAATATACAAATTTCTTTTTAACAGACAATTATTTTGGTATTTTTACATATCACTACATGTTTTAGAACTTACACGATACATACTCAAATAATTGTTGCGTAAAAAATTCACTTTGGTCTGGTCACAATACTGGAAAGGGACACAAACTATGCGTCTGCGTCGTCGGAAATACCTTCGGAATGGTCGGAGTTGTTGTTGACTTTCAGCGCGTCTTTGTCGTCCTTCTTCTCCTTCTTGATGATGGTGATGTCCGGGTGGTTTTGCAGCACGGTGGCGGTGATGTTGTTCCGCGAGCTGCTGCTGGGCTTCACGGGCGTGTCGGGCAGGATGTTCTCGCCCTCGTCGTCGCTCTCCACCTCCTCGTAGCCGTCGTACATGGGCGGGTGGGAGAAGTTGGTGTCGTTGTTGTCCGAGCCCTGGTGCAGCGACAGCAGGTAGTTGGATAGGGTTTGCGGGGTTACGTTCAGTTGCTCGGCGGCGCGGAATAATGTGATTTCTTTCCGTTGCAGCTTGGCGAGGATATCGGCTGGGCCTTGCTCTGTCCAGAAGTCTCGGACCCTGCAGGAAAAATGTTTTAGAATAACACCAGTACAAAATAATTGAAAGAGAGGTGGTAGTTGATGCTTGATGAAACATTTTACAATATATGAAAAAATAGCAACGTTCTTGATTGGTTTCACAAAATTTTTATTTGTTTGAGCGACGGCCATTTCGTCCTCGCGGACATCATCAGACTAAGTACATTTGTGAAATTACTTAATATTTAATAATGGGGAATTCGTAACATCTGTTTCTTTATTGATAATGAACTTTTTAGAGTTTATGACTTTTCTTATCTCTAGGCATTCTAATAAGTTCATTCTTTAATCCCTTGTCGGTAGAATGGAGTACTTTGAAGTCCCCGCTAAAGTTATGATTTTCTTCTATGCAATGTGTGAAAAATTTGTTTTTTTATTGATTTTTTATGTACATCTATTCTAGTTTTAAAGTTTCTACCACTCTGACCTATGTATAAGGCGTTACAGTCTTCACACTTTATTTGATAGATTCCGGTGAGCTCTGATTTATCGGGTTTTTCTTTATTGTTCGGTAATATTTTACCTAAATTTGTTTTATTTACTACAATTGTTCTTGAAAGAAAGGGCCGTCGCTCAAACAAATAAAAAATTTGTGAAACCAAGAACAAAATATTTAATTTTAAAATCAGAGTTAAAAATATATAATCTTTTCCTTTCGCGTACGATAGAAGTGCCTACTTCTACCACTATTTTATTTTTCTAATTATGGGAAAAGTAAAATTAGTGGGAGAAGATCGTACTTCTCCATGGTTTACATGTATGGAAAACGTCAGAAATTGAACAAATTATAACAATTCAATTATACAAACGTATCCAGTTATAAAACAAATAAATTGTTTAAAACAGTATAAGATTAAATATTTTTTTAAATAAATAATATAATAAAAACAGTAGATCCCGATAAAGAAAATAAACAAAATATAAAAGACCGTCTTATGAGAAGAAGTTAGTTTATCAGATCATAATATTCTTTTAAGTTGTAGAAACCGTGGTCTATAAGAAAAGATTTTAATTTGAATGAAAGAAGTTTTAAATTTTCACATGATTTTATTAAAAAGTAAATCTTATACATATGGAACAAAATGATATCTAACTAAATGTACCCGAAAGCGTTTTTTTTTTATGTGTGTTAAAATTGTGATAGTAGTAATATAATCGCGAAAAAAATTCTCCTTGTTTTATTGCAATCGGCAGTGCCAAAAAAGCACTTTACTCGTAAGATTTTTTTTAATTTTTCGCATAACTCAAAAAATTTTGAAATTTTGTTGTTGCTTTAATAACTATTTGTGTACTTCTCTTTTTATTGCAATCGGCAGTGCCAAAAGAGCACTTTACTCCAAGACTTTTTTTGAATTTTTCACATAAATCAAAAACGATTAGTCGTAAAATTATTTTACTTGAAATAAGATTAAATGTGCAGGAAGATGTGGAACTCATGAAGTTTTATAAGATTTTTTCACATACCTAAATAAAAAATGTTTTTTTTTTGTTGTGTTATAGAAAAATCAACATTAAAAAGATTTAATATTTAAAATAAATTTATCTTAAGTATACAAAACACTGCCGTGTAGTTATCATCGTACTTCAATACAAAAATTCAGTCAGAAAAGAATTATGTAATTAAGTGTAATTTATTAATTTCATGTTGTTTATAAATAATGGAACTTTGAAGAAAACATATTACTTGATTGAATCATGATTTTAATAATGCCAATCCTGTTTAAAATATTTAAACTTATTTTTATTTTATTTACTTTTCCCAGAAATTTAAACGAAATATACACATTGAAAATTAATTTCATAATTAAACAGCGTGATATAAAATTATAAAGCTATTAAACGAATTTATTTATTAAAATTATAATCTCAAAATTTAAAATTCTTTACCAATTATTTCCCAGATAAAAAATACTCTTGTGGTGCATTTTCCACGCCAGCTAGATGTTTGATAAACGCCTATAAGAATTACTGATATCTTTGATAGAACTGGCATTCCAAAAATGGGTAATGTGTTATGCGTGATATATTTATATTTATTTAAAAATAAAATGATAAAATAAAAAAATATATAATTAATACGTATTGCCCGCAAATAAAATAATTATTTATTGCAATTTAATTATTGAATTACGAAAGATAAAATTATCTTTGAGATAAAAAGTGACGAGCAATTCAAAAAAATGTAATCTACTTAATTAAAGTTTTGGTGAGGTTTTGATAAGTTTGTTTACAAAACCAACCAGGAAAATTCTACAGAATTGGCCAACACAGGAAATTGTAATTCCCGAATATTATCTCGCTTTGCCACTAAGTAAATGTTATTTATGATTTTGAAACTTATCTTATCTTTAATATACTGCATTTTATATCAAAATACTTGAAGGTAACTTTTGCAAGTTCAAGATCCTCTATAAAAAATATCTTCTTTCAGTAATTCTTAACGAAAATCATTTTAAAGTGTTGAAAAAAAAACAATATTAGAAAAATTACATATTTAAAATGGATATTTCGTAAAAATACTTCAAAACAATGTAAGGAAACCAGAAAATTATAAATCTGCAATAAACTACCTTTGCGTAATTCTGTTGTGTATAAATAATTTTATGTTTAATACAAAAATTCAATCAGGAAAAAAAATTAAGAGTACAACTATATTTACATAGAATGAACTATGATTAAAATCATATAAGTAATTCATACATAAAAAAATAATATTGGCTCATAGATAAATTAAAAATTTTATCTCTGATAATAACAAGGATAATTTGCGCAAAAATTGTATTTGTTGTATTTTTCCAGGAAATACTATTTTAAGCTTCAAGTTGAGTAGTTGTAATTATAAAACTAGTCTACTCCGTATAACAAAACAACTAAATTCAAGTTTTCATAATTTTTAATTCGATAAAAAATGAGCAATCGATTATAAATGATAAATTGACACACACAGATACCAACGTTGTAAAATGTTATTTTCGAATGGGGTTTCTATTTTTACTTTCTTTTACAAAATAAAGGAATTATTGTAATCGCAAAATGTTTTGGAAATATCTATTTTGAGCATCCCTAGTTTCGTAAAATTTGAAATTTTGTATATGAAACTCCTATAACATTTAGTTGTGCACCTCCCTTTTTTATTACAATTGGCAGTACCAAAAGGGCACTTTACTCGTAATGTATTTTTTTTCGTATAACTCAAAAACAATTAGCGGTACAATGTTGAAATTTTATTTATTTAATTACTATAACATCTAGTTATGCATCTCCATTTTTTGTTTTAATCGGCCTTTTCAAAAGGACAATCTACTTTTGGCAAAAATTTAATAAAAATAAATTTGGCATTTAATTTTTGTAGGAAACATGTTTTGTGTAGGAAACATTTGATAATAAATTGATATTGACAATTCTCAGAATATATTTCATAAGAAATATGTACGAAATATATGAAAATAATATTTCTTTCTTTGCATGTTTTTGAGCGATTAAAATAATTTTGTGTAATGCAATAAGAATAAGTAAATATTTTAATAAAATTTTCAAAACATGTTTCATTTCAAAGAGAAGTTCGAAGATATGAAACGAATGGAATTTGAAGAATGATTAGCCATAGAATGATCTCACTTTCAAATAAAATAAGTTTAAATGAAGTGCAGCAACAAATATGTCTAATTTAGCAAACAAGGAAATCATGTGCTGTGCATATCAGATTTTTTTATTTTGTTTAGAGAAGTATTCTAAAAAGAACACTAAATTAGAGAACTATTCTAATAAGAACACTAAATTAGAGAAGTATTCTAATAAGAACACTAAAGATTGGCAGAAGTGCTTAAATTCCTTGAAAACTAAATGTACAATTTTTTTTTCAAAGAGTAAGAGCAAAATATCTAAATGAGGAAGATACGTTAAATGAAAAAGATAAAATATGTGAAGATGATCCATTTCGAAAGGAAGTTCGAAGATATGAAATGAATGGAAGTTAAAGAACGATTAGCGGTACAATGATTTCATTTTCAAGTAAAATAAGTTTAAATGAAGAGCAGCAAAAAATATGTATAATTTAGCGTACAAGAAAATCATATGGTATCCACATCAGATTTATTTTATTAAGATTAACTTCAAAAGTGTTATACTGCATTATATTTTACTCAAAGATCTCTAGATTCCTCAAAAAAAGAAATTTACTAAAATTCTGACGTCACAGAAGTGCACGAAGAACGTACAGTCTAGGTTAAGTAGCGCGAGATGGGTTTCCATGGCAACAGGGAGTTTTGCTCCTATATCTAAGACCTACGTCCAAAAAGTCAGATCTCACCATCTCTTCTACGCATGCGTATAACTCATTTGTGACGTAACAAAAGTTCCATGATAAATAATTATTTATAAATAAATGGGAACATAATTCCAACTTTCAGTTAAATTTGAAATTTTAATTATTCATATATTTATGATCAATAGTTATTTGTATGACTAGTCCAGAAACTAAACTTTTGCGAGAGTGAGCTAGCGAGGCCTGCAAATAATGCGAGATAGAAAAGATTTTTTGCGCCAATGACACTTTTAATTTATTAAAGAAACACATTATTACTATTTAAAATTTTATACACTATAGGTTTTTATGTCAGAAACATTTTCGGTTCAGATGGATATATAAACAATTCAGTTGTTTTATTCAAAAAATTTAGTGACATTTGTTCTAATCTAAAAAATAAAAGAAATGTGAATTGATATTTTTCAATAATTCGCGTAGTCATTATCGTACAAGATGAGTATAATATTAATAATAAATCAAAAATAGTTGTTCAAATTAACGTTTTACATTTCCAATATAATAAAATTAAAAATTTTGACAGAATGTAATGCTAAAATATTTAAGTTGGCATCCCTATATTTTCCCGGCCTAGGCCCGCAAAAAGAGTTTCTGGACGATTTTGAGTTTTGTAATACTATTATAGTGATAATGAAACGGAGGCGCGAAATAGTTTCCCATTTAATTTCAACCCCGTATATGAGCAAAGTATAAAGCGTACCTGTAAGGATGCTTGAGACATCCATAAGCGTCGCGATACCTGCCGTACAGCGTCCCGTACGACACGCCCAACAGCTCGGCGGCAGTCTTCATCTCCAGGTCCTTGTTCTTGATGGCGTCCATGACGCGCTTGGTGAACGGCTCCTCCCAGAACTGCTGGCGCCGGCCCGTGTTGAGGTAGTCGTTCATCTTGATGACGTCGGGCCACTGCGCCTCCAGCGCCGACGAGATCGTGCTCGGGGTGCTCGACGCCTGCGCCGCTTGGAACTTGGCGGGGGTGGGGTCTTGCTGGTCTTCGGAGTAGTCGTCCTACAACGGCAATACTATTACCAACCACCATATGTAATAATCAAATAGGTTGACTAATAAGTGACATAGAACATAATTTATTACAGAAAATATGTGAGTTGAATCATAGGAAACTGACGTATCCATTAATAAAAAACACAGAGCAAAGACATAGATTTTGTTTATTGCATGACGTCGTGTTTAAAGGAGAAAATAGATTACATAAAACTAATTGTTTAACATTATTTCAAGTTTACTTAATCGAAATATAATTTAAAGAAATGTATTTTAAATACCCTCATAAAACAGCTGCAATACAAAAGCCCACCGTTCAGATTTTTAAACATTTCATAAGCGCACAAAAAAAAGAAACAACAAAAGCTTTAAATTGATACTCGTCTCCAAGTCTTTCTCTTTATTCCCGAATCTAACCTAACCTAATATAATCTAATCTAACATAACCTGACTTAACCTAACCTACTTTAATCAAACCTTAACTAACCTGACCCCAAACGTATACTAATCTAAACTAACCTAACCTAATCTAACTTAACCTAACCTCACCAAACATAAAAGTAATGTAAACTAACCTAACTTAACCTAAAGTTATCTAAACTAACCTGACCTAACCTTATTTTATTCCATCATTGAATAATTTATTAATATATGAACATTTTAATTATATAGACAATGGTGAGCTTTTGTAACAAAAAATACAATTTGGTGCGCTTTTGTCATATAGTTTTAAATTATTTTCAACATTAATATAAAAGATGTAAAATAAATAAATAAATTCAATTTAATCAATGATAAAACTCATTTAAAGCATCAATATTTATTACTAACTTTTTTTCGAAATATTAATTTTATTTTAAAATAATAATAATTAAAGTTATATACTGTAAAAAGGTATATCTTTACGAATAGCGAGTATACGATTATTGGTGAAATGTGACGCTTCGAAACGTCAGTCAACATTGAAAAGTAACACTTTATATGTTAATGTTTTCTAGTGACACTTTAAGACATAATTACAAAATTTTATTCAGCCATAGGCGGGTAATGAAGTTGTGAAGATTTAAAAAAATTGACTCAATATCTAGAAGGTTTACAAAAAAAGTTGTTAATAAATATTATTGCTCTCCACGAAATTTCACTAGTTAAATTTGACGTATTTATTTCTGTTACACCCTTATATGACAATTTATAAAGATATTTTGTTTGGAAAATATATTTTAGTGTTCAACAGAGTATAATAATATAAAAGTTAATTTAAAATATTCAATATTTATAAACAGTAAAATTTAAAAAGTGTATCCCTGCGATTTTTTTTTTCAATATTTTTATTATATAAGAATATAAAAATAATACATGGTTAAATTCTGAAAAAGATATGATATCCAATAGGCATAAAAATGTATACAAGTCCATTTGAAAAAATATAACTTTGTGTTGTAACTTGCGAACCACTGGTTTAAAAAAAATATTTTCTTCTCTGATAGGATGTCCCCTTGGTCTCCTACAACTTTATTATACAGTATTTTTTTGTAACTATAACAATAAACAAAATAATGGCGGTGGTCGGTTTTGGTGTTACACCCTGTATTTGTTCAATTAATTTCTGCAATACTTATATCATGGCAAGTTTTACTTGCAATTTAATGGTACAGATTACCTCTTGCCTACATAACTATACCCTATATAGTTCTTAATCATTGCAGGAATCTTAGAAGGCTGTACTCGTAGTAATTTTATTGTGATATCGTGCTCAGATACATAAAATAACATGTTCAACAAGTGTTGTGAATACCTAATATATATTTCATCGTGCAATCATTTGCTAATTGTTTTTCAGTGACTTCGTTTTTATTATTAGATTATTTTTCAATTTCAACATTTTAGAAAATTCCTGATGATTATTAGTGCATTTCAATTATTTTTAACTTTGTACTTGATTTGAAATTAATAACAATAATTAATTTAGTACTTTAAAATTTGTCTGCAATTTCCTATATCTTCCCTCTCCAGTAATTTTCTTGTTCCTTTATTATTTTATGTAAGAGTATTGATTTTCAAATATGTATTTTATAGCGAGCTGGCTACATGAATTTTTAATTTTATGTATTAAAAACCGTTCTACCTTTTTCTCATGATGTTATATTTATTTATAACACTTACGCACGATTTTAAATTTCCTGTTACATACATCAAAAAAATCCACAGAAAAATAAATAAACCAATGTTTTTATTCTAGCGATAAAATATATTACATATTACGTTTTATAATAATCAATATAAATTTTAAATTTTATTATCAAAGTAAAATATTGTCATTGTTGATAAAAATGTTTTTATTTTTCAGAGTGTATCTTCCGCATGCTACGGTTTTCATAAAACGTAAGTACTAAATTATTCAAAATAAAAAGCAACGGATCATAAAAATAACTCGGAACAGAATTTAATGAAATTAGTTCATTTCATTGATTTTTGCCTAAGTATTAAAATATGCGATGAAAAACAGAAAAAAGACAAACACCAAGATAAGTTATTGATTGAATTTTTTGTTAAAATAAGAAATAATGAATTTAGATATAAAAAAGTAATAACTTTTGTCAAACTACGTTCAAAGTATAATCAAATATAAATGGAAATCCAATGTTTTGAGTGATAATTTTAACTGAAATCTAAACACAAAGTAGCTAAAATTTCAAGTCGAAGTCCAATGAAATACAATTCCTTAAAATTTAATTTTGTAAATTTCAACCTTCAATAAATCCTTTCTACAGATGTACTTAAGACATTTGCTGTTCCACTTCGAAATGAAAGTACACGATAGAATGTTTTTTATTTTAATATCAAGGTCATACTTTGTAAGTATTTAACAAAAAAGTAACAAAAAATATTTTGCAACACGAAATGACCTTTTCCACAAATTCAATTGAATTACTTACAGCATCTGTTTTGATGGATTTGAATTTTTGTTCCGTGTCAGTATTATCTGTATTTTGTTCATCTTCCCATCCGGGGGCGTCGGCGTCACTGTTGGAAACTTCATTCGCAGAGAACGTGTCTTCTTGTTTGATGTTTCCCGTGACGTTTGTAATCTTAGGACTGGAGAACTGTTGGTCATAGTCGTCTATAGGCGGTCTGCCTCTTTTCCTTTTGTTTGGGGGCTCCTGAGAGTCCATGGACACTTGGGGAGGCATCGCAGAGTGCACCCCGTTTATTGTCTGATCCTGGGAGGGCTCCTCCTCCCGCCATGAGACCTCAGCGAGCCCCTTTATGCGCAGCTCTTCAGCTGTTTTTAATAACGTCGCTAAGTGACACTGGAAACAAATGAACGTCGCAAAGTTGCAAACATTTAGGTTAGATTTACTTACATGTTCAACATTTATTTCTCCTTTGTACATGAACTCAACTAAACATTTAATGTCGACGAATTTGACATCCTTCATGATTAAGATGGGGTCCTTTTCTTCATACTGAGACAGGATTGTGTCGAAGTATGTACTGCAGGCAGAAAGGACGATCTTGTGGGCTTTGAGAGTTTGCCCCTCACAAGCTAACGTAACATCACAAAAAGCTTGTCGTTCCAGTAGTTGTGAAAACATAGTTTGCAAATTCGAATGGTGATAACGCCATCGTAAACAATACTGTTGTGGTAACATCTTCACTGACAATGCTGCCTTTATCAGTCGCGTTAGAAGAATGTTTTTAAATTTAGAGAGTGAACATAAATGGCTTCAGCATAAAAAAACCTTATCTGTTTACAATTTTCTATGAGTCACTACTAAAAACATACTCAAAAATAATCAATACCATCAATACAGCAATTTTTAAAATATTTTCATATTTCACACTTAAAACTATCACTTGTAAGATCACTGTAAGATGCACTTCTTTTTAAACTTGATAGTATTTTTGTTTACTTAAACACTTTGCCACCGCCTTTTTCTTAAAATTTCGAGACGCGTAATGTAAATGTTCAGTCATTTGGAAAATTCCAACAAAAAATGTGTTCTATTAGTTTTTTATGAGTCAGTGAGCCAATAGCAACCACGTAAGACCCCTATAAACCATGTATAGTCCGTTACATCAAACTACATTCGCTTTAAGACGAATCAATATCCTATGCCCTCAGAATAAAATCTTAACGCGAAATTTTTAAGAAACGCTTTTTAAATGTTAAACCGGGTATTGTTTGCTTCGTCTGTTCTCGCGTACGACTAGGAAGTTTGTAGATTGTTTTATGCGGGTCAAAACGGAAATTGTACCGTTAATGTTTTCTAAATACAGAATTAATTTTGACCCTATTAATTTTTAAATTTACACAAACAAAATGACTCGTTGTATTGTTTATCAAATATATTTAATAAAAACAATGTTAACGATAAATCTTATATCAATTTGACATTTTTGTTTTTATAATTCCAGGAATAAATTATGAAAACCGAGTTGTTGATTAGATTATTCACATTTACGGAAAAATCAATATTTTTTAGATAACCTTTAAACGTTATTGTAACTTACAAACCCAAGCCCTAATTTAAAATAATTTCCCACTAATTAAACTTTTTAACAAACTCAATCGAATGAGTACTTTCTACAAACACAAACTGCACCGGCAGAAATTTCTAGAATGCAATTTTTGCATAGAACGTGCATAAAATAATCCCGTTTCGTCTTTACTCTCTTATTACCAGGTAACATAAAGGCGTAGGTATGAGGAAACGTTTGTAAAAAAGTTCCGGTGCCCCTGGGCAAGAACTTATTAACCGGTTTATTGTTGATGTCAGATTTGCAAGATGTCGCTATTGGAATGTATAATTTTTAAAAATTCTTACATTTACGACGATTTTGTCCGCTACGAGCGCTGCCGTCCAAAATTTTGACACAAACAACGCCAAACTTTTTGAGGTTAACTCTCTACATTTCATATTTGCCCTTCAACTAAACTATTCACACATATTTCCTTCTTAGACTTAATTGTAAACTACATATTACTAGTTATAGTATAGTTAAAAATAAATTTAAAATTTTATTTATTGAATCGTTTGAAAACGAATTGTTCTAACCTCAAAAATGTCTGACGACGAAGATATTATTTACGTTAAAAAACACAGATCTATTCATTATGGATCTTTGGAAGAACAAGAACGAAATCGTTTGGCTGCAGCAAACGAAGACAGTAATGGAGAATCAGGACCATCCACAGCTGTACCGGAGAGTACACAAATACATATTTCAAATGGTAACTTTCAACGTCTTAAGCGAACAAATTATGACGATAATTTCTTGTAGAATACATGGAACTTGAAGATGCTATGTCCAAAGACAAACAGGCGTTACTTGAGGAATTTGAAAGGCGTAAAAAAGCGAGATCTATCAATGTTTCTACAGACGATGCCGAAGTGAAACGAAATTTGCGAATGTTGGGAGAACCAATTTGTTTGTTTGGAGAAGGACCTGCTGAGCGAAGAGCTCGCTTAAAAGATATTCTATCATGGTATATTTAATCTGCAGGGTGTCCGTTTTAAGAGACTAACAATTAGAATCTCAAAAACCGTAAAAGATATGAAGTCTGTGTTAAATTGGGGCAAAGTTGTCGCATTAGTTGCCCATTTTAATTATGTATTTGTTTTCACAAAAAACACTTCGAAAAATTCATTTTCGATTTTCGTTTTTTCTTTATAACTTTTTTATTTCAATACAAAAAATATTTTAACTTGCACATTATTTTAACGACGAATTTACTACACTACTCAAAATTTTTATTTTCATACCGTTTTCGAGAAATTGACACCAACTTTTAATTTTCATATAGGGCTCAAAGTTGTCTTTAGTACTGTTAAATAAAGATTTTGTTTCTTTTTTCAATGATATAAAACATGTACATTAAAATGAATATAAAGTAAGAAATTGAAATTTTATTAGATATGAACAAAAAACTGATTTTTGACATAACTTTCTTATTTTAATTCAAACAAGGTTCTAATTTGCACATTGTATAGACACTTTTTTAGATGGAACAGATGGGAGTCCTCAAATTTTTTGTAGCTCGAACACTTCGAGAAATTCATTTTCAATTTTCATATGGGGCTCAAAGTTGTCTTTAGTACTGTTAAATAGAGATTTTTTTTAGTTAATTGTAATTAAACTCCTAACTAATTGTATTGATTAGTCAAAATTTTGTTTGAAACAAAAGATTTTCGATTTTGTTTCCAAAGCACACTTGACCGAAATGAATAAAATCAATAATTTTCTAATTTCTTCGTATATTTTAATTTTAATGTACATGTGTTTTATATCATTAGAAAGAGAATTTTTATTTTATTTAATATCTCGAAAAATGTTCGAGCTACAAAAATTTTGAGGACCGTTTTCAATTCCTCGTAAAAAGTTTCTATGGAATGAGCAAACTAGAAACTTGTATGAATTGAAACAAGAAAGTTATAAATGAAATAGTAAATTGGCCAAAATCAGTTTTTTGCTTATATCTAATGAGCTACGCATTTTTCGGGAAAACAAATACATGATTAAAGTGGTCAACTAATGTGGCAACTTTGCCCCAATTGAACCGACTTCATGTCTTTTACAGTTCTCGAGATTCCAATGATTAGCCTTTTAAAACAGACATCCTATATAAACATTCCACTATGTTCTGAATTAAAACTATTTCAGTATTGGAGAAGATGCCATAATAAAACGAAGTCGCGAAGAATTAGAAGAAGTCCGCAAACTACAAGAAAAAGACACGGAATCAACGTGGTACCACGAAGGACCGGAGTCATTACGAACAGCTAGATTGTGGCTTGCTTATTATTCTCTCCCGAGAGCAAAAGCACGATTAGAAGAAGCTAGAAATCTTAGAGATTTGCCTTCTGCGTCCAGAACGGCAAAAACACAAGAGTTGCAGAAGAAATTACATGTTTTGTCTATTCACAGCAGTCAGATTGGAGACGCAAGACCAATTTCGTTTTGCCAGTTCAGTCCCAATTCAAAACTGCTCGCTACTGCTGCTTGGTAAAAAATAGTTATTTATAGCCGAATAATTTTTTCTTCGTTTAAACATAACGGAGTCAAATAAAAATCTTAAAAACATTTTTAAACAAAATTTATTAGATAAACAAGTGTATCAATTTTGGAAGTAGTCCCCATTATGTTCTATGCACATCTTGTAATGTTTTGAAAATATTTTCGTGACATGCTCAGTCTTAAACATTTCTTCATTATTCTTTTTCATCTAATGCCTCTTTTATTGGATTAGAAATATAGAAATCGCTTATGGCGCTCAGGAGGACGTTCAAATTTGGGATGTTATCATCGCCAAAAACAATGTCAGTTTAATGACAAACGGTTCTTTAGAAGTTGGGAATATGTCTTCTCTAGCATCTCAAAAAAGAGTCACCCTAATCATTTTTGAAAATTGGGGTGTTTTTTGGCTTGACTAATCAATCGATCGAAATGATCTCAGTAAAAAAAATAAGTTTGATCGGTGGATTAAATGATCGTTTGATCGATCACATTTCGATTGATCAGGTCGATCTTACTTAATCAAATTTCAAAAATAATATTTTTGTCAAGTTTTATGACAACTGTTCGGTGCTTTTTTTTAGGTTTTTATTTGACTCTATCTCGTGTTTTCCTGTTCTCTAAAAATATGTATTCGGTAGTATCCGACCGAAATACGATTTTCAGCTGAAACCGTAACCCAATATTCGGTTCGTCTTCTAGTTTCGACCGAAAACGTAATCGAAATTGAAACTTATATAGTTGGGTTAAAATTTAGTTAAACTTTTATTAAACATGGAAATATAGCATTTTTTTAACTTTTAAGATATTCGATTATTAAATTAAATAAAAGTCTTCAATTTATTGGAAAATTACTTTATTTTTGTAGAGATACTATCTGTACCAAAGAAGTAAAAACAGCTATTTATTACCACATCACAAATAATCACAATCAAATAAGTAGTCTTTTCAGGAAGTATTTGTTACTAACTACCAGGTTATTTTATAACGTATGTTATTCTCTTACTATAACGTTACTTTTTTTCAAAATTCTACAAGAAGTTTTGTCTTAATTTTACAAGTTAAATTAATGAGATTTTGTCTCATCTTACATTTGGCACTCTTGTACTAACAGCCTCAGAATAATAATAATAAAATAATAATTATATATGCGACAAAAATAAAAATGAAATAACGTACAAAACAAAACTATTAACTAACACCGAAAAAACTTGAAACCGAAACATCGGTTGAAACCAGCATTTTTGGCCGAAACCGAAACTTCGGTCGGGCACTAATATTTGGTATTAATTTTAGGTCAGGTATCTGCAAAATCTGGTCAGTACCAGACTGCGAATTGACCCAAACCCTTCGAGGTCACACTTGTAATGTAGGCGCAGTCATTTTCCACCCAAAAGCAACTATTTCCAACGAGGAAACTGTGTGCAATATGGCTACTTGCGCTTCAGATGGTTCTGTAAAACTTTGGGATTTTAAAAGGTATTTTACCACTAAATCTATCCAGTGAAAAATATTACAAATAATAATTGCAGCGAGGAACCAATAGCGGATATAGAGGGCCATATGCCACACAGAGTGTCTCGATTAGCATTCCATCCTTCCGGCAGATTTTTAGGGACCTGTTGTTTTGATAATTCCTGGAGATTGTGGGATTTGGAACAATGTACAGAAGTGTTACATCAGGAAGGACATTGCAAACCTGTTTATTGTATTAGTTTTCAAGTTGATGGGTCAGTCTGTGCTACTGGGTAAGTGAAAAAAATCAAACCAAAACTTATTGTAAACTTTCTGTTTTCGTTCTGGAAATCGCATTTGAGTTTTTAGTGACTTTACAATCTGTTTTTAACATTTTTACGATAACTATTTCCATTAAATAAAAAATGATTAAGAAGTAATGCTACTGTAGAGTACAAAAAAGTACGAATACAGTAAATGATACAAGAAAATCGTTTACAGATCTTTATTGTACATGCTTTTGAGATTATTTTTTTTCAAAATGGTGGCACAATAGTCGAATAATGCGAGCAGTTCCGATACTGATACGATACCAGTATCGATTCCGATATCGATACCAATTTTCCAATATATATTTAATATCAGTAGATGTAATTCAATATTGGAAATTAATAATTTATTCGCCCAATTTTAAATAATTATTTTCATTAAAATGTTTTGACACGAAATTAACTTTTTATATTACCTAAAAGTGAAAAGGGTTTACTTAAACTACTTTTTCTTGATCCTTACAAATAAGAGTGAAGAATTGATTTTAATTATAGACATAAAATAATAGAAAATATGTTTTTTTATGACATGCATAGAAGGCCTACTTACTTGCGAAATAGTGAGGAAAATTACTTTTCCCTCTAGAGAGGAAAATGTACAGTGTTGCCAACAGTATAACATTGATATTATAGAATGAAGTATTGGAAAAATTCATTATTATTTTGAAAATACTTATTTAATGATATTCTTTTTTAAAAATTATGTCTTGTTCTTTTCTTTTTTCACATTATTTCACAATTTGACTGTCTAAGATGGGTTTTCGCGATACATTTTTTATTGGAACATGAGAACACTTCTTTCATTAGAATTTTTTATAGTTTCCCAGTTTCATTAAAAGTGAAAAGAAGTTCTACCACAGAATAGTTACATACAGAAGCGACACTCAGTGTCGGTACCTTTCATGTTACTCTATTCAGTCCTACGACCTTGGAGCATTATGTGGATCTTTAAAATTGTTGCTTTCTCCTATCGTTCCTTAAGATGTGACAAAACTTTCCGATTTTAAACAATGAGACCTTTAAATTTGTTGCCGTTCCCCATCTTTCTCTAATTTTAATTTCTCTGTCGCTTCTGTATAAACCTCTTTTGTGATTCTACTTTAATGATCATTATTAATAATGATTGATATAATAATGATCATTTTTTCTCATTACTTCTTACATTTTTTTTTCGATGTTTCAAAGTATCTATATTTTTCTTTCAATCCAATTAATGATCAATAATTTTTATTCGACGTTTTTGATATCCAAATATCGATATTTTCCCAGTATTGCATATCTCTTATTTTGATAGTAAATCAATCACAATTTTGTATTCCCGAAGAAAATATTCCAAATGTTTCACTGTTGTAAATTTTGTTTTAATTTTAAAATTTTTATACTATCTTACTTTACACTACGTTTTTATAAGAAAAGGACTAGACACATCATTTTTTGTCAGTAAAATCTAATATTTATATAAAAAAAATTCGTAGTGGCTTGGACGCATTTGGGCGAGTTTGGGACCTACGCACAGGTCGCTGCATCATGTTTATGGAAGGCCACTTAAAATCCGTGTACGGCATCGACTTCGCCCCGAACGGTTTCCACATCGCCACCGCCAGCGACGACAACACGTGCAAGATCTGGGACTTGCGGAAACGCGCCATTCTGTACACCATCCCTGCGCACACCAACCTCATCTCCGACGTCAAGTTCCAGCAGCATGGCGGAGAGTACCTCGCCACTGCTTCCTACGACGGAACCGCCAAGATATGGACCAACAGAACCTGGCAGCCGCTGAAGACGCTGTCTGGACACGATGGGAAAGTTATGTGTTTGGATATTTCTAGTGATAATCAGTATATTGCTACGGCGTCGTATGATAGAACTTTTAAATTGTGGGCCCCTGAAATGGTGTAATAAATATTTTTCTAACAATGTTCCTGATTTTTTTTCCTTTATTTCACACGGCAGCATACAAAATATTTACAACTTATACATACAATACTTGTACTTAATATTACAATTTATCCCGCCGATGTTAGATTTCTCATCTGCCTGATGGCTGCAACCAACCGAGCTGAAATGCCAGACGACTGGGTTTGATACTGCTCGGGACTCAGTCTCAATAATGTTATTATTTGCTGTAAAGATTCCGATAGGGACAGGCCTAGGTCTTCCAGTATACTTCCCAAATATTCTAAACAGAAAATTACAACTCTAAATGGAGCTTTCTTCATACAGCAAGCTTGATAAAGATCTTTAAAATAGTCGGTAAAATATACATTAAGAAAAAAACGTGCCTCTTTAAAAGTTTAGGCTCAGAAAAATTTGAACCTGTCTGTAAAAAATTGCATAAAAAGAAATCGCGTTTTTTAAAAGGTTCTGATTGTGACATATATGTATGTACGTATTTATTAACCATGGGAAATATTCCTTAAATTGTCGATAAAAATTACAAAAGTCTAAAACTCGAAATATTTTATATACAAGTCAAACCAAAATAAAAGTCATAAAATTATTGATAAAAATTGTAAGTCAAAAATACATCTTCCAAAAGATTCAAATTTAAAATTTTGTATCTCATCAAATCGCGAACCGTGGGGATGACTTCATGAATAGTTATTAAAATTTGTAAAAATGAAAAATCCACATCATGAGAAACATCTATAATTATTGGTAAAAATACTACAAGTAAGAAACTGTCTATGAAAAATTCTGGCTATGAGATATACGATCTGTCAAATCACGAATCGTGGGAAAAATTCTCTAAAATAATCAGTAAATATTATATGAGACAAAGAAAATATTTCGTGGGAAAGATCTAGGCTCATACATTCACAAGTTGGCAAACCATGTACCGTGGAAAAACCCTCCAAAATAATTTACAAAAACTTTGAGTAAAAAAAAATGTGCCGTGGAAAAAATTTAGACTTATAGGTAAACCACGCGTCATGGGAAAGACCCTCTAAAAAATTGGCAAAAATTTTAAGCAAGAAAAAATCGCGCCGTGAGAATAGGCTTGTCAGAAACAAGTTGGCAAATCACGAGTCGAGGGAAAAACTATAAAATTACGTAAAAACTTTGAGTCACAAAAAACGCGCTGTGGAAATGGCTTGTACATATACAAGCTGGCAAATCACAAGTCGTGGGAAAGATTTAAGCTTGTACATACATTAACTGGTAAAACACGACCCGTGGGAAAGAATCTTCGTATAATAATTTGTTTTTGTAAAAATAAAAACTAAAAACGCAGATCCGGTTTCGAATATACACGTCAAAAGAAAGACCCTCTAAATTAATTGGTATCAGCAAAATATGTACAAGTACAAGCTGCATGTGGCACGAGCCGTGGGAAGAACTGCTTAACACCTGAAAATTAACTTACCGATATCATTAGCAAGTTGTCGGCAAGCACTGGGTTTAAGTTCACATATCGTGAGAATATTATCACAATAAGATCTACACGTCCCTCTAGCAATAATAGACAACAACACGTCCGCTAGTCTTCCCTCTTCTTCTTCGGTTAAACTGCTGTACTCTTGATCTGCTGCTTTTAATGCACAGTTTAAAGCTGGGTTGTCCCGCAGTAAAAATGGCTCTAAGTGTTGAGGCAGGATCATCAAATACTGTCCAATCTACAAAACATTATAGGTGATAAGGATTTTAAAATATTAGATCAGTTCCTCTAAGTTGATCTTCACGTGAAGAATCGTAACCATTAAAATTCGCCAAGGGAAAAAGGAGGATTGATGACATCATCTTGTGGTGTGAAATCTTGTGATTTACCAATTAAATAAATGTCAAAATTGACAACCAAAACTACCAATACACAATTTAACATTTAGCAGTGTGGTCGTAGATAAAGTATAATGTGCCACTCGTGCAGAATCACCTATTTTCCACCTTGTGTGAGTCCAGCACTCGACTCTGTCTCGTGCGAAAATTTCACGCCTCGTGGGAAATAGGCGACTTTCTGCACTTTTGCACAATATGCAGTTTGTTCATCACTGGCGGAGACATATTACGTCACAAGCCAAATTTTCATTTTAAAAATTGATATCTCGCTTATTACGTGATATTTTTCAGTCACGTTTTCACTACTATGCTTACTCCTGTTCTTTTTTGGAAAAATTCAAAATAGGACCAAGAAATTGATGACGTGAAGATAAACTCAAGAAAATCAACATTAGTTTTTCTTACTTGTGTGATGTATTCTTGTGGTGCAAAGCTGTAGTCCGGTAGATCTGCAGTTGGAAGTTGATTATTTTCATTTTCGGTCCAGGCTTTAGCCGACTGAACTAAATCTAATTGAACTGATATCGGCGCAATTACAACGTGATAAGTTGTGTGGTGAATATCCACACATAATTTTTGTAGTTCATTATTAATTGATTCTAGTAACGACAGTTCTTTTCCTTCTTTAACATTTTTTATTAAATTATCATATTCTTTTTGTCCAGATGTAGTTAAAAATAAATATTTATAATCCACATCATGTCCTCGCATGTTTTCAAGCGCAGAAGCTGTTAGCTCTTTTTCAAATTGTTGTAAGTTGATTAGAATTTCTCCAACGTTTTGCAACATTGTCAAACACATCTGAAACATGTTCCAGTCTTCTTCTATGCCTTTCGCGCGGTCTATTTGCCTTAATACTATCCTGTATTGGTCTATATAGTTCTGTAAGAATGCTTTAACGGCAATAATAAGTCCACAAAATCCACAGTTCTCTGTCAGGTCTTGACATCGTTTTCTAGATTCACGGAGAAGGTCCATTACTACCGGAACGGAAAGACCTAAGGCTTGGACTGAATCTGGATAATCTTCTCTCACGCAATTTAACGATGAGATTTTTTGAACTAAATATGCTTGCTCATAAGCAGCGTAATTCCCAACGTATTGAATATACGGACTGTATATTGCTTGTAAAAGAGTTAACAACATGTTTTCAGATATTTTTGAACTATTATCAATTAAATTATATAAATTATTGGCAAAAGTTTTTGTGATTTGTTTCAATTCTAACAACAACCCCAATTTATCTGATTGTTGTTTTAATGCAGCATCAATGCATTCATTAAAACTTGGATCTAAACTCGTTAACAAATCTGTATAAACTTCGATAAGAATCGTAGTACCAGATTGTTGAGCGAATACAACATTAAACCATTTTATCTGTGCGTGCCAATTTGATAATAAAACATCGTAAAAATTGTGTATCCATTGTGCAACGGATTCGTCTTGTTCTATTTCAAGCTGGTTTCGCCATTTTTGTAAGAGGCTACCTCGTTGGCATTTGTGGTAGTATTTTAAAAGTTGAGGCAAACGGTCGATTGATGAAAATATCCGGGAATAAATGCTGGATTGTTCTGAAGTAAAAAACAATATAAAATGAGATCCAACCACAAAACCGACCGCCACTTACTTATTTGTACGATAAAATTATCATTTAAATTCAATTGTTTTGATAAATTTTGTCATAAATGTCAAAAATAAAAATTGATTGAGTGTTGTTGATATTTTTTAAAGATAAAACAGCAATCCTTCATTCAAATATAAAAAAGCGATACAATATGAACTGAACTTACAATTGAAAGTTGTTTTAACTTCTAGTTTTCAAATAAAATTAAAACGATTAAGGGCCAGTTTTTTAACCTCTGGTTAAAGTGCCGGTTACTTTCACATCGGTTAACAGAAAAATATCGCATCGAAAATCTGGTGTAAGTTGTCAAAAATACACGTTATTTACTATTTCGATGCGATATTTTTCTGTTAACCAATGGTTAAGGTAACCGGCACTTTAACCAGAGATTGAAAAACCGGCCCTAAAATTTACTAACAAAATATCTTTTGTTATTATTACAAATGAAATAACAAAATTTTAATTCAGAAAAAAGTTTTGTTAATTGACAGCTCATTTCACTTTTTTTTACTAAAGTGAAATAAGGTGGATGAAAAAAGAATGCTACTTTTTTATAAAAAGAATAAAGTAACTGTATGATTACAATAATTCCGACCGATTTTTTTTAAGTTTCATTACAATAATTTTATCTACATGCATTCAGACGGACAGAAATTGCATTCGACATATTAAAAACATTGTAAAGATCTTAAATCGTGAGCATTAATCAAAATCGGTATAATAACAAAACAACAAGTAAATTTCTACATCTGGTTGATCAATTTTTATTAAAATCATTTTTAAAAATAGTCAAAATGTAACGAAAATGACAATTTGTAAAAATTTTGTTTATGTGGCGGTCGGTATAAAAATTTATATGAACACGAAATGTGGATATGACTTACCAATATTTCCAGAAGTAAATGCTTGAACTATGGAAGGACTGGTCATAGCTTCTAACCGATTTTTTAATTCTTCTAATTGTAACTTTCTATCTTCATAATCAGCAACATTTACTAGAATTTTCAACGACTGTTGCATGCTGACTAATTTAGTCGAAATGTTGTCTATATGGCCTGATTCAAAGTCTTCTTCCAAATCGTTTGCTGTTCAAAAACAAATTTATAAATCCACTATAAAAAATAAATATTTTCTTACCTAAAAGTGTCCAATTATCGGCTTCATGCAGTCCTTGTTTCGCCTGTTCTAATTTAGTCTTAATTCGATCTAATCGTTCTAGAGTAGCCATAGATTGACCGGTATTTTGCTCCACTTTAGCGATTTCTTCTTTAACTGCTGCCATTTTCTGCTTTAAGAGCAAAGCTTCTTGTTGTAAACTCTTTGTGTCTCGCATAACACGAGGTAAAGAGCTGAGAACTTGTTGGCTCGCATCTTCAAGAGATGAATTCACTTGTTGGACGTATAGTTGAAGTTTTTTTACTAACGATGCCGTATATGCCTAGAATTTTTAATTTATATTAAAAAAGAAGGTTTGGGAATGTATTTAATTAATACTTCTTTGCTTTCTTGGTTTCCATTGTCCTTTAAAATATTATTTACCCAAGTTGTTGTATCGAAATTGTCTTCGTAAAATGCACTTATATCCTAGAAATTTAAAATGTAGTGTTCAAGGTTATATTTTATTTAAATTCAATAAAACAAATAATTTACCATTACTAAATATTGTTTATTTCATTGTAAAAATAAATTAATGTGTCATTTTGAAAATATATAGGTTAGATTTTACGTGTCAAATTGACAATGACGTGGATTCAAATACAAAATCCCTAGGAAAATTTCAAATAAAAATAGAACAGGTTGGCGCTGCGATCGTTTTTGAATGCAACAATCGAAAAAATAGCGGCAAATTTTAAACAGATGTCAAATTTAATTTTTAATCTACTTTAATAATGGAAGATTCCAGCTCAATTAAATTAAAAGAAATTAATTGAAACACTAGAATGAATATGTATAATTAATAAAGAAATAAAATTACTTGAAAATGATGAAATTAAAATACTTGAAAAATATCGGGCTTTTTATTATAGCGTGACGTCACATCTTTCAATTACAAATATTTTAATTGGTTGTTTTAATGGGGGTTTCTAACATTTTTTTTATAATATATTTTTAAAGAATGAAGGACACTAGGTGTTGCAAATGGTGTCGATAGCCGAATGACGAATCGAAGGACCACCGTATTCACGGAATAAAACACTGATAATGATTTCAGTATTTAATTGTAACGAACATGTAATAAAACACTGATAATGATTTCAGTATTTAATTGTAACGAACATGTACATTTTTTACGATGACAATTATGATTGTTTTTTTTATTTTTTTTTTAAATTTCTTTTAAAACACTGACACTCGATTCTAAATTTAAAAATAACAAAATTGTTGATAACGACAGAATACTTCTAAGATCTAGAAGGTGTGAACAGTTCCCTTTGTCAAACTTAAACTAAAACAATTAACAAATATGACTAAACATACCGGCCCCCGTTGAAGTGTTGCTTCAACTAACAGGAAAATGGGATAAATATGGGCATAAAAAACAATGACTTCGAACATACATACATATAAATAATTATTCAAAATAAATGTTAAATCTGACACATTTAAGGGAATTCACTGTCACTCACGGGCACTACACTCACATTTCGAACAGCACGTTTTGTAAGACCATGTTCTGTCTGGACGGTAACCACACGTATGATGCCATCTGCACCGGGATGTAGTTGTACAATTCTGCCGTACTTCCAGACGAGGGGAGGTAGGTTGGCCTCCTTCAGGATAACCAGCATTCCTGGTTGTAAAGTTGTTCCCTGTGTTGTTTTGGAATTGGGTCTTAATTGGAGATGTCCCAAATATTCTTTAACCCAACGATTCCAAAAATGTTGTCGGATTTGCTCTACGTATTGCCAGTGAGAAAGACGGTTTTGTGGCAAACAAAGCAACGAAGGTTCAGGTGCCGCAGTGAGAGTTTCTCCAATTAAAAAATGACCTGGTGTTAATGCTGCTAGGTCATTTGGGTCATTTGAGAGCGGACATATCGGCCTCGAGTTTAAGCAAGCCTCAATACATGTCAGCACAGTATATATCTCCTCAAATGTGAGCAATGCATTACCTATGACCCTTTTTAAATGGTATTTTACTCTTTTAACACCAGCTTCCCAAAGCCCGCCAAAATTAGGTGATCTAGCTGGTATAAATTTCCAATTTATATTCTCTATGGTCAATTTGTTTATTACATTATTCTTAAATTGATCTGATTGAAATAATGTTGCTAAAGAATTTATTTCTTTCTGTGCTCCTACAAAATTGGTGGCGTTGTCAGAATATATATTCTTTACAAGGCCACGTCGCGACATGAATCTTTTTAATGAACTTAAAAAACTTTCAGCCGATAAATCGCTGACCAATTCCAAATGCATAGCCTTTGTTGCGAAACAAACAAATACGCTTATGTACGCCTTAATTTTACGTTTACCACGTCCACGGCCCTCTCTTATAAATATAGGGCCTGCGTAATCAACTCCACAATTAGAAAATGGTCGCGAATAATTACATCTAGTTATTGGTAAGTCACCCATGATTGGGTTTGAGAATTTTGGATTCACTCGAAAGCACCTTATACATTTGTTTAACACTTTCCGTACCTGACTTCTACCCGCTAATGGCCAAAATTGTTCGCGAATAGCAGCTAGAGTGCCTAAATTCCCTGCATGTAAATGTTTTTCATGGATGAATCTTATTATTAATTCTGTTATTGGATGTTTTGGTAAAACAATTGGGTGTTTTTGATCTGTCATGATATTAGCATTTCGCAAACGACCTCCTAATCTGATTATTCCTACTTCATCAAGGTATGGATTTAAAGTTTTTAATCGACTATTATTACTAACGTCACGTCCAGCTGATAACATTTTAATTTCATCTTGAAATTCGAATTTTTGTATTATCGTTATTATGGAATTAGTGGCATTTTGAAATTCAATAGTTGATAGTTCACCAGTTAGATGTTTACTCTTATTTTTACAATTATGAATAAATCTTAATACATATGCTGTTACACGCAATAATTTTTGAAAATTGGAATATTTTGTTATCCAGTTATTGTTTGGCATTGTAATTGTGTGTAATAACACACGTTGTTCCGGTATTTCTGAATTGCCAATATGAAATTTTAATGTATCGCAGTAAGTTTCATGTGATTTTAGCCAAGCAGGTCCTTGAAACCATAACTGATTGTTTATAAACTCTTCAAGTGACATACCGCGCGTTATTAGGTCGGCAGGATTTTCAGATGATCTTACGTGTTGCCAGTGTTTTATATCTGATACTAATTGAATCTCAACTACTCTGTTTGCTACGAAAGTTTTTAAAGTATTCGGTGCAGAATTTAACCAAGCAAGCACAATGGTTGAATCTGTCCAATAATATATTTGGTCAGGTTCAATATGTATTGAATTTATCACGGTTTTCATTAAACGACATAGTAACAATGCCCCGCATAACTCTAAACGTGGAATTGTCAAAACCTTTAAGGGTGCTACGCGTGATTTTGCACACAATAAATGAACAGAAATTTCACCGTTTAGATTTGTAGCTCGAACATATACACAGGCACCATACGCCTTCTCGGAGGCGTCTGAAAATCCATGCAATTGTATGCAATTTGAAGGATGAAAATCGATAACCTTTCGTGGTATATTAATGATATGAATTTGATTAAGTTGATGTACAAGATTTAGCCAAGTGTTAAGACAACTAATTGACAACGGTTCGTCCCAACCTTGTTTTATTTGCCACAACTGTTGTAAAATTAATTTTGCCTTAATAATCATAGGAGAAAGTAATCCCAAGGGATCGAATATTTGCGCAATTTTTGACAATATCGAGCGTTTAGTATATTGCGCATTATGTTCTTCTGTGGTGTTAATATTACCTACATAATTTAAACAATCTGTCTCATAATTCCATCCTAACCCTAGTAATTTAATATTATTTCCCTTTGTTAAATTGATCATATGTGAAACCGTATTTAAATCGGTGATTTGCGGCAGAAGTGATGGATCATTGGACGACCATTTACGCAATTCAAAACCACCACGTAATAACAACGATTGCAATTCATTTCGTAAATTTAACGCGTCTTGAAATAAATCTGTTCCTGTCAGCAAATCATCCATATAAAAATCTCTTGCTAGAATTTCGGATGCACGGGGAAAGTTTTGTTTCTCGTCTATTGCTAGTTGCTGCAGACATTGAACAGCTATATATGGTGCACATGCTGTACCGTATGTAACTGTGTTCAAATCATATGTGGCTACAAAATCTGATTCATTATTTCTCCAAACAATTTTCTGATATTTTCTATCTTCATCTGCTACTAATATTTGGCGATACATTTTATTGATATCCGCTGATAACACGTATTGATGCATCCTAAATCGCAATAGTATTGAAAATATATCATCTTGCAATACTAATATTTGGCGATACATTTTATTAATATCCGCTGATAACACGTATTGATGCATCCTAAATCGCAATAGTATTGAAAATATATCATCTTGCAATTTAGGTCCAACCATTAATATATCATTTAAACTAGTCCCTGATTCAGTGTTAGCTGAGGCATCAAAAACGACCCTAACCTTTGTCGTACTACTACTCTCTTTAATCACCGCATGATGTGGTAAATAACAATGTGGTTGTAATTCAGAGATATGATTTGACAGACTCATATGATTGAGTTGTTCATACTCTTGCATGAAATTATGATAATGTAGTTTTAGTTCAGAATTCTGACTAAGTTTGTTCTCTATACTATATAGGCGTTTTATTGCGATACTTTTAGAATTTCCTAATTCTGATGAATCAGTTTTGAATGGCAAACGAACTACAAAGCGACCCTCATTATTTCTTGTATGAGTTGTTTTAAAATGATCAAGGCAATTAAGTTCTTCCATCGAAAACTGACACTTTTTATGATTAGGTGTTTCTTCAATTTCCCAAAACTTGGACATCTGATTTTCTAAAGTGCTTAAATGACACAAACTACGGGAATTTTGAAAATGAGATTTTATATTACCCCCAACAATCCATCCTAACGCTGTTTCTTGAAAGTGAGGATTATGAGGAGTCTCAGAGATTTGACCGCTTCTTAACAAAGACCAGAAAATTCCGGCGCCTAATAAAACATCAATTATGCTGCTCTTGTTGAAGACTGGATCTGCTAATGGTAAATTTAATGGAACTTCCAAATTTTCAACTGATAAACTTGTTGTCGGTAAATTGTCTGTAATTTTATTTAAAACTAAACATTGAATTTTAAACACTTGTGTACCGTGAATTGATTTAAATGCTATATCAGTTTTATAACTCGAATGATCAGAAGAATTATTGATACCGTTAACTGTAATATTTATTTTCTTTAATGATATCTGTAACAAATCGCATGTATTCTTCGTAATAAAATTAGACTGTGACCCTACATCCAGTAATGCTCTACATTTTATCCAATTACCCTTCGCGTCTTTAATTAGTATTTGAGCGGTACTTAACAATATTTGTTTAATGGAGTTCGTTTTATTTTGCATATGAGCTACTACTGTTGATTCCGTAGTATCTGTATTTAATTCAACCTTATGCAAGAGTGAATTGTGTTTTTTATAGCATGTATGACATCCACGAGATTTACAATTATTAACTTCATGATTATTCTTAAAACAATTTTCACATAATTTAAGTTCCTTTATTTTTCTAATTCTATCATCTACTGATAAATTTAGAAATTTATTACATTTATAAATGGCATGATTACCTTTACAAAAATAACATTGATATCTTGTATTTGTTGTTAAACAGTTAGTTGATCGAAATTTATTAACATAATTTGTGGTTTTATTGGTAGGTTGTTCATTAAATTTGATTTGTTTTTGTAATTTATTTGTTATATTTAATGACTCTAATAAAGAACATTTCCTTTGCAAAAAATCTGTCATACCGTTTAATTTTGGAATATCAGAATTTAAAGTACTCTCCCATTCCTTTCTAGTTTGAAAATCAAATTTTAACATAATTACGGGAATAAGTATTATATCTAATTGGTCTACTGGTTGTTTCAACGCTTTTAGAGCTTCTACATTAATCAAAATATCATCTAATAGTTGCCGCATAGATGAGTGGGAATCTCTTTGTAAGTGAGGAGAATGTAAAATTGCAAAAACATGATCTTGTACAATGAGCCGTATGTTTTCATACCGGTTTTTTAACAACTTCCATGCAGTAAGATAATTTATATCTGAAATTGTTACTGATTCAATTGTTTTTAGCGCGTCACCACGCAAACATGAACGCAGATAGTGAAATTTTTCAACATTGGAATATAAGGTACTTTCGTGAATCAAATTTTTAAACGTATCATGAAAGGGCATCCAATCCGTATATGTACCCGCGAAAGTAGGTAAATTTAATAATGGCAATCTAACATTACTTGCTTTTACGGCTTGCATTGGCGTAACGTTTATTTCACTAGTGGAATTAATATTTGAAGGAAGGCTTGCATTTTGAATTAAATCAAACTGATCTATTATTGTTCGAAAAGTTGATTCTACATCATAATATTTAGCTTCAAATTCCTCTCGTTCGTTTATTTGTTTATCTGAACTATCTATTAACTCAATTTGATCTTGAATATTGTTAAAATCGCGAAATATTCCTGACAAATTTGAGAAGCGTGCCTTTAATTGATTTATATTGTCTGTTTCTTTATCAAATTTGTCTACGGCTTTCTTCATTCGCGTTAAAGCAGCTTTGATTAAACCTCGTCGATCTATTAAAGGTTTAATTGTTTCGTCCGGCATGATTGCTCACAATAAAGGAAACATATACAAACCGACTATGTAATGAGCCTACCTTCACTCTCAGACCGAAGTTGTTGCCCTGAACAATGACTACTACAGGAGACTTCGCCGAAGATGATAGTGAAGGTCTAGTAGCAACTCTTGTTGCCGCTTCTACTGATGGCTGCACCAGATGTGTCGACCAAAATTATGTTGATCTGATGTTGTTGGATCAAATCCGGCTCGAAGGACCAAAATTTTATGTTGCAAATGGTGTCGATAGCCGAATGACGAATCGAAGGACCACCGTATTCACGGAATAAAACACTGATAATGATTTCAGTATTTAATTGTAACGAACATGTAATAAAACACTGATAATGATTTCAGTATTTAATTGTAACGAACATGTACATTTTTTACGATGACAATTATGATTGTTTTTTTTATTTTTTTTTTAAATTTCTTTTAAAACACTGACACTCGATTCTAAATTTAAAAATAACAAAATTGTTGATAACGACAGAATACTTCTAAGATCTAGAAGGTGTGAACAGTTCCCTTTGTCAAACTTAAACTAAAACAATTAACAAATATGACTAAACACTAGGACTGTTGGTGAAAATTCGATGAAAATGTTTATATTAATAAGCTAGTTACAAACTTCCTAAGTTTGAAATAATCTACCTACGTGACGTTCTTTTTTTTTAAACTTAAATAATTTAAATACGCGTGCAATATTAAAGCATATACACTTATACAAATTATTATATTTTTAGTTTATTTTTTATAAATTTCATTTAGAAATAGCATAAATTTCAAGAACATTTTCGTGACGTCACATTGATTATATCAAATTTTTGGGGTCTGTACTCGCTTATTAATATAAATATTTTTATCGGACTTTCACAAATAGCCTTACGACACTTTATTCTTTTAAATGAAATTATTTTTTCCATTTTTCAAGTTTGCAAAACTTTACAAGTGTTTTTCTCCAAAATCTGCAGAAAACTTTTCACAAAATAAAAACAAGATTCAAATTCAACATTTTATTAAAACAATATAAATATACAATAGAACAAAAACAAAAATTAACTAATATTATTTTGAGAGTCACTAATAATATCTTTAAGAAACAAAACAATTTTCCGGTATATAAACGAATGCCTGCAACAAAAAATAATTAGATTGAACAATTACATATTTTAAAATATTACCTGTTAACAGGTTTACAAATTCTTAAATGATCCAAACACATTTCATAAACCTCCCCATAATTTAACAACGCAGTGCACGGAGGGACAAAATGAAATTGTATTTTTAAGGGAGTAATTGTCGTACATTCAGTTTCAATAAAACTTAAAACTTTCGGCTTATTTTCTCTTAGAATGTCTAGGAATTCTTCATGAAGTCTGAGCAATTTTGGACTGCCTGTAAAACGTATTATTTTTATCTAGAAATTATAGAGGTAGTAAAATACCTTCTCTCAGTTCTTGAACTTCAACAGAGGGCCATATAAACAAAGAGGTAGTTTGGTTTATAGTTGCTACTCTAGAACCTCTGTGAGGTGTACTGAAGAATACAATTCCTTTAGTGTTTGAACAAATCTTTCTTGTGTTTTCATCACAGCTGTTATAAGCTGAAAAAAAATTGACGATCAAAAACTGGTAAAGGATACGGCCAAAACAACGTAACCAATATTTTTTTTTTAATCAAAAACTATTATGATACCAATTTTAATAAAAATGTACCCGCAAATATTATTATCAATAATAACTTACAAAATGGTCAAAATTCGAGAAATGTCGAAACGATTTTAAGCCTTGTTCAGTTTATTCATTCTAGAAATTGTATTTGTTGTTCAGATATTATAAAAAATTGTACCATTTATGTAATTTTAACCATAAAATATATATTATATAAAATCGGAATTAAGGAATTCTTATAAGTTTCAACAAGATAATGACCCCAAACATACTACACGTAAACTGCTAGAATAGTTATTGTACAATTGTAGACAACAATTAAAAACGTCTCCACAGTCTCCAGATATGAATCCCATTGAACGTCTCTGTGATTTATTTATAAAAATGTGTAGAACAAGACACCCAAAGAATATAAAAGATTTACTACATTTGTGGTAGAAGAGTAGAGTAAAATTGACTTCCAAACTCCAAGAAAATTAGTGGGAAGTATGACAAACTGTATAACGGAAGTAATTCTAATGAATGGCGGTTCAAAAGATCATTGATTCTATATAATTTATAGCTGTACGGAGACTAAATTGGCGTACTTAGTTGTTATAATAAATATAACATTTTTTTTTCTCGATTTCATTATGAAAAATTTAGGAATACATCATTTTATTTAATCACATAGTAAGTATAATATAAAATTTACTTCGTGTATACGTATACAATAAAAAACCTTTAAAAGAGTAGAATACTTTTTTCCTTTACTTGTGTACGGACACTAATTGGTTTGAATGTATATTTAAATGATTTCTATAGAAAAGTTATAGAATTCAAAAAAATCTATAAAAAGTCTGCAACGGATGTAACTATACCGGGTGTCCCAGCTCGACCGACACATGGGAGTTTTACATGGGAAATCAGTTAATCATGAATAGTATCTCCCCAGTGCAAGATATTAACTTGAAATTTTGTATGCTTATTGGGGAATATTATTTCTATGGATTACATTTATTTGAAATATGTAATTTCGTCTGCAAGACGAGATTTATTAAATTATAAAATCTAACATTTTCGTTCAAAATCAGACAGCCATGGAAATAAAAGGAAATATCTATGTGACAGTTCTGACAGTTAATGACATGCCATTGTAGATATTTATATTTTTGTAATATTATTTAACAAAAAGAAACTAAATTCAACTTATAAAATATTAAAATACAGGGAATAAGAATTAAAATTAGCGATACTTCACTTAACTGTCAGATAAATATTTTCTTTTATTTCCATGGCTGTCTGATTTTGAACGAAAATATTAGATTTTAAATTTATTAAATCTCGCCCTGCAGACGAAATTACATATTTCAAATAAGTGTGATCCATAGAATTAATATTCTCCTATAAGTATACAAAATTTCTAGTTAATATCTTGCACTGGGGAGATACTATTCATAATGAACTGATTTCCCATGTAAAACTCCCATGTGTCGGTCGAGCTGGGACACTCGGTATGTTAAGTTATATTAAATTGTCTTGTACGCAATATTGTTTGGACAAGTAGTTCAGATTTTACGATTGCGTATTTGCAAAATAAAATAATATACGCTTTGGTGTCAGCGGGTTAAAAAAATGAAAAATGAAAATTTATGAAACATTTGAATAAATACTTAGATGAGGAGAGTGATATAGTTTTGTATATTGATTTTTACTGATATTATTAAATTTTGTTTGAAATCAGTGCTTCGCAAAAATATAATTTTTTACCTTTTATTAAAATATTTTTGACCAACAATCCGCCCATAGAATGCGTCATCCAAATAATAGGTTTCTGTCCAACTCCAGCTGTAATTAATTTATTTAAAAAGTCAGCGCTCCGATCATCCAGTGTACTTTTCTGTTTATTTATAGGACACATGGGTGCCCATAGAGACAAATTAGTATCGTAATTTATTCCTAATATTCTCATATTTGGACAGTCTTTTGGCAGCCATTCCATTGGCCAACACTGCGTATAGCCTACGTCTTCCAGACAGGAAATTTCTTCCCTAAAATAAAAAAAAAATTGAAAAAAGGAAAGCAGGTTTTGGGAAGGTTACCCTGGGCAAGAAAATGGTCCTGGACCAGTACAGCAATTTTTCGGACAATCAGAGAAAATTATTTCGAAATCTTTTCCGATTTCGCACCATTCCATTCTTTTACGTTCTTCCGCGTGTTCTAGAAGTTCTTTGGTGTTTGGTTCGCTTGTTTTTAAAACTTTACACGGGGCTGTACCAGACTGGGCAGTACACGTGATTGTTTCTACAAAACAAAATAATTTTCATTCGACATTTTTACTGATTGTCATATATAATAAGGGATGTGTTATAATTTGTACAGATTTGATATTTTAAAGTTAAGTATTACATCACAGTAGTGGTGAAGATCGTTCCGGTTCTATTATTATTCTAATACCGGGTTATATGAATATACAAATACCGGGTTCTCAGTTTCGAGTTGTTGTTGAAAATACCAAAAACCAAATACCAAAACATACCAAAATTAAATTATTGTTTTCATTGTTAACAGGGAGAAATCAGTTGTTATTTTTACATAAATTATAGTCCCATTCCAATTTTTACATTTATTATATATTTAAACAAATTCTCGTTTTTTTTGTTTTGTGATACCATAGATGTCCACAGTGGCGCTGTTGTCAAAAGCTAAAGTACGTCACTAGTTCATTTAAATTTGTATGTAATTTGTACCAATTTATTTCTTGCTTATTTATCTTAAAGGAGAGATGACTATATGTAAAGTTTTTACATAAGAATATCTATTTCTGAAAATAAATAAAATTTGTGGGAAGAGTCCACTGGTTCCAGCAATTGAGTCCAAGAACCGTTTTTTTTTTAAATCGGATACCCTGTTTCTTATTTTACCGTTTATTGACAGCCCTAATTTATAGTGTGATCTGTCCTGATGAATATGTGCAAATGTAGATCAAATTCGGCGAAACGAATTTTAACATAGGCATCTGTTTTTTGTGAACACAGTGCCATCTAGCGTCATGCGCTATAAGTTTTTCCGGGAGACTGTCGGACACAATATGAAGAATTTTATAGGGAAAACATAAAATTTATCCTTTCATAATATAAGTTATTATAAACTGTGGGTTCTAAAGTGTCGACTTAACTATATTTCGTAAGAAAAGTATATTGAAAGGTCGGAAAGGCACATCAACGAAGAAATTATAGTTTTGGGAAGAATTTTGCAAGGCACAGTTAGTAAGAAACTCCGGGCGGTTTCAGTTCTATAATTATACAAACTATTTGACTCTTGTAAAATATGTAACAACCTTTATTTGAAAATTCGCTAGTGGTTATCATTTCTGTGGTATCCACCGGTTTAAATTTTGCTAAATAACGGATTGGATTAGGACGGTAGGAATGCATGCATTTTACTTGCATTGACACTTACCGTCCTCCGGCTTCTTACCGAGGAACCCTGTCGATACTTGAGTCTTATCTCTCTGTCTCCACGTAAAGAAGACACCTCCTAGTAAACCATGAACGAAGATCACATCTACATCTCGCATATACGGCGTTCTGTGAATGGGATGTAGGAGATAAATATTCTGATCTAATTTCCCTTCAAGGTGGTCGTCTACGTCTAGATTTGCTAATGCTTTGGCTGCTGGACCAGCTATTCGGATGTCTTGGTTTTTTAAAAATTTTGCTAGGACTCCTACCCATCCTAAAAACAATATTTTTAAGGTGTAATTTAAAGAAAATGTAAAATTTTTGTACCAGAACGAAAAATGTCGTTTACAAATTCGGGGTACGCAGAAATATTAGCAAGAATTGTAACTAAGTTAATAGAAATGAGAGGATCATCCTTGTAACGTTTATGTATTTCCATTAATAATGGCAGACCATTATTTTTAACTATTTGTTTAGCAAAATCGTCTACAGTAGAATGATGTAAAATTGATTCAATACATAGGGGAAGTATATCGTCAGCAGACTGAATGTATTGTTTCAATTCAACTGATGACAAATCATGCTCTACCATTCGACCAAGGTCCTGAAATAATTTAAAATAAATTATGTTTTACATTTTCACTGGTAGTTGTTGAAAATGCAACACCAAGAATAAATGTATGAAATTTTGTCGTTTATTATTAATAGGAAGGAGCGAACTCACTTGATGTCTCGCCGAACTATTCAAAATGGTGATAGATTATAGATTGTTTTTTTTAAGTTGTTACGCCAAGCATTACTTATTTTTTTTTTATTTAGTTATTTTGATATGCCCTTTTTTTGTTAAACTTAAGTTCAATAAGTTTTTGAAATGACTGTGACTTTGGGCGATATTGTATTGTATTTAGTACATTGGAAATAGGTTGAGACCCGTACGGGAAAGAGAGGCTACATTTTTGGTTGAACACGTCCTTCGGTGCGGGCTAGTAGATATTTTGGATTACATGATACAAACATCAGGATTAAATTATAAGTTCCCTATATTCATGCTATCAAAATTACTTATGTGCCATGAATACCCAGCAGAGGGAGTTTCTTATTAGACACCAATTGGAATCATTGTTATATATTTTTGTCATTTAAATTTTCAAGCTGGGTAACTAGAATATGACCTCATGTTGATTCTGTATTTTTATATATGGCATGTTCGTTCATGTAAGGTTATTACTGATCTTATACATTTTAAAGCTTTCTGCTAACTAGAAATATACACATATGTTATCTGTATTATAAAATTATAATGTATGCATATATTACGAGAGTAGAAAAATATAATTATTTTAGTAGCTAGATAATATCAAACATTTAGCAATATACATTGCTTTTATAGTCTATGGTAATATGTAGATACATCAAAAGAAATTAATTTAGTTAATGATTTTGCTAAGTTATGTTCATTTTATGACTACATACCACATGGTATCATTTTGTTTAAAATATAAGCAGACAGCTTTATTAATTTTGTTCCCAGATTTCAAGAGCTACTACTACTTGTTATTTTTTTTTTGAAAAATAGTGCAAACTAATTTCTTGGCTACGTAGCTTTTACACTGTAGTACGGAAAAAAGATCTCCAGGTTACCATTACCATTTTACATTAATAAAATTGTATTTTAAACAATAGTATTCGCAATTTATTTACATTAAAACAGCACACGAGCATACACTAAAAACAAACATCCTCTTTGTATTAGTTTGTATATTTTCCGCTAGAGGCCAACTCTTTCGCCGCACATTCCCTATAATAAAATTTGTCTGTCCTGATTTATATATTTCTATTATTTATTGATGTTGCATTTTCAACCGCCCGCATATTTGTATACCTGAACGTTTATGAAAGCCTTATCAATAAAATAATCCATACAAGGGTGATCTGAATCTTTGGCAAGAGAAATTAAAAAATGTTTCATCCACGAAACAATCCTGTCGTGATTATAATAAACATATCTGTTTGGTGGCTTAATAAAATAGCTTAAGTCGACATCTTTACTCCTAGCTAATCCTACAGCAGTATCTCGATCTAGCATATGAGCTAGGAGAGAATAATGCCAATCATCCAAAGTTCTAAGTTGAGACAAAGCCTCAACGGCTCTTTTCCTGACTTCGTGTCCGTCGCTTTGAGCAATATTCAGCAGTCTCTTTGCGTATGAGAATGTAATCGTACTCCAGAATCTGTCAATAAGAGAAGGCGACTTATCTGGAAATTCCAACACGAGATATTTTTTGTTGAAGGAAGCCACTTTTGGTTTGGGTTCTATGACGTCTATAATGCTTGTGTCTATTGCTTTGTTGAGAATGGTGTACGTTCTAAGTACCTCAAAACTGATGAACCCTACGCTGAAGTTTTATGTTAGATCTGGTTGATTTGAAATGAAATATACAAACCCGGCTGCGATGACACCCATAATAGATTGTCTTACTAGTTTTTTCATACGCATTATATGCGTAGATTTCGTACGAAAACATATAATTAATTTAAGTGAAAGAGGAGAAGTGATATGACAATGACAATAAATTTTGAGGTTAACTGGTTGTTTTGATATGAGATTTGAAATTTATAAACATATATTTTTTTATATTCGTTTCCTTTGTAATTTTATAAAATGTTTTCTATAATAATATAAAAACATCAAAAATATTTCTGCCTTTTAATCAAACTAAAAATACTTTTTCTTATAAATAATTAATATAAAATCAAAGATCACTGATTTCTAATTATAATAATGAAAGGGCGCTCAATTTATAGGCACCAAATATTTATAACTGGTTGCAACTATGAAATTTATCATTTTTCATCATGTCCAAAGACGAAATAGTTTATTTAAAATTCAATATTCGAGTTTTAAGTTGGTTGAATTTATGGCCCGCAAATGAAAAAGATAAAGGAATTTGGAGAAAAATTAAAGATTTTTCTTTAATTGCATCTGTTACACCTTCATATTTAGCTGTGCTTTTTGATTTTATTTACCAACTAAATGGTAAATATTTAGTTTAGCAATAATATATGTTATAAAAATATATTTTTAGGGCATTTTGACGATATTTCGGGTCTAACCGAAAATTTGTGTGCCCTAGCGGCAATTATGGGAACTTTATATTTAAATATTTGTTTTATTAACAACAGGGATGATATTCAAACACTGATTATCAACTTAAAGGACTTTAATTTGATAAATAGTAATCAAAAAAATACAGAAAAAACTGAAAAAATAGTAGCTCTCTTCACAAAATGTTTTCTTGTTTATGGTTTCTCTGGAATTATGGCTTATGTGGTAGTACCACCAACTCAAATCAAGTCTTGTAAAATACGCCGAGCTGAGTCTAAATATTCTAAAGATATTCCTTGTGGTTTAGTCACCAGATGTTGGTTTCCTCCTGGTTATAACGTCAGTCCTTATATCCAAATGTACTACATACATCAAGTGTATGTATGTCTGGCTGTTACATTTATTACTTTGACTATGACAGCATTACTTTGTGGAATTTTGATGCATATTGTGACTCAAATTAGATATTTAAGAGATTACTTAAAAGTTGCGTTGGATGATCCAAATAATATTGAAGATACCAGAAAGAGAGTTAAGCATTGTGTTGAGTATCATATTATGATTATAGAGTAAGTAATAATTAATTAAATTTAATTTAAAGAGATTTTGTCTTGCTTAATTCACAGCAATTTTTAAAAATATTTCGTTTATCTGATTAGACAAGAGTAAATTATCGTTATTGATTGAGATTTTTTTACCAAAAGTAGATCAACTCGTGTTATTCATATCAGAAGCTTAAATGTTAATTTAAATTATCAAACTGTAGTATATAGAACTTTTAAAATTCGTTTTGACTATTTTGTAGGATGTCCGGATATATGTGTGCACGTATAAATCAAATTCAGATGAATAGATTTTAATAAAATTACATATTTAGGCTTTTAATGTCAATTAGAGTGGCGGCTCATGGCTTTAAATTAAGGAGGAGCTGCAACTTACAAAATTTTCAAAAATGCTTTAAATGCATGTTTCGACAAAATATCAAAATTATCGTAAAAATAAAAAAAAGTCTTGAAAGTACATATATTGTTTTGTTTTGTTATTTCTTGAGGTTGCATGTCTGAGGTCATAATTTTGAATAATTCTAATATCGTTCTAAAATATAAACTAGGAAATATTTTAATTCTTTAATTGTAATGTACAAATGTATAAAGATAGTAATGTACAAATGTATAAACACCATAAATATTATGAACACACTGCTACACTACTGATTTTTGCAGTGCCAAATTACGCTTCTCACTTGCGCGCGCATCGATATAAGCTATTTTGCTATATAGTATGACACTGTGATAAACACAGTGATTTTAGTTTTCTTCGCCCTTCTTAATGTTGATAGATGTATTTTTATAATTTTTAAATAAAAGAAGAGAACTAAATAAAATTGTTCATGATAAAATTAATTATTATAAGTCAATGAACAACTTTTTACTCTTTTCATTTCTTAACTTTTTGTGAATACTAACTTTTTACCATATGTTACACTCGTACCATTGATGTCAGAAGCTTAAATATTCATTAGAAACTTTTCAGTCGAATTTATTTCGTAAGTGCACACATATATCCGGACAGATATTACATTAAAAATACACAAAACATATTTAAAAAAAAATTTCTTCAATATAATTGAATGATTATAATGTCTTCTTTATTAAATGCAGCGGTCGGTAAAAATAAGTTATAGAATGTGTAATAATTTTGATTTAGGTATGGTCAAAATGTGGACAAAGCTTTTAACAGTATGATGTTGATGCATTTAACGCTAACATCTTTTATTATAAGTGTTCTTGGATATGAAATATTAAGTGTTAATACTGTAAGCGATTCAATTCGTTTTGGGATGCATCTTTTTGGCTGGATTACCATGTTGTTGTTAACTTGCTACTACGGACAGACTTTAATAGATGAAGTATATTAAATTTACAGGCTACACACCAAAGAAACTAGAAACGTGTTTCATAAAATAGCATATTTCGCAGTTTTAATGTTATTTAAATTAATACTGTTGTTAATTAGCAAAGTTTATAATCATAACTTAAAAAAGTATGTATTCTAATAAAAATGTCAAAGAATGAACTAAAAGTACTGAAATTTTTTTGAAGTAAATTATATTAATATTTCCTTTAAAGAGTTCAGTTTTTTTTTATTTTTTTTGTTGTTAAATGTTAATATAATAATAATACGTCGCTAAAACAGTAACCAGTGTCTAATATAAATTTTAACGAATTTAATTTTATCTGTACGGGTAAAAGTTTATTGTTTCAAATTTCATATTTTGAGTATTTAATTTTTCACGTTTCTAGTTTTTTTGTGGCCTGTCTTTAAGTAAATCACAAAACTCAGTTTTATATTTTTTTAGAGTACAGCCATTGCTGTCGACGCGTATTCAATTCCGTGGTACTATTGCGAAGTTTTCGTGCAAAAACAGATACAAATGATGATTATGAGAGCTCAAAAACCTTTAATTCTAACTGCTATATCTGTTGGAGTAATATCTTTAGAAACTTTTTTAGGGGTAAATTATTATTTGAGGATAGAACATTGATTTAATTAAATTTGTTTCAGATTATGAGCACAGCTTATTCCTATTTTACTTTGTTAGTAAAAATGCAATCTTAATCAACAAAATTTTATTATCACAGATTAAATTACAATTTCGTTTTCATGTCAACTTGGCTCATTTCTGCAAATTACTGAAATTCTTCGGCTTCTAGGAATTTTTTCTTCTTTGAAGAATGAGTCTTCTTCTTTTAGAATTTCGTGGGTGTAGTCGTATCGTGCTGTATCCCTAGTGATTTCACAAAAATATGAAGTTAAAATTTGTTTATATTAATTTTGTTAATCTTACATAGGGTTCTATAACATTGTCGAAATATTACCATTTAGCAGTAGAATAAGAAAATATACATTAATTAATGAGTAGTAGTGAAAATATTTTGTTTAAATATTATTTCGTTCGCGAGTTATAAGCGATTAAATTTTATTGTGACGTGATATGCCTTGAGCAATTTGATTGGTTGCCTGATTTTAAAAAGAAAATTTCGCATCCGCGTTTATTAGAAATTGCAGCTCGGCAGTGTCAAAATGTTATTGTTTTTATTACGAAATAGTATATTGTGCAACAAGTGCGGAAAGTCGAGTGCTGGAATCACACAAGGTGGGAAATAAATGTTACTGTGAATATTATTTCTCACACTGGTAAAGAATCCCATTCTTTAAAAATTGGCTTTAAATTTTAATTTTAACATTAAAAATTGTATAAAATAAAATTTACTGTTTATAATAAATTATTTTAAAAAGTTGTGACGTGTTTCACCGATTGTACACGGCGTCTTAAAAAAAAGAACATTGTGTACCACCTGTGGTACACAAGGGCGTAAACGTGAAATTAATCAAAATAAAAAACATACTTACTTCATTATATAAAGAGATCTTCTTTTTAAGAGAACATCAGCATACAAATTTTTATGCTTATCATGTACTAGTCGCATTACACTATCAGAAAGTAAACTCAAACCAGCAATTGTATTTCCACAGAACTATAACTTATTTAATAAATATTTATCACACAAATTAAGTATTTTTCTTACCCGCACTGCATCTATATGTGGTTTAATGAACCCTTTAGGCGCTAAATCCAATATATGTACATGTCGCAGTTGTGAAACTGTTTTGGGAAATGCTAATTCTCGTAATCTGTTTATAGTTTGCATGTTTTCTGCATTCCATTGTAATCTTTCTGTTTCTCTGTACCCGTGTATGGCCTATAATATGTTAATTTAATGTTTTAAATATTAAAATTGTAACTTACATCGTCCCAATGATCAAATTCATAGCGTAGACGTTTCATATATGGCTCCAATTCTTTGAACAAATTTTGTTCTTCTTCGTCAGACAAAAAGTTATCATGAATGGTCATATCTTTGAATAAATTTAATGCTTTTTCTGTATGTTCTGAACTCCATTCGTTGTTTAAATATAAATACTGAGGGGCTTGTTCTAAAATAATTAAATATAAGTAAACTAACCTAACTTTTTTTAGTAGTTACCTAAAAAATTATTTGATTGTTTGGCTACGGTTGAAAATAAGTTTAATATGCATTTATTTGTTAAATGTGAATTAATAGTTTGGTTTAAAATACGTTTTAATAATAATGCCATTATTTAAATTTTATTTTGACAGCAAACAAATCGCCAACTTTACAACTTTTTTTGGTAGTGTAAAAAATATTTTTTGAGGCAATATAAATTTTATTTATATATGACATAAGTAAATTGTGGACCTATATAAATAATTTGATTTATGTACGGGAGATTATTGATTCAATCGGCTTAATAAAGTGAGTGAAAAAAATTTTGGCGTTGGTATTGATTGGCCACCCTGCTGACGTTTTGTGTGCGTTATTTTCCGTGTGTTTGTCAGATGTAAGAAAGTAAGCTTTAATTGTTTATATTTTACCAAATGTGTGTGACAACAAACATTTAAATAGTCAAAATGTCATCCCATTTATCTCGTAAAGATATTGACGAATTAAAACCATCAATAGACCGAGCAGTTTATAAATTATTAGGAACAAATGATTCGTCATTGGTTAGTGCCGTAGAAAAGTGTTTATACTCCGGCTATGATAGAAGAAAAACCACAGATAAAATTGCTGGATACATAGACAGCAAAAAAGCATCCAAATTAGCAGATAAGGTATTTGATTTAGTAGACGATCATCACCACAGATCGAAAAAACGTTCTCACGATGATTCTCGAGACAGAGACTCAAAGCGCTCGAAATCCTCAAAAGACAGCGAAAGAGATGGCAAAAGCTCAGAAAGCGACAAGAAACTATCAGCTCTGGACATTAAAAAGATGATGGCGAACGCCAAATCGGAGATAGAAGAGCGGAAACGAAACCTAGACGTGCTGAAAGCACCAGTAGGGATGTCTCAGATCTACGGCATCCCCGCCGGGCTGCTGAACAGAGGCGACGCGGACAAAGCCCGCAAGATAGCCCAGCTGCAAGCTCAGATAAAGAGCAAGCTCTCGTCAGGGATTCTCGGGAACACTCTGTTCAACATCCCGGTGATCCCTGACAAGCCCACGCCGTTGATCCTCGACGCCGAGGGTCGCACGGTAGACAAAACAGGTAAAGCTATTCAGTTAACTCATATTGCGCCTACACTAAAAGCTAACATACGTGCAAAGAAACGAGAAGAGTTTAAGGCCCAAATGAATGATAAGGTGAATGAGGATCTGACGGAAACGCGGTTCTTTGACAACCGCATCGGGGCCAAGGCTGCCGTCCGCACTAAGCGGGCGCTGCGGTTCCACGAACCCGGCAAGTTTCAGCAGCTCGCCGAGCGACTTCGCATGAAGGTACGCCCCCAACTCAATCTCTACAATATCTCTTGGCTATATCATCACATTACGCCTCCAAAATATATTCTCAATGTTAATAAAACCACCCAGTGTGTCTGATTGTCTCATTCTTTACCTACTGAAACCATAACACAAGAATTAGAGCATTCTAAACTGTTTGCTCTGATTTTTGATCTACTACAATTAAAACACAATCCAGAGCAGATTTTAGCGCTTTAGACTAGATTTCTGGTTTCAGTCGGTCAATAATCAGAGTATTCTAAAGTGTTTGCTCCAATTTTTGACCTACTAGAACTAGAACACAATCCAGGGAAGATTTAGGTGCTCTAGACTAGATTTCTGCTTTCAGTGGGTCAATAATCCGAACACTTTAATCGGTTTAGTCTAATTTTTTATCTACTAGAGCACCATACAATGCAGATTTAAGTGCTGTAGACAGTATTCTAGTTTCAGTGGGTCAATAGTCAGAACGTTCTAAAGTACTTGCTCTAATTTTTGACCTACTAGAGCTAGGGCACAATCCAAGGCAGATTTACGTGCTCTAGATTAGACTTCTGGTTTCAGAGGGTCAATAATCAATACATTGTGAAATGTGTGTCCTAATTTTTGGCTTACTGAAACTAGAGCACTTTTTAGTGCAGATATATATACACTCGAAAAAAAAAACCTTAAAAAGCTCACATACTTTTAAAAATAAAATTTTATTCGATACTTCAGTCATATAATAAGAAAAAACAAAAAAAAAATATATGAGAATTAACATTCGTATTTCGTTTTAAAATAATTAAATAATTAGTTTTCAGAAATTATTTATATCTAAAACAATTTTTAAAAGCCCAGGTGGATTAAGTTTTTTTTTTTCTCAACTTGACTTGAGGCCCTGTAATATAAAGGCATGTTTTTAATATATAGCAACAAAATTAATATTTCTAAAAATAAAACCTCACTGAGATTTGAATTCAGAACCATTTCATTTCTTATTGTGGAGTCGTTATTTGGTTCTAATTGTTATAAATTTACTTTGTAAATTAAATTTTAGTAATCGTATAACGCCCCGAACAATTTTTTGAATATTATTTTATTTCGAAGAATTATTTGACTATAATTCGGTCAATAAATAGAAATAATAGAATATTTGATTTCCGTTGTTAAAAGAAGTGATGTAGCAGGCAAATGTGATGATATATCCGCAGTATAGTATGAAATATTATTTCTCCTGCCATTTTCAGAGAATGTTGACCAGCGTATTACTTTTAGGCACAATTAGAAAAGCTCCAAAATGAGATTTCTCAGATAGCTAAAAAAACCGGAATATCTTCAGCAACTAAACTTGCCTTGATCGCAAAACCCGAGACTAGTTCTGATGATATTCCTCAAATGGAATGGTGGGATTCCGTTATTTTAGTAGATAATATGTACACCATGGAAGGCGACAGAATTGCCATCAAACACTCCACTATTGGAAATTTAGTCGAACATCCCACACAAATGCGACCACCAAGTAAGAAACAAATCACTACCAGGGTTGGCCTCATTTAAATCAACTGATTTCTTTAATAAATATTATTGAAAAAAAAGCAAATTATAATAAATAGAAATGCATTTATTTGCTAGAAAATTATTAATAATAATCAAATATGTTCTGTATATAATAATATCGTAAAATTAAATAATATTTGATCAACTTATCAACTTCCTATTTTGATGAAATTTAGCAAAAACTTCTTACTAAGCATGACAAATATGGAAAAATAATAATGTTTAGAATCGGTTAACACTGAAATCCCATTTAATTGTTTTTAAAGTTATTTAATACAAACTCAACTTAATCTAACTTAAAATCTATACTATCCCAATCTAATCTAACCTAGGCTAACCCAGCCTAACCTAACTCCATCTAACCAAACCCAATCTAATCTAACCTAACTTAACCCAGCCTAACCTAACCTAACTCAATCTGACCTAACCCAATTTAACCTAATCTTATCTAACGTAACGTAACCCAACTTAACTTAACCTAAAATAACATAATCTAACTTAATCTAACCCAACTTAACTTAACGTAACCTAATCAGATTAGTTTAGGTTAAGTTGGATCATATTAGGTTTGGTTAGGTTGTATTAGGTTAGTTTAGGTGCGTGTGTGGGTAAGCACCTTTAGAATTAGCTTTAAAAACAAATAAACAACGATTTCGAGTTCAACCAAGTCTGGCCGCCATTTTTTATTATTTTTCCTATATTTGTCATGCTTAGAGGGAACTTTATGCCAAATTTCATCAAAATCTGAGGTGAAGTAGTACATCAACAAGCTGGCCAAATATTTTATCGCAGAAGAAAAAATAAGTATTTAAGCTGTTACTTTTTCTAGTTATATTCAGACGATTCGTTTAGAGTTTGGATTATAATATTTGAATAAGAACACTAACTTCCCCGTTACTTCGGTTTTATTACAAATTTAGTTTTCGTTTATATATCTTTAAAAACTACAAAAAGACATTATTTAATTTTTTTTAATCAATGATAATAAATAAATCATAATTTTTGCCAACCCTGATCATTACTAATTAAGAACCCATTTTAAATAAATTATTTTTAGCTGATCCTCTTCGTCCGGTGTACATGCCAGTATTCCTCACAAAGAAAGAGCGCAAAAAACTCCGTCGCCAAAACCGACGAGAGATGTGGAAAGAAGAACAAGAAAAGATCCGTTTAGGTTTAGAAGCGCCACCAGAACCCAAGTTAAGAATATCCAACCTCATGAGAGTCCTGGGCACTGAAGCAGTTCAAGACCCAACGAAAATAGAAGCGCACGTCAGGGAACAAATGGCGAAGAGGCAAAAAGCCCACGAAGAGGCAAATGCGGCGAGGCAACTTACAAACGAACAAAAAAGGGATAAGAAAATAAGGAAAATAAAGGAGGATGTGACGTTAGGAGTTCATGTTTCCGTTTATAGAATCAGAGACTTACACGAAAATGCTTCAAAGAAATTTAAAGTCGAAGCTAATGCCAAACAACTATTCTTGACAGGTTGTGTCATGTTGTATCCTGATTGTTGTGTGGTTGTAGTTGAAGGTGGACCTAAACAACAAAAGAAATATAAAAGGTAAGAAAAATATTTATTTTCTTTGTAGTTTTGGCCAGAAATTTTATTTCTTAATTGATTGCAATAAAATTTACTACAGGAGTTTAGAGAAATTTTTTGGACAGAAGTCTCAATATGTTGCGCAAATTTTACAAATAGCTTTCTCAAATTTGGTTATCTGTTTTTTGTTGACTAATCAATTCAATTAGTTAAGAGTTTAAAATGCTGCGAACCGAAATAAGATTACTTTAGAAACCTATCTTTAGCTTTATCCAAAAAGGTTACAACCGCACCCGACCTAATTGCTTCTGTTTTGTAGAAATTTAGGCGAATATTAAATTGAACTGTTAAAAATTTGTTTGAAACAAAAAATTTTCAATTTTGTTTGACACTGGATCGAAATGAATAAATAATAATTTTCTTATTTCTTAGGTTATTTTCATTTTAATGTACATGTGTTTCATATCATTGGAAAGAGAAAAAATCTTCATTTAATAATACTAAAGACAACTTTGAGTTCCATATGAAAATTGAAATTTAGTATGAAGTTCTCGAAAAACGTTCGAGCTACAAAATTTTTAGGACCGCTGACAATTTTTCGTAAAAGTGTCTTTAGAACGTGCAAACTAGAAACTTATATGAAATGAATCAAGAAAGTTATAAGTCAAAAAGTAAAATGTTCAAAATTATTTGTAGTAACCTACAATTTTTTTGGAACTGTTCTCCATATTCCAATCGTTAGTCTCTTAAAACGGACCCTCTGGTATAGTAAATAAATATTTCGAAAAATATATTTGAAAAAAGTTGCTGTCAAATGTGCAGGAAACAAATTGTATTTTAAATTTTTATGTACAGACATTTTCATTGGTTTTGTAGTAACCACATCTAATTTTTAATTGTCTATACCCAACAATGGGTGTGAGATACTGCGTCAATGACTTTATTATTGGATTCCTCGGATCAAAATACAAGTGGTCTAGTTAGCGGATCGAGAAATAGAACAGCATTTGCTCTGAAATCAGAACAGATTAACTGCTTTAAATTATACTGTGGTTTCAATCAGAACATTCCAAAGGGTTTGCTTTAATTTTTGTCCTAATAGAAATAGAACACAATCTAGAGCAGATTTAGCTGCTCTGAATTGTGTTCTGTTTTCAGTGCGGCAAGAATCAGAGCATTCCAAAATGTTTGCTCTAATTGTTGACCTATTAGAAGTAGAGCAAAATTCCGGGTAGATTGAGTTACTCTGAATTATGAGTCAAGAATTAAAATATTTGTATGTGCTCTAATTATTGATCTATTGAAGTCTGAGCACATTCTAGAGTAGATTTAAATACTCTGAATTGTGCCCTAATTTCATACATATACGGGTGCTTTAATTCTTGACCTAATGAAATTAGAGCACATTCTAGAGTAGATTTAGTTGCTCTAGATTGTGTTCTGGTTTCAGTGGATCAAAAATAAAAACATTTCTATTATGTTGTCCTAATTCTTGAACTTCTTAAACGAGAGTATTAATAACCTTTGCGAAAACTTCACAATAAATTTAGTTAAATTCTTCCACAGCAGCCTTCGATTTACTTTTTTCTAACTAAATTTATTTTTAAGTTTTCTCTAATTATTTTTGTATTTTTAACTTTAATTAAATAAATTTGTTGCAATATATGTTATGAAATAGTTATTTTCTTTCACTGCAGCCTTTAATTTACTTTTTTCAATGCAATTTTAGTTTAAATATCAATTTTTGTTAATTTTTCTGTTAATTATAAAAATAATGTATTACTATTTTATATCATTGTAAAGCTAAAAAAAATCTCTATTTAAAAATACCATAGCTTAATATGACCTCCATATGAAAAATAAAAGTTGCTATCAGTAACTCGTAAATGGTTAGATATAAAAAAATATTGAGTACTTCTCCAAATTTGCCATACAAAAGTGCCTTAAGAAAGTGCAAACCAGAATCTCATATTATTTCATATAACAAAGTTATAAGCAAAAAAAGAAAATCGCTAAATTTACATTTTCCCCTATATCTAGTGACCTATGCATTTTTTCGCAAATAACAAAACACTATTAAAATAACCTCCTAACGGGGCAACTTTTGTCTAATTTAACCAACCTCGTAGCTCTTACGGTTCTCGAGATACCAATGCATTCGTACCTTAAATGGGACACCCTGTATATTCGGTAGCGTTAATTGTTTTTCTAATGGCAATAACTGATTTTTAATTCTTGTAGGTTGATGCTAAACAGAATAAAATGGGAAGAAGATATCGTGAAAGACCCGGACGGTAACGAAGTGCCAAATAAATGCGTTTTAGTATGGGAAGGGACCAGTAAACAAAGAAACTTCGGTGAGATTAAATTCAAAGTCTGTCCGATGGAGAAGATGGCGCGAGAACACTTCAGGAAACACAAAGTCGAACACTACTGGGATTTGGCGTACAGTGGTGCCGTTTTGGAACAAGCTGACGATGCCTAAGAATTCATAAACATCTGTACATTTTGAATTGATCGTTCGTTAATTAAATTGAATAAACATTCTTCTTAAATACGAAATGTTGTTTTATTTATTTGAATGTCATATAATGGAATGTTCTATATTTTATATTTGTACAAAATAAATTTGTTATTGATTATTTGTTGCAGATGCACCAAAGAAAAGAATGCTCTTCTGTCATAAAGAGATTCCTAAAAAAAAGAATTTACTATGTAATAAAATTTTGTGTCTTGGATTTTTCAGTTCATTCATACACGATAAGTATAAACATTTTAAATAAAATTCATTTGTTCTTTATAGCCCTTTAATAAACCTTATGAAATACTGTAAAATGTGGCTCATATTTCAGACTCTTACAATGTAACAGATTTTTTTCATGTGTTATTTAAAAAAAAAGAGTTAATTAGCAGATTACGTAAGAACTATAGGTCATAGAGAAATTTGGATTCAGATTCGGAATCAACGACTTCGAATTAGTAGAATAAAACCAAAAAACCACCCCTTCAATACGAACACCCCCATATATCTTGTGCGCTATTTTTATGAATTTCTTAAAATATATTTTACAAATAACTGAAAAATTATTAAGTTTAAAGAAAAATTTTATTCGGATATTTTAAAGAGAATGAAATTTTGAACATCTTCTATTTGAAACACTTTTTTGTCCGCTGATGTTTTTGTTTCGTAGTTAATTCATTTTCTTTTTAAAATGTATCATGTGTATCATGCATGTATTTAATATTAACATTAGAATATTAGCAACTATGGCTTGAAATAGAACAGCGATTTTAGAATTTAAATATAATTTGAATGCAATTATGTAAGCATCAACATCAATTAACGCTAAATTAAATTTTAAAAATAACGTAATTTTGCTCTATATATCACATGTACTTACTACACATGTATTTAAATACCCTTATAGATTCTATATCACCCTTTAATAAAAGCACCCCTATACACATTATAAGTATATGTACTTCTTATATTGTAATATACTGTGTTATTTTCTTGTGTCCGATTTTGATGAAACTTGGCATACATGAGCTAGGGACATAGATCTAGTAGACAACCAAATATGAGCCTCTAGGGGTTGATACACAATTATATATTTTACAAGGTTGGAAAATATTAACTTTAGAGGAAAACTTTATTAGACTTTTATTTAAAAAATTTTCTTATCCGATTTTTCATTTTAAAGATAATTGTTTAAGTACATATTTGTCTTAAAGATAAGTTCTGTTCGAAACTTCTTCAAGAGAACTACCATTATGGAGTGCCCCATAAAATTGATAATTTTTTTATAGATGTAGCATCAAGTTCTTAGTCTAAATACAATATTTAAGATCTCTACCCCTAATAATATAGATAACAGAAAATAATTTGTTAAAAATCTTCAAGTAAACTACCCTTGTAAGTTGCACTAAAATTTTTATATATTTTTTATGAATGTAGTACTGGATGCTTAGTTCATATTTAAAGTTTAAAAATTTTCACGTCAATATTATGGGAGTAAAATAATGCTCTATTTGCGAAACTTCAATCGCGAATTACGTAAGAACGAAGCGAGAGCGCCAAAAACGGACACCGGCACGGGAAGCGGAAGGGTCGAATTAAGGGGATGACATGTCTAACTCCGAAAATTTGGGGTTCAAGGTCAAAAACCATGGGCTATAGTCCAGGGTTTTTTAAGATGCAACTAATTAGTGAAATTAGGGGAAAAAAGTATGCTATCCTATAGAGTCAACCGTGAAAATAACGAATCTGATGTCCGTTTTGTGCGCCATCCTCTAGTTTAGGGGAAATTCACGTTTCCTCTCGATTAAAATTTTTGTCTCCGATTTCGATGAAACTTTGCATACATGTAGTAGGGACCTAAACTTAGTGTGGAATATAACTTGAGCCCTTAAGGGTTGGTGGTAAGGGAGTTATTAAACTTTAAAGTGGGATTTTGGAAAGGATGTAAATATTAATCTTAGAGAAAAACTTTATTAGGATTTTTTGTTCAGAATGAAATTCTCAGCAACTTTTATTTAAAAAATTTTCTTGTCCGATTTTTCCTTTTCCAGAAAATGGAACTTTACTTGACCGTTATATATGATAAAGTACAAAGAGGATGTTAAAGACCATTCACCCCGCTAATTCGACTCTGTAAATTTCGAATCTGATGTCCAAATTGCACCCCCATCCTTAGTTGATGATGTATATAATATTTATTACTGTTATTCTTGTTATTTAATTTTTAATTCTTATTTTTCTGATTGTTTAGGGGATGAATGATCTGCACTTTTTAAAGTTTAGGAATAAATTCTTGAAGTTTTATGTTATGTTGAAAGTCAACTAAAATTATTCGTCGTTTATAATACGAATCAATGTTATTTTAAGGAGGTGATTTTTGGATTACATATCCCTAATTTGACTCCATTGATCACTGCTAGGCTTCAGGACCATTTGCAATATTTTAAAGTACCATAATACACTTAAATTACTTGGCTTAAAATTATATAATATAAAGTATTTCAAAAGAAATAAAAACTGTATTCCTTATTTACAAATAATGTCTCAAGGTTTTGCTAAATATACTGCAGAAGATTTGAACTCTCTTCAGATATAAAAGCTGTAAGGCATTAGTAAACTTCACATACATGTCTGAAATAAATAATGATTGTTCATAGGTTGCCATATTTTGTGCCGATATGATTGGCAGAATGCTAGGCTTTAATTGTATAATTAAACGATTAAACGAACTTACCTAAGTGAAGTTCGATCGTAATTATATGTGATGTCTCGTCCGAAGAGATCAAATAGTAGTAGCGTCAGCTGCTCGGTCTTAACCACAACAAATTTCAAAGCTAGAAAGTAAATTAGAAATTCCCGCCGTCCCTGACTGCGCCATCTACACCTACCAACAGTGGATCCGGCGCCCGCCATTTCATTATGTTTAAAGTAAGCAAGGCATCATAAATCGTCTTTAATTAATCATGGGGTTGTCGAAGGGTAGGGTGGGACTGATCTCTTCGGACGAGACATCACATATAATTACGATCGAACTTCACTTAGGTAAGTTTGTTTAATCGTTTAATTATATTTAGATGTCTCGTCCTCGAGATCAAATAGTAGTTGTTTAAAGATAGAAGACGATTTACATAAAGCAAAGATTTTTTTTTAACCTTTTTTTTTACTAATTAAAACAAAAATAAATAAGAATTAATCATTCTATTATCTCAGTAACAAAAATAAATAGGAATGAATCCTTCTGTTATCACAATACGTTTAATGAAAATTGAAGAGGCTGTTTGCGAATCTAGTCTTCGGTCACGGGTCGATTATAAAATCGAGCAATAGTATTGGACGATTTTGTCCAACCTGCAGTTCTTCTTATTACGTCCAACGTTACACCATTGCAAAGGGGTGACGGAGGTGGATTGTCTTAATCCAAAGACTTATGGATTGAGGAGTACACGGCTTATAAGTTTTTTTTTTTTAAGTTAAAAATAGGGACTCGTGAACGCCTGTTTTCCGTAAACTTTGTATTCGTTGTAAGTATTCCTTCAGGGTTGTCGCTACACAATGTTCGGGCTTGTCATTAAAGAAAGGTAGCGTTAAAACTGGCTGGGACTTGTTTACACCCGACGTTTTTAACCTGTCTGATAACTTCACATGAATTGCGTTTTTTGCATAGATAATGTTCTCCAGCCTCATTTCTGCAAGGGTTTGTAGCTTATGGCCTGTAGCTAGAGCTGTTACTGTTACTAATTTTTGCTTGAGTGTTTTTAAATCTTTGTTCGGATACAATGAACCTAAACAATTTAATACTGGTTCTGGGTCCCAAGTAAACTCATATTTTGGTTTTTGGGGTTTGAGGACTGAGACACCTTTGAAAAATCTCTTTACAATGGGTATATGGTCCAATATCGTATTTTAAAATTAGAGCGATTGCTGATCTGAATGAATTTATAGTTCCGTAAGATTTAACTTTGGTATAACAGTATGACAGAAACTCAACTAATAGCTCCAACGGTGGTTCGAAAAGAGAAATAGGTTTTTCTTTGCAGTAATCCCACCAGAGTTTCAGTGGTTTGGTGTATTGCTTCAATGTTGCATTTGATAAGGAAGCTAGTAATACTTCCAACGGAGAATCGGGTGCTCCCTTTACCTTAAACGCCTGGCTGACAAAGGTCCTGCTACCAGGGAAAGCGTCCTGTATAGGGGATGTCGTGGTCTGAAAGGAGAAGAGAGTAATTCCGGATTAGGACCTAGTCTCACTAATTTTGATTTTAGTAATTTAGAAAAAATTGGAAACCAGGGTTGTGCTGGCCAGTATGGCACAACAACTACTCCTTCAGCTTTGTCTGAAACAATTTTTCTTAGAGTTTTCAAAATAACTGAAAACGGGGGAAAGGCATAGAAAAACATATTATGCCAGGAAACTGTAAAGGCGTCAATCTTTTCTGCTTTTGGATCTAGAAACCAGAGAAAAAAAAAATTTTTGGCATTTTTTGTTTATATTCGAGGCGAACGAGTCCACCTCAAAATTCCCGAAGTAATCTGTGATTTCTTTAAAAGCTTCCTCTTGACAATTCCCATTCCGTTTCTACCGAAACGTAACGAGATTCACTATCCGCTTCTATATTATCAGTCGATCTTATATATGACGCAAAGATCCAAATGTCACGCTCCTCACACCATTGCCAAATTTGTTTTGCTTTATTGGCGAGCTTAAAATGCTGACTACCGCCCATTTTGTTTATAATCTAACATGACTTCAACTCTGCAGCAAAACATTTTAAGGCATAAAAAGCAGCTTGCAACTCAAGATAATTTATATAATGTTTTTTGTCCGCCTCTGACCATCAGTGCAGTAAGCTTCCCACACTGCAGGGAAGCATTTGTAAAAATTTCCAAGGCATATTTATTATTTCTAATAGGGTTGCAAGTTTTAGGATCTGAAAGGGCGTGAATCCACCAATCTATCTATATCGGAAACAGCCTCTTCTGTTATCACCATATTAACATCAAAGTTATCATTGTCCTTTTTTAGATTGATGAACTTCTGTCTTTCGAAGCCCCTTATATACAGTTGGCCGTATTTCACCGCTGGATACGCAGCGACTGCTGTACCTGAGAACTGGGCCAAGAGCCTGATTTTGCAAAAATCTTTCTTTCTCAGATCTTTCGGAAGTTCAAGATTCGATTTCTTTTATCCTCTGGCAGTTTTATTGTAAATTCTTTAGTATCTATAATAAAGTCTAGGAATTTACAATTAATTGAGGGAAAAAAATTAGATTTTTCATAATAAATTGAGAATCCAAGTGACTCTAACAGCAGCTGAGTCTGTCTTACGTTCCTGTTGTATTCTTCTAATGAGACTCCAATAAGGAGAAATCATCTAAGTAATTAACTGAGACAGGTCCCTTGTATCTGACGAGTGACATAATCGGCTTCAACAATTTTATAAAAAAAAAGAGGGCTGTACACAAGCCAAAGGGAAGCGAATTATTCATTCAAGTGTCCCAAAAATTGAAAACGTAAGTATTTTTTATACTTTGGATGAATGGGGACTAGAGTGTAGGCGTCCTTTAAGTTTAAAGTTGCTACTAAACACTTTGGAGTTAAAACATATATGACTGTTTTCCAGTCTTCCATCTTGAAGTGTACCGTTTCAATAAAACCATTTAACTTCTTTAAGTTTACGATATATCTTTCATCTCCATTTGGTTTATCTTCTAATAAGGAGATAAGAACTGATCCTTACAAGGCTCAACTATAGAAATTGTGCCTTTTTGTTTAAGCTTGTTAATCTGATTGGTAAACTCCAACTTCTCTGTGTGAGTAAGAGAGGGTTCGGTTACTGAATCGTACCGAACTGGAGAAAGCTGTCTTTTGGAATTGCTGAGTGGTTGGTTTTCAGCATCTCCTTCCCGGCCTTCTCAGAAGCCTTGGCTGTTTTGACTCTTTCTCCGAAGTTTTCCTCCAGCAAAAGTTTGTCGGGCACACTTTGTTCAATCAACGTCATGGCCACCGTTGAGACTTTACCATATGCAACAAAGTATTTTCTTGATTTAGACAGATTGAAGAAGGTGTCAGCACACAACCGACCTGCATTGCCCAGGAGCTGAATTAATTTTTCTATATCCAGGACTTGAGGCAGTGGCGTAGCTAGTGTTGGGGCAACCCGGGGCAATAGTGATGGTGTCACCCCACCCCCTCCCCCCCACGTTAATCGAATATAAAAATATATACATATACCACAGAATAATGTTTCATTATATGTTTTTATTATAAATAAAAATAAATTTACACAAACAAAAATAAAAAAAATCTGGTGTGTCCAACACAATACCTCCCGCCACTGTAGTAATATATTCTATATAAGTTTTTCAATACATTTAATTTGTAGTTTTAAAATTAGTTTGTTATTGCAGTTCAGAATATTTTTAATTCATTTCATACCTAAAATTTCCTTCATAAATTTTGTATCACCAATATGACAGCTATTTTTGACATTACTAAAACCGGAACTGAACTTACTTTGAGTCAAGCATGCAAATACATTCCTAATATATTTCTTCCATCTTTTTAAATTTTACAATAAAATTACTACATTTTTTACTTATTTTATCTTTTACACTTACTTACATCAAATTTGACATCATATGTCAAATTTTATGAACATATGAATAACTCATCTGTTTTATCGAAATTCCTCAGCCTAAACGATATGTAAAATTATTATAATTTATATTTTTTTTTCTATCTAGCTAGAAGTCATATATAAACGTAATTATGCAGATCGGTAGAAAATTAAAAAATCTTTGTATTTATAATAACGAAATTTGTGAAAAAAATGGTATTTAGAGGTACTTTTAAGGAAAAACGGTTTAAAGCTTCAAGTAAAGTACTACTTCCGGTTAACCAATTGTAGTCAAAATCTAATCAGTTCATCATATTTGAATATAAGTCTTCAATACCAAATATTATATTTTTTACATGTATCGTGTTAGAGTTATCGTGGACGAAAAATCGTCACAGACACACACACACACGCACACACACACGCACACACGGACATACAGACATCACGGTAAAAATAGTAAAATCTTATTCTAGAGACCCTAATTCGTGCTCATATGTTGAAACCTCACACTCGAGAAATTTGACCAAAAACAATACCTCCCTTATCTATATATTGATAGGCGGGAGGTAAAAAACTTTTGTTTGTCTACATTAAAGCTCTTCGGGATTTCAAGCCTGCAAATTTATCTATAATTTCATCAAAATCAATTTTTGATGCTACTTCATTTTCGATAGATAATATTGCTAAATCAGAGAGTCTTGCCTGACTCATTGTTGAGCGCAAGTAAGACTATTAATTTTAGTTTCGAGAAGCTAAAGCAACAGATACACAAATCGTGAGAAATAGTTTTAAATTAAGTGAAAGATTTGGAAGAGATTCTACGAAGTCCCACTCAGTAATCAAATTTAAAATTTGTAAGGATGACCAATCGTTAGTTGATGCCGGCTGCTTTTAAATGTCTTCTCAACCTTGGTATTTCTACCAGAAGTTCATTTACAGATATTTCGTCATAAAAGGATGTCAATTTTTTAATAGATTCTTCCAGTTCTGCTTCATTGCACGATATGAGATTCTTAGTTTGAATAGCTTCAAAAGTGGACGATATATTTGCCATTGATTTCGAGCTAGTTTGCAATTCCGAATAAAATATATTCGAACAGAATAGTCTTTTTTTTTGTTGTGAGGTAGGTACCGCAAATATGGAGTGCTGTCGTAACGAAAAAGGCAGAAATATATCGCGAGCTAATTTGAATTTTTATGGAATTTACAACAATTTCTTTCCTTCGTATTTGTTTTAAAACAGAGACAATAATATAAAAAAATATTTATAAACAAACAAAAAAAAATGTGGGAGAGCCCATTGTATTATGTACCGATTGAATAAAATTAATTCAATTGCAATTTTTGGCCCAATGAAGGGTCATATACAAAAATCATAAGAGTTAACTTCTTCCAAATTATAGTACCTACATGATAAATTATTATTTAGAAAGAAATATGATTTATAGATAAATGTATATTATTAAATTTAATATACCTACATACATGCAAATAATATTTTATTTATAGAATCAAATGAATTTTACTCTGGCGATATTCAAATCATAACTGCAGTTTCATAAAAAATAAATACTTACGTTTTCTAGACCAACAGAATTAACACCGATTGATTCTAATCTTATATCCTTTTCTCGCTTAAAGCTAGTTATACTCTGCAAAATATAGGACTACAAGACACTATGTGCAGTATGACATTTACGAAAGTGTCCAAAATGAAGCGATAGCGCATATTTTCTGTGATTCATTTCATGTACCCTCTCCAGACCGCGGGTGCGGTTTGTTTTAGTGTTCGCCGATCTATTTGATTATATTTAGAAACGCATAATGAGAATTTCTTTAATTGGATGCGGCACTGTGGGCGTGGGGTGCTGTTTAGTCGGCGACTAGCTTTATGATAATAACAATTAGGTGTTTACGAGAAATGCCGAAGACTGTAGTTTGAACTTCAATGTTGCCGCTAATATTACATTATTGCATTTATTACAAAATAGAGAGATGGTAATAAATTCGGCTCGTAGTCTTAAGTTTGAACGAAAACTACAATACCGGGAAGTTATTTTCTTTTACTGCAATTTTTAAAAAATACAGCTGATTTTTTTTTTTATTTGTAATTTAAATGACACCCGGGTGTCACTTCTAGAATGGTGTCACCCCTAGAATGGTGTCACACGGGGCGGACCGCCCCCCTTGCCCCCCCCCTAGCTACGCCACTGACTTGAGGTGCTTCAGGCTCTGCTGAGCTTAAACTCATGACCTGAGTTAAAGCTAAGGATATTAAGTTATTAACGACTGCAAGTTAGGATTGCGTCAATTTTTGGTAATTGTCCTTTCGGACCGCTGATGGACTCAGTATGGCCTTAACTTCTGTGTTTAGCTTGGTGCGGCCATGAGGTCGCATTTACCGGGTCTTGGATATTTCTTAATCAGGTCTTCCCTGGTAACCTTGTCAAGTCCATGTTGGAGGACTTTTGCCAGTTTCTCGGTCAAGAAAGGATGTATATCAGGTCCTGCCTTTACATCTTCCTTGGCTTCGCCTAGCAACTCTTTGACTCTTTGGTCGACTGTTGCCTCGCTGGAATCGAGTGTTTGTTCTTTAGGCAAAGAACACGACTCCGAATGGCTATGGAGTATCTTATGATCAACGGACGTCCCACCTATGGGGGTACGCTCTTGTCGTCCATAAGAACTATGCTGCGACGTTCCTCAATGGGAACGCTCTGAGCGACTCCGAATGGTTGTAGAGTATCTTAGGATCAACGGACGTCCCACCTATGGGGGTACGCTCTTGTCGTCCATAAGAACTACGCTGCGACGTTCCTCTATGGGAACGGTCTGAGCGACTCCGAAAAGATTTAGTCAATCGCGAGGATCCGCTGCGACGACTCCAAGATCTGCTTCTTCTCGATTTGTGCTACTTATAAGTCCTCCTTGGGTGTAGCCTCTTTGAACGTGAGCTCTTCGAACTCTTTTTCCTAGCCGGCTTGAGCTCTAGCGACGCGAGCTCTAACTGGAACGTGTTTGGCGTGAAGAGGTTAATATGCTCATTGACTATTTTTCGCACTAACTGTAGAAGATGTTTCGGTATATCTTCAGTGCCACTTTTCTGAGCGGCAAAAGTTGACTCAAAAGTCTGCGACATATTTATGTGCTAAAAAATAATTAAGATTGTTCCCACCGCGATGTGGTTTTGACCGCACAACAAAACGGAATGAAATGGCGGGCGCCGGATCCACTGTTGGTAGACGTAGATGGCGCAGTCAGGGACGGCGGGAATTTCTAATTTACTTTTTAGCTTTGAAATTTGTTGTGGTTAAGACCGAGCAGCTGGCGCTACTACTATTTGATCTCTTCAGACGAGACATCTAAATATAATTGTTCGTAGGTTGCCATATTTTGTGCCGATGTGAATGGCAGAATGCTATGCTTTAATTGTATAATGTATATTTTATTATAAATCAAATTCATATAGTACAGTTTCAATTTGACCTAAGACTAAAAGAACTAACGAATATGTCTTCTTACAATCTAAATGCTGAAAGCATGCAATCATGTTGGAAAATCCTACAATAAAATCAATTATAAAATAGTTTTAAATCAGTACTTTTTACAAATATATTTTAAAATTAGCTGGGCCTGTTTCCATCACATATAAAAAACTAGTAACAAAGTTATTAAAATATATATTCCAATTTATTATTCGAAACGGGCGCCAACTAATTTTAAACTACAACAATCAACGAACTTGGAATCTTGTATGAATTTAGATTTACAACATGTGACAAATATATAAATAAGAGAATCACAGATTCTAGAGGCCACACGTTCAGTTTATCAAATCATTTTCCACGTTACAATAAATAGAGCTGTTCATATATTTGTCTCTGTGGCAAATATACAAACTGGAGATGATACAGTGAGATCTACCAATAATATACAAGAGATGTTACAGATATATGATGCGAAACTCCGGCATGTTAAAACGACTTATCAAAAATACTATCATATTCACTAACAGTAACAGGGAATTCAGTAACTATGTACATAAACAGCTTGGGCATAGAAAATCTTACAAATTCATAATAACTATGTAATGCTATTGTCAAGGCACTATTCAACTCTTTCCAGTTATAAATAGGTACAAAATACAATATAAAAATACATTTCGCTCTTCGCCTTTTTCTCTTTCCGAAAACATCGGACACACGTCGTAAAACACACCAAAACATCAATGTCAAAATTTTCTCTTTATATTAAAATTTAAGTTAAAAAATATTTATGATTTATATTTAGACCTACATTTGGAGATTTCGATTTTGCTGTTTGTAAAGTTTGTCTAATGGAAAATCGTGGGTTCGGCATACAACTACAAAATATCAGTTTTGCTTAATTCTGTGCAAAACAATGACAATATAAATTTTTATTTATTTGTAAACTTAAGTCAGGAGAGGTTATACTCTTTTCACGTTAAGAGTAAAAGGATTACGATTCCGGCTCTATAAAAGGTAACGTAGAAAACAATGGCCCATATTACGAACACTCTTTTATAATGATAGAGGTTTTAGGAAGCCTGCTTTTATATAACCTTAGGTCAAACATCACTTCTAATAAAAACATTTTATAAAGTAAGGTCGTAATATGGGTCAATATTTTTATATTATTCTTTGACATTTATATTATTTGATAAATTAAATGGGCTTAAAAGTTCGTTGCTAAAATTGCTCGTTTATTTGGACGATGGGTTAATTTTTAAACCCGAAATGTTCATATAAACGAATAATTCTAAAAAGGAACTTCTCCACCCATTTAATTTATAAAATAATATATATTCTGAAGTTCCCAAAAATATCAACATTCATTTACGTTTACAGTCAAAATGAGTGATAATCGTGAGAATTTTCATAAAAATGCGCGAGAGAAATCTATTGCAAGTGCTTCTTTCTTCTAGTGAGCATTCGAAGTAGTATTATAGATTTTGTTAATTTAATTGTTTAAATATATTTCTGTTATTTCCTTTCTTTTACATATAAGTTTTCTTTTCTGTACTGAAATTTAATTTCGTTTCTCCTCAATCATTTAAATTGCGCGCCAATTTAAATTTCGTATATGTGCAACCGGCTTGGTTGGACGCGACATCTACTCTTATCTTAACGTGAACAAAGTATAATTTGACTTTTAGGGACAATCTAACATTGCGTTTGACAAGGAATTGTGGGTTTTCCGTGAGAGAGTGGGTGTGTGGCATTGTCTTTGTGGGTGGGGGGCAAGCTGGGCATGGACACTGTACAGCGTTCTGATCTCGCACACACTCGTCACTACTACTAGATGTAGATGGCCTCGGAGCCCTTGTTGCTCTGGTGGCCGGCCTGGTTGGGGCTGGTGATGTTCTCCGACCAGTCGGACGTGCACGAGTGCGGCGAGCTGCTGGACCAGTGGCCCGGGCTCTCGGGGCTGGGCGTGGGGAAGTTGTCCGGCGCCTGCAGCAGGTGCTGCGGCGTGGCGTCGCCCGAGTGCTGCGACGGCGGCGTCAAGTACTGGTAGTTGCTCTGCTGGTAGAAGCTCAGGCCCAGCCCGTCCAGCCCCGTCTGGAAGTCGAAGCCCATCTGCAGGTTCTGCGTGGGCGGGATGCCGCCGTGCTTCTGGTGCGTGGCTGCGCGCATCGCCGCGATGTGCGTCGGGCTCGTGGGCAGGCTCGGCCGCGTCTTGGCCGGCGACGGCGACCCGGTGAACGCTTGCGGCGACAGCGACAGGTTGGATTGTACTGAATGCGGTGGTGACTGGTTCGAATACGGTGGACTTAGTGTGTTGGGTTGCATCTGTCTCTGCTGTATCATGATGGGGTCGTGATACGACGGCAGGTTGTAGGCGGAACTGTAGGCGTGTGTGTCTAGGTTGATGGCGTGTAGGTTGGAGATGCTCTGTGCGTTCTTGATGCAGTCCTCGTAGCTGGGCGGCTGCTTGTTGGGCATGAGGCCGTCGAAGCCGCCCATGGCCATGGCGTTGGAGTAGAGGCTGGCCGTGTCGTAGGGACTGGGCAGGTTGGTCATGGGGCTCTCCACGGGGCTGAGCGTGCTGGTGACGGACTCCACGCTCTGCGGGATCTCTTGCTGCGGCGCCACCTTCTTGCTGGGCTTCTTGACGCTGGGCTTGCGGCGCACCACGGTGCTGGCGCCCTCCACCTCGGGGCTCGTGGGGTCGGGCGGCGCCGTGTTGGCCGCCTTGGGCCGCTTCTTGGACTTGGGCTGCTTGGGCGCCGGCCCGATGATGGTGGGGTGCGAGATGAGCTGGTGGTGGTGGCTCGGCGACGACATGAGCCCGCCGTTGGGGATCACGTTCACCATCTGCGGCGAGCGCGGCACGTGCTCGTCCAGCAGGCGCACGATGTCGTGGTGCAGCCGCTCGCTCGCCACGTCCCGCGGCAGCCGGTCCATGTGGTCCGTGATCTCTCGGTTGGCGAACGTGTCCAACAGAGCTTTACAAGCTTCGTATGAACCTTCTCTCGCTGCTAGGAACAGCGGCGTTTCGTCCTGGAACAAATAACAATCATTATAATTTATGATTAGGGTGACCATACGTCCCGTTTTGAACGGGACAGTCCCGTTTTTATAGCATGTCCCGGTCGTCCCGTCGTTTTAGCTAAAATAACTTTTTTGTCCCGTTTTGATAAATATATGTAACACAGAAATAGTACAAAATTATTCTTGGTTTTTCTGCGATACTTTTTACCACACTCAGGTATTAAAATTAAAATGATAGAACTTGCAAATTTGCCCGGAGAAACATCAGAAATGCAGAGTAATTTTTTAATTAATTTAATAGAGAAATACTCTTTAAGAAATAAAATTGTTGGTCTCTGTGCTGACAATACTAACACGAATTTTGGAGGTTGCAGAAGAGTTGGTCAAAATAATGTCTGGCGTAAAATGCAAAGTGCACTGGAACGAGATATTGTTGGTATTAGTTGTAGTGCTCATATTATTCATAATTGTCTCCAATGTGCTGTCGACTGTTTATCATTAGATGTGGAATGTTTTGCAGTGAAAGTATACAAATATTTCTATATATATATACAGTCAGAACAGAAGAGCTGAAGAACATTTGCGAATTTGCAGGGGACAATTATGCTAAGGTTTTACAGCATGGAAATACAAGATTTTTGTCTTTGGGCACTTCAATAGACAGAATTTTGAGCTTATTCAATGGGCTTCGGTCATATTTCCTTTCGCAAGAAAAGTGCCTTGTAATGCTTAAAAAATATTTTGAAGACCCTGCTCTTAAATTATGGTTATTATTTGTACGTGATCAAATTTCTACGTTTCAGAAATATATACTGTTTATAGAAAAATCCGATATTTCAGTTACTGAAGTATCTGTACATTTTCAAAATTTGATTGAAATTTTAGAGGCCAGAAGAAACGAACATTTTCTAACTACAGATGTAAAAAATCTATTAAATGTGTTAATTGAAACAGGAGAAATTAATAAAGCCAAATTCTTTGAAACAGTCAGAAATTTTTTTGAAACAAGCATACTATATTTAAAGAAATGGATAAATAGTTTGGGGAACACCGAAGATTTTAAATGGATTTTACTTAGAAAAGTTCCAGAGTGGAGTGAAATACAAACTAGTTTTAATAATAATAAGGAATTAAAAGAACATATGAATCGTACCAAAACTGATGAAAATAAACTATTTGACCAGTGGACATTAATAAAAATCATAATTAATAGGGATCTGGATACATTTAATAAAGAAAAGATGAGCGTTGCGGACAAATGGGTTAAAATATTTAATAAAATGAAGGAAAAATGTGTTGATTTCAACGATTTCGTCAATATAGTCGAATATATTCTATGCTTGCCAGGTACAACAGCGCCCGTGGAAAGAATTTTTTCCATTATGAATAATATGTGGACGTCCGAGAAACTCCAATCCGCCTTCCGTCCCGTTTTCGTATCAAAGAAATATGGTCACCCTATTTATGATTCACTGTCTTAATTATATAATTGAAATTATGAACAATAAATAATTAAAATTGGATTGCCAGTAAAACTGATTTCATATGTCTGCAATTAAGTTCTGAGCTGTAAAAATAATTTTCCACAAACCAAATAATGTGTATTTATTATTGATATTAATTATTACTATTATAATTAATTTTTTGCTGAAAACATCCAACGAAATGGAAAGTCTTAACAGATATAAACGAAAGAACCTTTTCTTGTTTACGAATTCTTTTAGTAACAATAAAAGTAATGCTACAGCAACTAATTCTTCTTCATAGACTTGTATGCTAATAAAATCAATTAAATACATGATCAAATTATTACTATATAGTAGAAAAGTTTTCTGATTGACTAGCAGTTACCGTTAAGATTAATTTTCTTGGTTCATGTCTGCGTTACAGAATATGTAATACCTTTTAGTTTGTCATTATAAACCCCATTAAACAGTAGGCAAATAAAATATTAAAATTTAAAATAGCTTAAAAATAATAAGAATATTAGTAGACCTAAATGTGAACCTTGGGGTACACTAGAAGTAACATTAATATCCCTTAAGAGTACGATTTTTTTTTTTTTTGAACTTTCCAAATAAATAATTTTCAATTCAGTTCAATAAGGCTTCATGTATACCAACATAGCTCTTTTTTATGAAATAACTATGATTGATGATATTAAAACAATTTAAAGGAATTGATAACATATTTGTTATAATCGATTCAACCAATTTAGGAATTGTATTAATTTTGAAATAGGTGTATAATGTTTTGTTTTTTGACTTACTTTGTCGTCCTGCGCGTCTCTGTTAGCCCCATGTGCCAGAAGAATATTAACGGCATCAACATTATTAACAGCCGCAGCCCAATGCAATGCAGTCTTTCCAGAATTATCCGAAGCGTTTATATCTGCATCAGCATTGATCAAATCCTCCACCATTCCCTCAATGGCCAGCCTAGCAGCCAGGATCAACGGAGTGGTTCCTTCGTGCATCCTGGCGTTCAAATTCGTAGCACGATTGCGGAGAAGGATCTGGAAGACGCCTCTAGCGTCGGCCGCCACCGCGGCGTGCAGTGGCGTCCGCCCGGTGTTGTCCTGGGAGTTGGCGTCGGCGCCGGCGTCCAGGAGACGCTTCGTGGCGTCGGAACGCGCGTAGCGGGCTGCTAAGTGGAGGGAGGTTTCACCGGTTTTGTCCATTGTTGCGTTTAGTTTCGCTCCTTGAGCCACTGGAAAAAATATTAAATATGATAGATTTTGGGTGTTTTGAGTGAATGTGTGATTTTTACCTAAGTCGGCAATGATTGCAGAGCTGTCTTCTTCTTCATCTTCTCCAGTATCCATTCCTCCTCCTCTGATAGCAGCTACCATTAAAGGAGTCATTCCACAAGGTCCTTTCGCGTCAATATCAACTTGTCCGTCATTCTAAAATTAAAATATATCGTCACAAAATCTGTCTTATTTTAACTAGGGCGACCATATTTTAAATTCACAACTTCCAAAATCACAAAAGTACAAATATACTTCACTTCACAATTTAATAAATTTAGGCGATTTGTCTGCTACAGAATATTTATATATTTATTTATTTATAGAAAAGACTTGCTGGTTTAACAAGTAAATAATTAGAGATATTTCAATATCTGATGAATTATTTAATGCGCAAATAAAGAAGAAATAATAAAAGAAATAACGAACACAAAAAAGCAAAATGACATGATCTTAGCAAAGCACAAATAATATATTGTGCAACAAGTGCAGAAAGTAGTCTATTGACGAAATGTAAAAAATTTCAAAAGTGGTGCACTATACTTTTTCTACGTCCACATTTTTTTACTAAATTAATTCACTTTAACGTAGAACATAATTTTTGTATTACTAATTAATAAAAGTTACAACTATTTAGATGAATAAAAATACTTAACAGACTTGGCAAGAACAATACGGTGTAAATATTAGCGGCAAACAAATGACACGCAGATGAAAAATTATATTTCTCACATTGCACATACGTAATATTGGTAAGTACTGTCAGAAATTATTCTTGAAGCTTTATATGGTATGAGAATATTTGTCGTAGTAAAACAATAGCTCTGTTCGATGACAATTACAATAAGTGCAGACTAGTTCAGTGCAGTACAGTGCGGGGTCGCTTTAGTGCATGTTACTGAAACTAGTGCAAGATATTCAAAAAACAAAGAAGTGCAACTTTGATTATAACCTCATTTCAGAAAAGGCAAAATTACAGAAATGTATAAACAAATGATTGGGTTGTTGCTTGATACATCTGAATTATATATTTTTTTATTATACCACTTCAAATACAGTTTCAACAATAGATTTCATCCCACTACTGCCTGCACTATTGGGAACTACCTCAAGAGGTAGTTCAGAAAAGTGCGTATTAGTGCACGTTAGTTCAAAAATGATTTGTCAACGAACACGATGTCCTAACTTACACTTTTGTCATAAAACACACAAGTGTAATAAAGTGTACATGAGAACCACCTAGTGCATGTCAACGAACAGAGCTATTATTACAAATCTTGAGAGAAGTCGGTTTATGTAGGTGTATCAGTAACTGATTTGTTTGAAATTTATGGACTGTGCAACAATTCATGAGATATTGAAATTTTTATTTAGAATTTTGTCTGATATTTAAAAAAATCCATTTATCGATCACTGTATTTTTTCAGTAGGTAATTAATTTTTGTTACTTTACAGTTTAAATAATAAATTACTAGTTTCTTTGAACGTCTGGTCACCCAAAAATAAAATAATACATAAACAAAACTTACAATTTGCGGCGGGGTCATCATAGACGGAGGAACCCTGATATCAGCAGCTTCCAGATGCGTTTGCGTCCAGACCCTAGGCTCAGCATCTTCATAGTCCGTCACCACGGTGTGATCACTCGAGTACCCAGCCTCTATCACCCGCATCCTCTTCGGCTGCGGCAAGTCCGACTCGTCATCCGACCACTGCTGCCCCGGTCCGATGTGTTGTCCGTGCACGTTCATGTCCACGTCCATGCAGCCCATGGAGGGGTTCTTGTTCAAGTTCCGCATTTCCTGTCCGTCGGGACCTCGCCGGCGAGACCGGCGCCGGGTTCCGGAGTTGGTGCGGAGGAAACCCTCTGGGAACCAGGTGATACCCGCGGCGCGCTTGCGCTGAGCCGTGACTAACACGCCGATAAGACCGCCCACTAACAGAACGAGGACTACGCCAAGGGTGACGTATTTCACGTTGGTAATGTTTTCGTTTTCTGGACGAGGGATGAGTTCGTCTCCGACTTGGAATATTGGGAAGGATTCTGAAAGAGTGTGTTTTGATGCTCGAGCTGATAAAAACTCTGCTGCTTCTCTTGCGTTTGTAAAGCAATCGCCTTCGATTATACATTTTCTGTTGTCAATTTCTAGGTAGACTTTTACACCAGATTTTCTTAGGATTTCGGAGTAAATTACGTTATGTTTTCGTCCCAAATCTGTGTTTTCATAATTGGTAGATCCTTGCCATGGTATGATCATATCAATTCCCATATTGTCTTTCTTTACTTTGACTGTAGTTCTAAGAGTGTGGCTCATATCTCGTAAGAAAGGAATAATATTATCTTTAAATTGTCGAACTTCCATGAGAACTATGACTGATATTAAACCTTCGGCAAGGACTGGCGGTTCGTTTTCGCAGTCTAAACCATCCCAGTTACATTCCGCATTGTTGCAACCATAATCGCAATGTCCATTCGCGTAATGTTTTTGACAATACGCATCATATACTGGATTGCAAGGCTGGAGAGTTTTTACGCAATCTCGACCATCGAAAAGACATTGAGGGTTGTTGCAAACTTCGTCGCAAATGCCGTCCATGAAATGTTCCCAGCATTTAATTGGTGCTGTGCAATTTCTCCAAGGATTCATCCCTAGAGAACAATCTCCTCCGTCGAAATTGCAAGCGTAGGTGTTGCATTCTTCGTCGCATTGCATGTTTCCTTGTTTTTCTCTGCATCTGCGTTTCATGCATTCTTTTCGTTGATATTCCAAGTCAAACGCGAAGTTGTCCTGACTTATATTTGAGGGTTGATGTTGACAGTATCTTCCAGTGCATTCGGTGTTTATTTCGCAGTTTGTACCGCGGAATCCACGAGGACAATCGCACTTGTAGCCTCGGTCAGTTGGGATGCATTTTCCTCCATTTTGACAAGGATCGGAATCGCATTCATATCCGCTAAATTCGCAGTTTTTGCCGTAGTATCCATCCTGACAGGTACATTTATGTCCGGTGTTTATTGTTGTACATATTCCACCATTTTCACAAGGTGCACTGGCGCATGGATTAACTTTATGTTCGCAATGTCGTCCACTGTATCCAATCTTACAATTGCAGTTGTAATCGTTGATAAGTTGTACGCAGTCTAAAGTGCCGGGAGATGCACAAGGATTTGATAAACATTCATTGATATCTCCTTCACATCTCGGTCCGACAAAGCCAGGACGACATTTGCATTCAAAACCACCAACTTTATCGATACACGTGCCGTTATTGTGGCACGAATCTGGTAGACAATCGTCATTGTTTATTTCGCAAATTATGCCCAAAGTTCCGGGCGGACAAGAACAGCTAAAGTTGTTGATTAAATCATGACAAGTTCCCCCATTTTGGCAAGGATTGGGTTGACATTCGTCGATGTTAAGTTCGCAATTTTGTCCTTGGAATCCTTCAGTACAGTTGCAGGAATACGAACCGATTAGGTCAATACAAGTAGCTCCATTTTGACAAGGAGCTGAATCACATTCGTTGATTTCATTTTGGCAGTAACTACCGGTATATCCGTCCAGACAGTGACATCTGTGCGAATTGCCGATATCTTCACAAGTTCCATTGTTGCATAAATATTTAGAAGGAACTCCTTTCCGTAAAGCTGCGTCTTTACAACTGACCATTTCTACGTCGCAGACTTTTCCTGTCCAGCCTGGAGCGCACAGACATTGATATTGGTTTTTATTTTGTTTGCAAGTCGCTTGGTTCTCGCAAGGCATTGTAGCACACCAGTCCACATATTCCCTGCAGTCTTTACCGGTAAAACCGTAAGGACAATGACAAGTGTAATGCGTGGCATGATCATGACAAGTTGCTCCGTTTTGACACGGAGAACTGTCACACTCGTTGATTTTATTCTGGCAATTAGAGCCGGTGTAGCCAGGTAGACATATACACGTGTAGTTATTGATTCCGTCTATGCAAGTTCCTCCATTCATACAGCTACTTCCAGTGCAGTCCTCGTCGTTTGTTTGACAGTTATTACCGGAGAAACCAAGCGGACAAGTACACGTATAAGAGTTGACGTATTGGTTACAAGTAGCGCCGTTCAGACACGGTTGAGAAGCACATTCATCGATGTCTGTCTCGCAGTGGTCTCCGTTAAAACCATCCACGCATAAACAGTCGTATTTGCCAATTCCATCCATGCATGTACCACCATTTTGGCACGGGTACGAAGCACAATCATCAGTATTAATTGTGCAATCTTTTCCTTCGTATCCTTTCGCACAAACGCAATTGTACGAACCGTTTGTGTTGATACATGTAGCGCCATTTCTGCACGGAGTTGACACTTTACATTCATCTACATCTTGTTCACATAATCGTCCCGTGTACCCAATATTACATGAGCACGCGTAATCTTTATAATTAGAACTTGGTGTACATCTAGCTCCATGTCTACATCTGTTGGGCGAACAAGGGTCTAGTTTTACTTCACAGTTATGTCCAGTGTTTGGCAATTCACAAACACATTTGTAATCATTTACTAAGTCAATGCAAGATCCACCATTTTTACATGGATTTTTCGCGCAGTCATCAATATTAGTTTCGCAATTAATACCTGTATAACCAGGTAAACATTCACAAGTGTACGCGTTGAGATGATCCAAACAAATCCCGCCATGTTGACAAGGATTCGAGCCACATTCATCGATTTCGCTTTCGCAACGTTTTCCACCATAACCTGGTAGACAGTGGCATATGAACTGGTTGACGCCATCTTCACAACTACCGCCGTTCATGCAAGGGTTAGACGCGCATTCGTCGACGTCGGATAAACAGCGAGCGTCGAAATATCCGCGAGGACATTCGCAACGGAAACCGTTGACTAAGTCGATACAAACACCGCCATTTGCACAAGGGTTGGACGCGCATTCGTTGATGTCGGTTTCGCAGTGTTGGCCCATGTAACCTGGCTTGCATTCGCACGAGTACCTTCGGAAAATATACACATTTAGTTTTTGAAATAATCACCTAACTATATTAAATTATTAGTAGATTAGTCAAACACAGGCAAATATGGACTGAGATGACAGATTTATATTATGAAAGAAAAAGAACTGTTAACAGTTCAGTTTAAATCAAATTTATAATTATTAATATATTTCAGGATGAATAGCAATAATATAAAAGTTAAATTGATTTTATGTATTCGATTCAAAGAGATATTAACGGTAGAATGAACCAGTAACATGAAATTTAAAAATTTGTACGAAATGTAATACTTATTTAGACTTATTACTGTTAGCTTGAAAATAAATAAGAGTTAGTAATATTTATTAAAGTATTTGAAATTAACAATGAAACTGACATCACAAATAAAGTATTAAACAGGGTTTTAACAAGGGTCACAAATTTTGAAGGTATCTTATGATATCTGGAATTTATAACAAATACATTTAAGGGTAAATTATAAGGAGTAAAAGTTTATTGTCACTGTATTTGAATATTTTTTTCTATTCTTTTTATTCGTAAAAATTTAAAAATGTTTCATGCAATTTTTAATAAGTAATACCTTAAATTCATTATGATTTGTGGCACAACATTCTAAAATGGAACAGGACGTCAAGTACCTAATGTACTAGTTTTTTAATAAGTTTTGCTTGCATTCTAGTGTAGCCTGTAAGCATTACAGCTTACAGTGGGTTCCGAACCATTCGGACACAACTGTATTTTTATTTGGTTAAGATTAAAGAAGCTGGGTTTTGAATGTAAGATCTCACATTTCGCTCAATTTGAGTGGGATTGCGGTAATAATGTAAGCCACCGCTCATATAATTTCAAATATTAAATAAAATATTTGTGACAATTAAATAATTATAAATGTATTTTTAAAGTGACCAGCATTACACGCTTGTATTTCAGTACATGTGACAACAAAATTTTCAGTCATATCTCAAATTTTTTATGATCAGTTTCAGTGTTTGTATTATTCTTGTAAGAGATATTTAAAAATGACTTTAGCAAAATTTACAACTTTTTACGGGGGGTTTGGTAGCTTAGTCATAATTTATATCAAATCGAAAGTATCACTTAAAGAGAAAGAAATGGACCGTATTAAACAAATTCATTGTTCCTTGCATATATCTCTAAAATAAATTTCAATAGCTGTTTGTATTTCTCTATTCTCCAAATATTTTAATTATTCGAATACTTTAATCTAGATTTTAAAGTATTTTATACTGATTTTCAAATATCTCTTAGAAGATCTATAATAGAATTGATATTTATTCTTACCTGTTGATACCATCGACACAAGTAGCTCCATTTCTACACGGATTACTATTGCACTCATCGACATTAATCTCGCAGTTGGACCCCGACGTCCCCGGCTTACAAATACACTGATACCCATCCACGAGGTCCTGGCACTGTCCTCCAAACTGACACGGGTTGCTCTCGCACTCGTTAATCTCCGTCTGGCAGAGGAAGCCGGTGTACCCCGCGTGGCAGAGACACGTGAAGGAGTTCTCGCCGTCGATGCACTCGCCGCGGTGGCACGGGGAGGACTGGCAGTCGTTGATGTTGGTCTCGCAGGACAGGCCCGTGAAGCCGGCGGGGCAGAGGCACGTGTAGCCGGCGATGCTGTCCTCGCAGCGCCCGCCGTTGCGGCACGGGTTGGAGATGCAGTCGTCGATGTTGGTCTCGCAGCGCACGCCCGTGAAGCCGATGGCGCACATGCAGTGGAACATGTTGATGCGGTCGTTGCAGTAGCCGCCGTTCATGCAAGGGTTGGATGCGCATTCGTCGATGTCGATCTCGCATTGTGTACCCGTGAATCCTACAAGAGTTATTTAATTATTAGCATTATTTCCATCTTCAAATATATGTGACCAACAATACATAAGGGTATTTATTTTGTATAAAATAATAAACATTAATTAATAATGGAAGTCGTGCTTTTTGACTGGAAAATGGTTGATGAAAGGATGAAATTGAATATATGAATAAAATCTGTATATTTACTAGTGAATTTTTTGGAAAAAGATTTGTTGCCTCAGTCTTTAGAATAAGTGAAAACAGAATAACATCTAGGCGTAGTTACTTTGAATCTAAATTATTCTATTAAATGTGTCTAAACAACAAGCACCACATATTTCCATTGGTTTCGTACATAATTCATTTAAAACTACTAACGATTCTAGTCGCAAAATAAGAGTCTCGAAAAAGCCCATAATTTGTTGATCATTTTTTGATCTACAATAAAGTAAAGCAGAAAAAAACCTGACACTCAAGAATTATTTCTTTAGAATTTTCAGCATTTAATGTATCTCCAAGCATACATTGAGTACTGAAAAAATCAACTAGAGAATTTTTTCAATTCAATTTTTAAAATTTAATTATTTATTTATAAATATGTAACCTTTTTTTCATAATATTTATATGTAAACTCTATTTAACTTATTTCTCATTCATTAAAATATGTTTGTAAATAATTTCATATAGTTTTTTAACTGTCAGTACATTTTTTTGGCAAGAAATTTGTGAAAATTTTCACGTTTGCATTAATTGCCTGAAGCAATGTAACCAGCAATACACTACTGTGTTTAAAACTACTTGTCAACAATCATATACCAAGTACAATTCAAAATATGTATAAAACTTCGCTGTTTTTTTTAACGCTGTTTCTACATTACGCGGATTTTTTTTTCGAATTCTAATTTTTCATTGTTATATTTTAATACAGTTCTCTAACATAAAAAATAGTAAAATTTCGAAGTCAAATGAGGAAGAACCTACATGGTTATAAACATATATTTTTTAACTCCATTATTTTTTAATTACATGAATAAAAATTGATATTATTAAAAAAAAGTCCGTAATTAAAAATATGTTAAAAAAAGAACTTATTTTCTGTTCTATTTGACTTTTTTTTATTTACATGTTAATGAATTATTTTAATATTTTTTATATAAAATTGGTCATTATATTGCACTCTCTACATTAGCTAGAACGCTCGATGGATTATTTGTGTAGTATATGCTTTATTTGGAATAAATATGTCACTATCGATATCTGACTTATAAGTAAAGTATTGAGTATAAGAAGCAAGATGGAAGATGGTGATTGAATATTACGAATAAGTGACACTCGTAGCAATGATTTATATTTTCGTGAAGCGTTGAACGGATTGGTAGATGGTTACATTCTCCAAACACTTGGCGGTGTGTGTCCGTGTGAAAGGTCAGCGAGCCCCACCCAGCAATCAGCCGCCCCCCTCTTCGACGCCTCCTCCGACCTGCAGGTCAACCGAACTGGGTCGGACACTCCGTCCTCTTCCTCATACCAACACCCAACTTTAGGTAGAATTATTGTAAAAACTCAATTATGTGAGAAGCTACTGTTTTTACAATTGAAATTTGATAATTAATTACAGTTAAATATATGTAAAGTCGATTTGGCTAAGTTGATCCTCACGTCATCAATCGTAACAAAGTGAGTTTATTTTAAAGTGAAACATGAAATTTCTTATAGCTATGGTTACGACTTGACATTTGATTGACAGCAATGTATCAGAGTGTTCTCTTTAAAATGAAACATAACAGATATAATATTGAGGTTAAACAATGATAAAACTCATTTATAAGTTTGATGTGTCTAGAATGATTTTAAATTTTATATTTTAATTCTTTAATTATTATACATACTGCCATTAAATAATTTCATTTTTTTCTCACTTTAAAAAAAATCAAGTACTGACTGTGAGATCAGGAGACTTAGGGGGGCACTCTATTTGTCCACCACGTCCATTCCAACGACGTGAAAATGTGTTATTTACAAAAATATCACAATTTGACGGTTAATAAACTTGAATTTGACAACCTTATGTTTCATTTTAAAGTAAACGCTTTGATACATTGTTGTCAATCAAATGTAAATTCGTACAAATATAATAATGGGTGAAATTTACGAAAAGAGTTATAGATTAAACTAACGAAACTATCAACACACAATAAAGCTGACCACGCCAAAATCACCTTCATAATAAATTACATGATGACATTAAATTTTTCGATAAAGATACTGGATAAAAGTTTAATATTTATTGCAACAGAAATTGATGATGTGCTGATAAACTCAAGGAAATCGACTTTACATATTTGTCTTGTGTGTCATATTTGACTTAATTTTTGTAAATCTTTTTGCATTTTACAAGTTTCGCTCGTGATGTATCGTTCATATCACCAGTACATACTTCAAATTTTCCTCGCAGATAAAGCAATAAAAATTTTAATTGAAATCTGAATTCTTTCGTTCATACCACAACATACATAAGATCCACATTTGATCGGAATCTTGAAAACTTTACGCTTGAAATTCCACTGTATAAAATTAATCATTTGTATGTGTTGATTTTATATTTCAAACATGCATTGTTATCACGTGATGAAGTAATGCATAGACAGGGATTTCCAAAATATTTGGGACACGTTGTTAGAATACTAATTTTTAAAAATAAATTTTGTATTTAACACTGTCATATGTATTCTAGAAAAGTACACGAAACATAACATTTTAAATAGAGATTTGTGTTTTGTACAGGAAATAGAACATGAAACTTTTTAATGAATATTTAAAAGGGTTTTGAAAATTTCACACAATATATTACATTTTTTTTATTTGTGCATGTACAGGTGGTGAAAAAAACATTGTTACTGTTGAAATGAACAATATTTCATAAATTAATTATGAATTTGAAAACAATTCCACGGCTACTGTTATTTGAGGGATGATTTATGTCATTTTCATAGCTAATTTCTGAGATAACCCAGGCACGTAAAATTAATTTTGCTTATTGATTCAGATGCAGAATTTTATCGTCATGGTTACATTTTGTTTCTATAAAAAATGTTGCGTTTGAACTGTTTTTATTCGTGAAATTATTCAGCAAATCTGCGAAGTAAGGATAACTCAGGTCAAAAATGATTCTTAACTAATCAAAATAATAATAATAATAATAAAAGTTACGATTAAAATAGCGAAACAATTGAAGTATTTTCGTGAGGAATACAATATGATAATTAATTTACTCATAAAGATAAAAACTTTGTTTTGTTTTTGTTTTCCCCAAAAAAATGTATTGGTGACTTGATATAAACAAAAATGTAAATTTTTCTATTTTCGTTTTTTGCTTATAACTTTTATATTTTAATACAAAAAATAGATCTCGAGATCCCCATGCTGAAACAGTTTCATTAGTAGAATATACATATTCCATCGATTAAATTATTTTTGATTTGCGATTATGTATTTTTTTTCGTGAAGTTGTGAAACAGGATATATGTATTGAGTAAAGTCCCCTGGCTAGAAGAATATTCTCCAGCACGAAGCGGGCAGCCTACTCTAGTCGATTCTAAAGTGCCGTTATGTTATTACCGCGATCTCGAACATGGCACAACAGACCAATGTAAATCGCATATATTCCACGCATTTTCCACGCACATTGACAGCGAATGCCACAACTGTGAACTTAGTGATACTCGTACTCGTTACTTACGTCGCCAAAGCCCATCGTAGGTTATGAAGCTGCTTGTTACCTTTGTAATTAATAGATTATGTGCGCTTTATTTGACCGCTATGAGCTACGGATTGAATTACAAACAGATATATCGCAATTAATGAAATTTATAATACAATTCCCAAGAAAGACATGGTAGATAGAGATATACGATCTTAGCTGCATCTACAGTTAAACAAAAACATATGTACAGAACCGTTCATTTAACAATCCAATACTTCAAAAACTTTTCAACCTATAAAAAGTTCAGCAAGAACTACAATACAACACAAAAACCTTTTGATTTTTACCGACTTGGAACGAGACAAATAAAAACTTGCAAATAGCGATTTTTGTCGCTCACCTATTGTTGGGTATTGGTGTATGACTTACAACTTCTTACCCATTGTTAGGTGTGTTAGTTTTAACTAAATATTGTACACAATAACTGATCATTTTACACTTGCTAGACCACTTTCGAAAGTGTATCTGTTATGATATAAGGAAAATTCTGCGGAATGAATCTGAATAAGCTGAATTTTTGCACAAAGGTCACGAAAATAATTTTTTTTGCTAATATGTCGCTTCCTGTACATCGAACGTTATTAGAGGTTATTAAAAAACATGTAGGGTATAGAATTTTCGACAAGTTTGTCTATATGTATTTCTTTCGTATGATCAACTGTTCTCGAAATATAGTACTTTTAAGACTCCTGTTCTTTGTCCTCTTTTCTTTTTTTGGTTGTCTAAATTCAACTTTTAAATCAGTGCTATTGTCTTCTTCTTCCTCCTCCATAACTGACTAACATATTTTATATGAATTATAATATCTATGTGTTTCACATTATCGGAAAGAGAAAAAATCTTTATTTAACAGTATGTACGACATATGAAAATTTAATGTTAATATGTACGAGTATTTCTCGAAAAGTAATCGAGCTACAAAAGTAGCCAATTCCTCAAAACTGTATCTGTAGAATGTGCAAACTAGAAACTTATATGAATTGAAACAAGAAAGTTATAAGTCAAAAAGTAAATTGGCCAAAATCAGTTTTTTCTCATATGTAGTGAGTTATGCATTTTTTGGGGAAAACAAATACATGATTAAAATGGCCAACTTTGCCCCAATTTAACCGATTTCGTATCTCGTACGGTTCTCTAGATTCCAATGGTTAGCCTCTTAAAACGGACACCCTGTATATGATTGTTACTCAATCAGAATAAAAATAAAGTACAATATTTTCTGAGTATATAGTGCTTTGTATAGGTTTATAGAAAATATTTCTGATGTATTTTATCATCAATCAAAAGATATGGAGTTAATAAGAGAACATTCCATCTTTTTAGCAGATACGTCGATAATCTCGTATAAAATTAAGACTTTAGCTTCATAAATTATTAATAAATTTAATTAAAAATCTTGGGAATAATTTTGCAAAATATACAATTTAAATAAAACTGGTTTGCAACTCCAATTATATATGAATCAAGTAAATAGTCTACGCTATAAATATTTATTACTAAAAAAACATATGCACGCTGATTATAACAAACAAACAAAAACGCATCTTTCGTCGCTATGTTTACGTAGATGTCAATTATTTCGCATTTATTTTTAGACACATCATTTAATGTGTAGCATTTGACGTTTTTTAGCGCTCATAGTTTGACCCCAAGTTCATTGGGCTAGTCAACCATAGGCGTACCATAAAATTTTTCCTACAATTTCCTTATTTCTTCATCTCAGTGGGTGGTAAAGCTTAACGAACTTCGCTAATTAATAATTTTGTTACATTTAATAAGTTTGTAGCAAGTCGTACCAACTTCACGACTATCATATGTTAGTGCATTTAATGTGGTAGCTGTGGTAACACTGCGGGAAAGCCAGCGTTAATTAGTGATATTCGATATCGATATTGAAACTATATAAATTTATAGAAAAATGTAGCGGTTGTGGATCTGGATACTTGGAAGATATTTCACGGAGTCTGCGCGCGCTTCTTCTGTTTCCTCGCTCGTCACTTGTTCCACCGCCGCCTTTGACAAATAGTGAGCGCGTTGAAATATTCTATAATCAAAAACGAAAGGCAAGAGGCGATCAAAGAAGTAACATTAGTGTTTTTCTGCACAAAAACTGTAGCTCGGAGAGAATTAGTGTTCACTGCAACTAGCTTACTTCTTGTAATGATCTGGTTAAACTGGATTCTTCTCGGACTTTCAAAAGGCTCACTTTGCGACAGCGTCAAATATTTTTCCTCTCTATCACTACTCACAGAGCTATACTTTTTTTGTAGTTGGCAACCCTTGAATTTGGATGTGCGTAAAACAGACCGAAATCCCAAATTTCTTTTTTATTAAGAATTGATAATTCTGGGGATAAAACTTGAGTTTCTAAGTTAAATTTAGATATTATTGATCTGTAAGTGACTTCGAAAATTACTTACCGTTCAGAGAATCAGTAAGTAAATTATGACTTAACAACAACCAAAGTTTAATTTAAGAATGGCATCTTTAGTTAAATATTTTTTTTAATATTTCTACATTTTTTAATGCTACTATTCTTTCTATAAAAAATCTATTTTTATGATTATTTATTTACATTGTGAATTTTATTTATTTTGCATATTTATCAAAATTTTCTTCTCACCTTTTTTGTTGGTAGTTTTATGAAATTAATTTTCTTCTCCATATTTTTATTCTATATTTGTTTACTACAAAAAGCATTATATTTGTGCAAAGACTAGAATTCATATTTTATGACGTTACGGAAGAAATAGAGAATCTGGATAAAAAAGTTTAGGGTTCTTATAGTGACAAATGAGGAACTGGTTATTAAACAAATGCAGCGAACGTATTCCTTTTGTTCTCCGTCCAGCAATCTCACAATTTCTCCCGGCGGATTATTTATTACGTTTGTGTTTTTCGCCAACTTTCATAACTGCAGCGAGTCGTAACGAATGATAAGTGTAAACCCAGTGCCGGAACGACACGATATTGTTGATGCATCAAGTGGAGTTACGGGCTGAATTTATTTTTTTATTGTCACGTCTGTGTCGTGATTCGTGATCAGGCGGAACAGCACAACTAAAATATTACCTGTGAAATAGATGCGCCATCTCATATTGATATTATTCACGTTTTTCTTCTCTATTTCCTTATAAATATTTTATATCGATGCTCGTATCGATGTAAAAACAAACATTAAAAAATTTCTTCACAATTTTAACCGGTTTATTAACTGATGTTTATACAGGGTGGTGACTCGAACACCCGAACATAGAGATTTAATATGTAAAATTATATTTTCATGATTTCCTGCTTCCTTAATTATTTTAGGTAAAAAAGCTTCAAATACAAGTTGTAGGACATATAATTCTACGTGATATTTCCCACATTGCACATGCGCTGTGTTGGCAAATATTATTTCTCACACTTTAATCCACGATTGTGGGAAATACAAAACTTTGAAGATTTATATAGTGCTATTTTCCATTGTGGTCGTAGAAAAAAGTAATTTTCTTCCTATTTCGCGAGAACAAAGTGGAAGTTTCTATGCATGTCGTAAAAAAATAATTTTACGTATCTTGTAAGTTCAGAAATTAGGGAAAATGACGTAAATCACCCAAAAATAGCGGTCGCCATGGAATTTAAACAAAAAATAACAAATGTTTAACGGTTTATCTGTCAAGTTAGCCGCGGTAGTTTATTTTTATTATTATTTTTAATTACTATTGAAATGAACCAAAAATTTAAAAATACAATAAAATCTTCCTAGTAAAACAATACATTGAAATTCAAGTTCTTATAATTTTTTGCTTGATAAAAATTGGTAATTATGTGTACATTTTAGCATGATATGCATCAATTTCTTTATTGGTTATTATTTATATAAATATAGTCAAAGTATAGCTACAAGATTAGTTATGGATTGAGGAATAATTGTATGAAATATTGAGTGTTATATTTCGGTAAAGTTAGAAGCAAAGTAGAAAAATCGTCACATGTGTACAACGACTCTGTGGATGAACTGATCATATGTACATGTATATGTGTGTGTGTGTGTACGGTTGACTAGTTCAATGCATCTCGGGCAGGTGGAGCTTCAAGCAGGTCGCTGAACGGATTTTAATGACTCGGAGTACCGATTTTATAGCTGCAGAGGGCTCAGTTATTTATTCATGCCACTTTATGGAAATTTAACGTGTTTCCGGGTTCAATTTCGACTGTAATCCGTGCAAATCTTAATAAGAATTTATGAGGGCAAAACAAAAGATGAAGTTGTTTCGTTGTCCCAAGTTGTCAACCATTTTTTGTACGAGATTTTATAAAAAGATGCTCGATAAACCAATTTTTTAGGAGTCGTTATAAAACAAGATACGACAATTATTGATGAAAGTATGATTTAAATTTTTTAAAGCAAAGTATTATTTTTTACATGTCGTTGTGATATAATGTCATCTCTGCTCATTCCAGTGGTACTCAAAATGTTTTTGTCTCTTGTTTACCAATATATAGATAAGGCAGGCAATATTCGGCTCAAAATTCTCTAAAACATATAGCACGAATGAGGTCTTGCAAAAAAAAAAATTAAGTGAATCTTTTGTTTTGACTACGATTTTACTATTTTTAAAGTGATGTTCGTGTGTCTGACCATTTTTTGTCTATAACAACTACAATACGATACATTTAAGAAAGTTATATTCAAATATAATGAACTGATTAGAATTTGGCTACAAATGACAAACTGGAACTTTGATAGTTTTTTAGCTAAAACTGAATTAGATTAAAATAATCAAAAGGTCATTTGTTGCACTACATTCCTAGAAGGAACAGGGCTTCGAATGCCTAAGGTACTTGTTTCCTACCAAGTTTTACTTGCATTTTAGTGGTGAAGAGACCTACAGCTTATAGTGGCTTCCGAACCACTCGGATTCAAAGATATTTTTATTTGGATAAATATTGGCAAAGCTGTGATTATATCCCAAATTTCATGATTGGAGATAAATAATTAATGCACGTGACGTACATTTTAAACTTTCCACTACACGCATGCATTAGGAAAATTTGTTACAGATGTGAAGTCAGGTAAACGTTGAAGGTTATTATATTATGAAGCAATCATCCCGATAGAGATCTCTATAAATCGATTATTTACCTTAGCTACTATAATTTTATGGAGATTAAACTGGTGTAAAATTACTTCATAAAAAACTTTGAAAGAAACACCTCCGGAGAACTATCCCATGTGACTTACGCATCTAAACTTTTTCCACTACATATGATATAAAGATGTATAGGTACGTAAGAGTTCCGCACGACTTCCAAAATCAATTCCCAAACGCTGTAGGTAAAGTCACAGAATAGTTACATACAGAAGCGACACTCCTTTCATATTCCCCTATACAGTTCTATGACCTTGAAGCATTGTGTAGACCTTTAAATAGACTGCATTAGTGTAACGGTCATTTTGTGGCGCCAAATTAAAACTGAAACCCTAACTCGCCTCTACCGATTTATACGCCCATGTTATTCTTATGGGAATAAAAATGTGCTATCTTTAAACTTCTAGAAAGTATTATAAAATGCAAATCTTAACTATTAAACCTTATAAATACTAATCTCTAATGTTTTATCTATCTTCTAATGTAATATACAAACCCAAAAAATACAATATCATTTAATAAACTTCAATTTAAACAGTAGGTGCAAATTTCTGAAAACGAATGTCATAGCTGTCTTAGTATTCAGTTGAACCTGTCATTTTAACGCGGCGTTTTTAGCCAGCTGCACCAAGTAACGACAAATGTTACTATTTGCGATACTATTCTCTTTAAAATCAATTTTTTCTTAATTTATTCTTTTATTTGTACTTTTTCTGTCCGGAAAGCAAAGAGTAATGTTGTAGAATATAAAAAAACCCTATGTTATAATTAAGAATCGCCAAAATGCTATAATATCGTGAATTGAAAATGTACTCCCATAAGAAATGCATACACTCAGATTTGAATTAGGGTTTCGCGCTAAATGTAAATCTTAACCTCACTAACGTGGTCTATTTGTGCTCCTCCCCTATCTCCCTCTATGACGTGAGGAAACTTTCCGATGTTAAACAATGAACCCTTTAAATTTGTTGCCTTCTCCATCTCTCTCTAATTTCCGTTTCTCTGTCTTACTGTCGCTTCTGTATAAACCTATTCTGTGGTAAAGTAATGGACACTCACCAGGCATGCACACGCATCGGAAGGTCCCAGGATCGTCCAGGCAGGAGCCGTCGTTCTGGCAAGGATGTGATTCGCATTCGTTCACGTTGGTCTCGCATCGAGGACCTGTGAAGCCTTGGGTACAGTTGCATGCGAAACTTCCTGGGGTGTTCACGCAGATGCCGTCGTGTTCGCATGGCGATCCTGAAAACAAACATTTGAAAGTTACAATACAAACAAAAGCTCAATTAAGTAAAGGAAACATATAGTACATAATCTATGTTAGCTATGGTAATTAAAAATAATAGAATACAATTTTTCATTTAATCTTTTCAAAGGCGTTTTTTTATGTTTTAATGTTAATGATTCAATCAGAGTTTTATTAAACACATTACCTCTCGTTATTAATCGACTATTTAACTGTTTCTTACTATGTATTATAACTTGAGGTACATATTGTAATGACATATACAGAGGAATTTTCGTAACTTGCATAATAATTCATTCTGCACTGAGAGGACTAAAGTGCATGATTTAATCCTGAGAGTGACGTTTATATCAAGAGCCGTAGGTATTATATTCATATTTAATCCCTCAAGGAATAAAAGTGCTACTTCAGTCTTAGAAAATGAAGAGTGAAGTAGGATTTTATTCCCGGAAGTGCAAAAAAAAAACTACTTCAAAATAAACAACTAATTTTTATACATTTTTTTTCGTGAAGTTTCCGTAGTTCGACATTTTTCTTGTTTTTTGAAATTTGATTTAGAAAACTTAAATAGGAAAATAACGTACTGATTATAGAACAAAATATTTTTTAAAAAATTCGCAAATTAAAATTGATTTACTTGAATTTAACATTTTTAGTGCATTACCTATATTATAAGTGTGTGAAATAGGTATTTATTTACGAGATATTATTATTAATCTACTATTATGTTATACAAATTTTCAATTCAGTAAGATAAATATTTAGACATGGAAAATGTACAATTTTTTTTTGTAATGCTTATTTTTGTAGTCGAAATATAAAAGAATACAGCAATGTGATATAAATATCTTGATCTAGTTCTCATACCAAAATATCTCAGTATATAGGCGAAAGAATTTGAGTGGAGTAACCATATGGTCAACAGATTAAGCAAAGGAAGAAGTGAAGGAAAACAAGAGTTTTTGCTGAGCAGGTCTGAGTCGAGCGTACATTCCTAACCGCTATACGATGCGCGATATAAAATTGCAAACACATGTGTAATTCTACTCCGCTTTTTCTACTTTCTTAGAATTAGAACCACATATCTTTTATGTATCACTTGTTGCATTTTTACACAAAATACAACAAAACACTCACAGATTATTACTCATTGTTGGGTGTGCTAGACTGTAGCTGGCATGGAGAATGCACCATATGAGCTATATTTATGTGTAACGCATGCGAACATTACAAAACGAGACGCAAGCGAAAGAAGAAGAAAGATTTCTTATATGTTTCATATAATATTTTTTGAAGTACAAAAATGTATTTGCAATTTTGAATTTTTGACATTTTGATGACATTTATAAAATAAACAAAAATAACAGTACCAAAGCATGCAAATGTTACTTAATACCAAATTCCTTTGGCTTAATTTCGAGCAATCATTTTTTAAATACATCATTTTTAATCTTCGACAATAATTCAAAAATTTTTGTTTTTTACTTTAAATGATGTCTTAAAATCCTCTGCTATAATTCTACGTATTTGAATCACAAATTTTTGCAATAAAAAGATCTTTTCTCTATGTAATTATATATCATACCAATTTGTATCAAATTTTAGGTCAATAACATAAGTAACAAAGTACCTAATTAATTTCGGAGGGTGTTACCCCTGCATCACTCTAGCTGATATGGAAATTGTACCACAAGAAGCATATAGAATATGCAAACTCTAGTTCTGAGCCGGTCATCCTACCTCTAGAAGAGTACAGATCACATATTTTAGAGAAAGTATAATAGTGTTTTAGAGGCAAGCGGGATTCGAACCGGCAGATTCCAATCGCAGGGTAATTAACGGAGAATAGCCTATGCAAATAAACTTTCATTGATTCTTATCAATTGTGATTTATTGAGTATCTTTGCTACCGTTTCTATATTTTTAATAGCTGCTTTAATGGTGGATAGTTCCTTATTTAATTGCTAATAAAATTACCGTTTGCATTTTGTACATTGGTAGCATATAATTTGAATAGTACACATACAAAACAATTTATTATTTAAACAAATAAAATGTTACGACTTATTGGGTGTGCCAGCTTTATAACTGCTTAAATTGTAGCTTACAAGGAGAATGCACCACTGGATCAATTTTTATAATGAATAAATGAAAGTATACAAGTACTGTTATTTTTTTAAAGAAGAATTGTACCAATTTTAAATAAGAAAATAAAAGAAAGATAAAATGTGAGACATGTAATTGGAATAATTTTCTCCAAAAAACTGCGATAGGTAGTGATTCGTCCAGTGTTATTAAGCAATAAAAAATTCCAAGCAATTATACATCGAATTATAAGATCGCAAAAAATTCAAAACATTGCATAGTTCGCTCGTTGGTAAAAAGGAAATTTAGGTTCAGAAACAGTTCGCAAATTACTCAAGAAGATTCTTCAAAATCCTCCCCGACCCGTACGCATATTTTCAACTCATTCTCTGGTTACTGCTATCGAAAATTAATGTTTTACATTTTACATTATTTTTAATGAAAACTGTAACTTCTTATTTGCAAAACCAATTGGGAATTTATCTTTATTTTTTGTTGAGCTTCGTTTTAATTATCATAATTTATGGCGCGACATTTCTAGATACCAGGATCTCAAGTATAGCTATACGAAGGGAGGGTTTTAAAATAAGCATCCTGGTTTTTGAAATCATTGTATCAACAAGAGACGGTTGCGAATTATCACACAAGAGAACAGTGAGTGTTCTGTTTTTACAAATTGCAAGTGGTCCTCTAATTAAAGAGATTTGCGATTGCATTTTATTTATGTTTGTAATTGCGACAAGTGAACAAACAAAATGTATTAATCAACTTTTTTTGGTATTTTGTTATTTATAATTAATTGTACTTTACGACATTAAAAAGCAGTAGTTGAAAGAAAAGTAATAAATCTTATAAATCTGAATTAAAAACATGATAGTACAAAAGTTCATTCACTTGAGTGGTTTTTGTGTGTAGAAGAAAAAGTGTTCATTTTCTGGTAGAGTTGGCTGCTAATATCCATACTCTAAGCAAAACTCACAAGTCTAAGCTTCTTTTTGCTACAAAAACGCAAGATGTACTGTTAACAACGCCTTGGCTAATCCATAAATAAATACACAAACATACAACTTGCAAAAATACAAACACACCTTTCATAAAACAATACAAACCACTTACTTTATCCACATTTATTTATTAAAATATAGTGAAAATCGATTTGTTCTTTCAGATATTAATATTTATTTATCCAAATGTATTTATGAAAGGTGTCCAATTTTTCGAGAACACGAGAACATTAAAAGCCTCTTTAGACTTGCCTATAAAATTTACAAGATCTTGCATCATTTTTGGTACAATTTAAATTGGCTAGTATCAAACAGCAAATTGATTCAAATATTGTATACGATCGTAAATGTTTTAAAAAAACAGAACACGTTCTATTTTTCATACAATGTATCAGCCAATTTCGTTATGAACATGCGCATATATGAATTTTGTGATCTCGCGCATTTTTATCGTTTATTTGTTTTAATTATACGTAGTGTGGTTATAAAAAAACTTAGTGTTACTACTGGGAAAGCTGTATGTATTACGAACTATAAATGTAAATGAATTTATGGTTAATTTTGCTTGTCACATTAACATATTCAAGAAAAGTGCGCAGAATCAGAGCCAATATATTGTACAAGAAATTGCATTAGTATTATAGAAAACTTCATCAAAATCTAACAATTTTTGGTACAGGATGTTTTACCATTTCTTATACTCTCTATTGTCCCATACATAGGCTAATCTAAAACGGCTTTAACTTTAAGAGATACGAAGTGAAAAATTGCATAGGTGACTAGATATAAGCAAAAACCTGATTTTGGACAATTTACTTTTTGACTAATAGCTTTTTTGTTCGAATTCAAACAACTTTAGCTTTTCTTGTTTCGTTAAGTTTACGTGGCCTCGCTTGTGTAAACGAGCTTTACTAAGACGAAATTTCCGTGGGTGGCATTATGCAAATGCACAATCGAGATCATTAATTGCTTGTCATCATTAGCTGAACACGAAGTTCAACTTAGTGGAATCACACACTTATATTTGCAAAGTCAATACTACAGAAGCCCCGTAATATTAGTAGCCGGTTTGTTTTCTACAAATGATACTAGCTTCTATGTTTGATCTAGGCAAATACGGCGGAATTATTCAACTTCATAGAACACTAGTCGAGGAATATACTCAGTATTTGATAGTACAGTTAAAATATCAGTTCATTTCACTTCGGCAAACAGTGCAAAATAATACATCTGTGACGCGGTACAACATTTCTAGATGCATCAGGGCCTCAAGAATAGTTGTTTGAAGAGATATTTGAAATTTATTTTAGAAAAAGTCGATTGCTTCTTAAATGTTTTATGATACTTGCCTTTAAGAAAAGTAAAATGCCATAAAATGCAGCGAAATGAAACCCGTTTAATGTATTTCAGTAGCAAATTAACAGAGAAGAAGTTAATAATAATGAAAATTTAATTATCAATGGTCAATGCCCCTTTGGCACGGACGCTAATGACAAGATTTCGGCGGTTTATGTAAATCCGAGATGAGTATCTGTCGATTTATAGCCCAAGTCAAAACTCATCGTTAAAGAATGGATATAAATTTACTCAATCTGTACTTTTGTTGCGCACAAAACTCACAAATTGGGAAATAAATTGGAATTTGTACAGAATATATGAATACATCTTTGTGTTTTATTAACACATACAATCACATGGAATCAATACCAAATTGCTGGTTATTAAAACATTCCAAAACACAAATAGAGACATCTTTTATTCATAATTATTTTAATAATCACGACTTATGCCAATCTGATTTGCCTTGATTTCGGTAATTATACTGTACAAAATGATGTAGAAAGTATACCATAAACAATGTTTAGAAAAATGAGATGAGGCGACGAGGCACGCGATTTATTCTAATTTACTGTGACCCTCCGATTAAAACGACTGCCATACTTTAGGAACCTTATTTTATAATTATATACTGAATACTTATTCCCCTAATCCTCTACTTCTGTCACCCAACAAATACTAACAATTATTACTGTACTATTCCTTACATTTCAGATTTGTCACATAAAGTTAGAAATACACTGACAAGATACCTCGATATAAACATTACGTTCAAACAGTATAAAACAGTACATAATTTGTGCAATAATACCAAACGCCCCATTGATACAAGCTTACATTGGACAAACTAAGACCTCCACACTAGATTAAAGTAAAGCAGTAAAACTAAATAAGCTCCAAATGTGTTCTAGTAGAACACTGTCAAAAAGAAGAACATTCTTTTCAATTTGAAGACACTAGAATACTATGCTACGGAGAAGAAATTGAACACACGTCTTACTCTCGAAATGTTATTAATACAGAGGGATCAATAAATTGTAAACGCACACACCGACATTCAGAATCTTAGCTCCATTTATTCTGGGATTTTGAAAAAACACTATGGTCAACTGTTATAATAGTTTATTCTCTGCGTAGGTTCATTTCTCGTGATAAATCTGTGATATTTAATTAGTTTTACATTAGTTGTACAATCTTGTTTCGCTGTTCTCTGGCCCTTGATTGGTTAGTGGTAGATTTTTACAATTTTCGTCTGTTACGTAACTAGAAATTGTTGTATAAGTCCGTTGGATGATAACTGTTAAGTAACATATACGTATGTTTGTTTTATCTACGTTTGGCGAACAGTCGAAACGTTGGTGTATTAGTGGATTTTATTAAATGAATGCAACTCCAAAAAATACCTTCTTTTATTAACATCTAGTCGATAAAACTAATCCTATTTTATAATTAAGGTTTACAAATTGAAATTAGAAACTTTGAGATTGGCAAAGGGGGTAATGGGTGTAATAAGTCGTGTTGATATAGTTATGAATAATACGTAGTATAGGAAGATGAAATAATTACAAGCAGCATGGTTGCGGTTAGCAAGCAATTTCACCCATGCCGAGTGATCGCGATTCTGGAATATTATAATTTTAAACGTGCCTTCCATTCCATTAATGCCCTGCTGTTGCCCATACTGTGTAATAAACTTTCATGCCTCATACGTGCACATGAAAACAATTCCCGATTGCTATTCAACCAGAAACAATCATCAGCTTTTCTACAATAATAATACTGCCCAAAATAACAAAAGATTTGCTCGTTCTAAAGTTTTAATTACAAAGGCAAAAGAGAATCGACAAACAGTAAAAATACAATTGATAATTATTAATATAGCATCAGTAATATTATAATGTAATAATGTGTGACATAAAACTTAAGTCTTTTATTTTAAATTATATAAAAAAAATCTGATGTGGCACCACATGACTTCCTTGTACGCTAAATTGTACACATTTTTTGCTGCACTTCATTTAAACTTTTTCACTTGAAAGTGAGATCATTCTACGGCTAATCATTCTTCAACTTCCCTTCGAAATGGATCATCTTTTGAAAATTTTATTAAAATGTATATCACTAATTGCACTACACAGATTTCTTTTTCTACTCCTGTACAATTATTTCAATTTTTTCGATTAATTATAGCAGCTATATTAGGACAATGAAATATGATACATAATTCACTCTTCTCGGCCAATCACAGAACCAAAAATCAATTATTCACGTTTATTTTAAATTTACCCTTAAAAATGGATCATCTTTTGAAAATTTTATTAACATTTTTATCTCTACTCCTTATTATACTACACAAAATTATTTCAATGCCGCTCATAAACTTGCAAAAAAAGAGATATTGTTTTCATTTATTTCGTATATATTTCTCAATTAATTAACAAAAAATCAAATGTTTCCTACAAAAATTAAAAGTCAACTAAATTATTATTTTTATTAACTTTTTGTTAAAACCAAAATGAAGTGCCCTTTTGAAAAGGCCAATTGAAACAAAAAATGTAGGTGCATAACTAGATATTATAATAATTCCATAAACAAAATTTCAACATTTTACGACTTTTACATTTTTAAGTTATGCGAAATACGTACGTACATATGTCACGCCGAAACTAGTCAAAATATATATTTTTGTTGAAATCTGAAAACCTAATTTTTTGCGACTACAATACATCCTTTACTTTATAAGGAGAGTAAAAAAGGGGCTCAAATGGTTGTTATGGATAAAAAAGACATTAAACAAAACCAAATGACTGAATTTCTTGTAAATGAAACAAATTTTAAATTACTATGAATCCTAAGAATTGTAGAACTAATACTTAAATAGATTAGATTGTTAGGTACGGAAGTAATACGTAAGTACTTGTTTCACTACAAAGTGGCTACTTCAAATTAAACGTACTAGAGTGAAATTACTGAATATTACTCAAATAAATATAGATTTTAATAATATATTATTATAATGAATGAGAACCCGAGTTCAATTCCCGTCGAATCAAATTCGTTATAATGCTGTGGTGCCTTCTCCACATCAGTTAGATATCTGATAAAGCTTGCACAACAAGTATTTATTTATTTAATACTTTATTTAATATAAACGATTAGTTATTTGAGTAAGTATGGAGTAGAAAAGCAAATAAAGTAAAGATGATTGGTACTTGATCTAAGCAAATAAGAAAGATTTGAGTAACGTGCAGACAGTAAGAGCGTAGGAAATGTCAACAGCAGTGCAGAAGCCACTTCGGCTTCGGCAGAATTCTCAATTACCCGCGATTACTCATGTTTTTACTTCTTGTGCAATCTTCCCCGCGTACGTGAAAGACGTGAATCAATTTACATTCTGCGTCTGCAATTATTCTTTTATTAAAAACAGCCAGTGCGGGGAGAATTATAATCCCATTAGCTGCGAGCTGATACACCGAAACCAAATGGAAATTATTTCTTAATTAAATACAGATGCAACCAGTGCAATTGCAAAAATATCCTTCAAATATACCTTTCTTCAAAAAACATCGTAACACTGAAGTCATTTCATTCACAAAAAAACTACAAATTAATGACAGATACTTAATTCGTACACAGTAGGTAAGAAAACAATTTGTCCAGTTGCTTCAATATGTTCTTCATTTGATTCTTTTTAGAGCTTTTGTTATTTTAGTAACCATAAATTAAGTAATAAGATTGATTTTTTTTTAAATTGTTCGAATAGAATTAAAACTCAATATTGTCTCCCTCAAAATAATTTCCTTGGGAAGCCACACAGTGCTGGAGACGGTTCTTCCTATTCTCATGGCAGTGCTGGAACTCGAATATTGGAAACACCTTTAGTAGGTAGCTTAGTTTCAAAATGTTTACAATGAGGTGATTTTTCAATCTCGGAAAGAGTATCAAGTCAGGCATATAAGGAGTTTGAGGAGACTAAGGAATGTTTTACTGGCCAAAATCTCATTTTTTAAAACTATTTTTACACAGATTTTTCTCATCCCCAATCCTTGTATATCCTTGTATGTATACGAGGATTTAAGCGTTTTGTCGCTTTTGTCAACGCGACCTAGAAGATCTATTGTGACACATTCCCAATGAATTAGTCAAATTTATCTCTTCCCCAATCATTCAGTACTATCAACCGATGATCTGAAAGCACAAAATTCAGATTCTGTCCACACTTTCATCAGTTCTTGAAGATGAAGGCTTTCCACTGCGTGTTTCATCCTCAACCGACTCTTTTCCTTCTGAAAATGCCTAAAACCACCGAAAAACCTGGCCCCTTGAAATAACACAGTCTCCGTAAGTCTATGAGGTTTTGTAAAAGTTTCTATTACACTGTGCCCAAGTCAGTAAAAGTTGATAGAACTCCGTTGTTTGAAATTCACGTTACTCATTTTTGGAACGCACAAGAAAAACAGTTTTGCGTTATATTACTTAATTTTTCTTTCTATTCAAGTGATGCCTTCGATTTTTTAATAATATAATTTATGACGCCTGTCCACTAATCTACCCAACCCCCCATAAAAGGTTGTAAATTTTGCATAAATCATCTTCAAATATCTCTTACATGAACTATAAATAGATTTTTTGAAAAAGAGGATCTAGTGGTTGTCGAATAATGATATACAGTTAGTTAGGGATTTATAATTTGCGTTGTTTTTTGAGTGCAAGTTATCTGCATCGCTTGGCCGTTCATCTTGTGTAAACGGTTCGTTAGCGCGCAGCAAATTAACGTAAAACCAACACAGTAATTAATTATTCCTATCTTTAAATCAGCGCGAAATTTGACGCGTAGATCAGTTCCCGGCGCTCAAGATCGATAATCAATACCGCATCCATTTATTACCCCAGCGCCTTCGGTGTTAAACCTGCCAACCAGCTAGTTATTTCTCTTTGCAGAATAAATTAATATTTTAATTCCAACGGTTTTTATTGATTGAGGTTATGAAGAAGATGTGCAGGTCTTACCTTGCTCGCACTCGTCGATGTCTTCGGAGCAGTCGATTCCCTTGTACCCTGAAGCACAGCTGCACGTGTAGGAGCCGTTGATTGGACTTGTATCACAGATGGCATCCGCGTGGCACGGGTTCGACGTGCACGCGTCGTCCAAGTGGCACAGCAACCCTACGGAGAAGACGTCCACAGTAATATATATTCTAGTACCTACAAAAGTTGTACTACTTGGTATAAATATAAAAAAATAATTGTGTGAATACCATATGACTTCCTTGTTCGCTAAATTATACACATTTCTTCTTTACTTCATTTAAACTTATTTAACTTAAAAGTAAGATTCTACGGCTAATAGTTTTTCGACTTCGTTTTATTTCATTTCATCGAACTTACCAAGGAAATAGATCATCTTTTGTATAATTTTATTTAATTGTTTATCACTAATCTTTATTGTAAATAAAAAAAACTACTAGTCTACGCACCCATTATTAACCTTTATTTAATATGAGAAATTGTTTTACCCCATCGCTTACATAGTAACCATGGTCACCTAGGCAAATAGTAAATTATTATTAACCATGGTCATTAATGAAAATTGTCACTTTTTTAAGAAAGTCAAATTTCCGAATCCGAATATAGTTTGAATCATTTAACTCAAATCAAATATACTTTTCACGAAATATATTCTGACAATTGTCAATGTTGTCAATCTATTAACAAGAAATCAAATGTTTCCTAGATAAATTAAAAGCCAACTTAATGATTATTTCTATAAAGTTTTTGCCAACAGTAAAGTGCCCATTTGAAAAGGCTGATTGGAACAAAAATTGGAGGTGCACAACTAGATTTATAGTAATTACATAAATAAAATTTCTACATTCTACAGCTAATTGTTTTTGGGTTAGGTATATAAAAATTGAAAAAACCCTTCTAGTATAGTGCCCATTTGGCACTGCCAATTGCAATAAAAAAGGGAGGTACACAATTAGATGTAATAATCGCTTCTCTATTTTGTAAATACTAAAAATAAAAATGTCTTTAATAATTTTGCTCTTAAGAAACCTCAACCGAAGCAAAACTTATTGTATTTTATGAGTAATAAAACGTAATTATGGTTCAGAAAGTATTTGTGATTACTTTTATCAAACAATATTTATGTATCCTGTTACTTATTACCCATTACTGGGTGTGTCAATTTGTTAAATAATTATTAAAACATGTAAAATGATGACATATAAATAGGCTTTAATATTTTCTTGAACTAGATTTGAATGTCAGAACGATAACCGTTGAAGAAACACGAAGAAATGTGTAGAAAGTATGGAATTTACTTCTCGTCTATCTTGTTTGAATCTTTATCTTATTTTCTGTTTTAACCACACCTACTTTCAAACGAAGTGACACTTTCTATAGACGACACATGAGATAAGGTTGAGAATGTGAATCAATTACTTTTTGTTCTCGTATGAAAGTCTATTAATTTACAAATTTGTAACGTGGGAAACGCGAAATTTGAATACTAATATCGTTAATTGGAAAAAGAATAGTTAATTAGTGCATTTTTACTTTCTTCTTGCTTAAAGATTACTCATTAATATGTTTCAAATCTGCAGATATGTTACATTTATAACTCTTTATTTTTAAGTTGTAATTATTCAGCAAGCGAAGAAGTTGATAGTACTAACGAGTCTGAAGTATGTAACAAGTAACGTTTGAGTCATTTGTGTGGAGTGAAGTTGGCGCACAACAAGACTATATCTTCAGTATGATTAGAAGATGCAATAACGGCTTAATTCATATGAGAATATCGTACACGTTCTGCTCTGTACAGTTTTAATAGTCTACTAAATAATCAACTTACAAGAGGTTCTCAAACTAATACCTAAACTAACTATTACAACATACAACGTAGTTTAGTTTAGCTCAGAAAAGAGAATTATGTTTGTATGTTATATAAATATCACACAAGACACAGAAAATAGTGTTCGAAATTGGGGCAAAGATGTCGCATTAGTTGCCAATTTTAATCATGTATTTGTTTTCCCGAAAACATACATAGCTCACTAGATATAAACAAAAAACTGATTTTGTTCAATTTTCATTTTGACTTTCTTGTTTCAATCCATACAAGTTTCTAGTTTGCACATTCTACAGACAAATTTTTCATTCTTACTAACTTTCGATTTTCATAAGGGGCTCAAAGCTGTTTTTAGTATTGTTAAATACAGATTTTTTCTCTTTCCAATAATATAAAACAGATGTACATTAAAATGAAAATAAACTAGACATTAGAAAATTATTGATTTTATTCATTTCAGTCAAATGTGTTTTGGATACAAAAATTTTTCACATTTAAATTTCATATTCGCCTAATTTCAACAAAACAGAAGCAGAAGGTGCAGTTTTAGACTTTCTAGATAAAGCTGAAGATATATTTCTAAAGTAATCTGCTTATTTCGGTGAATATCATATTAAACTCCGAATTAATTTAATTGATTTGTCATATTTTATTTAAAACAAAAGATTTTAGATTTTGTTATAATTAATATAACATTCAAAATTTGTTTAAAATGACAATTGTTTACATAGAAAAAGAATATAGCAAATATAAGTCAAAATTATTACCAATTTGACTGTTGACAATTAAATCTGGCTATTACTTATCAGCCAGAATTAAGTCATATTGAAAAACGCATTTTCTTTACCAAGGATTTTACTAGCCAAATAAATTTAATCTATTTGTTAGTTAATAGAAACTTTGACAGACAATTGAAAAGTTTTGTTCCGCTTTGTATTTTGAAAATGTAGTCATTTTTGTAAGAGAGGAAGTAATTTTATCACTTCACAAGAAGTAAAATAGTTTTTGCGCAATTTTCCAGATTTCAGCATTCGGTATGTAAATATTAGCGGTTATATATTGGGGTAATATAGTAAGGTTGGGTGCAGCGTTCCCAGCCAAATTACAAAAGCGATCGCTTACATAAGTAGCAAGTTCCATTGTGTGACTTCCTAGTTACAGTATTTACATGCGCGGATTGGCAACGCTGCTGCTGTACAGCTACAGCTACAACTACAGCCATCTAGTTCATTACTGTGAGAAATGCAGCTACAAATCTTCTCATCACCAGTAATTGCGTGTGATATTAATTATAACTGGATAATTACCCCACTGTTCGCTTTATTTTTCTAATTCCAAACGAATTAATCAAGTTTTTATACACCAAATTACACTACATGCTCTCATTTTCATTTTCGTCCCACACATTGTTATTAAATACCGATTACTCCGTTCTTCTACTTCATTATAACCACATATTAGTTACATATAGTACACCTACAAATTAATATAGAGAATAGAATGGAGTTTTTTGTTTTTTGAAGGAGGTATTTACAAATAATTGATAAGTCCCCTTTTTACCGAAAAAACTACATTTTTTTATTTGAATGTGCAAGAAACTAACGTTTTATTTAACCTTTTTAGCATAGTATTAATATTTAGTTCTTGTACGAAATAGTATATTGTGCAACACGTGCAGAAAGTCGCCTATTTTCAACGAGGTGTGAAAGTCTCACACGAGACGAAGTGGAGAAGATGGGAAATAGGTGATTCTGCACGAGAGGCATACTATAGTTTTTCTACGACCGCACTGCTAAACATTACAGAACCAAAATTCATGCACAAATGCTATTTGACATAAAGAACAATATGGTGCAGGTAACCTCACAAAGAGTACCTTCACGCATGCGCAGTGTTGGTTATTACTGTGAGAAATCATTTCTCACATGTTTACCCTTGATTGTGGGTAATTTTTCATAGTAGTTGTAAAGAAAGAACTTTTCGTACACAAAAAGTAAAAAAGAAACTGAAATTTAATTTATTAATTTACTCTCATATTTTATTTATTAAAAATGAAAAATTTTATGAAAGTGACAATAGTATTTAATTTCTTTATGGAAAATTTCAATATTGTATATGTCTTCATCTCGTGTTTAATCATACAGAAATATGTCTGATAATGAAAAAGATCCAATATTAGACGACATTTGTTTTTTAATGATATTTTAAGGGGAAAATCTAGTCTATATTTTTACTGCACTATCATCTACTTGTTCTTTAAACAATATACAAGTATGGTGTGGTTAATACGTAAATATGTATACTGTATTCTTAATTTAATCTTCCGAAACATTTCAATACGTTCTAATTAGTACCCCATTTTACAGTGTATCACTGAAGTGGTGGGGATAGCATTTATACCGCGTGACATTTACAAGAGGTGGAACTACAATGGAGGGGCAATATTTCGTACGACATGATATTTATACAACGTTGAATGTTTCGCTAAAATGCATATGAATAAACTCGACTTCATAACTAAACCTGAAGTATCAACTACTGTTTTTAATTAAGGGTATTTTAAATGTAACACCTGCTAGATAGTTTACCAAGAGTATTTGGAATTAATAAAATAGCTAAGCATTTCATTTTCCCTAAAAGTCACTAGCGTTATGCAGTGAACTTCAGGTCTGTTTATAAAGTGGAGATTTTGTTGTATTAAAGTAATTTACAAGTAAAAGAACATTTACTCACCAGTCTTGCCAGGCGTGCACCGACAGTAGAAGCTGCCCACCCTGTCAATACACGTGGCGCCGTTGAAGCAGGCAGCGCCGGCACAGTCGTCGATGTTGACGCTGCAGTCGGGGCCCGTCCAGCCGTTGACGCAGATGCAGCTGTAGCCGCCCACGGAGTTGGTGCACGTGGCGCCGTTCTGGCACACGGACGGGCGCAGCGAGCACTCGTCCACGTCCTGCTGGCAGTGCTCGCCCGCGTACGTGGCGGGGCACTGGCACGAGTAGCTGTTGATGCCGTCCACGCACGTGCCGCCGTTCAGGCAGTGGTGGCCCGGGCAGTCGTCGATGTTCTCCTCGCAGTACGTGCCGCGGTACCCTAAAAACAAATATCAACATGTCAAATATATACAATATACCTACAGAGAAATCAAAAATATTAATAATGTACAACATTAGGTATGGTACTTGACAACAAGTTAATGTTTGATATTCACACTGAAATATATATTAGGATATCTAATTCGAGCTATAGTTCTTCTCAAATAGAGTGGATAGGAATAAATAAACCTACCATTTCTGCGGAATACCAGGATTATAGTACCTAAACCTATCCAAATCAACCAATGTTCAAAAGTACACTGCAGGTCATCTCAAATAGAAATGGATAATAAACAAGTTAAAGGAGACGGCAGCGTATATATCAATTTTTCCAATGGTGTATAAAGTGCTGTAGCCCTGTATAGTACAGGGTTATAATAGCCTATACCTATTCAAATCAACCAACTTCAAAAGCAATCTACCAGTGGCGAGAGATTATTTCAATAACAAATGGAAATTTGGAAATATTTATATTTTAAAATACTTTAGATAATGGAATACATACTCTATTAATCACTTATGCCCGTTTGCAACAACAAGGCTTAAATTTTAAGCCAGACTTAAACAAAAAAAATCTAATCGAATTTTTGACAGCAATGTTAAATCATGCATTTGACATTTTATTTCGATTCGATATTGTCTATTTAAGGCAAGCTTAAAATTCAAGTTATGTTGGTGCAAAGGGCCATTAATCATCTATATATTTAAACAAATTAAAAACTAATTGTTTATTTTTACTATTTAAAAATTCATTGTTAATCATTCTTCTGCTACATGAAAAATTTTTAATCACTCGTGTAATGAATGATTATTAGGTACATGTTAATATAATGGTCGGTAAATAGCATATTGTTTTTTTTATTTCATTTTCATGTTTCTTAAATCTTAATTTAAAACAAATTGAGTTTGCCCGTATGAATTAGAAACTAGGTACACCATTTGTAAAAAACTCAACGGGGTGTTAATTCTATATGAGACAAACTATAATCACTGCCACACCAAAGTCAGTTATACTCAACAAATGTCTGGGATGGTATGGTTTTGAATCTAATTTGGAAAGTATGTGTTGAAAATTGTCCAGACTAGCAGAATGTATAAAAAGTAATTAATTGAATAGTCTACTATAAGCTTGCAAGTTTGAGAAAAATCAAATGATGTACATAAAGTCTCGGATAATTTGTAAAACCAATGATAATAAAAATTCTAATACGAGTACATTTTCACTGCTTCACCTAACGTTGATATCTCTTTCTCTGAAAAATTTATTTGTACACTTTATGTTGTTTCTAAAGTGTATAATCATGTCTAAAATTATTAATTATTTAGTAATACCTAATCTAAAATAATACAGGAAACGTGTGTTTCTTATCACTAGGAATTAATTTTGTGTTAAACCGCACAGATAAAGATAATAATACACCCACAACAACGTTAACAGCAATGTTTCATTACATTTATCATTCACATAAAAATTATAACTGTTTTTTTTTTATTTTTATTAGGTTCTGGTTACACATAGGTACCTACCTATATGTTTTTTTAATAATTGCTTTAGTTATTTGTCTCAGAATTTGCTTCAATTCTTTAATTTCTGAAAACCTGTTTATTAGTAATTACTGTATATATTTATACCCTAGAATTAAAACGTGATTTAATTTGCCTTATTTCTGATCTAATTATTGATCTACATTTTTCTCTATTACTTTTTTAGTCCAATTGATTTACTATATTATCTATTTATTACTATATGCTTTTGCTTTAGTATTTATTCTGATAAGTATACGACTACATATTTGTATCTGCATGAATTGCTGATGATGGAGAAGATAATTTTTACATGAAGAACAAGGCTATGAGTGTAAGCATTATTTACCCTAGTGTATGTTATGCTTGTGTGTGTGTACGAAGCAACCAAGCCCATCGGCGGTAGACACACCTGCTTGTTGCTGTCAGCCTCGTCGGTATCGTTACATCTACAACCCCATTTATAACGGCAATGACATATGTGCGTCTATACGCCAACGCACTACAAATACGCGATGTCTGGCTTCTGTCAGACCAAAACATACATTATGCATTTACCTAATTTCTTTCTTACTATTGCAAACATCACTAACGACGTAGTATCCATTGCTGGGTACTTTTTATTAAAATTATTAGTAATAAGTAATGATATATTTATACCGTAGACGTTGATGTATTTGTAGTTGTAAGAGGTATTTCAAAATAACTTATGCAAAGTTTACAATCTTTTATGGAAGATGTAGTGGCGTAACAAGGCAAGTACGAACTTGTGTTCCAGAGTCAATGTCTTGATCTAGAATAAAAAGTCTTCTCTTGGTAATCTAGACAAGGCAAGCCAACAGTCTAGAAAGTCTAGGTCTAGAATAGACACATTACAAAATAGGTACTTTTTAAAAAGAAATTTTTAATTAACTCATTGTGAATAGCCAAGTCGGTATACTGTTGGGATGAGGACAATTTAAAAAATAAAAAATATTACAAACAAATCGGGACATATTGATTATAAATAAATAATAGATAAGTTTTTCTCTGCTAAGATAACCGAAATGGATAGTGCAAAAAATGTAACATCTAATTCAATTTTCACTGAAACTACTGCATGAAGATTTTTTTAATAAGATGAATTTGGTTAATTTTCTAATGGAATTAATTTTGGATAAATTTTTTTAAAAATAATTTCTAAGTTAGAGGAACTGGGACGAAATCAAATCCGAAATATCTGCCGAATATTTTTTGTGTATCTCCTGACTTATTTGGAACCACTCATCGTTAGAAATCAAAGCATTATTTTTTGGTTGTATAAAATTCATTTAATCCAAAACATCTAGTTTTAGTCTTTAAACTTCGTTCGACTCTATTTGAAAATGATTATGAGTTTCATCAAAACATGACACTGACTCGCTCATCGTTGCATACATCATTCAAAAGGCAGCGCGTCGAGTCGGTGGTCCTATTTAAAAGCTGATAGCTCATAGTTTATAATGAAAATGCATGTGGATAGATTCTTTCAATATTTAAAATTAAAATAATTTTTGATGTGCCACTGGCAAGATGAATTAATTATAAAAAATTATAAATAAACTTGAACTATCAACTGGCCCACATTTTACGAATTCATTATTCGGAATGTAAGTATCTAATATAACTATTTTCGGCTCCGCTAGCTTTGTCTCATTTCAAAGCACCTCAAAGGTTATAATGTAGTTACATTGATTGCAGCATATTTCTTATTATGTTTTTATTGGCTGGTAGTTTTGTTGATGTGTGTTTTTGGATATCTGGACGTCGTCTACTGCATATCTGCAGGGCATGAGTTCTCACGGTCCAGCATGAAGCTGTATCTGTGTCCGTCATGTCTACAGATACTTTACAATACGCTGATAACTCCTGATAACTTATCACTGCAGATATGATAACTTAGTGTGAGAATGCGTCTAATGCAATCATTGTGTTCCTTCATTCCGCTACATATTTTTAGCTGTGCCAATCTCAAATTACATTCTTAATTTTTTCCCGGAATTATTTACAGATTAAGTTTCCAAGACATATTTACCGTCAATTTCAACAAAGATACAATTTTTTCTAATCTGTTATTAGTCATTACTATGGACACTAATTATATGTACCATCATATAATTCTAGATAAAATACAACATTGATTATCAATGTCAAATGTACTTACTAACGTAAAGTAGAAGAAATTGTACTAAGTAAATATAGAAATGACAGATTAGTAAATTTTAATCGGTAACTGTTTAAAGTTTTAATCGAACTCAAGTTTTTATAAACACAGTCCACTATCGGTTATTCTAGCACTAGATGCGTGTATGTATAGATAAATATTATTTTAAAGTGGTGTCCTATTTTGTTACTATTAAATAATTTTAAAAGATTAACGATGTTTTGATTACAATACTTTTACAAAATATGAAAATGCCTGAGGTATATATTGTTAAATTAAAATTATTACATAAATTACTATAAACTTAAATAACACATATTTGTAATAGCGTAAATGTATAGAAGTGTATTCTCCCACGAAACAAAAACGCATCGCCAGAGGCCAAATCATATCAAAACAAAAGCGTTACATTCGGACACGGAAATAGCTCAACCACAAACAACTGATATAAATTGCTTATCAATTTTCAATAGCAAATACGAAATGGATGCTTTATCCTCAGTGGTTTATATCATCACGCGTTTAGCGTGTGCCATTATGTATCATCATCTTATTTCAAACAACCTGAATATAGTCTAAGTAAAGTCAGTTTCCCTGAATTGATCCTTACGTCAATAATTTCTTACATCTTTGTCGTATACGCATGGCTTAGATGAGACTTTTATTTGCTCTCATTATTGTACGTGTTACAGATGGGTATATATTCTATTTGCCTCTAACCAACGACAAAATTGAAATAGAAACAATAGAGTAACAATGGTAACAGATCAAATATTAAAAAAAAATTAATATGTCATCCAATTGTTTCGTTAGTTTAATCTACGACAACTTATTGTATATTTTATCTATTCTTATATTTGTATATAATACTGTCAGTTTTGATATTTGTTTACTTGGGAAATCGCAATTTCCCCTACAAGATGATGTCATCAATTCCTTTTTGTCTCTTGGCGATTTGAATAACATGGTTTCGATTGATGACGTGAGGATCAACTGAGAAAATCCAACCTTAGTATTTGTTTTATTGGTAATATTTTTCAATGATCGAACTTATTGATTTTTAAATTTGTAGGGGTCAAGTTTTCGTCATTCTAATATCCATATAATAAGCCCCGGTAACACAGTGGCGTTCGTGAAAGGCTAAGCAAACAATAGACAAATTCTATAAAAACGTAAGGTCAGGCTAAAAAATAATAACACACCTGCGAGGAATTTCGCAACGTACATGCTCAGTTTTCGATATGAATTTCATCACTTCATGCACGAATGGATGAATTTTGCATCATCTTTTCGTAATTCAATTCAGCGAAAACTACAATGCGTCTATTAATCACAAATCATCTGAGACACTGTACCATCTTATGGGAAACATATGATTTTTAAGATATTTTACGAAATTTTCATTGCAACAGAAAAAAGATCATCCATGGATCATCAGCTTTTTTATATTAAAATAGTTTGTTTTAAATTATTTTGATAAACCTCTCACTGTAATATTTTTTAAAGAGTACTAAGGTTGGACAGAAAATTTTGAAATTCTATTTAATTATGTTAGATACATTCTTTTTACACAAGTTATCACATCACTCACATCGTCTCATCAGCTAATTTTACCTGTCGCCACTCAGTAAGAGAGGTATTGTAATCATTCTAAAAATCAGATAGTGAGTTTTCAATGGATAAGCACGTTTTCAAGTCCCTAGAATACGATTTTAGTATTTTTACGATGATGTCTGTCCATTTGTGTGAATGGATGGGTGTTGTAACGATTTCTCAAATACTATGTGAATAAAAAATGTTGAAATTTTGGATATAATATTCTGTCACTCTAGATTAGATCTAATATATTTTGGTGGTAATCGTGCTACCGTAAGTAGTGTTCTCATGAAGATTTGAAGTGTTTTTCTAAATATCTTAATTAATTACGAATATATGAGAATTTTTGTAAATAATAATTTAATATTATGTAATTAGCTAAGATTTTATAGTTCAAATTTGTTTCTACTTAGTCCCATTTAACTATTCCAATTACAATTGACAGTGGAAATATTATAAAAATTATTATCGAATAACTTGAAAGGAATTGTACTAACACTGTACGTACTAATTATTTGAATAATTCAATTTACCGTGTCAGCAATCAATAAACGGATACTCATATATTACAATTTATAGATATTGAAAAATGATAAACATAAGAAAATCTGCAAAGAAAAAATGTAGCAGATAAGTAATATAAAAAGCATTATAATGAGACGGACAACAAAATGAATGCATATATTATATCAATTGTTATGACCTCACACCCAAAGTAATTGGAATACTATTCATATTATTTTTTTTACTACAAGGAAATTGTATGTAAATTGATATCTAAGACGCAGTTGTGGATTGTGGTACGTGATACAGATAATAAATAAATTATTCAAATATCTTTACCAAGAATTATCTTGTAAACAATTTTATCTGTAATTGTGGTTAATTATAGCTTTAACCACAAGATTAACTTTTAAAATATAAAAATAGATAATAAAAAGAAAGTATTTTATAAATAATTAAGTATGTCATCATGATACATTACAAATTATATCGAGTTCGTGATCTTGAAAACCCGAGTTCTTACCGACTCTTTAGTTCATAAAAATTATCCTCGTGGTGCACTCTCCATATTAGCTAGACTTACTAAACATTGGTAACTGTTTATCAGACTGGTGTAAAGAGGGTACCACACGTGTATGTATGTGTGGGAATATTTAAAAATAATGTAGTGGCATGAAGAAGATGATATACATATGTGTAAAATGTAAGGTTATTGGCTTATGACAACAGTAACGAAACCGATGTTTATTATTTCAATTTGCATTTGTTTTAAATAAGAACGTGAGTAAATTCTCAAGGCACTAGCGCCACGATTCGCATATGTTAACGGGCAGCAGTTCAACTCAAGTATGAAAGTAAATATTTTAATATGATGCAAATGAGACTAGTTGTTTATTTCATTTAGCCGGATACACCGTACATTTATTATCTTTACTTTTATTTTAACTGCGATATCATTCCAACATGTACCACACACAGTGGAAATTTAATTATTACTTTCTTACGCTCATTAAGCTTTTTACTACTAAATTTCTCCATATTTTTAAACTTTATCAAGATATATATTACAGATGTTTCTCCCAAAGGTTTGTAGTAGGGATAGAAGTTTTGGATGTAATGACATGGTAAATGGTAGTAGTGGGTAATAAGAAAGATGGTAATGGGCCGAAATGGTTCCAGCATTATCCAGCGAGACACGAGATAATGATACATCACTGCTTAACTACAACAAATCATCATATTTTTGTCTTGTATATTTCAAATGATGACGTGCTCACGATGTGATTGACTCAGCGTCTCTCAACAATTTTATTCATAAACTTCCAGTACTTTGTCATACCAGTCGTACTTCCGGTACTTTTCGCAAATTAAAACAACATTCCGGTACTTTCTACGAATGACGGAACACCGATCCGAAACCATTAATTAATAATTAAAAAAAAAATCAGCATATTGCCTATCAATACACTAATTATACTTTGTTTCTTCAATTTTTTATTTAAATACTTTTTATGAAATATTTTTTTCATTAATAGTTACTTTTCTACAAAGTATACAGAAATTGAACAAACATTTTCCAGTTTTAAAATAATATATTGTGCAACAAGTGCAGAAATCACACAAGGTGGGAAATAGGTGATTTTGCACGAGTGGCACACTATACTTTTTCTACGACCACACTGCTAAACGTTACAGTACAAAAATACATGCATGAAGCTATTTGACATAAAGAACAATAATAATGCTGGCAACTAGAGAAGAGCCACTGACATAATTTAATAATTTTCCTGCAGGTTTAACTGTTTTACGAATTAGAATTGTCCAAATAAGTTTATGAGAAACGCAAAACAGGATAGTTGTAATACACATATATGAATACAAATAATTGAATCGTCAAGGCAGACTATTAGAAGCGGTGCAAAAAAAATTATTGCACATGCCATTTGGGCATGTGAAGAAAAAGCAAAATGAAATATATTCAAGTTTCGTCTAATGTCAAAACATATTTTATTTTGTACTATGTTTTTATCCGATAAAAAAAATGCGCCTCCTATGTTTGATGCCACAAAGCTTACCTTTGTTTTCCAGCAATAGAGAGTATTGAAGCTTAACATGCTAAATCGAAGATTTGGTACTTTCTTACAGGCCGAAATATCATTTTGATACTTTTATTCTGTTTCTCTGTAGATCGAGAGCCCAATTTAAAATAAATATACCTATTAGCCACTACTTTATTACCCATTAATGGGTGTACTAATCTTCTACATCGTAGATATGTAGCTGGCGTGAAAAGTGCACCAGAGAAGCCAAAAATAAAAAGTATTAAAATGGACAAATATTGGCAGTTGTTGAAGTGAGACAAGAAAACCTTTTTGCTTTGTACATGGCATGTCTGTGTGTGTGGGTGGATGTCTGGTGCATTGTTTGAGATGCTCTGCTGCTCCAGCATCCCATAATGTCCTTGATTGTGTAACCCGAGCCGGCGTAATTGATTCAAATTGTTCATATTGCGAACTCGGCCGACAGCGTGCCACACTATTTTTATTGCGATTATTACAGCAACTTGCCTCGGCCAAGTCTCATTGTGCTGCAGCTGCACTTTCTACTTCAGCCTTAAATACCTTCGCAAAACCAAATCTCAGTAGTATCTATACATTTAATCCAGTATCGGTAAACTTAAATTTATTTAATCAAATTTAAATATAAACACGAAACTATATTTCTTATTTTTTTGATGAAGTCAGGGGCTCGATTCCGTAGGCGGATTGCCTCAATCATCAGAAAGGGATATGAGCATTCCACTTGAGTTGTACAGTATACTTTTTCTACGACCGACACAAGAGAAAACAATTAGATTTAAGTATTCATACATTTAAGTTTATAATCACGTAAAAGAACATTTGGAGCATTTGCATAGCGCCTAGAGCCATAGCAGCAAATAGAAAATTGATCATTTGTAGTCAATCTACATCTTAATTCTGTATGATTTAAATCATCACAGTTTAAAAAAAGTTAATCGTTTTTAAGTTATTCAAGTTTTTAGTGCCCTTAACATCTAAGTCATAATATTATACCTTTCTCTCTTTCACATCTATTCAATTCCAAATTCTTGCTACTTCTAATCCTACTGTCAGTGTCATGTCATATTTGACATTTAATATACATTTAGAAAAAATAGTTTTAAATACTGTGCGATCAGGAAAATTTGTGAAAAAAATATTTACAATATGGAGTCAAAACACGGACTATAATATTCATAATCATTTATAACTTATTTTATTAAAATGCTTAATATTTATGCAAATTACCAAGTAAGAAATACAATAGTTATTTAAAACATTTATGTTTTTATAATATATAAAATAGTTCAATTTATGAATTACCTTAACATCTATATCCCAAAACACTTAAAAATATAGTACGGCTTAACAAATAAGAATTAAGACTTTTTGAAACTAAACTTCGCTTTCAAATTAGAAAAGTTTTATGAGGTATAAAAAACCAAAAAAATAGTGGAGGACCCCATTGTGGGAAATTCAGAGGCTGTCAAGTGTCAAACATTTTATGAAATAATTACTTTAAATAAATATTGTGAGGTGTGAAACTAGTTTAGATCATATTTTTTATACATTACGGTATACATTCGATTTGGTATTTTAGATTTTTTCCATTTTATTAGAATGGATATAATCTATGTATCCATACTTTCCAATGTGCAAAAATATATACAGTATGGAGCAAAAAAAAAAATATAAATATATATTTTAATGCTTCCTACATTTGTTTTTGATCGATAATTTTTATCCGATATTTATGATACCCAATTATCTCAGTATCGCTTATTCCTATTAACAAATGAGTGATACATTTAGAATAATTGTGAGTTTTGTGCGATTGTTATATGTGGTAAATGCATGATGTAACGGACAATGGAGAATGATGCGACACAAGTGGAATCAATAAGAAGAGAACAATTAAAAGTCAGGTCGATAACGGTGCCGGGGTCAGCGAGATGACCGGCCGACATTTTCTCATGCAAATAATTATCAATATGATTTTAATAACAATTCTTTGTTCCGCTGAACTACATGTACCGATTGTTGCACGATTTATCATTCATTATAAATCACTCAAACCATTGATCAGCCAATAATATTACTTTGTTGATTGTCAATTACCAACTGATTTATGTTCAATTTCAGCCCGTATCGTGATTTGAATATTGATTATAGATCATTGCCCAAACTATTACTATTTTGTAAATTTCGCTGCTCTGACCATAAATACTATCTATACTTTGTCTCAACATTTACTGCATTGATTTTTATTGCCTTTCACTACACTATACATTTATTAATATCAGTGGAATTCTTATCTAAAGTCGTTTATGTTCTGCTTCATTTTTGGGAGAAACAGAAAATTTGTTTGCTAATTGCAAATTTTTTAACAGAATTCAATTATCTCTTTTCGTTCTGGAGGTACTGACTTTCAATCTTCAAAGTTATACATAAAAAAGGGTTTTGCGGATACCTTATATGTTTTTGGTTTAGGTTAATTTCATTATTTGATTGCACGAAAAAAATAATATACTCAGATTTTTAATATGATCGAATTAAAAAGCAAAAATCTAAAAAATCCTTTTCTCGCCATTTTTATTTTTCCTTTTAGATCTTGTATCCGTTGGAGCAAATATTTGAAAAAATGGTATTCTTATGTAATTTTGTCTGTAGAATTAAATGGTAAAGTTGTCAAAATTGTGAACTTAATCATACAAAAACCCAATTTTTTTAAGTGTAACTTTGAAAGTCGATATCTCTCAAATGGAAAGAGATAATGGAATTTTGTTCCCAGGCAAAAAAACTGAAATTTAGGTTTTTTCTATTTTCACACGAATGGAAATTGAAGTATGATTAGCTGTAGAATGATCTCACTTTTAAATAAAGTACATAAACAAGTACAGAAAATGTGTATAATTTAGGGTATAAGGAAGTCATATAGAGTCCACATCAGATTTTTTGTAAGATATATAAAAAACATACATTTTTAAAGTGCAATTTTCAGAGCAAATATCTCAGGAAAGATATACCTAAGATATACTGTAAATTTGAAATCAGCGCATAGAAATCTATCTAAATATGTATTTTAGGAAATCAAAAATTGATATCCAAAATTAGATAATTTTGGAAATATAAGGTTTTAAAGTTAAATAAAATTTTTAATGTTCAACTCATTGTCAGATTAGAAACAGGTAAACAGACAATGATTGTATAGTGGATTGATATTTTTGGGTAAAAAATGATGTATAATGTAAATAAGAAGGAGGGTGGGAGGTTTGGTGATGTTTTTGGGTCGGCTAGTACAGCGGTATTTCGGATGCACATGTACCACTTTCTGGCACTTCTCGTCTCCGTCCCACTTGTTGCTGCTGCCGTGCGTCATCTCTCTCGCGCTGAGACCATTGAACATATCATATGGCATTTGCTTGCTCAGTCAGCCGAACGCTGCTCTTCCGTCGCGAAGAACTAGAGTACCGCGCGCCAATCTCGCCCTTCTCGCCCGCTACATAAGCGCCACACCTTCAGATGAATAACCTAATTTATCACATTGTAATGACGCTCGGTTTTAATGTTGCTGAATCTAAAGAAAGTCTGATTCCAGGGTTGATAATGTCGTGACGAGCCATCTGCTATTATTTCACAATAAGATGCGTTTTGGGGTAAAAATGTACAAGCATTGTTCGACATTGCGACATGAAAAATAATTATGTTATATAACTTTACAATCAGATATGTTCGTATTGTATTATTACATATTTCTGTAATTCTCTATGTCAGCTAGAGTAACTGGGAGATGACATTTGGTAAACATGGATTTTGGACTCAAAGCCTAGAGAGTACCAATTATCAGAAATAATAAATAAATAAATAAATAAATAAAATAAATAATAAAGACCTCCTGATTTTATTGACAACTTTTATTTTGCTTACCGATAAGAAGGGGTTTTACCTAATGTAATTTTTTGTGTGATTTTACAGAAAAGCAAAAAAAACAGTGCTTCAAAATAGAAATTTATCTGAGAAAATCAGAGAGATCATGAGGTATTTGGTGAGACAAATTTCAAATGCAAAATTAATTTTATTATTATTATTTTGAAATATGAATTTAGTATCACACAGACACTTATAAATAATAACAATAAATTATTTACTTGCTATCGAAAATTTATAGGGTATAATTCTGTTCTCTGATTGAATTTTCAAATGAACCGGCGTGAAAGACGTATTTTTGTTCATATTTTAAGCAGCCAATAAGAGAAGATATCCTCCCTAGAGTTTTTTACCAGTAACATACTTAGTTCCTAGTTCATACAAGGAAACTCTATTACGAAATTATTATATAATAATATGATACACTAGAAATAACAAAATGAAAATTCAATAATCAAAATCCATACAGAATTTATCGACCATTCTATTAGTAAGTAACAATTATTTATTGAAGAGATGATTAAAAATTTTACATGTAGTAGAAAACATGATTAACAATGAATTGGACAGGAAAATCTAGGAAGCTGTTATTTCAAAAAATAGTTATTTGTGCTGCTACGTAGGAAAGTTATTCTTTTCTGGTCCGAAGGATATGTGGACGGTCGAGACGAAGTCGAGGCTGGATACTTCTTGAGTGCAGTTTTGCATTTGGTTGATTTGGGTTTAGGTACAATAATCCAATAGTGTACAGGGCCACTGATAGGCGAGGATGGTTGCAATACATACTGTACGGCACATTACACACCATTGGAAAAAACGATATATACGTTGCCGTCTCTTTTAATTTGTTTATTGCATTAGATGCGCGAGAATGATTGACAGCTCCATTTCTATTTGAGATGACCTGTAGTTGTTGATATTTACTATATAAATAGTGCTATATTCGAAGAATTTGGAATATACAGGAATATAAAATCTGAAGTAGGATTCCATATCATTTGAACTTAATATGAATTGCAAATAACAAATACAAAGTTGCAATTCTATAACTGTAATTGTCGTTGATACGTAACAAGAAAAATAAAGAACATTCTACACCTCTACTAATGTGAAAATGTCTTAAATTCATTGCAAATTTTATTTCCGCCATGGCATGTCATTTGAATTTTCTAATTGATACTTAAAAAGAGCATTTTTTGTAGTTATTTTGTTAATTTTATTCTTCAATTTGAAAAGAATCCCGTGTCTTTGTGGGTTGTAGATTTGAATTAGCAATAATTGTTGTGAAAGTGAGGGTCTTAAATTTGGGATTGATTTCGTAAAGACAATTACACGAGAAGGAAGAAGTAAATTGTCATCTGGAGCAACGGAGTGCACGACGGCAATTCAATTAGCATATACACTGTTGTTTCGTGGTTCGGCCAACTCCTGAATATGTAGCACCACGACGAGGCCCTTCCTTTTTAGGAGACGCTCACACACATTTTTAATCACCCTGTAGATTGTACACATACATCACATCACCAACAAGTCCTATTGTCCCAATCGTTTCAATGAAACAAGTAGAATTGTGATTTTTTTTTATAATTACTGCTGCATATTACAAACCAAATAATAAATGTTATCAGAAAATTACGACTTGTGTTGCTATGGAATTATGTTTACGACAACGGTGGCACGAAAAAATATTTAAGAGTATTGTTGAATGTTAGGAATTTAAAAATCAAAATCTGTATAAAAGAATTCATGGACTGACATCTGATTTTTTAGTTAATTTTCTAAATTGAAATGAATGACAATTAAGTCTGTGCTCCAATATTTTTTCTTTGTTTTTCTAACAACTCGAAACATCTGCAAGTTCATATCAACTTCCTTTTTAAATGTAATGGACTCATCTTGAATCTGGCTGACACATGGTGTCATGATGTCATTGTTTACATTATGAAATGAGATTAAGTTTTAAGGCTAAATATGTATGAAGTTATTTGAGCAATTTGTAATTTCCAATAAGAAAATTGTGTATGGGAACGTATTAACGAGACAATTATTCATAAACATATAACGGGCTGTAATTGCTGAAAAATTTGCAATTTGCATTTAAATTTCAGGTCGTGAGCTCGTAACTACGTATTACACTAACTGTTCAAATTAGATCAAAAAACACGCTGTGTACTTTTTGTTGCAGTGTATTAATTTCATTTGCAATAGATTTTCTTTCGAACTTTTTTGTCTTTGTTACAAATATTTTAAAGAGATCTCTGCATGTTATTTAGTACCGTTTTAAAATAATTTTCTTGTCTCGGTACCACAAAAGAAGTGTGTCAAACTCAATTTACAAGTAAATAATAATTACTTATGCATTTTTTTAAAATTGCACAATAATTTTCATGAAATGAATATGGTTCAATTTTTAAAAATCCAAAGGTTTTTTATTTTTCTTCTCATTGTTATATTTTTACTGTAGAAGACGGTTATCAGGCTTCACCTCCCAAGTTAGGAAATTTTTACAATATTTGAGAACCGAATCAACGTCATTTTAAATTATTTATCACATTCTTATTATCAAGTATTTTATCCCAGGTATTTTAACAAGTTTGGGGAGTGCTGGTCACTCGATTAGGGTACTCCGACTTATATTGAGCGAAATGTATTTGTATTTCTATGTAAACGACGGTTTAAGCGTTTTATCGCTTGTGTCACCGCAACCTGGAAGATCTATTGTGACACAGCCCTTACTTAGTTTTGCGGAAACAGTTCCAGTTTTCTGATGAAGCCAATTATAGCTGCAGGAATGTATGTGTGCTGTCATTTTTAGCTTTACCAACTTTGTATAAATGATATTTTAAAGGATAATGACTGGTGAGGACTCCTGTATTATTCTAAGGTCCTTTTTGCTGAGAACTAGTAGCTCCTTGGCGTTTGTTGTAGCTGGAGAAATATTTTTTTTTGCCTAACTGAGGCCAAGAGTATTTTTCCAAAATGAGGATATAGCAGATTCCTCCCAGTTTTTGACTATCTTCTTATAGTGGCTTTGTGGAAGACCACATGAATATTCCGTTCTGTAGTATAAAAGTTAAGCTCCTTTTTTGCAAGTTCATCAACTGTCTCTTTTTCTAGAATTCCCTCGTGCCTTGGTATCTACCATAAGGTGATGTGGTTTGCCTATGCGAAGTGTAATATCTGGGGTTCAAATCCCAACTTGGTTAATTCTATCAAAATAAAAATACTGTTGTGTCTGTCTGATTCGAAATTCCATAGTATGAAAGTTTAGCCTCTTTTCATGCTGTCTCTTTTTCTAGAATTCCCTCGTGCCCTGGTACCCATCATAGGGCGACATAGCTTGCCTTAGCGAATTGTAAAATCTGGGGTTCAAATCCCAACTTGGTCAATTTTTATCCAAATAAAAATACTGCTGTGTCCGTCTGGTTCGAAATTCACTATATGTTGTAGGTCTCATGCAGACAACCATTCCACCAAAAATGCAAGTACAAATAAAATGAACTGTAGTTCACTTGCGATCAAAACTGCTTTGGGGTTGTAGCAACAATAATTATTATTAATATATTTGTATTTTAGTCTTGTTGGAAAAGTAGGAAAAGAAGTCACCTAGCACCTAGGACGAATTTTAATGTTATGGTGAAAAGCTATGAGTTTTTGGTATATTGTAATATTTAGGTTTGGGTATTGATAGTGGCAGTGGCCTGTGTTCCCACCCCCACTATGCAGACTGGGTCGTGGTAGCCCGGGGCCTTGGCAATCTCGGCAAGTGATGGCTGGGTTGCCGACATCGGCGGCCGCCCGACCAGCGATGCGTGCGCTCCCCCAGGCCATCTCCCGTCTCTCTCGCGCGCACGGTGGGAAATACTCCGCGCTGACCCCGGGAAACCCACCTCAAATTATCCTTTTCTCAATCATTGCCCTTACACTAACCGTACCTACAGAACCTAAGTCTACCTCGCTACGTAAGTGATCTAAGGAAAAGTGCTCTCTTCACTCCAGCTAGAGTCTAACAAACGTCTTCTGCGGTATAGTAGAAGTAGATGTATATGAAACCGACTTATGGAGGGGTGGGGAGCTTTGTGATCACGAGTTATAAATTATCCCAAGTCAAAGGTATCACTTGAAAAGTAATAACAGGGCCGTATCATATTCTTCTCGTCGTAGGATAGATATTTGTTTTTTCGACATCGACGGCTGATGTTGAACTGCTAGATGTTGAACTATTTCGTCCGAATGTAGTTTTCAGCATGACTTACGTCCACAAAATTATATTTCCAGGATCTCCACATATTCGTATTTACAATTCTATGCACACACTACTAAAAACTGCAAGCACAGTAATAACTTTTTGATGACATGTCCAAAACTGATCGTGTACCCCTAAAGAAAATTTTTAATAACTAATAATGGGGTTCTTAGAATAATTGGAAATCCAAATGAAAAGAAAAATCTTAAGAATGAACAACAACAAATCAAATCTCTGTTGATCACACTTTACCGGTTGGTTTTAGGATATGAAGCTATTGTTTACATAGACAAAAGTCATGGCACAAATGGATAAAATAACTGTAGCCATGGCATTATATCAATCCTTATAGACTTGATCATGAAACCGTAATTGAGAGGAGAATTTCATAAAATAATATTTATTAATAACGTCTTCAATTTTTGAAATCTGAAACTACTGAACAAACCAAAGATGTTGTAAATCATATCCGGTCTTAAATGTCTTAAAATTCTCTCTCTCCAAGCTCGGAATTCAATTGACATCTGCGGCGGTTATGATACTCATAAAAATCCTAGGTATGCTAATAACTATTATTGTTTTATACAGGGTGTGTAACGAAACGCGGAACATGGGACTTTAACATGGGATTTTAAAAAATTATAAAAACTCTCTTTTCTTATCAGACCAAAACCGAAAACCGCACCGATATTTGACTTTTTATGAAATCGTAACCGAAAACCGAAACCTATATTTTATTTCTTCAAATATGGAAACCGAAAACCGATATGAAAACAAATTTATTCTGTAACCGAAAAAATATTGATACTAAAACCAGTATAAATATAAAAATTGCACTTACTGAAAATATTAACCATAAATTTTACCAAACCCCAAAATTTTTCGTTTCGAGTCCCTACTTCTGATAGATTTAGAGCAAAAGTACAAAATTGTTCAAAATTAAATTCTACGTCAGATAAGGTCATAATTAAAGTTAAAGTAGCCCTTTTTATTTTATAATGTGATAATTAAATATAAACATTTATAATTTCGATTCATAAAGTTTTGTTTTTAAAAAGAACCTGTGGAAGATCGAGATGATCGTTAAAAAAAAACTAGAATCCTGGAAACAAATTTGTATTGTATTGGTGATTATTTAGGGTATTTTTAAACAAAAGTCAAAATTTATTAACCGGTAAAACTATCTATTTATTATTTACAATGAAACCAAAACTATTATTAGTTATAGCTTAACACTTTCTTACTTTTTGGAAATTTAAATATTTTACAGTTTATAAATGAAGTGACATGAAAATCCACCGGAAATATAAATCTGATAGTGGATCTACAAATATTTGTTTAAAAATTTGTAAACCAAAATTCATTTCCTCAAGGAATTGTAACTGGAACTTCAACAATTTAAATTTTATAGCAATCGAGTTACAGTTTGCATTTGATATGTAACGTGACCCATTCTCATTTCTTAGTTGAGTAGAATTTCATATTTAGCAATGAATGTTTGTTGTGCGCATTGGTAGACCAAACATTTAGGCATCATCAAAGAAACAATCACATTAAGTAATGACCATTAAAGTGGAATAAGTCATTTTATTACTTCTAAGGAGATAAATTATTTTTATAGAAAAGATTATAAACATAAATAAAATTATCTTCATATAAGTGTGAAATGAATTTTCAAATTGCAATATTTTATTTATTTTAAATAACCATGAAATGACATTAGATTATATCACATAATAATAATTATACACTCAGTTGGGTGTTCTGATCAGAAAACATTGTTTTAAAATTCGCAATGCTTAATATTTTTTATTGGAGTTTTAAAAGAACTAGTATACTAACACTTCAATCGTTCAATCAGAATCAGAAAAAATAAGGTTATTAAAAGAAATTCAAGCAATTTCTTTTATAATTGTCAAGTCACGTGAAGAAAAAAGTATTCATCTCTATAGAGATATCTGCACATACTTAAATGATGCAATAAGACCATTGGTGGATGCAGAAGCAGCATTAAAGATAAAACTTGGGAAACATATCATTCCTGTCAGTTTGACTATATTTAAATATTTCAAATTATTAAAATGTTGAAGACTCTTGAAGTTTAACTCTAACTTCCTACACAGTATATAGTAAGGGATAAATATGTTTTTAACTGAGATTGCAAATTTTTCTCAGTTAAAAACATATTTATCCCTTATTATTTCAAATTATGTTTTTTTTACTTCCTTGTACGAAGTACGAAGAAAGGGAAGTTCGAAGATATAAAACGAATGGAAGTTGAAGAATGATTAGCCGTAGAATGATCTCACTTTCAAGCGAAATAAGTTAATAATCAAATGAAGTGCAGCAAAAAATTGCATAATTTAGCTTATAAGGAAGTCATTATATCACATCAGATTTTTTATAATTAAAATATTATCTTATGGTACAAATTTGATTTTTGTATCGTTTTCTATTTTTTAAAAACATTTTGGTTTAAAAATTATACACAATATTTCAAATTGTTTCCTAAAAATATCTTCTCACAGTAGTATTAGGTAAATTAAATATGATACTTATAACCCTGAATGTGTTGTTGGTTTTTAATTTGAACAAAAACAACTGTAAATTTAGTTGGCAGTTGCCATTTTCGTTGTATACCGACAATATTTCTGACGACTTTTTAAGACATTATTACTAAAGAAAAAAATATTTTTTTTATACACCAGTAAAGGAAATAAGATTATCGTTTGATTATCTAAAATATATTTTTTTAGTTTGTGCGACATTGTCTATCATTTGAAAACAAAAATTGAATAGACCAAACGTTTATGTAAGGTGTCACATATTTTTCTTATCTTTAATGCAATTTTTCTTTTATTTCAATTTCAACTCAATATCCTTGGAAAAATAATCTAAGGATATTTCTGTACTAATTTAATTATTACATTATTACATTGAGGTATCAAACAATAACGTTTTGATTTATTAAAACCAGAACCCTTATAAAAATGCGGTATAAAAATGCCACAATGTTTTCCCGAGTGCTATTTTTAAATTTTGTCACGAGACATTAGCAAGTTTGTAGGTTCATCCCAGTATCATAGAGGTAGAAAATGTACAACAGGGGTCATTTTTATGTGATAGATAAATGCTTAACTGTTATGTGGAAGATGTATGTTGAAAGTAAACATTTTGAGAGGCTTTGGAGTTAGAGTTGGTGCTAGCCCATTCTTTCTCCACATTGTCCACCACGGCGAACAATTGGAGCCGTGGGCGTAATCACCACGAAGGCCCACCCACGCGTGCGGAGCCCCTCGGGCTTCGCCCCGCGCCGGCTATGGATATGTTTAACTAAAGCAAATATACTACAGCCTACAGGTGACTGAACTTACACTATTCAATGATTAATTGTTCTAAACGTTTTTCTAAACATAAAATGAATAGCACATTACTAAATTTATTATATTGTCAAAATATTTCCAATCTTTTATTTCTAAGTAATAAATATTACCTATACAATTTTCATTTTATTTATTAGTAACTTTTTTGTACACCTACTAGATATTGAATTAAAATGCTAGAAAATTTTGTTAAAAATGTCATTACCCGTCTATGATTGAATAAAATATTTTGTTTCTAATTTTACCCCTTTTCAAAATTTCACTTAAGCTAGCATAATGACAGTATACTTGTTATTCGTAAACGCAGACATTTTTACAGATTATTAACTTCAATAATAATTATTTTAACAATTTAAATTTGTCAAAAATTATTGTTTCATTGTTTTTGTACTTTTGTAATTAATGACAATACCAGAACGACTCGTTAATTTATAGGGGAATAAAAATAAAATAAACATATAGACGAATTCACTGGTCAAATTTAATGTATTCATTTCTAGTTATGCCGTCTAGATCTAGACTTTCTAGATTATTATCTTGCTTTGTTTAGATTATTAAAGCATGACTTTCTTATTCTAGATCAAGACGAGAATATTCTGGACAGTTTTCAAGATTCTAGATTAATTAAAATTTTTAAATTTTGGAAATATAAATATATCATGCGAACTTTGTTTCATCCGAGCCGAAATAGTGATTGTAAAATAGAAAAAGAACTGCCAAAGAATTATCTTTCCTTATCTAAAGCGTATGGAGTAGTCTTGATACAATCTAGACTCTTGATATCTAGACAACACTTTTTAATTTAGATTTAGACTTAGTCAAATCTTGTCTTCAAATTTCTAGACAAGACAAGATTTTGCAAAGTCTACTACTTATTTCTGTTATATCCTGTATTTATACGACGTAGGACGTTTACCAGACTTCTAACTGATGTGGAGAGTGTACCACAGTGACCATTCTTATATGGTAAATACATTATTGTATAATTGACTCTTCGGGATACGCAGAACCGAAGTTATTTCTACAGCAAAGATCCCATTTTTGTAATTTGTTTTCTACTTTCTTCACCAATTCCCTAATAGCGTATAATTTAGTGTTTTGAGAGTCGGAGTGTCCAAATAGTCCGTCCTGTAGTTAGAGACCGATGAACAGACCGTAGGCAACGGAACGGCTATGACTATGTAATAAGTCTCATAACAATAGATCAAAATCACTTTGAACTTTGAAATAAATGCTTATTATTCATCTCGGGAAAAAATTTGTTTCTTGAGGACCGCCCATTGCTATTAGTTCATAAGGTCGTACATATCACAGGCCAGCGGTTACCAACAGGTGGGTCCAATCGTCTCAACCCGGCACGGCTACGAGGAAAGTTAACCGAAACTAAAATCGATCTACTTTCCACAGGATAACCTTACTTCATCCATAGTCCTTAAGGGCTTGATGTTGTTGCTAACATTTATTTGCAAGAATTAAATTAGAGATAAACTAGGTTTCCCTAAGATGATCCTCATGTCATCAATTTCTACTGGGAGAATGGGGTAGGTGACCAAGGTAGAATTTTAATGAAAAAACTATTGAATTATAGAAAGTATATTTATTTATTAACGTTGACATTAAAAAAGTTAAATATTTATCAGCAATTGTTTAGTAATTTGCGTTAAATAGAAACAGCGTCCTTTACTATGACGTTCACTAAGTTAGCACTATCTCACTCACACCACCTATTTCCGTCTGTCTACCTTCGCCGCTCTCATGAACTTCGTTGACGTCATAATCCCCTCCCAAGTCCTATATTATTTATTTACTTCAAAACAACATATAATTAACAATTTTTAAAAAATACGGGTATATTATTTTTGTACAAGCTATCACATATACCAAATTTAGAAATTGGTCACCTACCCCATTATTAAACTTTTATCTTGCATCATTGTCGTATACAGAAGGATATATAATGCTATCTGCATCCAATCAACGACAAAAATTTAATAGAATATTCTTCATGTCATTTATTAAGGTAATTTTGGTATCGACAATTTGTGTTTCATTACGTGTTGGTACTACCAACTTGGTAGTTTCGTTAGTTTAATCCAAAACTCTTTTTGTATGTCCATAATACTGTCAGTTTTGACATTTATTTATTTTAGAATTCACACAATTTCACCGACAACATGACGTCATCAATTCCCTTTTACCCCTTGGTTATTTGAATCACATGGTTAGAATTGATGACGTGAGGATCAACTTAGAGAAATCGAGTTTAAATATATTATAAGCAGAATTCCTAGTAGAAAGTTTTCGATCCCGTTTTGAAAAAGAAATATTTCTTATTGAAATGATAAAAAATGAAAATGCACGAGTTTAACCCTTTGGGTAGGTAGGAAGATTTGGTACAGTGTGAAGCAGACTTCATCATCTAGTGCTAGTGAAAACAATAGGCGATCGTACGGTAGCCAGTGAGCGCTGAGGAGAAGCGTCAGCAGTTCCCATGGTTACTGCGATGCGTTTTTGTCTTGTTTACGTCATAGATCGTTTATGCTACAGAAGGAAATGAACATCGGCAACGTTGCTATTATCTTGTTTTGTTTTTATTGCGGCATAATCTAGAGCACGCTGACTTGCTGCTGATTTACTTAATTTTATTAAGTGTTAAAATGTAACGGCTCTTTTGGTTTCACACCAAATATTATTATAATAAAAGAATACAATCTTTTTCATGAATTCTTTAGGATTTATTGTCTATTCTATATTACGAAATATATTCTTCCATGGTTCATTTTTCTTTGATGTGTTGTCTAATATATAGATTAGATAAAAAGTATTTAAACTTTGGGACGTTTTTTTTTCCAACAATGTCTCGGCCAAGTTTTTGTCAACATTTCAACAATGACCTGTTGTCAAGGCCAAACAGCTATTGTTTTCGTCGATTAGTGTTTGAGAAGAATTGAAGATGTTTTTTTGGATGTTGGTAACAAGTAAGAGAACAATGGAATGAAACTCACCAGTAGGGCAGTCGCACTCGTATGTGAGTTTGTCCAAAGGTCTGCATCGTCCTCCGTTCACGCAGGGACTCGGTTCGCAAGGGATGTATTCGTTTTCGCAGTTCTGACCGGTATACCCTGGGTTGCATATACACCTGAAACAAACAACATCCACATTAGTAACACACATTAACAAAATAATATTTCTCATAAAGTTAAGCGTTTATCCAATCGGTCCATTCCAGTACATTTCTTTCTTACTAAAGAGATTAAAAGCGATAGTGAACAGGAGGAACATGTTTCTAAGTCAAAGTAAACGTCAAATTTTAATTAATCTTATAATTGTATTTAAGAACAAAAATAAAGTGGTTGTATAGGAGTCAGTGAGTTTTTTTTTTATCTTCCATATTTATAGATTTATTTTCAGGTAAAAGTAAAACTAACCTAAAACAATAGACAGTAATGACAATGACAATTCAGAATCAGTCCGTAATTCGTTCCAATAAAAACATCCATAGTCCGCGCATGCGTAAATCACGGAACATGAACTGATACATGAACTAATCACAAACCGTCAGGAATATCTAGTTGGAACAAACCTTATATCTATCACTTTCGTAATTGTTTTAGAACTATTTCGAATTATCTATGACATTATAACGTTAACAAATATCTTCCCCTATTACTAATTGGATTCATCGAGTTTGATGTATTAATTTAATTACTAATTTGCTGATAGCATTCAACTAAAATTTGATTCCCATCGTCACCAATTGCCGTGTCTCTAGAAGAATACAACTAAAACTTTCAGAAAATTGTATGTACTTGAGGCCCTGTTCTATCTAGAAATGATATATTTTAGTGTATTTTATGTTGGTTTTACGTTGGTATTGAGTACAAGAATTTGAGAGAATGTCGGAATGTAATCGATCTAAATCTCAATTTGAGCTGTTAGTGTTATTGTTGCTATTTATCAAGACGCCTACGCAAAACACACATAACACAATCCTCTCATCAGCTCCACTCGCTTTCCTAAACGCGAAAAAATAATTGATTACGTGCGAGCGTTAGTCATTTGTCAGGCATAAATGGCGGACGGAATTCGAGCCGATTGTTGCTGTTTCCTTTCACTTGCTACAGGATCAACATTCTTATAATATCACATTCAAATCTCATTTCCAACTCCACGATTCTTATATTAATCCCAAAACACATCCAACATGAAATATGAATCATCTAAATGTTTATCAAATGCAACTCCATAAATACATCATTTAAACGAAGTAGATTTTGTAATACAATGGAGTTATGTGACCATAATCGAATTTCAGTATATAGGTTATAAAATTTAACAACTAACAATTATAGTTTCTCATTGCAATAATAAAAACTAAACATTAATTTGCAATAACATAGCTATTAGCAAATATCAGCACAAATCTGCCTTTGCCTAGAAATGATAATCATGTACAAATATTGCTAATTCCACCAATCTAGTTGAATTATTTTTGGAACTAAATAATATACTTAATTCTTTTTATGGAGTTAGAAGTACAAATATATAATAAAACACTTGATAAACTTAAGAAGAAGAGGTTTTTCTTTTAAATAATAAAATTAACAGATGTTCACCTAAATTATTAAGTTTCAAATACGAGTATTCGGAAGATGGATAAAGCAGAATAGAAAAAGAATGAATATAATCCGAAACGTATGCATTTAAGAGTCTGAATTAAATTTCTATTTTGATTTGTCCATCTTCCAAATACACTAGTATCTAGTATTAATACTATTATTATTGTTATTGTACAGCACCATACTTATTAAAGTTATTATTCTTATTATGAAATTAAAACTACACTAGCCCTCGTTGTTTTGTTTTGCGTTCGCTCATATGCTAAATATAAGAATTCAAATAAAATATTTTTTTTTAATTTTTATTTCCTGTTTTGGAATAACAGCATTAATGCGGTAATAATTAACGAAACCCAAATACTTATAACAACACCGAGCCATATATGGGTAAAAATGCTTATGAAAGTAATGGGCAATAAACAATGATATGTTTTTATTTGTAATATCTAAGATGATGAAACACGTATGCATTCTTGGCTGTATGTAGGAAATGTTGCTTGTAAATGTTTTGACATATGGAAATAGAATTCATGATGTAACGATTCACCGACAAATTGTTCGAGATGTTCTCTCCGTCTTGACAAACTCGAACAAATACTCGTCGGAATCGGAATCTTCAAACAAACTAGTTCTACTGCTTTACTTCTAAAACTCATACTTTAAAATTTATGAAGCCGGGAAATAACACATTAAAAGTATAGTTGTTTGAAGAGATATTTGAAAATGACTTATGTAGGGTTCACAACCTTTCAGGGAAGGTTGAGAAGATTAGTATCACGCATCATAAATTATCCCAACTTAGTTAGTATCCCTGGTGAATAAACAATTCAAATAAACGATAAACAAGTGAGTAACAAATAACATTAATATATAGAAATCTCGTTATAACGACAGAGAAAAGACCTTGATAGATATAGCCAAAGGTAGAAGAGTAAATTTATAAAGTGTTCTGGTTATAGTGACGTAGCGGAAATATGCTACCTAATCAAATAACTGTAACAGAGGAATCGATTGATTGACTTGTATATTAATTAGTTTTCTTCTGATTTATTAATTTAGCTTGCATTTAGAATTAATTAACCGGATCTACAGTTAAATTAGTGATTTGATTTTCATCTGTTTTTATCATGGCCAACTCTGGGAAAACTTATATTGAGCAATTTTTTATTAAAATTTTAATTCGAATTAATCTAAGTTACTTTTAATTTCCTTTAATTATGTTATAAAAAAATCAGTTCAAGAAATAATTGATTCTTAACAGTTGCTCTAATTCTTGGCTTACTGAAACCAGAGCACATTGTAATTGTAAATCTGGATTGTTCTCTGCTTACAAGATGTCAAAAAACAGAGCATTCATAATAATTGCTCTAATTCTAGACCTGCTGGAACAGGAGCACAATCCAAAGTAGATAAAGCAACTCTAAATTGTATTCTTAACAATGGCTCTAGTTCTAATCGTTCTGAAACTGGATTACAAATTAAAGTATATTTGGTTGTTCTGTATTGTGCATTATTAAGATATCATCTATAATTTTTGTTGAAATCAGAGCAAATCCTTGTAATAATAATATTACCGTATAGACTTAGTTACCAACTTACTTTTGTCTATGTAAACAAAAGTTTAATATCCTGAAACCGGTAAAAATAAGTACTGATTTGATGTATAAATGCGCGCGTATTTAGTAATTACAACAGGTATAAAGAGGTAATAATATTTCAATTGCAGCGGAGGTATAGTTTGGTTGAAACAATGATTGCACAGTGAGCTCTTGCTGTGCTGCATCGGTCAAGTGTGCAGTGCATTGTATTCATGAACACGTACTGGTAATTTAATAGTCGGTGGCCACTTTGACAGACCATATTTAGACGTCAACTGCTCAACAGCCATGCAACAATGCCAAAGTTCTATAAGGATTTTCACTAATTAAACTCAAATGGCTAAGTGTTGCAATTATCAATCCACTACTGTTCCTTCTGGAAATGTCGCAAGTTCATAAAAAAGATTAGGCAGTAACCCAGATTAGTTATACCCCTTGTTAACATCCTGAAATGTCAAACTAATTCCAGTTCCAATTCCTAAAAAGAATGAAGTATATTATTTTCTTCCAAAGGTAACTGCACTAGTTTGGTGGAATTAGCAATATTTGTACATGATTATCAGCATTACTAAATGATACAGAGGAAGATTTGTGGTGATATTTGACAACCTACAAGTAAAATACTTTGATTTCATGTGCAAAGTATTCATTCAAGTATGGTTATAATTCTGTATTATATTAAATTCGTATTACAATTACATAAATCTTCGTATGTATCATTTCAGAATACTATTAATTATGTATAAATATTGCTAATTCCACCAAACTATTGGAGTTATCTTTGGAACTAAATAATATACTTAATTATTTTTATAAAATGGAAGTGGAATTTGTTTGACATTTCAGGATGTTAAGAAGGGGTATAACTAATCTAGGTTCGTGTCTAATCCCTTTTATAAATCTGGGTTTTAAATTATAGTTGTATGAAAAGATATTTGAAACTGACATATAGAGGCTTGGGAAGCTTAGTAGTGAAGGCATCACTTGAGAAAAAATTATACAGAATTTACTTTACATAAATTTTGTTTCTTGCATGTATCTCTAAAGAAAAGTTTGAATAACTGTTTGTATTTCTCTAATTCCGTAACATTTTAATCTATATCCAATTTAAAAATTGAACTACATTTAAAATTGATTATTAGTACAATACTTTAACCTAGATTTAAAAGTATATAATCAGAAAACATCTTAAAACACAAATTTTGGATACGGACCAGGATATAAAAAAGTACCTGTCTAATGGACTCTTTACCGGAAGTTCCATAAAACTTTATATTAAAATGATTTTGAAATATTTGTGACAAGAACTACATCCTCGGTTGTAGCGACGAGCCTGCCAAGGTCCTTCCGTCGTTCCATCTTTTGGCTTGTAAAAACAGTAATAATCCCACAATGGCTTATTCAATTGTTCCCACAATAAAGGAAGTACAAAGCAGCTACTTCCGGCGCGGAGTCTCACACTCAGTGAAGGTCACGTGGCCACCTGTTGGTGACCGCTGGTCGGTCCGCCCGGGGTCAAAGGTCGCCAGGCCCAAACCACCACAACAAAACAACCTCCACAGATGAGAATGCAAGGGTTTTGTTTGTTTTGGAGATCAACTCATTAATTCACTACAATCAAATTTTGTTGGTGATTCGGTTTTAATTGCGATTTAATATACGGTTGTACACTACATATTTTTAATTAAAATCAAACCTTGTATGATCTAAATAATATTCTAGTTATTTCACAGTGACCAGCAATACACTTGTGTATTTCAACATACATTCAGACGTATCTCTTTCTATAGTAAGGTTTGTTTTCATGAGGTTATCCTCACGTCATCAATCGTAATCCGCTAATTCAAATCTCGTCAAATTCTCAGTATTAGCAAATATAATAATGGATGAAATGAACGAAAAAATTGTGTCTTAAACTAACCAAACTACCAACGTACAATGAAGAACTAATTGTCAATGCCAAAATCATCTTGAGTGACATGAATGACATATTCATTTTTTTTTTTAATATTTCAGAATATCCGTTACCGCAGTTATACTACTGTTTTCATTTTTGTTATTGGTTTTGGACTTTGCAAAAGACAAGACTTCATTAACTAATTGAGACACTGATTTTACACAGTAAAGTTATTTAGAAGTACATGACGATTAAACATTTAATAATGTAGAATTAAACTTCACTGGGATTTGAACCCAGGGCCTTCAATACACGAAAAGAGAGTATACTTGTAAAATGAGGCAAAAAGACAAAAGAAATATTCATGCACTGGATTCAAATCCCAGCTCGAAAATTGAATTCTTCACTATTAAGACTTGACTAATTTTAGCCAATCTTTTCATGATCATCTAGAAGAAGTCTACAAAGTCTAGAGATCTACACGCAACACTAGTTAGACGCAGATAGAATATATATACCCCTGCATAATATCGTTGACAAAAATTAAATAGAAACAATAGTGTAACCGCGGTAACAGATATTTTCAAATATTTAAAAAAATTGAATGTCATCACGTAATTTATTCTGAATTCTTTTCATATATTTCATCCGTTATTATATTTGTATATAATACTGTCAGTTTTGACATTTATTTATGTCATCAATTCTCCTTCCCCCAATGATTTGAATCACATGGTAACATGCGGGACATAGACTGTATATTTTATACAAGTTGGTTAAACTTTTGTATATTCCTTTTAGATTATATCTGAGTAATTTTAAAATTTTTTACGTAGTTACGGTGTAAAATATGATGTGACTGGTTAATCTAAGTCAACATCTCGACTTCCTAGAAGGCATTTGTTGCAATTCTAGTTTTCTAGTAATTCATAAGGATCTAGATGTAGAGGACAGGTTGTCCGCTTGCTGGTGCGGTACCATAGTGTCCGCTCTGCTGGGATGGTGTTCTCGTGACGTCAGGAGTGACCTGACGAGCCTTGAAGCCAGTTCCATTTTTGAAGAATCTCGGATTCGCTGTAATCGGACAACGACATCAGCGGCTGGGCATTACGATGCGTTGTTGTTTTTATTTATGCTTTGTTTCTACCTGGTTTCTCCGCTACCACATTACTTTAATTGTCGTAAAGTTATTTTCACTACTTTTTACAAGCACCAAAACATGAAAAACAAAAGTACCTAGTTGCCTAATACGAATGAAAGTAATTATTGTTGGTGTCATACACGGTTTTTGTAGTACTCAAATGTAACAATGTACGGTTAAAAACTTACTAGCGATGTATAGTTCAAGTTTCTTTTTTTAATTCGTAACAAATAGGTAAATATCAATACCTAAATTATAAAAATATATATAATAGCTATTAATATACCTAGGATTGTTAAATAAAATGAAGATTTTAATAGATCTAAAGCCTGATATGACTTATAACATCCGTGGTTTGTTCACTAGTTTACTGGTTTCAGAAACTGAAGATTTTATTAATAATTGTATATAACTTATTAAGAGTTGTAATATGCATATTACACACGAAGTGTAAAAGTTATAAAAGAGCGGCGAGTTTTTCATTTCACAAGTGCGCAATTACATTACAACTCGAATTATGTACTATAGTTTTTCAACGACTACTATTTGATTGTTTTTCGATCACACAATACATCGAAAGAATTGACACATCACTAGTAAATAGTGTCAACTACAAAATATAAGAACTCATCGCAAATATATGTGATATAATTTTACAGATTTCATCTCCCAAGCACTCTCGCTAACGAGGAGAGTGCACCACAGCTAGAGAACTCAGCAGGTGATGTCTGATAATGTGTAATTAGGGAAGACATTGAAGCTTGTTTTACTTTTATTTTTAAAACTTTATTTCCTTTTTCAATAGCATTGCTCATGTATATATTCTGTAATTGCATGTCAGGGTTACCAATTCCCATAGGCTTACAGTAAAACTAAACTCCCTAGAAGTCAAAACAACTTTTTACTGGAGAAAATCCAGGCGGTCATATAAACAATCACTTATTTTAACATTATCCATTATTGGGTGTATTCATTTACATTAGAACAGTATTGTTTTGAAATAAATACAACATTCTGAGCTTAATTAACACCCTGTATACAGTATAAAGCGTTTCCCACTTTTAGCTGGTGTGAAGAGTGCACCACATTCACCACTTTTTTATATAAGAAATAAAAACTAAACCTCGCACAATGTATTGTTTTAATTTGAATATTTGTTTATACAGTTATAAGAAAAAGCTCTGGCTATAGCGTGCAGGTGATTAGCAGCAGAAATTCGGGCGAAGCGACCACGCTGCCCCAGGCAACCCAAGTCTACGGTTTTTGTTGTGTGATTTGTTCTCAGGAGGCGGAATGATAATTTGTACATTTTTTCGATGGATTTAAAATTCAAATCAAAGAATGTGAAGACTCAGAAATGAATGTGTAGAATTTTTCATGAATAAAGAATTCATAATAAGATTTTATTGGTAATAATAAAACAAAAATAATTCCTACTTTATATGCAAGATTACAATCTTTATTTACATACTTAAAAGAAAATTTTAAGATGTTTGCATAATTAAATGATTACTTAAATATTTAAAACGGTAATTTTGTTTTCAAAAATTTAATTAGCAAAAGAACAATTAAAAATATTCTTTTATTACCAAATTTTTCGCAAAAAAAACTGAATGGTAAATTGTAAAAGTTAATTTCTTTGGTTAATAAACAGTTCAAATAATCAATAGATTACAAGCGAGTAACAAATTAATGTTAAATAAAGCACATAAAAAAAATTCAGTTCGCGCTAAATATATTTAAGAACCAATTTATTTTCTGTGTTATATGATTAACATAATAACGGATTATGTGTATTTGGTTATTTATTTTTATGTGGGAAATATAAATGATCTAATATAAATTTAAATAGTTAAAAAATGTAGTCATTTATTTTAGATGTCTAAATCTGGAGCACATTAAATTACGAAATATTTTTTTGTTGCTACAATTTCCTGAAATATCTTAACTGGTTATTTATGAATTTAATTTTGAGTTATGCAAAAATTGAACCAATTTTATTTGAGTTATAAATTATTTTTTAATATAGTTATTAAAATGACTAATAAATATATTTATGTATAACTTCCGGTTGATATAATATTACGTGATATCACAATTTAATACCCATTGCTGGGTGTGGCAAATGATTTCCTCATTGAGCATAAATAATAAAGTATAACAAAATAAAGTGTTGAAGGTATTGATATCGGTAGGTTACTACTGTACCACGTCCGCTAAGATTCTGTGCTCTGGTTCCCACAGCCTTGCACCAGTGCCGTCCCGAGGGATTTTTTCTGGGGCCGAAACCTTGCAATACTATATACAACCCATAATATATGAAAAAACATTATTATACCTTTTATGCGTATGTTAAACTAATAATAGTTTGAAATTAAAATAAATGTAAAAACAATTTTTATGTGTTTTTCAAAGAAAAATATAATGGTACGCCACTGTGTGAAACAATAAAATAAAATAATACGCAATAATACTTTTAATTACAGTACTCGCCTACGGTAAAAAATATATGAGTTCAATTATTTTCAATTAATCTTAAAGTAAGAAATGTTCTGCCTACATATTTATAGTACACTCTCTATACCAGCTAAACTCCTCTATAATCATCATATCTAGATGGGACAGGGCCTTAAGTTTCTAAATGTACTTGTTTTATTTACAAGTAAATAACAAGTGCAGAAAGTTGCCTATTTCTTCAAGGGGTGAAAGCTTTTGCACGAGTGCTGGAATCACATACTTTTTACTATATACTATACTTTTTCTACGACCACACTGCTAAACGTTATAGAACAAAAATACATGCATGAAAGTTATTTGACATAAAATACAATATGGCGCTGATAACCTCACAAAGAGTACCTTCACGCATGCGCAGTGTTGGCAATTACTGTGAGAAATGATATTTCCTACACTGCACATGCGCAATGTTAGCAAATACTGTGAGAAATGATTTCTCACACTTTAATCCACGATTGTGAGTAATATGCAACTTTCAGGCTTAATACAGTGTGAGAAAAGTGCCGCTTTCCATAGTGGTTGTAGAAAAATATTATTTTACAATTTAAGGAAGGTAACTGCTTTACCGCTTCAAGGAGGTGAAAGGTTCGTCAGTTATTTTCTTTAATAACTAAAAACTATTTTACCTTATATTGTAAAATTATATTACAGTAAAAGGCGTACATTAGCTGATATGGAGAAAGCACTACAAGGAAAATTTTATGTGGGAAATCTTTATCTAAATTGTTATGATTAAGTATTTATTTTATGACAAAGATAATTAAATAATTTGTAACAGATATAAAATATAATTGTAGCATTTTACGATGTAACTGTATATCTACAATAACAAACATAATTTTAATTCTTTGAGAATTGTAGCGTTTCCCGACATTTTGTATGTGGTCTGTTGTATGTGTACGCTATTTCTAGATAAGTATTAATAAATATTAACAGATATGACCCCCACGTTTAATAGTCAGATAAGTACCATTAAAGAACTTTAATTAATCATTAGTTTCTTCTAAGTTGAGCGGAACATTCTGAAGGAATTTTACCTATTTTAATAATTTTGTTTATTGCAATTCTTGCTTTGTGATGTCGGAACGGATAACACTTATTATACAACTACAATTCATTCTAATTATGAATCTGATGTAGGTTAGGAATCAGCCCCAGAATATGTAGCTTTGGTTCGTACTCGTTAAGAAAAATTTTCTACTATTAATTTTATACCTATTTTTTTAAGCGCAATCTGTTCTTTAACGTCTACTTTGCCTATGATTATACATCAGACTATCTTCATTTTACCAGCTATTATGTAATATTCATTTCATTACCATATGGCTAAAAAAGAACACAAAGTTTAACAAAATCTTTCACTTTTTGAATGAAGAATGGGTATAAGTTACACAATCATTTGTCTATGTAATTTACGGGTCAGTAAAAAAATTAAAATTCACATTTCCAATTAAAAATTAATATCTTTCTACATCTTTAAGTTATTTCCAATCACAGTTAAACATGAAAAGTTACAATTTTTTAAGTTTTCTCTTTAAAATTTTAATATACAGCCAAAATAATCCCAAAGTACCCATTTTTGGGTCCAAAATTTTGGTTTTTGAAAATAGTCCATATTGATAGACGGCGATGCGCTGATTACAAAATTTCAAACAGAATTTAATTATCTCTTTTCGTTCCTGAGATATTTGCTCTCAAAGTTACACCTCAAAAATGGGTGTTTTTTGCATGTATCTTAAAAATAGGTAGAGACACAATCTCAACGATAATACCAGTCGATTCTACGGGCAAAGTTACATAAAGAAATGTTTTCTTCGAATATACGTTCTTTGGAACGATTTGGTGAAAAATGAGAAAAACGAAAAAACTGAAATTTCAGTTTTCCGCTCGGGATCTTTTTTTCTCCAAAATTTATCATTTTCTAGACTTAAGTAAATATCGATATGCTGATTCCAAATTTTCAAACCGAATTTAATTATCTCCTACCGTTCTCGAGATATTTGCGTTCAAAGTTATACCTGAAAAAAGAGGTTTTTCAGGAATAGCCCTGAAATGGGTCGAGATACGATCTCAACGACTTCACCAATCGATTCTACGGGCAAAATTATATAAGTGTACCAATTTTCAGATTTTTATTCCAATAGATACAAGTTTTAGAAAGGAAAAACGGAAAATGGCCAAAATCGAAAAAAATCGTAAGGGGTTCATCAGGCATTTTTTCGATTTTCGTTTTTTCCCTCTAAAAATTGTATCCGCTGGAATAAAAATCTGAAAATTGGTACACTTATGTAATATTGCCTGTAGAATCGATTGGTGAAGTCCTCGATGACGTAGGGTGACCCCTTCAGGGGTATATCCTGAAAAAACCGTTTTTCAGAGGTTTAACTTTGAACGTGTATATCTCGAGAACGGTAAGAGATAATTGAATTCGGTTTGAAAATTTGGAATCAGCGCATCGATATTTACTTAAGTCCAGAATATAAATAATTTTGGAGAAAGAAAGTTTCCGAGTGAAAAACTGAAATTCCTGTTTTTTCGTTTTTCTCATTTTTCGCCAAATCGTTCCAAAGAACGTATATGCGGAGAAAACATTTCTTTATGTAACTTTGCCTGTAGAATCGACTGGTGTAATCGTTGAGATTGTATCCCTACTCATTTTAGAGATATATTCAAAAAATACACTTTTTTGAGGTGCAACTTCAAGAGCAGAAATCTCAGGAACGAAAAGAGATAATTAAATTCTGCTTGAAAAATTGTAATCAACGCAACGACATCTATCAATTTGGACTATTTTCAAATACCAAAATTTTGGACCTGAAAATAGGTATTTTGGATTATTTCGGCTGTATATGAAAAATTTTAGAGTGAAAACTTAAAAAATTGTAACTTTTCATGTTTAATTGTGAATGGAAATAACTTACAGATAGTGCATAAGCATATAAATATATTTTTTTATGGTATGACAATTGAAAGTTCCCGTTACAATTACGTTCCCATGGTAACGTAAACAAGTGTGTGTGTGTCCGGGTACGAACCACGGCCTTGCCATCGGCACCTGCATAGGCGTAAAACAGTGAAAGATCTAATGAAAAAACATGTACAAGATAATTGTTATTGTCTGCAAGCTTCTGCATTCGTTACTCACTAACTAGCTGCGTGTACGAAACACGCAATCATGGGAAATCTAATATTTATTTACTCCTACTATGCAACACATTGTCGTAAAATTATTTTATCCAACTAGTAGTAGTTGAGTAACACAACAATACAACGTAGTATAACAATGTGACTAACTCGCTGTTACAATACAATTATTTTTTATTAATTGTTATTGTACAATTAAAATTCCAATCACAGTTAAATCTTTAAAAAGTAATAATTTTTAAAGTTTATATTGATAGATATCGCTGCTCTAATTCCAAATTTGCAAAGATAATTTGATTATCTCTTTTCGCTCCTGAGAAGAAACCGTGTTTAGGAAATAAAAAGTTCCTCAATACAGCCAAAACTAAATTATTTAGCGCGTCACTTCTCTAGTTGATGACCGAACAAAAGGCTTAATCCGGCCCTGCCTAGAAGATACACTGAAATTTAGGTTTTTCAGTTTCTTATTTTTCAACGAATCGTTCCAAAGAACTTAACATATATAGGTAGAAATAAATTTATTTATGTAACTTTCCCTATAGATGCGATTAGTCAAATCGGAAAGATTGTATCTGTACTAAATATTGGAATATCCTCTAAAAACACACTTTTTTGGGATGCCACTTTTAAGACAAATATCTCACGAACAGAAAGAGATACACTTTAAAAATATGAAATCAATGCTTCAAGATTTATTCTCCCGTACAAAGAATTATTATTGATTTTTGTACTAAAAGCTTCATTTTTTAATTTAGAAAGTCATACTTCAGTAAAAACTGAATATTTTTTATTAGACCATTCGTGTTATCGCATATACAAGTAAAAAGGCCGTAAAAAATTAAAAGCCTGTTTTTATTTTTTTTGCGCAAATAGATGTAGTTTTTTCTTGCGAACATTTTAGTGTAAAATTCTAATTTTCGCAAAGACTCGAGCCGGTAATATTAATCAGCCAATATTATTCATTTTATTCAAAGCGATCAAATGATTTCACTTTTGCAGTTATTGTTATGCTTATTGAACTTGTATTAATAAATAATTAATATGACAATAAAATTTTTGAGAATTTACTGTCGTATAAAATAAATTAAACAATTTATACGAGCAATAAATATGTAAGATTTATGTTTGGAAAACATTGAATGTGATGCAATTAATATTTGAGATATCCATGTAGCTGTCGGTGTGACTCTTACTTTCATAAGAAAAGCACTCGGGTAATAATTGCTTATCATCGTCATCGTGGCCCATCGTCCCGCGGCCATTTCAGCGAGCCTCACTTATCCGGCCCACGCACACTAGACCTCGCGTGTTCACTCTGACATTTGCCCACAGCCAGAGCTGATGACTGATGATTGAGAACGATGCTGAGCAAATATCCGCACATCAACCAAATCATCCACAACAGCGAACTGGACATCGAGTATGGTTGTATGAAGAGATATTTGATACTGATGACGGGTAGACGGGTTTACAATAGGTTATAGAGGGTTGGGAAGTTTAGTGGTTAGGTGTCTTAAATTACTCCAACTTTAAGGGAAATTAATGGTCTGTATAAAACAAATTCATACTGAATTTACTTTGCTTAAATTTTGTGAAAACTTCAGAATTGTAAAAAACTAAGATTTTTTGATTTTTTTAAAAGGTATAATTTAATTTCAAAAACGTGTTTCACCAAACTATATTGTACAACAAGCATGAAGTAGACATTCCAAACGAGTTATACATTATACTTCTTCTATGACTACGATATTATTTCCTAATTCATTTATATTTCAATAAGAAATATGTCTTCATTTCACTACTTCCTAGCAACTAACTACAAAACAAAAATTAAACAATAAACAATACGATTTTTGACAGAACTGTGAAATATGAATTTATAACTTAACGTTGTCAATGGTTACCAGCAAATATATTATTAGTCGTAGAAAAAATTAGACATTACCCACAAGCCTTTTTCTCCAATTTTCGTAAATCTGGAATGTTAAATAACAATTACAGAACAAGTGATTTAAATCAATGATTTAAAAAAAAAAACACTTTATTTAAATTTGATTTAAATCACTGATTTAAATCAATGTAACCGGAGAAAACTGAAAATATGTATGGTGACTTTGTTATCGTTTTATAAATTCTTGTTTTATTAATTCATAAACATAGTTATTATTTGATTGTCGTCAGTATTTCATTTATAATCCGGAATTCAGGAAAATATGTATTTTATATAATTCGAGATGCGCTGATTCCAAATTTATAAATTGATTTTTATATTAGTTCTCGAAATATTTGCGTTTAAAATTATATTCAAAAATACCCCTTGTTGACTCTAGTCCAAAACTGGGCCAAAATCCAACTTCCACATTCGATTGTACTTAAAATTTGTACATAAGTAAAGGAATTTTCGTAAATTTATTCGATTCTACAGATATTTTTACATATAAAATGTTATAATATTATAATAATAATCACATTTAAAAGATTGTTTTGTTTTTTAAACAAAGTAATATTTAAATAAATTATGTATCACAAAAAATAGTGTATTAGTAATATTTTAAATATGCATGTATAGCAATATGAATCGTTAACGAAGTTGGTTCCATGAAGGTTGATTCCGAGAAGAGTGTAGCAGCAGATCAGCTCGAGGTTTTGTAATATTATTTATAGCCCCGTTTGACATAATACGCGAGAATAGAGCGGCTGTCGAGCTAAATGATAATTTATTCAACCACAGATGAAGGCGGGAGACGGAATTCGTTTGTGCAAATGTATAGCCCGAATACTCATTATGCATAGTTTAAAAACTGTTCCTTCAAGGCAACAACACAAAATATGACATTTATTTGCATCTTTAAAAATGTTAATCACGAATAATTAATAGTGTTTACTCTTTACCTTCTCTTTCAGACGAACATCCAAAATAAATATATAAAATCTTTAATATAAATAGATCCTACATCTGCTTTATTTCAGATACTGATCCTTATTTATTTTTAGTTACTGGGTATTACCATTGAGTAAGTACTCACTGGTATTACTTTATCTAGCAAGAAGATATATTTATGCGCAAAATAGACGATGAAGATTCGAAACCTGATTTTCAAAATCACTGCCATGAGATTACGAATCTTATACTGTATCTATGAAAAAAAGTTTTCCAAATTGAGGGCACAAAATGTCCGGTCAAAGAAATAAAATTTTAAAAACGCAACACTGATGACGTTGGCAATTAAAGAATATACCAGAATCCCTCGAGTTGCTTCGTACAGGTGCAATGTTAGTCTATATAGTTTAATTGGATTCGCATTTATGCAACTAGTGTGTAAAGTAGGTGTTTTTTTTTGTTGGGTGTTGTTTAATTTAGTTGTATACAACATTTTTCTCACAACCGAAATATTAATAAAAATTAATTTCAAAATCAACCAGTGCTACTTTTCTAGCACTAGTGCGTGAAAAGTAACTCTTTACAAACTCAAAGGAGAACATAAAGTATGTACTTTATGTCCGGTTGTATGAAAACACCCTCACTTACTTTAGACCGTTATATCGAGGTTCTACTGCACAGGAAAAAGCAAATTGGAAGCACCATTTTTCTAGGAAGTTGTATATTGTATATAGAAAAATTGCTAAAAATGAAGTACCTATGTAGTATTTTTAATAAGGTAACTAACTATGTATAGATATTTTGTTAAAAAGTGAAAATTCCTTAAATATTCCATTTTTCGTACTTTTTTAAATAACTCTATATAAAAGCGTCCCTATTATAACAGTTATATACAGGCTTGAATAAAAATCTTTTTTTTTTTTTAAATGAAAATAAAATCATATCTTTTTATATGTCTATTTCTTTTGTTGATTTTTTTAAGAACCTTTAATATCCTCATATGCTTTTTTCGCAAACATTACTATATTTGAAATGACTTTAAAAAAAAAACAATGTGATTTAAATCAATGTAATCCTGCTTATGTGTAAAGGTTTTCCGGATTAAGAACTCTGCCTGCTTTTGACTAATAGTTTATTATTCAGTCAATTTTGGAAGGTATTATATCCACAACGACCGGTTTCGACCCCACATGTGTTTTCTTTTTCCACTCAAACCTAATTTGCGCTAAACTATTGTTTTGTAGTTTTATGACGGTGAGTGTATGTAGTGTGCGCTGAGTGCATGTGCAGTTTGAGTGCACGCAGCCGGTGCAGAAGGAGTGGAATGAGATCAGAGGCGGCGGCGGGGGTGCCCGGAGGCGGTGCACTCGCTGTGGGAACCGGCGCGGCACGAACCAACCATAACCTACTTGGATTCCACACCGCACCAATTACACCCCACAACCAAACACTTTACCTTCAGTGGCTTAAAATTAATAATATTCAATAATTGATTCTGTCAAACGATTCAATTTCTACTTAAAACAGAGAACATAAGTCCAATTTTTCATTTGGCGTGGTTTTTCCTTTCAGTTACAATTTTAAACTTAAAAAGATTCAATAATTTTTTCTGTCAAACAGTTCAGTTTCTGTTTCAAGATCGACCGAACTGCAGGATATTTTTTAATTTTGTTAAGTTTTTCGTCTCAATAACAACATTAAAATTAAAAGATTCTAAATATTTGAATTTATTGGATTATTGTTCAATTTAATATCATGTCTTCGAAAAGCAGGATAGAATGCAATAGTATTTTTTTTATTTGGTTCATTTTGATTCTTCTTTGTGATATATTTGTTTTTCCATTTTCGTTAAAGTTTAGAATTTTAAAATAAAAAGGTCTATATTTAAATCTTTAAGGCAATTCAGCTTCTACTTGTACTAAATTATGTTTTACTTAAAAATCATATGAAGTAATAATATTATCCAATCAATCCATTGATCTACATTTGTAATCGGGGTGAGAATTCCTTCTATTTCCAGACAATTTTATTTCCATTTTAATGGTGTGAGTTGAAAGTTACAGCATATATGACTTTCGATCTTTCGAACCACTCGTCATACCAGTATTTAAATGTGGTTAAATATTAATAAAAGGGGTTCTGTTCTTTTATAATACATAAAGAGACATTACAAACTACAAGTAATAAAAAATAGAGCAATTCATACCAAATCTATGCATGACAAATTTATTTGAAATAAAAATTTAAGAATATTTCAAAAGGGTTTAAAAATGAAAAAGGAAGTAAATCAAAATTTCAATAACAAATGAATTTTTAAAACTCAAGTAAAAAAAATAATATATTTTGTTTTCAAAATATTATTAAATGATTGTTTTTACTACTAAATAATTAATTGTACTAATTTCAAAACTATTTTAAGCAGCAAAATTAATCTTCAAAAATGTTTAACTTGTTATATTTGCGATAGTACAATTAAGTTTCAAGTTTCCTAATCGAATTCCTTTTTTGTTATCTGCAGTCCAGCCTTTCACAATTTCGTATATGATCAATTAAAATGCTAGAAGAGAAACTTATACTAGAGCAAAAATTCACACAAAACCAGCGGACGATTCCGTAGAAAGTGGCGTTTTTTGGCCTGGTCGCGGTAGGAAGACGTTTGATTTTTTACAAGTGTAATTTGGACGCTGGTAGCTCATTCGTGACTTCGGTATTTATCGCGGCTGGATTTCGTAAACGATAAACGAAGGATGGGCATTACAAATAGAAAAACACAATATATAACTTGTAAAAGCGTAAATTCATTAACAATCATTTTTATAAATTAAAACATAAATGAATGATTAATTTATTTGAACTATGTTTCAAATATTTAAATTTAAATAAAGTTAGACAGGTGGAATCTGTATTGATGTTGGAAAGTGTTACGAAGAAATTCTAATCCTCTAATTCTAAAAGTTTTGTAAGTTAAACTTTGTAATGAGATAATCCGGGATTAAGTGATTCTTAAGTGTCAATCTTAACTGTACATCGAGTTAAATATTTTCCTAAGAATTTCATTTCTTAAGACACCTGTACAGAAAATAATAGAAGAGTAGTTTCAAAAACGTTTATTTGTAACTAACTTGTAAAATGTCGTTTATTTGAACTGTTTATTCACCACGGAAACTAAACTGTAAAACAGAGAGCCAGGCAGTCTGTAACTTGTAAAAGTTAAACCAGTTAGTAGTTGCAGTGTGTAGAATATTGAAAGTTGTAATTGGTTCTGTCAAAAAAAAATTTGTCACAACATTTCTAATTAACAGGTTTTAATTATAATTTCAATTTTATTTACAAGTAAAAAATAAATAAACTATTGTATAATATATGCAAGGTAACAGTTTTTTTCTACGATTCTCTACATTACGGGAAAAATAGTAAATAAATTCTCAGAGTTGTTTTTTACCACTTAGATGCTTTTTACCACAGTCATAGATTATCCTAATATCTTGAAAAATTGACCCCCTCTATTTTTCAGCAAGAAGTATGTTATCCTATTATTTCAACCCTCTACATTAAAGGAAAAATAGAGAAAAAAATCCCAGAGCCGTAGTTTTTTACCTATACACTTTTTAAGACAGTCAGATTATCCTAATATTTTAAAAAATTGACTCCGTCTACAATTTTTAAGATATTTGTTTGTTGTATGTTTGTTATTGATTCGGATACATAGTATATTGTAAACACATCTTCATTTCCGACGGTAACCATAAACAACGTTAAGGTATAAATTCATATCTTACAGTTTTGTCAAAAATCTTAATGTTTCATTTTTGTTTTGTAGCTAGTTGCTAGGAAGTGGTGAAATGAATACATCTTTATTATTAAAATATAAATGAATTAGGAAACAATATCAAAGTCGTAGAAAAAGAATAGTGTTTGGAATGTCCATTTTATACCCGTATGAAATGAGTACTATTCCATGCTTGTTGTACCAACAATACTATACTGCTTCAAGTTGTCAGCAGTAAAAAATGTTTTACCTTACTAATGTAAAATACTACAGATATTTATATATGCCAAGATATATTGCTGTTGATATATCAAATACTAAACGTAAAAAATATATGCATTATTTTATAATATGTTCGTTCAAGTAACTATATTCACTTGATACTGTTATTGTGTCTAATATTTTGATGTCCAAATTAATGAAGGTATAAAAAATGTAAAACTCAATTTTAAAACCCTGCAAAGTATGATTTATAGAACAGTAGTTTACTGTACTTAACAAAATAAAATAACAATTTGTAACAGCTTTTATTGACTTACTTGTAAGAGCCATGTGTGTTGTGGCACTTGCCGTACTTGCAAGGATTCTGCGCGCACTCCTGAATGTCGTCCTTGCAGGCAGGCCCGGTGAACCCGGGGGCACACCGGCACTCGTAGCTGTCCCCGCGGGACACACACTGGGCCCCATTGCGACACGGGCCCGACGCGCAGTGGTCTTGCAATTCACATCGTTCGCCTGGATAGATGCAACAAAAATATGTCAATCACTAGTTAGTAGACATTTTCGTACTGGTGTGGAGAGAGCACCTCATGAAGTACTTCTTGTGGAAAATTGTAAAGAATTTGACTTGGCAAAACCAAACTAAATATTATGGCATTTTTTTCATAAGAAATATAACGAGAGCCATGAATTTTAATAAAAAAATCTTTATTTTACTAATTTCAGTTAATAATAATAATTCCATTATTTCACTCGAAATCAAAATGGAAATTATGCATGTAATAGAAACATTAACTTCTACAAAAATATTTCTTATTCCCTTTCCAAATATTAATTAGCACAATTGCATTTATTACATTTACACTGACTTAAATTTGTCAATTCAAAAAACTCGAATAAGAAATGTAGATTTATCGTTTATCTGTTTATAATTAACATTTTGTTATATTAACTTTGAAACGCACAAAATTAAGAAGTCCTTGGTATTGTCTTTTTTGTTTATTTTATAAATGTCAACAAAATGTCAAAAATACATAATCAAACACATTTTCATACTTATTCAAACGGAAGTAGAAAAAATATTGTATAAAACACATAAGTAAACTAAGTAATTATTTAATTTTTGTGCTTACAAAACTCGCTTACGACTCGTTTTGTTATTTTCGCATGCGTTTGTTTCCTTACTTATTAAATAAATAGCTATTAAATCACGATAGCGAACCTGTAGTGATTTAAAAATCATTTTTGCCCAGAATTGTCGTTACTTCACAGGAATTATGAGTATATTTTACCGATTAAATTTATAGCTCGAATTATATTTGCTTAATTATTTCAGAAATGACAACAGTCAAACATAAAATTTTACATATCAACAAAATATAACCATGACGATGCTACTATGTTTTTATAAAAATTTTCCCCTAAAAAACTGCCTACTTCCATCAAATGAAGCATTTAGATTCAATCAAAATTGCTATTGTAATAAAATTGAGGTTATGAATTTATGAAATGTACTTGCATATAATGAGACTATATGTAAGCCAACTTTGTTGATACATATTTGTTTCTTTGTAATAAAATGTTGCGTTGTTAACCGGTTATGTATGCCCTTTAGGCCATGACCTCTCCGGTGTCAACAAACCAAGTAAAAATGTAATCATGTGACATCCGAAAAACCATGCGGCTATTCTATAAATTATATTCTATCGGCTTAACTTAACGATTCCCATAAAACTGGACACAAAATATCCACTTTCAAAATCTTTCTGGTTATTAATTTTAACATAGAAATATTATACGGAACGATATGGACTCGGAATTTTATAGTTTTGGTGTTAGCATTCCCAAATAATTGTAGGAGATATAAATAATAAATTCATGATTTTATTGCCAAGTTCTCACAATCCTAACTTCGGCCATTTGTACAAAAAAATATTAAAATTGGAAATTAAACGTTTTGTTGTGCTATACTTGCAGCTCTAAATTTTATTTTTTATACCAAATAATATCAATAAATAAAATAAAAATAATAGAAAATTTAAGTTAAATCAGCTTTTGTTTTTTATTTATATATTTTTGTTTGGTATTATATGAAAAATCTAGACAAATAATGTCAAGAACATAAAATTTGATAGGTCGATTGTCTCTGGTTGTTTTCTATTAATAGTTATTAAAAATACATAGTGTTTGGTAACATACGAAAGTTCTTGACAAATGCTGGTTTCACATAAGAATTTCAAATTTGATGGGTCGATCGGCTTTTACATTTTTATTAAGAGATGTCAGAAATATATGTATCTTGTTTGGTACATTGCACAAAAATTTATAATTCAATAAGACTATCGGCTTTTGTTTTTATTAATAGTTATTAGAAATATATCGTGTTTGCTATTATATGAAAAATACCGACAAATGCTGATTTATACAAGACCTTAAAATTGAACAGGACGATAGGTTTTTGATTTTTGTTGTCAAAAAAGTATCGTGTTTGGTATCATATAAAAGTTCCTGATATGAGTAAGTGCAAAAATGTATTAAGAATCGTTATATGTTTAAGTACGGTTTCATAGCTATTTGTAATTTTATGTATGCAAGTACCTATATTAATACCGAATAATGTATGCTTTCATATTAAGACTGAATAATATCAATGACTATTACTAATTCACTGACACCGAAGTCCTAGGGCCTATACGACTGCTACCATATTTCTAATTTAATTAGAATTAACATATAATATTTTAAATTTATTTATGAGCGTCCATTTCGTAATTTTATTGATCTGATAAAAACACTGATTCTATCTTCAAAATTGAAACAATACCCTGAATTTTATTATAAGGAACGATTTAAAATGTTAACCTCCGAAAGTGATGCTTCTGATTTTATTTCTTTTTATGAATGAATAATATTTGATTTCTGCTAATTAAAATTGTATAAAACTATGAAAAACACCGCCAATGTAAATAAGACTTTTGTATTCGCTCCTCGTAGTAAAATCACACAGTATTTGATGAACTCCAATGTAACTCACCCGTGTAGCCTAGGGCGCAGCTGCAGGTGTAGCTCTCGAGGGTGTTGAGCGTGCAGGTGCCGCCGTTGCGGCAGGGCTTGTCGTCGCAGGAGTTGGCGATGGGGATCTCGCACAGCGACGCGGAGTAGCCCAGCGGGCACGCGCACGTGAAGGACGGCGACGCGCCGGGCGCCACCCGCACGTGGCACGAGCCCCCGTTCTGGCAGCGCGGGCCCTGCCCCGTGTGGCACGGGTTCAGGTGCTGGCAGTACTCCCCCACGTACATCGACGTACAGCTACAAACAACACACATCAATTAGTCAATCATTGAAACACAGCACAGTCTTATAATCTAGATGAGACAGGGCTTCAAGTACCGTAAGGTATATTTAGTGGTATAGATTGGCCAGCCTAAAGCTAAAGCTTGTAGTAGGTTTCGAACAACTCGGACGAAACCGCATTTTTATTTGGATAAAAGCGACGATGGGATTTGAATCCCAGATGTCACGCGTTAAACAAGTGAAGTACTATTATCCGTGTTATACCATTGATTAATTAAAACATAATGCAATACATCGACGTACAGGTGCAAACAACACACATGTCTTACTTATTGTCAACAGAAACCAAGCATAATTTTATCATTTGTGGTACTACCACAGAATAGTTACATACAGAAGCGACACTCCGTGTCTGTACCTTTCATCTTACCCTATTCAGTTCTATGACGTTGGCGCATTTAAACTTGTTGCCTTCCCCTATCTCTCCCTAAGATGTGACGAAACTTTCCGATTTTGAACAATGAGCCCTTTAAATTTCTTGGCTTTCCCCATATCTCTCTAATTTTCATTTCTCTGTCTTACTGTCGCTTCTGTATAAACCTAATATGTGATACTACTACGTTCCTAGATGAAACAAGGCTTCAAGTACCTTAAGGTATTGTTATTTCTTGAAAATATCTGAATTTCCGAAGTTCATTACAATCACAATTAAATTTAAAAATGTAATTGTCCCTTTGAAGAATTTGTCAGTAAGTATTGTACCCGATACGATATATAATATAAGGTTTACAGCAAAGGTCGTTGTGAAAAAAATGTTACCCGATGATGATTGAAAGATCGAAATACGTCGTACCTCAACTTGTATTCCGTGCAGTATTATATTTGGTTTATTGCATTGAACCTTTTTTTACAACGACCTTTGCTCTAAACCTTATATTATATATCGTATTGGATACAATACTTACTGACGAGTTCTTCAAAGAAACAATTACATTTTTTAATATTTTTATTTTGTAACAACTTTTTAGTGGGTATTTCTCTTTAGATAAAACCGACGATGAGATTTGAATCCCAGATCTCACACGTTAAGCAAGTGAAGTACTATTGTCCGTATTCAAACAAACTATAAATTTGTATAAACATAATATAATTTAACTCGTAGAATCGAATATATAATATAGTAAATTTTAAACGCAAATATCTGTGGAAATAAGAAATATTTAATTAAATTCTGGTGAAAGTTATGAAGAAAAATAAATTTCTAAAGGATGATGATTTCCACTCAGTTTACTAAGAGACTATTGTATTACTTTAACATTACATGCGTTAGACAATATGATATGTAATATGTCTGTTCTTGGAATTAATTATGGTATTGAATTGCAAAAGATTATAATATGATGTACAAACAACAAATTTTTTTGATATTCACGAATAAAAGTCTTTCCCATAAGTGTAGAGTAAGCGGTGGAAAGATGGACTTTAGGTCTTAAAAGTACATTAGAGTTATATCTCTCATAGGGAATGTTCATTTCTGTTTAGAGACAGTGTAAATAACCACTTGAATCTTAATAATCAACACTAAATAATCTCAGATTTACTTAAAAAAATGTACCTTATATATACACTTAGTTAATTACTACTTCGGTAGGTTTCAACTTACTTATAAACATGTGCATAAGACTTAAGGTAACCAGAAACGACGTTCTATTTATACAGAATCATAAATAATTTAGTGGTTCATTTAAACTCTGCTCTAAGGTTAGATGAGTGCACCACATATGACATATAAATCAGATAACCAATTCATCTCCTCATAGTTTTGATCCACCTCATAGGATAAGAGTTGGACTTTTTTGAACTCGAATAAAATAATTTTTGTAATTTTCAGAACATAGTTTACATTTACACAGGATTGTTAAGTGCGTTTCATAATTTTCTTGCGCCTACTACATGTCCTCAATACTGCCCATATAAATAATGAAATATTACTATATATTAAAATAAAACCCACTGTAGATATAAATATGTGTGAAACCGTTATATTTGCAATCTAAATAAATAAACTATACATAATGTTTTATTAGGTGTCACTATGTGATCTGGAACATTAATTATTGTTGTTTATTTGTAACCATAGCGACACAGGTGCAATTCATATCTGAATTACTAATTGCGAGCTAATTAAGCATTTTGCACCTATCCCACGATATACGAAAACACGCAACCGAAATGAAACTTTCACTTTTGTTATAAAAAATCAATTATGCCCGAATCCATCAATCAATATCGATTCTGGGAACTCATAGCAAAGCAAAAAATACAATTAATATTAAAACAGTTATTAACTTATTACGCATACATGCCAATCACCAATTGGCATAAAATTGACATTTAACTTATTGTTATTTAAGTGTTAAGACAATACGTACTTTCAGTAAGATGATTTTAATATTTTTCTCATGTGACTTATTCACAATATAACAAACTTGTATCGTTAACAACAATTACCTACTTCGGAATATTATTTCTTTGTTTACATAAACAAAAGTAAGCTGATATACCTAAGATATAACTGTAACTGAACGATAATATTATTACCATACTAACTTGTCAAAATAACATGTGACAATTTGATAATACAACTGTAACAATTGGAGTCATATCAACCCATGCAGACTTGATCACGAAAACGTTATTTATAAGATCATTTTATAAAATAATATTTATTAATATCGTCTTTATTTTTTGAAACCACGGATATTATAAATCATAAAATTGTTTCAATTGATAACTTTGGAGGTTATAATACTCATAACAATCCTAGGTATGTTATAATTATTATTAAGATTTATAATTGTATTGTGAAGTAAGAAACTCAATTTATAACAAAGTAATACGAACAATTTATTTTTATAATGACGTTTGGATGTTGCGTCGAAGTTAATAAGTTTTTTGTGAATGAATAAATAAGAAATGGAGAATTGATTTGGAGAAGATCAAAGGCAGGCTGATGGGCCCGTAGGTAGCTACAACTTGTAATTATAATATTTATAAGATCACGATAATAATTTGGAAGTTGTAAACGATTCTGTGGCTGGTAATCACTTGATGACTGATTACTCGGTGTTTCAAATGTCATCGAATTGCTACAGGGAAATTAATGGTTTTCCAACAGTAGTCGACAAAAAATACTTCATAATATTATTTCATATTACTCTATTACCTTCAACACAAGACATTCCAAATTTATTTTTTATTGTTCTCTAAATATGACTAGTAGTACGAATTGCTCTTAAAAATTAGAATTTTGATCGTTTATTATAGTTTATTATTTCTTAAAAGAATATATAAAAAATTGATTAGAACCATATTTCAATAAATAAAGTATTTTACTTCTAGATTGTCAAATATTATCAAAAATCGTCCAGTTTATCATATAGAAATGCTGGTAATCATTTGCGAATATTGCTAATTCCACCAAATTAGGGGAGTTATCTTTGGAAATAAATAATATACTTAATTCTGGAGTTACTTTGTCATTTCAGGACGTCAATAAGGGGTATAACTAATCCGGGTTAGTGGCTAAGAGGCACACCCACAAAATTTTTTCGTAGGGGGTTTTCAAATAGAGTATCCATTTTTAATTGTACACTATTGTTATTTGTAGTACTATAAGAGATGGTAGAATTGGTTAAATTAGTTATCAATTTATGTGACCAAATTATAAATGAGAATCGTAATCTTAATCTTAGTTTTCTCTTAATTTTTTAATAGTTTGTTTTTAGAGACATTTGCATGCTTTGCTCTTCATTAATATCAAAACATGTTTTGAAATCTGGCAGCAATTTTATTTTAATCAACAAACAAATTAATATACTTCCATTTTATTTGTGCATTAAATGAATTAATTGTAATAAATAAACAAATACTATTCTCTTAGTTAAATGCAGAAATTTGTCAATTAATTCCCCATTACACCAATAATATTGAATGTCCATTATTTATCATTATTTTAAAGTAAACTGCAAATTAGTACTGCCAGTTCTTACATTAGTCTAAAAACTGATAAAATCGTACTATAGGATAGTTTGAAAGACGAATCGTAATTTAGTTGGAACACTAATTGAATCTCAAAAACAAAAACTACAAAACTTAAATTTTATTTTAATTTGGATAGCAAAACAGACATTTGGGCATTCCACAATTTTTTATAAATCTTATGACGGTCAGTTTTCAACAAGTACTTATCAACTTTAATTTCTATATCAAGTTCTTATAAATCATAAAACCGTAGTTCTAAATGTATGGCAATTTGATGCATTAATAATTTGTTATGGATATATCCATATCGCTTCTTCCTTAATCATACACTATTATTTTATTTCTTCAAATGAAATAAACGTTTGTAATGTACTAGTACACCAGAATAAAAATATGAATTGAACCTTATGGTATAGAGATTTGGTGATTGGTTTGTGTTTTATAGCACAGCATCGACTATTATTATATCATTCCAAATGAAATAAACGTTTGTAATATACTAGTACACCAGAATAAAATATGAATTGCGCGTTATGGCGTACGGATTTGGCGATTATTTTGTGTTTTGTAGCACAGCATAGACTGTTAATTATATATTTTCAAATGGAATAAACGTTTGTAATGTACTAGTACTGAACGTTATGGCGTTTGTGAGCACGTGTAGGGCAGAAGGACACGATTGTCACTGGATCTGTGTGGGAAGAGTTGGGCCACAATGCGGCCGCAATCTCGCGGTTTCGTCTTACGTGCACAGAGGACAACACTCAATATTCCCGCATCATTGCATTGCATTGCGCTCTCATTACTACCACTGCCAATTTGCTTTACCAACAACCTGAACGTTCTCTGTTTCGACAATATTATACCGTGAGTTTATTCTAACATAAAACGTAGGATTTGCCATATTCATGGTTACGACTTCACATTTGATTGACAGCAATGTATCAAAGCGTTCACTTTAAAATGAAACATAGGTTATCAAATTGACATTTCAATGTCGATGGAATGGACATGGTGGACAAATATAGTGACTCGCTTGGTCTCCTGATTTTAAAGCACATGATTTTTTTAAACTGAGGAACATAAAAAACGAAATTATTTGATGACAATATGTATACTAATTAAAAAAATAGAATATAATATTTTAAATCACTGTAAACACATCAAATATACCCAAAATACAAATATTATAAATGAGTTTTATTATTGTTTAACTTCAGTATTATCTGCTATGTTTCACTTTGAATTGAACGCTCTGATACATTGCTGTCAATCAAATGTCAGAAATTCCATGTTTCACGTTAAAATACACTCCCGGTACCAATTTATTCAAGCTGCAAAAAATATAGGTACATTATAACCTTTGAGAAATATGAATTGAGGCGAAAATAAGAAGTTAAATTCATGGTAGTAATTAACTTTAAATAATGTTAATTTATTTGTAAAATGTGGGCCACTTGACACCTGAGATTTATTTATTTGCAAATTATTATAGTTTATTTCACCCACTGCTAAACGACCAACTGAATAGGAAATTCATGATTTTCATAATCATCCTGCTATAGTAGTCGAGTGATTTTCAATTACACTTTGTTGATAATTGTAACCAAATGTAAATAAAAACATACGACTTACGTTGTAAATGGAACTAAGATACTCGTATGTTTACATCAACAGTGGCGCGAAAACAATAAAACAAGAGAAAATAATTTGACTAAAGAATTATTTTCTAATTTATCGAACTCTTGAGTTATATTTAATTGGATTTTGTTTTGTCTCATTTTCTTGATGCTTATTTTATCTCTAGGTTAATAAACAACTATCTGACATAAGACAACAAAAACAAAACTACAGAGATTATTCCCGAGAATAATCTTCACAGCTTTATTATCACTATAATAATTTTAAATTAATATTATAAAAAATAAAAAAAAATCATGAAAACTAGGACGCTTGAAATGTTCTTATTTATGAAAGCTCTATTTGAAATGAAATTTATTTTTATTTATGACGTTTCCAGATCAGTGTTCCTGTAGTCGTCTTCCAGAACGTACTGGAACGTTACGACTTTAATACACCCTGGTCATCTTAGTGCATTTTGCATTGCCTAACTTTTATGACTCTTACATAACAAGCTTGCATCCATTGAAGCTTTTCATTAGCTAAATTATAGCCATTTGTGTTTGATAAATTACCATATAAAAGCCAATTTGTATATTAAACTCCGTAAAAACATAGTGGGAGTACACAATTAAAAACTAATTAACAAATAGTTAGTGCTGACGCAGGTTAGAGTTCAAACAGCAACTCCACTGATGACAAGCCGGAATCCAGAGTGCTGAGAACAACGACAGTCTTTTGTTACGGACAAATTATTCTCGTCAATGCTGCCTTGATGATTGAGTGCACTTGCTTTTCAGATGTCTGCTTCAAGTGCTACATCTATTATCAGATCTAACAGGAAAAACTATTCAAGTATGACCCTTCTAGTAATTATTTTTTACATGTACCACTTTTTCAAGTACATAATCATAGTTTTTAAACTCTTTTAACAATAAATTGTAAATAAAAACAAAATCTCTCGATCTACAGATTTATAATCGTCCAGATCGAGATACAGAATTTATGGCTACAAAAAACTTTACATGGTTTGCTGAGCGAAATATTCAACAAAAACTTGTATGTCTCTAATAGCATTTGGTCCACAGATTCATCACACAGATGCGCTATAAAAACTCACATACATCATGCTAGAATGCCCGAATTTAAATTCATTATTAATTTCATGTTGTCTTGGTCGTAAACAACTGCTCAACTCATTTCATTTATTCTTGCTGTGCTATTTTTAATGGGTAGCGTTCCCAATAACTACCGCTATTAATTGTTTAAATTTAGTGTTACTCATATATTTCTTTTATCTTCTTTTTTTTTCAAATGCTTCAAATTTGACAACTACATTTCTCAAAGTAAACAAATAACTCATTTACTTTATTATAAATGAATGTTAAACAAGTTAAATGAGAAAAGTATCAACTATTCACTGAAGAATAAAAAATCATTATTTTCTTGTACAAATTTTCTTCACTAGAATAGTGAATACAAAAATGAAGTTATATACTGCATGGCCAACAATTATAATTAAAGTTATCATTAAATATAAATATAAATGGACGTCAACAATAAAGTAATAAATAAATTAATTAAAAACACAAGCATATAATAATTCCTTTACTTCGTCGTACGAATAAAAATTGTATAACAAAACAATATGACTCCTTCGAATGAAAAATTTGTTTAAATTTTTACAGTTTTTATTAATTTATTATGTACTTGTTATTTGTTATTTATATTATGTTTAATGTTATTTTAATTGTAATTATGTTTGGTACATGAGGGACACCAATCGGTAGAGGTCAAAAATAAATTCCAAAGTATGACTGAAATCCAGAACTTCATTTTCCAAAAATACCAATTGTAGCCTAAATTTAGTAAACTTTTCCCGATTTAACGAAACAAATATTTTATGAATATAAATATTATATAAAAGTAACTCAATGGTGCACTCTACACGCCAGTTAAGAGTCTGATAAACGCCTTCTACGGTATAAGCATTACCAAAATCTGCATAGTGTCCTAAATTATCTTATTTGTTCTGTATTTACAAATTAACTTTCGAAATACCAATTTTTATTGCTCCTATTTCATAATGGATATTTTACGATAACAATTTCCTTATAGGTACTTTTGTTTCATAGTGAAATGAGGATGTCTCATTTAATTACTACCAACTGATAGATTTTAATTCCCCTGTAAATCTTTCCTGGTGTTAATAAAATTAATAGCACATCTACGTTGCATACAATGCCGTGTAATTATGAATTTGCATAGACGGACAATACACCATTAATAATAAAATGCAGAGCCAATGGACACCCACGATACATCTCTAACAGCCAATCAGCGGGCCGAACACTCCAACAGATATATCATCGGTTTTTGTTCGACTGCAGCAGAGTTACATGAATATTTAAATTGGAACATATAAGAAATAAATGTTTTACTGAGAAAAATATTGCGCAATATATTTTCATGTGAATTTCATATATTTATTGTCTTTTATTGCAGATTATTAATTCGTAAATCTCAGTTAAGATTGTTTTTTCCTGAGCTATAAATAGCACCAAATTATTACTATATTAATTGTTGTAGTTTCATTTCCAGATTTCTTTGGATCCTGATTCCGTATTCCAATAACTGCTCTATTTATTTATAACAAATTCTACTCTAAATTCTATGATAATAGTTTTTTGCTTAAGTTAACTATACAATATTTGCACTAGTTTTTACGCTAGAACTATATATATGGCCTGACATTCTTACTCTAGTTTTATTCTAGATCATAATAAATGGTCTATTTATTTGTCGCAGTCTTGGATACTTATGTTGCTATTCTGTAAGATTCTATAAGGTCTATAAGCTCTATAACCTTGCTTAGTTATAGAATGTAAGAAGATTGCAATTCTGTATGCTTCTACCGCGATATAGTTTTGCAGAATTTTTAGAAGATTTTCGGTAAGTATTTTCTGTTGTCGTTATAGATCTTGATAAGAGATATCCTTAAAAATAGATTGACAAATGTAAACTTTAAAAGGTGAATTTAAATTATCCCATGATACGTAACTGTATTGATATTTATCTTATTAAAGAAAATATTATTAAACTATTAAAAATATTTGAAATAGAAATAACGGTCTCATTAAAGATTTAATTTTTTCTCTTCAATTTTCCGACTTCTTTTTAGCAAAATAGGTCTATCCTGTTACATTTGTGATTTAATTCTTGCCATTCTATTCCCATATAAACGTCTCCTAAATTGAGATTGACAATTCCACAATAGAAACGTAAAATTTTACATCAGAGTCAAATTTTCTTCATATAGATATGTAAGGTGTTTCTACAAATATACAAAAATTTTTACTATAAATTTTAAATCAATAAAATTCAATACGCACAAATATAGGAAGAAATGTCTAATATTTTACTTAAGTTGTCCTACTTTATAATTTGCAAACTCAGTTTCTCATAACATTCTTGATATAATATTTGTATAATTGTCAATTACTCGACTTGTTTGACACACGCTGTGCTGTAATTTCTTGGATTACTCTAATTATTTATTAATCTATTTATTGTCCTACATTTTTGTTATAATTTATCGATTATCGTATTTAAACTATTGTATGTATTTGTTACAAAATTATGTACTTTACTGAATGTTTCGAAAAAAAAATTTTGTAAAACTTTTTAACAATGTTTTTTTATATGGCAATTAAAATATAAAGTGTTGAAAATCATTTATAATTTGGTATAAAAAAGTGATTAAGTATATAATAATACATGCCAAAATAAAATTTAGTAATTTTGCACTAACGTACCAGTAAGTGTTGCAAATTTTGTTTATTAATTTTCATGACTTGTAAAAGTATGAATTTTCACCTTTTGAGAAGTATTATTAAAAAGATTACAATTTCATGCACCAGAAACCAGTACAAAATTTAAACTTGACATTCTACAATCTGTATTTCTTCTCTTCTTCGTTTTGTCTGTTTTGTCTTCTAAAGAAAACATTTAGTGTTGGAGGTCCTAGTTCTGGTTATCGTCTATACCGCTTGCTTGTGTTCTAAGTGGTTGTGTAAAGTCAAATCTCAAGAAACCAGTTTCGTTACTTAGCAACGGGGTGTTAAAACTAACCAAAACATCCAAAACCAAAATATTATCACAAGTTTTACTAGCCCTTCAGGGCCTAGGCATTCCACGGATCAAAAGTCCAAACGTCCTTTTTTGAGATTAGTAGTAGTAGCTTAAAACTAAAGAAAAACGGTAAGAAGCACTTACTGTTCCTAATACTTAAATAACAATAATAATTTCGAATAAACCAATGACAAGAACAATAGTAATTTTAATAATAGTTTTTACATTTTATTACACGTGAATACAGAATCAGAACAATATTGCTAACAGCATTACCATGAAGTGATTATTTTAGAATGTGTAAAAGAATATTCTCCAGACAAGTTTTACTTGATAATATTTTAATACCATCACCCTGATGAAGACTGATTTACAGTCGAAACGTTGGTGTATTAGTGGATTTTATTAAATAACTGCTACTCCAAAAAAGACCGTTTTTAAGTTAGGTTAGTTTAGATTACTTCAGGTTTGGTGAAGTTAGGTTAAGTTAGATTAGGTAAGGTTGTTAGTTTAGATTAGGTTAGGTTTGGTGACGTTAGGTTAGGTTTAGTTTGATTAGATTAGGTTATGTTAGGTTATATTAGATTAGATAACATTATATTAGGTTAAGTTAGGTTAGATTTGGAACGAAAGAGGAAGATTTGGAGGTATACCCCTGCAAGTATCTATTTAAAAAGCCCTATCCGCGTGCAGAACGATTTCACTCCTATTTTGATCTAATCAGATGTACACATATGCAAATCTCACCAAATTCCTAAATTTTACTGGAACGCTTTAGCTACGTTTTCCTGGTACGCTTATGAAATGTTTAAAAAGTTAAACGGTGCGCTTTTGTCATGCAGCCTTTTATTTTACCAAAAACTGTTTTCTCATTTTAAATACCTATGACAGCACTTTCTTGGAACACATCGTATATGCACAAAAACAATAATAAATTGATGGTCTACTATGCTTGCAACATAAGGTGTTTTTATGTAAATATAGAAACAATTAATTAACCAAAAAATGATGCAGATATGTGACTTATAGTTGATGTGGGGAGAAGAAAGATGTTACATGCGTATGAATAGAGAATCAATAAAGCCTAGGTTGTATCGATGAATGAAGGTCTGTTTGAACATTGGTGGTGCGTAAGAGAGTATGGCATTGTCTTGGAACAATGTAATTGATAATTACGCTTAGTCATAAAGCGAGAAGAGCTGAGTAAGGATGATGCTAAACAAACCGACCAACTCACGGCTTAATTACATTTACTCATCGCCGTACGAGTGTTCCCGAACTTCTCCTTAAATATATCATACACTCTGTTTGCTCTGTATTTGGCCAACAAATACCATTACTCACACCACAAATATTGTTAGAGGTTTTTTTACTACGAGTATTTACTGTCATTGATATGACCACTCTCTTTTAAAAACAATCAAAAAAGTGAAGAGTGTTATGCGTTTCTTTTACCTGCATTGAATCCAGAACGATTTAAGCAATGCTTAATCAGAACTTTACAGACATAAAACAGTTGGCAATAAGTATTTTATACCAGGTGATGATGATTTTGACTTCATAATATCCAATAACTCGCAATGCAACCATTACGAGTTATTGGATATTACTAGTGTCCGACCAAAACACGATTTTCTGCCGAAACCGAAACCAAATATTCAGCTCCTCTTCTAGTTTCGGCCGAAACAGTAATCGACACCAAAACTGATGAAGTTTAGTTAAATTTTTACTAAACACGGAAATCTAGTGTTTTTTCTTATATTCAATTCGAGCTCATTTTTTAATAAAATCGCTTTTAGGAAACTTGATTTTACATAATTCTCTTAAATAACGTTACTTTATTTTCTTAATTGTACAAATTAAATTAATGAGATATTACCTTATCTTGCACTTGGCACATTTGTACTAATAGGTTTAGAATAACGATAATAAAATAATAAGCATATTTTCGAAAGAAAGAAGAATGAAATAACGTACAAAACAAAACTAGGAAGTAACAAAAAAATAGGCGAGTGAAACCGTTCCGAACAAACCCAAAAGCTTCAGACACGATACGAATACTAGTTTCGGCCGAAAACGAAATCAAAACTTCGCTCGGGCAATAGTTTTTAAGTTTTTTGAATGATCACCGCAATACAAAAAAATAAAATTTAAATTTATTAGAAATATTTTACTTGACAAAAGTTGACAGTTTTAATTATACTCTGATCTGATCGTAGCTAACATAATATTTACTTATCGATTAACCGGTCGAAAGACCTGATTTTATCGATAAACATTTATTTTCCACGATTTTTTTTGCTTGGTTTTACCTAGTATCAATTTCCGTAAGTAATTTTGTTGAAAAACAAAAAAATGAGTGCTAAAAATAAAAGTTTATTGTTTATCTAAGAAAATCAGAGGTGTGGTATTTAGTAAGATAAATTTTAGACAATGCTAAATGAATCAATTATTTTATATTAATTATCTGTCACATTGACAGTTGTAAACAATAACACTTGTTTATTTAAATGGTAACGGAAATTTATTGGGGTATTAGACAATGGCTGAACTTTTTACTGTTTTGCATTATAATTGGTTAAAAACTAGTATTTAAAATTTATCAATGTAAATTTCTGTTCCCCTCCATTCTAATATTTTATTTTCCTTTATTATACACTCAAATTTGTTCCTTTGTCCCAATCTAGAAATTGAGCAATTTGAGGACCAGCCCAGAAGTCTTTTGGTCCTTTTGGGTCGTTATAATTACAACCACGATCCTAATTTGCATAGGAATAATTAGTGGCCCTAAATTGCTAGTACATGAGATCTACACAACATAAATCTTACCCGAGGAAAAAACGTCATTAGCGACTCTCTACTTCAAGTTTTTGGGTTATTAAAAAATTATAAATGCAAATACAAGAAACGGCAAAGGGAATTGAATGTCTTATAAATTTTTAATTATATAGAACAAGTTAAGATGAATAACTTTTAATGAATAATTTAGTTTTATGTCTTATTTTATTATCTATAAAATTTTGAAATTATAAAAACACGTTTCTCAGTATTAGAATACGTGTTCTTAAAAAAACACAAACATTACTAATTCATATTTTATTTATATTTATATTAAAACTTTTTATAGCATTCAATAAATATTTATAGAAAACTTAAGAAAATATTTACTAAAATTACTAATTTTAACTCTACATATAAAAATATTTACTTATATAAGTTGTACTAATCTTTTTCAAATAAAACACTTTTAATTTTGTAAAATAAAAAAATATATTTTTGATTTTTTCATCAGTACATCATGTAGTACAGTGCTCTAAACTTTTTACATTTGTGAAACACCTTTAGATATTTAAAAATGTGACTGTATACTTAAATATTTAAAAAAAAATGTTCGTGTAAGCATATTTTTACCAAAATTATATTAATTTCTTACTCAAAATACGTGTGTAATACTTTTACGATGTACTGATGAAAATAATTGGAATAAGCTAAATTAACAACAAGTATTGAAGCAAACAACTTGACTAGATAGCATCTCTTGCAGCTAAAGCTTCATTTACAACTTGAATATTGGTCTCTACGGGACGTCGTCGCTGATTCGTCGATTAGATGCGAGACCAGGCTTAGACGAACCCCAGGAGTCCTCAGACAAAGAATTGAATTTTAATTTAATAAAAGAGAAGAGAGAAATCATGCTTATGCTTATTGATTATCAACTGATAACTTTATAATTAGGGTTTGGCTTTTATTACCATTTATGGCTTTCTTATCAGTAATTAACAATTATAATTAATATGCAATTAATATTTACTTGCAGCCGATTTCTCAAGCTATATAGCATAATATTGATACTTTGATATGCAAAGAATGTTGTTGTAAATTCATTTCCATACCTCATACATATACACATTAACTATTTATTGATAAGCACTAACTTAAACTATAAAGTCGTTATTTACATTCTCAGTGGAATATGAAATCTCGGCTTCAAATACCAGTTTTGCCAATCTTTGTTCCAATAAAAATACCCATTTAAATTAATTTTCAATGTAAAATTATGAAAACTGTTTTCCTCATATCTACTTCGTTTAATGTAAGAGTGGATTTTACTTTGGGTTTGTGTGTCCAGGTGTTCACGTACCCAACACGCACCCTGCAAACAATAGCCAGTCTCCCCCTCAGAAACAAGCGTGCATCGTGACCACGTGACACGGTACGATGCTCTACTGTTTGTAGATGTCCACGGCCGATACCACCCTGGACCTTTAGATTTAGATATGTCTGGAACTGGAGAACTTTATTGCCTACACTCACCATTGTTTGGGACCCAAATATATTTAAATAGGGCACTTTAATCGCGGATTATTCTCGAATTATAATAGTTAATATCAGCCCTGTCTGACCACAAACCACTACATTCCCAAAAGGAACAGAGCTTCAAGTACCTAAGGTATTTGTTTCATGACAACATATATAGATCGTCTGAAAAAAGCGTAATATCTAACAATTTTATAACCAAGTTCGCAAAATACGATTAGCTCTTAATCTGAATTAATTGTCTGTAATTTGACATATTTAAACCGATTTAAGAGCTAAGTCTGTTTTGTAAATCTAGCTGTATAAATTTATATTGAGACCAAATGATACCTATGTAATGTTCCAATAAAGTATTTTAGTTCTTTAGTCATTATGGTCATATATTAGCAGTAAGTATTCCTTTCGCTAGTCAGATCAGATCAGATCAGTTGGATTAGTTGGATTATTTCACTTATTTAGTGTAAAAGGAATGTCTTTGGATTACTTTTGCCTGTGTAGCGGTTACAATTTTAATTTTATTAATATCATTAATATTATTATTTTGTCTATCATCTCCGATGGTAATTCCAAAACATAAGTAAGACTAGTTTTCGCATTATAATTTTGTAATTTCTTCATATTTTGTTACACTATTTAAAAGTACAACAAAATCACATGACAAACTAAATCGATATATTCTGATCTACATCGTCGAATGCATTACTTACATCAGTACATTCACTAGAAAGTAAACTAATCCAGTCAAATGCATTGAAAAATAAATGATCCGAATTCAATTTTTCTAAACCTACAAATCCCATCATATATCAAATATTCCTTAGCATATCTTTCTCTAGAATACCTTCTAACGTAAACTGAAAAGTGTCGTTTATAAAACTTAAGTAACGTACCATTAAATCACTCCAACACTAATACTAAACGAGACATGTTCATATTACCATTAACTCCTTTCCTATAAAAATTTGTGGCGCCGTGTATTCCAATGCATAGAGGCTCTCTTAATTGCATCTGTTAATTAATTCTCATTAACAGGCTCGGCGTTAAAATGCTAATTAGTGACGCTGTGTCGCTATGAGTCGAGTCGAGTCGAATCTAGTTTACCCTCAGACTACCTGGAGGAAATGAAAGAAAGACGGTAGACCGGGCTTCAAATAGATGTTTATCTAGTCTTTTGCTAGATGATATAATACGAGGAAAAGAAAAGGTGGGATAACGAAAAGAGGAAATAGCAACCGACTAGTTTTTTCTACATTCTGAGGGTTATATCTCAAAACATTCTGTTGAATTTTAATGTTACAAGTTGGTTGTCAGATAAAATTATTTTTTAAAAAAGAACATAAGGTTCCTTATGTTTTAACTATTGATTCTAAAGAATAATTTATACCAGTTCAATACACACTTACACGGTACACAATTCAATGCAATAATTATCAAATACAAAACAATATAATTTAGTTATAATATGGGTAGTTCTAGATTAATTTAAATTTTTTCTGACAAAATGATGTCCTGAGGAAGCCTTTTTGTAATCTAGTGTTAGTTATTTTTTACCTAACTGGTAATAAAATATACCGGAGTAAGACGAAAGATTTAGAATAGGTTTTTTAGTAAGTTTATTACGAATTCACATATTTCACAATTTTATTTTGTATAACTTGTACTTTATGTTAAAAGATATTAGTTTTCGTGTCCTACAAACACATCCACATTTTTATGGTACTAGATTTCAAAAAAATTCTCTAAGAATTCAAATATATAACATTTTTGTCCAATACATTTCTTTGACAATTTAATTCGTAATTTTAGGATAATAATAAATACCATTAACCGCTAATAGAATTTTAGTACGATTCTCGGATGTGCTTAATTTATCAAACGTACCGATATTCCGCACAATCACCATTATTTACTAGGTTGTTAGGTTGGTTAGGTTTGGATAGATTACGCTAGGTTAAGTTTTGGTTATATTAGGTTACATTTGCTTAAGTTTCTTTAAATATATTACTATCTCTTTACAAACTTTCTAAAATTAAAGACGATTATATGTGATAACCATAACTTATAAATATATCTAAAGGCAATGAATTCTTCACTTCGTTTCAAACGTCCAAACTAACAAATTGAATAATCTTGTGCAAATATAGTGGAACACAAAAGCCTTACAATTCTTTAAGTCACACACTGTCCACTTTACCAACTTACAAACGCGCCAAACCACAATATGTATTTGGGATCTGGCATCCACACGTGGATAACTTCACACCAGAACCTACGGACGTCACAATTTTTGCGAATTTTTTTTAGCATTATACTTTAAAACGATATTGTATAACATATAATGTAAATAACAAGGAATTATACATCATATAGAGCAACAAACTAGACATTGTATGTTCGATTTAAACAAAAAAAAGGGTCACTTAATATTTTTTGCAAGATCTCATTGCATTCGCTCGATAAGGGTAAACAATTATATGCCTGGAAGTATTGTTTGAATATTATACAGGGTGAATACTGAAAACCTTGACATAGGGAAATAACATGGGAAAACAGTTTTTTGCTGTTTCCATCTGCCCCGCTAAATAAAATCGGGTGTATATGGTATCGTTAGTTAGATTACTTAATTTTGCATCTAATAAAACCAAATGTTGTGTAATATGGCCTTTTCTAACTGAAATATTTGATAAAATAAATTGTATTTTGAAGGTTATCCTTCATATTTTCGAATAAGAAACGTCAAAAACAAAATGCCCCATAGCCGAGTGGATACGAGGTCGGACTCATAATATAAATAATCTACAAGACCTGGTTCGAGACCACCTCGGCCCTATTTTTTTTTAATTAAATTACACTTAAAATATTATTATTATATCAGAATGCTCAAATTTTGATACTAGGTTACGAATACCAGCAAAAATATTTTGAATATCTCTTAAACTTTTGCCCTAATAATAAAGTTTTATAATATTTATTATATCTTCTTAAACCTACTAAATCCATTTTGAAACATGAAATACAAAATTATTAACCAAAAATTAAATTCGAATTAATTTTAAAGTTTGACAGACAGCAAATAATAATTCTATTAAATATTTGGATTTTTTTTTATTTATAAAAATATGAATATTGCTATTTTATTAAAATAGTGTGATATAATAAAAATATTTTAAGTATAATTTAATTAAAAAAAAATAGGGCCGAGGTGGTCTCGAACCAGGTCTTGTAGATTATTTATATTATGAGTCCGACCTCGTATCCACTCGGCTATGGAGCATTTTGTTTTTGACGTTTCTTATTCGAAAATATGAAGGATAACCTTCAAAATACAATTTATTTTATCAAATATTTCAGTTAGAAAAGGCCTTATTACACAACATTTGGTTTTATTAGATGCAAAATTAAGTAATCTAACTAACGATACCATATACACCCGATTTTATTTAGCGGGACAGATGGAAACAGCAAAAAACTGTTTTCCCATGTTATTTCCCTATGTCAAGGTTTTCAATATTCACCCTGTAGAATTCAACGTAGTTCTGCTTAAATATTTCAAATTTAATTTGGTTAAAATTGTATCTGTCTTGCATAAAAAAAAAAGTTTTGCTGGTTTCAACTTTTCTCTAAGAAAATGTATCAAATAAGTCTATTAAATTCAGTATGATCAAGTATTTAATAATAAAGTTGTTTTAGATTGTCTACCGAAGTATACTTGTGTTCTGTAGTATTTCCCTTGTAGACTGATGTTTCCAGAACGGCTAGTACTTCACCACATGTTACGCATACGCGTAACAAGTGCCTGTACGTGCGTATGTGTCCGGATTCTTAAAAACCGCGCAGCTAGAGTTCCTTGGAGATCTCAACGGTGCGTCAAGCGACCAGCCGACCGCGCGCAGCCAAATTATAGGGCGAGATAGGGACGACTAGCTATAGCTACACTCAACAGATGGGCCTTACGGAACACACTTTTTATACAAGTTTTTTGGTTTTGAATAGACACGTGTACATCACGTGCATACCATAAAAAATAATTAAAATAAATAAATATCAGACATTTTTGGGTATAACATATCTGTTTTCTTCAAGATTAATATAATTTATCCTAGTTGAAAAAAAATAAATTAAATAACTTTTCACTTTTGTTCAAATAAAAGAAACAAAATATGTAATTAAAAACTATTACAACAATAATTTCAAAAATACATGCTCAAATAAAAACTCTTTTAATTTATATATATATACAGGATGTAACAAAAATAGGTAGGTATATTAAATTTATGCTACTGATAGAACTCATCGGAAGTAACAATATTTATTAATATTTTTTTTATTTTAAATTAACGAGTTGTTAAATTTTATAATAATAAGACAATTATTTTTGACAAAGGTAAATTGTCAAAAATATTTAAAAATAAATCAGTTAATAATTAATATAAAAGTGATCATCTGTAAAAAAAAAACCAAGCAGCTACAAATAGCGAGTACAGACATTTTAACATTTTACATGTCAAAATTTTAAAAAAAATTAGTTTGGTGTCATAAACTTGTTTATACGTGGGCGTAATTTGGCTTTTATCCCCCGAGGGCGTATAAAGTTGTTAAGCAATAGTTACTCAAAAAGCAAGTATTTGGAATTTACAAAATTATTCAAATTCCTTTTCATATGAATTTTCTGTATTCTTAGAAACCAATTTAATCTGTGCAGCCCCAAATTTCATTAATATTTTGTCAGAATAATCAGTTCTTGCCGTTCCATATAGGTACATTTGACAGTGACACTTCGATTTTATTAATTTTGTTCAAGAACAAAAAATATAACAATGCTAACTATCTATAAAGAAACCAAAACATGTACGAGTATACCTACAGATTTTTTTTCATTTCGAGTACCAAAATGAAATAAAACGTTGTATGTACCACGGGTATAATAAGAATTTTGCCGTTAATACATAAATAACTATTATTCAACCATAAGTGGCTAGTGTGACTAAACTACAAGCAAAAGTTTCTACTAAATTTTGTTGCTCTGAACGAGATCTATCACTTAATTTTGTTACAGCCTGTATAATAATATAGATTAAACTAAATTTATTCATATGTTCTCTCATTAAATAAAATAGGACATTCAAATTCTTAACAATATTTTTAAATAAAAATAGGTTTGACTTTCTATAGAAAATCAATATTTTCCTCAACCCTGGCTTTATCGCAAATAAAAATATGTAGAATGAAGCAAATATAAGTGTGGTTAAACTTGGATGGATAACTCTCTGATACAGAAAATTTTAATGAATATTCGAAATTTTAAGGACATATAAATTAAAACCGTTAATTCATATACTAATGAATAGGGTGTACAGCTGATGTGGAGAGTGAGACCACAAGACAAGCGTACTGTAATCTGATTTTAGTTACACAGTGACAGGTAGCAGTTATAGTACAGCACCGTACCCGTTCAGAACGAGTCTGTGTTTAAATACACGTTTCCGTTTTCAAGCTTGGTTTACATTTAATTATTTTAATCGCTGGATTTGCGAGGCCGAGAAATCTAAATGACGTGCTTGCTAACTTCGTTTATTTCTTTATTTTTTATTCATTTTATCCAAACAGTTAGAGAAATTTACTACTACAATTGTAGACTAACAACCTATTTAAACTGTATCAGTAAAATTTTCAAATATAGTAGATATTTTAACTTTTGCAAATCTGCATTAAGTATTAACGATATAATAAAAAAAATTGATAAAAACATTCATTTTATTAAATGGCGTAGTTAAGATCTTATTCTTTCTAGAATTACCGTGTCAATGATGATAATTTCAATAATTATTTAAATTTATTGTGGGAACACAACAATAACAATTCTATTTCAACAATTGTTTATTATTACCTTAATTAAAAGATGAAATCTCTTAATTAATTTGATTCAAGTAATTTTAAAGTAGTTCCAACAACATGTTCTTAAATTTGAAACGTGCAATTATGTAAAAAAATAATGGTAGCCAAAAAACAGAAGCAATTCACCCTAAATTCAACCACCCTTGAGTAATTGTAGGTTACCCTTATCAAAATGTTAAGTACAAAAAAGTAGGATAATTATATGCCGTATATTTTTTGAAATAGCACAAAAGGACAACGAGGTTTAAAAGACAGACATTATAAGAATTTTAAAGAAATAATACCAGCGGCTTAACTCACAACAAGACACAATAATTCACAAAGTTGAAATTTGAATTCCAGATCTCATACTTTGAAGTTCGAGTTACCCAATGAAATATGATACCATAATCGAATTTTAGTATGTAAGTCACTTTGCAATAATATAATTTATAAATAATTTCAATTGTCAGAGAAGGGACATCTGACGTTAGCATGGTAGGATTGTAGAAAAAGACAGGTTTCTTACATTTCAAGTCTATATGTCTCCTTTCACGATTTTACCATGCTGACGTTAAAATACCCCTTTCCCAAATGAATCGATTTTTAAAAATACGAGAATTTTATTTTTTGTCAAGTATCATAATTGTAAAAATTAAAATTTGCTCATTTACCCCATTGAGACACCGCTGCTCGTAGACAACCTACACCATGGAAATGTAAACTTGTTACGAAACAAGCATCTTGGGTACTTAAGGCCCTGTTCCGTCTACGAATTGACATTCTTCAGATATTTTAATGTACTAGAATCTTTGGTACTGATAATCCAACGTCAGTTACATGTTCTTTGCTTAATCATTTCAACTTTCTATCCTTATTTTTAATTTCTCCAATCATTGTTATTAGCATAATCGATGAGATGTCAATAGAAACAATCTAAAATTCCGTTGTGGTGTAGGTAAAACATCTCATCAACGACCAACCATAAGATGGATCATTTTCAACCAACCAATAAGAATTGAGCATACAAATCTCTTAATTAGTTCTAGCTCTGATTGAATGCTTAATTGATTTGGCTTTGAACTAAATTGGAGCAGTTATTTTAATTAATTGGAAATTGAGCATTTTGTTGAAATATTTGTTTACTTCGTCAGTTTGACAATTATTGGCGTATTTATTAATAAATATTTTTAATAACTTAATATATTTAAATGTTTTAATTATGATTGAATTAATGATGGTACATTAACGTTATCAAGCACATACCAGCACTGATACCATTCTGATAAGCAAATATCTGTATCGCGTTGGTTATCTGAGCGAACGACAACCGAATAGTTATAGATTCGGGCAGAAAGGTACCCTGTAATTAAGATAAAGGTTGTATAATGAGATAGCAGGCTGCTGATGCTACCGATATTCGGTATCAGATTCGAGATGTGACTTTAATGATATACGAATATTTTAAGACGTTTTTTATCGGGAGGTAGTGAATCATGTTAATAGACAGGCCTCATAATAATATGGACCGACACTGCCTTCGACATCAAAGTAGGATACAACAACGAATCTGTTTTCGAAACATCACCAATGAATATACAACATTCCAAGCGAATTTCAACCAAAAAAAATCTTTTACTTTCAGAATTTTCGCAAAAATATTTATCCCGTACTATAAAAATGTACTTGACAATGGTGGCTCACTTAGGTAGCACTCTTCGATTAATTAATCGAATTAATTATGATGGATGGAATAAAATTGTTGGAATTCAGCTAAAAATAAAGTTAGTATTCGACAAGTGAGAGATTTGGGAGTCTTTTGGATCTGTCTGCATGAAGCTTTAGTGGAAAGAGTTAGAGGCAGGTATTCTGAAGAGCGGTTTTGTTCTGGAGAGAGGTGGGCCACGAATTATAAATTACCATACAAAGACAGCGACCAATAAGCGAAGCGGAGTCGATACTACCTTTGGAGCATACCGGATTCTTTATCATACCTGTATTATAATGGAATTATTTTACATTTGAAATAAACCAATTTATAAGCCTTATCCAAACATCACATTTTTGGTGACTGTAAGATAAATATAATAAATAAGAAAAATAAAATACAGTACTGGGATGCACTTAAATTTATTTATGAATTTTAATCATCAATCTGTTTCGGTCTTACTTGGGGTCTTCTTCAGGAGGTGATAAGTCAATATATGTGTTCACTAAAGGACATTACTACATATGATTCTCTTTCACTTATTGTGCTGAAAGCTATATAAAAATATAGTTTTCTATATTAATTTTTCTATGGGATTCCATAAACCTACAAATAGCTAATACATTTAAAAGATTTTCATATCAGTTCAGATGTATAGTGTTTAGTTGTTTTGTTATGTATCGACCACAATTACCAATTACTGTTATAGAATCACAAGCTAAAATTGTCGATGATATTTGCAATTGATATAAATTTAAATAATATCAACCCAATTTAAGGAATCATATCCTTATTTGAGACACATAAAAATTAAAAATAAATCATCATTTGTAGGAATGTGGTTATTTTGTCACTTATTACAAATTTTCAGTTTACAAATTTATACAAATTAAATCCAGTGTGAATTTGTTTAAAACGGTCAATTGAAGTGATGTCACACATTCAAACAAGTATAATTGAGAATATTTGTGAAATTGTTGAGATTGTTAAACAGTTAGTATTGAACCTTTGGTTATAGGAATGTGGTGCAATATTGCGCATATTAGGAACTAAGTAGTATGAGTGCGAAAGAGAAATATTCATACATAAACTTCTGTTTTTGAAAAATAAAATAAAGAAAATTGTGGGAAAAGAAAGCACCTGTTATTAGGAACTAGTATATTTGTGAACTTGTTGAGATTGTTGAACAATTAGAACCAAACCTTTCGTTGCAAGAATGTTGAGCTATATAGCACCAGTTAAGTCTGAAATAATCTTGTACGCGCATATTAGAACCAAGTATATTGAGAGTATTTATAAACTTGTTGAAATTGTTAAAGTTAGTACCGAACCTTTGGTTATAGGAATGTGGTGCAATATTGCACCAGTTAAATCTGAAATAATCCTGTACGCGCATATTAGAAACAAGTATAATATAAGTTAGTATTGAAGGAATGTGGTGGTATATAGCAGCCCTTATTAGAAACTTGCTATTAGTGATATGAGTGTGAAAGTCGGGTGCGTTACATAAAGTTGGTCGGGGCGTTGCTTGGTTGGATGGTCGGATCTCGCTCAGTGGATCGTGAGTCGTGGGAACCCGGTACCGTTCGCCGCGGCCCGCGCCCCGCCCCGGCTACAGCGTTGCCGAGCCGCCATCAATGGAAAATTTGAACTTGCTCGCGGATGCTTACTCCAGCGCTGCTCAACTCATCACCATACACTACCAAACACTAATCCTTCACAACACACTTTGCACCTCTTCACTATTCATTATATAAAATGTACAACTGTCATTTCAAATACTACTAAAACATTAAAATATAACCTAAAAAACAAACTCCTTTTAAATGAGGACTGTGCAACAAATATAAAATTTAAATTAAGCTTAATTTATACTCTATTTTCTTAAGTAAAATACTACTCAAAACCGTACAAGGATATTTTTAAAAATACAAATATTACGGTTATTTTCTATTTTCAAATATATTTATTACTATAATTAATGAATGGACTTCTTAGTATATATTGGAGCGATTTAAGCAACCTGGCTGTCTCTATACTCGGATTTTTCATAATCACTGTAAATGCCATATCTAGATTCATCGGAAAATAATAGAGATGACCCTGTTTATTTGTAAAATTTGGATGCTCATGTTCCCATAAAAGACACTCTGCGATTCCGTAGCTTTACAAGTAGAACTGTGATGGGTCGCCTTGCTCTGATCTGTACCTCGTGGAGCATATTGCATACAATTTGATCGCTAGCAAGTATGCATGTATCAGGTTAAATTGATTTTGAAATTGGCGAGCAGTACAGGTTGGATTTCGTCAAGCCTTAAGTTGGATGTAACGGTCTTGTAATTGTAATCCGTGCATTACCAGGATATTGGTTAAGTACATGTCCAGTGTTCCATATAGTGACGCCATAAATAACTTATGAGACTATGTCCAACTTCAAATTCGGCAGCAACTTCATATTTGCCTGAACTATTAGTGTACACTATATATTATAAAAGAAAAATATACAAACAAAGGCTACGTAAATCAACTTAGGGTCAGTTTTTCCTATTTCGGTTATCCTAATCCTCGGTTAAAAAAATATCGTATCAAAATACTGCCGCAAGTTAAATGGAACAAAATAGAACAAAAGAAAATAATAACATAGATCAGGATAACCGTATAACGTGGATAGCAACAAAATGAATTTTGAGACAATCTGAAAAATTAACCACAATAAAATTCAACAATGAAACTTATACCATGGACGACAGAAAATGCAAGATATATGTATTGAATATCTACAACATGGTCTCTGTAATTAATGTTTACAATAATTACGAAAATGGAGTGAAAGAATATACACCAAATCGTCGTCCATTTAATCAATTAACCGACTACGAAAACAAAAACCACAGAAAAAGAAATAGATATAGTAATTAAAACAGTTATCACATGGAAACAAAATTAGCGTTTCAAGCTCTTGTAATAATTTTGAACTTTTTTGTAGTTGTTGCATTAATCTTCCTCCAAAAACAAATAAAATATCATGAGATAGATCGTTGATCTAATCAGTAAATTGACTAACTGTGATTCTAAAAATCTAATTTAAAGTTTTACTTGCTCGTCAGTTAGATCGTGGTATTATCCCAATACGGTATTACTGATATCTGTCTATCAATCCAGTAATGGTAACAATCCGTCAATGATTAATTTATTTATTTTGTCGTTTCTGTCAAACAATGTCTTGCAATTCGTCGTGAAATCCTTTAAATTCCTGCACCCTTGTCCGCGAATTCCAGCTTCCATTGTCTGTGAAACAAAGCATCGCATCTCCATAGAATAGAAACGACAAAAACTAAAGTTCCTTCTTCATCAACCATCAAGCAGCGGACTAATGTTGCGAGCAAAAAACCTCTAATAACCAGAGTCAACAGAGTCTCCTGAGGAGAGCGGGGCGAGGAATGACATACAAAGTGTTCATTCTTCAGCCGAGTCGGCCAGACCAACTCTGCAGATAATGGACTGTTGTTCCAGGAAATAATAACCATGAATTGTGAGAACGGAACTGCCCAATTTTTTATCTATATGAATCACATACGTGGAGACTTCGATGACACGTCAAGCACAAAACTTGCAAAATTAAAATTGTATAGATATTTGAAACTGACTTATGTAGGGTTTAAACCTTTTATAGAAGGTTAAGTAGCTTGGTGAACTATACCGACTTTTTTTCTCTATATTAATCACTTATGTGGAGACTTCGATGACACGTCAGGAACAATGAACAAAACTTGCAAAATTATACTTGTATAAGTATTTCAAACTGACTTATGTATAGGGTTTACAACCTTTTATAGAAGGTTATGTAGCTTGGTGGTCACGTGTCATAAATTATTTCAACTTAGTGGCAATACTTAAAGAGAAAGAAATGGATCGTTCGTATTTCTCTATCCGTGATCTCTTTTCTAGTTAAAATGTATTATTATTAGAATATTTTAATCTAGATTTAAAAGCAGAAACATAATTAGGAAAGATTTTGATAAAAAGACGCATTTTCGTACATGTTTTAAGCAACCAATTACAGAAGGTACCCCCCCGTTGAAATTTTTACCAGTGTTATACTTAATTCCTATTTTATAAGAAGAAACACTACTCGTAATAATTCAAAATTAAAATTAAAGAAACTTGAAAATAAAATAAACAAAATACAGGATTTGCCGACCATTGAATTTCCAGGTAATAATCTTTCATTGCAATGGTGATTCAAAATTTTACATGTAGCAGAAAAAGGATTAACAAAGAATTGGCTGGAAAATCTAGGGATTAAGAAAGCCGTCATTTCAAAGAAAAATACTAACAATGACCAAACCGATGTAAGCCATTCCCTTCTAGTTAATTTGAAAAATAATATATGTACTGTTAATTTGTACATCAATACAAAGACAGATGATATCTCAGAGGACAAAACGATGGTGACAATAAAAAAGTGTTTATTTTATTAATATCTATAAATTTATAAACTACTATTTTTAAAAAGTAAAAATAGATTAGTTTTTAATTTGTTTAAATTTATGGAATATGAAGCAATTAATAGCGTATCAATTCTACTAACTAAAGTATTTTAAAATATAAATATTTACAAAAATTCCATTTGTTAATACATAATCCCACGCCACTGATAAAATGCTTTCTCATTTTTAATTTACGCCCCGAGCTTATTGGATAAGAGCAGTTTTGAACTTCGTCGATTTAGATAGGTATAAGTACTATATAACACTGTACTACTGTACTGTATGGGCCACTAGTAGGCGAGACAAGAGTCTAGGACGGTTACAGTATATACTGTACGGCACATTGGACACCATTGGAAAAACGATATATACTTTTCCATTTCCTTTAGCTTGTTGCATTACATGCGCGAGAATGATTGACAGCTCCATTTCTATTTGAAACGACCTGTAGGAAACGATGAACACAAATATGTTAGGTCCATAATATACGACAGAAGAAAGTACCTGCCTAAAAGAATCTTTACCGCAAGTCTTATAAAACTTTATAAAAGGCAATCTACAATTTAGTTGATGGTAATTGAATGAATGATATAAATAAGTTATAATTTGTCTTTGCAATGATTTTTATAATTTCATATTTTCATAATATTTACCAAATAACTTTAACTATTTATATTTGATGTCTGAAATATTAATGCAAAGTATGTTAAGTATTTGTATCTCGATTTCACTAACGTTGAAGAATTATGGACAATGATATATATTTATGATTTCAAAGCATTGTTACAATATTTGCAAATCCGTGTTGCAACGTTGGCATTTGAGCAAATGGTTGTTTCTAGAAAAGACACGCCTTTCTAAACCATTATTGGTTCTACATTCAACCATCACATAATCCAAACAATTTCATCTACCTTGTAGCATCTACATTATATTCATTCGCTATAATTTCACAAATTATAATAATTAAAGCTTTAAAATGCTTTGATTGATTCGTTTTGAACATCATTTAATCAAAAGTGATATTTAAATGTTAGCTTAATTATATCTTATCCAAATTTGACAAAATAATTTTGTGATATTTGGTAATAAATGCTGAATTGAAAACTCAAGGTAAGAAAAAAACATTAAATGTTAATGAAATCTTCAAGTTTTGAGTACAAGAGCAAGTACCTAATTAATCTTAAGAAAAAGAATGTTGTTATCACTTAAATAAATTGAATTTCTGACATTTACTTATCTTGAAATATTTTCAATTAAGTAATTTTACAAAAATGAATTCCAATTCCACTGAAGTACACATAAAAACCTGTAGTGCACTCTCCACACCAGCTAGACGTCTGGTAAACCTCTTACTAAAGTATAAGCATTACTGATGTATGTGATACAGCTGTCACACCCAGCAATGGGTATAAATCGTGATAGATTTATATATTTATCTAGTAATAAATTTTGTGTCCTACAATATATTTATCGTTTAAAATTTATGTTTTCCAAATGTCAAATGTTCCAGATTACAAAATAAATGTCTCACATATAAATAACTGACCCCTACTTTCTAATTCGATTCTATTTTTTGTACAAGCAACAGGACGGATCTAAGATGCGTCTAATTTATTAGAACTTTCTTTTATAGTCGATGAGTACAATAAATCACAAATAGATGGAGCGATGATTGGGCGAAAGCTTCACTAAAATCAAATCACTTTATAGACACGACCTGAACGCATTAAAATATTGTCGTAAATTTCAAATTAAATTAGGCATAAACATTTAGTATAACGTGAGATTCGGACACTGATTTCTACAGCTAAAAACTATTCGTGAAAATGACCGCCTTTACAGTTTGTAGGATAAAAATGTCACATTACATTACAGATAATCTCCCTATAACAGAAATGTGTTATGCAAATTAGTGTTTTATGAAATTATGAACCTTTAAATAAGGGCGTTTTCTAGGTTGATCCTCAAGTCATAAATTTATGCTACCAGAATTATTAAGCATTTATCAAGCAACTTCGTTGTTTACGTACGGCATAGATGAGACTTATTTATCCTAATCAAAATTATAATTTAATTTAATAACTTAAGGTAAAAATAGCACATAACCTCTCGACTGTCCTCTATAATTTTTATTAATACTCATATTTTATAAATAAATGACTATTTCTGTTCTTTGACTACGGAGACGGTAAAATATATTATTAAAATAATTAGCACTTACAGAATTGGTACAATTTCTTTTTAGAGTATTCCATAATTATTTTTATAATATTTTCACTGTCAATTATAATAATTGTCACTATGTGGTCACTGTCAAATAAATTTTATTCTTTGAAGTAACAAATGTCTGTACATATTTTTTATCAACTAATGGCTATTGATGTTAGAAGATTAAATATTCATTAAACTTATAATATAGCTGGAACAACCACTTGGTTAAGTTGTAAGTGCATATTTATTACTAAATTAAAAAATATGTAATAGGTATAATAAGGCAATGTGTAAAGTTTTTGTGCGTGTGTATTTTGAATATGTATGGAGCAAGTGATTAACATTTCCAAGGAAGAAACTATAGCTGGTATAATGAGCTCATTAAATAATTAAAAACTGTTTCATTGAGTCGTCTGAAGCTAAAGCATGGTTCCGGGTACAATCCGAATATTAAATTGTGAGAACGCTAACTTGTAAACAATTACAACTAAACTCCAATTAGACAAATTGCATGGAGTTATACATATCTTCAAATTAACCTCATTATTAGCATTTCTTACAAAATTACGCCACCACAGTATGTTGGACATAATTTCTTTCGAAATATTTGCAAAAAAAAAGTGTCATTTCCGTTTGATGGAATTTAAACGTATCAACTCGAGCCTTCATTTCAGAAGCGCAATCATTAAAATTCTTTTAACCGACTTTGCTTTACGTGTATACAGACATTATGAGGGCCGGATTTATGTTGGTGGGGGTCCTGAGTAAAAGTTTGGTCGGGGCCCTTTTTTCAACATGGAATAAAAATTAAATAAACAATTTTTAATAAATGAAATTTCTTACTTTCTTCTTTGCAAAATCTTTTACAATATCTTCAAATGATAGATACTCAGAAGTACTAGATATTTTAGACTTTGTTCGACCTTTCAGTAATACAATTTGTTATCATAAAAACAAGATAGATTTTGGAAAGACGTTTGGAAAAACATCCTGTACTTTTTTATGTTTAAATTATACATAAAATATTCTGGACTACATAAACTATTATTTATATATTATATTATTCAAATTTAAGCCAGTACGTCAGAATTTAGAAAAGTTACAAGTAATAATAAAATAATAAATCCGGGCCTGCACATTATATCACAGAATTCCGAATAAAATGATCTATCGAATAAGCAAATAAATAATATAATGTCCCATATAAAATAATAAAGTTAATGCGAATAGTTTAAAAGCAAATTTTATTGCAAAATAGAAATTGTTTGCTAATTTATCTTTGTAGCTCTTATAATTCTTAAGATAAGAATAGAGTACTACTCTCTATACTATTAATGTTTCACTAGGGAAATTAAATATTATGGGACGAAAGTAAATTAGTCATCATTTTATATTCCTGAAGGAAAGATTCCAAATGTTTCGTTGTAAAACTTGGCTTTTCTGTAATGTGATTAGTCCAAATTTTGGTCCTATTTTATCAACACTACATTTTTACAAACAATAGAATAGTTAATTTTAATTTGGTACAAATATTTAATCATTTTTCATTTGCAGCCCAGTAAAGCACAAAAATATAAATTCCCAATAGTCTTTGCGGAAGAAAAAGAATCTTGAAATTGTAAGTAAAGATGAATTTCGACGGAATGCTAGAGTGCGTTTTGTTATTATCTACTTATCGGTAATTTTCTCTTTCATGTACCGACTTCCTGAGTATTTAATTAGTGTTTAGTGTAAAACTAGTCCAGTGGCTAACGGTCCCGGTATCTGGAGAGATGTCGTGACCAATGCTTTTTGCACATACGATACGCATTTTATTCTTCATGCCAGAGGAAATGACAGAAAGAGCTATACTCATTAACTTTAATTAAAACCTGATGCTTACTTATTAAACATGATGGACTCTTTACACCGACATTCCCACAAGGAACAACATCAAAAACCATTCCAATTTTATTAAACTACTACCAAATTTAAATTATCAGTTTTTCTACTTTTAGTTCTTGGTCTAGGAATTTTATTGTTACATTCATCATTATCGTTGTACAATATTCCTAGATGGAACAGAGCATCAAGTAAAGTTCTTGTAAGGTATATTTGGAAATAACTTATGCAAAGTTTACAACCTTTTATAGAGGGTTGGGTAGCTTAGTGCACAAGTATCTTAAATTATTTCAAATAGAAGACATTACTAGAAGTGAAACAAATGGATCGTATTAAAAAATTCATACTGAATTTTCTTTATATAAATTTTGTTTCTTGCATGTACCTCTAAAGAAAATCTTCAATAATTGTTTGTGTGTCTCTAATCCCGTAATATTTTAATGTGTTTTCAAGTTACAAATTGAAATACATTTAAAAAACATTATTAATAATTTTAATCTAAATAAATAAATTTCAAAACATCTTAAAGACAAACAGAGAAAAAGTACCTGTCGAAAAAACAATTACAGCAATTAAATTTTACAATAATTTTCAAGTACCTCTTAGAAGAACGCTACTATACCCATTATTGGGTATGTTATTTTTTATAAAAAATGATTGGCAAAGTATTTATATGCAAAACCACAGCCCTTGTATCACAGATCATCTACCCCAAGAACGATATTTTTTTTTGGGAAATAAATTGATCAATTCGACACATGGTTGTCTAATCGAATTAAGGGTTGTGAAAAACGCCCTAACCCTTCGTTCCCAACAATCCCTCGAGCCCTGTGTGATGCACTCATCTAGAAACAGTTGTTAAAATAATTCAAACGCAAACAGATGTGCTCTGCTCTTGGAAATCTAGAGTATTTATTTTGAAAGTAATACTACAGCTAAACAAACATCTTTAAGTGTATCCTCAGAATTATAAGTATATTACTTAAATATTAAATTATTTCAAGACATATAGTATTACAAAATAGCATAACCGATGCCGCTACCGAATATATATTAAAACTACATGAATATTTTAGAGTAAACTTCTTCAAATATTTGTCCTATAAATTTTTAGTAAGTGAAAATTTGTTCAAATTTTGCCATTGATAACAGAAGATAACTTTTTACAAGTGAAAAAACATTATTATTTACCTTTCTTCTAGCAACCAAATCAAAGTACTAACTATAATAAATTATCTTGTACCCTGATAGTAATTTTAATCAAAACTGATTAAGAATAACAATTATACATTTTTGAGGTCTTCAATAGATATTTTTTAGCTTTTAAAAATGATTAAAAAAAGTTTCTTTGTAATAATAAACTGTGCCAACAAAAACGTTATCTATCTAAGTTTTTATTATTTCGACCGATTTTGACGTTTCATTGTTTTTTAAAGCGACTGTTTAGATTCTACTATATTTTTTTTTGAAGATAACTCGCTTGTTGGAATTTATTATTAATAAATATTTTTTTGAAAATAAAATCAACCAAAAATATTATACATAATTTGTAAAATACAACTTACTTACCGCAATAATAATATAAACTATGATTCAGATGAATTTATACTCTTTTAAAAATATCTATATAGTTTATACTTTCTAGAAAAAATTTAAAAATAATTATCCTGCTAAATTAAATTCTTTACCATTTATTTCACATAAAAATGGTATCTGTGCTGCACACTTCGCTTTACCTAAACGTCTTGTAAACTCCCTCTTTGGTGTAAAAATTACCGATATCTGAGATTTTTATCTCAGATATCGGTTGACACACCCGACAATGGGTAATAAACCATGAGTGATACATTTATGTATTATAAAAAGCTATGAATATTTAGTTCTGCAAATTCTGAAACCATATCACGTAGCAATTATATGTAATTGCTTGTAATTGCTGAGTAGTTTTTCTAATTTTATTGCGAGTGTACCAGTACAGTCAGAGAGGCAAGAGACGTGTTGATTTCTCTATACTTTATAGATTCCTTTCACTACAATATCTTGGATACAAACGTCTTAAGATGTCGAGTATATTTAACGGAGAAACTTCATTATGTAGTTTCCCTTTTAACATAACTGTTATCATATATTAGACTTTATTGTTTGTATAAACTGGGCATCAAAAAAATACGGATCAAAGAAAGGTGAAAAATTAAATTTTCTTGAAAACGGTACATGTCTTTCAAAGAGCTAAATCTAAAAATAATTTTAAATAATAAAGATATTGAAGATCATACTTCAATTGTTCTTTGGTGCAAACATTAAATTAAATAGGAAACTTCTTCAATTTATAATTTGCAGTGTAAACACCAAATGAATAGTAAACAGTAACCATGACAACGATTCTATAGTCTGCGTCCAACAATACCCAAATTAACAATTGAATGTAAATGTAAACTATTAGATTAATTCTCCATTGAACTCCACTCCCCAGATCCAAAATCCTATCCTCATTATTTCCTATACAACTATCACAAACAAAACTGATCTGTATCGGACTACAGTTTAAGGGTGCGTTTTTTCTCCGTCCCTTGAAACCCGAAACAGATGTGGCACTTGGCGCGCTATTGTCAACTTTGTGGTGAATAATTCATTGTTTTTTTATGACATACGAGGATTTTTAGGCACATATGGTAAAAAAAAGTACTCACTTGCAGTACGAGTCACCACGTGGAACGGAAGTACACGCGCCGCCATTTTTGCACGGGTTTGGAGAGCACGAGATGAATCCTGCAACAAAAAAAAATGATTAACATCTGTACACAACAAATATAAATATTTTCATACGTAGTACCACTTAAGACTAGAATTTTACCGGCAATTTTTGCCGTCACGAGTGACGATTTTCTAAAGCAATAGACAGGGCAAAAATTACAAATAAAATTCTAGACACAATGGTATTCGGCATAACAATTCATCGAAATACATACAGGTGCATTGAAACGCGGAATATAGTACTTTAACATGGGATTTCAAAAAGTACAAATTCTCTCTCTACTGATAGATTTACAGAAAAACTATAGCTGTACAAAGTTGTTCAAAATTAAATTCCACATCAGATAAAATCATAATTGATGCAACAACACGTCTACTGATTTTTAAAATATAAATGAATTAAATATAAAATCAGTCAATTATGGAAATAAAAGAAAATACCTATGATTATATTATAACTGCAAGATATAAATGAAGAAAACCATCAAACATAAAATATAAGTAATCAAAATATTTCTATCTTACAGCTCTTAGAAAAATTCAGTATATATTTTAAACATACGTATAAACTTCTGGTTTTTTTCACATCGCGATACATTTAAACATCCAAATTACTCTTACTGTTGGAATTATGTTTCTTACTTTATCTTTATTAATTTCATTTGAAATCTTTCAATATTTATATAAATCAATAAAAGATAATGCGATTTTTTTAAAGAGGATTCACAATTTTGTAAAATATTTTTAATATTTTTTAATTGATGCAATAAGAGAATAAAAAATAAAATATTTATTGTTTTTGTCGTAAAATGTGTAATTGTATAAACATAGAAATGAAATTTTAATGTAAATTATTTTGAGCTTTATTGTGCTTTTGTCCCGAATTACAATTCTAGCCATCATAGATTACACCAAAATAGTGGTTTGGTTTATTATTTTAAATATAACTAACAAATACTATTTTTTTCAACAAAAATGAAGTCATCTAAACAAGAGTGTCATTTTTTAAACATTATTATTCTCAAATAATCAGTCCAGATTTTTGTTTTATGTACAATGTCAATCATTTGTCAGATAAAATGTTTAAATATTTGTTTCTGTCTTTATAAATCATTACTGAATTTGAAGAAACTAAAGACATAATAAAAACAGGACCAGATGGCGCAGAAGCTGCGAAAGAAATTAAAAGTTAATTTCGTTTAGGTCACCAATTTCCCAGCTTTGAATATTACTGTCACATATAAACGTAAACAGGACCAGTATTTAATAAAGCAATGTAATTTAATGAGAATTGAGTGATAGCGCGAATCCCGAATGACAGGATAAAACAATAAGCTTCCCAGGCTGTTGAGTGGTTTGATTGAGGCTGGGCATTCCTCGGCTAATGCGATGCTGAGATAAGATGTTGCCTAATCCACCGCCTGCTTTTAGGGTAATCATAAGGCTCGTATCGAAAGTGACGATCGCTCCATTAGCGCACTACTAATGGATCAACCACACTCTCTTCATTATTTCACCAATAGTGGACACTGTTCTGCATTCTCCTCAACAGTTAACAGAAAATATCAAATATAGAAAAACCAAAGAAATCATTTAAAATAAACTAGTTAAGAAAGAAGAAAAACTAGAACCGTGAACATTGGTTGTATATTTAACAATATATTAAGCAAATGAAAACTTTTTTGTACATATTTAGAACCACAGAAATAAAATGATAAAGGTTGAAATGTTAAGCTATTATAAATGCAAATTCCATTAGTCACAGACTTCCCAGTAATGTATTTGTCATGTTGCTGTCATTTATAATCAAATCTTTATTTTATTTATAAAACTAACCACATATTATAACCAAGACTACAACAATGTATTTCTTCAAAACAATCATTGTACGTAATTGAAATAGACAACTAGTCAAAAATAAATGTTACTAAGTTTAATTCAACATCGACAGCTTTTCTAATTCGTCTCTTGTTCTAGGATTTTTACTGTTACATTCATCATCATCTTTGGCACAACATGGAAGAAGGTGTCAAGTACTTAAGATAATTATTTTGTGACATTTTTTACTTTTAATGTTATACAACAGGCAACTACTGCTTATAGTGAACACCAGCAATATTTTACTTGACAGTTCAAACTATTATTTGCGACTTTTTATAGTTGTGCCTGTTACTAGACGACGAAATGTATATGAAGTTCATATGATTTTCACAATTACTCTACTAGCAGGACAGTTATTTTCTGTAACATTCCTTTGACAGTCATAAATAATAAATAAATAATTGTAATCTTATCTACAATAATGAAAATTTTGGATAGTTCGTTGGGTGTCCTCTTGTAAACGTTTCGATAGCTTTATCGTTCCTTCTTCCTTATATCCATCATCCGATGACCTTTCCAAAAAGTTAATAATAAATGTTATCAAAAACTTATGACTTATATTGTTAAGGAAGTAAGTTATACTTACTTTACTTTACAATTAACAACTAAGTACAAATGTTACTAAGTTCAAATCGACACCAGTTTTTTATTTTTCTGGTTCTTGGTCTGTTATTTTACTGGCACAGAAAAAACTTTATACAACATTTTATCTGTAATATTTTATAGGGAAACAAAAAACTTTTTTGTTAAAAAGGATACCTTATTTTTTACATTTACTTTTTACTTCTTTCATATATAATAGATGCAGCAACGTTCCAAGTTTGTAATATATTCAGTTATAAATAGTTGAGATTGAAGCATGAAATTTGCTGCATGAAACAGGCTTTTGAGCACAGCAATAACGAGTGTAATTTGTAACAAACTAGACAAAGTTAAATGATCTATAAATAGAGAGTTGTTGCGTTAAGACCGTAGCTATCCGTAGCAGCGTATGATCCTAGTGTAGTATGACGTGTGTGTGTCGCCTACAGCGGCTAATTGGTACATCCGGGATACGCCGAATGTGTGATTGTCACCGTATATTGGATTAAGTGACATTATTGTTACGTGCTCTGGTACTACTCTCCTTCTGTTTTGCTTCTGATTTCCAACAACCACTATATCAGATATATAAATATATCATTCGACGCTTATTATCCAATGCTGGTTGTGCCAGTTTTATCGCAAATATCGGTATATATATTTTTATATTATATATTTGTACAATTATACATATAGTTGGTTTTTCCCTGTTGATCCTTACATCAACAATTTCTGCTGCAAGAATTATTAAACTTTTATCTACCATCATTGACGTATACGCATGGCATAAATGAGACTTTTATTGGCTATATTAATAGGCAAATTCTGAACAAATCTGTAAGTCTTACAGATCTGTAAGTCTTACAGATCTGTAAATCTGTAAAAAAAAACTGACAAAAACGCATCTATTTTGTTAATTAATATAAAATTATACATAAGAGTGTCTTCTTTCGTTGCGATTTTGTTCATTATTTAAAGATTTACAGATCTGTAAGTCTTATACTTTATAGATTTGTTCAGAATTGGCGTTATATTTTATTGTCGTACGTGTTACAGAGGGGTATATATGCTATCTACGTTCAACCAATGACAAAAAAGAAATAGAAACAGTAGTGCAACCGCGTCATATATGAAGGTGATTTTGGCGTTGATTATTTGTGTTTCAGTGTGGTAGTTTCGTTAGTTTAATCTACAACTCTTTTTGTATATTTGATCTATTATAATATTTGTATTTAATATCATCAGTTTTGATATTTTTCTTATTTTGGAAATCACATGATTTCACCCGATATTCACTATAATATAAGTAAAAATGTCTGAAGAAATTAACAGTAAATGATATCAATGAGAATTAAATGTATAGAGCATAAAAACCATAAGCCATTTATAAATTATTGAGAATAATTATAGAAGCATTAATTTAAGAGCATAATAAAAATAATTCAGCTGTATGGGAACTGCCTCTAAAGTTACTAAGTAATACTTAATTAGATAAATACACACTTCTAAACCTCTTCGCTCTTTCTCATGTGAAAATAATAAATTAATAATAGTCTAATGCCCAGTTGCACCAACAAGGCTTAAATTTTAAGCAACACAAAGAAAAAATCGAAATTTTGACAGCAATGTTGAATAGTTTCTTAAGAGAAACTTAAAATAAATCTAATCGACTATTTTATAATTGTTGAATAGTGTAACACTCCCCAAAAGTGACATAAAGTAACAATGTATTTTTTTACAAAGACAAATCGAAGAGAGGCGATGCATTGAATGAAGATTGGCTACGGAGTACAGCGTACGTTACATGAATGTAGGGAGCGCGCAGCTGCTGTGACGTCACTACTCAGTGCGCACCCTTGTAACGGTCAGGCAGGTGGTGGCGGAAGGCCTATGAACTTCCCAAATGACAGTCCTTGCATAAACTATGCGCAATCATATACATACATCCTATTACTAAAGGAGTTTCCCTTTTTACTTCCTTGTGCGAAATAAAGGAAGTATTGTAATAGCGAAAAAATTGATTTTAATTTAACGGAAATATTCGTTTTGACCGTCTGTAAATGCACTTTGATTAATTTCGGCACTCAAAAATTATTAGCTGTAGAATGTTATAATTTTGTGTATAGGACTGTTATAGGTAATATCTAATTGATATTTTTTTTTTTAATTGCTATATGTGTTCATTTTCATATAGTATTATATTCAATGAGCATGTAACGTGTGCTATTACTCAGGAGAATGAAGTTTGCCAACAAGAGGAAAGCAAGTGTTGTAAATTATTCGAATGAACATGAAAAATATATGTTTATTATAACCAAATATATCATCCTAGTTTAACAGAACAATAGCTCGCGTCACTGTTTCACATACTTAACGCAAGAAAATTATTTCATAGTCCAATTCTGAACAAATTTGTAGGTCTTAGGGCCGGTTTTTCAATAACTGGTTAAGTTACGGTTAACTTAATCACGATTAGATTTAACCAGCGTAGTTAATCATGGTTAGTGCAAACAGCGTTTTTCAATGATCTACACATACTCGGTTAAATTAACCCTGGTTATCAAGTTTCTAATTTAGGTTGGCAAGAAAAATATACGATTGCTCTCTTCATATTAGTAGATCTGTCAGTTCATTTGTATTTGTTTATTTATATTTGAAGGTTATTGTGACAGAATATATGTAAAATGACAGAAAAACATAACAGAGGAGCAAAGTTTTCCGATGAAGAGTGAATTATTATGGTGAATTTAATTAAAAAAATATGACAAAATTATAGAGTGTAAGAAAACAGATTTAATAACAATAAAAGATAAAGAAAATTGCTGGAACAAAATTACCGATATATTCAATGCAAAAAGCGGCGTTCGGAGAAAGGCATGTAAAGAATTAAGGGTGAAATATGAAAATTTATTTCTAAAAGAAATATTATTGCAAAATATAATATAATGAGAGTACTATATACACAAATTTATAATTGTTATATATACCTTTTTGATGGATGACTTATAACCTCATCAATAAATTCCAGTAAACGTTCCACTGAACGTTTAGATAAACGAAACCTTCGGTAAAATTCCGCATCATCTCATTCGTTAAAATGATCTGGTCTTTGTCTTACTGAATAGTGTTTTTCATTAATCATATGTTTAATTAATTCAAAATCTTCGTCAGAACTTATGTCATCCATTCCGGTTAAGTCGCTAACCCGTCAATTTTGACCGGTTAGGAAATCACCGGTTAACAGTATTATTTAACCACGATTAGCAATTGAAAAACGCATTTGCGCATTTTAACCATGATTATCTCTAACCGAAGCACTAACCGATGATTGAAAAACCGGCCCTTACAGATTTGAAAATCTGTCAATAATGTACAAAATCCCAACGAAAGCAGCCACTCTTATATATAATTTTATATTAATCAACAAAAATAGTTGCCTTTTTGTCACTATTTTTTTACAGACTATAGTTCTGTAAAGCTTACACATATGTACAAAATTGATCTATTGGTTTTATTTATCAACAGTTGCTGAAAAAGAAAAGAAAAGTATGACATAACAATTGAATAATATTATTTCCTCGAACTATCAATATTATTAAATTAGCAACAATAACGAAGGACATTAATTGATAAAAAAACGCTTGAATTAGAGGTATATTATTTGACAGTTGTGGATAAAAATATTATACGCCTATATGGATCTCTTTGACTAGTTGTTTTTTGTTGTGATTGTCATATATATGGTTTAAAAAAATACTTAAATAACATATCAAAAATTAATACCCAATGCTGGATGTATCAACTTTAAAGTAAATATTGTTAATGCTTATACCTTAAAGGTCGTTTACCAGACCTTGCCATTCGTCTTCTTGTTTTTATGTCAATAAAAATAAGAATTTTAATTAATTTTCAGTAAGTGTCAATTCGTAGAATATATTTTTTAAGCACAAACAATGCGACTTAAAAATAAAGTAATAAAACAAAGCGTATTGTTAAAATCTCTGGCAGTGTACACGGGCAGTAACGTACGGAAAGCAGTTTGGAGGCATTTCCAAGTCGTTTGGATAACAATCTCCAGTGCCAAGTTATCTATAATGTCTTCCTTTATCTGGAGAACAACTCTACAGAGTCTTATCCAAACAATAAGATTGTTGGACTTTTTATTCGATTACGCAGAAAAATACACGTGGCTGCTGCTTCTAATAAATACTTAAATTTATAGACAACGTATTTACATGTTTCACAGAATACCAAAGTTGATTGGTACTCCCAGTAATTGGTATGTAACTATATTCATAGTTTTTATTCTTACAGTAGTCTTTTGCAATGAAATCTTGCACGATTCTTCATTTTTAGCTATAATCAAAAAAATAATGAAAAATATTAGACCCCTATTTTATATTTTCCCCCAAATGTTTTAACTTCCGAACTGACACATTGAATAATCTTCAACAAATATAGTGGCACATAAAAGCCTTACAATGATTTAAATCACAGACTGTCCCCTTTACCAACTTTCAAACGCGCCAAAGCACAATATTTGGGATCTGACATCCACACGTGGATAACTTCACACCAAAACCTAAGGACGTCACAATTTTTGCAACATTTTTTCAGTTTGATACTTTAAAACGTGTAACGTAAAATGTGAATAAAAAAAAATTACATCATTAAAGCAACAAATTAGACACTGTAGGTTCGATTTAAACAAAAAAAAAGTTGACTTATTTTTTTGCAAGACCTCATTGCATTTTATAAATATTCATTAATAACGTGCTGATTTTCTGAAACCAGTAAACTATTGAACAAACTACGGATATTATGAATCATTCCAGCCTTAAAGGTCTTAAAATCCTCGGTCTACGAGTTCGGAATTCTATTCTGTCTTAGTTGAAAGACGAAACTATCCTAGTTATGTTAATAACTATAGCGTATGTATGTATAGGAATATGTACACTGCATTTATTTATTTTCAATATCAAATATAAATGTTTGCCTAAATTGCAGATATGAAAACATTCCAATTGCAATATTTATTTAATTGTGCATTTACCGCATTCCCAATCATTACCATTTCTCATCGTTTTAAGCCGTTGAATCAGATCTCGACCTAGTTCACCAAATCAAGAAATGATTTTCACTGCTACCATTTGCTCTCCTTTCTTTATGCCATGAGTGGATGTAGTGCACATTCAGTTCCAATGTAGTGCGCAACTAATTTAGTGACTTTTACTACCAAGTTGGTACACTGATGACTAACCCCGTGTGTCAGGATAGAGCAAGGTTATTGCAGCAGAATTAGGAAGCATTTAAAAAAGGAGATGTATCTATAAATTTTATCGTACTTGTACAAACTATGCGTTATATTTAATGTCGAAGTTGGTAGTACTGGTGATTAATCCCATGTGTCAGGCTGGCCAACATAGAGCAAGGTTACTGTTGCAGAATTAGGAAGAAATGTTAGTTTTCAATTAACATTGAATTTTAGTATTAAAACGAGTATTTGAAAATACTCAGTTTTGTTTTTCTTTTTCAATAAAGTTTCATTGCACCAACTTCTTGGGGCAATTTTTAACGTTACATTTGTGGATAAAATGTTTATGCACATCAGATAGTTTTCCATTCATCCAAATGAGAAAAACATACTTTACAACATATTGTCACAATTTGCAGGATTAACCACAGCGAAACAATTAAATAGTAAATTATCTATTTTCAGGAATTTATTCAAAGTTAGGGTTTACTATAATAAAAACACCCAAAGTTCTCTTTGAAACTCGAAATGGATAAACTCAGTACCATTTTTTCTGCATTGACTTTTTGGTTTTAAAAGTGTTTGCAATAGTAGTCGGTGTCACTTTCCAAGTTTCTTTGATTTGTGACCTTCACTTATTGTCAGACATATGAGGACAATCCTTTGATTGTCTTACACGAAACCATCGAATTCTTACATCAGAATACGACGTATTTTTCTCAATGGTACCTATTGAAGTACAGATGACACATATCAACGATTAAGCAAATATAGAATGTTCAGATTCTTATCATACTAGTAACCAAATCAATATTTATACAACGACAACTTCAAGAATATCATCTCTTCTTTAGTATTTTCATCTGGACAAGTTCACACGGGTTCGTAAGAAGAGAAAAATCGCGAGGAAAGCAAACTAGAATATTTGTTATCACACGTGTGTTTATTTTCTTACGCATAAAAAACACGAAAAGGATTAAAACGTAATATATATTGCAATATACAGCTCATATTGCATAAATTATAATTTTAGTATATAGTCTATTATCTTATACAATGTATTAGAATATATACTTCTAATGCTGGTCACTTCAAAATAGCTGACTACAAGTATTATTAATAATAAGAATTAATTATTGTATTACTTTCTTTTCGTGATCTAGTGAAGTAAAATGATGATTCTAACCAGCTAGTCTTTATTATCTATCTTCCATATGAAATTGCCTTTGTGGTGCACTCACCATACCAGCTAGATATCTGAAATAAAGCTGGCACACCTATTGGGTAATAAGGTGTGAGTGATAAATATATGTAGAGTTGATGGTTTGATGTAGCGTCGAAGTTTGGGGAATTCATTGTGAGTGAAGCGATTTCACAGGCAGTTGGAGAACAAACGCGCATCGCGCCACGGTGCTGCACATTTGTTCATCAGTGATTGTCGAGTGTTACAGATACCTGCGGTATGGTTCGCATGCCGCGTGAACATCGCTAATTTACTCTAATGCTCTCTATTCACACTTGTTTTACACTAACATGCTTCGCCAACTAGAAAAACTCACTATTCACAAACCATATCAAATACAAACACTAATACATCTATACTCATGTTTATCCAGAATTGTATTATACTTGGTTGTTCCACAATTATTATTATATTAATGACGATCGTTTCGTCCTTACAAATATGTTCTACCAAGTACCCACTGAAATATCTATTTCAAGTAGGAACTGATAGCGGTGACTCAATTGGTTAACGCGTTCCTTCTCGAATTGTGATATTAGGGTTCAAATCCTATAGCTTCGCAAATCAACCAAAGAAAAATACCACTGTCCGAGTGGTTCGAAACCCACTATAATCAATATTATTTAGAAACACATGGGATTCTCATTTCGATATAATATGTCTTTTGTTATGGAATGAGATGATACTAATTTTTGTGTCTGACCGAAAGTTTCGGTTGTTCTGAGGCCATTAGTATAAAGGTGCCAAGTGCAAGATGAAGCAAAATCCAATTAATTTAATTTGAAGAATTAAGACAATGTTAAGAGAATAGCATACATTATAAAAGAACCTGTCACTGTCAGTTAGTAACAAATACTTTTTGAAAGGACTACTTACTTGATTGTGATTATTTGTGACGTGACATTTGTGAGGTGGTGATAGATAACTAAAGTCTTTACTTCTTTAATAAAGATAATGGCTTCTATTCCAAGCTCACTTTTAGAAGTACTTTTGTTAAAAATGACTTTTGGCCTCATAAGATTATAATATAAAATCAGACTTCCTAACAGCGATTTTATTATAAAAATACGAAATACGGGACAGTATCTCTAGAAAAATAAAGTGATTTTCTAATAAATTAATGTTTTTTATTTAATTTAATAATCGAACGATATCTTAAAATGTAAGAAAAACACTAGTTTACCGTGTTTAATAAAATTTAACTAAATTTTAACTCAACTACATAAGTATTCGTTTCCGTTACGTTTTCGGCCGAAACTAGATGAGGAGACATTGATTGTGTAAAAAAAAGCAGAAGCATTATCTAAAATTTTAAATTGTGTTTACCATTATGAAAGATAAAGTATGCCTATCAAAACAATTTTGAACCACCGATTCAAAAATATTCAAAACAGCAAATAAGTTTTTAAATAAAACAAATCAGCTTCGTTGCAAAAAGTTGCAACCGTAGTCATTCCTGTTTAGCTCGACATTCGTAAATAGAACATGGCCTCAAGTACTTAAGATGCTTGTTTAGTGACAAATTTTTACTTGAATTTCAGTGGTGTCTACCTACAACCTGAAACCTACAACTTGTAGTGGGTTCTGAACCATTCTATATTTTTATTTGGATAAATATTGGCTTTCTTTCAATCCATTTAAATATTATACAAATATTCATTGTTAAATATTTTAAGTGCCTACCATTACAAGAATGAATTCTAGCACTTGTGACAACATGGATACATTCCCAATATAAATTTAAAATGTTGTAGAGTAAATAGACAAATTAATGAAGCATTTTCTCAAGTGTAATAGAAAACAATGTGTGTAGAAACACAGTTCTCATAACTTTTACTTGTTTAATATTATTATTAGTATTTGTATTTAACACACTCATATAACATTTTTCTCTAGAGAAAAAATTGCACTAATTTTTTCTCAAGGCAAATTGTATAATATATTCATTAGTTCATTTATAAAACTAAAACAAAGTACAACATAAATTTGTACTGTGTGCATGTTAATTATAGAAATAAATACATTTAGAATTAGATAACTAGTATTAGACATTATAAATTTATTTGGAGCACATTAATATGGTATGTAATAATTACAGAAATGTAATAATTTACAGTTGTTATGGTTATTTGTCAAGCCGGAAAACTTGGCCAAGAAAATTTCGTAATTAAATTATTAATTAGCAACAATTATTTCCCAATGACAACATGTCAAAACTTGTCTATCAAACCTACGCTTTTCTATAACTTATTTCCAATCAATAAAAAATAATCTATCGATAATTAAAACTGTCAAATTTGTTGCACAATAAAAGTTGTTTTTGTAAACATATTGATGAACTTTGCAGATTCTTTTGATCTTGTTGGTCTTATTGTGGAATGTTTCAGGATTATGTTAATCTTATAATTCAAGATTCGTTTATTAAATTTTTGATCGTAATACGGATTAAATATGACATTTAGGATATCGAGTCGAATACACAAAACAGGGATTAACATTTAGTTTCATGAAATTTAAATCCGACATTATATTCATTTTGCAAAATATGCTACCTATATTAAAATTATCATATAGAACAATATTCCTAGAGGAAACCGGGTTTCAAGTACCAAAAGTTATTGTTTCATGATAAGTTTTACTTGAATTTCAATGGTTTATGTGTAATAGTATCTAAATACTAGTAGTAATGTACACCAAAATATATTATAATTAATATTAAGACGTTATATCAAACTTCAGTTTTTTTTTGTTATCAGTTTGAATTTCAAATATTTCTACATATGTATTCATATTACCTACTGCATAAAACAAATAATAATCATTGTTGTTTTATACGAGTATAACATGTACTCAACAATATTTGAAAGTTCGAACAACGATATTTGAGAATGTAATAACTGAAAATTAAATTTACTACAAGTTATTATCAAATCCCAAATATTTATAATTGTTGTAGATTATGTACTTAATAAAGCTAGAAGGTATGTAAGTACATTGTAACATTTAAGAAGGTACGAATTTAGTTGTATTAGGTATACGTACATTCTGAGTCGCTTATTATATTTTTCGTGTCACCAACAGCAATTAATTTAAAATAATGTAAGTTTTTTTTAAATGTGGAGCCCTTGATACTTCAGATTTATTTATTTCTTTTTTTTTATAGTTAATTTTGTCCGTTGCTAAATATATATGAAATTAATTTAATTTTCATAATTACCTTTCTACTAGTAATAGCAGAAATGTTATTTTCTATAACACTCCATTGACAATGATAACCAAATAATAAATATTATCAGTCATGATCGACTTACATTGCTATGGAATTAAATTATGTTTTCACCGACAGTTTCTCCAAAATAGTTATTAACACACCAAGGATAGTTATGAGTATCATAATCGCCGCAGATGTCAATTGAATTCTGAGCTCGGAGAGCGATAATTTTAAGACATCTCAAGCTTGGTATAATTCATAACATCCGTGGTTTGTTCAATAGTTTACCGGTTTCATATTATTAATAAATATTATTTTATAAAATTCTCTTTGAGTAATGTTTTCGTAATCGAGTCAGTATGAGTTGATATGATAGCTATATTATCCAATTGTCATATCATTTTAACATATCTTTAGGGTAATATTATTACCATACAATTACGACTTAGTTACCCTGCTTACTTTTATCCCGAAACCGGAAAAATATTTTACCGGTTTCAGGATATTAAGCCTTTATTTGCATATAGATAAGTAAACTGGTAACTAAACTATAAATGAATCAGTACGATAATAAACCATATTGACTGTGAGGACTACATTTCTAGATGGAACAGGGTCTCAAATTCCTAAAGTATGTATTTGTTTCGTGTCATGTTTTACTTCTACCTACAAGTACAGCGTATAGAGAATTTCGAACCTGTTCATTTTCTGAAACCAATGAACTATTGAATAAACCACGTACGTTACGAATCATACCGGACCATAGATCTTAGATCGCTGTACAAAATTGGATTTGAAACTGCGACAGTTATGATACTCATAACAATCCTAGGTATGTTACTTGAAATCTCAAATGATCCATTTGAGATTTGAAGTAATCCCAAAAGACTGGTTGGTTGCAAGGCTTGTAGAAGAGGTAAACACATATACATAATGTAGCGGAGTAGTGTGTGTTGAAGGAGAAAGCCTGAGAACGCTCGGCCACGGAACCCGCCTTCCGTTACTGCCTCCGCCCGCTTCTCTGCGAAATCAGACTACACACACACACACACACACACACGTCATATGTGAACTCTGCACCAACACCGGAATTGTTATACGTGTAAGCCATTCACAAACCAGCAGATGAGGTAGTTGGTGATGATTCTAAAGACAATAACACAAAAATACTCACATATACGATCACCGAAATTGTTACGAGTAAAGTATAATCTATTCAGAAATAAGTTCAAGATAAGAGTACTTGATGAAGACTCTGAAGACAATAATAGATAAATACTCACACACATACACACATATGTATGATCACCGAAATTGTTATGAGCATAGAAATGAACTGATTATTATAGCAGAAAAATGATTCTGAAAATAGCCCGTATTCCGAGCTCAATTTTATAATAAATCTGCTTTTAGGAAGCCTGATTTTACTTCATGATCTTATGAGACCAAACGTCACTTTTAACAAAAACATTCATAAAATAAACGTAAAAAAGCTCGGAATACACATAGATTCATGCATATATAGTCATTGGAATTAAAATACCTTCAGAACAAATAGAACATGGTGATGGCCAAAAGATGAACAAAAATACTAAGGACAATAACTATATCCTACTGACAGAAAAATAGTGTATGTATTATAATAGCCTAACCCTTTAGAGGATTATTATTTATATTTTCATGTTATTTTAAAAACGGCAACGGTGGTTCACTTGGTTAGCACGCTCCGAATTGAATTGAGCGAATTGTAAAATCTGGGATTATCCAAATGAAAATATCACTGTGGTTTCTGACCCAGTTGTAGGTGAAGAACAACATACACCACTAAAATGAAAGTAAAATATATCACGGAATAAATAGCTTAGTAAATAGTATAATCACTATTTCGTAAAAATATACTGACTAACAAATGATAATTTAGTGATGCACAATGGTTTGGTAAATATTTTTCATTTTATATAGAATTTGAACCAAAACAAGTGATTCACCTCTGTGTTTACTGCAAAATATTTCACAGATTATCTTCTCCAGAATATCTTCATAAATGAGTGTTGGACTAAAATAGTATATTGTGTATCTAGTAGGAAAAGTAATATACCTATTCCCGGACGGTGGTGGAAATTAAGAAACGAGCCATAACACCAGGAGTCCGGGAAATCACTTTCCTTACGTGGTACACATACTTTTTATTTTGATCCAAAAAATTCTATATAGCGAGTATAAATTTTTAATTTGTATAAAGCATTGTATACTTTGCACATACATATATTTTTGTCTGTGACACGACATGTCTAGGAGGAACAAGACCTCCAGTACCAAAGTATTTGCTTCGCGATAGTTTTACTTGTATTTCAGTGATTTAGCTTATCAACCTGTAGTGTCTGCCAGAACACACCGAGCCGTTGTGCGGTAACCCATCCAATTGGACTAGATAGACGACGTTGCTTATCCATAATAATACTTAAAAATATCAATACTTTCTCAATGTCGCATATTTCTGCACATTATAAAACGGACAACAATGAATTATGGTTTATACGCTGTGACTCAATCTTAGTAGAGTGTGAGATCTAGGATTCAAATCACAACATCGTCAAATATTAACTAAGCAAATATTGCTGTCATAGTGATTGGTAACGCACTGTACGTCAGTTCCTTACAAAACAATAAAGTATATCAGGTTCTTCAAGTCCTCTGTTCTATCTAGAAATGTGCCACAAATAATTTCCTTTTTATTGTATATATATTTTTGTGTGTTAACTGTTTTCACACTTATGCTGCAAGGGTGTTCTCCCTAAGGGTTGGTCGAGGTTGACCCTTTTGCGTAGCATCCGCTATTAATCAGTCGGTGCTATTGTAGGCTGAACGTATGATCCTGTAAGGTCGGTACGCAGGACTGGTTTGGCAGACCGGACTTTTCATCCTTATAAGGAGTGCTCTATGTGGACATTCAGCTGTTCGCTGTCCATTGTCAGTTGCTGCTAATTACTACTTGCCAGGCGCAACACGAAAAAACCAATTGTTTATTGAAATCATCCTGTCTGCAAATTCAATACCAAATCTCAACAATCTCAACTCTTCAATTTAACATGCATTCTTCACTTGCGACATAGCCCTAGCTAATGTAATCTGCTTTATGTGTGTTTACTTGAATATCCTCATAGTTCAAAAGGATATGAGATGAACCAAACTGAGATGTTTGAGTAGTAAAAAGAACGACAATTATTGTGGTCAGCTTTAGAACTATATCTGAAAATCACTGTTACCCTTTCAACTAGATGTACATAAAAAAATAAAACTCCGTTAATGGTATGGGTACCTTCACATATTGGAATAAAGAGAAATGAAATAGCATATCACGTTGCAAAAGAAGCATCAACAAATGGAGAATCAAGAAACATCCCAACACCAACAGAAGACTAAAAAGCCATCATAAAACACCAAATTTAAGTAAAATGGGAAACAAAATGGAGAGAAACACAGAACAGTAACTAAGAAATATGAAAGACAATATTCGATAGTGCTATTTACTACAGAAAACCCAATCCACTATATGTGTGAATCACATAATAATCTAATGTAGGAAATAAGATGACCAAAAACAACACCATAATATACCAACTACCATAAAAGAAGTCCTGATCTACAAACAGGCATTGCTACAAAAACTACAAACTTCCTATCACAACGACAATTAGGAAGCACAAACTTTGGTTACATTGACAAAGAGGAAACAACACAACAAAAAGAACGGTATATAAATGAACCAACTTACATTTTATGTAAAAAGAAAGTTACTATTAGATATATTTGGAAATATACTCATTCACTATGACACAACATTCCTAAATGGAACTGGGCTTCTAAAACTTAAGATTCTTGTTACATGTCAAGTTTTACTTGCATTTTAGTGGATTCTGTACCATTTGAACACAATGGTATTTTTAGCCGAACCAAAATTGGCAAAGTTGGAAATCCATCCGTTTCTGGACAAATTTTCAAGTTTCTGCTAGTGAGCTACAACTTATAGAACCACTCGGACATCGCAGTATTTTACTCTGTGTTATAATCCCTTATATTGGGATTTAGTTTGACTTCTGTTGCTCGTACTTGTAATAAGTATGCAAAGTAAACATAACCAAAAATCAAAGTATGATACTCATGTATAATGACATGGCTCGTTTACAACATACTAATGTGAGTGTGTACCTGACTGGTAAGGAATAAATGTAATGTTTTGTCAACGACAGTAACGCATAGTAATAAACTACTGCTTCAACGAAGCGTTAATCACTGTACTTACTTTACTTGCATGTTGCAACACTGTAAACATCAAGCCGTAATAACTAACAATATGTAGCCTGAATCTTGCAGGCTCTTATTCAAAGAATCTGAGTATGTATCTTTTCAAGTCTCTACAAAAGTTACACTTTTAAATTCAAAATTATTTTATATGTATATCTAAGTATGCACGTGTGTTTATAATCTAGCAAACTATCTCTGAAAGGAACAAATACCGTGGAAATACTTATCGTATTTTATTCAAACAGAAATAGTAAATAAATCATAAAATTACTAATGCAGGCTTATCCAAATTTTAAAGTATTTATTCCCAAAGTAATATACTCTATACACGACCTAAACAAACACCAATATCAATTAGAAAATAATTTTATTACTTTGCAAATAAATGAACAATGCAATTATACTTAATCAATATTTTTGATTGCTGTTTCTTTAGACCGTAAACAAAGATTATAAATTTATGCTTAAACATTATAAATGAAACTATTCTTTTCTTAGAATTTACAGTTTAATTACAAAACTTAACAAATGTAACAAAATATTTGAAGAGAATCTTTTAAAAATAATTTGCGTTTGAGTTAGGGATGAGCAAAAAAAAATCGATTTGCGATCAAAAAAATATTAAGAAACAAAAAAGGTTAACGTAAACAAATTATAATAAAATATAAAATAAAAAACTCCATGCTTTACTCTATTTATCAAAACATACACAACAATTTCAGACAATCGATATTTCTCTTTTTTTTATTTTTAAAATATCGATGTGTTTTGGCCATCTCAATTTTTTTGTTTCATTAGAAAAATTAAAGCAACAAAAGTAGGAAAACACTTTATAAAAGTTTTTAATACATGTGCAATAATAAACATAAAACTTGATAATTATAAAGATGACACATAATTAGTGCACTTTCTTTACCAGTTGCAAATGAGTAATATAAAATTACAATAACATGAGACAATCATAAACAAACAGTACACTCTTTATATCAATTTTAGTGCTGCAAACAGAGTAGAGCTTTATGTAGATTTGAATGCCCGTACAAACAAAATATTTACGGTATAATCGACAGTGCAGTATTGAGTGCTCATAAAATAATAACAGATTATTTGAGTGCTTGTTTTCTGATACATAAAACGAGAGTATTGCATTCTGCAAATGTTTTCCGTCCCGTTATGAAATAATACATCATGATAACATTATTAACATTTTGTTATGGATTGTGCTCTTTGTACTTCAGCGCTGAATGCCCGTACAGTGAAAAATACTCGGATAAATAACATTGAGTGCTTACCGAGTGATATGTATATCAAAAAGAGAGTAGTGCATTTTGCAAATATTTTAAGTGCCCGTAATGATAACTATTTTGTTACGGGTAGTGATCTTTGTACAATTTACATCAGCTTTGAGTGACAAATACATAATGAAATGACATACGAGAAGGGAATAGTTTTCTATATTTTTCTAGTGCCGCGCTGAGTCAATGTTTTCAGCACGCGTAGTAGTTTTCCTACCTACTATAGAGCCCTAGGGTTCACCTTTGTTAGCTACAGCCCTAATGCAGCCATCCGTATCCACTGCGATGCTCAACAAAAAATACTACGCTAAGTAATTATTACTCTACCCCTCTAGTTGGCCATGCTTCAAGAAACAACGCAACAATATTCAAATGTTTAAACGCCCAACGGATATTTGCTAAGGAACAAACACAGTCTTCAGAGAAAACGAAATTTTACACGGATATATGTGTGTACTTTTTCACAGATAATTTTAACATGATAAAAATTTTATCTCCTTTATTTACTTTGTAATTCCCGGTTTTTTTCTTCTATTACTTCCTGAATTTGTTTTTCAAAACACAACAACAAATGTAAAAACAATAGAAAGTCAATATATAAATAACAAATTTTAATAATGTTAAAAACAAATGACTATGGGAACTCTAGATGACAAAAACAAAATTAGTTTTCTAACCACAAAGTCACATTTTAGGAATGAGTTGTTTTTACAGCTTTTAATATAAATATATGCTCATTAATATGGTATTAAGTTAATAAATAAATTTATTACTTATACTTTATTACCCGTTATTGGGTGTGTCAACTTTATCACCGGTATCGTGCTATCAATAATGCTTATACCGTAAAAAGTATTTGTTGTATATTTCTTAGACATCTTGCTGGCGTGAAGCACCACAGGGACCATTTTTGTGGTAAATAGAACAGTTTTACATGTAACAATTGACACAACGGGGTTGGAACTCAAAACTGTTGGTTTGCGCGAGAACGCTACCAGTAAAGTACATCGGTTTAGTATTAAAATTGCACATGTTTTAAAAGAAATATGTGGTAGATGATGTTATTTTAACAGAGCAATTGCTACATTATAATAATTGTTGCTTATTTTAACGGGGTTTGAACTCAGAACCTCTGGTTCGCGCTAGAATGTTACCAGCACAAAACATCAGTTTATGTATAAGAATTGTAGATCTTTTGAAAGAAAATGGCTTGGAAAATGTGCATCATAGATAAAGAAAGTAAATACAAAAGCGACCGTTAAAAATGCGGCAATTTTGCAGCTGTTTGTATCAACAACAACACAAACGCAACATTTGTTGATGACTTGATTACAAGACTTGTTCGCTGTGTGAGCGTGCAACTTGTTGCTGGTCGGGGTTATTTTAAGAGTAAGAAAACACTTGTGGATTACCTGTTGCCGATTGCGCGAAGCAGAGAAAAACCGCCGTGAGGTAAATCCAATAATCCTTGGAGCTGTTAATCCACATTGTGATCACACATGCCAACAACCACCAACACTGAATAGGGTTTCACACACTACGTTGGACACTCCACGGCCATAGTTTGCCACTGAACAGTTTTCATGCACAAACATACACAAGTTTGCCTAGCGTGTTGCAGAGAAACGCGCACTACCAAAGTCCTCGACGGTCTGCCTGTCGTGCTTTGTTCCCGGCGCGCCAACATGGCTGCCGCACTACTTTGTCTCTCTACGCCGCTTTGCTGCTACAAGACACAACCGTACAACACGGTTCTACACCTCTTTATATATCAAACTATTCAACTAACATCATTTTAAACAAGAATCTTGCGTTTTAGCGAGTTTAAAGGGTGGTTGGTGGTGTTTTGAGGGATTGAGATGCCGTGAGAATTAAGCGGAACTACATTTCGAGTGGACGTCGAGGAATGCGATCGGAGGCGGGCGGCCAGCCAATGAGAATGCTCGTGCAATGCTTGTTAAATAGCAGCGTTTTTCTTGTAGTACATTAACTTGAAATTTATTTATAACACTACCCCCGCAAAATCAATGCATAATAAACAATTACGCTATAATTAATCGGCTATAAACGTTGCTCTAGTTATTCATTGTTTAAATCAATAATAGTAAACACAAACAAATATGCAATTCAAGGCTTATTACCCATTACTGGGTGTGACATCTTTATAGCAAACATCAGTAATGCTTAACCATCCATACATTCTTGCTGTAGTGTAGAATGAACCATACAGTGGTGTATTTACAGAGGGAAATATGGGGATATATTCTCTCCCATGACATCGAGAAAGAGTAAAAGATAAACATATAATAAAAATATCTATACACTTAATTTATTTTTGTTTTTATCTTCCCTCATGGCTCATGTCTGGATACGCCACTGGAACCACAGGAACATTTATATTTAAGAAATAATAAAATGTCCGGAAAGGGCATTCTAAATATATTTTCATAGGTATTCAATACTTCTTTGGCAAATGCACCCTGTCATATATAAATATTAATAAATATAACACTAATAACTTATTATTAATTGCATTTTTTACATTTATCAGACAATATCAGTCGCGCACTTCAGCTGGCGGATAAAGTGCACCTTTAAGCTCATTTTAATAAGAGAATTAATAACAAAGATAAATGAACCTGGAATTTTTTAGGAAAAATACACTTTTTTAACCGGATTTTTTTACAAAATTTTTGAAATTTTGTTTTAGTATTTATTGAAACATCTTGATGACCTGATTCCATATTTTCAAACAGATTTTAATTACCCCTTTTCGTTTCAGAGGTATTTGCACTTAAAGTTGTACCTCAAAAAATGTGTGATGATATATTCAATAAATGCGTGGAGATATAATCTCAATGACTACCATTCGATTCTACGGGCAAAGTTACATAAAGAAATGTTTTCTCCAAATATATGTTCTTTGGAACGATTTGTGAAAAATAAGAAAAACAAAAAAAAATTTCAAACCAAATTCAATTATCTCGTACCATTCTAGAGATATGTTTTCCAAGTTATACCTAAAAAATTAGGTTTTTCAGGATTTTCCCTTAAAAAGTTAGGTTTAGGACCTCGGCGATTCTACAGGCAAAATTACATAAGTATACCAATTTTCAGATTTTTATTCCGATGGATACAAAAGTTACAAAGGAAAAACAGAAATTGGCAAAAATCGAAAAAAATCTAAGGTATACTCCTTAGGATTTTTTCAATTTTTAGCAATTTTCGTTTTTCCTATATAATTTTTGTACCTACAGGAAAAAAAATCTGAATTGGTACACTTATGTAATTTTGCCCGTAAAATCGATTGGTGCTGTCCCCGAAATCGTAAACCTAACCATTTAAGGGATAATCCTAAAAAACCTATTTTTTAGGTAAAAATTTGAAAGCGCATATCTCGACGACGGTAGAAGATAATTAAATTTGGTTTCAAAATTTTGAATCAGCGCATCAATGTTGACTTAAATCCAGAAAATGAACAATTTTGGAGAAAAAAAGTTCCTGAGTGAAAAATAGGAATTAGGTTTTTTCGTTTTTCTCATTTTCCACCGAATCGTTCCGAAGAACGTATATGCAACAACAACATTTCCTTACGTAACTTTGTCCGTAGAATCGTCTAGTATAATCGTTGAAACTGTAACTGTACCCATTTTTGTGATATACCCAAAAAACACACCTTTTTGAGGTGCAATTTTCAGCACAAATATTTCAGGAACGAAAAGAGATAATTTGTAAATTTAAAATCAGTGCATTAAGATGTTACTAAACCCGAAATTTTCAACCAAAAAATGGGTATTTTTCAAATATTTCAACTGTGGAAACACAATTTTTTATTTTAAATTAATTTTTAAGATACAATTATTATTGGAAATAGAATAGGATCAAAAACGATAATAAATATTTAATTGAAATTGTGAATTTTTCATTTAAAATATAAATGTTGTCAATACAAATAAAATTAAGCAGTTTATAAGGTTTCTTTGTTCTGGTTTCCATAACAACGTTTGTTAAATCAATAGTTACTCCCTTATACAGGTTAGAACTTGTGCTTAAAAGTTTGTTATTAGAACTATTAAATATTTATAATGACAACAAAATGTCAACCGACTTCTAGACCTCTGGAAGAAATAAACAAACTAATAATTGAAATCAAAAAGAAAATACAATTATCCGGTATGTATAACTTATTACATATTACACTTTCCATACCCTATTTTCTGTGTAGAGGGTCAAAGAAAAGCAGCATTTGAAGAATACGAAACGGAGCGAAAACAAAATGCAGACCAAATTCTTAAACTCAAGAAAGAAATTAAAGAGTTGACTGTGTCTTTACATAGAAATAAGGATGAAACAGCAGAGCATAGAATTCAAGGGGTACGCCTTGAAAATATTGTTGGGCCCCTTTCCAGTAAGACCACAGAACAAGTCAAACATAATTTGGATCTACATATTATAGATAATAAAAAACAACTGGATCTCATAAAACATCGCATAAAAGAAGTAAGATATTACATTTACAAAATTTAAATATCTGAGTGTATTAGGTACTTGTATAACTTTGTGTAAGAAATAGTAAAAAAATATTTTGTGGTACACTTTACACTCAAGTTGTGAGTGCCACAAAAATATCTTCTTACAAAGTCGTATCAGGTAGGCCAATTATTAGACTAATAACTATATTAGATAGTGCACAACATATATAATTATAACAATCAATTATTTCCACATGTGGTGCACTTTCCACACGAGATATAAGTGCCCGCACAGATCGTAAAGAACGTTTACCACTCATAACTCAGTTGCAGAAATGTGCTACATATTATTTTTGCATGAGAAATTAATTATTTCACATGTAGAAAGGTACACTCTGCACTTAAGTTATGAGTGCCCAAAAAGTGTCTTTCATATAGAACAGATTTATCATGCAGAAGGTTTATTATACTCATAACTACATAAGAGAGTGCACAACGTATTATTATAAAAATTAATTATTTACTAAATAAAAAGGCATAATGTAGTACACTCTCCTCAAGAGATATAAGTGTTCGCAAGTGTCGTTACATAAATTTATATCATACAGATCGTTTACCACTCATAACTATGTTACAGAATGAACTACATATTATTTTTGTATGGGAAATTCTTTATTAATTATTTCACATAAATAAAACACATGTTACATTTTTTCCACACCAGCTACGAGTACCTGATGACGTGATGACATCTACTAAACACCTTTTATTGTACAAATAATATAAAAAAATTATCAGATTAACACATACAGTTACTGCTAAAATATGTTATGATTTTTTTTTAATATTCATAACAGAAGGAAAGAGTGCACCACAAGATTAGTTTATAAATCTTAAATCAATTATTTCCAATATCTATACAATTAATTTTTCATATTTAAAATAAAACTTTAAAAAAAATAATATTAATTTTAAAGGAATAAACCACTATATTCCTAGAGATTCCAACGTTACGTTAAGCGACGAACCCAATCGAAAATAAATTTCATTGTTTTCAGAGACAAAAATACATGGCAATTTTGGCTGAAGAATATCAAGAACTAATATCCTTGAAGCCTAAACAAGAGGTGGAGAAAATGGACAACCCCTTCAAGAAGGGCAAAAGGGTCAAAGTAAAAAAAGAGAAGAAATTAAAATCGCCTGATGAAGAAATAGCTTCGCCTTATAAAGAGGTACATATTTATAATTTAGTGACTAAAAAAATTAAATATATTTTTTAGAGATGTTACGAAATTCAAAATAACATCCACCGAGTGGAAGTACAATGGCGAGAAGCTGAACATGTCCGAACAAGTTACAGGACTATTAAAGGCAGTCTGTTAAAGGATAGGGCTTGCTTTGAAAGTACTCTACAGGATCTGGAGGAGAAGAAACAGCAGCAGCAGAAGGACATACAGGAGTTGCAGGTATATCTTACAAATATTAAATGTACCACTGTGTCTGTGAGGTTTAAAATATACTAAAAACTAGTATAACTTACTTCCAATGGTACTTTTTGTACCATAAGTTATATTATTTTTATTGTTCACTCATAGATACCAACATGCATATTTCTATTTAGTTATATGATATACAATAGTCTTAGAACCTATATCAAGCTGTTTATTTTAATGAGTGGAATTGTGGAACTGAACTATTTTTTGGCATAAGTAAATTATTAACCATAAGTAATATTCTTACTGCGAATCATGAATTTATCGGTAAAATTTACGAATATTTTTTTACGTAGTAACAAATAAGTATAAAAAATTACATTCAAGAATAACTTTTGAACTGAGTTGTTATTTCGTAGGAACTATTAGTAAATTTTAGGAATCAAATTTATAGCTTGAATTATATTTTTATATTGTTTGAATATTTCTCTCAACACCCGAAAGGGTAATCAGAGATTTAAATTGATAATAATAATAATAATTGAATATTTCACAAATATCATTTTTATCCAATCAGAATCGTTCATTTCATGGCAATTTAAATGTCATTTTTGACACTCGTTTGTCGGTTAGTACGCAATAACTATTCATAAATTTTTCCAATAAATTCATGGCTCCAGTTATATTTACTAATGATTATTTCACGAATATTCAGTAGTTATATCCCGAGTTTAATCGATAAAATTTGACCTGTCTGGCTTAATTATAAATTTTCGTATATAATAATTTAAGTTTTTTTTCAAATTATTGTATACTCAAATGCTTTTTAATCGGTTCAATTCTTAGCTCGCCGGGTATATGACAAGATTATTTACCTCATTGCAATTTGATCAATCAGAATTTCTCATTTTCCATTGTTGTACATTTAAAATCAGTGATTAAATAGAATGGTGCTAATATAAAATTATATTATATAAAATTAAAATGATCCTTTATCAAATTTTATAGCTAAAAAATTGCCAAATGAAGCGTAGAAGCATTCTGATTGGGTGGCAATGTAGTGTTTGAAATAATTAGAATTAAAAAAAAATTAAAGCAACAAATTTGTTTTTTGTGCTTGTATATAAAAACAAAAAGAACTTATACTAATATAATATATTGAAAACTTTCTTCGATAGAATTCAACTCACAATACAATTAGATTAACCGCATTTTTTAGTAAATAATTCTGATTTCACAGACTCAAATTAGTTTTTTGTGCTATTTTTTTCCAATCAAATAATTTTGCATACAAAATTAGATTGTAGAGCACTTGTTTTTTAATGGAATTTGTTTTGTATTTATTTTAACTTTTAAATTAACTTATAGCTCCAAAAATAATAAACAAATAAAGTATTATATAAAATAAACACAAAAAAGTAAAATTACAGTTGTAAATATCGTTTTGGAAAAATACCGGTTTACTTAGTTTTTCTAAAATCCAGAATCTGGGCTATACATAATTATCATTAATCATTATCGATAAATACGACAAAGCTGACACACCCAGCAAAGGGTATAATAATATGCCGTGTGCGCTGTATTTATTTATTTTAATTATTTACAAATAAAAAACTATTATTTCCCTTGAAGCAGGGTGGATAAAAATCATGATAAAAAAAAACTTATTTTGATTTAAATCAGATTTTTTTATCTAAATATTTTTTATTTTTATTTTTTTAAAGTGCGTGTAAACATTATAAATATTTCAATGTTATTATTCAAACATATATAAGAGTCCTAATCCTGGATATTCATGTTTATTCTTGTTTGTTCGCCGTGCTTGCATCAACGTACATCTTTTTTTTTTCATCATTAGAAACTGAAAAGGCTGGAAAACTGGTGTTCCTATTTAAATATTACAATAACAATTTGCCATTAAATCAATAAACGTGTCTTTTTTTTGTTAATTGAATTATGATTTGTTTATAATATGTTTTTTTTGTAAATTGTTTATATTTTTAATTTAATAAATACATATTCAAGGACAATAAAAAAAAATATTCATTTTTCGTTTAAGTTATTAAATTTAAATCATGATTTAATTCTCTCACCCCTGCCCTCTAGCGAATGAACTCGGAAGCCAGTGTGACCCGCACAACCGCCCGCCAAGCCCTAGACCGGGAGGAGAGATCCAGCGTCCTCTCCTCCCGCGTCCGCGAGCGTCAAGCAGCAGAGACAGCCGCCCTAGTGGCGTCCCGACGCCAGGAACTCGAGCGCCTTCAACGCCGCGTGTTCCAGTCCGGGAAACCCGTGGCTGACAACACGGACAGCGCTCAGGTCGTGGTCGAACAGGACGAGGAGGAAGAGACAACGTCTCCGGAGAGTGAAGATACGGAGAAGGTGGTTATGGATGCCTTCGACAGGCTCAAAGACGCTACAGGTAGATGGAGGATTTATTCATTTCTTTAATTTACAGTAAAGAGTGTTTTACTAGATTTATACCAGGGCCTGTAACCGGTTAATAAAAACCGGTAACCGATATTTTCAACGAAAATTGCGAACTTTAACCGTAATTTTAACCGATATTTTTTAGACCGAAAATACCGGTAACCGTTAACCAAAAAAATATAAACCGGTTTTAGCGAACATTAACCTTTATTTTAATATAATTCAGCGAAAAAAAAATTGGTATTTTTTTATATCTGTGTTTTCTATTTGTATTTGAACATGAATCATGATAGTTTTTACAATTTTATTTTTATTGGAGAGTCATAAAAGTAGGTAGTCTCTTTGTCAGCATTAGGTATGTTTAAAATTGAAAAGTGACCTGCCTTTTTCTGTAGGTATTAAGGGAATTTTTGTGAATAATCGTTAATTAAATTGCATTCTTTTATTTGTTATATTTTTCTCAAATGGTAATTTTTTATTTTTTAATTAATTCCTTTTAATTATTTTTTTAACCGATATATTAACCGGTTTAAACCGGTTTCCAATTTTTAAAAACCGGTTTTCGAACAAAAACCTTTATTATTATAACATTCTCTGTAAGGATTAACAGTTAACCAGTATTTTTTTCGGTTACATGCCCTGATTTAGAGTAAAAAGTGCTTTACTGGATTTATAGCTGATGTGGAGAGAGTACTACAGAGCTAACAATTTTTGTATCACAGGTGCTACAAGTTCGCACGAAGTCCTCATTAAATTCCAAGCACAAAAAGACACTAAAGGACGTTTGGATTATCTCAAAAAGACAACTGAAGCTGAGAAGAAACAACTAGAGAAAAGACAACAGGCACTCTATGCTGAATTGGAGAGATATAAGTTCGCCCAAGAACGCGATAAAGAGAAGTAAAAACATTTATTATTTACTCAAAAATATATTTACTCATGTACAGGAATTTATATTTATAACGACTCATATGAAATTTTGATTTGAATTAATGTCGCACAAATTGAAACACAATTAATATTGTATAAAATCTTTCACTTTTCAAGTTAAAAATAGGTTTATCGTTCAAAACATTATCAGTTCACCTAAATAAATAATAAATTAAAAATTGACATTTACAATTAAAAATTAATATGTTTTTACATCTTCAAGTTATTTCCAAACGTAGTTGAACAAGAAAAATTATAATTTTTAACTTTTTACTTTAAAATTTTTCAGATACAGCTGAAATAATCAAAAAATACTCGTTTTAATGTCCAAAATTTTGGTTTTTGAAAATAGTCCATATTAATAGACGACGATGCGCTGATATCAAATTTACAAACAGAATTTAATTATCTTTTTTCGTTCTTGAGATTTTTGCTTGTAAAGTTGCACCTCAAAAATGTATGTTTTTTGCATATATCTCAAAAATGGGTAGAGATACAATTTCAACGACTTTACCATTGGATTCTACGGGCAAAGTTACATAAAGAAATGTTTTCTCCGCATATACGTTCTTTGGAACGATTCGGTAAAAAATGAGAAAAACGAAAAAACCGGAATTTCAGTTTTTCACTCGAAAACTTTTTTTCTCCATAATTGTTCATTTTCTAGACTTAAGTAAATATAGATAAGCTGATTCCAAATTTTCAAACCGAATTTAATTATCTCTTACCGTTCTCGAGATATTGGCATTCAAAGTTACACCTGAAAAAAGCGGTTTTTCAGGAATAGCACTGAAATGGGTCGAGATACGATCTCGGCGACTTCACCAATCGATTCTACGGGCAAAATTATATAAGTGTACCAATTTTCAGATTTTTATTCCACCGGATACAATTTTTAGAAACGAATAACTGAAAATGGCCCAACTCGAAAAAAATCGTAAGGGGTTCATCAGGCGTTTTTTTCGATTTTCGCCGATTTTCGTTTTTTCGCTCTAAAAATTGTATTCGTTGGAATAAAAATCTGAAAATTGGTACACTTATATAATTTTGCCCGTAGAATCGATTGGTGAAGTCGCCGAGATCGTATCTCGACCCATTTCAGGGCTATTCCTGAAAAATCGCTTTTTTCAGGTGTAACTTTGAATGCAAATATCTCGAGAACGGTAAGAGATAATTAAATTCGGTTTGAAAATTTGGAATCAGCGTATAGATATTTACTTAAGTCTAGAAAATAATAAATTTTGGAGACAAAAAGTTTCCGAGTGAAAAACTGAAATTCCGGTTTTTTCGTTTTTCTCATTTTTCACCGAATGGTTCCAAAGAACGTATATGCAGAGAATACATTTCTTTATGTAACTTTGCCCGTAGAATCGATTGATGTAATCGTTGAGATTTTATCTCTACTCATTTTTGAAATATAACCAAAAAACACACATTTTTTAGGAGCAACTTTCAAACCAAAAATCTCAAGAACGAAAACAGATAATTAAATTCTGTTTGTAAATATGAAATCAGCGCATCGCCGCCTATCAATATGAACTATTTTGAAAAACAAAAATTTTGGACCTTAAAATGAATATTTTTGGATTATTTTGGCCGTATATTAAAAATTTTAGAGTGAAAAGTTAAAAATTGTAAGTTTTTATGTTAAACTGTGGCTGGAAATAATTTGAAGTTATAAGAAGATATTAATTTTTAATAGGAATTGTGAATTTTTAATGTTTTACAGACCCATCAGTTAAACAAACAATAAATGGGTACCACAAACCAATATTGAGTCTCAATTTGTGCGACATTTATTCAGATAAGTACTCAAAATTAAATTTGCGTCAAAGTTCCGTACTAAACCCAGGTTATGTGTGAATAATATAGAGAATGTCCATTTTAAGATGCTGACCATTGGTATCTCGAGAACTGTTAAGAGGTACGAAGTCGGTTAAATTGGAGCAAAGTTGTATCGTATCTCTTACAGTTCTCAAGATCCCAATGGTTAGCCTCTTAAAACGGACACCTGTATAATAAAATGATTGTGTTCCCGCACATGTCACATATACGTGAACACAACCCTTTGATTCTAGGGGCGTATACATTTTATCCTCCACACATGTTATATTGCTCGACATTGTATCATTCAAACATTTAATCTTGCACACCTTTTATCGTGCACTCTTTTAATCCGCGAAAAAGCTTATCTTACATACATTTTATCATCCACACATTTTATCTCCGCTAACGTTTCATCTTTAAAACATTGTAATTATATCTGCCAATTAATTTTATTGCCCATGCAATTAATATATCTATAATTAGAGGAAATATCCAGTATTAAACTTTTCTGAAGATAAAATGTGTAAAAGATAAAATGTGTGGAACATAAAATGAGTGGAAGATAAAATGTGTGGATGATAAAATGATTTGGACGATAAAATGTGTGCAACATAACTTTTTTCGGGGATTAAAAGTGTGAAGGATAAAAGGTGTGCAAAGTACAATGTCGAGTAATATAACATGTGTAGAGGATAAAATGTATACGCCCCTGATTCTACACTTATACAGTAATATTCTATTAATTCCAGATTCAGTGACGAACTGCTGAACCTCCAACAAAACATCGACCTCCAAATCGAGCGCCAAGCCACCATCTCCGAACGAAGTAAATCGCAACAATCCCTCCTCCAGACCATCTGCAAGTCGCTCCACAACCTCTACCTGTCCCTCAAGGATATCGGTGTCAAACCCCTTAAAAATATCACGCCCTACCCCGAAGATTGTCAGCTCCTGGTGGACACCCTCGCCAAGGAGCTGCAGGACGTGGTGGAGCGCAACGCCGCCGTGGAGGTCGAACAGGAGGGCGAGATCATCGACGAGGAGGAACGGTCGGAAGAGGAGATGATGCCTATGACTTATAATGCGCTACTGAGGAGGACGCCGTTGCCACAACAGGGGCATATTATTATCAGCACACCCTTACAATCAGGTACGAATAAATAGTAGTTTTTAATTTGCAAATAACAATGACATTTATATTTTGTAAAATTAAAATAAACTACAAATCTAAAATGAATTTAATTATTTCAGGGCCAGAAGATGAGGAAGAAGTCCCTTCCAGAGGCTTTTTAAAAAGACAAGCTCAACTTGTAGTGGACGCAAAATCAAGAAGAAAAGCTTTACGAATCCCTATGAATAGAAAATAATTATTTGGAAGTTATAATTCGAAAAATATGTGCACTGCCAGCTATAGACAAAAAACTCAATTAAGCTGCTAGATTTAATACTCTAGCTGCCATCTATACGCACTTTTCAAAAAATTTTAATTAAATTTAATAATAGTGCTGTCGATTTTCGGAAAAAATTAATCCGAAATTTCATTGAAAAAATAATTCGAAATTCGGAAATTTCGAATTCGTGTTACAATTCGAAATTCGAAATTCAAAAAGAAGTAGGTAGGTAGGTAGTAGGTATTTTCTAATTATAAAATTATAAGAATAGAATAATAAACTACAGAAAAAGTATTTCACTTATTTTATTATACTAGTATTTATTTTAGTAAAAAATGATTTTGTGTTACGAAGGTTAATATTACCATGTTCCCCAAAAAGATCATTTCTTTTCGCGGTTTATATCGTTTATATACAAAACAAACAAAAAGCATATAAAATCGAAAACAAAATTAAAAATTCGTTCATCAATTTGAAATTCAAAATTTGAACTTCGAAATTCGAAAATTTAAAATTATGATTTGTATTGCCATCTGTAGACAACTAGCTAAACTAGAAATGTATAGTTCACTTTAATTTAATACGTAGACTGCCATCTAATCACAAAACTACAAACTGAACGACCTGGATTCACTTCTCTGCAGAGAGATCAATTCCTAGATTTAGTACCTATTTTGCCATCTATACATAACTAACTAAACTAGAAATGCATAGTTAGTTTTAATCATAGGGCACGAGAGCAGCACCGTCGACTTTGCCCAAGACTGTGCAAAAGTTAAAAACAACTGCTTGCAGCCTACAACATTCTTGCTAATGTCTGTAGAATTTAGTTAGTATCATTGACTGTAGTTCAACGAACGGAATTTTGTTGACCACTTGGTGCTTGAAGTGTTGTTGATTGACAAAGTGTTAATGCTTGATGAATGCGTTATGCAGAAACTCAAAGATGGTAATTCATAGTAATGTTGAACATTTAACGAAACGACTTGTACGTCAAGTGCCATCATGTTTGCTGATCAGTTACCGCGTTTGTTGAGGAAAACTGTTACAAACCGATGTAGATTTGTTAAAAACTCCAGTGGTGTCTCAAACAGATTTAACTAACACAAATCAACATTGGTGACCGACAAAAGAACGAGATGAACAAACTTAAACTCGACAAATTAAACGAAGACGAACAAGATGTTGCCGGAAATGGTTTACTATTGACGAAGAGTGTAGGAATACAATCCTCAACAGTGGTTATTAATTTTCCGCATCAAGCCGGAAAATTCGTAGCAGAGATTCGAGAAAACAGTATTTCAGAAAACAATTTCCCCTTAATTTAGCGTACGGCGTTACCATTTAATGTCACAGGGACAGACGTTACATGCAAATTTATACAGCCTTCAACAGTGTAGGTGAATTGATTGGATTAACTTTACCGCTGAAAGCAGTCGGAAGTACATGTAATACGACAATATTCATCTAACCAGTTGTAAAAATAACGGTACATGTTGAGGTAAAAGCAATAGTTTCTGCTGCGCCCCTAATAGGAGAACCTGTTGCAAAAACTTAACACAAAAACGTCTTGTTGAATTCTGTTGACAGTAATTTGCAGCAAAATGTTGCACGTTGACGTTGTACGCCCCAAGGGTTGGATGTGCTCAGCTTTAGCACGGATTCACAGGATAAATCCCAACATTTCAATAGAAGACTACTGGAGAAACTTTAACTTTTTAATTAACGAAGATAAACTTTTACAGTTTGGGAAACATAGGCGGTCGAAAGAGTGATTCGGATGCCTAAAGTTCTATTAAAATGTAAACTAGTTAACATTGAGCAACCAATAGAGTTTAAGTTTTTAAGGGTAATGCTGCACCTGTAATTGGTCTTGTGACTATATACAGGGTGGTGACTCAAACACCTGTTCTAAAAAACTTAATTTTAAAAATTAAAATTCATAAGTCGCAATTCAATTGATGAAAGTATTTAAATTTGTAACCAAATCTTAAATGTTTTAATTATATTCAGTATTTTTAAAAAAAGGGTAACAAATTTCAAAATTAGAAACTTTGATTTATAAAGTTTTTAAACATTTCTAAGCCTTTGATTAATTATTCATTTTTAAAATGATTTTGATTAAAATTTAGGATATAGAATTTGTAATCCATGTATAATTTATTTGTTTGTATTTGTGATTGCAATAAAATATATTGTGAATAAGGAACGGAAGTATTTTGTGTACATTTTTATTGAGTTTAGCATGACAAAACGCCAATTTAGTTTGATTTCATATTAAATAATATATACAATGACAAATGAAATTCGGAATACAATAATAATACGAGTCCATAAAAAAATAATTACGACCTTAGAGCTTATGAAACTAAAACGATATATGCATTATAAACAAAATGTTACTTCACAGTCCCATAGAATCAGAACTCAGTACAGTGTTCTATAAATGCCGATTAACATAATAACTAACAGATCTCTTACAATACGCAAAACTGCTAAACATCTTCATGTAAGAAAAATAACATCTAATTGCATATGGTCTGTATTATTCAAATAATACATTCAAATCGTTTCCATAATATTAAAATTAATGTCAGTCTCAAGAATAATTTTAACCTGATTTGTATTTTCCTAATCTACACTTTTCAGTGAGAAAACAATAAAAATAAAACAAGGAATGAGCGAGAGACAAACACGAACTATTTCTACAAGTCTTGGGTTTGTGATTGCAATAATTAAAAGAGAAGTAGAAATAGCAAATGTTTGTCGTCTCCATGACATCAAGTTGAGTATATGAAACAAATAAACATTCATTACTTACAGTTATCGTAGTTCCATTGTATCAATACAATTAAAATAAAAGTTAAAAACGCGACTAAACCACTAATAATGCGACATTTGAACACACATCACTACAGTCTGATGACCAATCATCGGCACAGTGTCAAGTTAGCTGCCCAAGCAGTGATGTGTTTTCAAACGAAATACGTGAAATTATCACAAATCTGGTGAAAGAGCACACTTATCCACGCTGATTTCATCAACAGAAATAATTTTTTAATTACTTACATTTCTCCTAATATATTTCGATTTTATTTATAAACAACAAAAAAGCATATAACTACGTTTACATTACTCTCAAAGTACCACCCTGCTCAAATTAAAATCTACAGAACTCCAACAAACATTAATTTAGAGATTAACAACTTTATTTTATAAATTACTTCAAATATTTCATAGTATTTAGAGTTCTGACGACCTTCACAATAGTTTCCAAGTAGGACACGTCAGTGCTGCGATCGTTTGCAACGTCAAAGGAGCGCCCAACTTCACATTTGTGAAAAAAATAGCGTTAAGTTCATTATATTATCATAAAACATCATCGATGGCCATCGACGAAACTTTCATACGAAGAAATTTAATTTTTATATGATAAACCAATAACTGATCATTGGTATAAATTAGTTATTTATGCAACTAGTGTGTAAAGAAGTGGTTTTTAGTCGAGTGCTGAAAGTAAAAGTTAAAGTTATTGATACATCATCCATCTCGTTGGATGCTGATGATGACAATAGACAATCATTTGCAGAAATCACAAGGGGAAGAGTTATAACTTAACTTAAATACAAAGTATCTATTGGTCGGTCAAGATCTCTATCGCAAAGTTCTGAAAGAGAAGCATAAGCAGTTGTCTTACAAAAAATGCGAAAGAAAATTGTCAAACCTAAAGATACTGTACAGAAAGGCATGATTGATAAAACTACAGCAGAAATTCTAGAAAACAGAGCAGTAAGTGTCCATTTATAGAAAAGTATCGCATCGAAATAGTAAATAATTTAAGAATGTATCAGTTTAATTTTGTTAAAAAAAAATAGCGGATCCTCTATTTCCATCAATGACACATTCGTGTTCTGCCATCGAGGATGTTTTATGGTCATCGACCGGTTAAAGTTAAGTTATTGGTACCTTCACGAAGAAACCGATCGTAGCGCTGACGTGTCCCGTGTTAACAATGAAACAAAGTTAAATTGTTAACCACAGCAAATCTCACTCACACATCCTAACATTTCTGTGACACGGACGCATAGCAACCTTATTGTACTCCATTAGTGCGCCTGACGACTATGTACAAATATAAAATAACATAATGAAATTGAAAACAAAGGTGTTTGGCAGTGAATCATGCTATTTTGGCAGTTTCAATACACCACAATCTCTTTATATATAAAAAGGCAGAACTCGAAGGAATACGATATTTGCAATATCTATCATCGTTAACGTCCTGCTCCTTACAACTCTTTTACTTTAAAGTATAAAAATGATCAACAAAGGATGAGATGTTGTAAGTCTGGGACGCTCTTAATCACTTATATATATTGTTTGCCTGAGTCGTGGTTGTAGCAAAAAATAGAAAACTCGTCCCTGGCAAATTCACTAAGTACCACCCTGTGGGTGAATTCCCTAATACCAGGGCCGGCATTTCCGATCTGTTTTGTTACTGTACATATGGAGGAACCGTTCTTACTCTTTAGGTAACTACATGATACAAGACGAGTTCAGTGATGATAGATGATCATGATTACTGATGATTCGGTTACTTCGCCTCAGATTTTGATTTGCGCCAATCATTCGCACATATAAAATAATAATGCAACTCTGCATTTGTAAAATAATTCCAAAAATATAAAAACGTAAATAATCAGTATTTATTACTGAAATAAAATAAAGATATTTCTATTTTAAAAACATAATTTTTATTTGAATTCAAGCACGGAACCAGGAAAAAAAACGGTTACCAATATTTTGAAATGAAAAACGTTAAACGTAATTTTAATATATAGTTTTTTGAGTGTAAATTCAAATATTATAAAAGTTTAAGACATAATTTAACAAAAATAAAAACAGTTTCCGAATTAAAACTGTTATTAATTATATACGTTCTTAACCCTCGAATAACCACGGGAAGCTAATTTTGATTTCTACATCATATTTTTCTTTCAGGAATAGGTATAATTTAAAAATATTAATAAATAAAATAATTTTTAAATTTGATGTCTGTTTAAAGTTTTTTCCACTGTTGTCAAATTTGTGATTCCGTTAGGCGTATTCCATTTGCCATTTGGATCAAATCTAACTTAATTTTTTTAATTCAGATCACATATTTATTGGAGATTGGATCATATCTTTGAATTGAACTAATTTTTGGGATCAGATCTGATCTGACTAGCAGAAGGAATATTGTTATTATTATGCAAAACAATCGATGCGCCAACCTGTATTTTTAGTGAATTTTTAAATTTTGTTGAAGATAGCAACAAAAGCAATTTGCAATTAAGAAATGTAGAAAATATTTTTTTTTGTTATATGTTTATTTTTGGAAAATATATTATTTATTTGTTTGAATTAGTCTAATTTAGCTTTTTTATTTTCATGCTATTAAATTTAATAAAACATATTAAAACCATAAACCAGCAAAGTTTCTTATTAAAAATTGATTAACGCTTAAAATGATTGAGGTATTTTGATCCCGTTTGGTCATATAAGTTGTAAAAATTGTCATTCAAGGGTTAACATAGGTAAAATGTTACCTAATATTTTTTTCTTTCAAGGACATGCCGGCGCTTCGATCGATTTGCTTGTTAATGGACCGCAAACTTGACAAGTGGAAAAATACCAAGAAACAGTCGAAAATTATCAAAATGTTAGATTATAAATAACGCTAAGTTTATATTTGACATACTTTTAGTTTCCCGCTTTTTTTGCACTGTTTTCAAGTTTGCCGTTCCATTACCAAGCACAACGATCGAAGCGCGAACTTGGCCTATTTTTTTTTTAAACAAAAATAGCAACAATCTAATTTAAAAATGTAGAACAGAATGGTTCAATTTTCATTATTTATTATCATGGTATAACTTTTACGGTTAAAATTTATTTTTGTAAATTGTTTACCGTTTAAAATGATTTAAGTTTTTTGACTCGTTTGGTCATTTTATTTAATACAAGTTAAATATTACGAATATTTTTTTCTGTTGCGTGCCCTAATTTTCGTGTTGAAATGATTTGCAGGCAAATCGAAATCCAGGGTAACCGACGTCTAAGTACACTAAGTTATTGTCCCTAGCTATCCACTTACAATATTACACACGATATGCGCCACAGCCCCGATCAGGTCATCCCTTGCGAGGGCCCCTCCCACTCGATCAAGTACTGCGTCTTGCCCAAGGGCCCCACTCGCTTCGCCTTCACTCCGAAGCGCTCTCCGGCCGCGATGCGGTTCGCCGCCCCGAAGTAGATGTTCACCGAGCTCTTCAAGTCGTCCAGGTTGATGTCTGGCTCTTGTTTGACCGGAGATAGTTTTGGCGCGGGTTGGATGATGCTTTTGTTTTTGTCCTGTTGGGTTTTACTGCGCAGTCGCCGGCCGTTCAGGGCGTAGTCCACGCAGTTGCCGATTTGGGATTGTTGGTTTTGAAGGGTGGAACGCAAGTTTCGTTGGCTCCACTCTTTACCGTCAGGTCTGGCAGGTAAAACAGTGGCGGTTTTACTTGCAGTTGGCTGGCCCATTGCAGCTAAAGCCGCTATTTGAGCCGCTGAAGCTCGTCCTCTTCGAAGTCTTCTGCGTTTGACTTCTCCGTTTGGTCCAATGCAAATATCTTTTTCGCTGAGTTGTCGTTTGGCGGGTCTAACCAAAGGAGCGCTTGGAATAACCGCAGTTAATGGTAGGGGTAAAGTGATAGCCCGTGGTTTGACCGCGTTCTTGTTGAGCGTGTGAAAGGGGTTGTTCTTGCCCTCGAAGTCTTTAGGCGGTGGGATGATGAGGTCGAGGGTGCTCTTGGAGGAGGTCTCGTCTCCGGAAGTGTCGCACGGCGTGTTGAGCTCGACGGACGTGGGCTGGCTCTCGGACTTGACACTGGAGCGCGTGGACTTGAGGTTGGAGAGGTTTTGTGCGGCGGAGTTGAGGGTGAAGTCCGGGGAGGCGCCGGACGCCGGGACGGGAGTTGAGTTGGCGGGAGGTGTAGGCGGAGCGGAAACTGATGTCGGGGGCGTTAAAGGGATGGATTCTTCTAGTTTTATTACTGGATGCTCTTCTATTTTTATGTCATCCACTAATATAAATTCTGGTTTACTTTCTACTTCTTCATCTTCACTTTTAATCTTTGTTTCGCTTGAATCTAACATATTTGATTTTATCAATCGTCGTGTTTTTTTAAACCTGGAATCCTTTTGTGCATTCTCTGCATTTGTAAGTTTTCTTTTTTGTTTTTGTCTGCGTAATATTTTATCCCGTTCCCTATTTAATGATAATAATCGTTTCCGTCTTTGAAGACTGATTTTTGGGAATGGGACACTTTTTTTTACGAATCCACCTCCGTGAAAATCCATTTTATATAGTTTTAGATTATCATCCGAAGCGCTGAGCGTGGGAGGAATGGAGACAGGACTGGGACTGGGACTTGACGACTCGTTCTCGGAGACGTTGGCGCTGTTCTGGTAGGCGGTGCCCCTCATGATGACCTGCATGGTGTCGGCCGGGACGGGGGTGCTCTTCACCTCCATGACGACGTCGCCCTGCGGGAGGAACTGCAGCCGCTTGTTCCCCTCCCAGCGCTCTCGCAGCCCCTCCTCGGTGATGGCCCCCGTGCTGGGGAGCGTCACGCAGGGCGCCGGTGGCGGGAGACGTACTCGGAGGCCCCAAATTGTTGTTCGCTTTTTGATTTCGCGGCCGCACTTAAAACGATTGCGGTTGTTTGTTAGAACTGATAGAATGTTTTCACGGCGTTCGGATTTTGACACGTTGTAAATCTGAAAACATACATTTCTTCATGCTTTTTCTAAAAAACTACCCCAGTGAAATTCTTATTTACCGCTTAAGTCTTCAAACAAAAATTGTAATAATTCTTTCCCAATTACTTTACATATCTTCAAATTCAAATTCTTTCTTCAAAACACAAAAAAATATGTTCTTCTCAAATTATAATTCACTCAATAAAAATTCAACTGTTCCGTACGTTGAAATTGCGTTGATAATTTGTGTAACAAAATGTGAATAATTCGATTACAGCTTTATAATTCTTGTTACAAATGCAATTAAAAAACAAAAAGAATATATGTTGTTATTGTTTAGATTCGTCTCAAATTTTATTTTATATATTTCTGAACTGATTCATTTGTGAAACATGAACTCAAAGTCTTTGTTTGAATGTTTTAATAAAATAAAAATAATAAAAAAAATATTCTATAAATATTTCAATAAAATTTCTTTGTACTTCTTGCCAACAAATATATATTTTAGACGTTATGCTAATAAAACAATAATTAAATTATAATTATTATGGGAGCTTAATAACGTATATAAGATAAAAAATTCACACAAATGTCATTTCGCTTTGAGCATTCGAAGAGTAATCAGGGTTGGCCTGATTTATATCATAAATTAAAAAATGATTTAAATCAACTCATTATTCTAAATAAAATTCACTGATTTTTATCTAAGATAAAAAAATACAAATTATAATGAAAATGTATTTGTTTGCTACAGAACTATTAATAAGAACCAAAATAAGTTCTGTATATAATAATACAGTAAAGTAAAAACTTTTTGTTACTCTTCCTAATTTATTCAGAATAGTTTTTGTTTAAGAAATAAAATATTAATATTGCTTTCAAAACAATTAAAAAAGTGCTAAAACATTCAGATATCTTTAAAAATTAATAAATCAATGATTTAAATAAAACATTATTTTTGCCAACCCTGGCACAGATGAATAAAGGAAAAACAATAACAATAGAAATTTTAAACCAGGCCACATATCAAAGAAACAAAATATACGAAACAAGAAACTGTTTTATACGTACTGAAATAAAGTTCGTCTCAGTTAATAATTATTTCAACACTTTTAATTGTAAAAATGAAAAAGTCGAAATAATATAAACAAGTACTTTTGCCAATTTATATTTAATAAATTCACGATCGTCTCTTGTTTTGCTCTTTAATAAAATAACGTTGAAACTACGAACAAAAGCAATTTTTTATTTACATTAAAAATGTTTCTTTTAAATTGTTATTTTAAATAAATGTAATTATAATGTTAGAATTTGACTTACCTTTGGTGGAAGCTGAAGAGCATGCCAGTTATCATTAACATACGGTATAATAACTGTATCCAAATCGTAATACTTTTTAATGTTGAACGCCGTAAGATTAAATAACATCAAATGCACCATATCCACCCATTTCAATTCCAACCTCCTTATAAACTCTTTCCCGTAATTACATATTGAACACACAAATACATAAAACCTGCAACAAAACAATTCAATCACAACCTTTAAATTTTATATTTTTTTGTTTAACAATTGTTGTTTACCATTTCAAACATTTGAAAGAAATCATCATTGGTTTTTAAACTACATTTCATATAGAGTAAACTTTTGATTACAAGCACTGAATGTTTTGAAAATACTAACACCATACATACGACAGATATTAATTGTTATCAGATAAAAATAATTATTTAACGCGATAAAAATTACGTCAAAACAAATATTTGTAAATGTACACCAGACACCATTTTCAACATAAAAGGGAGGATTAAAAATTGGAGGGAACAACTCAGATACGTACGTTTAATCACGTGGTACAAACAAAACACAAGCGCGTATTTTAAAACTAGTAAGGAAATGTATAGGGTGAATTTTTCAAATTTATTGAACTATTTAAAAAAAAATACAGTTTTTTACGATTTGATGTCCGAATTTAATTACTTAAAAAAGTATTTACGTTTTTTTCAAATTCATGAAGAAACGGGTAAACCGTAACAAATTAATTGACTAAAAACAAAAATATCTAAAAACTGTAATAGGATGTAACAAACTCATGAGTCATTATTAAAACTTTTTTGTGATGGTGGGATGGCCAGTTGTTTGATAAACACAAAATAGTCACAGCTTATAATAAATTGAAGAGAAATGTGTGGTCTTTATACGAAACAGGCAAAATTCACAGCATAAAACAGCAGATTTTTTTATAATTCTAATAAATAATAAATCCGTTTATTGACGTATACAATCTGAATTATGAATGAAATAATATAATTTGTAAAGTCTGTTAAATCAAAGTTATACAAAAAGTATAAACGCAAATCCGTAGCAAATGTAAAATCTTTAACAGAATTTTTGGGAAAATAGTATTTAACGGTATTTTCCAAGAAATATAGATTAGAACATTTGGTAGACTAATTATCATCAAAATCTAATCAGCTCTTTCCAGTACAAGAAAAGGTTTAATTTCAAATTTTAATAATTTTCTGATTGATAGAAATTGTGTTATCTTGTATATCACACACACATTCATAGATATCATCGTAAAATGATACAATCGGGTTTTAGGCATGTCGCGATTTTTAGCACGAAGTATATATATATATATATATATATCAAAGTAGCGAGAGATAAAGAATTGGAATTGAAAAAAGCACAATTTTCAGATTGCCGTAAAAAAGGAAACGTGTTTATTCTTAAAAAAAAACTTGATTTTACTACGAAGTCTAACCTCCCTCACCACGGTGGTGAGAGATAAAAATTGAACAGAAAAAAATGAGCACAATTTTATGCTCGTTGTAAAAATGATAAAAGCTTACCATTTTGGAGGGAGATAAAAAAAGAACACGAAAAAAGTACAATTTTAAACGTTAAAAATGCTACAATTGGATTTTATATTTTTTCAAAAATGGTGCTCATAAAAAAACGCGATTTTTAAAACGATATTTATACGTCCTTTAGTAAGATGGCGGGAGGTAAAATATAAGAAAGAGAAAAAGCACAATTTTAAGTTTCTTGAAGAAATGATAAAATCGAATTTTAAAGATTTGAAACGAACCTATTCATCAAAAACGCTAATTTTAGAAAGATGCTTTCACTTCTCTTAACAAGATGATGGGAGGTAAAAAATAGGAAAAGAAAACAAAACAATTTAAAGCTTGTTGCAAAAATACTAAAATGGAAATGTAAAGTTTTTGAAACTTTTTTTTAGTGTATACTTCCCTTATTACGGTGACGGGAGATAAAAAACAGGAAAGAAAACGAATTAAGCTTGTCGTAATCGCAATGATCTTGAAACGTGCTTATTAATCAAATAGGCCAGTTTTAACACAAAGCCTTATTACTTTCCCTATCAAAGTGGTGGGAAATAGAAGAGGAAAAAGGAGTACAATTTTAAGGTTGAATTGTAAGGAATCTTACCTGTCTCCACAGTACAGGGGGAATTTAAGACACCGCACACATTTCTCATGGAACCACTGCTTGCAGCGTCCACACTGCAGCATCTGCGTGTACCACTCGCCATTCCTCCCGCAGTAGCAGTAGATTTGTTCTATATTCACTCGATGATATGTATCCCAATTTAACAGATCAGGCTACAAACAACAACCATTAACTACCGAAAACCAACTACCACACAACAAACTTACATCGTAAGGTAATTTTGATTTATCTGTCGGCGGCATCGGAGCAGTGTCTACCCCTGAACATAATTTCCTAATGTTTTCTTTCCTTAACGTCCTCGTGTCCCTAAGCCTAGATTGCTGGCTGTCTACACATTTTTTGCACATCCACGTTGCCCCTAGAACAATTTTTAAAATAAATTCCCTATCGCAAAAAAAATACAAAAAGTATTTTGTATGATTAAAAATTACGTTATATATACGTAAAAATCCCTAATTTACAGTGGAAAGAATTTTTGAAAAATTGAAATCTGCAGATATTTTATATACAATTCTTGATTTTATACAATGCCAATAGAAATGTACAACATACTGCATTTTTTGCAGTAAATAATTAATCATTTCCATAATTTAATAATTAATTATTTGATCTATATCTCATCTTCTTACACTTTGTTACTTTCAGTAATTAATTGAAGATAAAGTACATTTATTATTTTATCGAAACATTTAAATATTAGTTCTACCATCTACAACATCCGTAATTCTGATATGTAACAAAATATAGAGTGTTAAAAAAGGATCACAAATTATTCTAATTTTGTAGGAAAACGGTTTAGTATTAGATTGAATATTTATTTATTTTAAAAGAATTAAAATTATATGTTATGCATTATTTAGTTTTGTATAAATAACTTCAATTTTAAATAAAATATTAAACCAGTGGTTTAAAAATGCTTAAAATATTTTAGAATTATTTTTTTGAATTTTTTTATTTCTCAAAAACTGTCCCTTTTTAACGTTTGAATTTAGTACCCATTTATTTTGTGCTACAGTATGGTATGTTGATTATTTTCATTACATATTCTTCGCTTTTGTTTTGCTACTACACTATGCAGAAAACGTAATAGATGCATGTAGGAATTTTCCTTGTGCAATCTCTTGCAGAAAAAGTTTCAAACTATTAATAACAATGATTTAAATTTGTAATAAAACAATCTACAATTAAAAAACTGGCTATGTAACGTAAGGCTAACGAGGGATATTATTTTTGTTTCACCGGATATTGAAATATGGATATAATAAGCCTCTTCCGACCTAAGTTCTTCCTTCTAACTGTACTTTACTGCTATATAAACATGTATTCTTATACATTAAAACAACATAATGAAGTGTTCCCATATTTAAATTAATGGGAAGCTTAAAGTACAATACTCTACGAACAGTTTTTCTGAACTCATCAACTAAATGTCTGATTACTATTATTGTTGTAATCAGCTAAATTTTTAAAAAAATAATCAATAAAATTTATCCCTGTTTTCAGACATTTATTCCGGTATTTCAAAAAACTTTTCGGATAATTGTCCCGATTTTCGTTCGATGGATTTTTTAAAACTCTGGATTTCCGAAACAATATTCTAAATTAAAATTTCGTGTATTTAATTGCTACACCCGCACATAAAATATAGAATCTTTTCTCAAATAAATATCCAATGATCAAACAAAAGGAACCCGTAGATTTTGTCAACTGTGAATGCTATTCCTATTTCAATCTAAATATTTATAGGATGTTTGTATATTTATGATTTTGCAAATTGAAGATTTCAAAGTATATATATTAGAAATCTTCGAAAAATGACCAGGTTTTGAAATTAATTATATGCTCATCTTAATCGGAAAGGACCTTACGTTTCTTATTTTAATTAGGTTTACAGTATAATATTGAATTCGGCCCTTTGTTACATTTGAATTTGAATTTGAGAACCAGTGGAGAAAGAGTGTCCAATCTCGAATGAATAATTAGAATCGCGATCACGCCCGTGCGTCACGTTCGTGTTCTGATTGCAATTGTTTATTTTTTTCCTCCTCAAAACTGCAGTCTACATTCTTTTATACCATTAAGGAACATTTTCTTTATTTGTTAAATATAATTTCACCATAAAATTGAGTCGACAAATGTCACGAGATGTAGAAAAAAAATTGCCATGAAAGAAGATAAATCTTAAACAGAAATAGATAATAACTCGTAAAAATTCATGAACCGTACACACCTCTAGTTTAGGCAGTTGTAAAAGAATGGCGCTAGAACCCTAAGATAATTTTGGCTGCAGGTGAAATTGAGAAGTGAATTTCACCCTTTCCATGACAATTTTTACTTACATTTTTTGTGAAATAGGTGTCACCCAGCCTCTGTAAGGCAGTTTAGGGCTTTCTGATTTTTAATTAATCAAACCGGTTTGATGGATACACTTTTCATAATATTTACATGTATCCACTGAATTGCCATTAAAAAAAAATGCGTTCCACATTGGTATTGTGGCCCGGAATAGAAAAATATATTCACATACTTTCAATGTCTAAATATTTTTCTGGAAATTCTTTGCCCATTTTCGTTATGAATAGTAGGAATAATTCTCAAATGTTAAAACTAAATTCAGTAGTGAGAAATAAACAAATCCGGGTCAAATAGACACCCTGAGACCTTGTTTCGTGGCATCGGGTTCGGGACGTCTGAGAGCAGGTTGAATTGAGTGAATTAGTGTATTACCTTCCTTCTGGCACTCGGGCGGAATTTCAGGCTGGTGGCACTGGCGATGGTACCCGCGGCCACATTTATCACAAACAGTAACCTCGTGCTTGTCCTTGGGAACGCTCTTCTTGCAAACCACACAGCACAGCAGGTCCTCGTCCGGCATGCTGAGCTTCGTGAGGTCCTTGAAGCTGCTCCAGCTCTCCGTGTTGTCGCCGAACTTAACGAGGCACTGCTCGCGGATGGTGTCCGTCTCCACCACGGTGCCCAGGTAGTAGCGGCCGTCCTTGTGCTTGAGCAGCACGTCCTGGCCGTGCAGGAACGCCGGCCGCTCCTTGTCCAGCGGCGTCGTGGAGTCGGGCACCACCGCCTCGTCCTCCATCGGCGCGGGCTTCTTCACGCACCCCACGCTCGTGGAGATGCTGCCCACCACAGACATGGTATCGAGCGTTCTGCAACAACGTTAAACTATAAACAATACATAACCTAAATTTATCAACAAAAAACTACTTGCATAACGTTTGCACAATGTTTTCTAATCATAAACGGCCTTAACTTATTTTTATGACACATTTACTTATTATTAATAACAATACAAACATATGATTATGACAAGATTAACATGGATTACTGTGATGTGGAAATTTGGTTCATCATCTTCCATCATTATTGCATACATAAATAAATTTATATTCCTGGATGAAACATATATTTCCAATCCAGAATTCTCAATACAAATAAGAATTATTCATGGAAAATGCTTATACAACATAAGATAATTTTATTGATTTAAATGTCTCCAAAGAATACACGATAAAACTAATAATCTCTGGGTTTAACAAACTACATCGAAAAAGGAAATAAAGAAAACTATTACAATGGATTATTGATAAGATAACTACAAGAAACATGAGACTACAACAGCAAAAACCAAACAATTTTACCTAAAAACAAATTTTTTGTTCATGACTAATTTGACAAAGTAATAAAACAAAACAAATACGAATAAAAGCAAATATAACACGTGTACATTTTTGTAAACAATTATAAAACTTAAAGCATCATTTGATGGTTCCCAACTAACAGAATCTAGGAATTTAAATTTACTTTGTTCATATTATAACCAAATTTTGAAGCAAACCATAGTGAAATATAATGGTGATATTAATGACAATGTAAATGCCGACGAAATGCAAGGGTAATTTTGTGTATCTGAACCGTGTCTGTTGTCCGTACATCAACCTCAAATCACATGAAGTAACGTTCACACCCATGCAAAACCCTCAATAAAAACCGGTTGAAAGTGAAATTAAACATGGACAGACACCCAGACAACATCACCAAGGGTCCCTTAATACATAATTAAACAAAAAAACAAATTATTACCAGTCGATACCGTTTTGTTTAACCCAAGTCTGGATCCACTATGATTACATTTCGGCCATTAGTTCCCAACTGTTAGCTCACACGCGCCAAACTAACATCTTCAACATTCAATCAAATTTACTTCATCACTTCGTTCACTTCATCACGCCAATTCTGCCCCTTTGTTCTGCAAATAAATTTGGGGAGATCACACGCGAATTCATTCATGCATTATTGTTAAAATAAATTCAAACTAAACCACGAAATACACATACACAAATGTTCGTACTGTTTGACACTACGCTAGTCATAGATAGGTTAAATCACTTTTGTTTTTAAATGACAATTTCTTTGTTAAATTATAAACAAATGATTTTATTAAACAGAGTAAACAAAATTATGATTTTACAAATATATTTATGAATTTAAATTTGTTTAAATAAAGAAAATAATTTTGACATCCCGCTAAATTTAAATGGACTACACATATGACTCAAGCGTCATAAAAAATGTATTTGAAATGATGCGGTTTGAGAAATAATGATACACACATTTTACTATTTTTTATTGATATTTACTATATTTGAATTGTCGATGATGGTATACATATATAGACACAACCAGACCGAGTTTTAATGCCATTCGTATTTCAGTCCTCACGTACAGACATTTTATTTGTGAACATGTGTGTATTATATACATGGATGAAGATGAGAACTATTATATTTAAAATATAAAATATGTCAAACTTCTTTGCTTTCATGCACATTTTATAATATTTATAATAAGAGTAATGCAAGATGTACATAAAGGCTGGGTTGTGTAAACCCATTATACATTGTTATTGATAATGTAAATTCTAAATTCACAAAACACAATGTTAGGACAAACATTCTATTTATTTACATGTCTATGTTTAAATCTCTAAATACATTATGTCCGTATCGAAAGAAATCTAAGTAGAATTCCCTAATTTAGTTACAATTAATAATGAACGCAACATTTGTGCCACATCAACAAATAAATTACTACAAAATATATTTTATGGACATGTTCACAATGAACTGAAATAGCAACTCACTGCAGAATCTTCATTATGCACTGAAAATTAATAAAGATTATGCAATGCTTCTTTTTATAGTTTATTGAAAATAATAAAAAAATAAAACACATTCATTAAAATAGTTGAAAAGTAAATATATGCGTATATATTAATATATGTACTTGTGAATATCATAATCTTTACAATAAATTGTAGGCCATATTTCATTACAATTACTGTAACACTTTTATTAAAATTATGTGATAATATAAAACAATAAATTAGTAATATTCTCAATGGAAATGAAACCAACCCTTACTTAGCGTAACCAAACAAAAATACCTGAGTTTTATGAAAACTGCTTTGCACAGATTTATTACAAAATACAAGTAGATAAAATAGTCCCAGCACTAATCGGGAGCATTTTACCTACGCTAAAACAATAAAAAGTGTTGCTACTAAAAGCTGATAACACAAATCCTTATTCGTATGCGATACATTTACAGATATTTACAGGAACTGCTTCAAACAGACAGTCCGATACATTTACAATCTTAAAAGTAACATACAACATTGCTTGAAGTAAGTAGGACACAAATACTACTGCAAACGGTACCACAATTGGTCTATGTTTTCCCTAACTTAACTTATTTTTCTTGGAAGTTTTTTACTTTTTTTTATGTTTAAAATCAAACTTGTTATATACATCGTAAAATATGTACCTACCCCTGTTTAATGCATGTGGCAGTAATTTTTTCTGGAATTTACAAACAGATATTAAAATTTTTGCAAAAATGAGGGTAAAACTTCACATCATCAAAAATATTATTGTAGAAGTTTATTGAACGTAATAGATTTGATGATAAAACCCTCTCTTTATATATAGACGGTATAGAACAATTATCTGGTAATTAACTTACCTAAAGTAATATTCACAACACGTTTTTATATTTTTGATTGTCTAAGAACTATTTTATTACTAGTTAATGCTAATCGACTATTCTGGTATCGGCGAATTCACTTAAAAGTAAATCATAATAAGGATTACAACGAAACAAAAGGAAACACAAGACTTGATAACTTGAAAGATTCGCTGTACCAGCGATGGATATAGTTTGGTATAAAGACATTTTATTTTACTATGTCGATGACTCTTATCTCAAATGAAAAAGTATATAACAGCCATACAATACATTACATAAATTATTCCAACTATAAATAATGTATATATCTCATCTTTTAAAAATACTATGCAGTGTTGCACTGATACAAGTTTCGTGATCGTTCAAACTTTAGTTGCCTGCTGCCTCACAAGTCATTATTATTACTGTACAACTTTTGTTTGTATAACTAAAAGAAATAAAAACGTGGAAGGGCAGTTAGGTACTGCGCACGAAAATAGAACCACTATGCAATGTATACAAAGGAACGTTTCATAATTATATGTATATGTACAGGTGTAGTCACTAAGCACTGAGCGTTCCACCGAGACACGCAGTTTATAGCTATGTACAGGTCCCTCGCTTTTCCCGTCTGCCATTATAACGAGTCCTCGAAAGCTGCCATCAGGTCGCTCTGCATGTTCATGTCTATTTGACCCGCCATCTGTAAACACAAATATTCCAGCTATGACGATATGTCGCTAACATATCAAACAATCAAATACCATAAATCCAAATATCAACAAATTCTATCTCTTTGTTTCTATTTCCAAATATAATTGTTATTCATATTAGTATAGTCCATTTCTTATAAGAACGAAGTGTGGGCAAGATAGGAGCACTTTGATCTTATTTCTAATTGGATAATATGGGGGTAAAGGATAAAACACAAGATTAAACTACTACTATCTTTCCCATACTTTGTTCTTATAAAAAATAGACTACTGTGTAGTTAAATAGCAAAATGAAAGATCTAGAGCTTTATATATTTTTTGTTATGATTAAATATTCCAATAAAAATACTAAATTTTGGTAACAGTACCGTTATATTTTTCGACTTTTTCATTTTTGCTATTAAGTTTTGATTAAGCCGTATTCCATTTGCCACGTGGATCAAATCTAACTTACATTCATACAACATGTAGTGGGGGATTCACTCGCCAGAGTAAATCAAAAATATCATATCCAACTTATCCGAAAAGAACTGACTTGAGGGATATGATCTGATCCGACTGACAGTAATACCATTATACATAATAGCAATGAGTCCCCACAATTATTATCGGTGTTCATTATCAACTAAAATGAATTTTATGTTTTTAATGTTTGCAAAAGAATTTTTTGTTTTATATTTCATATTTAGTTTCTAGTTTCTTTGATTCGAGACCTAACATATCATAATCTTCTACATCCACTAGTTCATGTACTTCAAAAGTTCTTACCAATTTGTTGTTTTACTAATTTAATTATTCAGAAGTAAAAAGATAATTTTTCAAAAATATTCCTATTTTTTTTTGGCCGTTTTTAAATTACGTAACGCAAAATTTGATATTTTTTTGTACACCCTTCCCTTTTGTAACGAATACTTACCGCAAATATGAACCCCCCACTAAATACTACAGAATGAGTACATGACACCCTCTCAATTTTGTATAGGTAAATCAAAATGCAAGTTTAAAAATATTTTTTTGAATTATATCTAACCCCCTTATAAATTTCTCTTCTCTCCCTTGAAGAGTTATGTAATTTAAAGACACTCCCTAAGAACTTTTGAGGTAGTGCAGAGGTAGGTAAGGGTGGTGCAACTTACCGCCTCCCGCCGTCTCCGCTCCTGCTCGCGCAGTCGTTGTCGCTCGCGTTCGGACTTGTCGGTGGGGGCCGCGCCGCCGCCGATGGTGGGCGGCGTGGAGAACAGGCCGCCGTCCTGCGAGCCGGTCATGCTCTTCAGCTCGTCCATGCTTCGGGTGGCGACCGCGGGGTTCTGCTGCTCGGCTACCGCTTTCCTACAAAACACACACTATTACAAACCCACCCCATAAATACATGGAATACAAGTCTAATCTAGACAAACCACATTCATCATTTTAAAGAAAAACTACATTTTTTTCTGAAAGTTGCATATCATTGCGTTAAAATGGAAAACACTCTGTAGAAAATTTTAATGTAAAATAAACATTGAAAAAATTTCGGTAATATTTAAAATAATCGAATAAAAAAAATGCAGACAGATGGATCACCCTCTAAAGTTGTTCCAATGTATAAAGTACCCGATTACCCAGATTTGTATAAAATTCTACCATAACATTTAAAATTAATGCCATACACAAAAAAAAAGAAATGTTTAGTCTCACACGATAAATAATTAAATTATTATTTCGTCATACTTTTGTGTACTTCTCCATAAATAATTTATGTTTCATTGTTTTAATGCAATTTTAATCTATTTAAAAACATTTTTTATGTTCGATTACTTTTAATTAAATTTGAATTGCCATTTAATAATGCACCAAATTAAATTTTATTTAATGTATTTTTGTTTGCACTTATTGGTTTTGATATAGTACCTGGCCTTCTCCAGAGCTTCTTCTTCTTCTTTTTCTCTTCGCCGTTCGTTCTCGGCTCGGAGCCGTTCCTTCTCGGCCTGCTCCTTCTGCTGCCGTCGCATCTCCTGCTGTTCCAGCAGCGCCTTCTGCCGGTCCGCCTTCTCTTTGGCCTGCTTCTTGAACTGCTGGAAGCTGTCCACCATCTGGCGGTTGCTGACGCCCGACGTGCTGGAGTTCTGCGGCGAGTTGGCCTGCGCCAGGCTGGACCAGGAGCTCGCGTTCTTGATGTTCTGCTCCTGCTTGGGCTTGAAGGCGGAGGCGAAGTTGGCGGCGGCCGAGTTCTTCTGCTCCGGCGGCGTCATCTTCTTGTTGTCGTTGGTGTTGTTGATCCCTGAAACGATGGGACTGGGGTTGGAGAGGTCGTCCAGGGGCTTGGGATGGTTGAGGGTGGGTGGTTTCTTGTCCTCGGGTTTGCTCGCCGCCGCCGCGTGGGTTAGGGGTAAGGTGGTGTGGGTGGCGGTGGCGGTGGGGATGTGTGGCTGCGTGACGGACGGAGGCGGGTCGAAGATGGAGCCCATGGCCATGTTCATGGGCATGCCCAGGGCCAGCCCGTTGTTGTTCATGGGCAGGTCGAGCTCGGGCTTGAGGCCGAAGCCGTTGTTGTTGGTGTGCATGATGGCGGGCGCGGCCAGCGTGGGCAGGTCGTCGTGCAGCGGCAGGTGGTGGTGCGGCAGGTGGTGCGGCAGGTGGTGCGCGGCGGGGTTGATGTTGGGAATGTTGGGGATGGCCGGGATGGAGCTGATGTTGCTGAGCGGGCTCGTCATGGACTCGCTCTTGATGATGTCCTGCTCGAAGCGCGCCAGCGAGCGCTCGAGCGGGTCGGTGTAGGCGGCGTCGAGCGGCGGCAGCTGCAGCCCGGCGGCCGCGGGTGGTTTGAGCGACACGGGCCCGGGCCGCGTGGTGCTGGTGGTGGTGGGCGGCGCCGCGGGTTTGTCTGGTTTGCGCGCGGCTGGCGGCGGCGCGGTGACTGGGGGCGGCGGCACGGTGACCGGGGGCGGCGCGGCGGCCGGCTTGTTGTTGTTGTTGTTGGGCGGGATGGCGGTGGCCGGCACCGCGTGGTGGTTGAGCGGCTGCTGCGGCTGGCCGTTGTTGACGGGCGCGCTGGGGGTGGGCGCGGCCGGCGCTGCTTTCTACAGGACGGGTAGCGGTTAGCGCGAGTCTAGCGAGTGCGAGTTACGTGGGCCAGCCTATACTTACAGTCTGTGTTGTGGGTGTGGGTTGTTGTGTGGATGACGGGGGTGTGCTCGACGGTTTTTTACTTTTCTTCCGGGGCGGCCTACCGCCACGACCTACAACAAACACTCTTGCCTACCAACGAGTCCTTGCGCCTTGTTACTCTCGAATGCATCTGCGGATTCGGCACCAGACCAATGTGTAAATGAAAACAACCAGTTATTATAAAGTATCATTATGCCTGTCTTTATTTCTCAACATATCGTTATGTGTATACAACATTCATGATTTGTTTCTTAGAATTAATATATGTATATTATTTACTTCCAACTGATCATTGACAATGATAAAATTCAGTAACGTCGGGTCTATACAATTACAAAACGCCTCTCGCAAATCGCAGCAGGTAGAGGGATACGTGAGTGACAGGAGCGGAGGACAGAACCACGACTTTGATTCTTTAGCTGAGGACCGCCGCAGACACAACAGTTGTTCTATTTATATCAAGTTGTGCTGCGGCGTCCTGTTAATCTAAAACTGCCATGTGAAATCAATTTCCGTAAGATCACTATTTTATTCAGTAGAATAATATCAACATTCATACGACAAACTTATGAATCAGCTGAAATTATAAAGTGAATAAATTTTGTGGGCACTTAATTGTACTCTACAGTGGACGAAACAATGTAACATATAAAAACATGTGCGTTTTCAAAACTGAATCTCTTTTTTATATAATATGTTTATGTACATAATGAAATAATAATAAAAAAGATAACATACACTACAAGTAGTAGAACTTATCAAGTGATTGCTCCGAACCATGTGACCGTTCGTTTAATAAAAATAAAAAATATCAAGTAGGTATGTAAAACCACACCAAACAGAGTGACCTAAGCGTAGCAGATCATAAGCAATCGGGGACGAAATAAATAAAAACATTGACGACAGGCTGGGAACGGGCGGATCCAAACTTACAATACATTCATGACTTGCGTTTCATTGCAATTCGGTCTGTAGTGATATGCTGCGAACATAGACAGCAACATAACCTAGTGTACATCAGCAGCAACCAACATGAACAGAACAGTGCCTAACTGAGAATGCCTGAGTGCAAACAATGTGAGGGGCCAGCGCAGCTGCAACAAACTTTTTGATTCAATTCAATTTGTCTTCCTGTACCATTTCGAGTTATCAAATCAATTGTAAAAGCAAAACTGCGTGTATGATAAATGCCTTTCACATACCACAACTGAAAAATGTAAACAAATTTCCTTCTAAGAATCTTTGAAAAAATTGTAATCAGCCGCCACACACATTGTCTGCATTTTTAAGCTGTAGCACGCGATAGAAATTGCATTATGCCTGCCTTATGCGATCTGTGTGTACTACGTACAACAAGCGATGAACCAATTTCAAAGCAAATTTCACTTCCCAGGTACATAACTCTATGTACGAGTGAATCACAGCTATCCATCCATACATACATTCTGAAGTATGTATTCATTCTCACAACACTTGTTTATCCGTTAGTGATGGGGTGAATGTCTAAACACATAAGTAGAAGTAGTAATTGCACCGAAAGACCGCTTGTCGCGTGGAGAAGGTACATATGGTCAGATCGCATAATCAAGAATGTTGTTACACTTTGATAACCGTCAATATGGTCTGGTGTCCGCAGCTGGCTAGCCTAACATTATATGCACTCGACACTAACAATATTTAACACCTACAACTAAGTTACAAGTCTACCAAACGCCCCCATTATCTCATGGAAGCGTTTGATACATCCAAACGCGTCTTCCACTCCTGATATATATATTTATATATTTTTTTAGGTTTTTACGTTTTGTTAAAACAGTTGTTCGCACAATATGTACAATAGGATAACTCTGTGTCTGTACAGATTTAAAAAACAAGGAATGGAAAACGCATTTGTGTGTGTGATGAGCGAACGGTATTGTTTGAATATTTGTAGGAACAGCCACAGAGCATTCCGCTGTGTCCACAAGAGAGAATCAATTTAAATACTGCACGACAAAGCCGGAAGCTGCTGTGGCTGCTTTGTTGCCTGTCGTTGCCGTACGGCAACTGCATTTTTAAAAATATTTCCTCTTTTAAATCTAATACATATTAGAGAAGATTACGTAAAAAAGAAGAAGGAAATAAAGAAATAAAAAACAACAATGTCTAAGGTCTAAGTATGTACATAGTAGAAGTGTGTGTTGTGTGTGCGCGCGTGTTGTGTGAATGTAAAATTGATTATAGCTAAATACTAAAATTAGATTGCAAAGATCGTCTGCGAGACGAATAGTGGCATAATTTCTTTTCAAGAATATTCTATCAATTATATATTATATTATGTCATGTTCTATATTATACATTCTCATCAAATTTGAACCAATATACTCGGCAACAGTCTCATATATATAAAAACATCCAACTCACGATAACCCGAACCAACAGAATCCGTACGAAAATAAATAAGGGATGATTTTGATTCAGAATTCGAGATTGCTAAAAGAGGCAGTTGTTCATCTCTTTAATCTACTCTATCATACGACTAATTAACAATAAATTAATTATACGCACTTAGAATTATCAAATAGCTTAACGTCATTAATAAAAATTTAATCCCTACACAGTTCATTCGAATGGCACGATAGCTAACCGTCTACTCTCCGGTTCCAACCAAAGACCAAACAACCACCTTGGAATACAACATGTTCAAATAAAATACAAAAGAGACAACAACTTATGCCCGGCCCTCTCTACCTTTACTTGCAATGCACCAATACCAACCTTACATTATATTTCACCCTACATGTTGCTCAACAACATACTCAAGTTTTTTAAACTTACAATAAAAATTCATAAATAAAAATTTTATTTGTACTGTATCAATCATCTCATAGATAAAAATAATTTAGAAATTTCTAATAGTCAAAATTAGTGTGGAAACAGCACCACAATCAAATATCACCTTCTAAAGCTCGTTTTACATTATACTTTCATCCTCTATTTTGTTACTAGATATTCTACACAAATTTTCATCCGAGTTTCTTCGAGATACTTTGTTATAGACGTGAATACCAACTTAATAGAATTCATGTGAGAACGACGAATGTAACAGTTGGCAACACAATTTTGCTTGTAGCCGCGCATGCGTTGAAAACATATGCGCAACTTCTACACGAGCGCGCTGCTGTCGTTTTACTGAATAACTTCACACTGGAACTTGAAATAGACGTTATGAGAAGTGGTAACAGTAAGTTTAAGATGGGGAAAGATGCATTGCTAATAATATGCTGTTTCAAAATAGTTATTTGATGAACGTAGCATCGTTAACATCGAATATTTTTTTCTGGAGTTATAAATGTCTGTTTATTTTGAAAGTTTCAGTAGCGAAGAGAAAGATCGTTTTTTAGACATAATTCGTCTAATTGATGATGTACATGCTTATAATTGCGGTTTATCTACTTTTTCACGGCAAGTGAAAGATTTCCATTTATTTTATACGATGATATTTATCAATTTAACTTCCTAACGTCTACTTAAAGTTCCCGCTCTTTTCTCGACGGTACGACCACAACCAGTGTGAAGTTGCCTAGCCCTCTGGTTGAATCCAATCAAAATAAAACGATAGCAGCGCGGTCATGCCTTTATTTTTGTACTAGAATCTCGGATGAAGATTTCTGATTTACATTATGCTATAAGTACTCTGTTCACGTTAAGAGTGAAGGCTTGTACAGTTTACAAACGAAAATTTTAACTATAAAAAGTAACGTAAAAAAAAGTTTTAAATGAAATTTTTGTCATTTGTCACAGTGAATTGTTTTGTAAAAATTAGCGAGGGAAACTTAAGCAAGTGAACAGAAAATAATAACGGGGATCAATTATAGAGTATAGATTTGTCTATAAATTTCTCGGATGAATCTAGTATTACAATCTAGCCGAAAAAGGTATAATGTAAAACAGGCTTAGGGCTGGTTTTTTCACCTCTGATTAAAGAATCGCAACGTATATTTTTTGACAATTTGCGTCAGAGAGGTGGGGTGAGATATGGGGGTTGATATTGGCGCACGGAGACCATGAAGGGAGCACTAGAAGTAAGAGTACGCAGCAGATGAGATGATGACGACACGAGAGGATGTGGTGTTCAGACGCTATATACACTATGCACGTCCGCACGTTGGCACGTGTCCGTTACGTTAGTTAAAGAGGGAGGCTAACCTGCTTCACTGTCACTGGAGTCACTAGAACTACTCGACAGGCTCGACGACGACGAGTCCGAGTCGCTGCTGGAGGAAGACGACGACAGGCGGCCCGACGGGCCTCCGGCGCCCACCGCGTCCATCTTGTTGCTCTCGTCTGCAACAAACACACCCACATTAACACTAAACCTACCAAAACCCCACCCCTATAAAACTACAAACACATCAGAGTTAAAAAGCTCGATTACTCTCTCATGGACATTTCAAGAGTAAAACAAATTCATCATGAAAAATAAATTATTATCAATAATCCTAAAGGGAACTGGGGCTCAAGTAGCTAAGGTACTACTTTTGACAAGGTTTACTTGCAGTTTAATAGTGTAGACATTTGAGCTCGCTAACCAATATCGAATGTATTATTAAATGTAATGCTTTTTTATTACATTAATACTGGCTTTTTTTGTTGCTAACTTTCATGAAAAAATATAATATAAATTAATAAATAGACAATATTTGGGTTTTAGTTCTGTAAAAATTTATTAATTACAGAACTAAAACCCAAATATTGTCTATTTATTAATTATGAGTTCTGAAAGCTTCCTTCAATATAATATAAATTATTTTTCGTTTATGATGGGGGAAGGTTCTTTTTCATTTGATAATTCTTGTTTTTTATGAAGGTCATCTATCGTCTTTTTTAATTTTCTGTTTCGTATTTTGTATATAAACTGATACACTGCACGCGACTATGAAAGTAACAAAGTTGTGTAATTTCCGAAAAACTAAAATTTTGCTGCTTTTTTATGTTAGAAAAATTGCAGGAAATTAATCAATGAAAAATTTACATATTATTTGTAATCTTATAATAATCGTTATCGTATATATTTATATAGGGTGTATCAGCGAAGACGAATTCCCCTTTAACTTTTTTTATTATAAATAATAGAAATGTTTTATTATATTAAATATACTACTTGATGACATAGATTCGTCATCGCTGATACATCCTGTATATCTACATCACTCTAATCTTATGAGACTCTCACTAATATGAACGCATGCGTTTTGTGACAAGTTTAAAGAGTTGTGCAGTAGTTAATAAAATCGTACATTTACACCCTTGTTTAGATTATTTTTTTTATGACGTACATTATAATAAAGTATGATTTTAATTTTATCCCCGTCAAATTTAGATTAATTTAATTGTTTTATAAAGATATCGCTTTGTTTTTGAACCCAAATTTAAAATAAGTCGAGCTTATTTGTTGAGACAAGACGAGATATGAACTTCTCACCTCGTTGTACATCTTTAGATTTTACATGTATTTTAAAATACATTAAAACCGTTTATAACTATTACTGGGTGCGTTATTTTACTTTAATTTCTGAATTTGTAAGTAAAGTATTTACCAGATTTGTAGCTGGTGTGAGGAATGCACCACAAGGGCTGTTTTTGTTTGGGAAATAACTGCTGAATTCTTTTAAGAGTTCACAAAAGAATGATGTAAACTTATCGTTTCGTCAAAATTATAGCACCCTCACAATTAATTAATTACATTTATTAATCATTTTTAACGATAAGTATTATACAATATATTATTGAAATAAAGAGTAAATATTCATTTTTATCGTGGTCGTAGTGCATGAAAGATGTGTTCGAAGATTCAAGACGCATTTGTAAGTAAGTAACAATTTGTAATTATTTTTAATTAAAAAGATTTTATCTTCAAATAATTGTTTCTCAGAAAATAAATACAATTCGGAATAAAACGGAAATAATTTCATAAAAACATTATTAAATAAATATTATTGTTTAAAATTCTCATGGCAAAATTACTTGAATAATGTTGTAATAAAAACTTTTCTCATACATTTGATGCATAATGAAGTGAAATCGTTTACGTACCTTTCTTGGCGGGCTTCTTGGCATTTCCTAGTTGCCCCGTGACATCCTGCAGTCTCTTCTCCAGCTCCTGCTTCTTCTCGGCCATTTGTTCATCCTTCGACTTTCCTGACAACTTTTTAGCTAAACAGATACAGAACAGTTGTATGCGCTGTCAACACCCAATGCTGGATCAGGCATTAGTAAGCGTGGCTTGTTTATGTACAACTATAGGATGATCCAGCATTATTCCTTCCACCAAACCCAATTAGAAGTACACCCATCTAAGCATGCGAAAGCAATTCTCAAACGCTATTTACACTTGCGACAATCATGCTCACACACACACTTTACCTTTCAAATTAATATATATTTACTGTTCACACACCCTTTACTGGGTGTGAACACCTGCTTTACACAAATATCAAAACATAATCACACATATTTGTACCGCAAAAACAATTCCACTTGTAATAAATATGCACATTTTGTCTTGAAAATTCTTCGAAAGAAATAAATTTTATACTGTGGTAACAACATTCCCAGAAAGAACAGAGCCTCAAGTACTTAATGTACTTGTTTCATGACAAGATTTACTTGTATTTCAGTGGAAGGAAGGAACCTAGAGCTTAATATTCGGAACCACTCAGACATAGCTATATTTTTATTTGGATAAATATAATAGTGTTCATTTTATAAAAATATTATTACAATGTAAAAGTTGTAAATTATCGTTCTGATAACGATAAAAAAATGTGACTAAATTTAATTACAAATAAAGGTTTTAAAATTGTATCAAAATGTGATACAATATTTATTTTATTCAGCGACCGAAAAAAAACTGAGTTTTAAACACTTGTTTTATCTTTTATCAAATATTAAAGTGTTCCAATTTTTTACGCTTATTCGAAAAATTACAATATATTTGTACAATAAAAATTTTGTGATATTCTTTAACACGTTAACTGCCATGAGGTACATCTTATGTGTCTCACTAAAATATCCTCGTATGCTCTGAGATACATCGTTTGTGCCTCAGTGTTTGAATACACAGCTTCGTGGTCTAACATTTGTACCTCGCAACGCATATCTGTGAACGTGGTTTAATTCTAGGTGGCCTGGTAGACCAAAACCTATTCTAAGCGCATGATTTTTTTTGTTTTTTAGTCTCCGAAATGATAAAATACGGCAAATTTTGTGCCTCAATAAAATTCTTCAAATTTTAGAGCAACATTAAAAAAAATCAATTCTGTTATCATACTTGTATTTTCTAATATAAAAACACCCTAAATCAGTAAAAAAGAAAAATGGCCCAATGGACCCACCTTTTTTTTAATGGTGGCAGTTAACGTGTTAAATTTTATACATATTTTATGTCTAAAACTCTGAAATACATTTTTAGGCTCGTGTATCCATTATTGGATGTAAAAGTTTGTTTTATGCAGATTCTAATACGAATAATAAATATTCGTACTGTGAAAATTTCGCAAAATAAATCAAAATGCTTAAGAGTCTTTAATAGTGATAAATTTTCACTTAACTGTGACTTTAAAGTGTGATTGTGATCACAATTCATTGTATGGTTAAAGTCGAAAATGGAAATTATTTAGTGAGGAGTGAAACTGCTCTTCTGAATCACCTCTGCGAGATAACTTCTAGTGGGTTTCGAACCACTTAGACACTGGCGATGTTGGGATTTGATCCCAGATCTCTCATTCGTTGTTGTTCCACTTCTTGTTTGAATTGTAAATTTTTAATCTTGTAAATTAATTTTTATATTTTTGCAAAGCTCTGCGCTTCGTTCGGTAAAGAGACGTAGCGTCCCTTGACTTTTTCTTTGAGAATGACTAGTTCATAAACACACACCATTTGTTAGTTACATCACATGATGAGCTCCAAGAAGAGTGGTTACCGACTGAATGCTAAATGGTCGGCTTTTATTGTTAGCTGTTTGTTTTTTTTTTTGTAAAATAAAAGGAACCTAAAGGCCCATTTGATTTATGTTAAATAATTTCCGAATTACTATTTTTTTTAATTTGTTTATAAGTAGATGAATGAGAGTGGAATGGGGGAACATTTACACCTGTGCATGCAGAATGGTTTGAGAATTGCAATGAAATAAGAATGAAATGATTCCAGCAACGGCTACCATGCTTAGAAATGTGTATAGTTCCAATTACGTACGCCATGTTGGCACTGAGCATTCACACTCACTGTATAATTTAGTCTGTTTGTTGCCAATGTGAGGTGTGTGTGTGTGCGCGAGTGGGATGTTGTGCCAACGGTCGGTGGACGTGACGTGAAGTAACGGAACTTACAGTAGGGCTTACGTGGCTTTTTACGCAGACACGACGCGACGTAGTTCTCCAGCTCGCGCAGCGTGGAGGGCTTGAGCGTCTCGAAGTCGATCTCGATCTCGTCGGGGTTGGAGTCCCGCAGCGACGGCTCGCGCGACTGGATGATGTGCACCACGCGGCCCAGCTTGTCTCCGGGCAGCTTGTTGATGTCGAGCGACAGCTGGCGCTTCTCGTCGTACGACATGGGCTTGGCGTTGTCCTCGTCCTCCGAGTCGAAGGCCATGACGGGCGTGGCCACCGCGTTCTTCTTGTTCTTGCCTGGGGTCCGTGAGTTGGCCTTGGAGCGCTTGTGGGTCTGGTTTGGTCCCGTGGCTGCTTTGGGCCCGCGCGGCCCTTTGCTCTTGGGCGGCTTCGCCGAGTTCGCGTTCTGCGCCGCCGGCATGTGCATGTGGTGCAGGCTCTTGCTGGGCGGCACGTGCCCCACGTCTCCCGGCAGCTGGAAACCCACATTACCAACATCCGCTCTCCCCAACACTAACTACTACTCTTACTACTACTAACTTAATCAGAGTTAAAAAGCTCGAAATACTCTCACAGAAAATCAAGACTTAATTAAAGTTCATCATTATTCACTTCCTACAAACACTATTTAAAAGTAAACATCGCGCGGCTTATGATTGACAGTTAAACAAAAAATTATAATGTTGACGTTTAAATTAATAAAAAGTCAAGAAAGAAACTATTCTACTTGAAATTGAAGAAGCAACTAATAATAGAACTGCCAGTTACTTTCGATTTATTACTTCTGAAATTAGATCACCTACTCTAGTTTTTTCCCAGGATGTGAAGGTAAATATATTTAACTTTTAATTCTAGTTTTAAGCCAGTTATATAAACAAATTTATTTTCCATTTAAGTTACCAAGTAAAAAATAAAAATCTGGGATTTATAAAGTTTACTAAAAAATTAGTTCTATAATTAAACTACAATTAAGTTTAAAGTTAATATAGCATTAAAATTTGAGACATAAAAATTAAATTTCACTGATATGGGAGTAATTATTGGGTCGAGACAAATAACCGTGAATGAGTCATAAAATTGAACCTCTCTGACGAGATAATCGTACAAGAATTCAAAATCACAGAATAATATTTATATTTGTAATAACTTAGTAAAATTCATATGTACTATATTATGTTGTCAACATTTTGTTGTATGTTTTGCGCATGGGCGAACTGAATATTGCCAGATCATAGGAAGAGATTAGAAATTATTATAAATTATTAAATATGTTGAGCTTGAATTTAATTCATTTAATATAAATATTATATGTTAATAAAGGTTTAGGTACTGATCATAAAATACTTATATTTCGTACTGAAATACAAAATATACTGACAAAAAAAGATTTGGCAACATTGCATTTTACAACAGCCTAGACTATATTTTAAAAAAATATTTACTTTCTTTGGTAAAACCAGGCTTCAAATCAGAACTCATAATATTTATTGACTTTAAATTCGACCGTAGCCTTATGTTTTCTACTCTAAAAATCAGTGTTCCTAATATTTGGTCAGAATTAAACACAAACTTCTAAATATTATAATTAAATCACAAAGTCAGCGAAATGCTGACATGAACTGTACTAACTCTCGTTTTCTATCATCAAACGTTATCATTTTTTTTTAAATAACTCAAATATATATTTCTTGCAACAATGTTATCAGTCTTTGGAAATTGAATTTATGAAACTAAACAAGTCAAAATTCCGCTCACGGATTCTAGATTCAATAATTCACATTGCTTCAGGAAACGATAAATCAGAGATTGATATATTAGTAAAGAACGGTGTTAAGCTTCAGAATCAAAATCAAATTTTTAAACTATTAATATAACATATTTTACAGACTGTTTTATCGGTGGTATAACTGTTTATTCTAGTTGTAAAAAGCAGACATAAAATCTTTATTAGAATTTGAAAGCTGTTCGCTAAGAAGCCAATCATAAGATGCCGCCCTTTTAAGAGTGTTTGTAGAACATAATGATTTAAATAGATAGAAAGGGTATTTACTTTTCCTACCTTGACGTCGCCCGCGCCCTGGGCGACGCTGGCGATGCTGGCGCCGACGGTGTCCGCGGCGAGGGAGTTGGCCTTGGGCGCGTGGCCCGCCGGCTTGGCCATGTTGTTCTGCGTCGAGCCCTTCTTCGGGTGCTTCTCCTTGTTTTTCTTCTTCGCCTTCTTCTTGTTGGTGCTCTCCTCCACCAGCTTGCGCATCTTCTCCTGCATGGCGATGAGCTCCTGCTCCATGAGCTTGAGCTTCGCCCGCCGCTCCTCCTCGCCCGAGTCCTCCGAGTCGCTGGACGACTCCGAGCTGCTGCCCGACGAACTCGACTCCGACTTCACGTTTATCCTGTTCAGAGGCTCGTCCGGGATTTTCGCAAATCTTCGCAACAAATAAATTCAATCAAAAACAAAACAAAACCAACTTTGTAGCGTAATAAAATTTACATTTTTTGTTATATTAATTGCAACAAAAGGTCTGGGTAAAGTACCGGTTAACTTAACTATCGGTTAATAAAAAAGTAGCAGTACTCGAAATGATGCATTAGCAATAATAAAAATCTGTAATAATGTTTGTTAAATTTTAAATTACAATAAAAGTTTGCATCGTTTTGAAACAGCGTCGTGGAGAGACTTATTAGTTGTCCAGTCATTTGAAAATCCACTAGATGGCAAAGCAGTTGTTCAAACTGTTTTTGTTTAGTTTATATTTTGAATTTTATGCACATGAGTTATCATACACATTTTAGTAATATTTTTTCTACGACCTCTATGGAAAGTGGCACTTTGCTCACACTTTATATATCTTGAAAGTTGCGCATTTTCCACAATCGTGGGTTAATGTATGAGAAATCATTTCTAACAGTAGTTGGGATTTCAGCACTCGATTTCGTCTCGTGCCGAAACTTTCACACCTCGTGGAAAATGGGCGTTACTGATTTTAAATCTTGTTAAGTATTTCTTCATTTGTTACTTGATTACCATCTAGCGGTTTGCTACATTATTGAATTATTCTTATTTCTTGCTACGTCATCAAAAGGGGTAAATTCAACGGCCTATATTTTCAAAAATGTTTTATCTTTTAGCAAAATCAGTTGTTATATGAGTAAATAACAGAGTACATATATATTTTTAAAGAATATCATATTATTAAAGAAATGAGAAATGAGTGAAATACGCACCTCATTTCGAAGACGTCCTGGAGTTTTCTCGCCATGCCGACGACGTCGTGGTCGGCCGGGTTGTACTTGTAGCAGTTGGTGAAGATGAGCCGCACGTCGGCCGCGAACTCCTGCGCCGTCTTGTACTCGCGGTTGTCCATCTTCTGCTTGACGGTGCCCAGGTCCATGGGCTTCTTGATGATGTCGTGGTAGTCGTGCAGGCCGAGCAGCGCGGCGTCCACGGGCTTGTAGAAGGGCCAGGCGTAGCTGGAGTGCTTCTTGCAGAACAGCTCCTTGAGGATCTCGTTGCAGGACTTGAGCGCCTCGCTGAGCTTCTCCTTGGCCTTGGCGAGCGCGGCGGGCGGGTGCGGCGGCGCGGGCGGCGCCGGCGCGCTGTGCGGCGCGGGCGGCAGGTGCGGCGCCGTGTGGTACGGCACCAGCCCGTCCAGCTCGGGCCGCGCCGGCTTCTTGATCTGGCGCCCCGACTCCCGCCTCGTGGAGATCTTGGCGGACTTGGCGTCGGCGGCGTAGTCGTAGGGCGCGGGCGGAAGCTGGCCGAGCGAGTTGTCCGCCTTTCTCTTCACCCCTTTCTTCAGCTTGGGCGGCTGCGAGGGCGACACGGCGTTGGCGGCGGGCGGCTCCACGGGCGTGGGCAGCGTCTGCGCCACGTGGTAGCCGTTGGGCGGCGCCAGCTGCTGCGGCAGGTTGGCGTGCGTGGGCGCGGGCGGCGCGATGGTGGTGGTGGCCGTGCTGCCCGGCACCGTGGCCGGCGCCTGCGTGCCCAGCGGCAGCCCCGTGCTGCCCGTCGCGCTGGCGGCCGGCACGCCCCCCGCCACGGCGCTGCTCGACGGCCGGCCTCGCCCCGCGCTCAGCGTGCCCGGCGTCGCTCCCACAGTCCCCACCCCGCGCTTCTTGCCGCCCTTCGCGCCCTTCGGCGGCGGCGGGTCCAGTTCCACCTCTTCCTTCGGCATGATCGCCACCTACACACTCACAGCTCAGCAACCACGCTACCTAACTACCTAACCACTACAACTTGCCTTTGTCAGGAAGAGTTTCTCTAACGTTTGCGCCATCACTACTACGTCTTCGCCGGGCTTGTTGTACACGTAACAGTTCGTGAACATTGTGTTAAAGTCCTGAATGCACTCTTTGCCCGACCAGTAGTAGTTGTTGTCCAATCGCTTCTTTATAGTTCCCAGGTCCATTGGTTGCTTGATTATTTTGTGGTAGTCCTAACGCACATATTATTGCGATTTATTTACCGAACCTAATTTCAAATTTACAAAACTACATTTTGATTAATCCCAACACGGCGACCCAGTTAGATAAGTACGGCACAACATAGGACACTTGGACAATCTACTATTAACAACACATTTAACTAATAAGATTTGAATCAATATGAAACCCTAGTGATTTTGGGTTGCTGGCTGTGGGAATTGAACCGAGAGTTTCGGAAGAAGCATGCATATAAGAAGGTAAACGGACTCACAGGTAAATTAAGTTTCTTGGCATCGACGGGTTGATGAAAGGGCCATGCGAACTGGTGTTTCCAGACGGCCTTGAGCACGGTCTTCTGCAGGAACTGCAGCTGGTTGGTGACGCGGCCAGGACGGTCTGGGGGCGGCACCACCAGCGGCTGCACCACGCCGTTCACGGGCTCCTGGTGCACCTCCACGCGGGGTGGCGGCTCTTTGCTCTCAGACGCCTTGCCGCCACCGCTCTGAGACTACCAACAACCCATTCAGTAATTCCCACACATCAACATTTCTTGCACGAGCACTCCAAAAGTCAAACAATTCGCTTCTCAATACTAAATTTTAAGTTTATGCTCGTGCAAAAAATATTTAAGTACCTCAAACGTTTAGCCCTTTTAATGATGGTAATATAAAAATTACAATTTTCTATAGGAACTTTATTTAAAGAATACATATACGCGGTGACCTGTTTAGCATTTTCCTAAACTTTGAACAATTTGAGTAATAAAATAAAAACAATATTTAAATTTTAATAAATTTCTACTTTTATTTCATATAATCTATACAATTTTTCTGTAGAAAGAACAAAGTTTCATACAACTTTTTTAACAGTTTACAAACAATTTGTTGTCATATTTTTACCTCAAAAAATATAAAACGCCTACAATATAAATCTACAGCCAATATGAAAATAAGAAAGAACTGCAGCAAGTACTAATCTATGTTTTATTACTTAATCTTCAAAGATAGAATCAGATTTAATCCTGTTACAATATGACTGGTGTACAAGAGAAAATTGATCCTAATGCTAATATTAAAGGGTAAAAATATGAGAAATACTTACGGCATTGTTCGTAGCAATAGGGTCAACTTGTTGCATTTTGTCAGAGAATCACTGTCGTCTCTGGAACATCAATAAAAATTCATTACAAATTGAACTCATGTCCGAAAACATGGTTCGTGGTGATTCATATGTTGCTGGTATTCGGCGGGAAAATGACTCAAAAGATTTCTTAGCAATTTATTATATTTCTTAAATCGTTTCTCATAATTAATTCCTACGTTTTAGATGATTAGATCGAATGTACAAATTTTAATAAAAGTAACAAACAATAACAAGAAATATTTAATAAACTCAATAATACAATAACAAATGTATTTTACAAAACAGGCGCTAAAGCTATACGATTGATATCTAAAGTCTATAACGAAAAATTAGAGGGATCGCAGTGATTGAAGATGGAACTCACATTTGATAATTTTTTAAAAACAACAGTTGATCTGGACCAGTCAGTCAGCTGGCTTGTAAGCAATGAAAATGCAGCATGTTTTCCATGTTTAAGTAACGTACTTGCATCTAATACGTTAAATAAGCTTCCACGGACCGAACCTGGACAGGAAATCTCCATTATAATGACGAATATGCGAAAATATTAGAGTGTAGTGTTGGATTCTGGTTTAATTGTTACAAGTGGCAGAAGCAAGGCTAGCATACACAAAATAAGACGGAGTGTGGAAATAAAAAGAATGAGTAGGTTACTGTATGAGATCGCTGTGTGCAGGTGTAACGGATTACAGATTACAGGGGACCATACACAAACATTATGAAACATGATGAAATACGATAAAGGATGATAAACAAATCAAGTACTTTGATATGATAGAGAAATGCCACACCCCCTTGCCGCGTGCCGACTATTATTGCATTTTGCAAATTTTGTACCCGCGTCCATGAATAGGAATAGTGTGTACTGTAGGCTAAAGCACGAATCGGTTGCGTACACGTAGGTCTGCTACATGTTTATAATACACTGCAATGAATGGGGGTGTTTTGCGTACGATTCGCAATCATGCACATGATAAACATTAGAACGAGAGCAGAATGAGAAGACCTTGGACCATCTCGCGCCAGACAGCTAACGGGTGCGAGTCGAGTTGTTATATACAACGGTCGCCTTTAGATGAACGTTATTACAGGTTTGGCGGCATGAACGCGGGAAAACATATCAAACAATATTAACATACGATCAAAGTACATATTTCTATACATTTTTTTCTGTTTAAAACGAATATGCATGCAAAATCGTAATGAAAAGGTTTTCTGTGCGCTTTCACACAACATGGCGGGTTAACAGTCTTCGCATAGGACAGTAAGCCGATGTACATTTTTACTAATATACAATAAACAATGTCTCTTGCCATCTACCCTGTGTTATTTTACAAAAAACATGATCTGCACAATACGTGTGACACTTTACCTGCATTTTTTCACGAATAATCCACATGAAAAGAGTGAAAAACACGGAGTAACACTGCACACTCACTACAACCAAACTGGCTTGGCGAATACTGCTGCGGCCGCGATGGCCGACCTGTGCGCAAACATCCAATCGCTGCTGTAAATATTGCTCTAGTTTTCTAACAAACGGAATCATAATCGTCCAAAATAATCAGATAATAACATGTAGCGTAACATAATTCCTCATATATGCACATATTTTCAATCATAACAGTTACACAGTCTCTGATTATGATGGATTTCTATCAATATGGATTTCCTTCCACAACAGCCAGAAATGGCGACGCGAGTCGTTTAGCGCCACCTTCTACACGTCCTAATTATAATTTTGCTAACAAAACGATTTTCTGCGTACCTTTCTCCGAAATTTTACACTACGATTAAAGAAAAACCGTTTGCGGATATTTTCTATTTATTTCGACGCAATTTTTATAAATATTTGCCGATTTTCCTTTATTTCACAACAGTTTATTTGTTAACCTCAAAATCAGTTTAGCTTCCATAAAGCATAAGGTCAACAATATTCTTGCACAAATACCACTTACATTTATATTAAAATTCTCATTCATAATTTTAAGTGCACATTTGCATTATAAAACTTAAATTTACCACTCTTTTTACAAATATTTTACCAACAATCAACACCAACGACACACGAACTGGCCAATGAGACGCCAGATATTTATCTCTCAACATGATGGGACGCTTTCGTTTGGCGCCTTTTATAAATTATGCATATTTAACTTTGCACTTATTTCCACCTTCTTTTCTGCCCAGAAAATATTAAAATGTCGGAATAAAATTCTAATCTTGTTTATTAAAATACAAATTTGTTACAAAATAAATTGTTGTCATGTTAACAAATGACAGCTGATAGTTTTACAAAACATTCCACACTTCCTCAAAGGCAGAACATAACTTTGTACAGGTTAATGCCGCCGATAAAGGATAATTACTTATTGAAATTGTTTCTTCTGCGTAATCCGTATTTACTTGTCCATGAGCCATTGCTCCTATTATCATCACTATTGGCTCTTCATTCGATGGCACCAATTCTCTACAGTTTAATACTTTATTCGATGAAAAAGACATGCATATTTTCTTTACTCCTACAGGCAAATGATCTGTTATCGGATTCTTTATAACCTTTAATAATTTCATTGAACTATCAGATGCTCTCACGGCCAATTTGTGTAAAAGTTGCACTAAAATAAAACTATGTAGAACATGATTCATCCAAAGTTTTTTTTATCGTACCCATTAATCCGGCAAATCTTTTATAAGTTCGAGGAATTCTCGTCTGTGGATTTACTTCAATTAAAACATTTTTTTCTGTATGAATATAAACTTGCAGCAATCCAGCTCTGTTCAAAGGACTGTCCAACAACATTAACAAACATTGATGTGTAATATCTGGTCTGCAATCTCCTAGTTGTCTTCCATTTTTTCGCAAAATGTGTGCGTGGTCATCACAATTTAATAAATCGAAAGTATTTCCTACCTATTTAACAATACTGTAATTTTTTGGATTTTAGTGTACACGTTTCATACCTTCACACTTTCAAGTTGGGCTCTTTCTAAAATAATTATTAATCGTTTCTCCTGATTTTTTATATGAGCAGTTACCAGATGTTTTGACACTGGATCAAACTCATTTTCATTATCATTTTCCTTTAATTTCCTTTTTTTACCCATATTTTCTTTTGATACAAGCAGATATAACCTAAATACAATTCACGTGTATTATGGATTCGTTCAATTTGACATTTTTCCGTAAAGATCAATAATTTAAAAAATACTTGTTTATAAAAAAAGTATATATTTATTTATATAAAAATATACTAATTATTAAGTTTTATAAATAAAATAATATAATTAATCATAAATAAATATAAAAAATATGTACATATGAGTGCTGTCAATTTGACGTTTGCACAAAATTTAAAAATTAATATTTACGCTTTAAAATGGATTTAGACGCTTTAAAAACATCTATAAATGAATATAAAAAACAAGTATGTATATAATTTTTCATCATTAACTTCTAAATAAAATTTCATATAATATTTTAGCTTGAACAAATAAATTACACAATATCGAAAATAGATAATGGACCAGAGAAAAATGATTTGTTAACACTTAAAGCAGATATAGAGCAGCTTATAAAATTAACTAAAGAAAATGTGGAAACAGTGGAACAAAAACCATCCACTTCTTCAAATGATTTGGATGACGAATATGCACAATTCATGAAAGAAATGGCACAAGAAGGAGTTGTAGGGGGCTCAAAAACAGAAGAATCGACCGATATAGAAGTATAAATTTGTTAGTGAGATTTTTACTTCAATATATTCGTGTTTTTTTACAGGATGACCTAAAATCTCTCGAGGGAATGAAATGCCAAGCTCCACATATACATTCCTGGGGTGATACAGTTTATCATAATGCTATGGTTTGTAGTATTGTTCCAACAGATGAAAAACAAGATTTTAATGAAATTCAGGTAAGTTAAAATTAAATATACTTCTTGTAAGAGATATTTGAAAATGACTTATGCAAAAGTGATTACCTTTTACGGAAGGTTGGATAGCTTAATGGTCAGGCAACATATATTATTTTATTTGTATTTCTTAAATCTCGTAATATTATATTCTATTTCTTATAAGAACGAAGTGTGGTGAAGATGGAGCAATTTGATCTCATATTTTGTTTGGATAATACCCAAATATTATCCAATCAGAAAACAGGAGCTAATTGTTCTTATCTTCACCACACTTCTTTCTTATAAAAAATAGTCTATAGAATACTTTAATCTAGATTTAAAATACAAAAGTTACGACATATGTTAAACACAAATTTCGAATACGGTCCAGGATTTTTATTTATGATTTTCAAATATCTCTTACAAGAACTATAAATAAATTCTTAGTTGAATTATAAATTAATTTAGGTGCGAGTAATGTTTACAAATCCAACACATCAAGAAATGCTCCCCTGTCCATATTATTTAGACGGTAATTGTAAATTTACTGAAGATAGATGTAAATTTTCACACGGAGAACTTGTACAATTATCTAAACTCCAAGAATATAGGGAGCCAAATTTTAATCTTTTAAAAACAGGAAATAAAGTTATGGCTAAACGTTCAAACAATCTTTGGCAACGAGCCATTCTTAAAAAAATAACTACAGATGAATGTATAATTAAATTTGAATCAAATCAAGAAGAATTGTCCGTTCCTTTACATAATATTCTTCCAATGGATGATAGTGATGATGATACCTCAAGTGATGATACAAATGATGATGAACAAGATGTGGAATATCTTGTACAAAAAAGTTTACTCACTTTGCAACCATCGCAAAAACTGGGTGATTGGGAAAAACATACCAAGGTAAGAAATATTGAATTGTTGGTTTGAACTAAGTAAATACTTTTTAAGGGTATTGGATCAAAATTGATGCAACAAATGGGGTACATAGTGGGCACAGGGCTAGGGAGAAGGTCCGATGGAAGATTGGAGCCTGTTGAAGCTGTTATTCTTCCAGCCGGAAAATCTTTAGGTAAATATTTTTGTATTATATTCCATTTGTTATAAGAACGAAGTGTAGAATAGGTGCAGTTATAAAACTGCATGTATCTTCCCTACACTTCAATCTTATAGAAAAATAGGCCATTTTTTCAATTTTAAAATAATTTTCCTTTTAAAGATCATTGCATGACGCTTCGCGAAAACGCAGGCGGCGATGAAACCTTATTCAGTGTTGAAAAACGATTAAAAAAGTTACAAAAACAACAAGAAATTCGAAACCAAAAAGCGTATGAACGAGAAAAAAATAAAAAAGATGTATTTGAGTTTCTCAATGATACTTTAGTTTTGTCTAAAAATAAATCAGAAGGTGCGAAATGTAAAACTAAACATCGACAAGAAATAAAATCAGAAACAAACAGAGATTTGAATGTAGCAAGTTTAAAAATTGATGAAGATATCAAACGAGTGGAAAATGAAATGTTGAAGATTAGACAGTCTTTACAAAGGCACAATAACCCAGACACACAAATGAATAAAAGTTTAAAAGCAAAACTTACAAGTAAACAAGAAGAGCTAAAACGATTGCAAGATTTCTCGAAGAATGTGAGCAATGAACAGAGTTTGAGAAGGGATAAAAAGAAATTGACAGTATTTTAAATAAAATTAATAAATATTTGTACATAATTTATTTATGTAAGACCTTGTTTTATAATAAATGCACTTAACTTATTGCACTATTTCCAAACTACCAAATACCTTGTGAAATGAAATAAAGTGAAGTTACTTTGAAATGATTTTATTTCAGCAGCAGCCAAGTATTTATCCTCCTCAACAAAATACAGAGAACAATACAAGTCATAATCTACTTATTTTCGTACATTTAGGTCACCAAACAAAAATGAGTGGCACAATACAAAAAAATTCGTATACCTCGTAGATATACAGCGTTTTATTATTAGTATACATGTGTATTTATTATGATAGTCAATCGACGTGTTCAAGGCGAGAGTTCTTGATGCATGGGGTCGTAGCCGCAGCTAGCGTCGTAGGCGGAGCTCTGGTCGTAAGCCGACCCCATGGAGTAGCCCATGGAGTCCTGGGGCGGCGCGGGCGACATCATGGGCGTCGCCGTCCCGCTGTACGGCGACGCGCCGGCCGCCTTCTTCGCCGCGTACAAGTTCGCTTCCTCCTGCGCCTTGCCGATGTTCTTCTTGTAGCGAATGCGTTTGTTTCCAAACCAATTCGACACCTGACTCACGGTGATGCCACACTTGCGCGCCAACTCCTCCTTGGCCTCTTCGCTGGGGTACGGGTTAGATAGGTGCGAGTAGAAGTACTCGTTGAGGATTTCGGAAGCTTGTTTGCTGAAGTTCCGACGTTTGCGTCGGGCGTCGAGGAAGCGCGAACGGAGGATCATCACCGCTTCGCAGGTGGATTGTTTGAGCTGCATCTGAATGGAGCTGAACTTCTTGTGGATGATTTGCACCATCCGCTCGATTTCTTTCGGCGTGATAGGTCGGGTTCGCGATTGCTCGCGGAGCAGATTCATAACGTGCGTGGTGAATTCGTTGCACGCTTGCTCGTACTTCTCCAGCTCCTGGTGGTAGATTTGGCGGATCTGCGCCAACTTGGCTCTGTAGTCGGAGTGCTCGATGGCGTTGTCTGGTTGCCCCGGGCCGCCCTGAGCAGCAGCTGAAGCAGACGCGGCTGCACCAGCTCCACCGCCTTTCTCTGGTCCGGCTACGCCTTCTGCGATTAACATGTTGTCCAAACGCATCAACTGTGGATCTGGAGGTTCCTCTTCTTGTGTGTTACGAAGAGATAATACGGTTTTCTCTTTAATTTCACACAGAACTGAAAACAACGCCGGCTTCATACGATGGCAATTGAGTGTATGTTTCCGTGCTTGGGCTTCGTCCAGACTCTGATCAGTGATGTTCATAATCTGCTGGAGGATTTCTCCGATGTCTTGTTTACGTGCCTCCGTGTCACCGCCAGCAGGCGCTTCGCCCTGCGGAGGCATTCCGTACGGCTGTGGTGGCATCAGGCCTCCGCCACCGTGCCCCATCATTCTTGCAGGGTCGTCCATAGTCACTTTACCACTTTTTGATAAGTCACAAACGCGTTTTTGAGGCGAACGCCTCGTACAAAATGGAGGCCGTTTGACAACACAGGTAAACAAAAGCTCGAGATTCTAATAAGAGCAAATCACGCACGCGCAGGTAAATGTTATGGATCCATTTCAAGGACTTCGTTCTTGGGTGAATACAAAACACACCAAAATTATTTGAATGAAATTGGTTACAGTTGCCAGTTGCCACACAGAAGATAGCATGACTCACGAGAAATTAGCAGCAAATATGTCACTAGACTTTGAAATTATAATTAATAAAATAATATTATATTCATTTCGTGTACCTAATTTATATTCATTATCAATTAATTATATAAAAATTAAATATCTTAGAAATAATATTAAAAAAATTGTAGGGGAAAATTAGTGTTACCAATGAAACAACACAAAAATTCCTAAATTTAAAACTTAAAAAATTTAAAATTTACTTGTGTATATAAACAAAAACACAATCAAGAAATTTATATACGTGAAACAAATCGCAGAACATAGAAACGATTGTCGCGATTGTTGTTTATAAAAGAAAAAATCTAAAAAAAAATAATAAAACATTCAAAAATTTCATAAAAATGTAAGTGGTTGTGGCTCTAATAATTATTTTTAAGACAGTAATTTGTTATGTTTTAAACCAGAAATACTATTAGGTTGAGAAAGATCATTAAACAACGAAAAGAAGTTATTGTATTTAAGTGTAAGTATAAAGTAATGTTAGTTTTTTCTTCTTTTAGCATCAGCTTTATTTTAGTTTGGATAATATGGCAATTATTCCTCTAAATGGTTACCCGATGGCTTCCCTGTACGTTGGGGACTTGCACCCCGACGTAACCGAAGCGATGCTCTACGAAAAATTTTCTCCCGCTGGCACTTTGCTTTCCCTTCACGTTTGCCGAGATTTTATAACTCGTCGATCTCTCGGCTACGCATACGTCAACTTTCATCAGCCAACAGACGCCGAAAGGGCGTTAGACACTATGAATTTCGATATTTTGAAAGGTCGCCCCATTCGTATTATGTGGTCTCAACGAGACCCTTCGCTTCGGAAATCCGGAGTTGGCAATGTGTTTATTAAAAACATCGATAAAAGTATCGATAATAAAGCTATGTTTGACACGTTTTCCGCCTTTGGCAATATTTTAAGTTGTAAGGTAGCGACTGACGAGATGGGCATCTCGAAAGGCTACGGTTTTGTTCATTTTGAATCAGAGGAATCGGCGCGCAAAGCCATTGAAAAAGTCAACGGCATGCTTCTCAGCGGCAAAAAGGTCTACGTCGGTAAATTTATACCACGAGTCGAGCGCGAGAAGCAACTTGGAGAACGAGCACGGATGTTCAACAACGTGTTCATCAAAAATTTCGCCGATAAACTCGACGAAAACTCCCTCAGAGAGATGTTTGAAAAGTACGGCCACATCACCAGCTTGAAAATCATGCGCAATGACGACGGAAGCTCAAAAGGTTTTGGGTTTGTCGCTTTTGAGAACCCGCAGTCCGCTGAGAAAGCCGTCCAGGAACTCAACGGCAAAGAAATCGCGGAGAACCTCGCGATTTATGTCGGCCAGGCGCAGAAAAAAGCCGAGCGCATCAACGAACTCAAGCGCAAATTCGAGCAGATGAAGCAGGAGCGATACTCGCACTTCCAGGGCACGAATTTGTTCATCAAGAACCTGGACGACACCTTCGACGACGAAAAATTGCGCAAGGAGTTCGAGAGCTTCGGCACCATCACCTCCGCGAAGGTCATGGTGGAGAATAATCGTAGCAAGGGGTTCGGGTTTGTATGTTTCACCACCCCTGAAGAAGCTACGAAAGCCGTCACAGAAATGAACGGCCGAATTTTGGGGAGTAAGCCCCTGTATGTCGCTCTGGCTCAAAGAAAAGAAGAAAGGAAAGCGTTCTTGACGGCACAGTATGTTCAAAGAATTGTCAATTTGCGCAATCAGCTTCAATATCAGGTAAATTACCAAAAAAAATATATGTAGCGAGTAGCGTTCTTAAAATTGTGTTCCCTGTAGACAAATCCGAGTTACTATATAAATGTGCCTCAATTCGGCGGGCCGCAGCGCTTCCTAAACCCAATTATCCGGCCGTCAGCAACCCCGCGCTGGCCCATTCCCTCCCAGATCCGCGCCACGCAGCCGGGAGGGTACTCCGCCCTCCAGAACTCGTTCCGGCTGGGCCCGGGGTCCCGCGTGACCCCCAGCAACGCGCGCTCGGTGCTGGCGCGCCCCATCACCAACAACCCGCAGCCTCCGAACCCGCAACACCACCCGAACCCCCAGCGCGGGAAGAACCCGCCGCCCAACCGCCGGGTTGTCGCGCCCAAGGAAGAGGTAGGCTTGGAAAATAAAATCATTTTGTTTGTTGGGGTTTTTCTTTGTTGCTATGTATTAGAAGTTAAAAGCTTTCTTGTATTATGCATTTCATCTTTGTTACTTTTTAAATATTGTAATGTTTAAATAAATAAAGCAATAGGGTTGTGGGTTTTTTTTTATTAGTAGTGCATGATTTCTAGCGTTGTATTAATGCTTATTTTTGTTGAAGAGGATCCGCTTGCAATTTTCCATATCATTGCAAATACCGGCTTCAAAAAATATGCATATACGTTTGGTATGTATGTTCGCTTTTCGCTTTGCTTGCATGTCTTTTCCCCTTTTTGTGGGATGTTTACGTATGTATACTTTAGGATTCTGGTATCGCATCTGCCGACCAGAAACAGATCCTGGGGGAACGTTTGTTCCCGCTGATCCATCGCTCGCAGCCGGATCTCGCGGGCAAGATCACCGGCATGCTGCTGGAGATCGACAACGACGTCCTTCTGCACATGCTGGAGCACGAGGAGTCGCTTAAAGCTAAGGTGGACGAAGCTGTTTCTGTCCTCAAGGCTCACCAGAACCAACAACAAGCAATTGAGGCCAAACAGTGATTGTTTGAAAAGTTACGTTTCTATTTTTCTATGTTTCTGTTGTATTCGTTTCAATAAATTTTTGATTTTTGTGCTATTTGCGAATTTTATTCGACAGGGGATTCGTGCTCTACATTTTTTCCAGTAATTCGGAAAGTGTGATATACAGGCCGTTTAAAACGTAAAACGGTTTTACAACTTCAAAAAATGACTAATATTACATAGTGTATTCTTAAGGAATCAAAACGAATTTTATTAAAATTCCTAAAATTAAGGGTAGTTGGAATAAACTTATTTTAGTGTCACTGTTTCGATTTTTTTTATTAATAAATAGATTATTAAAATCAGATAAGGTATGTATTGTTAATATATAAATAAAATATTAACGCAATGGTACTAAAAAAAATTATTTCAAGGAAATCACTCTTAATTTTGCTATTTTAATAAAATTCATTTTGGTTCGGTCTCAGCATCAAGTAGTATCTGCCATTTTTTTTTTAATTATGAAACAGCCTGTTTACTTTTGAAAACAAGTTTAATTCAGATTAGTAAACTGTATTTCAGAAAGCAAGAAATGTAATCAGAATAATAAAATTTAAATAGAAAATATTACATATTATAGTTAAGTGTAAAACATCAAATTTAGAGTAGTTTTTTATGCATTTTGAATAACAATTAATTATTCTGAAATACAAATGACGCTTTCTGAAATACAACTGTAAATGAACTATATAGAATGATCATTTGTAGTTTATTTCGTATTAGCAGAATTTTTGTTTTGAACTAACCAACTATCAGAATAATAAACAATATTTTATTTTTATGAACTGTGGGTATGTTACTCTCATTCCCAAGACGTAAATTGCCATTGTATAAAAATGTGTTAAATTTATTAATTAGAACATCTCGCGTTGATTTACTAATGAACAGTTACTCAAGTCAAAGACCTTTCCTTCCTCAACAAACTTCTTCCAAGATGTCTTTACTTAACATTTACAAAACAAATTTACTTATTTACAAATTAGTGTCATTAAAAAAAGCGTTTATAAAATGCAACTTAAAAACAAATTAAAACTATTTTAAAATAATTACAATCTCAAGACAGTTAGAATGAGATACATCATTAAAAGGAGACATAATTTGTCTTCCAATTTCTTAAGTAGCTGTTAAGCTTCTTAAGTTATTTTATGGTACCATTACAGGGCGTGTAAATAATGAGTAATGATCGGGGTAATCCCTAAAGCCCTATTAACTAACGGAGTTTTTAAGTAAACAGTTAGCAGCATATCCCTCTCTCTTTCTCAAGTACTAGCATTGAAATTCTTCGAGACGTGAGTCAGTGTGGTTTACGGTAATCAAAATATCAACATGACTTCCCATATGACTTCATGAAACTTAAAAATGAGCTACTTATCAAACTAATATTGCAAAATGGCAACAATTACTTCAGAAACTGGTAAACTATTTATACATTCTTATCGCAATACTGTTAAACAATTTTTTTATCAGTTATTGGAAATTTAAACTGAAAATGTATTTTGTAATACAATATCCAATAAGAATTATAAGAAATCTAATAAGACAATTGTTGTATTTAGTTGAAGAGTCCAGAGAGAATATATCTTTAAAGACAGGAACCAAAAAGAAATCATGGTTGAGTTTTACATGCAAAGAAGATTGTTTTGGAGGTTCGAAACTTATAACTTTATCGTTTGCTGGGCTAACTATAGCTATCACTATTTCTCTTATCATTCAAATTTATTATGGTGATTACCAGGTACGTATGAAACTATGAAACGTTTTATATTGCGTAAAAATATAAATTTATTTGAAGATTGTGCCACATGGAAGTGTAGCTACAGACAGCACAGAATGTTCAGAAGTCGGAGGAGAGTTGTTAAAAAAAGGAGGAAATGCTGTCGATGCTGCAATTGCAAGCACATTGTGTCTAGCAGTGGTTAATCCGCATAATACTGGCTTAGATGCGTAAGTTCAAAAAGACATACGACGCAGAGTCAAATAACAACCTTCAAAATATACCGAAACCGAACCGTATTTCATTCTTTATTCGTTTCTCGTATGGTTAAGGCGTGAATCCCATAAATATACATCATAGGACGAAACTACAATGTGGTGCTCTCGGCAGGAAAGGTTTTAGTGATTTTTTAAAGTTTACTGCTATCACACAGGGCCGGACTGATCCGCCGGAAAACCAGAACAATTCTTACTGGGCCGGTCGTTCGATAAACTTTTTTTTATGAACATAATATTATTAATACATTTGTTTCAAAACAAGTTTTATTTGTATTTAATAGTGTTGTTCAACATATAGGGAGATTTAAATCTTTTATTTGGATAAAGACTGGCAAAACAGATTTAAACACAAAGCGCGCAAAGAAAATACACAGTTACAACAAATAATACAAAAATGTTGTTTTCATTGTCAACAGAGAAAACTTTGTTGTTATTTTTACATATAAATATAGTTATATTGTTATAATTTATTAAAGGCTAATTCTCTTTTTCTTGTTTTGTGGTACCACAGATTTCAACTGTCTAAACTTTTATCGTGCATACTTTTAATCCACGAAAAAAGTTATCTTACACACATTTTATCTTCCAAATCATTTTATCATCCACATATTTTATCTTCCACTTATTTTATGTTTCACACATTTTATCTTTTACAGATTTTATCTTCCCAAACATTTAACACTGAATATTTTATCTAATTATAATTATGTTAATTACATGGGCAATAAATGAATGTAAGGTATAATTACAATGTTTTAAAGATGAAATGTTGAAAGTTAAAGATAAAATGTATGGAACATAAAATGAAAGGAAGAAAAAATGTGTGGATGATAAAATGTGCGCAAGATAAAATGTGTATAAAATAATTTTTTCGCGGATTAAAAGTGTGGAGGATAAAAGGTATGCAAAATTGAATGTTTGAAAGATACAAAGTCGAGCAAATATATGTGGAGAATATATAATATATAATGTATAATGAGATATATAATAATAATAATAAAAATTTTAGTGCCACTGATTTGATAGTACATAAGTTATTAGACACCTACATAATAACTAATTAATAAATGATTATATGCAGACAGTGCAATTATAAATAATTAAATATACTATTAAATCAGTAGCACTAAAAATGTTCGCTAGGAATGAACTACCCGTATTTTTGCGAATTTCAAAAAAAATATTTTTGTATTATAATCAGTATATCAAATTATATGACAAAGTTTCATGCAGATGTAGAGAAACATCCTGTATACTCAAAACTCCTAAAAAATCGCTTCAATCCTGCCATCAGATCCAAAAAAAAGCGAACTTCTGAGACATTTTTTTAAGTTTGAGTGTCTACCTCATTCTCTTAATTCCCTGACCGAGACACAAGCAAATATCATGTCCTTAGCCCACATAAAAACCTACTTAACAATATTTTTAAGGTTTTAATTTGACTCTGACATTATTTGTGGACAAAACCGTGATTTTTTTTATCTATAACAGGCGCGGTTCGTTGATGATATACAGCCACAGAACTAGATCACTCCCAGATTTGATAGATTACAGTAATGAAGCTACTGTAGATATAGATAATTTACCGTTTACAAGATTAGTTACCGGAATGGTGTACGCACATTTAAAATATGGGAAATTACCATGGCGGGATTTGGTTAAACCAGCCGCTAATATCGCTAGGTAAAAGAAAATATTTAATTTTACGGTGACCAGGTGTACAAATCACGGAAAAGGGATATTTTTCAGAAGATCTGAGTACATTTTTCTTATTGAATAATTTATTCGACGAAAGACGGCGAATGTCGCCTATAATTACACAAAATATATAATTTAAATGTTTCTAAATTTCAAAAGCTTTAAAAATTCTATCCATCTTATACACATATTTTTTGGTAGTTTCAATTTGAGTTATAAAATTACAAACGCTAGTAAATTTTGAATGTAAGAGAACCGGAAAAATTATCTTAAAAGAATTTTGGAACGTCTGGTCACTCAATTCAATTTCTATATTTTGACTAATAATATATTTGTAGTCAAGGCTTTAAAGTGAGTACCCCCTTAGCCCAAGCAGTAGTCAAAATGAAATTAGATCAATTATTTCAAAACTACATCGCTGGAAAAACTGTTAGTTTAAATGCACTTGGATCAACTTTACATCAAATTGCAGATATTTCCGAAGATCGTACGTATTTATAATCATTTAATTCTTTTATATAAAACATAATTTTCCAGGTCTAAAACAATATTTCTCTTCGCTATCAACTCTGCAGAATATTAAAGTCAACAAAACAACTTTTGAAAAACACAATATTTATGTACCAGACAGTCCAACAATCGGTCCAATTTTACTAGAAAATTTGCAACAAATTGATAACTTTAATTTTACGCAAAATGATCTTTCTAAACCAGAATTTGTTTACCACACAGCGAAGCTAGCGCAAAAAATATATTCGGACTTTGAAATTGACAAAAATTTTCACGAAGGACCATCGTCAAATGTAGCTGTAGTTGATACAGACGATCTTTACGTTTCTGGAGTCAGGTATGTTTTTAACTTAAAGTGATTTAAAATTAATTGTGAATTGTTTAGTGGCATGTATGAATTATTTGGGACAAAAGAAATAACGCCAAGTGGATATATTCTGGATAGAAATACAAGTTTTAATACGAATACACGCATACCGATTATTATAACTGATAAAAATTATATTTGCGGACGAAGAATTGTCATGGGAGCTGGTGACATTTCAATTGCATCTCAAATCATTACGTATTTATTATTAGGGCAAGAAAACGCTACAACAAGCGTAGAAGGACCCAGATTTCAAATGATTAACCGCAACATTATCGGACTTGAAAGTAAGTTAAAAAAATATGTTAGTTTAAATTTGGGATTTGTTGTTCCATTTTTTTTTTATTAATAATATTTAAATTCGGACGTTTTGGACAAAAATTGACCCATCATCATCAGCTCTATATAATAAAAGTAGTTTATATGTAGTTTTGCAATCATACCGTAAAAACAAACTTGACATTAACTTGATGTTTTTTATCTTCTGTCTTCGATGAAATGTTTTAATATTTTCAAATTATCAGAAGTAATACCAAAAGACTTTCTGATTTTATTGATAAACATTAATATGTACTGTTTTTTTCTTAGAAACAAACACGAAAACAAAAAAATGAGTACTTAAGAGATAAATTCCAAAGACAACGCAAAATTAAACAATTATTATTATTTTGAAATATTATTTAACTGACATATTGACTATAATAACTTGATAGCGGATATTTATTGATGTAACGAAATTTTATCAGTATAATACTGTTCCCATTGGTTGAATTTTCATTTGTTTTGCATCATAATTGGTTAAAATTATTAATATAATAATATTACATACAATTAATGATGGATTATTGAAATATTAATGAAGAGATCTTTATATTTTAATATGTAATAAAAATTCAGTTACTTGAAATAAATTAAAACTTTTTCATTGTTTTAAGACAGTATATTTAATTTGTTTATTAAATAATAAAAGGATAATTTATCTTCGCTATAAGGACCAATTTTCGGTCTGAATGTCCCAATGTAAAGAAAAAAATGGAACTTGAATTAATTCGTTAAGTTCCCAAATCACGATATACATAAGTAAAACAAACTTACCTGTTGACACATTTCACACACTAGGTTCACGTAAAGTCTTGTTCAACGAAGCGGTTTTCACTTATCTCCAGTCGTTTATCACTATCGAATCTCTGTCCGAGCCCTACAGCTCTTGCAACATCGTGGAGAAGGTCCGAGATGACCTGTCCTCCCACTCGGACAGTAGAGGGGATGGCTTATCTTACCGATTCTGACTCGCACCCCTGCTGTGTTATATGCAAATAATCAGACTATTCGCAGAATAGGGCATGGACCATGTTTTCAAAACATATTTTTATTTTTCATTTACTCAAATGAACTACGTGCATGCATAATTGTTTATGTCAAGTAAAGTATAGGTATGACTTATTAAGATCGACCGCCTCATATTTTAAGGGAGGAATTGTAATAACGAGTTTAGTAATGTTTTTTATGTCACACTGTATCATATTTTCATGTTTACCGGACTCATCCAGTAAATTAATTGCACACATAAATTTTATAAATTTTTATTTATATGTCCTTTAAATGATTTTAAAATATTTGTTGATTCATTTTGTAGTACTAAATAAATTCCTCGGATAAATATTGAAAAGTGTGATTCAGTATGAAATAAAACGTAAAAACGCATTTACTGGATTTATGCCGTAAATAACTATAACAGATATCCACTAATTAAGGACTTTACCAATATGAATGAACTATTTTTAGCGTAATGTCTGTCCGTCTAGATGTGTACACAACTTTCTACAGGGTGTTTCACATTGAAAAAAATAACAGATTCATTATGATGTACAATTACCGAATTAAAAGAATTATTTGCATAATTAATTGCACTTAAAATGAAGTAAACATTTTTAGTGTCATTAGTTCAATTATTAGTTTATGTAACAAAATATAATAATTGAAATTAATGATTAAAATTAGATATTTATCATATTAGGTAATTGCTTATATTGTTAAATAAATATCAAACCATTGGCTCTAAAAATGTGAATTTCAAGTGACGTTGTGAAACACCTGTATTTAACTACTGACATAATGGCTTGAGTTGATCAACTTTTAAAATCGGGCAACGAAAAGTGACAATTTATATGTAATTTTAAGGGCAAATATTTCGAAAAAAAATGTAAGATATGTGAATTTCATTGGCCTCAAATATTAAGGCATTTGCTTCGTGAGAGTTTTACTTCTATACTTGAAACACCGAACAGATGCACAAGAAACTTCTCCCACTAACGAGAGCTGAATTTGAATAGAACATTGTTATTGGTAATCTGTTTTTACAAAGCTGCATGAATACGAGTATTCAGATCTATAGTCTGTCAAATACTTTTATTGTTTTATTAAAATAAGTCACGTATTAAATTTATTTCAAATATAAACTGACTTGTTTCACATTTCCTAATTTGAAACGTATAAAGCTGACTTCTGCGTACACTGTAGTGCGCAATTTACGTCCTGCCTATTAATTTAATTAGTGCATCTGTTCGGCGTCCCAAATAAGTGTAAGTTGTCAGACTACAGCTTCCGTAAGGAACCTACAGCTTATAGTGGATTCCGAACCACTCGGACACAGCAATATTTTTATTTGAACCCCAGATTTCACTCTCCGCTCAATTTGAGTCGAAATGCGTGAACTAAATGAACCACCGCTGCCCTTAAAATACGAAAGAAAATTTTAAAAAAATAATGGCGGTCGATTTTGTAGAAAACAACAAATAATTTTTGTGCATGTAGTTCATGGAGGACGAATGTCCATGCCTTATTGTGTTTTTATTTATTAACTTGTTAACTTATTAATTGTTGATAAAATCTGTTAATGTTCACTATATAATTTATGTGCATTTTATATTCACTAATAAACAGTAATAAATATTTATACCACTTAATATTTTATTGTTTTTTTAGTTTACAAAGTGCATGATGTAGTTGAATCAAGTTAGGTTTACACATCTGTAACTCAATTCCAATTACACTTATGTATTTATTTACTATCTATCACTTTGCTATCACTAAGTATGGCGCGGTAGGTACCAAATAAAATATCTCCTACCATTGTTAAAATATGCAAAATGAGTAATATATTGTTAGTGAGAACAGAAACAGTTATTCACAGGGAAACTTTACAATTACAAATCACAACTCGAACCAAACCGGAGTATTACATATCTGATTTGCATTCAGTTACCTTTAATGAGTTATATGTTTTTAATTATCATTAATTGATGATTGATTTCAATTTGTGGTTCAAGTTTTCGGTGTTTTTTGCTTTTTTGGAACAATAATTAAAATGTACATTTACACAGAATTTCATTTTCGATGATATCTGATATCTGAAATGTGTGAATGTCGCCAAAAACACCTTTTGTAACAAATGTAAAGTTTCTGTCATAGTAAAATGGCAACAAAGTGTTGCGTCAATGGCTCCAGATATTCGAGAATGTAAAAATATAGATACACGTCTTGATAATATGGAATAAGCAAAGAAGCAATCTACGGGGTTTCTTTGTAGTATTATCGTTCTGGAATGGCATAGTATGTGATCTTCACAAGGCAGTTTCATAGTAAAATATTTGTCTTTCATAATTATATTCTTCAAAAATAAATTTAAAACTCAATGCATTCCATATTATTCATTTTCGTCCACAATTCACACGGGTTGGAATCATTAATTCAAACGAATTCTAAGTTTGTATTGGACAAGTTGAAGTACTGTTCGGGAAATAAAGGAGCGGTTTCAAAAATTATTACAACTATTTGTACAAAGCTTAAATCACACTACATTGAATACAGCGAGAGAAGCAACACTCAGTTGGACGATTATTATTATTATCTCTTACCATTCTCGAGACATTTGCCTTTAAAGTTACACTAAAAAAAGAGGTTTTTCAAGTCTAGGGCACGAGCGCGCTGCTGTCGTTAGGGCCCAAGAACTTCAATGGCCATGGTCTAGAAAAGAGCGGGAACTTTAAATAGACGTTATGGATTGGGATAGCGACAAATTTAATAAGGGATAGGATGTATAAAATGACGTTTTAAAATAGTTATATAATAAAAAACTAATATACTATCTACAAAATGCGTTTTTTCTTTTATTGAAGCTATTCTGAAGTCACTCATCCTCTAATAAAAGGCACATTCTGTGGATAGTATATTAGTTTTCTATGATATTACTATTTTAAAACACCATGCTATTGCCAATACATCTTTTCCCTTTTTAATTTATCGCTATCTCTGCCCATAACGTCTATTTAAAATTCCCACTTTTTTTGGATCAAGGCCACTGAGGTTTTTGGGCCCAAACGACAGAAGTGCGCTCGTGCCCTATACGATCTCGACGACCTCATCGATTCTACTGGCACAATTAGTGTACTAATTTTTTTTCAATAGATAAGAAAGGAAAAACTAAAATGAATCTTCGATTTTTCGTTTTAAAAATCGTATCCGTTGGAATAAAAATCTGTAGAATCTATTTGCCGAGGTCGTATTTCGACCAATTAGAGAGCTGTGCTTGAAAAACCTCTAAGTTACCACCGTTTGTAAATCGTTTTACGAACAAATTTATTGTGTATATTGCGAGTCTAAAACCATCCGGTCATTTTTAATTTCCCGAACAGTACGTGTGAGTTTTGCGTTTGTTTTTTAACGGAAATTAATGATAATTGCCCGCGTGTAAAGTGGAGAAATAAACTGTACAAATAAAACAAAAAATAAATACTTTATTAATAAAATCTTACTATTCGAAGATGCCTTCATTATGGACCGTAAGATTTTTATTGGAACAAAACAACACCGATGAAAGACATTATGACACATAGAATACAACATGTGAAACTCAATTGTGCGTTCTTAAACTATTATAACTCTGTGAATCTTTAAGAACGGGCGCTGAGTCCCTGCGCAAGTCGTAGTTGTTGAAGGCATCGTTCTTATACGGCGCGCTGTCGCGTCTTACCGCGTTTATGTGGGAGATGAACGTGGGCTGCGTGGAGCCGTGGCTGTTGGACGACGAGTTCACGGAGTACAAGCTCTGCAGGTCTTTCTTGTTCGCCACTTCCTTGATGGAGCTCAGGGTTTTGCTCAGCCACGGCGGCCACGAATTCTTCGTGGTGTTTAACTCCGAAACCGTGGCGTTTAACTGGTGGGTTAAATCCTAAAATTCATTGTTAATAAAACGCATTTAAAGAGACATGGGTATTTTTACTTGATTTCGGCATTCGGCTTCGACGTGTGCAAGTTTAGTCTGCGCCAACTCTAGCTCAAGTTCCCGAATGCGCTCTGTCGCTTTTACTTCGTCTAGGTCTAAGTTTTTATCTGATCCCGACCCAACTGTAGGTGATTGTATGGTTGATATTGAGCGGCATTTTTCACAGCTTGCCACTTTTGCCTATAAATACAAGTAACTTTAATTAAAAAAATAATAATAGGACCTTTAGCGCAAAGCTAACAGTAAATGGCATGACCGGTCGAGATGTTTGAGTTTCCCACAACCGCATGAGAAATCATTTCCTATAGTATTTGCTAACACTGCGCATGTGCAGTGTGGGAAATATAATTTCTTACAGTAATTGCCAACACAGCGCATGCGTGAAGGTACTCTTTGTGAGGTTTCCTGTGCCATATTGTTTTTTATATCGAATAGTTTTCATGCATGTACTTTTGTTTTGCAACGTTTTGCTGTGTGATCGTAGAAAAAATATAGTGTACCACTCGTGCAGAATCATCTGTTTTCCATCTAGTGTAATTCCACTTTCACACCTCGTGAGAAATACGTGACTTTCTGCACCGTCACTTTGATCACACCATCTACACATCCCAATTTTATATTAATCTAAGCATCAAAGATCAAGAATCAAGCATTCAAGAATTGTCATTGAACAAGATGAATCGTCTACCAGCTCGTCTAACGGGAATAAAATTACGATAACACTCCCTTTATCCAAATTTTGGCTTTCAATAGTCCTTCAAAAAAAAAAGGAATCGCCTATTTATTTAAAAATTTTGATATTTTTCATTAGTTAAAGCAATGAGAGTAATGAATGTAAATTTTACGAATAGTTGTTGCCGTTGCTTAGTAAAATCATTTTTGATTAAAGTTATCACAGGAATTATAAATTTTACCGATTAAATTCATAGCTCGAATTACATTTTCATCAAATTTTAATTCATATTATTAATAAACAAGCAATTAAAATAATAATTGTGACCTTGAGATCGGTGAGCGCGGCCTTGGCGCTGGTGAGCTGGTCGTCGAACCGCTGGCAGATGCGCTTGTAGTCGGCGATGATGGCGGCGTTCCGCTTGCTCTCGGCGTCGGCCTGGACGACCTCGCGCTTCAGCATGTCCTTGAGCTGCGACACCTCGTCGCGCAGCAGCTTGCGCTCCTCCTCGTGGCGCGCCGCCGCGGCGCGCAGCGCCTCCACCTCGTCCGTGTAGCTGTCCGCGCTGTCCTGGGCCTCTGTCACAACAACAATGTCCCAGCTGTCTATAAACCAAATATCCACTCTTCACGTGCAAACTTAAACCCACACTAACACATCAATACGCATGATAAGTCTGATAAAAAGTTATAATTTTTTTAATTTCCTTTTCTGAAATTAAAAATAAAATAGCTTTTTCGCGCCTCCGTTTCTTTATGAGTAGTATTATAGAACTCAAAATCGTCCAGAAACTCTCTGTTTACAGGCCTAGGCCGGCAAAATGTAGGGATGCCAACTTAAATATTTTAGCATTACATTCTATGAAAATTTTTGATTTATTATTCATATTATATTCGTCTTGTATGATTATGATTTCATTAATTGTTGAAAAATATCAATTCACATTCGTTTTATTTTTTAGGTTAGAAGAAATGTCACTAAATTTATTGAATAAAACAACTTAATTTTTTTATCCAACACCGTGTAATTATAATGATATAAGTATGCTGCTTTTAGATAAATAAAGTAGGTCATAAGTCACTAGTGAGCTAAACATATTAGCTCACTGTTTTTTGGTTCGTATTATAGTAACTACGTTATAAAACCTTCTCTACACTATTTTGTTCCTAAATGTCATTTCGAAATTCCATCTGTCAAAAATCTTATATGTACTTTATGTCAATGATTAAAATGTGTTGGATAAAATGTTGTATGGCACACGTGTGTTAATTACCTAAATCACTTGAAAAAATACCACACTCGGCCTAACGGTCTCGTGAGCAAAACTTTTCCCACATGACTTATCTGTAATTGTACCACAAATAACTATGTGAATCGAAAATGTTACTAATATAAAAACCTATAGTGTATTAATTTTTAAATAGTAATAATATTTCTTTATTATATTAAAAATGTCATCGGCGTAAAAAATCTTCTGTATCATACACGCTCAAAAACTCTTTTGCGAGATCTTGCATATGCAAGCCTCGCTTTCAGCTCGGCCTGTCAAAATAAACTCGCTCTCGCAAAACTTAAATTTCTGGACTAGTTATACAAATAACTATTTTACTAGACTTATCAAACGGCCCTCGTAAATACCTTTAAGAGCGATGAACTCTTGTTCGTACTTCTTCAACTTCTTCACTTTAATGCTACAAGCAATTTTCATTAACTGCTTCGCAGCTTCTTCTGTCCTGCATTTTTTTGGTAGCGTCACACGAAAATATTTTAAAATCCCTTCAAAATCTAACAATAACAAATCTTTTTTACACATCTGAAACATACACGGTTAATATAAAATAATTCAAGTTTGAAAAGACATACAGTTAAAAGACCCATTGCAACTTGAAATAAAGTATCAATGCCTTGGAGTAAGAACACATCAATGATGTGGAAAACAAAATAGAGAGGAAACCTGGCTGTAAAGAGAGTTAAAAACCACTGCGAAGCAAACATGTGTGTCTCTACGTGGTGCTCCGCAAAATGGTGCCACAATGGAGCAAGTTGTTCCTGAAATAAATAGGTTTAACCCCGTACAAATTAACAATCAATCCCAGTGGCGTAGCTACTTTTTAATAAGCCCCTATGCATCTTTTTTGATCCTGTATCCTTACCATTTTTCCTTTATACCCATTTTTGGGTCAACAATTTATTATAACAACAGTAAAAAAATTAAAATACACGTTTTCAATTAAAAATTAATTTCTTTTTACATCATGTTATTTCTAAACACAGTTGAACATGAAAAGTTTGAATTTTTAGTTTTTCCATCTTATTTTTTTTTTCATATACACCCGAAATAATAAAAAATACCCATTTTTGGGTCAAAAATGTTAGTTTCTGAAAATAGTCTATATTGATAGACGTCGATGCGCAGATTTCAAATTTTCAAACAGAATTTAATTATTTCTTTTCGTTCCTGAGATATTTGAGCTCAAAGTTGGATCTCAAAAAAGTGTGTTTTTTGGGTATATCTCAAAAATGGGTAGAGATACAATCTCAACGATTATACCAGTCGATTCTACGGGCAAAGTTACATAAAGAAATGTTTTCTCTACATATACCTTCTTTGGAACGATTTGGTGAAAAATGAGAAAAACCAAAAAATCGGAATTTCAGGTTTTCACTTGGAAACTTTTTGTCTCCAAATTTTTTTATCTTTTAGTCTTAAGTAGATATCGATGCGCTGATTCGAAATTTTCAAACCGAATTTAATTATCTCTTACCGTTCTCGAGATATTTGCGTTTAAAGTTAGAGCTGAAAAAAGCGGTTTTTCAGGAATAGCTCTGAAATGGGTCGAGATACGATATCGGTGACTTCACCAATCGATTCTACGGGCGAAATTATATTAGTGTACCAATTTTCAGATTTTTGTTCCAACGGATACAGTTTTTAGAGCGAAAAAACGAAAATCGGCGAAAATCGAAAAAAATGCCTGATGAACCCCTTACGATTTTTTTCGATTTTGGCCATTTTCAGTTTTTCCTTTCTAAAAATTGTACCAGTTGAAATAAAAATCTGAAAATTGGTACACTTATGTAATTTTGCCCGTAGAATTGATTGGTGAGGTCGCCGAGGACGTATCTCGACCCATTTCAGGGATATTCCTGAAAAACCGGTTTTTTCAGCTCTAACTTTAAACGCAAATATCTCGAGAACGGTAAGAGATAATTAAATTCGGTTTGAAAATTTCGAATCAGCGCATCGATATCTACTTAAGACTAAAAGATAAAAAAATTTGGAGACAAAAAGTTTCCAAGTGAAAACCTGAAATTCCGGTTTTTTGGTTTTTCTCATTTTTCACCAAATCGTTCCAAAGAAGGTATATGTAGAGAAAACATTTCTTTATGTAACTTTGCCCGTAGAATCGACTGGTGTAATCGTTGAGATTGTATCTCTACCCATTTTTGAGATATACCCAAAAAACACACTTTTTTGAGGTGCAACTTTGAAGGCAAATATCTCAAGAACGAAAAGAGATAATCAATTTCTGTTTGTAAATTTGAATTCAGTGGAACGACTTTTATCAATATAGACTATTTTTAAGAACAAAAATTTTGGACCAAAAAATGGGTATTTTTTTATTATTTCGCCTGAATATGAAAAAATTTAGAATGAAAAAGTAAAAATTGTAACTTTTCATGTTTAACTGTTATTGGAACTAATTTAGCGATGTAAAAAGATTCCAATTTTTAATTGAAAATGTGTATTTTAATTTTTTTACTGAGCATTCTGTTAAACAGACAATAATTGTGTACCGTAAACCCATTTTTAATTCAAAAAGTGAAATATGTTGTACAATTTTATGTTGTTTTTTAATGTTATACTAATGAAATAAATATTACATAATATGTGGTAAAATGGAGTAAGTCTGTTGATTAAATTTGCGTAAATTAGCCGGTAAAAAAAGATTGCAGTTCTAAAAAATGCCCCATAGCTACGCCACTGACCAAACCATACCTCCATGAGCCGATTGAGCTGGTACAACCGCATGTACAGATTCTCAAACCCATCTTTGTACAAATCCCTCAGGTTGTAGTCGTACATCAGCTTGACTAGAATACAGAACGCCTGTTCTTCGGGCATGTGTAACAGCAGGGTGGCCGCCAGGAAACTCAGTCCCTGACAATACCCCACTTCGGAATCGTACACCGCGTACGCTTTGCTCACTCTGTACAGAGAGTCTTGACCCAAACCGCCCGCTTCTTTGAAGAAATCGTGCGCTGGGAAGGTTCGCGCTATGTCCCGGAGAATTACATTCTCGCAGCTGCTGTCCTGTAGGCGAAATGTAAATATTTTACGTAAATAATTATTTGTTGAGACCACTGACTTTTAATCAATTTAGACAGGTATACCGAAAGTCAATGCAATGTTGTGAAGTAGAAAAAGATGGTGGTACAGTGTGAAGGAGGTAAAGAAGAAGACTTTAGTTGATGTAAAAGTATATTGTAAACATGTGTATTTTTTGCGCCTGAGAACTATCATTTAATTGTCGGAGAACTTTGCTTTTGCCTTCGTATCTCACTTATTTAAAATCGCATCCACTACTTTTCCCCACTAGTTCAAACTTACTTAAACTTATAGAAATTTTTTCGACTAATTTGGAAATTAGAAAATAAAAAAAACCGAAACTGTTCTCAATTCAGAGCTTCATTGCTCCAGAATGTGCTCTATTTTCAGTAGAGCTCTATTACAGTAAACATTTTAGAATGTTCTAATTTTTAATCCATTGAAACCAGAGCACAATCGACAGCAGCCGAAACTACTCCAGAATGTGTTCTGTTTTCAGTAGGTCAATCAAAATGCTCTAATTCCTAATCCACTGAAGACTAGAGCAGTTAAATCTGTTCCAGAATGTGCTCTGGATTCAGCAGACCAAGAATTGGAACAAACGCTTCAGAATGTTCTAATTCCTGACCTAGTGAAATCATATCACAATCCAGAGTAGTTAAATCTGTTCCAGAATGTGCTCTGGATTCAGCAGGCCAAGAATTAGAGCAAACGCTTCAAAATGCTCTAATTTCTAACTCAGTGAAACCAGAGCACAATCCAGAGCATCAATATATGCTCCAGAATGTGCTCTGGTTTGAGGAGACCTATAATTGGAACAAACACTTCAAAATGCTCTAATTCCTGACCTATTGAAACCAGAATGTGCTCTAATTCTTGGCCCACTGAAACCAGAGCACAATCCAGAGCAGCTAAATCTGCTCCACATTGTGCCCTGGTTTCAGAAGACCTAGAATTAGAACAAACGCTTCAAAATTCTCTAATTTCTGACCCACTGAAACCAGAGCACAATCCAGAGCAGCTAAATTTCCAGAATCTGCTCTGGTTTCAGCAGACCAAGAATTAGAGCACACGCTGAAGCGTGCTCCAATTCCCAGCCGGCGAAACTAGAACACCTTCAAGACATAGGATGCCCTGGAAGGTGGTCTGGCCAGACCACCAAGCGTGGCGGAGACCCGAAGGCCCACTACCGCCCCGGCGCCCCGTACAGCGGGACTGAGTACTAACATCTCAGGATCTCCGGTATCTCCTGAGACGCGCATTATTATCGGTCATGTGGATTCCTATTGGCTGATATTCAATCTGTAATTGTGGCTGTACTAGTGGGAATTTTAAAATGAAAATTTGTATATATAGGTAGTTTGATGCGAGGAATTCATTGGTAATATTTTTAAGGGTGTAACTCACATCCATTTTAGGGTAGTAGCTAGTTACTAAAAAATGGAAGGAGGTATGATAATTTTTAAAAATAATAACAATTCAGAGCTTTATTACTGATGTAAAAAAATGCTGTGCTAAAGGAAATGTCTGTTTGGAGGTACTGCCCCTAGGAATCTTTTCTTCAGGCAATGTACATTACAGCATCTTAAGTCATCCTCCTTACCGCGAGAGAATGTCAACCGACGTGCTAAGAACAGCCAAGTGAGCCGTAGCTCAGTTGGTAGAGCAACATCTCACACAATTTATTTCAGTTTATTCCGTCTTCTTCACAACACATGACGTTACGCGATGTATTGGGAGTGGTACTTACTTTGGTGATGAGGACCCGGTAGAGGTCCATCATGTGCGTGTTGTCCTCGGTGTTGGCGAGGCGCTGCCAGACCTCGCCGCGCAGCGCCTCGGGGATGCCGTGGCGCACGAGGCTGGCGAGCTGGCGCGGCCGCTGCTGCGTGCTCTTCCAGCGGCCCAGCACCTCGGCCCAGCTCTCCAGCACGTCCTCCGAGCAGTCCTTGGACACGCAGCCGGTGCCACTCAGTAGCGGCTCGTCTCCGTCTACACCACATTCATACTTCATTCCAAATTTATTACATTAATTACGAAAACATAATAATAAGTCATTGGTGGTAACAATCGTTAACAAAATTCGTCTTGCAAATGCAAATTTTTACATTTTTTTGTATAAAAAATTATTTATTTGTTCAAATATTGGTGAAAATTCCTATATTCATGTAAAAATGTCTACAGAATCGAATAATGAAGTCACCAAGATTGTATCTGCTCAATTTTGAACTACACCTCCCAAAAATCGTTACAACCATTTATGTTCAAAACTTTCCAAAATTTTAATATTCTAATTTAATTAAGAGAAAAAATTATATATATAATTTTCACAATTTGTGAACTGTATCAAATTTTAGAAAGGACCTTATTTTTTTGCCATTTTCAATTTTCTTTCTAGAATTAATACATATGTATTTTTTTCTGTAGAATTGATTGACCCTTATATGAGAATCTTCGAGTCTAACTTTAAACCGAACTAACATAGGAAATAAGATTGAAAATTTTAAATCATCGTATAGAAAAATTTAAAAAAAGTATAGTAATATTATTAACTCATTTTTGGCAACCCATTTTCGGGTTTCATGCCCATTTTTTCCCACAAATACAAAATAAGAATTTATATGAAGTCACAGATCAAATTAGAGAATTTTATGACCACAATTATATAAGATTTATCAAATCTGATTATTTATAGGTCTTCTAAGATTGTTCAATAAAGCCCTACCTAAAAATGGGAGAGAAAAACTATAAAAACTCTAACTGGAGTAGTCTACAGATGTTAAAGAACACGTATAGAATTTTTTATAAAAATATTCCAAATAACACATCAGTTATAATAAAAATAATGCCATAAACCTAAAAACGGATATTTTTTTTCTAAATTTAAATTAATGGATGTATGAAACTTACCTGATAAATATTCTTCTTTGGGAGTTAGAGTATCAATAGAAGTGATACTAGGAGTACGGATCAAACTGGTAAGATTTAAAGTCAAATTCAAGCGATTTCTGTCCAACTCTCCTGAAGTTTCCATTCCCAGAACTTCGTAATGCACATCCCCTAGATCTCCAATCACCACCTACAAGCATTCCATCACTCAAGTACCAACTAACAATCATATACAACAACAATTTACCTTCATCTACAAGACATAAATGAAAAAACAAATAATTAAACATGTATCAACAACAACACAAACCACCAACCTCTTTCAAGTTGAGGAAGAACTGTTGGACGAGAGAGCGCCTGGCGAAGTACCAGAACCGTTCGTTCTGGCTGAACACCTTCACGGGCGTCTCGATCAGGAATCGCACCGGGTCGCGAATGCCGCGAATCACCACGTCTACAGCGACGGTGATGTACACGCGAGAATCCCGGGGCGTCTCTACGTTGAGGGCCTCGAAGGCGGGCTCGTTGGGGTCCCACTGCGCGCATATCTGACAGATTTGACGGTTGTCTCCCGCGGAAGGTGTCGGGGCCATAGGATCCTAATAAATTTTATGTAAAATAACAATTTAACAATTGTAAAAGACTTACCATTTCGAGAAGTTGCATGTCAGAGTGTTTGACGTGTTTTCCAGGGGCGACAAGAACCCCGAAACATCGTTCAATGTGCAACTGGGGCCCGTTGTCTGACACTTGGCGCACAGTTAAACACAACTGTTTTTCTACATTCACCCGAAGTTTAAATCCGCTTTTATCTTTTGCTACCGCATTAAAAGTTCCCTAAAATAAGAAAATAATGCAATGTATTTAATAACACTATTATTATTGATCTAGTGCAAAGATTGCACGAATCAAACGAGGGATATAAGGCGCTGGTCAATAATAATCTCAATCGTAATAAATATACAGGATTACCAATGAAACAGTTTAACCATGGGGATATCGAAAACTATAAGATATGCTTACCCCTATTCTGTAATTCAGTGGTAAATTTTTTACCAGCTGCGATTTTTTTTTTCTCTAATGAAAATAAGTAGCACTAGAGAAAATATTAAAATATCAACTGTAATTAAAGACAAGCCTTGTAATATTTGTTTTTATTTATTAAAAATTTTAGCAACTGGTTAAAAATTAACCACCAAGTTACAGAATAGACCCAAAAGTCGGTAAATTAGACAAAAGTTGCCTCATGTGGTTGTCATTTTATAAATATTTATATTTTTCCCAAAAAATGCATAGGTGACTAAATATAAACAAAAATGTAAACTTTTCAATTTTCGTTTTTTACTTATTTTTATTTCAATACAAAAAAAAGCTTGTACATTTTTTCAGGCACTTTTTAACGACGAATTTACTACAGTACTAACAATTTTTATTTCTCAGACTGTTATCGAGAAACTGATATCAACTTTTAATTTTCATTTCCGCCTTAAAGTAAGCTGTGAGACCCTTAAATAGTTTTTTTTTTCTTTTCAACGATATAAAATAATTATTAGTATTCCTTAATAGTTATCGAGATTCCCATGCTTTAACAGTTTCATTGGTCATCCCGTATATATTAATATTATAATAAAGTATTAATAACAAATATTTTGACATGAATATTTCTTAATATTTACAAAACGGAAGTAGGTTACATTTATTTTTATCTGAAGTTTCACTATTGATTCTTGATTTGTTTTTGATTCATTTATTTATTTAAATTCGTCGGTAAATTTAATTGTTAATAATTGATCTTGAGAATAATATTTGGATTTAGAGACTTGAGTTTCTTTAAAGATACGATTGGTATTATTGACCTAAGTTAGCAAGTAAATAGTAGTAAAAACAATTTATCATGTTAAATAAAGATATATAATGGTGGGTGTCTAGGTTAGTAGCGAAAAAATAAATAAAACTTACGCGTCCGTCATCTTCTTTAATTTCCAGATTCACTTCAAAAACGTACATCAAACAACTTCGTTGAGAATCAGGAATGGTTGTGATTGAACTGGACATGTCCGCTGCCGAAGCAACAGAACTGCTCATTGAACGGGGAACTCTTTGGAACGCTTTCGTAAAACAACCTAATAAAAAATATCACTAGTTCTTTGTTTGTATTAAATAGATAAAGCGTGAAAAAATATTATCGCAAATAATTCCTGTTACTGATAAAAATATATAAAAACAAATATAAACAGAATTAAGGTGGCATTTCCCGACAAATTAGGGATTTTCATAAGTTTAAATAAAAAACTGTTGACATTGTTGCCCCTTTACTGGAGTGGAATGTGCACCACACGTCCCAGTTTTATCTTTCTTGTACCGGAATCCCGACAATTTTTTTCAGGACAATTGACAGTTTTGTTAACCTCGTGAAAAATCAGGAAAATTTTATAAAGCATAGGTTCCTTATCAAATAGCTGTACTTTATAAATTAGATATGTAACGATAAAAGTTAATTTTGAATTCTGTTAAACGGTGAATTATTTGTTAAAGTCTATTATTTTTAAATTTCCTGGGAAATAGTTGAGAGATCATTTATTTACCGAACATGTTCAATTTGAAATAAATATTTTGTATTTTTTCTTTAATAAAGCAGAAAATAGTATATTTGTTATTTTATGTTAAATTTCTACGGCTGAGAAATCAAATCACCACCTTGTATAACTAAATTATCAGACATAGTGATCTCTACTCCGTCTACAGAGAGAGACAGTAATAGGATACGCCGGCGCTACGATCGTTTTGTACGGTATTGGGGACAGTAAACTTGACTACAGTGAAAAGAAAAAGCGGAAAACTGTTCACAGACGTTAAATTTAAATTTAGCGTTATGTTTAAACAAACATTTTGACAATTTTCGTATTTCCCTGTCATCTATTTAAAGTTTTCTGCTATTGTTTTTTCTGTTGTTAAGTTTGCAATCCCATTAACGATCGCATTATAAAAGTATAATAAAACGATTTAATGATTTATTGCATCTTAAAAATCATAAAAATAAAAAAAAATGACAAAATAATAAAGAAAAATATTATCACATAAAAATAATAATGTACAAAATAAAAATAATTGTAAATCTAATTGGACGTTATAATTTTAAAATAATATTGATGCTTCCGCGAATCACTGGTTGAAATCAAGGCGATACTGAGAAAATATCAATACTTGGACATAAAAAATGTCGAATAAAAATTATGGATATCAATATCGGAGCGAAAGAAAAGTATCGATACTTTCTAGTATTGAAATAAAAATGTAGGAAGCTATTTTTTTATATAAAACGTAAACGTGTAACATATTTTCTATTATTCTTATTTTTTACAATAAAATGAAATAGACCACTCTTCTTAACTGCAAGCACAAAAAAAGGTAGTTTCGTGTACAAAAAATTTTAATCAAAAAGAAACATTCATGTAGTATTAAATAAAGTATTCCTATACTGGGTTAAATGAGATGATATTAACAAAATATCGAAAGATTTGTATCGGTACTGGTATCAATAATGTCGGAACATCCCTAATTAGACCAAGATCTCTTATAATATATGGTTGAAATCCTTTATTAGTGGTTGTAAAATTCACCTGAAACATGGCTAACAGCCTCCGGAATGTCGCACCGGAAAACATGGCACTGAAAGATGGCAGACTCCAAAGAATCCCCGTGGGACCAAGTAAAAGCAAAACAACTCGCTTCCTGACTCCCGGCCAACCCATGAGCGTAAAACAATATTCTATGGATCTCGTATCGAGCCATAACAGACTGACTCGCAGCATCATACAAACTGCAACTTCAAAATTACACTCTACACTTAGAACAAATAACACGTACGTACACAACAACGCCTTGGGACGAACTAGGAATAGAAACAGCAACTTTAATTCCTTGCTCGGAGCTTTGCTCGTTTAAAATCGCCATGTTGCGCTTTATTTCTGCTTCGGATTTGGGGGCATTGATTGCCGCTGCCCCTAAGTATGTTACGCCACTGAACTTTGTACATTCTTGGTCTATATCAGACACTGAAGTGTTGTGAATACATAATTAAACCGCAATTGTCAACAAAACAAAAGATTCCTACCTTCTTCGTCACTCTCGCTGAGTTCAGGTTTCATCATGTCCTGCTTCTCAACGTGGGGCGAAGTGCTGGTTAGAGGGTCTTCGCCCTGTTCTACACTTTGACAGTCGTAGAACTTGGACTGGCCAACAGTGTGGGCTGCTTCTTGCTTGATGGTTTCCATGTCTTTAGGGTCTTGCTCTTGTAGGACTTCGGTAAGTTTTTTCTGTAATTCGTCCAAGTCACCGTTGACTACGTTCAAAGTGGGCGTTTTGCTTGAACCGGGTTTATCACAAACAAAATCAAATTCGTCACTTGTAGCTACAGATTCGTTGGATTTCACGCTTAAACTATCCTCCATAACGAAATAAGTTCTCTGAAAGTTTTTATTCGTGCCATAGTTTGATAAGTAATGACGTTGACTTATAAACTTATTAAACGTAACTTTAGCTACGTGGTATAAACAATAAACTTTGCAACATTTGATTATAAAGCAACAAAGAAGTAAAAATTATGTCAACAGATAATTAAAAATAATAGATCAAAGGCCGAGCGCTTATAAACAAACACAAGATCAAGAACTGATATTAAAATTTAATGAGCATCTTACTAAAACACCATTTAATTAAACCCCAAACATTCATGTCCAACTTACGTGCAGATCTAAATAAACTCGCAATGAATGACATCCATCGTTCCTGTTTGCAATAACAAGTCTACATTTCTTCCACCTCACTCTTTGCCTGAATTATGACAAATGTCAAACAAAACAAGACAGCCATTTAAAATGAGGAAACACCAATGCCCCCTGTGGGTATACTATTCTAGCACAGGGACGGATTTAAGTAAATTTACAAACATAATACTTGTTTTTTGGCAACGAACCGTTTTTAGAGATAATTATGATGCAAAGAACAACTTTACAACCTCCTTTAAATACAGGATTTTTTTTAAAAGAAAATAGATGTTTACTTTTGTACTATTGTCATTTTAAATATTGTAGAAATTACAAGGTACAAATTGAGATCTACTGCATCTGTAAAGAACAATTTTGTTTGTCATAAATGAGATTTTCAATAAAAAACTATTTATTTGTATAAATAATATAAATACAGTAAATAAATACATAAATTATCTATGGCTTTTCATGTGAGTATGTAACGAACCGGACTGCGTGAATCGATGTCCGCAAGTTGCACAAATATATGGTTTCAAACCTGTATGTATGTTGGTATGAGCTTTAAGTTGAGATGTATCGGCAAAAGCTTTTCCGCAAATATTGCACTTATGATTTTTTTCTCCTAAAATACAATCAAATAATAAAAATAACTATTTTCTTTTATTTAATCTAACCAGTATGCGTGCGCATGTGCGCACTGAGTTGACTATTAGTTTTGTATTTTTTTTTACAAAGTGGAATTTTACACTCGTATGGTTTTTCTCCAGTATGAGTGCGTAAATGTGCGTTTAAGTCACTGGAAGTTCTTGATCCTTTTCCGCAAATAGAACAAATATATTTGCGTTCACCCGTGTGGGTCATTTGGTGAGTTGTTAAACCACTTTTACTTGTAAAAGCCTTCAAATAACAAATTTAAAATTAATTATATTAATACGGGAATGGCAAGAAATTTTAAAATCAGTAACAGAAAAGATTGGTAAGATTATTATTATTGACGTAGCACTAAGATAGTATCCTGAGTTGCGAAACAATCGAGGGATACAAGGCGGTGGTGAATAATAGTCTTCTCAATCGTACATTATTTTTTTCACTACTACTAGTGAAAAACAATTTTCATATCACATAAAATAAATAACGATGAGTGTCTAGGCTAGTAGTAAAAAAAATATATATATATATATAAAATTGTTATTACTTTGATAATGCAAAAAAATAATTTTCCTAATACTTATATAAGAAATTATTGTTTAAAAATTTAAAATTCGCTCGAAAGCCAAGTGATGTCACTCCCCAAGTCCGGAGCATTTCGGGACATATGGGCTGTGACGTCATTCACCATGAACCGGAACTCATTTTTAGATAAACTTAATATTAGTATTTTTAAAGTGATTTTTTTCGTTCAGTATTGTTAAATACCCGAAAATCTTGCCATTCCCCTATTTATACTTACTTTTGAGCATAAAGAGCAGACATAGGGTTTTTCTTGAGTGTGCGTTCGAATATGTAAAGTTAACTGAGATGAAGTTGTACACGAATGCCCACAGATGTTACAAATAAACGGTTTCTCACCGGTGTGAACTCGTTTATGCGCAGTTAAAGTGTAGGAATGCGTAAATTTTTTTTTACAAACATCGCATTCGAATAATTTTTCCCCTAAAACTGGCGCGTTAAATAAATAGCAACATTAGAAACTTAAATTACCTGTATGTATTTTTAAATGTTTGGCTAAACTTCGAGGGTCTGCGAATCTTTTTCCACAAGTTTCGCAAACTTCAGGTCGGTCCCCGGTATGAGTTCGTTCATGAACCTGTAAAAAAATGTTTCATACGAACACAAACACGAAATAATTTGATTTTCTTACCACACAATCGTTCAGTTCGTAAAACCGTTTTCCGCAGTGAGAACACTCGTGTTTCTTCTCTCCAATTCCGTGCGATCGCATATGGGTCTTCAATCCGATTTTATATTGGTAAGACTTACCACATTCGCTACATATATGTTTCTTATGAGTTTTCACATGTTTTTCATATTCTATTTTACTTTCAAAAGAATTTGAGCAAACTTTACAATAATTCGTTTTATTATCAATTACATTATCATTAGAATTATCATCAAAAGAAGTATCATCTTTCTTTTCAGTCTCAATTTTTGTTTTGTTAACGTCAATTTTTATTTGTTCTAAATTTTGGTCCGGGGTAAAATCATTAATAATTGGTTCAACAGACGCTGGTACGTTATTTGCATCATAATTTATATTTAAAATATTTGTTATAACCGGATCTACAAACGAAATTTTATATAAACATCAACAAAAATCTAACTTTTACCTTGTTGGTTTTGAAAAATATATTGTCGTAAGGTACTATCAGAATGTTCTGCTTGTTGTTTAAAATTATAAGCCCTACTGATATGTAGAACACACTGAGAGCAAATATTTGTTGGCAAACCGTCATTTATTGTTACCTAAAAATATATATATTTATAACTATAAATAATGATTTATAAATTTTATACCTGCACTGTGGTAAACGACATTAACATTTCGTTTATTCTATCATTAAATAAAGATTGTAATTCGCCTCTTTCTGTAAGACAAGTCCTGCAAATTCTTTCAAAAGAATATGTATAATTTAAATTATAATTTTCTTGGCCTATTAATTGGGTATCCATTTTAAAACTTAACTAATATACTTAAAATACAGATAATATTACATATTTAACAAAATTTTTGTAAATATTTTTGTGTACATTTATGTGAGGTTAATTTTATTAGGAAGTGTTATTTTTGGAAGGTTGGTAGTGGTTGACAAATGCTACCGCCAAAAACGATTTTAAACAAGTGAACGTTGTTGATTATTTTCTTGTTACAATTTCTATGGTATTTATAAAAAATAACAATATTTAAAAAGGTGTTTGTTAGAAATTAGTTAAAATTTTGTTTGTTAGTGTTTAAAAAATATAGGAGTAGAAATTTAATTGAAATTACAATAATGAAATGGTAAGAAAATTGAAAATACAGTTTGTCATTGCAATATTATATATTTTTCTATTATTATACAATGTTTACCGCAAAAACCACTTAATTAAAATTATCTATTATTACAAATGCGGTGAAAATATAAATGGAAAATGAATATACTACGCAAGGCCGATTTACTAAATCAATTCATATCACATTATCACTCCTTATAAAATATACAACAAAATGTCGGCCGAAGAAATGAACCCTTAATTGCCCAGCATGAAGTCTCAAATTATTTTGTTATAACTTGAAATGTTTTGACACTGTAAAATATTCTGCCTCTTGCTCTAACCTTATTTATTCATTAAAATTGAAATAGTATTATTAAAACAATTAAAAATACAACACACCAGTACACTATTAATAAATACAGTCTCGTATGGACAATGTACACCATGTCTTTGATATTTATACTGTACACGGGCTATTACAACTAGGTTAGTATATTATCTAAATGTTTATCTTCTTTTGGCCAGCTAATTCGAGAATTGGGTCGGGTTATACATCATTGGGGCTCCACCCTGCAAAACCATCACATTTTAAACATTTTTACACACTGATTTTTTGCAACATACGCACTACCGGCAGAAAATTTCATTAATTGTTTTATTAGAAATTTTTAATTAAACAATCTGATGAGGACACCACGACTTCTTTGTACGCCTATTAAATTATACATATTTTTTTGCTGCACTTCATTTAAACCAATCTGTCCTATATACAAAAGTTCAACAATCTCCGGCTAATCGTTTTTAAGTTATGAGAAAAATAAAAAAAAACCTTCTATACTTAGGACGCCGAACAGATGCACTAATTAAAAAAGGTGCTAAAATGCGCAGTACAGTGTACGTAGAAGACAGTATTTGTCGTTCCAAATTAAGAAATGTGAAACAATTCTATTTATATTTGAAAAGAAGTTAATACTTGAAGTATTTTAGTTAATACTATTTATAATATTAATTTTAAATAAGATACTCGTATGAAAATAATAAAAATATTTGATAAATATACGAATGCAAATAGCAAACGAAACGTAATTGCGGGCTTAGCAATGATTCCGTTATAATTGAATTTCGCGTTCTTTAGTGGGAGGTGTTTTTTGTGCATCTGTTCAGCATCCCAAGTATAGCAAAGTGCCCTTTTGGCACTGTCGATTGCAATAGAGGTGCTTAACTAGATGTTATAGCAGTCTTATATACAAAATTTTAACATTCTACGACTAATCATTTTTGAGTTATGTGAGAGACATTATGTCAAAACTTATATTTCCGTTGAAATTTAAAAACCGAAACTTTCGTGATTACAATGCAAATATTTTTTTGATTCTTCAGTGTTCTCCACAAAATTTGGAATCTTTCTCCAGAATATCTCCCAACATAAACTTTGCGCTTTGATCTAAAATGGTGACCAATTTGTTTAAAATGTTTTACAATCTCTTCCAAACTTTCCATCGGTAGTGTAACAGCATATTAAATAAAAAACAAACCAAATATTGAGGAAAATGTTAAATAAATATTTTGAAAACTTTATTTTTACAAGAGAAATACTACATTTGTCATGCCTTAAAATAGAAGTGTATTTGTATGCGAGGATTAAAGCGAAGCGTGTGTTACCTTTTTTCGGGGCTGCATGTAGAATTGAACCTCTCGGGAAAGCGAGCTAGTGGAACTCCATCTAGATAGCTAGTAGAACCCAAACACCACGAACAAAACAACAATATAAGCCACAACCAAATCTGGGTGTACAAAACGTGCTGTTTGCCATGCAGAGATAGAGCGGGTTAGAAAAGGGATTCTCCTACACATTTATTCATTTTCACAACATTCCTAAACGGAATCGATCCTCAGTGGTATTTTTATTACATGAGTGGTCTAATCAAGTGTGCCACCGCTGCCGGTTGTTATTATTTTATCGTCCGCAAAATGTCTGTCTTTTATAGATTTTTTACTGTAAATTAATTTTAAATATTTATACTTGAATTTTTAAAAATAGAAATATGCGCGATCTTTTGAAATTTTCCAAAATTATTTTTCTCTGTTCCCAAAATAGTACCAAATATGAACGCTATAAGTTAAAAATATTACCAAATTCAATTTTCAACAAATAAAAGTTTACTTCCATTTTTTCGACACTATTTTGTTTATTTGTTAAGACTGATTTACAAGTGACATAGAATACAGAACATAATTCAGCACTCATACGATTTCATAAATTGTCACTTTGAGTTCACCTATTTGAAAACTGATCAACTCAAATTGATATCAAAAGCTTAAATATTTTTTAAAATTAATTCTAATGTGCTCTACATGTGCACATATATCCGGACGGATGAACAGACAGACATTATAAAATAAAATATTCAAGACCTTAATTCGTGAAAATGTGTTAAAATTTTTATCAAAATCGGTTGATTACAATTCCTTTCTTGTTACATATATTTATTGTTACTTGTTTTAAATGAATAAATGTGTACGAGAAATAAATAATATCCATGCAATTCAAACTTTTCTTACTTTGTTCTTTAAGTGTTATTTCCGGTCCGGCTTTAAACAAAAAACACCATTCATTAAAATTTGAAACTTACTGTTTGAAGTCTAACGAATAAATACGCAATATTTATATTTTTTTCTTTATATACATTGAAGTAATTTGATTTAATTAATATCTTATATTAATTTCATAACTTGATGACTTCTTATGTCCAAACCAGAAGCTAGGGTTTATATAAAGTCTCTGTAACTTACTTGTGTATTGTCTTCAGGGCTGGTGTTGGACTGTGGAGTTAGGAAGTCGGTCGGAGCGTTGGGGTCCGCCACGGGTTGTGGAACGAAGAAGTTCATTTGAGCCCCAGGGGCTGGGGCAGGTGTAAACATGTCGGGTGCCGGGACGGCGCCCTTCGAGGCGGATTTGCCCCCCGGGTTGAACACGTCTACGTACGCTTTCTTTATATCTGAAATGGTGAGTCCAAAATTATTTTCTGATATTTTTGGTTAAAACCGACCGAGAGAAGTATTTATTACTATTATATAAAACAAATAAAAATCACGAGAGGTAATCTGTTTAATTATTAACAAAACAGATCGAAGTATGGAAACATTTTTGTAATCTGGAGAGAGTTGATTACAAATTAAAAATATAAATGCGTTTTAAGGTCTCTTCTGTCTGATTTTTAACATTTTACGATTATGTCTATGGATGTATTTGTAAGTAAAAATATATTTAAACAATTTGTTGTACTCTGAATAGTTAACGAGATTTTGGTTGAACCGAGAGCAGTACTTTTTTTTTATAAATCTTGTTCTTGTATAATGTCCTCCTTGTGTAATTTTTGCTGTTTAATTTTATGCTGTGCAATTTTGTCTCGTGTAATTTTATCTACTGGTGCCGTTAATGTCAAAAATTCAAATATGAAGTTCTATTCTGAAATCCGTTCAGCAAAATTTGCTCTACACGTACACACATAAATTCAGATAAACAGACCGACAAACAAGACGTTCAAATCAGTCAAAACGTATTGTAAAGATCATAATTCGTTGACTTTATTTCAAATCTTGAAATGTCTAAATTAATATTACAATTTACATTGTTTAATCTTTTATAAATTTGTTTAAATAAAGATATATTTTTAACTTACTTCTACCGCGCTGAAGTTTGAACATATTTGGTTGATTTGGCTTGGGTGGTCCTTCGTCCTGATTTTCCCCGGCAGCAGACGGTATAGGGTTGGGTAAATTCTCAGGCTGTGCGTTATTGAAACTTGGCATTTGTGCTGGTAGACTTTGAGGCCCAGGAGCAGGGGGCAGAGCACTAGGCGGAGCCCTATTTCCGAACATCTCTGACATACTTGGAGGCGGTTTTAATTCTTGCGTCGCGTCTCCGTTGTCTTCTTCCAAATTCACCCACCGTTTCTTATCGGAGTCCCACACAATCTAAAATAATATTTTCAGTATTTGGCAATAAAAAGTAAGTTTATATTTACCGTGGGGTTTTTATCATCGGGTAGTTTCATCTGGTTTTTGGGCCTAAGGGCCAACTTGCTCCAAATCCCGCCAAACCAGCCTGTTGAGGCCTGTTTGGGTTGAGCTGGTGCAGGTTTGGCTTTGACAGGACTTGCTGGTGCCTGCTGATGCTTGCTAGAGTCGTCTTCCTCGTCGAAATAGCTCTTGGATTTGCTGGATTGATTTGGCATGGAAATCTGAGGACGCGGTTCCTATGTACAGAATCGAACAACAGTATTACTTATAAACACACTAAAATGTTTCACGAAGAATCGAACAGACAGAGATTTAACATAAAACTAATATTTATTAATAAAATGTACTACATACATCAGATACAATACAGTACAATATAAATTCTACATATTTCAACAATGTTAAAATCTGAATAACAACAACACGAATCTTTCTTTGGCAGGCCGCGCGCCAAACTAACTGCAAACGTGAAACATAAAATATACCAAACACATTAAAAAGAAATTCCTTCGAATGGTGAAGAATACTTTTCTAGGTTATGATTGTTAATTACTTAATATTTTTTAATCACAAGTATAAAAAACTGCGTAGCAGCAACAAAAAGATAGAACATAATTTATTTTATTCCATTTTGATATGCTAACTTAATGAAAAGTTTCCTATTTCATGCTTGTTTGCTGTGTGGCCTGCCTTTCGATGCTTTGTATTTATTTCCTAAAACTAAGTGGTCGGTCTATATCAAAAGTTTTTGTCTCTTCCACTGTAACATTACTGCCTTTCTTTGTGTATTTACTTTCAAAATCTAAGCTTGTGGGTGCGTCAATTGGGTATGTACCGCCAAAAACTAAAGGTTTGTACGTTACTCTGTCAGTATTTCCAAAAATACTTCCGCAAATATTAGAAAACATTCCTTTGTTAGATTTAGTTGCCCAAGCGTCTACTGTGTCAGAAATAATATCGTGTTTTCGTAAAGGTTTCTTTCTTTCGTACTTGGAAAGTTTTAAGCTACAGTCTATGTCTTTAGCATCGGCAGAAAAATCCGTTTCTAACTCTTTATATTTAATCTTATTGTCAAATTGAACAAGCTCTCTAAAAGTTTCAACACTGTTATCGTTTTTAATAGCGATGATTTTGTCTTTATCGCGGTAACATATAATTTGACTGTCCATTTTGTACTCTATTTTCTTATAGTCATTGTTAAGCAAGTGTTTGGATGCGGGGTCAAGCCGTTTGCGCAATCGTACGGTGGACACATCGGCGGATATTGTTGTACTTACATCGATTTGGGGGGGTTTTGGTTGTTCTGGTGGCTGCGTCGACCGGAACAGGCAAACAAATGAAAAGCTGTTAGATTTGCAAGCAGGAACACAAATACATTCACTACCAGAATTGTTTGATAAATGCACAACATTCCTAATTGAAGTACTTATTTCGGTACCCGTTTTACTTGAATTATGGCGAAGGAGATTGTAAGCCTTACAAACTTAGCAAGGGACCTGATTATAGTTTATTATAAACCAATCGGACACTGCGTTAATTATATATGGATGTTAAAATATAAAAAATATAAAGTGAGCCACCGCTGACCGTTATTTATTAACATGACGATTATCAAAAAAAACATAGAATAAAAGATTAAACCTTATTGAATTTAAAGCTGTTTAATTCAAATCAGTTTCGCAAACCGCTGAGGCGTTACAACAAAAATAAGAAAAATTAATGTCATTTAAACCTTTAAAAGTGCCTTACAATTACCAATTGGAATTTTTAAACTGAATTGAACTTTTGTTTAAAATTTGCAAAAAGATTTTAATGATTCATTTTCGTTCTTGAAATTTTTTCTCTCAAAGTTGTACCTCAAAAAAGTGATTCTAAAGGCGTATACGTTTTTTTGCACCGAGTTGGTGAAAAATGTGAAAAAAATTTGCTAAACATAATCAAGTTTGACGTTTTACTATTTCTTGTTTATTACCCCCAATATTGCATTTTGAGGGTATTCTAAAAGCAACAGTTGCCTTAAAAGTGTAGGTTAAGTATTTTTCGTGTTGTGATAAATTGTTAAACAAGTATGATATTTAAAAGTGTTTTTATTGTTAAATGGAAAATGAAATATATGAACATCAGATTTTTTTTTAATATATTTATCAAACAACCCTAGTAATTTTAAAATTTAGAAGTTTTTAAAACCCACATTTAAAATTGAGAAAGCTTGAATGAAATCCCAAACCAACAAACCCATGATTAATGAAATTAATCGATAAATACCTCATTTTGAGCTTGAGAATTCCAGTAATCATTTTGCGGTTGTTGAACTTCTTCTTGCTGTTGATTTTCGTTTTGATTTTCCTCCCAGTTTTGTTGTGGCTGCTGCTGATTCCAATACTGTTCCTGATAATTATTGTCGTAACTTTGTTGTACTACATCTTGTTGGTAATTAATCTGTTGGTTGTAGTCTGGCTGGTCTTGTTGTTGCCACTGCTGAACCTCGGGTTGTTGTTGCTGGTAGTAGTCTACCTGTTGTTGTTGTACCTGTTGGTCGAGAGATTGTTGAGGTTCTGGTTCGAGTTGATGAGTTATGAGGCCCATCTGTACGGAATAACTTTATATTTTCAACTCATTTAAAGTTGTTTTGTAACTTACGTTGTAGTCGTTCAAGACAGATTTCAAATCGCTCAACCACGAGTGGTCGAGGCGGTTGTCTCCGTCGCCCTCGTCTTGCACCGGGTCGCAGTATTTGAGCCGGTCAGCTAGTTCGCAAATGCGGGCGACTAGACTGGGCTTGGTTCGACTCGGGTCTTGTTTAATACTAACTGCTACCCGTTCCAAATACATTAATCCTTTTTCTAAAAGACCGTGGTCTACCATTCTTGTCGCCATTAAATATTTATATGTCTGAAAAGAAAGCATACTTGATTTTCTGCAAATTATTTAATTTTGTTAATTAATAAAATACATCGGAGAAATAAAAATGAAACCAGAGCATAATTTAGAGCAGCTAAATCTAAAATATCACTAGCCCTAGGTTTAGTAGGTCAAGAATTAAAGCAAATATCTCAGAATGCTCTTATTTTCGATTTACAAAAACCAGAAGAATCTAAAGAATTTAATCTATTAAAAATACGCTATAGTTCCTGTAGGTTAAGAATTAAAACACTTCAGATTGCTCTTATTTTCAAGCCACAGAAACCGGAACACAATCCACAGCAGCTAAATCTGCTCTGGATTCAGTAGATCAAGAATTCAGTGAAACTGTAACACAATTCAGAGCAGCTAAATCTGCTCTAGATTGTGCTCTGGTTTCAGCAGACCAAGAATTAGAGCAAACTTTTTAGAATGCTTTAATTTCTGACCCACTGAAATCAAGTGTTCTGGTTTCAGTAAGCCAAGAATTTAGACTGCTCTGATTCTTGAGCCACTAAAACTAGAACACAATCTAGAGCAGCTAAATCTGCTCCAGAAGGTAGTGTACTTTCAGTAGGATAAGAATGAGAGTAAACGCTTCAAAAAGCTCTAATTCCTGACCCACTAAAACCATAGCAGAATTCAGAGCATTTAAATATGCTCTGGAATGTGCTTTGGAATCAGTAGGCCAAGAACTAAGGAAAAGCTCTTTAAAATGCTCTGATTCTTGACCCACTAAAACCGAAGCACACTCCTGAACAGTTAAAACTACTCCAGAATGAGCTCTGGTTTCAGCAAGCCAAGAATCAGAGCAGTGCTCTAAGTCCCACTCCACCGAACTAGACCATTTTCCAAGGCTTGGATGCCCTGGAATGTATCTGTGGGAATTTTTAAATGAAAATTTATACAAATATGTATTTTAATTCGAGAAATCTAATGATGAAGTTGTTGAGACTGTATTGCACACCCATTTTTAGGTATAAGCAAGTAATGAATTAATAGAGACAGGTATGATTTTAAAGAATTTTTATGGGAATTTTTATACGAAAAATTGTACTCGTGTGTATTTTAATCCAAAAAATTCAATAGTGTAGTCAAGAAGGTTTTACCTCGCAAAAATTTAAATAAAAATACTTGGGAAAAATAATATTTTATTCCCTCACCTGGAATTCGGGTATGATGAAGTTTCCATCACTCAACCCGCAAGCATACTCATATATCTCCGTCATGAAGATGGCTTCATTGGTAGCGAACACGCTGAAGGGTTTGTGATGCGAGGAACTGAGCAGCACGAACTTGACTCCCGGGCTGTTGTACCTCCCGAACTCTATCTGCGCCATGAGGTAGCAGAAGTGCGCCGCGTACAGACAGCCGCGCTGCTGCAGCGTGTCTCCGAGGGTGGTGATGGCCTTGCGGTCCAGGTCCGGGCGCTGCGACGTGTTGGACAGGATCATGGCGAGGTGCGGGCGCCAGTCGCCCCATTTCTCATCCGCCACGCACTGAAACGGATTGTTGGATTGTAATTCAGGGGGAATTTAAAGATTAAGGATAGTTTACCGTAACTGCAGCAGGCTGACGACCGGATAGTAGTTGGTAGAGAGTTTGTAAGGGGTCGTTCATTGTTAAACCATTTGCAAAACGCATCATAACGTTGGCGTAAGTGCGCTTGTCTAGTTTGCTGGCTAGGAACAGAGCGTGGCCCCATAAACCGTTCTTCATTGCCCATTCTAGAAAAAAAAAACAACACATTTATCTTTTGTTCTTCAATGGAATACTTTTATAAATCAGAATTATTAAAAAAAAATAGGAAACATGTTTTTTGTACATGTTGCAACATATTTGGTTATTTTTAAAAATATCCTTCTTTTTTTCAAATACCTATATTTCAAAATATAAGTTGCGTATTTTTTTTAGTGTATAGTATTTGTGTAACTTACCAAGAGCTTCTTTTCCAGAACCGTAAATAAGATATTCCCTGAATTTATCTGTGATGTATTCTTCTTTATTCTGCAAAGCAGGAGATACTCTAGCACCGTGATCATTCGGTTCTCCCAACGTGTCTATGTGTTGCGTACTGCTCGTTGATGATATACTTTGTCTACGACTAGTTTCTATTGGTCTATTCTTCATTAGTAACTCTGCTATGTCTGTTCCTACCACCACCTGCAAAAACACCCCAATATAAATAAAAAACTCTGTTGAATCTTTATTTAATTTATATTTTACGTACCCCATTTTGTCTGAGAAGTAAAATCAGTAACTCCCACATCAAAATATAACTCTCAACGTCATGAATACTAGAATTCCCTGCGGCTTTTTTGATTTTATTCTCACAAAAATCAATGATAGTCTTTTTATGGCTGACGCCTTTCACAAGCGGTCCAGGGAACTCCACGAGTTCTTTATAGTCCTCATCATCAGCTAACAGACTCTGCATGGATATAACCTCCACCGTAGCGGGTTGTCCATCTAGTGGATAGTGTGGGAGGATGTTCACCAGGTGTCCCGACGCGACGGACGCTTTGACGTGCGCTGTAGAAAACTTGGCCGGCGTCAAACGTTGGGAAACCACAGTAGAGTCTTCCAAGATTAGAGATGAGTCGGTATTGTCTAATAATCTACATTTGAAAATTGTTAACAAGTGTTTTATAAATGTGTACATTGGAACTTAAACTCCCAATTGTGTTAAAGTTGTAAAAAAGCAGAGCATGCAAAACAATGACACATGCAACGAAAATGAAATGAAATGAATGAGTTACCTACAAAAAATTACATATTTATATATTTAACCAAACCCCAATATATTTACATATTAAAATATACCCAAATAGATTTATCAAATATTAAATCAGAGACTTACATATAGAAATAATTACTAAACAATCGAATTTTCCCTTTGGATTTTATATTTATTTAATCAAAAATATTAAATCTATATTGTAAATAAAAATTAATAAAATTCATAACGAAATAGAAAATATATCCAATATTAATTTAAAAATTGTTCTCTTAGAAAACGCCTTTGTCTAATAATTATAATACTTTAAATTAACTTTGGGAAGATCACAAAAACATTTAAAAGTTTTAGTACAAATTATTTATTTTACCTATATATTTCCCAAAAGGAAATAGCCGTGGTGTATTCTTCACATTAGCTATAAGTGACCAGCAAATAAAAATATATCAATATCAAAATCAATGACAAAGTAGATGGAAAGATATTGATTTTTTTTAAATAAATATTGTTATTTTTATCAATTCTTACATAAAATTGATGGTATGCACTCTCCACAACAGCTACGAGTGCCCGTGAATTAAAATTTTATACTAGAATTTGGATTTAAGTTGGAGTCGCGCTGAAATAATTTTTTTATTACTTATTTCCCTCAGAGAAATACCATATTTAGTTCACTCCCCACGTCAGTAAACTGGTTCATTACGGTATAAGTATTACCCATATCTGCGATAAAGTAGAACTGGAATACCCAACAATAGGTAATAACTAATAAGCTGAGTTATATATTTATTTATTTTATTAGTAAAATTAATAAGTATTTATGTTTTCGTCCCAAAGTTAATGAGTGTCTCTGATTGTCTACGGGTGTGAGAAGGGGCCAAGGGCGTAGTCTCACCTAGAGTCGTCCACTGTGTACACAGTCGAAGCGTTTTGGGGCTCTCTGTAATAATGGGGCAAGCTTTGCTGACTGTAATAGCTTTGTCTCGTGTACCTGGGAAGTTATTTCGCATAATTACATACTGCTCGGTGTTTTTACACATTCTCAGTCGCTGGAATGACTGATGAGTGAATGAGAAGCAGATACAGATTTTTTGTAAATTATGATGTGCTGGAGGCTGGTTTGTGTTTTGAAATTAACAACGCACTCAAATTATTTCATACATCTATAAATCATTTCAAAATATTTTTTTCTACGACCACTATTGTCATAATATATAAAGCTACAAAATTGCGTATTTCCCACAATCGTGGATTAGTGTAAGCAATTATTTCTCACAATAATTGCCAACACTGCGCATGTGCAGTATGAGAAATATAATTTCTCACAGTAATTGCAAACATTAAATGTAATTTACGTAAATTTATCTACGCCATATTTTTCTTTATTTCTGTTTGTGCTGTAACATATTATAGCGTACTCTTAGAAAAAATATAGTGTGCCACTCGTGCAGCACACCTTTTATGACTCCATCATTCGACTTCGTCTCTTGCCAAAACTTTCTACAATTGTTGCACAATATACTATTTATTATTACCGCCTGTCACTTATAATAAAGAATCTATTTTAACCAAAACCATTTTATCTTTAAAATAATCCACGAATTAATAAATTTACTAAATGTTTCCACTATTTTAGTGTAATGACTGTCGATTTGTCTGTCCGTATGTATGTGTACACATGTAGAACAGAAAAAAAAATTCAATAATTTAGAAAGAACATTTGTTATGATTTCCATAACTCGAGTTCGTATTCTTTTGAATCTGAAACATAGCACACTCTACAGTATCTAGTGCCTATGATAATTAAATTTGTGAAATTGCGAAATATGAAATAAATGTAAAAACAATTTTAAATATTAATTTTTCAATAAGCTGTTATAATTTTTATTACAAAAACAAGATTTATTTATTATTATTACAGCTTTTACGTTCTCATTTATTTATTTATTTATTTATAAAAAGCGAAAACAATGCTACAAAACTGAACAAAAAAAAATTAGTGATTAATTTCAAAACACAACCATCAGCAAAGCCACACAAAGTGCCCTGGGGGCCCCTGACCTGTCTTTGTTGAGTTCCTCGTTGGCGGAGCTCCTGCCGGAGTGGACCGAGGCCCGGTCCTCCGTGCTGTACCCCGGTGCATGGGGCATAGCGCCTCCCTGCTGGTAGTACTTCCTGTACCACTCCGCGTACGCCTGCGGGTTGGTTCTGCGCAGGTTCTCGTAGTACTGGTGGTACTGCTGGTGGTATTGTTGATAGTACGGACTGTACGGGTCGTAGTTGTAGCCCTGGGGAAATTGCTTTTATTATTTATTTACTGAGAGTTTCATTTCTTATCTTTATTAATTCCGTTAGTGTTCTTTTAGTCAAGCGCTTCATCTCACTTCAGTTTAAAGTGAACTGAGCTGAGTTTCAATAGAAGTAAAAAGAACGACAATAGACAATTTTTTTTCAATTTTCAATATTTTAATCTATACATAAAAGTATTAGACCCAATTTTTTTAATTTTGCCTTAAAGTTTCTAACACGCCAGAAAAAAATTCTTAGGGCCGGTTTTTCAATCTCTGGTTAAAGTGGCGGTTACCTTAACCATCGATTAACAGAAAAATATCGCATCGAAGAACTGATGTAAGTTGTCAAAAATACATATTATTTACTATTTCGATGCGATATTTTTCTGTTAACCGATGGTTAAGGTAACCGGTACTTTAACCAGAGATTGAAAAACCGGCCCTAAAAGTTTCAATAAATTGCACCCTATAAAATCACGGTGCCGATGACGTCATCAGCACCGTTGAGCCAATAGCAGGCCAGCATGAGGCGATGGCGCATTCGAATAAACAATAGCATTTTCCAGTGTCCATTACGTCACAAATATGCCTGGTACTGAATTTCACGCAATCGATTTAAATGCATTCAAGTTAATTTTGATATTATACTGACCTTAATATTACTTATACGTGATGAATATTAATATACAATAAGTATTTTTTTTAAATCTGTAGGCTTGGAATAAACTAAAGTGATTTGATAAATTATATAAAAAGAAAGCACCTATTAAGTGAGTTAATTGACGTGATGTGATGTTTTGTGTAAAAATAATGCGATTAATGATTTCAAAAGGTACACACCTGGTAGTAGGGATTGTATGGATCTCTAGGTCTTCTACGATGTTCTCTATCATGTTCTCTATGTCTAGGTCTATCATGGTCCCTGTCTCTATCGTGTGGCCTATGATTTCTTTCTCTGTAGGAATCGTGCATGGAGTCTGACCGACTAGAAGGCCGAGAAGACCTGTTGTAGTACTCAGGATCGTATCTGTTTTGATAGTAATATTCGTTTCTCCGCTCATCTCTGTCGTCTCTATAATCTCGACGATCTCTACGACCAGATCTGTCTTTATCTCTGCGTAAACTGTTGTATCTTCGATCGTATTCTTCCCTGTCTTCTCCTCGTCTTCTTTCTTTGTCGCTGTAATAGTCGGTGTCGTCTTCGTAGCGTCTGTCTTTTGGTCTACGTTTGTCGTATTTCCTATCGCCTCTGTACCTGCTGTAAAAAGAAATAAAGAGGACGGAAGTTAGAAAGCAAGAAAAATCATTTGTTTGTATTAAACAAAATAAAGAAAAAGAAAGATAAAATTATTTCCAAAATAAAAAGAAATAAAAATCTGTAAGACAGGCTGTAATTAATTAATTACTAAAAATATGTCAATTAATGTCAGGGTTGGCCTGATTTAAAATTATAATTAAAATTTAATTATTTGTCACAAAAGTATTAATAATACTCAAAATATATTCTGTATATAATATCTTAAAATTAAATGATATTTTATCACTTCATTTGTCATATAACAGAAGAAAAAGATAAGTATTTAAATGTGTAACTAAAAGTAAAAAAAAATTGTTACTCTTCCTAGTTTTATTCCGATTAATCATTTTATTATTATTACAGATTATATTTTCGTTTATGAAATAAGATATTCATATAGTTTTTAAAACAGTTAAAAAGTGCAGTAACACATCTTTAAAAATTTAAAAATTAAAAAAAAATCACGATTTATTTGATTTTTTTTAAATAAATGATTTTTATTTTATTTTAAATAAATCATGATTTTTGCTAATTCTGATTAACGTGAAGATTTCACAATCTGAAGAATTGGATAGATACAGCGGCGCACCCAAAAATTTCTAAAGAGAGCAACTAAAATTGTACATTATAAAATATATTTTATTTTCTTATCGCAGATCATTAAACACAGAGTAATTTAATCTGGTTTCAACAAATTTACGTCAGGGAAATTACGCTTAAAATAATTAAATGTTTGTGAATTTTTGTTACGTATGTTTTCGTTTTTTAATTACGGATTTTGAAAAAAATGCATATTTTTCTGCATATTGTTTGAATTGATCAATATAAGACTGTTTTTGTATAATAATGAATATGTTTTGAATTTTGGTTCTAAAATTATTATGGAAAGAAAATAATTCTAGTTCTAACAACCCGAATTCGAATCGGTAAAAATCAATTGTTTTCCATAAAAAATAGGTCATGTTATGCATTCCTCACGTCAGCTATGTCTAATAAATCATCATTCCCTATGTTGATAATCAAACAGATTAACACGCCCAGTTTATTTATTAACAAAAAAACGCTTACCTGTCCGGTGATTCTCTGTCCCTCTGTCCTCTGCGGTCATCATAGTACCTCCGATCTTTTTCATATCGAGCACCAGGAGAAGAACTCCTATTATGTCTTTCCTTCGGCTGTTCATGTTCACTATCAGTTGTATAATTCCTATTTCTATGCTTTTCATTTTGGCTTGTATTACTATTTAAATCTGTAGTGTTTTGCCCTACAGTTTGGTCTCTAACTGGAGCTAAATTATCTTCTTGCGGTCCTCCATCTATGTCTTCTCGTCTGTTATCAGCCACGATGCTGTCATCAATTGTGCTGGAAATCGTACTTAGATCTGCTTCTTTTAAATCATTGTCGATACCAACTGCGCCTTCTCTGATTGGATCAACAGACGAAGAGCTGGAATAGCCAGTACCGGAGATGGTTTGTTGGTTGGTGACTGGAGGAGTGTCTGCTCCAATTGTTGCTGATCTCTGACTGACAAGATTGACGCCGAGTTGGTTCAACTCTGATTCAGATACGTAGTTGTCTGCGTCATCGAATGTCCCGGGTTGAAACACGTTTGAGTCAGGTCGGTACAAGTAAGAAGAAGATTCTGGAGAGCTGGATTCTCCTGGAACCATTCGGTGAAGACCTGCAGGTGGTTCTTCATTGTTTGGTAGTTCAGGTTGGAAGACAGCAGCCATTGTTCGGGGTTTTATATCAATGGTGCTTCCAACAACCATTCTGCTCAGACCTGGTGGAGGTTCATCTATGTTTTGATTTACTTCTGGTTGTTCCATCTGCCCTATAACTAATCTTCGAAGGCCAGATGGAGGCAAGGAATCATCACTCGCTTGAATGTTTTCTGCGTCAGACAATTGTCCGGTTTCCAAATACTGATTTCTGTCATTTATTGGAGCGATTTCACAGTTTTCTGCCCACTGTTGTTGCACACTTGTTTTCCTGACGGTTTTTGGTGGAATTGTTTCTTGATCCGGTCGTTCTGAATTATCTGGAAGGGTTTCTAAATTCACGCCAAGGTTGTCTGGTGGACGTGGAACAAAAGCACTTGATGCACTTTGTTGCAGAAACACTGGTTCTTGAGTCTTTTCTGCTAAGACTTTATTCATATTTTTATGAGACAAACTTGGTCCTTTTTTGTAAGGATTTTTATCTGTTGTTGGCAAGCTAGGAGGAGGTAATGGTGGTGTTGATTTCTTTGGAGGAGGTGTTGCTTCTTTTTCCTCTTGCGAAACAATTTCTTTATTTTCAAAGGTTAAAGATTGCATATCTTTAACAATATCTGAACATGATTGGCTATTTTCTTGATAGTATTCACTATTGACTGGTTCTTCTCGAATTGGAATTTCTAAGGGTTGTTCCTGTTCAAACCTGTATTGAAAGTCTTGAACATCGTGTGTGGAGGCTGGGCGACTTGGAGACTTGCTTCGATTGTCGCTTTCTGAAGTTAGGACATCTTCGGAGGAATCTTGAGAGACTTGGGATTCGATGGACCACTGCGGAGTGAGATTGTCGCTTTTAAGACGTTGGATTGCTGGCAAATCTTCCAAGACTTCGATTTTTTGAACGGGTGGAAGATTTATATGATTACTCACTTCAGAATTTTGTGGTATTTCTTCTTTTATAGGTTCGTTTTGATTCTGGGCAGCGTCATCAACTGTCCAGTTCCACGATTCGTCATTAGCGAAACTGTCAGTGATTTGACTCACAGGTTCATTTTGACTGTTTTGATTTTGTGAGTTGGCATTTGTGTCTTCCCAGTCCCAGTTCCACGGATCTTGTTGTTGCTGTTGTTGTTGTTGTTGAGGTTGTTGCTGTTGATTAATTGCCGGACTACTGCTCTGAATTGGTTGTTGTTGTGGTTGTTGATTGGGGTAGTATTGTTGCGTGTATTGTTGATTAAAATCGTAATATTGTTGTTGTGGTTGTTGTGATGGTTGGTTGTTGCCGTATTGGTTGTATTGGTATTGGTTCGGCTGTGTTGGAAGAGAATGGTTGTAGTTTTGTTGGTTGTATGACTGCGACCAGTAATTGTTAGTGTTTGGTTGCTGATATTGTTGAGCTGGGGGCGTTTTACTCTGCCCTTTGTTGTACCAGTCATTGTTGTATTGTTGCGGTTGTTGCCATTGTTGTTGGTACGGCTGTGCAATACAAACAACACTAAACAACACTAGTAATGATGAATACTATGTAGAATTATTCTCATACTGGTTAGTAATGAATACTGGTCGCTTTGCATGCTATGAAGTGATCCAGATGAGAAAAATTCCAAAATGTCTGATACCTTACCTGTTGTGGGTTGGAATGTTGGTTTGGATTGTACATCGGTACAGTTGGATTAGTTGTATTTGGGGAAGGTTGTCCCCTTCTTTTCATCCACGACATTATGCTTTAAAACAAACATATGTTCAAAATCTTAACCTAATAATGTCACACCTACTTCAATAAAACTTTATATTTATTTCAAAATACACTCTACATTATTTCATATTTGGTATGCAGATATGCAAAATATTAATTATATAATAAGTTTTTTTAAGTACATATGTTTCAATAGTGATCTGTCACTGACATTTTTAATGTCAGAATTATAAGTTTTTGTAATAAAGTATTTTAAATACTGAACTATAAATGAATTGTTTTTACTTACAGTTGTAGTTATCCATGTATTAAAATTATTTAAACACTAACACAAACATTGATCACAGACAGTGACTTTCCAAACACAAACTGCCAGGTTGGAAGTTTCTTTTCTTTTCCACTGTTCAATTAAAATGCATAAATGTATAAAAATAAAAAATACACGTAATAAAATGTAAATTTATTAACTAAATTTATAACTATTTGGGAGGCAGAAGGTTTTATTATCTATTTTTAATTTTTTTCTTCATATACCTGGGAAGTTTACGTGGTGCAACTGCCCGGGAAATTCAAAAAACTTTATTAAAATTATGTACAATAAATGCTGTTACAAGCTATTAGGATACTGATTTGGCAGTGATAGTACATTTTAGTAATGAAATATTAATATTTAAGTACTATTTAAAACAAACAGGCCCCACATAAAACCCAAACGCTTGATGTGGCAGGCCGTAATCCACTGGATAAAAATCTATAATAGGCAACTGATTCAATTTCTTCGTTCTCATTTCAAAGATAGTCTCGCTTTTGGCTCGCCCGGTTTTGCAACCATCCGCAATAACAAATGGTTTATTATTTTCATAAGAGAATTCTTGTTCATTTTCTCCCAAGAACTTCAAAGCCATATTGTAGTTGTAGTTCTTATTGTTGTACCACGCTACGCTGTTTATACATGTGTAGGTGAAGTTCTGATAAGCTTCTTGTGATAGTAGACGCAAGAATGTTAGTTGGACTGTTCCTATTGTTTCGTATGTTATCTGAAATTAAATTGCGGTTATTTTATTCTTAAATTTTAATTGCGTCTATAAAAATTAGCAACCGCTTCTATATAATTTTTTTAACAAAAAGATACACAAAAAATTTAAATATAGCAAGAGTAAACTACTTTCATTTGATCAATTTTTACAAAAAGTTGATCAAATCATTTAAATTAAAATCCATTCAGCTAAATTTTCCCCAAAAATGTCCACATATATACAGACAGACAAACAGATAAATAGTTCGCTAAATATGTGGTTAAAACGTATTGTAGAGACTTTAATTTGTGGACATTAACTATAATTTTTAATTATACCACTGAAATATTTCAAATATGCCTATTTTTCACCCGACAGTTTTAATTTTAAAAAATAGATATATTTGAATTCACACATTTTAAATTTTCTAACCGGTGATTATCTCTTTTTGTTCCTGAGATATTTGCTTTCAAAATAACAGCTCAAAAATTGAGCTTTTTTGAATATATTAAAAAAAATGAATTGGGGAATAAGGTAGAAATTACAATTTTTAAAAATTCGGACATTTTCGTTTTTCCATTGTAACTTTTATATTCGTCGAAATAAAAATTTGAAAATTATTATAGTTATGTAGATTTTTTCGTAGAACTGAATGGTGTTGTCACCGAAATCGTAAACCTAACCATTTAAGGGATACTTAAAAAAAATCAATTTTTTTAGGTATAATTTTAAAGGTCCAATATCTTGAGAACTAAAAAAAATATTTTAATTCTGTTTGAAAATTTTGAATCAGCGCATTGATATTTACTTAAACCTTAAATTTTGAGACAATGTTCCACAGTAAAACATCGAAATTTGTGAAAAACTAAAATTTAGGTTTTTTATAATTTTCTGATTTTTCAAAGAGAGCATATGTGGAGAAATAATTTTTTAGGCGGCTGGTACATAAATTGTTGTTTTTCGTATCTGCTGACAACCTTAAAGTATCAATTTTTATTTGACATGTGTCAAAGTTTAAATTTTTGGCCGCTAGTTTGTTCATTATTGATTTACATAGTTTATATTAATGTGATTACTTATTTTAGAATATAATAACAAATGTAAGTAAAATTTTAACTATTACTTTCCAAATATTAATGAAAAAGTAATGAATTTGCGAGTAAAAATAGCGGCCGTAAAGTAAATGCGGCCGTAAGGTAAATGCGGCCGTAAAGTAAATGCGGCCGTAAAGTAAATTTTGACAGATGTCAAAAATTGATTTTGAATGAAAATTCATTATTTCTTGTTGTAATCGCCTAAAAAATGTTGTGTGCATCTCGGCTAAAAGTTCTTTTTGGGCCTCATCTGATTTGTAGCCTCGGCTTTGCCTCGGCTACAAACTTCGGTTTCGGCCCAAAAAGATTACTTTTAGAACCTTGATACACAAATAACTATTTTGTGTAACTTGTGCCTTAGATTTTTTAAATAAACACATTTTTTAAAATGCAACAAATATATCAGAAACGAATATAAATTTAATAATTGATTTTTTTCGGACAAATATTTTTTTCAAATAATTATCGGTCACAAAAAAATTATATTAGAACATCAGTTAGTTTTCGACCCAAAAATATTTATTTTTTATTCTTACTTTAAATCCACCGCGAAGATTGGAATACCAATCTGTTTTCTCTGCCTCTTTGCTCCATGGAATATTGGGCATTTGAGCGCTATGGATGTCTGGATAAACACAAGTTTGTCCTTCTCCAGTCATGTTACAATAAACATAAACAGCATCGTCCGACATCCCTAAATTCGGATCAATCCAGTACCATCCTAAAATCACAATAATTAGTAATTATCTATCTTATTTACTAGATGTATGGTACCGTCTTTGAAAGTTGGATGTCCGAAGTACAAGTCTTTACAAGTTCTAGCTGGATTCTCTCTGGTTCCAACTGGTTTTCTCATCCTGTCCAGATCTTGTCGCATGGTGTAGATGCTGCTGTACATTTCCAAGAACTTCGGTGCGTCGGCTTTGCTTGTTGCACCATTCTCATCTTTCTTTTTCTTCTTCTTTTGGGCTTCGGTTGTTGCTTCTAATTCCTCATTACTGAAATACAAAATATAAACTTGGTCTGTAAGTTTTATGATATTTCTTACATAAGTTCTTCAAGACTGCGCCGGACTCTCATGAAATCTCTTTGGAAGAGGAGTTCTGGAGGCACTAGAGGCATTTCTGCAGGAGGTCCTGGTGGTCCGGGAGGTCCTGACGGACCTGCTTCTCCTTTAAGGCCTGCAGGACCTTCTGATCCTTTAGGTCCAGCTGGTCCTTCGGGACCGGTTGCTCCTACAGGACCATCGTTTCCTTTCAAACCAATTGGTCCTACAATTCCCTACAAATTTTCAGAATAAAAAACTGTGGCCACATTATATTTCAGTAAAAAATATAGAAATATAAGTATTTAATAGTAAGAATATTGGGTTAAGTTAAAAATATACTACTTTCATTTGATCAATTGTTACGAAAAGTTGATCAACTCGTTTAAATTAAAATCCATTTAGCTAAATTTTCCCTAGAATTGTCCACTTTTATACAGACAGACAAACGGATAAATATCATGCTGAATAGTTACAAGAGACATTCAATAAAATTTTGAAATTACAAAATATTGTTCAATTTTTATTACATAACTGAAATGCTCCGAATATCTATATTTTTGGAGAGAATATTTTAATTTTCAATGCATTGATTTCAAAATTTAAATAAGTTAAATATGTTTTATGAACATACTGTGTCTCCCTTCTTTCCCTCGGGTCCTTGAGGTCCTTTCATTCCAGGATCTCCCTTTTCCCCAGCATCGCCCTTGAGTCCTGTCGGGCCAAGTTCCCCGCGATGTCCTTTAGGGCCTCGTCGTCCTCTGTCGCCCTTTTGTCCTCGAGGCCCAGGCTCGCCGGTTTTTCCAGCTTGACCAGCTGCTCCAGCTTTTCCAGGAGGTCCTACGTCTCCCTATTTCTCAATTATTATCGTTCTATGTAAAGTATTTCACATAAACTTACAGCAGGACCTGGAGAGCCTCTGGTTCCGGCTGGTCCTTGAGGTCCGGGCACTCCTTGCGGTCCTATTTGTCCTTGAAGTCCGATAGGACCCGGAGGTCCTTTGTCTCCTTTTTCTCCTGGGATTCCTGTGCTGCCTTGCAGACCAGCTGGTCCTTCGGGACCCTAAACATATGAGTTAGAAATTGTTCAATGTTTGTGGGAGTTTACGTACTGGTTTTCCTGGGGGTCCCACGGGACCCATCTTCCCAGGCAAGCCAGGCTCTCCAGGTGGTCCAGCATCTCCTGTTTTGCCATCGTCGCCGTCTTTACCAGGTTCGCCTTTTACTCCTGGAAGGCCAGATTCGCCTGGAGGTCCTGGGAAGCCTGGAGGACCGGCTGATCCTTTCGGACCTTCTGGGCCGACGGTTCCACGTGCTCCCGGAGAGCCTTGGATTCCTGTTTTGCCTTCGTCTCCTTTTGGACCTGGAGGTCCTCTTTCTCCCTAATAAAAAAATATTAAAATGGTCTTTAAGCTTTTATGTTTTTCTTACGTGTTTTCCATCAGCCCCGGGTGGTCCTGGCGGTCCAGGATTTCCCGGTTCTCCAATCGGTCCTTGTTGTCCTTCGGGACCAGCTGGTCCCATCAATCCTTCAACTCCTTTTGGCCCTCTGGGTCCTGGTTCGCCAGGAGCTCCAGCAGGACCGACAGGACCTTTAGCGCCGATGTCTCCCATTTCTCCCTTCATGCCGGTAGGTCCTGGCAATCCTTGAGGACCAGCAGGACCTGCTGGCCCGGCTACACCAAGTGGACCGTCTTCTCCTTTATGTCCCTGGCGTCCAATTTCTCCAGGAGGGCCCCTTTCTCCAGCGGGACCCACGGGGCCCGGTTCTCCTCGGGGGCCTTGGGTTCCCGGAGCTCCTACTGGACCCTGAAAAAAGTTTTTAATTTTTGTGATAACAATTGTTATTGCCACTTACAGCTTCTCCTTTTCCTCCTTTAAATCCTTTTTCGCCGGGAGGTCCAATATCCCCTTTATCTCCATCTTCTCCTGGGCTTCCCAATGGTCCTGGTGGTCCTGGTAAACCTCTTTGTCCTGGTAATCCATCTCGTCCTGTAGGACCAGGAATTCCAGGATCTCCTCGATCTCCTTTTGCTCCTGAACTTCCTGGAGGTCCTTGTGGTCCTTTTCTGCCTTCAGGTCCTGGCGGTCCTTCTTTTCCTGGTTCTCCTTGTTGTCCCTTGTCTCCACTTGCTCCTGGAGGTCCTAAAGGTCCTGTTTCGCCTTTTAGACCTGGCATCCCCTATGAACAAAGATATAGTAATAGTTCAATGATTTATATTTGTTGTAACGTACTGGTAGACCGGTGATTCCTCTTTCTCCTGGGAATCCAGGGAGTCCTGTGCCTCCAGGAGGTCCTGGTTTTCCAATCGGACCGGGAGGACCTGCTGCTCCCTCTTTGCCAACATCTCCAGGTGTTCCTGGTTCGCCTGGAAGGCCGGGTTGTCCAGGAATACCCGGCTCTCCTACGGGACCTGGTTCTCCAGATGGTCCTGGAGGACCTACCACTCCTGGAGCTCCTGAGGGACCGATTGGGCCTGTTTCTCCCTAAAGAAAATTTAGAATTTCAAAGATAAAACATGTAGAAATCTTACTGGAGGTCCTCGTTCTCCAGGGGGTCCTGGATGTCCATCTTTGCCGCTGTTTCCTGGAGAGCCAGGCGCTCCTACAAATCCTCTGGGCCCGTCTGCTCCTTGTGGCCCATTCTCTCCTTGAGGGCCTGGCGGTCCTGGTTGTCCCGTGTCTCCTTTGGGTCCTGGTGTTCCTTCGGAACCTCTTCTGCCTCGAGAACCTCGAAAACCCTGCCAAAAATATTATTAGAATAAAATATGTAGAAAGAAATATTTACTTACTCTTGGACCAGGTTCGCCTCGTTCCCCAGGTGTTCCCGGATTTCCCTGAAAGAAATAATTAATAGTTTTTTTTTTAAATAATAGTTTGTTCTTACTCTGTCTCCTTTTTCTCCAATTTGTCCCGTTTTTCCTGTTGTTCCCTTGTCACCTTTTTCTCCTGGTCCTCCAGGATATCCAGCAAATCCTTGCATGCCCATTTTTCCTTTCTCTCCGACAGGACCTGCTGGTCCTGCCTCTCCCCTAGGTCCATCGAATCCCTATGGATATAACAATTAATTTATTTTATTTAAAAATTAATAATGCTGTACTTTTGGTCCTTCGGGTCCCTCTAACCCCGGTGTTCCTTGTGGTCCTGTGGGACCTCTTTCTCCCTTCATACCAATGTCTCCCTTTTCTCCATCCAGTCCTCTATCTCCTTTATCGCCCTTGTCTCCAGTAACACCCCGTTTTCCTTCATCCCCTTTAACACCTCGATTTCCAGGGAATCCTATGGGACCTTGTGCACCTGGTTGGCCTTGTTCTCCCTTTGCTCCCGGCATTCCAGGGTTGCCTGGATGACCAGGAAGACCTTCGGAACCTGGAAGTCCTGGAAGTCCTGGTTTTCCTTGAGGACCCTGCAAACCAAATTATGTATGGAAGGAAATATAAAATGTATTTTACTTACCACAATTCCTGGAGGTCCTAACAGTCCTTGTGGTCCTGGAGGGCCAATTGGTCCTGAAGGTCCTGGTTGTCCAGGTGCTCCTGGTTGTCCTGGAGGTCCTGCATTGCCTTTAGATCCCATAGGACCTTCACTTCCTGGTATTCCAGGATTTCCAGGCATTCCTGGAAAACCTCTTGGTCCTGAAAATCCTCTAGGACCCTAATAAAAAAATTAGAGGATTTATCAAATGAGGAGTTTTATTTCTTACTAATTCTCCAGGAAGTCCAGGCAATCCAGGAGGTCCTTCTTCTCCCTGCATGCCCTCATGTCCTGGAAGTCCTTGTTCTCCAGATGCTCCAGGAACACCTCGTTCTCCCTTGTCTCCAGGAAGTCCGGGAAGTCCTATGAGTCCCTGTTCGCCTTTAGCTCCTGGGGGACCTGTCAGGCCTCGGTCTCCATCTCTTCCAGGACGACCTCTACGACCTTCACGTCCTGGAGGACCTATAGCTCCTCTTAAACCTCTGGGTCCCTAAAATATTTAATGTTTTATGAAGTAAAATAAAGGATCAAATTTACGTACAGGTTCGCCGACTTCTCCTGGTTCGCCTTTTATTCCTTCAGGACCTGTGGGGCCTTCTGGACCTGGGATGCCTGTTAGGCCCATTGGACCTTCTGACCCTCGCATTGCCATCTATAAAATATAATATTAATAACTAAATTGAGCTGTGATATGATAAAAATATTTTCTTATACTCTAAATTTCTTTTAAATATTTGTTATAAAATTTTCACCCGCAAAATGAATTTTGAATTTGCCTCAACTTACAACACGATGTCACAAAAGTTTCATGATAAATAATTAATGGCAACATAATTTTAACTTTCAAGTACATGTTGTTATAATTATTCATATATTTACTAAATATTTCATATTTAATTTCAATCAAGCTAAACTTTCTTATAAACCCCATCCTTAATTTGGTGATTTTTTAAGAATTCTTTTTGCGTTGTAATCAGTACATCAAATAATATATACCTTAATTTTTTGCAATAATTTTGAAGCATATTGTAGCCATCAATAAAAATTAAATATATTTGTGTTATTGTTTATGATATACATTACCATATGTTGCGATAGCATTTGTCTGAAGGCTTCTGCATGTGTATCCGGTCCTTTTTCATTTCCTTGAGAGTTTAACTACAACATAAAATATTGTCATTGACTTTTATAAGACACAAAAATATAACAAGAAATATATGACCATAACTATTCTTATTTACGACGTATTTGTGTATGCATTGTTTAACTTACGGGAATCATGAACACATGTCCCGGAGGTCCAGGAATTCCCGGAGTTCCTGGCACTCCGTCTCGTCCTGTCTCTCCTTTGGGTCCTGGAGGACCGGGTAGTCCAGCAGGTCCAGGGTATCCTCTAGGACCTGGGAAGCCTCGGACTGCTCCTACAGGATACTGTTCTGGAGTGGCTACCGCTGAGTTGTAATCTTCTCCTGATCCTTCCACCTGTAATATTGTGGTGCACTTTAAACTTTAGCTTTCATACACCCGGAAATTGTTATAAAAGAATTATTCTCTTTATAATACATGAATTGATTTTTACAAATTTAAAACTGTATCGTATAAGCTTTTCAAAGTTTTATTTCCAATAATCTGCGCGATCAAAAGAAAAGTTTAAAGAAATATATAAGTACTTTAAAAACTTTATTATTGTTTTATTGTAATGGACAACATTAAATTATTGTTAGTAAAGTAACTGTCGAATATATTTATACTTTTACTGAGATAAAAAGTGGCACCGGACAGATTGCCTAAAAAAATCATGAATTATAAAAAAATACATAAAAGAAAGCAAGAACGCACCTTAAAAAATATAAATTTTAGGTTTTTATAGTAAAACTGTATTTCTACATAAGAAATAATCAAAAAATTGTATTTCAGTTCATTTTAGAGATATATCCAGAAAATACAATTTTTTTGAGGTGCAAATTTGAAAGCAGAAATCTCATGAACGAAAAGAGATAATTAAATTTTGTTTGTAAATTTAAAATCAGCGCATCTAGGTCTATTAATATGGATTATTTTCAAAAACTAAATTTTTAGACCCAAAAATGGGTATATTTAGACCATTTCTGCTTTATATGAAAAATTTTTAGAGTTAGAAACTAAAAATCGTAACTATTTATTATTAACTTTGATTAGAAATAACTTGAAGATGTGAAAAGATTTTAATTTTTAATTGGAAATGTAAATTTTTAATTTTTTACTTGTAAGTGAAAATTAAATGTCAAAAGAAAAAATAATCACATACATGTATAATTCACATTATAGAATTTTTCATAGAATAAAAGTACTCAATTATACTTCTATTATTATTTTACAATATATAAACAAATAATAAAAAAATAGAAAATAATAGACTCACATAGAGTGGATTTTGAGTAACACTTTCACCATCTTCATCGTCTGTGTGTGTTCCAAACCTATCCGGACCTCCAAGTCCAGCTGAAGCACTTCCATAGGGTTCTGGAGTGACTGGACCAACAAGAGAACTTCCAATCACTTCGCCTTCTTCTGTTAATGTTCCAGAAGATTGGTTTTGTTGAATTCCAGAACTGGACCATCTGTTTATCTCGAAATTTGAACCTTCTTCGATAGTCTGACCCTGGCCTAAACTTAAACCTCCTAAACAGAATTTTCAAAGTGAATACTTCTAAATGAAGGAATAGGATTTTAAGAACCTTCAACTTGGCCATGGAGAAGGCCTCCACCAGCTGAAGCACCTCCACTCGAAGAAGAGAAACTTGAAGAGGAATGAATTTCATAAGCAGCGCCGCCTATACCTGCACTTGTTCCTCCAGTTAATATTTGTCCCCCTTCAAACCCTGCTCCTGTGGAATTTTTTTTAGATGTGTAAATAATAGTACGAGTATAATATATAATATATGATCTACTCTAGTAGTTCTACGTTCGAATCTCATCGAGTCAAATATGTTGTCTATTTTACACATAAAACCTGTGGTACACTCTCCACTGTAGCCAGAAATCTATGATATAAGCACTATATTGCTACTTCAAAATTAGTAAGAGCTACGAGCATGGTAGCAAACAATTTCTATTTTACAAGATTAATATATTGAATTAGAAAAGAAATTCGACCAGTGATTCTCAAAATATGGGACGTAATTATTTTATTTTAGAATTAGATAAGGACTTTTTGAGGAGAGCACGTAAATTTTGATATAAATTTTTATTGGAATAAATAAATATCATGTTATTTTTTCATAAAATTGGAGTGCTATGACAAAAAAAGTGAATAATTGTTTAGTATTTTTTTTTCTACGACCACTATGGAAAGTGGCCCTTCTCACACCGTATAAAACTTGAAAGTTGCATATTTCCAACAACCGTGGGTCAAAGTATGAGAAATCATTTCTTACTATATTTATCAACACTGCGCATGTGCAGTGTAAGAAATCTCATTTCTCACACTAACTGTCAACACTGCGCATGCGTGCAGGTACTCTCTGCCACAGTATATAGAATAAATTTACTTATACTGTGTCTCTGCGCCATCTTGTTTTTTTATATCAAATAACTTTCGTGCATGTATTTTTGTTACGTAATGTTTTACATTGTGGTTGTAGGAAAAGTAAAATGTGTCATTCGTGGGAAATAGGCGATTTTCTGCATTTGTTGCAAAATATGCTATATATCACAAGTTTTTTTTCTATTTCATTACTACAAATAAAAATTGTTAACTAAATTTACAATCTTCGTAACTTTTATACATAGATCCTGAGATAGCAAAAGTGATACATTTAAAATGTACACTTTGTATGCAAAAATTTGAGCATTGTATTATTTCATTATAAATGATTAGTTAATAATTATAATATTTTTGTAATATTAATTCATCATCTTTCATAAGTTTAGATCAGAGGTATACTTTTTTTCAGTCGGATCACTAAAATTAGCTGAATTCGAATCAGTTGGATCCAGGGCATGTAACCGGTTAAAAAAACCGGTTAATAAAACCCGGTAACCGATATTTTCAACGAAAATTGCGAACTTTAACCGTAATTTTAACCGATATTTTTCAGGCCGAAAATACCGGTAACCGTTAACAAAAAAAAATAAACCGGTTTTAGCGAACATTAACCTTTATTTAATATCATTTAGCGAGAAAAAATATTTTTTTATATCTGTGTTTTCTATTTGTATTTGAACATGAGTCATGACAGTTTTTACAATTAACATTTTATTGGAGAGTTATAAATGTAGGTATAGTCTCTTTGGCCGTTAAGGTTACTTAAAAAGTCTCAAATAAATACAGCCTTTGTCAACACAGGCAAGTTTAAAATTGAAAAGTGACCTACGTTTTTCTGAAGATATTACGGGAATTTTTGTGAATGTTCATTAATTAAATTGCTTTTTTTTAATTGTTATATTTTTCTTAGATTTTTTTGACACCCTTTTCCATTTAAAATTAGGTGCAACCCCCGAGTGGCGGTCGTAAAATAAAAAAATGTTCCTGGCTATTTTTATTTACTTTTTATATATTTATATCACTTTTTGAATATCTAAAATAGATCTGAATCCTTGTGGCGGTCAAAACATTTTTTGGAAATGAGTTTTTCTTTACAGGCTTGTAACTCGTAAATTAGTTGAGATACAATAAAAATTCTTACACCAATCGATTCCTTGGGGTTTTTTCTATAAGATACACATTTTTTATAATTTTTTCTTGCTTTTTTATGCCACAACCGATGAAATATATAAAAAATTGTACAATTTTCAAATTTTAAGTTTATGGCCGCGTATCTCAAAAACAAGTTGAGCTATAACAAAAATTCTTGCATTTTTATGGCTCAGCTAATGCAATATATAAAGAATGGTATAATGTGACACATAAAAATCTAATCAATTTGGAATATGGGACGACATAAGAGCTTTACTGTCGATATTAAGGAATGTTCTGTCATAATATTCATTTTCTTGACATAAAGCAGTCCACAAATATTCTTTAGAGGTAAAATCACCTTCAAAATTTTTTTTCTGAAATATTTTAACACTTAAAATATTTTTTTCGTAAATTGACAACTATTTGAGTCGGTCTGTAAGTCTGTGATTAAAAGATTTAAATCTGATAAGATAATTTTTCAATTAGTTTGACAAATTATGAATTATAAACCTACTAAATTTACCTCAATTTGAGTCAAAAATTTTGATATTTTAAAAGTCTATATTGATATTCCACAATGTTAAACCCAATGAAACTGATTTAATTTATTCCAAAACAATTTTGGACAATGTGAATCCTTACACAACTGTCTGAAATTAATCCCAATTGACTTAGAACAGTGTTGACCCTTATATAACGATGTTAAACCCTAAATAATTATATTAACTTTGTCCCTAACAGTTTGAAACAATGTTAAACCTTCCACAACATTCTGAAATTAATCCCAAACAATGTGGAACAGTGTTAAACCTTATAGAACTATGTAGAACATTGTTAAATTAGTATAACTTAATCCCAATTAACTTGGAACAGTGTTGAACCTTATATAACAATGTTAAACCCTAAATAATTATATTAACTTTGTCCCAAACAATTTGGAATTCTGAAATTAATCTCAAACAAATTGGAACAGTGTTGACCCTTATATAACAATGTTAAACCGTAAACAATTGACGTAACTTTGTCCCAAATAATTTGGAACAATGTTAAACCCTCCAAAACTGCCTGAAATTAATCTCATACAATTTGGGATAATGTGTAACCTTGTAGAACTATCTAGAACATTGTTAAACCCTGTACAACTGTCTCATCTGAATCCCAATTATCTTGGAACAGTGTTGAACCTGATACATCTATGTTACACCCTAAACAAGTTTCTAACTTTGTCCCAAACAATTTGGAACAAAGTGAAACATAGTGCAACTGTTTCTACTTACTCTAGAACACTTGGAACATCTTTCTGCCTTCTACAACTGTCTTTTTAAGTCTTCCTAGTAATTTTCAATAATAATTATACATTAAAACTTACAATTTATAGTTTTTCACTCTAAAATTTTTCATATACAGCCAAAAAAATCCAAAAAGACCCATTTTTAGGTCCAAAATTTTGATTTTTGAAATAATTCCAAATTGATAGTCGCCGATGCGCTGATTTCAAATTTTCAAACCGAATTCAATTATCTCTTTCCGTTCCTGAGATATTTGACCTCAAAGTTGCACCTCAAAAAAGTGGGTTTTTTGGATATAACTCTAAAACGGGTAGGGACACAATCTCAACCACTATACCAGTGGATTCTACAGGCAAAGTTACATAAAGAAATGTTGTCTCCGCATATACGTTCTTTGGAACGATTTTGTGAAAAATGAGAAAAACGATAAAACCGGAATTTCAGTTTCTCGCTTGGGAACTTTTTGTCACCAAATCTTTTCATTTTCTAGACTTAAGTAAATACAGATGCGCTGATTCCAAATTTTCAAACCGATTTCAATTATCTCTTACCGTTCTGGAGATATTTGCGTTCAAAGTCAGACCTGAAAAAAATTGTTTTTCAGGGATAGTCCTGAAATGGGTCTAGATACGACCTCGGCGACCTCACCATTCGATTCTGCGGGCAAAATAACATAAGTATACCAATTTTCAGATATTTATTCAGGCGGATAAAATTTTTAGAGCGAAAAAACGAAAATCGCAAAAATTGAAAAATCGCCTGATGAACCCCTTACGATTTTTTCCGATTTTTGGCCATTTTCGTTTTTTCGCTGTAAAAATTGTATCCATTAGAATATAAATCTGAAAATTGGTACAAAAATGTAATTTTGTCCGTAGAATCGATTGGTGAGGTCGCCGAGGTCGTATCTAGACCCATTTCAGGACTATTTCTGAAAAACTGAATTTTTCAGGTCCAACTTTGAACTCAAATATCTCGAGAACGGTAGGAGATAATTGAAATCGGTTTGAAAATTTGGAATCAGCACATTCTTCTTTACTTAAGTCCAGAATATAAAAAATTTTGGAGACAAAAAGTTTCCGAGCGAAAAACTGAAATTCCGGTTTTTTCGTTTTTCTCATTTTTCACCAAATCGTTCCAAAGAACGTATATGAGGAGAAAACATTTCTTTATGTAACTTTCCGCGTAGAATCGACTGGTATAATCGTTGAGAATGTATCTCTACCCATTTTAGAGATATGGTCAAAAAACACCCTTTTTTGAGGTGCAACTTTGAGAGCAAATATCTCAGGAATGGGGAGAGATAATTGAATTCGGTTTGAAAATTTGAAATCAGCGCATCGACGACTATCAAGTTAGACTAATTCCAAAAATCAAAATTTTGGACCCAAAAATGGGCATTTTTAATTTTTTTTGGCTGTATATGAAAAATTTTAGAGTGAAAAACAATAAATTGTAACATTTCATGTATGTCTATTATTGGAAATTACTAGGAAGACTTAAAAAGAACGTTTTAGAAGGCAGAAAGATGTTCCAAGTGTTCTGAAATAAGTAGAGAGACTTGCACTATGTTTCACTTTGTTCCAAATTGTTTGGGACAAAGTTAAGGCACTTGTTTAGGGTGTAACATAAATGTACTAGGTTCAACACTGTTCCAAGATAATTGGGAGTAAGATGAGACAGTTCTACAGGGTTTAACAATGTTCTAGATAGTTCAACAAGGTTTAACTTGTTTTCGGAAAAAAAGGTGGTTATTCCTGTGTTTGTACTGCTGGTTTTACCGGTTCAAATTGTGACATAACTTTAACTAAAGACGCATGTAAAAGAGATATTTGTAAGAGTGGTTCAACTTGCACTCCCCTTAAAAAAGGAGGGTTTATTTGTGAAGACTGTTATCCCAATAATGGGTATGAACATTATACAGAATTATGTGAGTTTAAAAGTAGAAGCTTTGGAAAAAGCTCGTTTCTTATTTTTCCAAGTTTGAAACAGAGACATCGTCTACATTTGACTTTAAAGTAAGTACTAAACTAAAAGCTTTTTTGAATTTTTTTAATGGATTTCTCTGTTTTTTTTTATAAGACACATTTTTTATATTTTTACTTTAACTTGTACGGAACAGGTTTACCAAAATAAAACAACATGCAAAATTAATAAAATTAAGTTTTATAAGCTTGTAACTCAAAAACTATTAAAGATATAGTCTTAAAATCAGAGCATGTAACCGGTTAATAAAAACCAGTAACCGATATTTTCAACGAAAATTGCGAACTTTAACCATAATTTTAACCGATATTTTTCAGGCCGAAAATACCGCTAACCGTTAACCAAGAAAAAAAATAAACCGGTATAAACCGATTTTAGCGAACTTTAACCTTTATTTTAATATCATTTAGCGACAAAAAATTTTAATATTTTTTTTTTATATCTGTCTTTTCTATTTGTATTTGAACATGAGTCATGACAGGTTTTAGGATTAACATTTTATTGGAGAGTCATAAATGTAGGTAGTTTCTTTGGCCGTTAAGGTTACTTAAAAAGTCCCAAATATATACGGCCTTTGTCAACACAGGCAAGTTTAAAATTGAAAAGTGACCTGCGTTTTTCTGAAGATATTACGGGAATGTTTGTGAATATTCATTAATTAATTTGCTTTTTTTTAATTGTTATATTTTCTCAGATGGTATTTTTTTATTATTTTTTTAAATTTAAATTAAATTTCTGTAATTTTTTTTTAATCAAATTTTTATAATTAATTTCTTTTAATTAATTTAATTATTTTTTAACAGATATATTAACCGGTTTAAACCGGTTTTTAATTTTCAAAAACCGGTTTTCGAACTAAAACCGTTATTATTATAACGTTCTCTATAAGGGTTAACCGTTAACCAGTATTTTTTTCGGTTACATGCCCTGGTTGGATCTGATCTTTCTAATCTACCACGGTTAGTGGATCACTTAAATCAGTACATGTTGTGCAGAGAACATAACTCAGCCAAATGGAATGATCATAATTTTATATAGAATTCCAACATATTCTCAATCAAAATATCCCTAAACAACTCATCGTCAATATTTTTTCTTATTTTATCTATTTATAAATAAATATATTTATATTTACCAAAATTGCTAGCATTGCCACCAGAACTGCTGCTACTAGAGCTGCTACTACCGCTACTACTACTACTGCTGCTGCTACTTCTGCTGCTGTATTCATAAGAGTAACTTGTACTTCCACTACTGCTTCCACCTCCAGTTCGAAAACCAACTAAGGAAGGGCAGTCAGGAGCGTGTCTTGCAGAACAGAGTTCGTAAGCTTCGTCTGGAGTGTTGGCCAGACGAAGGAGTTGTACATCGCCCTAAAATCATTACATTTTCATACCTAAAAAACAAATATAGTAGAAGTATTACAGTGAAGAATTCCACGTCAAGAAGTTGATATCCTAAGACGATTATTCCTGCTGTATTTAACTGAGACGTTGGTTCTCTCAAGAGCTGTTTCGTTATTGTATCATTACAATCTTTTATCAATGTTACAGCGTCGCCTTTTATGCTGAAAGCTAGTCGGTGCCACCTGAAAAACAAACATTCAGTTTTCTCCACAGTAGCTTTGAGTGCCTGTAGTAAATATATATTTTATATAAAAATAAAAGAATGGTACACCCTGAAATGACTATTAAATGAAATATTTATTTATATGTAGGGATTCCTAGTCTACGGGACAGATCTGACTTTGGTCACAGAATAGTTACACACAGAAGCGACACTCCGTGTCGGTACCTTTCATGTTCCCCTCGTCAGTTCTATGATCTTCAAGCATTGTGTAGATCTTTAAATTTGTGCTCTTCCCCTATCTCTCTCTCATATGTGAGGAAACTTTCCGATTTTAAAGAATGAGCCCTTTAAATTTGTGCACATTCTCCATCTCTCTCTAATTTTCGCTTCTTTGTCTTACTGTCGCTTCTGTATAAACCTATTCTGTGATTTGGTGTCATTATTTTCTTCATCATTATAGTTACAAAAAAATACTACCGAATAAATTTGTAGGAGACCAAGGGGGACATCTTATCAAAAAAGAAATTTTTTTTTGTACCAGTGGTTCTCAAGTTTCAACACAAAGTTAATTTTTTTCAAATGGAATTATATATATTTTTATGCCTATTTGATAGTATATTTTTTTCTGAATTAAACCATGTATTTTTATATATCCTTACATAATAAAAATATTGTGAAAAATGCGACTGAAATTTAAATAAATATTTATTTTTATTATTAATATACAGTTGGCTATGAAAGAGAAGCATAAGTGATTTTAAACTAAAAAATTAATAATAATCTCAAAACACTAATAACAGCAATTTAGAACAATTATATTCTTTTGTTATATTTTCATTCATAGCCTATTAATAAAAATAAATATTTATTTAAATTTCCATCGCATTTTTTTCAATATTTTTTTATGTAAGGAATACAGGGTTGAATTAAAAAAGTATGCTATCGAATAGCCTTAAAAAACATGTATAATACCATTTGAAATAATTTAACTTTGTGTTGTAACTTGAGAACCCCTGGATTAAAAAACATTTTTTTTAATAGGATGTCTCCATAGGTCTCTTACAGCTTTATTCTATAGTATTTTTTTAAGTATAATAAAAAAGAAAATAATGGCGGTAGTCGGTTTTGGTGTAACATTCTGTATTTTAAATGAAATATAAATAATTAAAATGATTTAATTTTTCAAGTAACATAGCATATTTTTTGTAGTTATTCTGTCTTGAATTAATATGTAAAATATTTAAATGCACAAACGTTTAAATAATACAAAATATTTAATTATAGAAATCTTCGATAAAGCTGGCAGACCAAGAAATTGGTAATAACAATAAATTATTTATTTATTTATATGAATTTTTTTATATATTTTTAAAAGATAAAGTCTTATTTTATGGTTTTATTAGTTAGTATGTAATTAATTTTTAGTTGGTATAAGTGTTTTGAAAAAACAGTTGCATGACATTTACATGTGTTCATATGTTGATAATTTGTGGTTTTACGATCAAAAAACAATTAATAATATGAAAAATTTCTCCACATTAGCTTTGAGTGTTTGTGCGATAAATTTAATATTAATTTTAATTATTACATACATATGTTTATACAGAAATATGTACACAGTGTAAAGTTGGAAACTTTAACATTTGGTATGTTAGTAATAAATTTTATGTTGGTATTGTTTTGAAAACATTTGCGGTTGACAGTTACCGAGTGTTGTGTTTATTGTTGCTAAATTGTTATAAGTGTTGTTTCTATACAAAAACAATTACAAATAGTAATTATTAATTTCTAAATGTTGTATTAGTGTTTTGATAATTCCCGTGTAAAGACTCACTCTCCATCATCGATGTTAACACCAAAAGAAATAAGGTTTCCTTCTTCAGGTAGGCCGTCCATATCCTCGTAGTATAAGCTGACATCTCGGCCTACGAACACTCCTAACTGCTCGTCGCCTTCGTCGCTATACATCTGGAAGATTGGAGCTGACACTTTCCCTGAACCAGCGAGAATTAAATTTGAGGTTAGGGCCAAGCCACGACAGAATAAATGTGAGTTGTTTTCTTTTGTTTTTATATATTTTTAAGTGTATCGGTTGTTTCTTGTTTGTATATATTATGTTTGATTGTTGATATACTAGGGGAGTCTGGGAAGACGCCTTCCTCCCCTTTTAAATTTTTTTTTAATAAGTAATAGAAAAAAAAATAGGTCATATAAAAGTTTTATTATTTTATACAGGGTGGCCCAGTGAAAATTATCAGCGCAATTTTTGGCCACTTAACATTAATTTTGCAAAAAACGCTCGAACACGTCAATTTTAATATAAAGGGGGACACCTAAATGGATTAGTACCAATGGCATAACTTCAACCCTAAAATGGGGGTGGACTGCACCTCAAAAAATTTAAATGGAAAAGGGTGTCAAACATGACACAGTTCGAAAGGCCTTTCAATTTTCTTTTCAACAGTTTTTTTATTTTTCAAATCCGATCATTAGTTCCAGAGAAATATCGTTTAAAACAAATTTTATCAGGTGTTCAAAATTGCCATCATCATCATTTGTTTAAGCATACTTGATTGCAGTTTTGCACACCTGATAAAATTTGTTTTAAACAAATTTTATCAGGTGTGTATATTAAAATTGACGTGTTGGAGCGTTTTTTGCAAAATTAATTTTAAGTGGCCAAAAATTGCGCTGATAATTTTCACTGGGCCACCCTGTATATACTATTTGATGGCAGATGTAGATATTTTTTATAAAATCAGGTTTACGAGATACGACTATCAACTTTTATTTTTTAAATGGCAACATATAAGTATTTTAATAAAATAGAAACCGCCATTTTTTTCTCTTTTCAACGATGTATTATTTTTTACTAATGTATTTGAAAAAATTCGAGAAAAATGAAATAATTTAGAAATATTAGAAATAATTTTTAAACAAATAAGCGTGGCTATGTGAAAATATACTGTGACTAGTTTTTTAATGTGAAACATGAGATTTGTCATATCATGATTACGATTTGATATTTTGATTGACAGCAATGTATTTGGCTATCTCATTTAAATATTGTAAGAAATTCCGCAGCGAACAAATATATTAACAAATAACGTAAAAACGAAGTAAATATAATATCGAATAATTAAACAACAATTAAAATAATCGAGTTAAAAAAAAACGTAGATCGAAGGACGACATGTATTTATAAAATTTTTGCAATAATAAATATTATTATATTACTTCATGTATGCTTCTGATATTAATAGTACGATTTGATTTAAGTAAGAAATGGTCGTCCAAACGTGACAGTTTACTTTTGTCATTTTTAAGTTTTGAATCATGCAAGAAAATTATTTTTTTTTTACCTACCTTGTGTGGGTCTAACCACCATTAAAATACTGAAATCAACGGGGAATCCCCTGGTGAAAGTATAAGCGGAGCTGATGCTCATTTGTGCTCGTTCCTCCATCCGGAAGGCGATGTCGTCGTGTGACGTCACATCCTCCACGACGGTCTGGTTACGTGCACACCGACCTGGTATTCTCGTCACTCCTAACGGCTCGTCGAAAATTTGGGACAGGCGGAGTAGATCTTTGATTGAGTCATCTACAGAAATCAAAAAATACATTAGGATTTACTTTATAAATATAATTCATAATTATCATTATACACTAAAATATATTTTTAATGTAATTTTTTTAAGTTGTTCTTTTGACAAACCCAGAATTATGTAGGAATTGAATTAAATATACAAGAGGTCCATAGTCTAGTAGTCTGTGGCGGATCGTGGGTTGAAGATTTGGGGGTTAAATTTAATAAAAGTGAATATTTAAATAAAAGTTACCTCTAAGAAAATGGCGACCATGGCACAACTGTTTTAATTATATTATTAATTGCTAATTTTCTTTTGATGATTAACTATCGTGTATTTTTATTTCGTTTTTATTAACAATACCGTAAATCGTGGTCAATAGGGACGCAGGTGTCAATCGGGACAAAATGTTCATATTTTAAACTTTCGCACTCTACATCTGAACGTCCGAACTTAAGCTGGGTTCTCACTAGTCATTTTTTTGTGAATCATTTCTAATGATTCATTTGTCATGACAATTAAATGAAAAAGTTTTGTTCACATCTATCATGTTTTAAATATCATGTTGTGACTGATCACGTACTGTTTTATTTTATAAATGGCATCGGAAAAAGTTAATTCGTGCTGCAATTAGGGAAATATGTATGCTCTTGTCTCTTGAAATACATACTGTTTTATTTAACAACAGTCTAACACAGTAAATTACCTAAAATATTCGAACAGTTAACAAAACTAATAGGTTTTAGGTTATGATCATGTTGATATTTGCTATTTTAAATCATGACGCGTGTTCTTACGATTCATTTTACTTTCATTTATTAATAATGATCATTAAAGTAGAACTGCTTTTCACTTTTAATGAAACTAGGAAATGATCATAAATTCTAATGAAAGAAGTGTTCTGACGTTCATTTTTCATGAATCATTGAAAATGATTCATAAAACATGAATGGTGAGAACCCGCCTTTAGCTACGATTGAAAAATTGTAATGTGCTCCAGACACCTCACAGCGAGTCATAACGTGTACGCTCAAGAACAAATTAAGTATTTACTAATGAAAAAAATTATATGTTTAGTCAAGAAAAGTGAGTGAAATTTATTGCCTGCAAAACTTCTCTTATTTGAATATGTTACCTATAAAGTTTGGTTAATTTTCTTGGCCTATCTTTTAATCTGATGTATTTTATTGAGATTGTGTGTGATAAGTTGTTCAAAAAGTTGTCCATTATTTTTCTATGATTTTTTAAATGTTTTCAGGCACATTTCGGGGCGAATTGGGACTAAATATGAGGGTGTATAAAAGAAAGGTTGGTGGCCGAGTTTACCAAAATTACTCAAAAAAAGATTTTGAAAGTGCTCTGCGTCAATACAAAGCAAAAAAAATACGTTTTTACGTTTATTTATTGATAGAATATTATTTTTGTTAAAATAAAGAGTATTTACACTTTATTTACATTGTTTTTAATGAATTTATTTTTTCTTTTTTTAAAATTTATTTTTTTGTCCCCATTAACCTCTTATATGAGGTTATTCGGTATTTCTACATGAAATAATCCACTTTCCCTATTCACCCCACTACGAGGTCAATCGGGACAACGCCTTTAAAAAAAAATTACAAATGAACTATAGCTTCATAAAATACGAAAAAAACATAATTAGTTAAAACAAACTACCTACTCCCCTGAGCCAAAATTTGGTGTTAATATTTCCAAAAATAAAGAAACTAGAAACAAAAATATCAAAAAATCGTCCCGATCCACCCCGTTTTACGGTACTAAAAAACTTGCCTAATCTTATATTAGTATAGTCATATAGGTATACGTATATTTTATTATTTATATTATTTCCGACTATTTCCAACGAGGTGTGAAAGTTTCTGCACGAGACGAAGTCTAGTGCTGGTATCACACAATGTGGGAAATAAGTAATTCTACACGGGTGACATACTATACTTTTTCTACGACCACTCTGCCAAACGTTAAATAACAAAACATTGTGTACGAAATCTATTTGACAAAAAGGACAATATGGCGCAGGTACAGTTACAAAGAGTACCTTCACGGATGCTCAGTGTTGGCAATTACTGTGAGAAATGATATTTCCTACATTGTACATGTGTAGTGTTAGCAAATGCTGTGAAAAATGATTTCTCACACTTTAACCCACAATTGTGGGAAATACGCAACTTTGATGTTATATATAGTATGCGAAAAGTGCCGCTTTCCATAGTGGTCGTAGAAAAATATATTTCAACATTCATTTTTAGATGCAGTACCATTAATTTCACATTACAAAAATTTTGGTGTATTTGTCAACCATTATTTATTAATTATGTATTTAGATTATAATTTTAATTTTACAAAAAAATATATTTTCTGCTTTAAAAAATTGAGAGTTTTTTTGACTAAATGGCATTACAATTTATTTTCCTCATAAAATGCACAAAATGCACCCTATAGTGTTCTCTCCATACCAGTTATACCTTGCGTAAAATCATTCTCTGTGAGATCTGTAATAATGTTAGAATTTTATGCAACCAGTTATACATTACAGTTAAACTGGTTGAGGAAATTTATTAATGGAAATTTATTTTTAGTTCGCGTATGTGTATGTGTAATGAATTTTTTCAACTTACATTAAATAGAGCTATTTATTATTTACGACAAAATGACCAATACGAATGAGACGCACACGTCTATTTTTTACATTAAAAATTCATAGAACTATAAGCTGTGCAAATTCTGATAAAGTTTATTTACAGAACATGTACCTGTACCTGGGCTGCATAAAATACTTCATTTGCTTAATCTAATCTTCATAAACCCTCTTAGAACCCGGTACGGTATAATAAAGCATCATAATATTACTTATTCGCTTCTTATTCCATTTACTACCTTGAATTAAATGGATACGTCTCGTATTTTATTTTCATCTTATAAATTCACTTATAAACAGAATAAAAATAGTATGAAATATTTACAAACATTTATATCTTGAAATAACAATTTAAGTTTTCTTTTACCTTTTATCTTATTTACAATACGGAAGCTTAAAATGATTAAAAATGCAATTTAAATAAAATCATCATCATCAAACTGTAATTTCAGTAAAAAATTGACAAGTCTTTAAAAGATAAAAAAAGTAGTTATATTTAAATTTCCAAAATTTGAATGCATCTATTTTAAAGGTAACAATTTTGGAAACGTGCTAGTTTTGAAATGACCTTTAATATAAAAGTTTGGCCATCACAGGCACTTGAATTGCACTTGATGCATTTCATGATGACATCATAATAAAATGACGTTTTATTAATTTATTTCAACACGCTCTACTGTTAATTCAATGAGTTTTTTGCTATTGTAATCATAAAAATTATATGTCATGCTTATAAATCCGCGTATTGTTAACATGTCATCAAATAATATCTGTAGACGAATTACAATTTTAAAACAACCGCAATACCATACATAGTTGACAAGTAAAAAACAGACATTTATAAATAATTGAATAATGAACATGGCACTCTTGAATTAAAATGGATAACAATGGGTTTTCATCATTTTCTTAATTTTTTACAGGATGTCCGTTTTAAGAAGCTAACCATTAGAATTTCGAGAACCATGCATAAAAGATATACGAAGTAAGTTAAATTGGAGCAAAGTTGCCGCATTTTGGCCAATTTACTTTTTGACTTAATAATAATTTTCATGTTTCAATTCATACAAGTTTCTTGTTTGTACATTTGCACATTTTTACGAGGAATTCAAAATTTTTGTAGCTCCAACACTTTTCGAAAACAACTTTCAATATTCATATAGGGCTCAAAGTTGTTTTTAGTACTGTAAAATAAAGATTTTTATCTCTTTCCAATGATATAAAACACATGCACATTAAAATGAAAGTAACTAAGAAATTATAAAATAATGTATTTTATTCATTTCGGTAAAGTGTGCTTTGGAAACAAAATTGAAAACCTATTGTTTTCAACAATTTTTTAATATTTCCATTCAATATTCGCTTAAATTTCTACAAAACAAAAGCAAATACGTCAGGTGCGCGGTTGTAACATTTCTAAATAAAGCTGAAGATGTTTTTACAGTAATCTGCTTATTTCGGGGACCAGCATATAAACTCCTAACTTTTGAGAATCCCTGTCAATTCCTCGTAAAAAAAGTGCCTATAGAATGTGCAAATTAGAAATGTGTATGAATTGAAACAAGAAATTATAAGTCAAAAAGTAAATTTGCCAAAATCAGTTTTTTGCTTATATGTACTGAGCTATGCATTTTTTCGGGAAAATAAAAACATCATTAAAAAGGCCAACTAATGCGACAACTTTTTTTAACCGACTTCGTAACTCTTACGGTTCTCGAGATCCCAATGGTAAACCTCTTAAAACGAACACCTGTATAATCTAAAATTTTGTTATATATATATATTTAAAAAATATATTTTTGTGTCGTTACGGCCCTGTCCTGTAGGCCTCATTATTTTGTAGTATGTTAAAAACTTCTTATATATTCTTTGATCCTTTCTTAAAGGAAAAAAAAATTAAAATGATCTGAAGTTCTCAAGAGTTGTGGTAAATTTAAAAGAAGAATTATGAGTCAACATGTACATGTTGAACATGTACTTGTGGAATGAGCTGGTTCTGGTATGTAATTGTTTTTCCATAGCGTCTAGATTTATTAATTAAATGAAAGTTAATATGTCGTGACGTCACTCCCGGAAGAGATTCTTTCAACATGAAGTGCTGAAACGACGAATTATGGCGACAATTCGCGTCATTTACCCTGCATCTCATCTGACCAGTGCCGTAGACATCACAATTTTACACGGGGGTTACAGAAACTACAAAAAAATATACTCAAATACATAGATATCTTGTAAAAATTATTTCTCTTTGAGTTTGTTAATAGTCATTTAATATTTTTCCACATCAGTTGTCAGTCTGGTAAATATGCAGTAACAAAAAATATTTAATATAATAATAATTGATTTGTATTTATCTTAAAAATGTAACTAGTCATAGGGACCAATCAATTTAAAATAAAAATTGTCGTACAGATGAAGACTGCGGAGTCATTGTGCGAAATATGAATTAATAATGAAAATGTAAGTGTGTCAGTTCAAATTTTCAAATTGCGAGCTAATTGGTAATATTAAAATGTAAATAAACGTTAAGGAAGAAATACTGCTACCGTCTCTTCAATTTAAGGAATTAGGGAATAATTCTTTTTGTAATTTGGCCAAATTAAAACTGAGAATACACAGATGGGCAGGACAATGAACTTGTAACATTCTAACAGTTGTTAATGTACATACATCATCCACAAAAATTTTGAGGCAGGGTACTGAATTTTTAAAAATAGGATAATCGTAACACAGGCTAGGTTTATATTTACTAGTCATAGTCACCACATGATTTCCTTGTACGCCTATAAATTATACACATTTTTGCTGCACTTCATTTGAACTTATACATTTGAAAGTGAGATACCATCATTCAATCAGTCAAAAAACTTTTCGAACAAAGTACCATTTTGGCACTGCCGATTGCATTAAAAAATAAAGGTGCATAACTAGATGTTATAACAGCCCCATATACAAAATTTCAATATTCTACGGCTAATCATTTTTGAGTTATGCGAATTACACATAGGTACGTACAGAATTCACGATGTTTTGCTATTACAATAGCGAGGTGGTAGTATTTCAGTTAGACTCCGTAGTTCGTTCGGGTTACTACGTCACAGGTACTTACAGGGGCACGCCCCTTTTTTAATTTTATAATAATTTTTACATCATTAAACATTATTTAACTTAAATTTTAATTTACAATAACAATTTCTAGACTGCAGCTTTTCTGTCAGCTTTGATTAAATATGGATTAATATTAATGGGTGTAATAAGTGGTGATATATTAAAAGAAATGTTCGCTACGCTACTGAAACTTTTTTGTTTGTGTTTTTTCTCACGAAGGTGTTTCCTTAATAAACGTTCTTCAGATTGGAGTTAAATTTTTACTGTTTATTCCTTGTAATCCGATTTTTTATTTTGCAAATGTCAGTAGAATTTCCCTACATTGTTGCTAATTAGCATTTCTCATAAAAAATTAAATTATCTAGCAAATACATTTCACTTAGGGACAGCAAAAAATTAAGATAGAGTGCTCTAATTTTAATAATTATTTAATTTAACATATATTTAACTGTTTATATACTAGCGTATTCATTTATTTAATAGGATGGTTTTGTTTCCAGTGTCTAGACCATGTCATTAATTAAAAATAATAGAGAAAAGCTTCTCAAATAAAAATTATTCAGTATATTTTTGCTAGCTTTATAGCATATCATAAATGACGTTTATTAGACGCCACCTCTCGGATGTTCTAACTGAAATGGAGAATGTACCACAGAAATTTTATAATTTGTTTGAGAAGCGTTTTGTAGAAATTCTACTAAAATTAAATTGATAAATTATACTAATGTTTTCGTTTATAAGCAAAATGTACCATTAAAATACAAGTTAAACAAATGGAACATATTTCTTACCCATATTATGGAAAGAAAAATAATAGCTCATTGTATTTAAATTATATAAAAATAATGCAGCAAATATTACATTTTCTAAAATGTTTAAATCAATATACATACACAGGGTGGTCCAACGGTCTAGTTTTTATGCGATTATTTATTAATAAAACTATTAATAGTTTCTGTGCTGATTTGCTGATCATTTTAAGACTATAATTATATAAGAACAGGATAAAAAAAATTTAAATTTTATTCCATAAAAAAATATAAGTTGCATAACATTACGCGAAAATGTAACACCCGCGCAGTAGAAAAACTTATACTGCAAATATGATAAGAGAATTGAAAGGAAAAATAAATTTTGTTTGAAAAAAAATTTTTTTTGTTTAAAATCAGAAGTTTTTATTCACTTTTATACTACTCCATCAGGAGAAACATTGTATATACTGAAAAAAATATTAGTATAATTTTTATTTTTAATATTACCTATATACCAGAATTTTTCTATAGTAAAGGGTAGCAAATATTTAAAAATTGTTTGAAAGGTGTACGCGCGGGTCGATGAGGAATATTGGTTTAAAGTGTTACTTTTTTTGATTGTTTTTAATTTTCGGGTGCCATGTGAAGAAGTAATATATCATCCGTATACCCGTGACCTTATTACGCTATCATCGTACTAATGCTCCGTAATTATTCCAAATTAATACTTTAATTAATTTTCCAGGACATAAATCTTTTTTTTCACGGCTCCTAAAATTATTTGTCATACGCAAGACAATTTGATGAACTGGATCTAGAATGCGTATATATTTGTTGAATTAGGTTGCGCTCGTAAATCTCAATTAATACAAACAGCATTTGTTTTAATCATAACTGTGTTCAGTTCCTAGTCAGGGCGGGAATAAGGCTATTTTAAAATCTTTCATTACTTACATATTTTCCATTACTCAGCATATTTATCTGTTTCATAACAGATATTAGTAGTGTGCTTATAACTTAGATACATTTGAATTTAGGTTCTCTACATTCAACAGGCATTTGTGACTAATGGGGAGAGTGCACCACTGGGGTCATTCCATATTTTTTTAACAAATTGTTTAATTTTTTTTTTATTATAGTGTATTCCAATTTGTTATTTTCATTAATTTTATATATATATTCAATAGGTATACTTAAGCTGAATTTATAATGGTTGCACCAATAGGGTTCTAAAAAATTGTCGAAATATTTCTATTTTCCAGAAGATCATGAAAATATAAACCAATTAATGAATATTCGTGAAAATATTTCATTTAAATATTGTTTCGTTCGCGAGCTATAGAAGTTTTTTGCAATTTCATTGGTTGCCTGATTTTAGAAAAATAATCGCACGTCCGCATTTCTTAGAACTTGTGGAGGGAAGACATGCATGCGATCTGGCTGTGTCGAAATATTATTAAATGTTCTTGTTTTGTTACGAAAAATAAATTTTATTTTTGCCTAACAATAATTTTTTCATTCATATACATACAAATTTGTATATACACATAGTTTAGCTATACGAATATAAAAATAAGCAATACCCTGTACAACTAACAGTATGTTCATCACTGGCAAAGACAGAAGACGTCAGAGGTCAAACTTTTCACTTTAAAAATTGATATCTCGCTTATCATGACATATTTTTCAGTCGTGTTTTCACTTCTATGCTTATTTTACTCTGTTTTTTTATGCCTTTAATTGTAATGTCCAAATATGTAAAGATACGGAATAAATACCATAAATATTATGCGCACGCTGCTACACTACTGATTTGGCGAAAGAACTGCTGGTTTTGCAGTGCCGATTTACGCTTCTTACTTGCGCGTGCATCGATGTAAGATATATTGCTATATGATGTGACACTGTGCTATGCTAATTTTTTACTTTACTGATTAATTTTATGAGTCCATTTTGTCTCTCAAACACGGACATACAATAAACAAAAATATTTTTTCCATCCCCCTAGTAGACTTTATTTGTAATTCTACGAAGTATACCGAATCTCGCCGAATATGTACGAACATGGAAAATAAACATTGATAAATTTCTAAAATCTAAACTGTGCAGATCTGTTTTTATTCAATTCTCTACGACTTTTTAAAATGTATATTTCCTGTGCTAAATTATTTTCTGTGTTCTATATTACTTATTAAAGTTAAATTTATCCATGTAAATGACAATTCTAATATAGAGTCACTTGCAGCAGATTTAGTAAATTTTGTATGAATAATTTTAAATTGAAAATATTTGAGTAAGTAGTTATAGTACAGGCATTATAGCTGCTGTAGAGAAAACTATATGCAATATATCACAGCTTATTACCCATTGCTGGGTATGGTATATTTTACATAAATTTACATACATATAAGAAACTTGTAGGAGATGATTTTCTTGAAGTTTTCAAAGTTGTTCTACACATGTAGGGCAGTAGATATTTTGGTTCATACTTTTAAAAATAATGTATTTGAACTTTTAAAAGGTGTGTAGGATAAAATTTTAAAATGTATTCATAGTTTTATATATAGAATAAATTTGCAAAGACAATTTATTTTAAATAGTTATTTTAGTGTGGCACTTCATTTATTCTTGTGTTGTATTATGCAAAAATTTTAAAAGGTTTTTAGTTACTTTACTTTTTTAAAGTAAATATTATTTCAACTTTAAGTTTAAAATGTTTTAAATTTAAAAATGGTGTTTCCACGTTTTTCTGATTTTTGTGTTTATTATGTTACACTAATTTTTATTTCATTATAATCTACCTTTAAATATCTTTAAAAAATTATTTTAATGGATTTAGAAATAAATATTTCTGAATACGCCTCTGTCAATTATTAGAATTGGCGGTCGATCCACAAAGAGTTCATTGAACAAAACACAATCTTCCGTCCGTAATGTACATTTATACACATATGATATGACACCTAACATAACATGCTACATGTATGTCATATGCTATTCGACGTAAACACGGTTTAATTTTATGTTTTTCCCATATTTAGAAATGTAAATGGCAGCTGTCAATCATTTGAATATGAAATATGTGACATAGGAATTAAAATAAATATATACGTCACTTTTATTATTTATTCTCATTTAGGTTTACATTGGCTGTAAAATTTGCTTGATTTATATTATAAAAGCTCAACTTTTTTACCTCTGGTGAAACGTGAAAGTGCCGATTACCTTAACCTTCAATTAATAGAAAAATATCACATCGAAATAGTAAATAAAGTACATTTTTTCACAACGTTCATCAGTTTTAGTTTAAGGTAACTGGCATTTTGACCAGAGGTGAAGAAAAATATAAAATATATATAACATTCATTGGGCTATTTTTACATATCGCAGATGTTGGTAATACTTATAACGTACAGGCAGTTTACCAGGTTTGTAGCTGACGTGGAGAGTTCACCATGGGACTATTTAAATAGAGGAACTATATTTATATATTATATTCCCTCGTATTTTCCGCAATTGATCCGCACGTCATCAATTTCTGTTGCAAGAATTATTAAACTTTTATCTTGCATCTTTGTCGTACATGCATGTTTTTAATGTGAAACATGGGATTTGTCTTATCCATGGTTACGAATTGATATTTACTTGACAGCAATGTATATTTGCTTGTCTAATTTAAAATAAACCATAGGGAACGAATTTCTCATTTGTTTTTTGGGTTATAAAATTTTCTGACAATAATTTTAACAATCTAACCTAACCCAACCTAATACAACTTACCCTAAACCAAGCTTAGATCCGATTTTGAAATTGTATTGATTTGTTTTTAATGCTATTTAATACAAACTTAACCTAACCCCACCTGATCTAACCTAATCTAACCTAACCTAACTTAACCTAAGCTTATTAGGTTAGATTAGGTTACGGTGTATTAGGTTAGGTTAGGTTGGTTTAGGTTAGATCATGTGGGGTTAGGTTAGGTTGAGTTAAGTTAAGTTAGGTTAGGTTTGGTTTGGTTAAGTTCAACGACAAAATATAATTATATTTAGTCGTTGGTTAAGTTACATTAGGTTCGATTAATTTGTTAGGTTAGGTGTACATTGCTTTTGTATTAGATAGCTTTAAAAACAAATAAATGTGATTTCAAGGTCAATCGAGTCTAACCGCTATTTTTTATTATTTTTTCCATATTTATCATGCTTAGTATGAATTTTTTTGCCAAATTTCATCAAAAATCGACAAATTGACCAAACTTGAATATAACATTCATGTCATTCGTGTCATTTATTAAGATAATTTTGTCGTCGATAATTTGTTTTTCATTGTGTGTTGGTTGTTTCATTAGTTTAATCTACAACTCTTTTTGTAAGTTTCTTCCATTATTATATTTGTATTACTGCCAATTTTGACATTTATTTACTTCGGAAATTTCACCCGACAAGATGCTTCATCAATCCGCCTTTCCCAATGATTTGAATCATGGTTACAATTGATACGTGAGAATCAACTGCGGGATATAATCCGTATATGAAAGTCGACAAACTATATTAAAGCTTAGGAAAAGACATACAGGAATATCCGAAATACCAGTCCCTAATATCTTCGTAAAATGAGTACGTTAATGGTTCATGTAATTTTTTACACATATCACATAAATCATGATCTTGTTTAACCATATAGTCATGTTTCCATTTGAAATAATTTACATACTTGTAATAATCCGTATCTAGTTTCCATAAATACTCTGCCAAATGTTTTGGATTCATAAATTTGTTCGCGTTGATCAACGAGTCCTTTGGAAACAAAGTATCGTAGTCAACAAAACTAAAAACAATTGGTATGACATCATATATCATTACTTGATATACTTTTTCTGTAATGTAATCTTCACAGAATGAATTTTCGAAGGAAATATAAAACTTGTACGTGTCTTCTAACATTTGATAGCACTTTTCACTTTTGGTACATGATAAGTTACCACAATCTCCGTAGATATCTACGGGAATATATTTTTGAAGTTCCTTAACATAACGTGATCGTCTTCTGGAGTCAGAAGTGTAACAATTTGACACAAACCACGCCACCTTTTTTTTTCGACCTTTGATTTTATCTTCACTCGGTAGATGGTAGTAAGTGTCTCGTTTAATAAATTTTCCATACGGTAAAAAAAAATCAGAATCCCTTTTGTAAGTCATTGTCCAGTTATAAAAATTCTTGTTAACAGTACTTTCAAAATTAGTGTTGAAAAAAGATTCCAGGCTGAAGAAGACATATTTCTGGTTGTAGTTTCGTTTCTTCGGAACACCAAATTTCGCAACGTTAAATCGTGCTCCGTGAAATATAATTGCATCGAAATTTTCTACTGAAGAGTAACTTCTATTGCTTGTTGCGTAGCAGTATGGGACTTCACAATTTTTGAATATTTCGGAACCATTTCCAAAACCGAAATTGGGTATATTGTAGTATGAGTCCCAGTATAAAATGGTTTTGTTTTTTGTCGGTTTTAATTGTATTACCTTTGGTAGCTTTACATTAGTAAAGATTTTTAAACATATAAAATATGTTGCTACTGATATTGTCACAAATATAAATATTTTTACTGCAACTCTTGATTTAGCTGACATTATATTAAGTAAACTAAATATAAATAAATACGACGAAACAATATCACTTTGCATTTATAATAGTCATTATCTATATAATAAGTTATACTGCGTAAAGATTATTTTTTATAGACTTGCTAATATGTCATAAATAAAGCATGTAATAATCGTAATTTAACACAAAAGGACAAAGAAAAACACTTGTGTTTTTAATAATGAGGAATAGTACCATATTTTTTTACCAATAATAATGACAAAAACTATATATTATCTTATAATTTCACTGAAACTATAATCTATTTAATAACTAGGAGGAGTGATCTGAAGTTGGCGTATTAAAATAAATATTTCTGATTGGCTGACGTAACGCCAGTTTTACACTCAACAATATTTGTCACTTTAGCTATCGTGTAAAAAAGTGTTTCAAGTTTCGTTTCACGGTTAATCAATTTTTTTAGTTCATTATTCTTATCACGTTATTATTGTATTTTATATTTCTTTGTGATATTTCACAAGTTTTGTGTGCTTCAAACTTTATTGTGATCTATCACAGTGTAAATGTGGCTACAGCATTCACTCCTCGTAGTTTCTAAATAGAGTTTTTTTTTATAGCATATGTAACGGCGCCATATCTCTGACGTCACGTAGGAGAATGAGAGAGAAGTTTACAGTGCTAAATCTGGAAATATATTGAACTTATTTTTTTATTTAACGATATCGCATAAATGTTGTTAATGATAAATTAGTCATAACTATTAATGAAGTAATTTTTAAGATATCAATACAGGCAATTCATAGAAGAAAAGAAAAATATTTTGATATTGCTCAACAGATTGTTTTGATGTAAATTTGTTTGATATTCAAATGTCTGATGTACTCATATGTGAAAAGTGTCAATATCATATAATGTTTGAAAGATGTTTATTGTTTACATACATTGTTTTAAAAATGAAACCTGGGTAACCTGCCAAATGTACATTATTCTATGATAGATGGTTTTTGTCGAATGTATTCAAATTATCAACAATTAGTTCAGGAAATTCTCTACTATATTATTAAGAAAATGGTATGTAAGACTCAGAATATTTTATGTTATGAAAAATAATCAAAAAGAAAGAAATAGAAAATTGTGCTTATTGATGAACATACACGTATTTTGTTTAATAAAACTATTTACAAAATATATGTACCTATTTATTTCATCTAATTTGCTTTCATTATAATAATGAATTTATAATTTTAGTATTTTTATTTTCCAAATTTAGTATTTTTCATTACAAAAATTCTTTTACCATTCAAACAAAAATTTAAATTTTGAGCGTAAATCAGCCAACATAGGTACCGAGACGGAGTGTCTTCTGTATGTAACTATTCTGTGCTATTATCCTTACCTTCTTGCGCTGAGGTAAAGGTGGCCAGTGTCGTAACAACAGTCAGGATGTGAAGGAGTTGGTGCCCCACTGTCCATTTAAATTTTATTCTCATCTTTGGTTTGAGCTCATTTAGCCCTTCACTGTTTACAAATTTTAAAATTATTTATTTCTTATTTTATATATTATAATTTTGATATTTAATACAAATTTGCACATTTATTTATTAAAAAAAAGTGACGATCATCAGAAGTTCAATTTAACGGTTAATTTGAATTTACAATACATATTTGAGATATACTAAGTACAAATTTGTATTGTTTTATTAAATAATTAGTTCTACTTAAAACAAGCTATAATAAAACACTTGACTGAATCAATTAATTAATTGTCAATTGCTTGCTGCAATCTCAACCTTTGTAATTTGTAAATTAAACTGTTTTTTATTTTAAGATTTAAATAATATATTTAAAAATGTGTGTAATTTAATAATAAGTTTTTAATAGTGAAACTGTACCGATGTTTGTTTATTATTATGCCGTTTGCACTGGTATTAAAGAGAGAATGTTAGTCGAACCTTATTATTTATTGGTAAGGATCCATTGTTGCACCAGAACACACATGGACCACTAGACTAGATAGATGTAACTAAGCCGAATGCCAGGACAACGAAGCACTGACAGCTGGCGTTTAACATCAGACGTATACTGGGTGATGCGATCATTAGGGAAACAAAAAATAACTTGTATTATGAATGAATAATACGGCATAATTTGATTCAACAAATCACTTTTATTGTTATTTCTTCGTTGAACTTCTTTCGTTTCTTCGGTACCATTTTCCTGTGTACAGTAAGCACAGTGGGCACTTGTTTCAGGGCGATAAATTTTCTAAATAAAAAAAATGCAAGTAAAATATACACCATTTTAAATTGAAACTCAATTTTTGTTTTATCATAATTTTTTTTATAGTACCTACCTATATTGTAGAACTCATACATACGAATTTGAAATGGACATTCCACTATATTTTTTCTACGACCACGATATTATTTCTAAATTTATATATATTTTAATAGTAAAGTTGTCTTCATTCCACTACTTTCTAGCAACTAGCTACAAAACAAAAATTAAATAATACGATTTTTGACAGAATTATGAGATGAATTTATACTTTATCGTCGTCTGTAGTTACCGTGGAAAATGAAAATGTGTTTACAATAAATGTATCCGTAGCAACAACAAACATACAACAAGCAAATATCCTAATGGTCGTACAATAACTTGTTTTTTCAACGGGATATCAATTTAGTTTTTCAATTTTTATTTCTTTGTACGAATGATAGAAGGTATTGTTATAGCAAAAAAATAGATTATTTGATTTCATCGAAAATATTCGTTTAGACCATCCCTGATTCCATTTTGACAAGTTTCGATGTGACGTGTGTAAATACGTATGTATGTATCTCGCATAAATCAAAAATGATTAGCCGTAGAATGTTAAAATTTTATATATGGACCTGCTATATCTCTTCACCTCTCATTTTTATTGCAATCGGCAGAGCCAAAAGGGCATTTACTCCAAGGGATTTTTTGATTTTTTCGCATAATTTAGAAATAATTAGAAGTAGAGTGTTGAAATATTGTATATGGGACTGCTATAACTTTTTATTGTATGCCTTACTTTTTTATTGTAATCGGCTGTGCCAGAAGGACTCTTTACTCGAAGAGTTTTTTTGTGTAAAAATTTTCATTTTCAAAACAAACAAGTTTAAATTAGGTGCAGTAAATAATGTGCATAATTTAATAGGCGTACAAAGTTGTGTCCACGTCATTTTTTTTATTATTTTTAATTTTAAACAAATTGTCACAATTTCGACTTCAGAACCAATTCGCAACTTTCAAGCTTTATATAGTGTGAGAAAAGTTCCGCTTTCCGTAGTGTAGAAACAATTATTTTAATCGTTGACATACAGTCAAACATCATAATCCGTGAATCATATATTTGATACTCTATTAATTTCTCGTGTTGTTTGTATCACCCTGTATGTATCTCTCCAAGCAATAGTTAAGAATGACACCAATGTGTTTTTTCCTAGTTTTTATCTCTGTCTAGTTCACTCACAACAAGTGCTCTGTCTCTAACTCCACTGATTATCATAACAGTTAACGATTTAGTCCCATATGAGAAATACATCACGATTTATTCCTCTTCTCTTCCACTTGTGTGTCTATTCGCGGCTTTCCGGAAGCTCGATTGTTGTGCATGTTTCCGCTGGATAGGCTTCAAACACGGAATGTATTGGAGAGGTATTCAATACTGCGCTGGAGAAAGTCACTTTTATTTTAAACAGATTTATTTCGTCTACATTTTTAAGTTAATCTACATATACTTTTCAGATACTTATAATGCTTATTTCTTTTGCTCTTATATTCTGTTTGAAGATTTCTAAAATAGATTTTAAAGATTCAAGAACATATATTCATTCGAATAACATGTTAATTTTTTATTACTTGTCGCTTTATTTTTTTGGAATTTTACATTTATAAATTATATTTTTAAATTGTAAACCATGTCTGAGTGTTTCGAAAAGTAGAATAATATTTTTTAGAAATAATAATATTAAAGTAATAAATATATGTGATCGTAAACCCATTTTTGGGTATGCCAAATCTGCTCTATAACAAGTATATGCAATGCTTATATTATAATTAAAAAAATATAAAAATACGTCTGAAAATGATACAAGAGAATAAGAACGAACTTTAAGAATCACAATTTTTAGGTTTTTAGCGTAAAATTGTATTTATACACCCGAATAATCTAAAAATACTCATTTTTGGGTCAAAAATTTTCACTTTTGAAAATAATCTATATTGATAGACGTCGGTGCGCTGATTTTAAGTTTACAAACAAAATTTAATTATCTATTTTTGTTTCTGAGATTTTTGCTCTCAAATTTGCACTTCAAAAAAGTGTGTTTTTTTGAATATATCTCTAAAATGGGTAGAGATACAATCCCAACGAATATACCAGTCAATTCTACAGACAAAGTTACGTAAAGAAATGTTTTTTCTGCATATACGTTCTTTGGGACGATTTGGTGCAAAATGAGAAAAACGAAAAAACAGGAATTTCAGTTTTTCGCTCGGGAACTTTTTTTCTCAAAACTTTTTCATTTTCTGGACTAAAGTAAATATAGATATGCTGATTCCAAATTTTCAAACCGAATTTAATTATCTCTTACCGTTCTCGAGATATTCGCGTTCAAAGTTAGACCCCTGAAAAACGGTTTTTTCAGGATATGCCCCTGAAGGAGTCATCTTATGCCATCGACTACTTCACCAATCGATTGTACGGGCAAAATCACGTAAGTGTACCATTTTTCAGATACAATTTTTAGAAAGGAAAAACTGAAAATGGCCAAAATCGAAAAAATTCTAAGGTATACATCTTAGATTTTTCTCGATTTTGACGATTTTTGATTTTTCGCTCTAAAAATTGTAACCGTTGGAATAAAAATCTGAAAATTGGTACACTTATGTAATTTTGCCCGTAGAATCGAATGGTGAGGTCGCCGAGGTTGTAACTCGACCCATTACAGGGCTATACCTGAAAAACAACTTTTTTCAGGTATAACTTTGAACGTGAATATCTCGAGAATGGTAAAAGATAATTAAATTCGGTTTGAAAATTTCGATTCAGCGCATTAATGTTTACTTAAGTCCAGAAAATGAAAAAGTTTGGAGAAAAAAAGTTTTTCTCATTTTTCACTGAATTTCCAAAGCACGTATATGCAGAGAAAACATTCTTTATGTAACTTTGCGAGTAGAATCGACTGGTGTGATCGTTGAGATTGTATCTCTACCCATTTTAAATAGACACTTTTTTGAAGTGCAACTTTAAGAGCAAAAATTTCAGGAACGAAAAGATAATTAAATTCTGTTTGTTTGTTTCTTTGTGCGAAAAGTTCCACGTTCCATAGTGGTTATAGAAAAAAATATTTTACTCACAGTGACAGTTGATAATGTCAATTTATTATCAAATATTTATTAAAAAAATTATCAGCCAACTGAATTATTATTATTAATTATTTCAGCCTTTACTTTGTGATACATGTTAAGTAGTTAAATAAAAATAGTTACTTTGTAAATAAAAAGTGATATTAACAAAGTTACTGTTTTTATTTAACCAAATGAATTATTATTCTTATTGAGTTTCTGCCAAAAGTAAACTGCCCTTTGAAAAGGCCGATTGGAATAAAAAATGGAGGTACATAACTATAGTATCTACATAAAAAAATAACATACTAATAACTAATTGTTTTTGATTTATGTGAAAAATTCAAAAAACACTACAAGTATAGTGTCGTTTTGGCACTCACCATTGCAATAAGAAAGCGAGGTGCACAATTAGATATTATAACAATCTCATATACACAATTTCAAGGCTAATAATTTCTGAGTTATGTGAGAAACGAACGTACAGACTAGGAATGACGATGGGTACCCGGGTACCCGGAACCTATCCGATACCGATAATAATATACCCGAGTATCAAAAATAGTACCCGATTACCCGAAATGTACCCGTTACCCGTTTATTACCCATTACCTAAAATCTATTGTTGCCAGTTAAAGACAGTTTTCAGCTGCCAGAAACATTGTAACAAAGCGAAGATCAAGACTGAGTGTAGATACATCATCCATGCTGATATTTGCGAATAGAAATATGAAATTTTCCCAAGTAATTAAATCAAATGTACTTCCGTAATAAGTTTTAATTTTGTAATTTTATACTGTTTTTTATTTTTATACCAGAAAATATAATATTTTTTGGTTCATTTAATAAATTTATAAGCAAATAACAAAAATTTGTATTAAAAAGATGAATATGAAAGAATAACGGATATTTTAAGGTTATCAGGTAATTATCGGGTATCAGTTTATTATCGGGTATCGGGTAATTATCGGGTAACGGGTAATTATCGAGTATCCGGTACTACCCGGGTATTCATATCGGGTACCCGGGTACCAAAATTTTCAGGTTTCGTCATTCCTAGTACAGACGTCACACCGAAACTATAGTCAAAATGAATTCAGGGATGGTCAAAATGAATTCAGGGATGGTCAAAATGAATATTTCTGTTGAAACCTGAAACACGAAATTTTTCACGTTTTCAATACTTCCTTTACTTCGTACAAAGAAGTAAAAACATGGTAAACAATTTTGAAATTAAAATTCGCATTGTTTTAGTATAAATGTGGTGTCCTGTGGATCCTGATCCTGAAGGAGTGTTGCGAGGTGAACGCGCTGAAATATAAAAGTGTAGTTCCTGTCGGCGATTAAAACTCAACAAAGGCAGGACTTAAGGAGCAAATAGGCTTAGCTCCTTTTTCAAACTCATAAGTTTCCTAATCGCTTTGCGACACGATTTTGTTATTAAAAATTTTATGTTGGCTGCATTGTAATCTTCTCTTTCAAGTGCTTCATTTTCTTTACACCCAATTTAAATAAACCACAAAAGGATTTGTTTTCTTTTTCCTTCTACAACATAGCAACGAAGTTGTATATTTTGGACTTCCAAATATTTCTGTTCTGGGATCCGAATGAATGATATTAAAAACTAGAGTTGAGTATAGTTGTAATTCTCATGTCAGATGTAGGAAATAATATTGAATTTGCAAGACGAATACGAGTATAATACGCAGTGAAAGCTTCAGTTGTCGTAGTAGACGGCTTCAAAAGACAGCTACGTTTCAAGAGAACCGAATATTCTTACCATGAGTGACAGCACAGGGCTGTATTTGCTCAAATACACATACAAGAATATGTCAGATATAGTGACCCGTATATGTCAGTTACACATTTCCTATAAACATTTCACACAATTCTATAAAGCAGTGTTTCTCAAAAAAGTGGTAAGGAAAAGGTTTCCAAGAAGTACGCTTCTGAATGTCAGAACGATCACGCATTCTTTAAATATATCTTTGGAAAAACTTATATAATTGGCTAAATATGTAACACTGTTCACTGATTGTAAGTAAAGAAGAGCGTGATACAATAAATAAAATATTTAGGACCAGAGTTCCAGTACTTATTGGTTTCAAATTAGAACAGGATGAATAAGAGAAGAATCAGAGAAGAAAATATTTTTTAAACGAGTGGTTTTCAAGATACAATAAAAAGTTTTTTTTTTTCAAATGATATTATATGTATTTTTTATACCTATATGACAGCATATTTTTAAATTCAATCCTGTATTAGTTTTATATATACATATATAATAAGAATATTGAAAAAATGCGATTGAAATGTACAGTTGGCTATGGATAAAAAAAATTACAAAAGAACAATATAATTGAAATCAAATCTAACATTATTTATAAAGAGTAATTAACAATTATTCATTTTTTAATATCAATTTATATCACTCTTGTTTTTCATCTATAACTTACTGTACTTTTATAATAAAAATAAATATTTATATAAATTTCAATCGCATTGTTTCAATATGTAAAAATTATACGAGTACTATCGAATACACATAAAAAATAGGTATATAATCCCATTTGAAAGAATTAACTTGTTGCTGTAATTTGAGAACCACTAGTTTAAAAAAATATATTTTCTTTTCTTATAGGACGTCCTCTTTGGTCTCCTACAACTTAATTCTATAGTATTTTTTTAAACTATAATGCCGAAAATAATGTGGGTGGACAGTTTTGTTGTTACACCGTTACACCCTGTATATGATTATTGTAAGAGGTGTGAAAGCATGGTGATATTTCTATTCTATTTAAGATGGTAGTATTGCATTAGGCGTTCGTCGCGTATCTTTGTGAATTAGCGGCATTTAGCAGGTGGTAAGTGGCGGTACGTGTGAACTAGTGGCAAATGGGCTCTCGTCTCGGCCCGGCCTCTTCCCGGCCTAACTCGATTTGCCCGTGGTTTGTCAGACGCGTGGCACGCACACAGGAATTCCCACTGTCTAAATGGAATTTTTACCCTTTTATGCAAAGACATTTTTCATTTTAAAAACATTATTAAAAATTAAACGACTTGTTAAACAGTAATCAAATTGTTTAAATAATAACATTCGGTGATAAATTATCATGAAAAAAGGATAAGTGTAGTTCTTACTTGCGTGGGTAACCATACGGTATCAGATAAAATTTGGCGACCCCTAAAGTTTTTTATTGTTTATAATAAAAATTATATCAGGTAAAATATAAAAGATAAAATAATTTTCGCTTAAACAAGAATTTTAAACATGAATCTACTGGTTTCTCAAAAAATGACCTTTTTAATAATAAAAAAACTGTAATTAAATATAAATTATAATTCTTGGGTCTTATTTACAAAATATATTATATCAGTAATAAAATTTATAAGAAAAGTTACTATCTACTATTAGTAAATTAATTTTCATATCAGTCAGGTTTAAGTGCAAACAAACGATTTTATTTCATTGTTTCTTAGATCAAATTATTTATAATTTGAAAATCAGCATTCCATCGTTGCTTGATTTTAATGACAAAATGCAAAATAATATACGTGCAATCTTGCTACAGTACATGTGAACAAAAAATAAATAATACAGCTACGATATTACGAACAGAAAATATAGGATAATAGTATCCAAAAGATTCCAAGTAAATATTCCACTGAATGGTATTACAGAAAACGAAGTGTTTCATATAATTGGTGGCGATGATAAAAAGAATAGACGCCTGATTGCGATACAATAAAATCTGCTTATCCAATAAACATAAAAGAGAACGAAAAAAGTGTGCGAATTTGAAATGTAATACGACATTGAGCAATACACTTTGTTTAAATTAAAATAAGAGAGATAAATTATTTATCCATTGCAAGGATTGTTTTACAGGCATTACACCATTAAATAAAATTGAATATTTGTATGTTATATGAATTGCTATCATAACAATGAAATAAAATTAGTAAAATGATTTTATATTATTTGCCGCCCCTCAAAGTCTGCCGCCGGGGTTCTGAGAACCCCTAACACCCGCGCTTGTAACGGTCTTGGCGACAAATATTTTAAATGATTTTAACATAGCTGAGGTATTAATATGGTAATGGTTGCTAATAGAAAGGTAAATAACGTTTTATCAATGGGGTATTCCAAGCCTACGGCTTTTAAAGAAATTCTTATTGGATATCATTGTTTACCATATATAAGTAATATTAAAGTGAATATAATCATTATTTTTCTGATTTTTAATACCATAATATCAAAATGAAATTGTAATGCATTGAATCGAGTACGTAAAATTCAGTATCAGCCATGTTGTGACGAAGAAGGCACTCGCTTCAGCCTATTGGCTCTTGTTCGAACGCGCCACGCCTCTGACTCAGACCTACGAATGATGTTCTCAGCTGATTCTCAGTGCCTGTGACGTCACACGCACGGCCGATTTTCTAGGGGGTAATTTATTGAAACTTTAAAAAAAATTTCTGGCGTGTTTGTAACCTTTCGGCGAAAAGAAAAAATACGGGTCTCATATTTTTATGCATAGAATAACATATTAAAAAATGAAAAAAACTTGGAATACCCCATTGCAGAAGCTGTCACAACGATAAGTGATTTTACTATTTTACTATAAATTTAAGTAACACATTTACTTGTTGCACTGCTTATTGTTCAATGTAATGTTCGTTTCGTTTTTTAGGATGTCACCACACGCATATTGTCTGATGTCCAAAAAAACCAAACGATCGTTACTTTAAATAATAAATAGTGGAAAAACAAAATGTGTCTATCTTATGAAATAATAATTTCCTTTAATAGAATTTTCGTATTACTGCATATATGAAACAAACCATAATATTGGTCTTAGTAACTTACAATGTTACAATGAATGTGTATTCCTATTATTGGGTGTGGTTGAGTAGTGTTGTAGGAAGTTAGAAGTAGAATTAGCAGAACATAGATGTATGTAATAAGGCTTGTGCACATGTGTTAAAGCGATTTAGTCGTAATCAGGGCAACATTGATATCGCTTCGTTGCTACAATAAAACAAACGCGACAGAACATCGTAGAATCGCTTCTCATTCCTGACGTCACTTCCTTCTTAAGTCATCGAACTTTTTGTGCCAAGGTTGATCGATTATTCATCACACACATTCTTCTTAACTAAAATCCCTTTATAACGACACCGCTTATAGCGATACATTGGTTATAACGTTGGGGATGACATATGTGGCAATAATCGAATTTCTGTAAAGAAGTCATAAAATATAAAAATTAACTACTATAGTTTCTCTTTATAATATAAAAACAAAACATTACTTTGCAATAATATAGTTATTAGCAATTTACTGTTTCGGAGGAGATATGCGATGTCAGCATGCTAGAATCGTGGAAGAAGACAGGTAGACTGTCTTTTTTGCTACCAGTCTATCTGTCTTCTTTCACGAATCTTCCACGATGACGTGACAGTATCTCTTTCCCAAATTTCTAATAATTATTTTCTCGTAAAAAAATACAGGTTTTATTTCTAGTATCATACATGTAAAAATCAATTTGGTCACATACCGCAATGAGGGTTATTTTATTTTCATCGGTTAGTGCCCTCTGGCTATAACGACGAAATTTTTGGGATCTGCAATTTCGTTACAAACTGATTTTACTGTATAATATATCAAAATGAATTAAATAAAATATGACATATTATTGCAATCTATCTTATGATTTCAAAATAAGACATGAGTAAAATCGTTTTACCGATTAAGGTAATAGATTTATTAGACTTCGCAAATCACATGCTTTTCCCCCAATTTTCGTAAACCTGGAATGTCAACTAACAAATGCAGAAAAAGTGAATTAAATCATTGGTTTAAAAAAAATCTGATGTGGACACAACATGACTTCCTTGTACGCCTAGTAAATTGTACATATTTTTTCTTCTTTAAACTTATTTCATTTGAAAGTGAGATACATTCTAAGGGTTAATCGTTTTTGAGTTATGCTAAAAATTCAAAAAACCCTTCTAAAAGAGTACAATTAGATGTTATAGCAGTCCCATATACAAAATTTCAGCCTCACTTGGAAATAAGTCAAAATGGATTCAGGCATGATCAAAACGCATATTTCTATTAAACCTGAAAACCGAAATTTTTCGCGATTACAATAGAAACTATAATAAACTTAAAAGTTTTAAAATGGGAAAGCCATTATTGATCATTTGTTTTTGTAGAAATGTGACGTACGTTAAGGAAATAAATAAAGGGAGTTTTTTTAACAAAGTATAAGTTTGTGATTCGTCGTATATCTGTGATTCAGCTCAAGTCTCCAGCGTTTATATTGAGCCTGAGGTCGGAGGCTGCGAAGTGATTCCCCAGACAACTGAGGTACAATGTGTCACTACAATCCACAGTTCAAATGAAATGCTGCTGTCACTCATGTTTCCACAACGCTCAAATGCTGAAAAGAAATCATTTCCAGGGCTTACGGCTTCTTTTATACCGATATCAAATTTTAACCTCTCGGCTATTCTATTCGCAATTCATTTCCATTTATAACCTACTCACTTTTTATTTATTTCACAACAACAACAGTTTTCAGAAGTGCTTTCATTAATGATATAAATTGGTTTGTTTCCCATTGTTTGATATTTAATGATATATTTACTGGAGAACTCAGGTTATGAGTACTCAAAGATATCAAATGATTGTTCATTTTAACTTGAAATCTTATACATTCAGTGCGAACTGTGGTGTGCCGCAAGGTTCAAATCTTGGCCCTCTATTATTTAATCTCTTCATTAATGATGTTGTGGACTCACATACTGTATGCTAATGACATGAAAAATCTACAAAATTGTCAACACCATTTTTGATAGTAATCTCTTACAAAAAGATAGATCTTATGTTGACCTCAGAATTCTAATCTATTTTTCAATTATAGTAAATACAAAATAATGAGTAAAAAATTGCATATACTTAAAATGGTAAATCACTTAAAGAGAATGGCCCGTATTACGAGCTCACTTTTATTATAAAATTGCGATTTTAACACTCACTTTTACATCAAAATCTTTTGTAAAAACGAACGTTAAAATCGCGATTTTATTATAAAAGCGAACTATCACTTTTATAATAATATCGTGATTTTAACTTTCAATTTTACATAAGATTATGATGTAAAAGTGGGCGTTAAAATCGCAATTTTATTATAAAAGTGAGCTCGTAATACGAGCCATTGAGGTTATATTTTTTGACATAAAACTAACGTTTAAACGTATTTATTTACTATCTACACATCTACTTTACAAATTTTGTAATACACATTTGTTATTAAAATATGCACGATATATATTTATGTATGCTATAAGGAAACATAAAAATATGAAATGTGGTGTAATATTTACGTTGTAAATTTCGAAATATTTATTAAACAAAATGTACTATTTGTGTGTAAGTATTTGTTTTATAATTTTATTAACAATAAATAATAATTTTATTTATATTTCAAAACAAAATGGTAGAGCCAATGCGTCAAAAATTATAGTTTAAATATAACTAAATTTATAAAATATCTTATAAAAGTGTATCTTTAGAATTGAATAGCACTTGTTCAGATTCTAATCTTTATCCTTTTCAATTACTTCTTATTCTTTTTATTTGTTATGATTAGCTCTTTTCACAAACACTAAGAGCTTGTGTAGAGTGTACCATGGGGTTATTTTAGATTAATATAGATTTGTGTCAACTTTATCATAGATATTAATTAAATACATCGACACTCGAGAGTTCTATAAATAAAAATAATAAGTTTTTTTTCAATTTATTCTTACTTCGTGTTATATTAAAGAAAATATGTTTTTGAAATTTTACTCCTTATATTTATGTATTAGTAGAACAAAACTGTAATGTGTGTTGCTTGGATATCTTTATTAAAATGTTTTAATTTAATGCCCCTACAATCTAAATACGAATAAATAATAGTATCTGTTATGAAATAATACAATTAATTTGTTAATTATTTGTAAATAGTTGAATAATATGTATAGAGAGGGACGTACTAGTATCAAATTTTATAGTGACGTGTTTAAACAATGATGGACAAAGTTTGTTTACGTATTGAAGTGACATTTGACGATTGAAACAAAGTGTAGTAGTGGTGCTAATGAAAATAAATACGGACAAAACGATAGGGTGCATTTTAATAGAACTACAATCTTCGTAAAAGGTAAGAACAGAAAATTGTATTATTATTAAGTTAGACATGTCATAGAACAGGGGCTTAAGTACATAAGGCAGTGGTTCTCAAACACCCCAAATTGATAATATAGAATTTCCGGCACCACCAATATTACTTGCATGAAATTTTAAAGACATTTTATTAATCTTAGAAAAACATGGGCTACATGAGCTAAATGATATTTGCATAATTCTTTTAAATTTGAGTGTATTTTGGACAAACATACTCGCATTTCATGTTCTACCGACTTCAATCGTTTTCTCGTTTTAGTTTTGATGTTAACAAACGTAGAGGTAGAAATAAAATTCGAAGTGTTCTGGTTCCTATACTGCGATATTTGTTCTGAATAAATATCCGCAAGGATTTTTATCAAAATTCAGAATATTTTATTCAAAACGTATTAAAACTATCAATAGATATATCTGTAAAATAGTATTAAAAAGTGTTTTAGGCATTCTTGTAAACATTTCTAACTTGCCTCAATTTACAAAATCTTGTCTTGTCTTTAAAAGTTCAAATTTTATCTGACGATTTTAAGAATTTTTTCCTGTTTACCCGTGCTATTGATCTTTTTAACAATAAAAATCGTCTGGTCCATCTCTCCTCAGCATAGGTGGATCATCTGTCCTCAGAGCAGAGATTAAATGGATTACTCAATTACTTATGACTGTATACAAATGGAACCACATTTTTAGGTTACGTTAAGTCTTATGCACATGTTTATAAAGTACGTTTATAAATAAATAGTTTAAACATACCGAAGTAGTAATTAACTAATTGTGTATATAAGGTACAATTTTTTTAAGTAAATCTTGGGTTATTCTGTATTGACTGCTTTAATATTCAAGCGGCTACTTACACTGGCCGTATTTTATATGGTACCTTTAGGTTCAGCCGCAGAATAGGTTTATACAGAAGCGACAGTAAGACAAAGAATCGAAAATTAGAGAGAGACGTAGACTGTGGCTCATTGTTTAAAATCAGAAAGTTCCCTCACATCTTAGAGAGAGATAGGGGAAGAGCACAAATTTAAAGGTCTACACAATGCTTCAAGGTCATAGAACTGGATCGGGGAACATGAAAGGTACCGACACGGAGTGTCGCTTCTGTATGTAAATATTTTGTGGTTCAACCCTGAACTGATCCAAAAGTAACTCGTTTTACTTCCAAATATATGTTCCATTTTACTTTACTTGTTATAAAAATTAGCGGTAAATTTAAAATAATGTCATATTTTTGTTATGTCAAAATAAACGTCAAACCTTGTGGCGTTTATTTAATTTTGTATGCTGTATCTATCTTTGAATATAAAACTTACTTACAAAACAATCCGCCGTACTGTCATACCTGTCACGGGAAACATATTCCTTGTTTGAAAGTTGAAAGAAAGAGATGAAAAACGGGTTGAACCTGGGTTGAATCTATCAACTCTCCAAAATAGCTGGAGCAGTTGGATCAGTTTGGAACTGTTCCGTGTTACTTAAATAGTATGCCAAGTAAAAAAAACTAATCTACCAGGTTACTTTAAGTCCCAAATAAATACCGCCCCTGTCTCTAAACAACAAAATTAATATTCCCTGTGAGAGATATCAGTCTACCGTACTTTTAAGAACAATAGTCTATCTCTCCTCCATTTACCCTAATACTAAGGTGTTTTCGGGTTACTTAAATAGTGCCAAATAAATAAAACTAACCTACCAGGTTACTTTAAAAGTTCCACATAAATACACTCACTATCTCTAAACAACAAAATTAATATTCTCTGTGAGAGATATCACTCTACTTTACTTATAAGACCAAAGTCCATCTTTTCCCCACTTACCGTAATACAAAGGTGTTTACAAGACGTCTAGGTTTAGCTATACTGGAGAATGTAGCAAAGTGAGAAATAGAAATGTTCGTTGTGGGGTATTGATATAAACCGATGTAAATGAAACATATTTAGCAATTGCACCCCGTCCCTAATTTCCACATATTATAACATTTTCCCTTGTGTACGTGACGCAGTGGCTGTGTAATTCTTCCGTGTGACAGATCACTACCCCGCCCCGCACCCCCGGGTTTACGCTCCCTGCTCATCGATTCCCGATGGCGACTGTTAATGCGACGGTTTCTAGATCTACACGTGGCCCTCGCGGCCATTTGATTACCACCTGGAACTAATCTTACTTAAGGATAATATACCTGCTTGTCAAAAGGACAAAGGCTAATCTCTTCAAAACTCCCCCACTCAAAACTATATAAAGATTGCTTTTCTTCTCTTACGACAGCATAATATAAAAACAAATATAGATAAATTATCGTAACTGTAAATAGGTACTTATGAAGAAATTAGAGCACATACTTGAAATTAGAATAATACAAACACATAAATGTTACACATATAGGCGTAGATAGATTTTAAAATTGAAGGATAAATCAAATATGCAGGAATGCAGTCATAAATTTTATTGTTAAGTCTTAGGCCGACGTTTCGCTACTATTTGTAGCTTTCTCAGGGCAAAAGACTAAGAGTCACACAATATAACATGTATTTACAAATAGTAGCGAAACGTCGGCCCAAGACAACAATCATAGTTATTTATGATATAAGTGTTAAAAGTGACATTTTATGAGTGAGTGGGGAAGTTTGAAACGAGGCGAAGCCGAGTGCAACAAACCCCACGAACGAAATAAAATCACTTTTAACACAAATATTATAAACTATTTTTCCTACGACCCTAGTTATGTATTAGTAAATAAAAACTAAACATTATAGAATGACATTTATGACAGGTAACTAGATTTAGTTCCTTTTTAATAAAAGTGTTAAAAGTAAATTTGTTTTTTTACTTTTAATTCGTTTTCAATGACAACGATTTAAAAATATTCACTGTGTTATAAACTATTATTTTTAACTTGCTAAACAACCGTTAAAAAGACTATTTTTAACAGTGGTCGTAGGAAAAATTTATTACTGCATTCCTGCATATTTGATTTAACCATCAACCTCATCAGTCGCTTATCCTCTACAAAGATCAACTTTAAAATTGAATATATGTACCGTGAGTATTTTTTAACGTGACACATGGGATTTATCATATTCGTGGTTACGACTTGATAGTTGATACTTGCTTGTCTCATTTGAAATTAAACATAGGGAACGAATTTGACATTTGCTTTTTGGCTTATAAAATTTTGTAACAGACCTACACCAAGTGCTACAACAATTATAAGAGTCATAATAACTTTTACCCACGATCTTACACTTCTATATATTCTTTTATTGGTGAAAATTTAGATCAATTAAAAGTTCAAATTCAAATCAGTACGCTTTATATTACAATTGTCCAAATATCATAGTATGTAATTCAAAAGTTTTATAGCAGATTTAGTAATTGATGTTTGTAAGGGTTGAAAAAAAATATTTAGCCCTACATCTACAAATAAACTGAAGTGGACACCACATAACTTGCTTGTACATCTATAAAATTATATTAATTTTTTGCTGCACTTCATTTAAACTTGAGTTATGTGAAAAACAAAAAAAAACGATAGTAATTTAAAAGAAAGGTGCATTTTTGAGTTATGCGAGATCATGCATAGGGAGCTTGTCACAATAGATATTTCCGTTGAAATCTGAAAACCGAAACTTTTCGCGATTACAATACTTCCTGTACTTCGGCCAAATAAATAAAAAATAACAGTGTTTAAATATTACTAAAATACTTAAATCTTGTCACCTTTAAAAAATTTGCTAAAAACAGGTTATTGTGGGGTATTTTGCATTTAAAATACGTTGTATTTTAAAATAATACCAATAATTAATGATATATGTTTACCTATTTATAGCAGGTTTTTCAAAATCAGAAAGGGTTTATACATATATAAAAGCCCTGGTTAAAAAAATATCAGACCTGTCCATCATCTCATTCTGGCTACGGTCCTGAAATGAAATTTTTAAGCATGAGAATCTCGAGAACTAGGTACGAGGTCGATTAACTGAGACAAAATTTAAAAATTTAAAGATTTTGTAATTGTTTGTATTCTTAAATTAAACAATGTAATTGTTCCTTTAAAGAACTCGTCAGTGAGAATTATTCTCGAAGCAGTATATAATATAAAGTTTAGAGCAAAAATCGTTATATAATAAGATTAAATGCAATAAACTAAATATGGTACTGTACGGAATACAAAACTCGGTAAATGTTGAGTAACGACGCGTTTCGATCTTTCGATCATCATAACTGGCCAGTTTGAGGGAACAATTACATTATTTAATTAAATTGTGACAATGAACTTCAGATATTCAGATATTTTCAAGTTTGTGTTCTTCTTTAACCTTATAGTAATAAAATTTCTCAGTGGCTTGGGTCGCTGTAAAAACAGCCTGACTGACGAAAATAAATAAATAAAGAAATAGTGAAAATGTAACATTCTGGGGTAAAAATAGGCAAATAGAGAACAAAATACAGTAATGTTTATTTAAGTAAATATTTTTGTACTTACCTTATTTTATTCAATTGTACATCGACGGTTAAAGAATTTCAATAAAGAAATATTCTGGAATTTATTTTAGAATGGAAATGAATTTGAAAATAAACATGTTATTTATATCTGAAAATTAATTAAAGTGCGTGCGTCTTTTGTTTGTAGGAGCAAATGAAAATCGCGTTATCATTCATCTGTTTATTAACAAATAATTATACATATATACATAAGTCTCGCTTACACCGTAATTCGTTATACATTATTAAATAAATATTCATTTTTTTGATTTTATTTATTTATTGCGTTATGCTACAAAACAAAAGCCCATTTCAGCAGTCTTACATACAAATAGAGATACTCGTACAGACGCGTCTCGTCATTCCCGCAATAGGCGCGAACACCAGTGACTCAAATGTTCAAAGTTGGTGGAGGTACCAAGACGCCATGAGACGCCATTTCCCATCACTGGAGTCCTTACTTCTAACATAAATACTAGCCTACTATGTATATAGATATAGTACGTATAACTTAATATTTGCCAAAAAATTCTATAATCTCTCGTTTTACAATATTCACTAAATAAACTATAATATATTCAAATTAAAGTTATTACTTAATACAGGGTATGCCAGTTTGTTTGGTACTTGACTTTTAACTGGTGTGGATGAGAAAAGTGTTTCATTATTAAATGATAATAGCTTGTTATACAAATTATCTTTAAGCGACCACTACAGAAAATTGTTCATTTCCATTATTTCACCATCTGTCAAAAGGAACAATTGCCCACGACTTATAATTAGGCGAAGGAAATAAATATTTCTTGACCAAAACCAATCATATTTAAGCAAAGATATTTTCATTTTGTTCAAAGTCAATAAACAAGCTATAAGCTTTATTGTTGCTAGGATTATCACTATTGACGTTTGATAACCGCTTGTTTGTTTGAAAATAATAAATAAGTGTTAAATACATTAGTTTTTTATGTGGTCGCCTAAAAAATATAGTGTGCAATTTGTCAATAAAGCTCATATCCATTCTCATAAAATTGCGACGCTCGTGCTGCAAAAATTATATTCGTTTGGGTATGAATACATTTCTGCACTCTATACACAATATAGGTACTAATTTAGGAAAAAAAGTGAAGGAATATTTGAGATTGGTTGTAAATTTAAAGGTTAAAATTTGTGAAAGATATTTTTGAGAAAAATATACTAAGAAATATTTTAATTTATGGTGAAAATTTAAAAATTAATTATTATTATATGTAAATAAAATAAAGTAAATAAAAACCGCTAAAAAATATCTATCTATTTTTCTGTTAGTAATGTATGTGTCTTTTTAAAACTTATTATAAACGTTTATGTATATGTGTGTACATATAGCCAATATACATACATAAATAAATACAAAAGAAAATAATTTACTACTTGTAAAGCACAGATTCATATAACGAGAGATTATGTTAAGTTTCGATATTTCCAAAAATCTTTGTACTGCTGGGAAAAAACTCAAAAATATAATAATGAAATCGTAGGTTCATTAATTGAATATGTGATTTTTAAAGCTTCATTTTCAATAAATAAATATATAAGTAGCTCACAAAAATAATAAGCAACAGAGAATGTACATATCTTAACATCCTCAAAAGTTACTAGGGTTGGTTCTTAAATTACGTAACGCTTCAAGAAGTGAGAGGTCCAAAGTAGCGATATGCAAATAGGGGGGGGAGGTTTTAGATTGGTTGCTGTAGGTAAGGTTAATGTATGTATTACGAGCAAAATATGTGGATACTTTGGATTGATTTGTACAAAATTGGAAGGAGACAAGTACTGTATTACCAGTGAGTATAAAGTAAATAGCTTTATACTCACTGGTATTACGTAATATTTAGGGTGGGGAGTAAGGTTGTGAAAAATGTTTTATAAGATCGATTTGATCGGAATGTCGATCAATCGATCGAAATGATTCCAGTAAATAATATCGATTTGATCAATCAACAAGGATCGATTAAATCAGTGAACTGAAGGGGGTATAATTTAGCTTTACGTAATTTAAGGACGACTTACATGGTATGTGGTATGGGAGCAGGGAAGGGGGTTCCCAGCAGTAGTTGGTAGTGGCGAGTTAGCCCCACCGCAGCGGCTGGCCCTGGGGCCGCATCATGGCGCGCGTCTCGATGTCCAGGTCCTGCAGCATCTTCTGGTTCTGCTCGCGGATGCTGGGCGCGTTGCGGGCCAGCGTGCTGAACGGGTGCCACCGCGACAGCAGCGTGAACGCCCGCTTCGTGCCCGGCGAATACACCACCTGTCCGTCCTCCGCACTGTCTCTCTCCAACGGGTTGTCTGTCAACAAGGAAAACACTTCATTGGATGTTACATGTGACCTACAGTTATATTGGGTTCCGTGGTCTAGTCACAGAATAGTTACATACATAGAAGCGACACTCCGTGTCCCTACCTTTCATCTTACCCTAGTCAGTTCTATGACCTTGGAGCATTGTGTGAATCTTTAAAATTGTACTTCAGTGGATGTTTCATGTGATCTACAGTTATTGGGCTCCACGGTCTAGTCACAGAATAGTTATAGTTTGACAAGAGATCTCGAGTTGACGTTTAAATTATTTTATGGTTGTGGTATCTATTCAAAGTTTTTCCCTGAGTGAAAGAATTGAAAGAAATATGACCTTTATGCGTTCTGCTATAGGGTATAGAATTGTACGAAATCCATTAGAATACACTGTTTGTTCCAGATACCCAGCTAAGCACTGGATTTGGAAATCCCAAAGTAACATTAGCATATCTTACTTAATATAGATGGATTACTGTACAACTTGGAAATAACTAGACAGGGATGTATTTAAAATTTTAATACCATGTTTTATGAAAAATACTCTAATAATTGTCACAAGTTGTAGTAACGTTGATGTACTCTTGGTAATAAGAACATTAAATTGTAGCAGTTTCGCTTTTATGCAAAAATTGTTTGCAATTCCACGAAGATAATTATTATTGCTAAGAAATTAACGGTATTAAAATTTTAAATACATCCCTGTCTAGTTATTTCCATGTCGTACAGTAATCCATCTATATTAAGTTAGGCATGCTAATATTACTTTGGGATTTCCAAATCCAGTGCTTAGCTGGGTACCTGGAACAACACTTTGAATAGATACCACAACCATAAAACAATTTAAACGTCAACTTGAGATCTCTTGTCGTACTATACATACAATAGTGACACTCCGTGTCGGTACCTTTCATGTTCCCCTAGTCAGTTCTATGACTTTGGAGCATTCTGTAGACTGCAGACCTTTAAATTTGTTGACTTCCCCTATCTCTCCCTAAGATGTGACGAAACTTTCCGATTTTAAACAATGAGCCCTTTAAATTTGTTGACTTTCTCCATCTCTCTCTAATTTTCGTTTCTCTGTCTTACTGTCGCTTCTGTGTAAACCTATTCTGTGTTCTAGTACTTTAGTTCTAGTAATTTAATGACCCGCTTAAGTTTTGAAAACCTGTCTTTAATATAAAGCCAAAGGGATTGATGAGATCATCTTGTCGGGAGAAATCGTGTAATTTCCCAAGTAAAAGAAGGTCAAAACTGATAACTACTAACACACAATGAAGCACAAATTGGCCACACCAAAATCATTTTCATAAATAACATGACTAACATATTCAATTATAAAATTTTAAATTGCCATACGGGCACGTGCCCAGACTGAGTAGGAAATAAAATACAACATATCATTTGAAGAAGTTGATATTATAATGATATGCTTAAAAAACTATGTAATAGCAAAATTATTTTAAAAAGTTCTCTCTCCAATGGGTTATCTGCAAACAACCAACATACTTCATGAAATGTTTCATGTGATACAGTTATGGGGTCCATGGTGTAGTATGCTAGTTGTAGTGAATTGAATGATCCGTTGGGTTGTCTCTCTCCAACAGGTTGTCTGCAAACAACCGAAATACTTGGCTAAGTGTTTGATGTGACCTACAGTTATTGGGGTCCATGGTCTAGTACTCTAGTTCTAGTGAATTGACTGACCCGCTGGATTTTTAAAAACCTGCCTTTAATATAAAGTCAAACGGATTTATGACACTATCTTGTCGGATGAAATCGTGTAATTCTTTGTTTTATTTTAAATCAACGCAGATATATTTAGTCCGAAAAATAAAAATATTGGAGAAAAAAAGTTCTAGGGCGTAAATTTGAAATTTAGGTTTACAATTTTCTCATTTTTCACCAATCAAGAAAATATTTATTTCTGTAACTTTTCCAGTAAAATCGAATATGTGTGATTTTTATCTTTACTTATAATTAAATTTTTGAAAAACACTCTTTCAGATGCCAGTTTGACAGCATCAAACGAATTGAGATAGTGCCGTTTAAAAATTTGGAATCAGCGCAGCGAAATCTGTCAATATGCGTTAATTTCTAAAACCAAACTTTATGAAAAATATTTCAATTGTATAAACTCGATTTTACGTTTAAAACTTAAAAATTTAAAAGTTTTAGTTTTCAACTGTGATTAGACATAAGTTGGGAACAAATAGAAAATATGAATTTTTAATTTCTTACCAGCCATCACTAAACAGACAATGATTCTTTACCAGACAATAATTTTGATCGAAAAGCAACAGATTTTTTAAATGGAATATACCTATATTAAATTTTATTATTATACTTCGAGAATTAAATATACAGTTTTTCAGAATATATTCTTATTTATTGTCTTTTATTTCATGTCCCATTTTTAATTAAAAATTTGTTGAAACCGTTTTCTCTTAACGTTCTACAAAAAATAATGAGATAGGAATTCTTTTACATGCATTCTTGCTACAGAAAAATTAGCCAAATATTTTGTTACCAACAGCGCAAATTATTTAAATTAAAATAATTGCACCAAACAGAGAAGCTTTTTGTTATATATATATCTGTAAAATTTAAAATGTAACCATGGCAATGCTATTATAGTTTTATCAATTTTTTTCACTAAAAAATCATAACAGCTTATATCTACATCGTTCATTGTTTTTTAGATTATTAAACAATATTGTAGACGCTTTGAAAAGAAAGATCAAAAATGTATATCTTCTTAGATACAACTTTATTGTACAAATATGTACACTACATCTTGTATTCTGTTATGTCTTTATATAAGCAAACATGATTATATTCGTATTTGTATTTACTGAAACAAATAAATTGTTTATTTATTTCTATAAATATTCAAACAATGCAGATTTATGGTGTATTCTCCACGCCAGTTAAAATACCTGCAATACACATACACAATACACATTCAGCAATGGCTCATAATAATCTCTGATTTATGTATTTGTTTATATTTTATTGTATGATATTTAACTTTTTGTTGTTAATTATTATAAAATAATGGATACATTTATTTTGAAATCGTATTTACATACATGAATGATTTTATTAATATTTATATGTATTTATATTTCAAAAATCAAAATATTATTTTAAATTTTAAAAGCGTATTATAAGTAATTCAAATAGCAAAAATATATAAAAACAGATATTTTATCTTTTGTCGTGCTTTGACATTTTTATCCCAGCTTTTTGGAAAGCAACCAGCATAATCTGTGCGCTGTGCTGGTTTCGACAGGTTAGTGAACTTTATACAGCGTTTCAATTTGTATTCAAATTTGAGGATTCTACTGATTCTGTTTTACACAGATTTAATAATTAATACTTGTAAGCTGTACGCTCCAATAAAAAACAAGTAAATTAAGATTGTATATATGCGTACGCTGTACAAGAAGATATAAAATAATAATAGTAACATAGATACGTAATAATTTATTAGGGCAATTATTAATAATAATGTTTTATTAGCTATCAGTTGGTAAAGTATAAAATTAAATATTTAATATCCAATATTATGTTATTTTTTAAAATATATATCGTGTTACCTTATATTTAATTTATTTAAAAGGTATCTAATGATACCAAAATTAAAAAAAAAAAACATTATCATTTATCTACCTACGTATAAAATGTATTTAAGACATGAAAATTTCAAATTTGCTTCTGGCAAATTTTAACATAATGAAATGAACAGTAACGTAATTATTAACAATAGGGTATTCCATATTTTTTTAATTTTTATATATTAATTTTCATAAATAATATAAAGAGACAAAGGCAGCCAAGAATTTATAAGAAATAATATCCCAAAACCTCCTGATTTTATCAATACACTTTCTTGCACGAAAAAATGAATGCTTTAAAATAAAAGTTTATTTAATCAGAATCAGAGAGATCTTGTGGTATTTGTTGAAGTAAAGACAACGCAAAATGAAATAATTTAATTTTTATTATTTTGAAATATTTATAAACAATAACAATTATTTATTTAGTTCGCTGCGAAGATTTATCGGTGTAACGGAATTTTATCAGTAATATTACTTTCATTCAGGGCATGTAACCGAAAAAAATACTGGTTAACGGTTAACCCTTATAGAGAACGTTATAATAATAACGGTTTTAGTTCGAAAACCGGTTTTTGAAAATTGGAAACCGGTTTAAACTGGTTAATATATCGGTTAAAAAAATAATTAAAATGAATTAAAACAAATTAATTATAAAAATTTGATTAAAAAAATAGAGAATAATTAATTAAAAAATTAAAAAAAAAAAAAAAAATTTCCTCGCTAAATAATATTAAAATAAAGGTTAATGTTCGCTAAAACCGGTTTTTTTTTTTTGATTAACGGTTACCGGTATTTCCGACCTGAAAAATATCGGTTAAAATTACGGTTAAAGTTCGCAATTTTTGTTCAAAATATCGGTTACTGGTTTTTATTAACCGGTTTTTTTAACCGGTTACATGCCCTGCATACTTCTGACAACTTTTTGCCAAAAACAAAAGCTGATTGACATGGTAATTATTTGTCATTTTTTATTTACATTTAATACCAAATACGACGTACTTCTGACAACTTTTCTCCAGAAACAAAAGCCTGTTGACATGATTTTTGACATTTTTGCACGCCAAACATAGTCGAGTACTTACATTTGATACCAACTTACTTTTGAAATATATTAGCTGAAAACAAAAGACATTCGACAAGGAATTTTTTTGTCATTTCTACACGTCAGCCCTCATCAAATAATCCTTTCATTTGATACCAAACACGACTTACTTCTAAAATATTTTAGCAGAAAACAAAAGATAATCGACATGGAACATTTTGAAGAATACAACAGGCGTGATCTTGAGTAATAGTACACTTAAGTTGTGTACTTTTAAAGTGCTATTAGTTTGTGTCTTATATTAACTTTTATTATTCCTTTTACATCTGTGACTGTATTATTTACGAGATTATAAAAGTATATTATCCTATTATTTCGGCCCTCTACGTTACGGGAAAAATACTGATATTCGATTTTGTCATTTGTTTAAGCCTGTCCAACTGTGTCATGTTTGACACTCTTTTCCATTTAAAATTTTTGAGGTGCAGTCCACCCCCATTTTCGGGTTGAAGTTATGTCATTGGAACTAATCCATTCAGGTGTTCCCCCTTTATACTAAAAATGACGTGTTCGAGCGTTTTTTGCAAAATTGATGTTAAGTGGCCAAAAATTGGGCTGATAATTTTCATTGAGCCACCCTGTATATAGAAGGTGGAAATAATAATATAAGAAACAGTTAATAAACAAATAATTAGGACAAATTAACTTTATCTAAACAAAAGGATGTCTGTAAAACAATTGATAGTTATTAATTGGACCACGAACCTTGGCCTACAACGGAAATGATGACCGGAAGTACTTATATTTGGAAATTTTGTTTTGATAATTGTTATCTATATTCGCAAATATATTCCAAACCATATCCAAATAAAAATTAATATCTTTTCTCATCTCCAAGTAATTTACAATCATAGTTAATCATGAAAACTAACAATATTTAGATTTGCACCTTAAAATTTTGATTTTACAGTCGAAAAAATCCAAAATGAACAATTTTCCGGTCAAAAATTTTGGTTTTTTAAAATAGTCCAAATTTATAGTAGCCGATGAGCTGATTCTAAATTTTCAAACCGAATTTAATTATCTCTTCCCATTCCTGAGATATTAGGCTTCAAAGTTGCACCTCAAAAAAGTGTGTTTTTTGACTATATCTCTAAAATGGGTAGAGATACAGTCTCAACGATTATACCAGTCGATTCTACGCACAAAGTTACATAAAGAAATGTTTTCTTCGCATATATGTTCTTTGGAACGATTTGGTGTAAAATGAGAAAAAAGAAAAAAACCGGAATTTCAGTTTTTCGCTGGAGAACTTTTTGGGTCCAAATCATTTCATTTTTCAGACTTAAGTAAATACAGATGCGCTGATTTCAAATTTTCAAACCGATTTCAATTATCTCTTACCGTTCTCGAGATATTTGGAACTGAATAAAATCGTTTTTCAGGAATATCCCTGAAATGGGTCAAAATACGATCTCGACGACTTCACCAATCGATTCTACGGGCAAAATTACATAAGTGTACCAATTTTCAGATTAATATTCCAATGGATATAATTTTTAGAGCGAAAAAACGAAAATCGCGAAAATCGAAAAATCGCCTGATGAACCCCTTGCGATTTTTTTCGATTTTTGACGATTTTCGTTTTTCCTCTATAAAATTTGTATCCATTGGAATAAAAATCTGAAAATTGGTACAAAAATGTAATTTTGCCCGTAGAATCGATTGGTGAGGTCGCCAAAGACGTATCTGAACCCATTTCAGAATTATTCCTGAAAAACTGATTTTTTCAGGTCTAACTTTGAACACAAATATCTCGAGAACGGTAAAAGATAATTGAAATCGGTTTGAAAATTTGGAATCAGCGCATCTGTATTTACTTAAGTCCAGAATATAAAAAATTTTGGTGACAAAAAGTTTCTCAGCGAAAAATTGAAATTCAGGTATTTTTCGTTTTTCTCATTTTTCACCAAATCGTTCCAAAGATCGTATATGCGGAGAAAACATTTCTTTGTGTAATTTTGCGCGTAGAATCGACTGGTGTAATCGTTGATACTGTACCTCTACCCATTTTAGAGATATGTTCAAAAAACACACTTTTTTGAGGTGCAACTTTGAGGCCAAATATCTCAGGAATGGGAAGAGACAATTAAATTCGGTTTGAAAATTTGAAATCAGCGCATCGGCGACTATCAATTTGGTTTTTTCAAAAAAATCAATAAATTTTACCTAAAAATGGGTTTATTTGGGTTATTTTACACCCTGGAATGGGTTTAAAGTGCTTAACAATAATTTAGGTGTTCATAATTAAAAAAATTAGTTTAACACGATTATGTGTTGCATTTTATACCCAAAAATGAGTTGAAAAGTGTCTAAACATATTGTATAGTACATTTGGAAATTTGTCACACCTTAAAATGGGTAAAAAGGAACCCAAACCTGACCTAAAATTGGGTTTAAAGGGTGTCAACAATCAAAAACCAAAATTTTGGACTCATACATGGGTATTTTTGGAATATTTCAGCTGTATATGAAAAATTTTACAGTAAAAACCTAAAAATTGTAACTTTTTATATTCAACTGTAATTAGAAATTACTAAAAGTTAGTTACAAACAGGGAATGTAACCGAAATAAATACTGGTTAACGGTTAACCCTTATAGAGAACGTTATAATAATAAAGGTTTTAGTTCGAAAACCGGTTTTTAAAAATTGGAAACCGGTTTAAACCGGTTAATATATCGGTTAAAAAAATTATTAACATTAATTAAAAAAAAGTAATTATAAATATTTGATTAAAAAAAATTATAGAATAAATAATTTAAAAAAAATAATAAAAAATTACCAACTGAGAAAATATAACAATTAAAAAAAACAATTTAATTAATAAATATTCACAAAAATTCCCATAATTTATTCAGAAAAACGCAGGTCACTTTTCAATTTTAAACTTGCCTGTGTTGACAAAGGCCGTATTTATTTGAACTTTTTAAGTAACCTTAACGGCCAAAGAGACCTACATTTATGACTCTCCAATAAAATGTTAATTGTAAAAACTGTCATGACTCATGTTCAAATACAAATAGAAAACACAGATATAAAAAAAAATATTTTTTTTTCTCGCTAAATGATATTAAAATAAAGGTTAATGTTCGCTAAAACCGGTTTATTTTTTTTTGGTTAACGGTTACCGGTATTTTCGGCCTGAAAAATATCGGTTAAAATTACGGTTAAAGTTCGCTATTTTCGTTAAAAATATCGGTTATCGGTTTTTATTAACCGGTTTTTTTAACCGGTTACATGCCCTGCTTCCATTGGTTGAATTTTCAAGTGTTCAGCATCATGATTGGTTAAAAACTAATGGTTATTAATCTGTTATACCTGTAAGTACAAACTAAAAGAATATAATTAACATTGCAGGTATATAAAAAAAATGCATAAAATACTTTTGAAGAATTTGATTAAATTAGAATCTGCTGACAATTAATTTTTGAAAGCTTTATTAGTGATTCATCAGGAGATTGCGCTTTCTAACGAACTTTAATTGATGTGATAGGATAGGACTTGAGCTTAATTACTAAGACGTTCACATCCTTTATAAGATCCCTAAAAGCATAAAGAAACTGCTAAAAAAATGGGAAAATCTTATCGGTCAGTGACTTTAAGTATTGGACTTCGTTCCTATTTCAATTATTGGCTGTTTCTTTTAGGAATGCTGTGGAAATCTTAAGGAATATTTAAGGAAATTCGAGTAAAGTTCTTCAAAGAGAATTTACAACTTTAAATGTTTACAATAAAGACTTACATGTAGTTAGTATTACAGTCTGAAAGTAGTAGACATGTTGAACTTTACTTTAATAATTATCTAGAGTTCATATCATTATATTACATTCCTAAAAGTTTTTCCGTACTGTTTCATATTTCAAATAATTTGTAAGTTATATGACATTACGTTATTCATATGAAAAGTTAGTTTAAATTAGAGTAATTTAAAGGGAAATGCGTCATAAGATTCTATCATTACTTAAATAGGAGTAGAATGGTTATTAGGAATCAGGGTAAATATTAGAAAATAGAGCAAGATTATAGAATAATAGATTAAGGAATTCAATAAACTGAAGCAAATTACTGCAGCAATTATTATTGCATTTAGATAATATTTCGAGGTAAATAAAATGTATGTTTTAATAAAATAACAGCGTCTTTTATGGAGGGCCCGCAATTACATTAAATATTAAAACAGACATTTTTTATTTTAGTGTATTCAAAAATTTAATTTAAAGTAGTCTGTGCATAACTACGGTGCTGTATTTAATAAATCTCGTACTGCAGACGTGCTGTTGCGTCAATTAAGATTATATTTGATGTAGAATTTAATTTTGAAAAACTTTGTACTGTTGTAGTTTTGCTCTAAATCTATCAAAAGAGAGAGCAATTTTTGAAATCTCATGTTAAAGTTCTATGTTCCATGTTTTGTTGCTTACACTGTATACAGGTGCCCGTTTTAACAGGCTAACCAGGCCTCTTAAAAGGAACAGCCTGTATTATTAGAGTTAGTATACCTGGTATAGAGTGCTGAAGTAGCGTAAACCTCTGCACCCTGTATAAGTCGTCGTTGTCAGGGGAAGAATCCGTATAGCTGGGCACCCCCCAGCCGGTGAGGGGTTGCGCGTCCGCTGTGGACGTCGTCGCCTGCAGCTGAAGGCATCCTAGTGCTAGGATGTACCACCACATTGTTCCCAATTCTGCAACAAACAACAACAAATCTTACTTCATGTTGAAATATTGGACTTGTTGCACTGATTTTGAAATATCCACAGCCAATCATGACTATAATCATGACAGTTAAATTCAATTTTTGTTTTATCTGTTGATGAATTAACTATTCTGTCAAAATAAACAAGTTATTTTAGTAAAAACTGATAATTCATATAATTAATAGTTATTTATGGTACAAGTGTGTTATATACAGATAAGTCACGTGGGAAAAGTTTAGCTCAGGTCGTTAGGCCGAGTTTGGTATTTTTTCAAGTGACTTAGGTAATTAACACACGTGTGCCATACAACATTTTATCCAACACATTTTAATCATTGATATAAAATACATATAAGATTTTTGACAGATGGAATTTCGAAATGACATTTAGGAACAAAATAGTGTAGAGAAGGTTTTATAACGTAGTTACTATGATACGAACCAAAAAACAGTGAGCTAATATATTTAGCTCACTAGTGACTTATGACCTACTTTATTTATCTAAAAACAGCATACTTATATCGTTATAATTACACGGTGTTGGATAAAAGTATTTAAATCACGCTTTGCATTTTCATTGAGTTTTTCCAAAACTTCACGCTTATACAAACTATATGATTGGGAACAGTATCAATACAATAACTTAATAACTAATAAATGTGCTGATATTGATTCGTTTAAATATTTGATATATTGTGTCTACAATTTAAACAGGTCGTTGAACTATACTTAATACAAAATTTAAATCCTTTAAATACCCAATACGGAGGTGAATTGATTTCCTCATCGTATGTAGGATTTGAATAATATTTCACGTATGTCAAGTAAAAGCTCTACAGGCTTTTGTCTCGAAACAGGAAATAAAATTACCTCAACTTTCTTCGACATATTCTATCACTCTAGAACAAAGTATGTGCAGATTTACATATTGCAAATTATAGTCTTTTGTCGCGTTATAGAATCGAAGTATCATTAATTGTACAAGTAGAGCTACTTGACTTGATACCAGGCAATTAGAGGGTACTTCATATTACTTGAAGAACAGATCGCATTTCGTACGTTTCAAATTTACCACTAGAACTCTACAATGAAGTGAAGTGGATAAAATACAATCAGTCTTCTAATCGAGTTCTTAGTGACGAGTGAAGGTAGTGTTACTAGTCTAATTGTTTAGAGTATACAAATAGACCTTATAACAGTACGTTTCAGAGTATCTAGATCAGATATAAATAAGGAATGAAAAAAATTCCTGTTGAAAATGATCAAAATTGGATGAATTTGTTTTGATAAGAATTTGGCAGAAAGTGCCCGAGACTTAGTTTTATTATGTTTAAATTCTGAAATTTTAGATCATTTTTAATGCACAAAATATATTTTTCTAATTTTCACATATAAAGTGTCTCTTTTCGAAACTGACTGACATTTTGAAATACCTAATTTTTCTTAACCAGTTAGGAAATAAAAATTGTTCATCACTGAGTGATTCTTTCTTAATTTGAGAAGTATTCCGTTTCCAAATTTTAGTCAATTTTAAAAAGTGACATTTTATATGTAAAAAATCAAAATTAAAAAAAAATGGAATATAAAAAAATATATATGAAACACGTTAGAAAATGCAATTTTGTGTAACTTGTGTGATTTTGGGGGGTCTCGATTCGCTCACTCCGCAAATATCCCACCGTTACACAAAATAAAGTTTCTGAAAATTTTCAACTATACTTTGCACTTTTACCGTAAGTTTGTTTTGATTGGTTAATTAAATAATGAAGGAAATAGTCGGTTAAATATATAAAAGAAATAATGAAAAATTAAGTACCATCTGAAAAACAGCATAAAAGAGTGTGGTATATACAAATTTGATTGTTGATAAGTATAATGGTTCAATATTCAATATGATTATAATCCAGAAAAATTGTTGTATATTTAGTTTCGATTTATATTTGTGACACCTTCTAAATAGGCATATCATTAGGCAATAGAATATTATAAATATACCTCACACTACGTAGGAGTAGTAGTAAGTTATTTTGCGAAAATCTTTGAACTTTGTTGCTTTTATATTCAGATCATTTGTAGTATGGAATGTACACCTGATCGAAAAAGGTTTTGTACGATGATGTCATATTTTTTGACGTCTCTACACCTTGTTACAGAATTTAAAGATTCTTTTGAATAAATATACAATAGCTACACTTTTAAAATAAATAGTCAAAAAGATTTACTCTTCCGACTATATATATAACGATACAACAAAAATTCAACAAAGCAAATAAAATTTCTTTGAATCTTTAGTTAAGTGCCTTAGAGGTCTTATGGAAAATAATCGCAAAAAATATCTCACCGAATAATAAGCACAAAATTTTAGTTTATTAACAACGTTTCTTTTGATGACTTGTCCAAAACTGAAAAATATTTTTGCATCTACTTTTAAAGAACCATTTTAATAACTGTTTGTTAACCTTGTGCCTCTAATATTTAAACCGTTTCAAGTTAAGTTGAAATACATTATTAGAATACTTTCATCTAGCTTAAAAAATCAGGAAACATCCTGAATATACATAGTATACTAGAGATAGTTGACATCCGAACACCAAAAAATAATAGGAAGAAACGAATGAAATTTAGCATAGAGGTTGCTTATTATAAGAAGAATAAATGATTAAAATTTGGAATCATTTATAACTTTCTTTTAGCATATAAGCAGGGTTAAACTTAATTATTGAACATAATCATTCATTCGATATTTCTTGAATATGATTCAAATTCAGTTAAAATTTGAATCAATATCAAGTTAACATGCCTCGTCGAAGACAGTAACGTCCATTTGAGCAAGTGAGTGAATTTGAAAGGAGTCGTATATATCGTGGGTATGCGCGAAAGTGGATTATCACTAGGTAATATAGCGGTTCGTCTAACTCGCAGTATAAGCACGATTTCGAACAGTGGGTACAGACAGGTGCAGAGAGACGCCAAGCAGGATCTGAAGCCAGTTGGAGGACATCGGCGAGAGAGGACCCTCATTTTATTCGGGTAACGTTAAAAGACCGTTCTCAAAGTGCACCAAGTGTAGCACGGTATTGGTTGACAGTGGCAAGATACCCCCTATCTGTATAAAGCAGGGTTTCTTAAACTTTTTGCAGTCACGGACCACTTTCACAATATAAATAATTTCACGGACCCCTATCAAAGAATATCTTAATAATAAGTAAAGAAAACAAGCTAATTTATATTGAAAAATCACTTTTATTAGTTGGTAGTAATAATGGCACTACTCTTATTCCTAATCTAAAGCTAATGAGAAGGATGTAGCTGTTTGGCCTCGATAATAACGTTAAATTGTGAAGTTGTCTTCGACAAAGCAAGGCGCATGTCATCTGCGACGTTCAAGCGATTTCGACTTTTTGTTTTTATCGACACCAAAACCGAGAACCCGGCCTCACAAAGATACGTTGTAGCAAATGGTATCAGAACGGACATAGCTCGCTTGACAAGAAAAGGGTAAGCTTTACTCAAAGAACACCAAAACTCGCCAAGACCTTTTGCTTGAAATTCAGCCTTCAAAATTGCTTTAGACCTCAAGTCAATTAATTCATCTTTGATAAGATCTTCATCGCTGATGCTCTCAATTTCAATTAAAAATGGACTTCGCACCCATATTTCTTTGACAAGTTGTTCGGAGCTAAAATAACCTTCAAAAGACGTCTGTAATGTTTCCAGATGTTTAGAAATTTCGTTTTGAATTTTTGATGTAATTTTCATCATGTTCCCGTCACCACCAACTAACTCTTAACTCACTAACTCTTCCAACATCGGAAAATTTGCGAAGTTATCTGATTCTATCCTCCTTTTCCAAAGAGGCAGTTTACATAAAAAACTGCTAAGAAACCCTGCCCAGTTTAGTCTTTGTTCAATTAACTCATGTTTTGTGACTGTTTTTTAACTGACCTACTGCGGACCCCTGGTACACATGCTACGGACCCCCTAGGGGTCCATGGACCCCACTTTAAGAAACCCTGGTATAAAGTATTCCTCATTTAGCAGAATTTGGGTAGCATGTGAGCCGTGCATTATTACGACTTCCACGGACCGCGCGGCATAAAACATTGCGACTGAGTTGGTGCAGAGAAAGGCGGGAATGGAACAATGAGTGGAATGAAATTGTCTTTTCTGACGAATCGAGATTTTGTTTATACTGAAATGACACTCGAGTATTTGTGCGACGACGCCGGGGTGAAAGAAGGAATGTGGCCTGCATTCGTACGCGACGTACAGCGCCTCCACTAGGAATTATGGAGTGGGGAGCATTTCTTACAACTACAAATCTTGTCTAATTTGTATTCCCGGCATTTGAAACAATCAGCTATACATTGACGAGATCCTAATACCGGAAGTTGCTCCACATATTCAACTCCATTTAACAGTTATATTTCAGCAGGATAACGATAGGCCCCAGGTTGTGAGAAGAGTATAAACTTTCTTTGATCAGCACAGAATACCAGTGCTTCCATCAGAGAAAACCTGTGAGATGCCTTAGGAAGGACAGTGCGATGTATATAGACGCCAATAGAAAAATTAGAAGAACTACGGACTGTAGTGGAACGAGCATGAAACGAAATACCGAAAATGGTATTCGCAACTTTATTGAATCCATTCCTCGACCAGTAGAAGCGGTGAAAAGAGCGCGGGGAGGCCACAGTTTTTCTTGATTTTTTTATTTCCTGTTCATTTTATTTATGTGAAATTTTAATCATATACTCAATCTAATAATAAGCAATCTATATGTTAAATTTCCTCCTTTTATTCTTATTATTTTTTGGTGTTCGGGTTTCAACGACCGCTAGTATATTACAAGACAAAAAGCAGTACGTCTTTAACAGAACTTTTTTCGTCAGTCCTATAAAACTTTGTAAAATAAAATCGGTTTATGTAATGAGTTTCAAATATCTTTACATATAACTATAAGTAAGTATTTGTATTAATTTATATGCGAATATATGAATTAATTATCAAATAACTTGAATGGTTAGTCCAGGGGCCCCCACCAATTTAACAATTTTGTCAACAATTTACATTACTGGAAAATAAAAAAGACCCAACCTGGGAAAAAACAAAATTTATATACTTGTAACTTTACTAACGTACAACGAAATGAGTATATTTTTAATAGAAGAAAATAATTTTTGGAAAGCATCGTGAGAATCTATCTTGTGTTCGTGATAATAAATTGCTCCGCAGAAAAATCATTCTCAAAATTAATAATAGTAAAAAATAGGCTGAGAACTGTTATGATCGAACAACGCCTAAAACATCTAATACTTCTGAGCATGAACAATGATATTTTGAGAATATTTTCATATGAAGATATTATAGAATATTTAAAAACGAAGAAAGCAAGAAAAGTGCCAAAACTAAATTTTATTTGTATCAATACAGAATTGGTTTTATTCAACTGGATAATAGGAAACAACTATAGTAGTAGAAGCAGCCACTTAATAACATCCATTAATACAGGAAGGTTTCGAGTGTAAGTCAGTCTTCATCTGAGTGATAAATGGTATAAAAATTATTCAAGATCATAAAATAGAGATTTTCAATTTTTATTCCATGTTGAAAAAAAAGACCCCACCAAACATAATTCCGGCCCTGGTTAGCGCCCTAATGCTGGTGAAATCTTTGATAATTTATTTATTTATTAACATTTATAATTCCAGCAGCAATTTGAAAGAATTTGGCATCAATATAATTCTTTGTAGGCGACAATTTTGTGTTCGCTGAAGCGATGAATATTTAATTGCCGGTACCGGAAATCGCTCGGTTTGAGCTTTCAGCCTGCGAACCTTTCACTTACATTATTTACTTGCACTTACATTTGCATTAATTATTCAGCGGATATTACAATTATGGGCTCATTTTTCATTTTGCGAGAATTATCGCTTGTTGGAAATTCACTAAATTTACTTACCACCCACAATTAATTTCCTTACGTCTTGTAGCTAGTCTAGGACACTACTGGTCACATCGCCATGTCGAGAAAGCTTATATACCCTCGTAAGGTAGTCTTTGTTGACCACAAAACAGAAATCAATGTCGTTATAGTCAATATTATCAAGTATTTGAGCGCAAAAAGTCAAGGGATGATTAATAACACGCAAGATTTAATTAAGACATACTTCGGCAAGCTTAAGTGATACTAAAGCAGCCTAATATCGTACATTTTCATTAGTGAGTGGTGAAACCTCAGAAGTACCGTTTACAAAGGATAAGCATCATAATCTGAATAATTTAGTAGCCGAAAGATGTGGCAATATAACTTTTATTATACTCTACGAATATACTTGTCTTTAGCTTTAACTAGGTACTGCTCTGTTAAGGCGTAAATATACCTACATATGTGTATATTGATCTATTTTATTCTTCTTTCCAATAAATTTCATTATTCATTACCAGATCATAAGATTATACTTTTTTATTTTTTATCTAGCTTTTAATAAATTAATATCTGACCAACATTACAGTAATGTATTTTAAAACATGTAGCAACGTAAGGTTTGTTTCCATGAATTGATCCTCAACATTATCAATTGTAATCATGTGATTCAAATCGTCAAGGGAAAAAGAAGGATTGATGATCATATTATCGGGGGAAATCCCAAGTAAATAAATTTCAAAACACCGTATTTTACACATATATAATAATGGATTAAATATACAAAAAACAAAGTTGTATATTAAATTAACGAAAATATCAACACATAATGAAACACAAATTATCGATACCAAAATCACCTTAATACATGAAACTAATGACATATTCAAGTTTTTTTAAATATATGAAAATATCAGTTACTAAGGTTACACTATTGTTTCTCTTTCATTAAAAATTTTCGTTGGTTAGGCACAGACAGCATATATACGAGGCGTGTTTCCCTTTGCCACTTTGAACTGCTCCAAAACTTACACTTTGAATCAGGATCACTTATTTTTCATTCCATTTGACTAGAACACTTTACCCACTGTACTAAACCAACTGATTCCAAGTAATCCACTTGCCGAGGTAGATTAGTTAGTTCAGTTCAGATTGTCACGTGATTTTTCCCACTTTGGGTGGGATTCTATAACTGAGTCCGTTATTGTTTGAGTGCGTTATATAACCGATGAAAATAACATAGGTATATATAGACATCAAATTTTATGGTTATAAAATATTACTTATAAATATATTAAGTTTTAGTCTTTAAAGTAAACAATCTACTGTTCTGTGATATATGCTACAGATAACGGATTCAAATAACGCAATCAAATGTTATTTGAGTGCGTTATGTAGTTACAGAATCGCACCCCTTATGGATTAGAATTACCATCGGAGATGATAAACAAGGTAAAATCATGTATAATTTAACTTATACAATTGTTGAACATTTAAACAAAGGAAAAACACGAGCTAAAGTGATCCATTACCATTATGGCATAAGTGAACTGATCCAACTAATCTATCTGAGCTGAATCAACTGATCTGATCTGATCTAACTGGGAAAAGGAATACCACTACGGTGTGGATCGAAACAAGGAACAACTTAACATTTCAAATAATTGCGGAAACTCTCTCTCTTGATAGATTTAGGACAAAACTACAACAGTACAAACTTGTTGCATCAATTCTGTTCTTACCTGTTGTAGAATTTAATTTTAAATAAGTTTGTACTCTTGTAGTTTAAGCTCTAAATCTACCAGGAGAAAGAGTACCCGTATATTTTTTAAATCCCATGTTAAAGACTTTATATTTCCTTCTGTAATACGTACATACGATAATGAAATAGCGATTAAAAGTGTCATCTATGTACTGCCAAGCGTATATGACAAAAATGTAAATAAAAGTTTAATAATTCTTGCAGCAGACATTGATGACTTCAATATCAACTGCAGAATATAGACTATATTATAGTACTGTAGTAATTATTTCTATTTTATGGATCTGTGCGCTATGATATGAATGGAGAATCCGAATGCTCATCATCTTTGGCGTGATAGCCTAATAATGTATTTGTGTAATTGATTATCCGTCAATCTGAGAAACGGTGGCTGGGCAGATGAAGTGCAGGGATAAAACTGGAGACAAAAGCGGGTGAAATGTCAAGCACTGCCCCCGACGCACGTGCGTCACTGGCGGCCTGACAACTCTAGTGTCCTCCACATCATATGTCACACGCACCCCTACCTAACCCGTGCTGCGGTGGCCCAATGCACCTGTCTTTTGTTCCTCGTTTTCTCGTTAATTGCGAAGTGGACAATGGCAATCGGTCGTTACTTGTTAGCAGCTAAGTTGCCGAATGTGCTAGCCAAAATTCTACTACCGTTAAATATAATGGAAACATAATAATAATTGACTTTTATAACCCACTACGAGTTTTTGCCTTCTCTAACTTCTTTCTTCATTTCATTTTATCTAGCGATTCTTCCTTCCAATCCTTCGCTTTTTAATTCCTTGTACGAAGTAAAGGAAGTATCCACTTTGACTATTCCTAAATACATTTTAACGACGTGATGTCTGTACGTACGTATTTCGCATAACTCAAAAATTTGTATATGAAACTGCTATAATATATAGATGTGCACCTCCCCTTTTTATTACAATCGGCAGTGCCAAAAGGTACTCTGCTCCTAATGTTTTTTTTTTTTTTTTGTCGCATAACTCAAAACGATTAGCCGTAGAATGTTGAAATTCTGTTTATGGAATTGCTATAACATAGTCCATGAACCTCCATTTTTAGTTCCAAATAGCCTTTTCAAAAGGGCAGTTTACTTTAAAATTTTTGAAGGAAACATTTGATTTATTATTAATAAATTGACATTGACAACTGTCAGAATATATTCCTGAAATATGTATGAAATATCTTTCTTTGCAAGTTTTTGAGCGATTGAAATAAGATTGTGTAGTGCAATAAGGTATAGTGATAAATATTTTAATAAAATTTTCAAAAGATGCTCTATTTCGAAGGGGAATTGGAAGATATGAAACGAATAGAACGATTAACTATAGAATGATCTCACTTTCAAGCGAAATAAGTTTAAATAAAGTGCAACAAGAAATATGTACAATGAAGTTACGTAGTGTCTACTTAAGTTGAGTGAGAAATATTATTCAATTTGTCCGAATTTGTAGTATATACATTTTTGGAAAGGCATTTCGAGAACGGCTATATAATAATTATTATAAAATGTAAATTACAATGTATTTATGAATATGTATAACGTTTTATTTGTAAAGTCTTTAAGCTATTTAAATTTAGAATTATAACAATTATTAGTATCCTTCCTTTGTATTTATATTAAATGAATTCATTTATCATTTAAATTATTAAATTTAAAGAGCTTAAGGCTTTAAAACAATAAACGTAAGGGAACATTCACCAATTTCACGTATTATAACAAAGAAAAATATATGAACCATAAGGAAGATAAAAAGTAAAAGTTGAAAATGGGAAATGATGACGTCGGTGGCGTATCCATTTTTCTCCAATAACATGCTTCGAATCATTTCATAATAGCATTTTGTTAAATCAACAAAACTTTATATATTTTGAGATCTGATACTTCATGTTACTTTTATATCAAAATGTAAAATTATTCTGAAAACATTCATATTCATATCAAAAAACTTTCTATAAAAAAAATCATTCATTGATAAATTCTAAAAATATTAGAAGTTGATCTGTTCGTGCTATTTTTGTCTCAAGCAAAATTATAATTAATCATGTAAATTAGTTATTAGAAAAAATATTGTTTGTATTTTGTACTTTTTAAAGTTCGCCTCGATCTTCCACTGGACATTGTAAATATCAAATAATTTTGAACTGAAAGAAATAAATACATATACATATTTAATAAGTACATTATAAAATAAAAAAGATTAACTTTTATTGTTTCTCGTCCATGTAATGCGAATTTAATAAAAAATATATTAAAAAATTGATTATAACCATAATTCAATAAATGCTTTACGCATGCGTGTAATCAATGTATTTGACTTGTATAGGTTGTCAAATATCAGCTCACATCGTCCTCTGTATCATTTAGAAATGCTGATAATGATTTACAAATATTGCTAATTCCACCAAACTAGTAGTTACATTTTGGAGTAAATAATATAATTAAACCTTTTTATGAATTAGGAATTGAGTTAACAACGGGTATAACTTTGGAAATAACTTTATTCGGAGTTAGTGACATACCTTTTATGATTTCGAAAAGGAGTTAAAAACGTGACTAAATATGAAGTTAGTAGGTTGTTCTTTTTAGGAATCTGTGTGTTTATATTTTGAAGAAAGAACATGTGATATCAGCATGACAAAATCGTGGAAGAAGCCAGATAAATTGTCTATTTCACTCACAGTTTATCTGTCTTTTTTCACGATTCTACCACTCTGACGTTACAATGACCTTTTCTCAATTTTTTTATATTTATTTTTTCGTAAACTACGAATAATGACTCGGTTTAAAAAAGATGGGTAGTTTATTTTTGTCTAGTACAGTAATATAAATTTTTATTTTTTATACAGAATCATAAAATAGAAGAAAAAAAATAAATAAAAAAAACAAGATAAATTCGAAATGTATCTCGACTCGTCTCGACAAGGTAATGATTTAGTATATCGAGACAAGACGAAATAGGTGGTTATCTGGCCTCAACTCGTTATTATTACAATACTTTTTTTTTATAAGGTAGTGAGAAAAATGACATTTATAATAAAATGTGATGCATAAACGAATGGTACTTTAAATTCCAATGTAGCTACAAAATGCGAAATCGATGGAGTAGAATTAGTTTCTTTGTAGTAGTATTAGTACAGTTCTCACCCACAAAGCCGTAATGTACAATTATTAGCAACAGAGCAACATTGGCGTTCATTACACCTCATAAATAAATTTATTTACAAATGCTAATCAGATTTTGTATCCGGAAATTTCTCCGCAATTATATCCTCCAGTGCAATTCGTTCCAAAACATTGGGTTTATATGTCCTCCTCCTAAGTTGTTAATTCCATCATACTAAAAACACTGTAATATAATAATATAATAAAAAAAACTTCACTAATATGTTCTTTGCACGTTAAAAGTTAATAATACAGATGTTTATGGTCTTTTTTTTTTATTTTAATAGATGATGCTATAGGTCAAAGAAAGTGAAGAGAGACCCCGCAAAATTACACCAGTTACACAAAATTTAAATTTGTTTTTATTCTGTTCGCATTATGGACAATTTTTTTTATTTGTTTTAGGTAAATCAGCTTTATTCTATAATTTCTCCCCCTGTTCCCTAAGTCAAACTGGGTGAGTGTATTATCAATATTTATAATTATTTACGAAATGCCATTGCTACATATAAAAAACTATTATTTTTCCAACAACTTTTGTAATGATTACCTATCAAATCAAGTATGAAATTTAGTTCAATGAAATAAGCTAAAAATATCGCTGTGTGTGTTACATATTATCAAAACAATTTATCTTATAAATAATATACAAACACTAAATATTGGAATACCTATAAACTATATGGTTTTACATTAACATTTGATAAACATACATTATATATAATTTGAACATGTTCCAAATAAATAAACAATATACATGAATATACTTTACGTATTAAATACTTACCTAAGTACCAAATGAAAAAGCATAGTCAAAGTATTTAATAATATATTGTGCAATAAGTGCAGAAAGTCGCCTATTTTTCACGAGGTGTCAAAATTTCGGGACGAGACGAAGTCAAGTACTAAAATACTCGCGCTTGAGTGGTAAAAAGAAACGCTTTCGTCTCAAGTTTGACAAATAACCATTCTCACACTTTGACCCACGATTGTGGGAAATACGAATTTTCAAGCTTTATATATGAGAAAAGTGCTTCTTCCATTGAAAATTTTATTGTGAATTAAGTGTTGTAATATTTGTATAGCCTTAGATGACAATTTTATAAAAGAAAATGCAGATATAAATACGTAATACATTTGATTGAAAATTAATGGCAATTTCGTGATAAAACAGGAAATGAAAGAATTTTTTATCAGTGTTTAACGCTTTCAATTATGAAAAATTGTGTCCATATCAGCGGTGGTTCCACTCGAACAGATTGATGTAAAGTGCAGACTGGAAGATAGAATGTAGCTGTCACACATCGGCTTTAGGCAACTCGTAGTGGCTCGTTTTGCAATCAACACGTTAATACAATTTTTCCACCAGTTCATTGGATATAAATTGCCTGCTGCTCAAATGAACGATACCTCCCAAAACATTCTCCCTTACCAGCCCTTGTGCCACAAAACAAAAATTAAATACAGAGTGAAATATGTCCATACTAAATTTGTATCTGTTGTAGAAATACATATTATGTATATTATGTATATATCGTTAAGTTCATTCGACTTTTATATCAATTTATTATGACCCTTGAAATTGTGAAGGTTGATATATTCAGTTATACAGGTGATCCACAATTTAAAACAAAAAGAAAAAAAATGCATAGTAATTCAAGCAAATATTTTTTTGTCACTAGTCGTGAATTATTGTTAATATTTTTTTTTTTCAAATCTTCTATAATGAAAGTAATTGTTTACATAACATCTAATACTAATAAATATTGTGTAATTAATACCTACTCCAGTGACTCAAAAAATGTCTACTTCAAGTAAACTACCCTTAACTTTGCGAATTTTTAATTTTTATTTTATTTCATCAGTACATCGTACAGTACATACCTTTTAATTTTTCGTCCTGAATTATGTATTAAAGGGATAATCAAAATATTATAATACGAGGGAATGTTTAAAGCTCTACGCGGAGCTTTAATTTTTCTGATGATTTTTTTGGAGTTTTGGAGTCAATTTTACCTCATTCTTGTACCACAAATGTAGTATTGCTTTTATATTCTTTGAACATTTTGTTTTACACATTTTTTACATAAATTACGGAGATGTTCAATAGGATTCATATCTGGAGACTGTGGAGGCGTTTTTAATGGTTGTCTACAATTGTACAATAATTATTTTCGCAGATTACGTATAGTATGTTTGGAAACATTATCTTGGTAAAAGATTTAAGAATCCCTCAAACTCAATTTTTCAGCACATTTTTCCAAATTCTCTTTTAAAATATCCAAATAACCTACTTTGTCTTCAATAAAAATTAACTTTCCTATCCCTTCTGCACATCCTACTTTGAGACATATGAAAATTGAGAGTTGGTATCAATTTTTCGAAAACGGTATTAGAAATAAAAATTTTGAGTACTGCAGTGAATTCGTCGTTAAAAAAGTGCAAGTAAAAAAATTTTTTGTATTGAAATAAAAAAGTTATAAGTTAAAATTGAAAAATTTTCGTTTTTGTTTGCATTTAGTCATCTATGAATTTGTGGGAAAAACAAAAACATATATAAAATGACCTCTACATGAGGCAACTTTTGTCTAATTTGACCGACTTTGTATCTCTTATTTCGAGATCCCCATGCTTAAACAGTTTCATTCATATTTAATTGTATAAATATACTTGATACAACGGATGGCAGATGGCATATTTTTTTCGTAAAATATTCCAATATGAAAAGAGTAACGTAATAATGTCCTTCGATTGGGATATTTGAGGACAGAGACTTCAGGATTTAATAACTGAAATCATATCAGGTTTTCAGTGACTAAACACTGAAGTATGAGAGTTATCACAAAACACCGAACGCGAGTATTCGCTTTTCAATTTGGGTAGCTGTGCGTTCAGTTCGACCCATTGCTACATTGCAAACTCAAATTTAAAAGTATTAATATGCACAAACGTAAATTCTCTCTAACATTAATGCCACTAATAAAAAAGCATAGGTAATTGATATTTACTTTCTATTATTTAAATGACGCAGTTATAATTATTTAATGAGTACATTATTGTCCTTATAATACTACGCTACAGTGTTATGTGTGTTCAGATTACTATGAGAACTATATCACTAGCACCAGATTAACATAGTTATGTAGTTTACAAACTGACAACTACGTCATACGAGTAGTAAACTATTCAAAGTTGAACTACATTTCGTTCCAAACTATTCATAGTTATTAAAAATACTTCATATAGTAAAAATGAATATGGAGAAGACTCCCGTCATTAAATAAAATATTCTTCTTTATGTATTAACTTTTAAACAAATATTTGAAGTTAGTGCAATGAAAGGTTACCGGTCTACAAAGTTTAGTAAATGGCAAAAGACCGAAAATGAACCCAAGGATAATAAAGTTAATTACTACTTATTCAATTTGTAACTCTACTAATTCTATTCTTTTTGTAAAAATGTCGTGTAAGTATAAAAATAGAAAATAGCCACCTTCTTAACAACAATAATATATACAACAACAATATTAAATAAATTTATTTTGATCGCTGATTTTAAAACTAGGAATTTATAGACAGTATCAGATAGTTTATATAATTTTATATTGTTCTTTATCTTTTAGATTTATGTCTATAAAGTTTTTAAATTCCTTGAATTTATTATTTTCGGATTTTGTTTTGATTCAACAATACGCACGACTCTAGTACTTGGTTTATTAAGTTTATTACTAATTTTATTATCAGAGTTTTGTTTTCAAAAAAAATATAAATGGTTTGATTGTTCAACACCAACTAGTATAGTAAAGTGAAACAACACACAACGTATTTAATTTTTTGAATAGGGTAATGGGGGAGAAATGGGTTACTTTTTGGAAAAAATTATTATTATTCTATAATATTGAATAATATTTTTAAAAAAATTATTACAACATATAATTTTAATAACATAGGCTTAATTATGGGAATAAAGAAAAATTTAAACTATATTCTGAAAACTACAAAAACATATATTATTCGGGTTCAAAAAACTCCTACTCTCCTCCACTATATAGAACGGACCAGGGCTATGAGGAAATGAACTGATTAACAGATTGTTGTAATTTGTCATATGTGGTACACTGTTCGTGTAAAAAACCATCACAAATTACACATTTTATCAAATATTTTTATCGTTTATTTTTTAAATAATTTTCCTTGCATCCCGCATATTTGTTTTCATAATCTTCAGCTTCTTCATTATCATCACCCTGATTAACCATTTAACAGTTCCTCAGAACTCGTGAAATAGCAATTAGATCGTATATACCTTTCTATGTGCTATTTATTTTTATCTTTTTAACAATAAAAATTCTCTGATTCATCTCTCCTCAGCATAAGGTGGTCTATCATTTATGACTGTACAAATACAACCACAATTTTAAGTTACGTTAAGTCTTAAGGTGCATTCAAATAAGCACTTGGTTTTAAAGTTTACAATTATGTTTTAAGTTTAGAAATAGCCTCACAACACATCGTTCACATAATAAGATTTCCATTAGGTGCGCTATTTTGAGAAAATTAAATAAATCAATAATATAGATTACATTGATAATATTATATTATCAAAATACCTTGTTTACATTTAAGGCAGTTGCCAAAATTAATTGTTCTTTGCGATTCATTTCAAATCAATAGTAAAATTAGTGGTTATATTTGAAGTGACAGCTTACAAAGAGAGAAAACTACATGACGCTATTGCATGCTACTTGCTTTGCTATTGGTCCATTCATAAACAATCGTAAACCTAAACATAAAGTTTGGAGTTTGCATACTTTACGTTTAACGCATGCATTACGATGCGCAGTGGGAATGTTTTCATTTTGATACATGGCTTCAAACTTTCCTAATCTTAAACGCAATTGTAAACATTAAAACTAAACACTTATGTGAATGCACCTTTACAGTCTGTAAACTACAAAATTAATATTTCGTATAAGAAACTGCGCTCTAATGTACTTTTTAGACAAAAGTCCATGTCTCCCCAATTAATCTGCATTAACAAATAATATTTCTATTTTGGGTACGGCATTCGAATCCCGCTTGTCGGTTATTTACAGTAGGACACATCAATTTTCCCTCAGGAATTTCATGCCAACTCCAATTTAGCGCCCACCAGTTGATATCAGTGTAAACGCAAATTTACATGACTCATTCCTAAATTTATCATACGAGGAATATTCTCACAAAATTCACAAAATGGTGACACACATTTCACAGAAGTGTAAAGTTACCAAGACAATGATTACGGTTTTAGGAAGCGGCATAATGTAAAACGAAGGGGTAAGAACTATTGATGTTTCATTTGGAACCTGTTGCTTCTTTCAAGAAAATTTATTATTGAATTTTTCATGTCCATTTAATGAACTTATTAACTTACACGTATAAGACTTAGAAATATTTCAGGATTAATGATACTACTACAATAACAAAATATATTTATGACAATATCCATAATTATGTCAAATAATAATTTTCAGAATTTCCATTTAATTAAGTTAATAGGTATACAATATTAATTTTATAATTCAATACAGGACACCTTATCTCAGATATCGATACAGGACGATTACCAGACATTTAGCTGATGTGAAAACTGCACGACAAGGGCAATGGAGTTTTTAAACCGTATACCGTATGACTTTTAAAAATTACTTATTTGATATTAATGTTATTAAGGCGAATATAATCTTTAATTTTGTTGTCTTTATTATTCTAATATGAAAATGAAAAGTGTGTGAAAATACATTTAAATCCAGTGCAATAAATTCAGTACCAGCCATGTACTACAGGTCTAATATTTTTATGTACATGTTAAAAAAATTAAAATTAAATATTTTGAAAACACGTATTATCTAAAACACAGAAATATAAAATATGAAACATATTGAATAAAATTACACATTAAAATGCAACAAACATTAAATTTAACCAGTGATAGAACTCGACGAGAGCAACAATATTTATTAGTAATTTTTCCTTTTAAACCTTCTAAATATTCATTTTGAAAAATTTTGCTACAAATTTCATTACTCGACTACAGTTGAATAAAAGTATGTTATTCAATGAGCATGTAACTTGTGCTATTATTCATGAAAATGAAATTTTCACGAGCGAAAGCGATTTTTGTAAATTATTGGAGTGAATAATATACCCATTATATGCGAATATAATACAATATTTTTTTCTACAACTATAATTTTTTTCCGCTACTAGCCTAGGCACCCATTTACCTTTATTTGACATGAGAAATTATTTTCGTTACCGTTTTTTTTTTGTAACCATGGTAACTTAAGTCAACAATAAATTACTTAAGCTATGCTTATATTTCGTTAGGTGAACCCATTACTATTTTAATTTCGGCTTTTTCCACAACTAGGATCGATGTCCATTATGAACTGAAACAAATTTCATTTTCACACTTTCAGTTTTTTGTTTTGTATATTTCGAATATTTCAAGTTTCACGTTTTTAGTTTTATTGGTGTATGACCTGTTCAAAAGTTGAAGAAATAAAATTAATATGCGTAAAAAAAAAACTTTGAATCGTACCGCCAATGATTTTCTTGTAATGTAGAGCACTTCAAACGATATATTAAGTGTTTTATTTGTCTGTCACAGTTCGAAGAATTTAACAAATAACTTTGCGGTGTATTATCTGTATAGATTTTGCTTTTTTATATTTTTATATTCTTTGTCAATTGTGCTCCAGTATAACAGTATCAAATTATATACAAACCTGATACCCAATACTTATCTTATTAATTATTATTATATTACATTAACAGCCAGATTCATAAAAGGTATTTGTCACTAACCCAAATTAGTTATACTCCTTGTTAATTTCCTGAAATGTCAAACCAACTCCAATCCCAATTCATAAGAACACTTAAGTATTTTATTTAAATCCAAACATAACTCCACTAGTTTGCTGGAATTAGCAATATTTTGTAATATGTAAATCTCTTACTTTTTGTACCTATTTCACAATTACATTTATTAAATTGTAAATTATTACTACATAATTTAGAGAATTTTTAAGTTTCTTGTATCCCATATTTTTTAGGATAGCACGCTACTGTGGAACGGAAATGACGAATAACTATCCACCATATGCAAAACCCATCCCGGTCGCAAGGTTGTTTCTTAAACTCTCTTTCTTGAGCTTTTATATTCAGAGGTTCAAATCTATTTTTTTTATATCAACAAAATATAACCATGACGATGGTATTGTGGTTTTTTTTTTCACTAATAAACTGCCTTCTTCCGTCAAATCCCAAATGAAGTATTCTGATTACGTGAAAATGACATGTGTGGACTAATTAAGAAATAATATTACACATTATTCTTTGTGATGTACGAAGGCGTAGTAAAGCCAATGTTGTATTTATGTTACTAAAAGCTTGTGTATAGAAGTAAAGACATTTGTACAAGTGTGTAATCTTATTGGAAACAAAGAGCTGAGACTTATTCTTGACGAAACGAACAATTTAACTCCTTAACACTGCTGGGGTTAAGTGTACATTGTAGAGAAAAGCAAATAAATGTTGCACGATTCTATGTATTATTTCAGGGCAAAAACCCCCGTGAAATTCAAATTTTGTGTACACGAGATTTAACATTATTTGAATCGGATCGTTTAAGATTTAACCCTTGAATTATTCATTCTATAGAGACAACAAATGTATATTGTATTACCTTTAAGTAATCCGAACAGAATAGAGAAATATAATAATCAAAGTAGTTAAATATTATTTTCGCGCCACCGTTCCATTATGATTAGTATTATAGAATTCAAAATCGTCCAGAAATTTTCTATTAAATGTATAGGGATGCCAACTTAAATATTTTAGCATTACATGTAAAACGTTAATTAAAACAACTATTTTTGATTTATTATTTTTATTATACTCGTCTTTTATGATTATGATTACGTTAATTGTTGAAAAATATCAATTCACATTTATTTTGTTTTTTAGATTAGAACAAATGTCACTAAATTTTTTGAATAAAACAAAAGAATTGTTTATATATCCATGTGAACCGAAAATGTTACTGATGTAAAAACTTATATTGTATAAAATTTTAAGTAGTAATAATGTTTCTTTAATAAATTAAAAGTGTCATTGGCTCAAAAAATCTTGTGTATTATATGCCCAGAAACTATTTTACGCTTTAAGCTCGCTCTCGCAAAAGTTTAGTTTCTGGACTAGTGATACAAATAACTATTTTGCACCACCGTTTACGTAAGTTTAACTTATTTCCACAGCAACATAAGTTGTAAGTTTCTGATAACTTCTGTTATTTGGTTACCATTGTCATTGGAAAGTTATAGAAAATAAATGTCCTACTAGCAATTTAAATTTAATTATAAAAATTATCTGAATTTCATATATATTTGGTCGTCTAGCAATTTTACAAATACTTTAACATTATTTGAAGTTAATTGCTACTGTTTTCGCGAGAAATATAATAAGAAACTCGGAATCTAAGTATTCTTGTACGGGAACATGAACTTCGGCTCCGCAATCTCCACCTCAGTTCATACCTTCTCGAAGGTTATAATATACTTTCATTCCTTGCAGCTTGAAAACTATTGTAATTTGTAAGGGACGCACTAACAGCTGCAATATCGAATATATTTTTTGCGTTTGATATAACGTTGCATGAGATATGGAGTCATACAAAGGTCAATACTCATAAGGAAGTAATGAGGACACCTGGGAAAAGGATGTAACGCGATAATAACAAAACAGTCACTTCCGCTTATGAGATTTTTGTCAAAAGTTCATCAGATACCTAGAACCGCGAACTTCCATTTACGTTTACGTAGCTTCCTATGTAATAAAAGGACACGACACGATAAAGAACATTATATAGCTATTAAAATAAAACCACTTTCGTGTGGACGCGAGCGTGCCCGGATTAAGCTGCACTTCAATATCATATACGCAGCGTTTACTACAGACAATAGACAACACAAAAAAAATTGTGGTGAAATATATGTTTTAAATAATTTCACAAAAATAATAACTCGTCAGAGAGTTTAAAGTTAAAAGGCAACATAGTTGAAATTGAAATCGACCTGAAGACCCTCGACTTAGAATTTGAGCAAATAATTTAGAATGATCTAATTCTTGACCCAGTAAAACCGAAGTACAATTCAGAGTAGCCAAATTTGCTCTAGAATGTGCTATGATTACAGCAGAGCTAGAATTAGAGAAAATATTTTTGAGTGCTCTAATTCCCGACCCACTGAAACCAGAGCACAATCCAGTGCAGCCAAATCTGCTCCAGAATGTACTCAGCTTTCAAAAATTACAGCAAATTCTTCAAAATGCTCTAATTCCTGATCCAGTGAAACCAGAGCAACCAAATCTGCTCCGGAATGTGCTCCGGTTTCAGTAAACCTAGAAAAAGAGCACTTTTGAGTGCTCCAATTTCTGATCCACTGAAATCGGAGCACAATCCAGAGCAGCTAGATCTGCTACAGAATGTGTTCTGGTTTCAGCAGGCCAAAATTTAGAGCACACGCTGAAGCCCGAAGGCCCACTATCGCCCCGGCGCCCCGCAAAGCGGGACTGAGTGCTTGCATTTCAGGATCTCAGGTATATCCTGGGACGCGCATTATTACCGGTCATGTGGATTCCTATTGGCTGATATTCAATTTGTAATGGGGTATTCCAAGTTTTTTTCATTTTTTAATATGTTATTCTATGCATAAAAATATAAGACCCGTATTTTTTCTTTTCGCCGAAAGGTTTCAAACACGCCAGAAATAAATTTTTAAAGTTTCAATAAATTACACCCTAGAAAATCGGCCGTGCGTGTGACGTCACAGGCACTGAGAATCAGCTGAGAACATCATTCGTAGGTCTGAGTCAGAGGCGTGGCGCGTTCGAACAAGAGCCAATAGGCTGACGCGAGTGCCTTCTTCGTCACAACAAGGCTGATACTGAATTTTACGTACTCGATTCAAATGCATTACAATTTCATTTTGATATTATGGTATTAAAAATCAGAAAAATAATTATTATATTCACTTTAATATTACTTATATATGGTAAACAATGATATCCAATAAGAATTTCTTTAAAAGCCGTAGGCTTGGAATACCCCATTGTGGCTGTACTAGTGGGAATTTTTAAATAAAAATTTGTATACATAGATAATTTGATGCGAGGAATTCTCAGGTAATATTTTTAAAGGTGTAACTCATACCTATTTTAGGATAATAGTCAGTTACTAAAAAATGGAAGACGGTATAATAATTCTTTAAAATAATAATAATTCAAGGCTTTATTATTGATGTAAAAAAATGATGCGGTAAGAGAATTGTCTCCTTGGGAGCATTGCCTTCAGAAAAACTTTCTTGGGGGCCGTAAGCCCCGATATCCCCATTTAATCGGCGCCCATGATCTGTATTAAATTAAATGTAGGATAGTAATTAATATTATAATGTGCAATATGGTGAATTATTTAGTAGTCGGCCAATATTTATTTACCAAAAAACTGTCTTCCCATGATAAACGCCTATGAAAACGCTTGGCTGTAAATAATATTATAAGACACAAAAAACCTCATACACTAATACGTTTCAAGCTCGCTGAACAAAGTTACTAATATTTGCGACAACTTGGCATTAAGCTTCTCTCACGGAAATCCTTTTTATTGCTCAAAAAAACTAGAAGTTATCGTACAAAAATTCTGGACAAATTATACTAGGTGGAATCGAAAGTTGGGCACTTGATTTTACTCGGAAGTTATTACACATACAAAAATATACTAAATAACAAAGTTATAAGAGATCAAGGGGGCCATTTGATTATAGCAAAAAATTTCAATTCACATTCGTTTTATTTTTTAGATTAGAACAAGTGTCACTGAATTTTTTGAACAAAACAAGTGAATTGTTTATATATCCATATGAACCGAAAAAAATTACTGACATAAAAATAAAAAGTCTATAAAATTTTAAATAATTATTTTTCTTTACTAAATTAAAAGTGTCCTCGACGCAAAAAATATCATGTAACACATGCCCAGAAACTCTTTTGCGAGATCTCGCATTATTTGTCAAAATAAGCTCGCTGTCGCAAAAGTTTAGTTTTTTTTTTGGACTAGTGATACAAATATATATGCCTAGTCGATTGCATATTTTTAATGGCTGTGGATGAAAAACAATAATAAAAACTAGCCTACTGTACATGAATTTTAAAAATAAAAATTTATTTTAATATTTTGTGTAAGGGTATAAAACTGATACAGATTTGTATTCAGAAAAAAATACACTATCGAATAGACATAAAAATATTTTTAATTTCATTTAAAAAAATTACCTTTTTACTGTAACTTGGAAACTACCGGTTTAAAAAACATTTTATTTTATAATGAAATGCCCCTTTGGTTTCCTATAACATTGTTATTTAGTATATTTTTGTATTTGTAAAAACTTCCGAGTAAAACCATGTGTCCCACTTTCGATTCCACCCTGTATACTGAGCGTACGCCATTTAATATATAACATATCAGAATCAGAATTTAAAATATTTATTTATTACCCATTTACATGAACTGTTTATTCACCATGGAAACCAACGTATAAAAGCTATTAGCACGCCAATCACTTTTTCCTATCAATTGTAAAAACTCTTTTACCTTGCTAATAATGTAAAATACTATAATATTAACAGTTAATATTTATAATTGTGAAATATTTTTTGATGTAGTAGCTAGGAGTGTTATTTTTCTGTTGTAAAACAAAAACCTCACTGGTCAGTGACAGGAGAATTCTATATTTGTCTTTGGCGACTTTTAAAACACAAATCCGTGTTTTTGTTGAGTTCGGGATGTTATTACGAGCGAGTCTAAAACGTTTTCCATCGAGTGGAACAAAAATTCGATCACTATCAACGCGACTCATTTGTCTAATTGCCATCTATCGGCACTAATTGGATCGGATAATTAGCATATTTGAAAGTTGAACGAAACGAATAATTTCTCCACCTTCGATAAAGAAAATGACAGATGACGAACGTAAACACACAACTTACAGTATTTTCCTTTTGCTTTTCTCTAAATAACATGCCATTAAACATTTTAATTAGATCATAAAGTAACAAACTGATATGAGAGCCACAAAGTTTATTCAATAATAATTCAAAATTATTTTACTATTAATTTTCCACGTGCAAAGTACCTGGCGGTGCATTCTCTACAACAGCTAAAGTATTCTGAACGTTACATCTTGTAAATGTCTTGTCTTCTGCTGTTCTGAGAGCCTAACTTCGAGTTCTATAGTCATAGTCTTTAAAATCTATTTCTCTTTACTCCAGTTTTAGTGCCCGTATAATGAGTATAGGATAATCGGTGGTTCCAAGTTCTTATTATACCGAATCATTTTATTATCTGTTTCTCATATAAAAATAGGGCGTATGTCGCACTCTCCACCTCAGCGGGAATGCCTGGAAAGTATAAAGGTCTAGTGGTGAGAATAATAGCATTAATTCATTAATTGGTGTTCTATTATCTATTTCCCACATAAAATTAAACCCTGCAGTGCACTCTCTATATCAGCTAAAGTCTAGTAAACGCCTTCTACGGAATATATAAGTTTATTTAAATTGTATAACTTTTTAATAATTGTTAAAGTATATAATAAAGTACAGTATTAAAGTTAAAAAGATATTGCACAGTTAATAAGAAGATATTAAAACTTAAGATGTTAATTATAAGAATATTTTTACCGTGCATTAACATTAAAAAATAACACACTTATATTTTTTACTTTATATTGTACAATACAACACAGCTTTATAATGTACAACAAATGAAAAATATGTGATATTTATATTCCAAGTAAAAACATACATCATTTTGATTAATAGCGCATTCTACGTCGTTTTATTTTCATGGTAAAAAATTGAACAATATCAGTTGAAAATTAACAATTTTATTATTTTGGACGAAGTGATCTATATACCATAATTTATCTTTATAGTCAATTTAAATGCAATTAAAAATTGTGTTCATGTTTAAATTTTGATTATTCTTTAAATCGATTCATTATGCATAGTTTACGCGAAAATAATTATTAAAAATTTGGGGAAGGGATATTGTAACTTCACCGTGGTAGAATCGTTAAAGAAGACAGATAGACTGGAAGTCTACCTGTCTTCTTCCACGTTCCTACCATGCTGACGTCACATAATCTCTAATAATTATACTATTGCAATGTAATGTATAGTTTTTATTATTATAATGAGAAGCTATAGTGGGTTGTTTTTTATATTTTGTGACTTTATTTTGAAATTCAATTATGGAACTTCTAAAAAATTAAGTAAGAACCCTTTTATAATATAATAGATCTCAAAAACAATAGTTACTATAGACCTTATTTATAATGTATATTTTTATACAAAAAAAAAATTGTTTGAAGAAACATACGTAAAAAATCTTATGTGGCCAGCACATAACCTCTCGCCTGTCCTCTTTACATTAATATTTTTTATATTTACCGTGCGTTGACTGCGGACACGGTAAAATAAATTATTAAAATAATTAGTATTTACAGTATCAGTACAATTCCTTTTAGATTATTAGATATTTATTAATATTTTCACTGTCATTCCAGTCAGTTATACCTAATAATTGGCAATGTCAAGTATAAAACATTTATTTCCAGGTAACCAGATAATTAAAGAATAATTGTATCAAATTTACCGAATCAATAATTATTTGTAATAGTTTAATGGGGCTAGGTACAAACAAAATTGAAGTATAAAATTTTAGCTAATAACATAATAAATGATTTTTTAGAAAAATATTCATATATTCATAAATAACTAAGATATTTCAGAAAAACACTTCAAATATTCATGTAAGCACCACTTCCAATTACACGGTTAACACCAAATCAGATCTAATCTAGAGTGTCAGAATGTTATATCCAAAATTGTTACAACATCCATTCATGTACACACACTGATAGATATCATCTTAAAATTTTAAAATCGTGTTCTAGGGTCTTCAAAACATGGTTATCCATAGAAAACTCACTATCCGATTTTTAGCATGATTCAATACCTCTCTTACTAAATGGCTTGAGGTAAAAAATGGTGTAGGCGTTAATATTGCCTGTTTAATATTTTAGAAAGTGATTATTATACATTTTTTATGCGTCTTTTGTTGTGTCTATTAAAAATTCTGTATCACTTGATAATGATAATCCATAATAATCCAGGGAAAGAAGCAGGATTATACAGTGTGTTATCCATTGACAAAAAGAAGTTGTGGAGTGGATTATTAGCCGCTTTGAGGCGAGACAAGTGGAGTAGTTCGCGTTTATTTTTCATGGCGAGTGAACGCTTCATAGCCCGCTGATCGCGAATAAGATTAATCCATCGAAAGATTAAAAAGAACTGAGCTGGGTAGCGCAGATACCCCTATGTGCTTTGCAGATTGTTTATTCGTTGTTTTGCAGACAATTGACGGATGATGGAAGGGAAAATTGTGATAAATGATGTGTTTGACTTTCAAGATGTGCTTTGTTTCTCGGATTTGTCACAGCACAATTGATTGTCTGCCGCACTCTTCATTTTTTACTATTACTAAAAGCTCTTTGGGTTAATGTTCTCTTATCCACAAGCACTACTGATTAAATATGCTCAATGCATATTATTTGTTATAAAATTAAAATGAACACTTAAACAACAATATGAGTAATAAAAAATACTTTAATACTTAGATATACATTAAATATATTTTTACCGGAATCGTTAAATTATTAATTAAAAACATAAATAAATAGCATTATGTGTTTGTAAAACGTCAGCTATATGTATAGAGACGGGGATGACTGTGATAACAAACGTACTGTCAAAGTGTCAAATATTTCTTTATAATTTTCGTTTATGTTTACACCTGCTTAGCCGTCGTATGAATGAAATCAGATACCTATATTATTATCAAAGGTAAATAATAAATAAATTCACTAATAATATTATAGAATATGTTTGTTATTTTTGGTAGTGCGAAAATAAACTGTAAACATATAATATTATTAAATTAAAGGTTAATTCAGTTTGACAGATGAATTCGTAAAGTTAAATTTTGACATAAGAATCTGTAAATTTTACTTTAGCTACTACTTTGGCTATCTTCGCGATATCGTGTACTTTAGTATGGATTTCGAAAAAATAATTATAACTCTGTAATATATTATATTTAAACATAGCATACTTATAAGAAAGAGGAAAAAAAATTAATTATATTCTGAAAACAATAAAAAAATATTTAATTCGGAGGAAAAGGAAGTGGTTAACAGATTGTTGTCATTATCATATGTGATACACTTTTCGTTCAAACAGCGACCACAAATTACACATTTTAGCCAATCATAATTTTTTCGCGATTTTGTTTTAAATAATTTTCCTTGTATCCCGCATATTTGTTTTCTTAATCTTCCGCTTCTTCATTATCATCACCCTCTGATTAACCATTTAACATTTCTTCAGAACTCGTGGAATAGCAGCTAGTTCGTCTACCTTTTCAGGTGCGAATGATTTTTTTCTGTTTACCGGTTGAATAGATTTTTTACCAATAAAAATTACTTATGACTGTACAGATGGAACCACATTTTATGCACATCTTTATATGTACCTAAATAATTTGTTTAAACCTACCGAAGTAATTAACTAATTGTGTATAAAGGTACATTTTTTTGGCAGTTTTTAAAGTAAATTTTGGATTATTCAGTATTGACTGTATTAATTTTCAAGCGCCTACTTACACTGTCTCTGAACTAACTAAATTAATATTTCCTATGAGAGATATCACTCTAATGTACTTTTAAAACCAAAAGTCCTTCTCTCCTACCGGTGCATCTTTCCACTTATCTTATAAACTTAATAGAATATCTGAAATTTAAGTAGAATAACCACTGTTACATTTTCAGTAACCAGTTACCGGAACACAGTCGCTGAAGTTTTCGGTTAATTTTTATTGACCAAACTATAACGGTGCTATACTGGCGTTTACAATCTGGTTATTAGGTTTTAACAGTAGGTCTGAAATGCCAACGCGTTGTTTTGATCAATTGTGAGAATACCCCTTGGCTCTTGGGCGTAATTACTAATTATCTTGTCTAATAAATTCTTCATCATCTTCCTCTAACCTACTATCAGTTAGTATAAAATTATTTAAAAAATACTACGTCTCTATAATCTGTCAAGAACAATAATTTACTAATAATAACAAGCAAGAATCAAGCTTTTAAATTTTTGAGAACCGTAGTATCAGTCAAATTTTAACCATGATTAAATCATAACCGTACCGTGGTTCGTTTTTGAAATATGCTGTAAATAATTGACTTACGTCAGTTTTTTTATATTTTTATATTAATCGACATTAACAGGTACTACAATCGTATGTAATATTTATATATAAATTATGAACATGTATTATTATGTTTTATATTATGTGCATCAATTTCGGAAATATACGCTATTTTTTAAAAATATATAAGTAAAGAAAAATTTTGTTAACAACGTTTCCCAATACTAAAATAATTTTCGCGCAATTTCCCTAATTTTTAATTAATTAAAAAAATAAGTAATATATAAGTACATAAATGTATTCGTCTTGCAGTAAATTAATACATTATTTTTCAAAATATTTTTTAATAAATTGAATAAAGTTTTGAATAGAAATATATTATCATAAATTTATGTTGCCACATTTAACATAAGTACAGAAGTGTATTGCTGGTTGCTGCTTTAAACCGTATAATTTTTTTATGAAATTATCTGAATCTACGGTTGTAAATTTTTATATTATAATATTTATATCACCACTATACTATGCAACAAATTAAAATTATAAATATTTTATGTAGAAGTCTAAAATATTATAATTAATATATTATTTAAAAACAATTATTTTTAGCAAAGTAATAGAAAAAAATCGGATGTGGACATCACATGAAATTCTTATACGTTAAATTATACACATTTTTGCTGCACTTCATTTAAACTTATTTTACATGAAAGTGAGATCATTCTACGGCTAATCATTCAACTTCCATTCGTTTAACATTTTCGAACTCTCCTTTGAAATTTATTAAAATATTTATCACTATTCTTTATTTCATTACAAACACAAAAATTGACAGTTGTTTCCTACAAAATTTAGAAGCGAACTAAATGATAATTTTTATTTTAGTTTTTGCCAAAAATAATCTTACCTTTCAAAAAGGCCAATTGGAATCAAAAATGGAAGCGCATAACTAGATGTAGTAATTACATGAACAAAATTTCAACGTTTTACGACTAATCATTTTTGAGTTATGCGAAAAAATTCAAAAAAACACTACTAGCAAAGTGCTTTTTTGGCACTGCCGCTTGCAATGAAAGAGGGAGGTGCACAACTAGATGTTATAGCAGTCCCATGTACAAAATTTCAGCATTCTACGGCTAATCATTTTTGAGTCAAAATGGATATTTCCGTTTAAATATAAAAAAGGTAAAATTTTCGCGATTACAATACCTACTTCCTTTACATCATACAAGGAAGTAAAAAATTGCAAAAATTATAATTATGTTAAATGCTAAATTATAGATGAATTCTAAGGTATATATTCGGTACAAATTAAATAAATTTATACAAAACTACAAAAGATAAATATAAAATAATAATAATTTTATCAAAATAAAATAAGAAAAAGTAGATATATTTTTAAATAAAATAATAATTGTAAAAAATATACAATATATGATAAATATTCGTTTCAGTTTCAGTTATGGTGTTTATAATTTTAAAGAGTTACTATTAGTTAAAATAGTAAATAAATTTTCCATATTTTATTTATATACTCACAAAAAAATAATAAAATTGCAATACAAAATTAACTATATTGTGATTTTGAATACGGTATATTCGCATCAATTTGTAGAGCGTACTATTTTATAAATTTCCCTCATAGTACTTAAATATTTATAAAAAAAATTCCAGATACACAGTATAAAATAAAACTATGGCAGGTATACTACCCACTATTCGTTTCAATTCGGTTTAAAAATATTAAAAGTATATGCACTCACCGTGCTTGTACAGCGTACTATTTTATAAATTTCCCTTATAGTACTCAAATAATTTTTTAAAAATTCCAAATATACAATATAATGTAATATTACGGAAGGTACTATCCAGTATTAGTTTGAATTAAGTTTAAAAATATTAAAAGTAGTTGTAACTTACCGTGCTTGTGTTCCTCCACTGAGTCAGTACACGTCCACCCCGACCCGAGTTGATTATATACTACGGCAAAGTTGAAAACTCGTGCGGCGCTACACCTGTGGAGCACTCCCCCACCGTGGCCCACGCGCCCAATCACAGCCGCTCGCATGCCCACAACCAGCCCCGGGTTACCAAAGGTTACCATCACTACCTTCTTCATTTTTAATTATATGCATAGTAGATTGTTCATTATTTATTATTATGGGCATATATTTATTGTACAAAAAAAAAAATGTGATAGTTTGATATTACATCCTGATTATTACAGGCATATATTTATATTACAAAAAATGTGATACCTAAATAGGGTAAGTGAGGGTGAAATGCACCAAATTTTATGTATGTACTACTTCACCTCCGATTTTAATAAAATTTGGCTAAAAGTTTCTACTAAGTATGACAAATATGGAAAAAGTATTAAAAGATGGAGGTCAGACTTGGTTGAATTTGAAATCGCTGTTTTTTGTTTTTAAAGCTAACCTACCCTAACCCACCATAATCAAAAATAAAACAATCTAACCTAATCTAATCTAACTTAATCCAACCTAACCTAATCTTATATATCTTATAATTAGACTAGGTTAAGTTGGGTTAGGTTAGGTTGGGTTAGGTAATAATAAAAATTTCAAACTAGATTGATCTTGAAATCGCTATTTTTTGTTTTTAAAACTTTTAATATAAAAGGTTAGGTTAGTGTAGATTGAGTTAGATTAGATTAGGTTGGTTTAGGTGAGGTTGAATTAGGTTAGATTGGTTTAGGTTACATTAGATTAGGTTAGGTTAGATTAGGTGCGTTTGTATGAAATAGATTTAAAAACATAAATAAATGCGATTTCAAAGTGAACCCAGTCTGACCGCAATTTTTTATTATTTTTCCCAAATTTGTCATAGGAAACTTTTTTTCCATTATAACAACAAATAATAAAGAAAAAAATTAAACTATATGTTCTGAAAACTACAAAGAAATATAATATTCGGGTTCACATATGTCGAACTCTCCTCCACTATGTAGGTGAGACATACCAACAATACCAAGTCTATGAGGAGATGTATTAGTTAACAGATTGTTGTCATTTGTCATATGTGGTACACTCTTTGTGCAAACAGAGACCACAAATTACAACATTTTATCCAATCATCCTACTTTATCTTTTTTTTAAATAATTTTCCTTGCATCCCGCATATTCGTTTTCATAATCTTCAGCTTCTTCATTATCATCACCCTCTGATTAACCATTTAACAATAGTTCTTCAGAACCCACGAATAGCAGCTAGATCGTCTACCTTTTCATGTGCGAATTATTTTTCCTGTTTATCGATTGAATTGATCTTTTTAACAATAAAAATCCTCTGGTCAATTTCTCCACAGCGTAGATAATCCATCTGTCCTCAGAGCAGAGATTAAAAGACCCACTAAATTACTTATGACTCCGTACAAACCATATTTTTAGATTTCGTTAAATCTTAAAAATGTTTATAAAGCATGTATATAAATAATTAGTTTAAACCTACCGAAGTAATGATTAACTAATTGTGTATAGAATGTACAATTTTTTTGGCAATTTTTTAAGTAATTCTTGGATTATTGAGTGTTGACTGCATTAATTTTGAAGCGGCTACTTACACTGTCTCTAAACAACAAAATTAATATTCCCTATTAGAGATATCACTAACGTACTTTTAAGACCAAAAGTTCATCTCTCCTACCGGTCCATCTCTCCCACACTTACCCTAATAAAAAAATAAATAATGTCTAAACTAAGTGTTATCTTTATAAGTGACGAAAGTTAAAAGCAAGAAAATAGCAAAACATTTTCATGTAAATTCATTTCATATAATCCCATTTTCTTTTATTAAAAGAAAAAACAAAATAATTGTTTTTGTTTTTTTTTATTTAAAAATAAAATAGTTTTGCGTTTATTTTTTGTGTTTACCCAAATTTGAAATACACTGCACGCCTCTAATATTTAATTTGTTGTTTTTGTTTGTTTTGTAGTGTGGTTTGAACCACTCCGACATAACAATATTTGTGTTATAAGTTACTAACATTTCAAAGCGCTGAAATGTTATGCAGAATTAATGTGAGCAATAGTTAAGCTTGTATTCATACCCAAAATCACATATGTTTGTAACTTCAAATACGGCAATGCGTCATTTGAAATTAACTTATTTTACTATTACTGTCTTAGTGTGTAATCTTGCAATTTACTTGGAATTACCAATTTTAAATGTGATTTTAATAAATATATTGTAACGTTTATATATATGGGTGAAGTGTAAAAGTCACAAATCACGTAAATTTATATTACATGTTTAATATATAACGACAAAAATAACAAATAGCCTTATTAAAACAAAAATAACAAAAAATAAAATTAAAGGTTAGCAATTCACACTTAGCACACTAATTATTAACTAATATTCTTTTATTTTCACATGACAGATTTTAATATTTATTTCTACTTTACATGTTGCTGTTCTGACCGACTACCTCGACTCGACTCTATTTCACTCTCCTCTACTGTCTGCCTTACTTAACACTTTGCACACACACACTCATTTCGCCAAGTCGCGACACTTTTATGCCTGCGGGAAATTCATCTCGAAGCTTCTAGAGTCTTCCGTACTCTATATAATTCCCGAACAATAGTGGTATCACTTTTATTTCACTTGACCTTTAGTGAGACTACCGGAACAGACAGGGCAGAATCATCGGCAGAATATGTCATTTTGTATTACAACAATTCTTATATTAAATTTACATAAGTATAATTTAATATATTCTAAATTTAATACGTGTAGAGGAAAAACAAAATTTACATATCCCTTTGCGACGGAAAGTTTGTATTATAAATACCACAACAAAAACTTCTAATAAACCAATGCATATTCTCTAACAACTTTTTCTTGATCCATTATGATAAAGCATACATACACACCCTATAATGGGTATTAAATAAGTTGAATTTTTTGCGAATTACGTGTGTGAAAAAATAACATTACTGATTCAGGAAATTAGTTAATTTTTTCAATTTCCGAGTATTATATTACTGATATATTGGTCGTGTTCTAATTACTGACAAAAATTGTACATGTATTCGTTTACCAAACATGTAATAAGTAATCTAAGGTCAGTATCAGTACATAAGCCACGTATATCAGAATTAATAACTGCTGAAATTAATGTTATGTTGACTCATGTGCGTAACTGTTTTGTTGGTTGCATTCGATGATTTTCCTTATTTCATTTCGATGACATAGTGCAATATCTTTAGATAAAAATCTCTACCAATTATTTTCCATAAAAAAAATATTTGTGGTGCTTTCTTCACGTCAGCTGAGGTATAAACGTTATTGATAACTGCGATGAAGTATATCTGACATCTATCCAGTAGTGGGTAATAAGTCGTGAGAACGATAAATAAAAATAGTAGGTAAATACATACGTCATATTTCTAAATGATATGTGCGAAAAAGTCTTATAAAAAATCATTTGTTTTTTATTTATTCAAGGCAAATGCTATCTTACTACAATCCGAGGGATACAAGGCGCTAGTTAATAATTATAATCTTCTCAATTTTGGTGTATAATGCTATAATGCTTATCACTGACGTTTTCAGTGTGTTTATTATTTTTGTACTGAGAACTACTCCTTTTTTTGGTCACTATTTTACTAATTTCCAATTTAGGTCTCGATTTTAATTTTCTTTGGTGTAATAGTTTCCTAAGTAGTATTGTCATTTGATTGATTGTCATAATTGATTTTTTTCTTATTGCACCCATCCAAGGGGCAAGAAATAATCCAATAAGATCCTGTCCCTTCTAATTTGATGAACAAAGGGCAGAGTTATATTTACATGTTTGTGCTGTTGTGAAAATTAATACGACCCTATGGAAATACACAATATCAATAATTTATCATTGGCTCGTCAGCCCTTAAGGGCAGAATTTCAAGTTCTAAGATATGTAGATATGTATGTAATAACAGCTCTGTGCTACATTTCTGTAAATATAACTTATTTCCACAAGCAACATATATGTGATAATTGTCCTATTTATTGTATATTGTATTTGCTCTAATCTCTCCTGTAATTGATCTAATTATTTGCTCTAGATCTTGGTTCACGATGTCTAATTTCTGACTTATTTATTAGTTGCATACTTTTTAGGCAAAATCTCAGTATTTATTAGCTCACTTCAGTTGGCTCACTTATTTTAACTGATCTTTTTGTAACAATTAAACTAATATATAGTGAGGAGAGTAATTCCTGTCTTGTTGTTTCATACTCACCTCCAAGACTTGTACATAATGAGTATTTAATCAGAGTAGACGAATTGGGTTATTTTTTACTACTTCTTTTACAACATTTTTTATTATTGAACTTATACTGTTGTTATTTTGTTTGCAATATCAACAAAATTGCCAATAATACTGAAGAAGGGATCTTCAAAAATACAAATTTTACGATTTTAGCGAAAAATTGTGTTTATACATCCGAAATAATCGAAAAATAACCATTTTTGTGTCCAAAATTTTTGTTTCTGAAAATAGTCCGTATTAATAGACGTCGATGGGCTGATTTCAAATTTACAAACAGAATTTAATTATGTCTTTTAGTTCCTGAGATTTTTGCTCTTAAAGTTGTACCTTAAAAAAGTGTGTTTTTTGGGTATATCTCAAAAATGTGTAGATACAATCTCAGCGATTATACCAATCGATTCTACAGGCAAAGTTACATAAAGAAATGTTTTCTCCACATATACGTTCTTTGGAACGATTCGGTGAAAAATGAGAAAAACGAAAAAACCGGAATTTCAGGTTTTCGCTTAGGAACTTTTTGTCTCCAAAATTATTTATTTTTTGAATATAAGTAAATATGGATACGCTGATTTCAAATTTTCAAACCGAATTCAATTATCTCTTACCGTTCTCGAGATATTTACATTCAAAGTTAGACCTGAAAAAAGAGGTTTTTCAGGAATAGTTCTGAAAGGGGTTGAGATACGATCTCGTCCACATTACCAATCGATTCTACGGGCAAAATTACATAAGTGTACCAATTTTCAGATTTTTATTCCAAAGGATACAATTTTTAGAAAGGAAAAACAGAAAATGGCCAAAACCGAAAAAAATTGTAAGGGGTTCATCAGGCATTTTTTTCGGTTTTCGTCGATTTTCGTTTTTTCGGTGTAAAAATTGTATCCGTTGGAATAAAAATTTGAAAATTTGTACTCATATGTAATTTTGCTCGTAGAATCAATTGGTGAGGTCGCCGAGGCCGTACCTCGACTCATTTCAGGACTATTCCTGAAAAACCACTTTTTTCAGGTCTAACTTTGAACGTGAATATCTCGAGAACGGTAAGAGATAATTGAATTCTGTTTGAAAATTTGGAATCAGCGCATCGATATCTACTTAAGTTTAGGAAATGAAAAATTTTGGAGAAAAAAAGTTCTCGAGCGAAAAACTGAAATTCCTGTTTTTTCGTTTTTCTCATTTTTCATCGAATCGTTCCAAAGAACGTATATGCAGAGAAAACATTTCTTTATGTAACTTTACCTGTAGAATCGATTGGTATAATCGCTGAGATTGTATCTCTACACATTTTTGAGATATACCCAAAAAACACACTTTTTTGAGGTGTAACTTTGAGTGCAAAAATCTCAGGAACGAAAAGAGATAATTAATTTCTGTTTGTAAATTTGAAATCAGCGCAATGACGTCTATCAATATGGACTATTTCAGAAACAAAAATTTTTGACCCAAAAATAGGTATTTTTTAATTATTTCGGTTGTATAAAAAAAAATTCAAAGGGAATAACCAAAATTTGTAACTTTTATTATTTAACTATGATTGGAAATTAATTGGAGATGTAAAAAGATTATAATTTTTAATTGGAAATGTGATTTATTAATTTTTTACTGACCGTTCACTTAAACAGACAATGGGATTGTTATTTTCTTATATCGCAACCCATTTCTGGGTGTGTATTGATACAAAACTGAAATATAATACATTCATAGAGATTGGTATACTTTATTCTCAAGTGTAAATCAATATTCTCGATATCCGCTCTTGATTTCCTATACCTATTGAATTTTCAAGAGTGTGTGCTTCTAAATTTATTAATTAAACCCTCATGGTTCCAACAATCCATTTATAATTAATAAATTTGAGATGGAATTTTACACTATGACCTGCTTATAAAGAAATTTTCATGTACAAAACATATTTTCCTGCCACTATTGGCGTAAACATAATTTACTTGTACAGCAACAACAGTTGTAAGGTTCTGAATACATTTATTATTTGGTTACCATTGTCCACGGAATGTTATAGAAAAGAATTTCATGTACATTTGGTCGTCTAGCAACAGACAAAATTAGCTATAAAATGCAAATAAATAAACCTGAACTGTCAATTATTTGAAGTTAATTGCTGGTGGTGGCGCAAATTTTAAAAGCGACTTGGAACGTAAGTAGGTACCTAATACAACTATACTCGTTAGATGTACGGTAACACGAACTTCGACTCCGCAAGTTTTGCCTCAATTCATACATCCTAGAAGCGGTAGAAGGTTATACAAATCAAACATCTCCAATAAAATTTTATTAATATATTTTTCCTACAACTGTCAAAAAAACTTGACATTTCTTCATTGTTTTCGATGTGCAAAACATGTAATTTCTAAACTACACTAATGTTTCCATGGCAACCACGTGCGGTAAAGTACTTTCCCTAGCAACCAAGTGCGGTAAAGTAGTTTTCCTAGCAACCACGTGCGGTAATGTATTTAGCAACCTAGGGTGGCAACTGGTAAACACTTTAGATTGCTTAAAAGTGGTATTTTGTAAATATAACACACAACTGCAACTGATGTACTGTTGACAATCGCCATTAACTTTATATATAAAAAACAGTTGTAGGAAAAATAATGTGTGTACCATGAGAGCAAAATAACATTGCCGCTCTAGCATATTTGAAGCTCTCAGCTGCGCTTCGAGCTTCAAACTTTATGCACGTGCGGCAATATAGTATTTTGCACACTAGGTATATACACAAATTACTATTTCATGTACTTTTTTGCAAAGTAAAAAAATACTTAATATTAAAAAATCCTATTGAACTACATTTTTAGATTATTATAGCAAAATATGTGTTAAAGTGAAGTGATACATTTAGTAATAGACAATAAAAATGCTATTTTAAAAATAGAATTTATTTTTACGTGAGAAAAATACGTGTACAATTTAATAAAGAGAAAAGACAATATAAAAACCATAACAACTTTAAACACCTATAAATGTTTAATTTCGCTTGTTCCTTCTTAGGGTGGTGTTTCTTAAACGCTATAAATCGTGTATTTCTAATAAAACTTTACATCACCCGTGGAGAGAAGTGACATTTTATATTTAAGCCTCCCTAGGAAAATTGAAGTGCACGCCACTGAAAGGTCATATTTCTAACTCTTTATTTTATTTGAAGATCTCTGTGACATCCGCAAAGAAATATTGATTGAGAATAGTTTTCTACCGATAATATATAGTTTGCTATTTAAGCGGTAGTTTAATAGTAATACTTTATGAACAAGTGTGTAAAGTAGGTGATTTTAACACTAGGTTACACACAACAGTTCTTCTACAACTGAATTATTACTAAAAATTAGTTTAAAAAAATATTGATAACTTTGCCTGACAATATTGAAGTATATAAAATATAAAATTACAATGAAAAGGTCATTGGCCGGTTCATACTCATTATAATTCTGTGTAAAGACCTATCTCAACTTTCCGTAACTAAAATTACATAGGGTAATGTAATAGCGTGTATTTAGCTACCGTTAAGTATAACTACTATTGTAACAAGTATTATAGTACAGCAAAACATTGTTGCTCTGTGTTTAAATGTGTAAACTTATGCTATGCAACCATCATTACATTCATATTGTGGAAGTTGCGTACACTCGCAATAATAATGTTGCATTTTAAAAAGGCTAGTTATTTGCTAATTGCTGAGAATTTTAAATTGTTTTACAAAGTAAATAAATTAAATTGCAATGTATAATATTAATTTGCCAAATAGAAAAATTAGATGCTTGGTAGAAATATCGCTGTACAATAATGAAATGTTTCAATGTATTTTAATAATTGCAATAGCTATTTTCAAATGATATTATATAGAGAATTGAACCATTGTCGAAATATTACCATTATGCAGATGAATATGAAAATATACAACAACAAATGAATATTAGTGAAAATATATCATTTAAATATTATTTCGTTCGTGAGAGAGAATAAGAGATTTAATTTTGTTGTCAATGCCCTGGCATGTCGTCGGTCTTTAGCAGTTTCATTGGTTCTTAGAACTTGCGGAAGAGAGACATGCATGCGGCCTGGCAGTGTTCTTATTTTGTTACGAAAATAAGTTATTCTATATATCAAGGTACTTAAAGTATAATTTTCTTTTAGGTACGAATATGGAATTTATTCTACGAGGCGAAAGCCAAAGTGAGTAATAAAAAATAATTTAGTTTTTAGGTACACATAATAATTTTTCCGAAAAAAAGCTTTATAGACGGGGATGGCTGTGATAACTAAAGTACTTTCAAAGTGTCAAATATTTATATATTACATTTATGTTTACTCGTGCTTAGACGTCGTCTGCATTAAATCAAATAAATTATTATCAAACGTAAATAATAAATAAATACACCAATTGTATTGTAGAATAATATGTTAGGTATTATAGGTATTTCTAAAATAAAATGCAAAAATATAATACTATTAAAATATAGGATAATAAGTTTAAAAGATGAGTCCGTTAAGTCAAATTTTGACATAAGAGTCTGTAAAGTTGTACTTTAGCTACTATTTTGGCTAATTTCGCGGAGTGATACCGTGTACTTTAGTATCTCTTTCGAAAAAATAAATTTTATTTATGCCTAATAATAATTTTTCATTCATATACATACAAATTTATATATATAAATATATTTTAGCTATAGGAATATGAAAATAAGCAATACCCTGTTTGTTCGTTATAAATTTTTCAGTCGCGTTTTCACTACTACGCTTTTTTCTCGCTGTTCTTTCAGAAAACAAAATAAGAAAAATGGTTTAAGTCTACATTAACTTAACCTAACTTAACCAATTCTAGGAAAAAAAAGAAACATGACTTTTATTTCGTCAAATATCGTAATATATAAATTCCTATTCATGACAAAATCAACTTAGCATTTATCCTATATATAAACCTAATGCCAGTTATTTCTACATTTAAAATTTATTACTATAGTTCATTTTTTTTAAGCATGCAGTACAGGAAAGATAGGGCTTATTTGACCTTGGTCTCTGATTGGCTTAAATCGAGGAGAAGTTTACACCGACGATATTTACTTCTCCATCTCAGCCTTTTCTCTACTCATCTCTCTCTTTTCTCATAAATTTTTAGTCATTGGCGCAGAATTTGGTGATAATTATGTAATTAAATGAATATAATACTACGAATAATTTCTAAATATAATAGATTGTTAAATTATATTACGGCTAATAACTACTATACACAATAATGTCTTATATATAATTTAATATTCAATTTAAAATTTAAAGACCAAATAATTCATTAACTCCAAATATATTTTTGTTTGTACACCATTGCATATTGAGCTGTCAGCTGTCAATTGTTGAAGTGTCAATACTCAAGTTTCATCTAATCTGTTTGTATCATTTTGATTTTTGCGTTTTTCTCCATTTATTTGTTTGCATTTGATTATTATTGTTGCCATTTGGTGTATTCGTTCGTTGTTTCTGGTTATTGTTTTATTTTTTTGAAGAAAGTGTACACCGTCGGCGTCGTATAATTTTGATTTTTATACTACCATGGCTGATAACGGGGCTCCCAGTACTTCCATGGATATAAAGAAAAATTCGAAGGGAAAACTTTTGAATAGTGGACAAAAAATAATGGCCTACAACAGTTATTTAGTTCATAAAAGGAAGAGTGCCACAAAAACTGAAGCTATAGCACTCACTGCAGCAGTTGTTGGAATCTCTAAAAGATCTATGTATAAAATAATAAAACATTTAGAATGTTCGACGTATCCAAATTATTTCATGATGGCTTAGCGCAAGTTACAGCTGAGAAGTGGTCAAATTGCATTGCTCATATTACAAAAGAAGAAAATGAATTATACCAACTTGTCAATACCGTTGAAGCAATGTAAATGCATTTTGTTGTAAATATTGGCTCGTCCAGTGAAATGGAATTTACAGATTCAGACTAATACCACATAATAAGATAATTTTTTTATTATTATTATCATATCTTTGTGAAAGTATTACATATTTATTTAAATGCAGTTTTATTATAATAAAGTTAAATATGTTTTAAATTGAAATATATGCGTTTCCATATGCTTTTTTAATAATTATAATTTATTTAATTTCTCATTTTAAATTAGTATTTTAAAAAGGAAATTTGACATTTATCTTCGTTTATTTCAAGTAACTATATTTGAATTTAGCGTCAAATTTTGTAACTAGATTGTCAATTTGTCATAGTGTAAATCAGGTTTCTAGTTATTGCATTCTTAAAAAAAATGGACTATAGGAAAAATTATTATTGACTCAGTAAAACATAAAGTAATATAGAACGTGAATTAATTACTAGGTATAACAAATAGTTAAATAAATATTGAAAGAAGCTTTCAGAACTCATAATTAATAAATAGACAATATTTGGGTTTAAGTTCTGTAAAAATTTATTAATTACAACGTTTCGACAGCTCAGGGCTGCCTTATTAAATTATTATTATTATTATTAAATAGTTAAATACATTGTAGTATTATTTATCGATTTTTTTTTACTTAGCATATCTAATTTTAACATAACAATAATTTTTTATACTAGCAATGTAACTTTGTTGGGTTTTAAAAATAAACATAAATATTCATTTTAAAAGTTGTAATATTTTATGATAACATTGTAAAAATAACTATAATCAAAATGAAGTTTTTTAATGCAAAGTAATGAATATGGTTTTAAGAAAACATTATAAAATGAATATGTACGACGTGATTATAGACGCATAATTCTAAAAATTTAACCACCGTCATTAACAGTTCCTAATTTCTAAGTACCACCCACTACAGCACGTGGTAATTCCACGTTTGCAAGTTTTAGCTTTCGCATAAAATGACCCTTCATCATACACAGTAATTGAAACACAATTACTCATCCAGTAAATTAGATTCTAATCAGTGTTTTATCAGTTTTTCATTATAGCACTCTAGTAATACGCAAATATTGATCATTTTGAAAATTTCATTTCATTTAGATTTGTATGCAACCTGATATACTCTTGAGTATAGGGAGTTATCTATGTTATTAGTTTATTAAAATGTAGACAACTGGATTTTGAACAAGTGTTTGTTAAATATTAGACATTATTAATATTATAGGATAAATATTTGTCAAACTGGTAAAAGGCAGAATTTTTCCATACAAAGTTCATATCTGTAAAGTTGTTGACAGGTGTTGTCAAAATAAAACAGGGTGCGCTTAGCCCAAAAAATTTACAGCGAAAATTTTAAAACATGTAAGGCCTGGGTACGATTTATAACATCCGTAGTTTGTTTAATATTTTATCCAACACTGTGTAATTATAACGATATAAGTATGCTGTTTTTAGATAAATAAAGTAGGTCATAAGTCACTAGTGAGCTAAATATATTAGCTCACTGTTTTTTGGTTCGTATCATAGTAACTACGTTATAAAACCTAAAACCTTCTCTACACTATTTTGTTCCTATATGTCATTTTGAAATTCCATCTGTCAAAAATCTTATAAGTATTTTATATCAATGATTAAAATGTGTTGGATAAAATGTTGTTTGGCACACGTGTGTTAATTACCTAAGTCACTTGAAAAAATACCACACTTTTTTTCCCACATGACTTATCTGTAATGTAACACACTTGTACCATAAATAACTATTATTTCCACCTTCTATATAATTGTCACTTTATAGGCTTCTTGGTAGGTTAATAAATAAACAATTACAGTAACTATAACCTGTAAAAATTTACAAAGCTAGCCTTGTAAAATTTTATAATGCTCATAAAAAATAATAGAAAATAATGAAATTTTTTTATGCATTTTATTATAAATAATACAAACTTAATTTAATTAGGTTTATGAGACTAATTATAAACATTTATAATACATTTTGATTCACTAGCGAAACTCATTTGACAACGTCTAGCTATAAATTGCTGACTGGATTATGTAAGTTCCTTCGTCGCTCGCCTCAAAAATTTCCAGCTCGCCCTATAAAGAATAACTTACATCGCTGGCCACGTAAATAACTATTACCAGTTTAAAAAAATGAAGACCTTATTAATATTATTTCAAAAAATTCTCTTGTCAATGACAAGCAAAATATAATGTAATAAAATTACCGAATTATAGTTACGATTTAGTTAGGTTATTTTTTCTAAAACGTCTGTTTCATACATTTGAACCATTTTCATGTAATATTAACAGGGCATGTAACCGAAAAAAATACTGGTTAACGGTTAACCCTTATAGAGAACGTTATAATAATAACGGTTTTAGTTCGAAAACCGGTTTTTGAAAATTAGAAACCGGTTTAAACCGGTTAATATATCGGTTAAAAAAATAATTAAATTAATTAAAAGAAATTAATTATAAAAATTTGATTAATAATAAAATACCATCTGAGAAAAATATAACAATTAAAAAAAAAGCAAATTAATTAATGAATATTCACAAAAATTCACGTAATATCTTCAGAAAAACGCAGGTCACTTTTCAATTTTAAACTTGCCTGTGTTGACAAAGGCCGTATATATTTGGGACTTTTTAAGTAACCTTAACGGCCAAAGAAACTACCTACATTTATGACACTCCAATAAAATGTTAATTGTAAAACCTGTCATGACTCATGTTCAAATACAAATAGAAAACACAGATATAAAAAAAATATTAAAATTTTTTGTCGCTAAATGATATTAAAATAAAGGTTAAAGTTCGCTAAAACCGGTTTATTTTTTTTCTTGGTTAACGGTTACCGGTATTTTCGGCCTGAAAAATATCGGTTAAAATTACGGTTAAAGTTCGCAATTTTCGTTGAAAATATCGGTTACCGGTTTTTATTAACCGGTTACATGCTCTGATTTTAAGACTATATCTTTAATAGTTTTTGAGTTACAAGCTTATAAAACTTAATTTTATTAATTTTGCATGTTGTTTTATTTTGGTAAACCTGTTCCGTACAAGAGAACAGAGAAATCCATTAAAAAAAATTCAAAAAAGCTTTTAGTTTAGTACTTACTTTAAAGTCAAATGTAGACGATGTCTCTGTTTCAAACTTGGAAAAGTAAGAAACGAGTTTTTTCCAAAGCTTCTACTTTTAAGCTCACATAATTCTGTATAATGTTCATACCTATTATTGGGACACATAAATAAACCCTCCTTTTTTAAGGGAAGTGCAAGTTGAACCACTCTTACAAATATCTCTTTTACATGTGTCTTTAGTTAAAGTTATGTCACAATTTGAACCGGTAGCAGTACAAACACAGAAATAACCACCTTCTTTCCGAAAACAAGTTAAACCGTGTTGAACTATCTACAACATTGTTAAACCCTGTAGAACTGTCTCATCTTACTCCCAATTATCTTGGAACAGTGTTGAACCTAGTACATTTATGTTACACTCTAAACAAGTGCCTTAACTTTGTCCCAAACAATTTGGAACATAGTGCAAGTCTCTCTACTTATTTCAGAACACTTGGAACGTCTTTCTGCCTTCTAAAACTTTCTTTTTAAGTCTTCCTAGTAATTTCCAATAATAGATATACATGAAAAGTTACAATTTATTGTTTTTCACTCTAAAATTTTTCATATACAGCCAAAAAAATTTAAAAATGCCCATTTTTGGGTCCAAAATTTTGATTTTTGAAATTAGTCTAACTTGATAGTCGTCGATGCGCTGATTTCAAATTTTCAAACCGAATTCAATTTTCTCTCTCCATTCCTGAGATATTTGCTCTCAAAGTTGCACCTCAAAAAAGGGTGTTTTTTGACCATATCTCTAAAATGGGTAGAGATACATTCTCAACGATTATACCAGTCGATTCTACGCGGAAAGTTACATAAAGAAATGTTTTCTCCTCATATACGTTCTTTGGAACGATTTGGTGAAAAATGAGAAAAACGAAAAAACCGGAATTTCAGTTTTTCGCTCGGAAACTTTTTGTCTCCAAAATTTTTTATATTCTAGACTTAAGTAAAGAAGAATGTGCTGATTCCAAATTTTCAAACCGATTTCAATTATCTCCTACCGTTCTCGAGATATTTGAGTTCAAAGTTGGACCTGAAAAATTCAGTTTTTCAGGAATAATCCTGAAATGGGTCGAGATACGACCTCGGCGAAATCACCAGTCGATTCTACGGACAAAATTACATTTTTGTACCAATTTTCAGATTTATATTCTAATGGATACAATTTTTACAGCGAAAAAACGAAAATGGCCAAAAATCGGAAAAAATCGTAAGGGGTTCATCAGGCGATTTTTCAATTTTTGCTATTTTCGTTTTTTCGCTCTAAAAATTGTATCCGCCTGAATAAATATCTGAAAATTGGTATACTTATGTAATTTTGCCCGCAGAATCGATTGGTGAGGTCGCCGAGGTCGTATCTCGACCCATTTCAGGATTATTCCTGAAAAACAATTTTTTTCAGGTCTGACTTTGAACGCAAATATCTCCAGAACGGTAAGAGATAATTGAAATCGGTTTGAAAATTTGGAATCAGTGCATCTGTATTTACTTAAGTCTAGAAAATGAAAAGATTTGGTGACAAAAAGTTCCCAAGCGAAAAACTGAAATTCCGGTTTTTTTCGTTTTTCTCATTTTTCACAAAATCGTTCCAAAGAACGTATATGCGGAGAAAACATTTCTTTATGTAACTTTGCCTGTAGAATCCACTGGTATAGTCGTTGAGATTGTGTCCCTACCCGTTTTAGAGTTATATCCAAAAAACACACTTTTTTGAGGTGCAACTTTCAGGTCAAATATCTCAGGAACGAAAAGAGATAATTGAATTCGGTTTGAAAATTTGAAATCAGCGCATCGGCGACTATCAATTTGGAATTATTTCAAAAATCAAAATTTTGGACCTAAAAATGGATTTTTTTGGCTGTATATGAAAAATTTTAGAGTGAAAAACTATAAATTGTAAGTTTTAATGTATAAGTATTATTGGAAATTACTAGGAAGACTTAAAAAGACAGTTGTAGAAGGCAGAAAGATGTTCCAAGTGTTCTAGAGTAAGTAGAAACAGTTGCACTATGTTTCACTTTGTTCCAAATTGTTTGGGACAAAGTTAGAAACTTGTTTAGGGTGTAACATAGATGTATCAGGTTCAACACTGTTCCAAGATAATTGGGATTCAAATGAGACAGTTGTACAGGGTTTAACAATGTTCTAGATAGTTCTACAAGGTTACACATTATCCCAAATTGTATGAGATTAATTTCAGGCAGTTTTGGAAGGTTTAACATTGTTCCAAATTGTTTGGGACAAAGTTACGACAATTGTTTACGGTTTAACATTGTTATATAAGGGTCAACACTGTTCCAATTTGTTTGAGATTAATTTCAGAATTCCAAATTGTTTGGGACAAAGTTAATATAATTATTTAGGGTTTAACATTGTTATATAAGGTTCAACACTGTTCCAAGTTAATTGGGATTAAGTTAAGAAAGTTATACTAATTTAACAATGTTCTACATAGTTCTATAAGGTTTAACACTGTTCCACATTGTTTGGGATTAATTTCAGAAAGTTGTGGAAGGTATAACATTGTTTCAAACTGTTTTGGAATAAATTAAATCATTTTCATTGGGTTTAACATTGTGGAATATCAATATAGACTTTTAAAAAATCAAAATTTTTGACTCAAATTGAGGTAATTTAACATTGTACTAGATCTTCTGTATTTTTTTAGTAGGTTTATAATTCATAATTTGTCAAACTAATTGAAAAATTATCTTATCAGATTTAAATCTTTTAATCACAGACTTACAGACCGACTCAAATAGTTGTCAATTTACGAAAAAAATATTTTAAGTGTTAAAATATTTCAGAAACAAAATTTAGAAGGTGATTTTATCTCTAAAGAATATTTGTGGACTGCTTTATGTCAAGAAAATGAATATTATGACAGAACATTCCTTAATATCGACAGTAAAGCTCTTATGTCGTCCCATATTCCAAATTGATTAGATTTTTGTGTCACATTATACCATTCTTTATATATTGCATTAGCTGAGCCATAAAAATGCAAGAAAAAATATAAAGTAACATGAATATTATAGAGAAATCTCCAAGGAATCGATTGGTGCAAGAATTTTTGTTATAGCTCAACTTGTTTTTGAGATACGCGGCCATAAACTTAAAATTTGAAAATTGTAAGTGCCAAATTGTACAATTTTTTATATATTTCATCGGCTGTGGCATAAAAATGCAAGAAAAAAATATAAAAAATGTGAATCTTATAGAAAAAAACCCAAGGAATCGATTGGTGTAAGAATTTTTATTGTATCTCAACTAATTTACGAGTTACAAGCCTGTAAAGACAATAGTCATTTCCAAAAAATGTTTTGACCGCCACAAGGATTCAGATCTATTTTAGATATTCAAAAAGTGATATAAATATATAAAAAGTAAATAAAAATAGCCAGGAACATTTTTTTATTTTACGACCGCCACACGGATTCAAATTCTTACCTGAAAGTCTTTTAAAACAGGGGCATTGTCATTTACGTCTGTGACAATAACTTCAACATGAACATCGCTTCTTAGAGGAGGACTGGCTGCTCTAACTCTTAAATCATATTTTTTCCTAGGACTCTCATAGTCTAGTTCAGTCATAGTCAATAGTTCTGCACTAGACGAGCCAGGTCTAGTCACTAGAGAAAAGCTGTTAGAGTCATCTCCTCCTAGAAAAAACGAGTTTTAGTCATCGACCTTCAGACGGATTATGAGTGGTCCAATGAAAATTATCAGCGCAATTTCTGGACACTTAAAGCAAAAAACGCTTGAACACGGCAATTTTAGTATAAAGGGGAACACTTGAATGGATTTCCAATGGCATTTCAACCCTAAAATGGGGGTTGCACCTAATTTTAAATGGAAAAGGGTGTCAAAAAAATCTAAGAAAAATATAACAATTAAAAAAAGCAATTTAATTAATGAACATTCACAAAAATTCCCGTAATATCTTCAGAAAAACGCAGGTCACTTTTCAATTTTAAACTTGCCTGTGTTGACAAAGGCTGTATTTATTTGGGACTTTTTAAGTAACCTTAACGGCCAAGGAGACTACCTACATTTATGACTCTCCAATAAAATGTTAATTGTAAAAACTGTCATGACTCATATTCAAATACAGATAGAAAACACAGATATAAAAAAATACTATTTTTTTTCACGCTAAATGATATTAAATAAAGGTTAATGTTCGCTAAAACCGGTTTATTTTTTTTTTGGTTAACGGTTACCGGTATTTTCGGCCTGAAAAATATCGGTTAAAATTACGGTTAAAGTTCGCAATTTTCGTTGAAAATATCGGTTACCGGTTTTTATTAACCGGTTACATGCCCTGAATATTAATATAAAAAAAATACAGTGGAGCTGGAGTTGAAAATTGATTTGTAAAACTAATCAACTCTATAATAAAACGTGTAATTTTAAATTTTTTCAAATTTTTGAGTCAAACTTTTTTCATGCATCCTTGAAAAATATTCTGGCTACGTCCCTGTTCACCTTGAAGGTATGCAGCTAACTTCATGTAGTTTTTCGAATTTAAAAGTGACAGAACTTGTTTGTACCGGTCAAAAGTTTTCAAGTTTTAAAATGAATTATAAAACATATAATTCCATATACAATAATATCCTTGATTACATTAAAGGAAAAGTAAAACCTAAATATTAATTTTTAATTCAATTTTAAACAATTGATTTCAGATTACAGAAGGTGATTGTACAATAACAGATGAACAATTCGATTGTTTTACAAAGTTTATAGATAAAGAACGTGGTTTATCTACAAAAAAAATAGTTTTAAAAACTTATGAGAACATGCTTGTAAGAAAAAATATTAAATTGTAAAACAATGGGTTGTTACGAATCTCTTTTTCTAGTTAAACGAAAATGATACATCATTTAAATGGTCAAACTTTATTGTAAAAATACATACAGAGTTTACAGACTTAGAAAAAATAGAAATAGATGAATTAAAAAGTAATATTTTAAAATGTGAACAACATTTAAATAATATGGAATTGATGAAATGTAACGACAATTTAACACGATGGTTTAAGGTACAAAATAAAATATAATATTCCATAAATAATTTAAATATTTTAGGAGTTATGTGCAAATATAAATATTTTATTTAAATCTCTTTTAAAGAGAATATTCGTAGCAACTTCAGATAATATAAAAAATCTTTTAATTCTGTATGCAGTACAAATAACAACATGTACAACTTTAATTTTAAAGTTATTTTCACAAGAAATGGCTAGTAAATTATTAATAACAGTAAGTATTTTTAATCATTAAACATTTTTAAACTAACAACAAACAGGAAAGCCGTAGATTTCTCCAAAAAAGATATATTTATATTTTTGATGGTATTCGAAAAATTTTGGATGAAAACATTTGTATTGAGCAAGATCCAGGCTTTTTGCAATGGATGGACAATTCTTTGGATCTTTTAAAAGAATTAAACTCAAACAATACCAATTTGGAGTGGTTGGATAAAGTTGAAAAAAGCACCAAACAGGTTTTGTGTTTGGCGATGTCTATAGCGAAAATATGCTGTAAGGATGATACGAAAAAAATTACAGCCGGGGTCCAAGCAGTAAGAATTAATCATTAAAACAATTTTTTTATATTAATTTTGTGTTAGGTTTTAAGAGAACTTGAACAATTAAAATTAGAATTTAAGAATGAGGAAATAAATCCATCTTTTGTTAATTTATATATTGATTTAGTTAGTGATAAACTTTGCGTTTTGGAGCACAGAATAAATACAGCAGTTCTCAATATGTTTTTGAATGTAAGTTAGTAAAAATGCAGTATGGGGATATACACTTTTTGAGCTCAAATATAAAGGTATAGTAATTTAAAATTACCGCGTTTAATACGACAGTTAGAAACCAAATTGTGATTGGTTATAAAGACTTGAGACTTCTTATTGCTTTGTTTTCATAATTTTTATCCATTTTACATTAAACTTATTACAGTATAAACATGAGTTTTTGTTCACTGAATTGTCTAAAACATCCTCGAAAAAAAATCAAAGTGGCTGACATCTGGTGAGGAAATTTCATACTTCTGTAATCAGGATATCACTTTGTTATTTGTATTGAGAGTATAGGCGGTCACAGACGTTTGAGGTGAATAACTTAGAAAATCGAACAGATATTATTTCCGCAGTGCAATCGTTATATTACTGGATTTCATTGCATTCTTTTTCCATATGAGCAATGATAATGTGAAGTTAGTTATCCCGATTACAGTAAAGACACTAGTGCCATCTATAGTTCGATTTTTCGCAGGTAAAATGTATTGAGTTTTTTTACGTTTTTAATAAAAATGATGAAAAAATTTATAGAGATTACAACCTAAAGCATGGTTAATATTTAAAATTAATACAATTCATAATTTTTAGTCTTAAACTAGAAGTTATACATGGTGTTCATTTTAAGTGGAACAATTTTGCTAATTCCAGAACTGTAAGAGATAGTGTTCATTAAATTAGCAAGCAATTTCTACATTAACAGACTATTTTAATGAACTAAAAACAAAAAAAATGACCAGTTCTCAAAATATATGACCCAACTTTTTATTTTAAATGGCTACATATATTTTTTTATTGTCATTTGCTTAATAAAAACCTATATTTGATAATAATATAATATGTGAAAAAATATCTAGAGGTATAGTACATGAAACATTGTTTTGAGCTATAACTAAAGTTCTTCTTTTGGTTGACCAATTGGAATCAAATTCGAATAATTTCTTCCCAATATAACAAAACATCTATTTTTTTTAATTTTCTACCTGCTAGAAATTGAAAAACAGTTATATACGATTCCAAAATCCAAAAATTTCATTGTAAAAAATAAAATCGGATGTTAGAGACCTTAAAATGGCAGGAGGTAAAAAACATATAAACAATTGAGAATTATTCAAAGCGTGTAGGTCTTCAAACTGCATTTTAGTGCAAATTTTATTTAAATATCAATTTCATTTTATTATTTTTGTTCAGATTTTTTCTGATCCATTAAATTCGTTAAAAACATTGAAAAATGTTTGTAAAAACAGTGATAAAAGCTATTCCGACAGATCAGAGACGGATTTAGATGAATTTATAGATAATTTAGACAACGAGGTTGACTGTATGATACAAATTGGTTTATTCGCTATTGCTTGTTCTACAAATAATAATAGTAAGTTATGTTTAATTATTGTTTGATCTAAATAACTAATATTAAATTTTGAACAGTCATAGCGTATATCCGTAACTGTCTAGCTAGTCTAGAGTACTTAGAATGTGAACTAGTTCCAGCATTAATTGCTTCATATTTAGAAGATAATTATATTACATATTTACATGCAAAACTCTTCTCATATCATTGGGAAACAGAAGTTTTAAAACTACGAGACAATATTTGTTTTATCATAGATCCAGTTGCCTTTGGACAGGTAAGAAACAATTGGAGCTGACGTCATATAATCTCATTTTTTTTACATAAATGTTTTATGGCAATTCCAATATTTATTAGTGATTTTAAACAAATAATATTAATAATATTTTTAAATAGGTAGTTTATGACGATCTTAAAACAAATATAGATTCAATTCAAGAACAAATAAAATTAGAAAAAGACTTTTTAACACAAGATAAAGTAACTTTATTAACAAATAAAGTTAAATTATTAATATCTGTTGTTGATGCTAGTGTATTGGACTTAAAAATATCTTCAGATTCCGATGTACATAAACATGTAGCAAACTTAAAAAAAGGTATTTATTTTTTATTTCTTCAAATTTCAATTTTACAACACATATTTTTAGTTAATACCGAAGTAATAGCCGCAAGTAAATTACTTACAAATAATCATTCTCATACAATTATAAGCGAAAAAGTTATTAAAAGAATTTTAATTCTTTGTACGATGGTACAAAGAGTTGTTCAAGAATTTGCTAAAATTAATAACACATCTATCGATAGTAATAAAACTGATAATACAGAATCATCACAAACTTTAAATATTTCTCTGGAAAGCCTGAAACAACATGGAACACAAATCCTGAAAAACAGAAGTGTGTTATACAGAACTCCGAAAAATAACACACAAGTACTTCAATTTTTTACTCCTATAACAGCAAAAAAATCACAAAGTGAGTTTTAAATATAAATGTTACTTGTTTTATAGTTAAAATATTAAATTGTAGGTCGTAAAATTGGTTTATCGTCCGCAAGAAAATGCGTGTTTAAACAGGAGGAGTCAGCTGATACTTTAGACTTGACTAGTAAGTAATTTTTATTTTTAAATTAAAAATTAACTGTGGCCACCACAAAATCGACCGCCACTATCGAATCCAATCGCAACAAAATTAAATAAATTTATATTTAATATCCACTCAAGGAAATTTGGAATAATAATAGGGTTTAAATATATTTGTAATTCCTGTCCTCTTCATTCAAGTTTTCATTTTTTACTTATTTAAATTTTATTTGGTTTCATTATCATTTTTTAAAAATAGGTTTCAAAGGTTTAAATTCTCAATCTTTAAATTGCGCGCCAATCTAAATTTCGTGTGTGTGCAACCGGCTTGGTTCGACGCGACATCTACTCTTAACTTAACGTGAACTCATGTTTTGGTTGAAAAAGAAACTAGACAGAAGTAGAGGTGGTAGCATTTCAGTGAAGTTAACACTAAGTTTTTTTTTTATATTCATTTCTTGAAATTTTTAAATGAGAAAGGTTGTCGTTACAATGAAAATAAATAAGAACCACTGTCTCTAAAATAAAAAAAGTTACTAAATTACAATTCACAAAATCTTCCTTCTTATATGTGGCGGTCGGTAAAAAGGGATTTTATTTATAAATACACTATTTTACAGAAATATTAGAGGATTTGACAAATACGTGGAACACCAAAAGGTCTTTGTCATCTTTTCTACATTAAAATTTTTATTGTTAATTTTAAGAAATATTTTAAATATATATATCCGTCCATTTTATTTTTTAAGTGCTGCGTTTTATACTTATGAACCCATTTCTGGGTTTGGAAATGATTTGCAAATAAATGAGTTATATTTTTTATAAAAATGTTTAATAAAAATATTTAAATACTACATCATGTACATCATATCACGAATATTCTTCCTACACTTCTTGTGGTTCACAGCGAAAGTCCTTTTCAAACTACACAAAGTCCTTTTCCCTGTAACGACGTTCACACTCTCCACGCCTATTCGCCGGGTGGACGGGTCTTCCAGAACCGGCAGAACTCTGTCTTTCACTGGGACTTCCTTGTAGCCGATTATTGAGATGGTAGTACTGGCCAAGGGTTTCGCTTTTCGGAAATATAATTTAAACTGGGGCACGCGGTGGGATATTTGTTGGGTAGAGTGGGTTTTTATTGTTTTAACTAAAGATTTTTTGATGTTGAACCAATTTGGCTGGAGAGACTCATCTTCAAAAGATTCTAAAACAAAATAAGTTATTGTTAAGTATAGCTGACGAATTTTTTCTTTTAAAACCTGTTGGGAATTTGAATTATTAACTTTTTTGTGTTTCGTGGCGTCAGTAACATAATTCCATCGGTCACAATGTATTTTCGTGAATTTATTTTTAGTTCTAATATTAATATTACAAACGTCCAATACACATATACTATATTTCGAATCGTATATAGAAATTAAAACAATTACCTGTCGTGGTTTCAAAACAAACGACTCAAAACAAATTGATCAAATCAGTGTTGCCACCATGTTCGGATGTTACGAATTCGGGAGATTTTTCGGAGAATATTGGTAGACGTTGACAATTTTCGGTAGATTATTTTTTTACATTATATTAACATTTATTATTACATTTTTTTTTGTTTTTAATAAGGTCTTTGCCAAGGGATTTCTACAGAAAAGCAGTTATAAAATTATTTGGAGTTCATGGATTCCTTGAGCAATGTTTATTTAATTTGTGAATAGAGGGACAAGGAGCCTACTAAAATTAAAGCAATTTTATATTTTGTTTTGACGAAATTTTACGTTGACTAGCTTTAATTTTGAAATTTACTAAATAATAAAAAATTAGTAGTACTTTTGGAACTTTGAAACTTATTTTGAGGAAATAATTCGGTAGTAATCAATGTCTTTCGGTACATTGGTAAATTAAAGAGGAAATCGGTAGATCTACCTAAAAATCGGTATAGGTGGCAACACTGCATCAAATATAACATGGCATTGAAAAACATCAGATTCAAAAATAAATAATTCTCTTCAAGTAATCCAAAACATAACAAAACAACTCAAAATTATCTAATTCTCAATTTATGGTATTTTTTAAATTATTGCTTTGGGGCGACAAGAGTTAAAACGGTAGTTTGAAAATAGCTCTAATACTAGATATGGAAACTAATATTTTTTATGAATGCGCTTAGCGTATACGTCACAGTTCAAATCTACTGAATTTCTTTAGTTACAGTAAAATCGGAAAACTCTGAAAATGGCGTTCAAGCATTGAATTAGAATAGGTCTCTTGGTCACCCTACTTGACGCATGCACATTGCTGATTATGCGCATTTATATAAACATTATTAAACTCTTCACTCACCTTCCGTATAGTTGTGCGTTTCATCCCACCTCCAAACAGCCATCATCCCATCCCCGTACTCGTCTCTCACCCGTCTCTCCACGTCTCTCTTGCCGGTCCAGCCCTGGCGGTAACCGAGCGCCGTGGCGGTCACCAGCACCTCGTGCACCTCGCCGTAGTGCACCAGGTGCGCGGGCCCGCCCAGCACGGCCTCCAGGCGCGGCCACAGCAGCATGTCCAGCGCCTCGTTGCCGATGTAGCACAGCAGGAGGATGATGGGCGCCGAGAGTTGTCGCATGGGGTCGGACAGGTGCTTGGTCAGCTTCTCCACGATGGTAGAGGCGCCACGAGGCCACTGGAGGCACAAGCGACCCAGGGTGCGAGCTATAGGGGTGATTGAGTGCAGCATGGAGTTTGAAGCGTTGTTGATGGTTTCGAATAGTAGGTAGATGAGGAGGGTCATCTAAAATGTATGTAAGATGTTTTTTCTGCTTTTGACTTGGTTTAGTAGATTTTTTTTTTCAATTTCAATGAGTTTAAGATAGTCGAAGAATTTTTCTTTCGGTAATAGACCATAAATTTGATAACAGTGGGAAAAATAGCGGGATACAAACCATAATTTAGTATAGAAAATCTACTATTTAAGTCGTAAAAAAATTGATGTATCCATTTATAAGAAATATAGAGCACAAAACATTGATCAACAGTGCTTAGAAATTGACCAATGTTCATTTTTTATGTTCGTTCATATTCGGCTCCATTCGGTATACTTCGTAATAATACAAATAAATTCTACTAGAGGGATTGGAAAAATTTGTTTCTGTAGTGTTTCTGTTTAGAATATGACGCCTTGTTTGAGGGAAAAAATTAAGACATTAAATTAATAAATTTAGTACAAAATAAGTTAATTTTGAATGATAATAAGACATATGACATTTATAAAATCCTCAAACGAAATTCTGTTTTCTGAGCTGCACTAAACCATGCTAAATTATATGTGACGTTAAAAATCCAACTTTACAGTATGCGTGTAAATTCAAATTTTGTGCTATTTTTTCCACTGTTGCCTATTTTACGATTGCAGCGTCGGCCTGTCTTATTTATTCTTTTTTTGTTGTTTTTTTTCAATTGATATTAAATATTAAATTTATTACAAAATGAACGGCATTTTTGTTCGTCCAAACGACACAGCGAAAAAATTAATTTTGTATAATGTTAATAAAATTTATTTCATGCTTATTTGTATTAAAACAAAAAAAATATTTATATACACATTGGTTTTTACAAAAATTAAAATATTAGTAACTATTAATTTTGCATTTTATTCAATTTTTAGTAGAAGTGTTTAAATAACTGACGAGCAGCTGTGCAGTATACAAATTTGAGGCAAGCCAATTACTGACCGTCCTACAAACATTAAATTTGTCAAAACTGTAATTTTATTTTTACTTCGCTATACTCCAGTCATTTTGCTCATGTTTGCTCTAATTTGTTATTTTTATTGTTACATGGTTATTTTTTTATATTTAAAAAACTAGTGCATATAAAACAATCATGTATTTTTTAAACTTACTTGTTTCTCTTCGACGCAAAAACTCGTACAGGGATTAAACATAATGGCTTCTAACAACTGCAACGTCGGCGAAGCTAAACTACTATAAGTTATATTTTTTTGAAGTATTAAAAAACAGAAGTTGCAAAGATAAGGAATGATTGGACCTATATTCCTATTCTTTGCGACATCTTGTAAAGCTAGATTCCTTAAACATTTTTTATGACTAACTGCAGCGTTCATTATTTTTTGGCAATAGTTGTTCAAACTATTGTTAACTAACAATTGATTGAACAATGACGTGTCGTTCAGCCATTTGTAATTGATTCCTATGTCGCCGGGTTCTTGGAGGGTTAGTTCCGACTGGGCTAGTTCTAATAAGTCTATTGTTTCTTCCTAAAATACAACACAATTACAGACCGACACATTCGTCAAATAATCTATAAAAGTAGAAAAATAAACAATAACTATTTATGTAATAAGGAAACAAAACTGGTTATATAAAGAATGCGAAAATTACAAAACGAGACGCAGGCGAATTTTGTAAGAGCAAAAGTTAAATAAACATTCGTAAAAAATAAAAATTAAATTTTCTTTAATGTAATGTTCTATATATACCACTATTATTTCACTACTGATATAATGATCTTATTATTTTCTAGTGATATAATGACATTATTTCACAAGTGATATAATGGAATTAATAACCTAATTGATATTACTGAAATACAGAATCTGTTCAAAAAAGTATCAATATTAAAAAAAATTATCGCTTTGTTCGTGCTGCTTCTTTCTTACTCATTTTGTAAGAACAAGTATCGTAATAATTTCAAGTGTTTTTTAACAACTACAATATTTTAAACAGGTAGTACTTGCAAATACTTACAGGTATACAGGATAAATTATCTGGGTCTCCAATTTGAACCCAGTTAGGCAAGGAAGCCCCATAAACAGGTTCAACATTATATTTTCTTAAACTAGAATCAACATCTTCAACTTTTAAATGTCTTCTTTTACTCTGTTTCATATTAACACTTGCTGCCTAAAACTCTGGACATACAAACCAATGTTTTGTAAATAAGATGATGTGCTTACTTGAATTATTTCTCTAATTTTAAAGGATAAATCCTCTGCTAAATTTGTACAAACATCTTCGGGCAATATTTGACCAATAAATTGATCAGATATACACTGTATTGTATCGGGAGAAAACCCCGTATATTTCTTATCTGTATCTAAAATATTCTACAACCAAGTTTAAATATTTATTTATTAATTACCATGTAAACTTACTGTTAATTGCATTCTTTCGATACTGCCGCTACTACTGCTACTGCTACTACTGGGTTCACTAATTAATTGTATTTTTTTCTTGTCTCTATCCTTTGATTTCTTTGCCTTTTGATTTGAATTTGAGAGTTTGCTAGGCGACTTTTTATTCATTTTTGTCACATATAACCTCACAAAAACACGTCGATTATAAAAATATAAAAACAACAGATTTAAAGTTCATATTTAAAACTTTCAGATAAAATTTGGTTGGAATCATATTATTTATTGTAAAAACGGTATAAAAAATACATTTTTATAACAATTTAAATGTTTGTGACAGCAACAACTTCACGCAGTAGTGCTACCACCTTTCAAACTTAAATTCCCTAGACGGAATTGCGCCAAGTTGAAGAAAATCAGTCAATTTATTCACAATTTTATTTATTTTTTAATGATTTTATTATAATATTGATACATTGTTATTAAAATTCTATTTTTAATTATTAATTTATTATATTTTTAGGATTATTAAGTGTTGATTGTGTTTTGTTTGTTTGTTATTGTTGTTTATTGTTTTCATGTTAAAAACTGAAATTTGCATAAAGAGAAAACTAATAAAATTGTGAATAAAATATAAGATTACAACTATCTAAACTAGTTTCTCATACATTTTATTGTTAATTTATTTAAATAGTGCAGTGAAATAATAAAAAATATAATAGTTCATTATAAAATTTTCACAAGGTAATTTAGTAGAAGGTTAAGAAATTTTGAATTGTTAAACTATGACTTTGTCTTTCTATTTAATTGTTTATTTATTAATTTGAAAGTATAAATAACAAGAAATATAATGAAAATAATATCGATAATTATATATAATAATGTTTGCATGATCTACGATTTTTCAGGAGATTCTGAAAAATACAGAAAACACAAATTTTTATAAATTAACATATTTTCTTTAATTTTCAGAATTTACCGGCCGTTACCATGCCCTCTACAAATGGTGAGTGTTTTAATGTTTTATTACTGAAATATATTTGTGTATATAAGCAAGAATTTTTATTATAATTTATACGTATGACTTATTTTTTGATGAAAATGCCTGAAATCTCTAATTTTTTTGACGATTAAGTAGAAAAACATCTTTTAGTATTATACCCGTTTTTCAAAAAATAAGAAAATTGGTTACATATGGGTAAATTTGCCTGTTGAATCGATTCGTGCAGTCGATTTTGACTTCCGAACCATTTAAAACACGGATTTACTTGAACTGGTTAGGGGTTATATTCAACTTTTTCTACGGCCACCATGGAAAGTGGTACTTTCACACTATATAAATATTGAAGTTGCGTATTTTCCATGACCATGAGTTAAAGAGTGTGAAATCATCTCTCACAGTATTTGCCACTGCGCATGCGAGAAGTTACTCTTTGTCAGATTATGTATGCCATATTGTTTTTTTATGTTAAATACCTTTCGTGCATTTATTTTTGTTCTATAATGTTTAGCAGTGTGGTCGTAGAAAAATTATAGTGTGTCGCTAGTGCAGAATCACGTATTTCCCACTTTGTATGAATTCAGCACTCGACTTCGTCTCGTGCCGAAACTTTCACACCTCATGGAAAATAGGCGACTTTCTACACTTGTTGCACAATACACTATTGTGTGTTTTGAGTATAATTACATGTTGTTTAGTAATACAAATATTTTTATGGGTCTTAGAAAATGTTTAATAATGTCACAAATCACAAGTCGCAAACAAAACAAGAAATGGAGGTGACGAATAGCTTAAATAATTGCATCATTGTGTTTTACGGTTGTTTAAGATTAGAAATTATTCGCAATAATATATAAGTTATATATGATGAATAAGGGAGATAGATGACATTATCTTGTCGAGTGAAGTTGTGTGATTTTAAAAGTAAATAAATCTCAAAACTGACAGTATTATTTACAATTATTTATAATAATGTATGAAACATACAAAAAGAATTGTAGAATAAACCAACGAAACTACCAACACACACCGAACCACAAATTATTGTCGACGCCAAAATCACCTTCATCAATGACAGAAATGACATTAAAAACATATTCAAGTTTTTAAATATTTCACTAGTGTGTCTACTTCATTTTTGTCGTTGGTCAGATGCAGATAGTATATATACTCCTCGTAACACGTACGATTAACGAGATAGCGAATAAAAGTGTCATCTATGCCGTGCGTATACGACAAAGATGCAAGATAAAAGTTTAATAATTCTTGTAGCAGAAATCGATTACGTGAGGATCAACTACGGAAAATAAAGTGTATTTATGAATAATATCCGTCTGTTTCGAAACCTAGTACAAGCTGTAGGTACAGAGGCTGTAGGCTGACAATCTCTACCATTAACATGCAAGTAAAACTTGTATTGAAATAAATGCTTTAAGTTCCATATATGAATATAGTGTCAGGATGATGACATTTTAATTGTTAAGTGCAATATAAGGAAACATTAAAATTCATTGAGTTTTGGTAAAAATGCGGTGCATTTCCTATCCGTCAGTAATCGAAAGTAGTGAAACGTAGTCGTGATATACCATTTCGTCTTCCCTCGGCAATTTCCGCAACAATTGACTCACTGTGCGTCCGTGCTGTTTGATTAAAGAGAAATGGACATGAATCTTCCCAACGAGATCCACCACCGGTCACTCGTACTGATGCTGCAACCGCACTTTCACAATTAATATGAAAGGAAATGTGATGTATGGGAAAACGGATTCACACTTCTCATTTCTCACACTCTAAACGTTCACTCTAACCATTATCATAACTTAATATGATTGCACATCATAAATTAATAATCTAGAACAACTAACAGTTCATTGGAGTCCCAAGAGGATATCTGCCGACTTCTAACTTTTGCAATTAAATATATCATTCACAATGGTACACCTATACGACAGTAATGCATTCCATACATAATTAATCTAGTACAACATAATTGTTTTTCATAAGTAAACGAGAGCCATGGATTTATCGGTGTTAAAGTGTCAAAATAGTTATCTTTATATTAAGTGCGCGATGTTTGTGTTTGCATCATTAATTATAATACTTTTTTATCTATATAAATTGACTGAAGAAATGTTTTCCATTGCCGTGAAAAACGTTTTCCAAAATCGTGAAAAAACGTTTTCCCAGGTATTTCGCGCTCGGTGTCAAGATAACCCAATAATTGTACAAAAATGCTTACTGTATGCATTAAAATAAAAATGTTACCATTTTTTAACAGTTGCAGAAAAATGACATTAAAATCACAACATAAAGTTGAAAAAAAAAAGAATCTAGGCATGGTATAAAAATTTAGCAAAAGTTTTAATGGCTTTTTTTGCCATACATATAAGATGATAAAGTTTTGACAGATGCAACCAACAATACATGTATGTATTTAGTGTATATGTACAATTTTTGAGGTCATTGACTTTGGAATAAGATTATTTTTTACAATAATTCACTACAAATATTTTAATAATATATTTTTCCTACGACCACTGTTAAAAATAGTCTTTTTAACGGTTGCTTAGCAAGTTAAAAATAACAGTTTATAACACAGTAAATACTTTTAAAACGTTGCCATTGACAACGTGTTAAAAGTAAAAAACAAATTTACTTTTAACACGTCTTATGTTCAGTTGTTCATAACAAATACATCATGACCTGTCATAAATGTCATTCTAATGCTTAGTTTTTATTTACTAATACGTACATAACTGTGGTCGTAGGAAAAATAGTGTATGATATTTGTGTTAAAAGTGATTTTATTTCGTTCGTGGGGTTTGTTAAACTCGGCTTCGCCTCGTTTCAAACTTCCCCACTCACTCATAAAATGTCACTTTTAACACTTATATCATAAATAACTATTTTCTTCAAACGTCATAAAAGTGATATCTTCTGTGACGTAATTGACAAGGTTGACGTTTAATTTCTATGCCTCCGTAATATAATTTTTTATTCTAGCCGCCGTTTAATTTCTTCGCCGCCGTATGTAGAATCAGCCAATAAGAAGTAACTTGTACAATAGAAAGCTGTAATATCGCCCTAAATGTCACTATAAACACTAGATAACCTAAGAATAAAGTTACTAAAAATTATGAATAACTGACAGGTAACCTACATATTAAACGTCAAATAGTAGTTTATTTTTTAAAATTTCTAAGTTTGAAGAAAAAATAGCATGTGTTATTCAAAGTAAAAGTGTCTTTGTGTGCCTCGCATGCAATTGTCCGACTCGCTTCGCTCGTCGTACAAACTTCCATACTCGCCACACAAAGTATCACTTTTACTCTTAATAACACAATATACTATAATTAATGTAAAGCGATTTTGACGTTATTGTCTATCGGACCATGCGTCCGTATGTGTGTACGTCTAAAGAAAAATGGGTTGAACAGATAACAAATGCAAAATCTGTCAACTGGAAATGTTATTTTTATAAGTATGATAGCAAAATAAAATAGTAAAATGACATATTAAATATAACATTACATATTATAATTGTATAGCTATGAAAATAATAATAAAATATTTATAATACCGCAAGTAAATGTACATTTAATGTTAGTCGTATTTTCTTGAGAAAAGAAACACCGGAACCAACTCAATTGCTTTTGTTTTGTTTTACGATTTACTTCCGGATAAAAATGACAGTCTTCAATTTTAATAACGTGGAATTAACATTGAAATTAGAAACCAAATAGTTTGTCTTAATCTCAGTATTAATTTCGAAGACATACACTTTCCAATTTACATGTATGTCAAATATTTTTTGAGTGGGTAAACAGATATATCATTTTATAAACTCGTTTACAATTCATAATTTATAAAAAGAAAATTTAAATTGCTTAAAATAACTGACTTCTGAGAATCCGGGTTTGCGAAAAATTCAAAGAATTCTTCGAATAAAGTGCTTTTTTGGCCGATTGCAATAAAAAAGGTAGGTGCACAACTAATCATTTTGTGAAAAATTCAAAAACCCTTTCTAACAAAGTGACGTTTTAGTACAGCCGATGATAATTAAAAAGTGAGGTGCACAACTAGATGTTATAATAATGCCATATATAAAATTTCAACTTTTTTTGGCTAATCATATTATGTTATGCGAGATATATACTTAAGACGTTACGCCGAAACTAGTCAAAATGGATTCAGGAAGAGTCAAAATGGATATTTCCGTTGAAATCTCAAAACCGAAATTTTTCGCGATTACAATACTTTCTTTACTTCGTACAAGGAAGCAAAAATGTAGATATATCATTGTCATTAACATTTTAAACTTTTTGTAAGTAGTATATTACATATAAAATTATAATTTGATATTTCAATGTATTATTGATACATGTAAATAATAATTTATAGTAGTGAATATTGAAAATAGTTTTAGTATTTCCTTGTGATTAGCAGTTGTAAATGTCATGACATATTTGTATTTCTATTAAGTTATATTACATAAATTTCACAAATTATATGTTTTCCTAATTTTCACTGCACATGTAATAAATTTCTAAATTATACTCATATTTTTTTTAAATAAGTTTTTTTATTGTTTATGATTATTTATTGTGATGAAGATGCATCAAATACGAAAGCGAAATAATTGCGCACTTTTCCCAAGAAAATTTAAATTTAATATACGGCATTTACATATGAAAGATGCACATCGCATTACATTAAACGCATGTGACAAGGTGTTGTAAGTTGTAACGTTACACAGGAATACATTTAAACAACACGTAACTCGGAACTTCCTACTCCAATTCTTGCAAAACACAATTGATTTCTTTATTTTTTTATGTTAATCTATTAGGTTTCCCACGCATTTATATTAACAGATTATCAGGGCATATAACCGAAAAAAAAACGGGTTAACGGTTAACCCTTATAAAGAACGTTATAATAATAACGGTTTTAGTTCGAAAACCAGTTATTATAAATTGAAAACTAGTTTAAACCGGTTAATATATCGGGTAAAAAAAATAATTATAAATATTTATTTAAAAGAAAAATAAAAAAAATAAAGATAATAATAAACAGTCATCATCTGAAAAAATGTAACAAATAAAAGAGTGCAATTTAATTAAAGTTTGATAGGTACGGTAAGTGATTTCGTAGAGTACTTACCGATCGGGGAGTCAGGTATTAAATGCTTACATAAAGTTACATTTTATAGCACCAAGGGCTGTAAATGCTCTCTAACGGTTAAGGATGGTTCGAAACTGATAAACTTAAAAGTTTATTTGACAGTTTATCCACAATGTATGAATGAAAATACTGTGCAAACGGATTTTTGTTTTTCATTAATTAATTTTAATGTACCTTTAGATTATTTTTTTGCTGATGTTAAGGGAAATTTAATTTTGATCGTACAAAGATAGATTCTGATCTCAGATCCCAAACGATTGTTTTCGATCGTTAAAATTTTCTTACAGTTCTCCAAACTATTAACGCTCTTAAAATGAGAACAAATTTTTCCAAATTCTTCTAAATTTAATTTTTTTTTATTGTGTTGACTGTGTAAATATAATTAAATGTCTTAAATTTTGCGGAAGTTACTATCTTATGTTCATATTAAAGACACCGAAATTACTCGCTAATGTTGCCGGCTAGATCTACACTTTCTAGACTTTTGTCTTATCTTGATTAGCAAGACAAGACTAGCAAATGTCTTATCTTGAAATTTTAAGATGAGACAAGACTTTATTATTCTAGATCAAGATGAGAAACTTCTAGACAATTTTCAAGACTCTAGATGAATTAAGAAAATTTATATTTTTATTTAAATCCTAAGATCCAAGTTGAACTGTGATTGTAAATTAGAAAAAGAACGCTATCAAATTATCTGTCCTTGTCTATAGTGCGCGGGTTAATGTTCAGTCTTGAAACAATCTAGAGTCTTGATATCTAGACAAGACTTCCTGACCTAGACCTACACTTAGTCTAGACGACAACACTATTATTCGCTTAATAAACTATTGGAATTTCTGAAATGAATTGGATTTATTTCACTATGTGAAATCACCTAATGTGATTCTAGGGATTTTTTTAAAACTTAAAATTTATTTCGATAACTTTATAAATAAATTTACCACTCTGCTTTATAGTAGATGCTGATAATAAAATATATGTATGTACTATGTAAGACGTTTACCAAATGTCACCTGCCACCACTGAAATAAATAATGATTATTATTTTAAAAGTTACTATTTTATTATCGCATTGAAGTTTCCGGAGTTACTAGCTTGATCGCTCATTAAAATCTCTGACAATTTACTGTTTCAATTCGAGAGACTTTTATGAATTTCCTAACTTTTTACCTCATCTGAATTAAGTACGACTTCCCGTGTCGGAATATCGAGTTCCTGTCTTTAATGAATGAATGTTCGATTGAAAATTCGGCCATCGATGAGAAAAAAGCCAACGTAGCTTTCTCTGCGAATCCAACAGACATGCACTTTTACTCCGTGGACTATGGACACGGAAAAAACAATCGGTAATTGAACATCTCAACGTCGTGCACGCTAAATAAACTTTCCTATCATTCTTCATAAACTTGGAATAAGTAGGAAATGCATAGACAATAATTCCACCTTTAGGACTATTTCCAAATGTAGCAGTACTTGCTCTTAATGTTGCTGAATATATTTAAAAATAAATAAATATACCACTCGCGGCTTATTACCTATTGTTGGGTGTGTCAGCTTTATGATCTCTTTTGCTATAATTCGCTTAGTAACTGAAGGTGATATAGATCACATTTCGGAATATTTATTATTACTCTAATAATGAATAATATTTAAGAAACAAAATTTCTTTATAACAATATATGATATACTTATAAGAATAATAAAAAAAATAAACTATATTCTGAAAACTACAAAAAAATTCGGGTTCAAAAAAGTCCAACTCTCTCCACTGAGGTGAGACGAACCAAGTCTATGAAGAGATGAACTGTTGTCATTTGTCATATGTGGTACACTCGTCTTGCTTCTTTATCTTTTTTATTTTTAATAATGTTTTTCTAATCTTCATCTTCTTCATTATCATCACCCTCTGATTAACTATTTAACTACAGTTCTTCAGAACTCATGGAGTAGCAACTAGATCGTGTGCAAATGATTTTGTTTTGTTTACCGATTGGATAGATCTTTTTAACAATAACAATCATTTGGTCCATCTCTCCTCAGCAAAGGTGGTCCATCTGTCCTTAGAGCAGAGGTTAAATGGACCACTAAATTATTTACGACTTTGTACAAATAGAACCACATTTTTATGTTACGTTATGTAGTAATTAACTGATTGTGTATATAAGATACATTTTTTTTAATAAATCTTGAATTATTCAGTGTTGACTGCATTAATTTTCAAGTGGCTACTTACAATCTTAAGTATTTTTAAGACCAAAAGGCTATCTCTTCCCCACTTACTCTACATTATCATGTGCAGTATGGTCTGGGACACATGGAATATGGTATATTTCTAATATAATCTAAAACTTTAGTAAAAAAATATATATGGTGTTTGCAGTTTTTTTTTTTGAATTCAGTAATGCGTGTGCTTACTTACTTTATATAATCTTTTCTGAATCCATTGACTTGCAGATAATTTATCATTGAGCAATATGACCTCAAAGAGAAAGGCTTATATGATTTAATGCGTCTTCTTATTTTTCTTTACAACTTTTTTATTGCTACTAAACTCCTACAAGTATTGTGTGATGTTCGTTAATAGTCAATTTACTAGTTGATTGATTAGTTTTATAGTAGGTTTTCTTTTTGTGTGTTGATAATAAAGCAATAAAGTTAAAGGAGATTCTTAGAAAAGAATTTGTTGATAGTAATCACAATTTATTGTGAGCACTTTTTGCTGATTTGGAGACAATACCACGTGATATGTAGTGTCATTTTATCAACACACTATATTAATTTATCCATGGGTCACCATTTTTACATTACTTTCATTTTCAGAAGAAGACCCAATATTGTAATCATAAAACATTAAATTAAACATTTTTTTTGAGTTGTGTTGATCATTTTTATTGGGATTTATGTAAAAGCATAAAAGTACTAAAAAGAAATGTATGTATTTTTTTTTAATTTCATATTCTTATTTATTCTATTTTTTGTTTGTATACTATAATTCACTAGATATGCACAGCTTATTTGCAAAAAAGTGAAATTTTGTACCAGATGCAATGATCATTTAATTTAAGTGTCGTTACATATTAGGTTTAGATCTTAAACCGGTTCAAATAAATCAAATTTACCTTGAATTCAATATATTTAAACCAGTTTAACTAAGCCTGTTTTGGGAATCAGGCTGGTAGTTCTTACAGTTTTAGGCGTATTCCGTTTGGCACTTGGATCAGATTTAACTTACATTTTTTTTAATCCGAATAACTTCTGTTTCATTTGAAGAACAAAAACTGGTTCGAAGTGAATTGATTTTAGTGATGTCATCTGATTTGACTAATGTTTTGAATTGGATACAAACTTTTGTCACTGCACTCTAAAGATCTATTGTAACTTGGTCCTTACTTAGATGTCTAAAAATAAGTTCATAGCTTTTATGAAACTTAACATTGCTCCAGAATTCAGTTCCCATATATCTTTTATCTAGGTGGTCAAATCTACTTTTCATTATAGTAGGGAACTCTCATATTCACAGTTTCTTCATCCTTTTTGCAGAGTTGACAGATGTTATTTTCAGCTTTACCTATATTATGTAGATGGTATTTGAGCGGACAGTGTCGAGTAAGAATATATATTATAGTGTTCAGGTTATTTTTAATGAAAGCTAGTGGTTCCTTGATGTTACTCAACGAGGGCGAAATAAATCTCTTCTTGTTTGTTTGGTTGAGGTTCGGAATTCGTCTTCATTGCAACTTTCTAGTTTCACGACAGTGAAATAATCTCTTCATTTTATTGAAGCTCGGATTTCATATCCAATTTAAGATTATGATAGCCTTCTCCCAGTTTCTGATTTCCTTCTTTATGTGGCTTTTCAGGATACCACAAGATCTTTGTACAAGATGGTTCGGGCTCACGAAAAGGTAGTTTGACTCCCTACTGTGTGAGCTCATTTGTATTTTATTGATTACTACATCCACATGAGCTAGTACCCACCACAAAGTAAGATAGTTGTTACAGGCCGCTATGATAAAAAAATGTTCTAAAATTTACAAATAGAGTAGTTATGAAGAAAGTATTGGTCGTATTTGTTAAATTTTGTATTGTATATCAGTATATATAATCCAATCCTTTTCTATCCTGGTGGTGTTGAGTTGTTTTACTTTATTCTTCTTTTATAAGGTTCTACCATTTGGTTCGATCTTGTGCAATTTCTTGAGCTTTTTTGGTTGCTATATTTCTGTTTTTCAGCGTTGTATTTATTGGTCTTCCTCTGTTCCTTTTTTCGTATATTCGTATTTTCCATATTTGTTTAACTTTTTTGTCGTTGTAAAGTCTGATTAAATGGTCATACCACTGCAGTTGCTAATTTTCAATTGTTTTTTGTACTGACTGCATTTCTAGATTGTTTCTAATATTGTCGTTGCGTATTCTGTCCATCTTCATGACTCTAATCTTTGGGAAACACTTTATTTCTATAGCTGTTATTTTATTTTTTTATATTGTGTTCAGTACCCATACATAAATGTTGGGAGTAATATTGTTTTGTAAACAGTCAATTCGTATAATAGTATCCCTTGCTGCCGTCTGGTGTCGTGGATTCTAGTATTAATTTCTTTATTGTATTTACCAACATTTTGTATCAGACATCCGAGGTAGCTGAAGCTATCTACTTCCTTGATTCTTTTGTTGTTTATTTTAATGTTCAGTTTTGTATTTTCTTTGGATATCTTCATTATTCTTGTGTACCTTTAATTTGAATATAAAGTACTGTTTTTTTGAACTGCGTATGTATTTATTTGTGGGTTGTTGTGGATTGTTGCGACCTGTAGAAGCTTGTAAGGGGGTTTGTGAAATGAAAGACATGTGATATACGGTGACAAATGTATTTTCCTTAAATTAACCTTAACTAAGCTTTATACAATGAGTGATGGACATGGTTCGACTCGGTCAGATGTTGCGACCCGTGTGTTGGTTCGTGACGTGATCAGTGCTTGAGCTAGAAGGGGGCTCCGTAGGAGCCGGACGGGCGGCTGGGCGCTCCGTAGCTGGTGCTGGGGCCGCTGGGGTAGCCGCCCACGACGCCCGTCGTCTGCTGGTGGTACTGCGCTACTTGGATGGCTTGTCGCACTCCTTCTAGGTCAATGCCTACAACACACACAAACATACATACAGTCGTTAAACCAACAAAGAGTGCTTTTATATTATAATCTTATCAGACCAGAGATGTCACTTGTGAAAAAGCAAACTATAAAAGTGAGATCGTAATATGGGCCTATGTTTGTAGTACCAAAATATATAGTTATTTATATAAAAAAATATAATTAATATATTTCTAATTATTATAATTAAAATTTTATGTCGGTACTCAATAGTTATATATCTGAAGAACAAAAAAAAACTTTGTTCTGTAAATTTTTAGATTTAAGTTTTGAAAGACATGTATTGAAATTTGAGAATTTTTTAATAAAGTAAATATTGTTAGTGTGTAGTTTTGGTAATAATTATCCTCAAAAGATATCAAATCACAAATCAATTTGATTGTTATATGTTTTCGTGATTGTTTTAATCAAATTATAGATTAATGTGTCACCTGTGGATTTTGTATTGTCTTTTGCAAATGTGTTAATACTCTAGGGAATCTAACAATGGATATAGAGCAAAGATGTTAACATTTCAGCTAGTTGTATATGTATATGGATTTGTTACTTTTAACAGAAAAGATTTTGTCATTTGGAATCGAACCAAAGGAGAAGAGCAAATGTGTTTTCGTTTCAAGTTGCTGTATGTATGGATTTTGTTGCTTTTAACACCTTTCTATGTGTATTTCTTGTGGAATTGATTCATGTATCTGAAGAGCTAGCTGTTTATCTTAGCCATCAGTTAATAGAAGAATATAATATGTGATGGAATGGAAGATTTCTTAACTGGAGGAATTGCTGGGTTTCAGTCGATTCTTAGAATCAAAACCTGGATTTGTTGCTTTTAACAGAAAAGATTTTGTCATTTGGAATCGAACCAAAAGAGAAGAGCAAATGTGTTTTCGTTTCAACTTGCTGTATGTATGGATTTTGTTGCTGTTAACACCTCTCTGTGTGTATTTCTTGTGGGAATTGACTCATGTATCTGAAGAGCTAACTGCTTGTCTTAGCCATCAGTTAAAAGAAGAATATAATATGTGATGACTGGACGTTGATTTAAAGGAGTAATTGCTGGGTTTCAGTCAGTCGATGAAAATTATTCGTTTTTACTGACTGAAACCCAGCAATTCCTCCTTTAATGGTAAAGGTAAAGGTATGGTAGACTCACCGACAACCCTGGTGGCGTACTGAGGCACACCGTACTGCGTGCTGGGTACCCCGTAGGTGCTGCTGGGGTAGCCGCCGCCGCCGCCGCCGCCGCCATGGCCGCCGCCGATGCTGCCGGAGTTCTGCTCCTCGCGCAGCAGGATCTGGCGCACCTGCTCCAGCAACTGCTGGTCCACCTGCGCGCCCTCGCTGGTCTGGTAGCCGGAGGACACGGCCGTGTAGCCGCCGCCGCCGCCGAAGCCGCCGCCGCCGCCGATGAAGCCGCCGCCGCCGCCGCTCGGGCGCGAGTAGCTGTAGCCGGACGGCGGCTCGGCATACACTGATGCCAGGCACACTACCAAACACTACACCGGGGAGAACACGAAATTAGTTACCTCTCCTCATTATACCAATGAAGCCAAATAATAAGTTACCAATCTTTTCATTACGGGTACTGATAGTATTGAGAAGCTAAAGTTACCCATCTTTTGATTAAGGGTGCTTTCTTGTACATCTATTTATCACATTGCAAATAAAGAGAATGATTAAAGGTGCTTTATTTTCGCACAATTTATTACATCGCTTTATTTAAAGTGGTGATAATGAAACTGCTAGTTTTGAGAAGCCAAAATATGAGTTACTAATCTTTTGATTATAGATACTGATAGTATTGAGACGCCAAAAGAATAATTTGTTATACATATTTGTCAACTGATGCAGTGGATAACTTTAAAAATAATTTTTAATTTAAAGTTCTTCAAACAAAAATAAAATTTTCCAAAACAAAAATTCATATTTTTTTAACAATTTCAACCCAATATCCTTCTTTTAATCTTCATGATCATTTGTACTGAGCACTTTTCCTTTGCAAATTCTTTAGTTTTCCATATTCAATCTAATCTTGTCTAATTTTAATAATGCGTTTTATCTTAATTTAATCATCGATTGTTATATTTTATATAGAAATTAAAATTTTGTGAAAATTATTGTTTCAGTTATAAAAATAAAATAGCTTGCAAAAACTTGTTTTTAAATTATTTCAGTTTAACATTTTTTTGTAAAAATGTCAATTATAAGCTGCTAAATCCAGAAGTTTAGGCTTTGCATTCGTTTTATTACTTTATCTACTGAAATATATTTTTATATTTCTAAATAGTCTAATTTTAGAAGTTACTGTTTTAATTTCGCATTGAAGTCTCCAACGATTTTCGCTTGATTATTATTGAAATATTATTTTTATATTAATGTATAAAATTATACGAATTAATCCCAAAATATATTTTTTTTATTTCAAATACATTTTTATAAACGCGTTAATTAAAAATACATGTTAAAAGTCTTGGTTTAGCATTGAAGTTTCCAAAAAATTTCGTTTACTATATATTTCTTTAAATTTATGATGTTACAGTTTATATTCTTAATGATATCGCTTGTTAAATTGTATATGACAAATAATTTTAAAAAATCAATAAAATTCTATGAACAACATTTAAATAATTATGTGTTTATATGATTTTGATTAGAATTCAAAGATTACAAATCGCGAAAGAAAGTAATGAGTGAGAATCTTACAGATAGATGCACATGTGAGTTGGAGAAATTTTTATGTAGTGTTTATACAGTATCTGTGAATTTATCTAGCCAATAATTACTACCGTACATCACTTTCTACTGGGCAAAAAATATGCTAATCTCATGTGAAACACTTAGGTATATGTTTACTCGTCAGATAAACTAACTGTTATACTAAAGTTTCCCGTTTTTTCGCCAGTTTAACTTGTATGTAATGTTGGTTGCTTTCAATATTTACAAATTTGTCTTAAATAATATCAAATCAGAAACAATGAGAATAATAAGGATTCTATGATTTTGATTTGATAAAGTTTATTTAAAAATCTGTGGCACAAAGATGAGTATTTAGCTTAAAACGATAAACACAGTAAAAATATTAAAATATATCTTTTTCATGAGCAAAAGTAAAATTTGGTTTCTTGGATGCAAAAATTGTGATTCCTTAGGGAAATAATACACAATTAATAATCCCAAGATTCCCAAGGGAGTTTTCAGTAAGGATCTGATTAAAATAGATAATTTTATATTATTAGTTAAGTAATGACTTTAAAATAATGATTTTACAACTAAGCTATAATTAATCTCATTAATTTGTTCATTTTTTAAATGATTTTTATGTTTTTTTACCAAAAAAAGTTGTGATGATAACAATTTAAATTTTGCAAAGGCTACTAAAATTTTAAATAATAAGCATGGAGTGTAGGTATAAATAATGTTACAAAAAAGGGAACCAACAAATATTTAACAAATAACAAAAACGCGTCCGTGGTTACTGAGTGCTAAATGGCCAGTTTTTATTATTAGCTGCTGCTTTTGTAAATTTAAGGAACCTGAAGACCCATTTGTTACTTGTTAATGTTACTAAGTTTGATTGAGTCCGTCGTTGTCACTAGGTGTAATATTTTTAAAACGAAATGATAAATAATAACACTTTCTTTATTTTGATGAAGACTGGAAATTGCGATGTAGAAAATAAAGAAAATAAAGTGTTGTTATTTATCCTTTCGTGATGTTACTGAATATAAAACATCGTGCAAAAATAGTATATATACCTCAGGAGAGAATATCATTTTTCGCCTCAGGAAAAATTCATTTCTCTCCTTTGATAATATATTATTTTTGATAGTGCAGGATTGGAGCTAGTGGTAAGGAATAGTGTATTAATAATTTTGCCACTAGCGTCCATTTGGTTGCAAATTTGAATATGGCAAATTATTATTGAGTAATTTAGAAGAAGCTGCTTGTTAATCCACAAGATATCCATTGCCATATTCACATTCACAAGTCACTGCACTGCACGAGGTGGTTTATGCTCACCACTGCGAATCTGTTCATGTCGCCTGTTGGGCCGGGGAAGTCGAACTGAGTGTGCTGATGGGTCGGCGGCGCGCCGTTATATACTCGGCGTGCACGCTCCCCGGCCCCCCGCCGGCCCGGGGGGGAACTTTCACACAAGAGTGGGAGGCGCGGACCAGACTAAGGGTTGCAGCAGCTCTTCACTAGGTCAGGCCTCTCTTCAAGTTCATCTCGAGCACATTCATCACTTCTACATTATACCTATACCTAGGGTTGTTATGAGTATTAATTGCAACAGCTCTTCACTAGGTCAGGCCTCTCTTCAAGTTCATCTCTCACAGTTTTACACATTCATCATTAACCAGACTTAACTTTATTCTTATTAACATACCTAGGGTTGTTATGAATATTAATTGTAACAGCTCTTTATTAGGTCAGGCCTTTCTTCAAGTACATCTATCACAGTTTTAAACATTCGTCATTAACCACACTTCTACATTATACCTATTAATATATCTAGGGTTGTTATGAGTATTAATTGCAGCAGCTCTTCATTAGGTCAGGCCTCTCTTCATGTTCATCTCTCACAGTTTGCAACATTCATCATTAACCAGACTTCTACATTATACCTATACCTAGGGTTGTTATGAGTATTAATTGCAGCAGCTCTTCATTAGGTTAGGCCTCTCTTCAAGTTTATCTCTCACAGTTTTAAACATTCGTCATTAACCACACTTCTATACATTATACCTATTAACATACCTAGGGTTGTTGTGAGTATCATAATTGCCACACATGTCAATTGAATTTCGAGCTCGTAAAGCGATGATTTGAAGACATCTAAGGCCTGGTATGATTCATAATATCCCTGGGATGGGATTCCATAACTCCGGTTGCTATCATTAGGACTATTGATATCAATTGGAAATATCAACTACAAAATATACTTGCTGTTCTATAACAGTAATGGTAACTTATGGTTGATACATAGTTACATATACTTATACATGTATAAAGAACACTACTAGTCTTCACTGGGAATGTCTTAAATTCAATGCATATTTGAATTTGACGTTTATAATTCACATTTTAACAAGTGTTATTTGTTCAATAGTTTATCGATTTCAGAAACTGAAGGCGTTAGTAATAATACTAATTTTATAAAAAATAAAAAAAGTTTTCTTGATCAAGTCTGTATTGCTTAATTGCAATGGCTACAGTTATATTATCCAATTGTCCCATGTTATTTTGACAACTAATATTATCGTACAGATACAGACTTATGAGTTGATTATATTCACATCTATAAGATCTATAAGCAAATCTGTAATACCTGTAACGTTTACGATTCAAATGATAAATCTGATTAGGTCTCTAGCTTACAGAAAAAAGTTCTTACGGTAACAAAAACCTGGCTGTAAGCTTACAGATATGACTTTTTGTCAAAAATGAAACAAGAAAAATAATTCAAATTTTAAAGAAAGATAGGTTTTAGTTCATTTTTTTATTGTGATAATTGCTGTCAATTACTCAAATATGGTAGAAATAAAAATTGAAATATCTTATATATCTTCATATTCTGTAAATCAACATTAACATCAACGTTATTTGTTTCTGATTCTTACAGTTAAAATAACTTAGCTACACGGTATGTGAAAATTTAATTTAGACTTCAAAATAACATCAACGTTATTTGGAAATATAACATTTACGATATTTATTTCGTTTTTTTGTGAGAACTCCCTATTATCTTCAAACCGGTAAATTATTTATGGTTTAAAGGAGGTATTAGCCTCGTAGAATTATAACTAGATCGTCTATCTTCTTATGTGCGAACGATTTTGTTCTGTTTACCGGTTGGATTGATCTTAACAATAAGAATCCTCTGGTCCATCTCTCATAAACATAGGTGATCCATCTGTCCTCAGAGCAGAAGTTAAATGGACCACTATAAATTTCTTATAAGTGCATACAGATAGAACCATATTTTTTACGATTTTTCGTTAAGTCTTATGCACGTGTTAATAAAGTATGTATATACTTACACTGTTTCAACAAATTTAATATTCTTACAAGAGATATCACTCTAATAGTTTAATATGCTTTTAAAATCAACAGTCTGTCTCTTCTACTGGTCCATATCCCACACTAAACCTAATTGTTAAGATTGATAACAGGAGGTAAAATTAAAATTCGTCGATGCGAATCGGGTCAAAACTTTCTTCAGATCCAACTCCTTATACTGATATTAATACAAAAGGGCAAGACTTAAAAGTATTTTCTCCGACATTCAATGTCTTCTCAGCTATGGAAACAACGTTGTCACCAACAGGTTCTGTTGTTTATTTATTTTTAATTTGTCATGCAACAATTTCTTAAATTTTTAAAGAAAAATTATGTCAATCCCTTGAGCAATTGCAGTTGTCCCATTATCCCTACCTTAGATCCGGCATTGAAGTCTACTAAAAGCTAAAACTCTTTAACAGAGGTTTTAATTTTCTCTTAAATGTTCTCAGATGACTCCTAAATAAATTATATGTATAGAAACTGAGAAACCTGTAGAATGTAATGAATTAAAGTAGCAGTGTTCTAGATTTAAGTACAGAGTAAGAAGATAGCCATCTATATCTTTCGACACGATATTATTATGTGTTAATTAATTAATCTAATTGCGCAGAAAAGCGTCTGCAATGTTGCAACAACTTCGTGAATTAATTAAACTTATTATTAGCCTAGAGGAAGCTTATACTCGTACATCTTGAATTACGAAACTGGTGCTTCTGTGGTTTTACCTACCAAGTCAATAATGTATCATTCTTGTTTATTACCCATCGCACATATTGGTAATACTTAATCCGTAGATGGCATTTACTAGACTATAACTAGCGTGGAGAGTGCACCACAAGAATCAATTGCATGTAGGAAACAATGAAGAATTTGATTTGACGGAATTCAAATTCGGAATTTCAAAACCATAACCGTTCTACTACGGATAGATTATCAAAATATATTGCATTTTTTTGGTATATTGTCACGAGAAATTTGAAACGACATTTCCAAGAGAAACATTTTTTTAATTAAGTGTTTAATTTACTTTTTGTTAAGTAATTTTTTTCATTTATTTTTTAACCGTTATTTTAACCGGTTTAAGCCGTTTTCCAATTTTTAAAGCTGTTTTTCGAACTAAAATCGTTATTATTATAACGCTTTTTATAAGGGATAACCGTTAGCCATTATTTTTTTTCGGTTACATGACCTAATTATTCTATTTACCGATTTTAAGATATTAAAACTTTGTGTACATAGACAAAAATAAGCTTTTAACTAAGTAATAACTGTATTTGTACAGTAATATGATCATGCTACTAACTTGTCAAAATAACATTATTACTAACACCTTCATTTTCTGAAATTGATAAACTATAGAAGAAACCACGGTTGTTATGTATCATACCAGAATTATTTTATTAAAAATTATAATAAAATATGACAATTCGTTTACATTTTTTATTCATCAGATAATCTCTAAAATGGGATAATCAATTTCATAAAAATATAATGCACAACAAATGATAATATTTAATATTCCGATATATTTCAATAAATATAAATATTCCTAAATATTGCCAATTAACCAATCTTCCTCTATATTTAATACCAAATATTCTTCAGAATATCTTTCTGCAGAATGGCTCAAAAAAATTAAAAGTATAAATCTGCAACCTGTTGATGTTTACATTAGATTTATTATTTTAGTAGGATAATGATATTGATTGTAGTTATTTTATAATCCATAATAATATTGAAAAACAATATACAATGGTTCAATTATGAGTAACAATGACGCTACTAACAATTGTGGAAACACATGAAAGCTGAATATAATTTGACACTGTTGCAGCAAAGTGAATGTATCTTCATGTGTCTTCATTTTTAGGTTGCTAGGTTGGACGAAGAAAGGTGATATATTGAATTTTTTCCGGGATTTTTTTCGCCTAATTGGTGTCTGCAGTTCATGTGGTGATTAATTGTTATATAAATATCCCCACTACTATAATCATGAGAAATCTTTTTGGACCTGCTTATAAAAAGATGCGTACATCTCATATATTTTATAGTTGACACAATAGCTTACAACGAGCAGAAAATATTTTTGCCTGTTGTAAAAGTTACTGTCTTGACTTCGTATTGAAATCTCCAATATTACTCGCTTAGTATAGGTCATAGGTGTTTTCATTTCGCACAATTTATTACTTCACTTAATTTAAATACAACTAATCGTTTATAGAAGTATAAAGAATGGAAATTATGGTCAACGATAAAATGAAAACATTGTTATAAATCTTAAAACGTCGCTCTTAACTATATGATAATAAAATAATAAATAAAATTAAAACTTACTAACACAATATCTTCAATATTATTGGTAATTTTGATATAATTACAAATAGAAAAAAGTGTAGAAGCTTGTAAATACTATGAGACAGGTTTAATACTGAATATTGGGTATAAAAAAAACGAAAACCAAAAATTAGTAGTTTTTGCGCAAGTAAATTCTGAACAAATCTCTAAGATTTACAGATCTGTAAATCTGTAAATAATAAACAAAATCGCAACGAAAGTAGCCACTCTTATGTATAATTTTATATTAATCAACAAAAATAGATACGTTTTTGTCAGTTTTTTACATATTTACAGATCAGTAAAACTTACAGAATTGGCCTATTAAATTATTCGTACTAAATTTTTATAAAAATTTTCAACGTGAACGGTTTTGTAGGTCTGTTTTCGCAGAAAAATTAAGAAGTGTGGGTGATCATTCTAGAAGATGGTACCGTATATTGTGCAGTTTTGTTGCTGGTTTGGGCGAATTATGTCACGTAGCTACTGTATTACTTGGGTTGCATTTGAGGAAATTAATCATATACAGACGTCCTTGCTAAGTGCCTTGTTCTATCTACGACAAAACTGAAATAGCAAAAATGCTTAATTTTTCAATAATTTTACCACGATTTGTTATTATAGCTGAAAATCTGAAAAAAAGATCATTTGTATCTTTCTGCTCTGCTACCACAACCTATAACAGAACAAAATGAAGACATTTTTGCAAACTAAAAGTATAAATACATAATATTTCAATAGGATTATTAAGTGAAGTTTGTATGCCCCTCAACAAACATGGCCGATCCGTCAGTCACCTGATCTGGAATGGTGTATATCAGCGAACATAACCTTTCAAGGTTAGGCGAGATCCGTAAGGGGGGGAAGAGATTTTATAACTACGTCACAGTTGATTTGAGACGAAAAAAAGGGACCCAATAACTAGAGTTTTGAGCACCTGTAAAAAAAATATATCAATAAAATTAAAACAAAATCAACTTCTGGTAAATAAATATTTTATTTTGAATATAAACATATCTAAAAATTATAATTAACGTACCCGATATTAAAATTTTCGATTATTTTCATTAATATTTCAGGCATTAAATTTTATTTTGAAAAAACCTTGCATATGATATTCGTTCACGGTGCATGAATCTTATTTACTTTAGTTTTACATTGTTCGTTTTTACTAAAAAATGAAAAATATAGGTTGCATGGTAAATAGATTTTGTACTTCTGATTTAATGCTTTGATTATGGATCAAATTCTTCTAACGTTAAACTGATAGAAGTCGAACGCAAAACTAAAAATTTGCTACAAAATTAATGTGCGCAAGTAGTACTAGAATAATTTTGAAATTACCGCAGAAAGACAGAAGTTTGGCATGTCCCATACATCGGATTTTCGAATGATGTACAGTTATTTTTAAAGAGAGGTTAGCGGTTATTCCAGAAGAGCTGGACAAAGTCGAAATCGTGCAAAAACCCTTGACCAATATCGTTTCTTAAAAACATCAACGTATTTGAAGTTGTTGGCTATATATTTTTCAATTGATATTACTACACCCATATTTATCGGTCTTTCATATCCAATAGATGAACGTAAGTAAAATTAACAATTTTCAATTTCACAAAAGGGCGTTCTTAAGAGGCTGTAGTAACTGGTAAAATTGATGTACCTAGCTGTAGATAATTATTTGTCAAAATTACAAAATATAACCAAAATTATAAATGATTAAAATTTTTAAATTTTACATCCCTAAAAATTTTGCGTCTGCTAGTTACGGCACTAACAAAAGTGAAATATTTAAAGTGATATGATAAATCTTACGAAAAAAAAAACATTTAATAAGTATCATTAACACATCCAGCAATAGGCAATAACCTGTGATGATATATGTACATATTTAATAAATGTAATAGGGAAAATTAAAGACAGTAGGCATTTGAAACAAATGAACCTCGCAGCAGGCAGGAGTAAAAGTGAAATACGACCTGTAGTTGCGACATTGTGTATTTCCAATTTGATAATCGTGTAATTAGAAGCAACTATCTTGTTTTGTAAATTGTAGAGATTTTTCAAGTCTTCCTCGTAATAAAAATGTCATAAATAAATTAATAACTATTATGTCTGTATAAATTTTTATTGAAAAATTTAATTGGTATACTCCTACGTTTTTTAATTTTAATTAAAAGATAATTATTTGGCCAACTTTCGATATTTTAAGTTGTACTTATAATAAACTATGATCTTTAACCCAGGACGCACTACAAAGGTTAATGAACATTAACACTTAATACTTAATTTAAGGTAATGGTCCTTTCAAATTTCATAACGTGTAAAGTGCCGATGAAGTTTAGAAACTTAAGATTGGAAGCGTTCGATTGTCATCACTTAAAATTTTGTATTGAATGACAGTTGAGGTTGTTGAAGTTGAGGTCAATGTTGCTATCTGGTTATAATACGCTATGTTTATTATTTGTAATTACTGTTGAAGTAGTAAGTAAAATAAATTTGCTATATTTTTTAGCATAACTTGACAGGAAACTGTAACACTTGTTAATTTTTGTTTCAATTCCATGACTTTTCTTTCCTAATTTCTGAGGTTACAAAGCACGCGAAATTAATTTTGCTAATTGATTCAGATGCAGAATTTTATGCTCTAAAACTTATATTTAAAGCTTTTTTATTAAAAATAATTAGGGAAGCAGGAAATTAGGAAAATATGATTTTACATGTTAAATCCTTATGTTCAGGTATTCGAGTCACCAACCTGTACTTACCTACAGCACAGAATAGGTTTATACAGAAGCGACAGTAAGACAGAGAAGCGAAAATTAAAGAGAGATGGAAAGATACACAAATTTAAAGGGCCCATTGTTTAAAATCGGAAAGTTTCCTCACATCTGAGAGAGAGATAGGGAAGAGCACAAATTTAAAGGTCTACACAATGCTTCAAGGTCATAGAACTCACTAGCGGAACATGAAAGGTACAGACACGGAGTGTCGCTTCTGTGTGTAACTATTCTGTGCCTACAGTATATGTCTAGCACTCATGCCTGTTTCAAAACTATTTGGATTTTGAATTCTGAACAAATCTATAAGACTTTCAGATTTGTTCAGAATTAGCCAATTAACTGACTTTTATAGCATTATTATTAGACGATGGATAAAATAAATCATTCTTATTTTATGGAAGTTACAGGCTTATTCTGCTATTGAAATCACCGAAGTTACTCGCTTATACGGTCATTAAAATCTATTTGGTTTTATGCATTTTAATATAGATAGTAATAGCTCACTTGTTTAGCGTACTCTGACATTAATTAAGTGACATTTAGTGCCCTTAATACTAAATTAACTACTATTTAGCAAATACATTATAAAGATGTTTACGTCTGATAGTATAAACATCAAAAGTAATAGTACATGATGCAAATACTACATTTTATGTCTTATTATGGTTTTTTCAATTATCTAATAAATACATTAGAAATGTTTAATAAAATTTAAAAGTTATATATTATTACAATTTTTTTTAGTTTTTAGTTCACTTGATGTAGACATTTTTTGGACCACTGGAGTAGTACAAAATATTAAACATTTATTAGTATTAAATATTATGTAAACAATAACTTTCATAGTAAATTTGAAAAAAATATTAAAAATAACTACTGACCAGTACTAAAAAAAAATTTTGCATGAAATACGATGTAATTTTTTTTGAGAATTTTTAAAAAAATCCTTTTGTTTTATAATCTGCTCATCGTACAGAATATACCCTTTAATTTTTTGTGCTAAGTTGTATATAGTTTTTGTAAGAAATATTTACACATTACAGATTACAAATTGAATTACATTTAAAATGCATTATTATTAGAATATTTTATTCTGGATTTAAAAGTACCTAAAGAACTAATCTTAAACAAAAAATTTCGGATGCGGTCTAGGAGTATGTCATATTAAGTACTTCTTAATGGCACCTCACTAATAAATTACTTACAGTTAGTATACATGTAGTAAAACATATAAAGTTAATCTACTTAGATAAAATGTATACTACAATGTAGGATGAATCTGTGAGAAAAAACCTCTGTAAGAGTTTCATGTATATTAAGCATCGTCGCTCACTTCCTCAACAATCCCAGCTCGTCTTAATTAACAATAAACAAAAGAAAAACTTTCGTTTTCGTTTGTTTCCCAGGCAAATGTGGACCGCGAATTAGCGGTTGCTTAGTAGGGCGCTCTACACAAGTACTGTTCTATGTTCTGTGCTCTGTGTTGGCGGAATGTACTTCTTGTGTCATTGCGACACGCAGTTTCAACATGGATGATTTACTGCACTGGTCTTCAATCAGTGCGGCACATTAACAATGGAACACATATCATCATAACCTCACACAGTAACAACAAATGGGTTATACCTAAATATGCTTTAAGTTTGACATATTTCATTCCAATGTCATTATCAGTTTCTTGTTAATTTTACTATAGCGATGGTACTTGATATACTGATAACGAATCAAATAGAACTTTATTAAAACAATTAAGGGTAATTTACTTGAATAAAACTTTTTAGTGTCACTGGTTTAACAGGTGTTCTTAATATTTTATTTAAATATTAACAAAACAAGCAATTATCTGTTTCGATAAATGCCTGTCTTTCATTATTCATTTCAAGTAATGTATTTTGCCGTATTATAAACTACTAGCTGAAACCAGTGGCACTGAAAATGTTGATTCAACTAACGAAAGACTCTAGATCAGAATTTATTATTATAAGAAAGGTTTGGTCAATAAAAGAACTCTAAAGCCACATAAAATATAACATTTGAAACTTGAAAGTTCTTTTATTCATTAAACCTTTCTGCACTAATAAAAGTGTTGACTTCATTTTAAGCGCAATTTAATAATATTCTTTTTCAAATATGTTATCAGTACTTTTATTGAAGTTATGAAACAATCTGCATGTATATCCCATCAGTGGTGGTGACTTTTATATTTCTGTCGGGTGCTCAAAACCTAATAAGTATATTCTTTATAGTCTATAAAATCAGAAATGCAATTAAATGTAAATGGAGCAGTAATGCAAATGGAAAAATTAAATATATTTATTAATTTTTAGTTAAAAATTAAAACACTTTATTTAGCAATATGTTTATACCTATACAGTTAGACGAAAATAGCAGTCGTCAAAATCTGCGTTCTACTGACTACATTTTTAAATTTCATGGCAACTGCTATTTTCAGGAAAAAGTTTTCAAACTTAATGTCACAATAGAGATTGTATTTTGATTTTAACAATTAACTTCAAATATATCATTGGATTTGTACTTTTATGTAGATTCCAAATATATAAAATGTATAAAGTGTTTCATTTAAAATTTAAAAAATGGGTCCCAAATCTTGAGAAATTGTTTGCTAATTTAACTAACTTCATATTTCTTATAGTTCTCAAGATAGCAATAATGATCCATTTAAAATAAACACCCTATATATAAGAGAACACAAGCCATTAAATGATTCTTGAACTGGAGAAAAAACAAATAGAAAATTATGTAGGATTCCAAAGAATAAAACAAAATTTATAGTTTCTTGAGGTAAATTTAAAATATTTTAAAACAGAAAATAACTTCGTCGGGTAATCCTGACGGGTACTTCTCGGGTATTCTATAGTGGTGCACTTTTATCAAATGATTCATAAATTAGCACACGTCTCGTATAAAATTTTATATATTAAAAATAAGAATAATTAGTTCTACAACCGTAGAAGAGTTTGAATGAAATTAAAAAGTGTTCACTTGCTCCCTGGCAATTTTTCTTACTGTCGTGTTGAAATCACCAAAGTTACTTGCTTATAGCATCATTGAAATCTCTGAAAATTTATTTGGTTTTATATATGTTAGTGTGGGCGTCAGTGGTTTACTTGCTTAGCGCTCCTACTGAATTTAACGGAGTGAGAGATCTGGAGTTCGAATGCCAGCATCGCCAATCTTCAACCAAATAAATGTCCCGCTAAGAACCCACTATAATCTGTAGGTGGCGACCTACTGCACTAGAAGTAAAACTAGTCACGAGTCGAGTACATCAGGATCAGGTGTATGCAGTGACTAATCCAGACAGAAGATGGGAGGATTTTTTTTTCATCATTGCTGTGATAAACTAGTAACTACGGAAATTCTAAATGTTGATTGGTGGAAAACAGATCACGTTACCAATGAATTATATTCTCCCTCCACTAAAATCTCTAAATCAAACAAAACAGAATATAAAAATTTGCTCTATATTTAAACAACTAATCATTTTAATGTTATAGCAGTTTATACTCGTAGATCGCAAATTTATCTTTATTTTCACAAAATTAAAACATGTTTTAATTTATCAAATAATTCAGAGCTATACAATTGTCCGTTTTAAGAGGTTAACCATTGGGATCTCGAGAACCGTAGGAGATACGAAGTCGGTTAATTTGGGGCAAAGTTGCCACTTTAATTGCCCATTTCAATCATGTTTTTCTTTTCCCGAAAACATGCTTAGATCACAAGATATGAGCAAAAAAAATTTTGGTCAATTTGTTTTTTTACTTTTAAATTAATTTCTTATTTTAATTCGTACAAGTTTCTAGTTTGCACATAATACGGACACTTTTTTTACAAGGAATTGACAGCGTCTCTCAAAATTTTTGTAGCTGGAACATTTTTCGAGAAATTCATACCTACTAATTTTTTATTTTCATATGATGTCTCTTCACTTCTTAAAATTCACAATTCAGGTGTTACAGATTCGAATCCCTTATTTGACTGCTTATGTTATTGACTTGTTTGTGGTATATGTCTTTAGTAACTGATTGGTTAGTGAGTAAGAGATTGATGTACGTTTGTGAATTTAGTTTTGCAGTTTGTGGTTATTAAATAACGATTTGCACCGTGAGAACAAAGTCAAATCCAAGTGTAACTTCATCATAGAATGCCTGAGTTGTATAACATTGGAGGAAACGCCTATAGCCTCCATGCTCTGTGCAATTGTGAGTTTGACACGACACATCCTTATTCGTAACAAACTACGGACGACTTAGTGAGAAAGTTTAGTGAATTTAACGATTACGTAACGCAAATTGATGTTATTAGAACACACCCAATTATTACATAGAGATGATATTAAAGAATTGGTAGTCAAATGTCAATTAATCTATAATAAATTTTCTTTAAAGCATTCTCCTGTTAGCACTCACTGGAAATGTGAAGCTATAGTACCATCAATCTCATATGGTACAACTTTCCTAGGTGGAACAGGACCTCAAACACTTCATAGGGTATTTAAGGAGGATATATCCTTTAATCATCACCAAAATCTACAAATTATTGGCACACCCAATAATGTAGTAATTTAAAAACACAATTTGCATTAATTTGTAAAAGAATTTATAATTATTACATTTAATATTCAGTGCATAAAATTACGATTAATTCGAGTTTTTAAAAATTTTAATCTAATATGTAATTATTCTAATTTTAATAAATATATCTACATAAAATTATTGGAACATATAATAAATATTTTCTTGTTCTGATTACTATACACTATAATTATTTTTTAAAGTTATATGTCTATGTTCAAAATAATGAATGATCTAGAATGACCTCCACAACCGAATATATTTGCTATTCTATAAAAATGTCACTAAATTATTTATTTTTTTCTATAGCAGATGTTAAAGTGCAATTTTATCAACTCAAAATAGTGGATAAAGTAGCACTTTAACCGCAAGGGTAGATAAAGTAACACTTTAACAGCAAGGGTAGATAAAGTACTTTAACTTTTGTTTATTAGAAGTACATTTCCATAACAACGCACACTTTTGACATTTTAAAATTGTTTTTAAATAATAATTTAATTTGTCTAATTCTTTTCTCTTCAAAACCTGCTATAGAAAAAAATAGAATTTTATACACGACGATAAAATTAAATTATCGACTCGCGAAAAATAATTCACTCGCGATTATATCGCTCGTGAATTAACACTTTTCACTTGTCGATAAAATATTATTTTATCGTCTTGTATAAAAAATAACTATTAATGTAGTTTTTTATTTGTATATTTTACTAAAACTTTTTTATGAATTTTTTTGAAATATTTCTGTTACTACGAAATAGTTGACAAACCTAAAAATGTCCAGAGTTAAACTATAAAAATTGAACAGCTCATGTCATGTCAAAAACTGAACGGATGGATAAAATTATTGGAGACCAGTCAGTGTTTAAAAAAGGTTTATTTAAAGTCCTACCGCTTTTGATCTCTCATAGGTCTTCTTCAGAAAGTGAAAGTAATAAAGGTACATTTAGAATTTGTATGCTGCTTAATTTCCAATACAAGTGGAAATTACTTTGGTCCTTATTAACATACCTATGATTGTTATTATACAGTATTACAAGCGCCATAGCGTCTATTGCGTTCCAAGGTCGTAGAGCGAGGATTTTAAGACACCTAAAGCCTGGTATGATTCATAACATCTGCTCTCAGAATATGTACTCGTTATTAATAAATATTATTTTACAAAATTCTCTTCAATAACGTTTTATGTTACAGTTTTATGTTACAGTTTTATTATCCACATGTCTCGTGTAATTTTGACAAGTCAGTACGGTAATACTATTACTGTACAGATACAATTATGACTTAGTTACTCAGTTTACTTTTGTCTATGTACACAAAAGCTTATATCCTAAAACCCGTCAAATAAGTTTAATTAAAGTAAAATTGTTAAAGAATAATCCATGGCTAAATTGTCCATACGATAACGGCGATTTTTGTAAAGATTTTCTTTGGAAAAGATATACAAATAAAAGTTTGTTATTTTTTTTCATATTTGGGTCCTCTGGTAAAAAAATCCTAGATCCGTTCCTGTGTGTTCAAGTTCAAGAATAAATAATAAATGAAAACAGCAGTTTTGTTTTGAATATATATTACTAAGCTTAAAAGTGATTGTACAGAAACATTTATAAATTAGAAGTGTTTCATAAAAAATGTAATTACTTTTTTTAGACATTATTGCTATAAAGCTGTATGTCAACATCATTATAATAAATCATAAATACAAATAATATTCGTACCAAAATGTACGTCAAAAGGTCAAGAGAATGTCTGCGACCATCTCTACTCCAGTAGGCTAGATTCAAGACGTTCATATGTTTTTTCATAAGCTACGCATGCTCTGATCCTATGCGGTTTCGAAATAAATAAAAGTATAAATGATTTATGTTTAACACTTATACATACGTGGGTTTATATGAATTTACTATTGGTTAAATGGAGAAAGCATTGTCGTTGAAATTTATTATGAAAAAAATTGAACATTTAATTGAAATAATAAAAATAATTCAGAAATGGTTGTGTCTGATAGTGTCCAGTGCTATATATAGGCAGAGGAAGAAAGTGTTACAGTATGTGATACCGGGCCGTCCTTCACACTGAAGCGAGTAGTGTGACCGGAAACACGACAGCCGCGAGTGTCGGAACAGGAAGCTGCGACCGCATCTTGTTTTCCCCATTGTCTCCGCCAGACATTCTAATAGCGAATGCTTCTCATCCAAGGTTGGCAAACATGCCTATTTTTAACAGTAGAAAGTCCGTCAATCACTGAAATATCACCCTTTAAACACTGTCTGTTATACAAGAGAACCACGTTGAAATGAACCTCGATATAACAGACTTCAGACTTTTTAAGGGTATAGATCACATTTCCAAAATACTACCCTTTGAGGACAGACATATATTTACATCTTATCTTTTGATGTTCCATATTAAAATTATACAATAAAACCATGTTATAATAAATCCCGATATAACGGACTTCGGATTTTTTAATGGTAATAAGTACGTCAATCACACTTCCAAAATATCATCTTTTGGGAACATATATATACATTCTATCCTTTGATGTTCCATGTTAAAAGTATACAATAGAACCACGTTGTAATCGATCTCTATATGACGGACTTCAGACTTTTTAAGGGTAGATCACAGTTCTAAACTACTACACTTTGAAGATGCATATATATTTACATCTAAACTTTTGATGTTCCATATTAAAATTATACAATAGAGCGTTGCTGCAATGAACCTCGATATATCTGACTTTGGATTTTTTAAGGGTAAGATCACAGTTCTAAAATACCAACCTTTCAGGACTGGCATATATTTACATTCAATATTTTACTTAAAATTATACAATAAAACCATGTTATAATGTACCATCGGGGTAACTAACTTTGGTTTTTTTAACGGTGAAAGTCCATCAATCACATTTCTAAAATACCACCCTTTGAGGACGAACATATATTTACATCTTGTCATTTGATGTTACCTCTATAAAACGGACGTTGAATATAATGGATAAAATTTCCGGTTAAAAGGTGAAATATTTTAATACGTAAGGACGTTACTTTGAACAGCATTGGATCAGTGGATAGAGTTTAAAGCACAACTTTGCTAATCTTTATTCAAGTAATTGATTTGGAACATTGGAATTCACTATAAGCTGTAGACTTAAAAAGCTGTAGACTGACAAGCTAGACTAATAGAAGTAGAAGTAGAACTTGTCACGAAACAAGTACCTTAGATACTTGAGGCCCTATGCATTCTGGGAATATTATGCCAGAGGTCACATTACTTTGAAGTTTCTTAGAGCCATAAATAAAGATATTTACATAAATTGTTTTTATGTAATTTTCATTGCACTTTCAAGGGAAGTAAGTTTTTTCCTCATTTTTATATGCTTTAATATTTTAACAATGACTGATGCCAACGTTCGATAGAAAGTAGAGACTTCACAATTACTACAACAACAGGGATACTACAAATATTTACTAAATATTTCTATTCTACTATTTATACTCATTTCATTAAAATAATGAACTCTTTTATTATAAAACTTTTACTAAAGCATTAGTAGAAGATATGTCTTCTTTTGATCTGTGTATTGTGTTACCCATTAAAATATAAATAATTAAGAATGATTGTAATAGTAGTATTTTTTACCTTTCGTAAAGCTTCTACCATTTTTTCTACAATCAAAATTTAATTTCCATCAAAATCAGTAAAAAAGCGAAAATTCGTTTTCATGATATTTTTCAAACATTCGTTCTATTTTGCAATATTTGAGTCTTGTCTTGTGTTTTTATAAGAAATATCCGCGAAAATAATTCGTTAGGTACTGTATCAATAATTGTAAGAATATTAAAGGCAGTTTTTAATAGTAATAAATGAAAGAACTAAATCATTTCTTTACATTTGTATAAAATATTATTTATTTTTAATTTATAGTCAATAGTCATAGCAACAAGAGAATGGCTTCAATAGGTCAATCGGGCATGTGAAGAAGTAAAATATTACAGACTCAAGTTTTTTTAAAAGTCAAAACATTCATCATTATGTACTATGCTTTTATTCCACAAAAAATTATTCGCCGTCTGTGTTTTATGACGAATTTGATTAGCCTCATCTCTGCTATCGCTTAGCTCAACTTTGGTTGCCACGATTGTACTTACCTTTCAATTAACGGTAAGTTGCTACAACTTTCTGTCATGGAAAAATAGTAAATAGGAAAAAAAAAGAATAACCGGGCAAAAACGTTTATTTTTTCGACAACAAAATTGCGTTATTGACATTGACTTAAAATTCAAATTCGCGTAATTTGAATAACACAATAGGTTAAGAAACAGATTCCATATTTAATATATTAATTCTACTATAAGTATCACTTTCAAACATTTGAATAAATTTCCATTTTTATCAGAGCTTGTATTACACAATAGCAATAAAATTCGTTCCGATATTTTCCTTCATTTGTAACCTGAATATCTGCTCCACTCATGATGAAGAATCTGGTAGACCTACAAATTTGGTGCGACCAGCATCTTCATTTGTTAATTAGTCCTTGATCTGGTTGTCATCTTGACACATTGCAGCCTACTTGACTAGAAAATAAATGCCTTATTACTGCTAATTAATGTCATCGAGATACAAATATAGCTTTTATATTGAAATAAACATTTCCTTTTTTCATTGTTATGTTACAGTATTACAACATACATGTAATATAGTAATAATAACACATCTGGGAGAGTTTGCTGTGATTTGTTTTTATAATGGCGGTGGAACATATGAGCATCACTCTGTAAGAGGTAATGACGTATCTTCACTTTTCATATCCGTTTTTTAGATTTTATTGTTTTTGTGAAAGTTTGTTAAGTAATATTTGAACTATATTTTGCAAACAATTGGGTCAACATTATAATACATTCTCCATATAAAATTATTTACACTATCCACAGAATATTTGAGACAGGGCGCTAAGTTTTGGATAAAAAGCTTAATATACAGGATGTTTAAAAAAACTTCCTACTATTGATAAATTTTATAGTTGCGGAGATACAAGTTTTATTACATAAGCAAAATTGAGCCATTTTAAATGCCCTTTGCAATAAAAGAATAAAAAATGTATGATTCCATTTAAAAAACATGTATATTATCCTAAATTTTGGGAACCGTTGATAATATTTTTTTGTCGACATGTTTTCAAATAAAAATGTTACGAATAGTGAGCAACCTTATTTAAACACTCTGAATATTGACCAACAAATAACTTTTCACTACAGGGTTGCAATATTTTTTTGATTCTTTGCTCATAATTTTGTGAAGAAATTCAACTTTTTTGAAACAAATATGTGTTTAAAAAACCAATAAACTTTAGTGCATACTACAAAATATTTTTGAGCATATTTCTCAACAAAATATTTTCATTTTGTCCCAATAAAATTTACTCATTATCTATATATTTAATATTGTCATTCTTTAAGCTTAAATTTGTACGATCTTGAAGAAAGGTTTTTTTTGAATTCATTTTATATTCAAAACAGAAGAAAGTTGTGGATTACATCAAACAAGATCAAGAAGGCGAATTTGCATTTGTTTCTTGGATGCATAAAAATGAAGTTTCCAAACTGAACAAATAAATTTCGTCAACTTTCTAATGTTTAAACAAAATTCTAATTCAACTGCAATGTCAAGTTCAGCCGAGGTTATCTGATGATATATATTTGCTAATTCATGATAATCTATGCAAACGTTTTGTTGTTAAGAAAGCTTTTTAGTAGCTAGGAAAGCCATAATTTATAAGCAGGAAGATTGCGCCTGTAAAATTAGTAATCAGTAATGAATTTTTATCATAAATAAATATGTCTATATATTTTTAATCATATTTTTAAACAATTATTTATTACTAGAGGAAATAATACTTTCTTATTTCTTCTTATTCCAACATGAATAGATTCATTTTTTTTGGTTTTCACACGAAATTTTTTCATATACTGTCGAAATAATCCAAAATTTTTATATTTGAAAATAGTTCATATTGTGATGTCCATGCATGCGCTGATTTATTTAACTTACAAACATAATTTAATTGCCTCTTTTCGTTCCTGAGATTTTTGCTTTCAAAGTTGTACCTCAAGAAAGGATGTATTTTGGGTATATCTCTAAAATGGGTAGGGATACAATCTCAATGATTGTATCAGTCGATTCTACAGGCAAATTTATGTAAAGAAATGTCTTTGCATAATACGTTCTTTGGAACGATTCGGTGAAAAATGAGAAAAAAGAAAAAACCTCTATTTCAGTTTTTCTAAAATGGATATTTTTGGAATATTTCGGATATATAAACACAAATTGACGTTAAAAATCTAAAAGCAATAATGCCTGGAATTCAATCAGTATTTGGCATGGTTATATTCTTACAGTGCGTTGAAATTCTGTTTGTTATATTCAAAAATTTGTCCGGAACAAAAGAATAAAAGCGGGAGGAAGTTTTTTATTGGGTTTTTGTGTAGGTTTTGGATAAACTATACATAACATTTGAAAGTCTATGTAAATAAATAATTATTAGAGTCATGCAGAATATTATCTTTGATATTTATATAATACAAATTTCTTTTGTAACGTTGGCAATTCTTTCCGAAGCCTACGCGGAGTAAAGAAAACAATCAGCCGTCAAGTTGACGGCTATGACAAATGCGCATCGCAAGAAATCTCGCGATGCTCACATTTCCTAATGTTACGTCACCGCATCATTTCACAGCCTCCGTGATGGACACAGTCGCACGTGTATACGCGAAATTCATTTGTTTCTTGCACTTGCAAAACAAAACTCCGTTTTGTCATCGCCGCCTTTTGTTTCCACAAATGCTACAGTCATTACGGTTTTTTAATCTTTTCATTTTTCCTGTTATAAATTCGCAAGATATAATTAAGTTTCCCATTGATTTAACAATTAACAGAGATGCAACTTTCTACATAAAGACAGGATAAGTAAATCATTGTATTACATCTGCTAATTACTTATATTTGTAACGGAAAAATATTCTAATCATAGTGGTATGCTACTAGCAATGCTACAAAGATTAATGTGATTAGTTATTCGACTCATACTCGTATACAGGGTGTTTCAATAAGCTTGCTCACTATTAGTAACTTTTTTATTTAAACATATACCAGTTCTGTTGAATGAGCAAAATTGTTTCATTTTAAATTAGTCATGTCGACAATATATCAGCGGTTCCCAAAATTTGGGAATTTATTTTTTACATTGAATGATTTTACCGCCCGCCTATTAATATTTAGATAAGAGAAGTATTGTTTGTGGTCAAAATTCTCAAGTGTGAGTTTTCAACATATGAACACGAGTTAGTGTTTCTATAGTACGATTTTACTATTTTTACAGCGATGTCTGTATATGTGTGTGTGTGTGTGTATGTGTGTCCGTGACGATATATTTGGTATTTACGAGTTTATATTCAAATATGATGAACTGATTAGATTTTGACTACAATTGGTTAACCAGAAGTAGTAGTTTATTTGAAGCTTTAAACCGTTTTCCTAAAAAATGTTCACAAAATTTGACATATTAAGCTGTTTGCAAATTTTATATAAATAATTTTAAAAATAAAATAAGTAAATATGAAATAATTTTATTGTAATATTAAAAAAATTCCAATTTTATAACACCAAAAATAACTATTTTTCTGTTATACAAATTTGATAAAGGAAATTTGAAATATAAAAATATATTAAACTGTCAGAACAATTTTAAAACTATCAATTAAATGTACTAAAAAACATAAAATATATTAAACACATAAAATTTTTTATTCTATTATTACAGAATTTTTTTTCTCTATCAATAAAGTAATATTATTTATATAATTTTTTTTTCAAATAAACAACTTATTTACGTATAAAAATTAAAATTTTATAAACTATTTTATTAATTAATTATTCAAATTAACAATTATTTTTTAGAAAATTAAATTATAACTATTAAAACATCCGAAATTATTATAAGTATTATAGCCTAGTATAATTCATAACATCCACAGTTAATTCAATAATTTTATCAGTTTCAGGAAATAAAAATGTTATTAATAAATATTATTTTATAAAATTCACTTATCAATAACCTTTTCCTGATCAATATTGACCGTGATCTGTATAGATTAAAAGTTTAAAAGTACATTCTCTAAGTATCCCATATAATATAATTTAAAAATTACAAAAATTAAATATTTTAAAATCAGTAAACTTATTTTACACATATTAATAAAATAATTATAAAAAATATTAAAAATTACAACAACCAAATATTTTTTTTATTTAAAGACGTTTTTAAGGTTTTCATTTAATTCTGGTATGTACATTCACAATTTTTATCTTTTTTTTTCATCAAATTCAATTGTGCTTATACATATACAGTAACAAATGACCGATTGTAAAACATTATAAAATAAATATTCATGCAAGGACACAACAATAAATAAAATAATCCATAAGTATGCGAATCATTTATAGCGTTTTACAACTTTGTAAGTATGCGAGATGTATTGTTAGAGTTACTACATATTTTATAGGCTGTCATCAAATCGTAGTTACGAAAATGTGTACTCTATACTTTCTAATCTACCATACTCGAATTAATATTGAACTTGAAATTTTAAGACGATTATAATAATCCCAAAAAACTGAATTTCATAACACGACCCATATGTGTAATAATAGGGATTTCAACATCGAAAGAGCGGTAATTATATTGTATCCAATACATTAAATTACTCTTCCAGAAGAAGATCAATTGTAAATTTGTTTTTTTTTATTTTGTTTCTGATTTCGGAACTGTAACGATCGAGAGTGGACCCTGCAAAAGTTTTTGTCTTCTTTTTGTCTCAAAACTTGTCTTCAATGCTCCACTTTTCTTTTTCTCCCAATTTAAACCTTTTCGCGCCACCATTGACGTCAGCACAACTTACTTCCATAGCAAGCATAGGCATGCGCACAACTTTTCTTTTGGGGGTGCCAAAATGAATTTTTATAAATATTATTATAAATTAAAAATATTAAATGTAAGTGGAACCATTTATTTTACTATTATTACTTCACAATAAGTATCTTAAAAAATAAATATAGAAAATAAAGGGTGTCCTAATTTTTTAAGCTTGGGGATATCGAGAATGGTAAGAGATACGAGGTCGATTGAATTAGCACTTTAAGCATTCCTTTGTTTTCTTAAAAAAATGCATAGGTTACTAGATAAGAACGAAAATGTAAATTTTACATTTTTTAATTTTTGCTGGTAACCAAAATTAAAAAACTAAATTATTTTGATGTGCACCTTTTTCAGACTCGTTTTTATAATATATTTACGAGGGTTCTCAATTTTTTTTATCGCGTACCGTTTTCAAGTTATCGGTGTCAACTTTAATTTTACGTATGGAGCTTATAATACATTACGATAATTTTGAATAGAGCTTTCTGTTTGCAATTCAACCATATAAAAAAGTCCTATTTTATTTTAATAAATATGAAAAATTAAAAAAAAACGTCTTGTCAAAAGTACATTGTACAACAAGCATGGAATGGTACTCATACAATGGACATTCTAAGCGAGTTGTATCTTATACGTTTTCTACGACCACGATATTATTTCTAATTCATTTATTTTTTAATAATAAAGATGTCTTCATGTCACTACTTACTAGCAACTAGTTACAAAACAAAAATTAAACAATACGATTTTTGACAGAACTGTGAGATATGAATTTATACCTTAACGTTGTCTCTTGTCTGTGGTTATTGTGAGAAATTAAAATGTGTTTACAATATAATATACTATGTATCCCTAGCAATAACAAACATACAACAAACAAATATCTTAATGGTGATAGAAAAAAAATTCCTTGACTGTTATTTTTCGTAGACTAGCAACTACACTAAAGTACCGGAATAATGCACTGTCCGGTTCGAAAACACAACGAAAATGGGTCGGTTTTCGTCCGATTGAAAAAAAAAATATCCGAGAACGAGACTTCTGTCGACACCTGCTGAGCAGTTGAGCATTCCTGAAGTTAAAAGCAAGGGGTTAGTGTAATGAATGTAAGATTTGGCGAAGATGAATATATGATGAGACATGGACATTCCTCGGATGAATCCAGGTCATAGTGCAACATCTCTTGCGTACTGGTCAAGCGAAAGTTTCTCTAGGCTGGGGACTTAGCCTAGTGGCACGTAAGCCAACGTACCCAACTTACTTTCTTACACAAGCCGAACATCGCCAATGTGAAAATGCCATTTGCATGCATCCCATTTACTCTATCACCCATCCATACTCTATTAACATTCAATGCGACCATCGATACATTATCTCTTACAACTACGTTATATTTATTTCAAACAGAATTGGTTATTTAATAAATTCCAATATTACACTAACTTTTCGACTAAAAATCAGTCTTCATCAGGGCGCTGATAACATAAGAAACATACAATCAAATAAATAAATTTGCAATCAAATATAGATAAGGAAATAAATCGTTAAATTGGTCCTCATGTCCACCAATTGTAACTATGTGATTCAAATCGCGAAAGACGACTAATGACATCATCTTCTCAAGTGTGATTTCTGAAGTAAATAAATGTCAAAACTGACAGTATTATATAAAAATATAATAATGCATGAAATATACAAAAAGAGTTATACATATAAAAATTTCATTTTTGTCCGTTGGTCGCAGGTAGTATATATACCCAGTGACGGATTTACCTTAAAGCGATCAAAGCGCCCTCTTCAGGTCCTACAAGCCAAGAGGGCCACAGAAACCCTTGCTCAGGTCCACTCATTGTGAGTAGTCGTAGTAGTGATTTAATAAAATCCAATAATACACTGCATACCAGTCTTCATCAGGGTGTTGATAACATAAAAAACATACACACATTAATAAGCAGACATACCTAATTGGTATTACATTAAATTATATTCAATCGATAAACTTCAAGTAGGGAAAAAATGTCCAAAATGGTCCCTCGAAGTAAAATGAGCCTGTGCTATTTTTGGTGTGAACAGCTCTCCACCTACTAGTTCTACTTAAAATCATTCTCCTCACCATGTATCTAGTCGCTAGTCGTAGTTTCAAGAAAATGTTAGCGCTATTATTATTTTGAGCAAATAAATAAAAAAATTGTTGTGTTTGATGTTAGGAAAGGTCTTTTTCAATGTTGTCCGTCGTTTGTCTGAATAGGTTTTATGCGAAAATAGTTTTATTCACGAATTTATTGACACTTCACGTTTGAAGAAAAAATAGAATGTTCATTCGGAGTAAAAGTGTCTTTGTGTGCCTCGCATGTAATTGTATGAATCGCTTGACTCGTCATGCAGACTTCCACTCTCGTCACAAAAAGTATCACTTTTACTCTTAATAACACAATATACTATTATGAATTTGTTTGACATAATTTATTACAAGTAAATATTGTTAGATATGTCGAGATTTTCAAAATTATAATACCTACATATTGTTCTCGCGTATTCTAAATGTAGGTTTATTTAATATGTAATGCGTACTGTACCTATAATTGAATGATGAATGCAAGAAATTCCTTAAATTTCTTGACCAGCAGAATAAATTATAATTATTTTTATTTAGCAGTTATTTTAATTTAAATTTTACAGCCCCCTTTGAATGACTTCAGCCCTCTTTTACAAAATTGTCTAGCTAAGGCCCTACCAATATACAAAAACACTGAAATAACCTCCTCTTTCTCTCAGAGGCTAAACCCATCTCTTATAATTGTATGTACATATATAAAAAAATAAAAGATATACAAATTATAGATATAAATTTATTCTGTGGGTCTCAAAAATTTGAAACGCATCAGGCTCCCCAAATGTTAAATCCGCCACTGTATATATCCTTCTGTAACACGTACGATAGACACGTTGTACCTTTGTATCTCATGCGCGATGCGCGATATAATTAAACCTTATCGTAAATTTCGAAAAGAAAGTCCAAGGGAATTTTTGCTGCCTGAATAATTACGATCTTACAGTTACGATGCACTTTCGATGCACCACCTTGTAACTCGAAAAACTGGTTCCCATTTAACCAGACATTAAATTTTATACGAAGGACAACCTACCCGTTGTGAAATCAATAGCATTCCACTATATCTTAAAACAACAAGTCGTCGAATTATACATACTTTTTTATTCATTTATTAAATCTTTATTTTCAACTTGTTAGGAAAAAAACTAATAAGCAAATGTGGTAAATCAAAATAACGTGCGGGAAATAACTCCCATTGGGGATTTTTTAGTTTTATGTTGTTTTTACTTTATGATTTAGATGCCATATCCAGAGGTTTAGTTTTTTCAATCTTCTTATTTCTGAGGATTTATCTAATAAATTTAGTGCTAAATTATTCATATGGTTTTGTAAGCGATTTTCATATCAAGTAGAATATGTTTCTATTAGTTCCTTAATATTTTTAATTTTTCAATTCGAATGTATTGATTCATTTGTGACATACCACGGAGCATTTACAATTAGGCGTAGACATTTATTTTGAAATTTCTGTATAATATTATATTAATAATTTTATCTGCAACTATTGAAATATGGTTACATTATACATGTGATACTACATACAGGGTGGCCCAGCGAATATTATCAGCGCAATTTTTGGCCACTTAACATCAATTTTGCAAAAAACGCTCGAACACGTCAATTTTAGTATAAAGGGGGACACCTGAATGGATTAGTACCAATTGCATAACTTCAACCCTAAAATGGGAGTGGACTCCACCCCAAAAATTTTAAATGGAGAAGGGTGTCAAACATAACACAGTTCGAAAGACCTTTCAATTCTCTTTTCAACATTTTTTTTATTTTTCAAATCCGATCATTAGTTCGAGAGAATTATCGTTTAAAACAAATTTTATCAGGTGTGCAAAACTGCAATCAAGTGGGCTTAAACAAATGACAGCCCAGCTTTTATTTAGTAATAATTGGAGTAGCGAGACATTATATTTTATACGGAGAATAATCTACCCGTTGCGAATTATACACAAAAACTTATAAAGAAAAAAGATAGATGTGATCCATTTCCCAGAAAACGTTTGTATCATGTGATTTTATTGTAGAAATTTATTTTTAATGATAACGTTTAACTAAATATGTTATCGAAATTCTTAAATTTTGCTCGCTCTTTAGTGATGCAGAAAGTATAATGATGTGCAAATTGCCCAATTAGAATTCTTCCAAAACTTTTGGTGTTGACCCAGAATAAATATTGGTTGTTCAAACGTAGTTAAACAGTGATTTAGCGAATTGGTAGTTGAGGAAAGATAGACAGGCATAATTGCTTCTGTGTTCGTATGTGTTTACCTGGGTTTGTAGTAGTAGACACTGAGCTCATCTTAAAAACACTTTCTCTTCGCATTTTCCTTCAGCGTAATTATTATTGGAGAATCGTTACCGGTGTCTTGTCTGACCACAGAGAATACAGCTCGCTTATAAATTATTGTCTTTATCGGTTTCAGGATATTAGGTCTTTGTTTACATACAAACGTAAGTTGGTAGCTAAGTCTGTACGGGAACATTATTACTGTACTGAATTGTCAAAATGAGAGAATGGGGTATGTGACCATAACCGAATTTCAGTATATAAGTCATAAAATATGAAAACTAGCCATTGCAATATCTCTTTATAATAATAAAAACTAAACATTTGCTTGCAATAATAAAGTTATTAACAATTTAATGTTCCGGAGAAGGGACGCGTGACGTTAGTATGGTGGATTTACCTCCCTGTTTTTACGATTCTACCACGATATCGTGACAGCATCCCTTCCTTAAATCTTTAATAATTATTTTCTCGTAAACTACGACTAATGAGTCGATTTAAAAAATACGGGTATTTTTTTTGTCTAGTATCTTATACGTAAAAAAATGGTCACATACCCCATTGGATTGTATAGCTGTAACCATGGTGTCATATCAACCCATACAGACTTGACCATAAAAACGTTATTGATAAGATATTTTTTTTAAATAATATTTATTAATAACTTTTTAATTTTTGAAACAGGTAAAGTATTGAACAAACCACGGATGTTATGAATCATACCAGACCTTATAGATGTCTTAAAATTCTTGCTCTACGAGCTCGGAATTCAATGGTCTCTTCACATATTAGTATTATTTTATTTAAGTAGAAGTTTGTACGTAAATATTTTTCCTGTTGTCATTTCCGTTGTAAAACAAATAAGCGAGAAATAAATTGTTATAAATTCTCTACAAATTCAAATTAGCTCGTAACGATCTCGATAAGAAAATGAGAAATATTTTTTTCAAATATATAATAAACACGAGGAATAAAAATATAAGCGTAGTTATATGTTTGTAATTATAAACTGATATAAAATTTAATTGTGAACAACTTTGTACTTTTATAGCTTTGATCTATCAGGAGAGGAAGTATGAATACTACTACTATAAGTTTTTAATATCTCATGTTAAAGTCCTGTTCCGCTTCGGTCTTATTTAGAAATATATAAATAATGTGGAACAACTGTATATAAAGATGTGAAAGAAAGAAATTGGCAAGATGAATGTTGGAGATAGCTGCAAATGCAAAGTACAAGCAGTACATGCATGTGTGGGTAAACTTACACTACTGTACTCTCTCTATCTATGTACATACCATAAACATCATATTTCACTAATTGCAGTTAGGTGTCAGGTCAAACCGCCAGGCTCGTACTAGCAACAAACTCAATCCACATAAATATTAATAAGTATCTCGGTACATTATATCACAAGTAAGATAACATCTCCAGATTTTATCGATAAACTTTTATTTTGCAAGAATATTTTTTGCTTAGCAACAAATACGAAAGCAAACTGCATGATAAATCATCTCGATTCCGAAGGAGAACGGATTTTACCTAATGTCAATTTTCTTTAATAATTTTGCTGAAAGGTACAGATGGGCCCGATGAGACACCGGAAAAATTCCCGGGGAGGTGATTCAGTGATAGTCGCCAGTTAAAATTTAATATTTCATTTGAAATATTATTACAACATTGTATAATTTTTATTATCTGTTGACATTCTGGTCTACGTTGTGTAGCCTTGTCTCAAACCTCCTATATTCAAACATAGTTAATAGAACGAATTTAAAAAGTTGGGAAGTAGATTTTATAAGTTATAAAATATTTTAGAACTGAAAATATTTTTTTTAATGTGTTTAAAATTTTTCGGAAGTTTTAGAATAGATAGCAAAAAAATAAGAGACAAAAAAGATAATGGCCGTTGGACTGAAAAACGTTTAAAATTAACGTATTTATTGAGAATAATAATATAAATCAAACCAAAGTGCCAGTGAATTAAAATCTATTTCTAATTATTGTTCTATTAGTTAAATTTTATAATAATAATTTCATTTATTTCCTCTTATATGATAAATATTTTCGAGTTAATTTTTTTATTATGATTCTACAAAAATACTCACTATTTATTATGTAGGCCCCAAAAATTACTGTCCCGGATTGGTTTGTAAATACCAAAACAACAAACTGTTTATTTATTGGCTAGTTGGAATCTATTGGAGTAACAGAATTTTATCAGTATAATACTGTTCCCATTGGTTGAATTTTTAAGTGTTTATAAAAATACATTGTATCCTTTTTGCAATGGTTGAAGTAAAACGGTGAAACTGTGTACATGTACATTCAGAAAAAATATAAAAATAACGTGTGCTAGAATTAAATTTCTTTACAATTGACATGAAAATTTTTTTACTAGGATCATTTTATGAGCCCCTTGGCCTAGTCCAATTTTGTTCCTTATTTTTTTTAGTAAACCGTCATTTCGTCAAACTCATCTTTATTTTGTAAATATTAATTATGTATTTACAAATTTTGAACATTTATAAAAACGTATACTTTATTGAACCCTAAATGACATTTTTATCTAGGTGTTCTCTGGGTAAACTATTGCACTCTCACATATTTTCACTGTATTTGCGTTATGAAACAACAAATAAATTTTGCAAATATGTATTTAAGTATTCGCCAGCGGCCTTCCGATTGTCGCTTGTTTACCATTAGCATCTTCACTTGTTAGCCTGGTCATCAGAAAGCTACTATTTGTTCACATTCACACGTAGATAGTTAAACAGAAGAGTTCGGTTATGTACTCGTACAAGGTAATATATGTAATTGACATTTAACTAAATTGCCACTCTCATGCAATGATGAACATTTCATTTCTTTCTTCATATATTTAATTAGATGCTTTCGTTCTCTGCAAAAAATAAATTATCTTTTGCTCTTTAATCTTTAAATTAAAACTGATACTTTTCTTTTTATTTCACCCGAAAAATAAAGATTTAAATGACACTTTCTTATAAAATTGTCTGTAGAAGTAAATAAAAAGGGAAATCAAAATTTTGGTGTGAAAATTTCTACACATTTATTAAGTAAATAAATAAATATTAATAGCAATAAATATAAATGGAAAATGGAATTTGTCAGAAACAACATATGTTCGTTCATCATTCCCTGATATAAATGAGAGAAGACTTGTATTGAGTCGGTAACATATGATAGTAATGAAATAGCAATATTAGATATCCTCTCTGCATGAGCGAAGCTGGAAGTAACGTTGAATTGTTGGAAAAATTACCGTAATTGTGAGTATTGCACATGTGACCGCAAGACATCACAGGGCCGCATCCAAGAAAATTTACTTTATTATTACCATAAATTTTTAAATGTATTATTTATTTTTTTTATTTTATTATTTGAACTGGGACCACACAGACACGGCGAAATACATGTTGATTATGCATCTTGAATTTACAATATTTGTTAGTAAAAATGCTATAAACATGGACCATAACTATTTATGATAGCTTATTTATAAAAGTTAATACATATGTATATCCGTTGAAATTTGCTTTTTTGCACAAATCGCAAAGAACGGAAATTAAACCAATAAACTATACTTTTCGCTTAATTGGCAGCGGTGTCTAGTTTTTATGGAGGGTGATTTTAATCTAATTTTTATTAGTACTAGAATTAGAACATTTCTCAATTAGTGAGCACCCCTCGCAAGTAGTAAACATTGCGAACATTGAATTAATTACATTAGGGCAAGAATTAGAGTACTTCATAGTTAGTGAGCACTCTTTTCTCAGGTAATAAACATTGCAGTGACTGGTTTTTACAGAGGATGATTTTCAAGTAATTAGGGCAAGAATTAGAGTACTTTACAGTGAGTGAGCACCCTTCTCACAGGTAGTAAATATTAGGGTGACTGGTTTTTTATGGAGGGTGATTTTGAACTAATAAAATTAGAGCAAGAATTAGAGTACTTCACAGTGAGTGAGTACTCTTCTCTCAAGTAGTAAACATTACAGTGACTGGTTTTTACAGTAAAGCAAGAATTAGTGTACTACACAATAAGTACACAGGTATAGTAAACATTTCGGTGGCTGATTTTTACAGAGGGTGATTTAGAACTAATAACTTTAGGGCCATAATTAGAGTATTTCCTAGGGTGTGAGCACCCTTCTCAGGTAGTAGACATTATGGTCACTAGTTTTCACAGTGAATGATTTTGAACTAATTACAGTAGAGCAATAATTAGAGTATTTCACATTGGGTGAGCATCCTTCTCACAGATAGTAAACACTACGGTGACTGCTTTTCACAGAGGGTGATTGAGAACTAATTAGGGCAAGAATTAGAACACTTCACAATGAGTGAGCACCCTTCTCACAGGTAGTAAACATTAGGGTGACTGGTTTTCACAGAGGGTGATTGTAACTAATTACATCAGGGTAAGAATTAGAATTTCACAGTAAGTGAGCACCCCTCTGCAGGTAGTAAACATTACGGTGACTGCTTTCCAGTGATTGTGATCTAATTAGATTAGGGCACGAATTAGAGCATTGCACAGTGAGTGAGCACTCCTCTACAGATGCAGGTAGTAAATATTACAGTGACTGGTTTTTACAGAAGTTGATTTTGAACTAATAGCATAAGGGCAAGAATTAGAGTACTTCACAGTAAATGAACACCCTTCTCTGCGGTAGTAAACATTGAATTTATAATCCATGTAATATTTCCCGTAATGAAATATGGTGAATACGGTTCTGCGGAGCCAGTACATCACCTTTCTCCAGCCCGCGGCCTGTGCTCTCACCGGAGCACTTTCTTCTGTTCGCGCGGCTTCTGCCTGACCCCTGACCTTTGCCAGCCACTCGCTTCAGCCCCGCACCTAGCTAATTGACAAATGGACCAATTTCCAAATCGGTAATTCACTTATCGCACGCCCAAAATAGACACTCCAAATGCACATCAATTATTCATTACCATACCGACAAAATTCAAAAATAGTACGCCGCCCACAATAAAGAAATATTTGTTTGACTTATGCAACCAACACTACGCCAAAATAAACAACTGCTTCTCAGGGGGAGATATCTGACTTACTGATTTACTCAACTACTTGTGTAATTAATTATAAAATTTATTGTTTAATATTTTTTATTAATATTTGCTCTAGTCACTGGGAAATTTTAGTATTTATAAATATATTTTATTAAACTACTATACATATTATTAAATTAAAATAAATATACATACCTAAATTTTATGCGCAGTTGCACCAAGGCTTAAATTTTAACAATACAAGAGCCAATTTTGACTTCTCTGGTTAAAGTACCGGTACCTTAATCATTGTCAACGCGATTAATAGCAAAATATCACATCGAAAAATTAACATAAATTGTCAAAAATATACGTTATGTACTATTTCGATGCAATACTATTCTATTAAACGATAGTTAAGGTCAGGCCCGGATTATCCACTAGGCAAACTAGAAAATTTCATAAGGGCGCTGTAACGCAAGGGGGCACTTCAGAATTTTGGAGACGTTACAAAATTTCATTTAATATATAGTGAGAATATTTATAATTATTGTATAGAAGGAAAATATTTATTTGGTTATTTTTATTATATTAGAAAAAACTGAAAAAAAAGTTTGATTGTATAGTAGTTATTTGAAAATTATTTTGGTCTTTTCAATACCTTAAAAAAATTCATAAGATTTCACAAAGGCTATGATGATTTAGAAGAAATGTTTCCTAATTTTTGAAAATATTCAAGTTAGGAATATAAGGGAATTTTCAAGTTTTATTAGAGATAAATAATTAATAACAATGTTACCTAACGTAAAAAAAGCTTGTACAATTTTTCAACTTAACAAATGCCAGTGGTGAGAGTTCTTTTTTAACATTAAAGATAACGAAGAATGAAGACATATTTACGCTATTCTATTAGTCAGGAATTACTTACAATTTGACATCTACAAACAGTGTTTTCGAGAATACATTTTCCGAGTTCGCAAGCAAAAAATTAAGAAAAAGAATTTAATTTAAAGATTATGGTTTTAAATATATTTAAATATGTATTTCTTTACATTTTTTTTTTGTTTTATTGTAATTTATTATTTTGGTGATTAAGGAGGATATGACATTAATTTTTGTCTAGTTCAAAGTTAATCCGGCACTGGTTAGGGTAACCGGCACTTTAATCAGAGGTGAAAAAATCGGCCCTTGACCCATGAACAAAAAAAGATGATCGAAATTTTGACAAGAATGTTCAATAGTTCATTTGACATTTTATTCAAATGTGATACTGTCTATTTAAGAAAACTTAAAAGTTATATTGGAGAAAATTGTAAATAATATTCATTATAAAACTGCATTTTTAAAATCGTTATTATATTACCTTTCAATAAGCTCTGTAGCAATTTGTTTAATTTTAAGTAGTGTACTAGCGTTCTATTTTTATTTGAGTTTAAAACTCAGAATGTTTATTTTATTAATGTTAATTATATTTTGTAATTAATAAATATAATAGTATTTAAATAACAACAAAATTTTAAATTGAGTACATAGAATTTCATTTTTCATTTGTTTACGTATAACGTATTTGATGAAAATCAATTTAGATCAGTAATTTATTCTAAGAATTGTAAGCATGAACTTCCAACCTTCCAAGTTCTAAAAGATACATCTTTTTGTATTGATTCATACTTACACAATCTGTACAACATAGTACAAAAAATACTGTTACATATGCAACCAACAATACATTTCTTTTAAATTTAGCTTGTGTTTATTTAAACAACTGTTTGTATACAGAATAGCCTATTTTTATAAATGGCATTTATTCAAATGACGATTTAACAAATGTAGTATTTTTGTCTTAGGCTAAAAACATTGAATTATTGAAGACTATGTTATGTTTTTTAAAAAAGTATAGAAATTAAAAAAGATGTGTTTATATTTACTAGTGACGCGACAAATAGCAGTTTAACCAAATAACCGAATAACGAATATTCGGCATTACCGAATAATATATTTTTGTACAATCTGAAAGCGTGATTAGTGCCCTTGTTGTGGAGAGGGGTGTATTTATTCTGAAATGCTCTCTCTATTTTTTGTTAAGGTATTTTTTTGTCGGATTATTATTTAATTTAACTATTTCAGTTTCAAGAAATTTACTACCAAACAATATAACTAGATAAATTATTTACTCTTATTATAAATATATTAATTATAACTAAACATAGGTATATATTATGTTTAAAATTTGTTATCTGTATCTTCGACCCCATCTCTAATATTTACAAAAATACTGTTTACCTAAAAGTTGGGTTAGGGTTTTTATAGTAATTGGAAATAAGCCAAACTTTTTATTATTTTCGAGAAAAATTAAAACACATAACAAACAATACATAATAAGTAGCTATAAATTAATAATAATTTATTTGAGTTCCCATAACAATATTAAATAAATTTGCAATATAATTTATGACTCATCTAGCAGTAAATGTATATTAAAATTTTCTTTATAAATATTGCATGAAAATAAAAATGAATTTTTTATGACATATATTTCACAATTAATTTATACATATAAATATTGTATATTTACACATTGCGTAAATGTATTACAAAATCTAAATTACAAGTACTAACACATAAAACTATAACTGATATTCATTTTTATGAACTGGCCATGAACCTAAAATAAAAATAATTGCACCTCTTACTTTCGATTGAACTCAATACCTAAATATTTTGACTCATCGTCCTTGTTATTTAACACTTAGATTTTTCCATTAAAAATCGTGAACAAGCAATTAATATATTAAATCATCAAGTTTTTAATTTTAAAATTTGACATTTTGGCGGTATTTTTTACGATTCGTACCGAAAATTCCCGAAGTGGTACAGTGAAATTTAAGAATTGTTTTTACAATGGCATTTACGTTGTGGACATTATTTGAGGCTACATTGTTGTGTTTAAACGCTGTTTGTGTTTTACATGAAGAAAGGTTTCTTGCAAAAGGTAAAACAATATTTGTTTTCACTTAAGTTTTATGACAGACGTGGCCTAACCTCACATTTTTTAAATAACTATTTGTTAGTCAAAAAACAGTAGTATGCAAAGTTGAAATTATATTTTTAAAATCGTAAGTTAAAGTATTGTTTATTACATATAAAAAAATTAAATTAAATTAATGTTTTCGTAAAGTTTTGACATTTGACAGTAAAGATAACTGTTTTACCGACAGAGTAAGAAGTACAGTAGTTCTATGTTTTACAGTGGGATGGAGCAGCAATAACGCTGTGCATGGTTTTGGAGAAAGTCCAGGAGTAAAAGCGCAAATCTTAAATTTAATTCGTTCCATTCGCACTGTTACAAGAAGTATGTATCTGTATTTCCATAAAAATAAATATTAACAATTATAATTTTTTACAGTTCCATTAATATTTTTCAACATACTAGTAATACTAATGAAACTAGTACTCGGATAAAATTTTTGTATGTATATATAAAATAAATAATTTTTTATATATATTTTTTTAATGACTTCCCTAAACATTTGTCATCCCATCTGTCATTTTTTTCACATTTAAAGTTCAAATTAACATTACTAATTTCTTACTAGTTAACGGAATTACTAAAACAAACAAAAGATAATTTATTATTAGTGTTAAAACAAGTGACTACACCAAACCATTTCCTGGGGAAACGGAAATACTATATCTGTGTAAAATGAGTGTTCACAATTATTAACTTCAGTAGAATATTGTGATTGTAATTTTTTTTGAATACGTTTTCATTGATGAACTATATGTTATGTCATACACGTGGTTCCGCACAGGGTGGGACTCATGAAAATTTTATAAAACATTAAATATTGTAAATCGTGACACAAGAATTATAAATTATTAATATATTTTTTTAAATATACAATATGAACAAGTTTACTTATCTTTAATGAGCTTAAAAAAATGTTTTCTTGTAAACATTTTCACTTGTTTTCAATGACGTCAGTTGTACATAAACTTTTTAAAAATAATTTTTATGGCAATAACAATAACAAAAGAAAACGTAAATATGTGTACGTTCAGTTCATGATAAAGAAGAACGTCATAGTTATGCGCAAAAAATTGTTTTTTTTTTTTTGAAAATCTAACTAATTTTTATCGTTAACGATATGTAATGAAAGACGTAAATTTGTTTTTTTAGTTTTTTTTGTGAACATTTCCTAACCGATAAATATTTCGAAAAATATTGCAGTTATTGGAAAATATATAACAATCTTATACAACGAAATGGGCGGTTATTTTTTTATTGATGACATGAGTCCTTGTTTTCGTAGAAGAACTATAACTAGTTAAAATATAAAATTCTGTTTTCTGTTTTATAAATTGGGTAAAATGACGTTATCATTTAGTGTTTTTTGATGACGTGATTTTCGTTTTTCGTAGAAGGATTATAACTAGCATAAACATATGAATCAATCCTGTTCTGTCTCATGTAAATTAGGTAACGAGAACAGGATTTTTTAATGATGACATGAAGTTTTCGTGGAATAACTGTAACTTACCAAATTCAAATTTATAGGGTGTACTTTATCATGCAAATTAGGTAAAGGTGAAGGTTGCACTTTAGTTGTTTTCTTGGATGGATTATAACTAAAAATGTAAAACAACCCTGTTCTGTCTCATGTAAATTAAGTAAAGAGAACGTGATTTTTTGATGATCAAATTTAAAAAGATTATGTTCTCTGTCATGTAAATGAGATATACATTACGTTTTAATTGTGATTTTATATTTTCCGTTAACGGGGGTTTCCAATACAACGCCTTTTTAAAATATATATTCTGCATATCAATTTTGGTCGTGAATATATTGTAATAAAAGTAAAATAATATGTAATTGTTGAATACTTTATTTAAAAATTGAAATTTAAATTTTATTTAAATGATCTTGTGACGTCATTCCCCTGATCAGTGTTGCCAACTATAAGTACATAAGTTTTAATTTCACCGGTTCGCAACACTGCCTCCGATAGCTAGCTTCATGTGATAAAATGACAGTGCAAGCTCGATTTCATTTCATTTCAAAATATATGAGAACACACACACGTGGTAACTGGTAAATGCATCTATCGAAAGCATGAATCACGAAAGCAGATTATGTTTATATTCAATGTTTGAATTTACACGGTACTCGTAGCCTAACTTCACTTCAGTTTTTTAGCTACTTATAGTTCTATCTCATAGCGCACATGGACTATCTTTTTCTAGTCAGGGGAATGACGTCACACCCATTGTCCGTAAACTTTATTAATTTTTTTCTCGGATACTATCAACTTTTTGGAAAAATAAAAAAATATGGGTCCAATATTTTGTTTTAAAGTTTATCATATAAAAAAATCAAAAAATCTTGGAAACCCCTATTGTTCTATTGTAATTTCAAAAACTGTTTAGTAATATGGGCTATTTTAAACTATTTTTGGTATTTTTTTTGTAAAATTGGTGTTTCTAAATCGTACGCCAATGTTAAATTGAATTTGATAACCTCAAATAATTTAAAATATTTTTTCTGCAACTTGATTTTAGCATGTTAACCAAATTTCACGTAAGTCCTTAGATTATTATACCCTATTATTTTTTGTATTTGAAATTTTTAAGATTTTTATAAAAAAAAATATATTCTACTCATTTATTCCAGTCTTTTTTTTGTACAACTCGTGGTACAATGCACCGTCATATAAAATTATTTTTATACTTTGCGTTAACAATTGCTCTATTGTTATATTGAAACAGTATTGGTAAACTGTTTCTGGTAATTTTGTTTTTGTAAAATTGGTACTTCTAAATTTTGCACCCTACGGTAAATGTCAAATTTATAACCTCAAATATTTAAAAAAAAAAATTAATACAATTTGGAATTATTATAAATACAAAAACCAAATTTAAAATTATAATTTCTTGACGTATAAATTTTAGATTTTTTTTACAATATTATAAATAAATTATGACAGTTATAAATGTCAAACTTCATTTAACAAGGTTATCATATTTTGCATAAATGTTTAGATGACACTTAATTATTTTTTGTAATTGAAATTTTTTAAATTTTTATCAAATAAGTGACGCGAAGTATAAAGAATACTATATTTTATTCGTTTTATACGACGTATTGTTCCTTTCGTATTTTTGGAACACTCCGTGCCTTAAACGACTGATGGAACAATGTACCGTCTTATAAAACTAGTGTAATATGGTATTTTGTGTGGTTGTTTCATTGTTTTCGTAGAAGAAGTATAACTAGAATGAAAATATAAACCGATACTGTTCTGTGTAATGTCAAGATGACATGAGTTGTGTGTTTGGTTGGAAGAAGTATGAAGAGAAAAGTTAGAATTTGGTTGACGGGAAAACAAAACATGTGGTAATAGCAGCAAGAAGTAATAAATCTAAGTTATGGCTGTCCTTGAGTAAAATAGAATAATATGATTGAATGATAATGCGGGTGAGTACGGCCCTGGTTGGGAGGGGGTAGGGCGGCCGTTATCCACAACCGGCAACCGCCAATGCCGAAGTCCGCCAGCAGCCGCGAACATGTGCGGAGAGACGCACGTGTAGCGACCCGCACATAACCTCCAGAGTGCTGTGACTATGACAGTTGGTTGACTTCCCTCGCACCGACCGACACGAGCATGAACGGAGTGAGTGAGAACGGGGACGTGGCGCAGCCGCTGGTGGAGCGCGCCACCACCATCGAGATGGCGGCCCTGGAGGGCGCGGACAAGCGCACCCGCTTCCAGGTCAACAAGGTGCCCCCGCCCGAGGCCCACGACAAGGGCGTGCAGATCAGCGTCGACGCCGACGACGACGAGGCCGACGATAACCTGCTGTTGAGTGATCGCACACGGCTTAACTCCGACTCTGCTTCCAACACTGATACCAAATATGCCAAGAGCTTCCGGTAAGTACAAACATTCTAACTATAAACCAAAATATTGCAAAATTCATATTTATAAAGTAAATGTATACCTGAGATCTTGGTAAAACTTCAGTACAAGTTCTTGTCTAACCTGAACCTAGTACACTGACAGAGGGTTTATACAAACTTAAAAATATACTATTCTAACTAGTAACGGACATCTGCGCCGATAAAATTTAAAAAAAAATATCCTAAACTATCCTAACATGAACCTAGTATACAGACATAGGTCTAAACAAAACCTTGTATTGAAGTTTAGCCAAAATCCTGCTTCCAACACTGATACCAAATATGCCAAGAGCTTCCGGTAAGTCCAACCATAAACCAAAATATTATAAAAGTCAATGTATACCTGAAATACACACATAGGTCTGGACAAAACCTTGTATTGAAGTTTAGCCAAAATCCTTTTAAACTTTATAACTAATAAAGTAAATCTACTCAAATTATGAATAAAATTTTGCGATAGATCGTCTCAAATAGAAATGGACCTGTCAGTCATTCTCGTGCATCTAATGCAATAAATAAAGGAGATGGCAACGTACCTTTATATCGTTTTTCCAAAGGTGTGCAATGTGTCGTACTTGAGACTCTTGTCTCGCCTACCAGTTGCCCTGTACAGTACAGGGTTATAGTTCAGAACTGCACTGATCCAATAAACGAAGGGTGAAAACCATAAATATGGGAAAGCATTCTACCAGTGGCGTGGGAATACTTTACTTAGTGGAATTGATACGCTATTAATCGCCTCATCTTCCATAAACTTGAACACATTTAAAATAGTAGTTTATAAATATGTAGCTATTAATAAAATAAACACTTTTTTATTGTCATGATCGTTTTGTCCTCTCGGATATCTTCTGTCTGTGTCTTGATGTACAGATTTACGGTATAAATACTATTTTTCAAATTAACTAGTAGAAAATAACTTACATCGGTTTGATCAGGACAGTATTTTTCTAAGAAATAACGGCTTCCTTAATCTCTACATTTTTCAGCTAATTCATTGTTAATCTTTTTCCTGTTACATATAAAATTTTGAATCACGATTGCAATTACCTGGTAATACAATGGTCTGTATTGTATTTTGTTTATTGTATTTTCATGTTTCTTAAATCTTTATTTAGAACTAATAGAGTTTCCCCCTACGAATTAGGAACTTACTTCACTTATAAAAAACTCAAGGGAGGCACTTTCTCGTATTGGTTACTCAAAATATATACGAAAAAGCGTCTTTCGCACTAGGTCATTTCTATATAAGACAAACAATAAACACTGTATATATGAGATATTTATTATACAAATAGTTTAGACAATAATATTCAGTTTCTCAGTATTGTATTAAACTTATAATTAAATATTAAAATATAAGCAATAAATAATCGGCTTCACCTTACCAAAATATTGTCAATTTATAATATATTTTTAACGAATTATAAAACAGTAGACAAACTAAAATTTTTCTTTTTCTTGAAAGACGAATTGTATTTTTGGTGAAAATATTTAACGAAGCATTATAACTATAAATATTTGCAATATAAATATATAATTAACTATTTATTATCCACTGCGTTATTGTATTTATGCTGGAGATTCTGATGTATACATTATTGATTTAACCAGAGGTTTAACTGATATTGAGAGAGCACCATAGGGGCAATTTTTGTTTGGACTACCGGTAAAATTGTTTGCAATATAAATATTGTGTTCAATGCTAATGATAAAATGAAATACTACAAATACTAGTAATGCTTATACAGTAAATGGCATAACTAGACATGTAGCTGTCATGGAGAGAGCACCATAGGCTATTTTTATGTGAGAAATTAACAACATATCTGAAAAAATCCAATATAAAAATTACATTTAAGGCTTATTGCCCATTGTTGGGTGTGTCAGTTTATCGCATATTTTAATAATGCTTGTACCGTAAAGAGTGATCACTTGGCTGTCCCGGAAAGTGTACCACAGATGCCATTTTTAACTGAAAAGTAGATGATAAAAAATGACAACCTGTAAAATTGTTTGCAATGTATCACTGACGTTTATTCGTTAAACTTAACCAATCATGTAGCTAGTATAGAAAATGTATCACAAGGGTTATTTTTATATGACAAATATCTACGAGTATATAGTAAAAAAATTGTTTTATCGTATGTACAAAATACATAAAATAAATAATAGGTACAATTTGATACGGGAGTATTGAACAAACATAAGAATTTGTATAAGTATTAATTTAAAGTAATAGCCTTATTTAAAATGAAAGTTACCCTCGTGTTCCTAGCTCCCCTATTCTACCACGAGACAACCTAGGGTCACAAACTATTTTCGGTGCAGCTGCACTATTGATTAAAGACATAGACAAACTTTTTGTAGTCTAGGCTAGATTTATAACAGTATAAAACGCAAATGGTTGTCAAAAATGCATAGTAATAAAAATGTGCAGAACAGATAAAAGGTCAAAAAACTAAAACGACATTCTAAATATAACCAACAAAAACTGCACAGTCGACTTCAGCGATAATTATACGGAACGTAACTTCAAGTTCAAGAATTCACTCACGGAAACTGTTGCCGTATTTGGTCTATAAAAATATATTTATATCCTAGAGGGCAATGACCGGACTTAGCTGGGCTGGAAAAAGCACCACATATATTATTAGAAAAAAAAACAGTGTATAAATAATTAATATCCAACACCATAACTCACTAGTGAATTATAAAATTATAACTTATAACTCCCTGTTTTTTTGCTTCGTATCATATTAACTACGTTATAAAACCTTCTCTACATTATTTTATATTAAATATCATTTTGAAATATCAACTGTCAAATTTTTATACCAATGTTTAAAATGTGTTAGATAAAATGTTGTATGGCAAACCGTGTATTAATTGCTTTAGTAAATTGGGAAAAATATTTCAAAATGTAACATTTTTTCACGTGACTTTTTGATTTGTATAACACACTTGTACCATAAATATCTATTTTTACTTCAGTCTAATAAGAGATTATTTATTTTACTAATTTCAGTTAGGTTATTAATTTCATTGTTTCACTGGTCAAATAATATCATTACTTCTCTAAAAAATTAAAATGAAAAGTATGTATGACACATATAAGCATTATCTAGTACAAAAATAGAAAATTTAGTTTTTATTCTCTTTACAAATATTAATAACGCAGTTATTACTTTTATTAGATTTATAGTGACTCATATTTCACAATCCAAAAAACTCGAATGATAACTTTATATCATTTGTCTGTTTATATGCAACATTTTGTTACAGTAACTTAGTAACGCACAAAAACGTCGTTGGTTGTCTTTTTTTTATTTTGTTATCAAAATGTCAAAAATCGAAATAGACACTAAAGTATACGTTATCACTCCGCGAATTTATCCAAAGTAGTAGCTAAAGTAAAACGTTACAGACTTATGCCATAATTTAACTTTATGGACTCATCTGTCAAATCGAATTAACCTATATTTTAATAGAATTATATTTTTGCAGTTTATTTTAGTGCTACTTAAAATAACAAACATATTCTATAATATTATTGGTGAATTTATTTATTATTTACATTTGATAATAATTTGTCGGATTTCATGCAGACGACGTCTAAGCTGGTGAAAACATAAATGAAAATTATAATGAAATATTTGACACTTTGACAGTACCTTTATTATACATAATGCTATTTGTTTATGTTTTTAATTAATAATTTAATGATTTCGGTAAAAATATAATGTATATTTAAGGACTAAAGTATTTTTCATTATTCACATGGTTTATTCTACGAGGCGATATACCTAATAAAACATTATACTTCGCTCCTTGATATACAAATAACTATTTTGTACTTATTTAAACGAAAGTAGAATAAATATTATACGTAAAATAAGGAAACTGGTTATTTAACGTTTGCTCTTACAAAACTCGTCTGCGTCTCGTTTGGTAATTTTCGCATGCCTTAAATAACCACATCTGTTTCCTTACTTATTACATAAATAGCTTTAGACCTGGCATGATTCGAACTCTGGTTGTCAGTATCCTGTGTTAATAATAAAATTTTAAAGTAATTTGTAATTGAGGTTTCTAAGTGTCATAATTTTCATATGAAAATGACCCTTTGGTGCACTCCATGCACCAGTTATAAACTCCACGTAAAATTATATTTACTAATACGATAATTTATGATTTATGAACCAGTGACCAAGAATAGAAAACAGCGAAACCGCATAATTAAGCAGAAAATCTGAATATTTCTTGAAATTTTCCTAGTCTATGAATAAATGAATACTTATTAGATAATTATTCTCTTAAAACCTATTTACAAATCTGCATATTGTCAGTTTGCTAACCTTGTATATACATTCCATAATTTGTAAATTGTTAAGAATGCGTTTATTATCTGTCTATTCTTAACCCTCCCTTGACCGTGCTATTGAAAATTACGCCGGAGCCCAAGCGGGGTAACTTAGTTACCCCGGACAGATTTTTAACATTCTAAAGATTTATCTTCATTTCATTAACTGTAACGGTTTTGTAGGTTAAAATAAATAAGAAAATAAGTTTTTTAAGATATTTTACTTTAATAAACACAAATATAACTTATAAAATAATTAGAATGCATCAGTAAAACAAAATATGAATAAAAAAATTTTAAATGGCCATCTCTTCACATTCACAGCATAAATATGTTTTTGTTTCTTTTCTGTGAAGATTGAAAACCTTTTTGCCACATGTGGCTGAGGAAATTCTGGACTTCCGGTCCTGTTTTCTGGGACAAAGTTCACATCTCAAACTTGTAACTCAGTTACCCCAGCGCATAAAAATTAAGTAAACTTATACATTTTAAAATTAAAATTGGACATACCCGTTACAATAATGAAAGAAAAAGATTCACAGAGGCATAGCTAGAAGGATTTTTTTGATAAAAATTTATTTAAAAAGTTATTGCAAAAAATTTCATTTTGGGGTAACTGAGTTACCCCGCACGGTCACGGGAGGGTTAACCAGGTTGAAAACTAGAGTAACATAAATATAATGGGTTCATAAACACACCGACAAACTTTCAAAGAATTATAAGAGACAAGAAAACAATATATTTTGTTAATACAAAAATGATTACCAAAGGGAGATATTTTGAATTTTTTTTTATATGTATATTATTTGAATTTACAGTAGTTATTCAAAATTAGATTTCATGTGAGAGGAAATATTTATCGAATCTCGAAATGTCTCGTCTCAGGTAAGACGAGAACAATTTTAAAAACAAAATTTCGGGACGAGAAAATAAAATCGAAACTTTCCAATTTCAAAAATTTCGTCGATATTTCTCGAAGTTTGAAAATTATTATTCTTCTAACATCATAAATGTGACATATGTTTGACTTGATTCACAAGGTAGAAATTAAACTTCTACGCCAGCCAAGTTGGACAATTTGTAACAATTTTTTTGCTCTATTGCTAAAACTGCTAATTTTTCCTTTAGAATTCCTAGAAGTTTTTTTTTGTATAGATCACAAAAAGTGATAATCTATAAAACAAGCAAAGATAATCCTTGAGCTTCAAATTTTTTATTATTCTTTCAAACTAAAATAAAGTATTACATTTTTGCCATAATTTTTTCCATATTTAACGACTTTTTACAAAGATAATGCCAAACACATGTATGCGTCGTCAGGTTTGGAACCCACAACAGCTAGGTTGCGAAACCTGTGCGCTATCTACTACTTTGTTGCTTATTACTCGTGTAATACGTAGCTATATTTACAATATATGCATAACGCCGTGTACATGTGTGTAGGTGTGATTGTAGTGCTTACAAGAACAATTGAAGCGATAGAATAACAATAGCACCCAATGAGCCGGCATGAATCATATTTCACAATCGATGCTGTGTTCTGACTGAGCGTGCATCCCGAAATTTGCCTTGGTCAAGGTCAACCATTGTATATTTATATATTTCCCTGAACATCAATTTGGGACATTTTTACTTTTAAATTTATTTCATTTTTTACTGATTGTGTAGTTCTCTTAACTGTCAAAACTTTAGTACAGGGACGTACTAGCAAAAATATTATACACACAAACATGTCTTATTTAATCTAATCTCAAAACTCAGTAGAATTTCAAATGTTATTATATTGAGATAATTCAACTACAATATAAAATAAGCCGTAAAGAAAAAATTTGATGACTTCCTTATACTCAATAGTTATACAACAAGAGGTTCGAAAATAATCGAATATACAGTTGAGGACGAGATGTGTTGCCTTGGAAACACAACGACACCGCAGGTGGAGTTGTGTTTTAAAGGTAACACATCGAGTCCGCAAACTATATATTCAGATTATTTTCGAAGCTCGAGTTGTATATATTAAGACTATACAACGAATAAATCAACTATATTAAACAAATTATTTACTTGCCAATGTCAATGTCAAAAACTGTAATTGTTTATATTCACGGATGATACGATTAAATATTATTCAACTGTTTCCGGAACACCATTAGTGGTGTTCCGCGAAAACACGACTTAGCAACATAAATAACCGATGTTATACATTGTAACTAAGAAAAATTCAACTATCTGATTGGTCCATTTTCCGATGAGTTGTATAGTCATTTTTAGCTGTACTTCATTTAAACTTATTTCAAGTAAGATCATTCTACAAATACAATTAGTGTAGAAGAGATGTTCTTTCGACGAAATTTGTGAAAGAGATATTTTTTCGGTGAAATTTGTAAGATGTTCTCTCGATGCTATCCATGAAACACATATTCTTTCGGCGAAATTCGTAGAAAAGATGTTTTCTTAGGACGAAATTTCTAAAAGCTTAAGCGTAAAAAGGCGAAATTTGTAGAAGATATGTTCCTTCATCGAAATTTGTGGAAGACATATTCTTTCGGTGAAATTTGTGAAAGAGATGTTCTTTCCGCGAAATTTGTATAAGAGAAGTTCTCTCCGCGAAATTTTTTCTCTTGTTGTCACTTGTGGAAGAGATGTTCTTTCGGCGAAATTTGTGGAAGAGACGTTTTCTCGTGGTGAAATTTGTAGCATTATAATTCCAAAATGACACAAGACTAGAATAAGTGAAATGCTCGCCCTACTTTATATAATACCTTACATTACTAACACCCCAACTGCGTACATGTATATAAACTTAATTAAAAATTAATGTCAAAATGGTTTTCATAAAGAAAAGAATATACCTTTTCACATGGAATTTTTCCAAACATCGTATCTCGTATAATCTTTTATTGAAAAATTAAATAATGTTTATTTTGTGTGCCGCGGACATTCACATTTCTTTTATTCGTGCAGTTGGGGTATTTGCAAGCATATTTAAATATTTTAAAATGCTGAACTGTAAATAATAAATGTTTTAATAAATTTTTCACTAATTTTATCTTATTTTCTTCGCGAGAGAAAATAATGAGATCATTATTTCACGCAAAATCAAATTGGAAGAGTAGGTTTATATAGAAACATAAACATCTACAAACATATAATATTCAGTTCTTATTATCTTTGCAAATGTTAATAGTATGGTTATTATATTATATTTATTAGATTCATAGAAGCTTGTATTTTACAATTCAAAGAAACTTAAATGGCAACTTTATTTTATATCGGTTATCTGTTTATAATTAACAATTTTGTTGTAGTATCTTAAAATAGTAGTAGAAAAATATTGCATGAAACACGTAAGAAAATTGGGTGATTATTTCATTTTTGCTCGCCTCCGTCTCGTTTTGTAATTTTCGCATTCTTTAAATAACCACTTTTGTTTCCTTACTTATTATATGAATAGTTATTATAATACTTTATATGTTTTGTTTATTTGCAGGCATTTTACAAGAGAGGCCTTACCTCGTCTGGACAACTACAGAAATATTATGTCAATCCAGGCTGCTTACAGACCCACCTTAGACGAGTTACATAATGCTACACTTCCCACCAAGGTAGGATGTTAACAGTTTTCACATTTTCTACATTTATTTATACCGCAAAAACATAAAATTGTTTGTACACTATACACAGCATAAGCGAGATACGCGATTCATATGTGTATGAACTTAAAAGAATACACATACGTAAATAACTTTTGTACAACTTAACTTTAATTTTTTTATCGCATAAAAATGTTTTCAATACCTAATAACATAACATCGATAAATGATTCATGTTTTTACGAATGTAGTATGCGAACAAAATGATTACCAAACGTAAAACAGCAATAAAATAGTAATAGTATTGAATTACAATAAATATAAAACCATATCTAATTATAAATGACGTTATTCGCGTTCTTTTGTCTTCTCGACCTTAAGATGAGCAATTGTTATTGATACCACAAAAAACTAATAGCTATTCAGCAATTAATTGCATTTCGTATTACTAGTATTATGTAATACAAACTTTATTTATAATCATTTTCTTGGAAAAATAGTTTATTCTAAGACTTATTATCTTATATATTTTTAAAAATTTTACCTTAGTTTTAATTTAAAAATTTTACTTTAAACATTAAACACGTTTAAGACTTCAAGTAAATTTGTTTTAATATGTGTATAAGTACATATGTACCTATACCTATCTATACATATTTCTAATCAAGTATTGTTTCATACTTGCAACTGATGTGGAAAGAGCACCACAAAAATTAACAACTATATTTGAAACTGTAGATAAATAATAGCAATTCTCATCAAATACATTTTTGTGAATTTTGAATCACACTGTTAGGTAATATCCAGGTGTCACATTTTAATAAAAAAAAAACTAAACATTGGTTTGCGGTAATACAAGTTATTAGCAATTAAAAGTTTTGGGGAAGGGATATGTGATGTCAGCATGATATGATCGTGGAAAAAGGTAGAAAAAGGTAAGTAGACTGTCTCTTTCCCTCTCTGTCTATCTCTCTTTTACGATTCTACCACGATGACGTCACCGTATCCCTTCCCCAATTTTTTTTATTTTCTCGTATACGAATAATGAGTCGATTTAAAAAAATACAGGTATTTTATTATTTGTCTAGTATCATAAACGGAAAAATCAAAATGTTAAAGATATTGTTCAATTCAATCTGTCATCTTATTTTACTTAAAATTTGAGTAAAAAAGAGACGGCAAAATTAAATAATTCATTATAGCAATTACCAATTTATGACATCACAAGCGAAGAATTAAAAGCTTACTAAGCAAGTATTCTGCTAATTATTACTATTAATTATTACGTTGTTTTTCTTATTAGTATTTGTCTAGATAAAATAACGTATTTTACAATGTTCTCGGAAAAAAGTAGGAAAAACTACAGAACACATATACAATTCTATTTTTGGAAAATTGTTAGTTAATTTAAAATGCACAACCACAAAAAATCGTACTGCTAACCTTGCAATATTTTTAATGTTTTATGGGTTTCCATATTCAATAGCAGTAATGTTTACAAATTACTGATTGGTAAGTGCTTTCGAAAATTACTTACCGACCAAGGAATCGGTAAATAAAACATAACAACTCTTCTTAAATACAAATTTTCATATATTTTTAATACTTATACGAATTGTTAAGTTACAGTTTTTAGGTAGAAATTTTCTGAATATTCGCGATATAAAAAATCGCTTACCATTTTATGTTAGTATATTACTTATGGGAATAAAAAAATAAAATAAAATATGTTCTGAAAACTACAACAAAATATTTTATTCGGGTTCACATAAGTCCAACTCTCCTCCACTATAAAGATGAGACGTACCAAGCTTTTGAGGAGATGCACTGGTTAACAGATTGTTGTCATTTGTCATATGTGGTACACTCTTCGGGCAAACAGCGACCACAAATTACACATTGTATCTAATCATCTTTCTTTATCGCTTTTTTAAATTTCCTTGCATCCCGCATATTCGTTTTCATAATCTTCAGCTTCTTCATTATCATCACCCTCTGATTAATCATTTAACAGTTCTTCAGAACTCATGAAATATATAGCAACTAGATTGTCTACCTTTCTATGAGCGAATGTTTTTCTTTGTTTACCGGTTGAATTGATCTTTTTCACAATAACAATCCTCTGGTCCATTTCTCCTAAGCATAAATGTCCCATCTGTCCTCAGAGCAGAGGTTAAATGGATTACTAAATTACTTATGACTGTGTATAGATAGAACCACTGAACCACATATTTAGGTAAGTTACGTTGAGTCTTATTTACACGTTTATAAACTATGTACAGAAATATTTAGTTTAAACCTACCGAAGTACTAATTAACTAATGGTGTACATAAGATATACATTTTTTTGCAATTTTTTAAGTAATTCTTGGATTATTCAGTGTTGGTTGTATTAATTTTCCAGCTGCTACTTACACTGTCTCTAAATAACAAAATTAACATTCCTTATGAGAGATATCACTCTAGAGTACTTTTAAGACCAAAAATCCATCTCTTTCCCACTTGCCGTACAATATACGCAAGGTAACTCTTTTATTGCTTCAAGGAGGTGACAGGCTCGGCAGTCAATTCTTTACCTTACGAAATGTAAAATAATACATATCTCATTTACCGTAAATGGTAATAAGTAACTTACAGTACAGGTATTGAAAAATATTTAATTTGATTAATGCTTCCCTAGTGAAAAGAACATAATAAACATTGCGGATAGTAAATATTTGGATTGTATCTTTAACCTTTAATGAACTTTTATTGTCCTTAATACTAAATGGTTATTAAAGGCAGTAAGTAATTTCTACCGGTTGAGGATGATTTTAGAAAATAAACCAAAACCGGTAAAACACTTACCTATTGCTCGCAATGTTTTTTTTTTCACCATAAACGCGATAACAAAGTTAAAATTTAGAAATAGTTTAAAAATTTATTTGACAAGAATTGCTATTTTTAAATTAAATTGTAAGTGTTGTTAAAGTATCATTTATTTATTAATTTTGTGGTCGGTAAGAAATTGTCGAAATTACTTACCGATTAGTAATTTGTAAACATAACTTACTGCTTTGGTAATCCAAACGGATTAGTTTAAAGTAACTTACACAATGTAGACATTTGTATATAAAGTAATCTATAGCAGTAAGGTTTGTAATGAATTATATTGTAAGAGAATATTTTTGAATGTTGCGATGAAGACGAACTCAAAGCGGTAGAAAGCTATAAGTGTTTGAGATTGTTCACTTGGTGCCATTCATAAATCACATGCGAGTCAAGGTTGCCTGTGATATAGGGACGATGCCCAAGGATAATACTCCAATCAACTTCATTCTAACGGTACACGAAACGTTTACATGCATTTCTACATAAATATAAACATTGCACTTGCAAGTTCACAACCTACTCGAATCTTTTATTTTGCATAAAATTATTAATAAACGACGTTGAGTGCATGTGTATCAATAATTACTTACCAACTAAACAAAACATTCTGACAATACGGTATATAAAGCTAATACCTGGTTGAATTTAGAAAAAAATATGCTATCGAATAGACATAAAAAATATGAATATTTCCATTTTAAAAAATATAACTTCTTGTTGTAATTTGAGAACCACTGGTTTAAAAAAATGTTTTCTTCTGTTATAGAATGTCCCTCTTAATCATGGTTCTCCGAAAAAAAAAACACGCCCGAGTTTTTTTTAAAAAATAAAACCAAAAAAAAACAGGTTTAAGAAAAACCCGAGTTTTTCTCAGAAAACCAAACTCGCTTGAATTTTTTTTAAAAAAAAAACCCAGGTTGGTTCCTTTTCTTTGGGAAAAATCCGGGTTTTTCTCAATCCTGTCCTTAGTACCCTACAACTTTATTCTATAGTATTTTTTTTTATAATAATGAAGAAAATAATGACAATGGTCGGTTCTGGTGTTTCACCTGTATATCGTAAATCGTACAAAGTAATTGAAAAAAAGATTGACATTTTTCACAATGAAGTATGTGACCATAATCGAATTTCAGCATAAGAGGAAGAAAAAATAAAATAATAAAATCTAAATATTACTTAACGATAATATAGTTATTAGAAATTAAATGTTACGGAGAAAGACTTCACTAAAATGCAAGTAAACGTACAATAGAAAAGAAATGACTTCAAATTTAAATAATGCAAAGTATGAAAACCAGTTTAATAAAAAATAGCCCCTGTGGTGCTCTCTCTACGCCAGCTAGACGTCTGATAAACGTCCTCAGTCCTTTACACTATGCGATATAAAACTAACACACCCAGAAAGTCGTGAGCAGTGCATTATATCAGTAAAATGCAAATTAAAACTTACGATAAAATATATAACAATCAGCACTATAAAAATCTAAATAAAAATTATATTACTCTTTCAGTAATATCTGGAATATTTGAGCGATTTAAAATGTATGTTAGCTGCCAAAAACAATGGCTGTAAAATATATTTAAAAATTAAAATTAATTAAATAAAAATATCACTGTGTCCGAGTGGTTTAGAACCCACTATAAGCTGTAGATCTCTTTAGAAATTATTGTTTATTAACTGTATTACTGTACAAAAATGCAAGTAAACATTTCTAGGAATGAATTCATATCGAAATGTTGGAAAATATACCACTTGTCCGAGAAAAGTGTTATTGGAATCGAACTGAAGAACTTCGATTCCGTAGATCGTTGTTCTAACCCCATAACCATGTATTGAAAGTTGCCATTTTTCATGTAGAAAAAAGTAGAAAATATTGTGCAACAAGTGCAGAAAGCCGCCTATTTCGCACGAAGTGTGAAAGTTTCTGCACGGGATGAAGTCGAATGCTGGAATTACACTAGTTGGAAAATAAGTGATTTTGTACGAGTGGCACAATATACTTTTTCTACGACCAAACTGCTAAACGTTATAGAACAAAAATACATGCACCAAAGCTGTTTAATATAAAGAATAACATGGCGCAAGTAACCCTACAAAGATTACCTTCACCCATGCGTAGTGTTCGCAATTATTGTGAGAAAAGATATTTGACATAAACTATTGTGAGAAATGATTTCTCACACTTTAACCCACGATTGTGGGAAATACATTCTAGCTGTATTAAGTGTGAGAAAAGTGCCACTTTTCATAGTGGTCGTAGAAAAAAAATCCTTTTTATCAATTTCTTTGCATTATTCTATTAAAATGAAGTAGTATGCATTAAATAAATATGTCTTATATTCTTGACTATGAAATAATACACGTAGGTAGTTTAACAAAGATTCAATACTCAATAATATTCAATACAATTAAGTGTCATGTAATATATCACTCAATTCAACTATGTTATATTACAGTTTTAATAGTGTACATTGATATTCTAACACTGTACAATATGGTGATTTAATTATAAGCTGGACAGTTTTTATTTACCGAAACAGTGTCTTTGTATGTAAAATATCTACAACACTTCTCTAAATCTTTTATTTTTCGTTCACATAAACACACACAGTTCACTATGAAAAAGCGATTATCTGAATGTTTAGAGCGGTATTTTTATTGTTCGAGAAGTAATTTTCATTCTAGGTATTCTATGAGCATTCTAGCAACCTTATATTATATTTTTCTGGTGGGTAACTGACACAAATCTAATACTACTTTTGCAAATTTTGATTTATACTCTCTCTCATTCTCAAATAAGTTTTTATTTACCAACATGATAAATGTCTATGACAATTCTTGTCTGGTACACACCATGTACTCTTTAAGTTTTTATTTTAAAAATGTCCTAGATTAATACTAATGAATACACTTTATCAATTTAAAAATATTATAAATGAATTTATTTTCTATAACGCATTTTATTTATAAACATGTTGATAAACAAACTTCATTCAAAACTTTAAAACTTATCTTTACTCATTTGTATTTTGATCTGTCCGTCCATCAATCGTTACCATTATATTTGTATACTGGGACACTTATGAAGCTATTATATTTGCTTAAAGACTCGTAATCTCACTCACACATGTACTGTGTGTGTATGGAGCGTGTTAAGAATCAAGAAGCTGTTGCTTAACGATGTTCAAGTGTTATAGAATTTACAGTTAGGTATAAAAAAGTAAAAGTAAAAAACGTTTGGTATTTAAATTTGGTAATACCGCTTTTTGTTTGTAAACAACATAAAAACAGTTTATTTACAAACAATAGATGTGGGTCAATAATTTTTTATTGTTAAAAAATAATTAAATACTTATAAAAATTTATATTTCGATTAGTTCACTTATCTGTAATTACTTCATTTATTAATTAAACAATTACAGATCCTATAAAATGAGTTAGAAGTATAATTATCCGTTATTCTATTTCTGGTGTTATTTTCTGATTAAAGAGCAAGGACCTGTAGAAACATGTCTGCCAAAAGTTATAGGTTAGGGTAAAGGCAAACAGTGCCAAATTTAAAGTGTAGACAAAAATAAATTTGAGTCATCTATATACATCACAAAAATTAAATAAATCATCCAAACTTTTTTATATTCTACCACGTGGATAATATTTACTTAAGTTCTTATAAAATATCTGATGACTTCCTTGTATGCTAAATTATAAACATTTTTTGTTGCACTTCATTTAAACGTATTTCACTTAAAAGTGAGATCATTCTACGGCTAATCGTTCTTCAATTTCCATTCGTTTCATATCCGACCTTTCCTTCGAAATGAATCATCTTTTGAAAATTTTATTAACCGCTCAAAGTAAAGAAAGAAATATTGTTTTTTTTATTTCGTACATATCTCTTAAAAATATATTCCTACAAAAATTAAAATTAAATTAAATTGTTATTTTTATTAAGTTTTTGACAGAAATTCAAAAGATCATTACAAGTAAAGTGACCTTTTGGCACTGCCGATTGCAATATAAAGATGCACAACTAGATGTTATAGCATTAGCATATGCAAAATTTAAATCATTTTTGAGTTATGCGAGAAACGAAATTTTTCGCGATTACAATACTTCCTTTACTTCATACAAGGAAGTAAAAACAAAATAAAAAGACAAATCGATTGTGGATTCGTCTTATAAACTAACATCGTGTTTATTCAAAACTCAAAAGGGATGTTTTAATAACTTCACTCGAGAAATTAAATAAATTAAAAACGAAAAATTTAAACGGAAAGAAACAGCACATCTGTACTTAAAATATAGAATTAAAATTAAAACTAAAACTTTTGACAAATTGTTATAAAAGATAAATGAGGAAATATGAAATATTTTACTATAAAATACAAGAAAAGAAATATTTAAGAAGACACTTGCAGTTACAGTACAGAGTAAAAATTCCTATACATCCTTTTCTCTGGTCATTTCTAACTCCTCAAACTGGTTTGCATGGAAATTTCTTGACTCATAGTTGTCTCATACATTTTTCCACTGTAGTTTTAGGGACTTAAAATATTTGTCTACGCCTCTGTCTTTGCAAAACGGATGCAGTATTCATCTTTCCATTCAATAATAAATATAGTTACATAATAGTTAAACAATGACGTAACGGATGTTTAATAAAAACAATACTTTTTTCATAATAATTACGAGTATGTACACCTGAGTCGCATAAAGGTTTTTTCGGTCGTAATTTATGTGCTGCATAATAGATAACATTGTTTCGGTACATAAACATAACCCAATTCTAAAAATTTATGGGGAAAATTACTTTATTTTTATCAAGGTTTATTACCCTCAAATGGGTGTGCAAATTTTTACTTGAAATTTACGTTGGTAATTAATTTTAGGGTTAAATTAGAGTACAGTTTAATTATATAATAGTTATTTATGTACCAAGTATGAAAAATATACTTATGTAGAATTAGATTATTTTGTGTTACATACAATTAATACTAAAATAATTTTACAAGGAATATAAAATATTATCGAATAAAATCAAGTTAGGAGATCTTCTGATATTACTTTTGAAAATTAATATAAAATTAATATATTGTATATTTTCAGTACATTTGTAATTCTAAAATTAGTTTGTTATTGCAGTTCAGAATATTTTTAATTCATTTCATTCCTAAAATTTCCTTCATAAAATTTGTATGACCGAAAAAAACAGCTATTTTTGGCGTTACTAAAACCGGAACCGAACTTACCTTGATTCACGCATGCAAATGTTCCTTATACATATATTTCTTCCAGCTTTTTTAATTTTGCAATAAAAATACAACATATTTACTTATTTTATCTTTTAAACTTACATCAAATTTGATATTATATGTCAAATTTTGTGAACATATGAATAATTTATCTCTTTTATAGAAATTCCTCATCCTAAACGATATGTAAAATTATTATAATTTATATATAACTAACGTAATTATGCAGATCGGTAGAAAATTAAAAAATCTTTATATTTAATAATAACATAATTTGCGAAAAAATGATATGTTGAGCTATTTAGTAAAGTACAACTTCCGGTTAACCAATAGTAGTCAAATTAGTTCATTATATTTGAATATAACTCTTATACACCAAATATTATATTATTTATACATGTATCGTATTGAACTTATCGTGGACGAAAAAACGTCACAGACACACACACATACACACACAGATGTACAGATATCACGGTAAAAATAGTAAAATCGTTTTCTAGAAACCCTAATTCGTGCTCATATGTTGAAAACTCACACTGGAGAAATTTGATCAAAAACAATACCTCCTTTATCTATATGTATATTGATAGGCAGGCGGTACAAACATGCAAAATTCTTTTTGAATTGTAATTCTGTTGTATAAATATTCCGTTGCGATTTTTAATATAATTCACATCACAGACACCTGTAACTGTTTTGGAAAGTGTTAAACAATATATTCGGTATGCAAAATAATAAGACATTATTTTGCAATGTAAATTGATGTTTATTTAGGGCACTATATATTTCACAAGTCACAATGATATAACAATAGATGAATTATTTTTTGCATATTAACCCAATCTTTTTATGGTATAAAATCTTCCATTCATACAATGAATTGAATAAACGCCGAGTTATTTTTAACCAACATTTAATTCGACTAAATATTTAACGCCTAAAAATAGAAGTCTATGACTATAAATAGATTACAAATTAAGACATAATAATAATATATTTTTTATGTAAACACTGATAAATATGTTTCCTAATTTAATTTGTTAGGAATGTATTTAGTGTATAAAATTCCTAATGAATTGAATAAATAAAGAGTTATTTTTATTCACCTTAATTCGACTAAGTATTTGACATCTAAAAATAGATTATATATTAAATTAGATTTGTTATATTATAATAATAATATTTATATAAACATAGGTAATTATGTTAAATACCTAATTTAATTTGTTAGGAATGTGAAAAGTTTATTAAATTATTATAAACTTAATAATGTTTTGTAAAAATTAAATTTACATCAATTTATTTGTTTTATAATTTATGTCTGAAATATTTGATTATTATATGTTATTATAGTAATTATATAACATACAAATTTAATTAATTACACATAGTGTTCAAAAATTACCACATGTAGGGAGTCATTTTATACATGTTTTTGTTTTCCCAAAAAATGCATAGGTGACTAGATATAAACAAAAATGTACATTTTTCAATTGTCGTTTTTTCATGAACTATTTTAACTTGCACACTAATTATGCACTTTTTAACAACGAATTCACTGCAGTACTCAAAATGTTTATTTCTCATACCTACAGTTTTTGAGTAATGGGGTAGGTGACCAAGGTAGAATTTTAATGAAAAAACTATTGAATTATAGAAAGTATATTTATTTATTAACGTTGACATTAAAAAAGTTAAATTTTTATCAGCAATTGTTTAGTAATTTGCGTTAAATAGAAACAGCGTCCTTTACTATGACGTTCACTAAGTTAGCACTATCTCACTCACACCACCTATTTCCGTCTGTCTACCTTCGCCGCTCTCATGAACTTCGTTGACGTCATAATCCCCTCCTAAGTACTATATTATTTATTTACTTCAAAACAACATATAATTAACAATTTTAAAAAAATACGGGTATATTATTTTTGTACAAGCTATCACATATACCAAATTTAGAAATTGGTCACCTACCCCATTGATACCAACTTTCAATTTTCATATAACATTGAAGACTGAATCATTGAATTGTAAAAAATGTAAACCATTAAAAAAAAATCAGATATTTTAGTGCATTTTTATACGACTATCTGGTACGCAAAGACAAAATGTAGAAGGAGCACATAAATAAATTATACTTACATATTTATACAAATAACTATAATCTGAAAAATAAAAGAAAAAAAATTGAATTATTCGCATTCAAAAACGATGCGCCATCGTCATAGAATAATCCCATTTTCATTGAAATAAGTTTAAATGAAGTGCAGCACAAAACGTGTATAATTGAATAGGCGTACATGGAAATCATCAGATTTTTTTGTAATAACTTGTGGATTTTTTTTTAATTTCTATGTAAATATTTATTACATATAAAGATAAATTTTAAATGTGCAATTCCACTATACGTCAGAGTTTTACAATTTAATAAGAAAAATAAATAGTGCAAATATAAGTGGCATTACTCATTTATTAATCTACTTCTTAGTAATAATTAAATGTAATATAAGTCTTCACAAACACAAAAACGAAGTAAACAATTGGTGCAATTGTCACAAATTCCCGTAGGTGTTTGTGGGTTGGATATCGAGTTATGGTCTCACGTTTTTGTAATTAAAAATAATTCTTAACACATGTAATAAATTCTAGAAATTGCTTTCATTTAGATTAATTTGGATTAGTGATTAATGATTCATTTGGAGATAGAATTATTTGGAAGTTATATTTAAAGATAATAAAAATTTTATTGTATAAATTTATTTTAGTCTTTATAATTACATATAAAATTTTTATTATGTTGAAGTCGCAAAACTTTAAATGTAAATTGTCTTGCTTGTTTTAAACCACTTAAAAAATAATTATCTGAAGTAGGAAACAGTAAATTTTCTGATTTAAATCTCATAACACAAAATTCTAATTCCAATTTTGAGAAACTGCTGTACATTTTTAGTGAGCAATGGATTACAAACAACAATTTTCTTATTTGTTTAAAATTTACTGTTTTATAAGATTTTAATTTAATCAATCAATCAAAGATGCAATATAAAACTTTAATAATTCTTGTAGTAGAAATTGATGACGTGAGAATCAATTTAGGAAAATCGACTTTAGCAGTACATGTTATAGGCAACTATTTATACTTTCATGTAATTTATTATAGGTACTTTGTTCGATTTATATTTTAAAAGATAATTTCAAAATCAAACAAATATTTAATTTTTATATGTATTTTATTTAAACATTAATATTATCTTTCCATTTATATGTTAAATTTATTAATTTCTTTTCCAGTTTTGTTGTTTTTAATGTTCTTTGATCTACATAGTTCTCTTCTATAATATTTATACAATCTTTTTTCTACAATTGATAATTATTTTCGTCTCGTTTATCCTGAGGAAATATAAAAACAGTAATGAATAAAAATTTCTATTTCTTAATTTTGAATTTAACATTGCATAAATTCATAGTCGTAGTAAAGTCTTATTTTTTAAATAAATAGAAACAGTTTCATATTACATGGAGAGCAACGAAGGAATGGCAAAAAAACGAGACAAATATCTTCCATTTAAGTTAAAGGACCCTGTTTTTTTAATTTTTAAAATTGAAAATACTTAAATATAAATTAATCAGAATTACGAAAATAGTATATTGTACAACAATCATTGAATGGTACTTATTTCATACTAGTATGAAATGGACATTTCAAACGAGTTATAGACTATATTTTTCCTATGATTACGATATTATTCCTAATCCATTTATATTGTAATAATAAATATGTCTTCATTTCACTACTTCCTAGCAACTAGCTACAAAACAAAAATTAAACAACACTATTTTTGACAAGACTGTTAGATATGAATTTATATCTCACATTGTCTATGATCACCGCGAGATATGATAATGTGTTTACAATATACTATGTATCCGTAGCAATAACAAATATACATTAAACAAATATCATACTGGTCGTAAAAAATAAAAAACAACATGCATTTAATCCAATTTATATTGAACAACAAAATGTCGAAATCCAAGTAGAGTACTAATGAACTAAATTTACGTCATGACGAGCAATTAATCCTAATTAGCGATGACCTAAGGCCTGCCCTGTGCAGGTCAAGTATACGTCGGTATGCAAGTGGGCGAGTCCGGCCCATGTATGTGTAGTGTGTGCATAGGCGCCGCAGCAGTGCCGGAGAAGGGATATTTCGGGGAAGGGGCACGGTGGAATTCGATATGTAAATATAGACTGCTGTTTGAATAAAACAACTACAGATCGAGTGATAGTCATGCTAATTTCATTTATAAAATAAATACACTTTACAATCTGTTTGTTTTACACTTGAACCGGGTTTTTCACAATTATTGATTTTTATGTGTAATAGTTTTCCAATAAAAATATTACACACAAAAAAAATCAGCATTGCATAAAAATTGTTTTTTTGATTTTTTCAAAAATGTATAATATATTTTCAAAAACATGTTTCGCAAACAAAAGGCTTGTCGTAATAACCGGATTTTACTGTATCACATCTCAAAGTAAATTAAACAAAGAATCATATATTATTACGAATAATTTTCTAGGTTATAAATTCAAAATAATACATCAGTAATATCGTTTTAAGAACGAAGTTAAACAATCGTAATGCGGTAACCAAGTGAACCACCGTTGCTCGTATTAATTAAATTTCACCATAAATAAATTATAGCTAGTAAAGATTCACTGATACAGGCACCATCAAAATTTGTGTTATTAAAAGTTCATTATCAAAGATAAAATCTTATAATCAACGAATGATGTCTCATTAATTCTAATGCATTTCTTCTCTGAGTTCATTCGACCTACATTCGTAATATGATTTAGAATTTGTAACAGTATATCAGAAATTTCAAAGAAAACAGCATGAAACTGATATTAATTAAACTCTGTTTGTACTGAAATACAATACTGTGTGTTGTCTTTGCAGTATTATTAGAATTAGAGTTTCTACATTGTACAAGAATGTCTTCGTACAACGTACAGTTAATTTATGTCTCGAAATTAAAATAATTAAACAATAAAAATATCTGATGTGTACATCACATGATTTTCTTGTTCGTTAAATTATACACATTTTTTGCTGCACTTCATTGAAACTTATCTGACTTGAAAGTGAGATCATTCTCCGGCTAATCCTTCTTTAACTTCTATTCAATTTCATACCTTCAAACTTCCTTTCCCTTCGAAATGGATTGTTTGTCACTATTCCTTATTACATTACACAAATTATTTTTTTACGACCACTGTGAAAAGTGGCACTATTCTCACACTATATAAAGCTTGAAAGTTGCTTATTTCCCACAACCGTGCGTTAAAGTGTGAGAAATGTATGTATTTTGTCCTATTTCCCACCTTGTGTGACTCTGGCACGAGAGGAAGAAACTTTCATACCTTGTGCGAAATAGGCGACTTTATACACTTGTTGCACAATATACTATAAATCGCCTAATAACTTGCAAAAAAAGAGATGTGATGTTCATTTATATCCTACATATTTTGTACGAAGTATATTCTGACAATTGTAAATATTGTCAATTTGTCTATCATATACCAAATTTCAAATCAATTGTTTCCTACAAAAATTAAAAGCCAACTAAATAATTGTTTTTATTAAGTTTCTGTCAAATTTCAACATTCTACGACTAATGGTTTTTGAATTAAGCGAAAAATTAAAAACACTACGTGCAAAGTGTCCTTTTGACACTGCTGATTGCAATAAAAAAGGGAGGTGCATTACTAGATGTTATAGCAATCCCATATACAAAATTTCAACATTATACTGCTAATACGTTTTGAGTTATGCGAAATACGTATGTACAGTCGTTACGCCGAAATTAGTCAAAAAGGGTTCAGGTATGGTCAAAGTGGATATTTCCGTAGAAATCTGAAAACCGAACCTATTTGCGATTAAAATACTTGTTTTCCTTCGTAATGAAATGTGTTCATAAAAAATAATAAATAAATAAATATTTTTGTGTGAGAAATAGGTAATAAAATTACTCAGGGGCAAATTGTTATAAAAATCTCAACCGCGAACAAATTAATATGTATAAAGTAGATAGGCACACCCAGCATTGGTATGTGATTATATTTGAATTGTGCAGGAACAGCACGTAAGGTAAACCAGGAACAGCACTTTGCATTCTAGGTGTACACGATGTCCACTGGCATTCCTAGACTCCTGTAGATTAGCATATAGAAACTCCGTATGCAACTGTCAGCATTCTAAAATTAGCTAGTGTCACTAAACTCTGAAATTCTACGCTTCTCTCTCACCTTTGTGTAAAAATGCATCGTATACAATACTATATGATACAGGGTGTTCTGTAACTCGATAGCCATACCCTAAAGGTGTTTTCCTTAGGTAATTTTAAATCAACAAACTCATGTCCGTAACTTAATATTACATTATTTATTGGCGATATTAAATTTAATATAACAGACCATGATTACAATTTATTTAATTTAATTGGGTTAAAGTGTGAGAAGTGTTGATTGAAATATACAAGATGCTTGCTCACTATTGCTTTCTCGAGAACTGTAAGAGATACAAAATTAGAAAATATGTATATATGCCATATTACAGAACTATTAAAATAAACCAAACAGTTCTATAAAATATCAATATGTTTGAAGTTAATTTTTCGTTAAAAAATAAAATCCATATTATATAAAAATAATGTAACTTAATTTTTTCTACGATCACTATGGAAAGTAGCACTTTTTTCACCTTATATAAAGCTTGAAAGTTGCGTATTTCCTGCAATCGTGAGTAAAATTGTGAGAAATAATTTCTCACAGTAATTGTCAACACTGCGCATGAGTGTAGGTTCTCTTTTTGAGGTTACCTGCGCCATATTGTTTTTTTTTTATGTCAAATAGCTTTCGTGTTTCGTGCATGTATTTTTGTTCTGTAACGTTTAGCATTGTGGTACTAGAAAAAGTATTGTATGCCATTTGTGCAGAATCATATATTTCCCCACCTTGTGTGATTCTAAACGTACACACTTCTTGAGAAATAGGTGACTTTCTGCACTTATTGCACAATATAATATTATATACTTTTACCTGATGAGAAAGCAGAATTTGTCGTTTGTTTTCTAGTTCATTGGAATTAGCAGTATTTGTACATGATTACAGGCATTTCTAAATGATACAGAGGGAGATTTTTGGTAATATTTGATAATCTAGAAGTAAAATAGGTACTTTGATTACATGGTTACAATCAATTTTTTTTATTTTTTATTGTATTTGTAACTTTTAAAGTTAATCTTATTTATTTAAAATATAATATTTTTTTCTGATTTTTAACTTTCATCTCGATCTTCCACTCTGGTCTCTGGACATTGTAAAAATCAAATAATTTAGAACTGAAATAAATAAATACGTTTATTACTATTTACATTACATTACTACTACATTATAAAATAGAAAAGATTAACTTTAAAGTTTCTGTTCCATGTAATACGAATTTAAGAAAAAAAAATTAACCATACTTCAAAGAATGCTTTGCGCATGCGTAATCAAAGTATTTTTTTCTCCACTGTCAAATATCAGCACAAATCTTCTTTTGTATATTTAGAAACTAGTGGAGTTTGGAACTAAATAATACACTCTTTTTATGAATTGGGATTGGAGTTAGTTCGACATTTGAACATGTTAACAGGGATATAAGTAATTTGGGTTAGTGGCTAATTCATTTAAGGAATCTGGATGTTAATGCCTAACGACATTATTTTTGTTATAGTAGCATAATTTAAGAAAATATTTATATATAAAAATAATGGCTTCAAAAATACTTTAACAACGACACTGTTTTGTACCATGGAAGAAAGATTACTAAAGTAATTGTTTATTTGTAGGCAAGTAACACCCTAAACTCAAACGCAAAACCAGCCACAGAAGAAATACAACAAATAAAATTCGGATGGATACAAGGAGTGTTAGTGCGATGTCTTCTCAACATATGGGGTGTGATGTTATTCCTGCGACTTTCTTGGGTCGTAGGACAGGCCGGTGTAGGTAAGAATCATCCTCCATGTCTCACTTCACGTATTTAATATTTAAATGATTTCAGGGCAAGCGTGTCTTCTGATATTAACAACCACTGCGGTGACAACCATCACAGCTCTGTCCATGTCAGCTATAAGCACGAACGGCGTTATAAAAGGCGGTGAGTGTTCAAACACAACAGATTAATTTCCAATGTAAACAAAGATATTAATTTGGAATTAAAATCGATGAATGTCTGTTGAAATGATCACTTGAAAGAATTGATATTTAATCAAATGCTTCTAATTCTTTATTCCTTTATTAACGACCTAATGCGTGCAGCAAGAATTTTTAAAGGGTCAATTAAAATATAAATAACTTCTCCTCGAACTTCTCATAACACTTAAAATTTTTGGATGTGTTACAGTAGTAATACATCAAAAACTATTTTTATTTCTTCGCGATAAAATATCAATCACTATTCATCCACACGTAAATTGATAAAAATGGAGAAGATAACAAAAAATACATTATCTAGGATTAGTAATCTTGTATAAATATTTATATAGTAAACATCTTAACGTAATGGATTTATGATATAAATATTCAAATTTTATGCGTGTAACATTATAAAATATACCTTTTCAAAATATGTTTTAAATTAATCTTTTAAAAACGTAAATTATCAAACTTTAGATAAAAATTTCTTTATTCTATGTATTTCAAAATATTTATTTATTTTATTAAATTCTGTTCGGTCGAATTTTCTCGACTCGTATAGACAGACATCCAGACAGACAGAGAAACTAATTTTTTTATATGTATGTACTAGTCTTTAAAAATTCGTTATAAAATAAATAATCATATAGTCATTTTTTCCAAATCTTTATCAAAATATTTATCTGTTACGAAATATTTGTTCTCAAAATTGACATTTTTAAGTTGATTAATTCGTGTCATTGGAATTTGCTGTACACGTGTATACATATATCCGGACGAATGGACCGACAGACATACGCTAAAAATATTTTTTTAATAATCAGTAAAAATGAAAATATTGGTTGTAACAAAAATGAGTATTTCGAAAAAATAATCAAGATACAGGGGCTGATTATTTTTTTACATATAAAATTACTTTTTCTTCTACAGAGAAAAATGTATAATATTACCAACTGTATAACATGGATATTATTATAGAATGAAATAATGGAAAAATCCATAATTATATTAAAAATTCTTATTTGATAATGATATTCTTTTCTTTTTTCACAGTACGAACCGTTATATTAGACTATATTTTATTCGTGTGGTTGAATATGAAAAAAAAACTATTTAATGGAAAGGAAAAAATAACGGCTTCCATTTAGAAAAATATAGCTTTGTGTTATTGCTTGAGAACCACTGATTTAATAAATTCATTTTATACGTAAAACAATCAGCCCCTTTGTCCTAAATATTTCTTCTAAATAACAACTTTTGCTATAATTAATAGTTTCTGAATAAATTGAGAATTTTCATTTTGATGAAACACCTGTATTATTCAAGTTCGCATCTCGAAAGTTAAATTATTTGTCTCGCATAAATATGTCCTCTATGGTGAATTCTTCATTCCAGCTAGCAGTTTACCAAATTCAGTAACGCTATGGATGTATTAAATGATTTTGTATTTGGCAGGAGGAACATACTACATGATTTCGCGCAGCCTGGGCCCAGAATTCGGCGGTTCCATCGGCCTCATATTTTCGTTAGCGAACGCCGTGGCGTGTGCGATGTACGTGGTGGGTTTCTGCGAGTCCATGACGGATCTGCTGGGCAGTTTCGGCGTCTCCATCATCGACGGAGATGTCCAGGATGTTAGAATCATCGGATCTATCACCATAGTGCTCCTCACTGTTCTTGTGGTGGTAGGGATGGAATGGGAAGCCAAGGTAAGTGAAAAAGAAAATTAGTTGGTGAGGAAATTAATTGTGGGTGTGATTTTAGACGCAACTAGGCCTGCTGGTGATTCTTCTAGTAGCGATTTTGGATTTTTTGATTGGGAGTTTTATTGGGCCAATGTCAGATGAAGCCAAAGCCAGAGGTTTTTTGGGATACAATTGTAAGTAATTTTAAGTATTAATGTTGAAAAAGAAAATGTAGATGGTAGCACAAAATGGTGTCGACTGCAGGAAAACTTAAATCATATAATTGTATAAATACTTAAAGTACACATTTTGGTAAAACATAAAGGACAAAACATATTCCTCTCTTTGTTTTATTAGGCGGAAGTATTCAATGCACATGCGCTATTTGCTTGCATTACCAACTCAAAAATAAATATCTATTATTATGTAATAGAATTATATATTAACAATTCCGACTGATAATTTTACAGATAATATAATTTGTTTTAAATCATTTTACAAAAATATAACATACAGGTGTGTCATCGAAAGGCCGTCTTCGATATCTCCCTTGTCGTTAGTAATACAGCAAAAATTTATTAACAGAATTTATTTGTCTATTCAAGGAGCATAACGTAAAATGATTTTCACATATACAGGGTATTGTATTACGGTTTGGTGAGAATTTTTTATCTTTTTTTAAAATGGAACATCTATATATTTTTATATTTTCTCGATTGTATTTTATGTTCCTATACGGACAAAAAGACAAACAACTGAATTATAACATATAGGGTTCCATTTGAAAATGACGAATTACAGTCATTTGAAGTTGAGTATATTTGATTCGCTTTATTGAACACTCTGTATAATTACATTTAAATGAAATAATGAGAGAACAGAGTATAGTTACAGTTGTACACATTTTTTTTTAAATTTATATCTCTGAACATTTTCATCAAAATATGTCTAAACATAATTTTTTTAAATAAAAAGAAATATAATATATAAATTTTTATGTTAGTAACAGAGGTCTCAGACATTTTTAAACAAAATTTTCTGATAGTTAACTTTTAGTTGTATTTATAAGTTAAGAAATCGGATGAAATCTAACATCACGTGATCATCTAAATAGGAAAACCTCCAGTATATCCATCCTTCTGTGTTTGGCCAAAAATTTAATTCACTTCTGGTAAAAATAAAATTTAAAAATATATTAATTCATATTTTATTCCAGCAACTCTACTATTTGAAAACTTCTTCCCGGATTACCGCTACGATGAAGGCGTCGACCATTCCTTCTTTTCTGTTTTCGCTATTTTTTTCCCTGCGGCTACTGGAATCTTAGCTGGCGCTAATATTTCCGGCGACTTGAGAGTACGTCACACTAACACTAACACATCAATAACAACAGTTACAGTTATTTTGTCCGTAGGATCCGCAAGGCGCGATCCCTAAGGGAACTCTGTTAGCCATTCTCCTCACAACAACATCCTACATCCTCATGGCTCTTATAGCCGGCTGGACGGTAGCCCGGGACGCTACAGGCAACGTGGAGGACTTAATCAACGGAACCTTCCTCAACTGCACGCCTGGAGCTTGCGAGTACGGGCTACAGAACAGCTTCCAGGTGATAGAACTAGTGTCGTGGGTCGGACCCGTGATCTACGCGGGGTGTTTCGCGGCTACACTGAGCTCGGCGCTCGCCAGCTTGGTTTCAGCACCCAAAGTGTTCCAAGCACTGTGTAAGGATAAGCTCTATCCCTATATAGAGTGGTTTGCCAAAGGATATGGACAGAATAACGAACCTGTTAGGGGGTACGTTCTCACTTTTATCATTGCCATCGCCTTCATCTTAATTGGTAAGTCATATATTTATACTCTACTGCACATCAAACGTACTAGAAATATAAAATATATATACGAAACAAAGAACTCTTTCGTTCTTTTAACAGCAAAAATAAAAAAGCCGAAATAGAAAACTAAATATAAATACAGGTGTTCATTTAAAACTATATGAGTTACTATAACTAAATTCAAAATAAAATTATCTATCAAATAAAATAATTAAAAATAAATGATCCAATTTAAAATAACAAACTTTTATATGTTGTAAATTGAAATTGTTTGTTAATTGAACCGTCATCGTAGCTATTATAGTTCTAGAGATAGCCATAATATACCACTTAAAATGAACAGCCTGAATAAACGAAACAAATAACTGTTTGTCACAAAAAATATGTTCATAATAACACTTCATTACAAAAAAGTTCTGGTTTCAGTTCAAGTGTAGACAAACTTTTTAATTGGATTCGAGTTTAGCTTCAAAACAATACAGTATTTAAAAATTTATTTAAAAAATAAGTTTCGAATGAAGATATAAAAATTATTTCTTTGAGTTAAAAGGTTTGTGTTCGCTGAGCTTAATATGTTTCAGTTCTGGTTTAGAAGTTCAGATTCAGGAAAAATTACAGCTTTTTTTTTTAATTTTCTATTCGCCTTAGGAAAAATTACTGTATTTTCTAATTTTATAAGTAAATTTTTGATTGTTTTGCTCGTAAAAAACTACTAATTTAAATTTAAATAGCTTTAAATCTGTGAAACAGGGATAAAAACCTGATCTATTTCAGAAATATCTTCAGGGTTTGTTGCACCAAGTCGTCGTATGACTTTTTATTAAGATGCGCATTCATATTTCTTTAATATAAGAGCACGCTTATTACAAAATATTTGATCTGTATTTTAGAAGAAATAAATAGTTAAAATGTTATCAATAGAACAGACTTAAAATATAGTCAATTTTAAATTTGCTAAGTTCTTGCTTTGTATTTTAAGTTTAAAATTGATTAAAATATATTTCGAAACTAGTTGTAGTAAATAAAATAAACCTTTGATTTTTAAGTTTAATAATATTTATGTATTTGTTTTAGGTGAACTAAATTTGATTGCACCTTTAATATCAAATTTCTTTTTGGCTGCATATACTTTAATTAATTTCTCAACATTTCACGCAAGTTTGGCAAAACCTGTTGGATGGAGACCTACATTTAAGGTACATTCTTTACATTAGTTTTAGTGCATGTACAAATTTTTCTATAGCAGATGTTAAAGTGTACTTTATTCAACTCAAAATAGTAGATCAAGTAGCACTTTAACCGCAAGGGTAGATAAAGTAACACTTTAATTGGAATAATAATTGGATAAAATACTTTAATTTTTATTAAAAAACAATTTACTTTTCAGATATTTTAAAATTGTTTTCAGTTTATAATTTAGTTTTTCTAATTTTTCCTCTTTAAAATTTGCTATAGAAAAAAATATAATATTATGCACGACGATAAAATAAAATTTTGTGTATAAAAAACAACTTTTCTTTTCAGTACTACAATATGTGGCTAAGTCTCATAGGCGCAGTTCTATGCATAGGAGTCATGTTCTTAATATCGTGGTGGACAGCTTTATTAACTCTATCAGTTGTAGTCGCGTTGTATTTAATTGTAGCTTACAGAAAACCAGGTACAATACATTCTCACTTATATTTACAGCATATAATAACTTATATTTCGTAGATGTAAACTGGGGTTCTACTACTCAGGCACAGACATACAAAAACGCCTTGAATTCTGTGCAACAACTCAACAGTGTTGAAGAACACGTGAAGAACTACGCTCCACAGATTTTAGTCCTTTCTGGAATGCCCAGTGCACGGCCTCCCTTAATAGACTTTGCTTATTTGTTGACTAAAACACACGCATTGTTGATTTGTGGACACATTAAAGAGGTATAAATATTTTAAATTGTTCTGGGATTGTTTTTAACTTGTGTGTTGTAGAATCAACTTTCGCAAAGAGTTCGGACTGTGTTGAATTACAAGGCGAATAGTTGGCTTAAAGCTCACAAAGTAAAAGCGTTTTATTCGTTGATAGACGGTGTTAATTTTGATGAGGGAGCTAAAGCTATGCTACAAGCTTCTGGTATTGGGAAACTTAAGCCCAATATTTTGTTGATGGGCTTTAAAGCTGATTGGCAAAAGTGTCCCAAGGATGAGCTCAACATGTACTTCGAAGTCTTACAGTAAGAAAATTATTCATTATATTTTACCGGTCCATCGGTCTGTATGTTTTTTACTCAATTATTTTAAATATTATTTAAAAATATTAGAGCATAAATAGAAAGTATGCAGGGTTCGAAAAAAAATCGGTATTGAAAACAATCGAGTAAAAATAAATAGAGAACGATGAACCACCCGGTATAAAAGGGAGTTATTTAATTGTTTTTAATTTTAGTAAAGCGTTGGACATGCACATGTCTGTGGGTATTTTGCGTCTACAAAGTGGTTTAGATTATTCTAACATTCTGGTAGATGAAGATGGACAACTAAATGAACAATCAATTCTACAAATGAGGACAAGAAATAATAGTACTGAGTCGTTACCAAGAAATCAATCGTATACTCAAATGTCGCAAGGTAAGAACAATCATATTTTCTTTTCCTTAAAAAATATTGGAGTTACGAGGACGAATAAAATATAAAGTGGAATTTTTTTATACTATTTTTTAAATTGGAAACATTTTTCAAAATGTATTGACAGTTTTTTGTTATCGTTTTCAAGTGCTTTAGTTTAAACAAAAAAAATAATCGGAGGATAATAAATCAAACAGATCTCCCATTTTTTTAACTACTTTTTGTAATAAAATTTAATCAAAGACAAAATCTTATCTTAGCTTTGGTACAATCTAAAATAAAATATAATTATATAAACACAACTTTCCTTGGCATATACGATGTTCGATGTAGATATTAATTTAATACCAAATACATGTGTCATAATTTTATATTATTAAATTCATTTTGAAGATATTAATGGTGTGTTGAAGCGATGAACATTTTTTTTAACAGTAGGATAACCATTTAACATTTAACGTGTTTTTTCTACTGTTTCTCTATGACGCAGAAATTTTACTTTAACAGTCACAACAAAAATGTTATAATAAACGCATATAAAATACTTTTACGTTTTAAGTACTCGAGTATAAATTTCGATTGCTTTTGAAAGGAGCCATATTTTTCATTGTTAACTTCACAACATGTAAACAAACGCCGGTTTATATTTGATTCACCTTCGTAATTCCTGAAAATGTATTAAAGAAAATAAAAGTCAGAGTGAAAAGATTATAGTTTTAATAAATTATAATTGTGGTAAAAAGTTTGAAGTAGTTTGAATAATTGTGAAGTATAAAGCAGTATAATTCATGATATTCATTTTCCGTTCCATGCTATGGTGCAGTATTTCCCTTTTACTCGAAACCAGAAGCAGCAGGTACGTCGTGAGTGTTGGCGAAACTGCAGCCTACAACGTGTGCTCGCCGTAGACTAGCTAATAACAACTCTCATTCGACATTTACATTGGCAAACTTTTATTTTACTGCACCACTCACCTTCAAATTTTAAATTACACGACCACACAAGCAATCATAGAAAAGCATGGCTTTTGCAGTTTTGCTTTGCGTTGTCTTTGTGTATACATCCTTCTCCATTTCAGCGAGCAGTGCCAGCGATGTGTCAGCTCCAGGTTCACCTATCGCTCAAAACAAAACCGTCAACCCAAGTCCAAACGCTGACGATGATTCCGTCAGTAAAAAGAAGAAATCCAACCAGGGATCAAAGAGTGACGTTTACCAGACTAAAAGCAGTTCAGAGTTCCCTAAAGATGTGATGAACCAAATCAACCACTTCCAAAGAAAGCAGAAGAAGGGAACTATCGACGTGTGGTGGTTGTACGACGATGGAGGCTTGACTTTGCTTCTGCCGTACATCATCAGCACGAGACGGAACTGGGCAAACTGCAAACTTAGAGTGTTTGCGCTAGCGAATAAACAAGACGAGCTGGAGTTAGAACATAGGAATATGGCCAGTCTGTTAGCCAAGTTCCGGATTGATTACTCTGATTTGAGAGTCATACCAGATATCACCAGGAAGCCACAGGAGTCCACTCAACAGTTCTTCGACAACATGATCGCCGAGTTGAAGCAGCCCGAGTTCGGCGACGACACGGAGACAGGTAAGAAATATTTATTTATTCTTACAGTTTAATTATAAAATAATACATGGTGATAGTGTTTCTCAACCGCCTATCCGCGAAAAGATTCTACCAGCCCTTCAACGAATTAGACCAAAAAAATTATATTTAAAATAACGGTAATATAAGTAGGCCAATGATGATACGGGGATATTCTTAAAGCAAATAGATAATAAAACTTTCTACTTTAATTTTAAAAATAGAAGACATTTTTTAATAAAACCATTATATTTAAGATAAAAGTAAAAACAGAGTCATGATTATAAATTATGTATATTTTTCCGTAATTTTACCGATCCACCGTAAAAAAAGGTTGAGAAACACTATACATATATCATTTATTAACCGTCCTCTTTTTAATAACTTAATTTATTCGGTCTAACAAAACCTTTTCTTTTTTCTCGCCAATCTTACCTGCACGATCTTCTTAAATGCCTCTAAGATTCCTCTTCCTTTCCGCAAAGCTTACATCTTCCTTCGTTACTTGATAGCTGATAACTATTTGTAATTTTTCTTTTCATTGCCACAGAATCTAGCAATAATCTTGATGTTTTTCTTTTTGTCTGGTAGATCCGTAGTATTGACATTATTTGCATTAGTTTATATCTGATTATATAATTCCATTTTTTTATTTTGTTTTAGCATATACTTTTAATTTTAATTTTATTCACCTTAACTCCATGTTTCATGTGAGTTGTAATTGCCTTAGTTTTTTAATATTCCAAGTGCTTTGTGAGTTGCCAATTTCTTTGAAAGTATATTTTAATAAATTTTAATAGATTTAAAATGAAATGAATAATAAATAAAGTCGCAACATAAAACAACCCGAAAAAATAAAATCTATTTAACAGTAGCAAATAAAAATACTTCTGGAAATTCTACGTGGATATTTAAAAAGGTAATTAAATTTTCTTCAAACCTAATAAAAGTGGCATTAATGCTACCAAATTAATCAAGGCATAAAATATATCACTTTTGCCATGTCCAAAGAAAAAGTGCTTTTAATTGATCCCCATCAATCCTAGGACAAATAAAAACAATTAAGGGAAATCGAGACATTCTACTGAAATCTAGTTTTAATTATCGGAATTGTTTCACTTCTTCATTATTATCATCATCTTATTTCACCCTTCTTTCGTTTCTCTCTGCCTTTTGTAATTTTTTTTAATTCAATTTGAAACTAGTTAGATGTTTTGTGTAACTATTGCTATGTAGATAACAGTGTTTAAGTTGTGTTATTGAATTGTTTGCAGCCCCCATTCCAGAGTCGGAGCTGCTAGCGATGAAAGAGAAAACCAACCGCCACCTGCGCCTGCGGGAACTGCTGCTGGAGCACTCGTCGGACGCCAGCCTGGTGGTGATGACGCTGCCCATGCCGCGGAAGAACATGGTGAGCGCGCCGCTGTACGTGGCGTGGCTCGAGCTGCTCACCAAGGACATGCCGCCCTTCCTGCTCGTAAGGGGCAACCAGACCTCCGTCCTTACCTTCTACTCCTAGGCACCACCGCTTTTATACCCTGACGACCCAGGACACACAGAGCTTATCTTATAAGTTTTTATTTCATTTACATTGACTTGTTTTGAGGGTTATACTTAATTTTTTCCAAATTTTACATGTATATATTTTTATTATATTTATTTCAATTCAAATTTTTGACTACAATAATTTTAAAAATCGCTATTAAAATATTTTTTATCATTTTATGTATTTATTAATATCTCAGTATTTGTCATCTACCATCACAAGTGCGGGCACTTGAACCGAAAAGGAGAGTATCTTTAAGTTTGGAATCTCATAATTTTAGCAGCTTTAATAAAATGTAACTTGACTAATTTTAATTGTAACAAGTAGTTGATTTTAAAGTGTATGTAGTGTAGAAAGTATAACACTTTTAGGCTAAGAATAAATATATTTTTGCATATTGTATTTTATAAGTGTTTCTTAAAAAAGAAATGACGTATTTGATGGACTTGTTGTTTTATTATATTTTAGCTAAATCGGTAAGTGACAAATAAAGTTACAGATGGCCATATATGAGCACTACAACTGTTTTGGTGAGTGTATATTTAAGTATTGATCAATATTTGAAAAATTACACGCGTTACCAATTAAATCTATTTCTATATTTATGACATTGACGAAGTACTTCTGTTCGAAGCAATAAATCTCTTGTGAGTTATAAACAAGTATATTTTAAGCCTTACAAAAAATACATTGTTGACTAGAATAAAATGCATGTAGGAATGTTAGTAAGGAGATGATTTATAAAAAGGTAGTAATGAAATTACAGCTAAAATAAGTTCAGCACCCTGTAGACTTAGCTGAATTATGCACAAAATCCACTCAAGCCGCAAAACGTAAGTCTGCCACAGTAAACAGTATACGACGTCTACTGCAGCTGGGAAGGTTAGTAAAATGGAAAATATTACTGGAACACCTAAAACCCAATGTTATAAACTCTAAAATACTTCTTTATTCACCGTACTTACTGTTCTCTGTAAGATTTCCACGTCGCCCCAGCAATATTCTCACAGATTCAATAACAAACAAAAAGAGAAGTATGCAAAAATCTGTACCAATATTCGTACTAGCTGTAGGAAAGTACGTAAACTTAATCACAAACATAATTAGCTCACCAACGGCAAACATTCCGAAATAAAATGAGTTTAAATAAAGCAAAATCTCGTAAAACAAACTTGTGTTCATTGTAAAGAGCAAGTTTGTTGTGAACACAATCACAACAAACCGCGGATGTAGTGGGGACGCTGTCAACCAGCAGTAAGATATTTCAATAACTTTATTTACATTTTTGAATGTTTATTTCACGTGCAACATATTTTTCTTTTTGTTTATCACTAACACATACGTAAAATACATGAACACTTCTTCTCATTTCATTATAACTTAGATTAACGTACTAAACATATTGTAAAATTATTATAAATGTAAAATAGGAATAAGAAAATCCTCCCTTAAAACTGTCAAATATATGTCAACAAATTTTTAGGTCAACAAACTTTCAACAGATGTTGCCATAGCAAAAATAACTTTTCCAAGTCATAAACAAAAAAACATTTACAAGAGCGCATCGTATTTTTATATTGTATTTTGTACTTATTTATAAATTAAAAGAATTAATAGTGCCTTGACAGTAGCGTTTATATGTTGCAGCCAGCTGTTTGCTGTTCGGAGTCCATTGGCTGAAACTAGACACAAGGGTAAGTGAAGAAATTACCTCTTAAATTGAAATAAAATTTAAATACTTTAAACTAGCTTTTATGCAACACCCTAAATTTGTATATTTAATCCCTGTGACAATTTTACGTTGATATAATAAAAGTATTCCTGTACGTGTTATATAGACTAGTTTTTATTTTTTTTATTTATCTTGTTTATCTAAACGTTTAAAATTCAAATCAAGTAGAACACTTGTTTAATTGGTCCTTTCAAAAACTCAACATTCCTTGATTCACTAATGTAATGATTTGATTGGCTGATACCAAAAATCAATACTTGATCTTGTCAAAATGATTGTCCGTTCATCTTTATCTCTATCTTTTTTTATTTAAAATGATCTAAATTGATTCTGTATTGTACCCTTTAATTTTATTATAAATCTTTAATTGTATTAGAAACTTAAATACCGAATTTCCGATTTTTCCCGTGTCTTAAGATTATTGTGGAATATATATACATAAATATAACTTCTATATTTATGTATTGGTGACACAAGGTCGTGTTTGGTATTGTCCCTTAAACTCACATACATATGTTAAATTTGTATCTTGTGCGCTACTTTTATGAATTTCTTAAACATATTTTACAAATAACTGGAAATCTATTAAGTTTAAAGTAAAATTTTATTAGGATATTTTAAAGCGAATGAAATTTTGAACATCTTCTATATGAAACACTTTTTTGTCCGCTGGTGTTTGTGTTTCATAGTAAATTTGGTCATTTTCTTTTTAAAATGTATCATGTGTATCATGCATGTATTTAATATTAACATTAGATTATTAACAACTATGGCTTGAAATAGAACAGCTATTTTAGAATTTAAATATAATTTGAATGCGGTTATGTAAGCATCTACATCAATTAACCCTAAATTAAATTTAAAAAATAACGTAATTTTGTTCTATATTTAGGTATCACATGTACTTCCTATGTATGTATTTAAATTCAATACTCTTACAGATTTTATAGTCACTCTTTTAATAAAAGCACCCCTATGCACATTATAAAGTATATGTGGTATTTTTTTGTGTCCCATTTTGATGAAACTTGGCATACATAATCTAGGGACATAGATCTAGTACACAATCAAATATGATCTTCTAGGGGTTGATATTATGGGAGTTATTCAATTATATATTTTACAAGGGTGGAAAATATTAACTTTAGGGGAAAACTTTAATAGAGTTTTTTGTTGGAAATAAATTTCTAAGTATCCCAACTTTTCCTTTTCCGGAAAATGGAACTTTACTTCTCCGTTATATGTGATAGACAGGGTAAAGAACAAAGGGGGTGTTAAAGACAAGTTATCCCTCTAATTCGACTCTGTAGATTCCGAATTTGATGTCCAAATTACACTCCCACCCTTAGTTAATGATGTAATATGATATATATAATATTTATTACTGTTATTCATGTTATTTAGTTTTTAACTGTTATTTTTCTGATTGTTTAGGGGATGAATGACCTGCACTTCAACCTTCAACCCTGGATGCGGCAGCCACAGTTCCAGAAGGGCACATGTGGAAATAATTATTAAATAACTTGTGCATATAGTATTGTACTTATATGAACATAATCGAGTGTATTTATTGTTATATAATAAACAAACACCTAAATTACATCATATCTTTTACTCCTGTACCCCTTTAATAATAATTTCACCCTTTCATCATTTTCCGCCCTTTTTAAGGGTTGGTTACGTAACCAAGACCCTTAGGGGACATCTGACCTTGGATTCGTGTTCTAGGGGTTCTAATTACCTTAATAGAATTATTTATTATATTATCCGCCATCTAAATAAACAGAAAAATAACAATTAAAATCTCTATAACATATAGAACAAACATATTTACTCATACAAGTACAAAAGATTCAAAAACACTTAAACAGTGACCTAGTTTAGTTATCATATGTACCTATTTATTTATTGATACGTAATGTGCATACTATTATATAAAGCATTACGCTGATAAAATTTTAAAAACATTTTATACTTACACCTACAATAGAGATTGGCGTGGCACCTGACTGGTTTTTGTGATTCTGAAACACCAATTAAACCTCTTAATTGACTAACTCCTGAACCTTTGGCCCTACGCCCTTAAGACTTACATATGTTGTAGAGGGACCCTTGTTCATCTAGGAGTTATCGGAAGAGGACGGGAAATTTTCATAAAAACCACGAATTTCCCAGCCGTTTCCGAGATATGAGCCCTTAAAGTTTTTTAAGGGTTAATCTACCCTATTTTTCTTATTTGAAGTGCTAGAGGGTTGAAAATTGCATGTCGGGGGTATATTAACCCGCCCTTTCGATTGGTGTGCGCAGAATTGCTCTACCACCCCTAGTTTACAACATACTCACCCCTAAAGTTCACAGCAAAGGGCGTTAAGGAACTCCGGAACTATAAGGGCTAGAAGGGCCGGATAAATTCTATAAAGGTAATTAGAACCCCTAGAATACGAATCCAAGGTCAGATTTCCCTTAAGGGTCTTGGTTACGTAACCAACCCTTAAAAAAGGACGGAAAGGGATGAAGGGTAAAATTATTATTAAAGGGGTTCAGGAATAAAAGATATGACGTAATTTAGGTGTTTGTTTATTATATATCAATAAATACACACGATTATGTTCATATAAGTACAATACTATATACACAAGTTATTAAATAATTATTTCCACATGTGCCTTTTTGGAACTGTAGCTGCCGCATCCAGGGTTGACGTGCAGGTCATTCATCCCCTAAACAATCATAAAAATAACAGTTAAAAACTAAACAACATGAGTAACAGTAATAAAAATTATATACATCATATTACATCATCAACTAAGGGTGGGGGTGCAATTTGGACATCAGATTCGGAATCTACAGTCGAATTAGAGGGATAACTTGTCTTTAACACCCTCTTTGTACTTTACCCTGGCTATCATATATAACGGAGAAGTAAAGTTCCATTTTCTGGAAAAGGAAAAATCGCACAAGAAAATTTTTCAAATAAAAGTTGCTTAGAATTTTATTCTGAACAAAAAATCCTAATAAAGTTTTTCTCTAAGATTAATATTTACACCCTTTCCAAAATCCCACTTTACAGTTCAATAACTCCCTTATCATCAACCCTTAAGAGCTCAAGTTATATTCCGCACTAAGTTTAGGTCCCTACTACATGTATGCAAAGTTTCATCGGAATCGGAGACAAACATTTTAATCGAGAGGAAACGTGAATTACCCCTAAACTAGGGGTTGGCGCACAAAACGGACATCAGATTCGTTAGTTTCACGGTTGACTCTATAGGATAGCATAATTTTTTCCCCTAATTTCACTAATTAGTTGCATCTTAAAAAACCCTGGACTATAGCCCATGGTTTTTGACCTTGAACCCCAAATTTTCGGAGTTAGACATGTCATCCCCTTAATTCGACCCTTCCGCTTCCCGTGCCGGTGTCCGTTTTTGGCGCTCTCGCTTCGTTCTTACGTAATTCGCGATTGAAGTTCCGCAAGTAGAGCATTATTTTACCCCCATAATATTGACGTGAAAATTTTGAAACTTTGTATATGAACTAAGCTTTTAATACTACATTCATTAAAAAAATATAATTTTTTTAGTACAATTTATAAGGGTAGTTTACTTAAAAACTTTTAACAAATTATTTTCTGTTATCTCTATTATTAGGGGTAGAGGTCTCAAATATTGTATTTAGACTAAGAACTTAATGCTACATCTATAAAAAAATTACCAAATTTATGGGACACTACAAAGTGGTAGTTCTCTTGAAGAATTTTCCAACGGAACTTATCTTTAAGACAAATATGTACTTAAACAATTATCTTTAAAAATAAAAATCGGACGAGAAAAATTTTTAGATAAAAGATGCTTAGAAATTTATTTCCAACAAAAAACTCTAATAAAGTTTTCCTCTAAAGTTAATATTTTCCACCCTTGTAAATTATATATAATTGAATAACTCCCTTAATATCAACCCCTAGAGGCCCATATTTGATTGTGTACTAGATCTATGTCCCTAGTTTATGTATGCCAAGTTTCATCAAAATCGATCACAAGAAAATACCACAGTATATTACAACATTAAAAAGTACATATACTTATAATGTGCATAGGGGTGCTTATAAAATCTGTAAGAGTATTGAATTTAAATACATAGTACTCATACATTAGGGAGTACATGTGATACCTAAATATAGAACAAAATTACGTTATTTTTTTAATTACATAACCACATTCAAATTATATTTAAATTCTAAAATTGCTGTTCTATTTCAAGCCATAGTTGTTAATACTCTAATGTTAATATTAAATACATGCATGATACACATGATACATTTTAAAAAGAAAATGACCCAATTTACTATGAAACAAAAACACCAGCGGACAAAAAAGTGTTTCAAATAGAAGATGTTCAAAATTTCATTCGCTTTAAAATATCCTAATAAAATTTTTCTTTAAACTTAATAGTTTTCCAGTTATTTGTAAAATATGTTTAAGAAATTCATAAAAGTAGCGCACAAGATATGTGGGGGTGTCCATGTTGAAGGGGTGGTTTTTTGGTTTTATTTTACTAATTCGAGCTTGTAGATTCAGAATTCGGTGTCCAAATTTCCCTACGACTTATAGTTCTTACGTAATAAGCGATTTAAATCTTTAATATTAAATAACTCTCCTATTTTCAACCCTAGGATAAATTTTCTTTTGAAAGTATCTAAGCCTTCTAGTATACGTATACCAAATTTGAACCGGATCCAGGGTTTTTGAAGTTCATACTAATTAGTGATTTTAATCATGTTTTGTGGATTCGACCCTAAAAATCACGAATCTGATGTCCGTTTATTGCGCAATTGCGCCGATCTTGCGTAATTCCCGTTTCCCCGTGAATTAAATTTTAGGCAACATGACCTTGTGTCACTAATACATAAATATAGGGGTAAAAAGGTTTCTATATTTATTTGAAAATCACCGTTTAAAAGTATGACACTGTAACTGTAGCAAGAGGCTATGAGAACCGTGATGTGTTAATCTGTCGACTCTGTATACTCTGCTAAGTAAGAAATCTATTGATAAAACTTACTATTGTAGTTTTGAAATATGTAAAACTATGTATACAATGTTATTTGTACAGAATACAAACTGATTATTATTTTAAATACATGTTTTGATACAGATTGTTGCTATAAGAGTTGGAAAATTCCATCGATGAAATCATCCAAAATAAAACAATTAATTACATTAACATTGACAAATATCAACGTAGAACTCCTCACAGGGATCAACAATTCAAAAATCGTCAAGTAATTCGCAGAAGTTTAGGAATTATTAACAAAAAACAAAATTTCACGTTGGCGCTTCAAACTGCCATTTTTGATTTTCTTAAAACTAAATAAATAGACATATATCTGCTTACAATGAGACTGATACAGACATAGGACGCAATGAAGAGATCACAAACGAGTAAGAAGAAGGAACATACAAATTTTACTGGTGATTTCTAATTCCCTCGTTGACTACAGCGCTGCTCAGCTAATTTCTATCGCTGATTTCAAAAGGAACTCTGAAATGAAAAATCACAAACAAGAGGCACACAACATACGCGCTCTTATATATTTAATAATCATAATACATGTTGTCATACAAGTCAATTATATTTATTTTATCGTAGTTTTTATTATATTTTCTAGGACTTTTCAGCATATGAGCTGGTGTCTCTATAGTTCCGTAAACTTGCAGCCAAGCTTCTTCTACAAAGCCTGTTTGATTTTCTAAACCGCTCTGTAATAAAAATATATTTTTTTATTATTTTAGCACAAAATATTTATAAAATTTACTTGGTCTGTGACTTCCATGGTCCAGATTCCTTTCGGATTTTCTCCCCAAGTCATAACAGACATAAATGTCCAATTCTTAAATCCTTCATTAGATTTATCTAACTTTCTTTTTCCTAGAATTTGAACCTTTGTTCCTAAAATTAGTGCTAATTATTTAAACTATTCTAAATATTTCTTTATATATCTTTCTCCATAAAGTGCCATAAATATTTCGTGTTACCTTTTGGCGAAGTTAAATACATTTCCAAGTTTCCTCTCTTGGAATACTGAATCGTTGTCCTAACTTCTACATGTTCCAAGTAATTAATAGGGCATAATGAGTTATCAAAAGAAACCACAACAACTTGTCCGGAGTTGAGAGAATTGTTGTAGCCAGTTTTGGCGGGAATTTGGCAACTTTCCCGTGTTGGAACTGACGTCCAGTTGACGGCATTTGAAACCAAGGAATGTGCGTTCATCAAGCCGAAACCAAAACGGGTGTTGAACCACAAACCAGCGGAGTTTTTCTGCCATCCTGGGTTGTCGCGAACCGGGGAATATTCACTGGTGTACACTATTAGATGCTGGATGTCTCTCCATGTTAATAGCGGACTTAAATACAAAAGTTTTAAGTGGAAGATTCAGAATTTTGTAAATTATTTGGGGCTTACTTTGCTTCCAGAGCTAAAGCAATTATTCCAGCAGCAAGAGGAGCGGAAGCGGATGTTCCCGTATGTTTAATTGTGCATTTGTTTCCAAGATCTGTTGTTGCCTAAAAAAATAGTACATTACTTTACTAGTAGGAGGAATAGACTTTTCCCAAGAGTAAAATACGGTACTTTTTCTTACAAGTACGGCAGCTGTACATGAATTTAATTATTAATTGAAAACTAAGAATTAATTAGTTGATTTGAGTTAAATATTTTTCAATTGAATATAAACACTTTTAAAAAATAATCATAGCAATGTAATAAGAGCCATGAATTTATTGGAAATATTTACGAATAGCGTGAAGATGTTTTTTTGACGAGGAAAACATTAAAACTTTTCCAAATAAAAATTAAATATGTAAATAATTAATCTAATGCCAAAATAACTCATGTGTCTTATTACTTTATTTTTTTATTTTTTAGTAATTGTTTCTTGCTACTAAATACATTTTACTAATATAATTTTATAAGACAATAACAATTCAATATTGATTGTTTTATTCTTAGATTTAAGGGAAAACGAACTCTTCTAAAATTTATGTTGGTGCCTTATTTCTTTGGTCACTAATTTCAAAATTCGTTATTACTATTACCAACTAATAAAAAAAATTGAAGTCATGTTATATTTATTTTAATTTCCTACTCACAATCATTTGATCCCTGTAAGCACCCGACGAATACGTAACAGCCATCGTAGCTGCGCACTGTTCCCCATACCAAGGAAACGCGCCTCGTTGAGAGGCACTGCCAACTGCTATGGTGAAAGGACTGGCTATATACCCATCACAATTACAATTGTCTCCTTTTCCTCCACCATTTCCGCTCGCCCACACATAAATAGCGCCCAATCCATTCCTTCCTTCTTTGATTCCGCGTTCGATGGCTTCTCTGGCTAGAGTTCCCGGGCCGTCCACGGTTCTGCCGTCGTCACTGGGGCCCCACGACGCGCTGTAGATGTCTACTAGGGTGTGGGCAAAGCCTAGGGCTGTGCCTTCCACGCGGTCGTTAACAACGCCGTCCAGCATGCGAATACCTATAATAGTTATTTATGTTATAAGTCCAGTAAATGTGTTTTTACGGTACGAATAAGATGTTAGATATGAGTAGCATGAAAATAATAATTTCCATAGGAAATTTTAAGGAGGAAAAAGCTGTCGTCAGTCACTTTTCATAAGATAATCATAAATTTTCAATAGAAATATATTAAAATAAGAATGTATTTAAAAAATAAATTTAATACTACAAAATATAAGAATGTAGAAATATTTTAAAATCATTTAAAGGACTTATAAACAAAAGTTAACGATTAACCCTTATAGAGAACCTTATAATAATAGCGGTTTTAATTTGAAAACCGGCTTTTAAAAATTGGAAACTGGTTTAAACCGGTTAATATATTGGTTAGAAAAATTAATGAAAAAATTAATTAAAAAGGTAACAAAGAGACTTCCTACTTTTATGACTCTCCAATAAAATGTAAATTGTAAAAACTGTCATGACTCATATTCAAATACAAATAGATAACACAGATATAAAAAAGATATTCAAAATTTTTCGTGTTAAATGATATTAAAATAAAGGTTAATGTTCGCTAAAACCGCTTTAATTTTTTGGTTAATGGTTATTGGTATTTTCGGCCTTAAAAATATCGGTTAAAATTACGGTAAAGTTTGGAATATTCGTTTAAAATATCGGTTGCCGATTTTTATTAACCGTTTTTTAACCAGTTACATGCCCTGCTTATAAATAAAAATTCATGAAATTTATATCGGCAATTATTTTACAGGACTAGTCCGATAAATCTCATACCAGTTCGTTAAACATGGAAATGTGAAAACCGGTACAGTATGAAATAAAATATCTCGTGTATTATTTTGTTGAAAAATGGTTTATTTTCACTTACCGCCTATTTTAGCGTTAAAAGCAATTCCAACTCCACATTTTCCGTTGTCTGCCATCATTGCGACTTCACCGGCACAACGAGTTCCGTGACTATTGCGGTGTTCTGAATCGTATTTCGGTAACGGGTCTGAATCATTTTCGTTACAATCGTAGCTTATATCTGGGTCCTGTAATTGTTATTAAATTAATTTTCTTTTTGATGTATATAGTGAATATAATAGTTATTTATGTAACTAATGTGTAAAGTAAATATATTTTGTATAGTGCTGTTTAAAGAAATTATAGCGTGTTGCATATTAATTTCAAAAGTATATGAACCCATTGACAATGACTCAAAAGAGGACATAAAATACGTACTTTATGTCCGGTTGTAAGAAAAACAAGTTTTTACATACTTACATAGTTTGCACGCAAATCATCGTGCGTGTATTCAATTCCATCATCCAAAATCGTAACCCGAACACCTTTTCCAGTTATTCCTGCCTTGTATACTGGAAGGACGTTTAAATCCAATTTGGGAAGATCTTGTCGAGTTCTTGTATCTTGCTATAAAAAAAAATTTCAAATATTTTCACTGGCAGCCACTTTCACTTTTTAACAAATGAATTTAAAAAAATATATTATGTGCATCCGTCCGGATGTATGTGTGGACATATAGTACAAATTCAGCTAAACAGATTTTAATAAAACTTCATATTTATAACTCTAATATTAATGGCAAGAATTGATCAATTTTTGATAAAAATCAGTCAAACGTAAATTTTGTATCAGAAAATTTTCGCAAAAAATTCAAATAACATCCTTTGCATTTGAAATTGAATTTACTTAAATATATATTTTTAAAAAAATAAAAATCTTACCAGATACCATTCTTGTGACCAAAGCTCATCGTTAAACAATCTATAACTCTTTAGTATTCCATTTCGTTTAACTCTAACAAATTTCTTTGAAGTTTTTTGTTGAGGTTCAACATTTTCGTCTCTCTTTTCTCGTAGTTTTATTTGTTGTTCTTCTGCCCATTGTACCTATTTTTAACAAATATTAGATAAAATAAAAAATATAATAATATACATACCTGATGATGTTCATTCAAATTTAAATTGATGTTTGGATTTGCACGTTTTTGGTGAGCTGAATGATGTTTCGGACTGAAAATGTATGTGTTTGGGAAACCCAAAACCTGAAAGAAAATTACTAATTAAAAAACAATAATAAACATTTTTAATCATTTTAAATATTTAAAGAAAAAATTACAAAAATTATATACAATGTAAATTTTATTTGGTGGTTTAAAATGAGTGAGTTTTGATTTCCCGCGACTTCAGGAAATGTGCCGCCTGCAGAAATTCCCTCGGGAAATTCCAGGCTGTTTCAGCCTATAAAAGTATTAGGAGAACATGATCGGCAACTAATACAGAACTGGGAACAATATCAACAGAAAACAGCTGACACGAGACCCCCACACGCTGATTTCGATCGGCGGACAGCTGCTTAAAAATACAAGCCGCTTACATAGTACAGTACGCTCATATATCATAACTAGCTGTGGTAGGTACATTCTTTTTGTCATCCGTTTTATATTTTTGACAAGTAAAAAGTATGACAATGCGGTATGTGACCAAATTTTGGTTTTTATATAAATAGGTGTATGATACTAGACAAAACATAACATACTCGTTTTTTTTTTAAATCGATTCATTATTCGTACTTTACGAGAAAATAGTTATCAAATATTTAGGAAAGGGATATTGTGAAAGAAGAGAGATAGATTGGGACCGAAAGAGACAGTTTACCTTCCTTTTTCCACGACTCTACCATGCTGACGTCACTTATATTTCTCCGAAACATTAATAACTATATTATTTCAAACTAATGTTTAGCTTTTATTATTGTAATGAGAAGCTATAGTGGTTAGTTTTTATATTTTATAGTTTATATACTGAAATTCGGTTATGGTCACATAAACAAATAAATTTACTTATAAATTATTTAAAAACTATGCCAATAATCTCTTCCATGTTAATTTTTATATTTATAAATAATAAATTAGTAAAATTTTCAGATGATAAATTGCCCTCTAGGCGGGGATGTCACGTCAAAGCAGCGGCAAACTCAGGATTGTATTTACAGTTTTTTTTATATAAAATCTGTTCTAAAATGCTTAAAAATTTAATTTTAAACAAGAATGTCAATTAAAGAATCATATGTAGACGAAATTTTTACTAAATATATTTCTTTTGTGATTAATTTTTTAAACAATTAAATAACAATAATGAGAGTGAGGTTTACAGTTTGCTTTAATATGTTTCATTTATTTCCCAAATAAAAATTACTTTTGTGGTACACTCTTCACGCCAGCTGTAATCTGATGGACGCCCTGTACGTTATAAATTAACTATGGATAATAAGCAATGATTTAATAGAGACTGGAAGTATAAATGTGACCGCACTATAGTTCCCACATCTGTCATTGTTTTCGAAGCGCTCACGTGTAACAACACATGTGAGAGGTTTATTTTAACCCCACGTCGTGTGCCATATGCGATACTTTGTCTCACTTTACGCGACGCCTTGTATTCTCGTCTCTGTCTGGTTTAAAGGGACGCCGATTTCACATCTCTTTCTCTCGCCACGCGCCGTGCAGTAGATCACACCCTACTTCACATCCCTCTCTGTTGTACTCACAGGAGAATAGGGGATTGTTTGTCTTTATCTGGCTTCAAGGGACGCTCGTTTAAAGTGGTGTTGTCTTCGTTCACCACGTGCTACTGTTTAGTACAATAGCGACCCCTGGTATAACGGATATGCGTAATTTTATACGGACATACTACAGTGTTATATTTTAAATTTGTATGTGGTAATGACATAAATATTTACTTTTTAAGTAGTATGGTTCTTATGTTTTATACAAATATTTAAACTTCCGTCATAATTATAAACATGAACTTTAAATAGGTTACTGCAGTTCAACTGCCACCATATTTCTTCTTGTAAATATATGTCTCAGTTTTCTTATTGCTGGGTATCAGTTTTATAGGAGATATGAGATATCGATAATGCTTATACTCTAAAATTGGTGTTTATCAGATTCTAGCTGGTGTGGAGAGAACACCACAAGGACAAACATTAAAACATTCTAACTCAAACTAAGAATTGGTTGTTTGATTCCTAGAGTTGTTGAGATTATAATAATATAATTGTGCGTCTGAGCTTCAAAATTCAACTATAATAAACAATGTAACTATGTATTATATACGAATTCTGTAAACTTGTAAGTCAAAGAGTTAAGCTAAAATTTGGGTGGGTGTACGTCAAAAAATATTAATTGTAATTTGTAGTACAATTTTTAGTAAAGTAGTGATAATCATAGTTAAAATTTAGCTGGGTATCACAATGCCATTTCTGCGTTTATAAAGCAAATACTAAAATTCAATTAAAAATGTGTCTAGGTAAAAGATATTTCAATTCTGTAACTTCAATGACAAACAGAAGAGTTAACAATCAAAAGCTGGATGGTAGACAGTATGTTTTGTAGAAAGAAAATATAAATTTTGAAGTGTAAGCAAGCACAACAAAATTTGGATGGGTGTACGCCAAAAAACATGGTTTTTCTCCGATCCTAAGAAAACTAATAACTTTTGATTTGTTTTTATTCCAAAAAATGCGTTATTCCGATATGTTATGCAAATTATTTTATTAATTTTGAAATTTATATGTAATTAGTACGAAAAGTAAACATTGCGACATCCTGTGGTTGTCAGATTGTCACTTTTCCTAGTAATTACACAAAATAACATTGCAGCACAACTAGCAAATATTATCACAATTAAAATTTGAATGGATATCACAATGTTTCATCAAAAACTTGTATAACCAATATCACAGTTAAAATTTGAAATTTGACTGGATGTCACAATGTATGATGATGAACTTGTATAACCCCAGCTTGTAGCACATGTGTGTAACACCTCTTAGTAGCGAACGATCCGGTGTCCAAATCCTCACTAGTAGAGCGGGTGATATTTGCGCGGGGCGTGTCTGTCTATTTTTACCTCGTGGTATATTGATCGGGGCACGTGCCTCGCCCGCCCCGGCGTCTCCACCCCCAGGCGTCGTCGTGCGCCCGCCAGAGCTGTTCTCCTGCTACCGGGCGTCGCGTTTCGCGCCTTGGGTGACGCTGACGTCTGCTGACGTCACGCGGCGCCCTGACGCACCCGGCACAGACGGGATACTGACAGATGTACACGTGTACGATATACGCTATACGACCCGCATTGCATGCGTGTATTATGAATGAAAATGTACTTATACACATTTATATACAGTGGTTTGAAGCGGTCACCCATCCAACATTTACCTGCAATTAATACAGCTTGACTTAACAAATCACAAAATTATGTATACATAATTTAAACATTCTTACGATGAGTATCCCAATTTTACTAACAACCTGAATTGCACGTGTAATTAATGTAGTGCTTTGAGATGGTCACCCATCCAAATTATATCTGCAGCTGCCACAACTTGACTTAACAAATCACAAAATCTTGTGCACACAATTTTTACGAGTATTTTAGTTTTGAGGCGGTCACCCATCCAAATTATATCTGCAGCTGCCACAGCTTGACTTAACAAATCACAAAATTATGTATACACATTTTAAACATTCTTACGAGTATCTTAATTTTACTAGCGATCAGAATTGCACGTGTAATTAATGTAGTGTTTTAAGACGGTCACCCATCCAAATTATATCTGCAGCTGCAACAGTTTGACTGAACAGGTTACAAAATTATGTATACACAATTTAAACATTCTAACGGTTATCTTAATTTTACTAGCGACCAAAATTGCACGTGTAATTAATGTAGTGCTTTGAGACGGTCACCCATATAAATTATATCTGTAGCTGCCACAGCTTGACTTAACAAATGAAAAAGTTATGTATACACAATTTAAACATTCTTACGAGTATCTTAATTTTACAAGTGATCAGACTTGCACGTTTAATTAATGTATTGTTTTGAGGTGGTCACCCATCCAAATTATATTTGGAGCTGCCACAGCTTGACTTAATAAATCACAAAATTGTATATACAATTCAAACATTTTTATGAGTATCTTAATTTTACTAGAGACCAGAATTACACGTGTAATTAATGTAGTGTTTTGAGACGATCACCCATCCAAATTATGTCTACAGTTGCCACAACCTGACTTAACAAATCACTAAATTATGTATACACAATTTAAACATTGTTACGAATATCTTAGTTTTGAGGCGGTCTCCCATCCAAATTATATCTGCAGTTACCACAGCTTGACTTAACAAATCACAAAATTGTATAAACACAATTTATATTTGAGCACAAATTATATGTCATCCTAATTTTACTTGCAAACCGCATTGCACTTATTCATATTAATATCCAGTATTTTAAGGCGGTTGCCTATCCAAATCATATTTTCAATCGCTGGAGCTTGATTTTACATATCATAAAATATTATCATATCATCACAATTTATTGCCCATTGCCAATACCATATTTGCTATATGTAAATAATAGTTATTTATGGTACAAGTGTGTTACATTACAGATAAGTCACGTGGGAAAAGTTTAGCTCACGAGGTCGTTAGGCCGAGTGTGGTATTTTTTCAAGTGACTTAGGTAATTAACACACGTGTGCCATACAACATTTTATCCAACACATTTTAATCATTGATATAAAATATAAATAAGATTTTTGACAGATGGAATTTCGAAATGACATTTAGGAACAAAATAGTGTAGAGAAGGTTTTATAACGTAGTTACTATGATACGAACCAAAAAACAGTGAGCTAATATATTTAGCTCACTAGTGACTTATGACCTACTTTATTTATCTAAAAACAGCATACTTCTATCGTTATAATTACACGGTGTTGGATAAAATATATTTTCAAAATCAAATCATAACTTAATTGCTGCGAATACGAAAAAACAAATATATTTATTAAAGAATGAAAACTACAGTGGAAAAGGCACCACAAATAGTTAAAATAAAATGTATTTATTTAAATAAAAAAATAATTTAAAGTGAATAACAAAAGTAACATTTAAAGAAAATAATTAATCTGTACGTGACAGCAAGTAATGAAGACAAATAAATTTAAATGTCACGAGAGTGCAAGTGAGAGAGAAATAACCGACGCCCCATATGTACCGTAAGAGAGAAAGAGATAGATATTGTAGTCGTCTTTTCCTTGAGAAAATATTTACAGGAAATTATTTGCATCTGTTCTGCATAACAATTATGTAAGAGTATTTTTATTACAAAACAATATATTTTATAATAATTATTTATTTCTAAATGATTATTCAATTAGTATTTCCTCTTAATTTTCCCCTGTAAAGTTTTCTATTCACTCTACACATCTGTAAGTCTGACTGTATATCATATGTTATATGTGCACAGTTGTTTGAAAAATATTTCTCAATCAACGGCACAAGTATAAACCCATAATTTGTTTGCAATCTATTTATGAAGTTATTTGGTACGTCATTTGATTAAATAAATAATAAAATATTGATAGAGAGTAAGAGGAATCAATATAACAGTTGGTTGTTGTTACGATAACAAATATGAATGGTAAATTGTATAAAGTATCGAAGTGCTTGCATTAATTGAACAAATAAACTTGATAAAGTCAATGGGGCCTCTTCAAAATAGTTAAATAAACTTTGCCTTTAACATAAATATTTAGTTCAATTGCTGGATGAAATAACCGCCACGTATAATAATTATATTATTGTAATCAACCAATTTTGACATTTCAAAAACAGAGGTTCACGAATTAAAGATTTTAAGACTATTTTAAGCATGATGTTTGTTTCTCTATATGTATAATGAAACTTTTTACAAGAATGACACGGGTTGATTAAATCAGTCATCTGAAAGTTATTTCTGATATTAGGAATTTGAATGTGTTGCTATAAAATATGCAAATAACAACTTTATTTTGAATAAATACGGTACTTTTTGGTAATGACAGTCGGTCAGAAGATTTTAAAAGTGTCAAATTATTGTTAAAACATTAATGCACTAGATAAAAAATATATAAATTGTTTTCTTCTGAGTTATTCTTTAGTATGTATTTTCCACAATTTGTGGTGCACTCTCCACGTCAGCTAGAGTCTAGTACTTTACTATATATCATTATTATATCTGCATTACGCCATGAATAATGTTTATTATTTAATACTGAGAATATTTTTAACATCAAACATATCGTAAACAAGGATATGACAAATCCTATGCTTCACTTTAAAAATAATCTATCTATAGTAAGCGAATACCATATAAATGTATTAATTTGAGAATCTTAATTCATTCAGGTTCAAATAATAAAGAAATATTTTTTTTTATAAAAAGTAAACATATTTGGTCCGTATTTAATAAAATTTCCAGCCGTAACTTTTTTATTATCTCTAAATATTTAAAAAAATTCATAATACATATACTTACTTGTCCGTGGAAGTTGTAGCCCATGTCCTGGGCAACCCTCTGGGCGATTTGATCACCTCCAGGAATCCGCACAATCCACTCATTATTAAAATTCTCCTTACCGTCCTCGGGCCAGCCACGCACTGTAATTACAAGAGCGAGAAACACCGTCACTTGCCTCATCCCTGGATAGTTGTTTGCATCAAAGTAGCAAAACAATTAAAAGGGCTTAGGGATTCCCTGCTGGGCAATCCCCTCTACAGGGCTCAACAAGTGAAAAACAAACAGTCAGCTGATTAGTCGAAATTTCACTTATTGCTTTTATTCATCATCACGGCTTGTTGCACATTCATATCACAAAGAAACAGATAAATTAAAGTAAATATATTTATTATATGTATATAACAATTATTTAGTACGATAAATATTGCAAAATTAAATTAAATACACTACATTCCTTTTAGTTGTAATTCTATTTCAAATCTGAAAGTATCAAATGTAATTCAGATTATGTTCTAATATACAATGGAGTCATAAAAAAATCTCTTGCTTCATATGAACTTTAGATCATTTCAATCAAATATCAATTAATAATTCTTATATATTTATAACTTCTATTTCATAATTTTACTAATAAAGTTTCGCGACATTAATTACTAAGCAATAATTACATAAGTACAATTTTGTTTTGTTTAAATAGAACTTACAATGTTTAATTTATTGCTCTATATGATGCAATTCTTTTTTATGTACATTTTATGTTATATAATATCGTTTTAAAGTATCATACTAAAAAGAAACGCAAAAATTGTGACGTCTGTAGGTTCTGGTGTGGTTATCCACGTGTAGATGCCAGATCCCAAATATTGTGGTTTGGCGCGTTTGAAAGTTGGTAAAGTGGACAGTCTATGATTTAAAACATTGTAAGGCTTTTGTGTGCCACTATATTTTTGCACAAGATTATTCAAGTTAAAAGATATTTGACGGTTGAAACGAAGTGAAGTTGGGTAAGAACCATGATACGTCACTGGACAAGGGATGTAGTGAATTTAGCCGCGTTTCGAAGGATATAATTTCTAATAGCAGTTTTTTTTTCATTATAAAAGTCAATTTGGGGAAAAAATACAAAAAAGGATCTAATAATTTTCATTATTCTATTGATTAAAGCTAAAAGTAAAAAATCGTGCAAGACCTGTACTTCGTAACGTAATCTATTTTTAAAGTTATAAATTTTAATGACGTCTTAGGTACATTTTTTGTATGTCGTACCTTCATTACAATCATTTATAATTACTTAATTTACTTCATAGTTTAAAACTATGAATTAATTTGTATGTAATACTTTTTTAAGTAATAAATACAACGGTTTAATTTAATTTTACTAACTGTATTCGTTTTATACAAAATATTAACTCCTCAGTTGTTAATTTAATAATTTTGGCTGTTCTTTTTGTCAAAACTCAAGTGTGTTGAACAAATATAGTTTCTTTATTAAATTTAGAATAGTTCATTCGACACTTTATTCTTAAATTTAAGTAATATTGGTGCAACGGGCCATTAGTTTTCAGATTTAGTTTTAAATCTCACCATTAGAGATTCGAGAGCGTATTATTTCCGTTGCCTAGTGACGTCACAATAATTAAATTTTAATTAATTTTATTATTTGAAAATAAATTATATCTTAAATACTCAAATTTTCAGTATTTTTTAAAATATGATATGACTCCATTTACGAGATTGAATTACACATTTCAGTGGTCTGAATTACATATCTTACTTTCTGAATTACAACTGAAAGGGTATATTACTTCATTGTTTACATATGCTGTAATAAAAATATCTAGAAATTAATTCTTATTTGGTGGTATTTGGGCTAATTGTCTTAACTGTTTTAGAACAGTTTCCAACAATTTCTTTTTATCTCTTTCACTCTTCTTCAAGTTGGAGAAGATTGTTTTGTTGTCCCCAGCTCGAAGCCTTTTACAAAAAATATTTTAATTCCTTTTCCACAATTATTTCACAAAAATTACTTTGAGACATATACAAATTTAATTATTAAAATATAGAAATGATTGATATATTTTAATTTTTTTTTTGTTTAAATAAATATTTCTTAGCAATGTCTCAAAGCTAATGGAGTTTAAATATGTCAGACTTACTTTTCAAGCAACACAATGGCAAATTCTGGATCAACTTGTTTATATTTGCTGGTTTCCTGGCCATAGTCGTGGAAATAAGTAGGCCAGTCCCAAGATATAAACAAGTCCAGCATTTGTCGCAACGGAGCGAAATACTGAAGGAGTTCGTCTTGTTGTAACCCTTGAACCGGCTCTGACGCTGCGAATTCTGCCACAAAAATTACAAAACACATTTTTTACAAAGATAAAAACAGTATATGAAGAAATTATTATCGAAAAATTAGTTTAAAGCGAAAAAAATTACCTTAAAATTAAGATAAAATAAAATTTGCTCTACTTTACACAATTAAGAGGATAGAACAAAAGAGATTAAGAAGAACGGCTACGAAAGGCGTGGATGAAGAAGAAAAAAGAAATAAGGCAAAAGAGATTACATAAAGGAAGAAATGTAAGAGGTACAAAAGGAACACACAACGGAAGCGAGATTAAGTAAAAGAAAAAGTAGAGGAAGGCAGAGAAACACGTGGAATACTAAAAACAAGAATTGAAATTCAAAACAGGATAAAAGACACAAAACGGAAGAGGAATTAGGTAAAAGGAAACAAAAAACAAAACTGAAAACGACGTGGATGAGTACAATCAAAGAATTCCGAGATAAAATGGAGAAAAGGTATGTCTAAGGTATAAAGAAACAGAAAATCATAAACAAAAAAAAGTAAAATGAAAGCATTTATGTAGAATACCATGACACAACAGTGGAAGAGAAAAAAAAATACAAAAGAACAGAGTCACATACAGCGGAACCAGGATTAAGTAAAGAAGAAAGAATAAAAGTAATGGAATACAAAAAGGGAGAATAAAGGTATACAGAAGTTACTTAAAGTAAAACAATACATAATAGTTATTTATGATATAAGTGTTAAAAGTGACATTTTATGAGTGAGTGGGGAAGTTTGAAACGAGGCGAAGCCGAGTGTAACAAACCCCACGAACGAAATAAAATCACTTTTAACACATATATTACACACTATTTTTCCTACGACCCTAATTATGTATTAGTAAATAAAAACTAAGCATTATAGAATGACATTTTTGACAGGTAACTAGATTTAGTTCCTTTTTAACACAAGTGTTAAAAGTAAATTTGTTTTTTACTTTTAACACGTTGTCAATGACAACGATTTAAAAGTATTCACTGTGTTATAAACTGTTATTTTTAACTTGCTAAGCAACCGTTAAAAACACTACTTTTAACAGTGGTCGTAGGAAAATATAATTTTCATAAATTTTAAATGAAAGAAAACTATACAAAAAAATACAATGAAATTTGTAAGTTATCGTTATGTTTTTAGATTCTTTTGTTTTATATATTTTTTTAGTAATTTTAATAATGACTTTTATTTAAAATAACTTACGTTCGCACTGCAATAGATCCAAATTAACTTGATGCAGAGCCCCCATGGAAATCTGCTTAACTTCTTCCGTCATCAGAATACTCTGCATGGATTTAGAAATGTGTTCGCACGCAGACTTACAGGCAACTTGTGCTGCTTCAGGCTGTAAAAACTACTGTAATACTTTCCCTGTAAACATATTTCTAACTTACAGGAAGATTTGTAAAGGACTGAAACGTGCTTTGGAGAAACGCGATTAAATCAGAAATAAAACTAGACGCATATCCTTCTGGTTCCACGAGCAACCAGTCATAGCTCTCTAGTTCTATGAACTCGTCTAGCTTGTGGCAAAGTTTGACGCATATCTGACGCACGGCGTCTTCACGAGCCACTCGGAATAGCGCCGGTTGGCCTTGCCCCCCCACTCGGCTTTCCCCCCTGAAAATATTCAATATAAATTTTTCTTTTTCTGTTTTTTTGAGGCGTATACATTTTATCCTCCACCCAGGTTATATTGCTTGACATTGTATCTTGCACACTTTCAATCTTGCATACCATTTATCGTGCACACTTTTAATCCGCGAAAAAAGTTATCTTACACACATTTTATCTTCCAAGTCATTTATCATCCACACATTTTATCTTCTATTCGTTTTATGTTCCACACATTTTATCTTTTAGACATTTTATCTTCAGAAAAATTTAATACTGGATATTTTATCTAATTATAAATATGTTAATTGCATGGGCAATAAAATGTATGACAGGTACAATTACGATGTTTTAAAGATCAAACGTTGGCGAAGATAAAATGTGTGTAAGATAATTTTTCTTTACAGATTAAAAGTGTGCACGATAAAAGGTGTGTAAGTTTAAATGTTTGAAAGATACAATGTCGAGCAACATGTGTGGAGGATAAAATGTATACGCCCCTTCAACATCAGTTTTTCTTTTTCAGTTTTTTTTTTAACTATACAAAGTGTTCCATTTAAGTGTGCCACCATTGCTATCTCGAGAACTATAATAATAAGAGCTACGAGGTTGGTTAAATCAGCAAAGAACCACCATTTTACAACACTAAATACAATAAGCACAAAAAAATGTTTTTCTTCCAGTGGTTCTCAAAATACGGGACACAACTTTCTTATATTAAATGGTAACATATGTTTTCTTTTAGGTTATTCGATAGAGTTTTTTTCTGAATTCAACGATATAAACTTATCATATACTAATATAACAAAATAACTGAGAAAAATGCATGTTAGATTTATATGTATTTTGTTTATATCTGGCTGAAACAAGAGTGCTATGCAATAAGGCTGTCAACGGATTCCGGATATCCGAATATCCGCTTGTGTTAATAACCGTTATCCGTTATTTTTCAATCCGGATAAACCGGTTATCTGGATAATTCGGATGAAAACTTTATTCAGATAATATTTTATTTAATCAATAAATTTTATGTTTTTAAACTGTCAGTTTTAAGAAGAAAATAAATTGTTTTCTATCCAAAATACTCTTGTTTCACCCAAATTTAAATAAAATACATATAAATCTAACATGCATTTTTCTCAGTTATTTTGTTATATTTGTATATGATAAGTTTATATCGTTGAATTCAGAAAAAAATACTCTATCGAATAACCTAAAAAAACACATATGTTTCCATTTAAAATAAGAAAGTTGTGTCCCGTATTTTGAGAACCACTAGTTTTTTTTTTTTGCTCATTGTATTAGTCTTGTAAAATGGTGGTTCTTTGCTAATTTAACCAACCTCGTAGCTCTTATGGTTCTCGAGATAGCAATGGTGGCACACTTAAATGGAACACCTGTAGAAATACAAGTTGTTTCTTACCCGGTCATATTAGATACGAATTGTTCTAAATAAACTGTAGCTTCTTCCAAATATCCTGTGTCTACAATAATTTGAATTATTTGTAGCAAACCTAAAGATGGACTTCGAAATATGGAAGACAGACATCCACTAAAACTTCTGGTAAGTAATAAATTTATACTTTTTCGTATCATTTCGTCCACTTCAACTTGACTATAAATATTAATTTAATTTATATTTCCAGTTACAAGACAGAATCACAGGAAAAGTTTAAAAATGCACCAAAGGAAATTCCATTTTCGATTAATTTCTATTCCAGAATCGAATATGGGGTAGTTTAGAGTGATTGAAATTACATATGAATTTTTTAATTGTAAATATATGAATAATTATAATTTAAAATGTAATTGAACGTTAAATTATGTTCCCATTTATTATCATGGAACTTTTGTGACACTAAATTTTTTGGAAAACATTTTTAAGATTTTCATTTTACTGCTATAATTATTTCACCTTAAATTTAAGTCCTCGGAAAACTTCAAACAAGCATAAATAAATTCCTTAACCTGATGATAAACTTTAGGAACCATTTGTGAGAACTGAAATCTATATGGAAATGTTATATCATCAGGAATATCATCTTCTAGAGGAAAGGAACTTAAAATTTCATCGTATTCTGCTTGAGAATTAACCTAAATAAAATATTTCAGTCACAGTTTCAATTAAATAATTAATTTTTAACCTGCATGGGTAGAAAACTTTCTTGGTCTAAAATTTCTCTGAAAACCTGCACCCATCGCTGCATGAGCACTTCATTGTAGTGCTCTCTAATCTCCAGCAAGAGTTCCCACAAGGGCTTAACCGTATAGCCATAATTTCTCAACGTAGTGCTGAACAACATAATCAAATCTTTTATTTTTAGCATAAGAGTTGCATCTGTGCAGTACGCCTGCAAACATTTTGATTACAAACGAATTAAACAATGAAGAAAACTTACAGAATGTGTCTGCAAAGTTGTGACAATTGTAGACAAAGCTTTAGTCCACGTTTCGTCTAAAAATGCGCGAGTAATCAAGCCGTTTCCAGTGTTCAAAACGTGGTCTTCCACTATGAAAAAGCCTACAATTGCGTGGATATAGGTCCGGTAACTCTCCAATGATTCGTGCTGAAAATAATTGTGAATATGGAATTTCAATCCAATCGTATTAAGAGAATTTAGTTTAAAAAACAGGAAGGATATGCATAATAATTAATATTAATAAAGAAAGAAAATCATATCATTAAAGTAATTCCGTAATAAGTGAAATTTTAGTTATAGGCTGACATCATATACATTAATTTTATCAATACTTTGATTGGCGACTGAAAGGCCGCCAATATTTTAATTGGTGAAAGTGAAAAATGTCGCCAACCAGTCTAACGAATGAGTTTTTTTCTTTGAGTCATAGTACATTTATATAGTACACTTTTAAAATGTTGTTGGTTGTATTTATTTTTTATTTTTTTATTTTTATTATTTCTTTTACATCTGTGGCAGTATTATTTATAAGATAAGAGTATACCTGTTTATGTGTAATAATCTTAAAAGTTTGCATCACTGCGGCCACTGCTATTCTCAAAACAGTTTTTATTTCAATATAAATTTCACTTTTAAATTTAAATAATTTAAATATAGGAGCAATTTTAAAGAACGTAGACTAATACAGTATTGTAATATATTATTTATTTTTTTATAAATACAGTGTGTCCAGATTTCATCGGCCGGTTAAATGGGAGTTATTGTGCGAATCTGGGGGGCGATTTAATTGTATCTTTGTTATCCCCACAGGTCATGAGAAAATTCCGGAAAACTGATTTTGGTGCATTTCTTCTTCCACAAATAATTCCTAAACAGTTGAATATACTGGAAAATGTTTCAAATTAAAAAGTTGAATACTTTCATGTAGTGAGAGACGTACGCAAATAAATTTTCAGGAGCACAAGTTTGAGATATGATATAAACAAAAAGAAAACATTTTTTTAGCCTAACATCAAATATTGCTTCCATTAAAAAATCATAAGTTTATATCACATCTCAAAATTGTGCCCCTGAAAATTTTTTTGCGTACGTCACTGACTAGACAATAAAAGTATTAAACTTTTTTATTTTTTCGGATATTCATACATCTGTTTAGGAATTATTTGTGGAAGAAGAAATGGACCAAAATTAGTTTTCTGCCATTTTCTCATGACCTATGGGGAATTTCGCCCCCTAGATGCCCACAATAACTCTCATTTAAGTAAAGTCGTAGCTCTTATAGTTTCCGAGATCCCAAAGGTGGTGATGAAATCTGGATACAGTGTATAATTTAGAAATAATCAAAAATATTTTAAAACAGTTATTATTAATATTTACCAGTCTTCATAATATGTATTGTTTTACTTTTTACTATTTGATATTTTTTGTGTATCATACAGGAATTTTTTTAATACTTGTATCTTTATAAATTCTTCCTGTAATTAGAACTTTATGTTGAAAAGAATTTGTTTTTATAAGTAAAAAATAAAATAAACATGTATTTAGAAATAGAATTTCTGTAACTTGAAGATGAATAAAAACACAATAGCTATTTGTAAACTACATAGAATTATTTTTCTCATGTACTATTTTTATAAATAAAAATATGTATCTTTAATTTCACGAGCAATTCATTCTAATTGAAGGTTATTTAAAAATTGTTATCAAATGTCCTTGACCATGAATGCATTCAATATCATCCGGATGTAATTATTATTATTTGAGGTTTTTTACCATGTTAGTCGGTGGCTGCAGAACAAGTTTCGCTTGTTTAGTTCTTTGTGTTCTGTAATACGTCTCAAAAGTCGGTCTCGACCCCAAAACCGTCGAGATGTGTAAACATCGATAAATAGGAGAAAAATCTATCATTTCCTGAGCGCTCAAATCCTCTTCCACGTATTGATTCGATGACGCATCTTCTAGAAACAAATTATTGATTTGTTGCAATAAAAATAAAAAAAAACTTACTTGTAGGTGGTTGTGGTGCGTTTCTCTTTTTCTTTCTTCCTATGACTGTTGGATCACTTGCTAGTTGCTCGTTTGTCTACAAAAATTAAATTTTATACACAGTAGGAATCTATACCAGTGTCGAATTATTATCATTTTGCAGTAAAATATGAAAATATACATTAATTAATGACTGTTACTGAAAATATTTTATTTAAATATTATTTCGATCAGGAGAATATGTGACGTTATATGTCCTAAGCAATTTCATTGGTTTCTTCATTTTAAAAAGACAATCGTGCGCCCGCCTTTCTTAGAACTTACGGAAGGAAGAGATTTTGTTACGATAAATAAATTTAATTTATGCTTAACAATTTTTTCATTCATATACATATAAATTTATATGTAAACATATTTTATTCACAACTACTATTGTAATATGTCAATTCCTAACCTGTCAAAGGTTTGAAACGTATGTCATTTTTAACTGCAATGACAATCTCACGGGTGGGAAATACTTTAAAATCCCTTGGGGGGAAGTGTTTACTATGGTTGCCTAGTAATACTATCATAAATCTCTAAAAGTAAGGTGATCAGTGCTGTCAAACATATTAAAATAAATTTAAACATTTGTTTTCGTAGACTACTACCGTACATTAATTTAGTTTATTGGAAAAAGGCGATATACGAGTAGAAGTTAATTTGGATAATTGTGAATAAAATAGTATACATAGTTCGGTGGGAGTTTCATTACAGCCTTGCGCTATATCTGAGCCTCTCGGTCATATAATAAGCCCTCGGCTGTAATGAACCATTTCCCACCTCACATGTAATATACTATTAGCTACACGAATATGAAAATAAGCAATACCCTGTACAAATAACAGTTTGTTCATCACTGTCGAAGACATATTACGTCACAGGCCAAAATTTTCACTTCAAAAATTGATATCTCATTTATCACGAAAGATTTTTCAGTCTGCTCTTTCAGAAAAAAAAGGAAATGGTATAAGAGCCAAGTAAAAAATAATGAAATCTTACATGTCTCATGGCAACTTCGCCAATTTTGGGAGAAAATTTGCGAATGTTTTCCAAAAAGTCCTTCAGGTCTGACATGGATGCATTCTCAATATTTTCCCGAAGCCTACAACATTATTTTATAATATTTTTTACGCAAAAATTAATTTTTAAACTTACTTGGGTATGTTTTCTCGCATTTGCGAAGAAAATCTGTAGTTTGCAACATGAGGTAAATATAAATGCTCTAATTCTTCCAAAGTTTTCAATGCTGGGTAATATCTGAAATAAAAATTAAATTAAATTTATAATTAATTAAATAAGAAATCAGTATTATTAATAATATATTGTATTACACTTTTACTCTAAATGAAAGATAGAAAAATGGACCTTTGAATGAGTGATACAATATTTAAAAAAAATATCATTACTTATGTAAATTAAGTGAACCTTTTTTTGTTTAAATCGAATCTACAATGTCTAATTCGTTCCTTTATATGAGGTAATTATTTATTGTTTACATTTTATGTCGTATAAAGTTTTTAAGTATCATACTAAAAAAAGTCGCAAAAAATGTGACGTGGATATTTTCTGGTGTGAAATTTTTTTAAAGTTGATTTAAAAATTATTGCCCCTTTAATAAAATTGCTGAAATCTTGCTACTGCTGCACGGTACAAATTATAAGTGTTACGATATTTGCTATACCCAGCAATGAGTATCGTTTAGTCATATATTTACAACTTTTAAATGGGTTCAGTAAGTATGCAATTGGAATTACTTATTAGATTATTATACGTGACAAGGTCTATACTTTCATTATCTGTGTTTTGTGTACATTCGTGCATATTTTTATCCATAGCAACAAACCGGGGGATCCCGTATCATATTTATGCATTTGTTTGCAGTATAGTGAGCACTGGATAAGTTACTGCGTAGTACTCGCATTGAAAATATCACCGATTTGTTATTGCGGTAAGATTTGTCACTATTGGTTTATTTATTTTATAAATATCCATCCATTTGTGTAACAATCACAGATAAACTTTAATGTTTATATCAAAATAGCACGCAATTTTGAACTTTTGTGCAGATAACACCACAAAAAATAAAAGAAATTCACATAAATATATTTTCTCAGTAATAATATAACAAGAGAGTGACAATAAATTCAAAATAATTTAATAGATTTTTAGAAAATTTGAGAAAAATCTACAAATTTAAAAATAACTGACATTTGTCAACAAAAATAAAAGCTACGAAGATTTTTCCCGAGAATAATCTCTAGGGCTTTATTCTATACAAACAATGAAACATTTCATTTGTTTAAACTAGAAACGTCAAAAAATAATGGTGGTAATTTTTATTTCCAGATGGGAAAGAAGAAAGGATACTCGGGTACTGGAACCAGAGCTGATTTGAATAATCATTCAAATCAATTAAACCCAAATAATTGGAGATACCATGCATCGAGACAAAACAATAGAAGTGGGAACAGAAATCAAGAATGCTGCATTATTTTATGAATAGAATAATAAATATTATATATTTGAAAGAAAATGTAGTTTTATTTTATCTTTACAGTGTAGTGGAACCAATTATCAAGTATAATTATAATCATACATAATTGAAAAGAACGGAAATGAGGTATTCAGGCATTATTTTTTTTTCATTAGTTCAGTTTATTAGAATTTTGAGAAAAAATATATACAGGTGTTCTGGTGTTCATTTTAAATGGGCCACCATTGCTATCTCGAGATATATAATATAATTTTACTATTAAAATTAGTCAAATTTTTTAAACCAGTGGCTCTCAAGATATAGTGCCCAACTTTCTTATTTTAAATGGAACTCCTACAAATTTTCACATCTTTGGAATCTACATAAAATTACGTATCCAATATGTTTGAAGTTAATTTTTAATTAAATAATAAAATCCGTATGTTGTCATTAATTTTGTATACTTTTAATTGAAAATAGCAGTTACCATAAATAAATAAAAAACACGCTAAATCTATCTTCAAATTTCAAGAATTTATTTATTTATTATATTACCGGATTCAGGATATTAAGCTATTGTTTACAAAGACAAAAGTAAGTAGGGTAACTAAATCATTATTGTATACTATGTAGTTTGACAAGTCAGTATGGTAATTAATATTTATCGTACAGAATTGTTATATATCAACCCATACAGACTTTTTCACGAAAACATTACTCACAAGAGAATTTTAATAAAATATTTATTAATACCGTGAAACCTGTAAACTATTATAGAAACTACGGCTGTTATGAATCATACCAGGCTTTAGATGTCTCAAAATTGACATCTGTGGTGGTTATGATACTCATAACTATCCTAGATATGTTAATAGCTATAATAAGAACACACACTATACGATTCTACTGATGTGAGCTGAGATAGAAATACTCTAGTTAATAATAAACCAATCAAAAAAGGCAAATTAGAAAATAGTGGCATTGGTCATGTAAATTGTTCGGATTGTATTGTTATTTGTTTCAGACAAATTAGTAGAAGATTTAATTTTAGTTTCACTAAACACTTCTTGGCTTTAAAAATAGTAAACAATATTCAAATGTTGCTAAATATAGTTAAACATTAACAATAATAACACAGATGTCATAATTTTATGAAAAAAGAGGTTAAATATCGATTTTTTAACATCTTTGAAACTTATTGAGTATTTCCAATTAATAAATTTAATAAAATCATATTAATTAGATAATTGAGTAATTATTTTAGAGTATAAAATTGAAGATACTGACAGAAAGTTGAATTTGGAAAATATAATTTAGAAAATATTAAACATTAAAAAAAGTTTATATTATTGATTCATCATATTATTCTCTACAAATATTAGAATAATTAACTTAAAAAAAAATAATAAAAAAGCAACAAATAGCTAATTAATTTTGGTTTTTTCGTCGTATGTTTTTAGAATTTAGAATTTGAACATTTCGAGTTTACAATTTTATTAGTATAAATAACTATTTTGATAAAAGTATATTTATTATTTGTTACTAACTAAAAAAAATAATGTTGTAATGTTAAGATAATTCCAAGGACACAAACAAAGCAATTACAGTATAAATAAACAGGGGGTTCCCCTATTTCTCCACAAGTCTATTCATAGCAAATGCGTATATTTATATTTTCATAGTTTTAAATTAATTAAATATGTTATTTATGAAATATAATTTATTATATCACATATTGAGCCATACAATTTAATATTAAATAGAATTTTATTTGAAATTTAACGTAAAAAGTAAATACGCAATTCCAATAAGAGTCATTTTCCAATAGCCGAGTTGAAAAAGGACAGATAGAAATTGCAGAGTATTTAAAGAAGCCAACATGCAAATGCTGCATAATCCACTTCATCTACTGTTCCAGAAAACTACAGGTTCACCCTACGAGTACGAGTAAGTCTCATTCTTATATTTGCTTGCTTCAATTTTATATTTTGTACGAATTACTCATTGCAATATATTTAATCTTTCTTGCGCAACTAAAATCGGATTTAGTCAAATTGGCGCCCTATTCAAAATTTTTCAAGATATTTATTGTCATTAGCAGTTAAATTAAAATTTACTATTTCTAAATAAAATTTACATGTAAAATTTCAATTACTATTAACATTTATATTTTGAATAAATTTTGTTGCTTGCATATTTCACTTTAAATATATTTTTTTCAAAATATTCGCCTTAAAATAACTTATAAACAAATTTTGGTTAATGTTTTAATAGTAGGTGCACTCTTTTTACATAAAACACCACTTGTTAATGTATTAGTAAATTTTAAATTTATGTCTAAACAAATATTTTAAAATTTATAACAATCGTTTAAATAAAGATGTACCTGATATATCTATTTATTTTTTTTATCTAGTTCGAAGAATTGTAAAAATTTTCAGAGATAATTTTTTTTGTTATCAAACGCGATGTTCGGGTTTCTACGTCACAGGCACATGACTAAGTCCTCTTTTTAATTTTTCGAATTTCTCTTGTAAATATTTAACATTTTATAATAATTTTTACATCGATACTTTCTATTTAACTCAAATTTTTAGGGTTGCATAAAAATCTGATTAAAAAAAAACAGTTTTTTTTATTTAAATCAGATTTTTTGATTTTAATCAATTTTTTTTATATTTTTAAACGCTAACGTTATTTTACTCGGTTATAGCGTAGAACATGGTAATTTTTGGGATTCTTTCGAAGTCGTTATAACCAGATTTTACTATAAATTTAACAAAAATCACACATTAGTGTAAAAAAAATTCTGCGATATAAATTCAAAATAATATAGCAGTAAATTCGTTTTACCGACGAAGTTAAACAGATTTTGTAGTTCTTGAAAGTATTGCCACACGGTAACCTTATCTACATACTTTTTCCTCCAATTTTTGTAAATCTAAAAGTTAAATAACATTGCAGTTGATATAAATCAAGAGATTAATTGATAAATATTAAAATAGATACTAAATAATTACGAAATAATTAATTCTATTTACAATATTTTATTATTGAAATCTCATTTTAAAATTGTAAATCTTTTCTATAAATCAATATTTGAAAAACAACCTTATAGTACACTTTTCATCTCAGCTGTAACTATTGAAGTACATGTTAAGATGTAAGAAATGAATGATTTTTTTTGACAGAATGAATAAAGGAGGTCAAGGAAACCGCACTAACCAGTGCAACCCGACCCACACACCAACAGGGCCGGGGCACACCGCCGGGTACAAGGGCACGGGCACCAGGTCCGACCTCAACAACCACAGCAACCAGTGCAACCCCAACAACCCCCGATACGGCGGCGGACAGAAGTAAACCCAGCAAAATATTCATTCTAATATGCAAACATAATTCAATGTATTTGCTATATACAAAAATAAATTCATAAAATGTATTTGTTGTTTAATTATTATATTATATTATTAGATTTAATATCACAATTTCAGAAAAATCTAATCTATAAAGAACGGGGCTTCACAACAGCAGATCAAAACACTTGAAAATTTACTGACGGGATTTTACAAATAATGTGAAAACACTTGAAAATTTGCTGATAAAATTTGGTATAAATAGTGAAATATTCAGGAATTCATCATTTCAGTGCTTTGAAAACACGGATCAGGTAAATATTTTGCAGATAAACTTTTAGTAGTATATTAACATATTAAAATTTTTATATTTGTCGGATGCTCGAAACCTAAAAAGTATATTCCATCTAGTCTAAAAAAATCAGAAACAGGTTTGGCCTGATTTAAATCATGTTTTAAACTAATAATTAAATCATTGATTTTTATGAAAGATAAAAAATATAATAATTATAATAAGAATTCAATTATTTTCTACGAATTAATAATAATTAAAATATATTCTGTACATAATAATATCTTAAAATTAATTGGTATTTTATCACTGTTATATAACAGAAGAAAAATATAAGTATTTAATTATGTAACTAAAAGTAAAAAATTCTCTGTTATTACACTTTTCATAATTTTATTCAGATAAATCTTTTTGATTTCATTACAGATTTCGTTTTCGTTTATAAAATAAAATGTTTATATTGCTTTTCAAAACAATTAAGTGCAGTAATACTTAGATATCTTTAAAAATTTTAAAAAATCAAACAAATCAATGATATTTTAATTTTTTTTTTAAATAAATCATGATTTTTGCCAACCCTGATCTGAAATGCAATTAAATGTAAATGGAGCAGTAAAACAAATGAAAAAATGAAATGTATTTATTAATTTTTAGTTAAAAAATGAAATCCTTGTATTAGCAGTAAGTTTGTATTCTGTGACATGAAAATAGCAATTCCTATGAAAAAATAAATATCAAACGTCGAAACGTTCTTCCGACTATTTTTTTTTTTAATTTAATGATAAAATTAGAGTGAAGAGAACGCAGATTTTGATGTTTGGTTTTTATTTTTTCATAATGCTTATTTTTTGCACGATCAAAATTAAATTTCTCTCAACATCAGTAAAAAAATCTGATATGGACACCAAACTTTCTAGTACGTTAAATTATAAACATTTTTTCAGATTATTCTAAGACTATTCATTCCTCGTTTCATATCTTCGAACTTAAATAATTAATTAAATTGAGCTGTTATCGACATTATTTCTTTACAGAATGGACAACAATCGTGCCAACCAATGTAACCCGAATCACCGTCCTACAGGACGGGGGCATTGTGCTGGATATCAAGGAACAGGCGACAAACCAGATAAGGATAACCACGGTAACCAAGGGAATCCTAACCATCCCGAATATCGTGGAGCCAAGGGCGGTTATCAAGGAACAGGCGACAAAGCCGACCTAGACAACCACGGTAACCAAGGGAATCCTAACCATCCCGAATATCGTGGAGGAAATAGAAATAACTAAATCATTTTGTCATAATTACAAATATTTGTAAAGTAGAAAAATAAAACTTTATCGCTATTAGACGTTTAGTTAATTCTTCTTTATGTTATCCAAGGTTGTCAATGGATCACTATTTTTTTCTCGATTATTTTCAATATAGGGCACGAGCGCGCTGCTGTCGTTTTGCTTTGTTTGGTCCCAACCAGAGGGCCAAGCTAATTTCGTAGTGGTTGTGGTCGAGCAAAGGGCGGAAATGGCGGGAATTTTAAGTAGAGGTAGTCATGGAGTCAAAATTTTTATTATTACACACAGCAAAATTTACGCTGCGTAAGTAACTCTTTACAAACTCAAAAAGAGTGCATAAAGTATGTACTATATGCCCGGTTCTAGGAAATATATTTTATATGAAGCATATTTTTCAATTCAATAAAAAAGTTTCATTCTAAATAGAAAACAATAAAAACGAGGACATTTGTGTAAATGTTTTTAAAAAGTTTTTATTCAATTGTTTTGATGTTTGTGGCAAAAGTATGTGTTATGTACTAAAAATATTAAAAACGCATTATAGAGACCTTGAACCGCGCTTATTTATCAAAAAGTAAATATTTTTAGCAGAATTTACTAGTGGAAGGTGAAAATGAAATAAAATTATTACCTTTTGTCACTGATCTGCCTCTGTAGCTTGGCGTACGTGGTCAAAACCGGCAGGCAGAGATTGAGTTGAGCTATAACCACAGCGATGTTGCTTTGAACTTTGCGAGCTTTTAATAATTCTTCGCCTTTTTGGGTCACGTTTTCTGCTGCTGATTGCAGTTTAGTATCCAGTGACAACACCTCATTCTACAAACTCGTTTTAGAATGATTCAAATTTAGTTTAAACAACTTACATTTAATTTATTCGCTTGTGAACGAACTTCAAGCAATTCTTTCACAGAGTCAATGAATCCTTGGTAATATATATTGCAAAGTCGCTCAATGTCTTTATCATGAGTACGAATTCGTCCTTCCAGTTTATCTTTAAATTCATTATGCTCCTCTGAATCGTATATCGCCCTAAAAATATTTTGGTATTTTCATGTTTATGATTATTGTGACGTATTTACCTAAAAGTTGGGCCCCAATAATCGTCAATGCCTTCTATTTCTTGCAAATATAAGTCATGTTGAGAGCTTTGCTGAATATTTATATTTTCTTGGCTCATTTTGAAAACGTAAACTCCTACATGTCAAAACTTGAATGTTAAGGTTAACCTGTTTGACACATACAACAAAATATCCCTAGATTTTGACATTCCAATCCTTACATAATATTAAAATATGAATTAGATTATTTCAAACAGCTTTGCAATTTTACAAATAGATAAAATTAATTAATTATTTTTTTCATCATGATTCGGTAAGTCATCTGTTTACCTATATAAAAACAAGTGCTGCTTTTTGTTTTGTCAACATATAAATTGTAGTTTTCACCGTGTTTCATTTTCATCATAATGTCTTTAAAACCATATTTTTCATACATAAAATTGCTCCGTACAAAACCCACAAAGTTAGTGTAGCAAAATGTAAAATATTGATGTAATTATTACTTTTTAAATAGGTTTGGAATAAAAGTAGGAGTAGTGGCTGGAACAGCTTATTACATTGCAGAGCAAGGCGTTTGGAAAGATAGTAACAGTACTAGAGAAGTTTATAACAGAATTAAAACCGCATCGGCTCCATACACGCAACAAATTGCTCAGCAAATTCCCATAGAGGTAAGCAAACAACATCAATTTCGCATATGAATCCGCAATCAACAAAACGCATTTCACGATAAAACTAATCTTGAAGAATTCATTTAGTGACGATAAGTTAAATAGAATTATCAAAGTCTTGATTAATTTTACATTGAGTTAAAAGTCACATACCTATCTTGAAATAGTTTCAAATTTTGTTACTTCGGCTTCTACGTTATAAAATTCAAATAGATTATGCATATTTATAATACGTCGTTCTCTAGGAATAATGTTCATAGTTAGTATCTATCTCTAAATACAAATATATTCAATAAAAGTGTATATCGTATGCATGGACGCCCATATCTTTGGCACGTAATTTGGTTATATGTCTCATTAGTTTTTCTTTCAATGGCAATAATGTCAACTTCTTGGATTTTTAGGGTAAATTTAATGTTTTCGCTGCTCTTTATTTTGAGATGCCCAATCTCTATACATTTTTGTTCTGATATAATGACACGATGCTAGGTCGGGTCAGAAATTATTTGTTCGTTCGGATGATATATATTTACAAAAAATTTAAGCAAAAGGCGAGGAACAGCTAAGATGGAAAATTTATCTGAATATCCGAGAAGTTGTCTAAAAAGTTGCCATAGTAGAGCTTGGGCTTTATCAGTTATCAGAATATAATTTTAATTCAGAATAAATTAAATAAATTTTAACTATTTTTCAAAAAACATTTAAGATATACATTATTCATCAGTCATCACTATCAGTTATGAAAATACATATATTTAATTTAAAATAAATAAATAAATTTAACTTGCATTCATGAAACCGGACATGATTGAAAAATCCAAAACTTAAAATAAAATTCTACTAAAAAATAATTGTTTTTCATCAAATATGAGTCGTTTTTTTATTTTTGTTTTAAAAGTGATAAATGATAGTTATTTGTCAAATTAAGCTATCTTTTTACCACTTGAGCTCAAGTGGAAAAAGTGTTTCACTTTTTTTCAAATTTTTAAGTTGTCAAATTGTGAAAAAAGAAAAGAACAAGACTTAATTTTTTATGTAATAATGAATTTTTTCCAATATTTCATTCTATAATAATATGCGAAAAAACAATATATTGCCACAGTTTCATTCAGTGAAGTATTTTTGAAAGCGACAATTTGTATTTTCAGGTCCCAAGTTTGCCGCGTTCGGGAGAGATTTCGTACCTGGCGAACTATTACTGGAATAAAGGAGTAAGATCATCATTCACATTTCTCGCTAATCTGCCGTCGTACATAAGCGAGTATTCACGTAAAGGAATCAACGCAATCCTGGACAACTCAGAAGTGAAGAATGTACTTTCTGATGTGAAAAACTAATGCTTGTAAATGTAAAATAGTCATGTTAATTTATTAAAGAAGGAAATATAAAGTCTTGAAGAGTTGTTATTATAAAATCTATATCGTTCAACAATTTATTAAAGATTCCAGTTTTAGCCGGCACTTGGTTGTTGGCGAAACAAGTGGCGGCCATACAAAGTCTGCCGAATACAAAAATGAGTCAAAATAAATCAACTTTAATATCGGATTTACAAATCAAGTAGGTATAATACTAGTCAGTGAAAAAAGCATACCTAAGGAATAGAAATCTGAAAAAATACATCCAAGTTTTAGTTTAATAATGAAAAAGGTAGAAAAGAGAGATGGGGGCGGAGCGCTCAGGCTTGCGCCTCCACCTCCGTGATGGGCTCCAGCGCGTTGTTCTCCGCCTTCTTCTTTTTCTTCTTGGCTGATTTGGGGTTGGCTGACGAGTTCAGCAAACTCTGCAACACACACACACACAGTCCAATACTCTTCCAAAAACTAAACACAACACATTTTAAATTTGGTTAACTAAGTATTATCCAAAACTTTTTTTTTGTATACTAATGTTACTGCAGTTTATAGATCGCAAATTTATCTTTATTTTCAAAAAATTAAAACAAGTTTTAATTTATCAAATAATTCAGAGCAATATAAGTGTCCGTTTTAAGAGGCTAACCATTGGAATCTCGAGAACCGTAAGAGATACGAAGTCGGTTGAATTGGGGAAAAGTTGCCGCATTGGTTGCCCATTTAAATATTTTTGTTTACCCGAAAAATGCATACATTACTAGATATGAGCAAAAAACAGATTTTGGCCAATTTACTTTTTCTTTTATAACTTTATTATTTCAATTCAAACAAATTACTAGTTTGCACATTCTGTAGACAATTTTTTGCGACAGTCCTCAAAAATTTTGTAGCTCGAATAATTTTCGAGAAATTTATTCTAACTTTCAATCTTCATATGGGGCTCAAAGTTGTCTTCAGTACAGTTAAATAGAGGTTTTTTGACAACAGTCCTCAAAACTTTTGTAGCTCGAACACTTTTCGAGAGTTTCATACAAAATTTCAATTTTCATATGGGGCTTAAAGTTGTCTTTAGTACTGTTAAATAAAATGAAAATAAACTAAGAAATTAGAAAATTATTGATTTTATTCATTTCAGTCAAGTGTGAATGAAAATCTATTGTTTCAAAGTAAATTTTAATATTTCAATTCAATATTTGCCTAAATTTCTACAAAATAGAAGCAAATACGTCAGGTGCGGTTATAGCCATTCTGTATAAAGGTGAAGATATCTTTTTAAAGAAATTTGATTATTTCGGTGAGCACCATATTAAACTCTTAACTAATTGAATTGGTCCAAATTTTGTGTGAAACAACCTGTATATCATTGGAATGTACAGTCAAAGCTACTTTAATAAAAATAAACAATTTAGCTAAAGTTACTAGCTGTTACTTTTTAAACGTTCTATTTAATTTGAGCAAATTTAGTAACAAATACATAATAAATGTGTAATAATGTATTGATAAAAAATTAAATACGCATTGAATTTAGGATTAATGTAAAGAGTGCATATTCAAAAATCAGTAAAGTAGCTGAACTAGAAAAAAGAGTGGCTAAATTAACAACAATATAAAAATACCGATTCCCTATGTTAGAAATTAAGTTGTATACATTTTATGAGCCCCTTTGCCTCGTTTAATTTTGTTACCGATATCACCCTTTCGCCAGCTGATTAGTAACTGGCCTTCTTGTTATTTCCCGAATAGTAGTACACTGACATTTTTGTAACAAGTCATGCATAATTACCTTAAGTTCAGGGTCTCTAATCGAATGTTGCGATTGGTATAATTCGGGCTCGAACGCTAGTCCTGTGATTCTGTGAGGCCCGTTCGGCATCAACAAAACGGTGAATTTAAAATGTGCTACATATTCACCTGCAAAAAACATTACATTACCTTCGGCCAAACTACTTTCTATTTTATTGGGGAAATATTTTCTATACTCGCTTAAAAAACAGATATTGCAAAACGGTGACAATTTATTATAAAACTTATTGCTACTATGAAGTGATCAAATTAATAAATTTTAAAATAGAGATATTTTTCAAACAATCAAAAAACCACACACCTTAAATGCGTTACGTGCCCGTATAGTAAATAAATAACACTAAATTTGTAATTTAGAAATTTGTTTTTGAAAATCACATGGCTTAAAAAATTATTTTTTATCAATTTACATTTTTACTTCCTTGTACGAATTAAAGTAAATATTGTAATAGCAAAAAGAAAAACGATTTTCAGATAGCAACTAAAATATCCATTTTGACCATCTCGCATAACTCAAAAACGATTAGCCGTAAAATGTTGAAAATTTATATGAGGGACTGAAAGGAGGATCGTACCTAAGTTTTAAATTAAATAAGTTTAAATGAAGTGTAGCAAAAAATGTGTATAATTTAATAGGCGTACAAAGAAATCATGTGGCGTCTACATTAGATTTTTTATGTTTAATTTAAGTAATAAAATTTCGAAAATTTGAGACGTTCGAAATATTTTCATTCAATATATTTTCAGCTTGTATTTATTTGCTAAGTATTTTATAATGTTTTCCAAAGTAAATAAATTGCTATGTATAATATCAGTTAATAAGTATTTTAATACTTTTTGCCAAGTAGAATAATTCGACGCTCAGTAAAAGTATCAATGTATAATAATGAAATTTTTCAAAGTATTTTACTAATTTTGCTTTGTAAAATTAATGGACTCCTGACCAATATTTTATTCGCATGGTAAAAATTACAATAGTTATTTTCAAAAGAAAGTAAAGCATGATTTAGGAATCTAACGTAACCTAAACTAACCAAACGTAGCTTAACCTAATTTAACTTAACCGAACCTAACCTAAAGTAACCAATAGTAAAAGAAATAAAATGAAACAAAAGCTTTTATTTCGCCAAATTAATAAATTTTGCAATATAAATTCCTATTATTTTTGAAAAATATAAATATAAACAAAAATTTTGTACTTAGCATTTATTTATTCAACTGTGTGTCTATTATTTTACTGTGCATCTATTATATAAACTTGGCGTCTATTATTTTATTGAGCATTCTATATAATCTATTGCCTGTTATTTCTACCAACATCTTAAAATTATTACTAAGAAATTATTATCGACTCGACAAAACCAAAACATAAAGTAACTTAGAAAGCGAATTATTACAATGACATAGTTATAGAATTATTTATCAAGATTCATTTTTTTGTCTAGCTTATTTAATTTTGGCAAAAAAATATAATACTGTGCGAATAAATTGTTGCATATATTTTCTCAACGATCAACAATTTTGTTTTTCTAACCGTGCTACTAATGAAATAGTTTATTTGGGGTGTAATATGGTTGACTGACCTTGTTTCTCGTAAAGCACTTGGAAGGGTTCGATGAGCTTGTGGTTGACGCACTCGACGACGCCGAGCTTGGCCTTGGTCTCCTCGGAGAAGCTGCGCAGGTTGAAGGGCATGGAGCCGTGCTTGGTGCGCACCTCGCTGTAGAACATGCGCGCGGCCTTGAGCTTGAGCTGGTACGTCTCGTCCGTCTTCTTGTAGATGGTGACGCGCGTGTCCATCTCCCTGCCCACGCCCTCGCCCGAGCTCACCAGCACGTCCATGGCGTACACCTCGTGCGTGTCGAACTCGAACTTCTCGTGCTCCTTCTTCTGCGCCTCGTTCGGGTTCTGGATGATTGTCTTCTCGCCGTCGATCTTGAACTGCTTGAGCTGGTGGCTCAGCATGCCTTCCACCGGCTTGCAGCCGAACGACTCGGCTACCTTTTGTACTGTGTCGGTGACAGTGTAGGTTTCGTTCCCGGGCTTCAGCAGACGCAGCGCGGCTTGCGAGGCGTAGTGCGCCGCTAGGATCACGTCGGCTTTGCGCCCGCTCACTTTGTTTTCACAAGATGAACCGATTACTATCGTGTGCGCTACTACTGCTATGAAACCATCTACGTGTGCTCCCAAGTCACTAAAAATACAACACATCAAAGCTTCTCCACTGCTGGATGACTAACACAAGAAAATTTCTCAAATTCAAAGTTTATTTCGGGAAGTCTACGTCTATTACCCATCAAACATGTTTTATTCTATATTAATGTACACTATTTTATTAAATTCATCTAAACTCTCTGAGAAAGACCCAAGAGGAATCGAAACCGGTAGGAAACATTGATTTCCCAAAATAAACTGACTAAATTACAGAAATTTTAATTGTGTTAAACATATGCCAATGTGTATGGCTCTCAGATTTTTAATTAACCAAATAGAAACAGTTTCAACGAGGAGATATATGACCAAATTTTAATTTTGATTTAGAGTGTACCAGTATTTATTTTTTATATGGAAACCTGCAATTATTTTATAAAAAACCGCATTTTTGCATTTTCAACAAACAATGTAATAGTTGTCTTAAAGTGAATGTAAAAAAAATCAAGAAAAAATGATAATTAAGAAATAACAGAAAAACAAAAATTAACAAAATACAAGTGTCCGTTTTAAGAGACTAACTGGTATCTCCAGAACCATAAGATATACGAAGTCGGTTGAATTAGGTCAAAATTACCGCATTTCTCGAAAAGTAACTACAATAACATTTTATCAGGATAAAATCGGATTTCCGAGACGTCTGTGAGCCCTACCTATGTGCATAATCATTCCCTGCTCCTGTTTTAGTTTTTTGTTACAAACTTGACTAAGTTTTAATCTAAAATAAATAACAAAACATATGTCGAATTTACGTTTACCGAAATTTTAGTAATATCCAAAATCGAATTTAAAATTTCGATAATAAACAAAATAAAAAGAAACACCGCGTTCAAAATGTATAGGAATATATACCCCATTCAAGAAATGAAAAATAACTCAAATTTAAAACAGCACATATGTGCTGCAATTAAAACATACAATTAAGATTAAAACAGCAGCTAGGAATGAGCCCTTACTCTTCTAACACCACATATGCAATTACTTACACTTTGACTACGTCTTCGTCTTTTAAAGTGTAGTCTGGTTCGCTTGGAACTGGTGAAAAATGGCAAATACAATTGTTTACTGAAACGCATGTTGGAAACGCGATTCCTTTTTTGAGTTCTTTCTCTTTTTTGAACACTTTGCTAGTTTCCTGCACTAGCAATTCGTCACCAAATTCACAAATTTCTCGGACTGATGCTCCGGCTACACACTTGTCAATGACTTGTTTCAAAATACCTACAAATTCCTAATTACAGTACATAATAAAACATAAAAGGTAAAATAATCGTGAACACGTTGTCACGACAGAGAAATATCACGAGTAAAACTAACCTACAAGTGAAAGATGGCATTTTACAGCTAATAGGTTAAAAAGACATTTGTGTAAAGTATGAATTTGTAATTTTTATTAAAAATGCAATAAATTAGAATGTGTTTGATTGCCCACATGGTTGAAATAACCGGTAAGGCGCCACATACCATATGGCATATGGCGGACCTCTTGGGTTTACAGACAAATTATAAAGGTATTTTGAAAGGAATTAAAATAAAGTTAATTATGAAATGACCGGCAAAGTTTAACTCACGGTTTACAATATCGCCAGCCATTTTATACTTGGTAACAACCAAGTCTTCGGCGATAGTTTTCTCCACATCTTTTTCCTCCGCCATTTCTTCTACAGCCTCATACAAATCTTTGTGGTGGTCACGTGACTCGTGGCTCTACTTTCGAACCAAATTCGCGCATTACGCATGCGTTTATTCAATACAAAAAACACGAATATTATCGAGAAAATTGTTAAAATTATTACAATATACAAATTAATACATTGATTAGTCAAACTTAACAAATATTTAACTTATTTTAAAAAGGAACTATCAAAAATTACATAGAGAACTTGATAATTTCGTTGTAAAACATATATTACAATACATTCAATTCTTTGAGATAAATTTTTATAAATTGAATTATGAAATACATTTCTTTTTACTACTTAGTATTAAATAGTACAAAACATTTGTACAATAACAACTAACAAGGGGTCATTTCAACATCGTTTTCAGGCTGAATAAATTTAAGTTTAAAAACTAAAGTATTGGGCGAAGTCAAATCCGCGACCATAAGTTCCGACCCGTCTGTCAGTCCCAACTCAACTAAGCTTTTGTTTAGATTCTCTCTTGTTCTCTCCTCAATGCTGGCAATTGTTGACATGTATAGTGTTTTGTTTTTGCCTTCAATTGTTGTAGTCAATCCAGGGCTCTTCATTTGATACGTAGCACTTTCGCACAACAGACTTATCAGCTCTTTCAGTTTATATTTACTAGCGTCTTTAATTTGTAAAGTTTGCGGGATTTGGCTACAAGCTAAACAATCTTCTTTCTTCTCTGCTTCGTACGTGTATGTGTAGATTCCATCCACGTCGTTAAACACCATGTAGTTGTTTAAAGGCACACAGCAGCTCGTGGCGATTTTAAACACTTCAGTAGCGCAGGCTGCCGCAATAACAGCATTCGTGGAAGCAACTGCTGGAATTATATTCTTTACAACTCCTTGTACAAGTCTGTATGTTAGGCCCATGATGTTAAACTGTAAGGCTCTTTCCATAGACTTTTCATAAATCCAATTGATATGTTGGGGATCATCTCCGTCTATAGGCACACCCCATGGATTTTCTTTATTCCACTGAATAACTTTTACGTATTCGATACAATGTTCAGGAAGTCTAGGAGTGTTAGCAATTGTGCATAAAGGAAAAGTGATTTGAGGCGGATACAAATCTAAAGTGCACTCTACACAAGCTGACATTCCCGGCAAGATAACTCTAGCGTTTCCTTTAAAGCCTTCTGTTCCTCCGTCAACAATGGGAATCAAGCTGGTTTGGTCCACGACACCATCTTCATAGTTTAGCATAGAAATCAACATTCCGTTTATCCATCTTCGAGCCACAATCGAATCCAAACCACAAACAACAATGTGGAATTGTCTGTAGAAAGATTCATCATAGTCCTGTATCTTGCAAAAATGCGGTGTCACTTGGCAACCAGATATTCGTTTGTTTATAAACGCAGCAGCAACTTCTGCCTTTGACTTTCCAATGTCTTTATGTCGAAATAAAAACTGACGATTGAGATTTGACAGCTCTATGGTGTCCATGTCAATAACGTGAATTTGTTTAAACCCCATAAGGGCTAAATCCTTGAGTAATTCGCATCCTAAACCACCTGCACCAATAACTAAAATCTTGCAGGATGTCATTATGAAATCTAAGATTTCTGAAGATGGTTCGAATTCGGGGTGACTGAATGGTCCCGGACGTTCTAAGACTTTCCTGAGATGTCCCCATCTTCTCTGCGGGTTTTCTTGAAATTCTGACATTATCTAATCTTAAATATTACCGGTATTTGTTAAATTAACCTATTTATGGTTAACACTTAAATTTGACACTTCAGTGAAAGACAGTGATGCCAACTGTATAAAAAATAACTACACCACTGCCTCAAGAAATCAAAACACAATAAATAATATATTTATAATAAACACATAATAATAACAACTGTCATTAAAAAAACAAAGCAAGTTTTTAATTTAAATTAAATAAGATAAACTATGGCGCCATCTGAAGTTCAATGAATGAATCACGCTTCAAGAGATTTTGAGGCAAATCCGTACACAGCATCGGGTCACGTATTTATTTGACAGCTGCTTTTAAATAGGAAATGAATTGTGTTAAGCAAAATATAATTAATAAAGAGCTTTCGGAACAATCAGATGAATTTAAAAAGTTAGATAGATGTGCTTTAAATAATTCTATTGATGTGCGTGCGTGTAACAAACCTATAACAAAGGTGAGATATCATTTGTAGACACACATTTTAATTTATGCCGTTTATTATTAACAAAACAGCATCTATAACAAACAGATGCTATTTTGTTTAACCACTACAATAAGATTTGTAATTTTGTAGTTGTATATAGATCCATTGTTGATCATTATCTGTAGTGGTTAATTATTGCCCTGATGAAGCTTATGATTGTTGCATTTATTTGTACGCATGTCAACGACCCGCCCTATCACTCATAAAAACATAAATAATGATTGGTGGTTTATTAAGTTTACTTAATTTTTCGACCAATCAGCAAATAGAGGAACAAAATTTTATTTATATAAAAAAAAATATTTGAAGTATTTTGTAAATGCATAATAAAATACCGGTAGTTACATAACTGATGCGTGAAATTCATGCAAAATGTAAAAAACCGGAAAAGTTCAACGGGTTTTACTGTTACATCCTCTCTAATTTTAAACCCAAATAGAGTAAAAATTAGCGAGATGCTCTCTCTAAATTTTAATTACATACAGTCATATGTAATGTGTACGCTTCATGTATCTCACTTGTAATTCTTAATTTCACGCCGATTGTAGCAGGGACGTATTATTAATTTATTACCACCTTATAATTGTTCTACAATTAGCATGTTTTGTAATTAGTAGGTAGATACAAAGAAAAAAGTTACAGTACATGTAATTTTTTTTTGTTTAGCCGCATGACAAATTTTGATTGTTAATAAAATTTCTAGTGTACAATACCGACGGAAAGTTTATGGCAGGTATAAATTTATATTAAAATAGTTTATGGATCAAAATTTCTGGAATTGTTGGAAGATATTCTGGAGTGTGGATCGGTATTTTGGGGATGTTTCAGTTTTAGAACTGTTGGAATTGAATTATATGTAATAGTTATTTATATATGGAATATGAAAATAATCATTAATGAGTCATGAAAAGAAACCACCCTGACGAAATAAGTATTAGGTATATTTTTTCTGGAATCGTACACAAATTTAAAATAACTGAAATATGTATGTACTTATACATAATCTAGGTATGTTCGTTATGTTGTCAACATTTTGTTGTTTGTTTTGCGCATGGGCGAATTAAATGTTGCCAGAACACAAATTAAGATATTTAAAAAATCTCTTTTCATTTTAAATTTAGCTCACTTAATACAAATACTACATGATAATAAAGTTTGTTTTCTATTTATTGGTCACATATAAACGTAATTCGTATTGAAATATAAAATAACCTTGTCAAAAAAGATGTGGCAACATTACATTTTACCATTGTCTATATAAATTACTCATTTCAGAAAAAATTATATTACTATCAATGAGAAATTATTTATTGTTTAATATATTTTTATGAACTTGATGTTCCTAAACTTTGTAAAAATACATTTTTATTAATAACTATTTAATAAATTTTAGAATATGTTCGAAAATTTAGAACCTTGCCTCAAACTTTTTGTCTGTGACGTAAATTTGTCGTGTTTTGCAAATTATATGCGTAGTATTAGTAAAAAATATGTATTTTTGTGTAATATTGTAAATAAATATATTTTTCTAAAAGATTTTTGGATTTATTTAAAATTTGGAACAGTAAGAAATTCTGCTGCTGAAGATTTTTTTATTTTGTAAATATGTATGGATGGCAGAAGGGGGTTTTCCAAGAGAAAGAATTTGCTTTAAAAATATTTTTTGTGGTAAATATATGTATATATCCGACTAGCAAGCGATTTGTCATGCACTTGTGTTCACTAAAGAACATCACTACTTCTTTCACTTATAGTACGTGTAATTAAATAATAGTGTAATTGAGAATGAATGGAAAACCCCTTTGAGAAAGAGACTAAACGGGAAAGCTAGAAATGAATAGCAACAAAGAGAAAGGTTGCGGAATAGTGTAGCCGAAGTGCAGTGCGATTTCATCATAAAAAATGAAAGGAACTCGGGGTGATTTCTATCTAGCGAATTTTGCACCGTTTCTCTTTCCAATCTGCTTGCACGGGAGTCAGCTGAGCACGCTTTGTTTATTTTTCAGTTGTTTTTGTGAGCGTGGTCTGTGTTTGGTGTTTCTGTCTCATGTTGCATGAGGAGCTCTTTGGACAATGACCAACTCTCAGGTGAGATTTTCTTTCTATGCCTTATATGTTCGCAGTAATTTTATCCACGCTGGTTAAATATACACTTAATCAGCATACATACAAATACGACTTTATTAGCTTAAGACAAACACTCATCGCCTTGCTGATGCTCACTTGTTCTCTTCAAATTGCCCGCCAAATTTTTGCAACAATACAAGTTGTTACTACGTGTCTTTTATCGAAAGATAAAATTATCAATAAATAATTAATCTGGTATCAAAGAATAATTCCACAAATTGTTTATATATATGCACATATTTCACTTTTAATAAAACAAAAGTGACGTATCGCTAAATCTTTGATAAGAAGTAAAAACATTATAGTTGAAGTGTTTGACTGTGTTCAGATGTAATAAGGTCAAATTAGTGATCAATAGAATTAAAATTGCAGTATAACACCAACAATTAACTCGTACAGCAAAAGCAACATGTCTAACAAGGTGATACATTGTTTAGTTTCTGTTGGTGGTTAAGTAAACATTAGAATAAAGTTGTAGATAGTGTATAAATAGTGTAAACTCAACTAACTTAGTTAAATTATTAGTTAATATTATTTTATTATATTAATAATAATTACTGAACTAATAGAAAATTGTTTTTAATTGATAATAATAAGTGTAAAGTGAGCTGTGGCTAAAACAAAATCTGCCGCCAATAGCGAAATAAAAAATGATTGTTGCTATACAAATTTTACTTTTGTTTCAAATAACGGTTAATTAATTTCTTTCGAAATATTTGTAAGAGTAAACTGTCAATTATGATTAACCATTTTTGCCAAAAATTGACCAACTTTTGTTTTACACGCACACAGATACATACAGACAGATGAGAAACATGCCGATAAAAATAAAACTTATTATACCATAGACAATTTTTCGAGAGTAATTATTTATACATATATGGTTAATTTTTGTTTGACATTTTCGCGACCAAATTAATCTAACCATGTTAAAGAGATGGTTCTTATATAAAAATTTAAAATATTTCTCTTTAAATTTCTCGAACACTTTTTTCAATAACTTACAAGATTTACTGATTTTGGTTCAAAATTTCTTTTAATTTCGTTTAACATGCAACAATAAATATTTTGTTTTTTGATAATTCAATTTTTGAGGTTATACACGTTAGATTACACAAAACCGTGTGTTTTTTCGTAAGAACTGAAATACTTTCTGACTTCATAACTACAAACTATTTAACGTGGTTAATTGTAATTTCTGTTGTGGAAAAACTAGCAATAATTTGTATATGATGTTTGGTATTGTAATCAAAAAGAATTTTAAAATTAAGTGTGTTTATTTTGAATAAACATTTTTAGTGCCACTGATTTGATATGTTTTATAATTTATTTAAATAATAACAATAGAAGCAATTACTTATCCTAAACCGATAAATGTCTGATTTTAATTATTAATATCAATTATTTTTGGCTATTGTGAAAAATTAAATGAAACCAGTGACAATAAAAATGTTGATTTCATTTTAACTTTTTGTAAGTTGTGAAACAGTCTGTATACATATAGCGGTTGGTATTTTTTTAATATCATTTCCTGTTGGTAATATTTTTCGTTCCGGTAGCTATGGTTCCGGGGCGTAAGAAGTTCAAAGTTCCGGCACGTTTACGGAGAGCCGGCTAAAAGAGAGAAATGCTACGACAACATCAAGATCACGAAGAACGCACACGACTCGCAGTTCTGTGCGGTCAACCCCAAGTTCCTGGCCATCGTGACCGAGGTGGCTGGTGGAGGCGCATTCCTCGTCCTGCCCCTTGACCATGTAAGTCTAATTTATCTTCATTTTCCATAATTCGTACAAGAGACAAAAAAGTTTTGCTTCACATAAAAATTGTAAGATATTTTTTACTAGTTAAAAAATCGTTGTAAAAACAAAAGCAAGTAAATACAAATAAAACTGAATTTGGATCCTTGTTCCTGTCAGGATTATTGTGCTGATATCTAAATTTAACAAGTAAAATTAAAATCTATATTGTGCTAAATCAGAGCCTAAAAATTTAAATAATCAACAAATGGACTTTGCCGCCAGTGGCGTCGTTAGACTGATTTTTTGGAGGCATGCGTTTTTGTTTGGATTTTCGCTCCCTCTGTTTCTCAGTTACATTATTTTTATATATAAACATTTTCTTAAATAATGGCGTTAGTCATTAACAAAATATAACTGTGAGGTCTTTGAAAGTTGAAAATATGCGCCCCCCTGTTTTAAATCCTAACGACGCCCCTGCTTTTTGCATATCGAAATTTAACATATTTTTAACAGATTTTTAATAATTTGCTATAATACAATGTTAACAAATATGTAATTTCATTTAAAAATTATATAGCTCGCTTATTATAAATTATCAATAGAAAATGACAAATAAGATAAGAGGGACAGACATATAAACAGCTGCAGAAAATTTGTAAACAAATAAAAACATTTTGTTTTTTATTATCAACAGGGAAAACTTGGTATTTGTTATATTCTTATTATATATCATATATATTTGAACAAGTTCTCGTTTTCTTGCTTTGTGGTACCAAAGATCTCCACTGTGGCGCTGTCGCAGGCAAATTTTAATTTTTATAGAATTTATAATAATTCCTTTTCGCTTATTTTGTTTTAATAAGGAGATAATAATATGAAAAATATTCATTAAAGAATTTCTATTTTTGAAAAAACAATTTAAAAAGAAATGTGAAAAGAGACTATTCATTTTGATAAGTTAAATTAAAATTTTGTTCAACTGAATCAAGGCGATAAAGTTGGCACACCCAGCAACGGGTACAAATCCCCGAGTAATATTTTCATGATTAATTATATTATTACACGTACGAACCTTGAAATAATTATTCGCGTTCACTTTTGTAATACAATATGTCATTTTTTGTGCGAATGGTGTAATAGTTAAAAATAAAGCTGATTAATGAATTACAAATTACATTTGGAGTATGTGAACACACTTAATTTGTTTGCAAAACGTAAATAACAGTTTTAGATGAGATAATATAGCGTTTTATTATTCTGTTATGAATTAGTTACGCAATACAAGCCGTAAACTGTGAGACGAATAGCTAATGAATGAAATGATCTACATCTAGCAATACTGTTATGATATAAAACGCTCATTTGCAATTCTATTTCTTTGTATCACTCATTTTAATTCTTTGCTACATTCTATGAATGTCATATAGCCTAAAGTAATTTAAATATTTTTACATAATTCAGTTGCGAAAACTTAAAATTATACACTATGCATTGTTATTCGCTTAATAGTTGTAACACTAGTTTTTTAAATGCTTATGGTATACTTGAGTAAAAAAAACAAAGATGTTTGAAAAATCAAAATGAAAAGAGTATAATCGCGTTAACATGAACACTCGAATATGTGAACTACTTGGTAGTTCAAACAAGACATTTTCTAACATCGACTACCTTATAACATGAACAACCTAGCTATAGTTAATATGAACAGATATGCATTATTTCTGTACTTTCCTCTATTTACTAAATTCGTAGAAACAACGTAAAAGTTTATATTTTCATAAATATGTCTAAATTTAAATCAAGACACAAAAGATATCACATTTATGAAGTTTGACGAAAAATAAATTTAAAACCTCGAGTAATCTCAGCGAAATTATTGAAATTTGATCATCTCCATTTTATTTTCCCGTCTCGAAGTTTTGTTTGTAAAATCGTTCTCGTCTCATCCGAATCGTGCATATTCGGCGCGATTCGGTATGCTTCGTGGTAGTACAAATAAATTCTATTAGAGGGATGGAAAACAAACATGTTTCTGTTGTGATTGAGGGATAAAATGTACCACTAAAATTAATCATTTTATTAGAAAATCAGCCACTTTTGTATGATAAGAAGAATTCTTATTATAAAAACAAAATGAAACAGCAGACCGTGAATCGCTGAACATATGTTGCAAATTTCCCTTTGATCTACGCATGCGTACTGCGGATTGAACATTTTTTTTCAAATTCGAATATTTATATCAGACTCTAGCTGGCGTGGAGAGTGCACCACAGGAGCAATTTTTATGGGAGAAATAGAAAATAATTCATTGGAAATCGAATTTTCAAAACCACAATCATTTTATTCATTGCCTACAGACCCATATAAATATCAATTTAAGAACAAATAATTATTTTTTCAGACTGGGCGTTTGGACTTCAATGCTTACAGAGTGACAGGCCACCGAGGACCAGTTTTGGACATCAAATGGAACCCATTCAATGACAACATCATCGCTTCTTGTTCAGATGATTGCACAGTATGTTTATAAATATTTATTTGTAAATACAACTAATTAAAATAATTTTTAGATTAAATTATGGCACATACCAGATGGAGGATTATCCATGCATCTGACAGAGTGGTTGGTAGAATTACAAGGACATAAAAGAAGAGTTGCGTATATTGAATGGCACCCTACTGCAGAAAATATTTTATTCAGTGCTGGATTTGATCATTTGGTAAGAAAAAACATCACAGAAAAATGCCACCAAATTATCAAATAAAGTTTATTGAGTATTTTACAGTATTTTTTCTTAAAAACATAAACTTTTAAAGTTGGTCAAAATTATTTTTAATTGTTCTGCAATTTATTGACACATTTTGCTGTGATTCACCTTCTGTTTTTAGATAATTGTATGGCATATCGGAAGAGGGGAAGCCGTAAATGTCATCGATTCTCATCCAGATGTTATTTATAGTATTTCATTAAACAGAGATGGAAGCCTTTTGGCAACGACTTGTAAAGACAAAAAACTTAGAGTTTTAGAACCAAGGACCGGCATTGTTAAATCCGTAAGTATTATTTTGGTTCCATTTTAATAAATTCGGAAGCAACCTCTTATTACTTCATTATTTGAAAATATAAAATTGAAAGTTTAATTACAAAATAAATTATTCACAAGAAAAAGTGTTGTAATCGATTATATACCCAGAAAAACGAAAGCTAGAAAGTTTTTACATAAATATTTCATTAATTTGAAAACTATAAAATTACTCCATAAAATTTAATTTAAAAACCATTAATAATAATAGTTAATTTATTACACATTACAGGTACTTCAACTAACAGTCAGAGTGCATTATTATTGTAGCTTTACAAATACTATAGATGGCTTTATCATCTGATGTGGAGAGGGCACCATACAAGATTTGCTTATGTGGGAAATAAATTAATATATTTCATGATTTATTTTTTACATTTTATCTGGATTTGAAAAAAAAAGATATTTTGTGAATGATGCTTATGTCATTTATTTATAGAGAATTTATTTTCAGAAATGGTCAATTTTATTTCTAAAACAGTCAAGTTCTATATTGAAGAGATATTATTATAATTTATATTTGAATTATAATTGCTTTTTTATGGAAAAATTGAATAATACATCATTTTTTAGATTTAGAAAATTGTAAAAAGACATTAATAGTATCTAAAAAAAATAATCTGAACTAAAATTGGAAATCCCTATTGTAGGTTTCCATTTAAAAAATAAAAATTCATACTCGTTGCGTGTAAATCAGACCTTAATTTTTTTCTTTGTATGTCATCAAAAAGTATTTGTATTTAATATAATATAGTATATTATTATACAAGGGATTATGATATTCATTATTCATGAAGATGAAGTTTGCGTCACAAGTCCTAGGCGAGTGAAATAAATCACCTGAGTGAATAAAGAGCATAATCCCAAATATAATGCTATACTTATTCTACTCTTGCAAATTCGTAAATCATAAATATTTTAGAAAATTATAACATAAAATATACAATGACAAAGGATTAATTCGTCAGCTGTCAGATAGTCGTAGGAACGGCAAATTTAAAATAAACAGAAATAATTATTGATTTCTTGTTCTGTTGAGAGAAATGTGAATTATGAGTTCCTATTTCACTTTCATGAAATAGTGAAGGATATATTTATACAAAGTAGAATTTTTTATATAAAGCACTTTTTCCTATTCCTTTTAATAAAAAAGTTAAGGGAGTTTCGTGTTTGCTGATACACCCTGTATTTGAAGAATTAACAGTACTCATTAAGGCCTTCCTTTAATAATTCCATTCCTGTTTTATTTCTCAGGAAGGAGTGTGCCACGCAGGCTCGAAAGCCAGCAAAGTGATCTTCCTAGGATCAAGCGGTCGCCTTCTCACCACCGGGTTCTCCCGGCACTCTGACCGCCAGTACGCGGTATGGGACCAGCACGACTTGTCGCAACCCTTGGCGGTCGACACCATCGACAGCTCCTCCGGGGTCGTGTTCCCCTTCTACGACCACGACACCAACATAGTGTACCTTGCAGGCAAAGGTGACGGGAATATCAGATATTATGAAGTTGCGACCGAAGCGCCCTGGTTGCATTTTTTGAATCAGTTTCTGTCAGGAAATCCACAGGTGAGAATATAATTTAAACATGTGAATCGTAAAATTAAAATGGTGAAAATATGATTTATTACTTTTTGGTTTTATATTTTGTTGTAATTAGAGAAACTAATTTTTCAAAAGTTAATTACAAATTTCATTTTAATTAGATGTACTTGTTCAGATAATTTAGCTGCAAGATTAATTACATGTTCAGGACTAAAAAAATAATAAACATAAATTTCCAAAGTGTATTATTAATTTATTTTAATAATATAATTGTAGATATGTAGAATCGTACTAAAATTTGTATATGGAGTTTTTGATAAATAAGCACGTTTCAAGTTACTTAATCTAATTTTACCATTTTTAAAATGATGTATTTGAGAGGAAAAATATGTAAACAGTTAAAAATTTGTGCCGCAAATATTTTTGCTAAACTTCGGAATATAACATGAAACAAATATTTAACGAATGTGTTGTATGAAAATAAAATCACTTTTGAAGAATTTAATTTTAAACAAATTTAATTTGTATTTCAGGATTAAAATAACACATTTTTAAAATGTCATTATTTTTCAATCTTGAAAATACTAAACCTAAACTTTTTTTATAATATAATGTTGTTAGGTAAATAGTTTTTCTCCGAATTAAGATATACTGTAACTTTATATGTTTGAAAATTAACAAATACTAATGCCCGTATTCATAAAAGTTTCGTTATTCTTATAACGCTTCGTTAAATATTTTTTTCCAATAACACAATTCGTATTTAAAAAAAAAAATTAAAATTTTTGTTTGTCGACTGTTTTATAATTTGTCTAAAAATTTAACGAAGCGTTATACCTGCAACAAACGTTTTAATAATACAGGCATAACTATTTTATACTTTAGAGAATATAGTAAATTAGGGATCATTATAAATTTGATTCTTTAAATTTAATGGTCGAAAAAAAAGTTTTGTATGCATTTCGGGAATAAATTTCGTTAATCCCAAGACTGTAATTTTCACGTCTCCGTCCGATATGACTAGTATACAGAACTTACAATTTAGGAATGCCTACTTATATGTCAAAATTTTTAATTTAATTTTATTGAAAAAGTAAAACGTATCACACGCCCAGAAACTCTTGCGAGACCTCCCAATAAAAACTCGCTCTCGCTTCAATTTCTGCACTACTCATACAAATAAATATTTTAGTACGATTTTTATTGTTTAATTTAATTTCACTTCATCATCTGTACTAAAAAAAAAGAAAGTAATTGAACACCAGATGTCGAATGGTACTTCGTTTTTAATTCATCAAATCAGAGAAACTGAAGAAATCAAATCACTTTTACTTAATTTCTACTTTTCAATCACTGTCATTTAAGTTCTAGTTTAATGTGTGCCAAATCACTTTTTCAAATAATTTCCACATTTTCAATTTTCCATTTGTAGCGAGGGTTGGGCTTCATGCCAAAACGAGGCTGCAGCGTGACCCACTGCGAAATCAACCGGTTCTACAAGCTCCACGCGACCCGGGGCATGTGCGAGCCTATCAGCATGATAGTCCCGCGCAAATCCGACCAGTTCCACGACGACCTGTACCCAGACACGGCCGCCCCGATGCCCGCGTTGAGCGCGGACGAGTGGATAAGCGGGCGGAATGTCAGCCCCATGCTCATGTCTCTCAAAACCGGAGTCAACATCACCACGCACAAACCACGCATCTACAAGCCGCCGCCGCAAACCACGGTGTCCGAGAACAACAACAAGAAGAAGTTCGCCTTCCTCTCCTGTGAAACAATCCCGGATTACAGACCTCGGGATATGCTGCCCCCAACGGAGAAAAGTCAAAAGACGTCGACTAATCAAAGCACAAAGTTTCATCAGCTGCAGCAAATGTTCGGGCACAGTATTCAACCAGAACCTAATAATGAGGAAATACCGCTTTATAAACAGATTCAAGCCGCTAATGAAAATATCAATAACGAAAATGAGGTAAGAAATAAATATTTCATTAGATTTAAAATACCGGTTAATAGACGCGTATCATTTTGGTCTTTTCATGTTATTTAATGATAAAGGATGACAGTTCTTAAAAGCTAGGGTCCGGTACCATATTTTTAATTTTCTGAAAGAACAGAATGAAATAAGCAAAGTAGTGAAAACTCAACTGATAATATGTCGTTCTAAGCGAATTATTAATTTTGAAAATAAAAATTTCGGCCTCGATGTCATCTGTCTTCGAAAGTGATGAACAAATAGTTAGTTGTACAGAGTATTAGTTACTTTCATATTCGCTAAATTATGTTTATATACAAATTTGTATGTATATGAATGAAAAAAATATTATTAGGCATAAATAAAATTTATTTTTCGTAGCAAAAACAAAAACGTTTAGTAACATTTTGATACTCTGAGGCCGCATGCATGTCTCCCCTCCGCAAGTTCTAAGAAATCAAGCAAACAATAAAATTGCTAAAGACAGATGACATGACAGAACATCACAACAAAATTGAATCTCTTATAGATTGCGAATAAAAAACTATAAGAGATAGAGTTGGTCAAATTAGTAAACAATTTCTATATCAAGACACTATTTTAATAAACTATAATAAACAAAAATTCAACTAGTGGTTCAAAAAAATTTGATAAATGAAGTTATCACAATTTTTTCTATCAAATGACCTAATAAAAATATATACGAGTAGTGATAATAAAAAAATGGATCCCATTTTGTGTGAAACAGTGGTAGGATTTTTTTTGTTTTGTTAAAATTTAACGCAGTGTGAAATCTTGGGTTCAAATCCCAGTTTCACCATTCGTCAATAAATATACCGCAATGTCCAAGTGATTTATTTTTATTTTCGAGATAGTTGGAATGGAGGGAAACAATAAAGGTTTTTTTTTCAGTTGCGTAAAGCGTTTACGAGACAAACAGAAGAGATAAGGATGTTGAAGAAGCAGCTAGCAAACAGCGAACAACGCGTGAAAGAACTGGAGGAACAAATAAAAAGGTTACAGAATAAATAAGCACGTATTGACTTTAGCTTAAGCTTGATGCTTGCCAGCCAAACTTTTAGTTATTTCCTAAGCCTTTAATATTTAGGGGCCATTATTGTGATTCTGAAATTGCATTTAGAGTAGGACATTCCAGTTTTAGACTAAGTTAATAATTCCAAAGCACGATCCAATGATTTTAAGTGTTACCAAATTGCTGTATTTTTAAGTTGTTGACTTTACATTATGTACTTCTTATTTAGTTTTAGAATAAACATATCGTTATTATGTATTTGTATTCAGTTGTGTATATTTTTATTAATATTTGCACTATCTTCGGATATTTTGTTTGTAAGAAACGAATTATGAAAGATGGCAATATAAATTAATTTTAGGAGTATTTTTATAAATTTTAGAAGAGTAGCATTTATTAAGCTGTTGTCACAAATATTTTAAAATAAAATAAACACTGCCGTATGCCTTTTAAAATTCTAGTTTCTGAAGATAGTCAAAATATATCTTTCTTACGAAGTCACAACTTTGTTGTTATTTCTCGTAAGAAAAGTCTACTATATCAAAATAGTGTAATGCGCAAAAAAGCCTTTAAAGATTAAAATTATTTTCATTACGCATTGTTTAATCTGTGATAATTGGAAAATCAATTCACTGCTTTTGTTTGACGATTACCACTTTGTTACCGTTCTATATTTTTGAGAAGAATTTTGATAGCTTGAATGCTTGCACAATTGATGGAAAGGTGTATTGTCAATGTGAAAATTATTTTGTGATACGCTTCAGAAAATAATATATATGATACATTCATAAAGTTATGAAAGATATCATTATACAATTATTGAAAAATAATATTTTTCATAACTGTGATGTATATATTATTTTTTTTACTACTAGCACATATTTATAACAGTTATTGATGAAATTTTATCTCTACATAATATTGTTATTCCAAAAAACTTGAAACAAGAATATGAAATGTTAAAATAAGAAATGTGCAATCAAAATTTAATATTTTTGAAGTTCACATCGATTTAAATTTTAAAATATGATGAATTTTAATATTTTTTCTACGACCATTAATACAAAAAACTTGTAGGTTATCTAAGTGTCTTATTACGGAAGGCCGATCGCACAATTAGGGAATTTTTGATTTATCGAAATTATGTTAGCAGTATAAATAAGACAAATTTAAATATAATTAATTTAAAACATTACGACTAATGAAGAAATAAACAAGAAATGTTCTGCATAGTATTGTTTAATTGAGTTGTAATTAGTTTTAATTTATTAATTAGATATTGACAATTTGACAGTTATTTTTATGTTCTGTAGTTTGCACTATTTACTAGGGATATGTCATTTCTTTCAGTTTATTGAATGATCGTGGTGTGATCGAAATACACTCAAATAATGGTCGTAGAAAAAGCATAGTACATAAATTCGAGTTCTAAAGCAATTAGACATTTGAGGAATTATGTCTGCTTCAGTATTTCAATCTGACTTATTAATTAAAAACATTTTTAAAAGGATTTTAATAAATATATATAAACAGATATAACATTCACAGTTCATAAATAATTTATTTACTACTATTTAGGAAAATATTGGAGTAAAACAATTGATAATTATGTATAAAAAAACAATTTGTTAATAATATATATTTACAGGCTAGTAGTGAAAAAATATTTATTTATATTATCAAGTACCTATACTAAATTATAAAATATATATTTATACGTAATATGTCTTTCTTCAACATTTTTACTGTTCTTCGCTTGTATTTTAAATATTTTTAAAATGATATTACGACCAAACTAACAAAACTAAAGCAGTATTAATAACAATAAATGTCGGTACTTACTACTTGATGTCTTGACTTCGGTGACGGATTTGAGCAATACACTTTGTTTATGAAATGTAGCACACCATTTTACTGTATTTGTAAGTTAAGCTTGGTAATTAGCTGTTGTATGCATCGTACAAACTATAATGTGACACTTTACATCTTGTTTAATAAAGTTTTGCTACCAACCTTCTGTCTCTTCACTTGCACCTCTGAAACACAACTGATTTTTAATTCCTATCAATAATTAAATACAATTATTTATTAATTGACTATTTATTAGGTAATTATATACAAAATAAACACTGTAAGTTCACAGTAATCCGTGCACACTGTGCATGCGCGCGCCTTTTTCATAAATACATAAACAAACTTTTTTTTATTTCTTGTATTTATATTTTTACTTTTTATTTTTAACAAAATATGAAAAATGGTGAAAATATAATAATTAATTGTACCTTATAACTATTTATCGTACAAAAAATTTAAAGGATGAATAAAACAAATGAAAAAAGTGTGCGCGCCATTTTGTTGAATACATAACCCAACTTTCAATATTCTATCTTCTTGATTTTGTGTCGGATTAAAGCAAATTTACATTTTTACTTTCTATTTTTATCAAAATATAAAAAATGGTCAAAGTATAATAATTATTTGTACTTTACAACTATTAATCGTACAAAAAATTTAAAGTATAAATAAAACACACGAAAACGTTCTGCGCGCCATTTTGTTGAATATATAACCCAATTTTCAATATTCTATCTTCTTAATTTTGTGTCGGATTATAGCAAATTTATATATTTAATTTCTATTTTCAACAAAATGTAAGAAAATGGTCAAAGTAAAATAATGAATGGTACCTTAGAATTATTTATCGTACAAAAAACGGTCTTATGTGAAATAAAGTTAAGAGGGTGAATAAAAGGAATGAAAATGGTTTGATAGATACAGATGAGTTGCATCCATCACCAGTACAAGTGTAGACACAAGATCTGTACTCCAGTTTATCTCCAGGTTGCTTCACATAGTCGCAGTAGTTGCCCAAGTCCAACGGAGAGCAGAATCTTTTTGTTCCGATACCACCTACACAAAAACACATTTTAAAATACTCTGTATCTTGCAATTACATGTCAAGTATTTTTAATCGTAAATATATGAATAATTACAACTGAAAATGTAATTGAAATATAGTTATGTTTCCATTTATTTATAATTAATTATTTATCATCGAACTTTTGTGTCGTTACAAGTGAGTTAAGCGCATGCCTAGAAACGCCACCTAGGAACCCAGCGCACTGCTGCGTTCTCCAAGAATTTTTGTGACGTCATTATTTTAGAAAATTTAGTTTTTTGAGAAATTTGAGTGAAATATGTATAACATTAAATATCATTTTTGAAGACAATCTTACTAAAATAAATTAAAAAATTCTAAATACCCCATTAAGCTAAAGCTAAAAATACATAAAATAATTATGTTATTTTAACAAAGAACTCTTAAAAGTAGTTATTTATGTAATGAGTGTGTTAAGTATAGTCCAACTTTTATAAGAATGTAGTAGATGTCGCTTCGAAAGCAGCCATTTTAACAATCATTAAAAACGTATTTTAAATTTTGGTGGCATCTGTTATTCTTGTACTATTCAGGTGTTCCACAATTTAGGGCAAAAAAAATAAATACTGTACGACGCGCTGATTATAAAACAAAAATAATTTTTAAAAATTCATAAATAATTACTCCAGTGGTCCAAAAATGTATACTTCAAATAATCTACTCTTAACTTTACGAACTATTAAAAAATTAAGTTATTGTGGAACACCTGTCTTTTATTACTTTGTTAATGCGAAAATTAAATGTTATTAGATGAAATATTCATCATATTAAGTATGAAAGCAAATTAATTATCATTTTGTATTTCTGAAGAAAATGCTGTAAATGTTTCGATATTGTAAACTTGGCATATAAACTCCCAAGAGTGCGTACTTTATGCACGGCTGTAGGAAAAATATCTCTTCATGTTTTTTTCTCGAATTTCTGGATTATTTGATTAAAACACCAAAAAGAAACGCACCTGCCATTTTAATACAGAAAGTAGCTTCAAACACATGATCACAGCTAGCAGGTTGAATGCCTCCCATTTGAATCATGCCATCACCACAGTTAATAGTAGAATTTGAAGTGCATTGGTAACATAGTAGACCATTTGCTGTGTTATCCAAGCAGCAGTGAAATAAAACAAATGTTAGTGCGCAGAAAAAATGTAATGTTAACCACAACCAGAATATATACAGCTTCCAAAACCTGAAACTTTAAAGATTACCATTTCAATGATTGTAGTTACGAGAAAAAATAATTAAATGAGTGAATGAACTACATGCACAAAAAGTTTTAATTTTTTTCTTAATTTTGATAAGAAAATACTTGCATTTTAATATTGTTTATCACATTAAATAATTCAAAAAAATATAAAATAGCGCGCACACACAGAAACGCGCATGCGCACAACAATGGAGGTTTGTAACGTATGTCGTAGTTTAGGACAATTAACGACGAACAAACATATTTCTGACGTCACGACATACAAAATATTGAATAAATTCTAAGGCCCGTATTACGAGCTCACTTTTATAATAAAATCGCAATTTTAACGCTCACTTTTACATCAAAATATTATGTAAAATTGAAAATTAAAATCACGATATTATTATAAAAGTGAGCTAGTTCGCTTTCATAATAAAATCGCGATTTTAACGTTCGTTTTTACAAAAGATTTTGATGTAAAAGTGGGCGTTAAAATCGCGATTTTATTATAAAAGTGAACTCGTAATACGGGCCAATGTATTTTTAAAACAAAAACTAGTTTGGGCCCAAACACCGTATTGGCCATGGTCCAAAAAAGAGCGGGAACTTTAAATAGACGTCATGAACAGGGATAGTGATAAATTTAATAAGGAAAATATGTATTGGAAATAGTATTTGTTTTTTATAATATAACTATTTTAAAGCATCATACTATTGCTAATACATATTTTCCCTTATTAAATTTATCGCTATCACTGTTCATGACGTCTATTTAAAGTTCCCGCTCCTTTCTGGACCATGGCCACTGAGATAATTAGGCCCAAACGACAGCAACGCGCTCGTGTCCTATAAAAAAAAGTACATGCATGTAGTTCATTTTGGAGTACAAATCCACATTAGTAATCAGACATATAAATTTACAATGTTAATAATACAAAGCACCATGAGACCAAATTCCCTGTAACAAATTGAAGTACCTTCGAATCTACCAACGTGTTTAATGCAATACTGAGCTCCGTAGACAGCACCGCAATCATCTGGTTCCATATCTGTATCTTCTAGGAACTCGTTGCACTGAAATGGGTGCGCAGATTCTGTACCACTACACTGGTAGCAATGAATGCTTGACACTATCAAAAAATAACACATAAAAATAGTATGTCAACTTTTAAAATCTATTAAAAGTTTGTAAAGAAGTATTACGAAGTTTAGTGAATAGAATGTACACAAATACTTTCTTTTAAACTTCTTTTCAGAAAATAATTCTGCATGTATAAACATCTTAAGCGTCTTTTTTGCTCGACTTCCATTTCATAATTAAAATTTACTTAGTAAACGGAAGCAAAAATTTCATAGCCTTGGGAAATGTAATCCGATTTAAATCTATTGTTTGATGAGTCCCTCTAACGATATCGCCATGGAAACAAGAATAAATATAACGCGGTATCAAGAGGAAAATAAAGACGATATTAATTTGCAATCGACCCTCATATTACTAATATTTGAACTAGAATAGCGAAACTGTACCAGTAATAATATTTGAACTCATGACGGTCGATGGTCATAAAACATCATCGATGAAATATTAGTAGAACAACGAATATATCATCGATGACTTTTTTTTACATGACACACCAATAAATGATAAATGATAAATGACTGATATACGGCTCTATCATGTAACACATCGCTTATATTAAGCGACGTAGTTAAACGTTTTTAAAGACATTGGTATTAAAATCTTATCATTGTACCAAATATTTTAGCGATCATAGCTAATAATACTCGCTAACTTGTTAATATTTAAAGACAAGGTACGAACTGTCTCTAAAATATTAGACATTTTTTAAATGTCAAAATGGCAAACACAAAATTAAGCAATTTTCTTTTCTTGTCTTAATTTTGAATCTAATATTGCATAGTTTCAGTAAAATCTTATACAAATTTTCGGTCTTTATGTTCCGTATTATTCATAAATAAATATTTAACTATTCGATTTTAAATCTTTATAATACAAACAAAACTTATAGCGAGATGCATGGACAAGATACAGATGTTTCATCACTTCAATTTCCATTCGTTTTGCATATTCGAACTCCTCCCAAATCGATTATCTTTTGCAAAATTTTATTAAAATGTTTATCACTATTCCTTATTCCATTACACAAAATTAATTTAATCGCTCAAAAACTTGCAAAGAAATAGATAACTGTATTCACTTATGTGCTATCTATTTCACACAAAATATATTTTGACAGTTGTCATTTTTGTCAATCGTACTTAATTATATTACAAAAAATCGAATGTTTTGTGGAAAAATTAAAAGCCAACTAAATTATTATTTTTAGTAAACTTCTGGGAATCAAAGAATAGATGGCAGGGTAAAACGAACCAAATGTCATCAACTTAAGTTACTGTACATTGTTTTTACCATCGATTTGACAAGAGAAACGTCAAAAAAATGTCATATATACAAATTTACAATGTTGTCAAACATATTTTTTCCTAAATTGTTCCTACCGTCACTCTTATTTGTTATCGACATCGATAAAATTTAAAGCATAGCTATTGTCTTAGCGACATTTGTTATATATTGAGTAATTTAACATTGATCGCTTAAAACAGAGTCGATAGTTAAAAATAAGCTACGTCGCTTAATATAAGCGATGAGTTACATGATAGAGCCGATAAAATATTACATTTGACAGTGTATGACAGTATATATTCTACTGCCTTTAACATCGACTTTTAAAATAACTTCCATTTCCGACGATGAAATGAAATCAATCTTGGAAGCGTGTTTTATTTTAAATGTGACAAATATCCGAAAGATTCATTTTTTTAGTAAAAAAAGTATAAAAATAATTTAAATTGACAACAAATTATATATAAATACTATTAGTACTAGTAATTTTGAAATTATAGCTAAATAAACATATAAAAAAAATTATTTTCATTTGATTACAACAATAATTTCCCTGAACAAAAAATACAGTGCACAATATCGTGCATATTCGGCGCGATTCGGTATACTTCGTGATAGTACAAATAAATACTGCTAGAGGGATGGAAAAATATGTTTATCTACAACTATTGAAATATGGGTACATTATACGTGTGATACTACATATAATATACTACTCATATTACACAAGTGTAATATGAAATGTCATGATACACGCTATAATTTTCTGTAATAAATGGGGCATATAATTTAACACATAATATTTTATTTAACAGTTAATTTATTAATAACACATTTTTTATTATAAATATCAATATATATGCTTATAAAAGTATAATAAATACAATTTGAAAAGTTATTTTGACATTTAAGGCTACTGTGGCGCCATCTGTTGAGCTATATATGAACTACTCACAACTAACTGAATATTTAACAAATAATATCAGATTTTTTATATGCCTGATAGTTGTAGATAAAGTATAGTATTTGACTCGCATAATATGGCTACATTACACGCGGATGATTAAAAATACTCGCTACCGCTCGTATTTTTAATTACATCCTCGTGTAATATAGCCTACATATTATGCTTGTTAAATAATATACTATTCTTAAAGTCACTACATCCTATAAAGTACTGCAATACATACAGAGAGAGAAATACATTTTGGAATCAAAATGGCGGATGACAGTTATTATCAGTGGCGTCGTTAGACTGTTTTGCGGTGGCGTAAGACTCTCCTATTTGGATTTCCGTCCCCTTTGTTTTATAGGTATATTATTTTTATACATAAAATTTTTCTTCAATTGTTCTGCTATACCAACAGTAATTTCGTTAGTCATTAATAAAATATAAGGTGTTTGGAAGCTGAGAATGTGCGTCTTTCTGTTTTATAATTCTAACGACGCCGCTGGTTATTATTTTTTGAATCTTGATAGTTGGTTGACATTTGACGTTTGTGTGTTCCTTTTTGGCAGATCACTATATTACTCATTAAATTATATTCGTTTTTGTACTATAATATAAATTATCCAATTTTGTTTTAGTATGATACTTTGAAACGATATTATATAACATAAAATGCAAATTAAAAATAATTATATCATATAGAGCACCAAATTAGACAATGTAGGTTCGATTTAAACAAAAAAACAGGTTCACTTAATTTTTTGTGTTTACGGTTTGAGGAAGAAAATGGACGATATAAAATAAATTCGTTCAGTAGAAAATCGGTCAATTTTGTATGATAAGAGGGTTGATTTTGAAAATAAAATGAAATAGCAAACCATGAATCGTTGAACATGTAATCAGTCATATGTTTGTAAAACAAAGTTCTCTATTTTCTGTACTAAATTAATCCAAGCTAATCTATGTACTATGTTCTGTGTCAGTTATAAATCTAGAGTCAACTTTTTTTGTTGTTCTTTTTCGTTTGTGAGAAATTTTGTTAGTTTGTATTTGAAAATAAATTTGTTAGGCAAACATAACCTTTCCACTTGGCGCGAAAAACAGTTGGTAACAAGGTGAGTTTGAGTTTGAACATAATCGAATGAGGAATTCGCCGATGTCGATTCATCTGCGCCACTTCTCAATTAGCGAGTGTTTGACGGGCGCACAAAGGTAGCTGCCACCTTTCCGCTGTAATTACATTCTGTTGACAGACCCCTCCGTCCCTGCCTGTGCGCCGCCCATGTGCTCCACTCCGCTCTCTCAACACTAACCGAGTTATGGCCAGTGGCGTACCGCCGCAATTAATTACAGGGCGCACCAGCGGAAAACTCGTTTACAAACAAATAGTTTCAGAATTAAACTCAAATTGCGTTAACAGCAGTTTGCTTAAAGATACTGTTTACTTTTGTTTATTAAATAAAACAGTAGAACGTCAAAAGGTTAAAAACTAGTTTACAGATTTTTAATACTGTTCGGGAACTATGAGATGATTAAATTAACAAATAATTTTTAATACACCAAATAAGGTAGTTCTCAAAATATAGGACCCAACTTTTCTATTTTAAATGTCAACATATATTTTTACTTCTTGTACAAATAAAGGAAGTATTGTAATCGCAAAAAAAATCGGTTTACAGATATCAACGGAAATATCCATTTTGACTAGTACGTATGTATCTCGCATAACTCAAAAATGATTAGCCGTAGAATGTTGAAAATTTGTACAAAGCACTGCTATAAAATCTAGTTATGCTTTTTTATTGCAATCGGCAGTGCCAAAAAGACATTTTGCTCGAATGGTTTTTTGAATTTTTTGCATAACTCAAAACGATTAGCGGTTGTGTCCTATATTTTGAGAATCAATGGACATTTTTTTAATAGCTTTTTGATTAAAAATCTCTGCATACCTATAATTCTCGAGATAGCACTTACCACTTAAAATGAACACAGTGTATATATGGAATTCTCACAGAAAAAGAAATGTAATATAGCACGACATTTTTACTCGTGAATTTGAATTTTAAATTGAGCTAATGATATGAAGTTATTTGAATAAAAATACAGCTTATTTTTACTTGAATTCGCATTTTAAATGTACAAAAAATGATGAACGATTAGATACTTAAAAGTTCGTAAAATATAATCATTTCAACTTGAAATTGAAGAGTATAACAGCCCTCTTCGAATTGTGAAAGTATAATTATCTGTGCGGATATTCTAAAAATAAAAATAAAACCGGCGACAAATGCTATTTGTGAAGCGAGCAGTGAAGAGCATTAACAACCCCATTCTTTGTTATTGGTGGCTGAGCCACTTGAAAAAAATGCACATCGCGTGGATATTGTGCTGCTGTAAGCATCGCTGCCCCTGAAACCAGCCGACGAGAATTCTGATAAATTTTTCCACGAATTTTCACACGGAGTTATTTACTGTAATCCTTCTTTGTTAGTATTACATTCACCGCGAATAAAACTGTTTTTTACCTTTGCTTTTGGTCAAAATTCTCCATTGTGAATGTGAATTTGTGACTAATACAATACATGTAAAATATATAATTTTTGGTATTTTAAGAGTAATATTTAAATATTATAAACTGATTAGATTTTGACTACAATTGGCCAAACGAAAATAGTATTTTACTTGAAGCTTTATACTGTTTTTTCCTTTTAAAAAATCAATCCAAATTTCAGTTTTTCGCAAATTTCATTATTATTTAATTAACGTTATCACCCAGATTCATAAAATGGATTAGCCACTAACCCGGATTAGTTATACCCCTTGTTAACATCCTGAAATGTCGAGCCAACTCCAGTCCAAATTCATAAAAAGAATCAACTATATTATTTAGTTTCAAATTTAGCTCCACTAGATTGGTGGAATTAACAATATTTGTAAATGATTATCAGTATTTCTAAACGGTACAGAGGAAGATTTGTGCTGATATTTAACAACCTACAAACGCTACAAGTAAAATACTTTGATTATGCATGCGCAAAGCGTTCATTGAAGTATGGTCACAGTATAAGAATTCTTAACCAGTAGCGACACTCTCTGTCGGTACCTTTGATCTTCGTGTCGCATCGAACGATAACCTTGAAGTCGACCGGCCATTTTGGCAGTTGCGCAAATGGCGGTAATTTAAAAATATATTTAGTTATAAGTGGATAAAGTAGGTATTATTTTGTGTATAATAAATACAAATATATTAGGAGTAATAAAAATTACATTTTTATAAGATATTTTTATTTATAACAAAATCACACGTTTTGTAATATATTTTTTTTTCCTTTTTCCGATTTAAATTTTCTATTAATAAATATCAAAGCATAAAATAATCGCATGCGACAAAACAATTTAATTAAATATTTATGCGGAAAGTCAGGACATGCATGTATTAACTGAAGTTTGTGCAATTTTTTATGGCACACATGAGTTTTCCTCTTTTTTTGTCACTCATTTCGTGAATGACACAATAAACAAAAGAAATAAACAAAAAAGAATTATAAAGTAACGAATTTTAAACCAAAACACTTTTGACAATAACGTAATGAATGCAAAATGTTTTATCAGCTGAGAAGAGCGGCCATCTTCCCAGTAGCGCAGCTAGACACGCCTACTGGAAATTTGGGATCACAAAATATTCGAAGTGTCGCTACTGTGTAGGTATTCTTATACTGTGGTATGGTTATAATCATTTTTTTTTAGATCTATTTTTCTTAAATTCGTATTACATAGAACATAAACGTTAAAGTGAATCTTTTTTATTTTATAATGTAGTAAATCAAATCAAATCAAATCATTTTAAAGATTAACTGTAACGTTTCTATTCCATGTAACACGAATTTACGAAAAAAAATATTATAATTACACTTCAAATAAATGCTTGCGCATGCGTGCAATCAAAGTATTTTACTTCTAGAATTGGGACTGAGTTCGTTTGACATTTCAGGATGTTAACAAGGGGTATAACCACGCTATAACTAATCTGGATTAGTGGCTAATCTTTTTATGAATCTGTCAGATTTTTTATTTTCTACCAGTCTGCATAATTACGTTTTACATATCTTCTGAAACAGTAGATCATTTCTTTATTAAGTTGTTCATTGTTGTAATCAAATGAAAATAGTATTTATTTAGCACACCCAGAAATGAGTTATCAGACTGTAACTGGCACTACAACGGTAACTTTTAAGTAAAAAAATGATAGATTTTTTTTTATTTAAGTTCATTGCTTTAATAAAATGAAAATATAATTTTGGCCATACCCAGAAATGGGTATTAAATCCTGATAATATGACAAATAAATTGAATTTAGTTGGAAATGATTTGTGATAAACTAAACTAATTAATAACGAAATTGTCGCATTGAATGCAATTAATGAATCAATTAAACGCTTTTTCGATTTTTGCGAATGTACAAGTGAATATACTTTTCGAAATAATTGATTTGATTACTGTTATTAGAGATAAAATTGTATACTTTCCTTTAAATAAAAAAAAAAAACTTTAATAATTATTACCGTAAAAGATGTTTTTATAAATAACGAGCAAAATGTAGATATTATATTTATTTATGAGAACATACAATATTTTTTGTAATAGTCTATCTCTATATTAAACTGTCACCTCCATACATTTAATGTGCACATGTAAAAGGCATTTATACTCGTTAAAATTCAAAATATGTCATCGAGTATGTCATTTATGTAAATTGAAACATTCGTTTCAAAAATATGCATATGCCCAAAATTCTCCAGGTATACACATAAAATTAAAATTCGCGTAACTACAGCTAAAAATGTATTAATATCCGCAACCAGTAATTCTTAGAAGCAGCGTGTATAGTTTGATCAATATTTTAGTAATGTAAGTCAATGACCAAATATTGTAAATATTATTTGATACAAGAAGTGTTATCTGTTTATATTTTAACTTCGCTCTTTGCCCTGACCTGATTTTGTAACACTTTAGTTTTTATAAAAGTTTAAAAACAAAGGAATAATTCAGGACCATAAAAAAATTGATGTTATTTTACGAGCATTTACAGTTGTGTTAAAAAACTTTTTAACATGCCAATTTATTTTGAAGCTATTCTAGATTTTTATTTGAAATATTTGAGTGTAGTAAAAATTTTAATGTTGCAATAATATAATTAGGATGCACTTTCGACCTAATTCTAAGTACTTAGTAAGTCAATGCATTATCGGGTTCAATTATTCACTATACATAGTTGTGGCCGTCTCTAATTCGACAGGTAACGGACGCCACTGAGTACAGTATATTTAATGAGTAAAGAACTACAGACAGTTTGTGGTAGAATTTCGAATCGAGTTTTGCATTTCATGAACACTTTACGAGATTAAAACCTGGCCTTTTCGATTCATTTGCATTGCTTTGATCTAACTTGTTCAAAATGACATTTTTGCAATTCAAATTATCTTAGTACAATAACATAGCTACGTTACATTAAAACATCAACAATTCTAATAACAAAATAAATGTAGCAAATATTATGCAACTTATAAAAACAATAAACTAAATTTTATGAATAATGAACGAAAACAAATTTCTAGTACAGTAGTCAACAAAACTTTTAAAAGGTTAGAAAGAAATGTAAACAACATCAACAACCTGTTACTGTGGAAACTCACCAATATCCACGGAAAACAACAGCACAACAATGCTAAACAACACTTTCTTCAAACTGATATCCATTGTTTATAATTAAAAGACTTTTAACTAAACAAACTTTAATATTTTGACGGATGAGTCACCGAGTCATCGCAACCACACCTACAAACTACAGGTAAAGTAATGAACGAGCGAACACGCGAAGATTGGAAATCTGGTTATGAAAGACGACGTTGACGCATTCGCGCCTGAAATCCGACTGCGCGAAACAGAGGAAGTATGTGGGTTGTCTATCAACACGGCGCTGGTTGCTATGGAGACCGTAGCCACAACAAATGGAGATTAATCTTGATTTCAACAATCAAAGTGATTTCCGCAATGATTAAAGACAAATGAAATTCAGTAATTGTTACATTTTTCATTTATTGTTATTTGATACAAATATGAGCAACGTACTAGCAAAATCACAGTAAATAATTCATAATTTCCATCAATCTATGAAAAAATAAAAACCAATTAGCATATTGTTACAGTGCTAATAAAATGTTAAAAAGTAAAATTATCAACTACATGTACCACGAAGAACATCACATTTGAAAAGATAATATCTGTACTCTAAGTTTGAATATGGTGGGTGTTAAGTATCAAAAATGAAAAAACGTTGCAATTTTAATTGTCGAAAATGTTATTGCAATATAAATAATCGGCACTTTCTGTTCATTTTTGAGGTAGAAACAATTTTTGTAAACACCAAGAAATATTCAAAAATACTGATATGTTAGGACACACAAAATATTAATTTTTCAGTCAGTAGTGCTAAAATCAGCAAAAATTGATGTCTTGGAAAATTGTCATGATTTTCTTAACATCCAGACAGGATTCAAAATTGGTTCAATTTATTTCAAATCAATCCAGCAGTTAGGCACACATCAAAGAAACGTAAAACAAAATGCATTTCATAATACTACAAATCCTAAATAATTCATGAAATTTTTCAGTTTTTTCACAAATAAAAGGGTTAATTTTTGCAGTGTAATTTTATCATGTTTCACGCATATACCTATTAGTACTAATAGGTATATGGTTTCACGTTTCTAGATTCTTTGGTGTGTGGCCTGCTAGGTCTAATATAAGTGACACAGAACATAACATAATTTAGCATAGAAAATTGAAGCATCCATTTATAAAAAACACAGAGCACAGAACACATATCTGCTCAGTTTAGGAATTAACCAATGTTCATTATCGTTGTCTATGTTTTTATATTCGTGTATATTCGACGCGATTCGATATAGCTCGTGATAGTACAAATAAATTCTACTAGAGGGTTGGGGAAAAAGCGTATGTTTATTGCACGCGTCTTGTTTAAATGTCAATCAGTTTAGTAGAAAACCAGCCAATATGTAATCAAAACAAAATTCTATTTTCTGTGCTAAACTATAGCTATTTTTTTGGCGACACACCGGTTTGATGTTGGTTCGTAGTCTTTTGAAACGTCATTTTCTCATATATATTATCATAAGTGGTTAATTTTTACTGTAATTTTTTGTTATGAGAGCTGATTTGCGAAGCAATTTATCGAGTAGCATTGACAAAAAAATCACGAGCTGTCAAGCGAATGATTTTTGATCAATGTCATGAGATAATTTAGCAACAGGCTCAAGTAAAACAATCGGAAAATTTGTCAGGATAAAAAATTTAACCACGAATGGTATTCGGATGACTATTTCCAAAATAAAAATAAATGACCAAAAACCAACTTTGTCAGATATAAATAATACGTTTCTAGGTACTCTTAAAATGTCAAAAATGTTTTACTTAACAAAACTCACTAGTAAAATATAGCATCTTATTGGCTTAAAGAATTCGAAATTTTCTTTGTAACTGAGTTTTGTCGAAATAAATCTTGGTAACTAGGTAGATTCTTAAATTTGGATTGGTTTATAAATTTATGAATAAAATAGTCCATAAATTTATTGAAAAAAAATACGAATAGTTGTTGTCTAGTACCAGACTAACAAGTGATAAAAATGACATTTAATTTTTAAACTCATTTTTGACCCGAGTTGTTGTTTCATAGAAATAATGAGTAAATTTTACCAATTAAATTCATAGCTCGAATAATTTTCGCTTGATTATTTTACGAACGACAACAGTTGAAATATGACGTCACACTCAACTCTTTGTTTTTCTACTCTTCAAAATAAAAACAAAAATTTTAATGTTCTTTTCACGAAGAAATAGTTAATAATCGTATAAAATTGTTTTCTACAATATAATCTCTTTAAAAATCCAGTAAATATTTGAATATTGCCATTTGAAACCGTTGTGAAACTACATTTTGGCGAGACATAAAACGATGATGTCAGATATAAAAACGGTTTGAAAACCAGGTTGAAAATGGTGCGTCACCAAAAAACAGTTTGTTTCGTGTCAGTTATAAATCCAGCTTTAAAGTTAAATATATCTTGGGGTTAATTTTGATGCGGGTTGATTTGTATTTTGTGTTTAAATTGGACGAATTTTTATCGAAATCCTGTGATAAAGTCCTATATACACATCTATATATTATACCCTTTAGAAATAATAAAAAATTCTGAATAACCAACAAATAATAATCAACAATCTTTATAGTAAACAATAGAGTTATAATATTTTGGATTTAATCTTTTTTCTCTTTTTTATACCATCGATTTTCCGTGCGTCCAGCGTGGGCGTGGCGAGTCTCCTGAGCGTGCCCTTGTTCCGCTTGGTCTTGACCGACACGAAGTTGCTCTTGTACTTGGCGCTCTTGCTCGTGGACGGCCTGTTCTCGCTCTTCGACATGATCTTGGGCGAGAAGCTCGAGTCCCAAGCTACAACAAGGTCATCGTCATCATCGTGCGTTTCCTGGCTGTTGCAGTCCGTACTCGTGAACTTGGCGATCAGCTTCTTGTTGAGGTTGTGCTTGATGAAGCAGATCTCGCGCAGCTTCAGTCTGTCCGTGCTGCTCTCCACGGCCGTGCTCGGCTTTTTCTGCTCTTTCACCAACAGTTCCGAGTCTTGTTTGAACTTCGTCATGGACGTCTTGGACGTTTGCACGCTTCGGTTGCTGATTTGCTTGGGCGTTTCGGGCGGTTTCTTGTGCTTGGACGCGTCGCGCTTGCGGCCGCGCAGAGACAGACCTTTGGATTTAGAAGCAGAACGGTTAAAGGCTCGCGAGACCGAGGCGGACGCTGAATACGAACTGCTGGATTGGGCGTTTTGCATGTTTTCTTTCCTCTCGATTGGAATGTTGGCACTTTTGTTCGGGGGCTTTTTCGGCGTGGTTTTCCCCGCACTTGCGCGAGTTTTCGACCCCAGGTTTTTCATTGATTTGCACCGGATCGGTTTAGAGTTCTGTGAAAAAAACGCTCTCCTATTTAAGCCAATTCTACATTTCCACAAATGCAGCACGTACAAGCTCACTTGATCTAATTAAAACGTTTCATTCGCATTCGAATCTAAAATAAAACTCAAATTTTAATATATTTAAAAGCGATCAAGTAAGCTTATAAAATAACGGAGATGTGCTAGAAAAAAATATAAAAAAATTAATATATACCTACTAATTTTGTACAAAATAATAACACGAGCACAATAAAAATTCGCTGAAAATAAAACTTCTATCACATATTTTGAATCGGGTTTCTCTAAACCCTACACTGTTCGGAAAATTAAAGAAGACCATTACTATTTATACTATACTATATACTATATATGAAGTACGCATTAAATTTGATCATTGAACGATTTACAAACGGCGCGCATTTAGAGTGAAATGCGCATGTCGTTTCCAGGGCCGGATCCATTTTGGAAGCTAAAATTTAAATATCTCCTCTAGCAAATAAATAGAGTATGGTACATTTTAAGACTCATAAGTTATATTTACAGAATATATACATGAAAAATAAAAAAGCACATAATATATTCCAACTGATATCTAGCCCTGGTCACCTCTAGAATCTAACAAAAAAATTGAAACATGTCTTTTTCTACGGCCACATTAAAATCATATTTTAACAATTGTTAATTAGTAATGGGAAAGTTTAGCGTAATTGAAATTAAATGTGAAATAATTTTAACTTAAAATGTAATTGAAAGTTAAAATTATGTTCCCATTTACTTATAATTATTATCATGGAACTTTTGTGACGTCACAAATGAGTTATGCGCATGCCTGGAAGAGATGGTGAAACCTGACTTTTTGAACGTACGTCGTAGATTGAAGCTAAAGTCCTTGTTGCCATGGAAACTCAGCGCGTGCTGGTTGAGGTAGACTATGAAGTTCTGTGACGACATTATTTTAGAAAATTTCATTTTAAGAATCTAGGCATCTTTTGAGTGAAATATAAGGCGAATTCTGGCGAAGAACCCGAACTTGTATTCGTGGAAAACATATTTTATAGAAGTAGTGCAATAGTTGTGAATAATATTGAATAAAAGTGAAAATTTTCAACTGTTAGTTTGACGTTTCACTGTTTCCGTTTTGGAAACAACTATGGAATAATGCATTCTGGCGTTATGGAAACATACTTCTGGGCGAATTAGTGTCGTCATTTTTTGGAAACAAATCCGTGGATTTGTGTTACTCGCCAGAATTCACCTGTATTAGGTTTGTTTCAGCTAACCTTCAAATCAGTTTGGAATTGTACGACGCATGCGCAGTTTGAAAAAAGCGTTCCAATTATCAAAGCCAAACTATGACCGTTAATCGGTTGTTCCTACTGATTTCTGACCCGACTCAGTTCTCTGACGGTCAAAACAGTCACAGGATCGAACCATGTACTATTTGCCAGAACTTCTGACAATTTAATTTAATTAACCTGAAAATTGTATTTATGGTTAAAAATTAGGTAAAGGGTCAGTGAGTTTTTTTATTTATATGCCATATTTATTGACAATGACATTGGCGGTTCATAATTAGTCAGCAATCCGTTTAAACAAAAACATTGTCCGGAACTATCCATAGTCCGCGCATGCACAAACCATCGTACATGAACTAATCACAAACCGTCAGGAATATCTAGTTCGAACAGACCTATAGAATATCATACTTGAAGACAATCTTAATAAAAACAAACACACACTAAACTTTCCCATTGGCCATCTTTGATTTGCCGAACAGTACTAGATGTGTTAATTACAAAGGTCTAAAATACTTGAATATATTTATTAAACCTTGCCATACAATAGAATAACATTTGATACAATGTTAACAACACAATACTTGATTGCACATTTTTATCACAGACAGCATATAAGGTGTTGTGGCAAGGTGTGTGTATCAGTCTATATGTTAGCAGATGATGCAATGGTGTATGTCATCAGTGCCTATGCCTACCTGGTTGTTCTGCGGCGGCGGCTTGTTGAAGCGGGACGGACGGCCGAAGCCGATCTCGTGCATGCAGTTGACGCGCAGCCACTCGCGCAGGCCGCTCAGCGTGTGGAACTCCGAGTTGGGGATGCGGGAGTTCGGGTTGCTGCCCGTCAGGTCCAGGATCGATGCGCCGAATGCCCGGCCCACCTGCACAACGGACAATGCAAATCAACAAGTCACAGCAATCGCAATGGGGTCATGCAAAAAAAATAAGTGAACCTTTTTATTGTTTAAATCGAACCTACAAAGTCTAATTTATCGCTCTGTATGATTCAATTTATTTTTATTTCCATTTTATGTTACATAAAATCGATTTAAATAATCATACTTTTAAAAAGTTGCAAAAAGTCAGCCATGTTGTGACGTGTGTAGGATCTTTTGGAAGACATATTTGTTTTTTAATAAGTTAGAAAAGAAAAAATATGTAAATTAAAATTTCAGATCAAATGTTTTTATATATATGAAAAATATATATTAAATGTAATAATGTAACACAATTTTATTTCTAGAAATATAATTTTTATTTGAGGTGAAGTTATCCACTCATGGAAGGGGCATGGTGGCTTGTTTGAAAGTTGGTAAAGTGGACAGTGCGTGATTGAAAGCATTGTAAGGCTTTTGTGTGCCACTATATTAGCACAAGATTATTCAATTTGTCAGTTTGGAAGTTAAAACATTATATTTGACGTTTGAAACGAAGTGAAGTTAGGCGAGAACCCTGATACGTCACTAGACAAGAGGGAAAGTGGGGTAATTCAGCCGCGTTTTCACGCACATCGTTTTTAATTGTAGTTTTTTCATTATTAAAGATTAATTTGGGGAAAAATAAAAAATACGGGTCTAATATTTTTCATTATTCTATCGACTAAAGCTAAAAACAAAAAACCGTGCAAGACCTCATTAGGGCTATGCGATCACGGAAATTTGTGATCGATCATTGATCATTATTTGAAGCGTATACATTTTATCCTCTACACATGTTATGCAGAGTAGCCCAATGAAAATTGTCAGCGCAATTTTTGGCCACTTAACATCAATTTTGAAAAACACGCTCGAAAACGTCAATTTTAGTATAAAAGGGGACACCCGATTGGATTAGTACCAATGGCATAACTTCAACCCTAAAATGGGGATGGATTGCACCTCAAAAATTTTAAATGGAAAAGGATATCAAACATGACACAGTTTGAAAGGCCTTTCAATTCTCTTTTCAACAGTTTTTTTATTTTTCAAATCCGATCATTAGTTCCAGAGAAAAATCGTTCAAAACAAATTTTATCAGGTGTTCAAAATTGCAATAAAGTAGGCTTAAACAAATGACAAACTAAATAAATAATTCTTTCGACAAGTTATTTGTAATAAACAAGTAATTTGTAAGTTAGATTAATGTTTGTGGGATTATTTGAAGTCTAAAGTTTATGCCACTCTACCCGAATCTTTAGAAGATTTACGACAACGTATCGTAACTCCAAAATTTTGAGCAAAATCTTTATTATTGTATGGAAGTTGGTGGTAGTCATTTTGAACACCTAATAATAATACTTGAGTTTCATTTGTATATAAAATATATACGCCTCTTATTTTTGATTGACTATCCCAAAAATACTTATTTTGGTGCCCATAAATTTTGATTTTGAGAAATACTGCGCTGATTTCAAAACCTGCAATGCTATTACGTCTTTTCGATTTTATTCTGTTGCTTTATTATCTAACTTTTTTTATTTCCAAAACCTATAACCCCTTATCGAAGTTGTGTATAGTTGAAACAATTCAAACAACAGTATTATACTAAAAATTGTGTTGACAAACGCGAAATATTCCAAAAATACTAATTATTGTGTCCAAAATTTTGATTTTGGGAAATAGTATACATTGATAGATCTCGACGCGCTGATTTCAAATTTTTAAACGGAATTTAATTTTCTATTTTCGTTCCTGAGATATTTGCTATCAAATTTGCACCTTAAAAAAGTGTGTTTTTTGGTTATATCTTTAAAATGTGTAGAGATACAATCTCAACGATTTTACTAGTCGATTCTACGGAAAAATTTACATAAAGAAATGTTTTCTTGGCATATACGTTCTTTGGAACGATTAGGTGAAAAATGAGAAAATCGAAAATATCTAAATTTCAAAATTTCAAAGAGAGACTTTTTTTCTCCAAAACTTTCTATTTTCTGGACTTAAGTAAATATCGATGCGCTAATATCAAATTTTCAAACCAAATTCAATTATCTCTTACCGTTCTCGAGATATTCGTATTCAAAGTTGAGTTTTGGCAATACCTAAAAAAACAGGTTTTTTAGGTTTACCTCTTTAAGGGTTAGGTTTACGACCTCGGCGACCTCACCAATCGATTCTACGGGCAAAATTACATAAGTATACCAATTTTTAGATTTTTATTCCAAAGGATACAATTTGTAGAAAGGAAAAACGAAAATAGCCAAAATCGAAAAAAATGCCTGATATACCCCTTGCGATTTTTTCGATTTTTGGCCATTTTCAGTTTTTTTCTTATAGAAATTCTATCTCTTGAGATAAAAATCTGAAAATTGGTACACTTATGTAATTTTGCCCGTAGAATTGAATGGTGAGGTCGCCGAAGTCGTAAACCTAACCATTTAAGGAGTATACCTAAAAAACCTAATTTTTTAGGTATAACTTTGAACTCAAATATCTCTAGAACGGGAAGAGATAATTGAATTCTGTTTGAAAATTTGAAATCAGTACATCGATATCTTCTTAAGTTCAAAAAATGAAAAATTTTGGAGGCCAAAACTTTCGAGGCAAAAAATTGAAATTTAGGTTTTTTTCGTTTTTCTTATTTTTCATCCAATCGTTCAAAAGAACGTATATGTGGACAATTCATTTCTTTATGTAACTTTTCCCGTAGAATCCAATGCTGACATCGTTGAGATTGTATCTCAAATCATTTCTGAAATATACTAAAAAAACATACTTTTTTGAAGTGCAACTTTGAGGCCAAATATCTCGAGAACGGAAAGAGATAATCAAATTCCGTTTAAAAATTTGGAATCAGTGTATCGAGTTATATTAATATCGACTAAGTTTAAAAACCAAAATTTTGAACCAGAAAACTGAATTTTTAAAAATATTTTAGTTGTGGAAATACAATTTTGTGTTAAAAACACAAAAATATTAATTTTTAAGGTTCAACTGTTATTAAAAACTTCAAGAAATATAAAAATTTTATTTGGAAAGTGTAAATGTAACTTCCTTATTGACCTATTAGACAATGATAGGGCTGTTCGATTACAGTTTTATAGTAATAGGTTATAGATTATGAAAAGTAATTGATTATACAAATTAATCGCTAAAAATATATTACTGATTGATAAAAATAATAAGTTAGGTCAGGTTAAGTTAGGTTAGGTTTTGTTAGATTAGAATAGGTTAGGTTATATTTGGTTAGGTCTGGTTCGATTAGGTTAGGTCAGGTTAGATTAGGTTAAGTCTGATTAGATTAGGTTAGGTCATGTTAGAATAGTTTAGGTTAGGTTAGAATTGGTTAGGTTAAATTTGGTTAAGTAAGATTAAATTTGGTTAGGTCTGTTACATTAAGTTGTTAGGTTACATTAAGTTAGATGCGAATAGATTAGGTTAGGCCAGGTTAAATTGGATTAGATTAGGTTAGGTTAACTCGGGTTAGATTGATTAGTTTAGATTTAGATCAAGTTCACGCGTTCACACCAGATTCACGCGTTTTTTTTTATCTAATCGGACGCACGCACACCCACTAAATTCCTAAATTTTACTGGTAATAAGTAAATATATTAATTAATTAATAAAATTGTTACGGAATATAAACTAAATATTAATATTAAAATTAATTATATGATCATTATACTTAAAACTTATGAAGTAATGAAAAAAATTGTTACTTATGACAAGAGTTTCGTAAATATATACAAAATAATTAATTAATTAAACAATGAATAGTTGAACTTTACCTCTTCGAAGACTTGCGGCGTGTATTTGGGCGGGAGAGGCAACGTATGTACCATTTTATTATGTCCCTCCTTCACTCCTGGGGGCAACACATTCACCATTCGCCCGGAATTGTAGTTGCACTCCAAAGTGTAGCTGCGCACTAAGCCGGTCAGCTTCAAAACAGCGACACGACCCGAACCTTCTCGGCTCATTCCGTCTCGCCGGTCCCTAAAACCCGAAATGTCACCACCCAAACTGGGTGTGGCTTGCAGATGTCTTACCTCAGATACATGTTTCTCTCCGTGAAGTTACACGCGGTGAAGTGGAAGTTGTAGTTGTTTAACGACATGATCTTGGGAAGCAGCATGCAGTCTACGTTTTTCTCTACGTCGTCGAAATGGTTTCCGTAGATGAAGATGCCTTTTTTCGAGGCATGGCCGTGCATGTCTAAGTACATAAAGATGCCAGATTCTGGCATTTTGTCTAAACATTCTGAACACATTAAGTGGAATGAGTTTTTTTGCCGCAACGACGTTATTTCGTTCTCTGTTAACATTTTGTCGCACGACTCACAATTTTTCCCTGAAAATACTAAACTCAAACACAGAAATAATGCGAGAGCTGGATTTATAACTGGCACAGAACACCGTTTAGTTTAGCACAGAAAACTTAAAATGTCGTTTTTACAAATAAAATTTAATCTGACTAACACAATACCTTTCAATATTATTGGCAATTTTATTATTTTAGATGGTTTGTGGTGATACTTGACAAATATATTTTTAATATTTTTTTTTTACATAAAACAGAAATGCAGATGAATCGTCGCGGCTGACCTGTCTGAATTCAAGATTTATACTCAAACACGAAATACATTTTATAATTAATCTTCTGTCGAGAATTACAATAAAACACTATTTAAATAAAAATTGAATTTTTAAATGTTTAAAGTACAGAAACCGGCCAGTTAAATTAATTCAATCGAATAGGTTAGTTAATTGACATTTGCAAGACCGGACATTAGTGTTTATTAATAGTTATTATTCTTAAATTAGTGGTTATATTTGTTTATTCATAGTGTTACAAATTTTTATTATATTTTTATAATTTGTTATTAGTTTATTAAACTTATTTATATAAATATTTGTATTTCAATTATTATTACTCTTCATCCAAATAAATAAACGTTACAGTATTTATTTATTTCAATTCAATACGTTTTGATTTTTAGGTCAGTTAAAAATCGAAAACAGAATATTTTTGTCTTTTCTCTGTTTCCCTTTTAATAATTTTCTTGGAGTAGTCCAAAACACAAAAACGAAAGATACTGAAAAGTAACTAATTCTCAATTTAGACAATTTATTGCAACATATAAAGTTATTGATTTGTGGCGGCGAAGAGATAAAGCGGTAAAAATTGTAACTACTGAGAATTAATTATCCCTGAATTTAATTCGGTTTTATTCTTTGTCAATTGTTTTAATACCAGAACATTTTATCGGGACTAAATGGGTGCTTTTTACCTAGTGATGCAGGTGGTCAGAAGTTAACTTGTGCTTTCCAATGTGGAGTTAAATTAACTTCACTCTAGTAGAATTTATTTGTACTAACACGAAGTATACCGAATTGCACCGAATATGCACGAACATAAAAAAAGAACATTGGTCAAGTCTTAAACTGTCTGTTTCGTAATCTGTTTAAATAGATACGTATATGATTTCTGTGCTAAATTCTGCGTTCTGTGTCAGTTATAAATGAGCCTTACACTTACATTTGGAGCACCAAGGTTCGGAACTGGCTTTCTCATCTAAACTCAACCCTTCGACTTGATGCGTGACTTTGTTATTGTCATACTGGGGGAAGGTTTCCACGATGGTCTCCTTGTCGAAGCCGTTGTGGTAGTACATGATGAGGGCCCTGGCCGCGTACACCGAGGGGTGTTCCGCCAGGGTCGGGTTCAGGTACATTCTGTTGAGATTGACGCCTCGGGTGTCGGTCCGGTAGTGGCCGCGAACCACCCCGTCCGGGTTCAGGAACGGGATCATTTTAAATACGTAAAGTCTACGTAATGCGCACGCCACTGGGTCTTCTCGGTTCAGCAGGAAGTTTAGCAGGCCGTTGAAGACAAAGCTGGAGGGGGTTTCGCCAGGATGGACCCGAGCGCTTACGAAGATTACCTTCAAACAGAGATTCTTTCTTGAAGAAAATATAACACATTTCTTCTTCAAATGACAATAAACGAATAAAAATATGAACCGGGTGTCCAAATAATCTTTAATCAGATAAATGATTGGATCCCAATTAAAATAAATATTCAAAATACAAAGCCGTAGACCTTTTCAAATTCCCGGTTATTTCCAGGTTTTGCGCATCTCAATTCTGAGTATCTACTCAATTATTCAGATCCTATTTAATATGCATTTCTGTAACACGCATGTAAAATTAAAATACATACTGCAACATTGTGAAATACCTGCAAAATGTTGACGATTTCAGAATCCAACTGAAGTACATGATTTTTTTTGAGTTATCGACTTGGAAATTGTCAAATTTGCAATTTTTTAACACTATTCTTTTTTATGACAAGTGCAAAGAAAAATGCCATGTTGCAACTGTATACATTCAACATTTATACAGCGATCATTTTTATTTTACAAATTAACATTAAATACGGGAAAGAAAAATGACAGAAATATTTTTTTTTAGTAAATCACGTTTGAATGCATCATCGGTGAGAGTGAAGGAGTAAATATAACTGAATAAATTCTACAATATTTATAACTTGCAAACTAAGATTAATTTGAAAAAAAAATACACTTAATTTGAAATATTGAGAAAAAAACCTTGAATTAATTCCGCCCTGGAAATAAAATTTCCGTTTTTTCACGGTCACTTAAAATTCTAGGTTTTCCCGGTTTCCCTGTCCGCTGGCCACCCTGTTTGTTCTCTTATACAAAGCCCGGAAATGGAACCGGTAATTGAATCTAGATTTTTTTATATTTATATCTACAATAGTACAAAACAGTCCGTAAACTGTGAAATTTATTTTTTTATCTTTTCTTGTTAAAGTTGGGCTATAATCGGGTTCTCCATCATTTTATTTTTTATATATATATATATATATATATATATATATATATATATATATATTAATCTTCAAATGAAAATATTAGATACGTATTTTATTTTTAAATACACGAGAAATAATAAAAAATTATCGTGACGTTATTACCCGAATAATAATTAAGAGGAAAATAACTAGTGTTTTGTAAGACAGGAACTAAGTACAAATAGAGACGGCAGTATTTAAGTGAAATTAGATTCCGTGGTTTGTTCGGGTAACTACGTCACAAGCAGTTACAGAGGTACGCCCCCTTTTCAATTTTGAACTTCTCTTATATTTAGAATTTTAATTTGTAATATTAATTTCTTTAAAATACGTCCTCTTGGAAAACCTCATACCAGGATCAAAATAAAAAGTTTCGGTTTCAAACGGGAAGAGTTTCAATTGAATATTCAAAAAACCGAATATCGAAGCATCAGAATCGAAGTCGAATTTAACCAGAACCGGTTATTACGTATATTACTTCCCTAACCATAAATATTTAAAAAATTCGCATTAAATGTAATTTACAATTCCTGTCATGTTTTTGGAATGTAGAAATATGAATGAATATATTTCCATTTGTTAGTTCCTCAGGGATAGAAATAGAGCGATTGTTATCTACTTGTACATGCAAGCAAAATAATAAGTAAAAATTCAAGGATAGATTTCCTGCTATAAAAGGAACACAGCCTTGACCAAATTTGAATGTCCAAACTCTTACTTACACCATCGATTTTCTGCGAAATAGGAAAATAAATGGTCACGCAAGCAAACTTAGTGACCAAATGCAGTTCATTTCCAATCGATTGATTTTTTAAAATATGATCAGATTGCATGCTTTAAAATGTTCTTTTTGCGATTTACTTGATTTGATAGCGATTGATGTTTATTTCCGTACTGACCTTTTTGCCGGTGAATTTGAAGGGCCGGGCAACGTTTTCATCGGGGAAGAGGTGCATCAGTCTGGTCTCCCGTTCCGGAATGATATTGTAGTATGAAGAAATGGTGATGAGATCGATCCTGCGACCCTCCAGACTTTTGCAGACACATTCCCTCAAGTAATATATGTCATCCGGTTGAGGAGAACTCGATCTTGATAAGAACCGAGAGTCTATGTTTGCTAAGTTCGACTGAAGTTCTGTATAAGTGTACGGGTAGGTAAAAGCGAAAAACATTACGGTTTCGATGTTTTCCGGGGTTCGGATTTTAAAACTTAACGTGAAAATGCCGTCCACTACCTACAAGAAAAAAATATTAAACGAAAAAAGTAAAACGTTAAATATTAAAAATATACAGACTAAATATTAAATTCATTTGACAATAAGTACATACTTTTTATCTTAACTTAGTTTAAAGTGAGATGAACTGAGTTGAGATTTTTGGGTATCAGAACTTCTAATTAAAACGAGGAATGTTCCAAAAACATGAATAGAACAATACCTCTTATAAAACGAGTATAATATACTATTTTTTATACTTTGCGTCGTGCTATAAAAAAATTAATTAAATGTAATCTAGGAATTTGTACGTTTAAAAATATTTTAATATTCTTTTAAATTAGCTTTGTATTAAAAAAACATTTTAAAATATTGGAGGTTATCAATTTGACATTTATCGTAGGGCGCAGTACTTAGAAGTACAAAAAAATACCAGAAACAGTTTAACAATGGCCGACATTATTAAACCGTTTTCGATACAAAAATAGAGCAATTGTTAACGCAAAGTATAAAATATTATTTTACATATTTCTAGAATTTTATTTATACAATAGTAGTTTTTTGTCGGAAACTTTTCTTCTATTAATAATTTAAATTATAGTTGTCACTAACAAATCATATTTTTAATTTCTAGAAAGTAAGAAAGTCTAATTGGTACACCTAAAAAATGAGATTTTTGGCCCAAAATTTACAAGTAAATGTCTCGAGAAATAACTCTGATTGAATTGAAATCAGCACATGTAGAAATATTAAACAAATTGGTATTTTTAAGACAAATTTTTAAAGATAAATATTTGGAAAATTAAATGAGATAATTGCATTCCGATTAAAAAATTGGGATTAATACATCGAAGATATAAAAGTATATTCAAAATAAAAATGTTTTTACTTAGCATTGAATTATTCCTTTTTTCTTTAGATAATTTTAAGTGTGTAAATTATACTTTAATGATCTGGTAAATATACATAATTAGAGTAATGTTAATTACATTTTCTATGAATATGAATAGAAATATAAAAATAAACAAGAAATTATCAGCATGATAAGAAACTCACTATCTAAACAATTCTATGAATTTGAAGTTTCTTGAACACCCACGCATTAGATAACTTAACAAAAATAAAGGAAGTGGTAAATGCACTTACTGTATACGTGGGTTTTTCTCTGATTCGTTCCCAATGCGAGCGTCCTGGAACAGTTTTAAAAACAGGAGCCATTCCCAGGCTGAATAATTTAGCTTGTCGATTTAAATCCACCAAATTTAATTTCATTGTAGCGTTAGGTAAATAACCTACAATCCAACCTTTAACACAACGATTATTTATAGAGTTAAACCTTACCTTTAACCCCAAAATGAAACCAAGTCCTATTTGCATTTTCAAATTCAGTGCCCATGCAGTCGGGCTTGGTCCAAAGATTAAATTCTATATCGGGAACTTCAGGAGTTTCATTTCCATTTTTGTTCTTTACGGCTATAACAGCTTGAGAAAAGTTTACAAAAGTGTGGAAGGAATATGAAAATAACTTACCACTTTCGTTTTTTGGAACCCATTCTACCCTAGCCAAGTTACCCGAGTCGAAATTTGAGTAAAATAAAAATCCAGCACATTCTATGCTTGCCATTCCTGTTAGAGAAATCTTAAATTAATCAAAATAAAACTACAGCCGTAACTGTTCTTCAAAAATAGACTTCATGTGTTCCAAATTTATTTAATGTTACGAAAGTTGACGAAAAGTTACTTTTATTACGTAAAGTGTGTTAAAATGCCAAAATTTATAATGTTGAAATAATGTAAACAGTACGCTGTGTGCGACGACTGTAGTGTTCTGGAATATACTGCGGAAACAAAGTACTTTTATGAAACCAGGTTGCATTTAATACTTCACGCATCAATTTTCTATATGGAGCCAATATCGATAAAATCTATTTTAAAACTATTCGGGACAATAAGTTTTGGGAACAAAACATTATTATTGACATTTGACATGTAATCAGCTGTTATATTCTATTTAGGTTAATGCAAAAAATTACCTTGATACAAGAAACACAATGATTAATTTATGTTCACAAACACTTTACAAACTGCAAATTGAGATTCATATTTCACAAATATTTAGATACACTGTAAATAAATATAAAACACTTTCACTGCTAAATGCTTTTGTTTTGTATTAGATGTTAAAGGGAGGAGATGAATTCTTCTTGTCCTTTTTTTCTATTATCAAACTCAGTGCTTTCAAACCGTTGGTTGTACAAATGTAAAGATTATTTGAAAATATATCAAAAAAACTGTATAAATTGTTATGTATGACATGTGAAATGACAAAACTGTAAATTTCAACTGTTTTATTGTTCTCTCCCTTCCATGGTTTACGTTTTTGCGCAAATTATTAATTATCAAACTGTCCATTTATTTGAGGGGCACTGATCTAATTCGCACTGCATTGTGGGGCTTCGCCAGCGCCTCGAACGGAGTCCTATAGCACCAAACTTATTTTATCTTTTGACATTTCTAGTGTCAAGTTCGCAAATTTTTGTTAAATAATGACTAGTTATATTTTATAAAGTGTAACAATAATGGATGATTTAGATGATAAGTTTTGTTATGTATATAGTTCATCCTTAGAACATAAGATTCAAATAAAAATGTATGTGACTTATTGTTTTTAAATGTCATGTTTATACAAAATATTTTTTGACAGTGGAACGCTTGAAGGAAAACGTCAAAAACCTGAATATGACAAACTGTTAGCAGATCCTATGCTAAAATACTCTGGGTTATACCAAGAGGGATGTGCAGATTTGATGGTGGTGTGTCAAGTTTTTGCAAATAATCGAGCTCTTGTTCTTCCAACTTCTACTTCTTATAAATCTTTTGCATCTAGATGGAAGTAATCTTTACTTCTCTGTACATTTCTAGCAAATTTAATCGCGTTTTTTTAGCTGGAACGAATGGATAACTTTGCCAATCCAATTCAGTGATTTACCTCGAAATGCCCAACTGACATTCACAATTTACGATTGTGGAGGACCAAACAAGTTAATACCTGTCGGTGGGACAACAATCTCACTTTTTAGCAAACACGGAGTTTTCAGACAGGTTAGTCTAAAATATGGGGACAAAAAATTCTAAACAACAAAAACATGTAGTACTTATATTAACTCATATTTATTTTAATATACAAAGAAATATTTTTTTAGGGTATGTTAGATTTAAGAATATGGCCAAACAGGGAAGCAGATGGCATGACACCAACAACAACCCCTGGGAAAGGCAGGGACCATGGCAAAGAACAAATGCACCGACTCGCTAAACTTGCCAAAAAACATCGAAATGGACACATGACAAAAGTAGGAACTTATTCATTTGTTTTTCCCATACTGATTTTACTTTTTAGGTAGATTGGTTGGACAGATTAACTTTCAGAGAAATAGAAATGATTAATGAAAAGGAAAAACGAAGTTCTGAGTATTTATATCTGATGGTAGAGTTCCCAACTGTTTATATCGATGGAAATTCGCATTCAGTTGTTTATTACGAACAAAATGGAGATGAAGTTTATCCATTTAGAGCTCATACAGATATCGTTACAGTTCCTGATTATGAAATACTTGAAGTAAGTTTTAACCCTTTTATTTCAATACTTGTTCATAATTTTAAAAATTATTGCCTTAACTTAAATATTAAAACCGTTTTTAAATTGATTTGTAATTAAGAAAGTGAAAAACAATTTTTAAATTTACAATTTGCGAAATACAGACCTACAAATACAATTTAAATACATACCTATTAATAATTTAGACGATTACTTTTTAACCACTTAACAAATATTTGAGAAAAGACTCTACAACTGTGTTGAGTCCGTTTCGCAAAAAAATGTACAAAATTTTTAATTTACAAGGTTTTAAATGTACGGTCATCGGTCACAATGTATAACTAAAATATTTTTATAAATTCATGTACATTTTATACAGAAATAATCAATTTAATTATTTTTTATATATACATTAATTAATCATGCAATTTTTTTACGTAATATACATTTAAAAATCAAGAAATACAAAATTTCATAATGTTTTGCAATATTAGCCAAAATTTTTATTTTTTAATTAAATTTTCTCACATTTTGTACATATTTATAAAAATATATTTACTTTTTATATTTCATCTCAAAAATATTATTTTACATTTAAAAAATAAAAATTTGATACATTTTTTGTTGTTTTTCGCTCTAATCTCAAAAAGGTTTATTTCAAAATTTTACGAATTTTTTTCTGGCATATTTTTCGACGAAAATAAAATATATGGGATTAATATTTTTATGTACAAAAGTGAAATAAACTTGGAATACCCTATTATGAAAAAGAACAAATTACCTTGATCGTATTATTTCCATTTCGATTTTAAATTGTAATGCATTTTAATGTACTTAGCTGTTTACAATAATCCTTGCAGTCACTGCACTTTATATTTGAAAGGCTTCCCACAGTTGAAATTATTACTTGACTTGGTTACAAGCTTATTTAAAACATGGTACTCAAATTAATATCTTGTTGTGTTCGACAGGAAAACTTAGTGGAATCAAAACACCACAAACTAGCTCGGTCTTTACGCAGCGGCATTTCCGATAAAGACGCCAAACCAAATGCTACAGTTCGTGATCGTTTGAATTTAATAATTTCTTACGCGCCAACGGCTTTACTTTATAACGAAGAGCAAGATTTGGTGTGGACATTTCGTTTTTATTTAAGCAACCAGAAAAAAGCTTTAACCAAGTTTCTAAAATGTGTGAATTGGAAACTGCAAGGAGAGGTGCGACAAGCGTTAGCTCTTCTTCAACAATGGACTCCGATGGATGTAGAAGACGCATTAGAGTTACTAAGTCCTAATTTCACTCATTCTGCGGTCAGACGATACGCTATAAGTCGCTTAAAACAAGCACCAGATGAAGACTTAATGTTGTATTTACTTCAATTAGTACAAGCTTTAAAATACGAAAACTTCGATGACATTAAAGAAGGATATAGAAGGATTTCTCCAGGAAAAGAAACTATGGAAGATAAAGATTCTTTCCTGGAGAAAAAGGACAGTAAAGAAAGTAATTCAACAATTACAAACGAATCTACTTTAATGCGATCGTTTAGTTATCAAGCAGACCAAATCGCAGCATCGAATGTAAACTCAGTTATAGAAGTCGAAACTATGCATCCAAGTCGTTCCCTCGCAGAAAATCTTCTCCAGGGCGCCCAAATGCCAATAAGTGACTCCACAACCGATACTCTTCTCAGCAACGGCGGCTCCGAAGACACCAACGATCTGGCTTCATTCTTAATACAAAGAGCGTGTAAAAACTCCACTCTAGCCAATTATTTCTACTGGTATCTTCTCATAGAATGCGAAGACCAGGAACCGACTTTAAAACAAGACAAACGAATCCGAGATATGTACTTGACTGTCATGAAAACTTTCTCGCAAACTCTCGCGAAAGGAAATGCCGAATGGCAGCAACGAAGAGCGTTTTTAACGCGACAACAAACCTTCATAGATAAGTTAGTCAAACTCGTTAAATTAGTTATTAAAGAAAGTGGAAATCGCAAGAAAAAAATGGAGAGATTACAGCAATTGTTGGCTGATCCAGAAACATTTAAAATGAATTTTGCTAATTTTGAACCGTTCCCATTTCCATTAGATCCAGATGTTTACATTCGTGGAATTGTTCCTGAAAAAGCTAGTATTTTTAAATCAGCTCTAATGCCCTCAAAATTAACGTTTATAACGGCAGACGGTTCAGAATATGTTGCAATATTTAAACATGGAGATGATTTACGTCAAGATCAACTCATACTTCAAATGATAACTCTTATGGATAAATTATTACGCCGCGAAAATTTAGATTTAAAACTAACTCCGTACAAAGTCCTAGCAACAAGTACCAAACACGGTTTTCTGCAATTTATCGACTCTATAACCGTTGCGGAAGTCTTAGCAACAGAAGGCAGCATCTTAAACTTCTTCCGCAAAAACCATCCGTCAGAAACCGGGCCATACGGCATCGTGCCTGAAATAATGGACACTTATGTTCGTTCTTGCGCAGGGTACTGCGTCATCACATACCTACTCGGCGTCGGAGACAGACATTTGGATAACTTGTTGCTAACCACGTCCGGGAAGCTGTTTCATATTGATTTTGGGTATATTTTGGGACGGGATCCGAAACCACTGCCGCCTCCTATGAAGCTGAGCAAGGAAATGGTTGAGGGAATGGGAGGCATCAACTCGGAACATTATCAGGAGTTTAAGAAGCAGTGCTACACCGCTTTCCTGCATCTCAGAAGGTAGGACAAATTATATTTTTTATTCATTTCAAAGAAATAATAGCTGTAGATAATTTAAAATAATAGTTGTCGCAATAAATTTAAAGTAAGAAAACTACGGACAAATGTGACACCAATAAATATTTGTTTTATTACATTACGCAAATAACGAGTAGTTTACATACACTGTTTGTCATAAAAAATGTAACACTCGTAATAAAGGAAAATTTATAGGTAATATTTTTCATATTTGTTTATTACGGTACTTTCAATAAATAATAAGAAAAATGAGTCATTTTTAATCAACAAAATAGTAAGGAAAATTATTGAGTACTAGCGTCTCAGGATCTCCGGTATATCCTGAGACGCGCATTATTACCGATCATGCGGATTCCTATTGGCTTATATTCAATCTGTAATTGTGACTGCACTAGTAGGAATTTTTAAATGAAAATTTATATACATAGTTATTTTGATACCGAGGAATTCACTGATAATATTTTTAAGGGTCTAATTTATAGCCATTTTAAGGTAGTTGTTAGTTACTAAAAAATGGAAGGAGGTACAATAAATCTTTAAAATAAAACTGATATAAAAACCAACCAATATGAACGAAATCACATTTTTGTAGGCCTTTTGTACAAGAGACAAACTATAGAATGATAAGAAAAACGTGTTTCTTTTTATTACAATATGCAGTGTTTGAAAACGAAAATGGACGACGAAAACTTAATCAGTATTGTAAAAAATTAATCAATTTTGTATGATAAAAACAACATAAAACAGCAAGCTGTGAACTATAAATATGCATATGTAAGATCTGTTTTCTGTGTCTTGTGTTGCATTTACAAAATTCTTTAAAAATGACAGTTACTTTTGTGAAATAAAAATCTGTTTCATTAAAATTACTAGAAGTCGAAAAAAATTACTGTCCTTAAAATTGTTTAAACTCAGATATTTTTCCTTTTTGTTTTTTAAAAATTGATTTACAACTGGCCTTATGTGTCCAATCAGCAAATTTGATATTAGATACATAACATGTAAGAGATAAACACCCATTAGAAACGCAAATATATATTTTTGCTCCAAAGTGCTTCCCACCCAGTGTAACTGTTTGTGGTTGCAGGCACGCGAACCTGATCCTGAACCTGTTCAGCCTGATGGTGGACGCGAGCGTGCCGGACATCGCGCTGGAGCCGGACAAGGCGGTGCGCAAGGTGCAGGACAAGCTGCGCCTGGACCTCGGCGACGAGGAGGCCGTGCACTACATGCAGAACCTCATCGACCTGTCCGTCACCGCCGTCATGGCCGCGCTCGTCGAGCAGCTGCACAAGTTCGCGCAGTACTGGCGCAAATAGTTACTCCAATAAATACATTTGCTTACCTTACTACCGACTTTCATTTCTATCTCACTATCTTATCTTATAGGACAAACACTTCATACAAGAGGTTGTTCAGTTTCTAATTTAAAAACTATTTGCTTTTATTTGAGAAGATAAGACAAGATAGGTTTCAAGGATTTAAATTAATTATTAATGAAGTCCTATACCATTTCCTTTATTTATTTATTTTGAAAGATCATGGTGAAATAATAATATAAGTGGAAAGACGACTGAAAAATCTTGAAAAGTGAGAAATCAATTCATAAAATAACGAGATTTATCTTAACCAGTGATGAACAAACTGTTATTTTTATATTCGAATAGCTAAAATATGTTAATATACTAATTTCTATGTATAAGAATGAAAAATTAAAATTTGGTATAACTAAAATTTATTTTTCCCAACAAAACCAAGAACATACGAGGCGTATACATTTTATCCTCCACACATATTATATTGTTCAACTTTGTTTCTCTCAAACATTTAATTTTACACTCCTTTTATCGTGCACATTTTTAATCCGCGAAAAAAATTATGTTACTTGCATTTTATCTTGCGCACATTTTATCATTCACTCATTTTATCTTCGTCAACGTTTCACCTTTAAAACTTTGAAATTACACCTTTCATTCATTTTATTGCCCATGCAATTAACATACTTATAATTAGATAAAATATTCTGTGTTAAATGTTTCGGAAGATAAAATATGTAAAAAATAAAATGTGTGAAACATAAAATGAGTATAAGATAAAATGTGTGAATGATAAAATGATTTGGAAGATGTCGAGCAATATAACATGTGTAGAGGATAAAATCTATACGTCTCGAACATACAGTCAAATTTTTTAAGGAGTGAAAAAGACGTCATTAATATTTGTAGCTTGTAATGAGACTACGACTTCAAGAAGTATAAAGTTAATATGTGCATTAATTTATTCCAAATCTGCTGATCTCTACAAATGCAAACTTGATTTAAATTTTAATAACTAAAAATAAACATAACACCTCTTGAACAGCTTTTAACAATAACAATAAAGATTATGTAAATAATTTGTCAGTTCAACTGATCAGTGTGACATAAATTACTTATGTAAACACATTCAAGTCGAGTCGTATCCAACGTGTGTTGAAAAAAATGTACTACAATTATTTTCAATAGATTGACATTTCAGTAAAAATTGGATCTCGCTTTTCTAAATATTAACACCAGTTGGTTATTTTTACAAGTTTTATTTCATTTTGTATTGTTTTTTGCACATCTATGACGTCTTTTCACTTCTTCAAATTTTTACTATAGTTCTAAGAAATGCGGGCGAGCGATTGCAACCATTACTATGATTACTCTTTCCTCTTTATAAATAACTAGGATAAAAAAAATTCAAATATTTCATTGAAAAATGTTATCAGCCTTTAGAAACAACTGTGCATGTAAACACTATTTTATCAAACTAAACAACTGCTAAACAAATCAAAGTTGATAAATTAGTAAAGAATAATTACATTTGATTAAAATTAAATTAAAAAAAGAATTCGCAGATAAAATGCCAGTCAAATTTCTAACCTTTCAATAAAATATATTTTTCAAAATTTATTCAATGGCTATAAAAAATAGAGTATCTCGTGTTTTAGTTTTGGTTTACAGAATATTGTTGAAAATATCCAACGACTCAAATATATATTTAACTATTACCAGTCCTTTGTAGCTTTTAATAAAAATAAAAATTGTTCTTAGTACCAGTTATAATATTAAATTTTAAGTAATAAATTAAATTGATAAATAATTATTTTATACATTAAATTATTAGATAAATAAACTTTAAATTTCTCGTCAAAGTTTGATCAAATGTGTAGATCACCTCAAAAATAAAAAAATAATGACATGCTATGTACCAGCGTTGTATTGCGCGCTCACATGTAAAATATTCAAATTTAAACAAAATATATACAAAAAAACTGAGATAAAAATTTCATAATTGAAATTATAAATCTGTGCCATATTTGAACAAGTTATCTAATATTTATATACTTAGCTCCATATTTCAAGAAGATTTACTGAAAGATAAGATAAAATAAAGAGTGAATCTTGATGCAAAAAATAAACTTTTTATATTTGTGCATATAATGCCAGTACAATAAACTTATATAATAAAACATAACTTACGAGTTCTTCTTTGGGACTTTAACAATGCAAGTCTTCACCTCGCAGTACTGGTGAAGGCCGTACTCGCCGAGTTCTCTTCCGTGGCCGGAGTCCTTGTAACCTCCGAAGGGCGCCTGGACACCGAAGGCGTTGTAGCAGTTCACCCACACGGTACCGGCTTTCAGCCCTTGGACGAGGTAGTTCGCTTTGTCCAGATCTTTCGTGAAAACTGCAGCGGCAAGACCGTAGTTTGTGTCGTTTGCGCGGTCGATTATTTCGTCCAAGTTTCTGAATTTGATCAGTTGTTGCACCGGTCCGAAAATCTACAACATTGTTTAGAAATCACGTTGCAGTTTCATGCACAAATTAATTTTATCAAATCACAAGTTTTTAAATTTTCATGATTGATTAGTTTTACATTTTTAATTTTCTTAATCATTTCCTGTTTATATCAGATTAATAATTATGCGATTAGTTTGTGACAATTATAAATGGGTATTTACCTCTTCACGTGCGATGGTCATGTTTTCGTCCACATCAGCAAAGACGGTTGGTTGAACAAAGTACCCTCTGTCTCCATGTCTTGAGCCTCCTTGAACCAATTTAGCCCCATCGCGTTTTCCAGCTTCGATTAGACCTAAGATTTTTTCCATTTGTTCTTTGTCGATCTGAGCAAAAAATACAAATAAAATTTATTATGGTCTACACCAGGATCGTGTAACTTAAATGGGTGATTTTGGGCTCGTTTTGTCCTGCCATCTCTTGGTTACTCCCCAGAAGCTTAATACAAATAATAATTTAGTTGGCTTTCATTTTTTTACAAAACATTTGATTTCTTGTTAATAAATTTAGTACATGTTTAGTACAATTGAAAAAATTGACAACGTCGATATATACATATTTAGTGGGAAATATGTCGCAACAAACTCTTTCTTTACAAGTTTTTGAGCGATAAAAATAATTTTGTGCAATAAGGAATAGTGATAATCATAAACAGTTTAATAAAATTTAACAAAAGATGATTCATTTAGAAGGGAAGTTTGAATATATGAAACAAATGGAAGTAGAAGTTTTGTTTGTGATATACAACAAAGTCACGTAACGATTTGAACTGAACCAACTGATCTACCTTGGCTTACTTGTATCAGTTGGTTCAGTAGAGGGGGTAAAGTGATTCAGTCAAATGAAAAATAAGTGATCCGGATTCAAAAATGTACGTTGGATCAGTTCAAAATGACAAACAGAATACGCATATAGACTCACGTCATCAGAAATCAAAATCGGAGAAGCATTAAGACATTTAACATATTAATGGAAAAGTAATATTAACGTTTAAATAAATTATGTATTAAAAATTAAATACTTATTTGTTTTTGAAATTATTTTTCATAATATGAATTGAACTAAGTACCTATAATAAATTACTTGAAAGCATAAATGGTTGCCTATATATCAATTATTTCGGGGAGCAAACATTGAGTGGCGCTGAAAGCAGTACCATTCGATATCATTACAGTTTCGCATCTGTAGTACACAAATATATTATATATAATCTATGGTCTGCACCTTTTCCAATGGGATAGGTAATGTATCGATTTAAAAAATACGGGTATATATATCACAATAAATTTATATTAGTCTATTCAGAATTACATTTTCTGATTTCTGAAATGAAATATGTGATCAATAAAATGGCTGTGATTCTGAAAACCCAAGTTCGAATGAGTTTATTTCCCACAGAAAATGACATCTATGGTGCACTCTCCATATCGGTTACAGTCTGGTAAAGCTCTCAACAGTTTACACATTGTCTATATTTGCGAAACTAACTTACCCAATAAAGAGTAACAAACCATGAATCATTTTTATTTGTTTTTCTTTGAAATGATAAGTAAAACATAACATCCGTACACAATTACGAATTGATTGTACAGTTCTATAAATAATTCAAAACTTTTATAATGTCTATAATTTGCATTTTACAAAATTTCTGCTGCATATTTTTCCGCTCGATTTTCCGTATTTCTTACTCAACGATTTCTTGCAATTAATAGTCAAAATTTTGAAAGTGGGAACTTATAGTTACTTCCAAACCCAATGTTAAAAATTTGGCACATCCAATAATGGATTATAAAATTAAAATTTTTTTATTATCATTCCAACCCTAGAAGAATTTTAGACGTAGGAGAAATCATAATTTTACTTGCATTTTCGTGCAAAATGTTGTCAACCTAAGCCTCGGCAAGCGACCTACAGCTTATAGTGGTTTCCGAACTAATCGGACTGTTTTATTACTTGCTTTTCCGCTTTAATGAAAAATGATTGTAGATAATTGTTGTTTATAATTAAATGATTAAATGCCGGTCAAAAGTCAAAGTCAGGTCATTTTCATTATATATAATTTGAATTTCTAATATTGTTATCATATTACCAAGATAAATTTTTACAGCTAAATGTACAAAATAAATTAATGTCATTTTATTATCAGTCATACAAATACAGTGGAAGTTATTTTTAACATCGTTGTTTGTTACAACAAAAATGAAAGATAATGGTAGGTATTTGGTATAAATAAAATCTACTCTACCTACACTAATATTATAAAGAGGTAAGTTTGTAAATTTTTATGTAGTAAGTAATCTTTGAAACTACTCATCCGATTTCAAAAATTCTTTCACCAATATTTAGAATGGACTTTCAAATTATTATAGAATATATTCACGTTGAAGTGAACAGACCATTACTGCATGTCCCATAAAACTTTATAAGGCAAACTGCTTATTCTTTAATGAATGGGATTCTCAACCATTTAATTTTTTTTTTTCTAAATGAACAGAGTCAAATAAGAATAGTAGTGAAAACGCGACTGAAAAATATGATGTGATAAGCGAGAAATCAATTTTTAAAGTGAAAATTTTGGCCAGTGACGTCATATGTCTTCGCCAGTGATGAACAAACTGTTAGTTGTACAGGGTATTACTATTATTTTCATATTCGGATAGCTAAACTATGTTTATATATAAATTTATATGCATATGAATCATAAAATGGTTAGGTATAAATAAATTTTATTTATCATAACAAAAACCAGATCATGCAGTAACATTTTGACACTGCCAGGCCGCTTGCATATCTCCCTTCCGCAAATTCTAAGAAATGCGACGCGCGATTGTCTTTTTAAAAACAGGTAACCAATGAAATTGCTAAATACAGATGACGGGTCAGGACATCGCAACAAAATTTGTAGACCAATTCTGTACATATCTGTACCTCTTACAGATCTGTAAATCTGTAAATAATGAATAAAATCGCAACGAAAACAGCCACTCTTATGTATAATTTTATATTAATCAACAAAAATTGATTCATTTTTATCAGTTTTTTACAGATTTACAGATCTTTAAGACTTACAGATTTATTCAAAATCGGCTTATTAATCTCTTATAACTTGTAAACGAAATAATATTTAAATGAATTTTTTTCAGTAATACTCATTAATTTTTATATATTCATATTTTTCTGCATTGACGACAATGGTTCAGGACCGTATTTCAAATCTTTTCATACAACTACAATAATAATAATGTAATATATTTTCAAGTGTTGTCATAGACGTTATATGCGACCTTTAGTGAATATTATAAACAAATTGAACATACCTGGGGTCCCTGTTCGGTGTTAAAATCGAACGGATCGCCAACAACTCTTTTCTGCGCCCTAGCTACACTTCTCTCCACAAACTCATCATAGATCTTCTCCTCCACGTAAGTCCTAGATCCAGCACAGCAAACCTGTCCTTGGTTGAAGAACAATCCCTGATGCGCGTTTTCCACTGCGAATTCCATGTCCACATCCGCTAAAATAATATTAGGACTCTTTCCTCCCAACTCTAAAGTAGTCCTCTTGAGTCGTCCTTGTCCAGCAGCTTGCTGGATCTTCAGCCCGACCTCCGTGGATCCCGTAAACGCGATTTTGTCCACGTTGGTGTGTCCGGACAACGCTGCACCAGCTTCGCCGAAACCTGGAACGACGTTTAGGACACCTGGAGGGAAACCGGCTTCCTTAGCGAGTTGAGCTGCGTATAAAGCGGTGAGAGGTGTTTGTTCTGCAGGTTTCAAGACTACTGTGTTGCCCATAGCTAAAGCTGGAGCGATCTTCCAAGCAAACATCATCAGAGGGAAATTCCAAGGGATGATTTGCCCGCAAACACCGACTGGTTCATGGCGTGTGTATGCGAAGTAGTCGCCATCCATTGGGATGGTTTTTCCGTGGTTTTTGTCAGCCCAGCCGGCCATATAACGAAGAGTTTTAATACTTCCTGCTACATCCACAGAAAGAGAATGTGTGTATGGTTTGCCGTTGTCTAATGTTTCTAAACTAGCAAGATATACGGCGTCTCGTTCCATCAAATCTGCTAGTCTGAATAACAATCTTCCTCTTTCAGAAGCGTCCATTGTACGCCAAGGCGAATTAAATCTAAATGCTTCATTTGCAGCTGCGACTGCTAAATCTACGTCAGCTTTACCTCCCTCCTGTACATCAGCAATAACTTCGCCGGTTGTCGGATTGATTGTTTGAAAAGTTTTGCCTGATTTTGATTTGTACCACTCATTGTTGATAAAGATCTATTCCAAAAAATATAAACTTATCTCACAATAAATCAAAAAATAGCTATTTATGTAATAAGTAACGAAACAAAGCTGTTTTTTCACTTCCGGGAGTAAAATTAAAAACTTTACTCTTCATTTTCGAAGACCAAAGTAGCACTTTTAATCCCTGGGTGATTAAATTAATAAACAAGCATTATGGTAGCATAGTAATAAGTATTATATACTAGAAAAATGTGCATAATGATGTTTTGTTTTCAAAGCTGTTATGTATTTGACAATAAATATAATCAAATAATTATTATTTTCAAATGTATATACCACAGGACTAAAGTGCTTTTAATCTCTCAACTCAATTATTAATTACATCACTTTCAGGATTAAATCATGTGCTTCAGTTCCTCAGTGTATAATACACTATTATTTAACGCATACGAAAATTACAAAACGAGCCGTAAGCGAGTTTTGTAAGAGCAAAATTTAAATAACGGTTCAGTTTCCTTAATAATATTTGTTCTACTTCCGTTTGAATAAGTACAAAAATATATTTGAAATTACAAATTTATGACACTTGATAACATTTTAACATGCATTACTATTGTTATTAAATTATGAAATATTTGTTATTGAATTATGAAATATTTGTTATTGTATACCTAATGAAATACATGTAATAAGTGAGTTATTAATATTTGCAAAGAGCCTAAATTTTTGAATCTGTTAATATTTCTATGTTTCCCTACTTTCTACTTTGATTTCACGTGAAATAATAATCTACTATTTCACTAGTTAAATAACTGAAATGAATAAAATAAAGAGACTCTTATTAAACGGAAGTAGAAATAGTGTATTATACACCAAGGTTGAAAAGACTATCATTATTGACATTGACCTAGCGACAAATTGTGTCTCGAGGTGCGAAACAACCGAGGGATATAAGGCGCTGGTCAATAATGGTTTTGTCAACAGTGGTATAAATATTTATTTAATTTTTTTTTCACTATTAGCATTTAAATACCAATCTTACTTAAAAAAATTATGATAATATTCACAAAAATGAATTAGGCTGCATTTATAACTGACATTTCAATTTGTTAACCTTACTTTTGATTCTTTGTTTTTATTTGATTTACTTATTGAAATTACATGACAAATTTAATTTGTAAATCTATAATTTATCGTGAGTTTAATGAGTAGAACAATATTTGAATTTTAAGACTTGAGTTTATTTAAAAAGTGAGTTTTCATTATTGACCTATGTCAATAATAATAATGTATTATTGACCTAGGTGACCTTAGATTTCAAATAAACGACAGTAAAAAAACAATTTCCATGACAAATAAATGTTAATAATAGTGGGTGTCTGGACTACTAGTGAAAACAAAATCTGCTTTGAATACACAAACTAAATTTATATTCAAACAAATAAACAAAGTAATTCAAGGATGCATTCGAACAGAAATTGCATGTTGCGAGAATATCAATTTATGATTCAAATTACATAGCTATTTTTAAAAGACCGGTATGGCGCATAAGAAGTATATTTAAAAATAAATAAATAAAAATACTTACGCCAGAATAAAGCACGTTTGGAGATTTTTCTGGTTGAGGAATAGCTGAATACTGACACTTCTGTAACTTTAAAACTGAAGATCGGATAGCACGCAACATTGTGATGTTTACACCTCAGCGACTAGCTTACAAATGTCTGAACTTGTTGCGGTTAGCCGCTGAACGTCACACGCAAAAATCCAACAACTTATCAGTGAATTTGAATCGCAGGATGAGATATACATACAATTAAATGATAAACAACATGACATGCACTTGTGTATTAATAATTTGTTTATTTTTGTCCACATGTAGTACCAACTTATACTGTTTGTTTGACATTTGAAAAATTAGTATATGTTTAATAAACGCGTTAATTATCTATTATTGCATGTATGAATCATTTTAATGCGTGTTACAAAATACAATTATATATAAGATAATTGTTTTTAAACATTTTTCCCTTGACAGAATTACAATTAATAGTTGGTATTGTTTGTTTTTTTATTAAAGGTAATTAAAAATATTGTTATGTTTGCAACGTATTTATTTCAACAATAAATGTAAAATCTAATAGCTAAACATAATATTAAAGCGTATTTTGGCTATTTAGCATAATATTAAATAACTAATTAACGGCAAAATCACATTATCGATTTGATCAGTCTTGGCTTCTACAATTGAAGTTAAAATAACAGCAAAAACAGATTTGGCAATATTTATATCACTGTTGATTACATAACCTAAAAATAGATCATCAAACTATGCCATTGAACTCTTAAAATTAAAATTACCAGAACAAATTAATACATATATGAAGGCCAACTGGCTGACGGCACATGCAACAGTTCCTTCGAAAGTCTTTTTACTTCCTAAAACACAATCATTAACAGTTGATAAGGCGTAAGAATTGGGGAAATACTTGGCCATTTGTGCTTCCCAAACCAAGTGCCAACTGCACTTGCACATGTATCACCTAAACCGGTGCTTAATATGCCACTTATCAGTGGCAATAAATTAAAACCAGCCGAATCGGTAACGTCGCATGTGTCTGGGTGAATCCACAGCGGTAGCGCACACCCAGCCAGCAAATAAATGGGTGTGAGCGCTACAGAGCCTGCGTCTTTCTCGTCGCACATTACCACAAAACCATCCTGGAGGTAATGCCCCAAAGGGGGGAGATTCAAGTTTCTCAAAATCTTAAATTCATAATCAAAATTAGCTACGAAATATTATTCGTAAATAAAAATACACTTCAATTAAACTTATTTCATTTGAAAGTGAAATGATTCTACGGTTAATCGTTTTTGAGTTCTGCGAAAAAATCAAAAAACCCTTTGAGGAAAGAGCCATTTTGGCACAGCCGATTGCAATAAAAAAAGATATATACAATTAAATATTATAAGAGTGCCACAAACAAAATATTAACAATCTACGGCTAATCGTTTTTGAGTTTTATGAAAATTAAAAAAAACTCTTAGAGCAAAGTGCCTTTCTGACATTGTCAATCCCAATAAGAAAGAGAGATGCACAACTATATATTATAGTAATCTCATATACACACTTTCAACGTTCTACGGTTAATAGTTTTTGAGTTATATGAAAATTAAAAAAAAAACCTTAGTGCAAAGTGTCCTTTTGGCACTGTCGATTCCAATTAAAAAGAGAGGTGCACAACTAGATAATCCCATATACAAAATTTGAACATTCTAAAGTTAATCGTTTTTGAGTTATATGAAAATTTAAAAAAAATACCCTTAGAGCAAAGTGCCATTTTGGCACTGTCGATTCCAATAAAAAAGAGAGGTGTACAATTAGATATTATAGTAAACCCATATACAAAATTTCAACATTCTACGGCTCGTTTTTGAGCTATATGAAAATTAAATAAAACCCTTAGAGTAAATTGCCCTTTCCACACTGCCGACCACAATGAAAAAGAGAGGTGCACAACTAGATATTATAACAGTTCCACAAACAAAATTTCAACAATCCACGACTAATCGTTTTTGTGTTATGCAAAAAAATAAAAAAAGAGCCTTTTTGGCACTGAAGATTTCAATAAAAAAACTTGCAATGCACAACTACTTATTATATCAGTTCCACATATAAAATTTCATCGGTTAATCATTTTTGAGTTATGTGAAAAATATAAAAATTGTAATAAAAAATGTTATAGTAGTCCCATATACAAAATTTCATTTTTCTACGGTTAATAATTTTTGAGTTATGTAAAATACATACATACGTACGTACAGACGTCACGGGAAAACTAGTCAAATAGATATTTCTGTTGAAATTTTTCGCGATTACAATACTTCTTTTACTTCGTACAAGAAAGTAAAAACAACAAAACATCTTGAAATATAGCCTTGTAGGCAAATGAATAGTTTCCGTGAACCTATATTTTATTTACTTCCTTTTCAAACTGACTACATGAGCATTGTTATTTTAATACACGAATATATTTATATGACATGTGGTAATTGAATAAAACATATGGACAAGATAAAAAGCTTACCTCAAGGGCGAAAAATAACACCAAAATAATTCCACTCGCTAAATACAATATGGAACATTGATCGATTAGGCCTGTTAGAAAAACTATGAACGCTAAAAGGTGAAAAGTTTTTCGAATTACAGTATTTGCTTTACGTCCTTTGGCGATCTGATTATGCAGAGCAATTCCCGCAAAGATTGAGCAGAATATCCAAAATGAAATTACTGCAATCTAAAATTAATTTCAAAGCTGTATAATTTATTAAACATATTTAATAATCTAATTAAAAGGTTAATTAACTACTCATAATATATAATCAATATGATATTCATTATGACACCACCGTAGACAACGACGTAACATATTTCCCAACGACAGGTAAAAATAAATTTAAACTAATACCGATAAAATGATTTGTAGAAATATGTTTTTTCTTATAAAGCTTGAAAGTTGTATATTTCCCACAATCGTGGGTTAAAGTGAGAAATAATTTCTCACAGTATTTGCCAACAGTGCGAATGTGCAGCGTAAGAAATATCATTTCTTACAGTAATTGCCAACACTGCGCATGCGTAAAGGTACTCTTTGTGAGGTCAAATTGCTTTCATGTGGTCGTAGAAAAAGTATAGTGTACCACTCGTGCAAAATCGCTTATTTCCCATCTGTAGGCGACTTTCTGCACTCGTTGCACAATATGCTATTGTTTTTTGACATCCACTTTTATTTACCTTCATTTGACATGAGAAATTGTTTTTCACTACCAGTGGCGTAGATAAGGGAAATAAATTATTATTTATTTTTTACATTATAAATTTAATAAAATAAAGTAACTAAAATAAAAGTTCTTCTAAATATTTTCTTTTAAATTGTTTAGTTATTGTAATTATTATTTTTGTTAAAACTGAAAGAATACATGTTTTTAAAATTTATTGAATTATTATTCTTCCGAAATCCCTTCTTTGAATTTTAAATTTATGGCTACGCCACTGTTCACTACTAAATACTTGGTAACCAAGGTAACCTTGTCAATAATAAATTATTATTGATCTAGGTCAATAATGAAAATTGTTCTTCAAAAAAACTCAAAAAATTTAAACCCCCAAAACCAAATATAATTTAACTCATTAAATTCAAAGTAAGTAATTTGTGATCTAATTTAAAAAGTAAATCAATATAAAAACAAATGCTATCTACTTTATTTTTGTAAATATTAAAATATAGGTAAATATTCTAGTCAAAATTTTTGTTATTATCAACATATTTTTTAAGTATATAAAAATATAATTTATATACCACGAAAAGATCATTACTGACCAGCGCCTTGTATCCCTCCTTGGCGCTAGATTAATAACGACAGATTTTTCAACCTTGAATTACATGCAATAAAAAGATAAGATAAAAATATTTGTTTGTATAAGTAATTCGTCGAATGCACACTGGCGCTACCGTCGATTTATTATTGAACATCGTCTATTAATTATTAATAAATTTAAGCAAAAGTTACTTACGGTTCTGTGTGAATTAGTAAGTAATTCAATAATAAATATTACAGCACTTCGTTTTAATAAAATATGTAGAGGTATTAAAATACAAAATGTAAACACAAAAAATGTAAGTCCGTAAAATGGAATGGCTTTGCGAAAAATTTGTCTTTTGTATATTGTGTATGCGATAATTCCCAGTCCTATTATTCCTACCTAAAAATTGAAAGTGTAAAAATATAATTGTTTAAACAAAGTTTGTTTTTACTTACTTGTAGAATTAACGTAGAGATTTGGCTAACTTTGGTTGGTGTTTTAAATGCTGAATTATAAATATTTACCGTGGCTTCATACAAAAATAAAGTTAAACCTTGTCCGGCTAAAGCTGCCTCCCCAAAAGTAAAACTTCTAGGAAAAGTTCTCAATATAAACATATGATTTTTGCAGTAAAGAATTGTGCAGAATACTCCACTGTATATACTGAATAAAATACCTAAAATAAAAGATTAATACTTTATTTAATAATATATAGTTATGACTTACTTCTATGTAGGCAAGTGTAAAACAAAAATGACATAAAAATTGTGGTTAAGTAATGCCCAAATCCAATATTGAATCTTTTGTACTTAACACATTGAGAAATTAATAAAATGTTTGATAGAAGTATTCCAAACGCACATATTGTTGCTAGTTTATAATTTGAAGATAATATGTCAGGATTTTTTGTTAATGCAACTAAGATCGCACATGGTAAAAGAAAAGAGATCCCCCAAGAAGGACCTGCATTTGGTCTGAAAAAAAACATAAATTATTTCTGTTTTAAAACTAGAAGATAACCTTACCTTGCTTTGATGCCACTTTTGCTTAAAGTTTCTTGTATTTTTACATTAATTGAAAACATTTTACAATTTTACACTGACTCATAAATCGACCTTTACACTTTTAATTATCAGTAAATTACATTATCACAACGGTGTAATGTGTAGATCTTTATAAAAAACCGTTAAAACTGACATTTGTGTTTTTGAAAACAGCTGATTTGAACGTTACACTCTTCGGAGCAAACATGCCTATAAAATTTTAACCCAGATTGTACAAAGTTTTTAAACAGCTGACATTTGACAAAACAAATAAGTGAGGTTAACTGAAAATTATTATAAATGTGCAATTTAAAATGTCGAAATCATCAATAAAATACATACTACGTAAAAGAATAAAAATATTTGCAATAATAGTTGTGATATTATCTCTAGTGTTCATATGTTACCAATTGTTTTACTTCAAGCAATTAGATAATCAATTACATGAAATCTCACCTGCGTTGTTACTGCGAGGAATTCACCAAAAACAACTTTACTTTTATACGAAAGACTCCGACAAGTTTACCTGTATTCAAAGCGGGGAAAGTGTGGATTTTTCTCGAGTGAACGACGATTACTGTGATTGTTTAGATGGTTCAGATGAACCAGGAACGAGTGCCTGTTCGAATGGGATGTTCTTTTGTTTGTTTCAAGACCAGAGTGGGAAGTTTAAGAAAATGATTCCTTCGTCGATGGTGAATGATGGGATTTGCGACTGCTGTGATGGATCTGATGAGTGGGAAGTCAATACAGTTTCATTTAGACTAAGCGGTAAGGAGAAAGTAGTGTGGAATTTTATATTTTTTAATGGAAAATATGTTACAGATTTATTACAGAAGAGGCTTGGACGTTACCAGACTCCATGTACAAATTATTGTTCCGCGTAGCTTCTTGTTGGTTCCAATGATCTCTCCAATATTTTTGGAAGAATTTATATTTATGTACAACCAATACACAAATAGTACATTTGATTTGTATTAAATAAAACTTTAAAATATATTTTTATATGCACAATTTAGAATTTTGATATTTATTTTTTGATATAACAATTATTTATCTATAAATAAATATCTCCATATATTAATTAAGTTGTACTGGAACGTTCACAAATACTTTTAATTTAAAAGTATTTTTAAGTTAAGTTTGAAACATGAATAATATTTACAATATTCGTTGTAATGATAAAACTAAACAACAAATGAACACAAACGAATAAATAGATTTGTAGTCAGGGCATGTAACCGGTTAATCAAAACCCCTAACCAATATTTTTAAGGCTAAAAATACCGGTAACCGTTAACCAAAACAAATAAACCGATTTCAGCGAACATTAACCTTTATTTTAATATCATTTAGCGAAACTTTTTTTTCTAAATTTAATTTTATTGGAGATTCTTAAAAGTAGGTAGTCTCTTTCCCACCTTTAAGCCGTTTCTCTTAAGATATGGGAATTTTTGTGAATATTCGTGTTTGATTAGGCATTTACGAAAATTATTTGAATTAAACTTTGGATCGAGATATTTTGTCGAGCAGCTCGGTAAGTATCTAATTTTTATAATGATAGACAATGGTAATTAACTTAAATGTAAATCAGCAAAATTAACGATAAATAATCAGGTTAATTTTGATTTCATAATTGAATGGTATATTTCATTTTCCCGTTATTTAAAAATGTGTATAGGTTTATGTTTTATATTTTTCGTAGCGAAACCAAAATCAAACGAAATGTACGTAATTCAATAATAATTTTGATTTTACATTTGATTTATGTATCTTACTTTTATAATTTAACTTTATTAGAATGCGATAATAAACGAAAAATCGGAAGAGCTGGCAAATGAATTCGCCGGAAAAAAAACGAATTTCGTTATCAATACAATCAAATACAAGTAGTAGAATTTTAGACAATTTCCTAGACCACATTAATGCTAGGAAAAAAGAAACGTTAGATTCGCTACTACAGGCCGGGTTTTTTTTTTTTGCAAATAGCAAATGGGACACATTTTTTTTTATTTTTGTAAAATAAATGATATTGCTATATTTTTTCAGGAAATTTTGTTTTTATTTTACTCATTTCATACTTTTTCATTATAAAATTGAAAAATAGTTGATGTCCGTCTTAAATTTTATTTTTAATAATAAATTTGTCTTATTGCTCATAAATAATTAGATAAATATATTGTATTTGGTATTAAAATAAAAGATAAGTTAAGATCTGTGCATATCTAACAAAAAACGCATAATTAAATTAATTAAACCGCAGTTAATTATCCTAATTATAATTAACAGGTAAATGCCCATCACTAGATTTTTACAAACTTATTATAAAATAAAAATTATTGATTCTTGTCATAAAACATAAAAAATGAGACGAGAACAAAGAATATATTATCGTACAACATTTTAATAATAATTATATACAAAATGAAGAGCGTATTGCATTTTTGGTAAACATATACGTATTTAATACGAATATGAGCTAAAAAAAATATAATTTCTGTTAATTTTATTACAATTCACGATTTACATGTTACTAACGATGTTCTTAAATTGTTAAACTGATCTGTGAATCTAAAAATCAGTTGATTACCGGTATAATTTTCGTAAATACCTATTATGTAGCACGAAACATGATTGCTTTTCATTGGTTTATAATATACCATATGACTTTTAAAATAGTACTCAACTGTAGGAGTAAGTTAATTTGTTTTAAATTGAAATGTAAGAGCAGTTAACTGTTAACCTTTAGACCGGTGACATGCCCCGTTGTTGTGTGTAAAGCTGATGGTTGGGGTGAGATCACTTGAGCGCGACGGCGGCGCTCTGCTTGAAGACGGTGAGCACGTCGAAGTGCGTGTAGAGGTTGGCCAGCTGGTTCTCGAAGTGCAGCGTGCGGTGCACCGTGGCGCCCAGGCGGCGCAGCAGCTCCGTGAACACCTTCTCCTCCTTGCGGATCCAAGGCCGCCGCTCGTCCTGCACTTGGTACGGCGTCACGTGGATGTGGATGCCGATGCCTTCATTCAACACAAACATTGCATTTCTAACTACGTTGATATGAAGTATTTAAAAGATACTAAAGAATAACAGACAATACGAAAGAAACTCGTTTAATTTTAAATAATGATTATTTCATTTCAAAATTTGATACCATGTTTTTTAAAATTATTATTTTGTCTATATTGATTTAAAAATGGATTTATGGTACACAATTATAGTTTTGAACTGATGAGTCAGTAAAAAAAATAAAAATTATTATTTCCAATTAAAAATTGAAATATTTTAAAATCTCGTGATTTCCAATCGTCCTGTGATTTCCAATCACAATTAAAGATTTAGTTTTCCATTCTACAATTTTTCATATGCAGCCGAAATACTCAAAAAATACCAATGTCTGTGTCTAATTTTTTTTTGTTTTGAACATAGTTCATATTGATAAAGGTTTTTTGTTTGACCCAAAAAGGAAACTTTTTGATTATTGTATAATAATATATTACATATTAAGTGATGTAAGGTACATATTACGCAAGAAGTGGAAAAGTTATACAAGAGCCACAAGTGCGTAATTAAGTACTATAGTTTTTCTACGATCATTATTTGACTGTATTTCGATCACACAATGAACTGAAAGTATTGACACATAACTAGTAAATAGCGCCAATTACAAAACAAAAACAAGTATGTCAAACTGTCAGCCTCTAAATAATAAATTAAAACTATTTAGAACCCAATCAAACAATACTATATACAATATTTCTTATTTATATCTTCATTTGTCGAAATGTTTTAAATTAATTATAATTAATTTTGTGATATTTATACTCCTAACATAATTTCTAAAATCAAAAATTCCCTAACTGTGTGATCGGCTTTACGTAATGAGACACTTAGATAACCTACAAGTTGTTCTACAATGGCTATTTACATTAGTGGTCGCAGAAAAATACAATTTTATGCAGAAAAACTAAAAGTTGTTCTTGGTCTCTTATATTTTTTTCCAGTAGATTAATCATTTATGATTTGCTTAGGCAATTTGTTTGGTACACTTTTTTGATTCAGCAAAACTCTAAATCATGTCGTCATTGGTATATTTATTATTTTCAAAGCTCAGACTGTAGGGTGTTTACCTAGCCTGGTGAGTGTCTCTAGCAGACTCCGACTGGTGATCCAGGTGTTCTTGCCGCCGGCGTGGCCGCCGTCCAGCCAGTACATGTCCTGGATGCGCGACACCAGCCGCATCATGGTCTCGTCGTCGGGCGTGAGCGTCTTGAGGTAGTGGAACTCGTAGATGAACTGGTTGAGCACCACGCAGCCCTTGCTGAAGCCGATCAGCACCAGGTTGGCCTTGTCCAGGTTCAGGTTGTCGCGCCACCACAGCTTGTTCACTGTCAGCGTCTCTGGCCGGGTCGAGATCGCCAGCTCGGCCGTCTTGTCCTACGGACAATAATATTCCAATAGTACCCGTCGGTGTCAAACTCTAGTCTCTACAAGAGATCTACAGCTTGTAGAGGTGTTTTTATTTGAATAAAGATTGACGAAGATGGAACTAATAAAGTGTACCACCGCATCCCTTCTTATATTATTTTTTAATGCACGATCTTATTCTATTTATAGTCATCTTGAAAGTATGCAGAGAGCATGGTTTACTTAACGCCAGCAGTTTTACAAAAAAATGTGTATATTACAGATCGAATTTTGTAAGATACTTTTTCTCGCACGCGTCAAATTAAAAAACGAGTTCTAAGCAGGGACTCGAACCGAAAAATTTTAAGGTTCGGTTACGGTTAACGGTTTTTACATTAATATAAATTCAGTTTCGGTTATCGGTAACGGTTTTTTGAAAATAATATACTGGTGTTCCTTTTTGGTTAAAATAAACAAATAAATTTCTGTTTTGTTACGTTTTCGGTTAAAATTATCAGTTGTTTTAAATAAAAGTATAGATATTTTTAAGTTGTAATCAACAAATAAAATTGTCCTTTAAAATATAAAAATTAAAAAAAATAAATAAAATTTATGGTTAATATTTTCATTTTAGTACAATATTTATATTCATATTGGTTTTAGTTCCGAATTTTTTTCGGTTCGGTTATGTTTTCCATTACAGAATAAATTTATTTTTAGTATCAGTTTCCATATTTGAAGAAATAAATTAGGTTTCGGTTTTCGGTTATGGTTTCATAAAGAATCAGTTCCGTTACGGTTTGGGTCCCTGGTTCTAAACAAGTTTTTTAAACGATAAATCCTTTATTGTATTTTTTATGTTTCACTTGTTTTAATATTATTAAAAAAAACTTCTACATATTATATATTTATATATGTTACAATAATATAGCAGTAGTGTGGCAGTAGTTAGTAACATTAAATTGACATTTATTATTATTTATTTGAAAGTTATGTCAATTCTGACCATATATTATATAATAAATGAGAAGATATAGTGATAACTTTTTATATTTATGACATACATATATACTGAAATTCGATTATGGAAGTGGCATTTGCCGACTTACTTGTACGGAGTCGGTTTGTTCGACGCCGCCGCTCTGCCTGGCGATGGCTGCGAGGATCTCGGCGTCGGGCATGGAGCGCAGACGCTGCGAGACGCCTTGCAACAGGCGCTCCAGGTGCTGCAGGGCGTAGTGCGTGGGCGTGTGGTCCGGAGCCCCGCAGTTGTTGCACGGCACGAAGTTATCAAAGCAGCTAAAAGTCTTGAACTCCATCCTGTAGAGACCCAATCGTTATCAAGTGCACCAATTACAAATACTGTTATTATTAGTATTCAATTCCAAAAGTTTTAATTTATAATTTTGAAATGTTTTTATTAGTGTATGAAAATTATAGATTATAATTTAGCAATGAATGGGGTTTTCTAAAGAAGCTATCCTTAAATTCGTACACTTTAGAAAAGGAAAATAGGGGTGTTAGAATAAATGACAGTTGCCGTAGTCTGCTTTTGTAGTAAATACAATTTAAAAAAAATCTTATTATCCGTAATAAATATTGTCTATAACTACAACGTTTGTATTTTTTAATTTATTACCAATTTTAATATAATATGTAGTATATAAATATGTTATATCAATTTGAAGTTTTTTAACAACATATTTAAAAATATTTTGTTGAATTATATTTTATCGTTACGTAATGTGTACATTAATCTTTTTCCGATAAATTTACACTGAACCCCCAAACCTCTTTGTAGCATTACGTAATTTAAGGACAGCTTCTTATCGTAAAGTTTAAGGCAAGTTATTTTATACTTTTACCGGTTTCAGGATATTAAGCCCTTTGTTTTCATAGACGTACGTTTGTAATTAAGTCAGAACTAAATCTGTTCGGTAATATTATTACCGTACAGACTTGTCAAAATAACATGGAACAACTTGATAATAAAACTGTAAACATGGCATCTTATTAACCCTTACAGACTGTATCGTAAAATCGTTATTGATAAAAAAATTTATAGAATAATATTTATTAATAATAAATAATAAACCACGAATTGTATGAATCATATCAGGCCTTAGATGTCTTAAATTTAATTGACATTTGAGGCGGTTATGATACTCATTACAATCTTAGGTATGTTAATAGCTATAAATAAATTTATGAGAGAATGATTATGCCATAAAATCGAAATATACTGGAACATCAAGTAATGAAAAGTTATTTTTGTGAAGTTTAAAATAATTAAATATAAAGCTATAAAGCACCCGGCCTCAAACTTTTTTGCACAATTGGTGAAAGTAACAGAAGTACTGAGGTACTTTTTGAATATGTTATAATAATTTAGATAATTGTAAACTTGGAAAACCCCATTGTGAGTAAAATATAAATAAATCGGTTTGGTGTAAGCTTAAATTAGTAACATGACAACCATTCAACATGGCATGCACGGTAATCCATAAATTAAACTAATTGTTACAGATAAAATAAAGACCTGAAGACACAGATAGTAATTTATGGATAACCCCATGTAGTATTAGTCTGTTAGAAATACTTGCCTTATGTACTCCATTTCGGCTGTCACATAATCCATAAATGTAGCTAGTTTAGGTGCAGAAAATCTGAGTAAAGAAAATTTAATTTTAAACTCATTTACTATGGGGGTATCCATATAACAATAGCAAAGAACTTAAGCGGAAATCAAAAGTCTGAAGCGATACTTACATTGTGTTTGTGGCTGATTACATTTAAATAAAACAGCAAAACAGATATAGAGGTGTGACTGTAAGTGTAGCTTACCTTGCGGGCCGCACTATGACGATGTGGCAGTCCGGGAAGTACGAGTGCAGCACTCCGGCCGTGTTCTCCAAGTTCCATTTTAAGTAATTCTTGTTGTCGCGGTGGGACTCCATGTTCTCCGTGAAATCCTACAAACACATTACATTACTTCAATCATCAAAAGCATTTCAATCTATTCATATATAGAAATTAAAAACAGAAACACAAGATAATGATAATTGGGATGTTTCTTGGCTGGGTATTTTATTAAATAGAATATATTTTCTGGAATTCAGCCAACTTTATTATATCAAGTTCGACTTTTATAAATTTCATCTCATGAAGAAGACCCATGTGAGGTGGGGTATGTTACCGAATTTTGGTTTTAACATATATGATACTATATTTAGGATGCCGAACTGATGCACAAGAAAATCCTCCAATTAACATGCGCTAAATTTGAATAAAACATTACTATTGGTAACCCGTTTTTACACAGCTGTATGATACGATGTTAAGCCCGGAATTACGTTTGGTTTGCTGTTTCTATTCGCATATCTGTCAATTTTTTTGTGGTATTCACACGATTATTTTATTTGAAATTAATATTATAAAGTATTTATTAAAATACATCAACTATGAACTTCCTTCCAAGTATAAACAGAATTGCTTCACATTTTTTATTTGTAACGTGTAAAGCTGACTTCTACGTACACTGTACTGCACAATTTAGGCCCTACTCATTAATTTAATTTGTGCATCTGTTCGGCGTCCCATATATTATATATTATAACGCTCTAAGTATGGTCTTTTTAGATAAATAAACTAAGTCATAACTCACTAGTGGGTTAGAAATAATAACTCACTATTTGTTGATTTGTATTACAAAACATTAGCATAAATAAGTTTATATTTAATATTTATAAATACAAATATTTCTTAATTCCATACATGACAATAACAATTGTTAATGTATATTTTTTATTAATTTTCCTGATAATTATATAAGCCAAAAATAAAAATTCATGTTGTAAAGGGTTAATTGTAAATAATATTCTAGGCCAAAAGACAAGCATAAATAAATAGATTGATTAATGTAATTTATTTTGAAAATGACTGCAATTAGTCTTAGTTAGAAAAGGTGACGACAAATGACAAAAGAAATGAATAATAATTTATTTTGAGAAGCGTCTCTAATTGTCTGGGATATTTAGAAATAGGTACAACCAACAATTAAAATAGAACAGCGTAATGTAACGCTTCAACTAATTTACTTTAAATTTGAAAACACATTAATCACAATGGGGAGCGTGATTGAAATTACATGTGAAATATTCTTTAATCGTAAATATACGAATAATTATAATTTAAAATGTAACTGAAAGTCAAGATTATGTTTCAATTTATTTATAATTAATTATTTATCATGGAACTTTTGTGACGTAACAAGTGTGTGAGACCTGACTTTTTGAACGTATGTCGTAGATTGAGGTAAAACTTGCTGTTACCATGGGAACTCAGTGCGCCCTTTTTAAAGTACACTATACCGTCTCAGCGAACTTTTGTAAAATATAATAAAATATTACTTTTTTCGAAAACTGTCATGAGAAGCTAATATTTTCATGATAACTATCAACAGGTGAAATTATTGTTTTTTGTTTACAGGATGCAAAAGTCTTTTGCGTCCAGCAATGTTTTTAGGTAAAATTTAATCAAATCCATCAGTTTATTGTCTTTGTCGCTATCTGATATTATTGTAATAGTATTGAACAAAGAAGTATTGAAATATTTCACTTGAATATTGATATAATTTAAAACATTTGCTAGATTTCTGGTGTCAGCTGTTAAAGAATATATGACTTGATAAACGTCAAAATTATCTCTATATTTTTACTAATTTTGGGACAAGGTTTTCGGAAAATTCTTGTTTGATACTTGATTTTTGCGAGCACAGCATTTTCAAATGCAGAAGTACAATTTCGCAATCAAGAATCCAAAATAACTATTGAAGACAATTTTAATAAATAATAATTACTTATATACAAGACAATAAAATAATATGTTATCGACAAGCGGAAAGTGTTAATTCACAACCGATATAATCGCGAGTGAATTATTTTTCGCGAGTCGATAATTTAATTTTATCGTCATGTATAATTTTTTTTTTCTTTATCTGATTTTAAAGAAATTGAAATTAGAAAAATTTAATTTTTATTTGAGAACAATTTTAAAATGTCAGTAGTGTGAGTTGCTATGGAAATGTACCCTTGCTGTTAAAGTGTTACTTTATCTACCCTTGCGGTTAAAGTGCTACTTTATCCACTCTTTTGAGTTGATAAAATTGCACTTTAACATCTGCTATAGAAAAAAAAAACACCAAGTTCCCTTATGTAAGTATGAGTGGTACCTGGACATCTCCGCCGAAGAAGACGACGGCAGTCTGGTGGTCCGCGCGAATGGTGGGGTAGCAGTAGACGGTGTCGTTGATGCGCCCATCGTAGCCGGTGATGCCGCACAACCGGAGCGGACAGGCGGGGGGCGGGAGCCCTAACATGCCTCCCGAAACTCTCCGCACCTCACGACATCTACAACACACACCCACAACTTCTATAACTACCAACAATCTTATTAATATGCCTAGTGCACACATAAACTTACTTATTTCCTAAGGAGAAAAAAAAACTTAAAAGTTTCTAGAAAGTTTACAGCGCCTTTCTTTAAACTGAAAGACTTTCGGAAAGATTTTGACTTGCAATTTTTCATCTATATGACAATAAACTTTTGTAAATAATTTCACATTTGTTTTTAAGCTTAATTTTTAGTACTTTTTCATCTTTGGAAATAAATTGTGAATAGTTTATCTGTGTGCTTTTTAGGCAATAAAGTATTCCTTTTGTCAGTCGGATCATTAAAATCATTTCAGTTGGATATGGATCAAAGAATGTAAGTTTGATCTGATCCAAGTGGCAAATGGAAGTTCTTTAATAAAATTACTTGATTTATAAGCATTTATAGCATTTTTTGCAAAGTAGATACTATAAATAAAAATACACATTGTTGATAAAATTTTGCACCATGTATATTAACAGAATTTGAATGTGGATAAAATATGATTTAGTAAAAATATTTGTTGAAGTTATTTTAACAGAAAAAATTAAAATATTTCTAAACCAAATAATAAATAACAATACATATTTTCTGATGACTAATATATTTATGTTAAGCTTGAGTAAAAATACCGAGTATTTAAAATAAAGTTACTCAAAATACGACCGCTGTTTTTCAAAAAGACTTTTGAATTTAAACTTGCGCCTATTCAATGAAAAAACAAATATTTCTCTTAAAGGTATCTTAAATACTTTTGAAATATTTTTATTACAATGAAATACTTACAATAAAATGACAATTACAGTACTTTTTTACTTTAAATATTAACAAAATAAACTTTTTACTAGTACTGTCGATTTTCGGAAAAAAAAATAATTCGAAATTTCATTGCAATAATAATTAGAATTGCAAAATCCGAAATGAAATAAAATAAAAAATAGAAAAAATAAATTAAATAGAATTTTTTTTCTAATTATAAAATTATTAGAATAGAATAATGAACTATAGAATATGTATTTCACTTATTTTATTGTACTAGTATTTTTTTTAGTAAATAATGATTTTGTGGTTAATATTACCATATTCCCAATTCCCCAAAAAGATAATTTATTTTTGCGGTTTCGATGTTTAGATACAAAACAAAAAAAGCAAATAAAATTTAAATTCAAAATTCGTTCATCAATTTGAAATTCAAAATTCGAATTTTATCAACAGCACTACTTTTTTACTTAATTATTAGTATTAAATACCATTTAAGTAGAATCAAAACTTCGAACTGGAACTGAACCGAATACTGGAAAATACTGTTATTTTTGTCGGAACGAAAACCGAACTTGAACCGAAAAAAATTATCGGTTTACTTCGGTTTCATGTTCAAACACGTGCGTTAACACAATTGTAAAAGACTTTTCTGGTTTAATAGTTATTCTACAAGACACAATAGAAATATTTTAAATGGAAATACATTGAAATTTTCGTCTTTTTGAATTAAATAAATATATGCAAGAATCATGTATGCTTCAACCGTGAATATATGTATATGTTTCATTTAATGAATTTTATTATTATCATATATTTTACACCTATAATTATATTAATAATACATATAAAAACAAAAAGAAAATATAATTTTTGTCGGTACGAAAAACAAATCGAGAAGTTCGAAGCCCTGATTAAAATACTTAAGAATAAAATATTGTGTAAGTATTTGTTGAATTATTTTTAGTGTAAGTATTACCCAGCTCTGCGACAACACACACCACACAAACAATTGTCTTAAAACAAACTCAACGTCTTTCCTAATCTAAACTGTAGGCGCGGACCGTCGGCGACGTCTCCGACCGCAACAATTCACAAACCGCAGCCTCACATCTTCCAGGCACTGTCCCAAGTCTTCCTTCAGTTCCTTCACTTTCACTTTTATCTCTTCCCGCATCAAGTTATAACACATGGCTACTAACCCCATCCCTAGTAACATGTACACGAAGTTTATCACTAATTTAGTTTGATTCCCGCCCTTCGATTCGCGGATGTTAGCTCCTGGGACTAAGTCTCCCAACCCGATCTTGCAGAGGGAGGTCACGCAGAAGTAAGTGCTGTCTAAATAATTCCAGTCTTCCCAGTTTGCGAACATTATCGCTCCTGTGAGAATATAGCCACTTATAACCCACAGACAAGCGGTGGAGGGAACTATCACTCGCTTGGGTGGTTGTGGGATGTCATCTTCATCCAAATCTGATTCTCTTGGTTCTGAAGTGCAACGGTAACACCAGGTATACAACCAGCGAAAAGTCTGAGCAAGAACTTTGCCCATGTTCATGAAATACAGTACGTAAAGTGGTATTCCGAACACAGCGTAAATAACTGTTGCGCCTTTACCCCAATCAGTTCTAGGAACCATATTTCCGTAGCCAATCATTGTAATTATAGATAAAGAAAACATCAACGCAGCAGGAAATGTCCACAATTCTTCAACCGATCGTCCCTTATACCCTTTTTTTACTAACGAAACAAAACTCTCTTGAAAATTTATTAATTTTGTATCTATGTGTCCCGACATGATAGTTTCGTTAAAAATATTGTGGTGTAAAGTGATTTTCCACAAATCTTCCGCACAAGAATTTCGGCGTTGTTCAACAGTAAGAAGATCTTTATACTCGTGTTGAGTTTCGATAGCAATGAATCCGAAAGCACCGATTATAGTATAACCAACTACCAAACCGCCAACTCCGACTTGTGTGCACATAAAAGCCACAAGTTTCCTGCAGCAGTCCTTCACTTTTTCCCTCGGGTCGCTGGAGCGCGTGGACGAGGAGGATCTGCTCCGCAAAGAGCTGCGAAATGGAGGCACCGATCGAGACCGTTCCATCATGGAGCGATTTAAACACTGCGGGAGATAATAGGCGCCTCTTGTATAGAGAATGCGGCCTAGCTATTTTGAGAATAAGGATGAAGCATGAGTAACTGGCATTCTGCCATGCTCTGACAACTACTTTCATCTCATGTTATAAACACAGATGAATGGACCTGACATACTTTTAAGTTAGCCGCCTCATTATTTATAGAACATTGTCATCCGTACAGCAAATCAAAACATTTGTTTTAGTTGTTTAACCTTACCTACACGATATCTGTATCAAATCGTCAAATATATCTACCTTTAAACCTAAACTATAACTAAAAAAACTTAACCTAAACAAATGAATATAAATACATTAATAATTGTTGCTAAGGTAACGCAGATGTGAATGTTATAAATAAATGCCAAACCCTTAAAATGAAAATTACAGGTTATATAAAATTTGTACAAGGTCTTACCTAAAAAAATGTAACAATCACAGTGACGCCAGATGAGGAACCAAATACACAATACAAATTAACTAAAAGTCATGTAAAATCACATGATTTTCTCAAATTACCTAAGTAAAACTAGTTTTAGAAAATTAGATACTATCATCTGTCAAGCTGATTGTTATTGACTGTTGAACCGTCTCCCTAGCGACATCTTTTGCACACTGCATCAACTACACATTTTATTATTTGAATCATTTTAATCGAATACTTGCTACATTGAACGGTTTATAATATAAAAATTATTTTGCTATAAGTGATAAATATTAAATAACACTGTCAATTCACAAATTCTTATATAAATTCATAGAATCCTTCATCATGTAATCTCGCAAAGCCCAAAGGGCGTTTAGAATCGACCCATGATTCCCAGCTCCGTTCGCCAACCATGCGGAAACCCCTGCCATTTTCTCCGGGTCGGGATGAGGAGTCGAGTTTTCAGATGTAGCTGTTAAAGTTTTCTCCCAAGAACTTATGTACTTGTTATCAGCTTGCAAACCCTCAATGTACCTTAAAATAGTCGATGATAATTTATGTTTATGATACAAATAAATTAAATACGAACTTGATATAAGCTTCGGAATGCAAAACTCGTTGAGGTCGTGGAGGAACGGATATAAATAAAGGTTCTTGTGGTTTTACTTGAACTGCTGGAGCTGCCGCTAAATTTAATCAAAAACAGATTATGTTATTTTAAAACACAAATTTCAACTTGGATTTCGTCAAGTGCCTCACAAATAATAGCTATTTATAAAATTAATACATAATTTAAGATTTTATAAATCCCTATTATACACAAAATGTCCGATGCATTGAAAATACTTTTACGTTTATTTGACTTAAATTTGTAAAATCACAAACTTACAAACATACTTTAAATATATAGATTGAAACAGGAATAGAATTCGCAGTTGATTAATCTAGACAATTTCAAAAAATACTTTACATCTGCGTAATGTATGGGTATAGTAAATAATTATATAAAATTTCTAATTTAGAAGTCTTGAAAAACGATGTTTTTATTATTATTATATAAATAATACCTCAATTGAATTTCGAGCTCGTAGAGAATTTTAAAACATTTAAGGCTGGTATAAATAATAACATCCTTGGTTTATTCAATAGTTTCAGAAAATGAAGACGTTATTAATAAATATTATTTTATAAAATTCTCTTATCAATAACGTTTTCGTCGTGAAGTCTTTATGGCTTGATAAAACATCATGATTACATTTATAGGCGCCGATTTCATGAGCGCAGCATTTTTTTACATCAGTAATAAAGCCCTGGATTGTTATTATTTTAAAGAATTATTATACCTTCTTTCATTTTTTAGCAACTGAATACTACCCAAAAATGTGTTTGAGTTACACCCTTAAAAATATTACCAGTGAATTCCTCGCATCAAAGTACCTACGTATACAAATTTTCGTTTAAAAATTCCCATTAGTACAGCCACAATTACAAATTGATTATCAGCCAATAGGAATTCACATGACTGACAGTAATGCGCGTCTCAGCATATACCGGGGATCCTGAGACGCTAGTACTCAGTCCCGCTGTGCGGGGCGCCGGGGCGGTAGTGGGCCTTCGGGCCTCTGCCCCGCCTGGTGGTCTGGCTAGACCGCCTTCCAGGGCATCTCATGCCCTGAAGGTGATCTTGTTCAGTCGGCCGGGAATTGGAGCACGCTTCAGCGTATGCTCTAATTCTTGGGCTGCTGAAACCAGAGCACATTCTGGTGCAGATTTGGCTGCTCTGGTTTCAGTTGGTCAAGAATTAGAGCACTAAAAAGTGTTTGCTCTAATTCTTGGTCTGCTGAAAGCAGAACACATTCTGGAGCAGATTTGGCTGCTCTGGATTGTGTTCTGCTTTCAGTGGGTCAGGAATTAGAGCACTCAGAAGTGTTTGCTCTAATTCTTGTCCTACTGAAACCAGAGCACATTCTGGAGTAGTTTTGGCTGCTCTGGATTGTGTTCTGGTTCCACAAAATTTATAATCGTTACAGTGTTGTTGTTGCAAATTTTATTTTGTAAAATATTGTTTTGCTATTATTGAATTGAAATAAAAATAATCATTAACATGTTATTACAATACTATCGGACATAAAACAACTTGTGAGGCACTTGGTATCTATTTAAAAAGTTCGAAAAATGTAGTGCTAATCAAAAACTAATCTAATTGGTGTTGCTTTTAATTTGAACTAAAAAGAAACATGCATGAAGTAATAATAGGTGAAGTAGCTGCATATTCTACAAACCGACCGACGTAAAATAAAAGAAAATAAAACTTACGCGTACCACTAACGGGCACCGTTCCCACAGTTGGCTTAACGGTTGCCGTATACTGATGGCGACTCGACGCTACGAAGTTCCTAATTCAACATCAACATGGCATTACGCTACTCTACCACAACACTAAAACTTAGGTGCTAACCGTCGCACAACACCAGTCGCTGAGGACCAGTGCTGCGCCACAACAAATAAAATAATACAAGAGTCGATCTGCTGCTACACCAACCACACTGCAAAACAAACGGCAGGCAACATGCAGCAGCGAAGTCTGAAACACAAACCAGTCGTGGTTGTGGTAGACGTTACTGTCGTCTCCGACGTGATCGTCACGCTGGGCTGCAGAATCGGCATCGTGCGGCCCGGTACAAAGTTCCTTTATTCAAACTCCATTATTTATAATTCCAAACATTGACAACAGATACTTATAGTAGGGAAAACAATGTATTTCACATCATTGCTTTAAGCACTTTGTCTATTAAGTTAATATTGTTACTAGCAACTACGTTGAGTGTTCTCTAGGCCTCCGACGTCATTAAAATATTTTCAGATATACGAGGTGTGTAAATTAAGCAATAAGACTGATTTTTTTTCAATTGTTCGAATAGAATTACATTTCAATATTGTCTCCCTCAAAATAACTTCCTTGGGAAGCCATACAATGCTGGAGACGGTTCTTCCTGTCCTGATAACTAGGACTACTATCCATTTCAGAATTATAGTCAGTTGAGTTTGAACTCAAATAACTTTCTTTAGAAAAACGAAAAAAAATTGCGGTAAACTTATAATAAAAGGCGAAACATATTTCTAACATTATACGCAGTTTCAATTTTTTACGTCAGCATTTGTAAAAAATAATGAAAAATTATTGAAAATTGAGCCCCATTTTTCAAGCATTATAGGAATCTATCAACTTTAATTAAGTATAATATCTATATTAACACAACCAGACACTTGAAATGTAAATATATCATACTTCTAACCTTTCTAAAGATTTCTACCTGAATAAATCTGTTTCATATTACATACATTTTTTATAATCATTAATAATATGAAGTAACAATATCTCGGGTTTTCTTTATTTTTTTGAGTTGGTCCAATATTATGTGGATTTGTTACACATTTTTAAATAAAATTATGTTTTAATTTTTGCTCGAAACTGGTTTTTTTAAATTTTTAATAGCGTTTATTATGAAAAAGCGCAATGGAAAACTCGCGCGCAATCTTATGCAGTCGGGGCAGGGAGGAGAAGTGGCAGAGGTATGTTCAACTCACTGTTTGTGAGAGGCGGCATTCTATCTATTCTACCTTTAAATATTATAATATAATATTATTTACCTATTCCAAGATTCTACTTTATAAACGTGTTTCATATTAATAGTAGCTATAAATTTATTTATCAGGGGTAATTTTATTTCTGGTGCGTAATAAAGTATTTAACGAAATTTATTGGTTTTGTAATTAAAGAATTAGAGACTAAATGAATAAATTATTTATTACAGAAATAAGTGTAAATGGTATATAACAATATAAGGTACATAGTAAAATATAATAATAGAAATATAACGAAAACTATTATTCTGATTCAGATGTTCCCGAATAATCACTATCGCTCTCCGAGCTAGTATCATCATTTAAATTAATTATAAATGGCTCAATTGCTTTGTCAATGAAAGGTTCTTTTTCTCTATACTTGTCTTCAACTTTATGAACGTGTGCAACACAGTTTCTCCATAAATTATCTGGAATTGTTTCCATTGTTTCTTGGCATAAATTTTTCACATCATTTATTCTAAATGTTCTATTTTTCTTTGCCACATTATTTTTAACATATGCCCAAACTAATTCTATTGGATTTAGCTCGCAATGGGCTACAGGCATCCATAATAATTTAACTTGATCACCCCTTATTTCTTTAGCAATCTTTTCTAACAAATACTTTTTATTAAAATGATATGGTTTGCAAAGATTTAATAAATAAGGTTTTGTTAAATGATTGAAATCAGTTTCACCTTCCGGTAACGGTATATTTCTTTTCTGCATCCATTCAATAATAGATTTTTTCAGCCAAGCTGCGGTGGGATTTCTTGTATCGGGATCTAACATTGTGTGGTATGGAGCTTGATCCAATACAATTACAGACTTATTTGACAATTTTGACAAAAGATCTCTAAACCACTCTTCATAATGTTTAGCGTTCATTTCATCATGATAGTCGTTAGATGATTTATTGCCAACGAAACATTTTAACGAACCTTCTACAAAACCGTTCTCATTGCCGATATGCAGAATAATTACTCTCTTTCCAGATCCTGATGGCGTTTTAATACCCCCCTGGAATCCATCTATTACCTGCAGACCTGCACGATAATAATCAAAATCGTAATTTTGTTCTCCAGGAAGAACATGTTGCAACCATCCAAATTTTTTTGAGTGGTTTGCCCCACACCATGTTTCGTCTGTGTAATAAATATTCCAATCAGATTGTCTATATCTTTTAATATTTCTAAGATACTCTGACCTTTGCCCAGCTATTGTCATACTTTCCATTAATACTGGTTTTTTGTTAATTTTTTTATATTTAAAGTGGAGTTTTTTCATTAAACGCCATAATGTGGTCTCCGAAAATTGTGGGAAGTCAGGAATTGCTTCATTTAATTTTGCGAGCACCTGTTTCACTGTTGGAAATGATTTTTCAACATAAAAATTAAGTACACACCTCCTAATTAGACCCTGCAAATATTCATCACAGTTGACGGCATGTCTGCCAGATCTTTTCATAGGTGAAGTTACACATTCAGCATCTCGTATTTCGTTTTTAATTCTGTACACAGTTCTTTCTGATATACCCAAACATTCGCTTGTACGTTTAAATACCTGGGAAATATCATGTGAACAACCACTTTCTTTCTCTTCTTGAAAATAGTTTAACGTAGATAAAACTATTTTTTTCGTAGATGAATGTAGTTCTTTACCACGCGGCATACTTATAATTAATTAATTGTTTTAATTTAATTTTATCTCTGATCTCACTGATACTCTTTTTAACTGTACAAGATTAATATATAAACTAACAACAACAAAAAATTATAGTACTCTTACTCTGTGCATGAAATTGCATGTGATGAAGAAAAGAAATACAAATCGCGTACAGGCGTGCATGCGTAGTATGTGCGCCGCCTCTTTCGAATCCTGATAGGAACAAAATCCGTTCAAAAATGAAGATTTTTAACAATATGTTTTAGTAAAATTATGATACTTTAGTATACAAAAAAGTATATTATTGTATTGTAAACTTTGTTCTACGCTGTATTGTAAAATTCCAAGCAAAAATTGCTTTTAATTCGCCTAATAGCGCTGTCTCTTATTTATTTAAATAACTATTTATGTATAAACAATAAAGTCATTATAAGCACATTTTTAAGTAACATAAAGATAGAAGTATAACATATAAAATTTTTAAATTTTTATCTCATTTATTTACAAAGCTATAAATAGTTAAAATTTGGTGTTACGGAAAAGCAGCGAAAAAGTGAGGTCAAAAATTATATTTGTTTTTATAATAATAAATTTTTGTCCGAAACCATACTTGAAATTTTAATATGTTACGTAGATATGTTTGAGCTACATCATAGTAAAATTTTATTTAAATTAGTTAATTCTTACCAGAATGGTGCTGTTTCAAAGTCAACTGACTATAATTCTGAAATGGATAGTAGGATTATATGCAAATGCATCTTTTTCATTATTGATATGAATTCAAAACTTCCTACATATCTACATGAATTATACAAAATATATCTACATTTTTGAACATATTTTTTCTTAAATTGCATATGCAGTGGTTACAGCCATTTAAATGTCTCAAAATGAGTTGCCTTGAGAATATTCAATCTCGGGAGTCACGAGAACTCAAATCAGACGAATAAGAGGGCTGAGGAGCCACAGGAATTTTTTTACTTTAAACATTTTGCACAAATTTTTCTCGTCCCCAATGATTTGTCAAAATCGAGCGATTGTGTGAATCAAATTTAACTCTTCCCCAATCATTCAGAACTGTCAACCGACGATTTGAATGCACAAGAACGCAGATTCTGTCAACATTTTCATTAGTTCTTGAAGATGAAGGCCTTCCGCTGCGTGTTTCATCTTTTCCTTTTGAAAATGCCTAAAACCACCGAAAAACCTGGCCCTTTGAAATAACACCGTCTCCGTAAGTCTAATAAGTTTTGTAAAAGTTTCCATTGCACTATGCCCTAGTCTGAAGAAAAACCTGATAACACACTGTTGTGTGAAATTGACTTTACTCATTTTTAGAACGCATAAGAAAAAATTATTTTACAAAAAAAAAAAAATCAAACAAGTACTGATGGCATATAACATGTTCATATGCCTCCCGTGTCCCAATTGTTACCAGATTGAAGTCTTATTACTTAATTTACAAACCTCTTATGTTGTGAAATAGAATATCACTTTTGAAGACAATCTTAATAAAATAAAATAAAAATCACCTAACTTCCCCGTTACTACTCTGTGTTACAAAACATCTTTTTGATGTACTAGTAAAATTTTGAAGGAAATATTCACACTCATAGGCTTTTACTATGCGACAGTTATGTTTTCCCTACTATTTGTTTTCCACTTTATTGGCCCTTCCAGTTACACCACTGTGAAGATACTCACTTGCTTCTGTCGCCCGCGGGAACAATCTTGCCGTTGCCCTTGTTGATGTGTACCTCCCGGACGTGTCTGGTGAGCCTGATGAGCGACGGGAAGGGCGGCATGGACTTCTTGAGCCGCCCGCAGCCTTTCCAGTGGCACTGGAACTCCGCCTCCCCGGCGGGGATGTTCTGGAAGTGCGCCTGGACGTGGCCGGTGCCCTCCTGGATGCAGTGGTCGATGCAGTCTGTTATTTCTTCGAATTGGTAGTCGCAGTCGCTCCACAGGCATTCGTAAATCTACAAAATGTTGTTACCAATGTATCGGATTTATAGTATAACCCATGTAGCTATCATTAAAAATGTTATAATGATATTTTTAAAATGGCAACTCCACTAGGACTTTTACAAGAGAAACTTTCTATTCTACAATATTAAACAAAAAAAAAGTATATTGTGCAACAAGTACAGAAAGAAAATAAAGAAACTATATTAATAATATCAACATGGATTTGTGTAGAACGATAATTCTTTTGTTGAAAAAAAAAACAAATACTGACTTTAATTAAAACACGGCGGCAGGGACATATTTTTTTAGGGTTTGTAAGACTTCTTTCTGACTATGCGACCATTAAAGCCAAAATTTCTTAAAGTTCTTCGAATATTCTATGTTCCAAGAGATCGTTCAAATATCTGAGATATTTCTATCAATTTATTTGGTGTTTAACATTCAGTACATCATTCTGCTAATTAACCTCCCTTAAAAGTTTATACTGGCAAAGTAATTTTAAACAAATTCGCCTTTCAATTAGCGTAATTTCTTGGTTTTTCTGAACCATTTTTTTTAAAGTTATATAAAAAACCCGAATAAATTATTTTTACGTAATCATAGATGTTTTATATTTATAAATATAAATATTGACTCATTATTTGTATGTAAGATTTCATAAGTGTACGAATAATATTGTGTACTTATTTCTTGTGTGTTGTTTCATATTTCTGGAATATGAAACAATATGATTTTTGAAAGTAGATACTTTACTTTCAATTTTTAAATAGAAATCTTAGCCACTGTTTATTTACGATACAAAAACGAGATGCTGAATGTTTAATAAAATATTTGATAAATAAAAGAACAATAAAGGATGAACGATTTTATAAATAGCAGAAAATATGTACGAAATTATTAAATTTGTAAAATAATCTAATATTTCGAATGTGGCTTATTATTTAAATATCCAAGATGATTTAATAGATGCTATGATTGAAACAAAACTATCTAATTTAGAAATGTGTAAAGTGTAATTATTTAAAAAAAAATACCTGATCTGGAAGAGGCGCCAGTTGCAAAACAGGCGCAGGACTGGGACACTGATCCGGATCTCCAGCTTTGGCGGCATTTTCCTCGTTGCACTTCTGGGCTCTTTCCTCCCACGCCTGCTTCTCCCCGGCCGGCAAAGACCTCCACTCATTCCCCACAATGCGGCTAATCTCGCCGAAAGTGCTCTCCGGGTTGTTCTGTGCGACTTGCTTGCGCACTTCACTAGAGTACAGAATGTACCCCGTTACCAAGTTCCGTTTGTTTTTATTCTTTTTGGAGGAGATTGGTGTGGACATGCTACTGCTCGCTGTGGCCCCATTCGGGGCGGGGATGTCTCCGGACCCCACTGAAGGGGGCCCACCGTCTAAGGAGTCTTCCATCATTATGTCCACGTCGCCTGTTATCTTCGTGAGTAATGGTGATGCCTCCTATACAAAAATTAATATTACAATATAATGTAATTAAATGTTATGTAAATAAATTTGAAATAATTGAGTTATATAAGGGATTAATAAACAAACCATTGCAAAACACAAGAACGCAAACATCTGATCATGACAAAGAGTTATAATTTGATTTCATTTTGACGTTTGAGGTCATTGACTTGACCGCCAGGTAAACGTCCTTCCGTGTCTTACAGTTAAGCCACGTGTTAGACAAACAGCTGTTCACAATCAAAACAAATACTTACTACTTCGATTAGAGGTGCGGATTGTGGTTTTATTATTTCCGGCTGCAGCTGAGCAATATCGCTTCCCACCTGCAACATTGCCATCATGCTAGTATCTTTCAAATCGCACGCACTATTACATCTTCAACGGCCTTTCCATTTTTGATACGCCGGCTGAAAGTTTGAGGCACGGAACGAATTTTGAAGATTTATATTTACTGTTAATATTTTATTACGCAGTGAAATTAATATATTATTTATTTTGCGCGCTTCAACGCGAATTAAGAGGAGTCAGAGATCTGCAATTTTTATCTAAAATGAAAGTCCTCGATTTATTCTAAAACTTTTGGTTTTAACATAAATTTTAGAAGAAATGTTCAGCACAAAGCGACTAATTGTTTTACATATTTTTATTAAATCAGTGGTTCTCAAACAGTAACACACATCCATGTTTCTAAATAGTAACTTATATTTCCTACCATTAAATAATTTTTTTCTGATATCAACCTCGTAAAGAAAATATACTCGAACATTACGTTTTTTCTAAAAAAAAATTAATTTAATTTTATAACACTTCTCATTTACTCGTCATATATAGATAACCTATAAGTTGTACAATAATGGCTATTTACATTAGTGGTCATAGAAAAATAACTATATAATTTTGAACTCACAAATAACTTCTTATCAAATTGTAATATTTGATGTATCAATATATTTCGCTTGTTTAGTAATATTTTTTGTAAAATTGTTTAGGCTAATACATCTCTAAACAACTAATCTACACGTATTTAATATTTAATATATGCATCTTGGTACAAAAATTATATTTGTAATATTTATTTCTTGCCTCAAACTTTCTGCCGTTGTCCAAATAAAAATATTACACACATATTTTTTATTTTGTAAAACTTTCTAGCCGGGAATTCAATATCACAAACAAACACTATTTTAATAGTTATTCATATATCAATATTGAACATTTTATAATAATTTTTGTAGCTATTTAACTCTCAAATTATCTCGAAACCCCGTTCACAAAAAATATTTTTACGATTTGAAAAATACAAATGCAAGCGTTAGTGCTTCACACAAACTAAATGTTATTCTACGTATTCAATTAAAATTATTGATAAATTGAGAAAAATGTTAAACAAACATTTTTATCAGCAGATAATATTATCAGTATGACTTGCTGGAAATCCTACCTTAGGCGGATTAATGAGTCGTCGGAAGTAGTAGATCTCATCTTCAGTGACGGCGTTGCTGTGGGCGTACTTCTTCAGCCCCTCGGGCGCCAGTTTCCGCACTTGCCGCGACACTTCGTCGTACACAGACTCGCAGATGTAGATGTCTACCTCCGGGACTTCGGTCGGACGACCTGTGAAAACCCACCGCAAATATCTTCTTTAACTCCATTTCTCTTATTTTTAATGTTAATTTTAATGAAAGTTGTTCATTTATTTTGTGAAATTTGTTAAATTTAAATAATGAGAGGTATTAAATGATTTTTATATTTTTTTCTGAAAGAACAGGTTTAAATAATATAAGTGAAAACGCGAATAAAAATATTTCGTAATAAACGAGATATCAATTTTTAAAGTGAACATTTTGGTCTGTGACGTGATATGTCTTCGCCAATGATGAACAAACTGTTAATTGTATTACTGGCAATTTTCATATTCGTTTAGCTAAAATATGTTTATATGTAAATTTATGTGTATGAATGAAAAAAATATTATTAGGCATAAATTAATTTTTTTTCAGGACTTTCCTCTCACGAAGTAGTGCGGAAAATTACTTTTCCCTCTCTAGAGAATAAAGTGTACAGTGTTACCAACAGTATAACATAGATATTATTATAGAATGAAATATTGGAAAAAATAATTATTATATTAAAAATTCTAATTTAATAATGCTATTCTTTTAAAAAAATTGTGGTCTTGCTCTATTCTTTTTTCACATTATTTCACAATTTGACAACTTGAATTGAAATTGGCAATACTGTATCAATTGTATTGCTAAACGTCGAAGTTTACATAACCTAAATGTCTAGCTTAGGTTGCTGTGCCTTTTCGGCCAAATAAATCGATTTTTGAAACATGTGAAAAAAATGTTGTGCTTAACATGAAAGAAAAGCATTTTTCCACTCTCACTCGAATGCCCCAATCGCTACGCTCATGAATCAAATTGGAGCTCGTAAAAAATATACACTTTACTCTCTAGTTCAGCGGTCGGGGAACCGGGGTAAATTACCCCAAATGGGGTAAAAATGAAATTTTGAGGGTAAAAATGAAACTTTTATGAATAAAAAGTATATATTTTTAATTTGCTATTTTATAAACCTGTTAGTATTTTTTTCAACTTAAACAATTTAGCGACATATGCAGGCCACGTCATGTCACTCCCCACCACTAGAGTGTATTACTTATATTACTATTACTACCGGTATGTATTACTAGGTATTACATTGATAAATTGAATAAATGATGTTTAAATTAAATTTTTAGTTACTGTTTTCTTTTCAAAATTATCATGGGGGGCTATAATATGAAAGATGCTAAAAAGAGGCGATTTCGTTTTTTTTTTGCTCTTCACCATAGGGTAATATCAACTTACACAAAAATATTTTGGGGTAATGATAAAAAAAGTTTCCCGACCGCTGCTCTAGTTTCACAAATAATTTCGTAACAAAAACAAGAACATATATATACATACATAGTAACATTTTGATAATGCCAAACTAATGCATCTCTCCCTTCTGCAAGTTCTATGAAATATAGATGCGCGATTGTTTTTCTTAAAAACAGGCAACCAATGAAATTGTCTAGAACATATCACGTCACAGAAAGTCACAATAACATTTATCGATTATAGTTCACGAATAAAATAATATTTAAATAAATTATTATCTCTAATATTTTTTAATAAATGCATATTTTCTTATTTCTCTGCAAAATGGTAATATTTCATTTTTCTATTCTTATTTAAAGCTTATATTTCAAATAATTCAGATGTAATTAATTAAAAATGTATTAAACAATTAAGTAATTTTAATGTTTACTTCCTGTTATCAATTGATTGATTATATATTTATTATTGAAGTGACGTAATAATTTTAAATAGCATTTGGAACTTACTTGAGATATAATCGTTGTAGTCGAGTACGGCACATTTTCCGACAATTCCTACCAAAGGATTAGTATCTTCCAGAGTCGACAAGAAGACTTCTTGTTTATAAAACAGCCGGTTTGGCGAATGCGGAATTTCGGGAGGTGTGACTAGCCACGGACCTCGGAAATACGCTTTGCCGCTATAGGAAAAATATTAGTATGCTTATTTAAAGTTTAGGTGACCAGATTTTCCCGGTTTATCTTTGATAAATAATAAAGTGAGAGTAAAAAAACATATAAAAGCAGAAACATTGTGAAAACATTAGGGCTTTTAAATTTTAGAGAAAGTCTTTTATATTTAAAGTGTGATTAAATTAATTTGAAAATTTCGTTTGGTGATTTTAAATCCGGTCACCGTAGATATGACTTTGCTTACTCTTTGGTATCCCAAATGGTGTCGATTTGAGCAATAAGTTGCCTTCCACCGTCAGTAGCGACATAAACACAGTCTCCGGTTTTAACCACGCCGCTACAAATCGTGTTGTACTGTTCGTAATAAGTGTTGCCTTCGTCAGCAGTTGGGTCGACATTGGTCGTGAAAACCACAACATTCTATCAACCAGAACACCGCAATGTAAATATAAATTGTATATGAGGGGGAATTAAATGAAAACTTTAAAACCGAACAAACTTATATTGTTATTTTTAATGTATAACTCATTCCTAATCATATATAGAAATAGAAAATGCTTATATAATGTTAGTAATACATTAACAAAATGGGGTTTAATATTTATGAATACAAAATTTAAATAGTTATTAATTTATTATTTATTCGTTGACTACTTTTATAAAATAAAAAATACGTTTGTGATATTTTAATCTCAATATTAATGTATTATGAAAATGAATTTTTCATTAATAATTATTATAATTAAATTAGATTAGATTTTATTATAAACATTATGTTCCGCAGAATCTGCAGAACTCAGACGCAGAAAGAAATCAGGAAGATGGATGATAGGGGATGTCATCAGCTAAATGAGCTGATCACACAATATTTTCGATGGCTAAATTCTAGTAGGATGTTTTATTGCAATGCCTTTGTTGCATTTAATTTATGCGTGTTCGGTTCTTCTTATACTCCATTTAATAACAAGGAAGAGTAAACTTTGACGCACTAAAAAAATACTTCTGATTGGCTAACGTAATGTCAGTTTTACACTCAACGAAGAAAGCGTTTCGAGTTTAATTTCACGATAATCAGTGACGATATTATTGTATTTTATATTCATTTGTTTGTGATATTTCACAAGTTTTGTGTGCTTCAAACTTTTTTGTGACATCACAGTGTAAATATCACTCCTCGTAGTTTTTAAATAGAGTATAGTATCACATACTCAAAAAGTCCTAAAGAACCGTTTCAAGTCATTATTTTACGCACTCGGTTTAAAAGCATTAAAATTTCATTTTGATATTAGAGTAATAAAAATCAGAAAATTAAAGATTACACTGATCAACAAAATAAAACATTTTTCTAGCATTAAAAACTTTTCATGTTATTTAATAATTAATACTATAATAGTTTATGTATGTAATAATAACAGGAGAAGTAATTTCCAAAGCCGCTGATGCGTAAAGCCGAAAATATTTAAAAATATCGAATTTTTTGTTCGAAAATTTTCAAATTTTACAAAATTTTGTTTGTAATTTTTTTTAAAGTATTAGTTACGCTGATACCAAATTTACAAACAGAATTTAATTATCTCTTTTCGTTTTGGAGATATTTGCACTTAAAATTGTACCTCAAAAAAGTGTGTTTTTTGAGTATATTTCAAAAATGAATAGAGATACAAACTCAACTACTTTACCAGTCGATTCTACGGGAAAAGTTATATAAAGAAATGTTTTCTCCGCATATACGTTCTTTGGAACGATTCGGTGAAAATTGAGAAAATCGAAAAAACCTAAATTTCAAAATTTCTCCGAGGAACTTTTTGTCTCCAAAGTTTTTCATTTTTTGGTCTTAAGTAGATATCGATGCGCTGATTTCAAATTTTCAAACAGAATTCAATTATGTCTTCCCGTTTTCGAGATATTTGAGTTCAAAGTTATACCTAAAAAATTAGGTTTTTTAGGTATACCCCTTAAATGGTTAGGTTTAAGGTTTCGGCGACCTAACCATTCGATTCTACGGACAAAATTACATAAGTGTACCAATTTTCAGATTTTTATTCCAACGGATACAATTTTTAGAAAGGAAAAACTGAAATTGGTCAAAATCGCAAAAAATCGTAAGGGGTTCATCAGGCGTTTTTTTCGATTTTGGCCATTTTCGTTTTTTCGCTCTAAAAATTGTATCGGTTGGAATAAAAAGCTGAAAATTGGTACACTTATGTAATTTTGCCCGTAGAATCGATTGGTGAGGTCGCCAAAGTCGTAAACCTAACCCTTGAAGAGGTATACCTAAAAAACCTATTTTTTTAGGTATCGTCAAAACTCAACTTTGAACACGAATATCTCGAAAACGGTCAGAGATAATTCAATTCGGTTTGAAAATTTAAAATCAGTGCATCGATATTTACTTAAGTCTAAAAAATGAAAAGTTTTGGAGAAAAAAAGTTCCTCGGAGAAATTTTGAAATTTAGGTTTTTTCGATTTTCTCAATTTTCACTGAATCGTTCCAAAGAACGTATATGCGGAGAAAACATTTCTTTATGTAACTTTTCCCGTAGAATCGACTGGTATAATCGTTGAGATTGTATCTCTACCCATTTTAGTGATATAGCCAAAAAATATACTTTTTTGAGGTGCAACTTTGAGAGCAAATATCTCAGGAATGAAAAGAGATAATTAAATTCCGTTTGAAAATTTTAAATCAGCACATCGAGATCTATCAATGTATACTATTTCCCAAAATCAAAATTTTGGGCACAAAAATGAATACTTTTGGGATATGTCGCGGTTGTCAACACAATTTTTGGTTTAATACTGTTGTTTGGGTTGTTTTAACACTACACAACTTTGATATGGGGTTAAAGGTTTTAGAAATAAATAAAAGTTAGATAATAAAGCGACAGAATAAAATCGAAAAGGCGTAATAGGATTGCAGGTTTTGAAATCAGCGCATTGATGTTTACTTTAGTCTAGAAAATGAAAAGTTTTTGATTTGATTTTCAAGCGCTTCCAAAACAGTGGCGCATAATACTATAATGAGAACATTTCTTCAATAAAGTTGAACGTTTTAAAGTTTTCATTTGACGCTGTACAAAAACTTACCGGTTTTTCCTTCTCAATGATTTTCTCCTGCTCTTCAAGCTCGGCCAACTCATCCTTGTGCTTCTCCACGCGTTCCCTAAACACTGACATCACTCGCTTCAACTCTAGTTGTTGTTCTCTGGGAACAAGAACGAGTTCTGGATCTTGTTGCCAGACTTTTAGAATCTTCTTAAAAGATCTGGACCTGGTGGAATATCTCGATTCGCAAACATAAACGTCGTCTTCTGCGTATCCTTCTGGTTTTAATTTGATGTAATCTTTGATGTTCATGACACAGCAACGTTTTCTGATTTCGTCTAGAGGGGCTGCAATGTGTGTGTCTGACATGAACACTTCTTTTTCTAAGAATTTTCGCGTTGCTACGTGGAAAGTTTCACCAGGGCGAACGAAGAATTTTCCGTAAAGCATTTGTTGTCCGTTATTTGTCCAAAGTCGCTCAATTCTCACAATACTTGGTTCAACTCCTTTTTCTTTTGATTCCAAATAAACAAACTCTCCAACTCTGAATGTTTGTTGGTTACAAGTCATAGATTCACCAGGAGGATTTGATTCTTTCATACTATCATCAGAGTTTCTACTGGTTTCATTCTCATCTTCCAAAGATTCTTGTAGGAGTTTTTGTTGTTTTGTAGCTTGCACAGCAGCGGTGAGATGCATTAAAGTGTAGCTTAAAGCTGGAGAAGAAAACCAGTCTCCGTTGCGACAAATTTCATCTCGTTGTTGGATGAAATATGTTTGTAATTCGACTGAATCTTCAAATACTTGAGAGTCGGTACGAGATAAACGTCTAGCGCGTTCTAAACATGTAAAGAAATCTTCTTGGAATGAATCTAAACGGCGGTACAATCCGCGATCTAAGCGACGTTTTATTAGATCCAAAGACAAGGCTCGAACTCTGTAAAAAAGTGCACGCACATTACCTACTGTTACCTTCACAGGCTGTTAAAAATGATCACATGCTAATCAAAAAGATGTTTTAAAAATTTTAATCCCCACCAGATCTCGACACGTTTTTAATTCATTGATTAGATCATCATTTCATGAGATAAATCAGCGGGTTGAATAATAATTTTGTTAAATTATGTTGTTATTTTGTAAGTTGTACTTGCGGTTAAGAAGATACAGACAGAATTTGTGGATATTGCAGTAAAAGAGAAGTTAGCAAATGACAATCTAATATGGATATTAACACCAACAGTTATAGTTACCATTGCTTTTTGTACTAATTAATTAAAAATATATTATTTTATTATTAACAAAGTTTTTATTTCAAGTACCTAAAGTTATTGTTTCGTTCTGAAAGGTTTTGCTTGCATTTTAGTAGTTTTTTAATTTAGATATAAAGAAGTTTACATCCAGAACCGAAAAGTTGACTGACTTTTGAAAATAAAATAAATTCTAAATCCTACTATCTTCAATATTATTATCCTTTTAATATACACACATACAATACATAAATTTTATTTTACTTCGTACTTTCTTAATTTTGCAAATTTTTAAAAAAATATCGATACAAATTCAAGACATCCAAATAATGTATATTTGTGATTGTGATTCTTTTTAATCTCTACTTTTTGTATTTTAGAATAAAAACATTGCAATATTTAATCACTTGAAATGATTTACATCAAAATTTGATAATTACATTTTTTAAATGAATACAATTCGTAATTTTTTTTACGACTACTATGGAAAGTAGCACTTTTCTCACACTATATAAAACTTCAAACTTGCGTATTTCCCACAATCGTGGGTTAAAATGTGAGAAATCATTTCTCACAATACTTGCCAACACTGCGCATGCGTGAAGATACTCTTTGTGAGATAACGTGCACCATATTATGTATTTTTGTTCTGTAACGCTCAGTAATTTGGTCGTAGAAAAAATATAGTATGCTACTCGTGCAGAATCACGTATTTCCCACCTTGTGTGATTCCAGCACTCGACTGCGTCTCGTGCCGAAACTTTCACATTTCGTGGGGAACAGGTGAGTTTCTGCACTTATTGCACAATATACTATTCTACTTGATAAATATTGAGTTATCGTGTAAACACAATCATACCCACAAACATCATTGTAAAAATATTAAAAATGATTTGTAGAGATTTTGAATGATGCTTATTCATGAAAAACAAAATGAAAGATTCTTACTTTTTGCCATCGATCTCGTCGTGTTCAGGCAACTCAGCCATGGAGTCTGAATAACAACGACCTTCCTCATCTTGATGGTTATAAACACTGGTAAACAAAGACGACAACATGTCTTGCACAGCGGCTTGTACGTCTGGCACGGATTCCTCATCTTCGCACAGCTGCAACTTCGTCTGGAGACAGACCCGTTGCAGAATCAACGCATCTTTGTAAATCTGTGAATCTAAACAACCACATTATTAAGTTTCAAACATAGAAAGGCGATAAAATACCTGGCTCGTTGTACTTGCAAGCGTTGTCAAACATTAGAATAAAGTCCGAAACTAGTTCTTCTAACGTGGTGTACATGAAGTTTTTCAACTTATGTGAAATTTTTTCCATGTCTATTGGGTTTTTGATGACTTCATAATAGTCTGGGTAATCGTTTTTAGATGGTAGTTTCATGAAAATTAAAGCCAATTGGCGGTTATTTTTCGGTTCTCTATAGTCGCGAATCGCGTCGTATAAAGTTCTACATTTTTGTTCTTGAACTGTTAAGACTCTTTTTGGTTTGACGCTACAATTAAAAACAATTATACACGACTTATAATGGTACAGATTCCTATAAGTTAATATGAGCTTACATTTTGTAAATATTTCGTTCTCTAACAGTAGGAGTCATTTCCCTAACTTTATCCATTAAGACTTTTTCTAAAATATTTGCATCTTCATATATAGTTGAGTTTTCTTCATTGTACTGGCGACAATTTGCAAACATGAGTTTAAAATCTGATATTAGCTCATCTTCAGAAGAGTAGTGTTCGTTTTTAATTCTAGCTTCAATAGTTAACAAATCTATTGGGTCTTGAATGACTTGATAATAGTCTGGATATAGTTTTTTTGAAGGTTTCTCCATAAAAACTAACATTGGTTGTCTACCGTCCTCACACTAAAATTTCTAATTATTACAAAACCACAACAAATATTAGAAAACGTACAGTATATTCGATGAGACATTTACACAACATATGTAGTCTCTTTTTTAAAGGAATAACCTCCTTTGGAGGACGTCCTGGCCGTCCAGGAGTTCCAGAAGGTCGTCCTTTCGGACGACTCCTCCTCCTAGAATCCTCGGAGTCTGCGTCACTATCTGTGTCCTGTAATGAATGAACCTTCACACGATCTACTCGACGACATGTAACGAATAAATAAAAAGCTTTGGCATGGAACAAGCTACGATCACTGAAATATAGTAATAATGGAACGTAAGTAAGACAGTAACTAACGGGTGTTTGTGTCCTTGTCGTACAGTCCGTCCAAAATGTGTCTAATTACGTATCTGAAAAAGGATAAATGCATATTTGGTTGCCAAACAGCTTTGCAAAGCTTTAAGCTCGTTTGACACGGTGATTAAAATTGCACTTATTTCAATATGGAATTAAATACGATAATAATTTAATGTTTGTAGTAAGTTTTGAAGTTAAACTACGTATGCAACAGATAAAAGATCTTGTATTAAAATAATGTTGTAGGCATGCGCAGTAACTGATTTTATTTTGACATTTCATATAACCATACAACTAGTAAGTAACCTAACTACTAATTACTTAACAAATTAATAAAATTTAAAAATAGAATAACTTCCAGGAACAAAAGAACTATTTGGTGCAGAAATTGGTTACGGAGAAGGGAAAATGGAAAAGGGATGTTAAATATGTTTAATCGTGAACTTCTACCTGAGGATCCTTCTTCGTATAAAAATTATTTACGACTTGACAAATGAGCAGTTTCAGAATTTGCTTGATTTTATAAAAAAAAATGACATTACAAAAACTGATATTTTCATGCGCAACAACAGGTATTTTTCTGTTTGACCAATGAGAAATGACAAGATCACTGCGCACTCGTTCGCGCAATTTTAATACGAGAAAATAGCGCATGTTCTAATTTTACGTACTGAATTCAGTATTTAAATAAATTTATAATATGATACGATACTTATTTTGTAAGTTTTAAATCTCATACTTAAATGAAATTCATTTTTAATCATCGTGTCAAACGAGCTTTATAAACAATTTCGTACCGATTTATCATATAATTACTTTTTTTATTTTAAGCTTAAACATTAACAAGAATTTGCATTAAAATACGCATTGATACGCATGCGCACATGGGCTAGACAATGATGGAAATACCACTTACGCACGTCCCAGTATTACTATATTTGAGTGTTGATTGAAAAATATATAGATAGGCAAGCTTATGAGAAAATTCGTTTCACCTACATAACTGTGTGTCTGGTTGCACAGGCGTTTCTGTCAAATACTATAAAAAAAGAACAAACGTCAAATAATCAATAATTAGTTCTATTTTAAAATATACCAATGAATTATTAAAAGAACCATTCTAATAGATACCAAAAAAATCAGTAAATACGTAAAACATCTTTATTAATCTGATATTTTTATCTGTTTAATTTCGCAAAATAGTTGATGGAATTATGAACGAGATGGCTCTGTGGAATCTGATTCCAAAACAGAGGTACGCCAAAACATACAGGCTTGCCTATGAATATATTTTTGAGTCAACGATTTGAGTGAGTACGACTGTAAGAGGATGAAGTGAGTGTTAGAGACGAGTGGAACTGAACGGAAGGAAGCGAATGAAAGCTGCAAGCATACCTTGACCCTGTGTGCTCTGTTAGTGGCTGTGTGTGTTACCTGATCTATGTCAAGTAGCTCTTGCACTTTGCTCTGCATCACTTTTTGGAGCTTCACTGCGTCCTGCAATCAAAGCCAAGCAGCCTTACAACACACATTTTTATTCCCCTTGACATAAAAAAGTAAAAACTGGGGCTCAAACAGAACCGAAACACAAACCGCAAATAATTTTTATTTAAAAACTTCGTAAAATATTATTCAATATATTTTAACCGCAGTCTACTAATTACAAGACTAACTATGTTTTAATTATAAACTATAGCAAAATGCTATTTAAAAAATTGAAAGTCCAGAAAAGTAGCTAAGCTACAATTTATTTAAAGTATCTCAACTACAGCTAATAAAAAATGTAGCTAAACTATTTAAATAGCAAGCTACTGCTCGCTTGATAAGTCATGAGTCTTGTATATGTTATTTACATTTTTTTTTAGTTTGGCAATAAATTCCTTACTGTGTTTGATTTATTTGAAGCAATCAGGATTTTTTTTTATATGAGAAATCGCGAATCAGAATCTGAATCCGGACTTGAATTTAAAATTTGCGAAGCAGTATTCGTCCAGAACCGAATTCAAAACATCTTTTGAAGTTTGTGTTTCTGTCTCTAATTATTTTTACTTCCCTTTTTGTAAGGTTCGTGCGAACCCTATATAACCATGCAATCATAAATTAAGTTTAATAATGATTTCCCAAACAATTATTAATAGTAAATTGATTGACATATTATTCATTTAATTAATTTTATAACTTAATCAAATAAATACATTATGTAACTTAATAATAAAATGAGGTTTTCCGAGAGAACTATTTTGTAGGAATTTTTGAATTAAAAAATAATTTCATGATTAAATTACGAAAGATATAAAAATGTTCAACATTTATATAATCAGAATACTTGCTTCGTGACAGGTTTTACTTGTATTTAGTGGTAACCAAATGAGCCATCACTTCTTCTTTTAATATTCATAGTAAATTCGAACAAATCATTAATTTTTTATTCGTAAAATCCAAAAAGAAAAACCCCAATAATAAAAATCAAATTAAAAATATTATTTATTACAACAAAATAAGTCTCTTACCTTATAAAGTTTGGAGGTGTGAACATTATATTTCTTGGCGTTCTCAAACATGATATTCATATCTCCGGCAACTTCACTCACAGTTCCGTAATCTCCTTTCTTAATTTTCTTCTTGATCTGCGACAGGGAAATTGGATTTTTTATTTCTTTATAATAATCTGGATAGTATCTCTTGCTGGGTAATTTCCAGAACGGTTCGCTGATTTGTAATCCGGTATTATTCGTCAAGTTTTTAACCGTTTCGAAGAGTTGCCACTGAGGGTTTTCCGCGTCCTCGACGTCTTCCTCCACGTCCATGGTCTCATCGGCGTCGGCGTCCTCCGTGTCGGTTTCTTCGTCCTTCAGCGCGGCGGTCACAGCCGAGAGAGATTGAACTCCGCGAAGACGTTTGTTGCGAATTCGTTCGCTGCTTTTACCGGAGACGAATTTTCCGTGTTCTACTTCAATTTTCTTGCTGGTTATAACTTTCTTTAAAGCTTTGGCGTCTTTGTAGATTTGAGAACCAGGCTCGTTGAAAAGACAAGCGTTTTTTGTCATCAACAACAAATCTTTTTCAAGTTCTATCAAACTGGAATATTCGGCGTTTTGTATTTTTGTTGCGATTATTTTTAAATCAATTGGTTGCTCAATGACTTCGTAATATTCTGGATATTTCTTTTTGGAAGGTAAAAGTTGGAATTCGGTGTGTAAAGCTCTGTTGTCGGCATCTGTTGCCATCATAACGGCTGTGAATAAATCTTCAAATAAGTTTATGTCGTCGTCAGGGTTTGTAGAACTTTCTGAAGTGTCTTCAGCGAGGTCTATGTCTTGTTTTTTGGCTTCTGCTGCTGCGGCTCTTCTGGCTAACTTACCCACTTTAAGAATAATCTTACCTTTGGAATCGCTGTCGTCTATATCTAGCAACCTTTGAAAACAATTACTATTTGTTTTGTTCATATAGGCGATTTTTCGCTACAAAAACTATAGTTACCACACATTAACTATTGTTTAATATATGTATTTATCACGGAAAAAATTAAAGGAGAAAAATTCCATTTTTATAAACCTGAATAGAAAATTATTTAAATTATGATTTTACCTACATTTCAGAATGTATAATTTAAATAAAGGCTGAATTATAAGCAACAGAACATAATTTTACCATAAAAAGTACGATTTAAGTCATAGGAAATTGTTTTATTTATTTTATATTGTTCATTTTCTATATTCGTGCATATTCGGTACGATTCGGTATACGTCGTATTAGTACTTAGTACATCTGCTAGAGGGATAAAAAAAAACATGTTTCTGTTTATTACATGTCCCTTGTTTAAAGAAAATGCACGACATTAAAATTAATCAGTTAAGTATGAAATAAATTAATTTTGTAATATAAAAACAAGGCGATAAAAAGCAAAAAAAGGCTCTATCCAAAATTATCATGAAAAATTAAAGTTGACACCGATATATTGGAAACAGTACGCGATAAAATATTTTGAAAATCTCTTTAAATTTATTATATAACCAAATTCGTGTAATCTTTTAATTTTAAAAGTTATGAGCAAAAATTAAAAACTGTAAAATTTACATTTTCGTTAATATGCATTTTTCTAAGAAAACATAGACATGGTTAAATTGATCCCTTAATATGGCAATTTTGGTCTTCAACCGACCTCGTATCTTTTACCGTTCTCGAGATCCCCATATTTAACAAGTTATTTGGAACACCGTACATTCTGTATATGAGCTTTTTAAGAGATATATTCGAGGTTTTTGTGGGTCAGACAAAATTCCTCTATTATCCAAGAAATGTTTTTTTTTTAACTTTTGGGTTTTAAAAAAAGACAAAAACAAATATAATAACTATCTCTATTGCATAGTTAGATAGTTAACTTAATACAATTAAAGACGCTAGGCAAACTATTCATTAATTTCGTCGCGAAAATATGAAATTATAGTTTACATATAACTGTAGTTAATTACTCGCGAAAAATCGCCTTCTGTTTTTTCAAACTTACTTGTTTTTCGTCGAACAAAACAGATCCCAGAATTCGCAAGCGTCTTTATATTCTTGGGAACTTCGCTTGTAAAAAGCTTTAGCATTACTAACCAACAACTCTATATCAGTTGTGAGGTCTTCCATGTCATCATACTCATCAGTTTTCAACTTTTGTTGGACTTTTAGCAAGTCAATTGGATTGCTGACTACTTCATAATAAGAAGGTTCTTGTCTACGTTTGGGAACGCGAATAAAAGCATCACAAAGTAATGTACCGTCATCTTTTTTATGATTTCGAATAGTATCATAAAGTTGTTGGCACAATTCTTGCTGTAAACAACGAAAATAGGTACGGTCTTTAGAAAATAAATTACGTACAGGATCGAGTTTTCTGCGTTTGCGACCGGTGGGCCCCGCAGAAACCGACGGTGGGGCTTCCATGGAGTCTTCGAAGTCATCTTCTTGGCCTCTGCTGGCTATCGAACTTGTACGGCGTCTTTTACTCATTTTGTTTTTTCAAAATTTTAGGTTAGAATAACATTTTTACTTAATCGCTACTTAAAAAGTACTTCTAACACTAAATTAGTTATTTATTTGATAGTTATTTTATAAAATAAGCGTTAAAAGCTCGAAAAAACACTTTAAAGCTTTATTTTTTTGCATAAATTTACTGACGCTTAGAACACCACAAATAATGTCGAATGTCGGTAAAACAGGTTGCGGATAAACCGCGAAAAATCAAGCGCTTAATGAGAAATAATTTATTTATATGTCCAACAATTTAATTTATCTAACACTGTACAATACATTTATTTAAATTTACAATGAGTCAATCATCTTGTTCAAAAATTGGATCTAGATACATTTTTTTAGCCGGGGCATTAGTAAATAAACTTCCTACAAATCTTCTGCCCGATTGTCTATCTTCTTCATTTGTTATTATTTTGCAGTCTTGTATTGAGATTATTTGAAAATCAAGACAACGAAACTTTTCATCAGTTGCATAAAGCACTAGGTCGCCTGTGGGTGGAAACAAATACGGACGACCCGAAAATGGATTTATAAAGTCAGCCCAATAACCAGCACTATGTAGTTTCTTACATATTTTATGTGCTGCTAAAACAAACTACGAATCTCGTAAATAAAACATTTTCCAAATTTGAGGTTATACTTACTGCTTGTGCCACCTTCTCAGTTTCTATTTCTTTATTGAGTCTCATATTCTTCACATCCGTTCTCAATGTCAAAGTCACAACAGACAAATCCGTATGTTCTAAATTTTTATTTGGAAACAACTCACAAACAGTTTGTCGTAAAACTCGTGGACATGATTGCACTTGACATTCGACATTTTCATCGCAAGAATTCTAAAATTAAAACATTATTTCATGAAATAAATACATTTGTAGTCTTACAGTCAGCTCCTGTAGAGAATTATAGTTGAGTTGAAGGGTAGAATACAGATCATGCCAAGCGGGCCCCACATTTCCTGGCATAAAAAACGGGGTGTTTTTTGTCAATGCGAGAAATTCATAATTTGGATTCACAGACACATCATTATCATAATCTAAAAGCAAATGAATTCATTTCAAGGTTAGGATTAAACAGCGAAATATTTACTTCGGGGAGGTTTTTTTGGTGAAACTATTTTGTAGGAACCATCACTATTGTTGCTTCTTCGAGAATAACTATTCCACAAAGTCACAATTATTTGATTTGCCTTCCTCTTCTCAAAATTTCTTAACATACACAAACTCATAGTTAGGACGAACTGTCAATGACATTTTTCGAATGACGAAATAATATTTGAAATTTCTTATCAAATAATGGAGTGCGTATTAATCAAAATTCTAAATATGCATATATAAAAAGATAATTTGAGAATGAATTATTTTGTCATTTTGAATAATTTTTAAAAAATGCGGGAATGAGCTCTTGATTTAAATTCCAAAATATCTAAATGGTTACAAAATTGTTTCTACTCAACACGTATTTAAAACAAAATTTTAATTAACTAGTAACTATTAATTAATTTATTTTTACTCTATCTAATCTTAAACATAATAATAGTAATTTGATACACGCATAAGAAATAAAATGATTAATGGTATATTTATCTGAAACAATTTCTCATACAGCATGACAGAATTTCTAACTCATATTCCGTCTGATAATTTGCATATTTACATAATTTTGACCTCACTTTCTTTCTATCACATAGAAAACAGCAAAAGTATATATTTTATAAATTTTGAGCTTTTACTTTTTGAAAATATCAACAAAACATACTCCACTTCCTAGAGAGAAAGTTAGTTCGCCTGGAGCACGCAACATATATTTTTAATATGGTTATTTAAGTGGTTCTATTGCCTGTAGCTATTATTTATAAAGAAGCTATTGACGCACGAACTCTGAATGACCCGCACGCAATTTTTGGGAGCAAGCTGGCCACTTGAAATGAAAGTAGATTCGGACGGCGACGTAGGATGTTAAAATTTCTAATATAACATTTCCTAGCTAATGTTGAGAATTGCATATACACTGACATTTAAATTAATAGCCTCACTGGACGTCCTAGTCTATTATTGATAATTAAATTTCTAAAGCTACACAATACTGGACATAGAATTAATAATGGATGATACAGTTATTATTTAGAATAATGTAACATATCTCTGAACTTTCTTTTACTTTATTACTAATAATTTCAGAATTTCATATTCTTTACAACACTACAACAGAATTGAATCCATATTTCTTATTGCACATATATTTCTTTCATATTTTTTGCAATTTATTAAACTTGTAATTAAATTCAATATTATTAGTAAAATTTTTATTTGTTAAAGTAAAAAGAATTAAACAGACTTACAGAAGTTGTTTCTAACAATATTTGTGAAATAAATATATTTAAAGTAAAACCGGTAAAACTTCAAGTAAAGTACTATTTTTAATTGTAGTAAAAATCTAATCAACTCTTCCCTGTATAGCAAAACATTTAAATTCTGATTTTAATAATTTATTGCTTGATAGAGAATATTTTATTTCTTCAAATATGGCAACCGAAAACCGATAGGAAAAATAAATCTATTCTGTAATCGAAAGAATATCGGTACTAAAACCAAAATAAATATTGTACTAAATTGAAAAGTAAAAACCTTTAACTGTATTCGAACTCCAAAATCTTTTGTTTCGTATCCCTGTAAAATTGTATTAAAATACTTTTGTAGAGACATTGCAACCCCGTAAAATAGTATCAAAATCGTATTGTGGAAACCTCAATATATATATTTTTAGACTATTTTGAACATCTGGATGTATGTGTGCATATGTAGAGCAAATTTAGCTAAACGGATTTTAATAAAATTATATATTTAAGCTTGTAAAACCAATAACAGGAGTTAATAAATTTTTAAAACAATCAGAAGTTTCGGTTTATTATATAAATATTTCGAAAATAGTATATTGTACAACAAGTGCAGAAAGTCCTTGTGTGATTCCAGCACTCGACTTCGTCTTGTAGCAAAATTTTCACACCTCGTGGGAATTTTGGGAAACACGCAACTTTGAAGCGTTATATAGTATGAAAAGAGTGCCACTTTGGACGTAGCAAAAAATATTTGAAATTAAAAATATGCAAATAATATTTGCAAAAAATAATTTAGTAATAGTTTTATTGTGTGAATGATTCTGTGGTCGTCACAGCTCCTTCTTTATAATAACATTTTTATACATATTAAAGCACGTGATTTAATATAAACTAGTATGTTATATAAAAGATTTGTAATATGTACTATAATAAACTAGATCCGGTGTCGAAAATTTAATTTTTCAACTTTCAACATACATCTTTTGATATTATTTTTACATATTTCTTTTAGTAATATATAAAATATAGAAAGTAAGATACCATAATGTACATTTTTTAATACTTTACCAGTAATGTACTTTTTGGATGACACAATAAAGGGATATGTTGAAAATGAGTTATAGATTATATTCTGATGAATATCCCACCGGTGGACGGTGTGAAAGCAACAACCTCAACCACAGAAAAATTAATAATGATAGAGTAAACATCCTCATAACGCATAACGTAACAAACTTTTTCCGTGCGGTAAAGCAAGAACCATTCTTCAAGTTTCGTTCGGCTGTCATTGTATAACCGGCGCTGTTCAAGAACTGTCCGCTATTTGAGTTCTTGGCCACACGTGTGTTAGTGTTTGTTGAGTTCTATTGTTGAAAGTGCAACATGTCTGACAGAATCATTGAAGACCTACAATCAGATCTCAAAGCCATTAAAGAATGGTTGAGCCATCAGATGCACTTACCACAAAATATAGGTAGGTAAATTACTGAAAATGGGTATTCACCAACAAAAATTTTAACTAATAATTAATTTTACATTGCTACCATTCAAAATAAAAGGAGTGTAAATAAAATTACAATAAATTGGTACACCCACAAATGCGAAATAAGTCGCGAAAAATATTTAATAATAATCTTAAAATGTTTCTAATTTACCTCTTAAAATAAAACGTGCGTTACATTTTTCTCACAGCTATAAGTATTTCAAATATTATATAAACTGACACACCCACAAATTGAAAATAAGTTGTGAAAAATAATCGAAAATGTGGTACATTTTCCATACAGCTTCGAGTGTCTGGCCGTGAAGATGTGGCATAAATATATTTTTATGAATTGTGGGTCATGTTATATTTTATTTTTGTTGGTTTATCATTATATGTATAGCTTTTTAAAAAGCAACAAATAAATTAGAAAAAGTAATTGTCCATTAGTGAGTAATTGCTTGATGAATTTTTCATGTCGAATAAAACAATTAAGTTTCTAATATTTTAACATGTACATTAATTAAAATAGTAAATATACATAAAAATCATTGCCAGATATCGTTTGGAAACCGGTTCAAGTTAGATGGTCTAAATTCCGTGTAGTTTCTTCTTTACTTTTTTGTGCGTCTCTAATGACCATAAATAAAATTAAAGTGGGTCAATAAAAGATGTATTAGATGTCAGCTAGTTACAAATAGAAAGAGAAACATTTTTTTGTTTTGTAGATGATCAACTACTTCGCCGATTCATTTTAAGTTGTAACAGAAGTTTAGAAAGGGCAAAAATCGTAATAGATTTATGTTACACCATTCGATCACAAACCCCTGAAATATTTGCCAATAGGGATGTTCTCCGACCAGAAATTCAAAGACTTATCAAAATGGGGTCAGTTATTTCTTAGTTTTCAATATTTTTTGCACGATCGAATATTTTTAATGTTAGTAATTTGTTTTTCAATGTTATTTATACCATATTACTTATTGTTTGATTTTAAATAATTATGTACCGAGCGAGAAATCAGTAAACAAATGACAACAACAATCATCAAAGTTTTAATTTGATTAACTATTGTTGATTGTGAAAAAATAATACGTTAGTACAGTCAGTTTGGGTTTTCAATATTATGTTTACAAATTCTTATTGGTAAGTAATTTCAAACATTACTTATTAAATGAGAAATCGGTAATAAATGATAACAACAACGATCAATGTTTTAATTTGATTATCTCGTTGACCGTGAAAAAATAATAAGTATTACGACCAGTTTTTGCATTTTTTAACCTTACCGATTGAGTTTTCAATGCTAAGTTTAAAAATTACTGATTGGTAAGTAATTTCAAACATTACTAATTAAATGAGAAATCGGTAATAAGTGATAACAACAACGATCAAAGTTTTAATTGGATTATCTCGTTGACCGTGAAAAAATAATAAGTATTACAACCAGTTTTTGCATTTTTTAATATTACCGGTTGAGTTTTTAATGTTATGTTTACAAATTATTGATTAGTAAGTGATTTCGAATATTACTTACCAAGCGAGAAATCTTAAAAATGATAACAACAATCAAAGTTTTAATTTGATTATCTCGTCGATCGTGCAAAAATGTAATAAGTATTACCAGTTTTATCATTTTTAACTGATAGAAAGCACTTAATACTTAACTATTTATTTTTAAAGGGATGTCCTACCATTGCCAAAAACCACCAAACAGAACTACAAGCTGATTCTATTTAGACTTGCAGATAAGAATTCAGAGAGCTTTGTGTTTTCGGATGTGTTGAAGATAGTTTTGATGGTGGGCGACGTAAGATTGTACTCTGAGAAACACATCACAGATGGGGAGGTTCCGATTTTTGATATGGCTGGGGTTTCTTTGCAGCATTTGTCCAAAATTAATTTGTCTGTTTTGAGGAAGTATATGCTTTACACACAGGTATGTAAAAATAAACACTATCATCCGAAACTTTAAAGAGGGTATAGAATTTTGGAAATAATGTTGTATCATTATCGAAATTATAAATAAAAAATTACAATTTCGATTCATCAACTTTTCCCCAAATATTTTGGGATCAAGTTTCAAAAAAAAATTTATTAAAATTCGCAAAATAAATGGCACTTAAAATGAAAATATTATTTTTATTGCCACTGGTTTCAATTAGTAGTTTATAACATCTGTTAACTATTAATAGGTATATGGATTATAATGAAGTAAAAGTAAAAAAAAAATTACTCCTCAACCTTGTGAATCACGACACAAAATATCACTTTTATGACGCTTGAAGAAAAAAATATTTTTATTTATTACCATTACATCATATAATTGTATCTGCCATATTTTTTTTGAAGTTGTGAAACAACCTGTATGCTATATTTGATTAGTTTGATCATAATTTTTGTATACTCCGTTCACGTTAAGAATGTAGCAGGTGTCGCTCCGAACCTAACCATTTGCATTTTATACATTTTTTTATATCATTCATTAAATTATAGATGAAATTATTTAATTATAAACAATATTTGGATTTGAAAAAATACGATAGTATTTTGAAATGAAATAAGATATTTTGTTGTAAGAAAATCTTTGCAAGTCAGAGTATTTCATCTATTTATTCATTTACAATTGAGATTTGAAATAAGTAACTTTTTATCAACGAAGAATGCATATTTTGATGTACTCAGTTTTAGTTTTTCTTGGATAAACTCGGTTTGTATTTTAACCAATTACAGAGCCGGAATTGTAGCCTTTGCTACATTCTAACGTAAATGCCTGAACGAAGTTATAAAATTAAATATTTTTAAAGTAAATATTAAAAAAAAAATATTAAACTCGGTTTGTATTTTAACCAATTACAGAGCCGGAATTGTAGCCTTTGCTACATTCTAACGTAAATGCCTGAACGAAGTTATAAAATTAAATATTTTTAAAGTAAATATTTAATACCAAATATCTATCTATGAGTCTCCAGAATCTTCCAACATTAACTTTGATCCGTAACTATTTTATTTAAAGTATAAAATATAAATAACTGATTTTGTTGATTATGTAGATGTATTTAAATATTGTATATTTTGTATTTTACTGATAAATATTTGTATTTACTTAGTAATTTATTGTATGTATTATATATCTATAAATACACTCAATTTTTTTTTGGAAATTTTACTGTTTACAAATTATGTAATGAATAAAAAATACTTTTCTTTGTACACATGAAATGAATAACTACTCTTTAGAATTACAAAGTAATTATATATTTTATTACTGTTTTATCTTGTTTTGGTAATTATTATCATTGTTCGTGTAGATATTTCCTCATAATTTTTATTTGTAATAAATTAGTTTTATAGAAGATTACGTTTATTTCTAAAGAAAAAGCAAGAATATTTTGTTGTTTAACAATTATATTTTTTTAGGAAGCACATCCGTTGAGGCTAAAAGCAATTCATGTGATCAACACACCGTCGTTCCTCGACAAAGTGATGCTCCTGGTCAAACCGTTTATAAAAGGCGAAGTTGCCGCAGTGGTATTACATAACGACAATTACATCAGAGAGTTTCCTTTACATATTGGTTTTATTTCAGCTCCACTTTCACACCAATGTGGAATCGTTGAGCAAGTATATTCCATTAGATCTGCTTCCGAATGAATATGGCGGCAAAGTAGGAAGTCTGGATGACTTGAAGCAGGAATGGGTGGAAAAAGTCGTCTCGCACAGGGATTATTTTCTAGATGAGAGCCGGTGGAAAGTTGATGAATCAAAACGACCGAATAATAATCAAAATAGTAAACCGCTGTTTGGTTTGCCCGGATCTTTTAGAGCTTTAGCCTTTGATTAATTACAAGTTTTTTTCGTATTTGGGTGAAAGCATAAAAAATTATACACATTTTGTTCTAAAATGTGTTTTTAGATACTTTCCACTGAGCTGATTCTGAATTTTCAAACGGAATATGAATATCTTTTCAACATTTGTCCCAATAATACTCATTTTTTGGTTGGTTTAACAACGTAACTACTCGATTTTACGTAAAAATTATAGATTCCAATTGAACGACTACCTGAATTTTTAAAAACGAAAACAAAAATCCTAAAATATGATTTTTGGCCATTTTTAAATTTTGTATTTTTAGAATTTGAACCAGTTGTTCAAAAATTATGAAAATTCGAATTCATATCTAATACATATCATAGAATCGAATGGTGAACTGTCAAAATCATAACTCTGTCAATTTTTATGTTAAAGCCCAGAAATGGCTATTTTTTTAATATAATTTTTTAACGCTAATATCTCAAACACTAAAAAATATAATCAAATTTGATTTAGAATCAGCGCACCGCGAAGTATGTGAAACTATTAAAACTTATTTTCGATATATGATCCATTTTTGGTATAATACTAATTTTATCAAAAAAATTAAAATAGGTTTTTAAAGTCCCAACTCAAATTTGGGGGTTCTATCATCAAAATTATATTAGGTTTGTAAAGTTTTAAACCCAGATTCATAAAAGGGATTAGCCAATAACCCGGATTAGTCAAACTTACTTTAGTCCCAACTAATAAAACAATTAATTATATTATTTAGTTTCGAATATAACTCCACTAGTTTGGTGGAATTAGCAATATTTGTACATGTTTATCAGCATTTCTAAATAATACTTAATAAGATTAATTTGTTTTGATATTTGACAACGTAAAAGTAAAATACTTTGATCATTTGATTACGTATGCGCAAAGCATTCATTGAAGTATGGTTATAATCAATTTTTTTTCTTATATTCGTATTACATGGAACAAAAACGTTAAAGTTAATCTTTTTTATTTTATAATACAGTAATAAAATATAAGTATTAATTTATTTCAGTTCAAAATGATTGATTTTTACAATGTCCAGTGAGAGATCGAGATGAACGTTAAAAATCAGAAAAAAAAATCATTACTACATTATAAAATAAAGAAATGATCTTTAATGTTTCTGTTTCATGTAATACGAATCTTTCTCTGTATTATTTAGAAATGCAGATAATCATGTATAATTAATAATATCACTAACTAGTCGAATTATATTTGGATCTATATAAAATACTAATTGTTTTTAATGAATTGTGACTGGAGTTAGTTTTACATTTCAGGATGTTAACAAGTGGTGTAAGTAATCCGGATTAGTGGCTAATCCCTTTTATGAATCTGGGTGTTAATGTTTAATATTGTCACACTCAAAAATGGATATAGTAACAAATTTATCGGTGGGAATATTTCTATAAAAATTGTTACATATGAAGATTAAATCCATTGAAAAATATTTTGCACTAATTTTTATGTTCATGTGAGGAAATGAAAAAATACCATTTTAAAAATTTTATAACGAATTTTATATGAAATATCATTAATCATTGTGAAAACCAATTATATGTTGTTATACTTCGTTAGGCAGTTATACAACTAGAAATTGTTAATTTTCTTTTCAATCATTATCAAATAATTGCATCTCTATTATATAAATGTAAATAATACTGAAAGGTTCAAAAGCGGGTTACTAGTAGAAATGTGATAATTAATTCTATCCTTAAATGAGAAAAGCCTTTGAAACTAGAATTAGTATTTGTGTTAATGTGTTTCCAGTGTTAGAATAAATGTTAATTAGTTTTAGGTTACTTTTGGTGGGGATATTGTGTAATATTGTATTTTCACTGCAATATATAATTATTGTCTATTTTTATATTTTATTTCATCCTTTACTTGTTTTCATATTTCGTAATAAAGATTTCTACTGCATACTTCAAACATTGACAAATAAAATAAAAAATAAAATACTTGCGTATTATCCTTGTTTTGTGTTGTTGAGTAAAAGATCCAGTGTTAATGGAAACATTTATTGCAAATAAATACGAAGATACATCCTCAAAGTCTGTAAAGTGATTATAAAAGTCAATGCTCGTCATCGGACTGGCCTTGCTCGATGTTCCTGGTCAGCATGTAGTTGTCCATGTCGATGGAGCGGCAGTTGTTGATGGCGTAGCGGAGTCGCTCCGCCATGAGGTCCTGCGACGTGTACGGCGGCAGGCGGAGCTGGAAGAAGCAGGTCTGGGCTGTGGGCAGGCCGTTGGTGATGCGGTCCACTTTCATCACCTTCGGGGAAAACATTCGTGTCATATAATAATTGTATTTAAATAATCTATTTTTTTATCAGTCTTAGCTAACGTGGGAGTGCACCACTTGAGCAATATGAGAAATAGGTGCTATAGTTTGGTTGGAGAACATTCACTCAATAGGGTGCTATATCATTGTCGAAATATTACCATTTTGCAGTAGAATATGAAGATATACATACATTTATGAGTATTAGCGTTGATTGAAAAATATATAGATAGGCAAGCTTATGAGAAAATTCGTTTCACCTACATAACTGTATGTCTGGTTGCATTTGGGTTAATATCAGGCGTTTCTCTCAAATATTATAAAAAAAGCGCACGTCAAATAATTAATAATAAAAATTAGTTCTATTTTAAAATATATCAATGAATTATTGAAAGAACCATTTTAATAGATACCAAAAAATTCAGTAAATATGTAAAACATTTATATTTATCTGATATTTTTGTCTGTTAATTCTGCAAAGTAGTTAATGGAATCTGTCGAATCTGATTCCAAAACAGCGGTACGCTGTACGGTGTTTTACTGTGACGTGATATGTCCTGAGTAATTTCATTCATTGCCTGATTTAAGACGCGCCCGTATTTCTTAGAATTTGCGGAGGAAAGCCTGTTTCAAAACGCTATTACATGTTCTGGTTTTTGCCAGTGGCGTAGCAAGGATAGAAAATTTGCAGGCGCTCAGCATTTTAGACAATTCTTATTACGTACAATATACTGAACTCAAAAAGAAAAACAAATTATCTTGAAGGGTAAAAAAATTATATACTTGTACCAAACAACAAACAGAATAATTAAATATGTATTAAATAATTTTGGTTCTCTTTTGCAATAAAAACATATTTTAAGTTCAAATGTCAAAAAAAGGTAACGATTTAACAACCAACTCAAAATATTACGTTATTTAAAAAATAGCTTTAATAAATAAAATGACTAATGAACATGAATTAACGATGGATACGTTTATTGATTTGGCCTATTCGATTCGTTAGCAAATGTGTGCAATTCTCTAGTTTAGCAATTGCAAATGAAGGAATTTTTTTTATTAGGCAGAATTTTGTAGACATGATTTAATTAATTTTGTACATTTATTGAAAAAATATGTACTGAACAAGATAAGAATAAAATATATTTAATAAACGAAGGCAGCACTGAGCTGTCGAAACGTTGTAATTAATAAATTTTTACAGAACTTAAACCCAAATATTGTCTATTTATTAATTATGAGTTCTGTAAGCTTCTTTCAATTTATTTATTCTTCATACAAGCAATTTTCGTTTTGCTTATACAATGTTCAAAAATAATTTTGGGGGCGTCTAATTATATTTCTTCCATTCATATACATAAAAAATTATATATAAACATATTTTCGCTATACGAATATGAAAATAACAAATACCTTGTCCAACTAACACTTTATTTTATTATTGGTACAAAAATATCAAGTCACAGGTCAAAATTTTCATCTCGCTTATCAAGAAAAATTTTTCAGTCGTGTTTTAACTAATATTTATCGAAGAGTGTACGAGGTATAAAAATTTTGAAGAACGCTTCCAATTCCTAATACAACAGTATCAGAATATCTAAATTAGAAACTTACATATCTAGTGATATACACATCTATCGGGAAAATAGATACATAATTAAAATGGGCAACTCATGCAACAACTTTGTCCCAATTTAAGCGACTTCGAATCTCTTATGGTTCTCGAAATCCCATCGGTTAGTTTCGAAAATGTTCTTGGGCCAAACTATAAATAATTTTATTCGAAAACATTCTATCACTATTATTAACAAGAAGAGAAATTGAAAAAATGTAATAGGTATAATAAATAGCTGTAATTATTTTTTGCCGGTTCAATATAACAATAAAACAATAAACATATGATGTATGTATATAAAAGTTTAAAATTACATAAAGTAAAAGGAAATGTGAAACTTTATGCAATAAAACTCCACACATACAGCATGTACCATTATTTATAGAAAGCAATAAAACAAAAATGCATTACCAATTGTAGATAATTAGAAAATTATATTTACATAATAGCACTTTACGCGTATGAGAAATATTAAGTATTATTATTGTAGTTATTTACGGATATTACGTATTAATTATTTTTTTGTACTCACTTGGAAACGTTGAGATAAATCAGCTAAATTGGCAGGTAATCTTGATCTACCAGACACGAATCTCATGAACAGAATTCTTTCTTCATTGCTGAAACTTTCTAGAATGTTCCACAGCCATTGAACGAGCTGGTGATGTTCATCCAACTCCCGATACCTACAACAAAATTGGATAATTTTATTACAAGCTCATACAATTCAAGAACAGAGCAGAAAAAGTACAAGAAAAATATTTGAAGATTCAATATAAATGCAATAGTTCGGTGATGACAAAAATATATTTCTGGAGATAGGCAAATAAAAAAGTTAGAACATGTGGAAACAGAAAGGATAAAGAAACAGTTTGATCATCACCTTTGTATACTAAATAAAGGTAAAATTTAATATTTTTGTTGAATTCACGTTCACTTCTCGACTGTCAAAAATAAACTGATGCCATATGGAAATCAACTCCTCTTATAAAACTTGTAATAATTAATTCAAAATAAATATAATGATAATTAAATGCTGTATACGTATTAGATAATAAGAAATAAAAAATAAAGCTAGTCGGTATTAGACAGCGTCGCACCTCGATGCTGTATGGAACTAATTGCAAAATTAAATTTATATACTTTATGTATGGACGTTAATTTTTTTTAACCAATCAGGATGCAAGATACTTCAAAATTCAACCAATTGGAACAATATTATACTGATAAAATTCCATTACCCCGATAAATTTCCGTTATCAAATAAATAAACAGTTCTTATTGTTTATACATATAACAGTTAATTAATATTGCAATTTATCTCCTGAAATACCAGAAGACCTTTCTTATTTTCTCATATAAACTTTTATTTTTAACCACTCTTTTTTTTCCAGAAAAATTACTCAAGCCTGACATTAGGTTTATTGCTACGCAAAAAAAAATGTGCAAAATAAAAGTTAATTGATAAAATCACGAGGTCTTGTGATATTTTCATAATTTTTTTCTCCCGTTATTTTTCTTATTGAATTTAGAATGTATTAAAATTTGTATAATTTCTTCTGGGCGTCGCAGTCTAATGGCGACTAGCTTTAACAATTTAACTGTAGAAGCATGTAAGAAGTTTTGAACTAACCTGACAACTTTTTTAAGTAAAGCAACAGATATGTAGCTCATCCCACAGACGAGCTGTTCCATATGAGTAGCAGTGACGAGAGAAATAAGCGGCACAGGAATAATCCCTGCCATTCCTTCCCTCACGGCGGCGACCTGCAGGTCTATCTCCTGCAGTCGGAACCTCACGGCTTGTTCGAAATACTGCGCCCGGTTGCTGAATAGCAGAGGAATACTGCGTCCTCCTGGAATAATCGGCACTACCTTTCCCGTACATGATGTTCCCTCAAAACATTCCAACGGAATAATCTCTTGGAAATTCGCTTCCGTCACTCCAGATAAATGTATATCTCTAATGCCTTTTAAACTTTGAACATACAAACAATCCGTTTCTTCCAAATCGTCGATTGTAACTGGTTCTCCAACAATTAGTTTCCACACAAATGGTGCTAGAGGTAATGCTAGAGGTTTTTTAGTACGAACTGCAACTCCAAACAGAATTCCCAGGAACTTGTAATAGGAAATATATTGCGGGGAACTCATTTGTGGGTTGAATAAATATCTGTCTCGGTTGAATCCCTGATCATTTACTGCGTTAGGTGTAGGTACAAGTAAAGGAACTTTTCCTGTGACGATCTCCTGACACATTTCTGTGATTGTGTCGTCAAATACGCCTCCAGCATCATCTGCACCTTCTCCCAATAGTTTAACTTTCCACGCGCGAGAAGGCAATCGTAGTTCTGCAGAGTTTAACTCCACAACTTGTTTGGCAATTTGCATGAAAATAGGTTTACATTTTTTGCCTTTCACAGTCAGTCTTCGAACGGTAACTTGTGGACCGTAGTTTCTACCTTGAACCATAGTTTTTCCTATGCATCTAACTAGAGGAAGAGTGCAGACACGAGGTGCTAATAGAGGTCGTAAGTTGGGAGACATGAAACCCTCTAGAGGAGGAATGCACCATTCTGGCGGTGAACACAAAGGCATGAATCTCCAACACGAGTACAGGATATCTGAGAAGCTGTACAGGAATTTGAGCCTCGCTTGTATTGTTTTAATGGGAAGGCCTTGCAGATAGCCATACTGCGGAGGAATTTGTGATGGGAGACCGAATATTAAAGGTCGCGTCATGCCTGGAACTCGTAGTGGCATTTTCACTGCTGTCCATGCAGCACTGTGAGTTCTACCCGTAGATATTTGTTTGATATCTTTGTCAGATAATTCTGGTATGATTTGAGGTTCTTTTACTAGACCTAAATGACGTAAACCTAACTGTACAACTGAGTTCATGCCCCATCCAAACACTTTCCCGCAGGAAGATAACGCTAGGACATGTTCTGGTCCTACCGCGATATTGTCAATTATATAATCACTTAATGATAGTATTTGTTGAGGAGTATTATCGTTTCTGTCTCTATTAGACGGTTGTCCACTTGTCTTCTCAATGCCGCAAGTAAAAACCCTTCCATCTTTTGTTAAAAAGACAGTGATATGAGTGCCACATCCAACTTTTTTAATACCTATATTGCACATTGTTTCAACTCTTTGCGGAGTTGATTTAGTCGTAGTATGCCCTAATCCTAATGTACCATAATCTCCTTCTCCAAACGTCCAGACTGTGTTTCCGTCTACAGAAACAGCAGCAGTGTGGTTCAAACCACAGGACACTTGTCCAACTTGAAAACCATCTAAAGCAGTTACTCTTTCTGGTAATTTTTTGTTTGAAGTTGATCCTAAACCTAATCTTCCATAATCCCCATTTCCAAATGTGAATAACTTGCCGTCTGAAGTCACAACTGCGCTGTGTTTGAATCCACAAGCAACTTGAACAACTTCTTCGTTTTGCAAAGCTTCTATTTGTCGCGGTCGACGTTGTCTATCACTATTTCCATGTCCAAGTTTTCCATAATCTCCATCTCCCCAGGAAAATACCTCTCCACTTTCGGCCAAAGCGAGGCTATGACCATCAGACCCACAAGAAGTCGCCAGGTCTATAATCACAAAGCCTTGAAGACTGGAGATGACACTTAGGGAGTGCAAATCATCCGAGTTTCCTTGTCCTAGTCTTCCATAGCTTCCTTCTCCACAGGCTAAGACCGTTCCGTTCGCTTGTATCACAAATGTGCAGTTCTGACCGCATATTATAGTTTGAGATATAGAGAAGGATTCTGTGAGAACAGGCATTGAAGAATTATGACCTGTTTCACCTAATTGTCCATGTATACCTGATCCCCAAAGATATGCTTGACATTTTCCACCAATCTGCCAATCTTGGGGTTGTTGAGTTACCCAGTTTACTATCTGCTCGTCAACTTTAACATTCCATTCGATGTTACTTGCTCCTTGCAAGTCTTCGTCTTCTGTGTTTAACTCAACACCTAAGTCTGTAGGAATTTCCATTCTTTTTGTTAAACATTCAGCCAATCTTGCGCCTTGACTAAATGTTAAAAGCCACTGCCATTCATTGTCAGTTTTTAACCGATTTTTGTCGTTATACGGAGCAGTTTGGTAGCATAAAGTACGGTCTAAATTTAATAGTAATGCTAGCGAAGTTAAACTTCGCAAATGTGCACTGTGCATAAGTTGGCTCCCGGATTGCACGTGTGGTTTTTCGTAATTATATTGCGATTGTAGTATTTTTGGTAAATTGAGTAAAAGAGCTCGGAAAAAGGGTGCGTTTTTCAAACCGTGGACACCTTTTTTCATTAGGAAACATCTAGCAGTTGTATATGCTCTATTATTTCTGTAATGTTCCTTATTGTAATGATAAACTTTAATAACTTTTGAACGAGAGAAACACACAGCTAAAGAATTATCTAACCAAGACAATCCATTGATATCTGTTCCTCCTGTTCCAGTAATAGTCTGCAATAAGTTTCCATCTTGAAGCGACCAAATGTTAACCACACCACTTGGTCCTTTTACACAAGCACTGGCTAAAAACAGTCCACCTTTATGGACAGCTAAACTTGTAACAGGCATGTAAGAATGTCCTTGAACTTGAATAACAATTTTTGGTTTAGATTTATGATTAGTTTCTTGATTATAATCAGGCAGAGACCAAACACAAATAGTGCCGTAAATTGAACCAACAATAAGCAACAAAGAATTGTCATCTGTTCCTATCAAGGGTGACCATTCTATAGAAACTGGTTCGTGAGGTTGACTTAAAGTGTAAAGACATTCCCAGTTTTCTTCATTTTTGTACCAAATCTTACAAGTGTTGTCCACGGAACAAGTCGCTAGTAAAATTCCTCTGTGATCAAATTTCATTCCAGTTAAGGCATTTTCGTGAGCAATAAGTGTTATTACATTTGAAGTTTGATTTAAATGCCCGAATTTTAAAGTTCCATCAGCAAAACCTATTATAAATTCTTTATCTTCGTCGTACCATGCAAGATGAGTTACAGAAACATACGACTTGGAACAGTTTTCAAGTTCTTCCATTTCTTTTTGCCTATTGGAAATTGTAACTAAGGCAACTGATCCGTTAATTCTTCCGACTAACAAGCGATGTTTTCCATCTGTTCTAGACAATTTCGGCCAGGTAATAGCAGTGATGTACGCATTGTGATTTACTATGTACCATTCTTGTTCGCGTTCTGAAGATTCGTTTACTTTAGCATCAATAGCCCAAATGTTTAACGTGTTTTCCATAACTGCTGCTATGTATTTCCCAGACGAATCCCACGATAATTGAGTTATAACTTTGCCTTGTAGTTCCGAACCGTACATGTCGTGAGAAATATGAAACACTAGTATATGTTCCATGTAAGGTTGGTGTTTATTAGCTGAGCACCAAATTCTAATTGTTCCATCGTACCCACAAGACGCTAATAATTTGGTTTTGTCGTTCCAAGCAACTGCATTCACTCTATTATCATGTCCTTCAATGTCTGTGAACGAACAGATAGGAATACCGCCGGATAAATCAGCTAAATTTATACTATCAGGACTTGGTGTTACGGTATTTTGAATTTTGGTAGCAATACATTTAAAAACTTGTTGCGAAGCCCATTGTCTGTACTGAATTTTTATTCTGGCTGACAACACACAAGCACTTAAAGCATTTACTAAAGTTAATGGTCCGACAGAAGTGGGACTATGTACTGGAGAAACAGAATTTGTCGACACTTCTTCCTTTGGAGAATCAAGTAAAGAATTTCCACCGTACGTTGATAAAATTCCAACTAAAGCTTGAGTTACAGCAATGCTGGAAACTGGATTTGGAGATGCGATTTGATTGGTTAAACCAATTGCAGTAGCAATTAAATCTTTTGTACATAAATTAACAACGAGTTTACTAACTTCTGTGTCGTTTTGAGACAAAGCAGCTATACTCAAACTCAAATAGTTTAGACAACTGCTAGTGGCTGCAGGTAAAGAGCTAGTCAGTTGGGAGAAGCCTTTCATTAGAGCTAAAGGCGAATTTACACTTGCATCTCCGTCAACTTTAACATCATTTATTTCCACGCGTCCTGTCGCTGTTAATGTCATTAAACGAACAATTTTTCTTACATCTGATAAACCAATTGTCTCTAAACTTTTAGTTAAATCACAAGTATTGTTGCTTAAACACAAAACTGATAATATGTTGAGAATCATTGAACGAGATAAGAGAATATGTACGGCAGTAGTTAAATGTTGCAAGGCGAGAATTCTGTCTTGAGATGAAGTTAATTGCGAAGTTTGTACGCCCAAGTATCGCATTTGGTACTCGGTTTTAGTTTGCGATTCGCTTGTAACTGTAGGAACAAGATTAGACCCTAAAGGATCTAACTCTTTGAACGACAGCGGTTCTGGTATTGATTTCTTATCGCACAAACCCAAATATGCGTTTAAGTTTTGCATGTTTTCAAAGTCGGCCAAATCAATATTAATCGCTTGAATGTCAGACTCACTTGTGTCTTTTTCATCTGCGATAATATCCGGCGCAATAATCCTAGCAGATTTGTATCGATCATTCGAACTGTCATCTTGTGTACTTGAAGATTCCCCGAACTGAGATCCTTGGAACTGTCTGCTGTATTTCGCTTGACAGTCATGACACATGATATAATTAGTTCCTATAATATTCCCGCAATAACCACTTCCCCAAAGTAAACCGCACCCCGGGTGACTGGACAACATGTGCCCCGCTAGGTGATTGCTAAGTTGGTCGCACAAGCCGCACACGGCTATACTGGCGTCCACGTTCCCCGGGTTGTTGAGCGACAACATGGACATGTCCCTGGGCTCCACGGAGCCGGATGTGGTGATGTTAGTGTCGGTGGGATCGAGAGGCATGACTCCGTAAGGGAGGTGTTGGCCGAGATGTTGTCTCTGACGTTCACGCTCGCGTTCCCGGTCTAGGAGAAAGCGTTCAGCGCTCTCGGCGATGTAGTTGCGGATGTCTGAGACTGCTCTGCGACGCGGGCCCAGGCCTCGCCGGTGGATCCAGCAGTTTGTGTCCGGGTTGCAACTGTCGAGGCTCTAAAGTGGGGGAATTTAATAATTAGTTGTGATTTTTACAAATACTCCAATTGGGACGAGATAGAATTTAATACAGAAAAAAATACATATGTCTACTTATTTTAATTTTTTATTCATAATAATATGAATAAATAAAGTGCAAGTTATACAAAATAAAATTTTAAGGGTAGTTAAATTTAATCTTGAATGTGCTCTGTATCAATGAGCCAAAAATTGAAGCAAACAATAAGGACTGTTCTAATTCTTGATCCACTAAAACACTGAAACCAGAGCACAATTCAAAGCAGCTAAATCTGCTCCAGAAGTGATCTGGTTTCACTGGACCAAGAATCAGAGCAGCCCCAAGAGTTTGTTCTAATTCTTGACCCTGTGAAACCGGGGCACAATCCAGAGCAATTATATCTGCTTTAGAATGTGCTCTGGTTAGCACTAGGCTAAGAATTGGAGCAATCCCAAGTATTTGCTCTAATTCTTGACCCAGTGAAACCGGAGCACAATCCAGAGCAGTTAAATCTGCTCCAGAATGTGCTCTGATTTCACCAGAGCATTCCCAAGTGTTTGCTCAAATTCTTGACCCAGTGAAATCAGAGCACAATCCAGAGCAGTTAAATCTGCTCTGGTTTCACTAGGCAAAGAATCAGAGCAGTCTCAAGTGTTTGCTCTAATTTTTGACCCAGTGAAACGAGAGCAGTTAAATCTACTCCAGAATGTGTTCTGGTTTCACTGGACCAAAAATCAGAGAAGTATTTGCTCTAATTCTTGACCCAGTAAAACTAGAACACAATCCAGAGCAGGTAAATCTGCTCTAGAATGTGCCCTGGTTTCACTGGGTCAAGAATCAGAGCAGTCCTAAGTGAATGCTCTAATTCTTGACCCAGTGAAACCGGAGCACAATCTAGAGCAGTTAAATCTGCTCCAGAATGTGCTCTGATTTCAATGGACCAAGAATGATTTTTCACCTAGTAAAACTAGAGCACAATCCAGAGCAATCTGCTCCAGATTGTGCTCTGGTTTCAGCAGGCCAAAAATCAGAGCAGTGCTCTAATTCCCGATCCACTGAATTAGACCACTTCCCAAGGCTTGGATGCCCCGGAAGGTGGTCTACCCAGACCCTCAGGCGGGAGGAGCGGAGGCTCGAGGCCAGGCAGCCTCCCTAGACCTCTGCCAGAGCAGGAGTCAACAATCTTGACGCAGGACCCCCCTTATATACCAGAAGACGCGCAGCGCGCAACACACCAAAGCGTTGTGATTGGCTGATGTTTACACTCAAATAACTATTGTATCTGTGGGAAAATTGAATGAAAACTTGTACACATATGTATTCTGACTCCAGGAACTTAATGATGAAGTCACTGAGGCTGTATCTCGCACCCATTTTTGGGTATAATTAAGTACATTAAGACCCTTCAAAATTGTATACATGTTTTTATCCTAGTGTTTAGCGGGGTCTTATAGTAATTAAAGAATAAAATGAGCGGATTTTTCTTACCTGTTGTCTCTGAACTTCCTGCCCCCCAAAAATAGGTCTATTAGTAGCGGCAGGAGCAGACGCAGCCGAGGCAGTATCCTGCTCTTCGGAATTATCTTCAATACACGGATGTTCTAGCATCCACATTGCTAGATTATTGACGGAATGCGTGCTCAAATCCCCACTGAGTCCACTGGCAACTAGCGCCTGCATGATCTGCCTCACGTGGAACCCCATTTCCAGCAGCGGTGGCGCCACGGGCGGCAGCGGCTGCGACGGAGAACACAGGTTGGACAAGCGAGACAGCACGCTCACGTCTTGCGATCTGGTATTCGTTGTCCCTGGTTGAGACAGAGTTGCTCCTGACCGTAAAGGGGTTACAGGGTCGGAGTAGATTGACCGAGGGATGAAAGGGACAGTGGATATTGTAAGCGATGAAGGGGGTACTAGGGCTACGCCCCGGGATAGTCTAAATGGGCCTTGGATTGTTGTGCCAGAACTTGTAGGTTGTGGGTGTTTTACGGTTTCGTTTGAAGGTTTGTTTGAAACGTTTTGTTTGTCTAACAGTTTACTTATTTTACTTTTGATTTCGTCTAACTCTAATCCTTCTTCTGATTTGGCTTTTGTGTACATTGAGTGTAATACTGTTTCTGCTCGCTCTAATTCCGCTAAATTCACCACTGATTTTAATTTGCACGATTGTACACTTTTGTTTACAACACATTTCATTAAATATTTTAAAGCGTCTTTGAGTTCATCATCGTCACAAATACCAGATTGGTCTTTTTCTGCTAAATTGTCTGATTTGAATAAATCTGATGATAAAGAATCGGGGACTAATAATAGTTCGGTATATTTGCTTGAAGTTAAAAGTGAATTTAATGTTTTCAGAGCTGCAAATTGCAAGAAAGCAAGTCGCAGACTAACTAGTTCACAATTTAACAACTTTGTTTCTAATAATCTCGAAGCAATTCTATTCTTTTCTTCATCGTTTTTATTGTCGACATCTTTCAACTGGGACTCGCTTTGCGTGTATGAAGTTTTTTCTGAAGTTAATCTCGTAACTTCTCCCATAATCACCGAAACCATTTCATTAGTTAACGATTCAACAGTTCTGGTAGTATTTTGTTTGGTAGATAATTCCTGTGGTTGAATCTGTGAGTCAGAATTGGTGCGCCAAGTATCACAACTGTACCAAGAATGCCTGCGTTTTCCATCGGCTCTGCGTTCGTCTGGTTTGAGCATTTGTTGTTCATGTACACTCAAATCGTATTGAGGGAAGTTTATTTCGCCAGTGATACCACTAAGCCGTGTTAACAGACGGAACACTTCGGAAGAAATACCCGTAAGTTTGTTGGTGTGAAAGGCTTGAGAATCGATTGGTTGAAGAGACGAGAATGCGACATCAGAAATGTTTCCATCGCATTCCCATTGAACTTTAACTGTAGTCAATCCTTTTTTTAATGTTCCCAGCACTATTCCTTTTTTGGAAAATGTTTTATGATTGCACTGTCCACCAATTCGAAGTCCACGATCAACTCCGCCAATAACTGCCAAAGCTGGCCAAACAACACTGCACAATTTCTCTGTATCTAACTCTCCGAATTGTACAGATTCTTGGCTTTCGTCGTCTTGATGCATTTCTGTACCATCAGAAATAGTTAACAGATCTTTTAACGTATTAAGTCTGTCAACTATACATGAATTCACCTGTGAAAATAAAATTAATACAAAGTTTTAAATGTAAAGTGGATATAAAAACCTGTGTGTCCCAAGTTTCTGTGGCATGGAGTTTACGGAGTAATGATATATGCGATTCGGCCAAAACTGCGGCTAAGGGGGCACAGTTTGGTTCGCCGGGAAGCAAATCCCTGGGAGCCCCATGGACCTAAAATTTAATTGTATTAGAATGTTCTCCACAAGGTGTTCATTTTAAGTGGTACACTATTGCTATCTTGAGAATTACAAGTACGGTTACTATTTGTACTGAATTATACAGTGCAAGTATTTGAAGGAGCTATGCTGTATAGATACTTATAAAGTAAAATAGTGTATTTTAAATGTAATGAATATTGTGCTTAATTAAGTAAATATAAACAAATCATTACTAATTACTAATAAAGACAATATACCACTTAAAATCTTTCCTTTATTTGTATTTCAGTTTTATGTTGGGCAAGGTTGGATTATTTTTTAAAAATATTTAATTATTATTTAAAAAAGGAAATTAAAAGTCTTAGCAAAAAAATACTTCAAAACATTAAGATAAAGCGGAGTTACATACAAGGTATTAAGAAATAAGTGTTCGAGATTTATAAGACATGGAGAAGAAGTGAAAATAAATCTAAAAGTATTATACAACATGATGTGTTGTAAATCTAAATTAAAATCCACATATCTCTAAAACGGTTCATGTATAATACTTTATTTTGACTTCTTCTCTATGTCCTATAAATCTTGAACACTTTTCCTTTCTTAGATTTTTTAATAAATGCTCTATGCAAAATCATTAATATAAAAAGCAGGAATAATTTGTCTTGCAACTCAATTTAATATTTTTTTATTGTATATTTGTCTAGAAATATGAAATAATGGTCATCGTACCTAATATAAGACACAGTTATATCAACAATACTTAAATTTTAATTAAATTTAGAGAAAAAAAATTCTAATTACTACAATGTTAAATAGTTAATTTGATATTTTATTCCGATATGATTTTGTTGATTTAAGGGAAACTTAAAAATTAAATAAAATAGAATCTTGATATAAAAATTGTTTGCTATTTTAACCATCTTTGTATCTCTTATAATTCTCGAGACAGCAATGGTGTATCACTGAAAATGAACACCTGTATAGTATTGAGAGTGTTTTACCTGCATGTCTGTCATTTTCACCTTCTCTCCAGGTCCCGTTCCATAGAACAGCACACATGGATACAATTCAGACGCGTCTATATCTTCAAACGCAACTCTCGGCTCTTCCCCGTTCTTCCCAAAGCTGAGAGTCTTTGCGTCCATGTCTAGCACGACCGTAATATAATCCCCTTGTGTGAAACTTTGAAAGCAGAGTTCCTTTTCTCCGTTATGGTACAAGCCTCCGCTATACGCGCGGTACAACCACATATCTCCGGTAGATCTGTGTCGGTAATCAGAAATTGGAAACTTGGAAACTCCTACGCAGGTTCCTTCATTGCCTTTGTTTTCTTTTACAATTAAAAACTTCCATTGGTAACAACCCGAGGTGATGATTTTGTTACCTAAACCATACCCTGTACCGCCAACACCATGAACTAAAGTCAAGTTGTTTTCTACAGTACACCATAAACATTTTTCTGCGTCGAAACCAACGTCTGGGACTGGAATATTGTCTTCATTTATTTCAGGAGTGACAGCTTCAGAGTTGTTGTTTAATTTGAGTAAAGTTTGTTGTAGTTGTAGTTGTTTTTCTTTTGCTTTTCGTTCCGCGATTAAGTTTGGAACATTCCACATATCTGACGCGAGTTGACTAAATATTTCTCTTGTAATATTCTCTCGAGTTTGTACTTCAATGATATTTGGTTTAACGCCAGGCAAAACCGTTCCTAGTAATTGTAACGCTAAGAGTTTTGGTCGCAGACTTTGGACGTTTATGAAATTTTTAGAGTAATCAACGCTTCCCGTTATAGAAAGTAGGGATTTGGTCCATTTTGAGCTACATAAAGAGTTTTTAATCAATCTATTTGATGCTATGCATCTTATGAACACAAGAAAATCACCCAAGTTTCTCTCATAGTTTAACAGCTTTCCGTCTTTTACTTGTATGTCTTTATAATTTGTAGTTACATCTAAAATTCCTTCAAGTTGTTCATGTAGTATGTCCATTAATTGTTCTATTACTCTATCATCTAGTTGTACCGCGTGCATACTACACGACATAGCAATAATATTTTGCAATCTCAAAGACGCGATAGCTTGGCTAGAAACTTTTCCATTTATCATCGGACTTGGAATAACATAACTAGTTTGTGATTTACTAATATCGAGTAATGTTTTTAATAAACCATTTCTTATAACTAAACGCAAGTCATCTGGTTTGTATCTGGTGCTTAGAGCAAACACAGTCAATAATTGCAAAGTTGGATGTTCTCTTAACGATGTTACAAGAAGTGAATAGATATTATGAACAACTTCTTTGATTTTGCATTGTAAATTATAAGATGAAGCTTGTATTCCTTCCATGTAATGGTGTAACTGAGTACACGACTCTCCTGTTTTTAAATTAATTAATCCGAAACAACCAGAAAGTAATTGTTGATGAATACAATTTAAAAACGTTGGGCTAGATTTGCTATTTTTGTGAGAAGTGGATAATAATTCATAGATTTGAGTCAAACTGTTAAGTCTAGCCTCAGCTCTTTCCGTGTGGCATTCCAGAGCGAATTGAAGAGTATTTAAATCGTTATTCCAGCCATTTTCTTTACTCACTAAAAACTGATCATCACAGACAAAACTCACAGCATTTTCGCAGACGTCTTTTAAGAATTTATATCGTCTGTTATCACAAGATTTATAGAAATCTACATAATGTTTTTCTTCTTCTTCGTCTTCGTAAAACACGCATTCGAAACCTAAAGGTCCTTTGACACAAAGTAGTAAATATAAACAACGCTCTAGCGTCACATTGCACATTTTTTCAAACTGTACCTCAGGGACTTCGCCTGGGATAGTAGGATAATCACTTGTATCGCAATCTGATTCGATTTCAGCCGGTTCTGAACTGTCTTTTTCCGTGGGGCGTGTCTCTTGTCGAGGGACAGTGTAACGAATTGGATTACGCATGGATAAAAGTTTTTGAGATAATTGAATCACATACACATATATTTCGTCTAAACAAACAGCTGAATTTACTTTGTCTAGTACACCTGTGTGTTTTAATAATACTAGGAGAAATATTCTCGTCAATATGTCTAAAATTGGTTCTTCGAAATCTTCAAAACTATCCCAATGTTTAACTAAGAATTCTTTGACTATTCCGTGATACACAGTATCGTCGGGTCTGGTTTCATCTTCAATCAAAAATATATTTGAAAGTTTCATGGCTAATTTTAAATATTTTTGAGCTTCTGGTTGTAATTTTTCACAAACATCTTTTAACTTTTCTTTATTTGTAGTTGTTATACAAAGACAGATTTCTGGTATATATTGTAGATCATTTTCTCTGTCTTCTAAACCATTGGCAAATAAGATATTTTGTAGCCAATGTTGACATTCTTGTTCTTGTTTAACAGGCGGTTCACCGATTAACATTCCGCCTAGACACTGTCCAATAAGAAGAGTACAAGTTCGTTCTAAATCTATCAACCAAATCCAAGATTGATCTGTTAACTGCGTTAAAGTTGGTGTTTCATGTCCCGAGTTGTCAATTTCATTGTGAACTTCAGCAGGTAGTAAGCTATTCAGTCGATCCAAAGCTGTTAACATTTTCAATAAACTGAACAACAAAGGTTGGTAACAACCCATGGGCAACAACAACAAAGCGTTAAGTATCTTTAACAACATTGCGCCTGCTAAGGAATCAAGCATGATGTTGTACATCACTTCTAAACTCTTTGGATGAGCTTCAATCACGTTGGCAGCTGTTGTGAAGATATTTCCAGCGAGAGAAAATAAACAGAGTAAATGTTTTTCTAAGAGTTGTGTACTGCTATTCAAAGTGGGAGTTTCAGAAGAACTTAAACTACAATAAGCGAGAAGATGGTTTTGAAGAGATGATAATAAACGACTTAAGTGTTGAATTTGAGGATTTGAGAAGTTTTGGCAGTAGGAAGAATTCCCAGAAGCAAAATGTTTTGAAACATTATTTAAACATTCATCCGTATAGAAATTCAAATTCTGCAATAATGTCGTCATTAAAAGTTCAGTTAAATGCAAATCATTTATATCTAAACTTTCTGGCACAGCGCTGTAGCTTAGTAAAGCCGCCACGTGACTATGGTCTTCCAAACTACTTAAAATGATATCCAGCAACATTTTCTGTCCGCTTGTTAATGTAGCACCATCCGGCAACAATGAATGCAACAATTCCATGCGTTCTCTAAGCTGTGGCAACAATAATCCTGCTCCAATCGACAACATATCCAAAACTGTGTACTTTATATCTTTCGGAGTTTGCACATCAACTAATCTAAACAACAAAGTACGTAAAGCAGTCGCTTCATTCCCCAAAATGTTACTACTAATCGATCCACTAACAGCAAGCGAAAGATGCGTCCCAAGAAGCTTCAAACACAGAAAAACAAATCGGTTATGATCATCCGCATTTGGAAATGGTTGTGGTAGTTTATTATTATAAAAAGATTCGGTATATTTCTCCAAAAATATTCGCAATAACTTAAAAGTCTCTTCGTGTAGATCCAAACAAAATGGTTTATGCCAATTAATTTGTTGTCTTTCAATTGGCAACGCAGTCAACGCAACAGAATGCGACGTTCCTGCTGATATTTGATGAATTTCAATTCCACTCAAACCAACAACTTTCAACGGTCGAATAACATGATTCGAGTGTTGTCCTTGTCCACATTGTCCCATAGCATTACTTCCCCACGCAAATACAACACAATCAACCGTCAAAGCTAAACAATGTGCATCTCCAGCTGCGATATCCACAATCCTATACGGCGCAAGATCCGCTATTAGAGTCGGAGTGAGACAAATCGTATCTATATTCCCCGAACCTAAACAACCACCACATCCCCAACTATAAACTTGCCCAGTTGTGGACAACGCTAGAGAAAACTGACTCCCAGCGGCTACTTTCCGAATGATGATCCCTTGAAGAGCTTCGACCACTTTAGGAGTGTACACCTTAGCGATTTCCCCATGCCCTAATCGTCCACCGTCGCCGCTACCGAACGACCAAACTGTTTTCCCGTCCGCAGAGAGAACTAAAGTGTGAGCGCTGCCACAAGCGACAGAACCCACAGCAACGCCAGCCAAGTCGTGGACGAGAGTTGGGATGTGTCTCGCGTTGCAGTCTCCGTGGCCCAAACGGCCGTGGTCTCCTTCGCCCCACGTGTAAAGTTCCCCGTCTTCTGTAACGGCTGCGCTGTGCCGGTAACCTACATACAAATAGATTTATTATAAACTTGACACATTTCTGGGTGTTAGTTAAATTTAAATAAAAAATATTTGTGCAACAATCTGTGATAATAATGATATAATAAATACAATCATTACTATATAATTATTCACAAATTTATATTAATTTTTATTACGTCTGTCTGTTGCTTATAAAAGAAATAAATTCGAAAGTAACAGCATTTTATTGTTAAGTATCGAACAAGACAGATCTCAACACAAATCTGTAAGTTTTGTAACAATTCTTAACTGTAAAACTAAAAAAACGAAATCTTCGTCACTACTATTTTATAAATAAATATAGATGAATCAAATGCATATTTATATTATTTTATTAAAATCAAACAGCTGGAATTGGAATCTAAACAATAAATCTGAAAAAACCTATTTTTTTTTTTTTAGAAATTTGAACTGAACAAAAACTTTTCTAAATCAGCGAACTTGAAGTCAAACTTTTATTCTTAATCATAAATTGAAATATTTTTACGGATTCAATTCAATAAACATATGTATTTTAAACAAAAATGGCTTGAATCTTTAATAAATATTAGTAGTTTCTTTTTGTTTTGGTCAAAGAGATTATTAAGTATGAATGTTTTTCAAAATATGAATGTAAATATCATAAAATTGTATATTGTGCGACAAGTGCAGAGTCACCTATTTCCCACAAGGTGTGAAAGTTTCTGCAAGAGACGAAGTCAAGTGCTGGGAATGACACACGATGGGAAATAGGTGATTCTGCACGAGTGGCATACTATACTTTTTCACGACCACACTTATAGAACAAAAATACATGTACAAAAGCTATTTGAGATAAAAAAAAAAACAATATGGCACAAGTAACCTCACAAAGAGTACCTTCACGCATGCACAGTGTTAGCCAGAGAAATAAGGCACCAATAAAAATTTGAAATTTCTTTGAGTAGTTTTCTTTTAAATTTAAGAATAAAACAGAAACAATATAGGAATCTCGTTGTTTAGAATTAAATTAGCAAAATATAATCACTTGCAAGAAACAATAACTAGAAATACTATAATTTTAAAATTTTCACAGTAAATATAGTAGCCAAAGAAATAGGACAAATGAGTTGTTCTATATTAGCTGAATTATTTACATATTTATTTAGAAAACTGTTGTATTTCTCCACTGCTTCAGATTTTTTACTCCTTTACTGATACACGTTTCTACGTTTCCCATCTGATTACCTATAATTCATTTAAATATGATGAGTTCTTGTGTGTTTCCTAGATACTACCACAGAATAGGTTTATACAGAAGCGACAGTAAGACAGAGAAACGAATTTAAAGGCTCATTGTTTAAAATCTGAAAGTTTCGTCACATCATAATGAGAGATAGGGGAAGGAAACAAATTTAAAGGTCTACACAATGCTGCAAGGTCATAGAACTGAATAGGGGAACATGAAAGGTGCCGACACGGAGTGTCGCTTCCATATGTAACTTTTCTGTGCTACTACTGTATATTGTATTTTGAATATAAAAAAAATCGTTTCTAACCAATTTTAAATACGAAGTTGTTTAATCGAAACCGAAACCCGAACTATAGACAGACTCTAGGTATCTGATTAGAATTTAATAATTAGATCGTTTTATCTTCTTTTGACTTACCGGCATGAATGCATCGGACGACTTTTCCCAAGAGAGCGCCCCCGACCAACTTCGGTTGTTTCTGCGTAGAGCAACTGCCATGCCCCAGTTTCCCATAATCCCCGTCGCCCCAGCTGTAAACCTGGCCATCTTCCGTTAGCGCCAAGGTGTGGCCGTCGCTGCCCTTGGAACTAGACAGTTTCTTCACGTTGCTATCGATTAAAACACGTTTTGGTTGCGGCTGATTAGCGGAGTCGCCCAGACCTAGTCGACCGTAACTGCCTTTACCGCAAGCGCTTACCGTTCCGTTCCAGTGGATTATAAACGTGCAATACTGTCCCGCTTCCGCCTAGTAACACAATAATGTATAAGAAATAATTTAAAGTTGATTGGTGAAGCATTTTAAGATTTCTTCAAACATTGAATATTGAATGTTCCCTTTGATATACTACGTATTATCTATTTGAATGAATTCTTCTATTCCCATTAATAAAGTAAATAATCAAAATGTCCAATATCCATGATACCCATATACAGGGTGTTTGGCGGAAGGCCGGCACCCAGAATATTTTGTTCATTTTAAAAGATACAAGAAAATGTTAAGGACCAAAGTTAAACTAGACAAAGGGACTCATAAAATGGCTGTAGTAACAATTTTGTGTCACTTCCGGTTTTAGCGGAAATGTGTCCAACTTTAATTCTAGCATAGGGAATCGGTATTTTTATTTTTTTTTTTCGAAATGTACATAAAATTAGCTTTACAATGATACCAAAATATCATTGTTTTACTTTAACCATTTCAAAATGGCGACTCTTTATTTTTAAAATATTTACTAATAAAAATTCATAAAAAATACACCATAGCCAGCTATTTGAGATTTTGTTACTTGATACCAAACAAATAATGTCAAAAAATAATATATCTACCTTTCCTGACGATGTAATGGTAAAATTTGTTATATGTGACAAATTGTGCAAAAAATGACGGCGGCCATTTTGAGTATTTTTAATTTTAATTTTGTTTGTTATAATTAGAACGTTTTTGTATTGTGTTGATTATTGTAAGGTATTTTAAAATTAGTTTTTTTTTCGTTAATTACCAATAGTTGTAAGTACATAAATATGAAAATAAATTGTCGCCATCTTGAAATGGTTGAAGTAAAACTATGATATTTTGGTATCATTGCAAAGCTAATTTTATGTACATTCCGTAAAAAAATATAAAAATACCGATTCCCTATGCTAGAATTAAAGTTGGAGCCATTTCCGCTAAAACCGGAAGTGACACAAAATTTGTACTAGGATCATTTTATGAGTCCCTTTGACTAGTTTAGCTTTGCTCCTTAAGATTTTCTTGTATCTCTCAAAATAAACGAAATATTTTGGGTGCCGGCCTTTCGCCAAACACCCTGTATAATGTACCGATTCAATAATTCCTGTAAATTTTAGGACTATAAAGAACAAAAACTCTTTTAAATGTACATGTGCTTTATACCATTGAAAAGAAAAAATTATCTATACATTTTTTGGGAAAACAAATATAGGATTAAAATGGGCAACTATTAATCGACTTCGTATCTCTTACAGTAACGGAGATCCCAATGATTAGCCTCTTAAAACGGACACCTCTATAGGGGGTTCCAATAAGAAATATAAACTTGGATATCATTGCGAGAAAATAAAACACCCAGTAGAAAAGTTTTACTTTAGATATGTGACATTTATATACGTTATTTATGCAACTAATGTGTAAAATAAGTGTATTTTAGTTAAGTGCTGTTTAATTATGCACGAGATAAAAAAATATATGTTATACACGTGTTGCATACAACATTTTTCCTACAACCAAAATATTAATAAAAATTAATTTCAAAAGTAACTTCAACCATTGGTAAATGTGTTTACGTTGTAAAGTATAGTATGTACTTCATGCCCGGTTGTAGAAAAATTAATTTTGTTTGAAAAAAATTACGGTAATATTTGAAATAATCGAGTAAAAAATATAGATCGATGGACCATCCCTATTTCTTTTGGGTATCAACATTTTTTTAATTAAAATTAATAATATTGTCATTCTGAAGATGACCTAAGCGAAATTGTAGTAAAGAATAAATAAATGTTATACATAAGCAAATACTCTTTTTTTAAACGTTAAGAAATTTTAAATTTTTGTTATGAATTGTTCATAACAACTGTACATTTGACTACTGTTTGTTTTATTATCTGTTTCCGCACGATAATTAATGGTTTCATGTTTCAACGATAAGAGATAATTTTGTAAAAACATACCTGTTGTGCCTGAGAAAACGCCTTGGATAAAGTTGGAACTATAATTTTTTCTACAGCTCCTTCAGCTAATTGGTGTGAAGAATTACTTCCCCAAACGTATACATCGCTTTTTTCTGCGACTACATGAACATTTTCCGAATCAGTTTTCTTTGGTTTTACACAAGTACTTTCATGATCTTTTGCCATTTCCACCAACTAGAAAAACACTTGTAAATACCTGAGTTGTATTTTAAAATATAGTTGTTGTAAGAGATATTTGAAAATGAGTTATGAAAAGTTTACAACCTTTTGTGGAGGGTATTAACAAATTCATGCTGAATTTACTTTGTATAAATTTTGTTTCTTGCCTATACCTCTAAAGAAAATTTTCAATTCCTGTTTGTATTTCTCAAATCCCGAAACGTTTTAATAATTTTTCATGTTACAAATCTAATTACATTTAAAATACATTACTATTAGAATGTTTTAATCTAGATTGAAAAGTACATAATTAAAAAATATTTTAAACAAAAATTTCTGGACAGAAAAAGTCCCAAAAACTTTAAGGGACAATTGGTTTATTTTGTATTGTTTTTCAAACATCTCTTACAAGAAATATAAATATTTTACCTCTTCCATGATACACATGGCTGCATCGTACAAATCAACTTCATTCTGAGCAATCTTCTTGTTTGTGGTCTTTCTGCCCTTCATTTGCAATAAAGACTTCTCTAAAGTATCTAAAGAAATTTTCCCGCTTCTGAAATTGGTGCAAGACGCATCCAAAGCCATTTGTATCCATTCTAGAATGTAACGAAGAGATCCTCTTTGTAAAGCTAAACTTAAAACTAACTCTGAAGCGAGTTGTCCGTGAATATCTACGCCTGAAGTTTGTAGAACTATTTCATTCAGAAATTTTGTGATTTGTTGCAAACTGTTGACTCCTAAAGGTGTTAATTGCGCATCGCTGGAGAGTGATAAAGGTGGAAGGCCTTGCACTAACGTTAAGGCAGTTTTCAGAACGTCGTTACATAAAGATGATGCTCCTATACAAACAAGCAAATTAGAAATAGTTCAATAAAAAGTAAAGGCCGTGTATATTCCCAGAGAAGGTTTCCGTAAAGGTTTTACTTGTTTTAAAAGCACAAGTGCAGAAAGTCGCCTATTCGTCGAGTGCTGGAATCACACAAAGTGGGAAATAGGTGATTCTGTATGAGTGGTACACTATACTTTTTCTACGATCACACTGCTAAATATTATACAACAAAAATACATGCACGAAAGCTATTTGACATAAAGAACAATATGGCGCACGAAAAATGATATTTCCCACACTACACATGCGCAGTGTTGACAATGTGAGAAATGATTTCTCACACCTAAATAAAACTAGGAAAAGTAGTAAATAAATTTTACTTTTTGTAACACTTTTAAATACTTAATTTTTTTCTATTATATGACAATTAATAGTTATTTATGGTACAAGTGTGTTACATTACAGATAAGTTACGTGAGAAAAGTTTAGCTCACGAGGCCGTTAGGCCAAGTGTGGTATTTTTTCAAGTGACTTAGGTAATTAACACACGTGTGCCATACAATATTTTATCCAACACATTTTAATCATTGATATAAAATACATATAAGATTTTTGACAGATGGAATTTCGAAATGACATTTAGGAACAAAATAGTGTAGAGAAGGTTTTATAAAGTAGTTACTATGATACGAACCAAAAAACAGTGAGTTAATATATTTAGCTCACTAGTGACTTATGACCTACTTTATTTATCTAAAAACAGCATACTTATATCGTTATAATTACACGGTGTTGGATAAAGTGATAAAATACCATTTAATTGATGATATTTTTATGTCCAGAATATATTTTAGTGGTTATTAATAGTTTTGTAACAAATAAAAATATTTTTATTATAATTTAATTTTTTTTTGATAAAATCAATGATTTTTATTTAAAAAATCAGGTGATTTAAATCAGGTCAACCTTGCAATAAGAAGAACATTTTTGTGCCATTGAATAATATTAATTTGAATAAAGAAATTAATTATTATCATTACATAAAGTTATTTATTAATAAAATTAATGTATGCAATTACATAAAGTTTTGTATAATCAATATTAATTAAGTTGCAGTAAATAAAATTTAATATTCAAAGTATCTATCAAGCAGTGGCCCAAAACTGTTTCCTTTACAAGTTTCAAAAACTAATTTTCGAATTTTTTAAAAATTCTTTTTGTACGATATGCCATTGAAATATGTGTACCAAGTTGTGATACACCTTGTATATTGAAATTTGATTACTTTCGCTTACACAATGCAATGAAAACATATTTATATTTGCGGAAAATTTCCGTGGGAATATACATTTCCAAAAGTAAATGTTTAAATCTTATTACCTGTTGCGGGTGTATTCTGCCAATTCTGCTTCAAAAGCGCAAAGAGTAAACTCAGCCCAGTATGAACACCAATTTCCAACAAAGCCTGAGAGCCACTATACGAAGGATCACTAATAATTGTTTCACTTGGTCCACTGATAGCTAATGGAATTTTATTCTTTTCCCTGTCATGATATCGTCTCCATAAAGCGTAGAATGTACGTTTCAAAATAGTAAGTCTTTGTTTTAAAATGAGAGAGAATGGAGTAGATGAACAGACGTTTCTAGCTAATTCTAATTGAGACGTAAGCAAAGTTGTAATGTAGTGGTTTAGTTCTAAGGGTAGCGGAGTTTCCGATTCGAAATCTGGTAGCATTGGTACATCATTCTGCAGTAAGTTTGTCGTAGGAACTGGTACGAGTTCTTTATTGAGAATTAACTCATTGTAAAGTAATCGAACACTATCCCTATTCGCGAGATTGTCACAGTTTTCACTACACCAACGGCCATTCAGATGATCTAGCCACTTGTTTTCTATGTTGTAATTGTTTGTGCTATCCATAATTTATTTGTTAGAATGAATAGGATGAAAATATTTGTAAAGTGTCATTAACCAGCTGCCATGATAAATGACCTGTACCATAACCTATAAAAACAAATATTTGACGTGTGTAAAAAGTAGAAAGTTACACCCTCACCTTATAGTAAAATATCACAAGTTATCACTACCATATCTAGGAGAAATCTCTGCAAACTTTGACAATGAACACAGATAATTTCATGAGAAGTCCATGATGTTTTTGTTTCAACTAACTTGACTCATCTACTTTGCGTTTGAACGTCAATAATTTCGTGGTTCGTTGACCTTCGCTGAAAAATAGATTTGCTATTTCCACAATCCACCCTACATTACAAGCAAAAAACAATACTCTATTTCTGGATTTTTATTTAAATATTACAAAGAACTTGCGTTAAAGCAATACACTGGATTTATATAAATACAAATAAATTATTATTCTGTTTTAAATTCTAATAAAACTATAAACATATTCACAAAAACTGCATTTGGTGCGGTCAAATATAACTCTGAATAGTTACGTAGATCGCTCCATTCAATACTGAATTTAATTTAGATCAATAACGAAAATATATTATTACAGATGCTCTATAAATTAAGTAGCATTTTTGTCACTAAACTAAATTAAAAACGTTTAAAATTAACCCTAAATTAATAAATGGTTTCGTTACTTTCTTGTACTTTTATGCAAAATTAAAAGGACGCATTGAATCAAGTTGCGTTGCTATACGAATATAAAAATATCACCAATTCTGTACATATGGACTTATAAAAATTAATTTGCTATGATACAGTATAAATTAGCATATACCTTCATATTTCTATAACAATTTATGCAGTATTATCATCAAGCTGACTGAAGGTACGTATGTTTAGCTGAAATCAGTACCGGCTTAGTTCAATAAAAACAACAAAATCTCAAATTAAACTTAGCTTCAATTCCTATTAAAATAGCTGAAAAGTATTACGACCGTAATTTGTCAACGAAAATGCCTCACTTTTTAATAATAGTACGTTTTGTACATGAATTCTATTTTTAAGGGCACTAATATTCCTAAAGCCGGTACTGTAGGTAATCGAACCGGGGACCCGGAATTAGTAACAGAAAAGCAGTTAACAACTCGAATATCGTATATTACCCACACAATTTTTATATTTTAATTATTAGACTTTCCTTTTAATTTTTAAAAATATTTTCTTCGAGAAATTTTGATATGGACGAAATTTTTATTAGATAACATTTTATATAATTTGCAGGACGCTTAACTTTGGACTAAAATTAATATACTTTATCAACAAAAAGTTTGAAGCAGATAAATTTATTTTTTAAATTCTGGGTCAATGTTTTTAAAAGCCAAAGCGTAAAATTTATGTTTGAAGATTCTGGAGGAAGATTTGCTAAAAGTTGTTTTATTATTATTAGTAATTTATACAATTAGTGTGTAAAGCAGAGCTCTTTTTAACCGATATATTAACCGGTTTAAATCGGTTTTCGAGCTAAAACTGTTATTTTTATAACGTTCTCAATATGGGTTAACCATTAACCAGTATTTTTTCGGTTACATGCCCAGGTGTAGTGTTTTTAAGAAATATTAATAAAAATTTATTTCAAAAGTAAATGAAATCATTGATAAATGTGTTTACGTTGCCTAGCAACGACTACTTTTCACGCACTAGTGCGAGAAAAGTATTTTTTAAGCACTAGTACGTGAAAAGTAACTCTTTTAAACTCAAAAGAGGGCCTATATATTTTTGTCCTGTTATCTGTAAAGTTTATTATATCTGCCCGTAAATATTGAAACACCTGTATAAGTATCGACTTTTGTTTTGTATTTGTTAAGTATTTTGTATTACTGTTTATTAAACTATTTTTATTTTATTAGAATGTATTAAATATGTTTCAAACAGAACCTACATCTCTATTAAAGTTTAAGATTATATTTTATTGTTTCTATTAATAAATTTAAACATTGCCTGCCTCAAACTTTATGTTGTTTATATTTGTGGTAATATACGATATTGGAAATATTTGAACCCAACCTTTATCACTTTATTATTTGGGGTTACAAATTTGCAGAGTATATGAAGTTTATATTTAATATTAATCGGGCGCGTTCATAATTGACTGAGTATCCGGCATACCGTCCCCACTCAACAGCGTGCTATTTAAAGTGAGCACCCCTTGCAGAGCTGAAATCTGGCTGCTGTTATTACTAAAGGGAAAGAACGAGTTAACTTTCATCCTTAACTCGTACTGTTCATCTCTCTGCCCGTTCATCAACGCCTCTCCGTTGAACTCCCCCTTGGAGATGTTCTGTCGCAAGGTCTGGATCTCCGACAGGACGAGCCGGTTGTGCAGGTCTATCTGGGGATTCCCGCCGCCGGGGATCTCCAGGAGGGGGATCCAGCGGAAGTAGCACTGGCTCCACAGCTGCAGAGACGAGATCTTGCACACTGGGTCCAGGGTAGTGCGGAAGGAGTCGTCGAAGAGTGGGTTGTTGAACAGTTCTTTTTCTTTGTCTGGGAATTGTTCGCCCCAGTCCCAAACGCTGCGGAGGATTAAAGGATTGTTGTGGTCCTACGCAAATAACTCAACATGAGTTGTTTTCTTTGCATCTGACGTGATTTATATTTATTCTTTTTTGAAAGTTATTTTTAAATTGCAGAATAAAGCAAAAATGTATACAATACTATTTTTGATGTATTTATTAGCTCTCCTAATTTTATTAAATTATAAAAGTTTAATAGGTTTTGTAGAGAACAAATTGTTACATTTTTTATTAATAGCTATAATTTTGCTCTATCTGAAATCGGAAAAATTACAATAATATTTATTGTTAATTTTCTTAAAAACCCGGTCTTTTCAATGACATTTAACTAAATTTTCCGACTAAATTAATTTAACAAAAGTTTAAGTAACATGGGTAAATTTATTTAGATTAAATTAAGTATAAAAATCGGGATATTAAATTTTAGTTGTGAGTTATATTAACAATGACACCGACAATTAAATTTAGAATACAAATATAGAAATCTGCATCTTGTCTATAATCAGCTTGTTAGTTTCTGTTTTGTAGTAGAAATAATTAATACCGAGAATTGAATAGTTTCATCATCAGACGACGAAATTCCTTATTATAGTACCAACAAACTGTCTGCAGAATAGTTCACAGAGAGTTTTCTTAAAAATACAGCGTCAATTACGCTCTTCATCCATTTTTATTACAACTATACCGCCTTTTCATTTATCCAAGTAACTTGTAACCTTTTAACCGGTTTTTTACTTTTTTTTAATCTGATATTTGAAGGTCTGTAATTTTAATCGAGGGTTAGTTAACGTACAATTACTAATTTGACTTCGTAACTTGCTTTGTAGAACACAATTAAAATTTATTTGACAACTAAATTTAACCGTCTAACAAATAACCGGACATTTAAAAATTCTTTATAAGATCGAGTATTCTGAAATATTTTCTGTTCAAAATTATTTAACTTATTTTACGTAAAATAATTCGGGACGTCAATAATTTAACATTTTTAAAAAAATATTAAAAATAATATGGTGCTTGGATTACTCAACTTGCATATTTATATTATTTTTTTGCATTTTACAAAAAAAACTTTATATTTCATATTTTAGAATCACAAAGGGCAAATTTAATACTTGTATTTCTTAAATTTTCTAAATATATGATTAATTCATTTGATTTATTGAAATTATACAGTCTGAACAATGAACAGAACCAAAATAATTTGTAATTTTAATCTGTTAAATTAGAAGTTAGACGTGAAAAATATTAAAGCAGATTAGTAGAGAAATAAAAAATATTTGTTTCATATTTAGAGGTAAAATACCACTTCCAATTAACCATTTATACTTAAAATCTTATCAATTCTTTCCAGTATAACAAAACATTGAAATTAATGTTTTTATACTAGTCTGTTTGATAGAAATTGAGTTATGGCCACAGACATCATGGTAAAATATGATAAGAAAGTTTTAAAAGTACTTATAATTTGATTTTCCTTACCCGGGCCGCTATGAGTCTATCATGTTCACAATTAAACAAGAAGGTATCGAAGACGGAGAGATGCGCCGAGTCCCACAGCGTGGTGAGGTACGTCTCGGTGAACTCGAAGGCCTGCGGGAACTGCTGCAGGAGCTGCCACACGCAGTCGAGGAAGAGCAGGAAGATGGGCGACTGTTCCGCGTCCGAGCGGACCACGTGACCCAGGCGGCTGGCGAACGGGTGGCCCAGCGCCACCCACTCCTTCTGCACCAGCGACTGGAACCCGTTGATGGACCTCCAGTGCGGGTCCAGCATCAGCTGCGTCAGGGAGGATATCACGCAGCACATGTCCTGTCCGTTGCCTACCAGAAACAACCACAACATCAATATAACAGGCAACTTGCATCAGAAGGAAAGCCATTTAAGCTACAATATGGAATGTTTATCTCTCCAGCAAGTGAGTGGAGCATCAAAAAAAAAACTTCCTCAACTCAAGCAAACCTTGTGGAGATCTCGGCAGGAAAAGTAAAGCTAATCGGCCACTAAGAATTGCATGGAACCGCACCGATCTAAAGTGGCATAAATAATTTCCGCGACAGAATTTTCCAGGTTTCTAGAGCGGAATTTTCCTTTCGCCACTTCTATATGAGCGAGGGTACAAGAAATCACAGAAAATATGCGCTATTGTAATATTTTGGGCATCTTTCAGTGTCGTACGTACTCGGTCACTTGTTTTCATCTATTTTACAGATCTATGGGAATAATTAAAAAAATTATTATGGTCTCATAAAATAGTATATTGTGTATCTAGTAGGAAAAGTGATACATTCTCGGACGATAGTGACCATTGCGGGACGAACAGTAGGCGAGGCAAGCAACACCAGGAGTCCAAGATTTTACTTTACCTACATGGTACATATACTATTTTTTTTTAAGTTTGAGACATCATTTCTCACAATTTTTGTCAACACTGCGCATGTGCATTGTGGGGAATGTCTTTTCATAATAATTACCAACAATGCGCATGCGTGAAGTTACTCTTTGTGAGGTTACCTGCGCCGTATTGTGTTTTATATCAAATAGCATTTGTGCATGTATTTTTTTCTGTAACGTTTAGCATAGTGATCGTAGAAATAGTATAGTGAACCACTCGTATAGAATCACCTATTTTTCACCTTGTGTGATTAGACGACTTTCTGCACTTGTTTCGGTCGATTTATGTTTTGTCACCAGCCGGAAAAAATATTACCGAACTGTTATTTTCCGTAGCCTAGCAACTAAAATACCGGAATAATGCACTTTCCGTTTAAAAAATAAAAATGAAAAGTGCCAGTTTGTGTCTGATCAAAAAAAAATCCTTTCCGTCATATCCTTGATGCCCAAAATATTTTTTGGTTTTGGAGGTGATATTAGAACCGAATTCGAATCTAATTGTAAAGTTTGAGTGTCCATATCTCCTTATTCCTAAGACTAAGAACCAGTGTCTTAAGTTCTTTTAAAAAAGCAATAATGAAGTGATTGATATTTCTTTTTAAGGTTTTCATTTCATGTGCTTAATGGAGTTTTCCATATTTTTTTTTATTATTATTTTATGTATTAATTTATGAATTTAAAGATACTCTTTTGAGTATACACGAAAAACTACATTAATAAAGATTTATCGAGACACCATTACCCGAATAATAGGTGGTAGCATTTCAGTGTGAAGTTAGTTTAGGTTACTACGTCGTAGTAATTAATTTTTAATTTTTTATAATATTTAACATTTTATAAAAATGGTCAACTAATGCGGCAACTTTGCCTCACTTTAATCGACTTTGTATCTCTTACGGTTCTCCAGATCTCAACGGTTAGCCTCTTAAAACAGACACCTGTGTAAATTTGTTTAAAATACATGTTAGAAACCCTGATTCCTATCTCACCTTCTTGTAAGACAACAGTAGTCCCATCCATGAGCATGGCAGCCGCCGCGTGACTCCTACTCAGACACTGGCTGGCGTAGGCGAGCCAGCGGCTGGCCTCGAGGCTGCTGTAGAACTTGCCGTCCTGCAGCCAGAACTGGCGCACGGTCTCGGGCGTGCAGAGGTCGCGCAGCCGCACGTAGGCGGCCTGCAGCTCTTTAGGAGTCGGACACTCGCGGCTCAGGTCCATCACGTGCGGCTGCCGCTTGCTGGGGTGCGACTTGCGCACGTTCTCCAGCATGATGTTCTCCTGCGTGCGGTCCGGGATCGACGGGACGATGTCTCCTGTGCGGATTAGGGCTGCGCCTGTCGGGGCGCTCCACACCTACAGTCCACAGTACAATAAATTCAATCCATTTTAATAAAGACAGGTGTACAAGAATTGAATACAGGCTATGTAAGCATTGATACTATTTTTTTTTTTAGTACTAAACAGTTTGCGACCTTTTAATATACTTTTCTTAGAAAATGTAGTAAAGTCGACACTTTCGAATCCACAGTATATAATAACTGACATTGTGAAAGAATACATTTAATTTTTGTATTTGACAGTCTCCCGGAAAAACTTACAGCGCATGACGCCAGATGGCACTGTGTTCGCAAAACAGAGATGCTTACATAGCCTATAGAAAAAAAAAACGATAACCTCACTTTTATACTGGAGGACAAGCAAACATTAAACGCTATGTAAAGTCAGGTTCCCTGAGTTCATCCGCACATCATCAATTTCTGCTGCAAGAATAATTAAACTTTTATCTTGCAACTTTGTCGTATACGCATGGCATAGATAAGACGTTTATTCGCTATCTTATTATTGTACCTGTTACATAAGGGTAAATATGCTATCTGCATCTAACCAACGACAAAAATAAATAGCATCAGTATGTTCAAATATTAAAAAAAATGAATAGATCATTTATGAAGGTGATTTTGGCGTGAACAATTTATGCTTCATTGTGTGATGGTAGTTTCGTTAGTAGAATATACAACTCTTAACGTTTCATCATGGTTTCATCCATAATAATGTCAGTTTTGACATTTATTTACTACGGAAACCACAAAATTTCTTCCGACAAGATGATGTCATCAATCCTCCTTCCCGCCCAACGATTTAAATCACGTGATGATTACATGAAGATCAACTCAGGAAAACCGACTTTACATAGTGTTTAACGTTTGCTTGTCCTCCAGAATGAAAGTGAGGTTATAGTTTAATATGAGTTTTTTTTTAGAATAATTCAAAGTTTTATTGTAATATTTGGGTGTGCAAAATAGGGGATGGGGATTTTATTAAATCATTTTATAGACTTCCTAATGAAAAAAAATTAAAAAATATGACCCGATTTATTAAAAAACGACAGCGCCATGCGGATAAAAAAATATTTCCGAAAGTAAATTAAAGTATGCCAGAATATGTTGTGATAATTTTGTAAATGATAGTTATAATCTAATAATAAAAAACATTCCCAAGTTTAAATTTAGGATATGATCAATATGAATTTTATTTGCAGATTAGATAGATCAGAAAAATCAGATCCAACTGATCTAAAATAAACTGATTTTAGTAATCTGATCTGATCCGACTGATAAAAGAAATTCCACAAATATGGTTTGTTCATTTTGTATGTATTTAATTTCAAAAAATATAAATATTCAATATGAAAATATTATAATATATTCTACTTCAGTATTAAGTTAGATAAGATTACAAATGGGTAATAATTTGAATAACATTCTTGGAAATATATTGTGCAAAACCGAAATAATAAGTATATGTAAATGAGAATACGTATTGTTCTACTTCTAGTTTATTAAATTAATGAAACCATTTGAAAAATATTTTATAATTTAACGTTTTTAAAATTAATGAACCCATTAAATTCATCTTCATTATTACCAGGGCATGTAACCGAAAAAAAATACTGGTTAACGGTTAACCCTTATAGAGAACGTTATAATAATAACGGTTTTAGTTCGAAAACCGGTTTTTGAAAATTGGAAACCGGTTTAAACCGGTTAATATATCGGTTAAAAAAATAATTAAAATTAATTAAAACAAATTAATTACATCAAGTAATTTACAATCATAGTTAATCATGAAAACTAACAATATTTAGATTTGCACCTTAAAATTTTGATTTTACAGCCGAAAAAATCCAAAATGACCCATTTTTCGGTCAAAAATTTTGGTTTTTTAAAATAGTCCAAATTGATAGTCGCCGATGAGCTGATTCTAAATTTTCAAACCGAATTTAATTATCTCTTCCCATTCCTGAGATATTAGGCTTCAAAGTAGCACCTCAAAAAAGTGTGTTTTTTGACTATATCTCTAAAATGGGTAGAGATACAGTCTCAACGATTATACCAGTCAATTCTACGCACAAAGTTACATAAAGAAATGTTTTCTTCGCATATATGTTCTTTGGAACGATTTGGTGTAAAATGGGAAAGAAGAAAAAAACCGGAATTTCAGTTTTTCGCTGGAGAACTTTTTGGGTCCCAATCTTTTCATTTTTCAGACTTAAGTAAATACAGATGCGCTGGTTTCAAATTTTCAAACCGATTTCAATTATCTCTTACCGTTCTCGAGATATTTGGATTCAAAGTTGCAACTGAAAAAAATCGTTTTTCAGGAATATCCCTGAAATGAGTCAAGATACGATCTCGACGACTTCACCAATCGATGCTACGGGCAAAATTACATAAGTGTACCAATTTTCAGATTAATATTCCAATGGATACAATTTTTAGAGCGAAAAAACGAAAATCGTGAAAATCGAAAAATCGCCTGATGAACCCCTTGCGATTTTTTTCGATTTTTGACGATTTTCGTTTTTCCTTTATAAAATTTGTATCCAGTGGAATAAAAATCTGAAAATTGGTACAAAAATGTAATTTTGCCCGTAGAATCGATTGGTAAGGTCGCCAAAGTCGTATCTGAACCCATTTCAGAATTATTCCTGAAAAACTGATTTTTTCAGGTCTAACTTTGAACACAAATATCTCGAGAACGGTAAAAGATAATTGAAATCGGTTTGAAAATTTGGAATCAGCGCATCTGTATTTACTTAAGTCCAGAATATAAAAAATTTTGGTGACAAAAAGTTTCCAAGCGAAAAATTGAAATTCAGGTTTTTTTCATTTTTCTCATTTTTCACCAAATCGTTCCAAAGAACGTATATGCGGAGAAAACATTTCTTTATGTAACTTTGCGCGTAGAATCGACTGGTGTAATCGTTGATACTGTATCTCTACCCATTTTAGAGATATGTTCAAAAAACACACTTTTTTGAGGTGCAACTTTGAGGCCAAATATCTCAGGAATGGGAAGAGATAATTAAATTCGGTTTGAAAATTTGAAATCAGCGCATCGGCGACTATCAATTTGTTTTTTTCAAAAAAATCAATAAATTTTATCTAAAAATGGGTTTATTTGGGTTATTTCACACCCTGGAATGGGTTTAAAGTGCTTAACAATGATTTAGGTGTTCATAATTAAAAAAATAAGTTTAACACGATTATGTGTTGCATTTTATACCCAAAAATGAGTTGAAAAGTGTCTAAACATATTTTTTAGGCGGCTGGTACATAAATTGTTGTTTTTCGTATCTGCTGGCAACCTTAAAGTATCAATTTTTATTTGACATCTGTCAAAATCAAAATTTTTAGCCGCTAGTTTGTTCATTATTGATTTACATAGTTCATATTAATGTGATTAATTATTTTAGAATATAATAACAAATGTAAGTAAAATTTTAACTATTCCTTTACAAATATTAATGAAAAAGTAATGAATTTGCGAGTAAAACTAGCGGCCGTAAAGTATATGCGGCCGTAAGGTAAATGCGGCCGTAAAGTAAATGCGGCCGTAAAGTAAATTTTGACAGATGTCAAAAATTGATTTTGAATGAAAATTCATAATTTCTTGTTGTAATCGCCTAAAAAATGTTGTGTGCACCTCGGCTAAAAGTTCTTTTTGGGCCTCATCTGATTTGTAGCCTCGGCTTTGCCTCGGCTGCAAACTTCTGTTTCGACCCAAAAAGATTACTTTTAGAACCTTGATACACAAATAACTATTATAGTACATTTGGAAATTTGTCACACCTTAAAATGGGTAAAAAGGAACCCAAACCTGACCTAAAATTGGGTTTAAAGGGTGTCAACAATCAAAAACCAAAATTTTGGACTCATACATGGGTATTTTTGGAATATTTCAGCTGTATATGAAAAATTTTTCAGTAAAAACCTAAAAATTGTAACTTTTTATATTCAACTGTAATTAGAAATTACTAAAAGTTAGTTACAAACAGGGAATGTAACCGAAATAAATACTGGTTAACGGTTAACCCTTATAGAGAACGTTATAATAATAAAGGTTTTAGTTCGAAAACCGGTTTTTAAAAATTGGAAACCGGTTTAAACCGGTTAATATATCGGTTTAAAAAATTATTAACATTAATTTAAAAAAAAGTAATTATAAATATTTGATTAAAAAAAATTATAGAATAAATAATTTAAAAAAATAATAAAAAATTACCATCTGAGAAAATATAACAATTAAAAAAAACAATTTAATTAATAAATATTCACAAAAATTCCCGTAATTTATTCAGAAAAACGCAGGTCACTTTTCAATTTTAAACTTGCCTGTGTTGACAAAGGCCGTATTTATTTGGACTTTTTAAGTAACCTTAACGGCCAAAGAGACCTACATTTATGACTCTCCAATAAAATGTTAATTGTAAAAACTGTCATGACTCATGTTCAAATACAAATAGAAAACAGATATAAAAAAAAATATTATTTTTTTTTCTCGCTAAATGATATTAAAATAAAGGTTAATGTTCGCTAAAACCGGTTTATTTTTTTTTGGTTAACTGTTACCGGTATTTTCGGCCTGAAAAATATCGGTTAAAATTACGGTTAAAGTTCGCAATTTTCGTTAAAAATATCGGTTACCGGTTTTTATTAACCGGTTTTTTTAACCGGTTACATGCCCTGATTATTACTAATAAAATCTTCCACGATTTCTAATTTGTAGAAATATATGTACATATATATTTTTATTTAATTCCTGCACCATTAGTTTAAGAAAACGTCAAAAACTTTTATAAGTAAAGTTAAGAAACTTTGTTGTTATTCTTAATGGAAGCTATTTGACCCGGTTAAATTTTAAAATGTTAACAAACAGTTTATCATATGAATATTTTTAACAAATGAAAAAATATAAAGAGCAGCATCATATATTAAACGGACTTGATCAATTTTTAAAAATAAGTCAATGAAAAGAAGTTGTAAAATATGTAAGTATTAATACTGATTTTAAATAAAAATTAAGACATGTGGTTTAATATATATCAGTAAGTTATATAAAATATGCAAGTATCACAACAAATATTTTATGTAATCGGTACAAATGATCCGTGGCCGAAATATTCTACGCAATAAATTAAAATTATCAATGCATCATCTATAAATAGCTGTTCTCGCATAGAATTCTTGTAAATTGTATGAGTCATTAACACCGAAGCGGAAGTTTAAAACCCGTGACATTTGAGTGCGGAAATCGATTGGAAACGGTTAGAATGCTAATTTCCTCTTATATTTAATTGTCTCTCAGTGCAGTATACGTGTAAGGTCAATTATTATTTATGTACATATGCAGAAATGTGCATTCCTTTCACTATTGTACTTACCCATACGGGGAAAAATCTATTACAGAAATGCTCAGCTGCTTTGGCCAATTGGCCTTCGGAAACGGACGATGGGACGACTACAGATTGTGGAAGACCATGGGAAAAATAAAAATTTTGATTTCCAATAGATATTCTCCAGTTCTGACACTTGGTCCGTTCCATTTCTTTTTTCCAGTCTCTCACATGATCAAACTTTACTGTATACGTGCTATAATTACTGCTATAATATTCTTCCCTGCAAATCACAAAATTAAAATTGGAGAAAGCATTTACAATTGGTGACCATTCTGATTTCGTCATACAGTAGTTTTTCAGACGCTTGTACTGAAAAATTTTCTACATATTTTGTACAGATTTTTTAAATACAGTACTAAATGAACTGATTTTCGATATTTATAATTATTGATAGATGTTTATAAAATATTTTTATAAAAATACAACATTTTCAACCGAAACCATAACCGAATATTCGGCTCCTCTTCTAGTTTCGGCTGAAAACGTAACTGAAACCGAAACTTATGTTAGATTAAAATTTAATTAAATTTTTACTAACCACGGAAATCTAGTGTTTCCTTTAATATATTATTCAATTAGTAAATTAAATAAATGACTTCAATTTATTAGAAAATCATTTTATGTTTGTAGAGGTTCTGACGCTTGGCCTCATAAGATTATAAGGTAATATCAAGCTTCATAAAGGTGATTTTATTATAAAAATGAGCTCGGAATAAGGGTCTCTATATTATTTACTAAAAAAAGTAGACTTTACTTGTCTATCATCACTTCTCAAATTACTATTATTGTCATTACATCATGGCCGGATTAAGTTTCCAACGGACCCTAGACAAAATATAATATTGGCCCCATTTTTATAATTTTTTTATACTGGCAACTGTAGGTATTTTAATAAATAGACAATATTTGTTATTTACCTGACGAAGGCAGCCCTGAGCTGTCGAAACGTTGTAATTAATAAATTTTTACAGAACTAAAACCCAAATATTGTCTATTTATTAATAATGAGTTCTGAAAGCTTCTTTCAATATGTAGGTATTTTGTTATCAGTTAATCAGATTTTTGTAAGATTTTAATGTATGAAAATAAAATATAAACTGACTTAAACAACACGTTAACTAATTTTGTTTTGGTCTCTTGCTGAAAAAGACAATTAATTTTTGATTAAAAAATTAACTTAAAGTGCAAAATCAATATAAAAATTTTATTTGGCCCTCTCCTTTCCTAAAACTCTAGTGACGCCACTACAATTAATTTCTATCGAAAATACACCAAACCCACTTTGTAACTACTACCATTCACTTGTTTATATTTTATAACGTATCTCAAACTTTGAAAAAAAATATTTTGAAAATATAAAATTATTCATCAACCTAATTTTGACACAATATAAAATGTAACATTTATTTTAATCCTATCCTTCAAGTTACGGTCTCCAGACATTTGTCTTGTCTATTGATTAATCCGGCCCTGCAATATATTACGTTTCGGCCGGGCAGAAATCTCAGCTAATTTTTGACCGAAACAGAAACTTTGGTCAGACACTACAATTTAAGTATTAAATAAAATTTTTATCTATCAACAAAGGTAGATATTTATTATATACGAAAATTACAACACGAGATTCAGGCGAATTTTATAAGAGCAAAAGTTAAATAACCAATAAGATTGCTATATTGTTTCCATTTGTCCTAACATAGGATCTAATAAGACCTCGAATAAGACTATACAGATTCTAATTTATAAATAATGAAAAAACTTACTTGTAGTCGTAAGCAAACAACAACTGATGCCGTTTGGGAAATGCGTGATGCAACAAGGCATTCGCGATGGCTTTTCCATTATCAACAGACGAAACCTTAAAGCTAAAACTCAACACTCGCATATTCTAAAAAAGCACAAGTAAACACACAGTCCTCACTAATGAATGAATTGTTTTCACCTTGCACACCACTTGTAAGCCCTTAACTTTCCCTGAGACATTTTGACCTGGGCTAAGTCGACGCTTCCTGTCTCCAATTTGGTACACGGCGTCGATATTCGACAGACACACTTCATTCTCACCCAACCACAAGTTTTGCTGATAGTTTGAAATATCATTTTGCTTAGAATCGGCTCGGATAAACGAAAGTTTAAAATTGGTAACACTTAGAACGCCGTACAGATGACCACCGGGTTTTTGGTCGGTCATTGGATTAAACATTATAACATTTTGGGCTTCTTTTATTACAACTTCCCCTGAAAATATTATTTAATCATAATTGCAAACTGTTTTGAGAAAACTAACCTGGCATTAATTTCGCATGAGCTTCATTTAAACTAAGGGCCTGAAATAATATTAAATTATATGATTATAGATTGATTTATTATTATTTTTACCTGTACATCCTGTTCGTCGAGTTCTAAATAACTCTTAAATGATTTATTATCATTCATTATTTGACCTGTATGTTAACCTCTTTAATTTTAATATTATTTAGCTCGCTAATTAGCCCATAATCACGGTTTAATTTTTAGTTTTAACACAGACATATCGTTGCAACTAATAAATAATACTTTAATTTACGTTTGTTTATTAAATAAAAATTTGTAATTAAAAGTTTACAGTAGGTGGTATTAGTTATGAACTTATGTGGATACCATTTACATATCTGACTAACTGGAATTTACCGACAAATTAGACACTAATCTATTATTACACTACACTTTGGCCTTTTAAATCATTAAAAGAGAAATGACAAAATAGGTTATTGCACGGACATTTTGACAAATTTACATTTTCGCCTCTGCCGATAAACTCTCGAAGTTACAAGTTTTTGAAATATTTTAGCGCCAAGTAATATTAATATCAATTAGAAGTTATGATACTCGCTCCATGCTCTGAATGACACATCATATTTTTTTCTTCAAAAATGCTGTTTAATTCTATCTGCCATACATGCTAATATTATTTTTATTTCATTCTTTACTATTAAATTACTGAAACAAAAAAAAATGCCCTTATTTTGATTTCACTTTTATGAGTGCTTTTGACGTTTGGCCTCATATAATAATGTAAAATCAGGCTTCCTATTATATTTGTCTTTGAAATATGAACAACATTATTTCGAACATGAATACTAATATATTTTTCTGAATACCGGGAACTATCATTAACAGCACGTGTCAACAGTTAATTTTAAAACTCAATTTTTAGAACTATTCATGTCAATATGACAGTTCTGTTTCACATTTTATTTTTTTATATTCTATTTTATTGATAATAAATTACTCTTTAACCGCTAGGAATTATAAAAATTTAAAATATAATTATATTTCATACTAGTAGTGTCATCTTTGAAGTTTCATGTTAACTATAACGAAATCTTCATTCACACGAAAATTTAAGATTCATTTTTTCAATCTAAATATAAATACAAAATAAACACTACTATTCTGTGATCTAAGTTACCTTTGTCTGTTGCTATGTTTCTAGATACCGTCGTCAAGGAATATTATAAACAAAAAATGTTATAGATCACTTAGTTACAATACAATTCGAAAATAAAATATTTATTTACTTATACTTACTATTTTTTTATATTTTCCTCCGGCTGTAATAATTATTTACGTCATAAGTCTGGTAAATGAGTTTTTACGAATAAGGTGGACCTTAGTCGTAAAAACAATGGAGACGAGTCAGGAATTTCGATTCCAATTTATTAAATTTATGTCTGCATTTATTTTACTGGACTAGTCCGATAAATCCCATTTACAGGACTGAATCAGTTCGGCAAACAAAGAAATGTGATATAGTACGAAATAAAAAATGAACTCCTTATTGAATATAAATATATTACAAGGAACTTTTTTGACGTTTCACGAAAAAATTTATTGCTTTATAAAACCGTATATAAAAATTTGTAGATTTTAATCAATGTCGGCCAATATAGTGGGAGTAGGCGATGGAATATCAGGTTTCATACAAGGATCACAAACGCACGAATCAACTGATTGTTGATCGCTTGCGTCCTGGTCATCTCCATCGTCTGAGGTCATGAGAGAGGAACACGGAGTCCTGGGTTCACAGTCGGGTAGAGGGCGCATTATTATAGCTTGTATGTTTTCTGTTACCCACTGTTTGATCTGTCCACCATCTACAATGGTAGCTGTACATCCGCAGTATTTTCTCAACAAATCATAATTTTCGCAATAGTATTTCCACTAAAATAAAATATTATTTGATGGGAAAAACTTTAAAAACTTATAATTACTTCCGAACAAAACAATTCTTCAATATCTTTTGGATGGGATTTATAATCCGGGTTATTTTTTTCTGCAGTTCTTTCTAAAATGTTTATAACTGAACCGCTGTAGCAATTCATTCTTCTATTTATTATTCTTTCGCGACAGTCGTTTATATTACATTCCAAAAATATTATTCTACAATAAAATATATTGTATTTTACAACTAAAATACTTTGAAATATTAAAACCTATTAGGAGGTGTATCAATCATATCAAGATATTTAAAATCTTGTACAGTATTTGGATAACCAGTTAAAATCCATCCTCTTTCAATACAGTCTTTTTGCAAGATTCGTTTATGAATAACTGCAGTTAAAAGCATAGAATTTTCACCGACTTTATCTTTACAAGCGCGAAGTAAACTTCCTAAATAAGATTCCGAAATCCACGCTTGGCATAACAGGAACTCAAAATCGACTGAAATAATACAAAATGTTAACTAAATTTATATTTAGTTCTAATGTACAAAAATGATTTAATTGGAATTGGAGCACGCTTCAGCGTGTGCTCTAATTCTTGGCCTGCTGAAACCAGAGCACATTCTGGAGGATATTTGGCTGCTTTAAATTGTGCTCTGATTTCACTAAGTCAGGAATTAAAGCACTCACTCTAATTCTAGGTCTGGTGAAACCAGAGCACATTCTGGAGCAGTTTTGACTGCTCTGGATTGTGTTCTAGTTTTAGTGGGTCATAAATTAGAACATTTAAAAGTGTTTCCTCGAATTCTAGGTCTGGTGAAACCAGAGCACATTCTGGAGAAATTTTTACTGCTCTGGTTTCAGTGGGTCAAGAATTAGAGCATTCCAAAGTGTTTGCTCGAATTCATTTCCTACTAAAATCAGAGCACATTCTGGAGCAGTTTTGGCTGCTCTGGATTGTTTTCTTGTTTTCATTGGATCAGGAATTAGAGTATTTTAAAGTGTTTGCTCGAATATTCGGCCTGCTGAAACCAGAGTATATTCTGGAATAGATTTGACTGCTCTAGTTTCAATGGGACAAGAATTAGAGCATTCTATAGAGTTTGCTCTTTCTAGTTTTCTTTTTTCTTGCAATTTTGTTTTGATTTGTCATAAGAAATTTTACTCCCAAGGGAATTTTGAAAAGTCTACCATATTGACGTTACAGATCCCGTCTCCAAAACAATAAATAGCTAAATAATGTTTAGTTTTTATTATTATAATGAGAAGCTACAATAGTTCGTTCTTTATATTTTGGCTTAAAACTCCATTGTCTTATCGTAAAATGTCCTTACCATTCTGAATATACTATAAGAATTTGACTTACCGTGGGTTATATTAAAGGTTTGACTGATTTTCCTGGCTTGTGTTTTTCTCCCACTGCCTCTAGGGCCCAAGAGACATATTCTCGGTATTACTGGAGCCTTGACGCGATCTTTTATTTTTATTATTTCTAAACAGAAGTCTACTACTTCGTCTAGACTTTTCTCCCCAACATTTATTTCCTATTAATTAATCATTTAACATTCAAACAAAAAGTGTTAAATTTCTTACTTTAAGATTCTTTTTAAAAGCATCCCTAATACCTAGAATACTTCGTCTGTAATTATACCAAACTTCAGCGTCCGATTCGTTGTACGTTAATTGATATAAATTTGGAGCAAAAAGAGGAACTAATTGAAGTACATGAGAAGGTAAAATGCCTTCATGTTGCATGTATAAAGCTTCTTTTCTAGTTGTTGGATAATCTACAAAATTTTTGTATAGTTTGTTCGCTTTTCATACTTGTAATAAATTACCAGGCAAAATCCAACCAGTGTAATAAGTATTATCGGATCGCACAAGTTCTCTTAAAGAATTTGTTAGTTTTCTAGCTCTAGGTCTACCCGGCTTTCTCTATAATTTACAATAATTAAATTTTGAATATAATGTCAAATATTATTCTTACATTAATACAATTATTAATTATGTCTCTGTCAGTTACAATGACGACTTTTAATTGTTGTGAAATTTGTTTTGCAACTTCATAAGCATTTATATGTGGAGGAGAAATCAAAATAATTCTAGGGGCGTATCTACTAACAGTCGCATTGTACAAAATCTCTTTTAAAAATAATACATGATCAGCCGGTTGTTGGATCACTAGTTCTCGCGCTAATTCCTAATAACAAACATTTTAAAATAAATACAATGTAAAAAAATATTTCAATATCTCATGAATGGTTACAAAAAAATAGTTGATTCTAAAATTGATTTTGAGAACAAAGCATTATCGATAACTATAAAAATATCAAATTAGAGATATAACTAACTCGGAAAAAGCACAAGAGAGTAAAGGACAAATAGAATTACAAATTTAATAGAAGTCGATATTCTTAGAACGGTCAGTAACTGACTAGTCTTAAATTTGTATACTGCGCAACAGTTCATGAGATATTGACACATTGACTACTGTTCGGGAAATAAAAGGCTGGTTTAAAAAATTATAAGTATTTGTACAAAGTTTAAATCATCAATCAACAATGACTGCAATATTTGTCGTCATTTTCGTTAAAAATATATAAATAGTCTACTATCGGTGAAATAATTGTAGTCAGTCGGAAATAAGCATCAATAAGGTTTACAGTAGGCGTTCGATTTTTAAAATTCATGCATCACATTACAGCCTGAACATTCCTCTTTAACATGTGTAAAAAGGTATGTTACACAGTGTAATTTTTAGTAACAAATAAATATTCGAAATGATGAACATTTTATACAACTTTTTTCTTACATACTTATTAATTTTAATATTGCTCTTAAACTATAAGGCAAAAAAAATGATTTTTGCAAGTATTATTCTTTATATAGTATACTTTTAGACAGTACATTTATAATTGTATATTTTATCATAATAATTGTTTATTTGACATAATTATAAATGTCTATTCGGGAAACTACTCAACGGTTTTACTTGAAATTATATGTTATACAAACATCAAATCTAACAAAATTTTATTAATTTCGCAAATGAAAACGAAACTGTTTTAAAAATAATAATTTACAAGTTACAATATAATTTTTTTATAAACAATACTATATTACTTTTTTAGTTTTGTTTATACTTTTCTTTTCAAAGAATATGTATTTATAATATTCTAAAATTTGAAAATAATAGTACAACATGTTCATTAGTAATTTAAAATTAAACTTCTTCATATTCAAAATCGTATAAAAAATTCTGTTTGTTTATACAAATATTTAATTATTTTTTAAATAGCTGTAATTAAAAAATCCTTATCTTTCATATATATCAAGATATGAATGATAATCATTTTAAAGTTTACAGCAATTTTTATATGGATTATTATAGAATATATTCACATTTAAATTAAACTGACTATAATTATTTCTCCGATATATTTCCCGAAGAATTATTAAACTTTTATCTCGTATATTCGTCGTATACAACGATCAACGTCAAAAATTAAATAAAAGTAGTAGAGTAACCGCGGTAATATTTTTAAATATTTAAAACATTTCCCGAACAGTACGAGTAATTACTTACGTGGAAAAGTTCATAAATTCGGTGTTTCTCTAAATAAGGAGAGAACCAATTCGGAATGTGAAGTTTGCGTCTTGTTTTATCCACCATAATTAAAATATTTTAAAAGTCACAAACTGTCAAATTTGTTTTTAATAAACAATGAGACTTGATATACAGTTATAATGAAAATTTACTACAAAGTAAATATCTATACTTACAATATAAACTGCGTACTAATATACTCTATAAAAGTACAATTACATCTAATAATCCATCACGTTCAACTTAAACTTACATGCTTCGCACAAAACAGAAATATTGTTCAATTAAAAAAATTAATACCGTGTGCCACAATATAGAAACTCTGGAAGGCACTGTCTGCTATTATTAAGAAAATATGGTAGAAAAAGGAAACGGAAAATCATTCATGATACACACGCTCTCACTTTCGATGCCAGTTTATGTGTCGCTCTTCCACAGTTTTATTGTTTTGTCGTTTTCTAGGGCCGCGGACGCTATGATGTTCTCTGTCGGGTGACATGTCGTGCACAGGACCACATCTGACACAAACATTCCAGTAAATACACGTTACTTTACCATACGCGCGACGCCGAACAGATGCACAAAAAACAACTGAGATCGGTAATAAAGGAATCGGTTTACGTTGCTGTCAAATATTGTTGTTTTCATACAAATATCTTAATTGTAATTAATATTATAAATAGTATTTATTAAAATACTTCAAGTATTAACTTCATTTCAAATATAAACAGAATTGCTTAACATTTCTTAATTTGAAGCGTGTAAAGTTGATTTTTGCATACACTATACTGCGCAATTTAGGCCCTGCCCATTATTTTACTTAGTGCATCTGTTCGGCGTCCCACGTACAGTGGGAGAAGTAGGTACTTCTTCCAAGAGTTAAGTACGATATAATTTCTAACAAGTAAAAGTAATGTTAAATTCATTACTACAGGGTTCAAGTGGAACACAAAGTTGTACAAAATCTTTCACTTCTCGCGTTAAAAATTTACGGTACACAATCATTGTCTGTTTAAATGACGGTTCAGAAAAAAATTAAAAATTCACATTTCCAATTAAAAATTTAAATCTTTTTACATCTCAAAATTATTTCCAATTACTGTTGAACATTAAAAGTTACAATTTTTAGTTTTCCACTCTAAATTTTTTCATATACAGCCGAAATAATCCAAAAATACCTATTTTTGGGTCAAAAATTTTTGATTACAAAAATAGTCCATATTGATAGACCTCGATGCGCTGATTTCAAATCTACAAACAGAATTTGATTACCTCTTTTCGTTCCTGAGATTTTTGCTCTCAAAGTTGCACTTCAAAAAAGTGTGTTTTTTGGTTATATTTCAAAAATGCGTAGAGATATAATCTCAACGATTATACCAGTCGATTCTACGCTAAAAGTTACATAAAGAAATGTTTTCTCCGCATATACGTTCTTTGGAACGATTAGGTGAAAAATGAGAAAATCGAAAAAAACCTAAATTTCAACATTTCTCCGAGGAACTTTAACTTAAGTAGACTGTGATGCACTGATTCCAAATTTTCAAACCGAATTCAATTATCTCTTTCCGTTCTCGAGATATTCGTATTCAAAGTTGAGTTTTAGCAATACCTAAAAAAACAGGTTTTTTAGGTATATCCCTTTAAGGGTTAGGTTTACGACTTTGGCGACATCACCATTCGATTCTACGGGCAGAATTATATAAGTATACCAATTTTTAGATTTTTATTCCAACTGATACAATTTTTAGAGCGAAAAACGAAAATCGGCAAAAATCGAAAAAAATGCCTGATGAACCCCTTGCGATTTTTTCGATTTTTGGCCATTTTCAGTTTTTTCCTTGTAGAAATTCTATCTGTTAAGATAAAAATCTGAAAATTGGTACACTTATGTAATTTTGCTCGTAGAATTGAATGGTGAGGTCGCCAAAGTCGTAAACCTAACCCGAAAAGGGGTATACCTAAAAAACCTAATTTTTTAGGTATAACTTTGAACTCAAATATCTCGAGAACGGTAAGAGATAATTGAATTCTGTTTGAAAATTTGAAATTAGCACATTGATATCTACTAAAGTCCAAAAAATAGAAAATTTTGGAGACAAAAATTTTCGAGGCGAAAAATTGAAATTTAGGTTTTTTCGTTTTTCTCATTTTTCACCTAATCGTTCCAAAGAACGTATATGTGGAGAAAACATTTCTTTATGTAACTTTGCCTGTATAATCGACTGGTATAATCGTTGAGATTGTATCTCTACTCATTTTTGAGATATACCCGAAAAACACACTTTTTAGAGGTGCAACTTTGAGAGCAAAAATCTCAGGAACGAAAACAGATAACTCAATTCTGTTTGTAAATTTGAAATCAGCGCATCGAGGTCTATCAATGTAAACTATTTTCAAGAACCAAAATTTTGGACCCAAAAATGGGATTTTTTCCATTATTTCGTATGTAGAAACAAAATTTTTCGCTAAAAACCTAAAAGTTGTATTTTAGGGGGTAAACTAGGTTTATATTTTACCTAGTCTTCGCTATCATCTTAACGTGAACTTAATACATTATATATTTCTTTGAAAATATCTTACCTGTGTGTCCTTGAAGTTTCTGGACGATTTCTTTCGTTTGTAAATTCCAAATGTAGACCATACTGTCCTCGGATCCGCTCACAATCCACTTGCCTCCCGTGACGGAGAAGTTAGCGAATATGCAATACTTTTCGTTTTTGTGTCCTGTGTATGTTTTGAGACATTTCCCTTTGGAGTAATCCCACAATTTTAATGTGTTGTCTAACGTGGCCGCGAGAATATATTTGCCGTTTGGAGAGAATTTCACAAACGATACTGGAGGATTATCATCATCTATTAAAGTTTTAAGACATTGTCCTGAAGCTGTGTCCCAAATTCGACTAAAAATATATATTTTAATGTCAAATTTGTAAAAATAGTACATTTCTTTATAAGTGGGAGAAGTCAGTACTTCTTCCAGGAGTAAAGTACGATAATTGTATTTACAAGTACGGTAGCTGTGCTTAAATTTAATTATTAGCTGAATGCTAAGAATTAATTAGTTTAATTAATAATAGTACATTGTGCAACAAGTGCAGAAAGTCTCCTATTTCTCACGAAGTATGAAAATTTCGGCACGAGACGAAGTCGAGTACAGGAATCATACAAGATGGAAAGTAGGTGATTCTGCACGGATGGCACAATATACTTTTTCTACAAAAATACATGTGCGAAAGCTATTTGACATAAAGAACAATATGACGTACATAACCTCACAAAAAATATCTTCGCGCATGCGCAGTGATGGCAATTATTTCTCACACTGCGCAGTGTTGGTAAACTGTGAGAAATGACTTCTCACAGTTTAACCCACGATTGTAGGAAATACGCAACGTTCAAGTGTGAGAAAAGTGTTACTTTCCATAGTTGTTGCAGAAAAAATAGTTTTCATTTAAATATAAACACTACTAAAAAATAATCAAATAAAAATTATTAATTTAAAATTTATTTTGTTATTCCAATTTGTATATTTTATATAGATTTTATAATCATCTGGTATAAAAATATAAATTTAAATTGCTTTATAGTTTTATTTTTTGCTATTTTATATTTATATACATTTTCAAAATTTATTAAATGAGAATGAAATTAAGTAATAATAATAAAATATAACTGATGTTCAAAACTAGAGTGATTAAACAAATTTGTTAAAATTGTCACAGCTTTTACACAGAGTGATTCAGCACGAGTGTGCCAAAATAAAACAATATGTTGGGCGAGTCATTTTAAATAAAAAATGTTATATAAAGGGATGTCCGAAAACATTTCCTTACAGAGTTACAGATCTTTGAATGTGTACCTCATTAGACACACTTTTATTAATAACTCTGATACTAGTTGCAATTGTTTCTGTATCTCAACCAGAGGCGTCTCATTCTTTATAAAACTTGATAAACGCAGTAGTTTTTGCGATATTTTAATTTTTAGAAAATACACTTCTACCGTACATATAAGAAAAAATAAAGAACTTACCATAACCCGTCGTAGCTGCTGCTGACAATTAAATTCCCATCCCTGTTGAAGTGAACGGCACTCACTGGATCAGAATGTGCCGGGAGTGTCTTCAAACACTTCCCCGTGCGGACATCCCAAGTTCGGACGGATTCGTCAAACGAGCCGGACACAATTAAATTTGACTGTGGGTTAAAGTTGCAACAAAACACGTAGTTGCTGTGACCCTTGAGAGTTTTGAGACATTTCCCGGAAGACAGTTCCCATATTTTGAGGGTTTTATCGTCACTCGCCGACACCAACAGTCGGCTGTCACTTGACCATGCCACGTCACTTATTCCGAGTTTATGCCCTGATATAGTTTTCTCGAATTTACCGTCGTATGCTCCCCAGATTTTAATCAATTTATCCGCAGCTAAAAACGGTTGTTTAAACATAAAGCTTATTCATAATACGAAATTAGTAGTTCGGTTATTGTAGGGAAAATAGGACATTTATTATACATACATCTTCGTTTATCTTTTTTTGTTTTTCTATAGTTCTAACAATTTGTTAAAGAATTTTTATTCAGAACTGGTTACACATAATTTAAAAAAAAATATTTAAATTTTAAGGCGCTGTACTGAATAATTAATTACAAAGTAAATCTGTTATTTTTTTTTTACTAAATTTAATGAAAATGACATGCTTAATACAAATTCAGAAGTTCAAAATGTAAACAAATTATTACTTAATATAAACGGCAATTCGAATCTTTTAAAAAATAATTTAATTATTTTTCCTACACCCGAGCATAAAGTACATACTGTATGCCTTTTATGAGTTATTTTTCACGCAGAACTGCTTGAAATGTACCTACTTTTAACGTAAATACATTTATAAAATTTTCCCATCTAATTTAAATAATCAAATCAAATAAAAATAAATCAAGAATCATAAGTGAGATTAACAAACTGAAATATCAGATATAAAAATTAATGCAGTCTACTTCATTTTTGTGAATATTAAAAAACAAGAAAAAAACATGTCAATATTTTTATTATTATCATTTTTTTTTAAATAAGATTGGACTTTAAATGCTAGTAGTGTAAAAATTATATACACCATCATAGTTGAGATCATTACTGACCAGCGCCTTATGTCCCTCACTTGCTTCGAACCTCGGAACACAATTTGGCGGTATTTCAATGATGTTAGTCTCCTCAACCTTGGTGTACAATAGAGTATTTTATATTTAAAAAAAAAATCATTAAATACCTCCAAAAAAAAAATTAAGAATAATTTTTGTGTAAGAAAATTTCGTACAATAGCAAAATTAATAGATTCAGAAATAACTTATTTTTTACAACGTGTCAAAGACATGAGAAACATCTTATCATGTCTTTATCTGTAATAACCGTTTAATTCTACTCTGTTCTGAAGTTAAGAGTTTACAAACTCTTGTGATGCGCTAATTTCAATGTTTAACATTAAACAATAACAACAAACTACAACTTCTAATTTCATATTGTGAATCAGAAATGAGTATTACTTACATGAACTTGCAAGCCATTCCCCATTTGGACTGAATTTTACGGATGACACTGCTTTTGTGTGCCCCGCCAGAGTAAATTTAAGCGTATAGTTAGGTTTCTGACAAATTAACAAAACACTTAACATTTTGTCTGTAAACATGTACTTGTTTGCTTACCATATTGCTGCTTGTTTTATTGGAAGTTGGGTTTGGAGTTAACGAGTTCGGTCCCTGAGGATTGTTTTGAACCACTGAACTTTGAGAATGAACCGGTGAGGGGCCCAATGGAACCATTCTGAATGCCTACAATCTCTGGTTATGTAGTCAACTTGGTTATGGCATCACAAATTATAAATACGTTATTTAAACTTATATAAAAACAGTACAGATATAAAATAAGCACATGGCTATTAATTTTAAGTAAAAGCATGTAATAACAACACGTACTTTAATTATTTACTAACAACACAACTAGGAACGCATATGCATGAATAACCCTAATTATGAACTCATGATTCTAATTTATAACTTATAAGTTTTGTATTGATTTGTGAAACAATCAATTTATTTGTTGTTAAAGCAAGAATAGTGTGATTTATATCACAATTACCTTGATAGTTTAAATATACTACACCAAAATAATCATCAAGCTTTTCACCATATTTTTACATGCGCAATAGCGGAAAATAGAGTAGTTGGCAGATGCCAAATCTGACGCCTGCGCCTTGTTAATAACCTCGCTAAATACACATGGTTTTAAAATGTCAAAAATTAAAACATTGACAGAGAATTTATCTTTTATCAATTACAAAAGATAACATATTAATTGTAATTAATATAGAAAAGTATTTTTGTAAAAGTATGTAAGATCTCTGTTACCTGTTACGATGTGATATGCAATATTTATATTTTAGATGTCTTCCGAAGCAAATTCTTTTATTCAGATACAAACCAAATCGTCGTTATTAAAGAAAAATGCACCTGAAACATTCCAGGTTGTTACATACGAATCACACAAAGCAAAACCTAAGAAACCAAAACAACAACATGAAGAAATAATGGATGAACCAACACAGGAAAATGAACTGGATATGAAGAGGGCTAGGCATGAAATTTTCAAGTTTGGAATGTCGGGATTTGATCCCGAAAAGAAACAAGAAGCTAAAATACAATTAGCTATTAAATTAGGTTAGTTTTCCATATGGAGGGTTTGTCCGAACCCATAATTAACTCATGCTTTTAGGTGCAAAACCGCCAAAAAATAAATATAAAAACTACAAACAATTACAGTTAGAAAAGAAAACCGACACTGAAAAACAAAAAGAAAGAATAGCGTTTGAACAATTAGGAAAAAATCAGGCGGGTAGAAGTACAGCTAAAGGACGATACTTTAAAAAGAAAAAAGGACCTTCAGGATTGTTAGACCATTACGGGAAAGCAACATTAAAGGATAAGAAACCAGCGAAGAAATAATGACACATGTAATATTTATGTACATATATTTTGCTCTTGAAAACATATACATTTTCTGTATTTGTACATCATTTCAACATGTATAACTTCAGGTTCAGAAAGTATTTCAAATAAAAATACATGAATTCACTGAATACTGTTTGTATAATTCGCTTACGAGGCATACTTTAGGTCAACGCTAGCACCTGATTAGGGATTTTGACTTCACCGCAAAGCTGGTCCTTCGAGTCATCCTCCAGAAGTCAGCTTTGTTCAGGCCGCATCTTTATACATCAACCTAAAGTGCTAAGACAGCTGAACCAGCTACTCAACGCCCCAACAATAACTTTTGTACGATTATATATGTTATAATATACATATAAATTATTTATAATATTTTAAAAATAGCATGCGGGATATTTTATAAAATAAATAATAATAAAAAAAAATCTCCAAACAAGGTGACATCTAGTGGTGGGTGAGAAAAAAAACTAAAGTATGGGAAGTTTAAACTTCGTAAATTTACATACAGTTTGGGATATTAATAGGAATAAATGTAGAATACGTCATGTTTGGAAGTTTATAATTTTTTATATCCCCTCCTACAAGTGACGCTATTATTTGTTATACATGAAAATAATTGTTATTTTATATACAACTTATTAATAGCATTTCCAAAGCGGTATTCGAACCAGTTTGAGAAATAAATAGCAATAAATGTAGAATATGTTATGTCTGGAAGTTTATAATTTTTTACACCTCCTCCTGCGGGTGACGCTATTATTTGTTATACAAGAAAACATTTGTTATTATTTATTTAAAGAATATCCAAAGCGGCACTCGAACCAGTTTGGGAAATAAATAGGAATAAATGAATACTTCATATCTGGGATTTTATGATTTTTTTTTCACCCTTCTACGGGGGGCGCGACTATTTATTATACCTGGAAACATTTGTTGTAATGTATATTATTTATTTATAATAATTTCAAAGCGGCACGCGAGGCCGTTTAGGAAATAAATAAAAATATATATAGGCAGGTTAGAACGGGCAATCTTTATTTTTTGTCGTACCCCTACGAGGGGTGCTACTATGTTTTATACATGAAAACATTTGTTATTATGTATCCAATTTATTTATAATAATTTGGAAGCGGCACTCGAAGTTGTACAGGAAATAAATAAATTTATTTTGATATAACCAATTGTTTATTTTACATTTTATTGCCGTATTAGGCCAATTTCTTAATTTATTTCTATATTATTGATCTATTTGGCCTTGGTCATGCGCAAGGCTATGTTTGTTCACAACATACTATGCTCGGGAAGTGGCTGCTAGAATTGGCTGCTAGGATCACTCTGGTAGAAGACCCACTGGAGAAAAACCGATGGATCATGGATGAACCAACACAAGAAAATGAACTGGATATGAAGAGGGCTAGGCATGAAATTTTCAAGTTTGGAATGTCGGGATTTGATCCCCAGAAGAAACAAGAAGCTAAAATACAATTAGCTATTAAATTAGGTTAGTTTTCCATACGATGGGTTTGTCCGAACTCATAATTAAATCATGCTTTTAGGTGCAAAACCGTCCAAAAATAAATATAAAAACTACAAACAACTACAGTTAGAAAAGAAAAACGACACTGAAAAACAAAAAGAAAGAATAGCGTTTGAACAATTAGGAAAAAATCAGGCGGGTAGAAGTACAGCTAAAGGACGATACTTTAAAAAGAAAAAAGGACCTTCAGGATTGTTAGACCATTATGGGAAAGCTACACTAAAGGATAAGAAAATAGTGAAGAAATAATGGCACATGTAATATTTATGTACATATATTTTGCTCTTGAAAACATATACATTTTCTGTATTTGTACATCATTTCAACATGTATAACTTCAGGTTCAGAAAGTATTTCAAATAAAAATACATGAATTCACTGAATACTGTTTGTATAATAAAAACCTGTTCGTTGTGTATAAATGAGTAGAATCGTTACTATTTGTCGATATGTAGTGAGATCGGTAGCTGAATTTAGTGAATCGCGATAAAATTACTTACAAATATCACATCATATAAAAAGTACAAACTCTTTCTCTTTTACTCCATCTGAAATTTAAGTAAAGTAGTTCATTTCACGAACGCTTAGTTGTTAGGAAAACTGTATAGGAAAAATATATGTTTTATTGTAAATGAATGGAAAATACTTTATTATGTTATGTAAAGTAGTTTCTGTTACAAAAAGTATATAAACATATAAAATGGTTGCGCATGTGTGAAATGAACCACATTCAGAGTTGCTCACTGCCGTCTCACATGTAATAACAATTCCAATTCTCATCTATTACTCCACTCAAATTAGCCAAAATAGGAGATAAAATCCCCAAGTTCTGAAACGTGCCATAGTTCTTAATTCAAGTTCATTTTCTCATTTTCTATCTATATCTTGGGAAATATTGGGTTTAGCAAAAAAAAAACTAACAGTATACATAAGCTAAAATCCTATTCATTTTCTTCGTAGTGTCAATAGTTTTAGTTTTTTTAGTTTCTTTTTTATTAAGACTGTCTTCAAAAGTGATATTCTTTATTATATTTCATTCCTACATTTCTGAAAAAATTAAATGTTCTGAAATAATGACGTCACAAATCTACGACCTACGTTAAAAAAAGTGAGGTCTCACCATCTCTTCTACGCATGCGCATATCTCACTTGTGATGTCACAAAAGTTCGGTAAAATAAATAAAAATAATCATCAATAAATGGGAACAAAATTGTAACTTTCAATTAAATTTTAAGTTATAAATATTTATATATTTATGATTAAAAAAGATTTTACGTGTAATTTCAATTATGTTAAACGTTCAACTCTATCTCTGAAACTATTAACATTATCAAGAAAATGAATAGGGCCTTTTTTGTAGTTTATTATTGTATAGGGTTATTTCTTTGCTAAATTCAATATTTCTCGAAATATTTAAGAAAAAGAGTGGAAATGGATCTTTAACAACTGTGTCAAGTTTCAAAACTTCGTGACTTTCTGCTATTTAACAATTTTTTTGTCTAATTTGACTGGACTATATCAACTATGCAATTAATATGAAAATAACGTACATAAAAAAACAAAATAGAAAATAATATTACAAATGTATCGAGTTGAATTGCTCTGGTAAGGAATGATAAGACATATTTTTACCAGTAACAACATGTAACAAATTTATACAAATCACGAGCTAAAAATCGCAGTGGCAAAATTCCCATCCGCAAGACATAGAATCTCAGTCGAGGAATCTCGCCTCACTAGTCTTTTCAACATGTCTTGCGAATCCGTTAATTTCCATGAGATCAGCCAAACGCTTTGAGAGAACTAGAAACACAGTGCGTTGCACTCGCACGGTGTGAAATGATATGGTTGGGAAACCATAGGGAATGATTCGTGCAACTACGGTTGATTTCGCGCGGAACTTGCCACCGCGACCACATTTAGACTTGAACTAGTAAAATAAAGACTCTATTGCTTTGAGAACGTCTATGTCTATTCGAACATAGACTGAGTTGGAGCCACCTCAAGCAGCAGTTGTAAGAAGACTGTAATACCATCTGCAACAAAACACAGACTTCTCACACACCAATCAACACGCGGGCAATAAGAAACAGTTCCCAATAACTAGGTTGACCAGATCTACTGTTTAACCACTGTCACTTCCAAATATCTCACTAAAATCAAATCAAACATGTTATTACACTACTGCATTCTTCAAATATGGTTTACGACATATTTATCTCATAAACTGTAACTTCTGGAAGACATACATTCCATTTGCCATTTGAATCAGACCCAACGTACATTTTTCAATCCAGATCATATATTTTTCTATCTATTTGAGTGGATTAGTTTACCCCCTTGACACAAAATGTACTAATTCCAGTGATCCTCTCTTTGAAGTAGATCAGAAAGATCTGATCCAACTGATTTTAAAGATAAACAATTACTACAAATAACCATTATTATTGTTAAGTATAAATTACAAATCAAAATTGGTTTTTATTCAATAATAAAATTAAGATTTTTCACATCAATGTAGAATGTTATTTATTTGTCTTGTTAGGTATCAAAGTTGATTGAGAAATATATTTTTTCTACAACAATTAAGATATTTGCTTGTTGTTTATTTCATATTCCTACGGATACATAGTATATTGTGCAACAAGTGCAGAATGTCGTCATTTTCCCACAAGGTGTGCAAGTTTCTGCACGAGGCGAAGTCGAGTGCTGGAATCATACAAGTTGGAAAATAGGTGATTTTGTACGAGTGGCACACTATATTATTTCTAGGATCACACAGCTACGAAACAATAATATATGGCGCAGATAATGATAAATGAGAAATGGTATTTCCCACACTGCACATGCGCAGTGTTGGCAAATACTGTGAGAAATAATTTCTCACACTTTATTTTATTGTGGGAAATACACAACTTTCAAGCTTCATAAAGTGTGAGAAAAGTGCCACTTTCCGTTGTGGTCGTAGAAAAACACATTTTGATAAAATAGTATTATTTAATTCTTGTTTTGTAGCTAGTTGCTAGGAAGTAGTGAAATGAAGACATCTTTATTATTAAAATATAAATTAATAAAGAAATAATATCGTGGCCGTAAAAGACAAACTGTCATACTCGTATGAAATGAGTACCATTCCATGCTTGTTTACAATATACTATTTCAAACAACAGAATCAACTAGAAATAAAGATTACTATTATAGAATTGTTAGTTCACTTAGTAATTGACATTTACAATTTCTATCATAACTAGCTCAAACAATAGCAACCGAAGTTTTGGAATTCTATATCCCATGATTATTTCTCGTCGTATCTATAAACCAATGAATTGTTCATAGTTTAAAGCTCTAGAGATTATTCTTGGGAATAATCTATGTAACTTTTGTTTTTGTTGACAAATGTCAGATAGTTAACAACACGTAAGTAAAGTTTTTGTCAAAAAATAATTTAGTTAAATATAACTCGAGAGTTTTATTCTCACTCTTTTGTTACATTGTTACTGATTATTTAAGCATGTATCAGAAGTTACAGTTTGTCAGATAAATATTTTGTAAATTCGTTCTTGGTCGTACTATAAGAATCTTGATTTGAGTTTAGTGAGATTTTGATTTGTGTGGTTTAGTTATCTGGTCACCCTACGAATGACATTATCCATGTATGGATAATGGATAAGGTCGAATCGGAGAGATACTATACTCGAGCTTGGAGAGCGCTACAGTATGAGTTGTCTGGAGGAAGTGTTTTGTTTCTCTCCTTACCTCAGCGCCGCGCATCGCACTTGTGGGGCGGAGAGGTGGGCGGAGGCCCACAGGCTAAGGTTCACACCGGCATCTCAACCTCAACCTCAACGTACTCTAAGTGTATCGAAGCCTAGAAGCGAGCTGTTTAACACTAGCGCATAGTAGGAAAGGACCTTACCCATGAATTTCAGATGCAGTCCGTAGTGGACAAATGGCACGTAGAATATCATTCCTCCTAGTATGAACATGGCTGCATACAAGTACTCTATTGTCGGCTTGTCAATTATTGGCCCAATGACCAAGTAGACCGAGATTAACAACACCAGTATTGGAATGATAAGCGGGACCTACGCACCAATATCATAACCTTATTCCTTCTCGCCACAACACGTACAGATACTTAACATTGCTCTACAACCTCACGGTGTCATTACCTTGTAGGGTCGCGGGTAGTTTGGTTTCGTGTAGCGCATTACTATCAGGGCCAACATGGCTCCCCCGTAGAATATCCACGCTGTGAAGCTGAAGAAGTCTATCAGCGAGTCTATCGTTCCGTACAGCACCATTGCTCCTGCTATCAGCGACTGCAAACACACACACCATTATTACCTTCAATCCAACAGGCAGACAGAGCTATTTAACTAGCATAGCTGCATGTTCTTTTAAGGCTGAACAAAGAACATAATTTAGCACAGAGAGCATACGATTTAAGTCATGCGAAATTTATGTATCCAATGTTAATTTGTTCATGCTGTTTTCTATATTCGTGTAAATTCGTCGCGATTCGGAATACTTCGTGTTAGTACAAATAAATTCTACTAGAGGGATGCGAAACATGTGATTCTTAAAGTCACTTTATCCTATAAAGTACCGCAATGAATATATTTTAATTTCAAATTGAAACTTCAAATTTAAAATATAAATATTTATTGACCATGAATTTTAAAATTCCTAATCTAATAATAAAATCAAATTATAACTTAATATGCATTTTAGTGAACTGCACTTTTTCCCAAATGAAACAAGCAAACGTTAAATGACAACCAACTATGATAAACAGGGACGTCGTTAGAATTTTAAAAGAGGGGTCCGCACACTTTTAGCTTCCAAAAAAATCTCATATTTTGTTAATGACTGAAAACATTATTGTTGTTAAAGTAGAATAATTTAAAAAATATTTATATATACAAATAATGTAACTATAAAACAGAGGAAGCGGAAATTTAAACAGGCGAGGCGCAAGCCCTTTTAAAACATTTTAACATTTTAACGAAGCCATTCACCATTTTGATTCCAAAATATATTTCTCTCTCTCTCTAACTTTATATGATATAGTGACTTTAATGATTCTATTTATTGCATGATCCCGGGTTTGGCGAAGAAAATGGACGACGTAAAATTAAGAAGGCTAATTATAAAAACAAAATGAAACAGCAGGCTATGCTATGTCCTATGCCAGTTTTAGTAGTAGCTGTAATATAGCTATATTTTACTTCATCCCTCAGTTAATACTCACGTCATCAATTGTAATATGATTCAAATCTCCATAAGGAGTAAAGGGGGATTGATTATCTTCTCGAATGAAATCTTGTGATTCCCAAAGATAATAAATATCAAAACTGGCAGGATTATTCAGATATAATAAAGGATAAAACATCAAAAAGAGTTGTAGATTAAATTAACTGACAGACATGGTAGAAAAAAGTTTAATAATTCTTGCAGTAGAAATTGATGACGTGAAGATCAACTCAATTGTTATTATTATTAATACGAAAATGAAATGTTCTTTTAAATGGACAATATGGAAAGCTAAAGCCTATTATCGTAACAATTTGAAGATTTTGACTCTGTCTGTGAGTATGTTTTGTTTCCCTTGCGTGGAAAATTAAAGTCTATTACTCGCAATAATATGAAGGTTTTGAGTCTGTCTGTGAGTATGTTTCCCTTACGTGGAAAATGAGTCCTGGGGCGGGTGTGAACCTCCGGATGTGCACATAGCTGAGTATGTCCAGCATGTGTCCCTCGCGGCTGGCGGCGAAGCACAGGCGGCCGGCCGCGAACAGCGTGCCGTTGGCCGAGCCGAAGGTGGAGATGGTGACGGACAGCGGCATGAGCCACGCCATCACGCCCAGCAGCCGGTTGCCGAACGTCACCGCCACCGCCTCCGACGTCATCATCTCCAGCGGCGACATCACCGTCAGGTACGACACGTTGATCAGCGCGTAGCAGATCGTCACCAAAGGGATGCCGATCATTATACTCCGGGGCAGGTTCCTAACAAATAAAACCATACTTTAATACGAAACCACAGAATAGATTTATACAGAAGCGACAGTAAGACAGAGAAACGTAAATTAGAGAGAGATGGAGACTGTGCACAAATTTAAAGGGCCCATTGTTTAACATCGGAAAGTTTCCTCACATCTTAGAGAGAGATAGGGGAAGAGTACAAATTTAAAGGTCTACACAATGCTTCAAGGAGTGTCGCTTCTGTGTGTAACTATTCTGTGCCTAAACTGTCTGGGAATGTATGAATCCCTAGAATCTTTAAATACAGTACAACTCAAATCCAGAATTACATGTCCCAGAATCTTCAAAACAAGAATGTATGTATCCCCAATTCTTCAGTCCCAGAATATGCAATTCTAGAATTCATAATAGTACATAAGAGTCTCACTAGATGGCATAAAGATACTAGTGCTGCAGTACTGCCACCATACTGATACGGACAAATAGTAAACTGGTGTTTACCCGCGCATTTAAAAATAATGTACAGTGTTATTGGTACCCTTTTTTATCTATGAACAACTAATTCTAAATCAAACTAAAAAATTTAATTTAAAAAATCACTATCTTAAAACCAAAAACATCTGAATGATTATTGACCGTGTATTTCTAGTTCATTTTATAATTTTACTGCTGATTACTGTTATTTATTTTGACCGTACTATACTTTGAATCCATTGTTATACAGAATGTTTGTTTTAAGAGGCTAAGCATTGGGATCTCGAGAACCGTAAAAGACACGAAGTCAATTAAATTGGGGCAAAATTGCCGCATTAGTTGCCCATTTTAAAGACCGCTGTCAATTTCTCTTAAAAAAAATGTGTGTAGAATGTGCAAACTAGAAACTTGTATGAATTGAAACAAGAAAATTATAAATCAAAAAGTAAATTGGCCAAAATCAGTTTTTTTTCGGTAAAATAAACACATAATTGAAGTGGCCAACTTATGCGACAACTTTAACCGACTTTGTATCTCTTATAGTTCTCGAGATCACAATGGTTACCCTTTTAAAACGGATACCTGTATACTGTACTGCAACCAGCATTACCTGTATGTATTTACTGTACAATAATGTAATAAAAATGATTTGTATTGAAGTTTTTTATCCAAACTCCAACGTTTAATGTTTGAAATATTAAAAGCAAACGATTGATTCTACTCGTAAAATGATTTAAACCGTTGTTGTGTTTATTGGTTTATTTACGAGCTTCATAAATTAACAGTGATGAAGATAAATGAACGAAATTGATATTTTTTGTAGTGAAATTTCGCTGAATTGTTGGCACGAAATAAAATGAAAGCAGTTAATAATGAAGTATATTGAAAGTTTTATATTAAAGTCTGTGTTCTTTTTACAAGGTATTGATTTTGTGAAAAATAAATTTGGTATTGGAAAGGAATTTCTTTGAGATTTAAGATAGTGTTCAGTAAATCTTCTGGAATTTGTACAAAAAGGAAAAATCGTTAGAGGATTAAGTGGTAGTATCCTTTCTAATGAATTATAAATTGATTCTTAAATACATGCCATACGAACTCTGGCGTATACGTTACACAGTGATATGGTTTAGTGGATTTTTTATTTTTCATTCTTGTTATATCATTTCAATAAATAAAAATATTTTTATCATTATAAACGTTTAATTATAAGGTTTTAAAAAAATCTGGAATCATTTTAATCTATTTAATCTAACAAAACCTTTTATATAAAGAATTTTTTCTATTCCTTCGTGTTCACTAATACACCCTATATAAAAAAGAAAATAATTCTACAACCAGCGTAACATTCTGGATGGTCAGGTCAGTTTTTTAAAGTAAAAGCTGTAGGAGAATCAATAAAGATTGTCGCATATTTGAGTATAATTTGGGCAGTGGAGTACGTACTTGGAAGGGCTCTTGATTTCCTCAGTGACGTAGTTGAGATTATTCCAGCCATCGTAGGCCCACAAGCCGGTATAGAAGGCCGTGGCGATGTTCCCGATGGAATACTCCGTGCCGTGGAAGGGGTTCCGCAAGTGCTGGGTGTTTCCTGAAACGCCAAACATTCCTTAATCAAAACCACAAAAACGCTAAAAACTTCAATGTTCAATAAACCAACTCATTACATTACAGACAAATTTAATTTAACGGTACGCCTAAATGTATACTGCCAAGTTTAACAAAAGTAATACTGGTCAAAGAAATACAGTTCAAATATTGAAAGAAGCTTTCAGAACTCATAAGACGAAGGCAGCACTGAGCTGTCGAAACGTTGTAAATTAATAAAAATTTTACAGAACTTAAACCCAAATATTGTCTTTGATTATATACAGTTCAACTTTTGAAAATTAATACTGTTGATTGAGAAATATATTTTTTCTATGACCACTATGGAAAGTGGCACTTTTCTCACACTATATAAAACTTAAAAGTTATGTATTTCTCACAATTGTGGGTTAAAGTGTGAGAAATCATTTCTCACAGTATTTGCTAACACTGTTTATATCATTTCAGTAATTACCACCAACAATGCGCATGCGTGAAGGTACTCTTTGTGAGGGTAACTGCGCCATATTGTCAAATAGCTTTGGTGTATGTATTTTTGTTCTGTAATGTTTAATAGTGTGGTCGTAGAAAAAGTATAGTGTACCACTCGTGAAGAATCACGTATTTCCCATCTTGTCTGATTTCAGCACTCGACTTCATCTTTCATACCTCGTGGCGAATAGGCGACTTTCTACTCTTGTTACACAATATACTATTGTAATAAACGGTACCACTTAAAATGAACGGCTTGGATATTGAAGAAATAATTAATAAATTATTCCTCCTGGGTTCTAATCCCAATGAGATCTATGAATAATATTCACAATCAACGACGAGATGAATAAAGGCAAGCAAAAAGTTGTATTTATTGGATGGTTAACCGTTTTTTAAATAAAATATTAATTATTTCCCATTGATGGATACACCAGCTTTATTGCAGATTTTGTTTATACTGGAAAGAGCATTTACCGGTCTCCAGCTGGCGTAGAGAATGCACCACAAACCACAGGTACTTATAGAATGAAATATGCCAGAATTTATGATGCAACATGTGATTGAATACATGCGTGTAATGCTGGTCTTACTAGCTTAAAATTATTTAAGTCAATCTGAATGTTAATTTATAATCTCAGCTACGAGAAAATTCTTTTGTTGTTAAATTAAATATTTTAGGAAAGTAATTAAAACTTTAGAACTTCGAGAATTTATTAAAAAATTTCTTGTAATTCAACGAGTTTTTTTTAGACTACAACTGAAATGTTATTTCAGAATTTCAATAACCTTTAACATTTCAGGGTGCGAAATAATAAAGTGCATATTTTTATATTTTCAGCATTTTCAGCATTATGAAAGTTGGCAACCAGCCTGACACTTTAGTAATCCTGGTTTCTGGAATTTTTATCTTTTTGACATTTATATTATTAATTCGTTTTGTATCACAAATGTTGTTTTCATACTTTTTATCTTCTTCTGAAAAATATAACTTTTATTTCTTTTTATCATATTTGGCTGTAATTTATGTTAATTTATTTTAACAAATATAAATATGTGAACCCATTTTGAGGAATAAAATAAATCTAGAGGCAATGAAAAACAAAACAATATCTGGAATGTCAGGCCATGATGTTATTTTAAAATATTCGTACGTAGGAATGCCTGTGCATAATAAAACAAAGTGAAATATGTTTAAAAATTGTGTGGGACTCCCACGTGTAGTCCGACATCTTGCTATTGATTTCCGGGCATGAATTCACAAGCCTAGCGTTGGCTAGAGGCGGTGACGTCATCGCGCTCTTCAAATGAACAAATTTAAATTTAAATTGAAGCTTGTTCATTGGCGAGGAAAATCAGTGCTATACGATTTAAATTAGCCTAAATTGACGCAGTATATATACATGTAATTTTTAAATTTAATAGACGATATATTAAAGTACATGTTTTTTTAAAGGTATCTTTTTGAGAGTATATTTTGATGTCCTAGATTTGTATAAAAGATAAAAGTTGGATTAAGCAGTAAACGTTTAGTACCTCTGAATGTAAATATTTCTTTATGTTAATAGTGGTTTAAATTAATTTTTAATAAGCAGTAAATTAATGCCACGTGTTATACATTCATTTTAACAGAGTAATACAACTGTTTATTTAATTTTGTTCTAATAAAAAAATGCTGGTTTCGGCCAAAAATTGACCGAAACCATGGGCGCCGGCTATATGGGGGCATCTGGGCTCGTGCCCTAAGAAAAATTTTGTTCGGGGCAATGCCCCCATGGATACATTTACCTTAACGCAGAATTTTTTTACATCAGTAATAAAGCCCTGAATTGTTATAATTAATGTATGTTTCATTTTAAATGAGAGAAGCAAATATACATTAATTCCAATCAAATATCAAGTCGTAACCATAGATATGGTAAATCCCATGTTTCACGTTAAAAAATATTCACGATAATGTGAAATCTGCTGAAGCCTCCTAAAAGCGATTTTATTATGAAAGTGAACACGAAATATTATCTCTACAAAAATAAAGTGATTTTCTAATAAATTGGCGGTAAATACTAGATTTCCGTGTTTAATAAAAAACTAAATTTTAATTACATAAGTTTTGGTTTCGGCCGATACTTGAAGAGGGGCAGAATATTCGGTTACGGTTTCGGTTTCGGCTGAAAATCCTGTTCCGGTCAGACATTAATTACTTTATAAAAGCTTTACAACTATTACACGCTTTCAAATAGAACCCATCTAAGTGAAATGTTTAACGAATTACTAGCTCTTGACATCAAACAAATCGTAACTAATTCTCCAACCGAATTAACACATGTGCGCCTATCAATCTACTCTCAAGACGCGTCTGTTATGTGGGTTGCCGACACATATATCCTATTACAAAATATTGCAGCTTGTAACGTGATACCCAGCCATAAAGGAAATAAAACGTGTCAGTTGTAAGTAAAATTGACACAAATAAAAAGACTTCATAAATTCCACACTTTACGACGTTAGAAATGGCACGTTATTTCATAAATAATCATTTATTCTATCATTTTTATTATCCCATGTGGGTGTACCAATCTGCTATAATAATTTATTATAAAAGCATTTACTAGGCTTGACTTTGCTGGCACTCGCAGCTAATGGAGAGAGGGCAACCTAACCAGAAAAAAATTAGAAAATCTAGATTTGGATCTCGTGTATTTTATGGGGCTTTATTACTCAATATTGGGTCTACAAATGTTCCACAATAATTTAATATCAAAGAATTTATTAGGCTTGATTTTGCGGGCACTCGCAGCTAGTGGAGAGAGCGCTACCTACTTGGAAAATTTTTCGAGTCTAACATTGGATCTCGTATATTTTATGGGACTTTATTAAACAATATTGGGTATACTAAAGTTCCGTAATAATGTATTATAAAAGTATTTACTAGGCTTGACTTTTTGGACACTCACAGCTAATAAAGAGAGTGCTACCTCACTTAATTAATTAATTAATGTCGGATCTTACGTATTTCAAAACATTTTGTTGCCTAGCATTGGGGCACTAACAACTAGGGTAAAGAGTGCAACCTAAATATAAAAGTTTGCTAACTTATGTTAATTGAGAGAAGTGTATGACCCAGAGTTGTAATTATTCCAAGCCAGTGGCATTGCATATTGATCTGGTAGTAGCATGAGTACGCCAAGGGCATCCAAGGGCGTGGGATGACCTTGCACCAACCCTGCGAGCTTGAACAGGTCAAGAGCCTTTCTGCGAGGACGCGCCTACTGGGATACTTTATAGCTTTGTTTTTACCCTCTAAAGACAAGATTATGCGTGTTTCTACATGTCAGGCTAAGATGCGAACAGAATATTTTATGGGGCTAAAGTTTGATTAGATTTTGTTGGAAGTTTTTGTAATTGAAAGGAAATAGTAACGGAATATTTAAAAGGATATAATTTCGTTATAAAAATATAAAAAGAAGAAAATAAAAATAACAAAACTTTGAAACCAAATACCTTGAGAACGAAAAGAGAATTTTAAATTTAAAATTTGCGCATCAAAATTTTATGATTTTATATTTTTTAGAAAAATAAAAAAGGTTGTTCATACGATGTCATTAATCAAATTTACTAATTTTTTAAATTAAATTATGTAGAGTATAAAAATTATTCATACCTTCTCAACTAAAAATAAAGTGTAATCATGTTTTTATATATTTAATTTACACAGTCTAACAGACCGAAGTCCAGTAACAGAACAGGGAATCTAGTTTATAGTGGATTCCGAACCACTTGAACATAACAGTATTTTATTTTTGGTTACAAGTTTGTCATCATTGGAATTTTATTATCTGTATCCCGTCTTTCAATCAGCCAATAGTACATCAAGATTCCCCTTTAATTTGAAATTTGAATTTCTCTCAACTTGGCGAATATAGTATAACTCATTAAAATTTAAAATATCTAAATTAAAATATCTGCATTTCCAAAGTTCATCCTCACAATTAAATAAAATATAATAATCGTTCCTATTATGAACTCGTCGGTGTGAAATGTATTCGATATAGTATAACAGTATACATGTAATAAACCAAATACGACACTATATAATATACTAGATAATATTTATACAAATATTTGATTTCTTGTTAATAAATTGAGTACGACTGACAAAATTAACAACATCAAAATGTATTTTGTGATAAAAATGTAGCAAACAGGTAAAAAAAATAAAAATAAATTTTGAGCGATAAAATTAATTTTGTGTATTGCAATAAGGTACAGTGATAAACATTTAAATTAAATTTTGCAAAAAATTATCCATTTGGAAGGGAAGTTGGAAGATATGAAACTAATGGAAGTTGAAGTGATGAAACATCTCACTAAAAATTTTCTTTGTGATATGAAGATTTATTCGCCATTGTTTATTTATTATTTATTTATTTATAGCTACCGCTCGTATTTTTAATTACATCCTCGTGTAATATAGCCTACATATTATGCTTGTTAAATAATATACTATTATTTTATATGCCAGATGTTACCACCGCCAAAGACTACTGTATAGACAGACATGTAAGGGCGCCTGGCCTGGAGAAAGAATCGCTATTTGTTTGTACCTTTTTCATATGTGATTATTAAAATATAAGAGTTCCTAAACAAGCACGCCAATAGTGTTATTTTTACTAAAACCTTTATTCCGTCCAGCTAAGGAAACAAGACCCGGTTCTTAGTCATATTTTGCGGATGCGCAAATGATTAGGTTCGATACGACATGTTTTATTTTCTTAACGTAAACGGAATATAAAAAGGAATCTATAAATCCTTATAAATAACTGATTTACAAGCGATTATAAGATTTGGAGGTTATGTAAATGCGTAGTAGTGAGTTGTGTTACCTTCAAAGAGCTTGTAGGCCCCGCCGATGATGACAATGAGTATGGCGACGAGCTTGGCGGCGGTGAAGACGTTCTGCACGCTGGTGGCGAGGTTGACGCTGTAGCAGTTGACGGCGAGGATGACGACGATGGTGAGCAGCGCGACCAGCTTGACCACGGCGCCGGGCGGGTCGCACTCGGCCACGAACGCCTCCACGGCGTACTTGCCGAAGCTGAGGCAGATGATGGCCATCTGCGAGGGCTTGAGCACCAGCGTGCTGGCCCACGAGAACAGGAAGGCGGGCGGCGCGCCGAACGCGTCCATGAAGTACGCGTACTCCGCCCCCGAGCTCGTGTTCATCGTGCCCAGCTCGGCGTACGCTAGCGCCCCTACAACAAACACACCTCAAATGTCAAAATAACTCCACTACCAATTTCATATAATATATAATATAACTAATTTCATTTTGGAATCATAAACTTGTTTTTATACGACAACATCGAAAAATGTTCATATCAAGAGTGTAAATTGAATCATAAGAAGCTACAGTTTATACTGAATTTCATTTTGTATCGGTTGCTAGGCAAGTTGCTAGACATCAAATGCAATATGAAATATTTCGTGTTCGGTCTGCTGTTTTTGATGAAAAAACCTAAGGTGGCTTAAAAAATATAACGCCAAACGTCAAATGTCATTGCATATTTATTTGTATCTATTTTTTTCTACTCCTGCTTTGAAAATACAATTTTCTGGTTTGTTTTTCATGTTGAAAGTGACTCTTTGCAGCACGCAGTGCTGCAAAACTTTGCAACACTAATAAATGTTTGTTGCATTGTTGCTGTCATGGATACGCATCACTTGCGCATCACAAATACAAAATTTGCAATAAATGTCAAATCATGTTTAAAAAACGCTCAGGCTGCAACTTTCGTTTTGGTTCGACAAAGATAGACTTTCAGCACTTGATATACAAATAACTATTATAATTGTCGTTGTCGTATAAAAAGTATAGCATGCAACACACACAAAATAGTAAATGTGCTTCATTTTGTGCTTGCTACATAATATCTTTGAATAAATAACACTACAGTGTTATATATTCAAAGATAATATACTATTAAACGCCGTCAAATGCGGACGTAATTTGGCTTTTATCGCCCGAGGGCATATAAAGTTGTTAAGCAATAGTTACTCAAACAAATTAAAATTGTGGTTAATGAATTAATGTCAAACAATTCAATAAATTTTAATTTTATCATTTACAGAACTGTTCAAATTCCTTTTCATATAAATTTTTAGAAACCAACTTAATCTGAAAATCTCAAATTTCATTTATATTCCGCCCGAATAATCAGTACGTGACGTTATGTATATTTGACAGTGATAGTGACACTTCAATTATATTAAGTTTGTTTAAGAACAAAAACAATCTAACAATGCCAACTATCTGTAAAGAAACCACAGCATGGAATATATACCTAGATATTTTTTTCATTTCAAGTACCAAAATGAAATAAAACGTTGTATGTACCACGGGCATAATCAAGATAATAGCCCTCAGGAAATTTAAACATTCCCTCGTGCCATAATCTTTTGATTATGCCCTTAATACATAAATAACTATTATAATATAATACATAATTTAATACTCAAACAGGAATACAACCCAAGACAGTAAATGAACAAAACAAACAACATTGAAATATTTTACACTGTATATAAAAAGATATCAATATCATTCGATACAACTATTATAAAGGTTACACAATACATAAATCGAAGATTTGTACCGGACATTGGAATTATGACTTGGAAGATAAAATCTTGCATTACAACGAAAAGAATAAATTGGAATACGAAAATTAAGTTTAGCTAATAAATCCGGACAATCAATTTTATTCTTAATCATGTAACTCAAATAATTTAAAGCAATTATCTTGAATCTAGTTCTAATTGAGTCAATATTAAATGTCTGTAGTAAAGTAACAGTTAATATGTTATGATTAGGATAAATTTGAAAACATTTAAACCAAAAATATTTTAATGATTTAAGTTGTATCTTTTCTAGTTTATTCATATGGACTTTAAATACAGGAAACCATATTATTATAGAATATTCTAATTTCGATTGGATGAATGCAAAATAAAATGAACGCAAAGTATTCATACAAGAAAATCCCTAGCCCCAATTCTTAAAAAAAAATAAGTTTGTTATTTAGTTCCAAAGATAACGCTACTACTTTGGTGGAATTAGCAATATTTGTACATGATTATCAACATTTCTAAATAATATAGAGAAAGATTTGTATTGATATTTGACATCCTACAAGTAAAATACTTTGATTACATGCATGCGCAAAACATTCATTAAATTGTGGTTATAATCTAATTTTTTATTGAATTAATTAATCTTTTTTATTTTATAATGCTCATTTTGAAGCAGATTTAGCTACTCTGGATTGTGCTTTGTTTTCAGTGGGTCAGGAATTAGACCACTCAGAAGTGTTTGCACTTTATGGAGCATATATAGTTGTTCTGGATTGTGCTCTGTTTTTAGTGGGTCAAGAATTAGAGCATTCTGAAGAGTTTTCTCTAATTTTAGGTCTCTTGAAACCAGAGCACATTCTAGAGCAGTTTTGGCTACTTTGGATTATGCTCTGGTTTAAGTGGGTCAAGAATTAGAACACTCTAAAATGTTTGCTCTAATTCGGCTATCACCTCGTAGAATAAATCCTATTTGCGAAATAAAAAAATATACTTTAGTCCTTTGATATACAAATAACTATTTTATTACCCATTCATTCCATTCTAGTATTTCTTTTTTCTTGCAATTTTTGGTTTTGATTTTGGTCATAACTAATTTTGCCCTCAAGAAAATTTGAAACAGCTAACTTTGCATCATATGAACTGTTTTATGTGGAAAATACATGTTACAGAATTAGACTCAACGGGACAGTAACCTTTATACTTCAGGGACCTCTAACTTATTTATTAGCAAAAATTTAACTATAAGTATGCTAATAAAATTAGTTCCAAATCCAGTAATTTTGGTACTTAGTCCTAGAGGACTAGTAATGCTAATAATAATCAACACAATTACCACAAATTGCAGTTATATTCAAATTATATAAGCCAAGTATTTAGATAGCAACCAGCAATACACACTTGTAATGCGTAAAGTAGGAAAATGTATTTTTATTTTCTATATTTAGCCATTTACCATTATAGCGTTCCATTATTTATATATTGAAAAGATAAATATTTTCCCAAAGAATCAGTGTTTTATTTTCTGCTGGAATTCCGCAATAAAAAATTCTGCGTCGTTTCCACGGCGTCCGGTCTTTTTATTTTATCGAAGATTCCGACAAAACGACAAAAACTTCTCTCGGTTCTCGGACAAGGTCGGCTTTTATATTTGGAAGTCTTTTAGATGAGATTAAAATCTGAATATTATGCTTTCAAAATAAATAATTAGTTAAAACACAATGTTCCATATTTGAGATTTGTTATTTATAGTATAAACTACAAAGGTAATTAATAATCTTGGAAAATTCAATTATAATTTCCTTTATAAATTAATTACTTCCGATCTACTAGCAATGTTTGTATAAACAACGTAGCATCTGATATAAATTTACGTCATATACAGATCAAAAATGAAATCACTTCACAAGTTATAAATAAGTGGTCTATATATAAATTTTGAATTTTGATATAATTGAAAAATGATTTGGAACAATTATTACATGTTACCAAATTTGTGTAAAATGTAAGATAAAAATAGATTAATTGATGTTACAGGTCGTTAAAATAATATAGTAATGGAGTAAACTATTGCCAAAATGACGTATACGCACAGAATCGTATTCAGGAAAAATTGTATTTTTAAATTAATAAAAAATAATCTGATGTGGACATCACATGACTTCCTTGTACGCTAAATTATATATATAAATTTTTTGCTGCACTTCATTTGAAAGTGAGATCATTCTACGGCTAATCATTCTCCATTTTCCATTCGTTTCATTTCTTCGAACTGGATCATCTTTTGAAAGTTTTATTAAAATTACTATTCCTTATTGCATTACACAAAATTATTTAAATCATTCAAGAACTTGCAAAGAAAGATATATTGTTTTCATTTTTCGGCCATATTTTTCACGAAATAAATTTATTAACTAGAAAGCAAATGTCTCCTACAAAAATGAAAACCTATCTAAATTATTATTTTTATTAAGTTTCTGCCAAAAGTAATGTGCCATTTTGAAAAGGCTGATTTTAAAAAAAATGGAGGTGCATAACTAGATGTTATAATTATAATAATTACATAAATAAAATTTTAACATTTTACGACTAATTGTTTTTGAGTTATGAGATAAAATCAAAAAAATACTACGATCAAAGTGCCCTTTTGCTGCCAATCGCAATAAATAAGGGAGGTGCACAACTAAATGTTACAGCGGTCCAATATACAAAATTTCAAAATTTTACTAATCAAACTGGATTCAGGAATAATCCCAATGGATACTTCCGTTGAAATCTGAAAACCCATTTTTTTCGCGATTACAATACTTCCTCTACTTCGTACAAAATAATAAAATTGTATTTTGTGACGTAGCTATCAGTACAATAATTGAAAGAGATAATAAAAATATTAAACAATAATAAGTTAATAATAATATTAATATACTATTGAGATAAGATAAGAATTCTATTTGTATTTAGATTTTCATTTTAACAGAGTAGGTTGTCAGTTTGCAGCTTATTCGGACACATTTGGGATTTGAATCCCAGGTAACAAAAACCGACAAACCGAAAAGTTCGCTAACCTTTATATTAATTTGCATATCATTATTTTTCAACGGTCTAAATAATCTGCAATGTAAATTTCTATAAAAAATGTTCTCTGGGAATACTTCATTCTAATAGTATATTATTAAATAAAAGATTATGATAGTTATTATTTACGAAGATGGAATTTGCATCATGAGCCGTAGGCTTTACTCCAGTAAATTAAAAAAAACGCATAAATATTTTATAAAATAACAACCTAAAAATACTCAATGACAAATGACTATATCGTCAGCTGTCAGACGACCATAGGAAGGGTGATCCACAGCACGGCAGAAAATAATTAATTTCTGATGCTGTGATTGGCTGAGAAGGGTGAATTATGAGTCATATTTCACTCTCCTGAAAAATGGCTACTGTAATTAATCGAAAAAATTTAAATACTGGGAATATATTTATTCAGGAGTAGAAAAAGTATATTTATACAACCCACAATGCATTGCTGAGAAAATGGTCAATATCATATTATATAATTTATTATCTGTACTTTTAAGATTTTTTTTTTATAAATTTCTAACAGTATAAAATATTCAATACATTTAATAATATCTATAAGAACTTAGCAATGGGTAATAAACTATGATAATAAATACCCAAAAAAATATTATGTACCTATTTTTAAATGAATTGCACAAAAAGATCTAAATATTTATGAATTTCAGCTAATATTAATGCATGTTTATAGTGCAATGTCTATTAAATTATTCTTAGAATCTAATAAAGCAAATTACGTATAACCGCTATTTAAATAATGCAACTGAATATTCATTGAAAGTTTTCCAAGATTTAATTCTTTCCCCAAACCTAAAACGTAGAACAATAAATAAAAATCACGTGGCCATTGGCGTCAATGGATAAAAAAAGCGTGTCACTAATTGTCTACACTTACGATTTTTTTTTTTTGTTTGATATCTTTTGAAAGGATTCCAAATATGTACTGGTGAAATATGTATGATTAGATGTTGTTTATGTTGTAAAATATATGAACGAAATGGCGCCAAGATTATTTGATTACCGAATATTTGTTGTTAGCGACTGAACTTGATTGTTTTGACACCTTGGCCCACTTTGATCGGCTGAAATGTCAGTATTTTGGGAATTTCACGTATTTTTAGTGTACAGATAAATTAAACTAAATATAATTCTATAAAGAAAACGCATTTATTTAAAAAGTGTTGCAATACTAATAAATACTTCATTAAAGTTTATTATACATTACTGAGTGTGCCAATCTACCTCCATTCATATTTCTTATAAATAGAATAGAACAGAATAGAATAGAAACATTTTTTTCTAATAATACTAGTAAACTTCTATTTTTTAGTGAAAGATTTTTACCAAAATCATTGCATTGTTATCAGAAGCTTAAATATGTACTTTTATTAAAATTCGTTCTGTCTACGTATATTTAGAAAGATGGACAAATAGAAATTACTTTAAAAACAGTCAAAACGTATTATAAAATCCTTAATCGGTAGTCAGCAAAATTTAAAACGTCAAAATAGATATGGTTACCAAACTTTGCAGACGAAATATTTTTCGAATTTCGCTCGTCTCGTCTCGAGCAAGACGAGAACCATTTTAAAAACAAAGATTCGAGACGAGAAATAAAATCGAGATTCTTAAATATCAATATTTTTTTTCGAAATTTATTGAGGTTTTAAAATTATTTTTCTTCAACAATCATAAATGTGACATCTTTTGTGACTTAATTCGCAAATTACTTCTATGTACCCGCGTAGAAGAAAAATAAGTATCCATAGGAACTATGTAGAATTAGCGAATAAGAAATAACTGCTACAATAGAATTCCGTAATATCGTCTAAAATTTCACTATAAAACCAAATAACCTAAGAATGAAGTTACAAAAAAAACATCAACAACTGACAAATTTAAATTGATAACCTACAAATTCCATTCGCCATCTAACAGTAGTAACAATGTACCATTAAAACAGAAAATGAGAAACCTGATTTTTCAACATTTTAGTGAATTGTTATGCAATTGTCTTACATATTTATACCAATAATTATAGTTTGAAAAAAATACTTTGATTTTTCCCTAAATATATATTTTCTTTCTAATTTCCCAAAAGAATGTTCAATTTCCCTAAATCTAGGAAAACTTTCCTAGGTATGGAATCTGTGCACAGATAGCGTACGTGACAAAGCCATGATCATTCAACCTTGAAAACTCAAGAAATCTCAACGAGATTCGTGACCGAGACGAGAAATAAATGAGAGGGGATAAAATATATTAAATTTAAAATGAGACGATAGGAGAAAAAGAAAAATCTCGTTTCGTCTCGTCTTACAAAATCACTATTTGTACTCTAGATCTATAGGGCGTTTATCAGACTTAAACAGGAGTTACAAATACAACACATACGGATTCAAATTCAAATTTATAGAACCACAGGTGGTTATTTTCACTTAGCCCTTTTTTTTCTTTATAACATCATCTGTGGCACTACATTCCTAGATGGATCAGGAGAACAGGACCTTGAGGTTGTTTGTTGTTGTTTCGTGATAAGTTTTACTAGAGGTGTTCTCGGTATTTTTGGGCTATGAAACCCAGAGTTGACAAAGTGAATTCGAGTCGAATATGGTGAAAGAAGAGGTGTTGACAGCACCCTTGTATGCGACGCGACCTGCTGTGGATCCCTCGTGACAACCAATCATTCACGCTCACATGCTGTGACGTCACAGCGTTCAAGATCACTGGTTGGGTATATATAGCGGCCTAGACACGAGATAGTTGGAATCGCGTTCGCGTGACGTAGGGAGTCGCTAGTCGCTTCACGCGCTTTTTATAGACATTGCCCGCCTTCCTAGGCCAAAGATCACCGGTTTGGATTCAACCAGTTTGCTCATTCAAACACCTTTGTTTTTTTCATTCTTCTACCGTATCTTTAATTGGATAACAAACACATAAATATCTTACACCAAAATATTTTTATTATATTTTCCTCAAGCTATTTATCTTATTTTTGTTATTCAAGATCTTTAACAAAAATTAAGTACTGCGGTCTTTGAATGGTTGAAACTAGGAATGACGAAACCTGAAAATTTTGGTACCCGGGTACCCGATATGAATACCCGGGTAGTACCGGATACCCGATAATTACCCGTTACCCGATGATTACCCGATACCCGATAATTACCCGATACCCGATAATAACCTGATGCCCGATAATTACCTGATGATGCCCTTAAAATATCCCTTATTCTTTCATGTTCATCTTTTTAATAAAAATTTTTGTTATTTGCATATTAATTTATTAAATGAACAAAGAAATATTACTTTCTGATATGGAAATTAAAAAAAAATTGTTATTTTTTATAATATACGTGTATATCAGCAATATAAAATTACAAAATTAAAGAAGTACAATTGATTTAATTACTTAGGATAGGAATATCTCATATTTCTATTCGCAAATATCAGCATGGATGATGAATCTGCACTCAGTCTTGATCTTTGTTTTGTTACAATATTTCCGGCAGCTGAAAACTGTCTTTAACTGGCAACAACAGATTTTAGGTAATGGGTAGATTTCGGGTAACGGGTAATAAACGGGTAACGGGTACATTTGGGGTAATCGGGTACTATTTTTGATACCCGGGTATATTATTATCGGGTAGGTTCCGGGTACCCGGGTACCCATCGTCATTCCTAGTTGAAACCCCCTAGAAGCTGTAGATTTCTAGCAAAGGTTGAAGTCTGACAATCTATACCAATAGAATGCAAGTAAAATGTCACGACACAAGTGCCTAGATAGTTAATAACTTAGGTAATGAAAATTAGTTTTCCTGACTAATTAGAACACTCAGAAGTGTTTGCTCTAATTCTTGACCTACTGAAACCAGAGCACAATCCAAAGCAGCCAAATTTGCCTAAGCTTCAGAATGTGTTCCGATTTCAGCAGATCAAGAATTAGATCACTCAGAAGTGTCTGCTTTAATTCTTGGTCCGCTGAAATCAGAGCACATTCTGCAGCTTTCTGCTCTGGATTAGAGCATTATAAAGTGTTTGCTCTAGTATTCCCTTTTTCTTGCAATTTTATATTTTAATTTTTGTCATTATAAGAAATTTTGCCCCCAAGAAAATTTTGAAAAGTCAGTGTCCATGCGACATCCGCTATAAAGCTAATGTTCAATAATAAACTGTAGTAATGAAATCAATTCATTTGATATTTAGATACGATGTGTCTATTTTAGTAATTTGAATGACGGTACGTCTATTTCAGTAATTTCAGTTATGGTCCATAGTCCATTAGAATTTCTTTTAATTATAGCTGTTCATGCAACCAACAATACATTTCAAATAAACCGGTCAAGGTAGCAGGTTTAAGTTTAAGGACATACATTTTTTTCAGGTTAAATAAAAAATTGTTTTTAAATATTAACCTATCTAGGATAGTTATGAGTATTATAACCGCCGCAGATGTCAATTGAATTCCGAGCTCGCAGAGTGAGGATTTTAAGATATCTAAGACCTGGTATGATTCATAACATCAGTGGTTTGTTCAACAGCTTACCGGTTTCAAAAAATAAAGACGTTATTAAAAAAATATTGTTTTTTGCACAATTAGGCATTAGAAGAGGTTTATTGATAGGATTTCCATGACAGTAAGTTGCTTTTGTTGATTGCTACATCTAACAAAACTGTAAGACTTACATACCGTTCTAGACCGGTAAGTAGTTCATGATTAGTACAAATGCACAGAAATAATTAAGTAATTCATTTATTGCTATCAATATTACAAGTGCAGTCACTAATACTACAATTATTGATAAATAATGGTACCTTGCAAATTATTTTTGTAGTTATTTATTACACAAAAATAACCTCAAATGACAGAATTTTGACATATTGCAAACTGAAACGAATGTTTGAAAAATACTATGAAAACTGACTTCAATTTTCCATGAATTAATTTTAATACACTTTATTTTGGATACTCATTTTACTGACATTGAGGGAAATTAAATTTTTATCGTGAACGATAAGGAATTCCGATCGTTAAATGTCCTTACCATGCTTAATACTTAATATACTGTTATTAAATTATCTTGTCAATAACGTTTTCGTGATCAAGTCTATATAGGTTGATATGACGCTATAGTTAGAGTTATATTATCCAATTGTGCCATGTTATTTTGACAAATCAAGTACAGTAACAATATTACCGTACTAGGGATCTATTCTGCAACTTAGTGGTTATTTTTTAACCAGATGCTAAAATTTTTGACAAATAAAAACAAACATTACAAGTCTTGCTTTGATATTTTCTTCAGTGCTATCTAGTTTCATTGGAGAAAACATTTAACAACTGGTTAAAAATTAACCACTGAGTTACAGAATAAGGGGGGTATACTGTTTTAACCTAGTAACCCAGCTTACTTTTGTTTGTGTAAACAAAAGCTTAATATCTTGAAGGCAGTAAATGAAGAAAAATGAATAAGAGAACTTACCCAATAAAGACAGGAGACCACAGGCCATCCATATGACAAAACTCATCCCTACAGAGCCAGTCCTTTCCAACAGACCCGAAGGGGAGACGAAAATTCCAGAGCCTGCAACAAACAATAACCTTTCTCTACATTTATATCAATTACATTCACGCGAATATACATCATCCCACTTCACTTCACTCAAGCCTCAACCCAAGTCTCATGTCATTTATTTTATTTAAACTCAATAATACGCAGTCAATTGTTCGGAAAAATGCCGGAGAGACAACTGAAATATGAGGCTGCGACAAAACAATTTTCAATTAACTTTAAATGGAAAAGATATTGTAAAAGACTGTTATATATGTTGCCATATGGGCTACAATACATGCGTGTAATGCTGGTCACCGCTGTGTTTTTTTATAATACCGTTGATTGAAAAATATATAGATAGGCAAGCCTGTATGTTTTTGCGTACCGCTGTTTTGGAATCAGATTCGACAGAGCCATCTCGTTCTGATTCCATGAACTACTTTGCGGAATTAAACAGACAAAAATATCAAATAAATAAACATGTTTTACAAGTTTGCTAAATTTTTTGGTATCTATTATAAAGTTCTTTCAATAATTCATTGGTATATTTTAAAATAGAATAATAATTTGTATTATTAGTTATTTGATGTTTGCTCTTTTTTTATAATATTTGACAGAAACGCCTAATATTAACCCAAATGCAACCAGATACATTTATGTAAGCTAAACGAATTTTCTCATAAACTTGTCCATAGATCATACAAATAATATTATTATTATAGTAAGATCTATGGCTTGTCTATCTATATATTTTGCAATCAACGATAATATTCAAAAATCTGGAGCACTGATCTCTATATTATACCTGGATTGGCCTACCATATGAAAAAGTGAAGCCTGGCGGACATTTTCCTTAGCTCTCAATCTAATCCAATTGGTGCGAATTATGAATAAACTCATTAGTATCTACAACGAAATATGAGAAATTGAGAAATCTTTTATATTTGATTCGTTTTAGTTATTTAACTTTAAATTGTTTATGGTACCTATTTATTTAATGGAAAAAATGATGGAAACAAGTAAATATAAAAAACGCATTACGCAAAAATGTTACAGTAATATTATTATTTGATGTAAATGAAAATCTAATGAAATATTAAAAATTGTATGTAAAAATATAATACGCTTAAAATTCACAAATCATTTTTACTTTACTATACTCTATTTTTACATGATATAAAATGCAGACCTGGTTTTATATCTGAATAAAAACTGAGAATCCATATTTAGTAAATGATTATAATTATAATACTCGTAAAATATCATTGTTAATTGTTAAAGCTTAGAAATATTAGATGACTTAGTTATTGTTCGATCATAGTTGGTTTTAACCTATTTTTCAATAATTAAATTTAAAAACAATCATTGTGCGGTAACATTTGTTATCATGCAAGCAAGATAAATTCATTATTCTATCAATTTCGTAAGTACCTAAAACAATTCTAAATAAAAAAACTAAAACAAATCAAATTTAAAAAGATTTCTCATATTTTGTTATAGATATTAATGTCTTTATTCATATTTCGCGCCAATTGGATTAGATTTAGACCTCAGGAAAATCGTCACCGCAGGTTTCACTTTTTCAAATGCTATGCCCTATTTAAAAGTATATATAAAGATCAGGGATCTGGACTGGTTTTAGAATCATTTTTGACTCGAAATGTCGTTACTTCGCAAGAATTGAGTAAATTTTAACGATTAAATTCATAGCTCGAATCATAATTGCTTGTTTATTCATCATTATTACAGCTGTACATGTAGGAGTTTTGACACAGCAGATGAAATGAGAAATAAAGTTAACCTTTTCTGTGACAATTGGCTTGTTCCAAAAATTCAAATTTAATATATTTTGTATTATTTATAAATCTAATCTTTGTTTGTAATTGTAGCAATGTGATTCAAATCGTAAAGAAAAAAAAGAGATTGTCCACGCCAAAATCACCTTCATAAATGATACGAAAACATGAATGACATACTCAAGTTTTTAAAATTTTTGGAAATATCCGTTACCGCAATTACACTACTGTTTGTATTTCATTTTTATCGTTGTTTATATGACAAAGATGTAAGATAAAACTTTAATAATTCTTGCAGTAGAAATTTATGAGATGATTAACTCAGAGAAATCGTCTTTATGTTGCCACGTGTGCAAGAATACACACATGTAATACTGGTCACATTAACTCGTTAATACTTTTAATCATTTCAACTTGTTTATTGTGAATGTTAGTGTAATTAAAATATTGGCATAGCTCGTTCAATTGTCTTTAGCAATAAAACGGTTATATTAATTAACGTCGAGAGGTAATACTATAACAATGACATTTAATACCACGCAGTTGACGTTCCATTTTCATTTGTTTGTAGGAAACAAATGAGCATCAGCACGACAGAAATTGAAATGTTGCTCAACTAATTGATTCTAGGCTGGATGTTATCTTTCACAATATTATTGAATATTGAAACGTTAATTAATTTACTCTGTACTAGCTTAAAGATAATTAATATTAAAATTGAAATTTTGACGTTTAATTAATTTTTTTAATATCTTGTGCTGGAATATCAAATGAAGATGTCGCTGAAAATTTGGTATAAAGTAAATATCAAACTCAAATGAAAGTTGGGATGCGAGCATTCCAGTTCAACGAACGAGAAACTTTTTTACTCCAAAATATTTTTATATTTAAATTACTTTCTTTATATTTTAATAATGTAGCAAATTTAAAGAAAAATTATAATGATGTTCCTTGCTCATAATTACACTAAAATATCGATATAAATTTTAAATAAAAAATATTAGAGGGAAGTTTATCAAATCAAACTTATTTAGCATTAAAAAAATTTTGTTTGGTTAATTTGGATGTAACGAACACCATTTTTTTTGTAATTTCAAAAAAGAATTAATTTTTTGAATACTATGATATAATACACTAGTCTTACAAAACAAAAATTTTGAGAAAATACTATAAGAGTATTACTTCGATGTATTCAAGAAATTAATTCCCGTTTGAAATTGCAAAAAAATATACGATTCTATTTGAAAATCAAAACAAAATTTATTGCTATTATATGAAATACATAATTCTGAATAAGTCTTATTAGAGAAATATATCTCTAATATTTTAAATTTTGGAAATATTATCTGGACACTCAAAACAAAACCAGCCTGTATAAAAATAAGTTTTCAAAGTGCGTGTAAACTACGTAATAATGCTTGATTGCAAACGTTTTCATTGCTGTAATCAAGGTTTTATTTTAAAATATCTCGAAATTGTTTTAATTCAGATTTCAAATTTCATATTTTGTCATTGTTGTAATTAGTAATTAATTTATTATCATAGTAAAATTAATATCCAGCTCCACTGTATGATATAAAAAAAAATAAACGCTTCATACATTTATAATGTAATGATATTTTTTCAAAAATGGTATAATTCGTAATTTTTTCTGTTTTTATTTTAGGGTAAAAATATTACTTGGTATACATTTTGTATGAATATTTTTATTTAGAAAAATGAGTGATTTTGTTGAAAAGATAGAATAACGCAAAATGGAACAATTTAATTATTATTATTTTAAAATATTGATTAAATGTCACACTGACAGTTGAAAACAATAACAAATGTATATTTACTTTTAAAAGAACAATGATGATGATACTAAGGTTTTATCAAAATTTTTTCCACTAAAAAAACCGCCTACATCCCTCCAAATAAGCATTCTGGTTAAATGAAAATGACAAGTTTGTAGAATACTCGTTATATAATAATTATGTAATGAAAATCGTTATAGTTTTTATTTTTTTAAAGATTTTTGTTATAATATCGTTAACCCGTAACGAGAGCTTTAACACTATATGCTTGGGACGCCGAACAGATGCACAAGAAACTCCTCCCACTAACATGAGCTAAATATGATTAGAACATTGCTACTGGTAATCCGTAATGGTTTTTGGTTTGACATTCTGCGTACACTGTACTGGGTAAGGTGGTACTTACCGATCATGGTTCCAACGATTAGAGCCACCCCACTGACGAGTCCCACCCGTCTCTTGAGGTGAAGAGCGTCATCCGGCGCTGCTGCGGGTCCCTCCAGCCCGTGGTGGCCGGCGCCTCCCGCGGACTCCGCCTCGCCCGCGCCCCCCACGCTGCCGCGCCAGCTGAGCCCGCCGTCCAGGCTGCCCTTGTCGCACGCATTGTTGTTACCTGCAATGCACAACACCACGTTACTTAGTTATATACATATAGCTGAGCCAGGCTGCCCTTGTCGCACGCATTGTTGTTACCTGCAACAAACACCACACACACCACCTTATAGTCATAGCTACATAGATATGTGACCCGCAACACACACAACACACCACCATGAACATAGTTATATAGATATAATGAGCCCGCCGTCCAGGCTGCCTTTGTCGCACGCATTGTTGTTACCTGCAACAAACACCACACACACCACCTTAACATAGACATCAGTATTGTAGGGTCACAGAATAGTTACATACAGAAGAGGGTACCTTTCATCTTACCCTAACTAAATGCAAAAGATATTGTAAGAGATTGTAATATATGTTGCCACGTGTACTACAATACACGCATGTAATGCTGGTCACATTTAGATTTTTATTATTTGGACGACAGGTATGTTTTATTATAATACTTAAATATTATCATAAGTAATATAACGAAGCCCATTAATTTATTGGAAAAATTTAGGAACAGTTCTCCTTTCATCTTACTCTAACCACAGAATAGGTTTATACAGAAGCGACTGTAAGACAGAGAAGCGAAAATTAGAGAGAGATGGAGAATGTGCACAAATTTAAAGGGCTCATTGTTTAACATCGGAAAGTTTCCTCACATCTGAGAGAGAGATAGGGGAAGAGCACAAATTTAAAGGTCTACACAATGCTTCAAGGTCATAGAACTGTATAGCGGAACATGAAAGGTACAGACACGGAGTGTCGCTTCTGTATGTAACTATTCTGTGGTACGGTCAAGAACCAACAAAGTATCTGTCATCGGCTCACAGAATAGTTACATACAGAAGCGACACTCCGTGTCCCTACCTTTCTACCTTTCATGTTACCCTATCCAGTTCTATGACCTGGGAGCATTGTGTACACCTTTAAATTTGTTCTCTTCCCCTATCTCTCTCTAAGATATGACGAAACTTTCCGATGTTAAACAATGAGCCCTTTAAATTTGTGCACATTCTCCATCTCTCTCTAATTTTCGCTCCTCTGTTTTACTGTCGCTTCTGTATAAATCCATTCTGTGATCGGGTGGCAAAATCAAACATCTAAGACGTAGGGAAAACGTTGTGCTATCTTATAGGGTAATAAGTAAACAACAACCAAAAATAAGCAGCAAGATAATTTTACCTAGCGATTTTATTCCATGTAAGTATTTATAATAATTTATGCTCAAAACATTACTAGACTGTTTTGTAGTCATTAAAAGAAACCCATAAATTACAGCAAAGAAAATTCGACAGAATCTCTGTACAGAGAAGAAAAATACAGAGACGTTACCTGTAAGTAGTAATTATTATTCTTTAACATTATATATTTATTTTGAATTGTTTATAGGAAAGATAGAGAAGAAGAAACGATAAAAATACCAGAAATTGAGCCACAGCAGAAGAAAGACATATGCAAAATAAAGAACATGAGGTTCTTGTTTATATTTATATACCTATCGAATAAAATCTATGACATTAAAAAGTTAAGAAATTTATAGGCATTATGAAATATATATTTATGGTGTATTTATATAAAAAATAAATAAACAAATATAATAACAAAGCAATGATTGCTTGCACTACTCTACATATTTCCACGAAGTAACAATTATATTTAATGTTATTACGATATCAAGCGAGCCGTGATATTTTATTTAATACATTAGTTTGTTATTTATTAGAATCAATATTAAAACATATCTCTATTTTTGATTTGTTAGTCAATGGAACTGATGATAAGAAAATTAGCAATAAATACTTAGATCATTTTTCTGGTTCAAGGTAAAGTAAAATTAAAAATAATATGGCTAGTTAAGAGATAATATCACATCAAAATAAAATGTCAAATTTACTATTAAATATTGCTGTCAAAATTTTGATAAGCATGTTGATTAAAATTTAAGCAAAATTCTCTACAAAAAAATATTTAATTGTCTTAAATAATTGAACATTTAAATATGCTACCAAAATGAATACCGGATTCATTTTAGACACTACTTATTAAACCATTTACAATACGAGATTCATTTTAGACACAGCTTATTAATCTATTTACAACAAACACATTCCAATACGTCCATGCACGCCTCGAATATTTTTCTCTTTTTGCCTTTGTCCCAAATGTATATATACAACTTGCATAACAGCTTCTTTATTCGCATTGTTTTCTTTTTTTTAATTACTAATTAGCGACAACGGGAATCGAACCGACGACGTCACAGTCCATGTACTTACCGGGATGCGCGTTAACTAACTGCTCCAGCCATGTAGATGAAAAAACCCTTCTTTATAAGTAATAAATATCTCACTTTACATTCATGTGGTGCCATCTATATTATTAATTTTGATGTAGTTAATTATACATTTACATCACAGATGGCACACATTAAACCAATTTTTATATTCCTATTATCATATTTAATATTATATAATTTTTACACTGAAATAGACAGTACAATTATAAGCAATGGGTTCTAATTTTATTTAGATATTTTTAATTGATTTAAAGTTGGCGACGCGAGGAATTGAACCCCGAGTCTCTCATTATATTTAATGCGCGCGCCGCGTTAACCAACTGTTCCATGGTCGCCTTCGTCCTCAAGAGATAATATCAAAGTTAAAAAGAATTATACGGGCAACCAACAATACACATACATACTGCGGTCAACTAATTAAGAAAATACAGGAAAAAATACTAGAATTTATTTATTATTTGCTGAATTTAATAATATACTTTAACTTAATTAAAATTTAAATAATATTATATTCTGTTATATACTTCGGTAACAATATTTTATTGTAGAGATGTTGACCAGATATTTGTAGGCACTCATAGCTGATACCTATATAAGTGCTTATCAGTTTTCAAGAGTTATATTTATACAGGATATCCGTTTTAAGAGGCTAACCATTGGGATATCGAGAACCTTAAGAGATACGAAGTCGGTTAAATTGGGGCAAAGTTGCCACATTAGTTGGCCATTTTAATCATGTTTTTGTTTTCCCGAAATAATACATAGGTCACTAGATATGAGCAAAAAACTTATTCTAGCCAATTTACTTTTTCACTTATAACTTTCTTGTTTCAATTCTTACAAGTTTCTAGTTTGTATACTTTTTTTTACGAGTAATTGACAGTGGTCCTTAAAATTTTTATAGCTCGAACACTTTTCGAGAAACTCATATTAACTTTCAACTTTCAATTTTCAAATGTGGCTCAAAGTTGTCTTTAGTACAGTAAATTTGAGATTTTTTTTCTGTTTCCAATGATGTAGAACAAATGTTCATTAAAATAAAAATAAATTGACAAATTAGATAATTTTTGATTTTATTTAATTTCGGTCAAGTGTACTTTGCAAACCTGAATCAAAAATCAAAAACCTGAGGCCATAATATTTAAAAGAATTGTACGGACAACCACCAATACCTATAAGTACAACGGTCAACTGATTATGGAAATACAGATAAAATTTTAGAATCTATTTATTTATTACTGAATGTAATAAATATTCTTCATCTTAATTTTCATCCATTATTTATTTCATATAACAATCTGATTTATTATTTTTGTAATAATATTTGTTTACCAGACGTTTGTAGGCACTCATAGTTGATGTACAAAGTGCTTATTAGTTTTCAAGAGTTATACTTATGTTTATATTACTTATTTCAAATTTAATATACGAATGATTTATTTATAAATATTTAGAATTTCAGTACTAAAAGTTTTCCAAGTTCATGTAACACATATTTCACTTGAACAATGTACAGAAAACACTCTTATCTATTGCACATAAGTTTCCCTGAAACTTTGTAATATAAACTACAATATCTTATAACGTCTACATAGAATTTACTAAGTTTTGGTGTACTATATTTATCAACATTTCACTGTATTCACATGTTAAGACTATTTTGATTATTCTGTGAACTATAATTATTTTAGAATATATATATTTCCCACTGATATTCCAGGTGATACACTCTCCACATCAGTTAGATGTCTGGTAAATTTGCTTTATTATATATGTGTATACATTTGAGTGAATTTTTAATAGAATGGCAGAAGAAAAATTGATTGTTGAAAGTGTCTGATAGTACTTGGCTATTACAACGAACTTACGAACCATATTTCATATTTTGACATAAAATTGGCACTTGCATGTAATATATTTATCGATAACTCTTAGCGAAAATTGAATTTTCTGGCTTTGCGAACATTTTTGTAAACTACTAGTCTATAATTTTTAAAGATATATTGAAATTTTCCATTTTATTTTTATTTTTATATACTGCATGTTCCACAACTTAGGATAAAAAATTAAAGGGTATATACTGTAGGAGGTGCTGATCATGAAACAAAAGATTTTCTTAAAAATTCATAAAGTTAAGGGTAGTTTACTTGAAGTAGACATTTTTTGAACCACTGGATTAGCTATTAATTATACAATATTATGTAATGTAAACAATTACTTTCATTGTAGAAGATTTGAAAAAAATTAAAATAACTACCGACCAGTGGCAAAAAAATGTTTGCTTGAAATACGATGCAATTTTTTTGCGACTTTTAAAAAAATATTTTAGTTTTATAATCAGCACATCGTACAATATACACTTGAATTTTTTGTCCTAAATTGTGGAACAACTGTATGTCTAGTATCATTTATTTTAAAATCACATACCACATTATTTATTTAATCATATTACACATTTTAACAGTATTTTTCTCTAATTTAAATTAATATTATTTTCTTTATCATTCTCTGGGAAACTTCATTCAAAATAGTTTTAATGAATGTGTTTGAAACGGACAGGAATATCTATAATGACGTCAAATCGATGGAAACTCAATTATACATTTCTGTTGTTAGAAAGAGGAAATTATAATTCTAAGGATTCTCTTTTCAATTATTGGTTTTGTGTCATCTCTTCAATTTGTTCTGTAATTTATTTTATTGTATCTTGTATCACTGTCTTGTTATATAAATAAATCTTTTACTACTTATTACCCATTATTGGAGGTGTCAGTTTTATCAGATTTCATAGCGTAGAGTATTTACCAGACATCTAGCTAGTATGGAGAGTGTACCACATTATAGTAGAAGCTCAGATACTTGAAACTGACTTAAGCGGGTTTTACAACCTTTTATGGACGGGTAAGAGGCTTTGTGGTCAGGTGTTATAAATTATCCCAACTCAAAGGTATCACTTGAAAAGTAAGAACAGGTCCGTATTAAATAAATTCATACTATACTTACTTTGTATAAATTTTGTAAACTGAAAATATATAATAAGAAATAAGACACAATAAATATGTAATTTTAGTTAACTACAGAAATATATTTATATATTTTTAATAACTAATAATGGAGTTCTTAGAATATGTAATTGGAAATCCAAATCAATGAACAGAAAAATCTTATGAATGAACAACTTGTCTTAGTCAAATCTCCATTGATCTCTCCGCTTTAATCCTTTTTAGATATTTTTACCATTGAATGGGTGGTTAATACTTAGTTTCTGTCTTTGTTTTTCTATGTATAAATATTAAATATTTTCTGTGAAGTACATTTATTAGTATTTCGTGTTAATGGTCTTAAAAGTCGAAATATGAATAAAAATAAAATTCAATTTTTTTAAACAACCAAGTATTTCTTATATTTACTTAATTTTGTATTTAAAATTTACAGTTGAATTTATTTTAATAATTTAATTTTCTCAATTTACAAATTAAAATGAGAAGACGGCATTTAAAATGCATTATTATTTGAATATTTTACTCTAGATTTAAAAGTTAAGTTAAAAGGAAACATTTTGAAAGAAAATTTCTGGTACGGCCCTTAACATCATGCGACAGAAAAATCTACCTGCCTAAAAGTATCAATACCGCAAGTCCCATAAAACTTTATAAGGGCCTATCGGCTTATCCGAAAGTAAATTTCAAGTATCTGAGCTTCTACTATACCGATTATTATGTGTGTTATTATTATTATAGTGACGACGTTTACCATAGAGACCAGTTTTATGTGAGAAAAATATGGTAAAGAATTGGAACTATCAAAAAAATACAATATTTCTTTCTCTGTATATGTCCTAGACCTTGTCGCTTTGAAATAAATTGAGTCTTGAGACTGAATACACGACATAGAATCGTGTAGCATAAAATAAACATGACACATCTTACGAAACTTCCAGGAGAAAAGTTCGGATCAAAGTGTGTCTAGAACTTAGGAAACAAAAGTTTAACAGTGTTTTGTTCTTCTAAAAGGTAATTAAGAGGACTATATAGAAATTTGTAACAAACATCGGCTCATAAATAATGTAGTTTGTTTTCGCAATGTTGCCAATTACATTTTACAAGTATTTCATGTTCCAAAAAAGTGTTGTTATAAGCATTTAACATGGGAAAACGATTTTTGGTAAATAAAAACAGTCTGGCTAACAACTAAGTCACCATATTGTACAGGTCAATACAATAAAAGAAATTACAATATTATAGGGATAGAGAAATACGAACAGTTATTGAAAATTTTCTTTAGAGGTACAAGCAAAAAAAACAACAGTAGTATCAAAGAAAATATGATAAGTGAAGTGTTATAATTATAAAAGTTTAAAAGTACATGTGAAGAAAATGATACGAGTTGGTTGAAGAATGTTATCAGACTTGTCCTATCTTTATTCCATTGTTATCTCGTGCTGACGTGTCAAATTTCGTTAAAATTGAAAAGATCCATTTGTAATACCAACACTTGAAAACAAAGAGTCACTTGACAGAGACAAGCCAAAGAGAAAAACAATAACATGATCGTGTCAACAGTTTTATTCATTCGACGTTCCCACTTCAGTATTTATTAAAATGGTGACGCGATATATATTTGAAAAATAGGTTGAATATAGTCTTTATTTAATTCATTACTGGATTTTCGTCTCATATTTTGTCTTTTTTATTCTACATTCAGTCATATATTATTTGTGAACCCTTAGAAAACATTTTTTGAGAAAAATGCATGTCAGATACCTACATACGAATACAGAATGTCCATTTTAAGAGGTTAACCATTGGGATCTCGAGAACCATAAAAGATACGAAGTCGGTTAAATTGGGACAAAGTTGTCGCATTAGTTGCCCATTTCAATCATGTATTTGTTTTTCTGAAAAAATATATGGACCACTAGATATCAGTAAAAAAATATTTTGGTAAATTTACTTATAACTTTCTTGTTTCAATTCATACAAATTTCTAGTTTTTACATTCTAGAGACACTTCATTACAAAGAATTCACAGAGGTTTTCAAAATCTTTATAGCTCGTTCACTTTTCGAGAAATTCATACTAACTTTCAATTTTTATATAGGGCTCAAAGTTGTCTTTCTTTAGTACAGTTAATAAATAGACTTGTTGTAAATAAACTAAGAAAATAGAGAATTATTGATTTTATTTAGTTTCGGTCAAGTGTGCTTTAAAAACAAAATCAAAAATCTTTTGTTTTAAACAAATTTATAACAGTTCAATTCAATATTCACCTAAATTGATATAAAACAGAAGCAAATACGTAGCCTTTGTGGGTAACGCAGAAGATATGTTTCTAATGTAATCTGCTTATTTCCATATGTAGCATATTAAACATGTAACATATCCCGCTTGGCTTCCTTAGAAAATTGAATTAATTAGTCAAAATTTTGTTTGAAACAAAAGATTTTCGATTTTGTTTCCAAAGCACCCTTCACCGAAATGAATAATATCTATAATTTCCTCATTTCTTAGTTTATTTGTCCCAATTTAACCGACTATCTACCGTATCTCTTACGGTTCTCGAAATCCCAATGGTTACCCTCTTAAAACGGACAACTTGTATTGTAGTTTTCTTTAAATATGGCTAAAATAACTCGTGCAGAATCACGTATTTTTCACCTTGTGTGATTCCAGCACTCGACTTCGTCTCTTGCCGAAACTTTCATACTTCTTGGGAAATAGACTTCCTGCACTTGTTGCACAATATACTATTATGTTCATTGAAATAGTGTTGCAAAATAGAAATTTTTGCTTCGTATATAGCAGCTACAGCTCTAAAGATAGCATTAGTGTACCATTTAAAATGAACACCCTGTATTGCTGTGAATAACAATTTGTTTTGCTAGTTTTGTTACACGTGTAAATTAATAGTTCATGAGTTTAATGTATTATTGTTTACATGTAAATCGTACAGCGTACTAAAATAATGCACGGAAAGAGATGAAGGAATGTTTCGCAATGATGAGGCGCCTTCCAAAATTAAAACCGTTCCATTGGCACAGTTGTATAAACAATAGTATTAATTACATCTACTCATTCATAGAGCAAATAAATTAATCGCCCAATATTCTTGTAGCCAAATATCCAAATGAAAATGTAACTTATAATATTTTACAATGAATAACAATGTTTATTCTTTAATATTTCATAAGGTATTTTATTGGCACGACATACTCGCAAGTAACACAATTTCACAATCATGTAAATGTTATTCACGGTTTATTACCCATTGTTGGGTGTGCCAGCTTTATGTTGATATTGCGTGTATAGTGGTGAATTTGACAGGTATGGTTTTGAATTTTGAAAATTGTAATAAGTAAACCACTAGTCTCCATACACTTATCTTTACGCTTTGTTTTTGAAATATATAAACCACCCTGAAACCTTCTGGAACTCACTAATTGTTTCAGATGAACCAAAGTAAATCTTTTTCGATCAGATGAACGAAATATTTTTTGCACAAGGAAGAATGAACATATGAAATAGAAATAATATGCTCAGCAGTCATATATGGAGGAGGATCTGTGCTTGTATGGGGCTGTATGAGTGCAGAAGGGGTGGGAAATTAAATTTTTATTGAAGAGAAACTGGGTTATTTGAATATTTTAAAAGAGAATTTGGAAAAATGTGCTGAAAAATTGGATTTGAGGAATTCTTAAATCTTTCAAGAAGATAATGACCCCATAATACTACATAAACGAATAGAATTCAAATTATTTTTTTAAACTCTATATCTTGAATGAATATAAATTACGCATTGCACGTATGAAATGTGCGAAACAGAGTGTTATATTTAATTCTAAAACTTTTTTCTGTGTACAGCTACATTAAAGAAATTAAAATTCCTTAAAGGAGTTGGATTCGAAGAAAGTTTTAACCAGATTCGCATCGAAGAAAATCCATCGCTTAAATTTGATTATTTAGTTATGTATAATTATATTTTTTTTATCAACCAGATAATATTTTCCAATTCAAAGAATTTTTGGTAATGAAAATATTTTGTGCTTAACATTATTGTATATTGTATATAAAAAAGGTATTTCGCCCCTCCTTGAAAGTGTTTTAGAATTTACCACTGACTTTCTTTTATAGAGTGCGTTACAATTACTAGTCGTGTACCTAAGTGGAGAGAGCACTACAAAAGTAATTTTTTGTTAATAATTAATTATATAATATATATTATATAGCAGTGTAAAAATAGTTTTCGTAGATTAATATACAAACAAAAAATTGTGATAAAATATGTACATATTCCCACACAAATTATTTTTTCATGTCTGTTCATCAACCCAAACAAATATTTAATATCATCTTCTACGTCAATTGAACCTTAATATTTTGATGAAAAAATATACACTCAGTATGTTATTATTATTTAAATAATAAATAAATGCGGAACAATAAAAATTCCATTAAAAAAAACACATGAAAAGATCAATAAAGTAATCACGCAATTACGAAAGTACATATTCATGTAATCATGTGTAGATAATAATAAATAATAAACATAATGTATTTATACCAATGTTTGGGTGTGGCACGCATTGCAAATATATTTGTTACATGTGGGATAATATAATTATAAATATGTCATTTTAAAAATTAAAATGTAAAATGAAAACATGAATATAATTTCATGTTATCAAAGTTAATATTTAATTAATTTGAGCATATCAGTTTGACATTTAAAAACGCAAAACACAGCTTTAAAGTTCAACTTTTTCTATATAAAAAATTGTTATTTTACTGATAAAAAAATAAAACAATAATAGTATGATAACAATTTTTAATAAATCCCTCCAGCAATTGTGTGTTTCTGTATTATATATAATAACAGCCAACTCAAATAATGTAAGGGAAATATCACATAAAGTCGGTTTATCTGAGTTAATCCTCACGTGATCCAACGTAAAGAGGAACAGGGGGAATTGATGACATCATCTTAATGTCAAAACTGACAGTATTATATACAAATATAGTAATGGATGAAATATACAAAAAGAGTTGTTGATTAAACAAAACTATCAACACACAATGAAGCACAAATTGTCCACGCGAAAATCAACTTCAATATTCAATTTTTTTAAATACTTGAAAATATCCGTTACCACGAGTACACTTTCTATTTCATTTTATGAGTGCAGAAGGGGAGGGAAAATTATTTTTTATTGATGAGAAAGTGGAGAATTGGATTCTTAAATCTTTCAACAAGATAATGACCCAAAACAAGCTATTCGTAAACTGCAAGAATAGTTATTGTAAAATTGTAGACAACAATTAAAAACGCCTCCACAGTCTCCAGACATGAATCCCATTAAACATCTCTGTGATTTATTTTCAAAAATGTGTAAAAAAAGACACCCAAAGAATACAAAAGAACTACTACATTTATGCTAAAAAATGGGATAAAATTGACTCCCAAACTCCAAAAAAATTAGTGGGAAGTATGAGAAACCGTTTAAGGGAAGTAATTCTAGTGAATGTTGATTCAAAAGATCATTAATTCTATATAATTTACAGATGTACGGAGACTAAATAGATGTAGGTACATATTATTATAATAAATATAGTTTTTCTCGATTTCACTACGAATAATTTAGGAAGTCAATACATTATTTTATTTGTTAATATAATAAGTTATAATATAGAATTTATTTCGTTTATATAAATTCAAAGAAAAACTTTAAAAGAGAGTACTGTTTTGCTTTACTGGTGTACGGAGACTAATTAGTTTGAGTTTATATATAATGAGCGAATAAAAGTCTCATCTAAGCCATGTGTATAAGACAAAGATCCCAAACAAAAAATTAACATTTTTTAATGAAAATCAACTTAGAGAATTCGACTTTATTTAATTTCCCATTTGCGGAATATTATATTTCAGGCAAAATGACAAATAACAAACACAATACAACAAATATTTATAATAAAAACCTCTGGCAACTGTCTGTTTTGCTATAATAAAATTGTCGGCTCTGGTAGTATCGCGAATTTAGTTTCCCATGTGCGGAATGTTATATTTTTTGGCAATATGACACAAAAAAGACAATAGAAATATAACAAAAATTTATAAAAATAACCCACACTAGCAATTGTTTGTTTTTACATAGCTAATAAAATAGCCGACTCCGAGAGTGAATAAAGTATCATATATTTACTTTCCTTGTGAAAAATGTTATGTTTTTGGCAAAATGACAAACAAATAAAATACTAGTAATATAACAAATATTTTTAATAAAACCTTTTAACAATTTTTCGTTTTTTTTTACATACGGTAATGTGAATGAAATTAATAATAATATAAAAGTAATACAAAAAAAATGTAATAACTAAAATTGTAGCAAATGTTTGTTTTCGAATGAATAAAGTAACCGGCTTCAATAGTGTATGTATGCATTTTCCCATGTGAAGAATGTTATATTTTGGCAAAACGACAAATAAACAAAACAATAGTAATTGAACAATGTAAGAAAAGAGCTGTTTACAGAAACAAATGGGGGAATTAAGTCTTGTGAAGAATTCGATGTAAATAACTTTAGGTAACTTGGACCACATTCAATAAAATAACATTCGTACATTGAGGTAAAGAATCAAGAATAGATTTTATTTGTGGTGTTTGACGCTCGGTAAAAATAAACTGTCACAATTTTTTTTATACTTGTTTGCAAATAGACCCTTTATTTGTACTTCCTTGTACTATTATTACTTAAATAAATACACATCGAGAAAATAGGTAATAAGCTATAAAAAGACATTTACTTTTTAAATTTTCTATAACCGTATTTTTTTATTATTTATTTAAATTATACGTATGCAATGTTATAACAAAAATATTTAAATATTATTATTATTGTTAACATTTATAGTAAGCAGTAATATTTATTTGCTAATAAAAGAAATCTGGTGGAGGTGCTATTTATATAAAGTTATTTTAAATAATTTATTTAAACACAAAATGTACGAAAAAATGTTGCGTATTATTTACAATTGTAATAAATCAATAACAAAATATTTATTTGTTAATAAAAGAAATTTGGTGGAGGCGCTATTTATATAAAATTATTTTAAATAATTTATTTGAACAAGAAATGCACGAAAAATGTTGCGTATTATTTACAATTGTAATAGATCAATAATAAAATATTTATTTGCTAATAAAAGAAAATTGGTGGAGGCGCTATTTATGTAAAGTTATGTCAAGCAATTTATTTGTACAAAAATGGTGGCAGCGTAGGTAACAACTAAAATACAAACAAAAATGACTTCGATGGTTTGGTACATTCTCCACACTAGCTATAAGTGGTAAATCGTAATTAAGGCAAATTTATTGTATCAAGACGAAAAAAAATGGTGGCAGCACCAACTATAAGCAAGTATATTCTTACATAAAATTACTTTTATGGTACTTATTATTGGGTATATTAATGAACTTTATTGATGTTTTTGTTAGACCCAATACACAAGCTTTTTAATGGTGCTTTATATATTATACTTAGGGCCGATTTTCCACCTTTGGTTAAAGTGCCGGTTACCTTAACCATAGGTTATTAGAAAAATATCGTATCGAAATATTAAATAACGTATATTTTTGACAATTTACATCAGATTTTCGATACGATATTTTTCTATTAATTGACGTAACTGACACTTTAACCAGAGATGGAAAAACCGACCCTAAATTTACCAAATCAACTGATCACATTGTCATAAAATATAAAATTTTGGGTGACACAATTGTTAGTAATAAGCTTTTAGAATATTGAACATCCAAAGAAAAATAAGAGTTAGTTTTGTATTTTTTGTAATATTTGAAATCAACTATACAAACATTGTTATTATATTTAAATCTATATATAGATATTGGGTTAAATATAAAATACATCACTCAACACACAATTAAGAGTTAGTTTTTCTGTATAACTATATGAGTCATGAACAACTCTGAAGTGGGCACATTGGGGGGATAGTACCTTGGTACAAGTCTACGGATTGCTTGGTGGCCGCTAGGGTACAATCCAGGAGCTCTTTGATGGCATCTAACATCATCCGGCCACTTGGTCTGACACTACGACTACGACTACCCGAGAGCGTGGCCTGGGTACGACTAGCGTCGCGACGGCCCGCGCCGCAAGAGCCGGCGGCGAGGAGACCCGCAGGGAACTGGCTAAAGTCGACGCCGGGTAAAAATACCACTGCAGGGCCGGGCCCACCCACATTCAACAAACAACAAATCACTAACCTTTGGATCCGTTAACATCTCTTAATCAGTTCATTTTGTGTGAAGAGGATCAACCTAGTCAAATGGAATAAAAAATAAGTGATCCGGATTAAAAAAAGTCGAATACGCCAAAATACCAATGCAGGGTCGGACCCACGGACATTCAACAACAAACAAGTACTTGTCACAAGTAGAGAAAAATTGTACATAAATAATAACCCTCTAGAAAAATGTATGTTTCCCGGTCGGATCACACCAAATCACTAAAGTTTGGATCAGTCAGGATCTCTTCATCAGTACATTTTGTGTGGAGGGGTTAAATCCAGTCAAAAGGAATGAAATATAAGTGATTCGGATTAGAAAATGTCAAGTGGCAAACAGAATACGTCAAAGGACCTCTAGAAACACCAATCCTAAATAATGACGTCTACAAAGACCTATGACCTAGACAAAGACCTCTAGATAGTTGAGTCCAAAATAATATTATTTATAAAAGACTACAATCAAGACTAGTGATTCGGGTGAGGTAAAATATTTCTCGAAACTCACTCGCCTCGTCTCGAAGTATATCTCGTCTCAGACATGACGAGAACGATTTTAAAAACAAAGCTTTGAGACGAGAAAATAAAATCAAGATTTCTCGAGGTTTTAAAATGATTTTTCTTTAAACGTCATAAATGTGACATCTGACATCTTCCATGACTTGATTCGCAAGATACAAATTAAAAGTAGAAATATAAGTACTTCTACACCGCAAGCATAGAAGAAAAATAAAAAAGTGTCCATAAGTACTATAATATATACAATCAGCGAATAATAAATAACTTGTACAATAGAAACCTACAATATCGTCCTAAATGTCATTTTAAAACTAGATAACCTAAGAATGAAGTTACTAAGAACCATCAACAACTGACAAGTTTAAATTGATAACCTAAAAATTTCCTACTCCATCTCATAGTATTAACAATGGTAAAAAACAAAATCAGAAACCTAAATTTTCATCATTTTTACGTGGCTATCTAGTACGCAAAGACAAAATGTAGGTGGAGCAGATAATTTTATTGCAATTACATATTTATACTAATAATAATAAACATATATTATTTTCCATATTCCCCAAAAGAACGTTAAATTTTCCTACATCTAGGGAAATTTCACTAGGTATGAATATTCTAGAAATTTGACACTTAAAATGAGACGATACAAGAAAAAGAAAAATCTAGTCTCGTTTCACAGAATCACTAATCAAGGCAAATGGCTTCTATAAAAAGACTTGTCTTCTATTAAAAACCCATGATTGAAATAATGACTTTGTAATATACTATTAACACAGGTAATAATCTTGGAAAGACTTATGATTCCGATAAAAATCAATATCAATTATAATGTTCTCCAAAAAAATTTATAGATTCTAGAAAGACCTAGAATTGAAATGACTATTTAGATATAATTATCTCTGGATGACCCATGCCCCAGGCAATGACCTACGATCAAAAGACACCTATTTGTCCCAAACAATGACATCTGAAATTAATTACCGATGACATAAGTAACTCCAATAATGATCTTGGAAAGAACTATGACAATTATAATAAACTCCATTAGAAAAACCTCTAGAATAATTTATGACTCAGTTATAATGACCTCTAACCTTCTTGTCTGAGACATTTGCCTTAAAAATTATACCTTTAAAAATGTGTTTTTTGAGTATTCCAAAACTGGGTACAGATAAAATCTCAACGATATTACCAGTAGATTCTATGGAGATTCTACAAAGAATTTCGAATATTTTCGGAAAATAAATAAATGATAATATCAAACATGAATAGGCAAGAGATTAAAAACATTTTTAAAGCTAGAAAGTTCTAAAAACATCTCTAGGGACTAGTAAAATTAAATTATAAAATTTCATATCTCTATTCTCTGTCATACATACATGTAATGCTGGTTGCTATTCCCTTCAGCGCTGAAAACTCATTTATTTTTTCAGGAAATATGAAAATATGTGACACAAACTTCATCCCAGTAATAGCGGGGTCAAATTTGGAGTTCAAAGACTCCTCTAAATTTCAATTACTAAAATCGATAACCAATCGGATTGAAAAGCCAAAACCCATTTAATACACCCCTGTTTTCGCGATGAAGTGCCAGAATACGATTTGTAATTGAAACACATCATTTCATATGTCATTTGTCAATAAACATCAAAATGTACCAATGTAGTAATAAATAATTCTCTAAAGGTCGTTTAACACGGTACACTATTTAGTACAAAATTATGTACATTTTTCTGTTTCAAAATAATGAATATAAAAATGTATTGTGACATACAGCATAACGTTGAGAAAAATGTACAAAATAATGTAAAATAGACCTATATTTTTGCAAATTTTTTTACAGAATATGCGCAACATAAATGCGCATTTAGTTAAATCGTTGCTTCACAGATGTGAGTTTGTTGTTTAACGATTAACTGACTTTTCATATTTTTTTGTTCAAGTTTAATTAAAGAATATCAGAAATACAAGTTTATATAAAATAAACATGACAGCTTAAGAGCATTACAGCATATTTTATGTACAATAAAAGAAAAAAGATATTAAATGTTCTCCATTTTGCTTTTCTTTATAATTTTAGACAGTTATTTTATTTCTTCTTAATTTGTTTCATCTTGTTCTTATTCTCAAATCGCTAGATATTTTTGTCCTGTTTTTCCTCTCTGTATACGATGCCTTAAAAATTCTTCTTCCCTCTTTAATTTCTTTATCCAACACCGTGTAATTATAACGATATAAGTATGCTGTTTCTAGATAAATAAAGTAGGTCATAAGTCACTAGTGAGTTAAATATATTAGCTCACTGTTTTTTGGTTTGTATCATAGTAACTACGTTATAAAACCTTCTATACACTATTTTGTTCCTAAATGTCATTTCTAAATTCCTTCTGTCAAAAATCTTAAATGTATTTTATATCAATGATTAAGTGTTGGATAAAATGTTGTATGGCACACGTGTGTTAATTACCTAAGTCACTTGAAAAAATTACCACACTCGGCCTAACGGCCTCGTGAGCTAAACTTTTCCCACGTGACTTATCTGTAATGTAACACACTTGTACCATAAATAACTATTAGTATTTAAAATCACAAGTACTTCTAGCTTGAGTATAAGTACTCAGCAATTTGTAATCAACTTCACATTAATTTAATTCTCAGAATTCTTATAATTTTATCTTATTATTACTGAACCATTAGTCATTTCATTTGTATTTAATTAAATGATTCATTCACAGCTAATTACCCATATTTGGGTGCAAAAAAACATCTAGCAGGCTCTCGGGTACTGTAACTGACATGAGAAGTGTACACCAGTGGAAATGACAAATAAATTCTGTTTCAACATGATATATTGTACAATGGAGTGGTCCAATAAAAATTAAAGAATTTAAATTTAATTCTTTTTTTATTTAACGCAATAAATTTTCTAGAAATTATTTTTTGCTATAAGGAAAACAATTGCAACTATTCCGCAATGTTTATTATTTACAATTCCAAGAATGCATTTACACTTTTATAAGTTTCTTATTACATTTTCATACGCATTTCGTATGCTTCTTGACAGATTTCATCAGATAGTGTTGGTACGACCTAGTTTATTCAAATATTAGCTTCTCGGACGTTTGACGTGTGGTTATTTTTATATTCTCGCTGTACGATGTGATGTATGCATCTTCAAAGTTTGTTTACTAACGAAATATTACACATCAAAAATGTTTCTTCAACCAGAACCACTCAAACACACATTCAAATACCAGAAAATATAATTTATATTGAAAATTAGTTTTAGAGTTAAATAGTGTATAATAGTTAATCTTTTTAAAAAAATAACTAAAATTGTAGTTATTTGTAAATTTGTGTCTATACACACAAAATAATCCAAAAATGTCAATTTTTCAGTCAAAAATTTTGGTTTTTGAAAATAATACATTTTGATAGACGTCGATACGCTGATTTCAATATTTCAAACGGAATTTAATTATCTCTTTTCGTTCCTGAGATATTTGCTCAAAAAGTTGCACCTCAAAAAAGTGTGTTTTTTGAGTATATATCTAAAATGGGTAGAAATACAACCTCAATGATTATACCAGTCGATTCTACGGGCAAAGTTACATAAAGATATGTTTTCTTCTCATATACGTTCTTTGGAACGATTCGGTGAAAAATAGCAAAAACGAAAAAAACCGGAATTTCAGTTTTTCTGTCAGAAAACTTTTTTCTCTACAATTTTTTTTATTTTCTGGACTTAAGTAAATATAGATACGCTGATTCCAAATTTATAAACAAAATTTAAATATCTCTTACCGTTTTCGAGATATTCACGTTCAAAGTTAGACCTGAAAAAAGAGGTTTTTCAGGAATAGCCCTGAAATGGGTCTAGATTCGAACTCGTCGACCTCACTATTCGATTCTGCGCGCAAAATTACATAAGTTTATCAATTTTTAGATTTTTATTCCAACGGTTACAATTTTTACAAAGGAAAAACTGAAAATGACCAAAATCGAGAAAAATCGTAAGGGATACATCAGGCATTTTTTCGATTTTCGCCGATTTTCGTTTTTTCGCTCTAAAATTTGTAACAGTTGGAATAAAAATCTGAAAATTGGTACACTTATGTAATTTTGCCAGTAGAATCGATTGGTGAGGTCACCGAGATTGTATCTCGACCCCTTAAGAGGTTATTCCTGAAAAACCTGTTTTTTCAGGCCTAACTTTGAACGTAATTATCTTGAAAACGGTACGAGATAATTCAATTCGGATTGAAAATTTGGAATCAGCGTATCGATATTTACTTAAGTCCAGGAAATAGAATGTTTTTGAGAGAAAAAGTTTCCGAGCGAAAAACTGAAATTCCTGTTTTTTCGTTTTTCTTATTTTTCACAGAATCGTTCCAAAGAACCTATATCCAGAGAAAACATTTCTATATGTAACTTTGCCCGTAGAATCGACTGGTATAATCGTTGAGATTGTATCTGTACCAATTTTTGAGGTATGCCTAAAAAACGCACTTTTTTCAGGTGCAACTTGGAGAGCAAAAATCTCAGGAACAGAAAGAGAAAATTAAATTCTTTTTGTAAATTTGAAACTAATGCATTGAGGTCTATCAATATAAACTATTTTCAAAAACCAAAATTTTGGACCCAAAATTTGTTTTTTTTTATTGCCTTGTTCAACTATGAGTGAAAATAACTTGGAGATGTAAAAAGATATTAATTTTTAATTGGAAATGTGAATTTTTAATTTTTTACTAAACTATCAGTTAAACAAACATTGATTGTTTATTATAAACCCATTTTTAACTCAAACAGTGAAAGATTATATAAAACTTTGTGTCTTTGTTTAACCTTATAGAGTAATGACATGATTACATAATACATAGTAAATTAGAGTAAATTTGTTGAATAAACATAGACAAAGTGGCTGTTAAAGAACTACTTCTAATAAAACATGGATATAAAATTTTAAAAATACAATAAGAAAATCTTAGTTTAGTTGTAAATACAAGTATAAGAACTAATTCACCCATACATTTCGTGTACTTGAAATGATTGATATTATTAATAGTTTCAATATAACCAATCGATTGCAGATATAACAATGAAAATTTAATAAACTAATCAATTTTTATCATCCTTGAAATACGAATATAAATAACTATCTATACACCGTGGTAGACTTTGAGAAAAATAACAATAGTCACTGTACGTCATTGTCACTATAATTACATTAGTTTCAAAATTTGCAGAAAGCTTGTAGTCGAGTCATTAAACTGTGGATTTAAAAACATAAATCCTTGTGGTGCACTCTCCACATCAGCAAAACATTTGGTAAACACTCTCTATACATTATAATGGGTCGTAAGCATTTAATAACGAATTTTTACAATTAGAATAACTTTTAGACATAAAAAAATATTTTTATTGTTAATTTACTGCTAATAAAACTATTTGTTATAGTAGAAAACTATTCATAAATCTAAAAATACTTGTGTTTGCGAAGGTTACTACTAAAATATCAAACAATAAGATAAAAAACACTTGACGACGCAGTTCCAATGTTTGAGTTGTCATAACACTAGAACTATTTTTTCCTACGTAGTCGTAGGTCATTTGTCACAGTTCGTAGCAAATAAATTAATTAAGAAAAGTACTCTTGAGTTCATACACCAGTTTTTTAACAGGCTGATCCATAATAATACAGAGTGAATGATAATTTAATTCTATTAATCATCAAAATTAGCTGCGTAAAAGTCAAACAACTCAAATGTTTGCTATTGTTTCATTAAATTAAATACAAGATAAATATTTAGTCTTACTTTATGTATTTACCAGTATACTGTGTGTTTATTTTAAAGTGAAATATAGGTTTTACCCTTAAAGCTGTTTTAGATTACACTCATATGGGACAATATATAGTACAAGAAATGGTACAATATCTTGTACCAAAAATTGTTAGATTTTGTATGATACCAATGTAGTTTCTGTACAATATATTGGCTCTGATATTCTGCACACTTTCCTTGAATATGTCAATATGACAAGCAAAATTAATCTTAAATTCATTTACATTTAAAGTTTGCAATACTTACAACTTTACCAGTAGAAGCACTAAGTTTTCTATAACCATACTACATGCAAAAAAAAATGTTAGAAATGCGTGAGATCACAAAATTCATATATGCGCATACCCACAGCCAAATTGAGTGAAAGGTTGTATGAAAAATAGAACGTGTTCTGATTTTTCAACACATTTACGATTGTATATTTCAACCAATTTGCTGTTTAATACTAGCCAATTTAAATTGTACCAAAAATTGAGCAACATCTTGTACAATTTATAGGCTAGTCTAAAACAGCCTTTATAAATAACTGCGAAAATAATTTGCCAGGTACCATTATTTATCAACACTAGCATTATTAGTAACTGCACTTTCTATTTTAATAGCAATAAATGAATTTACGAAATCATTTGAGGCGCATACATTTTATCCTGCACACATGTTATATTGCTCGACATTGTTTCTTTCAAACATTCAATTTTACACATCTTTTATCGTGCACACTTTTAATCCGTGAACAAAGATATCGTACGCACATTTTATCTTGCGTACATTTTAACATCCACTCATTTCATCTTCCATTCATTTTATGTTCCACACATTTTATCTTTGCAAACGTTTCGTCTTTAAAAGTAGATAAAATATTCAGTATTAAAGGTTTCTGAAGATAAAATGTGTAAGAGATAAAATGTGTGGAACACAAAATGAGTGGAAGATAAAATGTGTGTGTAGTAAAATGATTTGGGAGATAAAATGTGTGTAAGATTAAAATTATGCACGATAAAAGATGTATAAGATTAAATGTGTGCAAGATAAAATGTCGAGCAATATAACATATGTGGAGGATAAAACGTATACGCCTTAATCATTTCTGTGCATTTGTAGTTACCATGAACTTATACTGAACTACTGAACGGTACGGTATGTAAATACCATATGAAAATGAAACTGGAACATATTTTTATTGGTATAAGTAATATTCGAAAATCGAAATCATTTACTAATTAGTAATTTATAAAATATAACCAAACCGGAAAATATAAAAAAAAAACATCCAATCATACAAAATGATTTTGAAGTGTGAAGAAAAAAGGGAGAAATATTCCTGGCACGACTATTTCGCAAGGAACGGCCAAACAGCGCCTACTTTCCATTTTAAGTTTTATGTCATTTTTTGTTATAAAATCTAATAGTACCCCCCATAAAAGAGCCAGCAAAACATTTTGCACAACCGACTATTAAATTGATGCGATAGTCACATGTTTAGGCGCCAAAAACAATCGGCGGTCGGAAATAGCCCTCGCCCAGCTCGCCAAAAATATCCGCCACATCGGCACACTAGCGCCATCTGTATCCCACACTCGGTACCCGCTAGGGCCTGCCTATAAATAACCAAATACAGTCCAGAGATTAGCGACATGAGATGATGATATATAAAGGTCGATAAACTGGGTATAATAACCCAAAATTCAATTCAGATCGTTAAGAAACATTTGTGAGATCATAGTAGTTCATGCTAAGTTGACAGCTAGTGAAATAAATGAATGTTTACAACATATAAATCTAATTATTTCATCACTTTTAATTCCGAGCCAAATTAACAAAAAAACTTGTGGTGGTCTCTCCACACTAGCTATACTTCTGGTAAACGTTATCTACAATAAACCCATGTGATGCATACTCCATTCTAGCTAGACGTTCTACACGTCTTAGAATTAGAATAATCTTCCCAATAATTTAAGCTTGGTTGTTCTAATTTTGAGGGAGGTGGGGTAATTGTAACTCCTTGCAACCCCCAATTCTCATTAACTGGTGACTAGCAAATTGGAATAGAGTTGGTAACCATTACAGAATTTTAATGAAAAACTACCGAATTACAGTACACGTAATTTTTTAAATATTATTTTGTTAAATTCCTATTACATGAAACAAAAACGTTAAAATTAATAATTGTATTTTTTAATGTAGTAATTATTTTCTTTTTCTTATTTTTAACGTTCATCTAGATCTTCCACTGTATATTGTAAAAATCATATCATTTTGAACTGAAATAAATAAGTACATATGTTTAATTACTATATGATAAAATGAAAATGATTAACTTTAACGTTTCTGGTCCAAGTTCCAAGTAATTCAAATTTAATAAAAAAAAATATTAAAAAGAAATTGATTATAACCATAGTTCAATAAATGCTTTGCGCATGCGTGTAATCAAAGTAGGTTGTCAAATATCACTACAAATCTTCCTCTGTATCATTTAGAAATGCTGATAATCATCAACAAATATTGCTAATTCCACCAAAGTGCAGTTATGTCTGGAAGTATATACTTAATTCTTTTTATGAATTGGGATTGGAGTTAGTTCGACATTTCAGGATGTGAATAAGGGGTATAATAAAATTATCATAATTCTCAAATCTCAATAAATCATGGAATTAAAAAAAATTGTATTGAATAAGAAAACCAAAAAATAGCTTTCCGTTTAAAATAAGAAAGTTGCATCTAGTATTTTGAGAACCAATGATCTAAAAAAAATATTGTTTCGTTTATTAAAGTACTTTTAATTCTCGAGATAGAAAGATAGAAATACTTTAAATAATCTCCCGATATAATTGTTACATTTATTTGATAAATATGCATGTTTTACTATCCATATTTTTTTGGATTTTATAAACCCTCGGTAATATGGACATTTTGATAACATGAACAAACCTAAATTATTTTACACTAATGCAATTATACTTTATATTTTAAGTTAACAACCCCATAAGTATAAAGTGTTTATTTTCTTGTTACCCCTGTTAACAGTCCCTAAAACATAGTATAGTGCTGGACAACATAATTGAGAATTGGATTACATCACCCCCTACTAGCATACCGTAAACATGGGATTATCCCCAAATTTATGGTACAGAAATGCAGAGACTGATTTCAAATTTTTAAATAGGTATATATAATACAGGGAAAAATGTTTGGTTTATACGTACTAAAACAAACAAATTTTTATTTTATTTATGTAAAAACTAATCCAGCCTAATGGGGAATGGTTAATTTTCTTTCCATTTTTGATCCTCATCACAGTAATAAGAATATGAAATTTATATTAATACCGCCCCTACATATTTTCGACTCATCACCCGTTGTGAGGGTTAGCCGCATCCATTACCAAGCTTAAGGGATTAACCAAATATCTTGTCCTGTACTATAACATCTTTTCCCTAACCTATACCATCCCAGGACGATTGTGCAATCCTAGCTCCGCGCCCTTTACGTCCTTAAAGGACGAAGTAACACGCAAATGTGCGGCGTGTGTGGCGTGCAGCGCCGCCGCGTCCTTGGCGGCCGCCGCTCCAACTAGCGGCGACGCTAGCGACGCTTGGCGCCTGTTGTTCCACACGTAACAGACGCCACGAGGTGTGCGACGTGACACACCGCACGTATACACTGGATAGTAAACACATCTTGTCTTTCCAATCAACAATAATGAAACAATTTACACAAATGAATATTTTTATTTATTTTGTTTTTTGTTATAAGGCGAATAACCAGGATATAGCAATAGCAATCTATGCAATTTATTTTGATAATGATTTTTTATCAATTATTTGTCACGTAAAAAGCACACTTGTGGTGTACTTTCCACAGCAGCTATACGTCTAGTGAATGACCTCCACGGTGTTGACAGACCCAATAATAAATAATTGCCCGTTTGCAAAAAAGTGTGGTTAGCTAATCAACTGGTTAACTTCATATTGTTACCATATGGTAACGTATTAAAAATACATAGTATCAACGTGTAGTTAATCATGTGATTAGCTAATCGCGCTTTGTGCAACTGGGCATTAAAGTTTTATCTTTATTCTTGTTTACAGGATTCATAAAAATCCAATTTAAAAAAAAATCAAAAAATCATATTATTTTATTTATATCTAATTTTCTAAATTTTAAATGTTGTATATTCAAAAAAAATTGTTTCGCAAAAAATTATTATGAAAAAAAAACAATTAATAATTTAAACAAACAATAACAAAATACAGTAATAGTTATTTGTATATCAATGGACTAAAGTATAATTTTTTATTACATATGGAATATATTCTACGAGGCGACACTCTGTCATATGGGATAATGATAGTCATTATTCGCGAAAATGAAGTTTGCGTTACGAGACGTAGACGAGTGATACAAATCATTTGAGTGAATAATGACCCTAATGCCGAATGTAATGCTATATTTTACTACTGTGGTGAATTCGAAAAAACGCATAAATATTTGAGAAAAAGATTACATAAAAAAACACAAAATACGCGGCAGATATAAAATATAGGTGAATAAATTGAATTCTGGATCTGTGATTGGCCGAGAAGAGTGAATTATGATCCATATTTCACACTCTTAAAATATGGCTACTATAATTAATCGAGAAAATTGAAATATGAGGATATATTTATATAGGAGTAGAAAAACATATTTATTAATTGTTCAAACTATTTCAGACACTATCAAACTTGAAATGTTAACTAAAAATTTCAGGAAAAATAAATGCAACACTGGTGGTGCACTCTTCACACCAGCTATAAATCTGATAAAGGTCCTCTGTAGTAAAAGCATTACCCATATCTGCTATAAAGATGGCACACGTAACAATGGGTACTAAGAAGCAGTATTTATATATTTATTTTTTAGTACACTCTTCACACCAGCTAAAAATCCGATTTATAATATTTTTGGTATAAATTTGTTATTATATGACAATCTACCAGATAACAAATAATATTTGTTTATTTTGCAATTTACTTATTAGTCTTAAAAAAAATTATGAAGAAATTACTAGAATAAATAAATAAGTAAATATCTTGTCCTAGACAATGTGTAAATAACAAAGTATAGATAATTTTAAAACAAATACTCTTTTATTTATTTCATTTACAAATAAGTTTTATAATATATAATAACCTGTAAGTGCGTGGACATTACCAGTAAAATTTAAGTAAAACTAGTCCACAAAAACAATTTACTATTTTGAAAACTATATTTTTCTTACCACATACAAATTCCATTTCCATTTCTGTTCATATTTCTAAAGATTCAAATCTCAGACACTGAAGTTGTAACACTAGTAATTAACAATGTTTTTCTGTTTCAACTGAACGTCGTGAGCGTCTCGACGCTTTTATTCGGCGTCACTTAACCTCCCGTATAAACACGATCACAACAAAATACGTGGAATGCGAATTATAAATACGAATTTAAAATACAATGGATAATAGTCAATAACATTATAAAAACTGCGAGTTTATAGTTTTTGGCATTGAATATTATATTTAATTATATTTAGATTTGCCATTCATATTTTGAAACTTTTGGTTATGCCACACGTGGCGATTATATACTCAATTACCACAAATTATAATTTTCTCAGAAATAAAGTTAGTTTAGCACCTATTAACAAATCAATACTACTTTTTATACTTCTAAAAATAACTTTATATAAATATAGCATTGCAGAGAAATTCTAATATGAATACAAAACCTATTAGGTTGTATTTCTCACGATAGTTAAATTTGAAAAAATAATAATATAATATATTCTTCAAAGAAGTTTTTATATTAGGTATAAAACTGTATAAAAAATAAAATTATAACTCATTAATAATTGAATTTTTTAAAAAATTTGAGATGGAGAAACGAAACCAACATCACATAAGAGTATTGTGGGTTGCATAAAAATAACTTTAAGGAATTTTGTTTTCTGTTTTTACTTTTTTGTACAAGTATAGTAATCGAAAAAATTTCGGTTTTCAGATTTCAACGAAAATATTAATTATGACCATCCTTGAATTATGTACGTACGTATCTCACTCAAAAATGATTAGCCGTAGAATGTTGAAATTATGTATATAGGACTACTATAAACTTTTCAAAGGTTGGTTTATTTTTGGCAAAAATTTCATAAAAATAATAACTATTCGTAAATTTTTCCAATAAATTCATGGTTCTTATTATATTACTTATGAAAAATATGTAGAATAGTTATTTTTGTGTGCGCGAAGTTTGTGTTTTTAGTGCGTGAGATGTCAAAAGAGTCACTCGACATATAGAGTCCGAAAGACTCTGGAATGTTCTAGACATTAATTGGCGTCAGGTTTATAAGGTCGCATCGGGCGACTCAGGGGTTTAATATCGGTGAAAGTGTGCAGAAAAAAATCAGAAATAAATGAATAGTTGGTGATATAAATTATTGTGGAAATAAATATTGCGTAGTTTTAAGTATTTAAATAAATGTTCGTAGTATTTAAGTCTTTATTAATAATAATTTCCTCCAAATTTAGTATTAATATTTGTTTATTTATATTGTTACTTATTTTTATTATCCTTTTATAATTTATTACTCGTTTATTAAACCTAGTTATATAAATACTCGTATTTCACTTATGTTTACGCACCTAAATAAATAAAACGTTACAATATTTACACTTTCTGACGTGGATTACTACCCCATTCACAGTGACATTTGTGATCAACAGATTCGCGTGTGTTTCCCGAGAAGTCCCGATGTGGCCCGAGGCTTCCCGGATCGATGGGTGGGACTACGTGACCTGGACAACGTGGGGTTTGAACCCGGCTCCCGCGGTTGATCTACACACTTTTACTTTTATTTCCGGCTCGCTGACACACTTGGAGGTTAAGCGGGTTGCTGACTTGTCGAAGCATGTTCGGCAAATGGCCGAGGGATGTTTATTATACAGGAAGTTTGTCAAATGTTCCCATAAAAAAGATCTTATTATAGATATATACCAAGTTGACTATTTCTAAAACTATTAATACAAAATTTAAATTTTATAGTAGCAAAGCAAATATTCTAAACAATTTATGTTTTCTGTAAACAAAATACCTGAATGTCACATTTCAAGATTGTGAACTTTCAAAACGAATAAAAGTTTGTAATAAAATGTTTTGATTTCAAACAAAGAATTTTTCAATAAACACTTGCGCAATAAGTTTTATGCATGAGAAAACATTTTCAATCGAAATATGAATATAAGTTTTCAAAATTCATTTTTGAACTACTTTAACCTTTAAAACTTAAACCATTTTGATATTACTGGCAGAAAATGTTATACATATTGACAAAACATTTTTGAATCGAGTTGTCGGTACTTCGCAGGTATTATGAGTAAATTTTACCAGTTAAATGCATAGCTCGATTTACATTTGCTTGATTATTTCATGAATGATAACAGTTTAAATATAAAAATTTTGATATCAACAAAATGTAACCATGACTATGATACTCTGGTTTTATCAAATTTCTTCAATGAAAAACTACCTACGGACCTCATATGAAGCTTTCTGATTGGGTGAAAATTATTACTTATTTTTTGAATAACATTTTTCTCTGAGTAATTTTTCATAAAAATTTATTGTTATATATTTAAACTAATTTCATATAAAAAGTCCCTACTATACGATGAAACGTAGAATATATCACACGAGAGCGAAATAAGAAAAATTAGAAAATTTCTACACCATTTTATAGCATTTTATTATATAAGGGATTATGATAGTCAGTATTTTTGAAGATGAAGTTTGCATCATGAGCCGTAGGTAAGTGATACAAATGATCTGAGTAAATAATGACTATCATAATCCGTTATTTACTTTTAAAATTAATTTTTATTAATATTTCGTTTTTATGAAAAATGTTATAAGCAACATATGTGTAACATAGTTTTTTATCACGTGCTATAATTTTCGCACTCGACTAAAAAACATTTACATTTTACACTAGTTGCATAAATAACTATTTTGATTTTACGACTTTAATGTAATTTATATTATGTATTTGTATTTTACAATAAAAAACCTTAATCACGCTAGCTGAGAAGTCTAATAAAATTTCAGTTATTTTTGAAAAACAAAAGTGTGGTCTGTGAAGAATTGGAGTAATTGCACACAAGTATGTAACCACTGAAGGATTTTAGGTTATGTTGGAAGCCAGCTACGTGTCGGGACAGGCACGAAAATCACAAAATCTAATTAGTTATCGCGAAAGGCGAAATAGAAGTTCACTTCTCAAACTGATAATTAAATTCATTCTGATTTCATTAAAATTTTAGTTCGCCACCAACTTCAGACTAAACAGTCGCGAAAAACAACCGAAAGCGGCAAGAGATGGATTGCCTGTGGTAATTCAAATTAACATTTAAACAGAACTTATAAATAAATATTATATATGAATCACACTCTAGATTCTACTAATTATTTACATATTTTCTCAACTTTCTACATCTTAATTTTAAACCCGATAAATTTTTGGGTGAAATATCCATTTTTGAAATATTTTATTCAGATTACGTACATGTACAGATAAAGTTAGTAAAACTCTTATGCCCGCCGGTTTCATGAACGTGAGTTATATTTTAATCCGAGTTAAATTTAGTATTTCTAGAGTAAATTAAAAGCCAACTAAATTATTATTTTTTTTAAATTTCTGCCAAAAGTAAAGCACTTTTTGAAAAGGCCTTTTGGAACCAGAAAATGAGGTGCCTAACAAGATATTATATAGTAACTACATAAATAATATGCGAAAAATTAAAAAAAAAACTACGAAAAAGTGCCCTTTTGGCACTCCCGATTGCAATGGAAAAAGGAGGTGCACAACTAGAAGATATAGTACTCCCATATAAAAAAATTCAAAATTTTACGGCTAATAATTTTTGAGTTATCTTAGTTACGTACGTACGTACAGACGGCAAGCCGAAACTAGTCAAAAAGGATTCAGGGATCGTCAAAATGTATATTTCCGATGAGCCCCGAAAGCCGAAATTTTTCACGATTACAATACTTAAATCAAAAATGTGTAGAAATTTCTTCGCATATACCTACATTCCTTGGAATGATTGACAAAAAGTAAATTTCAAATTTTCATTCGGGATTTTATTGTATCTTTTAAAAGTTTTAAAATAAATTATGATTTATTTTATTCAGATTACGTATATACATACATATAAACTTTGTAAAACTCTTAGACGTGTTAAAATTATAATTTAAGATTATAAATTTTTGTACTTTCCCGATCATACATAAAAGTAGGCACTAAATAATGTAACTCTGGCGATAAAAATAAGCCACTTTATGTCCCATAAAGTTTAAGTATTGTTGTAACATAACCGTGAACTTCTAACTCTACTTTAAACTGCAGTTTGAAATATTATAATTTAACTTTTATACCATGTATTTTACAAAAAGTAAAGCATATCATTCTGCATTATACTGTATTATAAAGTACGGAAATAATATATAATTTAATGACTCATTGACCAGTGTTCTCGAAATGTATTGCTGGTTGCTAAACTTGCATTAAAATAAAGTCACAAGTTTTGTAAAAGCGTATAGAAAGATTTTAATTTTCAAATAAAGTATTTGTCGTACAGAAGTACATAAATATTTATTACTATTTTATTGAGGAAAACAACTTGAAAAAAATATAATGTTTGTTAAAATATTAAATATTGTGAAAACATGCACTTAGTACGCTAATAAATTTTTTATGGTCTTTTAAATAATGTTTATGTAATTATTGTTTTACTAGTGTACTAAAAAATTTAAGTAAATAAAAAATAGATAAATATCATTCAGACATATATACAATCTAGCTATAGCTTCTCGTTATAATAATAAAAACTATACATTATTTGGAAAAAGACGGATAGATTGATTAACTTTACACTCCCAGTCTAACTATCTTCTAGTAAAATACGGAAAATGAATCGGATTAAAAACATACAGGTATTTTATTTTTTATCTAGTATCAAATTATGTTAAAATCAAAATTTAGTCAAATACCCTTTCAATTAAATATTTATGATATTTATTTATAATATTGTTACGTATATTCACACATATTTTTTTCTAAATTTTCTTACTCCCCCTCTGTAGAAGTCTGATGCTCAAATGTTCTGGAAACTGACGTAATCATAATATTTATTGAGTACAAACAAGTGATGTGTAAATTACGGAATTAGCATTATTTGTAATTGCCCGTATATTGTTACTCTGTTAATATTAGTACATTTATTTAAATGAGACTTATTGCGTGTTTAATAAGCCATAAATCATCAATGCGCAATTAGATTAATTGCCGATTGTCATTTGTTACGGTTATGACATTTCTTCGCATACTGGATGTAACAGAAATAAATGGTAAAATAATATCTGAGATTGAATAAAAGTTACTAAATATTGTTGCTCTCGACGAATTCTATCATTGGTTAAATTTAGTTTTTATTTCTGTTACACCCTGTATACTTATTGAGTCCCCAGCAGGGCATGTAACCGGTTAAAAAAACCGGTTAATAAAAACCGGTAACCGATATTTTCAACGAAAATTGCGAACTTTAACCGTAATTTTAACCGATATTTTTCAAGCCGAAAATACCGGTAACCGTTAACCAAAAAAAAAATAAACCGGTTTTAGCGAACATTAACCTTTATTTTAATATCATTTAGCGAAAAAAAATTTTAATATTTTTTTATATCTGTGTTTTCTATTTGTATTTGAACATGAGTCATGACAGTTTTTACATTAATATTTTATTGGAGAATCATAAATGTAGGTAGTCCCTTTGGCCGTTAAGGGTACTTAAAAAGTCCCAAATGAATATGGCCTTTGTCAACACAGGCAAGTTTAAAATTGAAAAGTGACTTGCGTTTTTCTGAAGATATTACGGGAATTTTTGTGAATATTCATTAATGAAATTGCTTTTTTTTAATTGTTATATTTTTCTCAGATGGTAATTTTTTATTATTTGTTTTAACTAATTATTCTGTAATTTTTTTTAATCAAATTTTTATAATTAAGTACTTTTTTTTAATTAATTTTAATTATTTTTTTAACCGATATATCAACCGGTTTAAACAGGTTTCCAATTTTTAAAAACCGGTTTTCTAAAACCGTTATTATTATAACGTTCTCTATAAGGGTTAACCGTTAACCAGTATTTTTTTCGGTTACATGCCCTGGTCCCCAGTCAAGTGTGTGGTACATTCTTCACACCAGTCATAATGATTATTTGCTTCTCTCTCTTAATTTTTCAACATTTCTTTATAATTCATTTAATTTGTTTATATAAAACATCTTCTATACCTAAATTATTTTCTTATTATTTATTTTTTCATGTCATACTTTCTTTGTTTAGAAATAAAAACATGAATATAGTTCTGTTCTAATCATTCCACCCAGATTTATAATAAGAATTAGCCACTAACCCGGATTAGTTATAACGTTTGTTAACATCCTGAAATGTCAAACTAACTCCACTCCCAATTCGTTAAAACAATTAAGTTTATTATTTAGTTCCAGAGATAATCCTACTAGTGTGATGGAATTAGTAATATTTGCACATGATGTGCATTTCTAAATGATGCAGAGGAAGAAATATTTCCACTAATACTAATTAATTATTGTATATTTTCATATTCTTCTGCAAAATAATGATATTTTTGACAATAGTTCAGGACCCTATTATTTCAAATCAAAGACAACACTTGAAGAGAAAGACATGGGCCGTATTAAACAAATTCATACTGAATTTACTTCGTATTAATTTTTGTTCTTGCATGTACCTCTAATTATAGTATTCAATAACTGTTTGTATTTCTCCAATCCCATAATATTTTGATCTCTTTTCAAGTTACAAATTGAAATTTAAAATGCATTATTATTAGATTACATTCATGTAGATTTAAAAGTTCATAATTATAAAACATATATCATAAAACTTTATAAGGGGCAATGATTTTCAAATATCTCTCATGTATACAAAAAAATACAGACTGGTGGATCACCCTGTATATAAGATCGTATTTCTCTCTGTCATATTTTCCTGGGAGTGTGAGTCCATCTTACAAATAAGATTTTTTATTTTCTCGGCTAATACCAATTTGCTGCTACGCCATTTAATTTATCTAGCTAGATTAAAGCCGTAAATGATTGCCCCCCCTGGGAAAGCGTCGTGCACGCCACTGTGCATATTAAAGCCGAAGCCTCGCTTCTGGAGAATGAAATGACATAATGATATGAAAGACGCTAGGACTACAGGTTTGCATGTCGTATTCCGATTATCCGCAACTTCACTAATTCAATGATACACGAGCGAACCGACAGAGGTCGAACAGGACGTTTTTTCGCGCCAAACTTCACACTTGTTTGCACAATGACAAGTGACTGTGGTTTATGTAATTCTTATTGTTTTTCCTCAAATTTATTTGCATAAACATTTTCATTTTAATTGTTATTTTACCAGATTATAATTCAAATGACAAATACATTTTATGTGGTTATGTAAAAACACTGACGTCACACCTGTCAAAATATAAAAAAAATATTACCAAAGGGGTATACTAATAATTGCGTTTTAATGAAGAAACATAATAAAAGTCCCTTTTTTGTTTTCTTGTACGAAGTTTCGGCGTGACGTCTGTACGTACGTGTCTCGCAAAATTCAAAAGTTATTAAAATTTTGTATATGGGATTGCTTAACATATAGTTGTGCACTTCCATTTTTGGTTTCAAGCGGCCTTTTCAAAGGCACTTTACTTTTGACTGAAACTTAACTTTTAATTTTAAATATTTAACAACTGTCAGAATATATTTCGTGTGAAATATGTACGAAATAAATGAAAACCATATCTCTTTCTTTGTAAATTTTTTAGCGATTAAAATAATTTTGTGTATTGCAGTAAGGAATAGTGATAAACATTTTAATAAAATTTGTAAAAATTTGGTATGTGAAACTGATATCATATGTTTTAATAAAGTGCAGCAAAATATCGTGAAAATTTTCAGTTTTTATGTTTCAACGGTAATATCCATTTTGACCATACCTAATTATTCCATTTTGACTACTTTCGTCGTGACGTCTATGCGTATGTATCTCGCATGACAAAAAATGATTAGTCGTAAAATTTTCATATTTTGTATGTGGCTAACACGAGGTCTAACGTCTAGTTGTGCACCTTTCTTTTTCACCTCAACCGGCAGTGACAAAAGGACACTTTGCTCGAAGGATTTTTTTTATTTTTCGCTTAACTCAAAAACGATTAGATATAGAATGTTGAAATTTTGTATGTGAGACTGTTATAAAATGAAATAAGTTTAAATGAAGTGCAACAAAAATTTAATCCGTATACAAGGAAATCATGTATCATCAAATTTTTTACGAGTACATTTATAAAATTATTAAAATATAAATATTTTGTTATACTACAGGTATCTCGACAGGTATTCATTATAAGTTATAGTGAAATGAATTGAATTGAAATTTTTAAAAAGTGAATAGAACGACAATTTCTGTATCTCAGAAAATCTATACTATCTTCGAATTAGATATAAATAATAAAAAATATCCGTATCATTTAAATATTAATTGTTATAAATTTTAAAATTGTTTTTTAACTATTAACACAATATCTTCAATATTATTGACAATTATGTTATTATTAAAAATAAAAATAATTAATAAATTTTGAAATTTTCTTTAAAAAAATGTTATAATGAAGTTATGGACATGTTATATGGATGAAATCAACAAAATCTCTTTGAATGACGCAATGAAATATATATGTTACCATTTAAAATAAAAAATATAACTACTTTTTTTTAGTTCTTTAAAATAGTTTGTTGATTTCATCAACTTTGTATCTCTTACAGTTTTCGAGGTAGCTATAGTGTACCACTTAAAATGAACATGCTGTATATGTAGACTTCAAATTCTAAACTGTGTTTCCTAGAAAAATGGTACTAAATACATTTTACATATTTTGTTATGTTATTAAAACATGACAAATAGATGAATTTAAGGTAAGTAATTTGAATTGATGAAATGGAAATGGAAAATATGTTTTTTTTTTTTGTAAAATACAAGTGAATACAAGAAATATATAAAAAAAACACACTAATTCTCACAGAAAAATTGAATTTTAATGTTTGTGGATTTTAATTTTTGACATATAATTCAAGACATAATAACTTTAATTAAAAACATGATTTTTTACAAATATATAAGTTTTGAGTAGATATTATTTTATTTCAAATCAAACTCAGTTTGTGTATAAAAATGGTAAATATATGTAATATATTAAAACTTGATATTTTTTGAATAAAAATGAATTAGGCACAACACATATGGAATGTACAAAATGTATTGAAATATGGAGTATTATTATATTTAATTTTAAAACTTTTTTCTCAATGCAGTAATTTAAATGAATTTCCCGAAGTAATGATTTTATTCAACAAATTGGCATACTCAGAAATGGGTATTAGAGTATGAGAAAATATAAAAATATAGGTAATAATATTTGATTGGTTCGTATCACACGTTGATGTTACCGTGATAATGACCTTATTCAGAATCCAGATCAACATTCGATTGATACTATTAATACTGTAACATTCAGCTGAAAGAAATGTAATTTCCTAGACATCCAACATAACAAAATTACATCAGAAAATTTGTCATATTCTTGTTAATCAAATTATATAATGAAACAGCATCTTGTAACATGTGGTTATAGAAAAACTGTATATGGAATATACGCGTAAATATAGATTTTTTGTGGACATGTAAAACCAAATATATGTGAAAACACATTTGACAAATTTAGCGTGAAAATTCCGCCATTTTGTTAAACAATTCATTGAAGAAGCATGAAAAACAATTGCAGCCGCCAACGTGGGCGTCTCCCTTGATGCAACCCTAACCTCACTTCAGCCCTAAGTGTCACGTATATTGTGTAGTGCGGTTGGGACTCACCGTATATAACATGTTTGCTGTTGGGGTGTTCATACTGATGCATGTCTTGCAAAGCTGGTCGTTTGTTGCTCTAGTTCGTCCCTCGTCTCTCATGACACACACTGCACTGAGCCAGAGCCGCTAACCTCAGAGTCCTTTCAGCCTGGAGAGCGTCGCGGCGGAAACGCCCGAGCGGCGTCGGCGAACATCGCCAACGCTCACGCTGGAAAGGGAGCACTAATCAACATCATCGTATTCATATTGTTGTAACTTTACACGCTATAATAACTACAAAGTTCTTTATGGTATAAATGTTTCGGATTTCTGCTATACCCAGTAATGGGTAATAAACCATAAATCATATATTTATGTATTGACTATTTCTTTCGTAAAAATGAACGGTGTGGTGCACTTTTCACACCAGTAAAATTATCTACGATGTATCTGCGATGTATATACAAAAATGTTATACATTATATACAGAGTATTCTTTTTATGTAATAGATTCACTATTACTATCTCAAGAACTATACGAGCTTCGAAGTCTATTCAATTACTATATATTTTTTATTTTACTACACTATTTCAATAAGCATAAAATTATTTTATTCACAACCACTATTGTAATATGTCAATTCCTAAGATTCCTAACCTGTCAAAGGTTAGAAACGTATGTCATTTTTAACTGCAATGACAATCTCACGGGTGGGAAATAATTTAAAATCCCTTGGGGGGGAAGTGTTTACTATGGTTGCCTAGTAATACTGTCATAAATCTCTAAAAGTAAGGTGATCAGTGCTGTCAAACATAATAAAATAAATTTAAACATTTGTTTTCATAGACTACTATCGTACATTAATTTAGTTTATAGGAAAAAGGCGATATACGAGTAGAAGTTAATTTGGATAATTGTGAATAAAATAGTATACATAGTTCGGTGGGAGTTTCATTACAGCCTTGCGCTATATCTGAGCCTCGAGGCTTCGCCTCTCGGTCATATAATAAGCCCTCGGCTGTAATGAAACATTTCCCACCTCACATGTAATATACTATTCCCTACAACCGGGCATAAAGTTCACATTTTGTCTTCTTTGAGGTGTGAAAAGTAGCCGTTGCTAGGCAACGTAAACACTTTTCACGCACTGGTGACATATTTATCAATGGTTTTATTTACGTTTGATATTAATTTTTATTAATATTTCGGTTATAGGAAATAGTATATTGTGGAACAAGTGTAGAAAGAAACCTATTATCTACGAGGTGTGAAAGTTTCAGAACGAAACGAAGTCGAGTGCTAGAATTACACAAAGTGGAAAATACGCGATTCTGTACTTCTTGCACACTAAACTTTTCCTACGGCCACACTTTTAAACGTACAGAACAAAGCTTGAAAGTCGGGTATTTCCCACAATCGTGGGTTACAGTGTGAGAAATTATTTCTTTGCGCAGTGTGGGAAATATAATTTTTCACAATAATTGCCAACACTGCGTATGCGTGAAGATACTCTTTGTAAGGTTACGTACGCCATATTGTTCTTTATATCTAATACCTTTTGGTTCTATAACGTTTAACAGTGTGCTCGTAGAAAAATTATAATGTGCCAATCGTATAGAATCACCTATTTCCCACCTTGTGTGCTTGTTTAACACCTCGCGAGAAATAGACGACTTTCTGTACTTATTGCACAATATTCTAATTTTCTACAACTATAAAAAAATGTTATCATTTTTATTCTAATAAAAATGCATAAAGTACGCAATTTTTTCAGAGTTGTTAGGTTACCGTGATATCGTGTGCGAAGTACCTGGGAAATTTTTTTTTCGCGGTTTTGGAAAACGTTTTTTCGACATTTTACACACTAAAAAAAAACTTCGCGCATTTAATAAAAAATAACTATTTCAACCAATGATTCTCAATAGGTAGGATTCAACTTTGTAATTTTAAATGGAAATGGGACAATATTTTAATTTTGTTAATCAATAAAGAATGATATAAACCAAACATGCATTTAAAAAAAACTGTTATCTAAATGTATGTAAATATTATATCTTTGAATACAGAATAAAATTCTCTAAAATATATAGTAAAAAGTTGGTCCCCATAGTTTGAGAACTACTGATTAAAAGAAACTGATGTTATGTTCCTGGAAATAGTGGCAGTTCCCGTCCAACAGTTTCAACAACTAGCAGTTAATTATTGAGGAAGATTATACTAACTTTAACAATTTGTTACTCATTTCGAGTTAATTTTAATTGTTTTGTTTATGTATGGTTTCTACGTTACTCAATTAAGTATTTATTACAATAAAATTTAAATATTTTAATGCTGATACAAAGACTCCGATATTGCCCCTCCAATAAAATTTTTAAACCCCCTCCACTGCCTTTAAGAATGTTAGTGAGACGTCGAGCTGGCGTGACGAGTGCACCACAGAACCACAATTATATATATTTATAGTAATTAAAAAATATTTTCTATTGTACTTGAGTTCTATTTTACATGTAATAATATTTTTAAAAAGAAATATATATTTTCAAAATTAGGACATACCAACTCAATACATAACTGTAAAATTGGTTGCCTATGTTCATCTTACCTAAAGTAAACATGTAAATAAATGTTTTAATTATGGCCGTTTGCACTAACATAACTTAAATTTTAAGCTTGCCTTAAATAGACAATATCGAATCGAAATAAAATGTCAAATGCATGATTTAACATTGCTGTCATAAATTCGATTAGATTTTTTTTGTTTAAGTCTGGCTTAAAATTTAAGTCTTGTTTGGTGCAAACGGGCATAAGTCTAATATTTGATTCAAATTCACTTAAATTGTTTGTAAAACACGCTCTATTATTTAATTTTGAAATTTGCAACACTTACATTAAAACGTTATTTTATTTATTTGAAATATCTGATCAACTGTGATCCATGAATCAATTCAATTTGCCATTAAAAAAATCTATGATCAACTGATCCATCGTATTCCATTAAACAAGCTTTGATCATCTTATTTGATGCTCGTTTTAAGCACAGGATTTTGGCCTTTAAGATTAATGTAAAATATTTTTATTTTCACAAATTTGTATGAATCTATGTAATTTTTTCCTTTTTCTTTCCTATTTGCCATTTTTTTTAAGATGTCAACAAAAAATAACAGAAAATTTAATTCACACACGTAAAATTATATGAAGTACAATATGAACTGTCAAAAATATAAACAAAACTGTGTATAAAGTTGTGAATTAGAACAAATATTGATCTATTGATGAGATTGATTCTTGAATCAGTTGATCATTATCAATGTAGTAATGATGAATTTGACTGCCAGTTATGCATTTATCATCAATCTTATATGGAATAAATAAGAAGTTTTACTTTCATTTTAGTTGTATAGGTTGCTTTCTGCTAGGTGAAGATAAACAGTTATATACCTAAGAATATCTGGTTATTGTTGACCTAATATTAGGTACATAAAAGTCAAAGAACTTAACGAGAACTACTTTTTTGGAATGTGGGAAGGAAAAGGAAAATAAAAACGTATATGATTTAATAATACATATATTGCTATAATAATTAATTATATCTTATTTATAAAAATAGAATAGGTACGTTTAATAAAGATGTTGCCAATTATAGTAATGACATTAAACACTTTAAAAGAAACAGTACAACGAATTCGGTACACAAGAATCAGGGGCGTCCCTTCGCTCTAACATTACGTTCTACGGTTTAAGTTAGTTCATGCCACTATCACAGTAATCAAAATAATTGGCGTTATATAAGTTACACACACACAACATGTGTTCTAGTTGCAACTACAGTTTCTTTATCACAAATCATAACAAATAGAAATTTCTAATAACACTTTCATTTCATCCAATCTCAAAACAAAATCAAATATTTTTAAAAATTAATTTATTTCTCTGTAAATAAATATATAATACTTTTATTTGGAATGTAATTTAAAAAGATTTGAGACCAAATGAAATAAAACAAATCCAATAAAATTTTAATACTGGTATTTTAACGGAATGTGGCATACAAATGCATAAATCAATTTATGTGACTGTTTAAAAAGTGAATATTAGTTGTTAGTTATTTTCCGGACCACTCCGACACTTTTCCATTATCAAAAACTAAATTTCTCTTTGGATGCGGCGTTAACCGGCCTCGTTTCATGATACCCATCTCACCCGGGTAGTACTGCACAAAATCACAATTACTTACCAATCAACTACTTATATCAAATGAATTCAGTACTTAAATGAGCTCTAAATTCAATTAGATCTTACCTGGCATTGAGATATAAATTCGAGTAGCGCATTTCCTAGTTTTCGACTTGATTCGACTAAAATTTCTAAACTGGAACAGAACATACAAATCAAATAGTTTATCTCAAATTATTTGTAATTTATATGAAAAAAAATCACCTGTAGATCATAAAACCGACCGCCATATTTTTTTGAAATATTCTTTATAAAATTATTGGTCGTATTACGAGTTGACTTTTGAGTGCTTTTGTTAAAAGTGACTTTTGGCCACATAAGATTATAATGTAAAATAATACTTTCTAAATTATTATTAAACTGTCACTTTTAGCTGACCGATTTTAAAGCTGTATTTATAACTGTCAGAGAAAAGAAAACAGTAAACAGAATTTAGTTTGGAATATTCGCGGTTTTCTATAGTCTTATTCTTATAATACAAAACTGGCTGAATTTAGACTAAACTGATTAATTTTACGTGGTCAAACACAGCGTCATGCAATAAACAGAAACATATTTTTTCCCATCTCTCTAGTACAATTTATAGGAATTAGTACGAAGTTTACCGAGTGGCGCCGAATATTTACGAACATAGAAAACATAGACTTTTGAGTTTAAATACTTGACACACTCGTCGGAAACAATATGGCATAGATATTAGCAGTTATAGATAAACATGGCGCACAGGCCAGTAACTAGTGTGAGAAATTATAATTCGGGTATTTTTTTTTTTGTAAAAATCAAAATTTAGTCTCATACCCCATTTCTTCCTTATGAAATGTGGCGGTCGGCAAAAAGACAAATTGAAATGAATGAGCATTTACCTTTTTGGTTCGGCGAGCCCTCCCGCCACAATGGAATGACAAATCTTAGTGTTAGCATCCACATCAAACAAGGGAACTCCAAAACTACAATCCAACAGGGTCCAAACCTGCTTTCCAACCACCACGCATTAGTAACACACTCACAAACCAACGAATGACGCAAAGTAAGAGCTAAAGCGAAACGGAGTTGCTAACATAAAAAGATGAGCATCTTTCATCTTTCTTCTTGCAAACGAAAACTGTCTCAGGTATTTGTTAGACTTACAGGGTTCAAATAATTTTATAAAAACATTTTCAGAACAACAAAATATTATACGATAAGTTTTGGAAAGAAATTAAAAATATTTTAAAAAAAATAACTCGTCTAATAGAAGAACGACTATAGTGTCAAATAGTATATTCTTATACAAGGGATTATAATAATCATTATTCACGAAGATGAAGTTTACGTCAGGAGGCGTAGACGAGTGATACAAACCATCTCAGTGAATAATTACTATAATCCCGAATATAATATTATTCATTTTCTTCTCCTGTAAATTCGGAAATACAATGACAAATGACAATTCCGTCAACTTTCAGACGGCGATACGAAGTATGATCTAAAGCACGGCAGATTTAAAATAAACGAGAATAATTGATTTCTGGTTCTGTGATTAATCGAGAAAAGTAAATTATAAGTCCATACTTTCATATCGTTAATATGGCCACTATAATTAAACGAACAGAAATGAAATAATATGTATATATTTATATAGAGGTAGATAATACTATATTATTAAATAAAGGATTATGATACTCATTATTCACGAAGATAAGGTTTGTGTCACGAGTTGCAGGCGAGTGATGAGAATCATCCGCGAGAATAATGACTATAATCCCGAATATAATGCTATACTTTTTCTACTCCTGTTCCTGTAAATTCTAAAACACGCATAAATATTTTAGAAAATGACAACATAAAAATACACAATGACAAATGAGTCTGCTGTCAGAGACCCGTAGGAAGGATGATCCACAAAACGGAAGATTTAAAATAAAAGGGAATAATTGATTTTTGGTAGTGACTAGCCGAGTAGAGTGAATTATGAGTCATATTTCACTGTCGTGCATTATAGCTACTGTAATTAAATGCAAAAATGAAATAATGGGAGTAGACGAAAATAATTGTTCTGAATCGTACACTTTCATATATAAAAATATATTTACCTAAAAACCATTTTTTGTGTCCGATTAATATTCTTTATGAATTTCTTTTTGTAACAAAAAAATAGGGCTACAGTAGCGAATTCCTCATCACTTTCTATTATAAAAAAGAAAATCTTGCAAATAATCTCAAAAATTTAAATAATCAAAACACGGTCCGTACGAAACTGACAAACTAGAAGTCATTTTTGATTAGCTATCAGACAAATTGTCTTGCTTCTGCGTTACTAAATAAGTTGCGTGTTCGCGTTACCTCTTACTTTACGTCTTTATAAACCCCACTTTACCTCTCCCTGGTAGAACTCGCTCGGTGCTTCCTTCTCCTGCTTCTCCTCCTCTTTCTCTTCTTCCTTCTCATCTTCATTCCTAGAGAACATGCTGATGTTCTCTTCCGTTGGAGACATCAAACTCTCCAGCGTCAGAACTGTATCTAGTTTTAATTCATTTGGTTTTTCCGTGCCGTCTTCTATGGCGATCTTTTGTACGGACAATATTTGCTCCTTTTCCAGTTTGTCCAATTCTTGACAGAGAATGTCGCTGCAGTCGTGGCTGGTGAAGCCATTTGCGGGAGATGGCGCTTTACTTTGAGTGACTGGCGTGACCGCAAAATGTGTTTCTATGGGGGATTGTAGCAGCTTTTCCGCTTCTTCTAACGCTTGGTGTAAGTTTTCTGTGGTCGTCTCCGGCGGTTCTTGTTTTTGAGGTTTGCCGGGAAAGCGGAAGTTTTCGTTGCATATTGCTGTACTTTGTGTAGAGTTTTGCTTTTTTTGTGATTTTGGTTTAGCTGTACCGGGTGTATGTTTATGTTGCTTGGCTAGACGGACTATAGGGTCTCTGTTTTCGCAGCCCAAGTCTCGGACGCCTATGTTTGCCATGGTTAAATACCCGCAAGAATGCTCCAAGTCTACCAATTCTTGTAAGTTACGTATAGCTGGGTGATTGTTCCAGTTTATTGACTCAGATTCTTCCACTATTTACACAAAATAAAATACAGTCAGTTTAAAATAATAATAATGTGTCTTATAAAAATATAAAACTTTAATTTGGTTACGTTATATCTTAAATATTTCCGCTCAGCATACTTTTTATATTACAAAAAATAATTGAACTTAATTTTTGGTATTTATAATTTCATAAATAATGAAGATAAAAATTTGAAATAATGTTTAAAGCAGTTTCTTTTAACATTTTCTGTTTTAATATAGGCCGTATAAAATATAGGGGATTGCAGGTAAGAGACTCTATCTGGTAGCCAGAATTGGAACCCTTCCTTGCTATATAAATTATCGTTAGTTTAGTCCTACAGTGGTAGTAATTGGTCTTATATACATTTTGCGTATTATTTGCCAGTTTTTTATAAAAAAATTCCACAGTGCAATTTTTTAAGAAAACAACATGCGGATATCAGTTTGTAACAGAATTCGGGGTTAGTAAATTGGTTAATATAGATGTAAAATTTGTATAAATAAATTAAAAATTAGCAAAACGTTAGCCCATAATGAGAGTGTGATCCTTTCATTTTATTGTAAATGATTTTTTTCCAGGTAGGATAAATAATTATTTATAATAACGAATTGATAATTTATCTTTATTATTAGTTTTACTGCCGTTCCTTCAACTAATTTGCCATCAATAAAACATAGTAACCTTGCATCTACTACTACAAAATATTAAGAAATAATCTAATGGGCGATATATAGTCATCCACTACTTTTTCTAATTTATTGCGGAAGACATTTCCTTATTATTTTTAAAGTTATTATTATACATTTTATTTTTCACTGTTCCAGGCATTTTTATAAGTTTGTCCCTTACAGAATGATTCATATGTCCCCCTACAACTGGATGCTCAGGAAATATTTCTGTATGTCAACATACTGATGCATAGACAATTAAAAAAAATCAAGAGTTGTTCACAAGCACTGTTGGAAGACTTAAAAGAAAATTACAGACTCCGAATTGTCTCGGACTGTTCTGTTGTAGGAACAAACCTATTATATTTGTTTTGTGTGCTTTAACATTTTAAAGAGACGGAACACATAAGAGTTTATAATTTTTGCATACGTAAATAGATTGAATGTTTGCTGTTCCCTACTAACGAAAGAGAATACATTTCGATGCGCTTTATTAATAAAAACGTTATTAAAATATGTACATCACTTATACAAAAACAAATTTTGTTACAAATATATTTGTCTCAATTACAAAAGTAATGCTAAGACAGATTTATGCTAAAATTTCATTTGTAACAACTGTTGATAAAAAAAAATAAAATTTGTAAAAAATGGCTATTATTTTGAAACATTTGAATGTTTTTCTTACCGAGATGTTTGCTGGGGGAAGCCTGGTACATAACTGGAAATGGAACTATGACAGTATCAGCCGATTGCAACACCCCGTATGCTTGAACTAACACTGAAGAGTATTGCAAGGCCGAGTTGATGTGTAGCACATTAGACACATTTAGAACTGTTGGTTCGTGGGACCAAGTCGTGACCAACAGTCGCGAGAAACCTAAAAACATTCTGGGAAGCTGTTTTAAAACCATCCCTACAAAAACAAACAGTTTTATAAACATTTTAGGGAGGTTTAAGCGTTGTACCTTTAACTAAAAGCAAAGATGGCGGACCATACCCCGTCATATGGTACAAAAATAGTTTAAACCAAATAGAATTAACTTCGGGAACAGCAGGGCCTAAATGCGGAGGTGAATAACTAGTTACTGGACGTACCTCCCGACTAAGTGGCGCCATGGACACTAATAGTCTAAGAAAACACCAGAAAATTACACAATGAACTTAGTTTTTCGGTTTCCAAGAGCTGTTTGATATGTGTGGTAAATAAATATCCTATTACAATGATTTATTACAAATTACAAACTAAACATGAAATCTTGACATATGTTAGCTCATATCAGTTGGCTCAATAATTTTGTACGTTCTTTTTGTCACAACTGAGCTGAAATGAACTAAAATAGAAGTAAAGAAAATTGTATCTCCTTGCCTATGCAGAGTTTTTAATTTCAGTTACACTAGTAACGAAAAATTATTTCTGTAATTAAAATTTTTTATGTTAAATTATAAATAAAGTTCGTATCGTTTTGATATTGGCGCCAAATGACGTATATATTGTCTTGTTAGTTGAAAAGCCGCTTTTCAACTAACAAGACAGTATATATGTACAACTTTCGGACAACTGTATTTACGTTCCAATAGAGAGAGTAGAGATCACTGGTTTACTCAAATGTTGACTTAGCACTTGATAAGCATGTTTCGTCATTTGTTACTCAGTTGCCATCTAGCGGCCAGATTATTGAATTGGCCTTGTCCTTTGCCACGTCATCAGAAGTGATTTCTAACCATAATATTTTTAAAAATGTTTTTACCGAAATCTTATTGCATAGAGTAAGTTTCAATTTTATTTATAAACATCATAAACTGCTTAATTTAGATTTCAAATCCGAGAATTGGTTAGTTTCTGGACTTCACCGGAATCGAATCTAACTGAAGAAGTTTCAAGAGAGAAAGGACTGTGTAAAGAAGATACAACAAGAATAAGTGAAAGAGAAGAGTAAGGTACAGAAAACCGAAAAGCAAATCTAGAGATTTATGTTGAAATTTTTCAAATATTGATGTTTAACATTTTTACCATTCATATCAAACAACCCTTGTAATTTAACTTACTTATATTTCTTGTTTAACAATCGTGTACAAGTATTGGAATCTAGCGAATGCAGGCTTTCTAATCTCACAAGATCTAGCCCAGCTGTCTGCAACTTCCTCAGAGCGAGAACTGTTGACCTGAGAATAACTGCATGATCAAAATACCTCCTCGCTTCGCCTTCTCCTTCAGCGTCTAACAGCGAAACCTTCTCCAGTTCCGATAAGAAACTGTCCAGACTCTCATCGCACAGTTTCCCCACTTCGAACATTGTCACTGCATGGTTTTTCAAACCCTTAAATGATGCAAGTGAGAAATGATTTGCAAACAGAAGTACAAACTTACAGGAGACAAGTTTCCCATCATGAGAAAAGCGGTGAGAGTTGAGTCAAATAAGAAAGCCACTCGCTGGCCACTTCTGGATAAGGTGCCGCTCGCCGGACTGTTTGTGTCTGAGCTGGGAGTGTCGCTTGGTGTGCTCACTTCATCCATAATTTGCATCGGGGATGTCAAGTCTAGTGTTAAAGGCGTTACACCTACAGGACTGCAATATTACCCATTTTACTTCCTTCTATTTTAATCGCAAAAAATCTGTTTTCAAATTTCTACGAAAATATCAATTTTGGCTATACTTGGTACGCCGAACAGATGCACAAGAAACTCCTCCCACTAACGAGGCTTTGCACGATTTTTAATTTTTAGTTTTAATCAATGGTATAATGAAAAATATTAGACCCGTATTTTTTATTTTTCCCCAAATTGACCTACAGACGTCACAATTTTTGCGACTTTTTTTTAGTATGATACTTTAAAACGTTGTTATATAAAATAAAATGTACATAAAATTTAAATAAAAAAAGTTTGCTGTTTGCATTTGTATCTCTGTTAACTATTTTTGTTACTTTTAAAAGCGTATCTATTTTGAAATTAATATTATTATCAAAATACTTCAAGTATTAACTTCCTTTCAAATATAAACATAATTGTTTCACATATCTTAATTTATAACGACAAAAGCTAACGTCTGCATACACTGTACTTCGTAATTTAGGCCCTGCCCATTAACTTAATTAGTGCATCTATTCGACGAGACGTCTGTCCATATGTTATGTATGTATCTCGCATAACTCAAAAATGATTAGCCGTAGAATGTTGAAATTTTGTATGTGGAACTGCTAAACATGTAGTTGTGCACCTCCCTTTTTTATTGTAACTTCGAAGTAAAAGGCCAATTTCATTTGAATAGTTTTAAAAATTAATCATGCCAGGAACTTAAATATTAAAATATATTTAGTACAATTTACTCTATACATGCACACATACATCCAGATGGACAGAGCGACAGAAATCAGAAAGGCTAATCAAAAAAATCACTAATTAATTTGACGTTGTTACCATGGCCACGTATTAAAAATATATTGTTGTCAAAAAATTAATCATTAATCAAAATTGATGAAGCTTTGTGTAAACCGGGCTAAAAGTATTGTAGACTAATTCGTAGCTTTCATTAAAATTTTAATTATATATGGCGGTTGATACAAAATGAACAAAAATATACAGGGTGAGTCTGGGAAGACGCCCCCCCCTTTAACTTTTTTATTATAAGTAATGGAAAAAAATGGCTCATATAAAAGTTTTATTATTTTACATATACTATTTGATGGCAGATGTAGATATTTTTTATAAAGTCAGGTTTACAAGATACGACTATCAACTTTTATTTTTCAAATGGTAACCTATAATTATTTTAATAAAATAGAAACCGCCATTTTTTTCTCTTTTCAACGATGTATTCATTTTTATTAATGTATTTGAAAAATTTCGAGAAAAATGAGAATTTAGAAATATTAGAAATCATTTTTAAACAAATATTATAGGTGGCCATGTTTCTCCAAACCGGGTAAAAATCCTTCTCAGTGTTCTTAAACTCGGTTTCCAACGTCTGCAACGTATGATGCAAGTCGATTAACCAATTATTAGAATCGTATCAATTAATTCGTTCATCGTGAACTTTTCAAAATGTTTTTTTTTTTGTTTACAAAATAAGTTAAATTAAGTAACAAACAAATGTATACATTTTTGACATTAATTTAATTGTTTTTCATTGTTACGTTTTGTTTATTTTGTGTAAAAATGATTTCTAATATTTTTAAATTATCTCATTTTTCTCGAAAATTTTCAAATACATTTATAAAAATAAATACATCATTGAAAAGAGAAAAAAATGGCGGTTTCTATTTTATTAAAATAATTATAGGTTACCATTTGAAAAATAAAAGTTGATAGTCGTATCTTGTAAACCTGACTTTATAAAAAATATTTACATCTGCCATCAAATAGTATATGTAAAATAATAAAACTTTTATATAAGCCATTTTTTTCTATTACTTATAATAAAAATGTTAAAGGGGGGGGCGTCTTCCCAGACTCACCCTGTATATTCTATTACAAAAATATATGGCAATTGACGTCACTCAAGTTTATTTTAAGAATGAGTAATTATTTGTTATTATGAACCGGTAACTTAAAACTAGCTGATAACATTTGAGATAAGCATGCCAGTATTTATTTAAGCATTAAAATATTTCGCACACTAATTTGTCTTACCGGGCAACTGTGTTCGGCAGATTGACCCACGAGGGATGCTTCTTCGAGCGAGAAACTTCATTCTCAGCGTCGAGTTTTCTGGCGAATCCCAGCCGACAGTAAAGTGAAACCGCTTGCTTCACCTGCTCGGTCTCCACTTGCAAAACACTGGCCAACTCGCCCACCGTGATATGTTCATCGATAGAAACAAATATCTTATATAATAAAGTCTCGAAATAGTCGCCCAGAACTCGGTTCATCACGAACCCTTGCAGAGGGGGAACTTGGACGCGGTCTACCGCCGTTATTGGAACGTCCAGATAAATTAAACCTTTCCTGGAATGTTTATGATCCTTGTAATTCATTCTAGACTTTCGCAAAGTAAATAAAAAAAAATCTATGTATAATGGGGAAGTTTAGCTTGATTAAATTAAAATATAATTGAGAATTATTATGTTCTCATTTATATTTATACTTAATTATTTGTCATGGAACTTTTGTGACGTCACAAGTGAGTTATACGCATACTTAGAAAGGAACGTAGGTCGTAGGTTGAGACAAAATTTTTGAAAAATCTAGACATCTTTGATTGAAATATAATATAGATTATCACTTTTGAAGACAATCATAATAAGCGCTAAACTTCCCCATTAATTTTACAAATATATATGTACTTAAGATAAGCAATAATATAAAATTCTGAAATATTTTAATATTTTTGCTAAGTATAAAAATTTGTCACTCGGTGTCATTGTATAATAAAAAAGTGTTTCAAAGTATTTTAATAATATTGTTCGGTACAAATAATAGACGCTTGAAGGATATTTCATCCATATAGTAAAAATAGCAGTGTAAAAAAATAAAAAGAAACAAAAACTTTCACTTCGCCAAATTAATAAATTTCGCACTATAAATTCCTATTATTTATAGCAAACATTAAATATAGCTAAAAAATTGAATTGTTAAAACTATGTTTGAATATATTTTGAAACAAAAGATTTATGATTTAATTTTCAAAGAACTCTTGATTAAAATGAATAAAACTAATAATTTTCTAATTTCATAGTTTATTTCAATTTTAATGTATGTGTGTATTATTGGAAAGAGAAAAAAATCTATTTTATAGTTTTAAAGACAACTTTAAGCCCCATATGAAAATTGAAAGTTAGCTAGTTAGAATTTCTCGAAAAGTGTACTTTATAAAAATTTTGAGGACCGCTGTCAGTTTCTCGTAAAAAATGTGCAAATTAATAACTTGCATGAATTGAAACAAGTTTTCAGAAAGCAATTAGCCTCGAAAACGGACACCCTGTATAAATTTAGTGCCTGTTATTTTTATCGAACATTTTAAAATTTGTTATTGACATAAAAACCGAATTAATTACTATAACAAATATTTTAATATATAGTTATGTAATTATTTACCTAGCTTATCTAATTTTAACATAGCAATATTTTTTTATACTTAGCAAAGTAATTTATAAAAGATTATAATACTATGTGAATAAATTGTTGCGTATTTATATGTTTTATTTAAATAAATTTAGGTGTAACAGTACCTGTATAAACTTTGAACAATATAAAAATCTAATTCGCCTGCAGTTTGCGAGCCAAAATCAATGAGCAAGTCGATTAGTTTTTGTTCTTCCATTGTTACCAACTGTAACAATGTAAACAAATGAAACAAAAGAATAAACATGATTGTTTACAATACCTTGATGTCATCTTCGAGAACTAACCCTACTTCTACGCGCCACCAGGGTTCGATGTGAATGTCACAAGGAACAGCTGGTAATAAACCGCGAACATTTTTCTTACCGAATAATCTTCCCCGACTAGATCGCGAACGATTCATCAACTCAATATATTCATTTCTTCCTATTCCTAGCAATCTTAAACCTAAAATTGGATTAGTGTGTGAATGATTTGTTTATTTACACTTACAATCTGCTGCTGTAAAATTCGGAAGATAGTCGTAACTTTTTTCTGCTTGCATTAGTTTCTCAACAATTGATACGTAATAACTGAAGGGAGTAATTCTTAAACCTTTACAAATCATGTCTGCTAAGTGATATGGAAACAACATGAGTCTGTCTTTACTGTAAGCCACAATTCGTTCATAATATCGCTTCTCAGCTCTGAGAATATGTCTGACTAAATTCCCGCGGTATCTCAGCTGATTTTTGATGCTGAATGTGACTACAAGTCTCTCATACTCTTTTTGAGAGTTGCCTAGAAGCTATAAAGAAATACGTAATATGAAACAAAGATAAGGAAATGGAACGCTAACCTGTTTAATGTGTGTAGGCAACTGAACCCAAGCTACATTTTTACGAATGCAGTCTTCTATTTCCGCGTTCATTTTATAGGACAATCACAAACTATTTAATAACATATTTTGGCTGAATTGACAGTTCACATGACGGGTAATGAACCCAAACTTTATCGCAGGTGATCGCAATTCTACCAACCTTAATTCGGTCAAGGACGCCACACCAAAAAACTTGCTTTCAGTAGCTTTTCCGCGGTTATTTTATCCATTTCAAACTACTTTACACAATTTTATTAATAATAAATACATATTATACTTAACTATAAGATTTTCACTGCTATTGGTAGTACTTTGTGACGTATTAACGCCTTAAAAAAATGCATGTTATAATTAAATTATTTTTATTTGTTATATATTATTATAAACACAGTTTTTATTATATAGTTTTAAATGTCAAAATACAGATTTCCAACGAAACGCGAAACATAAGATTTCAAAAAATTGCTGATAATTTCTCTCACCAGGATAGATTTAAAGCAAAAGTACGAGAGTACAAAGTTACTCAAAATAAATACTGCATCAGATAAGACCATAATAGTTTTAACAGCACGTCTGTAGTACGAGATTTATTAAATATAAAATTAACTCTCGTTAAAAATCAGTCAGCCATGGAAACAAAAGAAAATATGTGACAATTCAGTAAAGTAACATTGTTTATAAATCTTATTGTAATTAATTTTTTTGACATTAAAATTAAAATCTGTTAGTTACGAAATTTTAATATTCTTTTAAATTAGCTTTGTTTATTTGGTTTTCATATTTATAATAATTCCAAGTTGTATTAAAAACATTAAAATATTTGAGGTTATCAATTTGACATTTTTTTCAAAAAAATTACCAAAAACAGTTTAACAATATCCGATATTATTAAATTGTTTTCAAAGTAACAATAGAGCAATTGTTAGCGCGATGTGGAATTTAATTTTAAACTTTGTTCTGTTGTAGTTTTGTTCTAATTTTAGGAGCAATTTTTTGAAATCCCATGTTAAAGTCCTATGTTCCGCGTTTCGTTGCACACACTGTACATTAAACATTTTATATAAAATTAAAAATATTATATTTATTCATGATACAATATGCAAATAATTTATTTCGTGTATTGCGTACAAGCTAGCAATAATTGCCGGTATAATACATATTTAAAAGTTCGTCTACTGTCGGTCGGCTTCTCATGTCGTACACTAGACACTTTTTAATCATATCAATTAAATATAAAGGCACTCCACATATCTGTTGATACTCAATTTTATGATTTCTATCGGTAATGACTGCGAATTTAGCCCACATATTTCCCACCGAGTGAAACGGGGTTTTCTTGTACACCATTTGATACAAAATACAACCTAACGACCAAACATCTGACTTGTAACTAATCTAAAAATAAATACAATCAAATCAACAACTTGTGTTTGGTTGCTATGGCGACACTCACCCTTAGTTGTGGTTTTTCATCCGTTGGACACTCCCTGGAATCCAGGAGAGCTTCTGGGCTGATGTAATTAAAAGTTCCGACTGTTACGTTTTTAATAACCGAAGTCATTTCTGCTGTTAACCGACTGGCTATTCCAAAATCTATTAATTTTAAACGACCACCGACTATTAAAAAGTTACTAGGCTTCAAATCTGAGTGGATAATTCCTAAAGAAATACTTGTAAGTACAGAACTGGAACATTTAAAAAAAAGAAATACCTTTCTTGTGAATTTCCCGCACACATTTTAACATTTCTATCCAATAACAAACTATAACGTGTGTCTGGATTTGTGGTTCGTTGATGATGTTGCGAAGAAAAATTGAAAAATCGACATCACCCTTTTCCATCACAACAAATAAATTTTGGTTTACTTTTTCGCTAAAAATGTAACTCATATTAATAAGGTTCAGTTTAAAAATTTAGGGAATATTATTTGATTTTAGAGACAAAATATATAGGTAAGCATATTTTTCAGTATTTCAGCATTTAATTTGCTCTAATTTATTCTCCGATTTCACTTAATCAAGAATTAGAGCAAACAATTGAGAACGCTCCAATTTTGGGTCCATTGGGTCGAGAGAGCATTCTCAAGAGATTGTTTTAATTCCTGGCCCAGTTAAACTAGAACGCATTCTGGAACAGATTTGACTGCTTGATTTTTAATAATTATACCTTCAAAATTTTATACCATGATTTTTAAAACTGGATCAGTTCTTTAACGGCCACTTTGCCAATATTTATTTAATATACACTCTATTTTATAACATATTATTTACTTTTTATATTCATTATCGTAAGGTTAAAGAAGAACACGAATTTGAATAAAATCTTTTACATTTTGAGTTAAAAATAAGTTTAATATAAAAAATCATTGTTTGTTTAACTGATGGGTTAATAAAAAATTAGAAATTCACATTTCCAATTAAAAATTACTCTCTTTTTACATCTCCAAGTTATTTCCTATCACAGTTGAAAATGAAAAGTTACAATTTTAAATTTTCACTCTAAAATTTTTGATATACATCCGAAATAATCAAAAAAATAACATTTTTTGGTTCCAAAATTTTGAATTTTGGAAATAGTCCAAATTGATAGTCGCCGTTGTGCAGATTTCAAATTTACAAACAGAATTTAATTATCTTTTTTCGTTCCTGAGATTTTTGCTCTCAAAGTTGCACCTCAAAAATGTGTGTTCTTTGGTACATCTCAAAAATGGATAGAGATACAATCTCAACAATTATACCAGTCGATTCTACGGGCAAAATTATATAAAGAAATGTTCTGTCCACATATACGTTCTTTGGAACGATTTGGTGAAAAATGAGAAAAACGAAAAAACCGGAATTTCAGTTTTTCGCCAGGAAACTTTTTTCTCCAAATTTTTTTATATTCTAGGCTTAAGTAAATATCGATGCGCTGATTCCAAATTTTCAAACCAAATTCATTTATCTCTTTCCATTCTCGAGATATTTACGTTCAAAGTTAGGCCTGAAAAAAGAGGTTTTTCAGGAATATCCTTTTCAGGGGTCGAGATACGACTTCGGCGAGCTCACCAATCGATTCTACGGGCAGAATTACATAAGTGTACCAATTTTCAGATTTTTATCCCAACGGATACAAATTTTAGAAAGAAAAAACTGAAAATGGCCAAAATTGAAAAAAATCGTAAGGGGTTCATCAGGCAGTTTTTTCGATTTTCGCCGATTTTCGTTTTTTCGCTGTAAAAATTGTATCAGTTGGAATAAAAATCTGAAAATTGGTACACTCATATAATTTTGCCCGTAGAATCGATTGGTGAGGTCGTCGAAGTCGTATCTCGACCCCTGAAAGGGTTATGCCTGAAAAACCTATTTTTTCAGGCCTAACTTTGAACGTAAATATCTCGAGAACGGTAGGAGATAATTGAATTCGGTTTGAAAATTTGGAATCAGCGTATTCATATTTACTTAAGTCTAGAATATAAAAAATTTTGGAGAAAAAAAGTTTTCTGGCGAAAAACTGAAATTCCGGTTTTTTCGTTATTCTCATTTTTCACAAAATCGTTCCAAAGAGCGTATATGCGGACAAAACATTTCTTTATGTAACTATGCCCGTAGAATCGATTGGTAGAATCGTTGAGATTATATTTCTAACCATTTTTGAGATATACCAAAAAAACACACTTTTTTGAGGTGCAACTTTGACAGAAAATATCTCAGGAACGAAAAGAGATAATTAAATTCTGTTTGAAAATTTGAAATCACCGCATCGACGACTATCAATATGGTCTATTTTGAAAAACCAAAATTTTTAACCCAAAAATTGTTATTTTTTTATTATTTCGGCTATATATGAAATATTTTTGAGTGAAAAACTAAAAATTGTAACTTTTAATGTTCAACTCTAATTGGAAATAACTTGGAGATGTAAAAATATAGTAATTCTTAATTGGAAATGTAAATTTTTAATTTTTTATTGACCCATCAAAAAGTAAAAGATTTTGTACAACTTTGTGTTCTTTAACCTTACGGTAATAAATAAACATTGGAAATAATTTGGATATCCAAAAGTAAAGTCGTTGAGACATCTCTCTCCCATTTTTGGGTGTAATTGTGGCGTACAAAAGACAAGAAGAAATTTATACTTACTAATCGTACATTCGGATAACTCTGTCGTTTCCTTGAAGTTCATTCAGCATTTTGACTTCATTTATGTAACTCTCCACTGTAGTCGCATCTACATTTAAATTAACGACTTTTATAGCTCGATCTTGGAGCGTATCTTGCTCCAAACATCTATACACTTGTCCGCTGCCTCCTTCCCCAATTTTATTTATCACTATATAATCCTTCCCTCTAACTTTTAATTGTTGGAAGGTGGATTCTTGTAGAGGTTTTGCTGGAATAGTCGCCACTACATTTTTCGGTTTGGGTTTTTCCTCATTGGATAGTCTTGGTTTTTCATTTGTTTTGATCGCCACTTGTTTCTCCTCATTGGATAGTCTTGGTTTTTCATTTGTTTTGATAGCCACTTGTTTACCTTCATTGGATAGTCTTGGTTTTTCGTTTGTTTTGATCGGTACTTGTTTCTCCTCTTTTGTTTTTTCGGTGAGTTTTAAGTCGCCTGTGCTCGATTGTTTTACTAGTTGTTTTACCACAGGTTGCTTGATTTCTGGCTGCTTGACTTCAACTGTTTCTTTTGTTTCGACGTTCATGTTTTTTTCGCGTAAGATAATATCAGTTTTTTTGATGTTTATTTTGTCGTCTTTTAATGCTGGAAGAATTGGACGAGGAGTGTTGAAATTTTTGCGAATAGCCGCGTCCAAAATCGAACCATGTCGAGGGGTGTCCACATTTTTTATTTGGACAGGCATTTTAGTTTTAGGAGTTCCTAATTCTAGTTGCTTACCTTTCTTAGGTATGTTTATTGCACTTTCTATTGGTTTTTGAGATGTTAAATAATTATTGAACGGAGTTTTAAACGTATTTACTGGAGTTTGTAATAATCTGTCTCCACTATTTCTATCGAGAGATGACGGTCGGTTTCTTGTGTTTTGAAACGACTTACACTCGTTTTTGATTTGATCTTTTGTTGATAATTTATTAAACATATTTGTCATTGGAGTTGAAGGCACTGGTTTTGAAATAATTTTAAACGGTTTTCTATTTGGAGGACTATCAAGCCATGAAACACCAGCGACTAAATCTTTTCCAGAATCATCTTCCACAATTGTTTTATCGAGTATATTTGAGTCATCATCACTACTGCTTTCATCTAGATTTAGTTTATTCCCTCTGTGTTCCATATATGAAGTTTTAGGTTTTGGTGATTTTTCTGGAGATTCTTCCTCATTTTCTAATTCGAGTAACTGTTTCAGTAACACATCAGAGCGTACAGGTTGAAATCGAAACACTTTCGACCCCATTTCCAATCTTCAACAAAAGATTTGTTACCTAAATTCAAGGGTTTATGAGATTAAACTTACGGTTTAGCTGTCTGCATTCTTGTGTTTGGAAATGATACAGAATCTGGATAAGAAATTTTAGCTGGTTCTTCACGACTCATATTTAAAATATAACTAAGCTTCGTATAACGTCTGTACACTAAAGTTTTAAAGTTACGTACACATCTTACACAGCACTTTACGATAAAATAAATATTAAATTAATACATGCACATATATATAAATTATATTTACACATATATTTACATTTAAAATACTTTATTATAATTAAAAATTGACGTTTTTACACACAACACCGGTTTGACAAATATTCAAATCAAAACAACACATTCGTTAAAAACAGTGCTACCAACCACGCTGTCAAACTAAAAACTCTTCTTTTACACACAAAAAAATAAATATATTATTTATATAACTTTAAATATATAAAACAAAGGCTACGTATTAATAGTAAAACATACATAAAAAATAAATATTTACATAAAATATATTCATGTAATTTTTCACATTGTGGGTTTGTCCGAACCCGCGATTCAAACCATTAACGCACGCAATATAAATTCAAAAGCGATTTTTCCATCGTCCATTTCTTTTTTTATTCTCTATTTATTTACAGTATATTATTTATTAAGAACGATAAAAACCGTTTTTAGTGATTTGCGAAACTGCTACTTTTGAATCACAGTATAATTTGTGATTGCTACTTTCTAGAAGCTGTGATTTTAAAGCACAGTGCCTTTACTTGGTACAAGGAAGTAAAAAGTATCCATAATAAGAAGTACGACATGTGTAGATTAAGAAACAGACAGTTTTTTTGTAAATCGCCTATTTAAGGGTAGTTTAGGTACATGAAACTAACATTTTTGGTACCACTGCACAACTAATAATGCATTTACATTCTTCTGTAAATAAAAAATCATTTATGCAACAAGTGTGTAAAGTAATTAAATTCAAAAGTAAATTATATAGATAAATTTGTTTTATGTTCCCTGGTTACGTTTCGCGCACTAGTACGGAAAAAGAAACTCTTCACAAACTCAAAAGTATGTACTTTATGCCCGGTGGTAGGAAAATATAATGTTCATTAAAAATACTATTTAATTTAATTATTAAGATTAATATCTTACACAACCAATTTTGAATGTATTTTTTGATAACTATATCGTAGAATAAATAAATAGAATTGTCTTTTTCCAAATAAAAAAAAATAAAAATCTTTTTGTTGCATAATCTACGCGTATCAAACTACTTACCCTTAAAATGACATTAACTTCACCTGTACATGAATAAGAAATTACTTACCTTTTTAATACATTAAATAATAGTTTTTTTTATAAATAACACTTACATGAAATATATTCGTTTCTTCAAATTATTCTTCCCCTGTTTTTGTCTTATTTAATGTAAGGAAAAATAAAAACATGTTTATATAAATGATTGTTTATTATTTGAAAAATATGTTATCACGTAATACACCAAAAGTTGGACTACAAATGATTGTAAATAATAAATAGGCAATTAAAATAATCACAATTTGACCACCTAAAGTGTGGAATGCAGTTTCGCATATGCATTAGATAAATACACAATAAAATGCATTCAGTTGCCACCTAGACCTGGTATACTTATTCAGTCTTAACTCAAATTCGAAACATGGGGGAACTAAACACTCGTCAGTCTTAAAAAGAACAGTATTGTCATCTGGAATAGTTTAGGTTTAGACTGGCCAGGTGGCAGCACTCAACCAGTACTGATGATGCGTGTCTTCTACCCTCACATTATCATACATTTGTCATCACATTTACAACTAATTTTAATACTTAGTAGGTATTTCAATTGCTTCCAATAGTTTTATTATCATGAGTGCTTAACATTTTTAATTTGTACACTCAATATGAGTAGATATCAAAAGTAATATCTTTTCAAGCAAAACAAAATAGCTGCGCATTGAGCTTTTACACCGAATACTGATTATGCAACAATTTTTCTTTGAGCAAGTATTTTGAAACTTCTGATTGTAATATTTGAGAATGGGATTTTCCCGGTACACAACTATTTTTGTAAAAATGCCAATAGTAACCAATATCTATTGTTCACATTAGTATAATAATATTTAATATTTATTTAGAAGTACTGAACATTTCAGTACACAAAAATTGGGAAATCTCCATTAGATAAGTAAAATAATGCAATGAGAAAGTTAATGATTGCATTTTGAAATGACGCCCTCACTGTTGGAGTATTCTACCGCAATAAGACACAGTAAGGTTCCAATATTCTGACTTAATACTTAACCGTAACCGAATTCAAAGTACAATTACGTAGGAAATGCAATAGCAGGCCATAAAACCAGTATCCCGTACAAAATTTATTCGTTATACAGTACTGGTATTAAACTAAACAATACCGGTTTTTCGGTACATTTTTTATTGAAAATTTCGATTTAACTTGTTTTTAAAATAGCACAGACTCAGATTCTGAATCTGAAGATATACTATTATCTTCCTCTTTAGAAGTCAATAAAGCTGATTCTTAAAAAAATAAATTACAAAACGCAATTAATAAAACGATAACAAATGTTCACAAAACTTTTAAAAAAAGTAAGGATTAGTCAGACAAATTAGGAAGAAAATCTTATTTTTGAAGTACAAGGCACCATTGTGGTGCATTTACAATTAATCTAAAATTATTTACTAAAAATAGCTTCAAGTGTAGTCAGAACGAGCACAAAAATTAGATCCAAATTAAGTGAAACGAAACACACTATCATATTTGTTTTCTGAACACCCAAAAATAAACCTAAAATAATGATTCAAAATTCTAGATTTTTTTTATTTTCTGTTATTTAAAAAACAAATTTTAGTTTTGTAAAGATATACATTGATATTTTGTTTTTAAAAAATTAAATAACGTTTTTGTATGAATTTCTCCATTGATTGAAAAATATATAGATATACTGTTGTGGAATTATATTTGACAGAGCCATCTAGTTCGTAGTTCCATGAACTACTTTGCAGAGATAATGGGTCCTAAACATTTTTTTCTGAAAGAACAGAGTGAAATAAGCATAGTGAAAATGCAACTGAAAAATATGCCGTGGTAAGCGAGATATCAACTTTTAAAGTGAAAATTTTGACTTCTGTTATTTTCTGTCTTCACCAGTGATGAACAAACTGTTAGTTATACAGAATATTGCTTATTTTCATATTCGTATAGCTAAACTACGTTTATACGGGGTGAAATTGAAAGTTGGGCATGGTTTTTCTCAGAAGTTGTTACAGACACAAAAATATATTATATAACAAAGTCGTCGGAGACCAAAGGGATATTTGATTATAGAATATTTTTTAAACCAGTGGTTCTCAAGTTACAGAACAAAGTTATTTTTTTAATGGGATTATACATATTTTTTATGCCTATTCGATAATGTATTTCTTTCTAAATTCAACCATGTAATAGTTTCATATCCTTACATAATAAAAATATTGGAAAAATACGATAGAAATTCAAATAAATTTTTATTTATTTACCAAGTCATCGGTATATTTTATAACAGAACTAATTTGTATTATTAATTATTTAACTTTTGCTCGTTTCTTAATATTTGACTAAAAAATAAAATCAGAATCAGAATCTTTTCCTATCTATATATTTTTCAATCAACGCTTTCATTTTAATCATATTATTTTTTTTATTTTATACCATATATTCTACTGTAAATATATTTCAATTTTAAATATTGAAAGAAGTTTTCAGAACTCATAATTAATCAAAAGACAATATTTGGGTTTAAAATTTTAACAGAAGTTTAAACCCAAATATTGCCTTTTGATATATTTTAATTTGATTCCATCTTATATTTTTAACAACACCGGTAACACTTGTTTAAACTAAAAATACCGAAAAACCGATACTAAATCCCTCACATGGTATTGCATTCTGTACACTTACATAGACGATGTAGAAGATATGTCGGTGTGGGTGGGTGGTTACGTGGTGAAGGCGCACTGCTGCAGCGAGACGGCGACGATGCAGGCGCCGGCGCGGCCCGTGATGAGCGACGCCACGGAGCTCCACTCGTTGGCGTTGGGGTCGTACTGCTCCACGGTGCGCAGGTACGCGCAGCCGTCGTAGCCGCCCACCGCCATCAGACGGTCGCCCAGCGAGCACACGCCCACCGCGTCGCGCTTGCTGGACAGGGACGCTACTATTGTCCATGTGTCTGTGCCTAGTACAACAAGTTAAACGAATTGCATCTTTCTTATTGGAAAATTTGAGAAAATATGTTTTGATATGTTAATCATAAATTTTTAGTAGCCTAATATTTAAATAATAATGGGTTTTAAGAATTTAAATTTATTACTACAAAATATGAGAATGTTTAAATATTTTAAAATCGTTTAAGAGGCGTATACATAAAAATTGATAAAATTCATGTCTGTAATTATTTTACTGGACAAGTACATCTTATTTATTGAGACTGATACGCATGGTAATGTGATACAGTATCGATGAAATTTCATTTTTACATGCAAAATCAATAAATGATTATGGATATCAAAATTGTTTTGGTACTTTATGTTTTATTATTATCAACTTCAAAATAGAACTATTTAGACAAAAAATGGTTAGAAAATTGAAAAATAAAACTATGACGAATTGTTCCAGTTACATAACAAATTACTAATAGAAGATCCACACGTATTTCGAAATTACTTAAGAATGGATGAAATATTAGTTTTTTTTTTATAAGAAAGAAGTTTCGAGAATACAGAAATAATTTAACCTTGTTTCTTGATTCACTTCTCACTGGCCATTGTCCTTTCAAAATACAATTTGTACAAAACTGATACTGAAAATAACACTTGTCAACTCCCTAAAGAGGACAAAGAATCGTCGAAACACATTCTGTGTGAATGCCCAGCCGTAACAACACAAAGACTCAATCAATTAGGTAAGAATACGGCAGATAAAATCAAGACTTGACTCCTGGAGCTATAATTGGCTTCACCAGAAAACTAGAACTGCTTCCGGAAAATTAAGTAAGGACTATGTCACAAGAGATCTTCTAAGTCGCGGTGACAAAAGCAATAAAACGCTTCAACCCTCGTTCACATACAATACAATAAAAAAACAATATCCAATACACTGAAATAAATATAAATTTTGATAACGAAGTTATTTTTTTTTGTTATTGTTTTCTTTTGTTGAAGAAGTAAGTTACATTCCATGTATATAGCATGCGGCATTCTATTAGCATTCTAATAAAGTTCTTATTTTTCTGGTGGATTTATTTGTCGTATAGTTGATTAAAATTCATCTACTCTTACAAAAAAAATTTATATTTAAGCTTCCGACATTAATGGCGCGAGTTTTAAAATCGGTTAGTCAGAAGTGCCAATTTTTTGTAAATATCTCATAACATTATATTTGTTGACATTACCTTTCCATTGTTTCTTACCTGGGTCGTATCGCTCAACGCAATCAAACCTCGAAGCCGCTGGATTATTCGCTGGAGCATCCTGTCCTCCTAGAGCGTAGAGGAATCCATTAGCGACGCCTACACCCACACCTCCTCTACGTCGGGACATGGGGGCGCAGGGCATCCACTTGTTGGTGTGGGGGTCGTAGCACTCCACGGTCCGGAGGCACGAGGCGCCGTCTCGGCCCCCCACGGCGTACAGACGGCCGTTCAGGACGGCCACGCCCGCGGTGCAGCGCTGCGACTGCATTGGGGCCACCAGAGACCATGTGCGCGTTAATGGGTCCCATCTACCAACACATAAATATATACCTTAACTATATACAGTGTATAACAAGTAACAATGGGTCTTTCGGTTCCCGTATAAACTTAATGGCCGGTTTTATTGTTAGCTGCTCTTTTTGTAATTATACTGGAACCGAAAGGCCTATTGTTACTTGTTATATATTAGTTGGTTCCATTATAAATTCGCTTTTAAATAAATACTTCGTAGGAAGTTAGTTAAATTCAATAATCTTCAACACTTTAATAAATATATCACTCATTGTGATTCTCAAATTTAGAGTAGACATTTATATATCTATTTTTAATTTAATATAGTTTTCAAGAAAAATATGCAGCAATGTTCCATATGAATGCAATTAACAAGTTTTTGTTACTAAATTTAGATTGACCTTCATGTTTTAAATTAAAACAAAGAGGATTAACAAAGGTATACAAATATAGATATTCTTTATTCATTGCGGTTATTGTGTATTATATTCATAATAAACCGAGTGCAAGGCTGCCCTTTAAGGCTATCACACACTGTTCAGCACCGATCGGCAACTACCAGATCGGCAGACATAAGTTTCCATAGTTTCTTATGGAGGTGTGCACATTAATAGATACAAAGAACAATTTTCCGGTCTGTGCACATCCCATCACGCCTCAGTCCACAAGAAACGACCGGATCGGCAGTTTATCTTTACTCGAGCTAGCCAAAAACATACGAAAATCATTTGTTTAGATAGGTAATGTCTATTTTCATTTGTTCTGAGTTCTAAATACTTACGTTATATTTTTTAACCATGACCACAGATAATTTACATAAGTTTTGTAAGTTATCTGTGCCCTGACTGGTTAGGAAGAGAAACTCATTGGTTTAGTTAATTCTAATTATTCAAATCATAAAGTGAAAGAAAACTCTTTCCTTCTTTTTTCCATTTTTTTTCTCTTCTATTTTCCCTTAATTTATTTCAGCTTCTTTGCAAGCTAGGGTTATAATTACTGATTCTTCACCTAAAAAATGAATGTATGTGTTTTTTTTTCGCTGTTTATCAAACGTCCGATAGCGATATATTCTGCCGATTTGGTCGCTGCCGGTCGGTGCCGAAGAGTGTGCGATAGCATTTAGATTGTTTTTTTGGACAATGGGGAAGTTTAGCGATTTTTAAAATTTTATTATGCCTAGACAACGTATCGTCTACCTGAACTAGTGCGCGTTGTATTCCATGACAACAGGGAGTTTTGCCTCAAACTACGACCTACGTTCAAAAAGTTAGGTCTCACTATCCCTTCTAGTACTTCTAGGCAAGCGTATAACTCACTTGTGACGTCACAAATGTTCCATAATAAATTATTAATTATAAATAAATGGGAACATAATTTTAACTTTCAATTACATTTTATGTTAAAATTATTCATATACTTACGATTAAAAAGTATTTCATATGTAATTTCAATCACCTCGTTTCAATGAAATATAATGATTATCTACACATATAGCAAAAATATTGGGAAGTCAGCATTTTTCACACAAAAAAAAATTCTTACCTTTCTACGGTGTTGAGATAACTCCAACCATCATGTCCACCAACTGCGTAGAGCGGCCCAGACAAAACAGCAACTCCTAGCCCATGTCTATGAGTATTCATCGGTGGCAGCAAACTCCAAGTCCCTGTCGTCAAATCCAAACACTCCACCGTGTTCAGCGTCTTCAGCCCGTCTCTTCCTCCCACTACCAACAACCTAAACACCCAATCAGTACCTATCCACCTAGAGAACAACACCTTACTTGTCTCCCATCATGGCGACACCGAACTGCAGTCTTCTCCCGCTCATGTTGGCGTGCAGCATCCACTTATCACTCCTGGGGCAGTAGTACTCGATGGTGGTGGCGCCCTTGTTGGCGTCGATGCCGCCCACGACCAGCAGGCGGCCTAGGGTTGACTTCCTGGGGCGCGTTCTGGAGGACACGAGCTGGGGACGGCGCTCAGGGAGCAGATGCCATTTCATGGCTTCCATTAACAGCTCTTGGCATTTGCGGTCGTCTCCGCAGACTGGCTCCACGAAATCCGCGATGAACTGACAAAAAATATTTGTATATGTTATTTATATCAATGTTTTATAATTAATACAATAGAAATCAAAACTAACATGATAAATATGATTTTAAGCGACTTTTTCTTTTATAATTTTTAAACAAGTAATATATTTTTGAATCGTTGAAACTCATAAAAATAATATCTTTTAACCCCATTCAGGGGGCATACTGTATATTACTAAAAGCAAAAGCTACTGTTTTTGTTTTCAATAATATATCCTAGAAATTTTCTACTATGGGGTACAAAGTACACTATTTTTATTTTATTTTTTTATATGAAACTTTATCTAATTAGAAAACGATGCGTAGTTTCAAAAAGTCTTAATTCTTATTTGTTAAGACGTAATATTTTTTTAAGTGTTTTATGACGTAGATAATAAGGTAATTCGGTTCTCAAACAGTGGGGTTCGCTAAAAATTTAATTTACATAAACTGATCTATTTCAACTGTTATAAAAACATAAAAAAATTTTTTAAATAATTATTGTGTTCTTAACTTGGAAATATGTATAAGTAAGTATTTTAATAAAATACTAATCATTTGATTACGAATATTAAAGTCCGAGTTTTGACAGCCACTGGCATGATTTTGCTGCCTATGTCATTCAACATATCTTTCATTTCCATATCGTGAATTTAACATTATTAAAAAAAAAATAAACTATGAAAATTCGTATCATACAGAATTAAGATCTGGATTGACTAGAAGTTATTAATTTCCTAATTTGCTGAAGAAGAATCATGCAGTATACATATTTTTTGTAGAAATTATTACTGTAATCAATGTTCGATTTTAAGATACAAACTTTCACAATAATTTTAATCCAAGTCTAATTTCCTGATTTTATCGATTTTTTTATTAGCAATTTTATTAATGAATATACTGAAAAGCAGAAGACCCAAGTGTGACCCTTGCGGTACCCCAAATGAGATTAATTGGAAAATAATTAAATGTAAATATTCTTACCGCTGGTTCCAACAAAGGAAGTTTGACCAACGCAAGCAACTTCGCGATATGTTTCACCCTAGTTTCCTCAAACCGAATCCAGCTCATAAGCGCCAAGAATATGTGCTCTTCGGATGGAACATTCAAATCATCGCTCTCTAACAGATTAGCTAACTGGTCAGCGGTTAACTGCAAGAACTCTTGGTTCTTGATGACCTGCATGAAGTGCTGGCTGGTGTAGGCCCGCGCCTGGTTTAACAGACTCACGCATCCTTGCTGGTCCGCGAATACAGCGATTCCCAGACAGTTGGAGGGGTGGAGTTGGTGAGCGAGGAAACTGCAACAGGCGGAAGTGACAGCCGAGAGCTGCATGAGGCACGCCGTCGCCAGGAGGGTCTCCACGTTGTCTTCTCGCAGCTCTTCAAAGTATAAATTAGAAATAAGTTAGATCGTCGACTGAATAGTAGATTGATGTTGAGGAACACAAAAAACTGACACACTAAGTTGTAACACCCGAAAACGGCAAACAAACAATTTTTCTATTTGGAGCCCCAGCTCATAGTTAATTGGTGTGTTTTTATTTTTTGAAAAATCGTCATTACTCCCTTATTTTAAGGAATATATTCTCTAAAAAAATTGTATTTACAATTATTTTCTATTTTAACAAATAACAAAATGTCAAACGATCAAAAATTTTTATTTTAAAGTGGTTTTCAAAATATCTTGTATTGAAATTTTTGATCAGTCGCCATTTTTTTAGTTGATAAAATAGAAAATTGTAAATACAAATGTTTTAGAGAACTGAAAGCAAATGCTGAATGTTTTTGTATTTTTTAAATATTACTTAAAATAAAGGAGTAATGACGATTTTTCGAAAAACAATAAAAATAAACCCCAATAACTAAAAACGAGGGCTTCAAATAAAAAATTTGAACTAAGAAAAGTTGTTTATTTCAATAAGTTCTAACTGCCGTTTTCGGATGTTACAACTTAGTATTAACACCCTATATAAATATTTTTTATTGTATATTGAATTGGAAGATAAGTTTTACAACTGTTAAATCTAGATTTAAAAAAATGCAAGAAATCGCAAAACCCTTTTTTTTATGAAAATTTTAAAATGCAACAATTTACCAAAGAGTTTATTATACAGTTTAAAAAAATTGTGATAGAAATAAAATTATATTATATAAGAAAATTGTTGCAGAAATAAAATCATATTATACAGGTGTCCGTTTTAAGACGATCTCGAGAATCGTAAGAAATACGAAGTCTGATAAATTGGGGTAAAGATATCGCATTAGTTGCCCTGAAATAATGCATAGCTCAATAGATATAAGCAAAAACTGATGTTAGCCAATTTATTTTTTGACTTATAAGTTTCTAGTTTCAATTCATACACGTTTCTAGTTTGCACATTCAACACATACTTTTTTAAGAAGAATTGACAGCGGTCCTCGAATATTCTTTGAGAAATTCATATCAACTTTAAATTTACATATATATGGGACTAAAATTTGTCTTTAGTACTAATAAAAATATTTATTTTTCTCTTTCCAACTATGTAAAACAAATGTACATTAAAATGAAAATAAATTTGATATTATATTATAAGAATCAAATAAGAAAATCCGATTTCGAACAATTGTAGAAACAAAACAGAACCAGCATTGTTGATAAAAATAATCTACATTATTTAAACAGCTGTTTGAAACTTGATTTTCTTATTAGATTTTGATTTAATTTTTTTTATCAAAAATCCTAATTTTAATTTGGAAATTTATCAGACATGTTATCGAAAGAGATTAATAAATATTTAGCAACAGTTGTAAAACTGATCTACCAATTCAATAAACAATAAAAAATATTTACAAACAAAAATTGTGTAATTAAAAACTGTAATATGACATGGAAAATAAATCTATTGCAATCTATTACAATGAAGTAGTTTAGAAATGACTAATAAAGTTTTCCATAACTACAGCTATCTATAGATTTAGAATAAATAAATTTTACCACTTTTCCAGCAGATGAGTCGTTAGTTAGAGAAGCCCTTTCACTCAACAAGTACCGGCAATGAACTAAAGTTTGAAGACAGGTAAAGAAATAAAACAACGAGACAGCCAAAAGTAAAAAATAAAACAAATCAGTTTATCGATTATACATTTTCTTTGTTCACAAATGTGCTTATTAGAGTAGACAAAATAAAAATGCGATTTTCAATTATATTAGCTCTTGGAAAGAATTAATTTGATATGAATTGAGACATTGAAACATAAGAAACGTAAGTATTTTTTTAAATTAAACAAAGAACTTTTCCAAATTACCATAAATAATAAAATGAAAATATTATTGTTTCTTACAATACGAATTAAAATAAGTCTGAAATAATTGAAAAATTCTGGGACTTCTTCAAGGACTTACCGATTGTCCCAGTGTAACAATACTGTACGAGGGCGTACAAAGCATCTCCGTCGACATCCCCCAGAGTAATTTCAGATTCTCCAGCTTCTCTCAAAGCACCAGTGAACATGGCAGAGAAATATTCACTTGCAGCAGACAATACTAATCTGAAAAATCACAATATAAACTTCAAAAAATTAATTTTAATTTATTTTATTATTTAAATCAAGATTTAAAAAAAACATTGCTTTTTATCAACTACAAAAAATACAAATTATAATAAAAATGTATTTATTTGCTATAAAACTATTAATAATAACCAAAATATGTTCTGTATATTATATAAGGGTTGGTTTAAAAAATCAAAATTCATGATCTAAGTGTTACAGCACTTTTTTAATTGTTTTGAATGTAATATTAATATTTTATTTCATAAACAAAAAAGAAATCTGTAATAAAACCAGAACTAATCACTTGAATAAAACTAGGAAAAGTTGGAAAAGTAACAAAGAATTTTCCTTTTTGTTTCACATTTTAATACTAATTTTTCTTTCTTTTATTATGACAATTAAAGTGATAAAATGTTATTTAATTTTAAGATATTATTAAATACAGAACTTATTTTGGTTGTTATTAATAGTTTTGTAGAAAATAAATACATTTTTCATTATAATTTGTATTTTTTTTATCTGTGATAAAAATCAATGATTTTTATTAAAAAAAATCAGTTGATTTAAATCATGACTTAAATATATATCTTAAAATTAAATGATATTTCAGATTTCACCATAAAATCGCGATTTTATTATAAAAGTGAGCTAGCTCACTTTTATAATAATATCGTGATTTTAACTTTCAATTTTACATGAGATTATGATGTAAAAGTGGATGATAAAATCGCGATTTTATTATAAAAGTGAGCTCGTAATACGAGCCATAAACTTTAAAAATTAAATAATCAAAAAATATTATTTTTGCCATCCCTGTTAAGAAATGTAAGTTTTAATTACAATACATTGTGATTAACAGTAAAAATTTTGACGGAGAGACAAATAAACTTTAAAAATTTGGACCTAACGATTGGTTCTATCCCAGAACCAAAACATTGTCTGACTTTTGAAAATAAATATCATTATCCTTGACAATAAAAACAGTTGAATGATTGTAAATTCATCACTACCTATGAGCAGGAACCCTTCGGCCGTTGCTTCCAGCGATGAGGACGACATCGCAGAGCTGTCCAGCCTGCAGGTAGGACCTCATGCACTGCAGGCTTTGTTCGGCGTGTCCTGGACAGCGGAAGCACTCGTCCTGGGAGGTGCCCGAGCCCGTGGAGAAGAGCGACAGCTGGCTCATGTCCCTGGACAAGGACTCCTCCACGCCGCCGGTGCTGCTGGAGGTGCCCGCAGACAAAGAGTCCTTGCTGGGGCTGCCCAGGCTTCCAGTTCCTGTCACAGACATCTTCACTAATACTGATTGTTCGCCAACACTCAATTCACTCAAGACTCTGACTCATTTTCGCACAAGTAAAATGCAAAAATATATTTTTAAACACAAGTAATACTGTACACAAAGGAAAGAGTTTGTTGTTTTAGTTTTTTGACGTTTCTCATGGCCGGAATGTTTCAAGCTTGTGTTGTCAAATGCCTAGGTCAGTGCTTCTCAAACTTTTTATGCTTACGGAACACTGACAGAACACTTTGATATTTAAATAAATCTTATGTGGACACCACAACTTCTTTGTACTCCTAATAAATTATACACATTTTTTGCTGCACTTCACTTAAACTTATTTCATTTGAAAGTGAGATACGGTCAAAAACCCTTCGAGCAAAGTGCCCTTTTGACACAGCCGACTTCAATAAAAAAAAAATATACACAATTAAATGTTATAGTAGTCCCATATACAAAATATCAACATTCTACGGCTAATCGTTTTCGAATTATGTAAAATATTAAAAAAACCCTTAGAGCAAAGTGCCCTTTTGGCACTGCCGATTGCAATAAAAAAAAGAAGTGCACAATTAGAAGTTATAACAAGATCACATACAAAATTTTAACATTCTACGACCAATAGTTTTCGAGTTACATAAAATATTCAAAAAACCCTTTAAACAGTTATTTCCATTGAAATTTGAAAACCGATATTTTTCCCGATTACAATACTTTCTTTACTTCATACAAAAAAAAAGTAAAAATTATGTTGCTGTAAACATATTTAATTTCAAATAAATTATTAGTTGACAGGTCTATAATTCTTTGATGAATTATGTAAGAAACGGGGACTTTGGAAACATTAGCTAATAATTTCTTCATTTGTTTTACATGGTTTCATTTTCAAACAAAATTAATTCAGCTATTTCATAAGTAATCTGAGTGTTTTTAAATACTTTTTTTGACTTGTTTCAATTGTGCTATTAAATTTCAATGATTAGTTGGGATTTTTTTATCATTTTTCTCTGCAATTAAACAAAGTTTCAATAACGTTTTGTATATTGAGGATAAAATTTAGAAATTTTGGGAATATCTTTGCTTGTACAAGATTCTGACTCAATTTTTGAAGGATTGTTTCGTCGATTTTTCTTAGTCAATTTGAAACTAATTAAGTTTGAATTTTAAGTATATGTTATCAATATTCAGCTGATAAGTTAAACAACGAAATATTTTTCGCGAAATGTACATAATAAGTCAAATAAATTTGGGAAAAAGTTCGCGGAACACTAAAGTGCCGCGACACAGAGGTTGAGTGTTGAGAACCACTGGCTGAGTTAGTAACTAGCCATGTAACTAGATTGCAGTCACATCACAATGGTCACAACTTCAGCTAAATATTAACAATTAATTTCGTTGGATTGATATTAAAAGATTGATATTGAGGAATAATATAAACAAAGGTATGAAAAATGTATACATGAAAATTATAAAGAAAGTTGTCAATGTTTACATTTATGTTTTGACAGTTTGCTTTTGTGATCTGTATTTTAATAATCTGCTTGTTTCAGATAATTCAAAAGCTGGTGCATATTGTATGTAGATATTATTAGTTCAATTGTTTCAAGACTTGGAATATTTGGTTTGTATGAAAACTAAAAATCATTTTCTTAACCCTATTAGAAGACCTGCCCAAGAAGTTCATTTTGTATTTAATATGTTTTATTTACTCCTTATATCCACTTTCATGTAATTTCCTAAGTCCAATAAAGATTTTCATAAAGTATTTCCATATGTATTAATTATTTTAAGTATTATTTGCAGACTTGCAGTATTCTAGCTATTTAACATGAGATTTGGATGTACAACTGTTGGAAATAGTATTCCTTTACTCAATTCTCATAAATACGTGTACACATGTTTTAATTATGTAGATTTTTATTAATTTTGTAAAAAAAATCCTGAGTTGTTGTGGAAATTCGTCAAATAAGTCCTTTAAACAAGATGTTTACACAATAACTTATCGGAATCGAATTATCTTATTTAATTCGTATAATATAGTATCAAATGGGGCAAAAACGTATATAAATATATTAAATAAGGTAGATTTTAATTTTTTATTATAAAAAATCCCGGTTCTGTTGTGGAAATTCATAAATAAGACCATTAAGTAAGATGTTTTTCCACAACATCTGTTCTGAATTGGATTTTCTTATTTTTTTCTCATAATATATTACCAAATTGGGTAAAAAAGCACATTGGGATTCTAAGTTATGTAGAATTTCTTATTAGAAATCTTAGTTCTAATGAGAAAATTCATTAAACATGTCTCCAAAAGAGGTTGATAACAAATCCTTAGCAACAGTTGTAGAACTGATCTTTCAATTTGATTCCCTTAATATTTGGTTCACTGGGGCAAAAAGGTGTATAGGGGTTTGAAATATAGTAGATTTTGAACTTTTTATCAGAAAACTGGGTTTGAATGCGGAATTTTCTTAATTTTTTGAGTGATTCCAACTCATTTCCGAGCTGTCATTTGAAAATTACAGTTGCTGATCTTATTATTATGTCATGGGGCTTAAAATTTACAGGAAATGTCTAAACCAATCTATATTTAAAGTTTTTAAGGTCAAACGGGCCCCACATTGCGTAAAATAATCGTAAATAACAAAATATTGCCATAATATAGGAATAATACAAATATAAATTTTGAATCCAAAAACTGGGTATAAAGGGTTGAGACTGCGGCTAGTTTTTTTGCATATATTTTTTTATTTCCAATGCTAAAAGGGCCATAAATTATATAGGAGGGCCATAATTAACAAAATCCCTTCCAATGTTATTCTTATGGGGAAATCGAAAATCATTGATTTTTGATATTAAATCGATAATTATCGGTTGGAAACTAATAACATATACTTTTAAATGTCCTAAATAATAAATTTCTAGTAAAAAAACCACGTTTAAAGCTTAAATTAAGCCAAAATTAAGATTTCAAATAAAAACTTGACAGTTCGTCATGTTACATTTTTAAAGTCAAATATCTCGCTTTAAAAAAAATCAAATCCTAATAAATTATATATCAAAAAATTCGGCGTAAAAGAGCGCATTTTTTAGACATGTTAATTTATTTTTAGAATAAAAGTGCTTTTTAACGAAAAAGCGTTTCTTTTGTTAAATTCAAATGGGCCAATCAGAAGTCAGGATTTCCATCCCCCTCCAATGTAAAACAACGGTTCTTCAGTTTTTCGGCTGATTTTTTCGAAAGCAGACGTGTATTTGACGTGCTCCGAAAAAATAATTAAAACAATTAAGTTTTGTTAATTAAAAATATTTTATTGACTTATAATTATGTTCTCTGTTATGTGGGGGTATTAAAGAAAATTGTACTTATAAAAACATTTTTTTTAGTACAGCAAAAAAATTTTTTTGGAGGTTAGAATTTTTTATGTTGACTTGTCAAAATTTGTGAGGTTAAGGTGTTTATATATTAAATAAAGCAAAGTTATATAATAAATTAATTACTATATAATTTAAAATGTGTAAGTTTCTAATTAAAATACATTGTTATAAAATAAAAGTGGGTTTGAAAAGCTTAATAAAATGTTATGAGTGAAGAGTTCAGCATTTTAATTATGACTGAAAAATGAGATGTATAATATTTCAGTATTCTGACCAGACGACTCCAAGGAAATGCATTCAGGATTTGTGTGTGAGGTAAGTAGCTAACAATTCATTTAACTAGCCACCTGTTTCTTCAATATTTTGATTTTATTGTCAATTTCTTTGTATATCGTACGCTGTATCTGTTCAGTTTTTATAAAACTTTCTTTGTGAAGAATATAATTTTGTCTTGTATGTATTAAATTGATCTCCAATGGATATCAACCAGCAGGACTGGCATAAATCATGATTTATTTAAAAAAATAAATCATCGATTAAAAAAAAAACAAATAAATCGTAATGTTTTGTTTTTTTAATTTTTAAAGTTATCTAAGTGTTACATCACTTTTTTTAATTGTTTTGAAACTAATATTAATATTTTATTTCGTAAACAAAAACGAAATCTGTAACAAACCAAAACTATTAATCTGAATAAAACTAGGAAGAGCAACAAATAATTTTTACTTTTTGTTACACATTTAAATACTTAATTTTATGATAGGCAAGTAGTGAAAAAATAAATTTTAATGGAAGCGCTTACGATTTTTTGAGATTCTGATGCATCCTGTTTCCTAGGAATGATATTACCCATAATTCGTTCACTGTATAGAAATTTCTTCTCGTTTCATTCCTGTCTGCACAAATCTGAAACTGTCAGTCCATACAAAAATAATGTTTTGTATGTAATATTTGACTATATAGGTATATTTTAATTTTTACTTAACTAAATAAATATTTAAATAGCAAATAAAAATTATTACTATTAGAAGTATATTATAATCAAGGTTGGTAAAAATCATGAGTTATTTAAAAAAAATCAAAAATCATCAACATGAATTAAATGAATCATGATTTTATTTAATATTTAAAAATATCTAAGTCTTACTGCACTTTTTTAATTGTTTTAAAAGCAACATAAATATTTTATTTAATAAACGAAAATGAAATATGTATGTAATATAACAAAAATGATTCATCTGAATAAAACTAGGAAGAGTAATAAAGAATTTTTACTTTTAGTTACACATTTAAATTTTAAATAGTTATATTTTTCTTCTGTTATATGACATTATGACAATTAAAGTGATAAAATATCATTAAATTTTTAGATATTATTATATAAGAGCATATTTTGTTATTAATAATTTTGTAGCAAATAATTAAATTTTTATTATAATTTGTATTTTCTTTTATTTTTGATAAAAATCAATGATTTTTGTTAAAAAATTCAGTTGATTTAAATCAAATGGTATGAGTTATTTTCTCTTTTACTAAATTTAAATGAATTCAAGAACAATTTTTACAATATCTACTTCACTATTCTTTATAAAAAAAAAAAATTTGCACTTACCAATAAAGATTCCTGCTTCCAAATATACAATTTGAAATAGCTCCTACTGCATTGCTGTATATCATCTATTACTCCTAAAAATATCTGAAGAAATTTATAAAAATTGTTTCATCTGCAAATGAATTATTATGATTTTAAAGTGGAGATGTTGGTTCCATCCTCTATGAATTTTCATTTGATTTTTTGAGGATGGTTAAGCCCTGCCACCACGACAAGGTCTCTCCACGTCGGCAAGGGGGGAGGGATTTGGGTTTAAGGAATGGAGGAAGACTTAAAACTATCGCGACTTAAATCTAACCGCGACTTAAAACTATTTTGGCGCAACTTAAACTAATACAGTGTACTTCTCAGCGAAAAGGGTCAGGGGAATTGGCATGAAAGCCAAGAAAGAAGTAGAAAATGAAAACGAAATTGTTGGTGTGAATTATAGTCTAAGTACAAACTCACTCCACAATTAGACATTTCAACACGCTAGCGGTCAGACACCCTTCCGGCCCTCCATACTAACGCCCAAAATGGTAAAAGCACAGCAAGATGCACAAAGCACATCCTAAACTCTAAAGCCCCATTCACAGCCCTAATTTGGTGAAATTAGCAGCAGACAAATTTCTTGAAATTACGTCCACCGTTCACATCTCCTAATTTCGGAGTAGTGCCATTTAGTACAAAAATCTTCTAACAAGTTGTTTACAAATGTCAGATATGTCAGAATTGTGTTGTTTATCGTTGTTGATGTTGGTTGGAGTCGTTAGTTTTTATTAAACTTTATAAATTTTTAATTTAAAAAAGTAAAAATGGTTACGGAAGAAGATTTTGTAAACATAGTAGCACGTTATCCGTGTTTGTATGATAAATCACTAATTTATAAAAATTCAGTTCAAACTAAATGCTAACTTCCACTAACCAAGCATAAAAGAGTTCATCCAAACTACAATGTTTTTTGTATATTACTAGAACGAACCCCAAATTAGCCGAAAAAGTTTGGAGTTTGCAAACTTCAGTTCAAATTTCACCAAAGTAGACGAAATTAGAATGATGTGAACTGCTATACAGGTTTGCCATATGACTAACTTCACAAATTTCAACAAATTTCACCAAATTTGGGGCTGTGAATGGGGCTTAACTTATAGACACGCTAATACGAGGGCGGTATCACAACCCTTCCGTGCAACCCATACCAACGACCAGAATGCTGTAAGCAGAGAAAGGAGTGCCTCGACATATAATTGCACATTTAAATATTATAATTATACTAATTCTGTTCAATGAGGAATTTTAAATTAAAATTATTTTGTAAGGGAAAAATTAATGGTTTATTTGGGTATAGTAAAAGTGTAAGTCTAGTAACATTTGCACAAAATATGGGACATTTAAAAGTTATGTAATATCAAGACATTGTACAAATTTAAATAATATTTGTAGTGGATTAAAGAATATACTCTTAAATATGGAAAAGTAAAAATTTTTAATAAAACTTGACACATTATTAACCTAAACATGTAAAACAGCTCACCATTCACACATATCTTATATCTACATAACACATCTCAGATCTAACCAGCACACCTCTTATATTTAATCATCACACCTTATATTTAATCATCATACCATACCTTATATTTAATCATCACACCTTATATTTAATATACACCTTAAATTTAATCATCACACCTAAAATTTAATAATCACACCTTAAATCAAATCAATCATCATACCTTAAATTTAATCATCACACCTTATATTTAATCATCACACCTTAAATTTAATCATCATACCATACCTTATATCTAAACATCATACATTTCATTCGTCACACCTTATATTTAATCATCACACATTATAATTATTCAGCACACCTTATATTTAATCATCACACCTTAAATTCAATCATCATACCTTAAATTTAATCATCACACATAATTATTCAGCACACCTTATAATATTTACTCATCACACCTTATATTTAACTATCACACCTTATATTTAACTATCACACCTAATATTTAATCATCACACATTATAATTATTCAGCACACCTTATATTTAATCATCACACCTTAAATTCAATCATCATACCTTAAATTTAATCATCACACATAATTATTCAGCACACCTTATAATATTTACTCATCACACCTTATATTTAACTATCACACCTTATATTTAACTATCACACCTAATATTTAATCATCACACCTTAAATTCAATCATCATACCTTAAATTTAATCATCATACCATACCTTATATCTAAACATCATACATTTCATTCGTCACACCTTATATTTAATCATCACACCTTATATTTAACCATCACACCTTATATGTAATCATCACACATTATAATTATTTAGCACACCTTATATTTAATCATCACACCTTAAATTCAATCATCATACCTTAAATTTAATCATCACACATGATAATTATTCAGCACACCTTATAATATTTACTCATCACACCTTATATTTAACTATCACACCTTATATTTAACTATCACACCTTATATTTAATAATCACACCTTATATTTAATCATCACACCTTAAATTTAATCATCATACCATACCTTATATCTAAATATCATACATTTCATTCCTCACACCTTATATTTAATCATCACACATTATAATTATTCAGCACGCCTTACATTTAATCATTACACCTTATATTTAATCATCACACCTTAAATTTAATCATCATACCATACCTTATATCTAAACCTCATACATTTTATTCCTCACACCTTATATTTAATCATCACACATTATAATTATTCAGCACACCTTATATTTAATCATCACACCTAATATTTAATCATCACACCTTATATTTAATCATCATACCTTAAATTCAATCATCATACCTTAAATTTAATCATCACACATCATAATTATTTAGCACACCTTATAATATTTACTCATCACACCTTATGTTTAACCATCACACCTTATATTTAATCATCACACCTTATATCTAACCATCACACCTTATATTTATTCATCACACCATATATTTAATCATCACACCTTATATTTAATCATCATACCTTATATTTAATCAGCACACCTTATATTTAATCAGCACACCTTATATTTAATCATCACACCTTATATTTAATCATCATACCATACTTTATATCTAACTTAACACTTAACCAACATACTAACCATCACACCTTATATTCAACTGTCATACCGCACATCTAACCATAACACCTCATATCTAAACTTCACACCTTATATCTAAATCTCATCTTATACCTAATGTGTCAAGTTTTATCTATTTGTTTATGAAAAAAATTAATGTAATATTTTTATAAGACAAGGGATAAGTTATATTAAGGAAATTTAATTTAAATAGTGAATTGTAAAAATAACTGTATTCAGAAAAATTTAAGTTGTAATTCAGAGAGGATATTACGACATTACTCTTAGACTCGAAATTGGACTTACATATTTGAGTGTCGAGAAAAAAACTGAAGAAGTACCTGCTTCCCCCCTTACATCTATATCTTATATCTAGAAAGTTGCTGGAATCTGAAACAATAAAAAATATAAATTAGTTTATTTATACACAAAATCGGTTTCATGATTTATGAATAAATATGTAGACTGTAATTAAACACTGTACACTAGTTTCAATAATAGTAGTAGATCACAATTAGTTATTAAAGTTAAAATTAAAAAGTAAAATTATAAGCGGTACTCACCTCATGACTGCTAGAAAGATAATGAAGATTTCTGGGCGGTTAATTATCATTTAAACAAGTGACGGTAGGGGGTTTACGTAATAGCTAACAGTTGTTGAATGTTTTATTAAAATTATAATTTGATATTTCTCGCTTGGTATTAGCTAACGCTGTCAAATATAAAATATAATTTAAATAAATAATATACTTATTTAGTAAATGCAGCTGAATTATTAGCAATACCTGCGAAATGTGAGACAAATATTCATTTTTGTGAAGTTTCTCGAGAAAACGAATGTTTAATCTAAAAATTAATACTAAAGTGTTGTGCAAACAAAGTGTCTTTATAAAAAAAGTGAAACTTTGGGTGTAATTGTTGGAAGGTATGATTCTTCAGCAAAATCTGGTGACAGAAGAGGAATTCAACTTCTTTGTCGGAGAAAGTCAAATACGATAAGGTAACGATAACATTCTGATATTGACAGTTTTTTTTATTCAGAAATAAAAATACCCTTAAAATACCTAATTTTTTACACTTACCTGTTACTTATTTTTATTATTTTATATGTTCTTTCTTAAAGTATTTCGATTTATTGTTATTTTACATGCAATCAAACAAATTAGTCTCCATACACCAGTAAAGGAAAATAATTTATTGAATATATCTCTGAAGACTGTGGAGGTGCCTTTAATTGTTGTCTACAATTGTACAATAACTATTCTAGCAGTTTGTGTAGTACGTTTGCTATCATTATCTTGTTTAAGATTTAAGAATCTCTTAAACCCAATTTTTCAGCAAATTTTTCAAAATTCTCTTTTGAAATATTCAAGTAACCCACTTTCCAATCAATAAAAATGAAGTTTCCACCTCTTCTGTATTTATACAGCCCCATACAAGCACAGATCACAGATCCTCCTCCATATTTCACTGTTGGGCATAATTTACAATAATTCGTACATCTGACCTAAAAAGGTTTATTTTGGTTCATCTGAAACAATTACTGACTTCCAGAAGGTTTCAGGGTGGTTTATATATTTCAAAAACAAAACGTAAAGATGTGTGTACGGAGACTACTTGGTTTGAGTGTATATTCAAGTGTTGTATATTTGTACTATAAAGTATTGAAGTAAATGCATCCCTTGCGAGTATTGCTCGGAAATTTCTTTTTCCTACAACTGTCAAAAAAACTTGACATTTCTTCATTGTTTTCGATGTGCGAAACATGTCATTTCTAAACTACACTAATGTTTCCATGGCAACCACGTGCGGTAAAGTACTTTCCCTAGCAACCACGTGCGGTAAAGTAGATTCCCTAGCAACCACGTGCGGTAATGTATTTAGCAACCTAGGGTGGCAACTGGCAAACACTTTAGATTGCTTAAAAGTGATATTTTGTAAATATTACACACAACTGCAACTGATGTACTGTTGACAATCGCCATTAACTTTATATATAAATTAGTTTGAAATCATAAAATTTTTTCATGTTTATTTGACAGTTGTTGGAAAATTATTTTATTTTAACATTTAAAGCAGTTGTAGGAAAAATAATGTGTGTACCACGAGTGCAAAACAGCATTGCCGCTCTAGCATAATTGAATCTCTCAGCTACGCTTCGAGCTTCAATCTTTATGCACGTGCGGCAATGTTGCATTTTGCACCCTTGGTACACAAATAACTATTAAATTTGATTCAAAAAAATGTGTCTAGACAAGTTTTATAAATTCTAAGCAATTGGTTTTATTTCAATCTTATGGGAGTACTGGTGAAAATCTTGACATATTTTGACGGCCCCTTACGACCTGGGAAACAGAACAACAATGCATTATTATTGTTGAAAATTATAACGAAATATTTTATTTCAAATTATAAATAAAAAATGTTACAAAAGTCACTATAAATAAAATACTTGGTCCATTTTAGCACATGAGAAACAAATGACTGAGTACAGAATGGTGAAACTAAACATTTCATATACATATCAACTATTGCTAGATTCTCTAACCTATAACTAACTATACAAAGATATAAATCTGCTTCCATTTAAAACGGTTGTTTAAATCTTCTAACCACAGTTTAGTTAACATATTAACAATCATTTCTTACTTGTTTATTATGGTACATTTTAACACAGGACGTACTAGGTTCGCAAACAAATTCATATTTACAACAAAAAACTACAAATTTTTAGCTAAAAACAAAACGTGTAGTACAATAATATAAATTCGTGGGTATAGTTATGGTATACATGCGTATATTTTTAATAACATTGCTTTAAAATTGAGTACAATATTTTTACATGTATTGTTGAATATAAAAGATTTTATTAAAAATATTTGTAGGTATAGTTTGATTTATTAGCTTATACAAGATATACCACGACTCAAAAACTATAGCGTCAAAATGATTTAGGCAATTTTAAGTCAAAAATTGTATGTATATAGGTACGTATATCCTCTCTCTGTCTGAATACACATTCTAGCCCTTTCTTAAAGAAATAGCTTCTAAAAAGTATCGCGTTGATGAATTTAGTTTGAGATTTTTATGCATAAAGATTATAGTCGAGAGACGTCGATGGCCAGAGAACTGGACCTCTTTCTTTAGATTATGTTCTAGTATTTCTCGTGCGTCGTGCATTATCCTGTTAAAATAAACTCAGTATCGATATATTCTTAATTTGAAAATGTAGCCATAGAAAATTATCGTTAATATAACACAAATATGAAGTGACAAAGAAGAAACAATTGCTACAATTAATCAACAAATATATGTAATTATAACATTCTGAAACTTATTAAATTTGATATCGGCCATACATTCTTTAAATATTAAGTTTCGGATATGAGTATATCAGGTATTTTCCACTTAAAATTACCTAAATAATAAATAAACCCTAAAGCTATGGCTATTGAGTTATATTTTTATCTATCTCGATGTTGTTATAAACATTTGAGTTTTGTTATTACCGCACTAGTACTGTTATCTTTAATTAAAACAATTTATTTATTATTGACTTTTCTAATATTTTTCTTGTACACACGAAGTATAATATTAGTGGTTATAGCTATAGTAAGGAAAATGTAATAAGTAGTATTTTCGGTGCATAAGGACCAGAAAATGCTTGAAAAGAAGAGAAAATAGATTTCTCGGAAAGATAAAATTTTGGGACTAAAAGATTATGATTACATTGCAATAAACACAATTATTTTGTATTATATCACTGGATTCCTTGTAAATAAATTGCTAAAGAAAACTGATTGTAACTTATGTATGGAAGCTTAAAAAGCTGTGTTTTATTTAAATATACTTTTGTAAATTTTATTGAATTATGTTATTAAAGTGAAGCAATCTGTATTAAATAAGATGAAGAAATAAATACATGTAGTATTTTCCTGTACAATATGCTGACTTAGTTGTTAGCCGGACAGTTTTTATTAATCAAAAACTGTTTTCCCATGTTAAATGTCTATGACAACACTTTCTAGGAACATACGGTATTATATTATTTTGATATATTTATCTATTAATAATATATTAAATAATAAACTGTAATATATCACGGACTATTAACAGAAATATGTAGACACTATATGCCATCTCTCTGTAAGGTAGTGTTTCTCTTTTTAAAGCACTTTTTTGTAGCCATCTTTCTGTATATTATACTTCGTGCTTGTATATAATAATAAAATGGAAATATAACTTCATCGAGGTAGATAAATTATTTTATTTGTTACTCACATATACCATCGTTAATTTGAACTGTTTAATCATCAGGAAAACTAACCTTTACAAGTTACTCACCTGTAAAATTTTTACAAATTAGCTGTCAGTTTTGTTGCATTGTTTACATTATTGAAAATTGTTATTGTTTTCACACATTAGTAACTGACAGAATTTGGTTCTAATTTTAATTTTATTTACAAGTGAATAACAAATAAACTATTATATAATACGCGCAAGGTAACAGTTGTTTTACAGCTTCATATTCGTCAGTTAGTTTTACCTCGTTAATACTGTAATGTAGTTAAACAATATACGTTTGATTTTAATTTAACAGGTCTGTAGTTTCTTTGAACATAAAGAAACTATTATTTTAACTATTTATAAATTTATATATTTACAATTTTATAAATGAAATTCAGTTTTGTAAATGTTTAAAATAAGTAAAATGAAGAGCAAATAAAATTTGTTATTGTCGAACCAGTACGTGTAACATTTAACATATAGGTTTGATATGATCTGCCTTACATTTATTATAATCACATTTTATACATACGAATACTGTTTTATGACATATGACTAGTTATTGCGAATATATGCCATCGTCGAATCAGTCCAGAATGGCAAAGCAATAATCATATTCCAAGGTAGCTAAATTCAATCACAAATACTTTATTATACATAGAGACATATGAATGAAAATGATTATTACTTATTTGGTATATAGGTAACTTTACAAATTACGTATGTATATTTCATTACTCAAATCACACATATTGTTGCAAATAATAATGCTTGTTAATTGTTATGCAACAATAAGTTAATTCGATAAACATAGTTTGATTATTTAAACCAGCCACTTTTATTTTAGAATTGAAGTACGGTTAAATTTTGAGATATTGCTTTTCATAATATGAAAGGCTGATTTAAATATTATTAAACAAGTATTTAAAGAGTTAAAAATAACGTCAATTTTCCAATAATTTTGGCCACATTGTTGTAAAAATAAATATTGTAACTATTTTTAAAGTTACGATTAACTATTTTCCTATATAAAATGTCACTGTGGTGCATTTTCCACGCCAGCTAGAGTCTGGTAAATGCTCTGTACCAATATCTACAATAAAATATTGTTTATAAATTATAATAAATCAACTTACTACACAGGACTATATTGGCTGTTTCTTAATTGGACTTATATATTATATAATTTATCATTTAATATAAGGGTTGGCATAAAACACTTTTTATTTAAAAAAATCTAAAATCATTGATTTTAAAAAAATCAAATAAATGATATACTTGTATTACTGTACTTTTTCAATTGTTTTAAAAACAATATAAATTTTTTATTTCATAAACGAACACGAAATCTGTAATAAACCCAAAACGATTCATCTGAATAAAACTAGCAAGAGTAACAAAGAAATTTTACTTTTAGTTACACATTTAAATACTTATATTTTTCTTCTGTTACATGACAATTATACTGATAAAATATGATTTAATTTTACGATATTATTATATGCAAAACATTATTAAAATAGTTTTGTAGCATATAATTAATTTTTTATTATAATTTTTATTTTTATTAACAAAATCAGTTGATTTAAATCATATAATTTAAATCAAGCCAACCCTATTTATTATGATTTTCTTATATTTCTTGTAATAATTTACAAATACAAAACATGATTCATGTATTTTTTGAAAAAAATAGTAAATAAAATTTATAATTTATAGTAGTACCTATATCGCTTTCGCTCGTGTTGCAAACTTCTTTCTCGTGAGTAGTAGCCATTATATTTCTATATTTGTCAGTAAATAGTAATATTATTTACAATAATTTACAGTAATAATTAAAAAATTATTGAACAGAAAGATCGCATAAAAAGCCACTCTCTAGCCGGGGATATGACGTCACAGTCGTATATTTTTTTAATTTTAGTTATTTGAAAATATTAAACATTTTATAACAATTTTTATATAATTAATATCTATTTACCTATAAAATTATTGTTCAGTGTTTTTTTTTTGTAATTTGAGTTATTTGTATTTTACAACAATGTAGTCAAAAAAATTTATTCTTAGTATACGTTTTAACATTAAGAGACAGGACCGGCCTAGCTCACTGGAAACTTCACTCGATTTCGTCCTTTACAAATTGAAAAATCTAAACACTTTAATGATATCACGTCATTTCTTGCGAATACTGTCTCTGCTTTCTCTGTAGGGACATTTTGGGGCTTTGTTCAGTTTGTGGCAACACTGCGACTATAGGAACGTGTACACTGCTTTGATAATGACTGCCTCTGTACGCACTTGGCGTGGACATTCCACCGGGTATGGGCATACCACCGGGTATAGGCATACCACTAGGTATACCACTTGCACTGCAGATTTGTTGTTGTACTAGAAGTTGCTCGCGAGATTGTCGGTATTGTTGGTACTCTCTAGTTTGTTGGTATTGTAGTTGTTGGTTGTAAAGTTGTTGTTGTATGATAAGTTCACCGTTTGTAAAGTTTTGTGGTTGTGGGACGTATATTTTATGTGGTGGACTGTTTTGTACATTGTAGGTTATGTTTTGGGGATATTTCTTCGGGGAGTTGTTAGGTTGGTAATGGATAGGGTTTTGTACAGTTGGTATAGCAGGTATAGCAGGTTGGTAGTGTCTTGGCATGGCGTAACCTTGTTGGTAACTCTGACTATACTCATGTTGGTACTGCATCTTCTGCACGTACTGGTGCGGCGGACTGTGCTGGTAGTTGTAGTTCTGGCGGTAGTTGACCGGCGGGGTGACTCCGTAGCTCTGGTGGATGACGTTGGGAGGTATCCTGGTGTGCGGTTTGGGGGCTGAGTGAACTGGACGCTCTGGCTGCCGAGGTATGTGACGTGGAGTGGTCGGCAGGGAGCGACTGCTCGCTGAAGCCGTCTCCCAGTCCTTGAGCAGGGAGTGGAGACGGGCTGTTTCTAGAGCGATTTCCGTCTCGTCGTTCGAGTCGTAGTCCGGACCCTGGAATTACAGCAGAGTAAATACGGACTTTTCTCGCCATTCAAATCAAGTAACGCCTAATCAATATTCCAGTATGAACTGAATTTAAATTAAGATGAATCGATTACTTAAAACTTCAGACGTTTTGTTTCAAATGGTTTATTTTATACACCGCTGTGCTTTTAAATTACAAATAATATTTTACCAAATAGAAATACCGCTGATTATAAATGTTTCGAAACACGCTGTAAATCTAGAAGAATTAAGAAAAATGATTTTTGCAATAATTAATTAATTATTAACGAAAATAATTTTAAAATGTAAAATAAAAAGATTAAATATATGAAGTGGATATATCTTATATTTATTCTACTTCCTTGTGCAAAGTAAATGAAGTATTGTAATAAAAAAATCGATTTTTAGATTTCAACGGAAATATTCATTTTGACCATTCCTAAATATATTTTGATTAGTTTACACATGACGATTGTACGTACATATGTCACTTATTATATATTTTATAGTTTATTATTGGCCTGTTTTTTCAAACATTGTTTCCGGCACCTCATCCATTGACGTCAGAAGCTTAAAAATGACCATATTTTTGTTACATTTTATGTTTCCGTACAAAAAATAAAAATATCCGTACTTTTTTAAATCGCTTAATTGTTGATAATTCCGGGGAAAAACAATAATAAAGATTTGAAGAGGGTATAAATGACGTCACGTAGGAGAATTTGAATTCATTCGATAAAAATCATATATCATTGAATAAAACGATATATGTAAACACAAACAGCCTTCGAAAATCATATGACATTGAAAATGTTGACAGTTGACATTTTAATGCCAACCAAATTTACACCAAAATAATCTGTTGTGTAATATCAAAATATTTTTGTCTTATTCTATGAATTACCTATAGTGATTTCTTTATACATTGTTCCATTATGAGTTATGACTAATTTAACATTAACAACATTTATTTGATATTATTAAGTAAAAAAAATAGTTTAATTAAATTCCCACTTTTAGTATTGTAAACTGCTCTCTAATTCTCTTACGTGATATCAAAGATACGGCGCCGTTAGATAAATTTTTATTTCAAATACTAATTTCCGTGAAATTATAAGATAATATATAGTTTTTGCATTATTATTGGTAGTGACAATGGTTAATTTTTAGTTTTTATATATTTTTTCTTTCAATTCGACAGTGGTCATTCATAAGCACAGGTACCGACAGAATTTTTTTCGAAACTTCTAAAAAACATATCCTTAATAATGCAAGTAATTTTGCTCATAGAATAATTAATTAATACAATTTGTAGATAGACAAAAGTAGAAAATAATAGCTTCTATTCAATTTTTCATGTGATGTTTTATTTTGTGAATTGATTTAGGCTGCGTAACAATGCAGCGTGCTGGCAAATGCATTTTAGAAGCAAATAATTGGTAATTGTATTTGGATGACAGGGAGTTATTATCAAAGAGCGGCATAAATGAAATTCCTGATAAAGTGGCAGCTGGGCGCCAGGCTCTTATTTTCAATTCCGACGTCACTTTTTCCACTTAATTGGTATAATCAGATTTACCAACTGCTGAATCTATCCCTGAGGTAATTATAGCCTCTATACTTCACTACGTCCGTTTGAACTCTTGTAAAATTTTAATCAACTCTACAATCGATGTTCAGGCCTGTACAATAGGCTACTATGCCACTATCGAAATATTATCATTTTGCAGTAGAATATAAAAGTATTAATATTAATGAAAATTAGTAAAAATATTTTATTTAAATATTACTTCTTTCCCGAACAAAAACGAAAATAAGCGATTAAAATTTATTGTGACGTGCGATGTCTTGGTCAATTTAATTGGTTGTTTTTAAGAAGGATGCATACTGAATGTATCACTAATCCAGAAACTGAACTTATACCGAGCTGAAAACGAAATTTCGCAAAAGTTTCAGGGCGTATGATACATAAGATTTTTGCGCCGATGACAATTTTAATTTATTAAACAAATATTATCACTATTTAAAATTTTATGCACTACAGTTTTTTATGTTGGTAACATTTTCGAATCAAATGGATATAAATAATTCACGATAAATAATTCACCTGATTTATTGAAAATATTTACTGACATTTGTTGTAATCTAAAACATTTGATTTCATTTTTATATGAATAATAAATCAAAAATAGTGTTTTTAATTAATGTTTTCATTTCAAATAAAATAATATTTTAACAGACAGGTACTCGTCAAATCGGACGGAGGCGCTAAAATTAATTTACATAACAGGCTGTTATTTCACTCTGTTCTTTCAGAATAGAAAACAATAAATAAAAATTGGTACAGAACGTAATTTTGTTGCGGACAATAGAGTTACTTACGTTTTCTATCTTTTCATCCAGCATCTTGAAGAAGTTCTGCTGGCTGTTGGACAGCTCCCTGAAACCGACAAGACAATTAGAGTGTGCAGATGGGATGTTTGTATTTGCGGGCGATGTGTACAAAGTTCTGTACATACTCGGTTTATTTTCTCAGAGTACAGATTGGTTAACAAACTTCAGCCTGCCGAGCTGACGTAGACGGCTTTGATCTTTGCTTTTAGGTAATATGTTTTTACATCTGGTCTGTGTTGCTAATATTAATCGCGCATTGATTCCCGTATTCATTAATTCTCATCTACTTCAATATACAATAACGTATTGACTCATAAATATGAGAGTTCTTTTTCCAAAAAAGCGACTAATTCGTGATAATAGTCATAAGAGCTAGTAGTTCTCGTTTAAAAATTGTTTATTTTCAGAACGTTGACAATCTGTTAGAGCAGTGATTCCCAAAATATGAACTGCGGGTCCCTAGGTAGCAAAGATTTTTCGCAGTTGTGAAATATTATAAAAAAAAATATTTTTATTACTGATTTAATTGAAAGAACGTGATACACCAGCAAGTCTGTAGTACGAGAATTATTAAATATAAAATTTAATTTTAGTTTAAAATCAGATAGCCATGGAAATAAAAGGAGAAAAAGTTTATGTATCAGTTGTAATAATTAATGACATGTTTTCGTTATAAACTAAAATGAGTTTTAAAATAATAGTATTGTAAAAAAAATTGATCGATTTTCAGCCGAGATAGAAATCGTAAACGAATATTCGGCTTCTCTTCTAGTTTCAGCTGAAACCGTAACTGAAACCGAAACTTACGTAGTTAAGTTAAAAGTTAATGAAATACTACTTATTAAACACGAAAATCTAGTGTTTTTCTTTACCTTGTAGAGATAATGGCTCATATTCCGAGCTTACTTTTATAATAAAATCGCTATTAAGAAGCCTGATTTTACATTATAATCTTCTGAGATCAAATGTCACTCAACAATGAGTTCGGAATACAGGTCACTAAATTTACTAAGGAAGACTTCAGTTATCTATCACCACCTCTCAAATGTCACAAATAAGCACAATCAAATAAATAGTCTTTCCAAAAAAGTATTTGTTACTAAATAAGAGATTATTTTATAATGTATGCTAGTTTCTTGAAATAATGTTACTTTTCAATATTATACAACAAGTCGTTGTTTTTAATTGTAAAAATGAAGTTAATGACATCTTGCCTCATTTTGAACTTGACACATTTGTACTAACAGCCTCAGAAAAACAATAATAGAATAATAATTGAATCTTCGAAAGAAAGAAAAATGAAATAACCATTCCAAACAAATCCGAAAGCGCCAGATACGATATGAATACTAAGTTCGGCCAATTTTTAGCCGAAATCGGAACTGCGGCCGAAACTGGGTAGGTAAGTATATAAGTAAAAGAAATAATTGTAATTGTAATGAAATGTTATTAAACATTAATAAATTAATTACATATGTCAGACGATATAAATTTTAATAAATAATAGTCAACAATAAGTTTAATAAATGTATTTGAATAAATAATGTATGTGATGTGAAGGCGTATGTTTATATGTGGATGATCGCTGCTTAATTATGGTATGATAGAAATTCCATTCCTTTAATCTCGTGTGTCAAAAGCTGAATTCTGTTATCTTCTGGCTATGTACGTGCCACATTCCACGAACAGCTGAGCGACGGCGCCCAAGACAAAACACAACTCCGCACAAAGCGTAAAGGGCTACATGTGACAAAGGACAACTGCAATGCCAGTGCTACCAACACAACAGCCTCACTACATTTTACCAATCGGGGAATTTCCGGTTTCCGGGGTCAATTCACACTCATATGTTTCAAACAGACAAATTGAACGCAGAATCACAAGTTTATAACATGATGAACGTAACAAACAAAAATGGTTATAATTGAGTATAATAATAATATTCCTAATATTTCTTACATAAAGTTGACCAATTTTTACTAGAAGGCCCTGTAGTATATTAACGATATCTGAGATGAATATGGAGTCCAGTGTCGGACTGGCACATATTTCCATGTGTGGCGGTTCAGATTTCCGGGCCCCCTATTCTCGGCTACACAAAAATATTTTTAATGAAACAATAACGGTTTTAAATGAAGTAATTTTTATGGTTTTTTTTAAAGGTTATATTTTATAAATACATTAATAAATATAAACATAAGCAAATATTCAAAGTGATCACGACAATATTTGTAGAAAACTGTTTACCTATGTTAAACACGTCGTCATGGATTCTCATTTTCAATAAATTTATATAATCAACTTACTTTACAATAGATTGAAAGATGTGCCTATTTTATCAATTATAATTTTTTTATCTATATTTTCAAATAAATCCTTTTCTATATACATAAAGATCAAAGGATATAAATGCGATTGCTATAATTATGACCATAATCTATGTTAGCTTAGTGGTAAAGTATCATAAATTATTCGAAATTGAATTCATTACTTGAAGGAAGGATAAGAAATGGACCGTATTTAACAAATTAATATTTATTTAATTGTTACGTTTTTACGACTATATCGACTCCTACTCGATTTTTCAGACTTTTCTGATATTTTTAATTTTCATTATTTTGACTTTTCCGACTTCTTCTTTTTCAACTTTTCATTTTTTTCTACTTTTTAAATAGTTGACGATTTTCGATTAGTCGATAAAAATTGCTTTTTCAAAAAGTTAAAAAGTCTTCCATTCCTATCCAAGTGTGGCAAGCGCTCACAGATCTACCTATTCCAAGTAATCTAAGGAAGCTTGAGTTTATTCGCAGTCTATAATCCATAATAATCTAGCTTCATTTACCAATGACAGGAAAAAATTAAGTTAAGCGCATGTTCTTCGCATTTTCATTTTCCTTTTCTCTTTTAATCCATTTCTTAGCAACACTACTTGTTTTGCTAACTAATTTCTCCGGTTCGATTTACACTGAGAATTCGCAAATCACGTAAAAAAACAATAAATCGCGATGCTATTATGCTAAATTAATTATAATAATATGTAGTATAATAACGAAATGATTGAAGACTATAAAATGCCGAAAATTTATTACCTATTTGAAAATTCAAGCAGAGTCAAATCAAATTATAAATAACCTAAAAACGACCTAACGACCGGGTTGAGTTTTAGCTTGGGCTGTAGATAATGATAGAAGTATGCCAATATTTGATTTTATTTACCTACATGACTTACGCGTAAAAAATAAAGCGTGATCATTCTCCAACGGTAGTAACTGGTAATTTTCGTCAATGACATCAAAACTACACTTCATAGAAAAATGATAGTTGATAGTAAAGTTTTAGTTTTACAACATAATCTAAAATAATAACTGAACAACTTATAACAACTGTTCGAAATGTTTCCAGTTTTTCTTGCGAAAAAACCAAATAACAAAGTAAGGGATATATGAAGTATTCACATTGACAGAACAATAAATAATAACAATGCTCGCCTATGATCGCAATTGCCAATATTTTCTCCACGGAATAAAATTTGAGAACTACCCAGATCATGTGACTATTACTGTAGCAACCAAACTAGCGGCTTTGCCGAAATGCGGGTTGCAGATGTAATACTTTAAAAATGATAAAATGAAGTAGATCACACGCTATACATATTTTGTACTACAAAATAATAGTAGTGTGAAATTCGAACAGAAAAATATAACTGGATGTATACTTCTACATTATAAACTAAGTGACTTTTCTCTTTTTGTCACAGCAAGTTCCATAAGTTTACACTGGGCCCTTTCGTTGGCCGGGCCTGTGGCGATCGCCACATCGCCACAATAGCCAGTCCGACGCTGATATGGAGTACACCTAGCAAGGATCTCAAGCGAAATTTAATTTTCGGGAATAAAATGTATGTAATAAATTTCATAAGTTGTGTTTTATTTTGTAAAAATCCGAAAATATCATTCCTCCAAGAAAAATATAGCATATGCCTATGTGAATAATCATTCCCTATATGTATTTTGTTTTAATTTAATTCTTGGTTTATATTTTGGTTGCAAGAAAAATCAAATCAGGATTGGAGAAAATCATGATTTATTAAAAAAAAACAAAGATCATAATTTTTTTTTTAAATTCACTGAATCATGATTTACCATTAAATAAAATCAAATATATTATGATTTATTATTATCATTTATTATTTTATTTTTTTAATTTTTTAAATGTACTTTTTTAATGGTTTTAAAAGCAATATACTTAAATCAAAACGATTCATCTAAATAAAATTAGAAAGAGTAACAAAAAAATTTTACTATTAGTAAACACATTTAAATACTTCTATTAAAGTGATAAAATATTATTTTATTTTAAGATAGGCATTACAAAACATATTTTGGTAATTAGTAATAGTTTTGTAGCAAATAATTATATTTTTATTATAATTTTTTTATTTTAGATAAAAGTCATTGATTTTGATACAAACTCCATACTTTCTAAAACTAAAAATTAGAACTTGACTAGGTTTAAATTATAAGCTGTAACAAGACAAATATCAAATTTACGTTTCCGTTAAATATAAAAAAAAATGTATACCATAAATATAAATAACCAACTAGATTCTTAAAAGGGATTAGCTAGTAACGCAGATTTGTTATACCCCTTCTTAACAATCCTAAAATGTCAAACTAACTCCAGTCCTAATTCATAAAAAGTATTAAATACATTATTTAGTTTCAAAGATAAATCCACTAGTTTAGTGAAATACTTTGATTATGCATGCGCAAAGCATTCATTGAAGTATGGTTATAATCTTTTTTTTTTTAATATTTTTTCTTAAATTCGTATTAAATGGAATTGAAACATAAACGTTAAAGTTAATCTTGTTTATTTTATAATGTTGTAATTAAATATATGTATTTATTTATTTCAGTTCGAAATTAATTTAATATTTTTTTTTATTAAAAATACTGATTACAATCATATTTGATAAAATGCTTTGCAAATGCGTATAATCGAAGTATTTGATTTGTAGGTTGTCAAATATCACCTCAAATCGTCCTCTGTATAATTTAGAAATGCTGATAATCATGTACAAATATTGCTAATTCAACCAAACTATAGTGGAGTTATCTTTGGAACTAAATAACATAGTTAATTGAACTGGAATTAGTTATTTATTTGTACAAAACTTATGAAATACAGGAAGTACTATACTCATTGATAATATAGCAGGATTGATTATTTGATTCATAATACAACAATGTACATTAATTATTTACGTCTGTTAGTTAAGTTGTACAGAGGGTACAATTAAAATAATTATTTTATGAACTATAAACGTAATTAAAGCGTTGTTCCTATTAAGATTTAATACTAGATAACTGTCTTCGTTAACTTTGTATCATTATATTGATTCTAAAACTTTTTTAACTTCTATAATTACTGCTCAGTCGTTTATTGTTCCGAAATGTAGCTTTTAAAATGAAAAATTAATTGGGATTATCCTCAAACTCTGAAATTCATACCATGAATAATCATTTTGGCTAATAAATTAAATATTTGCAATATTGTTGAACCAATTATAATTCTTATTTGTGTAAATTGATATGTGCATATGTAAATCATGCAATTATTTGTTTTCAATAAATTAATGTTTACAGAGTAGTTTTGTTTTGCAAAAAATTTAGTTCTTTTTACTTACATGATGTTGGTAGCACTGCCTATCTTACAGCCTCTGTAAAAGACATAATTATAGAATATATTTCCAATCATACAACATTAAATACATATATTTTTGAATTGTTTAACATTTATAAAAAAGAGTACTTTTTGTGTATTAAATATTTTAATATACAGACTAATTTTGTTTACGTAAATTTGAAGTGCTGTATTTTTATAAGCTATAAAAATCTTTGGCAGAAACTGTAAACTGTAAATTCATTTTTACATGATTTTAAAACAACAAGGATAGTTTTTAGGATATATATTTTATTTTTACAGTTTAAAATATAAAGCCAAGTTATATAAAAATCTAAAAACTTTGCTAAACTTAAATTTTTGAAGAAATTTAAATTAGTGCAGTAACTCTTTGCTTAATAGTGTTAAACGAGGTAATCTTACCACGTAAATAATATAAATAAAACAGAAAATAAAAAAGGAAAATTTATATATTTTTTTTGCAACTTTTGTAGTATTTTTTTATAAGCTATTAATGCATCGACTTAATAAGGAAAAACCGGCAGTAAATCTTATACACAATTGAATTAATATCAATAAGGCAATTCTAAAAAATGAATCATTGCAACAAAAAGAAACCTTTAACACATACACATACATTTTTTAACGTTAGATATTCATAAAATATTTACTCAATTTGATAAAGGAACTACACAATAATTATCGAAAATCAATATCGATGCTCCTGAATTGATGCTATTGTTTCGGGCGACATTCAACTATTTCCTCCCACCCTTAATGTAGGTCCCGTGACGCAATTACCCCATAACTACGCCACTGCCTTCAGCATACAATATGCACTAAATCACACAATCTCCGGTTTGTGTTCACGTATAGAGATGGCAGCACATACGTGAGAGAAAGGGGAAGTACACAGGGAAATCTAGGTTAGATTATGTAAAATGTACAGGTTGTGGTAAGGTTAGGTTTGAGTCAAAACAGGATTGAATATAGGATAGAATAAGTTTTATTTTATGTATTTCTGACTGCAAAAATACTCGTCCAACAAAAATACTAAACAAATACCCTCCCTAATTCTTTATTTGATTGTCAAATGTCACTTTTGCAATCGAAAATGCAAAAACATTTCTCTATCAAGTATCAAACAAAATGTTATCGAAAACTATGTTACAAAATTAGAAAATACAAAAAGAAAATTTTTACATTTACTAAATCAAATATTTTTTGACAGATGACATTTAGTTATTGACATCATAAACCAAACAAATGTTTTAAATTATATCAATTATCAATTGAAATATTTCAATACTTCGTTGTTCAATACTACTAAAATGATATCAGAAAGAAAAAAAGACACTAAAATGACAGATTTCGTTAAATTGTGATCCTTTATTTCATCAAAAAGTTGCTGGATGAAAAGACTTTTACGTCTAGGATGCAAAAGATTTGTGCATCCTGTAGGCAAAAAACAATCATTTCGCGTGTTGGTAGTTGTCATGTAATTAACTTCTCAAAACTTCTTAAACTAGTCGAGATACGAACTCAACTTAGATGTTTTTCTGATTTTCACCATGTTGGGTTTTTCCTTTGCTGTTTTTATACCTGTCGCAATAAAAATCTGAATATTGGTATATTTATGTAAATTTCAAAATTTCCGTAGAAAATAGATAATCAAATTCCGTTTGAAAATTTGAAAGCAATGCATTGCGTTTTGTTTTGTACCATTCTCTTCTATGAGTAAATCTGTGAATAATGATTATCTTTCAAAATATGCTTAAATTATTTTCAAACCCTTTAATCTATTATATAATAAATTTGGAATAGAGTGCATACAAATAATTTAATATGTTTTAAATATATGTATGTGGGTACAGAAGGTTAATTGTAACTATATTTAGCAATCTGGCAGGTTTTGTAGCACCGTATGCACGGGGCGATAGGTCAGTAATTGTCGATGGTTTGTGGTTAGTAATTGAATGCACTACCATTTCGGATAATACGAGATTGTGGGGTGACTAAATTATATTACATTGTTATTACAGATGATGGAAATATATTAAACGATTTGGTACTCATGACCATGTGCTAATAAATACAGGGTCTAACAAAAATAGGTTACAATATATAAATATTTAACAGTAATAATAATTAAATTACTTTTTTGCACGATCGGACATTAAAAAAGGTTAATTGACTGGGTCTCCAAGACAGTAAATTTCTTTTGCTAGTTGCTCTAACAATACCGTAAGAACTTAAATAGATACCGTTCATTGAAAGCTAAGTAGATATATTCATAAGTTAGTATAAATGTACAGAAATAATTTAGTTAATTTATTTATTGCTATTAAAATTAAAAGTACAATTAGCATTACTACAATTTTTGAAAAATAATGCAAATTATTTTCGCAGTAATTTTTATACAAAAATACAATCACAAATTACAGGATTTTGCCGTATTGTAAAATGAACGAATGTTTGAAAAATACCATAGAAACGGACTTTAGTTTTCCATGAATTTCTGCGCTTCCGAGAAAAAAAGCCTACTTTTAATCAATATTTTCGAAGACTGGAGTAGCACTTTAAACCTTGAGGAATTAAATATGATTTTAATCCTTAGATGATTAAATTAATATACAATCATTAGGTTACCACAGAAACAAGAAGGTATATGTAGGTAATGTAGCCTAACTTACTCTAGCTGTCTTAAATTTGAGAGTTATATAAATATAACCAAATAATTATTATTTTAAAATGTATATGCGGAAGTGCAAAAATAGTATATATACCATAGGACTAAAGTGCCTTTATTCCTTTAAGTGAAATTTAATTTAAATACCGATCTCAGATAATAATTGGAGTCGTCGCTTCTAGTGTTGCCGTCGAAATTTAGACTTTGTAGACTCTTGTCTTGCCTTATGTACAGATTATCTAGAGAAGACTGGCAAAATACTTGCCTTGACATTTCAAACAAGACAAGACTTTCGTATTCAACATCAGGATTGGCAAAAATTATTATTTATTTAAAAAAAAATTAAAAATCAAATAAATCACGATTTTTTTTTATTTTGAAAGGTATCTAAGTGTTACTGCACTTTTTTTAATTGTGTTAAAGGCAATATAAATATTTTATTTGATAAGTTAAAACGAAATCTGTAGTAAAACTAAAACGAGTTAAGATTATTCAATGTCTTTAAATCTTTTCATTTATGTCAAGTATACTACCGATGATGAGAACTTAGTTCTCGAAATATGTATTTAATGTTTTATATAATGTTGAAGGTTAAGAAATAATTTTATTAGTTTTTATTTAGCGAATAATTATTCGGCTGCGATACCATTTCTAACGTAATTTAATCTGTAAAGGCCTGCATTTCGTAATATTTATGAATTAATTAGAGCTGGGTGTCCGCGCGTTTTAATTTACGCTGTTCGCAGTTGCAACATATATCAGACGTGCACATTTTTCCACCCACATCCGTCTAGATTAGATCCTCCCCCGGTAAGCTGCATTAGTGTTCCCGGCACGTCCGTAACTCTAATTCTCCTGGGGCTGGATCTGCTAAACTCAGGGGCGTACTCACGGAGGATTTGTTTTTGGTGATTTCATTCCAGTTGGATTGTGATGTAAATATTTATACGAGTAAATTGGGGGTTTCATTTCGGGGGGTAAATTATTATTTTTTGATAAAGATTTGAAATATTAACAATATAGGTAATTTTTATGTACCTACTAGGCTTGTAAGTTAAAAATTCTCAACAGATCTCGATATGAATCTCGTTATGTATTTTTTCTACGTCACTGTCCTAATATATAATTATCACACTGATTTGAGTAACAATATGAATAAATAATAAAAGAAATTCGATCAAAATTTATATTGTATCACTACATAGTCCAGAAACTGAACTTTTGCGACCTGAAAGCAAGCTTCTGTGTAGTCATTTTTGTAATTTTGAGAACTCTTTACGTCTTGATTGAAATAAAGTGTAGACTGTAGAATATCTTTTGAAGGCAATCTTAGTAAAATATAGTTTTTATTAATATTTATATTTTATATAATATGAGTATCCGTGTGTTGACTGCTGACACGATAAAATGAATTATTAAAATAATTAGTATTTTCAGTATTAATACAATTAATTTTTTTAATTAGAGTATTATTTTTATAATATTTCCCCAGCAGTTATAATAATTGTCACTGTTAAATATAAAACATTTTCCATAGGTAAACAAGTTAACCGCAATTGACAACAAATTTACCGAATCATTAATTATTTGTAATAGTTAAATGTGGCTACGTAGAAATTTGAACTATAAAATTTTAGCTAATGAAATAAAATTAAATTATTATTTACAATAATTCTCATATTCATAATTAATTACGATATTTTAGAAAAACATTTCAGATCTTCATGAAAACACCACGTCCGGTTGCAAGAGTAACACCAAAATCTAATCAGATCTAATGTAGGGTTTCAAAATATTATACCCAAAATTACTAGTATTTGAGTAATCATTACGACAACATCCATCCATCCACATACATGGACAGACATCATCGTAAAAATAAAAAAATCAAGTTCTGGGTACTTCAAAATGTGCTTATCCATTGAAAACTCACTATCCGCTTTTTAGCATGATTCCAATATCTCTCTTACTGAGTGTCGGGAGGTAAAAATAAAAAAAAATCTCTAATTTTCCCCATAAAAAACCTTCTGAAATTTTTGAGAAACATATATGTTAATCTCAACCCCTTTAATTTAAAAAATAAAAAATAAACTGGTGGGACGAATTCGAGGGGAATTTGAATAAATCTTTCCTGATTTTGATATTAAATACTTACGTTTGAGCAAGCAAAGGACCTCCCACATGTACAGGTTTCGTCCTCGCTGGTTTCTTCCTTCCATCTTCTTCATTTCCGTCTTGTGCTTCTTCCGTTGTGTCTTGTTCGTTTTCAGCACCTTCGTCCTCTTCGCTTTCTGGTTTGTCGCCCGATACTGTAACAAACGAAACTGTCAATATTATTGTTATATCTTTCTCATTTTCAATCAATTTTACATAAAAATAATTCTAGTATCGGAGACATAATTATAGTCAGTCGGAAATAAACATCAATAACTTTTATAGTAGGCGTTCAATTTTTAAAATTCATACATTACTTTAAAGCTGGAACATTCCTCTTTAACATGTGTAAAAACCAAAGCTAGTGTAATATTTAGTAAGATGGATAAATATTAAAAATGATCAGCATTTTATATAGCTTTTTTCTTACATACTTATTAAACTTAATATTGCTCTTAAGATATGTAGCCAAAAACATAAATTTTTACATATATTATTCTTTATGCAATATACTTTTAGACAGTACATTTATAATTGTATATTTATCATAATAATTGTTTATTTGACATAATTATAAATAATATCTCTTCGGGAAACTACTCAACGGTTTTACTTGAAATTAAAATATGTTATATAAAACATTAAATCTAAGAATATTTTAGTAATTTCACAAAAGTAAAAGAAACTGTCTTAAAAATATTAATAATTTACTTGGTCGGCGCCTTTAAAATTGTACAATATAAGTTTAAAAAATTATTATACATGTAAGTCATGTACCTATATTTCTTCATATTTTATGTTTAAGTATCATTAAAAATTTGAAAATTAATCAAATATTCATTTTTATAGCGATATCACGAACAATAAATTAAATGCTCTCGTTTTGTGTTTATTATTATTTAAATAATACTATGACACTTTTGTACTTTCTGTACCTATGTACATTCCATTTCTAAGAAGATGTATTTATAATTTCTAAAATTTGAACATAATAGTACAACATGTTCATTAGTAGTTTAAAGTTAAGCTTCCTAATATTCTAATTCGTATAAAAATATGCTGTCTTTTATACATTTATTCTGTTATTTTTTTAATTACTGTACTTAAAAAATCTTTATCTGTCGTTAATATTAAGAAATAAATGGTGATCCTTTTAAAGTTTACCGCAATTTTCTATATGGATTATTATAGACTAAATGTATTCACGTTCAAAGTGAACTGACTATAATTATTTCTCCGATAGTATTTCTCTTGCAATTAATGCAATAATTTATTTACAAAATTGTTCCAACTGATTTGAAATTTGCAGGTGACAATGATTAACTGTTTCACATAAAAATAATCCTTGTGGTGCATTTACCACACCAGTGAGAAGCTTGGAAAACGCCCTCTATTTGCTACAAACTATATTTATAACTTTTATTTACTTTGAATGTTGAGAGTTTCGTTACAAAATGAATTAATGACTCTTGAAATTTGATTTTTGAACGTAGTGTTTGTGAAGCAAACGGTGACGAATTGAATTTACTGCTCAATTCCCTGGTAGTTGCGACGGTAGTTTAATGTCTTTGATAGTGTAAACACATCTTACTGTACGTACGTCATTGTGGGGTATTTCTGTTTTATTGCTTTTAAACGGGGTCGCGATTTATGAGGCTTAACACAATATATCCAAATTTTATTTGTTAAATTTGCCAAATATAATTGGAATAATTACATACTTATTATCTGAACCTCTACTAAACAATAGAGTTCTCTACATTTTTCTAATTTTTATATACTTCAAATTTTTTTTTAATGGCTGGTATTACATGTCTAAAAAGTCGAAAAACAAAACACCTTAGTAGAAGTTTCATAATAATAGTTATTTTTGGTATAAGTGTGTTAGATTATAAATAAGTCACGAAAAGATGATCCATTTCGAAGGGAAGTTCGAAGGTATGAAACGAGTGGAAATTGATGAATGATTAGACGTAGAATAATCTCATTTTCAAGTGAAATAAATTTAAATGAATGCATCAAAAAATGTATAAAATTTAGCGTATAAGAAAGTAGCAGTAAAAGACGAATAAATCCAGATGTTATGAGACTTCGAATTATTTTACAATTAATTCATTACTTTACATTTTCGTCGTTATAAGCGAGTTTTTGTAACAAGCATGTAGTACATGACTTTCGCTGTAGTTGTTTGTTATATTTTGTAGTGCTTTATTGCAAGCAGTTGTTTTAAACTTTTTTATTGCCAGTAAAATAGTTGAATGTCTTCACTTAAATTTTAAACCTTAAGCGCCATTTCTTAACTGCTCTAAAAACTTTTCCTGGTAGTTTTATTGTCCTTAAAAGATTAAAAAATTTCCTGCCATATTACGATCAAACTTTTCAGCAAAGATTAATTTTAAAGGCAGGAAAAAGTTGATTGGATACAAAAAAACCTGGTTTCATTAACGGGCGAAATGAATTTTATTGTCTTATGTTAATTACGTTTTCAAGAAGCCTCGAAGGATATTATCCTCTTTAAATTTAATTTTTGTGCGTCTTAAAATATTTATTACGACATTAAAACTCAAAAATACAGGTTTTATTTTTATCTTAGGTTTTACAACCCTTGTTACGTGTCGTCTACAAAGATGTTATAATTTAAAATTTGTTATTATTAAAATTCAAAGTAATGTAGATTTCTTCTCTTCATAATGGGTAATATAATAATTATTACAAAAAATACAAATTATTTTATAAATATATTCATACTCAACCAAGTAATAAACAAATATAATGTACACGTGATATACTCATATTATTATATTATATTAGAAAATGCAACTACCATTACAATAATGTGTAGTTGTTGTAAGACATACTTGAAATACTTTTGCCGGTTTCATGAACTCGAGTTAAATTTTAATCCGAGTTAAATTTATTAACTCTAGATTAAATTTAAAAATGGGTTCCACAAGAAAAAGTTAAAAACATAACCTCTATTTAAATGCGGGGTTAAGATAACTCGTCTATTGCGATGTGGTTAAATTTTAACCTTGGGTTCAAATGACTTTTCTACTTTTATTTGATTAAATATTCAGAAATTATAATTGTTTGCTTCAAATGTAAGTATTTTTGTAATTAATAGTGGCTACTATGGATATTTTTATTCCTTGTTTTTGTAATTCGAGTCTATGATTGTTGAAACAGATTCTTCGGATGATGTATTCTTAGATAATATTGTGTACATTATTTCTAGGCATTGGCGTATTACAAAATGTGACATATTTGAATTTTATAATGACTTTAGAAATAAATTCAGGCTTTCTAAAAATGTACTTCTTTTTATTTTGATGATAATATACAATCTTTCGAATAAGAATACAAAAGATTAATCCTATGTTCCAATTTTTTGCGCACTCTGTTTTAATATTGCAGTAGGGTTTGTTTTTTATTTATTTTCAGTTATATTTTTGTAATTTTTCAATTATATTTAATAACTCCATTTTTTCTCTCCGAATAACTTTACCCGCTTTTTCTGGCCCACATTCTATTTTCTATAATAAATATAATCAAATAATAAGGCAAGAAATATTATTTATAATTCTTGTATTAATTGGAAACGCCTGATCACTAAGCTTCCCAACCCTCTATAAAAGATTATAAACTCTGCATAAGTCAGTTTCAAATATCACTTCATACAATTTTACTTAAGATATTTGTTTTCCGCATCAGTGTTACTGTTTCACTGCAGTATTTTTGGAATTTTATTTGACAAAATAATTAGCGCTTCAATATGTATTCGTAATTTTAAATACTTATTTCTATTGTTAATATTACTCAAGTCTTAAATTCGTGCAACAGTCCATCAGATTTAAATTACTCGAAAACTATATTTGTTATTCAGTTCAATAATTTTACATTCAACTAAACCTTGCTTTAAATTTTATGAATACATATAGTTACAGCAAATGTATGTATAATTGCGAAAAGTTACATTTACATGCATTGTTACTCCTAGGAATGTAACGCCAAAGCAATGAAACCAAAAAGTTCAAAAATTGGTAAAAGTCATAAAAGTGATTTATGATGCCTGCAGTTGTGCTTTTAATTCTGGCTACATCTACCAAAACCATTCACATCTCTCATTCTTCCTCCAAATAAAAATGAAACTTGTGCGAAGTATTTATTTTATGATCATTTATTTGAGGAATTGTCCGGAGCTAAACTTCGCGAGTTGTAAAATAAATGATATAACAAAACACGCTCTCATCTCTCAGTTGAACTTGGTTAAAAGCTTTGCCATTTCAAAAATGACTGTCATTTGTTCTGAAGACACGGAAAGTGTACCGGAAGTGCCGACACACGAAGAATGAACTTCCTGTGGAACGAAAATTATCCTGCGATTGTAATATTACCTGCAGGATATTAAACATGAGTTACACAACGCTCACATTAATCAATTCATATATTTATACGACAATATTTTTTTTAGAAAATATAATAAATTATGAGAATATATTTTTTGTGCCACCAGTAGCAATTAACTTAAATAATGTTCAAGTACGTAAAATGTGGACCACTTGACAGTTGACAGAATTATTTATTATTTGCAACTTTTTATTTTGTTTGTTGCGACCAAATGAATAAGAAATTTAAAGGATTTTGATAATTAGCTTTATAGTAGGACAATTATTTTCTATAACACTCCTTTGACAATGGTAACAAAATAGTTATCAAAATAGTTATTTTGTTATGGAAGTAAATTATACTTACGCCAACGGTGGTGCGAAAAATGGAAAAATTAGTATTGTTGATAATTAGCGAAATGAAACAATTGTTAGTTTAATATTGTAGTAGAATTACCTACAGTAAAACACCGCTTAAAACTCATTTGGTATTACACGGGTTTTTCTTGAATTCTAATTTTTTATTATAGGGTAATTGGAGAGAGATGAACCGGTAGGCGCAACGAATTTTTGGTCTTAAAAGTACATTACAGTGATATTTCTTATAGGGCATAAAAATTGTTCCTTATTTAGTTAATTACTACTTCGGTTTAAATTAATTATTTATTTACATAATTTATAAACATGAACATAAGACTTAACGTAACCTTAAAATGGGATTCTATTTGTACACTGTTATAAATAATTTAGTGCTTCATATTACATCTGGTGGAGGACAGATATATATACTTATATATCCTATGCTGAGGAGAGATGGACCAGAGGATTTTTATTGTTAAAAAGATCTATTTAACCGGTAAACAGGAAAAATCATTCGCACATAAAAAGGTGGACAATCTAGTTGTTATTCCAAGAGTTCGAAGGTACTGTTGTTAAATGAATCGGAGGGTGATGATAATGAAGAAGCTGAAGATTATGAAAACGAATATGCGGGATGCAAGGAAAATTATTTTAAAAAAAAACCGATAAAGAAGGATGATTGTATAAAATGTGTAATTTGTGGTGGCAGTTTACACGAAGAGTTTACCACATTTGACAAATGACAACAATCTGTTAAACAGTTCATCTTCTTGGTCTTGGTCCGTCTCACCTATATATAGTGGAGAAGAGATGAATTTTTTAATCCGAATAAAATATTTTTTGTAGTTTTCAGAACATAGTGTAAATTTTGTCTATTTTTATAAGGAAGCCTAGATTATATATTACAAATAAATTTTGTTTTCTAAATATTATACATTATTAATAATTTTTTTCAAATCGCACGATTTTGCTTTCATATTTAATGTGGGAGTTCTTTTATATTTCCACATTCCATGTTTACATTTTTACTAAAGTTTCTTTTGTCTTCTATTATAAATGTAAATATATTTCCTATATATTTACTAATAAACTATACGAAATGTACAGTATACATATTTCAACATGAGTATCATTTGTATAATTGTGGTAAATTATTGTAGTGCACTTGAAATAGTAAAGCAGTAATTTATTTAATAAGCAAATCCATATAATTGGTAGACAAGCCGAACGAGTAATGGTTTATTTATGAGGTATTTGGAAACGGTTTTGTAAGCAATTTAATTTGAATAACGGCCAAATCAATATATTAAATTGATTTTAGTGACATTTCATTTCATAGTTACTAGGTTACATAGTTTATCACCCCTGGGTGTTTTGTGTTAAACGTGGATTCAATTCATTCAAACATTTATATGTTGCGGTTTTCTTGTAGTTATATTTACCACATGTGTTTATTCTATGACAACTTGTTGTTAATTGTAGTAATAAGTAAGAAATAATAATAATAATAAATATTATCAAAGTAAATGTAGAATATATTTTGGTTTCTGTTGAATCAAAAAAGTGGCACTGAAATATTGCCTAAACAAATCAAGAATTATAAACCTACTGGAAAAAGAAGTACAGCAGGCCAAGAACCAACTTTTAGGTGTTTTTTCGTGAAATTGTTTTTATATGTCCAAATAATTCCGCCGATTTTACCAATTGATTCTACAAATAAAGTTATATAAAAGATTTGATCCAATCTATCTCCAAATTGGTTTGGAACTGTATGACGCATGCGCAGTTTGAAAATTGCGTTCTAACTAACTTTAAACCCAAACTCTGACGTTTAGTCGGCTGTTCCTATGTTCCTACTGATTTCCGACCAATTTTGAACCAGTTTTCTGACGGTGAAAACAGTCAGAGGGTCGGAACATGTACAGCTAGTCAACTTCTGGCAATATAATTTAATTATCTTCAAAATTGTACCGAAAACATTTGAACATATCGAATTTTTAGCTCGAAAATTTTCAAATTTTACAAAATTTTGTTAGTATTAGACAGGGCATGTAACCGAAAAAAATACTGGTTAACGGTTAACCCTTATAGAGAACGTTATAATAATAACGGTTTTAGTTCGAAAACCGGTTTTTGAAAATTAGAAACCGGTTTAAACCGGTTAATATATCGGTTAAAAAAATAATTAAATTAATTAAAAGAAATTAATTATAAAAATTTGATTAAAAAAAATTACAGAATAATTAATTTAAAAAAATAATAAAAAATACCATCTGAGAAAAATATAACAATTAAAAAAAAGCAAATTAATTAATGAATATTCACAAAAATTCCCGTAATATCTTCAGAAAAACGCAGGTCACTTTTCAATTTTAAACTTGCCTGTGTTGACAAAGGCCGTATATATTTGGGACTTTTTAAGTAACCTTAACTGCCAAACAAACTACCTACATTTATAATATTGTAAAACATGTCATGACTCATGTTCAAATACAAATAGAAAACACAGATATAAAAAAAAAATATTAAAATTTTTTTATCGCTAAATGATATTTAAATAAAGGTTAAAGGCTAAAACCGGTTTATTTTTTTTCTTGGTTAACGGTTACCGGTATTTTCGGCCTGAAAAATATCGGTTAAAATTACGGTTAAAGTTCGCAATTTTCGTTGAAAATATCGGTTACCGGTTTTTATTAACGGGTTACATGCTCTGATTTTAAGATTATATCTTTAATAGTTTTTGAGTTACAAGCTTATAAAACTTAATTTTATTAATTTTGCATGTTGTTTTATTTTGGTAAACCTGTTCTGTACAAGTTAAAGTAAAAATATAAAAAATGTGTTTTATAAAAAAAACAGAGAAATTCATTAAAAAAATTCAAAAAACTTTTAGTTTAGTACTTACTTTAAAGTCAAATGTAGACGATGTCTCTGTTTCAAACATGGAAAAGTAAGAAACGAGCTTTTTCCAAAGCTTCTACTTTTAAGCTCACATAATTCTGTAAACCCTCCTTTTTTAAGGGGAGTACAAGTTGAACCACTCTTACAAATATCTCTTTTACATGCGTCTTTAGTTAAAGTTATGTCACAATTTAAACCGGTAAAACCAGCAGTACAAACACAGGAATAACCACCTTCTTTCCGAAAACAAGTTAAACCTTGTTGAACTATCTAGAACATTGTTAAACCCTGTAGAACTGTCTCATCTTACTCCCAATTATCTTGGAACAGTGTTGAACCTAGTACATTTATGTTACACCCTAAACAAGTGCCTTATCTTTGTCCCAAACAATTTGGAACAAAGTGAAATATAGTGCAAGTCTCTCTACTTATTTCAGAACACTTGGAACATCTTTCTGCCTTCTAAAACTTTCTTTTTAAGTCTTCCTAGTAATTTCCAATAATAGACATACATGAAAAGTTACAATTTATTGTTTTTCACTCTAAAATGTTTCATATACAACCAAAAAAAATTAAAAATGCCCATTTTTGGGTCCAAAATTTTGATTTTTGGAATTAGTCTAACTTATAGTCGTCGATGCGCTGATTTCAAATTTTCAAACCGAATTCAATTATCTCTTTCCATTCCTGAGATATTTGCTCTCAAAGTTGCACCTCAAAAAAGGGTGTTTTTTGACCATATCTCTAAAATGGGTAGAGATACATTCTCAACGATTATACCAGTCGATTCTACGCGGAAAGTTACATAAAGAAATGTTTTCTCCTCATATACGTTCTTTGGAACGATTTGGTGAAAAATGAGAAAAACGAAAAAACCGGAATTTCAGTTTTTCGCTCGGAAACTTTTTGTCTCCAAAATTTTTTATATTCTGGACTTAAGTAAAGAAGAATGTGCTGATTCCAAATTTTCAAACCGATTTCAATTATCTCCTACCGTTCTCGAGATATTTGAGTTCAAAGTTGGACCTGAAAAATTCAGTTTTTCAGGAATAGTCCTGAAATGGCTTGAGATACGACCTCGGCGACCTCACCAATCGATTCTACGGACAAAATTGCATTTTTGTACCAATTTTTAGATTTATATTCTAATGGATACAATTTTTACAGCGAAAAAACGAAAATGGCCAAAAATCGGAAAAAATCGTAAGGGGTTCATCAGGCGATTTTTCAATTTTTGCGATTTTCGTTTTTTCGCTCTAAAAATTGTATCCGCCTGAATAAATATCTGAAAATTGGTATACATATGTAATTTTGCCCGCAGAATCGATTGGTGAGGTCGCCGAGGTCGTATCTCGACCCATTTCAGGACTATTCCTGAAAAACAATTTTTTTCAGGTCTGACTTTGAACGCAAATATCTCCAGAACGGTAAGAGATAATAGAAATCGGTTTAAAAATTTGGAATCAGCGCATCTGTATTTACTTAAGTCTAGAAAATGAAAAGATTTGGTGACAAAAAGTTCCCACGCGAAAAACTGAAATTCCGGTTTTTTTCGTTTTTCTCATTTTTCACAAAATCGTTCCAAAGAACGTATATGCGGAGAAAACATTTCTTTACGTAACTTTGCCTGTAGAATCCACTGGTATAGTCGTTGAGATTGTGTCCCTACCCGTTTTAGAGTTATATCCAAAAAACCCACTTTTTTGAGGTGCAACTTTGAGGTCAAATATCTCAGGAACGGAAAGAGATAATTGAATTCGGTTTGAAAATTTGAAATCAGCGCATCGGCGACTATCAATTTGGAATTATTTTAAAAATCAAAATTTTGGACCTAAAAATGGGTTTTTTTTGGATTTTTTTGGCTGTATATGAAAATTTTTAGAGTGAATAACTATAAATTGTAAGTTTTAATGTATAACTATTATTGGAAATTACTAGGAAGACTTAAAAAGTCAGTTGTAGAAGGCAGAAAGATGTTCCAAGTGTTCTAGAGTAAGTAGAAACAGTTGCACTATGTTTCACTTTGTTCCAAATTGTTTGGGACAAAGTTAGAAACTTGTTTAGGGTGTAACATAGATGTATCAGGTTCAACACTGTTCCAAGATAATTGGGATTCAGATGAGACAGTTGTACAGGGTTTAACAATGTTCTAGATAGTTCTACAAGGTTACACATTATCGCAAATTGTATGAGATTAATTTCAGGCAGTTTTGGAAGGTTTAACATTGTTCCAAATTGTTTGGGACAAAGTTACGACAATTGTTTACGGTTTAACATTGTTATATAAGGGTCAACACTGTTCCAATATGTTTGAGATTAATTTCAGAATTCCAAATTGTTTGGGACAAAGTTAATATAATTATTTAGGGTTTAACATTGTTATATAAGGTTCAACACTGTTCCAAGTTAATTGGGATTAAGTTAAGAAAGTTATACTAATTTAACAATGTTCTACATAGTTCTATAAGGTTTAACACTGTTCCACATTGTTTGGGATTAATTTCAGAATGTTGTGGAAGGTTTAACATTGTTTCAAACTGTTTGGGACAAAGTTAATATAATTATTTAGGGTTTAACATCGTTATATAAGGGTCAACACTGTACTTAGTCAATTGGGATTAATTTCAGACAGTTGTGTAAGGTTTCACATTGTCCCAAATTGTTTTGGAATAAATTAAATCAGTTTCATTGGGTTTAACATTGTGGAATATCAATATAGACTTTTAAAAAATCAAAATTTTTGACTCAAATTGAGGTAATTTAACATTGTACTAGATCTTCTGTATTTTTTTAGTAGGTTTATAATTCATAATTTGTCAAACTAATTGAAAAATTATCTTATCAGATTTAAATCTTTTAATCACAGACTTACAGACCGACTCAAATAGTTGTCAATTTACGAAAAAAATATCTTAAGTGTTAAAATATTTCAGAAACAAAATTTAGAAGGTGATTTTATCTCTAAAGAATATTTGTGGACTGCTTTATGTCAAGAAAATGAATATTATGACAGAACATTCCTTAATATCGACAGTAAAGCTCTTATGTCGTCCCATATTCCAAATTGATTAGATTTTTATTTTTTTGTCACATTATACCATTCTTTATATATTGCATTAGCTGAGCCATAAAAATGCAAGAAAAAATATAAAGTAACATGAATATTATAGAGAAATCTCCAAGGAATCGATTGGTGCAAGAATTTTTGTTATAGCTCATAACTTGTTTTTGAGATACGCGGCCATAAACTTAAAATTTGAAAATTGTAAGTGCCAAATTGTACAATTTTTTATATATTTCATCGGCTGTGGCATAAAAATGCAAGAAAAATTTCCTAAAATCAAAATTTTGGGCACAAAAATAAGTATTTTTGGGTTATTTCGCGTTTGTTAAAACAATTTTTGGTTTAATACTGTTGTTTGGTTTATTATAACTCTATACAACTTCGATATGGGGTTATAGGTTTTAGAGATAATTAAAAGTTAGATAATAAAGGGACAGAATAAAATCTAAAAGGCATAATACGATTGCAGGATTTGAAATCAGCGCATCGCTCTAGAAAATGAAAACATTTTTGATTTTTTTTTGTAAATATATACATTTCTTTACATAATTTATATTTTCTTCATTTTAAAAGCGAGTTTTTAAATTTAATAATTGTTATATAAGAGCGACCTTACTGACAGTTTTAAATGTCTTTATAATTTAGTTAAATAAATTATTAATATTCGAAGCATGCATTTTTTTCTTAAAACAGTGCGAAAAACGAAACAAGATCTAAATTTTATCTGTGGCCAAAAATCTCTTAAGGTTGTAGTGCCAGTGATTATTATTTATAAATGTTAATAGGTATATAATATTGTAATTGACCTTAAATTTAATTTTTAATGTATATAATAGTATTGTCATTTAATAATTTAGAATGTATAATGATGCACTTGCGAATCATTGATGTAAATCCCCCGTGAACAATAGCATAAATTATTGTAGATTTGAAAGCGGGGTAAATGTGAGTAATAAATTAGGGATTCTGGCATTGCAAATCAGTGTGGATGCTCACACTTGATAAGATAAAAATACCCGCAGTGGTGCGTGGACATGAAGGGTTGCGCGTCCTGTACCCCCCTATCCCCCCCCCCCTCGCCTTGACCTACTTTCCTCCTGCCCAATTCAGGAAATTGTCACGTGCGGACTTGGCGCTTTACACTTTACAACTACAGATACGCGATACTGGGAAACTATAGCGATAGCTGCGGATATCAAACATGTCGAATAAAAGTTATCTATACCAGCGTCAGGTTGAAAGAAAAGTACAGATACCTCGACAGATACTTTCAAGTATCGAAAGAAAAATGTAAAAAGTAATGAGAAACACTAAATATATTTTTATACAACGTAAATATATTTGACCGGTTTCAGGATATTAAGCTTTTGTTTACATAGACAAAACTAAGCAGGGTAACTAAGTCATAATTGTATCACATGTAATTTTGACAAGTCAGTATAGTAAAAATATTGTCATACAAATTTGTCAAAATAACGTGGGACAATTGGATAATACAGCTGTCATATCAACCCTTACAGACTTCATCACGAAAAAGTTACGCACAAGAAAATTTTACAAAATATTGTTTATAAATAAGGTAAACCGGTAAACTATTGAACAAACCACGGATGTTATGAATCATACTAAGTCTTACATGTTTTAAAATCCTCGCTCTCCAAACTCGGAATTCAATTGCCATCTGCGACGGTTATGATACTCATAACTACCCTAGGTATGTTAATAGCTATTATTCTTATATATTGTAAAAAATAAATTCTCCACTTGTCTTCTACGAGAGCCTTGAATTAGGAGTAAATTTTACCGATATAATTCATATCTCGAATTATATTTGTTTGATTATTTCACACATGTCATTTTTACCCAATCAGAAAATTAGAACGAAATCCTGGTCTACAAGGAGCAAGAATCAATATAATGACAGACAGCCAGGCAGCTTTAAAGGCACTAAATGCTTTCACTTGCAAATCAAAGCTAATCTGGAACTACAGAGACACTTTCCCTATGGTGGGTACCAGGATCCGAGGGAATCCTAGTAAACGAGAGAGTTGATGAAAAAAGAGTCTAAATTTTCATACTACGGACCCGCACCTTAATGTGGTCTTCCACAAAGCCACTATAAGAAGGTGGTCAAAAACTGGGAGGAATCTGCCATATCCTCCTTTTAGAAAAACACTTCAAGCAAGAAAAATTAATTTCTCCAGCTACGACAAATGTCAAGGAACTACTAGCTCTCTTCAAAAAGGACCTTAGAATAATGATGGAAGAATCCTCACTGGTCATTGTCCTTTAAAATACCATTTACACAAGATTGATAAAGCTGAAAATGACATCTGTCGATTCTGTGAAGAGGATGAAAAATCATCGGAACACATACTGTATGAATGCACAGCCGTAATAACACAGAAACTCAATGAACTAGGTGAGAGGTATCTTACACAGATGATATCAAGAACTTGACTCCTGGAGCTATTATTGGTTTCATCAGAAAATTGGAACTGTTCTGGAAAACTAAGTAAGGGCTATGTCACAATAGATCTTCTAGATCGCGGTGACAAAAGCGATAAAACGCTTAACCCTCGTTTACAATATAATACAATACCCAATAAGAATGTTTTATTTAATGAAAATAGGCAGTTTTTTAATATTTATAGTATCGATACTAAAATACTGGTATCGAAAGAAAAGTATCAATACTGGTATCGTATCATTAGTGACAGAATATACTTAGCTATAGGTAATAAGCTATGAGCGAATGGATTACCGAGCAATACTTTAGTAGAGAATAGAAGATTTGACAGTAGGAGGTGATCCTATAAAGGGGTAGATTTAATTAAACTGAAAGCGAATGCAGGGTGAGATAATGAAGCTCGCTGTATTATCTTTGATGTGTGGAGGATTATAGCGTTCACGGGCTCACGTTTCACAGAAATTGTTGCAATCATCTGTGCACAGATTTGGATAATTGCCAATTCATCTACTTACCAACTTCCCAATAAATATATTATCACCATGTTACACACTGGAGCATTACGGCTGTAAAAATTGCAACTTCGCCAATAAAATATAAATCTGTCATATTCATCTCCTGTTTATTAAATTACCTATTTTTATAAATCACTGCAAATCTTTAATTTTTTCAGTTATAGTACAGTATTTTATTTTTTATGCCTAGTATCATATATGTAAAAATCAGTGTTGCCATATTACGGATTTTATCCTTAGAACTAAAGATTTTCTTGTACGTTTACGAATATATAGATTTTTTGTGCGAATTTACCGGAATCTATGGATTTTTTTGTATATTTCATCATTTAATCCATAATAATAGCAAACTGTTATATAAGTTAAATTTATAAATATATCTATATTTGTGCTCTACGCTTACTCTAAAATCTACTGGAGTCCTTTAACGACTTATATTTATGCATTATACTGGTAATATAACCAAACACGGTTTCCGAACAGTTAGCTAAAAGTCGTGAACCGCAATAACTGCGATTAAAGCACGGTTCGCGCAATAAAGTATCTTTATATTTAAAAATTAATTGTCAGTTTGTATTTCCTTGCCTTTATTTATATATAGATTATATATTTAAAGAATTCTAAGGACTTTTTGGGTTTTATTTTACACCCATCTTGCAACACTGGTAAAAATCAAAATTTGGTCACATACTTCATTCAGGATGATATCTTCATTTATTTCTCCATGAAGCTACTTTAGGGGGAAGGACAGGTCTCCGGTAATAGTGAATTAATTACGCTGCATCCAGTGATTACCTGATGCGACCCTCGAGGTGTGCGGCCTGATGTAGTGCTCTCCTACACCTACTACCTCGCTCATGTATTAGTTAATAACTTGCCCGTACCTGCTCCCCAACTAATTATTACATACACGGTTGTGTATCACGTTAGATATATTACATTCTTTAGAGAAGCAATATCATTTTGCAAGTGAAAATTATTTTTCATCGTTCACGTAATATAATATTTCCATAGCAACATAAGTGGTAATTTGTGATAACATTTATTATTTGCCATTATCAACGGAGTGTTACAGAAAATACCTAACTGTCTTACTAGTAGAGTAATTATAAAAATCGTACGAATTTCATACATTTGGTCGTCTAGCAACTATAAAAAGTTGCAAGGAAATAAATCTGAACTGTCATTACACTTTAACATTATTTGAATTTAATTGCTATTGGTGATACGAAAAATATAATAAGCGACTCGAAATATAAATATACCCAATACAACTATTCTTATACGATAATTTGAGATTGTATGTTATGGAAAAGAGGGTTTAAGTGTTTTATCGCTTTTGTCAAAGCGATCTAGTAGGTGACACAGCCCTTACTTAGTTTTCTGGAACAGTTCTAGATAAAGCTAATTATAAATCGAAGAGTCGAGTTCTTGATTTCATCTACCTAAGATACCTCTTTCCTAGTTGATTGAATCTCTGACTGGTTACGGCTGGGCATTCACACAATATGTGTTCCGACGATTCTTCGTCCTCTTCCAGAGTCGACAAACGTTGTTTTCAGCTTTACCAATTTTGTATTTTAAGGGTAATGGCAATTGGCAAGTGAGGATTGTCATTATTCTAAGGTACTTTTTGCTAAGAGCTAGTAGCTCTTTGGTTGACTGTGTCTTGGAGTGATTTTCCAAAATGAGAATATAGCAGATTCCGCTCAGTTTTTGACCACCTTCTTTTAGTAGCTTTGTGGAAGACCACATAAAAATTCCGATCTCTCTTGTGCCCTGGTACTCACCATAGAGAACTTTTATTGATATTTTATTTAGTTTATTTTGTGGTAGTCTATGTCTCCTACCAGTTTCGACCTCATGTGGTGTCATCTTCTGGGAGAATAGGTAATTTAACAAATATGGTGAAGGACATTAATTTGTTAAAGCAAGCTATACTTCTTGAGAAAGTCCCAAGAATAAAGAAACTGAATTCCAAAAAAAAATTCTCAGTAATATCCATCTAAATCCTATTAAAAATTGAGTGTTTCACCCACTGCAATTCTTAGATAGTGTTAAAGAATGTGCCAATTTTAATATCTGAAAGGGTTTCAATCCCTTGGGACAAAAAATTGTCGGTATTTTTATCTGCGAAGCCGCTAGGGTGCCGTAAGCCATCGCAGGTTTTTTATTACAGCCCGCCCTGTGTATTGTTAGGTTGGCAGCGCTGGCAGGAAGTGCGCGGAGATTTGATGCTCGTCTGTTCCGTGGGAAAGATTTGCTGATGTTTCGCTTTTCTCCTTTCATTTGTTTCGTGGCCGCCATTGATTTTTTGTTAGGAATAAATGTAGCGGTGTTGGGTGACGTAGAATTTTGGCAAATGGACTGCGACAATGAAGGGACCAACACATTTCAGATGATTTCGACGAATGCTACTAATATTTCTACTTGAAGTGAATATATTACGAGTCCTTTCCCATATAATTTCACATACCAAATTTAAATCTATTTATCTTCAAAATTAGCTGTACAAACATAATAGTTATTTACGTATAGAGAGCCGAAAGAGAAGCTTTACGCCTGTAGACGAAATTTAAAGCTCGACGCATAGAGGTACATACAACGTTTTACGCGCTGCTGTTATTAAATGAAATGTAATTTTTAATTATAAGATAAGCCAAAAACCCAAGGCAATGCCTTGCATTGGTAACCTGCTGTTTTTGTGTAAACAATATAAGCAAATTACAAATTAATAAAAAAGTCAAAATGTCAAATATCAAGCATGGAACTTCATTCACAAAATTATTTACTATATTTCGCAAGAATCTAATAAAACTTTAGTAGATTAATGTACAGGTGAATTGAAGGATAAGTATGAAAACGAATACAAGGTATTACAAACCATGAATAAATGTTTTTGACATTTTTTTACTGCCCTTGTGCTTTAAACTTTTAGTTTCCGCCATGATAACCAAGATGTAATTAAACAATGTAAATGCAATAGTGCGTAAAAGGAGTTAAATAATTATATCAACCCACACAGACTTGATTAAGAAATAGTATATTGTGTAACAAGTGCAGAAAGTCGCCTATTTCCCAGGAGGTGTGAAAGTTGAATCACACAATTTAGGACATAGGTGATTCTGCACGAGTGGCACACTATATTTTTTCTACGACCACACAGCTAAACGTTACCTTCACGCATGCGCAGTGTTGGCAAATACTGTGAGGAATGATTTCTTACACTTTAACCTACCATTGTGGGAAATACGCAACTTTGAAGCTTTATGCAGTGTGAGAAAAGTGCTATTTTCTGTAGTGGGCGTAAAAAAATGTTATTGTTAAATTATATCAGGGTATATCCTTTATTTCAAAAAATAATAATTCGGTGGTTGCCTGTTCTCTCAGATTTAAGCTTTAAATCCTTTAATATTACCATTCCTACAATTGCAATCGTATGATGAAGTTATAATAGTTTGAAACCAGTGAGATATCGCCTGCACTGTGAACTATGACTTAAACGAGTAAAGTAGTTCCACATCTACTCGTGTTCGTGTACGCCAAACTCTGTAGAGATATCAAACTACGAGTGCGGGTACAATGATGGACGATTACACTCAAATGTACATCTCACTCAATTAACCAACATAGACCAACTTAATTAATACACTTCCCGTTAAATCTTCATTACAACCAATTACTTTATTATCAAACTTTGCAAAGTTTGGCCTTTATAAGGGAAGATTCACAAATTTAATACAGTTTTATAATTCATGATTGTACTTTTACTGGATAGCAGCGAAACCTATTCCAAGGGATTATGTCCCGGTTTACTGATTGTTAAAATTAGACTCAAGGAACTGGAATGGATTTGCTTGGCCCACGTTGCCAAATTAAATAATCTATAGGTATTAATTCCAACATTTTTCAAGCTGAGATTTGTGCAATAAATTTTTGTGATCTCATAACGTAATGAAACTAACATAATGACAGACAACCAGGCAGCTTTAAAAGCATTAAATGCTTTTACTTGTATGCAGGGCATGTAACTGGTTAAAAAAACCTGTTAATAAAACCCGGTAACCGATATTTTGACTAAAATTTGCGTACTTGCAAACCGTAATTTTAACCTATATTTTTAAGACCGTAAATACCGATAACTGTTAACCAAAAAAAAAATCGGTTTTAGCGAACATTAACCTTTATTTTAATTATCATTTAGTGCTAAAAAAATTTAAATATATATTTTTTTAATCCGTTAAATTTGTTTAAATATAACTATGTTATGATAATTTCTAAAATTTACATTTTATTGGAGAGTCATAAAAATAAGTAGTTTCTTTGTCATCTTTAAGCATCAAGTTCACTTTTTAAAAATGGCTTACATTTCTCTGAATGTATTATAGGAATTTTTGTGAATATTCATGTTTGATTTTGTATGCAGCACGAAACATAATCTCTTTTCATTGCTCCATATAATTTTTTTTATTAACCAATTTAAACCGGATTAAAATTTTAAAAACGGTTTTTTGAACTAAAACCGTTATTTTTATAACGTTCTCAATATGGGTTAACCATTAACCAGTATTTTTTCGGTTACATGTCCGCATTCAAGCACGAAAATTTGTATTATAATAGATCTAATAAGTTGCGGTGACAAAAGCGACAAAACATTTAAACCCCATTTTTTAATATAATACAATTAACATAATTTCGTTCACCGCTCCTAAATGAGCAAAGGTATAAAACAGGAAACAAAGAAAATATGCACTATCGTGATATTTCGTACCTGCCATACCGTACGTGGTGACTTGTGTTCTTGTATTTTGCAGTGTATGTTTGAAAAACTAAAATTATTGTACCTTTTTTTTTATTTGAGTAAAGCGCAAAAATTATTGAAACACGAACATTTATATAGCTAAATGTAATGAACGAGTAATAAATTAAAGAATTATGAAAATAAGTAACACTATAATTTAAGAGTAACAATTATTAATAAAGAATTAAACACTAAGAATATTTATTTAAATACTTAATACTACGCACTATAATTTACACGATATTTATATTACCAACTATTTATGTTCACCATTCGTATTAATATCAGACGGTCCTAACAGTCTTTTCTGCTTTGGCTTATATATCCGAGCAAATAATCTCTCGACTATTCTTGGAACTTCGATACTTCAGCAAAATAGAAGATATTGGGATCGCTACGTTACTATGATTCATATTTGGTACTCCCAAATTCTTTTTCTATAGTTCTTCCTCCTCATTTACAAAGATTGCAGATGGAAGCAAGTAATCTTCTGAGCTTGATTTTATGTAATTTACCTTGCCAAGTTTCCACAACAAATATAATTCCGAAACTAAAATATACTTCCATAAGAAACGACGCGTGGTATGTTTCATAAGAAACTTATAAGAGTACTAATATAATATACTCAGAATTATTAAGGAGCGACTTAAATCTGATAACAGAATTCTGTTCAGCGTGATAACACGTATACAGATACTAGTGTTATAAATTCAATGTGCTTACAGAAAATCTGAAGAAAACCATTTTACGTGGTATTGTAGTAAATAATGCCAATTGTACTAAGTCGCACCAAAATGACTAATTTATGTGTACAATCTACATAAGATTCCTGGGGAGATGTCGGCAGTTAGTGGCACAAAGTACTAATAATCATCCCCTATTAAAATTGAAGGCCCACGTTTCACAGCTTGGGTGAATCTACCCTTAGCGACTTGAACCCCTAGAGGGTTGTGGGCGCTATATTAATGCTGCAATTGCATTACCCTGCCGCTTGAGTAAAGTGCTATGTAGGCAAAGCCGTACAGTAGGGCAGGCCTGACGTAGATAGTGCTTTTAGCAACTTCACACAGCTTAAAAACTACAGAGTGGAGTTATTTCCAAACGTGCTATATGCACATGCATGTAATAGCTAATTTATGTAATAAGTAAGGAAACAAAGGCATGCGGAAGTTACAAAACGAAACAAATTTGTTTTTACTTCTGGAGAATATAACTGGCGAACCTGTCAACTCCTTGAAGCAGTTACTGTTACTTTGCGTATACCGTATAATAGTTTATTTTTTACTTTGTTTACATAGATAAAAGAAAGCAAGGTAATTAAGTCTATATCATTTTGACAAATCAGTATGGTATAGTATATTGTACAACAAGTGCAGAAAATTGCGTATTTCCCACTAGGTGTTAAAGTTTCGGCACGCGATGAAGTCGAGTGTTAGAATCACACAAGATCGGAAATAGGCGGTTCAGAACGAGTACCACACTATACTTTTTCTATGACCGCACTCTTAAACATTACAGAATAAAAATACATGCACGAAAGCTATTTGAGATAAAGACCTATAAGGCGCACGTAACCTCACAAAGAGTAACCACGCATGCGCAATATTGGTAATTACTGTGAGAAATACAAAATTTTGCAGTGTGAGAAAAGTTCCACTTTCCATAGTGGTCGTAGGAAAATAATATTACCATACAGATTTGTCAAAATAACATGTACCTATTAATAACGTGAAATTTGTAAACTATTAAACAAACTATGATATATATATTTGCGGCAGTTCTAATACTCATAACTATCCTAGGTACGTTAAAAGCTATTACCTCTCGCCATTCAGTATATTTATTAATAAAGTGAAATCTGTAAACTATTGAACAAACCACAAATGTTATGAATCATACCAGGCCTTAGATGTTTTAAATTCCTCGCTTTCCGAGCTCGTAATTCAATTGACATCTGCGGCGGTTATGATATTCATAACTATCCTAGCTAAGTTAATGGCTATATAATTATAATAAAATCCTGATAGTTTGTCAAATATTTGTAAGTTAGTGACAAAACACAACTTTCAATAATGTAAGATTTTTAAAAGTTTTACAGCTTGTAAAGGCTAGTTTCCATGGTGAATAAACAGTTCAAACAAATGACGATTACAAGTATGTAACAGATAAATGTATTAACATCCGTTAATATCTCGAAATATTAAAATCCGTATGCTTATTATATTTACCTAGTGGTCGGCAAAATTTAGGAAACTATTTAATATGAAGTTATTGACATAATTTAAATTTGCTGGCATGAAGTTTGACAGGGCCAAAATAGAGTAATGTGTTCATGTCATTAATATGACATGTGGTGACATGCTGAAAAATTATGTGACATTGCATTGTTGCGTATGTGCCAACGAATGTATTGGTGCATTAGAAATACTTGGATCAAATACAAGGAAACTATTATATTTTTACAAAACTATGCCTTTTTATTTATTTGCTGTTTCATTTTTATTTTGTATTTTTTCTTGTTTTTATCATACAAAATTACACTGATTTTACGTCGTCCATTTTCTCCCCCAAACATATCATCATGTAATAAATAGAAACTCTTTTTTTCCATCCCTCTAGTAGACTTTATTAGTACTACCACGATGTATACCGAATCACTCCGAATATGCACGAACATAAACTCAAACCAATTAAGTCTCCGTACATCAGTAAAGGAAAAAAGGATTCTATTCTTTTAGTTTTTATTGAATATATATACATGAAATTAATTTTATATTCTACTTACTATAATAAAAAAATAAAATAATGTATTGACTTCTCAAATTTTTGTAATAAAATCGAAAAAAACAAAATTTATTATAACATCTAAGTACGCCAATTTAGAATTACTTCACTTCACGAGATAATTTTATCCTATTCTTTTACTATAAATGTAGTACTTCTTTTATTATATTCGTAGGACGTCTTGTTTTACACATTTTTTTAAATAAAACTCAAAGATGTTCTTTGGGACTGTGGAGGCGTTTTTAATTATTGTCTACAATTGTACAATAACTATTCTATCAGTTTACGTGTAGTAATGTTTTGGGTCATTATCTTGTTGAAACATATAAGAATCCTTAAATCCAAATTTTCAGCAGATTTTCCCAAATTCTCTTGTAAAATATTCAAATAACCCACTTTCCCATCAATAAAAATTAAGATTCCCACCCCTTCTGCACTCATACAAGCACAGAACCACTTCCATATTTCACTGTTGGGCATAATTTTTTTTTTTGTTTTCATTTATTTATTCTTTCTTTTTCAAACAATAATTCGTCTATTTTATCTTAAAAGGTTTATTTTGGTTTATCTTAAACAATTACTGAGTTCCAGAAGGTTTCAGGGTAGTTTATATATTTCAAAAACAAAGCGCAAAGATATGTGTACGGAGACTAGTTGGTTTGTGTGTATGTTAGAAATTATATAGAATTTGATTTGACGGGATTCGAACTTAAGTTTTCAGAACCACACCTGGTCATTCCACCCACGGGAATCTAGACAATTGCTTTACTTAAAAGTAAATAAAATATGATCTGTATAATGTATGAGTGATGTTTTGCATATCAGAAACATAGAAAGTATAAAAGTTTGCAACTCAAACGACTATTATCTGTTGTACTTTTTTAAAGTTGTAAACTTCGCTAAAATATATTGGTATTTGCACTGCAATTTAATCACAATTTCCTGTAAAATGTCCCGGCATAAAGTGAGAGAATTACATTAAAAAGAACGTGAATGACTAATTTCATCATCACGAATTCAAATCACATTTTATTCGTCCGGTAAAAGAACTTTTTATCCAATAACGCAAATTCCATTATGCGATTATTTTTTAGTCGTATTTTCGAATAAAAAACGTGGGACTGTAATACAATTATGGACACAGCGATATGTTTACGGAACGCAATATTTGGAATACAAATATGAATACATTTGTTCGTAAATATTGTTGTTTAAAGCGAATTTGTTCTTTAACCAAACAAGATAAACAAATACGCACCAATGAATTTATCTTAAAAATTAGTATTGGTTCATTTCATTGGAAATAGAATTATAGAACACAATATAATTTTAACAATAATATAATATATGTACATTATTTTGTTGTAATACTCATAAATTTTGTGATCATTTATGAATAATTATTCATTATACCCAGACGCCCGCCCCGTATTTCTACATTTCCGGGATTCATCCGTATTTTAAGTCATATGTCCTGGGGACCTCAAAAACTTTTTCTGGGTACATAATTGTTCATTAAATAATAATTGTTATCAAAACTAATATCGATTATATTTTTTTCGTTTTTGGTGAGCCAAAAAAAAAATGTCACCGAAAAAAAAACCTAAACAAGTCATAAATATTTCGCTGCTGCGAAAAAAAAAAAATACAGGAGAGTAAGAATGAACCTTAAAAATATATAAATTTTTAGGGTTTTAACATAAAGTTGTGTTTATACTAGAAATAATCAAAAAATGTCAATTTCTGGGGTCCAATATTTTGATTTTTAAATATAGCCTAAATTAATAGACGTCGATGCACTGATTTCAAATTTACAAACAGAATTTAATTATCTCTTTTCGTTCCTGAGATTTTTGCTCTCAAAGTTGCCTCTCTAAAAAGTGTGTTTTTTTGGTATATCTCAAAAATGGGTAGAGATACAATCTCAGCGATTATACCAGTCGATTCTACGGGCTATGTTATATAAAGAAATGTTTTCTTTGCATATACGTTCTTTGCAACGATTCAGTGAAAAATAACAAAAATGAAAAAACCGGAATTTCAGTTTTTCGCGTAGGAACTTTTTTTCGTCAAAACTTTTTATTTTCTAAACTTAAGTAAATATCGATGCGCTGATTCCAAATTTTCAAACAGAATTAAATTATCTCTTACCGTTCTCGAGATATTTACGTTCAAATTTAAACCTGAAAAAAGAGGTTTTTCAGGAATATCCCTGAAGTGGGTGGAGATAAGACTTCAGCGACCTTACCAATCAATTCTACGGGCAAAATTACATAAGTGTTCCAAATTTCAGATTTTTATAGCAATGGATACAATTTTTAGATACAAAAAACTAAAAATGGCCAAAATCGAAAAAAATGCCTGATATACCCCTTGCGATTTTTTTCAATTTTGGCCATTTTCAGTTTTTTTTATCTAAAAAGTGTATCCATTGCTATAAAAATCTGAAATTTGGTACATTTATGTAATTTTGCCCGTAGAATTGATTGATGAGGTCGTCGAAGTCGTATCTCGACCCATTACAGGGCTATTCCTGAAAAAACCTCTTTTTTCAGGTCTAACTTTGAACGCAAATATCTCAAGAACGGTAAGAGATATTTCATTGCGGTTTGAAAATTTGAAATCAGTGCATCGATATTTACTTAAGTTCAAAAAATAAAGAATTTTAGAGTGAAAAAGTTTTTGAGTGAAAAACTGAAACTCCGGTTTTTTCATTTTTGTTATTTTTCACCAAATCGTTCCAAAGAACGTATATGCAGAGAAAACATTTCTTTATGTAACTTTTCCCGTAGAATTGGCTGGTATAATCGTTGACATTGTATCTCTACCCATTTTTTAGATATACGCAAAAAACACACTTTTTAGAGGTGCAACTTTGCTAGCAAAAAACTCAGGAACAAAAAGAGAAAATTAAATTCTGTTTGTAAATTTGAAATCAGCGCTCTGACGTCTACCAATATGGACTATTTTCGGAAACAAAAATTTTGGACCAAAAAATGGATAATTTTGCATTATTTCAGCTGTAACGGATAATTTTAAAGTAAACAAACTAAAAATTGCAACTTTTCATGTTTAACTGTAAATGGAAATAAACTCTAGATGTAGAAAGATATTAATTTTTAAATGGAAAAATAAATTTTAAATTTTTAATCTGTCTCAATTCATAACTCATCGAATTTTATAGTTTAAATAACTATAAAGTGTATTTGTTTCATACAGTTTGTCTAAATTAAGTATATTTATTAGAAGCCTTTAAAAAACGTTTTGTTTTGTGCAAATCTAGTCGTCTATTCTGTATTCACTGTATTTATTTTTATTTTCTGTCTTTAATTCTCAATTTTCTTGATTCGTTTAAGAGAATCTCCCAAATTAATTTCCGTGTACAAACGCCTGTGCACTTTTCAATTACCCGTAAGTCGGGATTACGGTATTCCCGGAGTTACCGGAAGCAGGTGCGCGATCCGGGCTCCGGGCGAGCTTAATGCTCCGGGGTGTCACTAGTTATAAATTTACCCCGGAAAAAGTAAAACTGCAGCCAAGTCTGTTCAAAAACTCACAGCTCGCAAAAATAGATAGTGTTAGTAAATCTTCTTACAAGTGATTTAAATATTGGTATAAAAATAATAAAAATAGCAGGTAGATTTGGTTGACCTTGAAATCGCTGTTTATTTGTTTTTAAAGCTATTTAAAACAAAAATATATATCTCCGATATTGATGAAATTTGATACCTTATAAAAACATTTTCAAAGAAAAAAATATGATATTTCCAGTAAATTGATTCGTATTAAGATAAGTTAAAGTAGAAAATTTAAATTAGTCAAGTAAAAGATGTTGGCAGATATCTTGATTTTAATTCAATGTTGAAATGGTCGATCATGCCTAAAGTAAAATTAGATACAGTGCAAAAATAGATATCCACCTGTTATTTAGATGCATCTACAAGCGCTAATTATGTGCTTTATCAGATTAACATGCAACAAATCTATACAGATATTACAAAAAAAATAATGGTATATATTAGTTAATGAAATTCACACAATTGAGGGTACTTTACTTCAAATAAACATTTTTGTGCTACTGGCTCGAAAATATATTGTTTAAATATTCTAGCAAAATAAGCAATTACCTATTTTATGAAAGAATGACTGTGGCACTAAAATAAAAAGTAGGTATATTATATTAAAATCTCTTGTATTTGTATGAATTTTTATATTCCTTGTAACTTAAATAATTATTTGTTTCGTAATCAGTAAATACATCAAATATGATATTCCCTAATTTTTTGCAATAATTTTGAAACACCCTATGCTTCTTATTGTTGCCGTTTAGATCTAGACTTTCTTATCAAGACTAGAAAATTCGAGAATATTTCAAGACTGTAGACCAATTAAAATTTTCGAAATATAAATATATCATGCGAAGAAGACAGTGATTGTAAAATAGAAAAACAATATATTCTTGAAACAATCTAGACTCTTGATATCTAGATAAAACTTTTTAATCTTAGACCAAATAATAGATGTCTGATAATCAAATATTGTCCTATAGTTTTTATTAAAAAATGATTAATTTTAATTTCGAAGAAGACCTTCCTGCTGAGTCAATCGAAAAGAAAGGTCAAAAAATGTAATATGTCCTTAACATTTTACTGAATCTATACTTTGATTTTAAACCAGACTTTGATCGACTATATTTGAAAATGATTACGAGTTTAATAAAAAATAGCGGACGCCGTCTCGTCCTATCATTACATACTTCATAATTTGTTAAAAGTCGAAAGGCAGCGCGTCGAGTCGGCTGCTGCTAGAAATTGAGAAATCACCTGACAGCCCTTTTTTTAATTAAAATCAACATATTTTTTCGTCGTCACCAGGTCAGTGTTTCGCGGTAGACTTGAAATACCACTGGTTCGAATACCGTTCATGCTATTGTGTTTCCTTGATTGGATTGCATATGACATTAGTAGTTGAGCGGAGATTAAAGAATGGAAAGAAACAGAGTTGTTATAGAATATTGAGCGCATTAAAACTGATAAATTGTCAGCAGGGTATTTTTAGTAGTAAAAATATAATGTTATTTGTGTTGTTGAGTGTAATACTCTGCGGGAACTGTGCCTTGGAGACTGCATCTAGTTTCATTGTACATTAGCGTTTAGTTTAACGTTTACGGCTGCATAGACAGCGCCCACGACGCAGCTTAATGCAATTTGCCTGCACTGTGCTGCTCTGATACCAATAAACTTTCAATCATTTCCAACACCAGTCATAAAACTAACTCTCCCTGCTTTCATCTACATCGCCTTCCATATAGCAGATTCAAATTATACGTGTTTATTTCACATCAACAACATTAATACTATATTGTGCTCTTATGCACCAAGTTATTTTCCTTGACGTGTAGTTTAGTTTCTAGACGATATCGACATAATGTTCATATTTACAGACCAAATTGTCAGAATAGTTTAAGTCTCTGATCGTGGTGTGGATTGTAAATTTAAGTCAGGAGTTGGGGTCGAAACGACATTAACCAATTCTCAAACTTTAAATGCTCTAATTACACCACTCGGACACTGAATTTTTATTCGGACAATTCGTGACATTCGTCAATAATTAGTGTTTCACGAGAGTCTTGTATTTTTCTTGGTCTTGTATCAGTTTTGCAAAAAATGCAAGACAAGAATAAGACAAGAACTCCAAATTTCAAAGCAAGACAAGCAGGGGCGGATCTAGGTGGAAAGATAAGGTGTGCAAAACCTCAAATTGCCGCCATCCGCTTACTGAACCAACCCCCCTCCTCACCTAACAGTGAACTTGTCTGACCATAAAACTTTATTTTATTTTGTTTCCAATAAACTGTAAAATATGTAAGTCTCATCGAACGGCAAATACAAATACTGATAGATGTTACGAATAATTATGATGAACAAAGAAAGAAGAAAACATACATACTCAAAAAGAAATAAAACTCTAAAAAAAATACAATAACGTAGAAGTATGTAACGCAATTCACAGCCCATGTAAATTGCCTACTATAAAGGTACTTTTCTTGCCTTTGCTTGAGCAAAACGCTTTACTATAACGTTATGATTTATTTTTCGGTAATTTCATGTTCTATGGAAAGTATTGAAAGCGCTACAAGTTTTTCTTGAGATAGTGTAGATCACAAATAATTTTTGATCAATTTTAACTTTGAAAATGATCTTTCAGCAACACTAATAGATAATGTTAGTAATAAATTAATTAATTAACTATTATGACATTTGGACTAGTAAAGTTTTGTTTATAAATATAATTTAATATTTTTTTTAGGAGTTATATCGTCTTTTACAATTGTAGTTCCGTATAAAGCTCATCTGCATTAAAATTCCGTTCTTTGGTATCTTTATCAGTAAACAACAACTCTAAATTTTTACATTAGTTTATTAATAATTTTGTATCCATAGGACCAATATTTTTAATTTTAAATAAAAAGGAAAATGAATCGGTGTGTTGTTTTAGCGGGATAAATTGTTCTTTTAATGAATTAATTGCTGCATCTAACTACGTATAAAAGACTGATATTTTAAATTTATCTTTTTCACTAGAAATTGGTTCGTCTGACTGCTCGTAACTGAACATTTTCTTTCTTCTTCGAACATGTATTTTAACAGAAAACTTTGCCTCTTCTAAAACACTGTGAAACCCCTCTAGTCTATAGTTTTCCAAAAATTCTGTGTTACTTTTTATGTTGTTCACAGTCAATATTTTTCAGCTGGAGTTGAGTACTAACAATATTAATTCTGTTTAAAATATTATGCTATAAAATTAAAGAGCAGATAAATTTATATGATTATAGTTTGGAAGCTAAAATGATTAGTAAATTGTAAGACGTGATAAATATGTTATAACAATATTTATAAAAGTATGTAAATATTGACATAATATAAAAATAAAAACTGAATAGGTTCCAAATTTTGTAAATTTTATTTTTTTATAGTAATTTACATATATCTACAACTACCTACTTATACTTTAAAGGTTTCAAGCTTAATGGTAAAGTTTTAAATGAAAACATACCTATTGCACAAATTATTAATTGAATGTTGAACATACTTTCAAATTGAACTTCACAGTCAGAAAATCAGAAAATAAATGTACATGTAAATGTTCCGAACATGTATCCCTGCGCTGAACTGTTAGGTCCACCTTCCTTGAGTTATTTACTAATTGAACAAAAATGGTTTTTTTGATAACGTACTCTACTGACACTACAGATCTATGCCGATACAAACAACCCGCCGCTAATTGCTATTGCCGCTTGCTGCATGAATATAAAATTGTGGAACCAAGACAATATGTGTATGGTCCTACATACGTCAAACAATTGTAATAAAAAATAATTATGCTACATATGATCTCATAAATGCTTCAAAAGTTTGTAAATAAGTGTAAACAAAGATGAATAATTAATTAAAGTTTTAATTTTTACAAATTGCTTTTCTAAAATGCCGCCCCTGAAAAATTCCAGGTGTGCTATTGCACACCCAGCACACCCCTAGATCCGCCCCTGAAGACAAGCAAGATTTTCTTCAATTCTTGTACTCTCGCATTTTTTTTATCTAGACTTATTTAGATAGATTTTAAGTATATATTTTTTAAATGTAGTAACATTAACATATATGTTTCATTTACCTTAATGATTAATTAATTGATACATACAATTTTTCATTACTAATAATTATTGACTAAAAAATATATTATTCTTTAAAGTCAGCCAGTCTAACACGGGACTTAATGTCGTACAAAATTCAGTACAAGATGATATTAAAGTAAGTATCTTTTAAAAATGTAAAGCGCATCTTCTTCGCGCAGTTTAAATATAAGAAAATAGAAAAATTTCTAATTTCTTGTCCTAAAATAAGTAATGAATTTAGTTTCCTGTTTTACACGATACTTACTAATCATCTAGTCCTGAATTTAGTACGACATTATGTCCCGTGTGAGAGTGTCTTTAAGGCACAATATGATTTCTTATAACTTTGGAAAAAACTTTCTTGCTTGTATAGATGTCGCTGTTGTGTTATAAAATACTTATAGTACTGAAGCTATACGATTTTTTTTATTATAATCATTTAAAAATAATAATTCTATTACAAGATATATTTTTGATAATTGTCATTGACATTATCGAAACAAAGAAAAATGTACATGTGAAACAAAGATTATAAGATCGAGATTATTAGCGAAGAGGTGAATCCATGACTACGTTTTAACTTGCAAGACAAGAACTATGCAAGAAAATATCGATTAAGACATGATTTTTATAAACGAGAGTAATGAAAGACAAGATGTACTTAAATTTCTTGTCTTGTGAAACACTATCAATAACATTTCGAAACTGAAACGACAGATGAACTCGAGATCGAGATGAACCTATTCTAAAATTTTATTTCATAGTATCACCATTTATAAATATTAATAAAGTAAATAATATATAAAAAAAACAAATAAACTTTTACATTTCTAGCTATTTTTACGAAGTTTAAATGAAATAATACAACATCCTTTCAAAGAAATGGTTTTTATACGTTTTTTGAAGTGATTTAGCTTATTCCCTTCTGTGACGTAGGTAGGGTTTAAAATGAAAATTGGAAAGATGAAAGGAAATAATTTAGGTGTAATTAAATTTGTGTGTAATTTCTTTCATTCAGCCGACGTTTCGGGTTATCAACAGGTCTTTGAGCGAGTGATATATTCCCGTTTGACGTGCAGCGAGCGCTATTATGCCACGCAGTCACGCCTTACCTTTTATTTACTGTTGGAAAAAATTGTTTTTGACACGTTACCACTTCAGCTCTTGTTCTTCACATTCATTACAAAACTTTAAATACTTGTCACGTGTCATTTATACTCAAGTCTACTGTGGAATGGCTGTCAAAATAAATCTAGAATTTACAATATATTTTATAAGCTTTCTAACTAAATGGTTATTTGTATACCAAGGTTTAAAAGTAGATCTTTTCTATTTTTAATCATTACAAATATATACGGGCAACGATGGTTCATTTGGATAGCGTAATGAGAAATAGGAATCATTATTGGCTAAAAAAAATGGATAATGAATTTTAAAAAGCATAACACTTCGGCATTTAATTACAAATTAATAAAAATTGCTCAATTTGGATTTTGTACACTTGACCATGACATAAATGAGAAACGTGTTTTTGTATTTGAATAACAGCAATTTTTATATTATACAGAATGGAATCGAAAATTGGGTACATGGTTTTACTCGGAAGTTATTACAGGGGACCATTTGATTATAAAATAAAATATTTTTTAAACTAGTGGTTCTCAAATTACAGTACAAAGTTATTTTTGTAAATGGAATTATAGGTACATATTTTTATGCCTATTCGGCAGCAAATTTTTTTTTAATTCAACCATCTTAATACTTTTATATCCTTCTACAATAATAATATTTTAAAAACAATAACAAAATCTAGCGACTGTAAGTAATATTGTTGTTCTAGTTTCATTTTTAATATTCCTTACATACTTACAAAGTTTGTGTTGACTAGATAATTACTAATTACATTATCACTTTTAATAATTAACGAGATTTTAAAAATAAAAATTATTTTAGTTCTGACATTTTTTCAATATTTTTATTATATAAGGATTAATATCCTTTATAAGTAGATAGGTATATAATTAATATTAAAAATAAAGTTAGAACAATATTACTTACAGCCGCTAGATTGTTTTTCATTTTCATCCATAGCCTATACTGTATATTAATTTTAAAAATAAAAAATCATTTTTATTTTTTTTTAATATTTTTATTATTTGTTATTTAGTTTATTTGTATCTGTAATAACTTCCGAGTAAAACCATGTGCCCAACTTTCGATTCCACCCTGTATATACCAAGGACCACTTACGCATTCTTTTCCTGTAATATTAAATCCTTTTACTGCGTTGTTGTCTTTTATGAAAATGTTGTTTGTCTAGGATAACTATATTCAGATATCATCCTTGAAAAAATATTTGCAGAGCTGTAATGCAACGTATAATACGAGCAAATAGTGTTGTTATTTATTCATATGTTCTGTTATTACATGTTTGCTCAAAGATGTTTGGTATCTCAAGCATTCTTTACTTTGCAGTTTATTGGCGGAATATTTTTAAAATGAAATGAAATATTTAAATGATGTGTGATATACGAAGGAGTGTATTTATAGTAGAAATAGATGTGTATGAAACTGACTGCGGATTTTACATCCTTTTATGGAGAGGTGGGAAGATTTGTGGTCAGGAGTTGTAAATTATCCCAACTCAAAGGTATGCTTTGAAAAGTAAGAATAAGGCCATATTAAAGAAATTCATACTGTATTTATTTTGAATTAATTTTGTAAACTGAAAATATATCATACGAAATAAAAGACACAATAAATAAATAATTGGTGTTTCAGCATGACTCAGGTCCACAAGATTGTATTTCCAGGATCTCCACATATTCCTATTCACAATTTTATGCACACAGTCCTAAAAACTGCATAGCAGAGAAATAACGTTACATTTTAAAGACTTGTTCAAAACTGACCGTGTACGTCTAACGAAAATTTTTGATAACTAATAATGAAATTCTTAGAATAATTGGAATTTCAAAGATCATCCAATTAAAAGAAAAATGTTAAGAACGAACAACTTGTCTTAGTCAAATCGCCGTTGATATCTCCGTTTTAATCCCTTTTAGATTTTCTGCCTTCGCTCTTCTATGTACAAATACAAAAAAATTCTGTGAAGTATATTCATTAGTATTTCCTAATAATGGCCTTATAAGCGGAAATATGAATATAAATAAAATTATTTTTTTTAAACAACCAAGAATTTCTTATATTTATTTCATTAACTGTTTTTATTTAAAATTCACGATTGAATTTATTTCAATAATTTAATCTCTTTTCAATTTACTAATTGAAATTAGAATACTTGATTTACATATATACATAATTAGGAAACATTTTGAAAGAAAATTTCTGGTATAGTACAGGACAAGATATTTGGTTAATCCGTTAAGCTAGGTAATGGATGCGGTTAACCCTCACAACGGGTGATGAGTCGTAAATATGTTGGGGCGGTATTAAGAAAAGTGTCATATTCTTATAACAGTAATGAGGATCAGAAATGGAAAGAAAATTAACCATTTCTTATTAGGCTGGATTAGTTTTTATTTACTTTCAAATTTACCATTTTAGTACATATAGGTAAATCAAACATTTATATCTGTATTGTATATACATATTTAAAAATTTGAAATCAGTCTCTGCATTTCTGGACCATAAATTTGGGGATAATCCCATGTTTACGGTATGCCAGTAGGGGGTGAGGTAATCCAATTCTCAATTATGTTGTCCAGCACTATACGGCCCTTAACGTCATACGGCAGAAGAAAGTACCTGCCTAAATGAACTATTAACGCAAGTCCCATAAAACTTTATAAGGGCCAATCGGCTTATCCGAAAGTGAATTTCATATATCTATGCTAGTGCTAGTGAGGGCAAATAGTTGGTACGGGTGGCAGTGGCAATGAAGATGTTTATGCGAGATGTACTGGGAGATAAATGCGGTGATTCCGCAAATAAATGCAGGAATCCTGCGCTGGTAATGAACGCTGGCAATGTCGACGGCCCCAGTTGCCAGCAACACCTCGCTATACTTAGCAAGTTGAGAGATATAGGCTGGCCCGATACGCTGTCTCGGTTAATCACATCTAATCATAATTGCACCAAAATTATTCCACTTATCAGACATCCAATTCAAATCATAGTATTTTGGTGAATTGTTAATTCAGAATTGGAACAATTGCATTTGAATTACACTGAGAATTTTCACTCGTGCAAATTGCTGCGATAATTTTACCACTAAATAGTGACAAGCAATATCGTGACAGATCATTTTAAAAAGAATTCAGATCAAAATCAAGATCTTCACATCTTAAATGTTCTAGGTCTGAGAAAGATCAATTTTAGTATTGCGATCTATTTTATTAAATCATATTAAGCATTAGTGATCTTTTTTAAGATGATAAAAAAGGATTTTTAATAGAAACACAACTTTGGACTTCCAGTATCTTTAATAAATGCACTAAAATTTACACACCGTTTCGGTAGCTTACAAATCTGCTAACAGTGTTCCGTGGAACACGGGTCCGGTCGGCCTAGAAACACATCGGAATATAATTTTAATTTCACGTTCCAAAACTATTTTATTTTTTCCTTAAAACAAATTATAGTGTATTTTCCCATTGGTTTTGGCAATTATTGTTTTTTATTCAAAAACATCGGTATTTATCTGAGTAGGTAAAATGCTGTCTCTTGTGTTCCTACCCCTTTTCTGAGCAAATTTTATTATAAACTATGGACTGTCGGTATACTGCAGTCACATCGCTTGTGAACTGGGAGAATAAATTGGGAGAATTTCCCAATCTCAAGCGGCGTCTGATCCGACGCGCTGCCTTTTGAATGTTATGAGTGCTTCAAGTACGTGATAGTAAGACGAGTCGGTATTGGTCGCCTTATGTATTCTTGTCCAGACCATAACCGAACGACCATCTGCTGGCAACCACGAAGCTTCAGTTTTGAAGTTGCGCAAATGAGGAGCTAGTTGCTACTTAATTTTAATGTTGACTTCGCTAATAAAGTAGCAATAGACTCTTGACTCTTCAAAATGCTCACTCAGCCAAACATTAGAACGATTTGGCTATGATTTACTTCAAAATTCCATTCACTCACGAGAACTAGCTGTAAATAAGTATTTTGTGAAGTATCATGTTATAGAGTTATTAATTTTTTGGCGTTGTGGAATATTGTCAATTTGTTTGTTTGACAAGTATTAGACAGTATCGTAGCATTTAGCGACAAATGTTTGTGAGAGTTTTCTGTGAGCAACTGTTGAGCAACATGTTGATGTGATTGAGGGTTGGCACCTGGCGATAAGCAATGCTGCCAACTAGCAGGAGGGTGGATTTACGCGCGACGCGTGGTATTTTGCGTTATATGAATTTATGTAGGTGATTTCACGCCTGCAAACGGCACGACAGAATTCCGAGTTATCGCTGCTTTTATAACCTGAAAATCGTTACTCGATACCGGGGGAAGTGTTAACAAGCTATTGAAAAATCCTATCCAATTGGATTTATTACGTTGTTAGCGAAAGATATTTTAACATCCTCGAGGAAAATCCCTAAATACAACTCATCATCGCTTCTCATTTTTATTGATTTTTGTGAAAAATTCACCCAATAACGAAGAATAAATCTGTGGATACCGCAAACAATTTTATAATAAAAAAAAAAGAAGCGGAAAAATGCTACGGCATATATACGAGGTGTGTAAATTTAGTAATAAGACTGGTTATTTTTTTTTAATTGTTAAATTGTTACAATTCAATATTGTGTCCCTCAAAATATCTTCCTTGCGAAGACACAGTGCTGGAGACGGTTCTTCCTATCCTCAAGGCAGTGCTGGAACTCGGATAATGGGCCTTCAACTGGTCGGTTACAGCCGTTTCAATGTTTCGAAATGTCCCAAAATGAGTTCCCTTGAGTTGATTTTCATTCTCGGAAAGATGTGAAAAATACAAGAACTTAAATCAGGTGAATAAGGAGGCTGAGGAGTCATATGAATGTTTTTACTTGTCAAAAATTAATTTTTTTACACCATTTTTACGCAGATTATTCTCATCCTCAATGAATTTGTCAAAATCGAATGATAGTTCCAATCATTCAGTACTGTCAACTGTCAAGATTCCAGATTCTTTTGACATTTATCAGTTCTAGAAGATAAAAGCCTTCCGCTTCGTGTTTCATCTTCAATCGACTCTTTTCTGACCCTTTGAAATAACACTGTCTCCGTAGGTCTGCTTAATTTTTATAAAAATTCCTATTGCTCTGTGCCCAAGTCTGAAGCAAATCCTGATAGCACAACGTTGTTTAAAATTGACGTTACTCATTTTTGGAGCGCACAAGAAGAAACTGGTTTTATGAAAAAAATCGCAAATCTTTATTCAAATAACAATAGAGTTGTGATTTTGTAGTTCGGAACCCACTATTAGTTAGGTCCCTTGCAGATAATGTAGGCTGACAACCGTCACTATTAACATGCAAGTACAAATATCTTCTTTTCATAAATGAGACTCTTTTCCATCTAGGAATATTCATTGAACGTTCATAATCTATATCATGAATTCTTCTGGATTGGTATCGCATGATATACTACTACTGATATGCAGATTTATATTGTATGTTTTTTTTGATAAGTGACTTGTATATAACATTAAATGCAAGTAAAATGTATTCCTTATTCCAACACTTAAAGATAAGAGAAGTGAATGATTTTTGTTTATTTTTTGTAGAAAGATTGTGAAGCTTTTGAAGTTAGACATATCTGGCTTAAAGGATATATTTTATTTTTATCTGTTGGCATTAAAACTCAACAACTCTTAACTTTAAAAGCTACTTCCAGTTACTTTGTGTTGATATTTGACATTTGATTTATTTTCTTTTTAATTTCTCGTATCTCGGGAATTCTGTGCACTTTGCTTTATATTTTATAACACATAAATAGTTATTATGGTATGTTCTTCAAAACAGCTTTAGAGTTATTTATGTCAGAAAGAATAATTGTCATGCCGTATACCTTCTGTGTTAATGTTAAGAAGATAGTAAATGTCACCTCGAATCTAGCCGGTAAATACCTAGATTATTTACACCTTTACACATTTTGTTTACAGTTTAACATACTTTTGTATTAAGTACGCGAAGTTTTTTTTTAGTGCCACAAAAAAGACAATCGAACACACTAAAACATTTTGCGCACAAAATATAATAGTTATTTGTGCTGCTAGGTAGGAAAGTTGTTCTTTTCTGGTCCGAAGGATATGTATACGGCCGAGACACAGTCGAGGCTGGATACTTCTTGAGGACCAGAAAACAACTTTACTGCCATGTAGCACACACTATTTTTTATTCTACACAACAACACAACATAATAAAATAATATAAACATCTTACGAATACTATGTAATTTGACATTTAACTTAACCTCAAAGAAATTTCTGAAATTGAATACCAACATAATAAGAACAAAAATCAAACATTTTATTTTGGCATATAAATAAGGTTAACTACTATGTTCTATTATTTACAGAATATATAATAAAAATACCTTGAATCTAACGTAAGTATCAAAATTATCTAAAGTTACAATATTTTAAAAGCATGTTCACATATTTCATTCTGATTATTAGTTCTAACACATTAAACGTCATCTGTTTGTCCGCACACGAACTGTTTTTTTTTCTTCCCTATAGGGAATAGTGAGATTTTGTAAGTCTAGACCGGCAAATGTCTACTTTCTTGCGCACGCACACGCAGGAAAATCTTACTTTCAATATGTGTAGGATAAAAACAATATTTTTTCTATAACCTATATGAAATGATGACATTTCATACGTCCTGTCAGTTGCAGAAACGTCACATTTTATCGCAAGGGACAGAAGTATTATATTTCTATCCTTAAGATAGAAATACTTTGTCACCAACACAACATGTTGACAAATGCGATAACATTAGAAAAAGTATCAACCTACTATTCTATAATTAATTTAAAAAATATGATTCGCTTTTCTTATTGAATTTAATTTTTTTAATATTTTACAGTGGTCATAGAAAAAAATATTGTATTATATACGGGGTAAATAACAGATTTTAGCGCTCTGTGTGATTGTAACCCTCCGCTGCGCGTCGGGATACAAATGTCACACATTGCGCTAAAATCTGTTACTTTTACCCCTTATATAATAAATATCTATTTTTTCTACAATTAATTTCTATCATTAATTATAATATTTTTATTTATCTATATAAATTGAGTGAAGAAATGTTTTCCAATAAATTACGAAATACATTGGGGTTAGAAAATGTCTGTCAACTTGTACAGTGTTACAAAATGTTACATCTAATTATTGTAATTTTGATAACTTTTCTTTCTTTCGTGCTTGTATTTTTGTTTTGTAACGCTAAGCAGTGTGGTCATAGAAAAAGTACACTGTGCCACTCGTGCAGAATCACCTATTTCCCAACTTGTGTGATTTCACACCGACAGTGACTTTCTTCAGTCTACACACTCTGACCGATACTTACTAACTTGAGGCGCCCGATGCGACCCTTTAATACCTGCGGACAGCCAATCTTGAACATTCAAGAACCTTCTGGATTCTAAAAAATTCACAAATAGCTGCGTCGCTTGTATCACACTTAGCATTTAGCGAGACTATCTAACCAGGCAGGTCAGCCGCGATGACCCATTTGCGGTGACTTTCGCTCGTTATAGTACAAATATTATGTTTCATTTTTTCATTAACTTAAAAATATATAATTTTTAAATGAAATATGAATATGAATCAACATATGGTTTATTTTTTTTTTTCCATTTTGACCACTGTCCAAAACTGATTTAGTCCAGGACAGTTAAAACCAGTTAAAACTATACTGTCCAAAATACTACAACCCTGGAAAAAAATCGCCTACTTTATACATTGGTATTACAATAAAAATGTTAACATTTCTTTGACAGTTTTCTTGCCTAGTATTTATGATTTCTCATTTTTTATTTTTGATTATTGCTCGTTATTGCGGTGGCTAAGGGAGTGTTGATCCCTCATTACTCCATTGTCTCGGGGTGAAATATGAGTGCGTCGCCATTTATGATCGGCCGGTTGCGTGAGACAAATGCCTGCGCCTAAAGGGTTTCTAATCTTTATAAGTACGGTTCTCCGTTGCTTTTTGTTCGGGGGTGTGTCATAAGCCCGGTAATTGTTTCGCAAAAACAGATGAAAGGGTATTTAGTTAATAGGCTGCCACATTGTGTTAAGCGACGGGCCTTCAGCTTCATTAATACGCGATTTGTGGGAGAAATTCATTACCAAATTAAACACAAAAGCATTATTAAAAAAAAAAAAAACATTGAAAAATGTTTCTTTATTTCTTTTTGTGTTAAGAAACGAAAAATATGTAAATATGTTTTTATCCTACACATATTGAAAATAAGATTTTCCTGCGTGTGCGTACGCAAGAAAGTGCATTTTTGCCGGTCTAGATCTACAAAGTCTCACTATTCCCTAGGGAAGAAAAAAACAGTTCGTGTGCAGACTAACAGATAGCGTTTAATGCGTTAGAAATAATAACCAAAATAAAATACGTCAACATGCTTTTAAAATATTGTAATTTTAGATTATTTTGATACTTACGTTAGTTTCGAGGTATTTTTATTATATATTCTGTAAAGAATAGAACAGAATTGCTAACCATATTTATATATTATAATGAAATGTTTGTTTTTTGTTCTTATTCTATTTCTAATGTTGGTAATCAATTTCACAAATTTTATTAAATATCAAATTATTCAGTATTCGGAAGATGTTTATATTATTTTATTATGTTGTTTTGTTGTGTAGGATAAAAAATAGTGTATGCTACATGGTAGTAAAGTTGTTTTCTGGTCCTACATATCATTGGAACCAGAAAAGAACAACTTTCCTACCTAGCAACATAAATAACTATAATTAAACTGTAATTTAGTGATACTTTTTAGTGGTGACCAGAACTCTTTTTTGCCCCTCTGAAATTTTAAGACTCTATTCCCCAGATAAGAAGTTGTGAGCAAGTGAAGTTTTAAATTTGCGATTACACTTCCTAGCCCACTAGATTCGCGCAACTTTTCTACGTCTTGTATTTTTTGGCGTTGAAACTTTGCCTGGGGCATATACATGTTGGAAATTAGGGAAATTTTACTGTTTGACTTTGCAAGTTGGTAACATTGTAGCACTGAATTCTTAATGAACTCTTTCATTATTAAAACTTCCACTAAAATTGTAATTAATTTGTTTTATGTTCTCCGGAGTTCATTACAGATGGTATCTGCGAAGATATTTTAGCGGTTTTAAACAAATTAATTTTTTTATTACACATTACATTATTTTAATGGCTTCTCTGACATTTTCTCACAAGAAGCTAGTTACTCGTATTAAAGAAGATAAAACCTATAACTACTACCCATTTCTCTACTACGTTTATGTTAAATGATAATGAAAGCTAAATTTTGACACTGTCATTGTTAAAATGCAAATAATTTAATCTAAAATTCAATCTAATACTTAGAGGACAGTATAATTTGTATAATACTTGAAAATTATTATGCCCCCAAGTAGACATTTTCCATAGCAGAGCATTTTTTTACATCAATAATAAAACCCTGAATTGTTATTATTTTAAAGAATTATTGTATCTCCTTGTATTTTTTAAGTAACTGACTACTACCCTAAAATGGATATGAGTTTCACACACAAAAATATCACCAGTAAATTCCTCGCATGAATGTACTTAGGCATACAAATTTTCATTTTAAAATTCCTACTAGTACAGCCACAATTACAGATTGAATATCAGTCAATAGGAATCCATATGACCGGTAATAATGCGCGTCTCACGATACCGTAGATCAAATATTTGAATTTAAATATAAACATTGAAAGTTTTGGATATTTTGCATTTTGAAAAATACAGCACAATATCTGAAATTTGTATCGGTAATGTAAATTATATAATGATACGTATTTGTGAAACATGCATATATTATAACATTTGTTTTAGTCAGCTCCTATGTTAATTTGTAATATCATAGTGTAATTTTCCAGGAATTTTCATATTACGTAACATATTATTAAATAAATTGTTTCAGTTCCACCTGTTTTCATATTTCATATTAAATGAAGTTTGGCATAATACATTTCTTAATGGTTTGTGAAGTATTTCATATGTCTACAAAAATTACTGAATTTATTAATAACATTTGAAGGATTATTCCAAACATTTCCAAATTTAAAACTGATACAATGTAGTTTGAGTACCTATTAAAATTGAACCACTAAATTTTATTCTCGTCAAATAAAACTTGTGTTTACGATTACGCGAATTGATAATAAAATTTGTACAAAATTTCTAACTAAAAAGGAATACAATTTGTAGCACATAGAGAAATCCGTTTGAAATAATTACATTTATTTGTTCTGAACAATAAAAGAAGAGCTGTCAAAGCCAGACAAAAGACAATCGCATGTTTACCCTACATTAAAATGAAATAAAACACAATCTGCATTCACTTGCATAAATGAACTACCCACACTCATAGTATTTTAAGAATTAAATCTCTACATAAAAATTTACATTGCAGTTTTATTTTGTAGTTTTTTTTTACAAATACACTACGTTGGCATAGTGAAATTAAAACTGTGACAACAATTGCTACAGTAGAGTCGTTAGCAAGTGCTGTAACTAATTATCTAAACAAGTGACATGAACACATTTGAGTAGCCAAATATTGTCATATTTGTTCTTTTCTGGCACTATTCACAGACAATTTAATAAAGTATTCATTTACGAAAACACACTTTAAAGCCAATATCAAATTGTTTGTACATTATAACTTAATTTTTATTAACCTTCAACATACTCTTGGCGCTAAATATGATATTTCCAAAATTAATTCCCTAATTCCATTTGAGCATATCTCTCATAAAATAAAAATTCGATTCGGCTTAAAAATTTGGTATCAGCGCATTGAGATCTATACAGGGTGTCCGTTTTACGAGGCTAACCAATGAGGTCCCGAAAATAGTAAGAGACTCGAAGCCATATCAATGATGTTTTTGTTATCCCGAGAAAATTTATAGGTCACTAGATATGAATTTGGCCAATTTGGTTTTTGACTTATAACTTTCCTGTTTCAATTCATACAAATTTGTAGTTTACACATTCTAGAGACACTGACAATGGTCTTCAAAATTTTTGTAGCTCGAACACTTTTTAAGAAATTCGTATTACCTTTTAATTTTTATATAGGGCTCAAAGTTGTCTTTAGTTCTGTTAAATAAAGATTTTTTCTCTTTCCAATGATATAATACACATGTATATTATATTCGCGTTCTACAAAACAGAAGCAAATATCTCGGGTGCGGTTTTAGTCTTTTTGGATAACGCTGAAGATATGTTTCTAAAGTAATTTGCTTATTTCGGTCAGCACAATATTAAATTCCTATCTAATTAAATTGAGCAGTCAAAATTTTGTTTGAAACAAAATATTTACAAATATAAAAATAAACTGATAATAAAGTTATAATTGTGACGGGCACCTTGTTAAAGCTTTTGCTAGATACCCTTATGTCGCAATATACTATAACCAGGGCATGTAACCGGTTAAAAAAACCGGTTAATAAAAACCGGTAACCGATATTTTTAACGAAAATTGCGAACTTTAACCATAATTTTAACCGACATTTTTCAGGCCGAAAATACCGGTAACCGTTAACCAAAAAAAAATAAACCGGTTTTAGCGAACATTAACCTTTATTTTAATATCATTTAGCGAGAAAAAAAATATTTTTTTTTTATATCTGTTTTCTATTTGTATTTGAACATGAGTCATGACAGTTTTTACAATTTACAATAAATGTAGGTCTCTTTGGCCGTTAAGGTTACTTAAAAAGTCCAAATAAATACGGCCTTTGTCAACACAGGCAAGTTTAAAATTGAAAAGTGACCTGCGTTTTTCTGAATAAATTACGGGAATTTTTGTGAATATTTATTAATTAAATTGTTTTTTTTAATTGTTATATTTTCTCAGATGGTAATTTTTTAATTATTTATTCTATAATTTTTTTTAATCAAATATTTATAATTACTTTTTTTTTAATTAATCTTAATAATTTTTTAAACCGATATATTAACCGGTTTAAACCGGTTTCCAATTTTTAAAAACCGGTTTTCGAACTAAAACCTTTATTATTATAACGTTCTCTATAAGGGTTAACCGTTAACCAGTATTTATTTCGGTTACATTCCCTGTTTGTAACTAACTTTTAGTAATTTCTAATTACAGTTGAATATAAAAAGTTACAATTTTTAGGTTTTTACTGTAAAATTTTTAATATACAGCTGAAATATTCCAAAAATACCCATGTATGAGTCCAAAATTTTGGTTTTTGATAGTTGACACCCTTTGAACCCAATTTTAGGTCAGGTTTGGGTTCCTTTTTACCCATTTTAAGGTGTGACAAATTTCCAAATGTACTATACAATGTGTTTAGACACTTTTCAACTCATTTTTGGGTATAAAATGCAACACATAATCGTGTTAAACTTATTTTTTTAATTATGAACACCTAAATCATTGTTAAGCACTTTAAACCCATTCCAGGGTGTGAAATAACCCAAATAAACCCATTTTTAGGTAAAATTTATTGATTTTTTGGAAAAAACCAAATTGATAGTCGCCGATGCGGTGATTTCAAATTTTCAAACCGAATTTAATTATCTCTTCCCATTCCTGAGATATTTGGCCTCAAAGTTGCACCTCAAAAAAATGCGTTTTTTAAACATATCTCTAAAATGGGTAGAGATACAGTATCAACGATTACACCAGTCGATTCTACGCGCAAAGTTACATAAAGAAATGTTTTCTCCGCATATACGATCTTTGGAACGATTTGGTGAAAAATGAGAAAAACGAAAAAAACCTGAATTTCAATTTTTCGCTTGGAAACTTTTTGTCACCAAAATTTTTTATATTCTGGACTTAAGTAAATACAGATGCGCTGATTCCAAATTTTCAAACCGAATTTAATTATCTTTTACCGTTCTCGAGATATTTGTGTTCAAAATTAGACCTGAAAAAATCAGTTTTTCAGGAATAATTCTGAAATGGGTTCAGATACGACTTTGGCGACCTCACCAATCGATTCTACGGGCAAAATTACATTTTTGTACCAATTTTCAGATTTTTATTCCAATGGATACAAATTTTATAGAGGAACAACGAAAATCGTCAAAAATCGAAAAAAATCGCAAGGGGTTCATCAGACGATTTTTCGATTTTCGCGATTTTCGTTTTTTCGCTCTAAAAATTGTATCCATTGGAATATTAATCTGAAAATTGGTACACTTATGTAATTTTGCCCGTAGAATCGATTGGTGAAGTCGTCGAGATCGTATCTTGACCCATTTCAGGGATATTCCTGAAAAACGATTTTTTTCAGTTCCAACTTTGAACCCAAATATCTCGAGAACGGTAAGAGATAATTGAAATCGGTTTGAAAATTTGAAATCAGCGCATCCGTATTTACTTTAGTCTGAAAAATGAAAAGATTTGGACCCAAAAAGTTCTCCAGCGAAAAACTGAAATTCCGTTTTTTTTTTTTCTCATTTTACACCAAATCGTTCCATAGAACATATATACGAAGAAAACATTTCTTTATGTAACTTTGTGCGTAGAATCGACTGGTATAATCGTTGAGACTGTATCTCTACCCATTTTAGAGATATAGTCAAAAATCACACTTTTTTGAGGTGCAACTTTGAAGCCTAATATCTCAGGAATGGGAAGAGATAATTAAATTCGGTTTGAAAATTTAGAATCAGCTCATCGGCGACTATCAATTTCGACTATTTTAAAAAACCAAAATTTTTGACTGAAAAATGGGTCATTTTGGATTTTTTCGGCTGTAAAATCAAAATTTTAAGGTGCAAATTTAAATATTGTTAGCTTTCATGATTAACTATGATTGTAAATTACTTGGAGATGAGAAAAGATATTAATTTTTATTTGGATATGGTTTGGAATATATTTGCGAATATAGATAACAATTATCAAAACAAAATTTCCAAATATAAGTACTTCCGGTCATCATTTCCGTTGTAGGCCAAGGTTCGTGGTCCAATTAACAACTATCAATTGTTTTACAGACATCCTTTTGTTTAGATAAAGTTCATTTGTCCTAATTATTTGTTTATTAACTGTTTCTTATTATTTCCACCTTCTATATACAGGGTGGCTCAATGAAAATTATCAGCGCAATTTTTGGCCACTTAACATCAATTTTGCAAAAAACGCTCGAACACGTCATTTTTAGTATAAAGGGGAATAATCTCGTAAATAATACAGTCACAGATGTAAAAGGAATAATAAAAGTTAATATATAAGACACAAACTAATAGCACTTTAAAAGTACACAACTTAAATGTACTATTACTCAAGATCACGCCCGTTGTATTCTTCAAAATGTTCCATGTCGATTATCTTTTGTTTTCTGCTAAAATATTTTAGAAGTAACTCGTGTTTGGTATCAAATGAAAGGATTATTTGATGAGGGCTGGCGTGTAGAAATGACAAAAAAATTCCTTGTCGAATGTCTTGTTTTCAGCTAAAATATTTCAAAAGTAAGTCGTGCTTGGTATCAAATGTAAGTACTCGACTATGTTTGGCGTGCAAAAATGTCAAAAATCATGTCAACAGGCTTTTGTTTCTGGAGAAAAGTACGTCGTATTTGGTATTAAATGTAAATAAAAAATGACAAATAATTACCATGTCAATCAGCTTTTGTTTTTGGCAAAAAGTTGTCAGAAGTATGCAGGGCATGTAACCGGTTAAAAAAACCGGTTAATAAAAACCGGTAATCGATATTTTGAACAAAAATTGCGAACTTTAACCGTAATTTTAACCGATATTTTTCAGGTCAAAAATACCGGTAACCGTTAACCAAAAAAAAAACTGGTTTTAGCGAACATTAACCTTTATTTTAATATCATTTAGCGAGGAAAAATTTTAATATATTTTTTTTATATCTGTGTTTTCTATTTGCATTTGAACATGAGTCATCACAGTTTTTACAATTAACATTTTATTGGAGAGTCATAAATGTAGGTAGTTTCTTTGGCCGTTAAGGTTACTTAAAAAGTCCCAAATAAATACGGCCTTTGTCAACACAGGCAAGTTTAAAATTGAAAAGTGACCTGCGTTTTTCTGAATATATTACGGGAATTTTTGTAAATATTCATTAATTAAATTGCTTTTTTTTAATTGTGATATTTTTCTCAGATGATATTTTAAAAATAAAATTTTTAATTAATTATTCTCTATTTTTTTAATCAAATTTTTATAATTAATTTGTTTTAATTAATTTTAATTATTTTTTTAACCGATATATTACCGGTTTAAACCGGTTTCCAATTTTCAAAAACCGGTTTTCGAACTAAAACCGTTATTATTATAACGTTCTCTATAAGGGTTAACCGTTAACCAGTATTTTTTTCGGTTACATGCCCTGACTATAACGGACAGAACTGAAACATAGAACGCCGAGTCTAATAATTAAGACACATTACATGAACAACATTGAAGAGGAGCTAGCTATATGTGCTATAGCACAACAAACAACATTTTAATTCATAAAAGCATTAGCACAGTCGGCGTTCGTAATGTTAATTTGTGCACAAGGCACCGTTGTGTGTAGAATACGGGTAAATATATTTTCCAGAAGGTGAATACACAATTTATCTTTCGCGCTACATTTATTCTTCTGTCGCTGAAAGCTGTTTTATCTGAACAGCCATTAACATAATACTTCACTTGCTCTTCATTCTCTGTCGCAGAAGCTACATTTTAATTTATGGAGATTATCTTTTAATATCTTCGTTTCGTCTACATGCTTCTGTGTGTATGAATTTTTCATGACGTATTTTTATGTTAAGTGGGCTACAGTATATTTTTAGTGAAGAAAATCAATTAAAACCTTCTTCATTTTCTAAAATCATATTTAATTTAACTATGATGTCCCGCAAGGTTCAAATCATGGCCCTTTCTTATTTAACTACTTCATTAACGATGTTGTAGAGTGTATTCAACAGTCTTATATTCTTTTGTATGCTGACGACATAAAAATTTACAAAAGTATTAATCCATTTATCATTGTATTCTCTTACAAAAAGATATTAACAACCTCTTGAATTGGTCTTAGAATTCTAATCTATTTTTCAATTGTAGTAAAAGCAAAATGCATAATTAGTTACTTTGTTAAAAAATATTATATGGATACTCAGAATTGTTAGGATCTCTGCCTCGGTTGACATGTTAAGTAATTTTAACTACTCTTTTTAATCTTTTCAGTTTATATTATTGATAGTGAGAACTAGGTTCCTGAAATACGTATTTAGTGGTTTTTATTTTAAATAATTATTCTACTTCCGCGTAATAGACTTTTATTTCACTAACTTCAGTTAGGTTATTGATTCCGTTGTTTTACTAGTGATATAATGAGATAATTATTTCACACAAAATCAAATTGTTTACAATTTCATACTTTCATAGGCATGTATAGAAATAAACTAGAAAATTATAATATTTAGTTCTCATTGTCTTTACATATGGTAACAATATTATATTTACTAGATTCATAGAAATTCGTATTTTAAAATAAAAAAAAATACGACTTTAATTATATCGTTTATATGTTTATAACCAACAATTTTGTTCTAGTAACTTAGTAACGTGCAAAATTAAGGAGTCCTTGGTATTGTTTATTTTGATTATTTTACAAATGTCATCAAAATATCAAAAATCATAATTTCAAAAACATTTTTGTAGGTACTTATTCAAACGGAAATAGAAAAAATATTGTATGAAACACTTAAGGAAATTGGCTGGTTATTTGACTTCTGCTCTTTTCACATGCCTTAAATAACCACCTTTGTTTCCTTATTTATTACATAAATAGCTTTAAAAGTTAAGGGGTAATTTTATTAGTTTTAATTATAATTTAACCTTAAACTTTTTTATTATCTGAAGTAAACATGGTATCGTTATGTTTTATGTAACAGAAGGAACATACAATCATTTCTTTATTTGTATAAGTATTTCATTTCATATTCCTCGTTTTACTGCAAGATATAAAATACCTTTTTTGAGTAAAACATCTAGAACTAATTACGAATTAAAATCTCCAGTACGATAACTCTGAGAAGTGCAATCGAAACTTTTACAACACTTAAGCAGACTTAGGGAGACAGTGTTACTTCAAGGGGCCAGGTTTTTTCGTGGTTTTAGGTATTTTCAAAAGGAAAATAGTCGATTGAAGATGAAACACGCAGCGGAAGACTTTGATCTTCAATCTTGTGCATTCAGATCGTCGGTTCACACTCTCAATGATTAAGAAAGAGTTAAATTTGATTCACACAACCGTTCAACAGCAAAAATGGAGGTTGGAAAATCACTTCAAGATAACTCATTTTGGAACACTTAAAAACATTTAAATGGCTGTAACCGACTAGCTGAAGGTGATTCCAGCATCCGAGTTCCAGCACTGCCATGAGGGTAGGTAGAACCGTCTTCAGCACTGGGTGTTATTTTGAGTCTTATTACATACGTCGTATATGTATAAACCTTGGAGTATGTGAATCTTCTTTCGTAGTTATTGATTTAAAAATATACCAATTCTCTCGCAAACCGCATGTTTCATTTCTCATCTCGTCCTTGTATTTTTTATAGACATAATCCTGTCTTAATTCATTGTTTATCTAATTTTAAACCAACGGTAATGATGAGTGAGACAGCATACCTGTTTTTCACAAGTTTCCAAGGAAATGTAAACAAACACCTTTGTTTATTTTCACATAGAATAATATAATTTTTTCAATTAATAAATAGAAATTCTTGCAAATATTTATGCTTTCTATTATTTGAAGATTAGTAATTGCTTTACAAATACTTTTGTTATTAAATAAATAAATACAACAAGAATTTATTATTATAGCAGATCTAAATATTTCTATATTGATAACAAAATTTACAAAATTCCTAATTTTGTAGTAGTAGTAGAGTAAACTACGGTGTATATTAATAACTACAAATTTCTATCTTGTATGCGACCAGGAATTCAAATAATTTCTTCATTATTAAACTTGCATTATTTACAAAATGTAGCATTAGACAACAAAGAATTTGTAGTAGACTGAAACACACAACTCTATTTTCTTTAATAACTAAACGATTTCATCCATTCTCATATTTTATGTTATTGCTTAACAACTTCAAAATACGGGTGTGTTTTAATCTTGCTTTTTTGCACTCTGTTTAGTTAGTTAATAGTACTTTATACAGGTAATAAAATAAGGAAACAAAGGTGGTTATTTAAGTACAAAAATATATTTGAAATAACAAAACAGACAATAAGGAAAATATTCCTAGGGACAATGCCCTAAAAGGGTGAGAGTTACCTTTGAATTCTTCGCATTAAAGTATATAAATTTTCATTTAAAAATTCCCACTAATACAGCCACAATTATAAATTTAATATCAGCCAATAGGAATTCATATGACCGGTAATAATGCACGTCACAGGATATACCGGTGATCCTAGACGCTAGCATTCAGTCCCATTGTGTGGGGCGCCGGGGAGGCAGCAGGCATCTAGGCATCTTCCATCCTTGTGGTCTGGCTAGACCGCCTTCCAGGGCATGTGATGCTTTGAAGGTGATCTAGTTCAGCCGTTCGAGAATAGGAGCACGCTTCGGCGTGTGCTCTAATTCTTGGCCTGCTGAAACCAGATCACATTCTGGAGCAGATTTAGCTGCTCTGGATTCAGTGGGTCAGTAATTAGAGCACTATGAAGTGTTTGCTCCAAATTTAGGTCTGCTGAAACCAGAGCATATTCTGGAGCTGATTTAGCTGCTCTGGATTGTGCCCTGCTTTTAATAGGGTTTGGAATTAGAAATGTTTGCTCTGATTCTAGGTCTGCTGAAACCAGAGCGCATTCTGAAGCAGACTTAGCTGGTTTAGATTGTGCTCTGTTTATAGTGGGTCAAGAATTAGAGCATTCTGAAGTGTTTGCTCTAATTCTAGGTCTGCTGAAACTAGAGCACATTTTGGAGCAGATTCGGCTGGTCTGAATTGTGCTCTGGTTTCAGCAGGCCAAGTATTAGAGCAAACGCTTCAAAATTCCTGAGTCAGGAATTAGAGTATTTTGAAGCGTTTGCTCTAATTCTTGGCATGCTGAAACTAGAGCACATTCTGGAGCAGTTATAGTTCCTATGGATTATTGGTTTGTGCGTTGGTTTCAGTTGGTTACGAATTAGAGCATTCTAAAGTGTTTATTCTAATATTTCTTTTTCCTTCTATGTTTAAATTTTGCCCGTAAGGAAATTTAGAATTGTCCGCGCCTGTACCAAGGACTCCTTAATTTTGTGTCTTACTAAGTTACTGTAACAAAATTGTTAGGTATAAGCTATAAGCAGATAGACCATATAAATAAAGTTGACATTCGAGTTTTTTAAATTGCGAAATATGTGTTACTGTAAATAAAATAAATAGACTAACTGTATTATCAATATTTGTCAAAATAATAATACCTAAATTTTATATTTTTCTAACTGTTAATGTTTCCATACATGCCTACTATCCCTTTATTATTTCACTAGTGAAACAATGGAATTAATATCGTATCTGAAATCAGTAAAACAATGTTTATGATACAGGATGTAAAAATTGTTGTTATACTGGTGTACAAATTTTACAATTTACAACAATGTGCAAAACGAATTACAATTCAAGTTCTTTTAATGCGTATTCCTATTTCCATCCTGTGAATGTTGGCCCAACTCCAGATAAAAAATAAGTTACATTTAAACTGAAAGACTCTTTAAATAAATGTATGTGACTGTTGAATGAACATTCTCCCAGGCTGAAGAAAAGATTTCGTGATATGTAAGCAAACATATCATGTGTTTGACATATTTGCTCAACTTATCGCAGAGGGCGGTTTCAGCAACAAGTCACTGGCATTTCAGGTTATTTTTACGCGCTTCTGTTGTCTCTGTAAATAATTCATCATTAATAAGGTTAATGGAACTCTGACAGCTATGCATGCGGAGGTAGTAAATTGATTTTATTTCTAATTAACACTCTGTGTATTTGGCACAGTTGTTTTGCTGCTCGATTGACTTCACTGAGTTCGATTCTCGAATCCCTAAAGTACCAACAAACTGTTTAGACAGGGTGCTGAATATTAGAAAATAGCGTATCTAACACTTCAGTGCATTATTCTCAAATTGAATTAAAAGGAGAGTTTAAGTTTCTTTATACCTTTCGCATTTTATTTCTAATTAACATCACTCTGTTTATTTGGCAGAGTGGTTTTGCTGCTCGACTGATATCACTGAGTTCGATTCCCGAATCCCTAAAGTACCAACAAACAGTTTGTTGAATTTTACAAAAAAAAGTCTCTAACATTCCATAGTCTTAATATGAATTAACAAAAGAATTGAAGAAACATTATACCTCTCTATTATTATAATCTACTTATATTCGAAAAGGTGTACTGAGGCGGAGTTTGCGGAACAGATTTTTATGTTATCGTACGAGATGTACAGTACTTACATTTCAAAATACTTCTTATATTTTTTATGCGATAATAATTAACCTCAAATAACATAAAAGTATTTGTAAAATGTGGGCCACTTGACATTTCAGATTTTTTGCAACTTTTTACTTCTCGCCACTCAGTATGAAAGGTATTGGAATTATGCTAAAAATTGGATAGAGTTTTCAATGGATAAGCACTTTTTGAAGTCCCTAGGACACGATTTTAATATTTTTACGATGATGTCTGTCCGTGTGTGTGTGGATGGATGGATGTTGTAACGATTTCTCAAATACTAGCGAATAAAAATTTTTTTGGATATTCTGATACCGTAGATGAAATCTGATTAGATTTTAATGTTAACCGTTTTTAAAAATATCTTAATTAATTATGAATATAGGAGAATTTTTGTAAATAATAATTTAATATTATGTTATTAGCTAAAATTTTATAGTTCAAATTTGTTTCTACCTAGTCCCATTTAACTATTACAAATAATTAATGATTCAGTAAATTTGTTACAATTGCGGTTAATCTGTTTACCTATGGCAATAAATATTTATTATTTGACTGTGACAATTATTGTAATTGACAGTGAAAATATAACAAAAATAATTATCGAATAATTTAAAAGTAATTGTACTAATACAGTAAGTACTAATCATTTTAATAAAATAATGCAATGTGTCAGAGCGTTCAATTTTAAGTGAAACGTAGCAGATATAATATTGAGGTTAAACAATAATGAAAGTTATTTATAATATTTGTAGTTTGTGTGTCTTTTTAACTATTACACATATTGCAATTAAATAATTTCATTTTTAATGTTCCCCAGTTTAAAGAAATCAAGTACAGTGAGATCAGGAGATCTAGCGGGCCACTTTATTTGTCTGAAATGTGTTATTTTAGAACGAAATCACAATTTGATAGTTAATAATGTGAATTTGACAACCTATGTTTTATTTTAAAGTGAACGCTTTCATACAATATCGTCAATTAAATGTGAAGTCGTAACGTGGTCGTAACTATGAATATGGAAAATCATAAGTTTCACGTTAAATTAAACTGAAGATATAATAAATGTTATACCATTATATTCTAGTTATTTTCTATAACATCTCGTTGATAATGGTAACAAAATAAGAAATGTTATTAGAAACTTGCGAGGTATGTTGCTAAGGAAGTCAGTAAAACTTAAGTGAATAGTGGCGCGAAATAGTCTGTAACATATCTAAGATTGTTATGGGTATCATAACAGCCTCATATATACATACATTAAGACATCTAAGGCCTGGTATAATTCAAAACCTACGTGTATTGTTTACTAGTTTATCATACTATGTACCATGTTTACAGTAACATGATTTTTTTGTTTTTTTAAATGTAAGCTTAATTCGGTTATTTATACAATTTTTATAACATTTTTTATCGTTTTTTCAGGTCGATGATGTCTCTTCACTCCTTACAATTGTTTTTGAACCTCACCGTTGAGGTAAGTTATTTTTTGATTATTTATTTATTATTACACGCTTTATCATATAGTATTAAGTATATAAGTGTTGATATATTTGTAGGATAATATAAATTCCGTTGAAATCTTTCCGCTACAAATTTGTATTTCGTTTAAATAAGTATAGGTTGTTACCCTACAAACAAAGGTTTAATAAGCTGAGATATATTTACTAATTCATTGGTATAATTTTAGATTCTTGTCCATTTCCAGAAATCTGACTTTATTATTTATTACAATTCTCATTTAAAATTAATTTGTGAACCCTTCTCACTTTCAACAACCTGACAAATTATTTACTTCCCTATGTTATGTATTATTTACATTATCTGTATTTTCGCTTCGAATATACCTAAACGATAGGGTCTATGTTCTATAAAAATAGGGTATATGGTATATTTTCTACGCAAGCTAGATGCTTGGTAAATGATTGCCATGTATAAATATGTGAGATTTATTCTTTTTGGATTATATTTAGTATTCATACTTCATAAAAAATTAATATGTAGCAACGTTAAAGCCTACATCCGACTTTTTTGGCAAACAAAATAAATAAGTAAATTAAGTATTCGAATACTTCTCGACAGTACAGTCGCATTTTTATTTGTGATAAAATTAATATTTCAAGTTTCAGTATTTTATTAGTTGTTTGTAGTTTAATTTAGTTGTCATTTAAGGAAGTGTTTTTACAAATATTTTATTTAGTGATATCTGTGATAAAGTTAGCGTATCCAGAAAAGGGTAATAACGTATAATCTCAGGTGTAGGAATAAACGAAATTTTATAGCTTTTTGTTTTTTGTAGATAATGTTGTGTTTGAGGAAATGTTTATCTATTATTGAATGAATGGAATCCTCAGTTGTAAGGATGGGTGTCATTCGATGAGTTTAACTTCAAGGGTGTCGCAATTCCTAAGGTTTCAGATTTAGAATTAAATATTAAGTTACAGCGGTTGAAGTTTGAAAAGTTCTTCAATCTTATTGTTAAAAGTACAGCTGGTATTGTACGCTTGTAATTTAAACTAAAATTCAATTAAAAGGTGTCGTGAAACGAAAAAGGAAGGGTTATTGATAAATAGTTGTCCAGAAAAAACAATAACTTACTAACTGGTAAAATTTTCACAAAGTTAACTGTCAGTTATACAGGTTAGTAGCTTGTAAAAGTTGAAATAAACAATTAAATTTCTTTGCCAGATAATCCTTTCAAATATACTTATTTTTCCACTTTTCCCTTGACATGGGTTAACATTATTAATCACAATTTCAAAATGACAAGATGTATTTTACTAAATTTTAGACCGTACACTTATCAAAGTTGAAATTTGTATCCAACATATTTTGACTTCTTATTCGTGTCTAGTAGTTGGAACTGTTCTATCTAGAATTAATGTGCATCCTGAAGTTTCATTTTTCTTAAATTCTAATTGCTGGAGAGCTACTGAATTGTTTTCATATTTACTTCCTTATACAAAGTAAAGGAAATATTGTAATCGCGAAAAATTTCGGTTTTCAGATTTCAACGGAAATATTCATTTTGTCCAACCCTGAATACATATTGAGTTTCGGCGTGACGTATGTACTTATCTCGCATAACTCAAAAATAATTGGCTATAAAATTTTAAAATTTTGAAAATGGGACTGTTATATCTTCTATTTGTACACCTCCCTTTTTTATTGCAATCGGTATTGCCAAAAGGATACTATGCTCGTAGTGTTTTTTTAAAATTTTTTGCATAAAACAATTAACAATAGAATGTTGAAATTTATTCCACGTAATTACTCGTACTGTAACATCAAGTTATGTACCTCTATTTTTTGCTCCACTTGGACTTTTTAAAAGGGTACTTTATTTTTCATTTCTTGGTATTAAATTGACATTAAAAACTGTCAGAATATATTTCGTGAAAAATATGGCCACAAATATTAAAACAATATATCTTCTTACAAGTTTTTAAGCGAGTAAAAAAATTTTGTGTATGTAATGCAATAAGGAAGGGACGTTCGAAGATATGAAACAAATGGAAGTTGATCCCACTTTCAAGTTAAATAAGTTTAGATAAAGTGCAGCAAAAAATGTATATAATTTAGCGTATAAGGAAGTCATACGATGCCTGACCACGTGTCTACATCAGATTGTTTTACTTAATTATTACAATCAGATCATCAATAATTCATTTGGTTAATAAAATAATGTAATCTTGATTCAAAGTTGTTTTGCAAAATCAGATAAAATAAATATAGGTTAAAAGTTGTGCTCTATTTATAAAGAATTGATTGACAAAAATGATCACCTTTTTATAACCTAAATTGGTAACAGCTGGTGGTCCCCCTGAAATCTGTGTCCCATTTTTCATTACCGCGATCACAGCATCCGTGACCCGCTCGTCATTTGTTAGCCCCGGCCTCGCTTGTTCGTCCCTAATTCGTCATTTCATCCCCTCCACGCCGGCCGACAGGCTTTTGTTTCTGCCGTGTGACGTGTGTGATTTTCATTTGTCAATAATTTACGCGAAGACTCCAGGTGATTAAAAAATGGAGCGTAGCTCGCCTGTTTTCGGAAGGATAACGAGTTTTTGTTTGATGTAATTTTTGTGTTTGGAGGTTGTAAGGATAATTAAAAGTGAAATTTGTTTGGAGAGGCTATACGGCAAACAGGATGTATACTTTATTAATTTTTTATGAGCCAAATGTTGGTTTTAGGATTTTGATGAAGTAATTTATTTCAACTTATATTAAAATTTATTAACTTTATTATTCACAAAATATTAATTTTATTAATATAGTAATGGGGAGAGATGGACCACATTTAAAAAAAAATGATGTAGACAGCAGACAACCTCTCGACTGCACGTATATTTTAATAATTATATTTTCCGTGCGTTGACTGCGACCATGATAAATTGACTAATTAAACTAATTAGTATTTATAGTATTAGTATAATTCCTTTATGGTATTCGATAATTGTTCATATTTCCACTGCCAATCCTATTAATTATAATAATTGTCAATGTCAAATATAAAACACTTATGTCCATAGATAAACAGATTAATCGCAATTGTAACAAATTTACCGAATCATTAATACTTGTAATAGTTAAATGGAGTTAGTTAAAAACAAATTTGAACTATAAAATTTTAACTAATGATATTAAATTATTATTCATAAAAATCTCATATACTTGTTCTTAATTAATTAAGATATTTCAGAAAATCGCTTCAGATCTTCATGAAAACACCACTTTCACGCTAGAGTGTTAGAATGGTATATCCTAAATTTCAACTCACTAGTATTTAAGTACCTAATCGTTACGACAACATCCATCCACACACACACATGGACATACATCGTCGTAAAAATAATAAAATCGTATTCTAAGTACTTTAAAACGTGCTTATCCATTGAAAATTCACTATCCGATTTTTAGCATGATTCCAAGGTACCTCACTTTCTGAGTGGCGAGAATTAAAAAATAATTGTTTCTTTCTAGTACTAAATAATATTTATTTTCTTTATAATATTAAATATTTAGAACATGTGATCTAGGTTTATTAATAAGAACAAGGAAAAAATTTAAACAATGTTTTGAAAGCTAGAAAAAATATTCGCACTCTTCGTGCAAATAGCGACCACCAATTATACATTCATCTTCATTATCATCACCCTCTGATTAACCATTTAAAAACAGTTCTTCAGAACTCGTGCAATAGCAACGTCTACCTTTCTATGTGCGAATGATTTTTTTTCTATTTTCCGGTTGGATTGATCTTTTTGACAATAACAATCTTCTGGTCCATCTCTCCTCAGCACAGGTCTATTTGTCCTCAGAGCAGAAGTTAAATGGACCACTAAATTACTTATGACAGTGTACATTTAGAACTACATTTTTGGGTCACGTTAAGTCTTATGCACATGTTTATAAAGTAGGTACATAAATAATTAGTTTAAACCTACCGAAGTAGTAATTAACTAATTGTGTATAAAGGTACAAAAAAAATGGCAATTTTTTAAGTGAATCTTGAATTATTCAGTGTTGACTGCATTAATTTCGAAACGGCTACTTACACTGTCTCTAAACAACAAAATTAACATTTTCTGTGAGAGATATCACTCTACTGCACTTTGAAGACCAAAAGTCTATCTCTGCCCCAGTTACTGTAATTTAATAATTCACAAAATAATTTTAATATGCCTTTACTTTACTAAATGAATGTTTATTATGCTTGCATATAACAATGACAAGTCTATAGTGCAACGTTTCTAGAGTTTAAAAACAAATACTCGTCGAAACAATAACAGATATGAAATATTTAAATACACAAAACAAAGTTTATGGAGCATATTTTCCCTGAAATGTTTATTTTGTCTTTTACGATTCATTTCTAGCACTTTACGAGGCAGTGTGCATTTAATACCAGCTATTAAAGACAAAAACAATTGCTCTTATTGTATTGTTTATACTTAACAAAAACATCTGCGAAGCGCGAGAAACAATCGCTTAGACGAGCAATTAATTCTCTTCAACTATTCATCTTTCTCAATACAACTTTAGGTATACATTGGCGTAGTTGTGGATGGGACTAGGAGGGGTTAATCCGCCAATGGATTCATCATTAAATGTACAGGGTAATTTATAACGAGTCTATCAAACTTTCGAGAGGTCATTTCGAGTAAAAAATGTCATATGAATAATGGTTCTATTCTATGTATCTACTTACGTATCCACAAGAAATTCAAGTTTTTGTTGATGGTATAGTAAATTTAAGAGTTTATTAACAAGTTACCGTATAAAAACATAATACCACAATCTGGTAAAGTAAGAGTAATAGAAATTGCAACTTATGACAGAGAATTCATAAAAAATATTTGTTTTACGGACGAATGCATTGGCTATGCTCAGAGCACAGAATAGTTATAAACCTATTCTGTGCTCAGAGTCCAGAAAAATTAATGTGTGTGGTGGAATTTTAGGTTCGAGCTTCATTGGCCCTTACTCTATAAATAATTTAAACACAGAAAGCTACATGGAACTTCTAGTCGACAATGTGGGTCCGGAACTAGAACATTTTAATTTCTCGTGTTGTAAGGGATTTCCTAGATAGTGCCTTTCTAAACAGTTAGATTGAACGGGGAGAACCTATATAAGCTCGCCTTCAAGATCACCGAATTTAAGTCTGTGTGATTTTTTTTTTGTGGGATCTTTTAAAAAATGTCGTAAATTGGAAAACATTTAATAATTCTGAAGTAAACAGTTTACAAATTGAATACTGAACCATAAATATCCGTCAACTTTGCAATTTTATAACAGATTAGGGTTTAGGCCAAAATTGTGAAATTTTTGAACATTTCATTTAGTATATTTTGTTGTGTTATTATTATAACCTTAAAATGATTTGTTAATTTGCCAGCTAATAATTACGTAATTATAGTGGTGCATCGAGTACCCGGTAGTCGATCCGACACTTTCTGACGTTACGTGATTTGGTCTATAATCTATTTAATAACTAGGAGGAGTGATCTGAAGTTGGCGCATTAAAATAAATATTTCTGATTGGCTGACGTAACGCCAGTTTTACACTCAACAATATTTGTCACTTTAGCTATCGTGTAAAAAAGTGTTTCAAGTTTCGTTTCACGGTTATAAATTTTTTTAATTCATTATTCTTATCACGTTATTATTGTATTTTATATTTCTTTGTAATATTTCACAAGTTTTGTGTGCTTCAAACTTAATTGTGATCTATCACAGTGTAAATGTGGCTACAGCATTCACTCCTCGTAGTTTTTAAATAGAGTATAGTATCGCTTATTATCCGACCGGGTACATTTTTTTAAAATAAATACTTATGAAAAGTTTGCAATTTAGAATAAAAAATAACGATTTTTTTACCAATTAGATGCAAAATTGAATTATTTAAAACACTTTAAATTTGAATTTGTACCATTTTTATCTAAAATAATTTGGGAACTTTTGCGCAAAGAAAAACTGATTTCCCAAGTTAATCGCATGTGGCCCGCTTATTCATTTAGTAAACGAGAATTAAATTAGTAAGTTTTTCGTGACGTCACTATCCTCACAACAGATGAGAGAGAGACAGAAGTACTTAATGAGAACTCCTAGTGCACTAGTGAACATACGTATAGTGGCACACACACAGATACGTTTCTGTAGCAAACATAAACACATAAACAATAAGCCATGGTGCTCACCGCTTTTCTTATTGCTGTTCTTCCCCTTGGCTTTGCGGGGGTAGATGTTGATCTTGCTCTGTCCACACCCCATGGTCCTTGTCGCTCCCACGCACTGCCCTATAGGCTGTCTCTGTCTCCCGCACTATACAGGTACCACTGCACTCGCATTCGCATTCGCGCCATTGTTTCTGCGGCTGCTGCCTTCTTTTGTTCCGGGGCAAGATGGCGGCCGGAGCGTCACATAGTGCCCAAGGCCACTTCCGGATTCAAAAGCCGCGACACACGGACGGACCGATGAGAGCAGACTGGCATCGCCTACAACAATTCATATTCATTAATTCACACAATAGAGGTTTTAAAACATACAGACAAGTAAAGAAATTCAAACGTGTTTCGTATTTTTAAAACCTGAAAATGGAATACTGCATTATTTAACATAAATATTTGATATTATATATTATCAATATTAATATCATAATATTATGTTTTTAAACAAAAATCATTTCAATGTTTTCAGTCAGTAATAAAACAACACATATAGGAAAATATTAGCGCTCCGACTATTTATAATTAAGGGAATTGTGAGTCCTGGGGTTCAAATTTCAGTTTATTCAAATAAAAATACAGCTGTGTCCGAGTGGTTTAGAATCCATTATGAGCTGTAGGTCTCTTTCAGAAGTTTCAAGCTGACAATACACACCCTTAGAATGCAAGTTAAACTTGTCCAAAAAAGTCAATTGCATCAAAGAAATAAGTAATCTTTTAAAAAGTATTTGTTACTAATTAACAGGATCTTTTATAATGTATGCTATTCTCCTAAAATAACGTTCCTTTTTCTTTAATTGTACAAATTAAATTAATAAGATCTTGTCTCATCTTGCACTTAGCACCTTTGTATTAAGAGCCTCAGAATAACGATAATAAAATAATAATTATGTCTTCAAAAGGAAGAAAAATTAAATAACATAAAACACCAGTTCTGGCTAATTTTTGCCAAAACCGAAACTATGACCAAAACCAGAATTTTTGGCTGAAATTAATAAAAACAGTTATTGAACATTTTCGTTAGAGTTACGTGCAAGAAACTAAATTATTCAAATTATGTTTTCGATTTAACATATTTTATGACGTCTAAACTACTCAACCCTCCATAAAAGGTAGTAAACTTTGCATAACTCATTTTCAAATATCTCTTACAAGAATACTTTAAGCTCTGTTCCATTTAGGAAACTAGTGGGCTAGTAAAGTTGTTATGTAAATTATTGTTTGTAGACAATTGAATTTATCGATGTTCGTTATATCAGCATTACAGACTTATTGGCGAGAGCATTATCGTGCAAAAATAGAACGCATTTCTCATTTCTTTTCGTTATGGAAAATATGAAAAACATGTTTTTATGAGATATTCAAATACTCTGAAATGCGTTATAAGATAAAGTCGTTTATCAAACTAAATCATATAAAGGACAATCGGTCTTCCAGTATTCTTCTTATCCTCATCATATTTTCTTCTTTGTTAAAAATTAAAGTAGGAAAGACAATAATGGTGTTTGTATCTCCTCATAAATTTCTTTAACAGAAAAAGACTTTCAAATACAATTACTTAAAAACCGAACGTTATTCGATATTAGTAAAGTTTCAATTATCATTTGACGTGGTTAAAGCTATTAACATATCTAAGATAGTTATGAGTATCATAACCGCCGCATATGTGAATTGAATTCCGAGCTCGGAGAGCGAGGATTTTGAGATATCTAGGCTTGGTATGATACATAACATCCATGGTTTGTAGTAGTTTATATACTGGTTTCGCGTTATTAGTAAATATTATTTTATAAAATTCTCTTGTGAATAACGTTTACGTGTCTATATGGGTTGATAAGATATGACAATTGCCCCATGTTATTTTGACAATTCTACTACATGGTTTACAATTATGAGTTAGTTACCCTGCTTACTTTTGTCTATGAAAACAAAAACTTAATATCTTGAACTCAGTAAAAATAATTTTGTGTAATATAATAAATAGAAACATGATAAACATTTTAATAAAATTTTCAAAAAATGATCCATTTCGAAGAGAAGTTCGAATATGAAACGAATAGGAGTTGAAGAATGATTAGCCGTAGAATAATCTCACTTTCAAGGGAAATAAGTTTAAATGCAGTGAAGAAAATATCCTGAAACCGGTAGATTTTTTAAATTACAATTTGTAAAATACATTTCGTCTTCTAGAAGTATTCAAGGCCAACTTTTATCAATACGCCCTCATACACGTACTCGTAAGAGAGTAAATAGTCAAGCAAATGTTAGTGTGGTTAATATTTGGATGGGTAAAACGTCATTTAATTCAAATGAACGATATTCATATTATGTCATAACATTTATTAGTCACAAAAATATGATTGAACGTGATTAATTCCTACTGGACATGTTATTATTTTTATAAACGAGCAGGCATAATTGAGAGTGAAATATATGACATGTAAAGCATCCAACAGTGGTGTGTAAATTGCATTAGCTCTCGATCTGCTTTCAACATGAATTAATACAAACCAGGTCGACTCCGACAGCCAGAACACAATTCACCTTCACACCAGAAGCCACGGCAAGCTCTGTTGTTCTTCTGTTGTTCTTAATCTACTAATGGATCGAGACTCTAACGAGAATTGAACTTTACTTATTTACCAACAAACACATTTTAAGAGGAACTTGTACAGGAGTTCTCCAGAAATTGGAACACATTTTTTTAATGGTTTTACCTGTCAATATACCCAGTGACGTCGCCAGCCAATTTTATGTGGGTGGGCACAGGCCGGTCTGACATTTTTTAGGGTGGGCTGTATTAAAAACCAATATCTTTGTTAATAAATAAATGTTATTTAACAAAAAAATAAAAGAAAATTACATTATAAACAATTCTCAGGGCCTGTTACCATAATCATCGATTAAAAGAAAAATATCGCATCGAAAAACTAAGTTATTTTCTATTCGATGCGTTATTTTTCTATTTACCGATGGTTAAGGTATCCGGAACAAAACTTTAAATTACATTCAATTTAGAATTATCCGTCTAGGATGTCTTGAAGCAAGGTATCTATTACTTTGTACAAGTTCATTTTTTTTTGCCTATTACCGTTCAATATTTTTTGTAATTAAATTTGCAAGACTTTTATGGGTAAAATAAATAAGTCTATACTTTTTTTTTAAACAAGGAAAAGTTCTTTCGCATCCTTCCTTTGAAACTGGAATAATAATAATTGTACCTGATATAAAAAGCGACTTTGTATCTCTAATCAATTTTTAAAAATGATTATATTTTCTATTTTTATTTAAAATTTTTCCTCGTAATTTTTAAATGTTTTAGTTATGAAATATAATAATATGAATTTTAAATCTAATCAAAATGAAAGAAATAGAAAATTATGCTTGTTAATGAACTTGCAAAATACAGACATTTTGTTCACAAAATATATGTACCTATTTATTTTATATATTTTGCTGTTATTATATTGATAAATTTATAATTTTAGTATTTTTACATTTCAAAAATTCTTTTATCATTCAAACAAAAATTTAAATATCGCTCGTAAATCAGCCAACAAATTTAAAGGTCCACACAATGCTTCAAGGTCATAGAAATGACTACGGAAATATCACTGGCACGGAATGTCGCTTTTGTATATTCTGTGGTATGGCTTCCCAAGGAACTTATTTTGAGGGCGACAATATTAAATTTTATATTACAATTCTATTCGAACAATTTTTAAAAATCAGTCTTATTACTTAATTTACACACCTCGTGTACGTTATTATGACCAATTTATAAGTGAACAAATTTAGTTTGGAAAGATTTTAATTAGTGTAATGCACGTATTTGATTAGTTGGTATTGGTTGTTGGTGGTGGACCACGTGTGTCTGTGTGACTAAATAACGTAATTTAAAGTTGTGAGTGTTGTGAAGTTGCTTCCTCCTTGCAGGCGGAGAATTTAATTACTTCCCGGCGGAAAGTTGGGCGTTAGACCCAAACATAGCTTTCCTACGACTCCCGACTCTGTTACAGAATATTTCGGTTCTCCACACAAATTACAACTTGTACATTCAAATTTTAATTAAATATCGAAACAAATGAAGCACAGGAATCTATCATTTCCCAAGCCACGTTTCAAATAATAAAACAGAGACAGTTCATTTAAATTTAAAATCTTGGTTTTCAGAAGGTGATTAGCCAAATAAATAAAATGTATACAGTGTCATACAATAACTTAATAAATACAAATGAGTATTAAGAATTAATTTTTACTTCCTTGTACAAAGTAAAGGAAGTATTGTAATCGCGGATTAGAACGGAAATATTCGTTTCGACCATCTCTGAATCCATTTTGACTTATTTCGGTGTGACGTCTGTACATACATACGTATATCGCAAAACTCAAAATTTTGTATATAGGATATGGGACTGCTAAAACATCTAGTTGTACACCTTCCTTTTTTATTCCAACCGGCAGTGCCAAAAGGGCACTTTATTGAAGGGTATTTTTGTTGTATTTTTCGCATAAATCAAAAATAATTAGCCGTAGAAAGATTTCATTATCAAATGAATTAAGTTTAAATCAAGTGCAGTAAAAAATGTGTAGGTATAATACAACAGCCGTACAAAAAATCATGATTGATTTAAAAAAAAGTAAGAACTCATTGATTTAAAAAAATCAAATAAATCATAATTTTCTTATATTTTTTTTAATTTTTAAAGTTAACTGTAATGTTACTGCATTTTTTAGATATTTTAAAATTAATATAAATATTTTATTTTATAAACGAAAACGAAATCTGTAATAAAACTGAAAAAGCGAAATTGCTCTTCATATTCAAATAAAACTAAGAAAAATAACAAAATAATTGTTACTTTTAGTTACACATTTAAATGCTTTTTTTTTCTTCTGCTATATGAAATATAACAATTAAAATGATAAGATATCATTTAATTTTAAGATATTATATAGAGAACATATTTTGGTTGTTATTAATAGTTTTTCCGCAAATAAGTACATTTTTATTATAATTTGTATTTTTTTAATTGATAAAAATCAATGATTTTTATTAAAAAAATCAGTTGATTTAAATCATGATTTAAATTTTTTTGAATTGCAATCAGCAATGCCAAGAGGCTTATTACCCCTACTCAAAGGTTTTTTTTTTAATATAATGATGGTCCTGGTGTGCACTCTCCATGGTAGCTGGAGTGCCCTGCGATGTACTTCATATTTAAAACTGAAATATATACTTTGATATCAATCGTAATATAAATTTGATATGCTACTATAATAATAATAATTTTTATTTTATACTATATAATTAATTAAATATAATTCCAACCCATACAAAATTAATAATTAAAAATAATTATATCTTGTATTATTAAACAATTGTACTAATTTTGTATGATATTAATATTCATACACTGTAATGTAAATTGATATTGAATATTTGATTACGGAATAATAAATTTTAAATATAGGTTAATATATTACTACATAAATAGCTTTGTACAACATATACCAATAAATTATAGGATTATACAAAGATTTGCGATGTCATTTTGTTTGGGAAATAATTGCGATAATAAAAAAAATAGTTTGGCCGTTTTTTTCACCTCTGGTTAAAGTGCTTGTAAGGGATATATTTAATATCTGCAGACTCTTAGGCTAAACTTAATTAATTAATTAATTTTACTGTTGCAAGTTAAATATATAGGGCCTCATGTTAAAGGGTAAATTACCTTAACCATCGATTAATAGAAAAGTACAGCATAGAAATAATAAATAACGTTTTTTCTATAGCAAATGTTAAAGTGCGCTTTATTAAATTCAAAATAGTAGATAAAGTAGCACTTTAACTGCAAGGGTAGATAAAGTGTTACTTTAACCGCAAGAGTAGAAAAAGTACTTTAATTTTTATTTCTTAAAAAATACATCACACATTTTGAGGGTTTGTGTTAATTACAACTTTAATTTTACAATTAACGTTACTAGAAACATATATTTTAGGAATAGAACCACAACTTGTATTTTTCTGTCATTATTATTTATTCATGATTTTTAACGGAGTACCTAACTTATTTAATGCCTCAGACGCTTCTTCTTCTATATCTGATGGTAGTTTTTCTTTATTAAATTCGCTGTCGTACATTTTTTTGCATGCACTTTATAGAAAAATCATGAAAAGACTGAAAGACAAGAAATAGTTTTCAAACAAATTCCATAACAACTAAAATTACTGATATTTTAAAATTGTTCTTAAATAATAATTTAATTTAATTCTTCTAGTCGACAAAATATTATTTTGTCCTCTTGTATGAAAAATAACTAATACTTTTAATAACGTACGTCAGTTTTTCGATGCGATATTTTTTTATTAACCGACTTTTGAAATTACCGGCTCTTCAACCAGAGGCGGTAAATTGGAAAAATGAAAACTATGTTCGTAATTTTTAAAATTAATTTAGACAAGTTTATTAATTAAGTACAGCGAAACCAAACTTTGTGTAATGAAATTTTAATGGAGCCAATTTGTAATCGTTTTATTGATTTGTTAACGAGATAACTACAAAAGTTTGAAATGTTTTGCATAGTTTAAACTTTTTTAAATGCAACACACTGGCATACTTAACCTAACCTAACCTAATTTACTTTGGCTTATTGCGCGACGTATTTTTATCCGGGTATTTTTACACGCAACATACAAATTGTAATTTTGGCAGAATTTCATACAAGTAAGTCACGCTGCAAGGATAATTTTAAATTTAATAGTGAATTGTAAGAACTGGAATAATAATACGGTTAAGTTTTGGTATTGATGCGACGAAAAGGAACTTCTTGAGAGAATCTGCGCTGTCTGTAGCTTTAGAGTCCTTATTGCGCCGCGTCGCTCTGTTATTGTTTCCAGGATTTCTGGGTTTACAGGACTCGTGACATCAATCCCTTACTCCAAGGACCTTGATTCAATAAAATCAAGTACCTACCTAACCATTCAGTCTATCTTACATTATCGAATTTACGATTTTATTTCTAGCTCAGGTATATACTACAAAACAAATCAAAGCTCTTAAAATCATAAGATTTAAGATGTGTTTTCAGTTTTTTATCTGTTCTAAATTTCTAAAGCCAGAACTCACACTCGCTTATTTCAAGTTGAAGCGCTCTAACCAAATGAATTACCACTGCTCGTATGATTACAGTATATTCTTTATAATATGTAGCAATCATAGGTCTTTTCTTAAGTATATCTGTTCTAAATTTCATAGAAGTTTTGGTTTTGTTTTCAAGTATATAAAGAAATGCGATAACAATGCACAAGTCTTTATGTTAGAATACATTACGAAAAGAAAGGATAAAAGAGAGATAAAATATAAAGGTATAAATATTAAAAAGAATGCGTCTGGTTACATTAGATATGATTGGTGATTAGAAAATGATTTCACATTAATTATCTTTGGACTAGACCTTCATTCAACAAGTCTTAGATATATAGTTATCTCATAATAACCTACAGGTACTCTGCTTGTAAAGGTTATATACAGAAAAAATTGATTCTCTATTACAATAGGATTTTTTTTGTCTACAATCCACAAGTTGATTTGTACTTGTGCATTGCTATTTTACAGTTTAAATTCATTCGGAAAGAGTATATTCTGTATTTAGTATGAAAAATGATATAAGTATTCTCGGACGGTGATGAAAATTGCGAACGGCAACACCAGGCATTCAAGAAGTCACTTTTTTTACGTGGTACCTACACATATTTTTTTTTGATCGGTTTATGTTCAGTAATTATTAAAAAAATATTTTGTTCTTTTATTTACGGAAAGCAATGAACTTTGAATTTTACGAGATTTCTTGGTCAAAGGCTTGAAAAAATGTTCTCGTACTGTTATTTTTCGTAACCTAACAACAACACTAAAAACCGATAAGAAAAACAACTTATTTTGATTTAATAGACTTTCGGCTATAGCGAACACCTTCTCACCCGCGTTAATCCGTTATATCGAGGATCTACTGTAGTAGATATATTTATTTATGAATTATGAATAGGTACTTGTAGCAACTCTTTTTTATAGGATTAAGAAGGGATGAATATAACAGTTATGATGTAAGATTATCGTAGGGATAGATGATAGTAAAATAGAGGTGGTTAAGTATGAGAGGGTGCTAAGAGTAATTTAATGTGGGTTTCATAAACGATTGGAATTTTGGTTTCTTTTTCATCCGCGTTAATCCGGTATATTGAGTTTCTACTGTAGTAGATAATTTATTTATGAGTAGGTACTTGTAGTACCCTTTTTACAGGATTAAGAACAGATGAATGTAATATTATGATGTAAGATTATGGTAGGGAAAGATGATAGTAAAATAGAGTGGGTACTAAGAATAATTTAATTAAAAGGATTAAAATTATAAACGGATGCATGAATGTAACAGTTATGATTATCGAAGGGAAAGATGATAGTTGCATAGAGGTGTTTAGGTATGAGAGTGTGGATTGGAGGGTTGTCCTAGTGGCGGCGTCGGGAATCGATGGCAAGGCGCGTGTCAGCCGCCGGGAAGCGACGCGGACGCCAGGTCAATACTCTCCCGGCTGCAACGCACCGCCGAGATCACCCCACTTGGAATACGGATTCCCTTACAACTACCACTCACCTCTATTTAGCTGATTACTGTCTTAAGTCCAACAGGATCAAACACCTAAGCAGCAGTGTTTTTATTTGATCTGTATTAAGCGACATAATAGTTCAAGTCAGACCTTGTTCCTCAATTTAGGTGATTACTGTCTTAAGTAGGTGGCTTAACATTTCTATATGTAACAGGATCAAACACCTAAGCAGCAGTGGTTTTATTTGGTCTGGATTAAGTGACACAATAGTCAGTTCAAGTCTGACCGTATTCCTCCATTTAGGTGATTACTGTCTTAAGTAGGTGGCACACCATTTCTACATGCACGGGATCAAACACCTAAGCAGCAGTGTTTTTATTTGATCTGTATTAAGCGACATAATAGTTCAAGTCAGACCTTGTTCCTCAATTTAGGTGATTACTGTCTTAAGTAGGTGGCTTAACATTTCTATATGTAACAGGATCAAACACCTAAGCAGCAGTGGTTTTATTTGGTCTGGATTAAGTGACACAATAGTCAGTTCAAGTCTGACCGTATTCCTCCATTTAGGTGATTACTGTCTTAAGTAGGTGGCACACCATTTCTACATGCACGGGATCAAACACCTAAGCAGCAGTGTTTTTATTTGATCTGTATTAAGCGACATAATAGTTCAAGTCAGACCTTGTTCCTCAATTTAGGTGATTACTGTCTTAAGTAGGTGGCTTAACATTTCTATATGTAACAGGATCAAACACCTAAGCAGCAGTGGTTTTATTTGGTCTGGATTAAGTGACACAATAGTCAGTTCAAGTCTGACCGTATTCCTCCATTTAGGTGATTACTGTCTTAAGTAGGTGGCACACCATTTCTACATGCACGGGATCAAACACCTAAGCAGCAGTGTTTTTATTTGATCTGTATTAAGCGACATAATAGTTCAAGTCAGACCTTGTTCCTCAATTTAGGTGATTACTGTCTTAAGTAGGTGGCATAACATTTCTATATGCAACAGGATCAAACACCTAAGCATGTGTTTTTATTTGGCGTGTATTAAGTGACCCAATAGTCAGTTCAAGTCAGACCTTGTTCAGAATAAAATAATACACCAGATATCTGTACTCTATATGCCACATTACTTTACATTCGTCTGTAGCACACTCCACTCAGCTCGATTTAGGTGATTACTGTCAAACATCTAAGCAGAAGTGTTTTTATTTGATGTATATTAAGTGACTATGGGATTTGAACTTACATCACAAAAGTCAGTTCAAAATCAGATCTTATTCAGAATATAATAATGAAATGGCTGTATAAATATTTCATAAACACACCAAAAAAAAAAGTAGCAAAAGCGCACAAGTAAAATTTAGGAATTTAATGTGTGTGCGTATGTGTGCATCTGATTAGATCAAAATACGAGTGAATTTGTTCTGCTCGCGGATAGTACTTTTTAAATAGATACTCGCAGAGGTATGCCTCCATGTGTTCCTCTTTAGTCCCGAATCTAACTTAACCTAACCTAGCAGAACCTGACTTAAACTTACCTAACCTGATCTAATCAAACCTAATCTAATCAAATCTAACCTGACTTAACGTAGCCTAACCTCACCAAATTTAAATTAACCTATCTTAACCTGACCTAACCTGACCTAATCTAATTTAACCTAATCTCATCAAACCTAAAGTAATCTAAATTAACCTATCCTACATCAAATTCATTAATATATGGACATTTCAATTATACAGACACTTGTGCGCTAAAGTAACATATTTTGGTGTGCTTTTGCAATGTTCATTTGGTGCGCTTTTGTAACAAAAAAATAGTATTTAGTGCGCTTTTGTCATACACCGAACGAATCAGACAATACACAAAAATTCACATCTCTATTCAATATGCCTCATTACTTTACATTCATCTGTAGCACATGATTCCTAGATGAAATACGGCTTTAATAATCTTTATAGTAAGCGACACACCATTCAGCTCGACGTCATGATTACTATCTTAAATAGGTAGCACAGCATTCTCATATGAAATAGAATATCAAGTACCTTCCTCACTTTTCGTTCTTATAAAAAATAGACCATAGTACTACAAAACTGTAAAACATAGATTCATATGTCGAAAGACGACGAAAAAAAATATCAAAGTTTATTAAAATTTACATAAATTAAACAAAAACAATTATTTTTATCAAAAACTACAAAAAAATAAATAAAAGGTATAAGTTGTCATAAAACAAACAAAACATTTTAATCAATATTAAATAACCTAAATTTATTTTATTTTTAATTTAAAAGATCTCTCAGAGTTCTCGAGATCCCCATGCTCAAACTGTTTCATTGGTCACCCTGTATGTAGTGATATTTATTGAATTGAAGTTGGTATTTATGTTTTATCTATATTATTGTTGTTATAGTGATATTGTCAATAACAAACAATTATGATAAGTGTCATTATATTTTCAAAATGTAATTTTTATATATAGACAGAATGTTTTGTGGAGACACCAATTTAAATTCAAATCCTTGTAACTCAGACCGATCATCTTCCTGGCTTTCTAAGTTCTCTTTCGGTTGGTACCCGTGGCGTGCAATCCTGCCAAACTCCTAACTCACTCTTTTTTAGTGAACTCAAATAGTGGTGAGACTTGTCACTTGAAAAGTGGTTACAATTATAGAATAGTCGATGAGATTCCCTGTCAGAGCGATTGTCAAGACACATGGAAGTCTTTTTTGAATTGTTTGATTATATTTTCGCTGGGTCTCATTATTCTAGGACTTGGGTTATTTGTCTTTACTCATAGACAATTTAGTAATGGTTTCTTTGATAGTAGAAATACTATTATTACGAATCAACCAACGTAAGTCATTGTTATAATTATTAACAAAAATCAGATGCGTACAACACATCTGTTTATTATCATTTAATCTATTTCTTATATATTTTTTACGTCTTATCTATCAGTATATAGATAAGGATAATATTGTTTTCGGTCAAAATTCTGTGTGTGTATTTCCAACATATGAAAAATATTAGGGTCTCTAGAATACGTATGTACTATTTACTATTTTTACGGTGATGTCTGTATCCTCAATTAGAAGTAGTAGTTTACTGGTATGTTTAATTAATTTTTCCCGAAGAAAGATACCCGTAAATATAATCTTTTTGCAAATTTCGTTATTATTAAACCCAATATCGGTATATTTACACAGGGGTGTTCATTTTAAATGGGCCACCATTGCTATCTTGAGAACTATAAAAGCTTCGCAGTCTAATCTAATCAGTTCATCATATTTAAATATAACACGGACATACAGACATCACGTTAAAAATAGTAAAATCGTATTCTAGGGACCCTAATTCGTGATTATATGTTGAACACTCACACTGGAGAAATTTGAACAAAAACCAATACCTCCCTTATCTATATATTGATAGGCGGGAGATAAAAATAAACTTTAATAGAGATACATTGGCCGTATTCATTGGGTATCTTTAAGTTCAACCCTGGATTGTTCCAGAAGTAACTCGTTTTACTTCCAAATGTATGTTCCATTTTACGTTAGTAATATAAAAATTAGCGGTAAATTTTAAATGTCATATTTTTGTTATATGAAAATAAATGTCAAACCTTTTGTCGTTTATTTCATTTGGTATGCTACATTTACCTTTGAATATAAAAATTACTTACAAAACAAACCGTCATGCTGTCATGCATGTCAAGGGAAGCAAGGAGTACAAGTTAAAAGAAAGAGTTGACAAACGGGTTGAACCAGGGTTGAATGTACCAACCCTCCAAAATAGCTGGTTCAGTTGGATCAGTTCGGGATCTCTTCCGGGTTACTTAAATAGTGCCAAGTAAACATAACTAACCTACCATATTACTTTAAAAGTCCCAAATAACTACAGCCTTAATTACAATAAATTTACCTGTTTTCACTGTTGATATACAGATGATAAAAAGATGTGTTTGAAAAAAAGGTTGTACAGTCCTGACTAAAATAACTATCATGTTTTTAGTAAACCAAATGAAAAACCAAATGAACTGTGTTCAATATGTTTCCGAACCTTACACGATTCGAGAAACTCAACAATGACCCTTTCCTGTGGCCACGAATTTCATACGGCCTGTGTAACGGCCTGGCTACAGAGTCAAAACAGTTGTCCTGTGTGTAGTGCTGTACAGGCCATGTCTAGTGCTTCCTGCGACCAGGACCAGGAGGACTTCGTTGTGGAGCAGCTGGTACCCGTAGGAGATATAGGGCCGGTTGAACCCGCGGACCAAGTTGAGCAAAATTGATCAATTTATTGTTTAGGGTTTAAATAAATATATTGTGAAAATGCTGTTTCATTTTGTTATAGTTATATGCAAGGACGTCGTGTTTTCAAAATTTCCTTGGCGCCAAGTTTCTTGTAATTACTAAAATCAAAACAAAATTTTATGAAAAATACTAGAAAGGGTTGAAAAGACACTAAAAACCATTAATTAAATTGGTTTCTCTGAGTAAATTAACACAGTTCATAGTTTTTTGAATTAGAATTTGCTTTGGTTTCAGTAGGCCACGAATTAGAACATTTTGAAGTACTTGAATTCAATTTGGTTTAAGCAGGCCAAGAATCAGAGCGTCTGAATACTTGTTTTAATTTTTGATACACTGAAACTAGAGCACAATCCAGAGCACCAATGCTAAAGAATGTGCTCTGGTTTAAAATGCTTTAATTCCAAACCCATTGAAAACAGAGTAACCAAATCTGCTCCAGAACGTGATCTGGTTTCATAGGCCAAGAATTAAAGAAAACACTTCTGAATGCTCTAATTCCTGACCCATTGAAATCAGAGCACAATCCAGAGCATCTAAATCTGCTCCAGAATGTGCTCTGGTTTCAGCGGACCTAGAATTAGAGCAAAGACTTCTGACTGCTTTAATTCCTGACCTACTGAAACCAAAGCACAATTCAGAGCAGCCAAATTTGCTCCAGAATGTACTCTGGTTTCAGTAGGCCAAAAATTAGAGCAAATGCTTTAAAATGCTCTAATTCCTTACCCACTGAAACCAGAGCCCAATACAGAGTAGTCAAATATGCTCCAGAATGTGCTCTAGTTTCGGCAGACCAAGAATTAGAGCACACGCTGAAGCGTGCTCCATTTCCCAGCCAGCTGAGTTAGATCACCTTCAGGGCATGAGATGCCCTCGAAGGCGGTCTAGCCAGACCACCAGGCGGGGTGGAGGCCCACTACTGCCCCGGCGCCCCGCAGAACGGGACTGAGTGCTAGCATCTCAGGCGGTATATCCTGAGACGCGCATTACTACCGGTCATGTGGATTCCTATTGGCTGATATTCAATCTGTAGTTGTAACTGTATTAATGGAAACTTTTTAATGAAAATTTGTATACTTAGGTACTTTGATGCAAGTAATTCACTCGTAATATTTTCAAGGGTGTAACTTACACCTATTTTAGGGCAGTAGACAGTTACTAAAAAATAGAAGGAGGTATAATAATTCTTTAAATCAAATACAATTCAGGGCTTTGTTACTGATGTAAAAAGGACTGCGCTATGGGAAATGTCTCCCTAGGAAAATTTTCTTTGGGGTATCAACCCCGACGCCTCCATTTATTCGGCGCCCATGATTATATATTAATATAAATTATTGTTTTATACTTGGATAATATTGAAGTATTATCTAAACAAGAAACAAAAATTAAATTGGTCAACCCTTTTCCAAATTCGTTCTTAACAAAATAGAGTACAGCTAAATTAAAATTATAACTAAATCCTGTCAGTAATTATGTTGTTTCAAAAGTCGAAAAAACAACAAAATACAATGTTCAATAATGTAAACAACACAACAAAACAGACATCTAACTTGTAAAAGTTTTAAAGGTTATGGCTTCCAAAGATTAGTTTCCCTAGAGGATAAACAGATCAAATAAGGAAGGTTTACAAGTGAGAAAAAATTTTCAAATGTTCATTAAAAATAAACTAAGAAAACTAGAATGAGAGAGGTACGTCTCAATGTATGTAAATAAATAGATATATGCAATGTGAAGGCTGATCTTTATTTTCTATTTTTATTCATCCTCAATTAATTGTGTAATATACAAACCAATGTTTAAAAATATTCCAGGAAGAAAAGAGAGTAATTTAAACCTGATTATAGGTACAGCACACAAATGTATCTACAATACAAATATATTATTATAATGTCTACATCGATTTTACCATAACAGCATCGAATGTCTGGATAAATAATAAATGCGTATCGAACACAAAGACAAAGTATAATCGCCTCAACTTATGGCATTGACAATGTAAAACATCTGTTTCACTAGCTTGTTTATAGATAAGTACTTTTGTCTAGTAATTTGTCACAAATTTCAAAGTCTTTGTTCAAGTTCAGATAATTTTGAATTTATAGTGAAGTTTACATTGACGTCATAAATAATAGGTGTAAGTAAAGCCATACGAAGTAATACATATACATAATTAATCTGAGATGAGTTGTGACCATTTTTACATCACATGTATAAACATAATAAGAATAAAACGTAAAAATTTAATATTATAATTGAGGAACGGCGTTCAAGTAAAATGATCACGAATGGTATTCGGTATGAAATTTCCACGAAATATTATATATTTTTTAAAATTATTTACCTGTCGCAAATTTTGACAAAAAACGAAACGGTAATTCAATCATGAAATTAACGCGACAATTTTGACTAGTGAAACTTGTCAATGTAATTAGAATGTGATTGGTTCAATTCACCAAAATATTATTAATTTAATTGGATGACATATCATGAGTCGAATTTCAGAACAATTTCTACTTTAAAGATTAATTTTAGATATCAATTAAAATCAGGTATAATGAAAAAAAAGGTCAATTTGTCCATGTACTACTTTAGCAAAAAGTTCTTACTAAGCATAAAATATGGGAAAAATAGTAAAAAATAGCAGTCATACTTGGTTGACCTTAAAATCGCTGTTTATTTATTTTAAAAATTATTTAATACAAAAAGTGTGTACACAAACACACACACCTAATCTAATCCAACACAACCTAACTTAATGTAACGTAACTTATACTAACCTAACTTAATCTAATCTAATCGATTATGTTAGGATGGGTTAAGTTAGGTTGGATGAGGTTAGGTTAAGTTAGGTTGAGTTAAGTTGGGTTGAGTTGGTCGAAAAAAATATAAAATGCCCAATATCTATAAATAAATAATCTAATGTAAATTTAAACACGCACCTAACCTAACCCAACCTAACCTAATCTGATTAGGGGTTAGGTTAGGTTAGATTATGTTAGGTTAGGTTATGTTGAGTTGACCGAAAAAAATTTAAAATATTCAATATTTATAAATAAATAATTCAAATTTAAACAATTACTTTATTTTGCCTATTATGTTAATTTACACATTATTATAAGGGTTTTTACTATATAAAAAAATCCTGCCATATTTTAATATCAAAAACATAGAAAACCCCAACTTAATATAAATGTTTATATTTTTCATGATATTATTATTCGAATTATAATAATAAGATACTTACACATATAAGTTCATATAATAAGCTCTTGCTTGTTAGTGTTCATAATAACTGTATACGAGAGCCGTGCATAAAAGTTTTAAAATGAAAAGAAAAAAGTTAAAAAAAAAAAACAAAAATTTCAGCATACATTTACAGTAAATTTTAATTAACATTGTTTCAGTTAATTTTAACTTCTATTGTTCTCTTTGTAAATAAAAAATATTTTTTACTATAATAGTGTTTATTGTCATAATTTCATTTCATTTTCAAAACCAAAAAACTGGTAATATTAACATTAATAGCTCAAGAACAGATGCGTAGTAAATTATATTCAAAACAATCATCAGTTCATATTTTCCTGAAAGAAAAATACACAAAAACTTTGTCTGACAGGTACGACCTCATCTTTTTCAATGTGTATGTAAATTTCAATAAAAATAATATTGTTGACGTTTGTTTTTATCGTTGTTTGTCAAGAAAAGAAATGAATCTTGTTGTTCCTCGTTCCGTAGTAGTAGTTCTCGTTCTTTGTGTATAGTAATTGAATTAATTTCCATTTTTGAGCATCTTTTGTACGAGAAGGAATTTTATTTTTTGACAGACCATTAGTGCGCAATTTACGCAACAAGTTCAAGACATTTACGGAAGGTTTTTAGCTGCGTAAATCACCGAACAGGGTGTTTATTGAACGCTTAACAAGCCGAAAAAAAAGGTAAACATTAGATCAATTATATACACTCTATTTCCCGCAGTTGATCGTTATGTCAACAATTTCTGTTGCAAAAACTTGCATCTTTGAAGTATACGCATAACATAGATAGATTTTTATTCGCTATCTTTTTTTTTATTCGGTAACTGATATTTTCAAATATTAAAAAAAAAATGAGTATATTGTTCATGTCATTAATGTACCCTGTTAATGTCATTTATGATGTTGATTTTGGCGTTGATAATTTGTGCTTCATTGTGTGTTGGATTAATCTACAACTCGTTTATGTTTCATCTATTATTATGATTGTATACTGAGTGGCACAAATAACTTGTTAAGCAGGCAGAAATAGAGGAACCAGCAACATTTGCGAGAAAAATAAAACAATATCGGAGTCTCAAAATCATCTGAGACATACTATTTAAAAAGCACAAATGTGCGTTGATAACAATATAGAATTATATGAGCATATGCTGTTATGTATTTTTTTTTATTTTCATTAATTGTTTTCAATGAAATATTTATTTTTTCTATAACCTATATGAAATGATGACATTTCATACCTCTTGTCAGTTGTAGAAACATCACATTTTATCTCAAGGGAGAGAAGTACTAGTATTTCTATCCCTTGAGATAGAAATAATTTGTCACCAACAAAACAAGTTGACAAATGCGATAACTTTAGAACAAGTAAAAACCTACTATTCTATAATTAATTTAAAAAATATGTTTCGCTTTTCTTATTGAACTTTTTTTTTAAATATTTTACAGTGGTTAGAGAAAAAAATATTGTATTATATACGGGATAAATAACAGATTTTAGCGCTCTGTGTGATTGTAACCCTCCGCTGCGCGTCGGGATACAAATGTCACACTTTGCGCTAAAATCTGTTACTTTTACCCCTTATATAATAAATATCTATTTCTTAACTTATTGTTTCATTCTAGCCCAATAAAATATTAGTATACAATAATCACTATAATTTTAATTATTGTTTTCATAGCTAACTATAAACTAGCCTATATATGGGACAATACAAGTACAAGAAATGGTACAATATATCTTGTAGCAAAAATTGTTCAATTTTGACGAAGTTTTGTATGATGCTAATGCAATTTCTTATATTGGCTCTGATTCTGCGTACTTTCCTTGTCCATGTGACAAGCAAAATTAACCATAAATTCATTTACATTTAAAGTTTGCAATAGTTACAATTTTACCAGAGATTACAAAATTCATATCTACGCATTATGGTACGCGATAAAAAAAAATTAATAGCCTCTGTAAACTCATTAGAAAAAAGTAACTGAAGAAGGTGCACACCAATATCACATACAATACACCATATCTAGTAACCTTTGTTTTTTTCAGGAAAACAAAGACATAGTTAAAATGGTCCTTAATGCGGCAACTTTGGTCTAATTTAACCGATCTCGTATCTCTTACCATTCTCGAAATCCGTATACTTAACAAGTTTGGAACACCCTGTATAAAAAATAAATAAAAATAAAATTAGTACGACTGCAATTTGGTTATTGGTACATATAATGAATTTTTGGCTAATAAAACATTGGTTAACTGCAGCGTTAAGTAAAAGCCATCTCCAGTTAATTGAACGTGACGAGCTGAAAATAAAATGTGAATATCAGCGGAGTTGGAGTTGGAGAACCGCCATGAAAAATGCAAACGGCAGGCGAGGCGGGCTTCACGTCAAGAGGCCCTCTCAGCCTCCACCCTGCCCGCTTCTTCCATCCACATCTCAGGAAAAATGAATTGGAAAATGCTAATTTTCTACTCCAATATTATATAGTCTTTGCGGGAAAAAGCAACAAGAGATGTTCTATCAAAATGAATTACTACTTCATCGTCTGCAGCACGATATTCCTAGTAGCAACAAAGTTTTTCTTAAATATGCTACTTGACTTAAATTGATTTTCTTTCACAGCTATTTGACTTGATATCAAGCAATTTCAAACTACTTAATATTACTTAATAAACAGATCACATTTCACATATTAATGGCCGAATTCACCTTGATCCACAGATTAACTGTGACCCATGAATCAATTCAATTCACCATTAAAAAAAAATATTCATCAACTGATCTGTCATATTGCATTAATCAAGCTTTGCTTATCTGATTTTATCCTCATTTTGACGTTTTGACTTATGTATTTACGTACGCAAGATTTTGGCTATTACGATTAATCTAAAAAATTTTAATTTGCACAAATGTACATGATTCGCTGTAATATCTTCCTTTTTTGTTTTTCTTTGCCATTTTTTCAGATATGAAAAATGTAATTATGTATTACACCTAATTGTAAATGCTCCGTAGTGTCAGAATTGAATCAATTTATTCGGATTTACAAATTAAAGATATTAAGGAACTAATAGAAACATGCTCTACTCGATAGGAAAATCCCTTACATAACCATGTTAATAATTTAGCACTAAATTTACTAGACAATTTCTTAGAAATAAGATTGAAAAGAACTAAACCTCTAGTTTTGGTATCGAAATTATGAAGTAAACAAAACATAAAACTCAAAAAACTCCAATGGGAGTTATTTCCCGCACCTTATTTTAATTAATCACATTTGCTTGTTGCTTTTTTCCTAAACAGTTGTAAATGAATATGTAAGTAAAAAAAATATGTCATACAAATATTAATAAAAAATGAAAATTAATACACTCGTAACATTATATTATGTACTGTCAAAAACATAAACAAAATTGTGAATCAAGTTGATGCTTTAGAATAAATGTTGATCGGATCAGCTTGATTCTTGAATCAGTTGATCATTAATTAATGGACTAATGGTGAATTCGGCTGAAATATTCATACGAGATCTATACATTCAAGCAAAGATGAGTGAGGTTAATACATGGATGGATAACATTATTATCATCATCATCTGTAGAATTACATTTTTAGATTAAACATGGCCACAAGTACTAACACACCGAACCACTCATTCACAGTGATATTTTGTCTGGTTAAACATTCAGTTATTTAAAAATCAGAAAGCACATTAAGTATGAGATACATGATTTATATATCGTACAATATTGAAGACAAGCATATAAGTTTTCTTTGTGTTTTGTTTCTTGCGGGAAGCAATCACAGCTTGTCTCGAGTTTCGTTTGTTTTGAGATCGCCGATGACAAACTTCTGAAGCGTGAATAAATCATGCGATTGTTTCAGCCAACTCCAAACTCATAAATTACAAAAATATATAGCTGTTCGTACCTTCCCTACACTGCTACTGACTCTCATTACACGAGAATTAAATTTATGATGATACCAAACTGCTGTAACCGGTCTGCATGGCTCACATTACCCGAAAATATTTCATTCCAACCGAATTTATCACTAGCCAAATATATTCGTTCGTTATTTATTATTCTAATTGGATCCATAGTCTAGTGTTAGTGGATAGAATAACATAAGTTCAAATCCCGTTAGGTCAGTTTACTATTTTCACATAAAAATAATCCGTGTGGTGCACTCTCCACGACAGTCAGATATCTGCAATACACCTCTACGGTATACGCATTGACAGTATACAGGATGTTCGTTTTAAAAGGCTAACCATTAGAATTTTGAGAACCGTAAGAGAGTCGGTTAAATTGAGGTAAAGTTGCTGCATTGGCATTAGTTGCCCATTTCAATGATGTTTTTTTTCCCAAAAAATGCATAGCTCACTAGATATAAGCAAAATGCTGATTTTGGCAAATTTACTTCTTGACTTATAACTTTCTTGTTTCAATTCATACAAGTTTCTAGATTGCACACTTTTTTATGAAGAATTTACACCGGTCTTCAAAATTGTTATAACTCGTACACTTTTCGAGAAATTCATACCCAATTTCAATTATCATATGGGGCTCACAGTTGCCTTTGGTATTGTTAAATAAATATTGTTTTCTCTTTCCAACGATATAAAACACATGTTCATGAAATATAAATAAACTAAGAAATTAGAAAATTATTGATTTTATTTAATTTCGGTCAATTATGCTTTGGAAATAGAACCAAAATTATTCATCTGAATAAAACTAAGAAGAGTAACAAAGTATTTTTACTTTTTGTTACAAATTTAAATACTTATTTTTCTTTCTTCTATTATGACAATTAAACTGACAAAATATCATGAAATTTAAAGATATTATTAAATACAGAACTTATTTTGGTTGTTATTACTATAGTTTCATAGCAAATAAATACATTTTCATTATAATTTTTTTTTATCTTTTTATTGAAAAAATCAGTTTATTTAAATCACGATTTAAACCAAATGATTTAAATCAGGCCAACCCTAGCTATAGTAATGAAAAAAAATATTACAAATTCAATATTTATAAAATTTAATTTTTAAAAAAATGCGCACTTGTGACGTCACATTGAGTAGAAAGTGATTTCTTTTTTGCCTATTGTGCTGAAAACTACGTCACATTTTATTAATTTATTATTAGTTTTCTATGGGGTTTTTATAAAATAATGTATATAAAAAAACTATGAAAACTCTAATCTTTTGAAATTTGAAACGTACGTGTTTAATTCATGATTTGTACTCGTTGAATAAATCTATTTTAAGTGCGCAAATTCTGAGAACTTGTTGTGTAAATATTTGGTTGTATTTTAATACCCGATACGATCTTTTTGGCAGTGTAATTATTCCAGAAGTGATCGTATATCGAACGGAGAAGCCGATTCTGTGTGAACTCTAACCTATATAGTAATGGCCAAGTTTGGAATTTCATCGAATCGGATATTGTCGTGTAAGTTATTGAGGATTATAGATTTTTATATTAAGGCGTCTTCACAATGCATAATGCGATAATATGCGGTCATGACTTTTATTAAAAACGCATTTTCTCAACAATTTTCATAATGGAATTTTCAATTTATTTATTATTTCTCGTCATTGTAAAAAGTACTGTTTAATTTTACTTCCTTGTTAAACGTTACAAGAAATTGGATACTGGGACAAATGACTTAAAATCAGTGGCAGCTTGTGCCTTTAAGGAATGAGGAGGCAAATTATTTACTTAAAACTATAAACTCTGCTTAGTCAAAAAATTATGGAATATATTGTATGGCTAATAGCTCCGCTGTTATTATTTCATAATTTATTGTCCAGCAAGAATCATCGAGTAGGTGTAGAGTATTTCTTGCCAGGATAGATTAGGAATAAAGAAAAAGGTAGTTTTGATTAAATTAAAAAAGAAAAGAAACACCACTAAAATAAAAATAATAATAATAATCTGCCTAATCTAACATAAACTTTGAAAATACAAAATATAAATAAATTCTTAACAAAAAAATTAATATACTGAAAATTAAACATTTTTAAAAATTAGTGGAATACGCCTATTTTTTTGAACCGCATAATAATATATTACACTTTTATAAACTTTTTTTTGATCGTTGAAATAAAATGTTTTTCGATTGAAATTAATGCAATATCGCTAAATCGATTTTGATCCATAGAATTGCGCAGATAAGTTTTTATGTGCTTTAAAATTGTAAAACTCCTTTCCACAGACTTTAAACAACACATATAATTGAAAGAATGGCTACTAATATATATTTCTAATATAATAGATAAGTCTTCATAATATTCCATTTATTATTTGTAGAAAGTATTAAAATATTTATTAAACGTGCACATTTTCTTTATCTTTTGAGAGGCAGTGCCTCCCTTGCCTCCTCTGACGAGCTGCCACAGCTCAAAATAGGAACAAATCCTGAAAATACAGTGCACTACACCAGCAGATGTAATCATATGGTATAATAATTACCAATATTTGCTTTAAAACTGTCACATCCAGCAATGAAAACGAAACTGTGAGAGATATATTTATATATTTATTTTTAGGTTGAATATTTTCCAATAAATACAAACTTGGAGGAATGTCTGGAGTTGTAGGACGTTTCATCAATGTAGCGGAAAACACCAGTTGTGCCTCAACTTTTCTAATTTCGCGACACTGCTTCAAGTTTTTATTGAAAATAATGAAACTTCTTTTCCGCAACGTAAAAATGAATATTTTTTTGTTTGAACATCGGTAGGAGATATTTGAAAATATTTGCGTTCAAAACAAAACGTACAAACAAAAAATTTAAATGAAATTCTGAATAAATAAACACTTAACCCAAATTACGATAATAATAGAAACTCATATTTTCAATCGAGATGAAATTTCCACCTATTTCTTTTCATTCTTATTCATACAAGGGATTAGCCACTAACCCGAATTAGTTATACCCTTTGTTAACATCCTGAAATGTCAAACTAACTCCACTCCCAATTCATGAAAAGAATTATATATGTTATATAGTTCCAAAGATAACTCCACTAGGTTGGTAGAATTGGCAATATTTGTACAGATTATCAGCATTTCTAAATTATAAAAGCAAGATTTGTGCTAATATTTGACAACCTACTAATAAATTATCCCTTTAAATTTGTTTTGTTTATTTGGTTTTCCTACTCAGAAATATTATAAATTGTATTAAAAAACATTTAAAAATAGTTGACATTTAAAGTGAGGTGCAGTTGTTAGAAGTACCAATTTTACAACAACAAAAATACCAAAAACAGTTTACCAATATCTTATATTATTAATCTGCTTTCGATATAACAATAGAGTAATTGTTAACGCAAAGTATAAAAACTACTTTAAATTTATCGAAATTAATAGAGGTGTACGTTTCTTATCAATTCTCGTTCCACTAAGTATTTCTGTTCTACTCTTTATTTATTTAAAATGAGTATAAATTATTAATAAAATTCAACAATATCAATTTTGTTTCTGATTTTATTTTTGGTAAGATTGCGAATAAATTTGAATATTGAGTTTTTGATAATTGACAGTCGGCGAAACATTTGGTAAGTGATCGGCAGCTGTCTATGAATAAAATTAAAAATAATGATTTGGGACTGATTTTTAATATGAGCTGGTATTAATTTTCCGGGTTGAAAAGTTGAGATTAAAATGTATTTTTAGACGTCGTTAAAACGCGAAATGAAATCGGAAAACTGGCAGAACGGAAAAGGAAATTACATAAGGCTCGCTGGAATTTTTCTTGTAAACTGCGGTTGTTATGATTTTGGATTTTTCAAACTAAAATAGAGTATGACAAATCGTTACATTTGCTATCTCTCAATCACTAATACTCCTCAATATTCCGTTTGTATACTAAACATTTGAAATATATGTTGACGTGTTGTCCAGATTGTATCGCCAAAGCGTTCCAACACAAAAAGAAACATAAAATTATATAATCGTAAAGAAAGGCAAAAAACATGTAATAACCAGGGCACGATATAAGGGGGTCACTTATATATTTTATAATTTATATAGTCAAGATATAAAAATATTTATATTTATTAAGTTAATTGTTTTTCAAAGAAAAAAGACTCTATTACAGTAAATACATTTTTCTTTCAGTTAGGTTAATAATTCCATAAAAATAATAAGATCATTATTTTATTTATGAAATGACTCAGATTTTACAATTTAAAATAGTCGTATGACAAAATTGTATATTTCGTTTACCTGTTTATAACCAGCTTTTTTATGTAATAATTTAACGAACAAAATTATGGAGTTCTTAATATTATATTTTTCGGTGTCATCAATATGTCAAAAATCCTTAATTTCAAATGTATTTTTGTAAACACGTAAGAAAATTGGGTATTACTTAACTTTTGCTCTTACAAAATTTCCCACGATGTATGAATCACACAATGTGGAAAATAAGTGATTCTGCACAAGTGGCACACTATACTTTTTCTACGACCACACTATTAAGATTATGAAAGCTTTATAAAATATACTAATTGGGATAACAAAATAATAACAATAATTTAAAATTATTATTGTTACATGAATATTTTCAAAAGTGTTTATATTTAAATGAAAACTATTTAATTTAAATTAACTACCTAATTAATTCTTAGCATTTAATTAATAATTAAATTCAAGCACAGCTGCCCAGTGTTAGTAATTTCTGTGGGAAATTATATTTCTCACACTGCACATGCGCAATATTGGTAAATACTGCGAGAAATGATTTCTCACACTTTAGCTGACGGTTGTGGGAAATAAGCAACTTTCAAGCTTTATATAGTGTTAGAACAGTGCCATCACACAATATTAGTATGAAACACGTAAAGAAATTGGGTCGTTATTAACTTTTGCTCTTAAAAAACCCCCCTGCGTCTTGTTTTGTAATTTTCGTATTCGTTAATCAACCACCTTTGTTTCCTTACGTAAAAAGTAAATAACTAGTTTTGTTGTAATATTATTTTTTTCATATATTTTAATTTATATTATTTATTAATTTCATTTTTCAATTTTTGCTCTAGGATATTAATTATTTCGGTTTATTTATTTATTTATTTCAAAATATATTCCAGTTTATTGATTATCTATTTTATTTGTTGTCTCACATTCCAATCGGAATATTTCGAATAAGTAATATCACATATTAATGTTTTTATTATTGAATATTTGGCTAAATTACATATACTGTATCATAAGAGAACAGTCTAAGAAATGTGGAAAAAAATGTACTAAAAAACATTGTTATATTTTTTTATGTGAAATGTAATATTCTTTTCAGCCAAACTTCATTTTTACGTTTCGATTTCGATATATAGTAATGATTTGAAACCTGATCCAAGCATTAACCAACGCTAGTGTTTCTGTTCTGTCTCTATCTAGAACTCGATTTGTATTCGGGCGCAGTTTCACAGCCGTAAAGATCGACAAAGAAGGAAATAAAAAATAAAAGATACGCATTGTGCTGATCACAACGAACGGCGAAATGTGAAATGCTGAAATTCTGTTCTTCTGTTCTTTTCAAGTCCCTCGCGGATAACTCAAGATTAAATTCTGCCGGGGATGCCTCATCGCGGAATAGATCCCCAAATTACATATAACTAAAACACTGGACAGAGCTTGAATGTAAAATCGGTTTCTCCAAGTTGATACTTATGTTATAAATGGGGAATATGACATATTTTTTCTTCCATTTTATGATTCTGTACAAAAAATAAAAATACTCTTTTTTTTTTTTAATAGATTAATTGTTGATAATAAAGTTTTTGAGAGAGGATATGTGACGTCACGTAAACTTAGAGAATTTGAATTTATTCGATAAAAACCATCTACCATAGAATAATGTACATTTGGCAGGTTACCCAGATTCCATTTTTAAGACTATGTATGTAAACACTAAACAGCCTTCAAAAATCATAGGACATTGACAATTTTCACAGATGCGTACAGACATTTCAACGTCAACCAAATTTACACCAAAACAATCTGTTATGTAATATCAAAATATTTTTATTTTATTCTATGAATTGCTGTATTGATATCTTATACATTGTTTCGTTACTAGATATAACTAATTTAACATTAACAAAATTTATTTATTCAAATATTTCAAAATATCGAAATAGCTCAAAAATTACCAAATTTTACAAAATTTTGTTTGTAATCTTTTTTAAAGAATTAGATACACTGATACCAAATTTACAAGCAGAATTTAATTATCTTTTTCCGTTTCGGATATATTTGCTCTTAAAGTTGTACCTCAAAAATGTGTTTTATGACTATATTTCAAAAATATGTAGAGATACAAACTCAACTACTTTACCATTCAATTCTACGGGAAAAGTTATATAAAGAAATGTTTTGCCCGTATATACTTTCTTTGGAGTGATTAGGCGAAAAGTAAGAAAAACGAAAAAACCTAAATTTCAATTTTTCACCTTGAAACTTTTTGTCTCCAAAATTTTTCATTTTCCAGACTTAAGTATAGATATCAATGCGCTGATTTTAAATTTTCAAACAGAATTCAATTATCTCTTCCCGTTCTCGAGATATTTGAGTTTAAAGTTATACCTAAACATTTAGGTTTTTTAGGTATACCCTTTAAATGGTTAGGTTTAAGGTTTCGGCGACTTCACCATTCGATTCTACGGGCAAAATTACATAAGTGTACTAATTTTCAAATTTTCATCTCAACAGATAGAATTTTTACAAGGAAAAAGCTGAAAATGGCCGAAAATCGAAAAAAACCTTAGATTTTTCTCAATTTTTGACGATTTTCGTTTTATCGCTCTAAAAATTGTATCCGTTGCAATAAAAAACTGAAAATTGGTATACTTATGTAATTTTGCCCGTAGAATTGATTGGTGTGGTCGCCAAAGTCGTAAACCTAACCCTTAAAGAGGTATACCTAAAAAACCTGTTTTTTTAGGTATTGCCAAAACTCAACTTTGAATACAAATATCTCGAGAACGGTAATAGATAATTGAATTCTGTTTGAAAATTTGAAATCAGCGCGTCAAGATCAATCAATGTACACTATTTCCCAAAATCAAAATTTTGGGCACAAAAATGAGTATTTTTGGTATATTTCGCGTTTGTCAATACAATTTTTGGTTTAATACTGTTGTTTCGTTTGTTTTAACTCTACACAACTTTTGTATGAAGTTATGATATTTAGGCTTTTTCGATTTTCTCATTTTTCACCTAATGGTTCCAAAGAACGAATACGCGGTTGAGTTTATAAAATTAATAATTGTTACATAATAGCGACCTTACTGACAACCAATTTTAAATGATTTTGCAATTTAGTTAAATAAATGTGTAATATTCGAAACATACATTTATCCTTTTAATAAACCAGTTCGAAATAAATAGATTTCGTGCGTATATTTCTGTTCTGTAACATGTAATATGATGGTCATAGAAATAGTATAATGCTATAGTGTCTAGATAACCTGTTTCTCACCTTGTAGGAAATAGGCAACTTTTTGCACTTGTTACACAATATACTATTTTTACCCATTATATTTATTTCTAGAGATTTTTTTTATAGTACGACATACACCTGACAAACTTTAATTGCATAGTTAGGATGTCATATATTTGATGTATCTTTTCCTGGCGGTCACATTTGTAGTGTAGGCGATTTGGTATCTGATTGGCTACGTCCCGAAATTAAATTTGAGAATATTTACCCGCAAATTTAATCAGAAATCTTGAAATTAGATTCGATGTAGCGGCATAACGCAATTTTGTAATTCCGGTGGCTCATTCAATTAAACATTCCAGAATTTGTTAATTTTCACACCAATATGCCCCGGCTCAAAGTAAACACAAAGTTTTGCCTCGTACTATGTAAGTACAATCTATTTCCCGCAGTTCATCCTCACGTCATCAGTTTCTGCTGCAAGATTTATTAAAATTTTTATCTTGCAACTTTGTCGTATACGCATAGCATAGATGAGACTTTTATTCGCTATCTCGTTATAATATGATTTACAGAGGGGTATATATGCTTTCTGCGTCTAATCAACGACTAAAATGAAATAGAAACAGTAGTGTAACCGCGTTAACGGATATTTTCAAATATTTCAAAAACTTGAATATACCTATCATTTATGTGATTCAGACATGTCATTTACGAAGGAGATTTTGGCGTGGACAATTTGTGCTTCATTGAGTGTTGGTAGTTTCGTTAGTTTACGTTACAATTATTTTCATATATTTTATCCATTATATAATATTGTCAATTTGTCAGCCAGTACGGTTGTGTGGTCGTGGCGTGTCTTGTCTGATCGTGTAGATAAGCAACATAGCCCGCCCTGTCCAATTGGATGGGTTGCCGCACAACGGCTCGGTGTGTGCTGGCCTTGCAGAGACTGTAGGCTGACAACCTGCATCACTAAAATGCAAGTAAAACATGTCACGAAACAAGTACTTCAGGTACTTGAGGCCTAATCGGCTTCACTAAAAATCTGGATCTACTTCCGGAAAACTAAGTAAGGGCTGTCACAATAGATCTTCTAGGTCGCGTTGACAAAAAGCGACAAAACGCTTAAAACCCTCATGTACATACAATACAATACAATATTGTCAATTTTGATATTTATTTACTTCGGAAATCACACAATTTTACCCGAGAAGATGATGTCATCAATGTTTTTTTATTGAAAGTATTTTAAAAAATAATTTATAAATAATTTCGAATATTATAGTTCGAACTTTGACAGACACTGGCATGATTTTACTGCTTTTGTCATTCAACATATCTTTTATTTCCATATCGTGAATACTATTTTACTCTAAATTTAGATTAGCCCTGAAATATATTTCGTATTTTGTATTTAATTATGAGCTATAGATTAATGACAAATATGACATCTGACACTGGCAGTAGGATTGGAAGTTGCAATAATTTGGAATTGGGTAGATGTGTGACAGAGAAAGGTGTAATATTGTGACGTAGATATTAAGGGCACTAAAAACTCGGAAAACTTAAAAACGAATAACATTTTTGAAACTCCAATTTTTAAAAAACCGGTTTCATTATAACGTTCTCTAGAAAGGTTAACCGTTAATCGTATTTTTTCGGTTACATGCTCTAACTATAAATGTTCAATTTCCTAATTTGCTACTATGGGAGATAGAGTGTATATATATTTCATATTGGGTTATTATTTACTTATACATACTTCTATCAATTTTTAAAATACCATATAGAAATGGTCCCTGTGGTACACTCTCCACACCAGATATATTTATTGTGCAATTACTTAATTCATCCGTACTTATTGTTACGTAGTATTGATTTATCCTTTACTTCATTGCAATGGTCATAATATTTGAAATAAATTAAATTTTATATGTCGTTCAACAAAATGTTGTTTTTCTGTGTAAATATATTTTAATTTAACGCATATTTCGTTGACAAATAACAAACATGAATAATTGAAATAACATATGACCTATAAACAAGTCAAAATTTTAAAATTTATTTGAATTACCGTGAAAAATTTCAAAAGACGTCTGCTTTATCGAGGATAGTTTATTATTTTTAAATATTCTTGTAGGTGGATCTATTTTTTAATTTTAATATATTATAAAGCATAGGTAAATATAGACATACAGCAAATTAATATTTTGGTAACCTAATAAATGGAACAAAAATATACGGTCGGTTTATTTTTGAATGGATTTTAGTTGGGCAAGTTTATAGTTCAGAGTTTCATATTTCAAGTTAAAAATATTCACACTTAGTTTAAAGCGAGATGTCTACATTTTATAAATGGGAAACATGTGCTGCATTGTTTATTTCATTCACATTTTCAAACAAATATGATTCCTTTCATTGTTGCTTTCAAGCCTTTTAAAATAAACAATGAAAAAATAAATCATTAAATATTTATTTTGACAATTTTAAATAATATAAATTATACAAGCAATTGAATTAGATGTAGTGACAATTCCACACATAATCTGTCATCCAATTAAATCAATTTAGGCTGATAACCTGCTCCATTAAAAATGCAAGTAAAAATTGTCATGGAACAGGTGAAGTTACTTCTCAATTTCACCTGCAATCAAAATTTTACTAGGCTTGTAGTACCATTATTATTATTTAATTTACATTTAATTTTGATAACAGTTTTCAAAAACTTGAAGTGAGTTAAAAAGTTAATATGTTAACATATGAAGTAATTCTTATTGTAAATACAAAAATAAGGAACACAATGTGTTATTATATATCATATTTTTAATTAGATTTATTTAACTTAAAACTTAAAAAATTGTTTGTAAGGAAAATATTTTTGTTTCAACGTATGTAAAAACTACTTAAATCTTTCCAAATCATCAAAAGTTATAAAATAAACATCAAAAATGTCTGGTACTCATTAAACCATCAACAACAGCAATTTATTATCGACTATTTTCAAATTGTCATGTAAACAAAAATATCATCCACTTCGCGTAAATTTAGACCGCAGTGTCCTGAAAACATCTGCCAGCTGGTCAACTTGGCCACCTGGACCCTCATTATAAGCCCCTACGTTCACAAAAAGAATCAATCAATTCTACTCCTCGTTTAACGGTTTTTGTCCATTTATATCATTCCCTAATTTCCAGAAATTTAACTGTAAAATTCAAACATGAGGGAGATTCCGAAATTTTATTTTTTGTAGAGTCCCACTATTTTTTTTTTTATTATTATTAGACAAATGTTTGATACATTATCCTTTTTTTATTATAAATATAGTTTTTTAGTAAATTCTGTAGAAATAGGAGTGTTGTTTCCAAAATTTCCCGCACGCTAATCTGGGGGAAACGTTAAAAGTTAAGATTTCCGACTTTGTTTATGGGACGCGAATTAACAAATTTTGTTGTAAGAGTACAAAAAAAATACAAGTTATTGCTTGTATTGTTTACCTCATTGAAAGTTGATTTTTGCAAATTTCGTACAAATTTTTGACACAACATTAGTAACATCAGTATTATATTTAGTTGTGTTATTTATTTGAAAAAACTATATCTCAACAATCCATGACTTCAATTAAGGAGGAATAATATACTATAAAATATTAATTTATATTGGACAATACTTCTCAATCAATACAATAATATGTAATGAGTATGATATTAATATTAAACAATCAATATTGATGTTTTTTTATTGCGTACATTGAAATAAAAAGTAACTGTAAGTATATTTTCATAGATGTATTTTTTTTTTGTCCTACATTTATAAATCTGATGTGTCCAACATAGTACCTCCCGCCACTGTAATAGTATATTGTATGTAAGTTTTTCAATAAATTATATTCATAGTTTTAAAATTAGTTTATTATTGCAGTTCAGAATACATTTAATTCATTTCATACCAAAAATTTCCTTCATAAAATTTGTAAGACCAAAAAAAAACTACCTGTTTCTGGCGTTACTAAAACCGGAACCGAACTTTTTAAATTTTACAGTAAAACTACTTCATTCTTACTTATTTTATCTTTTAAACTTACTTACATCAAAGACATCATATAAAATTTTTTGTGAACGTATGAATAACCACTGAATAACTCGTCTGTTTTATAGATATTCCTCAGCCTAAACGATATGTACAAATATTATAAATTATGTATTTTTTGCTGTTTAGCTAGTTAAGTTATATATAAACGAAATTATGTAGATTGGCAGAAAATTAAAAATATCTTAAGATTTAATAATAACATAATTTGCGAAAAAATTATATTTAGAGGTATTTTTTAGGAAAAACGGTTTAAAGCTTCAAGTAACTTACTACTTCCGCTTAACCAATTGTACTCAAAATCTAATCAATTCACCATATTTGAATATAACTCTCAAATGTATCGTATTGGAGTTATCGTGGACGAAAAACCATCACAGACACACACGAACAACTATGCTAAGTAGAGATGTACCAGAGGATTTTTATTGTTAAAAAGATCAATACAACGGTAAACAGGAAAAAATCATTTGCACATAGAAAGGTAGACGATCTACTATTCCACGAGTTCTGCAGAACTGTTGTTAAATGGTTAATCAGAGGGTGATGATAATGAATGAAGCTGAAGATTTTGAAAACGAATATGCGAGATGCAAGGTAAATTATTAAAAAAGAAAAACGATAAAGAAGGATAAAATGTATAATTTTTGGGCGCTGTTTGCTCGAAGAGTGTACCACATATGACAAATGACAACAATCTGTTAACCAGTTCATCTCCTCATAGCCTTGGTCCACCTCATCTATATAGTGGAGGAGAGTTGGACTTTTGTGTACCCGAATAAAATATTATTTTATAGTTTTCAGAACATAGTTTTTTTTATTTTTCTTATAAGTAAGTCTAAATTATATCTTGCTATAAATATATTTAATTTTTTAAATATTATTTAATATTATAAAGTAATAATTATTTATCCGAAATGTGGTCCATTTCACCCCCACTTACCCTACTCAAGGTCCTATTCCATCTAAGAATGTTGTGCTACAGATAATGAAAACATTTTTAAAAGTGTTTTATTTTCTGATTATGTTATAATGTAAAACGGTAATCAAAACATGAGATGCTAGTATAATATTAATCACGTCAACATTGTAACGATTAGGAAAGTAAACGGATAGACATAATTTCCATTACTATTGAAGTAAGTGATTGTTTAATAATAAGAATAAACAGAAAAGAAACAATAAAGTCAGTAGTAATACTATGGAAAAAATCGACGAAAGGATAAAAATTCTAATTCAATTTCGGCTGCAAAAAAATAATGAATTATCTAACAAATGAACGCCGTTTACAACCTCTTCGCACTTATTTGTCAAATATTGATATTTTTATAGAAAAAAAGAATAATCATGTTGACAACTGAATAAAAATACAAAACAACCCTGTAGTTCTCTTCCAGGTAAATAAAGAATAGAAAATATAATTAATTTAGTGAGTTATTATTGATGACGTAAATTCTTCTTATCGTAGTATACCGGGACGTATCGTATTTATGGTATTTTTCATCGACTTACTAATTCTATTAAAATGCAAATGAAATTTTCAGAGGTACAAAGTAATCGCATATTTATTGAAAGTACCTGCCTTAATTTACATATAAAGCTCAAGTATTCAAAATCGGATTAGTTGTAACAAATGAAATCTTATAATTAATTTATTTTGTTTTGAATTAAGTCAAGAATATGAAGAGAAAATTAATTAGGACATAAATTTCAATTGTCTGACGCAATAAATATGATTATTACAGCTTTTAATTAGCTATTGTTTTTGAAATAATTAAATTGTCTTGACAAATTACATTTTTTTACAAAATATTTTAATATAATGTTTATATTCTGCAAACAGATATTTGAATATGAATATTAAATATTTATATTTTCTATAGTACATGCTTGCAAATAAAGTACAAAAAATAACTAATGTTTATGTTATATTTGGCACATTTTCAAATTATACAGCGAAAAATATATTTCAAATATACGACCTAACATTAATTATGTATTATATTATAGTGCCTTAGAATTGTACAAAGTCTGTATTGTATGGAAAAATAAACAAAACATGAAAACCGTAGAATGTGAAGGGAATATTACAATAGGGAAAATGTGAGATGTTATGTTGGCAAAATTTAAAATGAAAAATTATATTAAATTGATTTTTATAAAATAAAAAATATCAGTGTGTAAAATCTTATTTCTAGTCTTTTAAAGCATTTTAAATGGAATTCAATTTGTAACTTCAAAAAAGATTAAAATAATTTCTTCAAGTGATCCCATTGAGTTGAAATAATTTGTGACATCTGACCACTAAGCTTCCCAACCCTCCATAAAAGGTTGTAAACTCTGCTTAAATCATTTTTAAATATCTTCTAACTATACCTAATATAATTCTTTCGCGGTTAACTTTTACTTGCATTTTAGTAGTAAAATTTATAAGCCTATAGAACCACTACACGAATACAGTATTTTTTTTTTTTGACAATTCGTAACTCTAGTCAACAACATTTTGATATCGAAACAACACCATATTATAAGTATTTTCGAATCTCTAAGGTTATAGGTTTGACTTTCAAATAATTGGGTCTTCCTCAACTCAGCGGGGTAGATCCGTATTTGACATTCGGATTTGGATTAATCTAATGAGGTCTTGCACGATTTTTCATTTTTGGCTTTAATCAATTGGCCAATGAAAATATTAGACCCGTATTTTTTATTTTTCCCCAAAATGACTTTCAGTAATAAAAAACTGCTATTAAAATTGATATCCTTAAAACGCGGCTGAATTACCCCACTTCCTCCTTGTCCAGTGACGTATCAAGGTTCATACTCAACTTCACTTCGTTTCAAACGTCAGATACAATATTTTAACTTCCAAACTGACAAATTGAATAATCTTGTGCAAATATAGTGGCACACAAAAGCCTTACAATGCTTTCAATCACAGACTGTCCATTTTACCAACTTTCAAACGCGCCAAACCACAATATTTGGGATCTGGTATTCACACGTGGATAACTTCACACCAGAACGTTACAAGTATGATACTTTAAAACGATATTATATAATATAAAATGTAAATAAAAAAGAATTACATCAACAAATTAGTCTTTGTAAGTTTGATTTAAACAAAAAATGTTTACTAATTTTTTTGCCTCTTTAGGACCCTAACCTTAGAGATCTGGAGAGATTACTTAGCTTCCCAACCCTAAATACAAATTTGGATATTTAGCATACAGACAGAGGGTTAACAAATGTAAAAATATTCTATTTTAATTAGTAACAGACAACTGCGACGATATTTTTTTTTAAATATCCTAAACTAGCCTAACAAGAACTTAGTATATAGACAGAGGGTTTATAAAAATGAAAATCAGTCAGTCAGTCAACCTAATCAGTTCGGAAATCATAACAGTGTTCAGTATCCGTTAGTAGGTCAGTACTTGTATACTATTATGTATATTGACTACTGTACTACGTAGTACTATGGCAGATGTAGTATAGATAGTATTTTAATAAGAAAAACATTGTACAATAATTTATATTTTGACATAAAGAAAATAATATTTTTGCCAATTTTTTATTTTTGTATCCTACGTTTTAATAATACAAATAAATAAAACAAAATTTTATTGTAATAATATACAAACAATAATAATGTACTTACTTTAATGTTAAATTCCTCTAGTTTAAGATAAATTATCCACAATAAACAATAAAAATTACAACCACTATTTCCTATCACTAATAACTAATAACACTTAGTTCACTGACAGCACTATAAACCAATACAACACACCATATATTTATTTGTATATATTAACCACTTTTGATAGAGAATATATAATGCAAGTCCCGCTTGTGAGAGAAGGAAGGCGTCGTGACGCTGACGTGCTCGCGACGGCGGGCGGTGGACGACTGGCGCGCGGGGGGCCCGAGCCTGGTACTGTCGGATTGCAGCTGCTCGCTGGACCGGCGCTCTACCGCCCCGACTCCCCGGGTGGGGTGCAGGGAGCACCAGGGGTGGCTGATGATGTCTTCCTTGCTAGAGTGGGAATAGAGGCTAAGATGTTGAGGTGGTTGAAAAGTGTTATCTTTGGATATATAATTATATATTAAAGGTACTAATCGTAAATACTGTACTGTTGGTATCCCGGGTGGGGTGAACCAGAGATGGGTGATGATGTATTCCTTGCAAGAGCGGGAAAATAGTCTAAGGTGTTGTTTCATAATAAACCGGATTTCTTCAATTTTAAGATAATTATATATTTTTTGCGCCACCGTTCACGTAAGTTTAACTTATTTCCATAGCAACATACGTCGTAAGTTCCTAATAACTTTTTTGCAATACCTGCACAGTAACTTACCCATTAATAACAAAATTTAAACACAGTAAGTGGAACTTTTATTGCAGATTTGGTTTCCATCGTTATAGTAAACACTTCCCGTGCACGGTGGACAGTAAGTGTGTTACTTACAATTCATGGTGGATGGTAAGTATTTAGTTTCCACATCATCATAAACATTCATGGCACTCTTACTCTCAATTGCAATTCAACTTTTATTTTTGACATCAATCTGACAGACGTTAATTTTGAAACCTATTTTTCTTTTTCTATTATTTTTGTAGGTATTGCAAAAAATAGCTTACTAACCTTGAACTGTAAGTGATACTTGAAGTCTCGAATGTTTAGGAAATCTCGACCCTTCGGGTCTCGACTTCCCAAACAACATTCTCGACCTAAAAACAGTCACTTACAGTTCATGGTACGTAATATACTATTGTTATTCAGTTACCATTGTCAGTGGGAAGTTATAGAAATAACTGTCCTCCTAAGATGTTGAGGTGTTTGAAAGAGACATACCATATACTCGAATTTTTATTCCATAGTTACGTATCATCTACTACTGCTACTTGATAACCTGTCGGTAGTTTATGCAAATTTAATACATTTATACCTGCATAGTATTTAGCTAAAATGATAGTATAGTACTTTACTAGTGAGAGAAATAGGGAATTCTCCCACCGAATGTGAAGTGCCACGAACGAATCCAATGCTCTCAATTCACTCAGTGAGAGAAACCAGTACTTCGCCCAAGATTTAAATTCAATATTATTACAACGGACAACGATTCTACGATTCATAAAATTTATTTAGACATAGGTATATATTTTATACATAGTCGTACTATTTTATTTACTAATCATATTAATAATTATCTGAAGTACTCATACATATTGTAATGTTTATTTATTTGAGTTAAGTGTAAAAATAATTGAAATACTAATATTTATACAACTACGTTTAATAAACGAAATACAAATTATAAAAGATAATAAAATATTAGTAACACTATGAAGAAACATATTTATACACTATTTTAAGAATAATATTATTAATAAAGACTTAAAAACTAAGATTATTGATTAACACTATGCATTATTTATTTATACAGTATTCATATCACCAACTATTTATTTATTTCTACTTTATATGTCGATGACATGCACTGATCGACACTGACGTTTTTTAGTGACTCTTTGCCCACTTTGACCGATACTAACTTCTTGACCCGCCCGATGCGATCCTTTAATATCTGCGGATAGCTAATCTTGAACATTCCAGAACCTTTTGGACTCTAATATTGCCGAACACTTGACCTTTAACGCGACTACCTGCTCAGACAGGTCAGTCGTGATGATTCGTCTACGGTGAGTCTCGCTCGTTATACTACTATATTCCATAGTTACGTATCATCTACTACTGATACTTGATTACCTGTCGCCAGTTTATACGAATTTAATGCATTCATACCTGTATAGTATTTGGCTAAAAGTATAGTATATTATTTTACTAGTGAAAGAAATAGAGAATTCTTCCAGTGAATGTGAAGTTCGTCATGAACAAATCCAATGCTGTCAATTTACACAATGAGAGAAGCCCGTACAATAATTATTTTACGACCACCACGGAAAGTGGTACTTTTCTCACACTATATCAAGCTTAAAAGTTGCGTGTTTCCCACAACCGTGAGTTAAAGTATGAGAAGTCATTTCATGTGTATTATGAAAAATATAATTTCTCACAGTAATTGCCAACATTGCGCATACGTGAAGGTACTCTTTGTGAGGTTATCTACGCCCTATTATTTTTTAAGTCTGTAACGTTTAATAGCGTGGTCGTAGAAAATTCGACTTCGCCTCGTGCCGAAACTTTTACAGTTCGTATTTTCGGAACTTTATGCTAAATATTTTTCAGACATTTTAATTATTTTTTAAAAATAAAAAATGGACATAACCGCAGCATGTATAAACATAATACATTCGAAGCTTCAAGCCTGTGCAGATGAATCAAGAATAAATTCCTGCAGACTCCATTATTTAGTGTTAATGAATGGATAATCACAAGTTTTTTTTGGTGCACTCTTCACACCAGCTAGAATTTGGTAACGCCCTCTGCAGGTGATAAAGCGAGCACATTGAACAGCGAGTGGAATATTTTTTATGAATATTTCGGTTTCCTCCCAACGGACAGATTTGTAATATAATAACCCTAGATTTAGTGTGAAATGAAAGAGACGTGTGAAGCAAAGTGCATTGCCCTCTTCTTTTGAAACAGCGCCCTTAATATGATCCCCTGAACAGCTCTCGTATCTCGCTACAGAGAGACCCAATTCATCTCCATATCCAGTTCCCAATGCGTGGAACACTGCAGCAAGTATACAGACATCAGGCGCATTGCACCACTTATGTACGACGCAAAATTCACCACCGTTTGAATTAAAAACAGATAAAAACTCCAAAGAGAAATGCATAATTCATTTATAGTTATAGTTAATTACCAGTACATATAGTGATAATGGTTTGATTTTATAATTGTAGAAGTAATACACACATGTAACCCAACTGCATCTCAGGGGAAATTTCTCCGCAGTGAAAAGAAAATCATTCAAGGGTGAAATTGAATCTTACATCCGCATCCGGTGGAGAGATAAACTTTTCAAAATATAATTAAATCTATAAAAGTACCACGTCAAATCAAATTATATTCCCTAACACACTTAACGGTTCAACTTTTATCTATTTATTAATGTTATATTCTTCTACGATATACTTGGTGTGTAAATAAAGTAATAAAACTGTTTATTTTTAAATTATTTAAATAGAATTACAATTCAATATTGTCTCCCTTAAAATAACTTCTTTGGAAAGTCACACAGTGCTTGAATTGTGCTAGAACTCGGATACTGGACCTTCAGCTGGTCGGTTACAGCCGTCTAAATGTTTTGAAGTATCCTAAAATGAGTTCCTTTGAGGTGATTTTTTCAATATTGGGAAGAGGAAAAAGTCATAAGAATTCAAGTCAGGCCAAAAATTAGTTTTTAAATTATTTTTACGCAGATTTTTCTAAGCTCCAATAAATTAGTCAAAATGTTACGAATGGTGGTGTAAGTCAAATTTAACTCTTCGCCAATTATTTAGTCAACCAACTATCTGAACGCACAAGATCCCAGATTCTGTTGACATTTTCATCTGTTCTTGAAAATTAAGGCATTTCGCTGCGTGTTTCATCTTTAATCGACTCTTTTCTTTCCGAAATTGTCCAAAATCATCGAGATGATTTTTATTTTTCGTTGTCTAACAACTACATTAAAATACCGGAATAATGCTTTTTTTCACGACATGCATGGAAAGCCCTACGTTCTTGTCGTGAAATAGAGGAAAAATACTATTCCCTCTCTACAGTGAGAAAAAGGTACAGTGTTACCAATAGTATAACATGGATATTATTTCAGAATGAAATATTGGAATGCTATGTTTATGAGTCAAACTTCAGGTCGAGTAAAGATATACGCTTTCCTCTCTAGTTTGACAAATAACTATTTCCGGTGCGAAAACACAGCTGAAAGGTGTCAATTTTCGTCCGATCGAAAAAAAAAATATTTTCATGTCCTTTGTGTATACATTGTTTTGTAGATTTAATTCTTTTAAAAATAAGATTTGATTTCAAATCTCATTAGAACGTCATTTGCCAAAACGTCATAAATTAATGTTCAGTTCACTGTTGCGGGCGAACTATAAACTAACGTAGGCTATTATTTTCTTCTTTACATCTAATTCAATTCATTAGAATATTTTCTGTGATTTTTAGGTTTAGGTTAATTAACTATGACGTTTAACATTTGAACTTTGTATCTTTTGTGTATGTGTATGTGTCAGATATGTCTTCTTTTGAGTTTGTGATTCATGACGTTAAGAAAATTCTTAATGGGAATGTCTTTTTAAAAAAATATGAATAAAAGGTATTACATTTTAAGATATTTGCAATATGTATGATAAGAATTTTTTTGGGATGATCCCATTAGCATTCTGTAGAATTTAATTAAGAACGTAAAAAAATAACACCAAATAAAGAACATCCCTTGACAAAAAGGACCTCTGGCAACCCTAGTCCTAAGCAGCGTCTAATTGTGTCCTCGTGTTGTCGCAATTTTATCTTACGATTTGGCATCTTAATTTGTCCGTGGTGTGTGCAGTTGCCGCCATCTGCACAACGCTCGGCATGCGAAGTGCGCGACGCTTCTTTGAGACGACGGGTATTCTCGCTTCCGCGGCTTCAGACAAGCCTTTGTGGCGGATCCCGGATTATAAAAGTCCCGCTGGTATGTAATCATCCCTGCCTTCAAGGATAACGCTCTTCAGGATGCAGCTCTGGATTATATTACTTCAAATCGCCTACTTCCAATTGGACATAGGTTTTCAAATTTAATATCAGACTTTTCTCCAAAAATATATTATTGCCCTGCGAACCGTGAGGTCTCTGCTTAATTTACACTGTCCATCAGACAAGTTCAGTAACAAGAAAGAGGACCTGCAGCTTATAGTGAGTTTCGAACCACTCGAACACAGCGGTATTTATTTTTGCTTATAGGTTTAACGTCACGAGGATTTGAACCTCTGATCTTACATTCCATAAATGCCATTCTTCAGAACACACTATAAGCTAGAAGCTTATTGTAGACCCAAGTCATGCAAAAAAATTAAGTGAACATTTTTTTTCGTTTAAATCGAACCTACAATATCTAATTTGTTGCTCTATATGATATAATGTTAATCTTTTAAAAGTTACATACTTTTAAAAAGTCCACGTGTGAATACCAGATCCCAAATATTGTGGTTTGGTGCGTTTGAAAGTTGGTAATTTGGATAGTCTGTGATTTGAAGCATTGTAAGGCTTTTATGTGCCACTATATTTGCACAAGATTATTTAATTTGTTAGTTTGAAAGTTAAAACATTATATTTGACGTTTGAAACGAAGTGAAGTTGGGTAAAACCCTTAATACGTCACTGGACAAGGGGGGAAGTGGGGTAATTCAGCCGCATTTTAAAAGGTATCATTTTTGATTACCAATGGTTTAGTTAGGCCTTACTTTTTTAATTCGAATTTGAATCAATGAGTTTCACCTTTTTTATTAATAATTTAATTTTTGGAAGAGTTCTAACCCCAAAATCCTTCTCCTTATCTACGCCACTGCCTACAGCCATTTTCATTGCGTGAAAATAACGTGTGTGAAATAATCTTTATTAAAAGTCCATTTGAGGAAAATAAAAAATACGGGTCTAATACTTATCATTATTCAATTAATTAAATTTAAAAATGAAAAATATAATATTCCAATTATATAAAAAATAATATTTATTTAATTTTCTAACAAATGGAGCATTGATTCTTTTTTAAATTTATATTATAAACAATTTCGAACATATGAAAGCAATTAATTTTGATAACGATGTGAATAAAATATAGGTCAAAGCACACAAAGCTCTGAGTACAAATTGGAGTTTTTTGAAAATTTATATGTCGTTAAAATTCATAATAGGTGGTTCCTGTGGGAAACCCTTTCATATCCGGGCTTGGCAGTAAATTTCTCCAGAACGTCTCATAAATATATTATCTGTAGAAATTGGTGTAATGGCTCACAGTGCAAGCCGAAATATGCGATAAGAGATAATTGTCATCTCGTGTATTTTCAACGTTTAAAATTTTAATTACTTATTTCAAAATAAGTCAACGATACGTAGTACAATCTCCACATCAGCTTTCAGTGTCTATCCATTGTATATCCAAAATGAATCTGTAAAACAATATTTAATAATTGAGAATTGAAAATATAAGTTCATTGTTAAATGGTTAGAGTTGTTTGTTTTAAGAAGTATTGATTTATTCTTATAGAAAGTTTTATTACAAAATTGAAGTATAAATCAAATAACCAATAAATCCATGGATAATAAAAATGAAAAATCCTTTAAGGCTTTTATGCAGTATCTTCTTTCTACACTCTTTCGTTGCTCATGAAGTTACAGACAAAAGTCATTCCACAATGTCAAATAACACATTTTTCCTTTTATTCTTCTTCAGACGTAAGAAAAAATTTCCAATCATTATTTGTATGTATTTAAGTATATTATTTTAAAAACAAAAATATATTGTGGATGTGAGTAAAAAAATAAACATTAATACCCAGATTCATAAAAAAAATTAGCCACTAGTCCGGATTAGTTATACCCGTTGTTAATATCCTGAAATGTCAAACTTACTCTAATCTGATGTGGCGAGCACATAATCTCTCCCATGTCCTCTTTACACTTGTTATTAATATTTATATTTTATATTAAAATAATGAGTAGGTACAATATTAGTACAATTCCTTTTAGAGTATTCGATAATTATTTTTTTCTATGACCACTACGGAAGGTGGCATTATTCTAGGTATTTCAAAACAAAACTCACTCTCCGATCCGATTTTTAGCATGATATCAATATCTCTCTTACTGAGTGGCGAGAGGTAAAAAGGAGTATATTATTTAGTTCCAAAGATAACTCCACTAGTTTGGTGCAATTAGTAATGTTTTGTACATGAGTAGCAGCATTTGTAAATGATACAGAGGAAGATTTGTGCTGATATTTGACAACCTACAAGTCATACTTTGATTACACGCATGCGCAAAGCATTCATTCAACTATGGTTATAATCAATTTTTTTAAATATTTTTTGTTAAATTCGTATCACATGGAAGAGAAACATTAAAGTTAATATTTTTTATTTTACAATGTAGTAATTAAATATGTATATGTATTTATATATTTTAGTTCAAAAAGATTTCATTTTTACAATGTCCAGTGAAAGATCGTGAGAAATGTTAAAAATCAGAAAAGGTCACTTTTAATAATGAATCATGAATATAAACTTTGATATAAGTATAATTTATAGAACATTAACGTCGTTGAGTTTTTATTTTACCTATACAGGTGCTCGCTTTTAATTTATTATTATTGGACTGTATTTCAGTGCGCTTTATGATTTATTTTATTTCTTCTCTGAGTCCGAAAATTTCCCTATACCTAGTGTTTCACAAGTCAAGAATTCGTCTTGTTTTGTTATTTCTTTTCTTGTCTTGAAAAACATGACAAAAAATTTAAGTATATCTTGTTTTTCATTACTCTTGTATATAAAAATATAGTTAATATTTGTTCCTCATATGCGGTTTTAGTAAGATAATCTCAATGTCAATTATTGAATATATAATACAAATATCATTATTAAATGAATATTATTAAAGCTGCTTATATTATACGTATTTCTTAGTACAACAGCGATATTTGTACAAAGCAAAAAAAAAGTATTTCTGGTTATAATAAAACATTTTGTGCCTTTACTCTAGGTTTTATAAGATTTTATAGAATAATTATATTATTTACCCAATAATTATTATGATTATTATTATTTTAAATGAGATATATATACATATCTTGAAAAAAATTGTTCTTTTTTTTAATTATTACATACATTTCAAAAAAATATAACACATTATTTTCATAATTATTGACATTTATAAATAAATAATAATAAATCTAAATTTCAAATATACGAAAAAAGAATCGCAGGAATACAAGAATTAAAGAAAATCTTGCTATTCTTGAATGTTTCTTGCAAAGCAATTTCTTGCCTTGTCTTGCTTTCATATTTATAGCTCTTGTCTTGTTCTTGTCTTGCATTTTTTGCAAGACTGAAGCAAGACCAAGAAAAATACAAGACTCTCATGAAACATTACTTATCCCTAGAAAAACCGAGTCTGTCTTTTGGAAAGATTGCACAACTTAGGGCCGATTTTTGTCCTATGGTTAAAGGTTGGTTAACCGATGGTTAAGGTATATAACTGGTGAAAAATCGGCCGTTCGACGATTTTTTTGCACGTCCATTGCGTAAAAACTCAATAGTAAACAAAATAAATAAAATTTTCATACGACCACTGTTAAAAATAGTCTTTTTAACGGTTGCTTAGCAAGTTAAAAATAACAGTTTATAACACAGTGAATACTTTTAAATCGTTCTCATTGACAACGAATTAAAAGTAAAAAACAAATTTACTTTTAACACTAGTGTTAAAAAGGAACTAAATCTAGTTACCTGTCAAAAATGTCATTCTATTATGCTTAGTTTTTATTTACTAATACATAACTGGGGTTGTAGGAAAAATAGTGTATGATATATGTGTTAAAAGTGATTTTATTTCGTTCGTGGAGTTTGTTACACTCGGTTTCGCCTCGTTTCAAAATTCCCCACTCACTCATAAAATGTCACTTTTAACACATATCATAAATAACTATTTGGAGATATTACTGTCAGCATGATTTTTAATTCTTTATTTAACGCTAGAATTATTAATTTCAATGTCAAGTTTTCAACTATTGTGACAGTGTTGCCACAGCGACAAAATGTCATTTTTGTGTGTGTAATATTCCGAAGTGATGTTCCCATCAAAATTCCAATCATTTGTATCGTTTCACTAAAATTATCGTTTCATTTTGATGTTGAAATCGTTGATAAGAAAGCAAGATGCGCATTCCACATATTTTCGACCTCAACACCATCGAAGCATACAAACCTTCCATGGCTTCTCTGAACCTCCTCGAAGAAAGGAACAGGATCATCAAACCGGAGGAGTTCGTCTTTGATTTGAAATTTATACCAACTCTTGTTGATATGTGCCTTAAAGTGTTGGCTGCTAATTTTCACAATAATCCAACGTATTTTAGATTGGAGAAGAAGGATAGAGAGCATATTGAGGAACTTATTAGCACGGAATTGGAGTTAGAGATGGTTGTGCCTTTAATCGAGGTACTTACTTATTCAAAAATACATTTTCTATTTAAAAATATACCTATCCTGTATATGTCACACATCTATTATTATTCAATACTGGATATATTGATAATAACGCATTTATATCTCTTCCGGTTCTGGAGATCCCAATGGTTAGCCTCTCTTATTCTAGCTAGAAGTCTGGTAAACTCTCTTATAACATATGAGATAAGATTTTACAGAAATGACAATAATAACAAATTATTTTCCTTTTTTTTTGTAATTTTATTGTCTACAAATTTCGGTAGTACTTACCCTGTAATGTACTTCCCACATTAGCTTTGAGTGCCTGACAGACGACATTTAATACAATTATTAACCTAAAAAATTTCTTGTACTTTTATTGTGTCGCTTTCGGTATGTTTATATATTTTAATTTATTCGCACAATATTATATTTTTTTGCAAAGTAATTTTTGTAAGTATAAAAAATTATTGCTACGTTAAAATTAGATATACTACGTAAAAAAAATTAATCTGAGTAAATAATTTTATTACTATGAATTTAAATATTTGTCATAGTAATGGATTATTTTTCTAGGTCACTTTATGTTTTTCCGAGTCAATAATAATTTCTCTAATTAATTTTTTTTAATGTTCAGTAGAAATAACAGGCAATAGGTTTATGTATAGCATGCTCAGTAAAATAATAAACTCTAGTGTATATAATAGATGCAGAGTAAAATAATAGAACCTAGCTGTTTATAATACTAGATGAACAGTTGAATAAATAAATGCTAAGTAGAAAAAATAATTACAATTATAATATTTTCTATAAATAATAGGAATTATATTGCGAAGTTTGGTAATTTGGCAAAATAAAAGATTTTGTTTCTTTTTATTCCTTTTTATATTGGTTAGTTCAGGTTAGGTTAGGTTTGGTTCAGATAAAAATTGCCATTGTCTTTTTTACCATACTAACAAAATATTCGTCAAGAGTTCATTAATTTTATAGAGCAAAATTATTAAAATACTGTGGAAATTTTCATTATTATACAGTGATACTTCTACTGACCATCGAATTTTTGTCTTTGGCAAAAAGTATTAAAAACTTAGAATGTATTATTACACATTGCATTTCTTGGATATATACATGTAAAATTTATTTAGCAAATAAATATTATACATAGCAATTTAATTTAATTACTTTGAAAAACACTATAAAATACTTAGCAAATAATTACAAGCTTTCTAATATACTAGCAATAGCAATATTTCATTTTTTAGTCAGAATATTACTGGCAACGTAGGTACCAAGCACATTACGGTCAAGTACCTCTTCAGCCGCATTTGGGCTGGACTTGGAAATGTTTATACCTCGAGCAACACATTAGCAAACTTATAGAAAACGCTGAGCCTCAGTACAACGACGAAGAGACGTTTGCTCCCATTCTTAAACTCTGTCATTCCCACATACACAAGTTGTGTATCAGTCAGCTAACTCACTGGAAAAAACCCAATACCTTACTACCCAGAGAACTACCGAAAGAGGACCCTATATATCATATTAGCTTTGTGCCCATTTTAATGCATTTGGAGTTTTTGCTTCAGTTGGAAATTTGCTTTGGGATGAATGGGTTAGGAGAAAATTATAACCCACATGTTTTCAAGGTAACAAATAATCAAACAGCAAGTTCTGTGTGCTGTTCGACTTGCATCACTGTAATCGAATTTTTACCCTAAATTATATGTTTCTTCTTATGGTAGAAGCCTTAGATGAGGTATAACATAGAGATATGGCATTGCCCAAATATATTGTCGAAAGATCTATAGTTTAAAATCGCTGGCAGCCAGCTCTTTAAAAACAGTGGATCAGTGGAGTAGTTACCTATATGGGAAACTCAACCAAACAAATAATGAGGATAGGTGACAAAACACTATGACCAATATTTCATTCGTCTAACTGTAAGTGTGCACTACTCAGCTGGCGGATTGTTCTCACGCAGCTGACTGTTAGGCGATTCTCGACCATACATATTTTGCTTGCACAGTAGTACGTAGCTATAGGAGTGTGCCATATCTCTATGTTATACCTCATCTAAGGTAGAAGCAATACTGTTTTTGTCAACCAGGCAAACTTACGTCGATTAAAAATAATAATATACTGTTTAAAGAAAAAATATATAATCATTTTAAAGAGCGGAAATGTACTGAATGCGTTTTATTTATACCATTTTCCGGTTTCATGATATTAAGATTTGTTTTCCTAAACAAAAATAAGCTGGGTACTAAGTTATAATTGTGTACCATGTAATTTTGACAAGACAGTATGGTAATAATATGTTTTTTTCTACGTCCGCTATGGAAAGTGGCACTTTTCTCACACAATATAAAGCTTAAAAGTTGCGTATTTCCCACAATAGCGGGTTAAAATGAGAGAAATTATTTCTCACAGAATTTGCCAACACTGCGCATGTGCATTGTGAAAAATATCATTCCTGGCAATAATTATGTGCATATATTTTGTCCTGTGACGTTTAACAGCGTGGTCGTAGAAAAAGTATTGTGTGCCATTCGTGCAGAATCACCTATTTTCCAACTTGTATGATTCCAGCCTTCGGCTTCGCCTCGTGCCGAAACTTTCACACCTCGTGGGAAATAGGCGACTTTCTGCACTTGTTGCACAATACACTATTACGGCTATTAAAATATTTCCTTGTTGTATATTTGTTATTACTACGGATACATAGTATATTGTAAACACATATTCATTTCCCACGATAACTATAGACTACGTTAAGATATATAACTTGATATATAGCAGTTCTGTCAAAAATTTTATTGTTTAATTTTTGTTTTGTAGCTAGTTGCTAGCAAGTAGTGAAATGAAGAAATCGTTATTTTTTAAATATAAATGAATTAGGAAATAATATCGTGGTCGTAGAAAAAGTATAGCGTACTACAAACTGTCTATGTTTGTGTAGTACAATATACTGTTACGCACAACTGTACCGTAATTATTTATTTATAATTTGGTTACCATGGCAGAAACTTTTATTTTATGTCCTTGAGCAGTAAAGTAGAGAAAAACGCCTGCCGGTTTAGAAAATGGGTCTTCTTTTCATCGTTTGAAGAAGATCCATGTGGGTTCGAAAACCCACATGGATTCTAATAACTAACGCCTATTTATTATTATTTTTTTTTACAATTAATGAATTATTTTATAGATTGATGAAGAAGATTGTAATGCCCTAGGCGAAGCAATATCAAAATTAAAGCACCTTAAAGTTTTCAAGCTTTATAAAAGCGATATAGAATGCAAGCACATTCAAGCTCTAATTCGCAAATTGGTGAAGAATACCAGCATCATTCAACTAGATTTTTCCCACAACAAGATCGGCGATTTTGGTGCTAAATGCATTGCAATGTTCCTCACTGAACACGATCATTTAGAGTCCCTTATTTTGAGAAATAATAGAATTGGAGAAGTTGGTGTTTTGGGGTAAGAATTATCTTGCAAATTTTGATACTTATTTGTCTTTTACTACGCAACAATTATTCGTAAAATTTATAGATAAATTCTTGGCCCTCATATTACTTATGAAAATTAATATACATACGTACATAGAAATCAAAATAAAACTCCTTTTAAAAATGAAGGGATTTTCATTTATGTGATGTATGGTTTTTAGAATTTTTGTGTATTCTGTTGGAATGACAGATTTAACACATTTTTTCTTATTGCTTTCTCACCATCCTGTCCTAAATTCTAATTTGCCATGACTTGAGTAGTCTGCCTCAGGCAAAGATCGTTACAGTCCCTTTTAATATTCAGTTCCTTCCAGATCCGCCACTACTGTATGGCGCCACCATCGCCTTTCAACTTTAGTCCTTTATTCACACTGGTATAATTAGAATGTTAAATTTCAAATTTGAGTTTTAGTTTGTACGGCCAATAATTTATTTTGCAATATGGATTAATAAAAAATTATAGTGGCAAACAAAATAATATAAAAATTGAAAACGAACAAGTGTAATTATGATTTTGGCGCCCCGATTTCGACATCCTTGTTAGTGATATTGTCTAAACCTAAACTTTATTATTCTGTATAAAGATTTTTGACAAAATTGTAGACAACTTTCAAGACTGTAGATTAAATAGATAGTTTTAAATAACATGATTTGTTTATTCCTATACATTATTACGTAATATAAAGTTTCAATAAAGTTTACTTATACTTATTTAACTACTCAATAAATCAATAAACTTAATGATAATAGATACAACAGTTTATAGTTCCAGTTATTTTCCTATTTTTAAACTTCTATTCTATACAAGGGACTCCGAACAGATGCACAAGAAACTCCTCCCACAAACGAGCGCTAAATTTGAATAGAACATTGCAATTGGTAACCCGTTTTTACACAGCTGCATGAATACTAGTACTGGGACCGATAATAATGCTGTTTGAAATTAATATTACGAGGTAAATAGTATTTATTAAAATACATCAAGTATTAACTTCCTTTCAAATATAAACAGAAATATTAAACATGTCTTAATTTGAAACGTGTAAAGATGACCTCTACGTACAATGTACTGCGCAATGTAGGCCCTGCTCATTAATTTAACTAGTGCATCTGTTCGGCGTCCTAAGTATAGAAATGTATCTATAACTCGAGAAAATTGTTTTCTATTTGTACTTGAACATGAATTATGACAGTTTTTACAATTAACATTTTATTGGAGAGTCATAAATGTAGGTCTCTTTGGCCGTTAAGGTTACTTAAAAAGTCCAAATAAATACGGCCTTTGTCAACACAGGCAAGTTTAAAATTGAAAAGTGACCTGCGTTTTTCTGAATAAATTACGGGAATTTTTGTGAATATTTATTAATTAAATTGTTTTTTTTAATTGTTATATTTTCTCAGATGGTAATTTTCTATTATTTTTTTAAATTATTTATTCTATAATTTTTTTTAATCAAATATTTATAATTACTTTTTTTTTAATTAATGTTAATAATTTTTAAAATTGATATATTAACCGGTTTAAACTGGTTTCCAATTTTTAAAAACCGGTTTTCGAACTAAAACCTTTATTACTATAACGTTCTCTATAAGAGTTAACCGTTAACCAGTATTTATTTCGGTTACATTCCCTGTTTGTAACTAATTTTAGTAATTTCTAATTACAGTTGAATATAAAAAGTTACAAGTTTTAGGTTTTTACTGTAAAATTTTTCATATACAGCTGAATTATTCCAAAAATACCCATGTATGAGTCAAAAATTTTGATTTTTGATTGTTGACACCCTTTAAACCCAATTTTAGGTCAGGTTTGGGTTCCTTTTTACCCATTTTAAGGTGTGACAAATTTCCAAATGTACTATACAATATGTTTAGACACTTTTTAACTCATTTTTGGGTATAAAATGCAACACATAATCGTGTTAAACTTATTTTTTTAATTATGAACACCTAAATCATTGTTAAGCACTTTAAACCCATTCCAGGGTGTGAAATAACCCAAATAAACTCATTTTTAGGTAAAATTTATTGATTTTTTTGAAAAAACCAAATTGATAGTCGCTGATGCGCTGATTTCAAATTTTCAAACCGAATTTAATTATCTCTTCCCATTCCTGAGATATTTGGCCTCAAAGTTGCACCTCAAAAAAGTGTGTTTTTTGAACATATCTCTAAAATGGGTAGAGATACAGTATCAACGATTACACCAGTCGATTCTACGCGCAAAGATACATAAAGAAATGTTTTCTCCGCATATACGATCTTTGGAACGATTTGGTGAAAAATGAGAAAAACGAAAAAAACCTGAATTTCAATTTTTCGCTTGGAAACTTTTTGTCACCAAAATTTTTTATATTCTGGACTTAAGTAAATACAGATGCGCTGATTCCAAATTTTCAAACCGATTTCAATTATCTTTTACCGTTCTCGAGATATTTGTGTTCAAAGTTAGACCTGAAAAAATCAGTTTTTCAGGAATAATTCTGAAATGGGTTCAGATACGACTTTGGCGACCTCACCAATCGATTCTACGGGCAAAATTACAATTTTGTACCAATTTTCAGATTTTTATTCCAATGGATACAAATTTTATAGAGGAAAAACGAAAATCGTCAAAAATCGAAAAAAATCGCAAGGGGTTCATCAGGCGATTTTTCGATTTTCGCGATTTTCGTTTTTTCGCTCTAAAAATTGTATCCATTGGAATATTATTCTGAAAATTGGTACACTTATGTAATTTTGCCCGTAGAATCGATTGGTGAAGTCGTCGAGATCGTATCTTGACCCATTTCAGGGATATTCCTGAAAAACGATTTTTTTCAGTTTCAACTTTGAACCCAAATATCTCGAGAACGGTAAGAGATAATTGAAATCGGTTTGAAAATTTGAAATCAGCGCATCTGTATTTACTTAAGTCTGAAAAATGAAAACATTTGGAGCCAAAAAGTTCTCCAACGAAAAACTGAAATTCCGGTTTTTTTCATTTTTCTCATTTTACACCAAATCGTTCCAAAGAACATATATGCGAAGAAAACATTTCTTTATGTAACTTTGTGCGTAGAATCGACTGGTATAATCGTTGAGACTGTATCTCTACCCATTTTAGAGATATAGTCAAAAAACACACTTTTTTGAGGTGCAACTTTGAAGCCTAATATCTCAGGAATGGGAAGAGATAATTAAATTCGGTTTGAAAATTTAGAATCAGCTCACCGGCGACTATCAATTTGGACTATTTTAAAAAACCAAAATTTTTGACCGAAAAATGGGTCATTTTGGATTTTTTCGGCTGTAAAATCAAAATTTTAAGGTGCAAATCTAAATATTGTTAGTTTTCATGATCAAATGTAAGTACTCGACTATGTTTGGCGTGCAAAAATGTCAAAAATCATGTCAACAGGCTTTTGTTTCTGCAGAAAAGTTGTCAGAAGTACGTCGTATTTGGTATTAAATGTAAATAAAAAATGACAAATAATTACCATGTCAATCAGCTTTTGTTTTTGGCAAAAAGTTGTCAGAAGTATGCAGGGCATGTAACCGGTTAAAAAAACCGGTTAATAAAAACCGGTAACCGATATTTTGAACAAAAATTGCGAACTTTAACCGTAATTTTAACCGATATTTTTCAGGTCGAAAATACCAGTAACCGTTAACCAAAAAAAAAATAAACCGGTTTTAGCGAACATTAACCTTTATTTTAATATCATTTAGCGAGGAAAAATTTTAATATATATTTTTTTATATCTGTGTTTTCTATTTGTATTTGAACATGAGTCATCACAGTTTTTACAATTAACATTTTATTGGAGAGTCATAAATGTAGGTAGTTTCTTTGGTCGTTAAGGTTACTTAAAAAGTCCCAAATAAATACGGCCTTTGTCAACACAGGCAAGTTTAAAATTGAAAAGTGACCTGCGTTTTTCTGAATAAATTACGGGAATTTTTGTGAATATTTATTAATTAAATTGTTTTTTTTAATTGTTATATTTTCTCAGATGATATTTAAAAAAAAAATTTTAATTAATTATTCTCTATTTTTTTAATCAAATTTTTATAATTAATTTGTTTTAATTAATTTTAATTATTTTTTTAACCGGTTTAAACCGGTTTCCAATTTTCAAAAACCGGTTTTCGAACTAAAACCGTTATTATTATAACGTTCTCTATAAGGGTTAACCGTTAACCAGTATTTTTTTCGGTTACATGCCCTGATAAAAACTAAAGGCAAGTAATGTACAAGAAAAACAATGTAAAATTTGAAAAGAAAAGTGAAATGCGGAGTTATATTCTAGAGTCTTGATATCTTGACAAGATAATAATAAGACTTTGATCTAGACTTCGGCTTAGTCAAGTTTTGTCTAGAAATTTCAAGCAAGATTTTACAAAATCTTTTCTAAGTGGCAACATTATTCCGTAAGCTTAAGATATTGATACCATCCCCCTTTCCTTCAGGTTAGGCTACGCCTTTTTGCTACCAGAAGGAGCACGAATCAAACTATTAGACCTATCCTCCAACCCTCTAGGCTACCTCGGGTGTAAAGCCCTTATGAGGTTTCTGCTTAGAGGTGCAATCCCTTCAGAGTTATACATAGCTCAGTGTGGATTCAACAATACTTGTATGGGCCTGTTTGCCTGGGTACTGCCAATCAATGCGAGTTTGCGGAAGTTGGATCTTAGTGGAAACCGAGTTGGACCGGACGGTGGTGTGGTAATAAAACTAACATCCTACACTACTTTATAACTAGGGTAGTCATTAGTCACAGTCACCTCAGTTCTCTAATAATTAAACAATGTGGTATGTGACCATAAAAATATACAAAAACTAACCCCTATAGCTTCTCATTACAATAATAAAAACTAAATATTAGTTTGCAATTATATAGTTATTAGAAATTTATGCCTATATTCATAGTCGGTATTTCACTTTGACTCATACTTGAGTACTTGTCAAATGCTGTCAAATTGTCAAATTTACAAATATTCCAAACGCAATAACTACAATTTATCCAAATCTCTACCTTGAGGTTATTACTTAGCCGAGAATTAACGAAGTTTCAACTATGAAACATGTCACGTACTAAAAGACGAGTACGACCGGAATAATGCTTGGCGAAGTAGCTTGAGTAAGCATTGACTATGAATACAGGCATTAATGTTTTGGAGAAGGGATATGTGACGTCAGTAAGGTAGGATCGTGGAAAAGGGTAGGTAAACTGTTTGTACGCTCCTAGTCTATCCCTCTTCTTCATATACCTAACTAATAAAAGATAATAGGTATATGGTCTTCTTTCACGATTGTACCAAATTTTTAATAATTATTTTCTTGTAAACTAGGAATTATGAATGATATAAAAATATCTTAAATGTAATTGCTATCACTCTACAGAGTATCCATTTCGATTTGTAACTGATACTGAACAAGAGCAACGGTTATTTGTAGTTGTTACGAGCTACGGAATCTCATCTATCAGGCTATCACGAGACGCCTAGTTTAATAGTCAACTCACATTACATCAGTACACAATAATTATCTAGTGTAACATGGAGAAATTATACAATAAGAACTAAATTTAAATGGAAACACTAAACCACAGCTGAGAAAAACTGAAAATATTATGGAACAGGAAATAATCTTAACTTGTCTATGAAAGTTGCATTCTTTTTGTCATTCGCTTCATCTGACATCTGTTCAAATTGAAATAAGTTTAAAGTAAACTAAGCTGAGTTTATAAGATGTAAAAAGAACGACAATGGTTTCCTCACCAGAGTAATATTAGGAAATTTAACGTACGAGGTGTGTAAATTAAGTAATGACAGATATGAAAAAATTGATTCGAATAGAATTACAATTAAATATTATCTCCCTCAAAATAACTTCCTTGGGAAGCCACACAGTGTTGGAGACGGTTCTTTCTATCCTCATGGCAGTGCCGGAACTCGGATACTGGAATCACCTTCAGCTGGTCGATTACAGCCGTTTAAATGCTTTGAAGTGTCCCAAAATGAGTTCCTTAGGGGTGATTTTTCAATCTCGGGAAGAGAAAAAATAACAAGAACTCAAGTCAAGCGAATAAGAAGGCTGAGAAGCCACAGGCCAAAATCTCATTTTTTTAAAACCATTTTTGCACAGATTTTCTCATACCCAATGAATTAATCAAAATCGAACGATGATGTGAAATAAATTTAACTTTTCTCCAATCATTCAGTACTGTCAACTGACGATCTAAATGTATAAAGATCACAGATTCTGTCAACATTTACATCATTTCTTGAAAATCAAGACATTCCGCTGCGTGTTTCAACTTCAATCAACTCTCAAAAACCTGATCCCTTGAAATAACACTGTATCCGTAGGAGTTTTGTAAAATTTTCCATTACACTGTGCCTAAGTCTGAAACAAAACCTGATAGCACATCGTTGTTTGAAATTGACGTTACTCATTTTTAGAAAGCACTAGAAAAAACTGTTTTAAAAAAAATCGCTACGGACAAGCAAATCATTCTAGCGAGTTCAAACTCGTACTGAAGGCAAATAACATGTTCACCTGCCTCCTCTTCAAGTCCCGTGTCCTAAGAGCCTTTTCACACACGCCGGATCCGGCAGCCGGCAGCCGGCCGGTCGGTTCGGCATCGCGCTTTCACACACGCCGGTACCGGCAGCCGGCGGCCGGCTAGCTATTCCAAGTAGCACTGCGATTGCCTATATTTACCCCGGTCAAGAAAATTCATTTACTTTTTGTCTTACGACAATGGAGCGTTAATGTATTATTGCAATGTGGATTTTATACAGACGACTTCGCTGTCGAAAAATAAAGCAAAGAATTTATTGGGTACATCCAATAAATAGAAAAAGAGTAGAATATGGAACATTTTATTCTTTGTTTGAAGATTTGCGAGCAGATGAAAGTAAATTTTTTAATTACTTTAGAATGAGAATTGCATCTTTTGGTGAATTACATAATCAAAAATTGAATCTGTCCTTCCCTTTTCGAAGCAACCGGACGACTGCGACCGGCTCGTGTGAAAGCTACAATAGCATGCAAGCAACCACTGCATGCCCGGTGCCGGTTCGGCAGCCGGCGTGTGTGAAAAGGCTCTAAGTGTTACCAAATCGAACGCTACGTTACCACTATTATTACTTAATTTCAGGGCATGTAACCGGTTAAAAAAACCGGTTAATAAAAACCGGTAACCGATATTTTTAACGAAAATTGCGAACTTTAACCGTAATTTTAACCGATATTTTTCAGGCCGAAAATACCGGTAACCGTTAACCAAAAAAAATAAACCGGTTTTAGCGAATATTAACCTTTATTTTAATATCATTTAGCGAGAAAAAAAAATAATATTTTTTTTTATATCTGTGTTTTCTATTTGTATTTGAACATGAGTCATGACAGTTTTTACAATTAACATTTTATTGGAGAGTCATAAATGTAGGTCTCTTTGGCCGTTAAAGTTACTTAAAAAGTCCAAATAAATACGGCCTTTGTCAACACAGGCAAGTTTAAAATTGAAAAGAGACCTGCGTTTTTCTGAATAAATTACGGGAAATTTTGTGAATATTTATTAATTAAATTGTTTTTTTTAATTGTTATATTTTCTCAGATGGTAATTTTTTATTATTTTTTTAAATTATTTATTCTATAATTTTTTTTAATCAAATATTTATAATTACTTTTTTTTAATTAATGTTAATAATTTTTTAAACCGATATATTAACCGGTTTAAACCGGTTTCCATTTTTAAAAACCGGTTTTCGAACTAAAACCTTTATTATTATAACGTTCTCTATAAGGGTTAACCGTTAACCAGTATTTATTTCGGTTACATTCCCTGTTTGTAACTAACTTTTAGTAATTTCTAATTACAGTTGAATATAAAAAGTTACAATTTTTAGGTTTTTACTGTAAAATTTTTCATATACAGCTGAAATATTCCAAAAATACCCATGTATGAGACCAAAATTTTGGTTTTTGATTGTTGACACCCTTTAAACGCAATTTTAGGTCAGGTTTGGATTCCTTTTTACCCATTTTAAGGTGTGACAAATTTCCAAATGTACTATACAATATGTTTAGACACTTTTCAACTCATTTTTGGGTATAAAATGCAACACATAATCATGTTAAACTTATTTTTTTAATTGTGAACACCTAAATCATTGTTAAGCACTTTAAACCCATTCCAGGGTGTGAAATAACCCAAATAAACCCATTTTTAGGTAAAATTTATTGATTTTTTTGAGAAAACCAAATTGATAGTCGCCGATGCGCTGATTTCAAATTTTCAAACCGAATTTAATTATCTCTTCCCATTCCTGAGATATTTGGCCTCAAAGTTGCACCTCAAAAAAGTGTGTTTTTTGAACATATCTCTAAAATGGGTAGAGAGACAGTATCAACGATTACACCAGTCGATTCTACGCGCAAAGATACATAAAGAAATGTTTTCTCCGCATATACGATCTTTGGAACAATTTGGTGAAAAATGAGAAAAACGAAAAAAACCTGAATTTCAATTTTTCGCTTGGAAACTTTTTGTCACCAAAATTTTTTATATTCTGGACTTAAGTAAATACAGACGCGCTGATTCCAAATTTTCAAACCGATTTCAATTATCTTTTACCGTTCTCGAGATATTTGTGTTCAAAGTTAGACCTGAAAAAATCAGTTTTTCAGGAATAATTCTGAAATGGGTTCAGATACGACTTTGGCGAGCTCACCAATCGATTCTACGGGCAAAATTACATTTTTGTACCAATTTTCAGATTTTTATTCCAATGGATACAAATTTTATAGAGGAAAAACGAAAATCGTCAAAAATCGAAAAAAATCGCAAGGGGTTCATCAGGCGATTTTTCGATTTTCGCGATTTTCGTTTTTTTGCTCTAAAAATTGTATCCATTGGAATATTAATCTGAAAATTGGTACACTTATGTAATTTTGCCCGTAGAATCGATTGGTGAAGTCGTCGAGATCGTATCTCCCATTTCTGGGATATTCCTGAAAAACGATTTTTTTCAGTTCCAACTTTGAACCCAAATATCTCGAGAACGGTAAGAGATAATATAAATCGGTTTGAAAATCTGAAATCAGCGCATCTGTATTTACTTAAGTCTGAAAAATGAAAAGATTTGGACCCAAAAAGTTCTCCAGCGAAAAACTGAAATTCCAGTTTTTTTCTTTTTCCTCATTTTACACCAAATCGTTCCAAAGAACATATATGCAAAGAAAACATTTCTTTATGTAACTTTGTGCGTAGAATCGACTGGTATAATCGTTGAGACTGTATCTTTACCCATTTTAGAGATATAGTCAAAAAACACACTTTTTTGAGGTGCAACTTTGAAGCCTAATATCTCAGGAATGGGAAGAGATAATTAAATTCGGTTTGAAAATTTAGAATCAGCTCATCGGCGACTATCAATTTGGACTATTTTAAAAAACCAAAATTTTTGACCGAAAAATGGGTCATTTTGGATTTTTTCGGCCGTAAAATCAAAATTTTAAGGTGCAAATCTAAATATTGTTAGTTTTCATGATTAACTATGATTGTAAATTACTTGGAGATGAGAAAAGATATTAATTTTTATTTGGATATGGTTTGGAATATATTTGCGAATATAGATAACAATTATCAAAACAAAATTTCCAAATATAAGTACTTCCGGTCATCATTTCCGTTGTAGGCCCAGGTTCGTGGTCCAATTAACAACTATCAATTCTTTTACAGACATCCTTTTGTTTAGATAAAGTTCATTTGTCCTAATTATTTATTTATTAACTGTTTCTTATATTATTATTTCCACCTTCTATACAGGATGTTCATTTTTAAGTGGCTACCATTGCGATCTCGAAAACTAGAAGAGATACGAAGTTGGTTAAATTAGCAAAGAATCACCATTTTACAAGACTAATACAATGAGCAAAAAAAATATTTTTTTCGACCAGTAGTTCTCAAAATACGGGACACAACTTTCTTATTTTAAATGGGAACATATGTTTATTTTTAGGTTATTTGATAGAGTATTTTTTCTGAATTCAGCGATATAAACATATCATATACTAATATAACAAAATAATTGCGAAAAATGTATGTTAGATTTATATGTATTTTATTTATATCTGTCTGAAACAAGAGTGCTATGATTAGAAAACATAGACATATTGATCTGTCTAACATTGAAAATGAATTGTTTTCTTTCCAAAGCACTCTTCTTTTAGCCAGATATAAATAAAATACATATAAATCTAACATGAATTTTTCTCAGTTACTTTGTTATATTACGGGAATTTTTATAAAATGTGATATTTTTCTCAGATGATATTTTAAAAAAAAAATTTTTAATTAATTATTCTCTATTTTTTTAATCAAATTTTTATAATTAATTTGTTTTAATTAATTTTAATTATTTTTTTAACCGATATATTAACCGGTTTAAACCGGTTTCAATTTTCAAAAACCGGTTTTCGAACTAAAACCGTTATTATTATAACGTTCTCTATAAGGGTTAACCGTTAACCAGTATTTTTTTCGGTTACATTCCCTGCTTAATTTACACATTTGGTTATAGTCAATCCTAGAACTTTTATAGTCATTTTAAACATTAAAACTGTATAGTAGAAACTATTAAAGTTTGAAAAACTTATTAGTTTTTAGTTATGTGCATACATAAAAAGGATGGGGAGACCTGACTTTTTGAACGTAGGTCTTAAGGTTGAGGCAAAACTCCCTGTTGCCATTTTAGAAAATTTATATTTCTGAGAAATCTGGGCATCTTTGAGTGAAATATAATACAGAATATCATTTTTGAAGAATTTTAATACAATAAAATAAAAAACACTTAACTTCCCTACTCACAAAAGAAAATAGGGCCTTCATTTCCATCTTGTTACACTAGAAATAGATAAATTCCTAGAGGGCACATAGAAACAATGCAAAACAATTCTCATCTTTTTATATCCCCCCTGCAGAGACTTCTAGAAGGCGTAGAAAAGAACACTAACCTAGTCCAACTAGACCTTCGAGAAACTGGCGTCCTTGATAAAACCAAAAGTAAAATTCGTAAGGTTCTACGAAGAAACTACGTAAAGAGTCCATGGGAATCAAGAATTGAAAACAATGTTCTGTTTGTGAATTACTATAAGAAAATGCTGGAATGTCCAAAAGGCGAAAGAAAAGACAGTAGTAGTTTTTCGACAATGAGTCTAATGAGTTTCTACATGTACGAAGAAAGCTGCTCTCCATCGAGTGACGATTTAATTTGGAAAAGCGATGGATCCCCAACTATGTATTAAATAAATAAAATATAATCATTTATACGTTTTTTATTAACAAACTGGGATAAAAATTGTTACAAATTAAATACTGTTTACCAGGTATCACTTATAGTATCTGTTGCGTACTCTCTTCCACAGCTAGAGTATACGGAAGGTGGTTTCTGTTAGATGCCCTCTTTTGTTTAAAAATATCATTATTAAAATCAATCAACAATGGGTAAACATCAATTATTAGTTTTTTTTGGTTTTCGCAAAAAGTCCATATTGATAGTAGACGATGCGCTAATTTCAAATTTATAAACAGAATTTAATTATCTCTTTTGGTGTATTTTTTTGGGTATATTTTAAAAATGGATAGAAATACAATCTCAACCTTTATAGTTGTCAATTCTACAGGCAAAGTTACATAAAGAAGTGTTTTCTCCGCACATACGATTCGGTGAAAAATGAGAGAAACGAAAAAAACGGAACTTTTGTTTTTCGCTCTGGCACTTTTTTTCCCAAAATTTTTGAAATATTCTGGAATTAAGTAAATATCAATGCGGTGATTCCAAATTTTCAAGTAGCATTCAATTTTCTGTTACCGTTCTCGAGATATTTATGTTCATAGTTAGTCCTTTAAAAAACGGATTCTTAAGGGCGATTTAACCAATCAATTCTACGGACAAGATTACATACGTATACCAATTTTCAGAGTTTTATTGTAACAAATTTTTTTAAATATACGTATAAAACACTATTTTGAAATGCAACTTTGAAGATAAAAATCTCAAAAACGAAGAGATAATTAAATTCTGTTTGTAAATTTGAAATCAGAGAATCAGAAATTACTATTAATATTGGTTATTTTTAAAAGCTTTTGGACCCAAAAATTATAATTTTTGAAGTATTTCGATTGTAGATAAAAAGAATTAAAGTAAAAAACTTAAAATTGTAATTTTTCGTCTTCATCTGTGATTTAAAAATGAAAAAAATATTAATTTTAATAGTAAATGTAAATATATTTTTTTTTTTTTTTGTAAACTACAAAAGTTATTGAGTTTATTCCAATGTTCGTTATTCCTGCATAGCAGGAGTTTACTAAAAAGGTTACTACTGCTCTCTGTGATGAAGTAGCGAAACTACGCTTTGTATTCAAGTCCACACCTGTTTGATTTTAGTACATACTGTGCCCGATAGATGGTGAAGTTTAAGTTCATTGAATTTTCTCAGCAAAGTTCAATGCTTCCCGAATGAAAGTGAAATATTACAAACTGAAAAACTTCCAATTATTTTATAATTAAAAAGAAATGTGGAAAAGTATTAGAAAATTTAATACGTTTATAATATATAACTTTATAAATATTTATATTTATAATGAATTCCTTAATTTATAATGCCAATAATACTTTCTATAAAACGTAATTCAATGGATCATTTTCATTTTATACTTTCCCGCGAAAAACAATGTTACCCTTGCGAGTGAGAGAGACAGCAGTAGATGGTGCAAGGTTGTTTTTGTGCAAGAGAGCGCGAGGTATGGGAATCACTACAAGTGGAAAAGAGACAGTGACAGGGTCGCAACTTTGACCTAAATATTTTTGCAAGGTGAAGTCAAGATCACTCAGCGACCTCTGTGGCTCACGGGGGTTATGTAACAATGGTGGTGACAGAGACGGAAGATGTGGGTCCTATGGGTTCTTCAAGACAGACAGAGACAGGCGATAAAGTATGCTTAAAATAAAATAATCCTTTCTAAAGTTAAATAATTTAATACAATATTTTAATGTTATAATAATTATTAATAAGGGTTGCAATTATTAATTATTAAATATTATTTTTAAGAGCCAAATTACAGTGGTCTGTCAACATAAAAATGGTGCACTCTCCACTTCAGTAAAGATCTGGTAAACGCTCTCTACGTTACATGCATTAATGATATCTGATATGTATTGATTTTTATCAAAAATAATTTTATGATAGTTGATTAAAGAGATATTTGAAATTCATTATAGAATAAGTTTTATAAGATTTCTGGTAAAGTTTTTTTAATCAGGTATTTTTTTTTGTCGTTTAATGTAATGGACCGCACTCCAAAATTTGTGTTCAAGAATCAAGATGTTTCCGAATTATGTACTTTTAAAAATCTAGTATTTTAATTATAATGAATTTTAAATCTTCAATTTGTAACTTAAAAAGAAATAAAAACATTATGGGGGTAAAGAAATACGAGTACAAACAGTTATACAACAAGCATGGAATGGGACTTATTTCATACGAGTGTGAAAGTTTGTCGCATTAGTCGAAGGCGAATTGTACACTTATACTTCTTCTATGACAACGATATTATTTCCTAATTCATTTATATTTTAATATTGCAAATATCTTCATTTCACTATTTTCTAGCAACTAGCTACAAAACAAAAATTAAACAATACGATTTTTGACAGAACTGTGAAATAAGAATTTATACTTTAAAGTTGCCTATGGTTACTGTTAGAAATGAAAATGTGTTTACAATATAATATACATATATGTACAACAAGCAAGTATATTAATGATCGTAGAAAAAATCTTTTTCTACGACAGCTATGTAATTAGTGAGTTAAATTTTGAGAAATCATTTCTTATAGTATTTGTCAACACTACACATACGTGAAGGTACTTTTTTGAGGTTGCCTGCGTCGTATTGTTCGTTATGTCAAATAGCTTTAATGCATTTATTTTGGTTCTGTAACGTTTAGCAGTGTGGTCGTAGAAAAGTATAGAGTAAAACTCGTGCAGAATCACCTATTTTCCACCTTGTGTAATTCCAGCACTCGACTTCGCCTCGTGCCGAAACTTTTACACCTAGTAGGAAATAAGTTACTTTCTACACTTGTTGCACAATGTACTATTTCAGTTTCAGACCTCATCAGAAAGAATCGTTGTCATTTTTTCGCTGTTTAAAAACTAAAATTTTGTATTTATTGTGTTTTATTTCGTATTACATATTTTCAGTTTACAAAATTTATATAAAGTAAACTGAGCATGAATTTGTATAATACGGCCCATTTATTCTCATTGGTGTGATGCTTTCATGTTGGAATAATTTCTAAAGCCTGATCACTAAGCTTCCCAACCCAGTTTCAAATATCACTTCATACAATTCTGTATATAATATTTTAAAATTATAATAATAATAAAATTGGTTGAAGGTTGCAATTATTAATTAATAAATTTAAAATTTTAAAAATTCACATAAAAGTGGCACCTGTGGTGCACTCTCCACTTCAGTTAGACGTCTGGTGAACATTCTTCTTTGATAAGCATTACCAATATCTAATATAATTTTTAAAATTTATTTTTCTATTTGTGGTGTCCTCTCCACACTAGTTATGAGTCTGCTAAATACGTTGTTTGTGTTTTTATTACCAAAATCTGTGATTGACACACCCAGTAATGGGTAATAAGTAATGGTATATTTATGTATTAATTTGAATATGGCATTGTAGATTATGTTGATTTATAATTAAAATCCATTAAGGTGCCAATAAGTTATGATCTATAATTATAGTTGTGAAGAATGTGAATAATTTTCATCATTGCAAAATAAAACCTTCAGTATTTATTTTTATCCGCGAATATAAAAACAAACAAAATAAAAATAGAGAAGGTTCAATGAAATGAATTCAAACAATCTAACGCTTGGAACCAAAAAAATCTTATAAATATTTATATCTGCCGAAAATGAAAGTTCAGATTTTAATGTTAATATATACCGCTCAAAATGTTTACAACTAACCACTTTTACTTCATTTAAATACATGCTAAATTTTAAATAAACATTTACTTTACAATTATTGTTAGAATTTTTAAGATACATAAATTGTATCTATTTATTGTTTTATTTAAAATAAGAGCTCTATATATAAATATAAAATCATTATCTTTATCATTTATGACAATATACATTCTAAGATTTTAATAATAATAACTACCAATAATATTGAGATATATGTTATTAAGTTTTCATTTAGGAATGTTAAAAAAGAGACAATTATTAAATAAAGACTTAAATGTTACGGACATTATAATGTATATGAAATATTAAAATATTTTTGTGATACATTTCAAATAATATTTAGCAACGTGTATTATTAAATTAAATTTTAATATAGACCATGCTTTAATTTTGCATTAAAAATTAAAAATTTCGTAACTTATTCTTAATTTAACGCTAATTATAATTTGAAGGTTGTTTCCTTAAAAAATAATAATTTTGATGTGTCCTAGAATTTAAATAAAGAAAACACTCACAGTTTGATTGCAAAAATCGGTAATACTTATACTTTTACCGCAGAATAAGTTTAACTGACGTGCAGCTGATGTGGAGAATACACCACAGTGATCATTTTTATGAATCAAATTACAGAGTGTAACAGAAATGTACTTAAATTAAATTTAATCAGTAATAGAACTCGTTAAGAGCAACTATATTTACTAGTAACATTTTAGAAATTGTGAAAAAAAGTTTAGTAATAAATTTCTTTAGCCGCGTATGGTTCAATAATAGTATATTGTGTAACAGGTGCAGAAAGTCGCCTATTTCCCACGATGTGATAAAGGAATCACACTATATGGGAAATACGTGATTCTGCACGAGTGTCACTATATTTTTTCTACGACCATAATGCTAAACATTACAGAACAAAAATACATGCACGAAAAATATTTGACATAACGAACAATATGGCGCAGGTAACCTCAAAAAGTGTACCTTTACGGATGCGCATTATTGACAATTACTGTAAGAAATGATATTTCCCAGACTGCACATGCACGATTTCTCACATGATTGTGAGAAATGCACAACTTTGAAGCTGTATATAGTATGAGACTTTTCATATTGGTCGTAGAAAAAAATTTCTTAAAAATGAAAGTGAATTATTTTTTAACTGGTTATAAAAAGTGTGCCGTTTTCAAATATCAGTCAATTTTGAAAAGTGACAATTTATATATCAAAATTAGAAGAAAAACATAAAAAAGAACTGTATCAAAATTAGAAAAAAATTTGTATGAAACACGGTAGAAAATGCATTTTTGTCTGATTTTGCGAGGTCTCACTTCGCTCGCTCTACAAATATCCCACCGCTGTTTCATAAAATGAAACATTTTCTAACTGGTTACATAAGTAGCTATTTTTATTTTTGACGTAAAGTGTCACTTTTCAAAATTAATTGACCAGAGGCCATCATAATGTGTGTGTACTCGTTATTCGTATGCAAGTCTTTTTTATAGCTTATAAATTTTATAATAGTTCAAGACAACTCATATCTATTAAAAACAATTGTTTCATTGCTTTTACCTCTGTATCACATTATTATGAAAATACTTAACCGACTTGTTAATTCATGAGGTTGTATAAAAGTAAAATTGCTAAAAAATAAATCGTAAAAAAGTTACTAGTAAATATTCTTTCGACGAGTATCACAGGTTAAATTTAATAAACGTATTTTTTATATTAAAGTGTAATTATATTCCACCCAGATATGGGTATTGGTAGTATAAATCAATAGCGAAGCGATCCTCCCACGCATTTCCTCAAGTTTTCCACATTTCCTCGTGGAAACTCTGGATACAACGACCCGAAAGAATTTCGCTAGCTCTCCTCTCCCGATACCTTTCTCCGCGAGAGGAGAGCGCTTGGACAAGGAGCGGCTTACGCGGCGCGCACTAGGTGCGAGAGAGCGCGACGGAGAAGATGTCATTAACCCCTGGAGGTTGTGCCCGGCTCAGCTGTTGGCCTGTAGATGTTACACGAGTGGATCGCACACCGCGGTTATGTCATTGTTTCTCACCAACACCAAAATATACACATCTAATAATTTATAGTAAAAAAGTAAAATATATTAGAGATTATTTATTAATAGGCTATCAAAACTAGCACAGAGATAACATCTGATAAAAGCTTTTTTCAGTATAAATATATCGTCACTGTTATCGCTGATAAAATTGGCACACCCAACAATGGGTAACAAGTCATAAATGATTGTTTTATTTAAAAATTTTGTATATTCAAAATACATTTAAAACATTTTTAAAAATTAAATGGATCAATATTTATAATTAGATGTTCATTTCAATACAACTTTAATTTTTGTAAGGTCTAATACAAAGTATACAACCAACAATTCATTTAAGTATTTCCATACATGTGGCAGCCTACATATATGTATTAAAAAATTGTATAAAATAATATTAATTTATCTTACATATTTTCTGTAATAATACCATTTTTATTACTAATTCAGTACAAATAAAAAAAATGGGATTTTGAAAAAATTATTGTATGCTATAAAATAAACATTACAAATTATTTTCATAAAATAGTAATATAAACATGTTTTTCTCAAACATCATAAAAGTGACATCTTTTGTGACGTGAAGTTTGAAGTTTAATTTCTAAGCTACCGGAGTAGAAATTTTTACGCCGCTGAAGTAAAATTAAAGTAAATAAGTATTTATAGAAACTATTTAGAATCAGCGAATAAGGAATAACTTGTATAATAGAAACCTGTAATACCATTCATAAAACTAGATAACCTAAGAATAAAGTTACTAAAAAAAAAACTGACAAATTTAAGTTAATAACCTACAAATTGAATGTCAAGTAGTAATTTTTTAATATCTTCGTTTGAAGAAAAAATAGAATTTTCATTCAGAATAAAAAGTTATTGTGTGTCTCGCTTCGCTCGTGATTTGTGAATTTGTGAAAAAAAGATATATTGAATGGATTTCAAAACTCGGACTATAATATTCGTAACCATTTATAAATTATTTTATTAAAATGCTTACTATTTATGTATATTTCCAAGTTAAGAAAATAATAGTTATTTAAAATATATTCATATTTTTTTATAACAGTTGAAATAGATCAATATATATAATTAAAACTATTAACGAACCCCTCGGTTTGAGAAGCGAATTACCTTAACATGTAAGTCACAGAACACTTAAAATATATTACGGCTTAACAAATAAGAATTAACAACACCTCGCTTTTAAATTAGATAAAGTTTCATATGAAAAATTAAAAAATAGATGTGGACCACATTATATTAATAATAATTTGTAATATTTAAGGTCGCAAATGAATACGATACAATTTCTAATATTATTATTTATGTCAAAAAATAGTTTTGATTAGAATTTCTCCAATTATATAAGTTTACTTGCATAGTATATGCCCTTTATAATACTGAAATCGTCTTTATAATATGATAATTAAAAGTAAATGTAGGAGATAGTTTTTTTATTGATCTAGTAATATATGTAGATACATTTGAGAATTTTGTATACAGGGATATAGGAGACAGTAATTATTTTCTAAAAATTCCTCTAGTAATATTATCAAAATATACTTCAAATCAATATTAATTTTTTATAGATGCAACACCCAATTGCAAAACAAGGTAAACAAGTATAGAATATTTTACAAGTGAAACATTTGTCAGAAGATATGTATGAGGAAGCAAATATATGATATTTTCAAGTAATAATAGTAAACAATTTGTTGTACATTGAGTTTTGTTTATCACTGCCAAATATCTTAAACAATTGTAGAATATTTTGAAAGTTAAAGATTTTGTATATTTTTGATGTAGAGTAAAGAAATGAATTACATTTTACATGTTTTTAGTATGTTTTGTTGTAAACAATGTGTTGTTTATGAGTATAAGTTGGTGTTTGTAGAGTAAAGCGTCGTTTGATAGCTCGGCAGGGAAAGGTCAACGACAGACCCAAACAAACCACCACACGAATTTTCACTTTTCTTACCCTGAAAGGCCATTGCCACAGTTGTGTAACGCTGAACATGCGCTGCTGGTTCAGTGCTCTCCCGGCCACCAGCGCGTAAGGTATCCGCCAGTGCCTTCCATCTGTCAAACGTAACTAACCTCAAACCCGAGTTCAGTGCAGTGCAGTGATATTACTTCTAGGTTATGTGATACTTGGATGTCTAAACGGTCAGTTACACCCCTACTTTAAACTGCTTCTACCTTAGTATTTAATGTAAACAAGCATTGTGTAGGACATAACCTAACATAACCTAACACAACAATTGCAAGTCGGTTGTTTATACTGTTTTAAACTTAATAAATACATGTGAATATACTGTTTTGTACGTTTTATTATTTTTATTTGTTACTCACATGTAAACAAGTATTGTTTATTTCAACAGTTTATTCACAAGGGTATCTAACCTTTACAAGTTAATAACCTGTACTTTTTACAAGTTAGCTGTCAGTTTTGTATTGTTTACATTATTGAAAATTTTGTTTTGTTATTGTTTTGATACAACAGTAGCAACTGACAGGATTATGTTTATAGTTAAGGGTATATTTGTTAGTGCTAAATAAAAATTGAATTATAAAGCTACATTTATTGTAAATTGTATTAAATATTCTTTCCCAATTAATATTTGCTACCATATAATTGAAGCAATAACTATACATCTAAATATTGTTTTTCCGTAGAAAATTTTTAAGAAAGTTCCAAATTTATTATTAATTATACCACTTTTGTAGTAAATAAAGATATTTTGATATTTTTAAAGCTGAAATAACGACTTTTCTGAAGAACTAGTTGAAAATTATTATGATACAAAATTGCGTTACTATTTCAGCAGTATTTATTGAAAACAAATTTTCAAAAAAAAAAAAAATAGTACAGGTAGTATAGGTAGATATTTTATTGAATAGAAAACTTAATGCAGTTGTTGTTGTGTGACATTAAAATGTTTTTTTTTTTAATTTTGAGTAATATTTTTTATTTTTGTTTATAAACAACGTTTGTTTTGTAAACCTACATTTTGTTTTCTATTTCTTGAAGGTAAGGGACTTAAATATCCCTTAATTTTAAAGTCTATCTACGCCTTTGATTTGATTATAATTTTAATTTTATTTACAAGTGAATAACAAATAAACTAATGTACATTATACGCCAAGAAACAGTTTTCAAGTTTTAAGGAGGACTATAGTATCACCAATAAAAACTCGCTAAACAGTAAAATGCTATTAATTTACAATTACGTACAAACGAAATTCGCGCCAATTTAAAAAAAATAATTGATTAAAAATAATACTCGTCTCAATTATCAAAACACATTTATATTTTAACTAGCTCGTTAAGTAACTATTTTTTGCATTTTAATTAATTTGCCAATGTTTATAATACATAACATAATACATCCTTTCGTAATACTACCTATATTATTAATTATATTAAACAAATAACGAAATATGAATAACGTATATTGTGTGTAGTACAATATTGTTTTTATTTAAATAAAGTTTTAAGAAAATTCGAGCCAATTTAACAACAATTATAACTATAGTTTAAACAAAATACAACTACAGTATATTTCCCGCAGTTGATCGTGACGTCATGAATTTCTGTTGCAAAAATTATTAAACTTTTATCTTGCATCTTTGTCATGTATACATGACATAGATGAGACTTTTATTCGCTATCTCATTGTCGTACGTGTTACAGAGAGTTATATATGCTATCTGCGTCTAAACAACGAGAAAAATGAAATAGAAACAGTAGTGTAACCGCGGTAACGGATATTTTAAAATATTTACAAAATTTGAATATGTCATTCCTGTCATTTATGAACGTGATTTTATGCTTTATTGAATGTTGGTAGTTCTGTTAGTTTATTCTACAAATCTTTTTGTATGTTTCATCCATTTTTATATTTGTATATAATACTGTCAGTTTTGATATTTATTTACTTTGGAAATTATACGATTTCATTTGACAAAATTATGTCATCAATCCCCCTTCCCCCAATGATTTGAATCACATGGATACAATTGATGACATAAGGATCAAATGCAGGAAATAGACTATACTTTTATAATTTTCCTAACTTAATATAACAACTGCAGTATTATTATTTACATTGAACAAATAGCTAAATGTATTTTTTCTAAGACCGTTATGGAAAGTGTAACTTTTCTCACACTTTATAAAGCTTCAAAGTTAATGTGTGAGAAATCATTTCTTACAGTATTTCCAACACTGCGCTTGCGTGAAGATCAAACAGCTTTCATGCATGTATTTTTGTTCTGGAACGTTAGCAGTGTGGTCGTAGAAAACGTATAGTGTGCCACTCGTGCAAAATCGCCTATTTCCTACCTTGTGTGATTCCAGCACTCGATTTCGTCTCGTGTCGAAACTTTCACACCTCATGGGAAATAGATGATTTTATGCACATGATACACAATATACTTTTATTATTTGCGGTCATATATTGTTGTTTTAGAACTACATACGTCACAAAAGCTGACAAATATACGGCTATAATTTAACAATATTATTTGTTTTAATAATTTTTTAATTAAATGTTAAAATATGTTGCATTTGTTGTATTTTTGTTAATATAAATTTTTTAATATTTGTAAATATTAGCATAAAATTTTGAAACTATGACTCTGAAAGATACAAAGATTTGCTGTTAAAATCTAACTGTTTACACATAACCTATAATTTGCAAATTGGCCAAAATTATAGGGTTAGGTTAGGTAATAATAGATTTAACCGCCACAAGATTTGTATTTTGAGATTTGCTTTGTGCAAATTCGTTGTTAAAATATTTATAACAATATTTTTGTATAGTGCATTGTTGTTTTATAATATTTAAGTTAATCGTTGAATTATTTAGCTTTGAATTTCCAAATTTAAACACATTGGTGGCTACTTTTGTGTAAAGTGGTAAACATTTAAATTTTGGTTTAATTTTAGAAAATTTTTGAACATAATCTTCACCTTTCTTCCAAGAATTTTACATGTAATGGGAGTAAATAACAAGGAAGGAAATTCTTTCGTAGAAATGTCAGACCTCGGGCAGAGTTTATGACGAATTAAAATGAAATGTGGTGCAACATTTCAACTGCGGTTACTTCAAAATAATTTACAAAAAGAATGTAAAAGTTTTATTATTTTACTTATTTACTTTAATAATTTTTATTATGATTTACAAAACAAAATATTTTGTTTCGTATTTCGAATTGTTTTATTAAAAGAAAAATATGTACGCTTCAATAACATATTTATTCAAATTGTAAAAATATTTAAAATTGGTTCTCAGTTAAGGGCATTATTAAATAACAATATTAATCTTATAAACTCACTTCTGAAAAGAAGGAAATATTTCTTTGGTAAAGAAATGTTTTCTCTGAGTAAATATCGATGCACTGATTTCAAAACCTGCAATCTTATTATGCCTTTTCGATTTTTCTGTCGTCTTATTATCTAACAAACCAAACAACAGTATTAAACCAAACATTGTGTTGACAAACGCGAAATATCCCAAAAATACTCATTTTTGTGCCCAAAATTTTGATTTTGGCAAATAGTGTACATTGATAGATCTCGACGCTCTGATTTCAAATTTTCAAACGGAATTTAATTATCTCCTTTCGTTCCTGAGATATTTGCTGTCAAACTTGCACCTCAAAAAGGTATGTTTTTTGGCTATATCTTTAAAATAGGTAGAGATACAATCCCAACAATTATACCAGTCGATTCTACGGGAAAAGTTACATAAAGAAATGTTTTCTCTGCATATACGTTCTTTGGAACGATTTGGTGAAAAATGAGAAAATCGATAAAACCTAAATTTCAAAATTTCTCTGAGGAACTTTTTTTCTCAAAAACTTTTCATGTTCTACACTTAAGTAAATATCTATACGCTGATTTCAAATTTTCAAACCAAAATGAATTATCTCTTACCGTTCTCGAGATATTCGTGTTGAAAGTTGAGTTTTGGCAATACCTAAAAAAATAGGTTTTTTAGGTATATCTCTTTAAGGGTGAGGTTTACGACTTCGGCGATCCCACCAATCGATTCTACGGGCAAAATTACATAAGTATACCAATTTTCAGATTTTTATTCCAATTGATACAATTTTTAGAGTGAAAAAACGAAAATGGCAAAAATCGAGAAAAATCGTAAGGGGTGCATCAGGCAATTTTTTCGATATTTGGCCATTTTCAGTTTTTCTTTTCTAGAAATTCTATCTATTGAGGTAAAAATATGAAAATTGGTACACTTATGTAATTTTGCCCGTAGAATCGAATGGTGATGTCGCCGAAACCTTAAACCTAACCATTTAAGGAGTAAACCTAAAAAACCTAATTTTTTAGGCATAACTTTGAACTCAAATATCTCGAGAACGAGAAGAGATAATTGAATTCTGTTTGAAAATTTGAAATCAGCACATCGATGTCTACTTAAGTCTAAAAAATGAAAAGTTTTGGAGACAAAAAGTTTTGAGGCGAAAAATTGAAATTTAGGTTTTTTCGTTTTTCTTATTTTACACGTAATCGTTCCAAAGAACGTATATGTGGACAAAACATTTCTTTATATAACTTTTCCCGTAGAATCGAATGGTAAAGTAGTTGAGATTGTATCTCTACTCATTTTTGAAATATACTAAAAAAACACACTTTTTTGAGGTACAACTTTGAGAGCAAATAGCTACGAAACGAAAAAAGATAATTAATTTCTGCTTGTAAATTCGGTATCAGCGTAGCTAATTCTTTGAAAAATATTACAAACAAAATTTTGTAAAATTTAAAAAATTTCGAGGAGAAAATTCGATATTTTTAAATATTTTCGGCTTTAGGGAAAAATGCAGTATCAGCGGATTTGAGAATTACTTCCCCTGTTGTTACTACATACATAAACTATCTTTCCAAGTAATATTTAACAGGACTGACGACAGGGCCTTCCGCAACTAATAAAATGACTGCTCTTTTTCAGACATTTTTAAACCTTCCAGTTTCATTGGTAAATTTAATCTATTGTTGGTAAAGCCTATATTCAAGAGCGCCAAAATTATATTAATTCAGTTTTAAAATAAACAAAAAATATAGTATATATGGCACACTATATAGAAAATGTTTAAGCAACAAATATGAGTACAAGCAATTCTACTGGGTACGGTGAGCTAGTACCACCCTGCATACTCGTATAAGATCCACGTTAGATAAGGAATGATAATGAATTTCACACATAGAAGCAGTCATCTCTGTTTATTTATTTACTCGTACAGGAACGTTTAGGCCACGAAGCCGCAAAGCTATCTTAATTTTATCTGCGCATTCTAATTAATCGGCAGTACGAGACATGTGTATGTATGTGTGACAGATTTCAGATAAGGATAATGATGTACGGATAGCTCCGGCAAGCCTGACAGACGGATAAATACTACGGACTGATCTGCAAATCATAATCATAATCGGATATTTAATCTCTTTCTATATGTACATTTCGATATTCAACACTCGCATAATAATAAACAGATTCATTTGTTAAAAATATAAATTAATATATGACTCACCCATTGTTGGGTGTCAGCTTTATCACAAATATTGCTTATACCGTACAAAACGGTTACTATATTGTGTGTCAAAAATATATTGTAATGATTATTTATATGTGACAGTAAAAAAAACTTAAAGATTAATAATACACGCTTAACACACTCATTAGTAACTAATATTCATGTATTTATACATGACAATATATATTTCTATGCTATTTATTTTCTGAAGATATCAAAATTTATTTTCACTATTTTCTAATATTTATTTCTATTTTACATCTCGCTGTTCCCTCGATTTCACTCCTGGCTTCGACACTTTATACCTGCGGGTATTTAATCTCGAACCTTCTAGAGTGTTTCGGATTCTATAAAATTCTCGAACAAAATCGGCGTCGCTCTTATCTCACTTGTCTTATTTATTCCTATTTAGTGAGACTACCTGACCAGACAGGTCGACCGCGATGAATCATCGGCAGTTAATCACGCTCGTTACAACATGGTAAAGAAATTGACTCTATGCTATTCGAACTCAAATTTAATAGACCACGTATTAAAACATAATAATTACACAAATGAGATTCGAAATCCGGTGAAAAAGTTATGTGTGGTTAATACTCGGATGGGTAATCGTTTGGTACAGAACTAAATTATATAAATAACATATACTAGGACAGAAGTAACATAAAATTTAAGTATATAATTATAAATTATATTTTATGTTGACAAATACTGTGGGAAATTATTTCTCACACTTCAACCCAGAATTATGGGAAATACGCAACTTTGAAGCTTTATATAGTGCAAGAAAAGTGCCACTTTCCATAGTGGTTGTAGGAAAATTTTGTTACATTTCTTTAGCACCAAAATTTATTACCAAAAAAAATATGGTTTAAACCTGACGGTTTAAATTAGTTTTTACCATACCCTGGTTTTTAATTAAACAAATGTTTTTGTCAACACTGTTCTGTTTACGTATATTTTGAATGTGACCAGCATAACATGCGTGTATTCCAGCACATGTGGCAACATATATTGCAATGTTTTTCATATTCGAAATACAATTAGTAATATGAACTTTTCATAAGGAAGCCAAATCTAATCATACTTAACCTAATAATAAGGTTAAACATTATTATCTGTATATCTGTGATTGTGAAACGTATAGCTATAGTTTTCATCCAATTATCAATACAGACCGTAGCTTTCTCTAAGAATCCTGGTGTTTGGCGTTCATTATCAAATAATTAAAGTAGAGAGAGTAATTATCTTCATCTAGTCTGCCACCCACAAGCATAACCTCTGCTGTCAGTCCCGAAAGAGAGAGATGGGTGGAACCAAGGCGGCGAGTTTAAAGCGAGATGGAACAGATGATAGTTCATGTGCATGGCCAAGCTGATTTGATTGCTAATCTCTAATCAAGGAAATTAGAAAACAACTAAATCTCGTAGATTCATATCATCGGTAACTAGATGCTAGCTGGATTAATTGTTATTGTATAAGTTCTACTTCAAATTCGGAAATTGTCATTCAGAAAGTCTTTTCTAAGATGCTTTCTTTTCTATTTATCATCACTTTATTTAAAGAAAAGTGAATGGATCTGATAGGGAAGTACGGTCACAATAAGTGAGATAGTTGAACAGAATGCAAGTATAGATGCATATTAGCCATTCAACTATTAATATCCTCGTATTTATTATAAAGCTAGGCACATATATGAAATGAATATTTGTAATGATTTAGCGTTCTAAGTGCGTAGTGTCTAGTATCAGAATTATACATGCACAAGTAGAGAATTATACCGTTACTTCATATCAACAATGCATTGGTTTCGCTATAAGCCATTGCATTTGTGTCTAATGTTCACTGTATATGCAGTTTCATTCTGTCAATAACTACCTTCATAAAACACGTTCAAATTCATACAGTAATGCAACTTATATTTGAGAGTATAATATTTAATACTTTGAAGGTTCGTATTTACTTTCATTATTTTATTTACTCAAGCAGCGGTGGCACACTTGGTTAGTATGCTCCAAATCGAATTAAGTGGAGTTTGCTTCATAAATCAAATAACTTCCCACCAGCTGCTGTTTCAATGTATTTTTAAAAAATTTGTGAATCAAAACATCCCCAAACAACCGATTCATCTCAATGTTTAATACCAAATATTCTTCAGCTATTTCTTTTTCTACAAAATAAACTACTCATTTTGGTCTAAAAAGATTAAATTTTAACCCTAAAATATTTATTTTTGTATAAATTTATATAACCTGCTTCAAACTTTTCGTCGGTATTGCATATTTATTTAGTGTAATATTTAATTATTGTCGATATTTAGTGAACCAAAACACGCTAAACAATTTAGTAGTTTGATGATAAAAAAACTGCCGCTGTTTTCGTTATGAAACACAGTAAATAAGACGTGTCCTACCGAAACCTCGTGAGATAAAAATTTAATTATAATTTACCGTCTTTGACTGTCTCATAAAGTGCTCCACATCATTGCTGAAAAATAAGCACTTGTCTTGCTTGTTTCTGTTGTTTTTGTGTAAAATTATCGGAGATATTAATCAAACCAATGAAGATTTTATTGTTATTGAAAGTATTGCCACACATTTTTGGAATGTTAAATAACAATTATTGCAGCACAAGTAATTTAAATCAAGGATTTTTTTTTAAAGCAAGTGATTTAAATTAATGCAACCCTTCTTCAAGATGTTTCTTAATGTAGTTTTAAATATAGAGGAAATTATTCTGATAATAATGCATTTTAAAGGTACCTACTTCAATTTGTAACTTGAAAAGAAATGAAAACACTATACGGATAGTTTATTTTTCGTTGTTAATAAATTAAAATTTTGTTTTTCTTCTGTTTTATTTCTTATTAAATATATTTAGTTTATAAAATTTATACAAAGTACATATAGTACGAATTTGCTTAATACGATCCATTTTTTTCAAAACCTCCAAAAAATTGTAAACCCTGCATAAGTCATTTTTAAATATCGCTTCATATTACTATACATCAAACTCAGGGCATAGCGATCTTGTAGACGCTATAAGTGCCCGTAGCGCTAATAGACCAATAAATCTGGATTTTACTGAGACTTCAGGAAAATCGAATTAATTTACAATTAAGGCCGTATTTATTTGGGACATTTTAAGTAACCTGGTAGGTTACTTCTGTTTACTTAGCATATTTGAAGTAACCCAGAATTGCTATTTTGATGGGTTGGTGAGTTGAACCTGTTTTCTATCTTAGTTTGCACATTGCTTATTTTTCTATATCTGTCAGAAGTTATATCTTTCAAAGGCTAAAACAGAAAACTTAAGTACATAATTTTAATAAACTCTTAAATTTATCAGTTAAAATTTTCACCAACAATAAAATTTGGTTGTTTATTTGGTACCAACACGTGTAAGTTTAGGATCAGTTTAGGGTTGTATTCAAATTTCCCAAATAAATACGTCTTAATTCATACTGAAGATCTACTATTACCTTTCATTTCTTTTCGTTATTATCTACAGTTTCATAAACGACAATCACTTTATCTACCATTGTATAGTTTTATCCTTAGATAGCATACCCCTGATATAGTGATGTGTATTGTAGCATCCCTAAAATAAAAGAGTGGCGGCGTAGTGCAGGTACTCACCGCTAGAGTCGCGGTGGCCTGGGGTGAATGACCTGCACTCGCGCTCCGCTGCCGTGCGAGGGTGAGGAAAGGTCACCGAGGTGCCGCGTTAACCCTCGGGGTGCTGACCTACTGGGGTGCTTTACTGACCTGCACTCCGGGATGTGAGTTACACTGCAACCAAAATAACTGATTTACAATTGTAACAATGGTTTATTTTTATTCATAAATTTTTGCTATGGTTAAAGGCATGGCAAAAATAATTTTATGAAATATTTTTTTTTCCTTTTGCTACTCAGTAAGAGAGGTTAGGAATCATGTCAGGAATCAGATAGTGAGTTTTCTATCGGTATGTGTGGATGGATGGATGTTGTCGTAACAATTACACCAATAATAGAGAATAAATAAATAAAAAAAAATTGAATACAACATTGCGACACCCTAGATTAGATCTGATTAGATTTTGATGTTAATCTTGCAACCGGAAGTGGTGTTTTCATGAAGTTCAAATTTGTTTCTACTTGGCTCCATTCGATTATTATAAGTTATTGACTATTCGGTATATTTGTTACAATTGTGGTTAATCACTTTACCTATGGAAGTAAATGTTCTATATTTGACAGTGACAATTAATATAATTGACAGCGAAAATATTATAAAAATAATTATTGAATAATCTAAAAGGAATTGTACAAATACTGTAAGTACTAATTATTTTAATAATTCATTTTACCTAGTCATCACGGGATACTGATATATATATATATATATATATATATATATATATAAAATAAAAATATTAATAAAAAGTGTAAAGAGGAATTATGTGCTGGCCACATTAGATTTTAACATGTATTTTAACTTTATTGAGTGAAAAAATGAATAATTAATAACGAAAATCATTGTAAAGATTTGAAACACTGTCGTGATATCCGAAAATAATGAACTTGCGATGAGTTTCTTGTTTATACGAAAAATAGGAAAGAATTCAGTGTTCAAGTACATGTGAATGGCAGAGGTTGTGCTCCTGATAATAATGCATTTATTAATTTCAAATTGTTTATAAAAGTACGCAAATTTAGATAAAATGAATTATTTTAGAAAAATTGATTTATGTCAACTAAAGATTGAACATTATTAATTTTTGTATTGACATTTGTATATTGTTCTTATATGTTGTCCAAAATTAAATTAAAATATTTCTGTACTCATACATACATAAAGTTAGTTTCCCTAAAGTAATCCTCATGTCATAAATTTTTACTGCAAGAATTATGAAACTTTTACCTTGCATCTATGTCGCATACGCACGGCATAGATGAGATTTTTATTCTCTAACTTATTATCGTGTATAAAATCTGTAAATAATTTTTTGAGTTCTAAATTTCTGTTGATTGTTAATTGTTTATTGAATTTTATATTGAGATATATATTGTCTTCATTTGTTACCCAAAAGTAAAATAAAATAATTTTGTACTAACATAGGCTTGGTGATACGATTGAGTTTGAGAAAAGTAATAAATACTCTTATGTTTATGTATGTTGTGAAGGCTCGGAAGCAATGAGTTTAGCAGTGATTTGGGTCATCCTGCATGCGTATTCGAACCATGTCACACATTACATAATTAGCATTTGGTAACGGCCGAGGCGCTGAGCTAGCATTCCTGCGCCGAAATGCAACCCGACGGATTTTACCCAAACAACCGCCAGTGTTGTAAGCTCGTTACATCACGTAATTACAGGGCGAGAATTCTTCGCGAATCTAGACCACATGCTCTTGACACATTTTTCACTTTTTGTCGCTTTGCATTTGTTTCACTTTGTTTATACTCCACTTTTTTGGCACACTTAATAATTAAACATTACAAAAGATAACAACAAATTAATTTTACTAATTTAACTACTCCTTTAAAAATACTCTACCAATTTATTATTCTAGCTCAAAATTCGCTTTCAACAAAATATACAAAAATACTTAAAGTAAGATTTTAATTTGTTTTCCACACACGTCAATTTCATTTGATAGAGAAAGGCTAATTTGAAATAGTTGTCATAGTTAAATTTCGTTGATATGAAAAATTCATGAAATAGTCAAACAAATATAATTCGAGCTATGTATTTAATCGGTAAAATTTGCAAATTAACGACTTCGTTTTGCTGTTCGTAAGTTTTATCAATAAATGATTTCTCACAGGATTTTTCATTTTTAGCTTTAATCAGTAGAATAATGAAAAATATTAGACTCTTACCTATTTATAATAATTCCCCATTTTTTATATGTTGACACTTTTAATTTTTACTTTTGACTTTCACTGCATGAAAAAGACCTATGTGGGGTCGAAACCGATCGGAACTGAAATTAAGCCTTCGAAATATTGCAGGAATCTTATTTATCAACAAGTCAAGAAAATCTTAATTTTTTTTATAATTTTGTTTTTATTTAATTTAATGTTAATATTTTATATAAAACAGCAAAAGTTTTAATGTTTTGTGACCGCGAGAGCATGAAATAACGTGAGAGTGATGTTATGTCACAGGCATCACCAGACACACCCCCTTTTTGAATATTTAAAATTCACTTATGAGTAGACGATATTAGAGTATACTATAAGAAAATAAAAATTATTTTAACCTTAAATATTTGAAACTCTAAAATAGACAACTCAAGTTATTCGAACCTGTACCTTTGGATTACATGTTGAGTTTTCTGTTTCTCTATGTATTAGTTCTCGAATTTAGTTATACACTCTGAAGTCAAATGGTAATTTTGGTTTATTTTATTTCATTATATGTAATTTAGGTGTTTAAGAGCCAGTATAGTGGAAAAGGCCGGTGTTGTGATGTGTAGTAGGTCTATGGTCTGTTGATAAGGGTTCAGAGTGACGTCACTGATGACGTAGCCAGGGTCAATGCCTCGCGAGAGTTCACAGCGATTCACCGGCCGGTTGCCTAGACGCAGCCGCACTCCACTATTCTCTTCCAACAAACATATCATACCAACATACAACTATAACTATACTTACTTACATAAATAAATACTCCTGGATAATACCACACGCCTGGGCACTCTAGCTGCTGTGGAGAATTTCGGAAAAATGCACTACTGTGCTTCAGTATGTGTCTCTGAAAATGCTCAATTTTTCCTGTTTTTTACGTAAATTAAAAGCAGTTAAAAGCATATTTATAAACATACTACTGGCGTTACTGAGAGAGTCATTGGCACTCCCCAATAAAAGTAGAGTATTCGATAATTATCTTTATAATATTTTCATATCTATTATAATAATTGTCACTGTCAAATAAATACGAAACATTTAGTTCCTTAGATAAATACATTAACTGCAATTGTAACAAATTTACCACATATTAATTATTTGTAATAATTAAATGGGACTAGGAAGAAACAAATTTGAACTATAAAATTTTAGCTAGTGACATGAAATTATTATAATATACTTTACAAAAATTCTCATATATCCATAATGAATTAAGATATTTCAGAATCTTCATGAAAACATCACTTCCGGTTGCACGATTAACACCAAAATCTAATCAGATCTAATCTAGGGTGTCAGTATCTAAAATTTCATTTTTTTTTGTTAGTATTTGAGGAATCTTTAATCCATCCATCCATCTATACACACAGACAAGACATCACGTAAAAATGAAAAGTCATTATCCGATTTTTAGCATTATTCTAATACCTCTCTTATTGACTGGCGATAGGAAAAAACCTCAATTCAGTGAATTATCGTTAGATATAAATATTAATACCTTGTGCTGTAATCCTTGCAAAACTATCTTTATAAACTTAATAATTTATCGGATTTCATGTTGACGACGTCTAAGCACGTGTAAACATAAATGAAAATTATAATGAAATATTTGACACTTTGACAGTACGTTTGTTATCACAACCATCCCCGTCTCAATAGCTGGCTGGCGGTTTACAAACACATAATTCTATTTTGCTATTTATTAATGTTTTGAATTTATAATTTACTGATTTCGGAAAAAATATAATGTATTCCTCAGAACTAAAGTATTTTTTTATTACTCATACGGTTTATTCCATTTTCGTACCTAATAAAAAATTATACTTTAGTACCTTGATATACAAATAACTATTTTCCGATCCTTAAAATAACTGGTAGCCAATAAATCTGGGTTCCCTTTGCAAATATCACAAATCGTCTATGAGACAACATTAACAGAAGGAACAGGGCCTCAAGTTTTACATTTTAGTGGTATAGACTGACAGTATCATCACCAATCTATAGGTATTTATTTGGGATAAAAATTGACTAATCTGGGATTTGAACCCCAGATCTTACAGCCAAACATCCACTGTACCTTTGGGTATTCTAGCTGATGTGGAGAGGTCCAGAAAACATTTTAAATACTACCTATAATAAAATACCTAACTAACATAAAATGAAATTTAGAATAAGGTAAATTTTGTGCATATTGTATTTTAGTATTTTAGCTAAATTTTATTGGTATACTCTTCACTCTAGATACGGGTGCCAGGAAGATAAAAATTTGTAATAAAATAACAGTAATGATATACTCGTATGCAGAGAAATGAATTTAAATATATGATTAGTTTAATTAGTAATGATAGGAAATGACGCGTCGTATAAAACGGTGCATTTATAAAATATTTTTGTTTTTGAAAGTGAAATGAAACTTTTACAAATAAATAAATTCCGAGTGTATGAAAAATTAATTTTATAATTTCTTGTGGATGGTTTATTTTATGTTTGAAGAGAAAGTCGACATGCAGAGCTTTTTAAATGCGAAATTAATTAAAATAAGTAATTAATTTTATTATCTACACATATTCATACAATAAAGAAAATAAGTAGATAATTTATTTCTATGTTTCCTGATGTATAGCCTTTTAATTGCTATTGGTTTTTGTAAACTTAAACCTCATTAAATACAAAGTAGTACTAAATATAATTTCCAACTAAATTAATCAATTATAGACTCTCCTTAGATATAAAATACTTTTGAATGTATGTTGCCATATGTACTAGAATACATGCATGTAATGTTGGTCACTTTAAAATAAGAACTACAATGTACGATACATTATTTATACACAAGCCGTAAATAAGTAAAATACGTGAGATTTGCAGTCAAGCAAGGTTGAATGTGGTTAATATTTACATGAATAATCATCTAATTAATATACTTGTAAATAACATATTTTAATACAGGAGCAAGGATTTATTATTTTGTAAAAAAAATAGTAAACCTGTAGTAAATTAATAAAATTTTCATGACGTAACTAGTAGCACAATATGTATTATAAAAATTGAAGTATAGTCGCCTAGAACAAGCAACGATGTTGCTTCATGTCAAACATCATCAATTTTAATGTGATTTTATATACTGCGTTTGTAGTTTTTATCAGTTTTAAGATATTAAGGCTGTTTACATATACAGAAGTAAGCTGGCAACTTAGTAATAAGTGTGTGTATGGTAATATTATTGCCATATTGTAACCATGGCATCATATCAATCTATACAGACTTGATCACGAAAAGGTTATTGATAAGAGAATTTTATAAAATTTATTAATACTGTGTTCATTTTCTGAAACCGGTAAAGTATTGAACAAACCACAGATGTTATGAATAACCGGATCTTAAAAACTGCAGCGGTTATATTTAAAAAAAATCATGATTTTTTGATATAATTTTTTTTTATTTTTTAAATAGATCATGAATCATGATTTTTGTCAACCCTGACCATGAGGTGATTTTTCAATCTTGGGAAGAAGAAAAAGTCACAAGAACTTAAGTCAGGCGAATAGGCAGCCACAAGAATGTTTTTATTGGCCAAAATCTCATTTTTTAAAACCATTTGTGCCAGATTTTTCTCCTCCTCAATAAATTAGTCAAAATCTGATGAACGGTGATGTGAGTCAAATTTATCTCTTCATTGTCAACCGATGATCTGAACGTTTTTTTTTACATACCTAATATATCACATAATCTATTATTTATTTATAATAATTTGAGTATAATTAAATATGTTTCACTTTGTAATGAATTTTGAATGTAAATATGTTTGTTGGTAATATTTCTCGTTCTCCTACACTTTTGTCTTAATTTCGTCACCTTGATTCTAACTGCGAGTAGACATAATTTGTCCACACTGTGTTGGGCCAGTATATCTCAGTGACATGTTCCCCTAATCATAATTCAGGCAGGCAGATCAAGGAAGGCTATGCGAGATATTTAATAAACAAATCAGATGTGGCCTTCGTTGCTTAGATACGGCTCGACGCTTGACTTTTCATTGAGGCATTCTGTTGGCATTGCGCTTGTGGAAAATAACATGTGTCTAACTAACATCACATCATTCTCATTGCTAATAAAAACCCATCCAACTTTAAACTACGCTTATCCTTGCTTCACTCTACGGCTGATTATATCGGTAATTCCGTAGAGGGAGTTTAGTAGACAACTAGCTGCGGTGGAGAGTGCACCACAGTCCATTTTTGTAGGGCAAAGAGTTAGTAATTTTTTTTTCTACGACCACTATGGAAAGTGGCAATTTTCTTGCACTATATAAAGCTTGGAAGTTGCATATTTCCCACAATCGTGGATTAAAGTATGATTAAAAAGTGAGAAAAAAAAACACTGCGCATGCGTGAAGGTACACTTCGTGAGGTTACCTGCGCCACATTGTTTCTTATGTCAAAATTGCCAAATAGCTTTCATTCTATTCTGTAACGCTGTATCATAGTAAGGTCGTAGAAAAAAATATAGTGAGCTACTTGTGCAGAATCACCTATTTCCCACCTTGTGTGATTCCTTCACTCGACATCGTCTCGTGCCGAAATAGGCGGCTTTCTGCACTTGTTGCACAATGTTATTATAGAATAAAATATTGGACAAAATTCATTATATAAAAAAATCTTATTTAATTGACAATTATGTCTTGTTCTTTTCTTTCTTCACATTATTTTACAATTTGACAACTTGAACTTGAATTGGCATATTGGCTATACTGTAACATTTGCACTGCTAAACGTCAAAGTTCACATAACCTAATTTTCTATCTTATCATGTTGCTGCGCCTTTTCGTCCGAATAAATCGATTTTTGAAATATGTCGTGAAAAAAAATGTTGTATCTAACACAAAAGGAAAGCACTTTTTCCACTTTCTCTCGAATGCACCACTCGCTACGCTCGTTTGTCAAAATCGAGCTCTAGAAAAAATACACTTTCCTCAGTTTGACAAATAACTATTACCCATGGATTCGAACTTTGTTAAAATAATAATAATAGTAATCATTGACTCTACAACCCTAGGAAAATTTTGGTCGCATCTGTTCACCTGTTCTATGACAATTTTACTTACATTTTGGTGGAGTAGGAAAGGGCCTAAGCTTATAGTGGAATCTGAACCACTCGGACACAGTGATATTTTTATTGGGTTAATAGTTGGCGACGATGAAAATCGAACCCTAGACCTCTCAGTTCGCTAAGTTTGGAACACGCTAAGCAAATGAGCTACCACTGCCAGTAATGTTAAGAATACAAATGGCAATTAATTGATTTGAGATATACTTGTATATAAATATAATTAAATATAAACAGGTGTTAATTTATAAACATTGAGGGTCGTCTACTGCGACTAGAAGATAAAAATTGTTACAAGTGCACATTTTCTTGGAATCGTACTAATCGCAGTTATTGTCCTTGATTCGTATTTAATTTATTATTTCATTGAAGACACAATTGTTCAAATAATTCTCCACTAATCTAGATTCATATAATGATGTTTACATTTTTCAAAAATAAAAGACCTTCACAAAACAAAACATGCTCCAAAAAATATTTTTATATCATCCATTCATACTTCCACAGGTCGTAAAAAATATGATAAAAAATTAATCTAAATCACCATCTCGTAATGAGTATAACGTTCTCTCGATGCATAGATTGGCAGTGACGAATACAGCACAAGTATTTCCAGGGCCGTATTCAAATAAAGACTAGAAATATTAAAAATTGCTTACTGGAGTAGCGGTGAGTCATTTGATTATACACTCTTACTAGATACTACATACTGGTAAACTGTATGACCAGTTTATCGATGAGTGGTGCCAAAATAATGTTCGCTATATGTCGGTATCTTATGGTTATTTAAGCTACAAAAATAAAAAGTATACACTTCATTTTCCGTAGTTGATCCTCACGTCATCAATTGTAACCATATGATTCAAATAGTCGGGGAGACGGAAAATTGATGACATCTTTTAGACTAGCCTACATATAGGACAATATATAGTATGAGAAGTGGTACAATATTTCGTACCAAAAATTGTTAGATTTTGACGAAGTTTTGTGTGATACTAATGCAATTTCTTGTATAATATATTGGCTCTGATTCTGCGCATTTTCCTTGAATATGTCAACGTGACAAGCAAAATTAACCATAAATTCATTTACATTTAAAGTTATAATAAAAACAAATAAAATGCATGCTCACTGCCAAATTGAGTGACATATTGTATGAAAAATAGAACGTGTTCTGCTTTTCAACACATTTACGATCGTACATAATATTTCAACCAATTTGCTGTTTGATACTATTAAATTGTACCAAAAATGGTGCAATATCTTGTACAATTTATAGGCTAGTCTAACACGACCTTAAGTTACCCTGCTTACTCTTGTCTATGTAAACAAAAGCTTAATATCCTGAAACCTGTATTGTCATTAAATTATTATTATTATTATTATTATTATTATTATTTTTATTATTATTATTATATGTATTAGAATTAGAAGTTTTCTAAACGCCCAAAATTTGCGATAAACTCGATTGACAAAGTAAATAAATTAATTACCAATTGTTCAGTACAGTAAGTATCGATAATGTTCGTACCATAGAGGCTATTATTTTCGTGGACTGACTATAGCTATAGTTGTGAAGGTCCTGGTACTAACGAAGACCTAGAGCAAACCTCGAGCCTCACTACGCACTCTACGCCTATAACCTTCTACTTTAAATAACTCTGATGTCGCCATTTTATTTATTATGCATTTAAATCGTTCAACGCACACTCTGACTTATCCTATTCTTTATCTAATGCAACTAAATGCTACACGAATTATTAAATTCATTATTTCTGTAGTAAAAACATGACAATGACTTATTTATTTATTTGTGTTTTACAATTTATAAACGCATTCACAATTTCTATATCAATTATCCTTTTAATATAGCCCTGAATATAGATATAAGTTTTTTCTAATTCTAATTTAGCATTGATTATTTTACTTACTGCGGTTTTTCTAATATAAAAGAGCGGTAAAATTTTGGTTTTTCGCAAATCGCCTGACTTTGCTGCTTTCATATTTACTTATATTTTAGGAAGTACTGATCAGTTTATACAAAATAAGAAACAGAAATTTCTGAACGAAAATTGTAATTCAGGTTTTTACTTATCTTTCACCCAATCGTTTTTGTTTTGGAATATACCTACTAAAAAAAACACGCTTTTGAAGTGCAACTGAGTAGTAAATATCTCAGGAATGAGAAAACATAATTTAATTCCATGATTGCAAAAAAATCCGATTAAAAAAAAAAAGAAAATCTGTTTTTTTTTTTACTTAAAACGTATAGTATAATATCAAGAACGTCTTTCACAAAAAAACCTTTGTTATGAAACGAAAACATACTATAAAATTTGAGGAAACAATAAAAAACTACAGTAAAATCCGTTTATAACGATACGATATCGCTTATAGGAACAAAGTGATCATGACGTCGAAATTGTGACCAGTTGTTTAAAAACCCATATACTCTCTCCTTATTTTACTTTTATTGATTATAGCGACAAAAGTTTTGGCTCCCCTTGGATGTCGTAATAACCAAATTTTACTGTTACACCTTTCAAAATAAATTTAACAAAAAAATCACACATTTGTGCAAAAATTTTTAGCGTTTTAAATTGAAAATAATATACAAGTAAAGTCGTTTTACCGACGAAGTTAAATAGATTTAGTAGTTCTTGAAAGTATTGCCACATGGTAACATAACCCATTCGCTTTTTCTCTCAATTTTCGTAAATCTGGAATATTAAATGACAATTGCAGAACAAGTGGTTTAAGTCAATGATTTATTTATAAAAATCTATGCGATTTAAGTCCATTTGAAAATTTGGAATTAATTCATCGATTGCTATGGGCTAATTTTTGACCCAAAATTGGGTGTTTATAAATTCTCAGATACGCTCAATTTCTTGTTAAAAACTATACTATTTTATAAAAACTTTCGATTCAAACCAGAAAACATTATAAAGAAAACAATAATGTTTATACCCATAAATGGGTTTTAGAGGTCATAACAAAAAAATAGCAAAACGTATGTTTTGTACATTAGAACTTATAATGAAATAATATATAATTGAGTTATAATGATGATTTATTATTTAATTTCCAAAGTATATTAGTTTTTCTTTTGCAAAGTTCATTGACTTTCCCTCATTTCTGCATTTAATCATCCCTCTCTCTCTCGCGCATCTGTCTTGCGGAGTGAAACAAAGATAGAAGCAGCGTTAGAGAAAAGAGAGAGTGAGCGAGAAAGATAGGAGATACTTTCACTAAAGGTACAAGCAGATAGAAAGAGATAGATCAGCGGAGTGGAATTCGGAAGGAACTAGAAGATGCTTAATGCCTTAATGGTATACATGAGTTATTAGGATTTAACTATATGGTTATTAATTTTAATGACGAAGTCGCTATCAGTAGAATATTATTATAAATAAACATAGCCACTTGTATATTATTTGTATTTTTAATAGTTTTTAAAATAAAAATGTCTTCTTAAGTTTGTATATCTACATGTAATAGGGGGGTTATTTTAAGAGATGGACCACTTATTGAAAAAAATATTATTATAATATTAAATAATATTTAAAAAAACATAATATTTTTATAACAAAATATAATCTAGGCAGATTTATAAGAATAAAGAACAAATTTGAACTATGTTCTAAAACTACAAAAAAATATCTATGTGCGAATGATTTTTTCCTGTTTATCAGTTGAATTCATCTTTCAACAATAAAAATCCTCTGGTTCATCTCTCCTCAGCATAGATGGTCCATCTGTCTTTAGAGCAGAAATTACGTGGACCGCTAAATTACTTATGACTGTGTACAAATAGAACCACATTTTTAAGTTACGTTAAGTCCTAAGTACATATTTATAAAGTATACACATAGATAATTAATTTAAACCTACCGAAGTAGTAATTAACTGATTGTGTATATAAGGTACAAAATTTTTTTGACAATTTTTTAAGTAAATTTTGGATTATTCTTTGTTAACTGCATTAATTTTGAAGCGGCTACTTAACTATCTCCAAACAAAAAAATTAACATTCCCTGTGAGAGATATCACTATAATTCTATAATGTACATTTAAGACTAAAAGTCCATATCTTCTACCGGTCCATCTCTTCCCCACTTACCCTAAGTATGAGAAACGGTAAGGACATTTCACCGATCGAAGACAATTGCAGTTATTATCTGTGAACTATTTCCTTACCGTCCGTAATGTTTATACAATTTTTTGCACGATCAAAATTAAATTTCCCTAAATAGGTATATCAGGAAAGGATTTATTCAAAATAAGATATATTGAAATTCATTCCATGGTATTTTTGAAAAACTCATTTCATTGTGTAATAATGCCAATGTCCTGTCATTTGTGGTTTGTTTTTGCGTAAGATAATAACTGCAAAAATAGTTCGCAAGGTACAATTATTTATCAATAATTGTAGAATTTGTAAATTTACTTACTGCCTTCGAAACCTAATGAATAAACCGTTTCTGATGCGCAATTGTGCAAAAAATACGTTTTATAAAACAAATATAAATTAATATCATTATCCACTAGCTCATAATTAAAATGTGATTTCTTATTTCCTATTTTTCTTTGTATTTCTTGAAACTTTCACTCTTAATAGAAGCCGATAAAAAATTCTCACACGTTTGATTAATTTCTTTACAATTATTAATCTTTAACCATTAATTATCAATTTTCTCCTAACGACACTAGAATTTCCGTATGATAATGATAATTTGCGCTGAGTACACCTCTGTTAAATAATTCGTTTCGGTTGCACCATACGAGCACTTAAAACAAAAGGAAAATAAAAGCGCAACGAAATAAAAACAAAACACAATCGGCGGCAAGGATCACAGAAGAAACCGTTAGGCATCAATGGTTAATGGTTCGCATCTTGAAAAATGGTTAGAAATATAGTTTGTCATACTATATTTATTTTATTTTACAAATGTACTATCAATAGAATATTTCAGGTATCGTGCAGATTTTTGAAAATAATGGGGTACACATCTATTTTTAATTTTTTTTTCCGAAAGAACAAAATGAATTAAGCATAATAATGAAAACATGACTGAAATGATATCAATTTTTAAATTGAAAATTTTGGCCTGCGACGTGATATGACTTTGCCAATGATAAATAACTGTTAGTTTTATAAATTTATTTTCATATTCGTACAGTTAAACTATGTTTAAATATAAATGTGTATATATATATATATGAATGAAGAAAATATTATTAAGCATAAAAGAAATTTATTTTTTCGAAATCGATACTAAAGTACACGATATCTATATATTAAAAAAATTTACGGACTCATCTGTCAATCTATTAATTTATATTTTAATAGTACTTATTATATTTTTGCAGTTTATTATAGCACTACCTAAAATAACAAACATATTCTATAATATTATTGGTAAATTTATTTATTATTTACCTTTGATAATAATTTATCTCATTTCATGCAGACGACGTCTAAGCAGGTGTAAACTTAAATGAGAATTATAAAGAAATATTTGACACTTTGACAGTACGTTTATTATCACAGCCATCCCCGTCTCAATAGCTAGCTGACGTTTTACAAACACAATGCTATTTATTTATGTTTTTAATTAATTTAACGATTTGGGAAAAATATAATGCATATCTAAGGACTAAAGAATTTTTTATTACTCACATGGTTTATTCTCCTGGGCTATCGCTCCGTAGAATAAATTCCATATGCGTAATAATTTTTTTTTGCTTTAGTCCCTTCATATACAAATAACTATTATATGTATATAAATGACAAAGTTATTATTAGACATAAAAAAAATTTAAAATAAGAACAACTAGTACCATTTTGACACTGCCATGCTAGTGGCTTCTGTTAGGTTCTTTCGCTTTATCTTCATAAATTCTGTCCTATTATTATTATGTTTGATATAAACAATCTATATTTTTTATACGAAATATTTCCTATACTTGTAAAAATTTCTTGTTTGTTGTTTTTTTTAAATAATTATTAAGTACAGAAAAAATGAACTAGAAAAAGTGGGTTTAAAAAGTGTTTCTAGTACAAATCTCTCTAAATTTATTCATCCAAATAATTTAGGACTAAGTACAGTGGACCATGAAGTCCTGATAAGCAGTGAAACAAAAAGATTTCATTAAGAACATTCATTAATTACTTATAGAAAACACAATAGGAAAACTAAAAAATAAATAGAAATCAACAGCCCAAAATCTATCCTAACCTCAAATAAATATTAACAGTTTGTTATTATTAATAATTAATTCCTTTTTTGTATGTATCTATTACACTTTCAACTTTTTTTCTCTATTTGTTCTATTCTTCATGGATCAATAAGTTCAAATTTAAAATTTCTCATTTTAATATGTATTATTAAATTAAATAATAATATTTTAGATTTTCAAAGTATATAAAGAACGCAGGAATTTTTGATTGTCTATAAATACTAAATAGTGTTCCACTTTTTAAATTTAGAATTAAAATAAAAAAATAATACAAGGAACAATTTTTGTAGCAATAGATCATAGAAGAATCAGTTAACTTGATAGACATGGCGAACCTTTTCTATGTAATAATAAATCACGTATTTAAAATTAAATGTGAAAAAAAAATCATGTCACCATTAATTGCATTTTGCTTCATCGCATTACAATGATAACTATATCGGAGAAAGCGTTTATCAAATGTAACTGAAGTGGAAAGTGCACCACAAATGCTATTCAATTTGAAAAATAATATTGGGTCTAGTAGACTATATATAAAAATTATGTGTAGGTAGTTCTTATAGGGATATAAAAAATGACTTATCTAAAATTTACAACGTTTTATGGAGGGTTGGAAAGATTAGTGGTCAGGTGTCATAAATTATTTCAAATCAAAGGCATGGGCCGTACTAAACAAATTCTTACTGAATTTATTTTATATAAATTTTATTACTTGTATATACCTAAAGAAACTTATATTTCTCTAATCCTGTATTATTTTAAATTTTAATCTCTTTTCAAGTAACAAATTGAATTACACTTAAAATGCATTTTTATTAGAAAACATTTTACAAATTTTGATTCAAGGCAAAAAAAAAGTTTCATAAAAGTTTATAAAGAGCAATGGTATAAATATAATATAAATCAAGGAAATGTATTAAAAATTGTGAAGTATTAATAATTTACTAGACTGTTAGATATGATGATATTATTTTGAATATTACAAATATCGAATAAAAGATCCGAGGTCAGTTAAGCAACATTTGCGACGCATTTTTGAGGAAATTTAAGAAATGGCCTTTACTTTCTTTATATGGTCAAAGGTTACCAGATAATAAATAGAATATGAATCAACTGTTCGTTGTTATTTTTTATCATTGCTATTTATGACGTCAGTGAAAAAAAACACTAATAAGGACAAATAAAAAAAATTAACAACTAATACCCACATAAAAATGACACATGTAGTGCACTCTTTACATTAGCTGTTGTATAAGTATTGTCGATATCTGCCACACCCAGTATTGGGTAATAATAAAAATGTAACAGTATGATAACATGGAGATTATTTTATAGAAGATTTTAATCAATTTAAAAAAAAAATATTTGTTTAGACACTATAGAGTGACAGATATTGTACCAGTAAAAATCTTCATATCTGGAGTGAGTGATAGTGAAGTGTTTGGGGGGAAAGGGGGGCATGGTCCGATGTGCGATTGTTTGGGGGCCGTTCGGATGTGGGTCACAGCCAGCAGGCCAAGGAAAGTGCCGAACTTTCGTACAAGTGTCGCACATTCAGACTATACATCACATACTAACGTTTAAAACACAAATTCACCTTTTTAATACATTAATGCCCGTATTGATAAAACGTTCGTTATAGTTATAACGCTTCTTTATAATTTGTGACATATTATGTTATGGAATAACGAAAAATTGATAATGAAATTAAAAAGAAAGGAAAGTTTAATTTTAAAACAACAATATAAATAATTATTTTGAAATATATTTATTATCCTTCTTTCCCTGTATTAAAAGAATAAAAAATAAATTAGCGGGATTTCAGCAATTTTATAGGAGGGGCAATATCGAAGACTTTAATTTTAAAATACACAATTTTTTATTGCAATAAATACTTAATGTAATTGTAGGTACCAAACTTAAACAAAAAATATAACAAAATTTTTTTTCTCAAATTTTTCCCATCTCTATTGATACTGATACTACAAAAAATGCTAGAACCGTTTCTATAGAGATTTTACTTTTTTTCATTTTGTATTCGGCTACTTTTTTGCTAAACTTAGTATTTCTCAAAATATTTAAGAAAAAGTAAGAAAATGGATTTCTAAAGTGAGTTGTCCTTACGTTCTCGTCGCACCTATGGAGACTTTTAGTAAGTTGTACATGGGCACCGACTACTTGAGGGTATTGGGGCTTCTGCCCCCAAGGAAAAAAATTGTAGGGACAATGCCCCCATGAAGATATTTCTCTTTACGTACTATTTTTTACATCAGTAATAAAGCTCTGAATTATTATTATTTTAAAGAATTATTGTACCGCTATCCGGGCCTCCTCCTCGCCTGATGATCTGGCTAGACCGCCTTCCAGCGCATCGCATGCCCTGAAAGTGGTCTAGTTCAGCCGGCCGGGAATTAGAGCACTGAGAAGTGTTTGCTCTAATTCTTGATCTGCTGAAACCAGAGCACATTCTGGAGTAGTTTTAGATGCTCTGGATTGGGCTCTAGTTTCAGTGGATCAGGAATTAGAGTAGGTACTTAAAAGTGTCTGCTCTAATTCTAAGTTTGTTAAACAAGAGCAGCTTCAAGCTGCTCTGGACTGTGCTCTAGTTTCAGGTTACGAATTAGAGTATTTTAAAACGTTTACTCTCATTCTTGGCTTACTGAGAACAGAGCATATTTTGAAGCAGAGTTGGTTTTTTTTTGTTTTCATTCACTCTTTTTTAGTTTTTTTTTTTTGTAGCAATTTTATATGTTGGTCATTATTAAAAATTTTACCCTCAAGGAAATTTTGCAAAGTCGGCGCTCAATTCAACAACTGTTCCAAGTTTCAAATTTCGAAATTTTTTCTTCTTCAGACGATTCAAGCCGTTTGTAAAACGTCCCAAAGTCACAGCTTATCAAATTGTGAATAAAATGTTATGGAAATAGAGAAACATATTTGGAAGTGTGGTTAATGTGAATGTTGGTTGGTGGCGTGAATTCGAAGCAGTATCAGCACCGTATTAAATCGCCATTATTCAAATCCCCAGTTTGCATTTTCTAAAACATGAAAGCGAAAGTCCCAGCCGATAGCTCGCGTATCACGCCACTTTCGATACTTTCTAATGCCGCGCTGAGATTCCTCCGTAGCGGCCACGGGTCACTCTGGACCAGTAATGAGCTGTAATTGCCGCCAAATTATTTCCAGATTAGAAAATTCGGCTGTATGAAAGTTCTAATTACAAATAATTCTTCAGATGAGAAACTTAAGTTTTAATGATGGACCTCCAGGCGTGCCTGTTTTCAAATTTCAAGTGTTGTTGACATATTTTTAATATAAATAGAAAATATCTTCAAACGTTTACATTAATAGTAAAAGGTTAAGTGTTACAACAACGGTGACTCATTTGGTTAGTGCGCTCCGACTAGAATTGAACTGGAATTGAAATTGAAGAAAAATGTACCTTGTACTTGCTCTCATATTGTACTCTCTCTACCTAAATACTTTTAAATAATAAATAATTAAATTTTTGCAAAATAAACCCAGTAAATACTCTATGATTCAAATAAAAACGCTACTTATTTTTTTTTTTGAAATCGATGCTAAAATACACTATATCACTCTGCGAAGTTAGCCAAAGTAGTAACTAAAGTAAAACTTTACAGACTCTTATGTCAAAATTTAACTATATGGACTCATCTGTCAAACTGAATTAATTTATATCTTTGCAGTATATTTTAACACTATCTAAACAACAAATCTATTAGTCTGTAATATTATTGGTGATTTTATTTATTATTTACCTTTGATAATAATTTATCTGATTTCCTGCAGACGACGTCTAAGTAAGTGTAAACATAAATGAAAATTTTAAAGAAATATTTGACACTTTGACTGTACGTTTCTTATCACAGCCAACCCTGTCTCAATAGCTAGCTGACGTTTTACAAACACTAGGCTATTTATTTATGTTTTTAATTAATAGTTTAACGATTTCGGAAAAAAATATAATGTATATCTAAGGACTAAAGTATTTTTTATTACTCGTGTGGTTTCTTTACCTCGGCTATCGCCTCTTAGAATAAATTCCATATTCTTACCTAAAAAAAATTATACTTTAGTACTTTATTATACAAGTAACTATTTAAGTACTAGTTTAAGCAACTATTTGTACTTTATAATTTGAATTTTGATTTAACATTTGATGTAAATAAATTATTACCAAAATCTGTAATTACTCAAATTGGCACCACAACGATTAATACCAATCTGTTTTTACGTTTAAATACTTTTGATTGTTTGTACGTGAGTTACAATCTGCATATGATTTGGGATTTACGACGTCCGTGTGTAAGGCAACAGGTGTAAATGAGTGTGAGTGTGTGCGCTGATTTGCATATCGGCCCAGAGCTCTACTCGCGTCTCAATGAATACGTCTGTCGTATCAGTGGCGGGCTATCTGACAACTGACACGTCACACGCCACAACTGACGAATTATTCATTACTTTCTTTCACTATCAATTTAGAAATTACGATTCACAAAAACGCTAACCTACATTTACACATTTCAGAATTTTATGCCAAAATCATTTCATTTTTATGGTTTTTCTACAATAATTGTAACTAAATCTGCTTAAATTTAATATACATTCTATTGCCGCAAAAAGTGTGAAATGACATTATCAATATGAAATGTATTGTAGTCACTTCACTTTGAACGTGAATATATGCTATAAAAATCCATATAAAAATTACGGTAAACTTTAAAATGATCATCATTCATTTCTTGATACACAGCGTGTTTCACAACTTAGGACAAAAAATTAAAGGGTATATACTGTACGACGTGCTGATAATGAAAGTAAAGATTTTTTTAAAAATTCGCAAAGTTAAGGATAGTTTATTTGAAGTAGACATTTTTGGACCACTGGAGTAGTTATTAATTACACAATACTAGACATTTATTAGTATTAGATATTCTGTAAATAATTACTTTCATTTTAGAAGATTTGAAAAAAAAATAATTCTTAAGTTGTAGAACACTCTATATGAAAGGTAAAGATTTTTTTAGGTAGATTTTTGGTAATAGGCCAGTACTTGCTATTCGTATAGAAACATATTTTTTGTAGATTATAACTTTTATGTTAATTATTAATAGATTTATTTGCTAGTTTAAAAATTTATTGTACAACTAACTTATATTAAAAATTAAGTGTTTTATTGTTTTTGCTACTAAATAGAATAAATTTTTGGGAAAATACCTAAACGATACGTTAATTTCTGGGGTGGAAAAGTTGTTAAAAAATGAGAAAAAATTACTAGTATATATTGTTTCTCTCGACGAAATCTTTCATTGGTTATATTTAATGTACTTATTTTTGTTACACCCTATATAATATCTTGTGGTAAAGTATAACTTTATCATCATACATGTGAAATTCGAATTTTTTTTATCCTAAAGAGCCAAGATGTATGTGTTCCATCGTATCCCCCTAATTCGTATACATTACGAAGGTTAAAAAAAGTAAAGTAAAGTAAAAAACTATTACAGAAAATAAAAAAATGATTTTATTCTACTATTTATTAGACGTAGAACATATGTAGATTTTTAGTAATGAAATAAGTTTTATTGTGTTTGATGCGTTAGGAACAGTCGTGGTTTCCGTTTGGTGGATTTCCTAGCAGCGGCGGCGCGGGTTACGAAACCCGCGGTGACCGTGGCACTAGCGGGCCAATGCGAAATCGAAAACTGGGTCACCCACTTTGCACAGCCTGCGAAACCGTTTCATTGTCAATGTGAACACACGGACGCACCGGAGAGAGTCAACCAACACAACACACATTCCTCTACTACCTACCCTCACAAATAAATACCAGTACGAACAAATATATTGAAAACATTCATTACATTATAATAATAATGTTATACGGGCAATAGTGGCTCATTTAGTTAGCGCGCTCTGAACTGACAGGGTGTCGCTTTTTACAAAGTAGAAATATCGCTGCGTCGTAGTGGTCTGATATCCACTATACGCTATAACTACAGTCTTCTTCCACGATGTCATCAGGAGTGTAATTGTAATTCAAATTGCCAGGGATGAAATTTTGTGATTTCCCAGTAAACAATAGTCAAAACTTATAGTATTATAATATAACCTACACTAAACCTCAAAAACCACTACTTAAAGATAAAAATATTTATATATATTATCTTATAAAAAATGTTCCGCTTTGCGATTTATAAATTAGGTTATATATAACTGAACACGGTCCAAATATCATTCCTAAATATATAAGATCCGTGGTCCAATTCTAGTTCGTAAATTTAAAAAAATATTTATCCACTGTTCTTGTGGTCCACTCTGAGCACCTTAACAACTTAAGACTGTTTCGAGCCACTGTAGAAATTTTATTTTTTGAGTTAAAAATGTTTTTGTATATAGTATACAATCATTGTTTGTTTTAAATAGGTAATGAATCAGTAAAATATAAAAAATTCGCATTTCCAATTAAAAATTAAAATTTTTCATCATTTCTACTTTATTTACAATTACAGTTAAACATGAAAAGTACAATTTTTATGCCCGGTTGCAGAAAGGCTAATCAGGCTCTAATCAAAAAAATCACTGATTAATTTGACGTTGTTACCATGGCCACGTATTAAAAATACGTTGCTGTCAAAAAATTAATCATTAATCAAAATTGATGAAGCTTTGTGCAACCCGGGCTTAGTTTTTTTTTTAGTCCAAATTTTGGTTATTAAAATAGTGTATATTGATAAATAAATTATATTTTGGGTATATCTCTATATATACGTTTTTTGGAACGATTCGGTGAAAAATGAGAAACGGAAAAACCGGAATTTTAGTTTTTCGTTCGAGATTTTTTCGCCTCCAATTTTTTTTGCTCGGCTTAAGTAAACGTTGATGCGCTGATTCCAAAATTTCCTATCTCTTACTGTTCTCGAGATATTTTCGTTCCAAGTGAGACACAAAAAAGAGGTATTTCAAGTATAGCTCTCTAAGGGGTCGAAATACGACCTCGGAGAAAAAACCGAAATTCGTCAAAAATCGAGAAAAATGGAAGGAATCTTGGATTTTTCCGATTTTGGTCGATCAATTCTTTCTTTCTAGAAATTTTATCTGTTGGAATAAAAATCTGAAAATTAGCAGACGTAAGTAATTTTGTCCATAGAATCAATAGGTGGGTTATACCTACTTAAAAAAACATCATTTTTACTAATTTATTTAATTTATGTACTATATTAGAGCCTAAGTCTTTTTGTAGAAATAACATGTTATGGACTAGAAATTGGTTAATGGAGAATTTTTTTTTTTGATTCCAGACTTTACTAGATGTTCACGAATTTATGACTTCACAACACTTTTTAATGGGACACTCCATATCTTGGGCCTGAAGTGCTCTTGTTATTTTTAAGATTTTTTTACAAATATTTCGTAACAGAACAATATTCCGAAAAAAAAAATTGGGGACATTACTGTAAAATGTGTAACGACCGTATAGGACATGTCTTAGCAAAAAATTTTTCATATTTTAGGTTTATTTATGAAAACATTTCGTTTCAAATAAAAATAAAACTCATAAATATGCCTATTTAAGATAGGTTTGGGGAAGAAATATAAGAAAAACAGAACCATTGACAACAATGTGTCCAGTTGATTTGAAGATTATAGTCGTAGTATTATTTTAAAACGTCTTTTGAAATGTCATTGTGTATTTATAGCGTTGTTTATTCTAATGATATTCTAAGCTCATTTTAATCTTAAGGTCGCTCACCTCCAAATTTCTAAAATTAAAAACGAGCGCGCAAATTTTAATTGTTATTCACCTTCTGCTGTTTTGAGTTTCAGTTCATTCACTCGTTTTGTTCTGTTGTTTCGCCTCAAACAAATCCAGTGCTAGTCATTTGCTTTCTATTTCGTTTCGAAGCTTTGTTACATTTTTTACCTGATAATTAACAGCTGGCTTTTTGAGGATAATAGTTCAGTTACCGTTTTTGAAACTTTCAATGAAAGGCTTTCACTTATATTTAAGTAGTTTTTAATGACGTTTGTGCGAATTTAATTCTAGCTGAGCATTGTCTAAGGTTAATGAACAATGTCTGAACTTTTCATTACAGATTCATCTGATTTTACTCTTCCTTGCAATATGAGAGAAACATTTTTTAATGATCATTCATTTGAGTCTACGACGAGTGTAATATATACCAGATGAATAAAAACCTTGTTTTTGCTGATGATTTCTTTCAAATTTAACTTTTAACGACAAGCGGTGGCTCATTTGATTAACGTTTCGACATGAACTAAACGAAGTATGAGATCTAGGATTCAAATATTAATATCCAAGTGGTTCTAAATTCATTATAAGCTTCAATGCAGAGGCTGCAGGCTGACGACATCAGCAAAATGCAAGTAAAAAAGTACCTTAGGTCAGTAACGGTACATGAATTAAAATTTTGATGAGGCAGCCTAAAAGAACTGGAAAAATTAAGAATATTGAAATTTAAAAGTACAATACAATATTATCGTCTCCACATTTTGTATGATGAGGCATTGATTTACCTGCCTACCCTGACGAGCCGCCACTGCTTTAGGTATTTCAGGCCCTGTTCCATCTAGATATGCTGTGCCAAAGATAAAGATGACATGCTGATGATTAATTTAACATAAGGCGTTTTTAATTCTGATTTTCATTGATATATTTTTTTTAAATCAACATAAGTATTACTGAACTTTACAATTGTTTTAAAAGTAATATAAATATTTTATTTCATAAACGAAAAGAAAAACTAATAAAACCTGAACGATTCATCTCAATAAAACTAGGAAGAGTAACAAAGACTTTTACTTTTAATTACACTTTTAAATACTTACATTTTTCTTCTGTTATATGACAAATAAAGTGATAAAATATCAATTAATTTTAAGATTTTATTGTATATAGAACATATTTTGGTTATTATTATTATAACTTGGTAGTTTTTTATCTTTGATAAAAATGAATGATTTTTATTAAAAAAAATCAATTGATTTAAATCGTGATTGGAAACATGATTTAAAATCAGGCCAACCCTATAAGCAATAGACTAGTGCAGATAAAAACTACCCTTAAAAACTTTCCAAGTGCATATTTGCAAATCAATAAACGTCATTACTTAGCATTAACGTAAACATTGTTCGGTTTCCCGTGCATTTTTCCGTTTGCTACGGCTTCAGTGTATCCCCGTACCGTACGTGAGTTGTAGATCAAGGTTACGAGTAGGTTAGGTTAGGTGCACGATTTGCGAATATGCGAGGACGATTATGAAAGTTCCACAACCCTGTTATTAGTGTAATACGGTCAAGAAAACTGCCAAATACTATCATTATTTATAGTTTCATTAATAACTATTAATATACAATCACTAAGCACTATTATATACGAGATGAACGATATCAATTAAAATGGCAAGTTTTTCGTTTAGCATTTTTTCGGGAAAACAAATACATGATTAAAATGCGCAACGAATGGGGCAACTTTGCCCCAATTTAACCGACTTTTTATCTTTTACGGTTCTCGAGATTCCAATGGTTAGCCTCTTAAAACGAACACTCTGTATAGTTTAAATAAATAGCATATCTATCTTATTTAATTATACTAATATCAATCAATTTTTAAGTGCTCATCATGTTACTTAGAAAAGTAATTTCAGCTTCCAAAATATCTTTATTTACTCCGAAATGTAATATAATTATCTAATATAAATTTGGAACTTTCAAGATTTTCTAAGCAAAATCCAATTTTTTGGTGTATAGTTTGTTATTGCAATAATTATACGGTAGTAAATATCATGTAAGAAAAAATATTGAATACAATTAATTAAACACCAATTTTCGGTTTGCTGAAAAAATATATCTTTGTAATTTTAGCGGCGTTTTATCATTCTATATTGATGCTTCCTATTAAAATAAAGATAACCTTTATTAAAATTTACATAAAGTTTGTTTGAGGGTGCTAATTTAAAATTACTCCCCCGCTATATAGATCCAATATATCTGTTTGTAAAGGGTGTTACATTTAGAGCATTGACCTATGGGTTATTCCTCCCATTTTTAACAATAACAACAAACAATAATGGCAAGTATTATCGCTAGCATCACTTTCAAAATCAGTCTCCTACCAATTATCAACAACAATCATTCGCTGTAACCTTTCACTTTCCGTGGAATTACTGTTATAATTGCACATAACCTCACATCGTACAATCTACTCAGTTCTTCCACTCTTCCCTAATTGCGATAGGAGAACACCGCCGCTAGTGACTCAGTAAGAGTACTTTCTAATTTCTACCGGCTATCTATCATCGAGTATTGAATCTACGGTTTATCACGATGTGTATTGACTTCTATTTGGGTAACAGGCTGCTAATTGGCTGTTTAGAATCATATTTAAACTCACTTAGAAATGTGTAGCCAAATGAAGTAGATTACACGCGAGTAGTTCTAGGCACTTTTAAAATATAAAATGAGACACATTATTAGAAATTAAGAAAAAAAAATACGACTATAAATATAAATAGTTATTGTTCAATCTGTGTCACTTTACGAACGGTCGTGCGTAAAGTAAACCGATCGCACAGTTAGGAATTTTTTTTATCGAAATTATGTTAGCAGTACAAATCTTCGAAAGTTTTTCCATCCTACGGTGAACTACAAAACTATAATTTATATTATACATCAAGAGACGGGGTTAACAAATTCGAGGTCAAATATTACAGTAACTAAATATATGGGTAGTATAACATACTGCTTATATTTATACTGTGGCCAAATCTGATTTGTCTTAGAGTATAGAAACTACTATAAAGGGAGTACTAATCAACTTCTTGAGTAAAGGGAATAAAGCCATGGCACAAAAAGGTTTTTTAAGCGGTTCCTACAGAAATGGCAGACAATTTCGTAACAGTATAGAAACTATTGTAACGTTTATTTATTTAGGTGAAGTATAAAAATAAGTAAAAGTAAATAACAATAAGAATAATCAAATATTAAGATTAATTTAGAAGTAATTATTATTAATAAAGACTTAAACAATACGAACATTTATTTAAACATTTAAAACTACGCAATATTTATTTTTTTATGTTTTTTTTTTTGGGTTATGAAAGCCAAACATTATCTACCATTTCTGTAGGAACCATTTGAAAACCACTTTTTTACTATGGCTTCTTTCCCTCTAATTTAAGGATAAAATAGTATTTAGCAGACATTTAGTCCATAAACAAGATCACTAAATATATCAATAATTATATTGTATTCTCGAATTATGATTTTTTTTCGTATATAGAATGCAAAATCTACGTTTAGTGACCTTGGTCTTCGACCAACTATCTACATCGTTAATTAAATAGTTGAATTTATCTAAGAAGAAGATTATAATCTAAGCTTATCAAAAATTCGTTACGTATAGTTAACAAAAATTACATTGTCCATGTCCAATCGTAGACATATTACCTTCGTATCTTTAGTAAGTACTAGTCTGTGATTTTTTTAAACAATTTGCTTTGTTATTTTATTACGTTGTTTGTTAATATGTACATAATGTACACAATTCACAATTAAAATATGCTTTGAATTTTTCACTTTATTTTTACTAAAAAATGAAGAGCGATCACTGAGTACAAATAAGAACAAATAAATTATAATTAATTTAAAACATTACGACTGATAAAGAAATGAACAATAAACGTTTCGTATTGTGTTTGAATTTATTATTTACAGGTCTCGTGCTGCAAAAATTATACTCGCATGGATATGTATAATTTTCTGCACTTGTTACACAATACAAATATATTCTGTAATGGAGCTACAGTTAGTAGAATGTTCCAAATCTGCTTGTCATAGTTGAACGTTGAGTTGAGCCATGGCTAGACATTATAAATTAATTATGCATATAATTCCAATATTTGTTAATTGGTAATATTATATGTTGATTAAAGAAAAAAGTAGGCATAGAAAAGTAATAATTAGAATAGAATTTAATATCGATTTCCGTGTTTGCAATTAAATATGCAAAGATTGGATGTATAACAATAAAGAAATGAAATTCCAATTGCATATGGCATAGTATTCAAATGATTGAATAAATAAATAACAATAGCGAGCGGTTGCTGGATCGTCGAAAACTATAAATTTCCATTCTATCTGTTAACACAATGACCTTTCAAAATTAGAACAATCGCTACTGGTCACTGACACCAGATAACGACTTCTACTTCAAATAAACAATTGTCAAAATCACACACACTAAACAACGCACACTCATCGCATATTCCTTTCAAAATCATCACCAAATATTATATTAGATAACAAGAACGGTAAGAACAATTTACCGATCGACGACAATTATTGTTTGAATTCGGGATTCCTTACCTTTCGTAATGTGCATATTATTTTTTGCACAATCAAAATTTATTATCCCTCAACATCAGTAAAAAAAAATCTTATGTAATTTGACCACATGACTTCCTAGTACACTTATTATATTATATACATTTTTCGTTGCACTTCATTTAAACTTATTTCATTTGAACTTAAGATGCATTTACGGCTAATCGTTTTTGAGTTATGCGAAAAATTCAAAAACTCTTCGAACAATGTGCTCTTTTGGCATTACCGATAGCAATAAAAAGAAAGGTGCACAACTATATGGTATAACTGTCCCATATAATTTTTTTTTCTGTTGAGGAGCACAATATTACATAAATTAATTTTGAATTTAAAAAATAATTATAAAATAAATTTGCTATATTTTTAGCGTAACTTGACAAAACAGTAATTAGAAACAATAAAAAAATAAACTAACGCAACTAACTTGACAGATAAACTGTTAAACATTTGTTATTTTTGTCACAATTTCATGGCTAATTTCTGAGATTACAAGGAACTTTAAATTATTTTGCTTATTGATTCAGATGCAGAATTTAATGCTCAGGACATTGTTGTTTGAAGCTTTTTTATTTACAATAATTAAGGAAGCAGAAAATTACGAAAATATGATATGGTATAGGTACCTATATTACACTACAGAATATACCACTAGTATATAAAATATCACGGTACAACGACACGGAATAACTTTAGATATTTAATCGTTATAACCGTTGAATTAATTTTATTTTGTAAAATTTAATGAAAAAAAATTGAAAGAAATACTTCGTTTTTATTACATTAACCATTTGTGTGTGTGGACGATAAAAAATGTTGGTTAAATTCAATTTAATAATAATTAATATATCTGTCTTTGCAAATAAAATCTTCATTAATCACAATATGCAATGAAGACGTTTTATTGCTGTCCACATTTCCTTATTATTATTAAACATTTATTTGTATTCAAATAGTATGTTACGTTATGTATTATGACACAAATTGCGAATTAAACAATAATTACTACTTTATTTAACATATTCTACTTTTTCTTAGACCAACAGAAATAGATATACATTATCAATTATTAGTAAGTTACTACATTGAAAGGCAGAAACTAAAATAGGAAAGTACAATTATTGTGCCAAATAATTTTTTTTCTGTCTTTAAAAATAAGTTTGAATTTGTAGAAATTGAACATATAAAATCACACACAGCTCTAAATACAGTATAAAATAGCTATTTACGATAGAATTTAGGAAACACGAAAAATAAAAAAACATATTAAATTGAGTTAGGACTACTAAATTAAATAATAACAAGCTTGGTTTGACAAGAAAATTTTCACATTAGCTACTGACTATAGTGCGATTTTTTTTATTATAAACATGTTTCGATGCTGTGACTAATAAAATGTTATTATAAAAACAATGTTTCAGTAACTAAAAACTGACAATTAAATGCGTATTTTACACATTACCGTAGATAAAGGTAATTTTAAGACAGATTATTAAAGTATAATAGTTATGTTTTTATACTAATATAAAAATTGTCAACTTTTAAAAAAGCAATGCATTGTTTGGCGGTTAAAGAAAACGTATTTTATTCTTCGAATGTGGTTGACGCATTGATCTATATATTTGAGGCCATCAAAAATTGATACCAAGTCAATGAACTCCTCAATAAAACACTCTTTATCAGAATGCCTTGGAAACAAACGAATTGTGATCCCGAGCATTTGTTTTTAATTGTTTTTTATTTCACTTTTTAATTCAGGCAATTATTAGCTTAGTTCATTTCTCAAAAGACTCCGTCCGAGTTCTAATTAAATTATTTACCATCTATTTATTTTTTATATAAAAAATCGCACTGTAGTGTACTCTTTACATCAGTTTGAGTCATAAAAGGGATTAGCCACAAACCTGGATTATTTATACCCCTTGTTAACATCCTGAAGTGTTAAACTAACTCCAGTCCTAGTTCATATAAATAATTCAGTATATTATATTTGTACATGATTATCAGCATTTCTAAATGATACAGAGGAAGATTTGTTTTGATATTTGACAATCTAGAAGTATAGTTATAATCATTGTTTTTTATTAAATTCGTAATACCTACAGAGAACAGAAATGTTGAAGTTAATCTTTTTTATTTTTAGTAATGTAGTAGTTAAATATATGTATTTATTTATTTCAGTTCAAAATTATTTGATTGTTATAGTGTCCAGTGGAAGATCGAGATGAACGTTAAAAATCAGAAAAAAATAATAATTACTACATTATAAAATAAAAATTAACAACGTTTCTATTTCATGTAATACGAATTTAATAAAAAAATGTTAAACAAAAATTTTATAACCATATTTCAATGAATGCTTTGTGCATGCGTAATCAAAATATTTTACTTGTAGGTTGTCAAATATCCCCACAAATCCTCTGTACCATTTAGAAATGCTAATAATCATCTACAAATATTTCTAATACCACCAAACTAGTGGAGATATCTTTGGAAGTAAATTATATAGTTAATTGATTTATGAATTGGGACTGGAGTTAGTTTGGCATTTCAGGATGCCAATAAGGGTTTGTTACTAATCCGGGTTAGTGGCTAATCTTTCTTATGAATCTGGGTGTAAAATTTTCCGTTACTTATTCTGAAAGATTGATGTCGATACAAACATCGGTATCGAAAGAAAAATATCGATATTGGTATCGTATTAGTAATATCGGAACATCCCAAGTTGTCCTATAATTTCACATCGCGTACAATTTAGTTTTAAGCAGCATTTAAACAAAAAAATGCCAATCGAAATATTGACAGCAATGTTGAATAGTTCATTTAACATTTTATTGCGATGTGATATTGTCCATTAAACAGAAACTTAAAATTTAAGTAATATTGATGCTGATCATTATAGTGTTTAATCTGTGTAACAATAGCACTTGGTTATATAAGCAGATCCGGTACATATGTTGGCGAAGTAAGGTTTTTGGTGTGAGGTCGCCTGTACAATCTGTAGTGGTTTTCCTTCATTGAGTTAATACCGAGGTTGAGCAGATTTTTATCCACGGAGGACGTCGCCTCAGGGAATCGCCGATAAATCATTCACTCCCATGACGATACGAGGAATTACACGTGTGAACAGCTTGTTTATTCATTTCCAAACAATCACAACAGTTTGTATTAATATAGCCAACTACATTACATAAAATAGTAAAGTATGTAGTTACACAATTCAGATATGTAACATATTATCTATTAATAATTTTTATTATAGTTTTATTAAACAGCTGCATTTCTTATCTTAATAAGCTTGCGACAAAGTGGCTAGTTGGGAATCAAGTAAATTTTAAAATACTCGTACCAGTTCATGTTTTAAGAAAGACAAGTATATATTTTTGAATAAAATAACTTTTTCGCGCCTCCGTCCCATTATGACTTATATAATAGAACTCGAAATCGTCCAACTGTAGAGATGCCAACTTTAATATATTAGCATTACATTTTGTCAAAATTTTTAATTTTATTTTATTGGAAATATAAACCGGTAATTAAAGCAACTATTTTTGATTTATAATTCATATTATACTCGAATTGTATGATCATGATTACGTTAATTTTTTAAAAATATCAATTCATATTCATATTATTTTTTAGATGAGAACGTATGTCTCTAAATTTTTTGAGTAATACAAATGATTTGTTTATATATCCATGTAAACCGATAATGTTTCTGACATGGAAACCTATAGTGTATAAAATTTTAAGTATTAATAATATTTCTTTAATAAAATAAAAGTGTCATCGGATCGGCGCAAAAAATCTTGTGTATCACACGCCCAGAAACTCTTTTGCGAGATCTCGCATTAATTACCAAAATAAGCTCGCTTTATCAAAAGTTTGTGGACTAGTAATACAAATAACTATTTTAGTTTTAGTTCTGCATTTTTGTTTTATTAAACCCAATGTTTCGGCAGCATAAACTGCTGCCTTGTTCGGAGTAATGATAAATACAACAAAGCAAGTAAACAAGTAACTAAGTAACGAATTATAACATATTTTATATAGGAAGCCATGCTTTACTAATTCCCAAACCATCGTTGTGATTGAGATTAATATTTTTAGTTTTAAAAATCCCAATGGATTTTTTAATTAATCTTGTGTTGAGAGATGTAGATCTTGAAATATTTTTCGTGTCTTGAAATTTTATTAGTTAAAGTGAGGTAAAGATTTTTTTTAAAATGCATCACAGATACAATTTTTATGTGGAAAATACTTGGAAAAGTATTTGATCCATGGGCACAGAATAGGATTATATAGAAGCGACAGTAAGACAGAGAAACGAAAATTAGAGAGAGATGAGGAAAGTAACAAATTTAAAGGGCTCATTGTTAAAAATCGGAAAGTTTCCTCACATCTTAGAGAGAGATAGGGGAAGTGAATAAATTTAAAGGTGTACACAATGCTCCAAGGTCATGGAACTGAATAGGGTAACATGAAAGGTACCGACACGGAGTGTTACTTCTGTGTGTAACTATTCTATGCCATGGGTCTCGAACTTATGTTTTTTATAATTTTTACGATGATGTGTACGGATGTATCTAATTCATGAATTGGATGTAACGGAGAAAATAAATAATGTGTGATGGAGTGAATGTGTGAGAGATGAAAGTAAATGTCCCGGTGGGGGCTAAATATACGTCTCACGTAACCGCGGCCCAAACACCGGCAGGTGTTACGCACGCGGTGTGCTCTCGCATCTGCAACAACCAAAATACATACATCATAACATCCCACCATCACATCTAGTATACGTATCACTCCGGGCTTATTACTTTATTATCTATTGCTGGATTTGTCACTGTTTTATACAAATGTTGGTGAGGATTACATGTAGTAGATATGCCAATGAAATTAAATAGCCTGGGTGGACCAAAATCAGCAATTATCAGACCGAGACCCCAAAAAGAATAATCGTAGGTGATAGTATACTAATGAAAAATATATATGAAGTGTACTATTTTACCGAAATTGACGCTAATTCTTAAGATTTGATTATACTAATTTCTTGTTGATTCTAGAGGATTATGTCACAGAATAGGTTTATATAGAAGCGACTGTAAGACAGAGAAACGAAAATTAGAGAGAGATGGGGAAAGGCAACAAATTCAAAGGGCTCATTGTTTAAAATCGGAAAGTTTCGTCACATCTTAGGGAGAGATAATGGAAGTGAACAAATTTAAAGGTCTACACAATGCTCCAAAGTCATAGAACTGAATAGGGTAACATGAAAATGATCGACACGGAGTGTCCCTCTTGTATGTAACTATTCTGTGATTATGTCTCGAAAGACTAACTACCTGGGAAGAGAAAACTTTAAAATCCTAACTAAGAAAGCTTGAATTAAGATTGATCAAAGAACAGAACAGACCAAAAAGAAAAAGAAAAATAAAATATACTAGGAATAAGTTAGATTGAAAGAAACAAGTATACTATAGGTCAGCGACTTAGATAGTGTATATCGCCAAAAGAAGAAGGTAATTACATATAAATACATAATCAAGTCCTTTTCTTCATCTCTTTTTGCTATAAGATGATATTCCATGCTTTTCTATCATTTGTTTCATGATATTGCACCAAGTTTGTTTTGATCTTCCTCTTTTATTTCTATATCACTGAAAGACAATAAAATTATGGTATTTATTTTACAAAAATAATTCTGGTTCCCATTTAAAAAAAAATATATAGTTCTTCGTGTAAATTAGACTTTGTGGTATATTTAGGTCCGGTCTTTCCAAGTATGAATAAAGTGACGGATAACTAACTTGAAAATATTTTTTTTAGAAGCTCTTAGTCGGCAAATAATGTTTAAGTGTCTTTCAAAGTCACTTTATTCACTGGATTATTATTCTGTAAATTAACATAACAAAAATAACTATTTCGGTGTTTGCTGCCATGAAATAATGATTACTGACTTCATAGAAGTTTAGACTAGGTAAATATGATGCACAATTTTTACACGTTAGATTATTATCAACCATGGTTAATAATAATTTATTATTGACCTAGCTTGCCATAGTTACCAAATTAAATGTTAATAATAATTAGTACCTACTGTGCCTAAGCTAGTAGTGAAATCTATTATTACTTGAGATAGAGTCCTAGAACATCGTTTCCTTAGCCAATGTTCTTGTACTCTGTATGTTGTGTGTGCCCCCATTCCGCCGCCACTGGTCGGTCAGCGACCCCGCGTGTGCGCCAGCTGATTTTGACGCTGGACGCCGAGAGCCGAGCTATTCGCGAAGCGAGCTGCTCTCTCACCGCGCCTCTCTCTCTAGCAGCGTTAGATGCCTCACTATCCGCAGGACGCAGGGCTCCACAGCCAACTTCCAAATTGCTCGCCCATGTGGAAGAGAACGGAAAAATGCCTAAATCATTAACCCGCACTCCATATAGCGATCGCTTCTACTGTGTTTCAATGTTTAGTAGATTTACTTTATTCTGTCTCAATGTACAGGAGAATAAATCTGCACAATACAAGATTACAATATTTCTAGAACTCTTCTACTATGTTTCAAATTTAAACAGGTTGACTTTACTCGGTCTCAACTTTTAATGGACAGAATTCGCACAACATTATTTTCTTAAATATATCAAACATTCATTTAAATTTGACAAACTAAGTTCACATTCCATCAAGTCATAGTATTTTTAAGTTGTATAAAGATATTTTTTTGTAATGAATTATGTAGGGTTTACAATCTTTTATGGAGGGTTGGGTAGCTTAGATATCATATTATTTCAATTTGTGCAAAATTATAATTAATACAAGAAAATTTCCAATAACCGTTTGTGTTTCTTCATTCCTATAATATTTCAGTCTCTTTGCAAGTAAATAGGAATATTTACTGTGTCCTTTATAAGATCAGCCATAAGAATTCTAATAACAATGCATTTGAAAAGTACATACTTCAATTTGTATTTTGAAGAAGACATTAAAATTTTGGTTTTCATATTTCAACGGAAATATTCATTTTGACTATCCATGAATTCATTTTGACTAGTTTCTACATGACGTCTGTACATACGTATCTCGCATAACTCAAAAATGATTAACCGTAGAATGTTGAAATTTTGTATATGGGACTGCTAGTTGTACACCTCCATTTTTATTATAATCGGTAGGGCCAAAAGGGCACTTTGCTCATAGTGTTCTTCAATTTTTCGTATAATTCAAAATACGATTAGCCGTAGAATGTTGAAATTTTGATTATGGAATTTGTATAACATCTAGTTGTGCACCTCTATTTTTTGTTCCAATCGGTCTTTACTTTTAGCAGAAATAAAAATCAAAATAATAATTTAGTTGACTTTAAATTTTTGTAGTAAACATTTGATTTCTTGGTAATAAATTAAGTATATAATTGACAACAACGACTGAATATATTTCGTGAGAAATATGAAGGAAATAAATGAAAACAATATCTCTTTCTTTGTAATTTTTTAAGCGATTAAAATAATTTTGTTTATGGCAATAAGGAATAATGATAAATATTTTAATAAAATTTTTCAAAAGATGATCCATTTCGAAGGAAAGTTGAAGTATGATTAGCCGTATAATGATCTTATTTCCAAGTGAAATAAATTTAAATGAAGTGCAGCAAAAATGTGTACAATATCAGATATTTTGTCCTCAAGTTGGTATAGTTTAGGTGGTATGCCCACTAAGCTACCCAACCCTCCACAAATGGTTGTAAACGACAGATAAGTCAATTTCAAATATCTCTTCATACAAATATAATAAAGTATAAAGCTGACACACCCGTGTAATAAGCTACAATTGATATATTTAATAGCATTCTTTTTTCGTTATTTTCCTCTTTGATATTTTTGTTGCCAATTATAACCGTGTTCCCTATAAAAGTATGTGTATATTAGAAGGACGGCGTCAACGAACCCAATATGCGTGGGCGCGTAGGCATCGCGACGTCCCGAAGACGCTGACGCCGTGTCATTGACTTGAAGGCCGAGCAGCGTCACTCATCCCGGAAGAACGCCAACTTTAAGGAAGCTGCGGAAACAATATGCAAAACGCTCAAATCTAATAAAAACACATATGAATATTATTTAACGTGAAACATGGGGATTTATTATATCCATGGTTACGACTTCATATTTGATTGACAGCTTGTCTCATTTTAAATGAAACATAGGGAATTAATTTGACGGAACTATTAAATTTTAATATTATAAGAAATTACAAAATAAAAACTAATAAACCAACCTAGTTTTTTTGTTGGTTTTTTCAAAAATCCATCCATTATCTTGCAAGCAATAAATCAATCTGCTATAAAACTTTTTAATTGTAATATATTGAAAATGATTTGAATTTTAACTTTTAATGGGACCTATTCTGTAATTCAATGGTTAATTTTTAACCAGTTGCTAATATTTTTGATAAATAAAAACAAATATTACAAGTGATGTTTTGATATTTTCTCCAGTGCTATCTAGTTTCATTGGAGGATAAAATTAACAACTGGTTAAAAATTAACCACTGAGTTACAGAATAGGGGGGAATTGATCTTATTTTTGAAGATTTTGCCCGGTATGAACTTCTGATTGTAAAGATCTCCAATAAAAATAATGTAGATGTGTAAGATCGATTGATCTAGGAGACCTTTTTACTATATTTCCTCTAAAGTTATTAATGATTCTTAAAATTGTTGTTGTACTTGGGATAAGCCTGTCACAAAATTTTATAACCCAAAAATTAAATGTCAAATTCGCTCCCTATGATTCATTGTAAATGAGACAAGCAAGTATACATTGCTGTCAATCAAATATCAAATCGTAACCATGGATATAATAAATCACATGTTTCGTGTTAAAAAATATTCCGGTATAAGGTAGTCAATGTTTTTTTGTGTACATTAATTTAAAAGGACAGGTGTTTAAATTTAATATTTATATTGTTGGATGATTCCCGCAAAAAATATATAATAAAGAAAAAACTTTATACGGTAGAATGAAATACTGGCCATACATAATACATAGAGGTGAGTGTCCGAAAATCTAAAGTGACACACAAACTTTTAATGCACGATAAAATATTCTCATCTAAATAACAAATCATATACCATAAATATCACACGATCATTGCACTATTAAATCAAATGTTTTCATATAAAATTGTTACTTTTTGATTTACTGCAATTATATTATACATATTTTTATCTGGATTTGTGCTAAAATTATATACAGGGTGTTAATACTAAGTTGTAACACTCGAAAACGGCAGTTAAAACTCATTGAAACAATTTTTCATTCAATTTTTCGTTCAAATTTGAGATTAGAGATTAGTACTCCCTTATTTTAAGGAATATATAAAAATACAAAAACTTTCAGCAAAAAACTTTGTTTTTCTGAAAACAATGCAAAGGTGACAAGGTATAAACAAAAATGTAAATTTCACACCGAAAGGTAGAAAGGTTTAAGTAAAGTAAATTTTTAAGTTTAAAATTCTGTCATTCACATTATCAACTTCAAATTTAGTATTGACAGCAACGTCGTCTGAGAATACCATGTAGTCGGGGTACACAACAGTCCATCATAATATTTCTTCCACAGGCTTGGACCTAGTATGGAGCCCTGTGGAACATATGTTCTTTGGTTGTACTTTACACTTCTGTCCTCAAAGTTTCCATTATCTTTCGGGCACCTTACAGGCATGTAAACATCTTAGAAAAAACACTTTAGGAAACCTTCCTTGAGAATAAACACATCCTATAACATATTTTATAATTTACCTGTGAAATGAAAGCAGTGAATCCTTCACTTGTGATGTTTTACATATTAAACATTTTCTAACCAGTCTCTAATTATTATATTGCATCAATTCAGTCAAAATATGATATAATGTTTTTATACATGTTTATGTTTTTCCTAAAAAATTCGTAAGTGACAATATAAAGAAAAATGTAAATTTCCGTTTTTTTGCTTATAATTTTTTTATTGCGCATTATTGAGGTATTTTTAACGACAAATTCACTGCAGTACTCAAAATTTTTATTTATCATAGTGTTTTTGAGTAAAATTGATATCAAGTGCAAGTAAAAATATTTTTTGTATTGAAATAAAAAAGTTATAAGCAAAATAGAAAATTGAAAAATTTACATTTTTTTATCTAGTCACCTATGCATTTTTTAGGAAAAACAAAAACATATATAAAATTACCCCCATATGAGGCAACTTTTGTCTAATTTAACCGTCTTCGTATCTCTTATAGTTGTCGTGATCCCCATGCTTAAATAGTTTTATTGGTCATCCTATATATTCTAAATTTGAGTATGAATTATTTTTTGGCTAACGGTTTGGATGTAATGAAGTTATGCTGTATGTATAACAGTAGTTAATAAGACGGATAATCCCAGAATAGCAGTGAATGACAAATCTGACCATTGATGCGCTACGTCACGAAGTACATACTTCTACCCTCAAGTTCAATGACACCGATCGATCCGGAAAGCAACCGGAGCGGCCGCTGCCCCGGACTTTCTGGAACCCGGACTGGGCCACTGACTGCCAAACCCAAATACATACACGCACTAATCATAATTCACTAAATATTCAAATATCTTATGTCTTAAAACAAAAATTTTGTTTTTTAATACATCATCATCCTATGTGGCACAACATTTCTAGATAGACCTAAAGTAATTAGTTTGTCACACGTTTTACTTGAATTTTAGTGGTCAGCCTACAAAAGGGACCTACTGCTTTTAGAAGATTCTTGTTCGGAATCCACAAAAGCTGCAGTTTCTTTACAGTGTCTGTTGGTACACAACTATAATGCGCAAGTAAAAAATTGTTTAGAACCAGATGTAATATTAATGTTGATTTCACCTGTTCTATGTGTCACAATGAAATACTAGGGATGTTTTTATTATTATAAAAATATTTACTGCCTTTTTAAACAATGAGGTCTTGCTAAAAAAATGAAGTGAACCTTTTTTTGTTTAAATGGAATCTACAATTCCTAATTTGTTACTCTGTACGATGTAATTCTTTTTTATTTACATTTTGTTATATAATATCGGTGTGACGTATCATACAAAAAAAGTCGCAAAAATTGTGATGACCTTAGGGTCTGGTGTGAAGTTATCCACGTGTGGATACCAGATCCCAAATATTGTGGTTTGGCGCATTTGAAAATTGGTAAAGTGGACAGTCTGAGCAATGTAAGGCTTTTGTGTGCCACTGTATTTGCACAACATTATTCAATTTGTCAGTTTGGAAGCTAAAAGATTATATTTGATTTTTGAAACGAAGTGAAGTTGGATAAGAACTTGATATGTCACTGGATAAGGGGGGAACTGGGGTAATTCAGCCGCTTTTTGAAGGATATAATTTTTAATAACAGTTTTTTCATTATTAAAAGTCAATTTGGGGAAAAATAAAAAATACGGGTCTAATATTTTTCATTATTCTATTGATTAAAGCTAAAAATGAAAAAGAAGAAGAAGAAGAGAACTTTATCACCATACAGGATGTTTCTTTTATCCTTTTATAATTAATATATTCTCTATCACGAAATCATTATTCTGATTCATTGTTTAACAATAAAACAATTAATTAGGAACTCCCACACTAAAGTGTAGCATCTTGTCTTGTTAGAATCTGAGTCCTGCGTTTGAATTCTAGGCCAACCACAGTCTATTCACCCTTGATATTCTGAGTGAGTCAGCTCGCTGTATTCTCGGCCTGAGTTCGATGCCCGATGCCCGCTTGCCTTATTACAATATCAATACAGAATACACGATTTATGGATGTTACTTCATTCAAAACTAAACCGAAATGGTTCAGATATTTCAAACTTTTATTAGAGAAACACAAGAATTGATTTTATATTTTTAGAATTAAAATAATAAATTTTTGGAATATACGGAATTGAGTATGTTACAAAATTTTGTAAATATTTAGTCAATATACCTAACGTTATTGATATCTAAAATGTATAGATTTGTTAAATGATCTTAGTAAACGTTTGTTTCGTTTAAGTCGTAGAAAAAGTATAGTGTGCTACTCGTGCAAAATCACCTATTTTCCACCTTGTGTGATTCCACACCTTGTGGCAAATAGGCAACTTTCTGCACTTATTGCACAATATATTATTTTTCTACGACTATTATGATATTTGCTTGTTGTATGTTTGTTATTGCTACTGATACGTAGTATATTGTAAATACATTTTCATTTCCCACAGGTACAAATTCATATTTCTCAGTTTTGTCAAAAATTGTATAGTTTAATTTTTGTTTTGTAGCTATTTGCTAGAAGGTAGTGAAGTGAAGACATCTTTATTATTAAAATATAAATGAATTAGGAAATAATATCGTGATCGTAGAAAAAGTATTGTAACGTTTATTTATATGGATGAAGTGTAAAATGTTATAAAACACGAATATTTATATAACAAATTTATTATATAACGACAAAAATAACACAAAATAAACTTAACTATTAGTAATTCCGAGAGTAATTCTCATTTAATACACTTATTATAAGTATAATGTACAACTCGCTTGGAATGTCCATTTCATATTCGTAAGAAATGAGTACCATTCCATGCTTCTTGTAAAATATATGCTATTGTTATTGTTTTGACACAATATTAGTATCTGAACGGATAGTAAATAACAAATAAACTATTACAGAAAACAGCTCGTCAGTCAAATTCCTCCTATCGCTATAATTAGTAAAAACTGAAAATATATTGTTTTCTAAAATCCAAAAATATCCATTCAAAATTTATTTTGAATGAAGTACAAATAATGAAGCTATTTAATTTTGTTGTAAATATAGTATATTTTTTATTGTATATTAAAACGCACAAACGTCTAAATTCAAGTACGTACGTTATTTTTGTCAGTATAAATCTCTTTCATTTATATACATATGTTTGAATATTTTTGAATATAGTTGCCTATATTTAGCAAAAACAGGTCACCCTCACCCTCGTGTCTCCAAAATAATCCCGAAAACACGGAAGCAATTTTTGGAAATTACATAATTTAAAAATACCCGCCACACACAAAGACAGCTGCATCGCGAAACAAGTGACAATATTTACGAGCTGGAGGGGAGTTCGCGAGTAGCAGTCCGTCAGTTTAATCGCCGGCTATTCTTAGCGCGGCTTTTTTAAGTATATAGGTCAGTAAGAGGAGTCTAGACGCAGCCGCTGACGAACTACTACCGAAATAGACGCAGGCGCATGCGCGGCAAGCCACTATTGTTTGTTTTGCCGCGGGGTTGTTTATTTATAAACAGGAAAAACTGCCCTGAGATTATGGCTACTAAATAAACATATATAACTCATCCGCGACAACATTCATAAGTGTCGTCAATACCATCAAACATTTTTACTTAATAGGATATGTGACCATAATAGAATTATAGAATATAAGCCATAAAATATAAAAATTAACTACTATAACTTCTCATTTAATAATAAAAACAAAACATTACTTTGCAATTATGTAGTTATTAACAATTTAATATTTTGGAGAAGAAATATGTGACATTAGCATGATAGGATCGTGGAAAAGGAAGATAGACATAGACTGTTTCTTACGCTCCAAGTCTATCTGTCTTATTTCACGATTCTACCACGATCACGTGACAGCATCTCTTTCCTTAATTTTTAATAATTATTTTCTCATAAACTACGGATAATAAGTCGTTTTAAATAAATAGTAAATAGTATTATATTTTTCTATCTAATACTTTTTATGTAAAAATCAAAATTTGGTCACATACCCAATTATGAATTATGAAACGATTGTTTTATAATTCTTAATTAAGCAAATTTATTACTGGAGAGAAAAAATATGCAGGATTAGTGACCACTCATAAAATTTTTACTCATAATCTGTCATCCAATTAAAGCACAGGATTTTGTTAAATTCAACCAATTACATTTGAATTATACTGTTAATTTTCACTAGTGCAAATTGTCGCTTTAATTTCACAACTAAATAGGAATTGATTAGATACAACGTCTGTCAATATTAGTGTCCGACCGAAATTTCGGTTTCGATTTTGGTCAATTTCGGCCATAAATGCTGACCGAAATTAATGTTCGTATCGTGTCGGGCGTTATCGGGTTTTGTATGGAACGTTTTCCTTTTTGTTTCTCAATTAATATTTTTTTTGTACGTTATTTCAATTTTCTTCCTTATGACAAACACTTCTTCAAAAGACTACTTATTTGATTGTAATTATTTGTGAGGTGGTGATAAATAACTAAAGTCTTTACTTCTTTGGTATTACGAACTCATTTTAATAGAGCGCTTTTGTTAAAAGTGATGTCTAGTGTTATACGATTGTAATGTAAAAACATGCTTTCTAAAGGCACTTTTATTATAAAAGTACGTTCATAATATGGGTTATAAAATCTTTTTTCTAATAAATTGAAGTCTTTTATTTAATTTAATATTGATATTGTCCCACAGATGACGTAGTTAGTTAATAACATTAAACAACGTATTGTTTATTTTACAACTTGTGAGTTAATTATATTGAAGCATTAGTGATATAAATTGAAGAATATGAAATAAAGATTTCTCCTGTTTTATGGGCAATTGTATGGCGAACGACATACACAATGTTGGTGAGTGTTTGGTTAGGTACAGTGCAGTAGCGCATCAAATGCGCTGTTGATGTATTTCCTTAAAGAAATGCAGTGGAAAGTGAAAGTAAAAATCCCAGCCGGGCAACAATTAAACAGAAATCGCCTTTTCTACCGAGCGGAAATGCTTGTTATTCAATAATAATAAACATGCAGTCGTTATTACGACTTAACAACGCCGTAAGATAATGTACTCATTACAGATTCTTCACCTTACACTATACCAAGCTCTAATGCACAACTACGCTCAAATCACAAGAAAACTATTCACATATTATTGATACTTTAATCTTAAGGTGTAGTCAGATTTGAACCACATTATACAGTGTGTGGAACAAAACGCGGAATATAGGATTTTAATATGGGATTTTAAAAAATTGCTGATACTCTCTCAACTGACAGATTTAGAACAAAACTGTAAGAGTAAAAAGTTGTTCAAAATATTTTCTACATCAGACAAGATCATAATTAATGCAATAGCAGATAGCTGTGGAAATAAAAGAAATATCTATGTAAAACGAATTCATTGTTAGATTTAGAGTATATAAATGACTTAGGCTAAATGGGGGTGAGATGGATCATATTTTGGAAAAATGCTTATTACTATATAATATTAAATAATATTTAAAAAAACAAAATTTAATTATAACAACATCCTCTAGACTTATTTGAAAGAATAAGAAAAAAAATTAAACTGTGTTCTGAAAACTAGAAAAAATATTTTATTCGGGTTCACAAAAGTCTAACTCTCCTCCACTATATAGGTGAGACGGACCAAAGCCATAAGGAGATGAACTGTGATAAACACTTCCTGCAAACAGGGACCACAAATTATGAATTTTATCCTTCTCATCCTTTTTTTAAATAATTTTCCTTGCATCTCGGACATACGTTTTCATAATTTGCAACTTCTATATTATCAACACCCTCTGATTAATTATTTAAAAACAGTTCTTCAGAACTCGTGGAATAGTAACTAGATCGTCTACCTTTCTATTTGCAAATGATTGTTTTCTGTTTACTGGTTGGATTGATCCTGTTAACAATAAAAATCCTCTGGTCCATCTCTCCTTAGCATAGGTGGGCCATCTGTCCTCAGAACAGAGGTAGAACCACATTTGTAGGTTACATTAAGTTTTATTAAAGAGGTACATAAATAATTAGTTTAAATCTACCGAAGTTGTAATTAACTAATTTTGTATATAAGGACAATATTTTTTTGACATTTTTTAAGTAAATCTTGAGTTATTCCATGTTGCTTTTCAAGCGGCTACTTACCCCGTTTCTAATCAACAAAATTAATATTCCTAATGGAGAGATATCACTCTAATGTACTTTCACGATCAAAATCTTTCCTACCTGATAGTCATAAACCCTATTGCACGAATTTGGAATCCTAACCATTTTCTAAACAACAAAATTAATTTATAGGTTTAGGGAAGAATTGCTGGATTTCAGTCAATAAAACGATTACTTCACAACGACATTTCGATCCTACCCGGGATCATCGTCGATGTGTAGTAATCGTTTTATTGACAGAATAATCAACGTCCAGTCAAGAAATCTTCCATTCCAACAAAATTAATACTCCTAATATCACTGTAATGTACTTTTAGACCAAAAGTCCATCTTTCCCACCGCCATCTCTTCTTCACTTACCTTATATATTTAAATTCGGTGGTGGTCACAAAACCCGGGTTGTAAAATGGCAACTAGACATGGATCTAGTAGTAGATGTGTGGTTGTGTGGTTGTGCACCTTGTGTAACGGTTTGGAGTTGGGGGCGTAGTCGGTCCTGCGGGTCGACGACCCGCCGCGCCCGACCTAGGGCAACTCTCTACCTTACATAGCCTTAGCCATTGTCCAAACCGCACACAATACACCTAAATCCTCCACAACACACTTCTACCATTACATTAATTTGGACCACATACAGATTTTTCAATAGTTTATTAAAGTTCGTGTTAACTACCAAACTATCAAAAGTTTGATAAATCCTACAGAATATTTTATATTTGAACACATTCTTATAATTGGTTGTTGGTAACGGTAACAAAATATTGAAAAACCAAAAGTTCTAATTTCTAAAGTATTAATTTAATGGTTAAAATATCATTTTAGGGACTTAAATTTTTATGACCAAATTTAATATTTCATTAAGGCCCGATCTTTCCCAGTACGAATAAAGTTTGAAATAAAACATATGTATCAAATAAACATCAATTCCGTTTTTCCAACTCTGTATAATATATATTTGTAGAATATGTAGTTTTATCTGATAGATAAGTTATTGGAAACTTGAACTTCGAAATAAACTGGTTCGACTATATATAACATTTCAAAAGAGATATTTTCATTGATTTTACAAAACTCGAGGACCAAGAGATTGAAGAAATAGATGATTTTGTAAATAAAGAACGTCGGCCATATGGAGTGAGAGAAAGAGTGAACATCTTTGAAAAACGGAATGACAAATATAACTTCAATAGATAAAGTATACCACTAATAAAATGAAGTGCTTCAAACATATCAGTTCTCCTTAACACATTTATCAATTTTTTTTCTTTCTTTTGTTAGAGGAATAATTATTCCTCTATAATCTTTTGCAGAGAGAAATGTATAGAAAGGCAAATAATCACCAGTACCACTTTATTTGGAACATTCAAACTACACACAATGGAAGATTGAGGCATCTTTTACTATAAACCTGTATATCAAATTTTGACATTTTGAAATGCCTGTTTCATTCCAAATATATTTTTTTTATCATTCTCTAACGTATACAAATTGTACATCGTATACATCTATGAAGTCAGTAAACATTATTTCATTATAGTCAACATCGAAATAATTATTTTTGTTCTGTAATTTATTTACAAGTTAGTTATCCGTTACTTTATTTATACTAGGAAAGACTGGGCCTAAAACAATAATTACTTATATTATATAATATATTTTTATTATTAATACATTTTAATTTCCCGCTAAATAAAAATCTGTCAGTTTTTTAAAATCTCGTCAACTTGTCGCAACAAAAAATACATCAGCCGGACAAGTTCCTACCTTGATTCTTACATCTCAGAGTTTATTTGTAGTGTTGTATTAAAGTATATATGTATGTATTTATGTGTGCATACAAAGACTGAAACAAATTTTGGTGATATTAGTTAATGTGAACAATTCGAACATAATTTGTTTTAGTGCATATTTGTGGTGATTTTTAAAAAGTAAACTGGAATGTGATATTACAAATATTATAACTAGTACATTAGTATTAAATAAAACATTGTGGATATATGGACACTGTAAAAATACATTGTGTCATCATGTGAGATAGCTGATAGGCTGATTAGGTCCTAACAATATTGAAAACAGGTTGGATTATAATCATTTTATTTTACAATTGAATAGTACTAAATATACTACAGATGCAAGATACAATTAAATTTTTGTGAACGTTAATAAATTAACAAATATGTATATAACCTAGAAACAATTTACACGTTTATTTTGCAAATGTTCTTATTTGTATTTCAAAAATTTAAATACAGTAGAACTTAGTTATAGCGACATTGTAATTAACGACAACATTCTGATAATTAAAATTTAATTTACAATATCTAACTCTAGATTCAATCAAAATATGAATATTCTGATAAACATATTAACTTGAACAATGTATAGTTTTCAGGAAAGTAAAAACATAAATTTATTTTTAAACATTCAAATAAAGAAAACAATCCTTGTACAAATATTAGTGTTGACACAGAATGCCTAAAAAATGAAGAGACATAATCTGTGAGTGTCTCGAGTTTCGGAAGGTCTTTACTCCTATGAGATAAATTCATTCTCGGTTAAATATTTCCCAGATAAGTTTCAATGACCTCCAAATAAAATTATTATTAAATTGAAATGATAACAGTAATGTTGACTTTACGAAAACACAAATTCATGAGTAAAAATTAACTTCAAATTGTCATTGTAATAGAACGCAGAAATTTGTACAGCAACGAAATGCTAATTATATATAATGGTTTAAATTCTGGTACGGTGCAGGACAAAAAATATACCTGTCTAAAAAAATTTTACCGCAAGTAGCAAGGCCCATAAAACTTTGTATGGGGCAATTGGTTTATTTTATGATTGTCAAATATCTCTCTCAAAATAGTTATTCGTATCACTAGGGCAAAAACTGAACTTTTACGAGAGCGAGCTGACTTTGACAGGCCGAGCTGAAAGCGACTCCTGCAAATAATGCGAAATCTCGCGAAAGAGTTTCTAGGCATGTGATACAAAAGATTTTTTGCGCCGATGACACTTTTAATTTATTAAGGAATATTATTACTACTTAAAATTTTATACTGTAGGTTTTTATGTCAGGAACATAATAAATCAAAAATAGCAGTTTTAATAAACTTTTTATACTTCCAATAAAATAAAATTTAAAATTTTGATAGAATGTAATGTTAAAATATGTAAGTTGGCATTCCTACAGAGAATTTCTAGATGATTTTGAGTTCTATAATACTATTCATAACGGGTTCTAACAATGTTATGCCACAGCTGATGATAAAGCATGTACTTGTGAAGAATTTTAGTCTGTGGGAGACCTACATTTTTTGTATCGTTATTTTTATTTTTAAAAGATTGTTTGTATGTTTGGGAATGAGACCCCCTGTAAGACATTTATATCTTAGTTAGAATGTTTAGTGTAGACGGTATTGTATTAGTAGGAAGGTATGAAAATAGCTTGGCTTGGCCGATGGGTTGTGTTTGTGTTTCGCACTTCGCACCTACTACTAGTTCACAAGTTGTTGACCTGCACTGCGGGGGCGGCCAAACTTCTAACACATTCATAACAATAAGAACATATAACCACATTCTTCAGTGAAATATAGAATATTATTACACATTGCTGGCTGTACCAGTTTTATCACAAATATTGCTGGTGTGGAGAGTGCACCACAGGAACAATAGAGTTTTCTAATCGATATAAGACTCTCCACATCAGCTGCGAGTGTCCAAAAGGTTTGTTAACGCAGACAAATTGACATATTTAACAATGAGAAACTAACTACAAGATACTACAGCCTTCAGTGAAATATAGTATATTATTATACATTGCTGGGTGTACCAGTTTTATCGCAGATATTGCTGATGTGGAAAGTGCACCACAGGAACAATTGGGTTTTCTAATCATTATAAGTCTCTCCACATCAGCTGCGAGTGTCCAAAAAGTCTGTTAACGCAGACAAATTGACATATTTAACAATGGGAAACAAACTACAATGTACCACAGTCTGCAGTGAAATATAGTATATTATTATATATTGCTGGGTGTACCAGTGTACACCACAGGAACAATTGGGTTTTCTGATAGTTATAAGTCTCTCCACATCAGCTGCGAGTGTCCAAAAGGTTTGTTAACACAGACAAATTGGACATTCTTCAGTCAAATTTATTTTATTCATAAATTAATATTTTGAAATACAAATTTCTTACTTGTTTATTTTACAAAATAAATAAAATCTGACAGTCACAGACAAATTGCCTCAAACAATCATTTTTCAACTCTCAACTATATTGTTTCTAAAATATCTTTTGTTATTTTCTCGTGCCAAATTTTACGTCGAATGGTCTTTGACTTCTAGTTAGAAGTAAATAAGTACGTTTGTAAAAAATACATTTTTAGTTTTATTTATTTCTTATATTTAAATTTTATGCAATCGTATTGTACTTGAAATAAAATTGAAATTTTTGCAAGTATACCTAGACATAATAATAAATATTTTAAATATCTTGTATAAGAATAGTTTAAAAATCATTTTCTTATGTCTATTGTGTTATAAAAAGTTTATTAATAATTTTATCTGTAATGTTTTATAAAGCGTCAATGAACTATTAAACGTTATTTAAATAAATGCATCACTACCGGTGAAGAAAGTGCAATAATTAAGTGGAAACTAATATTAAAATATTTATTACTAATAACATGTTATGTAACACGTCATCAGTACCTTCTACTTTCTTAAGTTTTTATTCTTGTATAAATTGAACGTATATATACTACATGATGTATTTCTTAGGCAATTTCACTCATATCCGATATTCTAATAAATTAAATAGAAGGCCATATTACACTTTTTTGTTGATTAATTGTAATAGTTATTTCTTTTGTGGCGTCTTATATTTATATTATCTTAACAAGAATTTTCTATTTTTTTTTTGCTCAACCCCGATGAAGACTATTGATTAATCGAAACGTTATATATGTATATAGTGACTTGACACCCCCATAGGGTTTCGCCGTTTCTTCCGAAGCTTTCTAGGTCCTATTTTTATTGGAGTGGATCAATCTCCTTTACTATTCCTTAGAATTCCTTATGATCTATCACAACACCTTGTCTCTTGTTTTGCTCTTCCAATTGTTAATTCTGGCTGCTTTTAGGTCTTCTTTTACTTTTCTTAACCATGTTGACCTGGGTCTTCTTTTTCTGCCAGGGCTCCACCATTGATCTTATATTCCTTTCTTGTGCTCTCTATATATGACCAAGCCATCTTATTCTTCGAACTGTTGATTTCTTGAAATACATTTTTAATTCACAAGACTATTGTCCGATTTCTGATCTTCCCTAACATCAATACGCAGTACTATATATTAATCTTCAAATAAATCTGTTATGACACGTATTTTTTATTTTTTAAAATACTTAATAATACACGAGAAATAAATGAATAAAGATTTATGGTGACGTCATTACCTACTCGAACTAGAGTTTAGTGAAGTTAGGTCGGTTCGGGTTTCTACGTCAGAGGAAGTCTCAAAGGCACATCCCCTTTTTAATTTTCGGATTTCTCTTATAAATATTGAACTACTATATATGTATAGCTAAACATTTCATATGAAATATAATTTTAAAATTGAAACCAGGGATGAATTCTGTGGTTAGACAATGCGGATTGTTGTACATTCTGGCTGGATGCAGAGCGGCGTCTTTGTTTACGTACGCGGCACTTTCTTCTGAGCGCGAGCGAAAGCCAATGACCTTACACGTACCGCGAACCTAGGCTACCACTGCAAATGCACGCCACATACACTCACTACCTACACTATACCCATCAAATCATCTATTCAAAAACTAGCTATTTCTTAAAAATGGATACACCAATTTCCTATGGTATATCGTACGTATCTGCTTTTAAAGAGCTGTCAGATAAGCATTTAGCTTTAGGATTTACAATTATATTGTAAGTAAAGATATAGCGTCATAGCATATCGTTCATATTACAAGATTTTCATTCTATTTTCCGCTGTTGATCCTCACGTCATCAATTGCAATAATGTGATTCAAATCGTTGTGGAAGAAGGGGGATTAATAACATCATCTTATCGGGTGAATTTTTTGATTTCCGACGTAAATAAATGTCAAAACTGACAGTATTATATAAAAATATAGAAAGAGTAGAATAAACTAATGAAACTACCAACGCTAACTAAAGCACAAATTGTCCACGCCAAAATCACCTTCATCAATGACAGGAATGACATGAATGACAAATTCAAGTTTTTTAAATATTCAAAAATATCCATTACCGCGGTTACACCATTATTTCTAATTCATTTTGTCGTTGGTTAGACGCAAATAGCATGTATACCCCTCTAAGACCGTTATAGATTAGCCTATAAATTGTACAAGATCTTACACCATTTTTTGATATAATTTAAATTGGCTAGTATCAAACAAGAAATTGGTTAAAATGTTGTATATAATCGTAAATCTGTTGAGAAAACAGAACACGTTCTATTTTTCATACAATCTGAGAGGCAATTTGACTGTGAGCATGCGCATATATAAATATATTTTTTTGTTGTGATCCAGAGAATTTATTTTTCCAACCTTCATTTGAATTTAGTGAAATTTTGTTGGTCGATTTTGTGGTAGCTACAGTTATTTCGCTATTTGTTTCTTTACAGGCATTTAAAAAGTAACTAGCATTACATGCGTCTAACCTATCTGATTACATATTCATGCGTATCTCGTTTTTAAAATTAGTTTTATATTAGAATATATCAAAAATATATATTGCGAAACTTATAACTCGATAGAAGAAGAAACGTTTGATTGTTTGGTTGTGGATTGTTATAGTGTGGTGGTTGGCTCGGTTGGCGCTGTACGTAGGTAAAGGCTCTGGTGGATGTGGAGGTCAAGGAACTTCCTGGGTGGTCGCGGGGGACGGCGGTGCGTGAAATGGGTCAACTCCGTACGCACCGCCGAGCGGACAACACCACATCTAATAATCAATCTCTAATCACACATACCCTACAATACACCTCTACTCACTTTTACATTAATCACTTCACTCACATGTGCTAAAGTTCTGGTCACTTTTACATCTTCTAAATATTAGAATAATTTGAACATGGTAGTATACCACAGAATGGGTTTATACAGAAGCGACAGTAAGATATAGAAACGAAAATTAGAGAGAGATGGGGAAGGTGCACAAATTTAAAGGGCTCATTGTTTAAAATCGGAAAGTTTCCTCACATCTTAGGGAGAGATAAGGGAAGTCAACAAATTTAAAGGTCTACACAATGCTCTAAGGTCAAAGAACTGAATAGGGTAATATGAAGGTACCGACACGGAGTGTCGCTTCTGTATGTAACTATTCTGTGACTATACAGTAAGCAAAGTAAGCGTGACAGAAGAGCGCCAAAATTTTAGGAGCGCCGTACCTTAAAAATAAATAAATGAAAATAAAAAATCGAAAAAAAAGGTATTTGTAATAATTAGAAACTGTAAATTTTACATGTTCTTTTATACTTATCGATTTATTTATTTCTATCTAAATTGTTAGGTCCTTATGTAGGTTGGATTATTTATAAAACCTTTTCAAGAGTTAGGTACATGTGCTATGCCTGTTTATATTATTTCGATGCCACTGATAAGGCTTTACTCTAATGAAACTAAAAAGCGGCGGTCATATATTACTTGGAAACATAGTTTATGTATGTAGTAACGACAGGGGAAGTAATTCCCAAAGCTACTAATGCTGTATTTTTGCGTAAAATCGAAAATATTTAAAAATATCGAAATTTTAGCACGAAAATTTTTAAATTTTACAAAATTTTGTTTATAATATTTTTTAAAGAATTAGTTACGCAGATACCAAATTTACAAACAGAATTTAATTATCTTTTTCCATTCCGGAGATATTTGCTCTCAAAGTTGTACCTCAAAAAAGTGTGTTTTTTGAGAATATTTAAAAAATTAGCAGAGATACAATCTCAACTACTTTACCATTCGATTTTACGGAAAAAGTTACATAAAGAAATTTTTTGCCCTCATATACGTTCTTTGGAACGATTAGGTGAAAATTTTGAAAAACGAAAAACCTAAATTTCAATTTTTCGCCTGGAAACTTTTTGTCTCCAAAATTTATAATTTTGTGGACTTAAGTAGATACCGATGTGCTGATTCCAAATTTTCAAACAGAATTCAATTATCTCTTCCCGTTCTCAAGATATTTGTGTTCAAAGTTATACCTAAAAAATTAGGTTTTTTTAGGTATAACACTTAAGTGGTTAGGTTTACGATTTCGGTAACCTCACCATTCGATTCTACAGGCAAAATTACATAAGTGTACCAATTTTCAGATTTTTATTCCCACGGATACAATTTTTAGAGCGAAAAAATGAAAATTGACGAAAATCGAAAAAAATCGTAAGGGGTGTATCAGGCATTTTTCTCGATTTTGGCCATTTTCAGTTTTTTCTTTCTAAAAATTGTATCCGTTGCAATAAAAATCTGAAAATTGGTATACTTATGTAATTTTGCCCGTAGAATCGATTGGTGAGGTCGCCGAAGTTGTAAACCTAACCCCAAAAGGAATATACCTAAAAAACCTGTTTTTTTAGGTATTGTCAAAACTCAACTTTGAACACAAATATCTCGAGAACGGGAAGAGATAATTTATTTCGGTTTGAAAATTTTGAATCAGCCCATCGATATCTACTTAAGTTCAGAAAATGAAAAGTTTTGGAGACAAAAAGTTTCTCGGAGAAATTTTGAAATTTAGGTTTTTTCAATTATCTCATTTTTCACCAAATCGTTCCAAAGAACGTATATGCAGAGACAACATTTCTTTATGTAACTTTGTGCGTAGAATCGACTGGTATAATCGTTGAGATTGTATCTGTATCCATTTTAGAGATATAGCCAAAAAACACACTTTTTTGAGGTGCAACTTTGAGAGCCAAAATCTCCGAAACCAAGAGAGATAATTAAATTCTGTTTGTAAATTGTAAATCTGCGCATCGACCTCTATCAAAATGGACTATTTTCAAAAATCTAAATTTCGGACTCAAAAATAGGTATTTTTGATTATTTCGGATGTATAAATACAATTTTACGCTAAAAACCTATAAGTTATATTTGAGGGTCGTTCATTGTTTCCTGTATTTTTTATTTTTAATATATAAGTAATTGAACTTAAATTAAAAAACAAAATTTTCAGTAAAAACTCAAATGTTCTACTCAAAAGGGAGTATGTTTGGATTATTTCGGATGTATAAACAGAATTTTTAACTGGAAACCTAAAAAGTGTATTTAAGATTCATTTTTGGTCTCTCCAAATTAAAAAAAATCAATATATTCTCTCTCCTTTTATCTTAGAATGTATAAATAAAATTTTACGCTAAAAACCTAAAAGTTGTATTTTAGAGTCGTTCTTGCGGTCTCCTGTAGGTATTTCATATTTTCAATGTATAAATAAGTATGTGAACTTAAATTAAAAAACATAATTTTCAGTAAAAACAAAAAATTTTTACTCAAAAATGTGTATTTTTCGATTATTTATGTATATACAGAATTTTGAACTGAAAACCTAAAAGTTGTATTTACGACTCACTCTTGGACTATCTAAAATAAAAAAAAATAAGTCTCTCTCCTCGCTTTTTACCTTGGAACGATTTTTCAATTTCAAGTATAAGTTTTACAAACTGTCCTCCCGTGATATGTGTTCCATGCTGTAATGTAACGTGGGGATATTTGTTTCAGCTTCCAGGATCCACCTGTTACTTTCCCGGTAAGTTCCCCAGAGCTCCGCGCGGCGCGCTGTGAGTTCCTGCTCGCTACCGCGCGACCTCGCCGAGCATAAAGCGACCTTCCTCAACCGACTTGGGTGATTGGACCTTGGTGCATATCGATCCATTACTCCGCTCAAGTGGACCAGAGGTCACCAATTCTAACACTTCTAAACATTCTCAACGTCACTAACAAGCAGTCACTGTAGCAAAGTTTCATCATCTTTGGTACTGGAACAGTAACATGATTTTAGTCTTTCTGCAATATTCATAGCTAAATTGACGTTCGATTTTGATTTTGAACCAATTCTAACACTTCTAAACGTCTAACATTCTCAACGGCATTACTGAACAGTGACAGTATCAAAGTTTCATCATCTTTGGTGCTGGAACCATAATATGGTTTTATTCTTTCTGCAATATTAGTTGCTAAATTGACGTTCGGTTTTGATTTTGAATTTTACATTTCACTAGAAATAGTACTATTCATTTCTTAATTCTTCTATTTTTACAGAAAATGGTTTTAGATTTAAAAACTTCAGTTTGAGTACACGAATTAAATACTTTACTATAAATTTTCTTCATATAAAAATAGCCTTTGTGGTACTCTCTCCATGCCAGCTAATGGTCTATATAGGCTGTATTTATTTGGGAAATTTAAATCCAACCCTCAACTGATCCAAAACGTACCCGGGTTGGTACCAAATAAACAATCTAATTTTACAGTTGGTAAAAATTTAAACCAGTTAATTTAAGTTATTTGTTAAAGTTACTTATTTAAGTTTTTCATTAAAAGATATAACTTCTGACAGAAATAGAAAGAGAAAGCATTGTAAACAAAGATAGAAAACAGGTTCAACTCACCAACCCAGCAAAATAGCTGGGTGAGTTGGATCAGTTCAGTATCACATGTGGATTACTTCATACATACCAAGTAAACAGAATTAACCTACTAGGTTACTTAAAAAGTCCCAAATAAATACGACCATAGCTTCTTATTATAATAACAAAAATGGACATTAGTTTACAATACACTACCTTTTAAAATTTTGTTCATATGCAAGATAAAAATTTATCAATAAAAGTAGGTCTCGTGGTATTACTTCCGATTTATAATATAATTCGGAACAATAAGATATTTTGGGAAGTTTGTATAATTACAAGCGATTGAGTATTAATCTCATTAATATTGGTTGATATGCTTCATTTATCAACCATACCGGATTTTATGAATAATCACCAACATTGACTATTATAAATTACATTTAAAACTTGAAATTAGTAATTAATATTCTTGATCATATCTTAAATTATGTTTCGCTACAAAAAGAGATAAAAATAGTGATGTAATTATTAGTGCGAAAGTGACAGACAAATGCAAATGCTGTTGTCAGGGTCAGTTCGATTGCCATTTTTATTATTAAATTTTGGGTGTGCTCTTTACAGTTATATCACGTGAAAAGAATTCATAGAACAAGAACCTTATAGATATACGTAGATATATTAACACTTGTGAATTACTGTTATTAAAATGATTATTTTTATTGCAAAAAAGTAATACGTTGCTAAAAGTAAGGTTGTTACTTGAAATTAAATGTTCTATACGTTTCATGTACATAGATATTATAAAAAATTGCTTAATGTGTGGAGAAGAATTGTCAAGAACAAAATATTTTTCCACAATATTGTAAATGTGGTATTCCCGTCAATGCAAATGAATTTCTGGAACAATATGGAACTGATATTTATTTTTTAGTAAATAAATTATTAATAATATTAACTCGGCTTGACTGAAGAGTCCCAAGATTTTTGTGCGTATGACTAAAAAGTCACCTCACAGATGGTTGCAACTATAACGCGATTGTTAAATTTAGTTGTTCGTTGATTATTTTCTTTTGATGAGTAGAATGTTCTTTTTCTAAAATCCTAGTTAAAAATAACTTAACAAACATTGTTACTAAATTAAATAGGTAATATAAAATTAAAGTATATATGTAGTTTTTTCAAAATTATATTTATTCAAATTGTATTGTCTTTAAAACTTATTAATAAAAAATGTGAGAGAGTTACAGAAAAAATACTATTTCCACAATATATAATGATAAGAAATATTTTCAATCACCTCTAATTATATCTTATTTGAGATCATAATTTGATCCTACATCACATCTAATTATATCATAAAGTATCATACTTTCTTAGAAATATTTGAGTTTCAGAACATAAACACCTGCATTTCATAATTTATTTTTAGGGTATGAAATAGATGATTCTTTTAAGATGTAATTAAATAATAGAGAAGGATAGAATAAAGAAATAAGAGAATTTAATTTTGTCCCATATAATAATTTACGAATAGACGAACATAATATTTCAGAATGAAACCAAAAATGAAACGGGAAGTGCGTTTAAAACAGAAAAACATTTCATTTTGAAATTCATTTGTGATTATGTAACGTTTGGCGCCCCTAGATGCTGCGCCCGATGACAGATCCCCTTTTGCCCCCCTCTAGATACGCTCCTGCCTAAGAGAGTACATCCGCCAGTATATAATATTACTATTTCTTTTATTAATCGACTAGGATCATTAAAATCAATTCACCTGCAAGATAGTTCACTTGGATCACTTGAAACAGTACATGATGTGTGGAGGTGATAAAATGATCCAGTCAAATGGAATGAAAAATTCATATTGAAACATTTAAGTTTGATCCAATGGAAGTGGCAAATGGCATACGGCTCATATCTTCAGAATTGAAGCGTTCGGTTGTTAAACATTATAGCAATTGACTAGGATCATTAAAATCAATTCACCTGCATGGTGGTTCACTTTGATTACTTGAATCAGTACATGTTTTGTGGAGGTGATAAACTGATCCATTCAAATGGAATGAAAAATAGTGATCCATATGAAACATTTAAGTTTGAGCGATCGAAGTGGCAAAAGGAATCCTCCTCATAGGTTCATTATTCAAGCGTTTAGGAAAGAAGTGCGATGTGAATATGATCGGTAATCAGCAGCCCACACTGATTGGAAAGCGCGCATCGGGTCGCCCACTTGAAGTGAAAGAGCAGCTTCGCCAAGAGCAGCGCTCGCCTGGCCTCCGCTGACCCTGGTTTTGGCGGCCAAGCACCGACCTTACCACCACTGACTCACTCAAACCTAATCTTCCAAACACAATCAAACTCTTCAACTAGAATGGCTTACATCTAACAAAACATCTAATGTGGTTATAACATTCACAAATACAAAATTCCAACCTTCTAAGACTAATCGTTTTAGAATTATGCAAAAGTGCCCTTTTGGCATTGCCGATTGCAATAAAAAAAGAGATGTGCACAACTATATGTTATAGTAATACCACATAAAAAAATTCAACATTCTACGGCTGATCGTTGTCAAATTGTGTGGAAAAATAAAAAAAAAACCCTTCGAGTAAACTGTCCTTTTGAAAATACCAATTGGAACTAAAAATGGAGGAGCACAACTAGGTGTTAAAGCAATTCCATAAACAAAATTTCAATATTCTATTGTTAACTATTTGTGAGTTATACGAAAAATTCAAACAACCCTTCGAGTAAAGTGTCCTTTTAGCACTGTCTATTGCAATAAAAAGAGAGATGCACAACTAGATATTATAGAAGTCCCTTCAACATTCTACGGTTAATAATTTTTGAGTCATGTCAAAATGGATTCAGGGATGGTCAAAATTAATATTGTCGTTGAAATCTGAAAATCGCGATTTCAATACTTTCTTTACTTCGGCTAAAAAGGGCCATTACATAACAAGAGATCTATATAGTGACAAGCAAGGATGAGTGTGGTCAATACTTCGTTCGAATTTACTTGTTTCGTTACGAGTTTATTTTTGTAAAGTTTGTTTCCACGTATTAATCCTTACGTCATTAATTTCTGCTACAAAAATTTTTAGTATACTTTTATTTAGTACCTTTGTCGTCTTTTCTGCATTATCAATGAAGTAGTAGTAAGTGCTTTTTACCGGTTGAGGATGCTTTTAGAGATCGAGATCAAACCGGTAAAACACTTACGTCCCGCAATGCTTTCATATTTTTTGCACGATCTTTTTAAAAATATGACAAGAATTGTCATTTTTAAACGAAGTTTGCATTCATTTACCGATTCTCCATTAGGTAAGAAATCACTTACCTAACCGTAAAGATACCTTATTGCTTTGGAACACCAATCGGTAAACATTAAAAAACACCTGATCGTGCAAAAAATTGATTTTAATATTGTAGTTTATGATTAACAGTTTATATTAACCTTCGTAAATTCCTAATCTGTTATTAATACAGCAAGCAACACTTTATAAAATATCAAGTTCCAATGCTTTAGCCATAATAGTAAAATTTATTTGTTCTTTTCAAAGAAATATTACCTCATGTGACCTAGGACTTCGAATACTAGGAGTATACTTTAGGAATGACGATGGGTACCCGGGTACCCGGAACCTACCCGATAATAATGTACCCGGGTATCAAAAATAGTACCCGATTACCCGAAATGTACCCGTTACCCGTTTATTACCCGTTACCCGTTTATTACCCGTTACCCGTTTATTACCCGTTACCCGTTTATTACCCGTTACCCGAAATCTACCTAAAATCTGTTGTTGCCAGTTAAAGACAGTTTTCAGCTGCCGGAAACATTGTAACCACACGAAGATCAAGACTGAGTGCAGATACATTATCCATGCTGATATTTGCGAGAAATATGAGATAATTCCTAAATAATTAAATCAAATATACTTCCTTAATAAGTTTTATAATGCTGATATACTCGTATGATATGTAAAATAACCATGTTTTTTTTTATTTCCATACCAAAAAATAATATTTTTTTCTTCATTTAATAAATTTATATGCAAATAACAAAAATTTATATTAAAAAGATGAATGTGGAAAAATAATGGATATTTTAAGGGTATCAGGTAATTATCGGGTATCAGGTAATTATCGGGTATCAGGTTATTATCGGGTATCAGGTTATTATCGGGTATCGGGTAATTATCGGGTAACGGGTAATTATCGGGTAACGGGTAATTATCGAGTATCCGGTTCTACCCGGGTATTCATGTCGGGTACCCGGGTACCAAAATTTTCAGGTTTCGTCATTCCTAGTATACTTCCTTGAATCTCAAGATGATGTTGCAGTTTAATTATAATTTATAATCGTACAAAAACTAACTTCAGTTTCATTTCTTACAATCCTATCTTTATATGATATGAAAGTACCGTGTTTGGTAGTAAAACGACGAAACACGAAAGTATATTTTACTCCACAAAATATGTGTGTCTAAAAATGAGTGAATCTCACTTTCCAAATTGAACGGTAGATGAATTACGATGAAATTTGTGGGTAATGAAAGTGTGTAAGTTTTATTGATTCCTAACGACTGAACTGGGACTAAATCACGAAGTTAAGTGATTAGAAACGCCAACTCTGATCGTCAACTTCATAAATCAGCTTCATTTGCATTCACCAAGTACTTAAAACCCTTCATTCAATTACAGAATAACGAAAATATGATTGGAAAACTGATATTTTGGAAACGAGAGGATATAATATTTATTAGATGTGAGCTTTGTAGTTTCATTTGTTTTAATTGTAGTTGATTTATCTGGTAGTTTTGGAATAATAATCCATCCTTCCAAATGAAATATTTTATGCTGTGAGGACATCCTATTGATAATAATATATTTACTGGTTTTGGATGCATGGCAAAATTTAATGTGTATGCGTATGTGCATTCGTTCTGCTCGCAGATAGTACTTTTTAAAAAAATACTCGCAGAGGTATGCCTCCAAGTCTTTCTCTTTCGTCTCAAATCTAACCTAACCTAACCTAACCTAATATAATTTAATCTAACTTAACATAACGTAACATAACGTGACAGCCTAACCTAACCTAATCTAATAAAACGTAGCCTAAACTAACAAAACTTAACCTAATCTGACGTAACTTAACCTCATCAAACCTAAACTAATCGAAACTATCCTAACTTAATTTGACCTAATCTAACTTAACCTAACCGTTATTGGCAAGAGAATATTATAAAATAATATTTATTAATTTAATAACATCTTAATTTGCTGAAACCCTTATACTATTGAACTTAGATATCTTAAAGTCCTCACTCTAGGAACTCGGAATTCAATTGACATCTGCTAGTGATGTTAATAGCTATAATATTATAGAATAATCTTAAAATGTTGTCGGACCAAACTATGTCACTTTTTACTTTAATTTTTGTGAATATCTAGTTCCTGCAGTTACGTACGCGTGACATCACGTGCCATGAAAACAACGCATGGTAGTGACGTCATTAAATCATCACGTGAACAACTCAAATCACTTCCTACTTTGCGCAAGGTCGGGGTTTGGCTTCTAGACACATTGTAGTATTACATACGTAAATATTTAAATAACGTTAACAAGGATTACAAATAAATAAATACAATGAAATGAATAAACAATTTATCTGGTAATATAAATGTATGCGATAGATTAAGCTAATAGTTAGAGAAATGTAAGTAGATCAGGCAATGAAGCACAGAAGCCGATGAAGAGATAAAGATTGTGATTGGGCGCTGTCCAGTTGTAACGAGGTAGCCCAGTGGCAGAAAGTGTAAATTTCGCTTTCTACAACCAATGAAGCGAACCGTCACTCAGGACAGATGGTGGATTATGGACACACTAGAGAAATGCAAGAAAGTCCACAATTCTCACAACATTGGTTTGATTTGCTCAAAAAATATCATGCTAATTATATATTTATTTAAAGACTATTATATTTCTTTGCGTTTTCAAACTTTTTTTTATTACACTTCAACTTAAGTACATATATTCTCAATTTTTTTATCTTCGACGGAAAAACTACTGAAATATAAAAAAATATCAATTTTTGGGTAAACTATTTTCGTTCTGAAAACAGTCCATATTGATAATTGCGCTTGATTATCGGTTCTTGTTCTCGAGATTTTTATTAAGTTACACCTTAAAAAAGTAAGTAATTGAGGGGTATAAGGCGCTGGTCAATAATGGTCTTCTCAACCGTGGAATACATATTTCACTACTAGCATTTCAATCCCATCCCTACTTTAAAAATATAGTGATAATAAAATAACAAACATTTTGCCAAGAATATTAATTTGTTTCTTAATTTTCACAAAAATAAAGTAGGCTGTCTTTGTTTTTATATTTGATGTGTCAGTTTGTCAACATCACTTTTGATTTTTAATTTGAAGTTCGATTTTAGTTTTTCTTTTCTAGAAACACATCCATTCAAATAAAAATCTGAAAATTAGTATTCTTATATCAAAAACGTAAATCTGACTATATACGATACACCCAGAAAATCAATTTTTTAGTATAAATTTGAATGTAAGTCAAAATATAAAAAATAAACTTGAACTTTAGTAAAATCATTTATATTCTATCCATATATTATATATAATATTTTTGTCTATTATCAATTTTAAAAAAAACACTTATTTGAGGTACAACAATTTTACTTGACAAATTCATAATTTGTGGTTTTCCATGTTCCAATTGTTTGCGAATGTAAAGGAGTTATTTTAATTGAAAATGTAAATGTTTAAATCCTTCCATCAGTTGAACCGATAATTGAGTACTAAACATAGATTTTTGTTTAAAATATATAAAAATATAAAAATATTATGGCGGAAAGGTATGTAGTGGTTCCATCATATTTTTAATTTAAAATAGTAATATTAGAAATGAATTTACTAGAATTTATCTGAAATGTTAAGTTTAAACTATTTTATGTGTAAATGAGTAAAAGTGAAAGAGATAATGTAATAATTATGAACTATTTTCTATTTCAAAAGTAAAATCGTTGCAATTACATTACTTCATACTTTCTTGTTTACATAAAAACTTGTAAGCTTTGTTTTCTTTGAAGAAATTGCATAAAAATGCATCTTTTCAAACGACTTTTTAAATTGGCGAAACGTAAAAGATTGTAAAGACTTCTGAAAGTATTTAAATATATGTGATGTGTAACACGTGTTTAAATTCGCAGTATATCATCGTTAGCGTCTCAGCATTGGTCCAGGAGCAATTACATGTGAATGAATAACAACGTAAACATCAAAATACAAAAGTCCCTGAATGCTAGAATTATTTGTCTAGCCTCTACTTGCGCCGAAAACACCATAAAGTTATAATTAAAGAGACGGCACAATTATTCTTCTAAACATTTGCCAACTCACCAAAGAGCTAAGTACATTATTATTTATGTAATTTGTGCACTAAAATATTATTCACCTAAATTTTCACATTATAGTAAATTGTATCATAATTTAAAAAATCTGATGTGTTCAACACATTACCACCCGCCACTGTAGTAATATATTCTTTATAAGTTTTTCAGTACATTCAATTTGTAGTTTTATAATTAGTTTGTTATTGCAGTTGTTTAACTCATTTTATACCTAAAAATTCCTTCTTAAAATTTGTATAACTAAAAAAAAACCCAGCTATTTTTGGCGTTATTAAAACCGGAATCGAACTTACCTTGATTCACGCATGCAAATATATTCCTTATATATTTCTTCCACCTCATTTCATTTTACAATGAAACTACTTCATATTTATTTATTTTATCTTTTAACCTTACAACAAATTTGACATCGTATGTCAAATTTTGTGAACAAATGAATAAGTTTTCTGTTTTATAGAAATTCCTCAGCCTAAACAATATGTAATATTATTATAATGTATATATTTTTTCTATAAAACATAAACTAAATATAAAATAGATCAGAAATTAGAAAAACTAGAGTAAATAATGTGGTAAATATACAACACAATTTTCAAATAAATTAAAACTTGAACTAGCTTGCAAAAATGTGAATTAATAAATAGAACATGAATTACACAAACTGGATTAAAGTCTGATGCTAATAATTAGAACATATTTTGAAGGAAATATATAGAGCAACAGCAAAAGTAGAGATAAAAAATGTTAGGATAAATTAGAATATATTTTACGGAATATAAATATAGCAATTTATGGACAAATTTCAGAAAAATGTGGAACATTATCTAAATCAAGAATTACATATTAGAGCATGTTTTGTATCAAATAAATTTTTAAAATGGGTAAATAGAGCACGTTCTATGAAAAAAACAAACAAAATATTTACGCATTTACGCATCTTTCCAAAAATATTTTATTTCAAAAAACTTTGAATTGAAGTTGGCACACCCAGCAATGGGTCCCAAGCCATGAAGATATTTATTGGTAAGTTATAATTAAATGTACGATTGTTCAGTGTTTGCCAAATACTCTCGTACTCGTTATGCTATTTATAGTTTTGCGGAAAACTAAAACTTGTCGTTGACCTGAATATTTCACTATAAGTACTAATTCATCGGGATTATTGTCATACGCTTTGCTGTCAGATTTTACTCACTGGATTCTGAAAATATTATTGTTTCAACGTACACAAACAAAGAAATTCTAAAACAATTGTAATTTACAAACTAAATTCATAAACTGTTTTTAATTGTTTCGCGAAATTGTCAGATGTCAATGCCCTCAAATTTAGAAATTTATTTTGAAAAGAATACTGTCCACAACTTTCTTAGTTTTATATATCTTTATTTTTAAACATGTGTTAAAAATATCTAATAATACAATACAAATACTAGTTATTTATGTAGTTTATTCCCTAAACCAGTGATTCTCAAAGTGGGTGCCGCGGGCGTGCTTTAAAATTTAGCACTGTAAGTATTTTAACAATTCTTGGATCTGAGCATTTGAACCTTCTTCTTCATACTGATGATGTTAAATGATTGTCCAAAGAATGGAGTATTGAATCATGTTTACGAATTAAAGTACTACTCATTTTTTTTTAACAAAAAACAAAATTGAATTTTGTGAATTATTAAAAAATTTTTTTGAAGAACTGAATAAAATAATTTCCAGCATGCAAAAAATAGGAGATGAAAATTTCTTAAAATCGTCCGATAAAATCAAAACTTTTAAACACAAGAAATTGAGACAAGTTGAAAACGTTTACAAGAACACCTAAAACACTTGTTAACACTAAGAATAGATTTGCTACAATTTTCTAGATCTATTGATAGTTTTGACTGGATACGTTGCGAATGAAATATTGTGAATTAAAATATTTTTGGATATTAATTCAGAATAAATATCACAATATAGGAGCCAGAGCACTTCGAATTTTAGTACAATTTTCCAACTCTTTTGACCTAAGATCTCTATATTTGTTAATACCAAAAATCATGATTTTAGCCAACTCTGAAATGAATTAGGAAATAATGTCGTAGTCGTAGAAAAAGTTTAGTGTACAACTCGTATGGAGTGTCCATTTTGTAATCGTATGAAATGAGTACCATTCCGTCATTCCGTGCTTGTTAATATTCTGCTAAAATGGTTTTTCGTTCAAATACCCAAAATACGACAATTTATGACACATTTGAATAAAAAGATTAAGAAGTATTTTATAAGTTTTTTATGATCATTATACTCTATAATATTGAAATTAATATTCCCTGTACAAATCTTTAAAAATGGTTCTCCAGAAAACCTAATCGTTTGAATGTAGCCAATTTAGAATTTGTATTTGTATTTGTGCTAATGTTATTCAAACAACAAAGCATATTTGAAGGTTAAAAATGGCCATTGTATGTAACTATCACATACAGCATTTCACTGCTAGACAGAGACACCTCTATGGCTATTCTACCGTGCGGGAGAGAGACGCCAGAGCTCACGAAATGATAAGTCCCAGCAGATCGTGAACTTTCTCTCCGGTACATTTCTCTTGCTTCGCGGAGTCGGGATTGCTGAAGCTTTGCAGACATTTGGCGCTAGCTTTGCTGAAGAGGTTAGTGGGAGGAAAGTTGAGGAATCTGGGCAGGTGAGGAGAATGTGATTTGAGGCAAAAATACGCTCGTGTTATGACCTTTGAAGGAAGTTTCACTTGAAGCTAATCGGAGCGTTTGGAGCCACTAGTACCGTTAGGCACTGCGAGATTAGGGTATTGCTCTAGTTACAATTATATGTCCTAAATCTAACTTTGTATTCGTTTTGCACAAATTATCACTTCACATCAGCTAATTCACTTATTGTGGCTGTTCTTTTTTGACAAATTGTGATGAAGTGATGAGATCTCTTCTCCTTTAAGGACTTGGGGGATTGGGTTATTTGCCATAATCGAATTTTTGTATACAAGCGCACCGTTCAGATTTTTAAACATTTCATAAGTGCATTAAAAAACAGCAAAAGCGCACCAGTAAAATTTGGGAATGTAGTGTGTATACGTTTGGGTAAATCTGATTAGATCAAAATACTAGTGAATTCGTTCTGCTCCTGGATAGTACTTTTTAAATAGATACTCGCAGAGGTATGTCTTCAAGTTATCCTCTTTTGTCCCAAATCTATCCTAACCTCACCTAACTTAATATAATGTAATCTAACATAACTTGACTTAACCTAACCAAATTGTATCTAATATAATCTAACCTAATATAACCGGACTTAACCTAACCTAACCTCACCAAACCTAAACTAATACAACCTATTCTACCGTAACCTAACCTTATATAACTTAACCTAACTTCACCAAACCTAAAATAATATAAACTAACCTAACTTATCCTAACTTAACCTAAACAAATATAATCTAATCTAACATAATCTAACTTAATCTAAATTAACCTAACTTAACCTACCGTAACCTGACCTAATCTTACTTAACCTAACCTTCATATACCTTAAGTAATCTAAACTAACCTAACTTAACCTAAGCTAACCTAACCTAACCAAACCTAAAGTTATCTAAAGTAACTTAATCTAATCTAACCTTATTTTATTTTTATTTTATACATCAAATTTATTAATATATGGACATTTCAATTATACAAACATTGGTGCGCTTAAGTAATATACTTTGGTGCGCTTCTGCAATATTCATTTGGTGCGCGTTTGTAACAAAAAATACCATTTCGTGCACTTTTGTCATATGCCGGTTTCGGTTGGTATTTTTTTTAATTTTCATTATTTTCCTTCTATCTTTGAGCTGATGATGATGATGCTGGTTGCATCGAAATCTCATTTAAAATTAAAAAAATAAAATATTTAAAATTATTTTATTGATCAATTTCCATTACTATTTCCTCAATTCGATACATTTTGCAGCACAAATTTACACAACGATAATACTTTAGTTTTAAAATACAGTTGAAAGTATTATGTTTAATTATTTACTTAGTATAACCTTATTTTTTTTAATTTACAACTTGGCTTAACCTAAAATTTCGCCATAGATAAAAGTATAAAAATGGCGGTATTAATACCATTTCAATTAAAGTATAACTTCACAATCTGCTCAAGGATTCGCCTATCTACTATTTTTTCTCGAGTTAGATACGGACTACAAGGTTGCTTAGTTGCCCACCAGCCGCAGGACCTTGCGTGGCGCTGCCATCGCTGCCCATAGATCAAGGATACCACACTAACGATGAATTGATTCAATTCAAACGGGATTTTGATTCTATGACTTTTTAATCGACATTTAATTCCTATTTCGGAACCGATTTTTTTTTTGTTTACATTTATAGTAGAATAGTTAAATTAACAAAAATATGTTAAAAAATAAAATAATTAATATGTTTATTTGGATAAATTTTTCCTTCAAAATATTATTTGTTTATTTGTTAAATCTTAACGTAAATAACATTGACATATCGATAACAAAATACGATAACCAAATCTTAAATATATTTTTTTGTAAAAAGACATTTTATGGCTGTATTTGATATTAAAATTTGGCACTTTAGATAACGGTATTTTCTCGACATAAAAGTTTTTTACAATAAAAAAATATGAACTACATTATTAGTCATATAAAATAAAATGTTTTTAGATAAATTTTCAATTTTTTTACCTTTGAATTGATTTGTATAGTTTGCAGGATTGGCAAAAATCATAATTTATTTTAAAAAAATAAAAAAGTATTGATTTTTTTAAAAGAATCAAATAAATCATTATTTATTTTTATTTTTAAAGATACTACTACTAGAAACGGTATTTTAAAATTTTTTTAAAAAACAATAAAATATTTTATTTTATAAACGAAAACAAAATCTGAATAAAACTAGGAAGCGTAACAAAGAATTTTTACTTTTAGTTACACATTTAAATACTTATATTTTTCTTCTGTCATATGACCCAAAGAACATATTTTGATTTTTATTAATAATTTTGTAGCAAATTATTAATTTATAACTTATTATTATTTGTAATTTTTTTATCTTTGTTAAAAATCAATGATTTTTTATTAAAAAATAATATCTAGTCGAAGACCATTTTGACTATCCCTGAATTTTGTTTCAGTACTGAAAAATGAGTAGCCGTAGAGATTTTATATATAGGAGTACTATAACATCTAGTTATGCGCCCCCCCCCTTTCTATTGCAATTAGCAGTGCCAAAGGGGCACTTTGCTCAAAATGTTTTTTTTAATTTTTCGCATAACTCAAAAACGATTAGCCGTAAATTGTTGAATTTTTTTTTGGTATTTTAAAAAGGGCACTTTATTTTTGGAAAATACTTAATAATAATAATAATTTAGTTAGCTTTTAATTTTTTTGACAACATTAATTGTCAGAATATATTTCGCGAGAAAATTGTAGGAAATAAATGCAAACAATATCTCTTTCTTTGAAAGTTTTTGCGCGATAAAAATAATTATGTGTAATGCAATAAGGAATAGTGATTTTAAAAAAATTACAAATAGAAGTTGATAAATGATTAGCCGTAGAATGTACTCACTTTTAAATGAAGTGCAGCAAATATATGTATAATTTATCCTACAAGAAAATCGTGAACACTATTAGAAAAAAATATTTTTAAAATTTAAATATTGTACTCTGAAATATATTGCCATATTTAACTTCCAGCTGTTGTGGAGTATGCACTTCAAAAGTTATTTTGTACAAATTGTTGTTAAAATAAAACTTTAAACAAAATAATTCAACATAACAACAGTATCATATTTTTTTAGAAAATTGTATACAAAAATTGTGATAGAATTCTGTCTATTAGAAGACACCCACAGCTGTTGTGGAAAATGTAAAACAATTTTCGACTTATGTAATTTTTTGTCCGATTGCACTATAATTACAAGTAGTATAATTTGAATTTCAATGTGCTGATATAAATAAATTAATAGCAACGACCTTTCGTGTATTTTTCAGACGGAATAATTATTAGAAATATTTTCATGTATGAATAAACCGGTACACCGTTCAGTTTCAATTATCAGTAATTATAATAATCATTCAGTGACAATTTGGTATTAATAGAGCGAGACTTAATTAGGTTGTGATGATTTTTAATTTCTTCAATGTTTCGCGAGGTTGAGAAAATGGCTGAAAATTTGTAACTTGAAAAATAAACTGATGAGAACGACGTGTTATATTGTAAGAGATATTTGAAACTCGGTTATGAAATTGCCGATTGATAAAGTTTTCTGAGACTTTCTTCTCTTCTGGACCGCATACGAAATTTGTACACTAGATGTTTTCTAATTATTAAATCTAAAATAAAATATTCTAATAATAATGCATTTTAAATACAAATCAATATAACTTGAAAAGAGATTAAAATATTACAGAACCATTGTGGAAATGTTACCATTTTGCAGAAGAATATGAAAATATTATTTAATAATTGAATTATTATTTCGTTCGCGAGTTATAAGAGATTAAATTTTCTAGCGATGTCTTGTCATGTCATCTGTCTTTAGCGATTTCATTAGTTCATTAGATTTTAAAAAGACAATTGCGCGTCCGCCTTACTTAGAACTTGCAGAGGGAGACATGCTTGAGATCTGGCAGTGTCAAAATGTTACTGCATGTTCTAGTATTTGTTATGAAAAATAAGTTTTATTTATGTCTACTAATAAATAAATTTGTATATAAATATAATTTAGCTATACAAATATGAAAATAAGCAATACCCTGTACAACTAACAGTTTGTTCATCACTGAGGAAGACATAACGTCAATGTTTTCACTACTATGCTTATTTCATACTGTTCTTTTAGAAAAGGAAATAAATAAAATGGTTCAGAATTCCATTAAAAATATACACACATTTATTGAAAATTTTCTATAGAGGTATATACAAAAAACAAAGTTTATTCGAAATAAATTTAATATGAATTGGTTTAATACGGTCCATTTCATTCTCTTCAAGTTATGTCTTCGATTTGAAATATTTTATGATGCCTGACCACTAAGCTACTCAACCCCCAATAAAATAAGTCATTTATAAATTCGGTAAGCACAAAAAAAAACTTGACTTTTATATTCATTGTCTTATATCATTGGCTAATATCAAAAAAGATTAAATTAAATAGTATTTGACCGAATTCGTGGGTAAGCAGAACTAACCTTGCTTACACTAGCTGCACACCACTGCTTCGTAAAAATATTACAAAAAAATATTTATAGTTTACATAATTATCTACAGATATCAGAAAGATGAATATATTGTGATGTATTTTGAAAACAAAGTTTTAAATGAAACACTATATACCTATGAATGTCTGCAACTGATGCTTATTATAATAATTATTTAAAGCTAATAATGACTACAAAACAATCACGTGACTTGTCTTATCAGCTTTAGTAATTTTATAATATCAAAATAAAAATTGTAATAAATATATCATAGATTACATTCGACATTGAATAATATTCATAAACAAATAATCGTATGACTAAGCTATGCTAAAATGTTTCAGTTTCTAAAATGAAAGTTTAACAACTGAATTTTTATTCTCAAACACCCTGTAGATACGGTAACGAAAGTATAAATTTCTACACAATTTGAATAAATATACATAAAACAATTATCTAGTTAGTATAATTTCACTTTCAGTATCTAGTCTGCGTTGTTTAACAAATGAAATCTGGCAAGGACAGGCGACAAGGATAGTTGAATAAATAAGTTGTCATGGTTATCAAACCAAAATTCATAATTTTCAAGTTTTTTTTTTCCGTTCTACATTCTTAAAAGTACTTCAATTTATTACTTGAAAAGAAATTTATTTGTTACTCACTTATAAACCGTTGTTTATTTTAACTGTTTATTTACCACGGAAACTAACTTTTACAAGCTAGTAACCTGTTAAAATTTTACAAGTTAGTAGTTGTATTGTTTACATTATTGACATCTGTTTTTCGTTACTGTCATACAATGTTTGACATTAACTGTCAGAATTTGATTTTAATTTTACTTTCATTTACTATGAGTAATAACCCTTGTTAAAATCCTGAAAACTATATTATAAACTCAACTCCAGTCCCAATTCATAAAAAGGATTATAGTTATTTTTTATACAAGACGATAAAATAATATTTTATCGACAAGCGGAAAGTGTTAATTCACGAGCGATATAATCGCGAGTGAATTATTTTTCGCGAGTCGATAATTTAATTTTATCGTCGTGTATAAAATTCTATTTTTTTCTATAGCAGGTTTTAAAGGGAATATAGAATTAGAAAAATTAAATTATTATTTAAGAACAATTTTAAAATGTCAGTAGTGTGCGTTGTTATGGAAATGTACTTCTAATAAACAAAAGTTAAAGTACTTTATCTACCCTTGCTGTTAAAGTGTTACTTTATCTACCCTTGCGGTTAAAGTGCTACTTTATCCACTATTTCGTATTTTATTTAGTTTTAAATATAACTCCACTCGTTTGGTGGAATTAGCAATATTTGTTGAGCATTGTCAGCATTTCTAAATGATATAGAGACAGATTTGTGGTGATATGAATTTTAAAAATCAACTTTAGAGGAACTGGTACAATAGTAGAATGGTCTGCTACACAACAAGTAAATATAATAACGAACAATTAAACAATAATTACAATAATTTTTCAAATTTTTTTTAATTACATACGTTGATATTTGGGCAATTGTAATATTTTGAGCAATGTTTTTAATTTGAACTTTTAATTGATATAAATTTTCCCCGGTACAATCTTTTGATTTTAAGAGTCACCAATAAAAACAATCTAAGTATGTATAGTTGAGAGATCTAGCAGACCATTCTACTATTCTAATATTTTCTCTAAAGTTATTACTGTTTCTTAAATTGGTTGTTGCACTTGATGTAGGCCTGTGATAAAATTTTATAACTCAAAAAGCAAATGTCCAATTTGTTCCCTATGTTTCATTTTAAAAGAGACAAGCTGACAATCAAATATCAAGTCGTAACTATGGATATTAAAAAATACTCACGGTATTTATTAGTAATCTGACGAATAGCATTTCAGCCGAATATTTGGCATTACCGAATAATTTATTTTCTACAATTTGAAAGCAAGATTGGTAAATATACCTTTAATTATTGTAGTGCACGCAAATAAATATTTAAAATGTAATTTCTTGTTTGATTATTATTAAATTTAATTATTTCAGTCAAATTTATATGATTAAACAATAAACAATATATCTAGCTAGATTATTTAATTTTATTGTCGATACATTCGTAATATCTTTTGTTTAAAATTTATTATCTATAATTATACAGGGTGGAAATAAACTTAATGTCATAAATTTAAGGGTCAGTGTATGACATATGTAGATTACGTGAAATAATTTTTAAAAAATTCGAATATTTAAGGGTAGTTTTCATTAAGCTAACATTTTTTGTACTACCGGACTACTGGCAAAGCATTTGCATTCTTCTGTAAATAAAAACATAATTTTCGTTAAAAATACTATTTAATTTAATTATTAGTAACAATATTTTATATATCTAATATTGAATGTATTTTTGATAAACATATTTTTTTATTAATGAAATATGAATTAAAACAGCAGTAAAAAAAAATTTTCCTTAAGAAAAGTTGAATTTTTGAAAAATTCTTTCACTTTCGTAATCTACACATGTCATACTACTCACCTTGTAACCGAATATTCGGTATTAAAATAGGCCAAATAAGCCGAATATCGAAAAGTGAAAATATGGCCGAATAGGCCGAATACCGGATAAATTATTCGGCTTCGGTTCCACCTCTAGTATTTATCTTTACAAAATGTTAAAAAAATGAAATATTTATATTTTGATTTAGTAATTTTGCTGTAATTAATATTAATAAGAATAAAATGAAGTCGAAATGAGCCGAACCTTGGTTTGATTCACCCTCCAAAAATAAAAACCTCCACATAGCCTTCGTCTAAGTCCGCGTAGCCTTTCTAAGCGCTCGCTCGCTGGCTCAGTCTAGTCGTCTATGAACTGTAGACGCGCGCGCACCGTTCGCTCGCCGTTTGACAACTCCGCTCCAGCAGTGTTTGTTTGGTTAGGGTGCCGGTGCCGCAACTCTCCAGTGATCAGTGCCTGTGCAGTGCTGTGTTGTGCTTACTTACATAACCTTTGGATTACCCTTTCGGATTATTTTACACTGGTAAATACTCTTTTCTTTTTACTTAGGTTAAGTTACTGGCAATTGTTTCGATATTGTACAAATCAGTTATTTTATAACCTAATCAACAAGTATTAAGATTTTTACTTTTGGATTACCTTTCGGATTACTTTTAACGGGTAAATACTCTTTTTCGAAACAATTGTCTGCAACTTAACTTAAAGTAACTAAAGTAAGAGTTACTTTAAGTTAAGTTGCAGGCAATTGTTTCGATATTTTACAAATCAGTTATTTTATAACCTAATCAACAAGTATTAAGATTCTAATAATACTTTTATTGATTATATTTGGAAATTAAATATGCAAGTATATTCCAGTTAAAAAACGCGGTAAATTTTAAAACCCTGTTATCACTGTACCTAACGATTATTTTTATTTTATTTTTTTATTTTTGATTTAAAATATAATTAATGATCACTATTTTATTTTTATATTATGCTGTTATTGTGGTATATATTATAAATATTATTAGTAGTTTAAAATATATCAACAAATAAATAGAAAAAATTTAGTACAATAAACAAATATTTTTCTTATTTATATTACTGACACAAAATTGAAATAAATATTCTTAATTTATTGCAAAATTGCTGGTTTATATACAAATAAATAACTTAGTATATAAAATTTTTATAGTACATATATTTAATATAAATTTATATATGTATAAATTATATTTATACGTACATAATATTATTTTTATATACATATTTTTAAATTAATTTTCACATTCGTCTAACTGTAAGTTCACGATTGGTTTATTTTATTATAATTGCAAAATTAAGCGAAAACAAAAATTGTATGAATAAAAGATAAAAAAAGTAAAAATAATTGGTAAAAAGAGTAATTAGGCATTTCACAATCAAAATTCAAAACAACGAAAGTTGGACACGCTCAACTAAAAACGAAATCAAGAGCCAAAATGTTTCTCTAAAAACTCACTATTCAAAATAATTAACTTTCTTTTGCATACGTCACAAACAAGAGATAGAGAAAGTACCCAGAGTTCTATGATCTTACATTATGTATAGCTTGCCATAATACTGTGAATTATTTAGAAAATATAAAAGTGGAAACAATACCATAGACACTTACATACATACATTTTGTATTATTATACATAAAGATATTTCTTTAACTCTGGGTTGAAAATTATTTTAGTTTTCAATAATTTCTGAAAATTAATTATTTAATAATTTTAACACAAAATACAAATATTAATACAGTTACATTGTTTTTCTTTTTTTTTGTCTTATAAGACTGACTCTTATAGTCTTGTTGCCCGGTGTTAGCTGGCATGTTATAACCATAGTTTATTTATGGTCTTGTACTTTTTTGGACGTACGTATTGAATAAAATTTAATTTTTAAAAATATATGAGCTTTTTAAGGATATTTTTTATGGTAGTTTATAATAGATTTTTTTCAATCATAATTATTACATATTATATTATATCATTAATTTGTGACACACCTATTCTGTAAGGAACATGACCGCAAATACTTCTAATAGAGCAACAGATATATAATTTTTCTTTTTTATCGCTCAATGTATATCTATAAATGAAATAATTTTTTATTTATACAATATTATATTTTATATTATTTCTTCAACTGTGGCACACCTATTCTACAAGGAACAAGTCGCAAAAACCTTTGATAGTGTTGTCGTCTACATCTAGAATCTTGTCTTGTGTTTTCTAGATTACGCTTTTGCCAGTCTTGTCTTGAAATTTGAAGACAAGACAAGACGAGATTAATTAAAAATTTTAAGTTTGTTCCATCCGAGCTGAAACAGTGATTGTAAAATAGAAAAAAAAACGCCGCCGAAAAATTACCTGTCCTATCTAAAGCGTATGTACAAGTTAATGTAGTCTTTAGACAATCTAGAGTATTGAAATCTAGACAAAACCTTTTTAATCTAAACGTAGACTTAGTCAAGTCTTGTCTTGAAATTTCTAGACAAGACAAGATTTGGCAAAGTGTACACTATTTCCAAATTTTCTTTAAAATTTAGTTGAATATTTTTACCGCTCAATTTATAAATGTTATCTTATTTTATTTATACATTATTATATTTCATATCATTTTTGGTACATTTGTTCCCCTGATAAAATTATAATGTATTTATTTTTTACCGTTCAATATATCTCTATAAATGAAATATTTTTTTATTCATATAATATTATATTTCATATTGTTTATTTAATTGTGACACATCTACCTTGCAAGTAATTTCAAACTTCTTTATAATTTACTTGTTGTGATTATTTCATTATATACAAATAAAATAATTATTTGGTATGCCAGCTTTATCTTACAATTAGAATTATAATATGACATAGTTTAGAAGTTGGTGCGAAGAGAGTATCACAGACATAGAGTGTATAGAAATACGACAGAACATTTTTTTGTAATTTTTTTGATCGATCATCTATATATTAAAAGTAATAATTCGTGGTTGATATATTTTTTTTTCTGGGAAAATGTTGTACCTGTAATATTTTATTATTATTATGAATTGGAGAATATAAACAATGAGACGTAGTTGTATAAAGTTTGGTCATTTCATCACACAAGTTCGAAACAGGCTAACAATTTCGTCAGCAGCGCGCGCATGTATTTATAAAGGAATATTTGTCGCTGTAAACACGTACATAATTTTTAATAGTAATGACACATTCTGCAGTTATGACTTCTAAACAAATGCTTATTTGCAACAGTAATTATGCCTGTCTAATCATTTTTTATGCGCTGATAAATGTATATTACTTATTGGTATTTTTTTATTGTTCATTCGCAACATCACGTATTAATTCATTCGAAAATCTCACCGCGGAATAAGTGAAATACCAAACAAAATATCACAGATATATCGCCAACAAAGTAGCTGACATCTGGTGGAAAAAATATTGTATAGGGAAAACATTGTAGCTATCTCATAGTCATCGACATTATACACTAGTATATAAGGTCTATACGTCTAGTAGAAACATAGTACAATTCAAAAGTACAAATGTACAGAAATTATTTCAATTCTGAAATATCCTTGCACTATTTCTCTAAAGACAAAGTTTTAAAAAACATGTGGAAAATAATTTTAAAAGTTACGAAGAAAATTTATCCATTTCGTAGAATGATTTTACTTCATCCAAGTATTTTATAGTGCATTTTAGACTTAAAATTATTAATAATATTCTTGAAAGTGGTAATAGAAAGAGATACTAACTTAATATCATTGAGCGGTAAAAGAATAAATATTTTTATATTTAGAAGTGTGCCTACAAAAAGTATCTGATATTTTGGCTACATCCAAAACTTCTATAAGACAAAAACAAAACAAAGTATTGTCCATAATTTTTAATGCACCTTATATATATTAATGATTTTGTCATCACAGTAATGATTTTCAGACCCTTGTATTAATAAACAATTTGAATTGGTATTTAAATATTAACTACAATTTATGCAATATATCTATTGATAAGTAATAAAACAATTCATTTAACGTTTAACGTTTGACTTGGTTTGCTTTTGAAAACTGTGGCATTAATAATAAAAGTGTAGCAATAATATATATTTGCCTTAACATGTAACTTAATATTACTATATAGAACATTGGTTTCGTACTTGATATTGTCAAAAACATAAATGGTATCTCTACAGTACATAATATATGTAACAATGCATCTATCCTTAACATTGAAACCAATTAGTTTTACTTTAAACAGGGAACAGCAGCAGCAAATATTAAATATACTAAAATGTTTTTAAAAATTTAAGAACGTTAGAGTTAATTTTAGAATGATAAATCTGCAAAAACTAATAGTTGTAGAATAATTTCAATCATAGGCCCTAATGTAATAAACTTATTTTATGTAGTACATCTCACAACAATTTACAGTAAAAATATTAAATTGATAGATAAACTCTATAAACTAATGCTGTTTTTCCCTACTATTCACATTTTAGTGCTGTCATCTGTTATCAGTGGCGACTTTGTCGCAAAAACAGAATTGTTCTCATCAGGATTTAAATGAAAATATTATTTGGAATTATAAATGCAAGTTATTATGCACGAATTTGAAATGTTTTGAATACAGACCTGCGTAGGAAATACTCTTGGCTTCATGGTCGAATATTAAGCCGAACAATTCACGAAAAGTTTCACGAATGCAAGCTATTCATAGTTACTATAAGTACCGTATTGAATGATATATTTACTACAAGGTCGTGCGGTTAGTTTTTGTATGTTCTCTTATGGTTCTTACTACATAACATCGCATTTCAATAGTATTTAGTCTATATGTATTTCTACGAAATGTATTACGATTTTTACTATTACTATTTAACGTGAAAAATAGCAAAGAAATATGATAATATATTGATGTACATATAGTTCATAGGACACATTTTTTAGACCAAGATTATTAAACATAGAGATTGATCGGTTTTTTTGGAGATTGTAAATTTAGGAAATATAAGATGCTGAGAAGTTATTTGTTATTTAGTATATAATTTTTTATAATAATTTTGAATGAAATATTACAAATAATCAGATTTATATCAAATTGATTTTTTTAAATCATTGATTGATATAACTTTTTCTGCAATAGTTATTTATTATTTAACATCCTAGATTTACGAAAATTTTGAGGAAACAGTGTTGGCTAATGTTGCCATATGGCAATACTTTCAAGAACTACTAAATCTGTTTAAATTCGTCGATAAAACGACTATTGGTTTACTAGTATATTATTTGCAATTAATATAACGCTGAAAATTTGTGAAATACTGTGTGATTTTTTGTTAAATTTACATTGCAAAGTGTTACAGTTATAAAAAATATTTTTGAAAATTATACTTTACCATTAAAAAAAATCTGATTTAAATAAAAAGAATCAGATTTTTTTAAAAAACTTGGATTTTTATGCAACTCTATAAAATTGTAATTTATTACGCTGTTTTCCAAAATTCAGTACCCAGGCTTAAATTTTATTAGTAGTGTATATTATTAGATATAGAAGCTACATATAGAAAATTCAAAGTTATATGTCAGGTTTGTGTTTTCGAATCCAATTATATAACATAGATAAAGTCGGTTTCGCTGAGTTGATCTTCACATCATGAGTTTCTGCTACAGATTAATAAAGTTTTATATTTATTATAAGGCTAAATCTAAAACTATATTTAGATAAATATATTTAATATGTATATTGTAACGACAAAAATAAAATTAATATGAACGGTAAAACAATATGTCATTTATTTACGTGATTTTGGTCGTTTCATTAATTTAATCTACAACTCTTTTTGTATATTTCATTAATTATTATACTTCTATATAAAACTGTCATGTTTGACATTTGAATCACATGGTTACAATTGATGACGTGAGAATCACCCTAGCAAAACCGAACTTATATATTCAGTTAAAAATATATAATGATAATATTGTTATTATTAGAACTTTTATGTTTTTTTGTGCAAGGTGTTTGACCTATCGCAGTCATATCAATTACTTATGAAGTGCATGTTTCAATTAAAAGCGACTACAGGTAAAATAATGAACGTGAATTTTAATTACAATTAATACCGCGAACAATAGCGAAAGACACAGTAAAAATATAGGTATAGTAATATTGTTAACAAAATATTAGTTGGCAAAGCATATAATGAAATTTGCACGGTAAAACCAGATGAGAAAAACAAGATTTGTTAATTAATTTTTTCTCTCTGTTGAGAAATGATCCAAGCCATCGCCTGCTTAGATCTCAAACCGTGGATGGGTTTTTCAGATGTGGTTGCTTTTTATACCCGAATAATACATTTTATAGTACTCATCTATGGAAGATGTCTGGTACATAGTCTACTAGTAAAGTAAATATATTTTATTTATTCTCAAACCTGGGTTCTCAGAATTATAGCCGTTGATTGTAACCACTAAACCACAATCACATTTTTTATATTATTTTATAATGTAACCATAGAAGTAACAACATTTTAACACCAAATAATAATTAAAAAAATATTATAATCATGTTCGCTTTAAAAAAGAACTCTCAACTGTAGTAGTAGGTAGGTATATATTTTTACGCTTTGTTTTTGAAATATACTATAAACCATCCTGAAATTTTCTGGAACACACTAATTATTTCAGATGAATGAAAATATAGCTCTTTAGATCAGATGGACGAATTATTTTTTTAGAAAATGAAGAATGAACGAATGAAAAAAAAAATGCCCAATAGTGAAATATGGAAAAAGTTCTGTGCTTCTATGGGGCTGTGTATGTTATTTAAATATTTTAAAAGAGAATTTGAAAATATGTACTGAAGAGTTGGGTTTTAGGAATTCTACAAACATACTACGAGTATACGTAAATTACTAGAATAGTTATAGTACAATTGTAGATAATTATTAAAAACGTCTTCAGTCTCCAGTTATGATTATTTAAAAAAAATGTATAAAACAAGAAGCCCAAACAATATAAAAGAAGTACCATATTTATGGTAGAAGATTGGGGTAAAATTGACTCCCAAACTTCAAGAAAATTAGTGGAAAGTACGACAAACCGTTTAAAGGAAGTTATTTTAAAGAAGGGCGGTTCAAAAGATCATTGATTCTATATAATTTACAGGTGTACAGAGACTAATTGGTTTGAGTGTATATATTTTCTATTATTTACACTAACATATGACCCCATAATACTATATGAAAAATATATATTGTCTGAATATTAGTAAAGTATACAGTGTGATATTTGTGTTGTGCAAACATTATCTAGTTGATGTAAGCATGCGCGTTATATGTAATAAGTAGTAACATAACCTCTGAGTAGTTGAGGCAAGGTCCTGGCTGGACCTTCAGCGCCGCGCAAGCGCTACGTAACGTAGTTGTAAACGCCACGAGGACAACGCGAGGATAGACAATTGCAGGAAAATACTATACAGTCTGGACAGGCACAGTCATCGCATCTCCAGTCCCAACCTGTCTTACTACTTGTTACGCCAAAAATATTCCCCTATGTGGAATAGTGTTTCCCAATATTAAACTTGCTTGAATTATGAAAGAAAATTTAGTGGTCCTCAAAAGGACATTACAATTATCATTTATTTATGGTCTAATGCTCTTTTTTGTGATCTTATATATGCCATACATTTGTTTAATAACACATTTAAATTGCAAGGTGCTTTCAACATGACATGACTTCTTGTATACGTTTTTTTAATTTTTGCACTTCATTTAAACATACACTCTATTTTCCGCAGTTGATCCTCACGTGATCTATAGAAAGGTGTACAACTAGATGTTATAGCAGTCCCACAAACAAAATTTGAACATTCTACGGAAAATAGATTTTGAGTTATGCGAGATACCTACGTACTTACAGAAGTCACGCCTAAACTAGTCAAAATGAATATTTCCGTTGAAATCTGAAAACCGAATTTTTCGCGAATAAAATACTTTTTTTAGGCGACCACTACAGAAGATCATTCATATTCCATTTAACACACCATCTATCAAAAGGAAAAGGAACAACAACAAAACAAACAAAACAAAAATAAGCAAAATTATTTCCATTTCATTTAATTGTTTATTATTACTATGGTTATCACTATTGACGTTTGATAACAAACCAATTATTTGTGTGAAAATTATTGAAATAAGTGTTAAATACATTAATTTTTTATGCGACTACGTCTCGTACCGCAAAAATTATACTCGCATGGATATAAATGCTTTTCTGCATTAGATATACAATATACTATTTCCTTTAACCGGGCTTAAAGTTTGTACTTTATGCCCTCGTTAGAGTTTGTAAAGTCACTTTTTACGCACTAGTGTTTGAAAAGCAGCCATTGATAGGTAACGTAAACACTTTTTACGCACTAGTGGCACATTTATCAATGGTTTTATTAATTTTTTAAATTAATTTTTAATAATATTTCGGTTGTAGGAAAAAATTTATATGAAACACGTGTGTAACGTGGTGTTTTTTATCTTGTGCTATAATTTTTCTGTAAAACTCTTTACACATTAGTTGCATAAATAACTATTTTACGTCGACTTCGACAGATCAATAGGAAGCTAATATTTTTTGAAACGATTCTTCAAAGAAAATTTTTACAAATAGACATGTTTTACAAATGAATTGTAATCGTAGTGTTCTGCAAGTTCTGTGATTCGTGCATAAATACGCATTGATATGTATGCAATTTGTGTGATAAAAATGCAGTTACAATGTATATATCGGACAAGTATTATGATAAACTTAATATTAATTACATCTATATCATAACATTTACTTTTTGTTGCTATATACGCTGTTAATAAATGACTTACAACAAATATGTACTTATATTTTATTACTTGTGTTGTAGAAGGTAGTCAATCACGACCTCGATTCAAAAGTTTTTATTTAGTAAAAAATATTAAGGCCCATTAGAACGGGAAAGCAATACTTATAAAAATGCTAATTTGACATTTTATTCCGATGTGATATTGTCCATTTAAGGGAAACATAAAATTTAAGTAATATTGGTGTAACCGCTATCAATGTTATATTTAATATGTACAACACAAGATCAAATTATCTATTTCAAATGGCTTTTGCCTAATGTACGCCCTATACGGTGGTATAAACATTACCAATAATTATGATAAAGTTGTCTATGCATTATACAGCAATGGTCAATAACCCACGAATAATATATTTACAAAATATAAAAATATTTAAATATGAATTTGTCATTGTATTCAAAAGAAAATTTTATTTATTTAATAAACCGGTAGACATCGAATACAAAGACCTCGCCTATCATAATTTTATTTTTTAAACAGTTTTCAAGTCAAATTGCTGTCGGCTTACAAGGTCTATTTGTTAAACTGAAATTTATCCGGAGAAAATAAAATACTAGAAGTGTTATTCGGCGAAATAATTTAAAGATAAATAGTGTTTTGATCTGGTTGCTGTCAAAACGAAAATAGCTGTTTTTGTAATAATTAAGGAAACAAATGTTAACGTACGCAAAAATTACAATACGAGACGCAAGCGATTTATAGCTATTAATGTTTCTATATATGCCTACTTTCCATTTAATTTTGTGTGAAATAATGATCTTTGTATATCACTTGTAAAATAAAAAAATAATAGAATTCGTATTAAATGGAAATAGGAAAAATATTTTTTATTATTATGAAAATACAAATTAATTCGGAAATAATATCTTGGTCGTAGAAATGTCTTGTAACGCTTATTTATATGGGTGAATTATAATTTGTCATAAAACATGAATATTTCTTTAACAAATTTATTAAATAACTCAAAATAGACTCTACTCAAAAAAATTTAATTACCGAGGGCGCGACACTTTTATATCTGCGAGTAATTAATCTCGAACCTTCTAGAGTCTTCCGGACTCTATAAAATTCCGAACAATAGCGGCGTCGCTCTTATCTCACTTGACCTTTAGTGGAACTACTTGCGAGACAGGTCAGCCACAATGACTCATCGGCAGTGAGTCACGCTCGTTACAATATGAAGTACAACTCGCTTGAAATGTCATTTCATTCTCATATGATATGTAGCATTATACAAATTGACATACTCGTATGAAATGAGTACCATTCCATGCTTGTTGTATAAGATCCTCGATAAGATCGGACGAAAATTTACACCTTTCCGGAGAATTTTCGACCCGGAAATGAAGACAACAAAAAATATTTATTCCGGCCGGTGACAAAACAGTACAGTACGCAGTCCATTGTTTATCATAAATAAAAATACAATTATATGTATTTCATAATTATTTAATATAAACCAATCGAAAAAACAAATGTGTACCACGAAGGAAAATGACTTTACTGACTCCAAGTATTTCTGGTCATACAATTTCCACCACTGTCCAGGAATATATCACTTTTCCTACTTAGACACCCAATATACTTTAGAATTGAATTATCATAAAGAATATCGATATTATAATTAGTTTTAAATGTGCAGTAGAGATATTGTAATTTAGTGAAGTATTTGAAATAAGCAATTCAAATGAGAATGGTCGCCTTGAGTAACGGAAAACCCGTATAGTGCAACAAAGACAATATAATATGTATATCGTTCGAAATGAGTAAATAATTCATTCCCTCATGCCCTTCGTTTTCAGGGTCCCTCATCGGCATTTAGATAGCGTATGTGCGTATGGATTACCATACCTCAATGCCTTAACATTGTCACTACTAGCACACTTCTTACCTTCTCTACAGAATATTAAACATTGCCCATTATAACTAACATTTGTTACGCCCAAATATTTATTTCTAAATACAAATACACTTCAGGTATTAAAATATATATTTAACTTCATTCCATACCCATTTTGGATGTTTCATTCTAATTGGAAGATTGCTTGTAACAGTCAAATAATTATTTGAAATCACAATACATGTCATAAATTAAATAAACATGTACAGTTCAATACGCATGGCATAGATGAGACTTTATTGGTGATCTCATTATTGAACGTGTTACAGAGGTGTTTATATGCTATCTGTTTCTAACTAACGACAAAAATAAAATAGAAATAGTACGAATATTTTCAAATGTTTAAAAACATTTGAATACTTAATGTCTTTCACGTCATTTATGAAGGTGATTTTGGTGTGGACAATTTGTACTTCATTGTGTGTTGATAGTTTCGCTAGTTTAATCTACAACTCTTTTGGTCTATGTCATCCATTGTAATATTTGTATATAATACTGTTAAGTTTCGCTATTTATTTACTTAGGAAAACACACGATTTCACCCGACACGATGATGTGATGAAGAATTTTGCATTGTATTTTTAAATTTCAATCTTCTATGTCCACAAGATCTAGTTTTCAAATTCCTACTGTTTTTATTTGCTATACATAATATCGAATAAAGCATTCGTACGCCCAGCAGGGAAATGCAGAGGCAGATATTTTCCTGCCTCAAACTTTATCAATTTGTGTGTCCGACTGTGCTGCTTTTACAACACAGCGTTTATCAATTTTTGTCTCGCTGTACTAGCAGCTTCAGAAAAGGTAGTCTTGAGGCATGCCTCAAATGCTTTCTTATTAATCTGTTTGAACGTCGTCGAAGCGAATAAGTGACCGAACTGAATGCTTTTGAAATTTTGTCCGCTGCATTTGCATTTGTACAAATGTAGTAATTTAGTAAATAATAATTAAGAAATTAGATGAATGTATAAATAAGGAATAGTATGCATAACAAACATGATAGTAAAAGTAATAATTGTAACAAATTACGTCCTGTATTTTCCTAGTTGATTATCTGAATTCCTGCTATTAGCGAAACGAAATCGATGGGCAGCAGCAGGAAGTGCAGGAAAGGTCACGCGATGCAGGAGAAAAACCACAACGAAAGTGAATTTCTTCTCGTAATTAGGAGCGCGGTATTCACACAACCTGCACTTTCTAATACTAACTTTATATATTATCCTTATTAATATCTACGCGTTTTTTGGTACATTTCATCTCAGAATAAATATATACAGTATATTTCCCGCTTGACACTCACGTCATCAATTTCTCTTGCATCTTTGTCGTATACCCATGGGATAGATGAAACTTTTATTCGCTATCTCATTATCGTATATGTTACAGATAGGTTTACAATTAAATTACAAAGGTATAAAATTATTATAAACTTAGTCGCTCTGAACTGAATCGACAACAATAAAAAACCGTTATTTTTAGAGAAACAAAAAACCGAAACAAATCGATTTTTTTGTAAACTAAAATGGAACTAAAAAATAATGATAAACCAAGTTCAAATTTGTATTATTTTGTTAAATATACAAAACATAATGAGTTCGGATCTCTAAGGGTATGAGTTTGACTTTCTAATCGTTGAGTATACCTCATCTCTACAGGGTATTTCAGTACCTGGCAGTGAGGGTTTGACTATTTTAAATATATTTAAAATAATATATACCGTTTATTGTATTATATAGGTACTTATTAACACTGATATAAATATATCATGATATTATTATTATCTAGTTATTTATTTATGATGTAATTTTTTAAATTTTTAGTACATAGATAATGAGATCTTGCAAAAAAAAAATTAAATCGACCATACAATGTGTAATTTGTTGCTCCATATGATTTATATTTTATGTTATGTTATATAATATCGTTTTAAAGTATCATACTAAAAAAATGTCGCAAAAATTGTGATGTCCGTAGATTTATGTATGAAAATATCCTCATATGGATGCCGAAATATTGTGGTTTGGCGAGTTTGAAAGTTGGTAAAATGGACAGTCTGTGATTTAAAGCATTGTAAGGCTTTTGTGTGCCACTATATTTGTCAATTTGGAAGTTAACACATTATATTTGATGTTTGAAACGAAGTGAAGTTGGGTAAGATCCTTGTTATGGTACTGGACTAGGGTGACTTAAATAAGTAAAATAACAAAAGAGATAAACCAATAAATTAATAGCACAAGCAAACTAACAATCTTACGAATGATCATATGTTAATAATGTTCTTGCATCCTCGGTACAAAACACAAAATATACTGTTTCGTATCAAGCCCCTTTCATTGGGGCGTCTACAAACACAATCCGCTCTAGCTACGGCGAATGAGAATTCCGATGAGTAATTTGTTCCAATTCTGCGGTAGAAGTACAGGGCGCCAATGTGACACAACTGGCATAGTTTGTCGTGCAATTATAGTTAATTCATTACTGGGCAGAGTAATCGTAGTTTAGCGGCCTGTAATAACTTGGTCGGTATTGAAGAGCGCTGCGGTACCGCGCATAATGCACTAATGCATGCCTGGGCCGGCATTCTACAACCCAGAGGAGAAGGAATGCCACAGATGACAGGATCAAACTCAAATGTATATCGGCTTATCATCAACATTTATTCGTACAAAACCAATATTACTTATACTTAGATATATTTATAATTAAGTACAGTAATTTGATCACAGTTTAAGAATAGATTATTTAATATCTATACAGGGTGTCCGTTTTAAGAGGCTAACCATTGGGATCTCGAAAAACGTAAGAGATACGAAGTCGCTTAAGTTGGGGAAAAGTTTAGTTGGCCATTTTAATCAAATTTTTGTTTTCCCGAAAAAATACATAGCTCACTACATATGTGCGAAAAACTGATTTTAGCAAATTTACTTTTTGGCTTATAACTTTCTTATTTCAATTCATACAAGTTTTTAGTTTGTACATTCTACAGACACTTTTTACGAAGAATTGATAAAAGTCCTCAAAATTTTTATAACTCGAATACATTTCGAGAAATTTATGCCAACTTTCAATTTTCTTATGGAGCTTAAAGTTGTCTTTAATACTATTAAATAAAGATTTGTTTCTCTTTGCAACGATATAAAACACATGTACATGTATTTTATATCGTTGGAAAGACAAAAAAATCTCTATTTAACAGAAAATTGTTAGTTATTATGAATTACTCGAAAAGTGTACAATTTCGTAAAAGTAAAAAATTGGCCAAAATCAGCTTTTTGCTCATATCTAGTGCGCTATGCATTTTACCGAGAAAACAAAAGCATGACTCGAGATCCCAATGGTTAGCCTCTTAAAACGGACACTCTTTATATGTAATAAACTTATCATATCAAATCAAACCAAAAAGAAATATTGTTAATACAATACTCGGTCTTTATTTACATTCTTTCAACTAATTAATAAACTTATAATCACACTCTGTTGACGTCAGTAAGATGCACAAAATATACCGAAATTCGTGCCCCAGTTATATAATTCATGAGATGCACCTGTTTTTTAAATAAGTAATGCATATTGAAAGGTTTTAATTTTTTGAAGTAAACACTTTTTTATTCATTTTATACGCACTAGATATTTAAAAAGCTAATAATAACCTTCAAAAATAGACAAAGCTGTATTTTTCTTGAGTAAACTTTGTTTGCATTAAGGGGATTGTCCACCTACAGCAAAAGTGTTGTTCGTATTTTTTTATACCTCATTTTTGTATATAATATAAATTATATTTATTAAAAAATCTATATTTTAAAAACAGTTCAATGTTAAGAATATTATTATAAAAACATTTTTCTCTAACATGTACCAAAAATGTCATATTCGAGAAGTACGACTAACGTTTTTACTAAGGTAGACTATATGCTTAGCCAATCACAGAGCCATAAATGTGTTCCCTATATTAGTGTTCGCTATCATCTTAACGCGAACGAAGATAATAATTGTTAAGAAAAAGAGATTATTTCCATAATTTGGCTAATGGAACTGTATGACGTATTAACGCCTTGATTATTATTAAGAAAACGTGATACGGAGAGAGACAAAAAATAAACTTGTAAACGTGTTGCATAAAGCTTTGAAAAAGCTTTAAAACGAATACGTCACAACAAAAATTTCAATTTTGTACACCAACCAACAACTCGTGTTTCTGAACATCAAATCATCAAAAGTGTTCATACTTCATAGAGAAATTTTAATTGTTCAGGAGTACTAAATTTAAAAAAATAACAAAACTATTACAAAATTTTTATTGTCATTATTATTGAACAATATTAATAAAAGCTACTTGTTCGCCTCGAACAATTAACTGAGGCACATGTCGTTCACAATACTCGATCTTCTTGGCTTGTTTAGTCACTGTTATTTTGGGAGGAACTACTGGTCTTCTTTTTTTACTTTTCTCCGGAGAAATTTGTAAGGAATCTAAACAAAAATAACAAATTAAAGCAAGTGTTGCATCTGTAGCACTTAACACTTGTTCAGACAAAAGGTAAACGTGTTACTGGTTCATTTAAATTAGTATCAACTGCATCTCCAACAGAAGTCTCTGAATCTAGGAAGTGTAGAAATAGAAAGGAAAATATCATGTCCTGCTAAAGTTGCTAAATCTAAGTACTACCAAAAGTAAAAAAAAACAACAAAGAAGCTTAAATCAAATTTACTTCGTATGACACTAAATAAATAATAATAATAATTAAAAAAAAACTTATTTCTAGAACAATATAAACGCCCCTCTATATGTATATGTATATTATAAGTTGTCAATATATAAGTACAAGCACGGTAGATCTACTTTGAAATACGGTAAATGGGATGAGATGGATCGGTAGAAGAGATTAAAAGTACATTAGAATGATAACTCTCATAGGGAATGTCAATTTTGTTGTTTAGAGCCGCTTGAAAATTAATGCAGTCAATACTGAATAATTCTAGATTTACTTAAAACAATGCCAAAAATGTACCTTATATATAAATATAGTTCATTACTACTTCGGTAGATTTATATACTTTATAAATATGTGCATAAGAATTAACGTAATCTAAAAATGTGGTTCTATTTGTACACAGTCATAAGTAATTTGGTGGGCCATTTAATCTCTGCTCTGAGGACAGATAGACTACCTTATTCTGAGGAGAAATGGGCCAGAAAAAAAGACCATTTCAATTGGTAAAAAAATCATTCGTCCATATAAAGAAAGATGATTGGATAAAATGTGTAATTTGTAGTCGCTGTTTGCACGAGAGTGTACCACATATGAAAAATGCCTACAATCTGTTAATCAGTTCATTTCCTCATAGCCGTCTCACCTATATAGTGGAGGAGAGTTGGACTTTTTTGAACTCAAATAAAATATAAATACAAGTTTTCAGAACACACTTTGTAATAATAATTATTTTTCCAATTTTTTCTCATCATAACTTACCTTAAGTCTTTTCGACTATTCCTTGATCAAACATTTATTTGCGCGTTAGTAAAATGTTTTTGACAGTCTGATTTATTACTTTCTTTCATACTGAAACATCTAAACCCAAAGTTATCACCAGAAAAGGAGTAAATAGGTACAGTTTATATCAAAAATCAAACATAATCAATATCCATGTAAAACAAGAATCTATATAAAAAATCACTAGGACAAAATATCTGCCTCAATACCTAAACCAAGAACAAACATTGAATTAAAGGCAGGAGATGTAAGAAGCATGAAAGCAAGAAGGTAGTTGGTCTCTGCTTTGTGGTGGTTCTGGCGGCTCCCGTACCTAGGACAAGGAGGAACGCAGTGCGATGACCCGACATTGCACTGCAGCTACGTACCTAGCACTTTCACTGCGACGAGGAACAACGCTGCACGCTGCACGACAATGCAACTCTAATTACTCATTACAGGAGAAATGCTCCAAGTTGTAATAGCGAAAAAGCTTTCGATAATGACGATTGTATTTGGAAGAATATGAAGATGTTTAAGCGTTGGCTAAAAGCTCGTACCGTTTAAATTTTTGTAAATAGGAAGACATAAAATCTACGTTTATGTTTCTACTTAAATAAACAGAGTGTAAAAAAAATTTATACGGAAGTTATATCAGCGAATATTGAATTTAACTCTTAAAACTTTGTTTGAAACAAAAGATTTTTGGTTTTGTTTCCAAAGCACACTTGATCCAAATGAATAAAACCAATAATTTTCTGATTTCTTAGTTTATTTTCATTTTAATGTACATGTATTTTATATCATTGTAAAGAGAAAAAAATCTCTATTTAACAGTACTAAAGACAACTTTGAGCCCCATATGAAAATTGAAAGTCAATTCCTCGTAAAAAAGTGTCTGCAGAATGTGCAAACTAAAAACTTGTAAGAATTGAAACAAGAAAGTTATAAAATATAAAAAGAGATAAAAAATCTCCATTTAATAGTATTAAAGATAACTTTGAGCCCTGTGTATTGAAAGTTACTATGGATTTCTGTGTGTACGAAAAAGTCTCTAAATGTATGAAGAAAGCAAATGGAAAGGTAAAAATCATCTCCTGCTAAAGTTGCCAAATCTAATTTTTTACCAAATGTAAAGAAAAACAACAAAAAAAGCTTAAATCATCTATACTTCATATTGTATTTTTGTTAGCTATCCCTCATAAAAATATAAAACACAACAAGAAAGTTATAAGACAAAAGGAAAATTACCAAAATAGTTTTTTGCTCATATCTAGTAACTTACGCATTTTTCCTGGAAAACAAATATACTCGTATGATTAAAATTGCCAATTTCACCGATTTCGTATCTCTTACGGTTCTCGAGATCTCAGTGCATGGTTAACCACGATAAACGAACACCCGGTAAATCTTTCAAATTTTAGATAATTTCGAGCTGATAATTTGTACTACTAAACTACAAGTATATTTTTATACTTGTCCTCTTTCAGAATTTCTAAATTTAATTTTTTATACCAAAATAGTATAACTCAACTCTGTCTCATGTTGCACAATAAACTAAACTATGAATCGTTTACTAATCCATATGGAATTTGTAACTAGCTGGTGAATGTTCACATGTGTATCTATGTCTGTGACATTAGTATGACTTGTGTTAATTATTGAATGTCCCTGTGTATGTGTGTGTGTGTACTGACCTAGTGCAGGCACCTTCCTAGAACGAGGCCTACTCCAAACCTCGGTTACGTCCTCCAGAGCTAAATTCCAGTGCTTGTCAAAAGCTACGCAGAATGACAGGCAGTAGCCTCTGATACCGTGCGAGTGTCGCGTCCATACCTGGAACGAAAACATGTTTAGAGATACTGGAATCTATGTTTTTGTATAAATGCATTTCTAGCATTATAATAGACAATTTACTGTTAATATATGTATCATGAATTTCGTATATTATTTGGCGTTTTAATTTATGCAGGGTGACCAATGAAACTGTTGAAGAATGGGAATATTAAGAATTATAAAAAATACGAAGTCTAGTAAAGTAGACAAAATCTGTCTCATGTGGGGGTCATTTTATACATGTTTTTGTTTTGTATCTCCCAGTTTTCGAGATTTCCATTTCTAAACAGATTTATATTATAAATTTTTATTATATATTATATGTAGGTAATCAATATAGATCTCCATTGAAATAAGATAAGTGGAGGTGAGATAAGTAATTTAGTGTTCCATTTAACCTCTGCTCAGAGGACAGGTGGTCCTATCTTTAGGAGAGATGGACCAGAGGATTTTTATTGTTAATAGATCGATTCAACCGGTAAACAGGAAAAAAATCATTCGCACATAGAAAGTTAGACGATCTAGTTGCTATTCAATGAGTTTTAAAGAATTGTTGTTAAATGGTTCTCCTGCTACAGTTGGCACATCTAAATCTTCACAAAAAAAGAGCTTACGTCATGTACATTTCGTATTGGATTTTTGTTATTCCTCATAAAAATGTAAAACACAACAAGAAAGTTATAAGTAAAAAAAAAGACCAAACTAGTTTTTTACTCACATCTAGTAACTTATGATTTTTTTCGGGAAAACAAATACATGATTAAAATGGGCAATTTCTCCCATTTGGTATTTCTTACGGTTCTCGAGATTTCAGTGGTTAACCTCAATAAACGAACACCCGGTAAATCTTTTTAATTAATTATTAATTTTTAGATTATTTCGAGCTGATAAGCTTATAGTTCTCGAGATCCCCATTTCTAAACAGTTTCATTGGTCACCCTAGAAAGGATAATACGATGCAGTTGATTATTTAGATCTACACCATTTTGAAGTGTATTTTCTGACCTAAACGTTTCTGATTTGCAATAAAACGGGTCAGGAATGAATAGCGTTTTGTTGAGTTAGGTTAGTTGGTCTCATGTTTATACTAATTTATTCTAATGGAGTTATTTATATGTGATTGCGGAAGTTTAACTGTTTTTTTGGTTAGTTCATTGCGGTTTGGACTTTGATGAATGTAGTGTTATGGATTCGAAGGTGATATTATAATATTTATTACGACTTTCAACTATTTTATAATGTAAACAAACAGTTGATGCTTGCAAAGAAAAATCATTCAGAAAATAACTACAGATCTTCAATCATTTTATTGTAAAAGTAATAAAAAAATATTTGTTTAACGTTAAAAGTTTCCTATTTAAACAAAATTATTGAATAATCGTTAAAGAGACAAATATATTCGGTAAACGTAAATACCATTAGATTCCTAATTAATTAAATTACTATTGTGTAATTGAATAATGTTTAGTAACAAAAATCTTTTAGAGTTCATAATACCTGGAAATTGAGTGCTTTGTATTATTGTATTTAGTCCAGATTATCTACAATATTGGTAAGTTTATTATTAATAGCTAGAGTAGCACAGTAAATAATAGTATTGAAACATGTGGAAATGGAAATAAATAAAAACCGATTTGGGATTATCCTATTATAATATCAATTATTTTCTGTCGTTATAACTTCGAGAAAAACATACAGACGTAATTACCAAGTCGTTACAAGCAAGGTCAAAAAGTTTACTTTAGTGTGTTCGTACTTGGAATTCCAATCAAATACTATTCCGTAGTTACAATTACAAACTGTTTTAATAAACAATACGTGAATTGTTATAATGCTGGATAAACAATAACAATGTTTCATATCATTACAAGCAACCATTAAATGTTACAAACGCAAATTATTTAATTTATCGTCGTTACGAGATCCGCTATATTGCGAGAAGTTTTTACTCGAGTTCTATCTAGGAGGGCATATTCATTTTCGAAGTTGATTCGCTGTAATGACAAATACAACAAATCAAGTAAACAAGTAACAAAGAATTGAATTATAATTTTTTAAGTTATAGAAAGCCATGCTTTACTAATTTCCAAACCATCGTTGAGATTGAGATTAACATTCTTAGTTTTATAAATCTCAATGGTTTTTCTAATTAGTCTTGCGTTAACAGATGTAGATCTTGAAATAATTTACTTATCTTGAAATTTTATTTCATGAAAATTCTCCAATGTATGCTTTTCGACTGACGATTTCTCGGCTGGTTCAATCTAATCGATCGTCGATGTTCATTTAATCTTGTAGAAAATGTTGTACCAGTCTGACCGATGTACACTTTCCCACAGGCACATGAAATCTGGTAAATCCCTGAAGACTGAAGTGGGATGACGTCTTTACTTTCAACATATGTCTCGGTTTTACATATGGAGAGAACGATATTTTCATGTCATTCTTGCTCAGGATTCTACCTATATTTTCTGTGACGTTCTCAACATACGGAAGTGATGCATACATCTTGCTTCTATCGTCAGCATTACAATTTTCTTACAACGTGGTTTTATGTGGGTTTTGCTGGGTTTTTTGAGTGGGTTATTAAAAAAAACTTGGTCCTATTTTGTAGGTTAAGTAAATAACCCTGGTATAGTGCTGGACAACATAATTGAGAATTGGATTACATCACCCCCTACTAGCATACCATAAACATGGGATTATCCCCAAATTTATGGTACAGAAATGCAGGGACTGATTTTAAATTTTTAAATAGGTATATATAATACAGGTAAAAATGTTAGGGTTATACGTACTAAAACAAACAAATTTTTATTTTATTTATGTAAAAACTAATCCAGCCTAATGGGGAATGGTTTATTTTCTTTCCATTTTTGATACTCATCACAGTTATAAGAATATGAAATTTTTATTAATACCGCCCCTACATATTTTCGACTCATCACCCGTTGTGATGGTTAGCCGCATCCATTACCAAGCTTAAGGGATTAACCAAATATCTTGTCTTGTACTATAAGGGACCTACAGCGTATAACGGGACATAACTGTATTTTTAATTGTTTAACAGTCAGTATTGTTAGGAATCGCTCTCCAGATTTCACCGCGTTGACCAAATGAACCACGTGAAACACCAGTGGCCGTATTCTTTTCTATTTTACTTTGAAGGGACAATTGGGAAAAGATATATGTATTTTAGTTAACAGTCCATGACGTTGAGGATCGAACCCCAATTATCACATTCCACTCAGTTCGAGACGAACCGCGTTAACAAGTGAACCACAGTTCTTCGTATTATTTTCTATTTTGTTTTGAAATGACAGTTGAGATGAGGTGTATTGGGTAGTAGTGAGTGGTGATATATGTGATGAGGTGTGCGACCTTGCCTGTTGACGACCTCGGCGTGGGGCCGCGAACTTCAAGGTGGGCAGGGAAAGTGGCGACTGCAGGCGCACCTTCCGCTTCACCTTCACCTGTCCATCTGCATCCCCCAGCATTTCTCCTTTCTACCTCCAAACGTTCACCTGACGGAAGAGGGTTGAAACGTTTGTTGATTTTGTCACCACGTGACCTATAAGATCTGTTGTTTATCGCACTGCATCCCCTTACATTTCTCCTTTTTACTTTTCCACCAAATGTTGTATTAATGAAGAGAGTTGAAACATTTTATCGCTTTTGTCACAACAACCTATAAGATCTGTTGTTCATTAGTTTCCAGAGTTTTAATAAAACCAAGTAGGTATAGCATCAGGAGTGAAGTTTGTACTTCATCTCCTTTACATTTCTCCCAGAAACCTTTCCTACAAACCTTGAACTGATGAAGAGGGTTAAAACGTTTTGTTGCTTTTGTTAGCACGACCTATAAGATCTGTTGTTCATTAGTGTCCAGACACATTTCCAGAGTTTTAATAAAACCAAGTAGGTATAGCTTCAGGAGTGAACTTTGTACTTCTTCCACTTTACATTTCGTCTTTCTACTTTTCCTTTAAATGTTGATGAAGAGTGTTTAAACGTTTTGTCTCTTTATCACCGCGACCTGTACCAATGGCCGAAATAAAATATTACGTTTTATCAACTCTTAAATTTCAGTCACATCGCGTGCTACTAAAGGAAAAAAAATTCCTATAAATCTTTTTTCTAAATGGACTTCCTAGAATCTGGAAACTCTGTTTTCAGCTAAAATTTTCGACCGCTGACCTATACAATCTGTTGTGATACAATCTTACTTAGTTTTTTAGAAACTGTTTTTTTTTTTAGAAACTGTTCCATATTTTAAATAAAGCAGAGTATGACTTTAAGAGTCAAGTTCATAATATCGTCTGCTGAAAGATATCTTTCAGTCGCATTACATTTCTCCTTAAGTCGTTCTACCTTTCGATGTTATGTTTTCTTATTATAGTTCTTTTAACAGATATTTGAAAGTGACATGTAAAGTTTACAATCTTTTATAGAGGGTTCAAGCATCACTTTAAGTGAAAGAAGAAATTTAGTTTGTATAAAATTTGTTTCTTCCATGTTTCTTTAAAGAAAATTTTCAATAACTGTTTTTATTTCACTAAACTTTATTTCGTATTACAAAATGAATTACATTTAATGAATGCATTTTTATTAGAAAATTTTAATCTAAATTTAAAAGTACTTAATTAGTAAACATCTTAAACACAGATTTCCGAAAACGGTCCAGGACATAAAAAAATACCTGCCTAATGAAATCTTTTCCGCAAAATACCATAAAACTTTATACGGGACAATCGACTTATTTTATAATGATTTTCAAATATCTCTAACAAGAACTACATGGTTCTATCGGTCTTGTATTTGAATTTTCAATAAAACCTATCTCACTTGTCTTGAGGTACCTCTTACCAGGTTGATTAAGTCTGTAATTTTCAGCTTTATCAATTTTCCTTTTTGTTGAGAGCTAACTCTATCGCTTTTCCTTTATTTTCTGTTGTTGTCCCTCTTCGATTATATCCGCGAAGACAGCAATGTGTCTGTGTGTGTGTGTGAGTTTCAAGCCATCGTATCACCCTCAGTTGACTGTGTATATAATATTAGTAGTTAAACATTATAAAATAAATAGTTGACGTGATTTTTGTATTTATTTACAATTAGGACAGTGACCTGCAGTTCAATGAATCTTTTAGACTATTTATGTACCTAGTGTATTTATTACGTATTAAGTTACTTACAGTAACGCAAAGTATAGCGTGAGTAAAGCTTATCAAATACATCGTGTTTGCTCGGACTAATAAACAAATTACTACCTTTTATTTATAAAACATTCATAACTTTTTTCTGATTCCTATACATATCACATCTTATTATGGGTATTACATGCAGTATCAATGACTTTCATTTGATTTCAAATAGATATAAGTACAATTTTATCATAAAGTAATTTAAAATACATTATTATTATTACTATTAGAATACTTTTATTTAGATTTAAAACAACACAATTAGGAAACATCTTTCTTATAACCAGGGAAGCTTTGAAAAATGTTTTATACTAGAAATATGCAAGAAAATGGCAATCAAAACAAGATTTTTATATACATGAGTAAGATAAGTTATATTAAAATTTCTTGTCTTTTGAGACAAGACAAGAAATTACTAAACAAGACAAGAAATCTTGTTTTGGGAAACACTAAAGACAACATAATTTTTGATACAGATATACCTATATCCTAATTGAATCCAGGTCCTTTCGAATTACGGGCCCTAGACATTTGTCTTACTTGTTTATTGGTTAATCCGGCCCTGTCTTTATCACAAATTACAGGTACGCTTCGCGACAGAAGAAGTACTTACCTAAAAGAACATAACCTCAAGTCCCATAAAAATTGATAACGAGCAATATTATTGATTATTGTCGTGATTTATATTAGGATTTAGAGGATAGGACCAATCTTTTTGACCCTGTACATGATCCAATGATCCAGTGCCGTACTAAACTTGAACCACATTCTCCGTGAGGCCACGCGAGATAGGCACGTGTGAGTGCTCTAGAGAAAGCTAGGGCTGCTGAGGCCAGTGCAGGGTCGCATCAGGGTTCTGGTAATCTTGATGTTGACGGCCACTTGTTAGATTAGAGCGATATTTCGACATGTCTACGATTTATTGCAAGCGGAAGGTCGCACGCATGTGTCTAACGCAATGCACGCCTTATCGTTATTTATCCAAACGTTTAAAGTTATTTATGAAGTTTTTATATTAATTTTAACTGCAATGACTTTCAACAGTGTATAAAATTGTTACTTTGTATGCTACTTTAAAATTACATAAATAACTGAAGTCTAGTTGCAGTGACTTTCAACAGTGTATAAAATTGTTACTTTGTATATGCTACTTAAAAATTACATAAATTACTGAAGTCTAGACCTTTTACTATCAAAGTCAATTTATATTGAAATAAATAAGCAATAAATTCATTAAGTATCTTTTAGTTAATTTATGTAAGGTGAGACAGTTGACAAGTTTAAACAACAAGGAGCAAATCATTGTGGAAAATTATGCTAATTTTAACTTTAGCCCCCTCTGTTTTATAGTTACATTATTTTTTATATGAATATCTTCTTAAATTTTGCAGCTATATCAACAATAATTATGTTGAGGTGTTTGAAAGCTGATAAAGTGCGTCCCCCTTTTTTAAATATCTCTTTTAGTCAATCTGTGTGTCTATGAACTAATTTTTTTTTGTTTACGTACGGTATCTGCATGACGCAATTAAGTATTTACTATAATAAAAAAGTTGTTATAAGCCTTCCATATTGACCCTTCAATAAATTTTCTGAAATCCTCCACTGAAGTGAGACACAATCCTTTTATATTTTGTACATAGACGATTATCAATGAATACATATTAATTATTTCATGTTATACATACTAAAAACTTTCCCAAAACGGGTTATTACGTAAAAAATGAATCATTACATTTATTCATATTTGTCTACCCATTAGTGGATGTACAATTAGGCTTTATCCTAAGTATTACTAATGATTTATACCATAAATAATGGCAGTAATTTAATGTTTCAATTTGGTAACACAAAAATAAAATTCCTGTTTTAGTTTCGGATTTTTAAAATACTTGATATATGTAACTATAACACACAAATTCATGAATCCACGGATTTGTTTCCAAAAAGTCACGAATCAGTCTAGACGTTGTTTCCATAATAGCGGATTATGAATTATTCCATAAATGTACTGACAGTTGAGATTTTGAGGTTAAATTTGCACTACGAATTCTTCAGAAGTTGCTATAGCATTAGTACTAAATGATATATGACATAGTATACTCTTCAATTATCCATTTGAAACAAATGTCATACTATCTCATTTTTACATCAATTAAAGGAAAATAAATATATTTAGAAAGATAAAGAGAATACAAGAGTAGCTTATAAACTGCATCCAAGAATCTTGTTGTTCATCGCCAGAATTTGAAATGTTCCATATTTCCCACGAAGTTTGGGTTCATCGCCAGATTTCGCCTATTAATAATAGTTTTCATTTTGGGTTTGCTTATGAGTTATTCTCATAGTTTTGTTTTCTGTTTTATTGGCCAATTCCGAACAAATCTGTACGTCTTACAGATCTGTAAATCTATAAATAAAGAACAAAATCGCAACGAAAGCAGCCACTCTTATATATAATTTTAAATTAATCAACACAAATAGATGCGATTTGTCAGTTTTTTACAGATTTCAGAATTTCACTTAGAAACCTTAACTTCCAATAATAAACTAACGGTTTGATTAGTTTGGATTAGTGATGTGAAGCAGCCTTGTGTTGAGATCTGGTTGAGAGAGAGAACAATGTGCGAATTGGGCAGAGAGTGGGTCAATGTTTCGTGGGCCCGCTGCGCTATGTGTGTCTGGGTCTCGGCTGCCTTCGATCTTCGCCTTACATCATGCGGCCTTAGCGCGGCTGCTCGACTTATGAGGCCTCACCACCAATATTACATGACCGTGGATTCTCATTGGAAAACTATCTATTGTCACTTTCATACATATGTGATACTAGAGACTAGAGAAATAAATAAAATACCCGTATTTTTTAAATCGGTTCATTATTTGTAATTTACGAGAAAATAAATATTAAAAATTTAGGGATATTGTAACGTCAGCGTAATAGAATCGTGAAAGTAGAGAGATAGATTGAGAACGAACTTGTATTCTTCTCCAGTTAATAACTATATAATTGCAAACTAATGTTTAGTTTTTATTAAAAAAAAAAATATTTCTTGTACGTGCTAGCCGTTGTTGCCAATATACGCTGCAGGCAGATTTTAGGATTTTGCATAACTATATGAAGCATATCGTTTCATATGAGGACTATTTCCAAACAGATTACATCTTCTAGGGTTTGTAGAGTTCTGGGACGTCTTTAGTTAGCCCTACAAGATATAGACCTAGGGCATTAAATCTGGTGAACGCAGAGTTACGACAGAAGTCAGTTGACCGGGGAATATCTCCCTTAAAATAATAGTTAAATTTCGACTTGTATGGACTATGGTTCAATCCTGTTAGAACCAGACATTTCCTGCATTAAATTAATCAAGAGCTGGCGCAAAACTCTTGGATCATGGTGATATACCGAACAGAATTCATGGTAATGTGAGATTTCCTTCATAAAAAAATGGGAACAATTCTTCGGTATTCGAGAGGACCGTTGTCACGTGGGATGTCTTTAAAGGCCCCCACAAGAAATAGTCACAGGGCGTTAAATCTGGCAAGCGCATGGTCACGAAATATCGCCACTTACAGAAGATAGTTGACCGGGGAACATCTCCCTCAAAATAACCATTAAATTTCGTGCTGTATTACAACCAGATATTCCTGTATTAAATTAATCAAGAGCTGGCGCAAAAACTCTTGGATAATGGTGAAATATCGAAGAATACACGGTAACGAAAAGTAGGAACAATTCTTCGGTATTCGAGAGGTTCGTTGTCGCCCAGTTCATAAACACACTTTCTGTTTCTTTGAAGTTGTCAACCTCAAACATAATCCTCGAGGGAAGATTTGGTAGCGAGTACGAAACGCACGCTATATCACTACGTTTCAGTAGTTTTCGAAAAGTAAGTTTCGACTGCAAAATTATGCTGCTTTTTGGACCATTTCTTGACTATCTGCTCCTTTTGCGACTATCCTTATCCTTCTTCGACATACCCTTCTTCGACATACCCTTCCTTCACAATTACCTATATAAAGTAGAGAAGATACTGTATCTTACCCTGTTCTATGTTCTATATATCGGCAAAGTAGCTATTTGATATGATATCTATAAAGTGCATATAAGTAAATTGTGTAAAACTTTCATATTATCTGTAAGAATAGTGAAGAAAGCAAGGTTCAAGTACCTCATGAACAATTAGAGCTAACGTCATAACAATCGCGAGGTAAGTCTGTGATTATCCCAGCCAGTAACTTTCTCCATCGTGGGAGTTGGAATTTCTAATATCGTGGAAAATAAAAACCGTTCCTTACGCAAGCAAAAGTGCAAGTGATTTGATATTTCGTGCTTTCTTTACTCTATTTTCAGCGGCTATTCACACTTTCTCTTGCGGGATTAGCTTAGCTTGGACAGCTAGCAGAGAAATTTGTTTATTTGTAAGTGATGTTTTCATTAATTTTATGCTGAGTATGGTTTGTAATTATGTCTTAATGAATTCATGTTTGCACCTTGAGTAATTATGGGAATATTATAGACATGTTGTGGTCATTACTCTCAACACAACATTCTAACATTTTTTTAAAACTCTATAATTAAAATCACTTTTAATATAATACGAGGACAAGGTATTTTATTACAAATAAGACGAAAATTTAAATGGGGATGTGTAGGGTTTCATCAAGTCAAGAAGCTTGATGTTTTTGACTTGACTTGTCTTGATATTAAGCAATTTCAGCTACTTGATAATATTGATACACTGATTTCATTTTTAATTTATCTAGAATTAAAATGAAATAAGGAGGAAATGGAAAATAATTGATGTGAAGTGATTAAATACACAAATAATTCTTACCTTAAGACGTATTCTCTCGTCGACACATTTTTTTAAAAGAGTCATGGGGCCTTTGAAATTGTTCATATTTGTAACTACATTTTTGGGAACAAACTCTTTCTTCTGTCGTCGTACGGGCACTGAAACAAATAGGTACTATTAATTTCTTAATTCTTCCATTCATCCAGAAAATTGTTTGTGATTTTTATCCGTTTGAGAATATTAAGCTTATGTTTACATAGGCAAAAGTAAGCATGGTAACTAAGTCATAATTGTATCCCATGTAATTTTGACAAATCAATATGATAAAAATATTTCCGTAAAGATTTGTCAAAATAATGTGGGACAATTAGATAATATAGCTGACAAATCAACCCATACAGACTTGATCACGAAAATTTTATAAAATAATATTTATTAATAAGAGGAAACCAGTAAACTATTGAATAAACTATTGATGTTATGAATCACAATAAACCTTAGATTTCTTAAAATCCTCGCTATCCGAATTTGAAATTCAATAGACATCTGCGGCGGTTATGATACTCATAACTATCAGGGCATGTAACCGGTTAAAAAAACCGGTTAATAAAAACCGGTAACCGATATTTTTAACGAAAATTGCGAACTTTAACCGTAATTTTAACCGATATTTTTTAGGACGAAAATACCGGTAACCGTTAACCAAAAAAAAATAAACCGGTTTTAGCGAACATTAACCTTTATTTTTCATTTAGCGAGAAAAATTTTAATATTTTTTTATATCTGTGTTTTCTACTTGTATTTGAACATGAGTCATGACAGTTTTTACAATTTCCATTTTATTGGAGAGTCATAAATGTAAGTAGTCTCTTTGACCGTTAAGGTTACTTAAAAAGTCCCAAATAAATACGACCTTTGTCAACACAGGCAAGTTTAAAATTGAAAAGTGACCTGCGTTTTTCTAAAGATATTATGGGAATTTTTGTGAATATTCATTAATTAAATTGGTTTTTTTTTTATTTGTTATATTTTTCTCAGATGGTATTTTTTTAGAATTTTTTTAATTAATTATTTCGTAATTTTTTTTAATCAAATTTTTATAATTAATTTTTTTTAGTTAATTTTAATTATTTTTTTAACCGATATATTAACCGGTTTAAACCGGTTTCCAATTTTCAAAAACCGGTTTTCGAACTAAAACCGTTATTATTATAACGTTCTTTATAAGGGTTAACCGTTAACCAGTATTTTTTTCGGTTACATGCCCTGATAACTATCATAGGTACTTTAATAGCTACAAAAACTTTTGGTTTGAATCGACTAATTAAATACTTTATCATAAGTTTTCTCTACATAAAAGTAGCCTCTGTGGTACTCTCTCCACACCAGCTACCACACATACCCTATTCGAGTCCACCAAACAAAAATATACCCTGCGATACAGTCTCCACTCCAGCTAAAGTCTAATAAACGCCCACTACAAATATCTGCTATAAATGATTTTCATCGAAATTTTCTGTTAATAATTTTCAAGTATTAAACCCAAGTAAATTTACAAGAAGCGTGCAATCCACTATTTCTCTATAAATACAATATTGATTTGAGGTATTTGTACATGAATCAGGGTAATATTTGTTGAATGTGGCAGGAACAGAGATGATATAAAGATTAGTGAATTTTGAACTGAGAGTTCACTGCTCTGAAACGATGCAAACTTATTACATGAACGACATTGTCAGAATAGGAGTATATTAATACAAAGATCGTTGACTTCGCATACTTCAAAAATAAATTTTAGGCACAGGGCTGAAATTTTCCTTTATTATATTCTATAAATATATATTTGAATTAGCAAATATATATGGGAATTAATAGTTATTACACTTTAAATACGGTAAGTTGTATTTTACACCACAAGGTTCTCTATTGGAAAATAATGCAAAGCAAATATACAAAAACCTAACGTACCTACAATGTACCTATTACATTTTACTAATAAAAAATATTTTAAACATTAAATCATAGATATCTAGAAATAAACTTCATTAAAAAGATGTATCATTGTCATGTTTACATTTTGGCAGTCGAAAAATATTTGTTGAATGTAATCATAAGTTCTTTGAACATATAATTTTATTTAAATATTATACATTATTTCAAAATACAATTAATTTTTTGTATTAATAAGCGGAATTTGATCTTCAAAATATAATCATTGCGTTATATTTCACCACATTTTTATGTTTTCGGAGGTCAGTGGCTTATGATACAGTTCAATCAATACAATTTAATTATCATATATTGTTATTATTTCTAGTATATTTTGGTTATTATATTTGTTTAAGAATAAAATATGTAGTTGTATTGTTTGCTCTCTCCTAAAAATTGTATAGATAATTTTTTTCCAAAATATTTTATCGTGGTTTCCGTTTATAAATTGCTGAAGGTTAGTTTTTATTATCACAAAATTGAAACCAAGGTTTAACGCCTAAAATGTTGATAACATTGAGAAAGTGAGATAGTTATTGTTATGTATTTAAATAATATTACAACTATAGTATAACTAAAACAAAAACTATATTTTTTTTATTTAAAATTAAGAGGAAATTAATTTCAGTGAAATCACATATAACGTCCGTTAAGGGATTTGAAAATAGGCGACAGTAGAATTTATATTTTAAATCAGAGAAAATAAGTTAGTTACTACATGTATTATAAAGTAAATAGACAAAAATTCATAAAAAAATAAAATAGAATAATTCTTTCTTGTGGCACTTTTCTTACACTATATAAAACTTGAAAGTTGCGTATTTCCCACAATCGTGAGTAAAAGTGAAAGAAATAATTTCTCACAGAATTTGCTAACATTGCGCATGTGCAGTGTGGAAATATAATTTCTCACAGTAATTGCCAACACTGCGCATGCGTGAAGGTACTCTTTGTGAGGTTACGTGCGCCATATTGTTTTTTATGTCAAATAGCTTTCATGCATGTATTTTTGTTCTGTAACGTTTAGCAGTGTGGTTATACAAAAAGTATAGTATGCACGCATGTAGAATCACTTTTTTCCCACCTTGTGGGATTCCAGCACTCGACTTCGTCTCGTGCCGAAACTTTAACACCTCGTGGGAAGTAGGCTACTTTCTACACTTGTTGCATTATATTCTATTTCAAATGGGTTTACCTAGAGGACGTATTTTAAAGAAATTTATATTACAAATAAAAATTTAAATTAAATAGAGTATATCATGTAAAAATTATTATAAAATGTCATTTATTTATAAGAAAAATTTGAAAATTAAAAAAGGGGCGTGCCACTACTTACTTCTGCCTAGTTTCTATCTCACACAAACGCTATTTATCTTTCTCTAAACTATCGTTCGGGTAATGACGTCACGAAGACAAGAGAAAAGAAGCACAAAGGACAAAATAATAAACAAATATGGGAAAGCTTTAATTGATGAATGTGGAAACAGAGATTGGACTATTCTAAATGGAAACATAAAAGGAGACGAGGTGGGTGACTACACATACATAGGTAAAAGAGGGGAAAAGACAGTAATTGACTATATAATAGCAAATCAAGAGAGTTGGGGGAAAATTAGACACATGAAAGTAATTAATACAGTAGAATCCGACCATCAACTTTTAAGCTTAGAACTAGAAAACAGTATAATAGTAAAAGAAGATGATCCAGTAATCATTCGAAAAGCGGTATGGGAAAAAGAAGACATAGAAAATTACAACATAAAAACCAGAGAGATAGCAGTAAAAGAGAGTAATGTGGAGGAGCAAGTAAACGAGCTCATAAGTAAAATAAATGAAGCCACACGCAAAAAAGAAATAAGAGTGAACTCAAGAAACACAAACAGAAATGACTGGTGGAATAGTAGCTGTTTGGAAAAAAAACGAAAAATGAGAAAGAAACGTAAGCAATGGAAAGATGGGATAATCACTGAAGAAGAATACAAAAATGAATTAAAAGAATATAAAGAATTGTGTATAAAACAAAAGGAAAACAAAAAGAAAGAAATTGAGGAACAGCTGCAGAGAATAAAGACAGAGACGGAGGCATGGAGTTTTATTAGTAAAGAGAGGAAAAAGAAACAAGAGATATCAAAACAAATATCCGAAGAGGAATGGAAAGTCCATTTCTGCACACTTTTAGATGGGAAAAATACCAAGATACTAAGAAAAGAAGAAAATAAACCGAAAATATGTGGAGATGTAGAAGAGATAACACTAGAGGAAGTTAAAGTACAAATTAGTAAACTAAAAAAACGAAAAGCGGCAGGAGAAGACGAAATCACAAATGAAGCCTGGATATATGCAGATGAGAACTTACTAAGAATATTAACAAGTATTATTAACAAAGTATGGCGCACCGCACAAATACCTACTAGATGGAGAAAAGGAATTATACAACCGATTCATAAAAACGGAGACATAGACAAAGTAGAAAATTATAGAGGAATAACATTACTAGATACAGCGTTCAAGATCTATGCGATGATTTTACTAGAAAAATTGGAGGAAGAAATAAGAGTAAAAAATCTCATACCAGAAAACCAGGCAGGTTTTCGGAAAACAAGAAGAACAACAGACAATATTTATATACTTAATCTAATGATTGAAAACGAGATCCGCAAAGATAAGGGAAAGTTATACGCATTGTTTGCAGATCTGAGAGCAGCGTTCGATAATGTAAATAGAGATCACCTGTTTAAAACTTTAACAAATATGAATATAGATAAACAATTGTTAGCGAACTTAGAGAACATCTACAGAGAAACTATATCGGTGATAAAAGTAAAGGATAGAACCACAGAGGAGATCTGGACAGAAAAAGGATTAAGGCAAGGATGCCCATTAAGCCCAACTTTATTTTCACTATATGTAGCAGATATAGAAGAATTCCTCAGCAAAGAGCAAACAGGCGGCATTGTAATAGGAAGAAAGAAAATATGGTCTCTAGCGTACGCGGATGACATTGTCATAGTCGCGAAAGATCCACCTGGAATGAAAGCAATGCTGAAAAGACTTGAACTGTATTTAAGAAGAAAAGATATGAATCTCAACGCGCAAAAATCAAAAATTATGAAATTCAAAAAAGGTGGAGGTAGAGAAACCTCTGAAGTATGGAAGTGGAAAAATGAAAGTATCGAAGAGGTAAAAGAATTCAGATATTTGGGATATACATTCCAGAGGAATAACCAAGCCACAAAACACTTAGAGTACCAGAAAAGGAAGGCAATTGTGGCCATGAAACAAATATGGGGTATAGGCGAAAGGAAGTTCAAGACGAATATGCGAATAAGATGGATGATGTTCGAAGCAATAGTAAAAAGTATTTTAATTTATGGGGCGGAAATTTTTGGATGGACAGAGCACAAACTAATAGAAGATGTACAAGTACGCTACATAAAATGGATCCTGGGCCTCGACAAATGTACACCAGAATATATAGTACTGGAAGAAATGAAAGTGGCAAAACTTCGAGTGGAAACAGGAAAGAGAGCAGTGAAATACGAAGAAAGAGTTAGAAACTCAGAGAATTCAATACTGAAAGAATGCTGGAAAGTTATAAGGAAGGGAGAGGACGACAAAAACAAATTAACAAGATGGGGACACACAAGAAAGGTATATTACGAAAGGAATGGATACTCGGAAATGCAAATAGAGAGGAATCGAATAAATGAAGAAAGTGTGATCCTCGCCATACAACAACGAGATTGGGATATACAGAAGCAGGAACAACAGAGCAGAATAAATCAATCCAATTACAATAAAAGATACAAACAGATACAAACAACAGAGATACCACGTTACATATTAAACCCAAAGAAAAACATCAAAATGATAGCCAGATTCAGATGCGGTAACGAAGAAAGAGACAACCAGTATTGGTTACCAAAGGAAGAAAGGGGGTGCAGATTATGTGGCAGAGAGGATGAAACACTGAAGCATTTAAGGGAATATTGCAGAGAAGTAAAAAGAGAAGATAGAGGGAAAATGGAGCTGTTAGACGATCTAGGATCAGGAGAGAAGTGGATGAGCGAAATCATTAAGAAGAGAACAGTAGCATAAATGTATTACACACACACAATGTAGAATAAAAATGTATATGTTATTTCTGTAGATTCTAAGCCACTTGGCAAGAATAAATATTAATAAATAAATAAATAATATTACAAATAAAAATTTAAATTAAATAGAGTATATCATGTAAAAATTATTATAAAATGTCATTTATTTATAAGAAAAATTTGAAAATTAAAAAAGGGGCGTGCCACTACTTACTTCTGCCTAGTTTCTATCTCACACAAACGCTATTTATCTTTCTCTAAACTATCGTTCGGGTAATGACGTCACGATAATCTTTATTAATTTATTTCTCGTGTATTATTAATGTAAGTATTTTTAAAAATAAAAAAATATGTGTCTAATATTTTTATTTGAAGATTAACATATAAAAAAATTAAAAAAATAATGGAAAACCCATTAAAAATTTAAGGTACCTCTTATTTTTTTGTTTTAGAATGAATGTATGTGTATATAGGTATTTTTGAGTAAATTATTATTTTCTAGTTTGATTTTTTTACCGTTTATATCCACATAAGAATGACTACTGTGGACACTGTGGTGCACTTGCTACGACAGCTAATTTTATCCATATCTGATAAAAAGCCGTGAATAATATATACTATTTTAAAATACACAAGTGCTTTAATATACATAATTTTGACTTTTAATTTTGCAATTTCAAATATACATTTTTTAAATCCTGAAATAGTAGTGAAGACTCGTGTTAGATGCGATGCTAGGCCCCCGGTGGACGCACGCCGCTGGCAGGCCGTCAAGCACCGGGGCCAACGACCTACCGGTAACTTCGCTAACCTTTCTCTCACTCTCTCCGGCTCTCCTCTCTCGGGTTATCAGCAGCACGTGACTCTCACGTAGCGAGGAGTAGCGAAAACGCCGCAGAGAATAGGAGTCGGTATTTTTATACTCTGACGTAAGGATTTTGGCAGGAGAGGACCAGGAATCTCACAGAGTTCAGTATTTCGGGTTAATCACTTCGTGACACTTTGAGAAAAATTGCACGAATTGTACCATTCATTAACACTTTAACCGCGCAATAAAATTGTACATCAAATTACTTTTGATTTTTACATATATATTATATTAGACAAAAAAATAAAATACCCCTATTTTCTGAATCGTAGTTTACGAGAAAATAAATATTGCAAATTTGGGGAAGGGATATTGTAACGTCAGTGTACTGAATAGAGAAAGATAGATTGGGAATAAAAGAAACAATCAACCTTTCTTCTTCTAGGACTATAACATGCTGACGTCACATACCCCTTCTCCAAAACATTTAATTGCTAATAACTATTATTGCAAACTTAGTTTAGTTTTTGTTATAATGAAAATCTATGGTTGTTAGTTTTTATATTTTATGGACTTATTGAATTTTGATTATGGGTTTATTCATACCTCTATAGAATGAATAAAACTCGTATAAAAAAAACTGTTTCTGTGTATACATTAATAATAGGTTAGTAATAGGTATATTTTATACACTGAAGAACTAAAGTGCATTGTTTAATACAGAGAATTAAGTTTATTTCACGAGCCGTAGGCGATTAAAGGCACTTTAGTCCTGTGGTATATATGCACTATATTTTGCACTTCCACATATACTTTTTAAAATAATAATTATTTGGTTATATTTATAAAACCGTCAAATACATGTCAGCTTTGAAAAAAAAAACATCATTATGCATATTTTTCTGGTAAGCTAGGCTAGGTTACATACATATACCTACTTGTTTCTGTGGTAACATAATTCTTGTTTATTAATTTTATCTCCCAGAAATTCAATTGATATTTAATCCATCAGAGAATAAAAATGCTACTTCAGTCTTCGAAAATGAAGAGTAAAGTAGACTTACTCCCGGAAGTGCAAAAATTAAATTAATTATTCTTTTGTCTTCTTAAATAAAACAATCCATTCAAATTCTTAACTTTCTCTATGTTTTTGAATAAAAACACTAGAAACACAAAAAATAAATATCTAAATTTAACAAAAAAAACTTTAAAAAAACAGGTTGTATGTATATATTATTAAAAAAAATAATATATAAAATATATAATAAAAATATTGATCATATGGTCTTTTAAGAAATTATGACATTATTATTTTTTGTTGTAAAATCAGTGATTGATACTAAAATAAAGAAAACTTGACGGTTAAATATAAATTAATACATTATCGCTAACATGGCAATATTTGATAAAAAGTAAATAATTATATGAAAATTGATAAGTGTATCATTATTTTAAAACTGTCCGTATATCAATCATTCTGTACACGACACCAACTGAAAACTACATAAATCATTATTGAGAAAATGTACTCCATATATTCGACGAGTTTAATATTTAAGATATGGGTTCGTCGTTATCAGTGTTTGGTTTCGCGGTTTTCATAATTAACAGGCGGCTTCCGAATATTCAAAACACGTATACTTAACTCCATTGCATGAGATATCGACTGTCAATCAAACCAAAAAAAGTTGAAATTTTGCACCTGCTCTTCTAAGAATAATAATTAAGTGCAGCACATTTTGGTAATGATATATTTTTATTGTAAAAAAAAAATATATAAAAAAATACTGGATGACATTTTCCATTTTAAATAGCAGTGCAAAAAAAAATAATAGGTACGAATAATACATTTTTAAAAACGTGTATCACAAATAATCTTTTATTACATATTATAAAAAAATTTAAAATTTAAAGCAATTGTAAATAATTTTTTAGGTTATAAATTAAAAGTAATAAACCAGTAAAGTATTTCTAGCGACGAAGTTAAATATATGTATTAGTTCTTATTAGTAGTATTATTCAATGAGCATATAATGTGTGCTATTACTTATGAGAACGAAGTTTGGCAACACGAACGTACACAAAGCGAGTGTTATAAATCACGCGAATGAGTAATAGCCATTACATGCGAATAGAATACTATACTTTATCCATAACTACAACATGAAAAATATATGTTTATTATAACTAAATATGTCATCACACTTTGACAGATAAATAACGATAGCTCGAATCACTGTTTCACAGCATACTTAACGCAAGGCAATTATTACTAGTGTTATTTAGCTACAGCTTAATTTTAAAAAGAAAATAAAACTATGAAAAATGATAAAACTAGTGTAACTTTGGCTTTTTGTGTAGAAAAATTTATTTAAAAGTAATTTGGCTTTTACCTTTTTGACAGGTAAGATTTAAATTTGATATAACGATTAAATAATATTATTCTATTGAACTGTCAATATTAATCAGTTAGTAACAGTAACGAAGGTCATTAATTGATAAAAACACGTTTGAATTATAGGTACATTATTTGACAGTTATGGATAAGGAAACAAATTTTAAGTGGTAATAAATGTATTAATCTATTTTTACTAAATTTATTATTATATTATTTTTTGTTGTTGTTGCTGATAGGTAAAAGAAAGATTAAAATTTAAATGCATAATACTGAAGAGAAATTTTTTGATATTGAAATTATATTTTTATTATAAAGAAAAGTTTACTGGACGACATTTTCCACGTATTTAAAGCTGTGTCTTGAAAGCATAATAATAAGATCTATTTTTATAATAAAAAAACGTTTTCCTGAACATACTGTTGAGGTATTGAGAGCTGTGAGGAAAGAGTACCACAATAAAAAATAAATAAATGTTGTTTTCTGTGATATTTACGAAGACTTGAATTGAATACATACTGTAGAGGAAGTTTTTGGCATTAGTATATATTTTATTATAAAGAAAGATATACAGTATGACACTTTTCAGGTATTTAGAGCTGTGTGGAGATTGCACCACAATATAAATAAATAAATATATGTTTGTGGTACTTAAGAGGAATCATAAATTAAAGTATATGGGAGAGGTAGATTTTGCAATTGAGATATATTTTTATAATTAAGAAAGGTTTTCCTGACGACACTTTCCAGGTATTTATAGCTGTTAGAGCTGTGAGGAGAGATCACCACAAAAAAAAAATTTGTTCTCCGTTTGTGGTACATGCGAGGAAATTCAAAATAGAGTACATAGCGAAGAGGAAGTTTTTGGCATTAAAATATAGTTTATTACAAAGTAAGCTTTACAGGACTATACGTTCCGGGTATCTATAGCTGTGTGGAGAGAGCACTACAATAAAAATGAATAAATAAATGTTTGCATTTTATTTGTGGTACTTAAGAATAAGTTTTCGGTTTTGTATATTGTGTAGTTGTCTAGGCACGATAGTATGCAAGTTGTAGCGTGAGCCTAGCTCTAGGTAGGCATAGCGGTGTCCACGCCTTGCTGACTTCGCGGCCGAATCTGACCCCAGATGCAGTTCATACTGAGTCTTGCATGCCATCCGTAATACTCGATGTATGCTCACTACACACCATAACCGTCTAGTGCCATATATCCCACTTAACTCACGCTTAAAACTCTTAACACTCACTAAAAACATAACATTTTTCTGATATTTCAAAGGACAAAATTTGAAAAAATCTACGATGGGGTCCACCACCTTTTTATATTTTCTTATATGTAACTTTATTTAATTTGAAAGCGATGTATAGTTTCAGAAAGTCTTAATTGTTATTTGATAAGCTAAGTTATTTTTTTTAAGTGTTTTGTGACGTAGATGTTAATGCAATTCGGTTCTCAAACAGTGGGGTTTCCAAAAAAATTCAATTACATAAATTGATCTATTTCAACTGATATAAAAACATATAAATATATGTTTCACTATTAGCCTAGACACCCACTATTAACCTTTATATGACATGAGAAATTGTTTTTCACTACCGCTTACTTGGTAACCATAGTTATAGTACAGGACAAGATATTTGGTTAATCCCTTAAGCTTGGTAATGGATGCGGCTAACCCTCACAACGGGTGATGAGTCGAAAATATGTAGGGGCGGTATTAATAAAAATTTCATATTCTTATAACTGTGATGAGGATCAAAAATGTAAAGAAAATTAACCAGTCCCCATTAGGCTGGATTAGTTTTTACATAAATAAAATAAAAATTTGTTTGTTTTAGTACGTATAGACCAAACATTTTTACTTGTATTATATATACCTATTTAAAAATTTGAAATCAGTCCCTGCATTTCTGTACCATAAATTTGGGGATAATCCCATGTTTACGGTATGCTAGTAGGGGGTGATGTAATCCAATTCTCAATTATGTTGTCCAGCACTATACCTAGATCAATAATAAATTATTATTATTAACAATGATCGATAATAAAAACTCACTTTTTAAAGAAACTCAAGTCTCCAAATCCATATATTGTTTAAATCATTTAACTCAAGAACTTAAATAAATCAAATAAAACCAAATTAAAAGTGAGGTTGATAAACTGAAACGTTAAATATGAAAAAAATCACCTTTTTATTTTTTTGAATATTAAGAAACAAGTTAATGTTTATATCAAAATGTTTGTTATTGTCAATATATTATTTTAGTAGTAATAGGATTGATATACAAGTTAGTGAAAAAAATAATACATATACCACGGTTGAGAAGAGCACTACTGACCAGCGCCTTATGTCCCTCGGTTGCTTCCCTCGGGACATACTATAATGATAGTCTTCTCAATCTTGGTATATAATATGCTACCTAAATACGTGTTTCTTACTTGATAATATGCATAAATTTGTTTTGACAACTACTGGCATGATTTTGCTGCCTATGTCATTCAACATCGTTCATTTACATATCGTCAATATTTTTTTCACAAATTTTCCTGATTGCACAGAATTTAAAACTATTTTTTCTAAATTTAGATTAGCTCTGAAGTAGGCTTTCTATTTTATATATGACATCTGACACTGACTGTAGAGTTGGAAGTAGCAAGAACTTAGAACAGAGTAGATGTGAGAGAGAAAAGTATAATATTGTGACGTAGATGTTAAGAGCACTGAAAACTACAACTTAAACACGAATAACTTTTTTTAAATTTTAATAATTCCTATCACATGGAATTAAGGTCTGGATTGACTATAAGTGATCATTTTTTTAATATCAGTATAATAAGTAAAAACATACAGTAGAAGTCGTATACATTATACATATAAGTTACATTTTCGTTTTCTTTTATAAAATTTCTGATCTCAAATAAACTCAATAGATATATAATAACTTCTGCTATTCCTGCGCTCCTAATAATTCGTTTTCGTTTTGTACCACTTCCGCCATCTGTGCGCAAAAGTTGCAAACTCCCTACTGTCAAATGTTTAACGCAAACTTTTTCCTGGTTGTTGATTGATGAACAGTTGAAGTGACTTGTAGTGTTGACATGTTGTGTTAGGCCATTGCACTTAATGAAAATGAAAACGAACGAACAACTCTATTGCGTGGACGTCATTATGCAGGTAATTAAAACTAACTCATTAACAGATACCAGCAAATTGCTTCCGAGGGTGAAGATGATTGCACCAAATTTAATAACAATAATTCAGTTCATTGTTATTAATAATATATTTGTAACAAAAATATACATATGAATTTTTGAGGTTACCCAATAATTTTATATTAAATTTGTATACAATGTGTATAACGAAATGCGGAACATGACTTTAACATGGGATTTAAAAAATTGTGAATACCCTCTCTCCTGATAGATTACAGAAAAAGTGCAACAATATAAAGTTGTTCAAAATTGAATTCTACATTAGATAACATCATAATTAATGCAACAGCACGCCTACAGTACGAGCTTTATTAAATAAAAAATGTTAATAATTTGTTAAAAATTAGACAGCTATAGAAACAAAAGAAAATATTTATGTGACAGTTTAGTAAAGTATCACTGATTATAATTCTTATTGTGCGTATTTTAATATTATTTAAGTTGAATTTAGATACTTCTTAAAAAATATACCAATATTACAAAAATAAAAACTGTCACATAGATATTTTTTATTGTTTCCATGGCTCTCTGTTTTTAACGAAAATGTTACATTTTATATTTAATAAATCTGCTACTGTAGACGTGTCGTTGCATCAATTATGATCTTATATGATGTAGAATTTAATTTTGAACAACTTTTGCTCTAAATATATCAGGAGACAAAGTATTCGCATTTTTTGAAATCCCACGTTAAAATAATATATTCCGAGTTTATTATTTCTGTTATTTATAATATTTATTATTGACGTTTTATCAGTTATTTGGGGTACTAATTAATAAAATATTCTTAAAATACTCGAAAATACCGCACAAACATTTGGTATAATTAATTAAAGTCAAATGCACTCGTCACACCAGTTTAAGTTCTCGACGTCTATCAATATTACTACAATCTGCATAATTGAGTTGTTACACCCAGAAATGGATAATAAATTGTCATATATTTCTTTTATTTAAATTCATATCAAAATTTTAAATGATTACATTGGTAAATATTTTTTTCTGTACATTCAAAGCTAATGTAGAAAAAGCACCACAACGGTTATATATATATTTTATTTATTTTTAAACAGTTTTCAAAAAAACATTACTGTTAAATATTTATTGTTATAAATAAAAAAAAAGTACAGACATATAAATATTGATATTTAATAATAAATTATAATGGTTATAAAGTAATATAAATAAACAAAACAATGTAGTCTTACTCTGGTGAGGTTCGAATCTCCGTTCAAAAACTGGCGCGCTTTCTTCCTTAACCTTCACTGCACTTGTTTTGACGTTCGGCTTTTGTCTGTTGTCATATTGCGCTAAGTTATCATACAAGGGCGCATTCGGCACCGGAATTTTTATATTAGAGGCCAGTAGAGCCTTTAGGGGATCGAATTTGTCACTATAGAAGTCCAGGCAGGGGTCGTAGTCACTTGTTTCGTCTGTTTTCTCGCTCTCTGACTTGCTGCACGTTGGCGTGTCCGCCATTTTCAAACAACTGTCAGACGCGACGGTTGCTAGGCAACGCGAGCGTGTTTTGTTTGCTTTCCCGCGCGCGGGAATAGTTTGAATTGTTGGTTGTTTTACAGCGCGGTAAATTTGAATTAGTGTTTGTTTATAGCAGTGTCAGTAACCTAGGAGAAATTACAGCTTGCGTAACATGCAATAAAATTGCAAGAATGCATCATAGTTGTGCAGAAAAGAAATTCACTTTCTCGGAAATGCATAAAAAGACAAAGTATTAGAAATTATTAAGTCATTTCACTTTCTGTTTTACCGTTTTACGCGATGTAACCACGTTATACTCAACTCATTTTGCATTTATAAACAATTTGAAAAAGTAATAGTTTCTTTACTTTTACTTTAGTAAATTCAATCGTTTATATTTGTTAAAATGAAAGTGCTTTATGAAGCATATCTAATCAGATATAAATACTTATGTTGTTATAAATTATCATATAAAATAAATTTATTTTTTATACTTTATCATAAAGTTTAAAAATTATTTTATGGACTTTAAGAATAGTTAAATATATTACTCATGATTTTATGACAGCTATCAGTAATGCCTATACCGTACAGGGCGTTTACCAGACTATAGCTGGTGTGGAGAGTGCACCACACAGGTAATTTTATGTGGGAAATATATGAGAAATTGATTCAAAGAGATTAGTGGTTTCTTAAAATAAATTAATTTTGATATTTTAAAAATTTTAAATATATGGCTGTGAATAAAAAAATATTTTTCAATATTTCATAAAATTCTCTAGATACATTACATTTTTTTTAAATTTTGAATATTTTGGCCTGATATTAAAATACATTTTAAAATAAATAAGTAATAAATTAATAAATTGAATCAAAATATACAAATAAAAACAGACACTTAAAATTTTGTTACTTTCATTACATCCTTAAACATTGGATATCTTTAGCAAGATATAGGTATTAAATTTGTTATTATAAGTTCTAAAATATTTTACATACAGGGTGGTGACTCGAACACTCGAACATAGGGATTTAACATGTAAAATCATATTTTCGTAATTTCCTGCTTCCCTAATTATTTTATGTAAAAAATCTTCAAATAACATTTGTAAAACATAAAATTATGCATATGAATCAAAAAGCAGAATTATTTTTACGTATTTTGTAAATCACCCCAAAAATAACAAATGTTTAACGCTGTATTTGTCAAGTTAGTTGCGTTAGTTTGTTTTTATTATTATTTGTAATTATTGTTTTGTCAAGTTACGCTAAAAAATAAAGCAATTTTATTTTGATTTTACTGAAATTATTGAAATTTTGGTGCAAAACCTGATAGTTCAGTACAATTAATCCCTGAATTTATTTCAATGAAACGTTAGCTATTAAAAATAATGTGTAAGATTTATTGTATTATTGTGATTCTGAAAGACATTTAAAAAATACAGACCGTAAAGTTGTTTGTGATTATTTTTGTTAATTGTAATTTGGGAGAAGATGTTTGAATAGTGAGGAATAGTTGTAGTTCCCAGCGTCGCGATTCGCGATTGTCAGAGTTTGTTTACCCGACTTTCACTTGTTCCCCGGGGCCCGGGTGAAAGTGTATTTTTCTCCCGCGGACGAATTCAGCCTAATGTGATTATGCCTTGCTTAGCTGGGTTTAATTTTAGCCCAATTAAACAGATAACATGTTTTTTACGCGCTGGTTTTGTTTTCTAAGTTTTTGCCAAGGACGTTGAACTTCTGATAAAAGTTACAAACTGAAAGTTCACAAAATGAAATGGTTCTAATTGCCAAACTTGGGAGAAATTATATTATTTTCACTTTTAAACGCGGGATTATCATTTCTAACACATGTGAGTTATTAGTTAATCTTCAATTATTTATAAATTAAAACCGAAAGTTGAAAGTGTTATTATTACACAAAGATTTTGAGAGTCAAATTTAAATTACAATTGATGATGATTATGGAGAAAATATTTTTTAAATTACTCTACAAAATAGATTTTTAATTGTACATATTTAGAGTTAAAAAATTAAGATGTCGGCAGTTTAAAAAAATGCCATACCAAAATTTAAAGTGACTTAAATTAATGCAATCCTGATTCTAATAATAATGAAATTATAAGATAGATATTGGGATTCAGCCACTCTTTATTATATTCCCATTCGACCGTTTCGACCCCTTCAGGAGTTGAATTTCTAATAATAATGTATTTTTTCTACGACCTTTACGGAAAATAGCACTTTTTTCTCATAATAAATTGAATTTTTGCAACTTCATAATATATTTTGTGAGAAATATGTACGAAATAAATGAAAACCATATCTCTTCCTTTGTAAGTTTTTGAACGATTAAAATAATTTTTTCTACGACCATTATGGAAAGTGTTACTTTTCTCCCTCTATATAAAGTTTGAAAGTTGCGCATTTCCCGCAACTGGGCTTAAAGTGTGAGAAATCATTTCTTACAGTATTTGCCAACACTGCGCTTGTGTGAAGGTGCTCTTTGTGAACTTCTGTGAGCCGTATTTTTTTATGTCAAATAGTTTTCGTGCATGTATTTTTGTTCTGAAATGTTTAGCAGTATGGTCGTAGAAAAAGTATAGTGTGTCATTCGTATAGAATCACCTATTTTCCATTATTTATGAAACGATGTTTCTGCACTTGTTGCACAATATATTATTACACTATTATATCTATATCAACGACTTTAAATTTTCTTGAATCGTATAATAATATGGACAGTATGTAATAGAATTATTTTATTAAATATATTTTCTAATTACGTACTTTTAAAACTAGATAAAAGTATTCTAATAAAAATGCATTTAAAAATGATACAATTTGTAACTTAAACAAAGATTAAAATATGTCGGGATTAGGGAAATATAAACAGTATGAATATGTTTAATATGGTCCTTCTCTTTCTTTCCAAGTGATGCTTTTGCTTTGGAAGAACTTATGAAGAAGTCTATAAAATATTGTAAATTTTGCATAAGTCTTGTTCAAATATCTTAACAACTACTAGTAAGAATGGTTTAAGAACCTGGAATTACAGATTGTATTTGGTGTTGTTGTAGTTTCCGTGCATCTATGCAGTAACAACCGCCTCCCAATGTCTGTGGCCATGCCGTTCATCGACAACGACCTGCTGTGGTGCCCGGACAACGACGGCAAGATGGTGGAGCTGGCGGGCTGCGTGGACGCCCAGCAGCCGGCGCCGCCCGTGCTCAACGAGCTCAGCCCCGCCGACCTCACGGCGCTCGTGCCGCCCGACGACGCCGAGGACATCTTCCGCCAGCTCGGCGACGCCATCGAGCTCGACCTCTTCGGCGAGTTCGGCAACCAGGAGATCAAGGTCGAGGTAGGCACATCACAAACATTCTTCTTATTTCAATAGTTAGTTGTATCACTAGTCTAGAAACTTAGCTTTTGCGAGAGCGAGTTTATTTTGACAGGCCAATCTGAAAGCTTATTACTACCACAGAATAGGTTTATACAGAAGCGACAGTAAGACAGAGAAGCGAAAATTAGAGAGAGATGGGGAAGGTGCACAAATTTAAAGGGCCCATTGTTTAAAATCGGAAAGTTTCCTCACATCTTAGGGAGAGATGGGGGAAGGCAACAAATTTAAAGGTCTACACAAAGCTTCAAGGTCGTACAACTGTATAGGGGAACATTAAAGGTACCGACACGGAGTGTCGCTTCTGTATGTAACTATTCTGTGATTACAGATTAAGCAATAAAATGACCAAATAATAAAAAATATATATTTTCAAGACCTGTTATGAGAAGGTAATATTTACATGACAATTATCAATAAGCGAAATGATTATTTTTTGTCTATACGATGCAAAAGTCTTTTGCATCGTGGATGTGACAGTCTTTTGCAGCCAGCATTTGTTTTGGTAAAATAAAGGGTCAACATTATATCATATCTGTCCTTTATAGTTTTCGTCGCTTTTTGATATATTTTTGTACAAAGAAGTATTGAAGTATTTCATTTGAAAATTGATATAATTTAAAACAATTGTTTGATTTCTGCTTTCAACTAACTGTCTACTGTTAAAGAACATCTGATTTGATAAACTTCAAAATTCTCTTCGTATTGTGTATAGTTTTCGAGAAAATGTTTGATACTTGATTGCGAAATGCTTTTGCATTCTTTAATTGTTTTTTTTTTCATGCAAAAATACCATTTCGCAAACTGAAATAAAAAAAAAACATTTTTTTCCTAACATGACCTTTATTATTATTTTTGCGCTGAACAGGTATCACGTTAGTTATGACGTATGAGGGACTCATGACATAATGGCATATCTAAAAAAAATGTATATGACTACCATATTCAGGAAAATTCAAATGACAGCTTGCCGCACCAAACGTATTCCAAGAAACATGCCCCGCACCATTTAAATGTGATAAGTCCCTCATACATAACATTCGGTATAATTCAAATTTTCAAAGAATATTTAAAAATCCACATCTCGCTCTAATTAATCAAAAAATATTGTAATAGAAAAAACACATGAGTCTCAGCAAAAGATTTTTTAAAATCATTGAAAAAATAGTAGGTTTCATTACGATGTTCTAACCAAAATTTTAGTTTATTATGAAGGTATTTTTGAAGCCCTAAAATGTGTTTGTGAAACCCTTTTCAGCTTTAATTCTAATCTTGATCTTTACTCTATCTGATAATTCCTAATTTTACAATATGTACATGTTCACTTGTACCTGTATAAAATAATACATACATAATAACAGTAAAAAATTATAAAAATAAAATCTATGTGAAATTTTAGGGCATATTTTAACAGTAAAAAATAGAACAAAATTAAAACTATCCCTATACTGTAGTATATTGTAGTCGTGTAGTGTATTGTTTTGCCGCCGCTAACAGCGCCATCTTTGCAGCAAGAGGAGAACAACAACATCCCGACCGACGCGCCGCCGGTGTCGGGTAGCGGTAGTGCGGGCAAGATGATGCTGGCGCGCAAGTACAATATCGTGGCGGCGAACCCGCTGCTCGCCGAGAAGCTCGCCTCTAGCGGCCACAACGGGAACCAGATGGTTTACGCTGCCAGACACCAGGGACCGCCAGCCCCCATCAAAGTCGACAAAGGTAGGAACTATTAAAATAACATCACTAAAAACATACAAACGTCTATTATTATATTTATGTTAAAATTAATATAAATTATTTAATCAAGTCTTGGTTTGTCAAATTTAATCACAATTACTTCCGTAAAGATTGTATCTATGATGCATTTCCCAAACTAGTTAAAGAACCCTTATATAATATAAATATATATTTAATGATAAGTATGATAAAGTTTATAAGACACACCTAATAAAGGGTAATAAGATGTAATCATATTTCTTTATTTTTTATTATTATGAGAAATGTTAAATATATAAAAATCTGATGTGGGCAGTACATGTCTTTCTTGTTCGTATTAAATTTACAATTTTTTACTACACTTCATTTAAACTTATTTAATTTAAAATTGAGATATATTTTTCGACTAATTGTTTTTGAATTGTGCGTAAAATTAAAAAGAAAACCCTTCGATCAAAATGTCTGTTTGGCACGGCCGATTTCAATAAAAAAGATACAAAAAGATATTATAGCAGTCCTATACTTAAAATTTGAACATTCATTTTTGAGTTATGCGAAATACATACATACGTACGTACTGACGTCACCCCAAAACTAGTCAAAATTGATTCAGAGATGGTCGAAATAGGCATTTACGTTGAAATTTTTTTCGATTAGAATATCAGTTTTATTAGTAAAAACAAAAATATAAAATAAAATAGTCGATTTTAATTCTCAACTCAATTTAAGCCCTGCTTAATTATTATGTTGTTATTAAATATGAAGTTCCCATAAAAACAACTTTTGTGGTGCACTCTCCACACCAGCTGCACATCTGATACATTAGCGATGTCTGTCCGTAATGGGTAATAATCTATAAATCGTACTTATTTAAAATGTCTGTCACAATATTCTACACCAAAGTATCGTCTATGTTGTGTCTGCTGCATAAATTTCTGAATTATTCTCTGTGTTGTACCGCGTGACCCATATCACAGTTTTGTTGTGCTGTTTGCCTATAATAGATATATGTGAATGTATCACCAGTTTTGTAATGTTGGTTGCTGGATACGTAGGCGATGTATTTTCCTGATAAACTTCACTGATGTATATTTATAGCCATTGCTAAAAAATATATGTTAAATAAATGGGGATTAGAAGTAAAAATTTAGGGTGGTTTATTTTTAAAATATTTATGAATGAATTTGATTTTAAATTAGTACATTTTTATTCTGAATTAATACAGGGATTATGACTTAAAATATTTGTGTATTTATATTTGTATATTTTATTAATAATTCAATTATATTTAAACGTATTCCGAGTTCACTTTTATTATGAAAATCGCTTTTGGGAAGCCTGATTTTATATTTTAACAAAAGCACTTATAAAAGTTGTCTCGTAATACAGGACGTTTATTGAAAATGTCTAATAGTGTAAGTGTTATTTCGATGCAGCATCATTTAGTTTTTTAAATTTTTGTTACTTTTCATTGTTTTTTGTACCCTTTTATCATTTATTTAAGTATAGTCATCCTTGTTTCTTCCTTTTTATGCATTTTCAATTAACGGAATTAGTAACAAATTCGTTTGTCTCTTTTTTTTTGTTTTTTTATCATCATTTTATAGATTTCCTTGCTCGTTTTTAGGTTTATTATTGTTTATTTCGTTTTTACTTTTAAAGTATTTTATTGTCATTTTTTATTTGTATTACTTGTTATATCCTTTCCTTTTTCTATGTAGTAGGTATACTAACAGATTCGTATGTTTTTTCCCCTTTCAACCTTTGTTTTTTTATTCCCTATATAGTTTTTTTTTTGTTTTATCTATTACTTATTTCCCGCTATTCGTACATATTTTCATATATTTATTTTATTTTTGCTCTTGTTTTTTTATTTCATTTCATTTTTAGTTCTGCCTATATGTTTTTCCTATTTATTTTATTTTTACTTTTTTCCTTAGATCTATCATACATATTTTCGTACTTTTATTCCATTTTCGTTCACCCCTGTTTTATTTTCTTTTTATTTTCTGTCTTTTCATTTTTGTGGTAAGTTTTGATTTCCTTTTCCGATCAACCTTCCATTGCCCTGTACCTTTTTTCTCAGGATCATCCTCACTCATTACTCTTCTTTTTTGTAGTATCCATTACTTTCTGTTTCACTCTTCATTTCTTTCAGGTCAAACATTATTACTTATTTCAAGTTCTGTTTTCCTTTTCATTTTCCCGTTTTGTAGTTTTCTTTAATCACCTGTTTCACTCTTCATTTCTTTCAGGTCATCACATGCATATATTATGTTCCTCCATTCCTCAGAATTATTCTAACGTTGTTACTTATTTCTAGTTCTGTTTTCCTTGTCATTTTTCCCTTTTTTGTTGTTTCCATGAATCACCTGTTTTACTTTTCATTTCTCTCTAACCATTATATCAATACATAATGTATAGTCCTCAGGATTATTTTGGGATTGTTACTTATGTCTCGTTAGATTCAGCAAGTATTCGACTTCAACAGCTAACCACCTGTTTTCCTTTGCATTCCTCTGTCTTTCCAAGTCTAATTATTCCTTATTTCTAGTTACGTTTTCTTTTAATTTTTCCCTTTTCGTACTTTTCTTTAATTACATGTTTTACCCTTCAATATATAGTCTGTAGTCCTCAGAATTAATTTCGCATTGTTACTTATGTCTAGTTAGATTCATCAAGTATTCCTCTGCAACAGCTAACCACATGTTTTCCTTTTCATTTTCCCGTTTTTGTACTTTTTTTAATCATTTGTTTCACTTTTCATTTCTTTCCAATCATTAGGTATATCAATACATAGTCTGTAATCCTCACAATTATTAGATAGATTCCTTTTGAACAGCTAAGCATCTGTTTTCCATTTCATCTCTGTGTCTTTCCACATCTATTCCTCCGCTGTTTCACTTTTCATATATTTCCAATCATTATATTAATACATAGTGTGTAGTCCTCAGAATTATTTAGGGATTGTTACTTATTTCTAGTTAGATTCGTGTTGAACAGCTAACCACCTGTTTTCCATTTCATTTCTCTGTCGTTCCACGTCTATTCCTCCGCTCTCTGGCCGCATCCCGCGTGCATTTTGCGGAGACCCGGATGGCTGTACCGGCTGGCCTTGTACCGCAGCGGGTTCGTTGTCCACTGCCCGACATACGCATAACTGTAGACTGCAGGCAGACTTCGCTTCTGCTGCGCTGCTACGGAAAGTCAACACCAGATTCAATTCGCGCATTTCTGTTTTACTTTGGCGTGGGAGACACAATCTAAATTTTAACTAAATATTACTTTCTATTATTGTGGGCGATTGATTATTTGATGCGGATTATTCATCTAATTAAATTTGCTTTGTTCAAATTGTTTTAAACTCAATCAATTTGTTATAAATGTAGAAAAAAAATTGCATCTGTTCATATATTTTAACATTATCATTTTTTCAGTTATGTATTCTGTCTTGTGACTGGATAGCCATAGTGTAAGGGTATATTTCTTAAGTAATTTTAAGTGTAAAATACCTTATACACTCATATTTCAAACCAGTGGAGTACGATGATATTTTATGATTTCATAAAAATTATAAGCAAATACAGTTTATTTACTTTAATACTAAAATATATACTTTGACATAAACAAAAAATTTAATGTGAAAATGTTGAACAATATTTTTTCATTAATGGTCTTGAGCCAAAGTATCTTTTAAATAATTTTTTTATTTCACAAATACTTTCTGAATCACTAGCTATCATATAAGGGCTAAAACTAAAAATTAAAATATGGAAACTTGATCTAACTAATTTTGTGGTGGATATCAATATCTGGTATAAAATATTTTATGGTTTACAAATTTTACAATCATTTCCTGTTAAACATAACAATATAAAATATTTTTTGCTAAATCAACAAATAATCCAAATATCTCTCTACTTGTTACGAGTGGCTAGTAATGAATAGAATAATTGGAAGTGCTATGCGATATTTTGTAGTGTTGCATCTATGAGCTCAATTGCGTGTTTGGTGCTCCCTAAAGCGTATACGTGAATGCGTATAATCTGCCAATTTTACACGATTCATATTTTCAAATTTATATTTTAATATGCAACATAATCCGTTGAACTAGATATGCTCCTTAAAAAAATCGTCGTTCGTCTTTACTTATTTTTTTAAAAGTTTTTTAGTGTATACGATTTGTAATAAAATATAAATTTTAAGTAATTCGAAATATGTTAATATATGAAAATAACCACAAAATATGTATTTATATTTAGAACATACAAACTCAATATTTATGGGCCTTATTGAATTGAATCATTACGCTTTATTTTTTGTTTAATTTGTTTAACACAAAGTTAATTACTAAAGCAATGGTTTAAAACAATTGTTTAAAATGTTCTCTCTCTGAATACAGGGGTTTCACCAAGCCAAGTAACTTATTTTTTCAAGTTTGTATAAATCACTACTTGTCTTGGTCTTGAATTTGAAAAAAGGCTTGGCATAGTTTTAAGCTTTCTTAATCTACTTGATAATTTCTTTGCGCATACGGACTCTATACTCCATAGGCGCCGACACAAATATTTTTTTTTATTTCCATGGCTGTCTGATTTTGAACGAAAATTTTACTTTGAATATTTAATATATCTCGTACTGCGGACGTGTTGTTGCAACAATGGGGTATTCCAAGCCTACGGCTTTTAAAGAAATTCTTATTGGATATCATTGTTTACCATATATAAGTAATATTAAAGTGAATATAATCATTATTGTTCTGATTTCTAATACCATAATATCAAAATGAAATTGTAATGCATTTGAATCGAGTACGTAAAATTCAGTATCAGCCTTGTTGTGACGAAGAAGGCACTCGCGTCAGCCTATTGGCTCTTGTTCGAACGCGCCACGCCTCTGACTCAGACCTACGAATGATGTTCTCAGCTGATTCTCAGTGCCTGTGACGTCACACGCACGGCCGATTTTCTAGTGTGTAATTTATTGAAACTTTAAAAATTTATTTCTGGCGTGTTTGAAACCTTTCGGCGAAAAGAAAAAATACGGGTCTAATATTTTTATGCATAGAATAACATATTAAAAAATGAAAAAAACTTGGAATACCCCATTCTGATCTTATCTGACGTACAATTTAATTTTGAACAACGTTGTACTGTTATAGTTTTGCTCTAAATCTAACTGGACAGAGAGTATCCGCATTTTTCTAAATCCCATGTTCAAGTCCTATGTTCTGTATTTCGTTGCACACACTGTATATGTGCAATAACTTTATTTTTAAACTGAAAATTTGTCAGTAACCTTTAAAATATTTCTAAAACAAATACCTCATTGATTTACCCTCCTTAAATCACCACAAAACCTCCATAAAACTATTTTTTAACTACCGCACCACATGTTTTCAAACTATCTGCTCCCCTGTTGAAGTGGTGAACTTTACAGCATCTTTACCGCTCTTAAACATCTTCATCTTTATCGGGAACACATGTAAGTTAACAGGGTCTATGTTGAGGGATTATAGACGTTTATAGCTAAATAAAATGGGAGATGAATACAAGGGCTGTTGGATTAAGAAATTGGGGGTTGGTTTGGTTTACTACGCGTGGAGAAATAAACTATTTTAGTTTTATTGCTCAAGTTTATAGGCTTCCTGTCATAAACAACGTGTTGAAATGTTAGGAAATTTTTTGTTTTGAATATTTTAGCTATTTTTCACTTCATTAACATAGATACAATGATTTAAAGTGGAACACCACTATATTTGTAACAATTCTCAAATCATATAGTATATAGTATATATTTTGACTATGATTGTGAGCAAAATTATTATTATTTATTTATTAATTATTTTGTCTATATTTATTTAACAGACTTACTTCATTTTACCCAAGAAGAACATAAAGTTTTGCAAAATCATTTACTTTTTAAGTTAAAAATGAGTTTACGGTACACAATTATTGTCTGTTTAACTGATGGTTAAAAAAAAATCAAATTTCCAATTAAAATTTTATGTTTTTACATCTTCAAGTAATTTCCAATCATAGTTAAACATGAAAAATTACAATTTTTAAATTTTCGCTATAATTTTTTCCATATACAGCTAAAATAATCCAAAAATACCCATTTTTGGGTCAAAAATTTTAGTTTTTGAAAATAGTCCAGATTGATAGAGGTCGATGCGCTGATTTCAAATTTTCAAACAGAATTTAATTATCTCGTTTCGTTCCTGAGATTTTTGCTTTCAAAGTTGCACCTCAAAAAAGTGTGTTTTTTGGACATATCTCAAAAATGGGTACAGATACAGTCTCAACGATTATACCAGTCAATTCTACGGGCAAAGTTACATAAAGAAATGTTGTCTCTGCATATACGTTCTTTGGAACGATTTGATGAAAAATGGGAAAAACGAAAAAACCGGAATTTCAGTTTTTCGCTCGGAAACTTTTTGTCCCCAAAATTTATCATTTTATAGACTTAAGTAAATATAGATACGCTGATTCCAAAATTTCAAACCGAATTTAATTATCTCTTACCGTTCTCGAGATATTTGCGTTCAAAGTTAGACCTGAAAAAAGCCGTTTTTCAGGAATAGCCCTGAAATGAGTTGATATACGACCTCGGCGTTATCACCAATGGATTCTACGGGAAAAATTATACAAGTGTACCAATTTTCAGATTTTTATTCCAACGGATACAATTTTTAGAAAAGAAAAACTGAAAATGGCCAAAATCGAAAAAAATCGTAAGGGGTTCATCAGGCATTTTTTCAATTTTTGCCGATTTTCATTTTTTTGCTCTAAAAATTGTATCCGTCGGAATAAAAATCTGAAAATTGGTACACTTATGTAATTTTGCCCGTAGAATCGATTGATGATGTCTCCGAAGTCGTATCTTAATCCCTTTCAGGGTTATTCCTGAAAAATCGTTTTTTTCAGACCTAACTTTAAACGTAAATATCTCGAGAACGGTAAGAGATAATTGAATTCGGTTTGAAAATTTGGAATCAGCGCATTTATATTTACTTAAGTTTAGAATATAAAAAATTTTGGAGAAAAAAAGTTCTCGAGCGAAAAACTGAAATTCCGGTTTTTTCGATTTTCTCATTTTTCACCAAATCGCTACAAAGAACGTATATGCAGAAACAATATTTCTTTATGTAACTTTGCACGTAGAATCGACTGGTATAATCGTTGAAATCGTATCTCTACCCAGTTTTGAGATATGCTCAAATACACACTTTTTTGAGGTGCAACTTTAAGAGCAAAAATCTCAGGAACGAAAAGAGATAATTAACTTCTGCTTGTAAATTTGAAATCAGCGCATTTGGGACTATTAATATAGACTATGTTGAAAAATCAAAATTTTTGACCCAAAAATGGGTATGTTTGGATTATTTCGGCTATATATGAAAAATTTGAAAGGGAAAAACTAAAAATTGTAACTTTTTATGTTTAATTGTGATTGAAAATTACTTAAAGATGTAAAAATATATAAAATTTTAATTGGAAATGTGAATTTTCAATTTTTACTGTGCCATCAGTTAAATAGACAATCATCCTAATTCTGTAAAGAAGTTACTAACTCTTAGTAAAGTTACTAAAAATTTTAACCAATAGAAATATTTGTAAAAGCTGTCATTTTCATTTTTTATTTAGTGTTTATTATTTTTATTGGCTATTGATGTTAGTAACGTTACTAAGAGCTAGGAACTTCCTTACAGAATTGGGGTAAATGATTGTTTACTTGTAAACCAATTTTTAACTCAGAAAGTTAAAGATTTTGTACAAGTTTGTGTTCTTCTTTAACCCTATAGTAATAAAATGAACATTACATAATACATGGTAAAATAGAGTAAGTCTATTCAATAAATTAGGGGAAAGTAACCGGTAAAGAACTGATTTGGAAGCTTATATTTACTTTAGTTTGAATAATAGTAAGATGTGTGTAAGTAGTAAGTTAATTGGAGAAAATGATGAAGTGGAGAGAAAGAGAGCGCGAGATGATGCAGTCATCTGTTGCTGTGGCGTGCACTGTAACTGTACCGGGCGAGAGTGAAGCAGAAAAACCTAGAAAGCTCCTGTTTCCCTGCAACAAATCACAGCGCACTTTCTATGCATCTAGCTAGCGGTGCATTTCACTCACAGTTTTTGTTGACTTTCGTTTGTTCGGAAGGAAGAGCGAAATTCTACATTTTTTCTTATTGCTCCATAAATTGCGAATTAGTTTTTTCTCGATTCACATCATTAACTAGTAAATATGTATGCATTCTTGACTTTGGCTGACCCATTTGTGGGTGTGCCAACTGCTTTATCCCAAATATTGTTAACTATTAGTCGCGTTCTTTTGGTTATCCATTTCATCGCACCTCTGTTTAAAACGAGCTGAGCTGAGATTTTTTGTAGTAAAAAAAGTAACAATTTGGTATTTATACCGAGTGAAGGATGTCGCTAATGTAAATAAATTCAGAACTATCTTTGAAAATCTGTAGTACCTTCGAATTTCTTTTGAACTAAATGCAAAAATTTATATTCGTATCATTTTCATCTTATTAATAATAGTTGCTAACGCTAAATTTAAAACATAGTTATAAATTTTAAATTTAGATTTACTATTTAAATAACTTTAAAAAATGTGTTAAAACTTTTCTAAGTTTCTAATAAATAAATAAATAATATATTATTGGTCCTTTTGTTATTAAGATAATAGTATATTGTACAACAAGCATGAAATGGATATTGCAAGTGAGATGTACTTTATACTATTTCAACGACCACTGTATAATTTCCTAATTCATTTATATTTTAATAATAAATATGTCTTCTTTTCTGTACATCCTAGCAACTAGCTATAAAATAAAATTAAACAATACGATTTTTAACAGAACTGTAAGATATGAATTTATATCTTAACGTTGTCTATACTTACCGTGAGATATGCAAATGTGTTTAAAATCTACTTTATATCCGCAGCAATTACAAACATACAACAAGCAAATATCTTAATGGTCGTAGAAAAATTCTATTTTTATAAAAATAATAATTGTTAATGTAATTATGTATTATTTTCACTGCTAATCTGGACACCCACTATTATTAATTAATTTGACCATTAAACTGTGGTTACCTAGGTCAATAATAAATTATTATTAACCATGGTCGATAATGAAAACTGTCACTTTTAAAGAATCTCAAGTCTCCAAATACAAATAATGTTTGAATCATTTAACTCAAGAAAAGTGTATGAATGCACAATTTAAATAGGCCATCTAAATTAAATAAGTAAATCATATAAAACCAAATTATAAATCAAAAGTGAGGTTGACAAACTGAAACGACAAATATAAAAATAAATACAGCCTATATTATTTTTGTGAATATTAAGAAACAAGTTAATGTTCATGTCAAAATATTTGTTATTGTCTATATATATATTTAGTAGGATTGTGTTTGAGACTACCATTATTGACCAACGCCTTATGTCCATCGGTTACTTCGCTCCTCGGGACACAATTTAGCGCTAGGTCAATAATGATAGACGTTAAGATATAAATTTATATCTCACAGTTCTATTAAAAATCGTATTGTTTAATTTTTGTTTTGTAGCTACTTGCTAGAAAGTAATATTGTGGTCGTAGAAAAAGTATAGTGCAGAACTCGCTTGGAATGTTCATTCCAAGCATTTTGTACAATATACTATTGTTATTTTTCTGTTAATAAAAATCTTTTGTCAATGCACATTAATTATAACAGTCAAAAAAAATCAAGCAGGATTAACTGAGTTCATGTATTTTACAGAATCGTGTTCTAAATATTGTAATTCCGCAATTGCAAATGTAGTAAGAGAGTAAACAGTCATATAGATGTCTAGAATATAGGCCAAACCCAAAACAACATAGATATACCGGTGACAGGTGACATAAACAATATATGTTGTACACTGGTAGAATTTTTAGTTCTGGAGTGATGTATCTGGTTCAAGGGTGCTTGCTGGGAGTAGCATATCCTGCACTGAATGCATTAGTCGAGGCTTGTGAAACCAACGTCAGATGATGGCGAATTTATGACTCCTTAATCACGCACTTGCGTAATTCGCTGCTTCGCTAAATGCTAAATTGTTGCAAACATTTTTTGGCCCAAAACACAAAATTATGGACGGAAATCTGGAACACGTACATTTCGTTTATTTATATATTGTTTAGTATTACAAAAATCGTATACTAAAATTTTAACAAATGAGGGATATTTCCCAAAGTATTCGGATTCTACAATTCTAATTTTTTTAACAAGACAAACAAAAATCTATATAAATAGAAATAAAGTCAAAATAAACAAACAGTAACTTTTTGTTTTCCAGTAAATAAAATAAATGAGCGGCGGTTGCAGACTTGATTATTGATTTAAAAGTTTTGTTTAGATATCAAGACTCTATATTAACCTACACCATGTCCTTTGACAAGGACCGATAAATCTTTGGTAGCGTTCTTTTTCTATTTAAAATCACAGCTCAGATGGTACAATCTTCGCATGATATATTTATATTTCGAAAATATATATATTTTTTAATTAATCTGGAGTCTTGAAAATTCCCTAGAGTTTTCTCATCTCGATCTATAAAATATAGAATAAGAAAGCCTTGGCTTGTCTTGAAATTTTAAGATAAGACTTTTCCCAGTCTAGTTTTGATAATCTAGACAAGACAAGATAAGAGTCTCGAATGGTTGGATCTACTCTATTTATTTATTTATTTAATTTAAAATAGTGTTGCGTCCAAATGGTTTGGAACCCACTATAAACTGTAGGTCCTTTGCAGAAGTTGTACCCACACCTCTAAAATACAAGTAAGAAATGTTACAAATACATGAAATTTTCTTTTCCTATAATAAAGCAAATCGCCCCTCTTTGCCAATGCTTGCAGAGGATTTAGGTTGATAATGTACAGCACCAAAATGCAAGTAAAATTGTCGTGGTATGGTTAAAGTTCACTTCCCAATTTCATTTGTTGGGGCCAAAACTTTCATTAGATTGAAGCATCAATTTTTTTAGATAAAATAAATAAAACGTTTTTAATGGGATTTATTGACCACCAATTTGTTCAGGTCCAATGCGCTAAAAAATATTAAGGCGGCCCAGGATAATTTCTCACATATTTGTATTCATATGGCACATTTATTACATTTTATAATTTTTAATTTTGTTGTTTTGTTGTATTCACCTTTGATATATCCATATTTTGCTGAAATTCCCTCTCCTTTTTGGGAAGCCGAGTCTGGTGGCGCCACAATCTACAGGTCTGATTTCACTTTCATTGCGGTATCCGTTACACACATACGAACTACCAGTGACATAATCGCTAGTACTATAGAACCTGACCTACATTGGTGTTAACCTACATAGACAAAAGTAATTCACTATTTCTGGGAACAAAATATAGATTTGGATTTACATGTAATTAAAAATTAGGTTGTGGTTGATCCGAATAGCAAATTGTAAAAAGAAATTTGATAATACGGTGATAGGTTTTTCTTAAAAATGTATTTGCATTATCGTAATATTTCTGAAAAAACTAAAACTTGCACATTAGAAATATTGCTTGCAATTTAACACTGTTAAGAACTAGGTCATAAAATAAAATATTTGTATTTTCTTTATATTTCTTCACTTTAAAATCTGTTACTGACGTCAAAGTGTCAAAACCAATTAAACGATTGAAATGACGCAAATCAATTGATTTTGACAGCATTATAAATATAAAAATAAATTGTCTAATTGCATTTGTAAACCGTCTTCCTTTTTCTTTCTAAGGCATTATATTTCTATGTGGAACTGAACCTAAAATCCTACAGAATTTTCAAAAAAATATCACAAGACTTTCTGGTTTTATCGATAAACTTTAATTTTGCACGAATTTATTTTCTTAGCTAAGTTTTTACCTAATGTAACTTTTAAAAAAAACTTATGTGGCCAGCACATATCCTCTCGCCTGTTCTCTTTACTCATTCCATTATAAGCAGGATTTTTGTTTTTTTTTATCTGCTACATTTTTTTATTTCGCAGATTTTCTTTTGGTTCTCATTTTTGCAAATAGTGAGAATTTAAAAAATATATCTGAGAAAATTAAATAGGTCATGAGGTATTTCGTTAGATAAATTCTAAAGAAAACATTTTAATTAATAAATTAATAATTAATGAGTTATAAACAATATAAAATTTATCGGGTTACCGGTATTTTATCAGTATAATACTGTGCCTATTGGTTGAATTTTCAAGTATTTTGCATCATGATTAACTAAAAACTAATCGTTGGAATTTCTCATTTAAAACCTCTAAAAACTTAAAAACGAACCTCGTACGACAATACTCTATATTTAGTTGGATAAGGCAAAAAAACAATTATTGCGTTTCGATACTTTTTTTTAATGACACCACTTCTTGCGGCTTTTTTATTATTATTGGAAGAGTATATTAATTTATAAATAAAAATACTTGCTTTCACTCAAATAATAAAAATATTGACTGTAATATTAAATAAATAGAAACGTTAATAATATCACAACGTGAAAAAATGAAGCATGGTGTTCCTTGCTAGTGAAGACGTCTATTAATATACAGATAAATGCACAACTAGATATTATAATACCTACAAAATTACAACATTCTACGGCTAATAGTTTTTGAGTTTTTGCGAAAAAATACTTCGAGCAAAGTGCCCTTTTGGCAGCAGTCCCATATAAAAAATTTAAACATTCTACGACTTCATTTTTGATTTATGTATATATGACGTATATAAGTACTACAAATGTCGAAACTAGTCAAAATGGATTGAGGGATCGTTAAATCTGAAAACCGAAATTTTTCGCGATTATAATACTACTTTTACTTCGTACGAAGAAGTAAATTGAAAAATGAACTTTACCTGTTTCATGACTTTATTTTTTATTATTTAAAATAAATATAAATAACTTTTGAAAAGAAATCAAGCCATAATTAAAATTAAAAATGTTTGCTTTATTATAACAATAAATAAAATCAATCCACTGAAGCGATAAAAATTCTATTTCTTCGAACCTCAGATTTGGTCCTCTCAATTCGAGCTAACCAAGTGAGCAACCGTTGCTGCTAATATAGTAAGAAGATGCACAAGGTGAAAAATGATGCATGATGCTCCTTCTAGTGAAGACGTCTATTAATATTGGTGCAACGAAGTAGATGTATTTTGAGTTGCTCCTGACACCAATCACCGACCTTAATTCCTGCATTTCCTGCCTACATGCATGCAGAGCATTCCTGCTCTGTTTAACTGCTATCCTGCTACATAAAAGGCAACTTAGGATCTTTACTAAAGCTAATTAAGCCGGTATTTTCATAATGTATGCAATATAGTAATTGATGGCATGTAAATGAAAAACGATGTAAATTAATAATGGTTAATTACATTTAACAATTTTTATTATTAATTGATCTGTACAAAAACGTATTTTTCAATACATTTTTCCTATATACATATAATTACATCAATTTAGCATTATAGGGTACTTGAATTGAATTGTTAACAATTAACAAAAATTTTAACTGAAATAATATGAATGGTTCACAGTTTGGATCGGTGACATTTCAATGGGATAATTACAAACCTTTTTTAAATATAATTTTTATACATTAACAATTGCCTTACTATTATGTCGAAAATAATTTAATAATAGAAGATATTGTTAAATTGTTTTTGGTATTTTTGTTTTAGTAAAATTGTTACTTCTAACAACTGCACCCCACTTTAAATGTCAAATTGATCACCTCAAATATTTTAAAATGTTTTTTAATACAATTTATATTATTTCTGAGTATGACACCGAATAAACAAAATTAATTTAAAAGGATATTAAAATTTCATAAACCATATTTTATAGATTTATAAATATTTTCATAATATTTTAAATGAATATTGATAGATAAATGTGCCCAACTTCATTCAACAGAGTTACCATATTTCACATTTATATATCCCTGTTATTGTTCTAATTGAAAAGTTTATGATATTTATCAAATAAGTGAGGCAAAGTATAAAAATGTATTTTTTTTCGTTTTATACGACGTATTGTTCCATTCGTGTTTTTCGAGCCCCAAACAACTCTTGGAACAAAATACCTTTTTATAAAACTTGTATAATAATGTATTATTGGTATTTAATTTGCTACTCATAATTTTATTTACCTGCTAGTAGAAAATCGAGTAATATTTTCTACATTTTGTATTAATTATATTGCTGTATTTTATTAAATCTAAATCTTTTGAAAACATCATAATTACACCAGAAATTAAAATGATCTGGTTGACATCTTACAACGTAAAGTCTCCTATACACCACATTAATAAAATCTATTAAATTTTTTCGTCGTCACTCTCACAAAATACATTGTATTAATTAATATTAATAAAAAAAGTGGTACAGAATATTATACATTTGGCCATGTTCGGACCAATTTCGTAAATTTATCTTACTGGCAAATAGCTGTTAGTTTCTTAGTATATCCGCCTGGCATTTATGATTTATAAAAACCTATATTCGTGGTTACCATGAGAATTAATTTAACAGAGGCTTATCAGACACTTATCAGGATTTTGAAAAACCGATTCTAACGGTCTGTTGAAAAGTCTAAATTAAACGTCTTGCGACTGTATTGCGTACAAGAATGGTCCTTTTGGTGCATTCTCCACATTAGCCGATAAACGCTCTTTCAGTATTGGTAATAAATTATTAATTTCCAGTTTTTATTTTTTATTATTATTAAATTATTAATTTCCTATTTTTATTTTTTCTTATAATTTTGTTTAAAGTATATTAATAAACAGTAGTAAATAGAAATGTAAAACTACATAGTATGAGTAATGGGTAGATGGTGATGTTTTTCCTTTCTCGCGTCTTCCTTTTGCGAAGTGAAACTGAGTGGCCAGACAGCCCTGACCTGGTTCACTACCTCTACATCACATGCGTATGTAACGCACTATAACAACACGTAACCAGCCAAAGGTTAAGTGGCTCATTCACGCCTAGTCGCAGGACCTACATACATAACTACAAGGAAATACAAAAAAACAAAACATTCAAAACTAGCATGAAATTGTCATCTAATGCATTTCATTTAAGTAATATAACGAATATTATGAATAGTTGTTGCCTAGTAACAGACAAACGGATTTCAAAAATGATATCAAGTCAGCGAAGCTAGAGTGATTTAATAGTATATTATATACGAAGGTTGAGAAGACTATTATATATTATACCAGCAGTATATATATATATTTTTTTTCACTACTAAAAAAATTATATTGACAATAAAAAACATTTTCACATGAACATTAACTTGTCTATTAATATTCACAAAAATAAATTAGGCTGTCTTTGTTTGTATATTTGTCGTTTCAGTTTGTCAACATCACTTTTAATTTTTAATTTAGTTTTTTTTTATTTACATATTTAATTTGGACGTTGTATTTAAATTGTGAATACATACTTTACACTTTCCTTAAGTTAAATGATTCAAACAATATTTGGATTTGAAGACTTGAGTTTCTTTAAAAAGTGACAGTTTTCATTATCGACCATGGTTAATAATAATATATTATTGACTTAGGTGACTATATGGTTATCAAGTAAGCGGTAATGAAAAACAATTTGTCATGTCAAATAAAGATTAGTAGTGGAAATAATCATTTTTCTTAAGTTGTTATTTCGCAGGAATTATGAGAAAATTTTACCGGTTAAATTCATAGCTCGAATTATATTTGTTTGATTATTTCACGGATGACAACAGTTCAAACATAAAATATTTCATATCAGAAAATATAAACATGGCGATTACTACTATGGTTTCTTTTATTTTTTTCCCAAAAAAACTCATGGAAGAACAAAATGAAACAATCTGATTGGGTGAAAATGACATTTGTAGAATAATTACTAAAAAACTGCCTATTTCCATCAAATGGATATTCTGGTGTATTGCTGGTCACTTTGAAATGTCAGAATACTCGTAATATATTTATTTATTCATATATTATTTTAAGAATTAAAGATCAGTTGCATTACAAATGTCTGTTTAGAGAACCGAGTCCTTATTACTTAAAAGTTAAGACACAACCTTTACTATTTATATTAGCATTTTGCTAAAGTTCATACTTAAACATTATAATTAATAATGCAAATTATTCAATTATTAAAAATTTAAATGTAACAATAAAATATTATGTTTACATTTAACAAACTTTTAATTTAATATGCGATCTTACAGGAGAATTAATAACATCATCTTGTTGGGTTAAATTGTACGATTTTCGAAGTAAACAAATGTCAAAATTGCTAGAATTATGTACAAATATAATAATAAACGCAATATATAAAACGAGTTGTAAACTAACACCAAAATCACCATCATAAATGACACGAATAACATATTCAGATTTTTTAAATATTTGAAAATATCCGTTATCGCGGTTACACTATAATTTCTATTTAATTTTTGTCATTGGTGAGTATTTTTTATTGTAATGTGAAACATGGTGATTTATCATATCCATAGTTACGACTTGATATTTGATTGACAGCAATCTATACTTGCTTGTCTCATTTAAAATGAAACATAGGGAATGAATTTGACAGATGCATTAAATTTTAATATTGTAAGAGCAAAAAATAATGAACTAATAAAACAACTAACAAACAAGTAAGTAAAATAACGAACAATTAAACAATAATTGCAATAAATTATCAAAATCCATGTATTAACTGCTAAGCAATGACTCAATCTGTTATAATTTTTTTTTTTTGATTACATATGATGATATTTGGGCAATTGTAATATTTTGTGAAATATTTTGAATTTGAACTTTTAATTGATCTATATTTTGAAGATTTTCCCCAGTACAAACTTTTGATTTTAAACCACCAATAAAAAGAATCTAGATGTGTAAGATTAAGTGATCTATCAGTTCCCCTGAAGTTATTAATGATTCTTAAAATTGTTGTTGCACTTGGGGTATGCCTATCAGAAAATTTTATAACCCAAAAAGCAAATGTCAAATTCGTTCTCTATGGTTACACTTTAGATGAGACAAGCAAGTATACGTTGCTGTCAATCAGATATCAAGTCGTGACCATGGATATGATAAATCCCATGTTTCACATTATTAACGGTATACCCTTCTGTAAGACGTACGATAATAACGAATAAAATCTTAAGTAAACAACAAAGATGCAAGATAAAAGTTTAATACTTCTTGCAGCAGATTTGTTCAGTGGGGATCAACTGGAGGAAAGGGAGTTTACATATAGTAATTAGTAGTAAATTTCCATTTCCACGTGTTTGAAGGCCGCTGTCCCGAATTATGTCATTCGGGCGCTGATTCTGTTTTCCAATACGTTGGAAATCGAACGCTGTTGTCGGTATGCCAACTTCCGTCACTGCTGCAGGCTGCCGACATCCTTGACCGAATAATCCCAATCCTACTTAGTACCCCTCTGTCCACAGCAAATAAGGAAAAATACTCAATACCGATAGATAATAGCTGCTACTATACAAACAAACAAACCTGCTATCTTCACAGATTTAATAAGTAAATGTGTCATTTCATCTATATCATTACTTCGTTGCTTTGGTTTTTTGTACCATAAAAATTATTAGTGATATCTGTTAGCACACAAATAAATGGGTAATAGCTTTGAGTGATATTTGTTTAAAAATCTGATGTTGACACCACATGACTTCCTTGTTCGCTAAATTATTAACATTTTTTGCTGCACTTCATTTAAACTTATTTCATTTGAAAGTAAAATCATTCTATGGCTAATCATTCTTCAACTTCCCTACGAAATGGAAAATCTTTTGTAAATTTTGTTAAAATGTTTATCACTATTCCTTTTTGCACTATACATAATTATTTTAATTTCTCAAAAACTTGCAAAGGAAGGAAAGGAAGACGTATTGTTTTCATTTATTTCGTACATATTTCTCATATATATATTCTGATATATTCTGTCGGTTGTCAATGTCAATTTATTATCAAATGTTTCCTACAAAAATTAAAAGTCAACTAAATTATTATTTCGCTGCCAAAAGTAACTGCCCTTTTGAAAAGGCCGATTGGAATAAAAAATAGAGGTGCATAACAAGATTTCAACATTCTACGGCTAATCTTTTTTAGTTTTGAAAAATTCAAAAAACCAGTACGAACAAAGTGTCCTTTTGGCTCTGGCGATTGTAATAAAAAAGAAATGCTCAAAGATATTATAGCAATCCCATATATAAAATTTCAACATTCTACAACATTCTAGTCAAAATGGATATTTCCGTTGAAACCTGAAAAACGAAATTATTACAATACTTCTTTTACTGTATACAAGAAAGTATAAATACATTTTGCTGTGACATTAGAAAACTGGTATATATTCCATATGGTTATTTAAGTAATAAGGAGAGTAAATATTTTTTTCAGCTCTTCCAATATAACTATTTGGTCCAAATTTTGATTCATGAATTATTAAAAAAAAATCAATGTGCTTTAAAATTTCCATCCATACATACTACGAACTGCGTATTTAGAATCAAAGATAATATGGAATATATCATCATTTTTCTTCCTCAAAGATTATCATCACCAATTTCGACAGGAAGTAATAAAACATAGTCAATTAACCTTAGTCTGTGGATGCCAAAGATTTCAGACCACATGTACTAGGGTTAAAGATTAACCCTTACACAGCAGTGCTAACCCTTGAGGGTAATATGACCCCGGCGCCAAACTTTTCAGTCAGACGACACAAATTATCTTTGAAATATCACCGAAATTCCAAATCCAAGAGAAGCTACATTGGCATACTGTGATTTTTAAATTGGTGATACAAATATCACAGGCGTCTAGTTGATGTGGAAAGTGTACCACAAGAACCATTTATAGGAGATGTAATTTTATCACTAAACTAAGGAATGTTTACTTGAGTATGAAATATAGGTACATGAATGGCAGAAACATAACTGAATAATATTCCATAAGAGGAAAAGTCATAGTTGTTGATATATGGGTAAAACACTGTCCCATACTTCACACTAACTGCATATGTTGTAACGGCGATCATGTATTACGAAATGATGTTTATTTAATAGATTGTTGTTCATTTATCAATTAAAATATGAAAACAGAGTAGGCCGGTGCCGGTATAATTTATAGAATTGGAACAAATGCGTAGCGGTGTGAACACGTGACTCTCGCAACTCACTTGTTTCACAGCTAACTCGGATACTAGAACGATGCAATCACGCTATTTAAATTACCACCACATATAAAAAAAATGAAAACACTAATTTGTAAGTAAAAGTAAAATTTTCGCAGGCACACCCAGAATTGAATAATGTTAATGATAATAATGATAAGAATAAAATTTACAAATTCGATTGTGTTATTATTTAAAATACAGAGTGTAACCAAAAATCGTTGAGAACAAACCTTCTAGAAATTAAGTTTAATTTCTTTAAATTTTTGTCACAAATTTCTCTACCCACATATGGTTGAATAATATATATTTCCTACAACTCTTTACAGTTTGTAAATAGTCAGTTTTTACGCACTAGTGCGTGAAAAGTAGCCGTTGCTAGACAAGGTAAACACTTTGCACGCACTGGTGGCATATTTATCAATTGTTTTATTTATTTTTGAAAATAATTTTTAATAATATTTCGGTTGGAAAAAATGCTGTATGCACACGTACAATATAATATTGTGTTTTTATGTTGTGTTGCCGCATGAGGCGAAACCGTGTTAAACAGCAACTGACTAAAAACACTTACTTTACAGACTAGTTACATAAATAACTACTTTAATTTGGACGTATAAAGTACCACTTTCCATTATTGGCTGACTATAGGTCAACATGATGTCTTTGTAATTGCTATTTAAAAAGTCATATATTTTTACAGATTATAACTTTTATGATAATTAATCGATTAATTTGTTAATAATAATATTTATTTGTCAAAAATAATTGTTTCATTGTTTTTGCTATTGGATCAATTTTTATGAAAATCCAAATATTGTCTATTTATTAAAAATTATGAGTTCTGAAAGCTTCTTTCAATATTTTTTCATTAATTTATGGTGTGGTAAAAATACTTTAAAAAATGAGATTTCGAAAACTACTTCATCTTTTGACGAGTTCCAGGTTAAATTTAATATATTTATTTTCGTTACACCCTGTATATGTAATAATATTAGTCACTTTTTCTGATGGCTGTCCTACTTAAGATTTCCTCTTACAAGTGTAGATATAAAAACTATAAGCTTCCTAGAATTTAGAACAATTTTTACTGTCGCTCTCAATTGGCAAATGGTCGGAAAACCCTTCTAATCTGCGATGAGGTGTAGTGGAGGAAAATGGTCTGTATGTGCAGAGAGTATAGGAATGTTTGTGTACGTATGGTCAGTACCGATGCGGTAATTGTTGCGTCAGCTGATTTTGGGCCACTTTCACTCGTGGCATATGGTGATGACGTTCACACTAACCTCAATTCCCAATCATTTATCAAGATGGGAGAAGAGACATTCGCACACAATTTGAACTTCAAATTTGAAAATATTTATTCCTACTAATTATTCATTTTTTGCATGAAAACATATTTTTTATTGAATGGTTTCCCAAAGAAATGTGTACAAATAACATAGGTAATAGTTATTTACCGGTTTCAGGATGTTAAGCCTTTATTTACATAGACAAAAGTAAGCTGGTAACTAAGTCATAACATAACGGTATCTGTACGTTACTATTATTACTGACTAGTCAGAATAAGAAGGGCCAACTGATTAATTTAATTGCACCATAATATCGTATCAACCCATAGAATCTTTATTGACAATTTTATGTAATATTTTTTTTATCCTAGACATATTGAAAATAAAATTATCCTGCGTGCGCGTGCGCAATAAAGTAGAAATTTGCCGGTCCATCAGACCTACAAAATCTCACTATTCCCTAGGGAAGTAAAAAGCAGTTCATGTGCGAACTAACAGATGGCATTTAATGCGTTAGAAATAATAACGAGAATAAAATATGTCTACATGCTTTTAAAATATTGTAACTTTAGATAATTTTGATACTTACATTCTATTCTAGTTATTTTTATTATATATTCTATAAATAATAGAAAAGAATTGCTAACTTTATTTATTTGTCAAAATAAAATGTTTGTTTTTTGTTCTTATTCTACTTCTAATATTGGTAATCAATTTCACAAATTTCAGTCCTCAAGAAGTATCTTCGAACCAGAAAAAATCAACTTTCCTACCTAGCAGCACAAATAACTACTATTAATAACATCTTCATTTTCTAAAACCGGTAAACTATTGAACAAACCACGAATGTTATGAATTAGATGTCTTAAAATCCTCGCTCTACGAGCTCAGAATTCTATTGGCACCTGCGACTCATAAGTCATAACAATCTTAGGTATGTTAATCCTATTACATTATTAAATGTGGGAGGTATTTTAAGAAACCAGCTAAGAAATTCGAATTAAAGGATAGCTTATGAAATCTATCTTGTCGCATATTATTTGTAAATTATAATAAATTAGAAGAAATATTAATACAGTGGAAGACGTATATAACGCCCGTCAAAAAAATGAATTAAATCTAGACGTTATATGAGACTTCGTCACGAAACTGACTAAATCCGAATTATTTTACAATTGATCTATACCGAAGACTTGCCATTTCCTTGTATTTTGGTCGGTATAAGCGACGGTGTAATTTATAATTGTATTATCGAAATTTGTGTTGGGCAAATTTTCACGCCCAATAATGTCTTTAACATCCTAACATTTCAAAAATGTGGAGAAGGCGTAAAACATGTTATTTCTGTAAATTTATGCGATGATCTACCCTCTGTCTATAAATAGAGTTGAACTTTTCTCATCATAAATTTTGAAATAATTCAGTAAAGCTACAAGCCGAATAATAACCAAATTCCAAAGTGTAAAAAAACATACACGAATAATCCATAAGTCATTGCAAAAACTTAAGTGGAGGTCATGTGTTCGGTGTCAGATGACGAGGTACTCAGGATGTTTTCAAACTCTTCATCCTCTATCATCTTGTGCGCACCCTTCGCACTCTTTCCAAATACTAACAGGAGAAAAAATGTGGATACATCCTACAACAAAATATAAAATATTTACCTTTTATTTTAAACGACAAAAAATTGGAACATTGCAAACATTGCAGCTCACAAGCAAGTTTCTGGTGCAATTCACGCTTACTTATTGTTTGTTAAAATTTATTTTTATACCACGGTAAGAATACGAGTATTTACAAATTCAAATTTACTTTAAATTAACTGTGCCTTTAAAGTTTAAATACATGTTTCATGTTCCAAAATGAATCGTTGAAGTATTAATTAAAAACATAAATAAATAGCATTATGTGTTTGAAAAACGTCAGATAGCTATTGCGACGCCTGTGATAACAAACGTACTGTTAAAAGTGTCAAATATTTCTTTATAATTTTCATTTATGTTTACACCTGCTTAGATGTCGTCTGCATGAAATCAATTATTATCAAAGGTAAATAATAAATAATTTCCCGGTTAGTAATTTCTGCACATACAATCGTTATACACTGAAGTAAGCCTTTGGATTGTTTGACTTGTAAGGGTTGTCTGGTACATGTCTGCAGAAGAAGAGGTGTTAAAAATGAAGCCGAGTTGAAGAAGTGAGACCATATGTCGTTTCACTTTCCGTGGCCCGGTTTAAAGTCGTGACACGGTACCTAGAATCGGCAATAAGGGCAAGGCTAACACGTTCATAACACACAAACACACGTAAAAACTTGCCAGCCAAATACCCCCTCTACAAATGATTATTACAAACCCACTGTACACCGTAAACAAATACTATTCCTATTTGAATAGAGAAGTACCATAGGGACATTTTTTATGTGGTTGACCTTTGCTAAAAGTTAAAATTGCGCGGAGAAAAAGCACCCCTCCATATGGTTCTGCTCGTCATCTCTGACATGCATTAGCGCACACTTAACATAGCAACACACCCTGCAGGCAATTAACACGGCGGGTCGGAGTCGGCTCTTTTGGCCTCGGGGAGGAATGTTGACATGGCACCTGTTCACACGACGGGGACGTTAATGCCTTGCGCCCCCTAGAGATCGCAGGAATTCGCAACAAGTGCGTGGGAATGGCGGATTTTGTATTTTAATAAAGGGACAGTGTCTGGTTAATGAATTACTGCACTAGTTTCATTTTTTATACACATTTTCAAGTAATAATATTACAGTAGGTATCAGTATAATGTGTTAAAGTAAGCAGTTTATAAACCGAATGTCCTAGACAGTTGTATAGTCCTAAACATTTTTTAATTTTAATTTATTTACAACATCCAATACACCGAAGTCCAGTAACAGTTCAGGTACTGTTGCCAACTCCAAGATTACTCTGGAAACAAGTGTAAAATTTTCTTTCTAAAAAAGGTGCAATTGAATGCTAATATTAACATAAAAGTGATTCAATGAAACCCATTAAATTGGTATTTATGTATGTACAGGATGATTGACGAAAGGCATTCTTAATTTTGAGAGATACAATAAAATGTTAAGGAGCAAAATTAGAATCGACAAAAGGGCTCATAAAATGAACGTAATAAGAATTTTATGTTACTTCTGGCTTTACCGGAATTGTGTCGAATTTCTAGCATAGGGCATCGGTATTCTTATATTTTTTATATGACTATATTTAAAATAATAATTATAGTCTGAAAAAATAAATTCAGTTTTTATCTTTTCAAATATTCTTTTAGTTTCAGTCAAAAATCGAAAATAGATCGACTTAGTTAAAGTAATAATTGTTAACATGACTTACTTAATTTTAATTTCATACATTTAACAACAAAATAATAAATAATGACTATTTCTATCCATTTACCGCCTTCAAAGCACACAATTTTCCGAGTAAAAGACATATTAGTGTCTTTCTTCTTTCTCTCCTTTAAATTTTCAAAAATTACAATAGATTTTCCTAACTGGTAGTCAATGAAACTAAATAAATAATTTCAATTACTATGACAACGCGAACTTGTTTTTGGGACTTTCAATAAAATCCTATTTTACATTTTTTTTTAGAAAAAAAAAATTGAAAACTAGTTATCCTGCTTACTTTTGTCCATGTCAATAATTGCTTAATATCTTAAAAATCCGTAATTACTATTAGTGGTCGTAAGACGATTGGTCTCGTCTCACAGAATCACTATTCATCCCGAACGACCCCGTTTTTTTCTCTTCACCACTAAAAAGTTATAATTCTCAGTTATAAATATCTCTTCATACAATTATATTTGCCTATGCCTACATTTATCTGGAACATACGATATATTTGATATAATGTATAGATAATATATAGATATGAATGCTAGTGGAGATAATATAAAGAGCAGCGATATGTGATTGGTGACAGAGGCAAGTGGAGCAAGGTAGGCACGAAATCGCCGACTTCCTTCTTGCGCAAGGCATTCCTAATTTTTGTTTCCCCGCGCGAGTAACCTGAAACAGCGACACGCGGCTCAATGCCAACGGCTTCTAGATGCAGCAACAGATTCTCCAGATACTGCTGCATCCTTGCCGAGCGGTTTCCGCGCATTGTCCATCTTCCGCTCGTTCAGGAACCCGACGCCTACTTACAAGACACAAGTGGATTTATCTCCTCTTTCTATTCATATTGGGAAACTATTACTGACTTCTTCCATCAATTATGTCAGTGTAAACATTGGAAACAGGCTAATTTACAAGCAGTGTGGTACATATAAAGTATATTTCAAAAATGAACTGCGGTGTGGTTATTGTTTAACCATGGTTACATGGCTTCTCAAGTGCCGTCTCAAAAGCTGTCACAATTTTAAAATCATGTTGGATAATAAATGGGGGTTCTACCATTTTAAAGTGTGACGAACACTAACACTATTGGTGAAAATCCGATGGAAATATTTATATTAATAATCGAATTACAGACTTCCAAAGTTTGAAATAATCAGTGTGACATCATGAATATGGATTTTCTTGTCAAACTGTTTTCTTTGTGGATCAAAATGTTCTTAAAGTACATGCTGTTTCTACATTATATTTATAAAAAATAAATTAATGTTACAATACATTGAAGTGTACATTCTTAAAAATTGCACGTGTATTTAAATTATACAGGGTGTTTCACAACTGAGGACAAAAAATTAAAGGGTATATACTGTACGACATGCTGATTATAGAACAAAAAGAATTTTTTAAAAATATGCAAAAAATTGCATTGTATTTCAAGCAAACATTTTTTTGCAACTGGTCGGTAGTTATTTTTAATATTTTTTTTCATATGTCCTATAATGAAAGCTAATACTAATAAATGTCTAGTATTGTGTAATTAGTAGCTACTCCAATGGTACAAAAAATGTCTACTTCAAGTAAACTACTGTCCTAAGTTGTGGAACACCTTGTATAAGTTTAAAAGTAATATTTGCATTTAAATAAAAATTGTTTGATAACAGCCGTGGCGCTAGTAATGCAAACTTTTAACACTTTACACTTAAACAAGTAATTTACGCATTAATCTCGTAAATAAGTTAATTAATACTCAAATTGAATTAATAACACTATAAAAGTACACAATTGAAGTTTATTGTGACTCAAACTCACACCCGTTGTATTCTTCAAACTCATACGTCACACTTGATGGCGGGATTTTTCATTTACCAATCAAAACATTCGCAGTCTTTTAGTCTCCAATCACGGTGATGTCACGCTATAACAAAAAGCCCCCATATTTCCTAAGTATTTTAATTACATAATTTTATTTCTTTATTAATATTCATTATTTTGCATATTCTTTCTATTTTTAAAACTAATTTCTCATAAATACGGGCATAAATGTGTCAGTGTGTCAGATTTCCTTTATCCCAAATATCGGTAGAGATGTCACCTGCCAGGCACTGTCGCTGGTATGGAGAATTCACCACAGAGCTCATTTTTATAGAAATATATATAAATATATCTCTCTTGTTTAATTTTGTGAACAGGGCGTGTCAATATCAATAGTACTATATTTATACCATAAGAACGGTTTCTAGACCAGACATTAGCTAACAAGGAAAGTGCACCTCACGAGTAAAGATCTTACTAAACCACGCATCTCGTTAGAAAGTTGTTAAAAATTAAAATGGTTAGTGAATATCTTCCCCATCTGTTAAAATATCCGTTGGAAGTGTGATTGCTTTTTCCAATCCCCCTTTAATTTCCCTAAATGATGACAAACAGCGACCCCTGACAGGACCTCTAACACATGACTTCCCTCCAGCAGGGTTGCCACCCCCTGGAGGTGAAATCCCCTACGCGTGCTCTAACATGTTTGTGTTATTTTTTAAGGCATTTGCTTGTTTCCTTTGAATTTTTTCAAATTGTAGCGCAGGATGTATAAATATGGACGCAACGGTACGCCTAGGGGATGTAATATTTTATTTTACACATGTGGCTGACATGCAAAAATTCTAAAGCTACCCTTCTAAATTTTTAAACAAAAATATATTTGTTGATTTAAAACTTATAATTTGCTCTATGTGATCTGTATACTGTAGTGCATACCAAAGGTTTTTTGTTTTTTACAATTGCAAATGTAAGTGGTTAATTAAATTTTTATTATTTCATATTTTCGAAATTCAAAACATTGTAGTTATTAATTTTAAATTAAAAATTGCTGTACATTCCTATAGAGTTTCAGGATTATGTAAAATTGTATTTATTGAACTAAATTTGAATGCTAAATTCAATGGTTTTATTTCAAAATTGAATTCAGTCTAGACTTGTGTTAAATGTTTTTCGACTGGAAATAATCAGCAAAACATTAAAATTTCCAATTGCATATTCATTTTGTTTGTGAATATCAATTATTAATTTTTAACGAGTACTAGAGTGATGAAATGATTTTTAATTTTCAATAATTTGCATTAAACTTTGAGTGGTATATTTATTTTTAAAAATTTGGCCTCTACGATAGGAATATTACTATATCTGCATTTCCAGAAGTATTCAGGAATTACCAAAACTGTAGTTAGACTTTAAAAATGAGGGCTGCTTATGTCTTTACCTTAAATTGAAACATAAAGTTGGTTTACGGAATAAGGAATTGTTTATTTGTTTAAATTAAGAACAAAAACAAAAGATATTATTTAAAGTTATAATAAAACCTCATTTTAATGTCACTCAACATTATATTACTGTTGTCACATTTTTCAATTCAAAAGAACAAATTCTTCTAAAGTGCACTATGTATAATTGTTATGGAAGTTCATTTTCAATAAATTAGTAACGCGATTTTGTGTTAGTAGATTTCATTTAGTTTTTTATTCTCCTAATAGTACAACCTTTGACAAGTTGTTGTATTTAAGTAGAATGAGTGTAGTTTTATAAATTTTATAATAATTTCCAAATCAAGGTACCTAAACTAAGTATACTTCTAATATCGTTTAATTTTTTACTGTTCTTCAGAAAAGTCATTTCATCTTACAAAATACCTTTATTTACTCCAAAAGCGGTTAAATGATTTATAAATTTGGAATTTACATTAAAATTTTCTATGGAAAATCAATTTTTAGGTGTATTGTTATTTCATCAATTATATGGCAGCAAATATTAGTTAAGAAAGATTCTTGAATGTAATTCACAATAAATTTAGAATTATAAAACAATTTTCTGTTTGCAGGAAAAAATATTTCTTTTGCAAAATTTTATTTATGTGTTTATCACTGTTCCTTATTGCACTACTCAAAATTATTTTTATCTCTCAAAAACTTGCAAAGAAAAAGTTGTTACTATATACAAATTTCTCACTAAATATATTATGAAGTTGTCAATTTTGTCAATCGTACTAAATTTATTAACAAGAAATCAATGTCACCCATTTAAGTTAACGATCCTGCTTCCTATTAAGATGAAGGTAGCTTTTATTTAAATTTACAGAGAATTTGTTTGGGGGTGCTAATTCAAAATTTGGAAGTGCTACGCTTATGAGAATTACTAGTAAAATAAAACAGCAAATGGACAATTGTGTGCATTGACAAATAAAATTGGTGAAAAAAGTAAGATTTTCATTCATTACTCTGTATTTTGAAAGACCTGGACTTAGTAAAGTACCACAGCTCCTAAATGGAACTCCTGTACTTGTGTGTGTGTGAGTGCGTCGCACACGTCTTGATTACACAACGTACAGGTGCAGTTGACCTCGTGCCGAATAACACTTTCTCTGTTTTTGGCGCAAATACATACAGCCAGACAGAGACAGACACATGTAAACACTTAAGCACCGTGCAATGGGTACGGAAGACAGTTGATAAAGGAGATTTACTTTCTAGCATTCTAGCCCGCAGATAACAACGGAAATGCTCATTGGACTCATTCGAGACAGTTGCCAATCCACACCAATCACCGGTTGCAATACTGACAAATCATAACATAGAAAACCACATGTGTGGTACTGCCTTACTAGATGGACACCGACATCAAGTACCTAAAGTTTCATCACAAGTTTTACTTCTTGTGCCAGTGCCATATATTATAATATTTATAAAAGTAAATTGAATAATGTTTGATAAGTTTGACGCTTCCGTGTAAGAAACTCAAGGTGGTTTCATGAGTAAATGACGAATATATTTAGGTGTTTTCTGAATTACCAAAATATTATGTACTCCTTTTTGCTCGACATCATTTAAACTTATTTCATTTGAAAGTGAGACTAATCTTTTTTCAATTATGTGAAAAATTAAAATAAAATCCTTCCAATAAAGTGCTCTTTTGGCATTGCCGATTGCGATAATAAAGAAAAGTGCACAAATAGCTTTATAGCAGTTCTACGCCTTGAGTTTGAGTTTTACAAGATAAATATATAGGATTGAATTTTTCGACTGGATATTAATAAAAGAAGATCTTTTTTGGAGTTGCAGTCATTTAATAAAATCCACTAATACCCCAATGTTTCGACTGTAACTCAGTCTTTATCAGGGTGATAAATGGTATTAAAATATTATATTATGAAGAAAGATTTCATTTATCACCCTGATGAAGACTGATTTACAGTCGAAATGTTGGTATGTTAGTGGATTTTATTAGATGACTGCAACTTCAAAAAATACCTTCTTTTATAAATACGTAAGTTCACCAATAAACATGAAAAAAATCATTCGCACATATGTATAAAGGTAGACGATCTAGGTGTTATTCCACGAGTTCTGAAGAATTGTTGTTAAATGGTTAATTAGAGGGTTATGATAATGAAGAAGCTGAAGATTATGAAAACCAATATGAGGGATGCAAGGAAAATTAATTTCAAAAACAGAAAAGAAGAATGATTGGATAAAATTTAAATATTATTCAGTATTATAGAAGATACACCAAATTATAACCTGATGATAACGAAGTATATGTGGAGACACACACTCACATACATACACACACGCACACACATGTACTCATTACAAGTGTGTAAATGAATGTACAATGAGTGTTAATACTTTATTGTGTGTTGCAAATAAATGTACTTGTCCAGAGTTTTATGGATGTAGATTTTTAGTACTAGATGTTCCATTTTAGGTTGCTGTTGCACAGTTATACACACACCTAACACTTGAAAATTTGTTGTTTACATGAGAAAGTATCACGTGTATTTACTGGGAAACTGTTCACATATGTAAATAACAACCATCATTTGTTTCACTTACATAAACTTTACGGCGTTAGGTTTTGCAAATATCAAATAAAAATATTGCGAACGATTTAATATCAGCCATAAATCTTTTCGAACAGGAGTTTAAAGTTTGTTACAAATATTATATATGCATAATAATTTTTTTATCTAACCCTAAAATGAAGTGTCAGTATAAACCATATAATGTACCTACTTGGATTCTATTATGATTGGCAAATGTGAAATGTTTTTGACCGAAACGCAATCCGTGCACTGTGAAACGTGATCGTAATGAACGTAAATTACAACCCTTGTCTCACGTGTGTAGTTCCTTGCCCCTGCCACGTGTCAGATGTTACATGCCACATCACTCAGCCACCTCACGTGGCAACGGAAACGGACGTTGCACCGGATACTGCCTCCCTAAAGGATTGCCAAAATCCTCAAGGATAAGGCGAAGGATGTGTACTGGAATTCCAACAAGAATACTTTACGATTCGCAACAAATACACTTTATGTCCCTCTTTCTGTTCCGTTGGTGGGTTTATGTCTGTTGAACTTTAACCCAGCACACCCAATAATGGGTCGTAAGTTATGACTGATACATTTAGTATTTATTTCTGCAATGGACTGTTATAAAACAATAACTAATTATGTTTTCTTTTGTTTCAGGTAAGAGATTTCAATGCTTTTCGATTATTCTATTGACTTATTATGGTAAGACTTCTTAAATATTTTATAAAATTATTAATATTTTAACAATAACTTGATAGAAGTTACAAATTACTACCCTTGTATCTTAAAATATAAATATTTAATATGGTATAAGGCATTGACAGTTTTTAAATTAATATTTCATATATGAATTGATCTATATCGACTACCACTATTATACATAATTGTATATTGTGAAACACAATATAAATGTGTACGATAAATTGTATATAAAATCAGTGACGTCGCCTGCAAATTTTATTTGAGTGGGTACAATTTGGTCCGACATTTTTTAAGTTAGGCACCCAAATTTACTGTAACACAGAAAGTACAATTAAGTTGAATAAATATTACTTTAATTAAATGTTCTTTAACAAAAAATAAAATTTCGTAATAAAAAACATTAGGTATGTTTTTCTACATAAAAATTCAAAGTTACTCTAGTTTTGTCATTTTTCATACTTTCCTTTTCTTTTTAAGTGCAAACTGTATATAAATAATACTAGAAAAAATAATTGCCTTGCGTTAAGTATGCTGTGAAACAGTGACGCGAACTATTGTTATTTATCTATCAAAGTGTGATGACTTATTTGGTTACTTATAATAAACATATATTTTTCATGTTATAGTTATGGATAAAGTACAGTATTCTATTCGCAAGTAATGACTATTACTCGCTTCCGCTCGTGTTGCCAAACTTCATTCTCATGAGTAATAGCACACTTATGTGCTCATGGAATAATATACTATAAAAGCTTAATTAAAAAGACATCCGATAAAAGAACTATGCTGTACGTTTAGGATATCTTAATGCAAATGTCTATTATTTTATCTAAGTTAATTTTTTTTACCAATTTTCTTATAAATATTGTAATGCTAATAAAATATACCTACATGTGTCTATATAAGCTTGCATACTATTACTATCTCGAGAACTGTAAGACATACGAAATTGGTTAAATTAGCAAATATTTGCCATATTACAAAACTTTAAATGTGCCAAACATTTTTTTTAAACTAATGGTTTTCAAGATATGGTGGTCATTTTTTTAATTTTAAATGGAACACCCTATATATTTTTACATATTTAGAATCTACAAAAAATTAAAAATCCAATGATATGTTTGAAGTTAATTTTGTATACTTTTACCTGAAAATAGCAGTTTCCATGAATAAAAAAAAACAAACGTCCAATTCTTCGTTATTAGCACGTTAACTCTGTGTTTAAATTAAAAAATCTAATTAAAAGACTAACTGACCATGGCGTCATATCAACTCATACAGACTGAATCACAAAAACGTTATTGACAAGAGAATTTTATAAAATGGTTTTTATTAATAACGTCTTCATTTTTTGAAACCGGTAAACTATTGACCAACCCACGGATGTTATGAATTATATCAAACCTTAGATGTTTTAAAATCCCTTCTCTACAAGACATATGGAGCGGTTATGATACTCATAACAATCCTAGCTATATTAATAGCTATTCTCAATTCGAAATACTGCGTATTGTCCACAATTGAACTAGGTTATTATTAATAACATAAAAGGAATAAAAATATTGACAAGTGCATTTTGTAAGAAATAACTAACCTACGCTAATAAGCTCGTTGAAAGTTTTCTCTATTGTGATTGTAAAAATACCCGGTTTGGAATATTCCTGACCTTCACAATGTGGAAGCAGTAAACACGTTGGTGCTTGCTGAGCTTTTATTGCTTCGCTTTGTGCCGACTTGTTGCTTGGTTACCACTTGCAGCCATCTTTAATGTGGGAAACAGCAGACGCACGACGAAATGAGATGACGACGGGGATAGACAACTTGGAAAATAGGCAAAGTACTGCAAGAGTCTGGGTCGATACATACAAACCTGGAGTGAGATTTCATAACTTCAGTTGCTATCAATTGGACTTGTTATATCAATTGAAAATATCAACTATACAAAGTAAACTTGCTATTCTATAACAGTAATGTTTTTTTATGGTTCGTACGTAATTACATACAATTATACATATATAAAGAACGCTCTACAAGTATACATTGGTATGGTAATATCTTAAATTCATTGCAAATTTCAATTTGCGCTATGGTGACATTTGATATTTCACGTTTGTAATTGATATTTTAACAAGTGCAGTTGTTATTTGTATTTGTTATGAGTTATAGAATCCCACCCCAGGTTTGAGATCGAATTTCAGTATTATGTTATAAAATATAAAACTACCACTATAACTTCTCATTGTAATAATAAATACTAAAGGTTACTTTACAATTATACAGTAATTAGCAATTTAATGTTTTGGGGAAGAGATAATTGTTGTTAGCATCAGTATTTAAGACAAGTAGACTCTTTCGCACCAAATCTGTCTTCTTTCCCGATTTGACCACTCTGACGTCACAGCATCTCTTCCCCAAATTTTATTTATTATTTTCTTGTAAACTACCACTCTAAAAAGTACTAGCATTTTATTTTTTTGTCTAGTATATTATAAGGACAAATCAATATTTGGTTACATACGCCATTGTCTTTAGAAAATCAAAATGTAATCTTATTAGGATAATCAGAATGTAGAAAAATATGAAAAATGATTAGATGTATTCTTTTTGTAATTCTTTTCACTTCACTTATATTGAATAACGCATAGAATTTGTAGAAAGAAAAATCTAATGTGGCCAGCACATAACCTCTCGCCTGTCCTCTGTACACTTTTTATTAATATTTATATTTTCCGTGCGTTGACTACTGACACGATAAAATTAATTATTAAAATAATTAGTACTTACTGTATTAGTACAATTTTTTTTAGATTATTCAATAATTATTTTTATAATATTTTCACTGTCAAATTATGTTACTGTCAAATATAAAATATTTATTTTGATAAGTAAATACATTAACAAATTAACCGAATCAATAATTACTTGTAATAGTGAAATGGGGCTAGATAGAAACAAATTTGAACTATAAAATTATAGGTATTGGTATAATATTAAATTATTATTTTCAAAAATTCTCATATATTCAAAATTCAAAGAAACACTTCAGATCATACGGTTGTACGATGAATACCAAAATCTAATCAAATCTAATTTCATTCATTTTCATTTGCTGGTATTTGAGTAATCTTTACAACATCCATCCATCCTCACACACGGACAGACATCATCGTAAAAATATTATAATCGTCTTCTAGGGACTTCAAAACAAGCTTTTCCATTGAAAACTCTTTATCTAATATTTAGCATGATTTCTATACCTCTCTGAGTGGCGAGAGGTAAAAAACTAAGTTTGCCCAAAATCTGAACAAATGTAAATATGTCATTTTCAGAATATTCTTTATAAAAATTGTATATGTTGTTCAAAAAACATATACCGTGAAGCATATAAATATATGAAAATGTCAATTTCAATTTCCGACCTAGTTTTGGATATATTTCCCAATTTTGGACATAATTAAAATTTATTTTAATCATTTGGGAAACTCAATTATCTGCTATGAAAAATTAGCATATTCAAAATAACTTCCCAATAAGGTAGTAAGAGATAAGAAGCTATAAATATATAGAAATTGATTTGGCATTAGGCGTATCTATTTCTGTAAATTGAAAACTGTTCCCGCGTCGTTTCCTATAAATATCTCCCATTTCTAAACTACCGTCACAACAGATTCGCTTGGAAAGTTATTACCACAATCAGACATCGTATCTGCTAGACGACACAGCAGACAAGGACTACAAATGACATAATTTATATCCGCGAATCGTCCTTGCAAGGATGTTTAGTACCTTTGTTTAGTCTGCGATTGATTTGGTGATTTATGATAAGCGACAACTTAGGATACAGGTCGTAAACAGTTGTAGACTATGATAAATGTAAATATCACTCACTTGTTATCAAATGGTTACTATTGGTTATGATTATACCGTAGAGAGGGTTTACCAGACGTCTAGCTGACTTGGAGAGTGTACCACAGAAATTATGATAATTAAATATTAAAGGAATTATTGTACTTCTTGTAAGATATATTTGAAAATAACTTATGCAAAATTTAGAACATTTTATGGTAATGAAGGTTTAAAGAGAAAGAAATGGACTGTATTAAACAGATTCATATTGAATATACTTTGTATAAATTGTGTAAACTTAAAAAATATAATACGAAATAAATTACAGTAAATACAACATTTTAGTTTATTAACAGCGAAACATATTTACGAGATGTGTAAATTAAGTACCTAATAAAACTGATTTTTTAAAAAATGTTTGAATAAAGTTACAATTTAATATTGTCTCCCTCAAAATAACTATCTTGGAAAGCCACACAGTGCTGGAGACGATTTTTCCTATTCTCATGGCAGTGCTAGAACTCGGATACTGGAATCACCTTCAGCTGGTCGGCTACAGCCGTTTAAATGTTTTGTAGTGTCCAAAAATGAGTTTCCATGAGCTGATTTTTCAATCTCGGGAAAAGAAAAAAAAAGTCATGAATTAGTCAAAATAGAATAATGGTGTGAATCAAATTTAACTCTTCCTCAAACATTCAGTACTGTTAACCGACGATTTGAACGCAAAAAAATCCCAAATTATGTCTACATTTTCATCAGTTCTTGAAAATGGACGCCTTCCGCTGTGAGTTTCATCTTCAATCAACTCCTTTCCTTCTAAAAAATGCCTAAAACGACCGAAAAACCTGGCCTCTTGAAGAAGAAGAAGCGAAAAAAGAAGTTATTCTAAGGAACACAAAATGCAATGTGCTGGAGAATCACAAAATTTATGGGAAAATTGTAGAACCAAATTCGAAATATAAGTCTTATTTTTTGTATTACTAAAATTCAAGATTTTTAAGATTCTTTGGACATTATTACTTGTATTTTAGTGGAAAATTTGTCAGGGAATAGTTTGTACAAGTGACCTACAGTTTATACAACAATCTGAATCACACGAACTCAAGAGTATTTTTGGGATATATGAATACCACATCTCAATACTTCATTTAGGTACTTTGTTTGTAGACATATATTTATTAAAACATTTAGCTTATTTTTATCGATAAAGTTTTGAATATTTATTTTTCCCTCTTTAAGAATATATTCCTCCGGTATTATTTGGTCTGGTTTTAAGCTTTATTACTTCTCGTCTGAAATCGATTTTCCAAATTTAGCTATGCTTCCTGATTGTTATCTCTTGAATTGGATTTGTCGAAGTATAAAAAATTACATACTTCAAAGTACAATACATACAACCAACTGTGATACTAATGTATATTGAACATCATTTCAACAATATAAGTATTTTTAACGTAATAAAACTTTTATCTGAGGTATTTTTAGAAAATATGAAGTGAATTATTTGATATACCGCTGCATATAAAGGTCAGAGGTTGGAGCTTTCATTATCCGAAATGTGTTGAACTCGCGAATAATTAATTACTTTTGCTTTATACAAATTACAATTGATTAAATACTACATACATGCATTAAAGTTGTGTTATTTTTGAAAATGTAAATGTATGGTGTCCGTTTTAAGAGGGTAACCATTGGAATCTCGAGAAACGTAAGAGATACTTCTTTTGAAAATTGAAAGGTAGTATGTATTTCTTGAAAAAATGTTCAAGCTACCAAAATTTTGAAGACACCTTGTCAATTCCTCGTAAAAAGTATCTGTAGAATGTGCAAACTAGAAACTTGTATGAATTGAAACAAGAAAGTTATAAGTCAAAAAGTAAATTGGTCAAAATCAGTTTATTGCTCATATCTAGTGATCTATGCCTATTTTCGGGAAAAAAGAAAAATATGATTTAAATGGGCAACTAATGCAGCAACTTTGTCCCAATTTAACTTACTTCGTATCTCTGGTCTGGTTTACAATTTTGATTTTTTTTCTTGTTGTTTATGGTGGATTTTAGTTTCCCAAAGTTAACCAATCAGAAAGTAGCACATGATATTTTATTCTGTTTTGATATTTCACTGTTGGTTGACATGTCTGAAATGCGATGAATATGTTTTGGTACAAAATGAATTTAATGTGTGATAATTTTTATTTTAAAGTGCCATTTACAATTTGATATCAACTCGACCTATAAATGTCAATTTAATGTTTTCTTGTGATTGGCTGGATTTAAAATTTAGAATTTAAAATATAAAAATTGGTTATATTCTACGAAAGCGTAAAAGGGCCACCGTTGTATTTTATTTTATAACTCAGCTTTGGAAATCTGAATTCGGACTTTAAAACTCTGAAGTTAATAATTCAGACTTTATAACTCTGAATTTCATAATTCAGTCTTCAAAACTCTGAATTCAGACTTTTAAACTGTGACTTCAGACTTTGAAACTCTAAATTCAGACTTTTAAACACTGAATTCACTTTTAAACTCTGAATTCACACTTTTAAACTCTGAATTCAGACTTTTAAACTCTGCATTCAGACTTTTAAACTCTGAATTTAGAGTTTCAAATTCAGAGTTTCAAACTTAGAGTTTCAAGGTCTAAATTCAGAATTTCAAAGTCTGAATTCAGAGTTTAAAAGTCTGAATTCAGAATTAAAAAGTCTGACCTTTTGAATTCAGAGTTTAGAAGTCTGAATTTAGAGTTTCAAAGTCTGAATTCAGAGTTTCAAAATCTGAATTCAGAGTTTCAAAGTCTGAATTCAGAGTTTCAAAGTCTGAATTCAGAGTTTCAAAGTCTGAATTCAGAGTTCCAATGTCTGAATTATAAAATAAAATACAACGATGGCCCTTTTACGCTTTCGTAATATTCCAAATCTAAATTTTAATTTTCTAAATTTGTAAATTGTTCATAAACCACTGCATTTGTATTTAGTGTTTATAATTTAAAAAATAAATCATTAGTTGAAAATTCGTAAATTAAATCCATCATAAAGCAGCCTTTACAGTTCTCGAGATCCCAATGACTAGCCTCTTAAAACAGATACCCTGTATATCATTCAGTGTATGGCCCATTGCTGGGTCATTTTTGTAAATTTATCTTTATGCGTGGATATTTCTTTTGTATATTTTCGCTTATTTTTGTGTTTTGAGTTAGAGTATTTGTGTGGTTGGCCCATACCTTTCCGCATCCCCTCTTGGCACTTTCCCTTTCCTGTCCTGGCGACCTTGTCGTATCGACGCGGCGGGGTTGCTAGGCGACGCCGTGGGGCGACGTCCGATCAAGGCCGAGCACTGACCCGACGCCGCCGCCGCCGCGTCAAGGGCGCCCCTCAGGGTTAAGGGCGGACGTGGCGATCACGTGGCACCAGCGCGGCAAAGGGAGGAAACTTCATATTTCAGTCTCTAACACACTTTCAAAATCAAATTAAATAAAGTTATGTTAGCTCAAGAATCATATCTTAATCTAAGAGATAAAAGAATATAACAATCCAATGTTAATCATAAAATACTGTGTTTAGTTGAGTTACAAAGTTTAAGAAATTTAAAAGCAAAATTATCAATAACCAATAATTTTTTTTTAAGTTTTAAAAATTTAAAATAGTTTATTAAGTATAAGAACGATAAGGACAATTATTTCCTGAGATAGGAATTCTTTACCGTTCATATTGTTTATACAATTTTTTTGCACGATCAAAATTTCCCCCTATGTATTAAAATTCATTCATGAAAAACGAAAATCCGTTTCCATATCTATGTCAAATGTCATTTGTGAAGTTTTCGTATAAGAAATAACAACGAAAGTAATTCATAATGTACCATTATTTATCAATCATTGTTGTATTAATAACAACACTTGTAAATTTTAAACATAAATTTACTTACTGTTCAGGGAACGGTAGATAAAAGTTGCCGTTTTGTTAAATGTAGCAACCATTAAAAAAAATTTACTGCCGTGGAAACTCAATCACTAGACCTTTTCTAATGTCTGATGCAAAAATATTTAACAAAGTTATTAATATAATTTTATATTTAGATTTAAACCTGCATAACCTACTAGTAAAAGTGAAAATTATCAACAAGAACACCTGTGTTTAAAATTTTCATTTGCTATTTTAAATGCCCTATATTTGATTCATTTGTTGAACGATTGAAACATGGAAAGCGACTATTGATGATATATTACATAAATTTCCTAACTGCACCTGTTATTTTGCTGTTACATTTCAGTTGTAGAAATGATATTTCATTTAACATTTACAAATAACTTACTTAGGAACCATAAATCGCATAACGTATAGGTTGATAGTATATATGCTGTACTATACTTAGCAGTGTATTTGTTGGTGACTATTAGATGGGCTCTGGGTTGTATGACAGAAATGCACTGTTCATATTTTTAAATATTTCTTAAGCGCACCAGAAAATTTAGGAATTTAGTGGGTGTGCGTGAGTGTCTGTGTACGATTAGATAAAAAAAACATGTAAATTTGAAATAGATACTCGCAGAGGTATGCTTTCAAATCTTCCTCTTTCCAGTTTCCAACCAGTGTTAAACTAATATAACCTAACCTAACCTTATCTACCCTGATCTAACCCAACCTAAACTAATCGGACTTAACTTAACCTAACCTGAACTAACCTAACCTGATCTAACCTAACCTAACCTAACCTAACTAAACTGACCTAACCTAACCTAACTGTTTTTGTGGTAAAGCGCAGCACAACCATATACACGATATTTAAAATTTTTACGTATGTATAATTGTTCCTTAGCTTGTATTTGTGACTATTCGTATAATTTCCAACATTTTTTATCAAGGAGAAAAAGGAACTACAAGTTAACATGAAGCAAATACATTTAAATTAATGAATATATGAACATTTCAATTTTAAACCCTGGTGCGCTTATGTAACATATTTTGGTGCGCTTTTGTAATGTTTATTTGGTGCGCTTCTATAACAAAATATACTATTTGGTGTACTTTTGTCATACGCCAATCAGGGAATTATAAGGTTGTGACTTGTTGAATCAAATGCTAGTTAAAAGATAATAGATGCGATTACGAATCATATTTAGATGGTAGTATAAATGATATATAATCATTTGATTGTTTTTGAAACATAAATAACATAATATTACCTATAACCTGAAAATGGTTGTGTTAAATACTTACATTTCGAGTCGCTTATTATAGTTTTCGCGCCACCAGCATCAATTAACTTCAAATAATGATAAAGTATTAGATGGATAAGTGGATGTAATTCAAAAGAAATATACTATTAAATTAAGAACTTGTAACATTTTTTGGTCCGTACTAATAACTTTCTTCTCTCCATTGGAGCTCTGTAGAGTGAGAGAGTTATTTGAACAAAGGACAGTTCATGGTCATTTCGCTTCCCTTGCCAAAAGTCAATACATGTCATTGTCAGTATCAGAATGTGATTCTTTCCCAAAACGTCAACCTTGTTTGTTTATCCAACAGATGAATAGCGAAGACATAGGACTGATTCGCAGGGTGAAACACATTCAATTTTAAGGGCAAAAGGTCAACCGTTTATAAAATCTAAAATTGTTAATGTAATTTTTATTGTTTCTTCGCATGACATACAACACATTTTTTTCTTTTTATTTTACCCGCAGTATTAATTACTGAAGTTTTTGTCCCTTGCTAAGTCAATATTTGTGTTACTATTTCACAAGCTGAACTTTCCGTTTCTAATTAAAAATTGATTGTTGACGAAGAGAAGTTTCTGGTTGGGAAAGTGATTTATTTATTTGTTTTTGTTTGTCGATACCGGAACTTGGCCAAGTCCCGGGAAACCGGATCGATTTCCCGCGGGAGTTTTCACAGGAAGTCTTACTCATCTTTCCCGGAAACTCTAATGATAAATGACGGGAAAATCCTCATTCAGAATGAGGAATCATCCACATTTACATACGTGATGTTGCCATTGAAAGAAACAGAGAAAGCCTATAAGCTTCTTCCACTTTGGAGTATGTGAAATATAATAATTTGATAATTATTTTTCCTAATTTTTATCAAAGTGATAACATATTTGTTGCTTCTTAGAAATCGATTTATGTATTTTTATATTTTTATTAATATCCCCTTATTGAAAATTTTCTAGGCACGTTAAAGATTGATAAACAGAGAAAATAGAGACAGGAAGATGTGAGGAAACTTTGGGATTTTAAATAATGAGCCCTTTATATTTGTTGGCTTTCTCAATCTCTCTTTAATTTTCGTTTCTTTGACTTCCTGTAGCTTCTGTATATAACTATTCTGTGGCTAAAGTATGTTTATATACAATTTTTTATGTATATGAATGAAATACATATCGACTGTTGGATTAGAGAGACAAAATATATATTATTTACATAGTAAAATGGTCTTCACATCAGTTAGACGTCTGGTAAATTCTCCCTACGTAAAGTATATATCATAATAGATATTATTAGTAATAATGTTGGTACACTCAGTAATGAGTAATGAGTTTGCCTGTAGAGCGGTTTATATTTGTTGGTGTTTTTTGGTGGAGGCGCCCGCCTGGTGTTGATGTGTGTTAGTGCGCCGGTGGGTGGAAGCGACGCAGGTAGCGCGGACTGCGGACACGGAGCGGGCGTCGCGACGCCCTGCGGACTTTCAGGCCGTTGACGCGGACCGCACTGGCGCTGTCCAGGCCCGCATTCAACCCAAATTATATTCATTCTTATCAATTACAAAGAAATAACCATAAATTTAGCTTTAAAAATATAAATAATTAGGAAACATCGTGAATATACATTTCTAGTATGGTTTAGAAGAAATAGTAGAATAGAAGAACGGGGAACTAGATACCTCGATCTTACACATCTAGATTCAAAATTACAAGTTTGTATTGGGAGAAATCTTCAAAATTTAAATGAATGAAAAGTACATATTGAAAATATTTCTCAAAATATTATAATTATCCAAATAACATCATATGTAATTCAAAAATTTTGTAGCAGATTGAGTCATTGTTTAGCACATATTGGATGGATTTTTAAAAATTTATTATAATTATTGTTTATTTGTTCGTTATTATATTTACATATTGTATAGCAGACCATTCTACTATTCTACCATTTCCTCTAAAGTTTTACTGATTCTTAAAAAAGTTAATTGTAAATGCACTTAGTGTAGGTCTGTCAAAAAAATTTATAACCCAAAAAACAAATGTCAAATTCGTTCCCTATGTTTTATTTTAAATGATATAATAAATCCCATGTTTCACGTAAAAAACATTCGGATCATTGAGTTTACGTTTTAAATTTTATCATTATCTTCCACCTTCTTATTCATATAGAGAGAGTAGGGATCACTGGTCTACTCAAATATCAACTTCAGACTTTATAACCATGTTTTTCATTTGCTACTCGGTTATCCTTTGTTACGCTATCAGAGCTACAATATTTTCAACAAATTGTTTTTTAGTGAAATCGGATGTTGTAGGTGTAAACAAAAAATACGTATATTATATTATTTTTTAATTATCTCAATATTAAAAAAATAATTAAAAATAAAGAAACACCCTGTTTGCAAGAATCAATGTATCTCAATTCTTTGATTTTCCGTGGGTCCGGCCTGTCTCGGCGTCGGCGTCTGTGACCTCGACCTTCGCGCTCCTACCCGTGACCCAGCTGCTCGGTTCTGTGACCCGCACCCCGGCGCCCGCGCCGCCCCCGCGTCTTCAGCCCCGGGAAAGCGAGAGTTGATTGACTCACAATGTCACGAGGACTGCTTCAAGGAGGGGGAGCGGACAGCGGGAGAGTGTTTTGTTAAAAATGGATATTAACGACACATACTGCACTTTTAAACATTCGGCTAATATAATTACAGTCCGAAGGCTTTTAGCAAATTAAACATGAAATCACAGTAGGCCAAGCATATTTCACTGCGTGGGTGTGCCACGTTTCATTTGTTTTCACATGACAAGATATTCCAGATAATTAAGGTTTGAGGTTAATTTTTCATGAAGTTAATTACAAAAAGTCTAAATATATTTGTATTTCATCTTTTTTTGTTAGGTTAGTTCTAATTACAAATTTGGACAATTAAAATAAACATCATTTGAAGTTTAATTACAGAACATTTTAAAGAAAAAATATAATTTTAGTTATTTTTCTAATCCATGTTATGTACAAATGTGTACTTCATTTGAGGTTAACAATGACTGGTATAGTCGAAATTTTTAAGCAGTAGAGAGACGTCATAGACCTGAAAAAAACGTTACAAAACGAAATAAAACTTGTAGAAATTTTCGAAAGATGTTTTTATTTAGAAAACCGAGTAGTAAAAAAAGGTATCATAAAAAAATTACTTATTTATTATATTTACTATTATTTCAAATTAAAATATAAGGTATTTAATGACATTTCAATTTATTTATAATAATTGCAGTGTATTTTTTTTAACACACGTTGGCTACGACTCAAATAAAATATGTTTACATATATTTGTTCCTTGTCACGCCGATTGATTGAGTTGTCAAATAATATAATATAAAATCTTTGTTTGTTCGTTTAAGTTGTATTGTTTCTTATAATTGTTCGTATTCATGTTCTTTGTTTCTTGTTATACGTTTATTTTATTAGCGTAAGTAATAATGCCTAAAGCATTATCGAAGCAGTCGCAAGTGCTAACTGCAAATGCGACTACATATTTTGAAAAAGAACTGGCACACGGTGGAACATTACTGCCGTTAAAAGCAGTTCGAGAGGTATGTTATCATTTTATTTGTTGCTATTAAATTTGGCATTGCCTTATGCAACACGCAACACATTTTCTAAACTAATGCACATATAAACTTTGTAATTCGTGACGTCATAATCTAGTTACAAATATTGATGACGTCTCTCTACTGCTTAAAAATTTCGACTATAAATAAGCGGGATCATATGAACAGCTGTGGGTAACATCTACCGATAAAATTTAAAATTAAAATAAATTTGTTACAACAAAAATACTGTTTTAAGTTAACTCTAAATTACAAAATAATTTTATTTATTTTTAAATGTACAAATAAATACGAATTTAATTTAAATTTTCGCATAAATATATTATAGAAATTATTTTTAATTTGGGGTTACTTTTTGGAATGACGATTATATTAAAAGATTTATTACTTTATTATCGCAATTAATTTTATATAAATACAACATATTATTTTCTTCTGTGAATATCTGGTATTTCTTTGGAACATACGTATAATATAATGTCGACATTTTCTTTAACTTTGCAGACACCTTTAGTATAGAAATCTCACTCCAACGTGTAGCTATATTTTTCTTTTTCGATATTTCTATACATGCTGAAAACCTTTTCTGAAATTTTCTCAACTTTTTTCTTTTTTCCCGTTTGATTAAATATGTCGTAATGTTTCACGTATCTTGACTTTGATTTGGAAGGTAATTAATTATTATATGCTGAATTTGCTACTTCTAACAATTATATATCGTGTTAATTATTTGTTAGGTATTTTATTACCTGTTGCCATAGTTTCAGTAGTAAATAGGAAAGCGATATAGTTTTGTTTTTAACATTATATATACCTTCTTCTTAATAATACAGAAAAATATGTTAAAGCCTACGGTAATTTAATTACATCCCTTATGACGCAATAAACTATTGTGCTATTAGGTAGGAAAGTTGATCTTTTCTGGTCCGAAGGATATGTATTTGGCCAAGGCGCAATCGAGTATATAAAGTGATGTGTAAAATGTAAAATTAACTCAAAGATAACTAAAGAAAGATGAATTTTGGTTTGAGTTGTGATTAAAACAAAAACTTTCGAAGTCTCCATTATCGCTGGAAAATTCCAAAAATAATCCCAAGTTCTACCAGCGAGCGCTGTGTGTGATTTATGAAAGAACTTTTGTTTCGCTGCTCTGCTGGTTCTAAACTTCAAATACATTTTATTCAATTTCCACAACTTTCTTGCAAGCTTTCAAATATTCACCCTCCAAGATCCCAAGAACAACCTTAAATTTCAACTAGAATTATTTCTTAAATAAATTACATACTTTTCTGCTGAGAAATATTCCTGAAAGAGTGATGTAATCTTGCCAACATGAGAGACCCAATTTCCCCAATCGATCCTAGTTCCGTGAATTTGAGGAAGGATTTTCCGGTTCCGGAAGTTTCCGGTTCGTGGAAAGCTGCTAAGCGTCGGGAAAGTGAAACTTGATAGCTGAGTTAACAAGGAATTACGCCTAGTTGGAAATTGTTCGATAAAGATTATCAAATTACAGATATTCTCAGAAATTTCATATTTAAACCTAGAGTATTTTTTCTGGCTTTCATATCGGCTTCCACTTTTATCTTAAATTAAAGCTTAACTCACAGATACATACAGTTAAATAATCCTTAGAAGTAACTAACATTTGAAATATTTAAAATATTTTTGATCAAAAGCCCCTTAATTTTTTATTTGCAAGAACAAAAATTATTAAACCAATACTTCCTAAATTTCGTTCCACTTCGAAACAGCAATACTTATATTAATTTCATTTATATTATAATTTCAAAAACCTGTTTCACAAAATCGCATTTATTATAAAAAAAAACACATTGTAAAGAATAAGTAATAATTTAAAGAAACAGTAAATAAATTTATAATAAAATCCATTTATTACAAGATCGCTTATAGCGATAAATTGGTTATAACGTTGAAATACGTTAACGTTATTTTACTTTTATCAGTTATAGGTTATAGCTATAGAATTTATTTGTTCCCTTCTAAGTCGTTATAACTAGGTTATACATAACAGTATTTTCACAAAACCCAACCTACTTGGGCTTTTTTTTAATAAAACTTGGGTTTTTTAAAAAAACTTACAGTTTTCATTGGGTTATATTAGAAACGTCAAAATATATGAATGTGTTGCATGTTATATTATGTATGTCTTGTTCATGTAATGTTTTGGACGTAGGTAGGTACCAAATGAAATTATTTTTTTTTAAATATAAGCTTTTGAAGGTTTTTTTCGATTGGGTTTGTTGGTATTTTTTTGGGTCGGAGAAAATTTCAAGAACCCTGCGGTAAAGTCGTTTTACTGACGAAGTGAAACATATTTAGTGGTTGATGAAAGTATTGTCACATGGTAACATTAACCACACGTTTTTTCTCCCATTTGCCTAAATCTGGAATGTTGAATAACAATTACAGAACAAGTGATTTAAATCAATGATTTAAAAAAAATCAATGTGATTTAAATTTTAATTAAATAAATGCTACCCTGGATAATACTGAAAAAGACTAATCTCTGGATATAGTATATTTAATTATGAATTTATTTTATGAAAACTATTAAACTAAAACAACTTCAAAGGTATTTCTTGTTGGTTTTCTTTATACCTCACAATTGTTTAATTTTAAAGTTTGCTTCGTCTCTTTGCTGGAATTCCCCATGATACTAATACCGGGAACAGTTTCCATGACATTCCGGAACGTTCCAGCTCATCCCCTTCCTCCTGTTTATGCTATGCCGTGAATACTTTCCCATAACATTCCAGAACGTCTTGTTGGTTTTCTTTATACCTTACAAACCTTTAATTTTAACGTTTGCTTTGCCTCGCTGGAATTCCCCATGATGCTAACACAGTGCACACTTTCCATGACATTCTGGAAGTACTCATCCCTTCCTCTTGTTTATTCTTTTCCGTGAATACAATCCCATGACATTCCAGAACGTGTTGTTTGTATTCTTTATACCTAACAAACGTTTAATTTTAGCGTTTTGCTTTGCCTCGCTGGAATTCCCTATGATACTTCTACCGTGCACACTTTCCATGACATTCTGGAAGCACTCATCCCCTTCTACTCCGCGAACAGTCCCCGTGACATTGGGAACCCGGAACTCCCTTTGCACCCCTCGGCGTGGCCCTGAACCAGACGACCTGGCCTGTTTCCTTGAACCCGCACGAGCCGGGCGGGGGCGCCAGACGCCCGCATCGATCCGGGAAAGTGGAAAGTGGAAAGCGAAAGCCCGGATTGGGGGCTGCCATTCTGCAAATTATATCCAACTCTATTCATTTTGGAAAATAATTGTTACTTTATAATATACGGAAAAAATTATGATGTGGACAATACATTACTTCTTTGTACCCCTTTTAAATTATACATAGTTTTTGTCGCATTTTATATTGGAATCATTCTACGGCTAATCATTTGCAAAAAAAAAAATCAAAAACCCTTTGAGCATAGTGCCCTTTTGGCACTGCCAATTACAAAAAAAGAGGGTTGGACAACTAGACCAATGGCGGTTTCAAGGGGGGGGGGATGTAATTGGACAATTACCCCTCCTAAGAATGGGAAAATTTAGCCTTTTTTATTATTTTATTTTATTAAGAATGTCTTGAAAAGTGAGTTGCTTCTTTTTTTTAAAGGTTTTATTATCATTATTTCGTTAATTTGAATGAATTGAATTAAAATTCTATACATTTAAATATTTTATTATATTATATAAATTGTAATTTCGTACATTTTAACGCAGTTGATACTAAAGAATTATAGGTAACGCAACGCGGAAAGATTGAAGTTATCCAACTCTTGCGTTTCATCCCTTACGTTACTGCTTATTTTATTTTAATATAAATCATCTAGGTATACCTCAAACAAACCTTCAACTTTTTACATTCGCATTACATCTTACGTTGTGTCATTATATATCCAGATTAATTAAAAACCTTGGAGTAAAGTGCGCCCTTTTCGCACTGTCGATTGCATTAAAAAAGAGCGGTGCACGAGATTTTACAACAGTCCCATACACAAAATTTCAACGTTCCTGCGCCTAATCCTTTTTAAGTTATACAAAAAATTAAAAATAAAAAACCTAGTAAAATTTCTGTTAAATTATGATAACAAAAATTTTCAGGATAACAATACTTCCTTTATTTCTTACAAGGAAATAAAAATTAAACTATATTATCTAAAAAAAAATCATGTTTACAAATATAATCTAGGCTTTACTTGTAAGAATAACGAAAAGCGAAAAACTACAAAAAGATATTTTATTCGGATTCACAAAACTCCAACTCTTATGCACTATATATAAGTGAAACGAACCAAGACTATGACGACAGATGAACTGTTTAACATATAATTGGCATTTTTCATATGTGGTACACCTTAGTACAAACAGCGACTGCAAATTACATATTTTATCCAATCATACTTCTTTATCGTTTTGTTTTTTTAATAATCTTCCTTGCATCCAGCACAGTACATATTATAATCTTCAGCTTCTGATGAATCATTAAACACCTATTCAAAACTCATGGAATAGCAACTAGATCGTTGATCGTTTCCATTTCTATGTGCTAATGATTTTCTTCAGTTTACCAGTTGAATTGATCTTTTTAACAATTAGCAATAATTGTTACAATTTAAACTAACCAATTGACCAATAGTCAATATCAATATCAGGTGCTTATAAGTAATTATTATGAATTGATTATATATTGGTTTTGTTACAATTTTTTTACTAGAGAAATGATTAGCGGTTCTAGAAATATTTAATGCCAAATCATGATGAAATTGGAACACAATTTGCGTCAATATAAAAACCTCACCTATCACCTATCTGACATAGACCCACAACAAACAAACAATTTTTTCTGGTATAGAAATTTGATTATACTAAAATCTACTTTCAAATTTTTCTATCCAGTACTTTTACTGTAACTATTTGAATTGAAGGAGGACATTTTTGTATTTATCTTCGGTAACCTTCACCCCGTCACGTACGCCCCTGCGTTGGCACGCGGCCAGACAGCGGGGGTTCCGGCGCTTCCGGTCACTCCGGCCCGGACCGCCCGGAGCCAGACAAATCATTACCCACATCAGCAGGAAATGAAACAAGGAAAGGGAAAGCCTTCCTACATCATACCCCCACTCCGCGTCTTAAGGAGGGGATGGGGCATGTAATTGTGGAGAAGGAAAAGGGTTGTACGCTCAATTATACACATTTTTAAGGATATTTTTGTGGTCAATTATTGGTTGAAATTCCTTACCGTTCGTAATGCCACATGACTTCCTTGTACGTTAAATTATACACATTTTTTGCTGCACTTCATTTAAACTTATTTCGTTTGAAAGTGAGATCATTCTACGGCTAATCATTCTTCAACTTCCATTCGTTTCATATCTTCCAACTTCCCTTCGAAGTGTATCATGTTTTGAAAATTTTATTAAAATGTTTGTCACTATTTCTTATTGCATTACACAATAGTATGTTGTGCAACAAATGGAAATGTGTGAAATTTCTGGTACGAGACGAATTCAAGTGTTGGAATCACAAAAGATGGAAAATATGTGATTCTGCACGAGTAGCACACTATACATTTTCTATGACTACACTGCTAAACGTTACAGAACAAAAATACATGCAAGAAAACTATTTGATATAAAAAACAATATGGCGCACGAAACCTTACAGAAAGTAACTTTACGCATGCGCAGTGTTGGCAAATACTGTGAGGAATTATTTCTCACACTTTAACCCACGATTGTGGGAAATACGCAACTTGGAAACTTTGTATAGTATGAGAAAAGAGCTTCTTTCCCATAATAATTGCCTACACTGCGCATGCGTGAAGACACTCTTTTGTGAGGTTACGTGCGCCATATTATTTTTTACATCAAATGACTTTCGGGTATGTATTTTTATTTACCGGTGTGGTCGTAGAAAAAGAATAGTGTACCACTCGTGCAGAATCACCTATTTCCCACCTTGTGTGATTCCAGTACTCGACTTTGTCTCGTGCCAAAATTTCTCACCTCGTGGGAAACTGGCGACTTTCTCCACTTGTTGCACAATATACTAAAGAGAGAGATATTGTTTTAATTTATTTTGTACGTAGTATATATTTCTCAAGTATATATTTAAATATTACCTACAAAAAAATTAAAAGCCAGCTAAATTATTATTTTTGTTAAGTTTTTGCCAAAAGTAGTCAGCCCTTTTGAAAAAGCCAATTTGAACAAAAGGAGGAGGTGCATAACTAGAAGTTACAGCAATTCTATAAACAAAATTTGGACATTCTACGACTAATCGTTTTTGAGTTATGCGAAAAATTAAAAAAATAATACTTTCAGCAATATGACTTCATGGCACTGCCGATTGTAATTAAAAATGAAGGTTCCCAATTAGATGTTATATCACTTCTATATACAATATATAAACGGCTACGGATAATCAGTTCACTAAATTTAATACAGATGTATATGCTGTGATTTTTTATTGATTTCTTTTTGTGTATACTAGAGCTTAGTAATTCGGTAATTTATTTGAAATATAAATATAGTAATATAGGCCAGATATAATGATATAAATATCTTCATAATATCTGCCTAGGAATAGACTGCTTATTTATTTCCTTTTATGTATTGCAAGTAGTGGCTCACATCTAATTTTAGCTCTGGAGTATGAAAATTTTCCATGGCGCGTATTACCCAATGCGGCATTCGCCGGATCGATATGTCCGGAAAGGGAAAGTGTCCCGGACCCTGTAGGAGGCGGGATCGGGCGGGTTCGGCTCCGCTCGGCTCCGGCCCGAGGCCCAAGCGTCTGTAGGTTGAGGTAGGCCCTGGATGTCATACCAAACTTAGGGAACAAGTCAAAAATGTCATAAATACTACAACAATACAATTTACATTATTATAATAATATTAAAACCATTAATAATTTTTATTATTTTCATTTTGGACTTTGGTTTATATTATAAATAACAAAATGTTTTTATTGTAATGGGCATTTAACAAATCTCAACCTGAGATGGAGAATACACCATGTTGATTTTTTTTTTGTTATGACGAATTGTTATGCAATAATTATATAATTATTACATTACATTTTTAAGTTTATCTAATATTTTACATATATAGATATGATATTTGTACAGGACAAGATCTTTATCTGATCCATATCTGATGAGGGGAATGCACCTCGCTACTAATTTTATGTGATGAATTGTTATGCAATATTTATTTTAAATTTGTAAATAATGGATGACTTACATTAAAAACTCTATTTCGAATTAATATTACCTTTATTTTAATATCAAAAATGAAGACACCGTTTATTCAAAATAGTTTTTAATGTTATGCAATAAATTCGATACGCCACTCTACATTATCACAATATTATCAATAACAACTTATTTATAACCTTGTAGTGGATGTTTACGAGACTTGTGTCTAAAGTGGAGAGGACACAACATTGGTCATTTTTATGTAATATTTTTTGTAGAATGCTACAATTCTTAAAATATTTGTGTCGTTAATAGACATACTTTTAATATTTTTTATTACACAATGTCGCAATGTTTTTGTCAAATTTACAATGTGAACAGTGCATCCTGTAGGTAATTTTATAGGAAATAAGAAAAGGAATTAATATAAGAGAGTAAATAATAAAATAAAGTTTGAAATAAATGAAAAATCTGATGTGGACACTGCATGACTTCCTTATAGGCCTATTAAATTATATCTTTTTGCTGCTCTTCAAAATTCAAAAAATCGATAGCAGTAAAAATGAGAGATGCACGTATACAATCTCTGCCAGTTAAATGCCCTTTTGGCACTGCCGATTGCTATAAAAAAGGGAGATTCACAACTAGATGTTACAGCAGTCCTATATACAAAATTTCATCATTCTACGGCTAATCATATGTGGTATTCTATAACTCATAACAACTACAAATAACAACTGCACTTGTTAAAATATAAATTACAAACGTCAATTATTACCATGGTCGAAATTGAAATTTGCAATGTATTTAAGACATTCTTATATCATTGTAGACTTGTAGAGTGTTCTTATAAATGAATGAGTATATGTAAGTAAGTATCCACCATAAATAATCATTACAGTTGTAGATAAGTATACTTTGTAGTTGATATTTACAATTAATATCATAACAAGTCCAAATAATAGCAACCGAAGTTATAGAATACCACTCCATTGTTGAGAAACTAGTCAAAATGGATATTTCCGTTGAAACCTGGAAATTGAAATTTTCGCGATTATAATACTTCCTTTTATCCTCTGCAAAATTTTGAAAAGTACTCTTAACTAAGTACAGTATATTTCCCGCATTTGATCCTCACGTCGTCAATTTTTGTTTAAGAATTATTAAACTAAAAATTAAATTATTAAAAAGGATACATGAGACTTTTATTCGCTATCTCATTATCGTACCTACATACTATCTTCATCTAACCAATAATGAAAGAAAAACAGTAGTATAACCGCGGTAAAAATTGAATGTCTTTCATATCATTCTTGTTTTTTATGAAGGTGATTTTGGGGTAGACAATTTGTGCTTATTGTGTGTTTCGTTAGTTGAATCTACAACTCATTTCGAATATTTCATTCATTCTTGTATTTATTTAGACATTTATTTGCTTCGGAAATCACACCCGAAAAGATGATATCATACATCCCCCTTCCTCCCCAACGATTTGAATCACATGGTTACAATTAATAACGTGAGGATCAACTGCGTGAAATAGAGTATATATATTACTATCTATAGCTACAAATAAACAATTATTGGTATTATAAAAAGTACTTAGAAAAAGTACAATTGAATAAAAATTAGGTTATACAAATACAACAATATTTGATTACCGGTAATTTGTATCCCCGCATGGCAGGGTGATTTTTTCATTGGCTAGACAGTGGGATTGTTAGTGCGTCCCAATCACGACCTAGGCTAACCTTGACGTACCAATGAGCAGACAGCATCCCGTATCCTGGGCTTGAGGTAGGTCGTCAAGGACACCGGCGCCTAGCAACGGCGTCCCGGCGCTGCTGCCTGTCCTCGTCTAGCAAACAGCCTGCTCTATCAAACGCTAATTATTTTGCGAAATGCTTGCGGTTATGTTTGATGTTTTTTTTCAAAGCGTCAACTCAATATTTTAATGATGGAGTTTCATAAGATATTGGTAGAGAAATAGGCGATAGATTTTTTTTTTTTATTGTGACATAAGTATTTAAGCATTGAATCGCTTTTGTCACTGCGACGTATATAGGGCTATAGCCCTTATATAAAATTCTGGAAGCAGTTCCACACTTTTTATGAGTTATTCCTAGAAGCAGAACTTTTTGCAGAGTCCATTTCTGTGTTTAGTATTTATGGAGGACAATGACTAGTACAACTGGTATAGTTGTAAGATCCTTTCTGGCTGAGTCTCAAAAATAATCTTTATTATTTGGTACGGTAGTACTCAAATTTATGTATTTATTTATTTTAGTTCATAATGATTTCATTTTTACAATGTCCTGTGGAAGATCAAGATAAAAGCAACTACTACATAGTAAAAATCAAATAATTTTTAACTAAAATAAATAAGTACATATGTTTAATTAATATATTATAAAATAAAAAAGATTAACTTAATTTTACTTGTAGGTTGTCAAATATCACCACAAACCTTCCTCTGTATTATTTGTTATATTGTTATTAATTGGGACTGGATTTAGTTTGACATTTCAGGATGTTACCAAGAGGTATAACTAACTCGAGTTATTATTTATGAATCTGGGTGTAAATGTTAGCGAATGAAGGAGAAGTGATCGTCTTCGTCTGAGTAATATTCCAGAATGTTTTTCGAGAATGATGTTATGTTTGATTCCTCCAAGTTTTCAACTAACTTCTTTATATTGCTTTCCAAAAACTCATTAGAAGCTTCTGGCTTGGTGAATGATTGTTTTGGTCGCTTTTTTGCAAGCTCATTTGTTTTTTTATTTTCTAAAACATCCTCAAGCCCTAGTATTGACTATAGAGTAACATTGTTATTCCTTACAAGTATGCAGTTCTAAACTAACTTAGACTTCGATCCTTTTTTTGGTTTTATATATTTTTTGGATGGCTGAATACGAATCTGATATCAAATTTATAAAATTCAAAATAGTGGATCTAATATGACCAACCAAATGTTTCAGTAAATTATTCAAAAATGAAACAATGGAAAGAGAAATATTAGATCTGGAATTCAATTTCCAATGTCCGAGTGGTTTAGTTCCATTTTAAGTTACAGAGATGTGTATTTTGATCATTGACTATTTCTTAGAAACTATATAATATACCACTGTATCTGAGTGTTTTGGTATTTTGGTCCGGTTGTTAACTTTAACAATTGATTACTATGGTAACAACATCAAATTAGTCAGTTGATTAGTCAATGACACTTTCCCTAACTGACCAAAGGTCTTACAATGCAATTAAGTGATGGAATTGGTGGAATCACATCTCGTAGGTTGTAGAATGATATGGAACAGCTTTGAAGGAAACTAGTGAAGCATTTGTGTTTGAGATGAAAGCAAGTTCACGGCGAAGGCAGCAGTGCACTTGCACTGTTATTTTCCTGCCCAACTGAGCATGTCGAGCTCGCACCACTTTCTTATGCCAACACTATCTCTGCCGTTTCTCAATCAACATCGTTTAGCACTAGGAAATATGCAAACACACTTATTACTACACCTTCCACAACGAATTGGGTTTCAACTACCTACAGTTTTCACTAACAATTATTTGATTTGAATCCAGGATCTTTCTAAATCTAATAGTATGAATTGAGCCAACAAAAAAATATTTAGGGTAAGTGGGGGTGAGATGGACCACTATTTGGAAAAATAATTATTACTCTAATATTGCATAATATTTGAAAAAGAAAATTTATTTACAACATATAATCTAGACTTACTTATAAGAATAAGGAATAGCTATTAACATATCTAGAATAGTTATGAGTATCATAACCGCCGAAATCTAAGGCCTGGTATAGTTTACCGGTTTCACATTATTAATAAATATTTTTTTTATAAAATTCTCTTGTGATTAACGTTTTCGTGACCAAGTCTATGGTTTGATATTATTTGACAATTGTCCCATATTATTTTGACAATTCTGTAGAGTAATATTTTTACCATGCTATCTTGTCAAAATTATATGTTTCGTTTTCATTATCTTCAGCTTCTTTATTATCATCACTCTCTGGTTAACCATATAACTAGTTCTTTAGAACTCGTGGAATAACAACTCGATCTTTTTCTGTGTCATTTTGATCTTTACAATAAAAATCCTCTGATTCATCTTTTTTTAGCATTAGGTGGTCCATCTGTCCTCAGAGCAGAGGAACTCAAAGAGAACCACATTTTTAGGTTACGTTAAGTCTTATGCACATATGTATTAAGTTTAAATCTATCGAAGTAGTAATAAACTAATTGCGTATTGTAAGATACTTAAGTAAATCTTGGATTATTCAGTGTTGATTACATTAATTTTGAAGCGGCTACTTACACTGTCTCTAAATAACAAAAATAACATTCCCTATGAGAGATATCACTCTAATGTACTCTTAAAACCAAAACTCAATCTTGTCTACCGATCTAACCCTCACTTACCCTAATTCATTTTGGTAACTCAGATAGAATATTCTAGTGCTGGTTATTTGGTTAGCGCGCTCCAGCTAAAATTGAGCTGGCTGTATGATTTGGAGTTCAAATTTCAGTTTCGCCAGTTTTTATTCAAATAAAATACTGTTGTGTACAAGTTATCCAAAACTTCCTACAAGCTTACACAAGATACAACCTAACAACCTATGTACATATCTAAAAGTATAAGGTACAAGGAAACAAGTATCTTATGTACTTTTATTATTTAGATTATACTGATTTTTATATTTTTAGTCATTCTTTATGTTTGTGGACTTAATTATTTCTTTTTATATATGATATCTGCTTGACTCAATTTTAAGTATTTATTATAATAAAATAATTATGTATTTTAAAATTGATACAAAGACTAAAGACTCCATTATTACTTCTCCAATAAAATTGCTGAAATCTCGCCTCTTCTAAAAGTTCTATTTGTAATGTAATCTGTAAATTTGAATGTTTAAAAGCCCTTTTCAGGCATATTCGGCGTATCCTTGGCAGGTCCCTGAACTTGGCGTCCTTATCCTTCGTCCTGCAGACGGAGTTGAAGGGCGTCTATCCTTTTACGCTCTCTCTCCAATTCCCGGCGTCTCTGTCTAACACGTCTGGCCCGCGGGAAAACTCTCGCCTACCTCGATTTGTTTTAAGCCGAAACTTTTATTCTTTCAAATGGACTGATTTGTCTTGTGTACCACAGACACAGATAAATTATTTTCAATTCCAAATTCAAGAGGGAAAAGCATAACGCAAAAAGTTAATACAAGAATAAGTTATTGCTTTTAAGCCACAGATTTCTAAGTACCACGTATACACATTTTTTTTTATTCTTTAAAAATTTACACATCAAGATTCTTATTTGTAATAAAACAAAAATATATTAGCATTATAAAAAACTTAATAGTTCGCATTACAAACATATTTTTGTAGAGCGCTTTTATTAAAAGTTTATATGTAAAAGTATGCTTCCTAAAAACTCTATTATTATATTTATATTATAAAATTGGTGGTGTAGTAGGTACAATTACCAATTGAGTTATTCTTCTGCCCTCAGGTGTAGGATGTATATTGTCCTTTAAGTTCATAAGTGCACTAATTTTGCCCACTGTTTTTGTCAATATCTTCCGTATTATGTTATCCTTTGTATCTTCTTTCTGCTGTAAACGTTGGTCATCTAAACATGACGTACCGGTCTTTTTTCGCTTATGCTTATGTGTTCCTATCAAGTCAGGGATGGGATTCTATAACTTCGGTTGCTATTATTTGGACTTGTTATTATATCAATTGCAAATATCAACTACAAAGTGTACTTGCTATTCTAAAACAGTGATGGTTTTGAGAAATGTTTAATATATCTTCGAATAGACCAAATAAATGTAAGTTTTTCTTACTTCCTTATTTATTTCTAATTAGTAGTGTTAGTCTATCCTTCCAAAGTATAATATGTATCTCTATTTTTTATATACAATTTATATTGCTTTATTTATTATTTCTTGACAAATTATTTATTTATTTTTGTTTGTTTTTTTTTTTTAATGTGATGGAAGCCAACTTTTTCGACTTTATTTTATTTTTAAATTGCGTCTGCGTTGTCAACAGATGGTTATTTATAGTTGATATGTACTTACATATACTTATACTTATTTAAAGAACACTCTACACACTCTACAAGTCTATACTGATAAGAGAAGGTCTTAAATTCATTGCAAATATGAATTTCCACCATGGTGATATTTGACGTTTGTAATTGATATAAGAACAAGTACAATTGTTATTTGTAGTTCTTATGAGTTATGGAATCCCACCCCATGTTCTGAAGAAGGGACTGTCAAATTTTTAATGATTACATTTTCATAAACTACAACTAATGAACAGATTTTAAAAAGACAGATCTAGTATCCTATATGTAGAAATCAAAATTTGGACACATACCCTATAAGGTACTACAAAAAAATTGAAAATGCAGAATAGTTGTTCCACTTCGTGTAATGTCCCAGAAGTTGGAATTTTTAACTGATGTACGTCTCTTTATGGATGGTGATTTGGGTTGGTGGGTGTGCGGATATGTTGGACCGATGGAGACGACTTCCGGTACGCCTGCAGCGCCACGCAAGGAACCGTGTCAAGGTGCACCGCTCGCCGGCGATTGTTTCGCAACGCGGTCACCTCTCGGCCACTCACGTAGTATTTGTTACTACCATTGTGCATATTATTTGCTTCCACGAATGCCATGATTCACTTCAATCAAATGGGTACTAAATATAGAGCTACTAGTGTCCACAAGTATAAATTAGTTTATTAAGTATTAGAACGGTAACCATATTTTTGTGGTCGATTATTGGTAAAATTCTTTACCGTTTGTAATGCTTGCACAAACATTAGTAAAATAACTGATGTGGACACTACCTGACTTCCTTATACGTTAAATTATACACATTTCTTGTTGCACTTCATTTAAACTTATTTCGCTCTCATAGGGATCATGTCCAGGTTCACATTTTTAAAATAAATACATTAGGCTTATTATTTAATATATTGTTTCAGTTGGAAACGTAGCAGAACAATATGAGTAAAATATAATATATAAATATTTGATGTGGATACCATATAACATCCTTATATGCTAAATAATACACATTTTTACTGAGATCGTTCTACGGCTAATCATTCTTCAATTTCCATTCGTTTCATGTCTTCCAACTTCTCTTCGAAATGTATCATCTTTTGTAAATTTTATTAAAATATTTATCACTATTCCTTATTGCATTACACAAACTTATTTTAATGGCTCAAATACTAGTAAAGAAACAAATATTTTGTAAATATGTCTCAGAAATTTATTCTGACAGTTGTGTATGTCAATTTATTAACAATAAATCAAATGTTTCCTACAAAAATGAAAAGCCAAATTTTTAAAAGACAATTTAATCAAAAATGGAGGTGCATAAGTTGATGTTATAGCAATTCCATAAATAAAATTTCAACGTTCTACGGTAATCGTTTTTGAGATATACAAAAAAATAAAAAAAAAACACTACGACAAGTGACCTTTTGGCTCTGCCGATTTCAATGAAAAAAGGAGGTTGGTACACAACTAGATGTTATAGTAGTCCCATATACAACATTTCAAAATTTTACGGCTAATCATTTTTGAGTTATGCGGGATACACACGTACATAATGTATGTACAGACGTCACGCCGAAACTAATCAAAATGGATATTTCCGTTGAAACCTGGAAACCGACATTTTTCGCGATTACAATACTTCCTTTACTTTGTATAAGGAAGTAAAATGTATTCAAAATAAGGTGTACTAAAAATTTATTCATGAAAAACGAAATCAGTTTCCATGAAATTTCAAACATTCCATTTTGCAATTTTTGGTAGTCTTTATGCTTGTATTTTTGTATAAGAAATAACTGCGTCCTACGACAATAATTAGTTTGGTATTATTACTTATCAGTAATTGCAGTATAACTAACTACATTTATTTATTTATTTTTTTAAGTTAATATAATACAATTTAAAAATAATAATTTCTTTTGTTTCAGGTAAGAAACTTCTATGCTTTTCGTCCATTCCATTGTTTTCTCTCTAATGGTAAGATTTTTTAACCTCAAATTGAGATACAAGTTACTACTCTTGTATCTTAATATATAACTAATTTTAAGACGTAGGTATTAAATATAAGAATTGTTTGGCGATTGTAGAAGTATGTGTTGTTTTCCTAATGCACCAAATTCTACAAGAGAGATTTGGTTGGAAATGTCATGTTGGAAGTTAATCCATATGGTAATAATGTCGTGGGACACAACAGCAATTTTTCCGTGTTATGTATGCTAAGTGTTGCTCCTGCAATGCTACTTGACATATTTATCCATTTGCAGGCTGTATGCTTGAATAAATACATCGCTCATGTATTTTTATTCACTCATACACGATGTTTACATCAAAATCAAAAGTTCAAGGCGAGAGTTTCTCTGCAAGGTGTTAGCACACAGAGCACCCTAATGTATAAAAATGAGAGTCATAGTTCTTCCCAAATTAAATCATAAATCAAAGCAATTGCCAAAATTTAGAACATTAGAATCAAAATGCTGTAAAAGACATTATTCTGCAAATAAGTTAAAATTGTATGATAGGGATCTCAAATCGTAATTTTGGTGAGATATGTAGACTCCTAAGAAAAAAAAAGTAGTTTGTAAAAGTTGTGGAACTAACTAGAATATATAACATTGTCAAGAGTAAAGTTTAAAAATTCGAAACCGTACGACGATTCTACAAAATAAAAATAAACTAATAAATTAGAAAATTATTGATTTTATTCAATTTCGGTCTAGTGTGCTTTAGAAAAAAAAAATCTTTTGTTTCAAACAAATTTTTAACAGTTCAATTCAATATTCTCCTAAATTTATACAAAACTGAAGCCTCTGAACGCTGATAATGTGTTTCTAAAGTAATCTGCTTAATTCAATTCGTAGCATATTAAACTCCTAACATATTTCGCTCGACTTCCTTTGAAAATTTTGTCAGTAAAATGCACAGTTAAACAGTAATTCAATTGATTAGTCAAAATTTTGTTTGAAACAAAAGATATATCATTTTGTTTCAATAATTCTCTAATTTATTAGCTTATTTTCATATTAGCCAGCTATAGATTAATTATCAAATATGACGTATGCCACTGACAGTAGAGTTGGAAGTAGCAAAAATTTGGAATTAGGTACATGTGTAAGAGATAAACTTAGATGAGGTATAACATAGAGATATGGCACACTCCTATAGCTACGTACTACTGAGCAAGCAAAACATGTATGTTCGAGAATCGCCTAACGCCAGCTGAGTAGTGCACACTTACAGTTAGACGAACGAAATATCGGTCATAGTGATAGTCAACTATCCTCATTATTTGTTTGGTTGAGTTTTCCATATAACTACTCCACTGGTGCACTGTTCTTACACTGCTGGCTGCAAGCGATTTTAAACCTTAGATCTTTCGACAATATATTTGGGCAATGCCATATCTCTATGTTATACCTCATCTAAGGAGAGAAAGGTATAATATTGTGATGTAGATGTTAAGGGCACTAAAAACTCGAATAACTTAAACACTAATAACTTTTTTAAATTTGATCATACAAAATTAAGGTCTGGATTGACTATAAGAGATCAATTTTCTAATTTGCTACTATGATGGAGAACCTTATTCGCTTGGCATGTCCATTTCATACTCAAATGAGTATCATTCCATGCTTGTTGTACAATGTACTATTTCAATACTTATATTTTTATTATCAGTCAGTTCTTGTTTCATCGAGTCGTGGCCAATCTTACAGAAACTTGACAACATGTATCACTAAAATACAAGTAAATCGTGTCGCGAAGCAAGTATTTATATACTTTGCTCCTTTGGGAATATTGTGTTATGGATAACGAAATGATATTTTTGTTATAAAACAGCAAAAACTGGTTTTTATATTTATACAGCGTTGTAGTGCATAATCCTCGTATGTTATTTGGAACATGTGTTATTTGCGTTGGAGATGCAGGCGTGCTGAAAGCATAATCCGGAGCTTCTGTTGATGTTGTGTCTGGACAGCGGGCAAACATCAACTAAATCAATTACAGTTAAATAACAGAATCAATTCATTCGAACTTGACACTCCGCCCACGCCTAACTAAATACGAGCGCGGGATTAACATCAAACACGGATCTAGTTACCGCTGCCTCTTATAACACTCATCATTTCCAAACCAGTTTAAACGACACGGTTACTCAACAGAATTACACCATTTTATAAACTTTATAATCGTTCATTAAGCGAGTATTAATAGGACTTGATGTAACATCACTGTCAAAATAAAATAATGCACCTGTTAATCTCCTATTTATTATTTACTGTTTTGCTCGTTTCGTTCTTTTAAGCATCCTTTATTACATGATAAATAGTGGTATCATCTACATTTCTATATGGTACAAAGCGTCGTTTACCTAAAGTACTTGTAAGGTGACAAATTTTAATGGTACAATTGTCGAACGTACCGGTTTTTACTTGGCTAAAAAATAATAAAACTAGTATTTGAATTCAAGATACTTACACTCTGCTCAATGTTTCGAAGGGTGATAACCAAGTGAGACACCCTCTGCCTGTAAAATAGTGGTACAACCATGTGAATTACTTTATTTTTATAGTGGTTTATAAAATTATTTGATAGGAGGGTTGATCTATGAACTTATTGTATAGAAGTTCAGGATTTAATTCCGAATTAGTTTTCAGAAGAAAAGAAATGAATGCTTATATAGATCGATAACCTATAATAGTTCTTACTTCATCTCTTTCTTCTATTCCTTGGACTATATTCGTGTTTTAATAGTGTCACTGTCTTACAGTGTTCTTATTTTTTAAAATAACCTTATAAATTAGAAGAAGAGGATAAATAAATAATTAATATTTCCATGAAAAATGGTTACCTGTAGCCAATGCTGACAATTCGTTATGTTGAAAACGACACAGAAAAGATAGGTAGAATCCTGAGCAACAACATGAAAATATTGTTTTCTCCATATGTAAAAATAAGACATATGTTGACACAACTTAAAGTCGTCATCCCTCTTCAGTCTTCAGGGATTTATCAGATTCCTTGCCTCTGAGAAGAAGTGTACATCGTTCAGATAAGAATAACTGATCATCAACGATCGATTAGATTAAACTAGCCTGAGAAATCGTCAATCGTAGAGAATGCCTTGGAGGATTTTCATGAAATAAAATTTCAAAACAAGAAAATTATTTCAAGGTTTACATCTTTTAATACAAAATTAATTAGAGAAGTCATTGAGTTTTTTAAAACTAATAATAATAATCTCATTCACAACAATGGTTTGGAAATTATTAAAGCAGGGCTTCCTATATTAAATATGTTTTAATTCGATTCTTAGTTTCTTGTTTACTTGCTTTGTTGTAATTGTCATTAGCCATTAGCCATTAGCCTGAAGAAGACAGCAATTTATGCTGGCGAAACGTTGGGTTTAATAAATAATTACGGAACTAAAATTAAAAAAGTAGCCTTATTCACATTACATTTTTTACATAAAATATAAAATAAAAATATAATATAATTTACATCTTTATCCAAATTTAAAGTACGGCTGTGATTGAATAGTTCAGAAATCGGAAGTCGTTATAAGCTGTAGGTCGTAGGTCCATTTCAGAAGCTTTAGGCTAACAATTTACAAATAAAAATTACAAAATTCTTAATTTCCTGCGCATCTCTCCTACTAAATTATTAAAATTTAAATGGTTGTATCCATTTCATTGGCAATAATTATTTGAGCGCTTTATATACTAGAATTCGTAGAATATTTCATCTACTGTTCAATTCAATACAAATCAATTAAAAATGAAGCTTCCATTTCCATTGGCCGCCCACGTCCCCTTGACATGACCTGCGTCAACCTCCCCCCCGGGGCCCCAACCTACCCCAACACTCGGATGCCGCTACACTAGGTTAGCCGCCCCCGCCCCCGCCCTGTCTGGGGTGCGTAGTGCGGAGTGCGTGGCGACCTTCAACTTGGGGCTGACGACCCTGTCTGGAGTCTGGAGGGAATGTCCTCACGCCCTCTCACAACGGGTCGTGTCCAGAGATCACAATTTTAAAATAATATAAATAAATATTATGTACGATTGCACCTTAAAGTTTGATTTATATCATAGTTTTGCGGCCATAAAGTACCTCTTTATATTACTAGTAAAATAAAGTAATTTTCAGAAGTTCTTCCAAAATTTTTACTAGAACACCATTTCCAATTCGCATTGTACTCGTATGTTTCTTCGTACATATGCTTGCTTGAGGAAATAGTGAATCTTTATTATTTTTTCATTATTAGAACTCTGAGACCGACACGCTTGCATCTTGCTTCAAACAAAATTTTTACATTGACACCGGACCAAACAAATTCGTATTCAACAGAAAAGCACTCTTGATTCATTCTTCTAAAATTATGAACATTTTACTTTTTATATTATATTATAGCTCCAGGAATCAAGTTCTTGATCTCATCTCCCGTAAGATACCTCTAAGTACTTATGTAATATTGTAAACGAGGGTTAAAGCGTTTTATCGCTTTTTTCACCGCGACTTAGAAGATCTATTGTGACACAGCCCTTACTTATTTTCCAGGAAGCAGTTCCAGTTTTCTAATGAAGCTAATTATAGCTCCAGGAGTCAAGTTCTTGATCTCATATGTCGTAAGATACCTCTTACCTAGTTGGTTGAGTCTCTGCGCAGTTACGGCTGGGCATTCACACAAGTATGTGTTCCTCCGATTCTTCGTCCTCTTCACAGAGTCGACAGCTTTACCAATTTTGTACAAATAGTATTTTAAAGGATAACGGCCAGTGAAAAATTCTGTCATTATTCTAAGGTCCTTTTTGCTTAGCGTTTGTCTTAGCTGGAGAAATGATTTTTTTTTTGCTTGACTCTACCCTGAAGTATTTTTCTAAAATAAGGATATGGCAGATTCCTCCCAGTTTTTGACCACCTCCTTATAGTGTCTTTGTGGAAGATCACATGAAAGTTCCGATCTGTAGTATGAGAGTTTAGCCCCTTTTTTTACACATGGCATAGATGGAATGAAACTTTTATTCACTATGTCAAAATGGTCCGTATTACAAGATGTATGCTATATGCGTCTAACCAACGACAAAAATGAAACAGAAACACTAGTGTAACCGCGCGAACGGATATTGTCAAATATTTAAATAACATGAATATGTTATTCATTCAACTCTATTTGTATGTTTCATTCATTTTTATATTTATGTATAATACTTACTGTCAATTTTGATATTTATTTATTTCTTTTTAATATGCATGTATTTTATATTGTTGAAAAGAGAACAAAAAAAACCCTATTTAACGATCTTACAGCCTACTTTGAGTCCAATATAAAAAGTTGGTATCAAAATTTTGAGAATTCCAGTATATTCATCGCTAAAAATTGCCTGAATAATGTGCAAGTTTAAATATTTTTTTTTCGTATTGAAATAAAAAAGTTATAAGCAAAAAACCAAAATCGAAAAATTTACATTCTTGTTTATATCTAATCATATATGCATTTTTTGGTAAAATCAAAAATATGTATAAAATTACCCCACATGAGGTAACTTTTGTCTAATTTAACCGACTTTGTATCTCTTACAGCCAGATTCACAAAACAATATTAACTCTTAAGCTGGTTTAAATAAATAAAAATGAAGCCAAATTCGACATATTTAAACCGGTTTAAGAGCTAAGCTTATTTAGTGAATCGGGCTGTTATAGTTTTGGAGATTCTCATGCTTAAACTTGTATAATTTTGTATTATTTTTCATTTTGTTGTCAGCTTAAATACAGCGGTAGAATATACTTTAATTTAGTTGACAAGTGTAAAAAAAATCTTTCAAACATACAACTTTGTCATTATATATTTGGAAGTGCGTGAAACTATTGGTGGATGCTATCCCCTGTGGAAGGGAAAGGTTATTCCCCCGTCACCTTGGCAAGGGCGTCGGGGCGCACGTCGTACCCCTGACCTAGCCACTGGAGCGAGCGTTGTGCCGCGTGACGTCAGCCCGGCCTGCCATGGCAACCGCCGACGCCGGCCGGGAAACCGACGGAGACGCCGCATACGTCAACACGCACGCCCGACAGGGATGCAACATACAAAATATACACAATACAACGCAAAAAACAAGTTAGCATAGGTCATAGTCTGCGACGAGGCGTATATCATATTCTCTGAAGGAGATAACAAACTGTGTTATTCCTAGACTCCAACAAATGCTACTGTGTACATAATATAATGAATAAATATATTTATACCTTAGAAGTTGTATATCAGACGTCATCTTATAAGTAATCTATCTTACTTAAAGAGTACAGTTCTGAAATATGTATATGTAGAAATGTAATAAACTTAAAAACACTCTAGCTTTTCATTATAATAATAAAAAAAAACATTAATGCGCAATGAGCTAGTTATTAGCAATTTAATGTTTAGAAAAAGGCTGTCTAATTTTTAGGGAAATTGTGACATTCTATATTTATTATATCTCGTACTGCAGACGTGTTGTTGCACCAATTATAATGTAATCTAAAGTAGAATTTAATTTTGAACAACTTTAATATAATTCCTTAGAATTTGTGATTGACATGTCATAAGTGATAAGTGACAGATTACAGCGTTTTTCTTCTTAAATTTTTCAATAACAACCAAGATTTTTATTTTTCTTGTAAAATAACAAAATTTAATATTTGATTATAATAGTTATTTATACATTAGTCCAGAAACTAAACTTCTGCGAGAACAAGCTTATTTAATAATAATGCGAGAAAAAAAGTGTTCTGGACGTGTGATACACAAAATTTTTGCGTCAATGAGACTTAATTTATTAAAAAAAATATTATTCGCCTTCAAATTTTGGACACTAGGTTTTTATATCTGTTCAGAACAATAAATAAACCAACCAGACTCAATGCATGTCTGGATAATATATTTACAAATTTAGACCAGTTGATGTTTAAGACTGACGTTGTTGAACATGGATTATCAGATCATCGTGCACAATTAATTAAAATTCAACACGCCAATAATATTACTAATGACAGCTATATATTGGTAAGAAATTTTAATACTTATGGTTTAAAGAAGCTATTGATTAGTCTAGAATTTGTAGACTGGAGTATATTTGAAAATAATGCTTTGGATTGTAATTATTTATCATCCTTGCTTGTAGATAAACTTAGCAGCTTTATTGATCTATATTTTCCACTCAAAAAAGTTAGCTCGGGAAAAATAAATACTAAATTTTGCTGGTTCAACGATAAGTTAAAAAGACTGAGAGGTTCAGTGCAAATTGTTAAAGATATTTTCAATGTCACTAAAAACCCTGCACATTACAATGCGTTTAAAATAATTAGAAAAGTTTATCATAATGAAATTTTAATAGCAAAATATAATACATATCAAAATTTCATATATAAATCGCAAAATGAGAATAATCTTTCCAAAAATTGTTGGAAAATTGTTAATTTAGAAAAGAACAATAAAAAAAACAATATACGGACTGATTTATCTCCTGAACAACTTAATGAACACTTCGTAACTGTTGCAAATAAGATATCTGATGCACTGCCTATTGGTTCTGAACTTCCACAGTCATCAATGAATATTAGCGATCAATCTAATTCATTTTTCTTAACACCTGTAACTGTTGAGGAAGTAATAAATATAATTAAAAATCTAAAAAATTCTAAGTCATTAGATATTCATAACCTTAATAACTACATAATTAAAAACATCGTTGATTTTATAGCATACCCTTTAACTACAATTATTAATAAATGCTTTGAAAGTGGAACATTTCCGGACGCTTTTAAAACTGCTAGAGTTGTACCCATCTACAAAAAGGGTGATATAAATGATCCAGAAAATTACCGGCCGATATCAATTATTCCGTTGTTTGGTAAAATTGTGGAGTATCTTATACTTGTTAGGTTAAATAAATATCTTGACAAATACGATATTATTAATGCCAATCAATATGGTTTTCGTAAAAATAAATCTACAATTCAAGCCGTAAGACAGATCATAAATGAAGCTATCGTAGGTTTCGAGAATAAAACACACACTGCAATCATACAATGTGATCTTTCAAAAGCGTTTGATTGTGTATCTCACGAAAAATTAATAAATAAGCTAGAATCGTACGGTATACGAGGGGTGTCTTTAGATTTATTTTCCTCCTATCTACAGAACCGCCAACAGTTGGTAAATATTGGGCAGCTCAATTCTAGTCCTAAATTCATTCTGCATGGAGTACCACAAGGATCGGTACTTGGACCTGTTCTCTTCACTATTTATATTAATGACTTTTTTGACTTTATTTCTCCTACTAAATGTCTGCTATATGCAGACGATACAACTATAATAGCATCAAGTAACGATATTGGTACACTCCAAAATATGATTCACAACTTAATACTTAAAGCAGAAAACTGGTTCACTGTTAATAATTTAAAACTGAATCAGGAGAAAACACAGTCCCTGATCATTTCACTAACGTCTAACATAGATCAAGATTTTGCTGTCAAGGTGCTTGGTATCTTTGTCGATAGGAAAACAAACTGGGCTTACCATATTGACTTCCTATGTAACAGACTCGCGTCCCTAATTTTTTTATTTCGCCAATTAACCAAATATCTTGACCACAAATGTCTTATTATGGTATATTTTGCTCTCTTTCACAGCGTACTTACCTATGGTGTAGTACTATGGGGAAACTCTAGAAATGCAAACAAAGCATTTATCTTGCAAAAAAAGGTTATTAGAGTCATCGCAAAGGTTGGTCCTTTTGAACACACTAAACCAATTTTTAAACTATACTCTATACTTCCATTACCGTCATGTTATATATTTGAAAGCTTAATTGAAGCTCATAAACAATCTACAATACTTCATAAAGGATCAGATATACACCACTATAATACTCGAAGTGCCGGGAAAGTTAGAACAAATAAATATAGACTTCAAATATCTGAAAAAAATTCTTTAAATATCAAATTGTACAATCACCTACCTACATCTATAAAATTATTGGAATTAAAACATTTTAAAACTAAAGTCAAAAATATTCTCTGCATGCACAGTTTTTTCTCTGTTCAGGAATATTTAAATACATCACTCCATGAATAGCTCTAGCAAATTTTTATAAACATTTCCCTTTTTTTTCATATATATATATATATATATATATATATATATATATATATATATATATATATATATACTCTAATAAACAATAACTTACGGATTTATAATTTTAATCGGTACATTTTTTATTGAAATGGAATATACTTGCATTTTGAATTTACAACATTCAATCTGTTACATCTATTATTTAATTTAAATGTTTCGATATTACATTCACATTATTATGTTAACAATACTATTACCTTATTTGCTGACTTATCATAAATGTTTTTGTACATAGCATGATCAATAAAAATATTATTATTATTATTATTATTATATCAGTAAAATTTTTGGTTCACACGGATATGTAAACAATTCACTTGTTTTATTTAAAAAAAAGTTAGTGACATTTGTTCTAACTAAAAAATAAAACGAATTTGAATTGATATTTTTCACCAATTACCGTAATCATAATCATATAAGACGAGTATAATATTAATAATAAATAAAAAGTAGTTGTTTTAATTAACATTTTACACTTCCAATAAAATAAAATTAAAATTTTTGACAGAATATAATGCTAAAATATTTAAGTTGGTATTCCTACAAACAAAAAATTTCTGGATGATTTTGAGTTCTGTTATACTAGTGATAATGGGACGTCATTTGTTCATTAATGATTTTCGCGATTTCTGACTCAGCTTCTTGGTCACTTCGTCCGGTAACATCTTATTCGTACCGTAAAAACTCATTACCGGACTTATAACGTATGTTACTATCACTTCGCTAGTACTGTAACATATATAGGTATTTGTCAGAAAAAAATATCATATTCAATACCTTTTCATATAATAAAAAATTGAAATACAAAATTTTTTATTTACTGATTTTAGAAATTGAGTTACTGTATGAAGACAATCACACAGAGACCTATTTAATTTTACTGTGGCATGAAAGCCTAATTACTAATATTAAAATAATAAGTAATGAGGTTAAGTTTATCTGAAATTGTTATCTGGTTGAATGGAGTTTGAATGAATAGAACTAATATCCGGAAATGCACTTCCTTGTATGTTTCCGTCTCCGTGTGCGTCTAGGCGAAGACAGCGAGATCTCAGTTTCTCCGAGTTACGCGAAACTTGACACACTTACCTCGGAGCGAGCATGTGTGAGCCTCATTGTTTCGGACTCGCTGGCTGTGAACAATGCGACCAATAATACTAACTGGAATAACAGTAGCAGATCGCTGTTTGACATTGTTTTGCTTGTATACGATACGTGTAGTTGTAGGATCAATGGAGAAATTCAAATGGACCAATTTTCAATTTATATACTCATTTCTGTAGTAAAGTTTTCACGCCGGCTAAGTGTCCTCTGCGATATAATCATTACATATATCTGAAATAAAGGATATTACTTAGAAGACACTTTAGCTGGCCAAGAAACATCCCATCTGTCACTTTAGCTGGCGTTTAGAATGTACCACTTGTACCATTCCTATGGGAGAAGCATATGGTAAAAAAACATTGTTTTGCTGAAAATTCTGTGATGTATTCTCCATGTCAGCTAGAGAGCCCAAGAGGTGATGTATTAGGTTTGTTCCAACTAACCTCTAAGTCAGTTTGGAACTGTACGACGCATGCGCAATTTGAAAAAAGCGTTCCAACTAACTTTAAACCCAAACTCTGACCGTTAATCGTTTTTTTCTTTTTTCTGACCGATTCCGAATCAGTTCTCTAATGATCAAAACAGTCAGAGGATCGGAGCATAAACTTACAACTTCAGACAATTTAAATTATTTAACCTCAAAATTGTATTTAAGTTTAAATATGAGGTGTTTGTAAAAGAGTCAGTGAGTTTTTTAGTTATCTTTCAAATTTATAGATTTAATTTCAGATAAAAGTAAAATTAACGTAACACAATTGATAAACTGATACATGAACTAATTACAAACCGTCAGGAATATCTAGTTGGAACAATCCTATGGTAAACGCTATATATGGTGTAATATAACCATAGCAATAATAATAAATAAGTAATAATACAATATTTATAAAGTAGAGTGCATGCATCACCTTCGGAACACTCTAGCTGGTTCATTGCTTATACGTTCCTACATGTTTCTTCATGTCAGCTAAAATGCCCAGGAGGAAATGTATTGTAAACTTTTTATTTCACAATTGATACTTTGACCTTTGAAAGTAAATGCGGGAATAAAGTAATATATTTTTTCTACGACCACTACAAAAAGTGGCACTTTTCTAACACTGTATAAAGCTTGAAAGTGGTGTATTTCTCACAATAAAGTGTGAGAAATCATTTTTCACAATATTTGCCAACAACACGCATGTGCAGTGTGGGAAATATTATTTTCCGCAGTAATTGCCAACACAGCGTATGCGTGAATGTACTCTTTGTGAGGTTACCTGCACTATATTGTTTTCTTTTAAATCAAATAGCTTTAGTGCATGTATTTTTGTTCTGTAACAAAGCGGTCGTAGAAAAAGTATAGTAGGCCACTCGTGCAGAATCACCTATTTCCCACCTTGTGTAATTTCAACACTCGACTTCATCTCGTGCCTTTATAGGAGACTTTCTGTACTTGTAGCAAAATATACTATTAATAGCAAACAATGTGTCAAATTTATATAGGAAATAGAACAGAACGTATAAGTTATTGAATTTGAATTTATTTATTTCATTTTAAGAATTGAAAATTTAATTCATTTTTGAATAATGACATGATAATTTCTAGATATTTAAATCTCCTTGAATATGTTATTTCGTTTTGTATGTGTGCTTAATTAAGATGGTAATGAAACGGTCCAGTTTCACTTACTCGTAGTGTGCCGTGATTTGAGTTTCTCATACTCGTACGCTTTTAATTTGTATGTTTGTCATGACTAAAAATGAAAGCTCTGGTTGTCATCTCATTACGTGACATATTTTCATCTCTACATCTCTGCAAATTAGAACAATTTCCCTCGTATAGAAAAATAACTACGCGTACGATATTACCTCGACGACCGACAGAAATAGTCTCACATTTGCAAACAAATCATTTCATCTCAAGGAATCCTTCAATTCATTTACAACATAGACAGAAATACATATTTTAACGTTTATTTATTTGGATGAAGTGTAAAAGTAATTGAAATACGAATATTTATGTAAAGAAGTTTAATAAACGAATAAGATTTATAAGATATTATAAAAAGATAATAAAAATTATTAACACTATGAAATAAACAAATATATATACTAATTTTGGAATAATAATTATTAATAAAGAATTTAAATACTACGAACATTTATTTAAACACCTAATACTATGTAATATTTATTTACACGATATTTATACTTGTCGCTGGCATGCACTGACCAACACTGACTTCTTTCAGTGATTCTGTGCACACTCTAACCGATACTAACTTCTCTAAGCTACCAGATGCGACCCCTTTTATACCTGCGGACAGCTAATCTCGAACATTCCAGTGCCTTTCGGAATCTATAAAATTCCCGAACAGTAGTGGCGCCACTTTTATCGCACTTGACTTTTAACGCGACTACCAGACCAGACAGGTCAGCCGTGGTGACTCATCTGCAGTGAGTCTAGCTCGTTCAATTCTAAAAACTCCAATTTTTGACCCAAAAATATTATTTTTGAAATGTAGACATAAATTAAAATTTGTCATTTATTATAGATAAGGAAAGCAAAGAAATTTTAATATTGAAGAATTTAATACAAACTTTTACTAGTGCGTGTTTCCCTTTTTTGCGATATAGAAATTCCAAGTTCCATAACAAGTGCTTTGATTTCCCGCGGAAAATCACTTTCCTCTGTAAAAACAAAACACTGGCCTAGTTGGCGCGCAATTATCTCTTTCAGTGAGCAGGCGATCTTCACTTTTTCCCGTTCTTGGAACGTACGCCACTGCACTTGAATCCTGCGCGGTGATTGGCTGGCCGTGCGTGTGCTGGTTCACACGTTGGGTGCGTGACGTGAAAACAACCGAACGTGAGATGTTGTTCAGTTGTTTACTGTATCACTCATACAAGTACACACACTAATGCAATGTGACATTAGTTTGATGATAAACAAAATGCAATCATATACGTCAAAATCATAAGGAAAACAATTATTGACACGAATTTCGTACAAGCAACAAAGACCTAAAAATATATTTGCATTTTGACAAAGGATTATTCAATAGACTGTATTTTAATCAGAACTAAAAATAATCAAATTCTTCACCTTGTATTACCCATATAAATTTGCATCCTATGATGCATTCTATACGCCAGTTCCATGTCATTTAAATCAAATATAAATCACATAGAATAAATTTTTCTACAATTGTTATTGACATTCCTAGTTTTGCGAAAATTGGAGAAAAAAGCGTGTAGATAATGTTACCAATAAATTCAAGGACCTTATTATATTACTTATGAAATTATTTGCAGTAATGTTTAATTTCTTGTATAATTTAATTTGAAATGTGTTACAGTAAAATCTGTTTTTAACGACATTGAAGGGATCCCAAAAATTTTGTCGCTGTAACGTTATAACGAATTTGTCGCTATAAGCTGTATCGTTATAAACAAATATTACTGAAGTTTTTTATAGTTTCTTTAATTTTTTACTTATTCTTTACAATATGTTTTTTTTTGTCATAATAAATGTTTTTTATGAAACATGTTTTTAAAAATATACTATACCTTTTTGAAAAGATAAAAAAATTTAAGTTTTTTACATGTTTCATTATCTATTTTGCTATTATACATATAATATTTTTTCAATATCAGAAATAGTATTATTATTTACTTAAAAATTACGATATAATAATAATAATAGTAAAAATACAAATAGAATAATAATAAAGAATCCTTCTATTGTTCTGTATTAAAAAAAACTTTTAGTTTCAAATTTGGATGATTTCAAATTGACCCCAACAACCCGTAAAACAATTGAGCAATGCGGGTAACAAACCAGCCATAGCCCAGGGGCCCAAAACAAATGAATAACACATGCTTCTTCCCGGCGTTCAATTGTTTTTCTATTGTATGCTAATGTTTTTTTTAATGAAGGAAATGATTAACATATACACAAATGATCGTCTATTATTTTCATGCACAACTATCATAGGCAAAATGCAGAATTTTAATTATTATTTTTATTTAAATTTTGTCTAATATGCATTCGAAATATTACTTGCAGTATTTTATTTATTATTCTTTGTTCTCAATGTTAGCAAAATTAAGTGTGATGCACTCTCCACATCAGTGGTAAAGCCCTCAACGGTATAACCATTACAGAGAAAATGGTAATATACAGGATGTTCCATTTAAGTGTGCTACCATTGCTATCTCAAAAACTATAAGAGCTGCGAGGTTGGTTAAATTAGCAAAGAACCACCATTTTACAAGACTATTAAAATAAGCCAAACAATTTTTTTTAAACCATTGGTTCTCAAGGGATGGGTCCCAACTTTCTTATTCTAAATGGAACACCCTAATAATTTTTACATATTTGGATTCTACATAAAATTACAAATCCAATGATATGTTTGAAGTTAAATTTCAGTTAAATAATAAAATCCCTATATTAGCATTTATTTTGCATACTTTTACTTAAAAATAGTAGTTATCATGAATAAATAGAAAACAAACGTTAAATTCTACGTTTTTATCACACTAATTCTACCTTTAAATTAAAAAACTGCTATTTTCAGGTAAAAGTATGCAAAAACAAACATGCCAATGGATTTGTAATTTTATGTAGATTCCAAATATGTAAAAATTATTAGGGTGTTCCATTTAAAATACGAAAGTTGGGCCCCATATCTTGAGAACCAATGGGTTTAAAAAATATTTTTTTGCTCATTGTGTTAGTCTTGTAAAATGGTGGTTCTTTGCTAATTTAACCAACCTCGTAGCTCTTATAGCTCTCGGGGTAGCAATGGTAGCACACTTTAATGGAACACCCTGTATATTTATTTATAGTAAAAAGAAATTGACAAGCCAATATCATTTTAAAAATGAGTAACACGTATGCCCTTATTATTTAATTACTAACCCAACCTTAACTCACTTCCCGATGCAACAAATTATCTTCCTGCTGTACCGGAAGTACGTAATTACTCCCTCCTTTCCGGTGCATGATTTCTTTCGTTGGATGCAACTCTTGCACTGACCAAAGAGAGAGACATAACATCATGTCAGGTATATGTCAGACAGAGATACGTAAAGGTTAAAGTTCATTGTGTGAGAACTGAGGAAGAGATAATTGTGAGAAGGGGTTTGGAAAGTGGGTTCTAGAATGGTTTCAAACCCATAAGATTAAATTTTTATTTTTTACAATATACGAGTATATAATAATTTATAATATATTATACACCAAGGAACCAAGGTAAATAAGACTATTATTATTAACCTAGGTGCGAAACAACCGAGGGACATAAGGCGCTGGTCAATAATGCTCTTCTTAACCGTAGTATATACATGGTGGTGACTCGAACACCCGGACATAGGAATTTAACATCTAAAATTATATTTTCCTAATTTTCTGCTTCCCTAATTATTTTATCGAAAAAAGCGTTAAATAACAGTTATAAAGAATAAAAAAAAACTATTTTGATGTTGTTATAATTATATAATATAAATATATAATGTGGTACACTCGTCACACTAATTTGATTTTTAATCGTTTATTTATTTATTTTCTAATTAGAAATATTTCTTGATATATTTTTAAGTTATAGCAGAATAGTTATTTGTGTATCAAGGTTCTAAAAGTAATCTTTTTGGGCCAAAACCGAAGTTTGCAGCCGAGGCAAAGCCGAGGCTACAAATCAGATGAGGCCCAAAAAGAACTTTTAGCCGAGGTGCACACAACATTTTTTAGGCGATTACAACAAGAAATTATGAATTTTCATTCAAAATCAATTTTTGACATCTGTCAAAATTTACTTTACGGCCGCATTTACTTTACGGCCGCATTTACCTTACGGCCGCATTTACTTTACGGCCGCTATTTTTACGCGCAAATTAATATTTGTAAAGGAATAGTTAAAATCTTACTTACATTTGTTATTACATTCTAAAATAATTAATCACATTAATATGAACTATGTAAATCAATAATTAACAAACTAGCGGCCAAAAATTTTGACTTTGATAGATGTCAAATAAAAATTGATACTTTAAGGTTGCCAGCAGATACGAAAAACAACAATTTATGTACCAGCCGCCTAAAAATGTTATTTTTTTGTTCTACAACCAAATTAACGATTTACGATAAAAACAAAACGTGATAAATGCAATCGACGCTTCATCGATAATAGTTCAAATTTTATTATTTGTTTATGATATAATCTTTTATTTATATTGCGTTTACATGAGGCAAGGTTATCGATTTGAAAATTGAACATTTATAATTACTTATATTGTTTATTTTTTTTATTAATTTTTAATTTTTTCTTCACATAAAAGTGGCCCTATGTTGCACTTTCCACACCAGCTATGAATCTTCAAAACCCCTATATAAAGATATGTCAGCATTATTAAATCTCTGATATACAACCAGAAATGGACCTATAATAAAATCTGTATTGAAAAAATTAGAAGTACTCGACATGGCTAATGAAAATTTCCTAACAAAATATATAATTTAATTGTTATCTATGCAACAAAATACGTATAATAAATCTAAAAAGATCGTGTATTATAAATCAACAAAAGTAATTTGAGATAAAGAAATTTTCAAAGCAGTCTTTGATGTTCGCTATCAATATATAAATTAAAAATAATTCTTGCAGTCAGTGTTGCAAAAGCTTATTAAGTATTACGGAATAAAGTATCAAAGGAAATCTCTTATGCACTTTCTACATCTGTATAGAATGCCCATTATAAGTTAATATATTACTTTAAATATAATATTTTAAACCCAGTTGTGGAAAAAACATATTATGGAATTTTAGCAACCTGTGAAAACAAATGAGTACGTTGATGATTATTTTGACATATAAGTTATTTGAGAGGACAAAAAATTTGTAAGAGTATTTTTAAATTAGGTTTGTTTGTTCATCAGTTATTTCGTCAGCCATTTAAAAAGAACCATAAAAAATAAGCATTTATAAATTGATAGTTGATGTTTTTAATAAATAATATTTAATTTGTACTATAAAAATTACAAATAAAAATACAGACAATATTTAATTCCAGTTTACTTGTAAATAGTTTTTAGTTACAGTAGAATTATTGCTTTACCTTTAAAGTTTTGTACAATATCTATTATACATAGGTATATATCAAATTTTTTAAACGCAGTACTTTTGGATAATATGTTGGCTAACTTCAAGTGTTTTTTAAGTTAAAATGGTGCCATCAAAATTGTTTTATTAACTGCTTTCTTTTATTTTTGGCATGACGAAATTTAATATCCATAAATACCAAAATAAGAAGAGTGCATGAAATGCATTTCTCAATGTGGTAACTCGTTTTATGAATGCGTGAGTAATATATTTTTTGTGTCTCCAAAATAACAGATGTGCTAACTTTAAAAAAATATTGTCTTATTTTTCTTTTTAGAAATATTTAACTCATTAAACAATATCTTTTCATGAAAATATGTCACTTTTAAGTTCGATGATCTTCAGTACTTCAGTTTTAATTTTCGGATAAGAATCGAACTGAATATCATAATAATATATTTTGCAACAAGTGCAGACAGTCGCCTATTTCCCACGAGGTTAGAAATGCGAGACAATTTCTTGTCTTGTCTTGCTTTGACATTTGTAACTCTTGTCTTGGTCTTGTCTTACTTTTTTTTGCAAAATTGGGACAAGACCAAGAAATATACAAGACTCTCGTGAAACACTACGATGAAGTGAAACAGATTTGATTGTACTTGAAAGTATTGCCATATTATAACGTTATAAATACGCCTTTTCCTCCAATTTTCGTAAATGCGGAATATTAAATAATAATGTTTTAAATCAGTGATTAAAAAAAAAATTTGATATAAATCAATACAACCCTGCCTTATACTGTTTGTACAAGAGAATATATTTATAACAATATATAAATATATAATTACAACAACTTTACTTGTATTTTATTAATTATAATTATTTAAGGCAGCTACTTCTAGTCAGCGTTCCGAATGTTAGTACAATTGTACTAGTTCTAGTACTTTTTTATATAATTTAATGAGTTAGTACTCACTAAATGATATCTAGTACTTTTTTACTAAATCGATATTTAATCGATAATATTATCGTTTATGTCAGTTATGAGTGGGAACCTAGTTTATATTCTACTATAAACGTATCTGATAGTGAAGGTGAAGATACAAATATGGTTGATTTGACTGAAATTAGTTATAAGTAAAAATAGATATTTGTTGTTAAAATATTTATACTACTCATAGGTATATATTTATAATACATAGATCTATTTATGTTACTGAAATATATAACAAGAATATGTTCCTAATAATTTTGTATTTGATTTGACTGTGATGAATAAATATAATTTAAAAAAATAAGAATAATTGTTACTTTTGTTGTTTTTATATATTGAAAAGCATTGCAGTTATAATTATACAAATGAATAAACAATAAACTTTTGAAATGGTACAAAGTTTCTTATTTTCCATTCAAATTTAGGGCAATATATTTATCTAGTGATATCTACTGATTTTTTAATGTAAAATTTGGTACATTTTAAAATTTTCAAATAGGAACTCTGCTTCTAGTAGACATAGTTTTGTTTTTGGAAGTTGATTGATAGTATTGATATGAGTTGTCGGTGACATGTTGTTCTGGGAAGTATTAGCATTAGAGTGTGTGTGTGTTGGCGAGTGTGTGAAGACAAACAGCAGCAGACACCCGGAGGAGCTGCAGCGGCTTTGTCCACGTTCAAGGCCACGCAGCCATTAGCCGCGACTGAGGATTTGTGCAACCCATTACAAACACTACCATACACCGCATAGTCTAATACAACATATTCAAAATATGTTTCCATTTACAATAATCCTAATTGTTTTCCTTCTACAATAAATTTATCTTCTTACACATTTAAAAAGTTATTTGCCTGTTCTATTAACAAATATATAATTTCACGTAAAATGTATATACTTTTACATATTTTTTATGAGTCATCGAAATGCCCGTCTTCAATATCTTCCTTGTCGTTAGAAATACAACATACATTTATTAACAAAATTTATTCGTCCACTCAAGGAAAAGCGAAAAATAATTTTTACATATACAGGGTGTTGCATTACGGCTCGGCGAGAATTGACTGCCTTTTTTATATGGAACACCTTATATATTTTTTCAATTGTAAATTGGTACATTGGTACTGATACAAAGATAAGGCACTAATATACTCTACTAAATGCAAGTAAAGTTGTGTTTTATGCAACATACTTTTTTAATAGGCAATAAACACATTATTAAATACAAATTGTTTTCTAGAGAAAGCTATAACAGTATAATCTCCCCCATCAAGTACCGTGAGAATTTTTAACGTAAAACTTGGGATTTATCATATCCGTATTATTTGCTTATTTCATTTAATATGGAACATAGGGAACGAATTTGTCATTTGCTTTTCGGATTATAAAATTATCTGACAAACCTACACCAAGTGCAACAACAATTTTACGAATTTAATAACTTTAGAGGAAATGGTAGAATAGTACAATACTCTGATAGATCTCTCGATCTTACACATCTGTATTCTTTTTATTAGTGACCTATAAAATCAGAAGTTTATACAGGAGGAAATCTTTAAAATTTAGATTAATTAAGAGTGAAAATTCAAAACATTTCTGAAAATATTACAATTGCCGAAATGTCATCGTATGTAATCAAAAAGTATTATAGGAGACTGAGTCATTGCTTAGCAGTTAACGAATGAATTTTTTAAAATTTATAGTTATTGTTGTTTAATTGTTCGTTATTATACTTACTTTTTGATTAGTTGGTTTATTAGTTCTTTATTTCGTAATTTTTTGCAATATTAAAATTTAATATTTCTGTGAAATTTATTCCCTATACTTCCTTTTCAATAAGAGAACTAGTCAATCAAATATGAAGCCGTAAGCACAGATATGATAAATCCACATGTTCACGTTAACAAATACTCACGGTATAAATTCCCCGTGAAGTGATGTGTAGGTCGGAGTGGCCTATTCGCCGGGTAGTCTCCAGGCTCCAGGGAGTGATTAGTCTCGACCCTGGGAGGTCACAGACTCGGTTAAATCGTTGATGTGACTGCGTCACTCGCTCCAAACGCTCAATTTAATCAAAACACAATTGCACTCTCATACACGGATCATACACTTAGGGGCATACAGATTATTGCTTGTTGAGTTCAAGTACACTGACCGAAACTATTTCTAAACACCCCATTCTACTCTGATTGCTATTGTCTACATTACTGAGCAAATTAATGTTTATACATAGACAAAAGTAAGCTGATAACAACGTTATAATTGTGTCTGTTCACTAATATTATTACCGTATTGACTTGTCAAAATAACGTGGCATAATTGAATAATATATATCTGTAACCATGACGTCTTATAAACTAATTGAAGTCAGACTTCATCACGAAAACGTCAGGCTTTCATTTTTTTTAAACCAGTAAATTATTTTATACTATACCAGGCTTTAGATATCGACATCTGCAGCGATTATAATACCCATAACAGTCCTAGGTATGTTACAGCACCGTTGACTTAAGTCTAACTTACATCCATAGCAACACATTTCGCAAGTTTCTGATAACAACTTTCCTACTATCACGGTAATTATGAAAATCATACTAATTTCATGTACATTTGGTCGTCTTTAAAGTTTAAACTTCTTAGGCGCGGTCTTTCCAATGAGGAATAAAGTTTGAAATAAGATATATCTGACAAATTAACATGAAATCCTTCTTTCCAATACTGTTATGTAGTTTTATGTGATAGATAAGTTATTGGGAACTTGAACTTCGAAATAGATTAGTTCAGGTTCGGAAAAGCCGATGATGATTGTCAATTCTATTCTATACCTCCTAATATTTCAAACGAGATATTTTCAATGATTTCGATCGAAAAACTCCAGCACCAAGAGTTAGAAAAAATAGATGATTTTGTAAATCTAGAACGTCGATCGTATCGAGTAAGAGAAATAGTGAAATAATTTTAAAGATGAAATGATGAAGAATTAATAATACATGTGATTATAATATCATTATTTAAACATTATTTCTAATTAAAATATTAATCATATAACTATAATAGATAAAATACCTCTAATAAAATAAAGTGCTTTATACATGTATCAATTTTTTTCTTTTTTTTTCTCTATAATTTTTTACAGAGGGAAATATATTCAAGGGAAAGTAATCACCAATACCACTTTATTTGGAACTTCCAAATTGCAGTGCCAATTTGAGGCATCTTTCACTACAAACCTACATATCATTTTATCCCTCTCTAAGATGTACAAATTGTGCATCACATTTACCTTGTCTAAACATCTATGAAGTCAGTATTTCATTATAGTCTACATCAATATAATTATTTTTATTGCGTTAAGGTACAGAATAATAATCCAATGGATGAAGTCCCTTTGAAAGACAGTAATACAATATTTGCAGCATAAGAGCTTCTAATAAATTTATTTACAAGTTAATTATCAGTCACTTTATGCATACTTGGAAAGATCATGTAGGTACTATTAGAAATATGTATTTTGTCAAACGAACTTATTCTGGGACCAATTCATGCTGACAAATAAAATATGTTACTAAATATATTTGTGCAAGATTAAAATAGTGAGTAAAATTGGCACACGTATGAATTTTTAAATTCATGATTTTGTACCGAAGGAATCTCAGCCTTAAAATTTATATTTTGTTTTTGAGTCTGAAGTTTTTATGATATATAAAATAAAATATCAAATATTCTTTTCATCTGAAAGTCTACAAATTTTGTATTTAATTTTCTTCACAGAAAACTTTACCAAACATAAAAAATGTCAATATTTGACAAAAATGAATAAGAGTAAAATTCTTTTGGGAATAATTTGGAAAATGATTTCTGTGAATTGAGCGAATTAAACCCAATATCCTGACAAAAACTTGGTGGACAAATTCCGCTGCAAACACGTAAATAAACTTTTTTGTTGCAATTTCATACAAACAATAAAAAAATAAGCGAATGCATTGCATCCCGTCAATTATTTCCCCCGGACAAACAACACACTAACGATTTTTTGCGAGGCAGGTATTGGCACAAGTCAAGGCCGGTCAGCCAGTAAGAAAATAGCATTTCGTTTGTTTTCACATTTTGTTTGATGTACGGGTGCGTAGACTGTCGATTGTTTGTTACAGTGTTGTTATGCAACGTTGTTAGGCAACCGCGCGAGGCAATTGTTTTGTTATTCGCGGTATGAGGAAAGATGTTCTTTTGTTTTTTATAGCGTTTGGTGGGTTACTTCATTGGGCAATGATTGTGCGTAAGAAGAAACCAAGACGGAATTCTGCCACTGCCTACTTGATGCAATGGACTTTAATGTCTCTGTGTCTTCATTGCAACATTTTATTATTTAAACAAACATAGCTTACTCTACTCATTTTTTGTAACTTACAAACCACGAAATTTTACTTTACTAGGTGTGCCAAAAACTAACAATATTATACATAAACATAATAATGGATGAAACATACAAAAAGATTTTAATAAATGACTTGAATATTTTGAAAATATCCGTTACTGCGGTTATACTAATATGTCTATTTAAGTTTTGTCGTTGGTTCGAAACAGATACATATATACCTCTCTGTAACACGTACGATAAGATAGCTAATAAAAGTCTCATCTACGCAATGCGTATGCGATAAAGATGCAAGATAAAAATTTAATAATTATTGCAGAAGAAATTTATTACTTGTGTATAAAATCAGGGAAAACCAGTAACTAACTTAAAAACTATTTTTACACAGTAATGGTATAACCTTTAAAACCTTTTAGGTTTTACTGATCTTGCTTAGTTTGCTTTTGTTGTTTTATCTTTTCTTTCAGTTATTTCGGACTTATTAACATGTAAGATGATAAATTTAATGTGCCTCTTTTATTATAATGACTTCTGTGAATGGTTGTTGATGTCTTCCAAAATTGTTGTATTGTATTTTAATCGAGGGTTTAATCGCTTTTTTCACCGCGACCTAGAAGATCAATTGTGACACAGCCCTTACTTACTTACCAGGAAACAGTTCCAGTTTTCTGAGCTCCAGGAGTCAAGTTCTTGATTTCATCTGCCGCAAGATACTTCTTACCTAGTTGATTGAGTCTCTAAATTGTTACGGTTGTATGTGTTCCGACGATTCTTCGTCCTCTTCACAAAGTCGACAGCTTTACCAATTTTGTACAAATGGTATTTTAAATAACAATGGCCATTGACGATTCTTGTTATTATTCTAAGGTTCTTTTTGTTGAGAGCTAGTAGCTTCTTGACGTTTGTCGTAGTTGCAGAAATGAATTTTCTTGCTTGACTGAAGCCTGGAGTTGTGTTTTTCAAAATGGGGATATGATAGATTCCTCCCAGTTTTTCACTATCTTCTTTTAATAGCTTTGTGAAAAATCACATGATGTTTTACTGAAATTGTTGCAGTTTTTCTTAATGAAATATCATGCCTTCCTTATTTCTTTTTTACCCTCAACTCTGTTATACCTACCAGTTCTTTGAGACTTATTAACAATATAGATTTGGTGTGTCCCTCTTACTATAATAATTCCTGTGGATAGTTGTTGTTGTCTTCTTCTTGTGTTACTGTTGGTGGTTCCACGCCTTATAGATTTTGCTAAATTTGTTGCTGTTTGTCTTTATGAAATATCATGTCTTCCTTATTTCTTTTTCTCCCTCATCTCTGTTTTAGCTTGTGTACCTCTTTTACTTTAATGGACCCTGTAGATGGTTATTGTTGTCTTCCTCGACTTTTACAGTTGGCGGATCCGAACCTTGTTTAGTTTTATGTAATATCAACGATTCCTTTGTTGTGTTTCTGTCGGTGGTTTCAAACCTTGTAGGTTCTGCTAAAGTTGTTGCAGTTTTTCTTTATGAAATATCATGTCTTCCTTATTTCTTTTTTACACTCAACTCTGTTGTATCTACCAGTTCTTTGAGACTTATTAACAATATAGATTTGATGAGACCCTCTTACTGTAATGATCCCTGTGAATAGTTGTTGTGTTCTTGTTGTTTAGTTTTATATAATATCAACTCTGTGGTTTCAGACTTATTAATTTTGTCTCTTTTCCTATAACGATCCGTGTTATGTGTTACTGTTAGTGGTTTCAAACCTTGTAGCTTTTGCTGAACTTGTTGCAGTTTTTCTGTAGGAAAAGTCATGTCTTCTTTATATCTTTTTGACCCTCAACTTTGTTGTACTTTCTAATTGTTTAAGACTTATTAACAATATAGATCTCTGTGAATGGTTATTGTTGTCTTCCTCAAATTTTACTGTTGGTGGAACCAAACCTTGTTTTTTAGTTTTATGTACCATCAGCTCTGTTTGAGACTTATTAAGTTTGTCCCTCTCCTACAACGATCTTTGTGTCGTATTTCTGTTGGTGGTTCCAAACCTTGTAAGTTTTGCTAAACTTGTTGCTGTTTTTCTTTTTCACATATCATGCCTTCCTTATTACTTTTTTAATCTCATCTCTGTTGAGACTAATTAACAATATATATTTGGTTTTGGTGATAGTTGTTGCTGTGTTCCTGGACTTTTACTTGGCGTATCGGAACCTTGTATAGTTTTATGTAATGGTGTTTGGTGTTGGTTCCGGATGCTGGCGGTTGGCCGTCTCCCATCGCGCCGCAGACGCACAGCGCGTGTGAGTGTGCAGTTTATAGCGTGGTATGCGACGCGAGGCCTTGAATGCGTTCGCTGCACTTGCAGTCCGCAGGACCGCATTCGCACACAATCTACCACACTAATATTCAACCCGAAAACATTCAATAACCACTAATAAACAGTTTAGGACTGCAGCATATACTAATGTAAATATATAAAAAGATTATCAGACGTTCAGAAATTAATTAAGATTGAAATTGTATATTAGAGCAAGAATTTGGGGCATAGTAAATAGATCAACTAGAACAAATTATGCAAGAAGAAAAATAGTTACAAAGATTACATTTTCCTGTTAGTAAATCGCAAATCTTAGCAACAAGTGCTATAATTATTTTTAAGACCAATTGTAATATGTGCTAACAATATATGAGGAGATCATTTCATACATATTGATTTATCCGATTTTGTTATTGGTGCTACGTATTATTGTTTATAAATTTAAAAAACAGATTGATAAAATAATTCTTTGATTAGTTGTCTATCTATAATACAGTACTTGTTATACAGATATTTAGTCAGTACTGGCGTCTTAGCAATTGCTTTGTCTTAATATGCTACACGCATTTTAAAACAAACAATAGATAAACACATCCCTGGCCAATTGTAAAACCGGTGGTGAATTTTTACAATTCCTTTATACATCTTTAAAAAACGGGCAACTATGACTCAGTTGGTTAACGCGTCTGACTCCTGTTGAGTAGTGTATGTGATCTGGAATCCCAAATATTCTGAATTCTCTATAAACTGTAGCTTTTGAATTAAGTACCGTAGTTATTCGAGGTCCTGTTCGTCCTAAGAATGCTATGCCATAGATAGTTTTGAAATGGTAAAATAACTCGAATTGTATTTTCATTATTACATTTATTTTATTATTATACATACGAATAAATCTTAATTTTTATTGAAATTTTGTATAGGAAGCTCTACTTTCTTCTCGCGAAATAGTGAGGAAAATTACTTTTTTCTACGACCATTACGGAAAATTGCAGTTAATCTAAACTGTTGAAAATAGTGTCTTGGTTTAGGATAAGAAAGTCTATCTCTTGTCTTGTGTTAAATTTTTCAGACTTTTGCCAGTCTAGTCTTGATAATCTAGACAAGACAAGAGTCCAGAAAGTTTAGATCTAGACGTCATCACGAAATAATAATACACAAGCTAAAGCGATCCAAAGGCCGAATGAACTGATCCAATTGATCTGATCAGGAGTGGGATTCTATAACTTCTATAACAGTAATGTTTATTTATGGATGGTACGTTCTTACATATACTCATACTTAAAAACAGAACACTCCACAGGGTGAATACTGAAAACCTTGACATAGGGAAATAACATGGGAAAACAGTTTTTTGCTGTTTCCATCTGTCCCGCTAAATAAAATCGGGTGTATATGGTATCGTTAGTTAGATTACTTAATTTTGCATCTAATAAAACCAAATGTTGTGTAATATGGCCTTTTCTAACTGAAATATTTGATAAAATAAATTGTATTTTGAAGGTTATCCTTCATATTTTCGAATAAGAAACGTCAAAAACAAAATGCTCCATAGCCGAGTGGATACGAGGGCTGTTTCATAACATAAATAATCTACAAGACCTGGTTCGAGACCACCTCAGCCCTACTTTTTTTTAATTAAATTATGCTTAAAATATCTTTATTATATCAGACTATTTTAATAAAATAGCAATATTCATATTTTTATAAATAAAAACATCCAAATATTTAATAGAATTATTATTTGCTGTCTGTCAAACTTAACAATTAATTCGAATTTAGTTTTTGGTGTATAATTTTGTATTTCATGTTTCGAAACATGATATTTTAAGTATAATTTAATTTAAAAAAAAATAGGGCCGAGGTGGTCTCGAACCAGGTCTTGTAGATTATTTATGTTATGAAACAGCCCTCGTATCCACTCGGCTATGGAGCATTTTGTTTTTGACGTTTCTTATTCGAAAATATGAAGGATAACCTTCAAAATACAATTTATTTTATCAAATATTTCAGTTAGAAAAGGCCATATTACACAACATTTGGTTTTATTAGATGCAAAATTAAGTAATCTAATTAACGATACCATATACACCTGATTTTATTTAGCGGGACAGATGGAAACAGCAAAAAACTGTTTTCCCATGTTATTTCCCTATGTCAAGGTTTTCAGTATTCACCCTGTACAAGTCTACCCTGATGTCTGAATGTCTTCATTGCAAATTTGAATTTCCGCCATGGTGAGAATTGACGTTTGTCGTTTGTAATTGATATAATAACAAGTACAATTGTTATTTGTAGTTATAAGTTATGGAATCCCACTCCTAATCTACGTAGCAAAGGAGTTATGCTGTGGTCCCTTGGCGAGCCCGGCCCTGCACTGGGCGGCTTTTTTCGCGAATGTGCTTTAGCCACAGTTAACACTAGTAGCCGACTTCCCCGGCCCCCTCCCCCCGCCAACATGGCGTCGCCTGCTTCTCTGCACAGGCTACCGGGATGTACCAACGCCAAACCCGATACACTTCATGCCCGTCGTATTTTTAAATATGCGTCATCACCGCGTTTTGTTCTTCTTGTCCGGTCGCTTGCTAACAGATGCATCATGGCTTCGGTGCTGTAATGGACCAACAACTTACAATAAAGATTAGTAAGGTTTGTTTCCATCAGGTGATCCTCACGTCATCAGTCGTAAATATGTTATTCAAACCGCTAAATGAAAAAAACGAGGATTTATCAGAATTTGCAACAAGGATCTATAAGGTTCGTTTTCATCAGGTGATCCTCACGTCATCAATCCTAACCATGTAGTTCAAATCGCTAAATGAAAAAAATGAGGTTGATGACATCATCTTGCCGGATTTCTCAAGTATGTGTGAAAACTGATGGTATTATATACATATATAATAATTAACGAAAAAATCGCTATCATCTTGACGGTCTAAGTCATGTGGTTTCTTAAGTAAATCTCAAAACTTACAGTATTATCACAGAATAGGTTTATACAAAAGCGACAGTAAGACAGAGAAACGAAAATTAGAGAGAGATGGGGAAAGGCAACAAATTTAAAGGGCTCATTGTTTAAAATCGGAATGTTTCGTCACATCTTAGGGAGAGATAGGGGAAGGCAACAAATTTAAAGGTCTACACAATGCTCCAATGTCATAGAACTGAATAGGGTAACATGAAAGGTACCGACATGGAGTGTCGCTTCTGTATGTAACTATTCTGTGCTATTATATACCTACAAATATAATAATGGGTGAAATATACAAAAACAGTTGTTGCTTAAAATAAAGAAACTACCAATACACAATGAAGTAAAAATTACCTAATAAATAACATAAGTGACATCAAATATTTTTTAACATTTGAAAATATTTGTTACTGCTATTACACTACTGTTTCTATTTCATTTTTGTCGTTGATTAAACGCAGATAGCATATGTAACCCTCTGTAACACGTATGACAATGAGATAGCGAATAAAAGTCTCACTATGCCATGCGTATATATGACAAAGATAGTAGATTATTCTGGCAGCAGAAATTTATGACATGAGGATCAAGTGGAGGAAACAGATTTTATATTGTTGGTCCTTCTTATATTAACCATATAAATCTTCTTCTTCCTATGGCACTACATTTCTATGTAGGGCTTGAAGAACCTAAGGTACTTGTTTCGTGACATTTTATTTTTAATGGTATAATTGTCAGGCTACAGTATCTTCAAGGGATCTACAGCTTATTGTTCTAAATCACTCGAACACAGCGATATTTATTTTTAGTTAAAATTGACAAATCGGCAATAGAATCTTATATCTTACACTTCGTTTAATATATGTATTAGTAGTATGAATAGCCGGTTAATTTAGAAAATTATATTAATTTCATATGCAATTGGTCATCTAGCAAAGGGTAAAATGAACTATAAAATGTTATAAATAATTAAATATAAACTGTGGTGGTACAAAAATATAAAAAATCCAAAAACAATAAAATTGTAAATAGTTTTGCAAGAGTTACGCAGAAATCAACTGATCTAAACAAAAAAATATCATATCAACTACAGGCATGATTGATCTATACAAACATAAACATCGAAATATCAATCAACTCTTCAACATTTGCTGGTTTTTGTGGTGTATTCTTCAAGCCAGCTCTACGTTGGTAAACGCCTACTATGATACCTAGAATATCTGCGATAATATAGATTGGCAAATCCAGCATTGAGTAATAATTTATAAAAAATGTACAATATATGTATTTACCTACTTAGAATTATTAAAGTAATAATGTTATTTAATCCAATGAATTTTTTTCCGAAATCTTCAAGGTTTCTTTATTGAACTTAACAATGAAACCGATAATTTTAATTGCGATAACCAATCAATTGACTCGTGATTTCGAGTACACGTGATCTCGTGTTCCTTATCTTTATCAAGTATATGCTATGCTACAATAAAACTTTGCTTATTTATATATTTATATTTATTATGATTGAGGAAACTTACATATTGCGCAGTTCTAATCAAAGATATTAGAAATATTGATAAATATGTGTTGACATATGTATGTAAATAAATATATTTATTTATATAGCCATTTTTAAAATGACTTCCTCGTACGTTTAATAAATTATACCCATTTTTGCTGCACTTAAACTTATTTCATTTGAAAGTGAGATACATTCTAAAACTAAATCTCTCTAGTAAAGTGTCATTTTTGGCTCTGCCGATTGCAATAAAAAAGAGAGGTGCACAACTAGATCATACGTACGTGCAGACGTCACACCGAAATTAGTCAAAATGGATTTAGGGATGGTCAAAATGGATTTCATTTTCAATGATCAAACCAAGAAGATTACTTAAAAAATTGTAATAAAAATAATTGAATTAAAAATTATGATTTATGGTAGAGATATTTCTTCAAAATCAACAAAAACAAATGCTGCTTCAATGCCACAGATTACAAATTTTGATAATTATCTTACACGTGTGTGCATTTCTGTGATGTTTATTCCGTATTTTAATAAGTGACCGATAAAGAAAATTAAAAAATGTAGTATACACGCGCCAAAATTAAGATATGAATTTTTTAATTCTCTATTTATTTCACAATTATATGGAGGAAATATTTTTAAAAATTTTATATGATTTAACCTAGATTAAAAATCTAATCGTATCGTTTTATATTGTTGACATTTTAGATTTTATCTTGTTTATTTAATTATTACAGCAATTTTGTAATAGCTGCACAAAATTTATAATTATTATAAGTAGTATGTATGTACCAGGAAAATGCAAACAAAAATAAATAAATAAACTTTTTTGTGGTATAAAAAAAATATCAAAACAATAGATAATCTACGCAAACAGTTCCTAAAACAAATGACTAGCAAATTGTGTCACGATTTCAAAATATTTAAAAACGGAAACATACCAAAAATAGATCTTTTCGTGCTGGTTTTGTTTGAATAGAGAATCCAGATTTGTTTAAAAAATTCTCCAGTATTTTTAGGCGATTAAGGTTTTTTATAGAAGACATGTGTGAAATGTTTTGTTTTCATGGCTCACTGCGCTGTAGTTGGTCTGGTCAGACACATGTGGTGTAGGGGTACTATTTAAGTCTACCCCCTACTTAGAAAAAATAACACCCTTGTTTTACAATCAGACACAATTATGTCATAAATAAGAATATGTCTAAAGAATAAATTATATGCACTAAAAAAGTGACAAAATATGTATGCAAAATGCATTTAAAAAATAAACAAAAATGCTTCTTACTAAAATCATTTTTTATTTACATTTTCATATGCAGTATTTTATTCAAAACAATTCCTATATTGTATAAATATATATAAATAATATAATATAAAATAAACAGTTTGTCAATAAATTTAGTTGTAACGACAATTAAAAAACTATTGAATTATACTATTCTGCGTTTTTATCACGTTAATTCTGTCTTTAAAATAAAAAAATCTAATTAAAAGACGTTTGTTTTCTATTTATTCATGGCAACTGCTATTTTCTTGTAAAAATATACAAACTTAATGCCAATATAGGGATCTTTTAACTAAAAATTACCTTCAAACTTATCATTGGATTTGTAATTTTATGTAGTATAATGAGCAAGACTCACAGCAGATGAGTCATCACGGTTGACCTTTTAGGTCAGGTAGTCGCGTTAAAGGTCACGTGGAAAAGAAGACTCCGCAATTGTTCGGGAATTTTATAGAGTTCGAAGGCTCTGGAATGTTCTAGAGAAGGGAACTCCGTATCGGTCAGAGTGTGCAGAGAGTCCCTGAGAAAAGTCAGTGTCGGTCAGTGCATGTCAGCGACATCTTAAATAGAAATAAATAAATTTTTGGTGCTATAAATAAATATCTGGTGATATAAATATCGTGTAAATAAATATTGCGTAGTTTTAAGTGTTTAAATAAATGTTCTTAGAGTTTAAATCTTTTTAATAATTATTATTCTTAAATTAGTGTATATATTTATTTAGTCATAGTTTTACTAACATTTATTATCTTTTTATAATTTATTAAATCTAGTTAAAGAAATATTTTGTTTTGAACATTTTTTACACTTCACCTAAATGAATAAACGTAGATTCCAAATATGTAAAAATATATAGGGTGTTAACATTTAAAATAACAAAGTTGATTCCTATATCTTGAGTACCACTGGTTTAAAAAAAATTGTTCGGCATATTTTAATAGTTTTGTAATATGGCAAATATTTGCTAATTTATCCAACTTCATATCTCTTATAATTCTGGAGATAACAATAGTGAGCAAGCTTATAGAAACATCTTGTATTTATGTAAATAAATTTTTATTAAAAAATGTATAATAATTATTGAAGTTACAAGGTATGTAAGTACGTTTTACTGTTCGAATAAGTTGTAATAGATCCCAGTAGCTTCCGATTATGAATAATATAAATATACTCGTATAACAGTTTTTTTATGAATAATTTTCATTTCATTTTAAAAGTAGCGCACATCTCAGTATGTAGAATTTCGTAATATGGCTTGTCGATAGAGAGTGATGTTTTCTTAGTCTAATTATTTACTCTAGAGCAGATTGTTTCCGAACAATTACCTGCGGTATTAACATTTCTCCTACGAAAGCATGAAATCCTCGCGAACACACGCAGCATATAAGAAAGTGCAGTAAACAGATCGGCAAATGTTTTGTTTTGTAGTGTATCCTTAACCTCGAATGTTACGACAATTTACTATGAAATGTTTCGCCTTGTTATGATGTACGTGTCATTCACTTTCTTCTTCCAAATAAAAGCAAAATTATTCAATCACATTACCTCTAACTAAAATATATAATACACTCAAACCATCTAGTCTCCGTACACACATCTTTGGGCTTTGTTTTGAAATATATAAAACACCCTGAAACCTTCTGGAACTCAGTAATTGTTTCAGAGGAACCAAAATAAACATTTTTGGATCTAATGAACTAATTATTGTTTGGAACAGGAAGAATGAACAAATGAAAACAAAAACATGATACCCAACAGTGAAACGTGGAAGAGGTTCTATACTTATATGGGGTTGTATGAGTGCAGAATATATTTATATATCGAGAAAATTGGGGGTGCTGCAGATATCATAATCAATTTAATTTACTATTTTATTTAATGTTTCTGACAGTTCATATAGTTAATATTAAGAAACTTTAAATTCGCCATTGTCGTAAAAATCAAAAGTATCTAATCTTCTTAGAAGATTTTGTGTTTCGGAAGAATTTTGAATAATATTTAAAAAATATTTATCGTCTGAATCAGAAGACATTCTATAATTTTATGGAAATATATTGTTTTATTTTCATATAACAAATATGAAACAATAATTTATCTCATACAGATTTGCAATATTTATACATTTGAGATTACTCTTAACTATCAAACTTGCTTCAAAACAGATGATCAGAGATAATGGAATACGGTGGATTAGTTGATTGATTTTATATATTTTTCATATTTACTAATTATTATTCATTTGTTTCAGGTAAAAAAGTTCCTTAATTCTTCTTTTCTCTTGTTGTTCCAATACCAAAACTTCTTAATTGTAAGTACAGATATGTTTAAAATTATCAAATTAACATTGAAATAATATCGTAAATAATAATCATCTGTGCACGACATTGCTAGATGGAACTACACTTCGGTGTCACGAATCACGAGCTTATAAAGGATATATAATAAAATAGTACGCATTATGAATAATTCCTAAATAATGTGAACCTAGACATTGAAAAAATTAATTACATTTTTAATAAGTGCAAAATGTTATCATAATTACTGTACATAAAAAAATACTTATTTTAATTGATGCGATAATTACTTTATCAGTTTTCTATAAATATTTTCGGATAAACAACTGCTGATTGCAAAATTTGATAAGTTTATTCGATATTTACTTAATTTTTGCTCAAAGTCTTAATATTTCCGGTATGCAAAATGTTATGTACTTAGATGATACAAGAAATTTAATAAGTGTTTGCTTTCAAATTATCTATAACAGGAAATGGTTTGCAAAGTTTCAAGGAATTTGGTCAGTCGATAAGGACATATTTATATTTTTGTACCTGTTGTAAAATGATAAAATATTTTATTGTATTCCAAATTTAATTGGGAATAACTAATAGACGCAATTGTTTATAAAATTGAGTAAGTTGGATGATTTTCAGTTTTTTAAAAACATCTTTATGTCCGATATCGTTATAAACATTTATTTGTGACATCGTTTATCTATTCTGTTGTTTTTTTTTTGCACATATTATCACATAACTTTATTTAAAGTAAATAAATGGAGCTGATAGTTTTTAGAATTACAAAAATTGTTAAGATTCTGTAAAAATCTATACTAATACTTCGAATCAGAAAAAATGTCCGAATATGCTGTTTATATAAGTCTAAATTATGTACTTACCACAATATCAGAGAAAAAAATATAGTCACTTCATTTTTAACCTGAATATATACTACAAACCACATAAATATTGTGGTAAGGTCTGAAATGATCATTATTCATTTCTTGATATATATGAAAGATAAGGATTTTTTAAATACAGTCATTTAAAAAATAATAGAATATATGTATAAAAAGACAGCATTTTTTATATGAATTCGAATATGAGGAAGTTTAACTTTAAATTACTAATGAACATGTGCTATTATTTTCAAATTTTAGAATATTAAATACATTTTCTTAGAAAAGGAATGTACAAACGGAAAGTAAAAAAGTGTCTAGTAGTAGTATTGTTTATAAAATAATAAAAACAAAAAGACAGCATTTCATTTATTGTTCGTGATATCGCTTTTAAACATGAATATTTAATTAAAATGCACATTTTTAATGATACATGTATAATATTTTTTTATTATATTGTAACATTTAAAGCCGCCGGCCGTGTAAATTATTAATATTTTTAATTTTTTTATTTTTTATTTTGTAAAATTAAGAAAATAGGCTTAGATTTGATGTTTTATACAACATATTTTAATATTAGGTAAAACCGTAGAGTAGTTTCTCGAATAGACGTTATTTATAAATATATCAAATAAAAAATTATTATGATAAAATATACTATTATAAATGTACTGTCTAAAAATATATTGTATAAAAAATAAAATTTATAAAACCCAGTTATTTTGGTCATGTAGTTTAAAAACAATATTAAGTTTAATAAGCATGTAAGAAAAAAGCTGTATAAAATGCTGATCATTTTGAATATTTACTTATTACTAAAAATGATACTGTGTAACTTATCTTTGTTTTTACATATGTTAAAGAGATATGTTTAGGCTTTAATGTGATGTATGAATTTTTAAAATGGAACGCCTACTGTTCTAATTATTTATGTATATTTCCGACTGACTATAATTATTTCTCCGATAGTAAATTATTAGCTTTTATTGTTTCAAATGACTATTTAATACAATATTTCAATAATATATTATTACATTTATTAAATTCGCAATGTTGTACCGGCAATGTTACTTTTTGGAGGTTGTATACTTAATATGCAGAGTGTAAAAGTATAAATATCTGGACTTCCAAGAAGCTTCAAATAAAATCACAAAACGTTTAAAAAAGCGTTAAATGCGACCTATTTCGCTCGCATTCGCGTGATCCAATTTCTTTCACTTGCAGTTTTATTTCCTTTGCTTACTGCCTCCCATCACGCCAGTTCATTTCTGGGGCCTCACACCTGCTATGACTTTAGCTCCCAAAAATATCGCTCCATCCAGAAAACCCAAATCTTATATTAATTCATGTTTTGCATGAGACTTTGTAAGGGGGTCCTAAACCATGTTTTTTTTCGAAAATAACAGAGTGAAATTAAGCATAGTAGTGAAAATGCAACTGAAAAATATGTCGTGGTAAACGAGATATCAATGTTTAAAGTGAAAATTTTGACCTATGACGTTATCTGTCTTCGTCAGTGATAACAAACTGTTGTTGTACAGGGTATTGTTTATTTTCGTATTCGTATAGCTAAACTATGATTATTTATGTGCGGAGTCACCTATTCCCCCACCTTGCGTGATTCCAGAACTCGACTTCATCTTGTGCCGAAATTTCACGCCTCGTGGGAAATAGGCGATTTTCAGCCCTTGTTGCACAATGTACTATATCACGTTTTTGGAAAACGTTTTATCACGTTGATGAAATTTCTTCACACAATTTATATAGATAAATAAAAATACTATAATTAATGAGGTAAATTAGTTGTAGAAAAAATATTGTTTGTATTTTGTACGCGAAATGTTTTTAGTGTATTCGGTTGACTTTTTGAGTCGACAAGCCTTGTCAAAAAAGTGGCATTTCGCGCACTAAAAACACAAACTTCGCGCATTTAATACAAAAATAACTATTTTAGGCATAAATAAAATTTATTTTTGTAACAAAAACAAGAATATGCAGTAACATTTTAACACTCTTAGGCCGCATGCAAGTCTCTTCCGCAAGTTCTAAGAAATGCGAACGTGCGATTCTCTTTTTGCTAAAGATAGATGACATGACAGGACATCGCAACAAAATTAATTAATTATTGTTTATTTTCATATTCTTCTGCAAAATGGTAATATTTCTCTTGTCATGTGTTCAAATCCCACTGAATTCAATTACACAGGTGAATTTAAAGTATAAAGTACTTAAGTAAGACTGTTACTTCGTGGAATTGTTTAGGTAATGTTAGAAAATGATTTATTAAGAATGTCTTATCATTCTTCAATTAATTTAGTGATTTGGATCACATTAGATAAACAACTTCATTGCACATACGTGTATTATTTGCGCATCAAATTCACATTAGTGCTGAGTACACCCCTGTACGGAGTTAATACCGCAGCTAATATTCCTCTAGCGTTGTCCAAACGGAAGCTAAACAGACAAACCAATTTCTTAACCGCTCAAATTAAATTCAAAATCAGATACTCTGCCATTTGTGCAGGTGCGGTTTTAGCTTTGAATCCTCCTCATACAAATAGAGCAAAAGTATAATTGAATGGGCAGATGATTACATAATATTCACACCAAATATATTAACCTTTTAATGCATGAATTTTTATTTTAGCTGAAATAATTTGTGGGCATTGACAATAGGTTTTATTAATAGGAAAATTAATAAAAAAATATACATTAACAGTTATTATTCCTATGAAAATAGGATTTTTGTACAATGACTTATGACAGATTTATACAGGGTGTAACACCAAAACCGACCGTCGCAATTATTTTTTTTATTCGTATAGCTACAAAAAATACTGTAGAATAAAGTTGTAGAGACCAAAGGCTCCTATCAGAGAAGAAACTATATTTTTCTACGACCACTGTGGAAAGTATTACTTTTTTTAAACTAAATAAAGCTTGAAAGTTGCCTATTTTCCCACAATCGTGGGTTAAAGTGTAAGAAATCATTTCTCACTGTAATAGCTATATACATTGTGCATGCAATTCACTTTGTGAAGTTACCTTCTTAAATAGCTTTCGTGCATATATTTTTGTTGTATATCATTCGGCAATATGGTCGTAGAAAAAATAAAGTGTGCCACGCGCAGAAAATCGCTTATTTTCCACCTTGTGTGATTCCAGCACTCGACTTTGTCTTTGCCGAGACTTTCTCATCTCGTGGAAAATAGACGACTTTTTACACTTGTTGCACAATACACTATTTTCTACAACCACTAGGGAAAGTGGTACTTTTCTCATACTATAGATAAAGATTTATTTACCATAATCGTGGATTAAAGTGTGAAATATAATTTCTCACAGTATTTGTCAACATTGCGTATGTGCAGTGCAATAATGGTTCTCAAGATACATCAAAAAGTTATATTTTTTCAAATAGTATTATACATTTTTTTATGCCTATTCCATAACATATTTTTTCTGAACTCAGCCATATATTAGTTTTATATCTTTACATAAAAAAATATGGAAAAAAATGCGATTGAATTTAAATAAATATTTATTTTCATTATTAATGTACTGTAGGCTATGAATGAAAAAAAGTACAAAAGAAAAAATAATGGAAATCAAATTGAACAGTATTGATAAGCAGTAATTAACAATTATTAATTTTTTATTTAAATTTATTACTTGTTTTTCAGATAAACATTAATCAGTGGCATATGGTGAATTCGACTGTTAATGTACCAAAGTACTACAATATTTTGTTATGGGTATTAGGTATAACAAATATAAATGCAAAAACAAAAAAATATAATTTACTTTTGGGTTTTCGGGAAAAAAACCGGCTGTTTCGATTTTTGGAAATTCCGTTAACCGATTTTGTTTCTTTATGTTTTTGTAATGACGAGTGGTCATAATATTCAGCAGAGTAAAGTTCAATAATATGAACATTTTTAAATGTTTACAGTATGTTGAATGACGTCAGCTAGAAGTAAAAACTTGAAGTATGTAGGTATTAGTGTTTATATCTAATTTATGACATGAATGCAACATGCAGCTACTAAGACCCTGACCTGCACAACTATAATCTATTATGAAACATGTGCATTATTTATAGGTTATCTCCTATTAAAAATATTGTTGTTTATTGACTACGCGCAGACATACGTATTTCTATTTTCTTAGTAATAATAATAAATATATTATCACAGATTTTTACCCATTACTGGGTGTGGCAATTTACTTTGTCGAAAATGTCAATAATAAATAATTCAAATTAAAATGGATACAAATATCCAAAATCTTTATATTTTTATACAACCTTTTAATTGGATTAAATAGTGCTTTTTGTGTCATAAAAAATGAAAGATGTTAAAATCTCAAGTCATATACAACATATCTTATTAGACAAAAATATAAATTTAGGGGACCAAGATCAAACCTTAAAAAATACAATATTTCGGTTTTTAGCGTAATATTATGTTTTTACATCTAAAATAATCTAAATATACCCATTTTTGGGTTCAAAATTTTAATTTTTGAAAACAGTCCAAATTGATAGTCAACGTTGCGCTGATTTCAAATTTACAAACAGAATTTAATTATCTCTTTTCGTTCCTGAGATTTTTGCCCTCAAAGTTGCACCTCAAAAAAGTGAGTTTTTTGGGCATATCTCAAAAATGGGTAGAGTTACAATCTCAACGATTGCACCAGTCGATTCTATGAGCAAAGATACATAAAGAAATGTTGTCTCTGCATATACGTTCTTTGGAACGATTTGGTGAAAAATGAGAAAAACGAAATAACTGAAATTTCAGTTTTTCTCTTGGAAACTTTTTGTCTCCAAAATTTATTATTTTCTAGACTTAAGTAAATATCAATACGCTGATTACAAAATTTCAAACCGAATTTAATTATCTCTTACCGTTTTCGAGATATTTGCGTTCTAAGTTAGGCCTGAAAAAAGCGGTTTTTCAGGAATAGCTCTGAAATGGATCGAGATACAATCTCGGGGACATCACCAATGGATTCTACGGGCAAAATTATATAAGTGTACCAATTTTCAGATTTTTATTCCAACGGATACAATTTTTAGAAAGGAAAAACTGAAAATGGCCAAAATCGAAAAAAATCGTAAGGGGTTCATCAGGCATTTTTTTCGATTTTCGCCGATTTTCGTTTTTTCGCTCTAAAAATTGTATCCGTTGGAATAAAAATCTGAAAATTGGTACACTTATATAATTTTGCCCGTAGAATCGATTAATGAAGTCGCCGAGATCGTATCTCGACTCATTTCAGGGCTATTCCTGAAAAACTGCTTTTTTCAGGTCTAACTTTGAACGCAAATATCTCGAGAACGGTAAGAGATAATTAAATTCGGTTTGAAAATTTGGAACCAGCGTATCGATATTTACTTAAGTCTAGAAAATGATAAATTTTGGAGACAAAAAGTTTCCGAGCGAAAAACTGAAATTCCGGTTTTTTCGTTTCTCATTTTTCACCGAATCGTTCCAAAAAACGTATATGCAGAGATAACGTTTCTTTATGTAACTTTGCCCGAAGAATTGACTGGTATAATCGTTGAGATTGTATGTCCCCTCATTTTTGAGATAAACTTTAAAAACACACTTTTTTGAGGTGCAACTTTGAGAGCAAAAATCTCAGGAACGTAAAAAGTTAATTAAATTCTGTTTGTAAACTTGTAATCAGCGCATGGAGGTCTATCAATATGCGTTATTTTCAGAAATTAAAATTTTGGACCAAAAATTAGTATTTTTTTATTATTTCGGCTTGTAATGAAAAAATTTCATAGAGAGCAACTAAAAATTATAACTTTTTGTGTTTAAATGTGATTGGAAATAACTTGGAGATGTATAAAGATTTTAATTTTTTTACTGACACATTAATGGAACAGACAATAATTGTGTACCGATGACCCATTTTTAACTTAAAAAGTGAAAGATCATCATCTCATCAATAAAAATTAAATTACCATCCCTTCTGCATTCTTACAGCCCCATACAAGCACAGATCCTCCTTCATGTTTCACTGTTGGCCATAATTTGATAATTTGTTTTTTTTCATTTGTTCATTCATCCTTTGTCAAACAATAATTCGTCCATCAGATTCAAAAAGTTTTATTTTGGTTCATCTGAAACAGTTAGTGAGTTCCAGAAGGTTTCAGGGTGGTTTATATTTATATATTTCAAGAATAAAGCGCAAAGATTTGAGTACGGAGACCAGTTGATTTGAGTGTATATTTTATTAATACTTTATTGAGTATTGCATATACAATATATAGACAAGAAAAATATAATTTATCCCAGAGGCAAAATGTGTGAGTAAAGGTTTAAAGTTGGTATGATCTTGCATAATAATTTACTTGAGCTGAAAAAAGGGAATCCCATGGAGTGTATATAGGATAATGCACTAATTCCTAATGTTAGTGATTATGGTGAACTTGAAACATCTAAGACCTACGGCACCATGTGTATGAGTAAAGATTTAAAGTTGGTATGAGCTTCCCTAATAGTTTACTTCAGATGGCTAGGAATTACATAAACACAAATATTGACTGAATACCCGAATATTACAATCCTCATCATTCTCTACAGTCGAATATTCCTTTCATTAACAAATATTTAGATTAAAGAAAGGGAATCCCATGGAGTCCCTTAATTGTTTGGGAGTATATAGTATGATGCACTAGTTCTAGTGCTAGTGATTACAGAGCATAAAGTAGGTATGATGTTCGGTAATAGTTGTGAAAGGGAGTGTTATGCTAGTGATTATAGTGAACTTGAAACGTCTATGAGCTATGGTACCTATGTGTATGAGTAAAGATTTAAAGTTGGTATGAACTTCCCTAATAGTTTACTTCAGCTGGCTAGGAATTACATAAAAACACAAATATCGAGATTAAAGAAAGGGAATCTCAAAGAGTTCCTTAGTTGTTTGGGAGTACATAGGATGATGCACTAGATCCTAGTGCTAGTGATTATAGTGAACTTGAAACGTCTATGGCCTATGACACAAAAGTGTGTGAGTAAGTTTAAAGTTGGTACGATTTTGTGTAATAATTTAGTTGAGCTGAAAAAAGGGAATCCCATGGAGTATATATAGGATGATGCACTAGTTTCTAGTGCTAGTGATTATGGTGAACTTGAAACGTCTATGACCTATGGCACAAAAGTGTGTGAGTAAAGGTTTAAAGCTGGTATGAACTTCCCTAATAGTTTACTTCAGCTGGCTAGGAATTACATAAACACAAATATCGAGATCAAAGAAAGGGAATCCCATAGAGTTCCTTAGTTGTTTGGGAGTATGTAGGATGATGCACTATTTCCTAGTGCTAGAGATTATAGTACATAAGGTAGGTATGTTGTTTGGTAATAGTTGTGAAAGGGAGTGTTATACTAGTGATTATAGTGAACTTGAAATGTCTATGACCTATGTCACAAAAGTATGTGAGTAAAGGTTTATAGTTGGTATGAACTTCCCTAATAGTTTACTTCAGCTGGCTAGGAATTACATAAACACAAATATCGAGATCAAAGAAAGGGAATCCCAAAGAGTCCCTTAGTTGTTTGAGTGTATATATAGGATGATGCACTAGTTCCTTGTGCTAGTGATTATAGTGAACTTGAAACGTCTATGACCTATGACACAAAAGTGTGTGAGTAAGTTTAAAGTTCGTACGATTTTGTGTAATAATTTAGTTGAGCTGAAAAAAGGGAATCCCATGGAGTGCATATAGGATGATGCACTAGTTTCTAGTGCTAGTGATTATAGTTGTAGCGTCTATGACCTACGGCACTTATGTGTATGTGTAAAGATTTAAAGTAGGTATGGATGTTCGATAATAGTTGTGGTCTGGAGTGTGATTGTAGTGTACTTGAAACGTGTATGACCTATAGCACAAAAGTGTGTGAGTAAAGGTTTAACGTTGGTATGAACTTCCCTAATAGTTTACTTTAGCTTGCTAGGAATTATATAAACACAAATATCGAGATTAAAGAAAGGGAATCCCATAGAGTCCCTTAGTTGTTTGGGAGTATATAGGATGATGCACTAGTTAGTAGGTATGGATGTTCGGTAATAGTTGTGGTCTGGAGTGATTATAGTGAACTTGAAACGTGTATGACCTATGGCACATCTAGCGCCATGCCATCCTAACCTTCCGTAACTAGTCACCCTCGGCTCCGATCTCCGCCGACGTTAGCCGAAGCGCTCGCTAGTAGAACTGAGTCAGTGGGCCAGCTCGCACGCTACCTCCACAGTCGTTCGTCCGAGCTCGCCGTGTGCGGACGCTAGTGAGTGCGTGTGTGACATGAGCCACTAGTACCATGATAGTGCAACCCCAACCTCGTGCTCTGCGCAGCCCCGGGCTGGCGTACCGCTCCGAGGCCATGTCTGTGAAGAGCCTGGAGGAGGACAGTGGATATGACTGTATGCCGCTGGACTTGAGTGTGAACGCGCTAAGGGAGAGGGATTCCGGCACCGAGAGCGATGACTCCGGGGGGCGGTTGTCGCCGGAGAATGCTGATTGTAAGGCCTACAAGAAGAGCCTCATTAAGCGATACTGTAAGTCACAAACAATTCCAAAACTCTATGTAACAAAACCTGCTTAACTTTTGAATACAAATATATAGTATAAAAACAGTTTGTTACATGTATATATATTTTTTAATACAAACAAAAATTTAAAAAAGAATTGAAATATTCAAGAAGCACTCTTGTCTGCATAAGGAAACAATATTATTGTGTTTTCCTTATTCCTTTTTTCACTTTACTTACTATAACATTATAACATTTTTATGTTTAAAACTTTATGTAACACCTACTTAATGAAACAATAATTTTGTCTAGACTTTTCAATACTAATTATACTATATATGAAAACAGTTTGTTAGATGTATATGTATTTTTTTAATACAAACAAAATTTTTTTAAATAAAATTAAGATACTTAAGAAACGCTCTAGCCTTCAATTTTGGTTAAAAAAAAGTACCTATCATTTGTAATTAAAAACTTGTAAATCTTTTCAAAAACCAAAACTTTATATAACAAAACCTACTTAACGAAACAATAAATTTCTCTCGGCTTCTGAAAACAAATGTACCGCATAAAATTAGTTTGTTAGATGTATATATATTTTTTAATACAAACAACAATTTAAAATAAAATTGAGATACTTAAGAAGCACTCTTACCTATATTAGAAAATAATATTATATTAAAACAAAAAAATATTGAATCATACAATTCGAATTAAACTTTACTGTACTAATAATAGTTTGTAAGCTATACGTATCATATAAACAATAAAAATTAATAATCCAAACAAATACGTAATGATTTTTTTTTAATTAAACTTTTTTGTGAATCTGTAGACCTGAATTATAATTCGAAATAAGTAATGTAAATATTATTAAATTAACATAACCAGATATTATTAATATGTTATAATTCAAAACAACAATGACACAACATTCCTACATCTTAGATAAAGTACCTCATCTAAGGATCTAGAACTTAACTTATATTGTGACTTTTCCTGCATGTTAATTGTAGTTACTACACAAATATTACCTCTAGTATAATTCTAATATTTTTTATTACATAAATTTTAGTTATAGATATTTTTATCAATTTATATTTGTATTTTTATAACATGTACACGGAAAATATTTATTTCCTAAAACAATTTAAGGAAATATAAAGATAATATTAAAATTAAAATGTACAATGTTTTCCTTAAAATGTTTTTTGTTGTATATAAATATGAAAATTTCTATTTGTATCTATAATGGAATGACAAAAATTGAATTTTAATTACAAATTAATAGCTGTTACATAATTATTATTTATGTATAAATAAAAAAATTATATACATATTTCCTACAAACTGTTTTTGAATTATAAATGTATATAAGTTTTGTTACACATTTTTCTATCAATATTTTAAAGGGAGATATACTGTTGTGTTTTTATTCAAAAAAATACTATAATTAATATTATAGTTGATTTATAATATATTATGAATTATTATTTTCAAATAAAATAAGTGTTTGTAAACAAACTAGTGTATTAAACAAATGAAGGTTTCAAGCAGCAAATGTTTAAGAACCTTGGTTAAATTGAACTTGAATTAAATAATTTTATTTACAAACATTTCTTTTGTTTATTTAATAACAAAGACAAATTAATGATACAGTACCTACTTCCTGATTTAATCATTGAAGGGGCTATAAAAAATATCAGGTATATTTTTTCCTTGTAACAGTATATTTAATGTTACGGTAAAATATAAAACCCTTAGAATCAGGTAAAGATGTAAAAAAATCTGCTAAAACGGTACATTGCGAAAACGGTAGCGAATATACCTGTTAGGGTGTTGAAATACGCCCACGCCTAACGGGATCTTAAGGGTAGAAATGGGTCAAAGAAATCCCTAAACTTGGATTTTTTGCTGGAAGATTTATCTTCACAGATATGGCATTTTTTATTGCATTATACTCACAGTTTGGGAACTAATAGTATATTACATATTAAGAGATGTAAGATGCATATTACACACTGAGTGAAAAAATTACACAAGAGTGTAATAGTATTAGTTTGTAATTACACAAGTGCGTTATAGATTTACAACTCGTTCTATGTACTATACTTTTTCTTCGATCACACTACGATCATAGAATCACTAGTAAATAGCGCCAATTATAAAACATAAAAACAACTCAAACTGTCAACCTCAAAATAATAAATTAAAACTATTTACAACAATAAAACAATACTATGTAGAACATTTCCTGTTTATTTCTTCATTAATCGTAATGTTTTAAATTAATTATAATTATTTTTTTCTTATTTATACTGCTAACATAATTTCAATAAATCAAAAAATCGCTAACTGTGCGATAGCGTACTTAACACACGGTCTTCCGTAATGTAACACTTACATAACATATAAGTTGTACAATAATGGCTATTACATTATTGGTCGTAGAAAAAATATGTTTTATATTTTATAGAATAACAAATTATTTATGTAGTTTGACTAAAAAAATTAATAGTTCAGGAAAAATATAATTGTAATATTTTTTTTAATATCACGTACCGACATTGAATGCATAGAATCACGCGTTATGACAAAATAAGGAAACGCTTAAAACCAAGAAAAAATTTCCTGTTTAAATATGGGTCACAGACAAAGTCTTCCTAGGTATTAACATAAGGGCCAACCTACGCATTCCTTGAAAGGGTTAAGGGCTTTTATGGGTAACCCTTCGCAGCTACCTGCGCCTTTTTTTCCTAAATTACAATCAATAGGGTTAGTAACGCGATATTTTGTTTAGCTAGGCAATTACAGGTTGTCATGACGACATTAATTGTAGAATCAGTTATTATTATGCTGATTTAGATTAAAAATTATATATACATGACTTTAAAAATAATTTATTACTAATACAATTGCTTTATACAAATTTAAAATTGTTGGGTGGCTTTAACATTCATTAGCTGATGTGGAGAGTGCACCACATTTATTAAAATAGCAGGAAGTAAAAATATAAAATATCTTTTTATGTTTATACAGGGTGTAACAAAAATAAGCATATTAATTTTGTTAGTAAGTTTTGTTACAGCTTGTATAAATTAGATGCATAATTATTTTCTTTTTACTTTTTTGAAATATTTTTAAATTCTCACCTTCCTTGTATAGGGATTTTATCTCTACTGTTTCCTAGTCTTTGTTTGGAGATGTAGGTTGTTTATATCGTATTTCATCCCTGATGTTCAAGTGTTTCCCAGCCTTCTTTGATGCCTGATGCACCCCCAACATTCTTCGGCTGTTGCATTGTGTAGAGTAGGTCAGGGACGCTTAAATGGGGGGTATCACAACCCAAGTTGCTTCCTTCAACAAGATCTACAAAATAGTCAGGAAATGATCAATGAAAATTTTGTCTACTTAGTTTATAGAATATAAGCTTAGATCATTTAATAGTACTAGATTGACGTGCTCTTTTCACTGAATTTTACTATTTTAACTTCATTTTATTTTCTCCATATTAAATGTCCAAAGTCCAAAAGTTATAAAAATCATTCTTAACGTTGTGACGTAAATATCATAGAAAATATTATGTCGAAAATGGAAACAACAATAAGGAAACACCGATATATAAGAAAAATGATGACTAAATATTGAATCTTATTTATAGGTATATAATTTTCAGTGTGTCTCTAAATTTGATTGTTCTGTATGGACACAGAGTACGCGATCTTATATATTTATTAAAACATCTGGTATATTTACAAAGATTGATCGATGGTGCCATGATACGTCAGTTGAGAATTAAATTCTAACATTTTTACACGCATTTAGTAAGATTATATAATCTAAGATACAATATAGTTTGATAAAAATCATAAACTAATTTTATTTTGTGGTGTATTTTCCACATCAGATAAAGTATACGTTATAACAATCCATTAAGTCATAAGTGATACATATAAACACTATAAATGACTGTGATCTCATTGGAGGATGCAAGTGTACGGTGTGAGCGCGCCTGTTTTGTCTATCGTGGTATCCTAGACAACCTGGCTGCATCTAGAGTCTAGTAACGGAGTAACGGCACTCGAAACTTGCTGTTATGTAACGTTGCTTCTTCACAGCCACCGCTGCAACAAAACACTGTCGCCACAACGCATACAACACCTTCATTTGTTCTATTCACTTCATTACATTCTCAAAACTAACACAGCACGGACAAAATTTCTAAATTAAATTCAGTTTCATCGCAGGTACCGTTAACAGACACCACAGATTTTTTTTTAATTTTTGGTGAGGACTAGCTGTACTAATACAGCCCTATACCCCTAAATTTTATTGCGCGTTTATATTTTTTTGGTTGTAAAATTTCAACATAGGTCATAAAACTACAGCTATTTCCTATTTCCCAATTTCTTAAAATATTTATTTACATTTTCACTCAGCCAAAAGATCAAAACAAAAACTAGCAAACTAGTTCATAGGATTGCGAAAAAATTTTCCGTAGGTTAAGTTTCAAATTGATATGTTTGACACATTGTTGCCTAGCCTTTAGTTCCTAGAAACAAGTATTTTCAAAAATCAAAAATCTATTTTCAAGAACATGATGTAATATAACGAAGTGATGAAAATTTTGGGCGATAGACGATCCTATTCGTAGGAGAGGGGTCAATGAAATTATAATAACCTTTAAAATTAAAAAAATCAGATTGGACAGACAGATAACTAAATTGTAAACCGGTCTAAAAGTATTGTCATTATTAATTCACAAACAATGAACTCTTAATTTCAGAAAAACCACATTCGGTGAACGGTGATGGTTTCAAATGGTACCATGTAGTTTTGTAACCACGCACATATAAACGAACAGTTTTAGTTGATCTGCTGTTAAATTAACTGTTAATTTAGGATGATTAGAAAGTCATTCAAATTATTTAATTGCACAGAAGATATAATAGATTTTCATTTAATTCTTTATAGGATTTTTGTCAAAATTTTTTATCAAAGATTTACAAAAAATTCAAATTATAACAAAAATTTAATTACCTACTTGCTACAAAACTATTAATAATAACCAAAATAAGTTCAGTATGTAATAATATATTAAAATTAAATGATATTTTATCACTTTACTTGTCATATAACAAAAGATAATTATTATTATTATATTATATTAACTTTTTGCTAGAGGTTCTAACAATATTACTAATAGTATTTTGTACTTGTGCATTGTAGTACTTTTCTATACTTTATTTTTTCTCCATTTTTACTTTTCCTATTTTTCCTAATACCAACATTAACATATCGTTGTCTAGCAGTCATTTGTCACGTATATAAGTTTCCTTGTTTTTCAAGGTTGATCGGTCACTAGCATGGCACACTAGGATGTTACTTAGCCTCCAACTAAACGTAATACATCACGATTTTCGTGTCAACATTGCGGAGAATTCATAACAATATACATACACATCAAGTTTAAAACATTTTTAGTGCTTTCCCTTTCGGCTTACGATGAGCGTCTAATGACGTCACCGCACTTGAGATTTGAAGAGGGCCAAGAGCTAATATCCGGGGAAGACATAGTTGGTTGGCTTAGTCATGTAGCAATAAGGAAAAGAATTAAGCAGAGGATATGATGTATTAATTTGCTATTGTTGCTCATGTAATTGTTTGTTCAAGAGATTTTATCGCTTTGCTAATTTATCTGTAGTACCTTAGGTCAAAAGATAAAACATACACTTTTTAAAGGAAAATATAAATACTTTGTTGTTATATGTTGCAAATTATAAAGGTTAATTTAGTAATTATTTTTTCCTCGTATCAGACAGTTTATGTTTTCCATTTAACGTATTTTCATTTATAGTAGTTTTCAGAGAAGTTAAGTACTTTTGCCAATCTGGAGTGTTCTTTTTAAAATACTTCTCTAAATTTCATGTGGACCACATGACTTCCTTGTACGCTAAATTATACACATTTTTTGCTGCACTTCATTTAAAATTATTTCACTTGAAAGTGAGATAATTTTACGGCTAATCATTCAACTTGCATTCGTTCCATATCTTCGAACTTATCTTCAAAATGGATCATCTTTTGAAAATTTATCATTTATAATTGCATTACACAAAATTATTTTAATCACTCAAAAACTTGCAAAGAAAGAGATATGATTTTTATTTATTGCATACATATTTCTCACGAAATATATTCTGACAGTTGCCATGTCAATTTATTATTAAATGTTTCCTATAAAATTTCAAAGTAAACTAAGTTTCTACCAAACACAAACAGCCCTTTGAAAAGATCGATTTGAACAAAAAATGGAGGTCCATGACTAGATATTATAACAATTTTATAAACAAAATTTCAACATTTTACACCTAATCGTTTTTGAGTTATGTGATAAATAAAAAAAAACACTACCAGTAATGTGCTCTTTTGGCACTGTCCATTGCAATGAAAAAGGGAGGTACACAACTAGACGTTATAGCAGGCCCATATACAAAATTTTAAAATTTTACGGGTAATCATTTTTAAGTAACACAAACATCTAGAAGAGAAATTAATAACATTGTACACATTTGAAATGATTTCTTATACATCAGCAGATCCCGATATCTTTTTGGTGTTCAAACCAAGAAGAACCTGCAAAGGTACAAGTTAATATCGAATGAAAAATAATGGTTATTAATAAAGCTGTGGTGTGGAATCTGGTTGGGTAATTACAGGAATGTTCTTAGCATGGGAATCATTCCAGTGGACGTTTTGATAAATCCCGGCCTGTCACTCGGCCAGCGGACCAGATAACGCCCCACAAAGAGCCCATTTAACATCTACCACTACCCAGTGCCGTAGGCAACAGCTATTTCACAGGGGCATCCCATAAAAAAGTCCAAAAACGTCAAATTAACTAGCAAAAGTCTTATTACGCTTATTAATAATTTTACTCTTAAATCGACAATTGCTGTCAAAATTTCGATTAGCAGTTTTACTTCCTTGTTCCTTGTACGCAGGAAGTATTGTAATCGCGAAAAAAATTTCAGATTTCAACAGAAATATTCATTTTGATTATTCCTGAATCCATTTTGACTAGTTCTGGCGTGACGTCTGTACGTACGAATGTATTTCACATAACTCAAAAATTATTAGTCGTAAAATTTTAAAGTTTGGTATATGGGACTGCTATAATATCAAATTGTGCACCTCCCTTTTTATCACAATCGGCAGTGACAAAAATAGATTTTTTGTGTGTTGCTTAAAATTTGAAACCTGTTGTAAATGCGACTGAAGGTAATTAAAAACATATAAAATAATATACAGGTGTTCTACAACTTAGGACAAAAAATTAAAGGGTATGTACTGGACGACGTACTGATCATGAAACAAAAAGCAAAAAAACAAAATTCCCAAAGTTACGGGTAGTTTACTTGGAGTACACATTTATTAGTATTAGTAGAAGATTTGAAAAATATTAAAAATAACTACCGACCAGTGGCAAAAAAATTGTTTGCGAATTTTCAAAGAGTACTTTTTGTTTTATAATCAGTACGTCGTACAGTATACACCATTTAATTTTTTGCCCTAAGTTGTGGAACATTCTGTATACTTTAAATACCAATCGTACAAGACATAAAATCGGTGGTACATTACATAGATTTGTAAATTATTATTTTTTTTAACATCGACCAGTCAAGAAAATCTTCCTATCTTTACTTATTATTGCTTATAATTATTCAATTACATACCTACACAAATTCTATTGAACGAGGTTCATCATTTATAAGTTTTAAACGATATGAAATTGTATAATTGCTTCCCCTGTTGTGTTGTGAAGATGTGAGTTGAGACGTCTGTGTGCATCCCCAATAGAAATAATTAGTATGCACGACAAGGTCATTCTCCCATTCTTCCAGATACTACAACAGACGGAAATAAGGCATGCATTATACATCCACCGACCGCACAATGCGCCAGACAGAGACAGCCGCACCCGGTCTAATCACCAGACATAGCGGAAGAGCGTTAGATAAGGATGCAGCTAACACCCTCTGCTCCTTCACGGGATTATAACCGCATTTCAAAACTCAGTTCAACGCATTACAAATCGCCCTCTAACAGAGATCAATTACAATCTTAAAATCCATTAAATGGTTTTCGTCTTTTTGGAAAATATATGTTGCTATATAGAACAAGTCCTTGATGTTTCGTCTTATTTATTTATTTAATTTATAGTGCCCAACTGAACGAAGTCCAGTAACAGGTCAGAGCACCTACAGCTTCCAGTAAACATAGAGTATATCATTGCTATAATTACAGTATAAATTGATTGACAGAAATATTTTAAAGCGTTTATTTTATGAGTAAACATAGGGATAATTAATATAGACTAAAATATTCATAATTGATTAGCCCCTAACCCTTTTTTACTTAGTCCCAAAGTTATACCCCTTGTTAACTTCTTCATAAGTCAAACTAACTCAAATCCCAATTCATAATAAGATAATTTTACTAGTTTGAGGGAATTAGCAATATTTGTACATGATTATCAGCATTTCTAAATAATACACAGGAAAATTTGTGCTGATATTTGACAACCTACAAGTCAAATAGAAAATTAAAGATAAAAAACAAACATTATTAAACAAATATTACTAAAAAACGTAATAATTTAAAAATGGTCTGTTTTAGAGTTGTAGTCATTTAACATCCAATAATACATCAACGTTTCGATTGTAAATCAGTCTTCATCAGGGTGATAAATAATTTACAGTCGAAACATTGGTACATTAGTGGTTGTTATTAAATGACTGCAACTCCAAATGATCTTCTTTTATTAACATCCAGTCGATAAAACCAATCCTACATCGTAATAATTTAATATTATTAAAAAAAATTACTAAATTTTGGAACTACTGGTGACATCCTATGATCGGCTTCGAAAAAGTTTTTCAGAGAGATCTAGACTGAAACTTTGTTTCACACGCTGCAATACTGTTTACTCATAAAATAAACGCTTCAATACATTGCTGTCATTGTGTAACTATGGTAATGAAACTACTCTATGTTTACTGATAAAATAAACTCCCAGTATATTTTGTAAAAAATCCTCAAGAATCAGATCCTCAGACAATACATTTTTACCCTATGTAACGACATATGTCTTAAATGATAAAAGCGAATAAGTTGTGATAAGATTTATATATAACTATTTACACTATTAATAAGTTGGTGTGATTAGAGATTAGGAGCACTTGTGCCAGTCTGGTTTCTAGTTCAATATCAAGCAGCCAGTGGACCATATCCTCTGCTGTTCGCTGAGGAACAGAATCAGGCCAGACTATCTTCCTCGACGAGTTTTTATGCGATAATCGCAGTTGCACAAACAATGCCTGCATGCATTGCCGCTAACCGCTTGTGTAATTCAAAAAATAATCCGCCTGTTTGACCCAAATAAATAGCCAATCAGCGATGATGTTATGTGCAATGCGGGCGAAATGGAAAGTAGTCGGTTCAAGCTCAGACATTTCATCTATACACTACCAGCTGTATGACACAGGTTGCAAATACTTGGGGTACCGTTCATTACTTGCAGGGGTGGCACCAAACTTAAACTAATCTAAACTAACCTAACCTAACCTGACTTAATCTAACTTAACCTAATCTAACCTGACCAAATTTAAAGTTATCTAAACTAACCTAACCTGACCTAACCCTATTTTATTCCATCATTGTATAAATAGATACAACAAATTTATTAATATATGAACGTTTGAATTATGCAGACACTGGTGCGCTTAAGTAACCTACTTTGGTGCGCTTTTGTAACAAAAAATACCATTTGGTACGCTTTTGTCATGACATCAAAACTAAAAAAAGGGAAAGATTTAAGTCGGTAGAACATGAAATGCGAGTACAAAATACACTTAAATTATATAAATTACATCTAGCTCATGTATCTCACTATTTTATTGTGTACATTTGTTCTCATTAAAAGAATATATTTTTAATTAGAAAACAAACATGTTTTCCTAAGATTACTAAAATGTCTAAAATATTACGAAATGTTTGAGAAACTTTTTTGACTGAACAATTTATGTTGGAAGATATTTTGGAGAAAGATATGTATGCTGAGGAATATTTGTAGGAAACAGATGAATTGTAAGGAGCTATTTGCCAAATTTCAGGACAAGTTTTACTTGTATTTTAGTCTCTGTAAATGAGAGTACTGCTTGTAGTAGGCTCCGAATTAGTTGATTTTGTAGAAAGAATTTCCAATAGAATGATAGAAGATTAGCAATCACATCTTTTCTGAGAGACTGATTTAGATAAGAAAGTAGTGAATATTTTAAAAGTATGAAATGTACATTGAGCGTTTCACCCCGTCTGGCATATTGTAATAGCTTCCAAAATACTTGATTTTGCAGAATCAAATGGAATTCCCAATGAAATGATGACGATTATCAGACACCTCTTTTCTGAGAGTATGATTTTGATAAGAAAGGATTGAATGTTTTGGAAGTATGAAATGTGCATTGAGCGTTTCACCCCATCTGGCATATTGTAATAGGATCCAAATTACTTGATTTTGTAGAAACTATTGGAATTTCCAATGGAATGATGTAATCACCAAACACCTCTTATTTGAGCGTATGATTTAGATAAGAAAGGATTGAATGTTTTGGATATGCATTGAGCGTTTCACCCCGTCTGGCATATTGTAGTAGGTTCCGAACTGCTTGATTTTGTAGAATCTAGTGCAATTCCCAATGAACTGGGAGATTAGCAAACAGCTCTTTTCTGAGCGTATGATTTAGATAAGAAAGGATTGAATGTTTGGGATGTGCATTGAGCGTTGCACCCCGTCTGGCGGAAGTGACATGAGCGCAGCCGGGCGGATCCGCCCCCGTCCCCCAGCGTCCCACATGCTAATGGGCAGGTACACCGGCTCATCCTTTGTTGCACCAAGGACACCGCACACTCACCTGCGAACTCCAGGGGTAATGTCTCTGTCTGCACTGGGACTATGTATGACGTAAACGGAGCACCTACAAACCCGGCGTAAGTGGGTACCGTAACACTTTCACTGCTGCAGACATTTCGGTAATGCAGTGTGTGAAGGTCACTCTGCTGGTCTCGCGGTAACGTAACGACCACGAGCGGTTATGTTTGGCCTCAATACATACCAAACACACACAACACTACAACACGAGTCTACCAATCAACGAGTAATACTAATATTCTAAAGTCTATTAAAAAAATACTTAGATACTATCGAGTTCTTGACCCTTTACAAAAAGGAAGATAAATAATCATAAAGGACATTGTAGTAGTTTCTAGAATCGTCAACCCAAATAAGAAAACTGAACTGTCATTCGGCTTGCGATAACAACCAAACGCTTCCGATCCTAGATTTTATACTTCAACAACACATTACCTAAATGATCATAAGACACATGGCCACTTAATTAAGTCTTTCTTTCTAATATTAGTTGTGGTTCTAAGAACCTTAGTCTAGTCATAAGTTTACATTTTGAATTCCACATAAAATAATCCCAGTGATAAACTTTCAACGCCAATTGTATAAGCATTACCCATATTTGCTATAAAGATGGTACACCTAATAATGGATCAAGTACCGTGTGTTCCAAAAAAGTGTCATAGGCTTTTAACATGGGAAAATTGTTTTTGATACGTAAAAACTGACCGGCTAACAACTAAGTCACTATATTGTACAGGACGATACTACATGAATTTCTACATCTTATTTAATACAGATAACTTCATTTTAATAACATAATTCACCCCTTTTGCACTCATACAGCCTCATATTTCACTGTTGGGAATAATTTTTTGTTTCTATTTGTTCATTCTTACTTTTCCAAACAATAGTTCGTCCATCTGAACCAAAAAGGTTCATTTTTGTTTATCTGAAACAATACTGAGTTTCAGAATGTTTTAGGTTGGTTTATATATTTCAAAAACAAGCATAGATATGTGTAGGGAGACTAGATGATTATGAGTGCATGTAGTACTGACCTGTACAATATTGTGACTTAGTTGTTAGCCGGACTGTCTTTTAAAACACGGTGTATTAAGTTTACAATTCTTAAAGATTTTGCTATTTCTTCTGTTTCCTTTTGTGTTTGTGTCGTATGTTAGAATTCTAACCAGACAATTAATTGAATAGATTTCCGTTGGTCCTTCTAGGCCATTGACTGGTGTTGTCTCGCGAATCCTTTCCATGAAAGGATATGTCTCTGTATTGTCCAGGCCGGATGCTATTGGCGCTTGTATTTACGATTGGCGCGCTGTGTACAGCTAATTAGAAACAAGTTGATGACTTGATACAAGGTCGATAGGCAGGAAGCCCTCTATACACTTGTAAATCTCATTTTTATACGCCGGAAACCAACGTTTCTCACACAACGATCTCTTCATATTTTAATTTGAGTGCTTCCGCTATGTGGACTAGTTTTACACAACTCATTTTCATATGGAACAACGAAATTCGTTTACAATTTGTCTGCATACATTAAAATAATACTTGAAATAGGAGCTTCCCTAACATGGAACAACCATTAGAAACGGAATTGGAATGGAATTCAATAGGGGCATCAGGTCTCTCTTCAGTGAATCATTAGAAACGATAAATGTTTAGTTGTATGAAGAGATATTTGAAATTGACTTACGCTGCATTTATAATCTTTTGGGAAATGTCCAAGTGATTTGTTTGGAAAGGTTATTCCTATTATGGAGGAAGAAACGAAATAGAGGTAATACTTAAATGTTCACTTGTGTGAAGAGATATCTTTTTGAAATTGACTTATGCTGGTTTTATAAACTTTTATGGATCCTTATATAAGAAAAAAAAAGAGCTATCAGATCATCCAAATATCGCTGTCTAAGTGATTTGAAAAGTACCACCTTCATTTATATGAACCAAAAAATATTCCTACTGTGGAGGAAGGATAAAAATTGCGGTAAAGTTGTGATCGGTGGCGATTGTTTTGATTGTGAGTGAAACCACAGCGGCACAATTCCCGCAATGATTTCTCTAGTGACAAGTGGCGTTACGCGTCAGATGCCACGTGCGACGTGCGAGAGTGAGTGAAACGACGCGTGACTCCCGATGCGCCGTCCTTGTCTAGCACACAGGAAGTTTCACTCGGAATTAGAAATTACTGCTGAGAAACTAACTGCAACTGCCTTTTCAGAAAATGGGAAAATTGTTTTACTCTACTTTTGCCACTATAAATTAACGATACCTCGATACCTGTCATTACTATCACTGATTTACCGCCACGTATGGATGCCAAGGTAATTATATTTCTAGATAATACTCTCACAATTTCATTCTCATTTCGAACACAACTTACACGTAGGATTTAAAATACGTCATCTTAAGTGGTATTCTTTTTACCAGCCGGATCAGATCAGATCAATTGGTTCAAATCAGATAGATTAGTTGAATCAGTTATTCAATACACATTGAATGCCATTTTAGATCACTTTAACTCGTGTTTTTCGTTTGGGCATACGTAATATTTAAATTTGAGGTTATAATTTTAATTCTATTATTATAATTACATTGTATAAGTCTCTGATAGAAATTCTAACTTACAAGTTGTGTGGAGTTTTTAAAGTCTTTACCTCGACGAGTATTACTTAAGATTAGTTAGTTTAGTAGTGGGAATAAAGTGATGTAGTCAAAAGGAATGAAAAATAAGTGATCCGGATACAAAAGTGTAAGTTGGATCAGTTCAAAAACGATTAGCTGTAGAATATTTAAATTGAAAGTATATGGGACTGTTATATTATGAAATTTAATAGGTGTATAAGGAAGTCATGTGGTGCCCACATCAGATTTTTTATTATTTAAAGATGTTTACGAGCTTTTAATACTTTTCTATGACCTCTCGTAGTTAAATATTGTGAATTATTAGTATTACAGCGTGTATTGAAAAACCAGTTTTGATTGTATAGAAATAGTGCGTAATAATTGGTGTTAGAGTTTGTTTAGTTAGATGTAGTGAAAAAACGAATCCGCTATCAATTGGAAATGATATTTTTCCCAATATATTTATATGTAATGTGTTTCAAGGCCCCGTCCCGGTTTCGTTGTGTCGGTATTGCTCAAGCCACGAAAATTTCCACCGGCGCTCTGTCTAGTTTCATCACGCACCACACTTCCTTTATTCTCCTCCGTGCCTGTCAAACTTGGCACCGCTGCCGTCTTCATTCCCTCCTCCTATATATAACCGCAAACAAATCATCGCTCTTCATTCATATTCCACACTATCACCCATTACTAATCTTCCAAATCCAAACAGTACGAGGAACTTACCAAATCTCTGACCTCAATAAATAATACATTTCATTCAATACGGCCATTGGAAATTATACTCTAGTGCCCGTATTCATAAAACGGTTGACAAATTATAAAACAGTAGACAAACTAAAAATTTTAATTTTCTTCAAAGACGAATTGAGTTATTGGACAAAATATTTACGAGGTGCCATAACTACAATGAACGTTTTGTAAATACGAGAATATGTGTTTTCAAACTGTAATAATTAATAATGGTCATCCCTCAAATACGACGTATTGTAAACAGCACATCTCTTGTGATCTTCTATCTATGATATACTCGTAATAGTCATTTCTAAATGGCTACAAGAAGTATCAAAATGGAAGGTAAAAACAGAAAATAAGACTTGGAAGTAAAGAAACGAAGACTAATCCACTCAAAATAAAAAAAGATCTTTAGAATTTTAGTAATGCATTTGCTTGTCTTATTTAAAATGAAACATAGAGAACGAAAAAGACAGAAATTACAAAATAAAGAACTAATAAACCAAATAACAAACAAATCGGTATCGTAACGAATAATTATGTATTTGAGTAATTGTTATATTTGGGAAATGTTTAATTGCCCTAAATTTTGAAGATTTCAGCCAGTACAAATTTCTGATTTTAAAGGTCACTAATAAAAGAATCTAGATGTTTAAGATCGATATAATAGACCATTCTACTATTCTTCCATTTCTAAAGTTACACTTGTTGAAGTCCTGTCAGAAAATTTGATAACCTAAAAAGCAAATCACAAATTCATTCCCTTTGTTTTATTTTAAATGAGACAAACAAATACATTGTTGTCAATCAAATATCAAATTGTAATTATGGATATGATAAATCCCATATGTTTCACGTTAGAAAATACTTACTGTATACTAAGGAACAACCAATTTATATAATATTTGCTTTATTACAACATACGGGTTTGTAAGAGTGACTAACAACATGTATATATTTATCTATACCTAAACCACTGTTGTAGATTCATTATAAAGTTTGCAGAATGATCAACAAAACAAGTAAATTATGTATAGTTTGTCATAAGACGTGGTTTCAGTAACAGTCATAAAATTATTGCACAATTGTCAACGATCTAGAAGTATTATAGTTGAGAAGAAGTGTAGAGAAGGTTGGATAATAAATAATCGGTGATGCGTTAGTTTCCTGTGGACCAGGAAACAATGGTGTGCACTTGGTGAACGCGTCTGTCACGGTGTCCTACATACCTCGTTTCGACATTCCGGCGAGCGAGAGAGTGTGTTCTCTCTCCACTCTCTCTCTCAAATGATGTCATATCGTACCACAGATATTTGGTAGGCTTGTGATTATGTAAGTGAAACTTGTAGGCATTCAGTGAATTATAAGTTCAAGTCTTACCGCATATCCAACCAGAAAATAAAACTCCAACTTAGTCTGCTACGGTATTACCTACTCATTATTGATATCATATACTTATTTGAAGTCACATATATTCCTGTTTACTTATTATTTTATCTATTCTCACCCTATAATAAACACATTAATATGCAAGTTGTTATATTTGAAGTGTGTCGTTAATGAAATCGTGTGTGAAACAAACTAAATCGTATCTAAACGATTTTTGTTAACAAATGAAAACATGTTTTGACATAATTAGTGCTACCAATGGTACAGTATCATAACAAATATACTACAAATTAATAAAATATTTTTCAGAAAATTATTTTAATGTCTTTATCTCTCAACACAAGATTAATAAGAGAAACTATTGAGATTTTTAAAACTAAGAATATTAATCTCAATCACAACGATGGTTTGGAAATTAATAAAGCAAGGCTTTCTATTAAATATGTTATAATTCGTTTCTTAGTTACTTGTTTACTTGTTTTGTTCTAATTCTCATTACCCTGAAGAAGCAGCAGTTTATGCTGTCGAAACGTTGGTTTTAATAAATAAATAATAATATGAATAATTACAGAACTAAAACTAAAAGAGTATATTATTATACAAGTTTTATAAGACGGTATATTGTTCCATGAGTTGTTTCGGACACGGAGTGCTCCAAAAATACGAATGGAACAATACGCTTTAGTACTCTGTTTAAATAGCTTCAAGTCCCTTAAAGTACTTATTTTGTGACATTTTTGAGTTGCATTTTAGTAGAATAGATTACTTACATCGAAATAAAATGTTCAATGAACTTTTGCTACAGTACAGGTCTCAAAATTTCGATTGGCATTTTTCTGTTGATACAACTTGTCATTTTTTTTATTATATCAATCAGCAAATTTAAATTATAACTTCATACAAACATTTAAATTTCAATTTTTGTTAAAATATACATATCAGTTACTTATGGTTCAAAAGAGGAAGTGTGTCCTAACATTGGAGTTATAATAGTAAACATATTTTGAATGAGACAACTGATCACTTGAGGAAGTCACATCTATGTGTCATTTAAGGAGTCAATTATGTTTGCATCTAAACGATCTATAAACAACACTTGTCCTTAGCGCCAAAATAAACGACCCATAATTAAAACAAATCATTTCTTAATGTTAATTTATCGCACGAATGCGCAGTGATATTTGGCAACGATTCTTTATTAAATCTTTCTCAAAATAGCGCTCGAAATTCATTTATTATTTACAAAACAAATGAGTTCAAAATCCTATAGTGGTAAACAAACATCGAGTGTGCTGAATTCGCTAATTCCTTAAAACAATGCAGGTATGACCAATCCAATTTCAACATTGAATCAATTTTCTTCAACGTATATTGCACTTAAGAAAATATTTGTTGAATCTAGCGCCAGCTTATTAATTATAGAGAATGTAGGTCTGCTTAAATTAACTTTATGTGTCAAACATAATTTTTTTACTCGTTGAGAATTAATTAAAATAATTTAGGTTGCAACAAGATGCATTATTTTGTAACTACGTTGACAAATGGATGTCATTGCATAAATTGTACTAAGAATTGTCAAGAGATCTACATTGTTCTAAGAAAGACAAGCAAATTGCTCATTCCGATTTGGTCACACATTACAACGAGAGGGTGTTTGAAGTTAGTCATAAATTTAAGGGTAAATAGGTTGACATGTGCAGATTATCAAAGAGAAAGATTTTTTTTAATTCGAAGAAAATTCGACAAAAATAAATTATTATGTTTTTCCTTACAGAAGAAATGCGGTCATTGGTCTAGTCTATCTATAAAGTCATGGTACTTACCCTTAAATTTATGACATTAACTTCTAAACCACCGTGTATAAAATATACAAATACAAAATATTACAATAACTTGTAAAAATCTGTAAAAGGCAATCTATATACAGTTGAGACAAAATTTACAGATTATGGTCAGATTTGTAGTTTTTTACTCAATGTTCTTAAAAGACTCAAGAGTTCCTTTTTTCTTTCATATAACCTGCATCTTCTTTCGTCTCTTCTTATCTAGTTGATTAAGTCTCTGTGTAGTGTTCTGACGATTCTTCGTCCTCTTCACAAAGTCGACAGTTGTTATTTTCAACTTAACCAATTTTAAAGATGTGGACTCCAAAAACTATTTTATTAGTAAAATAGCACTGTTATAGAATGTCTACATTCAATTTAACAATTCGTATTTATTGGAGTTGTTTTAATAATCAATATGAATGATAATTCGTTCTGTTACTCAAGGAGTGACTTCCTTAGTGTTAGTGAAAGAACTTAAGTAATAATAGCGCAATGTGTGTGTTGTCCAATTTGCTGTTCCTGGTCCTAAGTGTCCCAGATCCTTCAGATCTGTCAACCCGGGTCCAAAACCAACATATCCTCCCCGAGTGAAGAATAAATAATGATAATTGACTGCGCGGTGCAGATGGTGTCCCAATTACACGCGAACGCGAAGACAGTGGCGATTTGCACAACCGAGATTGTGCAACGAATTTCGTGAGCAGTTTTGCAATGCCATGAGCATTCAATACTCGCTTTCGCGGGACCAAAACGGAAAACTTGCTTCCAAAATTATTCCATAAGTATCTATTGGCTCATCTAAAAAAATATATGGAAACAAAAAATAAATATAAGGACATTGATAACTGAGGCACAGCTTACGAATCTGAATAGTTGTATAAATAACTAATTATTTATATACATACTTTATAAACATGTGCATAACCTAAAAAGGTGGTTCTATTTGTACACAGTCAAAAGTAATTTAGTGGTCCATTTAATTTCTACTCTGAGGACAGATGGACCACCTTATGCTGAGGAGAGATGAGCCAGAGGATTTTTATTATTAAAAAGTTCAATCCAATCGGTAAACAGGAAAAAAATCATTCGCACATAGAAAGGTAGACGATCTAAATGGTTAATCAGATGAAAACGAAAACATAAGTAAGACTAGTTTATGTGTATATAACTATTCGCGGTAATGAAATTTGTGACATTTGAACTCAATTTCTAGAAGGTTACTAATAGATATTGTAACTCTTAATGAGTTCTATCACTGACCAAATGTAATTTTGGTATTCTGTAGAATCTCTAATTTAAACAAGGTAACAAATTATGTTGGACAAAGTTCTGGTTTTAAATTTTTGAGCAGTTAAAAAACCGGTACCAAATTATCAGTAGCAAAGTAGGACAGTCATATTGTTATCCTTGAGTGATACTGCTCCTATGAAAATGTTTACATATCGTATGTTATAATTATTATCTTTTATTGTCGCACCTCGTTAAGTTTTTGTTAAACTGTACATTTGTAGTTTATTTTCTCTTAGTAAACTGCATCTGTCTGGTGTAAATTTTCACAAAGTAATATATGTTTAAATATATACTTACTTGTTGATATTTTCATTATAACAGTACTGGCAATTTGGTGAAATTGACAATGTTTATTTCTACTGAGTGGGTAGAAACAGCTGCCAAATGAAATGCGACTTGTTCATTTGTTTCCATTTCCGATGCGTGCTTGTTCTTTTTGTGCATTTCCGCGTTTTGATGACAGCTGCCCCGCCGACTTGATTTCGCGTAAAACCGCAAGTGGTTGGAGGTGATTACCCACCTAACCATTGTTTTTCGTGCGGTTTTTCCTTTTAACCTCCGAATTTGATAATTTTCGACATATGGCCGGGCTGTCGTTAAAAGCTATTCAGTTGAATTTAATTACCAAATGCAATTATTTCAAGATTACTATTATCAGAGTAAATACAAACACCGCGAAAATACACTTTTTTGGTGCACACGCCATACCAGTTATAATGGCAAGAAGGTGTTTTCTACCTGATCCATATGTTCCATATCACACCACATTAGTTAATTCACTTAATTTAAGCGTTCTTTAGTTTAGGATCAATTTAAGGTTGTTTAAAAATTTCTCAAATAAATACGACCATTGTAATAGTAAAAACTATACATTAGTTTTGGAATAGGGATATGTGATGTCAGCATTCCAATTTATCTGTTTTTTTTTTACGATTCTACTACGCTGACTTTACAATATCTTTTCACCAAATTTTTAATATTTATTTTCTCGTAAACTACGAGTAATGAATCCATATAAAAAATACTGATATTTTATTATTTTGTCTAGTATCATGTAAAGTAAAAACCAAAAATTCGTTTATTTCTCTTTAAACAAGTGAATTGAAACTGATACCAAAAACAAAGGTACTTCTAGACGACATTTCCATTCGTTTTGCAAATGCTCGCAATCCGTGCTTATTAAATATTAGATTATAAGGTAACGCCCTGTGTAATGAAACCCTATCACGAGATCTACAGACGGTGTAGCTGATATGAGCCGTCTGGGACTCGTAGTTAGCATAATCCTCGGGCCACGAGGTCGTAAAACACAAACAGCCAAAAAACCGCGCCAGACGATCGTGTAGAGTGCATTCACTTTCACTAGCGCTAGGCTCACCCTCTCCGGGGTCAGCCCAAACAAAGGGTCACCACCGCAGCGCGAAACAAAGACGCGAAGTAGCCAGCGAAACAATAGAGAATCGGTGCCCACTTCGCCACTCTTGTAATCATAGCGTGCTATTATTTTAATGTGAAATATTATATTTTAATAATTAAACATAACCAGCCAGATTCACAAAATAGGATTAGTTCTTAAACGGGTTTAAATATGCCAAATTCAAACTAAATTCGACATAGTTAAACCGGATATCAGTAGAGAATCATTGTACACTTCACCACTCTTGTAACAATACCATGCTATTGAGTTTAATGTGAAACATATTTTAAAAATTAAATATAGCATTATTAACATTTTTTGACTAAAATGTATAGGACTGACGAAAAAAAATATTGTTAATATTATTGAATATAATACAAACTTTTTAACTTTAATATTATTATAAAATAACGCTTTGATGATACATTGATATCAAATTCGTTTTATTCTAGTTATGCAACCATTAAAATATAATCGTAATTTTTTAATTTAATTATTACAATAACGAATTTTTGTGTTATATTAATTAGGTATATTGATTTTATTAATTGATATGTAAACAAATTTTTTCTCCGACCACTTATGTATATAGGCGTTTTAAATTAGCCTATATGTGGGACAATAAATAGTACAAGAAATGGTGCAATATCTTGTACCAAAAATTATTAGATTTTAACGAAGTTTTGTATGATACTAATGCAATTTCTTGTACAATATATTGGCTCTGATTCTACGCACTTTCCTTTAATAGGTATATCAATGTGACAAGCAAAATTAATCAGAAATTCATTTACATTTATAGTGGGCTATACTTACAACTTTACCAGTAGTAATACTGTTTTCTATAACCACACTACATACAATAAAAACAAATAAACGTTAGAAATTTGTGAGATTACAAAATTACAAATAGAGTGACAGATGAAAAATAGAATGTGTCCTGTATTTTCAACACATTTACGATGGTATACAATATTTCAACCAATTTGCTGTTTGATACTAGCCTATTTATATTATACCAATAATAATGTAAGATCTTGTACAATTTATAAGCTAGTCTAAAACAGCCTTAAGTAGTCATTATTGTACAACATATAGGTATAGGTGACATTGATCATTGATGCTATACTTGATTCACTTTTAAAATCGACGACATTAAGTGACAGTTTCAAAATTTCTTCTCTACGGAAATCAATAATAATAGAATCTCATCAATTCATTGAATAGAGCAAGTGAAATCGAAATGATTCTATTAATTTTTATATCATTTGTCTTACATTTTATTACTTTATATATTGTCATCCTTTATTAAAGATACAACTATTTATATATTGAATATATGCGTTGGTGATAAAATGAAGGAAATGTTTGACGTGTCGTGATGCGATTTGGGTTGCGGTTGTGCGATGTGCAGGTCATGCCCTGAGCGTCTAGTCGTATCGACCGCCCCACGTCATCAACCTGCATATGACGCCGCGACGCTGCCATGCCGGAACGGCGCCCGGCGTCAGAAAGTGAAAGCGGAAAACGCTACTCTCTGCAAACAAAGACTTTCGCCTCCTCCATTACCCATGCAAATTTGCTTTATCATTCAAAACTTCTACTATATATTTTACTTGAAACTATTAACATACCTAGGATTGTTATGAGTATTATAACCACCGCAGATGTCAATTTCGATTATTTTAAGTTTAATAAATATTATTTTATAAAATTGTCAATAACGTTTTCGTTGGTTACAGCTATTTTATTCAATTGTCCCATGTTATTTTGATAAGTCAGTACAATAATATTACCGTACAGGTACAGACTAATAGGCCAATTCTGAACAATTTTTAAGTGTTATCAACAAAAATAGATCCGTTTTTGTCAATTGTTTACAGGTTTACAATTGTAAAACTTACAGATTTGTTTAAAATATATTTATAAAGAGAAGCAAGGTTGAATATATGGTTAATATTTCAATGGAAGACCATTTGTATGAGTATTACTTAAAGTGAATGTCAGCATAATATGCTGATAATAAATATGAATGATAATCTTATATTTATTTATTATTAAAATATTGAATATGCAACAAATAAACAAATATTTATTTCATTATCAATATTTGTAAAATGAATTTCCGGGTACATTCAGGACATTTTAATCAGTATAAATAAATAAACATTTGATACAAAACTACGTAGTACTACCAACATTGGAAATTTAATGTGTAAGAAAGTGCTTTGTTAACCTGCGTATTAAGTTTCCACACTTATTAGTTTTTATTTTAGAAAACATAACTTTCATTACTAAACCTTAACTGCACATATGAAGCTTGTTTAGTGTAGTAGAATTATGGAAATCTAATCATTTTACCATCTCACAAAAATTATTAATAAATAAAATTCATATTTATTTAAAATAATAAGTAAAAATAAAGTAAAATAAATATAATAAACCCAACAATGCGACCTGGAACATCTATTGGGGCAAATCTCTTTCTTAGTTTTCCTGAAACAGTTCCAGATTTTTAATGAAACTACTCTAGGAGTCAAGTTAACGATAAGTTGTAAGATACCTCTTACCTAGTCGGTTGAGTCTATGTAGTTACACATGTGTTTCGTGTTTCCTCTTCACAAGTTGACAATGTCATTTTCAACAATTTTGTATAAATGTACAATGGTCAGAAAGAACTCCTATCTTCTAAGATTCTTTTTCCTGAGAGTTAAACTATCTGGTTTTTGTCTCTTCAGTGAGGCCTAGTATGTCTTTCCAATCTAAGCTTTACCATTTTTGTGCCATTTTCAAAGGATGTTGATAAGAAAGAACTCCTGTATTTTAAGATCCTGTTTGCTGAGAGTTAAACTTCTTGGTGTTTGTCTCTTAACTGAGGCCTTTTTTTTTCTCCAAAATAAGGACAATGACAGATTCCTCCCAGCTTTTGGAATCAACTCTCTCGTTTGTTAAAATCAAAGTTTGATTTAGAAAAGCAATAAAAATAAAGTATTATGTCTGGTGTGGATAATACATCACAATATTTTTATAAATTAAAGAGTATTTATAAATTTGTTTTGATATTAGTGAGCGTGTCCCGCGTTGTGTCCGTCTAGATAATTTGTCCAGTTTGATTAGATTCACCCCTCACGGTTCAGTAGTTTTCAGTGTCAAGTAAGTTCAGCAGCTGTTATCAGTTTTTTGCGAATCTAGCAGCATCTCGAGTGTTATTTTCCTCTATCGCCCGTCGATTTCTCAACGCGTCACAATGTTATGTTAATGCGAATAAATATTCGCGATAACCTTTTCTAATTCGCGTTATTTGTGTTTGAATCAGAATTCGCAAATAGGCACAGACCTTCAGCAGGCCGTTGACTCTGGATTATGTAAGTGTGAACTTGAGATTTTTCTAATTTTTTCTAATGGTGACACTTGATTTTATAGTGTGGACATTTTGGAGCTGCGTAGGAATATATTTGTGTGCTATTTTTTTGCTGTTTATTTTTAATCTCTTACGTGAGGATCTGGCGACTTAAATATGACTAACGAATTTTCTCATTTTCTTTGTTTTATCGCAAAAATATATAGCATTTTAAATAATTATTATTCCAAGCAAATCATTCATTCATTTGCAAAAAGAAAATATTTTTAGTGATTATTCCACACGCGTAATTTTCACACAATGAGAATGCTTCATTTGATGGCCATATAGATAGTTTTTCAGTGAAGAAATTTGACAAAACCACAGTATCATAGTCATGGTTATATTTTGTTGATACCAAAAATTTTATATATGAACTTGTCATTCGTGAAATAATTAAGCAAATATAATTCAAGCTATAAATTTAATTTTAAAAATAAAAAGCAATTATTTTTTAACGGATAGTGGTGGTTCACTTGATTACATCGCTTCGACTGAAATTGTATCAGTTTCTAAGTAAAAACTGCTAAATTTAAGTGCTTTAAAATGTACTGTAAGTTATATATTACAGAGTGTTAGGTATCTTATTGGCCCAAAAAATGTATTACTAATCGCTTGAATAGTTGTAGGCATCAATTTAGAATATCTTTAAAACCCGATAAAAACCGGAATAATAATTCGTTGAATATTTGTGTGATTGTTTGTGTGAAACTAGTTCTACAAATTGTTGAATTCTTGTTACGTCTTTCGAATTCTCCTCTCAGTAGCATTAGAAACGTTTGCCTACTGACACACATAGCTGCCATCTCTCTCTACGTAACGAGTGACGTGTAAATGCATCCTTGTCACTCTCACTGCTCAGGTGCACTCAATGCGACTACTTTTTATTTCGTTCTAATAACTCTCTGAGTTCCAGGCTTCGTTTCGAGTAAATAATAGATAAATAAATATTACACATGTTTCACATATGTTCGCGTGACTTTCATTTGTTTTTTTGTGGTGATAATGTATCTAAGATTAGTCTATAAATAAAAATTAAACAAACATTTAAATTATATTTCGCGGCATTCAGAGATTCAAATATCAAGTTTGCCAAACTTAACAATACACCAGGAAAATAATTTCGAATTTACTAGTTCTAATTCTAGTTCTAGTGCGACTACTACTAAACTAATACAAGAATTACTAAATAGTTTGTCAACATACACAATATATACACAAACACAATTGTTATGCTATAATTATTATCGTCAACTCTTTCTTTAACAATTAAAATTATCAAAGTTTTTTAATGTAAAATCCTTCACCTATTTTATAAGATAATTGTTTATAGCTGTGAAACAATTGAATAACAATGATGATTTATGTGTGTTATCTCATAAATCTGTAAACATATTACAAAATATATTGACTTAAACTTACCGTTCAAACAGTATATAAAGATTATGGTCCGTATTCAGATTTTGTCTTCTTTAACTAAAGACAGTCTCTATGTTTCTTCTTTAAGCTTTCTTCAACAAATTATGCTAGTTTTCTAAACTACATTTAGTAACGTATTTCTTATTGGGTTATTATTAGAATCGTAAAAGAAGATATAGACAGACTAGTATAAAGAGACAGAGATTTGAATTAATTTTATAATGTTTATTTTTAAATTCACTTGTAGGGGAGACTGGGGGCTATTCGGACAAAATTCACTTTTTTGTTAATATATCGAAAACTGTAATTGATTTCTGATATTTTTCGCATTTATATGATGCATATGATATCTTAAGATGACACTATAAATATTAGAAGGATTTATACAACCTTGTTTATATATTTTTTTTCTATTAAAAAAAATGCGAATATTGTCCCAATAGTTCCACACCTAGGGTCTAATGAGACAAGGCCGGGTATAGCCGGGGGACAAATGAGACTTTGTTAATTAAGAGCTTAAATTTTTAGTTTAGCATATATATTTATATAAAAACATTACAAAAACAAAAAGTCATTGTGACATCACTTTGGTAAATATTTAAGAAAAAAATTCTACTTATTCGACGGCATAGTCCTCAAGATCAGGTGCGAATTTGATAGTATTTGCAGAACGTGCTGTAGTGTGTTCATTATTAATAACGGGTAACAAAAGTTTTACATCGGTTATATCAATCCATGCCTCATCCTTTTTTTCTGGCCAAAAAAACAACCAAGTATCGCTCATCCGTTTCAAAAAATTCACTTGAATTTCTTTTCCTTGGTAATTTACATCCGTAACTTGACCAGCATAAAAAATGACTCGTTTTTTCTTCATAAATTGTACAAGGACATATTCATTCTTTTTAGCATATATTGTGTTATTCTCTATAGAACAGTCACTGGACGAATCATGTAAAGATACAGACGTAGACTCGTCAGAATCACTTGAAGTTGAATTTATAGGTACCATTTTTGTTGTTGTTACAGTGCTCTTAAATATATTTCTTTTCGGTATTTGCTTCTTAACTTCCCTCCTCAACTCTAACTCCTTTTCCAACTGGTCTTTTTCGGGAGTGCTAGTTAGAATTCTAGTTCTGCCTTTCTTTCTTTTCGTAATCTTCTCTTTTCGTGGTTGCGCTTTCGGGAACGGGCGAACAGTTTCAGGTGTCAGAGTTAAAAATTTTTCAGTATCAGATTCCGGAATTGTGGCGCAGGATGTAGAAGGCTGTGGAATATATTCACTCTGTACTTTATTTAATTGTGGGTCGGGTCTATCTGAGACATAGGACGTAAGAAAATCTATCTCTGAAAATTTGTGTCTATCAAATGGAAAAATTCCAGTAGCAGCAAAACCTGCTAATATGTTCTTTGGTGTGAAAGTTTCGCTAAATGATTTGTTTACTAATGATGGTATTTGATAATAGTTTACTGTCCGACCAGGATTTGATAGCATCCAATCATTTAAAGAAGCGTCATATCTTTTTTTAAAGGGCCCGTACACCGAAACATCCAACGGTTGAAGACGATGTGAACAATGTGGTGGGAATGTCAACATTGTGACACCGTTGTTTCTGGCGTAGTTTATTAAATCAATCGAAATATGACTTTCATGATTATCCAGTAACAACAAAGTTTTATTGTCATTAGATGAATTGGTGTGTTTTACAAAGTGCTGCATGGTCTTCAAAAAATTTTCACTTGTCATCCAGCCACTTTTGTGGACCAAAGCCAAACTTCCAGGTGGGGCACCAAACAGAAGATTGTCGCTCATTCTTACTCTCGGGAAAACAAAAGCTGGTGGAATTGTAGTTCCAGATGCACTGATAAAACAACATACCGTTATAAGTTGTCCTCGTTCAGCGGACGTAATCTGCCCAACTTGTTTGCAACCCTTTTTTGCAATAACATTTGGTGGTTTATGTACTGTTTTGCAACCTGTTTCATCACAGTTAAAAATTCTGTGTGGTTCAAACGAATGCTTCGTTAATACTTCATTCAAGTTTTTATAGAAATTGTCTATATTTGTTTTATTGAAGCTGGTACTTCTTGCCAAACTTGTTGCTTCGGGTGCACGAATAGAAAGAGTTGGGTTTCTTTTCAAGAAACCAAAAAGCCAGTCTATTCCCGCTTGTTCGTTATTAATCCAGTTTTCTGGAATTTCTAAATCTAGCGCAGATCCATATTGAAATGCTAGTTTTCTTGTTTCCAATGTTGTTAAGCCATGATGCATTTGTGATGCAGTCATTAAATATATTGACAGTTCCTTTTCTTGTGCAGCTGTAAACACCATGTTTGGTACCTTCCGTTCTTCAATAAGAAAATCTGCTTCCAAATCTGCATCTTTGTACTTTTGAATATGCCTAAATAATGTAGATTTTTTCATATTATGCATTTCAGCAGCAACTCTAATAGGCACTTTATTTTTCAAAACACTTACTACGGCTGCTTTAATTGTTTCACTTGTTGACCGAATCCTATCGGTCTTTCTTTTCTTATTGCGAGGCATCTAAGAAGAGAAATTTCCGGTCAAAATTTATTGTTTATTATATGGGGTTCAATGGGACATGTACCATTAGTACCCTGTTTGTAAGTTCCATTAGTCCCCATATTACGTAGAAAATAAGTTTTAAAAATAACAATGAAACTACATTAAAATAAATAAAAATACATATAACATAGTGATACGTATTCATAATCAATTCGGATAAAAAAATAATATGTACAAATATACTACAATAATCACGGATGTGAAGCGATAAAGATTAAAGAAATAACTTACTTTCGACCACATGAAACACACATCCACTACCCCTGAAGTCAAAACTCAACAGAATGTAAAGATACTTTTAGAGACCGTGGAGATCATTATATGCCATCTATTAACCAAAATGTTAACTACTTTCTTCAAGCGAGAAAATTTTAAACAGCGATGTCCATTTAGCCCCGTGTCCACATAGCCCCCAGTCTCCCCTATTGATTATATTTTTTAATTGTTATATAATATTTAAATTTCATTTTTAATCCATCCATAAATAAATTGCATGTTTTCTTTTATCTGTTATATGTATATTTCTTCAATTTGAATCTTTTGTCAAAATGTATACCATGTAATAATTTGTTTTTGCAAGTTTTATAAAAAAGTGTATAGTTATAACAACACTAGTGTAGGAATAAAACAATTAACAAATTCCAAATATAATAAGCAATATAGAACGAAGGTCTTATGGTCTAAATATTTTCGAAAATTTCTGTACGTCTTGTGATGTGTATTGATTCGTAGAATTTTTCTATGATCATATCTTAATTAATCCCCGTTCTATTTTGGTATATTGTGTACAAACTTCCTCAAATTTCGCAAAATAGTAAAAAACTCTTCATCTGCCAAGCTGTCGACCTTGGTTACATCCAAAATAAATATGAAAATGTCTTTTAAAATCGTCTTAATATATCCTGACTTCCTAGTGCTGTAGTAAACAGGGCACGTGTCCGTGTAAACGGACCTTACGCCTCGAAGGGCATCTATTTCCACGGCGCACTAGATTCAGCCGCACCTGGTGCACCGCGGAACCGCTCTTCATATTTTCAGACACACCCACTACGTGGGTATTTTTACTTGCTGTTATTTTCCCAGCTGATTTTATTTCTCATTTAACAATTAGCATTACTAACAGTAAGAAGACTCCAAAAAGATACATTTATTTATTTATTTTTTAATAATGACATATTTATAAAACGAAGAATACTATGATATAAAATATCGAAGTATTTTTTAAATATTCGTGACTGTTTTGATGTTTTTAGAAGTGAGGTTTTGATATCTTTTTGGATTTCGCTGGAATTAGTGTGAATACAGCAAAGTAGGTTAATTTGAAGTGAGTTGCGACATTTGACGGATGCGCGGCCATTTTGTGCAAATATTAATGACATTTCCACGAGGTAATAATTGGAATGTATGCGATTTTACTTCCTGCTTGCTCAGTATTTACACACTTTGCGCTTTTTCGCCCACGTTGCGAACGAAACAAATGCGCTCATTACCAATACCTTCACTTATTATAATTCACACTAAATTGCTTCTCATTCACTATAAACACTCATATAGTTTTTTAAGTCATAAATACAGATATTGTACGAGTATTTAGATTTGGTAATGAAAATTATTACTTCAGACAATTAATTATATTTATAGTTCTTGTAAGAGATATTTTAAAATCAACTTAACCTAACCTAACTTGGCCTAACCTAACTGTATTCCATCATTGCACGAGTGAACTTTGTAAATAGATACTCGCAGAGGTATGCCTCGAAGTCTTCCTCTTTTATCCCTAATCTAATACAATCTAATGTAACCTAACATAACCTAACCTAACCTCACCAAACCTAAAGTAATCTAAACTAAACTAACGTAACCTAACTTGACCTAACTTAATTTTATTTCCTCATTCAGAAATAGTTACATCAAATTCATTAATATATAAACATTTCAATTATAAACCCTGGTACGTTTCTATTACATGCTTTGGTACGCTGTAATAATAATTTTCAAATATTCCATACATCAGTAAATATATTTATTTTTTATTTAATAAACACTTTTTACTAGTAGCCAAATTATTTTGTAATATACCAAAGTATAATATTGTTTCCATACGTGTTGTAAGTTTGAATTGAGGTTGAGCGAAGTGTGAGAGAGGACATCTGGCCTGAGTTATTGCCAATATTCGACGCGATACCCGGAAAATATTGATCTGAAGTGGCATCATGTTATTTTAGACATTGGCACTTGGAGAAATATTTAGAATACCGTTCAATTTAGGTTACACATATTTAATATTACACTTCAAAATTTGATCATTATAGACACTCTCATCCTTTGGTGAAACTGTCTGTACATGTAATAAGTACACCTAGAGTCCTTCCTTCGTACAACTATTTTACAAATACACTTATGTACAATATTCTTCGTCGTCTAAGTAACATTTATAAATTCCAGTCTATTCGTAATTCTATGACCTGAGCTAATTTAATAAAATATATACGAGAATGTACTGACATATTTGATTATTGTTTTCCAAGTGGTGGATTGTTATTAAACAAAAGTAAAGTAATATGTTGGTGGCAGCACTAACAGAGGTGCCTGAGCAGCAGCAGCAAACAGTTGACTGTCGACCGGAAGGGAAAGTTTCCCTTGACCTAGTTGAGATTCACCTAGTGCTCGGATCTAGCCAGCGCTGTAGAATGTCAGTTGTTTCACTACTGCTACGTCACAGCCAATCGCTGGCGACGACTCTCTCTTGTTTTTAACTAATGTTCCACATTTGTTTCGATGCGACACTCACTTGTTTCGTAATAGATATTTGATAGGCGTCATTAAGGTGAATCCAACATTATTCTTTCACATTCTTCTACTTAAAAAAATATACCACCCTCACAATATAAAGAGAAAGATCACGACATTACTAGAAGGTACACAGTCTCAAATAATAATATTAATAATAATAATATTATATATACACAGAAAAAAAGTGGTTAGTACATTTGACTCAAAATCAAGAAAAATCTAAAAAAAATAATCATTCTATGTATTTTTCAAAAATCAAAACTATTCATTAATCAATTTTTTCTGTCGGAACATTTTAATGGCAAAATATCTAATATTTTTCATTATTCTATTGATTAAAAACCTCATAATCAGAATTTGGAAGAACATTTACTGGCTGTAATATTTACAAATTAGTATATTGGAAAAATTTATATGACAAAACTTGTTCTGATTTAAAAAAAAACTGACGATCAGTAATCGTATACGTAACTTATTACTACCTTGGAAATTCAAAAATAAATTTAATATTTTTTGTTTTGAACTGAATTTTGTAATGGTTTTTACGGAAATTTTTGCTCTACTTCTCTGGTGTAAAATAGCAGAAAATAATGTTGAAACAGTGTTTTTATTGTAATGAAACGAGCAAAACAGAAAGGATTTCCTTTAGTAATTTCATGTGAAACTTGTAAAATTACTAAAAACTCGAGGATGTGTGTTACGGTGTAATTATTTACATATTCTTCAACAGAGGATACGTCTTGGAGAAAAGTTATCATTATTTACACTCATTTCCGTTCTTCATGCGACCTATATTAACATTTTTATCGGATTATTTATAAATCAATTCTTCGAACGCTTCCTATCATTCTAAATATATTTATTTTCAAAATAAAATTGCTTGCCAATATTTTTGTTATGAGATACAATTAGATTTTTTTTTAATATAAGAACCGTTTATCAATGTTCATAAATTATTTCAGCTAAAATGTAAAAAGATATATTTACGGTCTGATGTCGTCAGCAATTTACAATGTCAACAATAGAGAATAATGTCGCTGGTGAAAGATTAGTGTCGTTTAAAGTGTGTGAAGAAAACTATAAGTAATTCCGAAGACGGTCGCTATCACTCGGTGATTTTCGGCGTTGAAATCAGGTTAATTATTCTTGTGTAATAAGCGGAGTATTATTTATTTCAAAGCGAAGTGAAACAGGAAGTCACAACGCATTACTCACTCGCTTTTCGTGGACCGGGGAATTTTATCTGGCCGATTCACACTAACGCGATATCGACTATTCTTTCCTTATTTGTTTACGGAAACATTTGTAAATTAACTATCATTTGTTTTATTATTATACCTACAGTGACTCCCTGTCAAAATCTCTCTGTAATAAACTAAGTAAATAAGTACTGATCAAACCGTTTTGACACATTTATTATCTATACAATGTCCTTAATACATATTTGAAATAATACATCGCTACATAAAAATAAATGTTTACAGAACCATCAAATTTAGAGACACTTTAAAAACAATAAATACAAATAAAGCATAATAATATAGACTTAATATTTAGTTGGACCTGCTTCATTTTCTAACATATTTTCAATTGATTTAATATAGATTTTTACCAAATTTCTGACGTAGACAAGTTTAATGTTTGTCTATTATTCCCTTAAAACTACAACTGTCAAAAAATGTTAACATTTATGTTTTAATAACAATGCATAACGTAGACAATTTTTTCACAAGTACCTGGAAAATATTTTGTCATTGTGATGGAAATATTTCTTCATTAAATTTATATAAATAAGTAAAAGTATTATAATTAAGGAAGTAAACTAGTTATAGAAAAATATTATTAGTATTTTGTGCACGAAATGTTTTTAGTGTGTTCGATTGACTTTGCAATCTAACCCACTTAAATCACAAACTTCGCGCACTTAATACAAAAATAACTATTTTATACGACTTTCCTTACATTTGGGATGTTTCCTTATGGCTTATTTCTGCTTCCAATTTTGAGAAAATGTTTTCTATATTTACATCAGAGAAGTTAAAGAATTTTTATAACCAATTTTTAACTATGTAAAATGTATGTTTTGGACTGTTTTCTTGATTTTAAATCATATGTAATTATTAATATCTCAACATATGTCTGTCCATATTACCTGTTATAAATGTTAAATTTAATTTAACTTAGAGTCTGATGGTGGTTTTAGACTTTGATACTTTTCATTTGTTATCAAAAGAGTCGAAAGAAAAAAACCATTCCCAAGTAATATCGATTTGTAGTATAATTTTTTTGAACGTAATAACAATAACTTATAAAATTGTTACTTCTGCTGACAGTAAAATATTGAAACCTTTTAAAAAACATTTTTGTAACAAATAGTATTTACTAACATTGTAACCCTTCTGTTTGTTCCAGTAGACACAACAGAGCTCCCCTACCCGGGTCTGAACGCGTCGCCGTCCCCCCCGCCGAAGTGCCGCGACGTGGCCCCGGCGCCCGTGAGCGTCGCGGCGGCCGTGGCCGCGGGCCACAAGGCGCTGCTGCACGGCATCCTGTCAGGCGCCGCGGCGCCCGCAGGCGTCGCGCCGCACCAGCACGCCCTGCTCACCGCCCACAGGACCAGCGTCTACACCACCAGCAACACGGGTGAGTAGCGGTATCGCCTAGCGATAGCTGAACACTCTCTATGGCTAATTGTTAATATTGGAGAACAATCACATTGGTGGTGAATAAGTGGTAAATACGATTGTATCAATGTTAGAATTGATACAGCGAGGTGACTATATATAGTCTTATTCCATTTGCCACTTAGATTAAACTTAATCCCTGATATCTTTATATACTTCTGGAGGCGAAAAAATGAAGTGATAATAGTATTAATTGTCCAGAAAATTTGTCAATTCCATACTTTGAAGCCACTGATATAATAAATTAGCATTCTTGGGTGAAAAACTAGAAATTAGAACAATTAATACTATTTACTTACATATTTAATCCTTGAACCGTTCTAGTTTTCGGTGTAAGGTTATCGGAGTAGAGCGAATTTAGGGTAGTTTCTTCCAAATTTTCCACTGTTTTTTGTCCTTTGGCAGTCTTTCTTTCCACTTGATTCCCCTACTCTCCGCTGCCTTTCTTATTTAATTCCTCCATGATTTTCAAAGACTACCTATTCCTTTTAGATTTAGATTATATTCAGACCTCAGAAATATTTACACTTCCCGCTGAAATCCAGAAATATATAATACAGTGATTAATTTTCAGTAAGTAAACTCTAAAGCCTAAAGTCTCTACAAATTTAGCCTTGCAAAATAATCGTGATCGTTATTTCTGATTGATATACATATACAAAGATAAATAAACGTTTCACTAATGCGAATATGTCTTAAATTCATTAGAAATTTAAATTTCTGCTTTGGAATTTTTTGGTATTTAATAAGAGCAATTGTTATTTGTAATTGTAATGAGTTACGGATCTGATTCGACTAGCAACGACAGATTCCCTGACCAGTTATCAAATGTAATATAATTTGTCTCAACATTTATTAGATTGTCGTGACTCCACTGATGTGGAAATCGCTGGTTCAACAAAAGATTTTCTTACCAATCAAGAATTTTAAGTAAAACATCAAAAATTTAACCAAATTTTCTGTAACTACAACAATTCAACTTTTTTCGTCTAAGTAAGCACTAATAAAATTAAGTAATCCCATTTTTGTCTGTATAGAACTAGAAGTAAAATTTGTCATGAAATAAGAACCTTAAGTACTTGAGCTATGTTCCATCTTAGGAATACTGTGCCAATAAAAACAATAGTAAATTATATATCAAAGTTGAGAAGACTATCATTGTTGACCTAGCGCCAAGTTGTATCCAGAGTCGCAAAGCAACCGAGGAACATAAGGCGCTGGTCACTTTTCATGAGTTAAATTATTCAAATTATACTTCGATTTGAAGATTTAAGTTTTTTTTAAAAGTGTCACTTTCCATTATCGACCATGGTTAATAATAATTTATTATTGACCTAGGTAACTATGATTATTAAGTAAGCGGTAGTAAAATAATTTCTCATGGCAAATAAAGATTAAAATAGTGGGTGTCTAGGCTAGTAAATTGTGGTTCTGAATGTTTTACTACTACTATTACTAATTGAAATTGCACTATCGTAAACATCTATTTAAATCTATGAAATCTTAAAATAATTTAAAATTAAAGTCTTGAAATACTTGGAGTAAAGTCAAACTATTAAAAATAAATATAAATAAATGTAACACATTTACAATGTTTCATTGCCAATTGTCTTATCCAACTTTCAATATTTTTTCTGTATAAATTTCTTAAAATAGCCGTTATGTCCTAAACTTTTATGGTCCAAACTATTCTAAGAATCCTCAACTATTTGGAAATGTGAAAGTTCTGCAATAACTCATCGGTTGACAGCTTCACAAATGCACTTTCACCCACGCACCCTTATGCAATATGATTCAACCCTTCACATCTGCTACTCTAGGGTCCATACTTGCGTACCACTTTAGTTGTATTTGCATATGCGGCATATGGGGTGCAGGGTACAATGAGAAAGGAATGTGGTCTCTAGCGGTTAAAGGGTTGCAAAATATTTATTCTGTTGCGAAGTATTATGCAGTTTGGGTGTTTTTGAAAACAAGTTGTGTTTACTTGGGAGATGAATAGGTTTTTGGCAGCTGGGCTAGCACGTGGCATCAAGTACACTGTGGATTTATGTAACAATTGGTAATATTGAACAATCATGTTGTTATTCACTTCATAAGGGTTGCTGTCAGTAGTACATCCGAAAATAAAATTTATTACTATGGGTTTCGTCAACTGGACCGATATTTTCGTAAGGAAGAAACACAAAATTCAACACCATTGACGCAAGCATTTCAGTAATATAAGTTATCAATGAACAGCTTTATATAGAACTTTAATTTTTTAATAGTATATTATGTAACATATTTTTCTGTGACCATTATATTACTGTTTTAAACGCTGTACTGAAATAACTATTATAACATTACTAATAAATAGCGACTTTAGCCAACTACAGAATATTAAACCAAGTATATGAAACAGCCAACCTCTAAATAATAAATCGAAAATAAATTTTTCTACGACCATTACAATACTAATTTTTGTGCCCAAAATTTTGATTTTGGGAAATAGTGTACATTGATAGATCTCGACGCGCTAATTTGAAATTTTCAAACGGAATTTAATTATCTCCTTTCATTCTTGAGATATTTACTCTCATAGTTGCACCTCAAAAATATGTGTTTTTTGGCTATATCTCTAAAATGGGTACAGATACAATCTCATCGTTTAAACCAGTTGATTCTACAGGAAGAGTTACATAAAAAACGTTTTCTCCGCATATACGTTCTTTGGACCGACTAGGTGAAAAATGAGAAAATCGAAAAAACCTAAATTTCAAAATATCTCCGAGGAACTTTTTGTCTCAAAAACTTTTCATATTCTGAATAGCCAAACAGTTTTTATTTATCAAAAACAGTTTTCCCATTTTAAATGCCTATGACAACACTTTGGAACACATGGTATATTTATTTGTTATTAAAAAATTATAATGTCTACAAATTCTAGGAAAGGTATATACTAGGAAAGATATCATGTTTCCTTATTTGTTTCCTCATGTAATTTTGGTAAAATTTAAATTAAATTAATATTCCATGTCATATGTCTTTCATTAACTTTATTACTCGTAATACTTTTCCAAATTAATATTATTATTGTTTATTTATTTATTTGATTTTTTAAGCAATTCAATCAAATGAGAGAAATTGTAAGGAACATTTAGACAAAAAAGTTCTAATTTCATTCCGATGTGATATTGTCCATTAAACGGAAACCTAAAATTTAAATAATTGAAACCGGCCTTAAGTACGGTCAAGCTTAAAGGGTACCGCGTATGGAAATATAAATAAAATGTGATAATTTATCTAGCGAGTTTCCGTACAAAGAAAATGTAAATCCGTCTAGACTCGGAGCGTAAAAAGGCAAGAACTTGGTTTTGGTTCCCTCGACTGGTGTATTTTTGCCAGGGAGCAGGTCTTGTCGATCGGCGATCGCTCAGTGGGAACCGGCTGGGCCGTTACACACTGCCCACTGGTCAGGCCTCGGTTCCCGGTTCCCGGTTTACGAAATTACACGCTGAGGTAGTGCAAAGGTTTGTCTTTACCAGGGGCTGGTTTGCATATTGACCATTTCACGCGTCTATTAAATTCATAGCCGGTTGCACCACTACTTGCAATACTACTTAAATTAGGACGATATTTAACATTGTTGAACAGACAGATATAATGTGTCTGAGAATATTGTCTTAAAAATTTGTTTACATATGAATTGGCATAGCAGAATTAATTACAAAAGTTACTGATATTCTGATTTGATATTAAAAATTAGTCGGAAATCGGAAATGTTTAAAATAATAATAGTAGTAACTAGAATTTTACTTGAAATTTTTGTCGTTATGGTCATGACTGATTGTTGCGATGAAAATTGTGTGTGAAAACGTGTAGGCAAAAATTACAAGTAAAATTCTAGTTACGAATGATATTCGACATGACAATTCCTCGAAATATATATATTTTTCAATAACAATTGTCAGTAACTGACAATTGTCAGTGAGATGAGAATTTATTTGTGGAATTGTTAAAATAACATGGGACAATAATTATCATATCATATCAACCCATACAAACTTGTTCACGAAAACGTTGCTCACAAGAGAATTTTATAAAATAATATTTATTAATAAAGTGAAACTGGTAAACTATTGAACAAACCACAGATGTTATGTGTCATACCAAGCTTTAGATAACTTAACATAACTATTCTAGGTATGTTAATAACTTAAAATTTTGAAGTATCTCAAATTTTTCCTAAGATATTTACCCAATCGCAAAGAATGTGTATTTTAAGAGATTCTTTCAAAAATGCCTACAGATACAATCTCATCTATTTACCTTTGACTGCAAATATCTTGAGAATGGTGATGGTAATGAAAATTTGGAATCTGCGCAAGGATATATACTTAAGTTTAGAAAGTGAAAAAAATTGTTATCAAAACTAGATATTTAGATTTTTTAAATATTCTTGGTTTTTACTCAATTGTTTCAAAAAAACTCTTTACGTATAATCGACCGGTAAAATCGTTCAAATTATGTATCTACTTATTTTTTTAATATATACTAAGAAACGCACCTTTTTGAGTTGCATCTTACAGAACAAAATATCTAACGGATGAATAAAGAAAACATAATTTCTTTTGAAAAATTGGAATAAGCTAATGAAAGATCAGTCTATATTAATAAGCAAAACCAAATTGTTTGTGTCGTTCCGTTTTATACGCTCAATTCTTCTTAAGATTCAACAGTCACTAATACCTTAAGAATATTCTTACTGACCAGTTAAACGGACAATATTTATGTCCACCATTCCTCATCTTTGTTGTCCGTTTTGTTCCCATGCATTAATCCCTAGAAAACAAACCCCTTGCCTATTTGAATGCCGAAGCAATTAGTTTATGACATAATCCCTAGGCGGAAGGAGTTTTTTACCAAGAGCAGAGATTAGGTACGGCGCGAGGTGATGTTTTGGTTTAGGCAGGTAGACGCACCCGGAAGAATGACGATGCCTTGTAATAGGTGATACCTTGTGGGTAAATACTGTAATAGGATATGGAGATTAGTGGATGCTGATGGACCAGAGAAAAAACCGCACACGCTCACAAAGGGTCACTACGAATCACAAAATTTAAGTTCAAATGAACATTCCTTATCTATTTCTCATATTAAATCATCGATATCTAAATGAATATATCACTAAAATATTATTACTTTAAGATAAACGACGAAAATAGTTTGAACAAGTTATAGACAATTGGAAAGAAAATGACAAAAATACTACTACTAGGTGATAGGACCGTTACAAAAGCTGATATCTAGCAGTGGATGAACAATGTTACCTACCGTCCATTTAGATTATCCAATTTCAACAACTTGACTACATAAACCACTAAAATGCAAGTAACATTTGAATGAAGAAGATATATGCTATTATGTGACACACCAACAATGGGTAATAAATTGTTAGTAAAATACTTATTTAATTGTTCGGCTTATTGCTTATATTCATTCAAAATAAATATATTAATATTGGCACTAAAATTAAAGCCTTAATTCTGTACTAGAAATGTTATGCTACAGTTAAGACTTAAAATCGTAAGGACAATACATTTTAAAACTTGACGAATATGAAATATGAATAACATAAAATGGTGATAAAAATAAATTACTAAAAATAGTTAAATTTTTATCTATAAGTGTAGAAGTATTTTCCTGTTGAAATTTTATCTTAAATTAATTGCTGCCGAAACAAATATTTGAAACGTAAAATTTATTAGTGTACTTTATATAGAACACATAACATACATAATTTTTTGTACTATTGATAAAAATTATGTAATTTTATTTATTGGGACCTTTTACGAAATATTTTAACAAAAAAATCTAAAGTGTACACCACATGACTTCCTTGTACATATTTTTGCTGCACGTCGTTTAAACTTATTTCATTTGAAAGTGAGATCATTCTATAGCTAATCGTTTGAGTTTTGTGTATAATTAAAAAAATCTGATGTGTTTAATACATTACCTCCCGCCACAGTAGTAATACATTCTATATACCTATGATTTTCAGTACATTCAATATGTAGTTTTAAAATTTTAATTCATTTTATTCCTAAAATTTCCTAAAAATAGTAAAATCGTATTCTTCGTGCTCATATGTTGGAAACTCACACTGGAGAAATTTGACCAAAAACAATACCTCCCTCATCTATATATTGATAGGCGGGAGGTAAAAACCCTTTTGAGTCTAGTGCCCATTTGGCACTGCCGAACAACTAAATGTTATAGCAGTCACATATACAAAATTTTAACGACAGGCCTTTTGAAAAGTCCGATGAACACAAATTTTAACATTCTACGACTATCATTACATCGAAACTAGTCATAGGTAATGGATTTGTCTGTTAAAATCTGAATACCGAAATTTTTCCTTTTCTTCGTACAAGGAAGTAAAAATAATCCCTGTGGTGTAAATATGTAAACACCTATTTCAGTACAAGCATTGTCGATATTTTGGATAAAAAAGCAATGGTTAATAATGAACAATCGTTTTCGTAGTCGTAGTCGTAGATACCTAGTCAAAATGGATATTTCTATTGAAATCTGTACTGAAATTTTTCCTTTTCTTCATACAAGGAAGTAAAAATAATAGCTGTGGTGTAAATATGATAAACACCTATTTCAGTATAAGCATTGTCGATATTTTGGATAAAAAAGCAATGGTTAATAATGAACAGTCGTTTTCGTAGTCTGTTGAAGTCTAAATACCGAAATTTTTCCTTTTCTTTGTACAAGGAAGTAAAAATAATAATCCCTGTGATGTAAATATTGTAAACACCTATTTAAGTATAAGCATCGATATTTTGGATAATGCAGCAATGGTTAATAATGAACAGTCGTTGTCGTAGTCATAGATAGTAGAAGTAGAAGGGTAGATTATTCGATGAAATATGAAAACTGATATTGTTCGTACAAGGAAGTAAAAATAATTCCTGTGGTGCAAATACGAAAAAAAAAACCCATTTCAGTATAAGCATTGTCGATATTTTGGATAAAGCAGCAATGGTTAATAATGAACAGTCGTTGTCGTAGTCGTAGATAGTAGAAGTAGAAGGGTAGGTTATTCGATGAAATATGAAATCTAATATTCTTCGTACAAGGAAGTAAAAATAATATCTATGGTGTAAATATATGGTAAAGACCTATTTAAGTATAAGCATCGATATTTTGGATAGTGCAGCAATGGTTAATAATGAAGAGTCGTTGTAGGTAGATAGTAGAAGGGTAGGTTTGCAATTTAATAGTTGCATGGGGAAGTAGGGTATAATCCACTGGCCACTGTCCACTGTCCACATTCGCGATTCTCACGGGGTGTACGCAAATCCATTCATCCTCGTGGTGTAACGGCCAGTAGGACAGTAACGACATAATCGCTCATCCTTCTAGTGGGCCAGCGTATCCGTCACCATACCTAACCCTTTCTACCAGCACGACCACCGCGCTGACCCACCACTAGTGACCAGTGAGCTGACCCCTGCCGACCTCGGCCCCGTATAATGGACGTGATTAATGGGCCGGGGTCACGGGGTTGAAGGGATGCTACCCGAATGACAGGTCCGACCAGCGGAACTGGACATCACATTTCGGCAGTTATACCAGCCATATTCATATAACCTGTACTGCTAAATATTTCACTAAATCTACCACTATTCCCACAACACCCTTCTTCCTTGCCAATACAAACCAGTTCACGGAAAATCACATTAAACCGAAACTATACCTGCATAACACACATATATAAATATTAATTCAATAAAACAACTTTGTGTAGTTCTGTAACGTTTCGGCATCGATCAGATTAAACCAGCCTAAGAAATCGTCACTCGTAGATATGCTTTGGAGGATTAATTAAAGAAGCCATTGTCTTTTTCATAATATTGAGACAAGTTAAATACGTCATTTACCAGATTCCTTGCGTTTGTGGAAAAGTATACATCGGTCAGACTGGTACAACTATTTATACAAGATTAACTGAACATCAACGATCTTTACTACAGTAACATACTAAAAAAATAATAATTTTTAATTAATTTAGATCTTCAAACTGTATGATAGAATCTAGCCAAGTTCAAAAAAAATTATTAGTTATTAAATTATTGTTATCTTATTAACATACTTAACATATGTACATATTTTTATAATTTATATTATTAGCAACAATTTACTGCCTTAACATTTACGTCACAGAATATTTAAAAAAAACTTAACAAATAACAATTTAGACTTTCGGAAATTATTTTATAATAAAATGAAATAATGTATTAAAATAATAATTATATAAAAAAAACTCGTATGTAGATTATACAATATATTTTAAAGTCACATACAGAAAAATTAAAATTAACTACTCTGACAGAAAAGGTATAGAGCTATCAGATAATTCAATTTAATGAAATCAAAATGTTATGTACAATAAGTAGTTTTTATAGAAATGTTTTTATTCTAATTATTTCATATTAATTTGTATTTAATTCAGTAATTAATTACGATTTAAACATTTCATTAAATTGCGTGAAAATTATTACATAATAAAATTAAACACATTAATTTTATTAATTTTTTAATTGATATAAACAAACAAATTTATATAAAATTAAATTAATTTTTACGATTGACTGTTATTCAATGTTTGTATATTAAAATAAAGAAAGAATTACCCGAACCATAAATTTATAGAGAGTGTGAAACTACACATAAGAACTACACATCCTCAGTTTACTAAAGGATAGAAAAGATGAATTACTCAACATGTAAACCATGCCAGAGGTCTGAACAACTCAGTGATTTTTATATCAGTAATTTGTACATATATGCAAATTTACGGAGAATCAAATAAATGTTTTTAAATATTTTGTTAGTGGGACAATCCTGCAAAAAACGTAATAGACATTGTTGACAATGAGTATTCTCAGCCTCAAACAATATGTTGCACCTACTTCCCTTAGTTTTAAATTATTGTAACTTGTACAATCAAAATCATATTACACATAATAGTTATTTGCGCTGCAAGTTCTGTAAGTGCATTATAACTTTCAAGGAGGTATCTGTATTGACCGATTGATGGTGGTGTAAGACTTGGACGAAGCCCGTGTTCCTCCTTTGAGAACTGGAGTCCCTCCTGTGAACTGTGAAGCCGATGAGTCGCCACCCTTTAGGGAAGAGATATTAGCATACCGCACGTTGTCACTGCAATGTTTTGATTCGGTGTCCCTCTGTTTGTCCGCAACGAACACGCGGTAACGGTTGCGAAACGCGAAACACGAAACGCGAAATGCGAAATGCAAAACGTGAAATGCAGTTGGCATAACGCACTACCGCAATATTGCGTCCAAAGCAAAAACATCGCAAATTATATGGAAACAACAAAAACCAATAACAATACGCTATGACAGCTAACAAAAACTTCATTTAAACATTTGAAAGTGAGTACAATCCTCCAATCAGACACACGTACAAGGTTTTAAAATTCTACGACTTAAGCTCAAAATATCCACCTTCTTATAAAACAATATTTTGACTTTGACGGTTTGAGGTTTGGAAGTAAAAATAATAATTTGGTAATATAAAACCACTTACACAGCAACCAATTAGTCTCTGTATACCAATAAAGGAAAAAAGTATTCTATTCTATTAGGTGTTTTTAGTTGTTGTCTACAATTGTACAATAGCTATTCTAGCAACGTAGTATGTTTGAGGTCATTATCTTGTTGAAAGATATAAGAATCCCTTAAACCCAATATTCTGCACATTTTTATAAATTCTCTTTTAAAATATTAAAATAAACCACTTTCCCATTAATAAAAATTAAGATTCTCACCTCTTCTGCACTCATACAGACCCATACAAGCACAGAACCACTTCCATATTTCACTGTTAGATATATTTTTTTTTGTTTCTTTTTATTAATTCTGTCGGCCACCTGATCTAAAAAGGTTTATTTTGGTTTTTCTGAAACAATTACTGAGTTTAAGAAGGTTTCAGACTGGTTTATATATTTCAAAAACAAAGCGCAAAGTATGTGTACGGAGACTAGTTGGTTTGAGTTTTAAGTGTATCTATTTATAAAATTGTTAACCATGTTTTAAAAATCTCGATAATTCTCAAATGTTAAAAGCGTGATTCATACTTCTTGGTAGTTAATAATTTTATACTAATTAATAGTAGCTTAAGCGAAAAAGATGAAGAATTTATTAGATAAGATAATTAATAATAGCGCATATACTTGAATAGTATTTTTAAATTATATATGTTACAGAATGATCCCCATGAGGTATTCTCACAAAAAACAAAGCAACCTTAAACTGTCAACACTTAATAACCAAATTGTATAAACCAATCTATCGTTTGGTCAAAAGTAAAAAGACTTTCAGAAACCGTGTTCCTTTAATGTGTCTGGTAATTTCAGAATATACTATTAGAGTGTGAAACCTGAGGTCCAAAATCACATAAAAATAATCACTGTAGTGCACTCTCCACACCAGCTAAACATGTAGTAAACGCCTGTACAGTATAAATACAAGAATATATTTTTGGTACACAAGTATTATCTCTCTTACAGTATCTTTTTATTTTTTGTAATTTATTTTATATTTTTATTGTTTCGACGAATAGGAAAGCAGTACAGTTTTATATGAATATACTTTATCATTAATTATGTGACAAAATTTATAATTAGTTGTAGTAAATACATTTATCTGTAATTACGTGGTATCTTTCCATGTAGACTTGTAAAATACACTTGTTAATTTTTGTTCCTATTAATCTACGATTAGTTATTAATTTACTGGAATTACATTTTAAATATTTCAATACAGATAACTGGTATCAAAAGCGGATATATTTATTAATGATATGTTGTACGTGTTTTTCCTTTGGTGGAAAATACGCAAAATGCAAAACATATACACCTTATCAAAAAACAAAAAATCTGATGTGTCCAACACATTACCTCCCGCCACTGTAGAAATATATATTCTATATAAGTTTTTCAGTACATTTAATTTGTAGTTTTAAAATTAGTTTGTTATTGCAAAGAATATACTTTTAATTAATTTCATACCGAAAATTTTTGACATTACTAAAACCGTAATTAAAACTTAACTTGATTCATGCATACAAATACATTCCTTATATATTTCTTCCACCATTTTGAATTTTAGAAAAAAACTACTTTATATTTACTTATTTTATCTTTTCAATATTACATTATATTTGATATTTTATGTCAAATTTTGTGAACATATGAATAACTTATCTATTTTATAAAAATTCCTCAGCCTAAACGATATATAAAGTTATTATAATGTGTATGTAATTTTTTTTCATCTAGTTAGAGGTCACAGACACACATACAGACACATACACAGACACACACAGGGACATACAGACATGAGGGTAAAAATAGCAGAATCGTATTGTAGAGACCCTAATTCGTGCTCATATGTTAAAAACTCACAGTCGAGAAATCTGATCAAAAACAACACCTCCCTTATCCATACAGGGTGTTTAAGACAATTAATTAATTAGTAAATAAAATAATTTATCCAACACCGTGTAATTATAAAGATATTAGTATGCTGTTTTTAGATAAATAAAGTCGGTCATAAGTCACTAGTGAGCTAAATATATTAGCTCACTGTTTTTTGGTTCGTATCATAGTAACTACGTTATAAAACCTTCTCTACACTATTTTGTTCCTAAATGTCATTTCGAAATTCCATTTGTCAAAAATCTTATACCTATGTATTTTATATCAATGATTAAAATATGTTGGATAAAATGTTGTATGGCACACGTGTGTTAATTACCTGTCACTTGAAAAAATACCACGCTCGGCCTAACGGCCTCGTGAGCTATACTTTTTCCATGTGACTTATCTGTAATGTAACACACTTGTACCATAAATAACTATAATACAAATAGGTATGACATTTCAAAATAACTCTTGTTTTCCGAAAGTACCTTGATTACAAAAAGTAGATAATTTCGTATTATATATAGAACTTCAACGTGTTGTATTTTGGTAACTAGAAAGAATATGAGCTCAGGAATAAGCTGTATATTGTGATTATTCTTGTTATTAACTTGTTAACTTCTACCTCTTGTATTTTGGTAACTAGAAGGAATAGGACTTATGTATTGTATATTGATGGTGTGGTGGTTATGTTTGCTGAGCACTAAGATGCTTGTGTGTGCGCAGGTTCGCTGCCGCCGAGCCCCGCGGACAGCGGCGTGAGCGACGTGGACAGCAGCTCCTCGGGCCACGCCAGCACGGACGAGCTGAAGGCCCGCCTGGCTCCCCCCGGGGCAGAGCCCTACCCGCAGCAGTTCCTCGCGCCCTACTACCACCCGCACCACGCGCGCCATCTCTACCAGAACGTCCAGAGGCAGCAGTGTGAGTACCACTTACTAAACTTACATATACCCCCTTATTCTGTAACTCAGTGGTTACTGTGCAACCAGTTGCTCCAATGAAACTATATAACAAAGCTTCATCATTTTTGATGAATGATTAATTTTTTGACAGCAATGTATTTTTAATACGTGGCCATGGTAACAACGTCAAATTAATCAGTGATTTTTTTGATTAGAGGCTGATTAGCTTTTCTGCAACCGGGCATAAAGAAGATATCAAAAAATCTCTTGTAATATTTAGTTTTATTTGTCAAAAATTTTAGCAACTGGTTAAAAATTAACCACTCAGATACAGAATATCCCCGTTAGTATATCATTACGCCCAAATTATATGTTGGAAACAGTGCAGAAAGTCGCTGAAAGTTCATTCTGCACTTGTTGCACAATAAACTTTTTCTATTATCACACTATTTGTCCCAATTAAATCAAATACTGTATCGAAAACTGTATAATAATTTAAGATATTGCTAAACTGTTTTTGAAAAACAATACTTCGAGACGAGAAAGTAAAATAGAGATTCTCCAATTTCAATAATTCCGCCCTGATTTCTCGAGGTTTTAAAATTATTTTTCTTCAAACATCATAAATGTGACACTTTCTGTGACTTGATTCCCAAGGTAGAAATTAAGTTTTTACGCCACCGAAGTAGAAATTTAGCTACTTCTACATCGCCAGGACTAAGTAGAATCAGTGAATAAGAAATACATGTACAATAAAAACTTGTAATATCGTCCTAAATGTCACTAAAAAACTAGATAACCTATGAATGAAGTTACTAAAAACAATCAACAAGTGACAGATTTCAATTGATAAACTAAAAATTCCATACGCCATCTAACAGTAGTAATAGTGTACAATTAAAAAACAAAATCAGAAGCCTAAATTTATTTTCTGGTTTACAAAGCAAAATGTAGGTAAAGCAGATAATTGTACTTACATATTTATACTAATAACTTTATAATCTGAAAAAAATATTTATTTTTTTTCTAAATATATATCTTCTTCCTAATTTATCTAAAGAATGTTCAATTTCACTAGATTTAGGGTAATTTCCCTAGGTACGCACTACTGAAAACTCGAGAAATCTCGGCGAGATTCTAGGCCTAATCGAGATAACAGTATTCGAGACGAGAAATAAACGAAAGGATATAAAATAGTTTACATTTAATCAAACTATATAGGAAAAAAAAATCTTGTCTCGTCTCGTCTCAGAATCACTAGTTTTTGCAATTTCTTTTTTTTTTTTAGAACTAAACTTTACAAAGTCATTTTTAATGCGCTTATCTCAAGAATACATTAATTTTTATAAAACAAATAGTACAGAAATAAATATGAAGAAATTACAAACAATTTTTTAATTATATGAATAAGCAATAATTGCTCTGATTTAATGTCAATGCATGCTTGATCTATTTCCCTGCGATGGTGACGTCACGCAAACAATAAAACAATTGCAATAATACTAAAGAATTCGAGATAGAGCTATCAGCGAGCTATCAGAACGTACTCTCTACAAAATCACGTTTCTCGCATTCCTACAAGTGTTTGGAATGAATACATTTCAAAATTGAAATGTTATCCCACTTGTATACTTTGCGTAATGGAGAGAAATTCTACGATTACACAAATATTGTTTTGCGCGTAACAATTGAGTAAGAACAATTGCTTATTTATAAATTTATTTTTTGGCATATATAGTATTCCATAAGAATTCCATTTGATAATTTACATAATTTGAAAATATATAAATTTAATTATATATTTATTATTTATATAATTGATTTTAATTTGTTTATGAAACTCATAAGTTAATAATAAACATGAAATAATACTATTTATTTTTACTAATTTAATTTATGATAGGTTAGTTTAAAAACAAAATATTAGCACTGACAACTATTATTAATTACTTTCAAAGCATTTACATAAACTTCTAGCGTTATAATATATATTATTTAATATTATTTTCATGGTTATTTGGTGATATGAGATAAAAAAGATAACAAATCTTATTTCACAATTTTGATATAATTAATCATTGTATCTTATCTTAATCAAAAATAATAAGTAAACAAAACTACAAACAATTTAAAAAAATGGAATATTCCATTAAATTTGAGGTTATATTACCAGCGTAACAACGACGTCACCATGGTTGCTATTTATAACCAATTGTTTTCCTGATAAGATATAAAACAAATAAATCAAAATTGGTACTACGTTCAAAAAATATAGCGTGATAAAAAGCAAAACAAAAGAGTGGGTTCCTAGAAAAGTAGATAAACACAAATCGAGTTTTTGTAACGGTGTGACCTAACCTAACATTCGCGAATCAGACAGGTCCGGGAAGTGACGTCAGGGACAAATGCAACAGACTAGAAGACTAGATTCTAAAAACTAATTAATTGTTTTTGCTCCGTTGAATAGACATTTTTAAGAATAAATTTTGCGGAAAGACCTTGGGAAATAATAGGGAAACGATATTTGAAGTGACATTTATTTACAAAAATCATAATTCAAAAATTTTGAACATAGATTCCCGAAGGGCACAAGATATTTTTACGTATTCATTTTTCGTACAAATTGGCTATAGTATTGAACAGCAAATTGTTTGAAATATTGTATACAATCGTAAATGTGTTGAAAAAACAGAACACATTCTATTTGTACAAGAAATTGCATTAGTGTCATACAGAACTTCGTCAAAATCTAGCAATTTTTGGTACAAGATGTTGTACTATTTATTGTCCCATATATAGGCTAGGCTAAAACGGCCTTTACATACCCTGAATACCGAAAGAAATATTTTTTAGTATACTGTTTGTATTTTTATGAGGGCTTCACATTTTCCTTTTAAGTGCAGACTGTAATGCAATGTCTCTGGTACATACACTTGTACACAGCATAGAAACCGAAAGTAGTACAGTCGCCAAACTGTTGTCTATTTGCAGCTAGCAATGCAAATACGCCTCAGTCATTCACTTTTTATTTGACATTGCGGAAGGTCATGGTTTACGTAACGTTCAAATTCACGTCTGTCTCTTTCTGCAGCCATCTCTCTTGCACAAGTAATGCATCTTTCTTCATAAACATTGGAATATTTCAGCACCAAAAATAAATGCATGCCTTTTATCACACGTTGTTTCGTTGACAATGTCACGGTTTGGGTTATATTTTTTATGAGAGATAAATTTTTATCTTTTATTTGAACTAGTCCACACTGGTTTTAATTTAGAAAAAAGCTACAATTACCATTTTCCTTAAACTTTACAACATTACCATAACAGAATGTTGGTACATTAATGCCCAATCTTATAATGGATAAATTAAAATTAAAATTAAAATATAAATAACATTGCTATCAAAATTTGTATTGTCAATTGAAGATTATATATATGTAGGCACTTATAAAAATATAAATAATATTGTTATCAAAATTTGTATTGTCAATTGAAGCATTGTATAAAAAACAAAAAAAAAAACTGATAATGCGCACAGTAGTACTGTGACGTCAGTAAAGCCCTACAATTATTTTTGTAAAATTGCACAAATATATCAGACTACATCGTATGTTTTAGGTGATAATGAAAGTTCAATATCCTCCATACCCTTGAAATAATCTCTAACATTTGAAGGTTTGTTTAACAAATTTTTCGTAATCAGTCACCTCAACTTCACCTTTTGAGTTGCAGTCAAAAACAAGTGATAATCACAAACATTAGGTCAAAAATATGCATACAATAAACAAAAGCAAATGCAGAATTTAAATTTTTAAAATACATAACTCTAGTAATGTTAATTTAGATTTGTGTGTACCCAGCCTACATAGATCAAAAATAGACCACGAGCGTAATGTTAGACAGAGATGGCGCTAGTTAACACTTGTGGGGGGACAGGGGAAAGAGCTACATGCTGCCATGACCTTACCCTAACAACTACCAACGCGTAGACAAAGATAGAAATAAGTGTGAGATGTAAGAGTACTCAAATATGTGAAAATGAAAGTGAACAATATTGCGCTTCAAATGCGACACATTATTTCTTCAGTTTATTGCTATAATATAAAGAACATTACACTAAAATTTATCAAATTTAATAAATAATAAACGAATCTGTTTTAAAGAAATGACATAGTCTGTACGATGGATAAAATTATTATAATTTTGTATTGTATTGTATTCAATTTTCGATTGTAAATGACGGTTTAAGCATTTTTCGCTTTTGTCATCTAACCTAGAAGAACTATTGTGACACAACCCTTACTTAGAGTTCCGGAAACAGTTCTAGTTTTCTATTGAAGCCAATTATAGCTCCAGGAGTCAAGTTCTTGATCTCATCTTCATGTAATTACGGCTGGGTAACACAGTATGTGTTCTGACGATTCTTTGTCCTCTTTACATAGTCGACATGTCATTTTCAGCTTTACTAATCTTGTACGAATGTGAGGAATTCTGTCATTATTCTAAGGTCCTGTTTGATAAGAGTTAGTAGCTCTTTTTCTTGCTTGACTGAGGCCTGGAGTGTTTTTCAAAAATGAGGATATGGCAGATTCCTCCAAGTGAGGGTTCTGGTCCGTAATATGAATGTTTAGCCCCTTTTTTGCAAGTTTATCAACTTTCTAGTTTTCTAGGGTAGGTGGTTTGCCTTGGATAACAATTGGAGGGTGTCCCTAGCTATTTGTCATTATATATTGGAGTCAAGTTCTTGATCTCATCTCCATGTAATTACGGCTAGGTAACACAGTATGTGTTCCGACGATTCTCCGTCCCCTTTACAGAGTCGACATGTCATTTTCAGCTTTACTAATCTTGTACGAATGTGAGGACTCCTGTCATTATTCTAAAGTCCTGTTTGATGAAAGCTTTTTCTTGCTTGACTGAGGCCTTGAGTGTTTTTCCAAAATGAGGATATGACAAATTCCTCCAAGTGAGGGTTCTGGTCCGTAATATGAATGTTTAGCCCCTTTTTTGCAAGTTTATCAACTTTCTAGTTTTCTAGGGATGGGTGGTTTGCCTTGGATAACAATTGGAGGGTGTCCCTAGCTATTACATTATATATTGTTGCTCCTTTTAGACCTTTCTCTAGATTTAGGTGAGCACGGAGATTTATTACATTAATCTCAACTTGACAAATTGTGAAACAGGTGCCTATATAATTTATATATCTTATCTGTTAACGTAGAGTTAGATTTGTTTCATTTTCCAATTCGTTTTCGAATATTTCTTTATAGAACTATAAATATAAAAGTCTACACCTGACATACCATAAGCTATAGGCTTCTAGTACAGGCTAAATAAAATAGGTGTGTCCTTAACTTTGTGCTAGTAAAATGGTCCAAATATCTGTAGGATTTTTCCCAACATAATTCTCCATTTATCCTTTGAGCATTGATTGTATAATACGTATCTGTAATAGTCGCGCGGTCCTAAATTGGCCTAATATAAAAATGAGCTAGGCTATTGAGGCCAATGTCAATGTCAGTGTCACTGTCAGCGCCTACTTGGATCAGATGCTCGGCGTCCCGACGCCGCTTGGGACGCATCGATTTCCTCCGGGTTGCCTAGCAACGGACACTTCCGGTTCATGGACACACGGCTGCTGGGATACAGGGCCCAAAATAACCCACTCTCAAACAATAAATAATTAGTAACAACATAGTTGGTCACTTAATTTTTAAAAAATGCTAAGGATTATTTGATTTTTTATTAATAAGTATTAATAAAATGTGTAATACAGGCTGACAAACTTCATTTGTCACAAATCAAGTACCTTAGGTATTTTCTTAAAGTCTTGTTCCATCAATAAATGCTGTGCCACAGATGAAGATACATATACCAGAGGAAAACCCAGAAATAACTGGAAAACTGTCGTTAGAAACAAAAATATGTAAAAAAAAATAGTTTGATTTGGAATTGGGACAATTTCTGTGATATACTAGTATATTACAAATTAAATAAAGATTAATAATAGTCTTAAAGTTAAAACAGTAATAACATATGAAATCGGTTTATGCTGCAGGTATAACCACGAATTGTTTAAACTCGAATTATGTACTATACTTTTTCTACAGTCATTATTTGACTGTTTTACGAGCACAACACGATCACACATTGATTTGAAATAATTGACACATCACTAGTAAATAGTACCAACTACAAAACTCAAAAACAAGAAACTGTCAACTTCAAAATAATACATTGAAACTATTTACAATCCAATAAAACAGTACTATGTAAAACATTTCTTGTTTATTTCTTCAATAGTGTTTTGTCTTATTTATACTGCTAACATAATTTCAATAAATCAAAAATTCCCTAACTTAACGATGGCCTTCCATAATGTGACACTTAGATAACCTACAAATTGTACAATTATACCTATTTATTTTCGTGGTAGAAAAACCAGCACCTTCTGCTGTTAAAGTTTTATAATAAATATTTCCTGATATGTTGGCTTATCTGCGTCAGACATAGCCGTGTGCATATATTTGCACAGTTTTATCATAGTAAACATGCGACACTGCTGAACGTATTGAGGTAGATCACTTGCGTTTGCACACGCTCACATGACATTGCAGCACAGCTCCCCCGGCCCGAGGGTGTTTACAACGTCATGGCAAGTAAATAAAACAATCGTACGCCAACAGAGTATTTTTATACTTGGTTACCGATAAATTTTGGCGAGAGATGGTGTTACGTCAAATATTTAAAATTAAAAAATTATTTTTACGCAAGTATTTACTCATTTCCTTAATTACGCTGCAAACAAGAAATATAGTCTATATGCACTGTTATATATAATATAAACTACTTTGAAAAAATAGTCAAAAATGAAATATTTTAAAATCATACCTTTTGCACCTTTTGAAATTTTTATAATTTAAATTAAAATTATATTGGACAACAAATCTTTAGAAATTAACAAAGAAAATAAAACAATTAAGATGATTTTTCACCTATGTTTAAAAGGACGTTTACCTTAACTATCAGTTAATAGAAATAGTTAATTGATAAATTAAAGGAAAAAGCATATATTTTTGCTACTGGAGTTCGAGTGAGAGTGGAAATTGTATATTGTGCAACAAATACAGAAAGTCGCCTATTTCCCACAAGGTGTAAAAGTTTCGGCAAAGATTAGTTTAGGCTAAGTAAGATTGTTTAGTAGAAACAAAAAAGAATATTCATTTAGGATAAATTTAAATATAAACATACGAATCACAGCTTATTACGATTATTGGATGTGCTAGTTTTAACAGAAACCAGACAGATACTGAAGTTGAAACTATAAATGACATTATTAAAAATAAGGATTATTAGTTTCATGTTTTATTGTTGAAACATACTCGAACTCAAATTGTCAGAACCACAGTGAAAAATAAAGGTTATTAGTTTTGTGTGTACTGTAGGATAAAGTGTTATGCATATTATAGAATGATAGTTCTAGAAGGAATGTGTCCTTAGCAGATATAATTTTGAAAATATCCGCTTTTAGATTGAACGAATCGCGATCAACACGTGAAAAAATGGTTTGGATTTGATAAACAGAATAATTATGAAAAGAGAGAGAGTAACGGTAAACATGTTTATGAAACGTACTTGCTACTTGCTGGAAAATTAATTTAAACGACATTACGTTAGGTCAGTGCGACTTCGCGCCAAGGTCGCCACAAAACGCAGAAACAAAGCATTATTCATATGCGACACGTCCGGATACCGACTCTTCACTCTTCTAGCACTCGATACACTCAAGGATATCACAACACTTATTGATCAGAACATATTTTTACACTTCGTCCATCAAAAATTAATTATTATTATCGACGGAAAATGAGCGATTTATACAAATTCTTTCTAGTGCATTTGTTCTACTTATGTTTTACACTTTATCTAGCCTTAAATTTTTGCTTTATTATTTGTTTCTAACCTAACCTAAATTAACCTAACTTACCCTAACTTACCCTAACCTGACCTGACCTAACCTAACCAAATTTTATTCCATTATTAAATAAATAGTTATATAAAATTAATTAATATATGAATATTTCAATTATAAACCGTGGTGCGTTTATGTAACATACTTTGGTCCGCTTTTTTAACAAAAAATACTATTTGGTGCGCTTTTGTCAAATTTTTATTTGGTTAAAACCTATGTTGGGATTTGAACCATTGCGCTCAATTTGAGTACCAATAAATATCTTCATTCTAGAAAATACCTTTTACGAAAATGGAGAACTTTGACAACTAAAAGGAAAAGCAAAATTACTATTCCTTAATTATTGTTAAATTACTTTCTATATCACTTGTTCTACACTCATAGAAGACTAATATAATATTACATAGATTTAACTTCTTACAATTATAAATACTTCTTAAACATATTTTCGTTCGTTTCTAACAGTTTCAAGAAATCAATTCAGAACAAGTAATGTGAACATTTTATTCTGTATTCAAACAAATAGTACCGTCTTTCTTATGTTATAAAATAAAAAATATCATACAAAGAAAGTAAACTCGTGAGTAATGAAACTGATAAAAAGGAGGACATTATTATAAAAGGGAGGACATTTGGCAAAAGTAAATGATTGAAGCCTAGAATGACAAACGAATGGTTTCGCAACTGGTGTGAGAATTTGGCAAACATTTTTATCGGGCCCCCAAATTGGTCCCCTTGGTTTTATCAGAGCAATTAGTGGTATCTATGCACTCTTGCACCAGCTATCGCGGAATTGTCGGGTAATTTGGACCGCCTTGACTATGATCAGGGACGTTTTTTTCTCGCTTTCGCAACACCAGTTGCATTTGTCATTTGTGCGGGTTATCAACTGTTGAACAATTGCCGATAGCTCGATAGCCCCTGCACTAGTAGGCTATGGAAACGCAGTAAACACCAGCGATGCGATGTTGTTTTTTCCTGCCCATTTATAAATAACCCAGTTATTAATAAATGTTGCAATTTCTACTGGTATTCACATTTTTAACTCCATTGTTTACACTATTAGCAAGGTAAATAAAATTAATATTTAATCCAAATTCTGACAGTTACTAATGTTATATTAAATAATTTATATATAACTATGCTAACCTATAAAATTGACACATACTTTTACAGGTAACTAGGTAGGTAACTTGTAAAAGTTAGTTCAAATAAAGTACGGTCTACAAATGATTATTTATTCAGTTTTGCTGTTTCATTATTATTCCAGGAAACACTTCACATTGTAGATATTGTTTTGTTTTAATACATATCGTACTTCTTTTGTTATTTATCGCGAAAATTATTACACAATTTTTTCGCAAATGTGAAAACTAAAACATTATTGTCATTATCACTTATGATTATATAAGTGTAAATATTTTGAGAAAATAATTTTAAAATTTTATTTTTATAACGTGTCCTTATCATCTTTTAATAGCACTTTTTATTAGATTCATTAAATGAAACGCAATAACATTATACTTATAAGAAATACAAATTAATTTATAACAAAAAAATTAAATATGGTATCAAAATGTATATTGCTACATAGTCTAGAAAATATGCATGTAATGCTGGTTACTTTTATAATATGGATGGATTAGAATAAATTGTGGATATAAGACGCTGGTCAATAATACTCTTCTAAACCGTGGTATATATATTATTTTTTCACTACTAACATTTCAATTCAAACCCTACTAAAAATATATATATTGACAATAACAATATTTTGACATGAACGTTAACATGTTTCTTAATATTCACAAAAATAAAGCAGGCTGTCTTTGTTTTTATATTTGACGTTTTAGTTTGTCAACCTCACTTTAAATTTTAAATTTGGTTTTATTTGATTTACTTATTTAGTTTAGACGGCATATTTAAATTGTTAATCCATAATTAACACTTTTCATGAATTAAATGATTCAAACAATACTTGGATTTCGAGATTTTAATTCCTTTAAAAGTGACTGTTTTCATTATTGACCAGGTTACCAAGTAAGCGATAGTGAAAAACAATTTCTTAAGTCAAATAAAGGGTAATAATAGTGGATGTCTAGGCTAGTAGTGAAAAAATATTTTATAAATTATTAGGTCATTTGAAAAGAATATTAAAATATTATAAGGATAGAGAAATACAAACAATTATTGAATTTGTTTTTAAAGATCGCACAAAAATCTTTTTCAGTTTTCGTTATTAAAATAAAATCGTTAATAATCAAAACCTTGTATAAGTCAGTTTAAAATATGTCTTCATACAAATATACTTGTAAGTAATGAATACCTTGTAATGTGTTATAAAGTTGTAACTTATTAAGTGGCGTACTAATCTAACTATATTTATACGAAGTATAGTTTGGAAACATAATATTAAAAGAATACAAAGAAAACAATTACACTCAAGAATTAAATTTGTGTGGAGAAAGCAATAAACCGCGGATTGGAGCTAGAATAGGGAGTGCACTGCTGAAGTATAGTTTTGAAACATAATATTAAAAGAATAAGAAAAACAATTATTCTGAAGAATTAAATATGTGTGGAGAGAAAGAATAGGGCTTGGATTGTAGGTAGAGTATTGAATGGCGGTCCCCACCTCCGTGGCCGAAATTGGCATTTCCTCGTGCCGCCCGCGCCGCCGCCGCCGTGTCCGTCGGTCACTGGTTCAACGACTCTGCGACTTTCCGCGCGCGCCTGAAGGTCAGCCGGGCCCCGCCGCCCCGCCGCCCAAACACTCTCACTCTCCGCCAAAATACATCATCGCTACATACTACATCTACTGTACTAGTATATTGTTATATAAATATATATAGGTAAATAAATAAATAATAAAGAGGTGTAAATTGTAAATGGGTTCCGAAACACTAAGATACAATGTGTTTTTTTGCAATATTGATAGTTTTATGACTAAAAACAAAATATAAACAAATACACTATCATAAAAAAATAATATACTTCACTAAAAATCGTATTGTTATATAAATATATATAGGTAAAAAAAATTTAGAGGTGTAAAATGTAGTGGGTTCCGTACCACTAGATACAATGTTTTTTTTTGCAATATTTATAGTTTTATAACTAAAAACAAAATATAAACAAATACACTACCATAAAAAATAATATACTTCACTAAAAATTTTTATCTACAACTGTTAAATAATATACTTAAAATTCAATCGTTTTTTATCATTTAATGATTACTGTTGCTAATTAAATATTTACAGTTCGATTGAATAATATTATTAAATCGTTATGTCAATATGTCAAATTCAAACCCTACCTGTTAAAAGAGTAAAAACAAAATTACGTTTTTTCGAAATAGTTACTAAAGTACACGATCACGATATCACTCCGCGAAGTTAGCCAAAGTAGTAGCTGTAAAACTTTACAGACACTTACGTCAAAATTTAACTTTACTGACTCATCTGTCAAACTGAATTAACCTATATTTTAATGGTATTATATTTTTGCAATTTATTTTAGCACTAACTAAAATAACAAACATATCATTCTATAATATTATTGGTGAATTTATTTATTATTTAACTTTGATAATAAACTATCCAATTTCATGCAGATGACGTCTAAGCTGGTGTAAACATAAATGAAAATAATATAAAAATATTTGACATTTTGACAGTACGTTTGTTATCACAGCCATCCCCGTCTCAATAGCTAACTGAAGTTTTACAAACACATATTAATGTTTTTAATTAATAATTTAACATTTCGAAAAAAATTGAATGTATATTTAATGTTTATTCTACGAGGCGATAGCCGAAAAATATTTATTCTCTATTAAATGCACGAAATTTATGTTCTTTTTTAGTCCGTGAAAATGGTTGTAGAAATAGCATAACTATAGCAACCAAATATTGATGTTCTGTTTTTTCTTTATATATTTTTCCTAAAACGTCATTTTCATATATTTAAACAAATTTCATTTAACAAGTCAAAGGCACATATTTAACACATTTCAAGGATAATAACATATTTCACTCACTTATAATGTACTATTTAATAATATGTATTTAGTAGTACATTTAAAATGTTTATGAAAAGAGCACATCCTGGATTCCTGGACACTCATATCTAGTATGGAGAGTGTAAATAACCATATTTATCTCTAAAAATTTTACGTAGAATTAAAAGTACACAATGATAAAAATCTGCAACCAGTATTACTGTAAAGTATTGCGGTAATAGTACATGTACGTGTTTTATAACAAAAACAATTTATTTTTAGAAATATGATACATAAATATATACGTACCTGTTGGCTTAAATACAAGAAATTAAAATAGAACTCTGTTCATATACATGTGTAACATACTAACAAATAATTGTAGGTAAACATGCAATAATTTTATAAAGAATAAAAAGCGTATGAAAAAAATTTAAAAAGAAATTCTGTTTATAAAATTTTCAGCAAACAGGATACGAATTGTAAATTCGTAATTTGGCATAAATATTTAGAATTTTGCACATCCGTATAAAGAAAGACAGGTATACCAAAAGTGAGAAATATCAAATACCAAAGATATTACTTAGTAGCGACCTGTTTGATATAAATAGATTATGAGAAATAAAATCACTTGTTCTGCAATTCTTATTTAACAGGTTTACAAAAATTAGAGAAAAAAATGTAGGTAATGTTACTATATGGCATTGTTTTCCAATAAATGCTAAATCTGTTTAATTTCGTCGATAAAATGCCTTTACAAGTACATTATTTTTAGTTTATAACGTAGAAAATTTTGGCAGTAATGTATGATAATTTTATTTCATTTATTTGTCGCTGCTATAACCAATGAAAAATAACGTTAGCTTATGGTATTTCAAACAATGTTTTTTTTTCCATAATAAATGTTCATGCATTTTTTAGTGTTGTCGTCTAACAAGACTTGACTAAGTCTAAGTCTAAATCTAAGTCTAAGTCTAGATTAAAAAGTCTTGTTTAGATATCAAGACTCTACATTATCCTGCGCATACGTTTTAAACAAGGATAGATAATTTTTGGGCAGCGTTCTTTTTCTATTTTACAATCACTGTTTCAACTCGGATGGAACAAGATTCTCATGATATATTTATATTACGAAAATTAAAATTTTAATTAATCTAGAGTCTTGAAAATTGTCTAGAATTTGCTCGTCTTGATCTAGAGTAAAAAAATCCTATTTAAATGAAGTTTTTTTTATTTTTATGCAAGTCTGCAAAAAAATTATTTCTCCGAATGTCTGGCAGGTATAATTGTAAATCATCCCAGAAAAATTAACAAAAAATGTGGAGAATAATTGGGTGCACGTAGGCGTAGAACAATTACCCAAAGAGCCCCCCATGTGGCACGCCACTGCCGTTGTGAGTCAATGCACTGGCAGCGGATTGCATCGTCTGCAGTTTTTGCGGTTTTTTTCTACCTTAATTTCGTCGCGGGCCCCAGAGGGCCAGCCTATTGTTGCATGTCACGGTTACTAGCTGCCGTAATGGTTTCCTCGGAAACAACAATTTTTTCGACGTATAATTGTTCCTTTTTTGCAAGATTATTTTTATAGGTTATTGTTTTTATCAATTACGCGGAAACATATGGTTGTTTTTTCGCGATAACGTGATTAATTCATTTGTTATTCTACACTTTTGAAATACTACAATATGTATTGGGAGGTTTCTTGAATAATATGTAGTTTGCAATAATTTATACAAGGTAATAGTCAAAATAATAAAATAAAAATGGGTTAAACATAAAAATCACAAATGTTTGAATGTAAGAATATAGAAATATAAAAAGAAAAGGAGGTTTGATATCATCTTGTCCGATAAAGTCATGTAATTTCCAAAGTAAATAAATCTCAAAGCTGACTATATTATATACAAATAAAATAATGGATGAAACATACTAAAAGAGTTGTAGATTAAACTAATGAAACTATCAATACACAATGAAGTACAAATTGTCTACGCCAAAAACACCTTCATAAATGACATAAATAACATTCATTTTTTTTATTTCTATTTCATTTTTGTTGTTATTTGAACACATATAAAAGATGCAAGATAAAAGTTTAAAAATTCTTGCAGCAGAAATTGATGACATGTATCTATTGGTGAGCACTTTAACTGGCTTGGAGAGTGCACCTTCATTAATATTTTTCGTGCAAATAAATGGTAAACAATTTGATTTGGCATTATTACAATTTTTATTTGAGTACATAGCACTGTATCAGTAATATTTCATATAGTTTAATTTAAATTGTATGTCTTTTGTTTGGAGACAAAAGAAAGCAGCGCCAAATCCTTCAGCGAGGCGGAAAGGAGTAGTAAGTGAAACTGAAAGCGCTGCTCGCGCCTGCGCGAAATGGAAACTGTTGCATCTGGAGCCGTTCCAAGACTCCTTCCGTCTCTGTCGTGCACCGCGAACCGGTTACCGCGATCACGCAGGTTCCTCCCGATATAAATGTAACACACATGCTATTTTTTTACTTGTTACATACTCTTAAACGAAAGTGAACTCAAAATAAGAATGAGTAATCTTTAATCTTGCTTGTTTTGTTGGTATTCTTGCACTTAACCTAAATTAAATCTTCGCTACTTGCTGCTTTATAGACTGCTGCAACAAAGTATTACAAATTACAAATCATATACCACAAATTTCTAACGGAGGTTTTTTTCAGAGAAATATTTTAATTTGTAGTGTAGGTAGAGATCTAGAAATTATTATAAAATATTAGTATGTGTCGAACACATTACCTCCCGCCACTGTAGAAATATATTCTATAAATATGATTTTTTGTTTTTCTACATGAAATTTGTATTTTTTAAATTAGTTTGTTATGACTGTATTTTTCATTCAATTCATACCTAAAATTTTCTTACATTTTTGTAATACCATATCGGAAACCAAAAAAATGGTATTTAGAAGTATTTTTTTAGGAAAATATTAATTAGTAAATTTATGCTACAATTTTATGTATATCTATAAAACCTGTAAGCTGTTTATATCACAGACTTACAAATGTCAATACCATATGCAATTCTCAGATCTGTTGCGTACAGATTTCTGTTAATTCTTATGAAAGCAAAGACTTGCCGTAAATACTTACAAATTTCGTCCTTGTGTTCTTCTTTTAAGTTCTAAATATAATTTATTATGGTTCTATTGAAATCAGATGGTATTTAACAATCTAGAAATAAAATTGATTACACGCATGGGCAAAGTATTTATTGAAGTTTTGTATATAAAAACTGTGAAAAGAGAATTAGGGTATTACTGTAGCAGTAATTTTACTAAAAAACAATATAAAAAGTAAAATAAATCAGAATGGTGGGTTCATCCTATAAACCAATATTTTTTTCAAAAAGGGGTGTTTTATAACCTCAATCTTAAAACAGCACATCTGTATTGCAACTAAAACATTTAAAATTAAAACAGTAGCTGGGAATGAGCCTTTAGACTTTTTAAAACTGTTTCATTTTAAACAGTATACAATCCTTGTGGTGCTTTCTCTACGCTAGCTAAGTCTAGTAAACATTACAAGCACATGTAATATTTAGTATTTAGAGTGGATATTTTGCTAGTGATATTTGAAACGAAGTGGTGGGATTGTTTTGTTGCGCAGCCTACTAGCTGTGTAAGTATAGGTTGTGGAAGTATGCGCTTGGTGCTTCCTTGTGCTTGTCCTTCAGGCTGTGCAATGCACCGGGAGTGCAGCGCAGGCGCAGGATCGCCAAGGACACGCAACCACCGGAAACCAGCATGCAATATGTTATGTACCACACATAATATACTTGCATTTTACTATTTTTACTTATATTGCTTTAAAACAATTAAAAGTGCACTAACATTTAGATATCTTTAGAAATTAAAAATATCAAAAAATATATGATTTGTTTGATTTTATTAAAAATCAATTATTTTTGTTTTTTAAATAAATCATGATTTTTGCCAATTCTGATCTAAAGTTTATATGAGCATTATTAATTCGAAAAGAAAGTACTAAACTAGAAGATTATACTTGAGACCCTGTATCTATAAATTGCATACACCTTAGAAATAGGCAACAATATTTTCTATTTCTAACAAGTATTGCTGGTTGCTGTGCTTAGAAAACAAATGACTAGTATATCAGGTGATAGTCAAATATCTAGTTTGTATTTGTAATACGTAAAATACAACCAATATTTTCAACTCGAGAAGAGTTAACAATTATATACCTAAAGTATAAACTGTGCAGTAGTAAAAGGGAATAAAGAATTTAAGGGATATTTAAAGTAATGAAAATGCATTGACAGAACATTAAATAATAATATATGTTTAAAATGTTAATACTTATATCAACGAAATAAAAATTTTACAACTACATACCATTTGCTATTGATCATCTTGTAATATATAAGATATTTGGTATTGTTGTCGAGGTATAGACAAAAATAGCCTTAGAAGTAGGCAACAATATTTTATTTCTAATACGTATTGCTGGTTGCGGTGTTTAGAAAACAAATGACAAAATAACTAAAATAGCAATTGAATTTCAAGTGTCAATTTAGTATTTGCCCTGTGTCTAGGAATAGAAAAATATAAGCCTTAGAAATAGGCAACAATATTTTCTATTCCTAATACGTATTGCTGGTTGCTGTATTCTGAAAACAAATGACTAAATAACTAAACAACAATTAAATCTCAAGTGTCTATCTAGTATTTGTGTATTTGTAATTCACATGAAGGAATGTAACATACTATAATTGTGGGGGCAAGTAAAGTTTCTCGGTGCCGCCACTGGTTGGCTAGGGTGACCGTCCTGCTCCAAGGTCCCTGGTTGCCAGGAGCACGAGGGGTGGCGGCGGCGGAGACACGCGAACACTGGCGATCCTGCCCGACTCACAACAGGAAAACGAAAGTAATAACCCGTCAGCGGTACCAAACACCTACAAATCAAAACAGACCAAACAAAGCGCTCTCCCTCAACAAACAAAACCAAAGCAACCAGCAATATACTCCAGCAGCGCTGGTTGCCAGCCAAACTAGTTCTAACTTCTAACTGTAGTGTGTGTGTTCTAATTTCTAACTTCATTCACAACCTGTTTTACTACTACGTGCTATAATTACGCATACGGGAAATGCTCACATCTTATTACCTATTACTGGGTATATTATACAGGGTTTATATCATTTGATTTAAATCACGATTTAAATCAACGATTTTTTTAATAAAAATCATTGATTTAAAACAAAGATAAAAAATTAATCATTATAAAAAGTATTTAATTATTTGCTACGAAACAATTAATAATAACTATTTTTTTTTGTATAAAATAATATCTTAAAATAAAATGGTATTTTATCATTTTAATTCTCATATAACAGAAGGAAAATATAAGTATTTAAATATGTAACTAAAAGTAAAAAAATCTTTGTTACTCTTCCTAGTTTTATTCAGACGAATCGTTTTGGTTTTATTACAGGTTTCGTTTTTCTTTATGAAATAAAATATTTATATTGCTTTTTAAAACATTTAATAAGTAAAAAATCATGATTTATTTGATTAAAAAAAATCAATGATTTTTTTTTTAAATAAATCATGAATTTTGCAAATTCTGGTGAGTTTTTAAGTCATGTAAGATTGAGTAAATTTTATTCGCTTTATTGAACATGCTGTATAATTACATTTAAAAAAAAGTATGTGACAACATGGAGTATAGTTACAGTTGTAGAGAAAAAAAATCCTTAATTTTTGTTATTAAAATAACTTCAGTACGTTTTTATAAACCAATGCGTGTATTTGGTCTTTTTTAGAGAATAAAAGGAATAACTTGGCAACAGCGCGGAAAAGTAAAACAAAATGTCCGTACAGGGGAATAAAATACAATTTAATACCGATTTTGTCGAGATACCGCTTTTGGGAATTCCGGTTTTGTATTTTCTAGTCAGAAATAATCGCACTCAAACAACATATTTTTTCGGGAAAGTTACAAAATTATTTATTGTTAACATAACCTAGAAATGGTGCAAGGTGTATTTAGTACCCTACTAGTTATTTGAAATGAAGGTATTTGTACGTGAAGATGTGAGAGAACAAGTGTAGCTAACCTAGAAAGCGTGCAAGGTGTTAGTGCAGTGTGCAGCCCGTGGGGCCCCTCAATGTCACGGGTGCATTGTCCCGGGCCAGACACGCTGCACCCACCACGCCGAATTCGCAGACTAAACAACGGACACGGTAGTGATTCGCGACCAACTACAGCGAGACGCACAGCTTACCACTGCACAGTTTGATTACTACAACCATTTCGTTTCTTTGCCCAAATCATTTCCTAAGAACTAAAATCACTACAAGCCAATACAGATATGTATGTATTCTCATCTTGATTACTACAACGAAGTCATTTCTGTCGATATATGCAATATATATGAACCCAGTGACTCGTAAATAACTTGCATTACACTGCTAGATTATTACAACCATTTCATTTCTTTACCCAAATCATTTCCTAAGTCCTAACTAAAATCACTACAAACCAAAGCAGATACATATGTATACTCAACTTGATTACTACAACGAAGTCATTTTTGTTGATTACAATATAAATTAACCCAAAAAATGACTCGTAAATAATAACTCTTACTAATGATGTAAATATTCATTCAAATAAAATTTTAAAAAAATCCGGACAGACATCACAATAAAAATAGTAAAATCATAGTAGATTCGTAAACTTTTTATTAAAATCAGTATGATTACCAGGGGCGCCGTTGGGATTTTAAAACAGGGGGGCATATTTTTAGTTTCCAAAAACCTCATATTTTATTACTGACTAACCACATTGTTGTTGTTATAGTAGCATACTTATGAAAATATTTATAAATAAAAATAATAAAATAGAGGGGTGCACACCTCCAAAAACTGTCAACGACACCACTGATATTACAGTACCTCTCTTATTATGGCGGTAAAATTTTTATTAAAAACAAGTTTGTTTACTACAAAAATAAAATACTATAAACATTTCTATTAAAGTTAAAAATCACAACAGTACAATAAAATGTAAATTAATTAAAGATTGACAAAAAATTGATTATTTTATTATTGAAATCAGTTGACAAAATACAAGTTGGTAAATATATTGGATAATATTGGTGTTACAAATTTGACTTTCACTTTAAAATGTTTATATTAAAATATAAAAATAATATATTTTTTTAAAATCCTTAGATGTCATAGGGGTATTAATTGCCGAATCGTCGTAAGGTTCTGAATGTAAACTTTACTGTGCTAAAACAGTTTATAAAGTATTGTTTAAATTCCAATAAATAAAGTATAAAATCAAATGTGTACTACATTTTCTATTTCTATTGAATGAAGTGAAGTTAACGATTTGTTTTTATTTTTGTGGATGCCCCATTTTAAAATACCATTCGTAGAAAAGAAATAAAAGTATGGTATTTAGGTTATTTTGATACAAGAAGTATTATATGTATCAGAAATAAATGTGTCGGCGGAAATACTGTTCCAAATGAAAGAAATAAATAACAGGAAAACAGTGGCGCCATCTTGGACACAGGCTGGAAATAACAAGTACGTCACGCGCCCAAATATAGTGCTACTTCCAGATATTTATTACACTTTGAATTGAGACAATGTTCACGAATACTAATACCGGGTAAACAAGTTAGCCGGAAGTTATTCACCGGAAAACTTTATTTCCTGTCGCTTCACTTTCAAACAATCAGAACGAGAAATGAAAGCAAAAAAGAAAAGTTATTTTTTATATTTTGCGTTAACATTTGCTCTTATTATTATATCGAAAACAGTTTAATATTATAAAATATTGTTGTTGATATTTTTGTTATTGTAAAATTGGTACTTCTAACAATTGCCCCCACTATAAATGTCAAATTGATAACCTCAAAAAAATTTAAATGTTTTTTAATACAATTTATATTATTTTTGAGCAGGAAAACTTCATAACTCATAATGTTTGTTATAAATATTTTCATAATATTTAAATGCATATTGACAGACAAATGTGCCCAACTTCACTGAACAGCGTTACCACATTTCACATTTATGTATCCCTAGAATAAAATTTGTTATTTTTTTAATTGAAAATTTTTATTAAATAAGTGAATCAAAGTATAAAAACTAGTATATTACACTCGTCGAGCAAAAAAAAACAACTCATGGAGCAATATACCGTCTTATAAAACTTGTATAATAATGTACTATCATTTGCCTTTAAATGTGGCTGGCCAGAGGGCGTATAATGTTGCTAAAAAATAATTACTCAAACAAATTAAAAGTAAGTAGTTAGCATCCACAGAATTTTTCTATTTGAAGTAATATAACAATATACAATTATTTAAATAAAATGTGATGGTTGGTATTGATAGTGGTGTGTTACCCTTGGCATCCAATCCCCCTAGCGACAGGGCTGGAGGCGCGCGTGCGCGTCCATTGACCAGGAAATGACGCCGCCGCCGCCGCCGCGCTGACCTTCAACCGGTCCGCCAGACGCTGACCTTGGCGCGCGAATATAGGTGCCGCGCGCGCCGTCCAGGCAGCACCGCGCAGCTCAACGGAACCGATGCAGCAGCGGTTGTTTTACACAAACAAAACACTAACCCACAAGCGCAACAACTAGCGCTCCTTAATACGGGCTTCTCGCTTTATTTCAATATAATATAACTCATTGTTTTTTGAAATGTAAATAACTTTAGAATTATCTCTAAAAGTCTTTACTGACTATTCTTTCGAACTAGAGATAAACAAGAAAAAAATGACCATATCATTTACATCGTGGAAAGGAAGAAGTCAGACTCAAAACCGGTCACTGAATAAAGTTTAGAACAGATTTAAGGTTATACCTTCACATTTTCCTTCTTATATCATTTACATATGATTATTTCATTAAAATCAGAGGTGAATTGTGAGGAAAAGAATACAATAAGTGAAGTAGATAAAGGGAAGTGATAAATTATGCGAACACAAAACACCAAATACGATAAAAATCTAAAAATGAAAGGGTTCTTCGTTTTACTTATTGTAATCAAAATAACAACGAAAAACAAGATGTATGTAATTAACAATCAAACTGACAGTTTAAACTATTGAAGTAAATTCAGTATACATTATTTTAAATAAATAAATAATACTACATGCATGAGGAATATTATAGATATTAGTTTAATCTTAAATTTACTGACAAATAGCCAACCTAAATTGTAGTTCACCCGAATCATAAATGTGCATTGCTGGTTGCATTTTATAAAGTTGATTACAATACTATACCAATATGTAATGCGTATGAATCTAAGACTAAAAGTACTTATATTGTTTTTGGTGAGCGTAAGTTCTTCTCCATTGAGTCTTTTGTGAAAGAAAGTGTATTTTCAATCACTTTCGTTCATAAAACAACTTTCAATTTCTGCGGCGCAATCAATAAACTCAAACGAGAAAATAAAACTGAAAATAAAAAAGCCGAACGAGTTTGAGCGGAAGTTATGACAACTGCAACATCCAGGCAAATGTTTCAGCTTAAACCGTTCCGCAAAAACAGTTCCAAGAAGCGGCCAATAAAAGCTGAAGACAAGAATGCTGTTATCATTCACGTACAGCGTTTTTAATAATCCCAACCAACCGAGTTTTTATTGTGTGCAGAGTTCACTCGATAATAATGTGTAACTGTCGCGCCGATTCGATAAAAACTCGCTCTCGAATCACTTACAGGAAACTCACTTGTAATGAATGTTGTAATTGTGATAGCGAAATAGGTTAATGCTGTAATTGTTGTCGGACAATGGGCTGCTATGCCAAATGACATTTCATTAAAAACAGAATACACTTCTGTTTTATTTATAAACAGGAAATGTATTTAATTCATTTACATTGTTGTAATCTATATTTTAATTAATCAAACAACACTTTGCATTTTATTCATTGACATTTATTTATAAAAATGACTTTTACAAAAACTATTTTGAAAATCCTTTCCCAAATATTTGTAAAAGTGAACCGGAATTCCAGTTGATCATAATGAGCAAATACGTATGCGTAGATCAAAGAGTTTGGAACATACGTCGTTAAGATCAAATGAACCAATCAAAGCATGTATATTAGGGGTATTAAAATGGCCGACTAATAGCAAAAGCTTCATCTGTAGCACAGACAAACATATACAGATGAACAGCCTAATGGCGCATTCTGTCCACAGAATTCGACGTAGTTATCACGATTAAACTAGATGGCGTTAGTGCGGCAACATGCGCTCAGTTGTAGTTTACCGAAACCACAGACAGACGTCATTTTAAGTTTCGGGAAACTTTAACTGGGCGCATGTAATCCGCAGTTACCGCACTAACGCCATCCAGTTTAATCGTGATAACTACGTCGAATTTTGTAGACAGAATGCGCCATTAGGCTGTTCATCTGTATATGTTTGTCTGTGTCTGTAGTATATTAACTCTATGATTAATATCAACTAGGACATCTTTGTCTTTTGATTCATGTTACCGGCGTTGATGTCACTAAACATAAAAAAATGAATAATCAAAGGGATATGTTCCCATTATCGAATTTTAGTAAATAAGTCATAAAATATAAAAACCACTACATCTTATAATAATAAAAACTAAATATTTACTTGCAATTATATAGTTATAAATTATTAACCTCCGGTATTATCAACAGACATTTAATTTTAAATGTGCATTTAACGAATAAAAGCCAGTTGCAATAATAGTGTATTATACACTGAGGCCTGAGGGACTAAAGTGCATGATTTAATCCTGTCCACAAAATTTGAAGTAGTTATCACAATTGAACTAGATGGCGCTAGTGCAGCAACTGCAGATTACATATGCACTAACGCCATCTAGTTCAATCGTAATAACTACTTTGAATTTTGTTGACGGAATACACCGTTTGACTGTTCATTTGTTTGTATTTGTGAGTTTAAAAATGCTACTTCAGTCTCCGAAACTGAAGAGTAAAGTAGGCTTTTACTCCCAGAAGTGCAAAAATTGTCTATTGATAATACCGGAGGTAGATGTTTTGCAGAACAGATGTGTGACGTCAGCAAGGTAGGATCGTGAAAGAAATGTATCTGCCTTCTTTCACGATTCTACCACGTTGACTTGGTGTCCCTTGCCCAAATTTTTAATATTTATATATCATTTAACTTCTAAGAACTTTTTACATTTTTTTTTATAATTTTCCGAGTGTTACTTATGATTGTTTTGTTGTTACAGTACCGGACAGCTACAGTAGTTACCTGACAACCCTCCAGCACCAAACCGGCCCGCAGACACACCACCACCTGCACCAAGGGCCGTACCACCCCCACGGCAGCATGCACTCGCCCTTCGCCACGCCGTCGGTGCCGTCTCCCACGCGCGGCGCCGCCATCCCCACCTCCGTCATCCAGGCCGCCACCAGCAGCGTCAACGACGAGCTCTCCTACATGCTGGAGCTCGGCTTCCCGCCGCGCAAGCTCAAGAAGCTCAAGAAGCCCAAGACAGAGCCCGGCACGGTCAAACGCAAGAGCCGCGAGGGCTCCACCACCTATCTCTGGGAGTTCTTGCTCAAGCTGCTGCAGGACAGGGAGTACTGTCCACGGTACATCAAGTGGACCAACAGAGAAAAAGGAGTATTTAAACTTGTAGACTCTAAAGCAGTGTCAAGACTTTGGGGGCTGCATAAGAATAAGCCTGACATGAACTATGAAACTATGGGGCGTGCTTTGAGGTATTATTACCAGAGAGGGATCTTGGCCAAAGTTGATGGTCAGAGACTCGTGTATCAGTTTGTAGACGTTCCCAAAGACATCGTCGAAATAGACTGCACAGGAGCGTGAAACAACACAGAGTGAAGTTTGTATATATTGTAAAAAAGTGACTGGTGTCATAAATGTAAACGATCTCTTTTATAAAAAGACTTTTGTAAATTTTATACTACTTGGACTTTTTCACTTTTGCACAAACTCCGGCAAAAACTGAGTACAAGAAAACTCAAGGAAAAGTAAAGTCTCTTCCGTTTTATAGTTTGTTACTAACTCGAACAATAATGAAAACCTCCCCATTCACTGCCATTTTTATTTGTGTTTTGTTTTATTGTTAACCTCGAACCAGTGCAAATCTTACCTCAAAATGCAACGAATGTACATAAGGTTTTAAATTGCGCGTTGAGCTGGAGCGGAGAACTCGTACTCGTAGAAGGGAAGCAGATAGGAATATATTTTTGTATAATGGTATCCGTGGGATCGTTGAAGTTTTCGATATTGTTTATGATTGAGATGGAGCAGGACTCTTGCCGATTTTCCCAATACTAATGAAAATAATGGTGCTTGGATTTGACTGGATTATTTAAGATTATAGAGATATTTGTTACTATTGAGATATGCTGATCGTTTTTTACTTATTAATAATACTGTAGGTGTGAATTGCTTCAAGTAAGAGACTTTAAGGTGCCTGTAACAAATTTACGTACCTAAAGGCCACACCTCACTACTCATTTTTTATTAATCATTTCCAATGATTAATTTTTTATGACAAATGTAGCAATTTTAATGATCATAAATTGCATAAAAAACAGTAAATTTGACAAACAGTTTCTTCTAAACTTTATAAATATGAGAAAATAATAAAAAATAATCTAACCTATCTCAGCTTAACCTAATCTAAACTAACCTATTCAGATCAGTTTAGGTTGAGTTAAGTTAGGCTAGGTGTGTGTGTGTATACAAATTTTGTATTAAATAGCTTTAAAAACAAAAAAAAAGAGGAATTTCAAGGTCAACCAAGTCTGACAGCTATTTTTTATTATTTTTGTCAAATTTCATCTACTAGTTGACCTAAATTCGTACTTCAATAGAAATATGTACGTAAATATCACTTAAACTATAATAAATATTAGACAAATAGTAAAAAAACTAATAGGTTTTTATTATGATCTCGTTTTCATTTATTAACAATGATGATTAAAATAGAACTTCTTTTCACTTTTTACGAATGTATGAAATGTACTGACGTTCATTTTTAAAAAATCGTTGAAAATGATTAATAAAATACGATTGGTGAGAATTGGTCTTTGATTAACCGAACCTCAACCATAAATAAATTCAGAGCTCTCTATACAGATATGAAACACAAAAGAGTTTATGCAACGTACGTACTACAGACATTTCGTTTTGGATTATTTTGGTGAAGTGAGCCACCATTTTAAATATGTAAAAAGAAAAATGTAATGTTAATATGTACAGTATTTATTTTCGCTCATAATTTTATGACTGTCCCTAATGAAATGTTATTTAAAATTAATGTTGATACTTGTTGGATAATATGATGTGACTCTCTGTGATTGTATAGTATAATTTTGTAAAAAAGATTTAATCAATTCTGCTGCATATATGATGTGAGTGTTTATTAACGTTGTACCTACGTCAATTGTGTCTTACATTTTATGATATTAAATTATATTTTGTAAAAGTGGTAATAGTCGATAAATAAGAACCAAATACTCCATTGAACGAAATCAGGCGAAAACTCAGAGAACAATATTGTAGCTATTTACAGAATCTTGAGAGTCGATTGATTACGATAATGAATGCAAACCACACAAACAATTGGTGTTTTTCCAAATTTTGCGTCCATGAAATGTGATATTTGTCATTTTATTAATGTATGTGTGTTTGTGTGTAGACTAGCATTGCTGTTTGTAACAAATGCACCAAATCAAATGTCATGATTATTCTCTGTTCGTTGTCGCCCCAGAATATCTGAAGACGTCCCTGTCCTAGTTATACAGCCGTACATGCGTAATTGTAAAGTGTTAATTGTATCCAGTTCACACAAATAACTGTCAGACAAATGCAACCATGTATGTTAATTATTAGGAACATTGTTTAATGTACAACATAATATGGAAAATCTATGTAATAAGAAAGGTTTTTATGTTAAGAACACTGGTACCTATTATAGAGTATTGAGGAAAAATATACTAAGCTGTTGTGAAATGGAGAGAGTATATTTGCCAATTTGGTGATATTTTCATATATGGCCGCACAGGCGTTGTAAATATCAGATAGTTTTGATGAATGATTCCTAGGGATATGTTAATATAGATATAAATTGTTTATTACTGTTTAGGTTAGCTAGTGAAAGTTTATTACATAAATTATCAAACAGATTATTGTATACATTTTGTCTTTACATTATAATTATAGTACAATAAAAGGAACATTAAATTTATTTTGTTTTTAATAAACATTACCTCTTTTAAATTCATCAGATATTTTTCAGAATTCATAATGTAAACAGTAAGTAAAAAACATTTTTTTTAGTTTGACAGCAAAAATGTTCGTTTTATCACATTTTTCGTACATTTTAGAGAAAAATGTTTTTAAAATAACATTCTTATCATCGAACTATTTTTCAAATTTAGATTTTTCAATAAAAACCATAATTTAAATTATATTTTATTGAAAAATCCATATTTCTTTTATTCCTATTCTTTTGTATAATTAAGCACAACAGACACCATGTGCAAAAATCATCTACTATTTGTAACTTTATAGCAGGGTTCAAATCCCAGTAAGGTTTAAAGATATTCAAAGCTTGTAATTATTGTTAACTAATGTAAATAGCCATTATTGTACAACTTATCTAAGTATTTTATTACGAAAGGCCGATAGTATAAATTAGACAAAATTAATTATAATTAATTTAAAATATTACGACTCTTAAAGAAATGAACAAAGTATTGTTTTATTGGGTTGTAAATAGTTTCAATTTATTATTTAGAGATTGGCAAATATTGGCTTTATGTTTTGTAGTTGGAGCTATTTACTTGTCATGTATTCTGAGATCGTGATATGATCGAAAAACAGTTAAATAATGACCGTAGAAAAAGTATAGTACATAATTCGAGTTGTAACTTTTCCCACTTCGTGTTTTGCGAAGTAGATAAATTAAATCGCTATGTATAATATTAATTTGCGAAGTAAATTTTACAAATACCTAGATATTTAAAAAAAAACACTATGTATAATAATACAAAATTTTAATATTTTGTCAAGTAGAAAAATTTGACATCGATAAAAGTGGGATTGTGTAATAATGAAATGTTTCAAAATATTTTAATAATTTGGTAGTATTTTTTACTTGCTAATCAAAATTAGCGGTTATTTTTATTCACCAATCAAAATATTGATGAAATTCATGTAAGTGACGTCACGCTTTAACAAAGTGCCTTCTTATTTTGGAAATATTTTAATTTTATAATTAAATTTTTTATAATTATTCATAATTATGCATATTCTTTCTGTTTTTTCAACTAATTTATTTTAATTTGATATAAATTGTTGCAATTTTCAAAGTGATTTAGTTTTTGGAGCGCGCTAAATTGAATTTGAAAGGCGCGCGCTCGATGGATCATCGCGTCAGTACCCACAATGCACCGCGTGCAGTTTTTCAATGGCGTTACATCCGCAACGATCAGTTTGTTTGATGTATTCGTAGGAGGTGCAGTGCTCTTACTGGTGCAAACTACTGGCCAGATATTGATTTCTAAAAGGATTTGAAGATGACGACGGTAGCAGAGCCTCAAATACTAAATGGGGGACTTAACACAGTAAGTGATCTTGTACATTTTCATTAAAAACATGATGAAATCTATAATAGCAAAATGGCGCCGTGACTGACAGTTTATTTTGACAATAGGACACAACACATGAGGTCGGGTCACCAGACTCCGTACCGCCAACCAAGAAGATGAAACTAGAAGGTAGGTATCTAGAAAAGGTGTAGATTTAAGTAACTTGGGTTGTGAAATACAAACGACGAACTATGAAATCATACTAATTTGCGATGTGTCGGTCTGCTTGAGATGTTCCAGAAGTGAGAGTGTATCTACTCGTCCTCTAGAGTCTAGCCAGACAAGGCAGTATGCAAACTAAATGCCCTAGCCCTGCTGGGTTCACGGGTAGGAAAGAATTGAATACACTCGGTGACATATCTTATATGCGCGTTTCTTTTCTTCGTTCAATTTGGCCAATTTTCACCATTAGTTCTTATTTCTATGCTTTCTTATCACATACTAATGTGGTTAACTTAGCCAATATTACCATCGTTCAAAATATGTTTTGAAATATTTTGAACGCGTTTATTTGTTGTTATAACCTTAAAAGTAATCAACAAAAATAAATGTTTTATTTTTTATATTTCTGATTAACATATTTTTATCAACTTTGATACTATATTTTATTATTTGCTAGAAATATAGTATACTAAGAAAGTATCTATATTTAGTTATCAAAAATATAACAAAAAAGTGTTGGAAGAAAAATGTAGGAAGTAATGAGAAAAATAAGTATTTTTTTTAATAAAACAAACATTTCTATTCAATTTGTTTCACAATAAAATTAAATGGACCATTGTTCTTTATTGCACCAAGAAAAAGCAATTTAGTAAGCCTTTTATCAAAAGAAATAAAAACGTTTAAAAAATTGTAATAAAAAAATCATTTAAATTTAAATTTTCCGATAATGGATTAATTGTACTGATATTAATAACATGTCGAAAGGTTGGTATCGATACTAAAATTGTGATTTTGCATAAGAAAATTTAAAACTTACGCATTTTTTTTAATGTTGCGCTTTTGTGATTTATGGATTAGATCAACGAGTTTTAATATAATTTTGAAGTTTATAAACTTTTGGTAATAATCGGTCAACAGAAAAGAGTTATGAGCAGTGGCGCGCGTTAGGCTGTTTTTACAGTGGTTCGAATCACAGAATTTTTTTTACCGTAAAGTTAAAGTAGAACAAAAATCTGTAATCTATAATGTCTAGAGCCGCCACTGGTTGTGAGACTTTTTAAGTATTATGCAATATTTCGAAAGAAAAGGTAACAATTTTTATTTGAGTTTATATTTTATTTTTTTATGAGAACGAAGCTTGAAGAAGTTTGACTTCAATATTATCCTATCTTCACCATACTTCGTTCTTATAAAAAATTGGCGAAATTAACCACAGAATTTGAATAAATTTATCAGAATGAAAAATGGCCAGTTTGGTTGTAATTTGAGCGAATGAAAGGAATGTGTAGGAAATAAAGACACTATTGAATTAATTGCACTTGTGCCAGAGCGACTGGCAACGGGAATAGATACGGATGTGTTTAGACTTTTCTACTTTCTCTTTGTGTTTCCAGATCGCCTGAGTCGGTAGCTCGTCGACCCGACATGCAGCGATTTTTTTCTAGCCAAGTAAAAATGAGAAAGTGTGATGCTTTCTTACGTTTGTGATTTTAGCACAGGTTGTAGTTAGGGTATTTTGATTTGGTTTTATTGTTATGTGTTGTTACATGGGGTTAGAACGATCGTAGCGGATTTACAGAGCCGAGACGGGCGAGGGACCGGTGCCAGCCGAACTACATCCCCGGTAAACTTCACCTTACATCTCTCTACCACAGCTGCGTGTTCACGTCATATTCGTCCATCATTCCAAATTCGCTATCGCTAACACTTCCAAATTCCCTTTCGCTAACTCATGGACAAATATGGCTCGTCTTTGTTGCCCGTCTGTGTGGGTCTAAATGTTTCACAATCCATTTTGTTGTAGATGGAGTATCGGTACCATTTTCCGAACCATTATATGATCTTTCCCAAACTGGAGATGTTATTCCAGGTAAGACACATCTACTTCACGTTACAGCACAGTATAAATAAATAAGCACTACATGTAGCCTCAAATATACTCAATTTTTTTAAAAGTACATAATTTTATTACAATATTACAACTATTTAAAGAATTATTGTACCTCCTTCCATTTTTAACTAAACTGTCTTCTACCTTAAAATGGGTGTGAGTTACACGCTTAAAAATAATACCAGTGAATTCATCGCATCAAAGTACCTATGTTTACAAATTTTCATTTTTAAATTCCCACTAGTACAGTCACAATTGCAGATGGAATATCAGCCAATAGGAATCCACATGACCGGTAATAATGCGCGTCTCAGGATGTACCAAAGATCCTGAGACGCTAGCACTCAGTCCCGCTCGGTGGGGCGCCGGGGCGGTAGTGGCTCTTTGGGCTTCCGCCCCGCCTGGTGGTCTGGCTAGACCGCCTTCCAGGGCATATAATGCCCTGAAGGTGATCTAGTTCAGCCGATCAGGAATTGGAGCACGCTTCAGTGTGTGCTCTAATTCTTGGCCTACTGAAACCAGAGCACATTCTGGAGCAGATTTAGCTGCTCTGGATTGTGCTCTGGTTTCAGTGGGTCAGGAATTAGAGCATTTTGAAGAATTTGCTCTAATTCTTGACCTGCTGAAACCAGAGCACATTCTGGAGCAGATTTGGCTGCTCTGGATTGTGCTCTGGTTTCAGTGGGTCAGAAATTAGAGCATTTTTAAGAATTTGCTCTAATTCTTGACCTGCTGAAACTAGAGTACTTTCTGGAGCAGATTTGACTGCTCTGGATTGTGCTCTGGTTCGAGTGGTTGAAGAATTAGGGCATTCAGAAGCGTTTGCTCTAATTCTTTGCCCACTGAAACCAGAGCACTTTCTGGAGCAGATTTGGCTGCTCTGGATTGTGCTCTGATTTCAGTGGGTCAGGAATTAGGGCATTTTGAAGAATTTGCTCTAATTCTTGACCTGCTGAAACTAGAGTACTTTCTGGAGCAGATTTGGCTGCTCTGGATTGTGCTCTGGTTTCAGTGGGTCAGGAATTAGAGCATTTTGAAGAATTTGCTATAATTCTTGACTTGCTGAAACTAGAGCACTTTCTGTAGCAGATTTGGCTGCTCAGGATTGTGCTATGGTTTCAGTGGTTCAGGAATTGGAGCATCCTAAAATACTTACTCTAATTCTAGGTCTGCTGAAACCAGATTACATTCTGGATCAGATTTAGCTGCACTGGATTGTGCTCTGGTTTCAGCGGGTCAGGAATTAGAACATTTTAAAGCGGGTGCTCTAATTCTTGGCTTTCTGAAATTAAAATACATTCTGGAACATATTTAGCTGCTCTGGACTGTGCTCTGATTTCAGTGAATCAAGAATTAGAGAATTCAGAACAAATTTGGCATACGTACTTATATATGTATTTGAATTTTTATATATGGGACTGGTTTAACATGCACCTTTCTTTTTTATTGCAATCTGAAGTGCAGATTGAAAACTAAATTCAAACAACCGCTTCACGGTTACCATCTTCCGAGAAGTGACTTTTTTACTCGTCTACAAATCATGTTACTTGATAATTTACGGGTACTGCTTATTTACCTATACTGTGATTGTTTACTTGCATTGCAATGTTGGTTTATACTGTGTGTTTGCAGGACCGGGTGCGCGCAGTAACACCATTGCGGGCATTCTGGGCGGCGCGCTGCCCAAGCTCTCCTCCGACCAGTCCGACACCGTCAACAAGGCCAAGAAGTACGCCATGGAACAGAGCATCAAGATGGTACTCATGAAACAGACCCTCGCACATCAACAACAGGTACTAAACATTACCATCTCCAACTAATAGAAACTCAATTTATACTTATAAATACAGTATAATAATCAAAAGTATTTTAATATTTAAATTGAGATTCTATTAATTTATTGTTTATTTTTTAATGTATTTATTTCAGATATTTTTTTATGTCTTAAATGTTTTGTTATAATTTTTTTTATATTTTCTAGTTTTTATTTTATATTCGAACAAATTACTATTAATAATTTATAAATACAACTTTACAGTAAATTAGCATACACAAAAATGCGTACAAAACAAAATATAATAATTTTTATTAATTGTTTACTTTTTATATATTTATTTCAGATATATTTTTTTAATATTTTAATGTTTTGTTATAAAATGTTTACATTTTAATTTTAATAGCTTTTATTTCAAATAGGGACTCGAACCGAAAAAATAACGCTTTTTGTTCGTTCTGTAAATTTCTGTTTCAATTTTTTACTTGCCATTATATATAAAGGAAATATTGAATTAATACATTTCGAAATTTTAATGGATATCAACCAATCAATTTATTTATACTAAGTCGTTCGTCCGTATGTATTTGTGCACAAGAAAAGCAAATTTGGCTAAATTAATTTAAATTTGGTTAACTTTTGAAATCGGTAAACCAGATGGCAGTTTATTTTTGTTATTTTTTTATTCTTTTGTCAATATTTCGATTATTCGATTGCCGCGGTTAATCCATTTGAGAATGAGAGAGAGAAATAAATCAGTCTGTCAAAAGACATTCTAGTAGCGCAATAATTGTTCAGGGATAGTCAAAAAGACTAAATTCGATAGCTATCTACCATACTTGTACTTATAGAATGTCCAGATTTCATCGGCCACCATTGGGATTTCGAAAACTAATAGCTACAACTTCGGTTAAATTGGGGATTATTGTGCGAATCTGGGGGGTTTTTTATCCCAAAATTCCCCATAGCTCATACAAAATTGTCCACTTTTTTCCACAAATAATTCTTAAACAAATGAATATCCGGGAAAATGTTTCAAACAAAAAAGTTAAATACTTTCATTGTCTAGTCAGAGACGTACGCAAAAAACTTATATTTTACTTAATATAAATAATACATCAACAGATGATTCTGATTTTATCTACTATACATGGGACGCCGAACAGATGCACTAATTAAATTAATTCTGTTTATATTTTAATAAATACTATTTATAATATTAATTTCAAATAAAATAATCGTATGAAAATAACAAAAATATTTAACAAATACGAATTCAAACAGCAAAGTAAACTGATTCCTTTATTACCGATCTCAGTAAAAACGGGTTACCAATAGTAATATTCAATTCTAATTTTGCGCTCGTTAGTGGGAGGAGTTTCTTGTGCATCTGTTTGGCGTCCTAAGTAAAAAAGGTATTATCGGAATGTTTATAGCGGTGTTTCTATTGTTCGAAAAGTAAATTTCATTCCAGAAATAAAGTGTACGGCAATATATTTTTGAGTATTTATTTGCCGTATAAGGGGCGTATACATTTTATCCCCTACACTTGTTATATTGCTCGACATTGTATCTTTCATACATTCAATCTTTGCACATCTTTTATCGTGCATATTTTTAATTCGCGAGAAAAGTATCCTACACACATTTTATCTTGCGCATATTTTATGATCCACACATTTTATCATCCACTCATTTTATGTTCCACACATTTTATTTTCGCCAACGTTTTATTTTTAAAACCTAAATTAATATCCCTTATTTATAATTAGATAAAATATTCAGTGTTAAATATTAAGATAAAATAAGTAAAACATGAAATGAGTGAAAGGTAAAATGTGTGTAAGATAACTTTTTTTCGCGGATTAAAAGTGTGCACGATAAAGTTTAAATATATGAAAGATACAATGTTCAGCAATATAATATGTGTATAGTTAACAAAAATTCAATAATACTATTAGAAATTTAGTTTTATTACTTTCTCTCATTGTCAAAGGGTGTGTGGATTTAAAGTTGAGTTTTCGGTTGTTGTGTTGTGGTTTAGGTTTGTTGGTTGTTGTGGGCCGAACGCTGTGACTAGAGATGCGTGCTGATAATGTATTTTCTCCACAGAAAAATAAGTCATTCCAACGGCACCAGGTTTTGATCTTGATGTGCAGGTTAGTGTGTGTGTAGCTAGCTCTAGGCTCTAGGCTCAGAGGGCGAGAGCTGCCCTAACACACCCGCGCGGTCGGTTTCGGTAGCGTTTTCACATGCGGCTTGTCCTTTGTTGCAGCAAATGGCTAGTCAGAGGACTCAGGTCCAGCGACAACAGGCTCTCGCCCTCATGTGCAGGTTAGAGCGCTCTTAGTTGTCCCATACTTCCCTCTATATGTCTATAACAAACGTAACTCTATGTACAAACCTTTCATTTCTAACCAAACCATCACCATACAACGTTGTTGTAATAGATATCACAAACTATCACATTACTTTACATAACTAATCTCTAAATAATTAAAGTTACAAATTGAATTACATTTAATATGCATTATTATTAGAATACTTTAGTGTAGATTTTAAAGACAACTTAATGGTTTATTTTTTTATTTTTGAGTTTCACATATCTCTTACAACAACTATACATAAATATTAAGATATAAGAAATGTTTTCCTACATCTAAAAATTAATTTAAACTGTGGTATCAAAACGGTATGTGACCATAAATAAATAAATGTCTAAATCATAAATATAAAAATTAATCACTAAAATTGGACATTACTTTGCAATAATATAGTTATTAGCAATTTAATGTTTCAGGGAAAAAATGTGACGTCAGCATGGTAATATCGTGGAAGAAGACAACTCTGTGTTCTTTCACGATTCTACCACGTGACGTCACATCCCGTTCCCAAATTTTTAATATTTATTTTCTCATAAACTACGATTTACGGAAATACGGATTTTTTTTATCTAATATACATGTAAAAATAAAAATTTGGTCACATACTCAATTCTATTCACTACTAGCCTATAAAAATGTAACTATATTTGCAGTAAGAGATATTTGAAAATGACTTATTCATAGTTTACAATCATTTATGGAGGGTTAAACTAGTAGTCAATTGTCAGGTCTCAAATTATTCCAACTTCAACGGAAATAACTGGACCATATTAAACAAATTCATATTGTTTGTATTTCCCTAATTTCATAACATTTAATTTCTGTTTCAAGTTACAAATTGAATTACATTTGGAATGCATTATTATTAGAATATTTTAATCTAGATTAAACACAAATTTTATTATTATTATTATATTCTACGACTTATTACATATTGAGTTTCAAATATCTCTTACAACAACTATAAAAAAAATATAAAAAAGTTTTTCTATATCTAGTAATCAACTTAAACTAAGATATCAAAATTATTAATCAAGAGTTTTATTGGTATATTTTTTTCTAAATAACAATAAATAACGGAAAACTATAATTAAAATCGTTTTTAACTATAAAAATATTAAAATTGATTACTTATTTTACAGAAATCAAATAAATTTTGTAAAACACGTTTAAATGAAAGTAGACAATAAATAATTCTTATAATCAAGTGCTAGTAGTGATTTTATGTATATCACGCTTATAAAGAGTATTATTGTTTTAGCAAATATTATATTAATTTTCTAATAAAAACATAATAAACACGAGTAATTAAAGTTTGGTGACATTTATAAATTCAACAAGAGAGTCAAAAAGAAACAGAAAAGCGCTTTCTAATCAAGGATGTGACATGACAAAGGCGTAGTTTTTATAAATAATAATCAAGTTTTGATCATCTGATTTGATCTTCATTTTGATGTTTTAACATCTGTATTTATTTAATCAAATCTATATGATATGAATCAATGTAATTTCTCCATTTTCCGTTTTTTTTTTGCCATTAAAATTATATGAACTGTCAAACATAAACAAAACTGAATTAAATGGGTGGATTAGAATAAATGTTGATTTACGGATCATCTTGATTCTTGAATCAGTTGATCATTAATTAATGCAAATGATGAATTTGGCTGTTAAACGAAAGATGCTGATCGAAATTTTGACTTTTTTTATGACGTTAAAAAAACTTAAGTAATATTGGTGCAACGGGTCGTGATCATTTTATAGTAATTATTTTTCGCTCAATATACTCTTTATAACTAGATATACAATACTGAAAAATCATAAACATGTGACTAAACATTGTTAATATCATTTATGTGTTTCACTGTATAAACCTTACAAATTTTAAAAAGCCCCTAGTATAAATATTAGTTAAATTAGTATTTGATTAAAAACATCACCCAATCATTTACCACTTAACGCTTATTACAAATCTGTGTGGCGACCCACTTTAGGGTATACGTGGGCAGCATCAGCTTCGAGCTGAAGGAAGACACAATCCGGCAAGCGTTTCTACCGTTCGGGCCCATCAAATCCATCAACATGTCGTGGGACCCGGTGACGCAGAAGCACAAGGGGTTCGCATTCGTGGAGTACGAGATCCCGGAGGCCGCGCAGCTCGCGCTCGAGCAGATGAACGGCGTGATGATCGGAGGGAGGAATATCAAAGTTGTGGGACGGCCGAGTAATATGCCGCAAGCACAGGCGGTCATAGATGAGATACAAGAGGAGGCCAAGAATTATAACAGGATTTATATTGCGTCTATTCATCCTGATTTGACGGAGGATGATATTAAAAGGTTAGTGGAATGTTGTTTGTTTATGTTTTAAATGTCACATTTGCATAAAATTATCGTAAAACATCTAATAAACATTACTAGAAAAATTATAGTTGTATGAAGACATATTTTTATAATTTCATGTTTTTAACAACGGTATTTCTTTAATTTCTGTTTTTTTTATTACATGTCATTTTTAAAGTTATTTATATCACTAGTCCAGAAACAGAACTTTTGCGAGAGCGAGTTGATATTGAAGCACTTTTAATTTATTAAAGAAATATTACTACTTAAAATTTTATAAACTATAGGTTTTTCGTGTTGGTAAAATTTTCAATTCACAGGGATATATAAACAATTTACTTGTTTTATTAAAAAAAATTTAGTGACATTTGTTTCAACTTAAAAAAAAAAAAAGAATGTGAATTGATATTTCTGAACAAATAATGTAATCGTACAGCACGAGTATAATATTGTGATTGTTCAATAAATAAAATTAAAGATTTTCACAGAATATATTGCTAAAATATTTAAATCGGTATTTCTACTTTTTCTGCAAAATTTTGAGTTTTCTAATAATAGTCATATCGGAGGGAGGGGCGGAAAAGTAATATACGTATTTTTTTATTTAGTCATACAACGTCCGATTTCGGTAAAACATTTTTTTTAAATACGGTTTACCTTTCTTGATAACGTAGCAAAAATCAAGTTGAGATTTGTATAAATATTGTAAAGTACGTAAAGTTTTCAACAGTACTCGTACAAAATATTGTTTTATACCAAAATATGTATATAATTCGAGAACTAGTGTGCATAATATTCAAAGCATAAACAAAAACAATGTAGTACTAATCACTCGGTCATGTTTCACTAAAATAAGTCGATTCATAAATTAACAAAACCACAGGCTAAAGGCCGTTTTAGACTAACCTGTATATGGGATAATAAATAATACAAGAAATGGTACATATCTTGCACCAAAAATTGATAGATTTTGATGAAACTTAGTATGATACTAATGCAATTTCTTGTACGATATATTGGCTCTGATTCTGTGACAAGCAAAATTAACCATAAATTCATTTACATTTATAGTTTTCAATACTGACAACTTTACCAGTAGTAACACTAAGTTTTTTATAATCACATTTCATAAAAAAAACTCTAGAATTGCGTGAGATCACAAAATTCATATATGCGCATACTCACTGCCAAATTGACTGACAGATTGCATCTGTATCTTGTCTATGGATTGCATGAAAAATAAAACGTTTTTTCAACACATTTACAATCGTATACAATATTTCAACCAATTTGCTGTTTGATATTAGCCAATGTAAATTGTACCAAAAATGATGTAAGAATCTTATACAATTTATAGGCTAATGTAAAACGGCCTTTTAAGTTACTACAGGTAAAGTTGTAAGTATTGAAAACTTTAAATGTAGAGTAATTTATGGTTAATTTTGCTTGTCACATTGACATATTCAACGAAAGTGCGCAGAATCAGAGCCAATATATTGTACATGAAATTGCATTAGTTATAAAACTTCGTCAAAATTTAACAATTATTGGTACAAGAAATTGTACCATTTCTTGTACTATTTATTATCCCATATATAGGCTAGTCTAAAACGGCCTTAAGATTATATTTTAGTGAAACATGTACAAGTATTTTTCACGATTTCATCCTTAAATTTGTTTATCCCCAACAGTGTGTTCGAAGCCTTCGGTCCGATAATCTACTGCAAGCTAGCGCAAGGCAGCTCAGCGCACAAACACAAAGGCTACGGCTTCATCGAGTACGAAACAGCGCAGGCGGCGCAAGAAGCGATAGCGAGCATGAACCTGTTCGACTTGGGCGGGCAGTACCTGCGAGTGGGGCGCGCCATCACGCCGCCCAACGCGCTCATGGGGCCGTCCTCCGGGTCCAGCATCATGCCCACAGCAGCGGCCGTGGCTGCCGCCGCCGCCACCGCCAAGATACAGGCCATGGATGCCGTCGCCAGCAACGCGGTGGCTCTAGGTAGGGAATTGTGGGAGTTCATTAGTAGAATGTAGTGCAATTTGAGACTAATAAAAGTAGAGGTTATAATTAGTATAACCAAAGTAGATGCGGTTCTTTACCATTATTTTTGCGCATGCGTTAATTTTCATTTATAAATGCTATATGAATGCTTCATTCAACCACATTCAACTAAAGGTTAATTAAAAATAAATATGTACATAAATGAAATATAATTGAGAATTGAGTTGATGAATTTGTCCGTCCCAAGGTAACTTCTAAAAACAATAAACTTACATGTCAAACGGAATTGTGAAATCCTTTACAACTTTGAATTATCCGAGCTAAACATTGCCAGTAGATGGCAGTAGTGAAATTTTTGCAACAGGGAAAACATTACATGTTATACATTGGTATTATAGGCGAAATCTTCAGTTTCTATTTTAATTTTGCATGAGGAAAAGAAATATTCATCTCTGTAGGAGATTTCTGTATATATTTAAATGGTGCAGTATGACCAATGGTTAAACATAAAACACCTATTAAAATTTAAATATATCAAAGTTTTGCTTTATAATTACAATATTACTTTATCGTATAAATTTAACAATTTGAATTTTGTAACGTTTGAAAATTTTGGTTTAAAATTATTTACCTACAATATTTCAAGCGTTTCCCAAAAGTATTTTCTAGTAGTAGTATTTGGTAAGTTAAACATGATAATTTGAATAAAAACAACAATAAATTTTTCTTACTTGGGGAAATAACGTATGGATATTTCTGTACTAATATAATTACTGCACTTAGTAATGGAAGAGTATATTAAAAAAAACAGAATTCCTAATCGTATAAACGCCACAATATTTTCTTGAATGCTATTATTTTAAATTTTGCTACCAGATGTCTGGAAATTTTTAAACTAGTAAATAGCGAAGATAAATAACAAAACGATATATTGGCCGTATTTATTTGGGACTTTTTAAGTAACCTGGTAGGTTAATTCTGTTTACTTGGTACGTTTCAAGTAAGCCAGCTATTTAACTGGGTTGGTGAGTTGAACCTGTTTCCTATCTTTTGTTTACACATTGCTTTCTCTTTCTATATCTGTTAGAAGGTGTATCTTTTATAGTTTAAAACGGAAAATTTAATTAAATATAAATTTATTTGCATTAAATGTGTTTATTTATCTATTTATTTTTCAATAAATAATGCAATCTTTTCCATAGATTATTTTCAAAAAAAAGTATTGATAAATGGAGATTTCTCATAAATTAGAGCAGTACTTGTAAGAAAAAGTATCGTACTTAACTCTTGGGAGAAATACGGGTAATGTACTATTAACTGGGTTTTGTTGCAGGTCTTACAAAACTAGGTCAAACCCCAGCAATCCCAGTCCTGCCCACAATGCCTGTCGGTCTCCCCGGCCTGGCAGGCATCCCGGGCATCCCGACCTCGCTCCCGCCTTCCATGCAGCTCCCGGGCATGATCCCTCCCCCAGGTCTAGCCCTCCCCCAACCCAGCTTCCAAACCCCTAGACTAGTGACGCCTGTGGTCCCGCAGGTGATCGCGCCGCCCGCCGTCGTGACGCCCACGCTGAGCAGCCAGCCGGCGCCGCCCACGCAGGAGGCGCTGAAGCGCGCGCAGGAGCAGGCGCAGCAGAAGCAGCAGGAGGAGCTGCAGAAGAAGCTGCTGGACGAGAACGAGCCGCAGACGCTGCAGCAGCAGGAGAACATGTCCATCAAGGGCCAGAACGCCCGCCATCTCGTCATGCAGAAGCTGATGAGGAAGGTGGACTCCAAGGTGGTGATCCTGCGGAACATGGTCGGGCCCGAGGACGTGGATGAGAGTCTGCAGGAGGAGATCCAGGAGGAGTGCAGCAAGTACGGAGTGGTGGAAAGAGTGATTATTTATAATGAGAAACAAAGTGATAATGTGGATGATGATGCGGAAGTTATTGTCAAGATCTTCGTCGAATTCTCACAAATGTCCGGTAAGAAATTCATTTATCACAAATTTAAAGCCGGGTTCTCACAAGTCATTTTTTTGGGAATCATTTCCAATGATTCCTTTTTCATGACAATTTTAACATGTTTTAATGATATTGTTGAGACAGATCATTTGTTGTTCCATTTTATATATGACATTATAAAAAAATTAATTCGTACTACAATTCGGGAAATATATAAATACTATAATAGTATATTGTGTGACATGTGCAGAAAGTTGCTTATTTCCTACGAGGTGTGAAAGTTTCGCCTCGAGACAAAGTCGAGTGCTGGAATCACAAAAGTTGGTAAATACTCGACTTTCTACACTTGTTGCACAATATACTTTTTCTAAGACCAAACTCCTTAACGTAACAGAACAAAAATACATGCACGAAAGCTATTTGACATAAAAAATAATATGACACAGGTAATGATTTTTAAACTTTATCCACGGTTGTGAAAATACGCAACTTTCAAGCATTATATAGTGTGAGAAAAGTCCCACCATAGTGGTCGTAGAAAAATATGTCACATAATAACAGTCGAAATATAAAACTGACATATTTTAAGTTTTACTCATGTTAACATGCGCTACTTTAAATTATGACAAGTGTTTTCACACTTAATTTTATATTCATTTACTAATAATCATTAAAGTAGAATTACTTTTCACTTTTTATAAAAATGTGAAATGATCATAAATTCTAGGAAATGAAGTGTTCTGACATTCACTTTTAAAGAACCATTAAAAATGATTTATAAAAAATGACTCGTGATATATATTATAAAATGTTCTATATCTATTAATAAATAATTAAAAGACAAAGCAGTTTGCCAAAAAAAGCAATACCCTAGACAAATAACAGTTTGTTAACCACTGGCGAAGACATATCACGTCACAGCCCAAAATTTTCATTTTAAAATTGATATCTCGCTTTTCACAACATATTTTTTAGTCGCGTTCTCTCGTAAAATAAAATTAAAAACATGATTCAGGACCCCGCTATTGGAACACCTAAAATTAAAATGCGCAAACTCCGGACTGTAACGGACAGTTTTGTACTGTTCTGGCAACAGTACATGCAGAATTTATAGGAAGAGCCAAAGTATAGACTTATTTAAATACACTTTACATACTGCGCATACGTCATACTGTACCAAACTGAATCTGAGGTTTCTTGGAACAAACCATATACATTTTGTCGTTGAAAATATCGTCAATTTATTAATATTATCTTAAAATATATAATTGTTATTATTAACCAGCTATTATTGTGTTATGTATATCTCATTTGTTTGTTTGTTTGCAGAGGCGGAGTGCGCGAGAGACGCGCTAAACGGAAGGTACTTTGGCGGGCGGATGGTGAAAGCAGAGCTTTATGATCAAGCGTTATTTGATCATAGTGATTTTTCAGGTTAACTATTTTTTATTGTATTTATAGTACATCTCCCATGGAGAAAATAACTTTGTTTCTATTAATTAGTTGTATATATTTGTGAATTAAGAGACAATTTTTAAATTAAATTTTATTTGAACAAATACAGTCTATTATTTACAATTTTCGTCTAGGTTTTCCAGGCTGAATTTCATAATCATCGTACTGTGGAAATGATTGTGCCCCTTTCACTTCCTTTTCCAGTAGTTTTACATCGTCTGGTTTGGCGTATTTTGCTTCTAGTTCTGCAGCGTTTTTCTTTTTCATTTGTATGATGGCTAAATTCTTCAACACCTCTTCTTCAGAAGGTGGTTCTTTTCGTCGTCCCCGTAACCAAGCTTCCCATTCTGCGGGAAGTTCTTGTTCGAAGTCTTCCTTCACAGGAGGATCAAACCAACGAGACGCTTTGCGTTTTCCCACTGAAGGATTTGCAGGTATTTCGTAATATTTATTACCGAAGTAGTCAGAGCCGATCAAATTTCCACGAAATTGTCGTGGTTTGAAAGAATTGATAAAGTTTTTAAATATAATTCCAATAATATTTCGTGTTGGTGGTTGAGCCATCTGTCAAATCAATAATATAATCTTATTAATAATTTGTGGGGCTTCACGCTTCAGTATATAATAATAGGTTAAGTGATGAAAAAAACAGTTCTAAACATTTATCTACAGTTGCTATTACGTCTAAGCACAAAACTAATAAGATATAACATTTATCTGTTTAAAATTACCTTGTGATAAAAGTAAATTATGAAATTGTATAATCGTAAATATATTTTGACATTTCTATGTACAACATAAGAAAAATACAACACTTTAGATTATGAAAGATAAAAGTATGTTATCATTTTTTATTGTTTGAGTAATATTTTAATATAGTTGTGATAATAATTATCATAAAAATGTATTCATTTGCGGTTTACATTTTATCGCAATTTTTAAACGGCGATTGGAAAAATTATTTTTGATGTAAAAATCTTTGTAAGTCATTTTTATCTAATTTATTGTTATTAGTTTTTATAAATTGTATTAATATGTATTAAAAATAAGAATATACAACAAGAAAATGTTACAAATTATTGCAATTTTTATGAAAGAAAAAATACTGTACCGACGCCTTTGTGTCTTGCTAGGGAATTTGACGAAAGTTGGTATGAGATTGTGATGTCATTTCCAGGCGTGGTGCTAAAGAGAGGTCGCGGTTGTGCTTTTCGTCTGTAATGGCTGTTCTGTGTTTTATCAAAAATAAATAGTGGGTTATTACTTTAACAATATTTTATGCTTGCGTATATAAGTGTTTATAAAAATGCCGTAAAAAATGTTAGTGAATTTAGTGAGTATACGTGATGTGATCGCCACATTGCAGTTTTCGGTGAGTTCCATTAAAAGTTCATTAGTGCAAATCCTTTCACCGCATTAAACATATTTTGAGAAGCAGAGATGTGGAGTCCACACCCGTGAGTTACATATTTGTTTAGAGATCTTGTTAGGTGTGGAAATTTGTGATATTTGCTCCATTTAACATATTGACACACTCTTTTTCTGGTAAACAGGTTTTCTCTACTACCTGTGTATTATTTATTCAATCTGGTTACTCATACATCTAAATTTAGTGTTGACAGTAATTATTATTTGTCAGAATTAGTCACAATTGCCATATTATTGTTGAATGCATCTTCTGATACAATTTGGTACACCTTGTATGGCGCCCGTCCATCATATTTCAGAATTCAATTAGAGCAATAAAACGCGCAATAAAGATAACAAGATTACTCATATTTTTCCTTCGTGTACAGAGTTTCACATTTTCATCGATTAACAAGTGTTTATTTTAGGCATTTCTAAACACAGTCATGGCTCACAATCGTGATCGAAATACTTAAAAATGTTAAATTATTCGTGTTAAACAAAAACAGTCATGTCGTTCTTTAACAATTTGAAGAAAGTGTTACATTTCGGTGGTGGCAACGATGCCAAGAAGAAGAAAGTGTTTAATAACATTCGCATGGACTGCGATCCCGAGGAATTCTGGGATCTGATCGGCGAGCTGGGCGATGGGGCGTTCGGGAAAGTGTACAAGGCGGAGCACAAGCAGACGGGGCTGCTGGCCGCCGCCAAGAAGTGCACTCTGGAGGGCGAGGACGACCTGGCCGACTTCATGATCGAGATCGACATCCTCTCCGAGTGCAAGCACCCCAACATCGTCGCTCTGCACGAGGCCTTCTTCATCGAGGATCGGCTCTGGGTAGGCCAGGAATGCTTGTGGTGAGCGGTTAACCACTTCCCAAATTCTTCTACACCCAACTTCCATAACTTTATGAAAGTTCCACTACTTTTAGAGCTTTGCTGATAAGTTTATTTTTTACTCAGGGTTGGCCCGATTTAAATAAAAATTATTGTTTTATAAGACAACAAAATACAAATTATAATAAAAATGTTATTAATTGTCACAAAAGTATTAATAACATCCAAAATATGTTCTGTATATAATAACTTAAAATTGATATTTTATCACTTTAATTGACATATAACAAGAAAAAAATAAGTATTTAAGTGTGTAACAAAAAGTAAAAATTCTTTGCTACTTTTCTTAGTTTTATTCAGACGAATCGCTTTGAGTTATGATTATAATATTTGGATAAGAACACCATTTTCCCGCTTTATGGAAGTACAGTAACACTAATAGACATATTTAGAAATTAAAAAAATCAAAATATAATATTTGCCAACCCTGTTTAAGAGTGGATTCCCATTCTTGTTATATGTACATATCAGTAATAGGAACCTTAATCATTTGCCAAGATATATTTAAAAATTCAAGAAAATCTTTATAACTTTCATAAAAATACCAAAACTTCCACGAGACTTCCAAAATTTTCATAAGACTTCCAACTCTTTCTTCAGATTTCCATGAAACTTCTAAGACTTCCATGAAACTTTGGAGACTTCCAAAAGACTTTATAACTTCCGTAAGATTTCCAACACTTTCATAAGACTTCTTAAACTTCTATGAGACTTCCACAATTTCCATAAGACTTCCAAAACTTCCATAAGAATTCCAAAACATCCATAAGACTTCTAAAGCTTCCATGAGACTTCCAAAACTTCCGTAAGACGTCCAAAACTTTCATGAGATTTCCATGAAACTTTTAAGACTTCCATGAAACTTTCGAGACTTCCAAAAAACTTCCGTGAGATTTCCATTAAACTTTCGAGATTTCCAAAACTTAAAAACTTCCATAAGACTTCTAAAACTTCCATAAGACTTCTAAAACTTCCGTGAGATTTCCATGAAACTTCTAAGACTTCCATGAAACTTCTAAGACTTCCATGAAACTTTCGAGATTTTCATAAGATTTCTAAAACTTCCATGAAACTTCAAAAACTGTCATAAAACTGACAAAACTTCCAAGACTTCCAACTGCTGTACATCAAACTTCCGAAGTGGTTAACCCTCGCTTGTGGTTTCGCTGTGGTTACACGTTTGGTTTTAGATGTTAATAGAGTATTGTGACGGCGGAGCGGTAGACAGTATTATGGTTGAGTTGGAGAAACCACTGACTGAACTACAAATCGCCTATGTTTGTCAACACATGTGCAGAGGTTTAACATTTTTGCATAAATCACATATTATTCACCGAGATTTAAAAGCTGGAAATGTTCTTTTAACTATGGCTGGTGGCGTCAAATTAGGTAAAATATTATTTTACTTATTATAGTGTCCGATCGAAACGCTATTTTCACTCGAAACCGAAATCGAATATTCCCTATTATTATTATTATTGTTAACACTAGTTTTTTGCCGAAACCGAAACTTCGGTCGGACACTAGTTATATATATTATCTACCTCGATGTTTATTACCACACTAGTGCTGTTATATAAAAATATAATGAAACATGATAAAATTTCTGTAATTATTTCTTATTATCTTACTGGGTGTAATCATTTTAACCAACAAGTTCGCTGAAAAATTATTGACATTCGATTCGTGATATATGAAAAAAAATGAAAATAATAAGCGTTGTTTTTAATAAAATATAACATTGTCATAACAACTGTGGCATGGCTCACTTTGTTAGATTCTTTTACTTTTGTTTTATTATTAACAAAATTTATTGAAGAAATCTTAAAATTGGGTCACCCATTTTAGCCTAATTAAGTGTCTGCTCCAATTAAGCGAACAAATAATAAATTTTAATTAAATAAGTTAATGAAAAATAATAAGGTATCTATTTTAATGTTTTATTAAACTAAAATATAGAAAATATTTGTAATATAAATTGTCCTTGAAATATATAAATATTTTCTAAACTCATTTTCTGCTTCTGTATCAAGTAATCGTTTAAATTATGTATTTTAAAATTAATATATAAGTTTTCTTTGGTACATTCTTAATATTTTCTTTTAATTTCATCGAGGTAGTTAAAATATGGACCAAGATTTTCGTTTTCCCCGTGTAGTTAATATTTGAAATTTTAGCTGATTTCGGTGTGTCTGCCAAAAACAAATCAACCCTACAAAAACACGACACATTTATTGGTACACCATATTGGATGGCGCCTGAAGTAGTATTATGTGAGACATTTAGAGACAATCCATACGATTTTAAAGTAGATATATGGTCCATGGGAATCACCATGATAGAGTTTGCTCAAATGGAGCCTCCGAATCATGAAATGTCCCCCATGAGAGTTCTACTTAAAATACAAAAATCCGACCCTCCTAAGTTGGAACAGCCGAGCAAATGGTCCAAAGAATTCAACGACTTCATCGCCAAATCCCTAACTAAGGACCCTCAGACGCGACCAACGGCAGACGAACTCTTAAAGCATCCGTTTATCAATTGTACTCTGGACTCGAAACCAATTCGGGATTTATTGTTGGAATACAAAGCAGAAGTTGTCGAAGAAGAATTATTGGAAGATGATGAGGTAAGAGAATGACAAGTTGCTTGAGTGTGTGCTTTAAATAGCGTTTTTGTAAATATTTCACGCAAAGCGAGGTAGGAAACATAAAAAGAATAAAGAACAGTACCAGCGTGTTGGTAAGTTCAGTGTTGTGGATTTTCATGTACAAATGTTTGGACACTTTCTACACAAATAGAATCAGCAGCAAATAATCTTTCACAGTAATTTGTACTAATGGACTACATACACGCATTTTTCACAATCGAAAAAGTTTTAATTCAAAATTTTATATTGTGCGTTCATAATGAATTTATTGTGAAACGTAATTGCGTATCGAAATAGTCATTATTACGATAGACAATTTTAAAAGGTTGTACCAGGTGACATTTACTTAAATTTTATTTTGTTCTTAATAATTAACAAACTTTCATATAATTGGATAAATATCAATGCAGAGTTACCAATTGCAACTCGTACAAATTTCCTTGATCAATTTATTGTAGTATATATATTTTTTTAATATTTTAAAAAATGAAAGACGTTAAATATAAAAACTAGTATAAAGAACCATTTCTGCGAAAAGTAGTCATAAAAAACATTATTTACTTTTCATATATTTATTTTTACGTGTCTGCATTAATCCTTTTCGTGTAATCCTTCTGGTTTAACAGAATTTACGAATTATATTTGTTTTTTACATAGCTGACTGTAATTTCAATAAAAGAGATGATGTAGTATTCATATTTTTACAAAATTTGACAAATCCAATTATCAAATGCATGCTTAATGTTGTCACTGTAAAATACAAGAATAATAGTGGGAGGATATTTTTATTTTACAGAAAAATAACTATTTTCTTCAAACGGCATAAAAGAGTTATTTTATGCGAAGTGATTGAGAATTTTTAACTTTTTCGCTGCAGAAGTTATACTGTTGATAACACTGTACATTTTCCTCTCTAGAAAGAGAAAAGTAATTTTCCTCACTATTTCGTGAGAAGAAAGTTGAGATTCTATGCGTCGTGAAAAAAGTATTTTTGATTACTCAAAAATTGTTAGGTTTACGTAAAAAATACTTGCACAAAATGTACCCTCTAATTTTTGCTTGTTGATTTACGCATTGTTTTTTTATTTGCGCACCTTTTTAAAAATCGTAATAATTTTGTGCAGATTTCAATATTTTAATGCAATACATTTTAGAAATAGAAAATCAACAGTAATAATCAATAATAAAAATAATCATTTTAATGTTTCAAAAGTATATAGGAAAACATTTTATCCTAATTATTTTTATATTTACCGAAAATGTGTAATAATCGACGTTAAAGTTTTATTTAAAAATAATTATTTATAATTATGTTGTGTACATATTTAATATATTTCTGTTTATATGAAAAATTATTTTCGTGCATGTAGTCCATTGTTGTTCTACCCGTTTTATTTCTTGGTCATCGCTAGTAGTTATCAAAAAAGTTTTTTTGTTATGCATGCTGCCCCTCGGAACCCACAAATTGTTGTTCTGTGTCAAAAAAACAGGTGAGACTTTTATATTAACACGTACATGTCATCCTTCACTGTTGTCGCACGTTGTTGTTGTTGTTGTGGGTGGTAATTGTTGTGTTTGCAGGAACATCGCGCGTCTCAGCTTCCGCTGGACATCGAAGATGATGTTACCTCCGTCAAAAGCACTGACACCGACATTAAAGGTAGGAACTCTTACTTTCTAATCCTTCCAAACCTCTATTTACAGTTAGAATTGTTAAACATGTAAAATTCCGTAATAAAAATATTTGCTTTACTTAAACCTTGTACCGTCTTACATTTTAAAATATTTACGACACATTTAAATGTAAATTTGCTATAAAAATATTTTACGTAACAAACTTCAAATAGCAATAAATTATTTTTTAATGAACTACTACTTTGCTATGTAACATTTTATTCGTTTTCCAAGAGAACAATTTTTAAAGTTTAAAATTCTACGTTTTAATTAAATAATAAATATTGCACTTTTTCTAAAATTAAAATATATGAGCAGTATTTTAATTTGAAAATTTAGATAGAAAATTATCGCTCAGCAAATAAATCTTGTTTAGCAAACAAGATGCTCTATATTTTACTTTTGTATTATATAATATATCTCTGATAAAAATAATAGCTGGATAAAAATAAATTCAAAATAAAAATAATTCACGGTCGAAATTATAGTTGTCAATAAAAATTTATAAATATTCCTTTCAAATTTTTAATACGCAGTAAATTTAATTGATGTTCAATAAAAATAATATAGGTTTCATATAATTTGTGATCACTTGATAAAAATTAACATCCAATTTAATACAATAGATTAGCCACTAACCTGGATTAGTTATCCTAAACTCCAGAATTCATAAAAAGAATTAAGTATATTATTTAGTTCCAAACATAACTCCACTAGTTTGTGGAAGTAGCAATATTTGTATATGATTATATATTTGACAACTGAAAAGTAAAATAATTTAATTACGCATGCGCAAAGAATTTATTCATGGGATATTTTATAACCTCAATCATGATATTAAATAAAAAATAAACGAAAAATTAAAACAGTACATCTGTACTGCACTAAAATTTGCAATTAAAATTAAAACTTAAAATTAATATCGTAGCTGGGAATAAGCCTTTCCTAAAATGTACAATGAATATTTTTTTAACGAGAACCATGGAATTTGTCATATCCATGATTGCGACTTGACATTTGGTAATTTGAAAATGAAACATAGGGGACAAATTTGGCAAGTTTGTATTTAAATATTTTAAGTAATTACCAAATAACCAGGGCATGTAACCGGTTAATAAAAACCGGTAACCGATATTTTTAATGTTGAAAATACTGGTTACCATTAACTAAAAAAAACGGTTTTAATATCAGTTAGCGCAAAAAACTTTTTTTTAATTACATTTCTATAATTCATTTTTTTAACTATTTTTTAAACCGATAAATTAACCGATTTAAACTGGTTTCCAACTAAAATCGTTATTAATTTAACGTTCTTTATAAGGATTAACCGTTAATCAGTATTTTTTTCGGGTACATGCCCTGAAAATAAATAAATTATATCAATTATAGAACAATTCATTAATATCGTTATGACAAATCCTATGTTTCATATTTAAAAATACTCACGATATAACATTTCAATATAGCGTTTACATTTATTTAACGATTCGTATTATTTATCTTGTAAAACATAATAAAATACCCTGAAATTTAGAACCCGAAAATAATGTAAAATTGTGGGAAATATTTGTGCGTATGTTAAAGATGATTTGTTTGGTTTAGCGACAGAGGCAGAAGAGTCGGATAAAACCAAAACGGCGGGCAAGCGTGACATGGAAGCCTCCCAGGAAGAAGACCGGAAGAAACTCAAGAAGGAGAATTCCACGGAATCAACCACTTCGAATGCCAGTGCCAGTGCCACCACCGCTACCGTTTCCGAAAAGAAAGCAGTGAGTGTTATATTTACTTTCTCTACATTATTCATGCGGTAAATGTACAGTATTTGGAAACTCTATTGATAATTTAACCACGCATTGAAGTTTTGCCTGCTGCAAAGTGAACTACTTACGCGTATGTTTGTTGTGCTGTTTATATGTATTGGTGATAGTTTTCTCCGCGATATTAATGTCAGTATTTTTATTGCAATCTCAAGTTCAATTTCATTAATTAACGCATACTTTCTTTTGTGCAAATAAACCAAATAAACATTCTAATTGGAAATCGTCGCTCATACGTTAGAGTTTTTACCGACAACAGTCAACAGGGTATATTCCTTACAAAATTTTAATTCGAAAATACAGCATACAATCATATTCGAAACTTAATATAACAGGTTTTATGGAAGATATTAAATTTAATAGAGCAAACCATGATCATAATTTATTTATATATTTGTCCCTAAAGATAATAGTCGCAAGGTATCGGTGACCAGAAAACTGAACCTCCTGAAATAATCCATCGGTTAATAAAGTTGTTATGTTCTAACATATCTGCCAAAACGAATCCTGTTGAAATAAATATCGGCAAACAAAAAATGCAATAAATTATTTAGTAGCTAACAATCAATCGTCGAATAGGTAATTCAAAATTTTACATGTAGCAGAAAAAGCCTTAAGAATTAACTGCCTGGGAAATCTAGACATTATTTTAAAGAAAAATATTGACAATGACGAAACAGATGCAAGCCGTTCGTACAATAAGTAAAGTTATTATTTGAGTCATTTTTAAATTGGGAAATATAAGTCAATGAGAATCTAATAAATTTAATAACTGTTATTAATTGTAAAAAGAATAAAAACTAATGTTTTTTTCTACTTCCATTTAATAAGAGACTATATTTTACTAATTTCAGTCAAGTTGTCTCCATTATTTCACTAGTAAAATAATAGGATCATTATTTCACTCAAAATAAAAATGGATAGTATGGATAAATAGAAATATTAACAGCTACAAAAATAGAAATATAATTACGTATTTCAAAATGTAAATATTTACAAAAATTTGTTATTGAAATTTTAAAATAGTGTCACGCTACTAGAATAGAATATTTTCCTATTTATGGTTCACGCCCTTCGATTATTGGATCAGTGCCGTTTTGACCAAAATTTTGACAAATCAATTCAATTAGCGGTTACTGTGCATTTTACAGACAAATTTTTCAAAGGAAGCCAAGCGGGATATGTTAGGAGTGTAATATGCTACGCATATAAATTTAGGCGAATATTGAATTGAATTTTTAAAACTTTGATTCAATGAAAGATTTTTGATTTTGTTTCTAAAGCACACGACCGAAATTGAATAAAATCAATAATTGAAGTTGAAAGAGAAAAAAAAACCTATTTAACAGTACTAAAAACAACTATGGGCCCCAAATGAAAATTGAAAATTAGTATGAATTTCTCGAAAAGTGTACGAGCTATAAACATTTTGAGGACCACTGTCAATTCTTCGTAAAAAAAAAAAAAAAAAGTCTGTAGAATGTGCAAACTAGAAACTTATAAGAATTGAAACAAGAAAAATATGTCAAAAAGTAAATTTGCCAAAATCAATTTTTTGCTGATATCTAGTGCGCTATGCATTTTTTTCGGGAAAACAAATACAATTTAATCGACTTCGTAGTCTTATAGTTCTCGAGATCCCAATGGCTAGCTTCTTAAAACGGAGACCTGTACGCTTATAGTGGTGAAATCAACAGTTATTATAGTTTCTTTTGTAGTATATTAAATCTATATCCACGACTTATAATATATATATTTATTTCCACTTATCTTCCAGCCTGCCAAAAAACCCGAAGACTCAGAGCGCCGCGTCTCCCACGACAAGGGCAAAGCCCCGCCTCCCCCCGTGTCACCCAAGGGCCCCGCGCCGCCCCCGCCGCCTGTCACGATCCCCACGCCGCCCCTGTCGCCCCTGACGCCGCCCAGCACGCCGCCGCAGGGGCTGGACGCCGGCGACTCGGCCGCCGCGCCGCCGCCGCCGCTGCCGCCCGAGCCCACGCCCCCCGAGACCGAGGAGACCAGCGTCATCCTGGTCCGGCCCGACACAGAGCCGCAGCCCGTCGTCATCGTGTCCACGCCGCAGAATGACAAGCAGAGGAATAACACGTCCATGGTTACGATCACGCAGGATGTGCCCGATCCTGCCAATAGTCTCGCTTCTAATATCAGCCAGGTAACAAACACTATCACTAAATATAACAACATAAACTGCTGCCTTCTTCAAGGTAGTGATAAACAAGAGGCGTATACATTTTATCCTCTACACATGTTATATTGCTCGACATTGTATTTTGCACACATTTAATCGTCCACATCTGTAATTCGCGAAAAAAGTTATCTTAACACACATTTTTTCTTCCAAATCATTTTCTCATCCACATCACATCCATTTTATCTTCCACTAATTTTATGTTCCACACATTTTATCTTTTATACATTTTATCTTCAGAAACGTTTAACACTGAATATTTTATCTAATTATAAATATGTTAATTGCCTGGGCAATAAAATGAAAGAAAGGTACAATGACAATGTTTTAAAGATGAAACGTTGGCGAAGATAATATGTGTGGAACATAAAATGAATGGAAATATGTGTAAGATAATTAAACGATTAAACGAACTTACCTAAGTGAAGTTCGATCGTAATTATATGTGATGTCTCGTCCGAAGAGATCAAATAGTAGTAGCGCCAGCTGCTCGGTCTTAACCACAACAAATTTCAAAGCTAAAGAGTAAATTAGAAATTCCCGCCGTCCCTGACTGCGCCATCTACATCTACCAACAGTGGATCCGGCGCCCGCCATTTCATTAAGTTTAAAGTAAGCAAGGCATCATAAATCGTCTTTAATTAACTATGGGGTTGTCAAGGGTAGGGTGGGACTGATCTCTTCGGACGAGACATCACATATAATTACGATCGAACTTCACTTAGGTAAGTTCGTTTAATCGTTTAATTATATTTAGATGTCTCGTCCTCGAGATCAAATAGTAGTTGTTTAAAGATAGAAGACGATTTATATAAAGGAAAGATTTTTTCTCAATCGTTTTTTTTTTTTTTTTTGTAAATAAATAAATAAATAGGAATTAATCCTTCTATTATCTCAGTAACAAAAATAAATAGGAATGAATCCTTGTATTATCATAATACGTTTAATGAGGTTTGAAGATGCTGTTTGTGAAGCCAGTCTTCGGTCACAGGTCGATTATAAAATCGAGCGAAGGTATTGGACGATTTTGTCCAGCCTGCAGTTTTTCTTATTACGTCCAACGTTACACCATTGCGAAGTGCTGCGGAGGTGGACGCGTGTCTTGTAGAATAGGCAGAGAATATAGTTGTGTCTATGCCGCTATTGTTGAGGATTGTCTTAATCCAACGACTTATGGATTGAGGAGAACACGGCTTATAAGGTTTTTTAAAAGTTTAAAATAGGGACTCGTGAACGCCCTTTTTCCTTAAACTTTGTGTTCGTCGTAAGTATTCCTTCAGGGTTGACGCTTAACAAAGTTCGGGTTTGTCATTAAAGAAAGGTAGCGTTAAAACTGACTTGTTTACACCCGACGTTTTAAATGTCTGATAACTTCACATGAATTGCGTTTTTTGCATAGACAATGTTCTCAAGCCTCATTGCTGCAAGGGTTTGTAGCCTATAGCCTGTAGCTATAGCTGTTTTTACAGACAAATCTTCGTTCGGATACAATGAACCTAAATAATTTAATACTGGTTCTGGGTCCCAAGTAAACTCATATTTTGGTTTTTGGGGTTTGAGGACTGAGACATCTTTGCAAAATCTCTTTACAATGGGTAAATGTCCAATATCGCATTTTAAAATCAGAGCGATTGCTGATGTGAATGAATTTAACGTTCCGTAAGATTTAACTTTGGTATAACAGTATGACAGAAACTCAACTAATAGCTCCAACAGTGGTTCGAAAAGAGAAATAGATTTTTCTTTCCAGTAATCCCACCAGTGTCAGTGGTTTGGTATATAGCTTTAGTGTTGCATTTGATAAGGAAGCTAGTAATACTTCCAACGGAGAATCGGGTGCTCCCTTTACCTTAAACGCCTAGCTGACAATCGTCCTGCTACTACTGAAAGCATCTTGTATAGGGAGTGTCATAGTCCGAAAGGAGAAGAGAGTAATTCCGGATTAGAACCTAGTCTCACTTATTTTGATTTTAGTAATTTAGAAAAAATTGGAAACGAGGGTTGTGCTGGCCAGTATGGCACAACAACTACTCCTTCAGCTTTGTCTGAAACAATTTTTCTTAGAGTTTTCAAAATAACTGAAAACGGGGGGAAAGTATAGAAAAACATATTATGCCAGAAAACTGTAAAGGCGTCAACCTTTTCTGCTTCTGGTTCTAGAAACCAGGAAAAGAATCTTTGGCATTTTTTGTTTATATTCGAGGCGAACAAGTCCACCTCAAAATTCCCGAAGTAATCTGTGATTTCTTTAAAAGCTTCCTCTGACAATTCCCATTCCGTTTCTACCGAAACGTAACGAGATTCACTACCCGCTTCTATATTATCAGCAGATCTTATATATGACGCAAAGATCCAAATGTCACGCTCCTCACACCATTGCCAAATTTGTTTTGCTTTATTGACGAGCTTAAAATGCTGACTACCGCCCATTTTGTTTATATAGCTGATTGCTGTCGTATTGTCTATTCTTATTAAGATCTCACATGACTTCAACTCTGCAGCAAAACATTTTAAGGCATAAAAAGCAGCTTGCAACTCAGAGATAATTTATATGATGTTTTTTATCCGCCTCTGACCACCATCCTCTGGTTGATTTTCCAGTGCAGTAAGCTCCCCACCCTGCAGGGAAGCATTTGAAAAAATTCCCAAGGCATATTTATTATTTCTAATAAGGTTGCAAGTTTTAGGATCTGAAATGGTGTAAATCCACCAATCTATATCGAAAACAGCCTCTTCTGTTATCAGCATATTAACATCAAAGTTATCATTGTTCTTTTTTAGATTAATGAACTTCTGTCTTTCGAGGCCCCTTGTACACAGTTGGCCGTATTTCATCGCTGGATACGCAGCGACTGCTGTACCTGAGAATTGGGCCAAGAGCCTAATTTTGCAAAAATCTTTCTTTCTCATATCTTTCGCAATGTTCAAGATTCGATTTCTTTTGTCCTCTGGCAGTTTTATTGTAAAGTCTTTAGTATCTATAATAAAGCCTAGGAATTTACAATTAATTTAGGGAAAAAATTGAGATTTTTCATAATTAATTGAATCCAAGTGACTGTAGCAGCAGCTGAGTCTGTCTTACGTTCCTGTTGCATTCTTCTAATGAGACTTCAATAAGAAGAAAATCATCTAATTAACTGAGACAAGTCCCTTGGATCTGAGGAGTGACATAATCGGCTTTAACAATTTTATAAAAATAAAGTGGGCTGTACACAAGCCAAAGGCAAAGCGAATTAAAATTCATTCAGTGTGCCAAAAATTGAAAACGTAAGTATTTTTTATACTGTGGATGAATGGGGACTAGAGTGTAGGCGTCCTTTAAGTCCAAAGTTGCTCCTAAACACTTTGGAGTTAAAACTCATATGACTGTTTTCCAGTCTTCCATCTTGAAGTGTACCGTTTCAATAAAACCATTTAACTTCTTTAAGTTTACGATAAATCTTTTATCTCCATTTGGTTTATCTACTAATAAGAAGGAGATAAGAACTGATCATTACAAGGCTCAACTATAGAAATTGTGCCTTTTTGTTTAAGCTTGTTAATCTGATTGGTAAACTCCAACTTCTCTGTGTGAGTAAGAGAGGGTTCGGTTACTAAATCGTACCGAACTGGAGAAAGCTGTCTTTTGGAATTGCTGAGGATGGTTGATTTCCAACATCTCCTTCCCGGCCTTCTCCGCCTTGGCTGTTTTGACACTTTCTCCGAAATTTTTCCCCAGCAAAAATTTGTCGGACACGCTTTGTTCAATCAACATCATGGCCACCGTTGAGACTTTACCATGTGCAACGAAGTATTTTCTTGATTTAGACAGATTGAAGAAGGTGTCAGCACACAACCGACCTGCATCGCCCAGAAGCTGAATTAATTTTTCTATATCTAGGACTTGAGGTGCCTCAGGCTCTGCTGAGCTTAAACTCATGACCTGAGTTAAAGCTAAGGCTATTAAGTTATTAACGACTGCAAGTTGGGATTGCGTCAATTTTTGGTAATTGTCCTTTCGGACCGCTGATGGACTCATTATGGCCTTAACTTCTGGGTTTAACTTGGCGCGACCATGAGGTCGTAGTTATCGTACCTTGGATATTTCTTGATCAGGTCTTCCCTGGTAACCTTGTCAAGTCCATGCTAGAGGACTTTTGCCCATTTCTCAGCCAAGAAAGGATGTATGTCAGGTCCTACCTCTACATCCTCCTTAGCTTCGCCTAGCAACTCTTTGACTCTTTGGTCGACTGTTGCCTCGCTAGAAACGAGTGTTTTTTCTTTAGGCATAGAACACGACTCCAATGGCTATGGAGTATTTTAGGATCAACGGACGTCCCACCTATGGGGGTACGCTCTTGTCGTCCAAGAACTACGCTGCGACGTTCCTCTATGGGAACGCTCTGAGCGACTCCGAAGGGCTATGGAGTATCTTAGGATCAACGGACGTCCCACCTTTGGGGGTACGCATTTGTCGTCCATAAGAACTACGCTGCGACGTTCCTCTATGGGAACGCTCTGAGCGATTCCGAAGGGCTATGGAGTATCTTAGGATCAACGGACGTCCCACCTTTGGGGGTACGCATTTGTCGTCCATAAGAACTACGCTGCGACGTTCCTCTATGGGAACGCTCTGAGCGATTCCGAAGGGCTATGGAGTATCTTAGGATCAACGGACGTCCCACCTTTGGGGGTACGCATTTGTCGTCCATAAGAACTACGCTGCGACGTTCCTCTATGGGAACGCTCTGAGCGACTCCGAAGGGCTATGGAGTATCTTAGGATCAACGGACGTCCCACCTTTGGGGGTACGCATTTGTCGTCCATAAGAACTACGCTGCGACGTTCCTCTATGGGAACGCTCTGAGCGATTCCGAAGGGCTATGGAGTATCTTAGGATCAACGGACGTCCCACCTTTGGGGGTACGCATTTGTCGTCCATAAGAACTACGCTGCGACGTTCCTCTATGGGAACGCTCTGAGCGACTCCGAAGGGCTATGGAGTATCTTAGGATCAACGGACGTCCCACCTTTGGGGGTACGCATTTGTCGTCCATAAGAACTACGCTGCGACGTTCCTCTATGGGAACGCTCTGAGCGACTCCGAAGGGCTATGGAGTATCTTAGGATCAACGGACGTCCCACCTTTGGGGGTACGCATTTGTCGTCCATAAGAACTACGCTGCGACGTTCCTCTATGGGAACGCTCTGAGCGATTCCGAAGGGCTATGGAGTATCTTAGGATCAACGGACGTCCCACCTTTGGGGGTACGCATTTGTCGTCCATAAGAACTACGCTGCGACGTTCCTCTATGGGAACGCTCTGAGCGACTCCGAAGGGCTATGGAGTATCTTAGGATCAACGGACGTCCCACCTTTGGGGGTACGCATTTGTCGTCCATAAGAACTACGCTGCGACGTTCCTCTATGGGAACGCTCTGAGCGACTCCGAAGGGCTATGGAGTATCTTAGGATCAACGGACGTCCCACCTTTGGGGGTACGCATTTGTCGTCCATAAGAACTACGCTGCGACGTTCCTCTATGGGAACGCTCTGAGCGACTCCGAAGGGCTATGGAGTATCTTAGGATCAACGGACGTCCCACCTTTGGGGGTACGCATTTGTCGTCCATAAGAACTACGCTGCGACGTTCCTCTATGGGAACGCTCTGAGCGACTCCGAAGGGCTATGGAGTATCTTAGGATCAACGGACGTCCCACCTTTGGGGGTACGCATTTGTCGTCCATAAGAACTACGCTGCGACGTTCCTCTATGGGAACGCTCTGAGCGACTCCGAAGGGCTATGGAGTATCTTAGGATCAACGGACGTCCCACCTTTGGGGGTACGCATTTGTCGTCCATAAGAACTACGCTGCGACGTTCCTCTATGGGAACGCTCTGAGCGACTCCGAAGGGCTATGGAGTATCTTAGGATCAACGGACGTCCCACCTTTGGGGGTACGCATTTGTCGTCCATAAGAACTACGCTGCGACGTTCCTCTATGGGAACGCTCTGAGCGACTCCGAAGGGCTATGGAGTATCTTAGGATCAACGGACGTCCCACCTTTGGGGGTACGCATTTGTCGTCCATAAGAACTACGCTGCGACGTTCCTCTATGGGAACGCTCTGAGCGACTCCGAAGGGCTATGGAGTATCTTAGGATCAACGGACGTCCCACCTTTGGGGGTACGCATTTGTCGTCCATAAGAACTACGCTGCGACGTTCCTCTATGGGAACGCTCTGAGCGACTCCGAAGGGCTATGGAGTATCTTAGGATCAACGGACGTCCCACCTTTGGGGGTACGCATTTGTCGTCCATAAGAACTACGCTGCGACGTTCCTCTATGGGAACGCTCTGAGCGACTCCGAAGGGCTATGGAGTATCTTAGGATCAACGGACGTCCCACCTTTGGGGGTACGCATTTGTCGTCCATAAGAACTACGCTGCGACGTTCCTCTATGGGAACGCTCTGAGCGACTCCGAAGGGCTATGGAGTATCTTAGGATCAACGGACGTCCCACCTTTGGGGGTACGCATTTGTCGTCCATAAGAACTACGCTGCGACGTTCCTCTATGGGAACGCTCTGAGCGATTCCGAAGGGCTATGGAGTATCTTAGGATCAACGGACGTCCCACCTTTGGGGGTACGCATTTGTCGTCCATAAGAACTACGCTGCGACGTTCCTCTATGGGAACGCTCTGAGCGACTCCGAAGGGCTATGGAGTATCTTAGGATCAACGGACGTCCCACCTTTGGGGGTACGCATTTGTCGTCCATAAGAACTACGCTGCGACGTTCCTCTATGGGAACGCTCTGAGCGACTCCGAAGGGCTATGGAGTATCTTAGGATCAACGGACGTCCCACCTTTGGGGGTACGCATTTGTCGTCCATAAGAACTACGCTGCGACGTTCCTCTATGGGAACGCTCTGAGCGACTCCGAGAAGATCTAGTCGATCGCGAGGATCCGCTGCGACGACTCGAAGATCTGCTTCTTCTCGATTTGTGCTTTGGCATGAAGAGGTTAATTTGCTCATTGACTATTTTTCGCACTAACTGTAGAAGATGTTTTGGTATATCTTCAGTGCCGCTTTTCTGAGCGGCAAAAGTTGACTCAAAAGTCGGCGACATATTTATGTGCTAAAAAATAATTAAGATTATTCCCACCACGATGTGGTTTTGACCGCACAACAAAACGGAATGAAATGGCGGGCGCCGGATCCACTGTTGGTAGATGTAGATGGCGCAGTCAGGGACGGCGGGAATTTCTAATTTACTCTTTAGCTTTGAAATTTGTTGTGGTTAAGACCGAGCAGCTGGCGCTACTACTATTTGATCTCGAGGACGAGACATCTAAATATAACTATTTTCTGAGATTAAAAGTATGCACAATAAAAGGTGTTCAAAATTGAATGTTTAAAAGATACAAAGTCGAGCAATATAACATGTGTGGAAGATAAAATGTATACGCGTCATAAACAGAACGGAACTTAAACTAAAAAATTGTTTATTTACTTATAATATGAGTTTTGAATATTTTATTAATTTATAAAGACTCATATTTGTATAGACGTGTTTGTTCTTAAAAATTTAATTTTTTAAACAGTTCTGACAATTCTTCGTAAAAGATAGATTCATTTCTAATAGTTTTCTTTTAAAACTTGTGCAAATAAATGTGAAATTCAAAATATTTACTTAGATTTCCTACAATCTATAATCTTATCATAAATTTATATTTGTCAAACATTTTTTGTGCAATGGTTAAACATCATTACGTTCACATTATACCAAAGGTAATATTTACAGAATATTAAATAAACAAAAATACTGCTATGTCAAAATTGTTCAGAATGCTCTATAAAGTGTAAATTGGCAACTACTTTATTCAGAATGCAAGTAAAACTTGTCGCAAAACATGTATTCAAATATAGCAAAACCACAAAAAGTCAGTGTTAATAATCAGGATAAGGATAAGTAAAACAGAATAGAGAATAAAAAAAAAATCAGTTTTTTATAACATTTATTATTAAATGTAGGAATTTTTACTAACATAGATTTTTATGTATAAAACATTAATGAAAAACAAAAAAAAATTGAGTAAATAATTATTGTTTTCTGTGAGATCGCATCTTCATTTGACACTTCTTGTTTGTTGTGAAGAAGTCATTTATCGTCGTTTGCTTTTCTTTGTTTTTTACCTCCCGCCTATCAATATATAGATAAGGGAGGTATTGTTTTATTTTGAAAGTAATAAAGTGTGATTTCCAAAAAAACGAAATTTGGCTGCTCTTTTATGTAAGAATAATAAAATAAGTCAGTTCAAAAAAATATCGAAATATTGTTAATCAGAGTCTTATAATAATGTTAACAGAAAAATGAATAGTAAATATACAGGGTGAGTCATGGAAACATCCGTCTTCGATATCTCCCTTGTCGTTAGAAATACAGCATAAATTTATTACCAGAATTTATTTGTCCACTCAAGGAGCATAACGGAAAATTATTTTCACTTATACAGGGTGTTGCATTATATACGGTCATATAAATTTTGTTGTAGTTTTCCGTGGCGTTGCCAAGTTATTCCGTTTATTGTCAAAAAAAGACTAAATACTCGCATTGCTTTATAAAAACGTTATTTTAATAGTAAAAATTAAGATTTTTTTTTTTCTGTACAACTGTAACTCTACTCTACGTTCTCACTTATATTTTTTAAATATAATTACACGGCGTGTTCAATAAAGCAAGTCAAATTTATTCAATTTCAAATGACTATAACTCGTCATTTTCAAGTGGAACACCCTAAATTTTATAATTCAGTTGTGTGTCTTTTTGAATTATCTTCATATTTTATTAAGGGTATCCTATGCCTAAAAAAAATTGCATATGTTTATAGTCATTCTAAATCTATAAAGTAAGCAAAGATTTGTGTAGTTTATACTTAGATGGATAACCGTCTGAATAATGTCTACAATAAATATATCAAATGCGCTTTATCAACCATTGCTAGAATGTCCATTTTTACGAATTATAAATTCAAATTTAGTGTTTAAGGGACTATTTTTACATAAGTATGTATTTATTGCAGGTGACAGTGGTCACCACACATCCGCCAGTGCTAATCGACAACACCTTCCCAAGCGAAGTCGTAATCGTCGCGAACGAAACCAACAAAACCCAAGTAGAATCCTCCACAGACGAAGAATGCTACCCATCCCTCGACTCGCTAGAAAGCCAGCCTCCGCCACCGCCCAAAGAGTTCAAAGACCCGGTCAAAGTGGAGGGCCAGAAGTTAGACGAGAGCGAAGTCCTCATCGTCAACTCCAGCTTCGTCAGCACCTCCGACTCCGGCATCGACAACTCCCGCCTTCTAGACACCAGCCACGTGTCTGTCGTCACTGTCGGCGAAGATAAAGTCAAAGTCAAGGATAGTGCAAGTTGTTATGAAGGAGAACCGCTTGGATCAACCAGTGATTTATCCACGGCGAGGAGTATCAGCAGTAAGAGCGATTCCGGGGACGAAATGCGGTCGGTTATGCTAAACGGTAACATACTTCGTACATCAGTTCACAATCCGCAACCAGACAAACGCTCATTTAGTGAATCTGGTTCTGTAAGATCTTCTGGAAGTCAACGCAGTCCAGCACCACCATCGTCCAAATCTCTAGATCATTCAGACGTGGAAAGCATCTCCACAGCTAGTCAAGACAGTCGTGGGTCCAACAAAGAAAATAGAACAGGAACTACGCGGTCTATAGACTCAGCAGAAATAGAAGACGAAGTTGTTCTTAGAAAAAAACCTACGTATACAACAAAACGCTCACAAAAAACCAAAGAAGACATCGCTGCGCATAATCTCAAACGCAAGACAAGAAAACGAACAAGAAAGTTTGAAATAGACGGAGTTGTAGTCACAACAACAACTTCTAAAGTTATTTACGGCGACGAAGAAAACGGACATGGACAAACAGATCATCTGTTCAGAAAACAAGAATTGAGAGAACTTAAAATGTTGCAGAAACAAGAACAAAAACAATTCCAAGATTTAAGTCAAAAAGAACATCTTGCGCGAGAACAACAAGAAAAAAGATTTGATCAAGAACGCATCAACCTTGAAAACACATACAAAACCGATCTAGACATGCTCAGTCGACAACAAAAACAACAAATAGAAAGAGCAGAAGCACAACAAGAAGCTGATTTACGTTTAGCATCAAAAAAAATCCGCGCGGAACAAGAACGCGACTTGAAACAATTCCGCGAAAGTCTCAAACAAGAACTCCGTCTTCTCAAAACCGAAGTGGACATGATGCCAAAAGAGCGACGAAAAAACGAATTCCGCGTACGGAAAGAAAAACTAGAACAAGAACACGAAGAACGAGAGAAATCATTCCTTGAAAAACTAAACGAAAACCACGAAACTTCCCTGCGTCGTCTCAGCGACTCCCACCGCGAGAAAATCGCTCTAATGGATCGCCAATTCCTCCAACAGAAACAACAACTCATGCGCGCGAGGGAAGCAGCCGTTTGGGAACAAGAAGAGAAGCAAATCCACGAGAAACACCAACTGGCAAAGCGACAACTCAAAGACATCTTCTTCCTGCAAAGACACCAAATGCTCATCCGGCATGAGAAGGAGTTGGAGCAAGTGAAGAGGATGAACCAGCGCAAAGAGGAAGAGCTGATAAAGAGACAAGCCGGGGAGAAGAGATCACTGCCAAAGAGAATCCGCGCGGAGATGAAAGCGAGGGAAATGATGTTTAGGGAATCTATGCGGATTAGTATTGCTACGACTGATCCTGAGGCCGAACGAGAAAAACTCAAAAAGGTAACAAAAATTAATAGTTACACTCGGTATTAGGTTCTTGTGTACAATTTTGGCTTACGCCACCATCATCAGAAAAGAAATACAGCGTCTTTTAATGTTAAACACAGTGGTTTAGCAAATTTTATATCGTCGGAAAAGTTTCTTTTGTCAATTGAGATTAGCAAAAGGAAAGTATGGAAAATATAGTTTGATGAGAAATCTACATATTTAAAGTAATGAGCTTCTCCATAATTTTTTAAATAATCTCTGACGTAAATGTAATAATTTTGTTTCCAAACAGTGTAATTCTTTAATAATTGCTGTTTTATATATTGATCTATTTCAACAGTTATAAAAATATATAGTTCAAGTAAGTTTTAAGTTTTGTGTCCCTTATTTGGAAATATGCTTGTATATAAGAATGAAATTGTTACGTAGAAAAGTTAAGATACTTTAAGGGGACTTAAAACTAAAATAATTTCAAAACTAATAACTTTTTTAAACTTTGATAGTTTCTATCATACAATTTTAAGATTTATATTGACTACAAGTGATCAATTTTCAAATTTGTTTATAAAAAACGAAACACAAAACAGATTTGCACAGTTTAGAAATCGACCAATATTCATTTTCTGCCTGTTTTCTATATTCGGCACTATTCGATATATTTCGTGCTAGTACAAAAAAGCTCTACTAGAGGGATGAGAAAAACGAGTTTCTCTTTATTATAAAATGTGTTTGAAAACCTAATAGTAATCAGATTAGGAGAAAAACAGACAATTTTGTATAAGAATTAAATAAAATTGCAGGCCATTAAAACTTCCAAATAAAATTCTATTTTTCTGTCTTAAACTAAACCATGTTCTTTGTTCTGTGTTAATTATAAATCCATGGATGCCAATTTATAAATTATTTTTCCAAAAATGTTTTTAACTAATAACATATTAGTTCTTTAAATAATGTTAGTTTCTCTGTAGCCCGTCAAGAAGACATTTAGTCATTAGCTCGTTTGAATACTCAATAATCACGATAAACCATAGACTCTTGCATCATTTATAAATGTTTTGTGTAGTTCCAAGAGAACGAGAAGAAACGTTACCAAGCCGAGCAGCAGCGTTTCGAGTTGAAGCACCAGCGCCAACTGGAAGAGCTGCGAGCCACCAGCGACGCCACCATCAAAGAGCTCGAGCAGCTGCAGAACGAGAAGCGCAAGATGCTGATGGAGCACGAGACCGCCAAGCTCAAGGAACGAGAAGAGGCGTACAGCCTCGCCTTGCGGGAGTGGAAGGCGCAACTCAAGCCCAGAAAACAGGTAGGCTGGTTGGGGATCATTACTAATATAATTCTTGGAAGAGATATTTCAAAGTCATTATAAAAAGCCAATTGTTCCTTATAAAGTTTTTAGAACTTAAAGTAAAGTTTCCTTTAAACGGGTTTATTTCCTCTTTATATTTGCGGGTAATTAATCTCGAACTTTCTAGAATATTCCGAATGCTCAAAAGTCTGTCGCAATGAATCATCTGCAGCGAGTCATGCTCGATACATTTTATTCATTTGTTTACAATTACAATTTCTATGTTAGGAATCATCATAAATACAAATTTTTCGATAATATTTATCAACTAATTATTTTTTAAATATGGCTGCAATATTTCCATTCTCGTCACAAATTGTAAAAAGAATTGAAAACAGGAAACACAGTCATCAATATATTTTATCCATTTATAGTATTCGAAAAAGAAAAACGTATCGTATGAATTAAAAGACATAAATCAGGGACCCGGACCGTAACGAAACTGTAATCGTAAATCGAAACATATATTTTATTATATAAATATTGTACTAAACTGAAACTGAACTATAATTTTTACTAGTTTTTATAAAATTTTAGTGTAATTAATATGTTTACCTAGTTATATTTTAAAGAGCAATTTTAAATCTCAAATTAAAATTAAAGTAACTGTACTTTTATTTAAAAAAAAAACCGTTACGAAACCGAAAATCATTTGTTTATTTTAACAGAAACGGGATTTTTATTAATGTAAAAACCGTTAACCGTAACAGAACCCCAAAATTTTTCGGTTCGAGTCCCTGATAGAAATATAGAACTATTTTTGGATATGAAGAACAAGAAAGTTAGTTGTAATCAGTGGTGTGCTCTGGAAATTTTAACAAGGGGCTCGCATGTTTCCTAAAAAATATTAAAATATTGAAAAAACATAACTTATATAAAAGAAAACTCGTATATTGTGCAAGACTGCAATTCCGATTCGCCGTTGTAAATTGTTGTTGTTCACGTTTACTATCCGAATCAGAACGAAAATAGCCGAATAGTTGCAATTATAGCATATGAGGCAGAGTTAACGCGGTATTCTGTCACTGTTGAAGTTAAAAGCAAATGCTATGTTTATAAATGTTTTAAAATTTGAAATTAATTGATTTTCGAATAAGCAACAATAATATAGAGATAAAAAGAACTGGGGCTCGCGAAATCACAAAGAATTTTAACAAGGGGCTCGCAAATTATTTAGAATTTTAACAAAGGGCTCGCGCGAGCCCCTGCGAGCCCCCTATAGCACACCACTGGTTGTAATACTTAAATATAAAGTCAGGGCATAAAATTATAAATCACTGTAAAATCGGGAAAAGTCAATCACATTATTTGTAGAGGAATAATTGTTACTACCCAGCGAAAGTAAATTCAGTATTAATTTGTTTAATATGGCAAATTCAAGTGATACCTGCGATTTGAAATAACAAGATTGTAGAGTTTAGATAACTAATTTTGAAATATCTCTTAACAAGCACTTCACTTACTAACGGTACTCGGTGGCACTAACCCGCTTGGCACTAGAAACTAGAAGAGGCGCTGAGCCTGGCGATGGAAGAGCTGCAGTCGCGGCACGGAATGCTTTTACTTACCGATTACAGCTCGCTGGATAAGGGGGGCGTGTCTCTGTCGGCCGAGAGCCTGGACGCCATGAGCTCGTTCATGCGCGTCGGGCTCCCGAGGGTGTCCATCGAGGGCGGCCGGGACTCCGCGGTCTGAACCTAACACCACACGCAATGCTTGCTTCTTTCTGCACGTTCTAACGAGGTTAAGGTCAGTCACGCACCACAAGACCTCCGGTGGTAACAAAGATTTAGCATTTTAAATATATACCAAATTGGATATGTGATCATCATCGAATTTCATTATACACATTAAAAAAATTACATTTTTGTTTATTGTTTAATATGACGTCCACATGAGGAAACTTTTGTCTAATTTAACCGGATTTGTATGTCTTCTAGTTCTCGAGATCCCCATGTGTAAACAGTTTCATTGGTCACCCTGTATTTTATTGTAACGTAACCCATACATTAACCCCGTATCCCCTTGTAATTTTGCGTAACGCTATGTTGGATACACTCCTCTTCAAGAGTTACATAATTTTAAGGATAAACAAAACATTGTTTAACAAGGTCAATTTAACACTTAAATAAGGGGATAAGTAAAAGAAAAATGTAATTTTTTTATTTATTATTAAATGTAGTATTTCTTCTTCAAAAATATTCTGAAAAATTAAAAAAATGATTAATTTTGTGTCTGACAATGAAAATTTTTCCTCCTTTGACTCTTCTTGTTTCTTTTGAAAAAGTCATCTTATTGTCGTTTACCTCTCGAATCGTATTTTGAATAAACTCATCCTTAGTTTATAAAACTGCATCCAAGTATGAAAGCAACAAAGTATACCAGTCAATGAAAAATTAGAATTAAAAAAAAAACAGCGTAACGCGGGGTCATACTGTAATTTCGTTTAAAATCTGCGCACATTTATAAAAAATAACTTAGAAACTGTAACTTATGATTGATCCATTTAATTTTAAAAGTCAACTTGTGTCATTGATGTTAAAATCCGTTGAGACATCAAGTTAGAAATAATCAAAATGTATTGTACAGATCTTAATTCTTAAACATCTAAAAAATGTATACCTAAAAAAAACTTTATGTAACCTTAGCCCTTAGAATAAACTGGTATAATCGTGGAAATTTTATCTCTCTAATTTGAAACAAAAAAATTCAAGAAAAAATAGAGATAATTAAATTCTGTTTTTAAATTTTAAATAAACGCATCCACTTCTGTCAATATGCACTATTTTCAAAAACCAAATTTTTATTCCATCTATCAGTTAAACATACAATTATTGTGTATTATCAATCTATAAATCCATTTTTAACTGAAGAAGTGAAAAATTTTGTAAAATTTTATGTTCTTTCTTTAACTTTATGGTAATAAAACTTTTACATTGTCTCGAGACATTTTCTCAGTGGCTTGAGCCACTGTAAAAACAGCCCGACGCTGGGTATTCCTTTCGCTAATCGGATCAGTTGGATCTGATCTTCCTCGGCTAATGGATCACTTACAGGTTATAGTAGTTTCATGACAAACCCGTTCGTTTTGAATTGCGGTACATTAGGTGTGTATGTATCAGCATCGATTATTTGAAGGGGATAAATTTGATCCAATCAATTTAAATTAAAAACTAATAAAACAAATGCCAATATAACAAACTTCTTGTTATATTTAGAAAATAGCAAATAACAGCTAATTATAACTAGAAAAAAAATCACGTTACCACCGGAGGATTAATTACATAACACAATTACATAAACCCATACTCACACTAACTGTTGAGCGCAGAAACTAGAAGAAATGTTCATCCAGCAACTAGAAGAGCAGGAGCAACTGTACGGGCCGGTGACGCCTCTCAGCCTGCCTGCTGACTTGCCGGACTTGCAGCCCGAGTCCACTGCGCCGACCACCGTGGGGTCCACCCGCAGTAGCCTGTCCTCCGTCTCCGAGGGCTAGCTCAAACACCACGTAGATGCTATACACTGGGCCACGAAACACGGCACGAGGGAAACTCTCTCTCCACAGCAAGACGCAACAGTGTAAAGTTGTTCTTTATAATTGATTTGTTTGAATAACTTTGTACGGTTGCAGTTTTGCTCTTAGGAGAGAGTCTGTTTGTGCTGGGTTTCGTTGCACATTTGTATATAGTAGTGTTACGATAGACTGACTTCCTCATGTGTAAAATAAACTTGTATTCTCTTTCTATTCCTTCGTGATTATTTTTTTAATCAAAGTGTGCTGAGACAAAGCAATATCGAGCTGGATAGTGTTTTGTTTCTTGAGTGATGGTTGATTTCTGTTTCTAGAGTATTTTATGTGCGTGTAATATAAGTGTACTTTTTATTAAATTTGTTATATTTACCACTTAATGCCATTCTCTAATCTTAGATGCCGTAATGATTATTTAAGTATGGTCTTATTTCTATATATTTATTATATTGTTCATAAATATTGATTCCCTTTGTTGATAAGTACAATTATATTTCTAAAAGATGTATATAATGTTCTATTAGAAGTTGGCCGAATAAATATTTAATGCTAGTAAGTCACCTCCTTTAAGTACATTCAAATGAGTCACAATAATATTTTGTTACTTTATAGAATGATGCTGAATAGGTAAACTGGGAGCTCGGGGAAGATATATTCTCAGACATTGGAAAACTAGCAGTAGCCTATTCTACAGAAGATGAGTAAGTAAACAATGAAAATATAATATATATAAGTAATTCTATACTTGTTTCAAATTTAAACGCCGGCGCCTGCATTCCAGTAGAATCAATTAATTCAGTATTGATTTATTCAAAATTTTATTTGCAAAACTACGCTAATATTTCAATATAAAAATTTAATAGCAGATTACGTAACTACTATAAGTCATTGAAATTTGGATAGCGAATTCACAATCAACGATGTCGAATTAGAGATACATAATTAAAAAGTTACTCTATTATTTAGAATTGGAAATAAATATTAACATGTGATTGGCTGCTTCCACAAGTCAATTTTGATACTTTACACGACATCTGTTGTCAAAATACTGAAACAGAAATAAATCTTTTTCTATTTAAATGCTATAAACTACCCCACTATTACACCCTGTAATCTTTTTATGTGTTCAAGATTATCAAACACAATGTTTCAAAATTAATGTGTTATAGTGTCGTAGAATATTTGTAACAAATAAATCATAAATATATTGATGACATAAGGTCGTGTTGAGTGTTGCCTACATTCACCACCATTAGAAAATGGCATATTTTCGCGAATTACGCAAGAACGGGGTATTTCCACGCAAAACGGAAATCGAATCCGTGAAGTACATGCTCGACTTAAAATGACAGCGTGTCTAACTCAAAATTTTTGAAACACTTTTTCTCACCGATCCGGCTCAAATTTAGTATACACAACATAGCAACAATCTGTATCAAAACATGTATTTAAAATAATAATCAGTTTGTATTCTGTACAAATAACATTGTATACATAGTTTTACATATTTTAAAACTACAATAGTAAATTTTATCAATAGATTTCTTACTGAGCAGAGTATACAGAGTCGACAGATTAACACATCACAGTTCTCATATCCTCTTGCTACAGTTACAGTCAGTCAAAACGAATATTATTTTACTTGTTTATGTACTTAACATACTTTTAAAACTGTGATTTTCAAATAAATATAGAAACCCTTTTACCCCTATATTTATGTATTAGTGACACAAGGTCATGTTGCCTAAAATTTAACACACGGGGAAACGGTAATTACGCAAGATCGGTGCAATTGCGCAATAAACGGATATTAGATTCATGATTTTTAGTGTCGAATCCATAAGTAACATATTTAAAATTACTAATTAGTATGAACTTGAAAAACTCTGGATCCGGTTCAAATTTGGTATACGTATTTATATCGCTTATTATGTAAGAACTATAAGTCGTAGGGAAATTTGAAAAGCGAATTCGGAATCTACAACGTCGAATTAATAGAATGAAACCAAAAGCCACCCCTTCAACATGAACACCTCTACATATCTTGTGCGCTATTTTTATGAATTTCTTAAAAATATTTTACAAATAACTGGAAAATTATTAAGTTTATAGAAAAATTTTATTAGGATATTTTAAAGAGAATGAAATTTTGAACATCTTCTATTTGAAACACTATTTTGTCCGCTGATGTTTTTGTTTCGTAGTTAATTGGGTCATTTTCTTTTTAAAATGTATCTTGTGTATCATGCACGTATTTAATATTAACTTTAGAGTATTAACAACTATAGCTTGAAACAGAACAGCGATTTTAGAATTTAAATATAATTTGAATGCGGTTGTGTAAGCATCAACATCAATTAACGCTAAATTAAATTTAAAAACTAACGTAATTTTTCTCTATATTTAGGTATCACATGTTCTTACTATATATGTATTTAAATTCTGTATCTTTACAGATTTTATGTCACCCTTTTAATAAAAGCACCCCTATACACATTATAAGTATATGTACTTCTTATTGTAATATACTGTGGTATTTTATTGTGTCAGATTTTGACGAAACTTGGCATACATGAACTTGGGACATAGATCTAGTAGACAACCAAATATAAGCCTCTAGGGGTTGAGATTAAGGGAGATATTCAAATATATATTTTACAAGGGTGGAAAATATTAACTTTAGAGAAAAACTTTATTAGAATTTCTTGTTGGGAATAAAATTCTAAGCATCTTTTATTTAAAAAAATTTCTTATTCGATTTTTCATTTTAAAGATAATTATTTAAGTACATATTTGTCTTAAAGATAAGTTCTGTTCAAAACTTCTTCAAGAGAACTACCACTTTGGAGTGCCCCATAAAATTGGTAATATTTTTATAGATGTAGCATCAAGTTCTTAGTCTAAATACAATATTTGAGATCTCTATCCCTAATAATATAGACAACAAAAAATAATTTGTTAAAAATTTTCAAGTAAACTACATTTATAAGTTGCACTAAAAATTTTATATTTTTTTTATGAATGTAGTACTGGATGCTTAGTTCATATTTAAAGTTTCAAAGTTTTCACGTCAATATTATGGGGGTAAAATAATGCATTATTTGCGGAACTTCAATCGCGAATTACGTAAGTACGAAGCGAGAGCGCCAAAAACGGACACCGGCACGGGAAGCGGAAGGGTCGAATTAAGGGGATGAAATGTCTAACTTCGAAAATTTGGGGTTCAAGGTCAAAAACCATGGGAAGTCCAGGGTTTTTTAAGATGCAACTAATTAGTGAAATTAGGGAGAAAAAGTATGCTATCCTATAGAGTCAACCGTGAAAATAACGAATCTGATGTCCGTTTTGTGCGCCAACCCCTAGTTTAGGGGTAATTCACGTTTCCTCTCGATTAAAATTGTTGTCTCCGATTTCGATGAAACTTTGCATACATGTAGTAGGGACCTAAACTTAGTGCGGAATATAACTTGAGTGCTTACTTAGAGTTGATGGTAAGGGAGTTATTAAACTTTAAAGTGGGATTTTGGAAAGGATGTAAATATTAATCTTAGAGAAAAACTTTATTAGGATTTTTTGTTCAGTACGAAATTCTCAGCAACTTTTATTTGAAAAATTTTCTTGTCCGATTTTTCCTTTTCCAGAAAATGGAATTATATATATACTCTTACTCTTACTCTAGGTACATGTAATATATAGAGCAAAATTACGTTATTTTTAAAATTTAATTTAGCGTTAATTGATGTTGATGCTTTCATTCAAATTATATTTAAATTCTAAAATCGCTGTTCTGTTTCAAGCTATAGTTGTTAATACTCTAATGTTAATATTAAATACATGCATGATACATTTTAAAAAGAAAATGACCCAATTAACTAAGAAACAAAAACACCAACGGACAAAAAAGTGTTTCAAATAGAAGATGTTCAAAATTTCATTGTCTTTAAAATATCCGAATAAAATTTTTCTTTAAACTTAATAATTTTCCTGTTATTTGTAAAATATATTTTAAGAAATTCATAAAAATAGCACACAAGATATGTGGGGATGTTCATGTTGAAGGGGTGGTTTTTTGGTTTTATTCTATTAATTCGAAGTCGTTGATTCCGAATCTGAATCCAAACTTCTCTGACCTATAGTTCTTAGTAATCTGCTAATTAACTCTTTATTTTTAAATAACACATGAGAAAAATCTGTTACATTGTATGAGTCTGAAATATGAGCCACTAGTAACATTTTACAGTATTTCATAAGATTTATTAAAGGGCTATAAAGAACAAATGAATTTTATTTAAAATGTTTATACTTATCGTGTATGAATGGAACTGAAAAATCCAAGACACACAATTTTATTGCGTTAAAAAACTTCTTTATATACATAGTAAATTCTTTTTTTTAGGAATCTCTTTATGACAGAAGAGCATTCTCTTCTTTGGTGCATCTGCAACTAATAATCAATAACAAATTTATTTTGTACAAATATAAAATATAGAACATTTCATTATATGACATTCAAATAAATAAAACAACATTTCGTATTTAAGAAGAATGTTTATTCAATTTAATTAACGAACGATCAATTCAAAATGTACAGATGTTTATGAATTCTTAGGCATCGTCAGCTTGTTCCAAAACGGCACCACTGTACGCTAAATCCCAGTAGTGTTCGACTTTGTGTTTCCTGAAGTGTTCTCGCGCCATTTTCTCCATCGGACAGACTTTGAATTTAATCTCACCGAAGTTTCTTTGTTTACTGGTCCCTTCCCATACTAAAACGCATTTATTTGGCACTTCGTTACCGTCCGGGTCTTTCACGATATCTTCTTCCCATTTTATTCTGTTTAGCATCAACCTGGAAGAATTTAAAATTAGCTGTGGCCACCACAGAATCGACCGGCACTATCAATTATATACGCTAAAACGATAACATATGATAAAGTTGTTTATACTCTAGTTCCAGAAATTCAAGAATTAGAACAAGATAATAGACATGTTTTTATTTTTGATCCACTGAAACCAGAACACAATCTAGAGCAGCTAAATCTACTCTAGAAAGTGCTCTAATTTTATTAGGTCAAAAATTAGAGTACACATATAGGTATAAAATTAGGACACAATCCACAGAATTTAAATTTACTTTAGAATGTGCTCAAGTTTCAAAAGCTTAAGAATTAGAACATTTAGGAATATTCTAATTCTTGACCTACAATCCAGAGTAATTCTAGTAAGTCAAGAATTAGAGAAAACATTTTAGAATGCTTTAATTCTTGCTCCCTTGAAACCAGGATACAATTCAGAGCAGCTAAATCTACCCTAGATTGTGTTCTATTTCTATTTTTCTGCTCACTAAAACCATAGAATAATCTAAAACAGTTAATCTCTTCTGATTTCAATAGATCAAAAATTAAGAGCATACGCTGCTCTAATTCTCGATCCACTATCTAAATATATAAATAAAGCTATTAGGGCTTTATTTTACACCCATTGTTGGGTATAGAAAATTAAAAATTAGTTCTTGTTACTAGAAAACTGGAAATTATTTTACAGGAATCTTTCGTCAAACATAGATAAAACGAACACACGTATATGTTACTTAACAGTTATTAATCAACTGTTGGTTGATAATTTTCTTACCTTTTATATTTCTTTTGTTGTTTAGGTCCACCTTCAACAACAACCACACAACAATCAGGATACAACATGACACAACCTGTCAGGAATAGTTGTTTGGCATTGGCTTCGACTTTAAATTTCTTTGAAGCATTTTCGTGTAAGTCTCTGATTCTATAAACCGAAACATGAACTCCTAACGTCACATCTTCCTTTATTTTCCTTATTTTCTTGTCCCTTTTTTGTTCGTTTGTAAGTTGCCTCGCCGCGTTTGCCTCTTCGTGGGCCTTTTGCCTCTTCGCCATTTGTTCCCTCACATGCGCTTCGATTTTCGTTGGGTCTTGAACCGCTTCAGTGCCCAGGACTCTCATGAGGTTGGATATTCTTAACTTGGGTTCTGGTGGCGCTTCTAAACCTAAACGGATCTTTTCTTGTTCTTCTTTCCACATTTCTCGTCGGTTTTGGCGACGGAGTTTTTTGCGCTCTTTTTTTGTGAGGAATACTGGCATGTACACCGGGCGAAGAGGATCAGCTAAAATGAATTTATTTTAAATGGGTTCTTGTTTAGTAATGATCAGGGTTGGCAAAAATCATGATTAATTTAAAATAATCATTGATTTTAAAAACAAATAAAATAAATAATGTTTTTTTTTTATTTTTAAAATATATCTGTAATGTTCCTGTATTTTTTTAAAATTAAAAGTAATATGTATTTTTCTTACATAAACGAAAAATAAATCTGTAATTAAACCCAAAAAACGGGGATAATGGTATTCTTATCCAAATATTATAATCAAAACTCAAAACGAATCGTTTGAATAAAACTAGAAAAAGTAACAATTTAAATACTTATTTTTCTTTCTGTGATAAAATATTTGGCCAACTTATCGATGTACTACTTCATCTCCGATTTTAATGAAATTTAGCATGACAAATATAAAAAATAATAAAAAATGGCGGTCAGACTTGGTTCACCTTGAAATCGTTGTTTATTTGTTTTTAAAGCTATTTAATGTTAAAGGTGTGTACACACACACGCACCTAAGCTTACCTAATATAACCTAAACTAACCTAATCTAACTCAACCTTATCTGAATAGGTTAGGTTAAGTTCAGTTAGGTTAGATTAGCTCAAGTTGAGTTAGGTTAGGTTAAGTTGGGTTAAGTTAGGTTAGATTAGGTTAAGTTGGGTTAGGTTAGGTTAGATTAGATTGGGTTAGTTTAGGTTTTAAGTTAGGTTAAGTTGGGTTGGCTTAGATTAGGTTAAGTTGAGTTACGTTAGGTTAGATTAGGTTAAGTTGGGATAGGTTAGATTCAGTTAGGTTAAGTTAGGCTAGGTTAGATAAGGTTAGATTGGGTTAGTTTAGCTTATAGGTTATGTTAAGTTGGGTTAGATTAGGTTAAGTTGGGTTAAGTTAGGTTAGATTAGGTTAAGTTGGGTTAGGTTAGATTGAATTAAGTTACTCTGGGTTAAGTTATGTTAGATTAAATAGGATTAGTTTAGGTTTTAGATTACATTAAGTTGGATTAGGTTAGGTTAGGTGCGTGGTTATGTGTGTATACACCTATTGTAAATAACTTTGAAAACAAATAAATGCATTTTCAAAGATAACCGAGCCTGGCCGCAATTTTTTTTATTTTTCCATATTTGTCATGCTTAGTAAGAACTTTTTGATAAATTTCACAAAAATCGGTGCATCGATAAGTTGTCCGAATATTATTTAATTTTAAGATATTATTATATACTGAACATATTTGGTTGTTTTAATAGTTTTGTAGCAAATAAATATATATTTTTATTTATTATAATTTGCATTTTTTTATCAATAACTTTTATTTAAAAAATCTGTTGATTTAAATGAGGCGAACACTGGTAAAGGTTAGTTTCTTACTTGGTGGTCGCATTTGTGTGGGATGTTCGACTAAATTTCCAATAGTGGAGTGTTTGATGGCAATTCTGTCGCCTTCCATGGTGTACATATTATCTACTAAAATAACGGAATCCCACCATTCCATTTGAGGAATATCATCAGAACTAGTCTCGGGTTTTGCGATCAAGGCAAGTTTAGTTGCTGAAGATATTCCGGTTTTTTTAGCTATCTGAGAAATCTCATTTTGGAGCTTTTCTAATTGTGCCTAAAAGTAATACGCTGGTCAACATTCTCTGAAAATGGTAGGAGAAATAATATTTCATACTATACTGCGGATATATCATCACATTTGCCTGCTACATCACTTCTTTTAACAACGGAAATCAAATATTCCATCTATTTATTGACTGAATTATAGTCGAATAATTCTTCGAAATAATATTCAAGAAATTGTTCGGGGAGTTATACGATTCCTAATATTTAATTTACAAAGTAAGTTTATAACAATTAGAACCAAATAACGACTCAACAATAAGAAATGAATTGGTTCTGAATTTAAATCTCAGTGAGGTTTTATTTTTAAAAATATTAATTTTGTTGCTATATATTAAAAATATGCCTTTATATTACAGGGCCTCAAGTCAAGTTGAGAAAAACAAAAAACTCAATCCACCTGGGCTTTTAAAAATTATTTTAGATATAAATAACTTCTGAAAACTAATTATTTAATTATTTTAAAACGAAATACGAATGTTAATACTAATACATTTTTTTTCTTATTATGTGACTGACTCGTACAGTCTTATAATCATAGTTTATTTCTGTTCTTGTAATTTTTTGGAAGCAAGTATCGAATAAAATTTTATTTTTAAAAATATGTGAGCTTTTTAAGGATTTTTTTTCGAATGTATATATATCTGCACTAAAAAGTGCTCTACATTTTACAATATATTGATTATTGACCCTCTGAAACCAGAAGTCTAATCTAGAGCACGTAAATCTGCCCTGGATTGTGCCCTAGCTCTAGTAGGTCAAAAATTAGAGCAAACACTTTAGAATGTTCTGACTATTGACCCACTAAAACTAGAATACTGTCTACAGCACTTAAATCTGCCTTGTATGGTGCTCTAGTAGATCAAAAATTAGACTAAACCGATTAAAATGTTCGGATTATTGACCCTCTAAAAGCAGAAATCTAGTCTAGACCACCTAAATCTTCCCTGGATTGTGCTCTAGTTCTAGTAGGTCAAAAATTGGAGCAAGCACTTTAGAATACTCTGATTATTGACCCACTGAAACCAGAAATTTAGTCTAAAGCATCAAAATTTGCTCTGGATTGTGTTCTAATTGTAGAAGATCAAAAATCAGAGCAAACAGTATAGAATGCTCTGATTTTTGTGTTAAGGTTTCAGTAGGTAAAGAACTAGAGCAATCAGACACACTGAATGGTTTTATTAACATTGAGAATATATTTTGGAGGCGTAATGTGATGATATAGCCAAGAGATATTGTAGAGATTGCGTTTGGGGCGTACCTTCATGCGAAGTCTCTCTGCGAGCTGCTGAAACTTGCCGGGTTCGTGGAACCGCAGCGCCCGCTTAGTGCGGACGGCAGCCTTGGCCCCGATGCGGTTGTCAAAGAACCGCGTTTCCGTCAGATCCTCATTCACCTTATCATTCATTTGGGCCTTAAACTCTTCTCGTTTCTTTGCACGTATGTTAGCTTTTAGTGTAGGCGCAATATGAGTTAACTGAATAGCTTTACCTGTTTTGTCTACCGTGCGACCCTCGGCGTCGAGGATCAACGGCGTGGGCTTGTCAGGGATCACCGGGATGTTGAACAGAGTGTTCCCGAGAATCCCTGACGAGAGCTTGCTCTTTATCTGAGCTTGCAGCTGGGCTATCTTGCGGGCTTTGTCCGCGTCGCCTCTGTTCAGCAGCCCGGCGGGGATGCCGTAGATCTGAGACATCCCTACTGGTGCTTTCAGCACGTCTAGGTTTCGTTTCCGCTCTTCTATCTCCGATTTGGCGTTCGCCATCATCTTTTTAATGTCCAGAGCTGATAGTTTCTTGTCGCTTTCTGAGCTCTTGCCATCTCTTTCGCTGTCTTTTGAGGATTTTGAACGCTTTGAGTCTCTGTCTCGAGAATCATCGTGAGAACGTTTTTTCGATCTGTGGTGATGATCGTCTACTAAATCAAATACCTTATCTGCTAATTTAGATGCTTTTTTGCTGTCTATGTATCCAGCAATTTTATCTGTGGTTTTTCTTCTATCATAGCCGGAGTATAAACACTTTTCTACGGCACTAACCAATGACGAATCATTTGTTCCTAATAATTTATAAACTGCTCGGTCTATTGATGGTTTTAATTCGTCAATATCTTTACGAGATAAATGGGATGACATTTTGACTATTTAAATGTTTGTTGTCACACACATTTGGTAAAATATAAACAATTAAAGCTTACTTTCTTACATCTGACAAACACACGGAAAATAACGCACACAAAACGTCAGCAGGGTAGCCAATCAATACCAACGCCAAAAATTTTTTCACGCACTTTATTAAGCCGATTGAATCAATAATCTCTCGTACATAAATCAAATTATTTATATAGTTCTACAATTTACTTATGTTATATTTAAATGAAATTTATATTGCCTCAAAAAATATTTTTTACACTACCAAAAAAAGTTATAAAGTTGGCGATTTGTTTGCTGTCAAAATAAAATTTAAATAATGGCATTATTATTAAAACATATTTTAAACCAAACTATTAATTCACATTTAACAAATAAATGCATATTAAGCTTATTTTCAACCGTAGCCAAACAATCAAATAATTTTTTAGGTAAATACTCAAAAAAAGTTAGGTTAGTTTACAAAATATTTATATTTCAGAACAAGCACCTCAGTATTTATATTTAAACAACGAATGGAGTTCAGAACATACAGAAAAAGCATTAAATTTATTTAAAGATATGACCATTCATGATAACTTTTTGTCTGACGAAGAAGAACAAAATTTGTTCAAAGAATTGGAGCCGTATATGAAACGTCTACGCTATGAATTTGATCATTGGGACGATGTAAGTTACAAATTTAATATTTAAAACATTAAATTAACATATTATAGGCCATACACGGGTACAGAGAAACAGAAAGATTACAATGGAATGCAGAAAACATGCAAACTATAAACAGATTACGAGAATTAGCATTTCCTAAAACAGTTTCACAACTGCGACATGTACATATATTGGATTTAGCGCCTAAAGGGTTCATTAAACCACATATAGATGCAGTTCGGGTAAGAAAAGTACTTAATTTGTGTGAGAAATATTTATTAAATAAGTTATAGTTCTGTGGAAATACAATTGCTGGTTTGAGTTTACTTTCTGATAGTGTCATGCGACTAGTACATGATAAACATAAAAATTTGTATGCTGATGTTCTCCTAAAAAGAAGATCTCTTTATATAATGAAGTAAGTATATTTATTACTTTTATTTTGATTAATTTTACGTTTGCACCCTTGTGTACCAACGGTGGTACACGATGTTCTTTTTTTTAGCCGGCGTGTACCACCGGTGGTACATGTCATAACTTTTAAAAATAATTTATTATAAACTGTAATTTTAATTTTATATAATTTTTAATATATTAAAATTTAAATCCGATTTTCAAAAAATGGGATTCTATACCATTTTTTTTTCTGAAAGAACAAAGTAAATAAGAATTTAGTGAAAATGCGACTGAAAAATCTTTCTTGATAAGCAAGATATCGATTTTGAAAGTATAAATTTTGGCCTGTGACGTCATATGTTTAAGCCAGTGATGAACAAACTGTTTCTTTTCGCGAAATAGAGAGAAAAATTACTTTTTTCTACGACCACTATGGAATGTGGCATGTTTCTCACACTTTATAAAGCTATAAAGTTGCGTATTTTCCACAATTGTGGATTGAAGTGTGGGAAATCATTTCTCGCGATATTTGCCTGTACTACGCATGCGTGAAGGTACTCTTTGTGAGGTTACGTATGCCATTTTTTTATGTCAAATAGCTTTTGTACATGTATTTTTATTCTGTAACGTTTAGAGTGTGGTTGTAGAAAAAAGTATAGTGTACCACTCGTGTAGAATCACCTATTTCTCACCTTGTGTGATTCCAATAACATTTTGACACACATTTTCAAAAATCAGGCATCTAATAAAATTGCTCACGACATATCACGTCACAATATAATTTAATTGCTTATAACTCGCGATCGAAATAATATTTAAATATAATATTTTCACTTATTAATTAATGTATGTTTTCATATTGTATTGTAAACTGGTATTATTTTGAAAATGATGTAGAACCATATTTGCACAAGATTAGCAAAATTAATATAAGGAAATTTTAACTTTAAATGTTTCTAAAATCTTTAGAGATACAGCAAGATATGACTACACCCACGAAATTCTAAAAGAAGAAGACTCATTCTTCAAAGAAGAAAAAATTCTTAGAAGTCGAAGAATTTCAGTAATTTGCAGAAATGAGCCCAGTTGACATGAAAACGAAATTGTAATTTAATCTGTGATAATAAAACTTTGTTGATTAAGATTGCATTTTTACTAGTAAAGTAAAATAGGAATACGCTGTACTCATAATCTGAAACAAATTTAATTAAATCAATGTTCTATTTTCAAATAATAATTTACCCCTAAAAAAGTTTCTAAAGATATTACTCCAACAGATATAGCAGTTAGAATTAAAGGTTTTTGAGCTCTCATAATCATCATTTGTATCTGTTTTTGCACGAAAACTTCGCAATAGTACCACGGAATTGAATACGCGTCGACAGCAATGGCTGTACTCTAAAAATATGAAACTTAGTTTTGTAGTTTACTTATGATAAGCCACGTAAAAAAGAACTAGAAACGTGAAAAATTAAATATTCAAAATATGAAATTTGGAAAAATTAAATTCGTTCAAATTTATAATGGACACTGGCCACTGTTGTGGCGATGCATTGTTATTAAATCAACACTTTTAACAGCAAATATGAACTCTTTTAACAAAATATAAACATAATTTACTTTCAAAGGACTTCAGTACTTTTAGATAATTCTTTGACATTTTTATTAGAATACATACTTTTTTAAGTTATGATTATAAACTTTGCTAATTAACAACAGTATTAATTTAAATAACATTAAAACTGCGAAATATGCTATTTTATGAAACACGTTTCTAGTTTCTTTAGTGTGTAGCCTGTAAATTTAATATACTTCATCTATTAAAGTCTGTCCGTAGTAGCAAGTTAACAACAACATGGTAATCCAGCCAAAAAGATGCATCCCAAAACGAATTGAATCGCTTACAGTATTAACGCTTAATATTTCATATCCAAGAACGCTTATAATAAAAGACGTTAGCGTTAAGTGCATTAACATCATACTGTTGAATGCTTTGTCCACATTTTGACCATACCTAAATCAAAATAATTACACATCTTATAATTTATTATTACCGACCGCTACATATAGTACATTCAATTTTAACGAAGATCAGAACGAATATTTTTCAAAACGTTTTGAGTATCTTTAATGTTATATCTGTCCGGATGTATGTGTGCACGTGTGAAATAAATTCGGCTGAAAAGAATTTAATACATATTTAATTTTCTGACATCAATGGTACGAGTTTACCGTTTGGTAAAATAAAGTCAACCACAAATATTATTTTCTATAAAATATTCACAAAAAGTTAAGAAATGACAATAGTAAATTGTGACTTTTGATTGTCTAATGTTTACCAAAAGTTGATCAATAAATTAAAATAATTAATTTTATCATGAACAATTTTATACTGTTCTCTTATTTTATATAAAAGATTATAAAAATACATCCAGCAATACTAAGAAGGGTGAAGAATGCTAACAGCATTGTGATGCGCGCGCAAGAGAGAAGCGTAATTCGGCACTGCAAAAATCAGTAGTGCAGCAGCCTGCACCTGAATTTGATTTATATGTGCACACATATATCCGAACAGACATCCTGCAAAAATAGTCAAAACGAATTTTAAAGGTCTATATACTACAGTTTGATAATTTAAATTAATATTTAAGATTCCGATATGAATAAACATGAGTTGATCTACTTTTGGTAAAAAAATCTCAATCAATAACGATAATTTACTCTTGTCAAATCAGATAAACGAAATATTTTTAAAAATTGCTGTAAATTAAACAAGTAAAAATCTCTTTAAATTAATTTTAATAAATGTTTACTTACTCTATAATCATAATATGATACTCAACACAATGCTTAACTCTTTTTCTGGTATCTTCAATATTATTTGGATCATCCAACGCAACTTTTAAGTAATCTCTCAAATATCTAATTTGAGTTACAATATGCATCAAAATTCCGCAAAGTAATGCAGTCATAGTCAAAGTAATAAACGTAACAGCCAGACATACATACACTTGATGTATGTAGTACATTTGGATATAAGGACTGACGTTATAACCAGGGGGAAACCAACACCTGGTTACCAAACCGCAAGGAATATCTTTAGAATACTTAGACTCAGCTCGGCGAATTTTACAAGACTTGATTTGAGTTGGTGGTACTACCACATAAGCCATAATTCCAGAAAATCCGTAAACCAGAAAACATTTTGTGAAAAGAGCTACTATTTTTTCAGTTTTCTCTGTATTTTTCTGATTACTATTTATCAAATTAAAGTCTTTTAAGTTGATAATTAGTGTTTGAATATCATCCCTGTTGTTTATAAAACAAATATTTAAATATAAAGTTCCCATAATTGCCGCTAGGGCGCACAAATTTTCGGTTAGACCCGAAATATCGTCAAAATGCCCTAAAAATACATATTTATTACACATTTTATGATTACAGTAAATATTTACCATTTAGTTGGTAAATAAAATCAAAAAGCACAGCTAAATACGATGGAGTAACAGAAGCAATTAAAGAAAAATCTTTTATTTTTCTCCAAATCCCTTTATCTTTTTCATTTGAGGGCCATAAATTCAACCAACTCAAAACTCGAATATTGAATTTTAAATAAACTATTTCGTCTTTGGACATGATGAAAATGATAAATTTCATAGTTGCAACTATTTATAAATATTTGGTACCCTTAAATTGAGCGCCTTTTCATTAAAATAATTAGAAATCAGTGATCTTTGATTTTATATTAATTATTAATAAGACAAAGTATTTTTAGTTTGATTAAAAGGCAGAACCGTTTTTGATGTTTTTATATTATTATAGAATACATTTTACAAAATTACAAAGGAAATGAATTGAAAAAATATATGTTTATAAATTTCAAATCTCAAATCATAAACAACCAGTTAACCTCAAAATTTATTGTCATTGTCATATCACTTCTCCTCTTTCACTTAAATTAATTATATGTTTTCGTACGAAATCTACGCATATAATGCGTATGAAAAAACTAGTAAGACAATCTATTATGGGTGTCATCGCAGCCGGGTTTGTATATTTCATTTCAAATCAACCAGATCTAACATAAAACTTCAGCGTAGGGTTCATCAGTTTTGAGGTACTTAGAACGTACACCATTCTCAACAAAGCAATAGACACAAGCATAATAGACGTCATAGAACCCAAACCAAAAGTGGCTTCCTTCAACAAAAAATATCTCGTGTTGGAATTTCCAGATAAGTCGCCTTCTCTTATTGACAGATTCTGGAGTACGATTACATTTTCATACGCAAAGAGACTGCTGAATATTGCTCAAAGCGACGGACACGAAGTCAGGAAAAGAGCCGTAGAGGCTTTGTCTCAACTTAGAACTTTGGATGATTGGCATTATTCTCTCCTAGCTCATATGCTAGATCGAGATACTGCTGTAGGATTAGCTAGGAGTAAAGATGTCGATTTAAGCTATTTTATTAAGCCACCAAACAGATATGTTTATTATAATCACGACAGGATTGTTTCGTGGATGAAACATTTTTTAATTTCTCTTGCCAAAGATTCTGATCACCCTTGTATGGATTATTTTATTGATAAGGCTTTCATAAACGTTCAGGTATTTAAATATGCGGGCGGTTGAAAATGCAACATCAATAAATAATAGAAATGTATGAATCAGGATAGACGAACTTTATCATAGGAAACGTGCGGCAAAAGAGTTGGCCTCTGGCGGAATATATACAAACTAATACAATGAGGATAAGTTTGTTTTTAGTACATACTTGTGTGTTGTTTTAATGAAATTAAATTGCGATTACTATTGTTTAAAGGTCGTTTTAGACTAGCCTATAAATTGTACGACCTTGTACAATTTGCACAATTTTTGGTACAATTTAAATTGGCTAGTATCAAACAACAAATTGGTTGAAATATTGTATACAAGAAATTGCATTAGTATCATACAAAACTTCGTCAATATCTAACAATTTTTGGTACAAGATATTGTACCATTTCTTGTACTATTTATTGTCCCTTATACAGGCTGGTCTAAAACGGCCATTTAATATAATTTTATTAATATAAAATGGTTATGGTAACCTGTAGATATTTTTCCGTAGCACAGTGTAAGAGCTACGTAGCCAAGAAATTAGTTCGCACTATTTTTCAGAAAAACCTCACTTACGGAAGTAATGATAAATAGCTCTTAAAATCTGGGAACAAAATATATAGGAATATTTGGTTGTATGCTTACATTTTAAAGAAAATTATACCATATGTAGTCATAAAATGAACATAACATAGTAAAATCAGTAAATAAATTTATTTCTTCTCATATATCTATATATTAGCATAGACTATAGGAGCAATATATATTACTTAATGTTTAATATTAGCTAACTACTTAAATATTTTTGTTTTTTTACTCTCGTAATGTATGCAGAAATTATTATTTTATAATATAAACATATATACATTTCTACTTAGCAGAAAGCTTTAAAATGTACAAGATCAGTATGATAACATTATATGAACTAACATGCCATATATAAAAATACAGAATCAATATGTTGTCATGCTGTAGTCGTCCAGCGTGAAAATTTGTTCTCATATGGTGTATATTCAATAACAAGAATATATAAGAACAATGATTCCAATTGGTGTCTAATAAGAAAACTTATTGAACTAAAGTTTAACAAAAATAAAAATTATAAAATACTGCGAAAACATATCAAAATAACTAAATAAAACAAAAATACGGAATGCATGGCGTAATAAATTAAAAAAACAATCTATAATCTAACACCAATCTAACTACCATTTTGAATAGTTCGGCGAGACATCTGGTGAGCTCGCTCGTTCCCTATTAATAAACTACATGTGTGTTAAATTTCATACATTTATTCTTGGTGTTGCATTTTCGACAGCAACCAGTGAAAATATAATGCAGAATTTATTTCAGGATCTTGGTCGAATGGTAGAGCATGATTTATCATCAGTTGAATTGAAACAATATATTCAGTCTGCTGACGATATACTCCCCTTATGTATTGAATCAATTTTACATCATTCTACTGTAGACGATTTTGCTAAACAAATAGTTAAAAATAATGGTCTACCATTATTAATGGAAATACATAAACGTTACAAGGACGATACTCTCATTTCTATTAATTTAGTAACTATTCTTGCTAATATTTCTGCGTACCCCGAATTTGTAAACGACATTTTTCGATCTGGTAAAAATATTTGACAATTTTTTGAAATTACGACCTAAAAATATTGTTTTTAGGATGGGTAGGAGTCCTAGCAAAGTTTTTAAAAAACCAAGATATCCGGATAGCTGGTCCAGCAGCCAAAGCATTAGCAAATCTAGACGTAGACGACCACCTTGAAGGGAAATTAGATCAGAATATTTATCTCCTACATCCAATTCACAGAACGCCGTATATGAGAGATGTAGATGTGATCTTCGTTCATGGATTACTAGGAGGAGTCTTTTTCACGTGGAGACAGAGAGATAAAACTCAAGTATCGACAGGGTTCCTCGGTAAGAAGCCGGAGGACGGTAAGTGTCAATGCAAGTAAAATGCATGCATTCCTACCGTCCTAATCCAATCCCTTATTTAGCAAAATTTAAATCGGTGGACACCACAGAAACTACAGCCTCTAGCGAATTTTCAAGTAAAGGTTGTTACATATGTTACAAGAGTCAAATAGTTTGTATAATTTATAGAAATGAAACCGCCCGGAATTTCTTGCTAACTGTGCCTTGCAATATTCTTCCAAAACTATAATTTCTTCGTTGATGTGCCTTTCCGACCTTTCAATATACTTTTCTTACGAAATATAGTTAAGTCGACAATTTAGAATCCACAGTTTATAATAACTTATATTATGAAAGGATAAATTTTATGTTTTCCCTATGAAATTCTTCATATTGTGTCCGGCAGTCTTCCAGAAAAACTTATAGCGCATGACGCTAGATGGCACTGTGTTCGCAAAAAACAGATGCCTATGTTAAAATTCGTTTCGCCGAATTTGATCTACATTTGCAAACATTCATCCGGACAGATTAATCGACAGATCACACTATACATTAGTGCTGTCAATAAACAAAAATAAGAAACTGGGTACCCGATTTTGAAAAACCGGTTCTTGGACTCAAATACTGGAACCAATAGAAACTTTCTACAAATTTTATTTATTTTCAAAAATAGATGTTCTTATGTAAATACTTTACATATTGTCATCTCTCCTTTAAGATAAATAAGCAAGAAGATAAGTTTGTTTTTAGAATTGGTACAAATTTAAATTGACTAATGACGTACTTTAGCCTTTGACAACAGCGCCACTGTGGACATCTATGGTATCACAAAACAAAAAAAACGAGAATTTGTTTAAATATATAATAAATGTAAAAATTGGAATGGGACTATAATTTATGTAAAAATAACAACTGATTTCTCCCTGTTAACAATGAAAACAATAATTTAATTTTGGTATTTTTTGGTATTTTCAACAACAACTCGAAACTGAGAACCCGGTACTTGTATATTCATATAACCGGGTATTAGAATAATAGAATAATAGAACCCGAACGATTTTGACCACTAGTATGATGTAATACTTAATTTCAAAATATCAAATCTGTACAAATTATAGCACATCTTTATTTTATGTGACGATCAGTAAAAATATCGAATGAAAACTATTTTATTTTGCAGAAACAATCACGTGTACTGCCCAGTCTGGTACAGCCCCGTGTAAAGTTTTAAAAACCAGCGAACCAAATACCAAAGAACTTCTAGAACACGCGGAAGAACGAAAAAGAATGGAATGGTGCGAAATCGGAAAAGATTTCGAAATAATTTTCTCTGATTGTCCTAAAAATTGTTGTACTGGTCCAGGCCCATTTTCTTGCCCGGGGTAACATTCTCAAAACCTTCTTTCCTTTTTTCAACATTTCTGTATTTTAGGGAAGAAATTTCCTGTCTGGAAGATGTAGGCTATACGCAGTGTTGGCCAATGGAATGGCTGCCAAAAGACTGTCCAAATATGAGAATATTAGGAATAAATTACGATACTAATTTGTCTTTATGGGCACCCATGTGTCCCATAAATAAACAGAAGAGTACACTGGATGATCGGAGCGCTGACTTTTTAAATAAATTAATTACAGCTGGAGTTGGCCAAAAACCTATTATTTGGATGACACACTCTATGGGCGGATTGTTGGTCAAAAATATTTTAATAAAAGGTAAAAAACCATTTATTTTTGATTGCCATGTTTTTTCAAATGAAATATTTCAATACTTCGTTGTTCTATACTATTAAAATGGTATCAGAAAGCGACGAAAACTATAAAGTGAGAGATTTGATTAAATTGTCATCCTTTATTTTACCAAAAAAAAATTGTTGGATGTAAAATACTTTTTTCTACAACTGTCAAAAAATGTTGATATTTGTGCATTCATTTTTAGTTGTAAAATACATTTTTTCATAATGTGTTATGATTTTAATATATTCCATGCAGAGCTGAACAAATTACCGACAAAAAATAATTGAAATATCAATTACCAATTACTTTTAAGACCTCTAAGTAATTGAAAATGCATTTACTGAAATTACTCTAATTGAAAAAAATTAATTCAATATGTATTTACCCGTTTAAACTACAAAAGTGTAGAAAATTCACTAATCATTTAAATAGCACGCCAATTTAGGTATATGCCTGCAAACGGTTAGGTTCGAGGCAACATCTACTATATTCTTAACATGAACGGAATATAGTACAGATACAACTTTGGCTATATCATCATTTGATTTTATAGTTAACATTATGTAAATTATACTATTTTTTATAATTTTTAAACAACAGATAAAATTTCTAGAATGAATAAACTGAAAATGCTTAAAGTCGTTTCGACATTTTTCGAATTTTGACCATTTTGCAAGTTAGTAATAATAATATCTGTTGGTACATTTTTATGAAAATTAATACGATAATAGAATTAGTTCAAAGAAATGAATGGTGAAGTCGTTTAGGCCCTATCCTCCATCAGTTTTTGATGGATTTCTTTTTATTTTTTCAGCTTATAACAGCTGTGATGAAAATACAAGAAAGATTTGTTCAAATACTAAAGGAATTGTATTCTTCAGTACACCTCACAGAGGTTCTAGAGTAGCAACCATAAACCAAACTACCTCTTTGTTCATATGGCCCTCTGTTGAAGTTCAAGAACTAAGAGAAGGTATTTCACTTTCTCTTCAACTTCTAGATTAAAATAATACGATTTACAGGCAGTCCAAAATTGCTCAGACTTCATGAAGAATTCCTAGACATTCTAAAAGAGAATAAGCCTAAAGTTTTAAGTTTTATTGAAACTGAATGTACGACAATCACTCCCTTAAAAATACAATTTCATTTTGTCCCTCCGTGTACTGCGTTGTTAAATTATGGGGAGGTTTATGAAATGTGTTTGGATCATTTAAGAATTTGTAAACCTGTTAACAGGTAATTTGTTAAAATATGTAATTGTTCAATCTAATTGTTTTTTGTTGCAGGCATTCGTTTATATACCGAAAAATTGTTTTGTTTCTTAAAGATATTATTAGTGACTCTCAAAATAATATTAGTTAATTTTTGTTTTTGTTTTATTGTGTATGTATATTGTTTTAATAAATTGTTGAATTTGAAACTTGTTTTTATTTTGTGAAAAGTTTTTTCAGATTTTGGAGAAAACATTTGTAAAGTTTTGCAAATTTGAAAAATGGAAAAAATAATTTCATTTAAAAGTATAACGTATACTAAAGTTACTAGTGAAAGTCCGATGAAAATGTTTATATTAATAAGCGAGTTACAGACCCCCAAAGTTAGAAATAATCAATGTGACGTCAATTTGATTGAACTGGAATCTTCCATTATTTAAAGTAGATTAAAAATTAAATTTGACACTTGTTTAAAATTTGCCGCTATTTTTTCGACAGTTGTATTCAAAAACGATCACAGCGCCGACGTGTTCTATTTTTATTTGAAATTTTCCTAGGGATTTTGTATTTGAATCCACGTCATTGTCAATTTGACACGTAAAATCTAACCTATATATTTTCAAAATGACACATTAATTTATTTTTACAATGAAATAAACAATATTTAGTAATGGTAAATTATTTGTTTTATTAAATTTAAATAAAATATACCCTTGAACTCTACATTTTAAATTTCTAGGATATAAGTGCATTTTACGAAGACAACTTCGATACTACAACTTGGGTAAATAATATTTTAAAGGACAATGGAAACCAAGAAAGCAAAGAAGTATTAATTAAACACATTCCCAAACTTTCTTTTTTAATATATATTAAAAATTCTAGGCATATACGGCATCGTTAGTAAAAAAACTTCAACTTTACGTCCAACAAGTAAATTCATCTCTGGAAGATGCGAGCCAACAAGTTCTTAGCTCTTTGCCTCGTGTTATGCGAGACACAAAGAGCTTACAACAAGAAGCTTTGCTCTTAAAGCAGAAAATGGCAGCAGTGAAAGAAGAAATCGCTAAAGTGGAGCAAAATACCGGTCAATCTATGGCTACTCTAGAACGATTAGATCGAATTAAAACTAAACTAGAACAAGCGAAGCAAGGACTGCATGAAGCCGATAATTGGACACTTTTAGGTAACAAAATATTTATTTTTAATTGCAGATTTATAAATTTGTATTTAAACAGCAAACGATTTGGAAGAAGACTTTGAATCAGGCCATATAGACAACATTTCGACTAAACTAGTCAGCATGCAACAATCGCTGAAAATTCTAGTAAATGTTGCTGATTATGAAGATAGGAAGTTACAGTTAGAAGAATTAAAAAATCGGTTAGAAGCTATGACCAGCCCTTCCATAGTTCAAGCATTTACTTCTGGAAATATTGGTAAGTCATAATTACATTTCGTGTTTATATGAACTTTTTAACCGATCGTCACGTACATAAGCAAAATATTTACAAATTTAATTATTTTCGTTACATTTTGAGTATTTTTAATATGATGCCTATTTGTTTGTTCGACCGAATGTAGAAATTTACTTGTTATATTTTAATTGCGAATATTTCGTAACAGAACTTTTTTTAATAAAGATTGATTGTAGTGGCTACAATATTTTTATTGACCACCGCTTGTAACAAGTGAACTTTTAACGGGTGCTCACCACTTTAAAGTTTTCAAAATATTTTTTGATTATTTCAAACGCGATGTCTGTCCGTCCGCATCATCTTACCTGAGTTAAAAATTATATGAGCTATCAAGGAATAAAAATTGTTTCATTATTCAATTTAAATCATTATTTATGTATGTATGTATGCGAAAATTGCAAAACGAGACGCAAACTATTTTTGTGGAAGTTAAATAAACACCCAGTTTCTTTACAAGTTTCATACAATATTTTCTCTACTTTCGTGTGAATAAGTACAAAAATGTATTTGAAATGATGAATCTTTCATATTTTCATTACGTCTTCATAAAGAAAACAAAAAAGACAATATCAAAGAACCCTTAATTTTGTGCGTTACTTAATTATTATAACTAAATTATACAGGATGTTCCACAACTTAGGACAAAAAATTAAAGGGTATATACTGTACGACGTGCTGGTCACGAAACAAAAAGAATTGTAAATTTTGAAATATTTAAGTGAATGGATTTTAGTAATTATTTAGTGACGGTCGGTTTTGTGGTGGTTACATCTTAATTTACATTATTTTTGTACTTCAGAACAATCCAGCATTTATTCCCGGATATTTTCATCAATCGACCGTTTGCCTCAACTTTTAAAATACTACCACAAATGCCAACGAGGTAGCCTCTTACAAAAATGGCGAAACCAGCTTGAAATTGAACAAGACGAATCCGTTGCACAATGGATACACAATTTTTATGATGTTTTATTATCAAATTGGCATGCGCAAATAAAATGGTTTAATGTTGTATTCGCTCAACAATCTGGTACGACGATTCTTATCGAAGTTTATACAGATTTATTAACGAGTTTAGATCCAAGTTTTAATGAATGTATTGATGCTGCATTAAAACAACAATCAGATAAATTGGGGCTGTTGTTAGAATTGAAACAAATCACAAAAACTTTTGCCAATAATTTGTATAATTTAATTGAAAATAGTTCAAAAATATCTGAAAATATGTTGTTAACTCTTTTACAAGCAATATACAGTCCGTATATTCAATACGTTGGAAATTACGCTGCTTATGAGCAAGCATATTTAGTTCAAAAAATCTCATCGTTAAATTGCGTGAGAGAAGATTATCCAGATTCAGTCCAAGCCTTAGGTCTTTCCGTTCCAGTAGTAATGGACCTTCTCCGTGAATCTAGAAAACGCTGTCAAGATCTGACAGAGAACTGTGGGTTCTGTGGACTTATTATAGCCGTTAAGGCATTTTTACAGAACTATATAGATCAGTACAGGATAGTATTAAGGCAAATAGACCGCGCGAAAGGCATAGAAGAAGATTGGAACATGTTTCAGATGTGTTTAACAATGTTGCAAAACGTTGGAGAAATTCTAATAAACTTACAACAATTTGAAAAAGAGCTCACAGCTTCTGCGCTTGAAAATATGCGAGGACATGATGTGGATTATAAATATTTATTTTTAACTACATCTGGACAAAAAGAATATGATAATTTAATAAAAAATGTTAAAGAAGGAAAAGAACTGTCGTTACTAGAATCAATTAATAATGAATTACAAAAATTATGTGTGGATATTCATCATACGACCTATCAAGTTGTAATAGCGCCGATATCAGTTCAGTTAGATTTAGTTCAATCGGCTAAAGCCTGGACAGAAAACGAAAATAATCAACTGCCAACTGCAGATCTACCAGATTACAGCTTTGCACCTCAAGAATACATCACACAAGTAAGAAAAACTAATGTTGATTTCCTTGAGTTTATCTTCACGTCATCAATTTCTCGGTCCTATTCCGTTTCTTTTTTTTATATTTTTCCAAAAGGAACAGAAGGAATAAGCAGGGTAGTGAAAACGAGACTGAAAAATATGTCGTGATAAGAGAAATATCAATTTTTAAAATGAAAATTTTTGCTTGTGACGTCATATGCCTTCGCCAGTGATGAATAAACTGTTACTTGTACAGGGTATTGCATATTTTCATATTCCTTTAGTAAAAATGTTTTTATATACATACTTGTATGTATATGACTGAAAATAGTATATTGTGCTACAAGTGCAGAAAATCGCCTATTTCTCACGAGGCGTGAAATTTTCGCACGAGACAAAGTCGAGTGCTGGAATCACACAAGGTGGAAAATAGGTGATTCTGTACGAGTGGCACACAATACTTTTTCTACGACCACACTACTAAACGTTATTATTGTGTATTGATAGTTTCGTTTGTCAGTTTTGACAAGATAATGTCATTAAACCTTCTTTTTCCCTTGGAGAATTTTAATTGTTACGATTGATAACGTGAGGATCAGTTCAGAGAAACCGACTGTATATTTTAAAATACTTATCACCAGTAATGTATTTGTAGATTGGACAGTATTTGATGATCCTGCCTCAACACTTAGAGCCATTTTTACTGCGGGATAACCCAGCTTTAAACTGTGCATTAAAAGCAGCAGATCAAGAATACAGCAGTTTAACCGAAGAAGAAGAGGGAAGACTCGCCGATGTGTTATTGTCTATTATTGCTAGAGGGACGTGTAGATCTTATTGTGATAATATTCTCACGATATGTGAACTTAAACCCAGTGCTTGCCGACAACTTGCTAATGATATCGGTAAGTTAATTTTCAGGTGTTGAGCACTTCTTCCTACGTCTCGTACCATAAGCAGTTTGTACATATTTTACCAATACGAGATTTTGATTTATGCTCTTTTTATATCAATTATTTTCGAGGGTCTGTCTCATGGCGTATTTGTTCGAACTTGCATTTTTAATTAACGTTTTTTCTTTGATTTTTACAATGAACAAATTATTTTAAGAGTATTCTTTCCCACGGCCCGTGTTTTAACCATCTAGTGTATGTACAAGCTTAAATATTTCCCAAGACGCATTTTTTGACTCGAAGTTTTTACAAGTTATTTTAGAGGGTTATTCCCACGACTCGTCGTTTGCCTACATGTCTAAATTTTTCCCACGGCGCGTCTTTTTACTCATGTTTATGTTAACTATTTTAGAGGGTTTTTCACACGGTACATGGTTTGCTAACTTTTGAATGTATGAGTCTAGATTTTTCCCACGAAATATTTTCTTTGACTCATATAATATTCACTGATTATTTTAGAGGATTTTTCCCACGGCTCGTGGTTTGACTGATCGTATATCTCATAGCCTGAATTGTTCATAGACCTATTTTACTTGTAGTATTTTTACCAATAAAAAGAGATCTTTCTCACGGTTCAGATTTTTGATTCGTACAAATTTTAAAGGTTAGTCATTCCCATGGTTCGCGATTTGACGAGATACAAAAGCTTAAATTTGAATCCTTTCAAAGATGAATTTTTGCCTCACAATTTTTATCAATAATTTTATAAAATTTACTTATAGTTTGACTTGTACATAAATATATTTAGAATTTTATCAAGCGTGCTGCCTGAACATAGCTTAATTTAAATAATTGTAATTTTCTGTTTAGAATATTTGGGAAGTATATTGGAAGACCTAGGCCTGTCCCTATCGGAATCTTTACAGCAAATAATAACATTATTGAGACTGAGTCCCGAGCAGTATCAAACCCAGTCATCTGGCATTTCAGCTCGGTTGGTTGCAGCCATAAGGCAGATGAGAAATTTAACATCGGCGGGATAAATTGTAATATTAAGTACAAGTATTGTATGTATAAGTTGTAAATATTTTGTATGCTGCCGTGTGAAATAAAGGAAAAAAATCAGGAACATAGTTAGAAAAATATTTATTACACCATTTCAGGCGCCCACAATTTAAAAGTTCTATCATACGACGCCGTAGCAATATACTGATTATCACTAGAAATATCCAAACACATAACTTTCCCATCATGTCCAGACAGCGTCTTCAGCGGCTGCCAGGTTCTGTTGGTCCATATCTTGGCAGTTCCGTCGTAGGAAGCAGTGGCGAGGTACTCTCCGCCATGCTGCTGGAACTTGACGTCGGAGATGAGGTTGGTGTGAGCGGGGATGGTGTACAGAATGGCGCGTTTCCGCAAGTCCCAGATCTTGCACGTGTTGTCGTCGCTGGCGGTGGCTATGTGGAAACCGTTCGGGGCGAAGTCGATGCCGTATACGGATTTTAAGTGGCCTTCCATAAACATGATGCAGCGACCTGTGCGCAGGTCCCAAACTCGGCCAAATGCGTCCAAACCACTATGAAGTTTTTAAGAAATGTAGATTTTACTAACTCAAAAAAAAATGTGTCTAGTCTATTTCTTATAAAAACGTAAGATAGTTCCAAGATTCTAAAATTAAAGCCAAGTTTACAACAACGAAGCATTTGGAGTGTTTTCTACAGAAATACAAAACAAAACTTTGAAATATTGTTTTTTTTTATAAATCAAACATATTTTCTATTATTCTTATATCTTACAACAAAAATAAATTCTTCACTCTTCTTTGCAAGGACCAAGAAAAAGTAGTTTAGTAAACCCTTTTTACTTCTGGAGGAGACCAGGGCTAGAAGTACCGATTTTGTAAAAACTAATAAAGTTTAATCTTTTGAATTTATATACACGATGATCCAAAAATTATTTTAGTTTTGTTAAAGTATTCATAGTTTTTTTTTTGTATAACCATTTGTTATGAAAAAGTCATACCGCAACAATTTTTATTCCGACGTTGAGACAAATTGTTTCGGACACCCTTGCTAGCACTTTCAGTGCTAATAAACTAGATTTTATTAATAAAAATAGCTAGTTTTATAAATGTTTCAATAATTAAAAAAATGACCTGCGTTTAATTCAAGTAATACTTAATATTATTATGAAATTGCGCAGAATTTGTAAGTCTTGTTAATCATTATAAGATCATCAAATTTGTAATTTGAGCAAATATGAGACTCAACATGCATTCATTCTATTTTTCTCGACGTAGTAAATTGAAGTATTAATCAATGCATATTATATTGTACCATTTCAGATCATCCGTCAAGCATTTCAAGTTACAAACTTAAAGAATAACTTTTAGTCCCAAAATTCATTTTACGAAATCAACATGGCTCAGAAAGTGATATAAGGCTAATAATACAAACATATTTCAATTCTTAAACGTGTTTGCAAAAATTTTGTTTAAGTCGCATATTAATAAATATAATAAAATACTCTTGTGCATCTAAAATTTCTATCTCTACTGAGCAATCACTTAATGGTTTTCAGAGCACCAGCCTCCCATAATAAAAAAGTTAATTTTGTGTTCAAAACATTTTAATGAAAGATTTAAATTTAACTGAATAAATTATTGTTTTCCGATACTGGATTAAATTTACTGATATTAATAATATACTGGAACATTGGTATCGATATCGGTATCGGAAGAAAAGTATTGATACTAGTGTCGTATCAGTATTATCGAAACATCCCTAATCAAAACTATTCATATGATATATAATAATATCATATTTCTTTCAAATGTATTTCATACAAATAATTATCGTAAAAATGTTAAAAACAGATTATGCAATCCTAGAAACGTGCATAGTCACTAGAAACACAAATGTGATTTCCAGAATGAAAACAGGAGGTTTAATAAATTATTCTAAATTTGTTATATTTACAATACGTTTTAACTTGATTATTCACTTACCCAGTAGCACAGACTGACCCATCAACTTGAAAACTAATACAATAAACAGGTTTGCAATGTCCTTCCTGATGTAGTACTTCTGTACATTGTTCCAAATCCCACAATCTCCAGGAATTATCAAAACAACAGGTCCCCAGAAATCTGCCGGACGGATGGAATGCTAATCTAGACACTCTGTGCGGCATGTGGCCTTCTATGTCCGCTATTGGTTCCTCGCTGCAATTGTTATTTGTATTTTTTTTCATTGTATAATTTAGTGGTAAAATACCTTTTAAAATCCCAAAGTTTTACAGAACCATCTGAAGCGCAAGTAGCCATGTTGCAAACAGTTTCCTCGTTGGAAATTGTTGCTTTTGGGTGGAAAATGACTGCGCCTACATTACAAGTGTGACCCCGAAGAGTTTGGGTCAGTTCGCAGTCTGGCACTGACCAGATTTTGCAGATACCTGACCTAAAATTCATACCGAATATTAGTGTCCGACCGAAGTTCCGGGTATCGGTTAAAAATTGGCCGAAACTAGTGTTTTTTGATAGTTAGTTAATAGATTGTTTTGTACGTTAATTCATTATTTTTCATTATTTCGAAGATATAATTATTATTTTATTGTTATTATTCTGAGGCTGTTAGTACAAAATTGCCATGTGTAAGATGAGGCAAAATCTCATTAATTTAACTTATAAAATTAAGACAAAGACTTCTTGTAGAATTTAGAAAAAAAGTAACATTATTGTAAGAGAATATCATACGTTATAAAAGAACCTGTTAGTTAGTAACAAATCCTTCTTGAAAATAGTACTTATTTGATTGTGATTATATGTGAATTTTGTGAGGTGGTGATAGATAACTAAAGTCTCTACTTCTTTAGTACAGATAGTATCTTTACAAAAATAAAGTAATTTTCTAGTAAATTGAAGTCTTTAATTTAATTTAATAATCGAATAATACCTTAAAAGGCAAGAAAAATTCTAGTTTTGCGTGTTTAATAAAAGTTTAACTTTTAAAGTAACTATATTAGTTTCAATTTTGGTTACGTTTTCGGCCGAAACTAGAAGACGAACCGAAATATTAAACAGTTACGATTTCAGTTGAAAATCGTGTTTCGGTCGGCCACTACCAAATACATATTTTTAAAGAATAGAAAAACAGGAGATAAGAGTCAAATAAAAACCTAATAAAAGCACCGAACGGTTGTCGTAAAACTTGACAAAAATATTATTTTTGAAATTTGATTAAGGAAGATTGATCTGATCAATCGGAATGTGTTCGATCGAACGATCAATTTAATCCACCGATCAAACCTATTTTTTTTACTGAAATCATTTCGATAGATTGATCAATCAACCCAACCAAGAAACACCCCAATTCTCAAAAAAGATTACGGTGACTCATTTTTGAGATGCTAGAGAAGACATATTTAGAACTTCTAAAAAACAGTTTGTCATTAAAATTGGCATTATTTTTGGCGATGGTATCCATCGATTTCTATGTTTCTAAACAAATTAAAGAAGCATTTGGTGAAAAAGAACAATGAAGAAATGTTTAAGACTGAGCATGTCACGAAAATATTTTCAAAACATTGCAAGATGTGCATAGAACATAATAGAGACTACTTTCAAAATTGATACACTCATTTTCCTAATAAAGTTTGTTTAAAATTGTTTTTAAGGTTTTTATTTGACTATGTTATGTTCAAATGAAGAAAAAAAGATTCTGCTATCAATAAATATTTTTTACCAAGCAGCTGTGGCGAGCAGTTTTGAATTGGGGCTGAACTGGCAAAACGAAATTGGTCTCGCGTCTCCAATCTGACTGCTGTGAATAGACAAAACATGTAATTTCTTCTGTAACTCTTGTGTTTTTGCCGTTCTGGACGCAGACGGCAAATCTCTAAGATTTCTAGCTTCTTCTAATCGTGCTTTTGCTCTAGGGAGAGAATAATAAGCAAGCCATAATCTAGCCGTTCGTAATGATTCCGGTCCTTCGTGGTACCATGTTGATTCTGTGTCTTTTTCTTGCAGTTTGCGGACTTCTTCTAATTCTTCGCGACTTCGTTTTATTATGGCGTCTTCTCCAATACTGAAATAGGTTGAATTCTGAACATAGTGGAATGTTTATACAGATACAGAGTGTCCGTTTTAAAAGACTAACCATTGGGATCTCCAGAACCGTAAGAGATACGAAGTCGATTAAATTGGAGCAAAGTTGCCGAATTAGTTGGCTATTTTAAACATGTATTTGTTTTCCCAAAAAATGTATAGCTCACTAGATAAAATCAAAAAATGATTTGGCAAATTTACTTTTGGATTTATAACTTTCTTGTTACAATTCATACAAGTTTCTAGTTTGCACATTCTAGAGACACTTTTTTACGAGGAAATGAAAACTCCTCAAAATTTTTGTAGCACGAACACTTTTCGAGATATTCATACTAACTTTCAATTTTCATAGGGGGCTCAAAGTTGTCTTTCATACAATTAAATAGAGTCTTTTCTCTTTCCGATGATATAAAACACATGTACATTAAAATAAAAATAAACGAAGAAATTAGACAATTATTAATTTTAGTCATTCCGGTGAAGCGTGCTTTGGAAACAAAATCAAAAATCTTGTTTCAAACAAAATTTTGACTAATCAATACAATTAGTTAGGAGTATAATTACTCTAGAAATATATCTTAGCGTTATGCAGAAAAGCTATAACCGCACCCGACGTATTTGGTTCTGTTTTGTAGAAATTTAGGCGAATATTGAATTGAACTGATAAAAATTTGTTTAAAACAATAGATTTTTGATTTTGTTTCCAAAGCACACTTGACCGAAATTGAATAAAATTAATAATACTTCTTACTTACTTCTTCTCAAAATTAATAATACTTTAATTTCTTATTTTATTTTCATTTTAATGTACATGCGCTTTATATCAAAGAGAAAAAATCTCTATTTAACAGTATTAAAGACATCTTTGAGCCCCATATGAAAATTGAAAGTTGGTATCAATTTCTCGAAAACAGTATGAGAAATAAAAATTTTGAGTACTGTAGTGAATTCGTCGTTAAAAAGTGCCTGAATAATGTGCAATTTAAAATATTTTTATTTCAAAACAAAAAGCGAAAATTGAAAATTAATTTCTCATAGTGTTCGAGCCACAAAAATTTTGAGGACCACTGTCAATTCCTTGTAAAAAGTATGTAAAATGTGCAAACTAGAAACTTATATGAATTGAAACAAGAAAGTTATAAGTAAAAAAGTAAATTGGCAAAATTAGTTTTTTGTTCATATCTAGCTACGCATTTTTCGGGCAAACAAATACATGAATAAAATGACCAATTAATGCGGCAACTTTGCCTCAATTTAACTGACTTTGTATCTCTTACGGTTTTTGAGATCCCAATGGTTAGCCTCTTAAAACTGACACCCTGTAGAAGAAGTATACCATGATAGAATATCTTTTAAGCGAGCTCTTCGTTCAGCAGGTCCTTCTCCAAACAAACAAATTGGTTCTCCCAACATTCGCAAATTTCGTTTCACTTCGGCGTCGTCTGTAGAAACATTGATGGATCTCGCTTTTTTCCGCCTTTCAAATTCCTCAAGTAACGCCTGTTTGTCTTTGGACATAGCATCTTCAAGTTCCATGTATTCTACAAGAAATTATCGTCATAATTTGTTCGCTTAAGACGTTGGAAAGTTACCATTTGAAATATGTATTTGTGTACTCTCCGGTACAGCTGTGGATGGTCCTGATTCTCCATTGCTGTCTTCGTTTGCTGCAGCCAAACGATTTCGTTCTTGTTCTTCCAAAGATCCATAATGAATAGATCTGTGTTTTTTAACGTAAATAATATCTTCGTCGTCAGACATTTTTGAGGTTAGAAGACTTCGTTTCCAAACGATTCAATAAATAAAATTCAAAATTAAGTTTTAATTGTACTACAACTAGTAATATGTAGTTTACAATTAAGTCTAAGAAGGAAATATGTGTGAATAGTTTAGTTGAAGGGCAAATATGAAATGTAGAGAGGTAACCTCAAAAAGTTTGGCGTTGTTTGTGTCAAAATTTTGGACGGCAGCGCTCGTAGCGGACAAAATCGTCGTAAATGTAAGAATTTTTAAAAATTATACATTCCAATAGCGACATCTTGCAAATCTGACATCAACAATAAACCGGTTAATAAGTTCTTGCCCAGGGGCACCGGAACTTTTTTACAAACGTTTCCTCATACCTACGCCTTTATGTTACCTGGTAATAAGAGAGTAAAGACGAAACGGGATTATTTTATGCACGTTCTATGCAAAAATTGCATTCTAGAAATTTCTGCCGGTGCAGTTTGTGTTTGTAGAAAGTACTCATTCGATTGAGTTTGTTAAAAAGTTTAATTAGTGGGAAATTATTTTAAATTAGGGCTTGGGTTTGTAAGTTACAATAACGTTTAAAGGTTATCTAAAAAATATTGATTTTTCCGTAAATGTGAATAATCTAATCAACAACTCGGTTTTCATAATTTATTCCTGGAATTATAAAAACAAAAATGTCAAATTGATATAAGATTTATCGTTAACATTGTTTTTATTATATATATTTGATAAACAATACAACGAGTCATTTTGTTTGTGTAAATTTAAAAATTAATAGGGTCAAAATTAATTCTGTATTTAGAAAACATTAACGGTACAATTTCCGTTTTGACCCGCATAAAACAATCTACAAACTTCCTAGTCGTACGCGAGAACAGACGAAGCAAACAATACCCGGTTTAACATTTAAAAAGCGTTTCTTAAAAATTTCGCGTTAAGATTTTATTCTGAGGGCATAGGATATTGATTCGTCTTAAAGCGAATGTAGTTTGATGTAACGGACTATACATGGTTTATAGGGGTCTTACGTGGTTGCTATTGGCTCACTGACTCATAAAAAACTAATAGAACACATTTTTTGTTGGAATTTTCCAAATGACTGAACATTTACATTACGCGTCTCGAAATTTTAAGAAAAAGGCGGTGGCAAAGTGTTTAAGTAAACAAAAATACTATCAAGTTTAAAAAGAAGTGCATCTTACAGTGATCTTACAAGTGATAGTTTTAAGTGTGAAATATGAAAATATTTTAAAAATTGCTGTATTGATGGTATTGATTATTTTTGAGTATGTTTTTAGTAGTGACTCATAGAAAATTGTAAACAGATAAGGTTTTTTTATGCTGAAGCCATTTATGTTCACTCTCTAAATTTAAAAACATTCTTCTAACGCGACTGATAAAGGCAGCATTGTCAGTGAAGATGTTACCACAACAGTATTGTTTACGATGGCGTTATCACCATTCGAATTTGCAAACTATGTTTTCACAACTACTGGAACGACAAGCTTTTTGTGATGTTACGTTAGCTTGTGAGGGGCAAACTCTCAAAGCCCACAAGATCGTCCTTTCTGCCTGCAGTACATACTTCGACACAATCCTGTCTCAGTATGAAGAAAAGGACCCCATCTTAATCATGAAGGATGTCAAATTCGTCGACATTAAATGTTTAGTTGAGTTCATGTACAAAGGAGAAATAAATGTTGAACATGTAAGTAAATCTAACCTAAATGTTTGCAACTTTGCGACGTTCATTTGTTTCCAGTGTCACTTAGCGACGTTATTAAAAACAGCCGAAGAGCTGCGCATAAAGGGGCTCGCTGAGGTCTCATGGCGGGAGGAAGAGCCCTCCCAGGATCAGACAATAAACGGGGTGCACTCTGCGATGCCTCCCCAAGTGTCCATGGACTCTCAGGAGCCCCCAAACAAAAGGAAAAGAGGCAGACCGCCTATAGACGACTATGACCAACAGTTCTCCAGTCCTAAGATTACAAACGTCACGGGAAACATCAAACAAGAAGACACCTTCTCTGCGAATGAAGTTTCCAATAGTGACGCCGACGCCCCCGGATGGGAAGATGAACAAAATACAGATAATACTGACACGGAACAAAAATTCAAATCCATCAAAACAGATGCTGTAAGTAATTCAACTGAATTTGTGGAAAAGGTCATTTCGTGTTGCAAAATATTTTTTGTTACTTTTTTGTTAAATACTTACAAAGTATGACCTTGATATTAAAATAAAAAACATTCTATCGTGTACTTTCATTTCGAAGTGGAACAGCAAATGTCTTAAGTACATCTGTAGAAAGGATTTGCTGAAGGTTGAAATTTACAAAATTAAATTTTAAGGAATTGTATTTCATTGGACTTCGACTTGAAATTGTACCTACTTTGTGTTTAGATTTCAGTTAAAATTATCGCTCAAAACATTGGATTTCCATTTATATTTGATTATACTTTGAACGTAGTTTGACAAAAGTTATTACTTTTTTATATCTAAATTCATTATTTCTTATTTTAACAAAAAATTCAATCAATAACTTATCTTGGTGTTTGTCTTTTTTCTGTTTTTCATCGCATATTTTAATACTTAGGCAAAAATCAATGAAATGAACTAATTTCATTAAATTCTGTTCCGAGTTATTTTTATGATCCGTTGCTTTTTATTTTGAATAATTTAGTACTTACGTTTTATGAAAACCGTAGCATGCGGAAGATACACTCTGAAAAATAAAAACATTTTTATCAACAATGACAATATTTTACTTTGATAATAAAATTTAAAATTTATATTGATTATTATAAAACGTAATATGTAATATATTTTATCGCTAGAATAAAAACATTGGTTTATTTATTTTTCTGTGGATTTTTTTGATGTATGTAACAGGAAATTTAAAATCGTGCGTAAGTGTTATAAATAAATATAACATCATGAGAAAAAGGTAGAACGGTTTTTAATACATAAAATTAAAAATTCATGTAGCCAGCTCGCTATAAAATACATATTTGAAAATCAATACTCTTACATAAAATAATAAAGGAACAAGAAAATTACTGGAGAGGGAAGATATAGGAAATTGCAGACAAATTTTAAAATATTAAATTAATTATTGTTATTAATTTCAAATCAAGTACAAAGTTAAAAATAATTGAAATGCACTAATAATCATCAGGAATTTTCTAAAATGTTGAAATTGAAAAATAATCTAATAATAAAAACGAAGTCACTGAAAAACAATTAGCAAATGATTGCACGATGAAATATATATTAGGTATTCACAACACTTGTTGAACATGTTATTTTATGTATCTGAGCACGATATCACAATAAAATTACTACGGGTACAGCCTTCTAAGATTCCTGCAACGATTAAGAACTATATAGGATATAGTTATGTATGCAAGAGTTAACCTGCACCATTAAATGGCAAGTAAAATTTGCCGTGATATAAGTATTGCAGAAATTAATTGAACAAATACAGGGTGTAACACCAACACCGACCACCGCCATTATTTTGTTTATTGTTATAATTACAAAAAATACTATAGAATAAAGTTGTAGGAGACCAAGGGGACATCCTATCAAAGAAGAAATTTTTTTTAAACCAGTGGTTCTCAAGTTACAACACAGTTATATATTTTCAAATGGATTTGTATACATTTTGTATGCTTATTCGATAGCATATTCTTTTCAGAATTTAACCATGTATTAGTTTTATATTCTTACATAATAAAAATATTGAAAAAAAAATCGTTGGGACACGTTTACTGTTTATTTATAAATATTGAATATTTTAAATTAACTTTTATATTATTATACTCTGTTTAACACTAATATATATTTTCCAAACAAAATTTCTTTCACAAAATAAATAAATACGTTAAGTTTAACCAGTGAAATTTCGTGGAGAGTAATAATTTTTATTAACAACTTATTGTCTAAACCTCCTAGATATTGAGTCAAATTTCTTAAAAATTCTATTACAAATTTCATTATCCACCTATGGCGGAATAATTTTTTAAATTTTTTTCAATATTAATTGACGTTTCGAAAGGTCACATTTCACCAATAATCGTGTACTCGCTATTCGTAAAGGCATACATTTTTACAGTATATAACTTTAATAATTATTATTTTAAAATAAAATTGATATTTCGAAAAAAAAATATTAGTAAGTAATGCTTTAAACGAGTTTTATCACTGATTAAATTGAATGTATTTGTTTATTTTACACCGTTTATATTAATGTTGAAAATAATTTAGAACTATATGACAAAAGCGCACCAAATTGTATTTTTTGTTACAAAAGCTCACCATTGTCTATATAATTAAAATGTTCATATATTAATAAATTATTCAATGATGGAATAAAATAAGGTTAGGTCAGGTTAGTTTAGATAACTTTAGGTTAAGTTAGGTTAGTTTACATTACTTTTATGTTTGGTGAGGTTAGGTTAAGTTAGATTAGGTTAGGTTAGTTTAGATTAATATACGTTTGGGGTTAGGTTAGGTCAGGTTAGTTAAGGTTTGATTAAAGTAGGTTAGGTTAAGTCAGGTTATGTTAGATTAGATTATATTAGGTTAGGTTAGATTCGGGAATAAAGAGAAAGACTTGGAGACGAGTATCAATTTAAAGCTTTTGTTGTTTCTTTTTTTTGTGCGCTTATGAAATATTTAAAAATCTGTATTGCAGCTGTTTTATGAGGGTATTTAAAATACATTTCTTTAAATTATATTTCGATTAAGTAAATTTGAAACAATGTTAAACAATTAATTTTATGTAATACATTATCTCCTTTAAACACGGCGTCATGCAATAAACAAAATCTATGTTTTTTATTAATGAGTACGTCAATTTCCTAGAACTTAAATAATATTTTGTCTGTACTAAATTATGTTTTGTGTTCTGAGTCATTTATCAGTCAACTTATTTGATTACAATGATTTCAATACTACCCTTATTACATATGGTGATTGTTAATTGTATCTCAGAAAGTACAGCTAGGGTAATGTTATAGGACGACTACTCCGAAGACCAGCAAGACCCCACCCCCGCCAAATTCCAAGCGGCGCAGGCGTCGAGCACCCCGAGCACGATCTCGTCGGCGCTGGAGGCGCAGTGGCCCGACGTCATCAAGATGAACGACTACCTCAACACGGGCCGGCGCCAGCAGTTCTGGGAGGAGCCGTTCACCAAGCGCGTCATGGACGCCATCAAGAACAAGGACCTGGAGATGAAGACTGCCGCCGAGCTGTTGGGAGTGTCGTACGGGACGCTGTACGGCAGGTATCGCGACGCCTACGGGTGCCTCAAGCATCCTTACAGGTAGGCTTTATACTTTGCTCACATACGGGGATTCAAAAATATGTAAATGAAAGTTAAAATTATGTTCCCGTTTATTTATAATTATTTATTTATCATGGAACTTTTGTGACGTTACAAGTGACTTATGCGCATGCCTAGAAGAGATTATGAGACCTGACTTTTTGATCGTAGCACAGAATAGTTATATACAGAAGCGACACTCCGTGTCGGTACCTTTCATGTTCCCCAAGTCAATTCTATGACCTTGAAGCATTATGTAGACCTTTAAATTTGTGATCTTCCCCTATCTCTCTCTCAGATGTGAGGAAACTTTCCGATTTTAAACAATGGGCCCTTTAAATTTGTGCACCTTCCCCATCTCTCTCTAATTTTCGCTTCTCTGTCTTACTGTCGCTTCTGTATAAACTTATTCTGTGATCATAGGTCGAAGATTGAGACAAAACTCCCTACACGTTCTTCGTGCACTTCTGTGACTTCATTATTTTAGAAAATTTAATTTTTTGAGAAATCTTGGAATCTTTAAGTAAAATATAAAATGGTATATTGCTTTTGAAGATAATCTTAATAAAATAAAAAAATATGACGTACTGTATTTCATTTGAACTTATTTCACTTAAAAGTGAAATCATTCTACGGCTAATCGTTCTTTAACTTCCATTCGTTTCATATCTTCGAACTTCCTTTCAAAATGGATCATCTTCACATATTTTATCTTTTTCATTTAACGTATCTTCCTCAAATAGATATTTTACTCTTACTCTTCGAAAAAAAAAAATATACATATAGTTTTCAGAGAATTTTAGGCACTTTTGCCAATCTTTAGTGTTCTTATTAGAATACTTCTCTAATTTAGTGTTCTTATTAGAATACTTCTCTAAACAAAATTAAAAAGTCTGATATGGACACCACATGATTTTCTTGTTTGCTAAATTATACACATTTGTTGCTGCATTCCATTTAAACTTATTTTATTTGAAAGTGAGATCATTCTACGGCTAATCATTCTTCAAATTCCATTCATTTCATATCTTCGAACTTCTCTTTGAAATGGATCATGTTTTGAAAATTTTATTAAAATGTTTACTTGTTCTTATTGCATTACACAAAATTATTTCAATCGCTCAAAAACATGCAAAGAAAGAAATATTATTTTCATTTATTTCGTACATATTTCTTACGAAATATATTCTGAGAGTTGTCAATATCAATTTATTATTAAATGTTTCCTACACAAAACATATTTCCTATAAAAATTTATTTTTATTAAATTTCTGCCAAAAGTAAATTGTCCTTTTGAAAAGGCCGATTGAAACAAAAAATGGAGATGCATAACTAGTTGTTATAGTAATTACATAAATAAAATTTCAACATTCTAGGGCTAATTGTTTTTGAGTTATACGAAAAAAAAAAACATTACGAGTAAAGTGCCCTTTTGGCACTGCTGATTGTAATAAAAAAGGGAGGTGCACAACTAGATGTTATAGGAGTTTCATATACAAAATTTCAAATTTTGCGAAACTAGGGATGGTCAAAATGGATTCCGAAATATTTTGCGATTACAATAATTCCTTTATTTTGTAAAAGAAAGTAAAAATAGAAAAAACACCCCATTCGAAAATAACATTTTACGACCTTGCTATCTGTGTGTGTGAACTTATCATTTATAACCGATTGATCATTTTTTATCGAATCAAAAATTATGAAAACTTGAATTTAGTTGTTTTTTTTTATACGGAATAGATTAGTTTTATAATTACTACCAACTACTCAACTTGAAGCTTAAAATAGTATTTCCTGGAAAAATACAACAAATACAATTTTTGCGCAAATTATCCTTGCTATTATCAGAGATAAAATTTTTAATTTATCTATGAGCCAATATTTTTTTTTTTTTGGATTTAACATCTAGTTAAATAAATACCAATTTATGAATTACTTATGTTTTTAATCATCGTTCATTCTATGTAAATAATTTAAATGATGTGATATTTTTTTTTATATTTTGTTCAAAATTGTATTTAATTTAATAAATTAATAAATAAATCATTACTATAAGGAGCACAACCGCTACTTTTCACATATAGTTGAACTCTTAATTTTTTTTCTGATTGAATTTTTGTACTTAACATAAAATTATTTGTACACAACAGGATTATGCAAAGGTAGTTTATCGCAGATTTATAATTTTCTGGTTTCATTACATTGTTTTGAAGTATTTCTATGAAATATCCATTTTAAATATGTAATATTTTTAATATTGTTATTTTTTTACAACACTTTAATATGATTTTCGTTAAGAATTACTTGCAAGGTGATATTTTTTATAGAGGATCTTGAACTTGCAAAAGTTACCTTCAAGTATTTTGATATAAAATGCAGTATATTAAAGATAAGATAAGTTTCAAAATCATAAATAACATTTACTTAGTGGCAAAGCGAGATAATATTCGGGAATTACAATTTCCTGTGTTGGCCAATTCTGTAGAATTTTCCTGGTTGGTTTTGTAAACAAACTTATCAAAACCTCACCAAAACTTTAATTAAATAGATTACATTTTTTTGAATTGCTCGTCACTTTTTATCTCAAAGATAATTTTATCTTTCGTAATTCAATAATTAAATTGCAATAAATAATTATTTTATTTGCGGACAATATATATTAATTATATTAACAATTATTTTCAAACTTTTAAAACCACTTTTTTTTTATTTTATCATTTTGTTTTTAAATAAATAAAAATATATCACGCATAACATATTACCTTTGAATATATAACACTATAGTGTTATACAGGGTGAGTCTGGGAAGACGCCACCCCCTTTAACTTTTTTATTACAAGTAATAGAAAAAAATGGCTCATATAAAAATTTTATCATTTTACATATACTATTTGATGGCACATGTAGATATTTTTTATAGAGTCAGGTTTACAAGATAGGACTATTAACTTTTATTTTTCAAATAGCAACCTATAATTATTTTAATAAAATAGAAACCGCCATTTTTTTCTCTTTTCAACGATGTATTAATTTTTATTAATGTGTTTGAAAAATTTCGAGAAAATTGAGATAATTTGGAAATATTAGAAATAAGTTTTAAACAAATATTATAGGTGGCTATGATTCTCGAAATCGGGTAAAAATCCTTCTCAGTGTTCTTAAACTCGGTTGCCAACGTCTAGGAAACCGCTCCCGGTAAATTCTTTTTGCTCTTCTTATGATGCAAGTCAATTAACAATTATTAGAATCATATCAATAAATTCGTTCTTTGTGAATTATTCAAAATGTTTTTTTTTATAAAATAACTTAAATTAAGAAACAAACAAATGTATACATTTTTGGCATTAATTTAATTGGTTTACATTGTTAGGCTTTGTTTATTTTCACATAGCCACCTATAATATTTATATAAAAATTATTTCTAATATTTCTAAATTATCTCATTTTTCTCGAAATTTTTCAAATACATTAGTTAAAATTAATACATCGTTGAAATAAGAAAAAAATGACGGTTTCTATTTTATTAAAATAATTATAGGTTGTCATTTGAAAAATAAAAGTTGATAGTCGTATCTTGTAAACCTGACTTTATAAAAAAATATCTACATCTGCCATCAAATAGTATATATAAAATAATAAAACTTTTATATGAGCCATTTTTTTCTATTACTTATAATAAAAAAGTTAAAGGGGGTGGCGTCTTCCCAGACTCACCCTGTATATTCAAAGATATTACCCATTGTTGGAATGCCAATTCTATCAAAGATATTAGTAATTCTTATAGGCGTTTATCAAACATCTTGCACCACAAGAGTAATTTTTATCTGGGAAATAATTGGTAAAGAATTTTAAATTTTGAGATTATAATTTTAATAAATAAATTCTTTTAATAGCTTTATAATTTTATATCACACTGTTTAATTATAAAAATTAATTTTCAATGTGTATATTTCGTTTAAATTTCTGGAAAAAGTAAATAAAATAAAAATAAGTTTAAATATTTTAAACAGGATTGGCATTATTAAAATCATGATTCAATCAAGTAATACGTTTTCTTCAAAGTTCCATTGTTTATAAACAATATAAAATTAATAAATTACACTTAATTACATAATTATTTAAGTAAAAGTACGATGATTATTTATTACACGACAGTGTTTTGTAAGATATTTACTTTAAATATTAAATATTTCTAATGTTGATTTTTCTATAACATAACAAAAAAAACATAATTTCTTATTTAGGTATGTGAAAAAAATCTGATAAAACTTCATGACTTCCACATCTTCCTGCACATCATTTAATCTTATTTCAAGTAAAATAATTTTACGGCTAATCGTTTTTGATTTATGTGAAAGATTCGAAAAAAGTCTTCGAGTAAAGTGCTCTTTTGGCACTGCCGATTGCAATAAAAAGAGAAGTGCACAACTAGTTATTAAAGCAGTCCCACATACAAAATTTCAACATTCTAGGGCTAATCATTTTTTGAGTTATATGAAAAATTAAAAAAAAAACCTTTCGAGAAAAGTGCTTTTTTGGCACTGCCGATTGCAATAAAACAGGAAGTTGCAGAACTAGATATAGCAGTCCCACATAAAAAAATTCAACAGTCTACGGTTAAACTTAAACATTTTTCAGTTATGCGAAATACAGACATACGCCGAAACTAGACAAAATTGATTCAGAGATGGTCAAAACGGATATTTCTATTCAAATATGAAAATCGAATTTTTTCACGATTACATACTACTATCACAATTTTAACACACGTCAAATAAACGCCTTTCAGGTACCTCTAGTTAGATATCATTTTGTCAAAAAGGCTCCACATGTACAAGGTTTACTGTTTTTTATAAAGTCTTGTAAAAATTTAAAACTTCTTTCATTCAAATTAAAATCTTTTCTTCTAGAACATTGTTTCTACAACTTAAAAGAGAATTATGATCTGATAAGCTAACTTCTTTTCACAAGATGACCTTTTATGTTGTTCTTAGTTTGCTTTCCATATCGAGATGTAGTGTTTTTATTATATTATTTATTTAAAAATATGTAATCTTATACTGTTTTAAACAATCTTATTTGTTTTATAACTATATACATACGTTTCTATAATTGAATTGTCATAATTTATTGAATTTCTGACGTTTTCCATACATGTAAACCATGGAGAAGTATGATCTTCTCCCACTAATTTTACTTTTTCCATAATTAGAAAAATAAAATAATGGGAGAAGTAGGCACTTCTATCGTACGCGAGAGGAATAAATTATATATTTTTAACTTTGATTTAAAAATTAAAGATTTTGTATTGGTGTTATTCTAAAAAATTTTTGCCCTTAGGGTCCGAGACTTCTGGACAGAGCAAGGCCCAGCCGACATCCTCGCAAAACTCCAACGGAAAGAAATCACGTTATTCCGCGCCGCCGAGCAACTGAACGTAACCCCCCAAACCCTATCCAACTACCTGCTGTCGCTGCACCAGGGCTCGGACAACAACGACACCAACTTCTCCCACCCGCCCATGTACGACGGCTACGAGGAGGTGGAGAGCGACGACGAGGGCGAGAACATCCTGCCCGACACGCCCGTCAAGCCCAGCAGCAGCTCGCGGAACAACATCACCGCCACCGTGCTGCAAAACCACCCGGACATCACCATCATCAAGAAGGAGAAGAAGGACGACAAAGACGCGCTGAAAGTCAACAACAACTCCGACCATTCCGAAGGTATTTCCGACGACGCAGACGCATAGTTTGTGTCCCTTTCCAGTATTGTGACCAGACCAAAGTGAATTTTTTACGCAACAATTATTTGAGTATGTATCGTGTAAGTTCTAAAACATGTAGTGATATGTAAAAATACCAAAATAATTGTCTGTTAAAAAGAAATTTGTATATTATCCGACACGCAATATTTATAATCGCTAAATTAGCTTTAGATCGTAGAGCAACATATCAAGAGTGTTTCAGAGATAGCGGATAGATGCACTATTTGTCGCAAAACTGACTGACTCGAATATTGTACAGGATCTCGGGACCTAACACTTCACTTTCCATTCAAACGTTCACTGACTTGACAACGTCGTTGTTCAAATCATTTTTTTAAGAGAAAGTATTTGTTTTACTTATTATTCATTACTCTTTTCAGAACCAATTTGCATGTTAGAAACATAAAATGATTAAAAAATATTTAACAGACGATAAAAACATTTGTTTAGGTAAATTTAAAATAATTCACAGCAGATTCACAAAACAGAATTAGCACTTAAACCGGTTTAAATAAATAAAATTTAAGCAAAATTAGACATATACAGGTGTGGCTACAAAGACGCTTAAATGGGCAAACAATTTCTATTATAAAAAACAAATTTACGCAACAGAAAAAAAATATTTCCGATCAATTGTTCTCAAAACACGGAACACAAATTTTTATTATAAATGTGAACACATTGCTTTACTTGCTTATTTGATAAAAAAATTAATTCTGAATTCAAATATAATCAGGACATGTAACCGAAAAAATACTAGTTAACGATTAAGCCATAATGAAAAAAATAAAAAATAATATTATGGACCAATGAACAGCGATCATATTTCGAAATGCATACAATGTCAAACACAAATATTCACAAAAACGCCGGTCATTTTTCAATTGTAAACTTGCTTAAAGGTGACAAAAAGACTACCTACTTTTATAACTCTTCAATAAAATATATATAGTAAAAACAATCATGACTCATATTTAGATATAAATATAGCAGATATAAAAAATATTTTAAATATTTTCGGGTTACATGATATTAAAAGTAAAGGTTAATGTTCGCTACTTTTTTTTTAATTAACAGTTACCGGTATTTTCATCTTTGAAAATATCGGTTAAAATTACGGTTTAAGTTCGCAATTTTCGTTCAAAATATCGGTTACTTGTTTCTATTAACCGGTTACATATCCTGGGATATAATATTCCCTCACATAATATTTTTTTTTTGAAAAATGAAGATACAAAATTATATTAATTTGATTAAAAAATATTATTAATTAAAGTACCATGAATGGGAAAACAGAATAGGAATATGTATTTCTTTTACGCAGAATTAGAGTGCCATGACAAAGAAGTGAACAAATGTATAATCAATGAAAAAAACTGTTAATAATTTATTGAAGAAATATAAATTAAATAAACTTGTACTCCCATAAATTTCTCTCTAATTCCAGCTTGAAAAATGATTTGTATTCAGTTTTTCCAACCCTGACACTCTTATTATTGCCATATTTAATCAAATTAATATAAAATATTATGTATTTCTCTCAAGAAAAACAACGATATGATAATTTACTATCATTAGGTGTTCAATTAAATTTTCAATTGATAAGCAAATAAATAATATATGTTCACATTTAAAAATAAAAAAGTTTTGTTCTGTATTTTCAGAACCACTGGTTGAAGCAATATTTTTCTGTTCTGCAAATTTGTCTTATAAAATAGAAATTGTTTGCCCATTTAACCTTCTTTGTAGATCTTATAGTTCTCGAGATAGCAATGATGGCCCATTTAAACTAAACACACTGTATTATAGATCAGTTTAAAAACTAATCCAGTTTTGTGAATCTAACATTTAATGAGTTATGAAGAAAAAGGTTTAATTCCAAATCCGACAACCAATTAATTTCGATTTCTAGAACCGAATTTCGTGGTTTTCGGAACCAAGAACCGGGTACTTTTACATTCAATAACCGGAATAATAATCGGAACCGGTTCCCATCTTTGGCGCCCTGAACGCCCTGCCCTTAAGCCTCCCTGACTAATTTAGCAATTTTTAAGCTCGTTTGACACTAACTAAAACTGTATTTATTTCAGTATGAAAATTAATACGATGATAATTTAATGTTTACAGTTAATATAAATTAAACACATGCAACACAGTAGCTCGTGATTAATGTACACATGCGCAATAGGCATTCACGCATTGCTAGTGGCGACTCTATTAGAAAAACCGCGCAATAAATCTTATGCACAATTATATTAATGTCAATAAGGCAGCTCTAAAAAATGAATCAGTGCGACAAAAAGAAACGTTTTTTAACGTTAGATGTTCAAAAAATATTTATTCAATTTGATAAAGGAATACTCGTATTCTAAAAGTTTATCTTCAAAAAATTTTCAATTTCAATATATTTTCTTGTCCATTTTCACAATTTCTTGTTAATATTCATTTCTTATTATTCTGTCTTGTACTAGCTTAATTTATAATAAACATGCATTTTTATTTATTAATGTATGTTCTAAATAAATAGAAATACATTTTAATTGGCAAAGAGTTGTTTGATCAATTTAATATTTACATAAATTTATAATATGGTACAATATTTATTATTAAAATTTTAATTGTCATACTAATATACAATTTTAATAAATGTGTCAAACGAGCTTTAAACTTAAATAATTGAACAGTGAAATAAAATGAAACTTTGAAATAAATGTCGTAAATTTAAAAATATTTGACTACAATTGAAAATAAATTTGTACAAAATTTTTTACAAATATTGGTATAAAAAATATTTTTTATATTCTAGTTTATTTTTTATAAGAATGAAGTATGGGGAAGATAGGTGTACTTTGATCTAATTTAAGACCAAATTGCTTCTATCTTCCTCACACTTCGTTCTTATAAAAAATAGACTATAAGAACACAAAACAAAACCTTATTTAAAAATATTTCAAATCAAAACTAAAGTTTGTTTTGGAAAGAGTAGTGAACTTTGAATGATTTATTTGTAGATTTTAAGGTATTGCGCCCCATAAAATATTTATTTTTTTAATGATTCCGTCAGAAACATTTGTTTTGAAAGTGAGTGAGTTTCCCGTGCGTATGAAGACTTTTGTGACAAACAGTGTCCCAGATTAGTGCTTTAAATATCTCCGAAATGTTTATAGGTTCAAATCCCAGTATTCATGTAATCTACGTAATCAAAATACATAAAGCTCGGTGGGTGGCCCAGAGTGTGAACTCACGGAATTATTTATTCTTGCAAGTGTGCGAAGGGCCAAAAGGACCCACCCACCGCGCGTATACCCGACTTATTACGTCTAAGCTACTTTAAGATAGGTTATACCTTGTTCGTAGAATTAGAACTAAAGTATAGTTTGTCATATATTTATATCAACTCGTATGATTAAGATTCATGTTTTCCTATATCGAGGACTTGATAATGATAACTCATCCTACACATATATTATATATTTACAGAACGTATATGTATACAAGTTAGTTTCAGTGCCTGGTTTTACATAATCATTGTTAGTGTAAGCTGCCGTATTATCATTTATTTATTATACGTAATTTAATTTTATTTTTACACTTGAAAGAGTTTGAAATCTCATGTCATAGTTAGGATCGTTTATATACCGTATTTAAAGACATTTTATTTAAGTTCTTGTATATTCTAATTATTTAAAAATAAAATAGGTTATTTAGATAACTTATTTTCTGTACTCAGTTTGCTTTATTTTTATACTTCCTATCCCCACTAAACTTCATTTGTCACAGCTAATACAATTTTTCTTTTTGAGAAGTTATTTCAATAAAACGTCGATATAACGAACTTCAGATAAATTCAAGTGTCACCGATCGTGAAGAAGAAATAATTTCGAACATTTTGTTATTTCACATTATGAAATTGTTTTATGTCGTTACATTTTGTTTAAAAGCTCTATTTTCTGCTCGCGAAATAGTGAGGAAATTTATTTTTCCCTCTAGAAAGGAATACTATTATATCATCCAAGCCATCGAAATGCCTGTCTTCGATATCTCCGTTGTCGTTAGAAATACAGCATTAATTTATTAACAGAATATATTCGTCCACTCAAGAGGCATAACGTAAAATTATTTTCACATAAACAGGGTATTGCATTACGGCTCGGCGAGAATTGTTTGCTTTTTTTAAATGGAACATCCTATAAAGTTTTACATTTTTTTAATTGTATTTTATTGTCCTTATCGAACATATAAATTTTGTTTTAGTTTTCCGCGGCGTTGCAAAATTATTTCGTTTATTCTCCAAAAAAAAAAGACCGAATACACGCATTGCTTTATAAAGGCGTACCAAAGATATTTTAATAATAAAAATTAAGAATTTTTTTCTGTACAACTGTATCTATTTATTTCTAACAAGGGAGATATCGAAGACGGGCATTTAGATGACTCACCCTATATAATTTAAAAGACCAGAAAATGGCGGTTTTTATTTACCAAAATAATTCTAGGTTCTCATTTAAAAAATTAAAATATAAAAAATTGATAATCGTTGCACGTCAATCAAAACGTTGACTGAAAATATTTTCCAATCAACAAACAAACTTAAAAATTATTTCTTATGTATGTCATTAAATAATATACTTAATATAATAAAACTTTCATTTTTTCTATTTCTTCCAAAAATAAAGTTAAAGGGGGGGAGGGGGCTTAATCAAAATAAAGAAAACAAAATGTATAGTACCAAAGTAATAGTATATTATTTAACAAGCATAATATGTAGGCTATATTACACGAGGATGTAATTAAAAATACGAGCGGTAGCGAGTATTTTTAATCATCCGCGTGTAATGTAGCCATATTATGCGAGTCAAATACTATACTTTATCTACAACTATCAGGCATATAAAAAATCTGATATTATTTGTTAAATATTCAGTTAGGTTTGAGTAGTTCATATATATCTTAACAGATGGCGCCACAGGAGCACTTAAATGTCAAAATAACTTTTCAAATTGTATTTATTATACTTTTATAAGCATATATATTGATATTTATAATAAAAAATATGTTATTAATAAATTAACAGTTTAATAAAATATTATGTGGTAAATTATATGCCCTATTTATTACAGAAAAGTGTAGCGTGTATCATGACATTTCATATTACACTTGTGTAATATGAGTAGTATATTATATGTATTATCACACGTATAATGTACCCATATTTCAATAGTTGTAGATAAAGTAATTTAGGTATGGTTTCATGATAATGACTTTAAAGATGTAAAAAACAAAAAAGATTAAATAATAAAGAAGGTTGAATGAGTTTTTAAAATATTAAAAAATTGTATTTTTTATATATTTGCTCAAAATCATTAATTATCTATTTAAGTTAGGCAAAAATATTACAAGTTTTTAATAAAAGAATTAAACGATATTTTACACCAAAAATTACTGTTGTCGTTAAAAATACTGCAGAATTATGTGTTTGCTATTTCATCAAAATTTCTATTACTTTTTAAAAACAGGACTTTGACATTAAATACAAATTATAAAGAAATACTTACAATATTATTATTTATTTTAAAAAATTACCTTGTTGTTCGCCCTCAAGATGGTCTTTGATACTTGATTGTTACATATTTTTTAACACACTACACAAATTACAAACTGTATTGACACTTCAAAGTATCAAGCACAAATGAATAAATAAAATAACTACCTGGAATTTATATTAGGCTTTACGTAACAAATTTCAATAACAATTTTAAACAAGACAAATGAAGTAAATGAACTAAACTGGCGGTCTTTTAAAATTACAAAATATATTTCAAATTTATAATTTTTATAAGGATAAAACAATGTTAGTAATTAGTAAAGCTAATAATTAAGAATAAAATAGTTAATTTAATATTTAAAATATAAGAAAAGTACGAAACTCACAGAAAATTGGTTCAAGTAAATTTTGAATGAAATTAACAGAATTTATGTGTTAAACATAAAGTTTAATAGTTATTTATTATTAAAAAGCACTTTAAAGTTATAAAAAACAGTTAATATGCAATATTTTGTTAAAATCAACGGACATACACTCGTATTTACAACGCGCATATTTAGTACTAAGTGTTCACTACAGATGGCATTGTATGCTCAAACCGCAATAATTTAAATTTGTTTATTAATATTATTGTTCGATATTAATTTATAAGTTGTATTAAAAGTAATAAAATAATAACAAATATTGTTATAAATGTAAGAATATGCACGGAAATTGTTTTGTATAATTTTAAGAGTCATAAATTCTCTCATGAGTTGTTATTGGTGGAATTTTGTGGTGGGGATATGAAATGGAAAATTTAAACATTGAAACACAATTTTTCTCACATTCAAGAACGAAGCACAGTGTTAGAAGTGTGGATTTAAAAACGGTGCTGTATTTTGTTTATTTCAATGGCTCAGTTCAATTCGTTTCCAAATAACTTTGTTAAAGGCGGTACTTTTTACGCAAGCAATTTTTATCTTGTTCCAAATCGTCTGTACCCACTAAATCCCAGCATGGAGGAGGAGATGCATCGACTTTTGGGCTGGTGTCCAACTTACAACCCAGGTAATTACGCTTTTGAAGTATTTTTAATGTTTTGAATTAAAATTATTACTCTAAAATTGATTTCTAACTGAATTTCGGTTAGTTTTTTACTTTGTTTTTAATTTATCTTCATTTTAAATATTGTAAACATTTAATTTTCTATTTTTTACAGTGTTTAAACGTTTAGAATTTGTTTAAAACATATATAAAATTTCAAATAATTGTAAAATTTGTTAGACCTACCACAGACTTATTTCGTAGTGCGTATTACTTTACTTCGTGGTGGTCTCATTAATTTTATCTTTCGGAGGGTTTAAAGGTAAAATAATAAAGGGAATGAATGCGCGGTGTGTACACAAAGCTTCAAGGTGGTCTTTGATTTGATGCCGCTTCAAATTTATTACTGCAATTTTACCAGAATAAGGGAAGACTTTCTTAAAAATATAAATAATTAATATATTCTCTGAAAATACTAACTTAGATGATGTAGAATAAAATAATATTTTCATACACGCTTTGTATTATTTTATTAATTATTTGTTTTGTTATTTAAAAAAATTAAGAAATGTCAACAAAAGAAAAATAAATTCAGAAGTATATTATTAAACATGATTGATAACAAAATATATAAACACATGAAAATATATTCTAACAAAAATAAAATATAACCACAACAAAACAATTTGTTATAAAATATTTTACATTAGGCCAGTGTTTCTTAAAATTTTTAGCCCGCGATCGCCTTTTAAAGGGCACCTGAAAAATGGGCATACTCTAGAAAAACATAAGAAATAAATCAAATTTAAAGTTAATTTATATTTTTTACTTGCATTTAATTAATAGCAAATGTATTTTTTAATACCGGATATACATATATTTTCTACAAAAATTAATAACATCTTTTTGGGAATTCCAAAAAAATATTTCACGATCATTTTAAGACTCACTGCATTAGGCCATAAACTAGGGTTGGACTAATTTAAATCATGATTATTAATATAAAAATCATTGATTGTCATGAAACATAAGAAAAATATAATAAAAATGTATTTATTTGCTACAAAACTATTAATAACAACCAAAATATGTCTTGTTTATAATAATATCTTAAAATTAAATAATACTTTATCACTTGAATTTTCATATAACAGAAGAAAAACCAAGTATTTAAATTGTCACAAACAGTTAAAATTCTTTGTTAGTTTTCCTATCTTTCTTTAGATGAATCTTTTTAGTTGTGATTATATTTGAATAAAACTACTAAGTTTTTATTTTTTATTAATATCAGTTTATATTGCTTTTAATAAATCTCTAATAAATATCTTTAAAAATTAAAAAAGTATGATGTATTTGGTTTAAAACTAAACACTACATAGATATCTTTATTTAAAAAATCAAGATTTTTCTAACTCTTCCATAAACTGAGACACCAAAAAATATTTCACGACCAGAATCACTGCATTAGGCAAAAAAATATTTGCAAATATTTCCATGAAAAGATAGTTAATTTAATTGCATACTAAAAATATAAAAAAGCAAATAAATTTTCACTACCGTCTATTTTTTTCTTTTCCTCAAAAATAAAATTTTTCTCTACACCATTATTATTTTTTTAATAATGCAATAAATTATTTTGCTCTACGGTAATTTTTAATAATATTTCTATTTGAAACTGCATTATGGAAGTCATAAAACGATGACGTCACATACGAAAACTGTTTGAAAACTGATCGTCCTCAAAAAACAGCATATATCAATTGCCCCAATTCAAATAACTGTAATTACCAATATTTCAGTATTAACAGCCCCTGTTAATACTGAAATATTGGTAATTACAGTTATTTGATTTTATTGTTCTCTACATTTGTCCACATACATCCAGACGTACAAACATCGCATTCATTATAATAAAAGTGTAATTTCAATATCACTGTTTGTGGATTGAATAAAATGATACAAATTCGCATTTTTTCATCCATATTTATGTTTAAAAAATAAATTGATAATCATTTGGATGTACACATTCAATTTTAAAAACTATTTTTCTTGTGGTAATATTTATTACTTCAAAGGTTCAAAATATCATCTAGAAATATACAAAACTTATCGAAAAAATAAATATTTTTTCCAAAATCCAAAACATTCTAGAGTAGAGAATATGAAGTGTACATGATAATTAAATTTGAAGGGCTGTTACTCCTACACGGTTAAAAATACATTTTCGGGACTAGAAGATTCTTAATCCTCATGGTTTGTATAACTGGTGTACCAATTTTCAATAAAAATCACCAGGTGATTCAGAAGAAATTATAAAGTTTAATTTTTGCGTGATTTTTTTTAAACAGAATATTTAAGTTAGGGATATAACTTTTACACGATTAAAAATACAGCTTTTTGACTATGAAATTCTTAATCCTTATGGTTTTCATACCCGGTGTACCAATTTTCAATAAAAATCACCAAGTGGTTCAGAAGAAATGAGAAAGTAATTTTTGTTTTGAGTAATTTTTTGAAACCTTTTTCAGAAGAGTACATTTAAATGATTGTAACTTTTACATGGTTAAAAATACAACTTCGAGACTATAAAATTATTAAAATTCTTAATCTTCATGGTCTGTACACCTGGTATAACAATTTTCAACAAAAAAATCTTGAGTGGGTCAGAAAAGATCAATTTTGAAACATTTTTCAGTACAGTTAAGTTTAAAGTAGTGTAGTTCTTACACGGTTAAAAATACTACTTGGAGACTATGAAATTATGAATCCTCATGGTTTATATACCCGGTTTACAAATTTTTATTAAAAACTGCCATGTGGTTCAGAAGAAATTATAAATTTTATTTTAACAAGATTTGTTTGAATAATTTTTGTAATCAACTTATTTTTTTATTTTACTTACAAATATACATATTGTACTTATAATAAATAGAATTATATAGACGTTGGAATAAAAACAGTTGTCAATCAATAATAATTTGATGAAAAAACAAATAAGGAACATAATATCTTTTAATTTTTATTGATTACATTGCAAATTTGTATCCATGCGCTATCATTTCTATGTGTGCGCATTTTTGTAGACCGTATTTTGACAAAAGATGTCGCAGTGTTCCAATTTATTAATTTTATTTTTAAAACAAAAATCTATTATATAAATTGTTTAAAAATTGACACTCTAAAGCAGTTTATTGTTTCATGTTTTTTATACCAGCTTGCTTAAAAAATATATATGATAGATTCCAAGAATGTAAGAAAGCGGGAATCTCATTCTCTCAATATTTTTTTTCATTGGTTGTCCATTTAACGACCATCCCTCGTGAATCTAGAGGTTCAGATTCAGTTCTCAGTGCACCACGATGTCTTGCAATGGAGATGATAGCTGCGACGAGTGTTTGATGAAAGAAATCTTCAAAGAAAGTGTTAAGTTTCGAAATTTACTGAACTTGATATTAATTCGGACGAACAGTCCCTGTCTTATTTCACATTTTGGAGGAATTTATCATTATGTGAGGGCTTTTAATTTAATTTTGTCTGCAGTACAAATTGCTTATATTTTACATCTACTAGACAAGCAGAGTAAGTTTACAAATACTTTTATTATCATGTAAGGAGAAAAAGGTTCATTTTATGACTGTTATTGTGGCTGTAAAACATCTGTTTCTTGGACTAAAAACTTTTTCAATCTTTTATTATTGTACTGTAATAATGTTTATGATGCTTTTTACCTGCATACGACTTATACAACAAAAAATTAAAGTAAAACACGTGTTACTCTTAAAAGCTTGTCAAATATATTTTTGTAATCAAAGTAATCAATATATTTATGTCTTACATTAAAAGTTGAATTTTGTTTTTATATTTTCCTCTTAAAATTCTTGCTGAAAAATATATATTTTATTTGCATTTCATAATCATAGCATTCATATTCATATCATTCATATTCATATGTAGTGTTTAAATTTTTGTTTGACATAACCAGCGGAGCACCCGTTTGTAGAAGGTGTCCCTCATGTTAGTAGGGACCCCATATCAAATCCAGGTAGTGTCCCAAGGGTTACATGATTTCAGCGAATTTTTTCAGCGCCAATTTAAGGAGCGCGTTTTATAAATTTTCCCGCAAATGTTTGGACTGAAATAGATGTCGCGCTTGTCGTTCGTTTGTTTCCGCTGCAGGAGTTTGTTCCGAAACAATTGCTGTAGAAATTTTAAATATGATTTATAACAGAAAATACAAAATATGTATTTTATATTATTTATGATTAGTTGCCCATTTTAATTAATGATGTTTTTGTTTTTCCGAAAAAATCCATAGCGTGATAGATATGGGTAAAGAACTAATTTTGGTCAATTTACTTTTTGACTTATAACTTTTATGTTCATACAAGTTTCTAGATTGTACATTCTACAGATACATTTTTTAGAAATGCCAACTTTCAATTTTCATATAGGGCTCAAAGTTGTGTTTAGTACTGTTAAATAGAGATTTTTTTCTCTTATAAAATACAGGTACATTAAAATAAAAATAAACTAAGAAATTAGAAAATTACTGATTTTGCTTTTGTTTCAAACAAAATTACTAATCAATTCAATTAGTGGTGAACTGTGCATTTTACTGACAAAATTTTCAAAGGAAGCCAAGCGGGATATATTAGGAGTTTAATATGCTATTTTATTTTATTTCCTAAGCACACTTGACCGACATTGCATAACATCAATAATTCTCTAATTTCTGACTTTATTTTCATTTTAATATACATTTGTTTTATATCGTTGAAAAGAGAAAAAATATATATCAATTTAACAGTACTAAAGACAACTTTGAGCCCCATATGAAAATTGAAAGTTAGTATGAATATCTCGAAAAAAGATGCAGCTACAAAAATTTTAAGGATCACAGTAAATTCCTCATAAAAAAGTGTCCCTAGAATGTGCAAATTAGAAACTTGGATGAATTGAAACAAGAAAGTTATAAGTCAAAAAATAAATTGGCCAAAATTAGTGACATCCATTTTTGGGGCAACTTTACCCCAATTAACCGACTTCGTATCTCTTACGGTTCTCGAGATTCCAATGGTTAGCCTGTTAAAACGGACACCTGTACAGGATGTTCCATTTAAAATAAGAATGTTGGGACCCATATCTTGAGAACCACTGGTTTAAAAAAAATGTTTGTCTCATTTTAATAATCTTGTAAAATAGAAATAGTAACCGACCTCGTAGCTCTTATAATTCCCGAGATAGCAATGGTGGCCCATTTAAAATGAACACCTGTATAATCATTTATACAACTTGCCTATACATATACAATTATTGTTTTGTTATAGGATATACAGCAGTAAGCCAAGAGTTTACACAAAATGGAAGGGACACTGAATACACTGATGAACAAATTTGCTCCGAACCAAATGCAGCACCGGGAAACCGTAGTCGAACTTCATCCGAAATGAATAGGTAATTTTTTATGAAATTTTTATTAAATTAGCTTCACCTTTACCATTTTAATCCTTTTGTGTAGGTTAAACAAAGATTAGTATTTTTGAGAAGATGGCAAGACAGATATGTCGTACGTCAAAATAATTGTTCGCTTTGATTGTAGACATATTTGTGCATGAAATGTTTCTACGGAATCTTCCCTTATTTTTATTGCAAAGCCGTATAATTAGTGCTTTCATGTTTTGTAGTAAACGGTTTAAATTGAATAAATATGTCCAAAAATTGTAGTACTAATTATTTTTTATTAGTAAGCATGTTACGACGCGTTCATACATGTAATGTTGGTTGCTTTATTTGTAGACATTTATGCATGACTTGTTTTGACCGGACTTTATCTAATTTTTTGTTGTGAATCCATATAAATATTGCTTTTATCTACGACAGTGCGCTAGGACGTAATTAACACACTAATTTTAGTGTCATTATGAGTTTCATAATGGCACTGAGTGTACAGTTTGTAAAACAATAGAAATTCTTCGGAACATTATCTTACTCATACTTACTTATTTTATCTTGAAATCTTAAGATAAAATGTATTAATTTTAAACAATTTGACACAGTTATTTTTTTAAAACAAAAATATCAAAAATTAAATGAAAAAAGTATTTTAAAATAAATTTAAACTGTCGTAGATAAAATATTTAAGGATACACACATTTAACTTGTATTCTTAATATTTATTATGTATTTTTTGGCGAGGTGCATTACTTGACCATGACAGATATTTTAAAAAAATTCTGTAGTGATTACTTATTTTGTAATTTGGAGCATGTTTACAAAGAATTATATTAAAATCAGGACAAAAAATAATGGTTAATGAGTAATTTGAACTTTCTTGTACGAAGTAAAAAAAGTATTGTAATCGCGAAAAATTTCGGTTTTCAGATTTCAACGGAAATATTTGTTTTGACTTTTGATCTCTAAATCTATTTTGACTAGTTTCGGCGTGAGGTCTGTACAGGGTGGAATCGAAAGTATGGTGTACACATTAGATTATTTTTTGTCCTGATTTGAACAATAGTTATTTGTCAAAGTAGAGAGGAAAGCGTATCTTTTTACTCGAGTGAGAGTAAAAAAATTATTTCCTTTCGTGTTCACATGTTTCAAAAATCGATTTATTCGGACGAAAAGGCTTTAAAAAAAAAGTAAAGAACGATACATAATTGCTATAATTTTTTTAAAAGAATATTATTATTAAATAAGAATTTTTAATATCTTGAATTTTTCCAATATTTCATTCTATAATAATATCCAGTTATACTGTTGGTAACACTGTACATTTTCCTCTCTAGAGAGGGAAAAACTATTTTCCTCACTATTTCTCGAGAATAAAGTAGTTTTCTATGCATGTCGTGAAACATATTTTATTTTCAAAGGCGTAACTATAATAGGTGAAGGGTTGCATGAAGGTCTTTTGTGTAAAAAACTGGACGACATGTAAGTCAAATTTTAAATAATTTTTAAATGTTTATCATATATTTTAACAAGCACAAATATTTCAGTTTCTCCTCAGTGGAATACTGTTCATCTCCGAATAGTTCCGACAGCGTCAACACCTCAAACGAGAACGCTCTGGTGCAGTACGAGCCCAAAAGACCTAACCACAGACTTCGTTCATCTGTTTTCCCATCCGCACACCGCAATAAATCCACTGCGAAGAGGTACCACTGCTCCTTTTGCAAGAACAACGGCGAAAGAGAACTGGTATATGCTTCCCATAACCTCAAAACTGATAATGGTATTATCACGTGCCCTATTTTACGGAATTATACTTGCCCCATATGCAACGCCTATGGCGATAAGGCTCATACCTTAAAATACTGCCCTATGAGAGCAAAATAAATTTTATAAATTTTAAAATCGAAAATTATATTTTTTTGTGGTAATATGACAGAAATATAACTTAAATTTGTTTTGACAAAGTTTAAGTTAATTTCTGTTAATCAAAAACTTTTTTTTCGATATTTTTTTTTATTAATTTTATCCAGATTTTATTTTTTTTAATATATCTCACGAAAATATATTAAGTGTTAAATTTTCGAGAGAATATTTTCTTGTGATTTAGTTAAATATTTATGTATTCCGAATAAGATTTTAATATGTGACTATTTAACTGTTATTAAGACATGTGAGTAATTTTACGTGTTTCTAGAGCATGTATCGTGATTTATTCCAAATATTTCGTTATGTATATAATCGTTTATTATTGTTTTGTGATTTCAATATTTCGAATATTGATTTGTTGCGCAATGCAATTTGTGTTTGTTCCTATTATAGTTTATTAATGACTCATCTTATGATTATTTTTGTATTTGCAGAATGCAAGTTTTTCTAATAAATTTTTGTATAACTATAATTTAATTTTTGTATTTCCCCTGTGTGTAATTTACTTTTAATAAGTTTATTTCATAAAATAAATATTTTACCAGATAATACATGGAATAAATAAATAAAAAAGAAGCTGACTCCGATGTAATTTGCGAACAAGTTTATTTCTATTATAATATCTTTGCATTTTATATTGTATAATAAATCTTTTACATGGTGTATAAAAATAGATATTAGAATGACAAATAGTACCTAACATACTGTCCAAAAATATTTGTTTCAAAATTTGCAAAATTAATAATGGTTTACTAGCTATAAATTGGTTTGATTCCTGTTTTTAATATTTTATTTAGATATTAACTCTGTACAAATATTGCTCCTCAATATCCAAAGGTAACGAAGGAAAGAAACTATAAAAACCGAAAATGGAAAAATCGACTTATCGTAGTTTCGAATAAGACATTAAAGAGATTTAGTAAGTTTATTCAATTTGCTTTTCCATTTTTTGTTTTTAAAGTTTCTTTGTCACGTTTCTCATGGGTGTTGAGGTGTAATATTTTTACAAAGTTGAGTATTTATTATAAGATCATATTTATCCAGGTATTAATATAATAATAATTTTGTATTTTTTTGAGAAAGATAAATTATTTTGTCGATTACAGTGTCACCTGTTGGGAGTACAAGAAAAGTCTTCGAATAAACCTTACATAATTTTTTACGCTCTTTCCAAATCGCAACAAAAAATAGGGTTTCCTCCATTTCCAGTCAAAACTATGAATATTTTCATTCGGCACACATTTTGTTACGATTGTTTTCGAGATATTCAAGTAGATTAAAATGAGACACCAGTATATTATAATAAAATCATCCTTAATTTTGCAAAATTTTTGAAAAATATTAGTTTGTGATCAATACATTACACTCCGTATACTAATACTCACATTTATTTACAATTTTACAATATATAACTATAATGTAAATTATTTACATTCAAAATATTTAAAAACAAAAGTTTTATTTTTATAACTAAATGTTTAACTGAAGATAATATTATATAATTATGCTATGATTTATATTTACTGATTAACTTATTAGCATACAGTTTTATTTATTTAAGGTATATTATAAAATTTACAAGCTATAATATTATAAAATTAAATTTATTTTACTATATACGTATTTATATAAAATTTTCAATATATTTGGATTTAAAATTGAATAAATATTTTATTTATTGAAAAATACATATTTTAAAATTAATAATAAATAAATAAGAAAAAGAAATTGACCCCGACGTGATTTGAACACGCAACCTTCTGATCTGGAGTCAGACGCGCTACCGTTGCGCCACGGAGTCTTGTGAAAATATGAGTGCGTTCTTTTAAACAAAAGTCGTTTTCATTTATGGTTTATTAATATTATATTTTAAAATGTTTATATATTACAATAAAAATAACATTGGTACAACATTTTTTCTGCCCTTTTCAATTAAAATATAAATATTCCTTTGCATTTGTGAAAATGAAAATATTTGGAGATAAAAAGTTCCCGAGCGAAAAATTTAAATGTTGATTTTTTTATGTTCTCATATTCTGTATCATCATCGAATCGTTTCAAAAAATGCAATATGTAGAGAAAATGTTTCTTTATGTATCTTTTTCCGTAGAATTGACTGATAAAATAAGTTTTAAATACATTACAAAAACACACTTTCATGAACTTGAAGACAAAACATTTCAGAAAAGAAAAGTTTGAAAATTTTAAATCAGCGCATCCAAATGTATCCAATTTGTACCACATTGTAAAACCAAAAATTTTAACCCAAAGATAGTATATTAAATTACGTACTATACCTTTTCTACGACCATTATTTGATTGTTTTTTGCTCACACAATGCACTGAAAGAATTAACACATCACTAGTAAATACCGCCAAATACAGAACATAAAAACAAGTATGTCACACTGTCAAAAAAAAACTATTTACAATTCAATAAAACAATAGTATATAAAACATTTCTTATTTATTTCTTTATTAGTCGTAATATTTTATATTAATTATAATTAATTTTGTCTTATTTATACTGATCACATATAATTTCCATAAATCAAAAATTTCCTTTCTGTGCGATCGTGTACTTTACCAATATACCTATAAATATATATTTATAAGTATATTACTTTACCCACGGTCTTTCGTAATGTGACACTTAGATAACCTATAAGTTGTACAATAATGGCCATTTACATTAGTGGTCGTAGAAAAAAATATTTTTGGAAAGGATTAGGTGTATAAACACAATTTTACGTTAAATACTGTGATCTGAAATTCGTTGGGAACGCAAAAAAACAATATTTAAATTGTAATTGAACAAATGAATTCTTAATAAATTAAAAACAAAAATGTATCGAGGCAGTATTAGATCATTTATTTCATTTTTTAATGTCGAATTTGAAATAACTTTTTTATAGTTTATTTTACAAATTGCTTATAATTATTTACCTCATTAAATTTAGTTCAATAACACAAATTGTCACGTATTCGTGAGACAATATATCGTGTTAAATTTATATGGCTTTCTCTAAATTAATATCTATTGTACACAAATAACTTTATTTAAATAATAGTCAAATTAGTATGTCTCAACCGTTAACAAAAGTAAAATTACTCATTTCCATGTATTGCACATGCGTGAAGAGAAAAAAGAACTTTTTGTATTATATAACAAAATCGGGAAATTCTACATTTACAAAATATATCATTTCGTCACTGAATGAACTGAAAGTAAAATTATCGTTGTCCGTTGAAAAACATCTGAAAAACATCCAAGGCTGTTCACGCATCCATGTTCTCTGACCCGAACATTTATTTCCAATAAATGATGATGGTTGAAGTATGCAGATTCATTTTATCAACAGAATGTTTACGGTCAAAGTTCCATTATTGCAATCAGTGGTTTTCTTGATCGCTTGGATATTTGTAGAGGGTTTAAGAAATGATCTGTTCTTGCATAAAAAGGTTTCTATTTTGTCAGATGAAGAAGAGACAGAAGGGCCTAAGATGGCCGCCCAGCAAGCTGCCAATGAAAACTGTGTTTGTGTGTTTCATTATTTGTGTGACAGAAATTATAATTTGATTACGAATGGAGGAGGAATTATTGACGAAAGGTAAGAATAATTTTTCTTTGCATTTCATTTTTTAATTAAGCAAAATTAAAAAAAAAGTTTGATAAAACGTTGTCATAAAACAATCATTTTAATCAATATTAAATAACCAATGTTTTATTTTTAATATGCGTGTATTTTATATCGTCTCGTTTTGTTATTTTCGCATGCGTTAAATAACCACTTAGTTTTCCTACGTGTTTCATACAATATTTTTTCTATTTCCGTTTGAACAAGTAGAAAAACGTATTTGAAAAGATGAATTTTTGATATTTTGATGTTATTTGAAAATTAAACAAAAATGGCAATACTAAGGACTTCTTAATTTTGTGCGTTACTAAGTAACTATAACAAAATTGCTGGTTATAAATAGATAAACGATATAATTAAAGTTGTCATTTAAGTTTTTTGAATTGTGAAATACGAATTTGAGTGAATCTAGTGTTTCGCAAGACAAGATTTTTGTCTTGTTTTGTCATTTCTTGACTTGTCTCAAAAACAAGATATTTAAGTATATCTTGTCTTTCAATATTATTGCACATAAAAATCTAGTCTTGGTCGTAATTTTTTTTGCATATTACTTGTCTTGCAGGTTATAACGTAGTCTGGGATTCCCCTATTCGCAAATGAACGTAATGTATGTACATTTTTTTGAAATAATGGAATCAATAATCTAACTAAAATTAGTGATATAAAGAGTCTCTTATGAAACGGAAGTAGAAAAACCCTATTTAACGGTCTCACAGCTTACTTTTAGGCTCATATGAAAATTAAAAGTTGGCATCAATTTCTCGAAAACTGTATTTGAAATAAAAATTTTGAGTACTGCAGTGAATTTGTCGTTGAAAAGTGCCTGACAAATGTGTAAGTTAAAACATTTTTTGTATTGAAATAAAAAAAGTTATAAATTAAAAACGAAAATTGAAAATTTTAACATTTTTGTTTATATCTAGTCTCCTTCTTATACATTTTCTGGGAGAAACAAAAAAGGATAAAATAGTTTCATTGGTCACCCTTTAGTCTTTAATCTTTAATTTCTATTTTCATAAAAATGGCACTTGTGATCCGTGGTGCTCTTTCTACGCCAAATATTCTGATAATTACACTCTATAACGATATGAATATATCATTATTTTGATTTTGCATGGTATAAAAAATATAATAATATGTATTGCAAATTGTAGCGTAAGTGAATTGTGACATTTTTAACATAATTTATTACTCTTTTTTGCACTGTATTAAATTATGTATAAAGTTATAATTTTAACAATACTGTAATTCCTGCAATAAAAATATTTTTTACATATAGAAAAAACTTTGAAGGTCAGTCAATTTAAAAAACATTCTTATAATTATTATTAGTTCACTTCCTTGTTGTACACAAATAAATTTATTTAAATAATAGTCAAACTAGTGTGTCTCAATCGTTAACAAAAGTAAAATTACCCATTTCCAAATATTGCACAGACGTGAAAAGAAAAAAGAACTTTTTGTATTATATATTAAAATCGGGAAATTCTGCATTTACAAAAAAAAATATTTAAATTTTAAGCTTCCTTTAAATGGGACAACATCACATTGGATTAAATTGTCAAATGAACTTTTCAACAGTACTGTTAAAATTTCGAGTTTTCCTTAAATTGTAAGCCTTTTTGGTGTGGGCATTAGAGTTTAGTACCATGGACGCCGACTTTTCAAAATTTCCTGGCGGTCAAAATTTCATTTAATGACCAAAATCAAAACATAAAATATCAAGGAAAAATACATACTAGAAAAGGATAAACGGAAACTGACAACCTTTAATTAATTGGTATTCCTTAATAAATTAACACAATTCATAGCTATAAAATTTGCCTTGGTTTCAGTAGGTCAAGAATCAGAACATTATGAAGTATTAATCTAATTTTTAAAATACTGAAAACACGGCAAAATCTAGAGCATCAATGTTTCAGCATGCGCTCTGGTTTAAGTAGGTCAAGAATTTGAGCATTCTGAATACTTGCTCTTATCTTATTACTCCAGAATGTGCTCTGTTTTCAACAGACCTAGAATTACAGCAAAAGCACTTTTTAGTGCTCTAATTCTCGACTTACTGAAACCAGAGCACAATCCAGAGCATTTAAATCTGCCCTAGAATGTACTGTAGTTTCAGCGGAAGAGAATTAGAACATACACTTCAGAATGCTCTAATTCTTGACCTACTAAAATCAGAACACAATCCAGAGCAGCTGCAACTGCAGGGCAGATTTAAATGCTCTGGATTGTGGTCTGGTTTCAGTAAGTCAAGAATTAGAGCAAACACATCAGAATGATTTAATACTTGATGCACTGAATCCAGACCAGCTAAATCTGCTCGAGAATGTGCTCTAGATTCAGCAGACCAAGAATTAAAGCAAAAATTTTAGAATACTATAATTCTTGACCCACTGAATCTAGAGTACTAAATCTGCTCCAGAATGTGCTCTGGTTTTAAGCAGGTCAAGAATTAGAGCAAACATTGTAGAATGCTCTAATTCTTGACCTACTGAAACCAGAGCACAACCCAGACCAGCTAAATCTGGTCTGGTTTCAGCAGGCCAAGAATTAGAGCACACGCTAAAGCGTGCTCCAATTCCCGACCTGCTGAACTAAACTACCTTCAGGGAACATGATGCCCTGAAGGATGGTCTAGCCATCGGTCTAGCCAGACCACCAGGCAGGGCGGAGGCCCGAAGGCCCACAGCCGCCCAGGCGCTTCACAGAGCGTCTCAGGATTTCAGGTATATCCTGAGACGCGCATTATTATCAGTCATGTGGATTCCTCTTGGCTGATATTCAATCTGTAATTGTGGCTGTACTAGTGGGAATTTTTAAATGAAAATTTGTATGTAATGTAATTTGATGCGAGGAATACACTGGTAATATTTTGAAAGGTGTAACTCACACCCTTTTTAGTAGTGTTGATTGAAAAATAAATAAATAGGCAAGCCTGTATGTTTTTGCGTACCGCTGTTTTGGAATCAGATTCGACAGAGCCATCTTGTTCATGATTTTATGATCTACTTTGGGGAATTAAACAGACAAAACAACAGATAAATAAAGATGTTTTACATATTTACTGAATTTTTTGGTATCTATTAAAATGGTTCTTTCAATAATTCATTGGTATATTTTAAAATAGAACTAATTTGTATTATTAATGATTTGACGTTTGCTCTTTTTTATACTATTTGACAGAAACGCCTGATATTAACCCAAATGCAACCAGACACACAGTCATGTAGGTAAAACGAATTTTCAGGGTATTATTACTGATGTAAAAAAATGCTGCACTAAGGGAAATGTCTCTTTGGGGGCATTACTCCTAGAAAACTTTTTCTTGGGAGCATTAGCCCCAAAGCCCCTATGTAATCGGCGCCCATGATTATTACCTATTGGTGAATGTGTAAATCTGTATTACAAGATATTTTCCAAAATTGTAATATACAATATTCAATTCTATGTTATCCACATTTGATTATTTTCTAGGATAGGTCCAAGCGATCCACTACCACCCCCCCAAACCCAATGCCCCACCGCCGGGCAAGTCTGCTGTCGCGTGCCTAACGGAACCGTGGTTCCTAGCACCCTCCCGCCCCAAGTGTCGTCCGGGGCCCCTGCGACCGCTGCGCCACCTACCACGCTGTCCCCCTCGCCCGGAACCACCCCCCCGAGAACCACGCCAGGGGGGGCCACCCCAGCGGGGACCACACCGAGACAAGGGGGGGACAACCCGTCCATCACACTACCACCAGGTGAGACATTGTTTTCTGTATTCGTGGTATGTAAGTGAGAAATTGTGTATGTCATTTGAGGTTAGCAATGACGGGTAAGTATGGAAAGTATACGATGTGACAAATTATCGAGAAAATTTGAAATAAAAATAATTTGATTACAACAAAATACTGTTAAAGCACAGAATAGATTTATACAGAAGCGACAGTAAGACAGAGAAATGAAAATTAGAGAGAGATGGGGAAAGTGAACAAATTTAAAGGGCTCATTGTTTAAAATCGGAAAGTTTCGTCACATCTTAGCGAGAGATAGGGGAAGTCAACAAATTTATAGGTCTAAACAATGCTGCAAGGTCATAGAACTGAATAAGGTAACATGAAAGGTACCGACACGGTGTGTCGCTTCTGTATGTAACTATTCTGTGATTATATGTCAAAAATAAATAAGAATTCTAAATTATTTATTAGATGTTTTGTTACCTGTTGCCATGGTTCCAATAGTCAATAAGAAAGTGATATAGATTTGTGTTGTACATTATACAATTAAATTTTTATTTAATACAATCTTCTTAAGGATATGGGAAAATATCTTGTGCCTTACGGGAATCTAACGGCATTTACATCTTCGGAATGTAATATGCCTATATCTTCCCTTATGACGCAACATACTATTGGATCGACATGTTTCTATTTTTGCGAAAAAAGAAGTTTTTCAATTGTAGTTCTCTACGGGTCTGAGATACGACCTTGGCGAATTTAACAATTGATTCTACGGGCGAAATTACATACTACAAGCTGGGAAAAAGTACGACAAACCTTGGAAGAATATTAAAAATACAACTTTCAGGTTTTTAACGTAAATTGAGATTAAACATCCGAAATAATGCAAAAATTATCATTTTTAGTTATGTAGAGTTAAAACAAACCAAAAAAACAGGAATTAAACCAAAAGTTGTGCTGACAAACGCGAAATTTCCCAAAAATACCCATTTTTGGGTCCAAATTTTTTATTTCTGAAAATAGTCTATATTGATACATCTCGACGCGCTGATTTCAAATTTTCAAACGGAATTTAATTATCTCTTTTCGTTCCTGAGATTTTTGCACTCAAAGTTGCACCTGAAAAAAGTGTGTTTTTTTGGTATACCTCAAAAATGGGTAGAGATACAATCTCAACGATTATACCAGTCGATTCTACAGGCAAAGTTACATAAAGAAATGTTTTCTCCGCGTATACGTTCTTTGGACCGATTTAATGAAAAATGAGAAAAACGAAAAATCTCAAATTTCAGTTTTTCGCTCGGGAACTTTTTGTCTCCAAAATTTTTTATTTTCTGGACTTAAGTAAATATCGATGCGCTGATTCCAAATTTTCAAACCGAATTCAATTATCTCTTACCGTTCTCGAGATATTTGCGTTCAAATTTTACCTGAAAAAATAGGTTTTTCAGGAGTAGTCCAGAAATGGGTCACCATACGACCTCGGCGACCTCACCAATCGATTCAACGGGCAAAATTACATAAGTGTACCAATTTTCAGATTTTTATTTCAACTGGTACAATTTTTAGAAAGGAATAACTAAAAATGACCAAAATCGAAAAAAATCGCAAGGGGTTCATCAGGCGTTTTTTTCGATTTTGGCCATTTTCAGTTTTTCCTTTCTACAAATTGTACCAGTTCAAATAAATATCTGAAAATTGGTACACTTATGTAATTTTGCTCGTAGAATCGATTGGTGAGGTTGCCAAAGTCGTATTTTCATTCATTACAGTATTATTCCTGAAAAAACACTTTTTTCAGGTTTAACTTTGAACGCAAATATCTCGAGAACGGTAAGAGATAATTGAATTCGGTTTGAAAATTTGAAATCAGCGCATCGATATTTACTTAAGTATAGAAAATGAAAAATATTGGAGAGAAAAAGTTCCCGAGCGAAAAACTGAAATTTGTGATTTGCAACTTTGAGGGCAAAAATCTCAGGAACGGGAAGAGATAATTGAAATCGGTTTGAAAATTTAAAATCAGCGCATCGAGCTATATCAATACAGACTATTTTCAGAAAAAAAAAATTTGGACCCAAAAATGGGTATTTTTGGATTATTTTGACTGTATATGAAAAATTTTAAAGGGAAAAACCAAAAATTATAACTTTTTATGTTTAACTGTGATTGAAAATAACTTGAAGATGTAGAAAGATACTAATTTTTAATTGAAAACGTAAATTTGTAATTTTTTACTGACCCGTCAATTAAACAATCAATAATTGTGAAAAAAAAAGTGAAAGATTTTACAATTTTATTTTTTCAGGCACAGTAATCATTCTGCCTACTTCTCCCCCTCCTGTAGCAACGACAGCAGCGCCAGTAACAACACCTCCTGGAACTACACCTCCTGGAACTACACGTCCTCCAGGAACTACACTTCCTCCAGGAACTTCAGCTCCTCCAGGAACTACAGCTGCTGCGGGCACTACAGCTGCTCCAGCGACGACACCCACTCCAAGGCCTCAGACTGTTCCAACCGGGCCACCACCTACCGGGCCTCCGGTAACCACAGGGGCCCCGCCCACCACACCTGGGGGGGCCACTACCCCCCCTACTACGCGGGCGCCAGGTAAAATTAGCGATAGAAAAGGTGGAGAAGAGTAGAAGTATAATGGGTAATATCTGCTTAATGTTGTGTGCTTCTGTAACTAATAATATTAATATAGGTTAGCTTCAAAATGGAATGTAAATATTATATCCAGCACTTTTCACCTTTCCACACGCATTTTATTTTTACCGACCGCCACTTATAATAGGGTATTTCCCTTAAAATTCTACATTTTTGGTTATATTTGCAACTAAGGGGAAGTAATAATAGAAACGGAATTCAGTAATGAAAATAATATATTACATGTTAAGAGTTGTAAGATGCATATTACGTAAGAAGTGGAAAAGTTACACAACAGCCACAAAGTGTGCGTAATAATAGCTTTAAGATTCTAATTATGTACTATACTTTCTCTACGACCATTATTTGACTATATTTCGATCACAACACGATCACACAATAAACTGAAAGAAATGACATATCACTAGTAAATAGCGCCAACTACAAAATATAAAAATAACTGTCAAACTGTCAACCTCCAAAAAATAAATTAAAACTATTTACTTACAACCCAATAAATCAATACTATGTGGAACATATCTTTTTTATTTCTTCATAAGTTGTAATGTTTTAAAATTATTTTAATCAGGGCATGTAACCGAAAAAAATACTGGTTAACGGTTAACCCTTATAGAGAACGTTATAATAATAACGGTTTTAGTTCGAAAACCGGTTTTTGAAAATTGGAAACCGGTTTAAACCGGTTAATATATCGGTTAAAAAAATAAATAAAATTAATTAAAACAAATTAATTATAAAAATTTGATTAAAAAAAATTATAGAATAAATAATTTAAAAGAATAATAATATTTCGGTCAAAAATTTTGGTTTTTTAAAATAGTCCAAATAGATAGTCGCCGATGAGCTGATTCTAAATTTTCAAACCGAATTTAATTATCTCTTCCCATTCCTGAGATATTAGGCTTCAAAGTTGCACCTCAAAAAAGTGTGTTTTTTGACTATATCTCTAAAATGGATAGAGATACAGTCTCAACGATTATACCAGTCGATTCTACGCACAAAGTTACATAAAGAAATGTTTTCTTCGCATATATGTTCTTTGGAACGATTTGGTGTAAAAAAGAAAAAAACCGGAATTTCAGTTTTTCGCTGGAGAACTTTTTGGGTCCAAATCTTTTCATTTTTCAGACTTAAGTAAATACAGATGCGCTGATTTCAAATTTTCAAACCGATTTCAATTATCTCTTACCGTTCTCGAGATATTTGGGTTCAAAGTTGTAACTGAAAAAAATCGTTTTTCAGGAATATCCCTGAAATGGATCAAGATACGATCTCGACGACTTCACCAATCGATTCTACGGGCAAAATTACATAAGTGTACCAATTTTCAGATTAATATTCCAATGGATACAATTTTTAGAGCGAAAAAACGAAAATCGCGAAAATCTAAAAATCGCCTGATGAACCCCTTGCGATTTTTTTCGATTTTTGACGATTTTCGTTTTTCCTCTATAAAATTTGTATCCATTGGAATAAAAATCTGAAAATTGGTACAAAAATGTAATTTTGCCCGTAGAATCGATTGGTGAGGTTGCCAAAGTCGTATCTGAACCCATTTCAGAATTATTCCTGAAAAACTGATTTTTTCAGGTCTAACTTTGAATACAAATATCTCGAGAACGGTAAAAGATAATTGAAATCGGTTTGAAAATTTGGAATCAGCGCATCTGTATTTACTTAAGTCATATGTAACTTTGCGCGTAGAATCGACTGGTGTAATCGTTGATAGTGTATCTCTACCCATTTTAGAGATATGTTCAAAAAACACACTTTTTTGAGGTGCAACTACGAGGCCAAATATCTCAAGAATGGGAAGAGATAATTAAATTCGGTTTGAAAATTTGAAATCAGCGCATCGGCGACTATCAATTTGGTTTTTTCAAAAAAATCAATAAATTTTACCTAAAAATGGGTTTATTTGGGTTATTTCACACCCTGGAATGGGTTTAAAGTGCTTAACAATGATTTAGGTATTCATAATTAAAAAAATAAGTTTAACACGATTATGTGTTGCATTTTATACCCAAAAATGAGTTGAAAAGTGTCTAAACATATTGTATAGTACATTTGGAAATTTGTCACACCTTAAAATGGGTAAAAAGGAACCCAAACCTGACCTAAAATTGGGTTTAAAGGGTGTCAACAATCAAAAACCAAAATTTTGGACTCATACATGGGTATTTTTGGAATATTTCAGCTGTATATGAAAAATTTTACTGTAAAAACCTAAAAATTTTAACTTTTTATATTCAACTGTAATTAGAAATTACTAAAAGTTAGTTACAAACAGGGAATGTAACCGAAATAAATACTGGTTAACGGTTAACCCTTATAGAGAACGTTATAATAATAAAGGTTTTAGTTCGAAAACCGGTTTTTAAAAATTGGAAACCGGTTTAAACCGGTTAATATATCGGTTTAAAAAATTATTAACATTAATTAAAAAAAAAAGTGATTATAAATATTTGATTAAAAAAAATTATAGAATAAATAATTTAAAAAAATAATAAAAAATTACCATCTGAGAAAATATAACAATTAAAAAAAACAATTTAATTAATAAATATTCACAAAAATTCCCGTAATTTATTCAGAAAAACGCAGGTCACTTTTCAATTTTAAACTTGCCTGTGTTGACAAAGGCCGTATTTATTTGGACTTTTTAAGTAACCTTAACGGCCAAAGGGACCTACATTTATGACTCTCCAATAAAATGTTAATTGTAAAAACTGCCATGACTCATGTTCAAATACAAATAGAAAACACAGATATAAAAAAAAATATTAATTTTTTTCTCGCTAAATGATATTAAAATAAAGGTTAATGTTCGCTAAAACCGGTTTATTTTTTTTTTGGTTACCGGTATTTTCGGCCTGAAAAATATCGGTTAAAATTACGGTTAAAGTTCGCAATTTTCGTTAAAAATATCGGTTACCGGTTTTTATTAACCGGTTTTTTTAACCGGTTACATGCCCTGATTTTAATTAATTTTATTTTATTTATACTGCTGAAATAATAGAGTGGTTGCACATTTTTTAAAAATTATTTTATTAGAAAGAGTTTGTAATTTAAACACAGGAAATATAGAAAAAAAAATTTTTTTCGTTATAGTTTTTGAAATATTAGAGTAAAAATAATCGCGCCGAAATTTCTTGCTTATATCTACCCCCCACTCCTATGACGTCAATGGTCATGGTTCTAACACTGCGCGTGTTCGCCAACCAGTGAAGTTGTTTACTTATTGGTGCACTGCGACACCATGACCAATGACATCAACAAATAGTGGGGGACACTTTAAATCACGTGATTTATTTGAAAATTTACACATTTTTCAATCATTAATAACTCTTAATTTATAGGGATTATTACCATTTTGTTTTCACAAATAATGTTTAAATAGATAAATGTATCCATATATAATATAGATTTCCGAATTCAAATTTCTTGCAACCACCCTATTTCGATAAATCAAAAATTCCCTAACTGTGCGATTGCGTACTTTACACACGGTCTTTCGTAATGTAACACTTAGGTAACCTATAAGTTATACAATAACTGCTATTTACATTAGGGGTCGTGGAAAAATTTATTTATATTAAATTTTAAATTACAATTAAAGTTTGTACCGTTTTGAATTACGTATTTGTTGTCCAGCTAGTTGAAAAACCGCTAGATAGCGAAATTTTTTTTGTTTAAGTTTTGAATTTTATGCACACTGGTCCTTCATTTTAAAACTTTACTTATGATATTCTAATGTATATCCTTTAAACAATATTTCCACAAATATCAATGTTTCTACATTTTATACTTGGTTCCCAGCTAAATCTTTGCCAGACTATTGAATTTTTCTTGTTCTTTACTACGTCATAAAATGGTATAAATTCAAGAGATAATATTTTGAAAAATGTTTTTTTTTAGCGAAATTGCACGTTGTATAAGTAATTAAAAAAATACGTATATTACTTATTTCAAGAATTTTAAAAAAAATTGAATTAAGTGAAATACTCTTTTACGGATGTATTGTAATCATATTTGTTTTGACTATTTTTAGCGTGATGTCTATTCTTCCATCCGACCGAAGTTCGCAATAAAAGATAAGGCGCGAGTTTTATTTATTTTTACAACGAAAAGCATCAGGAGAAAAAATACTACACACTCATCATACATTCTTTGTTGATAGAATATACAAACAACATACATTTCTTTCAATGTTTCAATACATTTCAGCAACAGAAAAAGTGTCAAAAAAAATTGAGGAGCCTGCTTTTATTGTAAGAAATTACCAATGTCAGATGAAGTCTTGACTGCCTCTTGCTATCGTTAAAAAAGTCAGTAATAATCAGTATCATTAGTGATTGCAAATCATCATCATATTATCGAGGATCCCCCTAATTTTATATCTGAGAGTTTAAAGGTTGAATTTTTAAGTGTCAGGGGCAAAGAAACGGTTCGTCATAAGCGGAACCGTTTATAACAATAAAGGAAAATTTATCATTGTACGTATAGAATATCGAGCAATAATTTTTTGGAAAGTCTATCAGAATTTGTAAGTCTTTATTTCGCCTTCCAAATTCTGATTGACTTTTGATTGTCCTATTATATAGGATATCTTTTTTGAGTTTTCTTGAAGGGTGACCAAAGAACAAAATTGATTTAAGAAATAAATTATATTATTTATTTTCGGCAGTGGCGGTCGGTTCTGTTCGGCAACATTTATTTTTACATAGTTATTAACATGAATACTTTTGTTTGTTTGATGGAGCACCAGGCAACACAACTGCTGTGACGACTGCAGCCCCTGGTACCACTGCAGCCCGTACGACTACTGCAGGCAATGTGACCCCCCCTTTAGTGCTCCCCACGCTCCCCCCACCTCTAACACCCACGCCTCCTCCCCAGACCATCCCCACCGTCCCCCCTTCCACGGGCACGCCTCGCCCCACCAGTCCCACGCCTCCCCCACAAACCATCCCCACGGTCCCCCCTTCCACGGGCTCCCCAACGCCCACGCGTCCCCCCCTCCCCACCACACCGCCCATTGTGTTCCCTGGCAACAATACGACTTCGATTCCAGCGACTAGCCAACCACCAGTAGTGTTTCCTACGACGCCAGGAACTGGCACAGGGACTGGGGGGACTACCGCCCCACCGGTGGTGTTCCCCACCACGCCTGGGGGGGCGACTGCAGCGCCGGGGAGTACGGCACCGCCGGCGACTACGGGGACTACGGCTAGGCCTGCTACTACGACGCCGGGAACACCAGGTATGCATAAAGTTATTGTACGACATTTGGTTTGAGGACAGTTCACATAGCAAAATTTTAAGGTTAAATTCGAATTTAAGTTATATTTTGATAAGAATATAAAGGAAACATTAGGCCTGTTTTTACCACTGATCTCTATATATTCTTCTGCATATGAAAAACTGGAGCTTGCGGCGGCCATTTTTCTGGGGTCTAAATCTTATCCAATGGGGGTTTCCAATACAACGCCTTTTTAAAATATATATTCTGCATATCAATTTTGGTCGTGAGTATATTGTAATAAAACTAAAATAATATGTAATTGTTGAATACTTTATTTAAAAATTGAAATTAAAGTTTTATTTAAATGACCTTGTGACGTCATTCCCCTGATCAGTGTTGCCAACTATAAGTACATAAGTTTTAATTTCACCGGTTCGCAACACTGCCTCCGATAGCTAGCTTCATGTGATAAAATGACAGTGCAAGCTCGATTTCATTTCATTTCAAAATATATGAGAACACACACACGTGGTAACTGGTAAATGCATCTATCGAAAGCATGAATCACGAAAGCAGGTTATGTGTATATTCAATGTTTGAATTTACACGGTATTCGTAGCCTAACTTCACTTCAGTTTTTTAGCTACTTATAGTTCTATCTCATAGCGCACATGGACTATCTTTTTCTAGTCAGGGGAATGACGTCACACCCATTGTCCGTAAACTTTATTAATTTTTTTCTCGGATACTATCAACTTTTTGGAAAAATAAAAAAATATGGGTCCAATATTTTGTTTTAAAGTTTATCATATAAAAAAATCAAAACATCTTGGAAACCCCCATTGGCGCAAAATATGAATAATGAATATTAACCTCAAATGCAACCAGACTCACAGTTATGTAGGTGAAACCATTTTTCCCATAAGCTTGCCTATTTACATATTTTTCAATCAACTACATAACTCAAAAACGATTAGCCGTAGAATGTTGAAATTTTATATGTGGAACTGCTATAACATGTAGTTGTGCACCTTCCTTTTTTATTATAAACTAGCAATGCTAAAAGGGTATTTTTCGATTTTTGATTGCAATCGGCAGTGCCAAAAGGGAACTTTACTTGAAGGGTTTTTTTTTAATTTTTTGGAAAATTCAAAAGCAATTAGCTGTAGAATATTGAAATTTTGTATATAAGACTACTGTAACATCTAGTTGTGCACTTCTCTCCAAAAGGGACTATGTTTTTTAAGATTTTTTTGAATTTTTTTCAAATCTCAAAAGCCATAGAATGATCTCACTTTCAAATGAAGTATAAATGAAGTGCAGCAAAATATATGTATAATTTAAAATTTACTACATGTACAAGGAAGTAATTTGGTGCCCACATCAGATTTTTTATCTTCAGTATTTTTATATACTTCGATTTATGTACATAATTATAAACTCACAACCCGTGAAGTGTTGTCTCTATAAGAAAACTTTAAATACAAATATAATTTTAGCGGTATTTTTACCTCAATAGTTTGATAAAGTTCAGATACATTTAAAGTTTCCCGAAATTTTTCAACTGTTGTCAAATTTGAAAATGATCGTAGCGCCCGGTGAACTGCATTCTTAAACCAAATAACTGTAGAAATTTCTATTATAGTTTCTGATAATTTTCTATTCTTTTTATTGTACTTCTTTAGGTAATTTTGAATTTATTCTCGACTTTCTTTCATTTTTACTTTCCGTCTACGATTACTTCTCTTCCGTTGAAACACCACGTCCTTCAGGTACAAATTTTCTGATTTCTTTTTATCAACACTCTAGTTCTTTTTACTTGTTATGGTTGTTTTTTTGTGGTTAAATATATTTCCCTGTAGGATCTCAGTGCGGAGTACGGTATATTCAACCAGGACGTGTAGAAGCTATAGAACCATATGCGACCAGTTTTGGAGAATTTCCTTGGATGCTAGCTGTTCTGGACTCTACAGCTTTAACAGTTGATGGGACTGTTGTTCGAAACGCCTTTGTAGCTGGTGCTTCGCTTATTACGAGAAATATTGCACTAACAGGAGCACATCGGCTTAAAAAGTAACGTATCGTGCAGAGTTAAATGAAAATCTTAAAAATATCTTAAAAATCGAAGTGAATTCAGCCAACAAGTTGGCAGAAAGTTTGAGATGTATAAATATAGCAATAATACGTTATTTCACTAATTTTTATATTTGTACAATGTCTGAAAATATTGTCCCCTGAATTTAGGCAGCCAGTATAACTTTCTAGACATACGTTTCATTTCACTTCATTGTAAAAGGAAATGAGTAGTAAATAGAAAAACAATTGTGAACAGCTTTAAAACTATCTTTAAAATCTGTACTATCCCTCGAAGTAGATATAAATATGAAAATAATGTGCATATCATTTATATTTTCATTTAAAAACTGCTCCTAAATTGATAAAATTTAAAACTAACGTTTCTTTAACTATTTATTTATAAAAAAAAAATCTCCACACTTTACCTCAGACTTAAAGAACGATCAAAATGTCAACTGAGGTGAGTTAAAATATACTGAGATTTTGTGTAAAAATGCGACGTTTTATGGAGGAACTGTTAGCGGTCCTCAAAATTTTTCGTTCGTACACTTTTCGAGAAATTCTTACAATTTTCGTATGGGTTCAAAGTTGTCTTTATTAATATTAAATAGAGATTTTCTTCCCTTTCAAATGATATACAGCGTATCTACATTAAAATAAAAATCAACTAAGAAATTAGCAAATGATTGCTTTTATTCATTTGAGTCAAGCGTGCTTTGGAAACAAAATTTATAATCTTTTGTTTCAAAAAGATTTTGACAGTGTGTATGGTATGATCGTGTTGTGATTGAAAAACAGTCAAATAATGGTCGTAGAAAAAGTATAGGACATAATTCGAGTTGTAAAGCAATTGTGTAAATTTTCCACTTCGTGCGTAATATGCAACTCTCATATGTTATATACTATTATTTAACAGGATTTTTAATGTTTTCATTTAACTCTGCTATATAATTTTGTATTTCGCGCCATATTCACTAACATGAAAATTTCAGTTTTATCAAAAGTCCTTCAAGTTTAATAGTCAGAGCAGGTGAATGGAATACAGTAACAGCAAATGAACCATTACCTCATCAAGACAGAACAGTTCAAAGTATAGAAATCCATAATGATTTCAACAACGTGACACTGTTCAACGACATAGCCTTGCTGAAATTGGAAGAACCTGTAGTATTTGCCAACAACGTTGTCCCAATCTGCTTGCCAAGTATGGACCAACAGTTTTCCGGCTCATGTGTAGCTACAGGTTGGGGCCAGAATGCCTTCGGTCCTAATGGTTCCTACCAGAGAATCATGCGGAAAGTGACTCTTCCACTGGTAGACCGCGCCACTTGTCAGAGGCAACTTCGGAGCACTCGGTTGGGTTTTGGGTTCGTGTTGGACTCGGGGTTCATGTGTGCGGGGGGGCAGCCCAACCTGGACACCTGCACAGGGGACGGAGGGGGGCCCCTGGTCTGTGCCACTCCCACGGGATACGTCCAGGCTGGAGTCGTGTCCTGGGGGATAGGATGTGGAATGGCTAATGTACCTGGGGTTTATATAAATGTCGCGTATTTTAGAGAGTGGATTAATAGCTCTATGAGAAAGTTATCCATGGATACTGTACCTAGGTTTAGTGCAAACAAAAAATGAATGTTTTATATTATAATAAAGTTTATTCTTGTAATTGTTATTGTTTTAATTATTTGTTTCGCCATTCCTTAATCAAGACAACTCTGATCTACAAATCAATTCAATTCACCATTATAAATATAAATGATATACTGGTCCGTTGTAATCCATTTATCAAGCTTTGATCATTTGATTTGATCCTCATTTTGTCGTTTTGACTTATGCATTTATGTTTACAAGATTTTGGCTGTTAAGATTAATCTTAGATATTTTAATTTTTACAAATCTATATAAATCGATGTAATTTCTCCATTTTTCGTTCTTCTTTGTCATTTAAAAATGACAGAAAATTTAATGCATACTTGTCAAATTATATGCTGTCAAAAACAAACAAAACTGTGAATCAGGGTGGTGCAACTTAAATGGATAACATTGGGCTCGTTTTATTCTGCCACCTCTTGGTTGCTTCCCAGAAGCTTAATAGAAATAATAATTTAGTTGGTTTTAATTTTTTCTACAAAACACTTGATTTCTTGTTAATAAATTATTACGATTGACAAAACTGACAACATCAACATATAATTGATGAAAAATATGTAGCAACAACTCTTTCTTTGCAAGTTTTTGACCGATAAAAATAATAATTTTGTAGTGCAATAAGAAATAATGATAATGATAAATATTTTAATAAAATTTTGCAAAAGGTGATCCATTTGGAAAGGAAGTTTGAAGATATAAAACGAATGAAAGTAGAAGTGTTGAAACATCTCGCTAAAAGTTTTGTTTGTGATAAACAACAGTCATGTGACGATCTGAACTGAACCAACTGATCTACCTCTGCGGGTAGATTATTTGTATCAGTTGGTTTAAAAGAGAGAGTAAAGTGATCCAGTCAAATGGAATGAAAAATAATATACCAATCTGCTTGCCAAGTATGGACCAACAGTTTTCCGGCTCATGTGTAGCGACAGGTTGGGGCCAGAATGCCTTCGGCCTTAATGGTTCCTACCAGAGAATCATGCGGAAAGTGACTCTTCCACTGGTAGACCGCGCCACTTGTCAACGACAACTTCGGAGCACTCGGTTGGGTTTTGGGTTCGTGTTGGACTCGGGGTTCATGTGTGCGGGGGGGCAGCCCAACCTGGACACCTGCACCGGGGACGGAGGGGGGCCCCTGGTCTGTGCCACTCCCACGGGATACGTCCAGGCAGGAGTGGTGTCCTGGGGGATAGGATGTGGCATGGCGAATGTACCTGGGGTTTATATAAATGTCGCGTATTTTAGAGAATGGATTAATAGCTCTATGAGGAAGTTGTCTATGGATACTGTACCGAGGTTTAGCGCCAACAAAAAATGAATGTTTTATATTATAATAAAGTTTTATTCTTGTAATTGTTTTTGTTTTATCATTTGTTTTTATCCTATTGACTATGGTCGTATTTATTTGGGACTTTTTAAGTAACCTAGTAGATTAATTCTGTTTACTGGTTTACTGTTAACGTGAGAAATCCGTTACATATGCAACTTTGTTACATAAATGGAAGGTAGGTTGCAATTTGATTAGTTTGATAGAGCGCAGAGACCTCTATATGCGAGTAGATGAATGCATCATACAATTTGGCAACTTTGCCTTCAGTGTTCAAGTCTGCCTACTGATTTTCATAAATTGTGTTGTTATTGTGAACTCATTTTGTTACGAATATATGATAGTGGAACAAATATGTACATGGTTTGATTTTTGATATTCAGAAAACATTAAATTCTATATAGAAAAATATAAATGAAAATGAATCTTTTGAAGAAAATCAATTGTGACGAATTTTACTACTTTAAAACTTTATCTAACAACAAAAAAAAATCACGAATGGAACGAAAGTGAAACTAAATATTGATATGAAATGAGTGGAAATTTTTCAGCATTTTAAAAACAACATAATATTCCATATTCAGTTCTTCTGTCTATGTTTACCAGGTTCAAATGCAGCTATGGAACGCGTTTTTTTTTCAATAAATAACTTATGGACACCATGTAAAGATTTTTGAAATGAAATAGGTAAGTACCAACAACGCTTTTTGAAAAAAATCCACTCTATGGAAAAATAGAAATTATAATATAAATATTTCATTGTCAGTTAAATAAAAATGACCATAAAATTATTATTATTACTTTTTTTAACAAATTTACCTAGCTCCTCATCTCATGAGCCATGGACATCCTTCAATGATGTAAGATCTTGTACAATTTAAAGGCTAGTCTAAAACCGCTTTTAATTAAGACGTGAACCACTGATTAACTCTGATCCACAAATAAATTCAATTGACTGGTCCGTCGTATTTCATTAATCAAGCTTTAATCATCAGATTTGATCCTCGTTTTGGCGTTTTGACATGCGTATTTATGTTTAAAAGATTTTTGACTACGATTAATCAAAATATTTCAAATTTTACAAATAATTTTATTTTAAAGTAAGAAGGACACTAAGACTATTGATAAAAATCCGATAAAAATGTTTAAATTAATAAGCGAGTTACAGACCCTACAAACCGTTGTATTCTTTAAGCTCATTCGTCAGACTTAATGGCGGGTTTTTTCACTTGCCAATCAAAACATTTGCGGTCTTTGAAAGTCCCCAATCAAAATATTGATACAATTCATATTATAGGTGACGTCACGCTATAACAAAAAGCGCTCATATTTCGAAAATGTTTTAATTATGTCATTTTATTTCTTTATTAATATTCATTATTATGCATGTTCTTTACATTTTTTGAGCCAATTTGCCTAAATTCGATTGAACTCGATTCGATTCATACATATGTAAATTTGTGAATATTAAAATATTTTAAATTAAGCTTAATAGTCCAAATTTTTTTAATTAAGCCTTGATTTAGAAAAGTGAATGCGGTCATAAATGAAATGTATAATTGTATTTATTTAAGAATTTTGCATTAGTCATTTTTCAAACAAGATTTCATTGTAACATATTATTTTTATTATGTATGGTTTTTCTATTCTATAGAGGAAAAAATAAATATAAATAAATAAATATACAAACTAGTGATTATTTTTGTTCCAAGATGATTTCTCTTTTACGTTTTGAAGAAGGACTCAGGGATTTACCGAAGGACATTTATATAAAAGTCGATGCAAATCTATAGTTCAGGAATTCCCCAAATAATGTTTGTTCAATTTCTCAATAGAGGGACGAGGAACCCATTTATCGATTTCAAATTTCAACCAAAAACAAAAGAAATTTGTATTTTGTTTTGACGAAATTTTACGTTGACTATCTTTAATATTAGTAAATAATAAATTTTTGAAATAAACAAAAAGAACCAAGCTTTTGGCTATCTACAATTTATTTTGAGAAAATATTTCGGCAAAAATAAATGTTTTTCTGTCAAATTACAACGATCCATTTTATTCAGTTTAGATCTACCGATGTACAGAAAAATCTGTATAGGTAATAACACAAGCTACAATGGTTTTGCTTGGTAATGATGAAGAAATTTGGGAGAAATTTTTAATAGACTTTAAATTTTGCGCTATATTTAACCTAACCTAAAATACTCTGTGCCCATTGTTTAACATGTGGTCGTTTGCAGCCCAGAAGTTTGAAGAAAAGAAATATAGGTTTTTATCAGAGCATGTAACCGAAAAAAATATAGGTTAACGGTTAACCCGTTTTAAGAACGTTATAAAAATAACGGTTTTAGTTCGAAAACCGGTTTTTAAAAATTGGAAAAAAATTTAAACCGGTTAATATATCGGTTAATAAAAAAAAATATTATGGACCAATGAAAAGCGATTATATTTCGTGCTGCATACAAAATCAAACACGAATATTGACAAAAATTCCTCTATACATTCAGAGAAATGTAAGTCATTTTTCAATTGTAAGCTTGATGCCTAAAGCTGATAAAGAGACTACCTATTTTTATGACTCTCCAATAAAATGTAAATTGTAGAAACTGTCATCTCATATAGTCATATTCAAATACAAATATAACAGATACGAGTATAACAAAAATATTTAGTTTTTTCGCGCTAAATGATATTATTAAAATAAAGGTTAATGTTCGCTAAAACCGGTTTTTTTTTTGTTAACGGTTACCGGTATTTTCGGCCTTAAATATATCGGTTAAAATTACGGTTGAAGTTCGCAAATTTTGTTCAAAATATCGGTTACCGGTTTTTATTAACCTGTTACATGCTTAATGGTAAAATAAACTAGGTACGCCACTGGTACGCAGCAATATCAACAGCCACCATTTTGAAACCCCTACTTTTAGTCGCGATATTTTGAAGTTATTCTTATATTACCTCATTATTATATCAGAATTTTGTAGGACAAACATACCCAGAATTAGGTAATAATTCGTGACGATATTAAATACAATTATAAATAATTTATAACTTACCAAATTCGTGCATTCGAATTTTCTGCATCCTGAAGAAAATATTCCATATTTACAATTCTGTAATAAAAAAACAAATTTAGTATGTCAATAATTAAAATCTAACAGGAGAATTATATTAATCGTTCTTTTTATAACTTAACCTTTAAGAATAATTTACTTATTACATACATACCTTCGAATTTTGTTGAAAAACTGCTCCAATACGTTTGTTTAAACACACACTCTGGATATTAGTTCACATAAACATTAAAATTTGCCATAAAATGTAAATAAACAATAAGCAACAAAATGTAACTCAAGAATTAAGAAGTAAATATACAATTATTATTATATTTTGAACTGAACTATAACACAAGAAAGTATTTTCCATAAAAATAATAATAAAACAATAACTTATCTGCAAAAAATATGCACAACACTTTTGAAACAATTTTACAATTGAAATGACACTTCGTTTGTTGTTAAACAAATGACAGTCATCTTGCGCAGAACGTCAAAACAAAATCAAATTTTCATGTCAAGATGTTGAAAGTAGTTCAAGATATTGTTGATAGGAGACACTACTAGTATTTTTTTGTGTTGAATAATTAATATTATTTTTAATAATGGGGTCAACTGTCAATGCAAGAGTACAGGATAAATGCAAATCCTTGTACTAAATAACGTAGATTTTGCATTTCAAGAAAATATATCTAAATGATTCATTCCTTGTACAAATTTACATATAAATATAAAGTGTTCCCCGAATCGATTTGAAATTAAAACACCTATGGAAAGAATAAATTAATTTTAATGAAGAACTTGTCTCCATGCTGGAACAAAACAACATCAGCTGGGACACCAATTAGCACCCAGAATCTCCATATGACGTCACGCGACCAGTGGTAGCTAAGCGGGGGCTCATGTTCAAGGTTCATAAGCTGAGCGACAGTGACTTGTTTCAAGAGCTCGTTTGTTTTCAGTTGACTGTGCACGGTTAGACGAGCTGCAACATAACACTTGAACATCACTTGGAGAACATTGGAAGTGACTTAAACCGTAAGTGTTTTCTTACACTAAACCATTTTACAAAAAAATAATTGCTACCTAAAATGTGTTTTGCTTTTGTTTTTAATGTACATGCTTTTTGTATTAAATTTTAAGAGATGTCTAAGTGTTATCATTGTTTTGAAATATATCTAAATATAAAAACCATATTTACGTCTTTTAATGATTGAGATGTAGTCGATTCTTATCTGTTTTTGACAGCATAAAAAAAGTAAAACTGGTTTAGTTTCTGTTTATAGCAATCATTTAATTTTTCATCTACATATTTATTAATTTTTTTACATTATGTATATAAACACAGTATTTTCCATAAGATTTCTCAGAATTTTTAATTACATATTTACTCCCGGCATCTTGATAAATAAGGTTAAATATAAGTGCGAAAAATCATATGCCGAGTTTTAATGATTAAAATATTTCAAAGTCTTTATAATTCGATTTTAAATTTTTTACAATTTAATTTACCTGTTTTGTTGTACTTGGAAGAATTGATAACACTGATCATATTTTTTTTCAATTCTGTTATTATCAAAATAAATATTTTCTATTTAACTAAGGCCTGCATTAATAGTTCTTCTTCTTTCTTATGGTAGCGATTTTTAAAGTTCTGTATGCATTTATTTTTAGTGGGTATAATCAATTATTATTTATTAGTGAATAAACTGCTTCATTGTACACAACATTAAATAGTATAACACTAGTAATCGAATATTAACATTCCCTCAGAAATTTAGGTTGTAAGATAAATTATATTTCATGAAAATATTCCAAAATTGCGCATGCGCGTAACGTGCTCGTGCGTTAACATCTACCTCATGGATTTTGACTTATTTAATTCAGTTATAACTTTTACTTCAACAGAAAACAGATGACTTTTACTTTACAAAAGTTTTTATTCTAAAATATATTAATATAATAGTTATTTATTATGGGAATAAATTATGGTTTTATTCTCGAGATTATATTTGTCTTAAATTGATATTCAGTTGAGGGATTAACAAACTTTATTCTTGAAATTCATTTAAATATTTCCTCTCGGCAATTTGTTTAAATAATTTCATTTATTTGTGGAAAATTCTTAATTCACATGTGCTCAAACAATTTTTATAACGTTTTTTTTTTTACACAAAACTCTGTAGTCAAGGAGATGTTTTATTAAAACAACTATTATTTACTTTAATGCATGAAAAGTAACTCTAGGAAAGTACTTTATAATAAGGAAAAATGAATTAATAAAGATTTATCGTAATATTATTACTCGAACGATAATTAAGAGAAAGATAACTACATTTGGGACGCCGAACAGATGAACTAATTAAATTAATGGGCAGGGCCTAAATTGCGCAGTACTGTGTACGCAGAAGTCAATTATACATTACAAATTAAGAAATGTGAAACAATTATGTTTATATTTGAAAGGAAGTTAATACTTGAAGTATTTTAATAAATACTATTTATATTTTCTATTTTTATTCAAATTTAGCGTTCGTTAGTGGGAGCAATTTCTTGTGCATCTGTTCGGTGTCCCAAGTATAGTGTTTTATTTGACACAGAAACTAGGCTGAAGGTGGTTACTACGTCCTAGGCAGCCATAGGGGCACGCCTACTTTTTTATTTTCGAATTCCTCTTATACGTATATAACATTTTATAATAATATTACACTCTATTTAACTTAAGTTTTATTTTGCAATATAAATTTCTTGATAATACGTCCTCTTGGGAAATTTTATTGACATGCACTCAGAGAACTAAATTTTTTTATATATAAATTTCTATAGTCAAGGTTATTACTTTATTCCCGCATTTTAATCCTTAAGGAATAAAGTAATCTATATACAGGGTGTCTGTTTTAAGACATTAACCATTGGGATGTCGAGAATTGTAAGAGATAAGTCGGTTAAAATGTGGCAAAGTTGCCGCATTAGTTGCCAATTTTATCATTTTTGTTTTTTGTTTTTTCAAAGAAATACATAGCGCGCTAGATATGAGCAAAAAACTGATTTTAGCAAATTTCCTTCAATTCATACATCTGCTTATTTTGATGCGTAGCATATTGAAACTCCTAGCTTATCCTGCTTGGCTTCCTTTGAAAATTGTCAGTAAAATCGTTGATTGAAAATTTCAATCAATGGTAAAATGCACAGTTAACCGCTTATTGATTTGATTCGTCAAAATTTTGTTTCAAACAAAAGATTTTCGATTTTGTTTCCAAAGCACACTTGACCGAATTTTTTTCATTTTAATGTACATGTATTTTATATCGTTGGAAAAAGATGAAAATCTCTATTTAACAGTACTAAAGACAACTTTGATCCTTGTATGAAAATTTAAAGGTGGCATGAATTTCTAGAAAATTATTGAAGTTACATAAAATTTTGAGGACCGCTGTCAATACTTCGTAAAAAAATTGCAAACTAAAAACTTGTATGAATTGAAACAAGAAAGTTATAAGTCAAAAAGTAAATTTGCCAAAATCTGTTTTTTTTTTATATCTAGTGTGCTATGCATTTTTTCGGGAAAACAAAACATGATTAAAATGGGCAATCAATGTGGCAACTTTGCCACATTTTAACCGACTTCGTATCTCTTACAATTCTCGAGATCCCAATGGTTATCCTCTTAAAACGGACACTTGTATAGTATGAATCAATTGTTAAGAAAAAGAGTAATGGAGGGAGGTAGTTGTACATTGTACCGTTGATTGAAAAATATATAGATAGGCAAGCTTATGAGAAAATTCGTTCCACCTACATAACTGCGTGTATCAGACGTTTCTGTCAAATATTATTAAAAAAAAGCAAACGTCAAATAACTAATAATACAAATTAGTTCTATTTTAAAATATACCAATGAATTATTGAAAGAACCATTTCAATAGATACCAAAAAATTCAGAAAATATGTAAAACATCTTTATTTATCTGGTATTCTTGTCTATTTTTAATTCCGCAAAGTAGTTCATGAAATTATGAACGAGATGGCTCTGTCGAATCTCATTCCAAAACATCGGTACGCAAAAACATACAGGCTTTCCTATATATTTTTCAATCAACGATTGTATACACATTATATTTTAATACATTTTCTTATTATTATTACATTGTTCAAATCTTTACACCGAAGAGCCTAAAACTTTCGATACAGACAATCACTCAAACACTAAACCCTTTTCCTCCTCGTAGATGCTGCACCAGGTCTCCTTGTGCCTCGTGCTGGCCCTGGCGGCGGCCCAGACCGACGACCCGAACATCGACGCCCTGATCGACGAGATCTACAAGCCCCTGGCCGCCAGCACGCCCAAGCCGGTGCCAGTGGCTCCTCCGGTGGACCTCACGCCCAACTCCGGTACGGGAATACCAGCAGGGCTGCCTCCTGCAGGAAATGGGGATTGTACCTGCGTGCCTTACTACCTCTGCAAGAACAACACCATCATCACTGATGGAGAGGGATTGATTGATATCAGGTTAGAAATGTTAAATGGCTTTTTACATCTTTTATATGATATTGATTTATATTTGATGGCTAATTTCTGCAAGCCAGCTTTTGTCAAATGCTTTTATTTGATACCAAACACGACATACTTCGGGCAACTTTTTGCAAAAAAACAAAAGATGATTGACATGGTAAATTTTTGTCATTTTTTCCTGCCAGCACTTATCAAGTGCTTTCAATTGATACCAAACACGACATACTTCGGGCAACTTTTTGCAAAAAACAAAAGCCGGTCTACAAAGCAAATTTTTTCGCTGAGCGTTCCTTAGGCCTCCGGCGTTAGTGAAATATTCGTATTTGATAGATAATTTCATTTCTGCAAGCCAGTTCTTGTCTTTTATAATTTTTACACGCCATTCCTCAGCGAATTATTTCATTTGATACTAATCACGACGTACATTTGACAACTTTTCGCCAAAAACAAAAGTCGGTCGACATACCAAATTTTTGTTATTTTTACATGCTAGCCCTTATCGAGTGTTTTCAAAAATATTTTAATTACAAAAGTTAATTAAGTGTAATCTAGGAATTTATGTAAAAAATGGTAACCCTATTGAATGAAATTGGACATTTATATCAATTGTCATAATTCAAGTATAATATTGTAAAAAAAAAACAATACATTGCGTTAAGACTTCGATATTATAGTATTCTCTTAAATTAGCATTTTAAAATATTTGAGTTTATCAATTTGACATTTACCATGGGGCGCAATATTCAAAAGTGCCAATTTCATAACAAAAAAATTACTAAAAACAGTTTAACAATATTCGATATTATTAAATCCTTTTTGGATATAGCAAAGTATAAAATAACATTTGTGTTCTATAGTTTCTACATTTTTAAATTCTTCTTTGACTGTTCATTACGTTTTAGGGTACGAATCCACAATGGGGTATGTGTCCATAATACTAAATATTACTTTGAAATTATATAGTTATTAGCAATTTAATGTTTTGGAGAAGGGATATGTGACGTCAGCATGGTGTGGAAGAAATCAAGTAGACTATCACTTTCTTAGTCTATCTGTCTTCTTTCACAATTTTACCTTGCTGACATTAAAATACCCTCCCCCAAATTTTTAATAATTATTTTCTCGTAAACTACAAATAATGAATCGATTTGTAAAAATGCAGGCTTTTTTTTCTAGTATCATATATGAAAAAATCAAAATTTGGTCATATACGCCATTACAAAATAGTTATTTTTGTATTAAATGCGCGAAGTTAGTGTTTTTAGTGCCTGAGATGTCAAAAAGTCAATCGAACGCACTAAAAACATTTCGCGCACAAAATACAAACAATATTCTTTTAACAAGTAATTTGCATCATTAATTATAATATTTTTATTTACCTACATAAATTGAGCGAAGAAATGTTTTCCATTACCGTGAAAAAGTGTTTTCCAAAAGCGTGAAAAAACGTTTTTCCAGGTATTTCGCACACGGTTTAAAGGTAACATAACTGTGAAAAAATGTCTGCTTTATGCATTGTTATTAGAATAAAAATGTTAACATTTTTTGATATTTGTAGAAAACTCTTATTTGACTTTTTTTTTGTTTTATTCATTACCATATTTTGTAGCTATTGTATACAAATTGTATACATGTCTTTCATCAGTTTTTTATAATAAAACAGCATATAAAATTAAAAAAAATCTTTGTAATTCTCTGAAAAACGTAATTAAAAAACCGACTTTGCAGTTAAGACGGCATAATTTTAAACTTTATATTACAAATTGTATAAAATTAAAATTACAGTTTATAATAAAATATTTTTTTTTCCACATAAAAATGGCTTCTATGGTGTACTCTTCACGCCAGCCTGAAAAAGCAATGGACAGAACAATTTATAAATAGATTTACATTGAAAATTAATTTGTGGTTAAATATCTCAAAATTATCATAATTTTTCAATATTTATAAATAACAAAATTTAAGTACACGTCTGTGACGTCATATCCCCTGCTTATCATGCGCTTTTGTTCACAAAAGCACATCATTACTAATCACCTATAGAACCGATAGTCATAAAAATTACTTATTCCATTTTAATATTTGACTACAGTGAACCTTAGTAGTTAAGCAGTCATGAAACATTACAAAAAACGTTGTTTTAAATGTTTTTTAAATATTAATATTTAACCACAGAATATAAAAAAGTAATAATTAAAATAGTGACATAATCCATAAAATAAAATCCATTCTTTTAAAGTTGTATACATGTTTTCTTTAATTTGTAATTTGTTACTTTTAATTAAGTTGGTGATTGGCTATTATAATTTATAAATAACCAATAAAATCTTTAGTTTTAAATTAAGCATTTAATTTTATTACCAGCCAATAAGAAATTTTAAAGAAATCGACAACCAATAAGAAATTTTATATTTAAAATTTTTAAAAAAGTAGAATGGTAAATACAAATAATATAATTAAATTGTATATGAGATAATTTAAATGACAGAACGTTGACATGAATATGTTATCTATTTATAAATACCATTTTTATATTACGCGATATTATTTGAAAATTACAACTGTGCAATAATAGTAAATAGTTTTAAAAAATGTATCACATATTAAATATTATTATTATTTATTATATATATTTTTTTGTACTTCTGTTTAGTAAGAGAATCTTTATTTTACTAATTTCAGTCGAAATCAAAATTGAATGTATACATTTAGATAAACATTAATATCTATAAAAAAACAAATTTAGTTATTATTTCCTTAACAATTCAGATAACTTGAATGACAATTTTATTTTTATACTTTACATTAACAATTTTATTTTGCTCTCACAAAACTATCCTGCGTCTCGTTTTATAATTTTCGTATGCGTTTAATAAGCACCTTTGTTTTCTTACTTATATAAATAGCTACAATGTAAAAGTAAGGTTAGGTAAAATAATTTTATTTAATTATCGAAACGTAGTTTTTAGAATCGTGTGCTTAATCAGCTTCATTGTTTTAATTAAAGTTGTAATGAGGCTAAACAAATGATTGTAGCTACAAAAACAAGCACGGAAACTTGGAAAACCCACCATGTGGTTTCCTATATCCAATTTAAAACCGTACTCATCCTGACTAAACCACCTTGATTCCTTGATTATAATAAACATAGTCTGTGGTTTACTAACTACGTACAAAATAATATTATTTACAGTTATGTAAATAATACCATGTTCTGTTTTCCGATATAATTAACTCTTTCAGAGAATCCAATAATTATGAGATGACGCATTCAAAATCCAAAATTATTAAATTATTATTTGCGTCATAATGAACTTTCTCTTATTTACGGGTTTTCCATTTCATTTGTTTTTCTCCCCATGTTAGGGCAGCTGTCAACTGTTTAATATGATTGCCTTGACACTGTTGCCGTAGTCACGTAATCAAAACAATCGTATGCATCGGTGAAGACGTTGTTTTTAAACTGTATTTACAATTTAATTAAGTTTTAAAAAGCATTCAAGTTTTTTATGTACACCAGTAGTACCAAATCTAATGATGTTATATTTACATAATATTCCACGAATGCATATATTTTTTCTTAATTCAACATAAATCTTAACCATAAAAAGTTTAAATTAAAAAAACTGCTGAACTAGTAGTCCTTGAAAATATGAATAAATTAACAATCTTCTGTTGTCAAGTTTTAGTAAATTAACAAAAGTAGAATTTGCTGAATTTCCACTCAATTTGTTTAGGTAAATAAAATTTGGCAGACAATAATGATTTATTCTAGGAAAAACCTGTTGTTTAAATAGAAATACACATTAAAACATAATGTGATATTTAAATACATTTGTTTGTATTTTAAAAGGATTAAAGTATTCGAAAAGAATGTTTTGTTTGGTTGTACTATATATAAAACCGGCTTTAGCAACAGTGGCGCCGTAGACAATATTTTTCATGGCACCCTTTCAAATAAAAAAAAAAACAATTTTTTGTCACCAACTTGATTTTTTTTTGTAGAAATACAACGTTGCTCCAAAAATATTATATTGTTAACATGACAACTGTAGATAAAAATTTATTTTATTTAGAATTAAAAAATGAAGACTGATGTCGTATTACTCGACCTGAGAACTTGTATTTTTCGTTTTAATGAAACAAACGGTTAAATTGATTTACTTCAAATTTGACATTTTTTATGAACTTAAATGCTACTCATCTCATTTATTGAAATTACTCTTATAAATATTTAACGATGATTAAATCCAATAAAATTCAGTACTAAAATTATTAAAAGATTATAGCACGAGTGAAGGTTAAAACCAGGGCCGTTCCTAGGGGTACTGCCGCCTGCGTGCAAGTATATAATTTGCCGCCCTTGTGATAAGGTTTTCAGGGAAGATATGCGCCGCAGGCGATTTTTTTTTCCTTCAAGGTCAAATTCTTTATAATTGAAAGTTACATTTTTCAAGAGATGTGCAAATGCATGTTTTTCCCCTTTCATGTATACGTGTTCATGTATGTTTACGTTTATTGGTTTTGCAACTGAAACCATCAAAATAAAATTCTTAAGTAGTAGTTACCCTAGACTTCAGCCTCTAATCCTCTAAATTACTTATCTTTCACGTTTTGATATGTTGTACAAAGAATAATATTGTAGATACAGTAAACGAAACAACAATAGGTACACCTTAATTCTTGTTTTTGTTTCAAATCTAATAATGTATAATTCACGAACGAAATATGACTAATGAAGTTCATGTATGAGCCGTCTGATTTAATATTACTTGCAGATAACTTCACTGCTTTTCGTACCCATAAGCATGCAAGATGCAACACGAAATATTTATGGATACATGTAAGTTAAAAAATAAACGTAATTTATTTGAAAATTACGTTTCTTTTTAAATAATGCTTTTCTCAAAATTGTATCTCTTCACCTATATTTTTACATAAAACAAAAATATAAACTTGACATAAATCATAGAATATTAATTTGATTTAACTGTCAACGTCACTGGTTAAACAAATTACCTTAAATAATCATCTTTTGTAAATAATAGAATAAACAATGTTAATACCAATCTAACAAAGACTAACAACAATGAAGCTAGCTAAAAACTGACAGTCCCTGCGCGCGAATCCTAACGGCAAAATATTTTAATATACAGCCAATCAAAATCAGATTACCGTATAGTCACAGTATAAAGTCAATTAATACTCCGGTACAGTATAAGATAAAAACACGTGGTCAAATAAACAATTGGGCGGAATAGTAATTTAAATATAAAACTTTTTTTAAATATTGCTACGTTCTCGCACATATTGTAATGTGATAAATGAATTACATTATTATAATATGGATATTATGATATCTATTCGTTCAACGGCCGACGGCCGCCCCCTCTCTTGGCCGCCTGCGTGCGGGGCACGCACTGCACGCCCGCTAGGAACGGCCCTGGTTAAAACTCGACAGGGAGCGGAGAACTTTAAATTTCCTTAGGCTATAATCTTGATTAAGCCCGTAGTACATACAACCTTTTGGTTTTATTTAATTTTGGCGCTTGAAATGAAAAAAAATCTGTAGGTTTATATTCCATGCTTTGGTTTCTTTTTAGATAGCTGGCATTGGTAGATTGTTTGTTCTTAAAACAAATTTAATATAATCGAAGTGTCACTGTCACTATCAAATATATATGGAACGTCACGTACTGATTATTCTGGCGAAATATTAATTGAATTTAAAGCTGGTTTCTAAAAATTCAAAATATTTACATGAAGAGGAATTTGAATAGTTCTGTGAATGCTAAATATTTACTTAATCGAAATATTAACAATTGCTTAGCAACTTTATATGCCCTTGGGTGATAAAAGCCAAATTGCACCCGCATTTGAGGGCGTATAAAATAAGATGAGTCGAAATGAAATAAATAAATTTAAAACTGGAAATAGTTCTGAGCTTCAAATAAAGTGCTTAATTGAAAACGCCACTTTTTTGTCTTTAATTAAACGTACGAAATCTGTTTGCAGCTTTTTAAATTTTTATTAGAAATAGTAGCAAATTATTGTAATATGAATAATATTGTTTTTAAGTTGTACTCATTAATTTTAAGGAACAATATTCTATTCTACTATTATATTATTATTTATTTAGTTTGCGAAATTAATATTATGCATTATAACTTTATAACAGACAGATTCATAAAATAGAATTAAATAATAGGTTAAAATATTTTTTTGTGAATCTGATGGTAAATAATTAATGAGATAAAATAAAACATAAATATTCTACATTATTTAGAAGAATAATGTATGATCGGTCAGCAAAATAATAAAAAAACGCTAAAGCAAACACTGATTAAATATAAATATAGTACGACCAAGCTAAGATGAATAATGGCTGTCAAATGTGAAACATTTAGGTTAGGGTTGTTTTATTAAACATATATGAAAAATTGTCTTATCAACGTTAGTAAACAATGTGTTTTTGTTTTTTCTAGGATGAAAGAAGGTCCTTGCGCGAACTACTTCGAAATCTGTTGCGGTAAAGAGAACACATTAGAGCAACCCATCACTCCGAAACCGGTGGAACGTCCCCCAGGTTGCGGCTGGCGCAACCCTGAAGGAGTCGGCTTCAGAATCACCCACGCCAACGACGGCGAAGCCGAATTCGCTGAGTTCCCTTGGATGGTGGCAGTCCTCCGCGAAGAACCTGTCGAGGGCAGTGACAACAAACTCAACGTCTACCAATGCGGCGGAAGTCTTATCCACCCCAAAGTCGTACTCACGGCTGCCCACTGCGTCACAGGAAAGAACTACGGCAAGAAGTACAAAATCCGCGCGGGAGAATGGGACACACAGACACGCAACGAAATCTTCCAACACCAGGACAGAGATGTTGTTAAAATTATAACTCACGACCACTTTAGGAGTGGGACTTTGTACAATGATGTAGCTTTGTTAATCTTACAAGAACCCGTTGAAATTACAGAAAATGTAAATGTTGTTTGTATGCCGCCGTCTAAACAACCGATAGAACACTCTGAATGTTTTGCAAGCGGTTGGGGAAAAGATGTATTTGGAAAAGAAGGAAAATATCAAGTCATTTTAAAGAAAGTTGAGTTACCAATGGTGCCACATGCGACATGTCAAAAACTCTTGCGTAAAACTCGACTTGGAGAACACTTCGAGCTGCACAGAAGTTTTGTCTGCGCAGGAGGCGTTTCTGGAAGAGATACATGCAAAGGCGATGGTGGAAGTCCCCTCGTATGCCCGATTCCAGGTAGTAAGGGTCGCTATTACCAGACTGGCATTGTAGCCTGGGGAATTGGATGTGGAGAAGCCAACAACCCTGGAGTGTACGCCAGCGTGCCCGAACTGAGAGAGTGGATCGACGAACAAATGCAATACGAAAGATTAGATCTTAATACTTATAAATATTAAACAGTTTTTTTGTATATTTTTTACGTAATAAACTCTTCACAACAACTTCTTCTTATCCTTCACAGTGGAATTCCCCAGATGACGTACGATGTTGGTAAGAGTGAGTGAGGTTATAATGAGCCGTTTTCTGTCTCAGTTGCACTGTTGCGGCGAGAGTGCACGCATACACTTGTTTGTGGCCTTCAAGAGCGGTGAGTTTCGTTTATTTGTTTCTTATGGTTTGACAGATGAAGACATGGTTTTTTGTTGAAATGTGACTTATGAAATATTAATTAAATATTTTATGCACAATTTCATTAAACTTGTTTCATTCACAATTGTTTTTTTTGTTAAACACGATTACAAACAAATGAATATAGTTTCAAATTCTTATTTCATTGACTTAACCTCCACTTGTTTCAATAAACACAACAGAACTTCTTTATAAAATTAGTGACTTACATTTGACTATAGTTGATAAACAAGTTTGACTGATTTTTTTCTTGTATTTTGAACTTTGACAGATTAAAAACATGCTTGCATTTTTACTAGCAACGGAAACTTTGAAACCGATTATACATTTATGCTTTAAATTTTTGGTTTGCGTATGCTTGTAAATATTCTGTAGAAAAGTATTTTAATTAAAAAATATATAATTCTCTATATAATTGTGAACAAAGAATCGAAATATATTTCATATCAACTATTACCAAATACTTGAAAATAGTTAATATATCCAAAATGTATTATAATTTTTTATTAATACTTTCTAAAATGGTGTATGTACCCCTGCTAAACCTTTTAACCTTTAAATTAAAATTTGGAAATACTCATGATATAAAACAAATTTTTAAATATTTTGAGTTGTTTAATTGATAAAATACAAATTAATAAAACATATAACATTAATGCCCACTTGTACAGCTTATTGTTAAATACGTAACTACAGGTTAACAAAAAAAAGTTCTCATCTAAAATTTTGACAGTACTATTTAATAACGCATTTGACATTTTGTTGTGATACGATTTTGTCAATTTAACCGACTGACATTTTCCTTAATTATTATGCTCTGTAATCATTGATTTTAATTTGTGGAGGTCAAATTATCTGTAAATTTTGATAACCAAATCTTTTATAAAAAAGCTTATCTCAAATGGTTTCATATTTCCTTTTGTAACCCATAAATATTTCCAGTTTTAACCTCAAAATTTCTCATATTTTGGTAAACCATTACTGATAATTTTGTTTTATTTATAACGATACAGTCATAGTAGTTTCATTCATAATAGAAATTTTAGGATTATTCAGGTAATTATTAACATCATTAATGACTAACTGATTAATAGTTTTCAAATTAAAATGACACTGTAGTTCTATAAATAAACCAATATCTATAAATATAGATATAGGCAGAGGTTTGTAACGTGACGTAGAGTTGAAATCCTTTTCGTAATTTTGTTTTGAAAGAGTCAATTAATAATTTAAATTTGACAAGGCGACTTTAGTTGGAAATAACAAGTGTTAATGTGTAAACAAAATAATTTTATGTTAATATTGTTGTTAAATGTATAAATTATTCGTTGGAATAGAATTAATTTGTTATAGATTTTTTTAAACGGAAGTAGCAATTTTCTGCTTCTGATTGTTATGATAATATGTTTAATCGAAACGCAATACAAATTTTTTCACGGACAATTTTAAATATTAAATTACTTATAACATCAAAAAATAATAATTAAATTGAGTATTTCAGTTTACAAAGATTACAACAATGAGATTAGTAATGTCTGGTTGTGGTTAACAAATGAATTTAAATTTATCATCATTGTCAAAAATAAAACAAATGACACACCCAGTAATAAAAATAGATGTGATAAATAAATATCATAATAGTGTTTTAATTTTGGTTAGAAAAGCGAAATAGCTAACAAAATTAATGATTTTCATGAAATTATTTATTTATTTTGCGTCTTTTATAATATATAATTATATTAAAAATCGTAGTTTAAAAATTAAGGAAATTTTATGAAATTGGTGTTACGGATGTGACAGTTGAGTATTCAACTTTTTTTTGACGTCTAATCTTATTTTTCTGTCTATCAACCATCTGGGATTATATCTCCTTTTCTGTAATTTTTTCCGGAACTTATCTTATTATTTTTTACTTTTAAATGTAATTCTTAACAAAAGTTTGTATTTTATTTAACGAGATATTTTTTGACATAACCTTAAAAACCGTGTACTCGGTTATAAGTATAACAGTACTCAAATAAGTTACTCTTTTGTGCAAAATTTTGTGATCATTTGTAGTTTTTAGTACATTTTATTTTTTAATTTCATTTTGTCTTGCTAATTTTGACATATAAACTGTCAACTTTCATTTTTTATGTCGTAGTGTTTGAAAAGAACTTTTCAAGCACTAGTGCGTGAAAATACATAAGCATTGTTAGGCATCATACAAATTCAGTTAATTTGTCTGTCAAATAAATAAATAGGTAAATAATTATGAATGTAATAATATTTATTAAGAAATATTAATATACACTATAAATGAAATAAGTGCAAAAATTTTTATTAATCATTTAAATAGTAACTAAATTTTGAAAACATTTGAATTCTAAGATAAACTAAAAATTCAAGGCATAGTTATGTTTTTTTTGTGCCTAAAATAATTTTTATTAATATTTCGGTTGTAGGAAAATATTTCATGCTCGTGTTTCAATTTCCATACTCAACACTCAATTAAAAAGCACCAGCTTTACACACTTGTTACATAAATAATTATTTCTTAACTCATTATAAAAAGTGTGTTGTTCCGAAATACCATGTTATTAAAACGATATAATTAGTACTCTATTTTCTTCTCGCGAAATAGTGAGGAAAATTACTTTTCCCTCTCTAAAGAATAAAATGTACTGTGTTACCAACAGTACAAAGATTTTATTATAGAATGAAATATTGGAAAAATTCATTATTATATTAAAATAAAATTATTTAATAATGATGTGCTTTAAAAAAAATATGGCAATTATATATTGTTCTTTACTTTTTTCACTATTTCATAACATAACAACTTAAACTTGTATTGGCATATTGGCAATACTGTAACAATTGCACTGCTAAACGTCAAAGTTTACATAACCTAAAAATGTTGTGTTTAACACGAAAGGAAAGCACTTTTTCCACTCTCGCTCGAATGACTCACGAGCACGAATGTTAAAAACATACGCTTTTGTCGCTAGTTTGACAAATAACTATTTTATATAAATCACTTGAGAAAAACGGCCTTGCGAGCTAAGCATTTCTCACATAACTTATTTGTAATGTAACACACTTGTACCATAAATAACTATAAAATAAAAAAATGTATTTGCAACATTGCAACAATAGTATTGACCTTTATATGACAATGATCTAAATTTTTTATATAGATCTAAAAACATAATTGCATAAACTTAAAACTGGATTTACCATATAAATATTTATATAAAAAATCAGAACTTGTACCTCTTAACCCATATGTGTTTAAAAAATTCCCACTCTTTTTAATTTACGTGTTCTACTGTAGAATTCCCTATAAATAACATGTTAAACAACTGTGATCATCACTTTAATTTTATTTTTGTCGAACAACCATCAAATTGTTTATTATATTTAAGTACGTAACCATTTCCTAGTTTGACAGTTTATAATATATTTTGTTTTTTTGTGTAGACATGCTGCTCCGATCACTCTGTGTACTCCTCCTGTGCTCTTGGACGAGGAGCCAAGAAACGAACTTTGATCCCAATGATTTCCCAGACATTTTCCCCAGTCCACCAACGGTAGAGAAGACGACACAACAAGGAGCTCCAGTGTTCCAAGGAAGCGATGGAAAAGGAGCAGGAGATTGTATTTGTGTGCCGTACCACAACTGTGATCCTAACGATGTGATTAAAACTGATTCCGAAGTAGATGGATGGGGCGTTATTGATATCAGGTTAGTTAAACACCTACGCGTATGTATAAATATAACCGTTGATTGAAAAATATATATATAGGCAAGCCTGTATGTTTTTGCGTACCGCTGTTTTGGAATCAGATTCGACAGAGCCATCTCGTTCATGATCCATGAACTACTTTGCGGAATTAAATAGACAAAAATATTAGACAAATAATGATGTTTTATATTTACTGAATTTTTTGGTATCTATTAAAATGGTTCTTTCAATAATTCATTAGTATATATTAAAATACAACTAATTTTTATTAATTATTTGACGTTTGCTCTTTTTTATAATATTTTACAGAAACGCCTGATATTAACTCAAATGCAACCAGGCACACAGATATGTAGTTGAAACGAATTTTCTCATAAGTTTGCCTATCTATATATTTTTCAATCAACGATATAATTCTGGGGTTGAAATGTATCTGTCACCCCGAATTTGGGAGGATTACGTAGATTTTTTTGTGTAAGACAATAAAAGGTTGTAAAATCACTATTTCACTTCTAGAACCGTGCGGCATCGACGTAAAAATAAATATTTGACAGAACGCAACTTAGAAATAGTGAATTGCATTATATTCTTTTGACGCGCCAAGTTATCTTGATCGTACAGTAAATACGGTCTATAATATACGACAGAAGAAATTACCTGCCTAAAAGAACCTTAATTCAAGGCCCATAAATCTTTTAAGGGCCAATCGGCTTATTCTATAATCAGTCCAAATATCGTTTCATTCGATTTCTGGAATTTTCTAATTCTATATTGGTATGCGTTAGGCAGTATTAAGTAATGTATAATTAATAACATGCAATATTAAATTTTAAATAGGTTTTTTTATATGATAGTATTATATTATGCAACAAGTGCAGAAAGTTGCCTATTTCCCACTAGGTGTGAAAGTTTTGGCACGAGACGAAGTCGAGTGGAGGAATCACACTAGGTGGAAAATATGTGATTCTGCACTAGTGGCATACTATAATTTTTCAACGACTACACTGCTAAACGTTACAGAACAAAAATACATGCACGAAAGCTATTTGACATAAAAAACAATATGGCGCAAGTAACATCACAAAGAGTACCTTCGCGCATGTGCAGTGTTGGCAATTACTGTGCGAAATGATATTTTCCACACTGCACAGCTTTATATAGTGTTAAAAAGTGTTACTTTCCGTAGTGGTCGTAGAAAAAAATCTTTTTCCACACTTTTTTCATAAAGCTGGAAACTTTCTGCACTTGTTGGCACAATATACTATTATCTAACCAGTTTCCTAAAAAAAATTGCATCAAAAACCTTAAAATCTAATTTTCGAATTTTGGAAATTCCGCTAAAATTTGTGATCTTTTTTAACACCTTGAATTTTTAAATATTATTGTAAACACATTAATAAAAATACTTTAAATTTTAATGTAATGGAAAAAGCAGCCGACTTTTATTTTTTATTTATTACAAAATATTTATAAATTTATATATCACTAGTGAAAATATATGACATACACGTGTATATATTAATAAACATCATTCTTTTAATTAGTTTTCTTAAAAATGTCAATTTATAATAAGAATTTTTATTTATTATTCATTAAAATTTATAATTGACTTGTTTGTTATATAGCTTATTATTTTTTTATAAATTTTAACTACTGTATTATTCCGTGTACAAGGTAATTTGTAAATAATAATTAAAGAAGAAATCGGTTCAACTTTTTTTTAAATTCTATGTTTGATAAATTAATTACTATAATTTCTGGTTTTAGAAAAAATCTCGGAAAAAATGCAATTAATTAGTTTTTTTCAGATTTTTTTTTAGTTATTATTTGATTATATTAAAAGTAATAGAGAATAAAATAAAATATAAAAATAAAATAAAGTTTAATGTTTTTATTTAAATAATTACAAAAATGTTAGATAAATATTTATCATTTGTTACTGACATAAGTAAGATATTTTATTCTTGATAAATAAATTAATAATCATAAAATTGTAAATAACATAATTCTGAGAATGTGAGATCAATGTCACAAGGAACTTCGTTGAAAAATGCATTAAAAGTCAAAATTCTGGAAATTCCTTCAGCCTTTGAAATGGGAATTTTGTATGTGTGTTGAGGTCGATGATGTAAAATAAAACGATTGAATATTCCATGGTCGTCTGATACAATTACAGTAATTGTTTTAATTATTGTAGTTTTCTCAGATTATTTGCAAATGTAGAATTAATAAATAATGCATTTCCTTGTTGTTGTTATTATGTATTTACAACACAGGATGTGAAAGTAAAATACTATTATTTTCACTACCGTATACTTTGTGACAGTGGTAACCTAGGTCATAAATAAATTGTTGTTGTCCTAGGTCAATAATGCAAACTGTCATTTTTTAGAGAAACTTAAATGCAAATATTATTCAACTTACTAAACTCAAAAAAAGTGTGACCTATGGATTAACATTTTAAATTTGCTGTTTTATTTAAATAAGTAAATCAAATAACAACAAATTAAGAATCAAAAGTGAGGTTAACAAACTGGAAACATCAGATATAAAAAAAAAAACAAATGCAATCTATTTCATTTGTTAATTTTTGAGAAATAAGTAAATATTCATATCAAAATCTTTGTTATTATTAACATAATTGATATTAAAAATAGTTATTTGTATCACTAGTCCAGAAACTGTACTTTTGTGAAAGCGAGCTTATTTTGCAAATAATTGTGTGATACATAAGATTTTTTGCGCCGATGACACTTTTAATTTATTAAAGAAATATTATTACCACTTACAAATTAATACATTATAGTAACATTTTCGATTCATCTGGATATATAAACAATTCACTTGTTTTATTCAAAAAATTTGGTGACATTTGTTCTAACCCAAAAAATAAAACTAATGTAAATTGATATTATTCAACAATGAACATAATCATAATCATACAAGACGAGTATAATATAAATAATAAATCAAAAATAGTTGTTTTAATTAACGTTTTTCATTTCCAATAAAATAAAATTAAAAACTTTGACAGAATGTAATGCTAAAATATTTAAGTTTGGTGTCCCTACGATTTTGAGGTCTGCAATACTAGTCTCGAACACTCGTCCATAGATTTTAGATGTGATAGATAAAATAAATTGCCATATTTATAGCGTAACTTGACAAAACAGTAATTGCAAATAATAATAATAATAAACTAACGCAGCTAACTTGGCAGATAAAACGTTAAACATTTGTTAATTATTACAGAAAATTAATATTAATATTTATTGCGAATAAATTATAAAATGACATGGAAAAAGTGAATACCAAATATTTTTAAGTTGGCAAGCGCTGAACTCTGAAACAACTTTCAGTTTCTTTGTAAATATTTTAATTTGAAACAGGTTTGGCTGGATTTTTTACTTGCCTGAATTGTGTGAAGTACTTTTCACACAGATGAGTACCTATACATAAACGTCAAGAAGGCCACTGGTAAATAAAAACATACCTTATTGCTCAAGATTATAAACATAAATTAACTTGTTTTTTTACTTAAGATTTCCAATGGTAATATTTCTTGTAAAGCATAAATATGCGCATATATTTCAAGTAAACTAGTTTTGAACAAATTGGGAAGAACCTTTTTATTAATAGATGATGTATTTAGGTGACATGGGGTATTTTTAGCTTATTATTCACTAATATGTTAATTCGGACTAAATCTATTTGCATTTTAATTAATTACAGAATAAGTAATTAATAAACATCATTATATTTTGGTTTCAGTCAAAAATACCAATATTTTTATACTTGTTGCATAAATAGCATGCAAGTTTTTTTCTAGTCAACTGATGGATCAGACAAGAATTATAAATTCTTTATTTTAATCATAATTGAACCTTAAAAATTAGATTTTCGTTTTTAATGTAAAACTGTGTTTACACACTTGAAATATATACATTTTTGGCTTAAAATATTTTGATTTTTTTAACTATTTCGTTCTACAGAAAAAATAGTAACTATATCAAATTTTAGGTTTTTATTCCAATAAATACAGAAGTTATAAAGAAAAATAAAATTGAAAATAAAAAATATCCTAAGTTTTCTTTGATTTCTGGCAATTTTCGTTTTTTTCATTTCTTTAATTAATATTGGTTGGAAGTTGGAATAAAAATCTAAATAATGGGTATATTTATGCACCTACGTAACTTTGTAGAATCAAAAATCATGAATTTTGATTTTTTTAATTTTTAAAGGTATCTGAATATTACTGATCGTTTTAATTGTTTTAAAAAGTAATATAAATATGTTATTTCATAAACGAAACCGAAATCTGTAATAATACCAAAACAATTCATCTGAATAAAACTAGAAAGAGTAATAATTTTTGTTTACTTTTAACATATACTTTAAATAATATTAAACAGAATTAATTTAAAACTTTATTTTACGTTGCTTGATTGAATAATATATAGATAGGCAAGCCTGTATGTTTTTGCGTATCGTTGTTTTGGAATCAGATTCGACAGAGCCATCTCGTTTATGACTCCATGAACTACTTTGCGGAATTAAACAGACAAAAATATCAGATAAATAAAGATGTTTTACATATTTACTGAATTTTTTGGTATATTTTAAAATAGAACTAATTTGTATTAGTTATTTGACGTTTGCTCTTTTTTTTATAATATTTGAGAGAAACGCCTGATATTAATCCAAATGCAACCAGACACACAGTTATGTAGATGAACCGAATTTTCTCATAAGCTTGCCTATCTATATAAATATTTTTCAATCAACGATATAAGTTATTAACTGTTACTAAATAATACATTTATTTTGTAGATTCGGTAAGAAATGCCCGCACTATTTGGACCGCTGTTGCACCTCCCCCCCTGACCAGCCGCCTCCTATATCCACCTCCCCATCTGTGATCACTCCCCCTGTGGTTACTCCCCCTGTCGTCACCCCCCCTGTGGATGTTACCCCCCCTGTCACGCCAACCCCCACGCCTCCCCCCATCTCCATCCCCACGCGCCCCCCCACGGCGCCGCCCACGCTGCCCCCCCACGTGCCGGTGCGCTGCGGTCAGCGGAACCCCCGCGGTGTCGAGTTCTCCATCACCGGGAACAGCGATCGCGAGGCCGAGTACGGCGAGTTCCCCTGGATGGTGGCCATACTCCGCAGGAACTATGTCTCGGGGGGGAAGGATACACTGGCGGTCTGTGGGGGGAGCTTGATTCACCAGAAGGTTGTACTCACCGGGGCGCATTGCTTCGAAAAGTAAGTACATGCTGGTTTTTATTTTATATAAATATCACATATTTAAATCTAGACATAAAATTTTATTAATTGTTAACTTTGGCTTTTCCTTGTACAGGATTTAAATAATAAATAAGTCACATACAATATTTTTGCTAAATACTAAGTTGTAACACCCGAAAACGGCAGTTACAACTCATTGAAACAAACAACTTTTCTTAGTTCAAATTTTATATTCGGAGCCCCTGTTCATAGTTATTAACATTTTTTTTTGTTTTCGAGAAATCGTCATTACTCCCTTACTTTAAGGAATATTTAAAAAATACAAAAACGTTTAGCATTTGCTTTCTTTTCTCTAAAACATTTGTATTTACAAGTATTTTTTATTTTATCAAATAACAAAATAGCGACTGATCAAAAATTTGAAAACAAGTTATTTTGTAAAACACTTTGAAATTGAAATTTTTGATCGGTCGCTATTTTGTTATTTGATAAAATATAAAATAATGGTTAACACATATATTTTAGAAAACCGAAAGCAAATGTTGAAAGTTTTTGTATTTTTTAAATATTTTTTAAAATAAGGGAATAATGACAATTTTTCGAAAAACAAAAAAACATCAATAACTATGAATCGGGCCTCCAAATAAAAAATTTGAACTAAAAAAAGTTGTTTGTTTCAATGAATTCTAACCGCCGTTTTCGGGTCTTACAACTTAATGTTAACACCCTGTAAAATAAAATCTGATGTGGACACCACATGATTTCCTTGTGCACTAAATTATACACTTTTTGCTGCACTTCATAAACTTATTTCACTTGAAAGTGAGATCTTTCTTCAACTTCCATTCGTTTCATATCTTCGAACTTTCCTTCGAAATCACCATTTGGCAATTTTATTAAAATCTGTCTCACTATTCTTTATTGCATTACACAAAATTATGTAAATCACTCAAACACTTGCAAAGATACTATTTTAATTTATTTTGTACATATTCCTCACGAAATATATTCTGACAGTTGTCAATGTCAATTTATTATCAAATGTCTCCTACAAAAATTAAAAGCGAACTAAATTATTGTTTTAATTAAGTTTTTACCAAAAGTAAACTGCCTTTTTGAATAGGCCATTTAGAACCAAAAATGGATGTTATAGCAAAACAAAATTTCAACATTTTACAGCTAATCGTTTTTGAGTTAAACGAAAAATTCAAAGCAAAGTGCCCTTTTGAAACAAAATTTTTGAGTTATGTGAGATGTAACGTACAGACGTCACGCAGAAACTAGTCAAAATGGATATTTCCATTGAAATCTGAAAATCGAATTTTTTCTTCGTACTAGGAAGTAAAAAATATATTTTAATATTAGTATTGGTATACATATTTATTAGGTATAAATAAAAAAATAATATATTATTGAAAAATATGAAAATTTACTTAAATTTTATTTACATTATTTATTAAATTCGATTTAATAATAAACATAAAATAATTACCTTTTGAACAATATATGGCTATTAGGTATTTAAAATTATTAAATAATTCAAAATAAATTTAAATTACGCGGTCAGTAATTTTCCTCTGTATTTAATAACTAAAACAAAATATTGCAAATCCATTTACAATTTATTATTTATTTCCACTCTTATGTTCTTCAATTTAAAAGAATTATACTATATTCTGTTTTAATTATAAAATAAACTTGTCGAACGCAACCGTTTTTCATGTAGTAAACAAGTAATTAAAATTTTGGCGTCATTTCTGGATTCCTCGTAAATTACATAAACAGTATTACGAGTACCTACATTTATTTTATTTATTATACTAGTACAATTCTTTAAATTTAATTTTTTTACCATGTAATTATTAATATAATGTTCAAAAAATAAAAATTAAATTTTAAAACTTTAATTTTAGATTGACCACTCTACATCTGGTATACCAATTAATCCTAAATTTTGTATACTTAATAACCTATTATAAGTGAACTTCAAATTTCTTAATTAAAATTATATATTTGTCGAAATTGTGTTAAAGCAAATTATTAAATTTATGAAAACATTCAAATTCGATTCGTATTTGAACCGAGGAATATACATTTTATCTTCCTCACATGTTATGCTCGACTTTGTATCTTTCAAACATCAATTTTGCACACCTTTTGTCGTACACACTTTTAATCCGCGAAAAAAAATATTTTATCATCCACACATTTTATCTTGCATTCATTTTATATTCCATACATTTTATCTTCGCCAACGTTTCATCTTTAAAACATTGTTATTATACCTTTCATTCATTTTATTGCTCATGCAATTAACATATTTGTAACTAAATAAAATATTCAGTATTAATGTTAAATGTTTCGGAAGTTAATATGTATGGAATATAAAATGTATAGATGATAAAATGAGTGTAAGATAACTTTTTTCGCGAATTAAAAGTGTGGAGGATAAAAGGTGTGCAAGATACAATGTCGAGCAATATAACATGTGTAACGGATAAATAGTTATTTTTTATACAAGACGATAAAATAATATTTTATCGACAAGCGGAAAGTGTTAATTCACGAGCGATATAATAGCGAGTGAATTAATTTTCGCGAGTCGATAATTTAATTTTATCGTCGTGTATAAAATTCTATTTTTTTCTATAGCAGGTTTTGAAGAGAAAAGAATTAGAAAAATGAAATTAATATTTAAGAACAATTTTAAAATGTCAGTAGTGTGCGTTGTTATGGAAATGTACTTCTAATAAACAAAAGTTAAAGTACTTTATCTACCCTTGCTGTTAAAGTGTTACTTTATCTACCCTTGCGGTTAAAGTGCTACTTTATCCACTATTTTGAGTTGATAAAATTGCACTTTAACATCTGCTATAGAAAAAATGTATAAGTCTCATTGAACCAAACAGAAAGTTACAATGGAAGATATAATTCACCCAATTCATTATAGTTAACACATATACACTATAATACTTTTCATAATCATACAGCCAAATTCACAGGCCAGGAAAAGCTCTTAAATTGGTGTAATGTGAAATTTAAACTAAATATATTTAAACCTATGTAAGATCTAATCCTGTTTTGTGAATTTGGCTATTTATTCCTTTAGAATTATCCTATTTAAATTAAAAATTTCACAATTTCTAATTCCAGTCCGCAAGGAACAATTAAACTCCACGCAACCGACATCAAGGTCCGAGCTGGCGAATGGGACACCCAGACGGAGAAAGAACGCTATCCGTACCAGGAGCGCAACGTGGCGCAGATAATCACACACAAGGACTTCGACCGCAGGATCCTCCTCAACGACTTCGCCCTCCTGGTGCTCGAGTCTCCCGTCACCTGGGCCGCCAACGTCAAGCCGGTGTGTCTGCCTCGCCCGGGACAAGTCTACGACCAGAATGAGTGTTATGCTAGCGGATGGGGAAAGACGCAGTTCGGTAAGCGACTTACAATAATGTATTCTTCAAAATATTCACACTTGCAATTGTATTTGAATCATTAATAACCATAATCGAAAACTAAACAGTTCGGTAAGCGAATCATAATAATATTTCATAATCTTCAAAATATTCACACTTGCAATCTTATTTGAATCATTAACAATGAATCAAAAACTAAACATTACTTTTTAGTAATATAGTTATTAGCAATTTAATGTTTCGGAGAAGGGTGACGTTAAAATTTATGTAATTCACATGATTTCCTTGTAGGCTAAATTATTTTTGCTGCACTTCATTTAAACTTATTTTACTTGAAAGTGAGATCATTCTTCAACTTCCAATCGTTTCTTATCTTCGAACTTGTCTTCGAAATGGATCATTTTTTTTAAATTTACAATGTTTATTAATAACTTGTAACTCGTACATATTTCTCACGAAATATATTCTTACAGTAGTCAATGTCAATTTATTAGTGACGTTTCTGTAATTAATAAATTAACTGTTTCCTTCAAGAATTAAAATAACTAGATGTTATATCAAATTTCGTTTTTCAGTTATGCGAAAAATTCCAAAAAACACTATGAGCAAGCTGTCCTTTTAGCACTGCTGCTTGTAATAAAATAGGGAAGTGTACAACTAGTTGTTATAGCAATACTATATAAAAATTTTAAAAATTTTGAGGCTAATTATTTTTGAGTTATGCGAAAAACTACGTACGTATACACAGACGTCACGCCGAAACTAATCAAAATAGATTCAGGGATAGTCAAAATGGATATTTCCGTTGAAATCGAACAGAATTTTTCGCGATTACAATACTTCCTTTACTTCGTACAAGAAAGTAAAAAATAATGAATTTTACAAGATAATACGACAAATTCGAATAATAACACAATATGAAGTCGAAAGATAAAATGACCAAAGATTTACAATAAATAGCACAAATTTTATTCTTCGTAATTAGTATATTAAGATTTTTTTATTACTTTTAAATTTGAATTTCATTACATTATTTTATTTCATTCATACTAGTTAGTAATTTATTTATATTACAAAGAAACAATAATTGATTCACAAACATTTAATAGGAAATTATATTTTTAAATTTTTTTATCTAGAGGGCTACGGCCAACAATAACCAATACAGTTTTATATTTGTGTCGACGTATTTACCCTATACAAAGTGTAGTAAATATTGAAACAATTGTATAAATACTAGTGAAAAATAGTATTTTTTACGTTAAAAACATGTTTTACTTAACTGCACATCAGGCATTGCAATAAATGAGAATTTAATTATTTATTTAGAATAATTTATAATTAATAAAAGTGTATAAGTTTCCATTTTATTTTAAGTAAAATTGTTTGAAATATATTAATTAGTTGTTTAAAACAATAAATTTATAGTTTGAACTACATATTTCATACAAACAAAATTGGTATTATTTATTTGCCGAATTTTTTTTAATAAAATTTGGTACATTATTATTAAGATTTTGCAGTTAAAAGTAAGAATGTAGTTAAAGATAAATTAAAACAGTAATATTTAAACTTGAATTAAAACTATTGATGTTATGAACGACGACACGACGAGATATTTGAAAAATTCTGTGGATAGTGCAGTTGGTAATGGATTTTTAATAAGTGTTTTTGCGGTTTAAATGTGAAAATAAAAAACAATTTGTTAAAAAAATTAAATCATGTAATATTAGCACAAATTGTGCAGTAGTAATTATTACATGAATTTTATGAAATATATATTTTATTACAATGTTTGGTTATAAATGTACTTTAAAGATTAAAAACAATAGAACCTTTTTAGTATAATTATTAAGTAAATATTAATTCCATTTTATTGTACAAAAAACAAAACAAATGACATGTTCGGTAAAAGTTTTTTATTAATTTATTCAATTAATATACCAGCTCTAAAGCCAACCATAAAATTGCGTTTATGGTCAATAAATTAAGCTATAAATTTAATAATAGATGGTAAATAAATTTTATAGGGTATAAATCTAATGCTTTTAAATTAAAAAACAAAATTAGCAAACCTTAAATTACCAGAAATATAAACACAACATGAAATATTTAAGATTTTAGTGCATTTTCAATACTCACTTCATCTTGCTTCCAACCTTCTTCTTATAAATTGTTTGTTAGCAGGCAAGGAAGGCTCAGCGTCAGTCATTCTCAAGAAAATCGATCTTCCCATCGTCCCGAGCCCCGTTTGTCAAAACCTGCTCCGCAAGACGCGTCTGGGGCCCTTGTACGAGCTTCATCAGAGCTTTATCTGCGCGGGCGGAATCGCTGGAAAAGATACCTGCACCGTAAGTTGAACTTAACCTCAAAATCAAGGACAACAAACAACTAAACTCACTTGTTTCAGGGTGATGGCGGTGGTCCGTTGGTCTGTCCAGAGAAACACAACCCGGAGATTTATACCCAGGCGGGAATAGTCGCCTGGGGTATCGGATGTAACGATGCGATGGTTCCCGGGGTTTATGGAAATGTTGCGTTGTTTAGAAATTGGATTGATACACAAATGAACGCTCTGGGATTGGATTCCAGTTCATATACTGTATAAGATTAAAACAATACATTTTTATAGTATTTTTTACATAATTAGTGATTAAATGTAAGATAATAAAGAAATAATTAATTGAATATAACCTTAATTCTTATCCTACTACAAAAACGTTGTTTTTTAATTTAAAAACATATCAATCAAGCATGCCTTGAAAAAACAAAACACATAAATATCTTAAAAAGTTGAAAGTGCAAAAACAAAACACAATCTTGACAGCTATAAAATGAAAGAAAGTCTCACTGTTATTCACAAACAAATAAATTTCGGAATAAATATTTGTTCATTTTTAAATTTTATTGTATAAATTAAGTATACGTAGCAAAAACAAATGAAAAGCAATAAAATTTGACAGTTTGTTAAACGCTTAAACAAACAATAAAACAAATGAAATGTCAATAAAAGTTGTTGGAGCAGCAAATAACCTCAAACTTTTATTTTTTAAATTTAAACTGCTTTGTAAAAACAAAACACTAAATTTTGTTCAGAAATAACACTTGAAGTGCAAAATAACCTCAAATCACTTATTACTATTACAAATCAAACATGCTTTGAAAAACAATGTTAGAACAATATTATTGACTAAACTTCGGCAGATAATGTGGTGGAGTGTACGTCGCCATTATTGTTTTTTCAATTGTTTTAGAAATCAAGCATGTTTTGTACGGGTAAACAAGTGAAAACAAAATACAAATTTGACAGTTGTTAAACGAATAATTAACAAAATGAATAGTGACAGTAGTGAAACAGTGAGAAAACAAATGAAACAAGTACAGTTGAGTGAGAGTAAAGAACAAAATGCTTGTGACTTACCAGAATGGAGAGCTTGTGTAAAATGTGGCCAGTGGGCTGGCGACTGCCGGCGCCATGATTGTTCTTTCATTTCATTTTCATGTCATTTGGCCCCCCACCACCGGCTTTGCTAGTGTATCCGAGAATAGCCGAACACATCCGGCATTATACGATTGTTGAGTTCTGTATCGTGACGTCACATAATTAGAGTAAATACAAAGTAGACGATGTATCAGCGGCGTGCTGTTCAGTGTTGTGAGCTCAGTGATTTTTATCAATTTTAATATGGATAACAGTGAGATAGAGGTATGAATTTTTTTTCTAATTAATTGTAAATGTGTTGTTATGGATTGGTAGAGGTTTTGTGAATTTTGGTGGGGTATATAATTAATTATTCATTAAATTATATTGTGCATTTGGCTGTTATGATGTTATTACTTTCTTGGAAAGTCAATATGTAATTAATTTAACAATATATAATAATTTTTAATAAAAAAATGTTTTGATTGTTATTTTGGAAAGTAGTTGAATAGAGAGTTTTCTCATTTTAATAATGGAGTTAACTGATATTGTTATTGATTTAATTATGAAGCATATTACTCTTAAAGCGTGTCTATCCTTGTCTAGCAATGTTCTCTATTTTTACACGCTGTATGGAATAAATAATCCAGAGCTGTTGAATCTGGATTAATTCCGATTGTTTTTTGTTTTGCAGCTGGTGGGGGGTCCCTGTGGACACCACGGGCCCTACACCTTCTACAAGGCGTTCAAATATTCCAAAAACGGGACACAACGAATCATCTCATTATGTGAATTCTTTTTTGTGAAATTGTGGAGTGATTCTGATTTAGTGTGTATTGGGGAGTTACAATTGTTGTGGGTGGATAAAAATAGTGAACAAATGCTCGCCAGTTTGCGGTTGTATTTCTTGCCCGAGAATACCCCTGAGGGCCGGATGGACCACGGAGAGGTAGGAATTTACAATTATTCTCTTCTCCACTCATTATCAACCCTTATTGCCCCGTAAATGCCTTCATTATAAATACAATAGTGTCACATGAAACAATTAAACGTTATTATATTAAAAAATAATCAAATCGAGTGCCTTGAAACAAATGATTTATTATTCATTATACGCAAAACAATAATTTGTTCAAAATAGTTTATTTTTTGTTTGTTTTTATTATAAAACAAATACTATTTTGAATAGTGTGCCTTGAAACAATTGAACATTATTTATTAATATACGCAGATGTTTACACAAATATAAATTTTTAATATTAAAAATAGTAAAATTAAATGTGCCGTGAAACAAATAAAACATACAAAACAATATTTTGTCAAAAATAAAATTATTTATAAAAATAGTTTTATTACAAGAAAATACTATTTTGAATTCCTTTATGATTTTTTTTACAAAAAATATTGCGAAATAATAAAATCAAGTCGTGAAACAAATTTTATTTATTATTTAATATACGTAAAACAATCAAAAATATTATTGCCCAATATTAAATCAAGTATGCGGAGAAACAATTGAAAGTTATTTATTTATAAATTTACTGCTTTGGCAGGCAAATGTTTGCACAATTAAAAAAAATAAAACATCCATTATGTGTTACGATTTTGTAAAAATGTTATGAATTATAATTATTCTCATATTTCTTTCTATTCTTAAATGTAATGACATTGCATGCCATTTATACCAAGCGGCACACTGATAACTACAATACTTAACGCTTTGTACAAATAGTGGAATAAAAACGTTAAAACACTTGAATGTTTTTTCTTTTAATACGCGTAGATGTTTATTATTATTAAAAATGTTTCTACCGTGATAAAATATGCGTAGAAACAATTGATGTTTACAATGTTTCCTCAGATCGTCATTTGTTAATATTAATCTATGTTAAAATGTGTGCGTTGAATTGACTGTTATTTGTTTTATTGTTTAATATGCGCAGATGTTTACCAAAACAAAAATAAAATTAATGCTATCGATTTCAAAATATTCTTAACCATAATAGCAATGTATACAAGCAATAGACTTAGCAGTGGTCCAAACGTATTTTGTTCGTAGTGCATTCGTGTCTACTCGGCAGTATTCGGCTGGTCTGTTATGGTTTACATTTTGACTACTCAAACCTTGAGTAAAAGTTATCAAAACCACTTTCTGTTATGTCTTTAGGTGAATTTTTTATCGTAAACCTTCAATTCTGAACATTTAATAATGTATTTAAATTTCGCAATGCCCGTAATGTTCAGGTGTATGAAATTGTGACATCTTGATGTTATTTGAATGGTTAATATCAAAACAAATAGAGGAAATAAAACTATTTATACACGCTTTTGTTTTATATTAAACATTTGTGTGCAACAAATACTAGTTATAATGTCACAGATACTTTATAGTGTTTATGTAATATTACATACAGCTTTACAGTTTATTTTAATAGTATGAATAGTAAATTAGAGCCACACCTAAATTTAAATTGTTTCCATGCATTATACATTTATATTTTTATCTCTTCACGCATACAATACATTCAATTCATTTTAGAATCCAACAAAATTAATTAAAATTTTATTTGGAATTACATAAAAATATTATTACATCTTTTGTCTATTATTAGCTTCAATTTATATTCAAAAATAAATATTTATTTTAATTAAATCAAATGGAAAATATAATAAAAACATTTTTGCCTATTATTTGTACTTTACAAATATTCTAATTTTAATTAAATTAATTAAAAAATATATTACATTATTGTTTATACTATATATATAACCTATATTTATGTTGTATTAAATGAAATATTAATTTACTTATATAATTAATAATTTTATATTATTTTATTCATATTAATTTAAATAATATTTAATTTATATTTTCTAATTTTAATTATTATTTTAATTTCAATAAATTTACAAAATATTATTTGTTTTATTCAAATCATAATTTATTTTTAAAAAATCAGAAAACATTGTTTTTTAAATCAAATAAATAATGATTTCTTTGATTTTTTTAAAGATATTTAATTGTTACTGCACCTTTTAATAGTTTTAAAAGCAATATTAATATTTTATTTCATAAACAAAAATGAAATTTGTATAAAACTAAAACGAATCATCTGAATAAAACTAAAGAACAGTAACAAAGAATTTTTAATTTTGTTACACATTTAAATACTTATTATTCTTCTGTTATATAACAATTATAGTGATAAAATATTATTTTATTTTAAGATATTATTATATACAAAAAATTATTATTAGTATTTTGTAGCAAATAATTTAATTTTTGTTATAATTAATTTTTTTACTTTGATAAAAATCAATGATATTTAAATTTAATGAAAAAATATATAATCTAGCCAGAAACAATAATTAAATAATTAATTCTTAAAAAGTTTTTTTTAATTAAAAAAAAATATATTTTACTCGTATTTTTTCAATAAATTAATATTTAATCCATATAAAAATAATTATTGACTTAATTTAATAATTACTTAAATTTATATAATTTGTAATGTTTTATTATAATTTATCTTAAATAAATATTTAATTAATTAATTCTTGAATGGTTTTTAAAAATACTATTTATCTATTTAATTAATTAATTTTTCAAATATAGTAAAAAACATATATTAGAACAATATATTATATTTAATTCATATTAAAAAATAAATATTTATTTATTTAATTACCAAATTAGTTTTTTACTATTATTAAATTTATTTACAGTACAAAATAATTATTTATTAAATATTAATAAGTTTATATTATATTTAAAATTTATTAAAATCATGTGATTACTAGAATATTTTTTTATAGACAAGCAGTTTCGCTTGTCATCTGTTTTGGCAGCAGCACCATCTATCCCGCAGCAGTGATTTGTTCACGGCATATAGTTCGGCTTTTGTTTGGCGTTGTGTGGTGACCTAATATTTTTCTCGTTGCTGGTTTATTTAAGTGTACGTTTTCACTATTTCTGTACAGATTCCGGCGGTATTAACAGTTAACGAAACTTTCGCTTCGTTGAGAAGTGTGCGCATGTGTGTGTGTTGTGAATGTAGTAGTAAACATTACGTTTATTATAGACATAACGTAGCGTGCTGTGATAAACGTGATATAATTATGTTTTGTTGGACGGACAATTCAAATGAATTTCATTTAAACGCATCTTACTTTTTTACAATTTAAATTATATTTCAAATATGTTATCAATTCATTTAGATATAATTTATCAGTTTGATAATAAATTATTTGTATTAAATTTTTAAATAAATATGTTATCCCTCTTCATTTTCATCTTAAAATCGCTGTTTATTTGTTTTTAACCTAACCTAAACCAACTTAGCCTAACCTAACGTAATCTAATTAGGATAAGTTAAGTTGGTTTAGGTTAGGTTGCTAGGTTACATTTGGTTGATCTAACCCAATCAAACCTAAACCAACTTAATCTACTCTAACTCAACCTAACATAATCTGATTAGGTTAGGTTGGCTTAAGTCAGATTATGTTAGGTTAGGTTGGGTTAGGTTCGATTAATTTAAGTTAGATTAGGTTAGGTTAGGTTAAGTTAAATTAGATTGGGTTGGGTTACATTAGGTTACCTTTTGTATTAAATAACTTTAAAAATAGATCAACCTAATTTAACCTAACCCAATCTAATCTAACCTAAACCAACCTAACCTAACCTAAAAAGATTAAGTTAGATTGGGTTAGGTCAGATTATGTTAAGTTAGGTTAGATTCCATTGTTAGGTTAGATTAGGTTACATTATGTACCTATTAATTAACTTTAAACGTCAGCATGATAGAACCATGGAAGAAGATAGGTAGACTATCTCTTTCAATTTGTACAACGTGACATTACAATATCCTTTCCATAAATTTTTATTTTCTTGTAAACTACGAATAATGAATCAATTAAAAAAATACTGGTATATTATTTTTCTATCTCGTATCATATACATAAAAATCAAAATTTGATTATTATAGGCATACATTTATAATGACGACAAAAACGATTAAATTCACGACAAATATGAACGTTATTTTGTCGTGCGATAAATATTTGCAAGACATTATTAATATGTTTTTAATAATGCACTATCATTGTTAAATACGTTTTAAATAACTAATAAATATATACACATATACCTTTTTTGTTATTATATTTAAAATATAGATAACATATCAGTTGGACATAAAATATATATTAGGAAATAATTTTATTTTTTGTAATTTAAATAACAATGATAATTGATTGTCATATGTTTTGTTATGAAAAAAATGAAATCTGTTCATTGTCTCTTCGCTCACCGTGTTATCAGTTGTATCTAAATATTTAATAAAAAAAGTGATAAAACATACTTCATATCTGTAACACTTGAACAAACACATTTGTATATTTAATTTGTAAAATATGTTGTCCAAAATATATTTTAATTAATTTAACTAAAAATTATACTCAAAATTTATTTAATGCATAATTTTATTACTTTTATTATTTCTTATCATAAAATTTATGTGTGATAAGAAAATATATAGCAAATAAATAATACTAAAATTTTATTTTATCATAATTTATTAATAAATTTTTATGCAATTATATAAAATATAATTTTTTATATAAAAACATAATTATGGTATCATTAATTTTGAAATTATTATTTCACGTAATATTGTTTTGAATTCACTGGAATTTTAAAAATATAACAACGTGAAAGAATTTGAAATTTTCTTGTAAAAACAAGTTAAATATAACAGACTATAAAAGCAGCTATTGTTTCACTACTACTGGACTGGTGTAAATACAGGAAAACATTTATTTTCTGCGTTATTAACTTCGGTTTATGTTATCGTTAATATGGTTATGTTCAATTGTTAATTTTAATTTATTTTTAATACTTAAAAATAATACAACTTGAATAATTTTATTTACAAAGCAATCGTATATAAATAAAAAAATGTATTACAGATATATTTAAATTTATATTTCAAAATTTTATTTGAAGTTTCAATGTTAATTTGACAGATTTAAATAACTAATTTAATTTTAATATTTAATATTTATTTTAATTGAAGACATAATATAATTAAAATAAAAAATGTAATTAGGTTTTAATTTAATTAATTAATATATTAATAAAATTTTAACAGGAATATAATAATATTTCCTATTATTTAATAAATTACACAATTTTATAAAAATATGCTGCACATTTTTAATTAAATCAATTAATTTATATGAATACAGTTTGTTAACAAAGAGGTCACAAATTATGAGAGTAATATTTTGATGTTTTCAATTTACTGTTGAAGAGATCAATGTTATATAAATTAATTTTTAATTTAAAAAATAACAATAAAATAAAATTGCTATATTTTTCGCGTATCTGGACAAAACCGTAATTACAAATAATAATAAAATAACTTAACACAACTAACTTTACATAAACCGTTAAACATATATATATATATATATATATATATATATATATATATATATATATATATATATATATATACTTACCGCTAGTTTTGGAGTGATTTACGTCATTTTCATACTTAATTTCTGAGCTTACAAGGCACGTAGAATATATTGATTCGGATGCAGAATTTTATGCTCTTCAACTTTTATTTAAAGATTTTTTACTTAAAATAATTAGGGAAGCAGGAAATTTGGAAAGTACGATACATGTAAATAATATTTGGTATTTAACTGTTATTCAAATAGGATGACCTCATTACATTTTTACTACAATTGGTTAACCAGAAGTATTTTACATGAACCGTTTTTCCTAAAAAGACTCCTCTAAATTCCTTTCTTTCGCAAATTACTTTATTATTAAACATATAGATTATTTAATTTTCTACCGATGTACATAATTACATAGTTTATATATATCTTCTGGCTAAACAGAAAAAAATATTAATTATATTAACTTTACACATCAAGCTAAGGAATTTTTATAAAACAGATGATTTATACATATGTTTACAAAACTTGACATATGTTTTTGTCAAATTTGACGAAAATAATTATCAAAGATAAAATTGGAAAATATGAAGTTTTTTATCGTAAAATACACAAGGAATAGATTTTAGTTACGCCAAAAATAACAATTTTCGTCGGTTTCCAATACAGTATTAAAAATTTGATGCAGGGAAATTTCAGGTATGAATTGAATTAAAAATATTCTAAACAAACTAAATATTTAATGTACTAAAATTTTTTTTTAGCATATATTACTACAGTGGCGGGAGGTAGTGTTGTTATATGTTAAATTCTGAATATAATAATGTGTCTTAGTCAAATTTTGCAATAAAAACGCATTACAAAAAGCAAAAATAAAGAAATTAAATTGTAAAAAAATAATGAAAAAATCTGATTTTTTTTTTTTTATAAATTATCTTCAATATTAATGATAAAATAACGATATATTAAATTAAAAACTAAACCATCTAAAACCTCACAACAATCACAATAAGTGATGTAGGTGATGAGATATGATGTTTTGTGTAAAACGAATGTGGTGGTGTTTGGTGGAGATTTTGAGGACCGCTGGGCACATGCAGGAGGTAACATGTGCATAGGGAGAAGATTGGGTCATTGCTTCTTGGGCTTCGGCGGGTACAGTCCCTGGCACAACGCAACCTGTGCGCTCTGCTCTCAAATGTGATTGTATCTTCTCTAGCTCCAGGTCTCTACCAGTGCCGTACTGGCTTCGTAACTACTATAAGACTAATTCAAATCAAACAGGATATAATATTATGTAATGCAATCATTACTATATATGCATCTGATGTGCATATTTAATTGTAGAAATCTGACATACATATAAAAATATAAAAAATTATACTATATGTTTTAACTTTTAATCTGTGCTATTTTATAGGCACTCAAAACTAGTATGAGGAAAGCATCATAAATAATACTTTTATATTAAATTAAATAAATATATCTCCCACGTCTTATAATACCCATTGTTATCTGGCCTAAGTGTTTTAAATATATTTAAAAATGTTAAAATATATACTATAAAATGTTTTTATTAGGTGTGGTATTTTACAGGAACTCAAATATAATACAGAATGTGCACCATAATTAGGCTGCATGACAAAAGCGCACCGTTCAGATTTTTAAACATTTCATAAGCGTACCACAAAAAACGTAGAAAAACACGCCAGTAAAATTTAGGAATTTAGTGTGTGCGTATGTGTGCATCTGATTAGATCAAAATACGAGTGAATTTGTTCTGCTCGCGGATATTACCTACTTTTTAAATAGTTACTCGCAGAGGTATGCCTTCAAGTCTTCTTCTTTCGTCCCGAATCTAACCTAACCTAACCTAATTTAATTTAATCTAACATAACCTAACTTAACATAACCTCACTTAACCTAACCTAACCTAATTTAATCAAGCCTAACCTAACCTAACCTCACCAAACTTCAACTAATCTAAACTAACCTAACTTAACGTAACCTAAAGTAACCTCACCAAACCTAAAGTTATGTAAACTAACCTAATCTGACCTAACATAACTTTATTTTATTTTTATTTTACACATCAAATTTATTAATATATGAACATTTTAATTATACAGACACTGGGGCGCTTAAGTAACATATTTTGGTGCGCTTTTATCATACGCTGCCATAAGTTGATATTTTTATATTATATTAAATAAATATGTAATTACTGATTAAAATGTAAAATTTTATATTATTTTTTATTTTATGTCTCGTTTTATGCTATTTTATATTCACTCAAAACTAGTATAAAGAGTGCACCATAGTTGATATTCATCTTTTCATAAATTTAATTTACTTAAATTAAATAACAATTAAATAATTATTATGTAAACAGCAGATATTTTAAAAGACAGGCACTTATATCTAATATGGGAAATGTAAAACAAATATTGTGGCTTATTATATGTACCTATATTTTATTAATTTACAGACACTTATAGCTAAAGAAAAGAATGTACCAGAACAAAATTATTATTGTATTTGAATTCAGATTAAAATTAAATTTTTAATGTACTTTGCTTCATATTAATTACGTCAAAATTAATAAATATGCATTAGTAAAAAAAGAAAACACGTAATAAAAGAAAAAAATATGATGATAGTGTAAACATAATATTTAATAACTTAAAAAAATTAGTCATTGTATGGTTACGTCATATTGTGTAAAATATTGCTACAAATTCAATGGAAATGCATAAATAACAAAGTATAATGAGATATAATTAATGATTATATATATTTACATTGAGATAAAATAAACGGGCAACGGTGGCTCACTTAGATATCTCGCTAGAATTTAAGCTTGCACCACTAAAATTCAAGTGTAAATAGAAATAAAACAAGTATCTTACTATACTTGAAATCACGGTTCCTTTTTGGAATTTTGTACCGCAGAAATGATGTAATATGTATTTAATTTTATTAGAGAAGTTAAATTTAAAATTTGTATTAATTAATTTACATAATGGATTTAAAATAGGTAATACAAAAAATAAAACGATAATGAACAAAATAGTAAAAACAAATTTTGTTTGAAAACAACTTTATTTTGAAATACAAAAACGTTATTTTTGTTTCTAATGACATCACCATAATTTTTAAATATTGCTTAGGTATATTTAAATTTATATTTATATTTTTTACAATATCAAAAATTCACAATAATTAATTACGTAATTTATTATTTATCAATTTTTTATTTAAATAATATAACTGGAATTAATATGATTTATTGAAAACTATAACAATGGGTTTTTTTGTGTACGCCACTGGTTTCCCCAACTACTCTCCCCTCATATCTCCCCCGTAGGGGGCAGCACCCTTTGTTAGTGGCTCACCCCTTCCAAAGTTCAGATTTACGGCCTTTTGGAAACCCACGTTACTGTTATTTTCATTGGGACATTTGTCATTAAATATTTAGTTATCACTAGTTATACAGACAGATTAGATAACGATTTTTTAATTTTACAGGAAATAGAAATTTATTATTAAATACTCAAATATGTACGTATTTTAATTTAATTATTATAAGTATTTATATTTAATATTTATTTCCAAATAAAAACGACCTCTGTGGTACACAATAATTTGTTTTTTCCATGTCATTCTTTGTGTAAACAAATTTGAATATTTATGTATTATATATAATATACAATAACAATAAAAGAAATACAAATAATAGTAATTTATTTATTTGCTATAATACTATTAATAATAATCAAAATATTTTCTGTATATCATAATATCTTAAAATAAAATGATGTTTTATTATTTTATATGACATATAACAGAAGAAAAATATAATTAATTAAATGTGTAACTAAAAGTAAAAATAGTTACTTTTAGTTTTATTGAGATGAATCGCTGTTAAAACAATTAAAATAGTGCAGTAACACTTAAATTTCTTTAAAAATTAAAATAAATATAAAAAATTCATGATATATTTGATTTTATTAAATAAATCATTATTTTTGCTAACCCTGTGTACTACCATTGAGTAAGTAACATATAATTAAATACTCACTGGTACAACTTAAAATAAACATCCTGTATACATTTTTTCGTGCAAAATAATGTAATTCATAAATATTTTTAATTTACCTATGAGCCCACATTAATAATAATGTTTAACATTTATGAATTATATCACTTTTAACCATTATTCAGACTATGTAATTTTAGTAAAACAAATGAATTGTTCATATGTTTACAAAATTTAACGAACGCAAATTTGACTAATTTTAAAAGTTAAAATATAGAAATATTAAATGTCATTACTGTAAATACACCAGTTTTTAAAAATGCAGTTCATACATTAAAGTATTTATAACCGATTGTTTATTTTCTAAAAAATCTCGAACTATTTTCTGTTTCCAAAATGAATGAACTGGCAAACTATTCTTGCTAAAGTATTTGGCACTATTCCACTAGCATTAAAACATGAATTTGTGACAATTTTGTCAGATATTAAAATTGAATTCAGATGAATTATTACGTAAATATGAAATGCCATATTATTTTATGAAGTATGATTGTTCTATTAAAATAATAGGTGATGTAATAATGGTTTCACTGCATTTGATTAGTCATTACTATTAAAAATAAACGGGAAATTTGTTTTTAAATAAAGGAAATAAACTTACGTAAAGACAGAAAAAATTTGCAATGTTTATTAGTGTTTTAAATTATTTATTTTAATTTTTATATGTTTAAATAATTATATTGAATTCTTTCACAAAGCAAAATTTCAAGATATTATTTTTCATTTTTTTAATTTAATATTTAAAATTGTTATTCGAGCAACGGTGACTCACCTGGTTAGCACGGTCCGACTCGAATTGAGTGTTTCCTTTAAGTAAATTTTCATAATTTTAAATATTAAATAATATTCTTGATACATAGGTACTTTGAATTTAAAATATACTGCGTAAAGAAATTTAATTGAAATTTATGTATATGTAGTACATAATTTTAATTAGGTTATTGTTTTCTTACGTTATGTATTGTACAAATGTTAAAAATATTGTTTTTTTTTATTTTTTTTTTACGATTTAATTATTTTAATGTTTTAAATAAAACAACAAACTTTTGTTTTTTGTAATGTGTTTTTTTTTTTGCAAAATTTGACTTGAGCACATTATTATATTCAGAATTTAACATGTAATAATATATTCTATAAAAAAATCTGTAGTTCATTAAATATTTAGTTTCAAAATTAATTTGTTCAAAATATTTTTAATTCAATTCACAACTGACATTTCCTTTCATCAAATATCTAATACTGTATCGGAAACCGCAGAATTTTTTTTTGGCATAACTAATATCTATTCCTTGAATATTTCTTCTATCTTTTTGTATTTTATAATAAAGAACTTATTTTATCTTTGAAAATTTTTTATAGTATATGTCAAATTTTGTAAACATATGAATAACTCATTGGTTTTATAGAAATTCCTCAGTTTGAACGATGTGTAAAGTTAATATAATTAATATTTTTTTCTGTTTAACCACAAGTTATATATAAACTGTAATTATGCACGTCGGTAGAAAATTAAATAATCTTTATTTTTAATAATAAAGTAATTTGCGAAAAAAAGGAATTTAAAGGCATCTTTTTTTAAAAAAACGGTATAATGCTTCATGTAAAGTACAACTTCCGGTTAACCAATTGTTCTAATCTAATCAGTGCATCATATGTGAATATAAGTCTTAAATACCAAATATATTTTTTTACATGTATCATATTATCGTAGACGAAAAATCATAAGACACATATTGTATCTAGGGGCCCTAATTCGTGCTTATATGTTGAAAACTCCCCTTCGACAAATTTAACCAAAAAAATTACCTCCCTTATCTATATATTGATAGACGGGAGGTAAAAATGAAAAAAATATACAGGGTGTTACATTTAAAACATGAAAGTTTATGTTACATCCGGTTAAACCGGAAGTGGTATGTTTATCTGTACATAAAAATTATGTTACATGAGTTAAGTTTACTCGTATAAATTTTAAATTATAGATATCTTTATAAATAATAACGTTATTAAAAAATTTTGCTTTTTGTGGATACCTTGTGTAATCTCAAAAAAATTGTGAAATTTGTTACTTTTTGACTATTTTATATTACTGATAAGATATCAGTAGGCATAAATAATATTAAATGCAAAATATTTAATAATAAAATATATGTATTCTGATAACATTTCTTTGATAAGAATATATCATATCAGTTTTTATTACAAATTTTATTTTACCCGAGAATTTAAATATCTAGAATATTCTCAGAATATTTTTTATTAATTTCAAAAATAAATACGTCAATATTATGACTACAAGAACTTAATTTGTAATATTTGAAAAATTTCTCTTATTACGCAAGCTTACATTTTCTTAATTTCTTATTTCATTTTCATATTTTATCAACGTGTGCTGTGCTTTCACTTTGTGATGTTCTATTTTTTTTTCTTACTAATGTACAGGTGTACTCTGTTGGCAAACTATCAATTGTTATTTTAAGTTTAAAGTCTAAATTCAGATCAAGACGTTATGTATTATTATATATAATATAAATATAAATTTAATATTTTAAAAATAATTAATATCTATTTCTTTCCTTGCACAATCAATTGTAATTAATTAATTATTGTGTAACTCGTTTTTAATAAGTTTATAATTTCCTTTTAATTATTTCATCACTTATGGAACTCATGAAGTATAAAGTAATCAATTAAACTGATTAGTTAAAAATAAACAAATTTCGTTATCTCTAACTCCATGTCGTTGAGTTTTGACAACAAAAAGTCTTGAAATCGTTTTCATAGACAATGAAATGTACTACGAAACCAGTTTTTAGACAACAAAATAAAACAAAAAAGGTAACAAAAAACGGTCACAACAATGGCCAGATTCTAAATGGGAAAAAGTTTTTATTTCGAAATCATTAGATAAATATTTTTACAAAAGTAATTTCTTTCGATATGTGATGGCTTAATTACAAAAATAAAAGTATAATATTATAATATATGTATATAGTACACAATATTGGGTATTCCAATATTATTTATAAAATTTATTACATTTATATTTATGTAACTTCATGTAAATATATTGTAAAAAATTTATAATTATTTTTTATATTTGTATAAAAAAAATTATTTATAATTTTTGAAACAGTTATTTTCAAGAATACATTTTTTAAATGAAATTTTATTGCAAATAGTTTAGGGATACATAGAGAATGTAATATATATAAAAAAAAATATATAATGTTTCATATTTATAAATAAAAATTTAAAATTAAGAAAGTGATGTCACATCCCTTTTTGTTCGCTGAATGACAACCTTACTTCCGTTTTTTTTTACCTAAAATTTTAATTATTTATTAGACATTTATTAATAGGAATTTATAAAATAAAATATGACATATTAATGTGCATTATTTTTATTTGAAAATCAATAAACCTATGTATAAAAATAAAATTGGAAAATCCATTGTTATCATATAAATAGATAATTAATATTTATTATTAGTAAAAATTTATTATTAGTAGAAATGAAATAAAAGCAACAAAATATAGTTGTCACTATGTCAGTGTACTTACAAACAATGTTACTTAGTCCAAATAATTAATCTTCATTCTAAAATTACATAGAACCCAAGGTCGACTTTCACGGCCATTCGCAAATCGCTGATAAATAATTTGTTGTTTTATCATTTCATTTGTTTCTCATTAAATAAACACTCCGACCAATCACGCCACCCTAAATATTTCTTTATATTTTAAGTAATTTATTTTAATGAAGATTTTGTTGGAATTGTTTGGATATTAAAATAAATATTTGTTATTTAAACCTTGGAAACTGTCCAGAATTATATTGAATTTATCTGAGGAAATTAGTTTTGGATACAAATTATATAAATAAATATTGTGCCATGTCATTTCGAATAAAATTAAATAAATACATATTCTGCTTACAAAGTTTTAATTATTATCATAAATAATGGTTATTACTTTTTTATGTTTTAATTCAAATATTTTAACATAAATTTGAATTTAACAGATTAATAAATATTATTACTCATTGTTTTGATTTTTTTTATATTAATAAACAATTAAAATAATGTAGTGACCAGTTCTTTTTTATTATACAGGCGCTACATTTTGTTATTGTTTTTCATCCATAGCCTACTCTACATTAATTTTAAAAACAAATATTTATTTAAATTTCTTTTGCATTGTTTCCAATATATTTACTATGTAAGGATATAAAACTAATTCATGGTTGAATTCAGAAAAAAATAAGTCTTCGAGTAGGCATAAAAATGTGTACCTATAACCCCATTTAAAAAAATTAACTATGTGCTGTAAGATGAGAACCACTGGTTTAAAAAAATATTTTATTCCTCCTTTTAAATTATTTTTGTTTATTCGGTTTTCCTACTCAGAAATAATATAAATTGTACTAAAAAACATTTAAAAATATTTGAGGTTATCAATTTGACTTTTAAAGTTGGGTGCAGTTGTTAGAACTATCAATTTTACAAGAACAAAAATACCAAAAACAATTTAACAATATTTTATATTATTAAACTGCAATAGGTACGGCAATTATTGTTAACGTAAAGTATAAAAAATAAATTATAATATTGTTTTTAATTTAATAAGTACATTATTTTTTTTATTTTAATAATAAAAAGGTATTTAAAATAAAAAATAAAGAAAAAGATATAGAAAGAACATGAAATTGAGCACGTAATGGATAATAATAATTATATTATTTGTTTGTAATATAATGAAATAACAAATTAATAAAAATAATGACAGTAATTTGAATGTTATGTAAGGTTATTTATAAATTTTTTAAACAAATATAAAGTATAGTATTGTATGTTATCTTGTAAATATATGTAGATTGTAAATTTGAGTTGTTTACCATTTTACGGCTTGATTAAATTAGCTTGGGAATGTTTTCAGGTTGTGTAGTACACGTTTTTCTAATGTAGCTGAAGATAGTAACAAGCAAGTATCAATTTCCTAATTAGAATACTTGTGCGCTATGTCATATCTTCATGAATTTACAGATATCTACATTTATAATGCAACAGTAACCGACCTAGATATTATATTTCTTACATTTACATTTAAACATTCTTATATACACTCTTAGAATATATTACGTAACATAATTATTCCTTATTTATATAAATACATAATTTTTAGATAATAGAAATACAGGGTGTCCATTTTAAGAGGCTAACCATTGGGATCTCGAGAACCGTAATAGATATGATGTGGGTTAAATTGGGGCAAAGTTGCCGCATTACTCTGCCATTCATTAACCTAATCGAACCTAACCTAATCTAATCTAACGTAATCTATTCTTACCTAACCCAACCTAATTTAAGATAAGTTTAGATTATTTTGTATTAGGTCAAATACGGTTAGGTTAGATCAGATTATGTTAGGTTGGGTTAGGTTAGATTAGGTTAGGTTGGTTTAGGTTACGTCAGATTAGATTAAGTTAGATTCGGTTAGGTTACGTGCGTTTAAAAACAAATACACAGCGATTTCAAGGGCAACCACGTTTGACCGCTATTTTTTATTATTTTTCACATATTAAAATATATGATATATAAAAATGTTACTTATTAGTTTATAAACAAATTTCAGTCGAAAATAATTTGAGAATTATATTTTTTTCCAAAAAAAATAAAGTTAAATATAACCAAATCCAACCTAATCTAACATAATCTAACTTAACCTAACTCAACCCAACCTAACCTAATCTAATGTAACCTCGCCCAACCTAATCTAACGTAATCTATTCTAACCTAACCTAACCCGACCTAATTTAAGATATCCTAATCATTTTTTATTATTTTTCCCGTATTTGTCATATTTAGAAGGCACTTTTTGCCAAATTTCATTAAAATCGGAGTTTGACCTAAAATAATTCTTATATCATTATACTATACGTTCAATGTTTTATGCAAATATAAAAGTAACGTGAAATTAAATATAATAATTAAAAGTGATCATAAAATTTATTGAATTATCAATTAAAAACATAAGTTATTCATATGATTCAATAAAAATATATAAATGTCAATGTCAACTTGAAATTTGTCATAAATAAATATAATATTATTAGGAAATTAAAAAAGTTATTAAAAAAGAATACGAAATTATTTTTTTGTGTATAATACTTATATAATTATTAAAATATAAAGTAAATAATCAGGGTTTATCCTAAAAAAATAAAATTGAAAATAATTATTGTTTATATTATTACAACATATTTTTTTACAACCTAATAATAAACTTAAGCGATACAAATAATCCAGTTCCATTGAATAAATTTTAAATTTAATGCGAAAAAAATTAGCATTTCATAAACAGGTTCGCGCACGCAATTTCAAGCTAGATTTAATCTTGATTAAGTGATACAATGTAAACGTAGTAAATATAATGACATTGAATAATAATGTATTATAAATACATCCCGTAAAAAATTCATAATAATAACTTGCAACAAAATTCATTTTTTTGATTAATCGCCTTTCCATTGTTTTATTTAAACAATTGCGAAACGTCGTGCAATAGAGATAGCAAGTGTTGTGTAAGTGACATCATTCAGATATTTTTTTGGAAAAACAAATGAATTTTATTTATTACTTACATAATACATTTTATTATAATAATGCCAATTTAAATGTTGGATTAAATTTGAAATTAATTGAATTGAATGTGTCCCCCATTTCGTAGCTAATTTAAAGTACAGTTCAGCTTAATTTAAATTTCAAAGTTAAAATTATTCTAGCTATCTAACTTTTCTTTATAAATAAATTTACATCTCATTACTATCATCTATCGATGCAAGGACATAGATGTTATTATTACATAGTAATTAATTGGTATTTGAAAAAATAATAGTTTGACATCATAAATAAATATCTTATTACCAACATTTACATTTTTTTTTTAAAATGAATAATTTTATTAGTAAATACATATTACTTATTATCCAATACTGGGTGCGCCAATTTGCTTTCAATTATAAATAATGATGTATACTGTGATTTTTATATTATATTGAATATTAATTTTAAGGTTAAAGAATAATGATATTATTGAGTGTTTGGCGAAAGATCGGTATTGGAAATATTTGGTTATTTTGAGAGAAACAAAAAAATGTTAAGTAATAAATTTAAACATGACAAAAAGGCTTATAAAATGATCATAGTAAAAATTTTGTGTCACTTCCGGTTTTAGCGGAAATGTGTACAAATTTAATTCTGGCATAGGGCATCGGTATTTTTATATTTTTTTGGAATGTATATAAAATAAGCTTCATAAACATACAAAATATATTATAGTTTAATTTAATCGCTTCAAAATGACCATTCTTTTATTTTATAATTTTATTACTCGTCTTATGTTTTACAATATAAAAATTTAATTGTAATATTTTTATTTAAAAATTAATACATAAAAACATGTATAACATATTTTCTTTATTACTGAATTTGGTGCACTCTCCACATCAGTTACAGTTCAGTAAACACACTACGTTATAAATAAAGCATTACAAATATTTGTATCTGGCACACCTAATATTGGGCAACAAATTATAAGTGCTGTATTTATTGTTTAATAGTTAAAAGAGAATAATAATGGCTATATGAAATATATAATTTTCTTTGATTTAATATTGTCTAATCTACAAGTTGATAATTACTGTTTAATATTTTAGTAGTGTGTTTTATTTCGATTCCAAGGTTAGTTGTAACTCGTAACAACACGCACATACCGAATGAATTTATTCTGTATATTTTCATATTCTAATAATCATTAATTTCATTGTTTTTCTAATTGCCATTTGCGATATTATTATTGTTTTTCGTTGTTATGGTGATAAGATTTCATTTATTGTGTCATTTTGTTTTGGATTGCTTAACCTTGGCGAACAATGAGAATGGAAATTTATTTATATTGTGATAAAAAATTAGATATGCGAGTTTTCTTTATGTACATTTTATTTAATATTATTAACCCGTTTTAATATTGGAATGTCGTATTTATTTTATTAATTAATTATTTATTATTTATATTTCATTATTTTAAAAAAGATGTTTTTAATTAAAAGGAATGTTCATGTTTAGAAAATATTTGATGTATTTTTAGCAACTTAAATAAAAACGTTAACAAAACAATTTATCTTAACTAGAGAAATAAATACTTTTTAATGACCTTTTAAATTAAGTAAAATTGTTTTACGTCTAAAATTTACATTTACCTTCGTATGCAATGTACATACAAATTATTGAAATAATAATAGGTAATTTTTTCAGACATTTTAATATACTTAATTTATAAATTAACATACCTAAATATAAAATTTTCTTATATACTGGTTGTTAATTTAAAAGTGGCGCACCATTCTTATCTTGAAAACTATAAGAGTTACAAAAACGCTTAAAAGGGCAAACAATTTATATTTTACAAGATAAATTTAAAGAACAGAAAAAGATATTTTTCAAAAAAGTGGTTGTCAAAATAAATTTCCCAATTATTTAATTTTAAATCTGAACATATATTTTTTGTGTGTTTATTTGATATAGAATTTAATTTTTAATTGAATTATGCAATATTTTCATACCGTTACATAACGATTTTTTTGAGAAAAATATATATAAAGACAATAATTATTATTAATTTAGTATGTGTCAATAAATTGTATTAAATATAATTAATTATATAAATAAATAAGCAGTACTTTTTAAATCCTATCTACTTCAAATTATGTTTTTTTTTTAATTATTTTTTAAAAGCGTCAAATCGTAACCTCAAATTTTTTTTTATTATTACAAGAAATAAATTCATTTTATTTTATACTAATAACTTATTATTTTATTTGGCATATCTACTCAGTAACGCGTAATATCCCATGTGAATCCAAAATCCACTGATTTTATTTTTAAAAACAAAATTGTGTCCATAGGTACCGCGATATAAATATAGAAAGTAGTCGTATATGTGATTGGCGTATTCTAAGAATACCTCAACTGTTTTTAGATTATATATAAAACAGTGCACCGTCGCCATATTGCTAAACATTCTCTGATGATCTGAAAATAAATACGTGAAGTGACGTGTCGCTCACGATGAACTTCTCACGGTATAACAACCTAACCTCAATACTAATCTGTCATTTGTTTGTTATCGTTTGTTTAACAATACCAAATGAGTTTCATTTTATAAATATACACATATAATACATTTTTAATATTAATACTGAATTTATAATTAAATTGTGTCTACTTTATAGTATTTTTTTATTCATGTAACAATGTTAAAAAAACGTATATAACAATTAATTTAATATTACAAATTTAACAACTAAATAAAAATATTACATTAACCAATTTTGAATTTGAATTGTGATAATTTATAATGTAACCTCATACATATAACAATGTAAATAATATTGAAGGTTATACATAATTTTATGTTCATATTCCGCTTTAAATAATTTAATTTGATTGATGACGATTGACAATTAATTTATTTAATTGATATTTGTACGTAATTAATTTTGGAAAATTGAAAATTATTAGGACAAATTTATGTCCCATATAAATATACAGGTGTTTTCAGACTCTGACAAAAAAATAAATTCAGTTTAATTAGTTCATAACAATAAAATAATTTAAATCAGGGTTGGTAAAAATCATGATTTTTTAATTTTTATTTTTATTTTTAAAGACTGATAAAACTAAGAAGATTAACAAAGAATTTCTACTTTTAGTTAAATCAGACCAACCCTGCTTTAAAGGAATTATTAAAATAAAGTATTATTGGATTAAATAATTATTATTGTGGATATCTAAATAATATATGTACAACATCCACCAAACAAGTGGTACTAAAAGTATATTTCTAGTAAAAAATATTTAATTTTTCGAATATATAAAATCATTGTTTTTGTTTTTTTTACGTCGTATACCTTTTATATTTTTTCCCGAAATATGTAAACATAAAAATACTTTTAATTTCTTTTATAATAATTTCAAAACATGACTTGCAATTCAAAATAACCAATTAAATATTAAAAAAAGTAATTGCAATTTTAAATTACTTAGTCCCTGACCGTTGGTGCAGTATATGGATTTGTAACATTTTTTATTATACTCTTTAATAATTTTATTTGTACTATTTTTAAAAACATTTTAACAACAATTTGCATAAATTTATCCGTCGTTGTTTTTTTTTTGACTTTTACTTCCTGAAATTATTGCCCTGTCTACTATTCTAAATAACAGCAAACGTTAATTAAATTAAGTACATATATTTATAAAATTAAGAAAGCATACCTAAAATGTAAACTTTTGATATGACGCTCTTTCTGATATTAGTTTCTATTTAAAATTATTTAGTTTTCTTTGTAAATACGCTTACGTAAATTATCTTTATTGTTTAAAAAAATTATCACAATGAAGTGTTTATAATATGTAAATAACTTATACTTATATGAGAAAACACTTTGTCCAGTTTATTTATAAATATATTAAGAGTTGCAGAACACTTCAAAGTCCAACCTATGAAAATAGAAACTCCAATAAAAATGTGAAATCACAAATAAAATTAATTTTACACTTCTATTTTTTTATTCGATTAGAAAAATTTTAATAAAAAATAGTTGTACGTTTTTATTACTTGTAAACTAAAATAACAATTGAACATAAAATATGCAAATTTATTAAGGCAGTTACACACAGTATAATTACATTCGCTTTCCAGTAAGTGTGTTGCATGCTTTACACATAAACACACTAATACATTGACGTGAAGAATTTAAATACATTTGAATATTTTTACAAAGCGGAAACATGAATTATGAGTTTTTTTGTAAAGTGTTTTGAAATGCTACAAAGAAACAATATGAAGGAAAGAAATTATACAAAATATTCTTTTAAAAACTGTTCATTATTCCATTAGAGGAATAGTGGATATAAAAATTAAAATTAGAACAAGACATATTTCGATTATTTCCTTGAATTGATAAGATATCAATAAATTGATAACAGAAATGTTTTTGAACTGATAATAAATAATTATTATAATTAACAAAAATAATTAATTTTTTGCTTATAAATTTTAATTTAATTATTAACATAAAAATAATATGTAACATTTCATATCTTTATAAACAAAAAAATATGTTTTTGTAATTGTTATAGATCCATACAAGCAATTAAAAGAGGAATTGTCAAGAGTTTTATTTAATAAATTACAAAAATATTTTATTCTTTTAGAAATTAACATTAATTTTTGATTACATCAAATTAATTCTAATAGGCCCTACAATATCCTTATAAGCAGATTTTATTGTTTCTGCAAATACCATGTAAGTTTAACAAATTTTATTGTACATATTGTCAGAAGAATTTAATGTAATGTTACAATGTATAGCCATAAATTTATGTAAATTAAACCTTTGGATATTCCGGGTACTACGTCTATCTCTCTCGCACACAATGAGTCAGGGCAGGACTCAAGTAATTAAGGTTAATTCACATAGACATTGGAGTCTTTTATCTCAAGTTATTACTTCATTTTTATTTAAATTTCGCTATTTGAGATTTTAAACGTGTTACAGAAATTTAAATATTTTTGAAATGTCACAGTGGTGGATGAATTGGTAATGCCCTTGTAGTCACAATAAAAAAATATATATTTTTTAAATTATTCTATTTTCCTTTTTAAATATATATTTTTTTAATTAAAAAGTGAGATTTTAAATTTAAAGTATATTTTTTGGAGGGGTGTTTTTGTAAAAAAAAAACAACTCCGAAATTATTGGTTTTAAGCTAAGAATACCGTTAATAAAATATGAAGATAATACAAAAAGAAATCTAACTGAATTATAAAATATAGGCTGTTCCATTTGAAAATGACGATTTATAGTAATTTGAAATTGAGTATATTTGATTCGCTTTATTGAACACTCTGTATAATTAAACTCAAGTAAAATTATGTGAGAACATATTTATAAAAAATATAAAAAAATCTTAATTTTGCTATCAAGATTACTTCAGTACGTCTTTATAAAGCAATGCATGTATTTGGTCTTTTTTAGGGAATAAAACAAAATTCATACGTGCGTTTAGGACAATAAAATACAATTGAAAAAATATAAAAATACACAGGTGTTCCATTGAAAAAAAGAAAAAACAATTCTCATCGAGCCGTAATGCAACACCCTGTATATATGAAAATAATTTTACGTTATGCTCCTTGAGTGGACGAATAAATTCTGTTAATAAATTTATTCTGTATTTCTAACAACAACGGGGATATCGAAGACGGACATTTCGATTACTCACTCTGTATATGTTTACCACTCCTATTAATATCAGACTATTCCCGCGGTCTTTTTTGCGTGGGTTTTTATACCCGAGCAATTAAACTCTGGAATATTCTGGCAGCTTCGATGCGTCAGAACAATAGAAAAGTGCTTAAACGTGTTTTGACCTGTCTGTGTTATACATGTGGCCTGATCTTACAATTGCTACAATATATAGTAAGAAATATGACCACGGAATTTGAATTCTGGTTGTCAAAATAATTATTTTATTAAATTTGTAAGTTTCTCGCACAGTGTTTTTTACACTAATTTTTTCTTGATGCAACAATAATAATATAGTGACCTCTTTTCTGTGATACTAATTTACTGGTATCATGGAATGGCTGTATTATTATTATTTTTGAGAATTGTCCTGAATGCGGTTCTGCTCACCATGAAGCTGCTAATATAGTGAACGAGCATACATGCATCTTCCGTTAAAAATCAAACTCATCATTTTAGCCAAGAAATGCAGCGTGCAGCATTTGTTTTATTTTCTTGTTCTCGGTTGTGCTCGCGTAAAAATAGCTGACGTATGCGCCAAACGCAGCGCGGGAAATTCAAACAAAACAATAGCTAAATAACAAAATAAGTCTACCTGTCAACGTGGCTCTCAGACAAAAGGTGTTTGGAATTTGCTACGCTTCAAATTAACATCAGATTGTATTCTGTTTCACAATACCATATTTACTCAGAAATAACAATTAAATAATTCTATTCATAATTATACAATATATTTAGATGTATTATATCCAGTGTGTCACTAAATTTGATTTATTTTTCTAGAGAGATGTTATATTCAAATTATTATTTTTTATTAATTTTTTTGTATTAAGGGAAAGGTAAAAATAAATTATATACATTTTTTCGAAATCGATACTAAAGTAACTACACGATATCACTCCGCGAAGTTAGACATTAGCCAAAGTTGTAGCTAAAGTAAAACTGTACAGACTCTTATGTCACAATTTAACTTTACAGACTCATCTGTCAAACTGAATTAACCTATATTTTAATAGTATTATATTTTTGCAGTTTATTTTAGCATTACCTAAAATAACAAATATATTCTATAATATTATTGATGAAGTTATTTATTACTTACCTTTCACAATAATTTATCTGATTTCATGCAGACGACGTCTAAGCAGATGTAAACATAAGTGAAAATTATAAAAAAATATTTGACACTTTGACAGTACATTTGTTATCACAGCCGTCCCCGTCTCAATAGCTCGACGTTTTAAAAACACATGCTTTTTATTTATGTTTTTAATTAATAATTTAACAATTTCGAAAAAACTATAATTTATATATTAATATATAAGATAAGAGCGACGCCGCTATTTGGAAATTCTATACAGTCAGGAAGACTCTAGAAGTTTCGAGATTCATTACATGCAACTATAAAAGTGTGCAGTTGAGTAGAGTCAGTCCAGTAGAGAACAACGATATGTAAAATAGAAATAAATATTTGGTGGAAATAAATATTGATATTGTGTGAATATATAGAGCGTAGAAATAAATACTGTCGTGTATAAATAAATGAATAAATGAATAGTTAATAATTAGTTTGATAAGTGTGTAATATTAATCTTTAAGTTTAATTTATGTTATTTTAATTTAAATCAGAACAATCTATGCAATATAAAAATTAATTTTCAATGTGGATTCTTTAATAAATGTTCATTTGGAAAACCCACTGGTTAAAACAGTAGTACCATCTATGTTTACAATTAGCAAATATAATATAAAATATTTCTGCATGAACAAAATTTCCTATCTAAAAATAGCAAATAAAATAGAAGCGTATTTCCCAGAAGCAATTATACAAATTTATTTTAAGAATTCTCATTTCCATGTATCATAAAATTATTATCATACGAACCTTGACAATAATTGTAAATTCTGTTCTTAAATATACACGATTATGTTACTAAAAAAGAGGTATAGTAGGGTAAATATTTTTTTAGTTAATAATATTTTTTCTACGCTTTACAAATAATATATTGATATACATTTAATTCTGTTATCTGCTCATATAAAATAATTTAATAATTATCTCATACATCATTTAATATCGAGTACTATACATATAAAAAAGTTTCGGAATTTCTCCAACAAAAATAAACAAGTTTATAAATAGATAATGTAGTACATATAATCGTATGATATATAAAGCAAATATTTACATGAATATACGTTATATTTTATACGAAATAACGAATTAGGAAATACTGTGAACAAGATAATTATTCAAAAGTAATTAACTTAGAAAGGACATGAGTTAAATATAAATTGTTATATCCTTTTACAAATTGCTTAAGTGATACTTAAACAAAATTTATTATCTATAAAGAAGACGATAAGGTTTTATTTATTTTACAATTACAATAAATTGTTGATAAGGTGTATTAATAAAATGAAATATAAAAATATTTAAATGGGTCGTATATTTTACATTTTTATATACTTTCTGTATAATATATATGTATATAAGTATATGTAAAAATATGTTAACACCTACAAATTATGAAAAGTTACAATTTTTAGATCTTGTCTCTAAAATTTTTGATATACAGCCGAAATAATCCAAAAAATACCCAATTTTTGGGTCAAAAATTTTAGTTTTTGGAAATAATCTGTATTGATAGATCTCTATGCGCTGATTTCAAATTTGGAAGCAGAATTTAATTATCTCTCTTCGTTCCTGAGATATTTGCTCTCAAAGTTGCACCTCAAAAAAGTGTGTTTTTCGGGTATATTTCCAAAATGAGTAGAGATACAATCTCAACGATTACACCAGTCGATTCTACGGACAAAGTTACATAAAGAAATGTTTTCTCCGTATTTACCTTCTTTGGAACGATTTAGTGAAAAATGAGAAAAACGAAAAAAACGGAATTTCAGTTTTTCGCTCGGGAATTTTTTTTCTCCAATATTTTTTATTTTTTGGACTTAAGTAAATATAGATGCGCTGATTCCAAATTTTCAAATAGAATTCAATTATCTCTTACCGTTCTCGAGATATTTGCGTTCAAAGTTAGCCCTGAAAAGAGAGGTTTTTCAGGAATAATCCTGTAATGGCTGAAGGTATGACTTGGGCGATCTCACCAATCGATTCTACGGGCAAAATTACATAAGTGTACCAATTTTCAGATTTTTATTCTATCGGATACAATTTTTAGAGCGAAAAATCGAAAATCAGCGAAAATCGAAAAAAATGCCTGATGAACCCCTTACGATTTTTTTCGATTTTGGCCATTTTCAGTTTTTCCTTTCTAAAAATTGTATTCGTTGGAATAAAAATCTGAAAATTGGTACACTTATGTAATTTTGCCCGTAGAATCGATTGGTGAAGTCGTCGAGGTAATATCTCAACCCATTTCAGGGATATTCCTGAAAAACCTCGTTTTTCAGGTCTAACTTTAAACGCAAATATCTTGAGAACGGTAAGAGATAATTGAATTCGGTTTGAAAATTTGAAATCAGCGTATCCATATTTACTTAAGTTTAGAAAATAATAAATTTTGGAGAAAAAAAGTTCCCGAGCGAAAAACTGAAATTCCGGTTTTTTCGTTTTTCATATTTTTCACCAAATCGTTCCAAAGAACGTATATGCGAAGAAAACATTTCTTTATGTAACTTTGCCCGTAGAATCGACTGGTGTAATCGCTGAGATTGTATCTCTACCCATTTTTGGAATATACCCAAAAAACACACTTTTTCAAGGTGCTCCTTTGAGAGCAAAAATCTCAGGAACGAAAAGAGATAATTAAATTCTGCTTGTAAATTTGAAATCAGTGCATCGATCTCTATCAATGTGGACTGTTTTGAAAAACCAAAATTTTGGACCTAAAAATGGGTATTTTTGGATTATTTCGGCTGTATGTGAAAAATTTTAGAGAGAAAAACTAAAAATTGTAACTTTTCATTTTTAATTATGATTGGAAGTAATTCGGAGATGTAAAGATATTTAAATTTTTAATTTTTTACTGACCCATCCTAAAACTCAAATAATAAGCCTAAGCCTAATGCAATTTGGTTATATATTTTTAAATATTTTAATATCTTTGTGTCAAAGAAACAAAAGTCGTGAAATTTTTATGCAACAATATTTTCAATTTCATTATTGTAAAAGAGAAAGCTTAGTTGCAGATGTCGCAATATAATATATATTCGATTATCATTTGTTTTTTGATATGTCATTTGTTTGCAACTTTCAATTGTTTGTGGAAATGAAGAAATATTAATTTTCGATTCTCGAACGCATGAATTCGTTTATGAAGTGATTTACAAGCCGAAGTATTGTTGTACCGCCAGTCCATTTAAAAAAGTAAATAACAGTTTGGTAGGGCGGTTATCCAATCCTCGGTCCACAGATCGATATTATGTAAAACAATTCTCCTGATTCCGTCTCTCTCTAGCGCGCTGTCTGCTCGCTCCGTCCTTGTCTCCGGATTGCCAATTCCGGGGATGTTATTGGCTGGCCTCCCCCCACTCCCAAAGCTTTTTAAGATGATTTGATTCGAGTGAAAAGACAAGTGAATGTTTGTAATCAATGTCGACTCCGATCATTCCAATTAAAACTTTTGTTTCTTTCATAAAAATTATTTTATATCATTATTGTAATTATGACAAGTTAATACTGAATGCGTATAAATATACATTAACAATACTGTGGCCTTTTTATAAGGGAAACTGTAAACAGAGAATTATTAACTTTTGTTAGGTGTATTAAATATAATATGTTTTCCAAGTTTTTTTTATTATTATACAGCGTGTCCTGACAAAGTGGAACCATATGTTTTTTTTTTATTATTATTTATATTAGAAAAAATCTTCAAAGGAAAAAAAGTTGTCGCTTTAAGTTCAAATGACTTTGATATTTTCAAAATTTACTTAAATTATGGTATGGTATTCATAAAATACTGCCATACTGCGTTATTGAAAGTAATGATATATAATAAATAATGAAGCTTCTTGTTTCTAACAAGAACATAAAAATCGGATTGATTGTCAAACACACTTTCTTGTATTGTTACTGTTTGTTTCTTAATAACCAGTGTTTGCACTATTTATTTATTTTTTCTCGTAAATTTTGATAATTTTTTGCATACAAGTTTAAAATTAAATTCTGATTCACTTTTTCTTATAAAATATCTTTATATTTCTAATATTTATGGTGCTTTACTCTTGTGATATTTAGCTCAATTGGATTTTTATGAACATCTTATATAATTTTCATAAACTTTGACAATGCGAAAGTCATTTTAACTTACAGCGACAACTTTTTTTCCTTTGAAGAGTTTTTTTTTTTTTTCAAAAATATCATTTCTCACACACAAAAAAGCACAAATTGTCCACGCCAAAATCACCTTCTTAAATGACATGAATGACATAAATAACATATTAAAATGTTTTAAATATTTGAAAATCTACTCGAAGGTTTAGAATCATTATTGACCTAGCGCCAATATTGTACCCTGAGGCGCGAACCAACCGATGGATACAAGGCGGTGGTCAATTAAATCCTAATCTTACTGAAATAATATTCTAACATGAATATTTACTTGTTTCCAAATATTCACGAAAATAATGTAAGCTGTTTTTTATTTTAATATCTAACATTCAGTTTGTTAACCTCAATTTAAGTATTGATTTGTTATTTAAATTTGCAATCTAATTTAATGAATCCATAGTTTACAATATTCTTGAGTTTAATGACTCAAATTATTTGCATTTGGAAGCTTGAATTTTTTTGAAAAGTTACACCATTATTGATCTAGGTTAATAATAAATTATTATTGTATATGTGTACATGTATAGTGTTTTTATATTTAAACGATACTAATGATTCGTGTTCATGAACTTTTGTGAAAAAAAAATAACAGGAAGTAATAATTTACTCAGTTTAGTTTACAGATAAATATTTAGAAATATTATTTAGAACCCTTATTAAGACAAAAGAAGCATAAATTTTATGCAATAGAAATAAAAAAAATAAGACTGATAATAATAAACAAAATTATACCTTATATAACCTGCAAATTTGTAATGTGTATTATTTTTAAGGACCGACTCAAAAAGTTATTAAATAGTATTTCTTTCTTATTCATTACTATAATATTCCTGAGAAGAAATAGTCCAGACTCCCCCGAGTAAAGCATTATCTGACAGAAATATATGTAGCGCCTTCAGAATGCTTTGTTTCGGTGATACTTCTGTACAGTGCGAGTTATACGTGCATAGAAAAACTACAAAAACCGTATGGAAATAAAGAATAAGATTCTATCACACTGACTTGTAAATGGGCGAGAGAAATCGCTTTCCGACACCGCGGGTGCGACAGAGACAGACAGAGCCCTCTGGGAGGCGCCCGCGCTATAAATGGGGGGAACTTAGCTCCAAAGTAGAGCACCAATATCATTTTAAATAAATTCGGAATAATTCAAAAATAATATATTTATAAATACATTTACTTGATAGTCTTAGCTTAATTATATACTCATTGTTAAATTAACAATACACTTTATTTTATTTATTTATTTTTAACACAAAGTTAATTTCTAAAGCAATTGTTCATGTGCTGCTCTTTCTGTTGAATACACATTCTAGCTTTTGTAATTGTATATTGTATAAGTAGCTATAATGTTATGAATTCTTTCATCTCTGGTTTGGAATTTTTCTTTATAAACTAAATTCTTCATGTGTCCTAGTGTAATAATCGAGAGGCGTCGGTGGCCAGAAAATTGAACCTTTTTTTCCGATCTACAATAAAATAATTAATTGTAATGATTTGGTTTATTTGCTAATTTGCTACATAAAATGTTACGGAATTTGGAAAACAGTACCGTCAAATCATTAACGGAGTTATGACATACAAAGTTTTATTTCATACCGAATTACATTTTTTAATTTAATAGGCCAGTTTTAAACAAACCTGTAAGTCTTAAAGATAAATCTGTAAATAAGGAACAAAATCTCAACGAAAACAGTCACTCCTATGTATAAATTTATATTTTTTTTACAGAATTACAGATCTGTAAGATTTACAGATTTGTTCAGAATTCTCCAATAAACCAAAGGTTTTGATTTTGTTACTTTGAGAATTATTAAAAAAGCAAAATAAAAATCTTAGTGGTCATTGAAAAATTTAAGAAGAAAAACACTGTCATTTGTCACTTATGACATGTCAATTACAAATTTTCGACAGAATTTTATTAAAATAAGGTCAGATTTAAAGAATTTAAATTTAGTACTACAAAATATAAAAATGTACATATATTTTAAAATCTTTTAAAAGACTTATAAGTAAAAGTTTATGAAGTTTATATATACAGTACCCTAAAGAATAACAATACCGTAAAGCATCATTTACCGACCTCAAATTACAATTGTAAAAATGGAAATACGGCACAGTATAAAATAAATTAATTTTCTTTATATTTTGACGCCATTTCTAATTTAGTAAAGATAATTTTAGTTATTCCAATGGCAAAGGACATCTTAGGTATATCCATGCATATTAATCACATTCATTTTTGTTTTACTTTACAGTTCTTCTGTGAATCTTTTAATATTATTTTAAAAGTGACCAACATTACAGGCCTGTATTATAGTACATGTGGTAACATATATTTTGGCGTATATTTATCTACATTCTTTAAGAATTCTTTTTAAATATATTTATCCATCCAAATATTAGCCACACTCATTCTTGCTTGAGTCTAGATTTAAAGGTACGACGAGTACTTATATAAGTTCACATGTTGTGCTTGTTGTAATTCCAGTAAGATGTTTGTATGTTGAACGCAGTGCAGACGCAGAGAGTAATTGAAATGGGATAATAATTCGGGTTTGGGTAGCGTATGTTACCGGTAAGTTAGCGGTAATTAACGCAGACTTAAGTGAACACAATAATGGCGAATATACCGCATTTAGTTATGTTGTTGTTTCCAAGTTCTCCAACTTATCTGCCAACTTCACCAATCTAAAATTCAAATTAACAAAACTTCAATTTAACCGCAAATCACGGCTTTGCATCATTGGAAATTTTTGTTACTAATTTTATCTTTTAGTTAGTGGTGAATTCAGAGCAATTATTCCGGAGTGCATACATTTTTATGCTCATTTTTAAAAATATATATATTTTTAATATTATAAGTGGGGGTCACCCTAAAAAAGAATATTCAGATTTTTTTTTAAAGATATTTGTGATGCAAACACATACACAGAAGATACAAAGGTCAAATGTAAAGTTAAATGTCGAAGAAAACTAACCTAAAAGTCACAGAAAAAGTTTTGTGTAAATATTTTTTTAATGTATAACCATACAGAATAGTTACATAAATCTATTCTGTTGTATAACTATAAACTTGTATGCATGAAATATAATTGAAATAACATGTAAACAATATATTAAAAGTAAAGTAAAGTTTGGGCAAATGTTTAACTTCGTTAATAAAACGACTTTACGTGTATATTATTTTTATTTTATAACGCAGATTTTTTTTGTACAAATTTGTAATTTTTTGTTAAATTTAGTAAAATCCGGTTATAACGACTTGGAAGAATTCAAAAAAATATCGTCGTTATAGCAGGAAGTTTTTTTAAATAATGGTCAAGTTGGATAGGAGCAATGGCGCTATAGTTCGGCAATTATATACAAACCGGAAAACTCTGGAATGTTCTAGATTAGCTGCCCACAGGTATAAGGGTCGCATCAGGCGACTCAAGGAAGTCAATATCGGTCAAAGTGTTCAGAGATTAACTGAAGGAAGTCATTGTCGGTCAGTGCATGTCAGCGACATTTAAAGTAGAAGTAAATAAAAAGTTGGTGATATAAATAAATAGTTGGTGATATAAATATCGTGTAAATAAATATTGCGCAGTATTAAGTATTTAAATAAGTGTTCTTAGTGTTTAAGTCTTTAGTAATAATTATTATCCTTAAACTAGTATTTATATTTGTTTATAGAGTTACTAATTTTTATTATTTTTTTATAGTTTGTTATTCGTTTATTAAACTGTGTTACAAATATAAATATTCGTGTTTCAATTATTTTTACACTTCATCCAAATAAATAAACGTCACAAAACATTGATTGTAACTTGAATATTACCCCCCCCCCCCCCTCTTTATTTAACACTGTTTTAGCTGCAGTGTGAATTCCCATTAAGTGACAAACGAATGACACTTAGGTGTAAGTAAAACAAGAGGTTAATGAATAAAATAAATGAAGCCTGTGCGGCGTGCGATGTTTTGTTTTTGTGCGGGATAATCTGGAAATTACACCCGACGGCCTTGCGTCGTGGACTGGTTTTAGAGCGGCTTTAATATGTATCTGTGTCGAAGCTGATGATGTTTCCAACTAATTCAATTATTATGAGAATCGATTTTTTCTTCATTATCATTGATTGATGATAAATTGGATTTGTGGCTGGGCTAAGCTCTTAATGGATTTAATTAGATTTTATTTTGACATATTTGATAGCGGTTTTTGGATGTGACAGTTTACTAAAGCTCTGAGAAACAAAACACTCATCATTTTACATATATCGGTTTTTTTCAAAGCTGGCTACCATTTAAATTAATGTTTTACATTTAAAAACATAATAAATAAACATTTTTTTAATTTTGGTCAATATAGAAAATTATTAATAAAATTTTGTTTGTGATCTGTGTTAATAATAAAATTGCAATAATATGTAATTTTCGTTTGACCTACTGATACTTTATAGGTAACAAGATTTTTAGTTGCACTTGTTTCGAGATAAGATTTACTTGAATTTTAGTGATGTTATTGTCTACCTACAGCCTACAGCTACAGTTTATAGAGGGTTTCCAATCATTAGACACGTAAAAAGTATTTGATTTCAAACAATACTTCCTTGTATGTTATTTATCCAAAATTTCAAATTTATTTAATGGTTATCGACCATTTTTAACGACTTTTAATATTTTTTTAACCTGTCGCATAAGATTTTATACCAGTTTTTGATTGGATTATTATAAAAACCATATTATTAATAGACTATAAATTTTATATACATCTTACTTTCACTCCTTAAAGATGACTTATATGGGGTCGAAACCGGTCGGAGACGAAATGAGGCCAAATTTGACAGATTTTCACACCAATCAAATATCTTCTAATCATTAAACAGGGTGTCCGTTTTAGGAGTCTAACCATGGGGATCTCGAAAACCGTAAGAGATACGAAGTCGGTTAAATTGAGGCAAAGAAACCAGAACACATTCAGATTTCAGTGTCTGCTGAAACCAGAGCACATTCTGGAGCAAATTTGGCTGCTTTTTTTTACGAAGAATTAACTGCGGTTTCCAAAATTTTTATAGCTCGTACTTCATATAGGGCTCAAAATTGTCTTTAGTACTATCAAATAAAGATGTTTTTCTCTTTCCAACGATATAAAACACATGTACATTAAAATGAAAATAAACTAAGAAATTTGAGAATTATTGATTTTATCCAATTTCGGTCAAGTGTGCTATGGAAACAAAATTAAAAATCTTTTGTTTGTTAGTCTTTTAAAGCATACAACCTCTATAATTATATTGTTAAAAAATCTTTATATCTGGATACTGTTGTAGTAATATATGATAAAGTTTGCACACCCAGCTATGGGTGATAAGCCGTGAGAGATATATTTATTTACACTATACATGCACGGAATTGATTTGTGTTTATTTATAATAAACAGTCCTTCGATAAGCCGATAATAATTTGTGTAGGAAATAGATGCATTCGTCTGGAGATAATGATTGTTTTGCCTCCATTTAGGGAAGTGGGTCACAGTAATTTGTTAATTTGCTGTTTAGTCGTAACACAGTAACGCTGCAAAACGACGAAATACTGCACTTGTTAGTACTTCATAATCATACTAGATGGCGGTCACGACGCGTAATCACTGCTTTCCTAACCTGACTTAACCTTAAATTGTTATGGAGCAAATGCTAATGATGGTATTAAACACATCTATTCATTTCGTCAGTTTAAAATTAATACTTAATGGTTAGTGTAAATACGGGTAACGGTGGCTCAATTGGTTAGCGTGATCTAAATTGAAAAAAATAAATTGGCTCTATGTCTGAGTGATTCGAAACCCATTATAAGGTAAAGCTGTAGTCTAACAATCTACACCGATAAAATGCAAGTAAAACAAGAACCATAGATTCTTGAAACACCATGTTATTAGGAATTTAAAAAAAATGAATTTAAATCGAAACTACAATGCCTAATGTGTTGCTCTATATGATGTAATTCTTTTTATTTACATTTTAACAAAAAAGTCACAAAAATTGTGACATCCGTAGGTTCTGTTGTGAATTTATCCACTTGTGGATGCCAAATCCCAAATATTGTGGTTTGGTGCGTTTAAAAATTGATAAAGTGGAAAGTTTGTGATTTGAAGCATTATTAAAAATTAAACTATACTCTTTATTTAATTGATTTTTATAATTTAAAATCGTGCAAGAACTTATTACCTCTCTTATGACTTGATTCATATTTTATGACTTGGTTGTATTTTACTCGTACTATAAAATAATATAAATTTGTATCAAAAAAATAAATAATTTTACATATATATTGGAAAAACATTGAAATAAGTGGAAAAAATTTAAATAATTCCATGTTATGAATAGAAAATATTGGAAATATATTCAGCATACAAAATTGAATATTACAATATAGTCTGCATGTTAGTTTCATTTATCCAATATCCGTATTATGTGTATAATTACGAATAATATATTCATATTGAATTAAATCAATAATATCATGTATTTGCCCTAATTGATACATTGTGGTAACTTATAATTCTCTTAGGGCAACAAATATTATATTGTATGTCATTATATTAATTTAGAATGCACTATATATTTTTGTAAATTTTATGTAACGAAATCATTATAATTAAATACAATCATTGCCACTATTACCCTATAAGAGTCGAAAGATGAAATTTAAAAGTTGTTAATTTATTATATTTATCACGAAGCTGCAATTAACTTGAAATAACGTTAAAGTTTTTGTAAAATTTAGCTCACTTGACAGTTCAGATTTATATATTCTTTAAATTGTATCAAAAATGGTGCAAAATCTTTTTTTTTGTTTATAGGCTAGTCTAAAAAGGAAGTAAATTATATTTATGTGAAATGAGGCGCGAAAAATGAAATATCAATGAAAATTTCTTTAAAAATAATTCTCTCTAAAACCCTTTTCAAAAACTTTGATTAATGGTAGATTGTACATTCGCAAAGAATAATCAGTTTCAATTAAAGTATTATTTAAACAGTTTCCCGTACCGGTTGCCTTACAAATACGAGTGTACTTGTCTTAATTAAAGTTCGTTTTAGCTTGTAATTAATTTATGCGCGAGTTCCCCTCCCCTCCTGCTCCGGTCCTGACTTCAGACTCGACAGAGGCTTTGCTCGCTGCCTTCTTTTTCTTTTATTACTCCCGGGACTTATACTTCTAATAATAATCAAATGAGATGCAAATATATTATACCAGGAATTATATTTTAAAACTAAATATTTAAAGTGTACATTACAAATATTATTAAAAAAATTATGAAAATCCAATTTTTGTAAAATATAAAAAAAATCTGATTTTTTTGATTTTTTTTTTAATATGTAATTTCAAAAAGGTTTTTCATAAAAAACATTTATTATTCTTAAAAAAAAACGTATTGTAAAGAATAAAATTTAAAGAACTATAAAAAACTACAGTCAAATTCGTTTATAATGATATGATACTGCATATAGCGACAAACTATCGTTATTTCACTTTTATCAGTCATAGTGACATCCGGTTTTAGCGACGAAATTTATAGTTTCTCTTTGATGGCATTATATTTGAATTTGACTGTAACATATTTCAAAGTAAATTTAACAAAAAATCACACATTATTGCAAAAATTATCTGCGTTAAAATTCAAAATAATATACCTGTAAAGTGGTTTTACCGACGAAGTTAAACAGATTCAGTAGTTCTTAAAAGTATTGCCACATGGTTATATTTTTCATATGCTTTTTCCCTAATTTTCTTAAATCTTTTAAATCAACGATTTTTTTTTAAATCAGACGAATTTCATAGACATTAGGTTATCTAGTGGCCCCCATTTAACAAATATTTTTACATTATTTGAAATTAATTGCTGTTGTGACTTGAAAAATATAATAAGCGATTTGGAGTATGAATATAAGTACCTAACACAACTATTCTCGTACGGTGACATGAATTTCGGAATCGTAAACTCCGCCTCAGTTCATACCTCCTCGAAGGTTATAATGTACTTACATCCCTTGCTTATATAACTATCAATGCCCTTTCCTTCCCAACGATTTGAATTACATGGTTACGATTGATGACGTGAACATCAACTCAAGAAAACCGACTTTAGTATACAGTAAGAAATAGGTTTATTAATATTAAATATTATTTGTTGTATAGAAACAACAAAATATAAAAATATCAAATTAAAAATTGCACTTTATTGACTTATAAGGCGAAATATAAATTATAAACAGCAGTTCACAAGGAACTGTTCTACCAAACCAGTTGTCTGACATTTATAAATGTAGTTACCATGTATTGATTTAATTTATTTCAAGAAAAACAATCGTCATTCATGTGTAACGATTCCTTTTTGGTGTTTGTTTTTTATTACAATAATTTTCTTTTGTTTCAGGTGAGTTGCCAACTTCCTTTTAATTCCCCCATTACGAGTTGTTGGTGAGTTTCATTTCCTTAAGTTGTATGCATTATTATTTTACTTAATTCCTTAATTGCGTTTGGAAATCGTGAAATTATTTTTAAATTAGTAGGTTTTAATTTTAATGGTTTTTAAAAGATATATAGTGTTTCAAATTGGAATGTATACATGCATTTATTTATTTGTTTATGTAATAGGTATAAAATAGCTATAAACAAACTGTTTTTTGTTTTTCTTTAAAAATTCTTAAGATTTAAATTAATATTTTTTCTGTTTCGTGACGTCAGTAACGTGAATGAAAAAGACAAGAATATACGACGAGTCATGATTTACAAGCAACGACTATTTCGAAAAAAAGGATTTAATTAAGTAATATCAGCAATAATTTTTAGGACGCTATATAAAAATAAACAAAATATAACGATATGAAACAACTACATAACGTAAAATAACAAACAAATATTTGAATAAAAATGATTTCTCAATTATATACCTTATTTTTCTCGAATTTATGTATGATATTAATACCTCATTGAAACGACAAAAAAATGGAAGTTTTTATTTTATCACTATAACTTCTCGAAACAAAAATAAAAACTAAAAATTAGTTTGCAATAATATAGTTATTAGCAATGTTTTGGAGAAGGGATATGTGACGTCAGCATAGTAGGATCGTAGAAGAAGACAGGTAGATTGTCTCTTTCGCTCTTTATCTAGTATCATATAATATAAAAATCAAATTTTTCTATTTCTTATAATGATAATAGTTATATTGTGCAACAAGTACAGAAAGTCTTCTATTTCCCACAAAGCGTGAAAGTCTCGGCACGAGATGAAGTCGAGTGCTAGAGTCACACAAGGTGGGAAATAGGTGATTCTGCACGAGTGGCACACTATAATTTTTCTACGACTACATTGCTAAACATTACAGAACAAAAATACATGCATGAAAGCTATTCGACATAAAGAACAATATGGCAGGTAACCTCACAAAGAGTACCTTTACGCATGCGCAGTGTTGGCAATTGCTGTAAGAAATGATATTCCCCACACTGCACATGCGCAGTGTTGGAAAATACTGTGAGAAATTATTTCCTTCACTTTAACCCACGATTGTGGAAAATAGGCAACTTTGAAGCTTTATAATATATATTTTTATTTTTGTCATTGTCAGCACCATATATCTTTAATTTCCCCACTTGTGTCGTAAATAACGAATGACAAAAACAAAATTGCATTTGTAAGCGAAGTAAACACAAATGTATTTTAGAAGCATTTCAAAGTTTACTGATCAATATATTGTAAGATTATATCTCTTCATATCAAGAGAGCATCGACGTAAAAAAATCTGCCAATCACACAACAAAGAACAGTTTAACCAAGCAATACATGTTAAGAAGCACTAGATCGAAACCAATCGGGTAATTACGGCGACGCTCGTGTTGTGCCGCTCGCGTCAAGTTGTGACCTGGACAAGGTCGATCCCAGCCTCTGTAGCCAACTTCAGAGAGATTTGCGATAGTGGCGTCCTTGTCTGGCCGCCAGGCACTGTATAAATCTCTCTCACTCTACTCTCTTATACGCTGCTCAGGATATAAATTGTTGAAAATTTGTAATGGAGCTGTTAGAGTTTTTCTTTTGTTTTCTTTGCAGTTTTCAGGAAATTTGTTTTGGAAAATTAATTGTATAACTTTGTGAGTTATAGTTTATATTATAATGTGATGGATCATATTCAAAAACATTTTAATCAATTATCTATTTTACAAGAGTTTCTTGTTTCTTTGAAGATTATTTTATACAAAAAATCAGACAATGTAATTAGTACTATGATACTGAAGTTCGAATTTCAAAGTCAAATTTATTGCCAATTATTTTGCCCTTGCGGTGCACTCTCCAAATCAGTCAGAATGCCTGTTCTGGCGCACGAAACAATTTGTAATGAACAATCACACTAATACTTATTTCATTGTGATTATTTGTGACATTTATGAGGTTGTGATAGATAACTAAAATCTTTACTTCTTTAGTGATAGTGACCCGTATTCTGAACTCATTTTTGAGTGCTTTTGTTAAAAGTGACGTTTGGCCTCATAAGACTACAATGTAAAATCAGATTTTATTATAAAAGTGAGCTCGAAATTTAACTAAATTTTAACGTAACTATATAAGTTTCGGTTTCGACCGAACTAAAAGAGGAGCCGAATATTCGGTTACGGTTCGGTTTCAGCTGAAAATCGTGTTTCGGTCGGATACTAATTGTAGTCTTTATTTGTAATTAAAATTTAAGTGTGCAATAGTATATTACACACCACGGATGAGAAGACTATCATTATTGATCTAGCGTTAAGTTGTATTAATAATTACAAAAATAAAGTAGGCTTTTATATTTGGCGTTTCTATTTGTCAATCTCACTTTTGATTTTTACCTCCCGCCTATCAATATATAGATAAGGGAGGTATTGTTTTTGGTCAGGTTTCTCGAGTATGAGTTTTCAACATATGAGCACGAATTATGGTCTCTAGAATACGATTTTACTATTTTTAGCGTGATGTCTGTATGCCTGTGTGTGTGTGTGTGTCTGTGTGTATGTGTGTGTGTCTGTGACGATTTTTCGTCCACGATAACTCCAATACGATACATGTAAAAAATATAATATTTGGTGTTTAAGACTTATATTCAAATATGATGAACTGATTAGATTTTAACTACAATTGGTTAATCGGAAGTAGTACTTTACTTGAAGCTTTAAACAGTTTTTCCAAAAAAAATACCTCTAATACCATTTTTTCACATATTACGTTATTATTAATATACAGATTTTTCAATTTTCTACCGATCTGCTTAATTACGTTTATATATAACTTCTAGATAGATAGAAAAAAATATATAAATTATAATAATTTTACATATCGTTTAGGCTGAGGAATTTCGATAAAACAGATGAGTTATTCATATGTTCACAAAATTTGACATATGATGTCAAATTTGATGTAAGTGTAAAAGATAAAATGAGTAAAAATGAAGTAATTTTATTGTAAAATTTAAAAAGATGGAAGAAATATATTAGGAATGTATTTGCATGCGTGAATCAAAGTAAGTTCAGTTCCGGTTTTAGTAACGTCAAAAATAGCTGTCATATTGGTCATACAATTTTTATGAAGGAAATTTTAGGTATGAAATGAATTAAAAATATTCTGAACTGCAATAATAAACTAATTTTAAAACTACAAATTAAATGTATTGAAAAACTTATATAGAATATATTACTAGAGTGGCGGGAGGTATATTGTGTTGGACACACCAGATTTTTAAATTTGTTTTATTTGATTTACTTATTTAATTTAGACGGCATATTTTAATTGTGAATCCATACTTACACATTTCTGGAGTTAAATTATTCAAACAATATTTAGATTTGCAGAGTTGAGTTTCTTTAAAAAGTAGCAGTTTTCATTATGGTCCATGGTTAATAATAACTTACCAAGTAAGCGGTAGTGAAAAACAATTTCTCATGTCAAATAAAGGATAATAACAGTGGGGGCCTAAGCAATTAGAGAAAAAATAAATAAATCATTCAAAATTGAACCGGAAACAATAAAAATTTGTTATTTTTGGAGAGACAATACTAGAATCGAACCAGTTTATTTCTAAATTGAAAATAATAATTATACTTGGTGATGGTGCTACTATAATTCTAGTAAAATTATTATAAATCGTGTAAAATTCTCTTTTTGAATCTGACAATTTTTTTTTTGTATACCTATTTTGTTATTGTTATTATGAAGTAAACAAATACTAGAATGGTTATCTGTATTTTGCTATCGTCAGGTATGCTATTTCGGTGTTTCCACGGTATCCCACTAACACATATCTTTCTAATTCGGTCGTTGTCCTTTCCAAGGCCGTCTCCGTGAAACCCAGGTCGGTTACCTGCACTAAGCCTCCTGTCATCCCACTTCGATCCGGGGATCTGACAAGCCGGAAACACAAGCCCCTACCAAATATTATCACATCATACATTCAAATATAAGAAAAATATAGATATAGTTTTGCTTTTCTTAACAGTTTAATGTCTCCAATATAAGTATAATTATAGTTATTTCATTTATAATAGGTAATAGTTATTTATTAAAGTGTTGAAGATTATTGAAGTTTAAGTCTAACTTTCTACGCAGTATATAGTTAATTAATAGTTATTTACATTATAAGGGGGGTAAATTGTACTTTACAGTGCGATATTTAATAAAATCGAGCGATGTACAAACACATATCGCACAAATAATATATTTTCTAAAAAAAAATGCTTATTAAAATGATATTATTAGGCCGTATTTATTTGGGACTTTTTAAGTAAGGTATTATTAAATACGGAATTTATTTTGGTATTTATTTTATAGCAAGTAAATACATTTTCATTATAATTTTGTAATCTTTTTTAACTTTGATAAATATTAATGATTTTTATTAAAAAAATCAAATGATTTAAATCAGACCAATCCTGCTATTAATAATATTGCAAGCACATCTGGTGTAAAAGTTAATTCTTAACAATAACAGGCTTCATTTTCCAATTTAAAGGGCAAAACCATTTTATTTCGTTTGAAAATGATTAAAATGATAGAACTGTAAAAAATTGGGAAATATAAATAAAGTGTCTTACAGTTTTCTAAAACTCACTTTAATAAGTTTAATTTTGCTGTGCTACTGATAAAATGCATTACTATTGAAATATCTAAAGTCAATTAAAATTCACTTGGGAATATAATTTAATTAAGTTTAGTGGTAGAAGACAAATAATAAACAAATGTAAAAAACCATTTAGTAACAATATACCTATAAATTACCTAGCTAAAACGAGAGTAGCTCGAAAGGTTTTACTTAATAAATAAAAACAATATTGTATGAAAATAAAAGTAAGGAAAAGAAATAAAATAACAGGCGAGTTATTTTCTGTAAAGTAAGTTTTCTGATAATAAATTTCCAATCAATACCGTCCATATTCTCTCTTTATGCCATTTCAAATCTCTATTTATTTCCGAACATTATTTGTGAAATAAAATCTGTCAGTTTGGGATATAAAATATGACACATGGGTTTGCGCACGCGTTAGGGGAAGTTACCCCTTCTGTTCCTTCGGGAGGGACGGTCGGGAAATGGGAACTGCAGATTATTCTGCCGCACAGCTCAGGTTACCACTTTATTTTACTTAAAAAGAAAATAGGGACGCATTGTTAGTACCATTGCAAAATAAATAATATGTGTCATTCTAGTTATTTTTAATGTGACCAGCATTACATGCATGTTTTCTTGCTCATGTGGCAACATATATTCCAGGTGTATAGCATTTTATAAATAGTTTTTTATATAAATATAGACAGGGTGGTAAATTGGTCTGTATTTTTTTACTTGATTGTTTTAATAATCCACTATAAGCTGTAGTTCTTTTGTAGTGGCTTTAGACTGAGAAGCACTGTGCCTTCTTTGACCATATGTAAGATGGCATATTGTACTACAAAAAAAAAAACATTTGTTACGAGTATTCTACATAAGTATACTTATATTTAAAAGTCACCAATTTATGAAGAAGTAAATATTTTATTTATTTAAAAGAGATTTTGCAAAATATTTATAATATGCGCACAAGAAAGTATATTTTTAACCTTGGGTCAAATTGTCAATGTAAAACTTCACTTCCGATTTTGATGAAATTTGGCAAAAGTTCCTACTAAGACTAAGCTTGACAAATCAGACTCGGTTATCCTTGACATCGCATTTATTTGTTTTAAAGCTGTTTAATACGAAAGGTGTGCACACACGAACCTAACCTAACCTAACTTAAAATAATATAACCTAATCTAATCCAACCTACCATAGTTTAACCCAACCTAACCTAACTGAATTTAATCTAACCTTACTTAGTCTAATGTAACCCAACCAAACTTAATCTAATCTAACCTAACCCAACCTAACCTAGTCTGATTAGAATAGGTTGGGTTAAGTCAGGTTAGTTTAAATTGGGTTAAAGTTAGATTAGGTTAGGTTGGTTTAGATAAGATTAGATTAGATTAACCCAACCTAACCAAACTTAATCTATCTTAACGTACCCTAACTTAACCAAATCTAGCCTAATCCAACCCAACTTAACCTACTCTAACACAAAATAACCCAACCTCATCTAATCTGATTAGAATAAGTTTTAAAAACAAATAAACAGCGATTTGAAGGTCAGCCACGTCTGACCGCCATTTTTTATTATATTTCCCATATTTGCCAAATTTAATTGAAATCGGAGGTGAGATAGTACATCGACATTCAACAAGTTGACCACAATCCTAAAACAAATAAATATTTTTAGGCAAGTAATTATTTTTTAAAGTGACCAGTACTACACACATGTATTCTAGTTCATGTGGCAACAAACATTTTGTCCCATTTCATTTTAAAAGTGTTTTAAATTCAAAATTAAATTATTATAAAAGGTTATCCATCCATGAATCAATTAAACTCATCCGTTCCTAATTTTACAGATCTCTATTGAATATATTTATTATAATTTTTAATTAAATATTTAAAATAAAAAAGAAGTGAGTTATTATCGTAAAAGATTATTATGGTTAGATTTTTTATTCTCTCTTTGGGTTAATGAAGTAGTGTTGCACAAAAACAGTATCCCGCGTTGATAGTGAAATAAAAACGTTAATGGGTGTAGCAGGGAACTCAACTACAATATTATATTACAAACACATTATGTTGTAATTTGCATCAAATAAAACTTGTGTAAAGCCAATTTCACACTAGTTAATCTCAAATTGCGTCAGGCTTGCTCGAGGTGACGACTAACACACCGTGTAAACCAACCTTTACTTTGCCAACACAACAAAAAATACATTTTCAAAAATATAATTAGCTATTTATGTTCTATTATTAAACTAACCATTCAAAGAAATTTAAATATAAAATAATATTTTAAATATATTAGGTTATAAATATGTTTATTTAAAAAAGGAGTTTTCCTGTGATATCTATGACGTAATATCACCCTCACAAAATAACATAGTATCATACTCCTTCATTCACAATAGTATATTAAGAATTAGTAACAGGAAGACCATTATTGACCAGCTCCTTATGTCCTTCGGTTGCTTCGCACCTCGAGAAACAACTTGCCCTAGGTCAATATTGATAGTCTTCTCGACTTTGGTGTATAATATTCTATTATTATAATAAAAAAAAGAGGGTCTAATATTTATATTTTTATTTATTTTAATATTTAGTTTTTAAATTAGTTTGTTGAGAATATTTTTAATTCAATTCATATCTGAAATTTCTTTGCATCAAATTTCTAATAATGTGTGAGAAACCGAAGAAAACATTTATTTTTGGCGTAAGTAAAATCTATTCCTTGTATATTTCTTTTATCTTTTTGTATTTTACAATAAATAACTTCATATTTACTTATTTTAACTTTGAAAATTATTAGTCAAATTTGACAATAGCATATGTAAAATGTGATAAACGTATTAATAACTCATCTGTTTTATAGAAATTCCTCAGCTTGAACGATGTATAAAGTTAATATAATTATTTTTTTTTCCGTTTTGCCAGAAGTTATATATAAAGTGTAATCATGCACGTCGGTAGAAAATTAAATTATCTTTATGTTTAATAATAAAGTAATTTGCGAAAAAGAGGAAAAGGCGTCTTTTAAGAAAAAACGGTTTAATGCTTTATGCAAAGTACAGCTTTTGGTTAACCAATTGCAGTCAAAATCTAATCAGTTCATCATATTTGAATATAACTCTCACAGACACACACACAAACATACACGCACATTACGGTAAAAATAATAAAATCTTATTATAGGGACCCTAATTCGTGGTCATATGTAGAAGATTCACTAGAGAAATTTGACCAAAAACAATACCTTCCTTATTTATATACTGATAGGCGAAAGGTAAAAAGAAAAACACAACGAATTGTCTGTTATGTGTTATTATTCATATTTTTGAATGTAATTGAATGACTGGCACACCCTATAATGGGTATTAAGCCGTGATGAAACATTAACTCAAGTATTATTTTTATCTGGAGGAAATCTTAGCGAGCAGAAGTTTAAAGATTTAATAACGTACAATTACAGTGAAATGGAATAAAGCAGGTAAATTTTAGATCTGCATTCCAGTGGCGTAGGGAATATTGGATGGATTGGGGCACGAGCGGAATATCAAGTGAGTCGGTAAAATAGGAAACTTGAAAGGATAAGAACGCTCGCAAAACAAATATCACTTCACGCTAAAATATTGCTTTTCTATTATACACAAACCCACCAACGTTTGTTCAAAATTTGTTTGGGGTTTTATGGCCAGAGTATTAAACAAGTGTTCGACTTCGCAATGCATTTATGAACTTCTTCAACACGTTCATTTCTTATTTTATTACTCTGATGTTCAGCGAAATTGCTTTGTCAATATGGGGAAAATGGAAAAATCTTTTAAAACAAATCTTGATTTTTAAACATTTTATTCTTTGAAATTTTACAAATAGAAATTCTGATGTGTCCAACACATTACCTCCCGCCACTGTAGTAATATATTCTTTAATAATTTTTCAGTAAATTCAATTTGTAGTTTTAAAATTAGTTTGTTATTGTAGTTCAGAATATTTTTAATTCATTGCATACCTAAAATTTCCTTCATAAAATTTGTATAACCAATAAAACACCTATTTTTGGTGTTTCTAAACCCGGAACCGAACTTACCTTAATTCACGCATGAAAATATATTCCGTATATATTTCTTCCACCTTTTTTTAATTTTACAATAAAACTACTTGATATTTACTTATTTAATCTTTTAAAATTACTTACATTAAATTGGGACCAACATGTAAAATTTTGAGAACATATGAATAACTGATCTGTTTTATAGAAATTCCTCAGCGTAAACAATATGTAAAATTAATATAATTTATATTTTTTTTCTGTTTAGCTAGATGTTATACATAAACGTTATTATGCAGATCGGTAGAAAATATAAAAAAATCATTATATTTAATAATAACGTAATTTGCGAAAAAAATGGTACAGTTTGTTGTTGCATATTTATTTCTTCCACTTTTTTTAATTTTACAATAAAGCTTCTTCATATATATTTATTTTATCTTTTAAACTTACTTATTCTGATCAAACTAATTTTAAAACTAAATATGTAATGTACTAAAGAACTTATTTTATAGAATATATTACTACAGTACTTGTTGGACAGCTAAGATTTTTATTAATAATGTGATATTTTTGTATGATATAAATTGATAATTCTATGAGTTAATAAAAGTTGTGAAGGAATTTGTGTGGTTAAGTGTAAATCAATGGATCCGATTTGTAGCCATGAGTTGTTCGTTCGTCGCTCTGTTTTTTATTTCTATTGGCTTAAGGGACTCTTTCTGCTCAAACGGCTGCAGCAAGCACCAACGTCACTTGCAAGAATTGATTTTAAATGATGGAATAAAATTCTAAGATGTTTTACGAAATACAAAACCCACACATGACAATGCTTTCATTTTCAGAGCATTTTGGAAATGGTTTGTAGTTATGAATAATTTTAAATTACTTTGATTATTTCCAATTTAATTTAACATTTTTACCTGTAGCCACTCCGTAAGAGAAGTATTGGAATGTTGCTAAAATCGGTAGTGAATTTTCAATGGATAAGATTTTAATATTTATACGATGATGTCTGTCCGTGTGTGTGGATGAATGGATGGATGTTGTAACGATTACTTGAAATTTTGGATAAACATTGTGACACTCTAGATTAAATCTGATTAGATTTTGGTGTTAATCGTGCTACCGTTAGTGATTTCTTCATGAAGATTTGAAGTGTTTCTCTAAAATATTTTAATTGATTATGAATATATGAGAAATTTTGTAAATAATAAATTACTAACATGTCATTAACTAAAACTTTATAGTTCAATTTTGTTTCTATTTAGCCCGTTTTAACTATTACAAGTAATTAATGATTCGGTAAATTTATTACAATTGCATTTAATCTGTGTATCTTTGGAAATAAAAGTTTTATATTTGACTGGCAATTATTATAATTGACAGAAAAATGTTATAAAAATAATTAACGAATAATGTAAAAGGAATTGTACCAACTCTGTAAGTTCTAATTATGTTAATAATTCATTTTACCGTGTCAGCAATACATATTGCAAAAATGAGAACCAAGAAAAAAGCAGATAAGAAATATTAAATAAACAATGAAATGATCCTGATTATAATGGAAAGTGTAAATATTAATATATCTTTTATACTTATTGTTCCTAGTTATTAACAACGCTTAAATTTGAGCAACTTAAACCAAAAAGACCTATAGAAATTTTGACAGCAATGTTGAATAGTTGATTTGACATTTTATACCGATATTTTGTCGATTTAAGGGATACTTAAAACTGGTGCAACTTGTCATAAGAATATGTACGAAATTAATAAGTTCTGTCGTTAAAGAAAAATAAGATACAAAGATATTACTTACATATGAACTATAATAATAATAATAATAATATTAATAATAACTGTGAATTACTTAAATGTACCTGTGGAAATGAAAATGGAATAGGTAAGTCTGGAATTTATTAAAGTATAAATAATTAATTTTCAATCTGTCTGTGAATGAAGGAATGCGATATTTGCTACACATCTTAATTAATTCTGAAATTACCAATTTCCTGTTAAGTCGTTTCCCTTTGAAAGCGCTTGCGAAGGGTAGAGGTCGAGACGTAGGTCGTAACTAGACACACACGCCTCCTTTGACTAAATGTCATGTTGATGTTGCTACATTTCTTTATGGAAATCTGAAACTTTAACTTTGTGTTCCATAATTAAGTTTAGTCTGCGAGCTTCGTAATGTCAAAAGATGAAATAGTTATTATTATAAGTTAATGCCCTCTATATGCGTATATTCTGATAACTACAATAAAGGTTAATATTTTTACTTACTTCTGCGAAGTAAAGAAAGGATTGTAATTATGAAAAATGCATGTCTGTATGTACGTACGCATGGGCACCGACTACATGGGGGCATCGGGGCTCATGCCCCAAAGGAGACATTTTTTTACATCAGTAAGACAGTCCTGCATTGTTATTATTGTATAATAATATAAATAACTAACTTCTACCCTAAAACGGGTGTGAGTTACACCCATAGAATATTACCAGTAATTTCCTCACATCAATGTACCTGTGTATACAAATTTTTATTTTAAAATTCGTACTAGTACAGCCACAATTTCAAATTGAATATCAGCAAATAGGAATCTAGAAAGATGATGAATTGGAACACGCTTCAGCGTATGCTAGAATTCCAGGTCTGCTGAAATCAGAGCACATTCTGGAGCAGATTTAGCTGCTCTGGATTGTGCTTTGGTTTCAGTGGGTCAAGAATTAGCAAGTGTTTGCTCTAATTCTTTGTCTACTGAAACCAGAGCAAATTCTGGAGCAATGAAGATCTGGATTGTGCTCTAGTTTTAGTGGTTAAAAAAGTATTCAGAATGCTCTGATTCTTGCCCTACTGAAGCCAGAGCACATTCCGGAGCAGTTTTGGCTGCTTTGGATTATGCTCTGGTTTCAATGGGTCAGGAATTAGAACATTTAAAAGTGTTAGTTCTAATTCTAATTCTGTTGAAATCACAACTCATTCTGGAGCAGATTTAGCTGCTCTGGATTGCATTCTGGTTTCAATTGGCCAAGAATTATAGCATTCTAAAGTGTTTGCTTTATTTTTTTTGTTGTATGTTAGTAATTATAAAAAATTCTGTTAATTTTTCGCATAACTCAAAAAAAAATAGCCGTAGAATATGATATCATTTTTAAATTAAATAAGTCTAAACGAATTGCAGCAAAAAATGAATATAATTTAATAGTCGTACATAGAAGTTATGTTTAATTACAATATTTTTACCTTCACTATTTTCAAAATAAAAGAAGTACTTGTAGTGCACTCTCCACGCCAGCTAGAGTCACTTAAAAACCCTCTCGGTAAGCATTAATGATGTCTGTAATAAAGAGACCACACCCAGCAATGGGTAATAAATCTTGAGCGATATATTTATTTATTTAACATAACACATGCTGCATCCTAGTTTTTGAGTTTCAGGAATATAAAGTTAACCTAATTCCATACTATATTCAACTTTACAAGCTCATAAATTACATTTACAAAGTTTGTACTTTTATTATAACATAAAAATATACTCATAATGCTGTTTTTATACTGCTTCTTCTTTTTATACTTTATAAATAATATTTACCAGATAAAATGTTTCGAAAAAACAACGTTGCAATATTTATTTTTCATTTATGAAAATAGTCGTACAAAAATAACATTATTTACGCTGTATGTTTCAAATAATAATTATAAAATTGTACAGATATGAAATTAAATTCAGAAATTTATTTGTATTTTGATTTCTATTTCATTTTTTCTTCTAATCAATTCGGTAGCATATACCTATAAATATATTAATCAGATTTTTTTTGGTTTTTTTAAAAAAGTAAAGTGTAGTTTCAAAAACGTTTTTCACAAAATTAATAATTCATTATTTGATTTTTATTGATTTAAATCGCGATTTAATTGTGAGACGTAGCAACTTTGGAAACCCAATTAATAAACATTTTATAATGTTTGATCGTGTAAGAAATCATTTTAAATAGAAATAGAATAATATTCCTCTTGTAAAAATAAGTTTGAAGTTTCTAAATATTTGCGAATCATTTCCGTTTCCTGAAAATTAAGCTTGTTCAATTCGATTAAAAAATTTTAAAATATGTATATTTTATTTTCAAATGTAAATCTTTTTTAAATATGAAGAAACTAACGGCCTGAGAAAATAGTCTATAGGAAACTTCCCGTTGGATTTATGCAGAAAATAAACCTTTAATTTTCTCGTGTCTCTTTTCAGTTTCCTGAATTATTTATTTATCCGTAATTAAGTTGAGCCGAAGAGCGTCGGTTCCGCTCGGCTTTACTCGGCTGTGCTCGGCAGGGAAGCGGTGTTTTTGTTGGTTAATAATAGAAGAGTACAATCAAAATGAAATAATTTGATTTTAGTTGGAATAGTTCGCATTTTGGTTTAATTACTGAAAATGCACACGAGTTTTCAGTTTAATTTCGTTTTCTACTAATTGAAAGCACGGACATGCTTCTAGATATTTTAAATTGATTCTAATCCTTTGAACAAACAACAAATTTCTATTACAAATTTTATCGACCTCCCCATGTATAAATATATAATTGTTAATAATATAGATTTTTACATTTTTGAATTTATATACCTACACGATAATTGAATTATTTTATAAAATGACCCGATTACCTCTTCTAAATTTTTATTAGAATTGTGGTAAAGATTTTTTAGCCAAGTACTTTTTCTCTCCAGGACCGTATCTGAAATTTGTGTTTAAGTTGTTTTCTAATTATGTATTTTTATATCTAGATTAAAGTATTCTAATAATACTTAATGCATTTCAAGTATAATTCAATTTGTAACTTGAGAAGAGATTAAAATATGGGATTACAGAAAAACAAACAGTTATTAAAAGTTTTCTTTAAAGGTACTTGCAAGAATCAAAATTTATTCAATATAAATTAAATATGCATTTGTTCAAAATAAAGGAAGTATTGTAATCACAAAAAAATTTTCAGATTTCAACAAAAATATCCATTTAGACTAGTATCCGCGTAACATCTGTATGCATCTGTATGTTTGTGTCTCACATAACTCAAAAATTATTAGCCGTAGAATTTTGAATTTTTTATTCAATCGGGATAATAAATATTATTATTATACATATATGTCAAAATAATATATAGGAAAATACTGTATCTATTAAAAATGTAAAGAATAGAAAATAAAGGTTTTAATAAAAAGTGTCGGAAAATTAGGAAATTATAAAATTTTTTGAGGTACACTACAAAAAATTAATAAGTAAACAAATACAAGTGAAGTGGATTACTAACATTAGAAATGTGGTTAGAAGGTAAATTTAAAAAAGAACACATGTATTTTAGAATGAATAAGATTTTCTTTTAACCAAAAATAAATTGTCATTTCAAATAACTTGCACAAAAAATTAATTGTAGCCCGTAAGGCCCTTAGTTTAAATCAGTTTATAATTAATTTTTATCCATAAAATCGTTAAAAAATCTAATTAATTGATGATAAACATATCCCTAGTTGATTAATCCGGCCCTGAAAATAGTGATAAACATTTTCATAAAATTTTCAAAACATGATCCATTTCGAAGGGAAATTGGAAGATATGTAACGAATGGACGTTGAAGAATGATTAGCCGTAGAATATAATCTCACTTTCAAGTGAAATAAGTTTAAATGAAGTGAACCAAAAAATGTATTTAATTTAACGTTCAAGGAAATCAAGTGGCGTCCACATCAGATTTTTTTGTCTTGAAGCGATTCTTTCGATTTGAAATAATTAAGGACATTTACCACTAAGCTACTCAACCCTCCATAAAAGAAAACTTTGTATAAGTAATTTTCAAATATCTTTTCACAAGAACTTAATATTTTAAAGAGCGATGTCAATCATAATATACAGTACGTGCGATAGTGTATGCACAATTTACAATCATGTACAATTTAGAGTCACTTACCCCTATCCAATATGCGAAGCTAATCTAAAGTACATTTTCGATAACATTATCCCTTTTGTGAACAACCCTGTTATATTTAATAACAACCAATTTGTGACAGCTGACATCATGTGTCCTACATCTGTCTCTGTCGTGCATACTTGACTGCAAGTAGGTCTTTCTCTGTCTGACACACAGGGGGCGCGTCGCGTGATTCTTGTGCATTATCTTGAGTTCCACATGTTTATTTAACGAATAGTTATTGATCCACTACCTTCATTTTTAATAGGTAATACCGTTAATTAACTTGTTATATCAACAGATGGAAACTTATTAGTTTTTTAGGGCAGTGAACTTTAAAGCTATGTTGTTGCTATAGACTTTTTGAGAATGAGAAAAAGTAGTAATATACTAACGTTCCCTAGGCTTCCGGTATCAATGAAATATTTACATTTTGATAGCTGGTATCATTACTGCAAGATAGCTCTTGTTGAATACTTTCATTTGATACCAAATACGACTAACTTCTGACCATTTTTTACAAAAAAACAAAAGATCGCCATGGCAACTTGTTATTTTTGCATGACAATATCAATCTATTGTTCTCATTTGATACCAAACACGACATATTTCTGACAACTATTTACAAAAAACAAAAGGCGATCGCCATGGCAACTTGTTGTTATTTGTTATTTCTGCAAGAGAGTGCCAATTGATTGCTTTCATTTGATACCAAACACGACATATTTCTGACAACTATTTACAAAAAACAAAAACCGATCAACATGCAAATTTTTATTATATCTGTACGCCAGTGTCAGTCGAGTGATTTCATTTGTTATACGACATATTTTTGACAACTTTTTGCAGGGAAAAAAACAAAACCCGATTGACATTTTAAATTTCAGATTATTGTAATTATGAGAACTTTATTATAATACCACACAAGAACACATGACATATTTCTGAAATAAAAAAACAAAAACTGATCAACCTATTCCAATAATGCTCATTCTGAAATGGAAAAAGCACCACAACATGACTCGAACTCAAGTATTTAGAATTACAGTGTGTAAATAAGCTGTAGGTTTATAGTTATTTTGTATGGATTAATATTTGCAGTGGCCCAGTTTTGTGTTATTTAAATATAAATGCTCTAATTAAAATCTCGAGGCCGGTGCGTGAAATATAAAAGCAAAATTTATATTCTGCAAAATAACACGGAGATATTTCTCAAAAAGATGGGTACTGACAGTTTCATTAAAATGTAACATGTTATACGTAATTGTGTAGAAAATAAATTAAATTTTAGCTTGACATTTAAAAATGTTTTCATAGCTTATATAATTTTAATCGATTGAACCAATTTCGTGACATTTCAATAATAGCTACGCAATCTATTGTTTTTGCTTCTAAATACATTAAACATTTATATTAATTCTTTTCCGAGATGACACGAATTGAATTTTATGATTCAGTACATGATATTTTTTATGTACCTATTATATTAGATTAGAAGTTATATTAAAATTGGGATATGTTTTATACAAAGAGAGATAATTATTCGGCAGCGTTATTTTTCTATTTTACAATCACTAATTCTGCTCGGATGGAACAAGCTTCGCATTATACCGGATTTTTTTTTTATCATTAAACATAGATATATTATTACTATAGTTACAGTGTAAATTGATTGGCATGACAACAATGTATTAAACTGTTTACTTTATGAGTAAATATAGGGATAATGGGGGTTTCCAAGATTTTTTGATTTTTTTATATGATAAACTTTAAAACAAAATATTGGACCCATATTTTTTTATTTTTCCAAAAAGTTGATAGTATCCGAGAAAAAAATTAATAAAGTTTACGGACAATGGGTTTGACGTCATACCCCTGACTAGAAAAAGATAGTCCATGTGCGCTATATGATAGAACTATAAGTAGCTAAAAATCTGAAGTGAAGTTAGGCTACGAGTACCGCGTAAATTCAAGCATTGAATATAAACATAACCTGCTTTCGTGATTCATGCTTTCGATAGTTGCATTTACCAGTTACCACGTTTGTGTGTTCTCATATATTTTGAAATCCAGGCAGGATATAAATGAAATCGAGCTTGTACTGTCATTTTATCACATGAAGCTAGCTATCGGGGGCAGTCTTGCGAACCGGTGAAATTAAAACTTATATACTTATAGTTGGCAACACTGATCAGGGGAATGACGTCACAAGGTCATTTAAATAAAACTTTAATTTCAATTTTTAAATAAAGTATTCAACAATTATATATTATTTTAGTTTTATTACAATATACTCACGACCAAAATTGATATGCAGAATATATATTTTAAAAAGGCGTTGTATTGGAAACCCCCATTAACATAGACTAAATAAATATTAAATATTAATTAAAGAAATTATAAATTATTTACTAATGTTAAAACACAGGTTCATAAAAGGTATTAGCCACTAATCCGGATTAGGTTTACCCCTTGTTAACATCTTGAAATGTCAAATTCATAAAAAGGATTAAGTATTTTATTTAGTTCCAAAAATAACCCCACTATAGTTTTGTGGAATTAACAATATTTGTAGATGATTATCATCATTTCTAAATAATACAGAGGAAGGTTTTTGGCGATATTTGACAACCTAGAAGTAAAATACTTTGATTACACGCATGTGCAAAGTATTCTTTGAAATATGGTTATAATCAATTTTTTAAATATTTTTTAATTAAATTCTTTTTACATAGAAAAGAAATATTGAAGTAATTATTTTTTTTATTTTATAATTATTTGATTTTTACAATGTCCAGTGGAAGATCAAAATGAACATTAAAAATCGGATAAAAAAATTAATTACTACATTATAAAATAAAAAAGATCAAGCTACTAATTGTTGTGTCCGATTGATTTTGACATATGACACGAGTCTCACAATACATAGCTGTCATTCTGTAACTATGAGAATGAAAGTACCCTATGTTTACTAATAAAATAAACTCTCGGTATATTTATATTTTAAAATTTTAATTAAATTGAAAATTGTCTTGAAATTTCTCGTCCTTATTTAGAATAAGTCTTGTTTTGTCTTGAAATTTTAAGACAAGAAATTTGCTACTATTGTCTTGATAATCTAGACAAGATAAGACTAGAAATTCTAGATCGAGACTGCAACACTAGTTTATATGTGCAAAATAAAAGTTTATCTGTAAACAATATGAAATTTAACAATTTAATTTTTATTATAATGAAATATTAATTAACAGTCACACTGTCAGTTATAAACAATAATAACCGTTTATTTTCTTCTTTATTATGGTAATGGAATTTTATCAGTATAGTACTGTTCTTGTTGGTTAAATTTTCAAGTGTTTTGCGTTATGATTGGATAAAAATTTATCATTGGAATTTATCTTAAATAAAAATTATTTGTTTAAATTCCGTCGTATTTAAAAAGAATAGAGTTAAAATTATCTTATTAATGTATAATATTTGAAGATGCCTTGTCAAAGTCATAACCATATGCCGCTCTCTGTACCTCTCTCGTCTGTTAGCGCGTCGTATCAGCACATTTTACTTAATCCCCTCCTGGTCACAATCCAGACATAAACCTCGTCCTAAAACGGTTTACATTAGACCTTACAGGGTTGCCACAACACTCCACTGCGCCTGCGACTCTGCTCTTTATCCCCCCGTCACTAAGGCTTAGAGCCGCGTGCCGGGAAGACAGAAAGGCACGGCTCATCGTCCTGATGTAAATAGTGAAATTAGTTTTAGCTGTGTGAAGTCAAGACGGGCTTACAATGCCAAGTGGTGATTTTTTCAATGGGCGTTTATGTTTGATGGTGTAACGGTTAAAAAGTCTTTAGTGATTTATTTGTAATTTATAATTCCTTGAAATGACGGTCGTGAGATCAGGGGTTTAAATCACAGCTTTACAAGTTTTATCCAAATAAAAATACAGTGTGTCCGAGTGGTTTAGAACTATAAACTAATAACATGCACCAAAAAATGCACGTAAAAATGGTTTAGAAACAGATGAAATCTAAGCTCTGTGTTCCTTATTAGAGTGATGGAATATTATTATTATCTATTATTATTATATTTTTTAACGTTACTTGACAGTTACAAATAATAATAAAAATAAACAAAGCCTCTAACTTGACAGATAAACCGTTAAACGTTTGTTCATTTTCTCTCAATTCCATGGCTAATGGTATATATTTGGGATGATTTACGTTATTTTCGTACCTAATATCTGAGCTTACAAGGCATGTAAAATTAATTTTACTTATTAATTCAGATGTAGAATTTTATGCTCGACAACTATTTACTTGAAGCTTTTTTGTCTAAAATAATTAAGGAAGCAGGAAATTACGAAAGTGCGATTTTACATGTTAAATCCGTCTGTTCGGGTGTTCGAGTAACCACCCTGTATAAAAATAACACAATAAAATGAAAATTAAATATAAAATAAGAAAAAGAGAGAAATTAAAGAAACATTATCAGATCATTTTCAACTTCAAGTTAATTTAAAAATTTAACTTATTTTATCAATTTATTAAAATATGTAATTATTACAATAGTAACGTTATTGTTAAAATTTATATAAAGAAAAATAACATATTAACAATTAAATAGAGAAAAATTGTGACTTCGTTTTTTTTCAACTGAATAAAATCCTGCTGGTGTCCTTAAATAATTTATGACGCCTGGCTACTAAGCAACCTAACCCTACATAGAAAAAGTTGTATACTTTTCATAAGTCATTTTCAAAATCTTTTACAAGAACTATACCTAAGTAGTTGAGTAACAAGTTTTACTTGCATTTAGTGGTGTATATTAGCAGTGAACAGTTTCTAGTGCGTTCAGAAACATTCGACCACACATACATTTTTATTTAAAGATTTTCGAAGCTGGGAATTGAACCACATATTTCACTCGTTTAATTCTAGTCCGAGCGCGGTAATCAAGTGACTCACCGTTGCATGTATAGTAGAGTTATAACTTAAAACAGTATAATCTTTGAAGTCAGTTAATTGTTTTAAAATTTTATATTTGTATGTATTAAACAATAACAGTATAGTAATAAAATTTATATTAGTAAATTTAACGATTAAAATAACGACATACAAAACAGATTTAAAATTATGCGCAGTTACAAAATTGTGAAACAATGAACAAACTTCACAGAAACAGTCTAACGTCGGTTAAAATTTAATCCCAGACTTCATCAATATTTCATTCCTTGAATCGGGTTACATTACCAATATATTCTTATCAGACATGGCACATAGATGGCAGTGTGGACCACAGAACAGTTTGCAGTCGCGTGAGCTTGCTTCGCAGTCCTCAGTGGGTAAACCAGCACTGCAGACTATGCTATGATCGGGAGATGTTAAAATAAACCACTGCAGGTGAAGTGGTTATTATTAGCTTCAGGTTATTTGAGATTTGAAATTTAATTGTTTTTGAATTGTTGAGGTTTTTATTGTTGTAGTGGTAAATCTCTACTGTCAATTTAGAAATAAATACAATTTTACTAGTTTACCTTATTTAAAAAAAAAACAATGTAGTTGACATTTGGTGGCAGAAAAATAGTAGAAAAAACATTGCAGCTATCGCATAGTAGTAAAACCAAAGAAGAATTATTTTCTTCAAAATTTGAATAGTATAATATTTTTGTACCACTGTACAGTAATTATTTAAGTTTTGAAATATCCCTGCACTATTTTTGAAAAGACGAAATTTTAAAAAATATGTAAAAAATAATTTTAAACATTGTGAAGAAAATATTGCCTTCATAGAATGATTTTAGTTCATCCAAGTATTTTGTATTGCATATTTTTTACTTGAAAATATTAATAATATTCTTGAAGGTGGTAATAGGAGGAGATACTAATTTAATATCATTCAGCAGTAAAAGAAAATAAATATTTTTATATCTAGAAGTGTGCCTAGAAAAATCATTTGATTTTTTGGCTACATCCAAAACTTCAGTAATACAAAAAATTAATGGTTTTGTTGTTTAAATTGAAAAAATAAATAAATAAAGGGTATATATACGGTACGACGCGCTGATTATAAAACAAAAATATTTTTTTATTTTTAAAGTCTAGTTTCTCGTTAATAGAATAATCAGCCATTATTAAAATAATAGATAGGTATGTAAGTAATATAAAAAATAAAATTAGAACAACAATCTTACTTACAGCTGCTGAGCTGCTAGATTTTGTTATTGTTTTTTCGTCTATAGCTTAGTGTACATTAATTTTAAAAATAAAAATTTATTTAAATTTCTATCGAATTTTGTCAATATTTCTGACATATAAGGATATAAAACTATTAAATGGTTGAATTCAGAAAAAAATACGCTATCGAATAGGCATAAAAAATAAGTATAATACCATTTAAAAAAAAAATAATAACTTTGTGCTGTAACTTGAGAACCACTAGTTTAAAAAAATATTTCATTCTCTAATCAAATGGCCCCTTTGTTATTCAATATATTTTTGTATCTGTAATAACTTCCGAGTAAAACTATGTGCCCAACTTTCAATTCAATCTATATAAAATAACGTCGGTACGCCTCAAGTAATATTTTAATGTTAAATATGTCAGTGCCTTATACCTGTGAAGGTACGGCTGTATAGTGTGGTTTAGTACCCATGTTTAAGCGTAGATGAGACTGAATATATGCCGGTTTTACTGACTGTAAACTTATAGATTGTGGTCGCTTCAAACGGAATTATATGTGATTTTATGGACCCTTCATGCGTTTTAATAAATCAAAATTTCTCTTATTTTCCGATTCACTGACTTCTTTTTTACAAGCACTTTTCCCTTTAAACATTCACACAATGATTTTCTAAACGGAAAACAATAAATCAAAATTTTAAAACAATTTTTTCACTTTTAATCACATAAGAGATGTTATTAATATTGATGATACGAATATTATTTTCTGTGCTGTTTTAATTAGTAATGTGTGAATATAATTAAAATGTAATTACATCTATTGCAATATGCATTAACAACGGTGGCCATTTTCTTTAATTTACAAATGAAATTGAATTCAAAGTAGAAAGAACTTTGTTCAAATTAAATTTTATTATTATCGTGCATTGTACCCGCGTTTCAAACTCATTTAGATTAAAAATGTAAGTACTTTTTCAGTTACAATTACGTACTGTACGTGAATTTATTTTGGAATTTGATATTATCGAAATAAACAACGAAGTTTAATACAAAAAATATTTAACTTGCACATTTCTCAGGCACTTTTTAACAACGAATTTACTGCAGTACTTAAAATTTTTATTTTGCATATCGTTTTCGAGAAATTAATACCAACTTTCAATTTTCATATAGGCCTCAATGTAGGCTATGAAAGTCAGTGGCGCTGATTTTTAATATTTCTGTCGGGTACTCAAAACGTAAAAAATATATTTTGTATAGCTTCAAAAATCAGAAATGCAATTAAATGTCGCTAGAGAAGTTACAGAAATTGAAAAATTAAATATATTTATTAATTTTTAGCCATAAAATCTCAGCATTAGCAATATGTTTCTATACTGTTCTTAAAAATAGCAGTTGCTAAAAGAAAATAAATATCAAATGTCAAAATCTGCGTTCTTCTGATTAGATTTTTTAATTTAAAAACAAAAACTAGAAGGAAAAGAACACAGATTTTAACTTTTGATTTTTCAGGATAACTGCTATTTTTAGGTAAAAGTTTTCAATCAATGTCAATATAGAGATTTTTTTTAACTAACAAAAAAAGATATTTCTAATATTTTATGCGGATTAATATATAATTAAAAATATATATATATATATATATATATATATATATATATATATATATATATATATATATATATATATATATATATATATATATATATATATATATATATATATTGAAAACCTCATTGTACAGTCGTTGAAACAAAATAACACCCAATAATGGGTATGTACTAATAGATTGCATATGGGACAAGATATACCTAACTGTAGAAATAATTTTGAGTTCCATAATTAAATATTTTGCAATTAGAAATGATATCTATGGCTGCAAAACTGGGCAAAACACATATCTCTTTTAATCTAACATGATTATCCTTCTAGACAGGTAGTAAATTGGAACCAAAAACATATTTATCTCTCAGCTCATGCCTTGTGTTATTTAAGATGATTTGAGCGTGAAGAGAGACAGCAGCGTATGCGTCCCATGCGCGGGAAAGAGACGCCGCGTGCACGAATGACAAGGAAGAGAAATTTATGTACGTGTTGTGAATGATGCGGCAATGGGAGAATGGACAATAAACAAATGGATAAAACCCGGGAAACTGAAACAGGAATAGCGAAAAATAACGACGGTAATTTTGTCACTACAAATTATTATTGTTGATATTTTTAATTCTGATTTGTAACAAAAACTTAAATGTATCATCCAATAAAGTTTTATCTATTTCTCATTTAAAAATGTTTCCCATAGCACAATCTCAATTCCTGCTATTTGGGCATATCCTGTAACTCAGTAATTAATTTTTAACCAGTTGCTAAATGTTGTTGTTGACAAATAAAAACAAACATTACTATCGTTTAGCTATTTTCTCCAGTGCTATCTGTATTCATTGGAGAATAAATATAGCAGTTGACTAAAAATTAACCACTGAATTACAGAATAAGGGAGATAGTCTTTTAAATATCGTTTAAGATATAAAATAAAGAACAGTGAAAGAATAGTTATTTTTTATACAAGACGATAAAATAATATTTTATCGACAAGCGGAAAGTGTTAATTCACGAGCGATATAATCGCGAGTGAATTATTTTTCGCGAGTCGATAATTTCATTTTATCGTCGTGTATAAAATTATATTTTTTTCTATAGCAGGTTTTGAAGAGAAAATAATTAGAAAAAATAAATTATTATTTAAGAACAATTTTAAAATGTCAGTAGTGTGCGTTGTTATGGAAATGTACTTCTAATAAACAAAATTTAAAGTACTTTATCTACCCTTGCTGTTAAAGTGTTACTTTATCTACCCTTGCGGTTAAAGTGCTACTTTATCCACTATTTTGAGTAGATAAAATTGCACTTTAACATCTGCTATAGAAAAAAGATTATTTTTACTTCTCGCCACTCAGTAAGAGAGGTATTGGAATCATGCTAAAAATCGGATAGTGCGAGTTTTTAATAGATAAGCACGTTATGAAGTCCCTAGAACACGATTTTAATATTTTTACGATGATGCCTATCCATGTATATGGATGAATGGATATTGTACGATTACTCAAATAATAGTCAATAAAAAAAGTTGAAATTTTGGATTAATATTTGTTACAATTGCTGTTATTTCCAGGATTTACAGTGAAAACACTAATTATTGTCAAATACTTTAAAACGAATTGTACTAATACTTAAGTACTAATTATTTTAATAATTCATTTTATCGTATTTGTAGTAAACGCACGGAAAACATAAATGTTAATAAGAAATGTAAAAAGGACAGATGAGAGAGATTATGTGCTGACCACATCAGGTTTTTTTATTTTAATATAGATATACTTTTCTTGTGTTTTTGGTCATACATCACAAAGAAATTATAACCAGAAATATACCACGTAACTATTCGATTTTTTTTTTCAGTAACAAACATTTTTAAATTATAATTAGAAGTTTATTTGATAACCTATTTTATATTGCATTTTGTCTTCAACAGTACGGTGATATAATAATATATAACTAGTGTCCATTTTCTCGACTAAAGACATTTTATAAACTATTACATCTTAGCTGAAACACACGATATGTATATTTGAATATAGGTAAATGATTTTCTTAGTAAATGTACCGGTTGTTAATGACAGCATTAACTTTTAATTTCTCCGGTTGGTGCCTGTACCCCCTCCACTCCGGAGTCTCCGGAGAGCGACGGCAGCGCCTCTCGAGTCGTGAAGTAGAGTTAACTACCCTCGCGCGGTAAACAGGATAACTAAAGGGTAATAAGATTACAAGATGAATGCTCTGTGAATGGGGATAAATGGACTACTGCATTTCTAATTCCATCTATGCACTGCTACGTTTCAATTAACATTCAGATTAACATCGAGAAAAATCTCTACATACATTATTTCATTCGCATTTATTTTAAGTGGTATATCATTGTTATAAACAAGAAATTAGCTTAACAAAAAATACGTCACTAGTATTTACCATTCCTAGCGTTATAACCAGGACATTTAACCGAAAAAATACTGGTTAACGGTCAACCTTTATAGAGAACGTTATAATAATAACGGTTTTAATTCAAAAACCGGTTTTTAAATATTGGAAACCGGTTTTAACCGGTTGATATATCAGTTAAAAAATAATAATGAAAAAATTAATAAAAAAAATATGAAAATAAATAAAAATAATAAATAAAATTATCTTCTGAAAAAAAAGAACAAATAAAAGAATGCAACTTAATTAACGAGCATTGATAAAAATATTCAATAAAATGTAAATTATAAAAACTGTCATGAATCCATATTCAAATACAATAGATAATACAGATTTAAAAAGGACGAATTTTAAATTAAAATAGAAAATAAGTTCCATTCATTTATTAAATTAATTAGACACAAAGTATATATCATGTATAATTTATTATTGCAGTTTTAAGAGCAGGACACAAAAGAACTTTTTCTTGTTTAAGAAGAATAAAGACTTATTTAATAAGTATGACCCAAAAAGACTTGCAAATTTTGTTGTAAGAAATATTGAAATTGATAAGTAAAATGAACTTGGACAAAGTAATAGACACCTTTGCTTCAAGACATGTAATTTAAACTTTTATTCTGGATACCTTAACCATCGGTTAATACGAAAATATCGCATCGAAATAGCAAACAACGTATATTTTTATATATAAAACATACGACATTTTTTTAATGCGATATTTTTCTATTAATCGATGGTTAAGGTAACAGGCACTTTAATCAAAGGTGAAAAAAGTACCACCCCTAAAAGTTGTTTATAACTTAATTTTCTTTTATTTTTTTTTAAATAACATTTATTTATTAAAAAATATTGGTTGTCTACGTCCCTGGTAGTATAATACTATGAACAATATCTAAAATTTATTTTCAAGATGTTTTCTAATTATATACTTTTACGATAGGTACCTATAATGTATACAAGCATTTGAAATAATTGTTCATGAAACAAACCGTGTATTAAAGAAACAAATTCTTTGGGAATAAGTCATTTAGAATGATAAAACAGTAATATAAACAGTTTATTTCTTAACGTTGATAAGTGTACTCTATTTTTATCTTTATGGCTTTTATCAACAGCTTGGTTCACAGTTAGGTTTATTGATTTCTGAACATCTATTTAGTGCAATGGGTACTGGCATCGTATCGCATTCTCAATTGCACTTAACTTAGGAAAAATGTCTGCTTTTGGCGTACGGTATGAATTGTAGTAACCTTGGGAACGGCGAAACAACGACATAAATAGTTGGCGTAGAAAGACGTTATTGTTTTCGGATTATTTGTTTACAAATGTCAACAATTTTGATCGAGTTATTTTCTATTGTTTATCGTGCTATTATTTTATCAAAGATAACAATAATGCTTACAGGGTAAAGGGTGTTTACCAAACGTCTAGCTGACGTAGAGAGTGCACCGCAGTAGTAATATTTATGTAGGAAATACTCAAAAATATAATTCAAGTTTTATTACTTATTATTGGGTGTGTCAATTTGCATTTTTTATCTCAGGTATCACTAATCATATACCATAAATTATGTTTATCAGAGGTCGAGCTGGTGTGGAGAATGCACCTCACATATAAGTTTTTATAAGAAATAAATAATATATGAATCACGAGTGTGTTTGCTTCTTTATCACAGATATGAGGATGTTTACTAGATTTTAACTGAAGTGGAGAGTGCACCTCATGGACCATTTCACATGGGAAATAAGTAGTATACGAATTACGGTCCCTAGAATATGATTTTACTATTTTTACCGTGATGACTGTATATCCATGTGTGTGTTTTTGTGTGTGTGTGTCTGTGACGTTTTTCGTCCACGATAACTCGAATATCGTACATGTAAAAATTATAATATTTGGTATTTAAGACGTATTGAAATATGATGACTTGATTAGATTTTGACTACAATTGATTAACCGGAAGTAGTACCTTATTTGAACCTTTAAACCTTTTTTACTAAAAAAATACCTGTAACAAACATTTTTCTGCAAATTACTTTATTATTAAATATATAAAAAAAATAATTTTCTACCGATCTGCATAATATAACTAGCTAAACAGCAAAAATATACAAGTTATAATAATTTAAATATCGTTTAGTCTGAGGAGTTTCTATAAAACAGATGTGTTATTCATATGTTCACAAAATTTGACATATGATGTCAAATTTGATGTAAGTTTAAAAGATAAAATAAGTAAATATGAAGTAGTTTTATTGCAAAATTAAAAGAGGAGGAAGAAATATATAATGAATATATTTACATGCGTGAATCAAGGTAACTTACCTTTAGTAACGCCAAAAATAGCTATATTTCTTTGGTGATACAAATTTTATGAAGGAAATTTGAGGTATGAAATGAATTAAAATTTTCTGATCTTCAATAACAAACTAAATATAAAAGTAAAAATTAAATTTACTGAAACAATTTTATAGAATATATTATTACAATAGTAGGAGGCAATGTGTTGGACACATCAGATTTTTTAAAACTAATTTCTCTAAATTCGATTGTGCTAGAATCCTTCGTTGTGAAAAATATTTTTAATAAAGTAACACAATTGAAAAATTAATAATAGTAAAATATTTTAGAGGTTAGATATTACTTTAAAATGCAAATATTTTTAAAGCAAGAGTATTTTCATTTTATGTTTCTCTTCCAACAAAAATTTGCTCCATTCCTCTTAAGATTGTTGGGAGTCTGTTATGTTTTATTTGTTTTGTTTTACATGTTTCACAAAGTTTAGACTTGAAAGAAAACGACGCAGAGAAACAAAATGCCCGCACTGCATTCTATTGTCTTTTTATACATTAAACAAGTTTTTAATTTAATTCAGAAGGAAAGAATACATACATATTTCGTGATTTTATCACGGAATATAAAGCGAGGAAATGCTATAATTATATTTCGCATTTGCATGAAACATTCATGTACATTTATTTATTATATACGTAGAAATTATTTCCCGTATTAATATTCTACATTATTTCCAATAAATTGTAAATTTATTTCATCATTATTAATAAACGTAATTGAATTTAGCTGTATAAGTCATAAAATATAAAAAACTAACCTGTGTAGCTTCTCATTATAATAATATGCAATAATATAGTGATTAGCAACTTTATGTTTTGGAGAAGAGATATGTGACTTCATTATGATGAATGAATTTGGTCACATTGTGCATTTATTTTTGCACTACTTATACTGTAAGTATTTAATTTCATTACTAGAATGATGCTCTATTTTAGCTCATTTTTGTGTAAAACTGAAAAGTTTTGGAAAAAATTAAAAATTTTCAAATTTGTCAAAATTTAATTTTGATATGTTTTAACAAATTGCAATGTGCTGATGTCAAATTTTCAAACGGAATTTAATTATCTCTCTTCGTTCTAGAGATATTTACCGTCAAAGATGCACCTCAAAAAAGTGTATTTTTTAGGTATAGCTTAAAAATGAGTAGAGATATAATCTCAACGATTATACTAGTCGATTCAACGTACAAAGTTACATAAAGAAATGTTGTCTCTGTATATACGTCTTTGGAACGATTCGGTGAAAAATAAGAAAATCTGAAAAACCTCTATTTCAGTTTTTCGCCCAGAAACTTTTTATCTCAAAAATTTTTCATTTTCTGAACTTAAGTAAATATCGAGGCACTGATTTCAAATTTTCAAACCGAATTGAATTAGCTCTTACCGTTTTCGAGATATTTGCGATCAAATTTAGACCTGAAAAAAGATGTTTTTCAGGAATATCCCTGAAATGGGTTGAAATATGAACTCGATGACTTCACCAAAAGATTCTACGAGTTGATTTTTTAAAATACTCCGTATTAATAAAAGTTATTGGTGTTGTGAATTGTAGAAACAATCATTTAAACTTTATTCGATGTTTTTCTCTACATCAAGTCAAATTTGGATCCTTTGCTACCCATTTTAAGGTGTGCCAAACATCCAAATTTACTGTACAATATGTTGAGACACTTTTCAACTCATTTTTGGATATAAAATGCAATACATAATCGTGTTAAACTTATTAATTTTTAGTTTTGTACACCTAAATATGCTTTAAGCACTTTAAACCCTTTTTAGGGTGTGAAATGACCAAAATATACCCATTTCTGGGTCAAAATTTTGATTTTTTTGGAAAAACCAAACAGATAGATCTCCCTTCGTTGATTTCAAAATTTCAAACCGAATTCAATTATCTCTTTTCGTTCCTGAGATATTTGGCCTCAAAGTTGCACCTCAAAAAAGTGTTTTTTGACCATATCTCTAAAATGGTAGGAGATACAGTCTAAACGATTACACCAGTCGATTCTACGCGCAAAGTTACATAAAGAAATGTTTTCACCGCATATACGTTCTTTGGAACGATTTTGTGAAAAATGAGAAAAACGAAAAAAACAGGAATTTCAGTTTTTCGCTCGAGAACTTTTTGTCTACAAATCTTTTCATTTCCTGGACTTAAGTAAATACATATGCGCTGATTTCAAATTTTCAAACCGATTTCAATTATCTCTTACCGTTCTCGAGATATTTGCGTTCAAAGTCAGACCTGAAAAAAATCATTTTTCAGGAATAATCCTGAAATGGGTGGAGATAAGAAGGTATATACGGAGAAAACATTTCTTTATATAACTTTGCCTGCAGAATCGACTGGTATAATCGTTGAGATTATATCTCCACCCATTTTAGAGATCTTTAAAAAAAATACACTTTTTTGAGGTGCTACTTTGAAAGCAAATATCTCTGGAACGAAAAGAGATAATTAAATTTGGTTTGAAAATTTGAAATCAGCTCACCGAGATCTATTTATATACACAAGTTTGTAAAATCGATATTTTTGACCCAAAAATCGGTATTTTTGGAATAATTTACATTTTACAGCCGTAGTATTTATTCGTAAAGTAATAATAATGTAATTTAATTATTTATTAATAAATTTGAGCAAAATGAATTAAAATATTTGGAACACTAGGGGATTCCAAAATTGCGATTGATTTTGGAACGAACACAAACTAAAAATATCAGAGTATTCTGCGCCAACTATTAATTTCATAAATGAGAAGCATGCATCGAAATGTCAACCGCTTTATAGGCCACGTTTATCACTTGTTATAAATACACAACACTATCGATTCCATAGCCACCTCTTTCCAATATAAATAAACATATCGAGTACGCATACATGCTTATTTATATCCTACAAGGAAGTTCATACTATTTTAAGACTAAATATCGATCAAAAAAATTAATTTATAGCGGAATTAAAATTTCATTATATGCCAACAACTTGGAAAATTGTAAGTGGAACAAGGCTACAAGAAGTTTAACAGAAAAATTTATGTTAAATTCTGAATACATTCTTTAGAAATCTCGAGAAAACACTTTCTATTATTAGCTTAATAAATATTTTTTATTGTTTACAATTGTTCGACAAATATAGTTATTGTATGTAGTTAAAAAAACATACTATTGTGTATGAAATTTATTAATATTACAACCAAATTGGATTGCACTTTCCACTTCAGCTAGATGTCTGTATAAATATATCATTACCGATATTTACGTTAAAAAAATAAGTATATTGTACAATAAGCATGGAATGGTATTCATTTAATATGAGTATAAGCGTGTTGTACTCTATACTTTTTCTACGACCCTGATATTATTTTCTAATTCATTTATATTTTTATAATAACAATGTTTTCATTTATCTACTTCCTAGCAATTTGCAACAAAACAAAAATTAAACAATAGAGAATTGTGAGGTATGAATTTATATCTTAACATTGTCTATATATGGCTACCGTAGGAAATAGAAAAGTGTTTACAATATACTATGTATCTGGTAGCAATAACAAACATACAACAAGCAAATATCTTAATGGTCGTAGAAAAACTATTTTAAATCTCAAAGTAATTTAAATTGAAAATTAATTTTAAGGTTAAATAAAGTATAATGTTTAATATTTATTGTTTTGTAATACTGTATTGGAAAGCGAATAAAACAGTAATTTTTGGCGTAACTAAAATCAAATTCTTGTATATTTTTTCCATTTTTTTTATATTTTACTGTAAAAATATTTATATTTACTTGTTTTATCTTTGAAAATTATTTACGTCAAATATGACAACAGCTTAGGTCAAATTTTGTAAACGTATAAATAACTCACTTGTTTTATAGAAATTCCTCAGCTTGAACAATGTGTAAAGTTAATAAAATTAATATTTTTTTCTGTTTACTCAGAAGTAATATATAAAGTGTAATTATGCATGTCGGTAGAAAATTAAATAATCTTTTTGTTGAATAATAATGTAAATTGCGAAAAAAAGTTAGAGGCGTCTTTTTAGGAAAAACGGTTTAATGCTTCATGTGAAGTACTACTTCCGGTTAACCAATTGTAGTCAAAATCTAATCAGTTCATCATATTTGAATATAAGTCTTAAACATACAGACATCACTGTAAAAATAATAAAATCGTATTCTAGGGACCCACATTCGTACCTCCCTTATCTTATTGATAGACGGGAGGTAAAAAGGTATTTGGGACTACTTCTAGAATTGAGTCAAAGACACCCAGAAATGTGTTAAAGAAAAAGAATTATAAATAAGTTTACGATAAAAAACAGGAACTAGTACATTTCACAATAGAGTGTCAAGACTATTAATCGTGAGATAAGCATTTGAAAGATCATGTCGAAATATTAAAACAATCGCTAGTGGTAGATTAAATTAGGTGACAGGCATCCGAACTTTCATTTGTTATTGATGCGCTGACAAATGCTCCAGATCAAGGCCGAGGAACAATGAAAAAACAAACTCGAATCAAAATATAAAAAATGCAACGCATTAATCATAAAATTTAATTAGAACGCTGAGTTGAAACAAAAGGTAGCGAGAGGGTGAAACAAAACAAAACCAGGCCAGGACTCAGGGGGTTGCGGACTTAAAATGTTACCCTAAGCCTGATCTGTACTTGGGCTCATTAAAATTTATATAACATTCACTAAATTTATCTAATTTGGGAGTAAATTTGTTCTACAAAGTAGGTCACATGTCCAGTGGCGTACTACTTGGTTTTCACTACAGGCACAAGCAAATATTTAAAATAAAAAAATAAATACTCATGTTTTATTACCCATTCCAATTTATTTAATTATTATTTTTACCGATTACATACTTGTACTTCATTGCACGGGCACTCAAAGCTGACATAGAGAATTCAAGGATTAGAGGAAAATTATAAATAATTATATTACTTACAGATTTTTACCAATTTACTAGGCTTTAGCTGGAATGGAAAGTGCACCACAACAGCAAGTTTTATGACGTAAAAAAATGGTAAAGAATTTGACTAGGTGAGAGTAAAACATTTTAATAAAAAAATAATTGTTTTGCCCTTACGAATATTTTGAAAATATTCTTGCTGAAAAACTGTTTATCTCGATCAAGTCAATCAATCTGATTGTATGAAAATGATATGTATTTAGTAAGTATGTATACAGGCTGTTCCATTTAAAAGTGCCACCATTGCTATCTCGAGAACTATAAGAGCTACGAGGTTGGTTAAATTAGCAAAGAACCACCATTTTACAAGACTAATACAATGAGCAAAAAAAAATTTTTTTTCAACCAGTGGTTCTCAAAATACAGGACACAACTTTCTTATTTTAAACGGGAACGTATGTTTATTTTTAGGTTATTCGATAGAGTATTTTTTTCTGAATTCAACGATATAAATATATCATATACTAATATAACAAAATAACTGAGAAAAATGCATGGTAGATTTATTTGTATTTTATTTATATCTGGCTGAAATAAGAGAGCTTTGGATAGAAAACAATTCATTTTCTTCTTAAAACTGACAGTTTAAGAAAATAAAATTTAACAAAAAATAATCAAACAATGTTAGACAGAACATTATGTCTATGTTTTCTAACCATAGCACTCTTGTTTCAGCCAGATATAAATAAAATACATATAAATTTAACATGCATTTTTCTCAATTATTTTGTTATATTAGTTATGATATGTACATATCGTTGAATTCAGAAAAAAATACTCTATCGAATAACCTAAAAATAAACATACGTTCTCATTTAAAATAAGAAAATTGTGTCTCGTATTTTGAGAACCACTGGTTGAAAAAAAAATTTTTTTTGCTCATTGTATTAGTCTTGTAAAATGGTGGTTCTTTGCTAATTTAATCAACCTCGTAGCTCTTATAGTTCTCGAGATAGCAATGGTGGCACTTTTAAATGGAACACCCTATATATTTAACTAAATAATAGTAATATTTAATTTAAATATATATAAAATAAGTTATGACAAAGAGAGAATATTTTAAAAGTGCCAAGTTCAAGTAACCAGGTTGTTACAGCGTAATATTGAGACACTTTTTTCTGATTTCGCGATAAAGATTGGCAATAGTTATTTTTACTTTTGCATAATTTAAAATATAGCCCCTTTTGGGGGGTACGCCACTGGTCCAACTCATACATCCACACAAATACATTGAAATACATAGAGTACAGTTGAACAGGCAAAGTGCGGGTGTACAACGCTGTAAAGCAAGCTTGTTTCAGGCGGAATATTTATCTGATCCACTCAGCTCATTTATTACAATATTCAAACATTTCACCGTTTATAATCACTCCAACTATGAATATAAATGATGAGTTTTCAGATCAAATCGTATAAGCATTACTCACATTTTGTAAATTTAAATTTCTAATAGAAACAATAAATCGTTTAGGAGTGAAGGTTTTGCCAGAACACTATCTGAATAAAATTGTAGAAAATGTATTTTTTTGAATTAATAAAGTTATTGAATAAAACAACTTTTTTAGTTTTAGTTCTGTAATTATTTATTTAATAAACCCAACGTTTCGGTAGCATAAATTGCTGCCTTCTTCAGTGTAATGACAATTACAACAAAGCAAGTAAACAAGTAACTAAGAAACGAATTATAACATGTGTAATATAGGAAGTCATGCTTTACTAATTTCAAACCATCGTCGTGATTGAGATTGAGATTAATATTCGTAGTTTTAAAAACCTCTATGGCTTTTCTAATTAATTACAGAACAAAAACTAAAAAAGTTGTTTAATTCTGTATTTATTTATATTATGTGTGAAGTATAAAGTGTGATATCATTATGGTTTATTTTAAAACGAGTACAGGAAGTTGTAAAAATCATTAAAGCATTAAATATACATTTATAAACACTGTCGTTTTTATAAAGCAACTTTCTATTCATGGCAAAAGAGGATTAAAAAACGGTTTAACACAAATAACATAATATACACAACATTTTCCAAATTTAAATATTTTATAAATACCATAATCTTTAAAAATATAATGGAATTTTCACAATGACAGCTATTAAAGACATTATTATTTCAAATGAATTTTTAGGGGTAAATAAAGTAAAATAATTTAGAATTATTACAAAATATTCATAAGTAAATTTCAATTTTACGTGTAGTAGTGGTTCATTTGGTTATCGCACTTCGACTTCGATACTTCGGGGTTCAAATCCCAGTGACTTCAAACCTGTAACCAAAATAAATACTGCTGGGTCCGAATGGTTCGGAACCAACTGTTCTGTTATTGGAATTGAGTTTGTTTCATAGTTTATTAAATAACTAAATAAATAAAAATAAATGACGCGGTTTGTTTGTGTAACTACGTCACGAATTTCTTTATTAATTTATTTCTCGTGTACTACTACATATATTTATAAAATAAATATTTGTTTAATAATTTTATTTACAAATTAATATTTTAAAATATCACAAAATCCAATATTGTTTTCATTATAGGTTTCGTATATTTTTTAAAATTTTTTATCGCATTTTTCAATATTATTATTATGTATAGATATAAAACTAATACATGGTTAAATTTTGAAAAAAATACGCTATCGAATAGTTATAAAATATATGAATAATACCATTTAAAAAAAAATCTGTCTTGTAACTTGAGAACCACTGGTTTAAAAAATTATTGTATTCTATAATCAAATGGCCCCCTTGGTTTTCTACAACTTTATTAATTACTATATTTTTATATCTGTAATAACTTCTAAATAAAATAGTATACACGAGTTTCGATTCCAACCTGTACATTGAAAATATCTTTACAGAAATTTGTTTTTAAGACAGAGATATTTTTTATGTTTCATATTTGAACTCCGTGAATTAAATTTAGAAATAAAGCAATGGAGGCAATTGAAAATTCCAATGATTGTGTAATTTAATCCGCATTCAATAATAATAAAAGAGGCAAAAAAGAAGTGGGTCATTCTGAGAGCGCGCTGAGGGAAATCGATAAAGAAGCAACAAAATGTTTATTAAAACAATCCTTTCTTGCAGCAGCACTTGATTTATGATGCGATAGTTAACTCTATCCCAAAACAACCAACACAGTTTTTTATTTTTTGTCTTAATGCTGATGACTTTATATTATTACAAAACTGTTAAAACACTCATCCAGATAAGTTACATATGTTATATTTATTAGTCAAATCAATTTTTGTTTTGAAATCAGGATTAAAAAATACCTATAATTTAATAACTTACTATAAGTATAACTTAAATATGTATTTTTCCAGCATTTTCTTAAGTAAACTTGTAAATAATAATGGACAAAATACTTAAATAATTTTACCGGTTTCAGGATATTAAACTTTTGTTTATACAGACAAAAATAAGCTGGGTAACTATGTCATAATTTTATTCCACGTAATTTTGACAAGTCAGTATGGTCTAAAAATATTATCATACAAATTTTCAAAATAACGAGACATATTTTATGAAACCATACAGACTTGATCACGAAAACGTTACTCCCAAAATAACTATTTAAAATAATATTTATTAATAATGTGAAACCGGTAAACTATTGAACAAACCACGGATGTTATAAATCAAATCAGGCCTTAGATGTCTTAAAATTGACATCTGCGGCGGTTATGATACTCATATGTCATAACTATCCTAGGTGTGTTAATAGCTATAATTTGCCATGTTCCAAAAAAGAACACATTTAATTTTTTAATTTAAGAAAAAAATCTTTTAACACTTATTTGCAGTGGCTATACTAATTTTTCTTTACTTAAATATATTTAAAAATTAAAATGAAGGCATTTTCCAATAATTTTTTTTTCTAGTTCGTCAACATATGTTTTACAAAAATTTGCAGCTCTATTTCTAATGGTGTATTCATTTTTTTTTTCAAATTGACTAAAAAGTCATCGTAAACACATTTTTTCGAAATTGACGCCCCAAAAGACTGACACCTCAGGGCAATAGCCCATTTATCCCTGTTAGAGTAGCGCTGTATCTCATTTAATCATTTTCTTGTGAATTTGATACCTGATATAATGTGTGTGTCTGTTGGTTAATGTGTTTACCGTATGGATGAAATGATAGGTGTATTGAATGTTTAATGTTGGTTGGTAGGTACACGGTGTGTAAGTTTCCCGGAATGAATTTAACTCCGGTAACTGAAATTCAAATTCCATTTGGACGTGTTCAGCAGAAGCTGCTGCACCAACTCAAATCAATACAAATATCGCAACGTTTTGCCCTTACCAAAGAAAACTTATCTTTTTGAAGAATTCTTAGTCAAATTAATTATTATTATTATTATTATTATTATTATTGTTATTATTATTGATGCCTTTTTTTGTTTTGTAATATAATTCAGTCTGAGTTTCCATATAATTTAATTTTGATTCTAAATTTTTAATTTGGTGTAACAAATTATTAATTCAACTTGTTTCGTATTTACAGTTTCATTATAAATAAATATTGTTAACTTTAGTACATATTAACCAAATTATAGTTGTATGAAGAGATATTTGAAACTGACTTATGCGGGATTTACAACTATTTATGGAGGATTGGGTAGCTTAGTGGTCAGGCATCATAAATTATTCCATCTTGAATGCATCGCTTTAAGGGGAAAAAATGGACAGTATTAAGCAAACTTTTTATAATTAACTGTAATTGGAAATAACATGGGAGATATAGAAAGATTTTAATTTTTATATTGAAATGCGATTATTTAATTTTTTACTGATATATCAGTTAAACCTATTTTTATTCAAGAAATGAAAGATTTTGTAAAATGTTGTATTTTTCTTTAATATTATAGTAATAAAATTTCTACAGTGGGAAAATTTCTTAGTGGCATCTTGATTTAAAAGTAGGTACATAATTGGAAAACATCTTAAACACAAATTTCGAATACGGTCCGTAGTATTACCTGACTAATTACTTTAAAACTGTAAGCATTACTAAAATGCAAGTAAAATATCAAAACTCATTTCTTGTGCCTATGTAGAATATTTTATTTTTTATGTAATTGATATGTAAAATATAATAAATATTATTTTCATATTTTTATAGGCAATATTTTTCCAGATAAAAGAATTTTCAATTTATATCTAATTAAATTATCACAGTTTACTGGTAAAACATATTTCAAACAATGAAATTTTTAAAAATAAAATTCATAGTAATATTTTTACACTGAACTTGGCAGCATTGTTCGAGTTGAAACAGATGACTAGCACTTGTCAGTTGCCAATTTTTTAATGTGATTGTGTGTGTTGTTATTTCGCATAAAAAACAATTGAAATAAATTGTTACAATCATTATTCAAAGTACGTAGTAATAGATTTATTTGTTGTTTATGTGTGTTTTGTTTGTAAATATTTATTGTTTTATAACCTAACTTCTGTACTTTTGTACATTACATATTAAGTTGTCATATGTATACAAAACTAAATAAGAATTTATAAATAAATGTTCTAGTAATATTTAATACAAACATATTTTAGTTTTTTACAATATTTTAAATATTATTTAATTCCTGTAATATACGTTTTGAATTTATAAATAAGTTAAAAGTAAATATCTACTAAAAATAGAAGAAAACAAAATCAATATGATACGAACTCTGTTCTATTTTCAATGACATTCATTACTTATAACAGTTTATAACAACTTCTTATTAAATAAATAATGTTTCTTTTCTTTTCAGGTAAGCAGTCTTTTATTTGAAATATCCAGTGACGTGTCCAGTTTTTTACAAATGGGTTTGAAAGGTATGAATTAAATATAATTTTGACCAATCAGAATTATTCATGCGGAAATTTAAAACAATGAACCAGTTCAATAAATTTAAATAATTCGGTTAGGGTTTATTTAACTTGTAAATAATGTTTTTGTTTTGAAAATAAATTGAGTTTGTGTACTGGGGTTGCAATGAATTGAATGCACTATATTTTGTTTGTTATAAATGCATTGCGGTGTATATTTTACTGACAAGATTACTGTAATAATGTTAATTACAATTCTATTATCGTATATATGTTACATACAATTCGAATTCGTATATGATATCAAAATTGTTTGTTAAGTACTTCCCACGTAAAATCACACTTGTGGTGCATTCTCCACACCAGCTAGACGTGTAGTAATCTATTAGAGTATTAGCATTAAAAGAAATACAGATAAAACATTTAGAAATGGGTAATAATAATAGTTTTAATTTAGAAAACATGTTTTTAATTACTATATTGGTAATAGCTGAAGATCATATTCTTAGTTAACTTTTTATTCATAACTTGTTGTGAAATAATAGTATATTTTTCAATGAACCTGTAATGTGTGCTATTACTCCTGAGAATGAAGTTTGCCAACACGAGCGAAAGCGTGTGTTGTAAATCATACAATATTTTTTCTGCTTCCGTTTGAATAAGTAGAAAAATGTATTTGATATTATGAATTTTTGACATTTGCAAAATAAACAAAAAGACAAAATCAAGAAGTGCTTACTTTTGTGCGTTACTAAGTAACTACAACAAAATTGTTAGTTATAAATAAATAAACGATATAAAATAGAGTTGTCATTTAAATTTTTTGAAATGTAAAATACAAGTTTCTGTGAATTTAATAATTGTAATAACTATATAATTAATATTTGTATATTAAGAACCAAATATTCTATTTTTGTAGCTGTTAATGAATGTTAATATGCATATCTTCCAATTTGATTTCGCGTGAAATAATGTTCTCATTATCTCAAATTTATTGAAATTAGGGAAATAAAGAGTCGAGTCTCTTATCAAAGGGAAGTAGGAAAAGATTTAAAAATCTTTGAAAAATTTTGAAACTTGGTATTTAAGATACATTATTTCATTCGAAGAAATAAAAACTGACGAAGTTGTGTGCTGGAATCAAACAAGATTTTTCGCACTTGTTGCACAATATACTATTTTTACATAATATTAGTATCTAATAGGAATTGGTTATAATTTTAATTTTATTTATAACTGAATAACAAATAAACTATTATACAATATATGCAAGGTAATAGTTTTACTGCTTTAAGAAGGTGACACTCACGAACATTTTGTCCTAATCAGTGTTGACAATTTTTACCTTGCTAATAATGTAAAATATTATAAAAAGTTTTTATTTTTGAAAGCGCCGTCTATGTTTTGGTAGAACGATTTCATGTTTGTGTGTATTAAATAATAAAAGTAGTGTTTCAATATCGCGTATGTCATGGAAGACAAATCTGTTGGTTCAATTGTTTCACACTCGGCTGCCCCAATCTCGGACGTACGTTCCGAAGCAGAGGCTTTCCCGGAGTGGATCGTGTGTCGATTTTTTCGTATTTGGCGCGCATTAGGGCCCGGAGAATTCACTTTATTTACAAACTACGGCGCTATTGTGATATAAATTTCTTTAGAACTCTGAGTAGATTTATTGGTAAAGTTTTATCGAAGTTGCCTCTGCGAGCTTTCATATACTTAATAATTTCATTTGCTTTCTTTTTTATGCTGTGATTTATTTTTTAAAAAAGTTCAGGGCTCAGGTTCAAGTCTTTGTAAAAGGTGATTCTGATGCGTTTTAATCTTTTCTAACTTCCAGATATAATTCATTCTTTTAACTTATTCTGAATTTATTATTCTTCTTTTCCTTCGAGGTCTGTGTCCATAGACTACATTCATATTCTTTTTCATGAAAAATAACCCCTGTGGTGCACTCTCCACTGTAGCTAGACGACTGGTAAATGTAACAATTTGTTATTTTAGTTAAAAAGGGAAATTTGCAATGCGGAGAGAGAAAAAGGAAGGTTGTGCCCCAACTTTATTCTGCCAACATCTTGACACAAAGTTATGTGTTTACTTTTAAACATGGCGGAAATTTAAATGAGATCCTGAATATTTGAATAACAAACTGGAGCATGAGAAATCAACTTATTCTAAATGGATATTAAATACAGACCTTCCAAAACTCTTACACATATGATTACCTATCGTTGCTAATGCATTCTGGTAACTCGCACCACCAAAATGCAAGTAAATTTGTCACACAAATATTTAGTACCTAATAGTGTTTCACAAGACAAGAATTCTTGTCTTGTTTAGTAATTTGTTGTCGTGTCTCTAAAAGCAAGACAATAAATTAAAATATATCTTGTCTTTCATTACTCTTATATAAAAATCTTGTCTTGATCGTCAATTTCTTGCATATTTCTTGTCTTGCATGCTAAAATTCTCAAATGATCTTGAACATATACAGGGTGTTCCATTTAAAAGTGTCACCATTGCTATCTCGAGAACTATAAGAGCTACGAGGTTGGTTAAATTAGCAAAGAACCACCATTTTACAAGACTTATACAATGAGCAAAAAAAAATTTTTTTTCAACCAGTGGTTCTCAAAATACGGGACACAACTTTCTTATTTTAAATGGAAACGTATGTTTATTTTTAGGTTATTCGATTAAGTATTTTTTTCTGAATTCAGCGATATGTACATATCATATACTAATATAACAAAATAATTGAGAAAAATGCATGTTATATTTATATGTATTTTATTTATATCTGGCTGAAACAAGAGTGCTATGGTTAGAAAATATAAACATAATGTTCTGCCTAACATTGTTTGATTATTTTTTGTTAAATTTTATTTGCTTGAACTGTCAGTTTTAAGAAGAAAATGAATTGTTTTCTATCCAAAGCACTCTTATTTCAGCCAGATATAAATAAAATACAAATAAATCTACCATGCATTTTTCTCAGTTATTTTGTTATATTAGTATATGATATGATATATGTATATCATTGAATTCAGAAAAAAATACTGTATCGAATAACCTAAAAATAAACATACGTTTCCATTTAAAATAAGAAAGTTGTGTCCCGTATTTTGAGAACCACAGGTTGAAAAAAAATTTTTTTTGCTCATTGTATTAGTCTTGTAAAATGGTGGTTCTTTGCTAATTTAACCAATCTCGTAGCTCTTATAGTTCTCGAGATAGCAATGGTGGCACTTTTAAATGGAATACCCTGTATAATCTTGTATCACACGTACATTTTTTTTTAAATAATATCAATGTCAATTATCAAATATATTTATTATAATACAATGAAATGTTATTATTAAATAAATATTATAAAAACAAAAATCGTATAGCTGCACATACAATACGTATATTTTAGCATAACAACGACATCTGTACAAGCAGAAAATCTTTTTTCAAAGCATCCCTGGTTATAAGAAAGCATTTTGTATTAACTCTTCATTACATTACATAACATTCGAAGAATAATTATATTATTTAGTCAATAATTATATAACTATTACCTATATATTTTATGAAAATGAAATTTACATACATATGTTAAAAAAAAAATATTTTAATACTTACATATTTTTGTACTTTTATTAATTTGTAGGTAGGATCTTTTAATAAGTCTAGATTTGAAATTAGCAGAAAAAATGCGAGAGTATAAGAATTAAAGAAAATCTTACTATTCTTGCATATATCTATACAATTTCTTGCCGTCTTGCTTTGAAATTTGTAGCTCTTGCCTTGCATTTTATAAGACTCATTCAAGACCAAGAAATATACAAGACTCTAATGAAACACTAGTATTTATAAAAATAATCATATTTGATGAATTTTAATAATAACTATTACTTATAATATACAAGAATAGAAGTAACCCTATGGTGCTTTCTTCGCGCCAATTATAATGTCCAAGAAGAGACGTCTATGTTTTAAAATGAAAATTCATGTTGTAATGTTTTATAAAAATAATAATTAAATTTATTTGACTCTTAAAAAATTAAACTAAATAATCTACATGGGTGTGTTAGTTTAATTGAATTTCGTTTATAATTGAGATTTTAATAAGTAAAAGTACGTGTTATTCTATAAATAAATGAACAATGATTATTAAAACAAGAGATCATATGAAGAACAAACAATTGCGGTCACATCGTGACCTACTTTGATCGTGTGATTCACACATTTTAATTAAAAGTACTAAAACATAAGAATAGGAAACCATTTGAGTTGGGAGTTTGCCTTGATCGCTGTCAAGTTTTAGGTGCCAAATGAGTAAATTTCTTTTAAGGTCACTTTATTGAATTCAAAGGTCAACAAATATAAAATCATAAAATACAATTTTATTTTATATTACAGAAATATGTATAAATTGGAACACCCTACAAAACTAAGTCATATATTTGTATTTATTTCTCACATAAAATGGCTTTATGGTGCACTCTCTACATCAGTATACAGTATATTTTTAGACAGTACAATTATAATTGTATATTTTATCATAATAATTGTTTATTTGATATAATAATAAGTAATGTCTATTCGGGAAACTACTCAATGGTTTTACTTGAAATTAAAATATGTTATATAAAACATCAAATCTAAGAATATTTATTAATGTCACTGTTTTAATTTTCCGTTTTAAAAATGTTAATAATTTACACGACCGGTGCATTTAAATTGTTACAATATAAGTTATACATGTAAGTCATGTATATTATTTCGTATTATATCTTTAAAAATTAAAAATGTACATATTAATCAAATATTCATGTTTAAAAGCGATATCACGAACAATAAATGAAATGCTGTCTTTTTGTTTTTATTATCATATAAACAATACTATGTCACCTTTTTTACTTTCTGTTAGTACATTCCTTTTATAAGAGGATGTATTTATAACATTCTAAAATTTGAAAATAATAGTACAACATGTTCATTAGTAATTTAAAGTTAAACTTCCCCATATTTGAATTCGTATCAAAATGCTGTCTTTTATACATTTATGCTATTATTTTTTAAATAGCTGTACTTAAAAAATCTTTATATTTCATATGTATCATAAATTTCACATACCTATATCATATACCTATATCGCAATTTGTATATGGATTTTTATAGAATATATTCACATTCAAAATGAGCTTACTAAAATTATTTTATCGATATTTATTTATATTTATTTTCCATGTGGTGCACTCCCCACATCAGCTGCAGTCTGGCATATTCTCTCTACGGTATAAATATTACCAATATCTGTTATAACAATAAGTAATAAAAGTGATAAATTTATTTTCTGTACACTGTTAAACTCACGTTTGTCATACCCACACAATTTTCTCAACAGTGTATAAAATTTAATTATTAATAGTACACAATCATTAATTATATCAATAGACTAATACCAGCTTCAATCCATTTTCCTTCTCTTTTCATTCCACTCTGTCTCTTTCTATGTTGAGGTTAGAACAGGGCCGTTGCTAAGGTTACGAGATCTGTCAAAGTTATTTATAGGTTATAACTAAAATGAGAGAAATAGGTATCTGTAACATTGTGTAATTGCGAAATTCTTGTGAAAGTTTAAAGAAATTGTTGGTATGTCAGTAATTATAGTATGTTTGTGATTTATTACTTGTATATAAGGAATTTTGTTCGATGTATATCAATGTTTTCTTGTACATGTAAATAGGTATTATATTATAGTTAAACGTTCAAAGGTAACCAGCTTTACACGTGTTTCTTTTAAATAATACATTTTTAAAATATTTAATAATGGTTAATGACGTAGTTTTAATATTTTGCGTTAACAATTGCCCTATTATTATATCGAAAACAGTTTAATAATATATAATACTGTTAACTCTTTTGGTATTTTTGTTATTGTAAAATTGGTACTTCTAAAAACTGCACCCCACTTTAAATGTCAAATTGACAACTTCAAATATTTTTTAAAAATTTTAATACAATTTTTATTATTTCTGAGAATGAAAACCGAATAAACAAAACTAATTTAAAAAGATATTTAATTTCATAACTTATAATATATAGAGTTATAAATATTTTCATAATATTTTAAATGTATATCGCCAAATAAATGTGTCCAACTTCATTGAACGGAGTGATGTTCATTTAATAGTATTAATTGAGGTTGTTGTCGGCACTTGGTGGAACATTTTATCAAAAAGGTAAAAATAAAAAAATTTGGTGATGTTCATTTGTTTTATTGTATTAAAAAAAACAGTAATTTATATTTTTAGCAGATGTTTATTATCTTAATTTTAAATTAAAAACAGAAGAATAATGGTTAATGTGTATTAAAAAAAATATCGTAAATTTAATATATTAGATTAAAAATTAATTAATTTTTAATTTGTTATTTCAAGAATTATGTAATATATTAATTTTTAATTATATTTCAAAATCAAATTATTACAATATACTATTTTTATTTAATTAAATAAAATAATTTGTTTTATATATTACGAAAATTAGAAAATTAATTAAATATTTTAATTCAATTAACACAATTATTATTAAATAATATATGAGCAGGATTAATATTTAATAATTAAATTTATGGAAACAATTATATAATTAATTTATTTTTTGTTAAGATTATAATTTTTATGGCTATTTTTTACTTCCTTGTACGACGTAAAGGAAGTACTGTAATCACGAAAACAATTGGTTTTGAGATTTTAACGGAAATAGTAAGTTTAACTAGTTTCGGCGTGACGTCTGTACGTACGTATGTACTTATCTCGCATAACTGGAAAAATGATTAGTCGTAATATTTGAAATTTTGTATATGGGGCTGCTATAACATCTAGTAGTATACCCTTTTTCATTGCAATCGGCATTGCCAAAAAGGCAGTTTGCTCGTAGTATTTTTTTTATTTTAAAACAATTAGCTGTAGAATGTTGAAATTTTGTTTTCCTACGACCACTGTTAAAAATAGTATTTTTAACGGTTGCTTAGCAAGTTAAAAATAACAGTTTATAACACAGTAAATACTTTTAAAACGTTGCCATTGACAACGTGTTAAAAGTAAAAAACAAATTTACTTTTAACACGTCTTATGTTTAGTTGTTCATAACAAATACATCATGACTTGTCATAAATGTCATTCTAATGCTTAGTTTTTATTTACTAATAGGTACATAACTTTGGTCGTAGGAAAAATAGTGTATGATATTTGTGTTAAAAGTGATTTTATTTCGTTCGTGGGGTTTGTTAAACTCGGCTTCGCCTCGTTTCAAACTTCCCCACTCACTCATAAAATGTCACTTTTAACACTTATATCATAAATAACTATTATGGAATTGCTATAACATCTATTTATGCACCTTTATTTTTGGTTCCAAATGACTTTTGCAAAAGGGCAGTTTACTGTTGGCAAAAAATTACAAGTTTCTGAGCGATAAAATAAGTTTGTGTAGTGCATTAAGGAATGGTGATAAACATTTTAATAAAAAAAAATTAAAACTGATCCATTTCGAAGGGAAGTTCGAAGATATGAAACGAATGGAAGTTGAAGAACGATTAATTTTAAGCGAAATAAGTTTAAATGAAGTTCAACAAAAAATGTGTATAATTTAACATACAAGAAAGTCATGTAGTGCACTCATCAGATTTTTTTATTTTAATGAAATGTTCAGTAACATAACCTACATATTTAATTTTATTATTATTATCCAAATCAATACTTAATTCACTATACATAAATAAATGTTTCTGCCATTAATTTTCCTGAATACGCCTCTGTTCCAACCTCAAGATAATCAAACTGAGTCTATCTCCGTCTAACCCATTTGTTTAGCGAGTATCTTGTTAAATCTATTTGAATATCTGACTGACATTTGACCTGACGGTAAAGCACGCTTCACAGTAGCTTGAAGCATTCATGATGTCATTCGCAATATATGTTTTTTCTATAAAAACATAAGTTTATAATTGGAATTTAATTTTTAAATTTTAATTAGGCAGAAACTTTCTTCATGAAAGAGAAAGTAATTTAATATTTCTGTAAATTAGATTTAAAATTATTTATTTTTCAGTTGATATATTAATAAAATAGATTTTGTTTCCTTATTTATTAAATTTAAATATTAATATTTTCCAATTATTTATTATACTTTCTAAATATTACCTTAACTAACAATGTTTTATATTCATCATTTTATTTTATTCTTTCATTTGTTTACTGTAATGAGCAAAAAATTTGGGTCCTTGAATTACATTTCCTGTTTAAATTTTGGGAGGTATTTTTAGAAATAAAAATAAGCACATGTTTTGGAATTTTCATATAATCTTGATAAATATTATATTTTATTCTGATGTTTGTAAGTACTGTAAAAAACAACCGGTTAATAAAAACCGGAAACCGATAGTTTGAACAAAATTTGCGAACTTTAACCGTATTTTTAACCGATATTTTTAAGGTCGAAAATACTGATAACCGTTAATCAAAAAAATAAACCGGTTTTAGGGAATATTATCCTTTATTTTAATATTATATTTACAATTTACATTATTGAAGAGTCTTAAAAATAGTAAGTCTCTTTGTCAGCTTTAGACCAAGTTTACAATTGAAAAATGACTTACATTTCTCTAAATGTATTACAGGAATTTTTGTGAATATTCATGTTTAATTTTGTATGCAGCACGGAATATAATTGCTTTTCATTTGGTTTTAATATTTTTCTTTTAAATTAACTTTTTAATTTTTTTATTAACCGATATATTAACCGGTTTCCAATTATTAAAAATCGGTTTTCGAACTAAAACCGTCATTTTTGTAACACAATGTGAGATAACCGTTAACCAGTATTTTGTTCGGTTTTTTGCTCTGTTGAAAATATATAAAAATATACAGGCTGTTCCATTTAAAAAAGTCAAACAATTCTCGCCGAGCCGTAATGCAACACCTGTATATGCGAAAATAATTTTACGTTATGCTCCTTGAGTATATGCTCCTTTAGAATAAATTCAGTAAATAAATTTATGCTGTATTTCTAACAATAAGGGAGATATCGAAGAAATGCATTTTGATTATTCATCCTGTATATTTATTTGGCACATAAAATAGCTGTATGTGTTGCACTCTCCACGCCAGTAAAAATGCCCCAGATATCTACAATAAAACTGCCACACCCAGCAATAGGTCATAAGATGTGAATGATAAATTTATATTTTATGCTTATTATATAAAATTGTATTTTGTGAAAAAGAATCTGAATTAATAATTTTTTGTATTAGTTTTTATAGAAAAACAATTAGTGAAATAAATGAATGTGGTATCAAATTCTTGACAGATAATGTCATGCTTAAAATTATCAACAGCTGAATGTGGTCGTTAGTGTTTTATTTTCATGGCTGTTTTGATATAATCAACACAAGTTCATTGTCCTTTATATGTATGCCAAAACTTTGTATTTTTATACTTGAATACGCAAAAATATCTGAATAATTTTTATGTTTCATGGAACTTTTTACTTGAATTTATTTTATTACGTTTGTATATAAATATAGCTGCACCCACTTTTGGATGGGGGTAGACCTACATTTTAAAATGTAAATAGGATTTTTAATTTAGTCGACATAATGAACAGTTCTGATTCTGTGAATCCAAATTTGATTCGCACTAGGTCAAATATTTTATAATTTATTTTTATATAAAAATAAAAATGGTTCTAGTGGTGCACTTTCTACTTCAGGTAGCCGTCTAATAAATGCTCTGTACGGTACAATACAAACATTACATATGTGATGCTGCTGGCACACACAAAACTGGGTAATAAGTTGTAAGCTATTTTGAAAAATAATCAGGCATATTTACAAAGTACAATAAATATTAAATTCAATTAAAAATAAAATTTGATTGATATTAATTAGCAAAATAAATAAATGTCTTCACCTGACATCAAATGTAACAAAACAAATGATAATTATTTAAAAAAATGAATTTTCATTACAATTTCAATTAATTTTAATGTCTAAAATAAATTGAATACGAAATTACAAACATTTTTATTAATTTATATTTATTTTAGAGTTTAATTTATATGTAGCATATATCAATTTATTCAAATAACACAATTGTTTATCAAAATTGTAATTAAAATATGGACTAATTAATAATTACATCTGAAACAACAAATTCAGACAGCGCTAAATATATAGCTCTGGAATTTTATAATTAAATCCATTTATTTGAAATAATTACTCGTATTTGTGTCTCAATGATTTTAATTCATTAATACATCAAACGCCAAATTAATTAGAATAATATTCAAATTGAAAAATCTGAAACCCACATTACATTTGTGTAACACATTTTACATACATTACAGAATTACAGTCTGTGTTTGAAACTGGAACACAAAATATGAAAAAGCCAAATATTACCCAACTTAAAAATATCTACACTCAAACTAACTAGTCTCCGTACACATATCTTTGCAGTTTGTTTTTGAAATATGTAAACCACCCTGAAACCTTCTGGAATTCAGTAACTGTTTCAGATGAACCAAAATAAACCTTTTTAGATCACATGGACGAATTATTTTTTGGAAAAGGACGAATGAACAAATGAAAATAAAAAATTATGTATGAGTGCAGAAGAGGTGGGAATCTTAATTTTTATTGTTGAGAAAGTAGGTTATTTTAATATTTTAAAATAGAATTTGGAAAAATTTGCTGAAAACTTGGGTTTAAGAGATTCTTCATTTTTTTAACAAGATAATGACCCTAAACATTGTGAATTGCTAGAATAGTTATTGTACAATAGTAGACAACAATTAAAAACGCCTCCACAGTCTCCAGACATGAATCCTATTGAATATCTCTGTGATTTATTTAAAAAAATGTTTAAAACAAGACGCCCAAAGATTAAAAAGAACTACTACATTTATGGTAGAAGAATGGGGTAAAATTGACTCCCAAACTTCAAGAATATTAGTGGGAAGCATGACAAACCCTTTAAGGGAAGTAATTCTAATGAATGGCGGTTCAAAAGATCATTGATTATATATAATTTACAGGTGTATGGAGACTAAATTGGCGTACTTAGTTGTTATAATGAATATAATTTTTTTTCTTGATTTCATTACAAAAAATTTAAGAAGTCAATACATTATTTTATTTATTAATATAATATAAATAATATAAAATTTATTTCGTGTATACATATGCATATAACAAAAATCTTTAAAAGAATAGAATACTTTTTACCCTTACGGTGTACGGAAACTAATTGGTTTGAGTGTATTTGAAATTCGTATGATATTCATAATTACCTTGCTAATAGGACAATTATTTTCTATAACATTCCGTTGACAATAGTAACGAAAATAAATATTATCTTATGTTTGTTATTTATTTTTTGTTACCAATATTTACATGCTTGTTTTGTAACATGGTTACATATATTGAGCTATATCAATTCAATTTACACTTTTTGCAATAATTACAAACATTTGCCGTGCAAATGTTTTCTCAAACTTTCTGCTTTGTTTATGAATTTTGCTTTTATTTCCCAAAGGTAAAATTCAAAGTACAATAAATAATATTTGCAATTTAAATTTCTGAAGTTGTATTTGTGGACAAGTGACAGTTGAAGCACAAAAGGTTAAAAACAAAAGAGCGTTTTGAATTAACATTGCAAGTGACGTCACAAAAATGTTAAAATATCATGCAATATTTTAATAAATATTGTAGTCTGTCCGAATTAATTAAAATGCTATAAATAAAATTTTCAATATTTTATAATTGAAAAGTAATTTATCATGCTAGAAAATTAATAACAAATATTTATCAAGTTAAATTTTAAAATTAATTTTATTGTTGGGAATAGAATGTATACGGTGAACAAAGAATATGAATTCTGTTTTAAAAAAGAAATATGCTGGGTAATTTATTTCTGAAAAGCAGGAAGCGATACAAGAAATACCAATTACATTATTCACTAGCACATATATCACTAGACAACAGCACAGGGACGTATTGGAAAAAATTCACACAAAACTATATAAAACTGTTAATGGTTTATTGCTTCTTTTATTACTTTTTGCTGGGTGTGGCAATTTACTTTAACCTTTTGATACTGATTACGTATTTAACCTAATTTTGAAAGACTGCCTCTAAAAGATACCCATTTTACGGTTTTTAGCTTTTTAAAATATTTTAATTTTTTAAAGTCTTATGTATTATTAATATCATGAGTATTTTTAAGGTGAAACATAGGATTTGTTATATCCACGGTTACGATTTGACGTTTGATTGACAGCAATGTATGACACCTATATATTAAATACTTGTAATATTAAATATTTCGTGTATACTTGGGGTTGAAATAATATTTTTTTGTTAAACTAGAGAGGAAAGCGTAAATGCTTTTCTTTCGTATTAGATACAATTTTTTTTTACGTCATGTTTCAAAAATTTATTTTTTCGAATGAAAGGCGCAGCAACATGTTACGCAGGAAAATTAGGTTATGGAAACTTTGACGTTTAGCTATACAATTGTTACAGTGTTGCCAATATTCCAATTCAAGTTCATTTTGTCAAATTGTGAAATCATGGTATAACTGCCATATTTTTTTTAAGAGTATCATTATTAAATAAGAATTTTTAATATAATAATGAATCTTTCCAATACTTCATTTTATAATAGTATCCATGTTATATTGTTGGTAACACTGCACGTTATCCTATCTAGAGAGCGACTAGTATATTGTGCTCCAAGTGCAGAAAGTAACCTATTTCCCACGAGGTGTGAAAGTTTCGGCACGAGACGAAGTCGAGTGTTGAAATCACATAAGTTGGGAAGTAAGTGATTCTACACGAGTGGTACATTATAATTTTTCTACGACTACACTGCTGAACTTTACAGAATAAAGACAAAAACATACCTGAAAGGTATATGGTATACGTAACCTCACAAAGAGTACCTTCACGCATGCGCAATGTTGGCAATTACTGTGAGAAATTATTTCTTACACTTTAACCCACGATTGTGGGAAATACGCAACTTTATATAGTGTCAGAAAAGTGATACTTTCCATAGTGGTCGTAGAAAAAAGTAATTTTCCTCATAATTTCGTGAGGAGAAAATAAGGTTTTCTATGCATATCGTGACAAAAACTATTTTTGCTTATAATTTACCTAAATTTTTGTTTTTCAGTTTTCTGAGAAAAAGGAATAGATTCAATTTTTAAATGAGTTAGAATTTTAATTATTTTGAACATTTTATAAAAAATTATTTTGGTTAAAATATTAGGTAATATTTTTGGCACATAACTATAATGTAGCAATTGTTGTGATTTCACTAAGTTGTATTAAAAAGAGATTAATAAAAAATGAAAATAAGTAAATTTGTAATGAACTTTCAAGTTCAATCAATTTAAAGAATGAATTGATTGAGTCAAGTTTTCATTCTGCTAAGTGCAGGTGTCCGAATAAATTATTTCTGATCTGCGTCCAGATGCTAATTTGTAATTCGCAGCGAATTTATTTTTATAATTTTTAAATTATGCAAATTTCGCGATAATATCTGCTGAACCCTTATACCGTATACTTATACATAAATTTTCACTTTAATACCTGATTGTTTGAGCTGATATTTTTTTGCTAAACAACATACAATTGTGATTTTAATTAAATTTATGGAAACGAAAGAATATATTTTATATGGAAGTTAATGAATATTAAATATTAATAATTAATAAGTAGTATTTAGGTTAACTACAGGGATAAATAGTTTAAATAATATATTTTAATACACATGGTAGGTATACATGAGGTAAAATTGTCGACTTTGGTAGTTGTGTTATGAGCGCAACTGCGCTGTGAATTTCGTAAATAATTTATTACATTATAAATGCATTATATTGTCAATAAATTTTGTGTTAATATTAGTCTCTAAAATAATATACATGTAGCTAATGCGAATATGTCACTGTTATTTACAATATTGCATCAATGAGTGCATTCGGAACATCAATACAAATTTATTTACAAAATGAAAATTATGTATTTGTGTACAGGGACGTACTGGAAATTTTGCCAGATATATTTCTGTTGATCACGAAATCTTTTTGAGAGAAAACAGTTTTAATAAAATCACACTGCAGTTTACTGTCAAATTGCTGTCAGATTACACGGTTGAGGTGACAAAGACTTTCCAGTGACGCGCCAATAATTATTTCTTCAGGGATAGTAGAAAAAAGAAACATTGACTACTTGTAATATATAGGTGTCTGTTTTAAGAGGCTAACCATTGGGATCTTGAGAACTGTAAGAGATACGTTAATAGTAATTAGTTGGCCATTACAGTGATGTTTTTGTTTTCCCGAAAAAATGTATAGGTATGAGCAATGAGCAAAACACTTATTTTGACCAATTTACTTTTTCACTTATAACTTTCTTGTTTCAATTCATGCAAGTTTGTAGTTTACACATTTTGGAGCCACTTTTCTACGAGGAATTGACAGGGATTTTCAAAAATTTTGTAGCTCGAACATTTTTCAAGAAATTCATAACTTTCAATTTTCATATGGGGTTCAAAAGTATCTTTAGTACTGTTAAATAGATATTTTTTTCTTTCCAATGATATAAAACACATGTATATTAAAATGATAATATACTAATAAATTTGAAAACTATTGACTTTGGAAAAAAAATGGAAATCTATTGTTTCAAACAAATATTTAACATTTTCATTTTCAATATTCGTTTAAAGTTTTACAAAACCGAAGTAAATACTTATTTCGGGTGCGGTTATAGCCATTTTTTCGAAAATTACTTTATTATTAAATATAAAGATTTTTAAATTTTTTTACCGATCTTCATAATTACATTCATGTATAACTTCTAGCTAAACAGAAAAAATATATAAATTATAATAATTTTATATATCGTTTAGGCAGAGGAATTTCTATAAACCAGATGCGTTATTCATATGTTCACAAAATTTGACATGTGAGATGTTAAATTTGATAAGTTAGTTTAAAAGATAAAATAAGTAAATATGAAGTAGTTTTAATGTAAAATTAAAAACTCGAAAGAAATATATTTGCATGCGTGAATCAAGATAATTTCGGTTTCGGTTTTAGTAAAGCCAAAAATAGCTGTTTTTTTTAGTCAACTAATTTTATGAAGGAAATTTTTGGTATGAAATGAATTAAAAATATTCTGAACAACAATAACAAACTAATTATAAAACTACAAATTGAATGTACCGAAAAATTCATACAGAATACATTACTGCAGCGGTGGGAAGTAATGTGTTGGACACATCACATTTTTTCGTTATTTCTTAATTTATATTGTATATAAGTATATATAGCAAAATATCTTCCATTTTCCTATGTTTATCACTTCAATTGTCTTCCCTAAATTGAAGGGTGTTCTACCCCCAGGATAAATCTAACATCTACCCTCGTGGACTAAGGGTAGCTCCCTAACCCCTAAATATACGGAATAGTGCATAAGGGCCTAAATATTAGGGTACACACCCTTGAAGTGGGGTGATAAGATATAGGTAATTGAATGTAATAATTAGTAGCATGTATGTACAGTGAGTTTCATTTCAACTAAGTGTAATTTAGATTAGTTCATTTCTGAGACAATCACAGTAAATTATAAATTAAAACTTTATTTGAGGTTGTTGAGGAGTAATAATAATTTGGTAGTATATTTGGAATGTATAGATAGCAATCAATCAAACGGTTATTATTTGTGTAACAAAGGCCGATGGCATAAACAATTCGCAAATCAATATCTGAGCATCAGCAGTGGATGTTGCAAATGTCACAAACACACCGTTTCAATAAGTACAACTTATTTTCATAGCAACATAACATAGAACTAGTCTTCGTACACACATCTTTACGCTTTGTTTTTGAAATCTATAAACCAGCTTGAAACATTTTGGACAGCAATAATTTTTTCAAATGAACCAAAATAAACCTTTTTGTATCAGATGGACGAAAAATTATTTGTGAAAAGAAGAATGAAGAAATGTAAACAAAGATAATATGCCCTACAGAGAATTTTGGAGGAAGATTTGTGCTTGTATGGGGCTGTAAGAGTACAGAAGGGGTGGGAAATTTAATTTTCATTGATGAGAAAGTGAATTATTTGAATATTTTAAAAGAGAATTTAGAAAATTTGCTGAAAAATTGAGTTTAAGGGATTCTTAAATATTTCAACACGATAATGATTCCAAATATACTACACGTAAATTGGTGCCTGTTTCACAAAACTACATTCTCAAGTCTTGTAATACGAGTGTATCACTTGACAACGCTTGTCAAATTTTCTATATGTAACAATAGATTTTATAACTTGACAAGCGTTGGCTAGTGATACATTTGTATTAAAAGACTTGTAGTTTTGTGAAATAGGCCACAGGTAGAATAATTTTTATACAATTGTAGACAACAATTAAAAATGCCTTTACAGTCCCCAGATATGAATTCCATTAAACATCTTTGGGATTTATTTAAAAAAATGTGTGAAACAAGAAGCCCAAAGAATATAAAATAACTACTACATTTTTAGTAGCAAAATGGGGTAAAATTGACTCCCAAACTCCAAGAAAATTATTGGGAAGTATGATAAACCGTTTAAAGGAAATAATTCTAGTGAATGGCGGTTTAAATGATCATCATCATTGATTCTATATAATTTACAGGTGTACGGAGACTAAATTGACCTACTTATTTGTTATAATAAATATAATATTTTATCTCGATTTCATTAAGATAAATTTAGGAGTCAATACATTATTTTATTTATTTACCTATATAGTAAGTATAATATAAAATTTATTTCATCTGTATATATTGCATAAAAAATCTTAAAAATAAAAGAAAACTTTTTTTTCTTTACTGGTGTATGGAAACTAGTTGGTTTGAGTGTAAGTCGTAAGTTTTTAGATCAAGAAAAGAAAGTCCTGTCTTGTCTGGAAATTCCAAGACAATTCTTTAGTCTGTCTTGTCTTGATAATCTAGACAAGACAAGAGTCTAGAAATTCTAGATCTAAAAGGGAACACTAAAAGCAACGGGCTAAATTAATTATAAACAGTGGCAAATAAATAAATCTGAACTACGTCCAGTTAAGTTACTTACATTTTACAAATACTCGAAATGTAAGTACCTAATACAACTATTCTCGTCTACGGTAACATTAAATTCGGCTCCGCAATATATGCCTCAATTGATACATTTCCTACAGCTTTACATTAATGCTACCGTGAAATTTTTAAGTGTAAAAACTTTTAATAGTATGTACATAGAAACAACGTTAAAGTAAAATTTAAAAAAGAAACATGTTGGGTTTAAAATATTTGTAAATATATTTTAATTAAAAGTAAAAAGCGCTGTGAGTATGGTAATGAATATAATCCTGCAAAAGGATAAAAGAATAAGGATGAGCCATTCACGCTCACAAGTCGTGTTTAAGTTGTTTGCTTCGTTGTGTATTCTGTTTGATACGGGAAATTAATCTAGAGTTAATTAACTAGTTTAAAATAAACACAGCCCCGACTACAGGTGCGTGATACGCTCAGATTTATTACATCCCTACACATCACACTCAGGAGGAACGCACCTAGCTTCCTCCTTAATCCTCTCTTTGCGGTTGAGAGTTGAGATCTGACAAAGTTTTTTTCATGTTTTGAACTTTATGTAGTTTGTTTAGACTTAAATAACGTTTTAGGGTATAACATACGCCTTTATCAATGTCAAATATGGTTTTTGTAGTGAGATGTGATATATGCTGCTTTAAAATTTGATGCAGTTGTTCGTCCTGTTCTAAATTAAAATTGGATCGTGTAACTTAAATGGGTAACATTGGCCCGTAACTAATTGATATATAGGTAATCGAGCAATACATATTATAGGCAACCATTTATGCTTTCAAGTAATTTATTATAGGTATTTAGTTCAATTTAAAGTATGATAAATAATTTTAAAAACAAACAAATATTTAATTTTTAATAAATAATTTATTTAAACATTAATATTACATTTCCATTTATACGTTAAACTTTCTAATTGCTTCTTCTATTTTTGATTTTTGATGTAAGTCTATAGGCGTATCCATTTGCCACTTTAAACTGATCCAGCATACACTTTTGAATCCGGATCACTTATTTTTTATTCCATTTGACTGGATTACTTTACCTTCTCTATTAAACGAATTGATCCTAAGTAATCCACTCGCCGAGGTAGATCAGTTGGTTCAGTTCAGATTGTCACGTGACTTTGTTGTATATCACAAACAAAACTTTTAGCAAGATGTTTCAACACTTCAACTTTCATTGGTTTCATATCTTCAAACTCCCCTTCCAAATGAATCTTTTGCAAAATTTTATTAAAATGTCTGTCACTGTTCCTTACTGCACTACCAAAATTATTTTTTCGCGCCTCCGTCCCATTATGAATAGTATTAGCGAACTCAAAATCGTCCAGAAACTCTCACACCTTGAAGAAAACAAGCAATTTTTACACTTTTACATTAATATTTTTAAAGTACAGAAACGATAAGTGTGGTTAATAATTGCATGGGTATCCATGTGAAATTAAAATATTGTAGCGATCCCAAAGTCGCGCCTGTCACAACAGGTCCGCTCGCTTCCCATTATTCTGTTTACGAGAGGGTTGGAGAACATTCTAGCAATTAATTGTTTTACTATAAATACCCCGAGCAGGAGATGGCGAGAGCAGTCTAATATTGATACGTGTAGTGATCTTTAGTGATATAAATAAATAAGTTGGAGATATAAATATTGTGGAAATAAATATTGCCTAGTTTTTAGTGTTTAAATAAATAATCTTAGTGTTTATGTTTTTATTAATAATTTTTAGTCTTAAATCAGTGTTTATATTTGCTAATTCTTAGTGTTAGTTATTTTTCATTATCTTTTATAATTCATATTTCTTTTATTAAACTTAGTTATATAAATATTAGTGTTTTAATCATTTTTTTACAATTTACCTAAAGAAATAAAACATTATAATATTTATAAAAAAAATACTTATTTATAGAATTGTATACACCTGAAATATACGTTACCATATGTGTTAAAATACATGCGTGTAATGCTGGTCACGTTTAAATGTGTAACTAGAATTAAATTTACAGATAATTATAATGTAATTTGTAATTATTTAACAATGATAATATATTAGATATATGAACAATTCCCTTTGACGTCAAGTGAATCCCAACCTAAAATTAATCCGGAATTAATGCCACTATATACATATTACCATTCCTGTGTCACATTCCATTCGGGGTGCAGTTACCCACTCGCCCTGGTAACTACTGCCCTTGCTGCACGCTTACCAACACACTACCGTCAAACACTCAGCTGGTCCACTCTCAGATCGATAGAATCTCGCTAGTCAAATCATCTGTAGTACGGACCTGAATACATGTCAATTTTACTAAACTGATTTTGATGTTGGGGCATTTTTGGATAAAGGGTTGGTAGCACTGTGATGTGGTTGGTAATTAATTGAAGTGACAGGTTAGTAGTGTAGGGATTTTTCAGTTTTAACTACATAAAAACACCACATTGTCTTCTTTAATCGCGTATTATGTAATAGTTTGAGTTCGAGTTCTATTGAGTCAAATTCTGTACTGTCTAGATCTAATCTTTCAAGATTCTTGTCTTCTCTTGTTTACATTATTAAGACCATGGCAAAAGTAAAGACCATAGATTATATATAATATTTTTGTGTACTATACATGCAAAACTGTAATGATATCAATTGGGACTGCCTTCAGCGCCACTCAGTGTTTGCTCCCCCAACTAACTGATATATAAGCAACCGAGCAATACATGTTACAGGCAACCATTTATGCTTTCAAGTAATTTATTACAGGTACTTTGTTCAATTTATATTATGAAAAATAATTTCAAAAACAAACATATTTAATTTTTAATACATAATTTATTTAAAAATTAATATTACATTTCAATTTATATGTTTAATGTGCTGAAATCACACAACGTAGGTAATAGGTGATTTTGTACTAGTGGCACACTATACAATTTCTACGACCATACTGCTAAAAATTACAGAATAAAAATACATGCACGAAAGCTCTGACATAAAGAACAATATGGTGCAGGTAACCTCACAAAGAATATGTGCAGTGTTGGCAATTACTTTGAGAAATGATTTCTCACATTTTAAACCATGATTGTGAGAAATATGCAACTTTATACTGTATGAGAAAAGTGCCAGTTTCCATAAAGTTCGTAGAAAAAAAAATTATCTATACGGATATTGCAATAAAATTTTAAATTTTAATTTGTCGTCGTCTGAGTCACATAATTTCTAGATGGAACAGAGCCTCATGTACCTAAAGATACTTGTTTTGTAACAAGTTTAACTTGCATTTTATTGGTGCATGTTGTCATCATAGTCAAGGAAAAAACAGAGTAAAAATTTTATTTGTTTTGTAATATAAAAATTTCAACCAAAAACATACTTCAAATTTTAGTATGTTAAGTAGAAATATTTGAAGTATATACTAAGCCAAATTTTATTAAAATCAGATCATTTTTTTAAGATATATGCTACTTTAAACTCAGCTTACTATAAAATTTTTAAAAAGGGAAGAAAAGTATATAAATATTTATATTCTTTATTAATTATATTCCGTATTATGTAAATTAATATTATTGTCCTAGCGCCAAAGATTGTGTTCCGAGGTGCGAATTAACGGAGATCAAAAAGGTCTTCTTAACTGTGATATACATTACTAAATGTTACTACAAAGTACGTACCTAATTATAGCTGAAATGGAGAGTGTACTTCCTAATTATAATAGAATTTGAATATCCTGAACATCATGATATATTATTTTAAATAAAATTTATGACAATTTAATTAAAGTTAACTAAATTATAATAATCAATCATCTGTTTGTCAAGATAAATTTTTATTTAAACTGGAATAATAAATTTAAAACCTTTTTGAAACACGTAAAACAATCGCAAACAAACAAATATAAAAATGAGTTCTGGAAAATGGCAATTATTCCAATAAAGCGAATTTAATTTTATTGATAAAATAAACAAAACAAATTGGCAAAATTTATGAGAGCCGTTCACGGTCAAAACTCCATTCCGCGGTATTGATTTTGCAACTAAATGTGACCTAAATTTTGTTCCATTTCAATTTAATAAGTATTTACTTTTCATGATAAAGTGTATTAAATTCACACATAAAATGTTGCAGCGCTTACGGACGTGTAATTATGAAACACGGCGACTTTTATGATTTTTTCTCTAGCGGGATAATGAGAGGAATAGTTTATGCTAGATACGATGATATGGAGATTTTAATTAATTTAATTACTGCTGCACATCGTATGTTTATGTACATACGATATCATGTGAATTTGTTTTATTCTAAATTATGAGTCTATTAAAATATAACACACATAAATTCAGAAATATATTTTATATTTAGTTTAACAGTTTCCTTTCTATATCAGTAATAGTTTACTTTAATAATTACATTTCTGTATCTATCATAGTATATATACTATACACAAAGTTTGAGAAGACTATTATCATTTAAATATTGTAACGAGCGAGACTCACCGCAGATGTGTCATCACGGCTGATCTGTCTGAGCAGGTAGTCTCGTTAAAGGTCAAGTGGGATAGGAGCGACACCGCTAATGGTCGGGAATTTTATTGACGGGAAGGCTATGGAATGTTCGAGAGATTAATTGGCGGCAGGTATATAAGGTTCGCATCGGGCAGATCAAAGAAGTCAGTATTAGTCAAAGTGTGTATAGAGAGTCACTGAAGAAAATCAGTGGCGGTCAGTGCATGTCAGCGACATATAAAGTAGAAATAATAAAATAGTTGTAATAATAAATATTTTGTTATAAATATGAATATTTTTTTGTTATTAAAAAAATAAGTTGGCTTTTATATATGACGATTGAGTTTGTTAATTTTATTTTTGATTCTTAATCAATTTAAATTGAGAATCAATAGTTTACACTTTTCTTGAGTTAAATGTTTCAAACAATATTTGGATATTTGAGCATCTTTAAAAGTGACAGTTTTCATTATCGACCATGGTTAAATAATTTATTATTGACCTAGGTGACCATCTTTGCCAAGTAAGCGGTAGTGAAAAACAATTTCTCATGTCAAATAAAGGTTAATAATAGTGAGTGTCTAGACTAGTAGTGAAAAAAATACAGGGTCGAGGCTAGCAATAAAAAAAACGTATATTAATTTTCATGCTGCTGTTTTTTCCATTATTTTTGCCGCTCGATATGCACTGTGTTAAGTACACTGTACTAGTTTTTGTATTTGAAATTAGCCGAATTTTAATTTTTCGAACTAATGGTTGTTATTATTTGTGCAAATCATTTTTACGCAAAAAGCGTATTGGAAATTTTGTTTTCCATTTTGCGTAGGTTGGTTCGCTTGATTTGAAATTTTAAACAATGTACAGGGTGACCAATATAACTGTTTAAGCATGGATATCTCGACAATTCACTGCAGTACTCAAAATTTTTATTTGCTATACCGTTTTCGAGAAATTTATATCAAATTTTAATTTTCATATGTACCTCAAAGTAGCCTGTGAGACCATTACATAGATATTTTTCTCTTTTCCACGATATAAAATACAATTATATTAAAAAATAAGTATTTTATATCGGAAGACTACGAAATATTTATTAAAATTCACATACATTAAAGAAAAACAATTATTTTCATCAAAAACTACAAGAAATAAAAATATGTATATAAAAGGTATAGTTGTCATAAAACAATAATTTTAATCAATATTAAATAACCTAAATTTATTTTATTTTTAATATGCATTTGTTTACATCTTTGAAAAGAGAAAAGAAAAACGCTATATAACTGTATATGACAAATAAAAATTTTGAATACTGCTGTGAATTCGTCGTTAAAATGTACAAGTTAAATATTTTATGTGTTGAAATAAAAAAAAGTTATAACCAAAAAACGTAAAATTGAGAAATTTACATATTTGTTTACATCTAGTAACCTATGTAGTTTTTGGGAAAAACAAAACCAGAGGCAACTTTTGTCTAATTTAATTGGCTTTGTATCTCTTACAGTTATATAGAGATCCCCATACTTAAACAGTTTTATTGATCACCCTGTAAATACTGTGGTTTAAGTAAATTATATACTACATTAATTTTTAATTATTTGTTTTAATACCCAAAAAATATGACCTGTTAAATTTATATATTAATAATTTTAAATAGTTTTTAAAAACAGAAAATGAAATTGTAATAAGTTTTTATTAGTATTAGTACAGACAAAATTCTCGTATTTATGTGAGTAAACCACATCATCATCATAAATAAAGTAGTGCAGTCCTTTTTTAAAATCCCGCAACATGTAAAAATATTTACTCCACATAATATTCACTAAAAAGAAAATTAATTACCCTAAAATAAAACCGTAATAAATTCCCTGAGTTACATTAAAACTCGCTATCCAAACATCTATTAACAAAACACTGCTGCATCCCCCCTCCTCCCCACTCCGGCGTGCCGTCCCCCCACCACTCCCCCCACTACCTCTAGAGGGGGGGAGATCCTAGCAACGGCACATGACGGATTTTATTGGATCGCAGAAACGGTTATTTTATGATATGGTTACTAACAGTCTAAGGAAACGGGGAGATATAGGGGACAGAAGGGTGATTGCATTAAAATTAGGACATTGTATTTTTATTTTTGGAATGTGAAAGTTTAATAAAAGTATTACTAGTCCATTGTTTGGTGGCCAATTTTATAGCTGATATCAGTAATGATGTATTTATATCGTAGAAGCATTTGTTTGAGTAGAGCTGACGTGGAGAGTGCACTACACAGGCCCTTTTCATTCCATAAATATAAAGAGATAGTTATATGAAATATTTGAAATTGACTTTTGCAGAATTTACATTCTTTCATTAACTAACAAGGTTGTCCTGTTTTAAATTATTTGATTTAAATCTTAATTTAAATTAACTCATTTTTTTAAAAAAAAATCATTGATTTTTATCAAATATATTAATTATTTGCTGCAAAACTATTAATAATAACCAAAATATGTTCTGCTTATAATAATATCTTAAAATTAAATGATATTTTATCACTTTACTTGTCATATAACAGAAGGAAAATATGCGCATTTAAATGTGTAACTAAAAGTAAAAATTCTTTGTTACTCTTCCTAGTTTTATTCAGATGAATCATTTTGGTTCTATTACATATTTCGTTTTCTTTTATAAAATAAGATATTTATATTGCTTTTAAAACAATTAAAAAGTGCAGTAACGCTTACATATCCTTAAAAATTAAAAAATTATGGTTTTTCAATTTAAAAAAAAAACAATAATTTTTGATTTCTTTAAATAAATAATGATTTTTGCTAACCCTGTGAACTAAAGAAACTTGTTTTTTCCCTTAAGTGTTCTAGTTAATACTTCCTTAAACAATTTCAATAATAATATGTTACTTCTTTATATCTATTATAGTACTATAATACATCAATTCAAAATAGATTAGTAATTATAAAAGTTATTTTCATTTTGTTAGTTCGTTAACCTTTCTAAATAAAATTAGGTTTATTCCTAATGTTTTGTCGATAATTTACTAATTTTTTGTTTTCTTTTCAGGTAAGTTATTTCATCAACATCAGTGGCGTATCATATATTTTTTATACAAGTACAAAAGTCAACTAGACATCAAACTTTTTGACAAAGGTATGTCATATAATAATAATAATAATATAACAAACATATTTAACGTACAATATAAACATACTCTCCGTCTAAATAAATAAACAACCACAATCTAAATAAAATTTATAAGTTACCAACATTACACGCATGTATTCTAGTTCATATGGCAACATAACACTTTCGTAGAGTGAGTTCCCAGGAGTCTAGCTGGTATGGAGAGTGCACCACAAGGTCAATTTTTATGTGGCAAAAATTTTGTAAAGTGAAATGAGATGAATGAAAATATTACAGTTTTATTTCACATGAATGGATTTTGCGACTTTACCATGCTTATTAAATTATAAAATATCGTAAAATATAATGCTTTTTATGTAATATATATCTGACACATAAACATACACACATAATTACATGGTCAAATGTAAAGTTAAACATCAAAATAAACTAACCTAAAGTCACAGGACAGTACCCAATGTTCCAATCAGTTTTGTTTTGTGTATATATTTTATTAGTGTGCATACAGATTAGTATGCAAGAAATATGATTGAAATTACATGTATTATTCGGGAATTTTATAGAGAATTTAAGAATAAATTATATTATATATTAGAAATCGAAACGTATTTTCAAAAAATTAGATTTACAAAACAAATGGCTTGAAAATATTAAGTACGTATCAGGAAGAAAATGAAACAGAAAATGTGAGATTATTATTCATATTAAATTATTTAAAATATTTAAGATTAAATTTTTATGGTGATATTAAAATTTTTAATTTCCTTTATGTTAGAAAATGAAATTTCCACGTTTGGTTCCGGACCAAAGAATGTATTTCCTTGCCGACGGGCTGAGTGTGACGTGAACATATTGCCTCCCTGCCTGCCCCACTTGCGCCGCTACTGCTCTCTTTATCAGGGAATAAATCCATTTTAGACGCACGTCACTTCAGACTTTCATATTATAAAATATTTTCTCCCTTCTTTGCACTTCATGTATAATATTTCCATTATATATTTATAGTATTTCAAACATTTTATTTTATATACTCATGAAATTATTTTCAATGGGTGCAATGAGTTCATAAAGGTTTTTTGTAATTTTTTGCACAGAATGTTTTAAATCGTTAAATTAAATGACGTTAAATTTGGTTTTTATGAGAATTTTTTGTGATTTTCATATCGCGTTGAATGAATTTTTAAATAAATCCTCGAATAAATGGACTGGCTCGTTTAATTTTAAAAAACGGAAGGAATTATGAAATGGATATTGCCATTTCAAATATGCAGATAAAATATGGAGATTTAATTTTTAATAACATAAACATTTAAATAGTCGTTTCATGATTATAACTAAATTGTAGGTCGTCTCAATTGGAAACGAACCTATCAATCATTCTCGCGCATGTAATGCAACAAACAAGTTAAAGGAGACGGCAACGTATATATCGTTTTTTTCCAATGGTGTGCAATGTGACGTACAGTACATACTGCTACCGTCCTAGACTCTTATCTCGCCTACCATTTGCCCTGAACAGTACAGGGTATAGTAGCTATACCTACCCAAATCAACGAAGTTAAAAATTGCACTGATCCTATAAGTTAGGGGCGTAAACCATAAATGGGAAAGCATTTTACCAGTGGCGTGGGATTATTTTAATAACAAACGAATATATATATATTTATATTTTAAAATAATTTAGTTAGTGAAATTGATACGCTATTAATCGCTCCATCTTCCCTAAATTTGTATAAATTAAAAACCAAGTGTCTATTTTTACTATTTAAAAAGTGTAGTATACAGGTGTCCCAAATAACTTGTTAAGCATGAGGATTTCGAGAACGATAAAACATATGAGGTCTATTAAATTAGACCAAAATTTCCGCACTAAGAGACCAACGATGTCGTTGTTTTCCTAAAAATATATATATATATATATATATATATATATATATATATATATATATATATAGGGTACTAGGTATGAACGAAAATGTAATTTCACTGTTTTTAATTTTTGCTAATTAACTCCCAAAATTAAAAATTTAAGTTTGATATGCATTTTCTTCAGACACTTTTTTATAATGAATTTACGGGGATTCTTAAAATTTTTTATCGAGTACCAAATCAAATTGTAAAAAAATGTTAAAAAAAAATAAAGAACAAGCTATAATTACCATATTTTTTTTTAAAGGATATCATTATTAAATAAGTAAAAGTGTAATTATTAGTGTCAAAAATACATACATAATTTTTCTCTAGAAAACACCATTTAACTTTTCATCACTCTGTATAATATTTGTAATAGGTTAGTAATGTGCTATATCGTTGCATTTACGAATGTAGCAAATTTGATTAAGAATCAAGTGCAATGAATAAGTTGAAAGATGAATTTTATTTAATTTTGAGTCGCGCTTGTGATGTATGAACAGCCGTACAAATAATGTATTATTCATGTCGCGTCAACCCCCCCCCCCCCTCCCTTCCCCCTTCATCTTGCCCCGTCCACCCAGTCGGAATTTCGTTATTATACTACACAGCCTCGTAAGCGGATTCTGAACTCAAATAAAAGTAATTTATTGAACACAAATGCTAATTCGCTCAGTATCTGTTCACCCAAACACTCATTTTTAATAAAATCACTAAGGTCTTTAATTAAACACACAAATTTACTCGTGGTTTCCATTTCACTTTCCGAGAAAACCCACAAATGAAATTCATTTTTTAAATTTTAAAACTTTACTCTCTAATTAGCAAATACAATTGCCATAATACAAATTGATTTACAGTGAATTCATATCTATTTAGGTATCAAAAAAAATATAATATCAAATTTGAGTTTGTTAACCGAGGCAATCAAATACGCGAAGCTGTTAAAAGCGCATAATTTCAGGATACATATTAATTTTTTTTCAAAGGGTAAGGAAAATTACTTTTTTTCGAAATCTATACTAAAGTACACGATATCACTCTGCGAAGTTAGCCAATGTAGTAACTAAAGTAAAACTTTACACACTCGTATGTCAAAATTTAACTTACGGACTGAATTAACCTATATTGTAGTAGTATTATGTTTTTGCAGTTTATTTTAGCATTACCTAAAATAACAAACATATCATTATAGTACCAACTACAAAACATAAAAATAACTATATCAAAAGGTCAACTTCAAAATAATAAATTAAAACTGTATACAATCCAATAAAATAATACTATGTAGAACATAATTTTGATAAATCAAAAATTCTCTCTAACCTATAAGTTGTACAATAACGCCTATTTACATTAGTGGTCGTAGAAAAGAAGTTTTATTTGGTACCAAAAGAAGTCAGAAAAAAGCTATTTCATATTATTATCAATTTAGCATGTAGTAAGATCCATTTTTTTATATTAGTGTAATAAATGCTGTAACAATTCCAAGGTCACGACGGCCACTAGCACTATTGTAGCGATGCGTCGAAGATACGAGAATATTCTAGAACTTAATTGCTGTACTATATAAGTCTGAGCAGAAGGGACCGCGAGGACAGTCAGATATTAGTACGTGTGGTGAACATGAAGGTTGGTAGAAATAAATATCGTGTACATAAATAGTGCGTAGTGTTAAATGTTTAAATAAATAATCTTAGTGTTTGTCTTTATTACTAATTATTATTCTTAAATTATTTATATTTGTTTATTCATAGTATTAGTTATTTTTATTATCTTGATAAATATAAATATATATAAATATTGGTGTATATAAATAAATAAACGTTACATTACGTATTAGTGCATTGGCGTAGATAATCATATTCAGCATTTTTCTAATGTGACAATTCTGCATTGTTAGAAGTTGAAACTATTTCCGAGGTGTAGTCCAACACCTGCAGAAACAACCCCGTCCTGACACAAGTTTTAATGTGTGCCCCCTGGGGGAAATGCAGGCGCACGCCCCTGGGCCTGCACTCTGAGAAGCGGAGTCTGAGGTTCAGACAGCTAATCAAACTGTAATGGACCCGTCCGTCATTGCTAACCAAGCAATGCTTTTCCCTTTTCCGTTTCACTCGCACAGTTTTTAGACATTAAAGAGCTTTTTCACTTCATTCCCACATTACCTTCACAATGTCTACAGTATAATTGTTTTTGCCTTTGGTATACTCCTAAACCTAATTTGTTGACAGTTTTGTGTATAATGATTGCTTCTAAATGTACATAATCTGATCATTTTAGGTTACAATTAGATAACGGTTAACCCAAATGTAGAACGTTATAAAAATACAGGTTTTAGTTCGAAAACCGGTTTTTAAAAATTGGAAACCGGTTAATATGTGGGTCAATAAAAAAATATTTAAAAAATTAATATTGTGGACCAATTGAAAAGAGATTATGTTTCGTGCTGCATACAAAATCAAACACGAATATTCATAAAAATTCCTATAATACATTCAGAGAAATGTCATTTTTCATTTGTAAACTTGATGCCTGAAACTGACAAATAGAGTACCTATTTTTATGACTCTAAAAAAATATAAACATTTTTTTTTGTGCTAAATGATATTATTAAAATAAAAGTTTATATTAGCTAAAACCGGATTATTTTTTTGGTTAACGGTTACCGGTATTTTCGGCTTCAAAAACTTAAAAATATTTGAAAATATCGAATTTTTGCCTAGAAAATTTTCAAATTTTACAATATTTTGTTTGTAATATTTTTTAAAGAATTCTGTACGCTGATACCAAATTTACAAACGGAATTTAATTATCGCCTTTCGTTTCGGAGATATTTGCTCCCAAAGTTGAGCCTCAAAAAACTGTGGTTTTTTAGTATATTCCAAAAATGAATAGAGATACAGTCTCAACTACTTTACCATTCGATTCTACAGGAAAAGTTATATAAAGAAAGGTTTTGCCCACAAATACGTCCTTTGGAACGATTAGATGAAAAACAAGGAAAACGAAAAAGCCTAAATTTCAATTTTTCGTCTCGAAACTTTTTGTCTCCAAAATTTTTCATTTTTTGAACTTAAGTAGGTATCAATATGCTGATTCCAAATTTTCAAACCGAATTTAATTATCTCTTCCCGTTCTTGAGAAATTTGATTTCAAAGATATACCTAAAAAATTAGGTTTTTTAGGTGTACACCTAAAATGATTAGGTTTAAGGTTTCGGCGACATCACCATTCGATTCTATGGGCAAAATTACATAAGTGTACCCATTTTCAGATTTTTATCTCAATAGATACAATTTCTAGAAAGAAAAAACTGAAAATGACCAAAAATCGAAAAAAATGCCTGATATACCCCTTACGATTTTTTTCGATTTAGGCTATTTTCGTTTTTCCTTTCAAAAGATTGTTTCCTTTGGAATAAAAATCTAAAAATTGGTATACTTATGTAATTTTGCCCGTAGAATCGATTGGTGGGGTCGCCGAAGACGTAAACCTAACCCTTAAAGGAGTATACCTAAAAAACCTGTTTTCTTAGGTATTGCCAAAACTCAACTTTGAACAGGAATATCTCGAGAACGGTAAATGATAATTCAATTCGGTTTGAAATTTTGAAATCAGCGCATCGATATCTACTTAAGTATAGAAAATGAAAAGTTTTGGAGAAAAAAAGTTTCTCGAAGAAATTTTGAAATTTAGCAAATATCTCACTAACGAAAAGAGATAATCAAATTCCGTTTAAAAATTTGAAATTAGCGCGTCGAGAACTATCAATGTACACTATTTCCCAAAACCAAAATTTTGGGCAAATAAATAAATATTTTTGAGATATTTTGCGTTTGTCAACATAATTTTTGGTTTAGTACTGTTGTTTGGTTTGTTTTAATTCTACACAACTTTAATAAGGGGTTATAGGTTTTAAAAATAAATAAAACTTATTAATAAAACGACAGAATAAAATCGAAAAGGTATAATTGGATTGTAGGTTTTGAAATCAGTGCAAAAAAAGTTGAAACTAAAAATTTAGAGAAGTTTAGCATATGAAAAATAATAGCAAAATAGTTACTTCTATCACTAGTCCAAAAACTGAACTTTTGCGAAGACAAGCTTATTTTGACAGACCGAACTTAAAGCGAGGCCTGCAAATAATGCGAGATCTCGCAAAAGAGTTTCTGGGTGTGTGATACACAAGATTTTTTGCCCCGATGATACTTTTTATTTAATAAAGAAACATTATTACTACTTAAAATGTAATACACTATAGGTTTTTATGTCAGAAACATTTTCGGTTCACATGAATATATAAACAATTCACTTGTTTTATTCAAAAATTTAGTGACATTTGTTTTAACCTAAACAATATAACGAATGTGAATTGATATTTTTCAACAATTTATAATCCTTCAAGACGAGTATAATATGAATAATAAATCAAAAATAGTTGATTTGATTAACGTTTTACATTTCCAATAAAAATAAATAAAAACTTTCACAGAATGTAATGCTAAAATATTTAAGTTTGTAGCCGTACATTTTGCCGGTCTAGGCCTGCAAACAGAGAGTTTTTGGATGATTTTAATTTACTAGTCATAATGAAACGGAGGGGCGAAATACAGCTTTTTGTTAATTCCCAATGTCAAAATTTTTAGTATTCACCCTGTATATATTTCAAAAAGCCATAGAAGCAACCAAACGATTTAGTTATAGGTAAATGAAGTAGCTTGGTGTATAAAATGATTGATCTTCACATGTTTGGTAAATAGAGGCTGTGATAATTGCGTTAGTAACAGCTGAAAGTCACATCATCTTCATATATGTCAATTAATAGTAATTTGACTGCAATGTGTGTGCGTGTGGTTTCAACTTAACTTGAAATTAAATTACCATTCGGCTCAACTAGCACGAAGGTGCATCGAGAATCCAGTTGGCTGGGATTTCACAGACGAATTTGCCGCACATTACCCAGCCAAATCATCAACCGCAAATCACAGGCGATACGACATTCATTCAACAATTTAACCATAAAAACCAAATACACTCAACATAAAAATCAAAACAAGAAATATTTACCCTGTCCACAGCCCAAAACACTCCAAAACAAATGAATTAACAAAACAAAGAACAAACGAATCAATACACAGAAAATACGGTCCACGCTTTTATTAAATTATAAACACGCTGTGTACTTTTCTGAAATAATAATTACAGTGAGTTCCAAACAAGAAACACACAACAATATTTATATACAGGGTATTCAGAACAATACCAAGTACAAAGTCGGTTAAATTAGCAAAAACAACAATAGTTATTTGTATATCAAGGAACTAAAGTATAATTTTTTATTACGCATATGAGTAATACAAACAACTTTAGTCCTTAAATATACATTATAATTTTTTTCCGAAATCCTTAAATTAATAATTAAAAACATAAATAAATAGCATGATGTGTTTGTAAAACGTCAGCTAGCTATTGAGACATGGCTATGATAACAAACATACTGTCAAAGTGTCAAATATTTCTTTATAATTTTCATTTATGTTTACGCCTGCTTAGACGTCGTCTGCATGAAATCAAATAAATTATTATCAAAGATAAATAATAAATAAATTCACCAATAATATTATAGAATGATAATTATACAATAAATTAATTAATTCAGTTTGACAGATGAATCCGTAAAGTTACATATTGACATAACAATCTGTAAAGTTTTACTTCAGCTACTACTTTGGCTAACTTCGTGTACTTTGGAATCGAGCTTAGTTTCTGGACTAGTGATACAAATAACTATTTTTATGTAGTGGTTCTCAAACTGTAGGGATCAATTTTGTTATGTTCAATAGGGAATTTTATTGTGAATTCAGTTATATATTTTTTTCAAAACCTGCCATTTTATTTTATAATCCGACCCTCTATCCCTAAGCTGCGACGTTTATTAAGTAATATAATGATAATGCACCTTAAAAAAGGAATATTTTAAGCATATTTATATACTTATGTTTTTCAACTTACAGTATGTATTTTATTTATATTTACTTTATCATTCATTCATTTCTGAGTATAAAACATAATCTTTTTAATATTCTACACGACTACAAAGAGGTTAAATTATGTCTGTAACAATTTGTGTATTGTTTGTCTCTGATTTCCCTTTCCCAATCGATAGTTGGAGGTAAGTCCGTCCCTGTACGAGCTCACGCCACATATTTCACACAAACTTTTCCCATTACTCCGTGATATTTTGTGTGATTTAAGAATCAAACGGGATGCAGTAAAAGCAGCCATTTTGTATCACGGATCACTAGATGCACTTACTAATATAATTAATATTGAAACCACATTTATTATTTAAAACCACCACTCTCTTACAAAAGATAACGACGTTTAATGCCTGTTATATTTCGTACCCTAATGAATATACAATACTAAATTACATTTAATTGTCCCATTGATAAATTTCCAACAGCACGCCACTGTTTGTTGAGGCTAATTTCAACTGTCTTCAACTAAATTATGTCACTATTGCTATCACTCATTTGTCACGCAAATCTACAATTATGTCAGCTTGAAGGCTTGAAACCCTGAAAATTAGTTGTGGTACGCCACTGGCTGGTAAAAAATACATGTGTTTTGAATTAATTTACATCTTTGGACATAAAAATCACGACATTGTATATACTTACATTTAAAATTTAATAAATGGTCTTTTATAGAAATATTAGATGTTGCTTAGAATGCGAAATAACAGATTTTGTTGTAAGATTACAATAGTATATTTAAAGCGAGTTGTACATCATACTTTTTCTACGACCACGATATTACTTCGTAATTAATTTATATTTCAATAAAAAAGATGTCTTTATTTCACAACTTCCTAGCAACTAGTTACAAAACAAAAATTAACAAAACTATTTTTGACAGGACTACAGAATAATTATATGTAGAAACGACAGTAAGACAGAGAAACGAAAATTAGAGAGAGATGGGGAGAGTCAACATATTTAAATGGCTCATCGTTTAAAATAGGAAACGCGCCTAGAAAATTTTCAATTAGGGGACATTATTAAAAATATAAAAATACAGAAATCGATTTATAAGAAGCAAGTAATATGTTATCACTTTGATAAAGATTAAGGAAAAAATATCAAAAAGAAATGATTATATTTCACATACTCCAAAGTGGAAGAAGCTGTATCAGCTTTCCATATTTTGTCGACGTCCATATGTACGATTGGCTGATTCAAAATTGTACTGGTTAAATATTTGTTTAAAAATACACAAATGCGAAGCATGTGAGACGTTTTTTGAACAAAATTTCGAATTAGACTTCATACATACACATTAAAAAATCATAATTTGGAAAATTCTGAGTTTATAAATTTTAAAACAACACACGAATATTTTCATAATTACATATTTTTATATAAATATTGAAAAATTGATTTGTATTAAAGGTGTAAGATATTGCTTATATGAGTTAGTAACAAAAATGGGTTTCAACTCGTGAAATTCTCCACTAGATTATTAAGAACATTATATGTAAGACATAGTATATTTCATGCTATGAAATAAGTAATATGAATTTTATATCTAATCAAAAAGAAAAAAAATAGAAAATTATGCTTATTGATGAACTTAGAAAAAATGTTTACAAAATATAATCATGTACCTATTTATTTCATCTAATTTGCTTTTATTATATTAATAAATTTATATTTTTACATTCTAAAATTTGAAATTTGGAGCGTAAATCAGCCAACAAATTTAAAGGTCTACACAGTGCTCCAAGGTCATAGAAATGACTAGGGTAACATCAAAGGTACCGACATGGAGTGTCGCTTCTGTATATAACTATTCTGCGACAGAACTGTGAGATATGAATTTATGACTAAAAACTGTTTTCCCATGTTAAATGCCTATGACAACACTTTCTTGAAACACAATATATTGATGTGTGTAAAGTGTAAAGCAAGCTTAAACACATTGTGACTATTCATACCCTAATAATACTCTATCCTTAATACAGTAATACCAACTGTAATACAATAATAACACCAATTCCGCTTGGTCTAACTTTACATGGCGCCAGTGACGTCACGCAATATATGAACCCAGGACTTGACTAGTGGGACAGAGACAGCTGCGGAGATGCCACGAGTGCGAGAGAGAGACAGACAGACAGAGAACAGAAGTCGCAGTGTGCCATGTTGCAGTGTTTTTGTTTTATTAAAGGATCAGCTCAAATGTTTATGTGGACGATAAAATAAAGGTGCTTTACCAAATAGAGATTTAAGCGGACAAGAAATCATTAACTCATATCTGAGTTGTTTTTATTACAAATGTTTTTGATGTCATAAATAAAAATCTGACGAGTCCAACACATTACCTCCCGCCACTGTAGTAAAATATTCTATGTAAGTTTTTCAGTACATTCAGTTTGTAGCTTCATAATTAGTTTGTTATTGCAGTTCATAATATTTTTAATTCATTTCATATCTAAAATTTCTTTCAAAAAATTTATATGACCAAAATAAAAATCAGCTATTTTTGACGTTACTAAAACCGGAACCGAACTTACCTTGATTTACGCATGCAAATATATTCCTTATATATTTCATCTACCTTTTTTAATTTTACAATAAAACTACTTCATATTTACTTATTTTATCTTTTAAACATACTTACATCAAATTTGACATTATATGTCAAATTTTATGAACATATGCATAACGTGAATAACTCATCTGTTTTATAGATATTCCTCAGCCTAAACGATGTATAAAATTATTATAATTTTTATATTTTTTCTGTTTAGTTAGAAGTTATATATAAACGTAATTATGCAGATCGGTAGAAAATTAAAAAATATATTTTATGTTATAATAATGTAATTAGTGAAAAAATTGTATTTAGAGGTATTTTTTAGGAAAAACAGTTTAAAGCTTCACGTAAATTACAACTTCTGGTTAACCAATTGTAGTCAAAAAGTATAATCAGTTCATCATATTTAAATACAACTTTCAATTACCAAATATTATATTTTTGCATGTATTATATTGGAGTTATCGTGGCCAAAAAATCTGTAGTTGTTTTGATGTTTGAAAAGTGTACTGTGTACCAGCTTACAAAAAACATAACCGACTAACACGTACATCATGTATCAAGTGAGTTAAAAACGATGGAAATCATGAAAAATGCTTCAATTAAAATCACTGACACTTCATAAGAGAGAGCGAGACAACAAACCGGAAATAAAAGGTCCGTATAATGGGAGGTCCTGCGGCAGAACGGAAATTACGTATAAAAAAGTTTGTCCGCCCAAAATGATCAAACACCAATAATTTATTAACTTATTTTTGTCTATAAATGCATGCAAAATAATTGCTTGTACTTTGCACAACTAAAAATGAATTATTTGTTCAAAATAATTTAAAAATATATTTTGTCCACGACTATTAATATATTTGCTTGTTGTATGTTTATTATTGCTACGGATACATAGTATATTGTAAACACGTTTTCATATTCTACGGTAACCACAGACTACGACAAAAAAAGGAAAGCAAAAAAAGTCCTAAGTAGGAATTGAACTGAGAACCTTTGACTCTGTAGCCCTTTACTCTAATTTCATAACTACGGTTTGACAGGTGTCAACGTTGCGTGTAGAGAGCAATAAAAATATGAGGTCGAGTTAAAGATCAAGTGGTATAGGAGCGACACTGCTATATTATTCGAGAATTTAGTTCGAAATGCTCTAGAATGTTCTAGAAATTAATTGGCGGCAGATATTAAAGGGCCGTATTGGGCGGCTCAAGAAGTTATCGGTCAGAGTATGCAGAGAGTCACTGAAGAAAGTCAGCATCGGTCAGTACAAGTCAGCGACATGTAAAATAGAAATAAATAAATAGCTAGTGATAAGAATGAATAGTGGGTGATATAAATATATTGTGGAAATAAATATTGCGTAGTTTCAAGTGTTTAAATAAATGTTCGTAGTGCTTAAGTCTTTATTAATAATAATTACTTATAAATTAGTGTTAATATTTGTTTATTTATATTGTTATACTTACATTTATTATATTTTTATAATTTATTTAAACCTACTTATATAAATATTCGTGTTTCAATTGTTTGTCTTCACCTAAATAAATAATCGTTACAATACTTAAAATGTAAACGAATTAATAATCTTCTAGAATTGTAGAACATATGAGGACATTATTTAAAGTTATGTAGAGTAATATTTAGGGTGAAAAGGCGTTAAAGGAAGCAAAAGTGAGTCCCATTTGTTATTTGCAGCATTTTGCAAAGACAAAAAGCCGGGCAGTTTTTGCAGATTTCAATATGCGAATAACATGCAGTAGATGGATGGCACATGTCAGGAGAAATACAAAATCAATAAAACGTTTATCAGGCTGAGATGAAGGCGGGGAAGTTGTAAACTCACCCCCACACAGGGGGGGGAGGTTGAAGTTCAGGGCTGGAAAGGGACTTCCAAGTGTAATGCAATTTGGGGTCACACTGTTTTAACTTTTTACCCTCAAATTAGTATTATATACACGGATACAAAATGTAGCATCATGTAGTACACAAAAAAACTCAATTCAAGTTAAAACTCTAAATAAACATGAGTCTGTAAATGAGCCGTTCACAAAATATGCAATTTGGTGACATTTTAATTTTTTTTAAGAGGTAACCTATCCCAATCTAACCTAACATATACCAAATTAACTTAATATAACCTAACCCAATCTAACCTAACCTAACCTAACCTAACTCAATCTAACCTAATCTGATTAGGTTAGGTTGGTTTATGTTATGTATTTTCATATCAACAACGACCTTATTATCATTTTTATCATAAGTAATATAATAAGAGCCATGAATTTATTGGAAAAATTTACGAATAGTTGTTGCGCAGACAAACGAGTGGCAAAAATGACATTTAGATCACGACAGCGAAGCTGAAGTGATTTAAGAGTCATTTTTAACCGAGTTGTTGTTACTTCGCAGGAATTATGAGAAAATTTTACCTATTAAATTCATAGCTCGAATTATATTTGCTTGATTATTTAACGAATGACAACAGTTCAAACATAAAATATTTGATATCAACAAAATGTAACCATGACAATGATACTGTGGTTTTATAAAATTTCTTCACTAAAAAACTACCTATGGCCATCAAATGAAGCATTCTGATTGAATGAATATGACGTGTGTGAAATAATCGTAAAAAAAAAAGTTGTTTAGAGTAGAGTAGAGTAGAGTTTATTTATGAGACCCCCAAGTAAAAACCTTTGGCTACGTTTATGAACAATACAACACGAATAGCTTTGAACGTAATCTGGAGAATGTTCGCTTTTCATATTGCTGGCATTCGAGTATGAAACGTTGAATATTTGTAGATTTATAAAAGAAAACACGACGTTCAATATTTATTTTCTCATATTTTACATCATATTTTTCACATTTATATTTTATACCCACATATTTACTACTTATGTTGCTAATCCTGTGGTGCACTCTCCACACAGAAGCTTTATAAATGACACAGAATACAAGACAGTTTAATTGGCACAGAAAATGCACGAAACTAGGCAAAATGGATTGAGAGATAATCAAAATGGATATTTCCGTTAAAATCTTAACAACCGAAATTTTTCACGATTACAATACCTATTTCCTTTAGTTCATTTACTTCATACAAAGAAGTAAAAATGAAATACAGATTTAAATAATATATATTATATAGTGTGAATTTAAAAAACTGTATAATGAAATCAAAATTACATTTATGTAGAGGTATTTTAGAAAACCAAACCTTTAGGTATATATCTAATGACAAATTTGATATATATTTTTTTTATTTTTTTATGTTGTATTAAAAATATCACATAGGTATAGTTATATCTATATTATTTTTATAACATATATTCTATCTTTGAATAAATATTTTATAACCTTGTATATACTGCAGGTCAGAAAGGTTAAAGACACAAAATTGTATGAAAAAATTGTGAAAGAAACAAATTGAATTCTGCCCATCAGTCTAACAAAAAGTCAATATAAAGAAAATCTTGAAAAAACTTATTTAATATATAAAAACATTTCAGTATAGATACATATTTACTACATATTCATTTTATATTAAGTCGCAATTTCTTCTGTAAACATGAAATATATTCAATCAATAAAATAGAAATATTATTTTTACATATTCATAAGTTGTAAATGTTCTTTGTATTGCTTGAAATATTTACTCATTTTTCATTCAAAGAAATCTATAAAATCTATTTTTATTTTTAGAAATAATTAATGACATTTTAGTAATGCCAACAATAGTTTTTCGATGAAAAGATTATGTTTATTGAATTGAATTCCATATACAATTTAAACTGAATTCTAGTTTTTATTAAAAATGCAAATGTGAAGATTTAAAGTACGAATAACGTGAGATAAAAGAGGCAGGCATCTGTCAGGGGTGTCCCAGCCTTGTACAAAAACAGGGGTGTCTAAATTCTTGACAGAGTATTGGGGCATGAAATTAAATGACTTGCAAGTTAAAAAGTATTTTACAAGCAGTCTGGGGTGGATTTAAAAATAATATTTTATTTTTTATTTGGACAAATCTTGACATACGAGTATACAAATGCTTGTTGCATATTGTGCAACAAGTGCAGAAAGTCGCCTATTTCCCCGAGGTGTGACAGTTTTGGCAGAAGACGAAGTCGAGTGCTGAAACAACGTGTGAAATAGTTGATTCTGTACGAGTGGCACACTATATTTTTCTACGACCATACTGCTAAACGTTACAAAATAAAAATACTTGCCCGAAAGCTATTGGACATAAAACACAATATGGCGTACATAACCTCATAAAGAGTACCTTCACGCATGCGCAATGTTGGCAATTAATGTGAGAAATGATTTCTCACACATTAACCAACGATTGTGGGAAATACAAAATTTTGAAGGTTTATATAGTGTAAGAAAGGTGCTACTTTCCATAGTGGTCATAGAAAAATTAATTTTCTCTCTCACACATCTACCCAATTCCAAATTATTGCTACTTCTTACCATATTATCAGTGTCAGATGTAATATTTGACAATTAATCTATAGCTGGTAATTAAATACAAAATTTAAAGCATATTGCAGGGTTAATCTAAATTTAGAAAAAATATTTTTAAATACTGTGCGATTAGGAAAATTTGTGTAAAAAATATTCACGATATGGAAATGAAAGATATGTTGAATGACATAGGCAGTGCCTGTCATACATAACTCAGACTATAATAGCCGTAATCACTTATAAATTATTTTATTAAAATATTTATTATTTATGCCTATTTCCAAGTAAGGAACACAAATGTTTCTATAACAGTTGAAATAGATGAATTATATAATTAAAATTTTTAGCAAACCCCAATGTTTGAGAACCGAATTACCTTAATATCTACGTCACAGAACACTTAAAAAAATATTACGGCTTAACAAATAAGAATTAAGACATTCTGAAACTACAACTCGGTTACAAATTAGATACAGTTTCATACAAAAAAAAAAATGTTGGAGGAACCCATCTGAAAATTGAATATTTTTGTGTTTTTTTGCCTTTATTTTAAACGCGTGCTTTATTTTTCTGCCAATTACTGCCGATCGACGCGCTGCTGGTCGGTGCAGATCGGTTCCTGCCAATCGGTGCCGATTAAAAACATCACTTCCCCACAGTAGGTTTGTGCCAAAAAGAACGGTTATAATAAGTGAATTAACTGAAGTTTTGTGATGTTTTGTAAAGAGAATAAAACTTGAAATATTTGATGTTAAAATTAAAAAATAATATAGATATTGTAATTATTTTTGCAATGTTTTATGTTTGTAAAAAAGCAAAGCTCTGACCTCCGAGGAATCAAAGCAAGCGTGGGTCCATGGCCTACGCAGCATCTACGCTTGGCAAATTGTTTCAAACAAAATTAATTAGTAACGGGCGGTAACTCAAACGAAACGAAAAGTGCTGTAACCTTTGCCCTGTACTTCTCAGCCCTCCTTCAACTTGGCCGGGAGGGCTCCGGCTCACTCAACTTATCACAATACTCACGCACATTCCAACGAATTTCAATGTGAGATCATAATTTCACAAACATTTTCTTAATAAAGATGAATGACCTATGACAAATACTTCAAAATAAAAATTGGTGATAACTTATCTATAGGCAATGAAATTTTTTGTTTAAAATAGATGTAATTACAATTTGTTGACCTACAGCCTGAATTAAGAGAAACTTATTTAATATTGTAACGTTTATTTATACGGGCTATGTATGAAAAGGCACAAAACATTTATATTACAACTTTATTAAATAACGACTAAAATATCAAATACTCTGGTCTGATTTAAATGAAAATAACATAAATTAAAATTTACGCTTAAGTAATTAACTAATATTCTTTTTTGCACTTCCGGCTGAAGTGAAGACTGAAGTAGCACTTTTTATCCCCGACGGATTAAATTTATAAACGAGCATTATGTTACCACAAAAACAAGTTGGTATATGTATGTAACCTAGCCTAGATTACTAGAAAAATGTGCTTAATGAGGTTTGGTTTCAAAGCTGTTTTGTATTTGACAGTTATAAAATATAACCAAATAATTATTATTTTAAAATGTATATACGGAAGAGCACAAAATAGTGTATATACCACAGGACTAAAGTGTCTTTATCGCCTCAAGTGATAATTTCACGAGCTCTCAGGATTAAATCATACACTTTAATATCTCAGTACATAATATACTATTATTTTCACACGCTGCGACAATTTTATACCTGTAGGTAAATAATCTCGAACCTTCTAGAATATTCCGGACTCTATAAAATTTCCAAACAATAGTGACGTTGCTCTTACCTCACTTGACCTTTAGTCAGACTTAGACAGGTTAACCGTGATGAGTCATCAGTAGTGAGTCACAGTCGTTACAATATGTTTGTGTATGAATTTTACATGTTTGTATTTTACCATAAATACACTAAAACAAAAAAATGTTTATATTAATAAAAAAAATCTTATGTTGACTGACTTCCTTGTACGCCTAGTACATTAAATAGAATTGCATAACTAGATATCATAAAAGACTCACATACAAAATTTCAACATTCTATTTTTAATCGTTTTTGAATTACGCGAAAAATTCAAAAAGCCCTTCGAGCATAGTGTCCTTTTAGCACTGCCGATTGCAATAAAAAATAGAGGTGCACAACTAGATATTATAACAGTCCCATATACAATATTTTAATATTCTACAACTAATCATTTTTGAGTTATGCGAAATACTTATATATGTACGTACAGACGTCATGCCGAAACTAGTCAAAATGGATTCAGGAATAGTCAAAATGGATATTTCCGTTGATATTTTTAAACCGAAACTTCCTTTACTTCGTTCAAAGAAGTAAAAAGTTCAAACAGAATACGATATATCTGATATATATGTTGCCATATGTGCTAGAATACATGCGTGTAATGGTGGTCTCTTATCAAATAAAAAGAAGCAGATATATTATTTACGAATAATATAACGTTTCGTTATAAAATGATTATTATTTTTAAAAAAATCTTATAAAAGTTTGAGAAATATTAAAAGATAAATTGCATTTAAATTTTTTATGAACTTCTTGATTAAAAACACGGTGTAAGATTTACGACATCGTGTTAAACTTTTCAGTACGGACCTGAAAAGAAGAGGATAAATTTATTTCATAAACTACGATATATTTCTCAGGGTAGAACTGTATTGATTTTCTGACATTTAATATCTAAATCTGTTATTTAGAATGTAAAGATATTTTTCCGTTTTGCTTTTTATTTTTCACAAAGTTCTGAACATCTTAGTAATTTGCATTTTCAGCACGAGTTTGTAAAGTATATACGTACTTATAAAATATAACATTCCGGTTCGTCTGCTGCCAGTGGCGTACCGGAAAAATTTCAATGGGGCATTATTGGTGGTTCTCAAACATTTTAATATGAAGGCAACTCAAATCGATAGTATAATATTTTCGGCACCCCCAAAATTATGCGCATGAAATTTTAAAGGTATTTTATTACTCTTAAGAAAAACATGTGATACATGAGTTAGATGTGATTTACATAATTATTTGGTTGTAATTTGGACACACTAGCATTTCATGTTCTATATACCGACTTCAATCGTTTTCTCTTTTTAGTTTTGATGTTAACAAACGTAGAAATCTTTAGTGATATTCACACAAAAAGTAGAAAATTGAACATAAACTCGAAGTGTTCTGGTTTCTATATTACGGTATTTATTCTGAATAAATATCAAAAAGGATTCTAATGAAAATTCAGTATTTTATTCGCAACGTATCCAGTCAAAACTATCAATAGATATATCTGGAAAATACTACCAAATCTGTATTCTTAGTGTCAGCAAGTGTTTTAGGTGTTCTTGTAAACATTTCCAAAATTATATCTTGTATTTAAAAGTTCTAATTTTATCGGACGAATTTAAGAAATTTTCATCTCTTATTTTTTGTAGGCTGGAATTTACTGTATTCAGTCTTTCAAAAACATTTTACAACAATCTACACAATACAAGTTTGTTTTCTTGTTCAGAAAAAGTGAGTAGGTAGTTCTACTTTTAATTCGTAAACACGATTCAATACTCATACTTTGGATTTGACATCAATATGAAGAAGGTTTAAATGCTCAGATCCAAGAATTGTTAAAATACTTACAATGCTAAATTTTACACTACACCCATTTTGAGAACCACTGGTGAAAAACATTATTTATTTTTAATTTCGATAATGTACTCTAACTCATAACTGGTATGAATAGTGCACCATAGGATTTTTGTTTTTATCAAAAAGTACATTTGAACAAAATGAAATTAATATTTTTGTAGTTTAAAAAGCAATCAAAACTGCCGACGTCAATAAAACCATTTGAAATCATTTAATTCTTCATAAAATCCGTTACGATGTCTCAAGCGAATTTGATCTTTATGTTCTGTTTCATTGGGACGTAAATTGGTTGTGAATTTTTTCGATTCCCCTGTGACAGGTAGTCGAACCCTTTTTCTGTCTATAGGTCGCCTACCTTTTAAATATTGATGCGCCTTTTGGATACTTGTCTACCGGCTTTTGTTTTTTTACTTTTCTTGCCCTTTGTGTTTTGTTTTTATTCCCGGATTTAAATAAAACGTTTGAGATAAAACGTTACATGTGTTTTGACTTTTATTTTCAAATTGAACTGATTTGTTTTCACGCATACAAGAAATTGAATTTTCTCAGAGAACAACTTTTAAAGATTTTTACATTCAAAACTAATTTGACTGGACAATATAATTATATTGATGGAATTAGCAGTATTTGTAGCATTTCTAAATGATACAGAGGAAGATTATTTAATTTATTAAAACATTATAATAATAAATTTAATTAGTTAATTTTACACTTTGTCCAATGATCGTTAATTTGGTAACTAACTTCAATCCATGTACTGTTACTAATACTAATGTACGAATTTCAGGTAGTTCAAAACGTGTATAAAATGTTTATATTGCAAATATAAAATGTAATAAAAATTTAATATAAAGTGTTAAAAACAAGAGAAATAAAAAAATTAAAAAGGGGGCGTGTCCTTAAGACTACCTGTGACGTAGTAACTATCTTAACTAAAATGTTACCACCTTAATTCTATCTATAGTTTCTGTCTTAAACAAAACACTAGTAGTAATGACGTCATGATAAATATTTATTAATTTATTTTTCACGTATTATTAAATATTTTTATATGAAGATTAATATATAAAAAAATAAAATTCACTCTTTATTTGATTTATATTTGTTCCATTTTAAGAGGTGGGATAATTATTATTAATCTATGAAATGTATACTGTAAATTTTTCTCTGAAATTCTAATAGCCTTAAGCCGGCCCCACACTACTCGCGAGTATTAACAAATATCAACAATGACGATTGGTGTGGGAGCGATATTCGTCGTACTTGGACATGCTCGCGATTACTTGTACTCGTACTCGGCGTTTCCCATCCGTTGTCGGTAATTTTGACACGAGTCAAAGGAAAAACTACACTCGCCAATGCTTGCCTATCGTACTTGCCAATGCTCCCACACGACCCGTGAAACCTCCTACATCACTCACTTAGAAAATCACAAAATATAGGCTAATTTTAATTACCTGCTTCTGCTTCTATTTAACGAAACCATTTACCATCTTCTTTTGCGTCTTTGTTTTTTATTTAATAAAATATATCCCCCAGTTAAAATAACATACGCCGCACTAATGAGCAGTATGTCACTGTTGCCTGTTAGGTTGTCCATGTTCATAGTGATACTGATACTAACTGGCAAATTTAAAGTTGGCGCGATTAAATGACTGCTTGCAAAATATTCCAGAGTCTTACCGAGGACGCACGATCACAAATATGCACGAGTAATATGGGAGGTCGGACTCGGCATTCGTGCATACCCTTCAATATTTGTATATATTTGCACGAGTACACGAGGGCGAGTAATGTGGGGCCGGCTTTACAGAAAGAACAATAAATTCTCTTTATTTTTTCTGTTCTTTAGTATTTCAAGTTTTCATCGGCGCCCAGCTCAGAATTCAACAAAAATACATCCGTGGATAAAAGTTTAGAGTCTTATATTATATCTGTATACTTCGAGCTAAGCCAGAAAGTTATCAAAATTCGTTTCCCAAGCATACAGACATCTAATGAATGCAGTTACCGACTGTGTTGTAGTATGGGCGCAGTTGCAACAGAGCGGCAAAGAGGGTGGATTATACGAGAAAATAAAAAATAAAATTAACATAAAAGAAATTTATTTTCGGTCGCTAGAAGAAATAGGGCTACAATTTTTATTTTTATCGCCATAGTACATCAGATACAAAAATAATATTGTAAAGTTTATTTATTTTGGTGAAGTGTAAAAACAATTGAAACGCGAATATTTTATATCTAAATTTAATGAACAAATAATAAATTTTAAAAAGATAATAATAAAGTAACCCTATGAATAAACAAATATAAACACTAATTTAAAAGTAATAATTATCAATAAAGACTTTAACACTAAGAATATTTATTTTCACAAGTTATCAATATTTATATCCACAAAAATTTGTACTTTACCTGTCGCTGTTCGGGACTGCCTCCACTAGACTCACTTCACTCTACTCTACTCACTCTCTTCAATAACTCTCTGCACCTACTAACTCCTGCTCCCTGTCGCGACACTTTATGCCTGCGGGTAATTAATCTCGAATCTTCTAGACTCTTCCGGACTATATAAAATAAATGAACAATAGCGACGTCACTCTTATCTCACTTGACCTATTTAGTGAGACCACCTGATCAGAGAGACTGACCTGAAATTTTGTATGTGGAACTGATAAGGACGATGAAAAATGTATATAATTTAACAGGCATACAAGGAAGGAATATTTTGTCTACATGAGAATTATATTACTAGTTCAACAAAGTTGAAATTGATGTAACAAATAATGTAAAATTTTATTTGGGTGAAATACTCTGTTATAACAATGATGAGTTATTATTTTATCAATTTTATTAACCAGTTTGTGTTAATTAACAATAGAAAAAACATTAGTAAGGTTGTAATTATAATATCATTGACATTTAGTTTTATAAAAGCGTATGATAATTGAGTAGTGTGCTGTGAAATTATTTGATTGTCGATTGTTTAGCCAAGGACGAAACACCTCATCGCTCAGGTGTACAGGTTAGGTTAGGTCATTAGGAAACCATTTTACACGGTGTAATGACGTGAATTAGTAATAAGGAAGGAATTGTGACACTTCAAATGCAAACACATTCCATACAATTACTCTAAATTATCTCTTATAAACATAATTACAAAAACAGAAGGAAATCTTTAAGTTTGTTTTTAAATACAACCAGATTGACAAAAAAGTATTTAAGAAGAATAATTGATCAAAATGACGAATGTTATAACTTTAATTTCTTATGTCCTTATTTCCTTCCATTGTCCCAAGAATCAGATTAAAATTATTTTTTTACGTAGACATAGACAAAAGTAACTAAATAAATATATGCGTAATAAAAATTATATTTTAGTTCCTTGATATACAATTAACTATTACTCCATAGATCATCAAATACGTTATACTGGGTATGTCAAACAAATTCATAGTACATGTAACAATGCGTGTTTCAAGTATAACAGATTAATGTAATACACAATATAAGAGATATTTACTGTGACAGATATTTATACACCGCATAAAAACAATTCTTAGTTCTATTTTTCTTTAATTATTTAATTCTATGTTAGTTACTTCTTTTTTAACGGATATTATTTTATGTTTACATCTTGTTATGTTTTATATGTGTAATATAGAATTATTAAAGTGTTCATTAGTGAAAATGCAGTCCATAATGTGACATATACATTCAATTAGAGTACATTGTCACATTGTTGTGTTCTATGATGGACAATAAGCGTATGTAACACATGTCCAAGATTATGTGTGGGTATATTAAGCATTAGAGATGGCCTTATATTAAATTATGGACGTCCAAATGCATTGCTTTGATATCTCTATCATTTACCAACATTGTCATAATACTGTTACCAATCTACATCATGAGTATTCCAACTATGGATTGCATACACCAATACAGACATAAAACTATACATTTAAACTTTCATTTATTTGGTTATACCTTACTGGACGTTTATCTAGCTGATCTGTAGTGTGCACCACAGAGGAAATGGTGGTAAAAAATGTCCTTAAATTATGAAACAGTTAATCATTGTTTTGTGACAATAATTACAGTGGTATTTACAATTATTTAAAAACAAAATTAATTTGAATGCTATAACAATTTCCCTTTTCAGTGCTAATTAAAATAGCTAGACATAAAATTATTCATTTAATCTTTCATTTATCTGCTGATACCTTACTGGGCCTTTACTTAGCTGGTCTGGAGAGTGCATCACGAAGAGAATTGGCAAAAAAATTATAAATTATGAAAGTGTAAATCATTGTTTTATGCAAATAATTGCTGTGGTATTTACAATTATTTAAAAACGAAATTGATTTGAATGCTGTAACAATTTCCCTTTTCAGTGCCAATTAAAATGGTTCGAGTTCGAACCATATGTGTCGTGCACACGCACGCACAAACAGGTTAGTCCGGTCGTGTTGTACATTCCATTGCCAACTTGGATAAACAATGAGCGTGGAATTTTACTTTTACATACATCTCTGCTTCACTTGCATTTGTCTCGCAGCTTGTGGCAATCAAAGACATTTTATGATGCTTTTATTGCCTAGGACAATAGTGATTAAAACAATTAATTCTCTTTTAATGGGTTGTAAACTCACAGAAAAATAGATTTGATGCTGGCAATTCTCTTTTATATAGTTTCAAATTTATTTATTTCAATCACACAATAGAGAACAACGTTGTCATATAAAAAAATTAAAATCAAAAAGTGTAATATAATACGCTAAAATGTATGTTGCCACATGTGATAGAATACATGCGTGTAATGCTGGTCACTTAAAACAATCATAATTAAATGATTTATTTATTTATTAAACATTTATTTATGATGACATAGTCAATTATTATTCATATTGACATAAATAATAAATAAAATTGACACACCCAATATTGGTAAAAAGCTACGACAATATATTTTGTATTTCCGCTTCCCCTGTCATTATGAAATCGTTTGTCCTTTGTTTTTCATCCCGCCAACCGTAAATCAAATCATGAAAACGATTGTCGAATTTTTCCGCTTTCAAATTAATATTGAAATTGGACATTCAATTTTAATAGTTTTAGAAAATAAATGATTTACATTTGTATAGGGTGTAACAGATTTTAAATTTAATTAGTGATAGAACTCATCAAGAACAACAGTATTTATTAGTAACTAGTTATTTGTGAAACTAGAGAGGAAAGCGTATCTTTTTACCAGTCGAGTTCAAATTTGACTCACGAGCGTAGCGAGTGATGCATTCGAGTGAGCGTAGAATATGTGCTTTCTTTTCGTGTTAGAACAACATTTTTTTTCACGACATGTTTCAAAAATCGATTTATTTGGACAGAAAGACGCAAAAACATAATTAATAAGCTATAAAATTAGGTTATACAAATTTTGACGTTTAGCAGTGCAATTGTTATAGTATTGCCAATATGCCAATTCAAGTTTAAGTTGTCAAATTTTAAGTGGTACAGTAATGCTATCTCGGGAACTATAAGAGCTACAAGATCGGTTAAACGAAACGTAAAATAAACAGAAAATAAATCAGTAAAACAATTGTCAATATTATTGCCGTCACTCTTTTCAAGTGTACTGTTATTATTTCTGCTTTTGATTTACTTGTTTTCTTCCATAGCTCACTTTGAATAGTCATATTTAAATAAAAATAATACATACATAATTTTGCATTTTTCTTAAAGAATTTGTTATGTAACGATATTACAAATGAATATCGTTGAATTCAGAAAAAAATACTAAATCGAATAAGAAAATAAAAAAGTAGGTACCCAATTTAATATAAGAAAGTTACACCCCGTACTGTGAGTACCACTGGTCGAAAAAAAAAATTTTTATTTTCCTCATTAAAGTAGTGTTATAAAATAGAAATTGTTTGCTAATTTAACTGACCTTGTAGCTCTTACAATTCCCGAGATAGCAATAGTGTACCACTTAAAATGAACACCCTGTATATCTTATTTTCTTAGTAAATGACAAGACTTATAATTACATATTAAATTTATATAAATATAAAAAAAGTTCTGTAAAATAGATCTTTAAATAAATATAAAATCATGTTAACTGTGTTAATAATACGCCTTAAAATTATAGTTTGCAACTGAGTGTACAGTTCTGTATCGCTGGTCACGCGAGACTTCAACTTAAATTGAAAGTTTCGTTACAATAAATAAAAGTCTTTAAAATGAAACATTGAAGCAATTTGATGGTTCTATCAATAATAAATTACCAGAGGATTATTATTACTCTGTAAACTAGACGCTTGCTGTATGTCAATAATTCATTAGCTCTTATTGCTTATTGACTTTAATATTACAGTTTATAGGTTAATCATCTACTTTATTACTCATTCAAATTTAATTATAATGTTCAACACAAATGAAATTTGTTTGTCTCAAATTAAAAACACTGCTGTAACGGATAAATGGTTATTATTATGGTTATATTTCTGAAAATTATTTTGACAAATATTTTAATAAATTAACTTTGGCATTCTTTTCGCTACGCTTTTCGGGATATTGCAGAAAATTTTATTTTTATTAAAAAACAATATTAGTATATTATTATTCGGTACCTACCGGGACACATGGATGACATATATTTAAAATATATTTAACATTATAACATCATATTTTTAATTATATGTAATAATGAAATAATTATAATAATATTAATATTTTTTCTTTTTGTTCCAGGTAAAATTTTTAACAGTTATTTCTACAATTTTTTTGAGGGAGAACAGTAAGTAAATATAAATACTATTTGGAGTTTGTACTAATAATAATAACATTCAGGGCCGGTTTTTCAATCGTCTGTCAAAGTTCCTGTTACTTACCAAACAGATGAATGATAAAATTATGAATAATTGAGAGAGTATGTGTAGTCGGTTCTTGATGGAACATGATGATGTCTGATGATGACTGTAAAGTCGAAACAATTGTAACGTTTACGTTTAAATTAAATTTTGTGGAAAATCAAGAAAAGTGTTTAATTTTTTACCTAATTATTTGATAAAATTATGATTAGGCATAAATAATAGTTATTTTTGTCTATCAAGGGACTAAAGTATAATTTTTTATTTACGCATATGGAATAAACCATGTATATAATAAAAAAATACTTTAGTCCTTAGATATACATTATATTTTTTCCGCAATCGTTTAATTATTAATTACAAACATTAATAAACAGCATTATGTGTTTGTAAAACGTCAGTCAGCTATTGACCAGGGATGGCTGATAACAAACGTACTGTCAAAGTGTCAAATATATCTTTATAATGTTCATTTATGTTTACACCTGCTTAGACGTCATCTGTATGAAATCAGATAAATTATTATCATAGGTAAATAATAAATAAAATCACCATCATATTATAGGTATGTAGAATGATATGTTTGTTGTTTTAAGTAGCGCAAAAATAAACTGCAAAAATATAATACTATTAAAATACAGGTTAATTCAATTTGTCAGATGAGTCCGTAAAGTTAAATTTTGACATAAAAGTCTGTAAAGTTTTACATTAGCTACATCTTTGGCTAACTTCGCGGAGTGATATCGTAAGGATTAATTTAACAGAGATTCATCAGTCATTTATCAGGATTGAAAAACCGGTCCTATCTATAAACAGATTCTTATTGGAATGATGGGATTCTATTATTATTAAACATTATCCACGACATTTCTGAAAGTAACCGCGGTTAAATTATCTGTTTAAATTATAATTCGCAACATAGTTAATATTCAGAGCCTTTAACATAATTCTCGTTTACATGAAACATGTACTATTTGCCCTCTCGCGTCTCTTTCTACCACACGGTATGGCATATTTCGCTCTCTGTCTTGTTTATGGTATTCTGTTTCATCTTACATCCCGCTCTGACACGTGTAGTGTAATGGGAAAAGTGAGATAGTTGATTCGAGAGTGTGTACTGTTTATATCGATTACTGGATTATTCGAAGCCGAGCCGAGTACAGGGTGGTATTGCAGGAATTTTATGAGTGTTAATAATGTTTCAATGGAGAACTTGAATAGTTTCTTTGTGAGAATTTAATGGAGTAGTTTTACTTCAAAAAGTTTGTGTAACTTCATATGTATGCAAATTAACATTGCAGTGATGCCGTAAACAAATTTTTAATGATATACAGTACATATTAGTTTTATTATTTGTCTTAGAAAATAACGCCAATTGTAATAATTTTATAATATATTATTTGTTACTCATTCACCAGAGAAATTAATCTTTACAAAGTACTAATCTGTAAAAATTGTACAAGTTAGCTGTCCAGTTTTGTTGCATTGTTTACATTATTGAAAATTTTGTTTTGTTATTGTTGTAACATTTGTAACTGAGAGGATTTGGTTATAATTTTAATTTAATTTAAAAGTAAATAACAACTAAACTATTGTATACTGTATGCATTGTCGGCTCGTCAAGGGAGGCAGGATAGGTTTCAATTTAAATCTTCTAGAAATTTTTAATTTAGCCCACAATATGTCCATAAGATCTAGTTTTTAAATTCCTATGTTTTCCTATCCTTCCTATACTATCAAATAAAGAATTCGTACATACAGCCGTCTACAGCAGAGGCAAAAAGTCTCCTGCCTCAAACTTCATCAATGTGTGTGTACGTCTGTGCTGTTTTTTACAATATTTACAGCGTTTATCGATTTATCTCGCTGCACTACTTTTAAAAAATGGAAGCAGGTTCTTATGCTATGCAGTTAAAAATTATAAGTTGAGAGCTAGGATGATATTGTTATTTTTTGATAAATGAATGTCATTTCAATAAGTTTTTATTCATTTCCTATCGCCTGTCTATCCAAAATTTTAGTTCACGGGCCACCACAGAGAGTACTCAATGTAACAGTTTTATTGTTTTAAGATGACAGGCTTGCCCCTAAATTTACCCAATCACCAATAAAAACTGTTTTATCTCGCTAATACTGTAAAATACTGCATTATTAGTAAGACAAAACAGATTTTACTGGGGATAGCAGGATATGACTGACGAAGCTATAAAACTGTTACCTTGCATATATTGTACAATTGTTTATTTGTTATTTACTGGTAAATAAAATTAAAATTATAACCAAATTCTGTCAGTTATTAATATTGTGTCCAAAATTTATATCACTGTAGTAAAACTAAAGTTTCAATAAAGTAAACAATTCAACTACTAACTAGTAAAATTTGTATAGGTTAGTAGCTTGTAAAAACAGTACATACAACAGACGGTATAACAAATATGTCTAATTCTTTACTATCTATTTCTCACATAAAAATAACCCCTGTGTTTTTCTCTCAACGCTATCCAGAGTGTCTGGTAAATAACTACGATATATCTAATTATCGATATTTAATATGCAAGGTTTCATTTTAAGTGCTTCACTATTGCTATCTCGAGAACTGTAACAACGGCGAAGTCTGTGAAATTAGCAAACAATTTCTATTTTGCAAGACAATTTCGATGAGCAGTGATTCTCAAACTATAAGGACAAACTTTGTTGTTTCAAATAGGACCAAATATTTTTTATTTGCTTATTCGGTAAAGAATTTTATTCTGAATAAATAATAAACATCTTTTTTATAAATTTGAGATACTGTTCCAATTAAGATTGCTGTGCAATAGATGATGAGAATGATTATAAAACTGGAATTAAAAATTTGTTTTTTTAAAATATTAATTACAATAAATGTCCCCCTAAGTCCAACTCTGCTGGAAAATAAATGCCGCTAATATTTTTAATTTGTGCTCATGATGTAGCAACAAACATTTCATAAAATCCAATAATGTCCGGGAGAAATTTTTGGTAAATTCAGAAACGGAAGGGAAATAATCGCGGATCACTTGGTCGGCTGTTATTTGCGATTTGATAACGAAATTGAAAATCAAACACTGACTCGCCAGCCTAACGTTTGAATTATTCTGCTGGGTGCCCAGGGCGTATCGCGCGTTTATCCACAGCGGCCAATGGACTCGCTAATTTATTTAGTATCAACAACGATTACGGTTTCATAAACATCCACCAACCTTTCAAATTCTTTTATCCTTTACCATTCAGTCGACTGACATACAGGGATGTATTGTTACCGTTCTGTTGACATATACGAAATGTTGGACCTGATTTTCATCTTGTGTGTTACGGAAGATTTGTATAGTCAAACAAAGATGGGAGAGGTTAATATTTGGATGGGTAACAATTCAGAAATATAAAATAAAATATTTATGATTTGTTTTCAAATAGGTATTGTATATAGTAGGGTAAGTGAGGGAGAAATGGACCGGCAAGAGAGGTGTCTTAAATAATGTTAATTTTGTTGTTTAGAGACAGTGTAAGTAGCCGCTTGAAAATTAATGCAGTCAACATAAATTTGGTTGTACCTTTTATACCCCTTTTATATGTAATTACTACTTCAGTAGGTTTAAAGCAGGGTTGGCAGAAATCATGGTTTATTAAAAAAAATCATAAATTATTGATTTTTTAAAAACTATATAAATATTTTATTTTATAAACGAAAGCAAAATCTGTAATAAAACCAATACAATTAATCTGAATAAAACTAGGAAGAGAAATTATTACTCTTAGTAACACATTTAAATATGTTTAGTAGTTTTTTTTTCTAATATGATACAGTGATAAAATATAATTTAATTTTGAAATGTCGTTATATGTATACAGAACATATTTTGATTATTATTGATGGTTTTGTAGCAAATTTTTATTGTAATTTGTATTTTTTATTTTTAATAAAAATCAATGATTTAAAGCAGACCAATCCTGGTTTAAACTAATTATTTATGTACATACTTTATAAATATGTGCATAAGACTTAACGTAACCTAAAAATATGATTCTATTTGTATATAGCCATAAGTAGTTTAGTGGTCCATTTAAACTCTGCTCTGAGGACAGATAAACCACCTATACTGAGAATTGATGGACCAGAGAATTCTTATTATTAAAAAGATCAATTCATTCGATAAATATAAGAAAAAAATCATTTGCATATAGAAAGATAGACAATCTAGTTGCTACTCATGAAGTAAGAGTTCTGAAGAACTGTTGTTAAATTATTAATTAGATGATGATGATAATGAGATGATTATGATTATGAAAACGGATATTGGAGATGGAAGGAAAATTATTAAAAAAAAAGATAAAGACGAATGATTACATAAAATGTGTAATTTGTGGTCGCTGTTTGCACGAACAATGTACCATATATGACAAAAGACAACAATCTGTTAACTAGTTCATCTCCTCATATCCTTGGCCCATCTCACCTATACATATATTGGAGGAAAGTTAGAACTTTGTGATTTTTTTCTTTATTCTTATAAGTAAACCTAGATATGTTATAAATAAATTTTGTTTTTTAAGTACTATTCATTATTATAGAGCAATAATTGTTTCTCCAAAAAGTGGTCCAATTCGCCCTCACTTACCCTACTAAAAATATTATATATCATTACCCAGTAATGGCTAATAAAAATTAAAATATATGAAGTATAGTAGCACACCCAGAACTGGATAATAATTAATTAATTTAAAATAAATAAGTAACTTAACGAATCCCAAAGTCAATTTATTAAAATATTTGTCAAATGAAACTCCAGACTTCGAGTAAATGAAAAATATGATTGGACATATTTCATGTTCCGTCTGACAGTTAACAAATTACCCCCGAATTATTCTACGCCACTGGATCCAATCACATCTGGGCATGATTGACTGGTTCATGACATCAAAACAACTAATTTCCCGGCTTTACTGCGGCCCGCTTGTAAACTTACCTACACCGCGATAAATTCTCCTATGACAATCGTCTAGTCGAGATTTACACAATTACGGGCCGATATAATCGCTCCTGTTTAGTGTGTTATGTTATGTGCTGTGCAGGGGTGCATGACTTGTGGTCGCTCTTCATGGATCAAAAGTAAACAGCGAGTGGCGGTTGCTCTGATGGATAAGACAGGTTATGGTTATGGCACTAGGAAAGGGTACAAGTCGAAAACAAAAATGGATATGAGATATTCAGGGTGACCAATGAAACTGTTTAAGTTTGGGGATTTCGAAAATTATAAGAAATACGAAGTCGGTTAGTTGGGGGTTTTTTACATTTTTTTATAATTTTATTTTAAAGTATGAGAGACAGTAAGACAGACTTCTAAAGTTTGAAATAATTATATGACGTCACGAATATGGATTTTCATATCGAACTGTTTTCTTCGTGGACCAAAATGTTCTTGAAGTATATGCTGTTTCTACATTTTATTTATAATACATATTGTATTTAGTTTATTTAAATTATTATTTATAAGTTTAAAAAACTCAACCCATCTGGGTTTTTTTAAAAAACCTGGGTTTTATTAAAAAGGTCAAAATATATTAATTATATTTATTTATTTTATAATTCGTATTAATTAATTTCTGAAAATTAATTATTTCGTTATTTTGAGACGAAATATGAGTATTAATAGGGTTCGTTTTTTTGTTCCTTTTTACGATGTATGTATATCGACTGACTTGTATAGTCTTATTGACCGGTGTTAGCTTACATGTTACATTAAGTGTATTTTACAATCATAGTTTATTTACGTGTATGTATTTTTTTGGCGTATCGAATAAAATAAAATTTTAAGAAAATATGAGCTTTTGAAGGATTTTTTTTTTCGAGTGGGTTTTTTGGGTTTTTTTTAACTCTGGTGGGTTTTTAGGGTCTGGGAAAATTGCAATAATTCTCCCATTAGATAAAAAATTGCCTCATGTGACGGTCATTTTAGACATGTTTTTATTTTTCCCAAAAAAATGCATAGGTGACTAGATATAAACAAAAATGTAAATTTATTAGTTTTCGTTTCTTGCTTATAACTTTTTTATTTCAATACAAAAAATATTTTACATTCACATTACTCAAGCACTTTTTAACGACGAATTCACTGCAAATCTCAAATTTTTATTTCTCATACAGTTTTCGAGATTTTATGATTACTAGCGAAATCAAGTTCTTGAGCTTTCTTTATAATAAACCAGTTCACATTAATATACCATAATTTGTAATTGAAATGAAGTATTCTCTCTTGATTCTGCAGTATTTGAGTTGATATTCGGCTGACACTTTCCAGAATGTAAAGCCTCGAGGAAGTCTGTCTGGACGACGCTTTTCATTACACACTTGTTAACACGAACAATGGCACGCACTGTGCTCACGATGCGCATTTGTTGCTTAACCATAGCCTTCCGGATCGGGTGCTGGGGTACCGCGCTGAGATGCTGGTTGCCTACTAGTTGCAAACGCTCAAATATCACAGTCAAAGTTGAGACATTATCAGTGACGTCGCCAGCCAATTTTATTTGGGTGGGCACAGGCGGTGACATTTTTAGGATGGGCACCTAGTTTAAAATCCAATATTTTTTTAATAAATAAATGTTATTTCGCAAAAAATAAAAGAAAATTACATAAGAAACAACTATGAGGCCAGATTTTTTCAACTTTGGTTTAAGTGCCTATTATCTTAACCATCAATTAATTGAAAAATATTGCATCGAAAAACTATTGCAAATTAGCAAAATTATACGATACCGATGGTTAACGTACCCGGAACAAAACTTAACATTCAATTTAGAATTATCCGTCTAGGATGTCTTGAAACAAATGTTTCTGTTATTTTGTCCAAATTCAATTTTTTTCCCTTTCAATATTTTTTATAACTAAATTTGCAAGCTTTTTATGAGCCATAGAATTTCTTAAATAAGTCTTTATTCTCCTTAAATAAGAAAACGTTCTTTCGCGTCCTGCCTTTAAAACTGGAATAATAATAATTATACATGATGTACGCTTCAGAAAACCGACTTTATAAGAGTGAATCAATCAAAAACGAATTAAATTTACTATTTTAATTTAAAATTAGGTTCTTGTTTTTTTAAAACGTTTTTGGTAAATTTTGTAGGTCGTTTTATAAAAAATATGTACCAATCAATATCGTTATAACGCTAGGAATGGTATATATGTAAATATAGTTTTGACTCAAGAGTGTATTATTAATTGATTACCTTTCTATAATACATAATAATGTATTTCGTTAAAAAAGCTATAAATTAATTTGACAAATATACAATTATATTTGTAGCTTTTATATAGATGAAATTTTATTTTATTCTAATTATTATTGAAGCTAGAAGGAATTTAAGTTCGTTATAAGGTTATAACATTCAAGAAGATAAGAACTGAGGCGGAGCTTATATTAAATTTGAAAAATACAGACTATTACTACAAATCCGATATCAATAATAATTATATTAGTTACTAACTTGTAAAGCGTTAATTATTTGAAATCTTTATTCAACCTGTGAAAATAAATAAAACTCATTAGTTTAATTGTTTACATTATGGAAGGCTGTATTTTATTAGTATCAGACAAATTTTTGACACATTAGTAACTGACAGGATATAATTTTATTATTTTATTTTTATTTACAAGTCAATAATATATAAATTTTTATTTTAAGGAGGTGACGGCTCATCAGTCTATTTCCTTTACCTGCATTAATAACTATTTTACTTTTCCATTTATTAATGCAAAACACTTTTACAAACTTGTATTAATCAAATCCTAATTTAAATAAATAATGAAATATGAGTGTAATTTATTTGAAAATGTAATAATAATGATTTAAACTGTTTGTGCTAAAATATTAATAGAACATAAAATAAATGCAGTAAATTTGCGAAGTTTATATTGAATGAAACAATTTGATAATTATATAGTAGGTGGGGCAATTTTTCACGTCCCCTTTTGCTGAAGCGGCAAAAGTCCTCGTGTAAATCTGCGAAACTTCGGCAAAGTTTCCCGCGCCTCGCTTGAACTGTGCCCACGACTATAAATGTATTTTAGGTGAAGCGAGAGGGCAGATACGCCGCCCCGTGGGGCAGACAGAGAGGCACAGAGTCATATACCGGAATTGCGAAATAACAAATTGTGGCGTGGAGCCGGGTGGAGGCAGTTGATGTTGCCATGGCAACGTGGAGGGGATGAGCATGCGCAAACTATCATACAGTGGTTCCCAACATGTTTGCAGGATAATAAAATTATAATCATATACCAAAATAGAATCTAAAGCGCATTTTGCTTATTTTTTTTTTACTTCATTTATATTTAAAGTAAATAGAATTCATTGTTTTTAGAAGGAAAAGAGATGACAATTTGATCAATTTCTCAATATTTCTAAAAAATTAAAATTATAAATAAGAAAAAAATATTCGTATTATTTTTAATCAATATTATTGGCAATTTTATTATTATTACACATAATAGTTATTTATGTATAAATGCTATAATCAAAACTAGCACGAGAGAATGTTTAAAGCTTGACGCGGAGTTGACAGTTTTAAATTTCCTGAGGGCTATAATCTTGATTATGCCCGTGGTACACACAACGTTTTATTTCATTTTGATACATGAAATGAAACAAATCTGTAGGTATATATTTCATGTTGTAATTTTTTTATAGATAGTTTACATTGTTAGATTGTTTGTTCTTAAACAAATTTAATATAATCAAAGTGTCACTGTCTCTTTCTAATATGAAACGTCACGAACCGGTTATTCTGGCGAAATATTAATTGAATTTAAAGCTACACAGACCAAGTTGGTTTCTAAAAACTGAAAATATTTGTATGAAAAGAAATTTGAAAAGTTCTATGAATGCTAAATACTGTCTTTATCAAATTTGTTGTATTGTTTGACATTTATTCATTAATCACAATTAAAATTGGTTTGAGTAACTATTGGTTAACAACTTTATACGCCATCGGGTGATAAAAACCAAATTACGCCCGCATTTGAGGGCGTAAACAAGTTTATGGTTCCAAAATTAAATAAAATAATGTTATTTTAAATTTAAATTCAATTATGAAACCATTTGACCAGTTTCCATATCACAAACTAAAGAGAATAATAGTATATTACACACAAAGGGTATCATTATTGACCTAGAGTCAAATTGTGTCCTGAGGTGCGAAGCAACCGAGGGACATACGGCGCTGGTCAATAATGATCTTCCCAATCAACTTAAAATATATATTGATAATAATAAATATTTTGACATGAACATTAACTTGCTGTTGTCCATACAAAAATAAAGTAGACTGTCTTTGTTTTTTATTTGACGTTTCGGATTGTCAACCTCACTTTTGATTTTTAATTTGGTTTTATTTGATTACTTATTTAATTTAGCAGGTATATTTATATGAATTCATGCATTACACTTTTCTTGAGTTAAATGATTCAAATAATATTTGGTTTTGGAGACTTGAGTTTCTTTAAAGATTGACAGTTTTCATTATGGATCATGGTTAATAATAATTTATTATTAACCTAAGTAACCATGGTTACCAAATAAACGGTAATGAAGAACAATTTCTCATGTCAAATACAGGTTAAGAATAATATTATTTAAAAAAATGTACATCATATAATGATATATTTATATAGAGATATGAAACTTTTGAGGGCCGCTGTCTCTCCCTGAATACACCCCTGAACTTCTCCCACCACCTCAGTAATAATTTACAAAACATCTAAAGCACCTTTTATATAAATTGTGTACTTTGAATATTTTCGTATTTTCGCATTATAGATGTTTTTGCACATAAACTTTTTTTATATGCCAAGTTAATTAAAATGAAATTAATGATTTTTGCAAGCGTTAGATTTAATTAAGGAGCTAGTGTGCTTTGAGTTTAAACCCTGAAGAATTTAATTTGCTAATTTGCAGGAAACTTACAATTACTTTTATTTATTTATTTACAAAAAAGTTTTCTTGTTACTGCGATAACAATTCACATTAAATTGCCTTACTCGTTCATTTATATTCATTAAAAAATAGCAATCAGAAAATATATACGGTGAAAGTCGAATTGGGTTTTGAAGCTTGATTTTTTTCTTGGGAAAAAGGGCTCTGCCTAAATGAAACATGAATTATTAGGAAAATGTTCAGCAAAAAATTGCATGATTTAATTAAATGTCTGATTTTTAATAATTAGTCACGATTTTACAATTTAGATACATTTGAATAGATTTAAATTAAATTCATTACAATTTCGTGGCGACGAAGGATATATAGAAGTAAGGCTGATTAATGGAGTCGTAAACCATTCTTTTTACCTTTCGTCACTCAGTAACAGAGGTATTGGAATCATAAATCGGATAGTGAGTTTTCAATAGATAAGCACGTTTTTGAAGTTAACGCAAGGCAAATATTTCTAGAATTATTTAGCTACTATTTAAGTTTAAAATGAAAAGAAAACTATGAAAAATAATAAAACTAGTGTAACTTTGCCTTTTTATGTAAAAGAACCAGGGCATGTAACCGGTTAAAAAAACCGGTTAATAAAAACCGGTAACCGATATTTTGAACGAAAATTGCGAACTTTAACCGTAATTTTAACCGATATTTTTCAGGCCGAAAATACCGGTAACCGTTAACCAAAAAAAAATAAACCGGTTTTAGCGAACATTAACCTTTATTTTAATATCATATAGCGAGAAAAAATTTTTAAAAAAAATTTTTATATCTCTATTTATTTGTATTTGAACATGAGTCATGACAGTTTTTACAATTAACATTTTATTGGAGAGTCATAAATGTAGGTAGTCTCTTTGGCCGTTAAGGTTACTTAAAAAATCCCAAATAAATACGGCCTTTATCAACACAGGCAAGTTTAAAATTGAAAAGTGACGTGCGTTTTTCTGCAGATACTACGGGAATTTTTGTGAATATTCATTAATTAAATTGCTTTTTTTTAATTGTTATATTTTTCTCAGTTGGTAATTTTTATTTTTTTTAATTTTCTGTAATTTTTTTAATCATTTTTTTTTAATTAATTTTTTTAATTAATGTTAATTATTTTTTTAACCAATATATTAACCGGTTTAAACCGGTTTTCAATTTTCAAAAACCGGTTTTCGAACTAAAACCGTTATTATTATAACGTTCTCTATAAGGGTTAACCGTTAACCAGTATTTTTTTCGGTTACATGCCCTGAAAAGAACTAACATAAAAGCAGGGCATGTAACCGAAAAAATACTGGTTAATAGTTAACCCATATTGAGAACGTTAATATATTGGTTAATAAAAAGAATAATAAAAAAACCAGGGCATGTAACCGGTTAAAAAAACCGGTTAATAAAAACCGGTAACCGATATTTTCAACGAAAATTGCGAACTTTAACCGTAATTTTAACCGAAAATTTTCAGGCCGGAATTACCGGTAACCGTTAACCAAAAAAAAAATAAACCGGTTTTAGCGAACATTAACCTTTATTTAATATCATTTAGCGAGAAATGAAAATAAAATATTTTTTTATATCTGTGTTTTCTATTTGTATTTGAACATGAGTCATTACAGTTTTTACAATTAACATTTTATTGGAGAGTCATAAATGTAGGTAGTCTCTTTGGCCGTTAAGGTTACTTAAAAAGTCCCAAATAAATACAGCCTTTGTCAACACAGGCAAGTTTAAAATTGAAAAGTGACCTGCGTTTTTTTGAAGATATTACGGGAATTTTTGTGAATGTTCATTAATTAAATTGCTTTTTTTTAATTGTTATATTTTTCTTAGATGGTAATTTTTTATTATTTTTTTAATTAATTATTCTGTAATTTTTTTAATCAAATTTTTATAATTACTTTTTTTTAATTAATTTTAATTATTTTTTTAACCGATATATTAACCAGTTTAAACCGGTTTTTCAATTTTCAAAATCCGGTTTTCGAACTAAAACCTTTATTATTATAACGTTCTCTATAAGGGATAACCGTTAACCAGTATTTTTTTCGGTTACATGCCCTAGTTTTAAAGTTTGTAAAAAATTGGGTGTGAAAATTATATTTTGGTAAAGTTTGAAGTTATAGTAATTTTTTTGTCATTTTTTTTGTCGTTTCAGGCTACATTATGAATTAACAGGCGGTAATACAAGAGGACGATTTTCTATTACTTCTCAAAATGGTAGAGGGCTTATAACAGTAGCCCAACCTCTAGATTATAAGCAAGAAAAGAGGTATATTTTGACAGTAACAGCTACAGATTCTGGAGGTAGACATGATACAGCTACAGTTTACGTGAATATTTTATTTACTTTTTATATATTTATATCACTTTTTGAATATCTAAAATAGATCTGAATCCTTGTGGCGGTCAAAACATTTTTTGGAAATGAGTTTTGTCTTTACAGGCTTGTAACTCGTAAATTAGTTGAGATACAATAAAAATTCTTGCACCAATCGATTCCTTGGAGATTTCTCTATAATATTCATGTTACTTTATATTTTTTCTTGCATTTTTATGGCTCAGCCAATGCAATATATAAAGAATGGTTTAATGTGTCACATAAAAATCTAATCAATTTGGAATATGGGACGACATAAGAGCTTTGCTGTCGATATTAAGGAATGTTCTGTCATAATATTCATTTTCTGGATATAAAGCAGTCCACAAATATTCTTTAGAGATAAAATCACCTTCTAAATTTTGTTTCTGAAATATTTTAACACTTAAAATATTTTTTTCGTAAATTGACAACTATTTTAGTCGGTCTGTAAGTCTGTAAGATTTAAATCTGATAGATAATTTTTTAATTAGTTTGGCAAATTATGAATTATAAACCTACTAAAAAAATACAGAAGATCTAGTACAATGTTAAATTACCTCAATTTGAGTCAAAAATTTTGATTTTTTAAAAGTCTATATTGATATTCCACAATATTAAACCCAATGAAACTGACTTAATTTATTCCAAAACAATTTGGGACAATGTGAAATCTTACACAACTGTCTGAAATTAATCCCAATTGACTTGGAACAGTGTTGAACCTTATATAACAATGTTAAACCCTAAATAATTATATTAACTTTGTCCCAAACAATTTGGAATAATGTTTAACCTTCCATAACATTCTGAAATTATCTCAAACAAATTGGAACAGTGTTGACCCTTATATAACAATGTTAAACCGTAAACAATTGTCGTAACTTTGTCCCAAACAATTTGGAACAATGTTAAACCTTCCAAAACTGCCTGAAATTAATCTCATACAATTTGGGATAATGTGTAACCTTGTAGAACTATCTAGAACATTGTTAAACCCTGTACAACTGTCTCATCTGAATCCCAATTATCTTGGAACAGTGTTGAACCTGATACATCTATGTTACACCCTAAACAAGTTTCTAACTTTGTCCCAAACAATTTGAAACATAGTGCAACTGTTTCTACTCACTCTAGAACACTTGGAACATCTTTCTGCCTTCTACAACTGTCTTTTTAAGTCTTCCTAGTAATTTCCAATAATAGTAATACATTAAAACTTACAATTTATAGTTTTTCACTCTAAAATTTTTCATATACAGCCAAAAAAATCCAAAAAGACCCATTTTTAGGTCCAAAATTTTGATTTTTGAAATAATTCCAAATTGATAGTCGCCGATGCGCTGATTTCAAATTTTCAAACCGAATTCAATTATCTCTTTCCATTCCTGAGATATTTGACCTCAAAGTTGCACCTCAAAAAAGTGGATTTTTGGGATATATCTCTAAAACGAGTAGAGACACAATCTCAACGACTATACCAGTGGATTCTACAGGCAAAGTTACATAAAGAAATGTTTTCTCCGCATATACGTTCTTTGGAACGATTTTGTGAAAAATGAGAAAAACGAAAAAAACCGGAATTTCAGTTTTTCACTTGGGAACTTTTTGTCACCAAATCTTTTCATTTTCTAGACTTAAGTAAATACAGATGCGCTGATTCCAAATTTTCAAACCGATTTCAATTATCTCTTACCGTTCTGGAGATATTTGCGTTCAAAGTCAGACCTGAAAAAAAATGTTTTTCAGGAATAGTCCTGAAATGGGTCGAGATACGACCTCGGCGACCGCACCAATCGATTCTGCGGGCAAAATTACATAAGTATACCAATTTTCAGATATTTATTCAGACGGATACAATTTTTAGAGGGAAAAAACGAAAATCGCAAAAATTGAAAAATCGCCTGATGAACCCCTTACGATTTTTTCCGATTTTTGGCCATTTTCGTTTTTTCGCTGTAAAAATTGTATCCATTAGAATATAAATCTGAAAATTGGTACAAAAATGTAATTTTGTCCGTAGAATCGATTGGTGAGGTCGCCGAGGTCGTATCTCAACCCATTTCAGGACTATTCCTGAAAAACTGAATTTTTCAGGTCCAACTTTGAACGCAAATATCTCGAGAACGGTAGGAGATAATTGAAATCGGTTTGAAAATTTGGAATCAGCACATTCTTCTTTACTTAAGTCCAGAATATAAAAAATTTTGGAGACAAAAAGTTTCCGAGCGAAAAACTGAAATTCCGGTTTTTTCGTTTTTCTCATTTTTCACCAAATCGTTCCAAAGAACGTATATGAGGAGAAAACATTTCTTTATGTAACTTTCCGCGTAGAATCGACTGATATAATCGTTGAGAATGTATCTCTACTCATTTTAGAGATATGGTCAAAAAACACCCTTTTTTGACGTGCAACTTTGAGAGCAAATATCTCAGGAATGGAAAGAGATATTTGAATTCGGTTTGAAAATTTGAAATCAGCGCATCGACGACTATCAAGTTAGACTAATTCCAAAAATCAAAATTTTGGACCCAAAAATGGGCATTTTTTAATTTTTTTGGCTGTATATGAAAAATTTTAGAGTGAAAAACAATAAATTGTATCTTTTCATGTATGTCTATTATTGGAAATTACTAGGAAGCCTTAAAAAGAAAGTTTTAGAAGGCAGAAAGATGTTCCAAGTGTTCTGAAATAAGTAGAGAGACTTGCACTATGTTTCACTTTGTTCCAAATTGTTTGGGACAAAGTTAAGGCACTTTTTTAGGGTGTAACATAAATGTACTAGGTTCAACATTGTTCCAAGATAATTGGGAGTAAGATGAGACAGTTCTACAGGATTTAACAATGTTCTAGATAGTTCAACAAGGTTTAACTTGTTTTCGGAAAGAAGGTGGTTATTCCTGTGTTTGTACTGCTGGTTTTACCGGTTCAAATTGTAACATAACTTTAACTAAAGACGCATGTAAAAGAGATATTTGTAAGAGTGGTTCAACTTGCACTCTCCTTAAAAAAGGAGGGTTTATTTGTGAAGACTGTTATCCCAATAATGTGTATGAACATGAACATTATACAGAATTATGTGAGCTTAAAAGTAGAAGCTTTGGAAAAAGCTCGTTTCTTACTTTTCCAAGTTTGAAACAGAGACATCGTTTTTTTTATAAGACATATTTTTTATATTTTTACTTTAACTTGTACGGAACAGGTTTACCAAAATAAAACAACATGCAAAATTAATAAAATTAAGTTTTAGAAGCTTGTAACTCAAAAACTGTTAAAGATATAGTCTTAAAATCAGAGCATGTAACCGGTTAATAAAAACCGGTAACCGATATTTTAAACGAAAATTGCGAACTTTAACCGTAATTTTAACCGATATTTTTCAGGCCGAAAATACCGGTAACCGTTAACCAAAAAAAAAATAAACCGGTTTTAGCGAACTTTAACCTTTATTTTAATATCATTTAGCGACAAAAAAATTTAATATTTTTTTATATCTGTGTTTTCTATTTGTATTTGAACATGAGTCATGACAGGTTTTCCAATTAACATTTTATTGGAGAGTCATAAATAAATGTAGGTAGTTTCTTTGGCCGTTAAGGTTACTTAAAAAGTCCCAAATATATACGGCATTTGTCAACACAGGCAAGTTTAAAATTGAAAAGTGACCTGCGTTTTTCTGAAGATATTACGGAAATTTTTGTGAATATTCATTAATTAATTTGCTTTTAATTGTTATATTTTTCTCAGATGGTATTTTTTTATTATTTTTTTAAATTAATTATTCTGTAATTTTTTTTAATCAAATTTTTATAATTCATTTCTTTTAATTAATTTAATTATTTTTTTAACGGATATATTAACCGGTTTAAACCGGTTTCTAATTTTCAAACACCGGTTTTCGAACTAAAACCGTTATTATTATAACGTTCTCTATAAGGGTTAACCGTTAACCAGTATTTTTTTCGGTTACATGCCCTGAAAAAAACTAATTAAAAAAAAGCGTTTGAATTATAGGTACATTACTTGTCAGTTGTGAATAAAATAATATTTTTATAAAAATACCGCTGTTAAAATATTTTATTGTTCACAACAAGGATTGTCTTACATATTGAAGACTCTATCTATGTCAATTTTGAATTTTAGAATGTAAGATAGTTACGAGATTTAGTTTTCTTACACCTGTTTCGGAAATGTTATAAATAAATATAAAATATTTTAATATATTTCCATGTTTATTTCAGCCCAGATGCTGTCATGTTTACAGAATTTTATTTGTGAAAATTTTACATTTAGTGCGCATGAAATTGTATCTATTTTTATGAACAATAAAATGTAATATAATACTTTGTTTTATCTCTATAAAAATATTCTAAAATATGCAAGTATGAATATTTTAATAAAACGAGTAACATTTTAAACTACATTAGCATAGATATGAATGTTGAATATGTTTGGCAAAATTATTTACTTTACTCAACAAAGCTTAATGTAATGTTATATTTGCGTTACATAAATGTTATTTTAAATTATTATTAGACAATTTTCCTATTTTACATATAAAGTTATAAATTAGAATTAAACCATTACTGAGTTTGTAACATTTACTATAATATGTATATTTTTCTGTATAATATTTGTAATATTAAGTAATAATTGTAATTTAAGTTTAATTAATTATAGTATTGCCGTCTAGATATAGATTTCTATACACTCTTGTCTTATCTTGTCTAAATAATCAGGCTATATAACAAAAGCGGGTCTGTTTAGATTTTTAAACATTTCATAAGCGCACCAAAAAACGTAGCAAAAGCGCATCAGTAAAATTTAGGAATTTAGTGGATAGGTATGCGTTCGATAGTAAATTCGTTTCCCTCGCCTCAAAGTATTCCTTTTTCGTCACGAATTTAATCGAACCTAATCTAATCTAACATAACCTAATCTTACGTAACCTAACCTAACCTAACCTGACCTAGCTTAATATAACCTCACCATATCTAAAGTAATCTAAGCTAACCTAACCTGATCTAACTTAACCTAACCTCACCAAACCTAAAGTAATATAAGCTAACCTAACCTGATATAACTTAATCCAACCTCATCAAACCTAAAGTAATCTAATCTAACCTAACATACCCTGACCTAACCTAACATACCCTGACCTAACCTAACCTAATCTAACCTAACCTAACTTCACCAAACCTAAACTAACCTAACGTCAAGAAATCTAAAGTACCAAAACTAAACTAAACTAACCTAACTAACATATCTTAACCTAACCTAGGCTCACCAAATTTAAAGTAAACTAATCTAATCTAACCTTATCTAATATACCCTGACCTAACCTAATCTCACCAAACTTAACCAAATCTAAACTAACCTAACCTAACCTCACCAAACCTAAAATAATCTAAACTAAACTAACGTAACATACAGTAACATTTTGACACTGCCAGGCCGCATGCATTTCTCCCCTCCACAAGTTCTAAGAATTGTGAACGCGCAATTGTCTTTTTAAAATCGGGCAACCAATGAAATTGCTAGAGACAGATGACATCACGGACAAAATTATATTTCAATAAAAAAAATTCACAAATACTCACTAATTGTTGTATATTCTTCTGCAAATTGGTACTATTTCGTCAAAGACGTACCATGTATTACCTTTTATTGTCCTCGTTATAAGCGACTTTTTGTTATAAGCATTACACACATGTAATCTATCACATGTGGCAACATACATTCAGACATATCTCATTCAACATTCTATACAAATAATAACAGATTCATACAAACATTAGTCAGTATATAAATGTCAGTTCTAATATCAATGTGAATACTTAAACATAACCCAACAAATTTATGTCAAATAATATTCACAGAACTAATAACTATTCATTTACAATATCAAGTTACATTTGAATGCATAAATCAATACTGTTTTGCTGCATTCGCTTTATTAAAATGTCAAATTAACTATATCTCTCTTTGTTTGTTTCAAATGAAACATACAGTTGGTTAAAAATATTTGCATATTAGGTTAAATATATTCATCATTTCAGTTCTTATTGGGTATTGGTTCTCAAAAATTTAATATTTATAAATGATAAAAATACAAGCTACATAAAAGTAAAGAATTTCATTTTTACTAATTGTAATTACCAAATTATGCTGTCTGTGTGAAGAGAAAAAAATCGGGGATAATTTTTTATAATTGCGTTACATTTAGCAATGAATGAAGCAATAAAAATTCACAAACCTAATAAAATTTGAGTAAATTCTTGGCGTAATCCCATTTTTAAAACAAAACCCTTTGAGGGTCTCTCAGACGAAACCAGCGTTAAATTTGATAATGCCTCCTTGATGTAGAAAAATTACACGTAGAGTTCTTGAGGACAATTCCAGCCCTTTGAAGGGTTGTTCTGAATTAAGGGCAGGAATCTGGGACTGTGAGGGTTGATATTTCGCCCCCTTCCAATTCGCACCCCTTTAATAAATTGAATAATTAATTAATCTTAATTTAATAATTTATCTATTTTATTATGACATGACAAAATTACTTAGATTTTCTTAACTACTTATATGTTTACATTTACAAACTTTTTCAAGTCACCAATTTGAAAATTACATGTATAAATTATATTGAATAGGACGAAAATTTTGTACTAAAATATTTTTTTTTCAAAATACGTGAAATTTATAAGATTTTGTTAAAAAATTCTTGTATCTTAATTTTCATGTACAAATACGAGATCATATTATATATTCAAGTGCTTACAAATATTTTATGATCAAATATGATTTTATATATTCAATAAAAAAAGCAATATATAATATATACACTCAAACTAATTAATAAAAAATAATTTATTATATCATGTAAGTATGCCAATTTAGTCTCCGTACATTTATAAATTATAAAGAGTCAATGATCTTTTGAACGGCCATTTATTAGAATTACTTCCCTTAAACGATTTGTCATACTTCCCACTAATTTTCTTGGATAAATGTAGTAGTCCTTTTATATTCTTTGGGCGTCTTGTTTTACAAATTTTTAAAAATAAATCACGAACATGTTTCATTGGATTAATATCTGGAGACTGTGGAGGCGTTTTTAATTATTGTCTACAATTGTACAATAACTATTCTAGTAGTTTACTTGTATTATATTTCGGGTCATTATCTTGTTGAAATATTTAGGAATCCTTTAAACCCAAATTTTCAGCACAATTTTCGATTGTTTTTTTAATATTCAAATAGCCCATTTTCCCATCAATACATAATTTTTTGTCTTCATTTGTCCATCTGATCCAGAAAGGTTTATTTGGTTCATCTGAAACAATTACTAAGTTACAGGAGGTTTCAGGGTTTACATATTTCAAAAACAGAGCGTAAATATGTGTGTACGGAGACTATATAGTTGGATTGAGTGTAAAAATTAAGTGTTAAAGTAATAAAAAGCGAATTAAAAACTTACAATGAATAAAAACTCTTTATATTGTATTTATATTTACTAATTATTTTTTACATGAAAATTACCTTTATGGTACACTTTCTGTACTAGCTAGTAATATCTAAGTATGAATCTAAAAAGTTTTTTTATGGCAAAACAAGTTGGTAAAAATAACAATGTATAATAATAAATTTTGATATTTTTATATAATATTGAATTATTTGTCACAAAACATAATTTTTGTGCAGTCTCCATCCCAGCTCTGAGTGTCTGAGGATATAACAAAATAAAAATAAATAGTATGCTATGAATAATAACATTAGTTTTTTTTTTATTTTAAAAATGTAATTTGTTTTATAAAGGTACAAAACGGCACAGGTCTAAATGGAACTATATATTTTGTAAATGTTTGGTAAGGGACGAATCAGCAGGGCACGAAGTGGGCTAGACAGAGCGAGGGCAGCAGTTCTGTTATTATTTATAGCTCGCCGTTGCTACTAATTAATCCGCCATGATAATGTTTTATCTTCCTCGTTTTATCCTTAATTAAAATTTTCAACTTTGTAACGTAAAGTTTTCAAGACATCGCGCAATTTCACAACTATTATGTTCTTTCTTTTGACTTTGCTTTCATTTTTCTAAAGACTTATTTACTAGAATTACTTGCGTGCATTTTATTACCAGTTATCATTACAACTTCAAACAAACGCTTTCAAGAAAAAATATTAAGTTCATATGTGTATCGATGTATATTTTGTATTAAATAAATAAATATTAATATAATATTATAACGTTTTTATTACACATTACTAGATGTACCAATTTATGTTTTACTACTTAGGCACTTTTAGCTGATGTGAAGAATTTAATTTATTTTTACATAAATTTTAATGTCAATTTAAAAGTGACCAGCATTACACGCATGTATTGTAGCACATATGGCAACATATTTTTTGGGGTATTGTATTCTTCGAATAAAACATTTTGATTCTATTTTTATTGTTTCTATCCTACCGTAACTTTAAATACAAAACCATTATCTAAGATTTAAAAGACCATTAAAGCCTTTATCTTTAAGTGTCCTTCGAAGTCATGAATTTAAATAAGAAAATTAATTTTTTAAGCATTTCGAGGAACAGTCGTGCTACCATGTAGTAAATTTCAAATATTAGCGAATCGCGTGAGACCGTATATCATTTGTTATTGTTTACATTGAGTTAAAACAAAGGAATAGGTGTAAAATAGTAAGGGCGTCTGTGGGAATTTACAAATGAAGAACAAACAAATGAATCACATTTAACAAATAAAATTAGAAAACCAATCTATATTTGATAAATGTAGTAGTGGAAAATATGTAAACACTTTTTATTTTATGAAAAGAAAAATGATTTAAAATACTGTATGAGTTTATATCCAAGTTTTCCAAATAAAAACAAAATTTACAAATTCTAAATTGTAGGAAATGTCTGGCAACTTTTTTATTCTCAATATCTGCACAGTACGTTCGTCGCTTCTTTCCCTTGTATCTCTACGACTTTAAATTGGAATTTAAAATTAGAACTTGTACTAATAAATAAAATATTAGTGCTTGAAATAAAAATATATCATTGATATAGTTGTAGCTATATAATTATTTTTTTTTTTTATTTTAGTGGTATTTGTTGTCAGCCTGTAGCTTCTGCAAAGCACCTGCATATTAAAATGCAAGTAAAACGTGTCACAAAACAAGTATAGCTTAGGACAGTGGTTCTCAAATTTTATTATGTGAAGGCACTCCAAATCTGGCACGCCTAAATTATGTGCATGAAATTTTTAAGAGATTTTATTAATCTTACGAAAAAATACATGACCAAAGCTAAATGTAATTTATACAATGTTTTACAGACTTCAATCGTTCTCTCTTTTAATTTTGATGTTAACAAACATAGAAATCTTAGGACACATTCACATAAGAGATAGAAATTGAATTTGTTGTTTTTGTAAACATTTCCAACTTGCCTCAATTTCCAAACTTCTATCTTGTCTTTAAAAGTTCTAATTTTATTGGACGATTTTAACAAATTTTCATTTCTAATTTTTGCTTGCTGGAATTTACTTTCTTCAGTTCTTAAAATACATTTTGCAACAATTCACAAAATTCAAGTTTGTGTTTCTTTTCAAAAAAAGTGAGTAGATAGTTCTACTTTTAATTCATAAACATGATTCAATACTCATTTGACATCAGTATGAACAAGAAGGTTTAAATGGTCAAATCCGAGAATTGTTAAAATATCTATACGTTTCTAAATTTCACACTACACCCACTTTGAGAACCAGTGTCGGTTCCTTCTAGAAATGCTGTGCCTCAAATTTATATTTTGTTCTGCAATTAAATAAAAACTCCGGTAACAATTTCCGCAATTGTTTAGGACGATGTTTGGGAAATAATTTGGTTGGCTTGGTGACAGAACATATGAACGGAGTAAACATTTTCAATTGTGTGCTTAAGGGTTATCGCGCAGTAGAACTTCAAACGAGTTTGAGCTTTATTGTTGATGTAGAATGAAACACATTTCTCCCAACTATCTCATTTTTTGTCTTTACAACGGACTTTTGACGTTAATGTACTAACGTGCTCAACGAAATGTGTATCATAAAATATACACGCGTTACTCATTTTTTATACACTTACATACTACCTAAAATAATTTCATACACGAAAGAAAAACTCTACAACAGTGGTTTTCAAAGTGCCTTGGGGTGCCTTTCATTACTAATTTTAACAATTTATGGATTTGAACATTTGAACCTTCTTCTTCATACTGATGTCAAATGGGTTGTCCACAGAATGAGTATTGAATTGGGTTTACGAATTAAAAGTAGAAATACCTACTCTCTTTTTTCAATAAGAAAACAAAACAAAAGAACTGAATAAAGTAAATTCCAGAATGCAAAAAATAAGAGATGAAAACTTAGGAAAACAATATATATTTCGGGAAAAATCAAATATTTTTTTTCAGATTATAATTATTAGTATAAATATGTAAGTACAATATAATTATCTGCTCCACCTACATTTTGTCTTTGCGTACCAGATAGTCAAATAAAAATGCACTAAACTGATGAAAATTTTAAATCTGCTAGTTGTTTTGGTTTTTACAGTTTTTAGTAAATTCATTCTTAGGTTAGGACGTTATTGTAGGTTTCTATTATACAAGTTATTACTTATTCGCTGGTTCTACTTAGTTCGTATGAATGCTTATTTATTTTTCTTCTACCTTGTGAATCAGAAGTCAGAAAAAATGTCATATTTTTACTTTAAACAATGTAATTGTTCCTTTAAAGAACTCTTCAGTGAGAATTGTTCCCGAAGCAGTATATAATATAAAGTTTAGAGCAAAGATCGTTATATAATAAGATTCAATGCAATAAACTAAATATGATACTGTACGGAATACAAAATTCGGTAAATGTTGAGTAACAACGCATTTCGATCTGTCGATCATCATCAAGTAATTGATATTTTTAAGTTTGAAGAAAAATGAACTTAAAACCTCGATAAATTCGACAATCTCGATTTTATTTTCTCATCTTAATTTTTTTGTTTTTAAAATTGTTCTCGTCTTGTCCGAGACGAGATATATCGAGGCGAGACGAGCGAGATTCGAGAAATATTTCGTCTCAACCTAATCATGATTCAGTGTACTTTTGCAATACCAAAAGAAAAATGCTTATACCAATATTTATACACGTAATTGGCAAAATCGAATCCACGATCTCAGTGATGCAAGTCAACCTAGTTACTTTGTGAATTTTAGAATATTTGTAATTATTTAATAAAAAACGACACTTTTTCTTGAAGCTCTGTTCTTGTTAAGAGCGTAGCGCCATAAAAAAGATATAAATATATATTTCAAAATTTAAATATCAATAAAAAATAATGGGTTTATATTGAAACAAATTGCTGTTTGCTTTTTCGTTTTTACGTCAATATATTTGAATACAGCCCACGTAAATCTATATTTACATTTAAATCTCGTTAAAGGTCAAAGGTACAACCTACATTTCAGGAATGAAAATATATTTTTCATCATATTTCCTAGTTATTTTCTGTAACTCAATTACTGAAACAACAACTACTTGTATCTCAATTGAACTTTAAAAGTAATTTTCATTTTGTAATTAATGTCATTATAAAAGTCAGCTTTGTAGTTGTAATAATTAATTTCTTTTCTAGATGTAGACATTTCCTGAAATTAAAGTTTCATTTCTTGTAGCAATCATTTTTCTTATTATTAATTAATTTTAAATCCAAAAAGATTCCCTTTTTTATTTTTCTTTTATAATATTGCCAGTATTAATTAAAAAAAAATTAAGGTTGAACAGAGATTGACTAAAAATTTACAGGTGGCGAAATGTTAAGTCCATATAATTTTATTATATTATTCTTTATACTAAGTATTTCAGTAAACGGTACGTAAATTCATAGTTAGTACAAATGCACAGAAATGATTTAGTACATTAATTTATTGCTATTAAAATTAAAAGTTCAGTTAATAATTAGTACTGTTGATAAAATTCGAAAAAATTGTTTGGCAACTTTTCGTATTTCGAAGTTCGAATTTTAAATTTAAAAAATTGATGAACGAATTTTGAATTTCGAATTTTGTTTTCGATTTTATTTGCTTTTATTTATTTATATATAAATATAGAAATAGAAAATAAATATTTTTAAGTAAATCTTGGGTTATTCAGTGTTGACTGTATTAATTTTCAAAAGGCTACTTATGCTGTGTCTAAACAGCAATATTAACATTCCCTATAAGAGATATTTCTCTAATCTACTTTTAAAGCCAAAAGTCCATCTCTTCGATCGGTCCATCTCTCCCCCACTTACCTTAACAGGACTTTGCCACAAATTTGCAAAATGAAACAAATGTTTGAAAAATACCATGGATACCAATTTTCTTTTTCCATGAATGAATTTTAATACACCTCTTTTTGGATACTTTATTTTACTGATATTAATGGAAATTTAATTTCGATCGTGAAAAAAATAGTATAAGCATTACTAATTAAATAATTGTCTTCGTTCGATAAATTGCCCTAACGTTCTCAATACTGTAGCGATCCTAAGGTCACGTCGCGGGCGATGGCCTCTAGCAGACCTGTCACGACTGATTCGCGTGCTTCTATTATTCTGTTATCTGGAGGGTACGAGAACATTCTCGAACTTAATTGTTCTACTATATAAACCCCGAGCAGGAGATCGCGAGGACAGTCTGTTATTAATAAGTACAGTGAACATGATTAGTTGGTAATATAAATAAATAGTTGATGATTTAAATATCGTGTAAATAAATAGTTCGTAGCCTTAAATATTTAAATAAATAGTCTTAATATTTAAGTTTTATTAATAATTATCATTCTTAAATTAGTGTTTGTATTTGTTATTCAGAGTGTTACTTATTTTTATTATTTGTTATAATTCATATTTCGTTTATTAAACTTAGGGCCGGTTTTTCCATCTCTGGTTAAAATGTCGGTTACCTTAACTGTCGGTTAATAGAAAAATATCGCATCGAAATAGTAAATAACATATAATTTTAACAACTTACATTCGTTTTTCAATGCGATATTTTTCTATTAACCAATGGTTAAGGTAACCGGCACTTTAACCAGAGATGGAAAAACGGACCCTTAGTTGTATAAATATTAGTGTTTCAATTATTACTTCACCTTCACTTCACCTAAATAAGTAAATGTTACAGTACTTAATATAGGTACTATTATTACTGTGATTATTATATTTATAATTATTTATCTAATTCACTTGACACATAAATGAACTAAACGTATAGCAACCCTTACTTTTCACTCATTACTGTGCCAATATTTAACATTCCCCTGAAGAAGGCGTCCACTAATCCAGGCGTTGTTTCCAGGACGAAGTCCTCGCGATCTCGGAGAAGGTAGTTCTCCGACTGGAGGACCTGCTGACGTGGATCACGGTGGACGCGGAGTGGACCTGGGGCCGGGCCGCCGTGTCCTCCAAGGACGTGGCCGAGGCGGAGGCGCCCCCGCCAGAGTCCCTGGAGGCCCAGGGGAAGCAGGCCGCGCCGCTCACAGAGTCCAACCTGGATTTCCAGGATGTGGACAAGGAACGGAAAGCCATGGGTGAGTCAACAATTACATGATAATAAAGCTTAAAAGTCATTTTTAAATAACTGGTAATTGATTGCTTTATATCAACATCAAAATCAAAAACATGTTGCCAGGTATTATAGTATTTTTTATATCTTATTATTTATTCTTAATAAAATATTAATATGCAATTATAGAATAGATTAACATTTAAGTGTATAAAACATTAAGGGTTGGTAAGTTTGAAGAGGTTTCTGAATTTTGGCAAATAATGCGAGATTTCGCAAAAGAGTTTTTAGGCGTGTGATACAACAAATTTTTTTGCACCGGTGACACTTTTAATTCATTGAAGAAATATTATTACTACTTAAAATTTTATACACTACCTATAGGTTTTTATGTCAGCAACATTTTCAAAAGATTTTTGTCTTGTTTAGTAATTTCTTGTCTTGTCTCGAAAAGCAGGACAAAATTTTTTAGTATATCTTGTCTTTCATTATTCTTGTATATAAAAATCTTGTCTTGATCATTATTTTCTTGAATATTTCTTATCTTCAAAAAAAAAGTGCAAAAATTAAAGAAAATATTGCTAGTCTTGCACATGTCTCGCAAAACAATTTCTTGCCTTGTCTTGCTTTGAAATTAGTAGCTCTTGTCTTCTCCTTGTCTTGTATTTTTTGCAAGTCTGATGCAAGACCAAGAAAACTACAAAACTCTCGTGAAACACTAGCGGGAGCTTATTTTCTCAAATTATGCGAGATCTCGCAAAAAAGTTTCATGGACGTGTGATACACAACAACAACACGAGTATAATATGAACAATAAATCAAAAATATATGATATATAATAATAAAAAAATAAATATTTTGATTATTATTTATTCTTAACAAAATATAATATAAATATACAATCTTACATTAGATTATGCTTCAAGTATAAATTTTAAAACATTAAGGGTTGGTAAGTTTGAAGAGATTCCTGAATTTTGGTAAAAGTTCGTGCATTTTTGTTACATTGCAGCAGCCCATGAAGTAACTCCCGTAGCAGTGTTGACTGCAAAAAGAAATATTTAATAATTTTTATTATTATCACAATTAAAAAAAACATAAACTATAAAATATTAATTTAAAATATACTTACTAAGGCACTATAGCTTCACTGATACAAGATTTATAGTTGCGGCATTCACATCCTGCACATTCACAAAATCCTACAGCTTCTGTCATGGCATACAGGCTAGCAACAATTGCTACCAATAATAAACAATAAGCTACCTTCATCTGAAAAGAAAAATATATATTATTTTCATTAATTCTTAACCCTTTACTACATAATGTGTATCATTTTTTTTTACTTTTAAAACTGGGTAAGAATGTTATTTCATGAATATTCCTATATAGCAATGGATCTTGAGTATTAATAACAAATTCAGTATGACTGGAGACCGAAATAAATAGTAGATATGTAGGAGTTAGTTATTTGTAAAAATATTTATAAATATATCATAATACATAAATATATTATAGTTCCATATATTAAACAAAAATTTTATTTTCATGAAAATAAAAATGGGGTATGTATGTGACCAAATTTTGATTTTTACCTATATTATACTAGAAAAAAATATCCGTATTTTTTAAATCGATTCATTATTTGCAGTTTTCGAGAAAATAATTATAAAAAATTTGGTAGAATCATGAAAGAAGATAGGTAGAGAGGTATGTGAAAATAATTTTACGTTATGCTCCTTGAGTGGACGAATAAATTCCGTTAATAAATTTAGTTTGTATTTCTAACGACAAGGGAGATATCGAAGACGGGCATATCGATAACTCACCCTTTCTATAATCTATAATAAGAATCAATTGTCAAATGTCCATAAATTATATCAGCAAAAAAAATTCATGCAGTAAAGAGTTTAAATATGTAAAAAGTAGAGAGTGCACCATGAAAACAATATATAAAATATGTAATACTTACTTTGTTAGGTTAGGTTATGTTGTTATCAAAACAGTTGAAGTGTACTGAATGATTTCAAAAAATATTTTCCGACTTATATACGATCTTATCCATATCTTGACCGATTTTTTTTATCTATGACAGACCTTGCAACAAGATTATATCAGTTACTCTACTTCCATAGATTCACAGAAATAATGGGGGTGTTCAATATGCATGCGCATGTTTTGGAAATTCCAATTCTACTCATTGTTTTAACAATTTCACAATTGGAAATTTGAGATTACAAAATTTTATTACTTTAGTCATGTCTGGTCGTAAGTGTAACAAATTTACAATTATTTGTCTTTTTAGTTTAAAATAATAATTGGAAATATGAATAAATTTTTATATGAATAAAAATAAAACAAAAGTATTTTGAAGTTAACTTTATTAATGATAAATTTGGGAACACAAAATTTTATTACTTTTTTAATAATGCCTTGAGAAGTATTTTTTTTTAAATTTAAAATACTTGGAAATATGATTTAACTTTTTATATAAATAAAAAATAAACAAAAATATTTTGAAGTTAAATTTTATTAATAAAATTGAGATAACAAAATTTTATTGCTTTTCTAATAATGCCTTGATATCGATATTAAAAATTATCACTTATTTGTTTCTTGATTTTAAAAAAATTATTGGAAATAAGATTCAATTTTTTTATTTCAATAAAAAACAAACAAAAACATTCAAATTAAATTTATTAGTAATAAATTTGAGATTATAAAATTTTAATACATTTCTACTTGATTTGTCATAGGCGTAAAAAATTAGTAATTGTTTGTTTTAATTTTAAGAAATAATTAGAAATATGATTCAACTTTTTATTTAAATATAAAGAAAGAAAAATATTTTGAAATTAAAGTTATTATTAGTAAATATATTACTCATGACTTATTACCTATTATACTGGGTGTGCCAATTTATTTGGTGACAAATTTGGTAATGATATTAAACCAAAGAGTTTACCTGACCTCTAGCTGATATGTCGAGTGCACCACACTGACAATTTTTATTTAAGAAATAGATGGTAATATATTACATTACTGTGTAACTATTTTAATCGCTCAAAAACTTGCAACGAAAGTGATATTGTTTTTATTCATTTCATACATTTTTCTCATGAACGAAATATATTTTGATTGTCAATGTCAATTTATTAACAAGAAATGAAATGTTCCCTACCAAAATTAAAAGACAACTAAATTAATATTTTTATTAAGTTTCTGTCAAAAGTAAATTGCCTTTTCGAAAAGGCCGATTGGAACAAAAAATGGAGATGCATAGCTAGATGTTATAATAATTCCATAAACAAAAGTCCAATATTCTATAGCTAATCGTATTTGGGTTACGCAAAAAATTTAAAAAACCACTACGAGCAAAGTGGCACTGCTGATTGCAATAAAAAAGGGAGGTGCACAACTAGATGCTATAGCAGTTCCAAAAACAAAATTTATACTTTTGAGTTATGCAAAATACTTACGCACAGACGTCACGCCAAAACTAGTCAAAATGGATTCAGGGACGCTCAAAATGGAACCGTTAAAATCTGAAAACCGAAATGTTTCGCAATTACAATATTCCCTTTCCTTTGTACACAGGATTATATAAGATGCACCTATAGATTGACAGCATATTCAACTTAAAATGCAAGTAAATCATGAAAAACAACTACTTTAGGTACTTGACTCCTTGTTCCATCTATATAGGACTCTTATTTCATATATAAATCAGAATGACTCTAAAAATTAGTACGTTTGTACCAAAATATTTTAGGTATTAATTTTTGATGATTAATAAAATAACAAAGATAATAATTCAAAAAAAAATATTACTAAGTGATCTGATAATAAAAATTTCCAGAAAAAAATTACGTAGAATAAAGTTGTAGGGTTAGAGAAATACATTAAAACAATTTATTAAAATAAAATACAATAATTAAAAATCAGTACAAGTATAAAAAGTAGTACATAAAATATCCTTAGAATATAAACTGCTCTACTTCATATGGTGTAATGTGATGCACATGGATAACATGTTACTTCATAGCGACGGCGATCTGGTATCGAATGTGGGGCACCTGGTTGTCGCTGGTGCCATGCCGGTGCTTGCAACACACGAAGATGTTGCTAGATGGACAATGCTTGCTGTGGGGACGGACAAGACAAACTATGTTTCAATTAATTAGCAAATACAACTTATTCTAGTTTAGTCTACCTTCATCCTCTAACATGCTTAGCAAATAAATAGTCATAATTTTATAATATTTGAAGATAAGTGAGTCATATATTATAATTTTTTTTATTGAAGTAATTATAAATGCACAAATGCGAGCAAAAATATTTAAATTCACATATTTATTTGTTCTAAGTATTTTAATATTTATAATATCAGGTTTAAAAATATAAATATGATAAAAATATTTGAAATTATTAAGCAAAAAATATAGTATTTTCTAAATGGTTCTCAACGCATGACAAACTCTAACCTAACTTACTATAAATTAACCTAAGTTATCATAAACTAACCTAACTTACTTTAACCTTACGTAGTGTAACCTAAAGGCCGTTTGGACTAGCCTATAAGATCATTTTTTGTTCAATTTAAATTGGCTAGTATCAAACAGCAAATTGGTTGAAATATTGTACACAATTGTAAATGTGTTGAAAAAATAAAACACATTCTATTTTTCTTATAATCTAGCAGCCAATTTAACTGTGAGCATGCGCATATATGAAGTTTGTGATCTCACACGTTTCTGTTGTTTTTATTGTATGTAGTGTGGTTATAGAAAACTTAGTTTTACTACTGGTAAAGTTGCAAGTATTGTAAACTTTAAATGTAAAAGAATGTATGATTAATTTTGCTTGTCACATTGACGTATTCAAGGAAAGTGCACAGAATCAGAGACAATACATTGTAAAAGAAATTGCATTAGTATCATACAAACTTCGTCAAAATCGAACAATTTTTGGTACAAGATCTTGTACCATTTCTTGTACTATATATTGTCCTGTATATAGGCTAATCTAAAACGGCTTTAAGAAAGTCTAACCTAGTCTAATCTTAACACTAAAAAGAAAATAAAAAAGCCTCGACACTTCTAAACTTCAAGACTTAACATGTAAAGAAATAATCGAGAAATAAAAAGTATACTCGTATATTATTCTTAAATACACATTGATGGGTTTTGTTAATATTACTTTACCGCTGATATTAATAATATTATATTTATAGCAAAAACTGAAAGAGGACGTTTAGCTAACGTGGAGAATGTACCACAGGGTTAAATATTATGTGACTTACTAAAGAATTTAACTTAGGGTTTTTCCCAGTATAGATAAATAATTGCAGTTATTGCAACATCCAAAATTTCAGTAAGAAGTATACGTACTATAGAAGGTGTCTACTAGATAATTAGCTGGTGCCATGCCGGTGTTTGCAGCACACGAAGATGTTGCTAGATGGACAGTGCTTGCTGCGGAAGACAACCAAACGAACTATGTTTCAATTAATTAGCAAATATAGCAGAAATATACAAATATGGGTTAGTTAACACAGAGATAGTGGTTCAACCCGAGCTCAAATTTCTCTCATTGGTGGTCAGATTTAAATGACTATAATATAGTCCATTTGACAATGAGAGAGAGTAATAGGAGTAATAAGTAAATTTGTCAAAGACATTCCAGTGACGTATCAATAATTTTTTGCGCAGGGATAGTCGAAAAGATTAAATTCGAGGGTAAAACTTCAGTACAAGAGGTCTTGTCCTTAAAGCTAACCTAACCTGAACCTAGTATACAGGCAGAAGGTTTATACAAACTTAAAAATATGATAAAATTTTTAAAAATATCCCAAACTAACCTAACATGAACCTAGTATACAGACAGAGGGTTTTATTTATTTTTTTATTTATTTATTAATGTAAAAATGCTATTATACATTTTGGCAGCAATTTTGAAAATTTTAATTAACATTTTATTTCGATATATGATTTAAGGCAAACTTAAAATTTAATTAATATTGGTGCAACCTGCCATTAAATAATTAAAATGCAATTACCTGAATATAGTCAGGAATTTAGTAAGTTGCCTTATTAGCAATAATAAATAAGGCATAAATCCTATCTACGTGTATGTTACGGCCTAAAAGGAATTATTGTTTCTATTGTTAGAGAAGTAAGTTTTGAAAATCCAGGTTTAAAGAGTTTTATCTTATTTTTTAGTGGATTTATTTGCTTGGGTATACCTGACAAAAATCCAATACTACCTGCGAAATTTTATTTATTATTCTCTCTCATTCTCAAACTGTTTCGGGGACTTCTAAATTTTGACGTATAACAGTAAATAAATAAATATATATCTCCTCTAATTACCTACAGGTCATACCTGGTGTTTAACGCAAATATTGATAATGGTTATACCATAAGGCCGTTTACTAGACGTTTAACTAATATGGACAGTGTACTATATAAGCAAATTTTATATGGGAAATAACTGTTGATTCAGCAAAATTCAAATTCGGGTTCTTAAAACTACAAACGATCATTCTCCACTATAAAAACACTAACTTTGGAACTCCGTAATAAATATATAAATATACTTTTTATTTACTGCTTATTTTTGGTGTAACTAACATTCCTAGATATATAAAGTACCACAATTCGTATAGTCTATGCGGTAAAGAGACATAACTATATTTTTATAATATGGACATAGACGAAATGTGGTTCCAGCAAGATAGCACTACGTGCCCCACAGCGGGTAACATAGTCAAATTGTTACGAGAAAATTTTCCAACATTAACTGGCCAGCAAGGTCTTATAATTTAACATCCTTAGATTTTTTCTGCGGGGCTACCTTAAATCTCTAATCTATATCAATAATTAAATTAAAAAACGTAATTGTTCCTTTGAAGAACTTGTCAGTACCTATTGTATCCGATAACTGTTACCTGTTGATGATCGAAAGATCAAAACGCGTCGTACCTCAACAATTACTGAGTTTTGTATTCCGTGCAGTATTATATTTGGTTTATTGCATTGAATCCTTTTCTACAACATTAATAACGTTTTTATTTGTGATACCGGTAAATTATTGAACAAACCACGGATTTCACGAATCATGCTAGATCATAGATGTCTTAAAATTCTCGCTTTGCGGACTCAAATTGACATCTGTCGCAGTTATGATACTCATAATAATTCTAGGTATGTTAACACTTATAAATTATAGAGGTTTAGAGGTTGTTTTGATTGTGGTACTTTATAATCTATTTTTTGCAAATTTCTGTAATCCTCGCTTTGCGTGTTCGAATTGATATCTATGGCAATTATGATATTTATAACAATCTTAGGTATGTTAATACTTATACATTTTAGAGGTTGTTTTGATTGTGGTACTTTATAATCTAGTAACTTTAGATATAATTATCTATTTTTTTTTTGCAAATTTCTGTAATAAAATGTAAAGAGCGTTTGCTAGATTTATAGCTGGTGTGTCGAGTGCACCACAGGATGTATATTAAACCACAGTACATGTAATTTTGTAAGATGAGGACGTAAACAATTACTTAATTGTTCACAGCGTGCTCTAGTTTTATAATGAATTTTTATTTAAACAATAAGATAATTGGTGCTTTATTATTCCATGTACTGCAGTTAGAGTTAGTACCAGTTATATTAAATATTTGATTTGTGTTGACTTACTGTGGTACGACGTCCATACTACGACAGCGCGTATAGTGGATGCATTTGCAGTTGTGACAGTCACAGGAGTTCTGACTTCGGATGATTCGTCCAGCTTCTGTCGCTCTGGTTAGACTGGCTACTATCATTGCGATGAGGAACAGTATCACACACTTCATCTGCAACATAACAACATTTTATTCTAATACAAATCAGCATTACTTAAATCGCAGTATTTACAGAGTTGATATATAATCTATTCAAAATGTACAGGGTTGTGACTCGAACATCCGAACTTATGGATTTATCATGGGAAATCATATATTCGTAATTTTCTGCTTTCTTAATTATTTTAAGTAAAAATAGTTCAAATAACAGATGTAGGGCATAAAATTTTGCTTCTGAATCAATAAGTAAAATTAATTTTGCGTGTCTTATAAGCACAGAAATTTAGATATGAAATAGCAGTAGCCATGAAATTGACACAAAATAACCAAGGTTAAATCGTTTTTCTGCCAAGTTAGCTGCGTTAATTTATTTTTAGTATTACTTGTAATTACTGTTTTGTCCTAAAACCTAAAAAAAATAATAATTTTTATTTTGTTTTTTATTTATGGAATATTGTTCACTTCAACAGTAATTACAAATAAATAAAAATCAAATAACGCAGCTAACAGACAGATAAACCGTTAAACATTTATTAATTTTTGTTTCAATTCTACCACTATTTTTGGGGTGATCTATGTCATTTTCATGCCTAATATCTGAGCTTACGAGGCGCGTATAATTATTTTTGCTCATTGATTCAGATGCAAAATTTTATACTCTTCAACTGTTATTTGATTAATTAGGAAAGCAGGAAATTACGAGAGGAGTTCATAAATAATAGCATATTGTGCAACAAGTGCAAAAAAGTGAACTATTTCCCACGAGGTGTGAAAGCTTCGGCACGAGACAAAGTCGAGTGATGGCAGGGTTTTATACAGGGTATTTTTTTCAGATTGCTCACTATAACTATCTCGAGAATTATAAAAGATACAAAGTTGGTTAAATTAACAAATATTTGCCATACAACACCATTAAATGAGCCAAACAATTTTTTAAACCAGTGGTTTTGAAGATATTGGGCCTAACTTTCTTATTTTAAATGGAACACCCTATATATTTTTACATATTTGGAATCAACCTTAAATTACAAATCCAATCATATGTTTGAAGTTAAAAAAAATCCCTATGTTGGCATTAAGTTTGTATACTTTTACTTGAAAGAGCAGTTGTCATGAATAAATAGAAAACAATCGGCAAATTCTGCGTTTTTTTTAACTAGATTTTTTAATTTCAAGATAGAATTAGCATGATAAGAACGCCTAAATATATAACCTACATTTTTATGTTTAATTGTAATTTGTGTCGTATATATTATACTATAAAAATTAATAAGTTATAATAACTAAAACAATTGGAAATACCATTGATTTTTATCATCTTATACAAACCTAACTTGTACTATTGAATTGGCACATATTAAAATAATTATACTTGAGTGTACGAGTACCTATAGCAACAAAATTGTACCGGAAGATATAATTATGATTAGAATCTTTTGATAAGTATTACTATGTAGTTTCCTACTAATTTTATCATTACTACCGACTTTTGTCTTTGCTATGTGATAATACGTCCGAAAGGACGAATCGATTATACGTCAATATTAAAATATTTTTTAAATAATCGCATCTTAGTTTTAACTTAGATATATAAACATTACAAATTAGTAGTTTTTCACTCCAACAATTTACATTACTATTACTCCTGATAGATTTAGAACAAAACTACATTAGTACAAAGTTGTTAAAAATTATAATAAATTCTACGTCACATAAGATCATAATTGATGCAACAATACCTTTGCAGTACGAGATATACAAAATATTGTAAGCTTGAATTTTCAGTGACATTATTAGAATGACAAAAATGTAATACTTTGTTCAGTAGTATAGTTATTATATAGTAAATATGTGATGTAGCTTCTATGGTCGTTTCAACTATATATCCTAATAGTAATAAAAATAGATTCAGCTAGAATTTTCATGGCATTGAGAAATATTATAAATAATAATTATGCACTTTGTACGAAATGTATGTAATTTCTGCCTTGAATAATATTACAAATAAAGTTTTTTACTACGCAATAATTTGAATTTATTTCCAAAATCATAAATTTAAATAAAAACGTATTTCGAATATGTTATTTCATATATTCAAATTGCTTTTTATTAGTTAAAAACAGAGAAGATATTAAACATATTTATTTATACATCTAGTTTATTTATAAGGTTTATCGAAAAAGAAAAACATGAACAAGTTTGCCTGTCTATAGAGGAAGAAAAATGATATTTTAAGCAATTTTCCGTGAATTTATAGGTTAAAATATGTAACTACGGTACTGTTTAAGATGTTGTTTCATATAATCGTACAGTATTAAAAGTAAGACAGCACGCAAAAGAAAGTGAAAACATCCTGTTGACGTTAGCAGAATAAGGTTAGAGTAATACTGACTTCACCCCATGCGCATATTTGGACCGTCCTAGTCTCGTCTATGAGGAAGTCATAAAGAACCGAATCAGAGCAGATTCACATACAATACCACAGTCAGATTGCTCACACAATGAATGTTTTTAAACCTAAGCACAACGTGTACGGGATACGAATGCTCTCATTACGCTAACCTGACCAGCAACTCGCTGTTCACGCGCACTCAAAACTTTACAGAGGTTAAACACAAATATAAACGAAAGCGTTACAGAAAGTAGTCAAATTTGGAAAAGCTTTCCTCAGAAAGTAAAAGATAGATACAAATAAAATTGTGTTTAAGTATAACGTTTATGTTACTTAATTTTTAATTGTAGGTATATTATACCGTGAGTGAAACATAGGATTTATTATATCCATAATACAGTTTTAAAATTGACAGCAATGTATTTTTTTTCTCATAAAATGAAACATAAGAAATGAATTTGACAGATTACCTATATTAAATTATAATAACTCAAGAAAGTACAAAATAACGATCAAATAAATAAACTAACAAACAATCAAACAATAATTACAATGATTTTCGGCTATAAAACTCTTGAATCACGTTCTATATTTCAACAACAGTAACATTTTGAGAAATATTTTGAATAAAATTTTTAATTGATCCAAATTTCTCCGTGTAAACTTTTGATTTTAAAAATTCCTAATAAAATGAATTTAGATGTGTAAGATCGAGGTATTTAATAGACAATTTTATTATTCTATCATTTCCTCTAAAATTACTAACGATTTATTATATTTAAAAGTTAGAAAAAAAATTATAACTCAAAAGACAAATGTCAAATTTATTCCTGGTTTAATATAAATGATACAGGTAACTACACTGCGTCTATTAAATCGTAATCATGGATATGCCAAATCCTATATTTCACGATAAAAATACTCACTGCATACTGTTAATTTGAATTTTTCACTGTTTTTTTTTTTAATTATTAGGGTCTCTTATAATATTTTTTTTTATGTATTAAGGGCATAATTTTATGCCTGTGGTACATATAATGTTTTATTTCATTTTGGTACTTGAAATGAAAATAATCCATAGGTATATATTCCATGCTGTGGATTCTTTATAGACAGTTGGCATTGTCTGATTGTTTGTTCTTAAACAAAATTAATAATCGAAGTGTCACTGTCACTGTCAAATTAACGAAATATGAATGGATTAACTATTGCTTAGCAACTTTATACGCCGTCGGGCGATAAAAGCTACTTTACGTCCGGATTTAAGGGCGTATAAACAAGTTTTTTTTTTATTCCAAAATGAAATAAAAATTATTACTGGAAATATTTTAATATTTAAAATAGGAATGGATATGCCAAAAATATAAATTCGATATGAACACATTATAAACATATTTAAAATAATAAAATTTATCTAAAACTTGCTATGGAACTTGTACTTAGGTTTAAGTATAGTTCACGTCATTTCTTAGACTTGTAAATTTCTAACATTAGGAAAAAAAATCCTTATTGAGAAGATTGAATCATCGAGTTAGATACTTCTTATAATGATTAAAAATTGTAACATATATATATATATATATATATATATATATATATATATATATATATATAAATACTTTTTAGTTGGCTACACAAAATTATTCATTTTTATTTAATATACCATATAAATATTTCCGTTTTGACCAAAACCAATCACATTTAAGTAAAATTATTTAAAATATAAGAATAGAACGATATCGCATATTTATCTTTCAAAATTTAAACAATTGACCAAAATATTTTATTTTTTATTTACATTGATTCATATTGTTATATGGGTTGTCAAATTATTAAAATATTTGTAGAAGTATATATTTAAACAATATAAATAAAACATTTAGACACTGTACTATCTCCGTGTATATTTTTGCAAATTTTGTTAGATATGATACCCTATTTGTTTACACACCAATTATTTTTTTACAACAGATTATTTTTTTGTGTACACATGTAAATAGTAATGAATATGTTATCCCGGTGTATAGCATACCTTATCCATAAACCTTAACGCACAACACAACAATAACACAGCACTGAAGAAACAGAAGTTGCTGGGAGTTAGTCCTGAGGAGGTATGGCCCGCGGGCAGCCCGGCGGAGTCTTATACAGCCCGCGACTTCCTAGGTCCAGGGCACTTATCCCATTAGCTGGAGCGATGTCCCGCAAGCAGGAAGCCGAGGCTTCAGCAGATAGGATAATCGCGCCGCTGAATCACAAGACTCTTCTGTTTGTATACACCGGCGAGAGAGGACAAGAATACTGTACCAAATTTGTATTTGTTTTTAGTAGGGTGGGCAAATGTCTAGGTTTCTAGTATATGTCTTCTTTTTTCTAGGGTGTCCTTTGCCCTAATTTGTAGTATCTAAATAATGTTTATTTTCATTTTGATGTTAAATAGAGGGACCAGATATTCCTAGGACATATGCTCTTTTCTAGAATGTCATTTGTCCTTATTTATCTTATCTTCTACCAAACCCCATTCTAAGTAATCTTTAATTTTATATTTATGTTAAGTAGAGTGACCAGATGTCTAGGTTTCTAGGATATGTCCTCTTTCTAGGGTGTCCTTAGTTTGTCATAGTTTGTCGTTTTTTTTACTAAACCTCTTTCTAAATAGTCTTTAATTTTGATTTTGTGTTAAATAGAGGGACCAGATATCCTACTTCTCTAGAACATATGCTCTTTTCTACAATATCCTTTGTCCTATTTTGTCCTATCTTCTACCAAACCCCATTTTAAATAATCTTTCATTTTATGTTTGTTTTAAGTAGAGTGACCAGATGTCTAGGTTTCTAGGACATATCCTCTTTTTAGGGTGTACTTAGTTTGTCATAGTTTATCATATCTTCTGCCTAACCTCTTTCTAAATAGTCTTTAATTTTAATTTTGTGTTAACTAGAGGGACCAGATATCCTAGTTTCTCAGGGCATATGCTCTTTTCTAGAATGTCCTTTGTCCCAGTTTGTCGTATCTTCTACCAAACTCCATTTTAAATAATCTTTAATTTTGTATTTCTTTTAAGTAGAGACACCAAATGTCTTGGTTTCCAGGACATGTATCTCTTTTCTAGGGTATTCTTTGTTCTAATTTGTAGTACCTTCTACCATAACTTTTTCTAAATAATCGTTAATTTTGCTTTTGTATTAAATAGAGGGACTAGATATCCTACATTCTCAGGACATATGCTCTTTTCTAGTATGTCCCTTGTCCTAATTTGTTTTATCTTCTAACAAACACCATTCTAAATCAACTTTAATTTTATATTTGTTTTGAATAGAGTGACTGAATATCTTAGTTTGTAGGACATGTTCTCTTTTCTAAGGTGTTCTTTGTCCTAATTTGTCGTATCTTCTACCAAATCTATTTCTAAATAGTTTTTAATTTTACTTTTGTGTTAAATAGAGGAACCAGATATCCTACTTCTCTAGGACATATGCTCTTTTCTACAATATCTGTTCTCCCAATTTGTCGTATTTTCTACCAAATCCCATTCTGAATAATCTTAAGTTTTATTTTTGTTTTAAGTAGAGCCACCAGATGTCTTAGTTTCTAGGACATGTCCTCTTTTCTAAGGTGTTCTTTGTCCTAGTTTGTCCTATATTCTACCAAACCACCAAGAGATTAAAGATTATTTTAAATAATGTTACATTTGTGTTAAATAGAGGAACCAGATATCTTACTTTCTCAGGACATGTCCTCTTTTCTGGGATGTCCTTTGTTCTGATTTGTCTTCTACCAAATCTCATTCTAAATCATTTTTAATTTTATATTAATGTTAAGTAGAATAAACAGTGACCCTACTTTGTCCAATGTTGGTTTTACAACGAAAAAAATCTGATATGGACACCACATGACTTCCTAGTACATCTATTAAATTAAAGAGAAATGCATAACTAGATATTATAACAGACACATACAAAATGTCAACATTCTATAGCAAATCATTTTTGAGTTATGCGAAAAATATAAAAAAAACCTTTCAAACAAGGTACCCTTTTCGCATTTCCAATTTCAATAAAATAGAGATGTACAACTAGATATTATACTAGCTCCATATACCAAATTTCAACATTTTATGCTTAACTTAATAGTTTTTGAGTTATACGATAAATTAAAAAAAAATCACAAGCAAAGTACCCTTTTTCCACTGCCGCTTGCAGCAAAAACGTTATAGCAATCCTATAAAATCTAATAATTTTTGAGTTAAGCGAGATACATACGCACATACAGACGTCACGTCGAAATATCAAAGAAATATCAAGTAGGTTTATCAAAATTTTACATATTTAGAAATTTGAAATCAGGTTTTTCTTTCTCAAAAATTAAAACCTTTGCCAGATTTATTTAGCAACCCTTTTATCATTCATATTCAAAAATATAAGAACTTACATAATAAATTTCATGAAGGAAATTTATTAAACTTCTATCATTGTCCTGATAATTAAAAATCATTAAAATATGCAATCTTTTTAAGATCAACATAAACGAATATTTTGGTGGTAGTTCAAATGAAAAGTATATTAAAAACATTTTATTATATTCATATATTATAAACTTACAAAACAGTACATTAAGATACAGACTGTTATAGAAAGGAAAATTACATTTTGAGTTATTGTGGAGGTCTCAAAAATCTAAGGAAGTTTCTCCACGAAGCATCTAAGTTACAGCAGACATAAAGATAGCTTGGTCTACAGTGTTGGCTGAAAATAACAATCAGTTTTTAGTAATTATCTTTATTTATCAGTACTTAAAATGTTAAAATATGTCACATAAATAACGTATGATAAGTAATAGAAACTATCAGTAGTATTCTACAGTCACTGTTAAAGTTGCTTAGAGACGATCTCTAGCTAGAAGTGACAGTTAGTTTTTATAGGTGATGTAATTCTAGTATTGCAGAACAATGTTAGCTCTAACAGCGGTAAAATTTGACGGTAGAATACGTTTTTCTTAGAGATCACTTCTAAATTCAGTTAGAGACGATCTCTAAATTTAACAGTGACAGTAGAATACCACTTTATATATTTTAGGGGATACTTTAAAATTAAAATAATAAATACATTTTTTCTGTCATCCGTATCACTTCACTTAGGTTAAAGGAAAAGAAAGAAACTGATATTTTAACTTACTAACCCAATTTTGTTGCTATTGCAAATAAAATAATTATATTTTAAATTGTGTGACATTAAAACAAAAGCAAATACAGCCTCACGAGGTCAGACAGCTTCCGTAAGAGGGGAAGAAATCTCATCACTTCATCACAGTTAATTTGTGACAAAAAGAATGGTCAAAATAAGTGAATTAGCTGAAGTGATATTGGGAAAAAGAATGCACCTTATGAAGGTGAAGGTTTATTTAATTTATCATCTATTTTGATACTTACTATGGAACAATGTTTTCACTTTCGCACCGATCCTGAACTACACATTGGCAGTTTCCACATTCGTCACAAAAGCCAGCTTTGGGCGCAGGATATTCAGGAGCGACAAATCTGGACCTAATTATTCTTTTGGGTTCGGCTGCTGTCACCAAAGTGGCAAGCATTACCACCGCCAAAAGGGCTACAACTAAAATTCTCATCTACAAAAATTAGGGTTTATTATCATTCTGTATTTCGTTACTTACTTTAATGTTTGCGAATCGAAACTATGAAACAATTGGTTGTTTGTTAGCTTTTATAATAATGTCAAGTAGCTATTATCTATTAATAGTGCTAATAATAAAAACAATACAGATATGTAGATATTATATCTAGTCTTTAGTCTAGAAAGATAAGTATTTTTCGAGCACCTCAACAAGTTTAACAACAATATTTCATCATAAATTTATTGTGTTTTTTTCCATAACAATTGGGTCATTATATTATAAATAATATATTTTTTCAAACATTATAAATGTAGCATCTTTTGTGCATTTGAAGAAAATTTAATTATTGTAACGTTAAATACTAAGTTTTCAAAATATCTACGTTTGAAAATAAAAATGTTTCATTCGGAATAAAAAATGATCTTTCTTTTTGGACTCGTCATGCAAACTTTTACTCCTAATAACACAATAAACTATTTTCATGAGCGGCAGTGAAAACCGGTTGTTTCCTTATGGAAATAATAGGGTAAGTGGGGGTGAGATGGACCCCTTTTTTAGATATGAAAATTACTCTATAATATTAAATAATATTTAAAAAACAAAATTCTTCTATAACATCATATCTAGGCTTACTTATAAGAATAAAGAAAAAAGTTAAATTATGTTCTAAACACTATAAAAAATATATTTTATCTACAATTATTGAAATATGGGTACATTATACGTGTGATACTACATATAATATACTACTCATATTACACAAGTGTAATATGAAATGTCATGATACACGCTACACTTTTCTGTAATAAATAGGGCATATAATTTAACACATAATATTTTATTAAACTGTTAATTTATTAATAACATATTTTTTATTATAAATATCAATATATATGCTTATAAAAGTATAATAAATACAATTTGAAAAGTTATTTTGACATTTAAGTGATACTGTGGCGCCATCTGTTAAGCTATATATGAACTACTCACACCTAACTGAATATTTAACAAATAATATCAGATTTTTTATATACCTGATAATTGTAGATAAAGTATAGTATTTGACTCGCATAATATGGCTACATTACACGCGGATGATTAAAAATACTCGCTACCGCTCGTATTTTTAATTACATCCTCGTGTAATATAGCCTACATATTATGCTTGTTAAATAATATACTATTATTCGGGTTCAAAAAAGTCCAGCTCTCCGCCACTATATACCTAAGATGCGACGGACCAAGGCTATGAGTGGTATACTATTCGTGCAAACAATGACCACAAATTACACATTTTTCCAATCATCGGTCTTTATCATTTTTTAAATAATTTTCCTTGCATCCCGCATATCCGTTGTCATAATCTTCTGCTTCTTCATCATCTCATTCTCTGATTATTTAACAACAGTGAATGATTTTTTCTTGTTTATTTGTTGAATTGATCTTTTTAGCAATAAAAATCCTCTGGTCCATTTCTCCTCAGCATAAGTGGCCCATCAATCCTCAGAGCAGAGGTTAAATGAAACAATAAATTACTTATACCTATATAATAATTACAACCTCTTTTTTAGTTTACGTTAAGTCTTAAGTACACGTTTAGAAAGTAAGTACATAAATAATTAGTTTAAAGCTACCGAAGTAGAAATTAACTAATTGTGTAAATAAGGTACAATACTTTTTTTGGCATTTTTTTAAAGAAAATCTTGGATTTTTCAGTGTTGACTACATTAATTTAAAAGCCGCTACATACACTGTCTCTAAACAACAAAATTAACATTCCCTTGAGAGATATCACTCTAATGTACTTTTAAGACTAAAAGTTCATCTCTCCTACCGGTCCATCCCTTCTACATTTATTCTATATAATCAAAACTTTCACAGGAGTTTTCAATGAGAATTTAATAATTATATATTTATAGAGTATGGGTATTTTCCTGAAGTGGAGAGTTCCCCACAAGGATAATCTTGATTTGTAAATCTGATAAACCTAGTCACTAATTTAAAAATTTTAGTTCGTAAAAAGGTTCAATGTATATTATTTTAGTTACTTAAACACCGAATTTATTTTTTTCAACGCAATACAATCTTTATCTTGAAATATAATCAGTAATTTAAAATTATCAATAGTTACAAATATGAGTAAAGTACAAGTGCGAGTAAATAGTACAAATAGGTTAAAAATAAATAAACCTACAACTTGAAAGATCTGCAATAAATATTCGCAATATACTGCAACAATAAAACTAGAACGAATTAAATAAGGAAGTGACTTGTTTACAGTATATTATTTACTCCTTTCCTTATTAGAACGAATCACATTACAAATGAACAATAAAATGAAAATATTACGCTGTAATTATTTACTTTGAACAAGAAACTTACAACAGTTATCAGATTAGATTGACTCTAATATAAGAAAGAAAATACATAAATCTTGATTTTTAAAAGGTAATTGTATTCGATTAATTTTATTAATTTTACCGGTTTCATGATATCAAGCCCTTGTTTACATAGACAAAAGTAAGCTGGGGAACCAAATCAATTCTTTCTGTACGGAAATATTATTACCGTATTGTCTTGTCAAAAATAACCTGGAACAATTGCAAAATACAACTGTAACCATGGAGTCATATCAACCTATAACGAGAAGAAATTTTTTTAATACTATATTATTATACAAGTTTAATAAGACGGTATATTGTTCCATGATATTTTTCACGGAGTGCTCCAAAAACACGAATGGAACAATATGTCGAATAAAACGAGTATAATACACTATTTTTTATACTTTGATTCACTTATTTAATAAAAATCTTAAAATTTTCAATTAAAAAAATAAGATTGTAGTCTAGAGATACATAAATGTGAAATATGGTAACTCTGTTGAATGAAGTTGAGCACATTTATCTGTCAATATGCATTTAAAATATGAAAATGTTTATAAATCTATTATGAGTTAGGAAATTTTAATATCCTTTTAAATTATTCAAAAGTAATATAAATTGTACTAAAAAACATTTAAAGATATTTGAGGTTATCAATTTGACATTTAAAGTGGGGTGCAGTTGTTAGAAGTCCCGTTTTTACAACAACAAAAATACCAGAAATAGTTTAACAATATTTTATATAATTAAACTGTTTTCGATATAATAATAGGGCAATTGTTAATACAAAGTATAAAAAATAATATTTAGTGATAACTTCTTCATTTTCTGTATCGTTTAAAATATTGAACAAACCACGGATGTTATGAATTATACCAGGCCTTAGATGTCATAAAAAAAGTGAAATCTGGGCTTCAAATCTCAAAAATATTGATGTGTCCGAGAGGTTCAGAATCCATTATAGGCTTTATGATGACAACTTGTATCTCTATTAATTGTACTGAAATAAGTACTTCAGGTACTTGAATTTCATAGAGGAATATTGGACCACAAATAATGGGACTTTACCAAGAGAAACTAACTTTTCAATCGGTGATTGTTAATTAATAAATAAAGTACAGTAATATAATAATAAATATTTATTTAAATATAAATGTATAGAGGTATAGACTATAGATACATATTTGAATTACAAAACAAAATTTAATATAATATTACAAATACGAGCCCAAAGTTGCATATTTAATAATTATAAATTATTTATATATGTGTGTTTATATTTGGTTGACGAAAGGAATTGGAGTTCTTCTACAGCACACGAAAATGAAGCTACCGGGGCATGGAATACTGTAATAAAAAAATAGCATTATGTATATTCAATTTTTTCTACAACCATTAATATATTTGCTTGTTGTATGTTTGTTATTGCTACGGATACATAGTACATTGTAAACACATTATCATTTATCACGGTAACCATAGACAACGTTAAAGTATAAATTCATATCTCATAGTTCTGTCAAAAATCGTACTGTTTAATTTTTGTTTTGTAGCTAGTTGCTAGGACGTAGTGAAATGAAGACATTTTTATTATTAAAATATAAATGAATAGATATTTTCTTTTATTTCCATGGCTATCTAATTTTTAACGAAAATGTTACATTTTATATTTAATAAATCCCGTACTGCAGACTTTCTATTGCATCAATTATGATGTTATCTGATGTGGAATTTAATTTTGAACAACTTTGTATTCTTGCAGTTTTGCTCTAAATCTATCAAGAGAGAGAATATTTGCAATTATTTGAAATCGCATATAAAAATCCTATGTTCCACTTTTCGTTGCACACACTATATTTGCTACATTATTTCACGAAAGACAAAAATTGAAACATAAAATGTAACCATGACGATCCTACTGTAGTTTTATCAAATTTTGTCGCTGAAAAACTACCTTCTTCGATGAAATGAATCTCATTTAAAAAAGTTATAATATACAAATTAAAACAGTACAAATAAAAAAAATATGTTAATTATTTTGACATGACCACTGAACTAATCATACTGAATAAATATTGTTAGTGGTGACTTCAGTTGTCAAGTTGTAAATACAATGTAGGATTGGTTTTATCGACTGGATATTAATAAAAGGAGGTTACAGTTACAGTCATTTAATAAAATCCATTAATACACCAACGTTTCGACTGTAAATCAGTCTTTATGTTATCAGCACCCTGATGAAGACTGACAGTCAAAATTTTAGTGTATTAATGGATTTTATTAAATAACTACAACTCCAAAAAAGATTTTTTTTTGTAAATACAATATTTAGCGCTATGAGAATTGAATCATTGGGTCATATTGTAAAATCGAGAGCAGAAAAAAATCTTACTTGACAATATTATCTTGTGGGCAGCTGCCATGTGCCACACAGTAACAGTCATCACATCTGCAGTCGCCTTGGTTCTTTCTTGGTCCTATTATACTTGCGTCATTGTATTGGAACAGGCAGAATAGAGCCAGAGTGGCCAAAAATAGAACGACGGTGAATTTCATCTAAAAATATATATATTTGTCATAAATACATTAAAAACACTTTTGATGTGGTGCACTTTCTACACCAGCTAGACTAATATTTGCGACAAAATATTTTTTTTACAAGTGTCTAATATTTTTCTGTTCTATTATTATTGTTTAATGCAATGTTTTTGAGTTGAGGTGTACTTACTTTTTTGCCGGCTTGTCAACAACTAATAGACTCAACAATTCGTCAACTATTTTATAGTGTGCCTTATCTACAGAAAGCGTAAAGAGTGATAAGAAAAGAATGCAATTGAAGTGTGAATATCTGTGCGAGTAAGCGATATGCAGATGAGCCATTGTGGAAAAACACGTCGCTATGGCAACGCTCGAGAATGGAGATAATTGGAGTTTATTGCTTTTCTCACTTTTCAAAGACATTGATTAAGAATTACTTATTGTTGGAAATAAGGATTATATTATTAAAATGCTAAAGGGATTTTTTTGGCTTCAGTACTAACGTAGTAATTATAATAATTTTAAATTAACAATTGTGGTGCACTCCCCATATTAGCAATGATTCATATAACCAAAGAGAATTTGTGCCTTACGAATGAAAATCTTTACGATATTAGTTAAAAATGATCCCTGAATTGCTATCGTTACTCGTTATTTTTATTGTAAATATCAATAATTTTTTTTCATTGTTTTGAACATTTCTCATAAAGAATTCTAAGTTGTGGCCTAATGTAATTAGATTAAAATCACCCTCCTTAAATTTTTTTTATTTAAAAACTAGTCACCGTAATGTTTACTGTATGAGAGAAGGGTGCTCACTCACTGTGAAGTGCCCTAATTCTTTCCCTAAAATAATTAGTAGAAAATCACCCTCCGTAAAAACAAGTCCCGTAATGTTTACTACCTGGGAAGAGGGTGCTCACTCACTGTAAAGTACTCTAATTCTTATCCTAATTAGTTCAAAATCACCCTCCATAAAAACCAGTTACCGTAATGTTTACTACCTGAGAGAAGGGTCCTCACTCACTGTGAACTACTCTAATTCTTCCCCTAATTAGTTCAAAATCACCCTCCATAAAAACCAGTCACCGTAATGTTTACTACCTGAGAGAAGGGTGCTCACTCACTGTGAAGTGTTCTAATTCTTGCCCTAATTAGTTCTAAATCAGCCTCTGTAAAAACCAGTCACCGTAATGTTTACTACCTGAGAGAAGGGTGGTCATTCACTGTGAAGTGCTCTAATTCTTGCCCTAATTAGTTCTAAATCAGCCTCCGTAAAAACCAGTCACCGTAATGTTTACAACCTGAGAGAAGAATGCTCACTCACTGTGAAGTGCTCAATTCTTTGCCCATGTAAAAAAATATTTCATTGTTTTAACATGAACATTTTTTTTGCCACTGCTTGCTGGCTATTCTTAATAATTTTATTTTAATCTGCTATTATACAAGTAATTGTTTACGTAGCATCTAATAAATGTCTGATGTTGTGTAATTAATAATGTAATCTGGCAATAGCTATATAAATACTTTCATCGACATTTGTCAATCTGGTTTGTTATTTTGATAGTGCTAGTGATAGTGAGTTGTGAGACTTATAGTTTATTATTTATTCAACGTTCTGGATTATGTGTAGCAAGAAATGGGGATAATTTTGAACTTGTAACCTATAATTAGATCGACTATATCAAATGTATGCAGTCGTATGTAAGTATTTGTTGTTATCTTTACAAATATTTCTTTAAATACAGGGATATGAAATTTAATATTATGGTATATTCAAAACACATCTCTAAATGAATTTCATTTCATAAAAATTATTTTTGTTCTATGATCATACCCTGTATGAGTGCAGAAGGGGTGGGCATCTTAATTTTTCTTGATGAGAAAGTGGTTTATTTGAATATTTTAAAAGAAAATTTTGAAAAATGTGCTCAAAAATTGTATTAAATTATATCTTCCAGCAAGATAATGACCCTAAACATACTACACGTAAACTGCTAGAATAGTTATTGCACAATTGTACACAACTATTAAAAACGCCTCTTCAGTCTCCAGATATAAATTCCATTGAACGTGTAAAACAAGACGCCCAAAGAATATAATAGAATTACAACATTTATGGTGGAAAATTGGGGTAAAATTGAATCCCAAACTCCAAGAAAATTAGTAGAATGTATGACAATTCTTTTAAGGGAACAAGGGAAGTAATTTTAATAAATGGCGGTTGAAAAGATAGGATATTCTACATAATTTTAGATATTCGGAGATTAAATTGGCGTACGTAGTTGTTAAAATAAATATATTTTTTATAATTAAAAATAAATACCGATCTGAACTACAAGTGGTACATTTCTGAACAAAATATGATCTGTAATGGGAATTAGAGTTTATGGTATGAAGTAGATATTTCTGTGTCTGAATGACATATCCCTGTTGACACAACTGACGTGGTAGAAGCAATGTATCGATTACACCATTAATAATTATCCTGTGTTGTTGGACATTTCGCCACACCGCACTGGGCACAGCCCTACGTGGGGCCCCAGTGATTTGTTCATCCCTCTGTGTCCACAAAAGCCCCTATATTAAAGGGTGTTTGCTTCGCTTACTTTATCACTGTTTTGAAAATTGTATTAATATTTTTTCTTTTTACAGGTAAGTGTCAACACTTTTTGTCCTGTTCTAAGATTATTGGTGAGTCTTTTTTATTATTTTACAAATAATTATATCAGGGTAAGCAAAGTAAGCTCTGCTTATCATCATATCTCGCTATTACTGTTGAATTTTTTTAATACAGGGTGTCTGTTTTAAAAGGCTAACCATTGGGATCTCGAGAACTGTAAGAAATACGAAGTCGATTAAATTGGGACAAAGTTGTTGCATTAGTTACGCATTTTAATCATGTATTTGTTTTGCCAAAAAAATACATAGCTCACTAAACATGAGCAAAAAAACTGAGTTTGGCAAATTTGCTTTTTGGCTTATAACTTTATTGTTTCAATTCATACAAGTTTCTAGTTAGCATATTCTAAAGACACTTCTTATGAGAAATTAACAGCGGTTCTCAATTTTTTTTTGTAGATCGAACACTTTTTAAGAAATTCATACTAACTTTCAATTTTCATATGGGGCACAATGTTGTCTTTAACACTGTTCAATAGAGATTTTTTCTCTGTCCAATGATATAAAACACGTACGTTAATTTTAAATAAAAGATTCGTTATTTTGTTTCCAAAGTACATGTGACTAAAATTGAATAAAATCAATTTTCTAATTCCTTACTTTATTTTCATTTTAATGTTCATGTGTTTTAAATCATTGGAAAGAGAAAAAAATATCTATTTAACAGTACTAAAGACAACTTTGAGCCCCATAAGAAAATTGAAATCTAGTAAAAATTTCTCGAAAAGTGTTCGAGTTACAAGAATTTTGAGGACCACTGTCAATTCCCCGTAAAAAAATGTACAAACTAGAAACTTGTATGAATTGAAATAAGAAAGTTATAAGTCAAAAAGTAAAGCCAAAAACAGTTTTTTGCTCATATCTAGTGAGCTATGCTTTTTTTCGGGAAAACAAATATATGATTAAAATGGGCAACTAATGCGGCAACTTTGCCCCAATTTAACCGACTTTGTATCTCTTACGGTTCTCGAGATCCCAATGATTATTCTCTTAAAACGGACATTCTGTGAAGCCAATAAATATATAATTATGTTCTACAGACTCAAATTTCTTTAATTTGTAATTTATACGAAACGTAACAGAAAGTATATATTTTTTTTAACAAAAATATTAATAATGCTTACACCGTATACAATGTTTATGAGATCCTAGCTGTTGTCGAAAGTGCATCACAGATGCCATTGTCTATTGAGTATTAAAAACTTTACTGTCACTTTTTTGTACGCGTACAAATTACAAATATAGAATAAAATATTTAATTGCAAAACAATGTTCGTCTAATTTAATTTAAACGCGGAAGTGCTAAACGAATATGCCGTAACTGAATTAAATATGTAATGAAAGCTGTACATCACCAAAAATCTAAATTAACTGGAGTTAATCGCATTACAATTTGATTGCATTGATTAGTTACACGTACACGCATCTAAATTATCTGCAAATTTGAAATTCTCGTTTTCAGAATAAACTTTATAGCAATCAAATTAACATTGGATGGATCTGATTTGAACAAATAGTGACACACGATATTAGTGTGCATGTTCTAAATAAATACTCTATCTAATTTCAGATACACATTCTAATTCCTATGTAATTAATACTAATTTACTATAATTAACAGGTATTTGGTTTTTGCCTACAACCAGCAAAACATTTCTGGTATACTGGTTGAGGAGTATTTATATTTTTAACATTTCTAATTTTTGAACCTGCATACATTAAGGGTAATGTCCTAATATCCTTAATTATAAAATAAAAGATCGGATTTTGATCTCAGAAGGTCCTGAACTGTTGTCAAAATATTATCATTTTTCAGAAGAATATCAAAATATACCTACAACAATTAATTAGTATTTCTAAAAACATTTCATTTAAATATTATTTCGTTCACGACCTATAAGATATTGCATTTTGTTGCGATGTCCTGTCATGTTATCCATTTTTAGAGATTTCCACCGTTGGTTTTTAAAAGACAATCACGCGTCCGAATTTCTTAGACTTTAGCTAATAAATATAGCACTTGTGGTAATCTACTAGAGTAATTATTGTGAATTAGAACAAATAGTAGATCAAAATATATAGAACTATAAAAGGAACGGAATTATACGACTTGACTTTTAAGACAGTAGTATCAAAGCGTTCAATTTAAAATAAAACATAGATATAAATTGAGGTTAAACAATAATAAAACTAATTAAACAATTTATAATTTGAGTAAATTTGATGTTTCAAGAGTGATTTTAAATATTATTTTTTAATTCTTTAATTATTTAATATTGCCATTATAGTTATTTATGGTACAAGTGTGTTACATTACAGATAAGTTACGTGGGAAAACTTTAACTCACGAGGCCGTTAGGCCGAGTGTGGTATTTTTTCAAGTGACTTATGTAATTATCACACGTGTGCCATACAACATTTTATCCAACACATTTTAATCATTGATATAAAATACATATAAGATTTTTGACAGATGGAATTTCGAAATGACATTTAGGAACAAAAGAGTGTAGAGAAGGTTTTATAACGTTAATATGATACGAACCAAAAATATATTTAGCTCACTAGTGACTTATGACCTACTTTATTTATCTAAAAACATCATACTTATATCGTTATAATTACACGGTGTTGGATAAAATAATTTTATTGTTCCTCAGTTTAAAAAAAAATCAAATACCGTAAGATCACGAGACCTAGCAGGTCGATATATCCATCGCATCCATTTCAACGATGTGGAAATGTATTATATAAAAAAGATCACAATGTGACAAGTAATAGTGACATTAATTTGACAAGCTATGTTTCATTTTAAAGTGACCGCTCTAATACATTGCTGTCAATAAATGTAAACTTGTAACCATGGATATGGCAAATCCAATGTTTCACGTTAAAATAAACTCACGGTATAAACAAAAGTGTATTGTGTAATAATTATTTAAAACAAAAATAAATACTAGAGCGAAAATATATGGCAGTAGATGAAAAATTGGATTCTTGGCCAGAAAAATAGAGCAATAGGAAAAATATGTTTCATTGAATTTAATTAAAAATGAGATTAATTCAACGAAATTGAAGGGTAAATAACATAAGCAATTTATAACTAATTACACCACATTTGGAATAATTAGAGTACATTTCTGTTTTAATAATTAAAACCGTGAACAGTTACAAATTGACAAATAAAAACAAATTTAAAAGATACGAGTACAGCAAAATAAATACAGCATGATGATTTATTTACCACTGTTGAAAACAATTTGTAGTAGTGTAATACTGGCCTAGTGAATTGAATTAATGGTAATAGATGGCATTTGTAATGTATTTGACTACAGCAAACAATACTGATTGAACGGGAATCAGCTTTGTGATGGAAATGTATCGCTGCGTTTTCGACTTGCAATTAACAATTCTGATTAGTACCACTAATACACTCACAGTCCCATACTTTCATTCCCTGTCTGTATAATTACTACTATAAACACTTGGATACAGATTTAATACTATTCTTCTCGGATGTGCCCTTAAATTAAACGCTCAGTTAAACTTGAAAATAAAGAGGTACTCCTATACAAATAGCATTATAAATTATAAACAAAAAAATCATTCTTCAACTTCCATTCGTTTCATACCTTTGAACTTCTCTTCAAAATGGATCATCTTTTGAAAATTTTATTGAAATGTTTATCACTACACCTTAATGTACTATATAATAGTATATTGTGCAACAAGTGCAGAAACTCTATTTCCCATGAGGTGTGAAGGTTTCGACACAAGACGAAGTCGAGTGCTGGAATTACATAGGTTATTCTGTACGAATAGCGCAGTATATTTTTTCTACGACCACTGTTAAACGTTACAGAACAAAAATTTATGCATGAAAATTATTTGACGTAAAGAACAATATGGCGCAGGTAAACTCACAAAGAGTATTTTTACACATTTCGCTATTTTTGATTTATGAGAGATACATATGTACGTACTACGAATGACGATGGGTACCCGGGTACCCGGAACCTACCCGATAATAATGTACCCGGGTATCAAAAATAGTACCCGATTACCCGAAATGTACCCGTTACCCGTTTATTACCCGTTACCCGAAATCTACCTAAAATCTGTTGTTGCCAGTTAAAGACAGTTTTCAGCTGCCGGAAACATTGTAACCACACGAAGATCAAGACTGAGTGCAGATACATCATCGATGCTGATATTTGCGAGAAATATGAGATATTCCTAAATAATTAAATCAAATATTCTTCCTTAATAAGTTTTAATTTTATAATTTTATACTGCTGATATACTCGTATGTTATGTAAGATAACAATGTTTTTTTTTATTTCCATACCAGAAAATAATATTTTTTCTTCATTTAATAAATTTATATGCAAATAACAAAAATTTATATTAAAAAGATGAAAGTGGAAGAATAATGGATATTTTAAGGGTATCAGGTAATTATCGGGTATCAGGTTATTATCGGGTATCGGGTAATTATCGGGTAACGGGTAATTATCGAGTATCCGGTTCTACCCGGGTATTCATGTCGGGTACCCGGGTACCAAAATTTTCAGGTTTCGTCATTCCTAGTACGTACAGACTTTACGTCGAAACTAGTCAAAATGGTTTCAAGGATGGTCAAAATGGATATTTCGGTTAAAACCTAAAAACCAAAATTTTTCGCGATTACAATATTTCCTTTATTTCGTACAAGGAAGTAAAAATGAATAAAAATAGTTCAAACATATTTTTTTTATATTAAAAACTGTATGACTATTCTCTCAAATTGTGTATCATAAAAAATTTATCGCAAATGACATGTTTGAAATAATCATATATAATACCTCTTTGCCTAGAATTTTACCGGCAATTTTTGCAGTAACTAAGCAACGCTTATTTAGTTGTGAAATAACCATGGCAATATGCACTAGTGAAAATTGTCAGTGTAATTCGAATTCGCTAAGTTTAATTTACCGAAATAGTGTGTTTTAATTGGATGATAATTTATGAGTAAAATTGTGAAATAAATTGTAATATGGCTGTAGACTGACACCCTACACCAATAAAATATAAGTAAAACTTCAGGCCCTGATCTTATTAATAATTAAATATTATAAATTTTAATTTATAACTTAAAAACCAAATTTTGTTTACATACAAAATTAAATGAGCAATTATAGTATTTGTATTAAACTTATAATGAATGTTCTTTAACACATATTTTCCAATTTAAAACTTTTGGAATCTGAAATAACAAATTTGTTAGCTCGCAGAGTGAAACGTGTATGTAGAGAATTATTTGCAATAAATATTTGAACATTCCGCGTAGTACACATTGTGATATTGTGATCCAGAGAGCAATCCTTGACATATTTCGACACAATGAATGTTTCCAGACATCAGGGAGACTGGAAGTGGAGCTAGGTCACCCCTACCTTTATCCTTTATCCTTCCATGAATATATACATTCATCCTCAATTCTCAACTGAATATCTACATACCTTCCAGCTTTTATAATACTTTTATGAAATATGTTTATATCATTTTCAATTGATATTTAAATTAGTCTTAACAAACAATAAAAAATAAATAAATAGAAATGTTTATTTGAAAAATTGTACAGAAAAATAATGGGGTATACAATCAAATTTTGATTTTTACATATATGATACTAGACAAAAAAATATAATACTTGGATTTTTTAAATCGATCCTGTATTCGTAGTTTACGAGAATAGTATATTGTGTTATTAAAAGTAATAGTGATACTTTGTGTGGTGAGTATGGAAGCTTGCACGACGAGCGAAGCGAGTCGGACAATTGCATGCGAGGCACACAAAGACACTTTTACTCTGAATAACACATTTTATTTTTACTTCAAACGTATAAATTTTAAAAAATAAATTACTATTTGACGTTTAATATGTAGGTTACCTGTCAGTTATTCATAATTTTTAGGAAATTTATTCTTAGGTTATCTAGTTTTTACAGTAACATTTAGGGCGATATTACAGATTTCTATTGTACAAGATACTTCTTATTGGCTGATTGTACATACGGCGGCGAAGAAATTAAACGGCGGCTAGAATAAAAAATTATATTACGGCGGCTAGAATAAAAAATTATATTACGGCGGCATAGAAATTAAACTTCAACCTTGTCAATCACGTCACAGAAGATGTCACTTTTATGATATTTGAAGAAAAAATAATTATTACAAATTTGGGGAAGAAGTGTTGTTACCTCATCTTGGTAGAATTGGGAAAGAAGAGAGATAGATAGTGAGCAAGTATATATAGTTTTGGCGCCCCCGAATATATAGGCTTTACCAAAAATAAATTAAATTTACCAATGAAACTGGACAGTTTTAATTTGTTTTGTCACTTCGAGACTTCGGCATCGTAAACGTCCAAACTTAGTTTTTTATTTTAAAAAGCACCAAAAGCGTTTTTCTTTTATACCACAACGCGGTAAAGGGGTATTTATATTAAAATGCAAAACTATGTTAAAATTAGAATATTGCTATTAAAAATATACAACTAAGTAAATGGGAATGGATTAGATACGTGTATATTAAAATCAGATCTTGGCGTATACAAAAGATAAATTTTCTTCTTTTTTAAAGTGAGTTTATAAAATTAATGTTTACGAATATAATAGATTATATATGTAGTGATAACAGGGGAAGTAATTCCCAAAGCCGCTTATGCTGTATTTTTGCGTAAACCCGAAATTATTTGAAAATATCGAATTTTCAGCTCGAAAATTTTCAAATTTTACAAAATTTTGTTTAAAATATTTTTCAAAGAATTAGCTACGCTGGTACCAAATGTACAAACAGAATTTAATTATCTCTTTTAATTTCGGAGATATTTGCTGTCAAAGTTGCACCTCATAAAAGTGTGTTTTTTGAGCATATTTCAAAAATTAGTAGAGATACGATCTCAACTACTTTACCATTCGATTCTACGGAAAAAGTTATATAAAGAAATGTTTTACCCACATATACGTTCTTTGGAACGATTTCGGGAAAAATAAGAAAAACGAAAAAACCTAAATTTCAATTTTTTGCCTCGAAACTTTTAGTTTCCAAAATTTTTCATTTTTTGGACATAAGTAGATGTCGATATGCTGATTTAAAATTTTCAAACAGAATTCAATTATCTCTTCCCGTTCTCGAGATATTTGAGTTCAAAGTTATACCTAAAAAATCAGGTTTTTTAGGTATACCCCTTGAATGGTTAGGTTTACGGTTTCGGCGACCTCACTAATCGATTCTACGGGCAAAATTACATAAGTGTACCAATTTTCAGATTTTTATCTCAACAGAGAGAATTTCTAGAAGGAAAAAACTGAAAATGGCAAAAAATCGAAAAAATCGCAAGGGGTTCATCAGGCGTTTTTTTCAATTTTAGCCATTTTCGTTTTTCCTTTCTACAAATTGTATCCTTTGCAATAAAAATCTAAAAATTGGTACACTTATGTAATTTTGCCCGTAGAATCGATTGGTGATGCCGCCGAAGTCGTAAACCTAACCATTAAAGGGGTATACCTAAAAAACCTATTTTTTTAGGTATTACCAAAACTCAACTTTGAACACAAATATCTCGAGAACGGTAAGAGATAATTGAATTCTGTTTGAAAATTTGGAATCAGCGCATCGATATCTACTTAAGTCCAGAAAATGAAAAGTTTTGAAGACAAAAAGTACCTCGGAGAAATTTTGAATTTTAGGTTTTTTCGTTTTTCTCATTTTTCACCGAATCGTTCCAAAGAACGTATATGCGGAGAAAACATTTCTTTATGTAACTTTTCCCGTAAAATCGACTGGTATAAACGTTGGGATCGTATCTGTACCCATTTTAGAGATATAACCAAAAAACACACTTTTTTAAAGTACAACTTTGACAGCAAATATCTCAGGTACAAAAAGAGATAATTAAATTCCGTTTGAAAATTTAAAATAAGCGCTTAGAGATCTTTCAATGTACACTATTTCCCAAAATCAAAATTTCGGACATAAAAATTAGTATTTTTGAGATATTTCGCGTTTGTCAACACAATTTTTGGTTTAATAGTGTTGTTTGGTTTGTTTTAAGTCTATACAACTTTGATATGGGGTTATAGGTTTTGAAAATAAATAAATGTTATTAATAAAACGACAGAATAAAATCGAAAAGGCATAATAGGATTGTAGGTTTTGAAATCAGTGCAAAAAAAGTTGAAAAATATAAAAAAAAATTCTAACTAAAAATTTAGTGAAGTTTAGTATATGAAAAATAATAGCAAAATAGTTACTTCTATCACTAGTCCAAAAACTGAACTTTTGCGAGGGCGGGCTTATTTTGACAGACTGAGCTTAAAGCGAGGCCTGCAAATAATGCGAGATCTCGCAAAAGAGTTTCTGGGCGTGTGACAAGATTTTTTGCGCCGATGATACTTTTTATTTATTAAAAAAACATTATTAGTACTTAAAATTTAATACACTATAGGTTTTTATGTCAGAATCATTTTCGGTTAGATGATAAAGCGACAGAATAAAATCGAAAAGACATAATAGGATTGCAAGTTTTGAAATCAGCGCATCGATATTTGCAAAAGTCAGTCCGTTAATATTTTATGTAATAATTTTAAATAAATTTCATATTGTAACAAAGTATAACAAAATAAATAAGTGTTCAACACAAGATAAGATGCGTATTCACATTTTACAAAGTACACATAAATTTTTATCTCCTAATATATTCTGAAGCTAAGCTCACAAAACTTTGTAAAAGCTCAGATTTGAGCTTTAAATCATACAAAGGCTAGAGGTTTGTTGAACTAATCATGTGTGAAAAGGGTTGAAAAAGGGGCTTTTAATTTATGAAGCTCTGCGTGTATCTATTAAGAGGGGCAGAGTCTGATAATGGTGCACACTCATTAAAATGCACTGCTAAATCGTTACTTATATTGTGCCAATAGGTTGATGGATTTTATTTTGTTTTTAGGGCGAATAAAAGGGGATATAATCTGATGTGGTCAGCACATAACTAAGTAGAAAGACCAGAGATCGTCGATTTTAAAGAAATTTATATTGCAAATTAAAATTTGTGATTATGTGTAATGATGTAAAAATGATTATTTTAAATATTTACTTGAGAAATTCCAAAACAAACAAGTTAAAGTAGACGGCATCGTTTACATGCTGTTCCATAACTTAGGACAAAAAATTAAAGGATATATACTGTACAACGTGCTTATAATGAAACAATCGAGGTGCTAGCCGCAACACTTTTAAACCTGCAGACCTTTAGCAAGACTACCTGACTAGACAAGTCAGCCGTGATGACTCATCTGCCGTGAGTCACGTTCGCTACAGTATATAAACTATTTTTTAAATTATTAGAAGGGAATAGTTATTGATAGGCGGGAGGTAAAAAGAACCAAAAATATTAAAATTATTCTTTATATATTTTCAAAAATATTAAAATACATCAATTTGATCACAAAATAATACATACTTTCAGAAAACTAATATCTAATTTAAGTGATTAATAATATTCCCATTTTTTTCTTCATCTTATCCTAAGAGAGAACTTTGGGAACAGCAGACTTCATCGCTCCAGGTTTGACATCTGAAAAAATATTTCATATTTAATTTCTAATAATTTTATGTTATAAATAACATATATTCAATTTAAGTAATGACAAAATAAGACGTAGATTTTTCTTACATTATAAAAGTCATGCCAATTTTGTTATTATTATAATAAATAACATTATAGTTTAAAAATAGTATTCATATCAATTCCATACATTTTCATATAATTTTTTTCGAATTACAAAAATTTGCAGAACCAACATTTCCATAAACGTAATTTCTAATTTCCTTTTATTTTCTTTTCTTCGTGTAGGTGGATAACCTTGACTGGTCATCGAACTTGGATCAATAGACTTGCATGGCATACATTAAAAATAATAACAAAATCCTTAACTCCCACACAGAAAGACTCTGCATATTTATTTTAATCTCATAAATATGAAACATTCGCAAATTTGACATTTCACGACAAGTTAGGTTAAATTAATTATAAATTTACTTCGAAATATTCTCACTTAAACAGACAACAAGGACAAAATAATTGACAGTAGTTTAAAGAAATTAATTTGGTGCTAGTGTAAATAAATAGCATCTGTATTCAGAACTGGCCTTACAATTAATCATCCTGGTAACTATGATTTATTTCCTCGTAGCAAATTAGCACAATGTAAGGATATGGAAATGAAGGAATGTTTTAAAATTGTTACAAAAACGTTTCATAATTATCAATAAATTAATTTATGGCTATAATTTAAATAATTTTGTATAAACTTTTACAATTCTAAATTATGTTAAGACATAAATACTTAAGATAATTAAAAACAAATTTTTAGTATTTAAAAACAATTTCAATAATTTTAAATTAATTTAAAATTATGTTTCATTATGTTAAGATTTTAATTTAATTTATAATTTAAAGATAAATTTAAAATAAAATTTGTGGAATATAAAATGAATGGAAGATAAAATGTACCTATGGATGATAAAATATGTGTAAGATAAAATGTGTGTAAGATAACTTTTTTGGGGGATTAAAAGTGTGCACAATGAAAAAGGTGCAAAATTGAATGTTTGAAAAATACAATGTCGTGCAATATGATATGTGGATAAAATGTATACGCCCCGATATTTACTATACAAGTAATTAAGTAATATCAAATATTTTGTTTTTATAAAAACATGACAAATATGAGCAACATAATAAAAAATAGCGGTCACACTTGGTTAACATTGAAATTGCTGTTTTTGTTTTTGAAGCTATTTAACACAAAATGTGTGTAAACACACACTCACGCACACCTTACCTAACCTAATCTAATCCAACCTAATCTTATCTAACCTAATCTAACCCAACCTAATCTAACCTAACCTATTCAAACTTAACCTAATCTAAACTAACCCAATTCGCTTAGGTTAGATTGGGTTATGTTAGATTAGGTTAGGTTAGGTTGAGTTAGATTAGGTTAGTTTAGGTGTGTGTATATACAAACCTTTTGTATTAAATAGTTTTAAAAACAAATAAATAGCGATTTCAAGGTCAACCAATTCTGACTACCATTTATTATTTTTCCATATTTACCATGCTTTAGTAGGAACTGACTTGATCAAGAAAACGATACTCACAAGAGAATTTTACAAATTAATATGTATTAATAACGTGAAACCGGTAAACTATTGAATATACCACGAATGTTATGAATCATACCAGGCCTTAGTTGTCTTAAAATTGACACCTGCAGCAATTATGATATTCATAGCTATCCTAGTTATGTTAATAGCTTTTAAACACTCAAAATAACATATCTGTAAAACAAGCCGCATAACAATGTTGTGAAAGCAAACTTGTTTTTTTAATTTTGTGATCCTAATACAAATTTGAAATGATGTTTTTATATTTTTCGAGTTTCTAGATTCTATCGTAGATAAAAAATTAACCGATACATATACGTAAAGCCCGTCTTAGACAAGAAATGGTACAATCTTTTACCAAAAATTGTTAGATTTTGACGAAGACTTGTATGATACTAATGCAATTTTATGTACAATATATTGGCTCTGATTCTGCTCACTTTCATATAAATAACTATTTTGATTCAAAAATGATCAATAATTAGTAACACCTGTGTATTCTACATAAAGTTTACACTAATTGCGCGACAATGTGTTAATAATTTGAAACATTAAAAATAATATTGCTTACTTATCATTGCTGACAACTCCATCCCTTGTACAGCGGCTAGCGTGAACACACTCACAATGCCTGTTATTGTTGGTGGATAAGCCGCCCCGAACTGCAGCGAAAGCAGCAAACAGCATAAGGAAAACAAGCAGCAAATTCAGCTTCATGTTGCTAAACAACTGACTGCACGCGGATGAACAACTGAACGCGTTGGCCTTCTAGATTTATACGCCGAGGCGATCGTCTTTTTGTTGGGAAACCCAGCCTACTGCCACAAACGAGTTTCGCATTCACAATTAACATATTTCACAGGCAGAGGTTATCGTTTGTTTAGATGTTTTGTTTAAAAGTTTCCAGATAAAGATGTAATGGTTGCGGAAAGTTTATAAGTAGAGAAAAGTAGGATTATATTTATTTTTTTAGGGGATTTTTTTCCATATGATGTGAAAATACCAGCTGATGCAATATTGACATTATTTTGTTTACATAGTATTCACATTCTGTAGTTTACTTTTAAATAATTCTAGCAATATTATTTCTCTTTTTCGTTGTTAAAACATAACTTTTTTACTTCCGTATAATAATAGACTTTTATTTTACTAATTTCAGTTAGTGTTCACACACACCTAACCTAAATTAATCTAATCTAACTAGAGCACATTCACATTCTGGAGCAGATTTAGCTGCTCTGGTTGTGCTCTGGTTTCAGTGGGTCAGGAATTAGAGCACTCGAAAGTGTTTGCTCTAATTCTGGGCCTGTTGAAACCAGAGCACATTCTGGAGTAGTTTGGTTTCAGTAGATCAGGAATTAGAGCACTCAGAAATGTTTGCTCTAATTCTTGGCCTATTGAATCCAGAGCACATTCTGAAGCAGATTTAGCTGCTCTGGATTATGGTATGGTTTAGTGGTTCAAGAATTATAGCTTTTTGTAGCGTTTACTCAAATTTTTGACCTACTGAAACCAGAGCACATTCTGGAACAGATTTGGAATCTCTGGATTGTGCTTTAGTTTCAATGGGTCAGGAATGAGAGCATTTTGTAGCATTTGCTCTAATTCTTGACCTGCTGAAATCAGAGCACATTGTGAACCAGATTTAGCTGCTCTGGATTGTACTCTGGTTTTAGTGTGTCAAGAATTAGAGCATTTTGTAACGTTTACTCAAATTTTTGACCTACTGAAACCAGAGCACATTATGGAACAGATTTGGCTACTCTGGTTTGTGCTCTAGTTTCATTATGTCAAAAATTAAAACAATGTTTGCTCTATTTCTAGGTCTGCTGAAAACTGCACATTCTGGAGTAATATATCTTTGGATTAATTAATGAAAGGTTTTTTATTTCTCTTCATGCTTTTCTAGAAGTTCATTTTTCTTCTTTTTGCTTTTAAGAAAATTTTGAAAAACTGGCGTCCATGCTGTAGTAACTCGTTGATAAATTGTTTAAATTTAGGAATAAAATGTAACGTTTATCAATATTTTTAAGTCATTTATAAAGTAATACACGATTACAATACGAATTATATATTCTAGATTTTTATCTTTGATAAAAATTATACTTACCTTTTTAGAACGCCTGTTAAAATGAATAATTAAAATAATAAATGAACATATAGGTTTTGTTTTGTATAAAAGTTTATTAAATAATATCACATTGCAAATTAAGTACAAGTACAGATGAAAATAAATTATTTACAACTTGAATATTTCTGGGATGAGTTGCGTTTTGTCTTCAATTTTCTGGATGTGTTTCTTTGGACAGCAAACATGGGATTCCCCACATCTTAAAGAGAAAAAATAATTAAATACAATTAAATACAATTACATGGTTAAAGATTAGAAAACCGTGAAAGTTAAACAATGTCATTTGCAATTGTCGTCAGAAAATATAAATTTATTTTTAAAACATTAAATTTATGAGCTTGTTTACATAGAAATATATTTAATATGTGTTTAACGTTTACAAGAACTAATGTATTTAATTGACTTGTATATTTTTTTTACAATTAATAATAAAATTAATATTGGCATACCAGAACTGGACGATAAGTGAATTTATAAAATATTATACTTAAACGCTTTCTGTAGTATAAATAATTATTATATATGATATATTTTTATTAATTTATAAGATAAAATGGCCTTAACCTTATTAAAGCATATTTCTGCACATTATGATAATTTCTGGCATTTAATTTTTAGGTCAATGTTTAATTATATATGAATTTTTTGAATTAAAATTCATTTTACGTAAACACATATAAATCAATATGTATAACTAGGTTAAAATATATACATATATCGAATTGTATGATGTTTCTCATACTCGAATATATTCTTGAAAGGCTAGTTTTAAATGTCTGACAAAAAGAAGAAATTAAATAGACTCACACAAAATCTGTAGTCAATAAAAAATAATTTAACATATTTTATTTATTAATTTAATTGTATAATTTACCTTGTTTATTACAACATTTATTTATTATTACTTTTTTTGTATCACTACATATACAGGGTGTATCAGAAGTATTACTTGTAAACCATGTGATTCATATCATTAGGGGGGGGGGTTCTATTTCGTTTGATTTTGACGATAAATTGAGGGCAATACCCAAAAGTTTTATTTCTCATACCGTTTTCGAGAAATTGATACCAACTTTTAATTATTCTGCAAGCATCAAAGTAGACTGTGAGATCGTTAAATAACAGAGATATTATTGATGCAAATGATTGTTTTATGACAACTTATACCTTTATTTATTTATTTATTTTTATTTTGTATAGTTTTTGATGAAAATAATTGCTTTTCTTTCATTCATGTAAGTTTTAATAAATTTATCGATATATTTCGATATAAAATATCTTTAATAATTATTAATATATTTATTTGACAACTCACATTAAGTTTAAAACAATATTTCGGAAAAGAGTTTTAAAGAAAAATTTGTCACTTTTGATGAGTTGTATCACTGTTTAAATTGAATGTACATTTTTCTGTTACACCTGTATATCGCAAATATTAGTAGTGATAAATCAGAAAAGGAATTTACCAGACATCTAGCTAGAGTGGAGAGTACACTTAATACAGCAGGGCCTATGTTATGTAGGAAATATTTAGCTTAAATTTAGATTTAGAACTTACTTTTTATCAGTCTCTTCTTGAACTTGAGGCATTTCGACGGCGTGCCCCTCACATTTGTCGGTTTCCACACAAACACACTCAAACGCCCTCTTTTGTTCGTTCACAGGCTTAGCCAAAACACTAACAGCGAAACAAAGTAGCATCACCACAGCAAATTTCATTATGATTGTTATATTGTAGCGTTCAGTTGTTAACAGTAGCAGAGACACTGACAACTGACGATCAGGTGTCTTGGATTTTATAAAACAAGGTCTGTGGACTTTTTCTTGTCAAGGCCGCCTAAGATGGTAAAATCCCATGATGAGATGTTTTTTCTTCAATGAATCGGGAATTTTTAATTGGTGTATTGATTGCTTCTGGTAAAACCCTTTAAATTGTAGTAAAATATTTAATGTGTAAATATATAAAAATTCAATGTTTGTCATACATATTAGTATATTATACAATAGTTCGTCTCATATACATATACAAATGGCTGACGCGAATGACGCATTTTCGTTCATATTTCGAGAAACCATTAAGAAAAGGTACCCCCTATTAAGTCGCGATCTATTTATTGCTCTAAATTTTATCTAGTTTTTATCCTAGTTATTTACTATTAAAAATATACCAATTTTTTTGATAATTGTTTAAGTTATTGGTTCTAGAATTTGCTCTAGTTTATTAAATTCCTACTCTATTTGTAGTCTAGTCTTCAGAAAATGCTTTATTTATTTGCTCTAAAGTATTCTTTAGTTTTGTCAGTTATTGATCTCCTTGTTCGTTCTAGAAATCTAGAATATGGTGTAGTTTATCTAAATCTTATACTTTGACTTCGTACATATCTTGAGCAAGGTACACCCCGTTGAGTTTTATACTCAACTATTAGTTCGAAATTAATATTTAAGACACATGAAAATACAATAAACAAAAACAGCACAATATTTAGCAGAAAAAGAATTAACAGTGAATTGGCTGCAAAATGAAAAGTAGGCCATTCCTTTCTAAATAATTTGAAAAACAGTTTATATATACTATAACGAACGGGACTCACCACAGATGAATCATCGCGGCTGACCTGACTGGACAGGTCGGGAATTTTAGAATCCGAAAGGCTCTGGAATGTTCGAGATTAGCTGCCCGCACGTATAAAAGGATCGCGGCTCGAGAAGTCAAAATTTTGGAGAGGGGATTTGTGACGTCACGTAGGAGATTAAAGTGAATTTGAATTCATTCCAGAAAAATCATCTATCATAGAATAATGTACATTTGGCAGGTTACCCAGGTTCCATTTTTAAAACTTTGTATGTAAACACTAAACAGCCTTCAAAAATCATAGGGCATTGAGAATTTTGGCATATGAGTACAGACATTTCAATGTCAACCAAATTTACAACAAAACAATGTGTTGTGTAATATCAAAATTATTTATTTTATTCTATGAATTGCCTGTATTGACATCTTATACATTGTTTCATAAATAGTTATAACTAATTTATCATTAACAATATTTATTCGATATCAATAAGTACAAAAATAGTTTAATTAAATTTCCACTTTTACCATTGTAAATTTTTCTCTCTTTCTCTATCGTGACGTCACAGATGACGCCGTTACATTAATTTGAATTTCAAATGTTCATTTCAGTGAAATTATAAGATTAGATACAGTTTTTGTCATTATTATAGGTAGTCACAATGGTTAATTTTTTGTTTTTATACTTTTTTTCTTCAATTCAACAATGGTCATATAGCCCATTGGCTGGAAAATCTAGAGATTCAGGAAGCCGTCATTTCAAAGAAAAATACTGTCAATGACTAAACCGATGTAAGTCATTCTCTTCTAGTTAATTTGATAAATAGTATACTGTTAATTTCTACATAAATGCATCAATACAGATTATTATTACTACTGGACAAAACGATCGTGACAATAAAAAAGTGTTAGTTTTATTAATACCAATATATTTATAAACTACTATTTAGAAATAGTAAAAATAGATATTTTGTTTTTAATTTGTTTAAATTTATGGAAGATAAAACGATTAATAGTATATCAATTTCACTAATTAAAGTATTTTAAAATGTAAATATTTACAAAAATTCCATTTATTATTGAAATAATCCCACGTGACTTGTAATGCTTTCCCATTTTTGGTTTACGCTCCTATAGCTTATTGGAACAGTGCAGTTTTGAACTTGGTTGATTTGGGTATAGCTACTATAACTCTGTACTGTACAGGACCACTGGTAGGCGAGACAAGGGCCTAGGACGGTTGCAGTATGTACTGTACGTCACATTGCACACTATTGGAAAAAAACGATATATACGTTGCCGTCTCCTTTAACTTGGCACAGAATAGGTTTATACAGAAGCGACAGTAAGACAGAGAAGCGAAAATTAGAGAGAGATGGGGAAGGTGCACAAATTTAAAGGGCCCATTGTTTATAATTGGCAAGTTTACTCACATCTTAGAGAGAGATAGGGGAAGAGCACACATTTAAAGGTCTACACAATGCTTCAAGGTCATAGAACTGACTAGCGGAACATGAAAGGTACCGACACGGAGTGTCGCTTCTGTGAGTAATTATTCTGTGCTATAGGTAAAAGTAGATGTGGTATACTCTGTTCAAAGATATTTCGTTATGGCTTTAACTTACTAAGCCTGTGGTTAACCGTACACAGCAAGACATTCTACCTGTTGGCACTCAGGGTAGGATTGCAAAATATTTAAATTCGGAAATCTCTAATCTAGTATGGCACTAATGTTTAATTGCAATATTTAATTAAATGACGAATTGTTATACAATGATATTTTTATGTAACATTTTTTTTTTGCTTCATTATCATTAATAATATTTGTACAAAATTCTCTGTTTCATTATTAAAATTGAATTAAAATGGAAAATATTGAATACATACCTGTCCTTGCACCCCTATAAATCAAGCTTAAATCCCTAACAACAGTCCCGCTGAGAGAGCCATAACGAAATATCTCTGAACAAGGTATAGCATTTTGGGCGTTCGGGTTACTACGTCACAGGTAGTCACAGGGGCGCGCCTACTTTTTTAATTTTGGAATTTATGGGTCAATAAAAAATAAAAAAAATTACATTACCATTTAAAAATAATTATCTTTTTAACATGTTCAAGTTATTTTCAATTACAATAAATTAAACATGAAAAATTATATAATTTTTCATTTTTCATTTTATAATTTTTATTATAGTTTATGATTAGGAATATTCTTCATACTCGTATTTATGTGAGAGTAGATAAAAATATTAATTGATAAAAATAAAATTGATACCTTACTTAGATTTAATATACGAGAAGAATTTACGAAGTAAAAAATTAATCAATTAACCTAATTAATTAATTATTAATTATTAATTAATCGAATTAAATACTTTTTCATATACATACATATATTTATTCATACATATTTTAGTTTACAATGCAAAAATATTTGTATATAATAAAATATTAAACATACAAAGAAAAATAAGAATTATTCTACATGTTCAATAATGTTCTTTTCCTGGCAACATATCTCAAAATACGCAGGACATCTAAAAAAAAATATGTTAGTTCTGAAATTAGTGTTAAAATATATTTTATTTAATTGCGGTACTCATATGAATAACTTATTACCCATTACTGGGTGTGCCAGCTTTATCACAGATATTAACTTTGATTCATAATTCAATTGAGTTTTTTGATTGTTTAATTAGTGCAACTGTTCTGCGTCCCAAATCAGCGTATGAAAAAAGCGCACCAAATAGTATTTTTTGTTACAAAAGGCCATCAAATGAACATTGCAAAAGCGCACCGAAGTACGAGTATGTTACTTACGCGCACTAGTGTCTGTATAATTCAAATGTTCATGTATTAATAAATTTGATGTAACTATCTATTCAATGATGGAATAAAATAAGGTTAGGTCAGGTTAGGTTAGGTACGTTTAGATAACTTTAGGTTTGGTTACGTTAGATTAGGTTAGGTTAAGTTAGATTAGGTCAGGTTAAGTTAGGTTAGTTTAGATTAGTTTAGGATTGATTAAGTCAGGTTAAGTTAGATTAGATTAGATTAGATTAGATTATATTAGGATAGGTTAGATTCTGGACGAAAGAGGAAGACTTGGAGACATACCTCTGCGAGTATCTATTTAAAAAGTACTATCCGCGAGCAGAACGAATTCACTCGTATTTTGATCTAATCACTTGCACATATACGCATACACATATTGTTTATACGGTTAAGTTAATTAAAATTTTAAATGCGACAATAATTTAATTCAACTTTAGTCTTTCCACGAAAAATAAATTTATGAGTTTCCATAATGTAGTTCATTCGTCATTCTTGTTTAAAGTAGTCATTTCTCTAGAAAAAGGCAATACTCAATGTTTTTTTTCTAAACATTAAAACAATTTTTTAGAAAAATATATGCCACATTTTATAAACTATTGTTAATAGTTTTTAAAAGTTAAGATAATGAATGTAGCATGTATATTAACGTCAGCATTTTCATTCAAAATATGCCATTTTTCATCAATTCTAACATGATGTACAGACGAGCCCCTTAAGTTCCTAAATACTTGTGTGCTTTTGCTAAATTTTTTGGGTGCATTTATGAAATGTTTAAAAATCTGAACGGTGCGCTTTAGTCACATTTGCTAGGTTGTTACTTTACTTACTTTTCAGACGAAGCCAATTCCAACAATTCAGTAAGATACGAATCATTAATCGATGGATCAACAGTCGATGAATCAGTAGTATCAGGAACTATTTGGCTAGCTGGCTTGCACAGATAATACGGTACACATTTACATTTTGCACCTTCTTTCTTTTCTGCTGGTAAACAATTTACCAGAGACAAAACAATAACAATGAAGAAAATAGCTGCCTTCATAGTTACACCGTCATTTAACATTTAAATACTTAAGGATCGAGTATGTAACAAAATGTTTTACCGATGTCAATAATTTTAAAATATTATTTATTAGTTTTAACAGAGTGAATAAATTGACTTAATGTTGTTTCAAAATTTCTATTTGGCTATTAAAAATGCATTATTTGTGAAAGTAACAGTTTCCAAATTCCGATTAGAGTACTTTTAGCAAAATGAGAAAGTTGACACTGGACTTTTCGAAGAAAACCTTCAATTTTGGAAAGTTCTAGTTGTCACTTTCTCCATACCTAAGTCAGTTTATTCCGCCTCTTAGAGGGGGTATGTCCGACCTTTAAATAAGCTAATTTTTAAGAAAAAAAGACAGTTGGAGATGGACTAGAGTTGGAGTGGTGACAGTTAGAGAGTCAGCGAGTGAAGAAGAGTCAATCATGACTCGTGTAAATAATATTTTGTAAGTAAGTTTAAGTTTTATCCTCATATGTAACCTATAATTATTTATTAGTAGTTTTTAACTTTTAATTTGTAAATTCTATTTCATTTTAATATAATTTATTGTTAAGTTTTCTTATTATTGTTTTGTTTACCCCTTTTAATCAATTCTTTTCTAAAATTAGTTTGATTATTCTAATTAAAAATAATCTGGTGGCAGCGATTTAAATTCTACCAATTTCGACATTTTAATTCCAAATTCATGAACTCCTTTTATTAATTTAAAATCCAAAATTCAATAGTTCAATTTCTCGTGCTCGGCCATTGTTACAACTGGTTGGCAGCGGTGTGGGATACGAATATTCCTGTTGCTTTAACGTTCAGGCTACCTTTTCAAAATTAATTTGTTAAAATGAATCAACAAGTACTTGATATGTTAAATTGTATACCATTTTTTGGCGGTGAAGACCATGAATGTGTTGAGGAATTCTTTGTACATTTAGAAAAATTTCAGAGAAATACTAATACCTCATTTGAGAGATTACAGTTTATTGGGTTTTTGCATTGTACGGGAAAAGCAAAACAATATGTACGGTTATATTCTGAAGAATTCAAGGGAAATTGGGAACTTTTCAAAATTCGAATGAAAACCAGATTTGAGAAAACTAATTACAATCTTTTTGAAAATGTTACTAGACCTACGACAGTTGTGGATTCAAGAATGCACTTTCAAAATTATTTTCAACCCGAAAGAGTTCCGGTACATAATTTAAGACATCAAAATTTAAATTCAGTTATTAGCGCGGAAAATTATCAAAATTATCGGGGAAGGATTCCTGTACAAGAATTGATGTGTTTTCGATGCGAAAAAATGGGACATATGCAATGGAACTGTCCCACAAAATTTGCGAATCGTATGTGCTTCAAATGTGAAAACATGGGGCACATACAGAAAGATTGTCCGTTGAAGGAATCCCCCCGAATAGTAGAACAAATAGTAGAAAGAACGGTTACATGTGAGGAAAAACAAAAGTTAGATAATTTCAGTGATAAGTATGAGTGTATGAGTGATGAAAAGAGTGTTAGTTACAATGATTTAAGTGATAGTAGTGATAAAAATGTTTACCCGGACCCGAACAATAAATATACAGAAAGTGAGTGTGAAGAAGAGACAGTGATCTGCACCGATGATGAGCTGAACTACTCGGAGGAGAGAGACGACAATTTCGATCCAACAAGGAGTTCAGCCCATAGCGTCGAAGAAGAAGCAAACAACGACGTCAGGGTAGAGGCAACTAGGACAACAGAAGTAGAACAGGTAAACGACTCTACGAATTGTGCAAGTTTAGAAGAGGAGAGTAGGGTGGAGTATGGCTCAGAAAAGGCACCTGTGAGAGATGATTCTGGCGCGAGACTCGCAGAATCCAGGGAAACGGCTAAAGAAGAGCATACTGCCACACCTCCTGTGATACAAACAATCGTAGAGATCGTTTACACAGAAGATGAGAAGAAATTCAATAGTTCTTCGACGCGTGAAGAGAGTGTAGCAATTAAAGATTTATCAGTCATGAATGTTCAAAAGTACGTGGTGTGTTGTCCTGGTGGAGACGTCGGCGATATAGTGGAATCGCAGAAGAAGAAAAGTTCGAGCAACCGACCCAGCGAGAGACGGAAAGACGGACAAAGTCGAGGCCATAAAACCCGGGCGCGTGGCGGTACATACCATCGGCCCAGGTGGAAGAGTAGCGGTCAGGTTTCGGATTCGGACGGGAAACACAAGAGTAAAGACAGAAGAATACGAAAGAAAGGTAAGCGGTTGTTTATTAAAATAAAGAAAAAAGTTAAAATTAAATTAGTTAATAAATTTAAAACGAAGGTTTCGAAATTAAGTACAAATATTAGTAAAAGCAAGTATTTCATATTAAAAAGAAACTATAGAGTCAGAATTAGCAATTTTAGTAGAAAACCATTTTATAATCAATTTATATTAGAAGAAAACGGATTTAAAAATTATTTGGCATTAGAATTTGTAAAAGGAAATAATTATGCAGTAAAGGCAAAGGGATTAGTTTACCATGTTTATAAATGCCGAAAGCGGCACAGATAGAAAAGATTTCGTTTTGTTTTGTAATCCCTCGGGTAATCAGATCATAAACGTTGAATGTATCCAGGATATTGGCACTCCTGCCCGTGTGATAGCCAACGTATGTCTTAGGCTGGGAGATGAAATTAAGTTAATTAGTTTTTTTGAATAATTCCTTCCAAGCTAAGACCTGCGGATGTTATGGTTATGGTATGGTAGTAAATAGTTAAAGTTTTTCTTGTTAGTTATTGATATAAAAATATTAATTATTAGTTAAATAAGAGTTAATAATTCATGAAAATAAAAGTAATTGTTTTTTTGATAAAAGAATCATTCAGGAATTGTAGTAGTAAACAATTGTATTTTGATAAACAAGTAATAGTTTTGTTTTGATAAAAGAATATGCAAGAAATATAGAATTAAGCAATTGTATTTTGAACGATGATACTGGTTAGGCATTTTGTTACAGTCCGACATTCCGCCAAACTGCTAGAGGATGATGATCTGGGGACCTTCATACATCGATGGCGAGCAGAATCTGCCTTCAGAGATCAGAGGCGTCGAGATTGTCTTCTCCGAGAATTGCATTGTCGAGGAAGCGAAAAGTCTGGGTCACAGAAGAGATGCTGACCGCAGTATGGCCGACAGTTGATGAAGACAACGGAAATGGAACCGACGTCTGCCGAGCTACGAAGTACAAGGAGATCGCTGCCATCGAGTGTGGGGAGCACCTAGAGTTCGGAATCTAGTAGTTGGGAACAAATGAGTTATATTTTTAAAAATGTTATATTTTTGAAAATATAGCTCAAGTTAAGGGGAAAGGGATGTAACAAAATGTTTTACCGATGTCAATAATTTTAAAATATTATTTATTAGTTTTAACAGAGTGAATAAATTGACTTAATGTTGTTTCAAAATTTCTATTTGGCTATTAAAAATGCATTATTTGTGAAAGTAACAGTTTCCAAATTCCGATTAGAGTACTTTTAGCAAAATGAGAAAGTTGACACTGGACTTTTCGAAGAAAACCTTCAATTTTGGAAAGTTCTAGTTGTCACTTTCTCCATACCTAAGTCAGTTTATTCCGCCTCTTAGAGGGGGTATGTCCGACCTTTAAATAAGCTAATTTTTAAGAAAAAAAGACAGTTGGAGATGGACTAGAGTTGGAGTGGTGACAGTTAGAGAGTCAGCGAGTGAAGAAGAGTCAATCATGACTCGTGTAAATAATATTTTGTAAGTAAGTTTAAGTTTTATCCTCATATGTAACCTATAATTATTTATTAGTAGTTTTTAACTTTTAATTTGTAAATTCTATTTCATTTTAATATAATTTATTGTTAAGTTTTCTTATTATTGTTTTGTTTACCCCTTTTAATCAATTCTTTTCTAAAATTAGTTTGATTATTCTAATTAAAAATAATCTGGTGGCAGCGATTTAAATTCTACCAATTTCGACATTTTAATTCCAAATTCATGAACTCCTTTTATTAATTTAAAATCCAAAATTCAATAGTTCAATTTCTCGTGCTCGGCCATTGTTACAAGTATCTCTTTATATAGCGAATGCAAGAAAAAAAATATATTTTTTTGTAAAACTTGTGTCCGAAATAATTCCAAACAGGTTTATTATGTTTTTTTTATGTAAATAATATTGGTATTCCACAGATCTTTTTTTATTTTTTATGCAACGTACATTTATACATCCGACTGGTTTGCTAAGGAATATAAAAGTCATAGGCGGCGAATAGGTGGAGGAAATGGGGTATAACCATTGTCGAATTGAAGAAAAAACAGTATAAAAACTAAAAATTAAGCATTGTGACTACCAATCAGGGTTGACCTGATTTAAATTTTTTCATGATCACCCTGTCGTACAGTATATACCTTTAAATTTTTTGTTGTCTTGTGGAACACTTGTATATACCACCCCTTTGTAAAACGTACTATAATGTGATAGCGATAAAACAGGGAGAAACCAACTGTACATATATTTATTCATACATATTTTATTTAACCATTTAATATAATCAGTACAATACAAATAGTATATTGTGCAACATAGTGGTCGTAGAATTTTTTTTTGTTTAATTTAACATTAAACGTTCAAAGAAAAACAGTCATTATTCTTAATTTCCATTTGGAATAAATTGTTCCTCCTTGCAACACACATCTAGGTAGTGGGGACATCTAAAAATAATAATACATATATTAGTTCTGAAATTCGTGTTAATTTATATTTAATTTCTGAAGTACAGCGGTAAATAAAACTAACATATTCAATGTACAAAATAGGAATTTTTATGACTTAAACCAAGAAACTTATAAGTCAAAACGGAAATTGGCCAAAATAAATTACTTGCTCATATTTACTGAGCTAATATATATGTATATGTAACTTACTTATCATATGCCCAATCAATACTCTCCCAATCAGTAATCGACGAAACAGTGGTCGATGAAGCAGTAGTCTCAATCGAATCAGTAGTTAATGAGTTAGTCGACGAATTACCATACAACGAATCTATAAGCAAATCAAATTCTTCATCTGAATCAATAGTTTCAAACGAATCAGTAGTTGATGAGTTAGACTCCGAATTACTGAATATCGCAGCTACAAGCGAATCAACATCTTCCAATGAATCAGTAGTCTCAAATGAAGCAGTAGTCTCAACCGAATCAGTAGTTGATGAGTCAGTCGACGGATTAGGAAACAACGTTGCTATAAGCCCCCAATCAACATCTTCAAATGATTCCGTAGTCGTTCGAGGAGTTCTATCGCACTTATAGTACGGTACACATTTACAATTTCGTCCTTCTTTCTTTTCTGTTGGTAAACAGTTTACCAAAGACAAGACAACAACAAAGAGGAGAATAAATGCCTTCATAGTTACACTGTCTTTCAACAAACGAATGCTTGGAATGTTGTGTGTCTTGTGTATTTATATAGCAACTGCAGGAAAAAAATATATTCCAAACAGGTTTATAAATTATTTTTTGTTGGAAATAATACTCTGCATTTCACAAATCTTTTTTTTATTATTTTCTTGCAACAAGTATTTTTATGTATGAATATATTAAAAGCATTAAATAATGTATTTTAATATATAAATAAATTTACATATATGTACTATACGATTTATAAGATTGTGAAGTTTGTTACGGAGTTCACTTCAAGTAAAAAATGTCATAAGAATGTAGGTTCTATTCTACCTAGTTCCCTATTTATAAGAAATGAAAGTTTTATCAGTGATATAGTAAATTTATTAAATTTTGTTCAAATGCCATGGCTATTGCTATTGTTATGAAATTGAATAAATTTAAAAATTCATTCATACAATTAAAATGTATGACAAAAGCTCATCAAATGGTATTTTTTGTTACAAAAACACAGCAAATGAACATTAAGCCGGCTTCCCACGACGCGGGGCTCGGCGAACTTTTACCTGCTTTTGGCGAGCCTCGCGCCATGGGAATGGTGTAAATCGTGGCTCGTTGGCTCGGCTCGGGCTTCCCGTCAGTTGTCGGTAAATTTGACACAAGTCAAAGGAAATGCGCCGCTCGCCTAAGCTCGGCTCGTTATGTCCTATCCAACGTTCCAACAGGTTCATTGTTTGAAAATGAAACTTGTGGTTATTTATTGTACAATTCTATTTCATTAGTGTTTGACATTCTGATATTTTATCTCTGTATATTTTATTATTCACATATTATATATCAGGTATTTATTTATAATTATTATTTTTCCGCATTATTTTAAACAACCTCATCTAAACTATATAAATATAATCAGTACAATGAAATAGTGTATTTTGCAACAAGTGTTGAAAATCGCCAATTTCCCACGAGGTGTGAAAGTTTCTACACGAGTGGTACACTATACTTTTTCTACTACCACACTTTTAATCGTTACGGAACAAAAATACATGCACGAAAGCTATTTGATATAACAAACAATATGGCGCAGATAACCTCACAAAGAGTACCTTCACGCAAGCGCAGTGTTGGCAATTACTGTGAAAAATTATATTTCCACACTGCACATGCGCAGTGTTGGCAAATGCTATAAGAAATGATTTCTTACACTTTAATCCACGTTTGTGGGAAATGTGCAACTTTCAAGCTTTATAAATTGCGAGAAAAGTTCCACTTTTCATAGTGGTCGAAAAAACCTTTTGTATAATTTAATATTAAACGTACAAAGAAAGATAGTCATTATTCTTAATATTCTATTTTTTCTTCATTTTGAACAAAATGTTCCTCCTTGCAACACACATCGAAGATGTTGGGACATCTAAAAATAATAATACATATATTAGTTCTGAAATTTGTGTTAATTTATATTTAATTTCTGATGTATAGCGGTAAATAAAACTAATATATTCAATGTGCAAACTAGATATTTTTATGAATTAAAACAAGAAACTTATAACTCAAAAAGTAAATTCGCCAAAATAAATTATTTGCTCATATCTAGTGAGCTATGCATTTTTTCGGGAAAACAAACACATGATTGAAATGGGCAACTAATGCGGCAACTTTACCCCAATTTAACCGACTTCGTATCTCTTACGGTTCTCGATATCTCAATGGTTAACCTCTTAAAGCGTACACCTGTATATAAATTTATTAAAAAACATTTTTCAAAAATGTTTTTATATCCATGTGAACCGAAAATGTTTCTGATATAAAAACTTTTACTGTATAAAATTTTAAATAGTAATAATGTTTCTTTCATAAATTAAAAGTGTCATCGGCGAAAAATACTTGTGTACTATACGCCCAGAAACTCTCACTCTCTCACTCTCACAAAAGTTTAGTTTCTGGACTAGTGATACAAATAATTGTTGAAGTACTAAATTTAGTCGAAACCAAAAATTATCTTTTGCTCAGATATCTTCTTAAGGTAGTATATATGTAACTTACTCAAGTGTAGGTGACCAATCAATACTCCCCCAATCAATACTCCCCCAATCAATACTCTTCCAATAAGTGGTTGATGAAGCAGTAGTCTCAAACGAATCATTAGTTGATGAGTTAGACTCCGAATTACCAAATATCGCAGCTACAAGCGAATCAACATCTTCCAATGAATCAGTAGTCTCAAATGAATCAGTAGTCTCAACCGAATCAGTAGTTGATGAGTCAGTCGACGGATTAGGAAACAACGTTGCTATAAGCCCCCAATCAACATCTTCAAATGATTCCGTAGTCGGTCGAGGAGTTCTATCGCACTTATAGAACGGTACACATTTACAATTTCGTCCTTCTTTCTTTTCTGTTGGTAAACAATTTACCAAAGACAAAAGAACAACAATGAAGAGAATATATGCCTGCATTGTTACACCGTCTTTTAACAAACGAATGCTTAAGGATTGTTGTATGACTTGTCTATTTATACAGCAACTGCAGGAAAAAAATATATTTTTTGTAAAACTGGTAATCCCAAACAGGTTTATAAATTATTTTTTGTTGAAAATAATACTGTGCATTTCACAAATATATTTTTTTTATTTTGCTTGCAACAAATATTATTATGTCCGAATATATTAGTATAAAAGCATTAAATAATATATTTAAATATATAAATAAATTTACATATATATACCTACTACACGATTTATAAGATTGTGAAGTTTGTTACGGAGTTCACTTCAAGTAAAAAATGTCATAAGAATGTAGGTTCTATTCTACCTAGTTCCCTATTTATAAGAAATGAAAGTTTTATCAGTGGAATGGTAAATTTATTAAATTTTGTTCAAATGTCATGGCTATTCCTGTTATTAAGAAATTGAATAAATTTAAAAATTCATTCATACCATTAAAATGTATGACAAAAGCGCATCAAATGGTATTTTTAGTTAGAAAAGCGCAACAAAGTATATTACATAAGCGCACCAGGTTTTATGATAGAAGTGTTCATATATTATTTAATTTGATGTAATTATTTATTTAATAATGAATTAGGTTAGGTCATATTAGGTTAGTTTAGGTTAGGTTACGTCAGGTTAGGATACGTCGGGTTAGGTTAGAGTAGACTTGGTTAAGTTAGATTAGGTTACTTTAGATTCGGTGAGGTTAGCTTAAGTTATGTCAGGTTAGGTTACCTTAGTTTAAATTAAGTTTGCTCAGGTTATGTTAGGTTAGTTTGATTTATATTACTTTATATTTCGGGAGGGTATGTCAGGTTAGATTAGATTAGATTAATTTAGGTTTGGTGAGGTTAAGTTAGGTTACGTCAGGTTAGGTAATGTTATCTAATCTAACATAACCTGACTTATTCTCCTACGTGACGTCACATACCTCCCTCTCCAAAACTTTGTTATTGTTTTTCTCTGGAATTATCAACAAATGAGCAATTTAAAAAAATACTTGATTTTATTTTTTGTACATAATTATAAAATAGAAGAAAAAAATATAGTCATATACCCCTGAACTAATTGCTATTTATGTAACTAGTTAGAAAATACCTCAGCTTGTGTAACGGTGGGATATTTGCGGAGCAAGCGAAGCGAGACCGCAAAAAATCACACACAAAAAATTGAAGCACAAATTGTCAATGCTAAAATCACCTTCATAAATGATACGAATGACATGAATGACATTTTCAAATATTAAAAATATTTGAAAATATTCGTTACCGTACATTTTTGACGTTGGTTGGAAACAGATAGTATACAGGGTGTTCCATATTTTAGGACAAAAAAATAAAGGGTACATACTGTACGACGTGCTGATTATAAACAGAAATATTTTATGCAAAATTCTCAAAGTTACGGGTATTTTACTTGAAGTAGACATTTTTTGGACCACTGGCGTTCCTAATTAATTACAAAATATTGTACATTTATTTGTAGATATTGTGTAAATAAAAAAATGTTTGCTTGAAATACGATGTTTTTTTTGCGAATTTGAAAAAAATTTTTTTGTTTTATAATCAGGACGACGTATAGTATACCCTATAATTTTTTGTCCTAAGTTGTGGAACACCCTGTATTCGTCACCCCTTTGTAACACGTATGATAATGGGATAGCGATAAAACAGGGAGAAACTGTACATGTATTTATTCATACATATTTTAATTAGCCATTTAATATAATCAGTACAATGAAATAGTGTATTGTGCAACAAGTGCAGAAAATCGCCAATTTCCCACGAGGTGTGAAAGTTTCTATACGAGTGGTACACTATACTTTTTCTACTACCACACTTTTAATTGTTACGGAACAAAAATACATGCACGAAAGCTATTTGATATAACAAACAATATGGCGCAGATAACCTCACAAAGAGTACCTTCACGCAAGCGCAGTGTTGGCAATTACTGTGAAAAATTATATTTCCTACACTGCACATGCGCAGTGTTAGCAAATGCTATAAGAAATGATTTCTTACACTTTAATCTACGATTGTGGGAAATGTGCAACTTTCAAGCTTTATAAAGTGCGAGAAAAGTTCCACTTTTCATAGTGGTCGAAATTTTTTTTGTATAATTTAATATTAAACGTTCAAGGACAGACAGTCATTATTCTTAATTTTCTATTTTTTCTTCATTTTGAATAAAATTTTCCTCCTTGCAACACACATCTAGGTAGTGGGTACATCTAAAAATAATAATACATATATTGCCTACTTTACACATTGTAATTAGAATAAATTAACAATTTTTTACAATTTTAAAATAGTTATTTATATATCAAGCGACTAAAGTATGATTTTTATTATGCATATGAAATTTATTCTACGAGGCAATAGCCGAGGAGAATAAACCATGTGAGTAATAAAAAATACTTTAGTTTATAAGATATACATTATGTTTTTCAGGAAATCGTTAAATTATTAAATATAAACATAAATAAATAGCATTGTTTTTTTGTAAAACATCAGAATATCAAATATTTCTTTATAATATTCATTTATGACTACACCTGCTTACTTCGTCTGCATAAAATCAGATAAATTATTATCAAAGATATATATATATATATATATATATATATATATATATATATATATATATATATATATAATAAATAAATTCACCAATAATATTATAGAGTGATATATTTGTTATTTTAGGTACTGCTAAAATAAACTGCAAAAAAATAATGCTATTATTATATAGGTTAATCCAGTTTGACAGATGAGTCCGAAAAGTCAAATTTTGACAAAGTGTTATTACTTTAGCTACTACTTTGGCTAAATTCGCAGAGTGATAACTTGTACTTTAGTATCAATTTCTAATTTTACTTTATTGGAAATGTAGAACGTTGATTAAAACAACTACTCTTGATTTATTATTCATATTATACTTGTCTTGTATGATTATGATTACGTTAATTGTTGAAAAATATCAATTCACATTCGTTTTATTTTTTAGGTTAAAACAAATGTCACTAAATTTTTTGAATAAAACAAGTGAATTGTTTGTATATCCATGTGAACCGAAAATGTATCTGATATAAAAACTTTTACTGTATAAAACTTTAAATAGTAATAGTGTTTCTTTCATAAATTAAAAGTGTCATCGGCGAAAAAAATCTCGTGTATTACACGCCCAGAAACTCTTCTGCGAGATCTCGCATTATTTGTCAAGATAAGCTCGCTCTTACAAAAGTTTAGTTTCTGGTCTAGTGATACAAATAATTGTTTAAGTAATAAATTAAGTCGAAACCAAAAATTATCTTTTGCTCAGACATCTTGTTAAGGTAGTTTATATGTAACTTACTCATGTGTAGGTGACCAATCAATACTCCCCCAATCAATACTCTCCCAATCAGTAATCGACGAATCAGTAGTCGATGAAGCAGTAGTCTCAAACGAATCAGTAGTTGATGAGTTAGACTCCGAATTACTAAATACCGCAGCTATAAGCGAATCAAGATCTTCATATGAATCAGTAGCTCTAGTCATTCGAGAAGTTCTATCGCACTTATAGTACGGTACACATTTACAATTTGCTTCTTCTTTCTTTTCTGTTGGTAAACAATTTACCAAAGACAAAACAACAACAATGAGGAGAATAAATGCCTTCATAGTTACACCGTCTTTTAACAAACGAATGCTTAAGGATTGTTGTATGTCTTGTGTATTTATACAGCAACTGCAGAAAAAAAATATACTTTTTGTAAAACAGGTATCTGCGAAATAATCCCAAACAGGTTTACAAATTATTTTTTGTTGAAAATAATACTGTGCATTTCACAAATCTTTTTTTTATTTTGCTTGCATCACATATTTTTATGTCCGAATAGATTAGTATAAGCATTAAATAATGTATTTAAATATATAAATAAATTTACATATATGTACTATACGATTTATAAGATTGTGACGTTTATTACGGAGTTCATTTCAACTAAAAAATGTCGTAAGAATGTTGGTTCTATTCTACCTAGTTACCTATTTATAACAAATGAAAGTTTTATCAGTGATACAGTAAATTTATTAAATTTTGTTCAAATGTCATGGCTATTGCTATTATTAAGAAATTGAATAAATTTAAAAATTCATTCATACCATTAAAATGTATGACAAAAGCGCATCAAATGGTATTTTTAGTTAGAAAAACACAGCAAATGGACATTAGAAAAACGCACCAAAGTATATTACATAAGCGCACCAGGTTTTATAATAGAAGTGTTCATATATTGTTTAATTTGATGTAACTATTCATTTAATGATGAATTAGGTTAGGTCATAGGTTAGTTTAGTTTAGATTATTTTAAGTTTGGTGAAGTTACGTTAGGTTAAGTCGGGTTAGGTTAGGTTAGGTTAGGGTAGAATTGGTTAAGTTAGATTAGGTTACTTTAGATTTGGTGAGGTTAGCTTAAGATAGGTCAGGTTAGGTTACCTTAGTTTAAATTAAGTTTGCTCAGGTTATGTTAGGTTAGTTTGGTTTAGATTACTTTAGATTTCGGGAGGTTATGTTAGGATAGATTAGTTTACAGTACTTAAGATTTGGTGAGTTTAACTTAGATTACGTCAGGTTAGGTAATGTTATCTAATCTAACATAACCTGACTTAACCTAACCTAATTTAATCAAACCTAGCCTAATCTAACCTAACCTCACCAACCCTAAACAAATCTAACATAACCTAACCCATCCTAATGTAACTTAACCTAACCTCACCAAACCTAAAGTAATCTAAACTAACCTAACGTAAACTAAGAAGAACATTTTATTATACTTAATCTCTTCTAGAAGTAAATACGACAGACATTCTACCTTTGAAGCAATAATTCAAAAACATCAGATGTCAAAAATTTCCAAATATGCACTTATTTATTTTGCATATGTATTATTCAATTCTTAAAAATATATAAATATGCATTTTGCATATATTCTGAACACTACTGATCAATATCAACCTAAAATCACATTTAAAAAAAAAATCATAAAATACATAATAATATCTATACCGAGTGTCCCAGATCGACCGACACATGGGAGTTTTACATAGGAAATCAGTTAATTATGAATAGTATCTCCCCAGTGCAAGATACTAACTTGAAATTTTGTATGCTTATTAAGGAATATTATTTCTATAGATTACAGTTATTTGAAATATGTAATTTCGTCTCCAAGACGAGATTTATTAAATTATAAAATCTAACATTTTCGTTCAAAATCAGTCAGCCATGGAAATAAAAGAAAATATCTATGTGAAAGTTCTGACAGTTAATGACATGCCATTGTAGATATTTATATTTTTGTAATATTGGTATATTATTTAACAAAAAGAAACTAAATTCAACATAAATAATATTAAAATATAGGGAATAAGAATTAAAATCAGTGATACTTCACTAAACTGTCAGATAAATATTTTCTTTTATTTCCATGGCTGTCTGATTTTGAACGAAAATATCAGATTTTAAATTTAATAAATCTCGCCCTGCAGACAAAACTGCATATTTCAAATAAGTGTGATCCATAGAATTAATATTCTCCGATAAGTATACAAAATTTCAAGTTAAAATCATGCACTCGGGAGATACTATTCATAATTAACTGATTTCCCATGTAAAACTCCCATGTGTCGGTCGAGCTGGGACACCCGGTATATTTATTTATATACATTCAATACAATGTAAAAATTATTTGTATATTTTATTATTAAACATAACACAAAAAAAAAACAAGAATTATTCCCCTTTTTTAATAATATCTTTTTCCTTGCAACATTCCTCGAAATAGTTGGGACACCTAAAAATATAAAAATGTTAGTTCTGATGAGTTAATTTATATTTAATTTCTGATTTATAGGGGTACTTATATATAAGTAATTTCTCACTTATTACCCATTACTGGGTGTGCCAGTTTTATTGCAGTTATCAGTAATGATTTGTACCGTAGATAACGTTTGTCAAATTGTAGCTGACGTGAAGAGTGCACCACAGTGATAATTATAATTTAAAAAATTGTAAATGTAAATAGTGTATTTAATTAAATTCATATTTGGCACAGTTAGTATTGAGTATGTTCACTTTATTTTCCGCTGTTGATCCTCACGTCATCAAATGCAACCACGTGATTCAAAACTTTGCGGGGTAAAGGGGATTCATGACATGATCTTGTCGAGTGAAACCGTGTGATTTTCGAAGTCAATAAATGCCAAAATTAACAGTATTATACACAAATATAAAAATGGATGAAACATACCTAAAAATTTGTAAAATACACTAAGGAAACTACCAATACACAATGAAGCAAATACTATCTACGCTAAAATCAAAGTCATCAATGAAAGGAATGACCTGAATGACTTATTCGTTTTTTTAAATTTGAAAATATCCGTTACCGCGGTTACACTACTGTTCCTATTTCATTTTTGTCGTTGGTTAGACGCATATTATAGCCCTCTGTAACACGTACAATAATGAGAGAGCGAATAAACGTCTCATCTAAGCCATGCGTATACGACAAAGATGCAAGATAAAAGTTTAATAATTCTTACGTCACAAATTGATGACGTGAGGATCAACTGCGAAAAATAGAGTATAGTAATTATTTATTTATTATTATACATAATAATTGTTTCTACAACCACTATGTAAATAGCTATTATTGCACAACTTATAGGTTATCTTAGTGTCACATTACGCAAGTCATGTGTTAAGTACGCCATTGCACTGTTAGGGAATTTTTGATTTTTCCAAATTATGTTAGTAGTATAAATAAGAAAAAAATAATTATAATTAATTTAAAACATTGTATGTAAGAAATAAATAAGAAATGTTGTACATAGTGTTGTGTTATTGGGTTGTAAATAGTTTCAATTTATTATTTTGAAGTTGACAGTTCCAGTTGTTTTTATGTTTTGTAGTTGATACTATTTACTAGTGATATGTTAATTCGTTCAGTGTATTGTGTGACCGTAATGTGATCGAAAAATAGTGAAATAGTGGTTGTAGAAAATATATAGTACATAATTCGCGTTGTAAAGCAATTACGCATCGCGACTCTTGTGTAATTTTTCTACCTTGTACGTAATATGATTCTTACAACACTTATTATGTAATATACTACAACTTACGCATGATTTTCAGGAATAACAGCAATCAGCTTAGGATCATATATACGTGTAGTGCACAGATAATATGGTACACATTTACAATTTACACCTTCTTCCTTTTCTTCTGGTAAACAATTTACCAAAGACAAAACAACAACAAAAACGAATATAGTTGCCTTCATAGTTACAACGTCTTTTAAGAAATAAGTGCTTAAGAATTATGTGCATTTGGTTATATAGCAAATACAACAAAAAATATTAATATTTTTGTAGGTTCATTTTATTAGACAATTATTGTGGATATTTCAGTTAACCACATTTTACACGTGTTTTTTTTATTATGTATGCATTATATACTGTGTTGCATTCGCCTGTTTTCTTATGAGTTGGAGTAAATAATATAACAGCATTTAATAATTTAAAGTTTATATTTAATTATGGAATACAAATAACTAATATTATATTTAAATATATAAATAATTGTACATACATATATGTGATAATAAATATTATTATAAATATATGACTTATTATTATAATCTTTTGAAATATTTAATATTCGTAGTAGACATAATAGTTTGGACAGCACAGGTGGTCTACTTCGTCACATCTAAAAAAGAAAATTCAATGTTTTAGTGAAAATTATTTATTAGAAAATAAAAAAAAACATATTAAAAATGTCGTTGACTACAACTCATCGAAAAATGGACCAATCAGATAGTTGAATTTTTCTTAGTTACGATGCATAACATCGGTTATTTATGTTGCTAAGTCGTGTTTTCGCGGAACACCACTAATGGTGTTCCGGAAACAGTTTTTTTCTCCAAAACTTTTCATTTTCCAGACTTAAGTAAATATCGATGCGCTGATTTCAAATTTTCTTTTTCCGTTCTCGAGATATTCGTGTTTAAAGTTGATTTTTGGTAATACTTAAAAAAACAGGTTTTTTAGGTATATCCTTTTAAGGGTTATGTTTACGACTTCGTCGACATCACCAATCGATTCTACGGGCAAAATTACATAAGTATACCAATTTTTAGATTTTTATTCCAAAGGATATAATTTTTGGAGCCAAAAAACGAAATCGTGAAAAATCGAGAAAAATCTAAGGTATACACCTTAGATTTTTTTCGATTTTTAACCATTTTCAGTTTTTTCCTTCTAGAAATTCTATCTGTTGAGATAAAAAACTGAAAATTGGTACACTTATGTAATTTTGCTCGTAGAATGGAATGGTGAAGTCGCCGAAACCGTAAACCTAACCATTAAGCCTAACCGTTTACGGAGTATACCTAAAAAACCTAATTTTTTAGGTATAACTTTGAACTCAAATATCTCGAGAACGTGAAGAGATAATTGAATTCTATTTGAAAATTTGAAATCAGCATATTGATATCTACTTAGATAGAAAATTTGGAAACAAAAAGTTTCGAGGCAAAAATTGAAATTTAGGTTTTTTCGTTTTTTCTTATTTTTCTCCCAATCGTTCCAAAGAACGTATATGGGGGTAAAACATTTTCTTATATAACTTTTTCCGTAGAATCGAATGGTAAAGTAGTTGAGATTGTATCGCTACTCATTTGTAAATTATAGTCAAAAAACACACTTTTTTGAGGTACAATTTTGACAGCAAGTATCTCTGGAATAAAAAGAGATAATTAAATCCTATTTGTAAATTTGGTATGAGCGTAGCGAATTCTTTAAAAAATATTACAAACAAAATTCTGTAAAATTTGAAAATTGTCGACCTAAAAATTCGATATTTTTAAATATTTTTTGGTTTACGGTAAAATAGAGCGTCAGTGGCTTGGGGAATTCATTTAGTTTGTAGTTTATGTACGTAGTAACAACAAGAAATCTGTACTGCAAGTCCCATAAATCTTCATAAGGCCAATTGACTTATTTCAAAATTATTTTCAAAAATTTCTTACAGGAACTATAATTAAAGTCCTTGTCGCTCAAATAAGTATACAGTTACTGTGTTTTTACCTCCCGCCTATCAATATATAGATAAGGGAGGTAACTGCAATAACAGACTAATTATAAAACTACAAATTGAATGTACTGAAAAACTTATATAGAATATATTACTACAGTGGCGGGAGGTAATGTGTTGGACACATCAAAAATATAATCTCTCTCTCTACCAGACCACAGAATAGGTTTATACAGAAGCGAAAGTAAGACAGAGAAGCGAAAATTAGAGACAGAGGGAATGTGCACAAATTTAAAGGGCCCATTGTTTAAAATCGGAAAGTTTCCTCACATCTGAGAGAGAGGTAACGAAAGAGCACAAATTTAAAGGTCTGCACAATGCTTCAAGGTCATAGAACTGACTAGCGGAACATGAAAGGTACCGACACGGAGTGTCACTTCTGTGAGTAACTATTCTGTGACCAGACTATGATTATAGAACAAAATTAAACTTACACTTCTGTGTAGATGAACCCAGGTATGATACACTCCTCGTAGGGTACGCAAGTACATCCAACATTATACGGATTTGGATAAAACCCAGGCCATTTGAACCCTGTAGCCATGGCAACAAAACAAATCACTAACAATGCTGTCTTCATTTTGTTTCTCAACCAACTGTGATTGTTCTGGGTGCTCCCCACGTGTTTATATAATAGGATATCAAGTCGCCGTTAATTCGTCGAGTTAATCACTTTTTAATAAAATATTAATGAATCCGTAAGCCAATGTTTTGAAGACGCCGCCTTGATTTTTAAGTCTTTAAGGATTTATTTGTATTTAATGGTTATGGCGAGACAATTAATTGAGTTGTGGATATTGTTTATTTATTTGGCATACGCGGAATGTGTATTTAATTGTGTTTATAAACATTTAATTGTAACATGTGTTTCAATTGTTACATTTATTTCTGAGAACATTATCATTGGTGGAATAAATTTATAAGTACATAGCACATTAGGAACGATTTTAGAGAAAGATATCTCTGCTGAATTTACACTAAACTTAATAGGTAGTTGACTAAGTCTTAAGTCTAAGTCTAGATTGAAAAGTCTTCTCCAGGTCTTGAACTAAAATAAGAGCGTCTTGTCTTGTCTTGAAATTTCAAGACAAGATTTTTGCCAATCTATGGGCGCCGACTACATGGGGTATCGGAGCTCATGTCCCCAACGAAAATTTTCGTAAGGGCAATGCCCCAAGGAGACATTTTTCTTAGCGCAGCATTTTTGTACATCAGTAATAAAGTCCTGAGTTGTTGTTATTTCAAAGAATTATTATTTTTTTCTTCTGTTTTAAGTAACTGTCTACTACCCTAAAACGGGTGTGAGTTACACCCATAAACAAACATCAGTAAATTCCTCGCATCAATGTACCTATGTATACAAATTTTCATTTTAAAATTCCCTCTAGTACACCCACAATTACAAATTGAATATCAGTCAATAGGAATCCACATGAATGGTAATAATGCGCGTTCCAGGATATACTGAGGATCCTGTGACGCTAGCACTCAGTCCCGCCATTCGGGGCGCTGGGGCGATAGTGCGGCTTTTGGCCTCCGCCCCGTCTGGTGGTCTGGCTACACCGCCTTCCAGGGTATTCGGTACCCTGAAGGTGATCTAGTTCAACCGGCCGGGAATTGGAGCACGCTTCGGCGTGAGCTCTAATTCTTGACCTGTTGAAATCAGAGCACATTCTGGAGCAGATTTGGCTGCTTTGGATTGTGTTTTGGTTTCAGTAGGTCAAGAATTAGAGCATTCTGATGTGTTTGTTCTAATTCTTGGTCTGCTGAAACCAGAGCACATTCTAAAGTAATGAAGCTCTGGATTGTTCTCTAATTTCAGTGGGCCAAAAATTAAAGCAAGTATTCAGAATGCTCTGATTCTTGGCCTACTGAAACCAGAGCACATTCTGAACCAATCTTAGTTGCTCTGGATTGTGCTCTGGTTTCAGTGGGTCAGGAATTAGAGCACTTAGAAGTGTTTGCTCTAATTTTTGATCTGTTGTAACCACAGCACATTCTGGAGTAGATTTGGCTGCTCTTGATTGTACTCTGGTTTCAATGGGTCAAGAATTAGAGCATTTTAAAGTTTTTGGTTTAGTATTTAATTTTTCATATGTTTTGATATTGATAACTATAAGAAATTTTGCCCCCAAGGAAATTTGGAAAAGTCGGCGGTTGTGCTAAACAAGACAAGACAAGAATCTAGAAATTCTAGATCTAGACGGCAACACTAATTAAAACAAAATAATGAATAATAGAATAATATGTTTTAATCTAAAAATTAATTATTTTTTTTATAAACATATTAAAATGTTTACAACTGTATTTAAATATTTTCTTAGAACAATAAATATTTAATAAACAATATAACAAATTTATTATTCATTTCTTAATTAACAAAACAAAAAATTCATATCTTTATTGATATTTTTCCTACATTTCTTATTAATTATAATAAAAGTACCGATAATTTTTTGTATATTCAGGGTGTTTATTTTAAATGGGCCCCATATCTTGAGAACCACTAGTTAATAAAAAATGTTTTTCTAATTTTAATTGTTTTGTAAAATAGGAACTGTTTGCTAATTTAACCGACCTCGTAGCTCTTCTAGTTCTCGATATAGCAATAGTGGAAAAAATAAAATGACCACCCAGTATACTGATATTTGTATAGTATTATAAACAATTAGTATTAATTTAATTGTAAACTAATTTGCCCGAAGATATTTTGACGAGTGCCGATCATTCAACTATTTTTTATTTACAAACAAAAGTCTACACGTGGCGTTTGTTTTCACAGCATTCTACGAAGTATATCAAAATGGAAAAATAGTAAATAATATATTAATTTTCTTCCGTAATTAAAATCTAATCCACCTATTGATAAGATGGTAACGGTTCGAAATATAATTTGTTAATTAATTCTTTTCATTATAATAATTTTCTTTTAATTATTTAATTAAATATAACAAACATTTCATATCAATATATTTAAAGAAATTTAAAAACAAGCATAAGAAATACAACTCTCCTTAAATTTTTTATTACTATTTGTAACAATAAGTATAATGAAAAAAAAATCAGTGATACTAATTAAAATAAAATATTTATTACTGCAAAAAAGAATAATGCACATAACGAAAGTAAATAACGTAACAAAATATTTGTACAAAATTTATTACAAACTAAACATTAATCATAATCATTTTTGTTAATATATTGTATCATTTAGTCTTTTCTACCTACTTAAATGTTATATTTTGTAAAAATATTTATTTTGTGTTTCATTACCTATGTGCAGTGTTTATGTATATACATTTAGTATTTTCAATCATTTAAATTATTTTACATGGGTATATTATTACAGATTTCGTTTTCCTTTATGAAATAAAATATTTATATTGCTTTTTAAAACAATTAAAAAGTGCAGTAATACTCAGGTTTCTTTAAAAATTAAAAAAAAAAAACAATTAAATCATGATTTATTTGATTTTTTTGAAAAATCAATAATTTTTATTTTTTTTTGAAATAAATAATTATTTTTGCCAACCCTGGTAAAAATTAGTAGTCATTGCGTGTAAATCAGGCTATAAAATGTTTTCTGTTTATGTCGTCAAATTCAATTATAATAAAACTTTTATATAGTTAAAGGTGGGTTCTCACTAGTAATTTTTTTATGAATCATTTTCAATGATTCATGAGTTATGACAATTAAATGAAAAAGATTTGTTCACATGTATCATGTGTTAATGATCACATTGAGACTGATCATGTACTGCTTTATTTTATAAATGGTATCGGAAAAAGTTAATTCGTACTGTAATTCGCAATATGTATGGTGTAATCACTTGAACTACATACAATACTATTTAACAACAGTCGAACTTAGTATATTACCTAAAAATAGTCGAACAGTTAACAAAACTGATAGGTTTTAGGTTTATGACCTTATTGACATTTTCAATTTTAAATCATAACGCATTTTCTTACGATTCTTTTTACATTTATTTATTAATAATGATCAGCAAAGTAGAACTCCTTTTCACTTTTAATGGAACTGTGAAATGATCATAAATTCTAATGAAACAAGTGTTCTGACGTTTATTTTTCATGAATCATTGGATATGATTCATAAAAAATGAATGGTGAGAACCCGCCTTAAAATAGAACCACAGAATAGTTACACACAGAAGCAACACTCCGTGTCGGTACATTTCATGTTCCGCTAGTCAGTTCTATGACTTTGTAGCATTGTGTAGTCCTTTAAATTTATACTCTTCCCCTATCTCTCACTAAGATGTAAGGAAACTTTCCGATGTTAAACAATGAGCCCTTTAAATTTGTGCACATTCTCCATCTCTCTCTAATTTTCGTTTCTCTGTCTTACTGTCGCTTCTGTATAAACCTATTCTGTGGTAGTACGGAGCTATAGGAGAGTAACATATCTCTCTGTTATACCTCATCTAAGATATTTTATATAATAAAACTTTTATACTTCTTATAATAAAAAAGTTAAAATATAGTTCTCGTTTAACACGTAAACTGTCACCATTAAAAAAAAAAGGTGGGTCCCTTGGGCCATTTTTTCTTTTTTACAGATTTAGGGTGTTTTCATATTAGAAAATACAAGTATGATAACAGAATTGATTTTTTTTAATGTTGCTCTAAAATTTGAAGAATTTTATTAAGGCACAATATATGTACCTCACCTCAGTATTTTATCATTTCAGAGACTAAAAAACAAAAAAATCATGCGCTAAGAATAGGTTTTGGTCTGTCAGGCCACCGAGAATTGCGTTGCGAGGTACAAACGTTAGACCACGGAGCATAATGTGTATTCAAACACTGAGGCACAAACGATATATCTCAGAGCATACGAGGTATTTTAGTGAGACACATAAGATGTACCTCATGGCAGTTAACGTGTTAAGATATACCCAGTATTTTGTACAACATTATAAACAACTTCCCTATTCCAGGTGAAGACATGTCCCGGCCAGCCGTCATAGTCCTCAGCTACCCTCGCTACTGCCGCTACCGCGCACTGATGAAGCGGCTGGAAGGCGTGGAGTCCAAGTGGCTGCGGCACTCGCTGGTGGTGGCGCTGGGAGGCTTCGCCGCCGACTCCCGGAACACGCGCGTGCTGTTCTGCCGCGACACGTTCGACTACCCCGACCTGGAGGGCCACGAGCTGCTGTGCAACCACCTGGCGCCCAAGCTCAAGGGCCGGCCCCGGGGGAAACGGAAAAAGAGGAGCATCTCCCCCGGAGGGTCGGAGAGTAATGAGAGTGAGGCTAGTGTTACTGTCGCACCAGCTACTTCCAAAGTAAGAGCAATATTAGTGCACACTTTATTTTCTTGAAAAGTTGTGAAAATTAACTTTAAAGAGGTCTTGCACTAGAATAATGAAAAATATTAGACCGGGAGTTTTTATTTTTCCCCGAATTGAGTTTTAATATTAAAAATAATATCCTTCAAAACGCGGCAGAATGAGGTCTTGCAAAAAAAATTAAGTAGCAAAAAGTTAGCCATGTTGTGACGTATGTAGGTTCTTTGCGTTCTTTGGAAGACATATTTGTTTTTTTAATAATTAGAAAAGAAAAAAATATGTAAATTAAAATTTCAGATCTAATGTTTATGTATATGAAAAATATATTTTAAATATAATAATATAACACAATTTTATTTCTTGAAATTTAATTTTTATTTGGGGTGAAATTATCCACTCATGGAAGGGGCATTGTGGCTTGTTTGAAAGTTGGTAAAATGGACAGTGCATGAGTGAAAGTATTGTAAGGCTCTTGTGTGCCACTATATAAGCACAAGATTATTCAATTTGTCAGTTTGGAAGTTAGAACATTATATTTGACGTTTGGAACGAAGTGAAGTTAGGCAAGAACCCTGATACGTCACTAGACAAGAAGGGAAACAGGGTAATTCAGTCGCGTTTTCGCGGACATCATGTTTAATTGCAGTTTTTTCATTATTAAAGATTAATTTGGAGGAAAAATAAAAATTACGGGTCTAATATTTTTCATTATTCTGTCGATTAAAGCTAAAACAAAAAAACCGTGCAAGACCTCATTATCCCACTTCCCCCCTTGTCAAGTGACGTATCAAGGTTTTTACCCAACTTCCTTTCGTTTCAAACGTCAAATATAATGTTTTAACTTCCAAACTGACAAATTAAATAATCTTCTGCAAATATAGTGGCACACTAAAAACTTACAATACTTTAAATCATAGACTGTCCACTTGAACAACTTTTAAACGCGCTAAACCACAATAAAATAAAGTTGGAATCTGGCATCCACACGTGGATAACTTCACACCGGAACCTACATTACAATTTTTGCGACTTTTTTTTTAGTATACTTTAAAACGATATTATATGTATATAACCAGGGCATGTAACCGAAAAAAATACTGGTTAACGGTTAACCCTTATAGAAAATGTTATAATAATAACGGTTTTAGTTCGAAAACCGGTTTTTGAAAATTAGAAACCAGTTTAAACCGGTTAATATATCGGTTAAAAAAATAATTAAATTAATTATAAAAATTTGATTAAAAAAAATTACAGAATAATTAATTTAAAAAAATAATAAAAAAATACCATCTGAGAAAAATATAACAATTAAAAAAAAGCAAATTAATTAATGAATATTCACAAAAATACCCGTAATATCTTCAGAAAAACGCAGGTCACTTTTCAATTTTAAACTTGCCTGTGTTGACAAAGGCCGTATATATTTGGGACTTTTTAAGTAACGGCCAAAGAAACTACCTACATTTATGACTCTCCAATAAAATGTTAATTGTAAAACCTGTCATGACTCATGTTCAAATACAAATAGAAAACGCAGATATAAAAAAAAATATTAAAATTTTTTGTCGCTAAATGATATTAAAATAAATGTTAAAGTTCGCTAAAACCGGTTTATTTTTTTTCTTGGTTAACAGTTACCGGTATTTTCGGCCTGAAAAATATCGGTTAAAATTACGGTTAAAGTTCGCAATTTTCGTTGAAAATATCGGTTACCGGTTTTTATTAACCGGTTACATGCTCTGATTTTAAGACTATATCTTTAATAGTTTTTGAGTTACAAGCTTATAAAACTTAATTTTATTAATTTTTGCATGTTGTTTTATTTTGGTAAACCTGTTCCGTATAAGTTAAAGTAAAAATATAAAAAATGTGTCTTATAAAAAAAAAACAGAGAAATCCATTAAAAAAATTCAAAAAAGCTTTTAGTTTAGTACTTACTTTAAAGTCAAATGTAGATGATGTCTCTGTTTCAAACTTGGAAAAGTAAGAAACGAGCTTTTTCCAAAGCTTCTACTTTTAAGCTCACATAATTCTGTATAATGTTCATATCCATTATTGGGATAACAGCCTTCACAAATAAACCCTCCTTTTTTAAGGGGAGTGCAAGTTGAACCACTCTTACAAATATCTCTTTGCGTCTTTAGTTAAACTTATGTCACAATTTGAACCGGTAAAACCAGCAGTACAATCACAGGAATAACCACCTTCTTTCCGAAAACAAGTTAAAACTTGTTGAACTATCTAGAACATTATTAAACCCTGTAGAACTGTCTCATCTTACTCCCAATTATCTTGGAACAGTGTTGAACCTAGTACATTTATGTTACACCCTAAACAAGTGCCTTAACTTTGTCCCAAACAATTTGGAACAAAGTGAAACATAGTGCAAGTCTCTCTACTTATTTCAGAACACTTGGAACATCTTTCTGCCTTCTAAAACTTTCTTTTTAAGTCTTCCTAGTAATTTCCAATAATAGACATACATGAAAAGTTACAATTTATTGTTTTTCACTCTAAAATTTTTCATATACAGCCAAAAAAATTTAAAAAACCCATTTTTGGGTCCAAAATTTTGATTTTTGGAATTAGTCTAACTTGATAGTCGTCGATGCGCTGATTTCAAATTTTCAAACCGAATTCAATTATCTCTTTCCATTCCTGAGATATTTGCTCTCAAAGTTGCACCTCAAAAAAGGGTGTTTTTTGACTATATCTCTAAAATGGGTAGAGATACATTCTCAACGATTATACCAGTCGATTCTACGCGGAAAGTTACATAAAGAAATGTTTTCTCCGCATATACGTTCTTTGGAACGATTTGGTGAAAAATGAGAAAAACGAAAAAACCGGAATTTCAGTTTTTCGCTCGGAAACTTTTTGTCTCCAAAATTTTTTATATTCTGGACTTAAGTAAAGAAGAAAGTGCTAATTTCAAATTTTCAAACCGATTTCAATTATCTCCTACCGTTCTCGAGATATTTGCGTTCAAAGTTGGACCTGAAAAATTCAGTTTTTCAGGAATAGTCCTGAAATGGATTGAGATACGACCTCGACGACCTCACCAATCGATTCTACGGACAAAATTACATTTTTGTACCAATTTTCAGATTTATATTCTAATTGATACAATTTTTACAGCGAAAAAACGAAAATGGTCAAAAATCGGAAAAAATCGTAAGGGGTTCATCAGGCGATTTTTCAATTTTTGCGATTTTCGTTTTTTCGCTCTAAAAATTGTATCCGCCTGAATAAATATCTGAAAATAGGTATACTTATGTAATTTTGCCCGCAGAATCGATTGGTGAGGTCGCCGAGGTCGTATCTCGACCCATTTCAGGACTATTCCTGAAAAACAATTTTTTTCAGGTCTGACTTTGAACGCAAATATCTCCAGAGCGGTAAGAGATAATTGAAATTGGTTTGAAAATTTGGAATCAGCGCATCTGTATTTACTTAAGTCTAGAAAATGAAAAGATTTGGTGACAAAAAGTTCCCAAGCGAAAAACTGAAATTCCGGTTTTTTTCGTTTTCCTCATTTTTCACAAAATCGTTCCAAAGAACATATATGCGGAGGAAACATTTCTTTATGTAACTTTGCCTGTAGAATCCACTGGTATAGTCGTTGAGATTGTGTCCCTACCCGTTTTATAGTTATATCCAAAAAACCCACTTTTTTGAGGTGCAACTTTGAGGTCAAATATCTCAGGAACGGAAAGAGATAATTGAATTCGGTTTGAAAATTTGAAATCAGCGCATCGGCGACTATCAATTTGGAATTATTTCAAAAATCAAAATTTTTGACCTAAAAATGGGTCTTTTTGGATTTTTTTGGCTATATATGAAAAATTTTAGAGTGAAAAACTATTAATTGTAATTTCAACCCTAAAATGGGGGTTGCACCTAATTTTAAATGGAAAAGGGTGTCAAAAAAAATCTAAGAAAAATATAAAAATTAGAAAAAAGCAATTTAATTAATGAACATTCACAAAAATTCCCGTAATATCTTCAGAAAAACGCAGGTCACTTTTCAATTTTAAACTTGCCTGTGTTGACAAAGGCTGTATTTATTTGGGACTTTTTAAGTAACCTTAACGGCCAAAGAGACTACCTACATTTATGACTCTCCAATAAAATGTTAATTGTAAAAACTGTCATGACTCATGTTCAAATACAAATAGAAAACACAGATATAAAAAAATATTATTTTTTTTCTCGCTAAATGATATTAAATAAAGGTTAATGTTCGCTAAAACCGGTTTATTTTTTTTTGGTTAACGGTTACCGGTATTTTCGGCCTGAAAAATATCGGTTAAAATTACGGTTAAAGTTCGCAATTTTCGTTGAAAATATCGGTTACCGGTTTTTATTAACCGGTTTTTCAACCGGTTACATGCCCTGTATAGGTATAACCAATATTAATTAAATATATTTGCTAGTTTAATCTTAAAATAAATTTTTGAACTACTTTTTAAAAACACGATACTACTGGCTCCATCTCACGACAAACCCCGGAATTTAAAGAATACCCATGGCATATGACCTTAGATGTTGAGTCTGCTTGACCACAATGAAAAATACCCTTTTTATCGTATTTCATTACTAATTTTACAATTCAAAATATAAAAATCTAGTATTTTCATATATTTTTTTATAATCTTTCATACTTTATAACACTTTTCTCGTATGTCAAATTACTATACATATAACAATTTACACGGTAACCTACTTATGATATTGTCATTCTTAGTCGAAAATATAAATAAAAGCGGCTGCACAATTGCCCTGGAACGAGAACGAGAACGGGAACGAGAAGTAAACGAGAACGGGAACGGAAACAAAAAACGCTTTCAGATGTACAATTGTCCGGTAATGATACGGATATGATGACGTTTTAGCAGTATTGCATAACCTTAAATTTTTGATTAGTTTTTATTTGTTTCACAAAAATGGACGAAGAATTAATTTGTGCATCGATGATGTTTATTTATACGCAAAAATATGACAAGTCACACTGTGCCAGGAGATACACTGAAGAATGACGTCATGCTTTCTTCCTATTGGTTACTGAGTCGCAACGAGAACGGGAAAGATGAATCTTGAGGAACTGTACCGTTCTGGTTCTCGGGCGACGGAAACTTGTTGTGCATGCGTACATTTAAAAGTATGTAACTCATGTTTTTTACCGTTCTCGTTCTCGTTCTCGTTCTAGGGCTATTGTGCAGCCGCCTTAACTCTCTTTAAAGCGTAGACTCTATGGTACGTGATATGTCTATCTAGGGACTTTACGTAATTCATACTGCTGGTTCCATCATCCTACAAAACCCTGAATTATATTTTTTGACAAAGACGATACTACTTGTTTCCTCTTCCAACAAACTTCTGAACTATTTTCGTCTTACTTCTTCATAAAATAGCCTTGCTAGCACTACGATCGTATTATAGTAATGGGACAGTTCATTTTGACAATAACAGTGGAAAAAAAACGGGATTTCCCTAACGTTTATTTAAAAATTCTTGGTATTTTTTCTAGTATTGCTAAGTTTTTTGTTCTACGGTAGCGTCAGTACGTCATATGTGAAAAATTTTGAATTACATTTATTTCAAAACAATACTGCTAGTTCCATCTTTCAGTAGATCACTAAACTATTTGTATAGATCACGAGCAGACTCACTCAAAAATTACATAAAGCAAAACCGTTATTAGAAAAAAAAAAGACCAGTCCGTTCATAGCACAGACAAATAAAAACAAATTTTTTATACTTTGCGTTAACAATTGCGCTATTGTTGTATCTAAAATTTAATCTATATTTTATATTATTAAACACTTTTTGGTATTTTTGTTGTTGTAAAATTGGTACTTCTAACAACTGTACCATACTTTAAATGTCAAATTGATAATCTCAAATATTTTTAAATATTTTTTTAATACAATTTATACTATCCTATTCTATGTAATCCTTAATTAATTTTTATTGAGAATTTCTTTAATATCTATTTTCCTGGAAAATCCTTTCTAAATATTTTTAATATAAAGTATTCGTAGAACATTAAATTTTTATTGTTGTTAAACTTATTTTAAGTGTCAATAAATAAATTGCGTTGTAGAAATGACAAATGTTTTGAAAATAATTATTGATGGTCAATCACTAATACTTTTTTTATCGAATAGTTGTGTGGTCTGTGGTTAATGCGCGCTCATATTTTGCTGATACTGCATTTTATCTTGCGTGATAAGTTGTTACACTTTAGTTTACATATGAAAATGTAATAATGTTGAGATCAAGATTTGCATAAATAATTTACCAGTGTGAGTGTTTACTATAAATATTTATGAAGAATATTTGTGGAAGATTTTCTACAACGCAAAACAAACTAATGCATATGATTATGAGTCATTTGATAATTTACACTTCAGTAATGCAAGTGCAGTCACTTAACTTTTATTCCCAGTGACATCAAGTGCTCTCAATCATTCATTAACTTTACAATCTTTTACTTAGTGAGGTTAACATAACCTCTCTACACCCTCAGGAGTCAGGACGTTCTAATTGTTTTCTCCTTCTAGACAAGACTGACGACCGCTGGAGGTCGAAACGGCCTTCGGTGCAACAGCACCACGTCACCCAGGCGAAGCACCAGGAGTTCGGAGAACGTGGAGGAACGCGACTTTCTCAACAAGCTACACGCGTTTATGAAAAGTCACAGGACGCCCATTGGACGCATCCCTAGTATTGGGTACAAAGAAAGTGAGTGGGAAAAGGCTGAAGCCTTATTTTTATTGCGGAGAACTTACAAGTTGGCATTCTTCATTCAAAGTCACATTCAACAAGATAGAAATATATTTAAGTGCATACATTATTATTCCGAACAGACAAACATTCAACATGACTAGAATAGGAAAATATCTAGGCTTCCAATCTTTCTTTTGGAAATAATAAAATAATTGAAATTATCAGATTAACCATTTCTTGTGTTGTTAATATTTAAATAAAATATTAAAAACATCTATAAAAGCAGTGGCACTAAAAATGTTTATTTTTAGTAAACCACTCTTAATTTCGTGATTTCTATAAAATTATTTTTGATTCGTAGTACGTATATCATATATATGTATGTATATATCAATAATATCTACATTTATTGTATTTAGCATAAATAATATGAATTTGTATTGCGAACTTTAGGTTTGGTAAGGATAGGTTAGGTTTGATATGGTTAGTTTACGTTTCGTCAGGTTCCTAAATCATGTTTTACTTTCTTTTAAAAATAGCTATTGCTATTTTTTACGTGCGAATAAAATATTTGTCAAGTGTCCCTTATATTATATTATATATTATATATTGCGAAGTTTGTTAATTTGGCGAAATAAAAGCTTTTGTATTTTTTTTTAATTCCTTTTAGTATTGGTTAGTTTAGATTAGGTTGAGTTAGGATAGGTTTGGTAAGGTTAGGTTTGGTAAGGTTAGGTTAGATTGGGTTAGATTAGTTTAGTTTAGTTTACTTCAGGTTCCTAAATCATGGTTTATTTTCTTTTAAAAATAGCTATTGCCTTTTTTTACATGCGAATAAAATATTTGACAATTATCCAGTAAGTATGGAGCAAAATTATTAAAATACCTTACCGATTTCAGGATAATACGCCAGCCCAGTTCCTTTTTATGCGACGGTAACGCCGCACTAGTGGCAAAGTGCCGAAATAGTTGGCGTGCAGTTTCAAATTTTTGTTTATGCTTCTTATGACAGTTATGTAAAAATTTCCAGAAAATTAATGAAATAAGCTATTTCTTGTGATAAAATTTGGAAGTTATTATTCGATGTAGGTTCTAAATAATCGATTTATGTATATTTTTACGACAAAAGTATAAACAAAGTTCGAAAATTGTGTAAAACTTGTCATGTCAGCGACGTACATGAAATAATGAAAAAAAATAATTGTAGTTACATTTTTTTTAAATAAAATAATTTATTAAAGTACAATTTGTATTCATAATATTAATATTACATTAAAATAAATATATTGCTTTTGGTAGTTAAATGTAGCAAAAGTAATATTAGATTCAGATTGTATCTGCAAAGGTGGAAAAGAATATTGTAATCATGCGACTGTACATTGCATATACGCGAAAGCAGAAAATACAGTCCAAAACTGATCAGTCTATGATTTGGAACAAGCCTTCACAAGTACAGTTAGAAAAACATTACAAAGTTTCAATAAAATCATTCTATATAAACACGACTGAAAATTGCCGTGATACTCCTTTTACAATAAGAACAACAGAACATTAGCAAAGAAATTTTGTCTGAAATGATACACAAATTCGCAATAATACTACATATTCTGCAATGAACTCTTTAATTGTAGATGTACACATGTACCAATAGAATAGATTGGTACAGAGAAAATATGACAATGATTATTATAATGAAAATGTTGCTAAGAATCAATAGCTACAAATTTGTGTAGTAATCAAGCTATGCGTTATGGCTTGGAAACCGAAAGTAAAGCGAGATCAGTATTTCAAGCTTCAACCAATTTTATTATACATGAAATTGGACTTGTAGTGTTGTAATATTATCTAACCAACCATACTTAGCATGTAGTGCTGAGGGTGTTATCAAAACAGAAAACGAATTTGAACTTCTGGAAATAAAATGTTCTTATTCCTGTCAAAACAAATTCATTGTAGATTTAAAAAATAAGAAGTCAGCTGTAAATGATATAGAATTCGATGAAAATAGTTACGTTAAACTCAAGAAGTCCGACAAATATTACACACAAGTCCACTTTCCAATGCGCATTCTTTATATCACCGTTTGCCATTTCAATATTCGTACAAAGAGATGAGAAGTTTCTATCTACATTAATTCGAAAGATTCACGACTTTTATTTTAAATATTTCATCTAGTTTATTCTGAATAAGTTTTAATTGTATATTTATGTTATCATGAAATAATGGGTATTATAGTAATCAATTTTTAGCATAGTAATCAATTTTTATGCACTTTGATCAAATATTTCATAACATTATTTTCAGTATTAAATATTATAAAAGCCCTTCAGTTTTACTGAATAATTACTTTGAAATAATTTAATATAAATTAATATTTATGAAACACTTCGTACTCTGGAGATTCAAGTTTTTTTTCTTTTCACTTCATACTGGTGATTTGGAAATAAATAAAAAATCAAATCACGGTTAATTTTGTCAGTATGGAAACATACAAGCACACAACATACTCTTTCACCTCTCTTTTTTCCAACAAATTCTTTCATTTTAATATTATACTTTTAAATGTCAACATATACCAATTGATGCTCATATGACTGCACGCTAACAAGTTTCGTTTGGCGCCGTATGGTGGCGTTCTCGGCGTTACAGGGTTGGCGTATAAACTTTTGTTTACATAGACAAGAGTAAATAGGGTAACTATATCATAATTATATACAATATCATGTAATTTTGACAGGTTAGTAAGGTAAAAATATTACCGTATAGAATTGTCAATATAACTTGGGACAATTGTCATACCTTATCAAATTATATAGACTTGATCACGAAAACGATACTCACATGAGAACTTTATAAAATAATATTTATGTATAATGTGAAACCGGTGAACTATTAACAAACCACGGATGTTATTATACCCTGATACTTCTACTGAGTGTTGCATAGCTTGAATATATACTTGTAAAATCTATTTAGCAAATTAATATTATACATAGAAATTTACTTTATTTATTTTAAAAACATTATAAAATATTTAGTAAATAATTACAAGCCTAAAATTGATGTAAGACGCATGCACAATGACCCGTGTATTTTGTTCCAGTCGACCTATTCGCGTTTTTCTCCAAAGTACAAAAACAAGGCGGGTATGACAGCTGCACAGCCAACCGCATGTGGAAACCGATCTTCGACGAGCTTGGCGGTCACCACAACAGCACCAGTGCTGCCACCATCATGCGGCGGCACTACGAGCGGTAGGATCTTGCTTGAACGCACCCTGGCACGTTAGTTTCCCGCCTTGTTGCAGGTTGCTGCTGGCGTACGAGAGACATATCAAGGGCGAGGAGTACAAGCCGCTGCCGGTGTCCGAGCGTCGGCGGCTGAAGAGCAAGACGTCCAGCTTCAGCGACGCGGAGACCAGCGAGGAGAGGTCCAACAGCGGACACAGCACGCCCGTGCCCACCACTTCCCTGCCCCACGCCGCGCCTACTACACCCACAGCGGACATTAGAGTGAGTCTATTTATAACTCGGGACAAACAAACCGGGGTTATTCATTGTTTATGCAACAATTATCTATTGAGTTTCTTCTTAGCAACCAAATAATTACTTTTGTTTTGGTCATTATTTAAAAACAAGACATATTTATTTTCATTTTAAGTGCTGTTTTAAAAAATACAAAAGTAAGTTATATTCATTACGTTTTATTTTATATTTATAATGTCTAGCAAAGTTGTGTTGTGTTGTAATAAACAAAATTTATTGAAGAAATGTCAAAAACCTGTCAACTCAAATATCTTTTTAAGTGGATTTAAGACAATCAGGGAATTAAGAGGATGTGATAAACACTCGAACTTGAAATTTGGAATGATTGCATGTTATCGCAAAAGAATGCCAATTTTACCGGCAAGATTAAGAAGGTTCTTTAAAAGTTCTGGGCTACGTTCGAAAATTAACATTGAGGTTAGAGTATATTTTCGAAATGTCAAAAATGGAGGAGAAAAAAATATGTTATTTTTTATTGCTGATACAATGAGCAGAATATTGTTATGTAAATACAGCCCAAACCGTGTATTTTTCATTTATCAAGATATTTACTGGTACTTTATTTGGAGATTTTTTGGGTATTCTTCATGATTCACAACGGAATAGAATCAATTCATCTTTAGATAAAACTAAAAACTAACCTATTTAAAAAATTACAGATTGAACTGATTGAACACAACACACGTATAAATTTAGGTTGTGCGCTCGAGGTAGGTTGTAATAGTTAACTCCGAGTAGAGTAATTTGAATTCTCGAACGCAAGTAAGAGTAAAAATGGAGTGAACTCTAGGATTTTCATACGAGTAGAGTTAATTTTCGAACGTAGTCCAAGACTACGTCTAATAAAATACATATTAAAAAAAGATTACAACCATACTTTAATGAATGCTTTACGCATGCGTAATCAAAGTATTTTACTTGTAGGTTGTCAAATATCACCACAAATCTTCCTCTGTATCATTTAGAAATGCTGATAATCATCTATAAACATTGCTAATTCCACCAAACTAGTGGAGTTATATTTGTAACTAAATAACATACTTAATTCTTTTTATAAATTGGGACTGGAGTTTATTTGGGATTTCATGATGTTAACAAGGGATATAACACATCCGGTTTAGTGTCTAATCTTTTCTGTGAATCTCCGTTAAGGTTTTTAGTTTGACTCTTATTTAAAGAAATAGTTTGCAGTCATTTTGACGTTGAAATTTGTTTCCGCAGGAATTTAGCGTACCTGAGAAAACAAAACCAGAAGGCAAAACGTCATCACTGCGCAGCGTTCGGGTGAAACCAGAGCGCATGCGCGACATCTCCCAACAACGAGACAAACCAACAACCCCGACCACCCCCACCACCCCCACAGAGAAGCCCAACTTCTCCAGCAGCCTGCCCGAGAAGAACTCCTCCAACGTGCCAGTCACTTCCGCCGTGGCGCCCGTCGTCGAGAAGACCCTGCCAGAGAAATCCGTCTCGCCGCTCGAGGGCAAAGAGAACATTCCCGTCATGAACCACGAGGCCAGCGTCAGCCAAACGCGGACGGAAGACGACGACGAACCCATTGAGATCCCCTACAAGCCAAAAACGCCCGAAATTATCGATCTAGACCCAGAACCTGAACCCAGTAGCTTATCCACTAACATGATATACGACGTCAAGAAACGAAAACTAGATATATTAAAAGAAGGCGGGTTAGAAGTAACAGCTATTACTGGATATCCAGAACCTGCGAGAGACGGACGACCGAGTGTCATACAACACTCGCTTCCGCATAAAGAAATAGGCAATTTGTCCATTACTGTCACGTCAGACAGTCGTCGAATGCCTCCGCCACTCCAACGATCTCAATCCCCGAAAAAAGCCGTGATCTATGGGTCCAGATCTCTTCCAGGACTGGAAGTACAAAGACGGCCTCCCGCAGTCGATGTGCGAATAGTAGGGGCAAAATACCCTCCAGCACAATCACCACAACCGTCACAACCTCAAGCGGTTGTCAAACCGATTATAAATGGTGCAATTCCTCCTAAAGTCGTGCAATCTAGATCTATTTATAGTTACTCGGAACGTACTGTATACGGAAACCCTAAAGATCCATTCATGCCGCCACCTCATACTCCGGCTGCCCCCAGGCATCTCATGCGGAGTCCCGTGCGGCCATCTGGAGGCGAAGTCTTAGATTTAACCGTTAAAAGTCCACAAAAACCCATCGTAGAGATAATGAGGGTTCCTAACATCCCTCACTCGAGAATACCTCCGGCGCATTCACCTCAACATGTAAAAGATCTCTCAGTTAAACCCTTCTTAAAGAACCCGTTGTTAGACGCGCGAGTAGGTTCCAACTTAGAAATAACGTTAGTCAGCGGAGCAAACAGTAAACCTCCCCCTAAACCAATCCCGAAAATATCTCAAATGCCTCGCCCGCCTCAAAAACGCTCCCGGTCAGGAAGTTTCGTACAAAATGGCAGCTACCCTCCACATCACTTACCCCCGCAGTCTAAAAACGGTGCGCAGTTGGTCATTCCTTCACCGCACGGAAACACAAACGGTCGAAACCCCGAGTTAATACCCAAAGTCGATCTTTCTAAACCGCCTCAACCACCAATGAGTAACCAGTATATGCAAGGCCCTGGGAATCCTCTTCTCCCGGGGTATATATCGCTCGCGGCTGCAGCGGCGTCGAAGAATCCAGCGTTTCTGCCGATGTTAGACCCTCTTTACTACTCGGCGCTGTGTTCGCAAGGGCTGTACTCGCCCAGCGCAGCGCCGCCCATGTTCCCGCCGGTGCCCTCGGTGGACCAGCTGCAGCTCTACAAGGACTTGATGGCGCACAGCGCAAGAGGAAGGTTTCCCTTCCCCATGCCACCCGAAGGAAGCAACCCGGTGACGGGTATCACCACGGTAGGCCAATCTCCCGATCCCAATATGATGAAGAAGTAGATTGTTGAGCGTGTACATATGTATATTTGTGTGAACTGTGCGAAATGGGGGGTTTATAACAAATTTAGACTTACGGGTAGAGTAGTGTAAGCGCAGGTATCAGTGATTTATTAAAATGCCAAATAATACGAATGATTCTATCACTGGTATGTTTTCTCCGTACTAAAAGGAGTATTCCATTTGCTTTTAAATAAAAAATCGTATTATTCACGCGGACAAATCCCAGACAGTTAAACATACCCAATTCGTCGAATTTTCTCCCTAATACTACCCCTTACTTTTTAATTTTTATCTTAGGCATGTGATAATATCACTGAATATTTTATACCTTAATATTTACAAAAGAATAATGGTTTAATGGGTCGATTCTATTCAAATCTGTAAGATCTGTAAGCAAATCTGTAAAACCTGTAACGCTTACAATCCAAATGGCAATTTTGATTACGTCTGTAGCTTACAGAAAATCTGGAAATCTTTACAAAACCGGGCCATTCAGATATGACTTTTTGTCAAAAATGAAACAGCAAAATGGTTAAAATTTATTGGAATTTTGTTGAGAGGGGCCGCGAAAATTTGGACTATAGGTGGCACTAGTGTCTATTGAAATGGGAAGTATGAAATTTCCTCAACAGATGTCAGCTATTTTGAATATTATCGCGGATTTGCTAAACCTGTTTTAAATTTTTGACTTTTTAAGAATATGTTTAGAAATACAACTACAGCGTTACAACTCATTAAAAATTTGGATCTATTTATTTATTTATTACCTTTCTAAGAGATAAGTGTATATTTCGTACTGATTACTATAATAGTTGTGTTGCTTTTAAGTATTCTTTTACCGTTTTCTTCAAATCTGTATAAAGATTATTTATAATTCTAAAATTTTATTTTTATAACAATACAGATAATCGTAAATTCCAAAATAATACTTACGCCATATTTGTTAAAAAATTAATATCGAATAGTGAGGTTTCAAAATTTAAAATTTTGACAAATATTTTAACATCTGTAACTCAGCTCGTTACAGACATACAGAATCATCTGTAAGCTAAAAATTTACAAATATACAGTTGCGTGAATAGAATCGACCCATAGAGTAAGATTTGTAAATAACTGGTAATTATTAGGCTTTGGATTGGTTATTATTTTACCAGCTGATTGTTGGAAAAAAAATCGACAGAATAGGAAAAAGTAGTGGGGTAAAATTCGACGACATGGGAACAGTGAACAAATATTCGACGCATAGAAATTTGATTAATGGGATGAGTTCCGTAGAATGTACTCAAAAAAATTACATATTATAACTTTTTAAAAATATAAATGGTTTTAAAAATATTCTCATAGAAAACATAAATAAATTAAAATTAAAGTAAATGGAAATCCTTGATATGCGCACTGACTTTTAAAGTATTTCCTTCCGGTATTCTATAACCTCAAAATGTGACGTTAAATTTGTTGTAAAGCTCAGAATAATTGCACAGTCCATTTAATAATAATATAAAATGAGTTATTAAAGACTACAACATATTATTATACAACAATAATTGTGTTCAGAACGTTCCTTTTTAAGATTTAATTATCAGTTTTCAATTGTTGAAGCCAAAGAACTACGATTGAAAGTGAGTTTATGTTTATGTGAAAAATGTTTGTTCCAAATTAGCCACAAAATTTTATTTGAATCTTAAAATCGTTAACAGGTGAAATTAAGGTTATGTTTTGATGTTGAAATTGTTTTATTTGTTGATGAAAAGGAGCATTTCTAAGATGTGTATATTTAAGGTTAGGAAATATTGTACAGTTTACAGTTAAGTTAATGTAAGCCATATTATTTTTTTAGTTCGTTATAGGTATTTTATAAGTACGTGGCCAGATTTAATAAGTATCTGTGATGATCACTGCGTTAGAGACCGACTCACGTTCATTGGATTCTGTTGTCACCTGAAATTCGGTTAAGATTCTGATAGTTCTGTATATTTTTAATTGTACACCATACTGTAAATATCTTTTACTTTTGTAATGAAATAGATTGATGTTAAGCTAATTAGTAAACTATATAAAGCTAATAAACATTCAACAGAAATTAACACCAATCAGTTTACTTTCAAATCCAATACAAATGCTTTCATTTTAATATCTATAATTAAAAATTATAGATATTAAAATACATCATTGCTTTTATTTCTTAAAATCCAACAAACATTTTTCAGGACAACGGTTCTATTATTATTTTTATACTTTGCGTTAACAATTGCTCTATTGTTATGTTGAAAACGGTTTAATAATGTCGGATATTGTTAAACTGTTTTTGGTAATTTTTGTGTTGTAAAATTGGTCCTTCTAATTAGTGCAACCCACGGTAAATGTCAAATTAATAACCTCAAATTTTTTAATACAACTTGGAATTATTATACATTAGAAAACCAAATAAACAAAGCTAATTTAAAGGAATTTTAATATTTCGTAAATCTAACGTATAGATTTGATTTTTTTTTTCACAATATTATACATGAATAATTATGTCAGTAATAACTGTCCAACTGCATTCAACAGGCTTACCATATTTTACATAAATTCCTAGATTACACTTTAAAAAAATTTGTAATTTAAATTTTTGAATGACGCAAAGAATAAAAAATAGTATATTATCCTCGTTTTATACGACGTATTGTTCCATTATAATATTTATTTATTTATTTATTTATAATTTTTTATTAGAACTCATATTAACTTTTTATTTATTTTTTACAGATGACTTATATTAGACCCCCACCAAGAGTACTACAAATAAAATATAAGATATGTAAGTAATTTTTAAATATTTTTAATTAAATATTTTACTTGTTTAAAAATATTTCCATTGCGTATAGAATTAAGAACAAACTACAAAAGTTATGAAATATAATTTTATAAAAGTATATTTGTTTATTATTGCGTAAAATTTAAATATATAATTTTAATAAACCAACTTTCAAACGCGCGAAACCACAATATTTGGGATCTGGCATCCACACGTGGATAACTTCACATCAGAACCTACGGACGTCACAATTTTTGCGACTTTTTTTTAATGATACTTTACAACGATATTATGTAACATAAAATGTAAATAAAAAAAAATACAAATTAGACATTGTAGGTTCGATTTAAACAAAAAAAGGTTTACTTAATTTTTTTGCAAGACTTCATTGGTTCTTAAGACATAATATTCTGAAAGCGGTAACAATTTATTATTCAAGTAGGTATTAATTTTTCCCAACAAAATGTTTTGATTTTTTTCAAAATGTTAAGAATAATACTTCAAATTGGTGCGTATAACACTTTTGTTTTTATCTTTCCTTCTAAAAATACATGACCTAATTTTATTTAAGTTCAAATAAAACATTAATTGTTTTGCGTATTTTACGAAATTGTTTCATTTGCATTAAAAAATAAATGATAAATATTTGAATTTGCAATGCCGCATCCAAACAACTTTTGTTTTTTCCCTCCCAAAAAGAAAAACAAACGAGTTACGTAACCTGCACGTGCTGCTTATTAGTTCCGCTCGCCACCACAGGCACTGGTTTCGTCTGGTATCTGTTTCTGTCAGTCGGTTTTCAAATGTTGTCGTGCGTGGATCTTGCATCTGAGTTATCTCTGCATTGTTGACTGATTTCATTGTTTATTTTCAATGACAATTGCTGTTTGTTATAATAATGGACAGGTACTAAGCATAACATATTTGTAAGCGGTAAAATACAGGTGTTAATTAAGCATAAGTGATATTCGTGCCATGGAATTGGAAATTAGTAACTCTAGGTAAGTTTTATTTAAAAGTTATTTACAGTATATATAGGTTAAGTTGCAGTGTGTCGTGATTATGACATTTGCTTAAAATATTTCAAGTTATATTTACTTTTACTGAATAAATAGTGAATCTGAATTAAATTATTGTTAATTTCAAGGTGATTCCTTTCATTTAATTCAAATTTAACTCAGATTAGCCTAAATTAAATAGTTTATAGACCAGAACAAAATACATAAGTTTGAAAGAGAAAAAGTGTGTCACATTTGATAGTAATTTGATTAGAGTGTTAGTTTTGATAACAATAGTGTTTTGCTTTTGAGTTGAACGAATTAAACTATTGTTGTTGAATAACAATACATCTTTATTTAGATCACAATATTGTTATCTTTTTAGTATACTTCCTACATTGTTGTTCATAATCTCTTATAATGATATCAAATATCATTGAGTATAATAGACAACTAGTGCAATAAAAATGAAAGTAAAACAAGATACTAACAAGTGAAATCTTAATGGTATGCACATAACATGTACTTGAAAAATTATAACAATTATTTTATGAGAGAAAATTGTATTGCAAAGAATTTTACTTTTTAATAGTTATATTAATTATGTATGGATATTTGCAATAATTCATTGTTAATTTATTGCAAATTCAAGTAAAAATCCTTGATATATCTATTACCAAACGGATATTACAAATTGAATTCCTTATACAGGTGTATTTTTTAAACTTAAATTAAGGGTAGGAAGTATTGAATGAACTTATATCATGAATAAAAAATAATGTTGAAAATAGTAAAATTAACAGTAGTATATAAAAAAATAACATTTTGCGTATACTGATTGTCATATTTCGATAACAAAAAAAAGAAATAATAGTAAATTATTTTAAAAGGTATTATTATAGTCATGCGAAGATGAAATTTTCATTACGAGACGTAGTTATGCAAATCATCTGAGTGAATAATGACCATAATCCCAAATATAATACTATACTTTTTCTACTCCTGTAAATTCGGAAAAATGCATAAATATTTTGGAAAATAACATAAAAATACACAATAATAAATGATTTCAGCTGTCAGCTTTTAGGCGACCCCAGGAATTAAAAATAAACGTGAATAATTGATTTCTGGTTATGTGATTGGCCGAGAAGAGTGAATTATGAATCATATTTCACTGTCCTGAAATTTGGCTACTATTTAATCAAAAAAATTAAAGTAATGTGGATATATTTGTTACAGGAATAGAAAATAGTTACTTATAGTTGTTCTTTTCTGATCCGAAGGATACTTCTTGAGGACCAGAAAACAACTTTACTCTCATGTAGCACACACTATTTTTATCCTACACAACAAAACAAAATAATAAAATAATGTAAACATCTTACGAACACTGAACAATTTGACTTTTAACTTAACCTCAATGAAATATGTGAAATTGATTACCAACATTAGAAATAGAATACGCATTAAACGCCATCTGTTAGTCGGCACACGAACTGTTTTTTCTTCCCTAGGGAATAGTGGAGTTTTGTAGGTCTGAACCGGCAAATGTCTACTTTCTTGCGAACGCACACGCAGGAAACCTTATTTTCAATACCTATGTGTGGGATAAAAAATGTAATATATTAATAATATTAATTTATTATAATTAAATCAATTAAATAATAATATTAAAAGTACTTTCGCATCGAGTAAACAACGATGATGCGTCATGTCAAACCAAACAACCTGTGCCGCACAGCTCAACTTTAATTGCCAGCTCTATACACATGTTTAGATATACCTATGTTGTATAGGATACAAATGTCATTAATTTTTAAATAAAGGTTATTACTTGCATATTTTATAGCAACTTTCTTCAAAATTTTCGAAATGTTATCTGAAATATTCCCTAGAAATGTCAAGAGAAATTGTAACTTCCGTTTGACCGATTTTTATTAATCAACTCAATTGATTAAAGTATATATTTGGTCTTTGCTTGTATTTTATATCATTGAAAAGAGAAAAAAACTATTTAACGGTTTCACAGCCTACTTTGAGGCTCATATGAAAATTGAAAGTTAGAATCAATATCTCGAAAACGGTATTAGTTATAACAATTTTGAGTACTGCAGTGAATTCGTTGTTAAAAAGTGCCTTAATAATGTACAAGTTAAAATATTTTTTGTATTGAAATAAAAAATTATAGCAAAAAACGAAAATTGAAAAATTTATACCTTTATTTATATCTAGTCACCTATGCATTTTTTGGAAAAAAACAAAAACTGGTATAAAATGACCCCCACATGAGGCAATTTTTTTTTAATTTAACCGGCTTTATATATCTTATAGTTTTCGAGATATCCATGCTTAAATAGTTTATTTGGTCACCCTGTATATTGTTTCAAAACGTCTTGTTGTAGAGCGTAGCATATTTTTTAATACATTTGGTTTTATTAAATTTATAATGGAAAAAACTTTAATTTGTAAACATCTGTTAAAAAGTCGAAACGTCAAAATTGGTAAAACTACCGTAACTCCCTTATTATATGGTTGGTAAATATTTAATTTGTAAATGTAGAACATTAGTAAAAAATGGTAATACATGTATGATAAGATTATGGCATCAACTAGTAATATTAATTTGTCATGATTTAGAAATCCTATTAGAAAATGCATCCTAGTCTAAGATGTTATATAACATGTATATTTGCGAAAATATAAAATTCACTTCTGTAATTAATATTTCCGTGTTTTTAATTCATACGTAATTTCCATAACTTGTTTATTAGTGCAGTTGCATCTGGAACAAATGACTGCCTGTAACAAACAATTGAACGTTAGATAAACAAGTGAAAGTCTGGTCGTGTTAACATTGAAGACAAATGAATGTGTAATAGTGGATACAAGTGGGATGAAATTTTTGATCATTTGTTTATTTCACAATTATTCATATGTTTTGTACAAACATTAAATAGGAGTATAAATTGTTTTTGTTGTAACGGTATAAAATAGTAACACTTATTACGTAATTTGTTTCCTAAGGGGCAATAAACCACATTTTCTCTTTTGTTTTCATTGTATGATAATTTATAATCTTAAATTTTTGTAGACAACTGATAATATTATAATTTTTATTTTGATACATAAAATTACAATGGAAAACCTATTGCAATAATAAATAAATACAATAATACACAATATTTTTTTTGCAATGAGGTCTTACAAAAAAAAACATTTTTTTGTTTAAATCGAACTTACAATATTTAATTTGTTGCTCTGTATGATGTATTTTTTTATTTACATTTTCTGATATATAATATCGTTTTAAAGTATCATACTAATAAAAAGTCGCAAAAATTGTGATGTCCATAGGTTCTGATGTGAAGTTATCCACGTGTGGATGCCAGACCCCAAATATTGTGGTTTGGCGCGTTTGAAACTTGATAAAGTGGACAGTCTGTGATTGAAAGCATTGTAAGACTTTTGTGTGCCACTATATTTGCACTGGATTATCTAATTTGTCAGTTTGGAAGTTAAAACATTATATTTGACGTTCGAAACGAACTGAAATTGGGTAAGAACCTTGATACGTCCCAGAACAAAGGGAAAATGGGATAATTTTAATAGCAGTTTTTTCATTATTAAAAATCAATTTGGGAAAAATAAAAAATACAGCTAAAAATGAAAAATCGTTCAAGACTTTATTAAATACATCACTAATTGCTGGATTTATAGCTAGCGTAGGGAGTGTACCACGGTATGTTTGTGTGAAAAATAATAAATAATTCTTAAAATCTAAAATCGATATCTTGCGAGATGTTTTCGCGTCTCATTTAATGACATTCTTTCTCAGAAGAATTGTAAAATCGATGAAAATTGTCTGTCCTAATCTAATCTTGAAATTATTATCTTCACGTCCTCAAAATAAACTTGGGTTTTTGAAGAAAAACCTTGATATATTGTGGGCGAGCAAAGTCTCAACAGAAGTTAAATATCAAGAATTTAATTCAGGCTTGAATCCGATTAAAATTAGCATATTCAAATAAGTTATCGGACTTGTACAGTTGGAGGGGGTTTAACTTTATACAAATTAAATTCTTTACAAATTCATAAAGACACTTGCGTGGGTATTTAAATTTTAAATTATATTTAAGTTTAATACAAATTTTTCATTACGTTGTTCGTATATACAGGGTGTTTCAATAAACTTGCTCATTATTGGTATTTTTTCTTATTTAAGTAACAAATATATTGTATTAGTGGATCCCAAAATTTGAGACAAAGCACATATTTCCTTTTAAATGGAATCATACATTTTTTTATTCTTTTATTGCAAAATAGTTATTTGTGTATCAAGGTTCAAAAAGAACTTTTAGCCGAGGTGCACACAACATTTTTTAGGCGATTACAACAAGAAATTATGAATTTTCATTCGAAATCAATTTTTGACATCTGTCAAAATTTACTTTACGGCCGCATTTACTTTACGGCCGCATTTACCTTACGGCCGCATTTACTTTACGGCCGCTATTTTTACTTGCAAATTCATTACTTTTTCATTAATATTTGTAAAGGAATAGTTAAAATTTTACTTACATTTGTTATTATATTCTAAAATAATTAATCACATTAATATGAACTATGTAAATCAATAATGAACAAACTAGCGGCCAAAAATTTTGACTTTGACAGATGTCAAATAAAAATTGATACTTTAAGGTTGCCAGCAGATATGAAAAACAACAATTTATGTACCAGCCGCCTAAAAAATATTTTTTTATCTTCTCAATAAATAACCACTTTGTCTGTTTGCCCATTTAAGTGTTTTTGTAGCTCTAGTATACATTTAATTCTTTTGGAGCATTTTCATATCAATGTTTAGTATTTTTAAAGTGATGTTTATGTATTTTTTTGTCACACAAACTTCATATTTTTTTAAATTTATTGATACATATTTCAAAAATTACATTTATTTATATTTATTGTTACTTTTATATACCTACCTCCACGGTATAAACTTTATCAATATCTGAGCTATATTTCGTGAGCGATATTTATTTAATTTATTTATTTACGTACATTGTTATCATTTTTATTACTACTTGAAGGTCTAACTGTAATAAATAGTTGTTGTTATATATTTAAATTTGTTTATTATTTTACAACAAGATCAACAAATAGTTTTGGTGTGCTATCCTTGGTAGAATCAGTTTTCTTTTCTGCTATCAGAGAACAGGTTTGAAGTAGTTACTGGTTGCTATCGTACGTGTTCTAGTGTTCACCATTGCTCAACAGCTGTGATCGAAGATTCAAGAATCGTTGAACTGATACAATACGAACGACCTTCTTAGCTTAGCATAATAGAGGCATTGTAGCCTACATATTGCAACATCATCAAAAAAAGTTTTAAATATATCTATACTCATACTTTTTTTTTACAAAACGTTATCTATGGAACTCATTTAGTTAATGCTAACTTGACTCATATCTCGCATATGATTGTTTTTATTTACTTCTTTCTTCTAATATACCGTGTGTGTCAGAAAAGTGTTGTCATATAGACATTTCACATGGAAACCAGTTTTTGGTAAATAAAAAAGACACCGTATTGTACAAGACAATAACTCATTTAATTTAGATTAAATAGAATAATTTAACAATTCATGGTTATGAGTCTTCATCCAGGCACTATGACTATAGTGAAGGGTGCACCACAGATATGGATCATTTTTATGTGGAAAATAAATCTATTTTATAGTTGGTATATTTTAAAGTAACCAACATTACAAGCATGTATTCCTAGTACGTGTGATATATTTCATCTATTGATACATTTTTAATGCATGCAAATATAATTATACTCGAATAAGCTTAAAAGTGTAGATCGTATTAATTTATTATTGAACTGCCTTCTATTATCACCCATGTAAAATATATCAAAATCACCCTCCGTAAAAAAAGGGTGCTCACTCACTGAAGTACTCTAATTCTTGCCCTAATTAGTACAAAATCATCCTCCATAAAAACCAGTCACCGTAATGTCTACTATCTGAGAGAAGAGTGCTCGCTCACTGTGAAATACTCTAATTCTTGCCTTAATTAGATCAAAATCACCCTCCGTAAAAACCAGTCACTGTAATGATTACAACATAAGAGAAGGGTGCTCACTCACTGTTAAATACTCTAATTCTTACCCTAATATAATTAATTCAAAAACATCCTCCGTAAAAACCAATCACCGTAATGTTTAATACCTGAGAAAAGAATGCTCTTACAATGTGAAGTACTCTAATTCTTGACCTACTTAGTTAAAAATCACCCTCCATAAAAACCAGTCACCGTAATGTTTACTACCTGAGAGAAGGGTGCTCACTCACTGTGAACTACTCTAATTCTTCCCCTAATTAGTTCAAAATCACCCTCCATAAAACCAGTGACCGTAATGTTTATTACCTGAGAGAAGGCTGTTCATTCATGGGGAGTAATCTAATTCTTGCCCGAATTAGTTCGAAATCACCCTCCATAAAAACCAGTCACCTTAATGTTTACTACCTGAGAGAAGGGTGCTCACTCACTGTGAACTACTCTAATTCTTCCGCTAATTAGAACAAAATCACCCTCCGTAAAAACAAGTCACCGTAATGTTTACTACCTGACAGAAGGGTGCTCACTCACTGTGAAGTACTTTCATTCTTGCCCTAATATAACTAACACAAAATCACTCTCCGTAAAAATCTGACCTAATTAACCGTTTAAATTATGTATTAATTTAATAATTTCATTTCCATTTTTTGAGATTTAGCCGAAAAAGCGGCTGCTCTAATTAACCGAAGGCCCAATTAACCGGAATCTAAAGACATTGTAAAAGAGACCAGCATTACACGCATGTATTTTAGTACATGTGGCAACAAACATTCACCATATTTTGTTACCCATATAGTTGCCCATCCAAGAAATAACCGCACTTACTCTTGCTTAACTCTACAGATCTTTTATAGATATAAATCGAGTAATGGGTAACAAGTAGTGAATGTGATGAAATATTTATTTGCAACAATTTTCTTGGAATGCTGTGACATTGCGACGTCACTGCCATTGCTCGTCTTTTGTTTTGAATGAATCTAATACACGTGCCACTAAAGTTAACCACAGACACGTTTCTCTCACGTGATGTGTAGTTGTTTTAAAAGGATGCGAGCCAAGTCTATACCAACACAGACTTAAAGCGAATTTGTAGTGATTACGAATTTGAAAAGTTATTTCTAAGGTTAGAAATCTTTACCAAAAAGAATTACAGACAAAAAAAATTTGATGTGGCCAGTACATAACCTCTCGCCTATTTATACCTTCCGTGCATTTACATTTAAAAATATTTGAAGTTATCAATCTGACATTTAAAGTGGGGTGCATTTATTAGTAGTACCAATTTTAGAACAAAAGTACCAAAAACAGTTTTCTATATAATAATATGGCAATACCCAAAGTATAAAAACTTGAATAATATCTTATTTACAATTTTTTATCTTTATTATAGGTACGTAGGTTTTATATATTTAGTTACTTTTCCGTGATATAATAGCTAGATATATATTTGTAAAGAAAATTACATCTTCTAAAATATTTTTAGTTATTATGACAAAGCATTAAAAACGAAATTGAAAATATGACATTTCTTTAAACATCCGCTTTCGTTTTTAACTTCCTGTATATTATCCTCATCCTGTAACGTCGTTCAAATGTTTTATATCCTTTTCTTGCTCATTTGTTTTTTTCTGCATATTTAATAAAGAGAAAATACAAACAAGTTATTTTCATAAAAGTTTCGTATTTGTCTTTATTAAAGGAAAATTTCACGTAATTTTCTTTGCTTATTTCGAGACTTATTTGTCAGACTGTATTTCTGAAATATAAATTCCAGTAAACACTATTTACTGCAATAAACTTGGCACACCCAACAATGGGTAATAAGATCTGAGTCGTATTGCATTTTAAAAATAGGTATAGTATGTTAAAAAAATATATGGGTGTGACAATCTGTATACTTCGTTACAAATAAATATAATTGTTTATTTTCCACACGTGGAAAACAATAACAAAACAAAAAATGCAAGATAAACAACTTTTAATTATTCATATTTTTTACTATAAATTTTCTTAGAAAAAGATGTAAACAATAACAATAACAAAAACAAATATTTTCCGTTTGCAATTCTTGTGAATAAGTGAAACCTTATATTCAAGACCAACGTCAGCAAGTTCAAAGAACATTAAATTCTTTAAATCGACTTAATGTTTTAAGCTGATTAAAATACTATTTATAGTTTGCAAACCTAATATTGAGTTAACGTTATCAAAAGGTAAATAACATTAACACTTCTTTCTAAAGCAAATTAAGATTAAATAAATCTAAATATTAGAGTGGTCAATATTGATTATTAAATATAGTACTTTTTATTACATTAATTAAAAGCTTTTTATTGCTAATATTAATTTTTATTCATAAAATATTTATGAAAATAAAGAATATGATGTTGATACCACATGACTTCCTAGTCCGTTATATTACAAATTTTTTGCTGCATTTCAATTAAACTTTTATAATTTTGTCGCTTGAAAGTGAGATCATTCTGTGGCTAATCGTTCTTCAACTTCCATTCGTTTCATATCTACAAACTTCCTTTCTTTTGTTGTGTTTCATGAGTGTCTTGTATTTTTCTTGGTCTTGCCTCAGTCTTGCAAGAAATACAAGACAAGAGCTACAAATTGCAAAGCAAGACAAGGCAAGAAATTGTCTAGCAAGATATGTGCAAGAATAGCAGGATTTTCTTCAATTCTTCTACTCTCGCATTTCTTTTTGCTAATTTGAAATCTTGATTTATTATAAGAACCTACCTATTAATTAATAAAAGTACAAAAATATGTAAGTAATAAAAAAATTACTACAATTTTATAACATATGTATGTAAATTTAATTTTCATAAAAAAATATAAAAGTAATAATTATTGACTAAATAATGTAATTATTCTTCGAAATCATTTAACAAAGAGTTAAGACACAAAATACTTTCTTATAACAGGGGATGCTTTGAAAAAGCTTTTTTGCTTTACAGATGTCGCTGTTGTCTTAAAATATACGTATAGATGATATAAGATCTTTGTTTTTATAATATTTATTTAATAATAATACATAATTGTATATAAGAAATATATTTGATAATTAACATTGGTAATATCTAAACAAAAAATGTAGGTATGTGTGATACAAGATTATTTATATGTTTAAGGTCATTTCGAATATTAACATGCAAGATAAGAAATATGCAAGAAAATTGCAATCAAGACAAAAAAATTATATACAAGAGGAATGAAAGACAAGATATACTTAAATTTCTTGTCTTGCTATCGAGACAAGACAAGAAATTACTTAACAAGACAAGAAATCTTGTTGAAACTCTAGTATTGTCGGTTGAGTTTGTAATAGCCACAGTTGATATTTTTATTTTGTTAGTACAATAAAATAAAATCTTTTTGTGGTCACTGTCAGTAATATTTTTGATTTTTCACCGTTCCGTTTCCGTTTATTTCGTGAATTGGATTCCTGGTAAAGGATAATGTCCCGAGACAGTTGTGTAGGTGTGTGAGACAGGACATTTATACTCACATCCGTGATCCTGTCAGGAGACAAAAACATCTCCGTCTGAAACGTCGGGCAAGCGGCCAACAATACAACACTTAGAAATAGGGAAATACCGAGGAAAATACACACATTTTATAATAAGATGAGAAAAAAATCAGAAGAAAAATTGGACAGCGTAATCTTGTTGATATAGATCGAAAAATAAAATTCGGAATTGTAGTTAATAGAATGTTGCATCTATTGAAATATTTTGTCCTGATTTTAAATTAAGTTTTAGTTTCTGTTGTTGATAAAATATACCGAGTTGAATTTCACAGACTTGCAAAAATATAAAATTAGATTTGGCAAATACAAAGTGTTCAATTTAAAATTTAAAACTTTCCTGTAACTCATTCGGGAACAAATAAATTCAGCAATTATCAGAAATGGAAAAGCAACAGTAAAAATATGAGGTAATATACCGTGTGTTCCGAAAAAGTGTTGTCATAGGCATTTAACATGGGAAAACAGTTTTTGGTAAATAAAAACTGTCCGGCTAACAACTAAGTCACCATATTGTACAGGACAATACTTCATGTATTTCTACATCTTATTTAATACAGATTACTTGATTTTAATAACATAATTCAATAAAATTTACAAAAATAAATTAAAATTTTGCCCCTCATACTTTATATATTTATAAGGAAATACAAATTTTATTTTGTTCTCGAATGGGGAAGTTTAGCGTACTTTTTTAATTTTTTTATTTTATCAAGATTGCCCTCAAAAGTGATATTCTAAATTTTATTTCACCCAAAGATGCCTAGATTTCTCAAAAAATGAAATTTTATACAAAAATGACGTCAGAATGACTCGCGGAGAACATATCGTCTATCTTAACCAGCGCGCGCTGGTTTCCCATGGCAACAGAGAAGCGTGTAGTGTAATGCCGCAAGAAACAACCTACGTTCAAAAAGTCAGGTCTCACCATCCCTTCTGCGCAAGCGCATATCTCACTTGTGACGTCAGAGTAGCTCGAAGATAAATCATTAATTATTAATAATTTGCAACATAATTTTAACTTTCAATTACATTTTAAGTTATAATTACTCATATACTTACGATTAAAAGATATTTCATATGAAATTTCAACCATGCACGCTAAACTTCCCCATTGTAGTTAATAGAATGTTGCATCTATTGAAATATTTTGTCCTTTATGATTTCAAATTAAATTTCTATGTTGTTGATATAATATGCCGAGTTGAATTTCACAGACTTGCAAAAATAGAAAATTAGATTTGGCAAATACAAAGGGTCCAATTTAAAACTTAAAACTTTCCTGTAACTCATTCGGGAACAAATAAATTCAGCAGTTATCAGGAATTGAAAAGCAATAGCAAAAATATGAGGTAATATACCGTGTGTTCCGAAAAAGTGTTGTCATAGGCATTTAACATGGGAAAACAGTTTTTGGTAAATAAAAACTGTCCGGCTAACAACTAAGTCACCACATTGTTCACTACAACACTACATGTATTTTTACATCTTACTTAATACAGTTTACTTCATTTTAATAACATAATTCAATAAAATTTACAAAAATAAATTAAAATTTTCCCCCTCATACTTTATATATTTATAAGGAAATACAAATTTTATTTTGTTGTAGAATTGGCGAAGTCAAGAAATCGGTTACTGTATAATTAATTCTACACTGTCTTGCTGTTAATATTTGATCTGCAATTTCGTCATCTTTAAAAAAAACGAATTGAACTGATGAAATAGTTTTTACAAAGGATCACAAAGATATGTTATAGATGACATGAAACAGATTTGTTTATTTGAACTTTAAAAATTGATGCAAAATTTATACTCAAAATTAATCTGCTGTCCAGAATTACAATGAAACACTTTTATATAGAAATTAAATTGAAGTGTGACTGTCACTGACAATTAGACTCCCAACTAAAATTTAATACCTCGGTTTTCTCCAATTAATTTAACCTGTAGATTTAATCACTAGGTTATTTTAACTAACGTTTATATTACAGAAATCGGCCAGTTAAATTAATTTAACCAGATACGTTAGTTTACAGGCTTTTATAAGACCGAGTATTAAAGTTATATTTTATTATTCTTATTTATATAAGTAAAAGAAAGGCAAAGTATAGAGCAAAAAGTAAAAAAATTGGAAAAATACTTAGAGAAACAACCGAAAAAATTGTGGTAAAGAAATGGACCTATTGGGAAGTAGGACAAATCTTAAAGAAAAATGTGAGACAATAAAAGTATCAAGAATTAAATAAATTGGACCGTATTCCTAGTACAAATAAAAGCATCAGAAAATTGGCAAATACAGCACTGTTTCTCAGAAATATTTTTCACTTCTACTAAAACTCGAAAGCTGACGATATGTTTGCAAATTAGTATATTTCGTGTGTAACCTTTAGGTTATTTTGTAGATTAATCACGACATGTATACATTTACAGATCCAATCGTGATAGAAATGTGTAGTTCAAATAATTTCATTATACAACATAACCTAAATAATATATTACATGCAATATGACCATTACTGTACGTACCAGATATTCGACATATTAAATCGATATTAATTGGAACATAATATTCTCATCTGCCTTATCATTCTTAATTACAATTACGTCAGTAATATACATTTGGTAATGTGTTATATGTATTATTAATTGAAAACATGTTTACTAATAATAATTTAACGATTATTGTTATTATTATCTGTTTTTGAGAATACTTTCCGTGTATTTATCACATTTCTACTATATATATTTTTTATAATTTCATTTTAAAGTATGAGAAACACTAAGACTATTGGAGAAAATTCGAAGAAAATATTTATATTAATAAGCTAGTTACAGACTTCCAAAGTTTGATATAATCAATGTGACATCACGAATATGGATTTTCTTGTCAAACTGTTTTCTTCGTGGATCAAAGTATATGGTGTTCCTACATTATATTTCTAAAAAATAAATTAATATTACAATACAGTATAAGTCTACATTCTTCAAAATTGCACGTGTGTTTAAATTATACCTATAAGTTTAAAAATGATATTTCTATTCAAATAAAAACTCTTTGAGACTAGTAGTGGCGCTAGTGATGCAAACTTTTAATAAATAACACAACACATAAACAGGTAATTTATGCACCAATCTCGTAAGTAATACTGTCACAGATGTAAAAGAAATAATAAAAGTTAATATATAAGACACAAATTCAACTAATAACACTTTAAAAGTACACAACTAAAGTTTAGTGTGACTCAAGGTCACGCCCGTTGTGTTCTTCAAACTTATTCGTCCAGGGTTGGCCAGATTTAAATCATGGTTTATCGTGATTTAAATCAACTGATTTTTTTAATAAAAATTGATTTTTATCAAAGATTAAAAAGATACTAATTATAATAAAAGTTTAATAATTTGCTAAGAAACTATTAATAATAACCAAAACATATTCTTTATATAATTATAACTTAAAATTAAATGATATGATACAATTTTAATTTGCATATAACAGAAGAAAAATACAAGTATTTAAATGTGTAACTAAAAGTAAAAATTCTTTGTTACTCTTCCTAATTTTATTTAGATGAATCGTTCAGGTTTTATTACAGATTTCGTTTTAGTTTATGAAATAAAATATACATATATTGCTTTCAAAAAATTATAAAGTTCAGTAATACTCAGATATATTTAAGAATTAAAAAAATAAAAAATATAATTTATTTGATTCTTAAAAAAACAATGTTTTTTTTAAATAAATCATGATTTTTGCCTTAATAGCGGTATTTTTCACTTGCCAACAAAACATTCGCGGTCTTTTAGAGAAAAAGCTCCGATATTTTGGAAGTATTTTAATTATATCATTTTATTTCTTTTTTATATTCATTATTTTGTATATTCTATTTTTTAAATTAATTTCTCTATATTCGATTGAGCTAAAATGCCTTATAAGAAAACATTTTAGACAAATTTCGCATACGATGAAGGAAAAATCCGCATATACTTTATAAGGAAGAATCGGATTATTTTATAATAATTTATCAATTTATGCAAGTCCAAATTTCAAATGGAATTTTTAATAATCATTATAATTCCAAGGTTAAGATAAGTAGCAAACGTAATATTTATTTCTCATTAGAATAAACAAACATGTCGTCATGCAGTCTACTCTAAAACAAATGATAACCGCTAACCGGCTCCTCCACCAATTTCGCTCCGTGACGTCACACCTGAAATCTGGGCATGACGTCACACCCCTGGATACGCACACGTGTGTAATGCTGTAACACGCACACGCATACTAACACGCATCATTTAACTCGAAACCATAGCCAACAGAGATAATCAATAATCACTTGTTTCGCTTACACCTACATCTAGTGGGTAAGTCTATCTCTGTTTAGAGAGAGAATGTGGGTAATTCTGCACTGCAGATTTCGGTTATGTTCAGTTTGGAATTTTCATTTTGTAATGGGGAAATTGAATTATATTTTAAGAGGAATCTGCTGGAAAATTGAAAAAATACTAAATGTATGTTGCCACATGTACTAGAATACACGCGTGTAATGCTGGTCACTTTTAAAATACAAGTTGAATATTTATATTTAATAATAAGCAAAAAATAAATAAATAAATACAACACATATAATATTAAACAAAACTTCAAGTATCTGAAACACTTTTTATTATGTTTTACTTTCATTTTATTCGTTTTGATTGGCAGGCTACAGCTGTAGCTTATAGTGATTTTCAAAACATTCAGACCTAATGATATTTTTATTTAAAGATCGGGGAAGCTAAAATTTGAACCACATTATTGTTTGTTTAACAGATGGATCAGCAAAAAATTAAAAATTCACATTTTCAATTAAAAATTAAAATTAATTTTACATCCTCTTTGTTTAAAATTAAAATTACACATGGAAAGTACAGTTTTTAGTTTTTCACCTAATATTTTTCATATACATACAAAATAATCAATTTTTTGGATCAAAAATTCTGGTTTTTCAAAATAGTCCAAATTTCAAATTTACGCAGAGTTGCGTAGATATTAAAAATCCGGTTTTATTTATTTATATCGGATTTTTTTTATTTAATCAATTATTTTTAAAAAGGTATAGTATATGTAATTTCAAAAAGTATTTCACAGAATAGCATTTATTATGGAGAAGAAAACATATTGTAAAACATAAAAAAAAAATTTTTTTAAACAAACTACAGTAAAATTCTTTTATAACAATACCGCTTATAGCAACAAACTGGGATATAACGTCGAAATTGTCACTTGTTTGAAAGTCCACATATATCAACGTTATTTTACTTTTATCTGTTCTAACGACGAAATTTTTGGTATCCGTTCGATAATGTTATAACCGGATTTTGCTGTAACACACTTCAAAGTAAATTTTACAAAAAATCACACATTAATGCAACAATTTTCTGCAATATAATTTCAAAATAATATACCAGTAAAGTCGTTTTACCAACGAAGATAATAGATTTGGTATTGTCACATGGTAACATTACACACACGCTTTTTCCCCCAATTTTCGTAAATCTTTCGTAATGTTGGTTAATTTTAAAATACCTGAAATATTCTATGAATCATTTTCGAATTGGAACTTGACCCTTTGCTAATATAAAATTAAAATTTAAAATATGAAAAGGTTACAGTAAAAATAACTATTCTAACTTATAAAAATAACCTGTGCAGTTATTTTGAACTTACTATAAAATTCAATTAAAACAATAGCAATCAGCAAATGGCGTGTGATCTATTTGTAAGTTTATTTTGAGTTTCACTAGACACGCACGTGATACATATCACGGAATTATGAAGATGATTCCAGTTCTGATATTTTCCTGACACTTATCAGTTCATACGCGTGCTGCCTGTTTTTTATAGCAGTTCTTTTCGAGTACCAGACAAAGTACTGGGAAATATTTCTTATCAAAAGTGTTTCTAGGAAATTCTAATTTGTGATAAGCTATGAACTTCTCAAGGTATTAACAATTTGTATTTATTTAATATGACAATCTAATAGTTTTTATATTTTCTGCAAAAATATTACATTACATTGACTATGAAATGATCATTGATGCTACAACCTTACGACAGTTTTGGTCGCAAGTAAAGTAGAGGATTGTAGCTCAATCGAATTAAGAGAAATTAGTTTAAATAATAGAATATGCATAATAATGAATATTAATAAAGAAATAAAGTGGTATAATTAAAATATTTCCGAAATAAGTTCGCGAATGTTTTGATTGACAAGTGAAAAATCTCGCTATCAAGTCTGACGAACGCAGGGTTGGCAAAAACCAAGATTTATTTAAAAAAATAAAAAATCATTGATTTTTTATAAAGTATAAAATGACGAATGAGCTTGAAGAATATAAAAGGCGTGACCTTGAGTCACAATAAACTTCAGTTGTGTACTTTTAAAGGGTTATTAGATGAATTTGTGTCGTATTTATTAACTTTAATTATTTCTTTCACATCTCTGACAGTATTATTTACGAGATTAGTGTATAAATTACCTGTTAATGTGTAATTTGTTAAAAGTTTGCATCACTAGTGTCACTGCTATTCTCAAACAGATTTTATTTTAACATAAATACCATTTTAAACCTTTGTAATTTAAATACAAGTGCAATTTTTAAGAATGTAGACACATATTTTATTGTAATAAAACAGTTTGTTTAGAAAATCCATATTCGTGACGTCACATTGATTATTTCAAACTTTGGAAGTCTGTAACTTGCTTATTAATATAAATATTTTCTTCGGATTTTCACCAATAGTCTTAGTGTATCGCTGATAACAATTTTTTATATCAATAATTCATTTTTAATATAAAACTACACAATATTACTTATTTAACAAAATTTGTATCTCAATAAAAAAAAGTTATTGAACACCCTTGTACTCGTACAGAAACAATTTTTTCTGCACTTGTTTCACAATATTATATTTATTTTTTCGTTGCAGTGTGTAAGACTGAAAGTTTGGTATTTTATTTAAAATGGAATGGAATTGGGAGTTATATATGACATTACAAAATATGGTGTTAGCAGAAATAATAATTTTAATGTATATTTTGAAGCATATGGTTTCAAATCTGGATTTCACACAAAAGGTATTTCAAAATTAAATCCCTACCCATATTAATATGTGAATAATTTATAACAGGGTTGCATAAAAATCTGGTTAGAAAAATCAGATTTTTTTTATTTAAATCAGATTTTTCTTAAAAAGGTATAGTATAATCACAAAAACGTGTTTCACAAAATATAAGAAAAATCATATTGTAAAGAGTAAGTACAAATTTAAATAAACAACAAAAAACTACATTATAAAATCTGTTTATAACGATTCTGCTTATAAAGACAAACTGGTTATAACTTGCTTGAAAGCCCACGTTATTTTTCTTTTATCGCTTATAGCGACTTCCGGCTATAGCGACGAAATTTTTCGGATCTCTATGATGTCGTTAAAATCAGATATTACTGTAACACACTTCAAAGCAAATTTAACAAAAAATCACACATTAGTGTAAAAAATTCTTATAAATTCATAATAATATATACCAGTAAAGTCGTTTTCCCGACAAAGTTAAACAGATTTAATAGTAGTTCTTGAAAGTAACATTATACACACGCTTTTTCCACTATTAAAAAAAATCTAATTTAAAAGCAAGGTGTAAATTCAGAAAGTCTTAATTTTTATTTATTAAGCAGTAATATTTTTTTTTTATGTTAAAAAAATCAATGTGATTTAAATCTGATTTTAATCAATGCAGCCCTGATTTATAAACTTCTAATTGCGTTTTCCTTACATAGAAATTGTTTGTGTAATTTAGCCTATGTGTAGTGGAATGTATAGTGTATGTTGCTTGTTGTTTTGCAGTGACTTCTCCTCGTTGTCGTGCTCGGAGGAGAGCTCTTTGCTGGACGAAGAGATGAGCACACTAACGACGGAACTAAAAGATGATGATGAGGGCACCACCTGCACTGCCACCATCACTTCCGTTTCCGTAAGGTAAGACCCCTTTCCATTTTTCATATACTCTCCACGCCAGCTAAAGAACTGTACGCATTACCTATACCTATAAGTGGTGTATTTGTATTTATATCTTTTCTATTTGTTTAGATCGCAATGTATTGTTTATTTCATTTTACACATTGTGAAAGATGAACATTTATGACGCAATAACATTTTTGATACTTTGCCCAAATGAATCACAATAAAACTATTTTAATGAATTAGTAATATATTATATTCTTCGTTGTTAAACTTTAAACATAATGTATTTAATTCTTCAAAAGTTGTTTATTGTTTGGAAAATAATAAAAGATAAAACATTAATTTAAATATAAATTAAAATACAAAGAGAAATGTTTCACATCATTTTGTTAAAAAATGTCTACATCATAAAAGAAATTAATTGAGGAAGAAAGCAGTAAATAATGTAAAAGAAGAAAAATATTAATGGATACATTTACTTTAAAATGAAATTGTACTTCATGTACTAAAGAAATACATTAAGGAAAGATAATTTTCAGAAAAACTTCAACTTTGAATTTTCTTTGTTACATAAAAATGATATTATAAACTTCAACATAATGTCCTTATAATAATTTATATATTATATTAATAATAAAAATAAATTAATGCAGCTAACTTGACAGATAAACCGTTAAACATTTGTTATTATTGTCTCAATTCCATGGCTTTAGGGGTAATTTAATTTATTTTCATAACTAATATTTCAAGTTACAAGGCATGTCAAATCAATTTTGCTTACTGATTCAGATGCAGAATTTTATTCTCTCAACTGTTATTTGAAATATTTTTTCCTAAAATAATTAGGGAAGCAGGAAATTACGAAAATTTTACATATTAAATCCCTATGTTCGGGTGTTCGAGTCACCACCCTGTATATTTATTTAATTAATTTTGTTACAATTTATATTAATTTTTATCTGGTCAAGTGGGTACATTTTTTTATGCATTCTCCACGCCAGCTAGAAGTTCTGAATTTCAAGCAATGTAGCTTTTACCTTACATTAAGGAAATTAAAACTCCTTAAAGGAATTGGATCCGAAGAAAGTTTTGATCTAATTCACATCAACAAAAACGAAAAGTCGTCACTTAAATTTGATTACTATCGGAGAAATAAGTATAGTCAGTTCACTTTTAACGTGAATATATTCTATAATAATCCATATAAAAAAAATGCGGTAAACTTTAAAATTATCATAATTCATTTCTTGATATATATGAAAGACAAGGATTTTTTAAGTACATTCATTTAAAAAATAATAGAATGTATAAAAAGATAGCATTTTTTATACCAATTCGAATATGAGGAAATTTTACTTTAAATTACTAATGAACATGTACTATTATTTTCTAATTTTATAATATTATAAATACATCTTGTCAGAAAAGGATGTAAAAACAGAAAGTAAGAGTGTCATAGTATTGTTTATATAATAAAAAAAAAAAACAAAAAACAACTTTTCATTTATTGTTGGTGATATCGCTTTTAAACATGAGTATTTCATTAGTATACACATTTTTAATGATACTTAAACATAAAATATGAAAAAATATACATGACATATATGTTTAATAATTAAAAAAAATTATATTGTAACATTTTAATCGTGGTGGCCCTGTAAATTATAAATAATTTTAAAACAGTTTCGTTTCTTTTGTGAAGTTAATAAAAAAAATGTTTTATATAAAATATTTTAACTTCAATTTCAATAATATATGTAAAAATATATTTTGCCATATAATTCAAAAACAATATTAAGTTTAATAAGTATATAAAAAGCTGTATAAAATACTGTTCATTTTGAATATTTTTTTATGTTACTAAAAATTATATTCTATAACATACCTTTGTTTTTGTACATGTAAAAGAGGAATGTTTGAACGCCTACAGAAAAAGTTATTGATGTTTATTTCCGACTGACTATAATTATTTTGTGTTAGGTACAAATTTTGTGCTTAACATTATTATATATTTCATTGTTTATCGTTACCAAAAAAGGTAATTCGCCCCTTCCTAAAATAAATCTGAATCCGCCACTGCACCCAGTAATAGGTAATAAGTTTTGTGAGATATATTTATTTACATTTTAGTAGTTAACCACACTACATTATTATTTTTTTAATAATAACTATACATAATTACAGCTTGTAAGAATTACTGGATGTCCCAATAATCATATTTAGACCATGGCAATTTTCTAGTTTGTCTGATGACTTATTTAAAGCAGTTGTCAAGTCTGCTTGGAAACATAGGTCAATGCGTGAGGTCAGCTTTTGCCATTTTATTTCCTATTCTTTTATTAGTTCCATTGTGAATTCATGTGACTAAATTAATTTGCCATTTGTCTTCATTTATCGTACATTGGACACTGCTTTAGATTATTGTAATCTATGTTAGTGACCCTTATATATTTCTTTTTGTAGCCCGCCTTATCCATGGGTTTTTCTATTTTTTTTATTTATTTTTATATTTTAGTTTTCACGGAAAATATTACACATATTTTATCTTGTAATAAATATAAATAAGTGGGCAATAATGTAATCCAAATTTACGGCTTTTAAAAAAACACTTATTGGATATCAAAGTCCATCATATATAATTAATATTAAGGTAAATATATTGTTTAATTTTCTGATTTTTATTACCCTAATATCAAAATGAAACTTTAATGCATTTAAATCGAATGCGTAAAATTCAGTATCAGCCATGTTTGTGACGTAATAGACACTGGCAAGTGCTATTGGCTGTTGGCTCAGTGATGCTGCTGACGTCATCAGCACCGTTGATTTTGAAGTATGCTATTTATTGAAATTTAAAAAAAAATTCTGGCGAGAGAGAAGCATTTCAGCGGAAATAAAAAATACTGGGCTACTATTTTTATGTAAATATTTAAAAATTTTAAAACTTGGAATATCCTAACTAGGGCTGCACGATTATAGTTTTTTTAATCGATTATTGATTATGAAAAATAATCGATTATTTTGAATAATCGCTTATATTGATTAATTAAATAATATATTAATAAAATAATTAGAACCTATATCCAGTTGGACTAACGATATCACTCCAAAAATAACCAAATTAATTTTTGGACATTCGTCAAAATATAAGAATACTCGTTAGTGTAATAAGAATAGGTGAGGGTCGAAAAAAAACACAGTATTATTTATTAAGAATAAAATTGATAATATACCTACATGATTTAACTTAGGAGAAAGAAGTTTTCGGGTAAAAAATTGTTCAACTATCGACAACTATCCATTAATCAAATACTCATATAATCGATTAATCAAATAATCAATTAATCAAATAATTGATTAACTAAATAATCGATTAATCAAATATTTGATTAACCGATCGTTTTGAAAACTATTTAAATAATCCATTAATGGATTAAATTTGATTCATCGATTATTTTTCTCAGCCCTAAACTTAACAAATTAATAAAATTTTCGTGATGTAGCTGTCACTCAAAACGATTGGCCGTAGAATGTTGAAATTTTGTAAAGTATTTTTTAATTACTTACATGGTTTATTCTCCTCGGCTATCGCCTTTTAGAATAAATTCCATATGCGTAATAAAAATTGTACTTTAGTTCGTTGATATACAAATATCTAAGTATTTTCTTATTGATTTAGATTCAGAATTTTATGCTCTACAGCTGTTACTTGAACCTTTTTTACCTAAAATAATTAGGGAAGCAGGAAATTACAAAAATACGATTTTACATGTTAAATCCCAGTATTTGAGTGTTGGAGTCACCACCCTGTATAAAGACATACAGTTACAGTGATACAGTTTGGATTTTGGGTTTCTGTGATTGTCGCGAAGGTCAAATTAATCTTTGACAGTTGACAGGCTAGCAGCCTACTCGGTTAATAAATCGCATCAACTTTAACGAAGTTTAAATGATAGTGTAGTTGTGGCCGACCAACGCTAGTGTAGTTGTTAGAGCTGGGCCGACAGAGACACAATGAATGCGTGACGTAGGTACACCGTGAGCGGAATTCTACTCACTGGAACTTCGGAAAATGAAGTTAGGGGGGGTGGACACGAGTGCTAGTGTGGTGGCTTATGTTCTCCATGTGCAAAATGCATACGTAAGTTTCAATACACTAATTATAATATGTAGAAATTCATAAGGACACAGTGGCCTACTTAGTATTTAGTGTGTTCCCACTAGAATTAAGGTGAGATCTGGAGTTCAAATCTCAGATTTGTTAATTCAAATTAAAATATAGTTTGTCTGTGAGGTTCGGAACCCACTAAAAGCTGTAATTGTAGTTTAAAAATTTCAGGGGCGTCGTAAGGGGTGGGCCACGGTGGGCACTGGCCTACCCTGAAACCAGCTGTGCCCACCCAACTGACAATTACAAAATTAAAGCGGTCCCAGCCGAATTAAGGTGAGGTCTGGAGTTCAAATCCCATATTTGCTAATTCAAGTAATAATACAGCTTGTCTGTGTGGTACGGAACCCACTAAAAGCTGTAATTGTAGGCTGACAAACTCAGGGCCGTCGTGAGGGGTTGACCAGGGTGGTCGCTGGACCACCCAGGTGTCCACCAAACTGACAATTACAAAATTTTGAATTAAATAAAAAGGGGAAATCTTGTCTGACCTGATATATTAAAAGACAGTAACTATCTGCGTTGATTGAAAAATATATAGATAGGCAAGCTTATAAGAAAATTCGTTTCACCTACATAACTGTATTTGCTTGCATTTGGGGTTAATATCAGGCGTTTCTGTCAAATGTTATAAAAAAAGAGCAAACGTCAAATAATTAAAAATAGAAATTAGTTCTATTATAAAATATACCAATGAATTATTGAAAGAACTATTTCAATATGTACAAAAAATTTCAGTAAATATGTAAAACATTTTTATTTACCTGATATTTTTCTTGTTTAATTCCGCAAAGTAGTTTATGGAACCACGAACTAGATGGCACTCACGAATTTGATTCCAAAATAGAGGTACGCAAAACTATACAGGCTTACCTATCTATATATTCTTCAATCAACGCTATCTGTAATGAGTCAAACATGGAAATTGCAATGGAAGTAATGTACATACATATTTACCATTCCTAGCTTTATAACTGAAATTAAATTTCGGTTTAGTGACACTAAAAATATATTAATGAGTATAAGTTCATTGAACCCACAATGAAAAGTATGTTTAAACTATAACAATATTAACCCTTTGGTTGAGAATTATAAAACTGATTTGTATAAAAAAAAATTACAAAACGAACTACAAATTTGACAAAAAAAAAAATAAAACACGAGGACGACTTTTAAGTTAAAATAGAAAATATAAATCATTTTTAAAATTGATTAGAGATACAAAGTCGCTCTTTCTGAGGTACATATAGGTATATCATGTTTAATTATTGTTATTCTAGTTTTAAGGGCAAGACGCGAAAAAACTTTTTCTAATTAAAGAAAAACGATATGTGAAAGTTTCAGCACTCGACTTCGTCTCGTGCTGGAATCACACATAAAGAGAAATAGGTGATTCTGCTTGAGTGGCACACTATACTACGACCACACTGCTAAACGTTACAGAACAAAAATACATGCACGAAAGCTATTTAACATAAAGAACAATATGGCGAAGGTAACCTCACAAAGAGTACCTTCACGCATGGCAATTACTGTGAAAAATAATTTCTTACACGATTGTGGAAAATACGCAAGTTTCAAGTTTTATATAGTGTGAGAAAAGTACACTTTTCATTATAAAATATTTTTTCTACGACCCTATGGAAAGTGTGACTTTTCTCACATTTTATAAAACTTCAAAGTTGCATATTTCCCACAATCGTGAGTTTGAGAAATCATTTCCCACAGTACGTTCAACACTGCGCATGTGCAGTGTGGGAAATATTTCAAAATTGCAAAGCCAACTAAATTATTAATTTTATTAGGTTTCTGCTAAAAGTAAAATAAAAATTTCAACATTCTACGGCTAATCGTTTTTGAGTTATGCGAAAAATTTAAAAAACCACTACGAGCAAAGTGCAAAGAGATGTGCACAACTAGATGTTATATACAATATACTAATATTTTCATTTAATTGTCTGAAATGTGTATCTAAGATTATTTAAAAAATGAGACCAATTTAATAAGTTAAATTTAGAAATCATTAAATTCTTTAATGACACCGTAACACATGTTTCCCGTAATTTTATTGTTAGGTCAATTCGACCTTAAGAAATTGGGTCACTTTGATGTCACTTTTGTTTATTTGTTCTTCAAATATTTGAAATTTCAAAATGACAAATTTATTTATATATTATTCTTAAAAATGTTTAAATATTTGTTATCTTTAGCAATTAAAATTAAAGCTTAAGTCAATATCATTAATTATTATTAATATCGATAAATTTTGTAGATATAAATTTTGAAAACAAATTATATAAAAATTCGAACTTTGTCCTTTAAGATAAAATATAATATTTTAAATATTTCTAAGAAAATGTTCAAAATTAGCAGAATTTTTCCTCTATACTTAAAGTTCATAGACCTTTACATATATCTGGTTGTAAGGATTATTGTATTGTACCTGAGGCGTACCATTTTTTTTTTCATTTTTTTAAAGAATGTAAATAGTTATTTCCGTATTAAGTATGGGGACGCCATTTTCCCTAATGAGTACGCAATAGAACGAATCCGGGAAAACAGTTCACGCAATTTTTTGTACGATAATCATAAAATTAATAATTAGTTTTTATTTTTATACAATAATTATTTGTGTATCAAGGGACTAACGTATAATTTTTATTACGCATATGGAATTTATTCTTCGAGGCGATAACCGAGGAGAATAAACCATGAGAGTAATAAAAAATACTTTAGTCCTTAGACATACATTATATTTTTTCCGAAATCGTTAAATTATTAATTAAAAACATAAATAAATAGCATTATATGTTTGTAAAACGTAAGCTAGCTATTGAGACAGGGAGGGGCTGTTATAACAAACGTACTGTTAAAGTGTCAAATATTTCTTTATAATTTTCATTTATAATTACACCTGCTTAGACGTCGTCTACAGGAAATCTGATAAATTATTATCACAGAGGTAAATAATAAATAAATTCACCAATAATATTATAGAATATGTTTGTTATTTTAGGTACTGCTAAAATAAACAGAAAAAATATAATACTATTAAACTATAGATTAATTCAGTTTGACAGATGAGTCCGTAAAGTTAAATTTTGACATAGGAGTCTGTAAAGTTTTACTTTAGCTACCACTTTTGTTAACTTCGCGGAGTGATGTCGTGTATTTTAGTATTGATTTCTAAAAAAAACTTAAACAAGTATTTTAATGTATTAAGGTAAATTTTTGTAAAGAGAAAATTTTTATTGTCCCCTCTTGAAATATATGGTGTACGCCTATGAGCCCCATGTGTGTGCGTATGTGTATTTTTGTACCGCATTGCGTAAGGATCGTATTCATAGATCTCTGCTGGAGTAGACTTCATCTAGCTTAGGAAATTGTGAAATAGATTAGTTTTTGAAATGAGTTATAGCTTTTTTGACAGCTATATAAATCTTTGATTCTTTTCGGAAGAAGACATAAAGTATGAATAATGATGAAATTTTCTAAAAGAAAAATATAAAGTAAAAAAATGTTGGTCATATCGTAATTATTTTGATATCAGGCACATTATCTTCAAATTAATAGAATAATGCACTTTGTTTAAAATGTATTCAATAGAATTTTCTATAAATAAATGTTTAAACCTGTACAAAACTAGTTTGAACTAGAAAGGAACTTGATTAAATAAGTATAGACTAGCTTTTCTTTGTATAGTACAAAGGAAAATATATGTTAATAAACATGCAAATTATTTTAGACATTGTTAATGGAAAATTTTATTGCAAATATTTGTAAAATTCATTATTAAAACTAATTATTATTATACATATATTTATAAAAATTGAGTATGTAAATCTGCTGTATAAATATTCCTTCCTTGGAAAATTATATTGCAAAATTTGAGATTAAATAATTTTTAATTTAATTACTTCATTTTGTAACATACAGTTATTACTAAAAATTGAGGGTACATTTTTCTTCCTGAATTTTTATGAAAATATTTTTTTAATTGGAGTAAAGTTTTAAAATTTAAATATTTCTTTGTTTTATATACATGATCCTTTTTTAAATCTCTGAATAATATTATAAGAATAATTTTAATTTTATATTTTTTAAATTAATTTTATAATGAAACATTATAATGTACACTGAATACTGCGATGGAAAGTTTACCACTAACAAATAGCTAGTATGTAAGTAAGGAAACAAAGGTGGTTATTTAAAGCATGTGAAAATTGCTAATCGAGACGCAAGAGAGTTTTGTAAGAGCAGAAGTTAAATTATTACCTAGTTTCCTTACGTGTTACATTATTACCTAGTTTCCTTACGTGTTACATACAATATTTTTTTCTACTTTTGTTTGAATAAGTATAAAAATGTATTTGAAATGATGAATTTTTGACATTTTGATGAAGTGTTTAATTTTAAGCATTACTAAGTTACTACAACAAAATTGTTAGTTATAAACGATATAAAATAAATGTAATAAATGTAATAACTATATTATTAATATTTGCAATGATAATAAGAACTAAATTGATTTCGTATGAAATAATGATCTCATTCGTTAGTGAAATAATGAGATCAATAACTTAACTGAAATTAGGGAAATAAAGAGTATCTTATTAAATATTCTTGCATAAAGTCACTTTGAAGTAATTTCTTGCAACAAGTGTAATAGGCAATAATTAATTTTCTTTTCCAAGTATTAATTGTTCAAAAAAAATGTCCTTGCACCTACATAAGTCATGACAAGTCGTTCAAATCAAATGCAGTCGGAAAAAACAACTTCCTTCATGACTGTTACATAACCTAATAGATTTAGATTAAAACACCGTAACAAAATAAGATCAACTCTTCAATTGTAAACACTGACACTGACGTCACCCACACGTGTGGCATTTATTTCGCGTTGTTTTTGTTTTGTACATTACATGTGATAAATTTTGGATTTGTTTATTTTCAGTTTTTTATGGTGGGTTTTGATGTTTTTGATAAAATTCTTACCTGAAAATGTAAACATAATACACGTGTAGATATTTTTTGCAAATTTACACCGGTGTTAATGTAATAGATATAAGAAAAAAAATGTGTTTATTATGAAATTAATTATTTTTATCTAAACAAATTGTACTTTCAAAATTTAGGGAATTTTTAGTTAATGATATTAGAACAACCATGTTAAAAATCGGATTGTGAGTTTTCATTGGATAAGCACGTTTTGAAGTACCTAAAACACGATTTTAATATTTTTACGGTGATGTCTGTCCGTGTGTGTTGATGGATGAATGTTGTCGTAACGATTACTCAAATACTAGTGAATAAAAAAGTTGAAATTTTCGATATAACATTGTGACACACACTAGGTTAGATCTGATTAGATTTTGATGTTAATCGTGCAAACCGAAGTGGTGTTTTCATGAAGATATGAAGTGTTTTTCTGAAATATCTTAATTAATTATCAATATAAGGGAATTTTTGAAAATAATAGTTTCATATTATGTCATTAGCTAAAATTTTATATTCCAAATCTTAAAATGAAAAGAGTGTCTGTAGAAGGTGCAAACTAGAAACTTGTACGATTTGAAACAAGAAAGTTATAACTCAAAAGTAAATTTGTCAAAATCAGAATTTGCTCATATTTGGTGAGCTATGCATTTTATCGAGAAAACAAAAACATCTTTAAAATGGGCAACTTTGCCCCAATTTAATCGACTTCGTATCTCTTACGGTTCTGGAGATCCCAATGATTAGCCTCTTAAAATGGACACTCTATATTTATGTAAAAATTAAAATTTGCTCAGATTCACTTCGTTTTGAACACAATGTAGTAAAACGAATAATAAAAATAATTCACTTTCAGTTACTTATATAACGATGCAACTCAAAAAAAAATATTAGTACAATAAAAAAAGTTGTACTGCGTAATAAATTCAGAAAACAAGACGATAAACTATATTTTTTATTATATGTTTACAAACTCTGAAAAATACATTCGGTATTTGAATACAATAATATTATAGTTTACGACGTGAAGAAATAAGAAATAAATATAGTGAAAAATACCCAACACTTGTTCTAGTCAAGGTAGAACATAATTATTTCAGTAAGTATCCGTCATTGAAAGTTACAGAGACAATGTCAAACAAAGTTTTTTGTGTTTCTCATTCTGTCATTAATTGAAATAAACATATGTATTTAATTTGTCGGTAAAAGTATGGTCATTATGATATTATGAATGTTTTTGCAGATGATAATTTCATGGAATGGTAGTTAAAAACAAAATGTAATGGTTCAGTAGTTGCAGTAAAAAGTTAGAGGAAGTAATACGTATTTTGTTAACAAGTCACAGACTTTTAAACAACAAAAATTGAATATTTTGTATAGTTTTATGCAAGACAATTGAATGACTTATGCAAAGCTTACAACATTTTAAGGAGGGTTGGGAAGCTTCGTGGTCAAGCGTTATAAATTATTCCAATCCAGGCAAGAAAGAAATGGGCTCATCTGTTTTATACAAATTCCTCAGCCTAAACGATAGGTGAAATCAATAAAATTAATAGTTTTTAGCTTGATTTTAGAATACCTACCACCCTTGAAACTGCAATTTTTTTGTTGCAATGTCTTGTTTTTGCTAAAATATGACGAAGAAACATAAAATTAGGGCAAAATTAAAAACAATCATCAGCGATAAGAAGCAAGTATTTATATGAAAATATTTATAAAAAATTGTTTATAAACAAATATTTTCTCTTTAGCCTGAAGTTATATATAAAGTGTAACAATGCAGGCCAGTATAAAATTTAAAAATCTTACGGTTTACTAATAACGTAATTTACAAGAGAAATTGATACTTTCAATTTTTATATGTATCTCAAAGTAGGCTGTGGGAACGTTAGAGTTTTTTTTTCTTCTGTCGAAGATATAAAATTCAAGCATATTAATAATAAAATAAATATGTTTCATCTCGGAAGACTACGAAATAACGATAAATTTATTAAAATTTGCATAAATTAAACAAAAGCAATTATTTTCATAAAAAACTACAAAAAATAAAAGTAAATAATATATTTAATATGCACGTACTTTATATCATTGAAAAAAATAAAAACCCTATTTAACTGTCTCACAGCCTACTTTGACTAGACAAGAATTCTTGTCTTGTGTTGTTATTTTTTGGTTTTTCTTGAAAAATAAAACAAGAAATTTAAGTATATCTTGCCTTTCATTACTGTATATAAAAAAATCTTGTCTTGTAGTAATAATAACAATAAAGCATTTTATGTCCTAATTTTTTAAATATAGGTACATACCAGTGGCGTAGATAAGGAGAGGGATATGGGGATCAATCCCTTCCATTAGGAATAAATTATATACTATTTTTTTTTTTTATTGTAAGAAAAAAAGATGGAAAAATGTATATAAAAATTTTGAGCACTGCAGTGAATTCGTTGTTAAAAAGTGCCTGAATAATGTGCTAAAATATTTTTTGTGTTGAATTAAAAAAATATAAGCAAAAATCGAAAATTGAATGAACATGAACACATGTGAAAAGACCCCCTCATGAGGCAATTTTTGTCTAATTTTACCGATTTCGTATCTCTTACAGTGCTCAAGCTCTCATGCTTAAACAGTTTTATTGGTCATCCTGTATATATAATAATAATTGAGGAATGTGCTGAATATGATATTTCAATGCATTGGATAAGAAACATATATAATATTAACCTTCTCTGACACCAAGAGATAAAAATTAAAAAATGTGAAAGTAGCATATCAACGCATACTAGATTCAAAAGAATAAGTATAAAATGATTTTTATGAATTTTAATACTTAGTGAAAAAAACAATTAATTATGTGCAAACACTTGTTTCTACACTGTTACAATTTACATACTCAACTGTTCATCAATATAATGTATGATTTTTCTCACGATAGTTTTTTGTTCTGCTCATATTCACGTGTGTATTTCATGGCACACTTGACAATCATCAGCGATAATAATTCAAGGACATTTTTAGATCTTTAGTAGGTTATATCTTTATATTTATTTAGTAAATCATTTTCATAATACTGTTTATTTTTTTCACGGTTTGGTATTGCAAATTGTAGTTCACAGCTAACTAGATGTTACAACACAAAAACAAATGAATGTTGAGATGCATAGCCCACTTTCTCTCGCATGAACTACAGTCACTTATTTTTAGAATGAAAATATAATTTGAATTGAATATTTCTTGTTTTGTATTTCTACAATACTTGATTAAAAAATTATGCAATTTGTGAATCATATGGAAATTGAAAATTTACAATTGACGTTGTTAGAATAATTAATTTCATAACTTTGTATTCTAATAAGTCTTACATTTATTAATTTTATTTTGTCAATCTGTATGACACATTCTAGGTATTTATATTTTTACATTTCTTTACATTGGCTTTATTTCAATAACAATAACAGTTTAAAATTTGAATAGTAATTGTCTACTTCATATAAATTTTAAATCTATTATTTTCCCAGGTATTTGTGGAAATCATTGAACTATGAAGGCTTGGTAACAGTACAATTGCAATCAGTAATTCTCACTTGTAAATGCGTAGATATACACAATAGGGTATTGGATTAAACTTAGATGGATTTTACTGTGTAGAATCGACCAGTAGTAGGATTTGTACGTAAAGAAATTGAATAAATGTCTATTAAAATAAAAATTATTGCACATTACTGGTTGTACATTTTTTATCACAAATATTGATAATACTTATATCGTAGAAGGTGTTTATCAGACGTCATCTTACGGGCACTCTAGCTGGCGTGGAGAAAATAAAAAAAATCGCACTTTTAATATATGTATCTAGTAGGAATATTAAAAAATTATTAATTATTACGTAACTTATTTGATACATTTGATTAAAAATATGTAGGTTACAAATTTTCAAACTCAAATATTTGTTTTTGATTAGACACACTTGAGCCATCTTTTAATAAAAGTTAATTAAATTTTCAATTTCCAATATTGATTTAATGATAAATTTAAATTTAATTTAAAAATCATAACTCGTACTTTAATAAAATGTTTTGAAAATTATTTATACTGGTTGTTAAAATGAGCCACAAAATTTAAAAGTATGTAATTTGTGTCTGAATCTGTATCAAAAATATTCATTTTACAGTTTTTGGAGAGAAAGGAAATTTTCATATTTTATTTAATATTTAAGGATGTAATTTTGTTAATAATTATTAGTTATATAATTGCAGTGGTAATAAACTTTTACTCTTTCAGCCAAATTTACAAAATAGGATTAGTTAAAAACTGGTTTAAATATGTCTAATTTAGCTTGCATTTGCAATATTTTAACACGTTAAGAGTTAATCCTGTTTTGTGTAAAAGTTTTAATTAATTATTCATTCTGCGAATTAAAAAAAATATTTTTTATACAAAACGTCAAAATATATTTGCATGTAGTTATATCACTTTTTTAATACTCTGTATATTATAATTATATATTGTATTTAAGTAAATATGTGTAAAAAATTTTTTTATAATTTTATAATATAAAAAAAAATTATTTCAATTAAATTATTTATAAATTACAATGAATACTTTATTGAAAATATCTTAGGTACATATGCATACATTAAAAAACAAAAAAATATGTGAAATACATTTCTTATTATCAAATTAGAAATCAACTTTCAATATTTAAATTAGTTTCATTCAGGAAATATTCAATAATTATATCACATGGGCAATATCTGAACATTTTTCGAATGTACGAAAGTGCACGAAAGAATATTTAGATGTGAAATATTAGGAGAATATTACTATAGAAAAATTTTACAAGAAAAAATATATACATAAATCAAGGTTGGCAAAAATCATGATTCATTGAAAAAATCAAAAATCATTGATTTTTTTTAAATCAAATAAATCAGGATTTAAAAAAAATCAAATAAATCGTGATTATTATTTTTTTTTTAATTTTTAAAGATACATAAATGTTACTGCTCTTTTTTAATTGTTTTAAAAGCAACATAAATATTTTATTTCACAAATGAAAATGAAATCTGTAATAAAACCAAAACAATACATCTGAATAAAATTAGGAAGAGCAAATATATATTTTTTTTAATTACACATTTAAATATTTTTATTTTTCTTCTGTTATATGACAATTAAGGTGATAAAATATAATTTATTTTTAAGATATTACATACACAACATATTTTGGTTATTATTAATAGTTTTTAGCTAATAATTTTTTTTTATCTTCGTTAAATATCAGTAAATGATTTAAAAACTGCTATAAATATTTAATATTTATTTTAAACTGTCATTTAAACGTCATTTATATTATTAAAATATTCAATAAACCTCAAATATATTCAGGTTATGCACATGTGCATTATATTCCTAGATATTCAATTTTCATTGGTCGAAATTCAAAATATACTGTAACCTGATTGGTGAAAATTATTTAGTGCTTTCAAATAGTATACGTCATTTCAAAATTTAATGGAAATGTTATATCACCTCTTGTAAGCTTAGGGTTACAGTATAGAATAAATAAAAAAATATTATGTGAGATAATATATGCTACAAATAAAATAATAAAAAACTTAACAAACATTTAGCGAAATTTCTTATCAGTATTGTAATCATTATGTTTTATCGTTTTATCTACAGTATATAAACGAGTGCAGTTACAAATAGTGATTTATTCCTAACACTGTTAACCTTCACACCGTGCTATAAAACGTTCCCATCGTTACTGAAGCATTCAGTCGCTCATTGTTAACCTGCTACCAAATGCGTCATGTTCATAACCATCGCGCTGAAGTTGAAGCTGTCTCTGCCCCGATCTCTAGAGACTTTTCTCTTTGTTGGCAGACGTGTTCGTGTGGTGGTATCCCTGGTGGGTAAGCTGGTGCTGCCAGCTGTCGTCGGGGTGTACTACGCCTACCTCAGGAACAAACACACCCTCAGTGAAGTGCTGCCCACTGTAGTGGCCTTTCTCACCAATGGGATTGCAAGGAGTTTGTCTAGTGTACAAGGTGAGGGAATTTGGCAGTTGTGGAACAACCCTAAACTGATCCTAAACTTACCCGTGTTGGTACCAAATAAACAACCAAAATTTATAGTTGGTGAAAATTTTAAATGGTAAATTTAAGTAATTTATAAAAAAAATTACTTAAATTTTCCGTCTTAACACGTTAACTGCCATGAGGTACATCTTATGTGTCTCACTAAAATATCCTCGTATGCTCTGAGATACATCATTTGTGCCTCAGTGTTTGAATACACATTATGATCCGTGGTCTAACGTTTGTACCTCGCAACGCATATCTGTGAACGTAGTTTAATTCTCGGTGGCTTGACAGACCAAAACCTATTCTTAGCGCATGATTTTTTTGTTTTTTAGTCTTTGAAATGATAAAATACTAAGGTGAGGTACATATATTGTGCCTCAATAAAATTCTTCAAATTTTAGAGCAACATTAAAAAAAATCAATTCTGTTATCATACTTGTATTTTCTAATATGAAAACACCCTAAATCTGTAAAAAAGAAAAAATGGCCCAAGGGACCCACCTTTTTTTTAATGGTGGCAGTTAACGTGTTAACCTATAAAAGATGTAACTTCTGATAGATATAGAAAAAGAAGCAATGTGTAACCAAGATAGGCAACAGCTTCAACTCACCAACCCAGCAAAATAGCTGGGTGAGTTGGGTCAGTTCGAGATCAGTTCTGGGTTACTTCAAAAAGTACCAAGTAAACAGAATTAACCTACCAGGTTACTTAAAATGTCCCAAATAAATACGGCCTTAATAGCACAGAATAGTTACATACAGAAGCTACAGTAAGACAGAGAAACGAGATATAGAGAGAGATGGGGAAAGCCAACAAATTTAAAGGGCTCATCGTTTCAAATCGGAAAGTTTCGTCACATCGTCCTGCCTCGAGTTCTCTGTTTATCAATCATTGACGCACCTACAAAATTTTAAATAAGAGGACAGTAATAAAAATATAAAAATACAGAAATCTATTATTAAGAAGCAACAAATATTATTGATAGAGTATTTGTAGTCAGTTCTTGGTGGAACATATTTATAAATAATAATACAAAAAATGTAAATGAGAATTCTTCATTTTTCACAATCTTTTATTTACAAAAGTCGAAACGACGTTACTGTTGTGAATTGGGGAAAATCAAGAATTCCCATTTACATACATTTTTAATATTATTATTTATAAATTTGTTATCACTTTGATAAAAGTTAAGAAAAATAATAATTATCAAAAAGAAATTATTATATTTCACATACTCCAAAGTGGAAGAAGCTGAATAAGCTTTCCACACTTTGTCGACGTCCATGTTCACGATGATACTAGCTGATTCAAAGTTGTACTTGTTAAATAATTGTTTAAAAATACACAAATGTGAAGCTTGTGAGACGTTTTTTCAACAAATTTTTGAATTAGACAACAACATGTTATTTGACAGTTGTGGATAAATATTATTACCAAACTGATTTGTCAAAATTTCATGGGATAAGACAGTTTTATAAAATAATATTTATTAATAATACCTTAATTTTCTGAAACCAGTAAACTATTGTACAAACCACGGATGTTATGAATCATACCAGGCCTTAGATCTCTAGAAATTCAATTGACATCTGCGGCGGTATGATACTCATAACAATCCTAGGTATGTAACAGCTATAACAGATCATATTCTATTTTATGTCAAAACATAAATAAAAATGAAAAAACACGAAAATTGCATTTATGAAATGTTTGATAAGCACTGGTTTAAAGAATTTTAAAAGGAACACAGATTATCTAAAAATACACTAGTTTTTTATCATATCTTGTGAAACTATGTTTAAAATTTCTTTTAAAATTATTATCGTATTTTTTTAATAAATATAAATTTACGCCCAAGTCAATATCAATACGTTTTATAAACATTTTATAAAAGAAAAAATATTTATTCATGTATGAATAATAGTCACATGAAACAATATTAAGAAATTTTATCAGCTATGACGAATTAAAACAAAAGATTTGAGTCAGAATATTTTTAGCTACACCTGTTGATAAGTTTATTTTTCTTGCACGTTCTAAAAAGATGAAAACATACATCTTGCATTCCAAAGTTCAAGAATTATCTCTCAAAACAGTTGTTAACAAATTTGATTATTTTTTTATCACTTATTATCAGTTAGCAGTAATTTATTCATTTAAAATGAATGTGTTGAATTATCTGTAAAATAATTAACTTGGAAAATATAAAAAAGTATTTACTGTTGTTTAGGCAACACACATTACGTATTTGTTACGTACGTTGCATTTGAACAGTGGCGTATCAGATGGACATTAATTTTAATTTTAATTGCGTTATACAATCATAATAATTAATAGTATTTATATAGAATATATTTATTATGTTGTTATTTATTTCTGTTATCTAACATTTTACGCCAATTTAGTAATTTATGGAACTTTTAAAAATTATACAGTAATTACTTAATCTTTATGCCACGAAATTAATATTAATTAACAGAAATAAAGATTATAATTCGGAACAAGTGTGCTGTTATGAAAATATTTATATAATATTTGTTGGCTTGGTCTATAAGTTCGCTCATCCATATAAACATGTACATAATAAGATTAAATGTACACTTGATACACATAATCATATTAAAGCATTACGTAATTGGTTTAATGTAATATAATACTTTTGAAAGTTGCAATTTTTTATGGATAAACTTGTAATAAAAATAAATATTTTCTTCAATCTTCTATTTTACGTATCAACATTATTAAAATAAAAATATTGATATTGGATGTAAAGGAAAATCTAATGAAATATTAAAAATCACAATTAAAAATATACTATTCATAAAATTCACACAATTTTCGATTTTATTTGATTTTGTTTGTATATAAAAATGGAAACCGCGAAAAGAAATTATCTGTTTGGGGAACTGTATATAAAAATGGAAACCGCGAAAAGAAATTATCTGTTTGGGGAACATGGTAATATTAACGTTTTTAAAACAAAATAATTAACTACTAAAATAAATACTAGTGTGATAAAATATGTGAAGTACGTATTCTATAGTTTATCAATCTATTCTTATAATTTTATAATTAGAAAAAACATGTACTCTACTTCATTCATTTTTTCTATTTTTTTTTACCTATTTCCTTTTGAATTTCGTATTTCGACTTTTGAATTTCGAATTATTTTTTCAATAAAATTTCGAATTCATTTTTTCCGAAAATCGACAGCACTAATATTTACTAAATGATTATTATTATACTGCACTTAAAATATTATTGTTTATTGTTGAAGAAAAGAAGAAATATTAGATGATTTAGACATTGTTCAGTCATAGCCGTTTTTAACCTATTTTTTGGGAATTAAATAATAGAACGATCATTCTGCAGTGCAATTTGTTATCATGAAAGCAAGATAAATTCATTGTTTTATCAATTACATAAGTACCTAAAACAATGCAAAATAAAATAACTGAAACAAATCAAATTTAAAAAGATTTCTCATATATATAGATACTAACGACTTTATTCATATTTTGCGCAAATTGGATTAGATCAGACCTCAGGACAATGGCCGCTGCAGGCTTCACTTTTTTATATGCTACGTCCTATCCAGAAATATATATGGTACAGAAATACAGATACAGACTAGGCTTATACAGAAGCGACAGTAAGACAGAGAAACGAAAATTAGAGAGATATGGGGAAAGTCAACAAATTTAAAGGGCTCATTGTTTAAAATCGGAAAGTTTCGTCACATCTTAGGGAGAGATAGGGGAAGTGAACAAATTTAAAGGTGTACACAATGCTCCAAGGTTATAGAACTGAATAGGGTAACATGAAAGGTACCGACATGGAGTAACGCTTCTGTATGTAACTATTCTGTGGTACAGACTTGATCAAAAACATTTAGACTAGAGAATTTTATAAAATAATAACATATAGGTGTGTGTATTTTATTTTCTGATATTTATTTCCGTTTATTTTTAGGGGCAGTAACATACCCTACAAACAAAATCGACCCTCTATTACGAGTAATCAAACTTCGGTACCGTTCAATTCCGAGAACATCCAATTTAGACCCATCTTTGACTTCAGTCGGTGACATATCACCTGTTGACACCACAGACACATCTGACACAGAAAGTTGTGTGACATGCACAGTTCTGTGCGAACCACCACCACAGCAAGACCACACAGCAGATGTAATCTTCATCCACGGCTTGCATGGCTCTTTGGTGAAAACATGGCGACAAGGTGATTGGAAAATGGCGAAGGAGAGAGCAGAAAGCGTGGAATTGAGAAGAAGATCTTCTATGAGCTGCTTGCAAAGTAATACTCGACACCAAACCTTAAAAAGAAGTGCATCGACAAATAGTGGAGGTTTGAGGTTAAGAAGCAAGTTCCCTAAAGATGATTTCTCCGATAGAACGTTTTGTGACTGTGATGACACGTTATGTGCGGTCTGCCAATCTTTAGAACAAGCAGAAAATACAACTCCAGAAGAACAAAAATCAGAATGTTGGCCGAGAGATTGGATACCTCAAGATTGTCCAGGAGTTCGAGTCATCGCTCTGACATACACGACTGATCCGTATTTGTGGAGGCCTGTTTGGATTAAGGAAAAATCTAGGTAATAGAAAACAAGATGTATGGTTTGACAAGTTTTTAAAGGAATGTTTTTAGGACAAACATGGAAGAAAGAAGTAACGAAATGATGGAACAACTGGTTAAAATTGGAGTAGGAAAGAGGCCGATTGTGTGGGTGGGACATTCCAAGGGGGGGCTGTTTGTCAAACAAATGATTGTTGATGGTAAGTGCCAATAATTCACTTCCGTAAGTGATCTTTTTTTATTTTTTATAATCATTTATTATTTACAACCTGTACATTACACAAAATAAGTAATTTTTAAATAAATAGTTTATTTCGTTTATTAAATAAACAACATGCATAAAAATGTTTTTTTTCTATTTATAAGTCTGAACCTTAGATGAGGTATAACATAGAGATATGGCATTGCCCAAATATATTGTCGAAAGATGTAAGGTTTAAAATCGCTTGCAGCCAGCTCTTTGAGAACAGTGGACCAGTGGAGTAGTTATATGGAAAACTCAACCAAACAAATAACGAGGATAGGTGATTAATCACTATGACCAATATTTCGTTTGTCTAACTGTAAATGTGCACTACTCAGCTGGCGGATTGTTCTCACGCAGCTGACTGTTAGGCGATTCTCGACCATACATCTTTTACTTGCTCAGTAGTACGTAGCTATAGGAGTGTGCCATATCTCTATGTTAGACCTCATCTAAGGTCTGAACCAGCTAATCTAATCATAGTACAAAAAAGGACAACTTCAATGTCAATGTATTACTTCACCTCCGATTTTGATGAAATTTGGCAAAAAGTTTGTACTAAGTAAAGTATAACACATATGGAAAAAATAATAAAAAATGGCGGTCATACTTAGTTGATCTTAAAATGACATTTATTTGTTTTTAAAGTTATTACGCACCTAAGCTAACCCAACCTAACCTAATTTAATTATATGTAACCTAATCTAACTCAAACTAACTTAAACCTATTTTTATAATACAAAAGGTGTGTACTCACACGCACCTAAACTAACCTAATCCAACCTAATCTAACCTAACCTAATCGAACTTAACCCAACCTTGCCTAACTTAATCTAACTCAACGTAACTTAATCTAACCTAACCTAAACCATTCCAGTTCAATCTAATCTAACCTAACTCAACATAATCTAAACTAACTGAACCTAACCCAACATAACCTAACGTAATCTAACCCAACCTAACTTAATCTAACCCAACCTAACATAATCTAACCTCACTTAACCCAATCTAACGTAATTAAATTAGCTTAGTGTGAGTTAGCTTAAATTAGGTTAGTTTAGATTAGGTGTGTGTGTACACACCGTTTGTATTAAATATCTTTAAAAACAAATGAACAGCGAATTCAAGGTCAACCGAGCCAGCGTTTCCTATATAAATTAGAAACAATATGATTCGTTACATATATATAATCAATTTTTGACTGAATTTAATAATTTTTTACAGCGTTTGAAAGAAGATACAAAGAACCAGACATTGCAGACATCTGTTTCTCTACTAAAGCCATAATGTTCTTCAGCGTGCCTCATCGGGGCTCATCTTTAGCCGACTTTAATCTTCCTTTTGTCAGACAATCTGTTGAGCTTTTAGAAATTAAGAAAAGTAAGGAAATTTATTATTCATTTATAAATATATATTTATTTGTTTATAAATGTGTTACAGATTGTAACAAAGTATTAGATCTACATAAGAAGTTTGTGCAGTTAATAGAAGAGAAACATTTGAATCCAGAAATATTTAGTTTTATCGAAACTTCACTAACATTCATGGCCATCGTCTATTTGAGAATAGTCACCTACGAATCTTGCGGTAAGTTTTAAAAAAATCAAAGTTTTTTTTAATTTATTATTGGTACATCATATATCTGTCATTTTTCCAGAAGTTGATTTGTGAAATATTCTGTATATCAAAGCTCAAGAGTTGTAGAACACTTATCTGATTTTTAATATAATTTTTCTCAAAATAATTATACAACCCCATATCATATTTATATCGTTGAAATAAAAAAAATCTCTATCTAAGGTTACAACTTAAAAAAATATATAAATAGCCATAATTGTACAACTTAGAGGTTATCTAAGTGTCATATTACGAAAAGCCCTGTGTAATGTACACGATCGCACAGTTAAGGAATTTTTGTTTTATTGAAATAATGTTGGCAATATAAAGAAGACAAAATTAATTATAATTAATATAAAATATTACGACTAGTGAAGAAATAAATAAAGAATGTTCTACATAATATTGTTTTTATGTTCTGTAGTTCGTACTCTTTGCTAATAATTTGTCAATTCTGTCAGTATATTGTGTAATCGTGTTGTGATTGAAACACAGTCAAATAATGGTCATAGAAAAAGTATAGTACAAAATTCGAGTTGTAAAGCAATTATGCAAAACGATACTCCCCTTATCTATTTATTGATAGGCGGGAGGTAAAAAAAGATTCACTTAATTTTTTTGCAAGCATCGATTGTACTATATAAATAATCTATAATTTCATCAGATCCGGGCATTGGTGAGACTTTGGGCGTTCCTCTGGACCACCGAGAAATCTGCAAACCGACCGGTCGCGACTGCTTCCTGTACCAGGAACTCGTGGAACTGATTCAGAGATGCACGTGACACCCACACACCTACAATCATCACACGTTTATATTCTAGTTACCCAAAGACATATTAGTGAGCTTATTAGTCGTAAGTACCTGAGCAATACCATACATTCTATACATAGCTGTGATTCATCAAAACTTCTAGTTTGTGATAAATTTCACGCAAATCTATTTGTGTAAGGCCGGACCGCACATTTTGGATAGATTTGCGCGGAATTTGAAGAGTTTGTAAAAATAGTAGTTAAGATCAAATATAACTATAGATATTTTATATATTATGAAATAAACATATTTAACTTAGTAACAAGTAACAAATGATTTTGAATGTCTGTCTTTTTATTTAATCAAAATGGATTTTGATGTGGATGATTGTAAACCCAGTCAAACTTTTTATACCCATGTGAATTGTAACCCTTTAGAGGTTTTATACCAGAGGAGATGTGCCAAATACATTTACGTCGTTCCTGAAGGACTTAGAGAACTTATGTCTGACATTACCAGAGAAGTATATCTTTGAATTTAGAATGAAATATTGTTGTAATATAGTAATAGGTTTTAAGATGTCAGCCCAAACAAATGTATTGTTTTATAGCAGATTATTTAGATGCATTGTTAATCACGAGGGAAAATGCTAAAGGTAGGATTACAACGCAGAGTCAAATACAAACCTTAATATTGTTAAACAAAACTGTTGTCCGCCGTTTTAGAAGCGCTTGAATACTAGTAATGAGCGAAACTGCTACTTTTGAATCACAGTGAGATTTGTGTTCACGAATCACAGGCTTTCAAAATATGGGGTAGCAATCATGACCTGTGATTTTTCAATATCAGTGACTAAATCTCAGTTCGTGAAATATCGCTCATCACTATCTAATATCCACTTTATCATTGCTTTTTTACCAAATGCCTCCTGGGAAAATTGCCACCGCTGAACATTGGCGTATATTACCGTAAAAGAATACCATTGTTTTAAAAATCTACATCTAAATATATCACAAAATATAATTATTGACAAAAATCTAAATAAAAATAAAGTAGTGAGTTAAGAAAATATATAAATTCAGGACAAATAGATGTCCCGAGGCCTTTATTTCGAGACGCCGGTACATAGACTTCCAAAATGGGACAATTTTTCGAGACTCTCGCTTTACAAATGGAATATAAGAATGATTTTTAAAAGGTAGGCAACGGTATATTTGTGTGCCGCAAAATCTTAAAAATGAACTATCGTCGTTTTTCTTTTAACTTCCTTACAAGGTTTTTTTATTGGATTCAGGCGCCAACACTTTTTCATTTTTTTCTACATCTATACATAGCTATACCGCAAAAAATTTCCTTCTTACATAAATAAAAAGATTAAGAAACTATATAGTATAATACTCTAGCATTGCCTTTAGAATTCAAGATAGTGAGTTCAAGTCCCAGTGAAAGAAAAAAAAGCTACTTGTGTTTATCACATTCAGATGCTATAGACTTGTCATTTATACATCTTAAATAAAATAACACTGGCACATAAAACAACTGACAGTATGGTTAGAAAATGCAACACAGTAAATTTGGTTGCATAAGCTCCTCTTAGGAGATTCAGGCACATATCAATGGATGTTAGTCCTTCAGTGTCCTAGACTAATAGAAAGTAGTAAGACGTTACACATTTAAGAACGTCTGCTAAATTGTAAAGTACACATCAAAGGTTTTATTTGACTCTGTCCCCTAAAATTTCTTGATTATATATTTACATAATTTTGTCAACAGTTGCGGCATTATTTGTGGAAGACGTAACTGAAGCAGGCAGTACACTCCGCGACATTCTAAACAGAACTAATTTATCTGTTGAGCAAGCTGTACGAGCCTGCAGAATAATTCAGCGAGCATTCCGTCGTCATTTAGACTTGAAGAAAGAAGCCTGTAAGTATATTTCAACTCTAAAATTCCGGAGAGTAATAAATAATTGTTGTAGTACAAACTGAACCTATTGATCCATACATGATCATCTGCAAGATGATGGTACGTTTGAGGATAACTTACGAGCAGGCATCTCAAGCAGCTAAAGTGATACAGCGCGCTTGGAGGATCTATAGAATGCGTATGGAGATCTGGAGAGAGAGATTCCAGACCGCTGTTGACTGGAGAACAGCCTGTAGATACACTTTGAGGCTCTACAGGCAGTATGCTGCTAGTTGGGAATATGCTAGAGCTGCTACTATCATTCAGGTTTGGTTTTCAAGTTCATTTCTTTCACTTTAAATCCTTAACTTCACAAAATAACCTTAACCGCAATTAAAAAGTAAATTACATTTTTTACGAGGGTTGTTCGAATAGTACTCAGCCTATTTACTTTTTTTAAATGATCGAGTAAAGCAAACAAAGTTTGACTTTTTCTAAAATAAATCGAGCTGTTATAATATTCTTTGTTTTAATATATTTAACTGTAACAGATACATGAGAAGAGTTAGTTTATACATATAAGATTGTCCACATTTAGTTTCGACGACAAAAAAATGGGCTGCTGAATTTAAAAATAACTGTTACAATCGAGGAAATCGCGATTAATATTTATTCCCAAATCTGAAGAAAGGACTTTCTGGACGAAAATTCACTTCGATTGTCCAGGTCCTTGTTGAGATAACCGATTATTTTGCAGAGTTGGTGTAAACACGTTATACTTAAAGTATTAAAAAATCGGAAAATCGTTCGACTAGATATATTGAGTTGCAAAATACGATAAAAAAATCAAAATTCTTGTGTTGTTTGGTTAAGCAGAGAACTTTTTGAACAACCTTCGTATATACAGGATGGGTTAGAACAATCTCCCTAATTTTGAAGCGAATTAAAAAAGAAACTAGTGCAAAAAGTCGCCTATTTCCTACAAGGTGTGAAAGTTTCGGCACGAGACGAAGTCATCATATTTTTTCTACGACTACATTGCTAAACTTTACCTCTATATCTTTGCGCACGTAACGTCACAAAGTAAATTAATGTGAGAAATGATATTACCCACACTGCATATCCGTAGTGTTGGAAAATTCGTGAGAAATAATTTCTCACAGTTTTAACCCACGATTGTGGGAAATACGCAACTTTGAAACTTTATAAAGTGTGAGAAAAGTCTCACTTTTTATAGTGGTCACAGAAAACAAGTTTTATTTTTAGTTTCTTCAACTACAATACGGGAAGTTTTAAATCACATAGCATATCTTTTCATATGAGGGCTATTTTCAAGCGGATTGTATTCTCCAGGGTTTGTTGGGTTCTGGGACGATGCTTAAACACTTTAGTCTTTAAATACCCCCACAAGAAATAGATACTGGGCGTTAAATCCGGCGAGCGCAGTGTCACGAAATGTCGCTTCTTACAGAGATCAGTTGGCCGGGAAATATCTCCCTCAAACTGCCATTACATTTCGAGCTGTATTGTCTGTAGCTCAATTCTGTTGAAATCAGACATTTCTTGCATTAAATTCTTTACGAGCTGACGCAAAAACTGTTGGATCATGAAGACATACCGAACAGAATTCACGGTAACGTGCGAATTCCTTCATAAAAAATAAAGACCAATTCTTTGATATTCGAGAGGTCCGTTGTTGCCCATTTCTTTTCATAGACACACTTTCACTTTCTTTGAAGTTGTCAACCCCCAACAGAACAGATTTTCCGTCGGCAATTAAACTCCGAGGTTAGACTTGGTAGCGAGGACAAAACACACGAACAAAACTTCTCGACTTTTTGCTCCTTTTGCTTCTATCCTCACCTTTCTACGACATACCCTCCCTTCACAAAATAGGGGGGTTACTGTAGCCCACCAGTATTAATTTTCAAATAAAAATATTGTTAGCGATTTAAAAGTCAAATAAATGAATTTGATGAGAACTATAAAAAAAATATACGAATGTAAACATTAATTATAAAAAAAATAGGCAGCATATAGGGGCTACTACACCAGAAGACTTCTGAAACTATACGCCTGCATGAAACCAAGAATAAGTGAAGACATATTACTCTACCTGAGCAGACAATACGAACAAGCTGGCGAAGAAGACATTCCTCGTGTAAAACCAGAGTATAAAGAAGCAGGATCTTTCGAAACTTTATACATCTTGTATGATCCAGAAGATAGGGCAGCAAGAGTCATACAACACGCTTTTAAGTAAAAACACATAAATATGTTGTACAAAAATTGAGAAATATGATTATAGACAGCTAGTGGAAAGAAGAAGAAGTACGAAAGCTATAACACTTGGAGATACTGCAGTACAACCAGAAGAAACTCCTGCTGGAGAAGAAAGCCCTGAAGAAGCACCACCTGCACCAGCTGAAGAAGCTCCACCTCAACCCGTGGAAGAAGCACCACCTCAACCCGCTGAAGAAGCTTCACCCCCACCAGCTGAAGAAGCACCACAGGTAAATAAAATAAAAATCTAATTTGAGAACCACAGAACCAACCGCCACAATCACAGAATATTATGTAGTAAACATCTTGTGTGATACTTATAAAACCCTCAAACAAAATTCTTCACATAACACTAAAATTACTTAAAATATTACGTAAATTCTTAATTCGTTGACATTCGTTAAAATTTTGTAATGACAAATTTTGTATGATTGCAATCTTTCTTACTATACAGGATATACCACAACTTAGGACAAAAAATTAAATGATATATACTGTAAGACGAGCTGATCATGAAAGAAAAAGAATTTTTTAAAAATTTGCAAAGATAAGGGTATTTTACTTGAAGTAGACATTTTTTGGACCACTGGAGTAGCTATTAATTATACAATATTGGTATTAGATATTATGTAAACAATTACTATCATTGTAGAAGATTTGAAAAAAAATATTAAAAGTAATTACCAACCAGTAGCAAAAAATGTTTGCTTGAAAATACGATGCAATACGAATTTTTAAAACAATTTTTTTTTGTTTTATAATCAGCACGTAAAGTATATACCTTTAATTTTTTGTCCTAAGTTTTGGAACACGTGTATGTAGCGGTCGATATTATACATTTAGAGAAATTATAATGCTAACATTTCTTAATTTATATTTCAGGAAGTAGTTGAGGAACAACCAGGTAATTATACAATTAAATGTAATAAGTTTCTACAATATAATAATTTATTTATAATTAAAACAAGTAGCAGAACCAGAACCAGTTGTAGAACAACCAGCAGAAGAAGGAATCGGTGGTTAATTATTTTATTAAACCATTTTATAAATTATTGTACACATGTCCAATTTTTAAAACAAATAAATATATACACAATTTTATTCAACTTATTAAAAATGTCTTTAGTCCTTACGCCCTTAAGACTTGCATATGTTATAGAGGGACCCTTGTTTCTTGGGGTATGGCAAAAAGGGGAAGGTAAAATTTCATAAAAACCACGAATTTCCCAGCCGTTCCCAAGATACGAGCCCTTAAAGTTTTCTGAGGGTTGATTTACCCTATTTAGCTTATTTAACGGGCTACAGGGTTGAATATAGGGGTATTTTAACCCGCTCTTTCGATTGCCGTGTGCAGAATTGCTCGACCACCTCTAGTTTACAATATATTCACCCCCAAAGTTCACAGCAAAGAGCGTCAAGAAACTCCGGAACTATAAGGGCTAGAAGGGCCGGATAAATTCTATTAAGCTAATTAGAACCCCTAGAACACGAATCCAAGGTCAGATTTTCCCTAAGAGTCTTGGTTACGTAATCAACCCTTAAAAAAGGGCGGAACGGGATGAAAAGGTGAAATTATTATTAAAGAGGTACAGGAATAAAAGATATGATGTAATTTAAGTGTTTGTTTATTATATAAAAATAAATACACACGATTATGTTTATATAAGTACAATACTACATATACAAGTTATTTTATAATTATTTCCACTTGTGCCCTTCTGGAACTATGGCTGCTGTATCCAGGGTTAAAGTGCAGCTCATTCATCCCCTAAACAATCAGAAAAATATAAGTTAAAAACTAAATAACATGAATAACAGTAATAAATATTATATACCTCATATTACATCATCAACTAAGGATGGGGGTGCAATTTGGACATTGGATTCGGAATCTACAGAGTCGAATTAGAGGGATGACTTGTCTTTAACACCCTCTTTGTACTTTACCCTGTCTATCATATATAACGGAGAAGTAAAGTCCCATTTTCCGGAAAAGAAAAAATCGGACAAGAAATTTTTTTCAAATAAAAGTTGCTTAGAATTTTATTCTGAACAAAAAATCCTAATAAAGTTTTTCTTTAAGATTAATATTTACACCCTTTCCAAAATCCCACTTTAAAGTTCAATAACCCCCTTACCATCAACCCTTAAGAGCTCAAGTTATATTCCGCACTAAGTTTAGGTCCCTACTACAAGTATGCAAATTTTCATCGAAATCGGAGACATAAATTTTAATCGAGAGGAAACGTGAATTTCCCCTAAACTAGGGGTTGGCGCACAAAACGGACATCAGATTCGTTAGTTTCACGGTTGACTCTGTAGGATAGCATACTTTTTCCCCCTAATTTCACTAATTAGTTGCATCTTAAAAAACCCTGGACTATAGCCCATTGTTTTTGACCTTGAACCCCAAATTTTCGGAGTTAGACATTTCATCCCCTTAATTCGACCCTTCCGCTTCCCGTGCCGGTGTCCGTTTTTGGCGCTCAAGCTTCGTTACGTAATTCGCGATTGAAGTTTCGCAAGTAGAGCATTATTTTACTCCCATAATATTGACGTGAAAAATTATAAACTTTAAATATGAACTAAGCTTCTAGTAGTACATTCATAAAAAAATATAAAATTTTTATTGCAACTTACAAAGGTAGTTTACTTGAAGAATTTTAACAAATTATTTTCTGTTATCTATATTATTATTTAGACTAAGAACTTGATGCAACATCTATAAAAAAATATCAATTTTATGGGGCACTCCAAAGTGGTAGTTCTCTTGAAGAAGTTTCGAAGAGAACTTACATTTAAGCCAGATATGTACTTAAACAATTATCTTTAAAAAGAAAAATTGGATAAGAAATTTTTTAAAATAAAAGGCTTAGAATTTTATTCCCAACAAAAAATTCTAATAAAGTTTTCCTCTAAAGTTAATATTTTCTTCCCTTGTAAAATATATAATTGAATAACTCCTTTGATCTCAAACCCTAGAGGCCCATATTTGATTGTCTACTAGATCTATGTCCCTAGTTCATGTATGCCAATCGGACACAAGAAAATACCACAGTATATTACAACATGAGAAGTACATACCGGGTGTCCCAGCTCGATCGACACATGGGAGTTTTACATGGGAAATCAGTTAATTATGAATAGTATCTCCCCAGAGCAAGATATTAACTTGAAATTTTGTATACTTATAGGAGAATATTAATTCTATGGATTATAGTTATTTAAAATATGCAATTTCGTTTGCAGGGCGAGATTTATTTAATTTAAAATCTAATATTTTCGTTCAAAATCAGACAGCCATGGAACATAAAGAAAATACCTATGTGACAGTTCTGACAGTTAATGACATGCCATTGTAGATATTTATATTTTTGTAATGTTAGTATATTATTTCACAAAAAGAAACCAAATTCAATTTAAATAATATTAAAATACAGGGAATAAGAATTTAAATCAGTGATATTTCACTAAACTGTCAGATAAATATTTTCTTTTATTTCCATGGCTGTCTGATTTTGAATGAAAATATTAGATTTTAAATTTAATAAATCTCGCCTTGCAGACGAAATTGCATATTTCAAATAAGTGTGATCCATAGAATTAATATTCTCCTATAAGTATACACAATTTCAAGTTAATATCTTGCACTGGGGAGATACTATTCATAATTAACTGATTTCCCATGTAAAACTCCCATGTGTCGGTCGAGCTGGGACACCCGGTATACTTATAATGTGTATAGGGGTGCTTTTATTAAAAGGGTGACATAAAATCTTTAAAGATACAGAATTTAAATACAAATATAGTAAGTACATGTGATACCTAAATATAGACCAAAATTACGTTAGTTTTTAAATTTAATTTAGCGTTAATTGATGTTGATGTTTACATAATCGCATTCAAATTATATTTAAATTCTAAAATCGCTGTTCTATTTCAAGCCATAGCTGTTAATACTCTAATGTTAATATTAAATACGTGCATGATACACATGATACATTTAAGTAGTATTATTTGCATGATACATTTAAAAAAAAATGACCCAATTATATCTATGAAACAAAATCACCAGCGGACAAAAATGTGTTTCAAATAGAAGATATACAAAATTTAATTCTCTTTAAAATATCCTAATAAAATTTTTCTTTAAACTTAATAATTTTCCAGTTATTTGTAAAATATTTTTAAGAAATTCATAAAAGTAGTGCACAAGATATGCGGGGGTGTTCGTGTTGAAGGGGTGGTTTTTTGGTTTTATTCTACTAATTTGAGGTCGTTGATTCCGAATCTGGTGTGCAAATTTCTCTACGACCTATAGTTCTTATGTAATCGCTAATTAACCCTTTATTTTTAAATAACACATGAGAAAAATCTATTACATTGTATGAGTCTGAAATTCAATACGGAATGCATAAAAATTACAAAATTTAGTGAAAAGGGTAGTTTATGAGCATTTAAAGTATAAAAGATTGTTTTCTGTTTCTCTGATTTGACGATAAAGTACTGATTTTTTAAATCAATCAATCAGATATACGAAAAAATATTGATTTTTTTGATCAACCAATAAGAGATAAGGAAAAGTATAAGTTTTTTTAATGAACCAATCAAAACGTAGCGCATTTTATTTTAAATTTAAATAATACTGTTAGACATATATTATGGTATTTTTACTATTTTTTAAATATATACTATCATATCAGAAATATATTTATTTGTATTTAATATTGTTACTTTGTAAAGCAGATAATTTTTAAATGACTCACCTTTATCCTAAAATATAAACCCAGTTTCATGATTTCATAGCATAGATTGGATACTTCGTTATTTCCCTTACACTTACTTACTTACCGTTTTGCGCGGAAATACCCACTTCTTGTGTAATTCACGAAAATACGTGATTTTTTAAGGGTGTTGAATGTAGGCAACACCCTACAAGACTTTGTGTCACCAATACATAAATAAAGGAGATTATTTCTTCAACTGAACCTGTAATACATGGGAAAAATCTGTTAAATTGGCACTGAGATCCAAATTTAATACTAAATGCATAAAAAAATATTAAGATATAGTTAAAAGGGTAGATTACAAGTATTTAAGTAAAAAAGGTTGTTTCTTCTGTTTTTCAAACGTTTGATAGACGTCGCATCGTCGCTTCAAGTATTTATTTTTTTGATCAACCAAGTAGAGTCGAAGATTGTCACGGCGCATTTTATTTTAAATTTGAATTTTAAATAAATATGGGAATTATACGATTTAGATATAAATATATATTACCTATTATTAGTTATAGAAAAATATAATAGTTGGAATTTGTATTGTATATTTATTAAAATAAAATTTTTAAAACTTACACGTATTGTTTTATTTTTATCAAACGTCCAGAACGTGTCTTCCGTTCTTCCTCCAGTTCTTTGGCAGCCTGGAATTTCTAGTAAAGACAACAAAACCTACCAAAAGATATACAAAACACTTGAATCGGATCATAAACGTGAAAAGGGATTTAAATTACTGATAATATGAATTCGAAATAATTATTTATTTTAAAATACAATTTCTCATTCATACAAGCGTACAAAAATATATATTAATCCACACTCATCTGTCTCCTTAAATTATTATTATGAATGTACAATATTCAATAGCTTTACAATTTTTAACAATTTTATTTTACATGGTACATTTCATCATTATAAATTGTAGCGCTATTATTATTTATTTACAAACACGACGTATGGACTATTGTATCTTCTAATAATAATGAACGCTACAATCTAGACAATTGAATAACGCCACAAACATGTGCATATCAACAAACAGGAATATGTGAACGTTTCACAAACACAGTGCTTTAACAACAGCAGAAATTTCCGTAGAATATAAACATAAATATCTCCCACACATGCTAACTAACTCAATATAACATAATATGCCCTGAGACAAACGAAACAAACAAACCAAGGATGGGACAATGACAAACGACGAACGATGCCAATGCGAACAGACTTAAATACGTCACTATATAGGGTGAGCTGAGGTAGATTATTTGCCATTCGATGGCTTATTTAACGGTTATGTTTTACTAAAAACTTTCACCACAATCAACAACTTCTTGCAAATATTTTAAATTCATTACAAAATATTCAAAATTCAATGAAAACGGTGATTATTAATATACAGAATGTTAAAAATCTGATTTTACAGTTATATATTTTGATGTCTCTAAAAATTTGTAACTAAATTAATGTAAATATTTTTTTTTTCAGCATAGAGAATTAATAGTATATTATACACCAAGGTTGAAATGACTATCATTATTGACCTAGCGCCAAATTGTGTCCTAAGGTGCGAAGCAACCGAAGGACATAAGGCGCTGGTCAATAATTGTCTTATTGTTCTTTCTTACCGACCGAAAAATTGTAAGTAAATACTAAATAGTATCTTTAGTTACAATCAAAATTTAATTTAAAACTGACAACTGTCAAATATTCTTTTTGATAATAATTCATGATGTGTTATATGACCACAAAATTAATTTAATATTTTTTTTGTTATCATCCGGTATACTAATAATTACTATTAAAGTTGAATTTTAAATTTTGTATTATTACGCTTAGTTTTTGAGTCATTTTCGTGTTTGATTAATAATGAAAGCTTCTCATAGTTTAGAGGAAATGAAGTACAACAAAAAGTACTGAAATGAAGAAGTACAAAATTATTTCTGTTGAGATTCTATATAAATAAATGCTTACAAAATATATGCTGCCATGTATTATAGCTGATTTAAATATATTTTAAGGTACATTGGTATTATTATATCACTTACACAAAAAATCTTATAATAAATCTGTACAAATATAAATAAAGTTGGCATTGATAAATTACGGATTAATTAACTGTATCTTATTATTTACTGGAACTATTAAAAGGAGAATTCAGTTTTCACTGATAAGTAAATTATATTGCATAGTGGAATGTTAGATGTTAGCTTCTTACAAACTACCACGGTAGCTGTAAGCAGCTAACTATGGCGGTAACTGTAAACTATAATCGGTAATACTAAACTGCGAGGAATGTTTAATCGAGGTATTCACCTAGTCTGTTTAACCCTGACCAATTGGCAATTAAGTAACGGCATCAAATGTACAATGGCATAAGTTTCAGAGAGCAGAAATGAGTACATAGAACATATTATAAGTCAATTCATTTAACGTTCATCTCGTATCGTTCCACGCTGCCGAATTCCCACTGTGTCACTGTCAAATTTAATTCCAACAATCTTTATCTACAGCAAAAAATATAAGAATAATACAAACGAAATAAATGTTTGTATTCTGCGAAAAATAATGATTTTATGCTTTAATTATAATCTGGCAGATTTTTAAAGAGGATGAGTTTTTTTTATAGAAACTAACACCCAGATTCATAAAAATATTAGCCTCTAACCCAGATTAGTTACTCCTTGTTAACATCCTGAAATGTTAAACTAACTCCAGTCCCAGTTCATAATAAGAATTAGTAAGATAAAACCAAAATTATAACTTATCATGGCGCAAAAAACCTAAAACAAGTTTATAAAAGGGAAACATTTTGAGTGTTTTCTTTAGGAACAAGAAATGATCAATAATATACTTTCATTAATATGACATCTTATTATTTACTGGAACTATTAATATTTCCTCCAATTATAGTTTATTTTTCCAAGAAAATAATGTAAGAATGCACAGATTCACACCAAAATTTTTTAATTCGTATTTAATGCTTGTAAAAACGGCTGCCTTCGAAGCGAAATCTACTACGTTCTTATAAAAAATAGATTTATAGATTATTAACTATTTTGTATAGTTTACAAAATTATAAAATAACCAAGTAAGTAGTAAATACAATAGAAAATTCAGCACTAGAAGTTAGTGTGAAAAAATCTGGAACTAAAATCGTTTTTTTCTTAAAAATTGAGTTCATAATTAATCTCTTTTATGAATATGCTTGAATAGAAATAGGTTTAAGTAAATTTGTTAATATAAATAGATAATGTATTCATTTTGCAACAAAAATTTGCAAGGGTAATGATTATTGGAATGAAATTCGACAAGAATGGGGTAATGTAGTGTTTTGAGAATTCTTTCTTTGGGAATAGGGCGCCTGGAACGTACTCAGATATCAGTTTCAAATAAATGTAAATGATATATGTTCGGTTAAACGAATGTACTTACATTTAAAGAGAATGTATTAAGTGAAATATAAACTAATGTGTAAGTGAGTGACCCATAAGACCCAAAAGAACCATGCAACACACTCCCACGTGTGATCCAAAAGAAACAAGAAATTTGTACGATACAAAGGCACAACAGAGAAGAACTAAAACTGTTAAAAATACATGTATATCTTTGGACGAGTTCAATTAAAAATAAATATTAGTGTTCAACGTGGTAACGTTTTGAGTTCTAACGCTAGTAGTCTTAAAAATAAAACAGTCATACGACATTTTCTCTAAGCACGTAGCAAATCATACATTCTAGCAGATTAGTGCACAGACTATCTTAATTGTATCAGTATTTATGAATCAGGTACCTGTTGTATAAATTAGGGCGCAAACAATTGCGAAGCGGCCGAAAGAAATTCACAATGGGATACGTTCCTACATTTTTTCTGAAACTACATTTATTTTGAATAGGAAATATGAAGTTTGTGTTTTTAAAATTAATTTGAAAGAAATATAAACTGATCTTTGGAGGCTCATTGTTTGGTTGCGTTTTAAAACTTCGTAATCTGATTTTAAATGTTTATATATTTTATTTTTTTTAATGGAAGCAATCTGTTAAATTTACAAGATAAACTTTTGAAACTACGACACTCGGCTATGCATTCGTTTTTTTTTACAAAACAGCGAGAAAAAATACATTATTAGCTGAATCGAAAAAAAAATAATTGGTTTGTTTCATAATTACTTTATATTTGTATTGTTTTTATTACATATAAAATTCTTAAAGTATAGAAACTACTGTAGAGGAAGAGTGAGCAGAATTTAGTGAATTCAAGTTTCATCAGCTGATAATTGTCAATCCGCCATTTCTGTAGGAGCCAGGAGCCACGCTTTCATTTGTTATATGTAATTTTTTTTTCTTTGTATTTATATGAATAGCTTTGTTTTTAAAGTACAAATGTAATGCCATTTTGTGAGGTTCTGGCTCCAAACATCGCGTAAATCTGTCGTGAAATTGTCTGCTATTTTTGTAGGAACCGCTTACAATACAATACGAAGTCAAATGTCAAAATAATAGAAAATTTTCAAAAAGTAGCACAAATTTTACTCTCCGTAATACATTCACTTTGAACTTTGAATTTTTTTCGGCTCGGTGAAGAGTTTAGATCAGGGTCGTGTAATTTAAATGAGTGACATTGGGCTCGTTTTGTCCTGCCATCTCTTTGTTGCTCCCCAGAAGCATAATAGAAATAAGAATTTAGTTGGCTTTAATTTTTATACAAAACATTGTATTTCATGTTAATAAATTGAGTATGATTGATAAAATTAAAATATATTTGTTGAGAAATATGTAGCAACAACTCTTTCTTTGCAAGTTTTTGAGCGATAAAATAATTTTGTTTAGTGCAATAAAAAACAGTGATAAATATTTTAATAAAATTTTGCAAATTATGATTCATTTGGAAGGGAAGTTTGAAGTGATCCGGAAGTGTAAGTTGGATCAATTCAAAGTGGCAAATGGAATACGCCTAGAGATATTTTTCATAATATAAATTCAAAAAAAGTACCTATAATAAATTACTTGAAATCATAAATGGTTGTCTATAACATATACTGCTCGGTTGCCTGTATATCAATTAGTTGGGGGAGCAAACACCGAGTGGCGCTGAAAGCATTCCCAATTGATATCATTGTAGTTTCGCATCTATAGTACAAAAAAATATTATATATAATCTATGGTTTAGACAGTTCCCCGCTATTTTTTGCACTGTTGTCAAATTTGCGGTCTAATTTACCGACCAAAACGATCGCAGTACCGGCGTGCCTTTTTTTTATAAATAAGTAAAATCCGTATTTATATTTTTTTTAAATTAAATTTCATAATAGGAACATACCCCACCGTTCAGTAATTCCTGCGTTAAAATTTGTGAAAATATGTTAAAAATCAGTCAAATGATTCGGAGATAAATGGAAAGTCTTGTCACTGGCTAAGGATAACTGGAAATTTCTTTTAAATACTGTACTAGTAAATTCAACATTTATACTGCAACATTTACGTACGAAAATACATTCATTTGAAATTGACTCACTATATATCTGTAATAAAAAATCTAACATGTCGTTGTGTTTCAATTGCATTTTGTTACTTACGTAATCTTAGCGTTAGTTGTGTTCAAATAAACTAAGGAAGGAAGATGCTTATTGTATAATTTACAATGAAGGTAATTGGTTATTGTCAATTTACAAATCAACTATGCGTCAAAACTGTACAATACACAAATAAAAATTGAGAAAACTACCCCAATAATTATTTTTGTAGGTACATTGGAGCCAAAAATTCGATGATTAATTTGGCACATGCCGAAAAAGTAAATTTAGGCTCACTGGAATATAACAATAAAATAAATATTAAACGGCAGTCGTAAAACAATAAATATTGTCAGTAGGATTTACTGATATGAGTATACCCGCATAAATAAATGTAACAAATGCAAACAAAAGTAAATTCAATAAATTGGACCGTAACTTGAAACATTTTACCGTTTTGAGTATTGTTTATTAAAAAATATCCAGTCTTAACTCTGTGTTAAATCAATATGGCCTGTTATTAAAAGCTGCAAAAAAACAGGGTCCAATAACTGAATTTACGTATGGAAAACAAGAAGTATTATTGCTTAAATAACGTAACAACATGCCTGTTAATGTAATATTGCTTTCAGATCTAAATATGTACGCAACATGAGAAAAGACAGTCAGAAAATAAGCAATATTAATTAACTCTGAGTATTTCCAACGGCTTATAAAAATATACCAACTGTTTTCATTTGTAGTTTGTATCGATATTTGCACTGAAAATTCGTTATTACTGAGTTACTTTCATAAATAATTCACTAGTACATTAACTGTTGCAAATAAACAGCAGCCTGTAAAATATATAAGAAGACTGTAACAATATATTAGGACTTTAACAATTACTACGTTTACATGCAGCCCTTGAATTTACTCTACAGCTTCACAGGATGTAAAACAATAACAAGTTTATAGATTTTCAGTTCTATTTTGGTTGTAAGAAACAAAATTCATAAAACGTGATTCGTCGGAAAAAATAGTAAAAGTTGTAAATAGTAAATCATTGTTGATTCTCATATAGAAATTGCGCTTTTGTGGTAACTTTTTTGATTACCTTGCATGATTTTATCCTTAAAACAGAAACATGTAACTTCAAACATTTTGTTCTTGTTCCGTAATTTAAATGTTATTTAAATTAGTATTGTTTTTCACTAGAAAAATGAGAGATAATCAACTGTTTCATTTGGTGTTATTGACAAATATGATTTTTAATCATAACTTTAAAAGTATTTTAATAAAAACAACAAAGACTGACAAAAAGCTTTGAAGTTCTCTTTAAATTAAATGTAAGATTTGTTCCAACAAAATAATTCTGACGGTGTGTGATTGGTTCGCATATTATTTTGGTGTACGCATGCGCGAACAATCGATAGTTTCGTAACTTTTTTTTAGAACGAATAGAGAAGTAGATTTAAACTGTTGTCATTACTATTACTTGCCTTGAGTTTGTTTTACTTGTAGATAAAAACAATAAATATGGAAGGTAAATAAAAATAATTTGTGTTTTTAGTTTGTTGGAACGTTTTTCTCAAATATAAATAGATATATAAAGTATTGTTCGAGCATTGCTCGTTAGAGGCATCAGTGTAGTTGTCATTATTTTCTGTTATATATCATTATTTATGTTTTTGTTTTGTCAATGATGCGTTACATTTGATTATATTTGAAACATATAAATTTAAACTTCTAATTCTAATGATAATCTCTATTTTCTCTGTCTGGCTTACCGAAAACATAACAAACCAAATGAAGTGTTGTTTATAGCTCGTCTCATATAGAAACGAACCGGCGCGAAAAACCCATTTTCGTTGGTATTTTTAGCAAGCAATGGGAGAAGGTATCCCTCATTGCGTTTTTACCAGTGGCGTACGTAGTTCCTAGTTCATAAGGGGAAACTATATTAAGAAATTATTATTAATATTAAGGAATATTATAGTTATATTTTATCACTTGAAATAATCGATTAATGAGCATGTGTCGTACAATTTTAAATTGATTGAGATTCGCTGGAACAAACCTTATATTAAAATCTTCCAAAAAAATATTTGATCATCCACATATTTAAATGTTTACTTTAATATACTGTTAAAACAATAGCAGCGATTTGAATTTCTTATAAATGAAGACCAAAACCATGCAACTTCATAAAAAATCTTACCACAAAGCGCACCCCATTTCGGAATTACCAATTCAAGAGCTGCACCACACCAGCAGACACGTAACACCTATCGAGTAACCGAGTATCGCTGAACATCACAGAGCTATTGAGGGAGCTGCAGACTTCTGTATCACTAACCTGTCGCGCTGCGCTCAGCCGTTGGGCCCCAGGATGGGGGACAGCGTCCGCGCCGCCACCGGCAGCGTCTCCTCCAGGCTCGTCAGCTGCGTCGAGTTGAACGTGTCGTCCAGCAGAGAGTCGTCCGCCGGGCGGGACACCAGCAGGTGGGAGTCGTAGCCGTTACAGTCGAATTCGTCAAACTATAGAATGGTGTAAGTGAGTAAATGTGTGGTTTAGGAGGCGTGTATATTTTATCCTCTACACATTCAATATTGCACAACTTTTATCGTGCACTTTTAATCCGCGAAAAAAAAAATATCTTACACACATTTTATCATCCACACATTTTATCTTCCATTCATATTACTGTAGCGATCCCAAGGTAGCGCCGCGGGCGATGGCCGCTAGCGGACTTGTCACAACAGGTCCGCTCGCTTTCCATTGTTCTGTTTTTTAGAGGGTTGACGAATATTCCAGAACTTAATTGTTCTACCATAATATTGATACATGTAGTGATCGTTGGTGATATACATATTGTGAAAATAAATATTGCGTAGTTTTAAGTATTTGAATAAATAATAATGTTATTTAATTTAATTATCTTTTATAATTCATATTTCATTTATTAAACTTAGTTATATAAATATTCATGTTTCAATTGTTTCTTTAAACTTCACGTTCCACACATTTTATCTTCCGAAACATTTAACACTGAATATTTTATCTAATTATAAGTATGTTAGTTGCATGGGCAATAAATGAATGAAAGGTATAATTACAATGTTTTAAAGATGAAACGTTGGCGAAGATAAAATGTACGGAACATAAAATGAATGGAAGATAAAATGTGTGTAAAGCCGATGTCACACTATCATTCATATGAATGACTGTGAATGAGAAAGAAGAAGTGATCTGTGAATGATAAAATTTTTGCGGGCCGCGATTTTTTCGTCATTCTTAATCCAGTCACGGCTCACAGTTAATTTTATTCGTGAGACCTTTACTTTATTGTACTTCACTTTGTTGTTTGGAATTATTTATTTGTTATGCTTTTTATTGTTTCTACATAAATATTACTTTTTGTTTTAAATGAGGACGAGATGAATTTTGGTTTTCATAGTTGTTTATAACCGTGAATTGTTTTAAAATTCTGAAATACAGGAAATTATAACATTTACTATCCACATTTCAATTTTTTTAATTTTAAATTGTAAAAAGAAGAAATTAGTTTCATCAGTTTTCAAACCAAACAGTGTGACATATAAATTGTTTGTTTCATCATTCATGGCTAAAATCTCTTCTTCTTTCTCATTCATCATCATTCAAATGAATGATAGTGTAACATCATCAACAAAAATGTGGAGGATAAAAGGTATGCAAAATTAAATGTTTGAACGGTACAAAGTCGAGCAATGTAACATGTGAGGAGGATAAAATGTGTACGCCTCGGATTTAGTTGATTGTAAAATAAGAACAGCAAGGGGGTTAATTTCAAACTTATGGAAGGTAAGATAGTAAATACCTGTGGATTTTCAGTTATATGAACATGACCGTTGGGAATATGACCATTAGCTACATTTTTTAATCCGTTTGCTTGTCCGTTTGGGTAAGTTACTCCTCCCTAAAAATATTACATTTTAGAGATCTACACATGACAGTAAAAGTGTAGAAGTCATAGAAGTGATTTTCAAACAAAATTAGTGGCTCTCTCATTTACAATAAAAATTAAAAAAAAAATGTTAAAATTAGCCCTCATAGCTTCTTATAATAATCAACAAACTATACATAACTTATTCTGCTTATAATACATATGAATTGAAATAAAAATGCAGGAGTTGTGAACTAGGCAGTTTTTTGACGTAACAAGTCTGGAAAAATATTATAACGCTTGTGCGAATATATATTCAAGTAATTAAATTTTTAGTAAAGTTTTGAATATATGTACAAATACAGATAGTTAATTTTCTTTTCAAAACTCACATAAAAAATGATAACCTTTAATGAACGTAAAACAAAATTATTGAAGTCACTTTTTTATACAATTTATGTTATACTGTGTAACAAGTGCAGAAAGTCGTCTATATTCTACAAGGTGTGAAAGGTTCGACTTGAGACGAAATCAAGTAAAAATCACAGGTGGTCACACGAGTGACATTATACTTTTTCTACGACTACACTGCTAAGTAATAGAATGAAAATACACGCAAGAAATTTATTTGACATAAAGAAGTTTCTATGCGCATGCACAGTGTTGTTAAATAATATGAGTGTGCGAAATTATTTCTCACACTTTAACCCACGATTGAGGGAAAAACGTAACTTTGAAGCATTGTATAGAGAGAAAATTGACAGTTTCCATAATGATCGTAGAAAAAAAATATGTTTCACGAACTTTAAGCAAAATAGGGTTTAGAGAAGTTTCTAACTGAATGACACCTGCGCGAAGTATGAATTTTGGAAAAGAAGGAAGAAAAACTAAGCTAGATCTGTTCTACATAACATCAGTTTCAATTTTGCTTATTCTGATCTTGACATCGCTTTGATATACATCTCTCTGCTCTTTGTTTCAAATATTCATTAAAATGCACACCCGAGGTGCCTCTTTAGTAGAAAACTATTATATTCTGTTAAGGAAAAGAAAGATAGCCTAAAGTTATTCTTAGATCAAAATAGAACATTTCTGACTGGTCTTTTCTTATTTCCTCGAACAATAACAATGGGTATTGACACATTTATGTATAAAATTACAATTTTCATTCTCTCTCACCTTTGTATCAAGATGCCCTTGCACAGGCGGAATATTCGTTTCCACGAGACACTGCAGCTCGTGCGCCTCGGTGGTGCACTGCCCCTCGGCCTCCAGGGGCGTGCACGCCGCCCTGACGGCCCCCGACGCCTGCGTGGCCGCCGCCGTGAGCGCCAGCCCCTGTCCGTTAGTGCTCCGGGGGGCGTAGCACCGCGCCCGCTCTCGCGCCCTGGCTTTCAGGCACCGGCGACGGAATATCATGCAGCTGATACATGCTATGATCAGGAGTAGTGAGATGCATGTGCCCACGATGATGCCTAGAAGGTGAATGAGTTAGAAAAATAATTTTTTCTAATTTTCACGTATTTATAGTTTTCAAAATTGACTGATTTTTTTAAATTCTACATTTTTCATAACCAGTTAAGAAATAGTACATTATGCAAAAAGTGCACACAGATGTCTATTTCGGCACGAGACAAAGTCGAGTGCTGGAATCACACAAGGCGGGAAATAGATGATTTTGCATGAGTGGCACACTATACTTTTTGTACGATAACATTACTAAACGTTACAGAACAAAAATAATTGCACAAAAGCTATTTGACATAGAGAATAATATGGCGCAGTAACGTCACAAACAGTACCTTCACGCATGCGCAGTGTTGACAATTACTGTGAGAAATAATATTTCTCACATTGCACATGCGCAGTGTTGGCAAATACTGTGAGAAATGATTTCTTAGACTTTAACCTACAATTGTGAGAAATACGCAACTTTGAAGCTTTATATAGTATGAGAAAAGTTAGTTTAAATAGTGATTGTAAAAAAATGTTCGCGCCACCATTCACGTAAATGTAACTTTTAAGCTGCGTTTTTTCTTGGCTGACGACACAACGAAATAAATAAAATGTATGCTGGTGCTAGATATACGATTGTATTATTGTTGGTAATGAATTATTAAGATGATGAAATTCCACAACTTTGCAAATTTCGAGAATGTAAAGTTTTACTAATGTTTAAAAGCAGAAAGTTGAAGGAATGTCTGTCAATTTTATCTAGTGTATTCGAAAAAACATCCATGTTTCAATAAATAATTTACCAACGAAACATACGTGTTTCATTTGTTTACTCAAAATTTGCAGCGAAAAACTCATATGTCTGCTTCAAGAGCAGTTAAACGAATGGTCGTCGGGCTAATGAATTTTAGTAGTAGCGACTGAGTCGCTGTTAGAAAAATAAACATATTTAAAAAGCGTTGCAGATGTCACTGCGACTAGTCGCCACTCGTAGACAAGCATGGAGGAAAACGCGTCTTTACTTCCATAGCAACATAACTATAAGATTCTGATATTTCTTATTTAGTTACTATTATCAACGGAGTGTTATTACAAAATTGTTCTACTAGCAGGGTAATTATGAAAATCATACGAGTTTCATAAAAATTTGGTTGTCTAGCAATGGACAAAATTAAATATTAAATAAATTCGAATTGTCGAGTGGTTGACAATTAACAAATATTTTAACATTATTTGAAGTTAAATGCTGCTGATGGCGTGAAAAATATAATAATCGACTCGGAATGTAAGTATCTAATAGGTACATCTATTCTCGTATAGTAACATGAATTAACATTTATTGTAGCTTAAATAATTGTGGGTGATGAAAAGTGAATTGTTTTTTAACTGGTTATGAAAAATATACCGTTTCCAAACGTCAACCTTGAAAAGTAGCAGTTTATGTCAACATTAAAAAAAATTAAATTAAAAGTATTATCAAAATTAGAAAAAAAAATCTTGTATGAAACATGTTAAAAAATGCAATTTTATGTAACTTATTGCTATCTCCGCAAATATCCCACCGTTGCACAAAGTATTTTCTAACTGGTTACATAAATAGTTATTAAAGTGGCGTAAATTCTTACCAAGTTTTTGGTTGCGGTAAATATCTTCCATATCTTCTGGAGTTGGTGTTGGGTTTGGTTTAGCTGGTCCTACTTTGTTTGTGTCCACGCTTATTGTTGTTGGGTTTCCAAATCCAATTTTTGTTGCAGCCCGAACTGCCACTTTGTAGGACTTACCTGAGTCTAATGGCAATTTAATTGAGACCGAATCACTGCTCGGTTGAAGACAACTCTTCAAAAATATAATACATAGTAACTTGTAAAAATATTAGAAGTTAAGCTTACTTTGTCTAAAACCTTATTGGCAGGAATGGTAATGTTAGGCCAGTGGTCTATTGACTCATTTTTATCCGAAAAAGAGATAACATAATGTAGAAGTTGTCCGTTAGGGTTTGGAGCAAGCCATCGGACACAAACAGAACCGTTGATGACTTTTGCCAGGAGACCATTCACTGGATTTGGTACTAAAATATTTTATTAGATCAAGAAGTTCAAATTAATGATCAACAAGTATATGAAAACCTTAAAAATTTACCGAACAGATTTTTGCTAGAAGCCGGGGATGTAATGGAGATTTCAAAGTCTATAATATCAAAATGAGTCTTTAATGCATTTGAATCGAGCGCGTAAAATTCAGTATCAGCCATGTTTGTGACGTCATGGGCACTGACAAATGCTATTGGCTGTTCGAATACGTCATCGCCTATGCATTTTAGCGCTAGTTTGATCAGTGTGGTTTTAACCGCCCCCGTCAAAATATATGTTGATCACTATCAAAACATTTGCGACAAATCAAATAGTAGAATATTTAACAAGGAATTCAAATTTTAAAATTATAACATGCACATCAAATTTTTATTACAGGTACACATTTTATTAAAGAAAGTAAATTACCTACGTTACGTTATAAAAATTTATGAAGGGGTATTTATTAAAGTATGGTTTGAATTTTCTGGCCTGTTACACATTTTTCGACGAAAATAAATAATTCGGATCTAATATTGTTATGTATAGATTAAAACATTAAAAATTAAAAAAACTTTAGAACTCCTATCTGGTGCAGCTAGAAAAATGCAGCTCTAAATTCAAATTTTGTAGTTGCTTTCGCTTGTCTATATTCTATATTATTCATTTGTGTACAATAAAACAAAAACAGAATATATATTTTTTTCTTCAAACATTTTTTGTGACGTAATTGACAAGATTAAAGTTTTATCGCCAAATAGAAAATTATTTTTTAAATATATGTGTTTAAAGTAAAAATAGAATGTGTCAATATAAATTTAAAGGTATTTCAATTAAAAAAAAAAACGACCTAACTTTCAAAACATTTTTAAGGTTTTCATTTGACTCTCTAAATATATTTTACCATCTTCCTTTGTCCGACATTCGACCGAATGTGAATAAAGACCAAAACTGCCGTCCAAATTATGAGCCCGAACTTTAAATTCGTAGTGCGTGTAACTATTCAGATTATCTATTTCCACTGTTGTTGATTTACTAAAAATTAATTAAAACTAAAGATAAATCACCAACATTTAATATGCTTACCTTTTGAGAGATTTTTCGTTTTCGCAAGTTTTCAAGCTCTTGGTTTCTCTGTAACAAATAACGTAATATCCGCCGTCTTTAATGTCGTTGGGGTGTCTGGGATCTTTCCACGACAGTCGGATTTTGTGCGCAGAGATAGGTTCGGCTTCTAGAATCACAGGCATGACTGGTTTGGGTTGAGTTGTGGTATTTCCGTTCCCGTTATTGCCCGACATCACGTATTCCATCCATGGGAGGTTTTCTTCTTCTGTGTTTGGGCTTTGGACGCGGATTTCGTAGCGTTGGGAAGGCGTCAAATCTACAAGCAAAATAATGTGTATTTTTTACATCGTTACTTTCGATAGGATCTAAGAAGAAAACGTATAAAATTTACTTCATTTTGGACAAAAAATCTGCAAGAGTATGACGAATAACCAGATAAACAAGTAAATATATATTTTTTAATATTGTATGAGGTTTTTAACATCTTTACTTCACTGGACTAAAGAATAAAAGACCAAAATTTTGTTAAGTTTATTTAAAATATTTAAAAGATCAACACGAAAACACAATTTATTTTTATAATTAATCAGATTTTTGCTCCCTTGCTTTTGTTAACTTTTAAGGAGTTTTAAGATTCAAAATATGGTCTACATAAGAATATATAGCGAACAGACAAACAATATATACAGGGTGTATCAGGGAAAACGAACCACCCCTTTAACTTTTTTTATTATAATAGAAACATTTGTTTGATTAAAAATTTTATTATATTAAATATACTACTTGATGACACACAAAAAATTGAAAGCCTCATTTACATGCAACGACTATCAATTTTTATTTTTTAAATAGGAACCTAGAATTATTTTGGAAAAATAAAAACAACAACATTTTTTATCGTCACAAGTTGTTAATTTTCATATATATATATTTCAATAAACAACAAATATATCATTGAAAAGACAAAAAAAATGGTTTTAATTTTATTTAAAATAATTCTAGGGTCTCATTTAAAAAATAAAAATTGATAATCGTTGCATGTAAATCAAGTTTACAATATATTTTCTCTGTATGTCATCCAAATTAAGAAACTTTTTTTTAATTGCTGAATTTGGTCTAGATTGTTTTAAGATAATAGACAAATAAACATCTTTCTCTTTTGATATTTTCAGTTTTTTTTTTTTCGCTAGATTCTAAACAAAATTTGGTTCAGATCGGTTAAAATATCTAAGAGCAAACATACAAACAAATAAAGTTTTTATTAATTACCTGTAAGTGTGTAGAAATTTTCATTGGCAACAACTTTGGCATTATTTGAAACATGTCCATATTTACGCCACTGGATTTTATACTCAGCGACACCTCCACAAGGAGTATCGCTACTTATTGTTGTCCATTCGACATGGAGAGTTGTGTTATTTTCTTCTTTCATCTTCAAGTTTCGGCTGCCTTTTAATACTGCATACAAAAAATTAAAATAATAACACAATTAAAGAGATTTGAGTTTAATTATTACCAGATTCACAGGTAACGTTTTGAGACTGGTCACTAACAGCATTCGATGTATACAATCGAACGTAGAAAGTGTAGTTGGTGTACGGATCGAGTTTATCAGCTAGATAATGTGTATCAGTTGTAACATATTCTTTTCCAATGTCTGTAAACACATTTAAATTAAATACAAATCGTTGGGAAATATAAGAAAATACACTGATTGCCATAAAAATGCAACACCCATATCAAAGCAAATTTAAATGTAATATTATTCATACTTGTTTATATGGTACTCTCAAAAAACGATTAAAAAATTAAGACATTTTTATCGATTTGGTATGTTGTGGTATATTCATCCAAGCTCTTTATACAGCATTCCACATCTCATCTCAGTCCCAATATTTTCTACCTATCATTTTCTATATAGTAATGTAATATTATGATTAAAATAAGTCTGTACTTCATTTGTAATGTGAGGGCAGGCGTTATTTTGTTGAAATACGGCTCCAGGTAAATGTTTTACAAAAGAGTACGCATCTATATTTATCACTTCATTGATGTATCGAAATCGATTCATATTTCTACGAATTTGAAGTAGACGAGACCTACTATTGTTCCTTGTAGCACCCCAAAGCATTGCACCTTTAGTAAGAACGCCGTCTGTTAAAAAATATACACTAATCATTACCTTCGCAATACCATTCTAGTTGCTTTTGATTATATTGATTAATAACTGTGCAAAGCCACAAAGTCTCTGTAATCGTTCTGATCATCTTGCTGTTTGGTTTTCTCTTTGCTATTATCTACATACTCTTAAAAATTGTGCTTGGGTTCCAAAATATTATAGAAAGCTTATACGTAGCATCTTTACAGAACAGATAAAGTAAGGAATTAATACATCAGAGAAAAAAAACTTAAGGAAAATAAAAAAGGGGCAGAAAATTTAAATAGAATACAGTTCTAGACAAGTCAAAAATATATGGGAAGCCAAAACTGTAAGGAAGAATAGAAAGGAAAGGAAGAACACTGAAAGAAGCAAAAATGCTAGCAAGAGACAAAAGAGAAAATCTCAACGCCTACGAGTAAAGGAGAATGAAAATGATAAAGATGATGATAAAACTTCACTCGAGTTTTGAATTATTTTGAACTAATTATTTAACGCCTAAATTCTAGTTTTTATTATTTTCATCTTTAAAAATAACTTGGTGGCAGTATTTAACATTCTACATCAAATTTATATTTAGTTGTTACCCTACTATGTTTGTTAAAACATTTATAATACGATTTACGTTTTTTTTGTCGTAATTAGCACTGCAACACCAAATTAAAAAAAAAAACTGTAATTATAATTAATAACTCATGTAGTCACACAAAAGACAATACACTTTTTTAAATGTTATTTCTGCTAGAAAAAGTTAATACAGATTAATGGAAGTACATTTTTCTCTTAAGAACACATGTTTCATTTTTATTAATTGTCTTGTTTTAGTTTCACAAAATATCTTTAGTTATAGGCAGTGCGGAAATTATTATTTTTTTATAAGTTTCATCAAAAAGTTAATGTTAATTGTATTCGTTTAGCAACATCTTAATTATATTCTTCTACTAAATTTTTACATTTCGTGGCAGCGGTAGGATTTTATAGCATATTTTGAAAATGAACCGCGGTACAGTTATGATTTAACTAAGGTTACAATTTGCCTGAGACCACGGTTGAGAGACGCAACAGTTTTCAAGTAACTCTAAAGTAGTCAAAAGTTTACAATCGTGGTTAATTTTAGTTATTAGACTGTAAATTATTGTTCTTGGTACATTGTGGAGTCGTAGAATTTTTAAAATAGTTATACACAAAGTGATAATAGCTCAGAGGAAGATGGGGAATAATTTATTAACCAACTAATAAAATCGTATACTTGAATAGTATTTTTAAATAATGTTCCTTACATAATTACACCCATGCTTACTCGCTCAAAATCATAACCGCCAATTTTTCGTAGTTAGTTTGATCACCAAAAAGCAATCATGATTTTCAGGAAACATCTACCATTAATGTAGCTAGTTACTGAAAAAGTAACCCCGATTACTCTGCTTCAATTAATTATATTTCCTCCGTATCAATTTCTCATATTTAACTACAAACTCCATGATCCGTATTCAGCTCTTGTCTTTATCTCCTTCTTTAAGCCTTCTTTAGCTAGAGACGGTCTCTATATTTAATTCAACCTTCTCCAAGCTTTCATTAACAAAAGATGGTCTTTTTCTAAACTATATTTGACAACATATATTTCTTATTTTCTTAATACTAACACCAAATATTTCCCGAATATTTACTATGTCATCAATATCATACGCAAATTCTGCCATTTTTATGACTAAACTAGAGTTTAAAGACGGCTCCTGTCATCTCTAAGTAACTAACCTAAAAAAGATGCTTCATTATTGCTAATCATGACAGGTGAATATAAAATCTTAGAGAAGCATCTTTAAGTTACTTAATGAAGCTTCTTTAACGTTAGAGACGGGAACAGAATACGGGCCCATATCTCAATTCCTAGGTGTTGCATATTTACAGCTTATACTCCAGCCATCAACTGCTACCTGGGTTGTAGCTGTGCAGCGAGAAGGCGGTGAGGTTGGCGACACCTGGCGGCAGCTCCCACTGCAGACACACGCTGGAGTTGTTGAAGCTGCGGCAGCGCACGTTGTGCGGCGCGGGCGGGAGTTGGACTCTGGGCGGCTGCCTCGGCCGCTGCTTCTCGAAGCAGCCCGGGCAGCTCAGCTGCACGGCCGACCACACGCGCCCATGGGGGTTCTCGGCTACGCATTGGTACAGGCCTGGAATACAAGTGTGGGAAATGTGGTTAGTAGGGAAATATGTTGAAGTTTGTGTAATGATGAAAAATGGAGGTTGGCTAGGTCAAAATATAAGACAAATAATGATTTTATAAGACTGATATTCCTATGTCATTTTAATTTATAAGAGGACCCAAACTTTTTTAATTTTTCCTCCTTTATATTCATTTAAAAAACCGTTGCTTTAAAATTTACAGAATTTTGTTAGTTGATAACACTAATATAACGTTTAAAATTATTTATGACACACCTTTCTCTTTTTCTATTTATTTCTAACCAGGGATGGAAAACGTAACGTAACGATATCCTAAAACGTTATAATAACGCGTTGAAAATTGTTAGCGCAAATAACTTAACTATCAACAAATTTTGTTTTAACTGTGTTTAAACCTATTAAGTTTAAAAGGTAATAACTCTTAAATTTTTTTAAAGCAAAAAAATATTTTCTATTAAATAGTAAAATAATATACAGGATATTCCATTTAAAAAAGTAGAAATATGGCAATAACTACCAAAATTAAACATTTTTATACAGATTTAGTTAGCTTATTAAAAGTACTAAAAACTTTATTTAAACAATTTTTCGGTATCTAAAATAATTACCGAGAAAAACTTTCGTATATAACGAATTATTTATTTTATAACGTTATAAAATAACATAACTTTAGGTTACCGTTACCCCATTCCTGTTTCTAACTCTATTATAGCTTATTTTTTATAAGAAAGTAGTTAATGTCGCTTCGAAGGCAGTCGTTTTTAAGAGCCATAAAAATCAGTGCATACTTATATAGTATACTTAGCCCGGGTTGCACAAAGCTTCATCATTTTTGATTAATGATTAATTTTTTGACAGCAATGTATTTTTAATACGTGGCCATGGTAACAACGTCAAATTAATCAGTGATTTTTTTGATTAGAGGCTGATTAGCCTTTCTGCAACCGGGCATAAGTATTATTTTCTTAATAGTCAAATAAAATATTAGACGATGAAATATTAATCATATTAATAGTTATAAAAGTTAATTAATCATCATTTTATATTCCTAAAGTAAATACTCGAATTGTTTCGCTATTGTAAACCTGGCTTTAAGGTTTCTGTGCTGTGATTGGTTCATATTCGGTTCTATCTTACTCAACACTACGTTTTTATTAAAAATAAATAATTCTCTATGTCATCTCTTCTATATACTTTACATTAATTTTAAATCCAAAAGTAAACTAAAATAGAAATTTTAATAACAATTGAACTACAATTCTAAAAAAAAGTACATTGAATTATTAACGCACTGAAATGACTTATTAACGCACTATTTCGGGTGTTGTTATAAGAAGTGAAATAAAAAATGTATATAGCTAATAATTTAGTGAGATATGACAATATACAAACAGAAGTAACAACCATAAAAAATATTGTACTTTATTTTTTCATTAACCAGAACATTCCTATTTGAAAAAGGATCTCAAGTACAAATTTCACTTGCATATTACTACTTGTTAGCCTAGTTATAGTGGGTTTTGAACTACTTGGACACAGTTAAATTTATATTTGTACTGTTTTCTGTGCTATTACAGCTGTGTTAATGGACACAAGATAAAAATAATTCATATTCAAACAGTGAAATGTGTTACCTTGATCATAAGAGAAGGTATGACTAAAAACCAACGTCCAGACGGGTTTCTGGGGCGTCGGGCTATTGAGCTTGACTCTCGCGGTGTACTGTAAAGGGGCACCATCCTTAAGCCATCGGATTCTAGGGGGCGGAATCCCTTCCGCTAGGCAGTCGAGTCGCACCGTCATGGAGTTCGGGAACCACTGGGATACCGGGACGGTCACGAAGTACGGGGGTTGGACCACTGTTATGTTATAAACCTACAAACAAAAACAAACGGTTTATTTACTACATACTCTTCAGAGTCTTCTGGTGTAATGTGTGTTGACTATTATATAAGGCGTTTTAATTTTTGAATTTGTCTCGACGTAGTTTTACTTAAAGCTATCATTTTTAAAGTGTAAGCAAGATCATAATAGTATATTATTTAACAAGCATAATATGTAGGCTATATTACACGAGGATGTAATTAAAAATACGAGCGGTAGCGAGTATTTTTAATCATCCGCGTGTAATGTAGCCATATTATGCGAGTTAAATACTATACTTTATCTACAACTACCAGGCATATAAAAAATCTGATATTATTTGTTAAATATTCAGTTAGGTGTGAGTAGTTCATATAGAGCTTAACAGATGGCGCCACAGTAGCACTTAAATGTCACAATAAATTTTCAAATTGTATTTATTATACTTTTATAAGCATATATATTGATATTTATAATAAAAAATATGTTATTAATAAATTAACAGTTTAATAAAATATTATGTGTTAAATTATATGCCCTATTTATTACAGAAAAGTGTAGCGTGTATCATGACATTTCATATTACACTTGTGTAATAAGGGAGTAATGATATACCATAAACAATTCACTTGCTTTATTAAAAAATAATTTAGTGACAATTGTTCTAATCTAAAAAATATAACGAATGTGAATTGATATTTTTGAACAATTAACGTAATCATAATCATACAAGACGAGTATAATATGAATAATAAATCAAAAATAGTTGTTTTAATTAACGATTTACATTTCCAATAAATTACAATTAAAAATTTTGACAGACTGTAATGCTAAAATATTTAAGTTGGCATCCCTACATTTTGCTGGCCTAGGTCCTGCAAACAGATACTTTCTGGAAGATTTTGAGTTCTGTAATACAAGTCATAATGAAACGGAGGCGCGAAAATAACTATTTTAATAGGGTTCCTTTAAAATAAAAATAAAAAATAAAGTTGAATACGATAGCGCAAAAATGTACCCCCGGAAGAAGGAACATCGACGCAAATAATTTGGGCCCCGAATGTAGTTTCCTGTGGAACTTTCCGAGTTCCCTGCCCCCATCACGCGCTGTAACCCAATCAGGGCCCCGTTACCCGATCCGGGGCTGTCCATTGTTATGATATTGGATCCCCGCTGTCAGCACTTTCACTAACCGGTGCGGTGCAGCAACCGCAATCACACAAGTGATACGTCAGTGCACACAGGTTACATGTAACTCCATCTGAGCTGGAGATATCGGGGGCAAAGCCCTGCTCGCTGCTCACACAGCGAAAATCAGCAGGAGTTATCTTGTCATGTGCTGGAAATGTGATTTTTAAGATATTTGCACCGTTTCGTTTTCCCAGTCAACGACTTTTTATTATTTTGTCTTAAGTTCATTTCGTTGACTATAAATCTAGAACTTAAGTTAACAACTATTAGCATAAATGCAATTTTAGTAAGACCTTCAAAATTGAGAAATAGCTATTTGTGTAACCAGTTATAAAATGCCTCAATTTTGTGTAACGGTGGGATATTAATTAATCACACAAATTACACAAAGTTGCATTTTCTAACGTGTTTCACTAATTGAACAGATTATTCAAAATTTTGTTTGAAAAAAAGATTTTTTTATTTTGTTTCTCAAGCAAACTTGATCGAAATGAATTAAATTAGTAATTTTCTAATTTCTTACTTTATTTTAATTTTAATGTACATGTGTTTTAAATCATTGGAAAGAGAAAAAAAATCTCTATTTAATATGAAAATTGAAAGTTGGCCTTAATTTCTCGAAAAGTGTTTTGAGTTACAAAAATTTTGAGGACCGCTGTCATTTCCTCGTGAAAAAGTGTATGTAGAATGTGCAAACTAGAAACTTGTATGAATTGAAACAAGAAAGTTATAAGTCAAAAAGTAAATTTGCCAAAATCAATTTTTTGCTCGTATCTACTGCGCTGTGCATTTTTTTTAAAAAAAACAAATACATGATAAAAATGACCAACTAATAGGGCAACTTTGCCCCAATTTAACCGACTTCGTATCTCTTACGGTTCTCGGATCCAAATGGTTACCTGTATAGACCAAAGGTTTTTAAACTTATAGGACTTTTTTATATGCTTTCTGTTTTCTATGTTTTTGAAAAATATAATAATAATAATAATGTGTTCCTGTATCTCCCAAGCGGAGCATAGGGCAACCGAACTCACCGAGCCGCAGTTCTAACTGCCGTACTGTCGGTTGTTTCATTTGCCAGTGCTACTTCTATTTAAGATGTATAGATGGCAAGTCTATAGCATCCGAGTGTGATACACAAGTAGCTGTGTTTTTTATTTTACGACAAATCACACGTTGTCGGTCGCTGGGACTTGAACTGAGGATCTCAGGTTCGTATGACGTCACAGTGAGCTAGAGATGTGCGCTAGCTCGCTCAGCCATCCATTGAAAAATATACTTAATGAAAAATAATAAAAATTGATAAATTTTAAAGTAATAAGATACCATGTAGTTGTTTTTATTTATGAAAAACTGTTTTCCCATGTTAAATGCCTATGACAACACTTTATTGAACACACAGTATATTTACATTTGCATTAAGTGAAGGTGTAGCAAATATACAAATATTTTGATGAAAAGGTTATTCTTGAAATTCAAAAGTCTTAAAAATCATCCATCAGTCCAATTTCATCAGTTCTTATACTTTTTATTACTGAAAATAGTAGTATCTACGTACTAAATTTTGAATCGTATATGAAAACCAATATAAATGTTTCAAAAAAAGAATGAACCCCAGGAATCCAGGACGTCTGGTCCTCTCATCAGTTATTTTGCGTTATATAACCTGCAAGATCTCTGCCAAGTTCATGAATCGCTCTAGATGTTCCATATTGATGAATTGGTCTGATTTTGAACCAAATGTGTGTAAATTTATTCCCAAATTTGGATGCATTGCAAAAAGTGAGTGCACTTGGATTTGAATAGGACAATTGGCAGTCGTATAAATTTGCCAAACATCAAAACCTTGAAATTCTGATGCAAGACTCAAGATAACAAACTTCCTCTTCGGGAATAGTCCGCATACTTGGACCATTTCGGTAATTCATGTTTACAAATGAAAGGAATATTTGTGTAGAACAATTTGGAGTTAATGAACTTGGAAAGTTGCAAAGTTGCGAGCGAGGAATTGAATGAACTAATAAGTGAAAATTGGATTACTCACCTGTTTAACTTGACCTGCTGAACTATAAGCCTTACAGGTGTAGTTTCCTGAATGTGTAGCACTTATATTCCGCAGCGTCAGATTGTTTGAATTTCCGAATACTGCGCTTGCATCTACACAAAATATTTCATTACATTCCAATACAAAATACAAGTTTTTACCGACCGCCACATGTAATAAGACAAGAATTGTAATTTTGAAATATCAACGAAAAGCTTGAGAAAGGTTGTATTTTAATGCTTCAAATAAAATATTTTTGGGCAAAAGTACAAAACTTATATTAAACATTGAAATAAATCGGTTGTTTCGGTATATTTTGGTTTATAAAATGATAAAATTTTACACAGAATTATGATCAAAAAAACGAAATATAGTAAAACCATGTTACGTCAAAAATATGTCATGTCGATCAGGTTTTGATTTAAAAAAAAAATGGGGTAAATAATATGTCGTGTTTGGTATCAAAGGAAAGCACTTGAAAGTGACTGGCTTGCAAAGATGACGAAAATAAATCAGGCCGGTTTTTGTTTTTTGTTAGAAGTAGTCAAAGTGTGACGTGTTTGGTATCAAATGAAAGCATTTGACAAGGACTGGCTTGTAGAAATAACAATTTGTCATATCGATCGGTTTTTTTTTTGCAAAAAGTAGTTACGAGTATATTGTGTTTGGTAACAAATAAAACCTCTCAATAATTAATAGCGTGAAGAATAACCAATACTATCATAAAATTGCAGAAATGAGAAATATAAGCCAGGCTTTCATATTTTTAAAAAAGTTATCAGAAATATATCGTGTATGGTATCAAATGAAAACATTTGAAAATGGCTTGCTTGCAGAGATGACGAAAATGTACCAGGTCGATCGGCTTTTGTTTTTTGCAGAATGTTGTAATATCGACCGGCTCTTATTTTTTGCGCAAAGTAGTCACAAGTATGTCATATTTAGTATCAAATTCACAAAAGCTGGCTTACAGAAATGACAAAAATATTTCAAGTCGATCGGGTTTTCTTTTTTGCGAAATCGTCAGAAGTAATTCTTGTGTTTAGTATCAACTAAAAGCACTCGACAAGGACAGGCTTACAGAAATGATAAAAATATGCTATGTCGATCGGCTTTTGTTTTTAACATAAAGTTACTGAAAATATGTCGTGTTTAGTATCAAACAAAAACTGGTTTGCAGAAATGAAAAAATAGGCTATGTTGATAGGCTATTGTGTTTTGCAAACAGTAGTCAGAAGAATATCGTGTTTGGTACCAAATAAAACTTCTTGATAATTACTGGCTTGAAAATTGTCAATACTACAAATAAGGCTGATTGAAAATAATTAAATAAATATAATTTTGTAGAATGTTAGACCTCGTCTTTTTTTACAAAAACTCAGCGACCTGTCTCAAACTTTCTGTTGATAGTGTTGTACGCATGTAGAGCAAATTCAACTGAACGAATTTTAATAATTAAGCTTCTGCCATCAATGATCAACCGAAAAAAAAACAGTTACCTAACTCTTGTCATATTTCGTCACACACCAATATTTTGAAAGGAAATATATCAAACCAAGAGACTTAGTAAGAGACCGTACATAAAGCACTCACTGTTAGTCCACCGAATACTAGGCCGGGGGTTGCCTGTGGCGGCGCAGAAGAGCGACAGGTCTGTCCCCGCAGTCACGGTGTAGTTGAGCTCGGAACTTAAGTCTAGGAACCGCGGGGCTTGCACCTCGGTCAGGGCGGGCAGCACGCTCACTTGGGCTTCGCTGCTGTAGCGGTGTTTCTTCGATATCTTGTTTAAAGCTTTACATCTACACAGCATATACAATGTTAGATAATATGTTCTGGTATTGGTGGTATTTTGTGAGAAGGAAAATAAAGGGTTTATTATTAGTGGTGTAACTATGTGGAATTCTTTCCATGTCAAGCCTAAATGTTTGGGTACTTGATATACATTCGGAATTAACAGTTATTTAATTTTAATAATTAGACAATCACTTCAATCATTGGCATTTCATTTTGTGTGAAGGAAGACAAAGGGTTCATGATTGGTGATGTAATAATATGGAATTCTTTCCATGTTATTTCAAACCTAAAAGTTTGGATACTTGATATATATCTGGAATTAACAATTCGTAAAATGATACAGCTGATTTGGATTTGTAAGAAAGTGTGTAAATCCAAACCAAACTATGTTTTACAAAATATGGTAAAGAAGAGATTTCCGATCATCCCTTTAAGACTTACCATATTTTGTGAGAGTCGTGTTCCATAGTTTGGTATTTTTTTTACAAAATAAGATATGGAAAAGAGACTTCCGATCATCTCTCTAAAATTTGCGTGGTCCATTGTTTGATGACTTAAAATGCTCGTAAAATCAAAGCAACTAGTTTTCTGATTGTGGTATAATCAACCGAACGTATTGACTGAACCATTACCACTTTAGTTATTTATAACCGCTCAAAATTTTTAAGTTTCTTATAATTTCTGGTACAAATTTAGAGTAAGTAATTTAAATGAAACTGAAATCGCTACATTATATCGCTTTATCACTATTGATTGAAGAAGTGCATCAAAAAATATTTATATCCTGTAAGAAAATGTGCGATTTGTTATATTTGAACGGGACAAATTTAAAATAACATAATTTTTTGCTTTTCTAGAAAATACAGAACTTTTAATATAATAAAGGTTAAGTTTTGGGATTTTCTTGGGAATATTTAGACATAACACGCAATACAATAAATACTTTTTTCTACGATCATTAATGTAAATAGTCATTAGTGTATTACTTAGAGGTTATCTAAGTGTCACATTACGAAGGGCCGTGTGTAAAGTACCCCACCACACAATTAGGGAATTTTTGATTTATCAAAATTATAATAACAATACAAATAAGATAAAATTAACTAAAAAAAATTAAAACATACGACTAATGAAGAAATAAACAAGAAATGTTCTACATAGTTTTATTTTATTGGGTTGTAAATAGTTTCAATTTATTATTTAGTGGTTGACAGTTCGACATAGTTGTTTTTATGTTTTGTAGTTGGCGCTATACACTAGTGATATATCAATTCTTTCAATGTATTCTGTGATCGTGGTGTGATCGAAAAACAGTCAAATAATGGCCGTAGAAAAAGTATAGTACGTAATTCAATTTATAAAGCAAATTTATACCATCTTACAACTCTTAATATGTAATATATTATTATGTACATTAATTTTCAAATAAAAATATAACGTTTTTTTTTATTTTGTAAAAATCTTAAAAGTAAGCGAATAATAAATTATTAAAATTTTTGTAATGTAACTACCGACATAAAAGTGAAAAAGAAATAAAGGCTGTGATATCCTTCAATAAACACAAATTTTCTAAATTTTATTTAATTATTATTAAGCATTTTATAATAATTTTTAAATAATTATGATGATCATTGAAAACCCCATTCCCTTCTCACAAAATCGTTTTACAATTTTTCTTTCTTGCGTTTTTTTATCTATTTAAATATGTTTAGAGGTCCGTAAAAAATTGTACTAGGTTACAATCGCACTATTTCAAATAATTTAACTATTATATACGCAAAATAGAAAAAAAAAAATATTTATATTATTACAGAATAAATATATTTACCTATAGGAACCGGCGTCAGAAAGTTGCGTGGAAAGAATTAATAAATCTCCAGAAGAGAGCTTAACATATCTGCAAAAAATAATCATAGAGTTAGCTGCAGTAAAAAATAATAAACGACAGTTTGCAATTCAAAATCATTTCTTTTAATTGTTTGTATACACTGGAAATGCGTATTAGTTAGTACTTATAAGGATAAGCACTCGCTTCTCCTTTTAAACTGACTTAGTATGAGTTCCAAGTATAGCTTGGCGCCTATACAATTTTATTACTTTCCATGTATGTGCTAAGTATTTTGATTGCTCTTACAACCAATTTAAAGATACGAATCGAATAATGACAATGAATATATTGTATGTAAGTATAAAGTAAACCAACCACTCACTTGAGACTCTGGGGCAGAGGAACCCGATCGCGTTCCCAGGAAATGACGGCTGGGGGGACGCTCTGGATGGCGCAGCGGAGCACCGAGGGCTGGTTCTCGTGGACCGCCACATCCTGGGGGTCAAGCGTGAACGTCTTCCCCAGCACTGAAACAAAACATACAATATTCTCTACCATTTTTGAAATACACGACCTGAAATGTATTAGTGTAAAAAGTTCCGAATCGCTATCCGGACAATATCATATAAACATTGCGTTCTAAATAGTTGCCAGGGAATACGCAAACACACTTTTCTATCTTCAATCTGGTTGTTGAGGTGGTGAAGAATTTCTGCGCATATAAAAGTTTATTCTTTTTTGTTCTGGTGCGTCTCACTACATAGTAAATATCGTATCATCATATCTTATAGTGTAGTACAGCTCATATCGATGCGCGCGCAAGTGAGAAGCGTAATTCGGCACTGAAAAACAAGCAGTTCCTTTGCTAAATCAGTAGTGTAGTAGCGTGCTCATTTATTCCGTATCTTTACATATTTTGACATTACAATTAAATACATAAAATATTTCATAGTTTATATATTAGAACACTAATTAGAATTATTCACAATTATTACCTCAGAAATACATACTCAAGAAATAACAAAAGAAAACAATACCTATATATTTTATCGAAACACGTATTACAGTGTCTCTGAAAATTTCGTAAGTTACAGCACCTATATGATTTAAAACCACAAGCCGACACTGGTACAAAGACGACGTAAACGGATTTAATTCAAATATTCTGCAGAGTACATTATTCGTAATCAAGTCTTATTTCAGAAATTTTTTATGTATTTAGATTACTGGTACATGAAAAAAAAATCTGTAGAAATTTTAAAACAATATTATTTTTTTCTGTCACAACTTTTAACACAACACCTGTATATACATCGTTTGATTCGGAACGTACCCCTACCCCAGAAATATAATAAGAAATTGTAAAAATTATAGCATATGAAAACAATAGTTTTTATGGTATAAAGGTGGATACTCACTGGCTAATCGTAAGCGGGCAGCGTTCGTTCTGAGACTTCCAAACTCGTTTGTTACGTTGCAATAGTACAGCCCTTCCAGCGACGGGCTACGTTTGCCAGCCACCTTGCGGATGAAAAGTGCCCCGTCCTCCAGAATCTACAACAACATACAAAATACTATTCTCTAAAGATATCATACAGCAGATATAGATATATTGTATAAGTTTTTGGAATAGAAAGAAAACTTCTTGACTGGTTGATGGATGCAAGTGAAAATTAAAAGATGTTCTTGGAATTGAAACAAATTTTGAATTTATTTACAGTTAAATTCCAAAAACATTTTTTTATTTTCATCTGTTTTTTTTTGTAGGTACGCCTGTCCATCTGTCTATCATGTATGATCACGAGTAAAGCAATTTCATTTGAACGGATTTTAAAGATACTTTATATTTAAGCTTCAGACATCGCTGGCTCTAGTTTATCAACTTTTAGTAAAAACCACTGATCTCTATATATACTTCTGGATAAGGCATAGGGCATAGCCTTAGATAAGGTATAACAGAGATATGCTACTCTCCTATAGCTACGTACTCCTGCGCAAGCAAAAGATGTATGGTCGAGTCAGTCAGCTGAGTGAGGACAATCCGCCAGCTGAGTAGTGCACACTTACAGTTAGAAATATGTATATCTTACTATCAATGTACAAATAATTTAAATTTATTGTTAATTTCACCTATTCAGAATCATATTTTTTGAAGTTTTGTCACCTATCCTCATTATATGTATGATTTAGTTCTCCATAACACTACTCCACTGGTTCAATGTACACAATCAGCTGGTTGCAAGCGATTTTAATTAAACCTTAGATTTTTTGACAATATATTTGGACAATGCCATATCTCTCTGTAATACCTTATGTAAGGACATAACATATGGAAAAATAAAGCCTGTGGCGGCCATTTTCCTGAGGTCAGAATCCAATCCAATTGGTGCGAAATATAAATAAAGTCATTACTATCTTTAACGAAATATGAGAAATCTTTTTCTATTTGATTCGTTTCAGCTATTTTATACTGAAAAAAACAGCAAAGTTACTTGACAAATTGAACTAAATCAACTGATCCACTTCGGTAAGTGGATTACTTTGAATCAGTTCATTCAGTAGAGGGAGGTAAACTGATCCAGACAAATGGAATATGGAATGAAAAATATATGATCCGGACTCAAAAGTGAAAGTTGGATCAGTTGAAAGTGGAAATGGAATACATCTATTGGGTTGTAGCTTAGATGAGGTATAACAGAGAGATATGCTACTCTCCTATAGCTACGTACTACTGCGCAATCAAAAGATGTATGGTCGAGAATCGCTTAACAGTATTCACAGTCAGCTGAGTGAGAACAATTCGCCAGCTGAGTAGTGCACACTTACAGCTAGACGAACGAAATATTAGTCATATATTCTCATTATATGTTTGATTCAGTTCTCCATAACATTACTCCACTGGTCCATTGTACTCAATCAGCTGGTTGCAAGAGATTTTAAACCTTAGATCTTTTGACAATATATTTGGACAATGCCATATCTCTCTGTTATACCTTATTTAACATCTAAGTGTGGTAGTTACCTGTCTGCGCGAGTCGGAGAACACTCGGCGGCCATCGTGGTACCAGTGCGTGTGGATGGGGCGGCCGGTGCTGTTGTTGGCCACGGGGCAGCGCAGCGTGGCGTTCTGCCCGCGCGCGGCCACCAGGGGCGCCGGGTCCGCCACCTGCAGCGACAGCGGGATCGCCGGGACCTCGCCGCCTCCGCCGCCCAGCGGGCCCAAGCCGCCGTTGCTTCCTAACAACAAACACTAGGTTAGGAGAGTTGGCATTACAAGTAGGTATATACCGGGTGTCCCAGCTCGACCGACACATGGGAGTTTTACATGGGAAATCAGTTAATCATGAATAGTATCTCCCCAGTGCAACATATTAACTTCAAATTTTGTATACTTATCGGAGAATATTAATTCTATGTATCATAATTATTTGAAATATTCAATTTCGTCTGCAGGGCGAGATTTATTAAATTATAAAATCTAACATTTTCGTTCAAAATCAGTCAGCCATGGAAATAAAAGAAAATATCTATGTGACAGTTCCGACAGTTAATGACATGCCATTGTAGATATTTATATTTTTATAATATTGGTATATTATTTAACAAAAAGAAACTAAATTCAACTTAAATAATATTAAAATACAGGGATTAAGAATTAAAATCAGTGATACTTCACTAAACTGTCAGATAAATATTTTCTTTTATTTCTATGGCTGACTGATTTTGAACGAAAATGTTAGATTTTATAATTTAATAAATTGCATATTTCAAATAAGTGTGATCCATAGAATTAATATTCTCCGATAAGTATACAAAATTTTAAGTGAATATCTTGCACTGGGGAGATACTATTCATAATTAACTGATTTCCCATGTAAAACTCCCATGTGTCGGTCGAGCTGGGACACCCGGTATACAGAATGTTCTTGTTTCTAGAGTAATCATTGGGTTACTCCCTGTAGGTTAAATTAAAGCAAAGTTGCCGCATTACTTAAGCCGGGTTCTCACGAGTCATTTTTTTTTGTTAATCATTTCCAATGATTCATTTTTCATGACAATTAAATAAAAAGATTTGTTCACATGTATGATGTTTTAATGATCTTGTTGAGACTGACCATGTACTGTTTCATTATACCATTGAGTAAGTAACATGTAATTAAATACTCATTGATTTTACAAATGGCATCGGAAAAAAATTATTCGTACTGCAATTCGAGAAGTTAGGACACTTGAAATGGATATTGTAGTTAGTACTTGGTGGAACATAGTTGAATATAGGTAAATAAAAACACTTGGTTAGTCCACAATAATTATTATAGTATTAGTGACGATCGTTTCGTCCTTTCAGACATCATCAGATTTTAATCAATCGTCACTAATATAATAATTATTGTGGAATAACCAAGTGTTTTTATTTACCTACATATTAGAACAGTTGTCATTACAAGTAGTTAAGTGGGTTGGGTTACCCAGTAGGTTAAATTAGAGCAATGTTGTCACATTAGTTAGGTGGCTATTTTTGTCAACTTGTCAATGTACTACTTCACCTACGATTTTGATGAAATTTGGGAAAAAATACACTCTAAGCATGGCAAATAAAAAAAAACCTTAAAATCGCATTTATTTATTTTGAAAGTACCTAACCTAACTAATCCGAATCTAATCTAACCTAACCAAACCTAACCTTATCTAACATAGCCTAACTTAACCTAACCCTACTTAACCTAATATAACCTAACCCAACCTAATCTAAAATTTTACCAAGTAAATTCAAAGCTCAAATTATATTCGCTTGATTATTTAAGAATACCAGTTCAAATATAAATTTACATATTAACAAAATATAACTATGGCGATGGCTACGGTTTTTTTCATATTTTTTGACTATCAAATGACGCATTCTTTTTGGGTGAAAATGACGTGTGCGAAATAATCATTTATATACATATTTTAACTATATGAATATGAAAATAACCTATACCCTGCAAGACTAACAGTTTGTTTATCACTAACGAAGAAATATCGCGTCACATGCCAAAATTTTCATTATAAAAATTTAAAAATTATTTCACTGTTCTATAAAAAAAGAGGGTATAAAACCTAATTTCCTTTCATATAAGTTTCTAATTTTACATTATACAAGTAGATATTTTTAATAGGAATTGACAGAGGTAATCAAAATTTTGATAGCTCGTACATTTATAGAGAAATTCTTATTAACTTTCAATTTTCATATGGGGTTCAACTTTTCTTTAATACTATTAAATAGAAATTTTTCCAATTATATAAATCACATGAACATTAAAATGAAAATAAACTAAAAAATAAGAAATTTATTAGTTTTATTTTTTCGGTCAAGTATGCTTTGGAAACAAAACCAAAACAAACCACACGAAATACTTTTTACAAATTTGAATCTACGAATATAATTTGTAACGAGGTTTACTTGAAAAATAAAATACTAAATTATATGAAATAATAACTAAAGCAACAAAAAATGTAAGTATATTTTAAAATTCGAGGAAGTTCTATGTAATAGTATCTTTTCAAATACATAATTAAGATGGATATATATTCACGCTGTTTATTATACTTTGTAATTTACACAGGAATTATTAATATATTTTCATTTTATTTCAATTTTAATTATTTATGCCTTTTGTTTTGCAACAGATAAAGTAATACAAAGTATATATTTTATTAAAATTTTTCTACGAATGCATGTTAAGTAAAAAGTACTGTTGTCAAGGAAAAAAAAAATAGACGACTTATATGCCTACTATAAATGAAATATACAAATATAATAAAAAAATAATTACCTACTGGAATCGTGAATTGTTTAAAACAATTTTCACGTCCACTTAAATTCCTTGAAAACACTTTCCCCTTTGGGAAAAGTTTAAACTTATAATTTTTCCCTTTGAAATTAATTAAATTATTCGACAAAAAATTTAATTATAAGACTTGAAAATGAAAACAAACTGTTAGTGGCGTCAAACAATAACGTTGTTCAAAATAATTTCTACCAAAAAACCTACACTAAAGTTTATACAATAAGTATTCTTGATTTATTAACAATACAGGTTAAAAGGTGAAGGCGTTTCCATCAAACAATGATATTCAATTTTGATTTCTTTACACTTCTCAGTTGTGAAAATGTCTGTTATAAGTAAACATGTTATGGAACAGGCCCTTGAAGGCCTTAGTTGTAGGGAACTTCAACACCCAAATGTGGGTTGTTGGAAGAATTTACAGATTTTGTTGTTACAAACTGTTGTTGGGTGTACGAAGTTTTTTATACCTATTTACATTGTAAGTACATCAATATTTATAAGCTATTCTAGAAATGTATGCAATATTTATAACAGAAGTAATATTTCATGGCGTTCTGATTGGTCACAAAAATGTAACGCCATGTTGTATAATACCTTTAGATTTTTTTGACTTCTTCTTCATGTCCTATAAACCTTGAACACTTAATTTTTGACACCCTGTACAGTTTGTCATTTGCATATTTTACAGTAATTTTTATTTAAATAAAAAAATTGAATGATTTCTGTCATTTATTTAGGGAATTTTAGAGAAGTATTTTAACTAAATATTTAGGGAATTCTAGGGAGTTTTATGTCTGACATCAATGTCTTAATGTGACACCTCTAAGTTGTACTATAATGGCTATTTATTTTACCGGTCGTAGAAAAAATACTACATTTGTTACTCATTAATCCATCCATCATTTGAATTGTTTTTTACATTATTGTTTTTTTTGTTATTATTACGACACATTACATACTGAGTTTGGTTATAATTTTAATTTTATTGATAATATTAGCATGCAGGAAATTTTGAACAAAAATAAACACTTCTACTACTAAAGCATTTATTAAAAGTCTGTGTTTATAATAAAAAAATTAATTTTCCAAATACCCTTTTACATAATAATAATAATAATAATAATAATAAAAGAAAATAGTGGATTATTGAATGAAATTTAATTTAGAAAAAATAAATTTAGTGCACTTGGCTAATATATAATTATTAAAAATATTTGTAGAAAAAGAAAAACAAATTATTGAATTTATGATTTTCGTACAAAAATTAATGCACAAACCTCTTGTGTGAACTTTTTTCCCAGATTCGTTCTATTGCAGCGCTCACAAGCTCGTGCCACAAAATACTCCTCCGGGAAAATGACGTTCCCACACTTGCTATGTAAATAACTATTACAGCTTTATTTCCTTCTATCACCAGTAAAAAAAAAGGGTTTTACCTTGTTAATATTGCAAAATACTATAAACAGATACATATTTCGAAAAAAAATTAAAGAATGTTACTGTAAAATATGCAAATAACAAACTATACAGGGTGTTAAAAAATAAGTGTTCAAGATTTATAAGATGGAGAAGAAATAAAAAAAAAATCGATAAATATTACACGTTTCAAAAAATTAACCGATTCATGGATATGGGAGTTTTAATTTAGATGTAACCCATTATAAATACTGATAGCCATGATTTTTTTTGAAATTTACAAAAATCCTATAAATATTGAACCTTTGAATATAAAATATGGGAAGGAAGGTTGCAATCTAGTGGCTAGATGAAAAACTGCCATTTTGAAAACCCAAGTATGACTCATTTCTTGTTGAGCATTTGAATAAGTTGCATGTGCATGCACTAAATTCTAATTTAGCAACGCGTTTTTCAGTCTATATAAATAAAATTTAACTGTATCGCAATTATTTAATTTTCTTTGCATATTCACCATTCCTGCATAGTAATAATTATGGTCAGTTGTGTTGCATGTAATTGTTCCTAAACCATGAAGAACAAAAGTTTAGGAATTTAATTTCATGAGTAATTTTTTTGCATCGTATAATCATTATAATGAAAAATTAAACTACACATTGATATACATATTATGAATTATATTGCATATTGCCAAATGAGAATGAACCCCGTCGTGTAACTTAAATGTCAAAAATAATTTCATTTCCATATCATAGTAATTTTAATAAAGGGTCAGAATATACATTTCTACTGTTCATAAAATTCTTTATTTTAATTAAATAAAAGTCAATGGAAGCTGTTATACATACTCATTATGTATTATACTTATTTCAACAATTATAATTATTTTGTTTAAAGGACAATAGAAACTTCAATTTTTGTATTTATTTTATATAAGTAAATATTTTACCGCTTACTTTTTGTATTTCACAATTATATTTATTAATTTCTAAATTATTACAACACAATTTAGAGTATTTTTAAGTTTCTTGTATCCCATATTTTTTTAGGATGGCACGCCACTGTCGAACGGAAATAACGAATAACTATCCGCCATATGCAAAACCCATCCCGGTCGCAAGGGATCCCTCCTTCCTGAGATTTTATATTCAAAGTATTGAACACTTATTTTTTTAACACCCTGTATAAGTTAAATATTTGCGATAGCAGAATTTTAAAATTTTGGTTAATGAATTCATTTACAATTTAAAATAATATGAAATATAAAATAGTAATTATTTTTAGCTACAACTTATTTTTTCCTACAAGAAGTTAAATAAACAATATTTGAAAAAACAAGGAAAAAACTTTATAAAGTCTGTCTTATATGGAATGTACATAGGAAATGTTTTGTGTAGTGGTGTTTGTGTTTGTAGGTAAAAAATAAATATCCCTAGTTAAAAAAAATATTTTTTATATATTTTTTTCAGATTTATATTAGGTAAATTTTTTTATTGGTCAATACTGATTCCTGGGTTTTTTAGTGGAATGTCTATTACTTGGGAAACTAATAATAATAAGACTTTGAATACATATCTCTTTGCAGCTTTGGTAATTATATATTTTTATACATGTTCCATATTTAACATCACTGAATTTGTTTCAGGCTTTTGAGTGTTTTGCACGTTATATGAAACATCAGAATATAATTCGAAATACAATAACAAATGAAACGATATTTTTCATGTGCACTAATGCATTATTTACATATTTGTTTAAAACAAACGAATTAGCAAATAAAATAAGCCTACTCTGGTAAAAACAATATTTGCTTTTATCTAATTGTTTATACATTTCACATTGTTTTAGGTTTTATGATCCAAGACCGAAAAATGAAAATAATTTGCCATGTTGCGAAAAACATAAATGTATAACTCATATATTACAGGTACAACTGAATTTTATCATAGTTTATATTTATTTAACAATTGATTGTTACAGGATACATTAAAAACATTTGGTACAGGGTATGCATTTAATGTAATCAAGAAATTAATTTCAAATATGGGAAAAATAATTAAGAATCCTTTAAATATTTTTCCAACAATTTTCAATAAACAAGCAGTTAAAAATGGATTATTTTTCGGGTCTTATATTTTTATATACGAGGTAAGTAAAATGTGATGATATAAAATATTTTGCTCTATTCATAAAATGTAAAAGTGACCAACAAAACACGCATGTATAACATCACATGTGGCAACATATATATAAGGCGTATTCTATTTTCCATTTGGATCAGATTTAATTTAAAATTTTTAGTTACATTTATCCATTTGACTGAATTAGTTTAAAACTGCCGATTATACAGGGTGTATCAGGAAATACGAATCTCCCTGTAATTTTTTATTATAAGGAATAGAAAAAAATTATTTATACAAAACTTTTATAAAATTAAATATACAATTTGATGAAACAAAGGTTAAGTATTTTAGTATTCAAAATTGAATATTTGAATTACAAAAAAAAATAATGTATTTTGCCAAAGAATTGTAATACTTTTGTTTGGTATTTTGTATTTTATATCTGAAATACTTTTTTTAAGTATTTTATACACTGATTTTTGACAACTTCATGGACCTGCTGAAATTTGAACTCAGATTCTGATTCAGTTAAGTCCATCTTTATTTATTTATTTTTTATATCGATTTAGGGATCTGGTATAATATGTAATAATAATAATTAATAATAATTTCAGATAATAATGCGATATCTACAACAAATGCAAGGAAAAAAAAGTTTTCATAGTTTACTAGCAGGACTTTTAGCTGGAGTTTCTTACAGTTTTAACCCAAATTTACATATGAATATGTTACCTATGGTACTTACATTACAGGTAGAACTGTTTATATATTTATCTATCATATTTTTTAACATTTAAACTGATATCAAAAGAAGTTATGACATACACTATTAACTAAATCAACAATAGTTGACACTATCTGGTACAAAAGCAGAAAAAATGTACGTCATTTTAAATTGACCAGAATTATGACGTCATCTTTAATGTTAATTTCAAATTATTTTTTGTTTAGAAATAACATTTGTTTTTTTTTCAGTTATTATGGTTACAACTGTGTAAAACGTACAATATCCCTCAATGGTATTTTCAAGAAATGTGTTTTTGTATCTGTACGGCAATAATATTCCATTTTAGATATTTAATACCTGAATGTACTCCTCAGTATGTGAAAATGTTGGCTGACGTAGCTACCAATAGCAGGTAAGTTAAAATCATATAGATTATATAAGTAAAGTCGGTTTCCCTGAGTTGATCTTCACCTCATTCATCGTAACGTAACATACAAAAAGAGTTGTAGATTAAACTAACCAAACTACCAACACACAATGAAGCACAAATTCCACGCCAAAATCTCCTTCATAAATGGAACAACTAAGATATTTAAATATTTTAAATAATTGAAAATATACGTTACCGCGGTTAAACTACTGTTTCTATTTCATTTTTGTCGTTAGACGCATAGCATATACAGACGAATTCATTGCAGTACTAAAAAAATATATATTTCTCATTTTTCAAGAAAATGATATAGTACGACAAGAGATCTCAAGTTGACGTTTAAATTGTTTTATGGTTGCGGTATCTATTCAAAGTTTTGCTCCAGGTACCCAGCTAAGCACTGGATTTGGAAATCACAAAGTAACATTAGCAAGCCTAACTTAATATAGACGGATTACTGTACGACATGGAAATAACTAGACAGGGATGTATTTAAAATTTTAATACCGTTAATTTCTTAGCAATAATCTTCGTGGAAATGTCAAAAATTTTTGCATACAAGCGAAACTGCTATAACATAAGGTTCATATTACCAAGTGTAAATCAACGTTACCACAACTTGTGACAATTATTAGAGTATTGTTCATAAAACACGGTATTAAAATTTTAAATACATCCCTGTCTAGTTGGTTCCATATTGTAAAGTAATCCAGCTATATTAAGTAAGACATGCTAATGTTACTTTGGGATTTCGAAATCCAGTGCTTAGCTGGGTACCTGGAACAAACAGTGTATTCTAATGGATTTCGTACAATTCTATACCCTATAGAGCAGAATGCATAAAGGTCACATTTCTTTCAATTCCTTCACTCAGGAAAAAACTTTGAATAGATACCACAACCATAAAACAATTTAAACGTCAACTTGAGATCTCTTGTCAAACTATACCAACTTTCAATTTTCATATGGGCCTCAAATTAGGCTGTGAAACCGTTAAATAGAGTTTTTTTTTGTCTCTTTTCAATCATATAAAATACATGCATATCAAAAAAAATGGTTGTTTAACCCGGCGGCATGCGCTACGTATTTACGAACATGAACACTCGCTACCGGGTAATAAATACCACAGACTTTTAATTGCCATTATTTTCGAAAATACGTTTGTGTTTTACGGTTTGACAAATGTATTTGTGTTATTGGTACTATTATCCATAAATAAAACTACAAATGCAAGTTTTAATGTTTATTTATTTGTACTGAGAGCTTATCCCTAAAAATTAACAAAAAAATACTTTTATCTACAACTATTGAAATATGGGTACATTATACGTGTGATACTACATATAATATACTACTCATATTACACAAGTGTAATATGAAATGTTATATTACACGCTACACTTTTCTGTAATAAATAGAGCATATAATATAACACATAACATTTTAATAAACTGTTAATTTATTATTAATATATTTTTTTATTATAAATATCAATATAAATGATTAAAAAAGTATAATAAATACAATTTGAATTGTTATTTTGACATTTAAGTGCTACTGTGGCGCCATCTGTTAAGCTATATATGAACTACTCGCACCTAACTGAATATTTAACAAATAATATCATTTTTTATATGCCTGATAGTTGTAGATAAAGTATAGTATTTGACTCGCATAATATGGCTACATTACACTCGGTTGATTAAAAATACTCGCTCCCGCTCGTATTTTTAATTACATCGTCGTGTAATATAGCCTACATATTATGCTTGTTAAATAATATACTATTATAGTAGTAATATTAGTAATCTCACAAAATCAACAATAATATTTATTTTTTCTTACAAATTTGGCAAAGTTGAGATCGATACCAAAAATAAACTAGGTACACTCGTAAAATACTAAAAAATAATGATGCTTTTATACTGAGTGAACATTGAGATAATATACGAAATTACTTCACTCTATCATAGCAATCCTCACATATTGGGGTTGTATGCTCGCGGCATATCTTTTTGAAGCACAATTCACAAACTGTCTTCGTTTTCCGATCCTTCTTCCATTCGCAAACAGCACAGCGAGAAGAGTATACGGGCGGACGCGACCTGGATGATGCATTTTCATCATTCGAGCCGTCACCGATCATGAACTGTATTTTAGTTTTAATATATGATGACAAATTAGGTACCGATGATGATCGCTGTTTTATCTGCGGCATCACAAGACTCAAAGCCAGGTCTTTCAAGGCGATTCTTCTCTGGACCATGACTTCTTTATTTGCTTTTACTATAACGTACGCATTGATGCCACTGACGTTCAGAAGACCATAGAAGAGTACCAAAGGCCATCTGTTGGTTGCCCGTGACACTGAGTAGGTAGCACACATCTCATCTACAACATCGACACCACGTTTTGTTCTGTTGTAGTCCATAATCATTTCCGGCTTTTTGGTTTCTTCAGAACTTTTCTTGCCGTCATGGTGCATAGTTGAAGCCAAGAGCACTACTTTATTTTTCTTTGGGACATACGAGACTACGGTACAGTCTTTTTGAAAGCCAAAAAGGGAACTGTGAATTTCTCGGCCCTTAGTTGCCGTAAAAACAGGTGGGATTTCAGTTGTTTTCTTCCTCAAAGTGCCGAGTGCTGTCAATCCATAATCATTGAGCAAGTCACTCAATAGGGGAAAACTGGTGAACCAGTTATCCATTACAACGTTTCGGTGGCTGTTCTTTATAGGTTCTACCAAACGCTTGACAAGATCTCTTGGTGAATTGCTGTGATCGAATGGACCGTCATTTTTTCCAACGTAGACTTCCATGTTATTTGTATAATAAGTGCGCGCGTCAGCCATCACTAAAATTTTGATGCCATATTTAGCTGGCTTGCTGGGTATATATTGCCTGAATGGGCAACGACCACGTGTCTTCTCCAACTTTTCACCAATCGTTACGTCATTTCCAAGGGCGTAATATTTCTTGAAATTATCATTTATTTCTTGGAAAATCTCTCGAAAGGGCGCCAGTTTATCCGTTTGTCTTCTTTCAACCCTTGTTTGAATATCGTCGAAACGCAAACTTCGTAGTAAAAAATGGAACCTTTCTCGGGACATGGTGGCTATACATACATCGCAGCCACTTCCATCCTTTTCCCAGAGATCTCTTGTATTCAAGTGACTGCTTCTTAGTCTTCCGCAGAAATATAGTAATCCTAACAGAGCTCTCAGTTCAACAATGTCTGTACTCTTACAATTGCGTTCTCTACAAAATTTGGATCTCTGCTCTTGAATGTAAATATTAGTGTAATAGACTATCTTCTGTAGACAAGTTTCCGGAATCATAAGATCCCAGGCTTCTAACATCGATGTACAAGATCTTCCTTCGCCAATAGGTCCTGGTAAATGATAAACAGTATTATGGGATCTTGTGCGAACACGTCGCGTTGGTGCCCGAACTTGCCACTGAGTCGTTCTATCTTTTCCAGTAAACTTTCTGCGCCTCAGGTACTTCAATGGCACATCTTCTAAATATTCTTTATCTATTGGACGCAGTTCTTCATATTCTTCTACTTCTGAATCTGAGGCCGCGCCTGAACTATCAGCCTCCTGCTCAGTTTCGCTTTCATGTTCACTATGCTCCTCAAAATCTTCTATTTCTGACACATTTTCTTCTCCGCTGTCTTCTTCTTGAAGCAGCGCTTCTATTGTACTATCTTGTAAAGGTATATTCATCTTGTTATAGTTCTAAAACAAAAAACATAATCGTAAACATATCGAAAAATAATGTAACAAGGATCGTCGCTACCCATACTCACTTTACACGTCCACCATTAGCAAGCGCCACGCGCAAACTGACTGCCCTGTGGAGTAAGCGCGTGTAAACTATCGGCTCGAAGGTATAGTACGACAAAAGTTCTCAAGTTGACGTTTAAATTGTGTTATGGTTGTGGTATCTATTCAAAGTTTTGCTCCAGGTACCCAGCTAAGCACTGGATTTGGAAATCCCAAAGTAATATTAGCATGCCTAACTTAATATAAATGGATTACTGTACGACATGGAAATAACTAGACAGGGAAATATTTAAAATTTTAATACCGTTAATTTCTTAGCAATAATCACTATCTTCGTGGAATTGCAAACAATTTTTGCATAAAAACGAAACTGCTATAACATAATGTTCTTATTACCAAGAGTACATCAACGTTACTACAACTTGTGACAATTATTAGAGTATTTTTCATAAAACATGGTATTAAAATTTTAAATACATCCCTGTTTAGTTATTTCTAAGTTGTACAGTAATCCATCTATATTAAGTAAGGTATGGTGATGTTACTTTGGGATTTCCAAATCCAGTGCTTAGCTGGGTACCTGGAACAAACAGTGTATTCTAATGGATTTCGTAAAATTCTATACCCTATAGCAGAACGCATAAAGGTCACATTTCTTTCAATTCTTTCACTCAGGGAAAAACTTTGAATAGATACCACAACCATAAAATAATTTAAACGTCAACTTGAGATCTCTTGTCAAACTATACTTAAGATCTTGGGTTGCCAGAATGCGTAGAAAAAAAAAATACAACCAATATTTAGTACTCTGTGGTTAATATTGATTAAAATGATTGTTTTATGACAACTAACTTTTATTATTTTTGGAAGTTTTTGATGAAAATAATTGCTTTTGTTTAATTTATGTAAATTTTAATAAATTCATCGATATTTTATAGTTTTCCGATATAAAATACTAAAAAAAATCGGATGTTATTATAATTTAAGCGCACGGTGGAAACAAATTTTAATTATAAAATTTTAGCTAATGACATAATATTAAATTATTATTTACAAATATTCTCTTATATTCATAATTAAATAAGATAATCTTGGATATCACAATGGTACATGCAAAATTTTAACTTTTTTTATTCACTAGTACCTGAGTAATCGGTACGACAACATCCATCCATCCACACACACACACGGACAGACATCATCGTAAAAATATTAAGATCGTGTCCTAAGGACTTCAAAACGTACTTATCTCATATACCTATTAGTAATATACCGCTGATCCTCAGCGATCCACACGGTCAACAAAGCGTAATAGAGATATATCTTGCATCGCACACAGCCGTTACAGTGCACTTTGTGCGCAGGCTCATCACGCAAGAAAATAGTGTTTCAAAGTCACATTTATTATTTAAAATAAAATAAATAAATATAGAAATTTGAAGAAAGTAATAAATTATCGTACATAATACTGTAATTATCATTTAATATTGTTTATTGATAATAAAATTACTACATCGTGAAATTTAAAATATTTTAAGCTATGTCCTTCGGTGAGACACCTAGCGGCCGGCGCACTCCCTATACAAAACAGCTTAAAATATTATCAATAAACAATATTAAATGATTATTACAGTGTTATGTACAATAATTCATTATTTTCTTCAAATTTCTATATTTATTTATTTTATTTAAATATTAAATGTGACTTTGAAACACTATCTTCTTGGGTGATGAGCATGCGCACAAAGTACACTGTAACGGCTGTGTGCGATGCAAGATATATCTCTATTACGCTTTCTTGAACGTATGGCAATTACATTGGGAAGATAGGGGATCAGCGGTATATTACTAATAGGTATATGACTTATCTATTGATTTTTAACATCTAATACCTCTCTTACTGAGTGGCGAGAGGAAAAAAAGTGAAAAAAAAATAATTATGTTATTATTCCCTTTATATTTTTCTCATCTATGCTATGCGTATACAACAAAGATGCTAAAAATTTAATCATTCTTATAGCATAAAATGATGTGAGTATTAACTGAAAAAAACGAAAAAAAAAATCAGATGTGACTTTTTGTTCACCTGTATATCTGAAATGTAATGGTGGTTGCATAAATCCAAGGGTCAAAAAAACTTATTGGGGATTTCGAGCAAAAAATAAATTGTTATTCAATTTTTATTTCGAACCTTTACACTAAGTAACTATGGCAACAGACCTAACCTGCACAATGTTAAAAATACTTGTTTAATTATAGTGCAATGTTTATTTAAATTAGCAACAATGTTGCGGTAACTAGCACATGTATGTTAATTTTAACATCTTTGCTAATTACTCTAGGAGCTCTTGCAGAAGTTTGGCCTTTAGTGCCCAAGATTTCAGAGCTCTTGGGTGATTATAACTTAGTACATTTTGGAAAGTGGTGATTAGTTGTTGTCATTTTAAGGGATACTAATTTAGGGGATACTCTCCACTACAATAATGAATAGATAGTTAAAAATTATCTCTTCAACTTCCATTTATTCTACTTATTTCAATTAGGTTAATAATTACATTATTTCACACGAAATCAAAATAGAAAATAGGAAAATACAGAAACAGTGCCAGTTACAGAATAGCTATTTTTGTAACCAGTTAAAAAATGTCTCAATTTATGCAACGGTGGGAATCATACAAGTTACACAAAATTGCCTTTTCTAACGTGTTTCATACAAGATATTTTTCTAATTTTGATACAATACTTTAATATTTTATTTCTTTTTTGAAATTTGACATATAAACTGTCACCAAAATTGATAAAAGTTTGGAAACGGCACATTTTTTCCAGTTAAGATATTTATTTTTCATCACTCAGTGATGAAAATTTTTATTTCGTACTCATGCATTGAAATGTGTTGTTTCGCGTTGCCTAAGCAACGCCTGGAACGTCAATTTCCCAGGTCTCCACCAGATAGGTGACCGGGAAATTTTGGAAAAAACACTCCTACTTCTACAGCATTTATTAAAAAACTATATTTATAATAAAATAGTATGTTTTAAACATTCTTTTACCTAAATATTAAAAGAAAATAGGGGATTATTGAACGAAATTTAATGTAGAAAAAGTAAATTTAGTGCATTTGATATACAATGTTGGCAACAACTGCTGTCATGTTGACAGATCGACAGCACTTGTTAGTACTGAAACACATAACCACAAATCATTTTGTGTATACAATAAATAAAAATATTTGTACAAATAGAAAATTAATTATTGATTTTATGTTTTTCGTACGAAAAATATTGTACAAACCTCTTGCGTGAACTGGGTTTCCGGAATCGTTCTATGGCAGCGCTCGCGAGCTCGCGCCGCCAAACACTCCTCCGGAAACCAGTCGTTCCCGCATTTGGTATGTAAATAACTATTCCCTAACTGGTTGTGAATAATTTGGCGTTTCAAAACGTCAGTCAGTTTTGAAAAGTGACACTTTATATGTTAAAATTAGATAAATAGATTTAGTTCTTATTCTCATACAAATATACAGGTGTCCCAAATAACTTGTTAAGCTTGAGAATCTCGAGAATGGTAAAAGATACGAGATCGGTTTAGACAAAAGTTGTCGCATTAAGGGACCATCTTAACGATATATTTGTTTTCTTGAAAAATACATAGGTTACTACTTACGAACGAAAATGTAAATTTGACGATTTTAAATTTTTACTCATAACTTCCAAAATTTCAAGATTAAGTGATTTTGGTATGTATCTTCTTGAGATACTTTTTTATAATAAATTTACGGGGGTTCTCAAATTTTTTATCGTGTACCGTTTTAAAGTTATCGGTGTTAACTTTAATTTTTGATATGGAGTTTATAGTAGGTTGTGATAATTTTGAATAAAGCTTTTTTTTCGCTCTTTCACCATATTTTATTTCGATAAATAATATGAAAAATTAAGAAAAATGTTTTTTTTCTATTTTATGCCATCAAAACGTCAAAAATTCATAATTTCAAATACATTTTTGTACTTACTTAAACGGAATTAGAAAAAATATTGTAAGAAACACATAAGGAAAGTAGGTGGTTATGGTTATGTAACTTTAGCTCTTACAATACTCGCCTGCGTCTTGTATTATAATTTTCACATGCGTTAAATAACCACCTTATTTCTTTACTTATTAAGAGATGTTAATTTGTAGTGTCCTCGCCACTACAGCAGTGGATATAAGGCGGTTATTTCAGTCACAAAGAATTAATTAAAAATCGTATCTTAAAATTTTATGGATTCTTCTTTACTGCTTTTAAATTTTAATTATTTCGCTAAAATGAATTCGGGGTTCTTGTGAAGAATTTTGCCAGATTTTTAATTAAGTCCAAAGAGAAATAATATATTAATTTATAAAAATAAATATTGCCTGTTTCAGAGGCAGAATGTATAGCGAACAAATTGGAAAAGTAATAGTACGAGAAGCAAAAAAACATGGACATCACATTACTTATGTACCATAGAATTCACAAATTCCGAAGTTCTACAGTATAAATATTTTATGTACAGAATAGGTATATAAAAAATGTAATTTAATATTAAAATATATTATTCTATTATTTTTATTATTTTTTTTTATAAAACATACCGAATATAAATTCCCTAATCTAATTTTATAAAAATGGTCCCCGTGGTACACTCACCACGCCAGCTAAACTTCTGATAAATGCTCTCTACACTGAGATAATGTAAGTACTGAAATAATTGATATAATATACGCTGTACCCTCTCTAAAGGCTCTTTTAAACTAGCCTATATATGGGACAATATATAGTACAAGAAATGGAACAATATCTTGTATCAAAAATTGTTAGATTTTGACGAAGTTTTGTACAATACTAATGCAATTTCTTGTACAATATATTTGGCTCTGATTCTGCGCACTTTCCTTAAATATGTCAATGTGATAAAATTAACCATAAATTCATTTACATTTAAAGTTTGCAATACTTGCAACTTTACCAATAGTAACACCAAATTTTCTATAACCACACTACATACAATAAAAACAAATAAAGATTAGAAACGCGTGAGATCACAAATTTCATATATGCACATGCTCACAGCCAAATTGACTGACACATTTTATGAAAAATAGAACTTGTTCTGTCACATTTAAGATCGTATATAGTATTTCAACCAATTTGCTGTTTGATAATAGCCAATTTAAATTGCATCAATAATGGACTAAGCTTCCGGACCACAATTTATATATGTGGGTAATTATTCTTGAACCCCGTAAAATCTCTTGGAGGCTGACCAAACACCAAATGGCTAGTCGCGATGAATCATCGACAGTGAATCAAGATCGTTACAATATTAAGCCAAATAGGTGCGATAGAAAATCAAGTCATCAAGTAGTGAATTAAAGAAAATATTGGTTTTCAATTGAAGTTAATTTTTTAAATATTTATTATTTATAAATAGTTACAATTTTTAAAAGTATGAGATCCCTGTGAACTCACTACTGTTTCTTTTCTATTGAGCTGATACCTACGTCACCAAAATTAATTTATTACTCGTTCACTATTATCTTCAAATCTAAAAAGACCTGATATTGACACAGCTTAATTTCCTTGTATAGGTACCTATTAAATTAAACATAATCTTGTGTGCATTTCATTTAAACTTATTTCATTTGAAAGCGAAATCATTCTACGGCTAATCGTTTTGGAATTACGTGAAAAATTCAAAACAACCCTTTAAGTAAAATGCTCTTTTGGCACTGTCGATTTTAATAAAAAAGGGAGGTGCACAACTAGATATTATATTGTGCCCAAAGTGATGCAAGATTTTGTACAATTTATAGGCTAGTCTAAAACGGCCTTTACATATTGAAGAGAGAATAGAAAGACATGTATATCCTCAAGCGGGATTGGAACCCATGGCATTTGAGTTAGGTCACCTAAACATCACTACGCCACCGGAAGATTAGAATGACGTAGAGAGTGGAGAAATATGAAGTTCTATCCGCATATGAATAGCAAGTAACTACAGCTCTCTCTGTAGAGAAGCGTTCCATTGTGGCTGGCAGGGTGTTTAGCTGTGTGTGTGTGGCCAGCCTGGGACATATCGCAGCCGCAGTCATACATAATGCACGAGCATGCTAAATAACTTATTACGTAATGCGTTGGTGTCGGCTGAGGTCTGAGGGAGCAGCCGAAGGGAAAAGCCGAGAATCAACACAGCTTTTTTCAACTAACTTTGGAAGGCTTTGTTTTGCTTCTGGATTTAAATGTGTTTTACTGTTAAATAGTTAAATAGGACAGGGATTTGATTCGATTGTATTGTTATGAAATGTTAAAAGCAAAGGCAGCTCGTATATAGATAGTGCGAAACTGTAACACCACCAAGTTTTCTCGATATGTAAATAAATTTATTAAGTTATTTGTAATTGCTTATAATAATTAATTTTATCATGAATACTTGTATATAGTTCTCTTATTTTGTATAAAAGATTATATAAAAACATCTAGCAACATTAAGGGCGAAGAATATTGTAGCGATTCCAAGGTCACGTCGCGGGAGACAGCCGCTAGTGGACCTGTCACGACTGGTTCGCTTGCTTCTATTGTTCTGTTATCCAGAGGGTTGGAGAACATTCCCGAACCTAATTGTTCTAGTATATAAACTCCCAGCAGGAGATTGCGAGGACAGTCTGATATTAAAACGTGTAGTGAACGTGAATAGTTGGTGATATAAATAAATAGTTGGTGATATTAATATGTTATGGAAATAAATATTGTGTAGTTTAAAGTGTTAAAATAAATGTTCGTAGTTTTTATTAATAATAGTTATCTATAAATTAGTGTTAACATTTGTTTGTTTATATTGTTGCTTACTTTTATTATCTTTTTATAATTTATTATTTATTATACTTAGTTATATAAATACTCCTGTTTTAATCATTTCTACACTTCACTTAAATAAATAAACGTTACAATATATAAATGTGCGCGCAATGCGAAGCGAAATTCGGCACTGCAAAACAAGCATAATATTTATCATATTTATTCCGTATCTTTACATGTTTAGACATTACAATTAAAGACAAAATATTTCATAGTCTATATTTTAGAACATTATTAGAATTATTCACAATTATAACCTCAGAAATGCAACCTCAATAAGAAATCAAAATATACTCAAACCTAGTCTCCGTAAACCAGTAAAGGGAAAAAGTATTCTATTCTTTTAAAGTTCTTTGAATATGGAATACACGAAATAAATTTTATATTATAATTACTATAGGTATTAATAAATAAAATGATGCAGTGATTCTCTAAATTTTTCGTAATGAAATCGAAAAAAAATAAATATTTATTTTAACAATTAAGTACGTCAATTTCTGATCATTTAAACCACCATTCATTAGAATTACTTCCCTTTTACGCTTTGTTATAATATCCAGTAATTTTCTTGAAGTTTAAGGAGTCAATTTTACCCCATTCTTCTACCATAAATCTAGTAGTTCTTTTATATTCTTTGGGCGTCTGGTTTTACACATTTTTTTAAATAAATCACAATGGAATTCATATCTTGAAACTGTGGAGGCGTTTTTAATTGTTGTCTAGAATTGTACAAGAACTACTCTAGCAGTTTACGTGTAGTATGTTTGGGTCATTATTTTGTTAAAAGATGTAAGAATCCCTTAAAACTAATTTTCAGCACATTTCTCTCAATCCTCTTTTAAAATATTCAAATAAGTCAGTTTCTTAAAAAAAAAAAATAAGTTTCCCATCCCTTCTGCACTTATACAGCCCCTTACTAGAACAAAACCTCCTCCATATTTCACTGTTGGGCATAATTTTTTTTGTTTTCATTTATTCATTCTTTCTTTTCTAAACAATAATTCATCCATCAGATCTAAAAAGATTATTTTGGTTCATCTAAAACCATTAGTGAGTTCCAGAAGGTTTCAGGGTGGTTTTTATATTTCAAAAACAAAGCGTAAAGATGTATGGTTCTTTGCTAATTTAATAACCAACCTCGTAGCTCTTATAGTTCTCGAGATAGCAATGGTGACACACTTAAATGGAACATCTGTATACACTTTGTAGGTAAGCAAAATTGTGGTTTATAGGAAAAATGAAAAGTGGAGTTGAGAATGTATGTGCGTTATAAAGTTGTTTACGGTGGAAAATTTAGACGGTAGAATAGGAATGATTTGAATGTGCGTAGCGAGACAGCAAATGTTATAAGTGCGTGGGTACATCGTCTAATAAATACATATATGCTCCGTACATTGAATTTTAAATTCATTTTAATGTGGACGCTGGACGCTGCCTTCCTTACTCAAGGGCAAAAACTCTACTACCGAATCATCACTCATTAAATACTACGGACTTTTGCATATATTGTTTTTAATAATAAATAAAACGTTTAAATAACAGAACGTTTATCTTAATATTTCAGAAATAAATAATCTGATGTGTCCAACACCTTACCTCCCGCCACAGTAGTAATATGTTATATATAGTTTTTCAATAAATTCAATTTGTAGTTTTAAAATTAATTTGTTATTGCAGTTCAGAATATTTTTAATTCATTTCATACCTAAAATTTCCTTCATAAAATTTGTATGACCAAAAAAAAAGCTGTTTTTGGCGTTATTAAAACCGGAACCGAACTTACCTTGATTCATGCATGCAAATATATTTCTTCCATCCTTTTAAATTTTACAATAAAGCTACTTCATATTTAATTATATTATCTTTTAAAGTTACTTACATCAAATTTGACATCTGAAATTTTATGAATATACAAAAAACTCTTTTGTTTTATAGAAATTTCTCAACCTAAACCATATGTAAAATTATTATTATTTTTATATTTTTTCTGCTTAGCTAAAAGTTATATATAAATGTAATTACGCAGTTCGATAGAAAATTAAAAAATCTTTATATTTAATACTAATGTATTTTGCGAATAAATGGTATTTAGAGGTATTTTTTAGGAAAAACGGTTTAAAGCTCAAGTAAAGTACTACTTCCGGTTAACCAATTGTAGTCAAAATATAATCAGTTCATCGTATAATACAAAATATTATATTTTTTACATGTATCGTATTGGAGTTATCGTGGACGAAAAAACTCGTATTCTACGGACCTTAATTCGTGCTCATATGTATGTTGAAAACACACACTAGAGAAATTTGACCAGAAACAATACCCCCCCTTATTTGTATATTGATAGGCGGGAGGTAAAAAGGTAAATTTAGTTTTTGGGCAATGAATTTGTGCATAGAGATTTGTTTAGGATTGCTATGATAGGAAAGTAAAACAAAGTTGAACAACCTAGATGAGTCGGTGGATAAGAGCAATGGTGGCGTTGAACGCCCCTAAACAATCAATACGCCACCCCGACCCGCGGTTCAACAGCCGACCCTCACAACAAACCAAATTTCACCCCCAACTAGTGCATGAGTTGTATGCGGTGCTGTCTCAACATTTAGTGCAATGACTGTTGCTCACTTCTACAATTTAACGTAAAATATAGAATTTGTCATATGTTATACCAATATCACAGAATAGTTACACACAGAAGCGACACTCCGTGTCGGCACCTTTCATGTTCCCCTGGTCAGTTCTATGACCTTGAAGCATTGTGTAGACCTTTAAATTTGTGCTCTTCCCCTATCTCTCTCTCAGATGTGAGAAAACTTTCCGATTTTAAACAATGGGTCCTTTAAATTTGTGCACCTTCCCCATCTCTCTCTAATTTTCGCTTCTCTATCTTACTGTCGCTTCTGTATAAACATAAACCTATTCTGTGGCAATATATAGCAATGTATAGTCTATTTCCCGGAGTTCATCCTCACGTCATCAATTTCTGCTGCAAGAATGATTAAACTTTCATCTTGCATCTTTTTCGCATACGCATTACATAGATGATATGTATCATAACGGTACCTATTATACCGTGATAACGTTGCTGTCAAGAACTTTCTAGACTCTTGTTTTGTCTTGTCTTGTTTAATCAAAGCAAGACTTTCTTATTCTAGATCAATTGCACTTGACGTAGGCCTGTCTGAATATTTTATAACCCAAAAATCAAATGTCAAATTCGTTGCCTATGTTTCAATTTAAATAAGACAAGCAAGTATACATTGCTGTCTATTAAAAATCAAGTCATAACCATGGATATAATAAATCCCCATGTTTCACGTTAAAAAATACTCATGGTAAACGTATTGACATTTAAGGAAAATTTAAAATTTAAGTAAAATTAGTGCAACCGGCCATAAATCCATCACTTTTAAATATTGTAAATATTCTCCAAACTGTGGAAGCATTTGCTATAGAACAGTATAAAGATATAAATTAGTAAACATATAAATATTTCTCAGAAGCAGAAATGTACCTATCAAGGAACCATTCTAATTTTTTCTTCATTAGCAAACATCTTTAAATTATGTTGACAATTTCATTTGGCATTGACAATCATGTTGCATTTTATCTTAAACGATTCGATGGTATAAATATGTATAATGATATCCACAGTAATCAGTAATAATTTTGCTGAAATCCACAGAATTAGTGGCAAAATTTATCTTTTCGCAACAAATTAACTCTAGTTGTTTAATTTAATTCATTAGGGTGTTAATTATAAATGATATGACGGATAAGCGGTTACTAGTTAATTATGTTTGTTTAGATAGTATGATACTGTGGTCGTTCTATAGTTTCGTAAAGAATAAATTTGTTTTTACGACAAATGTACCTAGGCAAATATAATAAGAAAGAAGGAAGTTATAAATTAAGATTTGAGGAAGCAGAACAGGCACGACGTGCGAGCCTTGTTAATGATTAATTAGTGAATTTTAGGAAACGGAATAAAGGAAGAGCGATTTACAAAACAAACTGTTAGTTAATTAGTAGTCGTCACCCGCCCAATTATTCCATACGTCTTTATATTTACATTATTCAAACGCTGGAGATTCGTAACTTATCGCTTCCGACACAGTGCTTCCCAACATTTATCTCTCATTATCTTCTCTTCACATTTTCACTACTGATCAGAACGTAGTTCTCTAAATTCACCCATGGTTAGTCTGACTTGAATCATCAACATTATATTTTTTAGTTGTTTCAAAACATATCTCAGTAGTTATTTGCCTATCAAGTGTAGAAACGTCATTTTTCCAGATGAGTATTTTGTGGCGCGAGCTTGCAAGCGCAAATAGAACGAATGTGGGAAAAAGTTCACGCAAAGGTTTATATCATTGGGGTCGTTTTGTCCTGCCATCTCTTAGTTGCTCCCCATAAGTTTAATACGAACAATAATTTTGTTGGCTTTAATTTTTATACAAAACAATTGATTTTCTATTAATAAATTGAGTACGATTGACAAAATTGATGTCAAAATATAATTGGTGAGAAATATATATTTTTCTTTGCAAGTTTTTGAATGATAAATAATTTTGTATAGTGCAATAAGGAACAGTGATAAACATATTAATAAAATTTTGCAAAATACTCGTATTGATTGATTGATTAAAAGGGAAGTGTTGAAACATATCGCTAAAAGTTTTGTTTGTGATATAAAGGAAAGTCAACTGATCTACTTCGGCGAGTGAATTACTTGTATCAGTACGTTCAGTAGAGAAGGTAAAGTAATCTAGTCAAATGGAATGAAAAACAAGTTATCCGGATTCAAAAGTGTAAGTTGGATCTGTTCAAAGTGGTAAATGGAATAAGTCAACAGACTCAAATATTATTATTATTATTATTATTGGATTATAGTCAGTGTGTTTACAGCCGAATTCATCATTAGACCATTGATTAATGATCAACTGATTCAAGAATCAAGTTAATCCGGAAATCAACATTTGTTCTAATTCACAATTTCATTCACAGTTTTGTATATGTTTTTGCGAGTGTTTTTTTACAGTTCATATAATTTTATAAGAATGAATTAAATATTCTGTCATTTTTTGTTGACATTATGAAGCATGTATAATATTTTTCATATCTTAAGAAAAAAATGACAAAGAAGAACGAAAAAGTAAGAAATTATATCGATTCATATAGATCTGTGAAAATTAAAATATTTTAGAATAATCTTAACGGCCAAAATCTTGTATAGATAAACATATACATCAAAACGTCAAAATGAGGATCAAAGTTTGATTAATGGAACAAGACGAATCATTTTAATGGTGAATTGAATCGATTCTTGGATCAGAGTTGATCAGTGGATCAAGCCTTGATTAACGAATGGTGAATTCAACCTATGCTACATTTTATTTCGAACAATTCGATGGCGGAAACTCACTTGTAGGTATTTGGGTAATAGGTAAGCCTATAGTGGTGGAATGCAAACAAATAACGAAACATCAACAACATATCTAGTGTTGTGAATATGTAACAAATAAACAATATTAATGAGAAAGTTGTGTAAATAGTGGTGTCGTTGGTGGAACGTGAGACGTCCTCGCATTAACGCCTCGTGTACATGTGTACATATGTGACGGGAATCACGTACGGGAGTATTACTCGGTACAGGAAACATAAATCCCGTAATGTTCGCACCAACACCTGTCTGCTAAGTCAATAAGCTCTCCTGGGAGGACTACACAGCTGGGAAATCACCATAGGTCACTTGAAAACTTACTTTATATACACAGGTAGTGACTTGGACCACAGAATAGTTATATAAACCTATTCTGTGCTTGGACATACTCGAACATAGAGAACATGTGAAATCATTTTTTTTCATTCCTACGTGAAACAGAGTGTGTGACGCTTTACTTGCATTTTAGTGATGCAGACTCTGCAAGATCAGCACACACCGAATCGTTATGCGGTAACCCATCCAATTGGACAACGCGGGATATATTGCTTGTATACAAGATTAGATAAGACACCTTAAACGTAGTTAAACTTTAAAATTGAGGGAGTGTTTAAGGCCTTATCTTAAAATAAAAAAAAGTTGGTTTACAAAATAAAAGAATCTGATGTGGCCAGCACATAACCTCTCGCCTGTCCTCTACACTTTTTATTAATATTTATATCCGTGCGTTGACAACTGACACGGTAACATGAATTATTAAAATAATTAGTATAGTTACAGTATTAGTACAATTCCTTTTAGAGTATTCGATAATTATTTTTATAATATTATCACTGTCACTGTCGAATATAAAACATATTCTAATACATAAATTTCAATATTTTTTACAAATGTTCACAAATTTAGTTATTTTTTGAGTGATGTCTTTCAATCCAACGGAATGTAGGTTCTGATTATTTATTGTTTGATTATTATATTATATGATTATATGATTATTTGGTTATTTAATTATAATCGATTATTTGATTAATCGATTGTTTGATTAATCGATTACTTAATTAATCGTTTGCTTGATTAATCGATTAATCAAAATAATCGATTATTAAAAACTGTAATCGTACAGCCCTAATTGTATTGTATTTATTCATAATTCGTACTTTCCCCAGGTTCAAAATCTACATTTTTACATTTTACAATTTTTTGGAACCATAATTTTTCATTCCACTCATTCAAATTTTTTTCCGATCTTCTTTCTCTTTCCAATTTCCTACAGTACAGTTGCATATGTTCCAAGGTTTCCTCTTCTGTTCCGCAGAGTCTACACATTCTTTCTACTAGTTTAAGCCAGTATTTGTTTTTATTTTCCTCATTCCTGCAGCGAAATCTGGCGATTACGCTGATGTTAATTAATATATAAAGAATTAAAAAATAATGGAAAACCCCATAGACATATATTTTGGAGTGCCCTTTTTCCCTGTTGTGTGCGCCGGCACTGGCAGACAAATTGGAATGGCGTGGTAGCGGATGAACGGGCAGAGTGTACAGAATGTTAAGTATTTTAATTGACTTGTATCTGTAGTTTATAATCTATGATATTAATTCTGCGTTCGGCGTTTGGTGGCGCATGTGGACGACATGCCGTAACAGGACGTTATCCGCGGCCAGCGTGGAATGCGGCGGCCCATCGCATTTACTCCAATTCCTCTTTATACCTCCACATTACATGCTCAAGGAATTCTACATGTAAGTTCATATTTTTCTTTTATTTAATCAGCTGGTTTTCCACATACACACTGCACAGATATCAGAAATAGTACATTGCGTCATAAGGGAAGATATGAGCATATTACATCCCGAAGATTTCTGATGCACGAGCGAAATTAGTGAGCGAGGGCAGCAAACGCCAAGGGATGTAATATGCCGTTAGGTTCCCGTAAGGCACAAGCTATTTTTCCGTATCCTTGAGAAGATTGTATTAAATAAAAAAAATAATTTTATAATGTAAAACACAAACCTATGTCATTTCCCTACTCAACAGTGAAACCATGGCAACAGATAACAAAATACCTAAAATATTTTTCCAAGACTTTTTGACATAACCTTAATTTATAAATATCTAATTTTGGTATTAATGATTATTTCTAAAATAAATTTATGCGACAATTGTTCTTACATTCGTCTATTTGTATTTTTAACTTAAAAAGTATTTTGTTGTAAATCAAATTATTTTTACTTTAAATTTTATCGGTAGATGTCACGTCGTATGCTTGCACCGCTAAAACCCACAGCTGTTCATATCATCCCGCTTCCACTTATTGTTAACCTCAAATGAAGTAAACAATTTGTCAAATACATACCGTGGATACGGAAAAGTAGTTTTTTAAACTGCAAGGACTGTAAGTACATTATAACTTGCAAGGAGGTATGAACTGAGGCGGAGCTTGTGGAGAAACACCAGAAACGTATTTGTAAAATATGGTTATTAGACAGTTTAGATTAATTTATTTGCAACTTTTTATACTTAATATTGAAAGTTTCTAGACACCAAATGTATATGAAATTAGAGTGATTTTCATAATTATCTTACTAAGCAGTTCATTTATTTACCATTGTTATGGAAGTATGATATTGTAACGTTTATTTATTTAGGTGAAATGTAAACATAAGTGAAATACAAGTATTTATATAACTAAGTTTAATACACGAAATATGAATTACAAAAAAATAATAAAAGTAAGTAACTTTAATCAACAAATATTAACACTAATTTAGAAGTAACTATTATTAATAAAAACTTAAGCACTGCGAATATTTATTTAAACACTTAAAACTACGCAATATTTATTTCCACAATATATTTATATCACCAATTATTTATTTATTTGTACTTTACATGTCGCTGACATGTACTGACCGATATTGATTTTCTTCAGTGACTCTCTGCACACTTTGTCCGATACTAACTTCTTGAGTCGCCCGATGCGACCCTTACATACCTGTCGCCAATTAATTTCTACAACATTCCAGAGTCTTTCGGACTCTATAAAATTCCCGAACAATAGCGGCGTCACTCCTACCCCATTTGACCTTTAACGCGACTACCTGCTCAGACAGGTCAGCTGTGATGACTCATCTACAGTGAGTCTCGCTTGTTCAATATTGTATTTTTTTTCTTTAATGTTTAACGACTGCACAACTACTAAAGCAGTATGCAATTGATAGAGGTTAACACGATGAAAGAAAAGATATATCTCTACTAACCAATGCTTTTTTTAGTGGAATAAAAAAGGTATTCTAAAAAGTCTAGACTTTTAAGGGTTTATAACGATTATTTCTCCAATATAAAAATTCCTGTACATGGTGTGACCTTTTGGCCTGGTTAGGTAGTAATTAGATTAAAATCTGGCGTAATTATCCTCGTTTCAATTAAGGTAAACGAATGACAATGTAAAGCAGAAAGAGAAATGATAATCTAAGTGCGAAATTGTTTCGAGTCTCCATTGCTTTGCACCCGCTCATTACATTTCCTGCAGCTAATCAAATCTTCATTTATACATTACTGTAATTCCCTTAAAACTTTCATTCACATACAACCTTATAAAAAATAAATAATAGTATGTTATACACTGAGATACTAATATGCATGATTTAATCCTGAGAGTGAGGTTTATTTCACGAGACGTAGGCGAGGGAATTAATCTCTTGAGGGATTAAAGGCACTTTAATCTTGTGGTATATATACTATTTTATGCACTTCCGCATACATATTTTAAAATAGTAATTATTTGGTTATATTTATATAATTGTCAGATAGATGACAAACATAACTTCATTATGTACATTTTTTTGGTAAGCTATACATATACATATACATATGTATACCTACATGTTTCTGTGGTAACATAATGCTTAATTATAAAATGAAGATAAAAGTAGTCTTTTACTACAGAATAGGTGTATACAGAAGCGACGTAAGACAAAGAAACGAGAATTAGAGAGAGATGGGGAATGTGCACAAATTTAAAGGGCTTCAAGGTTATAGAACTGAGTAGGACAACATGAAAGGTACCGACACGGAGTGTCGCTTGTGTGTATAACTATTCTGTGCTTTTACTCCACGAAGTGCAAAATAGTTATTTGTATATTAAGGGACTAAACTATAATTTTTTATTACGCATATGGCGAGGCGATAGCCGAAGAGAATAAACCATGTGAGTAATAAAAAATACTTTAGTCATTAGATATACGTTATATTTTTTCCGAAATCGTTAAATTATTAATTAAAAACATAAAAAATAGCATTATGTGTTTGTAAAACGTCATGTCAGCTAGCTACATAGACGGGGATGGCTGTGATAACAAATGTACTGTCAAAGTGTCAAATAGTCCTTTATAATTATAATTTTTTTTACACCTGCTTAGACGTCGTCTGCAATCAATTTAGATAAATTATTGTCACAGGTAAATAATAATTTCACCAATAATATTATAGAATGATATGTTTGTTATTTTAGGTAGGGTTAAAATAAACTGCAAAAATGTAATACTATTAAAATATAGCTTAATTTTGTCAGTTTGACAGATGAATCCGTAAAGATAAATTTTGACATAAGAGTCTGTAAAGTTTTATTTTTGCTAATAGTTTGGTTAAATTCGCGGTGTGATAATGTGGACTTTAGTATCGATTTCTAAACAATATATTTATTTGCTTAAAGCTACATTTCAATCTCTTGTAACAGTTTTAAATTTGTGTCTTTGTCATAAATTTCGACCATTTCCATATCTTGACATAAGCATAGCAATAATTATTATTCTGATATATGTTCGTTCGCTCATATATATAAAATAGTTAAATACTTATTTCAGGTACACTAAAAATATTGTGATTATTAAATTTATTAGTAATTAGTAATTGTAAAAGATAATTACAGTATGTTGAAATATAACTTTTAAATATAAAGAATAATTTTGAATGTAAATGAGTATAGTTGTGGCGGCTGGAGATGAATGGTGTGTGGTTAATGAACATGGCATTGCGCTGGCATATTTGCTCTGCTGATTGTTTTATTTGTAAACAAGGCGTGGTTGCTCATTGCATCCTTACTCTCCACATACCGGCCACTACTAGCCCAACTACCCACACTAACCGGGGAATCACATGCTTAGGTTTTATAAATATAAATATGTACAAATTAAATTAATCAATTAAGTAATTCTTCAAGATTATTTGATTTCTCAAATCATGCATTCCGTTTATCAAGTACCCAGATTTAAAGAAAAGAAAATCTTAAATTTTAATTCAAGTTAAGTTAAATTCTTATTATTTATAAAAAATACAATTTTTAAAAGTATGAGATCTCTGTGAACTCACTACTTCTGTTTTTACCTCCCGCCTATCAATATATAGATAAGGGAGGTATTGTTTTTGGTCAGATTTCTCGAGTATGAGTTTTCAACAAATGAGCACGAATTAGGGTCCCTAGAATACTATTTTGCTATTTTTACCGTGATGTCTGTATGTCCGTGTGTGCGTGCGTGTGTGTGTGTCTGTGACGATTTTTCGTCCACGATAACTCTAATATGATACATGTAAAAAATTTAATATTTGGTATTTAAGACTTATATTCAAATATGATGAACTGATTAGATTTTGACAACAATTGGTTTACCGGAAGTAGTACTTTATTTGAAGCTTTAAACAGTTTTTCCAAAAAAAATACCTCTAATACCATTTTTTCGCAAATTACGTTATTATTAAATATAAAGATTTTTTAATTTTCTATCGATCTGCATAATTAGGTTTATGTATAACTTCTAGCTAGATAGAAAAAAATATATATAAATTATAATAATTTTACATATCGTTTAGGCTGAGGAATTTCGATAAAACAGATGAGTTATTCATATGTTCGCAAAATTTGACATATGATGTCAAATATAATGTAATTGAGTTTAAAAGATAAAATAAGTAAATATGAAGCAGTTTTGTTCTAAAATTAAAAATGGTGGAAGAAATATATAAAGAATGTATTTGCATGCATGAATCAAAGTAAGTTCGGTTCCGGTGTTAGTAACGTCAAAATATAATTGGTCATACTAATTTTATAAAGGAAATTTTAGGTATGAAATGAATTAAAAGTATTCTCAACTGCAATAACAAACTAATTTTGAAACTACAAATAAAAAGTACTGATAAACTGATATAGAATATATTTCGACAGTGGCGGGAGGTATTGTGTTGGACACACCAGATTTTTTTCTATTGTGCTGATAACTACATCACCAAAATTAATTTATTACTCGTTCACTATTTTCTTAAAATCTAAAAAAATCTGATATGGACACCGCATAATTTCCTTGTACACCTATTAAATAAACACAATCTTGTCTGCATTTCATTTAAACTTCTTATTTGAAAGCGAGATCATTCTATGGCTTCTGGAATTATGTGAAAAATTCAAAACAACCCGTTGAGTAAAGTGATGTTTTAGCATTGCCGATTGTATTAAGAAAGAGAGGTGCACAACTAGATATTATAGCAGTCCTATATACAAAATTTCAGCATTCTACGGCTAATCGTTTTTGAGTCATGCAAGATATGTACGTACATACGTCACGCCGATACCAGTCAAAATGGATTCAGAGATAATCAAAATCAGAACAGAAGTTTTTCGCGATTAGAATACTTACAAGGAAGTAAAAATACGTATATAATATTTTTTATCAAAAACATATAAAACACAATTAAAAATGCAAGTAAAATTGTTAAAGTATTCCTTCTAGCAATGTTGCAACTAAAACTGTACATGGTGGATAGTATCAAATGCAAACATTGTATAGCTGTAATACAAGACTGAATCGCTGTGCAATCCAGTGGCGTAGCACGCTGTCCTTGACCTGGGTCCCTCCCTGCATCCGAACCCTCCAGACGAGCAGACCGAACCCTCAAAGGGAACCAGTACCAGTCACCACCAATCTCCTGCACTCAGATCTGGTTGGAGTTACTTTCCTTACATGTAATTATAACTTGGCCCAGACGACATTGTAATGCAATCCAGAAATAATTCTGTGAGAATATTTGAGGGTCCTACCCGTGAGGGATTCCAATTGGAATTCTTCATTATTTGAGATTTTTTTTTGCCGCTGTAAAAATTTCGAAATTGATACTAAAGTACATGATATCACTCAGCGAAGTTAGCCAAAGTAGTAGCTAAAGTAAAACTTTACAGATTCTTATGTCAAAATTTAACTTTACGGACTCGTCTGTCAAACTGAACTAACCTATATTTTAATAGTATTATATTTTGCATTTTATTTATTTATTATTTATTTATTACCTAAAATAACAAATGCAGAATCTTTTTGTTTCAAAAATTTTTCATTTTTTAGATTAAGTATCGACACTGATTCCAATCTGTCAAACAGAATTCAATTATCTCTTCCTGTTCTTGAGATATTTAAGTTCAAAGTTACACCTAAAAGATCAGGTCTTTTAGGTATACCCCAAAAATGGTTAGGTAAAAGGTTTCTGCGACCTCACCATTCGAGTCTACGGGCAAAATTATATAAGTGTACCAATTTTCAAATTTTTAGATAGAAATAGAATTTCTAGAAGGAAAATACTGAAAACGGCCAAAATTCGAAAAAAATCTAAGGTATACCTTATTGGTGAGGTCACCGAAGTCATAAACCTAACTTTAAACACAAAAATCTCGAAAAAAGGGAAGAGATAATTAAATTTGGTTTGAAAATATGGAATCAGCGCGTCGCTGTCTACCTAAGTCCAGAAAATGAAAATTTTCGAGACAAAAAGTTCCACGAAAAAATTTTGAAATTTAGGTTTTTCCGATTTTCTCATTTTTCAACTAATCGTTCTAAAGAACGTATATGCGGAGAAAACATTTCTTTATGTAACTTTTCCCGTAGAATCGAATGGTATATCGTTGAGATTGTATCTCTACCCATTTTAGAGATATAGCCAAAAAAACACAACTTTGTGCAACTTTGACAGCAAATATCTCAGAAAAAAGAAATAATCACATTCCGTTTTGACAATAAATAAAATTTAGATAATAAAACGACAGAATAAAATCGAAAAGGCGTAATAGTGTTGAAATCAGCGCATCGATATTTACCGATTCATTATTTATAGTGAAAGACAGTGGTTATGCTATGCTCTTTAGAATAATTCATTTATTAATTTGATAATGTTTACAAAGTAATATTTTAGTCAAAATATATTATTTTATGAATTTTTATTTAAAACAAATGATTTAAATCAGGTCAACCATGTTTACAATAGATATTAGGCGGTAGATAAAAAATGGAATAAAATTAATAAAGGTAGACGTTAACGACTTCTAAGAAGCAAAAGTTTACTCTTTCTTTATTCGTACAAATATGTATTTTGCGTTTATCACTTGTAAGCTCAATAAACAGCACATAGAGATAGGTAATGGTCTGATATTTTTATCTCACTTTATTACATATTTATCAACATTTGGCATTGCCGATAACTAGATTAATACTTTAGTTCTGGTTTAAATACATGATAAAATATAAACTCCTTTCATAAAACTAAATTTCCTATAATACTTATCTAGGAATGAAGTTTTTAAACGATGTATTTGCTAATGGTTAAGGAATGTACAATTCTAGGAAAATCTAGACTAAGCAAAAGTCATTCATCTATTAAGATAAAAATCAGGATCATTTTAACGACACCTACTCTTCAGGAAATAGCTGACGAAGCGAAATGATAAAGAACAAATTCTTACCATTTATTAAAATTTTATTTTACCTCATACAGGGTGTTCATTTTAAATGGGTCACCGTTAATATCTCGAGAACTATAAGAGCTACCATGTCGATTAAATTAGCAAACAATTTCTATTTTACAGGACTATTAAAATGAGACAAACATTTTTTTAAACCAGTGGTTCTCAAGATGTGAGACCCAACTTTCTTATTTTAAATGGAACACCTTATAATTTTTTTTATCATATTTAGTTTAGTTAGCGCATTTTGTCTAGACATTTTTTTATATTTAATAGTAGATTTTTTTTTAAATTTTTGCTTAGGTTACTTACTAAAGCTATCATGCTAAAAATCACTTATCGAGATTTTAAACGATGGTTACAGTTCGTAATTTTTTATCTGTTAAACTAGAAGTTGTAAGTCATTTATATATCAAGTGCGGGAACGCTTGGTTCCCGAATGTGCGATAGAACGATTCCGAGAACTCAGTTCATACATTTTTTTTACAAACATAGAATCAATAAATAGTTTTTTTTGTACATATATTTTTATTTATTATACAGAGTGTTCATTTTATTTTGTCCACTATTGCTATCTCGAGAACTGTAAATGCTATGAGGTCAGTTAAATTAGCAAACAATTTCTATTTTACAAGACTATTAAAATGAGACAAACATTTTTTTTAAAATAGTGGTTCTCAACATATGGGACTCATTTATTTATTTTAAATGGAACACCTATATATTTTAACAAACCTATATGAAATCTAGAAACAATTAAAATCCAATGATATGTTTCCAGTTAATTTTGAGTTCAATAATAAAATCCCTATGATGGCATTGATTTTATATACTTTTACCTGAAAATAGCAGTTCCTGCGTATAAACACAGAAAACAAATGTCAAATTCTGCGTTCTTTATAAGTGTAGGTACGTGTCAACCATATATAACGATTAATTTTATAGAATTGCAAGTAATTTTTTTAATTAATATCATAACAAATCCAATTGATAGCACCGAAGTTATGGAATACCACCCCTGGCCTATTAATCTGTTAAATTTCGTCGGTAAAACGATTTTACTGATGAATTCTGTACATATATCGCATGTTTATATCTTTAAATACTATCTATATTATCTATAAAATATAAGCTGATTCTGTCTTGTCTTATGTAAATGAGCTTAATTTAATGATTTTTTCATGACATGAATTTCATGTTATTGTGTATCGTCTGTTATAATAATAGACCCCGCAAACTGAAACACAAATACGAATTTATAAATTTAGATTTAATTTGTACGCATTTTAAGCCGGAAGTATAATTCTTAATCATTCCGAATTCACGTGACTCCATTCAAAATTTTATGCGTAGTAGTTGAAAATAAAATACGCAAAATTGTACTGGTTTGTGCAATATTTACAGCAATTCTAAAATGAGAGCAAATATCTCATAAATCATACTGTTGAACTAATGAAATGCAACATTTGTATAACGGTTGCAGAAAAGTACCAGTACGACTTGTATTTAATTAGACAATAAACTTAACAATGGTTGCACCCTTGACTGTTGAACTCTGGTGCACAAATAAATATGTCACTCACGTCTTGTTACCCATTGCTGGGTGTGCCAGCTTTGTCACAGATATCGGTTTATACAGGGTGTTCATTTTAAACGGGTCACCATTACTGTGCGTTCAAGATAACTTGGTGTCAGGGCAATTCTCATTATAACTAGTGTTTCAAAAGACAAGAAATTTAAGTATATTATGGGTTCTTTTCTGTAACTGAGTGGTTAATTTTTAAACACTTGCTAAAATTTTTGACAAATAAAAACAAAGTGGTGTTTTGAAATTTTCCTCAGTGTTATCTATTTTCATTGGAGAAAAAATTTAGCCACTGGTTAAAAATTATCCACTGAGTTACAGAATAGGGGGATTGTCTTACATTACTCTTGTGTATAAAAATCTTGTCTTGATCGTAATTTTCTTGCTTGTTTCTTGTCTTGCAGGTTCTAACGTAGTCAGGGATTCCCTTTTTTTTTCTTTGTATCAGATGTAATTTTTTTTTTAGATATCAATGTCAATGATCAAATATATATTTTATAATAAAATTATTATTTTTAAATTTATATTATAAATACAAAAAATTGCATAGCTTTAAGTACCTGTTGAAGATAATCTTGTTATTCTTGCCACTTTTCTTGCAAGACAATTTCTTGCCTTGTCTTGCTCTGAAATTTGTAGGTCTGGTCTTGTTCTTGTCTTGCATTTTATACAAGACTGAGCCAAGACTAAGAAAAATACAAGACTCTCGTAAAATACCAATTATAACTGCGGTTAAGGGTAAACTAATAAAATCCATAGGCGAAACAAAGTAGAATGAAGTTTAATAAAGTTACGAATATTACAAAAAAAATATTTATTTTTAAAAATGTTTATGTTTTATGAATCCGTATTAGAATCGTCATCAACATTTATTTAAAAAAAGTATTTATTTATATAAAACATATTGCAAAATTTACATTTATAAAAATATTGTCCTCATTCTCACTTCTAAGAGTCCGAATCGGTAGCAGAATCATCAACATTTATTACGAAAGAATCTATCATTTCCTATATTTTTTTTCATCAATTTTCCAATAGTGATCTTTTAATGACGTCGAATATTTTACAAAGTTTTAGCTTTTAAATTCACTGAGTTTAAATTTCCAGGATTGTTTTCCCGGATGTACCTTTTCATCTGTTCCCATGCTAACTTAATGGGATTTAATTCACACATATATGGCGGCAGACGTAGTGGTGTATGACCTAGAGTATATATTTTTCTCTTTCAGCCGAAATTTATCTATATCATTCAAAATTAAAATTAAAAAGATCAAAAAAATCATGATTTATTTGATTTTATTTTTTTTAAATCAATGATTTTTGATTTTTTTTTTTAAATAAATCATGATTTTTGCCAACCCTGAAAAGAAATGATTTAAATCAATGCAACCCTGGTAAAGAATTATACTTTTATAAACATTCATAATTAAACGCCTTTTTTAACTGATTTTGACATCCCAAACTGAAACCCCATTTTCCGACAGTATGAATTTAAAGTTAGTACATTTCCCTCCCTACATTCATAGGGTACCTCCACCTCCCTCATAGCATAACCTCGGCGCGGTGACACGCAATGTTCATTCACCCCGTGCATGCATGTGTGTGCGTACGGTGACGTAACTAAACAACTGCAACTGCTTGCAGCTTACACATTAGTTGCATTCCTGCGCTCCCTCGCCCCGCCCCGCACGGGACGCCCATGTGGCCAGGTAGTCGCCCTGCGCTTCTCAACATGTTGTCTAGCGGGACACAAGAGGCAAATAGACAAAATGTAGACGTATGTACCAGGGTTGGCAAAAATCATATTTTTTTTTGATTTTTTAAATTTTTAAATTTATCTGAGTATTACTGCACTGATTAATTGTTTTAAAAAGCAATATGAATTATTTCAAACGAAAACGAAATCTGTAATAAAACCAAAAAGATTCATCTGAATAAAATTGGGAAGAGTAATAAAGAATTTTTACTTTTAGTTACATATTTAAATTCTTCCATTTTCCTTCTGTTATATGAGAATTAAAATAACACAATACCATTTAATTTTAAGATATTATTATATACAGAGTACATTTCCGTTATTATTAATTGTTTCGTAGCAAATAATTTAATTTTTGTTATAATTATTATATTTTTATCTTTGATAAAAATCATGGAATTTTATTAAAACAAATCACTTGACAGTTGACTTAAATCGTGATTTAAATTAGACCAACCCTGATACATACCGTGAATATATTTAACGGGAAACATGGGATTTATCATATCCATGGTTACGATTTGATATTTATTGACAGCTTGTCTCATTTAAAATGAAACATACGGAACGAATTTGACATTTGCTTTTTGGGATATAAAATTTTCTGACAAGCCTGCACCAAGTGCAATAACAATTTTAAGAATCAACTTTACAGGGAATAGTAGAATAGTAGAATGATCTTCTAGATCACTCAATCTTACACATCTATATTCTTTTTATTGGTGATCTTATAATTTGAAGTTTATATTGGGGGAAAACTTCAAAAAAAATTTTTTTATTATTAAAGTATTCTAATAACAATGTATTTTAAATGTAATTCAATTTGAGACTTGAAAAAAGAATAAATTATTACGGGATTAGAGAAATAGGAGAAATATAAACAGTTACTAAAATTTTCTTTAGAGGTACATGCAAGAAACAAAATTTATATAAAGAAAATTTAGTATGAATTAGTTTAATACGGCCTATTTCTTTCTCTTCTAGTGATGCCTTCGATTTGAAATAATTTATAACACCTGACCACTAAGCTACCCAACCCTCCGTAAAATATTTGTAAACTTTGCATAAGTAGTTTTCAAATATCTTTCACAAGAACTATTGTTAGAAGTAATACGACAATTTATGCAGTTGTTATATTATTAAAAATAAAATAATCAAGTAAGTTGTATTTTGAATATTGTCAAAATAAAAATATTGTCAATAAAAGGATTGATCAATTAGATAAGTCTTGTGTATTATATATGTTATTATTAAACTAGCTGGAAGCTAACAGGTTATGGGCCCAGAAGGACTATAAATAGAAATAAAAATGTCAGATACATCTTTAACAAAGTTCTGCGTAGCAAAATTGACTGATGAAAATTATCAAACATGGAAATTTAAATTGAAGATGTTACTTATCCGAGAAGGTGTATGGTCATGCATCGAACAGCCGAAACCAGAGCCTATGACAAATGTATGGGTTACTAACGACCAAAAAGCGCAAAGTACTATTTGTCTCAGTGTAGAAGATAGTCAAATTGTACATATATGTCAATGCAATTCGGCATTAGAAATGTGGAATGAACTGAAGAAAGTACATGAAAGGGCCAATCTAACAAACAAGTTGTATTTGATGCGTAAATTGTATCAATCGAAACTGAATAAAGAAGAAGATATGCAAAATTATATTCGACGAACATTGGAACTTGTAGAACGTCTACGTGGAATCGGAGAAGAAGTACGAGATTTGCAAATAGCAGCATTATTATTAAGTGGTTTACCGGACAATTATGAAACACTCGTTACAGCTCTTGATGCTCGTCCTGACGATGAACTTACTCTAGAATATGTGAAAGGTAAATTAATAGATGAATATAAAAGAAAAATTGAAAACTCAAGTAGCACACATGCAAGTAAGACAGACTCTGCACTAAGTACTTTTAAGAAAAACCACAATAATTATGAAAATAAAGATATGCGTAAATGTAATTATTGTAAAAATGTGGGTCATATTAAATTTAATTGTCCATTATTAAAAGGACGAAATAAATACACAATGAATAGAGACTCCAAACAAAAGGCCAAAAGTGCAGTTCACGAAGAAGAATCTTCTGATAATTATGACATGACATTTGTGACATACGTCAATCATTTACAGTCAGATGCTTGGTGTATTGATTCCGGTGCCACAAGTCATATGGCAAATAATGAACAGTTTTTTGATACATTAGACAAAAATCGGAAAAACAAGGTATTTGTTGCTGATGGAAAGCAAATGGTTTCAGAAGGGGTAGGAAATGGATATATTTATTGTCAAATAAACCCCAAAATTTCGAGAAAAATCTTAATTAGAGATGTATTGTATGTCCCAGATTTGAAGAGCAATTTATTGTCTGTGAAGAAATTGACACAGAATGGCAACGAAGTGATGTTCAAAGATAATTACTGCAGCATTTTTAGAAACAACATTCCAGTAGCTAAAGGTAAAATTGTAAATAATTTGTATCAACTAGAATGTAAAGAAATAGCAAATCTTGCAAAATCAGAAAAACATGTCAATTGTATACATCGGTGGCATCAACGACTTGGACACAGAGATCCAGAGGCAATAAAGAAACTTTTTCGAGAAAGATTAACAGAAGGAGTTACTATTGACAAATGTGATGTAATTACGAAATGTGTGAGCTGCATTCACGGAAAAATGAAACGAAAGTCATTTCCCAAAGAAAGTAGTTCCCGTTCAGAGGCTCCATTGGATTTGATTCATTCAGATGTATGTGGACCGATGAAAACTGAAACTCCGGGTAGGAAGAAATATTTTATTACATTTATAGATGATTTTTCAAGATTTACAATGTTATATTTTCTTCATACAAAAGACGAAGTTGAAGACAAAATACGTGAATATGTAGTTTATGTTCATAATAAATTTGGAAGAATGCCAAAAATATTTCGTAGTGATAATGGTACAGAATATGAAACATCTAAGCAATTCTTCAAAGAAAATGGAATTATACACCAGACAACAATAGCTTACAATCCTGAGCAAAATGGAGTTGCAGAAAGGAAAAATGGAATTCTATGTAACAGCGCTAGGACAATGCTTTTTGAAGCCAACATTCCGAAAACATATTGGGCAGAAGCTATCAACACAGCGTGTTATATTCAAAATCGTCTACCCAGCAAAGCCATTGAAAAAACACCGTATGAACTTTGGAATGGACTGAAACCGAACATTAAACACTTAAGAATTTTTGGAAGTAAGGCTTATGTACACGTTCCCAAAGAAAAGAGGACAAAATGGGATTATCATGCAGAAGAGGGAATTTTGGTAGGATATTGTGTAAATAAAAAGGGCTACAGGATTTTGTTAAATAATAGTAAGAAGGTAATAGAAAGTCGAAGTGTAGTAATAAATGAAGAACCGTTAATTAAGAAATTCGAAAATTATTATGACATAAATCAGATCGAAGTATCATCAAGGAAGAGAGAAACACAAGAAAACCATGATTCAAGCAATCAAAATTTTAAAGAAGAGTCTGTAATGAAAGATGATAATATCGAGAATGATTCAGATAAACAATTAAAACGAATATCTTCACGGAAGACTAAAGGTATTCCCCCCCAACGATTTACGTATATGGCTCAATCTACACTTCTATCTGAACCTGAAAAATGGAAAGATTTGGAAAACTTGTCTGCTGACGAACGGCAGAAATGGATAGATGCAGCTAACGAAGAAATGAAATCGTTAGAAAAATTGGAAACCTGGAATCTTACGGAATTACCTTTGGGTAGAAAACCAATAGGATGTAAATGGATTTTTAAAATTAAATACAATGCGAAAAATGAAGAAACAAGATATAAAGCACGATTAGTTGCTAAGGGATACTCTCAAAAGTATGGGGAGGATTATGATGCAACATTTGCTCCCGTAGCAAAACAAAGTACATTTAGAACCTTATTAAAAATTGCAGCTGCACGAAACCTGCAGGTTAAACACTTTGATATGAAAACTGCATTTCTAAATGGTACTGTAGAAGAAGAAATATATATGTCACAACCTGAAGGATACGTAAAGCCAGGGCAAGAACATCTAGTATGTCGACTAAAGCGATCAATATATGGACTTAAGCAATCTGCAAGATCATGGAACACAGCTATTAATGATTATATATTGAAGCAAGGATTTAAAAGAAGTGAAGCAGATTCTTGTTTATATTCAAAATTTGAAGATGATAATTGGATGTACATATTATTATATGTTGACGATTTGCTGATAGTACACTTTAATGAAAAAGCAATCAACAATTTTGGAGAAATACTGAATCAAAAGTTTGAAACGAAAAATTTGGGAGATATTACATACTATTTAGAAATACTGAATCAAAAGTTTGAAACGAAAAATTTGGGAGATATTACATACTATTTAGGCATTGAAGTTGAACGAGAAGAAAATGGTAACTTCTTATTGCACCAAAGAACAAAAATTAAAGAAATCATAAAGAAATATAATTTAGAAGAAGCAAAAGGATCAACAACTCCGATGGATCCAAGTTATTTGAAGTTAGATGATGACAATGATCTTCTACTGAATAATGAAATTTACAGACAGGCTGTAGGAGCTTTACTCTACATTGCTACAACAACTCGTCCTGATATAATAGCAGCAATTGGAATTTTATGTAGAAGAGTTAGCAATCCGCGTCAAAAGGATTGGAATGCTGTTAAAAGAGTTATTAAATACCTAAAATACACTCTAAATCTAAAATTAAAGATTTCCCCTCATAAAAATTTAGATCTTGTATGCTACGTTGACGCTGATTGGGCAGGAGATTCAAAAGACAGAAAGTCTTTAAGTGGGTATATTTTAAAACTTGGTGAATCTATTATTTCATGGTCAAGTAGAAAACAAATTTGTGTCAGTCTGTCATCCACTGAAGCTGAATATGTTGCTGCTGCACTCGCCAGTCAAGAAATCGTTTGGATTCAACAACTTTTAAGAGATCTCGGAGAGCCTGCAATCCTACCAACCATTCTGTACGAAGATAATCAGGGATGTATTAAATTAGCAACCAACGAGAAGATTAATGCCAGAACAAAACATATAGATGTAAAGCACCATCATCTGAGAGATTTAATTAAACGTAATATTATTTCAATTCAATATTGTGAATCCCAAAATATGATAGCTGACATAATGACAAAACCTCTCACTAGATATAAATTTGAAAATTTGAGATCTTTCCTTAATCTGTTTTAATTATATTTGTCGAGAGGGGGTGTTAGAAGTAATACGACAATTTATGCAGTTGTTATATTATTAAAAATAAAATAATCAAGTAAGTTGTATTTTGAATATTGTCAAAATAAAAATATTGTCAATAAAAGGATTGATCAATTAGATAAGTCTTGTGTATTATATATGTTATTATTAAACTAGCTGGAAGCTAACAACTATAATATACAGGATGGAATGTGAAACTGGAAACACCTTTTTCTCAGAAGTTATTATAAATACCGAAAAATTGTTCACATAAAGTTTTTAGTATTTCAAAAAGCTAACTAAATCTGTATAAATTTAGTAAAAAAAGAAGATATTGTCATATTTGTACTTTTTTTAAATGGAATAAGTACCCTATATATTATTGCACTAATTAAGAAAAAATAAACCATTTTGCTTTAAAAAAGTTTACACTTGATAGCTTTTCAGTTATTAATGAAAATATTTAAATGATTCTTCCCAAAATAAAGTGAATTTGGGTTCTCAAAACAACAACTGTATAATATAATATTATTGATTAAAATTATATTTTTCACCCCCAATGTGGGTATAAAATTAAACAACACACCGGAAGAACCAGAAAAAAATACATATATCACCACGTACTGCATTTATTTATTTTTCGCCTAAATAGATGTCATTAGATGCCATATTTTTAGACACACTGTTGATAGACATAAATTGTAATTAATACATTTTTTTAATGACAAAATTAGTCTTTTGTGTCTAACAATAGAGCAGTTAGAACTGTGATTTCCTGTCACAAAATAGTCTCAGAGTCCAATACAATTAAAACCTACAGCCCAAAAAATAGTACCACACATTACCTTTCGCTGTTTTTATTTTCTATTTCTTATACATACAAGGTGGTGACTTTACATGCAATTTTCTGCTTTCCTAATTATTTTAAGTAAAAAACTTTAAATAACAATTGTAGAGCATAAAATTATTCATCTGAATCAATAAGCAAAATTAATTTTACGTTCCTTGTAACCTCAGAAATTAGGTTTGAAAATGACGAAAATCACCCCAAAAATAGCAGTAGCCATGGAATTGAGACAAAAATTAACAAATGCTTAACAGTTTATCTGTCAAGTTAGCTACGTTAGTTTATTTTTATTACTTACGTGATTATTGTTTTGTCGAGTTACTTTAAAAAATATAGCAATTTTATTTTTTTTATTTTTGAAATTTTAAATTAATTTATGTAATATTTTTCACTTCAACGGTAATTTCAAATTATAATAAAAATAAACTAACGCAACTAATTTGACAGATAAACCGTTAAATATTTGTTCATTTTTGTCTCAATTCCATGGCTATCGCTATTTTGATTTACGTCATTTTCAAACCTAATTTCTGAGCTTACAAGGCACGTAAAATTAATTTTGTTCATTGATTCAGATGCAGAATTTTATGCTCTACAACTTTTATTTGAAGCTTTTTTTATATAAAATAATTAGGGAAGCAGGAAATTGCGAATATATGATTTTACATATTAAATTCCTATATGTTCGGATGTTCGAGTCATCATCCTGTACATATTTCTTTTATAATTTTGTATTTCACAATAAAACTTTTTTATATTTATAAAAAAAAGTATAATTTCGCAAACATCTTTTTGCTTAATAGTAAGAAGAAATTTATAATGTTGGCAACAAATACAACCACAAAACTCTTTGTATATAATAAATAAAAATATTTGTACAAAAAAAAAATATTATTAAATAATTGTGGAAACTAGGTTCCCATAATCGTTCTATCGTTCATTCGGGAACCAAACGTTCCCGAACTTGATATGTAAGTAAATATTACAATTTCTAGTTAACAGATAAAAAGATTTTTGTACAATGATCTTTTGAGTTTTGAGTTCATAACTTCTTATCTAACCTAAGCAAAAATTTTGAAAATTCCTACGTTCAAATATCAAAAAAATTGTCTAGACAAAAACAAGATAAAATTTCTGCGTAAAATGGCGTAAAACAAAACGCTAGCTAAACTAAATATGATCAAAAAAAATTGAACCCATTTTGACAACTTGACAAGTGTAACTGAACCTAGGTTACTTGATCTGTATCTGTAACACTCAACAAGAATTCTTTTCTCACGATTTTATAAAGCAATTTTTATTAATTATATTTTACAGTTTTGAAAATTATTATACTTAAGACATAATGGTTCAATTATATTTCAATATTAAGCGCAATAATATTTATTATCAACATATTTTCCTCTAATTGCTTTTGAATGAATTATAATTTTATGTTTATTAATAATACTAATTTTTAGTAATCTTATTATCCTATAAAGTGATATAAGAGCGTCTATGATTATTTAACTAGCCCAAATTAATTTTTCTATTCACAAATTTAATTAGTTCTAATTTTTAATTCAAACAACAATGATATAATGCCTCTTATGTCATTTGTTTTGTTGTCAACATTTGTTTTGTTATTTCCATGGCATTCTTTGATAATTTGTATTAAATATAATATGTAATATGTAATAACATAATATAATTTTAAACGCAATAAAATATATATAAGCACACCTTGAATTATTATACCTGAAATGAATACATTACATTTTATAGTATTTAGTTAGATGACCTTAATTAATATAAATATATTTTAATTAATTCACATGTTATTTTCTGTAATTACTAAAAAACTTACACGCTTATAATTTTTGAATGATTTTAAATATATTCAAAAAACAGATGTTTCTACTAAGAAAACAAGTGAATGAAATAGAAAAACACCTGACTGTAGTTAAATCTGTTCGCGAATATTAATTACCAGAAAAAATGAAGCTCATTTAAAAACATATAAATATTACGCATGCTTAAAAATAGTGCGTAAATTTATATTTTTATAATCGGTAACAATTCCTGTTTGCGAAATTGGGTTATAGAGCAAGTATTAAATCAGTAAAATGATTGACCCAAATTTTTCATCTAACAAATAGCAATTCACTACGTAATGGTTTCGATTTATGTACTACATTCATAACATTGTTTACAGCAACGGGCATATTTCTCATTTTAAAGGTTAATGACAGTGTCCCACGATATATGTTCATATTTCACTTTCGCACCACTTTACAAAAGTACAGCAAAAACAAAAATTGTTTATAAAATTTACGTGTCCTTGTAATAATGATTCATTCTTTGTTTAAATTCCGCGTTGTCCTTTTACTACAAATAAACAGTTCCGGAATGAATTTTAAGCACATGTTTGACAAGCACTGGGCACGGAAACTAGGAAACGTAAAATACACAAATCCGCAGGAAGTATATGCCTAAAGATTATCTGATACGACTTCTTTATCTATTGCTAATGTTAATGCACCGCAATCACCATACTTGGCAAAAGATCCTTGTTTTGTATCTCACTACTTCCTATTCGATGAATGAAAACCACGGAATAACAAACATGTTTTCGTCATGACAGTCTCAACCATTAGTGATACACGCTTAATAATGTCCTAGGAATATAGTTAGAAGGTGTAGTATTTGAATAAAAAGTTTATTTGAAGTGTAGTACTTTGAAATGTTGTGTATTTGGGCTGAGAATAACAAACGACAGTCAACATTAACCCGCCATGTTGGTTTATAAACGAAGCACAATGCGTAAAACATTTGTTGTCAAATAATTTAGGCAAAAAAAGTAATCTCACCTGAGCAAGAGCTCGTCCAGAGGCTTATTGCAAACACAACGCAGAGTTGAAATGTTCTAAACGCCATAAATATGTAGTCATTTGGACACTTTTGTATAAGAACACTGCACACTACTTCACACTGCTCACTTCACTAACTCGACGGGTAAGGCAGAGTCGCCATTGAGCTTCGCTTGTGGTGCGCACAGCGCAGGTATGTGCCTTTGCCCTCCCTTTCCTAACAAGTTTCATTTGCCCGCATTCTTCTCGCTGCAAACTAGACAAATCTCGCGGACCGCTAGCCTGTTACGCTCGCGGCGACCACAAATGCAATGACCGCTAATTTCTGCTGCCGCGGTTACTACCGCTCCGTACAATTCGCTCAATGAAATCATGCACTTCTTTCAAATTCATAGCTATTGCTGCTTATCAAACTATTTTCTGGATCGATGCTAATTATGCTTTGCTCAATTAACAATAATCTCACATTACTACATGTAAATATTGATTATGAAATTGTGCTGATTACTAGTTTTTTCTCACACTAGTACTTTCATTCATTTGTAAAATATATCTAATCTTTATTAATACAGTGGCGTACCTTTATTTCTCTTCTCTTCCGCTAACGTGCACCAACATTTCCGACTTCTGAAACAAAAATATTATTTAAATTAAATACAATTAAATCGAAATAACTTCTAAAATAAGAAAAAAAAACAAAAATAATAATCAGGAATTGCTGAGGACAATGGGTAATGGAGTCTTTAACATTTTTTTATATTATTAATTTCTAAAAGAACAGTGAAATAAGAATATTAGAGAAAACGCGACTGAAAAATCTTTCGTAATAAGCAAGATATCTATTTCTAAAGTTAAAATTTTGACTTGTGACGTAATATGTCTTCGCCAGTGATGAACAAAGTGTTAGTTGTATAGAGTATTGGTTTTCATATTCGTGTATTATACAACTTATATATTATCTGTGGTTCATCTACCCCATCACACATTTAGAGAATTTTTGATTTATCGAAATTTTTGTAGCTGTATAAATAAAACAAAATAATTATAAATATTTTAAAACATTACGTCTAATGAAGAAATTAGCAAGAATTATTGGGTTGTAAAAAGTTTTAATGTATAATTTTGAGGGTGACAGATTGACATAGTTGTTTTTAAGTTTCGTAGTTGGTGCTATTTACTAGTGATATGTCAAATGTTTTGTATAGTGTGATCGAAATACAGTCAAATAATGGTCGTAGAAAAAGTATAGTACAAAATTCGAATTGTAAAGCAATTACGCACTTGTGGAATTACAAACTCTTACAACTCTTAATATGTAGTATGCTATTATAATATATAAATTTATATTTATATTAATGAAATAGTAACTACATATTAAGTATTGTAAGATGCATATTACGCATGAAGTGGAAAAGTTACACAAGAGCCACGAAGCGGCGTTTGTAATTCTAAGTGCGTAATTGCTTTACAACTCGAATTATGCACTTTACTTTTTTTACGACAACTATTTGACACATCACTAGTATATAGTGCCAACTTCAAAACATAAAAACAACTATGTCAAACTGTCAACCTCTAAATAATTTTAAACTATTTACATTCCAAGAAAACAGTATTATGTAGAACATTTTTTTTATTAGTTGTAATGTTGTAAATTAATTATAATTTTAACTAACTGTGCGACTGCGTACGGTTTTTCGTAATGTGACACTTAGATAACCTATAAATTGTACAATAATGGCTAACATTTTAATTGCCAGGCTAATGTCGTAATATTTAAATAAAATATTTTCACTAATACTCATTAATTAATGTATATTTTCATATTCTACTACAAAATGGTAATATTATTAAAGAATGAAACAATCATATTCCTAGTGTCTTTTATTTAAAGAAATACAGACGTGAATAAAAAGACAAGACAAAAACCAAATCATTTATTTATTTACATGAAAATATTATCTGTTGAACTGCCTGGTCAAACTAAACCAAAAACCGCAACACGTTAGCCAAACTTCCTGCAAAAGACATCAATTCAATATCTTGTTTCATTTTCTATTCCGCCCACGATTTCTACTTCTGGATCTCCTCCCGCGGGACCTGGAGCGGCTGCTGCTGCTCGAGGAAGACCCGCTGGAGCTCCTGCGTCCTCGAGACCGCCGTCTCCGCGGAGGCGACGAGCCGGAGCTGCTGCTGGAGCTGGAGTCCGACGAAGAAGATCTGGACCGACGAGGCTTTTTACGGGAAGTCTTCCGGTCGAGTTCTTTCAGAACTTTCACCGCTTGGAGCTTTTCTAGGATTTTTTCTTTTTCAAGAGCTTCGCGTTTGGCCTTTTTGGCTTTTTCCAACATCTCGGCTTCTTCTTTGGCTTTGCGTTGCTTCTCTTCGATTATCTGAAACTGATTTAGTAACAAAACAAAATTTCATAATTTTTATATCTTACCGCTTGTTCTTTGCGCTTTTCATCTTCTAGTCGTCTCTTTTCCATCTCCATTTCCATCTTTTTCTTCAGAATCAACAACTGTTCGGCTCTTCTCTTCATCTTTTCTGCATTTGTCTCTACTCTTTTTTTGTCTTCTGAAGGAGATCTTCTATTTTCTCGATCCTTGTCGGGTGTTTTGGATTTTCTGTCTGGAGTACGGGAACGTTTTTCCGAGCTGCGACCACGACGGGAAGATCTGACAGGAGAACGGTTCCTGGAACGGGATCGGGAACGAGGTCGAGAGTAGCGACGTGGGGGACTGCGACGCGGACGGCGGTTACGAGAACGACTGCGACGACGGTATCGATTATCATAACGCTGAAATCTTCCTCCGTATCTGAACGAAGGGTTATATGGTCTTCCGCCTCTATCGAATGTTCTTCTCATGTCTGGTCTACGGTATCTTCTTTCTGGTTCTTGTTGTCTTTCCCGAATATTCATTCTTTTAAAGTCGTGTTCTTCTCGTCTGGCGTTCATTTGCTTTTCTTCGTTAACTTCCATTTCGTTTCTTTGATGAACTTCACTTCTGGGGAACTTTCCTTGATTGAATTCTATTGTTCTAGGAGGTAGTTTTTCTTCGTCGTCTTGTGGGAAGTTGTTGGCGAATTTTTCTTGGAGTCTTCGTTTTTTGTCGTAGCCGCTGATGGAAGCTTCGGCTGTGGATGGGTCTTCGCCTCTTTTTATTTCAACGCCGAGTGCCATTGCTAGAACTTCTGATTTTTTGTTTAGGACTAATTCTGTTTCTTTTTCTTCGCCGTTTTCTTTGTTTTCTTCGGTTTTTTCTTCAGGTTCCTTTGGAGCTTCGTCTGGTTTTTGTATAGGATTGAAGGATCCTATTGGAGGATATTGCACTAATTCTGGCATTTCTTTCTTTGCTTCTTTTTCTGGATCTTCCTTGTCTTCTTTATCGGATTGGTCATTGTTTTCTTCGTAGTCCAAAGCGTTGTAATCAACTGGAACATCTTCTTTTTCATTGTCTGAGTGGGAAGCAGTTCTGTCTCTTCTGTGTTCATCTGTAGAGTCGTCATCTTTCCGTTCGTGTCTTCTTTTGCGGTCGGCTTCTCTTCGCACTTTTTCTTCTTCGCGTTGTTTTCGCTCCGCTTCTTTCTTCTCGAATTCGGAGAGTTTGATGACGCGACCTTCTGCTTTCTTCCAATGAATAGGAGTTGCGCTTCGACTTCGACTGCGTGAAGGTGTCCGATAGCGAAATACTCCTCTGCCTTTGATGATTCGTCCGCTTTTGGTTGTTGCTGGTAAGTTCTTCTCCCTTCTTCGTCTGTCCCAGTCATTGTATCCGCCTCTTTCTCTGTTGTTTCTCCAGTCTTGTCGAGGTCCTAGTCTGTCTTTAACTTTATTTCTATCGTCCCTGCGGTCGTCTCGGTCACTATCACTTCGTTTGTGTTTCTTGTCTTTGTCGTTGGGTGGACCACCGCGCATTAGGAATTTGTTGACGGGTACATCGGGGATTTCTTCTGGTTTAATGTTTGTTACACTTACCAAGGGATGAATTTCGTCTTCTTTTACTTCGCCTTCTTCTGCGTCGGACGATTCTGCTTCTTCGCCCTTTTTACTGAAAATTACACTTATAGGATTAGAAATAAAAATAAAGTGTTGTTATTACTTTTTCTTGGATTTCTTTTCTTTTTTCTTCTTTTTCTCCTTTTTCTTTTTGCGTTTTTTCTCATCTTCTGAACTGCTGGATTCTTCTTCACTTGCACTTACCTTCCTTTTCTTTTCTTTTTTAGCTACAAGTAAATAGAAGATAATATTTGTTGTTAGAGGAAGTAACGTCGTACTTGTTTATTGTAAAATAATAGTTCTCAGACTTCTCAGCTATCTTAAATAATTACGTAAACGATTATTTACAACACTAGTTCACGTTATACAATCAAGTTGATAATAACATTGAACATACACAATATATTTCTTTGCCTACATTTCATTTTGAATTTTTCTCATAACTCAGAAACGATTAGCCGTAGAATGTTGAAATTTTATTTATGTAGTAACTATAACATCTAGTTATGCAGCTCCATTTTTGGTTCCAATCGGCCTTTTCAAAGGGCAGTTTACTTTTGGCAGAAACTTAATAAAAATAATAATTTAGCTGGCTTTTATTTTTTTTGGAAACATTTGATAATAATATTTCTTGAGAAATTAGTACGAAGTAAATGAAAACAATCTCATTCTTTGCAAGTTTTTGAGAAATTAATAGTATATTGTGCATCAAGTGCAAAAAGTCGCCTATTACCCCCGAAGTGTGAAAGTTTCAGCACGAATCGAAGTCCAGTGCTGGAATCACATAAGATGGGAAATAAGTGATTCTGCATTAGTAGCACACTATACTTTTTCTACGACCACATTGCTAAACGTTACAGAACGAAAAATACATAAACGAAAGCTATTTGACATAAAAAATAATACGGCGCAGGTAACCTGACAAAAAATGATATCTTTATATAGCATGAGAAAAGTGCCACTTTTCATAGTGGTCGTAGATAAAATAATTTTGTGTAACACAATAAGGAATAGTGATAATAAAATTTTCAAAAAGTGATCCATTTGGAAAGGAAGTCGAAGATATGAAGCGAATTGAATTTGAAGAATGATTACTCGTAGAATGATCTCACTTTTAAATGAAATAAATTTAAATGGTACAACAGAAAATGTGTATAATTTAGCGTACCAGAAAGTCATGTGATGTCCACATCAGATTTTTTTTTATTACCATATAACTAAACTAAATAAAAATGTACATTTAATATTCCCCGATGAAGTTGCGAAAAAGCAATGCAATATTGAACTTTCAAATAATATTATCAATAAAATTTTAATCATAAATTATTAATATAATTTCCTGGCCATCTTCCGCCGAGAAATCCGTGAACTATTATTTTACTAACATTTATCATTTGATAAATTTGAAGATTACCTTTAGTCTGTCGTACAAGCTCTCCACACTTGGTAACCTTGGCATCCTGGAGCGGTCTGGAATTGGAGTCAACTGGAAGAGCTTCAATCTGCCGGACGACATCAGTGCCTCCAACTACACGGCCAAAAACCACGTGCACACTGCAACAAACACTCCCATTACCTCACCCCTTGCTAACCTCACTTCCAGACTTACTTGTCGAGATGCGGGGCCGGTTGGGTCGTACTATAACACAAAACATGATATGATATGATCAGCGTTGTGCGCTTAACTGGACGTCGCAGCCACTACAGAACAAACAACACAGTGAGCTGCTGCCGACATTCACGGAGATAACCTCAAAACAACATTGGGACGGTATGAAACTTACTCAACATGACGTTACCGTAGGAAACGATATCAACTTACATAAAGAACTGCGAACCGTTTGTGTTCTTGCCCCTGTTGGCCATCGAGAGGAGGTAGGGTTGGTCGTGTTGCATCTCGAAGCCTTCATCTACGGCAACGTTATATTACATTTTTAATTAAATAAGCAGCTTTACTGTTTTCTGAGTTTTTGCGGGACACGTAATGGGTTCCTCCACAATTTTTTTTATTCATTTATTTATTTTTATTTGAAACTTTATCTAATTTGAAACCGAGGTGTAGTTTCAGAGTCTTAATTTTTATTTATTATACCATAATATTTTTTTAACTGTGATGTTAATGTAATTCAGTTCTTAAACAGTAGGGTTCGCTAAAAATTTCATTTACAAAAATTGATCTATTTCAACTGTTAGAAATACGTTTTAAATATCAATTATGTTCCATACTTGGAAAAATGCATAAATAGTAAACATGTTAATAATAATTTATAAATGATTACGAATATTATAGTCAGTTCTGACAGTCACTGGCATGATTTTCATATCGTGAATTTTTTTTCACACATTTTCCTGATCGCATGCTATTGAAAATCATTTTTTCTACTACCATGCGTGAAGTGAGTACTTCACGTATCAATTTTCATGTGTGAAGCTCGATTTTTTGTAGTGCACTTCAATAATACAGAGGCTTTACGTTAAAAGAATGACGTGAAGACACTAGGCTTGTTATTTTTCTTAAGGTGGAAACATAGCTTTAGATCTTTACAAATTTAATTTTTAAATTTAGTTGTCACTGATTTGGTGCTGTGACTTATAAAACGTTCTGGTAAACTGATAAAATTAATTTGTTAAAATGTTTGATTTGTATGCAATACACAATGAAGGCTTTTCAATAGATTTTTTTCTTCTTAATTACTGAATAAATAAAATCTTATAAGAATTTATATGATACAAGTGGATATGAATTTAAATTTGTTTTAAAATTATTGTTTCTCACATTCTTTTTTATCGTGCTTGGTACGCTTATTTTACCCATATTTGAAAGCTACTACATATATCTTATCTACGTATATTTTACTCAAAAAAAATGTGTTAATACTAGGAGGGAAATTTACATATTTTCCAGGAATGACTTCAATCTATTTTTTCTATATGTCTCTCTAAATAAGGCAAGCAGATAATTTCACTTCTGGTTTTAAACTACGGTTTTACCAAAAAAATGTTATCTAAGGGTATGCACATATTATATTAAAGAATTCAGAATAAGCTAATAAAAATATATTGTTCCATTTAAAATAACAAAGTTAATGTCCATAGTTTGAGAACTACAGGTTGAAAAATAATAATTTTATGCGCATTAAAATATCATTTAAAATACAAATTGTTAATTTATGTGACTTCGCAGCTCTTACAGTTCTCGAGGTAGCAATAGTGTACCTCTTAAATTGAACATCCTGTATACATGTACAGTTCCCTATATTATATGAAATTTTAATGTCTTGAAAATCTGTTCTAATAAATAAATGTATGACAAAAAAATATAAATTGGTTCAGCCATTTTGTAAATGTAAGAAATAAATTTTTATGTACATTATTATTTATATTTTATATGAAGTTTTGAAGGGCAACACAAACAGAAATATTCAAATAAACTCACCCTCGAACATGCCTCCGTAAATACTTTCCCCACCAGTCCCATTTCCATTGGAAAAGTCACCCCCTTGTATAATAAAATCCTTAACAACTCTGTGAAACACGATTCCCTAAAATATAAGTTTAGCATCAAATATAACAATCTTATTAAATCAATATACCTGATAATGTAGAGGCTTTTTCGTATTTTGCCCTAACCCACATTCACCGGTACACAATGCTCGGAAATTCTCACAAGTCTTTGGAACTACATCACAAAACAACTCAAACACAATTCTACCGGATGGAAGCCCTCCTATAGATATATCAAAAAAGCATCGGGCTCGATCTTTCTTGGCTGGATTATCCATCTGTAAAATCCAACAAGGTCAAAACTGAACAAGTGTTGAAATATAAGTACACTTACCGTTATTTATACATCAATTGAGCACATACATACAAAAATAAACCCAAATTATTTGGAGAAAACAAGCACTACATGACCACAAACGCCAAATTACAGCGATTATAAATGAAGTTAGCAACAAAACTAGTCAGTGTTGCCAACCATTTTATATCAAATTTCCCACGCTCGTTTTGAAAATTTCACTTTTTTCCCAAACAAAATTCTTTATTATAATTACAAATCATTTTACATTTTTTATTCTTGAAAAATACATGAGGAATTCTAGCTCAATCGAATTTAGGAAAATTAGTTTAAAAAATAGAAAGAATATGTATAATAATGAATATTAATAAATAAAATGATACAACTAATACTTCTGCAACTTATTTCTTCAAAAGCAATTAAAAGTTAGCATCACTATAGCGCCACTGCTATTCTCAACTAGTTTTTATTAGAATATAAATATCATTTTTTATATAATTTATAATCTGACACTTTTAAGTAAGTTAAAGAATCGATACTGAATGAATGATGAATTTTCGACGCAATTCATAATTATTATAAACCTGAATAATAGTTTTTAAATGTTTCCCCTTTTTCTTGTTTCCTTATTTAATTAATCCAACAATATGGGAAATTTCCCACAAGTTGGCAACACTGGACCTAGTGGAAAACTGTACAAAAAAATCACTAGCCGAAGCAAGCAGCTGGTAAACAGTGGCGTAGCACACACAATTTTTGGCACAGATACCACTACATCTTTTATTTTTATAAAACAAACTATAAAACTTTGTACAGTAACTTTATATTAATAAATTAGTATTAAAAAATATTAATACCAATTTTTTTTAAAACGGATTTATGTAAAAAGAAAATATTTTGACGCCACTGTGAACGTCATTGTTTTGAAACGTCATGTTGACACTTTAGTTTCTTTAAATTTGCTAAAAATGCATCAAGAAAACAATCCAGAATCTGTTAAAGTTACAATTGAAATAGAGGATAGTAAATTTTATTGTAATCGTACAAAATTATCAAAAAACAGTGATTATTTTAATGTTATGTTCAATGGTGATTTTGCAGAAAAAGATCAAAATCTTATTACCATCCAAGTAAATACAATAAATTTGTGTTTATATTTTAAATAAATAATATCTTACAGGATGTACCAGCAAATGGATTTCAAAACTGTTTGGAAATCATAGATGAAACAGTAGAGTTATTAGAATATGATCAACTTTTGGAGACATTACATTGTGCCTGTGTTTTGCAATTTGAGAATATAAAAACAGAATGTATTAAAAGATTAACTGATAATTTACGAATAGAATATTGTTTAGAAATATGGAACGTTACAGAATTTCTGGATATTCATCCATTGTGCGAAAAAGCGAAATGTTGCGCCTTTCTAGAATTTAATACAATTATTAACAAACACAAGGCAAGCATTTCTCAGATGACTATAAAACAATTGCATTCGTATTTAGCAAACCACTTCATTTGCTGTGATAATGAATTAGATATATTTCAAACAGGTATGAATTGGTGGTATGATAACTCTTCCAAACTCCAAGAATCAGAAAATTGGAAAGAGGAAGATACAAATAAATATCTTTACACAATTTTGAGTTGTATTAACTTTAAAAATTTAACAACATCTGATGTAAATCACATGTTAACATTCCCTGATATTAAAGATAATAAAGAAATAAGTACAATTTTATCACAAATATTATTATTACTTGAGGATCCAACGTCAAAAGTTACCGACTTTGAAAGTAAGGTTATAAATTTATTCTTTAACACAAAACAAAGAAATAAGGAACTCTTACCTTGTATAATCACTTCTGAATATCCATGGGACCCCCATCAAAGTAAACGCTCAAAATCTATCGTACGAAAAGTTAATATTTCATATTACGGTAAGAAACACAAACAATCACAAAAACAAATGACAAACATTTCACTTTACAGACCGCAAACGAAAAACAATTGAACATCTATTCACAAATGAAACTGAATTCTTATCAACGAAAAGTCAGTCGTTAAATGGCAGCAAAATTCTTTCGTATAAACAAAATATTTTGTTATTTGGAGGAGAATATTCTTATGGGTCTGCCAATTGGAATAGGAATGTTTATATGTATCACACATTTACGAACGAGTGGACTATAATAGCTAAGTAAGTATTTTTAGATAAATAAAACAAAATTAATATCACAATATTAATAGTTAATAGAAAACAAACAACGATCACTTTATAAATAGAGTATTCAGACTTTTTTTTTAATAGTATATTATTATACAAATTTTATAAGACAATACATTATTCCATGAGATGTTTAGGGCTCCAAAAACACGAATGGAACAATACGTCGTACAAAACGAGTATATAACTATGTTTTATGCTTTGCATCATTCATTTTATAAAAATTTCAAAAAAATAAATTATAAAAATTAGTTAAGTGTAATATAGGGATTTCTATAAAATATGGTAAACTTGTTGAATGAAATTGGAGCCTTACTACCATAATAATTCATTTATAATATTGTGAAAAAAAATATGCCTTACTGTAATTATTATTTTATAGGATGCCAAAAGAAAGGAGACATTTTAATGCATGTATAGTAGATGACAAATTAGTTATTATGGGAGGAACAGGAAAATATAGAATTAGAGCTATTAACGATATGGTGATATACGATATTCAGAAAGGTAAGAAATAAATGAATTCATACTTTATTATCAAATAAAATTGTTATAAATTTCAGATACGTGGACCGATCAAGTATTTTTGCCATATTCTTGGAACGAAGTCCAAATCTGTGAGTTCCAAAAGCAACTTTTGGTCGTCCCAGCTGTACCTGACAACAAATTTGTTTATATTTTCGATTTTAAAGCTTTGGCATGGCGAAAACTTTCTATTATTTTTCCTCCAAACTTTAAATTTGATTTTACAAAAACATTCATTGTTTTTTCTAAAGCCGACAGGATTTATATCAAAGGTAAGAACTAATAATTATAAGTTTTTAATTTTAATTAATTTTTCCGAAAACTCTACTTTCTTCTTGCGAAATAGTACGGAAAATTACTTTTTCCATCTCTATTATTATAGAAGAAATATTGAAAATATTCATTATAATTAAAAAAATATTTTTCCTACGACCACTGTTAAAAATAGTATTTTTAACGGTTGCTTTGCAAGTTAAAAATAACTGTTTATAACACAGTAAATACTTTTAAAACGTTGCCATTGACAACGTGTTAAAAGTAAAAAACAAATTTACTTTTAACACGTCTTATGTTCAGTTGTTCATAACAAATACATCATGACCTGTCATAAATGTCATTCTAATGCTTAGTTTTTATTTACTAATAGGTACATAACTGTGGTCGTAGGAAAAATAGTGTATGATATTTGTGTTAAAAGTGATTTTATTTCATTCGTGGGGTTTGTTAAACTCGGCTTCGCCTCGTTTCAAACTTCCCCACTCACTCATAAAATGTCACTTTTAACACTTATATCATAAATAACTATTATCTACATCTACAACTATTGAAATATGGGTACATTATACGTGTGATATTACACAAGTGTAATATGAAATGTTATATTACACGCTACACTTTTCTGTAATAAATAGAGCATATAATTTAACACATAACATTTTAATAAACTGTTTATATCAATATAAATGATTATAAAAGTGTGATAAATACAATTTGAATAGTTATTTTGACATTTAAGTGCTACTGTGGCGCCATCTGTTAAGCTATAAATTAAATATGAACTACTTACACCTAACTGAATATTTAACAAATAATATCAGATTTTTTATATGCCTGTTAGTTGTAGATAAAGTATAGTATTTGACGCATAATATGGCTACATATTATGTTTGTTAAATAATATACTATTTCTTTTATATTTTTGTTATAAATTATGAAACTTTTGGTGAAAATTAGGACGTATACATTTTATCCTCCACACATGTTATATTGCTCGACATTGTATCTTTCAAACATTTAATCTTGCACACTTTTTATCGTGCACACTTTTAATCCGCGAAAAAAGTTATCTTACACACATTTTATCTTGCGCACATTTTATTTTCCACACATTTTATCTTTCATTCATTTTATTTTCTACACATTTTATTTTCGCCAACATTTGATCTTTAAAACATTGTAATTGTACCTGCCATTCATTTGATTGTCCATGCAATATAACATGTGTGGAGGATAAAATGTATACGCCCCTGAAAATTCGATGTTATATTAAAATAATAATATGCAAATTACTAGTGACGTCAAAAATATGAATTTTATTGTCCAACTATTTTCTTCGTAAAATGTTTACATTATATTTATAAAAAATAAATTAATATTACTTAAAAAATACACGCGTATTTATATTATAAGTTTAAAAATGATATTTTTATACTTTGCGTTAACAATTTTCCTATTATTATATCGAAAACAGTTTAATAATATAAAATATTGTTAAACGGTTTTTGGTATTTTTGTTGTTGTAAAATTGGTACTTCTAACAACTGCACCCCACTTTAAATGTCAAATTGATAACCTCAAATATTTTTAAATGTTTTTTAATACAATATATATTATTTCTGAGTAGGAAAACCGAATAAACATAACTAATTTAAAACGATATTAAAATTTTATAACTCATTTGTAAATATTTATGAATATTTTCATATTTTAAATGTATATTGACAGATAAATGTGCCCAACTTCATTCAACAAAGTTACCATATTTCACGTTTATATCCCTAGATTACAATCTACCCAAATTTGGGTGTGTATACAAAAAAATTCCATGATACGAATGAGATAAAATGCAAAACTATTTGAATAGACATTTTTGTAATATTAAAGCTAGATTTACACTATAACATACAAAATAGTTTAATATGAACCAATAATGAACCTTAAAAATTACAACTTTAAGGTTTTTAACGTAAAATTTTGTTTCTACACCCAAAAATACCCATTTTTGGGTCAAAAATTTTGGTTTTTGAAAATAGTCTAAATTGATAGTCCACAATGCGCTGATTCCAAATTTTCGAACCGAATTTAATTATCTCTTTCCATTCCTGAGATATTTGGCCTCAAAGTTGCACCTCAAAAAAGTGTGTTTTTTGACCATATCTCTAAAGTGGTTAGAGATACAATCTCAACGATTATACCAGTCGATTCTACGCGCAAATTTACATAAAGAAATGTTTTCTCCGCATATACGTTCTTTGGACCGATTTGGTGAAAATTGAGAAAAACGAAAAAACAGGAATTTCAGTTTTTCGCTCGGAAACTTTTTGTCTCCAATTTTTTTCATATTCTGGACTTAAGTAAACACAGATGCGCTGATTCCAAATTTTCAAACCGAATTCAATTATCTCTTACCGTTCCCGAGATATTTGCATTCAAAGTTACACCTGAAAAAATCAGTTTTTCAGGAATAGTCCTGAAATGGGTCGAGATACGACCTCGGCGACCTCACCTATCGATTCTACAGGCAAAATTGGATTTTTGTACCAATTTTCAGATTTATATTCCAATGGATACAATTTTTATAGCGAAAAAACGAAAATGGCCAAAAATCGAAAAAAATCGCAAGGGGTTCATCAGGCGATTTTTCGATTTTTGCGATTTTCATTTTTTTGCTCTAAAAATTGTATCCGCTGAAATAAATATCTAAAAATTGGTATACTTATGTAATTTTGCCCGCAGAATCGATTGGTGAGGTCGCCGAAGTCGTATCTCGACCCATTTCAGGATTATTCCTGAAAAACGTTTTTTTTCAGGTCTGACTTTGAACGCAAATATCTCGAGAACGGTAAGAGATAATTGAAATCGGTTTGAAAATTTGAAATCAGCGCATCTGTATTTACTTAAGTCCAGAAAATGAAAAGATTTGTAGACGAAAAGTTTCCGAGCGAAAAACTGAAATTCCTGTTTTTTCGTTTTTCTCATTTTTCACAAAATCGTTCCAAAGAACGTATATGCGGAGAAAACATTTCTTTATGTAACTTTGCGCGTAGAATCGACTGGTGTAATCGTTTAGACTGTATCTCCTACCATTTTAGAGATATGGTCAAAAAACACACTTTTTTGAGGTGCAACTTTGAGGCCAAATATCTCAGGAACGAGAAGAGATAATTGAATTCGGTTTGAAAATTTGAAATCAGCGAAGGGAGATCTATCTGTTTGATTTTTCCAAAAAAATCAAAATTTTGACCCAAAAATGGGTATATTTGGGTTATTTCACACCCTAAAAAGGGTTTAAAGTGCTTAAAACATAATAATAATGATATTCTTTAAAAAAAAACATGGCAATTTTGCCTTGTTCTTTTCTTTTTTCACGTTATTTCACAATTTGACAACTTGAATTTGAATTGGCATATTGGCAATACTGTAACAATTGTACTGCTAATGTACATTTTATATATTAGAATGAAATACAATTATTTATATGATCAATAAGAAAATTCCTTACTTTATTAACATATAATATTTATTTGAAATGAACTAAATTTAAGATCAAAATATTTAATAACTTTTGAACTGTCAAATAACAAAGTGTTGACAACATAACCTAAAATATCTGATAGTAAACTACAAATAAAGATTTATCTAAGCGAAGGGAAGACATGAAATAAAAACATGTTACTAGTAAACATTTTTAAATAATAATAATTTTCGCGATCCCAATAATGAGGTCTTGCCTAAAAAAATTAAGTAATCCTTTTTTTGTTTAAATGAAACCTATAATGTCTAATTGCACTATATGATGTAATTCTTTTTTATTTACATTTTATGATATATAATAATTATAATATCGTTTTAAAGTATCACACTAAAAAAAGTCGCAAAAATTGTGATGTTCGTAGGTTCTGGTGTGAAGTTATCCACGTATGGATGCCAGATCCCTAATATTGTGATTTGGCGCGTTTGAAAGTTGATAAAGTGAACAGTGATTTAAAGTATTGTAAGGTTTTTGTGTGCCATTATATTTGCACAAGATTGTCAGTTTGGAAGTTAAAACATTTTATTCACAACCACTATTGTAATATGTCAATTCCTAACCTGTCAAAGGTTGGAAACTTATGTCATTTTTACCTGCAATGACAATCTCACGGGTGGGAAATACTTTAAAATCCCTTGGGGGGGAAGTGTTTACTACGGTTGCCTAGTAATACTGTCATAAATCTCTAAAAGTAAGGTGATCAGTGCTGTCAAACATATTAAAATAAATTTAAACATTTGTTTTCATAGACTACTACCGTACATTAATTTAGTTTATTGGAAAAAGGCGATATACGAGTAGAAGTTAATTTGGATAATTGTGAATAAAATAGTATACATAGTTCGGTGGGAGTTTCATTACAGCCATGCGCTATATCTGAGCCTCGAGGCTTCGCCTCTCGGTCATATAATAAGCCCTCGGCTGTAATGAAACATTTCCCACCTCACATGTAATATACTAATATTTGACATTTGCAACGAAGTGAAGTTGGGTAAGAACCTTGTTACGTCACTGGACAAAGGGTAAACTAGGGTAATTCAGCCACGTTTTAAATGATATCATTTTTAATAGCAGTTTCTTCATTATTAAAAATATTCTATTGATTAAAGCTAAAAAAAATGAAAAATCGTGCAAGACCTCATTACCCGTTGAAATTCATGTGTACAAACTGTACTTTTTCTATTTTTTTTTTAGGATTTCACTTTTTGGAGATGCGAATAGAGGGCGCTGATGTAAAAGTATTAAATTTTCTCCCTCAAAAAGAACTATACGGAGATAAATTAAATAATACGTTAATCGATGATAATTTGTATATTTTTTCACAACATGGAGCTGCCGATTCTGAATATATTTACCAGTTACACTGTTTCAATTTAGGTACAAAGAAAACTGAATTGTTGTTACAAATTAATGACAACATCGATCAGATGTGGCACATCAGAAGAGGGTGTTTCTCGTTTTTCTATTTTGATATTACTAAAGAAGTAAAATGTATTTCAAATTTTCCTTTGTAGTACTTAAGTAAGAAATATTTTGTATATTTTCAATAAAGGTTGTGTTTTTAATGCGTTTTAAATTATTAAAAGAAAAAAAAATGATATAAAAAGTGGTAAGTATTTAATAAAGTCGTTCTCTAAATGTGTTTTAATAACTGAATGTTATAATATTTTTATAATTACGCCAAATAATTATCATAACACTGAATGAGCCATGTATGCAAGGTAAACAATGCTTTCTTATGTATTTGTAACTGTTATATATTTATTCAGTTTATCAAAATTTTAGACATACATAAATACACAAATGTATTTCCTGTTGTCTATTTCTTCGATACGAGCGACTACAATCAACAAACTGTACTGATACGCAGACTATTTAAAAAAAATGTATGAAACTTTATCTAATTTGAAAGGGAAGTAGTTTCAGAAAGTCTTAATTCTTATATGTTAAGCCGTATTTTTTTTTAAATATTCTGTGATGTAGATTCGGTTCTCAAACAATGGGGTTCGCTAAAAATTTCTATTGTATAAATTGATTTGTTTCAACTGTTATAAAAACATATAAATTTGTTTTAAATAACTGTTGCGTTCCTTACTTGGAAATATGCATAAATAGTAAGCATTTAAAAAAATAATTTATTTGATTACGAATATAGTCCGAGTTTTGACAGCCACTGCCAGGAATATTAACTGAGGTTTTTTTTCTAAATTAAATTTGGTTTAATAATTGCCATATATGGTAGATAGAGACGACCTCACCAAATCGCTTTACCTATTTTTTTCTCATAAAATTACTACTTTGATGCACTCTCCACTTCAGTTGTAAACACCCTCTTTGGTACAATATACTCATCAAAATCTGCTCTAAAGCAAACTTACACTTTTGGTATTTTATTTCTGTTTTTTCCAAGTTTCCTAATAACAGCGGACAAATAAATCACTAAACTTGTTGATGTACTACCTACGATTTTGATGAAATTTGGCAAAAAGTTCTTACATAGTATAAAAATTAATAAAAAATGACAGTCAAACTAGGTTTACCTTGAAATAGAATTATTTTTTTAAAGCTATTTAATACAAATGGTGTATACACACACGAACCTAACCTAACACAACATAATTTAATTTAACTTAACCTAATGTATTGTAACTAACATGACCTAACTCAACCTAATCTAACTTAATCTAACCTAACCTAACCCAATCTAACCTAACCAAACTTAAAGTAATGTACCCTAACTTAACTCAACCTAACCTAATCTAACCTAACTTAATCCAATTTAACCTAACCTACTATATCCTAATCCAACCAGATTTATATTATGTTAGGTTACATTTGTTTAGGTCAGGTAAAATTAAGTTTGGTTAGGTTAAGTTGGCTTAGATTAGGTTAGATTATGTTAGATTGGGTTGACTTAGGACAGGTTAGTTAGATTAAATTATATTGACCTATGTAACCTAACCCAACCTAATCTAACTTAACCTAACCTTACCAGATTAGGTGGAGTTATGTTAGGTTACATTAGTTTAGGTCAGGTAAGATTAAGTTTGGTTAGATTAGATTATATTATGTTAGATTGGGTTGACTTAAGTCAGGTTAGTTAGATTAGATTATGTTAACCTATGTAACCTAGCCCAACTCAACCTAACCCAACCTAATCTAATCTAACCTAACTTAATCTAACTTATTTGATCCTAATCCAACTTAACCTAACCTAACCTTATCAGATTAGGTTAGGTTGAGTAAGGTTAGATTAGGATGGGTTAAGTTAAGCTGGATTAGGTTAGATTAAGTTAGGTTAGGTTAGGTTGGTTTAGGTTAGGTTATGTTAGGTTGGGATAAGTTAGATTAGGTTATGATGTTGGGTTAGGTTAGATTAGGTTATGTTAGGTTAGGCTGGGTTAGGTTATATTAGGTTATGTTGGATTAGGTTATGTTAGGTTAGGTTAGGTTAAGTTAGGTTAGGTACGTGTGTGTACGTTTAATACTTTTGTATTAAATAGCTTCAAAAACAAATTTCAAGGTCAACCTAGTCTGACCGCTCTTTTTTATTACGTTTTCCCATATTTCTCATGCTTAGTAAAAACTTTTTGCCAAATTTCACCAAAATCGAAGGTGAAGTAGTACATTGACAAGTTGACGAATAAATCATATTCTGAAGTGATGTAAAGATATGATTCTCTAACACCCAAACAAACAAACATATGCAACAATGGCACAAAACAAAAGCCAGTAATATAATTTCCGGAATTGACAGTTGAATAACATACCTGACAATGCGCTAGTTGAAGCTATGATACTAGAAGTACGAAGTAGTAACACATGTGACTTAGTGGGGATTGGATAAGTTAAACAATTAAACACCGCGATAGTCAGTTGTTTCGTGACTTGCTGCAGCATGAGGAGGTGCTCTGTTCTGGTAAGAAAGTCTCATTCGCTTTTTTATACGTTACTCACATGTTTCACGAAATATATATTTTATTAACAAACCAAATTTTATTATTATTATTATATATAAATTATTATGTTATATGTTAATAAAATTTGGTTTGTTTGTTACAATATATATATTTCATAATACAATTTTGAAGATACAATTTTTGAAATTTAAAATATATTTTTTCTGGTGTAAAAATATACATTTATAACCATTTTATTAATTAAAATATATGTATAAATAAAATATAAATATGAATGTACAATTTTTAAACCCAAATTATAAATTTTGTTTGTGTATAAAAATGAAAATATATATTTATAATCTCTGTACAACCATAAAATATATAAGTAAAAAAGTAATTTTGAGAGGTATGTCTATATTTGAATTACTTTTAATATTTATTTTTATAATACTAATAAATATTAATTTTTTCCTGTATATTAAAATAAAAATATAGTTTTATAGTTAATTTATATTAAAAATGATTTTTTATGTTTATTTTATACCTTTTACTATGTATATAAAATAGATTTATATTATATTACTAGTAAATAAATATCAATTTTTTAATGAAACTTTATATCATATTTTATTGTTATTGAACGACTGCTGTAATTTATGGTATCAAAAACAATATTTAATTACAATAAACAATATATATGTCCATACTTAAGTATAATGTATCATAAAAATCATATTTCATTTTCAATGTATTAACAATTTAAACAAATGAATAATACTTCTGACTTCTTCAAGGTAAAATCTTGTAAATAAAGATTAAATTACCTTACTTGTATATCTTTTATTAACGTTTTTAAACGTATATCTGTACACCGTAAGAGAAATCGAAAGTAGTTTAAAAAATAAACTGGTTTATTGCAAAAATACGATATTGTTTAGTAATATTTTTGCATACTTATTATCGACATACTTATCTATAAATAATAGCTGTTATTATAAATTTGATAAATTGTAATTGTTTCCTTTTTTTAATCATGGTCAACTTCGATATAAATTACAACATGCATGCATTTTTAATTTTGTTTATTTAAATGGTTTTTGAAGTATAATTGACTGTTTTTTATGTCTGCTTCGTGAATCGTGACGCTGTTGTATTTATATTTATATTTAAAAGACAAACCGAACCTAAAAGTCATGTAATTTAGCCGGCAAAATCAAATAGTTACTTCGTGCTTTTTCGTGGTTAGTCGTTGTAGTTGCAACAACACGTCAGCGCTACGATCGGTTGACAACATGGAAAAATGGCGGGAAACTTCAAATAAATGTCAACGAGATGAGAATAGTATACTGTGCAACAAGTGCAGAAAGTCGCCTATTTGACACAAGGTGAGAAATAGGTGATTCTGCATGAGTGGCATACTATACTTTTTCTACTTCCACACTGCTAAACGTTGCAAACAAAAATACATGCTCAAACGTTATTTGACATAAAAAACTTCACAAAAAGTCACGCATGCGCAGTGTTAGCAATTACTGTGAGAAATGATTTCTCATACTTTAACCCACGATTGTGGGAAATACACAACTTTCAAGCTTTATCATATAGTGTGAGAAAAGTGCCACTTTCCATAGTGACGTAAAAAATATTATACAACAAGTGTGGATATGATGCTCATATCCGTTAAGGTTGAAGTTTAGAGCTTGCCCCAATAATCCGAAAGGGATACGAGCATTCCACTCGAGTTATACAGCATAATTTTTCTACGACCAACACGAAGAGAATATAATAAGATTTAGGTATTCATACAGTTAAGGTTATAATCATGTAAATGAATATTTGAAACATTTGCGCATCGCGTAGAGAATTGTGACAAATTCAGTGGCTGTCAAGTGTCAAACATTTTATGAAATAATTACTTTAAATAAATTTTGTGAGGTGTGGTACGATTTTAGATAATATTTTTGTAGATTAGAGTGTAGATTTGATTAGGTATTTTCGATTTTTTCCATTTTCTAAAAAATAAAATGTAATGTGACATTGACAACAATACAGAAGTTTTTCATATTCACACTAAGGTTATATTATAAGCTACGTATCCATTCTATCAAGCGTGTAAAAACATAACATATACATTACGAAGTAGAAAATATAATTTTACGTGTTTTGTAAGCTCAAAAATTAAATATGAAAATGGTAAATCACCCCAAAAATAGTAATAGCCATGGAATTGACACAAAATAACAAATGTTTAACGGTTTATCTGTCAAGTTAGCTGCATTAGTTTATTTTTATTGTAATTTGAAATTACATAAATTAATTTAAAATTTAAAAAACAAAACAAAATTGCTATATTTTTAACGTAACTTGACAAAACAGTAATTACCAATAATAATAAAAATTAACTAAGGCAGCTAACTTTTCAGATAAAACGTTGAAACATTTGCTAGTTTTGTCTAAATTCCATGATTGATCCACTGTTATTTTTGGGGTGATTTACGTCATTTTCATAACTAATTTCTGAATTTTATGCGCTACAACTATTATTTGAAGCTTTTTTACTTGAAATAATTAGGGGAGCAGGAAATTACGAAAATATGTGCGGGTGATCGAGTCACCACCCTGTACATAAAAATAAAAATTTGGTCACATACCCTATTTCAATAAAACACATGAGTTTATTCATTAGTGCATATGGTCCATTTTGGGCGTGGTTGAATTTTATGTAAATTTACACTCAACTGTTTTATTTTATTTACTCTGTCTTTTTTTAAACGTGTTTATCTTCCAACGTCTTTAAATACATAAAAAACTTGATTATTCACAGCAGAAGAAAAAACCTGATCTTGTTGAAATTTATTGTATTTAAATTTGCTTTTAACGTTTATTATTGTTAACGACCGTTCAGTATAATGTTTGTTAACGGATTTAAATAAAATTTGATGTAGCTTAGATACATATTTTAATATAATGCAGCGATTTCTTTCGTAAAAGAAAGTTTAATTTTGTTTTTATTTTGGTTCAATATACTTGACTTACTTTCAATTCATTATGAAATAATTATTGAAACAAAGTTTGCAACAATCACATGATATAATTTTTTTGTCAAACATATCTAGTAATGATATACATTGTATTGTTTAAGTATTAAATTAATTAAAGGTTTATAATAAATAATAGAATTTTAAATTATCTTAATCTCTGATATCAAAAAAACCAGAATTGTTCAGCTATTAAATGATATCTTGATGTAGATATATTTTTCCGGTTTATAATAATTACTAATTATTAATTATCTGGAAAAATGTAACTGATTTTTATCATTTATAATAGCTGTGTAATCTACACAATTTATTGAGTAAAATTTAATTCTAAAATATATATACAATAAATATATCACTTACGGCTTATACCCATTAATGGGTGTGCAGTTTTATCACAGATATCGCTTACACTATAAAGGGTGTTTATCAGACTAGCTGGTATGGAGAGTGCACCACAAGTAAATAAATAGTAAAGAATTTTAAATTAATTCTGATTAATCGAATTTTAATAATTATAGCAATTATATCCCAAATAAAAAATATTACTGCGATGCGTTTTCTACATCTAATATAAATAAGAACAAGAACTGTATGGTTTTCTTTGTACGCAATTCATATAAACGTATTTCACTTGAAAGTAAGATCATTCTACGGCTAATTATTCTTGAACTTCTATTCGTTTCATATCTTCGAACTTTCCTTCGAAATGGATCATCTTTTGAAAATTTTAATAAAATGTTTATCACTATTCCTTATTGCATTACACAATAGTAGATTGTGTAGTTAGTGCAGCAACTCGCATATTTTCCATGAGGTGAGAAAGTTTACACGTATCACACATGGTGGGAAATAGGTGATTCTGCACGAGTGATACACTATACTTTTTCTGAGTACCTTCACACTTTACTGAGAGAAATAATATTTTCTACACTGCACATGCGTATTGGTAAATACTGCAAGAAGTGATTTCTCACACTTTAACCCACGATTATGCGAAACACGCAACTTTGAAGCTTTATATAGTGTGAGAAAAGTGCCACTATCCATAGAGGTCGTATAAAGAATTATTTTAATCGCTCAAAAAATATGGTTTTCATTTATTTCGTACATATTTCTCATGAAATATATTCTGACAGTTGTCAATTTCAATTTATTATCAAATGTCCTACAAAAATTAAAAGCCAACTAAATTATTATTTTTATTAAGTTACTGCCAAAAGTAAACTGCCCTTTGAAAAGGCCGATTGGAACAGAAAATGGAGGTACATAAAAAGATGTTATAGTAACTACATAAATAAAATTTCTACATTGTACGGATAATTGTTTTTGACTTACGCGAAAAGTTAAAATAAAACTCTACGAGCATAGTACTTTTTTGGCACTGGCGATTGCAATGAAAAAGGGAGATGCACAACTAGATGTTATAGCAGTCTTATATACAAAACTTCTAAATTTTTGAGTTATGCGAGATACGTACGTACAGACGTCACAACGAACCTAGTCAAAATAGATTAAGGGTTGGTCAAAATGGATATGTCTGTTGAAATCTGAAAACCTATTTTTTTCTCGAATACAATACTTCTTTTACTTCGTACAAGAAAGTAAAAATACGGGTATTTTTTGGTCTACTGTCATATATGTAAAAATCAAAAAAAAATTATATGAACTTTTTTTACTTATACCTGATTTTTAGAAACAAACCGTACAAACTCTTTCGTTTAATTTTGTCTGACTGTCCTCTTCACATTCTAGTTATAATTACATCATATTTATAATAAACTATTGTAACACTAGGACATATAAAGTCAGAAAACATGAATAAATACTACCAAAAAAAGATAATAAACAATAAAACATGAAAATAGAAAGTTGCATGAGCAGCATGAGAATTAGTTTAAGACGTCATGTGCTCATGTGTTCTTGTGAGTTGTACTGACATTGGCATCACAGGTCAACGCTTCGACCGTGGGTGTCTTCGATATTTCATTTAAATATCTGCATATTTTATTCTTCAACACAACAACTGCAAGAGAAACACGATCTTGTACACACAATCACGTTTTGCAAATATAAATACAAACATCTTCATTTATTTATTTTTAAATTTTTTACCATCTATTTCCTACATAAAGTGGTCATTGTGGTGCACTCTACACTTTAGCTAGATGTCATATACATACAGGGTGTAAAAGAAATAAGTACATTTAATTTAAGCAGTGATAGAACCTATTTTTTTAGAATTTTTACCAACACACAAATTAACGGGTCGTTTTATTCTGTTGCTTTATTTATTAACTTTTATTTATATATACATCAAAGTTGTGTAGAGTTATATACCGGGTGTCCCAGCTCGACCGACACATGGGAGTTTTACATGGGAAATCAGTTAATTATGAATAGTATCTCCCCAGTGCAAGATATTCACTTGAAATTTTGTAGGTTTATTGGGGAATATTATTTCTATGGATTACAGTTATTTGAAATATGTAATTTCGTCTGCAAGACGAGATTTATTAAATTATAAAATCTAACATTTTCGTTCAAAATCAGTCAGCCATGCAAATAAAAGAAAATATCTATGTGACAGTTCTGACAGTTAATGACATGCCATTGTAGATATTTATATTTTTGTAATATTGGTATATTATTTAACAAAAAGAAACTAAATTCAACTTAAATAATATTAAAATACAGGGAATAAGAATTAAAATCAGTGATACTTCACTAAACTGTCAGATAAATATTTTCTTTTATTTCCATGGCTGTCTGATTTTGAACGAAAATATTAGATTTTAAATTTAATAAATCTCGCCCTGCAGACGAAATTGCATATTTCAAATAAGTGTGAACCATAGAATTAATATTCTCCGATAAGTATACAAAATTTCAAGTTAATATCTTGCACAGGGGAGATACTATTCATAATTAACTGATTTCCCATGTAAAACTCCCATGTGTCGGTCGAGCTGGGACACCCGGTATATCCCAAATATACTCATTTTTGTGTCCAAAATTTTGATTTTGGGAAATAGCCTGCATTGATAAATCTCGACGTGCTGATTTCAAATTTTCAAACGGAATTTAATTATCACTTTCCATTCCTGAGATATTTGCTACCAAAGTTGCACCTCAAAAAAGTAAGTTTTCTGGTTATAGGTATCTCTGAAATGGGTAAAGATACAATCTCAATGATTATACCAGTTGATTCTACGGGAAAAGTTACATAAAGAAATGTTTTCTCCGCATATACGTTCTTTGGAACGATTAGGTGAAAAATGAGAAAATCGAAAAAGCCTAAATTTCAAAATTTCTCCAAAGACCTTTTTTTCTTCAAAACTTTTCATTTTCGAAACTTAAGTAAATATCAAGACACTAATTTCAAATTTTCAAACCGAATTGAATTATCTCCTACCGTTCTCGAGATATTCGTATTCAAAGTTGAGTTTAGGCAATATCTAAAAAATCAGGTTTTTTAGGTATACTCCTTTAAGGGTTAGGTTTATGACTTCGACTCACCAATCGATTCTAAGGGCAAAATTACATAAGTGTACCAATTTTCAGATTTTTATTCCAACGGATACAATTTTTAGAGCGAAAAAACGAAAATGGCAATAATCGAAAAAAATCGCAATTTTTTCGATTTTTGGCCATTTTCAGTTTTTTCCTTTTCTATCTGTTGAGATAAAAATCTGAAAATTGGTACACTTATGTAATTTTGCTCGTAGAATCGATTGGTGAGGTCGCCGAAACCTCAAACCTAACCTTTTCAAAGGGTATACCTAAAAAACCTGATTTTTTAGGTTTAACTTTGAACTCAAATATCTCGAGAACGGTAAGAGATAATTGAATTCTGTTTAAAAATTTGGAATCAGCGCATTGATATCTATTTAAGTTCAAAAAATGAAAAATTTTGGAGACAAAAAGTTTCTAGGCGAAAAAATTAAATTTAGGTCTTTTCGTTTTTCTTATTTTTCATCTAATCGTTCCAAAGAACGTATATCTAGGCAAAACATTTCTGTATATAACTTTTCCCGTAAAATCGAATGGCAAAGTAGTTGAGATTGTATCTCTACTTATTTTTAAAATAAACTCAAAAAACACACTTTTTTGAGGTAAAACTTTGAGAGCAAATATCTCTGAAATTAAAAGAGATAACTAAATTCTGTTTGTAAATTTGGTATCATCGTAGCTAATTCTTTAAAAAATATTACAAAGAAAATTTTGTAAAAATTTAAAATTATCGATCTAAAAATGCGATATTTTTCAATATTTTCGGGTTTATTCAATCTAAAACTTTGAAGAATTTTAACTCAATTTTTACAAGGTTTACAAAAAAATTTACTATTATTGTTGCTCTCTGTGAGTTCTACCGCTGGTTAAATTTAATGTACTTATTTTTGTTACACCCTGTATATTATTATACTATAATTATAACCAATATTCATACACCTAGTATGTTACAGCTTGTAGAAATAAACAATCGTGTTTATAGACTACATCGCAAATTGAAAATTCTGATGTATTGTGTTATTAAAAATTAAATGCACCACAGAACAATACTTGATGTTTATACCTATGGGCATAAATAACTTCATAATGTTTTTGATACATAAATGACTTAATAAGAACTGATTATTAGAACATGTCTCTGTCAAAATTTTGACAGCTCCAACAATTGCAAACATTTATTTTCAACTCATTTCCTGCTAAATTTTCAACATTTATGTAACCATAGTTACGGATTTAAATTCACAAATTTTCATTGTTTTTTATTAATTGGAACACCAAACACATACGTGTGATTTCCTATGAAAACTTAGATCAAGGTGTTCCCAGATCTATGAATAGTTTTTTCTGGTACAAAGGTTAATATTTATTTCTCATGAGTGCGATTAAGGCATTTAATTAGCTATGTCTTTTTAACTACTTTGTTAGTTATTATTAGACTATTGTTTTAGTTTCTATATCCTCTCAGATTCGACATATATACATATGTTAAAATTCTTGACACGTGTAATCATTAAAACATTTTGTTATAATTTGAGCCCACTTATTTTGCAAATAAACTAACTACCTAAGATATGATATTAGTTTATTTCAGTAATTATATGAATATATATTATCTAGTGTTCTTATAGTACTTATATAATAATAATAGGCACTTAAATATGTAGAAATCAATAAAAATTAAATATTTGGTTTATAATAATATTAAAATATTATATTGCCAAAATACATTAATATTTTCAATTTTATCGTATACAGGGTGTGGCAAATGATCACAATTTTGTTTATTTTGAGAGATACAAAAAATATTAAAGAGCATAATTAAATTAGACAAAAGGGCTATAGGTCATCTCAAATAGAAATGGAGCTGTCATTTATTCTCGCGCATCTAATGCAACAAACAAGTTAAAATTCAGATGTATATATCGTTTTTTCCAATGGTGTGTAATGTGTCGTACAGTACATACTGCAACCGTCCTAGACTCTTGTCTCGCCTACCAGTGGCCCTGTACACTGTACAGTATAGGGTTATAGTAGGAGACGTGAGGCGACAGAGTTGGCCTCTGGCGGAAAATATACAAACTAATACAATGAGGATAAGTTTGTTTTCAGTATATGCTTGTGAGTTGTTTTAATGCAAATAAATTGCGAATACTATTGTTTCAAATATAATTTTATTAATATAAAATGGTAATGGTAACGTGGAGATATTTCTTTCTTTATTTATTTTCCGTAGCAAAGGGCAAGAGCTATGTAGCCGAGAGATTAGTTTACACTATTTTTTAGAAAAACCTCACTTAAGGAAGTAATTACAAATAGCTCTTGAAATCTTGGAACAAAATCAAGAAATATATAGCTGTCTGCTTATATTTTAAAAGAAGTGATACCTTCTAGTCATAAAATGAACATAACATAGCAAAATCATAATCAAATTAAAACAATATATATTGCTAAATGTTTGATATAAACTAGCTACTAAACGATTTTTGTTTTTCTACTCTCGTAATATATGCATAAATTATAATTTTATAATAAAAATAATATTTGTATATCTCTAGTTAGCAGACAATTTTAAAATGTACAAGATCAGAAATAATCTTATATGAACTAACATGCCATATATAAAAATACAGAATCAATATGCGGTCATACTCTAATTGTCCAACTTGAAAATTTGTTCTCACATGGTGTATATTATTTTAAATGACAAAAATATATAAGAACAATAAACTCCTACTGCTGGGTATCCATGGCATATAAGCAATTTTTATTTTTCAGCTAATTTTCTGCTAGATGTAAAATTTTTAATCCCCACCGCAATGAAAGATAATTACATGCTAATTTAACGGTCGGCAAATCCCGAAATGTTTTTTATTTATTGTATTTTCTTGTTTCTTAAATTTTAATTTCGAATTAATAGACTTTCCCCGTATGAACTAGAAACTAAGTACACCACTGGTAAAAAATAAAACAGGGGTACCTTCTCTTATTGGTTCCTCAAAATATATACAAAAATTAGATCGAAAATGCATTATTCGTGCCGGTTCATTTCTATGACACGAACTATTTGTTACGAGTACTGCTAGTGACATCTATTAGTTATTTGTAAAAGTTGCGTAGTTTCTAGTTTGAAGAATTGTCGTAAGATGGAAATAGTAATACAATTTTGGATTCAATTTACAATATAATATATTTAAATTATATATTACATGGTTGCACAAATATTTTAAATATATTACACACATAATTAAGACATTTAATATAAAAGTACAAGAATAAATATATCATATTCAAAATATGTCAGTAAAATGTCATAAACTACTGTCATTTATGTAATTAATTTTGTTTTCAAGTGAAAATAGCAATACAATTTTTTGGAGTTAATTTACGGAAAATAATAATTTGTAGCAGACAGACAACAAAATATAAACATATCATATAAATAAATAAGATATTTAGTATAAATGTACAAGAATAAATAAATCATATTCAAAATATGTAAGTAAGTGTCATTTAAGAGCTATCATAAATGTCATTAATTTTGTTTTCACGTCAAAATTACTTGTAAATTTCATTTAATAATATATACATTTTGTACAATAAACTCCTATTTCAAAAATGTTTACCATAAAAATAATAATATATATTTTGTTTAAACCATCTTAACATTAATTAAAACAAATGTTTAAATATATTCAAAAACATAATTCAAATTTGAAGAATAACATTCCATATTATTTATGTTCCTTGGTAAGTTAAAAATAACTACCATGTCTTGAAAATAAATCTGTCAATAAATAAATAAATTTCTATTGATTGTTATTATTTCAGGTGTTGCTATTGTTAGCAATAGTGTTAGCTAATTGTGCTCCGAAGCACAAAGCAGCACACAATGAAGACAAGGAACAAGAACTCATCAGTTATTTGAAGGATGTGTATGAAAATGAAGCGTCAGAAGTTCTCAACAAGCAAGTTGTTGCTGAGTGGAACTTAGCAACAGATGTCAGCAATAAAACAAAAGAAGAACTGCAGGTGAGCGAATGGAGTTTTCCAAGAGGAGGAATTTTAAACTTTATATTGCATATTAAAATTTGCGTTAAATAAAATATAGTAATGTAAAAATTATTATAAAATGTTAAATATTTAAAATAGAAATTCTAAAATTAAAAAGGGGGTGTGCCGTTTTGATTGCCTGTGACGTAGTTACCCTCAGGGTAGGCGCTATACCATAAAAAGGTAAGCGTGGCAGAAGGGCGCCAAAATTAAAAACCGTAAATTTTATATTTTCTCCTATATGGCATGTGTTTGAGATCCTTTTGCAGGGTGGATTATTTATAAAACCTTTTCAAAATACATGTTATACCTGTATATATAATTTCGACGCCCCCTAATATATAGGCTTTACCAAAATAAATTAAATTTACTAATGAAACTGAAGATTTTAATTTATGTTTTGTTACTTTGAGACTTCGACAAAAAAAGTCTAAACTTAGTTTTGTATTTTAAAGGCACCAAAAGCGTTTTTCTTTTATACCACAACGTGGTATAACGGTATTAATATTAAAATAAATGGAAATTAATTAGATACTTATATATTAAAATCAGATTTTGGCGTATCGTTTCACTTTACAATAAATTATACAAAAGATGTATTTTCTTCTTTTTAAAAGTGAGTTTATAAAATTAATAACTAATAGCATAATAGTTTATGTATACAGTAATAACAGGGGAAGTAATTTTCAAAGCTGCTGATGCTGTACTTTTGTGTAAACCCAAAAATATTTAAAAATATATTTTTAGCACGAAATTTTTAAAATTTTACAAAATTTTGTTTCTAATTATATTTTAAAGAATTACATACGCTTATACCAAATTTGTAAACAGAATTTAATTATCTCTTTTTGTTTCGGAGATATTTGCTCTCAAAGTTGTACCTCAAAAAAGTGTGTTTTTGGAGTATATTTCAAAAATGAGTAGAGATACAATCTCGACTGCTTTACCATTCGATTCTACGGGAAAAGTTATATAAAGAAATGTTTTGTCTACATATACGTTCTTTGGAACGATTAGGTGAAAAATAAGAAAAACCAAAAAACCTAAATATCAATTTTTCGCCTCAAAATTTTTTACCTTTTAAACTTTTAATTTTTGGGTCGTAAGTAGATATCGATGCGCTGATTCCAAGTATTCAAACAGAATTCAATTATCTCTTCCTGTTCTCCAGATATTCGAGTTCAAAGTTGAGTTTTGGCAATACCTAAAAAAACAGGTTTTTTAGGTGTACTCCTTAAATGGTTAGGTTTAAGGTTTAGACGACCTCACAATTCGATTCTACGGGCAAAATTACATAAGTGTACCAAATTTCAGATTTTTATTCCAACAGATACAGTTTTTAGATAGGAAAAACTAAAAATGACAAAATCGAAAAAAATGTCTGATGAACCCCTTACGATTTTTTTCGATTTTGGCCATTTTCGTTTTTCCTTTCTAAAAATTGTATCCTTTGGAGTAAGAATCTAAAAATTGGTGTACTTATGTAATTTTGCCCGTAGAATTGATTGATGAAGTCGCCGAAGTCGTAAACCTAACCCTTAAAGGAGTATACCTAAAAAACCTGTTTTTTTAGGTATTGCCAAAACTCAACTTTGAATACGAATATCTTGAGAACGGTAGGAGATAATTCAATTCGGTTTGAAAATTTGAAATCAGCGCGCCGAGTTCTATCAAAGTACACTATTTCCCAAAATCAAAATTTTGGGCACAAAAATTAGTATTTTTGATATATTTCGTGTTTGACAACACAAATTTTGGTTTAATACTGTTGTTTGGTTTGTTTTAACTCTACACACTTTAATATGGGGTTATAGGTTTTGGTTTATAAACGTTAGATAATAAAGCGACAAAATAAAATCTAAAAACCGTAATAAGATTGCAGGTTTTGAAATCAGTGCGTTGGTATTTACTAGAAAATGTTATTTTTCAAATGAAGCCAACAAAATTATTGAAATAGAGATTTTAGATTTTTTATCAATCCATGACAAGATATATTATTGGCACACTCAACAATGGGCAATAATCTGTTATGATTTAAATATTTAAAAATTTGTTTGAATATTTCAGGGGGCTCAAACTTTGGAAACAGCAAAATACATAAAAGAAACTTGGGAGAAACATTTCAAGGGCTTAAAACCCGACGAATTCAATGATCCAATTCTACAACGAGAAGTGTTTTTCTTGTCCATCTTAGGAACTTCTGCTTTGGACGAAAAGAAGTTAAGCAACCTAACCACCACCGAAACTAAAATGTCTAACATCTACAGTACAGCTAAAATCTGCCCCTACAAGAATCAAAAGTGTGATTTGTCTAAAGAGGGACTTTCTTTAGACCCCGGTAAGCTTTCTTACTTTCAAAGGTAGATAATCTTTTAGTTAAAACATTATTTTAAATTATATATACAAAAATAATGTATCGAAAGTAAAACAATAACATTAGTAATATGTAGTATTACATATTTAGTGATAGTTATCATTAAATCAGACGCGAAGTCGTGACCAGTCTATCTTAAATGTAATACAGGTTGTATAAGTATATTTTTATTTTTACAGAACACAAAAATATAAAAGGCCGGACATATATAAAGATTTTATACTATAAAAATTAATTTAATTAGGGTAAATTTATCGAAATTAGTAAATAAAAGTATTTTATTATTAACAGGGCATGTAACCGAAAAAAATAGTGGTTAACGGTTAACCCTTATAGAGACCGGTTTTTACAAATTGGAGACCGGTTTACACCGGGTAAAAAATTAATTAAAAAAATTTAACTAAAAATAATAAAAAAAATATCATCTGAAAAAAATATAACGAATAAAACTATGCAATTTAATTAACGAATATTCACAAAAATCCCCGACATACCCTCAGATAATCGTAGGTCACTTTTGTAAAAACTGTCACGCCTCATATTCAAATAAAAGGAGGAAGATAATACAGAGATAAAAAAATATTTAAAAAATTTCGTGCTAAATGATATTAAAATAAAGGTTAATGTTCCTTAAAACCGGTTTATTTTTTTTGGTTAACGGTTAGCGGTATTTTGGGTCTTACAAATATCGGTTAAAGTTCGCAATTTTCGTTCAAAATATTTTTTTTATTTTTATTATTATTTTTCAAATAAACAAATTCTGTTATATATATATATATATATATATATATATATATATATATATATATATATATAACACTGGAGTAGTAATATAGTCAAATTGTGTAAATATAACTCCGAAATAAGTAATAATTATTTGTCGAACAAGAGGAGAAAGATATTTTTTTTTAAAAGGAAAAAGTGCTTTACTTTCTTTTTATATACAACATTTTTTTAATACGCAATTTGTGTCGTGAAAAAAATATATAAATAAACGATTAATAAAAAAAAATTATAATTTAATTTTACAAAAATAAAAAAAGTGACTTACCTATTGGTGTTTTTGTTCTTGAACGTATTGGTGATATCCTACAACAGAAATATTTTTATTAGTAATAAATTATAACTTAATAATTTGTTAATATAATATATAAAATATGTTTTGTACTGTTTTTTAGAAATTGAAGAAATCTTATCCACATCTACCGATTACGATGAATTAGAATATGCATGGACTGCTTGGAGAGACGCTTCAGGAAAAAAAATGAGGGACGACTATAAGGTATATGTGGATTTATCCAACGAAGCAGCTAGACTTAATGGTAAACCTATAAATATCACATACCTATTACTGTATTTAATTCATTATTTTGTTGTATTTTTAATTTAGGATATAAGGACATGGGAGAGATGTGGAGAACTCATTACGAATCTGAAACTTTTATCCAAGACATGGACGAACTCTGGGAGGAAGTCAAACCTTTATACATGGAACTACACACTTACGTTTTGGACAAACTGAGGCAAAGGTATCCTCAGTTGCAGAATTCCGAGGATGATTTGATTCCTGCCCATCTTTTAGGTAAATCGTTATTTGTGCTGCTAGGTAGCAAAGTTGTTCTTTTCTAGACCGAAGGATATGTATATGACCGAGACGCATTCGAGGCTGTATACTTTTTGAGGACCAGAAAACTTTACTACCATGTAGCACACACTATTTTTTATTCTACACAGCAAAACAACATAATAAAATAATATAAACATCTTACAAATACTGAATAATTTGATATTTAACTTAACTTCAATGAAATTTGTAAAATTGATTACCAACATTAGAAATAGAATAAGAACAAAAAACTAAACATTTCATTTTAACATATAAATAAGGTTAGCAAATTCTGTTCTATTATTTACAGAATACATAATAAAAATACCTAGAATCTAATGTAAGTATCAAAATTATCTAAAGTTAAAATATTTTAAAAGCATGTTGAAGTACTTTTATTCTGGTAGTTATTTCTAGCGCATTAGATACCATCTGTTAGTCCGCACACGACCTGTTTTTTTCTTCCCTAGGGAATAGTGAGATTTTGTAGGTCTAGACCGGCAAATGTCTACTTTCTTGCGCACGCACACGCAATAAAATCTTATATTCAGTATGTGTAGGATAAAAAAAAACTTTATTTAACAGCCAACAGCTTAATTTGAGTCCCATATGAAAATTGAAAGTTGGTATCAATTTCTCAAAAACGGTATGAGAAATTCGTCGTTAAAAAGTGCCAAAATAATGTGCAAGTTAAAATATTTTTTGTATTGAAATAAAAAACGAAAATTGAAAAATTACAATTTTGTTTATATCTAGTCATTTGTGCATTTTTTGGGAAAAACAAAACCATGTATAAAATGAACCCCACATGAGGTAACTTTTGTCTAATTTAACCGACTTCGTATCTCTTATAGTTCTCGAGATCCTTATGCTTAAACAGTTTCATTGGTCACCCGTATAAATAACCCAATTTTTTGGGCTTATAATTATTGTAGAATCATAAAATCCAATAATATTTAACTTTTTTTTCTGTTTAAAGGTAACATGTGGGCTCAATCCTGGATCTACCTCTACGATTACGTAAAGCCCTACCCCAATGCCAGCGAATTCGACGTAACCAAGGCACTGAAAGAACAGGGGTACACCCCTCTGAAAATGTTCGAAGTGGCTGACGAATTCTACCAGTCTCTGGGGCTGGAACCTAACGGTATCTGCTATAATGTTAGCGCAGGCGCAGTTATAGAGAAACCGAAGGATAGAGAAGTTGTGTGCCATGCCAGTGCATGGGACTTTTATAATGGCCAGGACTACAGGTAAAAATAAACAAAATAATAGTATATTATTATACAAGTTTTATAAGACAGGATATTTTTCCATGAGTTGTTTGAGGCACGGAGTGCTCCAAAAACACGAATGGAACAATACATCGTATAAAACGAGTATAATGTAGTATTTTTTTATACTTTATTTCACTTATTTAAAACAAATCTTAAAAATTTCACTTAAAAAAATGATAGAGTGTAATCTAGAGATTTATATGTGAAATATGGTAACTCTGTTGAATGAAGTTGGGCACATTTATCGGTCAAACTGACTTTAATTATTAAAAAATCACTTTATTTTTGTAGAGATACTATTACTATTAAAACTACAAATATTTACATACAATTAGTAGTTTTTCAAGAAGTATTTGTTACTAACTAACAAGTTTTTTTTATAATGAATGCTATTCGGTTAAAATAGCTTTAGTTTTTACCTCCCGCCTATCAATATATAGATAAGGGAGGTATTGTTTTTGGTCAGATTTCTCGAGTGTGGGTTTTCAACATATGAGCACGAATTAGGGTCCCTAGAATACGATTTTACTATTTTTAGCGTGATGTCTGTATGTCTGTGTGTGTGTGTGTGTGTGTGTCTGTGACGATTTTTCGTCCACGATAACTCCAATACGATACATGTAAAAAATATAATATTTCGTATTTAAGAGTTCTATTCTAATATGATGAACTGATTAGATTTTGACTACAATTGGTTAACCGGAAGTAGTACTTTACTTGAAGCTTTAAACCGTTTTTCCTAAAAAGTATCTCTAAATAACATATTTTCGCAACTTTCGTTATTATAAATACAAAGATTTTTTTAATTTTCTACCGATCTGCATAATTACGTTTATATATGACTTCTAGCTAGATAGAAAAAAAATATATAAATTATAATAATTTTACATATCGTTTAGGCGGAGGAATTTCGATAAAACAGATGAGTTATTCATATGTTCACAAAATTTGACATATGATGTCAAATTTGATGTAAGTAAGTGTAAAAGATAAAATAAGTAAAAAATGAAGTAATTTTATTGTAAAATTTAAAAAGATGGAAGAAATATATTAGGAATGTATTTGCATGCATGAATCAAAGTAAGTTCAGTTCCGGTTTTAGTAACGTCAAAAATAGCTGTCATATTGGTCATACAAAATTTATGAAGGAATTTTTAGGTGTGAAATGAATTAAAAATATTCGGAACTGCAATAACAAACTAATTGTAAAAAAAAATTAAATGTATTGAAAAACTTATATAGAATATATTAATACAGTGGCGGGAGGTATTGTGTTGGACACACCAGATTTTTTTTCTTAATTTTGAAATTGAAATGTTTGGGTAACCTGCTAAATGTACATTATTCTATGATAGATGATTTTTATCGAATGAATTTAAATTCTCTATCTAATTCTTCTCCGTGACGTCACATATCCCCTCTCCAAAACTTTATTATTGTTTTTCTCCGGAATTATCAATCAAGCGATTTAAAAAAAATACGGGTAATTTTATTTCTTATACATCATAAATCATAAAATGGAAGAAAAAATATGGTAATATTCCCCATTGTCCCATCTTATTTTGACAAATCTGTATGGTAATATTATTACCACACTGACTTGTCAAAATTACATGGGATGCAATTATGACTTAGTTACCCTGCTTACTTTTGTCTATGCAAACAAAAGCTTAATATTCTGAAATCGGTAAAAAATTTAAATTGTTTTTCAGAGTGAAAATGTGTACTAAAGTAAACCAAGAAGATTTCATTACAATTCATCATGAGATGGGCCACATTCAATATTATTTGTTGTACAAAGAACAACCCATTAGTTTACGATCGGGAGCAAATCCAGGTAAATATTATAAATCTAAAATAAAGAACGTCTGAATGTATGTTGCCACATGAGTAAAAATGCATGTATGTAATGCTGGTCACTTTTAATTATATTACTACAATTATTTGAAAGCAGAAAATTGATAAAAAGATTCCTACGAGATATTAAAAGTCAAACATGGATGAATGTGGTTAATAATTGGATGGACAACGTTTAATATATATGCTATATAAATGTTTAACTATTTCTACAATGAAATATGTTGCCACATATGCAAAAATACACACTTGTAAAGTTGGTCACTTAAATTTACAAAATATATGACTCTATTATATTATTATTTGTAATATTATTATCTCTCTTTCTAGGTTTCCACGAAGCTGTAGGAGACACAATAGCACTGTCCGTATCCACCCCGGACCATTTGAAGGCAATCGGTCTTTTGCCAGACTATGAGCCTACGATGGAGTCGTCCATTAACGCCTTGATGCAGATGGCTTTGGAAAGGGTAGCGTTCTTACCCTTCGGTCTGCTCATAGACAAATGGAGATGGGATGTTTTCAGCAATAGCGTCGATCAAAGTAAATGGAATGAACGTTGGTGGTATTACAGGTAATAAAGATTTTCAGATTTTTACAAATTAATTTTTTTCGGGTTTTATTTTTAAAAATATAAATTTCTACCACGCACACAAAACTCATTGTTATATGAAAGTAGCCATTATGACACATACCAAATCTCAATAAATAGAAATGTATCTAATAAATTTATACATAATTTAAACTCTTAATTGTCTCACGGGCAGTGGTGACTTAATCGACATACCTGTAAATAAAAATAAATACCGCTGTGTCCGAGTGGTTCGAAACCTATTATAAGCTGTAGGCCCTCTGTTCTGTAATTGCACTTCGGTCTGTTGGACAGTGTAAATTAAATTTGTTACGTCGAATTTACCGGCATTGGTGTAAAGCTTTACGTAATCGTAGAGGTCTCAACTTTTTGTTTAATTGGACCAATAACGGTGACTTCATAGTGAGTGCACATCCTTCTCTCAGCTAGTAAACATTATACGGTGACTGATTTTTACGGGGGGTGATTCTGAACTAATTAGGCCAATAATTAGAGTATTTCACAGTAAGTGAGCATCCTTCTCTCAGCTAGTAAATATTACGGTGACTGATTTTTACGGAGGGTGATTTTGAACTAATTATGGCAAGAATTAGAGTACTTCACAGTGAGTAAGCACCCTTCTCTCAGGTAGTAAACATGACGGTGACTGATTTTTACGGAGGGTGGTTTTGAACTAATTATGGCAAAAATTGCAGCATTTCACAGTGAGTGAGCACCCTTCTCACAGGTAGTAAACATTACGGTGACTGATTTTTACAGAGGATGGTTTTGAACTTATTATATTAGGTCAAGAATTAGAGTATTCAACATTGAGTAAGCACTATTCTCTCCGGTAGTAAACATTATGACTGGTTTTTACAGAGGGTGATTTTGAACTAATTAATTATATTAAGGCATGAATTAGAGTCTCCACATTGAGTGAACAAGATAGTAAACTAGTAAACATAACAGTGGCTGGTTTTTACGAAGAGGTTATCTCCTTACATTAGAGCTAGAATTAAAATTCTTCAGTTATATTTTAGAATTTAGTCTTAGTTAATTGGAATAACCGCTTATAATTTGTCCAAAATAAGCAAAATTGAATGTATAAAGCTTTTCTAACACTGAAATAAACAGTTATTATTATTATTTTACAGAGAAACGATTCAGAATGTGAAGCCCCCGACGAAAAGAAGTGAAGATGATTTTGACCCAGGTGCGAAATACCACGTTCCAGGAAACAGCCAGTATATTGCGTAAGTAGTATTAGTAGTAATTATTTCATTAAACGATCACTGAATGATTAAAATGTTTTGTAATTAAAACGATCAAACTAGAACATGTTGGACATACATTTATTTATTTTTTTACAGATACTTTGTAGCTCATCTTTTGGAATTCCAACTGCATAGAGCACTGTGTATCGAAGCTGGTTTGTATGACCCAACAAATCCAGAGAGTGCACCCCTGCACAAGTGCGACATCTATAAATCCAAAGCTGCTGGTGCCAAGTTGAGGTATGTTTATCCAATTTTCTTTTTTAACAAATTTTAATATATTTTTGCATTGATTTATATGTTTCAAACAAAGAGTTTTTGCTTTAAATTTTTTCACTAAAAATTTGCAAATGAAAAATTATTAAGTTATTTGTAAGAATCCAAGTTTAATTTTAAAAGTAACCAAATTAACAAACGTGTGTACATACATTATGGTATAAGATAATGCTTTCTAGAAATTCTTATGTTCTTGTTTTAATTTAAAATTACGTAATTATTTTACAAATATATATATTTTTTTAACAGTTACAAACTAGCAGAAAAAAAATTTGAAAGAACAATCTTGTACTACATTCTTTTTTTCCTGTATTTATTTTTTTATGAGTGGCTTCCCATCCAGGTATAAACGATACTCACAATTGCTTAACTCCACATACCTTATATTTTTTCACTAAAAATTTGCAAATGAAAAGTTTTAAGTTATTTGTATGTATTTAAGTTTAATTCTAATAGTGTTTTAATTTAATATTGCCTACTATTACTTTTAAAAATTATTTTAATTTTTTAAAAAATTCTAGAAAAATTTTTTAAAGAATAATCTTGTACTACATTCTTTTTTCTCTCCTGTATTTAATTTCAGTTGAGCAGTTACCCATCCAGATATAAACTGTACTCACCATTGCTTATCTCAACATATCTTATATTAAGTCTATTTATTTATTTATTTATTTATTTACTGTCTTCTTTCAGTACAAACGTTGTTTGAAAAATATATAGATAGGCAAGCTTATGAGAATATTCGTTTCATCTACATAACTGTGTGTCTGGTTACATTTGGGTTAACATCGGCCGTTTCTATCAAATATTATAAAAAAAATATTTAAAAATATACCAATATATTATTGAAAGAACCATTTTAATAGATACCAAAAAATTCAGTAAACATGTAAAACATCTTTATTTATCTGATATTTTTGACTGTTTAATTCCACAACGTATTTAATGGAATCATGAACGAGATGGCTCTGTCGAATCTGATTCCAAAACAGCGGTATGTTAAAACATACAGGCTTGCCTATTTATATATTTTTTAATCAACGGTATAAATCAAATTATATCATTTAAAACATAAAAGTGACCAGCATTACACGCGTGTATTCTAACACATATGGCAACATACCTTCCAGTTAATTTCCCTCTTATTTGTTCTCCAGGGCCGGATTAAGTTTGGGAGCAAGCAAGCACTGGTCGGAAGCCCTGGAAGCGATGACCGGAGAACGGAAACTCTCCGGTGCTGCCCTCTTGGAGTACTTTAAACCCCTCTACGAGTACCTGAAGGAAGCCAATAGTAAGATCGTCCCCAACAGGCAGGTAGCTGAGGACGGTAAACGGGCAGCTGCAGGTGAAGGGGAGAAACTACCCGGTGATAAAACAATACCTATCGCCATTGCTGGAGTGGTGGGAGTAGTGGCAGTTGCTGGTGTCGCAGCATTTGTAGTGGTGAAGAGGAGGAAGAATAGGAATTAAGTTTTAGATTATGAGTTATATTTTACGTATGTGATTTTAATAGTGTATGTACTTATATTTGTACTTTATTGTATTTTAGTTTAATAAATTTTATTATAAATAAAATGTTCAAGTTACTTCCAATCACATTTGAACGTGAAAAGTTTTAACTTTTAATTTTTCGCTCTAATTTTTTTTTTCATATACAGCCAAATAAAAAAATACTAATTTTTGTGTGCAAAATTTTGGTTTTTGAAAATAGTGTATTTTGATAGATGGTGATGCAATGATTTCAAATTTTCAAGCAGAATTTCATTATCTCTTTTCGTTCTTTTCGTTTTGCTATTAAAATTGCTTCTAATAAAAATGTGTTTTTTTATATATCTCAAAAATGGATAGTAATACTATCTCAACGATTATTTCAGTTGATTCTACAGCAAAAGTATTATAAAGAAAAGTTTTCTCTGCATAAATATTCTTTGAAACGATTTGGTGAAAAATGAGAGAAACCAAAAACCTATATTTCAGTTTTTCGCTCGGGAACTTTTTCCATCCAAAATTTTATATTTTCTGGACTTAAGTAAATATCGATACGCTGATTCCAAATTTTCAAACAGGATTCAATTATCTCTTAAAGTTCTCGAGATATTTTTAGGTATAAATTTGAACTCCAATATCTCGAGAACGGGAAGACATAATTGAATTATGTTTGAAAATTTGGAATCACCATATCTATTTTAACGAATCACCAGAAAATGGATAATTTTGGAGATAAAAAGTTTCCGAGCGAAAAAGTGAAATAGATATTTTTTTTGTTTTTCTCATTTCTCATGTAGTAGTTCTTTCATATTCTTTGGGCGTCTTGTTTTACACATTATTTAATTTAAATCACAGAGATGTTCAATGGTATTCATATATGATTTCTGTGAAGACGTTTTTAATTGTTGTCTACAATTGTACAATAACTATTCTAGCAGTTTACATGTAGTATGTTTGGGTCATTATCTTGTTAAAAGGTATAAGAATCCCTTAAATCCAATTTTCAACTCATTTTCCCAAATTCACTTTTAAAACAATTAAATAAACCACTTTCGTATGAATAAAAATTATGTTTCCCACCCCTTCTGCACTCAAACAATACAAGCACAGATCCTCCTCCATATTTCACTGTTGGCCATAATTCTTTTGTTTTCATTTATTCATTCTTCCTTTTCCAAACAATAATTCGTCCATCTGATCCAAAAAGGTTTATTTTGATTTATCTGAAAAAATTACTGAGTTCCAGAAGGTTCCAGAGTTATTTATATACTTCAAAAACAAAGCGTAAAAATGTGTACGGAGACTAGTTGGTTTGAGTGTATATTGTTGAAAAAACAGAATATGTGAAATAACCTCATTTGTCTCATCTCTGGATAACACTAACCCGATTTGTTATACAGACATGATTTTCAGATGATATCGAGCCATGTTGGCAATTTCGTGACGTCATTTACAATGGTAATTTGAAACAGAGCCTAGCTATTTTCTTGCATATTCTGTCTGTATTACTTCTAATACTAGTAATTACCACTTGGCAGTAATTTTAATTAATAAAAAACTCTGTTAATTACTTATGATATCTGCAATTATCCAGTAATATCAGTCATTGCGTCACGGAACAATTTTAATGCTAATTGCGGATTGCAAGATGGCTGTGCCAAGTAATTGAGATATTGTTTTATGGATGAGAATCAGGATTAATGTATCGTTTAGAATGTATTCTTTGTTAATTATTTAATTATTACAGAAAAAATGTGGTTTTGTTTATTTGTTACGGTTTCAATGGCAACTAATACAAATGGAAATGCTTTCAAACGGACTAGTTTTATTCGACTTAACTGCATGTTTACACTCGCTAAATCGTGTTGTATCTGACACAAAATAAATCAAAAACATATTATATTATGAATGCAGTTATATAACAAATATAATATTTTTCTTCGAAAAGATACTTCTGAATACATCTTCCCATGTGCTAAACATATATGTAATGCTGGTCACCTAAATAAATCTAATCAAAATCAGAGGCATATACATTTTATCCTCTACAAATGTTATATTGCTCGATATTGTATTTTGCAGACAATCAATATTACACACCTTTTATTGTACACACCTTGTATCGTACACACTTTTAATCCGGAAAAAAGTTATCTTATGCCCGTTTGCACCAACAAGGCTTAAATTTTAAGCCAAACTTAAACAAAAAAAATCTAATCGAATTTTTGACAGCAATATTAAATCATGCATTTGACATTTTATTTCGATTCGATATTGTCTATTTAAGGCAAGCTTAAACTTTAAGTTATGTTGGTGCAAACGGCCATTACACACATTATATATTCCAAATCATTTTATCATCCACACATTTTATCTTCCACTCATTTTATGTTCCAGACATTTTATCTCCAGAAACATGTAACACAGAATATTTTATCTAATTATAAGTATGTTAATTGAATGGGCAATAAAATTGGCGAAGATAAAATGTTTCTAACTTAAAATGAATGGAATATAAAATGTGTTTAAAAGATACAAAATAGAGGAATATAACATGTGTGGAGAATAAAATGTATATGCCTCTAAAATCGTACGAACATTTGAAGGAGGTTCACTGCCAATCTTAAACCATCTAAGGTTTTGAAAATGTAAAGGGCGAGATAGCAAGTGGGCTGACCCTAAATCGTTCCCCCATTTCTTAAAATAAACATCTAATCTATTATATTACAGTCCGGGGTCTAATAAATTATAAGTGCAACATGAAATTATTTATTCTGTATAAATATCCAAAAGAATTCTAATGAAAATTTATAATATCTCATTAGCAACATATCCAGTAAAAACTACCAATAGATATATCTGGAAAATAGTAGCAAATCTGTATTCTTAATGTTAAAAAGAGTTTTATGTGTTCTAGCAAACATTTCCAACTTGCCTCAATTTCCAAAATTGTATTTTGTCTAGTTTAAGTGGGTCAAGAATTAGAGCATTTTAAAGTGTTTGCTCTAATTCTTGGCATACTGAAACCAGAGCAGATTTTGGAGCAGTTTTAGCTGCTCTGGATTCAGTGGGTTAAGAATTACAGCACTCTTAAGTGTCTGCTCCAATTTTTGGCCCGCTAAAACCAGAGCACATTCTGGAGCAATAAAGTTCTAGACTTTGCTGTGATTTCAGTAGGTTAGAAATTAATACAAGTATTACAGAAAATTCTACTCACAAAATTAAAAACAAACTACAACAACTTAATTAATAATATACGAAGAACTAACGAAACTACAAAAAAATGAAGCACAAATTGTCGACACCAAAATTATATTAATGAATGACACAATAATTATTAGTATATCAAGGGACTAAAGTATAACATTTTATTACACATATGGAATTAATTCTATGCTAGACAGCCGAGGAGAATAAACCAAGTGAGTAAAAAAATACTTTACTCCTTATATATACATTATATCTTTTTTCCGAAATCGTTAAATTATTAATTAAAAACATAAATAAATAGCATTATGTGTTTGTAAAACGTCAGCTAGCTATTGAGATGGGGATGGCTGTGATAACAAACGTACTGTCAAAGTGTCAAATATTTCTTTATAATTTTCATAATATTATTAAAATATAGGTTAATTCAGTTTGACAGATGAGTCCGTAAAGTTAAATTTTGACATAAGAGTCTGTAAAGTTTTACATTAGCTACTACTTTGGCTAACTTCGCGGAGTGATATCGTGTACTTTAATATATTTGAAAATATCGCGGTTACGCAACTGTATCTATTTCATTTTTGTCGTTGGTTGGACGCAGATAGTATATATACCCCTCTGTATCACAAAAAAAAATGAGATAAATGTCTCACTTATGTCATATTATGAGTATACCATACAATAAAGTTGGTAGATATATTAATGATGCAACGACCAACTTATAGAAACAGACTTTACTTATATATTTAGCTTTGAAAATAAGTATCTCGTATTACCATTGATTTGTACAGTTAGGTGTAAGATAAAATTCAAATTTTAATTTGTAATGTAGGTACACCTTGAAATGAATGAACACGGAATCAGGAATCACGAATCGGAAATATGTGTTATTTTCATATTCTTGTTTGTAATTTTTAATAATTCGTGTGAACGGTAAAGTATAGGTTAGTGCTTATGAAATTATAAGCTGATGCTTTATCGAAATCAATCTCCAATTGGCAGCTGATGTGAGTACAAGGGGTAGGCTTGGAGATGCCACGATAGCATATTAACCGGGGAATTATCCAAATGAAGTTACGCTACGTCGATCCTCATTGCGTTGGCAAAAACAGACTACAGCCGCAATAATTACCAAGATTTTTATAATTACCCTCCGTCAGATATATGATAATTATGAAATGCTAGTGAGTAGAATACGAGTGGTAAAAACCTATAATTAAATTCATTACAAAAATAAGCCTTGTTAAAAATAAATAAAAGAAAACACAATCGTAATAATGGTACGCACTTGCACAACTTCTCAGAAGGAAAATGGAGATTCGTTAGCAAATCTAATGTGGGAGATTGTTATAAATGTTTCTATACGCATCTTATCTGCTATTCTTATTATAATACAACGGAATTTTTATTGTTTTAAACAATATTAATTGTTTTCAGCCGACAAAGGTGACACACAACATATTATACTCGTACTACTAGAGTTATTAAAAATATCACCGTTAACGCGTTAACAATTGTATTTAATTCCTAAATGCAAAATTATATTCTAATGTTTTATTTATTTATTTCTAACGTGTGTTTTAGAATATTTTTACTACTTAAGGATATAAAACTAATACATGGTTGAATTCAGAAAAAAATACGTTATCGAATAAGCATAAAAAATATGTATAATTCCGTAAAAAAATAATAACTTTATACTGTACTTTGCAGAACCACTGGTTTCAAAAAATATTTTATTTTATAATAAAATATCCCCGTTGGTCTTCTACAACTTTGTTATTTAGTATATTTTTGGATCTAATATCATGTACCATCTATAATAAATAAAAATATTTCTACAAAAAACCTGATTTTTGGTTTTATGTTTTTCATACAAAAAATATTGTACAAACCTCTTGCGTGAACTTTTTTCCCGGATTCGTTTTATTGCAGCGCTTGCAAGCTCGCTCCACAAAATACTCATCCTGGAAAATGGTGTTCTCACACTTGATATGTAAATAACTATTACCGTATATTTTTCTTTAATAATTGTTATCTAATAATTGTCCTAGAATATGCTTTAATTTATCTAATTCCTTATCTATTTTTTCCTCCATATTACTATGACTTACATAAAATTATTGCTACGAATATTTATTCTACAATATATTTTAATTTATCTAATTACTAGTTTCGAATTTTGATCAAGTTCTATATATTGCTTTATATTTGTGTTCCAGAACTTGTTCTAATTTCCAGAAATTGTTGTGCTTATTAGATCCTTTAATTTCTTCAGTTATAACTCTAGTTATTTATCACGAAATTTGCTTCAATTAATTTAATTTCTGATCTATTCATTAATCCACAGTTTGCTTTAATATATCTCTAATTACTATGAATTGCTCTAATTATTTTCAACAAAAGGAGCTTTACTTATTTCCTTTAGAATATGATCGTTTTAGATCTGTTAATTGTATAGATTTATGTTAAAACCTATTTAATTTTCGTTTTTGTTTTTTTAGTTTTAGATGCAGCTGCTATTGTATTTATTGAATACGTAAACTGAGACGCTACGTCTAATCTATAAGATTATTTAATGAAAGTGAATCGACAATTTAATTAAGTTCAAATATTTTCATTTCGTAAGGTGGTCTTCGATAGAAATAATAACCAATAATATTACAATTAAAAATGGCTACGTTAGTAAAAAATAAACTAATAACATATATTATTATTCTAACGGACAGAAGAGAAAAAATGTTTTGGAATATAATTATACTTGTAGTAATTACCCCTAAGGTACATAACCTCTTCCCTTGGAACTGCGTCCCAAATCACGCACGAATTATCTGAATTTCGTCGGCGAATTTCTCCGATCGGTAAGAAAGAAAATCGAAAATTATATTTAATAGAGCAGAGTCGAAGCTATGATTGTTCTACAAACTAATTTACGTTAAGAACAAAACAAATTACGCGGCTTTAGGGAAAAAAGAGCATCGGCAAGCAAACAATTTTCCTGTCACACACCCATCAAAGATACCTATAATTTGACTGCGAGATAACCGGGACAATTTCAACTTTAAGGCCTTCGTGCCGACAAAGCACCAAGCTTGTTTTTTCTTTAAATTTGGGGTTGCTTATTATATAAATATATTATAATAAGTTATCGAAGATTAGTTTTTAAATACTTCTTGGACCGATAAGCCAACACGCAGCTACTTCTGTTTTTGTTTCTATGTACTACTCGCTTTTGTTTTTTTGTTAGTTCAAACAATAATTGTTTTTGATATGAAGAAACAAAGAAAGAAATTATTGGTTTACATGCAAAGCCGAATGCTTACAATTTTTTAATTGCTGTTATCAATAGAAAAAGATATATGACCGGTCATTGTAAATCACTGAATTTTTTTAGTCTTCTTGAAATTTATGTAAACATTGGGCAAAGGAATAGTTGTTTTTAACCTAGTTTATTAAATGTTACAAGTTATTCTTCATAATAATTTATAATAATAATAAATAATAGTAATAAACAATAAAGTTTATGGTTTTAGATAGTAAAAAAATAAATAAAATAATTATGCCTAACCTTAAAAGAACTCTCAAGAACATAGGAAAATTGTGGATTTAAAGTGGCGTATCCAGAAACACTCTTTGGGTGATCCGAATTACCCTTTTTTAGGTAAACATAAACAATAAAATATAAAATAATGTTAATCACAAAAACTCATTCAATTATAAATTATTATTATCGGATTAAACAAAATTAATATATACATACAACAGAATATATAAAGTTATTAACCAATATTAGTTATTAAGCCTTAATGCCGTTTTAAACTAGTTTGTTGAAATATTCTATACCATCGTAAAATGCATTGAAAAACAGAACACATTCTATTTTTCATTCAATCTGTCACTCAATTTGGCTGTGAGCATCCGCATATATGAATTTTGTGATCTCACGCGTTTATAACGTTTATTTGTTTTTATTGTATATAGTATGGTTATAGAAAACTTAATGTTACTACTGGTAAAGCTGTAAGTATTGCAAACTTTAAATGTAAATGAATTTATGGTTAATTTTGCTTGTCACATTGATATATTCAAGAAAAGTGCGCAAAATCAGTGCCAATATATTGTACAAGAAATTGCATTAGTATCATACAAAACTTCGTCAAAATCTAGCAATTTTTGGTACAAGATATTGTACCATTTCATGTACTATTTATTGTTCCATATATAGACTAGTCTAAAACGGCCTTTAGATCTGCGTTTAATAATTGATATTAAAAATATATATAGTATATTTAAGCTTTCATAAGCGTGTAAATAATTATTTTTATCATGAAACCGTATCAAAGTAACTTCGCTGATCATCGTTACTTTGATTCTACCGTCCGTTTTCATCTTATTTTGATTATATAAATTCTCGATATGATACAGATCAGAAGAATGTACGAGTCAAAATTAAAAAAAAAAAGAAACATTAATGCACCAAAGAAAATATAATTAGTGACATGGTATTGTCAATTTCCGACGGCTGTTGAATTATTTCAAATAAAATGTAATGTTTTTCAACAGCATTTAAATTTAATTTAATAAATATTGTACGAGTTAACATTTCACTAAGCGATATTTTTGTTTGAAGATCAGAAGAAAATCTGTTTTGACATTTATGACAGGTGAAGTACTACTCGCCTTCAAGTTCTACACGCAATGTAAAGTCTACCTTGCTATTCATATATTTATAACATAAGTTTGTTCTTTAATTCAGTGTTACTTTATAGAAATTTAAATAAATATATCACTTATTACCCATTGTTGGGTGTGACAATATGCTTTATCGACGATGTCGGTAATATCGAAAAAGGTGTTTTTCTACTTCCGTTTAATAAGACACTCTTTATTTCACTAAATTCAGATATGTTATTAATTTTATTATTTCACTAGTGAAATACAGTACAAGTAGAGTAAAAAACCATAATAACTTACTGTCGTAGCAACATAAGTAATAAATGACTGGTAACATTATTTATTATTTGGTTACCATTATCAAAGGAGAATTATAGTAAATAATAGAGATGGGACCGAACTCGAATATTTATTCGGTATTCGGTCTATTCGGCCATATTTTCACTATTCGGTATTCGGCTTATTCGGTCTATTTTAATACCGAATATTCGGTTACAAGAAATAAGTGAAGTACAACGCTGTTTTATTACATTAAAGTGTATAATTATACAAAATAAATTTTAAACACAAGATATATGTTTAATTATTACTAATGTGTCTACATTAAGAGTAAATAATTTATCTAGTAATATTGTTTGGTGGTATATTGAAAATATTTCTTGAAACTGAAATAACTGAATTTAATAGTAATTAAACAAAAAATGAATGACTTTCGACACATCAGAATAAATGCACCTCTCTCCGCAACAAGGACCACTAATAACGCTTTCAGATTGTACAAAAATATATTATTGGGTAATACCGAATATTCGATTAAAAATTCACCGAATATTCGTTATTCGGCTATTCGGTTGAATTGCTATTCGTCATATCACTAGTAAATAACAGTTCTACTAGTAAGGTAATTATGAAAATCATACTAATTTTACATAAATTTGTTGGTCTAGCAACAGACAATGATAACTATAAAAAATTGCCAATAAATAAATGTAAACTGTCAAATGGTCCACATTTTACAAATACTTTAACTTTATTTGAAGTTAATTATTGCTGGTGGTGCGAAAAATATAATAAGCGATCCTAATACAAGTACTTAAAACTAGTGTCGTATGGTATCATGAACTTCGGTTCTGTTGATTTCACTACCCTATTATGCTCTATTTTTATCAATGGATTGAAGCTATACGTATAAACGCACACTTAGCAATGTATTATTAATACTATACATCTGTTGTTCCCTCTTCAGGTGAATATTTGAAAACGAAATGAATTGTATGTAGCTACTGTTCGAACGAACCATTCATTAGCGATTCACAAAGCCTGGCACTGTAAGGGGAAGACACAAGACAAGAGACAAGAAGACAACATAAGGTGCTGTTGGCCGAAAAGAAACGTCGACAATTTGCACACACGCACGTCACACACGCAACTCCACCGCACACAACACAAACGGCTTCGGGAAGCGGCACCAAGAACTCTTCTCCGACGAGCTCGCACAATAGTGGAAAGTAGATAGTGGATAGAACACAATAAAATAATTCATGTGACCAGTGCTAATTTGTGAAGTGTTTATACTCATATTGAAATGCAGATGTAAATACTCATCCTACGTAACAAATTGATAAAACTATACAAGTCTTCTACAACGAAGTGACAAATAGAACAATTAATATAAACCAAAAACTCTACTCCGAAGAGCACGGGCAATACTCAGCAGTAGACAGTGAATAGAATACAACAAAATAATAAGTGTGACCAGTGTTAATTTGTGAAGTAAAGTGTATTGTACTCATATTGAAATGGAAATGTAAATACTCATCCTATGTAACAAATTGATAAAACTACAAATCTTCTACAAAGAAGAAACAAATAGAACAAGTTAATATAAACCCCAAGTGGTACTTTGAGAAATGAAGTGTATCTTTATGAATTAAAATGGATAAGTTCTGTGAAGTGTGTTGAACTCATATTGAAATGGAAATGTAAATACTCATCGCACGTAACAAATTGGTAAAACTACAAATCTTCTACAAAAAAGAAACAAATAGAACATTTATTATAAACCCCATGTAGGAAATTGTGAAATGAAATGTGTCTTTATGAATTAAAATGCATATGTTCTGTGCAGTAGTAAGTGTGTTGAACTCACATTGAAATGGAAATGTAAATACTCATCCTAGGTAACAAATTGATAAAACTGCAAATCTATTACAAAGAAGACATAAATAGAACAATTAATATAAACCCCAAGTAGATAATTTCGAATTGAAGTGTGTCTTTATGAATTGAAATGGATAAGTAGCATCAGAAGAAGACATAGAAGAGATAGAAGAAAAGAGGCATAATTAATTTTGTTAGTGTTAAACTGTGAAATAAGTGTATCCATTTGAATAATTGTGTGAATACTATAGAAATTCTTAAAGAAGTGTTAATGAAAATAAACGTCAACGATTTAAATACATTGTTGGTAAGTTTTAGTTTTAAGATTTTATTGAAGAATCAACGACGGTAAATTTACTTAAACTAATTAAACTTAAAACTTATTTCTTTATATTAGCTATAAATATCGGTATCAGTAGTATTTACCGGTTTCAGAATATAAGGCTTTTGTTTATATAGACAAAGTAAGCAGGGTACCTAAGTCTCCGTAAACATATCTTTAGACTTTGTTTTTGAAATATATAAACTTCCCTGAAATATTTTGGAATTCAGTAATTGTTTCAGATGGACTAAAATAAACCTTTTTGGATCAGAAGGACGAATGAATGTTTGGAAAAGAGATAATGAACAAATGAAAACAAAAAAATTATGCCCAACAGTGAAATATGAAGTAGGATCTGTGCTTGTATTGTATGAGTACAGAAGGGATGGGAAACTTAATTTTTATTGATGAAAAAGTGGGTTATTTGAATATTTTAAAAGATAATTTAGAAAAATATATGCTAAAAATTGGGTTTAAGGAATTCTTATATCTTTCATCAAGATAATGACTCCAAACATACTACACGTAAATTGCTAGAATAAGAATAGTTACTTATTATTATAAAATTATAGACAACAAAATACAAATAGAACATCTTTGTGAGTTATTTAAAAAAATATGCAAAACAAGACGCTCATAGAATATAAAAGAAGTACTACATTTATGATAGAAGAATTGGGTAAAATTGATTCTCATACACCAAAATAAAAATAGTGGAAAGTATGACAAACCCTTTAAGAGAAGTAATACATGGTGGTTCAAAAGATCATTGATTCTATATAATTGATAGGTGTACATGACTAAATTAACGTTCTTATTGTTATAATAAATATATTTTTTTCTCTGGATTTCATTACGAAAAATTTAGGAAGTCAATATATTATTTTATTTGTTAATATGTATAATAAGTTATAATATAAAATTTATTTATATAAGTTTCTGACATCAAAAGTAGACATTGATAAATCAATCAAAAGATTGATAATTGCCAATTATCTTAATTATTTTTTAACAGCTGAAAATTTGAAGAAAGTTGCTATAAATATGCAAATAACAACTTTCATTTAAAAAATAGTGACAATTGTATCATACAACATCATTATTCGACCGGTCCGTCGGTTCTTTTTTTTTTAGAATTTATTAAAATTTTATGGTATATAAAATACAAAAATTATACCCTTATATTGAAATAAAGTATTATAAAACAATGTTTTATAAGATCACACGCGTTTGTCCATCTTTATTAATATAAATTGCATGTGAAAATAATTGCAATATTATAATATTTCATAAATATTCATGTGACTAATTGAATAGTTGCAGCCGGTACAAGACAAATGAAGTAATAAATTACCACGCCAACTTAATAAAGAGATGAAAGGATGTATGCGGATAATGCGGGCAATATCATCAATTCATATTACCGATGCAGTCGGCTGTTATTTATTCATGGTGCATATTGTTTTATAATTCATCATGTCGTTTTTATTGGTGTCTTTCTGTACCTGCATACAAATATTTATACTGTTCTTTACTTACTTATAATTCGATTTTATTCATTTCTAATTTAATATTGCAAATTATTCTTGTCTACGACCATTAATATATTTGCTTGTTATATGTTTGTTACTGCTACGGATACATAGAAAATTTTAAACACATTTTCATTTCCCACGGTAACCATAAACGACGTTAAGGTATAAATTCATATCTCACAGTTCTGTCAAAAACCGTATTGTTTAATTTTTGTTTTCTAGCTAGTTCCTAGGTAGTAGTGTAACGGCGTATGACAAAAGCGCACCAAATGCTATTTTTTGTTATAATAGCGGACCAAATGAACATTGCAAAAACCCACTGTTACTTACGCGCACCAGTGTTTGGATAATTAAAATGTTCATATATTAATAAATTTGATGCATAAAATAAAAATAAAAATAAAATAAGATTAGGCTAGATCAGGTTAGTTTAGGTTACTTTAGATAACTTTAGATTTGGTTAGGTTAGGTTAGGCTAAGTTAGGTTACGTTAAGTCAAGTTAGTTTAGATTACTTTAGATTTGATGAGGTTAGATTAAGTTAGATTAGGTACGTCAGGTTTAGATTAGTTTAGGGTTGGTGAGGTTTGATTAGATTAGCTTAGGGTTTGATTAGATTAGGTTAGCTTAGGTCAAGTAAGGTTATGTTAGGTTAGGTTATATTAGATTAGATTATATTAGGTTAGATTAAGTTATACTAGTTTCGGTTTGATAAGGTTAGGTTAGATTACCTCAGGTTAGGTTTGATTAGTTAGGTTAGGTTAGGTTAAGTCAGGTTATGTTAGGTTAGGTTATTTTAGATTAGATTATATTAGGTTAGGTTCGGTAAGATTCGGGACGAAAGAGGAAGATTTGGAGGCATTCCTCTGCGAGTATCTATTTGAAAAGTACTATTCGCGAGCAAATCAAATTCACTAGTATTTTGATCTAATCAGTTACACACATACGTACACACACACCTTATATTTCAAAATTTTACTGATTCGTTTTTGCTACGTTTTTTTGGAGCGCTTATGAAATGTTAAAAAATCTGAACGGTGCGCTTTTGTCATGTAGCCTAGTGAAATAAAGACATCTTTATTATTAAAATAATGAATGAATTAGAAAATAATATCGTGGTCGTAGAAAAAAAATATTGTACAACTCACTCGTCCATTTTCATACTGTTATGAAATGTGTATTATACTATTTCATGCTTGTACAATATACTATTTCTTTATTACATTTTTAAAAACAGGAATTTGAATCTAGATTTAGAAATCTGGACAAACATTTTTTTTAAAGCAGTGAAACAAATTTTGTTAAGCCGTTATTAAATAAGTTTTATAAATTGCGATAAAAATAATATGTTGTTCCGTCGATATTAAGACTCCAGAAAAGTCAAAATAGAAAAAAAACTGTGTGGTTATACTTTTTTAACAACACTAGTGTGGTAATAAAGCAGTGAAACATAAGTTAAACATGAGGAATCAAAATATTAAATTATTAATATGTGTCATAAATAATTAAATGTTTTCAACAATTTTGTGTCCAGACAATTGTTGTCATAGACATTTAACATGAGAAAAACAGTTTTTTGGTAAATAAAAACTATCCGACTAACAACTAAGTCACCATATTGCACAAGAATAATCTATAATTATTTTTATAATTTGTTCATAGTCAATTATAATAATTGTTACTGTCAAATATAAAACATGTATTTCCATAGGTAAACAAATTAACCTCAATTGTAACAAATTTACCGTATCATTAATTACTTGTAATAGTTAAATGAGACTAGGTAGAAACAAATTTGTGTTCATAATTAATTAAGATATTTTAGACAAACAATTCAGATCTTCATGAAAACACCACTTTTGGTTGCACGATTAACACCAAAATCTAATCAGATTTAATCGAGGATGTAAGAATAGTATATCCAAAATTTCACCTTTTTTTATTCGCTAGTATTTGTGTAATCGTTACAACATCCATCCATCCACACACACGGACAGACATCACCGTAAAAATATTAAAATCGTGTTTTAGAAACTTCAAAACGTGCTTATACATTAAAATCTCAATATCCGATTTTTTTGAATAATTTATATACCTTACTGAGTGGCGAGAGGTAAAAAGTCGTTGTTTTAACCTAATTTAATTATTTTTTCTAAATTTCATGAATTATTATGATATTAAAATGAAGTAATCTGCATTAAATATATTATTTATCAAAAACCGTTTTCCCATGATAAATGCCTATTATAAAACTTGTCTGGAACACCCGGTATATAAAAAAATATAATTTTTAAAATCGATCTCACTTATTATATTTTTGCACTTTATTTGAGTGACGTCAATTCATAAATTAATTTGGTACTTTTATCTCTACTTTAATCAAACATATAGCAATGTATTTAATTTTTTGTATTGACTAAACAATTATTTACTTATTTACGATCTATTTTCGCTGTATATTATATTTATTAAACATAAAACCTCCATTTATTTACATCCAAATATTAAAAAGCCAATTATCTTCTCATCGAACAAAAAACAAACCCGATGTCCAGATATCTTGATAACTAAACACAGAACTTCCATTTGCGTTTGTTTGGCGTCGTTGCCATGGTAACGGCGCCGACGCTGTCACCCACGTGACGTCACGGTGACGTCACGCGCTGGGCGGAGCGTATCCCCATTGTCACACCGCAGCCAATCAGAGAGCGAGAAACGGTAAAGAGAAACTACCATATTTGAAAATTATCCTTATTATGTGTAAGTGGAATCCATTTTGAAATATTGTTTACAAGAAAATTAAGGTTAGAAAATAGAGGGGTTAGAAGAGGAATACAATTGGGAACATTTTACACGAATTGTAGTTGTTAGGGAAATTACAAAAATTGCAAAAATAGGGGTTATAATTTTGTGTATTTATAAATAAATAAATTCAACGTAACAACTTATTATTTATTGCTTTTTTGCGTTGTCGAACATTTGTGTAATGATGTTTTTCTAACAGATTTTTACCATTGTTTTGGTATTTAATAAATGATGAACAGAGTACACCACATACAAATTTATTTAAAAATGAAGTATTTATTAAAATTTACCAAAAGCTGGGTACAGATAACTGATGTATAAAGTGTACCACAAGCATCTTTTTTATTTAAAAAAACTGTATATTTATATTATAATAAAACTCAGTGTGTAATATCCAAAATTTAACTGAGAAATTTAACAAATCGTAAGCACTCATAATTGATATAAGGAGTACATCATGTCCACTACACGAATAATTTTTGTGGAAACAGTACATACAGAATGTGCAATGAAATGTGGAACATAGGACATTAACATGAGATTTCAAAAAATTACGAATACTCTCTCTTCTGTTAAATTCAGAGCAAAACTACAATAGTACAAAGTTGTTCAAAATTAAATTCTACATCAAATAAGATCATAATTGTTGAAACAGCACGTCTGCAGTACTAGATATATTTAGTATAAAATGTAATGTTTATTTAAAAATCAGACATCTATCTGTCAGTTTAGAGAATATCATTTATTATAATTCTTATTGTCTGTATTTTAATATTATTTAAGTTGAATTTACATTCTTTTTTCTTGATAATATACCAATATATACCTATTACAAAAATATTATAAATATAACTTGAACAAAGTAAGATAGGTACATCAATTTAAAAACAAAATAATATATTTACGGGCGACACATTCATTTTTAAACAAATTTTAGACTGTAACATAATTTAATAATTAATAATAATTTACATTATTTATAATTACATCATTTTAACTGCCATAACTGAAACATAGATATTTTCTAATATTTCCATGGCTGTCAATTTTTTTAAATCCTATATTAAAGTTCTATGTTCCGCATTTCGTTGCACACACTGTATATTTTCTAAACCACATTTCAATAAATAATATACTCTATATTTTGATTGTATTGTTGAATAATGCAATTGACATATATTTACTAATTTATTTTAATAATTTTTTTTTTTTTATATGGTCATCATATATTTCCAAATTTTTCAAAAGACCGCCCAGTAGACATTATTGTATATCAACAAACAAAACATCATCGAAATCTATTTCTTTCACGCACTGAATTCGCGTGTCTCACGCTTAAACTTTATCACGATCACGGCTGACACAAGACAGTTGCCGGCCGCTGAGCCGCCGATGTTCAGCTACCGTCGCGACTTCGATGCCGGAGCCAATTGTTTTTTGCGCAAAATTAAATCTGGATTAGCTGTATTGTTCTTAAACTAAATGTGGATTGAGTGATTGTTACTACTTACTAGTGCTTTGGTTGTAACTTTGAAACTTTAAAAGTGGTGTAGTTTTAAATTTTAAAATGAAAACATCTATACCTGTTTAATTATAATAAGGTAATATAACTCACCATTAGATATATCTTGCACATGTCTGGAATTCTGAAACAAAGACAAAATAAATTAATTTAAATATATTTTTCGCGCCTCCCTACCATTATGATTAGTATTATAGAACTCAAAATTGTCCCCAAATCTCTGTTTGCCGGCCTAGACCGGCAAAATGTATAGGGATGTTAACTTAAATACTTTAGCATTACATTTTGCAAAATTTTAAATTTTATTTTATTGGAAATGTACAAAGTTAATTAAAACAACTATTTTTGATTTATTATTCATACTATACTCGTTTTGTATGATTATGTTAATTATTAAAAAATAAGAATTCACATTCGTTTTATTTTTTAGGATAGAACAAATGTCACTAAATTTTTTAAATAAAACAAGTAAACTCTTTATATATCCATGTGAACCGAAAATATTACTGACATAAAAACCTATATAGTGAATAAAAATTGAAGTAGTATATATAATATTTCTTTAATAAATTAAGTGTCATCGGTGCGAAAAATCTCGTGTATCACACGCACAGAAACTCTTTTGCGATATTTCACATTATTGTAAAAAAAAACTCGCTCTCGCAAAACCTTAGTTTCTGGACTTGTTATACAAATAATTATTTCCATTTATATAGTTACTAGATTATTTATAGTATTTATAATTTTTTCTTGATACTTAAACTTGCTCTTTTAAATATATCCTGAAAAACTCTGATGTGGACACCACATGACTTCTTTGTACGCCTACAAAGTTATAAATATTTTTGCTGCACTTTATTTAAACTTATTTCACTTATAAAGTGCAGCAAAAATTGTATATAATTTAGCATACAAGGAAGTCATCAGATTTTTTATTGCACTTTACTCAAAGGATTTTTTTAATTTTTCGCAAAACTCAACAGTCAGTCGTAAAATGTTAAAATTTTGTATGTGGGACTGATTGAAGAGTGTATCTCACTTTCAAATGAAGTTTAAATAAAGTGAGATCATTCTAAGGCTAATTATTATTTCCATTAAACTAGAAAAGGCCGATTAGATAAAAAAAATGGAACTGCACAACTAGATATTGTAGCAATTTCATAATCAAAATTTCAATATTCTACGGCTAATAGTTTTTGTGTTATGCGAAAATTAAAAAAAAAAAACACTACGAGTAGTGTTTCATAAGATAAGAATACATTAGTCCCTTGGTATACAAATAACTATTTATTCACCAGAATATATTATAAATATGGTATAGCTAATGAAGAATTAAATACAATATTTACGCTATTAATAATAAATAGTTAAATGTAGAAACTATTCTTCCTGATTTTGGTCTTCAGTGTATTAAATTTTCTATTTTTCCTAAAATAAATGCGTTAATACATCATGATAGTAATTTCCCATTTTGAATACTAGTATTTGTAATAAGAAAATGTGTGATTATCCAAGTCATCCATGACACGATTTATTCATTTGTTTTCACGGTACATAAACTGATTTTCAAATTATTGTCATTTGCAGAATAACATCTTTATCAAAAAAAAATATTTAAAGAGGAGTTGGCTAGAAACTAGGTTCGTGGAAAATGAAAAATAAATTTTCTTTATGTACTTAGTAATTTAATATAATTTATAATTCTATATAATGTCCTAGTTAAAGTTGCAAAAATTAGATATTATAGTTGTTATAAGACTATGATTTAGAATTATAGTACCTAACAAGCTTTAAAGAGAATCATTAGAAAAATATATCTTTTGCAGTATATAAAATACGTGCAGAACTATTACATTAGATATTAGAAATTCCTACAATATACTAATGTGTATTTATTTTTATTCATGTTTTTGATATAAAAGTCATTTATATAATTTAACACCCAAATTCATAAAAAGATTAGCAACTAACCCGGATTAGTTATACCTTTGTTAATATTCTCAAATGTCAAACTAACTAAAAGAATCAAGTATATTATTTAGTTCCAAAGACAACTTCACTAATTTCATAGAATTAGAAATATTTGTACATGATTATCAACATTTCTAAACGAAGTGGAGGAAGATTTACAAAATAATTTTATTACGCATGCGCAAAGCATTCATTGAGTAGGATTATATTTTTTTAAATATTTTTTTTTATTACGTATTTATTAAATGTATGTATTTATTTATTTCAGTTCGAAAAAATTTGATTTTTACAATGGCCAGAATAAGAACAAGATGAACGTTAAAAATTAGAAGAAAAAATAATTACGACATTATAAAACAATAAAGATTAAATATTGAAAGAAGCTTTCAGAACTCATAATTAATAAATAGACAATAATTAAAGATTAACTGTAAAGTTTCTGTTCCATGTAACACGAATTTAATAAAGAAATATTAAAAAAATATATTATAACCATACTTTTATGAATGTTTTGCGCATACGTAATTAAAATAGTTTATTTCTTGGTTGTCAAATATCTCCACAAATCTTCCTCTGCATTTAGAAATGTTAATTCCATTAAACTATTGGAGTTATTTTTGAAACTAAATAATGTACTTAATTCTTATTATCAATTTGGACAGTAGTTAGTTCGACATTTCAGGATGTTAATAGGGGTATAGCTAATCCGGGTTAGTGGCTAAATCCTTTTATTAATCTGGGTGTAGATGTCTAAATATCGTATGCAATAAAGGAAAGAACATTAGATTTAAAATTTTGTCTATAGTTTACAAAAAAAAAGAATACGTACAATCAAACGTAGGTAAACACTTACATAATTGGTATTAAAATTTATTCAAATACAACATGTACATTAATTTAGAGAAATCTTTTATCTACATATACAATTAACTGATTTATGCAAGAAGTTTCTAGTTCGATTTGAAAATCGTAAAATACAACCAGTAGCTAATCAAGGGCCACGTCAAGAATTTAATAAGATTATACAAGAAATAGCTAATTAAATAAAAGAACTTGTGAAACGAATAACCATTTTGTTTAATTTCGTATCACTACAGAGACTAATTTTAGAAGAAATAGGAAAAAATATCAATCATAACGAGATTCGAACTCAGGTTTTTTTTAAAAACAACCAGTTACTTTACAATTTATTATTTTTTTTTAATAAAAATTATGTTGCAGTATACTATATGTATATTACCAAAAAAAAAAAAACCGCAGTGTCTGAGTGGTTCGAAATCCACTAAACTGTACATACCTGGCTGAGGCTATAGTCTTTCATAAAAATACAAGTAAAACTTGTCAGCAAACAACAAGTACATATTACATGTAGGACAGATAATTACGATGATAATATCTGTTGTAAATTACTATTATTGTAACTTTAATTAAAAGTTATATTTTTTATTGTAAGCGAAAACAGCTTGTCTATAAAAATATTATTGTAGTATAAAATCAAAATAAAATCTTTAATTAATAATTACAGATGCACGTGCTGACATCTATATTTCCTGATGTTTAATTTAATTAATAAAATACGACTGGTATAAAAACCTCATAAAATTTATCCGCCATCAGATTTCCATTTTATCGGAAAAATAAATCCAGTATTATTCCCAATAAATAAGTGAAATTATAGGAGCATCTCATTAGCATTCGAGGCTCAGCGTGCACCAATTATCAGATCAAATTGCAAATCGTAGTATGTCATGCGCGCGATAAAAATAAAAGCAAGCGGCAGGCTGCTTCGCACGCGCCCAACAGATGAAGATCAGCGGCTCTGATTGTCAAACGTCATGAAACAAAAGAGCAAGCAGGGATGACATCTGCGCATCATTATCATATAAATCGGGACCGAAGACCGGGACTGGGTTTTTATTAAGTTTTTACGGACATTCGCACGCAACAACACTTGGGAGTTTTAATTAAATGGAAAAGCTGCATAATAAGAAACGCAGTTTTTACATTATTATTATTTTGAACGACAGTTCAATTACGTATTATTATTATTTTTATGGCAGATTAGCACGGTAAGCATGGCAGAAGGGCGCCAAAAATAAATAAATTAATGAAAAGTTGAAAAAGAATACTTGATTATTTGTAAAAATTAAAAACTAAATTTTACATTTTCTCCTACATTCGCCGATTTATTTATTTAGCGTATGGCATTTACACGGAAGTGATCATGTACATATAATTATCTATAAGTCTATGTGGATTATTATAAAACCTTTTAGCTACACGTGTTATACCTGTATATCTAATTTCTGCGCCTCCGAATATATCGGCTTTACCAACAAAAAATTAAATTTACCAATCCTGTAGAATATTATTTAGAAAAATAGTTTATGTATGTAGTAATAACAGGGGAAATAATTGCCAAAGCCGCTGATGCTGTAGGTATATTTCCGTAAACACGAAATTATTTGAAAATATCGAATTTTTAGCTGGAAAATTTTCACATTTTACAATATATTATTTGTTATAAGTTTTCAAAAGCTAAGCTACGCTGATGTCAAATTTACAAACAGAATTTAATTATCTCTTTTCGTTTCAAAGATATTAGCTCTCAAAGTTGTACCTGAAAAAGTGTGTTTTTTTATTATATTTCAAAAATGAGTAGATATACAATCTGAACTACTTCACCATTCCATTCTACGGGCAAAATTGCATAAGTGTACCAATTTTCAAATATTTAAGTCAACAGATAGATATTCTTGAAGAAAAAAACTGAAAATGGCCAAAAATCGAAAAAATCTAAGATATCTATAAGTATACCTTACATTTTCTCGAATTTTGACGATTTTCGTTTTTTCGCTGTAAAAATTGTATCCATTGGAATAAAAATAATTTTGCCTGTAAAATTGATTGGTATGGTCGGCGAAGTCGTAAACCTAACCATTAAACGGGTTTACCTAAAAAACCTGTTTCTTTAGGTATTGCCAATACTCCTTGAAACACGAATATCTCTAAAATGGTAAGAAATAATTAAATTCGGTTTGAAAATATGAAATCAGCTCATCGATATCTATGTAAGTCAAGAAAATGAAAAGTATTGGAGACAAAAAGTTCCTCGGAGACATGTTGAAATTTAGGTTTCGATTTTCTCATTTTTACCTAATCGTTCCAAAAAACTTATACCGGGTGTCCCAGCTCGACCGACACATGGGAGTATTACATGGGAAATCAGTTAATTATGAATAGTATCTCCCCAGTGTAAGATATTAACTTGAAATTTTGTATACTTGTCGGAGAATATTAATTCTATGGATCACACTTATTTGAAATATGCAATTTTATCTGCAGGGCGAGATTTTTTAAATTTAAAATCTAATATTTTCGTTCAAAATCAGACAGCCATGAAAATAAAAGAAAATATTTATCTGACAGTTTAGTGAAGTATCACTGATTTTAATTCTTATTCCCTGTATTTTAATATTATTTAAGTTGAATTTAGTTTCTTTTTGTTAAATAATATATCAATATTACAAAAATATAAATATCTACAATGGCATGTCATTAACTGTCAGAACTGTCACATAGATATTTTCTTTTATTTCCATGGCTGACTGATTTTGAACGAAAATGATGATTTTATAATTTAATAAATCTCGTCTTGCAGACGAAATTACGTATTTCAAATAACTGTAATCCATAGAAATAATATTCCCCAATAAGCATACAAAATTTCAAGTTAATATCTTGCACTGGGGAGATACTATTCATAATTAACTGATTTCCCATGTAAAACTCCCATGTGTCGGTCGAGCTGGGACACCCGGTATACGGAGAAAACATTTCTTTACAAAAGATATATTTGCTTTTTTTGAGTGAGTTTATAAAATTTATAATTGTTGTATAATAGCGACCATACTGACAACCAATTTTAAATGTCTTTACAATTTCGTTAAAAAAGTGTTTAATATTCGAAGCATTAATTTTCTTCCTTTTAATAAAACATTTCGAAATACGAAACAAGATCTAAAAAAAACTAAAAAGGGGCATCATTTTATAAGTTGCAAAAGGTCGCCACATGTCCTACCAGCCCTGATTGTCAATTATAAAATCAACTACAAAAACTAATAAATAAATGAAGTTATACACTTCTTCATCAGCTGTCAATCAAATCTACCATCATGATACGAAGCATTTTTTCTTGGCAAAAAGCTCCTCCCGGAAACAGGTTGGTTGCGACGCCCGGGACGTCACTTCCTGCCGGCCGGAAGTGGGCCTCTACAGAGCGGAAGTGGCTATCGATAGGTCGGCGCAGTTTTTACCCGCGGTGTTTGTTGTACGCGAGAGTGAGGTTATGTCAGATTCCATGCGTCTTTTGTTCCACTTCCGCTAGCCGGCGTCGGTATTGATGGAATTTACAGTTGGATGGATGTTTCATAATTTGTTTCCGCAGTTTCGTGGAATTTTTTTGATTAGTTTTTAGCTGGTGATGAAATTGAAATTAAAGTGAGATATGATCTGGATAGTTCATTGTAAATCTATTAAATATTGTATAAACCAGCGATTCCCAAATACGAATTCACGGATTCATTGAAAAGAAATCACAAAAACTTATTTCATTTGTTCTTTTTTGCATAAATTCCTATAGATTCAAATATGTATTTGAATATTCGCGGAGGCAATTTGATTGTTCAGGAAGACAATGTTGTGTCCTGTAATTAGGCTCTATTTAGGTAGTAAGTAATACCAGAGGTAATACTTATACCGGGGACACACGGTATAAATAATGATCATTAGGTAAATTCTCAATTGAAGTTAATGTTCATTTGAAAAATATGGACACACACGGACATTACTTGACATTTCTTGCACATGCGCAAATGCAATGTCCCCTTGACAAAAAAGAAGATATAGAGTCATTAAAGACACCGAAGTAGTTTTTAAATTTAGAGTATAATCCAAGCCACTATACTTCATTGACAATCGTCAACCTAAATAAGAATAATTTAACTAGATATCAACATTTACCTCAACATCAACAACTCCAACTGTCATTCGAGTTGCGATGACAACCGAACGCTTCCTATCATCGGTTTATAAACATCATCGGTTCTTTCGACGTTATGAAGTTTGAAATGATCATTACCTAAATGATCATATGACACATGACTACTAAATTAAGTATTAACTGTTAATGATCATTACCTTTCGTCGTGTGTCCCGGGTATTAGTCTATATACGTATATACCTAGTCTATGGTAATAATTCAATTTTTAAAAATAAAAAATATATATGATACTTAGGTAGACATCAGAATTTGAGAGTTAGTTGTGGTTTGCTAAAAAATGGTTGGGAAACACTGCTGTAGAGTCTAAACTCTAAATTCAAGGCTAGAGTTACTAAAATTTGAAGCTAATGACGTTGATAATTAGAACATGTCCCACAGAAACTTTTGTGACAATTTATTTATCACATTTAGATAAAGCGAACTAAAGGCCGTTTTAGACTAGCCTATAAATCGTACAACATCTTGTACCATTTTTGGTACAATTTAAATTGGCTAGTATCAAACAAGAAATTGGTTGAAACATAGTATGCTATCATAAATGTTTTGAAAAAAAAGAACACGTTTTATTTTTCATATAATCTGTCAGCCAATTTGGCTGTGAGCATGCGTATATTTGAATTTTGTGATCACACGGCTTTCAAACGTTTATTTGTTTTATTATATGTAGTGTGGTTATAGAAAACATAGTGTTACTACTGGTAAAGTTGTAAGTATTACAAACTTTAAATGTAAATGAATTTATGATTAATGTTGCTTGTCACATTGACATATTCAAGGAAAGTGCGCAGAATCAGTCCCAATATATTGTACTAGAAATTGCATTAGTATCATACAAAACTTCGTCAAAATGTAGCTATTTTTGGTACAAGATATTATACCATTTCTTGTACTATATATTGTCCCAACTGAAACACTACTGCTCGTTATCAATTTATAAGTTTAGGACAGAAACAAATATTGCATTATTCATTACATACACTGTGCATTTTTTTTTTATCATATTCTCTATTTTTGCTAGCATTAATAATATAAATGGTGCTTTAATATTAGTTGTAATGAAGCTAATGACCACAAAACGTCTAATTCCACCCTTGGCATTTGAGATAAAATCACATTTCTCCAGCGAAAATGACATTCAACGTTCTTTCCCCAGCGTACGTAATGTTAGCTGTGCGGATATATTTGACACATTAATTGGATCTTCTAGGAACGGATAAAAACAGCGGCAATTATAAGTCAACTTTAATTAGACATGTGTACGAGTGTGTGTGTGTGTGTGTGTGTGTGTGAACCCTCGTATCACGACAACTGCATTGTTTTTCTACAAACAGCTGCCGCTTACGCTCTGGTTTTTGTTTAAAGATTTGATTAATTGGGGTTTTGATTGGCGCAATTTAATTCACTAACTGATTCTATTATACTTTCTTGTAGTCCAAATTGTGATGGACTGTCTGTTATATTTGCAGTTACAATCAAAAGAGGTTTTTTGATTTTTGTTTCAAGTAAAAGACATCTATCGTCTATTATTTCTTGGAATCCAGACGTTGTCAAGATATTTTGTTGATCCAGTATACTAAATGCATATACAGTAGATAAAAATAGTTTTTTGTTTCATTAGGACTAAAAATACAAGTTTTCAGATCGACTGATAAAGGTTACTAGACTCGAAAAAGCAGATTTAGTCCAACTGAAACATTTAGGAAATATATACATTGACCAACAATAATGTTCTTGAAGTTCAATATACTTTATTAAGGATGTCATCGTTTTTTTGGTCCTAGTACTGAAAATAGTACTTTTACTACATTATTTGAAGCATTTACGGGTGGCGCGAAAAATACCGTGAGTTTTTTTTAACGTGAAACATGGAATTTATCATATCCATGTTTACGACTTGATATTTGATAGTCAACAATATGTATTTGCTTGTCTCATTTAAAATGAAACATAGGGAACGAATTAAACTTTGCTTTTTGGGTTGGTTTTCTGAGAGGCCTGCACCAACTGTAATAACTCTAAGAGGAAATGGTAGAATAGTAGAATGGTCTACTACATCACTAGATTTTACACATCTAGATTCTTTTTATTGTGAATTTTTATATCAGAAATTTGTACTGAAGGAAAATCTTTAAAATTTAGATGAATTAAAAGTATAATTCAAAACATTTATCAAAATATTATAATTGCCCAAATAACATGTAATGTAATTCATTTTTTTTTAGCAGATTGATTCATTGCTTAGCAGTTAATGTATGGATTTTTTGAAATTTATTGTAATTATTATATTTACTTGTTGTGTAGCAGACCATTCTACGGTTTTACCATTTCCTCTAAAGTTGATTCTTAAAATTGTTGTTGCACTTGATGTAGGCCTATCAGAAAATTTTATAACCCAAAAAGAAATGTCAAATTCGTTCCCAATGTTTCATTTTAAATAAGACAAGCAAGTATATATTGCTACTACTACTATTCTGTGTCTGTATTCCTTATTACTTAAATTAATCAAATTAAAACCTATTCACATATAATAATATAAAACTGAAAACAAAGGTTATATTTAATGTAATGCCTGTCTGTCATAATTGTGTATGATTTTTGAAATGCAACCTTTTAGAATAATAGATGTAATGAATTAAATTCCCGGCAGAGTAACAATGGTAGAGACAGGAGGCTATGAAAGTTTAATCCGTAATTTGAAAATGATCGGGTAAACATGATGATTCGTCGTGGCGAATTATCTCTGTCTAAAAACTACTGGTCTTCTGGCTAAGTGTATGCTATTACGGGAAAAATGCAATCGCAATGACTGCCTTGGGGTTTTATTATCAAAGCGCTTAATGCATGCAACTGCCTTGTTTGTTTTAGTCTGCTGTCTTGCAGCCGCATTTAAATACCAAATTACCTTCCCAAATATACACTTCAACATTGTCAAAACCATAGGACCGATTCCTTCTTTTATATTCATTTGTATAGCTAATGCTACATACCAAATTATCTTTCCTCAAAAACAATCCTTTCAAAGTAGAAAATGTTATCATTAAAATCTAATACCTTGGCTTTTTAACTACCAATGCTATTAGTTTTTTAGATTAGATTTTGGTTAGAGATTCGGATGAGACGAAATATTTCTCGAATCTCGCACGTCTTGTCTCGAAACATCTCGTCTCAACCGATTTTACAAACGAAGCTTCGAGACGAGAAAATAAAATCGAGATTCTCGAATTTCAATAATTACGTCGAGTTTTAATATTTTTTCAAACGCCATAAATGTGACATCTATTTTGACTTGATTTACAAGGTAGAAATTAAATTTCTACGCCGCAGATGTAAAAGAAAAATATACAAGTATCCGTAGGATCTATATAGAATCAGCGAGTAAGAAATAACTAGTACAATAGAAACCTGCAATATCGTCGTAAATGTCACTATAAAACTAGATAACCTATGAATGAAGTTACTAAAAACCATCAACGATTGACAGATTTAAATTGATAACGTAAAAATTTCATAAGCCATAGATTGTTCAATTTCTCTAGATATGGAAATAATGTGCGAACTTGAAAACTCGAGAAATCTCGATGAGATTCGAGACCGAGACAAGATAATAATATTCGAGACGAGAAATAAAAGAGACGAGATAAAATATGTTTTATTTAAAATGAGATAATATGAGAAAAAGAAAAATCTCGTCTCGTCTCGTCTCACAAAATCAGTAATTTTGGTGACACAATGAGGTCTTCCGAATAAACAATTAATGTGGATTAAGAAAGTCTTGTTTTGATTTGAAATTTCAAGACAAGACTTTTGCCAATGTTGTTTGTATAATCTAGATAAGACAACACAAGAGTCTACAAAGTTTAGATCTAGACAGCAATATACGTGCGATAAAACAGATCGGTCCGACCAATAAAGAATAAAAATCCGTGAGAATTTTTGCAATCATTATTTTTTTTGTGCATTTTAAAAGGCAGCAATTATAATTTTTCGAAGAACTAGTGCACCAATATGATTGCACATTGAAAGCTAATCATTTACTATATTTCTGATATCCGTCAGACAGCGATCACTTTTTGTTTGATCCTTAGAACACGTATGCAAATCGCTTGTCAAACATCTGACCATCGATACGGTATCTATGAAACGATAATAACAGAAGATCGTCTACATGGCCTGCTGTGTTAATGCAAATGTGCAGCTAGGTGGGGGTAATCCTAGAGCTGTCAAGCCACGACTGACGTAGACGTAGATGTTCACTTGTTATGCAATTAAGGGAGGAAGGCTAAATTGTGGACTTCGAAAGTCGAGCTGTTCCAACGAGGAAATTGTAACGAGAATTTTTACCCAGATACACACACTTATTATTTGTTGCGATAAGATAAAAAGGGACTTTAATTGGTGCAAATAATAGTACTTGGAAGGCCAACAACCTACAAGGACTAGAAAACACATCAATAAAAATATTTTAAAATGTAGCAGTATATATTGTAAAAGTGAATTTCAATTGTCTAACTTGAATACAAACTTAATTTATTATGCGCGACCTGGAAAAGTTCAATGGTTGAAATAAAAATTAAAAATCACCAATTGAAAGTAAAACAAAACAAAAACACTACAACAATTTTACCCAAGATAATTGAATGTAAAAATGTTCTTCCAATAAAGTTTAAAGTGGATGACATGACATTCTCGCTTGGAATAAATAGTTTTGATAAAGTCCAATATTTTTCACTTTTGAATTTAGATCTAGAGGGCTAACTGATAATGATATTTTAACAATATAGGTATTATATTTTCGGCCCATGACAAAAGCGCACCAAAGTATGTTACTTAAGCATACCATTGTCTGAATAATTGAAACGTTTATATATTAATAAATTTGATGTAACTTAAATAGTGGAATAAAATAAGGTTAGGTCAGGTTGGGTCAGGATAGTACAGATAGCTTAAGGTTTGGTTAAGTTAGGTTACTTTAGATTATTTTAGGTTTGCTGAGGTTACGTTATTTTAGATTAGATCAGGTTAGGTTAGGTTTGGTGAGGATAGTTTAGATTAGGTCAGGTTAGGTTAGGTTTGATTAGATTAGGCTAGGTTTCATTTAGATTAGGTTAAGTCAGATTATGTTACGTTAAGTTATGTTAGATTAGTTTATATTAGGTTAGGTTAAATTCGGGACGAAAGAGAAATGCTTGGAGGCATACCTCTACGAGCTTCTGTTTAAGTACTATCCGCGAACAGAACGAATTCACTCGTATTTTGATCCAATCAGTTGCACACATACGCATACACATTAAATTCTTAAATTTTACTCGTGCGCTTATGAAATGTTTACAAATCTGAACGGAAGCGCTTTTGTCATGCAGTCTATATTTTACGGAAAACTGTGTTTCACTTAGTTAGCGCGCTCCGACCTAAATTGAACGAAGTGTGAGATTTGGGATTCAAATTCTAGTTTCGCCAAAATTTATGCAAATAAAAATAAAGCTGCATCCGTATTGTTTGGAATTCATTATTAAGCTGTAGGTTGCTTATACCTATAAAATATACAAATATATATAGAAATGTTTTGTGCAATATGGACACTTAGTTATTAGCCGTACAGATATTCACCTATCAAAAAACTGTTTTCCCTACGACAAAACATTTGGGTATAAATGACTCATACCTATTAAACGTCCTCTTTGGTATAAAAATATCATTACCGATATTTGCGACAAAACTGGTACACCCAGCATTTGGTAATAAGCCAAGAGTAACACATATTTATGTACAAGATTGAAGCAGTATTCTGTAAAAAGCAAGAAATGCACCAGTTCCCTGAGTACATTACCTGCTCCAAGCATCGCATGCGTTTAAGTGGCTGAGTAATCTTCGATCGGTAATCTGTAGCCGATGTTGGGATGTTTCCCGACACCGACAAGTGAAGAGCGATTTGCCGGCTAGAATCCGAGATATCCGGGGCCGCAGGACTAGCGGATAATAACAAAACACTTGCGGTTTTAATTTATAGAGAAAGGGAAAGATGGTGTTGTGGTCAGACAGGTGAAACACTTCAAATTCGACAAATTCACGGAATGCTGCTTTTTATAACCATATGGCAATTTCGTTTTATTCTTTTAATACCGGAAAATGAAATAATAAAACTGAATTTATTGTCTTTTATTAGCACTTATCATTTTGTCGTAAAAGAAGTTTTGTCTCAAAATGTCTATTAATGAAATATAGTAGGTCTACCTGAGTTGATCTTCACGTCATAATTTTTATCATTTTTGTCGTCTACGCATTGCATAGCTGAAACTTTTATTCGCTATCTCACAGAGTAGTAATACGCTATCTGCATTTGTACTAGTATATATTATAGTAGTTAGTATTGTTGTTTGCTAGCAAAATGACGATTCAGAGTTTCTTGTGTTTTTGAGCTTGTGAAGGTACACTCTATTTCCTGTATTATTGAAACCATGTGATTCAAATTATTTTGTTAGGAATGGATTTGATGACATCATCTTGTCGTGTGAAATCGTGTGATGTAAAAAGTAAATAAATGTCAAAACTGACAGTATTATATATGAATATAATAATATATTAAACATATTAAAAGAGTTGTAGAGTAAACTACCGAAAGTTTAGGAAACTACCAAACCATAATGAAGCACAAATTGCCAACGTCAAAATAACCTTAATAAATGACAGGAAGGACATGAATGATTCATGGTTTTTAAATATTTGACAGGGTCGTGTAACTTAAACGGGAGATATAGGGCTCGTTTTGTCCTGCCATCTCTTGGTTGCTCCCCAGAAGCTTAATGCAAATAATAATTTAATTGGCTTTAATTATTATACAAAACATTTGCTTTCTTTGATAAATTTAGTAGGATTGGCAAAATTGACAACGTCAAAATATATTTGGTGAACAATATGTAGCAACAACTCTTTCTTTGCAAGTTTTTGAGCGATAAAAATAATTTTGTGTAGTGCAATAAGGAACAGTGATAAACATTTTCATAAAATTTTGCAAAATATGATCCATTTGGAAGGGAAGTATAAAGATTCGAAACGAATTGAAGAAGAGATGTTGAAACCACTCGCTAAAACTGAACCAACTGATCTACCTCGGCGAGTGTATACTTAGGATCAGTTCATTGGGTAGAGAGGGTACAGTGATCCAGTCAAACGAAATGAAAAATAAGTGATCCAGATTCAATAGTGTAAGATGGAACAGTTCAAAGTGGCAAATAGAATACGCCTATAGTCTCACATCACCAGAAATAAAATTAGAGAAGCAGTTACAACATTCAACATAGAAATGGAAATATAATATTAATGATTAAATAAATTATGTATTAAAAATATGATCTTAGATATTCAGTCTATTCACTAAACAGACACAATCGTTAGTTCATTAAAAATAAATAAGTCTATTTTTTATTTGAAATAAAAGTAGATTTATATTCTGAATTGTATTTAAAATACGATATCTGTTCCATAAATTATTCGAAGTAAAATGGAAATATATTAATATATAATTCATGAAACAGTTCAATTTTTTGTTTATTAATAAATAACAATACATTTCCATAAATATTGGGAAAAGTTGAGTGTATTTTTTGCTGTATCTAACATATATTCGAGCATGTTCTGTAAATTGACAGTACATAAAGCAAACATTTGTCTAGATACCGTGCGTCCAATGAATTATCTACCTGAATAATTTATGCGCAACTATAAGCTGTGTTGAATGTTTGCAGGTGAATTTCGCAAAACGTGAGCTTTGTTTCGAAATTGTTCATTATTTATCAGTAGAGACTGTTTCATATAACATGGCTAGACGGGTTCAAGAAAAGTACTAAATATATGAAAATACTATTTCATCCTTCTTATTATTACAATATAGGTTACTTTTGTTAAACATTTTTAAGACTAGATCTATGGGTACGATATTCTTATCAAAATTTCATAATAATTTCATAAGAAGACAACGGTACTCGATTCATCAATAGGTATATGAAATAATAATAATATTTACTGGTTTCAGGATATTAATTGTATCCTGTTTTTCTGAGAGTAAAAACTGTTACCTTGCTAATAATGTAAATACTATTACATAGCTATTACTTGGGACTTTTAGTCTTGCTGGATTGATTGATTCAAGTAAATATAGAATATTATTATACAAGTTTTATATTTTAAAAGACAGTATATTGTTCCATGAGTTGTTTGGGGCACGGAGTGCTCCACAAACTTGAATGGAACAATACGTCGTATAAAACAAGGATAATATTCTATTTTTTATACTTTTTTTTTACTTATTTCGTAAAAATCTTAAAATTTTCAATTAAAACAATAACAGTAATCTAGGGATATATAAATGTGAAATACGATAACTCTGTCTAATGAAGTTGGACACATTTATCTATCAATATGCACTTAAAATATTATGAAAATACTTATAAATCTATACATTATGAGTTATGAAGTTTTAACATCCTTTAAATTAATTCTGTTTATTCGGTTTTCCTGCTCAGAAGTAATTTGAATTGTATTAAAAAACTTTTAAAAATATTTGAGTTCAATTTAATAATAATAATAATAATAATATTTTTTTTTGTCAGTAGATCATACAATGATGTGACACGTCAAAGCATAGATACATAAAATAATTTCAATTACAAACATATATAAATTTATTATATTAATCATTTAAGTATTCATCGACACTATAATACGTCTTATCAATTAAAAATTGTTTTAGCTTTAATTTAAATACATTATTAGAAACAGAATCTTTAATGTTATCTGGAAGTTTGTTATATAATTTAACACCAATTATTTCTGGATTATTTTGGCAGAGTTTAAGTCTATGTTTCGGTAAAACTAATTTCACATTTAAAGTGAGGAACAGCCGTTAGAAGTACAATTACAAAAATACCAATAACAATAATTTATATTATTAAACTGTTTTCGATATAATAATACGGCATTTGTTAACGCAAAGTATAAAAATACTATTTTATCCTTCTTATAATTACAATATTACATTTTGTTAAACAATTTTTAAGAATATATCTATGGGTACGATAGTCTTGACAAAATGCAAATTTTATAATAACATATCATTTATATCAACATTTTTAATAGCTAAAATTAAAAACCCAAGAAGACAACGGTACTAGATTCATCAATATATGAAATAATAATAATATTTACCGGTTTCAGGATATTAATCGTGTCCAGTTTATCTGGGAGAAAAATACAAGACTCTCATGAAACACTATTTATTACTTGTGTAATCATGCTGTAATTGGGACTTTTACTCTTGGTGGATTGATTGATTCAAGTAAATAAATATATAACCAAACTATTTTATCGAAAATGCTCATATATGTACTATGCTTAAATTTACTACAAAAAGGTTAGTAATACTATCAACTTCTTCGTACAATAGATGGATTTTTTTCATACTTTATGAATTATATGACATTATAAAAGTTGTAACGTCGTCATTGATTATTTGAATAAATTATTGAAGCAATATGGTCTTTAAAACAATGAGATATAAAGTGTATAATTAGTGTAAAGTATTGCTCTCAGAATATGAATTACCATCTCTAAATAATTAACCGTGTCTTTACAAAATGTTCCTAGAAATTGTTCATTGGATAACACTAAAAATAAGCAATAACCCTAATCAGCATGCATTATTTTCACCAATGACAATTGCAGTACTTGTAGCTTCTTTTGTTTTTAATGTATGTCATTTGTCAGTGGCCTTTTAATGTTATTTATGTAATTGTTTCTGCGAACTGCTTCGGTAGCATTGAATTGTAATCTTGAATGTAGAAATTAACTTTTAATCAGGCTATTATTAAGATAAACAGGATCTTGTCTTGTAATTTCAACTTATTTAAATCATTTTTGTTTTATACTAGATACTTATTTGCTGCAGGCAGTTGTTTAGAACATTCCTTTCCCATATACTTAAATATTTAAATTATAATTTCTTAATTTTTTAATGACACAAATCAAATTTAAATTATTCACATTACAAATTTTGTAATACAATTGACCCATCAATATGTGAAATTGATAAATATATACATTTATTCCTTTTGGTATTAATTTACATTCTTATACTTTTTGCGTCTCTCCACACTCAGTAAGGGAGGTATTGGATTCATACTAAAAATAAGATACTGAGTTTTCAATGAATAAGCACGTTTTGGAGTCCCTAGAACAGGATTTTAATATTTTTTACGGTGATATCTATTCGTATGTGTGGACTAGTGAATAAAAAAAGTTAAAATTTTGGATATAACATTCTGACACCCTAGATTAAATCTTGGTGTTAAATAATTATCAATTATCAATTTAATTCTACCAATTGTTGATGATTTTTAGTAACTTAATTCTTAGGTGATCTAGTTTTATTTATTTTATTTCTTATTCGCTGATGTATGTATGACATGTAACTGAAAAAAATACTGGCTAACGGTTAACCTTTATAGAGATCGTTATAATATTAATGGTTTTAGTTCGAAATTTGGTTTTTGAAAATTGGAAATCGGTTAATATATCGGCTAAAAATTTAATTAAAAAAATCATTTTAAAAGTTTCATTAAAAATAATAAAAATTTACCATCTAAAAAAATATAACAAATAAAAAATGCAATTTAATTAATGAATATTCGTAAAAATTCCCGTAATACCTTTAGAAAATCCCAGATCACTTTCCAATTGAAAACTTCCCTAATTCTGATAAAGAGACTATCTCTAAGGACTACCTACTTTTATGACTGTCCAATAAAATGGAAATTGTAAAAACTGTCGATACTCATAATCAAATGCAAGTGATTATGAAATTAAAAAAAAATATGAAACTTTTTTCGTGCTAAATGATATTAAAATAAATGTTCGCTAAAACAGGTTTATTTTTGTGGTTAACGGTTTCCAGTATTTTCAGCCTTAAAAATATCGGTTAAAATTATGGTTAAAATTCGCAATTTTCGTTCAAAATATCGGTTACCGGTTTTTATTCTCGAGAAATTTCGGCGAATGTCAATTTTATTTTCTCGTCCCGAAGCTTTGTTTTTAAAATCGTTCTCGTCTTGCTCGAGACAAAATTTTTCGAGACGAGACGAGCAAGAAATATTTTGTCTCTCCCGAATCACTATAAGGACGCACACATAATGTACTATAGTTTTTGGACGATATATGAATTTTATAAAACAAAAAAAAATGCTGGTTAACTTGATGTCATTAATTCCAAAAAGAGAAATGCTTTCAAAAAAATTATTTATGATTCAGTACATCATATAAAATTGTACACTATTTTACGTGCTCAGGGATAACAGACGCATCTGATATTATTATTTTGATTGCATTTTTCTAATCAAGAATTCGCCAAAATAAATCTTGGCAATGTCCCCCATGATGGCTGGTCTTTAATTACCATCTGTGATTTATACCCTTGGATTGGGCACGGATTAATTAAGTTGTTAATTAAGATAACCTCAACCGTTACACATTAAAACAAAAATAAGTACAATAGTGCGGTCTGCAGCTACCAGAACAAAACACTAATTGCATGGTGGCCATAGCTGCCTATGACGTGCCATGGAGCCGTTTTATATCTTAATCGTGCGGGGAAATGAATTCGATTCAATTTGCAATTGAATTAATTATACCCGGCACGCGAAAATCTACATCATCGTATTTTAAATCAATTAGAATTAGGTTAATTATACATAAAAACTCTTACATGTGTTATATTTCAATTCATTATTATTTAAATTACCAATATTAAAAGTTTATGCTTTACGATTACTTGATTTTCTTGATTGGTCGATGAAAAGATAAAATTATTGTCCTTTTTGTATAATTCATATTTGAATGGCTTTATTTCTGCTCCGATCAGTTTCAACCCCATATGAGTCTTCTTCAGGAAATGAAAGTCAAAAATTAAATTTCAAATTTCAGAAATAAAATTCATTTATCAATTAAGAAAAAATATTTTTCTGATGAAAATTAATTGGTTATCAGTAAAAATATATATTTTGTAAAGATATACGTTCTTTGGAAACGAAAAGAGATAATTAATCTCTGTTTGTAAATTTGGTGTCAGCGTAGCTAATTCTTTAAAAAAATATTACAAACAAAATTTTAAATTTTGAAAATTTTTCAGCTGAAAATTCGATATTAATTAAATTAATAGTTTCGGGTTTACGCAAAAATACAGTATCATTGGCTTTGGGAATTACTTCCCTTATTATTACTACATATTTTTCCAAGTAATATTCATCTCACGGAACTAAAAATTCTAACCCGTTCGTAACTGACAAAATTTTTGCTTTACGTACTTTTATTTGTATCGTAAATATCTATTTAAGTTTTACCGACTTATTGAAAGTTGACTTTTACTCTATAAATATTCACGTGTGCCTATTATATAAACTTATTGTCTATTATTTTATTATTGCCTGTTATTTCTAATTAACATTTTAATTTATTTTCTATGATAAATTATTATTGATTCGGCAAAACGAAGTAACATGGAAAGCGAATTTAGTACTACGACAAATATTTTTTATTACATAGTTACGTAATTATTTACCAAGATTTAATTTTTTTACATAGCATATCTAATTTTAACATAGCAATAATTTTTTTATACTTAGCAATGTATAACTTTGCAAAAATTATAATGCTTTGCTTTACGAATAAATAGTTGCGAATATAATTTTTTTTCAAAAATCATGAATAATCTATTGACCGCTACATGAAATTAAGTCAAAAAACTGAAAGAAGAACTTTAAGAAAATATGGTTATAATATTCATATCAGACTTCGGATGCATATAGAAGAATAGCTTTTATTGGAGGAGAATATAAAATGAAGATAGATTTAATATCTTTTAAGTCGGCAGTAATTCTTCTAATAAAATTATAATCAAAAAATAATCTCGTGTCATTAATGTCTATACGTTAAATGTAAAGATTCATTCGTCCAATCGAAATTACTTTAAATCAGGGCATGTAACCGAAAAAAATACTGGTTAACGGTTAACCCTTATAGAGGACGTTATAATAATAACGGTTTTAGTTCGAAAACCGGTTTTTGAAAATTAGAAACCGGTTTAAACCGGTTAATATATCGGTTAAATAATTAAAATTAATTAAAACAAATTAATTATAAAAATTTGATTAAAAAAATAGAGAATAATTAATTAAAAAATTTTTTTTTAAATATCATCTGAGAAAAATATCACAATTAAAAAAAAGCAATTTAATTAATGAATATTTACAAAAATTCCCGTAATATATTCAAAAAAACGCAGGTCACTTTTCAATTTCAAACTTGCCTGTGTTGACAAAGGCCGTATTTATTTGGGACTTTTTAAGTAACCTTAACGGCAAAAGAAACTACCTACATTTATGACTCTCCAATAAAATGATAATTGTAAAAACTGTGATAACTCATGTTCAAATACAAATAGAAAACACAGATATAAAAAAAATATATTAAAATTTTTCCTCGCTAAATGATATTAAAATAAAGGTTAATGTTCGCTAAAACCGGTTTATTTTTTTTTGGTTAACGGTTACCGGTATTTTCGACCTGAAAAATATCGGTTAAAATTACGGTTAAAGTTCGCAATCGGTTACCGGTTTTTATTAACCGGTTTTTTTAACCGGTTACATGCCCTGCATACTTCTGACAACTTTTTGCCAAAAACAAAAGCTGATTGACATGGTAATTATTTGTCATTTTTTATTTACATTTAATACCAAATACGACGTACTTCTGACAACTTTTCTCCAGAAACAAAAGCCTGTTGACATGATTTTTGACATTTTTGCACGCCAAACATAGTCGAGTATTTACATTTGATACCAAGCACGACTTACTTTTGAAATATTTTAGCTGAAAACAAAAGACATTCGACAAGGAATTTTTTTGTCATTTCTAGACGCCAGCCCTCATCAAATAATCCTTTCATTTGATACCAAACACGAGTTACTTCTAAAATATTTTAGCAGAAAACAAAAGATAATCGACATGGAACATTTTGAAGAATACAACGGGCGTGATCTTGAGTAATAGTACACTTAAGTTGTATACTTTTAAAGTGCTATTAGTTTGTGTCTTATATATTAACTTTTATTATTCCTTTTACATCTGTGACTGTATTATTTACGAGATTATAAAAGTATATTATCCTATTATTTCGGCCCTCTACGTTACGGGAAAAATACTGATATTCGATTTTGTCATTTGTTTAAGCCTACTTGATTGCAATTTTAAACACCTGATAAAATTTGTTTTAAACGATATTTCTCTGGAACTAATGATCGGATTTGAAAAATAAAAAAACTGTTGAGAAGAGAATTGAAAGGCCTTTCGAACTGTGTCATGTTTGACACTCTTTTCCATTTAAAATTTTTGAGGTGCAGTCCACCCCCATTATAGGGTTGAAGTTATGCCATTGGAACTAATCCATTCAGGTGTTCCCCCTTTATACTAAAAATGACGTGTTCGAGCGTTTTTTGCAAAATTGATGTTAAGTGGCCAAAAATTGCGCTGATAATTTTCATTGAGCCACCCTGTATATAGAAGGTGGAAATAATATAAGGAACAGTTAATAAATAAATAATTAGGACAAATGAACTTTATCTAAACAAAAGGATGTCTGTAAAACAATTGATAGTTGTTAATTGGACCACGAACCTGGGCCTACACGGAAATGATGACCGGAAGTACTTATATTTGGAAATTTTGTTTTGATAATTGTTATCTATATTCGCAAATATATTCCAAACCATATCCAAATAAAAATTAATATCTTTTCTCATCTCCAAGTAATTTAAAATCATAGTTAATCATGAAAACTAACAATATTTAGATTTGCACCTTAAAATTTTGATTTTACGGCCGAAAAAATCCAAAATGACCCATTTTTCGGTCAAAAATTTTGGTTTTTTAAAATAGTCCAAATTGATAGTCGCCGATGAGCTGATTCTAAATTTTCAAACCGAATTTAATTATCTCTTCCCATTCCTGAGATATTAGACTTCAAAGTTGCACCTCAAAAAAGTGTGTTTTTTGACTATATCTCTAAAATGGGTAGAGATACAGTCTCAACGATTATACTAGTCGATTCTACGCACAAAGTTACATAAAGAAATGTTTTCTTCGCATATATGTTCTTTGGAACGATATGGTGTAAAATGAGAAAAAAGAAAAAAACCGGAATTTCAGTTTTTCGCTGGAGAACTTTTTGGGTCCAAATCTTTTCATTTTTCAGACTTAAGTAAATACAGATGCGCTGATTTCAGATTTTCAAACCGATTTCAATTATCTCTTACCGTTCTCGAGATATTTGTGTTCAAAGTTGGAACTGAAAAAAATCGTTTTTCAGGAATATCCCTGAAATGGGTCAAGATACGATCTCGACGACTTCACCAATCGATTCTACGGGCAAAATTACATAAGTGTACCAATTTTCAGATTAATATTCCAATGGATACAATTTTTAGAGCAAAAAAACGATAATCGCGAAAATCGAAAAATCGCCTGATGAACCCCTTGCGATTTTTTTCGATTTTTGACGATTTTCGTTTTTCCTCTATAAAATTTGTATCCATTGGAATAAAAATCTGAAAATTGGTACAAAAATGTAATTTTGCCCGTAGAATCGATTGGTGAGCTCGCCAAAGCCGTATCTGAACCCATTTCAGAATTATTCCTGAAAAACTGATTTTTTCAGGTCTAACTTTGAACACAAATATCTCGAGAACGGTAAAAGATAATTGAAATCGGTTTGAAAATTTGGAATCAGTGCATCTGTATTTACTTAAGTCCAGAATATAAAAAATTTTGGTGACAAAAAGTTTCCAAGCGAAAAATTGAAATTCAGGTTTTTTTCGTTTTTCTCATTTTTCACCAAATCGTTCCAAAGATCGTATATGCGGAGAAAACATTTCTTTATGTAACTTTGCGCGTAGAATCGACTGGTGTAATCGTTGATAATGTATCTATACCCATTTTAGAGATATGTTCAAAAAACATACTTTTTTGAGGTGCAACTTTGAGGCCAAATATCTCAGGAATGGGAAGAGATAATTAAATTCGGTTTGAAAATTTGAAATCAGCGCATCGGCGACTATCAATTTGGTTTTTTCAAAAAAATCAATAAATTTTACCTAAAAATGGGTTTATTTGGGTTATTTCACACCCTGGAATGGCTTTAAAGTGCTTAACAATGATTTAGGTGTTCATAATTAAAAAAATAAGTTTAACATGATTATGTGTTGCATTTTATACCCAAAAATGAGTTGAAAAGTGTCTAAACATATTGTATAGTACATTTGGAAATTTGTCACACCTTAAAATGGGTAAAAAGGAACCCAAACCTGACCTAAAATTGGGTTTAAAGGGTGTCAACAATCAAAAACCAAAATTTTGGACTCATACATGGGTATTTTTGGAATATTTCAGCTGTATATGAAAAATTTTACAGTAAAAATCTAAAAATTGTAACTTTTTATATTCAACTGTAATTAGAAATTACTAAAAGTTAGTTACAAACAGGGAATGTAACCGAAATAAATACTGGTTAACGGTTAACCCTTATAGAGAACGTTATAATAATAAAGGTTTTAGTTCGAAAACCGGTTTTTAAAAATTGGAAACCGGTTTAAACCGGTTAATATATCGGTTTAAAAAATTATTAACATTAATTAAAAAAAAAGTAATTATAAATATTTGATTAAAAAAAATCATAGAATAAATAATTTAAAAAAATAATAAAAAATTACCATCTGAGAAAATATAACAATTAAAAAAAACAATTTAATTAATAAATATTCACAAAAATTTTTTTTTGGTTAACGGTTACCGGTATTTTCGGCCTGAAAAATATCGGTTAAAATTACGGTTAAAGTTCGCAATTTTCGTTAAAAATATCGGTTACCGGTTTTTATTAACCGTTTTTTTTAACCGGTTACATGCCCTGCTTTAAATCTACACGTTCAAATATACATCCGAACGAATGAATAGGAATATAGACCTTAATTCATGGACAGACATTTTATTTTTGGAGGCTAAATAAATCGCTTTTTCTAGTACAAAAACTTTATATAACTAATTTAAAATAAATAATAACTTATTGAAAATTACTCTTTAGAAAAATCAAACACAAGAATATATGTTATTTATTTCTAATTATTTAAATTATATAAAAATTAATATATTATAATATTTATATCTTTTACATTATTAGAAATTCTTGACATTCGTATAATGTATTTAATTTTCTAAAAATTAATAAATATATTGTTGAAACTCACAACATTATAAACCTGTCTATATATTTTTTAAGAAATATCAATAAATTTTATGAAATTAATCATAAGTTTACTTAACAGGTGAATTATTATAACATGCGAATCTTTTTTATACGTATAAGGTATGATTTAAATTTGGCGCCCCACATTATTCCCCCCTGCACGTCGAGAATCTTGGAAGGTAATCAGCGGAGTGTCGCTACTCTATATTCTTTGTACTGTGTTTAATTATTGGAAGCTGAATAAATCGCTTCTTCTAGTACAAAAACGGTATAATATCATAGACCAAACATAATTTATCGAATTTCTAGTATCGATAACGTATTCCGCCTTGTTAGATGAAATCTATTTTAAAAATATGTACCAACCCCGGCAAATTACAGGGTGTGTGAAGTAAAAATACATTATCTGCGTACAGATCAGACTGCATTGCGGGCACATTAACTTATTAGACAGATTGTGAATCAGGCTTCAAAGAGACAGGTTATATTTAACGTCATTCAAGAGCTTGCCTTGTATGTGCCATGTTATCACACACGTATCTTGTGCGTGAGTTTGTGTGTGATTATGGAAAACAATGACAGAATGCTCGTATGCGGATTTTTCACATTTTTTTAATTAGGATTTTTCCATGTTTCAAAAATATACTTATTATCTGTTCTTATAATATTTGTATATCAATAAACTATGTGAGTAATAAAAATACGCTTGTCCTTAGATATACATTATATTTTTTCCGAAATTGTTAAATTATTAATTAGAAACATAAATAAATAGCATTATTTGTTTGTAAAACGTTAGCTAACTATTGAGATGGGGATGGCTGTGATAATAAACGTACTGTCAAAGTGTCCAATATTTCTTTATAATTTTCATTTAGGTTTACACCTGCTTAGACGTCGTCTGCATGAAGATAAATAACAAATAAATTCACCAATAATATTATACAATAATATGTTTGTTATTTTAGGTCCGTAAAGTTAAATTTTGACATAAGAATCTATAAAGTTTTACTTTAGCTACAAATTTGGCTAACTTCGCGTAGTGATATCGTGTAGTTTAGTATCGATTTTGAAAAAATATAGTTATTATCTATTCTTATAAAAGTATTCAGAGTCATAGTCATATGCTGGTTTTGTATTATGTGGTATATAAATAATAAAATAAATAATAAATGATAAACTGTCACATATGCAGATATTTTCTTTAATTTCTTTTATTTCCTTTATTTCCATGGCTGTCAGATTTTTAACGAATATATTTCGAATTTCGATGTACATCCTTTATTAGTAGTAGACTACGATATACAATAATAAACGGGAATTATAAATAATATAAAAATAAGTAAATGTACTTTTTTACTTACATATATTCCTAAAAGATCCTGCTACACTAATAACAAACAACTGAGCTGCTCTTCTGTCTTGTCGCATATTATATTAACCTAAAGTATTACTCAATCTAAACAAATTAATTAGCAACTAATAGGAGACGTAACAATAAGTGTATATAAAATTTAAATTCAATACAATACAAGGTAGCTGACATCTGATGGCGAGAAAAAAAACTTAGTGTAGGAAACAAAATTTCGTCAATCTTTATGTATCACACATTCACACTATTTTAATTTAAATTAATAATATAGTAGACAGGGACGGACCGTGAACTTTGGGGGCCCTGGGCTTATACTGTTTGGGAGCCCCACCTTAAGTTTTTAATAAAAAAATATGTAAGGCAACGGGCGAAGAACTTGTTTTATTTTATATTCTAAAGTAACATTAACAAAAAACAAAAAATAACACTTATTCTTATAAATAATACTAATTTAAATAGTAATCCTTAATTTTTGATTAGTGAATTCTATTTAATATAGGTATTTAAAATTTTAAAAATCCATGCAGAGAATGCTAATGTCTCTGGGGTTATTCTGATTGTCCGAAGAAGGAGGGCCCTTGTATTGCGGGGCCCTGGGCTGAAGCCCATAAAGCCCATGCCTAAATCCGCCCCTGATAGTAGACAGTGGTAAGTGTCAATTTAACCAGAGGTGGAAAAACCGGCTCTAAATTATAGAAATAATAATTAGATCCTTTCTTATTTTTGTAATAAGTAATCCTTGTGTCTTTAGGTAGTGATGAACCTAAAGCAATTTGCGGTATTTCGTGTTAAACTGTTCTTTTGTAGTTTTATGGTATACTCATACTTAGGTTGTTACATTGTTGTTAGAGCCAATAAACTAAAGATCCATCCCATACTGAACATCATGAACTAAGATGCCATTTTTATGTAGGAATAGGTGAGAAGAATTTTGACCTTAGTTGTCAGACACAGTGTACCCACTCGGATAAGTTTATACTTGTTTTGAAGAAGTGTTATCTGCAGGATCTCAGCTTATTTTGAGTAGGTATTTGGTAGGACTTGTGTGTAATTCACTGACGTGATGGTTCGGGAAACCACACACCGAGCACAGCTACAAGCCCATAACTTCACATTCGCAGAGTTACGACTCACATTAACTCTCACATGTGCGGCTATGTTCATCCTTCAAGGCGTCATCTTACAGCCTTTGTTCCAGCAGTAGCACAGAATAACATAATGCTGGATTCGATATGGTATCATAAGGACTTCAAGTCAGTATGTATCCCCTCATTTGTCGAGCATGAATTCAACTTATTACAGATGACCAGAAGACTAGAATTTCCGAATTCATTCCTGTTTTAAATCGTTGTTAAATCCCGAAGTGTAAACATAAAAATCACACATCGTTGACGTCCATGGTAGTTGCGATTTTATTTTTTCATATATAATATCATAAATGATTAATTTTTGTTGGGAAATTTTATAGATTGTTACGAGAGCTGGTTGCCTCGTAATTTATCAAGTGGCATTGACAAAAAAATCACGAGCTGTCATAGAATAAATTAGCAACAGGCTTGAGTAAAACAATCGGAAAATTTGTCAGGATAAAATTTAACCACGAATGGTATTCGGATGATAATTCCACTCATAATTTGTCGTCCAATTAAATCACAGCATTTTGGCTATCTGAATAAATTAGATTCAAATCTTACTGACAATTATTTGAATCACATGGTTACAACTGATGACGTGAGGATCAACAGCGGGAAATAGAATGTATAGACACATTGAAAATTTAAAAATCACATATCTTGAGAAAGAAAATCATCGAGGGTTTTTGGCTTTGAGACAGAATAATATCTATTGGATATGTGGTTATGTTCCCTTGTTAATATTGTTTAAAAAATCTGTTACTCTTGTTAAACTTATAATGGATGACAAAGTAGTCTTTATGACGAATGATATCTATGTGTACATAATTCTATACCTCTATTGTACAAAATAAGTGAAGATTCTTTGAAAATCTGTTAGAATTAGTTTAATAAATAATACGAATATAATCTTATTTAAGTCTGTTAATCATTGTTCAGCAAAAAAACCAACATTGAGTTTAGGATAAACTGGTGAATTTAATGAAACGCATAATAATTCGGTATGCAGTTAGTATAATTATCGTTGGTGATTATGTCTGGGTATGTTATGAAGAGTAATGGCAAAGCAGAGCGTGCAATGTGCTAACATCGCGATTAATTGTTCCCCGGGTATGATTTATTCGAGCAGTTTAACTCCGCGGCTACCAATGCCGAGTAGCCGAGATGTACACCGCAGATTAAACACCGAACACCGAACAGATAATAATAAAAACAAAACAATAAAAGCCAAACTGCGCTCTTCATATTACAATTTTATATTTGTACGTATTCCAAATCAAAAGAACCAATATAAGTATAAGATTTAAAATAAAGTTGGGTATAAAATGTTCTTAATTTTTTCATTTATTAATTAACTTAAATAGGGAAGAAGTAGCAACTTAGGGTGTCAGCTTGGGAAAAATTGTCACAAAACAAATACCTTGAGACTTGAGACGCCGAACAGATGCACTAATTAAATTAATGGGCAGGGCCTAAATTGCGCAGTACAGTACACTATACAAAAGTACAAAAGTCAGTTTTATACGTTACAAATTAAGAAATGTGAAACAATTCTCTTTATATTTGAAATGAGTAATAAAATAATCGTGTTAAAACAACAAAAATATTTGACAAACATAATTGTGGACTTAGTACCGATTCCGTTATTACTGATCTTAGTACTCGTATTTATGCAACTGTGTTAGTAGGAGGAGTTTATTGTGCATCTGTTCGGCGTCCCAAGTATAGTGGTTCCATCCTTCTTGAAATGTTACTCTAAGAAACAAGTAATATAGCTACTTTTTCGCGCCAACGTTAACTTAAGCATAACTTACTTCTAAAATCGTAACTTTCAGATAATACTTATTATTTGGTTACCATTTTCAATGGAGAATTTTGAAAATAACTGCCCTACTAGTAGAATAATTATGAAAATCTTCCCATTTTTATATAAATTTGGTCGTCTAGTAACGGGCAAAATTAACTATAAAAATTTGAAAATAAATAAATCTGAGCTGCCATGTGCTCCACATTTTACAAATACTTTAACATTATTTGAAATTAATTGTTTTGATTGAGCCAAAAATTAATAAGCGACTGGGAATGTAAGTACCTAATTCAATTCTTCTTGAATAACATGAACTTTAGCCCCGCAAGCTCCGCCGCAGTTCATACCTCCTGATGTGCTTACATTCCTTGCAGCTGAAATAGTCAATAATCAATTGTGATCAAAGAGTACCAATATTCATCCCAAATAACTTTCGGTTAAATTAGACCAAAGTTGCCGCTAATTTAACCGACCTCGTATCTTTTACACCTGTATATTACTGGTATTCCTTTTTCTTGTTTAGTGAAACAGGATACTAAAATTAGTTCAGATAGATAGGCTTTCCAATATACCTGGGCAAGTAGATTACTAAAAATCAGTACATTAAGGTAGGCGATGTAAACTGATCCAGTCAAATGGAATAAAAATGTTAGATCTGATGCAACTTGTAAATGGAATACACCTACTGCCAATACTATTGAACACTCAAGTTTCGCAACCCAAGTGTTAGAAATTCGCTTCTTGCGAAGACCTGAATGTACATAACATGTGCGTCTTTCATTTCATCATACTACTACGGATTCCAAACCGAAGACATTTAACTTCATAAGATTTTAGAAGGAAGGAGTCATTACAGAAAAAAGTACATAGGTTTAATTTTTATTGTTGGTTTTAATAGTGGTGGTTGAGTATGTTTAGTACGATCGTGCGGATGTTGTTGTGTGTTGTTTACGAGGTTGGTGAACAAATGATGTTCGGGTCGGATGTAGCTCGCTCGGCAAGGCGAGCCGGCGCTGAGTTCGGACCGCATGCTGGAATGATTTACATTGCGTACCAAACCCCACTGCACACCAGGAAAATCTCTATATCCAATCATACCTAGATACTAACATCAGCATCATCATTACATCCAACCGTACCTAGATACCAACAATCACCTTCATCATTATCATCTTTCTTATCAGACCGAGTACCAAATTGCACACTCAGAAGATCTCAACATACACATTATACATTGTCTAAATACTAACAAACATCCTCAGGTCGTTATTATAAGCTTCCTTCCAATAGTAAGGTTACTTGTTCTAAGCCAGATTCATGGTAATAGCACCTTGTGAGACCGATTACCAAATTGCTCACTCGGCAGATCTATTGCGTACCAAACCCCACTGCACACAAGGAAAATCTATATATTCAACCGTACCTAGATACTAACATTAGCATTATCATCAATATCATATTCCTCCTGAGACCAATTACCAAATTACACATTTAGAAGATCTCTACATTACACATTACCTAAATACTAACAAACATCCTCAGGTCGTTATTATAAGTTTCCTTCCAATAGTAAGGTTTCTTGTTTTGAGCCAGCACCTTCTGAGACCGATTCCCAAATTGCACACCACACTTGGAAGATCTCAATATTGAATCATATATAGATCCATTATCAATCACACATTAGCTAAATACTAACAAAAATCCTCAGGTCGTTATTAACAACTTCCTTCCAATAGTAAGGTTACTTGTTCTGAGCCAGATTAATGGTAACAGCACAGAATAGTTATATACAGAAGCAACACTCCTTGTCAGTACCTTTCATGTTACCTTATTCAGTTCTATGACCTTGGAGCATTGTGTAGACCTTTAAATTTGTTCACTTCCCCTATCTCTCCCTAAAATGTGACGAAACTTATCGATTTTAAACAATGAACCCTTTAAAATTGTTGGCATTCCCCATCTCTCTCTAATTTTCATTTCTCTGTCTTACTGTCGCTTCTGTATAAACCTAATTTCTGGTTGTGCCATAGATGAATGGTTTCATTAAACTTTATTCATTACCTAAATACTAACAATCATCCTCATGTCATTATTATAAGCTCCCTTCCAATAGTAAGGTGACTTGTTCTGAGCCAGATTCATGTTAATAGCACCTTCTGAGACCGATTATCAAAATGCACACTCAGAAGATCTCAATATTGAACCAAATATGATTCCATTACACATTACTCATTGTTATTATCAGCTTCTTCCAATAGTCCGGTGACTTGTTCTGAGCCAGATTAATGGTAACAGCACAAAGGAATTTGGCATGAATTCGTTGTTTGTTTAGACGTATTTAGATGTTTGTGTGTCACGTTGCCGTGAGTTGAGACTCGTGTGTGAGGTGTGAGGATGTCTGCGTGTCCGTGAGTGTCGCGTGTACCGCACGTGCCTCGTGCTAATTGCCGGTAATCTCTCATACACCAATGCCGATACTAGAGTCCCACGGCTTATTGCTGGGTGGGACATACTGTCTTCTCATATTACATGTGGGAGCGGAATCAGATATCTACTATTTACAAGGTTTAGTAGAATGCACAACTCTAATCCAACTATTATTAAATTGTTGTTATTGTTGAAGTAATATTCAATCGATTGGACGGTTATATCTCGTTCTTTCCTACGATTAACAGTTTGCGAGATATAGGACAGAGGAAGGGAAGCGTGTGTTGATGATTCTATTATATAACATATTTTGAAGCTGAAATTCATATACTGTTGTTGTCAGCTGCAGAATCTCGTTTTATAAAATCTCATCCATTCTTCAGGTTGTAAGTCCTTTCCCAACCAAATCTGTACCTGAATAGATAAGCTGTCGATCTGCTGCCTTTATAGGTGGAAGACAAGTGATTCTGTGAGACGAGACGAGACGACATTTTTTTTCTCGTACCGTCTCATTTTAAATGTAAAATATATTATCTCGTCTCGTTTATTTCTCATCTCGAATATTATTATCTCGTCTCAGTTTCGAATCTCGCTGGGATTTCTCGAGTTTACAAGGTCTAATATTTCAGACTTTGCCACGCACGCCATCTATGCACAGTGCTTTCATTCCTAGGAAAATTTTTCTAGATCTAAGGAAATTATACATTCTTTTGGGAAATTAGGAAGAAAATATATAGGCAGCGAAACGTTGGCCTAGACTAGCCAATAAATTTTTCATTTTTCCATCACCAACATCAATCGCTTATTCCTCTCTTCAAGAAAATATATATTTAATGAAAAATCAAATTATTTTTTAGATTATAATTATTAGTATAGATATGTACCTACATTTTGTCTGCGTACCAGGTAGTCATATAAAAATGCACTAAAATGATGAAAATTCATTCTGATTTTGTTTTTTAATGGTACACTGTAACTACTGTTACGAGTATATGACCTATGAAATTTTGAGAATATCAATTTAAATCTATCAGTTGTTGATAGTTTTTTGTAACTTCATTCTTCGGTTATTTAGTTCTATAGTGACATTTAGGACGGTATTTCAGGTTTCTGTTGTACACGTTATATTTTATTCACTGATTCTAAATAGTTTCTCTTATAGATACTTGTTTATTTTTCTTCTCCGCCGGCGATGAAAAGTTAATTCAACTTCGTTGGCGTAGAAATTCAATTTCACAAAGTCATAAAAGATTTAACAATTACGACGTTTGAAGAAAAATAATTTTAAAACCTCGAGAAATCTCGGTGAAATTATTGATATTCGCGAATCTCGATTTAATTTTCTCGTCTCGAAGCTTTGTTTTTAAAATCGTTCTCGTCGCGCCTGAAACGAGCGAGATTCGAGAAATATTTCGTCTCACCCGAATCACTATACATGAAACCTCAAACTGATGACATTTGACATAACGCAACATCGTTACTTATTCGATGCGCCTATATTTTTCTGTACTTGTTACACAATATACTATTACATTGATTAACTACCATAACCATTACTTTATCAAATAAAGTTTAAATGTACACTACTTGTACATTTACATTTGTAAGTTTAAATGTTTGTTTGTGCATTTTTGCATAACATCCTATTAGCTACGTTTTCCGTTATGATTGTTTGGAGGAATGTAATGTTTGTTTCTGTATTTTTGCATAACATACTATTACTGTTAGTGTTTTGTGTTATCGTTGTTGTTTGTCGGAATGTTGTGGCTGTGTGAACGTGACTGCAGCTACACGTGTACCGCGTATATGGATGTTCTCACATTTATAATTGAAGAACGACTATAACTTGTTGTAAAGGTTATTGTATAGCTTCTGCCGGGCGCTTACACTTTGGGTCAATAAGTGCCGATCGGCAGGATTTATCGACGACATTCACCGTCTTCTATATTTCATCTGCGCCGCGGTTGCCTACAACGTCGAATTTGTACGAGTGCCGTGTACCGTCTACCGTTCCACCGCTCTTCATGGCGCACGTTAATTTATGCAGATGGATGGATGCGGTCAACTATATGTTATTTCATATGGATTTGGCCAAACTTCAATCCAACAAAGCGAAGAGTACATAAATGTAAATATCTTTTGTTATCTATTACTGGGTGTGCTAATTGTTGTATCTTAGAACACAAATAAGAACGTAGGTATACTGAATGAGTTATCTTTATTTTTAGACTTGTTTCTTTATATCTCTAAAAACACAATCGTTGTTAACGTACGTCGTCCGTAGTGATGCCATGCTAACTATATATTATTATAATTATTACTATCTAACTAGATCTATTTATTAACACAATAAACACAACACTAATTTTATTGCAAATATCTGTAATGCTTATATTGTAACTTAAGGCGGATTCATGCAGACATTTAATTTTAATTTTCATTCAATGTACATTTATTTTATAAGTTAAGTGTTTGTTATGTTATGCAAGCATACATGCATCACATTTACATTTAATTCTCATTTTCATTTAAGTTGAAAGATGGCCAACTTTTATCTTATAAATTAAATGAGAATTAAATATAAATGGCGCATGCGTAGACACCCTTCTCAACTGTCAGAAACAATATAACCTAATTGTAATGCATAGTAATAAAGTCTGGGAATAGATATAAAATAAAGCAGAATGAGTGAATTTGATGCGAAATTAATCGAACTTGTTTATAAATATTCTTTTATTTACGATAAAAGAGAATTACTGTTTAAAAATAAAGATGCAAGGAAGGATGCCTGGCGGAGTATTGGAATTTAATTTTCGTCACGTTGTCTATTAATTTGCCGAACTGCGAATCTTCTTCGGCGCTTTTTTTGTATTTTTTAATTGCAGCAAATACATTATAATATAACAACATTTCGTCTTCACTATCGTCGAACATTTTTGTCATGGATAGAATACACTGGATACGCATGGCATTTATTTTTATATATAAATGTTACATGAATGCTTCATTTATCGAAAGAAAAATTGAAAATAATTGTGTATATAAATGAAAATTAAATGTAAACGTAAATGTTTGCATGAATTCGCCTTTAGATAAAAAATCTGATAATTTATGCAGATGGATGGATGCGCTCGCCTATATGTTATTTCACATGGATTTGGCCAAACTGCAAACCAACAAACGAAGCTTATATAAATTTAAATATCTGTTATTACCCATTATTGAGTGTGACAACTTTATTGCAAATATCTGTAATGCTTATACTGAAACTGGAGTTAATATTATATTATAAAGGGTGAGTCATCGAAATGCTCGTCTTTGATACCTCCCTTGTTAAAAATACAGCATAAATTTATTAACAGAATTTATTCGTCCAAGAGCATATCATAAAATTATTTTCACATATACAGGGTGTTGTATTACGGCTTGGCAAGAATTATTTGCCTTTTTTTTAATGGAACACCCTATATATTTTTATATTTTTTTAATTGTATTTTATTCCGTTTATTCTTTAAAAAAGACCAAATACACGCATTGCTCTATAAAGACGCACTGTTATTTTAATAGTAAAATTAAGAATTTTTTTTTCTGTTCAACTGTAACTATACTTTATGTTCTCACATATTTTTGTAAATGTAATTATACAGGTGTTTAATAAAGCGAATCAAATTTACTCAATTTCAAAGGACTATAATTTTCAAATGGAACATCCTATATTTTATATTTCAGTTGGGTGTCTTATTGTATTATTTTCATATTTTATTAAGGGTACCTACCATATGCCTAAAATCAATAATTGCTTATTGCAATTACACAAAATTATTTTTCTCGCTCAAAAATTTGCAAAGAAAGAGATATTATTTTAATTTATTTCGTACATATTTCTCATGACATATATTCTGACAGTTGACAATATCAATTTATTATTATCTTTTTATGTTTATCACTATTCCTTATTGCATTTCACAATGGTATATGCAACAATGTTCTTTGGAAGGAAGTAAAAAGGACCCAAAGTACATGGTTTACTTGACTTTTATTTACATTTTAGTAGTGCTTGTTTATTTGGATAAACATTTTGTTTAATACAGATTACTTCATTTTAATAACAATGCAAAGCAATTTGCATAAAGTAAATAAATATTTTCGTCTCATAATTTTTTGCCGTGCATTCAAAATGACAGTTATATGTATATTCTTAACTATCTCTGTGGTTGTCAGTTCGATTCCAAATAAGGGAGTTATTTTTTAATATTCTGTGCATTGTGAACTTAATAAATATATTTGTTATCAATATTTCTTAATTAATCCGGTTGACAAATTATTTGTTAACATATTTCTTTACTGCATGGTTTCTTTATATCTTTATAATTTAATTCATTTTAATAATATCTTATTTTTTACAAAACATGAATAAAGTTTTCTGACATACAAAAACCAAATTATAAAAATCGGAATCGAATTAATGACATTTAATTCCATTGTCATTTTGTGTGCAGAGCAATAAATATGAAATACTAAAAAAAATGTTTTTGGAAATTTCGTTTAATTTATGCTATTAATATGAAGTAGATTACCCGTAGTTCATATTAATAGCATAATTGAAAAAATTCACTGAACTACCCATTATTTTATATTTAAATACAATTATATATTATTATTTTCATTGTTATATTGTATTTTTTACAATACAAAACAATATGTGGTCAAAGTTTTTATTTAATTGTGCTTTTGTTTAAAATGCTTCGTCACTGAAAAATCATGTTTTCCTTCAAACAATTTTTCTGCATTATGCATAATATTCAAATGACAACAAATATCTACATAATGTACTGATATTTGCCTCCAATAATCTTATAACTCCGCAGTAATAGAACAAATCAAACAACCCATAATCATAACCTTAAACCGTACTACATATCGCATATCATAACTTCCTTTTATTAATTGTGGAGGAGGGGCATGGATTCCTCAAGAAATGTTTTCATTTTCTCAGTCTTTATCCTTTAAGTGTCTTAAAGAATCTTGGAAGTACACCCGCGCGAAACAATCACAAATGTCAGAGGAGACAAACTTTTAATAGGTTGGTTTAATGGTCAATATCACAGCGTCCTGGGCGAAATGACACAAGAGGGTAATAAATTGAAAACAGAAAGAGAACGTAATGTGCATATTGAACAAGAAGAGAATTCAGAAAATATTCTCTCATGGAGAAAAAAAAGTATATCTTTTAATAGCGGAGACAAGTCATTTAGTGCCATATTAGCAATTTTTACATTTTCAATTTCAATTTGACCTTATTTATCCATACTTGAGTTCCAAAAAGTAAAGGTTTTACTGAACTCGAAATTTAAAAAATATTTTTTAGGAAAAACGTTGAAACTATTAATATATCATCTGTGGCACAATATTCCTTCATGTGCTGCAAGATACTGATTTCACGACAAGTTTTATTTGCATTTTAGTGGTGTATGCCACAGCTTCTACAAGATACTTACAAACAAAGTTTCGTACTCAGACATAGTGGTATTGTTATTTCAAGCTTAGGAAAGTTGGGATTTGAATTTCATAACTCTTATTCCGCTGAATTTGAGTTGGAATATGTAACCAATTATTTTACCGGTTAAATTTTACTTCTATTATTGTTGAAAAAGGAATAAATCAAAAGAAAAATGTTTAAATATATAAAAAATTGTAATATAAATCGAAAAGAAAATGTATGTGTATAATTTAACGTACAAAGAAGTCATGTGGTGTCCATATCAGATTTTTTATTTTATAATGTAGTATTTTAATCTGTACTGTCAAAAATCATATCATTTTGAACCGAAATAATTTAATACATACATTTAATTACTATATTATAAAATAAAAAAAAAACTTCAACGTATTTGTTCCATGTAACATGAATTTAAGTAAAAAAATAAATAAAAAAGATTGACTATAACCATACTCCAATGAATGCTTTGCGCATGTGTGTAATCAAAGCATTTTACTTCTTGGTTGTCAAATATCAGCACAAATCTTCCTATGTATCATTTAGAAGTGCTGATAATCATGTTTAATGAGTTAATGCTAATTCCATGAAACTAGTGGAGTTATCTTTGGAACTAAATAATATAGTGGATTGTTTTTATGAATTGGGACTGGAGTTAGTTTGACATTTCAGGATGTTATCAAGGAGAATAACTAATCCGGATTAGTGGCTACTCTTTTTTATGAATCTAGATGAAGTTTTATTATTATTACATCTAGTAAACGATTGTTGGCATATAACATTATTAAAACTGTTTTTATACATCATCTGAATATCTTATATGATTTGAGATATGTGAGAAAGGAGCGGTATCTGTACAAAGGGCCATGTTGTGTGTGCGCCCCCGTGTGTTGTGTTGTGTTTCTGCGGTGCAATAATTAGCCCAGCAACATTGTTAATCACGGACAGCCGCTTCGTGGGGCGCAGTCTCGCTCTCCAGAACTCCGGACTTCCACGAATCAAAGAATACATCACATCATTGTTATTACCCACCACTGCCTTCCCAAACATACTAAATACATACACTAAACAGTCTTTCTATTAAAAATTTTATTAGTAAAAAGAAGATCAAAGCTTTAGGTTTATAAAGTATTATAAGTATAAGGCGTAATAGACTACAATCATTCGTACAAGATCCACCATTTCTAGTTAGTTTGCTTAGTAACCATAGCCATTCCTTAGAAGTTAGCAATACAAAAATTTATTTGTTTTATAATTTCACGCATATAAAAATTATGAAAATCCTTCTTTTCAAATTGAAAGATGATAAGAAGGTACAAACATCAGACGAATACATGCTAGGTACTATGTTTGGAGTTTGCAAACATATGTTCTTAAGCATTGTTTCTTTGTATCAAAGCTGGAAATTGTTCTATATTTTATCATTATATCATCATCATCTGAGACACTTTCCTAGGTGGAACTAGTGCCGTATGTAGGCAATTTTGCGCCCTGGGAAAACTTAGTTCTATGCGCCCCTCGTCACATTTGCAAAATTATTATTTATGTCGTCATAATTAAGAGTTTCATTTTCAATCGGATTAAATAAGTTGCTCCAGTTTATATAGATCAGTTCAATTATTTAATGCAAATGGAATGTTATTTGGATCACTTTAGTTTAGTTTAGATCACGTGTTTTTAGTTTATGTTTAAATATTCATCCAACAATGTTTGGGCGTATGTAATATTTAAAATTAGTGTTATAAATCAAAAATTTGTAATTTCTTTATTTCTTTTCAAATATTTAAAATACAGTAAAGTCAGGTGACGATCTAAACCAAACCAACTGATCTACCTCAGCCAGTGGATTAATTAGGTTCAGTTTGTTCAGTAAAAGGGGTAAGCAATCCAGTCAAATGAAATAAAAAATAAGTGATCCGGATTCAAAAGTGTCAGTTGGATTATTTCAAAGTGGTAAATGGAATACGTCTCTCGTTACTGCTTATTTATCTACACTCTGGTTTGCGTCTCATGTAGTAGATGAGAGTCTAAATTTGCGTCCTCTCTAAGTTTGCTCCCTGGACAGGTGCCCTTATAGTCTTGCACTAGATACGACACTGGGTTGAACAGGGTTTCAAGTGAGGCAAGGTACTTGTTTCGTGATAGTTTCAAAATCAAATATCGTAAGATAAAAACGATCAAAGGAACTTTTCATTTGGTAGCAAAATAAATCGGAAAATCTAGTACGGTTCCTTTAAGTAACTAACAAACGTTATACCATTAGTTTCAAAAAATGACCGTTTGGCAAAATGCTTTCCTAATATCCAAGTTCTGGTAAGACAGAGTGAATTGCGCTGATCGCATTTACGTAAAAAAGACATAATGTTGGAATAACAGGCATTAAGCTCTGCACTTCCCGCTAGTGTTGCACTAATAGATCAATTAGCATTCTGTAGCAAGCATCGTGAGCCCGGCTGGTAATACCGTCACGTGGTGCACGCGAACCCAGATCATGTTACTCCGAATAGGAGGTGCTCCGCGACATTGCTCAACTGTTCCTGGTAAAACACTACCTACTTTGTAGTTTGTAGTTGGTTGTACAATTGGTGGAAGAACATGTACATGCAAACGAATCTACGGTTACAAGTGTACAACAATAAGGAAGAACAAGATAATACAAATTGATACTTGCTAATGGTTAGTTTCAAATTTAAGGGGTATTAACCGTAACATTCGTAAATAGTAGAATATATACGAGTATACTTCAATTGCGTTTATACTGAAGCCTCTCTACTTTTTAGAGTGTTAGGCGGATGGGCTTGAATTCAAAGTTGTTGGTCTGTTACAGTTTTCTTTCAATCTTTTTCTGTCTTCTGTGTCTTTCTTTTTACAGCTTTTTTCACATCATCTAGCCATGTTTTTCTATGACTGCCTCTCGTCTTCCAGTTGGTTGTTCTTACTTCTTACACTTTCCTGATTGTTATGTCCTCCGATATTTTTTTCAGGTGGCCGAACCATCTTAATTGTCCTTCCCCGATTTTCTCTTCTATCTTGAATAATCGTTACTCCTACTCTTGCATTTTCTTTTTCGTTTACTCCTGACCAGAAGATTATTTGATCCATATTTCCTATAGATTTCCTTATTTCTAAATCGTTTATTGTTGCACATTTTTGCTTTAATATTTATTCTAAGTTCCCATAATTTCTCTACTTATTTTCATATCGAGTAAAGTATGTTTCTATTAGTTCCTTAATATCTTTAATTTTTAAATCCGAATGTATTCATTTGTGACATTCCACGGAGAATTTACATTTAGGCATACACATTTATTTTGAAATCTTTGTATAATATTTAAATTTGATTTTGTATCGCATTCTCATAATTGTATTGCATATGTCTATATGGTAATAATTGCAGCTTTATATAATAGAATTTTGCAGTATACTGGTTTTGATTTTCTTCCTAGAAGCCAATAGAGATTTTAATTTTTAAATTTTGATTCTAATGTATATTAATTTCAAAATTTCAAACGGAATTTCATTATCTCTTTTCATTCTTGAGATATTTATTCTGGAAATTGCACCTCAAAAAAGTGTGTACCTAAAGATTTCATGAAAATGAAAAAGCGCAAATTTCACTTTTTTGCTAAAGAACATTTTATCGGAATTGAATTGAAAATATGAATTACTGACTCATTAGTTAAACAAATAATAATTGTTTGTTGTCTTTGAATAAAAGAGTATAAAATTTGCAAAATATATATTATATAAATAAATATTTTTAATATCTTCAATCTAAATATTAATTTGAAAACTGTAATTAATTAAATATGTCAGGAAAAAAATTAATATGTATCAATTTGTGCATAAATTAATTTATATAAAACTTCATTAAACTTTAATTTTGTGCTAATGAAGTAAATATGTAAAAAATCTGCTCCAATTTCCGGATTTTGTTCTGACATTAATCACACGTCCTATTCCGAATTACCAATTCAGACAGAACCAATTTTTCGAATTACAAAAACCGTAAAACAGTGCGATCATTATCAGAAAGGAAAACAACAATTTTTCATTTTTATGTTAAATTTCTATCAAGTAAGCATTATCCATCATTCTATGTCACGGCCTTCGTGATTCTAAATAATTTAATATATTACATTATTAAAAACAATTGCAATGTTGTGCATGCTTTGTTTAAAAAATGCATCGAATGCGTTTGTTTGCGTTGGCAACACTGAATATTTCATTCGCTGTAGTAAATATGCTAGAATTCTACAGATAATTCCTTCGAACAATAGTTGTTGCTACGTTATCGCCTCGTGTTTTTACCAACAGTTTATAGCTATTTTTCCTAGAATTGTTGATAAATGTAAATAAAATATTAGACGTACACAGCGAGTAGTTGTGTAAAAACAAAGTACTATAAAGAAATAAATTACAAGAAAATACATATTAGCTAAAAACAAGACAACTCTTTAACATTACTGAAATGATAAACAGAATTGTTTATTATTTATACCTAGTAATTTTTCAATAATAGCTGCACTTGTGGTGCACTCCCCACACTAGCTACATGTTTAGAAAATGTCCTCTTCTAAATTTGAGACTTTTTAAGCAATTTGGTTTCATGCTAAATTACTAACATGATTATGCAAACTATTTTGATATCTAGTTTAGTATATTTACATTAATTCTCTAATATGTTTAATTTTTAAATCCATATTATTAACATACCACAACAGAACATTTTCAATAAAGCGTAGACATTTACGTTTTCTAGAATCATTATAGCTATTAAAATACCTAGGATAGTTATAAGTATTATAACCGACGCAGATGTCAATTGAATTTTAAGGCATCTAAGTCCTGGTAAGATTCATAACATCCGTGGCTTGTTCAATATTTTACCAGTTACATATTATTAATAAATATTATTTTATAAAGTTTTCTTGTGAGTAACGTTTTCGTGATCTATATGGTTTGATTTAAAATCACAATTGTCCCATGTTATTTTGACAATTCTGTACAGTAATATTTTTACCATACTAACTTGTCAAAATTATTTGAACACGTAGGAAAAGTGATTTCCCGGACTCGTGATGTTACTGTCCTCGCCTACGGTTCGTTCCACAATTTCCACCACAGTTCGGGAATATGTCACTTTCCTACATTATACTATTTTAAGGGACATCTCCTGAAGTTGAAGTTCTACTGTATTATAGTTTCTTAATGTAGTTATTTAAAGTAAATCAATGTCATCAGTAAACTCATTAAATGTATTATATACCTTTTACTTAATTGAAATAAGATAAATGGTCTTTTTTCTTCAAACGTCATAAAAGTGACATCTTCTGTGACGTGATTGACAAGGTTGAAGTTTAATTTCTATGCCTCCGTAATATAATTTTTTATTCTAGCCGCCGTTTAATTTCTTCGCCGCCGTATGTAGAATCAGCCAATAAGAAGTTACTTGTACAATAGAAATCTGTAATATCGCCCTAATTGTCACTATAGAAACTAGATAACCTAAGAATAAAGTTACTAAAAATTATGAATAACTGACAAGTAACCTACATATTAAACGTCAAATAGTAGTTTATTTTTTTAAAAAAATAAGTTTGAAAAAAAAATAGCATGTGTTATTCAGAGTAAAAGTGTCTTTGTGTGCCTCGCATGCAATTGTCCGACTCGCCACAGAAAGTATCACTTTTACTCTTAATAACACAATATACTATTTTTATGCATAGCATACATGACTCTATGAACATCTTGTGTTTGTTTGCATAGCATAGTCCCTAGTAGCTGTTTAATTAAAAATGGTTACATTTCTCATGTAATAGTGATATTTTAATTTGATTTTTTAACGCACCTCCATTTCATAAGCCCATATGAGAATAATTTCATATTTTTATATAATAAAATTTAGCAAATATTTCCTTCTTGAGTCTTTTATCTAGGTGCTTCTGCTTGTTTTCCATTAATCCCACTACTTTATTTAACACTTTTTGAAAATTTGTAAGGAAAATGTTTTCCTACACAATGTCCATGCTTGGAAAGTGTGTTGGTCGTGTTAATTACAGGTCGGTAGTGTGGCTTCACATTCCTGCTGGCCGCGAGCCGGCGGAGGGCCCCCGCGGCGACAGACTGGAACTGTCGGGGCTGCGCCGGACTCGCCAGAGCCCCCGCTAAATGAATTATCGCCCAACGCAGCCCCCACAGATATTTATGGATCATATAGATCCGATCCAATAATTTCCAATCCGATCACATTCCTTTTGTACTCTATAAATAAGTGATGAAAAGGCCAACCAAAAAATGTTTTATTCTTATTGGGAGTTATTGCTTATAAACTTATAAATATTACTGTTCAAATTATTATTGTATATAAAAACGAATGAAACACAGATACACAAAGTTATGTATTCAATAGAAAAGGTAAAAACTAATGAAAACTCATGAAAATATTTATGTATTGATTGATGTAACAAGTGAAGTCTCAGCAAATATGGAATAGGATCATAACTTCAGTTGCTATCATTTGGACTTGTTATGTTATCAATTGCAAATATCAACTACAACGTATTCTTGGTAGTCTATACCAGTAATAACATAAATATATTAAAAACACTCTACAAGTATATACTGAGAGAAGGGAATGTCTTAAATTCATTGCAAAATTGAATTTTCGCCATGATGATATTTGACATTGGACGTTTGTAATTGATATAATAACAAGTACAGTTGTTATTTGTAGTTGTTATGAGTTATAGAATCGTTTAGGCTGAGGATTTCTATAAAACATGAGTTATTCAAATGTTCACAAAATTTAACATATGTCGTCAAATTTAATGTAAGTAAGTTTAAATGATAAAATAAGTAAATATGAAGTAGTTTTATTGTAAAATATAAAAATCTGGAAGAAATATATAAGGAATATATTTGCATGCGTGAAGCGTGAATCAATGTAAGTTCGGTTCCGGTTTTCGTAACGCCAAAAATAGCTGTTTTTTGGTCATACAAATTTTATGAAGGAAATTTTATGTTTCAAATGAATTAAAAATATTCTTAACTGCAATAACAAACTAATTTTAAAACTACAAATTGAAAGTACTGAAAAACTACTATATTACTACAGTGGCGGAAGGTAATGTGTTGGACACATCGGATTTTTTATTTTACGTATCAGGTCGGATATGAAATTCATGTTAAAAATACTCATGGTATATAGAGGAGATGAAAACAAGATGAGGATTTTATTAGTTTCTTTTATTTAATAATATAGATTGTCATATTACATCTTAGCACGAAATCTACAGGTTTTTTGGACTTTATTTATTTTTATTTTGGTTGGCAATGCTGGGATTTAATCCCCGGATCTCATAATCACTCAATTCGAATTAGAATAAGCACAAAAATTTCGTTATATTTTTTAATAAAATCTTTTATTGAATCTGTGTTAAATCGACCGGACGTCCATGGTCATTAAAAATACAAATACAAAAGTTGATTTGACTGAAAGGATCTAAAATTTATAAGGAGTTTGTGACTACACCCTTTTATTATTCTTTTAATTATGTATATAATTCGAAGACCATGACCTTAGCAGGGTTAATAAACATACAAATGATATGGAATTAGATACAGACTTCAATCTTGTGTTCAACAATAAAAGAGCGTTATTTTTAAATCTGATATTAAAAATATATATCTTTCTACAATTTTTCTGTTGTTAACCAATTAAAAAAATGAACAAATTGAAGTATAAAAAACCCTGTACCTACCTATTTATGTATTGTATTGGTTAGTATGTATTTATAGAAATATGTGTAGGATATAGAAGAAGATAATTGTGTGTAATGGGAGGCTAGATGTCCGATGGGAAGGCAGTCCGCGCCGCCATTGATTGACGAACTGCTACTATTCCTGCCCCGCGCTATAATTGCGTGATTATGATGATGGGATATAACTAGCGCTCCTACAATAAGAACGAGACTCTACCCGTATCTCGCCACGGCGTTATGGGAATCAGCTACAGCCAATTGTACCGGTTACGAAAACTTCAATCACCATTTTTATACAGGCTACTTAAGAGAATAACTAAACAGGGTTCCTTTGTCTAATGTTAACTATAAATTAAATATAAAATGAAAGGGAATAAAAATTCACAAGAAAAATAATAATATGTATATAAAAGAAGGTAGAAAAGTTTACTCGTATTTTTTATAAGTTCATGTAGATAATACTTAAAAAGCTGGCCAAATTATTGTATTTGCTCTCATCAGAAAATATTATGTATTGTTATATCTCACAGTTTTAGAAAACTGCCAAGTATCATTACCTATATTTCTTAATTGATTTCTTTCTTGCAGTTCTATCTTTTAAATTAAATTATAAAGCATACCTATGTCTGATTAAGTGATGGAAGCAGTTTGACTAAGTAACTTGTAGGAAAATAAAATACGGTACTTTGATGCAGTTAAATTTATTTAAAAAAATTATTTAACCTCGAACGAATAATAATTTCATTTTACATTATGTCATCTACTCTATAAAATAGTGCTTTACTATTTATATTAAATAGACCGTATTTCTTGAAGCCTTAAAAATATAGAAATACAAACGTTTATTTGTCGAAGGATCTAATAGTAAAATGGACGCAATGAAATAAATTTCATAGAGTATTTTATTTTCCTACATTTTCTATTGTCTGAAAAGTAACCTTTTTGCCGATCTGATCTTTCCTTATTTCCGATAGTTCTGGTTTCTTTTACTTCTAATTCCACTCATAATTTGTCATCCAATCAAATCACCATATTTTAGTGAGCTTTATATAATATGAGAAAAGTGCCAATTTCCATTGTGGTCATAGAAAAAATAAATTTTATATTGATATGCATTGAATTACGTAGTTATATCAAAACAAACTATTATAGTGTCCATTTCTTACCCACTCTACTAGAGAAGTAATAGACTTTATTTTTGAAAATATACTACGATAGTACAGTTTACGAATTCATTTAAAATTACAGCCCATATATGAGAAATGAAAAAAATTATATATACCTAAATTTAGTAAAGCTAAGTTGTCTGGTTAATAAAGATAAAATATTTATTGAGTACAAATTAATTATCCAATTTTGGTTTCCAGATTTTTAAAACATTTTAACATTTATAATTGCAAAAATTAATTAAACTTTAATTTATATCCCTGGCGCAAATATTATTACAATAAATTTAAATAAATAAAAATATAAATATGTTGGAATAATTTAAGTATAGAAGTTTATAGTTGGAAAAACAACAAAGTGGAATATGTATAAATAGTGGTGGTTGGAGGATAATATTTCTGTGGCCGGCTCGGAACAGTCGCGCATCGCGGGGGATCGGCCGCCTGGGATAATCGGGCTATAACTTATCGACACCTCTTTCTATCATTTACATACGCAGTCTGCTAAACCACGGCTCACCAACGCACTCAATTATACCTGAATTATTTCGTCACCCCACCCATAAAAACCATCATATGAAGATTTACTGCAAGACAGAGAACACATAAATATTTCCTTTATAAATAATCGGTATTTGTACATGTGTTGAAGTGTGTTTTTGTAGGTTTTTAATAAATTTTATTTAAAAAATAGAAAACGGCTAAATGTCTTATTTAAGTATGTTTTTTCCATTCCATACTGTACGTTGTGCTTTTTGCACGCTTGATAGAATAGATACAAACATTTTATTTCCCGCTGTTTATCCTAACGTCATTACTTGTTATCATGTAATTCAAATCCTTGGGGAGGCAGGGGGATTGATGACATCATCATGTCGAGTGGATTTCCAAAGTAAATAAATGTCAATAAAAAAAATATGATTTTAAATAAAAAAAAATCGGATTTCTTTGATTTTTTTTTAAATCAGATTTTTATGCAACCCTTTTTTGAATAAATTAAAAACTAAATCTACATATTATTTATGATTATTGTTGTTACTTGTTCCTATATGGCATTTTAAATAAATGCTGCCCCTAGATTTTGCCGCCCTGAGCTATAGCCCCTATATCCCTCCCCTAAACCCTCCACTGGTACTATATACAAATATAAAAATGGTTTAAACATACAAAAACAATTGTAGAATAAACTAAACAAAGTACCAACACACAATGAAGCACAAATTGTAAGCGCCAAAATCTCCTTTCTAAATGACATTCATGACATGAGTGACATATTCGAAAAAGTGAATAAAATTTAATTATACCATTTCTCCCTTTATTTTCTTTTTAATATGCATGTATTTTATACCATTGAAAAGAGAAGAAAAAATAATTAACGGACTCACAGTCTACTTTGAGGTTCATATGAAAATTGAAAGTTGGTATAATTTTTTTCGAAAACGGTATGAGAATAAAAATTGAGTACTGCATTGAATTCATTACAAAGTGCCTCAATAATGGCAAGTTAAAATATTTTTTGTATTGAAAAAAAGCAAAAAACGAAAATTGAAAAATCTACGTTCTTGTTTATATCTAGTAAAAACGAAGACGTATAAAATTACCACCACATGAGAGACAACTTTTGTCTAATTTAACCGACTTCATATCTCTTATAATTCTTGAAATCTCAATGCTTAAACATTTTCATTGGTCACCTGTATTTCACATTAAAACAAATATTACGAATTACAAATTACGTAGTTCTAATTTCTCTCTTCTTTAGGTTGGGAAAATGGATTCGCTGTTTGCCTGGTGTTAGTGTGTTGTTGTTGAAGTGTTTCCATTAGAGCTGGTTACGTAGCTCAGCGTGGGCCAGTAGGTCGTTGTGTATGTAAAGGGCCCGACTCTTGTCATTTGCCGACGCCGCCCTGTCATTTCGCGAGCCTCGGTTCTCACGTCCATTACGCCAAGACGTCACGACGTAGGCTGTGTTTCTCTAACGCTGTTTATCTAACCAGATGACCGTATGACCAATCGTTTAAAACCACATTAGCCATGGGAAACCATCAATACCATTATAAACTCACTTATGTCAGTCGCTTATAAATACCTAAATATGTCACTCAAGGCTTTTTACCCAGTATTGGGTTTGCCATTTTTATCGCCGATCGGTACAGGGTGTTTATAGTTTGTCTGACTGAGTTTCGAAGGGAGATTCTGTAGCATAAAACTACAAAAGAATAGTTTCGCATGATATACCGCATATGTTTTGGGATTTGTCAGTAAATGTTATTTACATAATTTAGCCTTGACTTAAACCTTTGATGCTATTTTACTTATAATATTTTTATTAGGAAAGAGTCCAACTCTTTTTGTATTGGAAGCGAGATCAAATAAATTGATTAGAGGTTGAATAAAATAACGTTTTCTAGTTTTTGTTCTGTAATTATTTATTTAATAAATCAGCATAAACTGTTGCCTTCTTCAGGGTAATGACAATTACAACAAAGCAAGTAAATAAGTAACTAAGAAACGAATTACAACATATTTAATATAGAAAGCCATGTTTTATTAATTTCTAAAACCACCGTTGTGATTGAGATTAATATTCTTAGTTTTAAAAATCTCAGTGTAGAGATGTAGATCTTGAAATAATTTCATAAAAATCCTCGAAGACATTGATGATATCTCAGGCTGGTGCAATCTAATCGATTGTTGATGTTCAGTTAATCTTATAGAAATAGTTCTACCATTCTGACCAATGTACATTTTTCAACTGACGTAAGGAATCTGGTAAATCCCTGAAGACTGAAGAGGGATGACATCTTTAACTTATCTCAACATATGTCTTATTTTTACATATGGAGAAAAATATATTTTCATATGCTGCCGAAACGTTGGGTTTATTAAATAAATAGTTACAGAATTAAAACTAATAAAGTTGTTTTATTCAATAACTATGAGTTGTGAAAAATATTTTATTGATTAGAGGTATTTGTCGTCTCATTAATCATGAAATTTGCAATTTGGGCAAATGTACGACTCAACATGTATTCTATCTATTTTTCTCGACGTAGTAAATTGAAGTATTAATCAATAGACATTATACAGCACCATTCCAGATCATCAACAACCATTCCCGAAGCAAAAGAACTTTTATCCCCAAATTTCATCTTACGAAACCGGCATAAAATATTGTTCAGAAGTTGAAATACTCGTAAGCCTAATAATTGTAATAGATTCCGATTCTTAACCTATTTGTTATCTTCTGTATACAATTCGCAAAACAATAGCTACAAAATTAATGAAAATATACCAAAAAATGTAAGAAACAATTTTTTATTTTTTAACATTCGGGGAACGACCAACTAGCTCTTCGAGTGCAATTAAAATTGTTGCGTCAACTAAGCAATCACTTAATGATTTTCATTGCATTTTACTCACATCATATCGTCTCGCAGTAATATTTATCGGAACAACTTACCCTGGAACTAGTACCAGCCCCTGTTTTATTTATGGCGATCGCCGTAAAATGCCAATAACAACACAAACAACATTTATCTGGGACCCATGTTATGTAAGGTATTTCTTTCTTAATTTAAATGGTATAGGTTGTCAACATGTCAATAGTTTTGGGATCAGAACTCCACTCGAGATGCTCTAATTAAACAACAGCCGTCTCAAATATTAACAATTTGAATTAATACTTTGATTTCTCCATATAACTTTATTATTTTCACAGCTTCCCCCACGGGGGAGTTTGGAGTTTCCCAGCGGTTCCGTTGCGTAGCGGATTGTGGAGGAAACGCGTTGTTACGCTGATGATGTATGATTGTTTAATTATATCCGTTCCCGGAGTGGTCTTGTTGCTCGATGCAGACACAGCGTAATGTAACCCGCACTATGAATACCGCACAGATGCCCAGATAACAGCGTCATTAGTGGAGATGGAAGATTATCTGATGAGAAGCACTGAGCTTACATGTTCGGCTTTTTCACAATTCATAAACAGTAACTGCACCAATAAAAAGTTCATTACGTTTTTTGTCATTTTAATCCACTTTATAATACCTACATATGAGGAATGTAACTAATTTTATTAAAAGAGCTACTATAGGGACTACGCTATGTATAATACTAGGAACATCTTCTATTCTTAGAATTATATATGTTATGCATTAGAAAGACCTTTTATCTTATTTTAATTAAGTAAAAAGCAAGTAATTAATTTAATGAGTTTTAAATAAGAAACTATAATACAATAGAACTTCAATATAACGGACAAATGTTAATGACAGGTGTCCGTTAAAGCCAAAAGTCCGATACATAAAATTATATATTGTTTATCTAAAACGAAAAGTGATATAGTCCCGGACGACGAATGTAAATATTTATTCAATGGTTATGTCAGGTTAAGTTAGTTCAGATTAGTTAAGGTTTGGTGAGTTTAGGTTCGGTCAGGTTAAGTTTGATTAGATTAGGCTAGGTTTGTTTAAATTAGGTTAGGTTATATTAGATTAGATTATATTCGGTTAGGTTAAATTTGGGATGAAAGAGGAAGTATTGGAGGCATACCTCTGCAAGTATCTATTTAAAAAGTACTATCTGTGTGCAGAACGACTTTATTCGTACTTTGATTTAATCAGATGCACACATACGCATACATATAAATTTTACTGGTGCGCTTATGAAATGTTTAAAAACCTGAACGGTACTTTTGTCATGAAACCTTAAAATTATTAGCGTTGCTAATATCCATATCTCAAATCAAATTCTAATTTATTTATTATTCATTTACTATTGCTAATTATAAACACATAAATACAAATTTTCTCGTCGTCTTTAAGCACCAATATGTGTATATAAAATCTACACATATTGGTGCTATTTTCGTTTGTCAGTCTGATCACATCGGATCAGTTGAATCAGTTGGATTAATTCACTTATTCATTTTAAATGGAGTGTCTTTGGATCTCTTTAGCCTATGTGCGGTTATATTTTTTTACAGTACTCAAAAGTACAGAGTACAGCAAAATCCCGAGACAAAATTAAATGATTTCTGATCTACCTCGGTTAATGGATTATGTTCTTAGGATCAGTACATTCAGTAGACTAAATAAACTGAACCAGTCAAATGGAATGAAAAATAACAATAAGAATCCTAGGTAATTCAAAAGTGTAAGTTAGATCTGATACAAGTGACTAAATTTTTAGACAATTTGAAGAACAATTTGTTTGACTGTATGTAGTGAATATTAATATTTAAACCGTTTATAATACCGTCATTCCATTTTTTTTTAATTATGAATAAAATTCTGCTAATAAAACAATTATCTCTTTGACTCATATTTTTCCGACAATTTCCTAACCAAAAAACACGGTCGCCAACAATTAACCTATAATTTATTTCCATCTGAAATCTTGGCGTTAATTATACCAATTACACCAACATCAAAACAATTTCAAATAAATAATGTCACCGCAGCATTATCACTTGTTTTATCGCTTGACATTGGCAGCCGTCAAGTTGCCTATGCCTTACCGCGCTCAGTTGTTTGAGGCGTGGTTTCCACAAGGTGCCTAGGCCCCGCCCACAATGCAGCGGAGATGGGTTCTGATTGGTTGGGACCAGGGAGGGGATATGTCGATAATGCAGATTATTATGGATTGAAGGTTGTTTTGTTTCTCTTTACCGTACAATGTTTGTATGGGATAATGTATATTTTAAAATAATAATTTCATACGTTTATGTATTAGATATTTGTGTTTTCATTATTTTGATAAGAATATAATTTTATTTGCAATTTAAAAATAAAATATGAAGACATTCATAATATACATACATGTAAATATAAATAATTCTCCTGTGGTGCTCTCTCCATATTGATAATAATTTACTTCGTACAATTTTTTTTTCTAGCAAATACCTCTAAACGTTGGATTGACAAAAATCATGTTTTTTTTTATTTTTAATTTTAAATATATCTATCAATACTGTACTTTTTTAATAGTTTTCAAAGTAACATTTTATTTCATAAACGAAAACGAACTCTATAATAAAATCAAAACGATTCATCTGAATAAAACTAGGAAAAGTAACAAAGAATTTTTACATTTAAATACTTATATTTTTCTTTTGTTTTTATGACAATTAAAGTGAAAAAATATCATTTAATTTTAAGATATTATTATATACAGAACATATTTTGATTATTATTAATAGTTTTGTGGCAAATAATTAAAATTTTATTATAATTTTTATTTTTGACAAAAATCAATAATTTTTATTAAGAAGTCAGTTGATTTAAATCAGGTAAACGCTGCCTCTAAATAAAATTTTCAGTAACTGTTTGTATTTCTCTAGGTAGGTATATAATCCCGTAATATTTATACTCCTTTCAAGTAACAAATTAATTATATCTAAAATGCATTATTATTAGAATACCTTAATCTAGATTTAAAATACATAAATAGAAATAGTGTTGCCGTCTAAATCTAGACATTTTAGACTCTTGTCTTGTCTTATCTAAATTATCAACTGGCAAAAGTCTAGTCTTGAAATTTCAAGTCAAGAGAAGACTTTCTTATTCCTGATCAAGACTACGAAATTCTAGACAATTTTTAAGACTCTAGAATATTTTTTAAATTTTCAAAATATAAATATGTTATGTTTCATCCGATCTAAAACAATAATTGCAAAATAGAAAAAGAACGCTGCAGAAGAATAATCTGTTCTTAATGTGGAGTCTTGAAGAAATCTAGAGTCTTAATATCTACACAAGATTTATTCTAGATGGTAATATCATTAATTAGAAAGTTTTTTAAATAATTTTCAAATATCTCTTCTAATTCATACGAATAATATATTGGTTTTTTGATTTCAAATGAACCAAAATTGGTATACATTTCATTTTCATTTTCTAATAAATAAGAATTACTTGTTTTTCATTACTAATATATTATTCTACCCGAAGTAATCCCAGAAGAATAATTTGACCACAAGTGCCCCAACAAACCCATTGTTCCCTAACAATGCGCTACCCTAAGTGTAACCAAAAGGGACAGGGACTATTGACCAAGGGTTCTAAATGTACGTTGCGGTTAGAACATGGCTCACTTCATACAGGAAGTATTCATAACCGTAAAAGCAAAACATATGAAGGATTCAATTAAATAAAAACATATACAACGTGTATTTATGTTTTTTTTTATATAAAAATAAATATTGAAATATGAACTCACCCACTGGAATGTATGTGACTTTTGATCCTTGAATATCCTGCAACAAAAAAAAATTATGTTATAATAATACTTTTGGCAAGAGAATTTTGCAAGGATTTTTTTTTTTTAATTTACCATCTAAAGCGTAGCTAACCAAAAATATATTTGTATTTTTTTTAATTCATGATTTTTACTAATACTTGAATTTCTGTACCCCATTCATTTATTTGACATATTTATATTGTTTTTTAATATTAACTTGAAAAACAACATATAGACTCAAACATGCGAACATAGGGATTTAACAAGTAAAAATATATTTTAAATTTTTTGTTTCCCTAATGGGGTAGGTGACCAAGGTAAAATTTTAATGAAAAAACTATTGAATTATAGAAAGTATATTTATTTATGAACGTTGACATTAAAAAAGTTAAATATTTATCAGCAATTGTTTAGTAATTTGCGTTAAATAGAAACAGCGTTCTTTACTATGACGTTCACTAAGTTAGCACGCTGATTGGTTAAAATTTGAAGGTGTGGCAATATACCTATCTATCTCACTCACACCACATATTTCCGTCTCTGTCTACCTTCGCCCCTCTCATGAACTTAGTTGACGTCATAATCCCCTCCCAAGTACTATATTATTTATTTACTTCAAAACAACATATAATTAACAATTTTAAAAAAATACGGGTATATTATTTTTGTACAAGCTATCACATATACCAAATTTAGAAATTGGTCACCTACCCCATTACTTTAGATAAAAAAATTAAAATAAAAGTTGCAGAACATAAAATTATGTATCTGAATCAATAAAAAAAGTAATTTTACGTGCTTTGTAACCTCAGAAATTAGGTATGAAATTAACGTAAAACCCCTCCAAAGTGACAGCCATGGAATTGATATAAAAATTATGAAGTGTTACGGTTTACCTGTCAAGTTTTTATTTTTAAAATTCAAAATTAATTTAGGTCATCTTTGATGTACTATTTCACCGCCGATTTTAAAGGTAGTTGGCAAAAAGTTCCTACTAAGTATGTCAAATATGGAAAAAATAATAAAAAATGGTGGTCAGACTAGGTTGATTTTGAAATCGTATTCAGTGGCGTAGGCAAGGGGGGGGGGAGTGGTTTACGGGTCCGGACCCCCTCCTTGACGAATTTAAAATAAAATATTCATATATATCCATTTATTTACATTTTCTTAATAAATAAATAGATATACATACCTATGTATTAAGTAACCTAATCTAATTTTGAACCCCCCCCCTTCCAAAATTCCTGGCTACGAAACTGATCGTATTTATTTGTTTTTAAAGTTATTTAATACAAAAGGTGTGTATACACATGCACCTAACATAACCTAACCTAACCTAACCTAAGCTAATCTATCCTAACCTAATCGAACCTAACCTAACCTAACCTAAGCTAACCTAATACAACCTCAGCTAGTCTAACTTAACTTAACTCAACCTAAACTATAGGTTGGGTTAGGTTTGATTAAGTAACTTTGGGTTTGGTTTTATTAGGTTAGGTTGGGTTAGATTACGTTAGATTAGGTTGAGTTAAGTTGTGTTAGATTACCTTAGGTTAGATGAAAGTGTGCGTAGAAACCTTTTGTATTAAATAACTTTAAAAACAAATAAATACAGATTTTAAGGTCAATCAAATCTGACAGCCATTTTTTATTATTTTTCTCAAATTTGTCACGCTTAGTAGGAATTTTTTGCCAAATTTAATAAAAATCAGAGGTGAAATAGTACATCGACAAGTTGAACTTAATTTAATAACATATTATTTACGTCAACAGTAATTATAAATAATAATAAAAATAAACTAACGCACTGACTTGACAGATAAACCGTTAAACATTTGTTCATTTATGATTCAATTCCAAGGCTACCGCCATTTTAGATTTAGATCATTTTTATACCTAATTTCTGAGTTTAGAAGGCATGTAAAATTAATTTTGCTTATTGATTCAGATGCAGAATTTTATACTCTACAACTACTATTTAAAGCTTTTTTATTTAAAATAATTAGGAAAACACAAAATTAGGAAAATATGATTTTAAATGTTAAATCCCTATATTCGAATCAAAATACAGGGTGTATGTTATATTTTCATCAATCACATATGTCCCTTTCTCGTTGTATTTGTTGTTGCTGTTGCTATCAATATCCGATGGGCATGTTTGGAGGTTTATGTAGCATGTCTGCACGTGTGTGTGGGTGTTGTGACAATGGACACGTGACCATTGTTAGCCTATGACATACACGTGCCACTAATACACAACAATTGTTCCGGTATTAGAAGATTTAGGGACAGCCACTAAATACTACTCGTAAATCCACTTGCGGATATGTATAAAAGGGTACAATCCAAAAATTAATTTGGAAATGACAATATAATTGAAAGGGGTTCATATTAATTTTGAAGTGATAAATGAAATATCTATCGTAGTATTATTTATTTATTTATTTGTCCAAAACTATTTAAGAACAACGGTGAAACTGTTGTATATTTTAATAAAGTACTTCATAACAGCATAATACACTAGTTAGATTAACATCTTACATCACTAGTGACTTATTAGCAAACGAATCACCACCCTGTATCATGGGCGCCCATAAAATATTTTTCAAGAGGGGGCAAAATAAAAAAAAACAACAAAAAATGCTAATCGAAATTTTGATAGCAATGTTGAATATTTCATTTGACATTCCGATGTGATATGGTCCATTTAAGGAAAACTTAAATATTATAGAGATAAACTGCAAACATATATTTACTAGTAAAGAAATTTTCAAATTCCTTCCACCTTTCAAAAATTCCTCGAAAAATTATTCGATAAAATGATATTTATTGTAGTTAATTGTCCACAAATACTAACGGAATAATTTATCTCACACATAAAAAACCTAAGCCCTAAAGTACAACAAAATTAATAAATTTCTTATATAACATAAAGATGCCGAAATAATTAAGTAATGTGCCGTCTTTTTAAAATTTGCGAAAAGCCAGGGGAGGGCAAGTGCCCCATCTTGCCCCCCCTTATGGGCGCCCATGCCCTGTATACAGTATAACCTATCATTATAATAATTAAAACTAAACTTTACTTTGCAATAATATAGTTATTAGCAATTATATGTTTTGTAGAAGAGAAATGTGACGTCAGCGTGGCAGGATCTTGGAAGAAAGACAGATACGCTGTCTCTTTCTTTCCCAGTCTATCTGTCTTCTTTCATGAGTCTACCACGTTGACGTCACAATATCCCTTCTCCAAATTTTTAATATTTCAAAATTCCCCACTCACTCATAAAATGTCACTTTTAACATTTATATCATAAATAACTATTATTGAAGAAAAAATATATTATATATGTAAAAATCAAAATTTGGACATATACTCCATTCAAAAAGCCGCAAGTATAATTTAGATTTGTAAATTTTATTTTAAAAAGCAACACATAACACATGTAATTTAAAATAATCGTAATCCAGAAGACATAAAATGTTATTGAGATTAGTAAATTTTAAAGATACATTTTTTAGAAAAACAAAGAAAGTTTTAACATTTTTTTTTATGAATATTTCACACATGTCATTTTCACCCAATCAGATTACTTCAATTAATGGTAATAGATAGTTTTTCAGTGAAAAAATTTGACAAAACCACTGTATCATAATCATGGTTACATTTTGTTAATATCAAATCTTTTATGTTGAACTGTTGTCATTCGTGAAATAATCAAGCAAATATATTTCGAGCTATGAATTTAATAGATAAAATTTACTCATAATTACTGCAAAGTAACGACAATTTGAGTCAAAAATAACTCTTAAATCACTCCAGCTTCGCTGTCGTGATCTAAATGTCATTTTTAACACTCGTTTGTCTGTTACTAGGTTACTACGCAACAACTATTCGTAGATTTTTTCCAATAAATACATGGTTCTTATTATATTACTTATGATAATTTTTTATCATTACTGCTATAAAAAACACCCACTAATAGGTAGTAATACATGAGTAATATATTTAGTTATTTATTATATTTTTTCATCAAATGGTTACATTTTACATATAGGTGCCTGTGTGTCTGATGTTGCATTTACGCTAATTTTATTTAGCCAACAAACAAGATTTTTTAAATTACTTTCTTACTATTTCTCTGAAGCAAATAATTCAAGATTTTTTAAATTACTTACTTACTATTTCTCTGAAGCAAATAATTTTGGTGATGCTATTTATAACACATTTACATTTGTTTAAAATAACACAACAAAAACACATGTCATTTATTAAAATTTCTAATACCAATTAAAAAAAATACCGTACAGGTAACCTCCAATAATATATTTCCTAAAAGTAACTAGAATAATAACTTGGACATGTTCTGAATTGAATTGTTTTGATTATATTAAATATTTTGCTTAAAGATAGTTATCAATATAAATAAAGAAAATTAATGGCATATTACCCAATGCTGGGTGTAGAAGATAACGTTATATATTTATGTTTACTAAAGGTCACACCATGAGCACTATTTCTAGCATGGAGAGTGTACCACAGTTAAATGGTAAAGAATTTGATTTTAATTCGGATTCTTAGAACTATATACAAAATTATAAAAATTAGTTAGTTTTGATCTCGGTTTTGATAGTTCTAAGTCTAAAGACACATTAATATTTTTGACATATATTTAGTGTACTTAAAAATATATTTAATTTATTTATTTATTTAATGTCAATATAGAGATTATATTTTTTAACTAATAATTAACTTAAAACATATCATAGGATTAGGATTAGTATTTTTATGGAGATTCCAAATGTATAAAAATGTATAGTATAGTTAAAATAAGAAAATTATGTCCCATATCTTGAGAAACATTGCTCGAAATAAAATTCAGATCATTTCATTTCATTTTAGTTGTCTAGTTTAACTAACTTCTTGTATCTTATAATTCTCAAGATAGGAATGGTCGCCCATTTAAAATAACCACCTGTATATGTATAAGAAAACACAAAATACAACCTTTAAATGATTCTTCAACCGGAGAAAAAAAAAACAATACAGAATTACATAGGACTCCAAAGAATAAGACAAAACTTGTAGGTTCTTCAGGTAAATTTAAAATATTTTATAACAAAAAATGACTTCGTCATGTGGGGTGCTCGAGCCCCAGAGAACTCACAGAATCGACGCCTATGCCTACAGCTTATAGTGGGTATTTTTATTTAGATAAAGATTGACGAAAGTGAAATTTGAACCCCAGATCTCACACTCAGTTGTATTTGCTTTACAAATTCCAATAACATATTTTTACAAGACGTACAATGTAATAATAATTATTATTTGCACAGTAAACATTGTAAACAATTGAATGTTTAGCTCAATAACTCGTATGTGACCTGAAGCCAAGGTACTTGACTTTGGCTTTGACTTTAATAAATAATACTTATGATAATCGCAGTTAGTTATTCTTTAATACATGTTAATATATGCAAGATATAGCGATACATGTAAATGTACAATAACGCACGTAACAAGCATCAAGTTTCATTGTTTCGAGATCGTGTTGCAGTTGTTATGAGTAGAAACATCTGCTGTAGCTACCTGCGCAGGTACGACTAGTGCAGCTACTGACGGATAGGTGGCAGACGCAACGAATTTGCTCCAGTTTTACACAAGATGGTAATGAAAGACATTATTCATAAACACGCAGTTGTAACTTTGTTGGAAACGTTAAATGAAAACTGAGTTTGGGTTACAAATGCGTTTATTCTATAGAATTATTATCTATTTAACTGATGTATCAGTAAAAAATAAAAATTCACATTTCCAATTAAAAATTATTATCTTTTTAGATTTCCAAGTTATTTCCAATGTTAGTTGAACATGAATATTTTTCGATTACATCTGAAATAATCCAAACATACCTAATTTGGGTCCAAAATTTTTGTTTTTGAAAATAGTCTTTAATAATAGACGTATATTTACAAACATAATTTAATAATCTCTTTTCGTTCCTGAGATTTTTGTTGTCAAAGTTGCACAAATGTTTTTGGATATATTTCTAAAATGGATAGATATACCATCTCAACGATTATGCCAGTTGATTCTACGGACAAAGTTATATACAAAAATGTTTTCTCCACTTGTACGTTCTTTGTAATGATTCGCTGAAAATGAGAAAAACCAAAAAACATCTATTTCAGTTTTTCACTCAGAAAATTTATCTCTCTAAAATTTTCATGGACTTAAGTAAATATCGACGTGCTGATTCCAAATTCAATTATCTCTTACCATTCTCGAGATATCGCATTCAAAGTTGAGTTTTGGCAACACCTAAAGAAACAGGTAATACATAATTAATCCAATTTTCAGGTTTTTATTCTAACGGATACAACTTTTAGAGCGAAAAAACGTAAATCATCATCATCAAGGTATACATGTATACATATATATTTTTTTTCGAATTTGGCCGTTTACAGTTTTTCCTTTCTAAAAATTATATCAATCGTTGATGTCATAAAGTTACCTCTTAAGAGGTAGGTATATCCTGAAAAAACCGTTTTTCAGTGGTCTAATTTTGAACGTGAAAACTGGAGAACGGTAAGAGATAATTGAATTCTGTTTGAAAATTTGGAATCAGCGCATCATTATTTACTTAAATCCATGAAATAACAATTACTGGAGAAAAAAATTTCCAGAGCAAAAAATTGAAATTCTGATTTGTTTCGTTTTTTTTTATTTTTCACCAGATCGTTTCAAAAAATGTATATGCGCATATAACATTTTTGTGAAAATGTAACATTATTTTGAAATTGTAATAACCTATAATCATTAAAATGAAAAATACCTCACCTGAGACGTAAAAAGAAATAAATATTTTTTGCTCTAAAAAAATTAAATTATATATGCCAAATATATATTTCCATTAGCAATAATTACTACAGGGACTCCATCTGTCCCTTGAACCCCTGGTTCACCCTAACCTCCTATCCTTATCCACCTATCTCTCTCTAACTCCCCTATACTCCTATTAGCCTCTCTCTGTTACTAATATAACCTATCTGGTTTATATGGTATATATGTACGTATGTCGAAAATTTAATGTATTCAAAGTTGAAATAAAACTAGGGGTGAATTTAAAACAAAGGTAATTAAATAGTAATTAGCGGTATGTATGGAAATTACACAATAATAAAAGAGTAGATAAATAAAAGGGGGAAAGAAATTGTTGATAACTATAAACTAAACGAGACCTTGTTTTTAAATTATAAGCTTGTGTATTATTTTGCAAGATCATTAAAAACTATTTAAATTACTACTACCATAGACTAAACATGACCAAAAATGTTTACATGTATCAAAATCTATAAATGAAATAAGATACACTAAAGTGTATGTTACCACATGGTTTAAAATACATGCCCGTAATGCTGGTCACTTTAAAAATCAAATTAAAATGCTGCGTATATGTATTACAACAAGATTAATACTCATACATTCAAATGAGATCTGTAGAGACAAGCAAGAATTAATATAGTTATTAATGATACGAGTAATTATTTGTTTTGAAGCGAAAAATATTTTTTCTACGACCATTAAATTATTTGCCTGTTGTATGTTTGTCATTGCTACGGTAACCATAGATAACGTTAAGGTATAAATTCATGTCACAGTTCTGTCACAAATCATATTTTTTAATTTTTGTTTTGTATCCAGTTCCTAGGAAGTAGAGAAATGAAGACATCTTTTATTATAAAAATATAAATGAATTAGGATATAATATTTTATACTTGTATGATTTGCATACTCTCATATTCTTATGAAATTAGTATCATTCCATTCTTGTTGTACAATATGTACTAGATATTTAAATATATTACAAGAATACAATAAATATATAAATATAGATTGAAATAAGAATAACATACATTTTTTTTGATCACTGATTATTTATTTGAAAAAAAAAGTATGCAGTAAAAAATAACTATTGAGCAGACACAAACACAATAAAAAGATCAGTGTTTAAAGAAAAAAATATATAATCATCTTAAAAATATTCTTGTTTCAATCGATTCTAGAAAATATGTTACGAAACATTAATATATCAACAAAACCAATTTTATCCAAAACTTGACATACCTACATATATCGTGAGGGTGTTGTACCAATTTGTGAATTTTTGTCAAAATGTGTTACATCAAAATCACTCTTCGTAAACATCAGTAACTGTAATGTTTCGTAAACATCAGTAACTGTAATGTTTACTTCCTGTGTGATGGGTGCTCACTCACTGTAAAGTACTCTAATTCTTGCCCTAATATAATTAGTTCAAAATCAGCCTCCGTAAGAACTATTCCCCGTAATATTTACTACCTGAGAGTAGTGTGCTCATTCGCTGTGAACTACTCTAATTCTTGCCCTAATATAATTAACTCAAAATCACCCTCCGTAAAAACCAGTCCCCGTAATGTTTACTACCTGAGAGAAAGGTGCTCACTTGTTTTGAAGTACTCTAATTCTTGCCCTAACGTAATTAGTTCAAAATACCCCTCCGAAAAACCAGTTATCGTAATGTTAGTCACTTGAGAGGGGGCTGATCACTCATTATTAAGTACTCTAATTTTTTCTCTAATGGCCTAAAAAGCAGTCACTGTAATGTTTACTACCTGTGAGATGTGTGCTAACTCACTGTACTGTGATCAGTACTCTAATTTTTGCCCCTACGAAAAGTTGTTCTAATTATGCAATTATGTGATGTATTGTGAGTAGGTTTTTAGTTTGCTTTTCGTTCTTTGAGATTTAGTGTAATAAACTGGCTGCCCCAATTAAAGAAAGTTTATTATATTGTAATTTACGAGGTAATTTATATACCAGGGCTGGTGATAATTTTCAGTGCTACTTATTTAATTACAACATATTCAATATCTTAAGGAGGACGATATAATAAATATATGTCGAGTGTTTTCTTTATTAAGCTACACTGAAATAATTTTCGGCAAAGTGGCTACTGTTCTGTGAAGATTTTGTAGTTCCTCCAACCCTAATTTCCGCTGAAATCAGCAACTGTTATAGCTCGCAGCTGCAGTCATATTTCTCCGTCCTGCGACACATGGTTATCTGACCATCTCGTGCCTTGGCATGCGTGTGAGAGAGACGGATGAATGACTTCAGGCTGTTTGAACCCAACACTGAATTATGCATACTGTTCTGTTAGTGAGTTGCTCGCATACTTGATGTATCAAATTAAATTGATTGAGCATAGATTCACTTACTTGTTTCACTTTCATTTCATCATTTTTGGAAATTTTAATTGTCATATGTAATACCACTAGTAACTAGAATTTTACTTCAAATTTTTATCGTTATGGTCACGATTGATTGTTGCGACGAAAATTAAACGAGTTCGCAGGACGACTGACGATTTTCTAAAATAACAAGCAGGAGTAAGTTTACAAAATTACAAGTAAAATTCTAGTTACGAATGATATTCGGTATGATAATTCCTCGAAATGTATATATTTTTTTCAATTAATTACTTGTCACAATTTTGACAGACGTTGTATCTAAGCAACGCCTATTTAGTCCTGTAAATTTGTCAGAGATATTTGAATATGATTGGTTCAATTTACCAAAAATACTGTGATTTAATTGGATGACAAACTATGAGTCGAATTGTCATACGTAATACCACAAGTAACTAGAATCTTACTTGAAATTTTTGACGCTATGGTTAAGACTGATTGTTGCAACTAAAATCAAACGAGTCCACAGGACGAGTGACGATTTTCTAAAGCAACAAGCAGGAGTGAGTTAGGTAAAAATTACAAGTAAAATTTTAGTTACGAATGGTATTCGGCATGACAATTCCTCGAAATGTATATATTTCTTTCATTTACTTGTAACAATTTTGATAGACGTTGTATTTAAGCAACGCCTATTTAGTAGTGTAAATTCCACGGCAATTGTCAGTGGGACTTGAATCTTATTGGTTCAATTCACCAAAATACTGTGATTTAATTGAATGACAAATTATGAGTGGAATTGTGCATAAAATTTAGTGAGGTTACGAATAGCAGTTCAGTCGAATAACCGAATAACGAATATTCGGCGAAATTTTAACCGAATATTGGGCATTACCGTATAACATATTTTTGTACAATCTGAAACCGTAATTGGTGGTCCTCGTTGCAGAGAGGAGTATATTTATTCTGAAATGCTCGTCCTATTTTTAATTAAAGTTATTTCTTGTATGCTTATTATTAACTTAAATTATTTTAATTTCAAGATATTTACCGCCAAACAATATAACTAGATAAATTATTTACTCTTATTGTAGATACTTTAATAATAACTAATAGTAAGTATACCTTTTATTTAAAATTTATTATCTATATATTTATATAATTTAACATAACTAAACAGCGTTGTGTTTCAATTATTCCTTGTAACCGAATATTCAGTTTTAAAATATGCCGAATACGCCGAATACCGAATAGTGAAAATATGGCCGAATAGGCCGAATACCGAATAATTATTCGGCTTTGGTCCCATCTCTAATAAAAATGCACCGTAAATAATAATTGTTCGTAAGAACGCCATAGTTTGGTCTTATGTCTTGTGCATTATTACCCCCATTAGTGGCCGACTGGTAGTGCAGATACAGCAGAGCATCCGCCCATATTGCAACGCACTGATATGCAATTTTCTTTATTGCACACGCACGCATTTTGTTTTTGTTTCTCGGCCTACCACGATGGTCTACATACTGCTTCAATTTTTTTCACTTATATGTTACAGTTTCGACCGTGGGAACATATAGTTTTTATATTATTTAAATGATATCTCAATTACTTTTTACTATAATTAATGATTGTGTTCCTAGAAGAAATTATAATATGCAAAATAAATATTAAAATAGGTTGCCATCATGTCAGGTTGCTGTCAGTTAAAAATATCAAAATGATATTAGACTATAGACAAAATTATTAATTTTAAATAGATCAATCACGACTTATGCACATTTCTGGATGTACATACGTATACAGGGTGGTGACTCGAACATTTGAACATAGGAATTTAACATGAAAAATCATATTTTAGTATTTTCCTGCTTCTCTAATTATTTTATGTAAAAATATTTCAAATAAAAGTAGCAGAATATAAAATTCTGCATGTGCATCAATAAGTGTTTGTAAGCTCAGAAATTAGATATGAAAATGATAAAAATCACCCGTAATATATGTATATAGTAATAGCCATGAAATTGAGAAAAAAATAACAAAATTTTTAACAATTTATCAGTCAAGTTCGCTGTGTTTGTTTATTATTATTATTATTTGTATGTTGCTACGGAGGTAAGTTAAACTTACATGAACGGTGGCGCAAAAATAACTAATGTATTAAATTTATATTGTGCATAAATATTTGTTGAACAAATTGTATTATTTTATCAAATTTGAGGTATCAAGGCAATACTGGTTTAAAGTCAGTTTTATATAAATAATTGATCAAATTCTACGTCAATAAGTTTGGACGACTTAATATATGAAGTCTATAAAGCGATCTATAATGAATTTATTAAAATATTTGGTCCATAAAAATTATTATTTCAACTAGATAAACAATTAATCATCCTAAAAAAATGATTATGAATGCGTTAGCGATTGAATATTTATATCTCGCTTAGCGTTTGATTAGAGTTTAAACTCGATATGTAGATGAATAATGATAGCGGCTGCGGGGCTATTAGCGGCTAGACTCTTCCTATTTGTACTTAATTAGTGGCTAAATTATGGCTAAAGTGGGTAAATACTTGCCTATTTGCCTAATTGCTTCTCCTGCCCGCTAACAACTTTATTAAAATATTAATATTGCTCCATACTCTGCAAATTTGTAGCGCTCATCAATATTTATATCATTCTTTTTAAGTTATTAATTAAGAAATACGTTTCTTATATGCATCGTTTGAATATCTTACGCTAATATGGATTCATTATAGCTAATATTAAAACAGGACATATTTTATATTAAATATGTGACTTATTATTACCCATTGCTGAGACTCTAGCTGGAGTGGAAAGTGCACCACAAGGAATTCCATTAATCTGAATTCAAACAACAGACATTATCTGAATTTTGAAATAATAAATAATACATTTATTTTTATTCTTGTTTATTTTTTGAAATAATGATATTATATGCATTCATTTTGTATTTCTTTCAAAAAGGTGTATAATAGTTATTTATGTATTAAGGACATATTCGATAGATTATAGTACGCGAGAGCAAAGAGCTTATATTTCCTCAGGGCTATAATTTTGATCTAGAATAAGAAAGTCTTGTCTTGTGTTGAAATTTCAAGACATGACTTTTGCCAGTCCGTCTTGATAATCTAGAAAAAACAAGACAAAACTCTAGAAAGTCTAGATCTAGACGGCAACACTAGATAAATTGTACTAGGTAACGATTTTTGCTAAAATATGTAGTTACTTTACCGCACTGCTATGCGTAAAATAGCAACTACCATAGAAATTAACGATGTGTGATATATTTATATACCTCCCGAGGCCAAAAATTATTTTCATATCAAATTTTATTTTTTCTAATATTATACTGAAAACTAAATTTCTTGGATATGCTAATTCTTTCTCATATATTGATAATAATTTATTTGTATAGAACAAGGTACGTAGAACACTTTTCGGAAACATTAGCTGCCGTAGGGAATGCACCATGGAGTTCCATTAAATAATAAAAATAAAGTAACGCAGCTAATTTGACAGATAAATCGTTAAACATTAATTAATTTTTATCTCAACTCCATGTCACCATGGCTATACAGCTAGTTTTGTGATAATTTGCGTCATTTTCATATCTACTTTCTGAGCTTTTAAGACATATAAAATTTGCTTATTGATTCAGATGCAGAATTTTATGCTCTCCAACTGTTATTTGAAGCTATATACCTAAAATAATTAGGGAAGCAGGAAATTACGAAAATATGATTTTACATTTTAAATCCCTATGTTCGGGTGTTCGAGTCACCACCCTGTATATATAAATATATATTAAAACCATTTACATAAATCGGAAATTAAAATTTATTCAAAAGAGGTGTCACTTCTTGGGCAGTCTAGCTGGCGTAGAAAGTGCACCACATAAGCTATTTTTAAGTAGGATATACCTATACAGTAAATATTAAATTTGGCTGGATAGGTTTCGAACTAAAATCATCAAAATCAAAACAATTTACAGATATTGGTAATGACAATGAGAATGATATATTTATACCACCAAAAAGGAGATACTTGTTGGGCAGTCTAGCTGGCGTAAAAATGCACCACGTAGTTCATTTTTAAGTAGGATATAGATACTAAATTTTAAACTCGGCTCAAACTCAAATAATCAAAATCAAAACCATTTACAGATATTGTTAATGACAATGAGAATTATATATTTATACCACCGAAGAGGCGTTAGTTCTTGGGCAGTCTAGCTTTTGTAGAAAGTGCACCATACAGATCATTTTTAAGTAGGATATAGATAGTAAATTTTAAACTCGGCTCAAACTCAAAACAATTTATAGATATTGGTACCGACAATAACACTAATATATTTACACCCATATCAATCATTTACCAGACAATACCTTTCTTAGCAAGAATCTTGCAAACCCAATTGAAACCTCAGCGTCACAATATAATAAAATATTCACCTCTGATTCCAGCTCCCCTACCACGTGTGCGCTGCACGTGTTGGGGGCCATTGCCGGTGACGTCACGGGGGGCGGCGCCTCGTCGGGCCTCCTCACTGCGCATGCATCGGCCGTAGTCGCAAGGCGCCTTCACGCCAGGACGCATCGTGACCGAGCGGCACTGCGGCGAACACGGAGTCCACACAGTGCGGGAAGGAAAGTGTAGTGCAGTGACAACAAGTGCAAATATGCCTTCGCAGATGCCCTACTGGTACATATGCAGGAAAGTTGTACGCAAAAAGTGATAAGGACACTCGTGACAGACTAAAAACTGAAGTGAATTTAAATCATTGTGTCATCTTGTGGAGGTGACTTTTGTACAGAAATTTTGGGACTAATTGTGCAACCCTGAGGAGCTCTGTTGTGTACTAAATTTTCTGAGTGCTGAGAGTACTGAGATTGCAGCCTTGTACAACACCATCGTTTAGTGATCTCGTAACAGATTGTATGAAATTTAAAAGGACTAATTGTGTCACCTCGAGGAGCTCTCTTCTGTACTAGGAACACTTTTTAGAGAATACTGAAGTTGCAGTCTTGCAGAACACCATCGTTTAGTGATCTCGTAAACAGAGTGTATGACATTTAAAACAATATTTATTTTGGGACTAATTGTGACACCCTGAAGAATTCTCTTCTGTACTACTTTAGAGAGTACTAAGATTGCAGCCTTGTAAAACACCATCGTATAGTGATCTCGTAAACAGACTGTATGAAATTTAAAACAATATTCGTTTTGGGACTAATTGTGTCACCCTGGGGAGCTCTCTTCTGTACTAAAAGCAGTTTTGTTAGTAGTTCTGTAGAGAGTACTAAGATTGCAGCCTTGTACAACACCATCGTTTATTGATCTTGTAAGCTGGCTGCATGAAATTATTATTAGTTATTTTGAGAAGCTCCAAATTGAGGAACATCTACCTGTAATTGTGTCTCCCTTCTATATTACAAGCAATCTTTAGAGAGTACTGAGATTACAGTCTTGTAGAACACCATCGTTTAGTGATCTTGTACGCAGGCTGCATGAAATTTAAGTTACTTTGAGAAGCTCCCCTTTGAAGAAGCTATCTTGTAAGTGTTGTACTAAGATAGCAGCCTTGTTGAACACCATCGTGTAGAGAACACAGCTGTGTGTTGTGAGTGACTTTGACTTGTCGCGGTGAGTGTAGGTGATGGAACTGGGGCTGTGACGTGGGGCGCCGTGGCCGGCAGCACGACGGAGTACCTGGGGGCGGGGGCGGCGCGCCCGGGGCCCCGAGGGGCGGCCTACCCCGACACTCCCCCCGTGGCCACGCAGGCTCAGCACAACATGAACCAGCTCGGCACGGTCTACGCCACCAAACGCCGGCGGCGCAATGGCAAAAGGTATCTAACCCCAACATACAAACTACACTATGACACATGAATATTCGACTGTAGAGGATGATGAGTAATATTCGGGTATTCAGTCAAAAATCTTTATTATCTACGAACGTTTCGACAGCACTTGTGTCTTCTTCAGGGCTAATAAATGTTTTTTTATATATTAATGTTGGTATAATATAAAACATGTTACTTGAACAAGCCAAAACACAAATATCTGTTGAAACGTCAGCTTCGTAGATAATAAAGATTTTTGACTGAATACCCAAATATTACTATCCTCATTATACTTATTATTAAACATAGAGAAAAAGAAATGCATGATGTCCCATAAGGTGTGATTTGAAATCAAGGGAGGAAACCCGAAGGCTACTAAACATGCGGGGAATATAACAATTGTGAAATGAAACTAAAGGCTGATTTATGATGGATTTAATTTATTTATTTTAATTTAGATTTTTTTTCTGGTTTATGATGGATTTTAGTTTCCTAAATTTCAGAAAATATCTTGTGATATTATATTTAGTTTGACTGTTGGTTTGATATTTCTTTTAAGTAAAGTGAATTTGTTTTGGTACAATATTAATTTGATGTCTGATTATTTTTATTTTAACATAAAATCAAAATAACGCTCATAAACCGTCATTTGTAATATTATTTTACCTTAATCTATATACATCAGTTCAATGCTTTCTTGTGATTGGCTGGATTTGGAATTTAGAGTTTAGAATATAAAGATTGGTTATATTCCAAATCTAAATGAACCACAACATTTGTTTTGAGTATGTTTATAATTTAAAATCTAAATCATAAATTGAAAATTCGTAATTTAAATCCATCATAAATCAGCCTTAATAACTGGAGTTCTATTATCTTATTATTATTACTCAGATATACTACTACACAACCTTTCGGTAAACCAAATATACCCCAAATGGATGTCCGGGAATTAATTTCATTTAAGACAAATTCAAAATATCAATCTCTCTTGAAGTGAATACCAGGTAGAAAATAAAAACTAAAACACCTTTTTTTCAGAAATTTATTACACACAAAAAATTGTTGAGATAAAATCTGTTGTACTATAGTTTTATACTAATTACAAGAAATAACTATTAACATACCTAGAATAGTTACGAGTATCATAATTGCCGCAGATGTCAATTGAATTGAATTTTAAAATATCTAAGGTCTGGTATGATTCATAACATCCGTGGTTTGTTTAATAGTTTATCGGTTTCACGTTATTAATAAATATTATTTTATAAAATTTTCTTGTCAGTAACGTTTTTGTGATCAAATCTGTATGGCACTGGTTCTCAAAGTGCCGCGGACATGGTATCAAATTTAGAGTAGATATTTTAACATTTACTGCATTTGAACCTTCTTCTTCACTTGTGCTAAAAATTCTAGGTGATTCCGTTCTTGTTTCCTGTTATATGAATTTATATTGTTCAAAAAAGTTGAATAGCACTTCGCATCATATATCTTAATTTTATAACAATTTAATGTTATAAGAGTAGAGACATCTGAATCAGTATATATATAATTTTCTAAATAAAAATATTTAATAAAAATTAAAAATGTAAATAATTAATGTAGATCTATACAAGAACAATTCGATTGTCTTATTTCTTTCGCTGTTATATTTAATGCATTTTTTTTAATTCAATATATTTAGTTACTATTTCAAGTGAATATATTCGGCTAATTTTCAGCGAGTACTGTTTTTAAATTACCGTTTATTATGATATTAATAATAAAATATTTTTACATTTGCAATTTTGGAAACACCACAATATTGTAAAGTATACAAATCGTAAGTATTTGTATAGCAGGAATAATTACTTTTTAAATAACACTCGAACAATATTTCGATACGGTTAAAGAAAGTTATCGCATTCTTATATAACTTAAACCTATGTGCAAACTTTGAATAAAATATTCAATATGTAGCAAGAATTTTTAATTTTCTAAAAACGGTAGTATAATTATGCTATTAACGTTTTTTTTTTTTAATATATAGACGAAAACCATAAAATTCACTTTTTTGTGAGATCTCACATTGTCAAAATAAGCCCGATCTCGCAAAAGTTTAGTTTCTGGACTAGCGATAAAATAACTATTTTAATTTTTTTTCATTTATTGTACAATATTTAAAATATAAAGGAAAATGAGACGTATCTCTATATTTTTCATGTAAAATTGTGATATATTTCACAATTTCATACCTTATTTGGATTATCCTGTAATTTAGTTTTAAAAATTAATATTCATTTGTAAAGTGTACATAAAAATTAAATACATTACTTAGATTTTACGTGGATAAAATTACAACAAGCGACGTTAAAACAAATCTAACATATAACATACCTCTGATTTTGTGATACCTACATATATTTATATTTAGAAATATTATTATATGATATGAAATATGGAGTACAATATAAAAATAATAAAATAAATATGAATGTGTAATTGTGACAAAAAGACAGAAAGTATATGAAAAAATAAAGCAGCATAACAAGTGTAAATGTCATCTTTTCGTGACCGACCAAACATATTTATAATCAAACATAATCATGTAAATAGTTGTCATAGTTAATATAATGTGCAAACTAGGGTTAATTATACTACAAATAGAACTTTTCACACCAACTAACGTAACACATTTTGAAGGTTTGCAGTTTATGCAAAGTTTTTGGATGCAAATTTAAATATGATTTATTGAACGCATTCCGACGGAAAACAAGCGAAGATAAAACGTTCAAGTGCTTAAAATATATAGAGGAAAATGTTTTTTATAAATTAATTCATAATATTTATAAGCACAATTATATTATATATTAAAGTCCAATATTTCACAAAAAATATTTTTTGAGTTATTAACTTTGAATTCGTTTTTAAAATATAGAACAATTGTTAAGATTTAAATTAGTTATATTTTTTACTGTACTAAATTTTTATGAAAAATACTTAGGTATAGTTTAATGGATTTTAATTAAAAATATATATTTAATTAAAATGGTATCGAAAATATTGATTATTATAGGTGGCACATCATTCCAATGAGTAACAGAGCTTCAAGTACCTAAGATTATTCCACGACAAGTTTTATTTACTATTTACCTACTATAATATAGTGGTAGGTTTAGGTTAATACCTGGCGACATTTCAATCGCTTCGATTAAACGGTTATACAGGAAGTTCCACAACTTAGGACAAAAAATTAAAGGGTTTATACTGTACGACGTGCTGATCATTAAACAAAAAGAAAGAAGAAAAGTTAAGGGTAGTTTACTTGAAGTAGACATTTTTTGGACCACTGGAGTAGCTATTAATTACACAATATTATACTTTATTAATATTTATTTTAAATAAGATGCAATATTAATAAAAAAAATCGTTTAGTTTTATTATCAACATATCGTACAGTATTATACCCTTTAATTTTTTGTTCTAAGTTGTGGATCAGCCTGTATATAGATCATAACATAATATTTATTATACTCTGTGTTTCTTTAATCTTCCATTTTCAAGTTTTACTTGCATTTTAGTGGTGAGTGTTGTCAGTTTAATGTCGAACCATTCAGATACAGCGGATATTTTTTTGGATAAAACAAAGTTGGGATTTGAGTCTCAGATTTCATATTCCGCTTAATTTGAGTCGAAGTGCGATAATCAAATGAGCCACCGCTGTCCATAATCTAGAATTCTAAAATATGAATGGGCAGTGATAACAAAATTTTGATTTTGCGAGAAAATAAATATTAAAAAATTCGGGAAGCGAAAGAGTCAGTTGACCTGTCTTGTTCCACGATCTTATCATGCCTACGTTACATAACCCATCTCCAAAATATTTATACCGAGGTTTATAAAGAAGCCGGTAACCCGGATTAGTTGTACCCCTTGTTAACATCTTGAAATGTCGAACTAACTCCAGTCCCAATTCATAAAAACAATCCACTATATTATTTAGTTTCAAAGAAATCTCTACTACTTTGATGGAATTAACAATATTTGTTGTCATCTTGCATATATTAATATAGTTTTCAATGTACCTAATAGAAAAATTGGATGTTGACACTGCCTGTAAAGATACTAGACACTCTTGTTAACATCCTGAAATCTCAAACTAATTCCAGTCCCAATTCATAAAAAGAATTAACTACATAATTTAGTTCACAAGAAATCTCTACTAATTTGGTGGATTTAGCAATATTTGTTGTCAGCTAGAGCATCATATTAATAGAGTTTCCAATTTACCGACTAGAAGAATAAGATGTTGACTCTGCCTGTAAAGATTGTAGATTCCCCTTGTTAACATCCTGGAATCTCAAACTAACTCCAGTCTCAATTCATAAAAACAATCCACTATATTATTTAGTTCCAAAGAAATCTCTACTAGTTTGGTGCAATTAACAATATTTGTTGTCATCTTGCGTATATTAATAGAGTTTCCAATGTACTGACTAGAAGAATAAGATATTGACCTGAAAAGATAGTAGATTCCCCTTGTTAACATTCTGAAATCTCAAACTAACTCCAGTCTCAATTCATAAAAAGAATTAACTACATAATTTAGTTCCAAAGAAATATCTACTAGTTTGGTGGAATTAACAATATTTGTTGTCACCTAGAGGATCATATTAATAGTTTGCAATGTACCGACTAGAATAATAAGATGTAGATTTTGCCTGTAAAGATAGTAGATTCCCCTTGTTAATATCCTGAAATCTCAAACTAACTCTAGTCCCAATTCATAAAAACAATTAAATACATAATTTAGTTCTAAATAAATCTCTACTAGTTTGATGGAATTAACAATATTTGTTGTGACCTAGAGGATCATATTAATAGTTTCCAATGTACCGACTAGAAGAATAAGATGTAGATTCTGCCTGTAAAGACATCCCTTGTTAACATCCTGAAATCTCAAACTAACTCCAGTCTCAATTCAAAAAAGAATTAAGTACTTACATAATTTAGTTCCAAAGATATCTCTACTAGTTTGGTGGAATGAACAATATTTGTTGTCATCTTGCCTATTTTAATAGAGTTTCCAATGTACCGATACTCAATTCATGAAAAGAATTAAGTATATTATGTAGTTCCCAAGAAATCTCTACTAGTTTGGTGGATTTAGCAATATTTGTTGTCACCTAGAGGATCATATTAATAGAGTTTCCAATGTACCGACTAGAAGAATAAGATGTTGACTCTGCTGTAAAGATAGTAGATATTTGGTATATCTGTGCGGTATTCGTGGGTCACGCACAATGTTGTAGTGCAGCGAATCCTAGGATTGCTGGGCAGAGAAAGGGAAAATCTCGTGCGTGAACACGTGTGCGCCCATCACGGACTTGTGTCACGCGAAATGTCTTCACATGCCGCATTCAAATACAACACACACATCTTGTAAACTTAACTCCGCAAATAAGTAACGACAATGACAATAATAATACGGAATGACTGTTGGAGTTTTAGCATAAAATAAAAACTTAGTATTATTAAATTAAATAAAAACCAAATAAGGTGTGGTATGGTGATAGTTTGAGCTTGACAAGTTAGTGATTTGGGGATGGATATTTGTAAATGTCTTTTTAGAAAGTCATTCCCATCAAAATGCTATATGTAAAAACTGTCACCTCCGATAAATAAACACATAAAATAAAACGAAAGACACAAAATAAATATAAATTCTCGGCAACATAGAACTGAAATTATAAATTCTAAAGAACATTCCTTCAACTTTAAGAATATTTAAAAATAATTTTGTTATTATATTCTATTTAACGTTTAAAACATTACAACCATAGAAGAGTTTTCATCGAAGGTGAAATTAAACAGTAAACTGTTCCATGTCAATTTTAATTCCATTTTGGTAGAGTTGGTAGCTACTTTATAGTTTCTGCAATGAATCTACAGCTTATAGTTGGTTCTGAACTAGTCTCACACAATAGTATTTTATTTGATTAATAGTTGGCGATGTTGAAAATCAAACTTTTAAAAATACAAATTTACTACAAAAATAAACTTTAAAATATTGAGTCATAATACATTTTCAACGTATCATCCTAAAAAATACCACTAAATACCATTTTTCCGCAAATCACGTTGTTATTAAACATAAATATTTTTTTTAATTTTCTACCGATCTGCATAAATACGTTTATATATAACTTCTAGCTAAACAGAAAAAATATATAAATTGTAATAATTTTACATGTTGTTTAGACTGAGGATTTTCTATAAAACAGATGAGTTATTCATATGTTCACAAAATTTCACATGTGATGTCAAATTTGATGTAAGTTTAAAAGATAAAAAAGATAAGTAAATATGAAAGAATATATTTTCATGTGTGATTCAAGGTAAGTTCAGTTCCGGTTTTAGTAACGCCAAAAATAACTGTTTTTTATTTGGTCATACAAATTTTATGTAGGAAATTTTAGGTATGAAATGAATTAAAAATATGCTGAACTGCAATAACAAACTAATTTTAAAACTACAAATTTAATGTAGTAGAATATATTACTACAGAGGCGAGAGGTAATGTGTTTGACACATCAAATTTTTTAATAATTATGCTGTGATCTTACTTTTGACGAACATATTTTACTTGAAATGGATATTGTAGTGGGTACTTGGTGGAACATATTTGAATATAGATAAATAAAAACACTTGGTTATTCCACAATAATTATTATATTAGTGCCGATCATTTCGTCCATTCCTCAGTCTGATGATGTCGGAAAGGACGAAACGATTGACACTAATATAATAATTATTATGGAATAACCAAGTGTTTTTATTTAGCTATGAACATATTTTAACCTGCTGACGATAAATATTTTCTTCTTGTGGTATTGTCCCAATTTCGATTTTTGAAAATCTGGGAAATCTTGTGAGAAACACAAACCCATTCTAGTTTTGAGAGGGGTTTCGTTATTATAATATGGCTGTGAGGTAAAGCGTAAGTTTTCCGCATTGTGGGTCGTTTTCGGTAGAATTGGCCGCCACCAAATTACTCAGAGCTAATGAATCACCGTTAGGGGCAGTTCGGCCGTTTCGAGTATTAAATATAAAAATTGTATCTATTATTCAAATGAGCTGTAATTCCCCGATATCTATGCAGGAATCAAACCCAAGTCCGTGGCTTCTGGAGGGCCATGGGCGTGCAGCAGCTTTTCCACCGGGGGCAGCAATCATTATCTCGTGAAATATTATACGAGTTACCATTTATATGGGGATCATTTTCGGCATGCGAACACTCAATTTTATTAAAAATATGCAAATTCGCGATAAGCAAAGCTACAAACAATTTAGGTTATATGTTTATATGTTGCAGATAAAGGTAATTATATTATGCTTCATAAGCGTATCCGATGCTTAAACACCTGCTTTATACAACTACCGAATTATTTCTTTATCAAACCTCACATTATTACCCTACACTTTTACCTAGTATTACATTTATATCAAATATTATAATTTCTTCAACTTATAGTTATAATAATGCTAGCTGCATATAAATAACCAACATTATGTTAATCAATTTACATATTTAAAATTGTATATTAAAGATTCTTGATCGTCGTTCAAAGATGTGTAAAACATATTAAATCCAGGTTTTAGTAAATTTTCTATGAAGTTATATGTATGTAATAGTTTTTAACATACCTACGATCGTTATAAGTATCAAAACCACCATAGATGTCAATTGAATTTCGAGGTTATAGAGCGAGGATTTTAAGACATCTAAGTCCTGATTTATAACAACCGTTATTAATAATAATTATTTTTCCGAAATCCTTACTAAAATACATGAAAGTAGCAACTAAAGTAAAACTTTACAGACTCTTATATCAAAATTTAACTTTACGGATTCATCTGTCAAACTGAATTAACCTATATTTTAATAATATTATATATTTTAAGTTTATTTTAGCACTAAAATAACAAACATATTCTATAATAATATTGGTAAATTTATTTATTATTTACTTTTGATAATAATTTATCTGATTCCATGCAGACGACGTCTAAGCAGGTGTAAACATAAATGAAAATTATAAAGACATATTTGACACTTTGACAGTACGTTTGTTATCACAGCCATCCCCGTCTCATAGCTAGCTGGCGTTTTACAAACACAATAAAACTAAAATAAATTAAAATTAAAAAACATAGTTTGAGTTGAGTGAAGTTAGAATATAAAATAATGACGGATTATTTGGATGTTTTGGTCTTAATAATGCATGAGTTTTGGTAAAAATGTAATGTAGGTAATGGGTATAAGAAAATTCGTCGTTTGTGTAATAAGCTTAGGTCGTAATAGAAGAAATCTGATTGCAAGAACTCACGGTATTCTTAACAACATTACAGACATTAGTTACACGTACTACACCATTTCCTCACTTCATTAAGCTTATTATTCTTCGCTAACACATACATTACCTAATCTAGAACATCTACTAATATACAGATATCTAACAAGACTTCAAAATTCAATAATCGTTATTTATAACTCATTAGGTATTTTTCTCAAAACTTATATATTTATTAATTAACATTTTAAATAGTTCCTTCTGGTTATAAAGTCAAATCATATTTAAGACGAAATATCTACAGAATTAGAAAACGAAAAATACAGATCTTTATTGGAATCGAACCCAAATGTTTTAATTACTTACAAAATCTTTGGAAGTCTCAATTTTTGATTTTAAGTACATCGTGTGTCCAGACAAGCTGGAATCGAAGTGAAGACTTTCGGTTCCATAGGTCGTTGTTCTAACCCTATAACTATGAGTTGGAAGCACTTATTTTGCATGTAAATCAAAGGATATTTATTGTTAAAAAGATCAATTCGACCGATAAATAGGAAAAACGTTGGCACATAGAAACGTAGATGATGTAATTGCTATTCCAAGAGTTCTGAAGAACTGTTGTTAAATGGTTAATCAGAGGGTGATGATAATGAAGAAGTTGAAGTATATGAAAACGAAATTAAAAAAAAAAATGATAAAGAAGGATGATTGGATAAAATATGTAATATGTGGTAGCTGTTTATACCTACGAAGAGTGTACCACATATGACAAATGACAACAATCTGTTAATCAGTTCCTCCATAGCCTTGGTCCGTCTCACCTATATAGTGGAATCTGAATAAAATATTTTTTGTAGTTTTCAGAGTAAGCCTAGATAAAATGTTACAAATATTTTTTTTTTAATTTATTTAATATTATAGAGTAATAATTATTTTTCTATCTCACCCCACTTTACCTTATTTTTTTCTGGCTTCTTCTTTGTAGTAGATATGTATAGCCATAGGTTTACAATAAAAAAATGATCGTTTTATTTTTGAAACACCATTTGTATGTAAACTTGAGACAAAAACTTATTTTGTATGAAACTTTCGAAACAATGTTTGAAATGAATAAGATATAATAACAGGTAGTTACATATCTAACTGAAAAAATGTAAGAGTGTAATAGATAGGTTGGGAGTGTATGTAATTTCCCATATAACATATAGCGTAGGGAACTAATTTTGAAAACATATGTTAGGTCGGGTATTATATCTGAACCGTGCATCGAGTACAGTTATGATTAATATGTATATAAAATAAGATATTTCTGGTTAGTTAGACACGAGTCAGTCAACTTGTGGTCACTATGGGCTATGGGACCGGAAACACCCAAAATGACATTTGTTGCCTTGTCAACCGGAAACTGGCACAACTGACGCGCGAGGAAACTGCACAAATATTCATATTTAATAAATTACTATCGCTCAGATCTCAGACATGGTTTACTCTTCTTTCGTAATTTCTCGAATTAATTATGTGTTTATTATATTTTCCGTGCCATCCTTGTAAGCTTAACTTACTTCTAACAATATTTGGTTATAATTGTCAACGGAGTGTTATTGTAAATAACAGTCTTACTAGTAGAGAAATTATGAAAATCATACTAATTTCATGTACGTCGTCTAGCAAAAGACAAACGAATAAAAAGATGCAAATAAATAAATCTGAACTGGCCCACATTTTATAGATACTTTAATATTATTTGAAGTAAATTTCTGCTGACGGAGCGAAAAATATAATAAGGGATTTGAAATGAAAGTACTCACAAGTGCACCTAGATATTTTTTTCGGAAGAGGTTTTTAAATACAGGTGTTCATTTAAAGTGGTTCACTATATTAGCTTAGTTAAATTTACACTAATGAAATATTTTTATTAAATAATAACTCTTTACAAATAATAAATTAAAAAATCTGATGTGTACAACGCATTACCTCCCGCCAATGTGGTATAATATATTCTATAAAAAAATCTTTTGTGCATTAAATATTTACCTAGTTGTAAAATTAGTTTTTATTTAATTCATACCTGAAATTTCCTTGCATCAAATTTTTAATACTGTATCGGAAAATGAAGAAAACAGTTATTTTTGGCGTATGTAAAATCTATTCCTTGTATATTTCTTCTATCTTTTTGAATAGTGAATAGAATGAGAAAACTATTTTTCCATGACAATGTTTTTCATCAATTCAAATTAATATATTTTTGTTACTTATTTTAAGTATCTAATAAAATTACAAACATCGATATTATATGCATAATTATATTACAATTAAGTGTCCCGGAAAGGTTCTTCGGGATAACAGGACAAACGACGCAAATCAAGGACAATCCTGAAAATCCAGGACATCTGTTAATCATATGTAGTTGATAAACATGTTCTACATGTAATACTAATAAATAAAATATACCTATTGTATCAAAAATACAAATAAACCAAGAGATAAATATTGTGACATTTATATAATTTGAGTAAAGAATGAATAAATTTGACCCTAAGAAGTATCTGACAGATACATGTAAAATGTTTTATTAAATAATCAATTGCAGTACATTTTTTAATCTACACAAAATATCCACACAAATTATTAATGAATATACCTATCAGATACACGTTACCTTCGGTGTATCTATAAAGACTGCGACGTCCCGAGGTTTAAGAATAAGGTTTGGATGTTTTGAGAAATGTTTCGGCTCGGAACGGAGGATCGTAAAGTGAGTTACAGATAAGTAAAGCATCGAGAGTGGAGGTTATAAAACTTGGAAGGTCTGTTTGGTTCGTGAATTTTAATTAGCATAAATAAATACCGGAGTAATTAAGGATTTTTATGACTTTCAGCGCGTAAAATATTTGTTTGCTGATTACTATTTGCACAACACATTAACAAGCCGAGATTTAACTGTACTCTGTATTGTTATAAAAATTAAAACTCACTTATTAAATACAGATTGTGATCTATAGCTCTTTGAGTTAATTTTAAATTGATTGAAAACAAGAAAATGGCAAAACATTTCATTAAACAGAAGGGGGACGATAAAATACAGATCGTCCGAAAAGATAAAGCGATTATATCAATAAATAGTGGAATAACCAAGTGTGATAAAGAAATCGTGAAAAATCTGTTCTTTTTATTTAAATTCGTAATTATTTCCAAAACAATCTGAAATTCAACAACCCCATAAATAAAATCAAACGAAACATAAATCCCAAAACTGTTATCAAAAATTAGGGTGGTTCACCCTTTCTCTTTCTTACACGGTGTGGTATATCAAAACCGTCAACGTTAGGATTGTGTATATGGAGATTTCAGACTGATATGTTAATTTAAGTAAATGTTATTTCAAACTAAATTAAACAGAACTTTCTTTTTCTTCGCTATAAATTTTCATTTACTAGCGTTTGTTAATTAGTGAACTTACACACATCTAGCCAGCAATGCCAAAAACAAAATCAAATCGAAAAATTTGAAATTTATTGATATTGTTTAATCTTGAAAAAAAAAATAAGTATTAAGGACTAGCAAGTAATAAATATCTACCTCATTTTGGATACTTTTCTTTACTGATCTGATGTTAAGGAAGATTTAATTTAAATATTACAATAATTGTCGATACTTCGCTTCTACTTCAAATCGGGGATTCTAGCTCAATCGAATTTAAAGAAATTAGTTTTAAAAATAGAAAGAATATGCATAATATTGAATATTAATAAAGAAATTAAATGATATAGTATTATTTACGATATTAGTGCATAAATTACCCGTTTAAGTGTAATTTAATAAAAATTTGCATCACTAACGCCACTGCTATTCTCAAACAGTTTTTATTTAAATATTTCTTTAATTTATATAATTTAAAAACACGTGCAATTTTTAAGAATGCAAACTTGTACTATATTATAATATTAATTTAATTTTCATTAAATATAATGTAGAAAGAGCATATAAGTACTTCAAGAACATTTTGGTACACGAAGAAAACTGAAGACAAGAAAATACATATTCGTGCCGTCACATTGATTATTTCAAACTTTGGAATTCTGTAACTCGCTTATTAATATAATCATTTCATCGGATTTTCACCAGTAGAAACCCCCATTGTTTTCGATCGGTAAAAAAAACCTTATCGTTCTAAATACACTATAAATTACCGATTTCCTAGTCAGTAAGTAACTTTCGATTTTCACTTACTGATCAGTAATTTATAGACATTAAAAAAATTCAATCGTGCAAAAATGTTTTATGATTCAGTGTGTATAAATGACGAATGTACCGTGGGACATTTTTGGAAGACCTGGTCGTGCATTGGCGGCGCATGAAGGTTTAGCCCGGGGCGACATGCACGTAATTAACGAGTTAATGTTTCAACTTTGTAGGTTCCAACAACCGTACAACACGAGGAAGTGCGCGATCACATTTTACATGCTCTTCACTTTTCCAGATAGACATGAACACTTCGATCTTGCATTAAAGGTTAGGGAAATAATTAAGATAGATCACACTCATACACACATTCAAAATGAATTAAAGGTTATTGCAAATTATATTAATACGTATTATTACAATTTAATTACAATTCGTTTTGCCTCAATTCATTCCTCAATTTAAAATGATCTAATTTTTATGAAACAGCAAATAATCGTTTTATATTTTTTGGTTAGTCATATAGCTGTTAAAGTTATAATCATTTGAGTAAATTTGATTTGCTTTATTGAACACCCTATATAATTACATTTAAAAAAAATATGTGAGAACATAGATTTTAGTTACAGGTGTACTGAAAAAAATTCTTAATTTTTACTATTAATATAACTTCAGTACGTCTTTATAAAGCAATGCGTGTATTTGATCTTTTTTAGAGAATAAATGGAATAACTTGGCAAAGCCGCGGAAAACTAAAACAAAGTTCATATGTCCGTATAGGGGAATAAAATACAATGGAAAAAATATAAAAATATATAGGATGTTCCATTTAAAGGTAAGCAATTCTCACAGAGCCGTAATGCAACATTCTGTATATGTGACAATAAGTAATAAGGTATGCTCCTTGAGGGGACGAATAAATTCTATTAATAAAGGGGAAAGGGAAATATCGAATACACAACTTTCAAGCTTTGTAAAGTGTGAGAAAAGTTCCACTTTCCATAGATTCCCTCTTTAGAGAAGAAAATGTACAGTGTTACCAACAGTATAACATGAATATTAAACTAGAATGAAATATTGGATATATATTTCATTCATTTACTCGTAAGGTAACATTATTTATTTAATCGAAATTTTGACAGGAATATCAAATAATTCATTTGATATTTTATTCCGATGTGATATTGTCCATTTAAGGAAAACTAAAAACTTCAATAATATTGGTTCAATCTACCGTTAATATTAATTCAAAATACTGTAACTTAAAATGTTTTAAAGTGAATTTAGTAGAATCCATTTTGGGTTGATATATAGCGGAGTGTATGTGTTCCCTACCCTTTGTGGGTTCATTGTTCTAATGAATGTTTAATTACACGTTCCGTTTGAAGCAGATGGACTGTCGGACAGGCCGTGGCCACCGCAATTATTTGGAGATTTGTCGTTTTTTATGTACCGTTCACCCGGACCTGGCTAAAACAAGGTTTTTCCTAACACTCCTATGCTACACTACACACCAATTCAAAACGAACAAAACACCAACAATAAGAAACTGACGACATTACATAATTAAAATAAATAAATAAATCACTCTCGGCTTATTACCCATTACTGGGTGTGACAATCTGGTTTATCACAAATAATAATAATTTGTCACAATAAATGTATTATCATAATATGAAGGTGAAGTACCATTAGCTGTAAGTTTTACATTACAAATTTATTTATTAAATCTTAGTGGATGTCGGTCGACAAAACTATTATCAGACAATTTACTAATGATAAAAGTTAGAAAACAATAGCAAGAAACTTCGTATAAAATATTATCTAAACTTAACGGTACATTTTTTAGGGAATATTGTTTTTTTTACTTCCTGGTAAAAGAAATATTGTAATCGGTAAATATTTTCAACGAAAATATCCATTTTGATTATCCCTGAATCCATAATAGTAATATTGTACCAACATCTGACCATGGGCGCCGCCAGGGGGGGGCAAGAAGGGGCAGTTGCCCCCTCTTGGAAAATGATGTGAAATGTACTCACAAAATAAATGAGCAAAATAATTTAATTAGAAAAATATTCTCACTAAAACACGCTTGATCTTTATATATCAAATCTAGCGTTGCACTATTGATTTTATATATCAATGGTTGCACGTTACGCGTTACACTACTGTTTCGTTTTAGAAATAGTTCTCGAAATCTCAGACTAGATGGCTCTGTTACTACTCTTTCGTTTCAGAAATAGTTCTTGTAATTTTGTACTAGATGGCTCTGTTAAATCTGATTCCAAAACACAGTTACGCAAAACGGTATTGCTATTGCCTATCTATATACTTTTTAATCAATGGTTTAACGTAGGTTTTACGAAGGTCGCGTAAGCGCTAACTTCAAAATTGTCTTGTTGAAACGTGTTTAAACGTGTCACAAACTCACAATTACAGAATAGCATAGACACTGTGTGTATTACTAGATGGCTTATTTGATCATTGATTCATTGCATATGAATAGTGTGTGTTGTGTGTAGATTTATACAACGTACGAATATAAAATCCAATAAATTTTCGTTTAGTTAGTTTTTCTGCTAAATTAATACAAAAACTATTTAAAAATGGACATTAGAAAATATTTACGTAAAACAGAGAACAATAGTGATAAAAATCCGCCAAAAAAAAAAAATAAGTCAAATGAAAACGAACATGAAGTGACCGCAAGTTTTTCAGAACAAAATGAACAATATACAACTCCAGGAACGTCGAAAGTAAATGAATTAGAATTCATAGAAAATACTCCATAGTTACCGCATATATCAAAAAAATATAAAATCGACCTAGAAAGTTATGATGTAGGAAATGTTATTTTGTTAAGCAACTTAAGTGAAAAAGAAAAATACCAATTTTTAGTAAATCCTTTTGTACCACCACCCAATTACAATTTCAAAAAAGATGTTCCTGAAGGTAATAGAGCATTTAGAAAAGAGTGGTTACAAATCTATGAATGGATGGTGTACTCCAAAAAATTGAAAGGGGCTCTCTGCAAATATTGTGTAATTTTTTAAACCAAACGTACACACAGGATATTTGGGGGCATATTTATAAGAGAATTTTTGTTTTCTTAGAAATTTTGTTTTTTTTTAGATTTATTATCGTTTTTTAAGAATTTTGTTTTCATTATTTTTTTTAATAAGTGTTTCATTAGAATTTATTATTTGATATTTTTTTCAATAAAAGTTATGTATATAAAAATATTACTTATCTATTTTTGTTCTCGCCCCCCCCCTGGAAAATTTCCTGGCGGCGCCCATGCATCTGACACAAAAGTTACTTCACAATCTATAAGATATAATATACATATTTCACAGTTCAATTTAAAAGATAGAACTGCAAGATTTTTTTTTTACAAATGAGAAGTTTAAGGAAAGACGCCTGCAGTTTTTGAAACTTACTTAAATAAGTCTATTGGGATTTGACAAGTTACAATCTCGTCTTTTGAGATCAAATACAGATATTAGATAGTGTTGCCGTGTAGATCTAGACTTTCTAGATTCTTCTTTTGACTTTTCTAGATTATCAAGACAAGACTGACAAAAGTCTTGCCTTGAAATTGCAAGACAAGACAAGACTTTCTTATTCTAGATTAAGACGAGAAAATTCTAGACAGTTTTCAAGATTGTATATTACTGATAAATTTAAAATTTTCGAAATATAAATATATCATGCGAATCTTTTTCCATCCAAGCTGAAACAGTGATTGTAAAATAGAAAAAGAATGCTGCCGAAGAATTATCTATCCTTTTCTATAGCGTATGTGCAGGTTAATGTAGTCTGCAATCAATCTAGAATCTTTATATCTAGACAAGATTTTTAATCTAGACTTAGACATACTCTAGTCTTTTCTAGGCAAGAATCCGGTAAGGAATTATAAGAAGAATGTAATTAATCTTACATACCAATAATTTTTATATGATACCTATACAGGGTGTTCCACATCTTAGGATAAAAAAATAAGGGGTATATATTGTACAGCGTGCTGATCATGAGAAAAAAAAGATTTTTAAAAAATTCGCAACATTACCTAAGGGTAGTTTACTTGAAGTAGACATTTTTGGGACCACTGAAGTAACTATTCATTACACAATATTAGACATTTGTTAGTATTAGATATTATGTAAACAATTACTTTCCTTGTAGAAGATTTGAAAAAAAAAAATATTAAAAATAAGTACCGAACCAATGGCATTCTTGAAATACGATGCCATTTTTTACGAATTTTGAAAAAAATCTTATTTTTTATAATCAACACGTCGTACAGTATATACCCTTTAATTTTTTGTTCTAAGTTGTGGAACACCCTGTATATTTTTTAATTTAACTGGCAGTTTTGTGATAAAGAAAAATGTACTTACAAGATTCTTAAAAGAATGTTAGAATGAATGAATATATGAATATCCTACGGATAGAAATAATAAGAAAGTTTAAATCAAAGGAATAGTTTCTGTATAAATATTCCAACAGCATAATTCATAAGTATATCAAAGAATTGCGGAATTAAATGCAAAATGCAGAAGTTATATAAAAAATTCTTTAATGTAAAATGATAAAAAATATCTTGTATAAGTAGGAAAAGAAATGAAGCTTAGTGTTATCAGAAAAAGCTATAAAAGCTTTCACAAACAATTGAGTCGCAATGAACAAACGCGCAGAAACAAAGAAGGAGAAAGAAGGTAGAGAGGAAAAGAGCTATTTAACATTTAATGAACGTGTTTCATAGACTGATGACGGTACCGTGCTGTGGCGTATGAGTACCGGGTATAATACCATGTACACTTGCTCAGATCATACCTTATAAAATGTTAAATAAGCAAAAAAATGTGAAGCATTATCGCGTTCTAATTTCGATTCTGCATAAGTCACGCACTGCGTTACGCAGACCAGGGCCGGAATCATTCAAATTTCTTCTTAATAAATTGAGTAGGATTGACAAAATTGACGTCAAAATATATTTGGTGAAAAATATGTAGCAACTACTCTTTCTTTACAAGTTAATAAAAATAATTTTATATAGTGCAATAAGAAACAGTGTTAAACATTTTAATAAAATTTTGTTAAAGATGATCTATTTGGAAGGGAAGCTGAAGATATGAAACGAATGGAAATAGAAGCGATATTTCTCTGGAACAATGAAAGGATTTGAAAAATAAAGAACTGTTGAAAAGAGGATTGAAAGGCCTTTCGAACTGTATCATGTTTGACACCCTTTTCCATTTAAAATTGTTGAGGTCTAGTCCATCCCCATATTAGGGTTGAAGTTATGCAATTGGTACTAATCCATTCAGGTGTCCCCCTTTTATACTAAAATTGACGTGTTCGAGCGTTTTTTGCAAAATTAATGTTAAGTGGCCAAAAATTAAGCTGATAATTTTTATTGGGCCACCCAGTATATAATCTATAGTTCTTACAGTACATATTCCGATCTATATATACTTTTAACCTAAAATATGTATAAAATATGACATTTTCTTTGATTGGATAACATATACCCATCTTTCTATTCGCTATTGCTTTTTATCTCATTAGTAAGAAAGGAATGCACTGATTAGACAAACGCTTAACTTGTGTATGACAAAGACATTAGATCTACTACGTGTTATTTCTAGGTTTGGAAGACAATGATGTGAAGCCGACTACAGGAAAAATTAAAATTGGGTTGTAGAAAACATGAAACGCATGCATTTACATACCAAACTTTTCATAGCACGATTCTCGGATCTGTAATGAAAAATGCTGAAACTGTGCAAAAATTATACATTCAGTACGGTTCTGTCCTTCAAGTGTTGTTCCCCTTCATTTGCATTGATATCCCCATACATAACAATTTCTTATAACCACCAGGGCCGTATCGAAAGAATTACCCTTGACAGCGTTTCCCACGATAGCCTGTCCTCCCAATATAAAGATCACAGTGGTTTGCGATGACCAAGAGAAAAGACTGCAAGTGAAGTAATTTTAGAAGGTTCGTGACTGCAAGAATTAAATTCGTGGTTAAGCTCATTAGCCCCATCAACTATTTTGTTTTAATTTCGAAGACTAACCGCATGTCAAAATAAATTTGCCGGAAGATTAAGAAAAAAGACGCTCAGTTTACAAACTTGAAGAGATGTTACTCTGTATTTTTATGATTATTAAACAAATAATGTAATCTTAACTACATAACAAAAAAATCTGATGTGTCCAACACATTACCTCCCGCCACTGTAGTTATATATTATATAAAAAAAATATTTAGTACGTTAAATATTTAGTTTTAAAATTAGTTTATTTTCAGAATATTTTTAATTCAATTCATACCTGAAATTTCCTTGCATCAAATTTCTAATATAGTATAACAGTGAAGCAGGAGTATCATTTTTGACCCGAGTTGTCGTTACTTTGTAGCAATTATAAGTAAATTTTACCAATTAAATTCATAGCTCGAATTATATTTACTTGATTATTTCACGAATGACAACAGTTTAAACATAAAATTTTCGATATCAACAAAATGTAACCATGACTATGATACTGTGGTTTTATCAAATTTCTTCACTGAAAAACTATTTATGACCATCAAATGAAGCATTCTTATTGGGTGAAAATGACATGTATGGAATAATCTTTCAAAATTATTTACGTCAAATTTGACAACAGCATATGTAAAATTTTGTAAACATAATGAATAACTCATCTGTTTTATAGAAATTCCTCAACTTGAACGATGTGTTAAATTAAGATATTTAATATTTTATTCTGTTTAGCCAGAAATTATATATAAAGTGTAATCATGCAGGCCGGTAGAAAAATAAAAAATCTTTATGTTTAATAGTAACGTAATTTGCAAAAAAAAGTAATTTAGAGGCGTCTTTTTAGGAAAAACGGTTTAAAGCTTCTAGTAAAGTATTACTTCCGGTTAACCAATTGTAGTCAAAATGTAATCAGTTCATTATATTTGAATAAAAGTCGTAAATACCAAATATTATATTTTTATCGTAGACGAAAAATTGTCAGACACACACACACACACACGGACATACAGACATATCAGGGTAAAAATAGTAAAATCGTATTCTAGTGACCCTAATTCGTGCTCATGTTGAATAGTCACACTCGAAAAATTTGTCCAAAAACAATACATCCCTTATCTATTTATTGATAGGCGGGAGATAAAAATCGGCACTACGATTACTAAACGGACCATTTCCAAAGTGATAATATAGTAAGCTTTTTAGTTATATAGACTTGAACAGCGCTAGGTAATAATGCATGATGGTACATATTTATTAATTAGTGTGTATTAGATAAAAAATCGGAAGGAACACAACTACTAAACGGACTACCATTTCCAAAGTGATCATATAGTAAGCTTTTTAGTTATACAGACTTGTACAGCGCTGGGTAATAATGCATGATAGTACATATTTATTAATTAGTGTGTATTAGATAAAAAATCGGAAGGAACACAATTACTAAACGGGTTACCACTTGCCAAAGTGAACATATAATAAGGTTTATAGTTATACAGACTTGTACAGCGCTGGGTAATAATGCATGATGGTACATATTTATTAATTAGTGTGTATTAGGTAAAAAATCGGAAGGAACACAATTACTAAACGGGCTACCACTTGCCAAACTGATCATATAGTAAGTTTTATAGTTATATAGACTTGAACAGCGCTGGGTAATAATGCATGATGGTACATATTTATTAATTAGTGTGTATTAGGTAAAAAATCGGCAGCGTGAAGTAGTTTTGCTCCTCCCAACATTTGGAGCTTACTGCGCATCACATACACACATTCCCACGAACCGACCGATTCCATTACGGATAAGTACGGCTTGCATCCCAATAGGCCGGGCTACTGTATCATTACCCGCAAACGCCGATTTTTCTCGCAAATTACACAGTCTAGACGCCACTGCGCACTCTGCAATCATATCTGCATAGGGATGTATTTTTCGGCAAATTAGAAGGTTGGTAGTGCGCTTTGCACTTCGGAGCAATATTAGAATTGGGGATTTTTACTACTGCCGATTAAAAATTCTGCATGTTGCATTTACATAAATATACATAATGACATGTGTTTAAAAAATTCGAGATGTTATGGTATTCAAATTTCTAACGCAAATAGTAGGGTTAGGTTTTGGGTTTCTACAGTTTTTGGGCTAAACGATGGGTAGTCATCAATGATTTTTCATATTTACATGATTCTATACTTTTTAAACTTTTCTACGATCTAATTATTGTTTACGAGAACTTGAAATACTCTACCATTTATTTTTTATCCAGTTTACTACCTGATATTCTAATTGTAATATATCACTCATATCTTATTATCCTTTTGCTGGGTATACGGTAAGCAAGGTAAACGTGGTAGAAGGGCGCTAAGATGTGAGAGGCGTCGCTCCTCCAAAATAAATAAATAACAAAAATTAAAAACTGTTAATTTTGTATTTTCTCATATATTTTTTTAGGGTATAGTATTTGTTTGAGATCCTTATGTATATTAATAATAATAATAATAAAGTTTATGTATGTAGTAATAACTGGGGAAGTAATTCCCAAAGCCGCTGATGCTGCATTTTAGCGTAAACCCGAAAATATTTAAAAATATCGAATTTTTATCTCGAAAATTTCTAAATTTTACAAAATTTTAATTGTAATATTTTTTAAAGAATTACCTACGCTGATATCAAATCTATAAACAGAATTTAATTATCTTTTTTTGTTTCGGAGATATTTAGTCTCAAAGTTGTACCTCAAAAAAGTGTGTTTTTTTAATATATTTCAAAAATGAGTACAGATACAATCTTAACTACTTTACCAAACGATTCTACGGGAAAAGTTATATAAAGAAACGTTTTACCCACATATATGTTCTTTGGAACGATTACGTGAAAAATACGAAAAACGAAAAAACCTAAATTTCAATATTTCGCCTCGAAACTTTTTGTCTCTAAAATTTTTCATTTCTTGTACTTAAGTAGATATCGATACGCTGATTCCAAATTTTCAAACCGATTTCAATTATCTCTTCCCGTTCTTGAGATATTTGAGTTCAAAATTATACCTAAAAAATCAGGTTTTTTAGGTATACCTTTTAAATGGTTAGGTTTACGACTTCGGCGACAACATCAATCGATTCTACGGGCAAAATTACATAAGTGTACCAATTTTCAGATTTTTATCTCAACGGATAGAATTTCTAGAAGGAAAAAACTGAAAATGGCTAAAAATCGAGAAAAATCGTAAGGGGTTCATCAGGCATTTTTTTCGATTTTGGCCATTTTCGTTTTTCCTTTCTACAAATTGTATCATTTGGAATAAAAATCTAAAAATTGGTATACTTATTAAGTCGTAAACCTAACCATTAAAGTGGTATACCTAAAAAACCTGTTTTTTTAGGTTTTGCCAAATCTCAATTTTGAACACGAATATCTCGTGAACGGTAAGAGATAATTCAATTCGGTTTAAAAATTTGAAATCAGCACATCGATATTTACTTAAGTCTAGAAAATGAAGAGTTTTTAAGAAAAAAAGTTTCTCAGAGAAATTTTGAAATTTAGGTTTTTTCGTTTTTCTGATTTTTCACCAAATCGGTCCAAAGAACGTATATGCAGAGAAAACATTTCTTTACGTAACTTTTTCCATAGAATCGACTGAAATAATCGTTGAGATTATATCAGTACACATTTTTGAGATATACCTAAAAAACACACTGTTTTGAGGTGCAAATTTGACATCAAATATCTCAGGAACGAAAAGAGAAAATTAAATTCGGTTTGAAAATTTGAAATCAATGCGTCGAGATGTATTAATGTACACTGATTTCCAAAATCAAAATATTGGGCACAAAAATAAGTATTTTTGGGATATTTTGCGTTTGTCAACGCAATTTTTGGTTTAATACTGATGTTTGGTTTATTTTATCTCTAAACAATTTTGATACGGGGTTAAAGATTTTGGAAATACATAAAAGTTATATAATAAAGCGACATAACAAAATCAAAAAGGTATAATAGGATTGCAGGTTTTAAAATTAACGCATCGATATTTACCAAGTCTTGAAAATTTTTAATTTTCTCATTTTTCCCCTAATCGTTGCAAAAGTGAACATTCGGAGAAAACATGTCTTTTCAAAAGATATATTTTCTTCTTTTTTAAAGTAAGTAAATGTCATTTTTGACACTCGCTAATAAACCCATGCCTCTTATTATATTACTTTTGATAATATTTGATTCTTGCTAACGTACTTTGTCAATCACTTATTAAAAACCATTCACCTTGCCAAGCCGCATCTAGTAAAAAGCAAAACCCCTCGCTATCCTATTACTACTCGGGAGGCAAGTACGTCGGTTACATGAAGCCTCATTGCTAGCCCCGCCCTAGTCTGTGATTGGTACACGCAGTCACCGAGTGTCAATTGTTCTGCACTCACACATACAACGCTATGGAACTTGCTATTCTGGTTCTATGCTAGGAGAGGTTACACCACTAGGGATATTTCTATACGTAGTGGTGGTACTGCGGTGGGATTGCGTTACTTGTGGTGCAGGTTATTTGATAGGGTTGGCGAAACTGATTTGTTCATACACGATGGCTAGACAAATAGAAAATAAATTTAAAAATCAATTATACGAACTGAACCGACAACCGAAAAAACTGACAAAAATGAAATAGAAACAGTAGTGCAACTGCGATCACAAACATTTTCAAATATTTCAAAATCATCCTTGTCATTATATTAAGATGATTTTATCTTCAACAATTTGCGCTTTATTGTATGTTGGTACATTCGTTAGTTTAATCTACAATTCTTTTTGTATATTTCATCCATTATTATATTTGTATATTATATTGTCAGTTTTGACATTTATTTACTACGGAAATCACATTATTTCTCCCGACAATATGACATCAATTCCCCTTTTCCGCTTAGCGGTTTGAATTACAATGTTACGATTTATGATGTGAGGACCAACTCAGAGAAACCGACTTTATATATTTTTTATAGAATCGAAACGAAAAAATAACAATTCGAAACTCAGAATAATGAGTGCAAAATTTCAAGTTCAAGATAAGAAAACAGAGACAATGGGGTATAGACCATTTTTTTCTTCCATTTTATAATTTTGTACAAAAAATAAAAATATCCGGATTCTTTAAATGACTTAATTGTTGATAATTCCGAAGAAATACAAAAAATAAAGTTTTGGAGAGAGGATACGTGACATTAGGTACGTAGGAGAATTAGAAAGAGATTTTGAATTCATTTGATAAAAATCATCTATTCTAGAACACTCTACATTTAGTAGATTATTGGAATCTGGTTTTAAAAACCTTAGTTTTATTTTTAAAATTATTCTATGAATTGCCTATATTAATATCTTATTATTTCATTAATAGTTATGACTAATTTATCATTAACAACATTTATTCGATATCATCAAATAAAAAAAATTGGTTCATTAAATTTCCTCTTTTAGCGATTGTAAACTGCTCTCTCATTCTCCTATGTGACGTCGTTACATAAAATTTTAATTGCAAATATTAATTCCAGTGAAATTATAAGATAATATGTACCTAGTTCTTGCCATTCTTATTGGTAGTCACAATGGTTCATTTTTAGTTTTTATACTTTATTCCTTGAATTCGACAGTGGTCATATAGCCCATTTTGTATTCAGAAAAAGTCTGGTCTGGTCACAGGAACAAAGGACTCAAAATAGGGAAGAAACCCGGGAATCCAGGACGTCAGATCACCCTTTTTATAATGCTTATCAATTTTATTCTTTTTATTTTTTTTAGTTAATGTACATTCATATAAATATGATTAAACGCTAAAAATATTTTATTTTTTGAATAGAAATAAAGTAACACTTTTATCAATTAGTTATATTAATCATACGAGTATATTAGTTATTTTTGATTTGAAGTTCAAGCAAACAGTAGAAATGAAATAAAACTAATAAAGCATTAAGAAGTTGTGTTAATGTATGCAGAAGTCATAAATAATATGAAATTCATTTGTGCTTTACATTAAATAGTGTTCAAAGCAAACGTACCTAACCTTCCCATAAATTACTCCCCGGCTTTTGTTTTTCGTCCATTTGTTTTTCACAGCCGCCTAGCATTACCGCCGTGCTACCGCGGAACAAAACAACTCGGCGTGTTTTGTTGTAGTCGTCATTTGTTGCGATCACCATCATCGCAGTAGCCGTGCTTTACGACGATGAATGGCGGTTATGTAAATCGCCACCGAAGGCTGATTTTATGCGTTTGAACCGAGGATGTAATACCTGTAATATCGTAATTGCTAATCGATATACCAGGATTTCACTTACATGCGGTATAGCTTATATTTATAATACACCATCAAATTTTATTTCATCGCATTTCAAATTATTTCTAATAAAATTTTCTTTAGGTAACTATAATGCATAAAACAACAGAATCTCATTTATAAATAGCCACAATAGTCGTAGAAAGAACAGGATTTCAAATGCTATATTATTTGACTATTTGTGCAGTAGAATTAATCCAATTTAAAACATATTTGAAATGTAACTATAACGTATAATAGTATTTTACGTTATTAATCCGGTAAATGAGTTTTTAAGGAATGTATAAGATAAGATTTCGAAATGAGTACGATGATAATTATTAACAGACTTATGACATACGATTAATTTCATACTGTAACATATTTTTCAATTTCAATCAAAGGCTTGATTTTGTTACTTGGAAAATTATTAAGAAAGTAAAATAAAAATCTGTCATTTATGACGTCAATCACAAACTTTCAATAGAAATATATTAAAATAAGGGAACATAAACATTTTGACTATTCCTGAATCCATTTTGACTAATTTCGGCGTGATGTCTGTACGTACATATTTCGCATAACTCAAAAAAGCCGTGAAATTTCAAAAATTTGTTTATGGGACTGCTATAACATCTATTTGTGCACCTCCCTATTTTATTACAATCGGCAGTCCCAAAAATGTGCTTTGCTTGCAGTGTTCTTTTTTAATTTTTGTTCTGTAACGTTTAGAACTGTGGTCGTAGAAAAAGTATTATGTGCCACTTGTGCAGAATCACCTATTTAGAGAAAGAGGTGACTTTCTGCACTTGTTGCACAATATACTATTGTGTAGTGTAGGAAGGGAAGTTCGAAGAATGATTAGCCGTAGAATGATCTCATTTCCAACTTTCAAGTGAAATAAGTTCAAATGAAGTGTAGATTCTTTATTTTCTCATTCGATAAATAATTTTATTTTAAATTTAGTGTTATATTACTTGTATACCCTCTAGATAATAATAAATTCTTTTATTTAATTTAAAAATGTAAATGTACCACCAATATGTCTGAACATTAAATTAAATTAAATCAATTCTTGCAATGTTTCACCTTTCTGAATATAAATTCTGATTCATACAACTCCGTATTTGTATTACTCATTTGGTGAATTTCCCGGTACGGTTCTGGCGGGTCACACCCGTGTCGTCTCGGCGCCAGGCGTCCTCCCCTCCCCCTGCGTCGTGTAGGCTATAAACCCTGCTACATCGAACCAACAACATTCATCCCCTAACCACACACATACACACACACACACATACACAGAACACAGGTGCACCGAGACAAAAAACTATAGTACGTTTTTAAACTCCCTAACCCAAACAAAAAAACGCAAATATGTACTTCGTATACGTAATATTTACCCAAACAAAAATATTTTAATTAAAAATAAATTCTTGAATTTAATCTACATCCCCTAAATGACCACATCATAAAGCTGTATTGTCGTGCAATTTCCAGCTTTATTTCAAGAGTACATAAAGGACAAATTCCAGTTCTCAGCAAACAGGAAGTGGAAGAACAGTGGACACAACTATGTCGCATAAAATGTTCCTATCTCCTGCTGATCTATATGGCTACTAGGGGAATAAAAATTTCGATAAGGCCTGCCAACTGTGGATAATGTCACTAGGTGTGAGAAGGGGACGCCTCTAGGGAAATGATAACCTAAAAATATTGTTGTGGTATTAATTTCACAAAATATTTTCAAAGCGTTAAAAATATTAATGTTGTCATTATATTTTACACAAAATCATTTTTGCTTAAATTTTGAATCTTAAAATTATTTATTTTTTATTGTTAACTGTGTCAATTTGCTTTTTATATATCTAGCTGATGTGGAGAGTGTACCACAGGTGGCGTTTTTATGTGAGAAATGGTGGTAAAGAATAATTCCAATACTTCTCTTACTGAGTAGCGAGATGTATTAATATCCTACAAAAAAATTACACTTGTGGTACACTCTCCAAACAAGCTAAAAGTCTGGTAAACATCTTCTGAGATGTAAACATTACGGATATCTGCTTAGTAGATGGTATACCCAGCAAAGGGTAATCAGACATGAGTGATTCATTAACATTCATAATCTTGGTGTAATAATAACAATATAAATACAGATGTTAATTTTGTAATTTGTTTAACAATTGAAGTTAGTCACGAGATACGTTCATTGTTGCCAAGTTCACGCTTCTGGAAGTTTAGGTTACTTTTTAATATGGATGCCATTATATTCATGTTAGGCTCATAAATTTTAAACTAGAACATATTTTATTTGATTAAATTATTAAACTGCTTGTATTATACTCGTACATGTTTTATTTCTATAATTTAATTAATTTTATGAGTGAAATTGGTGCTATATCTTTATTCATGAATTAGAGGAATTTTTATATTAATTTTAATGGAAATTCATACAGTTATTTTATTGCAATTCTATTTGTGATCATGAGATATTTGCACTTTTACTTATAATTACCAGTATTCTCAGATCATATATTTCATACTCGATGCACAAAATATTTATTGCAAATTAATATTGCAACTTACATATATTGTGTGTTCTAAGAAATTGTTGTCATAGGCATTTTACATGGGAAAACAGTTCTAGATAATTAAAAACTGTCCGACAATACTACATATATTTCTACATCTTATTTAATACAGATTATTTCATTTTAATAGCACAATTAAATGAAATTTACAAAAATAATTTAAAAATTTTCGCGTTTTGTAGAAATTTAGGCGAATATTAAATTGAAATGTTAAAAATTTGTATGAAACAATACATTTGATGAAATGAAATGAAAAATGTACATGTGTTTTATATCATTAGAAAGAGAAAAAATCACTATTTAATAGTACTAAAGACAATTTTGAACCGCATATGAAAATTGAAAGATAGTATGAATTTCTTGAAAAATATACAACCTGAAAAAATTTTGAGGACTGCTGTCAATTACTCATAAAAATGTTTCTGTAGAATGTGCAAACTAGAAACTTGTATAAATTGAAACAAGAAAGTTATAGGTATGTCAAAAAGTAAATAGGCCAAAATCAGTATTTTGCTCATATCTAATGAACTATGCATTTTGCCAACTAATGCCAATTTAACTGACTTCATATCTCTTACGATTCTCGAGATCCCAATGGTCAGCTTCTTAAAACGAATACCCTATATAATATAAGTTCTAAATTAAAGTAAGGAATAAATTAACAACATACACTCTCAGAACAGAAGTTTAAATTATTGCCCAAATAGAGTGTTTTTCCACTCGACTAGGGGGTTGAAAATGCATCGCTCTAATTGAGTTCTTTTATAATCTTTCACGATTAATTTCAATTTACACCTAGAAGAGTATTTTTATATTTAATCCAAATAAGATGAAATGTTAATTTTTATAGATAAAAATTTATATTCTTTCAAAGTACATATAGTAATCCACGAAAAAGTAAAATATTATCTATTTTATCAAAAATCATTCCTTAGAAGAGTAACATCTCTTTTTTAAAAAAGTAAAATTTAACTCTTTGCTATAGTACTATTTCTCTTTACAAATACGAAATTTGATCTACAATTTAGTGATTTTAAAAAGGAGGGAAGGAAAACAATTGTAGAAGATAATTGATAACAAGCAATTTATTTGTAAATGTTTTATTTGAATTTTAATTTAGTTTATAAGGCTGAAATTAATGACTTTACTCATATAAAATAAAATGGTTTTTAAATTGTAACAGTAAATAGAGTTTAAAGTACTTGAAAATATTATATAAAGAAAATAGCTTCCTGTACATGCAAGATTAAATTAAATCTGAAGTCACAAACTGTGTCCCATCGAAAGAATCACCTGGAGTGAGGTAAAAGACATCTTAGGGAGCTTAGGTTCACCGAAAGTTGATTTGGAGTGGTGCTGTCCGTGAGGATGATTGAGAAATCTAGCAAGTACGTTCTAGTTTCCAGTGACGAAAAGTATGCACAAGTAAAATTGAAACCATAATAGGGTTGGTGGCGTATATCTCAGTCTCTGAACGCTTTCTCCAGCGTGAGACTCCTCCAAAAAGTACTAAGTTCCTTGACCACCTAAACCACACAAACAAATTATTAATTTTTGTAAAATTATTAGGTTATGTATCTGTACTTTATAAAACAAGTGAATGTATATATTTCCTGCGTAATATTATATAAAATATTATAGCTTACCTTCTATTTTCTTTGCCGTGTTCTCGTCCACTCCATTTTCTACAATTTTTTTTTTAATTCGTCGTTGTTCATTGTTGTTCACTTCACAACACAACTTGAACAAGTAGCAACTGGCAAGTATCACAAGGGGTGCTAAGCTGGGAATCCCAATTGCCGCCTAAATGTACCAATAGCGCAAGCGCAAAGAATGAAAATACTCCAAATCGAGAACATTTGAATTTTAAGGAGTTATTTTTACCTTTGTAAAGTTAATTTTAACTAGTTATAAGATTAATATACTAGAAGTTATCACATTAGAATATAATTTGCTATTTCTAGTATAACATTTACTTTTCTAAAGAGTAGATAATTTCGAAGAAAAGAGTACATTTTAATCGATGTTAGGATGAAAAAAATTATACTCTAATAGACAAAAAATATTACACTTAAAGACAAAAATATTTTAATCTTCGTTTGAGTACTTATATTTTAATCAACTCGATTGAAATTTAGACAAATAGACAAAAGAATGCTCAAATTTGACTAAAAAGGTTTTTACTCCGTAGAAGACTATAATTTTCGCTCTTCTGTTCTGAGAGTGTATAATGAAGCACAAATCGTCGACGCTAAAATCACCTTATTAGTTATTAAATGACATGAATAACATATTCAATTTTTTAATTATTTGAAAATATCCCTTAACGCGAGTACACTACTGTTTTTATTTGATTTTTGTCTTTGGTTGAAACCAGATCGCTTATATATTTGTTTCATATCACATACGATAATGAGATAGCGAATAAAAGTCTCATCTATGCCATGTGTATACGACAAAGATGCAAGATAAAAGTTTAATAATTCTTGCAGCAAAAAGTGATAAAGAGAGTATCAACTTGAAAAAACTGTAGTTAATGTTGATCTTTTCAATAGGACGAAATAATATTTTTATAAATAAATATGTAATACTTTTTTATATTGTCTTCTTTGAGTATAAAAATATATTACGAATTAATTTGAAAGATATTGTATACAGTATTGAATCTGATCATTCCATGTTCTGTCCTTCTCATTCCATCGTCCCTCCCGTTCTGCAAAGAGGAGGGGGGAGCGTCGACCAACCGACGCTTTTAGCAGGATTGCAAGCAGGAAAATAGGGACATTGAATGAATCAAACAGAGATGAGTAGCCAGGGGAAATACGGCTCCCTAAGGATTTAAGGGATGGATAGGATGTAGGGATAAGGAAACAAAATGGAGGCCATTGATTACGTAATGGACTTCGCGAATTCGGAACAATTATAATATTAACTCGCATCGAATCTAACAAGTATTTTTTTCGACCGCTACTAATAAGAAAGATATTATATTAATACTGATTTTGACATTTTGAGATTTTAATAGATGTTAACGAATTACAACTATTAACATACTAGGATTGTTATGAGTATCATAACCACAGCAGATGTCAATTGAATTCCAAGCTCGTAGAGCAAGGATTTAAGACATTTAAGGTCTTTCTTCAATAGTTTACCGAAGAACTAAAGACGTTATTAATAAATATTTTGTTCAATAGTAACGATGCCGTTTAGATCTAGATTTTCTATACTCTTGTCTTTAGATTATCAAGACAAGATGATTGGCATAAGTCTTGTATTGAAATTTCAACACAAGACAAGACTTTCTTGTTCAAGACAATTTTCAAGAATCTAGATTAAAAATTGAAATTTTCTGAAATAAAAATACGTCATGTGAAGACAATTCTTTGCCTTGTCATATTTTGTCAAGATCAAAGAGTTAAAGTTCGCAATTTTCGTGCAAAATATCGGTTACCAGTTTTTTTAACAGGTTACATGCCCTGTAACATGCCTTTTACGCGACCACATAAAAAATGTATTTAACACTTATTACAATAATTTTTACACAAACGATCTGTTTTTTAGCAAACAGTCAATAATGGTAACCATAACAACAATAAAAGAAGAGAGAACATCTGCTCATGGCTTGTTAATTGTCTTTAAACGGGATGGAAATAATTTTGCTTAAATATAATTGGTTTTAGTAATCAAAGTCGTGGACAATTATTTCTTTTGACAGATAGTGTATTAAATGGAAATAAATAATTTTCTGTAGTGGTCATCCAAAAATACATTTTCTATATTACACACGTTTATAAATAAACACGTTTAAAATAGCTAATATGGTGCACTTTCTACACCAGCTAGAGTACTTGGAAAATAATAGCATTACTGACATCTGCCACAAAACAAATTGGTACAATCTAGAATGAGTAATAAGGTATAATATTTTTTATAAAACAATTTCGAGCCCTGTCGACCAAATACAAAAGCGCGTCAAAAATTTAAGATAATGAGATAAGTTGATTTTGAAAGCATTGAGCAGAACAAGAGTGCTTGGAATATTAATTCGAAGATAAATTTCTAGACGTATCTATTACATTTTTATGAATCCATTTAATTATGGTACTGTTAGAAAGAGCTAGTTATCTCCGTAAAATATGTGTGCATTTAATTTGCTTTTTTATTCTAATTAATTTAGAGGTAAACACTAAATACTCACAGTACGATTACGAAACCAGCCAAGGGGAAAATATATTCTAATGTTCATTAAAATAATTTTTCTAACTTCCTTTATACTTCTGGATTCCTAGAGCGATTATGGTTTAGATAAATGTTGCATTAAGATACAAATACCTTGAGAACGTTGACGAAATACTGCTTTATCTAAATTACCCAAATATGCATATTCTATTTAAATAAATACATAAATATATTAATATTATACAGGGTCAAATAGAAAACTCTAAGGCTTGGTTCAGACTAACAAATATTTATCCCTTATTACATTTAATAACTAATCTTGAAAAATCAAAGTCATTATTGCTACCCAATATTTTATAAACATGTGATTTGTGATCACTAAAGAGCAGATTTTATTAAATTGCATGTGTCATTTTTATTGGGCATATCAACAAACTCTTTTTATATGTTCATGTTTCATCAAAACTTAATTCCAAATAAAAAAAAAAATCATATATATTTTCATTTTATGATACTTTATTGCATATTATGAAAATTTTTGCATATAAGTGCATATTTTAATTACTCTTCAAAACAGAAAGAAAATTTTGACAAACTATATGTTTTTTTTAGACAGACATTACAGGAAATATAATTTTGGTCAAAATTTTAACAAATGTGTTTTAATATTTATAAAATGTACAGTTTCAAACCATTACAATCGTATTTAATTTCTCGACAGACCAAAACACGTTTGTATCAGTGTTTTAGAACTACTTAGAGCTTAAGTAATTCGTAATTTGTCAGTAAGGTTAGTAAATAGCAGTTTTTTACTAAAATTTATATGCTTGAAACTATAACAAAAATTAGTAACGTCAAAGAAAATGAAAATATTTAAAAAATATAACCAAAGCAAATAGCAGCTTTCACATGTTTCTTGCAAAAAAGAGTTTGAGCTTTTTATAAATTTGAAACAATAAGAAATAAAAAAAGATGTTAATGTTAATAAGTTACTAGATTCTTACCTAATTTAAATGTTTTGAGAATTAAAAAACATTCTTTTTGAAATGTTTACAAAAAATATAATCCTGTTTCATACTTTGCGATCCTTAAATGAAAGTAGTTGCATATTGTTTGTTTTAGGATAAAAATAAAAATTATTGATACATCTGTGTGTCGAGTAATTCAATTTAAAATTTAAATAATTAAAATCGGTCAAGTCACATACACTATTTCCGTGTACAAAAAAATCTTTTCATTTTTAAATATACTGAGAAATATTAAAAATCAAAAGAATTTTATTATTTCTTCCTAAAAAATTAATGACCATTTGAAGACGGTTTAAATATAAGTGTTCCATTGTCCGTTTGAAAAATGTGAAAGTTTAGAATATAATCTACATAATACATAATAATGATGCAATGTATAATTATACATACGGCGCATAATTATCATAATTTGTGCAATGTTTGTTTTGAGAAGTTTGCTGAACCTATAAAAATATTTTCCGTAAGTAAACAACGCAGAAAAATCCAACATCTTCATTATGTACCGAAATAATCACTTCATTAACGAAATCATCGCTGGTGAAATTGCTTTTAAAAATGTAAATAAATACACTATACACATATTCTTATTCATATCGCTAACTAGTTTACTGGTAGCAAAAAATAAAAAAAAAATCTTACCGTACATGAAGAATCTGATGTCCAAATCACCCAAGATCTAAAACAATAAAAAAAATAGAAATAGTGTTATTATTATTATTATTAAATGAATATTATAAATATAAAATATCGCATAGCTATATTAATTTAAGTAACTTTTAGCATAACTGCGACATCTGTACAAGCAGAAAATCTTTTTTCCAAAGTTACCTTGTTATAAGAAAGATTTTTATGCCTTAACTCTTCGTTATATGATTTCGAAGAATAATTATATTATTGAGCCAATAATTATTATTATTACATATTTTTTAAAATGAAATTTACATACATATATTGAAAAAATTTATGACTTTGTACTTTTAAGTAAATAAAATCTATATGTTAATATTACTACATTTAAAAAATATAGATTTCATATAATTTTCCTAATCAGTAATATACATTTATAGATAGATTCTTATAATAAATATAGATTTTCAATTAACAAAAAAAATCGCAAGTGTACAAGAATTGAAAATAATCTTGTCTATTCTTATAATTTTCTTGCAAGACAATTTCTTGCCTTGTCTTGTTTTGAAATTTGTAGTTCTTGCAATTTTTGCAAGACTGATGCAAGACCAAAATGCAAAATACAAGACTCTCGTGAAACACTAGTTCCTTTTTCTTCTTCTTTCAACATAAATCAATATGAATTTTCTGAAAATATAGTATTTATAAATTGTCTATTAAAAGAAAAATTTATTAGTCCAAAAAATTGGTGCAAATATTTTATTGTTCATTGGAAAACAAATTGTATCTCTGTCTCTGTAATAAATTATTTTGTAAATCATCTATCAATTCCAGTTAAGTCTTTTTGTTTCGATGTCATCTATAGGATGATAAAAACTGATCACGTGTCATGCTAACGATTGTCAGCTGTTTGGACGGCTGCGCATCGTCAGAGTTGACCATCCACCTGTCAATTGCCTAGGCCTTTAAAACGGAATAAAATTTACAGCCATTTACATAAAAACAGAGATTTACGAGACGGAAATTTAAATTGGAACGCGACCAAGTTAATAGGACGGAAGGAAGAAAAAGGAAAAAATGTTCCAATTTAAATTTAAACGTTTTATTACGCCGCGAAAAGTTCATTAGGTTTTGACTACTGGTTACCCGGAAATGGTATGGTTATTTAAAGTAATGTAAGTATAATATAATCTTAGAGAAGGTATGAACTGAGAATAAGTTTGAGGAGCTTTTGAAATCGAAGTTCATGGTACCGTACGAAGATAGTTGTATTAGGTACTTACAATCTGAGTCGCTGAATATATTTTTCGCGCCACCAACAGCAGTACAAATAATGTTAAAAAAATGTGACAGTGCACTAGACAGTTCAAATTAATTTATTTAAAATTAGTATGATTTTCATAATTACCCTACTAGTAGGTCAATTATTTTCTATAACTTTCCTTTGACTTTGGTAACCAAATAATAACTGATATCAGAAAATTATGACACGTTGGATTTTGAAACCAGTTTCAGTGGGTAAAGAAATAGAGCACTAAAAATTGCTTGCTCTAATTCTAGGCCTGCTGAAACTAGAGCACATTCTGGAGCAGATTTAATTGCTCTGTAGTGTGCTCTGGTTTCAGTAAGTCAGAAATTACAGCATTTTAAAATGCTGACTCCAATTCTTGGCCTCCTAAAACAAGAGCATATTCTTGAGTAGTTTTGAATGTTCTGACTTGAATGGGTTAAGAATTAGAGCATTTTAATGTTTAATGTATCATAAGAAATTTTACCCCCAAGAAAATTTTGAAAATTCGACGTTGATAAATAGAGTATGTAGTATGCATTTAACTACTGATGTGAAATGTAATATATAGAAACGAAAAACAAAACAGCAATTTAAATCTACCGCGTTAATAGTTGATTGGCTGTAAAAAGTCACGTGAGTGTTGCTTGGTACAAAATCTTCGAAAGAGAAATGAATATTTGGTGAATAAGAACAATCATTATAATAAAAAAACAATAATTTCCCAACCTCAATTATTTCCCAATTTCCCAAACTAGGCAAAAATTAATTAATTTCTGTCCGTAATGATTAATTACTTCACACATTTCCACCGCGTATGAGGATTAATGAGCAGTCGATTCGTAGTAGAGTCGGCTACTTGCATCAAAAAACGTCTTAATGTATGTACACATCAAACAGCTCGCTTATCGCATCGTGATAGCACGGCCCAAGGAATTAAACAATCGATACGCGGCCTAAGCAAATGCAATCTATAAAAACGCTCAATTTATTCAGGCGGCCATGATTAAATACCACCACTGACATTTCACTGATCAAGGATAAAGGTTAAATGTTTTTGTTTAATTTAAATAATTCATAAATTATGTAGGGAAATCATGTATGTATAAAGGGGCATAATTTTTTATTGTTTCTGAGTTAATATGTTGTATTAATTACAGTTATCTTGAAATATAGAACAGGGAAATTCATTTTTTATGTTGAATGATTATGTTTGTTTTGTTCACCTTATCAAATTAAAATTTAATTTGCTTGTGCACTAACTTTATCACTCTAGACTTCCATTGTTCAAAGCAAAACGCCTTAAGTGCGCCAGCGGCGTTTTTGAGTACTATTACCAAAATGTCCTTTCAGCACTGCCGATTGCAATAAAAAAAATCTGATATGTCCCACACATTACCTCCCGCCACTGTAGTAATATATTCTACGTAAGTTTTTCAGTACATTCAATTTGTAGTTTTAGAATTAGTTTGTTATTGCAGTTCAGAATAGTTTTAATTCATTTCATACCTAAAATTTCCTTCATAAAATATCACTATTCCCTAGGGAAGAAAAAACAGTTCGTTTGTGGATTAACACATGGTGTTTAATGCGTTAGAAACAATAAACAGAATAAAATACGTCAACATGCTTTTAAAATATAGTGACTTTATTATAATTTCTAGTCCTCAAGAAGTAACCAGAAAAGAACAACTTTCCTACCTAGCAGCATAATTAACTATTGTGTGACTGAGGTCCGAAAAGACACCCAGTTTAAATTGACTTCTTTATATGGGTTTTCAAAACTCCATAAGAAGAACCTACATAGCTCGATATACGAGTTCTTTGCATGATATATCCAGATCACCTTTTATCAGTTACTTAAGAGTCGATTCATTCTTGTGAATTTTATTTAATATTGAAATACAATCGTTTCACATTAAGATATTGCATTGACATTTTCATAAGGGATGATCTTTAAAATGTAGAGAAGCTTCTACAACGGTCTGCATTGACACCATCATAAGACAAAACCATAAAAGGCAGAGTGAGCTTGGGTAGTAATGTCTATAATTAGGGTTATCTACCATCATCATCATCAAAAACAAAACGGTTTTGTTGTTCCCATTGCTCAGCTGTACATACATGGCCATCCTTGATAGTTTGTGGTTTTTGAATTTATGGTGACGGGCAATTTGAAAACGTATTAAAGGATTTTATGGTGTGATAAAACCTTCTAATCGCGTTTAAATTTCGGAGTAAAACAAGATGTTAAATTTGACGTTTTATAGATTACTCTACTCCAATTTAAAGTTTTTAAAGATATCACATGGTCAAATGTTCCTGAGGTGCATTCTCCTCATTAGCTAGAGTGATTGGGAGGTGATGTCCTACTATGGGAAAGACGTTACCGATATTTGCCAATGAATATAATGTAAGCCAATTGAAAAAGTATTCCGGTAGACAAAATGGATGATTTGAGTGCAGCAGACGGAAATAGCAACCCGGACATTGAAGTCCGGACCTCACCGGAGCTGGAACTGTACCGGAGCGCCCCGGAAACAGACATAGACAAACGACTCGCTTCCGTTCCGAGCTGCTTTTACCGATGTTTCAACTCTCGTACGAAAGGACGATCAGCTATATAAAAATATCTCCAGCAAACTTGCTAACCATTCAGCCACTATTATCTTAGTTTAAATGTTATTTTTTTATATTTCATCGACCCAAAAGAAGTGTTTTTTCGAATAAGCAAGTTTATTGCGTCATGTCAACAATTTTAATAAGGTTTCATGCCTTTTATAGTCTTTATAGTGTATACCTCAAGAAAAATTATGACGGTTGACAAAACGCAATACTGTTGCTTCTTCGAAGTTACTACAGTTAATTTTTTATGATTATTTTGCTTGCAAGTTCAATAAATTTTAATAGATGTCGACATGAGTTCTGTTTAATATAAAAATAGTGTCGATATTTCTAAGTCTAATATAATGTTAAAATGGAAACGATACGACATTTTAGGAAAGCAGTACTTCTTGGATATTGATAGAAAGTACAATATTATAATTACAATAATTTTAATTAGCTAAAATTTTATAAAATGTATATGGAAATAAATGTTTTATATTTGACATCTGTGACACTTATTATAATTGACAGTGAAAATATTATAAAAATAATTATCGAATACTCTAAAAGGAATTGTAGTTTTTAACCAGTTGCTAAAATTTTTGACAAAAAAACACAAACATTACAAATGATGTTTTGATATTTTCTCCAGTGTTATCTTTTTTTACTGAAAAAAAAATTAGCAACTGGTTAAAAATTAATCATTGAGTTACAGAATAGGGGGGAGTAAGTGTAAAGAAGATAGGTGAGAGATTTTTCATATTGTAGTCCTAATTTCCCGAATATAAAAGTCAAACATATGTTCTTGGACCAATCTATAAAGAATTTACTTTACTTTTTACGACAGGATTTGACCTCAGACTGTTTCAGGTTACCGTATTCAGTTCTATGACCTTAGAGCAGTGTGTAGACCTTTAAATTTGTTGTCTTCCCCTATCTCTCCCTAAGATGTGTTGAAACTTTCCGATTTCAAACAATGAGCCCTTTAAATTTGTTGCCTTTCCCCATCTCTCTCTAATTTTCGTTTCTCTTTCTTACTGTCGCTTCTGTACAAACCTATTCTGTGTCATTAGATCAAAATTTAAAAGAGAAGTTTACGAAACAAGACATTGTACGTAACATGAAAACGAAAGGTAACACCGATTATGTTTCCACATATGCATGTGCCCTTTAGTGAAATGTCCCCCCGCCGCCCATGTGAATTTTGGCCGTGTCCGTCCTTCACCTTGCTAGGCCGGGTTTTGTTTAGCGTATAAATCACAGTGGCGGAGAACAGGTGTTAGAGAAGAGGCACGGTGTGCGCTATCGTGTATCGCCTGATCTCATGTTCGCTGTTCGCGCTCTTCAATTGTCATCAATGCGTGTGATCACGTAAGTGCGCGTGATGTGACGTCACGGGGAGTGCGTGCCCCGAGGCCCGGCCCGCTGCACGCCACTGGGGCACGCGAACCTGACCCAGGTCAGGGAGGAGGACAAACCGTTACATCAAAACACTATACCAACTTTTAAACAGATTAATTTTTAAAAAAGAAGGTTTTTTTTGGAATTGCAGTTCAAAATGTTTGATTTCTTGTTAATAAAATGGCCATACTTATTTGGTACCTTTAGGTTCAACCATGAACTGATCCAGAAGTAACACGTTTTACTTCCAAATGAAAATTCCATTTTACAAAAAGAAGGTCTTTTTTGGAGTTGCAGTCATTTAATAAAATCCACTAATAAACCAACGTTTCGACTGTACATCAGTCTTCATCAGGTTGCTGATAACATACAAAATTTGCAATCAAATATTCAGGCTGTATCAAGTAACAGACTTACAAAAATGGTATTAAAATATTATCAAGTGAATCATGTAAATTATTTTACAGAAATCTTTCGTCAAACATACATAAAACAAACTCACGTACATTTTCTAGTTAAGTAACAGTCGAAAAATTAAGGGTCAGTACAACTAATATAAAACTAATTAAATATCACAGATTTATCACAAACATGTAACTACACAGGGAATAAACTATTGTAATAATTGTCCATAATGTTTTTTCAAAATCCCAGAATAAATTTAAAATCTCAACCCCAGTTATTAAATTATATTTAAGTAATATTGGTGCAACGTGCCTTAAGTGATTCAGAGGAAAGTTTGTGGTGATATTCGACAACCTAGAAGTAAAATTCTTCGAATATAACTTCAATATTAATCTGTTTTACGAAAAAATCTAATACAAAAAAAAATTCTGGATTAAAGTTACCTTCGAATTTATTTATTGTTAGGAATCTGATTGTATGGTACTTGTTTCGTTTTAAGTTTTACTTGCATTTTAGTAGTTAGGGTTACAACCTCTGTATGGGATTTATAGATTATAGTGGGTTCAGAACCATTCGCACACATTTGGATAAAACCACTGCTCTTATCCCCCTGTTTTATGATATTTAATAATGATCCATTTAAAAAATAAGAATTTAAAATGAAATGAATGTGATTGCTTCCATTCGTTTGTTACGGTATAACGTCCTTGTGTTCCAGTTTTACGTTTATATGTAACAACATTTGTAAATAGCCATAAATTAAAACCCTAGTTAATAGATGACAGGATAGTTAGCAATACCTAATAACTAAATTACACCTGTAATTAAAAAACAAAATTTCACTAATTATAACAAACAAACGAAGCCTGAAAAGCCGGCTTACAATAGAAAACAAACCGCATCCCATTCCTACCAACACTTTAATTACACCATTCTAATCAACGAGATATCCTACTGGCTAGTTTCTAATTGTTTTAATTACCCCAGAGGGAGTGAGATGGACACTAATGAAACATTTGAATGCGAGTCTGTCACCGAAATCGTGGGCAGCCAGCTACCGCGATGGGAGGAATGTTAATGTCTTTATTTATCTCTGATTTATTTTGTTTCTCACTTAATTATTTTGTTGGGACATGGTTAAAATGGAAATAGACCAAATAAACAGATTACTTGATAAACAAATGTCAGTACGAAGATAAATATATCGATAAAAAGTTAAACAGGTGAAACTTTATGCGATTCTAATGATTAACTTTAGAATTAATCAATTTTATTTTAGTTGAAATAGTTTTATCTAATGCCAAGTGTAATATTATATATCATTCAAATCTTAATACTCATTACTGGGTGTGCTAATCTGTTTTACTACAGTTTATTGATTAATGATGAGATATTTACAATAGTGACAGTTTACCAGATATTAATTCTTGGACACTCTAACTGCCTTAGAAGTACACCACAAATAAATTGCACTCATTGTACTAAGGATTTCTTTTTTGTTTCTTGGTTCACAGATTCTTTGAAAACCGAATTTAATTAAACCTTTTAATTCCTGATTTTTTAATTTTTGGGCTGTAATTTTAAAATGGTCATAGCTATTATTTCGGCAAAATCACCATTCGATTTTTTGGTAAAAAATTATAGAAGTATACCTAACACAATTTCTACAAGAAAAATTATATATAGCTCAAAAATCCTCTTTCATGATATCTTCTATAACTGTCTAAAGAATGTTAATATTAAGTTATTCTAATAACAATGCATAAAGTATGCATTTTTTGCAATTATTATGTTACCTTGACACAGTGCGCGAAGTACCTGGGAAAATGTTTTTCACGGTAATGGAAAACACTCAATTTATATAGATAAATAAAAATATTATAATTAATGAGGTAAATTTAGAAAAAATGTTGTTTGTATTTTGTGCGCGAAATATTGACATCTGACGCACTAAAACAAATTTTGCGTACTTAAAACAAAAACTACTATTCTACAACTAATTTGCATCATTAATTATTATTTTTAAAAATATCTACATAAATTGAGTGAAATCAACGTGACAAAAGGTTTTTCTACGACCACTATGGAAAGTGGCACTTTTCTCCACCACACAAAGTTTGAAAGTTGCGTATTTCCTACAACCGTGGGTTAAAGTGTGATAAATTATTTCTCACAGAAATTGTGAACACTGTGCATGCGTGAAGGTACTCTTTGTGAGGCTACCAAAAAGTAAATTGGCTAAAATCAGTCTTTTGCTCATAAAAACATCATTGAAATGACCAACTAATGCGGCAACTTTGTCCCAATTTGACCGACTTCGTATTTCTTACAGTTTCTTACATATATGAAAATAATTTTCTATCTTTAAGTTCAAATATGAAATCTGTTAATAGTTATGTAAGTTACAAGAAATGAAAGTACAATATAACATTCGAGGAGGTATATTCCGTATATTACCTTAGTGAATAGTTGTAGTACTTATATTCCAAGACGTTTATTAAATTTTTCACGCCACAGCATTTAATATCAAATAATGTTAAAAATATTGGCCACTTGACAGTTCAGATTTATTTATTTGCAATTTGTTAGTAAATTTTGTACTACGAAAATTAGTTGATTTTTCTAATTACCATAATAGTAGGAATGTCATTTTCTGTAACACTCCTTTGCCAATGTTAACCAAATAGTAAACGTTATCAGTTACTTACGACCGAAATCTACAACGAAGAATAATTACCAAGATATATTTCCATAACCTCAACTATGAAGCAGTTTTCTGCTACATTATTGGCCTATCAGCACAGAGCCAAACCCTTCACTTGTTTTTCCATAGCCAAGTTGATTTGATATTCCTACATACCTGATACCTGCACTTATATTACGATTATACTAAGTCAAAGAGCGGTTATCAAAATGTCATTTAGCTTACGCCATCAGTACGCGTATAGCAAAGTTGATGGGACCACAGATTGAGCCAAGTTCAATTATTGTGTAGTAACAATAATAGTTCAGTATCATTGATGTTATTTTAACGGTGTATTGTAATAAACATATAGATCAATTTTTGATTAATTTATAAATACAGTGCCTTAAGGGAACACTCAATATAATATTATAAATAATGTTATAATTTGAGTAACCGTTTATTTTAAAAGGAGTATGGTATTTGTAATTCAAATCCATGTGTTGCAAATATTATACAAATAAAAATACCGCTATGTCCGTTTTGGTTTAATAATAATGTAAATATAAATATGTTCTAAATAAATAATGTTCGTTATTTTTATTGGTATGCAAAAAATAATAAGTAAAAAACAGGTTTCAAATATAAATAAAAACTTAATTTATTAGCCAATTTTTCATATAAATCTTCAGTGTCAATGTGTTTTTATATTTTTTCAACTAAACCAACTAATAAATTAATATACGTTTCAAAATATTTCGTAATACTACACTCAGCAAAAATAAAGTTTCTCTGTGCCATATAGCACATTTCAAATGTCACAATAATTCTACTTTTAAACGAAATGTGCTTTAACTCTTGTGCAAATTAATATAAACTGGTAATTGTAGGTTTTGAAAAAAATTGTTATTTAAAATAATTTACAAGTAATAGAATCTATATTTTTTTTATATATATCGTGCGTATTTTTTAACGTGATATACATGGGGATTTATTATATCAATGGTTACGACTTGATATTTGATTGACAGCAATGTATATTTGCTTGTCTCATTTAAAATGAAATACAGGGAGCGAATTTGACATTTGCTTTTTGGGTTATTAAATTTTCTAACAGGCTTATTTTTATTAAAATGTTTATCACTATTCCGTATTGCATTATACAAAATTATTTTTAAGTTTCTGCCAAAAGTAAACTGTCCTTTGAAAAGGCCGATTGGAACCAAAAATGGAGGTACGTAACTAGATGCTATAGTAATTCCATAAACAAAATTTCAACAAGCGAAAAATTAGAAAAAAGCACTACGAGCAAAGTACCCTTTTATCACTGCCGATTGCAATAAAAAAGGCAGGTGAACAACTAGATGTTAAACGAATCCTATGTTCAACATTTCAACTTTTAAAACTTATAATTGTTGAGTTATACGAGATAGATACGTAGGTATATACGTACAGACGACACACCGAAACCATAAAAATAGATTCAGGGATGGTCAAAATAGAAATAGACCGAAATTTTTGCGATTACAATACTTCCTTTACTTTGTAAAATAGTGAAGTTTACTCAATTTATGACAATTTTTATTTACATTTTCGTGAGTATAGTTAATTGGTTAACAAGTTCCGACTCGAATTGATCTGAGGTTTAAATTCCAGATTCGCAATGGGGACTTCCGTCATATATTTTTTATTTTTTTAAATGAATCTAAATTTAAAAATAAAAGACCCGTATTTTTTTATTTTGCAAATAAATTAATAGTTTTGCTAAAAAATGTTCGCAAATAGGTTTGTGACGTATTATCCCTGACAGACAAAGAAGACAAGATGTTAGAAAGAGATAGATATAGTAACCAACGTGAACATAGCATTACAAATGCCGCGCGTAACGTCAAAACCACGGACCATCTTACTATCAGACTGGTCGTGCAAACATAACCTCTCGTTTCAACCACGCTTGTTTGTGAATTTCGCGCATGTATTATCAAAGACTTGTTTTTATTAATATATTTTCTTAATTAAGTACTTATTAAAGGACAAAATATGTTATCAGGTAATATTTTATTGTATATGTATCTCAAAACACAAGTAAATAAGTATGAAGTATGAAACAAGCTTGAACTGGCTGCTGATTTAAATGATTTCGAGACATGCGCTCTAAGTCAGATTGGCTTCAGGGTTCATACGTCACGAGGCTATTTGCTGAATTAGTTTTTCTAAAAAATGTTTAAGTCTAATAAATATTTTATATATTTTTTAACTTTTTACATTTTTATAAATAATTGTGGATACACCAAATGTGCAATACAGAATTCTTCACCTTGAAACTATTCTGGTAATTTTTACTGTTTTTTATTGGTTATTTTTGAAAGATTGTTGGAATGTCATAAAGAAATGTCCTGTGTCCATTTCTCAAATTATCACTCGGTGTAGCATTGTTGTTGCACAGGCGTTCCCTAATGACATTTTAAGTGAAATCAAGAATTGGAATCTGTCATTTTATCTTGGGCTGTATCAACCTAACCTAACTTACAGCTCGGGACCGAGCCACGGTAGCTTATCTGAACCACTCTCGCCTGATATATGGCTGGGTGTGGTTGTCTCTGTCTGGCCGCTACCCGCAGCACTGTGCGCCAGACAAGGACGGCAGATAGAAGCTAGGTGTATTTTACAAGTCGTTTATAGGTGTGAGTGTTGTTAGTTAGTTAACAAGAAGACAAAATGCAGCGTGGTGAAGCCTTAAATCTGCTACGCCCACGGGAATTAACGAGGGTACGGGCCTGATAATGGAAATAATTACTTATTGTGTATCAACTTTTTGCAATTAAGCGGGGTACAACGTTGACTTGTGTAATAAACCACCGACCTGCCGACATCATTTATTTGCAAAAAAAGGCGCAAAAGACTAATATATGCTACAAAATCACTTTTAACACATTTAACACTAATATAAGTATTGTTTGTTCAAGAACTTGGCGTGTCAAAAAAATGTAATGCAGTTCACTATTTCTAAGTTGCTTTCTGACAAATATTTATTTTTACTTCGATGCCGCACGGCTCCAGAAGTGAAATAGTGATTTTACAACCTTTTATTGCCTTACACAAAGAAATTTTCTACGTAATCCTCTCAAACTCGAGGTGTCAAGTACATTTCAACCCCAGAAGTTATATTTACCCACCAAAATTAAGCTTATGATCCATCTTTTCGAAAGTCGGTGCACATCGAAATAATAGAAAAATATCAGCCAAAAGAAAAAAATATATATTATAGATTTAATTATTAAGGAAAGCGGTCATATATCACTACGTCTTCCGCCATATATATGTGAATTAAATCCCATTGATTTAATATGGAAATAGATAAAAAGGTCTAAACAACAAAAATTAACATTCTCTACGAGAGATATGACTTTAATGTACTTGTAAGACCAAAATTGTATCTTTCCTTACGGACCATCTGCACTCATTTATCCTAAAGTATACATTTAGTTTTTTTATTATTTATTTATTAAAATCATTATTTATATTTAGTTAAAAATGATTGCTCCTCGGAAGTTTAATAGAAATAATAATTTAGTTGGCTTTAATTTTAATTCAAAATAAATTGAATACGATTGACAAAATTGACAACGTCAAAATATATTTGGTGATAAATAGGTAGCAACAGCTATTTCTTTGGAAGTTTAAAGATATGGAGAAATGTGATAATCTGAAATAAACCAACTGATCTACCTCGGTAAGTGGATAACTTACGATCAGTTCGTTAAATAGAGGGGGAAATTCGCCTATAGACTCACATCATCAGAAATGACTAGAAATTTTCTTCTCGAATACATCTATCCTATGTTCCTTATTGGAATGATGGCATACTAATTATCTAATTTGTATACTAGAGTGTAGATATTGGTGTATAGTCGAATATTATAAATTCAGGATTGGTTTTATTCGACTAGATACTTAGTAATTAGGAAAAAACTTTTGGAATAGAAGTCATTTAATAAAACATTGGTATATGATTGTATTTGATGAAATGGCTGGTAGTGTGGAGGCATGTGTGGCTATTTATACGCTTGCATCGTGCGGTAATGACGGGTCCCTATTAGCAATAACTCGTGCGGTGCTCGTCGGCCGAGCCGGGTAGTTTATAGCTGCTGGCGAGGTGTACGTTACAAGCAGCGGGCAACACGAACCGGCCTTATCGCCCGCTTTATTAATTACTTAATTAATATAAATCGTGAGACGCTTAATGGATCAGCCCGATTTAAGACGCCAAAACCTGAATATCCACCAATCACTAACTCACTCAACAATCATATCTACAGGTTATACTGCGTTTCCAACTACTCGGACACAGCAGTATTTTCATTTAGATGACAATTGATAAATCTGGGACTTATGGAGGGTCACTGCCCATTTTAAACAATGGTTTTGGAAGAGTAAAGACACCAATCACTATTTCTTTATATCACTCTTACAATAATATCTATAGGCTGTAGTGGGTTTTGAACCACTCGGATACAGCGATATTTTCATGCAGATGAAAATTGATAAATATGGGACTCAATGAGGTTCACTGCCAATCTAAAACCATCTAAGGTTTTGGAAGAGTAAAGACACCAATCACTAACCATTTCTTCATATCACTCTTACAATAATATCTTCTGTAAAGGACCTACAGGTTAAAACATGTTCCGAAACACACAATCTCATCAGTATTTTTATACAGATAAAGATTTAATCCCCAGATTTTACACTCTTCAGATCTTCAACCGAAAAAACAATTTTTTAAATAATTTAGAAGACATATAAAAGTAAAAGCACGAGAAGTTTTAAGTCAACTAGTTTTAAATATAATTTCTTGCTATTATGTTATTGTCAATATACTGCTGCAGAAGGATTCTAAGATTTTGTATTATTCTTCTAAACATATATAACTATTTCCAAGCGAATTGCATCCTCCAGGGTTTGCTGGGTTCTGGGACGATGCTTAAACACTTAAGTCTTTAGATACCTTTACAATAAAAAATCACAGGGCGTTAAATCCGGCGAGCGCAGGACCACGAAATGTCACCTTTTACGGAGATCAGTTGACCGGGAAACATCTCCCTCAAAACAGCCATTAAATTTGGAGCTGTATGGGCTATAACTTAATCTAGAACCAGACATTTCTTTAAGACCTGGCACAAAAACTCTTGTATTATGGTGACATAGCAAACAGAATTCATGGTAAGGCGCGATTTCCTTCATAAAAAGTAAGTATTAAATATTCGGTATTATTTTCATAGACATACTTCATGTTTCTTTGAAGTTGCCAACCCTCAACAGAACATTTTGCCATAGGAGTGAGTTTCATTGTTCCTATTTTTCCATCATCCGACGGTCCTTTTTCTACAGTTTTTCAAAAAGTTAGTTTCGATGCGTAAAAGTGCGCTTTTTGGACCGCATCGTATTTACGATTGAAGAGTATTTTGCGACTATCCTTACTATTCTATGACATACTTACAATTATCTATTGAAAATAGGGAGGTTACTGTGTCCACCTGTTTTATATAAATTTTTGACATATTTTTTACAAGTGAATAATAAAGTACTGTCCAATATACACACGGTAACAGTTTTACTGCTTAAGGAGGTGAAAGACTATCAGTAGTATGCAGTGATTCTTTCGAATAATTTTCTTAAGACTGGGGGAGTAAAAAATAAATTAACTTAAACTTATGAAAACAGTACAACTTTAAATTAATATTTTTATTTGAAAACATGAAAAACCTCAATTATATAATATTTAATTAAATTTTTGCAGATTTACCTTAATAAGTCAATCCAGTAAGAAACAAAATATTGCGTACACTATTGTTATATATCACTTTTCCTGAATAAACTTAAACCTATGAAAACAGCACAACTTTAAATTATTATTTTTGTTTGAAAACATTAAAATCTTTAATAATTCAATGTTAAATTAAATTTTTGCAGATTTACCTTTGTAAGTCAATCCAGTTAGAAACAAAATATTGCGTACACTATTATTAGATATCATTTTTCCTGAATGAACTTAAACCTATGAAAACAGTACAACTTTAAATTAATATTTTTATTTGAAAACATGAAAAACCTTATTAATATAATGTTTAATTAAATTTTTGCAGATTTACTCTTAATCAGTCAATCCACTACGAAACAAAATATTCCGTACACTAGTGTTATATATGACTTTTGTTGGGTAGGTTAATGTAACGTTAAGTACAACTCCTCTCAGGCTCCTTTCATCATAAGCTGCAGGCTAAGTGTCCAATTCACATTGCATAAATGTAATTAAATTACTATCTAACAAAGACGGAACACCATGCGTTAGTTCATCAATTCTCCGCAAACTGGCGCTGTGGGCAGCGTGGGAGACCACCAGTGCCTCCCAACATGTTCATAAAGATATAACAGTCGTTTCCATGCTAATTTCCACATTATGGGCGAAATGACATCTGCCATGGGTTTTTTATGGTTATTAAGTAATTAATACTTAAAAATTTTGTAGCAATTAAGAGATACAATGTTGAGAATGGGACAAGTTTTATGTAAAATGCAAATAACTTATTTAAAGTTATTTATGTATCAAGGGCATTACGAAAGTTCTTATGCCAGAGGATATAAACATTAAAAAATTCTCCGTAGTGCGTACAAAACAATATGTCTAGAGTATTTAATATTATTTACTACAGATAACATGAAATGACTGACGAGCCAGTCGAGATGACGTTTAAAACGTTAACTTGCATGGAAAAGCAGTTAGAACATTGAACATATAAATGGAAATGTACTATTAATGTTTAAAATAGGCCAATTCTGAACAAATCTGTAAGACTTACATATCTGTAAATCTGTAAATAATGAACAAAATCGCAACGAAAGTAGCCACTGTTATGTATAATTTTATATTAATCAACAAAAATAGATGCGTTTTTGTCACTTTTACAGATTTACAGATCTGTAAACCGTACAGATTTGTCTAGAATTGGCCTATAAATAAATTATGTATTAAAAATTAAATGTTTGTTTGTTTTTGAAATTATTTTTCATAATATAAACTGAACTAAGTACCTATAATAAATTACTTGAAAGCATAAATGGTTGGCTATATATAACATGTATTGCTCTGTTGTTTATATAACAATTAGTTGGGGGAACAAACACCGAGTGGCGCTGAAAGCAATCTCAATTGATATTATTGCAGTTTCGCATCTATAGTACAGACAAATATTATATATAATGTATGATCTAGAGGTTTGATAATTTTCTGTTCTCATATTTGTTTAGAATTATCTAACAGAAGTTTTAAATTGTTTATTTCTTCCTCATTTGTAAAACCATCATTTATTTAAACTGTTTTTTCACCACGGAAAGTAACCTTTACAAGCTACTAACCTGTAAAAAGATTACAATAGTTTGCTATCAGTTTTATTGTATTGTTTACATGATAAAATTATTATTTTTTATTGTTTTGATACAACATTAGTATGTGACATTATAATTTTAATTTAAATACTGAATTACACCAAGTTTTAATGTTCAAAACACTTTAAAATTCGTATTACAGAAAGAGATATCAACTATACGTCAAGCGACTAACTTATAAATTTAAATTTTATATTAGGAATTATATTAAAACAAAACTGTTTTTAAAATTTAGTTAACTGTTCAATTATATAAAATTACCGTTTTCTGTGGTGTACTCCCCACAACAGTCAACAGTTGTTTGGTTAATAATTTATTCCCAATATTGAGAATTAGATTTTGATATATTTCAAGTCTATGTGGTGCACTCTCCAGAACAGTATACACTGATCAATATATCACACACACGGCGTTACCCATTTCTGGGAGTGCCAGATCTGCACTCTAACTGGTGTGGAGAATACACCAGTAAAGAGTAATAATACTGAGCTGCGTGATGATTTATTTGGAGATTATATCTAAGATAATAATAATATGTCAGAGTAACCCCCAATCAATGGAATTAGTGAAGGAATACATTAGTATTTATAAGTCTGGAATAATTCAGAGATTTGCCGAGATGATAAAGAGATGTTGAATAAACATAAGAAGTATAAGTTGTGAGCCGAGCTAATGTAATATGAATTTTAAATCGATATATTTATTGTTTATGCTTGTCACTTGTTATGCAGCTTAAATTAAGATGTCTCTACAATAATTACAACATATTCAGTTTATGGGACTGGACTATAACTTTATATTTCTTTTAATTATTACATCCATATTATTATTCCATTCCTCTATTAAGTTTTTGCATCTTCTAATTTATTCAACCATTTATTTTATTTTACTACGACTTATTAGATTTAATAATAAGTATAAAAATGGTATTTTTCTTCACACTTGAAATATATTAGTATATTAAAGAATAAGTGCTATAATTGTCTTTTTATTTGGCTTAATTCTTTAAACAAAATAAACTACTATACTGTAAAATGAGTTCTTTATATAATATATTCCATTTTGTAAACATAGAGTATATCATTACATCGTTACAGTGCGTTTATATTATGAGTAAACATAGGGATAATTAACATGGACTAAAAAAATATTCACTATTAATTAAAGAAATTATACATTATTACTTATGGGTAAACACTTATTCCCAGTTTCATAAAAGGGTTTAGCCACTATCCCCGATTAGTTAGTCCCAAAGTTATACCCCTTGTTAATATCCTGAATTATCAAACTAACTTCAATTCCAATACATAAAAATGATTACGTAGATTATTTTGTACCAAAAATAACTCCACTGTATAGTTTTGTGGAATAAGCAATGTTTGTAGATGATTATCAGCATTTTTAAATGACGCAGAGAAAAATTTGTGGTGATATTTGACAACCTACAAGTAAAATACTTTGATTATACTTATGCGCAAAGCATTCTTTGAAGTATGGCTTTTTAATATTTTTTATCAAATTCTTATTACATGAAATAGAAACGTTGAATTCAATATTTTTATTTTATAATGTAGTAATTAAATGTATGTATTTCTTTATTTCATTTCAAAATGATTTGATTTGTACAATGTCTAGAACAAGGTTTGAATTACTAAGATGTATTCGGGTAAGGAAATTAATCCAGCTTTATTTTATTTTATTTTGTGGTTGTGAGATTGGAAAACAGTTTTTATTTATTTAAAAAAAAATGATTTAAATCATGATTTTTTTTCTTCATTCAAAATATAGAAATTTTAATTATAATATTTCGTGGTTGTCACTCTATGAAAAATATTAGAAAAATATTGGAAAATGATTTGATTACTATAAAATATTGTAGGTAACATACGAAAATTTCAAAACCGTGAAAAATTTTGCATCTCGAATTACGAATATGAGTCGATGGTTGCTATAATGAATTTTTTGTTAGGTTACCCATCCAAGATTTATCCGCCCGCACCCTTGCTTGACTTTTTGTCTCTGACAATCCTGCATACAAACGTTTTCCACACATTGTCCGTGAGTGTGAGAGAGAGGAAGAGGTAAGAACCGGTAGCTTGATGAAGACATCAGCGTGGCTATTAACGCGACGGGACTAACAGATGTCGCCGTGTTCGTCCCCCTACAGACGGGCCTGATATGCTAATGTCTGTGTGGGTAGAGACCAACACAGCGCAGCTCAGTTCACTCGATTCTAACTGATAGCGACACAATGGAATGGACATTATACCTCACCAAATTACAACAATTGTACTCAAAATACTTCAATATGACTAAATATTGAATATTGAAGATATTCTAGGAAGAAATTTGAAAATACTTTTAAAAATTATCTACTAAGATACTTCATTTTACATTTCGAAGAGAAAAAACTATTCAAGCCATAAGTCTATCCTAAAATAAATCAAGCTTAAATAAAACCGTGTGTTTCAGACAATGTTAAATGAAATTGGCATATTATGTGATACTACAAGTAACTAGAATTTTACTTGAAATTTTTGTCGTTATGGTCATGACTGATTGTTGCGACGAAAATCAAACGAGTCCGCAGGACGAGTGTCGATTTCCCAAAGCAACAAGCAGGAGTGAGTTAGGCAAAAATTACAAGTAAAATTCTAGTTACGAATGGTATTCGGCATAACAATTCCTCGAAAAATGTATATTTTTTCAATGAATTACTTGTCCCAATTTTGACGGACGTTGTATCTAAGCAACGCATATTTAGTCGTGTGAATTCTGTGGCAATTGCCAGTAACTGACAATTGTCAGTGAGATTTGAATCTGATTGGTTCAATTCACCAAAATACTTTGATATAATTGAATGACAAATTATGAGTGGAATAGTCAAAATTATCTACTAAGGTACTTCATTTTACACTTCGAAAAGAAAAAAATATTAAAGCCATAAATCTGGACTAAAATATATGAAGCTAAACTAAAACTGTAAGTTCCAGATAAAATACAACATAGGTTGTCAATGTTAAAAGAACTTGTCATCATAATTTACATAGTTATATTTAAAGTCAAATAAATAATTTATAATTATAAATTAAAATATATTTTCAAAAACTTCACTGCTTTTGTAGACTTACTACTTAAAAAAGAAGTCTAGAATGAGTGAAACAGGCCTACTTTTAAATTTAATAACACTGTTTATTTATTGCTTTGTTGTATTTTCTTATTTTTAATTTTAATTAATAGGGTAAAATTTCGAACGATGTACATATATAAATTAATATATAACATGTTTTTTTTTATAAAAGCAGGATGCTTAAACAGGCCTCTTTTCTTGACTAATCTGTGAATACGATAGGCAGCGCTATAATTACAAAAATTCAATGAATGTTTCGAAAGATTTATTTCAGCTCTGATCGGTTTCGACCCCATATGGGTCTTCCTAATTTCGACTTTCACTCCTTGAGGAAATGTAAACGTTTCATTACAAAATAAATTTTTAGTTTAGATGACTAAAGAGTTTACTTTATTCCTCATTATTTAAGAGTTATGATTACAAACTACTGTATTTATAATGAAACAATATATAAACTGTCTTTTTGACAAAGTGGTGAAATGGAATTTATTGTAGAGGAAAGAATTCAAAGCCGAGTTTGCAAATTGCATCTGGTTGTTTTTGGAAGCTCGTAAATCACCGAGTCCATCAGAAAGAAAAAAGCTAAGTTTGTGTAACTAAAGCCTCCGTTCGCGTATCAAATTTATGTTGTGGAAATCGTTAAGGCGTCGTTTTTTCTTCTTCACGGTCGGCTTGAGGCAGAGCTGGTGCTAAAGAAGTTGTCCGACCTGGCGACATCAGCTTCGGCTACCGGACTTTCAGAGACTTATTGTCATGCCATTACACATTCTCTCTCATTGCTACATTCCTAGAAACGACTGGAAAATAAGAAGAGATCTTACGAAAGTTTTACGTAAGGGAACATCGTCTAGTTGTCAATCAACTACAATAAACACAAATGATAAATATTAAGATTATATATATGAAATTTCATCGCTAAAACCGACTAAATACGAATAAGTTTACAATAAATTCATACCGAATACCAACTATTGATTTTTCGTTAAAAGCAATGGTGTTATAAATGACTTTTATCCACAACTGTCAAGTTATATACCTAGAATTCAATCGTTTTTTATCAATTAATGACCTTCGTTACTGTTGCTAATTGAATAATATTGACAGTTCGATGGAATTAGTTATTTACATGCGAGGTGAGAAATGTTTCATTTCAGCCGAGGGCTTATGTATATTACCGAGAGGTGAAGCCTCGAGGTGAGATATAGCGCGAGGCGAAATGAAACTCCCACCTAGGTAATATGTATACTATTTTATTCACAATCAAACTTACAGTTAATTGTTACATAAGGTACAGTATTTTTTGACAACTATTATAATTTGTTTTAACCTATTTCATTGTAGAGATTTATGACAATGTTACTAGGCAACCTCTACTTAAATACTTCCAACCTAAGAGATGGAAGTGCAATTTGTTACTTCCAGCCCAAGAGATTTGTCAATACAGTTAGGAATGACCAACTTCCAAACCTCCAAAAAGGAATCGGCATATTACTATAATGATTGTGAATAAAATATTATTCAACCGTTGTCAAATTTAAATCTTAGCTGGCAAAAGAGTAAAAACCAAATTACTATTAAGTAATTTTTTCTACATAAAAAGTAAACGTTACATCAGTTTTGTCATTTTTCATACTTTTCTTTTCTATATAAGCTTAAACTGTAACAAAATAACACATTTTTTTTTCTTTGTATACAGTCTGTTTTCTTCATTCTCTATATCTCGGGATTCTCCTGATCTTAATCATACTCATATTAACAATTTGTAGACAATAATAGAAATGAGGAAAATAGAACAAAGAATCAAAGAAAAGGTGATTAGTAAATGATGTAAGTATGGTTCCATGATATCAAAAAAATTTGGACAACAATAAATAAAATACGAATGAAAGGATTATAAAGAGGAGAGAAGGATCTAAAACCTACTAAAAACTAACAACTGATAAACGTTTTTAAATAATAAATTTGTTCCACACCAACAATTACCAGTTAATATTAATTCACACACGACTGTAAGAGGCGTGGTGATATCCATTTTTTAAGTTTGTACATTGTTTGGATTCCTGCATTTTCCTGCTGTATTTGCAGCAGGATTGATAGCAATGTGGCCGCCTATGGTCCTGGTAGATGCATGACGTGTTATTGCATGTCTGTTGATCATTGACACGACGTAAACGATGCCAGGTGTTAATGTTTCCCTATACATCACCTGGAGAAATCTACTATTGTAACTCCCGCGCTTCCATCTTCAAATGCCATTGTTACACAACCAACAGCCGTTTAAAATATCATTTAGGTATATTCGTTTCAAACTCAAATCATATCGGAATATTGCCAGTATAAATATATTCAAATATATACTAGGTAAAATAGTTTTTTATTTATTATCAGTAAACATAAAATTCTCCTTTATATTCACAGGATTCGTCATTCTAAGTATTATCCACTAAAAATGTTGAAATTTTGGCAATTATTTAATATTTTATGGCGTGGATGATAGCATCAAGACTTCCGATGAAGAACAGTGGGCTACATCCTACATTAATAGAAAAACAAATTTTTAAATAACAGTTTTTTTAATCAGACAAACATAAACAATCTTATAATTATTTAGTTCATATTTTTATTATTAGTTTTTTCATGTTTGTACGAAAAGTCTAATTTTCTGTTTTTTTTTTATTGAAATGTAATGTTTTATCACTTTTTGACTCGATTTGCAGTTTGCACGATGTTTTTGCCATATTGTTCTAATGTAACACCCGCACACAAGATAAAAGAGTACTGCTTGTCATCTATATCTATACCTACGGTACACAACAGCGATCTTGGGCTCACAATTCGAGCACCCGGTTACATGTTAATTTAATACGAATGACAAAACCGACAACGTCAAAATATATTTGGTGAGAAATATGTAGGAACAGGTCTTTCTTTGAAAGTTTTTCAGCGATAAAAATAATTTTATGTACTGCAATAAGGAATATTGATAATGAAAAATATTTTAATAAAATTTTGCAAAAGATGATCCATTTAAAAGGGAAGTTTGAAGAAATGAAACGAATAGAATTGAAGTAGAAGTATTTCGTCAAAAGTTTTGTTTGTGATATAGAGCAAAGTCAGGTGACGATCTGAATTGAACCAACTGATCTACCTCGGGGAATAGACTACCTGTATCAGTTCGTTCAGTAGAGGGGGTAAAGTTATCCAGTTAAATGGAATGAAAAATAAGTGATCCGGATTCAAAAGTGTAAGTTGGATCAATTCAAAGTGGCAAATAGAATAACCCTATAGACTCATGTCATCAGAAATCAAAATCAGGAAACCAGTTAGAACATTTAACATATAAATGGAAATGTATAATGGTTGCCAATAAAATGCATTGCTCGATTGTTGGGGGGAGCAAACACCGAGTGGCGCTGAAAGCAGTCCCAATGGATATCATTGCAGTTTCGCATCTATAATAGACAAAAATATTATATAATAATCTATGTGTCACGAACGCTTGCCAAAATATGAAAAGCACCAGCATAAAGGTAACACACTTCGATTTATATAAATATTCTGTGGTTCGGAAGAATGTAGCTAGTGGTTAATTCACGTTTATAAGAGCAAGAACATGAAGCCAGTGCAATGTATAGTATGCAGCTAATCATTTCCCTTTCGCCTCTCATCAAGTGCGATTCATTTCACTGTCTCCCTGGAGGCGAGCTCACATTAGCTGTCTTACATAAACATAATTATTTCGCGTACGGGACAAGCGAGCAACACTTGGCCCGTCTACGCCTACACCCGCACTCTTGATATTTTAATTGCCTCTTCATAGCCTCGGGACTCCCAATATACTTTCTTAATCAACTACGGGGCCGGACAATAGAATCAACCACGGACGTACTGTGGATTGCTTACTTACACATACACTATCATCCTACAAATGCTCGTATATTAGGTTATTATTAATATTATAAAAGCAGCAAAAATATTATATTATTACATGAAGTTCTGTACTGTCTTCCTTTTCCTATAAAATTTCAATAAACATTAACCTTTGCAAAAGGAAGGTCTGTTTTGCAGTTGTTGCCATTTAATAAAATCCACTAATATACCGACGTTTCGACTATAAGTCAGTCTTCATCAGGGTGATAAATGGTATTAAAATATTAAGTAAAACATGTGAATTATTTTTTATCCCACACATATTGAAAGTAAGATTTTCCTGCGTGTGCGTGCGCAAGAAAGTAGACATTAGTCGGTCCAGACCTACAAAATCTCACTATTCCCTAGAGAAGAAAAAAACAGTTCGTGTGTGGACTAACAGATAGCGTTTAATACGTTAGAAATAATAACTGGAATAAAATAAGTCAACATGCTTATAAATTATTGTAACTTTAGATAAATTTGATACTTACATTAGATTCTAGGTATTTTTTATTACATATTCTGTAAATAATAGAACAGAATTGCTAACCTTTTTTATATGTCAAAATAAAATGTTGGTAATCAATTGCACAAATTTCATTGAGATTCGTAAAATGTTTATATTATTTTATTATGTTGTTTTGATGTATCGGATAAAAAATAGTGTGTGCTACATGGTAGTAAAATTGTTTTCTGATCCTCAAGAAGTATCCAGCCACGACTGTGTTTCGATCATATACATATCCTTCGTACCAGAAAAGAACAACTTTCCTACCTAGCAGCACAAATAACTATTACAGAAATCTTTTGTCAAATATAGATAAAACACACACACTTACATATTACTTAACAGTTATCAACCAACTCCAAAGTAACCTTTTCTGCTGTTGCTACGGTCAGATTTTTGTCACCGTAAGAATTTGTAGGATCTGTAAGGATTAGAGATTTTCTGTAAGCTACAAATATCAACATTAGTTACAAATCCATTAGTAAACTACGATCCTAAAAATGGTGATATATTCTGTGTTATTAGAAGAGGAATAATCTGGAGCAATATGAATGAAATGGTGAATCAGGCTGAACCACGAAGACACTTGTGATCTCGTGTTGTAACACGCACAGCTAAGCACGTGACAGTAGCGTGAGAGGGTTTCATTGAGGGTGACGTGTGAGGATGAGCGTGATCTAGCCTCACGCTGGACTAGACTACGCTAAGTCACTACGCGTAGGTCATAGCTCAATAACAAACACGTGAGTGTGATCTTTGAGCAAATCTGAAGTTGGCTTCCAAATTGGTATTTATCAATAAATAAAATAACGATAGTACGAAAATTTCGTAGTCTGTGATATGTACGAGATGAGATTCTGTAACTGCTCCGTTAAATTTTAAAGCCCGTTAAAAATTTTACTTGTACCCCTTAATCTATTTGAACTATTTTTCGCCAGGGAAACTATAACAATTGCAAGTTACACTACCTTGAAAAAGTAAATCTGTCAGTTTTACTGAGTTGTATAGAAAGTGTGTTTTGTCTCTGTCATACATTTTTTTTTTTGACATAACATTAGTAACATAGTAACTGTCAAAATTTGGTTTTAATTTTAATTTTATTTGCAAGTAAATAACAAATAAACTATTGTAGAATATACGCTAGGAAATAGTTTTTACTGCTTCTAGGAGGTGACTGGCTCGCTATAGTCATTTCCTCCTATCACCAGTAAAAACCGTTTTACCTCGCTAATACTGTAATATACTAGTACCGATTTCAGGATATTAAGCTTTTGCCATCTAATTTCGTATGAAATAATGATCTCATTATATCACTAGTGAAATAATGGAATCAATAACCTAACTAAAATTAGGGAAATAAATAGTCTCTTATTAAACGGAAGTAGAAAAAAAGAATTCTACATCATATAATTTTGACAGTATGGTAATAATATTTATCATACAGAATTTTCAAAATAACATGGAATTGTCATATAATATCAATCCATACAGACTTGATCACGAAAACGTTGCTCACAAAAGATTTTTTTTTAATTATTTATTAATAACGTGAAACCCATAACCTATTGAACAAACCACGAATATTATGAATCATACCAGGCCATAGATGTCTTAAAATTCAATTCAACTGACTGCAGCAATTATGATACTCGTAACTATCCTAGATATGTTAATAGCTATTTTCTATTTTTTATCTATAACAAATATCATTATGAATGAAGTAATAAGCTATTACTGTACGTTATTAACCTAGTGTGACTTAGTTTTTAATTGTGATTGAAACCTTCTAAATTAACAATAACACTCATACTCGTATTAGATTTATTTATGTAATCCGTTGTTAGAAATGTAAATGGTCTAAAACTTAATAATTTTACTTACATGTCTAGAAAAATTATAGACACAACATAGACGTATTCCCATTGTACCTTAAAATAGCTATTATAGAAATTAAAACTTGAAGATTTGTTGTAATTATTTTTTTGTGTACAGTTATTTGTGAGAAATGGAGAATAATTTCGTTTGTTGATGTATGCTGTAGGTAACGTAGAATGATCGTATATTACGTACGTACTCTCACTGCACAAAAAACAAAACCTTGCATCATTAGCTAACCAATCTAAATTTACTCGAACGAATTATAAAGAAATTTGGGGCTTAGTCCAGGCATTTTAAGTTTCTCTTAACTCTTTTGTAATGACAGGCTGAGGCTGATCCGACGTTTCGGTTTCACCGTTTCGAAAATTTCATTTTTTGTCCAATTGATTAATTATTTGTGTCAGATGTTTAATTGCTGATAATTGCTCTTTTTATGTTTATCTAAATTGTTTAATTAGGAGAAACAAATGAGTCACTTCTCAATTCCATAATTATTTAAAAAAAAATAGAAAATATACTGAAAGATTTTAATAAATGACTTCATTTTATGTATCCCAATTGTTAGTTGGAAATATTTGAGGTTATAAATAACTAATTTTTGTTTAATTACTGGTTACCATAGCAACAGTGTCAAAACCCAATGAAAGATTATAGATAATAAACGACCAACACTTGTGATGTGATTATTACTAGAAATCAGATGTGTATTCTAGTTTTATTAATTAGAATTAATTTGTGAAATTATAAGGCTATTAAATTTGATATTCCGCTATTAACATACGTGTATCACATCTTATGTTTATATTTTCCGCTATATAAATAACATAATTATGAATCGTGTTTTATACAGAACTTAATATCATACATTATGAATTATATATGTTGTGTTTTTATTAGAAATGTATGCGAATTTCTACTATTATTTTTTTGTTTATGCAATGTGGGTATGTAGGAATACGCAATTTTTAAGAAATAACGAACAGGTATGGAAAATAACTGTCCTACTAGCAGGGTAATAAAAATCATATCAATTTCATAAACATTTGGTCGTCTACGGATGGACAAAATTAACTATAAAAAGTTGTAAATAAATTAAACTCAATTGTTAAGTATTCCACATTTTACAAATACTTTAATATTGTTTGAAGTTAATTGCTGCTGTTGGCGCGAAAAATTTAATAAGCGACTCCGAATGTAAGTACCTAAATACAACCATTGTCGTACGGTAACATGAACTTTGGTTATACATCTTCGATGGTTATAAATGTACTTACATTCCTCAAATTCAGGACAAATCAAGGCAATTAAGAGATCGAACATACGAGGTGTGTAAATTAAGTAATAAGACTGGCAACGTCAACCTAACACTTGAGACTCTGGACTTGGAGAGGAGTTATTTGGTCATTTGATCATTAGGTTGTCCGTAGTGATTTTTTTCATAGAAAAGTTTTTTCTTGCGCGTTGTAAATTTGAGTAACGTAAATTCCAAACAACGGTGTGCAATCAGGTTTTGCTTCAGACTTGGGTACAGTGCAAAGGAAACTTTTACAAAACTTAAGCAGACCTGTGGAGACAGAGTTATTTCAAGAGGCTAGGTTTTTCTGTAGTTTTAGGCATTTTTAGAAGGAAAAGAGTCGATTGAAGATGAAACACGCAACTGGAGGCATTCACCTTCAAGAACTGATGAAAATGTCGACAGAATCTGGGATCTTGTGCATTCAGATCGTCGGTTGACAGTACTGAATGATTGGGGAAGACTTAAATTTGATTCACACCACCATTTATCATATTTTTACCAATTCATTGGGGATGAGAAAAATCTAAGCAAAATAGTTTAATAAAAATGAGATTTTGGCGAGTAAAAATATTCCTTATTCGCCTTGTGTTATTGTGACTTTTTCCTCTTCCCGAAAAATCACCTCCAGGTAACTCATTTTGGGACACTTCAAACATTTATATTTCAACGGCTGAAAGTGATTCCAGTATCCGAGATCCAGTACTGCCATGAGGATAGGAAGAACCGTCTCCAGCACTGTGTGGCTTCCCAATGAACTTATTTTGAGGGGGTCAATATTGAATTCTTTAATCAGTATTATTACTTAGATTTGGAACGTCTACCTATTTTTACCCTAATCTTTATCAGAGTAAATTATTAATTGACAATAATGTTTACCGTGAAAAATGCATCATAATCATTATTGTTTTAGAGACAATATAATTTAATTCTTTCAAAAGTATTTAAAAATTAAACTAATATAATAATGAATAATATAATCTGTAATAAAACATATTGGCATATCCAGCAATGAATAATAATCCGTAAGTGATGATTATATTCATGTAGTACTGAATGCGTTGTTATAATGAAGGCATAACCCGGTGTTTTATTTCTTCATATGGACTTGGTTTCTACATGTGAGAGGATTGTGTTAAAATTGCCCATAACTAATAAGATTTTAAAGATAGTGTGCGCTGTGTGGCCGTTGACTCAGAGCCCTGCAGCGCTCTTCACTACCGGCTCGGACCGACTGTTTCACTTATAATCTTCCAAAAACATTCATCATTATTTCGTTTTTTACTCTGCACTTCCTCATACGATGAGGAAATATTATTCCACCAAAAAAACAATTCCTGATATGTTATTAAAATATTTCACATTTATTCACTGCAATTTATCTTACTAAAAGAATTCCACTCAATCACTCATGGCTTATTACCCATTGTTGGGTGTGACAGTTTTGTAGTAGATATCGCTAATGTTTACACTATAAAAAGTGTTCATCAGATGTTATATCGCCGTCAATCGTACTTGCATGGAAAGTGTACAACTGAAATTAGACTATGAACATATACATGTAGGTGTAAAAATATGCTTTATATCATGGTATTTCTGCATTTCTTCAGTGGACTACAATTCTGTTATTGGCATCGAAATTGTGACGTCTTTCCTTAAACTTTTATAATATTGAGTATTTTCAAAAGGTTGCTGAATATTTTCAACTTCTTGATAGGAAAAAATATTTCAAGAGTAAATCACTGATTGGAACAATGATTATATTTAATGTAATTTTATTTCAGACCTGTATATTGTAAGCGATATTTAAAACTGTCTTACACAGAGATTACAACATTTTATGAAGGGTTGGGTAGCTTAGTGATCAGATGTCATAAATTATTCGAACTTCATTACTTGAAGGAAGGATAAGAAATGACCCGAATTTAACAAATTAATATTGCTAGTACAAATTTTGTTTACTGAAAAATATAATAGGAAATAAGATACAATAAATAATACAAAAATTAAACAAAGTACATTTAAAATGCATTGTTATTCGAGTATTTTAACCCAGATTTAAATATAATTAGGAAACATGATGAACTTCAAGTGTATAGTTCATTTATTAGACAATATAGAAAAACTACCTGCCTACAAGTTCTTTACCGAAAGTTCCATTAAACTCTATATTTAGTACATATTTCAGACTTTTATGATGTTTTAACTTATTTAATATTCCGACTTTTTCGACTTTTCTAATATTTTCACTTTTAATTATTTCGACTTCTCATTTTTTTTCGGCTTTTTTAAATAGTTGACGATTTTTAATTAATCGATAAAAATCTATTTTTCAAAAAGTTGAAAATCAGCTTTCAGTTTTTAAAGTCTGCCGGCTCTAGTTCTGAAGTTGATCACAATTGTTGTTCTTTTTTACTTCTCAAAACTATCAATTCCATTAATTCATTTAAATGTAGATGAAGTAAAAAGGATAACAAAAGGAATGAATTCACCGTTATCATTCCATCATTATAACCACCTCCTCTCTAACCGTCTTACAACGTAACAAATGTGAAAAACGTCGCTTTAGTCACAACTATATAAAAAATGAGTACTTATCTAAAGATTTTTTTAAATGAGACGTTTACTATATTTTATAAAAATATAATGTAAGTATTTAATATATTGTGTCTTGTGTCATATTTTAAGGTTAGAAAAATTTTTAACACCGTATGTTAGGTCTCAAAATATTTGAACCTCATTGTTGTAATTTAAAATATTATTTCCATTGGGGTGGATTACTCCCCTGCCACATTGTGTAATTACCCCTTATTAAAATGTTTTTCCCGACGTATTTGAGGCTTTTTTCCCGAAACAAAAACACAACAATGAACATGTAATTTGTGTAGGGTGTGCGGTTGACAGGTCAGGACTGGCCCGCCCAGAAAAAAACCAGTACGACTCTGTGGTGCTAACGCGGATACCTCATTTATTTTTGGAGTAATTACTTGTTTCTGAGGTTATGTTATTAATGATGCTAATGCCCACCCAGTAGTGAACTTCGTATCTATGAAGAATTATGCTGAAAATTTAAATTACTAGATAGATGAACAGTTATAGTAATCTACAAATTGAAATATTTCACTACTTTACTTTGAAGTTTAACTTAAGTGGATATTCTACGTACATAAAAAGTTTCGTTTATACTTTTCCAAGAACTCATTTTTTATATATTTTTGAGGAAAATGTTATTAGAAAAAGTTTTTAAAATAATATTCTTGACATCGAACTCTTCAAATTTTGATTTTTCAATAAAATATAATTTATATTTTAGTTTTCAATACCTCCCGCCTATCAATATATACAGGTGTCTGTTTTAAGTGGCTAATCATTGAGATCTCGAAAACTCTAAGAGATACGAAGTCAGTTAAATTGGGGCAAAGTTGTCATATTAGTTGGCCATTTAAATGACGTGTTTGTTTTCCAGAAAAAATGCGTAGGTCATTAGATATGAGCAAAAAACTGATTTGGCCAATTTACTTTATTTTATAACTTTCTTGTTTCAATTCATAATAAATTCAATAATATTCTAATTTCTTAATTTATTTCCATTTGAAGGTACATGAGTTTTATATCATTGAAAGAGAAAAATATCTCTATTTAATAATACTAAAGATAGCTTTGATGAAAATTAATAGTTCGAGCTACAGCTACAAAAATTTTGAAAATTCCTGTGAATTCCTCGTAAAAAAGTGTATGTAGAATGTGCAAACTAGAAACTTAAAAATATAATACCTACTATTAAAATACAGGATAATTCAGTTTGACAGAGTCCGCAATGTCAAATTTTGACATAAGAGTCTGTAAAGTTTTACTTTAGTTAATACTTTGGCTAAATTCGCGTGATATCGTGTACTTTATGTACTTTAGTATCGATTTCGAAAAAAATATTTCAACAATCCGATGGTAAAAAACATGTAAGAATAGGTGTGATTTTTTTTTGGATAAAAGTTCGATTTTTGCTTATTAAAACCAAAATTGACTGAAAAATCAAAATTTGAAAAATATTTCAATGTTACGAACATTGTTAAAAACTCCTTCTTTTCTATTACCATTTTTCTTGAAATCGTACCAAAAATGAAATTTTAGAAAAATATGAACAACTTTTGATGTAGATAGTCTATCCCCTTATACCCTATCAAGCCTTTTATGGTAAAATTTATAAATTATAAACCACGAAATTTTAACTTTACAGAAACCAAATCTGAAACCAATAACATCAACAGCTACCATCTCTTCCTAAACATAAACTACTACTAAACTTTGTCTACCCAGCAATGGGTAACAAGCCGTGATTGTATATTTACTTAGCCATAGCTACCTATGCAAAAACTTAAATGCATACATGTTCGTAACTTGATTATCTCTTTACCTGCCTCGAGCACATGTCACTTGATCTCACAATACATTCTCACATACACATACATCACATTACAGTACTGTACACTCCACTGCAAAACCTTACCCTGCTGTGATACAGTCGCTTGAAAATGTGTATGTTGTATGCATGTTTAATATGCAACACACATAGTGAGGTTTTACTGTAATATGCCGGATATGTTATCTGTTTTGGTATTTGTAAATTGTAATTAATATTTCTGTAATGATATAGTCGTCTTTTGCAAAATCTGTAATAGTTATTTACACAAAGTGCGATATGTATTAGTTTTTAGTCAATATACTCGTATATATATTTTCTAAAAAAAAACGAGCTGCTTGATAAAAATATAATAGGCGGTTTGAAAAACAATGAAAGAAACAAAAAATTGTTTTTTGTAAGATTTACTGAACGATAAATGGCGGTAATTTTTTTTATTTACAGGGTGGCCAATCAATGTCTTTAAGCATGGGAATCTCGAGTAGTGCTGTTGATGAAATTCGAATTTCGAATTTTATTAAATTCGAAATTCGAAATAAATTACTTTGTAACTTTTCGAAGTTCGAATTTTGAATTTCAAATTGATGAACGAATTTTGAATTTCGAATTAGGTTTTCCATTTTATGTGCTTTTTCTTGTTTATATATAAATATAGAAACCGCGAAAACAAAATTGTCTTTGTATTCTATTTTTGTTTTTTTGAAAATCGACAACAATAATCACGAGAACTCTAAGAGATACAAAGGCTCACTTTTATAATAAAATCGCGATTTTAACGCCCACTTTTACATCATAATCTTATATAAAATTGAAAGTTAAAATTACGATATTATTATAAAAGTGAGCTAGTTCGCTTTTATAATAAAATCGCGATTTAAACGTTCGTTTTTACAAAAGATTTTGATGTAAAAGTGAGCGTTAAAATCGCGATTTTATTATAAAAGTGAGCTCGTAATACAGGCCAATGTCTCTTAAATTAAACAAAACTTATCACATCAACAAAATTAATTTTTTTAATTTTCGTTTTTACTTATAACTTTTTTATTACAATGCAATAAATATTTTAACTTGAACATTATGCAGGCACTTTTTAACGATGAATTCACTGCAGTACTCAAAATTTTTCTTTCTCATATCGTTTCCGAAAAATTGATACCAACTTTCAATTATCATAAGAGCCTCAAAATTGGCTGTGAGACCATTAATATTTGACGTGGAGAGTGCAACACAGATTTTTTTATTGGAAATTAATAGTATAGAATTTGTCTTCCAAGGGATTCGAATTTGTATTAAGTCTACATATGTCACACATGAATAATAAGCATAATAAATAATATAATATAATAATGTATAATGAGTGATAAATTTATGTACCAAAACTTATCATTTTGGAACACTACGAGTATGTTATATTCATTAGAGAAGAACAAGTGAAGATGGAAGAATCCAAACAAAAACAAAGTACTAACGAAGCTAACCTTGTTTGAAGGTAATAATGAGTATTTTATCTGCAACGGTAGTAATTTCTACATGCGCCAATTAATACTGTAATTAAATTTTCTCTCTGTTGGTTCGTAAACAGCGCCGTTGCCTGGCAACGCCATGGAGGAGGGAACTTATTAAAATCCCTGCTGTAATTAGCGGGTCAGTGTTGCCAACGTGGTAATTTCGCGGAATGACAAGACAAGAACATAGCATGGCCAACTACCGACTTATGCAACACCAATAATTACACACGCAGCTATGAGATGCATAATTTCAAGACCATGTCATCTTGTGACTCACCGGAAAATGGAAATATACACTACTTCAATAAACACAATACAATTGTTCCATTCCTCTATATCATTTCATAGCACATATATTTAAAATTCAAAGAGGCTAACAATTGGGATCTCAAGAATCGATACGAAGTCGGTTAAAGTGGGGCAAAGTTGAGCATTACTTGCCCATTTTAAAAGAAGGTCTTGTTGGAAGTTGCAGTTATTGAATAAAATCCACTAACACATCGACGTTTCGAAAATTTTATCAAGTAAAACATGTAAAATATCTTACAGAAATATTTCGTCAAACAGAGACAAAACATACACTCATATATGTTACTTAACAGTTATCAAACAACTAACTTAAACAAGAAGTTTCAAGTTGATTAACAGTCGAAATTTGTAAGAACTTACCACTAACCAATCAAGGGCTAGAGAACAGCGAAACAAGATTGTACAACTAATGTAAAACTAATTAAATAACACAGATTTATCACAAGAAATGTAACTACATAAGAAATAAATTATTGTAACAATTGAGTAAGTAGAGCTAAGAAAGCAGGCAGGGCATCTAGGATATTCTGGGAAATGGTTCAGTTAGTAGGCCGGGAATTAGAGCAGCGTTTGCTCTAATTCTAGACCTGCTGAAACCACAGCATATTCTAGTCTGTAATAGACTTAACTGTCCTGGATTATGCTCTGGTTTTAGTAGTCAAGAATTAGAACATTCTTAAATGTTTCATCCGATTCTTGGCATACTAGAACTGGATTACAATCCACGGCAGATTGGCTGCTCTGGTTTCAGCACTTGAAAGCGTTATCTCTAATTCTGGGCCTGCTGAAACTAGAGCATATTCCAGAGCATACCTATCTGCTCTAGATTGTGCTCTGTATTCTAAAGAGTTTGTTCTAATTCTTGGCTTGCTCAAACCAAAGCAGGGCAGATTGAACTGCTCTGGATTATGCTCTGGGATTCTGTTGGTCAAGAATTAAAGTAATCCCAAATATATGATCTAATTCTTGACCTATTGAATTTAAAAGATATTCTGGGGCAGATTTATCTGCTTTGGATTGTTCTCTGATTTCAGTAGATTAGGAATAGGAACAATCTAAACAGTTTGCTCTAACTTTTGATCTATTGTAGCTAGATTACGTTACGAACAAAATATTTGAAAATCAAGAATTTGGTAATGCTTAACTATTGTATTTGTTGTATAAATGAAACTGAATCAGTGAAATAAAAAGGTGTTATTATTTTATTTCCTAGCAAAAAATCATATACTGAAATATCCTCTCTGAAATTATCAACATCAATCATTTTTGACTGCGTACCTACTCAAATCGAGAGCGAAGAATTTCATCTTTAGGCAGTGGCAAATCACGACTCTAATTCCAGTGCTACTTGTAATTAGAAATTACTTATTACCGATAGCGGAAAAAAATCAAGGACGGTGTCAAATGTTACCGCTCTTACTTTGTTTCAATGCTGTTTGCGATTATTAAAACTAAATTTAATCCAGTACAGTTAAGGCTATTTTCATAAAAAAATATGTGGTAATCATTAACAATTATTTTATATAATTTTTTTTGTACGCTTACTATAAGATATGAAATCACAATTTCTCACGTCTCCACTAGATTACCGGGCAGGAAATTTCGAAAAAAAAACTCCTAGTTCTTAAACATTTATTCAAGAATTATATTTATAATAAAAACGTAAAATTCCTCAAACTTCTTTTTGTCTAATAGCAAAAGAAAATAGTTAAATATTAAATGAATTTTAATATAGAAAAAAAAGTACATTTTACATTTTTACCATTTTTTGATAGCTCTTGAAAAACATAACTACAAAACAATGTTGTATATAATAAAAAACATTTGAAAAAAGAAAATCTAATTATTTATTTTTTCTCGTACAAAAAGTAATGGACAAACCTCTTGCATAAACTTGGTTCCCGGATTCGTTCTATCACAGCGCTTGCGCTACAAAACACTCATTCGAAAACCTATAGAACTTAAACAACTTGATATGCAAATAACTTATTTTTGTTAATATTTCATAAATGTATATTCTTTTAAGATTTTAATGATAAAACCAAGGCCATCTTTACAATTTAATCTTCAAAATTTGGATTTGAACTCTAATTCTCACACTCCACTCAATTTAAATCGAAGCGGGCTAAGAAAGTGTGCCAAAGCTATCAGAGAGATACTTCCTTTTTAATTATAATTATTTATAAATATTGACCATCTTATGAATATATTTACATCATAATTTCTTTAACTCTAAATTTTCTATTTTTCAATGGAAATATCTTATAAAGTTTGGAAGTAAACACCAAGAAAATATTTTTTAAAAATAAAATTGTTGGTTCAATAAATGAATTATGTATATAAAATAGTACATGTCTGTCAGTATGATACTAAATCACATAGTGATTTGCAGATAGTGGTTTCCGGTTATAATAATAATTATATACGTATAATAGATGTTTCATCTATCGTTGTTTATTATATAGAAAATTAGCAATTATCTTTTGCTAATAAAGGAGGTAATTATAAATGAATTTCATTTCTACAACTCACAAACATATACTAAAGAATTTGTTTAACAAGCAAAATAAATATTTAGAGAAAGAATTAAACGAAAAGAAATTATAAAATCTAATCGATACTAAAATACACCATATCACTCCGCGAAGTTAGCGAAAATAGTAGCTAAAGTAAAACTTTACAGACTCTTATGTCAAAATTTAACTTTACGGACTCATCTGTCAAACTGAATTAACCTATATTTTAATATTATTATATTTTTGCAGTTTATTTTAGCATTAATTAAAATAACAAACATCATTCTATAATAATATTGGTGAATTTATTTATTATTTACCTTTGATAATAATTTATCTGATTTAATGTAGACGTCTAAGCAGGTGTAAACATAAATGAAAATTATTAAGAAATATTTGACACTTTGACAGTATTTTTGTAATCACAGCCATCCCCGTCTCAATAGCTAGCTGACTTTTACAAACACATAATTATGTTTTTAATTAATAATTTAACAATTTCGGAAAAAATATAATGTATATCTAAGGACTAAAGTATTTTTTATTACTCACATGGTTTATTCTCCTCGGCTATCGCCTAGTACAATAAATTCCATATGCATAATCAAAAATTATACATTAGTCCCTTGATATACAAGTAACTACTTTTGAAAGTATTTTGAAATTTAAATAAAAAAAAATCTGATGTGTCCAACACATTACCTCCCGTCACTGCAGTAATATATTCTTTAGTACATTAAATATTTAGTTTTAAAATTAGTTTGTCCAGAATAGTTTTAATTCTTCTCTTTAGTCCCTTGATATACAAGTAACTATTAATAAATGTTACAAGTCTTCATAGTTTCATAGATTCCACAACAATCGTATTTTGTTACAAATTACAGGAATTGAAGTTTAACACTACCAACAGTACTAGAACAGCAAGTGATACTTAAGAGTTAGGAAATATAAAATAGTGTAGTAAATAAAAGGAATAAATATTGTTTTATCTCCATCTAGATCAGTCTGAAGCAATTACAGTTTAATTAAGAAAGTTTATCTGAATTCAATTATTGGTCCATTTGCAATTGTTTCCCGTGCTCGCATGTTCAACCCCAGTATGAATATTACATGTGGACATTAAATACCCTGTTTACCTTTGTAAATAAGTGATGAAGATAACGATAAACAATTGGACTGCTCCTAATTATTAACTGTCATAATTAAGTATCGCAATGTAAATAATCCGCGGCAAACAATGATGGAAGGTATTCACATACGAGAGGAGTTTTGTAATGTTGTGAGAGACGCTCGTGAGAAGGTTTTTACGTTAAATAATATATGAGTTGCTACTGAATTTCATTATATTTTGTAATATGTTTCAACATATGAACTGTTTTTGTTTAATAGCTTCTTTCTCAAATTCACTAACGAAACGTCCTTGTTAGTTTTTTACCTTTTTTGTTTAACGATATCTAATAAAGAATTCATGGATTCTAGTACTTTTACTCTGTACGTATAATAAAGTTTGTAATGTATTCAAAGATATATTTGATTCATGTGTATCATATCGTTTAGAATTAGATTTCTTGTCCTGTTTTGTTATTTCTTGTCTTATGGCAAAAAACAAGGCAACATATTTAAGTATATTTTGTCTATAAATATCTTGTATATAAAAGTCTTGTCTTGATTCGTCATTTTCTTGTATATTTCTTGTCTTAGTTAAAACTTAATTAGGGATTATTCTTTGCATCGAATGTATATTCTTTAATTTACGTAATAGGAATGTCAATGACAAAATATATATTTTATAATATAATTATTAATAAATGAATATTATAAAAAAAAAAAGGAAAATTGTACGATTTTTTTTTGCATAAGAGTAACATCTATAAAAGTATAGAAAACCTTTTTTCCAAAGATTATAAGAAAGCATTTTGTGCCACAGGTAGAAATGTAGAATTATTACTATTACATATTTTTAAAAAATGAAATTTACATACGTATATGAGTAGGTTCTTATAATAAATCTAGATTTGAAATTAGCGAGAAAAAAAAAACGCCAGAGTTCAAGAATTGAAGAAAGTTTTGCTATTCTTGCAATTTTATTGCTAAACAATTTGTTGCCTCGTCTTGCTTTGAAATTTGTAGTTCTTGTCTTGTTCTTGTCTTCAACTCGCCATGTTAAATCGTCGTAAAGCATATATTTTATATGATTTTGGTGGGATTTGTGTAAAATTCTCTTTGTGTAGTACATGGTGGGTACGTGTATTTATCCCGTCTACGGGATCTGATTCCCAGAACGTGGTTGTAATCGTTACAGCACAGCACTGTATCATTTACTTGTCACTCAGTGCAGCACTGTCTACTCTCTGGACACAAATTGGTCCCGGCATGAGAAATACAACCAACACACACTAATCTCCTAATTGTTATTGGCGATACACAAAAATTCCTAATTGGCATACACTTGATGATCAAGAATCAAATTCAATATAGTTCTAAACAAGAAGAGCTTTAAAAGAATCTAAATTGTAGATTAAATTTCGAGCTATTTTTTTAGGCAATACATTATTAATAACAGAAATAATAGCTATTAACATACCTACAATTGTTATGAGTATTATAAATGCTGCAGATGTCATTTTGAAATCCAAACACATAGAGCGAGGATTTTAAGACATCTAAGGCCTGGTATGATTCATAACATCCGTGGTTTGTTCAATAGTTTATCAGATATAGAAAATAAAGACAATATTAATAAATATTATTTTATAAAATTTTCTTATTAATAACCTTTTCCTGATTAAATCTGCATGAGTAACGTTATGATGATATGGTTACAATTATATTGTCTCAAGTAATTTTGACATGACAGTATAGTAATAATATTACCGTACGAGTACTGATACAGCTATTACTTAGTTACCAACTTACTTTTAAAATTATTTAATAATCAAGAACTATATTCATAATCGTTCTTTCTACATCTGTAAGAGTTTTATATCTTTAAATTGTACCTACATATGTTAAAGAGACTAAGATATTAATTTTTATTTCTAGTTTGAAACCGACGCCGAAAGACGGCGTGACGAAAAGCAACCCAAGTAAACGGCATCGAGAGCGTCTGAACGCCGAGTTAGACACGCTGGCGTCGCTTCTACCCTTCGAACAAAACATCCTGTCCAAACTGGACCGTCTCTCCATCCTCAGGCTGTCTGTTTCTTATCTGCGCACAAAGAGCTACTTCCAAGGTATGTATATCTTCTCTCTTATATCCTCTAGGTGTCTAGGTTACTTATATACAAATATATATATATATATACTCATATTGTTTGAGATAAGAAATCTGAGGAAGAGTATTATAAAAGTACAATACCATTGTACATTCATCTATATTTGAAAAATAAGAAATTTGATATAACCGATTATTTTATTTACGGTTATGGATCCGGTGTATGATAAAAGCGCACCAAATGGAATTTTATTGTTACAAAAGCGCACCAAAGTATCTTACTTAAGCGCACCAGTGTCTGTATAACTGAAATGTTAATATATCAATAAATTTAATGGAAATATTTATTCAATAATGGAATAAAATAAGGTTAGGTCAGGTTAAGTTAGCTTAAGGTAGGTTAATTTAGATTACTTTAGGTTTGAGAAGATTCGGTTAAGTTAGATTAGATTAGGTTAGGTTTGGTGAGGTTAGGTTAGGTTAGGTTTGATTATATTAGGTTAGGTTAGGTTAAGTCAGGTTATGTTAGGTTATGTTATGTTAGATTAGATTATACTAGATTAGGTTAGGTTAGATTCGGGACGAAAGAGGAAGATTTAGAGGCATACCTCTGCGAGCATCTATTTAAAAAATACTATCCGCGAGCATAATAAAATCACTCGTATTTGGTCTAACCAGATGCATACATACGCGCACACACTAGATTCCTAAATTTTTCTGGTGCAGTTTTGCTATTTTCAGAATATTCAGGCTTCAACACTGTATTTATTTAATGTTCTTTTTCTTCAAATGAAGAATTATAATCAAGCCAAACATATCTTAATCTTATAACAATTTTTTACATTAGCTGTTCTTCAGAATAAAAAGAATCGACACTTAACCAGTAACAGAAGATCAGTAGAAAAATCTAATGATTCTAAAAAATATTTAGATGTCGACTTCATTTTCATAATATTATGAAATTTTAAAAAACAAAAAGATTCAATGACAAAAAAGAAGAAGAGAGAATAAAATACACAAAAATATTTCCCGTTGTTGACATTTGAGGAAAAGACTATAGATTTAAGTGTTTTTTTGAACCAGGTTCATATAAAGAAGCGATTAAAATTTTTTACAGACCAAAAGAAAAATAATAACTTGTACATTGTTAAGTATGTTAATATGGCTATAAAATTCGTTATGCTTAATTATTTCGTCAACTCATGCACCAAGAATACTTTCCCTGTCTTTAGTTCTTGGCTTTCTATGCAACTCAATAACACTCAAACTAAAACAGCATCCAACAAATAAATAATAACTAGAATTTCAGACATTTTCAATTTTCATTTATTTTAATGTCGTTTAAAGCTACAATTATTGCACAAATCTTCAATTTTTTATTGTAAGCCTTCGGCGTCGTTTCCAGCTAAATTCCTAATTGTTATAGAAAGCAGGAACAACAATTATGACACGGGTAATTATAAATCGTTAAATGTTGTTGGTATTGTTAATGATTCCTCTAGGATTGAGTTTTTTGGCGTAGACTTTCGTGGAAACAAATTTGGAAAGTGGAAATCGAAACGGTTTTTTGTAGGGAAGTAATTGGGAAATAATTAAGATGTGTTTTAGAAATTGAGATGAAACCGACACCAAAGGCGCTACATCGCGTGAAGAACACGTGTCAAAATTGACACTCATTTGTTAATTATTAACCAAATTATTTAGGAAGTTCCTTGTTGGTGATAGAGATGGTCTACTATCACTAAATCTACATCATCAAAATCTGACATTTATAGTTTAATTATTTGACTTTTAAATACATGTTATTATGTGAACAATACCCTTGACGACAAATTTTAGAAGGACTTTTGAAAATGTGAAGATTGTTATGATTGTAATGCGACATGTAAAATTTTTCATGGTGAATATGTTTCAGGAAAACTGTTATCTATTTGATAAAGATACTCAATTATACATCTAATATACAGTGTATGCAACGAACAAAGGACTTTAACATGAGATTTTAAAAAATTGCGGATACTCTCTTTTCTGATAGATTTAGAACAAAATTGCAACAGTACAAAGTTTTTCCAAGTTAAATTCTACATCAGGTAAGATCATAATTGATGCAATAGCACGTCTATAATACGAGATTTATTAAATATAACATGTAACATTTTCGTTCAAAATCAGACAGCCATGGAAATAAAAGAAAATATCTATATCATTTGAAAATGTAATTTCAGTACCTATGTATATGTTAAAAAATTTAATTAATTTTTTTAATACTCACATAATTTGTACTTTTATTTACTTATAAACAGGTTCTTATAGTAATTATAGATTTAAAATTAATAAAAAAATGCAAGAGTAGAAGAATTGAAGAAAATCATTCTATTCTTGCCAATTTCTTGTAAGACTATTTCTTGCCTTGCCGGTTTGAAATTAGTAGCTCTTGTCTTGTTCTTGTTTTGCATTTTTTGCAAGACTGAGGCAAGACCAAGATAATTACAAGACTCTCGTGAAACGCTAGACGTAGTATGAAATAACACAATTTTCATTTAATCTAAACAATGGAATAAAACTGACAGCCAACTTGCAAAACTTTTACACGTTAGTAACATGTAAAGGTTAGTTTTCCTGTTTTAAATTCAAATATTCATTATTTTCTGTTTGGTAGAAATTAAGTAAAGAACAGATAGTAAAATTTTGAATTCCTAGATTTCTAGAAGTTCCTTACCTATCGAGAGGTAAAAATTTATTTTAAAGGTATATCAGTAAATTTTACTAGTATTTTGAATATATCTACTGCTTGTGAAATTTGAAGTAAGAAAATTTGAAATAGTAACCATGGAACAGAATTTATTACTTTTGTTTTTATAATTTACATGCAAGAATTTTCTTCACAAAAATATTGTGAGGAATTGTAAAGTTTGAAAAAGTGTCCAATCATAAATAACCTGTACAGGGGTGGACCACAGTGAGTTACAGCGGCGAATAAAAATCCTCGCGTGCGGGCCAAGGGTTCAGGGGGAGTTTTTATGATTTGTACATATTTTATTTGATTTGTTCTTTACGTATTCATCGCGTTGAATAACTGTCTTTGGAAGCTCGTGGTCATTTATTATATATCACGTATTTAACTTGATTTATCGTTCGCGAAGCATGCGATGTAATAATTCTATTAGGCTCGATTCTTTTTTGTTGTTCTTTATTTAAATTATGGTCTTTTACTTCAAATTATTATTCTCACCTAATGTTTTATGAATTAGTTATCGTAATTGCTATTTGTGTTAAATTGATTAAAGTATTGCCTCAATATATAATGCATTGTGCACAAAACTTACTACACATGTATTGACATGTCGTTTCGTAACATCATATGCATACACGAACAAATCCTTTAATCCTAGTGGTGTTTTTACCTCCCTCCTATCAATATATAGATAAGGGAGGTATTGTTTTTGGTTAGATTTCTCCAGTTTTCAACATATAAGCACGAATTAGGGTCTCTAGAATACGATTTTGTTATTTTTACCGTGATGTCTGTATGTCCATGTGTGTGTTTGTGTGTGTGTGTATCTGTGACGATTTTTCGTCCACGATAACTCCAATATGATTAGATTTTGACTACAATTGGTTAATCGGAAGTAGTAGGTACATTACTTGAAGCTTTAAATAGTTTTTCCAAAAAAATACTTATAATACCATTTTTTCGCAAATTACGTTATTATTAAATAAAAAGATTTTTTAATTTTCTACCGATCTGCATAATTACGTTTATTTATATAAAACTTCTAGCTAGATAAAAAAAATATATAAATTATAATAATTTTACATATCGTTTAGGCTGAGGAATTTAGATAAAACAGATGAGTTATTCATATGTTCACAAAATATGACATATGATTTGATTTACACTTAGTAAAAGATAAATTAAGTAAAAACGAAGTAATTTTATTGTAAAATTTAAAAAGACGGAAGAAATATATTAGAATATGTATTTGCATTCGTGAATCAAAGTAAGTTCGGTTCCGGTTTTAGTAATGTCAAAAATACCTGTCATATTGGTCATACAAATTTTATGAGGGAAATTTTATGTATGAAATGAATTAAAAATATTCTGAACTGCAATAAAAAACTAATTTTAAAACTACAAATATATTACTACAGTGGCGGGAAATATTGTGTTGGACACATTAGATTTTTTTTATTTATATTTTTATTTTGTTGTATTATCCCTTAGAATGAATGAATCCCAATAATCAGAGCGATATCTCAGATTATATGGGACAGTCCGGGATTGAAGTGGACTGTCCCGCTTCCATATAATTATGTATGTCTTGTTTTTTTTTTAATTGTCTCGATTTTTTCCCGGATTTGACGTAAATCAGGAAAAAGTTTTCTTTTATAAATATACTACTTCTACTAACTTCATTGTGAAGGTCAATTTTGTACCTAATAAAAATGCTCAGCTCGGTGGTTATCCTTAGATTATATAGATAAATATTAATATCCCCTAGTCCTTATAAATATTCAGTTGCAAAATTGTTTTATGTTGCGACTATTTTACTGATATCTTATTTTTTTCCTTTTATTTTTTATGCATTTCATTTAAAATCTATGTAAATTTATACAATTTTTTGTATAAATCAATGAACACATTCTTATATTACTTTTTACTTGTAAATTCGTTAAAAGTAATCAGGAATTTCTTAAGAAATTCGTGGTTTTACAAAAGACTACCTATTCTTTTTAAATTATGCAGAAAGACAGAAAAATTTATAATAAAATTTTTAGTAATGTAATGTTTTTGCCATATATGTGTTATAAATAAAATTGTAATGTACTTGATTCAATATAATCTCATAGTTATTTATGTATTAAGCTTATAAATTAAGATTTTATTCTCGAAACTAATTATTTTTAAGTTACCAACGTTTATTCCCGAAATGATTAAAATTAAATAATTTAATTTATTAATGCTTAAGACTTTATTGATATGCGCTCAAAGAATCAAATTTGTAATGATTGTTTTTGTCAAACAATCAATCAAAATTGTAATCAAGAACATTTGTTATTAAAATAACTGTCATTTACTATATTCCCTCATTTACTTTGTTCTGTCATTTTATTCCCTTGAGAATAAAGAAATGTATAAAATATAAATACATAAACAGATAACTGTGTAAAATCTGTCATAAATTTTTTCTCTCATTCTGAGACATACCATAGAACACTATATTTCCCGCAGTTTATCCTCAAATCATCAATTTCTGCTGCAAGAATGATTAAACTTTTATCTTGCATCTTTGTCGTTTACGCATAGCATAGATGACACTTTTATTCGTTATTTCATTATAGTATGTGTTATAGAAAAGTATATATGCTACCTGCGTCAAACCAGCAATAAAAATGAAATAGAAACAGTAGTGTAAACGGATACTTTCAAATATTTATTCCTGTCATTTATGAATGTGATTTTGGTGTCGCCAATTTGTGCTTCATTGTGTGTTGGTAGTTTTGTTAGTTTACAACTCTTTTCGTATGTTTAAACCATTATTACATTTGTATATACCTAATACTGTCACTTTTTTACATTTACTCCGAAATCACACGATTTCACACGACAAGATGATGTCACCAATCCTCTTCCTCCCCAACGATTTAAATGATTACAATTGATGACATGATACTCAACTGCGTAAAATATAGTGTATGTTTCAATTGTCAAACATGTAAAGTCATAGTTTTTTCTTGAGCCCTAAAGTGCTTTGTCCTGGATGGTACGGAATAAATCTAACCACCTATTTATTATTAAGATGTGTTTGCTCTTACTACCAAGTACTACAGAGTCTTATGACGTTCGGAATACAAAACTATCGCCCCTATATTTTTATAATAAATGTGTATAACCAATTGCAAACCTATATGGGTTATTTAATGTTACATTTATTTGTATTTGTGATTACAAAGATTAAGTTGTGAATAATAAGCGTAATAGTAGGTGCAATAAGTAAGATCCAGAGCAAATTACCTGTATAATTACATTCATAATTACAATTAATTAACGCATTACAAGGCGCCAGAAACAATTAGGCGGAATGTGCAGGCATTAGAACGCGATAGCATCTGTTTCAGCGTCCAAAGTTTCCCTTTTGGGCGATAAGGCCGAATTTATAACATTTAGCGTTCACCCAATGAATATTTATGAAACGTCACGAACTGCCCTAATCAATAATCATATTAAAAATATTTTATTCCCGCTCATAAATAATATTTTATAAGTGAGGTTAGGTAGCATGGTGCGCCCTCGTTTTTGTTTTTACTTTGTTGATTTTGGCGGCGTTGTTATCAAGCGCTTTTGTTTTTTGCTTTGTTTATCTGGGTTACCTGGCGAAATTTATTGACGTGGGTTTTATTTATTTTTTAGTACTCTGTGGATTTTCGTTTCAGATCGGATAGATTATGGCAGATAAAAGTTTTATTGACAAGTTTTAGCTTTAATAATAGTAAAAGTTGTAATGTATTCAGCCGGAAGAGAGGTATAAAAATATAATGAAGTCATTTTTACAGATTTAGTGGCTTATAAAAATGTTGTTACTGCCCAGATTATGTGCGTTCATAAACAGCCTATCGCAACTACGGGAAACTTACAATTTACACACATAAATATTAATAAGTATAAACAAATTCCTCTTTAAAACTTCTTATTCTATTTCAATTATATACAGGGTGTGCAACGAAATACGGAACATAGGACTTTAACATGGGTTTTCAAAAAAAATCCGGATTCTCTCTCTCCTGATAAATTTAGAGCAAAGCTACAAGAGTACAAAGTTGTTCAAAATTAATTTTTCGTCAAATAAGATTATAACTATGGTAACACGTCCACAGTACGAGATATATTAAATATAAAATGTAATATTTTCGTTCAAATCAGACAGCCATGGAAATAAAAAAAAAATTCTCACCGAATGCAAGCTGAGTTGACTACAGGTTGAACTTGGATGGGTGACCCCCTGAAAAGAAAATATAACAATTAACTTTCGAAATCGATACCAAATTACAAAACTTTACAGACTCTTATGTCAAAATTTAACTTTACGGACCATCTGTCAAACTGAATTAACCTATAGTTTAATAGTATTATATATTTGCAGTATATTTTAGCACTACCAAAAATAAGAAACATATTATTCTATAATGAAGCAGGTGTAAACATAAGTGAAAATTATAAAGAAATATTTGACTTTTTGACAGTACTTTTGTTATCACAGCCATCCCCGTCTCTATAGCTAGTTGACGTTTTACAAACATAATGCTATTTATTTAGGTTTTTAATTAATAATTTAATGATTTCGGAAAAAATATAATGTAGGTATATCTAAGGACTAAAGTATTTTTTATTACTCACATGGTTCCATATGAGTAATAAAAAATTTGCTTTAATCCTTTGATATGCAAATAACTATTATATGTCTACTATTTTTTAAAATTCATCTTCATATCTAGGGAGGTTGCTTTGCCCTACCATGTATATACAAAATAATAATAGAACATACAAAAGGATCCAATGATGTTTTACCTAATTTAAATTCGTAAGAGTGTAGGATAAGTCACTTTTTTTTGAGGCACTTTTACAACATTCTTTTAAGAATGAATGTTAGAGCCTAACAATGTAAAAACGGCACTTTGAAATCAGAATTGGACCACAAACATTCAAAAGGCAGCGCGTCGGGTCAACCGCCGCTTGATATTATTAAAATATATATAAGTTCTAAAATCAAAATCTATGCTATAATACAGCTGTGTCTGAGTGATTTAAATTCACTATAAAAAATGCAAGAAAAATTAGCATAAAACAAATGATAAAAAAGTAGTTACCAGCTTCCCGCTACAGCTTAAAGTGGGTGCCAGACACAGCGGTATTTTATTTGGTTAATAAACGCTACTCTGGGATTTGAACCTTCAGATTTCATACATCTTTTAATTCTAGTCGCGCACTAACCAATATCGTACCACAAATAATGATGAATATCTATCAACTATGATTAGCGTAACAATGAAATTAGTGTGAAATGCCTAATTGTCAATAAATTTAAATTGTAAAAAATGAAATGTGGGGTAAATGAATGAATGTGGATTAACATAATTTTATAAACGCAATCCGGAGATGTGTAAAATTTAAGGCTAGGCTTTTTATTTTGGCGTAACGAAGCGTGTAAACATAAATAAAGCGGATGTTCAGATTCAGATCCTCCGCGGCACCGTTACTCGTCGTGCTGCATTATGCATTACGTCACATTGTGCGAATTCCCCATTCAAAAATCGCACGAAGGGAAGTACATGCAAAACACCAAAACGACAAACATGTCATTATTTTGACACATTTCACAAGTTTATGACACTTTCAACCATGAATCATTTATTCTTATTTATCAATGTGTTATACTGGGTGTCCGTTTTATCAGGCTAGGGAACACACGATGTAAATAATGAACATTAAGCAAACTCTCAATTGAAGCAAACGAGTCCGCAGGATGAGTGACGATTTTCTAAAGCAACAAGCAGGAGTGAGTTAGGCAAAAATTACAAGTAATATTCTAGTTACGAATGGTATTCGACATGACAATTCCTCCAAATATGTATATTTTTTTAATTAATTACTTGTCACAATTTTGACAGACGTTGTATCTAAGCAACGCGTATTTAGTCGTGCATATTCCGCGGCAATTGCCAGTAACTGACAATAATCAATGAGTTTTGAATCTGACTGGTTCAATTCACCAAAATACTGTGATTTAATTGGATAACAAATTATGAGTGGAATGGTCATTAGAAAAATATGCAGATACACGGACATTACTTGAAATTTCTTGCACTTGTGAAAATACAATGTACCCTTGATAAAAAAGTAGATAGAAAGAAATTGCAGTACTTTCTAGATTTAGAGTATTATCCATGCCACTATACTTCATTGTCAATCAACAACCGAAAGCTTCCGATCATCGATATCTAAACTTCATCGGCACTTTCCACATTATGAAGTTTGAAATGATCATATAACACATGGCAACTAAATCTTGTATTAACTCTTAATGATTTCAAGAACCGTAATATATACAAAGTCGATTAAATTAATAGTTTTAAAGATCGAACATCAAACATATAAATAAATATGAGTTATATTGTTGAAGTATATGAAAAGATTTGATTTGAAAGATGTTAGTGTACTCGTGATGTGCGAGCGAGGAATGTTTGACTAATTATTAATGAAACAGTTCCGTAATGTGCATGTAGTCACGAAGTCACGTGACTGTTGATCACGAAGACTAAGCACGTGCTACACCCACGCATTTACACTTTACATCAACTGTCAACGCCGACTACCTGTAAATATTACTCTATTCCAGACAAATCTTCGGGCCACATTATTTTTATTTAATTTCGTCGAATAATACAACTGTAATTAAGATTATTCCACTGTTTTACGAGAGTCTTGTATTATTCTTGGTCTTGTCTTAGTCTTGCAAAAAATGCAAGACTAGAACAAGACAAGAGCTACAAATTTCAAAGCAAGACAAAGCAAGAAATTATCTTGCAAAAAAATTCACAATTAGTAAGACATTCTTGAATTCATGTATTCGCATGAAAATATTGAAGTATATATTTTTGAAATGTAGTAACATTAATATATAAATATCATTTACCTACAAGTACAAAAATACGTAATTATATAAAAATTAATATGTACATTTTTTCGACGTAAGACTCTAACTTTTATCTAGAAAATATTTCTAAAACCATTAATGAAATACGGCTAGATTAGTTTGTTTCGTTAAAGTCCTTATAAGCGACCAATACAAATTTTGAATTGCCGAGATGATTTCTGGTTTTGGTAGGAAAAGGAATCCGATTTGGCATCATTTTTTATGTTGAAAGAAATGTTAATAACCTCAAAGAGATTATTTTTGTTTTATATCGATATGTTATTTGATGTGAATTATTTGTATATGAATACAAATATTTGATTTAAATCGTGATTTTTTTCTTGACTTAAATCATTATTTAACATTTTTTTTTAGGATGACCCTTTTATTGGTAAAGTAAGAAGTGTAGTGTTTGTGAATGATTGTGGTTGAAGTAAACAAACGTTGTGTGTATGTGAGTTTCGTGAGGTCACGAGATCCGGGTGCTCCGGGCGTGATGTCGTGCTCCGGGTCCGTCAACAGCTTCCGGATTCCGGATTACTACTCCCGATCCGGTACCTGTAGCTCTACACTCAACCTTCACGTGTTCAAACATAAACTCTTACAACTACATTCAAAATACTTACGTATGCATGGTGACTAAATAAATGTAATTATACATAAATATAACACCGTTAGTATTTTTTAACGTGAAACATGGGGATTTATCATATCCATAGTTTCGATTTGATATTTGATTGACAGCAATGTATACTTGCTTGTCTCATTTAAAATGAAACAAGTATGAATTTGACAGAGGTATTAAATTTTAATATTGTAAGAAATTACAAAATAATGAACTAACAAACAACAAAAAAGTATAATAACGAACAATTAACAATAATTATAATAAAATTAAAATGTCAATTTACTATAAAACTCTTCAATTACATACGATGATATTTGGGCATTTATAATATTTTGAGAAATGTTTTGAATTTGAACTTTTAATTGATCTAAATATTGAAGATTTCCCCCAGTATAAATAAACTTCTGATTTTAAAGATCACCGATAAAATGAATGTAGATGTGTAAGATTGAGTGATCTAGCAGACCATTCTACTATTCTACCATTTCCTCTAAAGTTTCTTAAAATTGTTGTTGCACTTGGTGTAGGCCTGTCAAAAAATTGTATAACCCAAACCAAATGTCAAATTCGTTCCCTATGTTTCATTTTAAATGTTACAATACAATGTGGTTAATAAAATATCAAGTTTTCACAATTTCACACTTAATAATTTAGTAAACTTGAGAACCTGTATTACATTTAAAAAAATCTCTACTATATTCCTGTCAAATTCGTAACCATGTCTAGGACAAATCCCATGTTTCTAGTTTGAAATAAATCCACGGTGGAAAATTTTTGTTATAACACATTACGGAATAAATATAGCAAAATATGGCCTAGTTACAATTGTACCTTACAAGTACTTATTTATATTTGTGCTATGTACTTATCACTATATAAACTTTTCAACAATTTTGTTATTATTACAATTACTACCCTTGAGGCTACATTTGGCAATAATTTTCCATACTAGTTTAACTGTCTAACATTGTAAATAATAGTGTGCAATATGGTTATTGGTATTGCTGACTTTTGTATTTATTATTTTGAAATAATATAGATGAAAACCAGGACATTTAAAAAGAAAGTGTTAATAGTGGTGTATGTTTTTCATGAGTCAGTAAGACACAAGACGCCTCGTTAGAAATCCACAGAAATCTATTATTTCCGCTACAGTGATACGTTATTAAAACACAAACGCTAAATAAATGCAATTTGTATGGAAAGTCTTTTGCGAGTAAATACTACTTAACCAACGACCGCGAAACTCGGGGCTGGGAACTGTAAAATATTTTATTAAATATAAGCGGTGATTACCACTTTTCTCCGAACGGCTACGCTGTTATTACTGCGCATCTCTTTATGCTTCATATGTGGCCTTACAAACACACACACATTACTACTTACACAAGACACTTTCCTCTATAGGTATATCACCACCATTCAAAGGAAAATTTCTTGTAACAATAAACACTGTTTACTTGTAAACCGTTATTTATTTGAATTGTTTATTAACCAGAGAAACTAACATTTACAATTTAATAAGTCTTAGTTAGTAGTTCCATTGTTTACATTAATGACAAATATGGTTAGAATTAATTTTTAATAGTAATTCTATTGCGCTGTGCCGTAACTAGGGCGTGGCAAAAATTATTTAGAGACAGTGTAAGTAGCCGCTTGAAAATTAATGCAGTCATTACCGAATAATCCAAAATTTACTTAAAAAATTGCCAAAAAATATTTGTACCTTTTATTCACAATTAGTTAATTACTAATGCGGTAGGTTTAAACTAATTATTTATGTACGAACTGTATAAAATGTGCATAAGACTCAATGTAACCTAAAAATATGGTTCTATCTGTACACAATCATAAGTAATGTAGTGGTCCATTCAATAATGTTGAGGAGAGATGGACCAGAGGATTTTTATTGTTAAAAGATCCATCAACCAGTACACAGGAAAAAAATATTCGCATTTAGAAAGATAGACGATTTAGTTGCTATTCGAAGAATTTTCAAGAACTGTTGTTAATTGGTTAATCACAAGGAGATGATAATGAAGAATATGATCATGATGAAAACGAATATGCGAGATGCAAGGAAAATTATTTAAAAAAAACGATAATGAAGGATGATTGGATAAAATGTTTTATTTGATGTCGCTCTTTGCACGAAGAGTTTACCACATATGACAAATAACAACTATCTGTTAACCATGTACACATACAGGGTGTTCATTTTATTTTGTCCACTATTACTATCTCGAGAACTATAAGAGCTACGAGGTCGGTTAAATTAGCAAACAATTTTTATTTTACAACACTATTAACATGAAACAAACAAAATTACTTTAAAACCAGTGGTTCTCAAAATACGGGTCCCAACTTACTTATTTTAAATGTGAACCTAATTTTTTTATTTGCTTATTCAATAGAGAATTTTATTCTGAATTCAATGATATAATATTATCATACCCTAACATAACGATTTTTTTGAGAAAAATGCATCTGCAAATTTATATTAATTTGATTAAAATATGACAATAATAAGAGTGCCATGACGGAAAAAACTGAGTAAACGTCATTTTTTAACCTGAAATTAGAGTGTCTTGACAAAAAGAATATACTTTTGTTCACTTCTTTCTTATTTCTATAAGCAAGCCTAGATTATATGTTAATAATAAATTTTGCTTTTTAAACATTATTCAATATTTCCAAAATGTGGTTCATTTCACCCCAACTTACCCTATTTGTAAAACAATGCAAATTTCAAGGTGCTTGAAATATAAATATGGTTTATAACTTACAGCAAGGACAATTTGAGTTGAATTCCTTCGTTATCCTAGATTAGCCTGTGGACAAAATCGTTGATATTATTAATAACCGCGGCTATGATTGGTGTAATCTGGCAGTGGCGTACGCCTGGGCTTGACTCGGGGGCGTCACGCGACGGGGTAGTTAGTATGCGGCCCTCCCCGCGATATATCATCCGGCGTATCATAACACACGTGCCGCTCCGGCTTGATAAGGCACGAACCGACCCCGAATACTTATTAAACTTATAAATAATAAATAAATGTGCGAATAACTCAAGATTACGCGCCGCCCGGAATTTTATCCAGGGAAACATCGGGGAAATTTAACCAACAAAAAATCTTAAGGTTAAGCTTGTTTTCTGAAATATTCAATAATAGTACATTAATTTTAAAGGGTAGAGGTGGCTCACTTGGTTAAAGCGCGACAAATCTAATTGAGCGAAATTTCAGGGTTGCTAATGTTTAACCAAATTTAAATAAAGTGCCGAGTCAGTGAGTACGTTTTCACCATGCGTACCAAGCTTAGATGAGGTATAACTAGAGATATGGCATTGCCCAAATATATATTGTCGAAAGATCTAAGATTTAAAATCGCTTGCAGCCCCCTGTTTCAGAACAGTGAACCAGTGGAATAGTTATATGGAAAACTCAACCAAACAAATAATGAGGATAGGTCCTAAACACTAAGACGAATATTTCGTTCGTCTAACTGTAAGTGTGCACTACTTAGCTGGCGGATTGTTCTCACGCAGCTGACTGTTAGGCGATTTTCGACCATACATCTTTTGCTTGCTCAGTAGTACGTAGCTATAGGAGTGTGGCATATCTCTCTGTTATACCTCATCTAAGGTACCAAGCGTTTGGTCCCAATACCAAATGACGTCACAAGACGGCGACGGACAGTGTAAACACTGTACCAACCCTTTGGTATGTAATTGGTACACAACTTAAGTACGTTCCAAGGGGGATGTACTAGACCCTACTCACACATGGGGTAAACAGCAAGCGTACTAAACCGACTATACAGCCATTTGTGATAGGCAATTGAAGTAAAATTATGTAGTAATATTTAGGTTAATTTTAATGACTTTTTTTTACAAAACTTCTTTTGACGGTGCCAGGCTACTGAGAAATATTTTAAATAATATTTATAACATTACTTGCGTTATATCAATCAAGTTCAATAAACTTTATAATTAAATAATTTTAGGTTAGGATGCCAAAGAGACTAAACTGTGCTAAAAATATTTAGTCTTAGTTTTTATACACCGCTATAAACAAACCATACTAAAATAAATTTTAGTACGTATTTGGTAGGCGTACCAGTATAGTAAGCACGGTGTAAACGTAGTTAGTGTCATAACTACGGGGAGCACACGCCAGCAAAGCGAGGGGGCCTCACTTTGCTTCTACAGAAATAAACAAAATAAATATGTAAATAAGAATTAGCGACATTATCACTTCTAGTTATGCCACTATGTCGAGTGGTTCGAAATCCCCTATAAGCTGTACGTCTCTTGCAGAGGTAATAGGCTTACAACGTATTTCACCAAAATACAAGTAAAATTGTATAGGGTTTTGTTCACTTGTGACAAAAATTTTATTTGCGCAATTAAAAATTTCCTTAAGATTTTATTTATTTATATCTAAAAGGCGATTCCATCTATAGGAATCATTTTATGTGAAAAATAGATAGTAACGAATTTGCTTAATGAACTGAACTACGAACCACAAACCCTATGACTACGTTTACACCGTGCGAACTATACTGGTACACGTACCAAATGCGTACTAAATTTTATTTTAGTACGGTATGTTTACACCGGTGTATAAAAAATAAGACCAAATATTTCTGGTACACTGTTTGGTCTCTTTGCCATCCTAACCTAAAATTATTTAATTATAAAGTTTATTGAAGTTGATTGATATAACCTAAGTAATGTTATAAATATTATTTAATATATTTCACAATAGTCTGACACCGTCAACTGAAGTTTTGTACTAAATGTCACTAAAATTAACCTAAATATTACTACATAATTTTACTTCAATTGCTTATGACAGATGGCAGCATAATCGGTTTAGTACGTTTGCTGTTTACACCGTGTGTAAGTAGGGTCTGGTACATCCCCCTTGGAACGTACTAAAGTTGTGTACCAATTGCGTACCAAAGGTTTGGTACAGAGTGTTTATACCGTCCGTCGCCATCTTATGACGTCATTTGGTACTGGGACCAAACGCTTGGTACGTACGGTGTAAACGTACTCTATGTTATATACCTATTTTCTGTTATGAATTTTGTAGTATTTCTAGCCAGCAATTAACTAGTTTGTAGAGTTTAGCCACCCGGCGTATTACGTGGTTATCTAGGCGATCTGGTCGTTTTGTCGGACAACGTGTCATTTAATATTTCCCCGTCCGTCGATCCGAATCCATCAAGATGCTCGGCTGTAATGTGTAGTTCGGTAGCTGACACAGAAGATGCGAAATGTCTTGTACTGCCGCAGATAACCATCAGGAAACATAATATATGGTTGCGGGAACAGCCAGATTCCAGCTTACCTACGCTGCTTACGTATTGTTTACGATAACAATCACATCTTTAACGGTGCATTATTTTTATTTCAACGTTTAGTTAATAAGTCGTCCAAACATTAAATTCGTATATCGACTTAATATTCGCAAATTTGTTAAAGAACTAATCAGGGACCCGGGCCTAAATGATTTTTGTTTCGATTCAATTCAGTTCGAATAAAAAAAAATATCCTTACACATATTGAAAATATAATTCTTTTTAACCTGCTTATCGGCCATCTAAGTAAAGAAGAAATGAGAAAACAAATCTACCAAAGAAACTGAGTATAACATATCAATAACAATAAATAATTTTAAAAATAAAATAAACTAAATAAAAATTATAATATTTTAAAATACTAAAAAAATAAAAAAATACAATACCAAAATATTACTCAAGTATCTATAAACAGCCTTTTTTCACACTAAAAGTTTATGTTTAAGTATTGTAGATGTAACTTAAAAGAAAATACTGTTTAATAAGGGTGAATAATATGTTTCATGTCGATGAAAAATAATTTAATAAATAAAGTACATTTTGATCACATTTAATTTAACTACATTTTTAAATAAAACTGTAACACAAAAAAAACTTAAAAAAGTGAGGGTTTTCCAGCAAAGTATTTTATAATTTTCCTGTATCATGCGTCAATCTTTTTCTTAGAGAAGAGACACTGAATAAATGAAGCTGATTATTAGGAAAGTTTTCAACAAAAAATTAAATGACTCAATAAAATGTATAGATTTAGATATATTTGGTTAAATTTAAAGTAAATTCGTTTGAATTTCGGGGAGGGGGAGGGGTTGGTAAGCCCTTCAATTTTTATGTTGACTTAAAAAAATATTCCATATCTTTTATAAATTCCGAGATATAAATATTGTAAACATTTTGACTACGATGAGTTACGTTTTGGATTAAGTATATTACCGTATTTTTGTATACGAAAAAATGCTAATGCAAAACGTACTAATTAAAAGAGCATTGACATTAGTCCTATCCCAGGTAAAAAATAGACCCAAGAACTATAATTCGTGGTACAAAACGATTCCAAGTCATTAGCAGGGCTGTACTAGCCCAAATGCCCAAAAATTAACAACCCTAGTATTACTTGCCAGGACTATTCATAAATCTTGTACAGATTTTTAATTACATTTTTATTTATAACTATAATCAAATCTAAATTTGGGGGCACTGCAGAATTTTTGTGTCAAGTATTCACTTGTGGTACTGTCTCCTCTTCTGGCAGAGTGCCTGTAAACCCTGTACTAGTATAATTATAAGTCGGTTTCCCTGAGTTTATTTTTAATTACACTTTAATAAAATCGAATTACTAGAACATTATTCTACTTTTAGTCAGGTATTCACTTGTGGTACTCTTTCCACTTCAGAGCAAAGTGCCTGTATAAAATAAAATTACAAATATAATTATGATTACGATATATAATTTTGTTTCTAATTTTCCTGAGCCGGCCCTGCGTTACCATCTGACAGTGGTGAACCTAAGTCCAGCTGCTCTAGCGCCAGCAGTGCCTCTGGGCACTAGATCCAGGGCCGTAACAAGGGGTTAATCTACACATCTGTCATTCACGTTACCGCGTCAGTTGCTAGAAATATGGGAATATATGGAAAATGATTATTAACACCCCTTTATGTTAATGCCTTTCGGGCTAATTAATACTAAGTTAAGTTTACATTATGATGTCATTAACAAATGTTACACAAAACAGTGGCTGATTATGGGGGGAAAGGGGAGGCAGTTGCTACCCCTAAGTTTAAACAACTAGTAGAAAATTGTCGGTAAGATTATACTTATAACTAAATGTTTTAGTTGTTCGTTTTCTCTGTGTACTATTTTTTTTGTTTATATACGGTATGTCTGTGTTTTATAAAATAGAGTTACTCTGTTTAACCACGTATTATGTTCACTCCATTATCATAAGGTTAAAGAAAAACTCAATGTTTTAAAAAATCTTTAAATTATTAATGAAAAATGAGTTTACAATACACAATAATTGTCTGTTTACCTGATAGCTCAGTAAAAAATTCAAAATTTATATTTCCAATTAAAGTTTAATAACAACTGAATATGAAAAGTTACAATTTTTTGTTTTTCATTTTAAAATTTTTCATATACAGCCGAAATAATCTAAAAATTTATATTTTTAGGTCCAAAATTTTGGTTTTTTGAAATAGTCCGTATTGATAGACATCGTTGCGCTGATTTCAAATTTACAAACAGAATGTAATTATCTTCTTTCGTTTCTGAGATTTCTGGTCTCAAAATTGCACCTCAAAAAAGTGTGTTTTTTGGATATATCTCTAAAATGGGTAGAGATACAATTTCAACGATTACACCAGATAATTCTACGAGCAAAGTTACGTAAAGAAATGTTTTCCCCGCATATACGTTCTTTGGAACGATTCGGTGAAAAATGAGAAAAACGAAAAAACCACTATTTCACTTTTTCACTGGCACACTTTTTCTCTTCAATTTTTTTTTATTTTCTAAACTTAAGTAAATATTGACATGCTGATTCCAAAAATTCAAACAGAATTCAATTATCTCTTACCGTTCTCGAGATATTCGTGTTCAAAATTGAGTTTTTGTAAAACCTAAAAAACTGGTTTTTTAGGTATACCCCTTTAAGGGTTAGGTTTACGACTTCGGTCTCATCACCAATCGATTCTACAGGCAGAATTACATAAGTATACCAATTTTCAGATTTTTATTCCAACGGATACAATTTTTAGAAAGGAAAAACTGAAAATGGCGAAAATCGAAAAAATCGTCAGGGGTTCATCAGGCATTTTTTTCGATTTTCGCCGATTTTCGTTTTTTCACTATAAAAATTGTATCCGTTGGAATAAAAATCTGAAAATAGGTGCACTTATATAATTTTGTCCGTAGAATCGTTTGGTGAAGTCGCCGAAATCGTATCTCGGCCCATTTCAGGGCTATTCCTGAAAAACCGCTTTTTTCAGGTCTAACCTTGAACGCAAATATCTCGAAAACGCTAAAAGATATTTGAATTCTGTTTGAAAATTTGGAATCAGCGCATCGATGTTTACTTAAGTTAAGAAAATAATACATTTCGAAGGAAAAAAGTTCCCGAGCGAAAAACTGAAATAGAAGTTTTTCAGTTTTTCTCATTTTTCACCGAATCGTTCCAAAGAACGTATATGTGGAGAAAACATTTCTTTATGAAAATTTGCACGTAGAATCGACTGGTATAATCATTGAGATTATAGCTCTATCCATTTTTGAGATATATTAAAAAAACACACTTTTTTGAGGTGCAACTTTGATAGCAAAAATCTCAGAAACTAAAAGAGATAATTAAATTCTACTTGTAAATTTAAAATCAGCGCATTGATCCCTATCTACACGAACTATTTTCAAAAACGATAATTTTGGATCCGAAAAAATTTTTTTTTGTAATATTTTAACTGTAAAACACAATTTTACATTAATATTTAAAAACTGTAATTTTTAATGTTCAGGAAAGAAAAGAGATAATAATATTCCTTTATAAAAATTGAGATTGCCCAATATTCTTTCATTAAAATACATTTAACATTAAAAATAATCGAATAAAAAATTGGATATATTGGATATTTTTTCATTACATTCTTTGCAATATTTTTGATATGTCAAATAAATCAAATAATTTTCAATTCAATTTAATTCAACATAACCGGTTCAAATACTATTTAATCGTGGAATTATTTTGGCAAATAACATTCGAGGTTTGATTTTTAGTGTAAAATGAAGTTTTCATATAAATAAAAAAATATGCGACTAAATTAAACCTATACTGGTATTACTATGGAATAAAATATGTGTAATTCTTTACGTTCATTATTTTCTTGGTTCATTTCATATTTATTTAAGTCTTTATCGATTCGTTTTCAAAGAAAAACCGTCTTTCTTTTATCTTTCTATTTAAAACAACCAAAAAACAAATGAAAAACCTAGCAGGTTATAAAACAAAACTTTCTAGCGTTTGCAAGTCGGGTTTTTGTTAAAAATGAATGTAATTACCAACTCGCTCGGTAATGACAATGTTTGATACTGTCTCCAAAGTCTAATAAGACGGTTCTCACGACTGAGAAACTCAGATACCTACATACATATACGGTAAGCGGAGATATGTTGTATATACACTGAAAATATTATATTTCCTGTCTTCTGTGAGAAATCTTTAGTTATAGCCTCTTGCTACGAGTTTGACTTTTATGTGTCATTTCAATTTACATATTAATATTGGTATTAGAAAATTTTATACATAACATCTCATAATACAACAGTAAAATCATAACGAGCAACGCATACAAATTAACCGGAGTATGACAAAAGCGTACCAAAGTATTTTACATAAACGCATCAGTATCTGTATAATTAAAATGTTATATTAATAAATTTGATGTATAAAATAAAATTAAAATAAGGTAATGTTAAGTTAGTTTAGATAACTTCAGGTTTGGCGAGGTTAGGTTAGGTTAGATTAGATTACTTTAGTTTTGATGAGGTTAGGATAAATTACATTAGGTCAGGTTAGGTTAATTTAGATTAGTTTAGATTTGGTAAGGTTAGGTTAGATTACGTTAGGTTAGATTATCTCAAGTTATGTTAGGTTAGGTTATGTTAAATTATATTAGGTTAGGTTTGATTAGATTAGGTTAGGTTAAGTCAAGTTATGTTAGGTTAGGTTATGTTAGGTGAAGTTATGTTAGACTAGATTATATTTGGTTAAGTTAGATTCGGGACGAAAGAGGAGGACTTGGAGGTACAACTCTGCGAGGATCTATTTAAAAAGTACTATCCGCGAGCAGATCGAATTTGCTCGTATTTTGATTTAATCAGATGCACACATACACACCCAATAAAATTCCTAAATTTTACTAGTGTACTTTTGCTACGTTTTTTTGGTGCGCTTATGTAATGTTTAAAAATAGGAACGATGCGCTTTTTTCACGCAGCCGAAATTAACATTAAAATGGGAACCAAATTTATATAAAATAAATATAATAAGTACCTAGGCAACTAAATTGTTATTTTTATTAAGTTTTTGCCAAAAGTAATCTGCCCTCTTGAAAAGGCCATTCGAAAACAAAAATATGGAGGTATGCATAACTAGATGTTATAGCAATTCCATAAACAAAATTTCAACACTCTACGGCTAATTGTTTTTTAGTTATGCGAAAAAGGGCCCTTTCGACACTGCCGATTGCAATAAAAAAGGGAGGTGCACATGTTATAGCTGCCCCATATAAAAAAAATCATTTTTTTATGTACAGACGTCATGCCGATACTAGTCAAAATTGACTTCATCACAGATTTGTGATAAAAAGAACGGTCAAAATATGTAAATTAAATGATGTGATGCGATATTTGTGTAAAAAGAATGTACGTATTATATCCATACATGTATATTAATGACATATGTACAATTTTCCGTAATATTTAATATTCATATAATGAAACAAGTATATGAATAAAAATATTTAGTTCATATATTCTGTTTGAATAATGAAATGTACTGTAATAACCGTTTTACTTGTAAATTAAGAGAAATACTAGCGTGTATAACACAAATACAATGTGTAAAATTATGTAAAGTAATTATATAAATAATTCAAATACTGAGATACGTTTTCCTATGTTAATTTTCACTATAGAATGTTCAATTGTTTGTTTAATTAATACACTCGAAATATTAGTTACAAAATTCGGTGACAAACAATAGACCATGAAAGTAAATTTCTACAAATTAAGAAATATAATACACATATAAATTTGAAACATTTTTAGTTATTATTACATATGTTAATTCATATGAATATGGGAACGAAATATATACATGTTCTCTCGTTGACATATTGCAAAATTAATATATTACATTACATTTTAATATTAATATTTTTACATCTTATTACCCATTGCTGAGTATGGCTTTATCGCAAATAAATTAGAAAAAGAGAAGAAAGAAATTGTTAATCTTTTTTTTGAAAAAAAAAAGAAAAACATGAAAATATCATTTTTCCATAACATGCAAAGAAACCTCTGCTTCTTTTCGCGAAAGAAAGAGGAAAATTACTTTTCCCCTCCAGAGAGGAAAATGTACAGAGTTACCAACAGTACCTATTCATGGCTATTATTTTAGAATGAAATATAGAAAAAAATCTATATTATATTAATAATGATATTTTTTTAAAAAAAAGTATAGCAATTCTGTTTTGAAATCACAAAATTCATATATACGTATGCTCACAGCCAAATTGGCTAACAGATTGTATGAAAAATAGAACATGTTCTGTTTTTTAAACAAATGTACGATCGTATATACAATATTTCAACCAATTTTCTGTTTGATACTAGCTAATTTAAATTGTACCAAAAATAGTGCAAGATAATGCATAATTTATAGGTTAGTCTAAAACGGCCTTTAGTTACTTGATTACTTGCTTTGTTATATTTGTCATATTTAAAATGTGAATTCATACTTTACACTTTTCTTAAAGTAAACGATTCAAACAATATTTGGTTTTGGAGACTTGAGTTTCTTTATAAAGTAGCAGTTTTCATTATCGACCCTGGTTACTAATAACATTATTGACCTAGGAGATCATGGTTACCAAGCGGTAGTGAAAAACAATTTCTCATTTCAAATAAAGGTAAAGTGTCTAGGTTAGTAGTGAAAAATAGTATATTGTGTTATTAAGAGTAAAAGTGATACTTGTGTGGTGAGCATGGAAGTTTGCACGACGAGCGAAGCGAGTCGGACAATTGCATGCGAGGCACACAAAGACATTTTTACTCTGAATAACACATGCTATTTTTTCTTCAAATGTAGAAATTTTAAAAATTAATAACTATTTGACGTTTAATATGTAGGTTACCTGTCAGTTATTCATATTTTTTAGTAACTTTATTCTGAGGTTATCTAGTTTCTATAGTGACATTTAGGGCGATATTACAGATTTCTATTGTACAAGTTACTTCTTATTGGCTGATTCTACATACGGCGGCGAATAAATTATACGGCGGCTAGAGTAAAAAAATATTTTACGGAGGCATAGAAATTAAACTTCAACCTTGTCAATCACGTCACCAGGGGCGGATTAACGAAATTGCCGCCCTTAGGCAAACTAAAATTTGCCGCCCCCCTCCCCCAACTTAATTTTCTTTTTTTAAGTTGGTATAATTATTATTATTATTATTATTTTTATGTTAATATGAAGATCTGAAATCAATGCAAACAGATTAAATATGGTTATTGAATTTATAAACTAAATTAAATTATTTTTATTATAAACATTAAAATAGAAACAACAAAATTTGGATCAAGCGATACAGACATTTATTGCAGACATTTACGACGTGCCTTTTGTCTTGCAAATTCTTGAATAACCGAAGTCAAGTGAAGGCTATCCATCGTTTTATTCTCTATGGATAATAACGCCATAGAATTGAGCCGATCTTCCATCATCGTAGATCGCAAATATTTTTTTATTATTTTTAAACAGGAAAGGAAATACTCTTAATTTCCTAATTTTTGAAATATTTTGATAGATTTTGTAAATTTTTTTGAAAAAACATATAGCGACCCGAAAAAATTGCCGCCCCCAAAAATTTGCCGCCCCAGGCACGTGCCTGTTGTGCCTGTGCCTAAATCCGCCCCTGCACGTCACAGAATATGTCACTTTTATGACGTTTGAAGAAAAAAGTATTTACATTTGACAATCTCTAAAAGGACGAAATAATTAATAATTATCTCTTTTAATTATTAGTAGAGATGTTTTTATACATTTATAAACGTTTTCATAACAAAGTTTCGAAAAGTAAGTAGTATTATTGATTGATACATGAAGCCAGAGCGCCAATATTGAAATGATGTTCCCATGTGATGTAGAAGTGCAGCATTCAATAAGCACATAAATATTCATTAGTCAAATGAATTTAAAAACTAATTATTCTGACGTGGTAATTATAAAATAATGGAGCGACTCTCGCTCAGACGGTGTCTGCGGGCACAGCACTCTGTGTTCGGATGATTTATGTCAAACCCATAATGTAACAAGTTCATCGCATAACGCTGCATGCATCTTATTTCAAGACATTATATTCAAAACACAAACATTTTCTATTCTTCCTTAATGATATGAACTTCCAATAGCCTATTAGATTATTTATAGTTTTATTAATTGTAATAATTGGTGCTCGAAGCAGAGCCCGATTAATAGATTTTGGGGCCCTAAGCAGTAAATATTTTGGGGCCTCCTTCTCCTATTTTAGGATCACGGCCGGATTTATTTGTTGGTTTGTTGGTGGAGGCCCTTTTTTAACAGGAACAAAAATTTAAAATCGATATTTTATGATTTTTTTATAAAATAACATGTTTATTTAACAATTACTAGAATAATTTTTAGTCCTGATGAAGATTTACTGTCAAAACATTGGTGTATTACAGTTATTAAATGATTGCTACTCCAAAAAAAATCTATTTACCTACTAATTATCCAGTCGAGTAAAACCAATTCTTTATTGATAAATATAAAATTTAGTTCCTCTACAAATGTTAAAGAAATATTAACATTTTTATTCTAATAACATTGCATAAAGCAGACACTTTTCTTACTTTCTTCCTTGTAAAATATTCCATAATATCTTCATATTATAAATATTTTAGGCATTGTTCTATAATAACCGTTCTCAGCCTATTTTATAATATTGTTGATTTTAAGAATAATCTTTCTCCGGTGCAATTTTTTATCATGAAAACAAGATAACTTCTCAAGAAGACTTTCACGTTAGGAAAACGATCCTGCATTTTTTTCAATTATTAAATTATAAATAAAAAGTTCTCGACTAAAGACTATTTTAGTAACAATTAAGTCATTCCGTTGTACATTAGTAAATTTACAATTTACAAGTACATAAATTTTAGTGTTTTTCAAGCTGGCTCTTTCTTATTTTCCAATTGTAAATTGTTGACATATTTTTAATTTGGTGGGGAATCCTTTTTGGCGGGGACCTCTGGACTGCAGCCCAATCTGCACAACTTTAAATCGGGGCCTGTTTAAGATATTATAATACGTTTTCGCACCACCATTGATGGAAGCATAACTTACTTCCATAGCAACATAAGTGTAAGTTTCTGATAACATTTATTATTTGGTAAGTATTGTAAACGGAGTATTGTCGAAAATAACTGTTCTACCAGTATGGTAATTATAAAAATCATATATTGTATATGTAGCTGAAAACAAATTTTCAAACTGCACATGGTCAGAATTTGAAATACTTGATCCCTAGCAAGAACTGTTAGAACTGTTTATTAAATTTTGAACTGACAATTCTAACCTATTCGAACACCAAACTGCTAATTCTCATAATTTCAAATTCAAGAACTACAGGGTTTGAACGCTTTTTAGTAAAATGTGCATGCTTACTAGTTCAAAAACTTCAAACAACTGTACGTTTGAACAAACCTTTACAACTCTTCTCGTACCGTAACATAAATTCCAGCTCCGCAACTTCTGTCTCAGTTCATACCTCTTTGAATGTTATTATGTACTTACATACCTTACAGCTTATAATATGTTTATTAATGACATCTGTTCGAGGACAATTATGGGTATATAATACACGCGAGAGCATATAAATTACTGTTGCAAATGACAATAGATATTTTAATTTGGATAACGCCTAGAAAAGTAGCAATCGCATTCATATGTTACTTCATTAATTTAACAAATGTAACAAATTTTTGATGTATTAGATTAAGAAATATTAGTAAGACATTAAGTATGTATCACATATTTTTACTTGATGTTTATATACATCTTCATGTCCTTGGTACGAAAATAACTATAACATTATTTTTGGTATTTCGATGTTGGGTCTTGCGTTAGTAATGTTAGAAATATGTAATTATTGTTCTGGCAGTATCGTAGGCCTTTCAAAAATGATGTTTAATTATATAAATATGAAAATAAAAAAGAGTACAGTAAAGGTCGCCTGGCCGAGATTGGAATTTCAATTTATCGAGCATTTGTTTTAATGCGTTTTTAATTGATTCTGGGTTACGCCGCGTGGCGTTCACTTGTTTCACAGCATCGTTGTTTCCATCTCACTCGTGGCTTTTTGTAAACCTCTCGAAATTTAGTGGCGCTTGCTCGGTTGAGTAACTCAACTAAGATTAATCCGTTCTAAAGGGCAAAGCACATTAATGTGAGTCTGATAACGCGTTAATAACCTAACGGTTTACAGAAATCATCAAGCAACACTTGTGGACTTTCATACACGTACTGTTTCAAATTAACCACAACAAAAATACATCATCGTAAAATGATTTTATTTGTTATTCACTTGTAAACTATCGTTTATATTAACTGTTTATTCACCATGGAAACTAATTTTTATAAGTTACTAAACTGTAAATAGCGTCGTTATATCCGAGTGGTTTGAAACCCACTATAAGCTGTAGCTCTCTGGCAGAAGCTGTAGGCTGACAACCATAATAAATAATATAAGTTATCCCAGCAATTTTTAATTACCGGTAGAATATATTTTACAAGCAGTGTTTTTCATAGCAAGAAAAGAACTTGTATACATTAAATCTAATTATCATCTAAATTGTAGTGTTATTAATCGTAGCAATTAGTTGCCAGCAATTTCCTCCTTGATTTCTGGCAGTAATGTTGTGCTTGGTTGTACGCTAAAACAACTGCCGCAGCCATAGCAACCAAACCATGCTGTTTGTTGTTAACGGTCCTAAATTCTTACAAATTAATTACTTCTTTCCTATTAATGCCTTAATGGAACACAAACTGAATTTTCATTAAGCGTTTCTGAAATCTGTACAAAAGAAATTATTAATACAAATTTCATGTCTTATTATCATTACTTCTATAGCAAGAGAATCAAGCGATTGTCTTTTTGGAGACATATTCTAGACCTGTCAATCAAAAAAACATATTTCTCTTTGACAAATGACAAAGAATTACTTACTTTCGGGAAAAAAGAGAGAACATCTTATAAATATCATTTAGCTGAGAGAACATTTTTGCTACAAAATTTGGTGAAAGAATCTTTTCTACAAATGCACCGAGAAAACATCTTATAATTTGACCGAGAGAACGTCACTTCTACAAAATTTGCCGAGCGAACACCTCTTCCATGAATGTCGTCGAGAAAACATCTTTTATTTAAAATTAAAATATCTAATAGTAAATAAACAAATGTTGCTCACTTGATCCATTGAGTTACGCTTCTCGTTATGTTAATGTTTTGTGGTTTTTGAACGATTAATATAGTTTTGTATAATGCAATAGGAATAGTATTAAACATTTTGATCAAAATTTCAAAAGATGATCCATTTCGAAGGAAAGTTCGAAGATATGAAACGAATTGAAGTTGAAGGATTATCCGTTGTATAATCTCACTTTCAAGTGAAATAAGTTTAAATGAAAATGTATATGTATATACTTTAGCGTACAAGGAAGTCATGTGGTGTTCACATCAGATTTTTTCTAGATAGATGTAGGTTATGAAACTACACACTCTGCAAGAAACTTACAGATTTAGCGACGCTGAGATTGGAACCACAGATTTTGTACTTCATTCAGTTCAAGTCGAAGTGATCCACCGTTACATTTTACGACAAAATGATTAACACAAAATTTTATGGACAGCGTAATGAAAAAATGAAACTGTCTCCTTAAACGAACAGGTGTTGGAAGTGTGAAATTATGAACAAATTAAAACTTACCATATAAGGCTCAAAATGATTATTGTCTTGTTAATAGATGTATTTAAATTTCGTTTATGTTTGGCTAAACACTTAAATTTCGCCCTAATTATAATACGAAAATAATTTGGCGGATAATATCAAAAATTACTTTCCGTAATAAGAAAAATTGGGGTAAATTACAATGATATTGGCTGATGTCTAGAATTTAAAGACTGCCAAAAGTTGGGCATTGCTAGCAGAGCACGTAGCTCGTGCGTTATATGTATAATGTATGTAAATATAATCATGGTTGATCACTGGTGCGATTAAAGCCGTATGTTTAAAAAGCCATTAGAAGGTGGGCTGGTGAGATGTGAGATGATTAGTGTTAGACGTATTGGTTACTCGCGTCGCGCGAACATGGGTCCAATCCCGCCTCTATTACCACAACCACTCATTACATCTTGTTGCTAAACAGATTTATAAGATAAACTTACTCACTAAACAATATGTTGCAAGCTATAACACGACAACTGCAACTTTAATGGGTCGCGTGCAGCACGTGACTCGAAGTAGGCAACCCGCCTGCCTGGTGGACCAACAAACCATTTCATTCGCTTCGTTTCCATTGTGCAACAAGCTATTTTTTGTGTTATAGAGTTTTGGAGAGATTTTTCAAAGATATTATTTCATTTTTCAAATCTGTCACATTTGTAGAAGTTTCATGATCAGTTTCAGTGTGAGGTAATGTTTCGTTAGTGCAAGAACTAGTGCTAGCAATGTTAGTAATAGCCTGTTCCTCATTTACAGAAACAGGCTCCACGGAAGAACTTACAGCTTGTTTCTATAATTATATAAATTTGTTATTTTCATGTATATAATAAAATCATTTACCAAAATAAATACATTTTTTATAAAAGGAAGAACATTTACTAATTATCAGTAACTTTAGTAATGACTGAATGATATATGATAAATGTATTATGAGTTGTTAGTAAAAGTTATTTACATGACATATACTACTACCATTCTATTCAAGTCAGTGATATGTATGTTTATAACTAAATGATAATTACGACATATTTTTGTTAATAAAACTTTCAAACCTTAACATGTCGATCTGTTAATCTGTTATAACGCTGTAAACTTTTATTTGCATTATAACATGTTTTTGCATAGCCCATATTTAACGATGGTATCCAATCGGGATTGTTTTTATCATCTAAATCAGCTGGTTTCTCTTGAATTTTGCAATAATTTTTAAGCATATTTGGTTACTATAACATTTATCACAACACAAGTACCTATTTAAAATTAATAAAAATATGGGTTTTTATATAAATCATATTTCAATAATATTTTTTCTCACTTAGTATAACAGAATTATATATATATATATATATATATATATATATATATATATATATATATATATAATAATTTATTTCGAACCACCGGGCAAACTTTCTACCTATATTTGTCATAATTTCGTTAGGTACTTTATGAGAATGCCAAATACTAATTTATATTTGTTTATATTCAAAGAATTAAGGTATTAGGGACAACAAAATACCTTTAATAAAATGTCTCGAACATATTCTGCCGTATTTTATTTTATATTCTGTTAAGTGTTGTCTCTTAACCGCAGTTGTCCACTTTTTCCGTCTTTCTACCGCCAAAGGAATAATCCTACCTCTATTATCTTTTTCTGAGGGAAACCTATAAAAATATATTCCATCCCCAATTCCACTTTTTTTTGAACATCCCACAACAACACAGAATTGAGGCATTTTTGGCTATTTCTGCGTGGTGTACAATGGCATGTTGGTCCACCAGGCAGACATCTTTAAATGGCCGTGACGTCACGTGCACGCGACCCATATTCAATATTTAAGTTTAAACATTTTCCTATTTGAATAACCAATCAGTTTTTTCATAAAACATACCTACATGGTAATTTTAACATAATAGTTATTTGTGTACCTAGTGTGCAAAATACTACATTGCCCCACGTGCATAAAGTTTGAAGCTCGAAGCGCAGCTGAGAGCTTCAAATATGCTAGAGCGGCAATGCTATTTTGCACTCATGGTACACACATTATTTTTCCTACAACTGTTTTAAAATTTAAAAAAGGAATTAATAACATAAGTGTAATATTCTAATCATTCTAATATGTGTTATTTCATAATTTATATATAAAGTTAATGGCGATTGTCAACAGTCCATCAGTTGCAGTTGTGTGTTATATTTACAAAATACCACTTTTAAGCAATCTAAAGTATTTGCCAGTTGCCACCCTAGGTTGCTAAATACATTACCGCACATGGTTGCTAGGAAAACTACTTTTATTCACAACCTCTATTGTAATATGTCAATTCCTAACCTGTCAAAGGTTGGATACGTATGTCATTTTTAACTGCAATGACAATCTCACGGGTGGGAAATACTTTAAAATCCCTTGGGTGGGAAGTGTTTACTATGGTTGCCTAGTAATACTGTCATAAATCTCTAAAAGTAAGGTGATCAGTGCTGCTAAATTTATTAAAATAAATTTAAACATTTGTTTTCATAGACTACTACTGTACATTAATTTAGTTTATTGGAAAAAGGCGATATACGAGTAGAAGTTAATTTGGATAATTGTGAATAAAATAGTATACATAGTTCGGTTCGCCTCTCGGTCATATAATAAGCCCTCGGCTGTAATGAAACATTTCCCACCTCACATGTAATATACTATACCGCACGTGGTTGCTAGGGAAAGTACATTACCGCATGTGGTTGCCATGGAAACATTAGTGTAGTTCAGAAATGACATGTTTTGCACATAGAAAACAATGAAGAAAGTCAAGTTTTTTTGACAGTTGTAGGAAAAAATTATAAATTGTATTCAAGAACATAATTTTATTTTGCTTTCAAAATCTAAAATCTACAAATGGTGTTACCTATTTAAAATTATTTACTTTCAATGGAGTATGCAAAGAGGTATATTTATCAATTTATTAAATACAAATACACACGAACGTTTGATAATAAATAAATCTTATTAAGGGTACCACAGAATAGTTATATACAGAATATAACCTTGGAGCATTGTGTGGACCTTTAGATTTGTTGGCTGATTTACGCTCGAAATTTAAATTTTTGTTTGAATTATAAAATAATATTATATCAATATAATAAATGAAATTAAATAACATAAATAGGTACATAATTATACTCAATATGCACAATTTTATATTTCTTTCTTTTTGATTAGATTTAAAAAAAAATATGAAATTAAAAAATATACATATGTTGTTTTAAAATTTACAAACTCAGAATTATCCAAATTATGATTTTAATTCTGCATTGTTGCCTAATTGTTGTCTAATTCAAAATTTTGTTGAAAAACGTCTCACAAGCTTCACTTTTATGTATTTTTAAACAATTGTTTAACGAATACAACAAGTAACCGTGATCACTTTGGTTAAGTTTCAGAACATACCATACATCAAAACCTTGACATTTTGCGTTTTTGTTTAGTAGCAACTTATATGTTTTATTTTTGTTACCTAGTTCAACTACTGTTCTTCTAAACTTAAGTTTAATTTTTTTTTTGTACAACAAATTCAAATTTTGAACCCAAATTGAACAGAAAGCGTAAGATAAACCAGTGTTTGTAGGCGTCTAAAACTTCATATTTTAACTATGTTACACAGGTTTTGATTCGCCTTTATACATGTTAGAATGCATTTCAAGAATAATCACCATAAGATTGTATTATTCGATATTTCAATCTAAATTGTAATTGTGCTTAACGGCTGAACTATTGTCATGGATTTAAAAGTCAAAAAAAATGAGGAGAATTATTGGTATACTTCTAATATTCCTGTCACAGGTATTTGTGGTATGTTGAATATGATGATCTAAACTATTGAACATGAACAGTATTTTGAAATGGTAGTAACTTTTCTCGGACTGCCCGCGCCATAAAACAACCCTACGGCAGACAGCCAGCCATCCACCCCAGTCGGTATTGTTTCGAGCCGGTGATTTCATTATTTTCACCTGGATCGCCTAACGAAGGCGTCCAGCTGTTCCACTCACACACATCAATTCACACACGCACACATACGCACACACCAGACAGTTGCAATATGACTAACTCTGATGAAGATATATGGGAAATTACACCCAAATAGAGAAATGGATTGTCAAACGCATGATTAGTTATTGTAGGGGACTGCGCATCGATTCAGCGAATTATAATTTGTTAATATGAGCATGTATGTACTTTCCAATTACCCAAAATTATTAATTTGCTTGAATCCATTTTCGAATTTACCAATTTCAACAAAATTATTTATTATACCCTTAAATTTTATTACACACATTTAGATATACCTGCATAAATACATCGTATCCGTTTTAAGAAGCTAACCATTGGGATCTCGAGAACCGTAAGAGATACGAAGACAGTAAAATTAGCACAAAGTTGCTACACTAGTAGATATGAGCAAAATAGCTATTTATGTATTAAGGGCGAAATGATATAGATTTTGGCCCGCGGTGCAAAATTGAAGCCCGACGCGCAGCGGAGGGTTACAATGCACCTAGGGCCAAAATATATTTCGCTCGTAATACATACAATATTTGCACATCCGAAGTAGTATTAATTCAGATCATAGTAGTCTATTTGACATATGTACATTGTCATGGATAACAATGAAAACAAGCAAGTAGTAAGTAAACAAAGTAGCAAAAAAGCGGTGACACGTCAAAAATTTATTATAAAAATGGGTGAAACTGAGCACGAAAAGTTCTAGGGCGAAAAAGAGTGTCATTTCACCCTTAAAACAATGTTATTTGTCCGACTTTTACGCCCGGATGTGCAAAAAATTGATTTTGGCCTTCTTATTTTTTTACTTATAACTTTCTTGCTTCAATTCTTTCAAGTTTTTACGATGAATTGACAGCGGTCCTCAAATTTTTTATTGGCCAATCAGTTTTCTAGAAATTCCTACTTACTTTCAATTTTCATATCGAGCTCAAAGTTGTCTTAAGTACTGTTGAATAGAGATTTTTTTCTGTTTGCAATAATACAAAACATAGGTACATTAAAATTAAAATAAATTGAGAAATTAGAAAATTATTGATTTTAAACTTGTTCTCACTGATGCTATCGAGCTATTGATTGAAAAAAACGATTAAGGTAAATATAGAACGAAGGATATTTGACAGTGGATTATAGACTGTCACTTGTTTGTCAAAGCACCCTATGATTCTCTAATCCTAGCCAGATAAGATAAACAGGGGAGCGATAATTGCAGGGGGTGAAATTACCCTGACACGACGCCCATGTACAACCTCTGACGTTTAAGGAAATGGGGTTGACTCACCTTTGCCGCATTTACATAAAAAATTAACATCATTGGCTTTACTTTTGCTGCATACCAAACATATTCGTAACAAAATGTCACAATCAACACAGGGGTATTCTTATTCAAACTGCAGTTTCACACAAAATGATCAAGAAGTTATATTTACTAAGTTAATAATGTTTAAAATTTATCGTTCATTAAATGAATATGTTCATGATCTTACTTATTTTTATCCAACACCATGTAATTATAACGCTAACTATGGTGTTTTTAGATAAATAAAGTAAGTCATAAAATACATGTGAGTTAGAAATTATAAATGACTGTTTGTTGGTTCGTATCTCAGTAACTACGTTATAAAACCTTCTTTACTCTTTTTTTTATTATATGTTATTTTAAAATGTTAAACTAAGTCACTTTGAACCTTGTAAGCTAAACATTTCTCACATGACTTATTTATAGTGTATAGTGTAACGCACTTGTATCATAAATAACTATTACTTTAAAGGAATAGTACAGATTTTAGAGATAATTTTAAATTGTCGTTCCTTTTCTGATGACGAAATTAGTAGAAGTAAAATGTTAGTCCGCTGAAATAAAAGCAATAAAACGCATAAAATATGAAATGTCTGCCATAATTGAAGTAATTACATTTCTGTATTTTGCGAAATGATAACTTTGATGTATAATTCAAGCAATTTTCTCAATTGTTTGAGTAAACAATTTGTCGATTGTTACTGTCCTTGAGAATGAAACAACTGCACCCCGATTATTCGAAGTTTAAAATGTCGATAAGGCAGAATGCTGTATAGCTGCTTCGATATTGATTAGGATTTTAATTGTTTTTGCGGCAAAAGTTCCTGGAAGGCAATTCAATGCTCTACATTCACAACGAAAGAAAGAAAACCGCTAGATTCATATTTTACACAATCGCCTAATATAAAAAAACGAATATCTAAATAGTTTAAAAACGAATAACATACTATGTTTTTTCTGTACATTAAATAGAAATATGTAATGTAAATAGAGTGATCAAATATACCGGATTACGCGAGACAATTCCGGATTTCAATGTACTCTCAATTTAGTATAATTCCTGGAAAATATTCCGGTTTCTCCGGTTCCCGGATTTGGCGTAAATCAACTAAAAATATTTGTCTAAATATACTACTTATTTATTCTAGATTTAAATGTAAATAATTAGGAAATATCTTGAACACAAATTTCGGGTACGATCCATAGTATAATACGATAGAAGAAAGTACTTATTCTATATTGAGTTTCAAATATCTTTTCATAATTTTATAAATATCGATGCGCTGATTCCTAATTTACAAACAGAAATCAGTTATTTTTTTACTGTTCTCGAGACATTGACGTTCAAAGTTAGAACCAGAATAAAAAATTAATATTCTGTGTTTTCGTTTTTCTCATTTTTCACTGAATCGTTCCATTGAATTTATATGCAGAGAAAACATTTCTATATGTAACGTTACCAATTGGTAAAATCAATGAGATTGTATTTTTACCCATTTTTAAGATAAACCAAAAAATACCCACTTTTTTGATATGCAACTTTTTTTTTATTTTAAAAATCGGATATTGAGTTTTCAGTGGATAAGCACGTTTTGAAGTCCCTAGAACACGATTTTAATATTTTTACCACGTCTGTCCGTGTGTGTGGATAGATGTCGTCGAAACGATTACTTAAATACCAGTAAATAAAAAACGTAGAAGTTTTGGATATAACTTTCTGATACCCTAGATCTGATTAGATTTTGGTGGTAATCGTGCAATTAGAAGTGGTTTTTTCATGAAGATCTGAAATGTTTTTCTGAAATATCTTTAATATGTGAGAATTTTTATAAATAATAATTTAATATTATATCTATAGCTAAAATTTTGTAGTTCAAAGAAACAAAAAATAAAATTTGACAAGGACAATTATTACAATTGCCAACGAAAATGTTATAATAATAATTATTAATTAATATTAAGTACTAATTATTTTAATAATTCATTTTATCGTGTCAGCAGTCAACCCACGAATACTCATATATGTATATAAAATAAAAATATTAGAAAAAAGTATAAAGAGGACAGATGAGGTGTTATGTAACTACAGTTGGATTTTATCAGGGATCTGTTTATTCAAAGAGCACCCATAACCCCAAATTAATGAATTGATTATCAGTCGGGCTATCACTTCCCCATCGCTGGGGGTTGCCCCCCCGGGCGCGTGCTCCAGTGATACCAACCCCCCGCCGAGCTGCATATGTTTCACATCATTGTGTATGCTGTTCTAGCTATAATTCACAGGTTGACTTTATTTATTTCTTATTAAATCAGGGAATGAAGTTAGGGTTAGCTTTAGTTTGTTTTTAATTAGGAAATGCTTATTATTATTTATGAATTTTTTTGAATAAAATAAAAGTTTACATTACTGACGTCTACTGTTTTATTAAAATTTCGAGCGTCATTTAATCTTGTTTTCATTATAACAATTAACTTTGACTAGTGTTTCACAAAATTTCTTGTCTTGTTTTGTTATTTCTTGTCTTGTCTCGAAAAACAAAACAAGAAATTTATATATATCTTGTCTTTCTCTACTCTTGTATATAAATTTTTTGTCTTGATTGTTATTTTCTTGCATATTTCTTGTCTTGCAAGTTACAACATAAAAATTCCTCTATTCGCAAATGAATATATAATTAATCTTTGTATCACACGTACTTTTTTTTTGTTTAGAAAACATCAATGTCAATTATCAAATATAACAATAAACAAAGAATAATACATTTAAGGATTTTTTTAAGCACAATACCGACATCTTTATAACAAAGAAGCTTTTTCTCAAAGCTCCCTGGTTATATAAAAAAGCATTTTATGTCTTACCTCTTCGTTATATAATTTCAAAGAATAATTATATTATTGAGCCAATAATTATTATCAATATATATTTTATATGAAATTTACATACGTATATTGATAAATTTTATTTTTTAATTGTCTTAATAATTACATATTTTTGTACTTTTAGATAAATAAAATTTATATGTTAATGTTACTACATTTAAAAGTACAAACTTCATTATTTTCCTAATCAGTGACATATATTTATAGATATATTCTTATAATAAATATGTACTCGTATTTCATATTAACAAAAAAGCAAGAGTACAAGAATTTAAGAAAATCTTGCTATTCTTGCACTTTTCTTGCAAGACAATTTCTTGCCTTGTCTTCCTCTGAAATTTGTAGCTCTTGTCTTGCATTTTTTAAATACAAGACTGTTGTGAAACATTAACTTTGACTGTTTAATCATTAGGTAATAAAAGCACAGAATGTTATATCATTATAAGTTTCTGTCATGTTAAGAAAGCTGATTTTTATCCAAAACCCCAGCCCATATCTTAAAATATTCCTAATAACTTTACTACGATCATTAAGCAGCATATTACCATCCCTTATCCAGTAATAATGTTCGCTTTATAGCATAAAATCACTTATAATTTTCCCCCGGTCACCCCTGGTATACTGCGCCCCTAGAACAGCAGTAATCATCCCCTATATATAACTCGGACCGGCCAGACGGATACGTAACAAACAACATATTTTACACACCCCCGGCTAAGGGATCAAACAATTTATGTTGTGAAAATGGCCACCATGTTACCGACACCGGAAGGGGGAAATAGATACAGACAAATAATTCATGATCTTCATATTTTTTTGAAACAAGAAACACCCTCTTGATGTACTGGCCTTTACACACATTTTTTTCTTTCGAAATTAGAAATTCGTATTGAAATATGAATATTTTCAATAATTCCATTTCTGTTTTACAACAAATAAATATATTATAAATTCCAAACAAATTCAAATTAACTTGCGATGTTGTGATGTACAGGGTCGGATTAATATTTCACAAGAGTCTTGTATTTTTCTTACTCTTGCATTAGTATTCCAAATAATGCAAGACAAGAGCTACAAATTTCAAAGCAAGACAAGGCAAGAAATTGTCTTGCAAGAAATGTGCAAGAAGAGCAAGATTTGCTTCAATTTTTGTACTCTCGCATTTTTTTGGCAAATTTTAAATCTAGATTTATTATAAGAACCTACCTATAAATTAATAAAAGTACAAAAATATATAAGTAATAAAAAAATTAATACAATTTCCTTAACATAAATGTAAATAAACTTCATTTTCATAAAATTTATAATAGTAATAATTATTGACTAAATAATATAATTATTCTTCGAAATCATTTAACCAAAAGTTTAGACACAAAATGCTTTCTTACAACCAGAGATGCTTTGAAAATAGTTTTTCTGCTTGTACAGATGTCGCTGTTGTGCTAAATTATACGTATAGTATGTGCAGCTATAGGGTTTTTGATTTTATAATATTTATTTAATAATAATACATTAATGTATTACAAGAAATATAAGTATTTGATAATTGACATTGATATTATCTAAACAAATAAAATGTACGTGTACATGCGAGACAAGAAATATGCAAGAAAATGACGATCAAGACAATATTTTTATATACAAGAATAATGAAAGACAAGATGTACTTTAATTTCTTGTCTTGCTTTTTGAGACAAGACAATAAATTACTAAACAAGACAAGATTACTTGTACGTAGGATTTATGTTGCCTCTGGGCAAAAGTTTGGTGGAGGGCCTTTTTCAACATGAATAAAAATAGAAAACTTGTATTTTATTGTGTAATTAATACCTACTCCAGTGGTCCAAAAAATGTCTACTTCAAGAAAACTACCCTTAAACGGTTTTTTTAAAAAATTTTTTGTTTCATGATCAGCACATCGTACAGTATATACACTTTTATTTTTGTCCTAAGTTGTGGAACACCTGTATATATTCGTAACAACCGGGACTTAAAATTGTTTCTCATAGTTTAAATGAAATAATAGAAATATTATACATGTGTTTATTGAATATAATAGACCAAACATTTAAAGCCGAATTTCAAAATCAATTTTTGTAATCTCATTGTGCAGAAGATAACGATGAGAAGCTCTCAAGCAATTAAAAACTATTCACATATAAATAAAACATAATCACTTGCAACATTAAATTTATTTGACATTTCAAACCTTCGCGAAATGGGTCAATGCAGTGTCGTATTCACACTAATTAAAATTACATAAAGTCATAAATATATCAACATATAGTGGGAGGACAGTCAGTTATGGTATTCAAAATTAACATTAAAACTGACGTCATAAATTCATGTTAATTGACATACATTATCAACATGTTTCTAATAAATAATGCATTGTAATTATACACGTTTTAATTCTTATAAACGTATACCCATCCTTTAAATCACCACACGCATCTTTGCTTGACTACAGATCTCAAACGAACATATTATTGTAAAAATATTTTTTTATACTTTGCGTTTAATAATAAACTATTTGTGAAACATAATGGGGTCCTCCACTATAGAATCAAATTAGGGAATTGATAACTAATATTCAAATATTCAATCCAGATCTTAATTTTGTATGATACGAACTATCAAACTAAAGTATAATTTTTTATTACGCATATAGAAGAATAAAACATGTGAGTAATAAAAAATACTTTAGTCCTTAGATATACATTATATTTCTTCCGAAATAGTTAAATAATTAATTAAAATAGTTATTTAAAGCATATTTATATGTTTCTATAACAGTTGAAATAGATCAATTGATGTAATTGAAATTTTTAGCGAACCTCATATTGTTTGAGAACCGAATTACCTTCACAATATGTAACAGAACAGAAAAAAAATATCCCGGCTTAATAAATAAGAATTAAGGCTTTCTAAAACTATACCTCTCTTTCAAATTACATAAAGTTTCATATAAAAAATAAAATAAAAATTGTGGAGGATCTCATTGCGAACTGACAAGCTTTAAAGCACTAAAGCCTCTAAAACCGTCATTCCGTGCAGTAAAGTATAATTTATACACTTGTATCATAATATTCTTTGGAGGAGTCTTACTTCAAACTTCAAACATTGTAGACTAATGTTACTAAATTAATACGTAACGAAATTTATTTTACATTTTGCACATAAAGAACGATTAAAATTTATTAACATTATAAATTTTTTTGGAATAATAAAAAACGATAATAATTACTGAATTATTAAAAAATAGTAATGATGATTTTACGGTCACCCTGTAAGGTAAAAAGTTAGGGGATCACCCTAATCGATACCCACGTGACTACCCTGCACTGTAGGCGATCACCTTTTGTTTCTACCACATGCCATGATTTCACATTTTTCCATGACGATGCGTTTTAGTGAGGGGTATTATTAAAAATTAGTTGTGTTTGATAACCGATTATAGGCTGATAGGGGCATTAAGGCCTTCTGTGGGTAAACACTGATTCACTTGATCGACAATAGATGGGTGTGTAATTGTTCATTTTACGCGTTGTTATGTTACAATGAAACAGCCAAATGGCTCAATGTGGTCTTCCTAGAATGTAATTTTGTATGTTTTTATATTTACGTTAAGAAAAATATATGAGAAAAAAATTGTTATAAATTCCATACAAATAGAAATTAACACATGGCCCATATTAGCTTTTGAAACTTGACAGCGTCAAAGTGGACATCTGTGGTACCACAACATAAGAAAAAGAGAACTATTCAATTCAATCATATAATAAATTCTAAGAATAAGAATACAACTATAATTAAATGTAAAAATAATAACAGACTTCTTCCTATTGACAATGAAAGAAAATGTTTTGTGTGTTGTAATAGTTACTTATTTGTATAAATATTAACTCATATTTTTTGTTACAGGTAATTCAACAATCCATGTACAAAATCCACAAAGGATAGAATATAGGAAATCGTAAGATTTTTTGTAACATATTTCAACTTTATCTAATGATTTAGATATTTTAATATATTGGGACTAATAACAAATACATGTTTATAATAGTATATAACATATCAAGAGTTGTAAGATGCACTTTACGCACGAAGTAGAAAAGTTATAAAAAAGCCGCGAAGCGCCGAGTTTGAATTCTACAAATGAGTAATTGCTTTAAACTCAAATTATGTACTATACTTTTTCTACGACCATTATTTGACTTTTTCGATCACACACTACACTAGAAATAATTGCCTTGCGTTAAGTATGCTGTGAAACAGTGACGCGTGCTATTGTTATTAACATGTCAAAGTGTGATAACATATTTGATTATAATAAACCTATATTTTTGATGTTATATATGTGGATAAAGTATAGTATTCTATTCGCATGTAATATCTATTACTCATTTGGATGATTTACAACACTCGCTTTTGCTCGTGTTGGCAGTCTTCATTCTCATGAGTAATAGCACACATTACATGCTCATTGAATAATGTACTATTATTTATCTCAATTTATGTTGTTACATAATGTTAGAATACACGCATGTAATGCTGGTCACAGTTAATATGTCTCATAGAAATTTTATGATTTTATGACAAAATTTAGTTTATTGCTAAGACATTTTTAAAATCAGTTGCAATTTAATTTTATGAAACTTTATTTCAATTTTTACCGACTGTAAAAATGAATTTATCTAACTGATATTTCCAAGCAATTAAAACAATACTAGAGCAATTAGAGTAGCAATAATGAGTGAAGCTACGTGTAGAAAAACTCGTAAAGAGACTCCGTCGTCCAATTATTGATTGAGCAATTATTGCTGCAATTATTTTCATTATCTCCCGCCATTATCATATAAATTCGGTTTCGGAATCCAGTTTTACGATACACATAAAAATGCAAATAGATGGTCATTACATCGCGTTCAACTTATATTAGCCATTAGGGCTAACTATATAGCTATACCCGGGAAAACGGAACTCGAATATTTATATCTTGCTTTATGCCCATTACTGGGTGTGCCCATCAAATTATTTTATTATTAGAAAGCCATTACCAAAGTATAGCTAATTTGCAGAATGCACCTTAGAACACACTAACTACATTATAAAAATCGGAAACTGGATATTTATATCATTGCTTTTCTACCTATTATTGGGTGTGCCATTCTGATTTGCTCAAATTTCGATAATATTTTTTTAGTATAGAAAGCAATTACCAGATTAATAGCTAATAAGGAGAATGTACCTTGGACATGAAAAATAGAAAACAAAATATTTATATTTTGTACTTGTAAACATTACTGGGTATGCTAATCTACTTTACTCAAATTTCGATAATAATTATTTTATTGTAGAAAGTCATTACTAAAGTCATAGCTAGTGTACAAAATGCACTTTTGGTCACACTAACTACATTAGAAAAATCAGAAATGTAATATTTATAAATAATGGTTTATACCTATAAGTAAGTGACCTAATACACTTTGCTACAGAATAAAAATTACATATTTACATCTACAATGTTTACTAGAATCATAACTAATATGGTGAGTGCACCACATGGGTTATTTTTAGACATTTGCAGCAGGTATGCTCTACACAGTATACTGATATTATTAAAGTATCTATTTTTATGTTAAATACCTATATTTATTATATATGATTAGCATATTGTGTACCAATATAAAATATTAATAACTAATAATATCATTTATTATAAATATGTAAATATAAGCATAGACTAAGTAATATATATTACTTAGTCTATGATATAAGTAATGGTAAATCAAAATTTCTTACACTTTCTGTTGCTGCACGCGTCTCACATAACTTCATGTCCATCTTTCAAATGTTCTGTATCACATTTTGTATTTCACTTACAAACAAAATATCTACATGTTCCAAAACTAATACTGAATCACTGTATCACAATGATGATATTGAAATATAATAATTTCTACCAGAAACTTGTAACAAACTATCTGCTTGTTGCCAAGTGCAACAAGCGTTCTAGAACTAAACAAATGCTAACTTGTAACGGTCAAAAATCAAGGCCTACTGCCAGCCGAAATCCACGAGAAATAAATTGTATTTTTACAATAATTTTTTATATCTTCAATATACCACAAGGAAAATTAATGAAAATTCATATTTAAGTGTTTTAAATATTGATAAACAACATACTAAATTTTGGTTTAAATTGAAATACTAGAAATTGTAGTTTACTTGAAGGTTTGCACAGATTTTTTTACAAATTTATAGTTGTATTTCATTGTATATGCAGTATCGTATATCAAACATTATTAAAAATTGATATTTAAAAATTTTATTTATTCATAAATATTAAATCTTGGTTAAAAATTAAAATACTAGAAATAGTACTTTACAAGAGAACCTATGTAATATTTTTTACAAATTTTAAACTGAATTTTATTTTATATGCAATAATTACGATACAAGACAAATGATAAAAAATCTGATGTGTCCAACACAGAGAGTTTTAATTGTATATTATGTTCTTAGGGAATATTATATCATCAAAATATCACCGATATATAATACAGTACGAGTCCTTATCAAGAAGTCCAAAAAAATATAATGACTATTAATATAGAATAAGTTGTTTAGTGGCATCGGTGGCATTTTTACTTTGTTTTCACTTTCATTTTGGGCGTTTGAAGTGGCGATTAGCACGGTATGGTAATGCCATGCATTACTGACCAAGTCACACGTGTTCATGCAGTACCTGTACCGCATGTGTATGAATGAATGTGCGTGCGTGCGTACGTCGGTCTGCACGACACCAACACACGCGAATGCCGGTGTAAACATTCAATACTAGACCATCCCAATCACTACTTCAAGGGAATTTGGAAAAAGTCATTAACAACACATTTAACATTTATTAAATCAGAATTGGAAATTAAAATAGAATTTAATAGCCAAAGTTGGAATCTAAGGTAGCTTATTTTATAAAAAATAAACTGGAGTCTAAAGGCTGGTTTCTGATGGATTTAACTTATTAATTTTAATTTAGAAATTTTAATTTAATATTTTGTTTTTTTTTTCTGGTTTATGATGGATTTTAGTTTCCTAAATTTAACCAATCAGGAGGTATCACGTGATATTAGATTTAGTTTTGAAGTTTGACTCTTGGTTTGATATTTCTTTGAAGTGAGATGAATTTGTTTTGATACAAAATGAAATTGATGTCTTATTATTTTTATTTTATCATTAATTCAAAATAACACTCACAAACTGTCCTTTGCTATTTAATATTATCATGGGTAAAACAGAACCTGAAGTACTCCTACCTACAAACCTAAGGTATACTTGTTCATTACAAGTTTTACTTGCATTCTAGTGATGTAAGTTGTCAGTCTACTGCCTCTGCAAGGTACCCAGATCTGGTTTCATGTTATTAATAAATATTATTTTATAAAATTCTCTTGTGAGAAAGGTTTTCGTGATCAAGTCGTCCCATGTTATTTTGACAATTCTGTAAATATTACCATACTGACTTGTCATAATTAGGTACATGGTGTACAATTATGACTTAGTTACCCTGCTTACTTTTGTCTATGTAAACAATAGCTTGATATTCTGAAACCGGTCAAATTCAATATATAATTATTAATATACCTACTTCAAATTTTTTACCAACAGTTTAGCATAAATATTACCTCTAACTATAATACATGAACTAAAGATTAAAATATGAGTCTTATCAACATTCCGTTTTTAAGAAACTCTTATTTTCAACACTGAAATCTAATGCACTTATTTGATAAACTGTAATAACAGTAAGAAACTCTTGTCTGAACTTTGAAGGTCTGTCCTCCATTTTCAGTTGGTTTCGGCTTTCCCTTGAGTAGTCTGCGTTGTGGGTAGTAAACAAAGGGCCCCCTTAGGGGCGGGGTTAGTACGCCACTGGCTCGCGACGGACGGCGTCCCGACCGTACCGGGTATCGATCTGACCGAAGCGCCTCGACGACACCAGTGCATAGGAAAATGCCCCAAATGGTGAATACAAAACCATTCTCTAGGTATATTCTTTATATTTAACATTGCTTACAAAATATCACTGGAACTGATCTTTATTATACAAATGTTTATTAAATTCTTCAGTAAATATTAATTAACAATAAAAGCCATTTTAGACTAGCCTATAAATAGAATGATAAATAATATAATGATACAATATCTTTCTATTTTTCATACAATTTGTCAGTCAATTTGGCTGTGAGTATGCGCATATATGCATTTTGTGATCTCACACGTTTCAAACGTTTATTGGCTAATTTTGGTAAAAGATATTGTATCTTTTCTTGTACTATTTATTGTCCCATATAAAGGCTAGCCTAAAACAGCCTTAATACAATGCTAGCAATCATATGTGAAGTTGTAACCATGGATATCACAAATCTCATGTTTCACGTTAAAATAAACTCACGGTAGAGATATCCAGGTGTCGTTACGGTAACGAGATTTCTTGTCGTGATCGAACGTGAACGTGAATGTCACCATTACTCACGTTCACGCCTATACGTCTATTTTATAAGAATTGAGTTTCTTTTAAAGTTTAAATTTTATGCGGCCGGAGTAGAATTTTTTACTTAAACATAAATAATTATCCACATAAACCATGTAGAATCAGCAAATAAGAAATAACTTGTACAATAGAAACCTGTAATATCACCCTAAATGTCACTATAAAACTAGAAAACCTAAGAATAAAATTACCAAAAACCATCAACAATTGACAGATTTAAATTGATAACCTATAAATTGAACGTCAAGTAGTAAATTATTTTTTAAAATATCTATAGATTTGAAGAATGTAACTTTCAGAAAGCTACACAAAGTATCTTTTTTACTGTTAATAACACAATATACTATTTCTATCAAAACAATGTGTCTAGAAAGTGTCTAAACATCTTTTAAGACGAGAAAAATTTATAATATGCGACAAAGCTTGACGCCCCAAGAAAAAATTAATCCAATCTTGTATTTTATTTTTTGGATGTACTGCTACGCGGGGGAAAGTTTGACAAGCGCCGTCCTTCCGGGGTCAGACCACGTTCAATGTTGCGCGTGACGTCACGCGGACAGCCGGTGCCCCGCACGTGCGCCACTGACCACTGCGATGTGATCGTCTTCAGATAGCCCCGACATTCGCAGCGCGCTTCTTTATTTACAGATTATCAAACTCGACTCCGCGCCAATCGATAGCCAACGGGATTCTTTGTGGAAACTTCACTTTAAACTTCGAAGAATCAAATACAACGCGCAAATACCTAGTTTCACAATAATTGTTATTCAGATTTGCAAACATAAATGTATTACCCATTGTTGAATATTCCTTTCTTTGTAACAAATACCGATAATATAAGTAGTCGCGTTCTTTTCGTCATTCCCCTCATCTCAGTTTAAGGTGAGCTAAATTAAAAGTCACGATCCAAAGATGAGTCGCCATATTTGATTGACAGCAATATATATATTTGCTTGTCTCATATAAAATGAAACATAGGGAACGAATTTGACATTTGGTTTTTGTGTTATAAAATTTTCTGACAGGTATACACCAAGTGAAACAACAAATTTACTATCATTAATAACAAGAGAAAATGGTAGAATAGTAAAATGGTCTGCTAGATCACTTGATCTTACATATCCAGATTCCTTTTATTGATGACGTTTTAAATCAAAAGATTGTACTGGAGGAAATCTTCAAAATTTAGATGAATTAAAAGTTCAAATTCTAAACATTTTTCAAAATATTACAATTGCCCAAATATCATCGTATGTAATTCAAAAGTTTTATAGCAAATTGTCATTGCTTAACAGTTAATGGATGGATTTGTGAAAATTTATTGTTATTATTGTTTAATTGTTCGTTATTATAGGTATTTATTTGTTGTGTATCAGACCATTCTACTATTTAAATATTTCCGCTAATGTTACTAATGATTCGTAAAATTGTTGTTGCATTTGGTGTAGGCCTGTCAGAAAATTTTATAACTCAAAAAGAAAATGTCAAAAATTATACATTGCTGTCAATCAAATATCAAATCGGAACCATGGATATGATAAATCCTATTTTTCAAGTTAATAAATATTCAGGGCATTGTCAAAATCGTAACAATTGTCATTTTTCCTTAGTTATCAAAAGATAATTTTGAATTTTATCTATTTCTATTTTAATAAATATATTGTAGAAAAAACATTGTTGTATTATGTGTACAAAGTGTTTTAATGCGTTTAATTGACATCCTCACGAACTTTATATAAAAATAATTATTATATACTCATCTAAAACATAAACATTCTTATTTCTTATAAAGCCCTTGTAATATAAATATTATAATTTCCAAAACCTGCAAATCTTTATCCTCATTAAATCTGTGTCTTAAACCTTTTAAAATTATTGACAGGCTACTAAAGAAGAATAGATACAGGTAACTTTTAATCTGAGTTAATAAGCTTATAATGGTATGTATAACATGTTGACCACCCTGTCTTGTACATTCCAAACTTGTTTATAATTAAAATTCTCTTTAGAAGTCTAGATAGCAATGTTGCACATTCTTACATTATCAAACGATACTTTGTTATTCTTTTTATTACTGCGACATTATATCTTACGGATATAAGTCATAAATATCTGACTTACAGTAGAAGAAAGAAAATATTATTTCAAAATTATAATATTATACACGTGTTAAAATAAAGAATATGAATGTACATACATAGAAATCCATAAAAATATAAAAATGTAATTTATAATAAAATAGTTAGTTTTGTGTTAAGTGCGCGAAGTTTGTGTTTTTACTATGCGAAAATGTCACTACAGTATTATTGGTAAATTTATTTATTATTTAATTTTGATAATAATTTATTTGATTTCATGCAGACGACGTCTAAGCACGTGTAAACATAAATGAAATTTATAAAGAAATATTTGACACTTTGACAGTACGTTTGTTATCACAGCCATCTCCGTGGCAATAGCTAGCTGACGTTTTACAAACACATAATACTATTTATTTATGTTTTATATTAATAATTTAACGATTTCGGAAAACGTATAATGTACATGTAAGGACTAAAGTAATTCTTATTACTCACATGGTTATCGCTGCTTAGAATTAATCCCATATGCGTAATAAAAAATTACACTTTCGTCCCCTGGTATACAAATAAATATTTCTTTAATAACGTGAAAATGAATAGACTTTACCTTTTTCTAACAATAATAAAAAATAAATATAACTAGCACGACATAAATTTAATATATTATTAAAGTATGTATAGTACAGAAAAGTACTATAGGTACATACTTTGATTCTTTTTAATGCTATAAATTAAGTTTGAAATATCATGTACATGAAAATTAATGATGGTATAAAGTTTTGGAAATGATTAAAAGGCAGTTTAGTGTATAATTTATAAATGGTCTAGTTTAAATGGAAGTTTAAACGAGCTTAGCATCCATATCCGGTTTTAAAATTCAAGCAGCCTAATAAAACCTGCATCTGCCTCAACGGACACCCAAAATTAATTCGTTACTCATTCAACTGTTCAAATCACAACCGTTTTGTCAAAAATAAAAAATGCCGATCGCGCGATAAACAAACGAAAAAATAAGCCGCGATCGAGCGCGATAAACAAAAGCGCAGCGATGGAATCGCTCATAAAAAACAGAAGAATAAATCTTATCAGATGTTCGTTGCTAATTGCAGCGGAATATTATAAATATTCATTTGTTTCTTATAACAGCTGCGTTTTATAAATAACGAAGCAAGAGACACAAGGATTATGCCAGGGATTCTTGTAAGGATTGGGAAGGATTTGCCAGGATTTATTCGTCTGGCCAGGGACGTAATAAGGTTTTTTTGACACGTGCTCTCAGCAAGACTTTGACAGGTATTAATGTTCCAGCCTAAATGGTGAACTCGATTTACGGTCAATTTATTTTCTGCTTCAAAATCTATTAAATTTAAAGGTAATGGAAATACACCTGATCTACTTTTTATTAATCTGTAACAATAAATATGAAATAATTATTTTTATCACTAGTCCAGAAACTAAACTTTTGCAAGAGTGAGTTTTTGGGCGTGTGATACACAAGATTTTTTGCGCCGGAGACACTTTTATTAAAAAAATATTATTAGTACTTAAAAATTTATACACTATAGGTTTTATGTCAGTAAATTTTACCAGAGAGTTACTGGATCATCTTGAGTTCTGTAGTATTAGTCATAATGAAACGGAAGCAAGAAAAGATATTTATAATAACATTTTTTAAGTGGAATTGTCACTAGATTATGACGTCTCGAAATAAAACTTTTTTTGATATACTAATTTATTCTAAATATGAAATGATGCTTATTGCTTATTAGAATAATTTATTCTTCACGAACCCAAACCGTGAATAATGTCGGAAAATTTTAAAATTTCCTGTAGAGATTCACAAGTTACGTACGATTCTAGGAATTATAGATTTTTTTATTATTTCTACTATTATAAACCGGCAATAGTAGTAGTAGTTTCTGGTTGCATATGTATATCTCATAAATGACGTTTCATAATACAATCTATAATAACGTAGGAATCAACTGCAATAATAATAATAATAATAGATAAATTTAAATAAAAATTAAATAAGTAAACTTATTTTATTTCATACTGTATAGCACTTCCGTGTTTACAATTGTGAATTCAGTCCGGTAAATAAGTTTTCACGGTATTATTATTCTTTGCGATACTGTATGAGTATAAATTTCCTAAATTTTTACTTATATAAGTTTGTTAAATGATTTTAAAATATTTGTACATTCTTTTTTTTGTAGTACTAGAAATTCTTTAAATCTGATCTTATTTAAATACAATTCTATGTTTGTGAATGACAAAATGGAAATTATAGAATATGAAAATAAATTCACAAAATTTAACATTAAAAATTTAAAATAAACTAAATCTTTTACATAATTTAAAATTTAAAAATGTATTATATTCAAATCGTAATATGAATCCATTTATGAGAAACATATTTCAAATAAAAATAGGGCAAATAATGCACTCTCCGTTCCAGTTATGAGTCTGGTAAGAGTTACAGAGCAAGTAATGGTAATAATTTATAATGTACCTACCGTATAAATAAGAATATTTAACTGTAAGAAAATATAAGGTATGTAAAAAAGAAATAATGTTTACTATTTTTATTATAATCAATAGAAAATTATATACAACTATGTACACTTAAAAAATTCAGTTTGAATTTCATCAATAAAAATTAAAAATAGATTGTGATCAATACTTGTTATGCTACATCAGTCTTCTGTATGTGTCCTATTTTAGAATCACTACTTAATAATAAAATAACTACTACATTGTTGTAAAACTATAATTCTATCATTTATACGAGTTAAAACAAGAATAAGACATGTATTTATAAATGACTTGTAGTAATTTAAATAGGAATGTGACGATATAAATAATAGAAAACATAACAATGATTAACATATACAATTTTATGATTTGGTACAAATAATTTTTTAATTTACAATTTAAATATAGATGACCAAATAATTGTTTTGGGTACGTAATTAATTCTAAATTTAGTACTTACAAATAAAAATAATTTTAAAATATTAAAAATTTGGTCACCATATTTAAACATCATAATCCGCAACACCATAGTCAACTAAATGATTTGAAATATTTATATCATCATCACCTGAAGTGTCAATTAATCTCATAAGGACTAGTTCACTATCTACAGATATTGGTATGCTGACAAATTTATTTTCTAACACCATATCTTTAAACGTATCACAAGAATGTTTGGACCACATTTGTTTCTTGGGTTTAACACCACTTAATTTAGCCCTAATTGCCTGGTATGGAACGCTGTAGAAATCTTCTTCAAGGAAGAGAAGTTCTTCGGAGGATATATCTTCTTCTATGCCGAAGTCTAAGAAGAAAACTCGTACAACATCCGGAGAGACAAACTGAGTTACTTGTACTCGGTAGAAAAATCCGTCTTTGTATTTATAACAGTAGAAGTTATTTAAAATTGCGACAGCTTTTTTTGGAGGTGATTGGGAATATTTATGTTGGATTCTTCCCATCAAGGTGTTGAGATTTTTAATTGATTTTAAGGGTTGAACAAAAAAATTATAAGGGTCAATCACATAAGAAACTTTTACGTCCAAATATTCTTTTTCTTGGATATCACCATATGTAGAAATCTTTTGATCTTTGTCAAATTTTCGTTTTGGAATTTCTGCAAATTTAGATACCAAAAATTTCGGTACATTTCCATTTTCTACATTTTCTTTATTTTCCAAACGATGATCAATTGTTGTTTCAACAGTAACAACAGGTTTTTGTTCTTTTGAAAATCTAACATCATTTACAAATTTCATTTGGTTGTATCTAGAAATACTTGGTCGTAAAGTCTGAGAAGGTGTTGCAAAATTAAAACGAGGTCTAGTTGGACCACAAACAGAAGCCGGAGTGCTAAAATTGTGCTCGTGACGCATTCGAGGTCTGTCGAAATCTGATATGTTTAAGTTGGTAACTGGTAAGTTGTTGTTGAAGACCATGTTCGGTGGTAAGGGTAAGTCGTTACCAAAAGCTGGAAGGGTCATTCTACGATCATTTTCCGTTTCTATTTTCTTGGAGATTCGTTCACGAAGAAGACTTAGTCGAGAGATTTGTTTGGTAATGTTTTCTTCTTCTCGTTTTAAAACAGACGTAGCGTCATCCCAGTTTTCTTCAGATGATGAAGATTTGGTAGGTTTGGTTTTGTTAGGACTAGTAATTTTGATATTAGGTGGTAAGGAATTCTTTCTTTGGATGGTAGTAACAGTTCTGTTTGATTGGAACTTATGAAGGAAATCTTCATCTTCATCAAAGGTCGACAAATCTTCGCTACTTTCTGGTTTTGGACCAAGACGTTCAAAAACACTCAATCTTCGTTTATTCCCGATAGGTTTAGGCCTGACAAACACTTGTTCTTTCTTCATTGGTTTATAATAACCGGGAGATTTAACAAACTTTGGAGATTTATTAACATAAGGTGTCCTTGGGCCTTGCTTGAATCGACTTGCAACGTACCCAACCTTTTTCTTTGACGGTTTTTGTTTATTGACAAGAGCAGCGATGTGTTTGACATTTTCCGTAGCAACAGCATCAACAACTGTCAATCCGTTGGGCAGTTTTGACAGTTTTAAAGTTGGAATGGTGTGTAGAAAGTTTTCAATGGATGTAAAACCAAATTTTTTGAACGGAATTGGCTCACCGATTAAGTCTCTGTAGTCCTTTTGAAGTTCGTGAAGAGTGATTGATCCTTTGGTTGAAATCAAAGTCGAACGGATGTTTGCCACGACTTCATCCATTTTGACAGATTGTGATGACATCTGAGATTGTTTATAGATGTCAAATAATCAATGTCAACAATATTTCCACACACTATCGTTGATAAACACACTTTTATTATTTTTATTTGATGACGTGTATTAAATTATTACAAACACGTTGCAGAAATATTAAATTCACAATTGAATATTTAAATAACTGTACACACACTTCACAATAAGTTCTATTTTTGCAAAACTTGACAAGTTTCGTTAGAATTAGGCTTGTATTTTCACAGTTTCTTCTTGGGTTTTAAACTTTTCCGAAGTGCCCTTGCGAACAGCTGTCTCCAAACTACCGACCGTCTTGTTCCCAGTTCGCAGGTAGCTTGTCTCCCCCCCTCCCTATTTGCGGGTATTGTTCAGGGATAATCGGGAACGAAAGGGACCCGGTTGAACACGTGGATGAACCAGCACTGACGAGTGACGAGTTCTGGGAACGACGTCGCCCGAATGTGTCGATAAGGACTGATAAGGATTATCGAGATATGAGGTGTTGAATGACTTGGCGCCGAGTTGCAATTGTTTAACTGTTTGTTTTGATTTTTATCGTTGCATTTGTCCTTGAAACAACTGATGACCGATATTTAGGAAATCTTTATTTAAATTAATAGTCGTCAAAAATGTATTACATATAATTAAAAAAAAAACATTTTAGTTTTTTATAAACCTCAATAAAACAATATAAACGAAAAAAAGAAAATTTAATAATCAAAGAAGTATTTGCACTTTTACAAGCTGAGACTGAAATTATCAAAAATAAGAAAAAAATCAGGCCGTCCGAAATTTTTAATATAAAAGAGAGTCGTCAAATTTGCATTGACAAACACAATTCATAACAATTAAAATACTAATAAAATTTGGCTATGCATATTTTCCGATGAGAGCAAATATTCCGAGCCCATTTTTATGATTGTTTTTGATAAAAATGACGTTTAGTCTCATAAGATTATAATGTAAAAACAGGCTTCATAAAAGCGATTTTATTATAAAAGTAATCTCGGAATATGGTCCACTAGGAATTAAATATAGAACGTATTTGAGCTATTGTGTTTTATGTTTTTTAAATAAATTTTTAGAATTAAATTTACCACTCCCGTTTCAAAATGTTTTGCACATCCATGTGTGCATTGAGTAATTTATCTTTATTTAAGAAAAATCAAGTTTTAAAGAAGAATTTGCGCTGAAAGCAATTCTGTTTCGTTTGAAAATATTAATAATTAATATTTGAATACAAATAAACTACCTACTTAATGAAATTGAAATAAAAAAATATCTTCTTAAAACTTACATATTTTGAATGAATTTTTTATTGCATATCTATTAATTTTTTTATTAAATTTATTATATTTTAAATTAGTAGATATGTAAAAAAATTACCTGTTTCGGACATACACAAAAGTAATAAGGGTAACTAAGTCATAATTGTATACCATGTAATTTAGCAAGTCAATATGGTACTTAATATATACTATATAGAATTATCAAAATAACATGAGACAATCGTCATATCATATCAACCTATACAGACTGAATCTCGAAAACGCTACTCACAAGAGAATTTTATAAAATAATATTTATTAATAACGTGAAACCGGTAACCGAAAATTTATCTTTAAAGGATGACAAAAATAATCTATTGTATAGCAGATTGGCACACCCAGAATTGGGCAATAAGAGCTTGCAGCAAAATGTCTTAACAATTGAGTAATATCTCAAAAACCATAAACTCAAAGAAGACATCTAAAAATTTATTATGACAAGCAATTAAGTGTGTCCCACATGATTTAGTGTTGGTCAAAATAACTCAAATTTGATTTTCGTATATAAGCGCACTATACCTAAAAACAAACATCCATAGCCAAGACGGCTCCGAAGCAACAACCAACGCAACGGCCAAACTAATTGTTATTTACGAGGCTCAAGTCTAATATTTCATTTATATTCCGCGTTTGTTAACGTCTCAATCAAGTGCTGCGTTGCCATAGGAACGCACTGATTGTTTTAGAACAACGGGCACGCGTTTATTAATAAGTGATGGCTTTGATGAATGTAACGCACAAAATACTTTCAAATGTTTCCAACTGGAATGTGTGCTAGGTTTGTTTATCTTTCAATATTGGATGTCAATTTTGAGTTGTATTTTCTCGAAGCCTAGTTTCAATTTTAATGAAGTTTGTTAATAATGTACCGATAAAGCAATATTAATACCTATTGGAATGTACTTGCAGAAACAATGACTATGACAAAATAAATCTAATGTGGACACCACATGACTTCCTCTTGTACGCTAAATTATAAACATTTTTTCGAACTTTCCTTCGAAATGAATTATCTTTTGAATATTTTATTTAAATGTTTATCACTATTCCTTATTGCATTACACAAAAATATTTTAATCGCGGAAAAACTAGTTTATTAATATGTTTATCATATTTCCTTATTGCATTACACAAAATTACATATTTTAATCGCCCAAAAAATTCCTAAAAAAAAGATATTGTACATACTAGTCAAAATTAATTCAGGGATAGTTAAAATGAATATTTCCGTTGAAATCTGAAAACCGATTTTTTTTTGCGATTATAATATATAAGGATGATATGTTTTATTATATCGTAATTGGTGGATCACTTAGTTAAATATTTTCTTATACTATACTGATTTAGTGTATATAGTATAAACGATACTAGTATCGATATTTTTCTTTCGATACGGATATTTTAATACAAATAACTATCTTTCGATATTTTAATTAGTTCATTTACCTTTAATTTATTTAACCATAAATGTTTTTTTTTATTAAATCTTTTTGAACAAAATACTAACATTTTTTTATTTCGAGTACTTCTTGGAAAAATGCTTACTAAACATGTAATTTTAGTGCAAAACATAATAATAATAAGAAAATATTTACGTTTTATATAAAAAAATATATTTTTTTCATTGCTTTCATATACGATACTGGTATCAATAATTTTTATTAGATATTTTTCATATCCAATTAACGATACTTTCCTATTATCTCATTTAGTTGAGTGGTTTATGACATAATTTCGTTAATTTCAATTCAAATTAAAAACCGCTGTACCGTGATTTGGAACCCACTATAAGCTGTTTGTTCAGACTAACTATACCGACAAAATACAAGTAAAATTTTCTATAAACTGATTTAATTATCATCGCAACTTAGTGTGCCCAAGTTCATTAATTAAATACTATTATTATTAAAAAAAATTATGAAAAAGTGTTTACCACACTTCTAACTGGTGTGAAGAGTGTACCACATAGACCATTTTTACATGAATAATTGATAAATAATTCGTTTTGGTTGGAATTAAATTCAAATAATTAATTTTACCCATTTTTTAAGTTTTACCAAACAATCGTTCTGGTTCGGAGAATGGACCATAGACGTTACTTTCATGAGGAAAATAAGGGACAATGATTTAATTTTAAATAAAATAATATTGTGGATAAATATTGTTAATTATTTTTTATGTTGGCGTCAATTTTGGTTGTTGCATCCACCTCCACAATATCAGTGGTCCCAAGCGACTATGATCTCTTCATTAGTGCCGACGAAGTGGATTTATAATAATGATTTTTATACATCGGCTCGCGGCAAAACCGTATGTCTAGACGACTACGCTGAGATGTGGACGCTACGAAATATTTATTTACGATTGAAGATGGTCGGTTCGTAAATATACCAACCAACATGAGAGCACAGACCAACACAAAATATTATAGCAGGATAAACACTAATTAGTACAGGGTGAAATCATTACTTGGGAACTAGTTTCCATATGGCACTAACAATAATAAATTATTATTATTTTATTTAGATACACAGGATGGTGACTCAAACAACCGAAAACAAGGATTTAATATATAAAACCATACTTTCATAATTTCCTGCTTCCCTAATTATTTTATGTAAAAATGCTTCAAATAAAAGTTGTAAAGCAGTCAATTCTGTATCTGAATCAATTAATTTTCAGTACTTGTAAACTCAGGAGTAAAGTATGAAGCACTAGCCATGGAATTGTGACACAAATAATAAATGTTTAACGGTTTATCTGTCAAGTTAGCTGCGTTAGTTTACTTAGCAATTTAATTTAGTTTTTTTTATTTTAAAGGAAAATTATTCAATGAAATATTTTTTATTTCAATAGTAATTTCAAATAATAATGAAAATAAACAAACGCAGCTAACTTGACAGATAAAAAGTTAACATTTGTTCATTTTTGTCGTATCATTTTCATATCTAACTTCTGAGGTTACGAGGCACATAAAAATATTTTTTTCAAAATCTATACTAAATTACACGGTACAAAATAGTAACTAAAATACAATTTTACAGACTCTTATGTCAAAATTTGACTTCACGGACTCATCTGTCAAACTTGAATTAATCTATATTTAATAGTATTATATAAATATATAATACTACTGTACTATATAGTATAGTACTACTTAAAATAACAAACTTATTATTCAATAATACAATTGGTGAATTTATTTATTATTTACCTTTGATAATAATTTCTCTGATTTCATGCAGACGACGTCTAAGCAGGTGTAAACATAAATGAAAATTATAAAGACATATTTGACACTTTGACAGTACGCTTGTTATCACAGTCATCCCCGTCTCAATAGCTAGCTGACGTTTTACAAACATAATGCTATTTATTTATGTTTTTACTAATAATTTAACGATTTCAGAAAAAATATAATGTATATCGAAGAACTAAAATATTTCTTATTACTCACATGGTTTATTCTCCTCGGCTATCACTTCGTAGAATAAATTCCATATACGTAATAAACATTTATACGTTAGTTCCTTGATATACAACAGTTTCTACTGCTGATAAGAGGAAATGACTGGCGAACCTGTCACCTCCTTGAAGCAGTAAAACTGTTACCTTGCGTATATTGTACAAGTTTATTTGTTATTCATTTGTAAATAAAATTAAAATTATAAGTCTTGTCAGTTACCAATGTTGTGTCAAAACATTATCAAAACACAATTGTTAATTTTGTAAACAATGCAACAAAACTAACTTGTAAAAGTTTTTCAGCTTATGAAGTAGTTTTCCTGACGAATAAACAGATCAAATAAACAATGGTTCACAAGATAAATTTCTCGTATGTATTTCGAAATAATGTTTATAAATCCATGAAAAAATATATTTTTTAGAAAAAAATTATTTCAAATTATAATTACTTAAAAATATTTGGGAATTAAAAAATTAGGTTAAAAATGTAGTTATTCAAATATCTGGAGTAAAAATAGGGTAGTTAAAGTTATTTATTCGGTGTGTTCCGTTTTTAATGCGGATTTTTTTATTTATCGTAGCTCCGTTATCAGATTTGTAGTACGGAATGTTTAAATGTAATTAAATTGTCGTGGCATAAATAAAAATGCACTCCATATAATTATTTTTTTATGGCGGGATAAAAATATGACATACTCTTCTTTTAATTAGGATGGATTATATTACGTCATCTTGCATTATATTCACCCAAAATGGGCCACAGTACATTTTATAATATTAAAAACTTATACATAAAGCCGTTTTTTAAATCAATTAGTTTATCTATGAGTTTTTTACTAATAAAAATTTCCTAATAATTAGAAATAGTCTTATCTTAGTTGTTGATTAAGAAAGAACACATACCGGGTGTTCCACAACTTAGGACTTGGTTTATATAATTTCAAAGAATAATTGTATTACTGACTCAATAATTATTTTATTACATTCAATTATTATGATTACAATCGTAAATTTTATGTTTTCATTTTTTTTAATACTAACATGTTACAAATTTTTGTACTTTTAGGTAAATAAAATCTGTATGTTAATGTTACTTCATTTAAAAAATACAAACATCATTTTTTTCTTAATCTTTTAGGTACATATATATTCGTATTTCAAATTAAAAAAACAAGAGTACAAGAATTGAATCTTGTTATTTTTGCACTTTTCTTGCAAGACAATTTTTTGCCTTATCTTACATTAAAACTGGTAACTCTGTTTTGTTCTTGTCTTGCATTTTTTGCAAGACTGTTGCAAGTCCAAGAAAAATACAAGACTGTTGAGAAATACTAATAAATTGACAACATTGACAACTGAAATTTGTAGGAAATAAAATTTAAGTGATTAAAATAACATTGTGTAATGCAATAAGAAATAGTCATAACCACTTTAATAAAATTTTCAAACGATGATCCCTTTCGAAGGGAAGTTGGAAGATATGAAAAGAATGGAAGTTAATGATTAGCCATAGAATGATCTCACTTTTAAGCGAAATAAGTTTAAATGAAGTGCAGTAAAAAATGAGTATAATTTAGCATAAAAGTAAGTCAGGGAGTATCCACACTAGTTTTTTTTAATTAAATTATTTATGTATAAATATTAAACATTTTGTATTAACTTTTACAAGAATAAACATTGAGTTTGTATAAGAATTGTAACCTTCTGCTGTAAATAATTGATGTATGATTTGTATGGTACGGTACTTGAGGAAAGGAAGGAAGAAGAAGATGTATAGGGTTTGATACGGAGTGCAGTTTAGGCTATTAGAGCGATTTAGTTCTCGGTTTCCGACCTATTTCTCAAACTGAAAGACTAATGATGCTTTGCCATTTTCCCTTTCCTTCTCTTTGTTGCGAAATGAGGGAGAAATGCTACTTTATCTCTTACAATACACCCATTTATAGGTTCCAAAATATTAATAAATACATTATTCCTTAACCGAATTGTAATCGAAATAGCTATTTTTTTATTTTAGTGTATTAAAAAACATTGTTTTGTGGTACGATCATGCATCTATTAGTATTTTACAATTTGATGTCATTATTAAACCTTACCACGAATCATCTTTTCTTTGGTACTATAGATTGTTCCAAATTTGAATTGTATTAAGAATATGTGGGCTATAATAAAAAATCTGATGTGTCCAACACTACCTCCCGCCACTGTAGTAATATATTCTATATAAGTTTTTCAGTACATTCAATTTGTAGTTTTAAAATTAGTTTGTTATTGCAGTTCAGAATATTTTTAATTCATTTCATACATAAAATTTCCTTTATAAGCTATTTTTATCGTTACTAAAACCGGGACCGAATTTACCTTGATTCACGGATGCAAATATAGGTATTCCTTATACATTTGTTCCACTTTTTTAATATTACAACAAAACTACTTCATATTTACTTATTTTATCTTTTACACTTACTTACATCAAATTTGACTAACTTTGAGTAACTCATTTGTTTTATAGAAATTCCTCAGTCTAAATGATATGTAAAATTATTATAATTTAGATATTTTTTTTTCTATCTAGCTAGAAGTTACATATAAACGTAATTATGCGGATCGGTAAAAATTTTAAAATATTTATATTTAATAATAACGTAATTCGCGAAAAAATGGTATTAGAGGTAATTTTTAGGTGAAACAGTTTAAACTTCAAGTAAAGTACTATTTCCGGTTTTCTAATTGTAGTCAAAATCTAACCAGTTCATCATATTTGAATGTATCTCTCAAATACCAAATATTATATTTTTTAGATGTATCATATTGGAGTTATCGTGAAAGAAAATTCGTCACAGACATACGGACACCACGTTAAAAACAGTAGAATCGTATTCTAGGTTCCCTAATTCGTGCTCATATGTTAAAAACTCACACTGAAAAAATTTGATCAAAAACAATACCTCTATATATTGAAAGGCGGGAGGTAAAAACATGCTTCAGTTTGAATAAAAAAACCTTATACCAATTCAATTTATAATATTACTTCTCTGTGTTGATCGGCGTATCGAACCGGATTTCATGCATATTTCCTGCATTTTAATCATAAACCACTCATTCGATTCTTGTAAACATATAATAAAGATCGAAATTATAACCTGCATGATTTTGCGAATAAAATTTGGCGTTGAATTTAAAATTGAAATATTACTCACCAATTGGTTGGCCATGGTTCACTCTTGTTTTCAACTGATTATAAACCTGAAACAAATGATATACTTTAATTTAAAGTTGGCAAAAAATTTAAATTCATATGCAAAACATAATCATACATCCCGAACCAAAAATTGTTGGTTATTACATGCTTATAATATAGCCTGTAGGATGTCAAAAATAAATGCTAAATGATACACTATGTAATGACAAAAAAATAGTTACATATTCATAAGTGACCAGCATTACATGCATATGTTCTAGCACATGTGGCAATATACATATAAGAATTTATTTTGATTTATACAGGGTGTTTAATTTAAATGATGTCTTGCACGATTTTTAATTTTTAGCTTTAATCATATTTTTTATTATTCCCCAAATATAATTTTAATAATGAGAAAACTGCTATTAAAAATGATATCCTTCAAAACGCGGCTGAATTACCCCACTTATCCCCTTGTTCAGTGACGTATCAAAGTTCTTACCCAACTTCACTTCGTGTCAAACTTCAAATATAATGTTTTAACTTCCAAAATGATAAATTAAATAATTTTTTGCAAATATTGTGGCACACAAAAGCCTTATAATGCTTTAAATCACAGACTGTCCACTTTAACAACTTTCAAACGCGCCAAACCACAATATTTGAGATTTGGCATCCACATGTGGATAACTTCACACCAGAACCTACGGACGTCACAATTTTTGCGCCTTTTTTTAGTATGATACTTTAAAACGATATTATATAAGATAAAATATATAAAAAAGAATTATATCATACAGAGCAACAAATTAGACATTGTAGGTTCGATTTAAACAAAAAAAAGGTTCACTTAATTTTTTACAAGACCTTTATTACATTATTGCTATGTCGAAATCTATAAAAACTACAAAAGTCGGTAAAATTAACAAACAATTTGTATTTTGAAAACTATTTCAGTGAGTTTTTTTAACCAGTGGTTCTTATACTATGGATACCATATATATTTTTTATTTGCTTATTCGATAAAAAAAATATTCTGAATTCAGTGATATAATATTTTAATACCTTTTAGACATTTTTTTTACTATTTCACCCATAAATTTATAAACAAATCCAAATTCAAGATTGTACCTAGTTACCAAGATTTATTTCGACAAACACCGTCCCAAAATTTCGCATCCTTTAAGCCAATGAGATGTAATATTTTACAAGTGAGTTTTATTAAACGAAAGATTTTTTTTATGAGTGTCTAGAAACATTGTTTATATATCTGTCAAAGTTGATTTTTGTTCACTTATTTTTATTTGCGAAATATGTAGTCATCCGAATACCAGTCGTGATTAAATTTTATCCTGACAAATTTTTCAATTGCTTTACTCGAGCCTGTTGCTAATTTACCTCATGATATTGATCAAAAATCACTCGCTTGACACCTTGTGATTTTTTTGTCAATGCCACTTGGTTGCTAGACAACCAACTTTTGTAACAATCTAAAAAAAAATCTAGTAAAAATTACCCACTTATATTATATATGAGAAAATACATTAAATATGTTGAAAAATACAAGAAAAGTAAGCATCTTAAATGTAAATTATAATGAGATTGTAGTGCGATATGTCAGAAGCAGTTTGATACATAATCAGAATGGTGTGGTCATTGAATCCGTGAGTCAGTGAAGGATTAGTTATAAAAAATCGGCGGAGCGAAAGTAATTATGACACATGATATCGGAACTGCGAGATCGGGACAGTGGCGTCGACAGAGGTCAGCCAGCGGGGTACATGCCCCGATAACTAAAACAGCAGTTACCAACAATTACCAAAAAACATAACAGAAGTTTTATAAAAGAAATACGTACATATTTCAATTTTTGATGTTAGATAATTTACTGAGTTAAGTGGCTCTAGTAAACTACCTTGTTGAACCCCCAATTTAATAGATTGAAGGATTTTTTATTTCATCTTTATATTAAATTATCATTCATCGAACTCAAAAGTTGAGGTAAGTTATATGGATTATTTTGTAATTTTTTTAAAATATGCTATCATCTCACACTTGGTCGAATGTTTGAGTTACGTTTAAAAATGACACATTTAAAAAAACTGGGTTTATATACAGGGTGACCAATGAAACTGTATGGAAAACTCGAGAACTATAAGATATACGAAATCGGTTAAATTAGACAAAAGTTCCTTCATTTGGGGGTCATTTTAAACATGTTTTTGTTTTTTCCCAAAAAATGGATAGGTGACTATAAACAAAAATGTAATTTTTCAACTTTTAGTTTTTTGCTTATAATTTTCTTATTTCAATACAATTTTAACTTACACATTATTCAGGCACCTCAAGACAGTTTTTGAAAAAATATTTTCAGATACTCAAAGACTCATTACTTTTGTTTCTCTTGACAAAAATCTTTGTTTTTTTTTTTAAATCAAATAAATCAGAATTTTTATTTTTTATTTTTAAAGATATCTACTTGCTACTGTACTTTTTAATTGTTTTAAAAGCAATATAAATATTTTATTTCATAAACAAAACGAAATCTGTAAGAAAACCAAAACGATTCATCTGAATAAAACTAGAAAGAGTAAAAAAGAATTTTTACTTTTACTTACACAATGAAATACTTACAGTTTTTTTATTATATGATGAATAAAGTTGTAAAATATCCTTTAATTTTAAGATACTATTATATACAAAACAGATTTTGGTTATTATTAATAGTTTTATAGCAAATAATTAAAATTCTATTATACTCCATATTTTGATAAAAATCAATGGTTTTTATTAAAAATATTAGTTGATTGAAATCATGATTTCTGTTACCTCCTATTGTAATGGGTGGGACATTATGAAAATTTTATTAATATTTTCCTTGAGTTTTGTTTCAAAATAACAAAAAAACTTGTTATAGCTCTTAACATACCTAGGATTGTTATGAGTATCATAACTGCAGCAGTGGTCGGTTTAAAACACGAGTTCAAAAAGCGATAATAATAACCTACTAGTAGTGTAATTATGAAACAAAACCAAAGCTTATAAATTTAAAAGCTTGGATGATTATTATAACTAATGATACGTTTTTAATTATGGTGGAGCTTTTTGTGTTAGTTTGGCAAGCACTGGTTTCCCGGCAGGAGCCCTGTACCACGTTATCGAAGCCCAGAGCTTTCGAGCGCCAAAGCTCCGCATACAAATTTTAATATTAAGCTCGTGGCTGCGATAAGCCCAGCCCGCTTTGCATTTCAGACGAATTTGGAATGTTTTATTGAGCCGTAGATACCGCATGATTTGTGATTTAATTTCACCGCTCCCCTCCACAGGGCGGTGAAATATTGTGCACTTTTTTGGGTGGAAATTTTTATAGTTTAGGAGGTTTTTACTTTTTATTAGGATTATAAAATATTTTTGAATTATGGACGGGAGATGGTATCAGGGGAATTTGTTATGGAACGTTTTTTATTGCTAAAGACATATATTTTTGGTAATTACTGTTTTTAATGTGTACTTATACTTGTACATGGCATTTTTACAAATAATTCAACAACATTTCAGGGAAAAATGGGCATATGTATGTACATAATTCACTTTTATTTATGGAGGTTTCTAGAATTACAACTTATAATGCCTTAAATTAAAATATTTCTAATAGTTTTTTTACCAAATTTATATATATTTCTAGCGCCTAATACAATTTGTATCACTACTAGTTTGTATCTACAATGGGTGACAATATTTTTATCCATAACTGTCAAATAATATACCTGTAATTCATTCGTTTTTTATCAATTAATGACCTTTGTTACGGTTGTTAATTTTATAATATTGACAGTCTATGGAATAATATTCAATCGTTATGTCAAATTTAAATCTTACCTGTCGAAAGAATAAAAACAAAATTACTTGTAATTTTTTCCACATAAAAAGCTAAAAGTAATATACCTACAATTCAATCGTTTTTATCAATTGATAACTTTCGTTACTGTTGCTAATGGAATAATATTGACAGTTCCGTGGAATAATATTATTCAATCCATAATGTAAAATTAAAATCCGACGTATAAAAAGAGTAAAAATCAAATTACTTTTAAGTATTTTTTTCTGCATAAAAAGACAAAGTTACACTAAAACTATAGCTAAATAATACTAGAAATAATTGCCTTGCTTTAAGTATACCACATTTTTTTTTGATAACAAAATCCTCTTAGTAGAGAGCCGTATTCGAATGCTTGTTGAAAATTTTACATGTACAAAATTATTTTTATTGTAAACTACAATAAAATCTTTATTAAAAGCTAGTTTCTATAACTACTGACGAGGTACTGCTTTCGTAAAATGTCATAAAGTTTCCACTTAATCTTATAATAGGCTTAGAAATACCAACTATTTTTCTCTTCAGCAGAATTCTGTAAATATTAACTTTAAGTAATTTGGTAGGTAATTGCATTAGAAATACCAATAATTAATTGTCTCTTAAGCAGATTATTATGTGTGCATTTTAATTTCAATATAAACTAGAACGTCATTTATAAGACAAGAAAATTCTGTACGAATCTTCCATTTTCCGAGTCCGTTAAAGAATTGTGGTTATCGTTATGGATACCATATGTTATTTCACATTTTTAAAAGCCAAACAAATGTTCTTTGACCAAACTAAAACACAACTAGTAATGTAATTTCAGCCATCTAAATGTTTTTCTTTTTCCTTCTAACTATATGCTTAGTTTCTTTTATTATTATTTATTTTAATATTTAGAATGATAGGTAGATAAAAATAGAAAACAGCATAATGTTTCAATTATAAAGTAGAAATAAAACGGTATAAAATGCATCCCTAAGTGGTATTACTCGGTCTGTATGAAATTTCATGGTGTGTGGTTTCTGAATCGAGTAGACAATTGGCCCTTGGTTTCGGTTCGATGCGCCAATGTTCTCCAAATTAAAAGCGAAAAAGCGCTCACACACTTTGCTCATGGACCGTGCCGAACATTTAATGAGAACTCAATTACTTTAAATTGGACTCTTACGATTTAAATATCAAAATACATAAACATGGATTGTTTCGCATTGCTGATGTGACAATCTGCTTCATCGCAGATTTCGGCTATAATGACATTTTTGTTTAGTAAAAGCTGTTTATTAAGCATTACTAACTTGTAAAAAAAATATACTAATTATTTTTCTTTGTCTTTTTCATTTGCAATTTGTAAATTGATTTCTGTAATAATGACAACTTTGCACCGTAGAATATTAGGGTCATAAAGAATATAGTAATAATAATATCCATCATTCCATTGAGGAATATAGAACAGATGTAATAAAAAAGAGAATTACAATTTTTTCCAGTCTATTAAACTTGCATATTGGTGGTGTAAGTCATCAGCCTAAAGCCTCTGCAACCGATCTACTGTTTCTAGTGAGTTCCAAATTTGCTTTGGAAACAGATTTTGGTTATAATGACATCTTTGCATCGTTGAATATTTTATTAGATACATACAGAATATTGTAATATCTCATTATTCCATTTAAAAAAGAGTACATGAAATCAGACCTGTTTGTAGACATTTAACTTGCATTTCTTTGCTGTTGGTTGATAACTTACAATCTCTGCAAGGGACTTACAGTTTATAGTGGATTCTGAATCTGCGATGTTGGGTTTTCAATATGGTACTACATGTAGTTCGCATTAACTACAACATTGGTATAGTACTCAACGAGGAGTATATGCCATCCAAAATTCATTTGGACAATGACTGTTAAATACTCCGTATTAATATATTAATACTAATCCTAACCACTGCAAATATCATTTCTTTTCAATATATATTATCAGCCAGATTCACAAATCAGGATTTGCTTAAAATTAGTTCGAAAATGTCGAATTCAGCTTAAATTTCACCTATTTTAAACTGTTTAAGAGCTAATTCTGGTTTGTGAATCTGGCTGTATATGCCTATGAAAGTTGAAAATTGGTTGAAACAATCCTATAACTACTTGCCAATACGATCTTTCGAAATCGAAATTTTTTGCGTATTTAAATAGTTACAAGCAAATTTCAACTTTCATATAATGTACTATTACTATTAATAGGGAGGATTTAAAAGTCATTGTCCAAATGAATTTTCTAGACGACCTATACATCTAAAATGTGTCTTTCGCATAGGTCCTTCTCTATATGAAACGAACTATAGAGAAATTTTCTTTGTGATTTTACTAATAATACAAAATTTATCAAAGTGATTTTACGGATGCAATAAGCTTTTGTAGAGATTATCCTCATTTATTGATAGAAGTAAGAGTCTGTATATGTGGGTAAGTCCCACGCAAATGGGTAGTGTAATGAAGCAGAATTGTCATTGGCATTGTTGTCTCTGGCAGGGAGCAGTTGGTTTGGCACAGACTAAATACGTTTAGGCCTCGCGTGAGGCGCTACGCGGGCGGGTCACGCGATCCGCGAACTTCACCCCAGCACCCCCGCCCCCTAGGCCGGACCTGTGATTGCGCGCAGGGCCGCATCCAACACAATTATACACATGATACAAATTCTTATATCATACATAAAATGATATCTGTTGTATATTGTTCATGCCAGTTAGTACTGCTTCATATTTGGTATATACATACTAGTTTCGACCGAAACACAGTTTTCAGCCAAAACCGAAACCTTAACCGAATATTCGGCTCCTCGTCTAGTTTCGGTTCAAACCGTAACCGAAACAGAAACTTATGTAGTTAAGTTAAAATTAGGTTAACTTTTATTAAACACAGAAATCTAGTATCTTTTACCTTCAATTTATTAGAAAATCACTTTATTTTTGTAGATATAATGGCCCGTATTTCGAGCTCACTTTTACAATAAAATCACTTTTAAGAAGCTTGAATTTTTTCAAGAAGTATTTGTTACTAACTCTCAGATTCTTTATAATAATGTATGCTATTCTCTGAAAATAAAGTTACTTTTTTTTAATTGTACAATAAGTCGTTGTTTTGATTATACATATCAAATTAATGAGATCTTTTGTCATCTTGCACTTGGCACATTTATATCTACAGTTTCGGAATAACGATAATAAGATAATAATTATATATTCGAAAGGAAGAAAAATGAAATAATGTACAAAAAGAATCTATCAAAAATTTAAATATATTTTTGAATAAACCAGAAAGCGCCAAACACGATGCGAACACTTAGTTTTGAAAACGAAACCGAAACTTTGGTGAGACACCTAATCTAAAGTATTTGATTCATAACAAGCAAGTTTTACTTGTGTTGTGATGGTGTTGGTTATCAACCTACAGCCTTTGAAAGGGACCTACAGTTTACATCTTATAGTCGGTCTCGGTTCCATATCAATCTATCTCAGCAATATATTTATTTGGATAAATATTACCAAAGCTATCGGATTTGAGCCTTCATTTACCAAAATACAAGTAAAATAACGAAGGAAACAAATGGAATTAATTTGTACTATTATATTATCATCAACATCATCTGTAGCACAACATTCCTAAATAGAACAGGGACTAAAGTATTTTTAAGTATTTGCTTCATGACAATTTTTTAGCCGAAACCGAAACTGGCCGAAATCGAAAACAAAACCAAAATTTTGGACGCTATAGTATTTAATATTACCGATATATATACAAGTAAAGAATAATTTATTTTCCAGAAATTATATTTGCATAAGTTAATGTGCTGCAATTTAAACGACATACTTGGGTTCGATTCCCAACTTTGCAAAATATAAACTCCCTATAAACTGTAAGTATCTTGAATTTAGACTACCTCCCCCAAACATCACTAGAATTCAAGTAAATCACGAAACAAAAAGAATAATTCATCTTTTGACATTAATGCTACTATTCGCCATTTAATAAATAAATGTAATCAGAAATAGGTGAAATAACATATTCCTCATAAAACATACGAGTACAGGTCTGTATGTTGGTGGAGCGTACCGCGACCGGTATTACTCAAGTGAGTCACAGGGGTTGCAGGGGTAGTGACCGTGAAAATACTAGTGTATGCGACCCCCAGCTTACACCAATACACTTAACAGGATTTCAACTACCACCAATTTCCAATTACTAGGGATTACGTGAATTTCCAAAGTGCACTAATACCCTTCTTACAAAGTCAAGGAGATTACATCTTCTTAACACATATTATATTATTACAGATAAAGTTAATTTCCAAAGCATGTAAGGTGTAATAAAATCAGATTAACTATTGTTACTAATTGTTACTAAACAATTAACACAGGTACAATACAAGCAGGTATACAGGGACATAATAGTAAAAAGAAATATAGTTTGATGAAGTGATTTCTATAATCTTAAACACCTTTTACGCATAACTGTACGGCAATTGAATATTTACAATTTTGTTACCAATGCGGAAACATTTGTTTTAAGGCTGTGAACGGTAAACTAAAAAAAAAACACTCACCGGGCAGTAAAAAAATTTCAAAAACATTTATGCAGATTTTCAATACCTTATATTCTTAGTGTTGCCGTCTAGATCTAGACTTTCTAGTCTCTTCTCTTGTCTTGTCTAGATTATAAAATAAGACCAGAATTTCTTATTCTAGATCAAGACGCGAAAATTCTAGATAATTTTCGAAACTTTAGATTAATTCAAAAAAGAATGCTGCTAAAGAATTATCTGTCCTTGTCAAAAGCGTATGCGCAGGTTACAAAAGAGTCTGGAAACAATCTGGTGTCATGATATATAGACAAGACTTTTTAATTTAGACTTATAGTTAGTCTAGTCTGTTCTTGAAAAAAACGGCAACACTAATTAATCTACTTAAATTTTATTAGCTGGTCGAAATCAACAATTATTGATACAAGATAATGTACCGTTTCATGTACTATTTATTGTCCCATATATTTAGGCTAGTCTAAAAATACATTTCATTTGGTAGCCGTTCGCTTCGCGTTGGGCTTCAAAATTCGTCCATGGACATAAACCTTCTTTTTCAACCCTCTATACATTAATAACTATAAAAACTGCATTTTTGCGACCTAATCTTAATTGAAATTTGGAGTGTTTAACATTTTGGCATTGTATTAGTGGGTGATTGGCGGTATGTGTGGATAGTAGTGGACGTGGTGAATGGTGTGTAGGTGGTGCACGCAAGTAGTCTGGTGTCGTGCGGCCGCTGCGACGAATGCTCACTGCTCAATGGCTCCGGCCGCACGCCATCCAGGCACGGAACTCTCAGCTGATCGCACACACCACATTCCAGTCCATCCGTGTCCGAGAGGTTCAAATCCCAGCTTCGATCATTTTTATTCCCAATAAAATATCGCTGTGTCTGAGTGGTTCGAAACCAACCCCAGACAGCTGATCGCACACACCATATTCCAGTTCACGTGTGTCCGAGTAGTTCGCTCCTATTTGATCTGGGGTTCAAATCGCAGCTTCGACAATTTGACACGAAACAAGTATATTTGGTACTTGAGCTCCTGTTCCATTTAGGAATGTTGTCTTTCCTCTCTCGATAATTCCAGAACCATCTACAATTCACTGGCGAATTTGAAGGAGGAACAACAAAGGTCGATCGCAAGGTGTTGGAATTTCGAAAATAATAATAAATAAATCTGGAGCGTTAAGGCGTCTCATATACACATATATTATAAAGAATTGTTTGATTTGGAGTAGAATTGTCAAGAACAAAAATTATGTGCCGAAATATTGTTGTGGAAACACAAATACCTAACGTCAATGTAAATTAAGTTCTGATACAATTTGATGCTTAAATTTATTTATAAGTAAATAAATTATTAATAATATCAATAACGCTACTAGCAAATATAACTACTACTGAACATACCTTTTCTATATTAAGGATATTAAAACTCATTAAAGGATTTGGATTCGAAGAAAGTATTGACGCGATTCGCAACAACGAAAAAAATTTAGTTATTCTTTTGTATGTAGATTTTAATTTTTTGTAATTACAAAAAGAAAATTGAAAACCTACATACGCTAACGTTATTTTACTTCTACCAGTTATAGCGACCGGCTATAACGCTGAAATTTTAGGGATTCGTCGATTTCATTATAAGTGGATTTTACTGTAACACATTTCAAAGTAAATATACCAAAAAAATCCCACATTACTGCATAAAAATTCTGCGTTATAAATTCAAAATAATATACCAGTAAAGTCGTTGTACTATCACATGGTAAATCTGGAATGTTAAATAATAATTGATGAACAAGTGATTAAAATAAATAATTAAAAAAAAACTGATGTTATTTCAAATTTGCTTTAAATCACTCATTTAAATCACGCGATTTAAATTAATGCAATACTGATTTACAATCTTTTTTGGAGGGTTGGGAAGCTTGATGGTCAGGCGTCATAAATTATTTTAAATCGAAGGCATCATTTGAAGAGAAAAAATGGGAAATAGTAAACAAATTCATATTGAATTTACTTTGTACAAATTTTGCTTCTTGCATAATACTTTAAAGAAAATATACAAGAACTGTTTAGGTTTTTCTAATCCCTCTTTTCAACTTAAGAATACTTTAATCTAGTTTTAAAGTTCGTATAATTAGCATAAATCTTAAACACAAATTTCGAATACGGTCTAGGAAAGAAAAAAAGTGCCTTGCCTATAGGAACCTTTCCACAAATCCCAAAAAACTTTTTAAAGGACAATCAACTTATTTTAAAATGATTTTCAAATATATTTTACTAGCAATATATCTTCAACAACAACCAAACATTTTCACAATTTCTCTATACCGATATAGGACTAGTTGTGTTTCTATTTCTGTAGTATTCCTGTTTCTGTTCTCTGCTGTGTTTAGCAATCAGAATAGCGTCCCCCATTCCCGGTGATGGGCAGAGCGGGCGCCCTGCCGAATCGATCCGACGCCGGGGAGCGACGCCGGGGGGCGAGCGTCGCGCATTCAATTTCCATTTGTCCGGGTTGGTTGATCTGCGTCCGGCACCGCTTGCGGTTGCCAGGACGACGGCGCCGCGACGCGTAGAGGCGGCGTCAGTCGATAATGGCGGACGGCCGGGGAGGGGGCAGCCGAGCCTTGCGAATTACTATTCCTACTCGGATTCGGGAACTTTATTATGGGGAATATTCATATGAGAATGTGATACGTAATCTAATAGATACATTTGGAATAATGACGCAGTCATATTCCTTATTATTTTTCACAAAAAAATAAACCATGAGGTGTACTCACCACGCCAGTTAAGAGTGCCCGATAAATACTTTGTACTCGATTCCCATTCCCATTCGGATGTGGAGAACTTTATTATGGGGAATATTCTTATGAGAATGAGATACGTAATCTAGTGGATACACTTCGAATAAGGAAGCAGTTATATTCCTTACTATTTTTCATAAAAAATAAACCAAGAGGAACATTCCGCTTATTAGTTAAGAGTACCCAGTAAACATTTTGTATTTTATAAATAAATCATTAAAAAAATAAAATAAAACAGATTGGTATACGCAATAAGAGTGATATTTTATTTATGTATCTACTTTATTAATATTGGAAAGATTGCAGATATAATTAGACCAATTATTAAAACTCAAAATCCACGTATCGTGGATTCGAATTTAGCAAAGACATGATTATACTAGTAAAGTTTGTTCCATGAGTTGATCCTTACGTCATAAATTGTAAGAATGTGATTCGAATCATCAAAATGAAAAAGAGGATTGATGACATATTGTTGGATGAAACCGCATGATTTCCCAAATAAAAAAATATAAAAACTAATAGAATTATCATTCATGAATAAAAAGTGATATTAATTATTCTATAGTATTATACACAAATATAATAATGGATTTTATAACAAATTAATCTTCCTCTTTCGCCCCAAATCTAACCTAACTTAACCTAATCTAATCTAACCTAACATTAGGTTAGGTTAAGTTAGGTAGTTTATATGAGGTTAGGTTAAGTTAGTTTTGGTTAAGTTACATTATTTCTAACATTTAGTAAAATACAATAAGAAGATTTTTATTTTCTCAACTTTAATTTTAAGGTCCCCTGTCTTATTTCTGGAATGAAGGTAAAATACTTCACTGTCTATTTCTTACATAAATTGGTCTCTGGTAGTACACTCTCCGTACTAGCTAAAGTGTGGTAATCTCTACGGTATAAGCATTCCCAATATGGTATAAAGCAGATTTGGCATACCCAACAATGGGTAATAAATAAATTTTGCTGATGACAAATAGTAAAATTTTATAGTTTGGAAACACAGTAGTTAGTAACATACAATGTTATAATGCATGGTACTGTCACAAATTAAATATTCTTTTTGTCTGTAGATACCAATATGACAATATAAAATATTTATGTGATGAGTTATTATATTCCATATTAAATTTAGGAAATAGTTAAAAAGCATTGACCTCTCATTTCCTGTAAAAGGAACCAAATTCCTAAAATATTTTACCGGTTATTGTACATCAGAATGTATAAAAAAACAATAATGTTCTAGGTTAAATAAAATTTGATCTAAATCTAAAATTAGTACTTATGCTTAGTATTAAATATATGTGTGTAAAATATAAATTATAAGTAATTAAACAAAATACAATGTAGTTAAAAATGAGTGCACGTGAGTTTCATTGAGTACCACGTTTCCGTATTGAGTTGAGTTAAATTCACGGCCGGTGGTGCGTGTTGCGTGTGTTCACACATGTCAAGTTCATGTGTCGTAGACAAAGACAGAGATATGACCTGCATGTCTAATTAAAATCAGGAAATTGCTAAATTCATTATTTAAAACGGGGTCGTATAATATGCTGATTTCAAGTCCAACAGTTGTCAAATTATCATCAGTGGAAATTGATACTGTGGTACCCTTTCCACCCCAGCTATAGATGCATTTTTTTGTCATCGTTTTCATTTCACCATTAGATAAACTAAAGTTTTTAGAAGAAAAATGATCGACAATTATGAACAATTTCAGAACTATCTCTACAAATTTATAGAATTCCTTCGAACTAAGGATAAATATGAAAAAAATGTCTATATTATTTGTACCTTTATTTAATAAACGATAAATTTAAAGAAATATGTTGGTTTAACTATTTGTTTACAAATAAAATTAAAACTTACAAACATATTGGCCCGTATTCCGATCTCATTTTTATATAAAATCGCTTTTAAAAGCCTGACATTATAGTCTCAATTGATATCATTGCAGTTTCGCATCTACACAAAAATATTATATTTAATCTATGGTTCTCATCAAGTTAATTTCTTTTACTTTCAAATCTCTGACATCGAGTTGTGCTGTAAAATAAAACTTACCGCATTGGTAACGTATAATTTTACTTAATCTCATTACCGGTCGAGGTCTTATTTATTTATTGAATTCTATGAAAAATAGTCGGTATTTGGATTAGGAAATTTAGGGATAATACCTCTCATATAATAGCTCGCGTATAATAAGTTCGAATTCAAGCTGTAACCCTTTCCAGGGTGTCCATAAATCCAGGGCTGTCTGCAGTGAGCGCTCATTAGCTCGTGCGAACACCGGCTTATTTATTGCTTGGCCAGTGACGTCCCGACCAATTTCCCACTGGGGCACCCTGCTCCCATTCCAACATTAACATAATGTACATACCAATGTAAATGCATAATAAATATGAGGAAAGGGCAGTGATTATTTACATTTCAAATTATGAATTTAAAAATTAAAATAGTATCGGATGGCCATTTGAGATGCACTCTTCAGGGCAACTAGAGTCTCTACAACAAAAACTAAATTGGCACATTCGGTTTTTTCCTTCAATCGATTTAACATGTCAAAATAAACTCGCACTCGCAAATGTTCAGTTTCTGGACTAGTGATACAAATAACTATTATCACTCAGAAACGTGCAAAGAAAGTGTTGTTGCTACATATTTCTCACCATATATATTTTGACGTCAATTTTGTCAATCGTACTAAATTTATTAACAAGAAATCAAATGTTTTCTATAAAAATTAAAGCCAACTATAGTATATTGCGTCATAAGGGAAGATATGGGCATATTACATCCCGAATAAAAACCAAGGGATGTAATATGCCGTTAGATTCCCGGAGGGCACAAGGTATTTTTCCGTATGTTTCAGAAGATTGTATTAAATAAAAAAAAATAATTTTATAATGTAAAACACAAACCTATGTCATTTTCCTACTCAATACTGAAACCATGGCAACAGATAACAAAATACCTAAAATATTTTTTCCAAGACTTTTTGTCATATAACCTTAATTTATAAATGTCTAATTTTGGTATTAATTATTATTTCTATAATAAATTTATGCGAAACTTGTAATTAAATTCGTCTGTTTGTATTTTTTTAAAAAAAATTAGAGTTAACTTAAAAAGTATTTTGTTGTAAATCAAATTATTTTTACTTTAAATTTTATCGGTAGATGTCACGTCGTATGCTTGCAACGCTACAACCCACAGCTGTTCATATCATGTCGCTTTCACATATTGTTGTCCTCAAATGAAGTAAACAATTTGTCAATTACTTACCATGGATACGGATTAATTATTATTTGTATTAAGCTTCTGGGGAGCAACCAAGAGATGGCAAGACAAAACGAGCCCAATGTCACCCATTTAAGTTAGACAACCCTGATGGAAACTATGTATGCCATATAAATATTTATATTGTTTATAAAGAATGAGTTAATGATAGTGGCAGAGAAGTGTTAGTGGTTGACAGTAGTGGTTTATATGTGGATATATCTATGTAGGAAGCTTGTGCATTAGTGCAATGGTGCAGCGATCTGGTTGTCTCGTTACAAGACAGTAGCCGAGTCGTTAGTTTGAGTCGTGCTTTAAACCACTATCTTTCACCACATCACGCCTGCTACTACATTCTTTGTCTTTCCTACACATTCAAAAACAAAAATCAATTCCTTACGGAAAGGACACAATTTACCAGGTCCGGATTTAAAGACGGCCCCACTAAGTTAACAATTTTGTCAACAATTTACATTCCTGGAAAATAAGAAAGAGCCAATCCGGAAAACACCAACATTTATGTACTTGTAACTTTACTAATGTACAATGGAATGACAATAATATTTTCTTTAGTCGAGAATATTTTTTGTATAATTTAATAATAGAAAAAAAATTGCAGGATCTATTTCCAAACGTGGTAGTCACCATGATATTTTTTTTTGTTTTCATTATAAAATTGCACCGTAGAAAGATCATTCTTAATATTAACAATATTAAAAAATAGGCTATGAACTGCTATGATCGAACAACGCCTAACACGTCATCTAATAATTCTGAGCAACAACAATATTTGACAAAGAAGAAAGCAACAAAAGATCAGAAAATAAATTTTATGCTTATCAATACCGAATTGGTTTTATTCGACTGGATAAGTAGTAATTAGGAAAAAACTTTTGGAATATCACACGTTGTTCCCGTAGTTCTTATTTCACAGCGTTTAACCATTTTTCTTTTCGGTTTTTATCGCCTTTACCTTCTTCCTTCACCTCCTAATAATGCTCGCTTGGTAGCTCTTTTCTCCGACATCCGTGCAACATGTCCTAGCCATATTACTCTTTGTGCTCTAATTGTGTGGCTTATAAATGAAAATCAGTACATATCTTGTATTTCTTGATTGTTTATGAATACTGCCCAAATACTTTTTTGATTACTTAATTGTCGTTTTTGTTTAGTTTGAGGCATTATTTTATTTGTCTAGCTGTAAACTAAAATAATTTTTTGAAATATTCCACAAATATAATGAATATAATTGTCTAACTTCAGCATATTGTTTATTTCTGGTGAAAGGGCGTACCTTGAGTTTGTTTATACAAGTAATTATTTCTTTACTTATCTTCAGATCGCTGGAGGTCTTAGATAAAAACTTACTAGTTAGTAATACTAATAATTATAATAATTACATGGGAATTTTGGCTCGCGTATGCTCAAGATATATCTAAATGTTACTAATAATAATCCTTGTTATAAGTTGTAGTAAAAGTTTATATAAATAATTGTTTGGTAAATTAAAGTAACCTTACCATGGGCGAAATATTATTAGCAATTATTTTAAATTGATTTTAACACCTACCTTAATATTACAATAACATTCAACAATATTTATATGAATTAAAATGTAAGCATAAACAAAATTATATTCGCCTGAAGGGTATGTTACCACAGGTACTAGTTACACATGTAATGCTAGTCACTTTTAAGTTTCTAGAACTGTAGTCTATTTTTTATAAGAACGAAGTGTGGTGAAAATAGGATCAGTTTTATTTTGGTTTTACTTTTACCTCAATATTATCAATCAAGAAATTAGGTCAAATTGCTTTTATCTTCACTACACTTAGTTCTTATAACATAAAGATTATAGTATAAGCTACGTTTTTTATATCAAGGTATAAGGTCTGTAAAGTCAAGCAAAGATGACTGTAGTTAATACTTGAATGGGTAACCATCTGTAGAAAGATTTGTCCGAATTTATGTTGCCACATGTACTAAAATACATGCATGTAATGCTGGTCATAATAAAATATCTAAATATAGTTCGATACGCAATTCATATTGAAGATCATTACCAATTTTAAATACATGGACCAAAAATAGCCAAATAGTTCCAAACTAGTAATTTTCTAATACATATATAATTAGAATATAAACAACCAATATGGGAATTTATGATTTCATATCTGTTTTCTGTTTATCCGCAACACTGTAATTCCGAAATTGCGTTGGAGCCTAAATTAGAACATAACCTAAAAATGATGTCGGCTAGCATGCAAATTTAGCAATAAATCCTAAGTTCATTAAGGAAACGGACAGAAGTACATGATTATTACGGTCTTAGAATATTTTACCAATGATTATGTTGTTAAGAACAGGACGAAAATCAGGAACAAGCTATTTTTAAAAAAATATAAATATACTCGTATCATTCAAAACTTATTACCCATTGCTGGGTGTGCCAGCTTTATGACAGATATTAGTAATGCTTATACCGTATAGGATGATTACCAAACTTTAGCTAAAGTGGAGAGTACACCACAAGAGGCTTTTTATGTGCAAAATATTTGGAATTAATGATCTTACTAGTATTCATATTTTATAATGTAACAAATATTTTCAAACTTTCCAAAGTTTTTGCATAAAACAGCACCTCCACTCCAGATAGAGTGCCCAGTAGGTGACATATGATAGAAAAGCAAATTTGCACGCCCAGGTGTATATTTATGTATATTCATAAAACTATTTTTGATTTTCTACTTCATAAATAAATTAATATATGTGGTGCACTCTCTGCTCCAACTGTAGTATAGTAACTTTTCAATTGTCGAAAAAAATATTTTTGCACACTATTATCCATATTAAAATGTCACTATGGTGCAATCTCCATGCCAGATAAAGTGCCTACAGATGATATTTGAAAAAAAAATACAAGCCCTAATAGACAATATATTTATTTATTCCTATAGGTTTAATTGATGTACAGGATGAATCTGAAATAAGTATATAAAATATTACCAGTGATAGAACTGTTTGTGAGCGACAATTTATTCTAGAAATTTTATCACGAATTTCATTACCCGCCTATGGTTGAATAATAGTATATTGTGCAACAAGTATAAAAAATATCGTTTATTTCCTACGAGGTCTCGGCACCAGACGAAATCGAGTGCTGGAATCACACAACGTGGGAAAAACTGTGGTGATACTACACGAGTGGCGCACTATACTTATTCTACGACCACGCTGCTAATCGTTCCACAACAAAAGTACGAAATTAGTGGCGTAAAGTAGTACACAGTGGACAGTATGAAATAAAAAATATGTCATTACCCATATCTCCGATGTATATATGAATTAGGATAAGTTTGGAGGTTAGACAATGTCCAACTCCGTACGTGTCGAGGGGTAGTAACCCTCCAATTAGCATGAATGCAGTGTAGCCTGCGCTTTAGATTGTCGTGACTCCGGGCGGTTAACCGGACCGCCGGAGCGCCCGGAGCCCGGAGCCCCGGAGCCGGATATTTATGCCCAGCTATGTTCATTGCTTCAATTTATGCTAATACGCTTTTTATATCCTGCTGCCTCTGGATGTATTCCTGCTTATCTTTTATTCCTGCCGAGGACTCAGGAATGTAGGAGTTAGGCTTTATGATGCAAGTTTATATTCTAATTAAATTTGATTGTTTCTATGATTTATAAAGGTAGTTTTAATAACAGGGTGGAAAGTTGGAAAGTAAAGAAACAAGTCGTTAACTGTTTATTAACATTTAAATTACTATTTCAAATTTATTAATTTTATAAAACTTTATTGTCTTTCATTTATTTCTAGATATATATTTCAATAATAAACGATTTAAGACTCGTATTCATAAAATGTTTGTTATAGTTATATCGCTTCGTTAAATTTTTTGACATACTATAACGAATGTTTTATGAATGTGGGCATTAATGTTTTAAAAGCTAATAAAAATTATATTTTAAAGAAATATGATTTGATATTTAGTGGCATACGACAATTATACTTGGAAAACCGTTCTCGAGATTTGCATTTAAAATTAGACCTCTAAAAACTGTATTATGAGGATGTGCCCCTTAAGAGGTTATCCTACGATATCGAGAACTTCACCAATCGATTCCACGGACAAAATTACAATTTTAGAAAAAAAAACCTGAAAATAGCCAACATAAAAAAAATTTAAGGCGTACACCTTAGATTTTCCCAGATTTTCGTTTCCTCTCTTTCAATTAGTATATTGTGCAACAAGTGCAGGAAATCGCCTATTTTCCACGAGATGTGAAATAGGTGATTCTGCACAAATGGCACACTATATTTCTTCTAAGACCACACTACTAAACGTTACAAAACAAAAATACATTCACGAAATGATTCTTCCACTTTTCTGGCAAGACAATTTCTTGCCTTGTCTTACTTTGAAATTTGTAGCTCTTGTCTTGTATTATTGGCATGACTGACGTAATAGTAATTTTAAGATTTAACAATATTTTAAATTCATTGATTATTAAATGATGTATTATTGTTCCTTTTATTTTGACTACAATTTGAAAACAGAGATGGCCTGATTTAAATCAAATGATTTAAATCAACATATTTTTTTAAAGAAAAAAAAATACAAGTTATAATGAAAATTTAATTATTTGCTACAAAACCATTAATAATAAACAAAATATGTTATCTTTAAGAATTACAAAAATCAAAAATGTTATGACTTAATTGATTTTTTTAGAAAAAAACAATTATTTTTTATTTTTTAAAATAAATCATTTTTTCCAATCTTGTTTGAAAATATACATAAATAAAATAAATTCTATAGGTTATTTATTTATTTAAGAATAAATTAAAATGAAAGCATTACTGTATATCCCTCGACAATGTACTCGTATTAATGATTTGTAAATTCATGCTGAATATACGGTAGACATATGGAAATAAAAATCAAATCTATTATGATGCATGTATAATTTGTACCCTAACGCCAAGTAATAACACAAATGGGAATGTGTCTGATAGCTTACGGAAATTTCATTTTTCGTTCCGTGGTTTTTTCTCCTAATTACAGCCCTCCATAATGCGTTTTCCAATATTTTTAAAGCCCTATTTACAACAGACAATTAAATGTAAATGCAAATCCTAATTATACATAATAAAATTTGAATAAAACAAGAAAAAGTTTCCCCATCATCGAGGCTGATCTTAGCGGCCGTACGCTCAACGGGAACGTTAACGTTACGATAACGAAATTGGTCTACTATGTCGTTACTAAGTACTAATCTTAGTACTTATAGTTATCCTGGATTAGGTATAGTTGGAATAAAATTATTAATTATGTATAGATAATATATCATACATTTTAGTACCCGTAATACAGGTGTACCAATATGCTTCACTATAAATTTTATAAACTCACTATACGTTTTGTTGATATCTATTAACTATTAACTAACGTAGTAGTGCATATTACTTTACATGAACATAAAACTTTCATTTCCGAAGTCTCAGTAAAGTTAATTATATTTAACGAGATCCCTGTCGACATCAATAATAATTTCTGTTTTCATTTCACTCGTAATATTTTGAAACATATACAGGATATATCAGAGAACATCGCCTTAACTTTTTTATTATAAGGAATAAAAACATTCTGTTCATATAAAAGTTTTATAATAATTAATATATGAAATCTGATTTACATGTAATGTCTATAAATTTTATTTTTTAATTATTTTGGTAAAATTAATACCGTCACTTTTTTGTTTTTTTAGTAGTGTATTGTCATAAATGAGTATTGCCCGGTCTTATAAACCATAGTTAAACTATCGGTTAGTTACTGGATGGTTAAATGTAATTGCCAACTAAATTCTTATAATCGGTTACTCTGTATTTAATTCTACAGGCTCTCTTGGTATTAAAATTTGATATGCAATTTCGTCGTCTGTTGAAAAAGCTAATTCAACTGATGAAATTATATTTACATTTACAATTTAAAAATTGATGTGAAATTTATACTCAAATATAAAATGCATTTTATAATTAATCTGCTATCCAGAACTACAAAGAAACACTATTTAAATAGAAATTGTGACTGTCACTGTCAATTAGACTCCCAACTAAAATTTAATACCTCGGTTATTTCCATAATTTAATCATTGAAAATGAAACAAATATGGTAGTTTAATTTTTCCAAAATAATGGTAGAATCCTACTTCAAACATAAGAAATGTTAATATTACCTTTAATATAATAAAACTTTTAGAGAAAATATTTCTATTGCTTCTAATAAAAAAGTTAGGGGTGGTTCGCTTTCCCTGATATACATATGTATATATATATATATATATATATATATATATATATATATATATATATATATATATATATGCCTTTTTATTATAATAAAATTATAAATTATTCTAAATAAATAAATAAATTTATCCTAACACCATATTAGTCATATTGCTGGGTGAGCTAATTTTAATTTACTTTGTACCGAATTTAAGTATCATTAATACTTTATTTCTTCAAAGCCTCTGCTGAGCACTCTTAGCTGTTACAGAAAGAGAACATCATAGGGTAATATTATGCCTTAGACCTAGACCTAGGCCTAGACAAAACGACACTCTCTGTCTTGTCTCGTCTTGGGTCTTATCTGGTCTCTGAAAGTAATCTAGGGAATAAAATAAAGTGTATTATATTCTGCAAGATTACCTATGTCCAATATATGATAATATACCCAATTACCATACCAATTTCAATGTAAATAAATCATACAACACTGACACGGATTAAAAATTTTCGGGAAAAATAATTGTCCTTCTACTAAATGTCGTTTTAATCTTATCCACCCTTCCCCTTAGCATACAAAATGGTGCTTTGGTCTCCCTTGGTGGGTACCCAGGGCTCAGGGCGTGTCCTGCCCTTCTCAATCTGTTTATTCAGCTTGTGTGGAATGGTGGCAGCGCTAGGCACTAGGCACGCTGCCACCACCACGGCCACTGTGATTGATTGATGAAAATACTCCCAGCCACGGGAAATTAATTACTTTCTATCGACCGCCAACTCTGGCCGGGAGGTCACCACCAAAATACAAGTCAAATACATGGAATTCGTATCTAGTATTATCTTAACCTCATCTGTAGCGCAACGTTCCTAGTACCCACGATATTTGTTTCATGACAAGTTTTACTTGTGTTTTAATAGTGTAGGTTGTAATTCTCTGAAAAGGAGTTTTTATTTTACTTCATAATAATTTGGTTAGTTTAATGTAGAAGAGGAAAATGTTAAATGAAATAAATGACGTAATTATGTCAGTGGCAATCAATCAGACTCAGAGTTTATTTTCCTATTTTCGTACATATTGCACAATATCCAAAGAATAATCAAACTGATATTTTTAGTTTTTTAAATCACAAGATAATTATACCTGAGAACAGTTTTACGCGAGATCCATTGTTTGGAATCAATTTCATCTACATTTCTACCACAGAATAGTTACACACAGAAACGACACTCCGTGTCGGTACCCTTCATGTTACCCTATTCAGTTCTATGACAGGAGCATTGTGTAAACCTTTAAATTTGTTCATTTCCCCTATCTTTCCCTAAGATGTGATGAAACTTTCCGATTTTAAACAATGAGCCCTTTAAATTTGTTTCATTTCCCTATCTCTCTCTAATTTTCGTTTTTCTGTCTTACTGTCACTTCTGTATAAACCTATAAACCTATCCTATGCTTCTACGTTACACTAAATTTAAAAATTAATTACGGCCTAGTGAAGAACAATTAAGGGTTGCAAATATCAGAGTGCTTTAAAATATCATAAAGTTTCATAAAAAAATATAAGAAAGTACTGGATAACCTCATTATTTATTTAATATCTGTACTATTAATTATTGCATATTCTTGCTCTAGAGTTTAGTATTTACTTTTTTATTTATTCCAAAAGAACCACTATTTTTGATAATTTCTCTAGTTATTTCCTCTTATTCCTGACCAATTTATTATATCAAATTCTACTCATTATCATAAAATTTATCAGTCCCACAATTTACACTAGTTTATTTCTGACCTATTTAAGTTTCTCTAAAATGTTTCAATATTATTTTTATATTGATGAAAATTTATTTAAAGTACTGTATCGTGTGAAAAGTGAAATAAATCATAACAAGCAGCTTGATTACGGTCCTGTATGTGTAACGTGTAAACAGCGTCATGAACCCACAAGTAATAAATCTCGTCTTAATCTGCCTAAGTACGTCCCTGCTCTCACGCTACTTTTTACATTTTGTTTGATACCAGCAAATATTAATTGCTTTTTGATTTAATTTGTGCTATATTTCTTTTTTAATTGTATATAATAACTCTTTATTTATGTGTAGGGCACTGTAGGCTGATGCACAGAGATTTGTATTAAGATTCCTCTTGTAAAGAATAATTGTATACATAAATAATTCCTTGTAAACACGATAAACCTGAAATTTTATCATGAGAAGGTGGAAAAATGTATTTTTAATGAAGTCTATTTGAATTTAACTTTGCATTGATTTAAATATTACAAGATTACTTCATGGATGGCTACGCCACAAGTGCAAAAATATTTGTAATTTCAAATTTTATAATTACACCAATTTATAACTAACAATACAACACAATTTATACAAAACTAAACATTTACTTAAATTTATTACTGAGTATGTCACAGATTTCATATTTTTTTAGTTACATATAAAACATTTTGTTATCAATATTTGCAAGCAAATATGTATATAGCTTCAATAAATCTAGATAGTCAAATCAAATATCATACCAAGAAAATGAAATTCAAATATTTAAATAACTATTGGAAATACCTTTTATATATTGCCTGCTGTTTTTTACCTATAAAATTTATTGAAGAGTATCAGGTATTTGTTGATAGAATTTGATAGGTATAATAAATAATTCCAATTCTTTAAAATACAAAATCGTACTATATCAATAAATAAATATCAGTCATATCATCATTACTATTATTAGGTATTATAGCACATAATTTACAACTTGACGCTGAATTTGTAAGTTATCAATTTATGTCTGTCAGTTGTTTGTGATTTTTAGTAATTTTCTTCTTAAGTTATTTAGTTTTACAGTGATATTTAGTTATTTTTTTATTCGCTAATACCTATGGGTACTTATTTATTTTGCTTCTACTCCAGCGGCATAGAAATAAATACATTTTTACTCCGGCGACGTTGAAATTAAATTTCTACCTTGTGAATCATCTCACAAAAGATGCCAAATAAATACATTTTTACTCCGGCGACGTTGAAATTGAATTTCTACCTTGTGAATCATCTCACAAAAGATGCCACTTTTATGACGTTTGAAGAAAAAATATATTTTTTGGCTGCGCCCCATGCGATTAACAGCACTCGACTAAAAAATACTTACTTTTCACACTAGTTGCATAATTAACTATTTCAGTGATCATTACGTTGGTAATATATGCTAGAATAATTTGTTATAGTATAACCTGTATGAATTTCATAAAATTTGTTGATAATATTTATTTACATAAAATTACAAATATTTATTTGAAGTAGATTGCTAATTAGTAAATTTGGATATAGATAAAAATAATGATAGCAAATATTGATATAAGTGATTGTGAATTTCCCGGTACGGCCCTGCCGTAGTGATTAACGAGTGGTGCACGTTTGCTTGGCGCAAAACAACACAGTATCTGCCCGCCCTCACTAACCACTAATTATACTAAAATTAATTAACTGGGGTACACACTTTGCAACAGCTGCCGCCATAACACAACTTGTTTACAACAATATGTATTCATAAACACATCGTCAGATATATCACAATCATCTTTATTAAATAATAATAATCCCACGTGTACTCTAAAAATTCATAAAAAATATTAGCCACTAACCCGGATTAGTTATACCCCTTGTTAACTGAAATGTCAAACTAACTCCATTCCCAATTCGTAAAAACAATTAAGTATATTATTTAGTTTCATATATAATTCCACAAGACTACTGGCATTAGCAATATTTGTATATGATTATCAGAATTTATAAATGATACAGGAGAAGATATGTGGTGATATTTCACAATCTAGAAGTCAAATACTTTGATTACACGCATACGCAAAGCATTTATTCATGTATGGTTATAATCATTTTATTATTATTTTTTCAAATTCATAGTACCTGGAACAGAAACATTAACGTTAATCTTTTTATTTTACAATATGGTAATTAAAAATATACATTTATTTATTTCAGTTCAAAATTATTTGATTTTTACAATGTCCAGTAAAAGATCAAGAAAAAAAATTACTACATTATAAAATAAAAAATATTAACTTTAACATTTCTGCTCCATGTAACCCAAATTTAATAGAGAAAAGTATTAAAAAATATATTATAACCATACTTCAATAAATGTTTTTCGCTTGCGTAATCAAAGAATTTTACTTATAGGTTGTCAAATATCACCACAAATCTTCCTCTGTATCATTTAGAAATGCTGATAATCATCTAGATACAAAAATTTCAAATTCCAGCAAATTAGTGGAGTTATCTTTGATACAAAATAATATATAATATGTACAACCATTCAAAAAGAATAAAGTTACTAAAATCCATCTATAATTGACAGATTTAAATTGATATCCTATATTTCTAAAAGCGTTATTCTTATAAAAGTTAGCTTCGATTACGGGCCATATTTTTTATAAAAAAAAAATCATTAGAAACTTGATTCTTTAAGCATATGGCAATAAAGAATTAGACAAATATAAATGAAATTATTTAATTGCCGGTGAAAATTTTCCTATGTATTTCGAGAAAAAACTACGGTAATCCCTCAAATGAAAATGCCCTCGGTTCTCGGGAATAAAACCTTAGTTTATTTCCTTAATATATGAATTAACTGTTTCATCCATAAATATAAGTATACATTTTTATATTTTTTTTGAATATGTAGATTAAAATAACTACACAGTGTCTACAAATATGTATTTCAATGTTTAGAATTCCATTCGTGAGTTCTGAATGGGAAATTGTTGAAGCAATAAATATGTACATTTTCACGCCTCTTTCTAATTCAGATAAGTCATGCAAATCGTTCTAAATGAAGTTATTATTCACAAGATAATTTTATTTATTGTGTACTACATTTCAAATTTACAGTACACTTTAATCTCCTCTTAATCCTAGCTTATTTATTTTTATTATTGTTAACGGACTGATAATAAAAATATGATTAAAATGGATTAACACATATTTGAGTTAAATTATTTATAAGTAAAAAATAATAACAAAATTAAAACTAAATATAAGTTGTACACACTTCCAACAAGAAAATAATACCTTTATAACATGTAACTTATTACCTTTCTTGGGTACTCAAACTGGTATAGAGAGTGCACCACAGAGATAATTTTTATGTACGAAATAAAATCTGATAAGATAGTTCTCAAAACTACAACAGATATTTTTATCATTTGGACTACACATTCCATGTAAAAAATTAATAAATAAATTCAAAATGTTATTAGTTATGCATAACCCGCAAGTAAAATGAAACAAAGGTAATTCCCACAATGTATTCCAGGTAAAATAATACTTTTTATGTATTTTTTATTGACAAATCTGATTTTTCTTTACTTCCCTCCCCTGATAACGTAATTTCCGGTACCTGTTCTCCATTTCCGTCCAGTGCTGCCACCACGTGGCACCTACCCTTATGCACCGTGACGTCATCAGCTGTGAACGCAGCCAACTTTGATGCTTGATAAGTATACAAATGTTTTTTATTTAAACAACACATGTACGTAGGCTATGAATGCAAAATTAGCAAAAATAGGAAGTTTGCTATACAGGGTGTTTACAGTCTTTTATTTCAAAAACCTGAAAATACAAAAAAAGTAAAAGTTTTATAATAATTTATTAGAAAAAGTTGTAGTAACCAGTGAATTAACAAATATTGAGGATTGCATTGATTTAAATCAATGATTTAAAAAAAATCAATGTAATTTAATTCATTTATTCTGCAATTGATATTTAACATTCCAGATTTAAGTAACTTGGAGGAAAAAGTGTGTGGGTAATGTTACCATGAGGCAATACTTTAAAGAACTACTAAATCTGTTTTACTTCGTCGATAAAACGACTTTACTAGAACATTATTTTGAATTTATAACGCAGAATTTTTTTGCACTAATGTGTAATTTTTTTTTAATTTACTTTGAAATGTGTTACAATAAAACCCGGTTATAACAATAACGACAGAAACACGTAAATTCCATAGTTAAAAGCAGGGTCGCATTTACCATTAGGCGCATGAGGCGCATGCTGGGGGCCTCGCTTTGTGGGGGGCCTCCAAACTCCACCCTTGAGTACAAAGAAAATAATAGAAAAAAAATATTGCCCCATCGTACAAACATTCAACTATTTTATACTGTAAAAAATAGTTTGTTTTTATTAGATACACGCTTATATAGTAGGCCCTAGTCCGCACAAATATTTGAATCTCATTACAGAATAATCTGATTGGCCGTCCCCGTTATAAAGTTTTTCGGGTCTAGCGGTAAAGGTTCCTTTACGCAGGTAGTTTCTTCTGTCATATAATATTATAGACCGTACCAGAAACTTGCTTTCAAGTTGTTTCCTAACTATGTAATTTTAAATCTAGATTAAACTATTCAAATAATGCATTTTAAATGTACTTTTTCTAATTTCAATTTGTAACTAGAAAATAGATTATATGTATTATTATAGAGATAAATATAAATTCATTAGTAAATTTTAAATACGAACAGTTATTGAAAATTAATTTCTTACCCTTGAAGTTGGAATAATTTATAACTCATATATGTGCAGTGCACTATAAATAATAAACTAAAACAGAAAGATAATTTCAGTTTTGATAAAAGTGAAATTTATTAAATTAAATGTTCCAATTGCGAAGCCATTCATATGTCGGACAAAACAGGTCGTAGCTTTGATTTAGATTTAAAGAACACACGTGCCTCTAGGTTTAAATAAATATCAATCTAACGTTGCTAAACTGTTTAACTATTGTTCATAACAATTCTGTTCATATTAATAATTTAAATATAAACCATTTGGGCAAAAAGAGATTAAAGGTGGATCTATTAGAATCATTTTAAATCCAAAGAATATCAAAGAAAAAAAATTATACGAACGAACAACTTGATTTCGTCTAACCTCCGTTGATATTTTCCTTCGCTTTAATCCCTTTTAGTTTTTCCTACAATTATACGGTCTGTTTCCGTCTATTTCATTCTACGTATATATACTCATACTGTACTCACTGTATTTCCTGATGATGGTAATCCGATAATATAACTATAGTAAATGTTTTTTATTGTTCTATTCTTTGTATAATGCGACAAGTGTCGCATGCGTTCTTTATTTCTGTGACGATAATATTTAAGTACCTATTTCAGTATTTTTACTTTTTTCGGTTTTTGTACGAGAAAGTGGATTTTTCTTAATGTTATTTCCATTCATATACTGGGTGAGTACAGATTGCTATTTAATATTTTTTATAAAACTAATACAAAAGATATAAATTCTATTGTGAAATATAGACCTAAATACTTTTTAAACTATTGGAGTAAAATTCATAAAATTAAAAACATATATTTCGGTATCCAAAATTTTCCATTTTAAGGAGTTATTCAGTTTAGTTTTTGAACTCTACAATTCATGTATATATTTTCTAAAAATTTTGAATATTTTATTATATTTAGCCTGTTTTGTTTTGTAATAATTAATAACGAATATTATTTATTATACCTTCAAGAAAAATTTCTAATATATTGTATTTCGAGAAATGTGACAAAAATAACGATTTTAATCTCTATTTGGTAATCATTTATTATGGTTAGATCGTTAAATTAGAAAACTATCGAAAATACTTTATTTAGGGACGGGGCTCTTAACATTTTTCGTTAGGGGCCTCAAAACCTACCTCTACTCAAATATAAGGTTATCTAAATACATGAATTAATTATAATATTAGTTCCGTAAATTTTTAAAATGAAAAATGAAATAACTACTTTAAAAAATAATAATTCAAATGGCGACAAAAGATTTTTTCTCATTTGTGAACTTTCAGATTTTTTAGTAATCAATTTTTTTTTTAAAGTAGCCTGAAGACAACGTGTTACATTTGACTAAGAATTTTTGACCACTCCTGTGAATGATTCCTATTCTTGCTGTATATTCATATAATTTTTTTAAATAAAATGCCAAGGAAATTTGAATCTGGTGCTAGTAAAAGAAAACGACAAAAAGAAAAAGAAAAGCAGTTAGACAGTCAACGAGAAGCTCTCTTAAATCATTTAAAATCTTTTCAAAAATGTAACGACGAAAATATTTCTGCTAAACCTACTGAGACTGTAAATGAAGCTTCAACATCAATGTCTTTTAAACAATCAAATATGGATGATATGGATAAAGAGATATATATATATATATATATATATATATATATATATATATATATATATATATACATATATACATATATAGGTATGTATATATATAGGGGCCTCATGTAGATGTTGCGCCTCGGGCCTCCGGTAACGTAAATGCGACACTGGTTAAAAGTTAAAACAGGAAACCGCTGCAACTGATAAAAGTAAAATAACGATAGCGTATTTCGACGTTATAACCAGTTTGTCGCTATAAACCGTATTGTTAAAAATGGATTTTACTGTAATTTTTTATTGTTCCTATAATTTCACATTTATTCTTTATAATAGATTTTTTTTCATAATAAATGCTATTTTGTGAAACAGGTTTTCGATATAATCCGATTTAAATCAAAGAAAATAGAATTTTTCTTTTTTTTTGAAAAAATGTATTATTTTGCAATCCTGCAAATTATATTTTTCTTTAGTTTTTTATTTGTTTATCTATCAGTTGTAGTTCGTTATTATTTAATAATGAGATTTCACCAAGACGACGTATTTTAAAGAAATTGATATGGCATGTTAATATTTGAGTTAAATAGAGTGTATTAATGTGAAAATTATTATAAAATGCTAAATATTTAGAAGAGAAATTCGAAAAAAACTATGGAAAACTGATCACCAGTATTATTTAAATAGTAGGTAAATTGATGAGACATAGGATATCACCTATTTGAAAATCGCTTTTGTTTTTTTTTTTCCTATAAATAAGCATCGTGTCAACTTAGATAATTCTTAGAATGTCGATAGCTCATCGATTATCTTTTACTAATAACTTGTTGAGAATATTGCTTAGTGCACAATTAAATGATAACGGAAACGGACTAGACCTGATAGATAAATAAATTAAGAAACATAAGAAAAATACATGAAATTTGTTATAGTTTGCAAGTTACTACTAATATTAATTTACCACCTTTTTTGAAAACTAAAACATATCTTTTAGTATAAAACCAAAACTAAACGTTTTTGACCTGTAATATCACCCATTAAAAAATAAATAAGATCGTAAAGATATGTAGAAAGATAGTTATTAACTTGTTCTAAATACCATTTAATTTCAAGGAATTTATTTAATTGTATTTTCACGAATTTTACAGTTTATGGCAATTAAGTAGAACATAGTCATTAAAAATAAAATATATATAATAGTAACACTCAAATATTATTCCCCATTGCTGGGTGTGCCAAATTTTACCACAGTTTACCAGAAGTCACTTCTCGGGTACTCTAGCTGCAGTGAAAAGTGCAGGACACCATTTTATATTGAAAATAAATAAGAAAATAAATTATTTAAAGTAACTTAAAGACGTTTTTTTACTAAACCAAGTATAGTACAAAATAAAAATGTTGAAATCCCTGTGGGTACATTTGTTTGGGGTTAGATTGTTTTGACTGTATTGATCAAAGAATGCTGCGCTAGCCGGTATATATGTATTCTGCGATCCGATATATAAGGAAAGGAACGAAAACGGAGAAATATTGATCAAATAAATATGCTTATTATTAAAGTTGTACGGTACGACGAGCAGTTTACCGGGGCTACAATGCGAGCGACTGGGTTGCATATACTTTCCAAGTACTGCACAGTCATAAAGTTTAAGGAGGTTACATTTAAAACAATATTAAAAAAATAAACGGAATAACTTTCAAACAAGATTCCAAAGAATATCTAACGTTTAAGCAATTAAAAAATTATATCAGCCAGTACTGGGTGTGCAATATAATCGTGGATATAAATACTATGTTTACGCCCATTACTTACTCTAAATTCCATCTCTTAGGATTTACAGCTGGCATGGAGAGTGCACAAAAACAATTTTTATGTGCGGGTTGGAAATTGAGTATCACATGTACTTGTGAGATGCACTTATAATTTTGGTGAATAAGACACATTGTAAGAAATTATGTTAGAAGAAAATTGTTGTAATACAAAATAAATGTAAATATTTATAAGTTACTATTAGAATTCAACATCAAAAATATATAGGGTGGTAACTCGAACAACCGTACATAAGGATTTAACATATAAAGTCATATTTTCTTAATTTCCTGCTTCCCTAATTATTTTAATTAAAAAAGATTCAAATAAAAGTTGTAGAGCAGAAAATTTTGCATATGAACAAGCAAAATTATTTTTATGTGCCTTGTAAGCTCAGAAGTAAGAAAATGACGTAAATCACCCCAAAATAGCAGTAACTATGGAATTGAGACAAAAATTAACAAATGTTTAACGATTTACCTGTCAAGTTAACTGTGTTGAGTTTATTTTTATTATAATCTGTAATTACTATTTATGAAGTTATAATAAAAAAATATTGCAATTATATTTTTTTTATTTTTTAAATTCAAAATAAATTTATTTAATATTATTCACTTCAAAAGTAATTTAAAAGTAATTTAAAAATAATAATAATAATAATAATAATAATAATAATAATAATAATAAACTAACGCAACTAACTTAACAGTAAAACATTTTTTCATTTTTGTCTTAATATTACTGCTATTTTTGGGGTGATTTACCTAATTCTCATACCTAGTTTCTGAGCTTACAAGTGCCTTGTAAGCTCAGAAACTAGGTCACCCCAAAAATAGCATTAATATTAAGACAAAAATGAAAAAATGTTTTACTGTTAAGTTAGCACGTAAAATTAATTTTGCTTATTGATTCAGATGCATAATTTTATGCTTTACAACTATTATTTGAATCTTGTCTACCTAAAATAAGTCACAACCCTGTATTCAGTATATGCAATGAAACGCGGAACATAGGATTTCAAAAAATTACGGACACTCTCTTTCCTGATAGATTTAGAGCAAAACTACAACAGTACAAAGTTGTTTAAAATTAAATTCTATATCAGAAAACATCATAATTCATTACTGATGCAACAGCACGTCTGTAGTACGAAATATTTTCAATATAAAATGTAACACTTTTATTAAAAATCAGAAAATTTAACATTTTATTTTAATAAATCTCGTATTGCAGATGACGTGCTATTGCTATTACATCAATAATGATCATTGTATTATAGTGCATAAATCACTTGTACTAAATGCAAGTAAAACTTATTTCTAAGTGTGCCGTAATAATAAAATCAAGAAATTATTTGATGAAAGTTACAGAAATTTTGTCACATATAAATATGTAAATGTATAATAATATATTGATTTATCCATTAATTATTTAGAATCTATTATTATTACTATGCCCTTGAACTTCCGGACAATAACCTTTTTTCAAGATCATTATTTTTTAAACAGATTCTGAACATTTCGGACAATACCCTCCTTCAAGAAATTACTGTTAAAATCCATTCTGAGAATTATGAAGTTTCATAAGTTTTGTAATAACTTATAAAACTTTAGTGATGGTGTGTACCCGATCCGTATTTTGTTTGTGGGCAAATATTTTATGCAGATGTGATTTATGTGTTATTCGGAAGAGTTCTGGTTGTTTAATTTGGCAGTGCAATGCCGATGAAATATTAGTATGCGACTAGTGCAGGTTGCATGCAGGTTCCTGCGCACAGGGCCGTATTCAGGGGTATTTCAATAGTGCATGAGTCATAAATCAACAATTTCACAGACTTCAAAATAAAAATTGTCTTGGATTTAATATTCGATGCAGATCGTGATTTACATTCGTAATAAATATGGGATTCTTACTCCGCACCCTGTAAATATTATAGGCAAATAAAGATTTATTTTTATTTCATGTATAATAATTGTCCTTTAACTTTAAAAACCAGTTTTTATTCAAAATTGTGATAATATACAGAGTTCACAGAAATTTATAAATTACAAGTTCCTATATTTAAATACTGTCCTTGTATGTACAAGTGTTAAAATATTTTAAAAATTAATTTTATAATAGACAACTTTCATTCATTTTTAATTTATAATTATTTATAATAATTTTAAGAAATTTATTTTAAAAATATGTAGGTATAGGAAATAGGATATAAAGAAGAAAAATTAACACTAATGTATAAAAAATCCAACAATAATGAACAAAAATTAATAATAATGAAACTGTATTACTCCCAATTTGAATTGTATGGTTGTTCAATAATGTTTAAAAATTGATAAGGAAATTTATATTTGTTTGAAATTCTGTATAAACTGAACGAATTATTGTAATATGTTTTTATTATATTACTGTCGATGTTCTAGCACTGCGATCTTTTCTGTTTGGCTTTATAAACCTGAGCAATTAAACTCTCGAATATTCTGGCAGCTTGATGCGTCAGTACAATGGAAGGGTAATTAAACGTGTCTCGACCTGTCTGTAATATACACCTACATGAAGTTGCAATCGCTACAATATTAATAGTAATAAATAAATGCGAAGTAAAAGTTTTTTTTAATTTTTTTCTACGATTGGTTAGGTTAGATTTATAGTCCAATTCTGAACAAATTTGTAAGTCTTACAGATCTGTAAATCTGTAAAAAACTGACAAAAACGCATCTATTTTTGTTGATTAATATAAAATTATACATAAGAGTGGCTACTTTCATTGCGATTTTGTTTATTATTTACAGATTTACAGATCTGTAAGTTTTACAGATTTGTTCAGAATTGACCTATAAGTTAGATTAGAATAGGTTGTTAGGTTAGGGTTAGCATACATAGCAAAAGCAATTTGATTTATTTCCTTCGCAATTAGTATAAAATACTTAGCAAATAATTATAAGCTATTAGAAAATGATAAAAATCTCAAATTCTTTAGGTACTATTTATTTCTCATATAAAAATAACCTAGTTGTGCAATCTCTACGCCAGTTACAGTGTCCATTTAAATATTACTGATACCTGCTATATGTAGGGTAGATCTGATACACCCAGTAATGGGTAAGCCGTGAGTGATAAATATTAAGTGATAAAATTAAAAACATTTAAAGAACTTGTGGGAGAAATGTAGGAATGTGGTGTGTTGGTTTTGGCCGAAAGCAAACACATTAATTCGCTGTTAATTATTTCCTCCAATAGTCGATCCGAAGGTCGCGGTCCCGTACAAACAAAAGACAAGCGCCCCGTGCCCCCGGGCGGTTTCCGGCCGCGCGCCACTGCTCGGGGATGATTAATGTTTCTCTTAATTTCCTGCAAATATTAACAATTTTGTTTCTATTCGGGGCGGCCGTGTGTGTGTTTGTGTGTATGTCCGGAAGGTGGCTTTGTATTGATGTGCGGTGAATTATGCTCTGATGGCGTAATTACAGGGCCGAACCGCGCAAATTCACACGGGGCAGAAAGAAAGAAATTTTCTTTAAGAACATGGGAAATTTGAGATAAAATAGTTAGCAACACTACTTTAATGCCATTTCACAAAATTAGCAATTGTAAGAGGATATAATTATTTGTATGTTTCAAATCGATAAAATGTAACAATGACGATCTTCATTTTTTCGCTCAAAACCTGTCTTCTACCATCAAGTAAAGCATTCTGATAGAGTGAAAATAACGTGTATGTAATAATTCATTTAAAAATCTTGTAAGATGATTTGTAACGTATAAAGTATGAAAGCATAAAAATGATAAAGCGCTATTTACATTTTTGCATAAGAATAATAAAACCCGCAATGTTCTTATTACTATATCCATTCCCATTGAGTCTATCATCATTCACTTAGCTGCTATTAAATGTTCGATTAACTAAATCATCCACTTTGCTTGGCAAAACAAGGAGTGTGAGTTTTATTTTGCCTGCTACTTAGTTTTAATAGCCGTGTAACATTGAACATTCAATCAGGGCTAAGCGATACGAGAGCAGCGGACAGCCATCGACACCTGCAGCTCAAAAGATTAACATGAGAATCAGACGGGCAGGGCTGCCGATGATGCTCGGTAATACCAGCTTTCTCACCGATTGTTCTTCATGGCGCATTAACACTTGCATGTTTTTACCCTCAGGTGGTTAGCGAATCTCAAAATTCACCAATGGTTCTTTAAACGTTTAATATGTAACTCTAATGAACTCGAATAGTTTTTTAAAATGGTTAATATTTAGCATAATTTACAGATTGTCTCTTTGTCTCAACATTTATTAGACCGACTTGAATTCACTAAATAATGCAATATTCAAAGTAGGATATGTATGTATATTATAGTTTATTAATGAGATGAGTATGAGTATATGTATACAGAGTTAATACTAGAAAACGGACATAGGGAATTAATATGAGAAAACAGCTTTTTGCTGTTATACTCTGTTTTACTAAATATGATCATAAAAAAATATCAAATGCAAATATCAACTACAAAGTATATTTGCCATTCTATAACAGTAATGGTTATTTATGGTTGATACGTACTTATATATACTCACACATGTGTAATTACTTATGAGAATTAACCAACAGAAAAAAAGCAAAATAATTAAGGGCCTTAGCAAAGCATAAACAATGTAATAGATTTTATACTTTTACTTGAAAAATTAGGTGAAACTTGTAAGCCATTCATGTACCTGCTTCATTATAATATAAAGAGGATCCTGGGTTCATATCACAAATTTGTAAGGAACTAAACGACTAGTTTAATCAAAGAAAGAATCCCCCCTCTCCCTCTTGTACAAAAGTTGCAATAAGATCTACAAATTGCCAAATGGCGTACTTTGGATATTTTAGTTTTTAGAGTCTCATGAACTTTATAAGGAACTAAAAGACTGATTCAAGCAAAGAAACAAGTTCGTTTCGTAAATGAAAAACATCCCCTTCTTGCACTAAAGATACAATTATATCTACAAATTGCTAAATGGCGTACTTTAGATATTTATGTCTACATGAACTTTGTAAAGAAGTAAAGAAGGCAGAGAAATAAAAGAAGGTTTCGCGAATGGAAAATATCCCCTTTGATATTAAGAGTCCAATAATATCTACAAACTGCTAAATGGAGTATACTACAGGAAGTTTGCTACGTGAGTGAAGTAAAGGTTTGTTTCGTGAATGGAAAGCATCCCCGTCTTGCACTTAAGGTCCAATAAGATCTACAAATTGCTAAATGTCGACATGTCGTACTTTAGATACACATAAGTTTTTCCACTGTACATGAAGTTTGGAGTGAAGTTTGAGTTTGTTTCTTGAATGGTTCGCATCCCCGTCCATTAAGAGCAGATAGAGATCGGCAGGACAGGTTAATTTGCGATTATGTGTGACATGTGTGTTGAGTCACGCTGAGTCAGCGCCGGGGAGGGCTAAGTGCTCGCCTCACGTGCACCGATTACCCATCGCCCAATGTATACCGCAATTTACCCCAACCAGCCGCCAATCATACGCTAATATTTCTCTAAATAACATCAGAGTATTCATTCAAAACAGAATTGAAGGTTTTACAAGATTCATATTCGTATTACTTGTATAAATATCACTCATGGTTGAGATATCAGTTAATGATATATACAGTAGAGAGCGATTACCAGATATCAGTTATATAACTGGCGTGGAGAGTGCACCACAAATACCATTTTGTTTTCTTATACTGATTCATTATAGTATTTTTTATCGAAGAATCAAATAATGATCATAAAAAATATAGTTCCAATATATTAATTTTTAACTAGAGTTTTGAAAACTGAAAAAATATTTACAATGCATTTTTAAATTTATTTCTCTAAAATAAAATCTCCAAAAATCATTTCAAATATATATACCTATTAAAGACTCAAATTTTGATCGCGAAAATCTCAAAAACGAAATGAGAAAATTAAATTTGCTCTTAAAATATGAAACCAACGCAGTGATATCTATCTAATGATATACATATACATATATTGTTTTTATTCAACCCAATTTTGGGTATAGTAACCTAATTTTCTAGAAAATTAATAATGACTTATTTTAAATTTATTTAGTACGAGAAAAATTATTTAAATTATATGAATTTAAAATTATCAGCCTTAATTTTTTATAGATGTTTTATTAAGCTTATATGCTTTGTTAAACAATTGATATAATTTATTAATATTTCATGATTATTGATCATTATGGAGGTAAAATACGATATCTAATATTTTCTCAGTATTTCAAGTACATGACTTCTAGTTTGTAAATGGGATGTATTTTCTAGAAGCAATTCCCTATTATTAAAAAATATCGAAGATATGATCGCGTCGAGACATCGAATTCGCTTCATTTACGTCCCCATCAACAGAATTAATGTGTACGATATTTTAACTTCCAATTAAGATAAACGTAAAAACATCTATTTTTCATTGTCTTGTTATTCCCTTAATAATCTAGATGTTGGGCTAATTAGCTTTGCATTAGGACGCAAATATTTTAATAAGTTCGTCACACGAAACCAAAGTTTGACAAGGGCCCAAGTTCTCCAGTGATTTATAGGTTAGGAATTTCGTATTCATGAAAACGACTAATCGTTTTGGATCTTAATGATGCTTGCATTAAATTTTTAGGAGAATGCTGTTCTATTTATTTTAATCGTCCACCAGTAAAGATAAATTTTATTGGTACGAATATAAAATGTTATTTATACTTTTATATAAAAATAGTTATTTACCTTTAGAACAGCTGAATTGTATAGACTTGTCGTAATGATCCCCAAACAACTGAAGCACTGCATCTGTAAAAATAAACAGAAATATTACAATTTGTCTTTGTAATGATTCACTTATAAACATACTTTTTATAGTTCTTCATTCATCTTCGTAAGTTAAAAATCACCATCAGTTTTTCATGACATAACACATAACCAAAAAGTCCTATTTTCTACATTTTACCGATTAGAAATTGAACGAATTTACAATAAATCTAATATATTTAAAACACATACTAATAAATTAATAATATTTTAATAATAAAATAAAACCAATTTCATTGTTTAAACAATAAAATAAAACACGAATACGATCACAAAAAATTAACCAACTGATTACAACGAACAACTGACGATCGGTTCCAGTGACCCTCAACAAGTCTTATTTCTTGTGTAACAAATAATTATTATTGTAAATTAAAATTAAATAATATAATTATAGTTAAACCTAAAATATATAGTGATGAAAAAATCTTATTATAAAATGTTAAATTGAAAGTATTTCTAAAGTAAATAAATAAAATGTAAAATACCGATGTAATTTTTTTTGAATGTTTTTTTCAGGAAAGGAAAATGTTCCTAGGGGCGAAGCCCCCAAGGAGACACATTCCTTAGCGCTCTATTTTTTGCTTAAGTATAAAGCCCTAAATTATAATTATTTTAATTAATTATTAGACCACTTTCCATTTTTAAGTATTTGACGTCTACCCTAAATTGGGTGTGAGTTACACACTTAAAAATATTACTAGTAAATTCCTCACATAAAAGTACCTACGGATAAAAATTTTCATTTTAAAATTCGCTCTAGTACAGCTACAATTACAGATTGAATATCAGCCAATGAGAATCCAGATGACCGATAATAATGCGCGTCTCAGGATATACCGGAGATTCTGCGACGCTAGCACTCAGTCCCGCTCTGCGGGGCGCCGGGGTGGTAGTGGGCCTTCGGGCCTCTGCCCCGCATGGTGGTCTGGCTAAACCGCCTTCCAGGGCATCTGATGCCCTGAAGGTGATCTAGTTCAGTCGCCCGAGGATTGGAGCACGCTTCCGCGTGTGCTCTAATTCTTGACCTGCTGGAACCAGAGTACATTCTGGGGCAGATATAGCTGCTCTAGATTGTGCTCTGAATTTAGTAGGTCAGGAATTAGAGCACTCAGAAACGTTTGCTTTAATTCTAGGTCTACTGAAACCGGAGCACATTTAGCTGCTCTGGTTTCAGTGGGTCAAGAATTAGAGCACTCTAAAATGTTTGCTCTAATTCTTGGCCTGCTGAAATCAGAGCACATTCTAGAGTAGATTTAGTTGCTCTGGATTGTGCTCTGGTTTCAGTGGGTCAAGAATTAGAGCATTCTAAAATGTTTGTTCCAATTCTTGGCCTGCTGAAACTAGGGCGCATTTTGGAGTAGATTTAGCTGCTCTGGATTGTGCTCTGGTTTCAGTGGGTCAACAAGAATTAGAGCATTCTAAAATGTTTGCTCCAATTTTTGGCCTGAGGAAATTAGAGCGCATTTTGGAGCAGATTGGATTGTGCTCTGGTTTCAGTGGGTCAAGAATTCGAGCTTTTTGAATTGTTTGCTCTAATTTCTGACCCACTGAAACCAGAGCACAATCTAGAGTAGCCAAATCTACTCCAGTCTGTGCTATGCTTTCAGCAGATCTAGAATTAAAGAAACACTTCTGAGTGTTCTAATTCCTGACCCACTCTGGATTATGAATTAGAGCGTTTTGAAGAGTTGCTCTAATACTTGGTCTACTAACACCAGAGCACATTCACATTTAAGTGAAGAAGAATTGTTATATTATATTTTATTAAAAATTTAGCATATATGTATATGTTACGTAGGTACCTACTTACTACATGTATTACTAATTTTAGAAAAGTAAATTGGTTCTCACATATTTTCAAATTAAATTTACAGTACAAAAATGATCCTTTACAACCACAAATAGGTCAATTATTAATTTCTTTAGGATAAAATAAAAACGGTATGTTATTGTTGGAAATTTCGGAGGGGTTTGAACCCCGAAACTAATCCCCTCCCACCTTGGGTACAGCTTTGATATTAGTTACAATCCAGCTGTGATAATTCTCTGTCAAAAGCAGTAGGATACATTTCTAAACTATAATTTTCCGTGATTCTAGGCACTAATTAACCTCTTGTTGTTGCAGTGGTGATGCACAAAGACAAAGAAGACCCTTTACACCGCTCCCGTGACCTAACCGCTTTCGACCACACCCTCCTGGACGGCGAGATGTTCCTGCAAGCTCTGAACGGCTTCCTCATGATCCTCACCTGCGACGGGGAGGTGTTCTTCGCCACGCACTCCATCGAGGGCTACCTGGGGTTCCACCAGTCCGACATCGTGCACCAGAGCGTGTACGAGCTGGTGCACTCCGAGGACCGCGAGGAGCTGCAGCGCCAGCTCATGTGGAACTCCTTCCTGCCGCCAGAGTCCGCCAACATGGGCCTCCAGGACGTGCTGCTGCCTGACCACTGCCACCTGCTGGAGAGGAGCTTCACCGTCAGGTTTCGCTGTCTGCTGGACAACACTTCGGGCTTCCTGGTAAGTTATAGGTGAGGAGATGGTGGCCAGGTGTTAAGTGGGTTGTTACAGCGGTTAGATATTCGTGGACGAGTTAAAGTTCTACATGGACAGAATAGGAAATCGGAAGAACCGCCTCTAGCTTTGTTTGCTATTTGTACGCCGTTTGGACCGCCCTCGCTGCTGGAAATTCCCCAGAAGGAAGTCATGTTTAAGAGCAAACACAAACTGGATTTAGCGCTCGTCTCCATGGACCAAAGGTAAAAATAAACTATATTCATTTACATCATTTTAGAGTCATGTTAAGTATTAAGAACGGTAAGGCATTTTACCAATTGAAGAGAATTAATGTCTGAGATCAGTTTTTACCGTTCTTGGCGTTCTTAATGGTTATAGGTACTATATTTTGCGCGATCAAAATTATATTATAGTATGCAAAAAGAGGTAATTTGATAAATTCATGGAAAACGAAAAAGCGTTCCCAAGATTTTTTTCAAACATTAGTTTCATTTTGCAATATATCAAAGTCGTGTCATTCGTGGTTCTGTTTTTGTATAAGAAATAACTACGAAAATAATTCGTAAGAACTATTATTTATCAATAACGGTATTATCAGCAACTACATTTTTATTTTTAATAGCAATAAATGTTGTAAGTATTAACATTCGTTACAGCCGTTTCTTAAACAATTTTTGTTTATTTATGTCGTTGTAATATAGAAAGTATAATATGTCTATAGTCGCATCGAATAAGCAACGATGTGATGTTATTTCATTTTTTATCCGATAGTAATTAAAAAAAAAATTAATTATTAATTGTTATCTTGTGCGAAATATTTTATAGTGTGTGTATAATTAGTTATTTCTTTCAGAGGGAAAATGCTTCTGGGTTATTCCGACGCAGAGTTAGCCAATATGGGAGGCTATGACCTGGTGCACTACGACGATTTAGCTTACGTTGCTTCAGCGCATCAAGAACGTAAGTTTCATTCTCAAAATTTCAATATCTCATACAAATATCGACTGCTGTCAAGTCTAATTCTTGTATTAATACAATCCTGGGTCATTTTGTTTTCTAATCGAAAACAATACAAAATTACAATTTGTAATTTATATTTGTTTCAGTTTTGAAGACTGGGGCTAGTGGGATGATCGCATATCGCTTCCAAACTAAAGAAGGCCAATGGCAGTGGTTGCAGACTAGTTCCAGATTAGTCTACAAAAACTCCAAGCCTGATTTTGTAATCAGCACACATCGACCACTCATGTAAGTTCTCCCTAAATATATCAGCAATGATTGTCATTTTTTTTTATACTTAAATTCCTATACTCTGTTCACAATAAGATAAGAGTAGATGTCGCGTCGAACAAAGCCAGATGCATACACTTGAAATTTAGATTGGCACGCATTTGAATAATTGGGTAGTTACCAATTGCAATAGGTTTCCCTCACAATTGTGACAATAAATGTCAAAGATTTAATATAAAACTATTGTTTTTCTATGCTACCTTTTATAGTTAATATTTTCCGTGTGTAAACATGGTTTGTATTTTAACCAATCACAGAGCTTGAATCGTCGCCCCATTACTAGTATTTATAGTTAACAGTGAACAGAGTATAGATATACATACAAAGTATCACATTCGTCCCTCAATGTTTGGTAAAACAACTTGTAAAATTTAAAATATTTTCCTTACTATCATTTTATCCTATTTTTATTATTATTTGTACAGTTCAATATACAACAGTCGAACACATATAATTTTGTCCAGTTACTTTCATTTTACATGGCTATTTACTTATATTACCGTCCTTTTTGGGCAAAATTATAGCTATCTCATTTTAACGCAAACACATGGGCTCTATGAATTGCGGTACTTTATATATCTAGGGATTTTCTTAAGTAGATTGAGGTCTGCCATCTGTTAGAAATACCATAAACCGTTATCAATATAAAAAAAACATCTGAATCTCGGAAACGGAAGCACCTAGCGACAAAATGCTTCCAGTACTTCCATTAAAATTAAATTTTAAATTAGTTTTCTGATAAGCACAAATCTCACTAATTTTCATTTGATAGTCACTAGCCAGTACACTACTAGTAAAGCATACTATGATTGGTAATTAGCAAATGACTTGTTATTGATTATCTGTTATAATTATATCCTTATAATCATGATCTGGTCAGCAGTTTGAGATTGATTTTATTTATTATAAATTCTGATTACTAATTTCCTTCTAGGGAAGAAGAAGGCCGCGATTTATTGGGCAAACGCACCATGGACTTCAAAGTCTCGTACCTGGACGCCGGCCTCCCCAACTCCTACTTCACGGAATCCGACTCCCTGTCGCCGTCGAGCCACCCGCTGCCGTCCACGCCCACGCGAGTGAACCGGCGCTACAAGACGCAGCTGCGGGACTTCCTGTCCACCTGCAGGACCAAGCGCAAGCTGGCGGCCACGGCCACGACGCCCACGCCCGCCCCCGCGGCTGTCGGGGTCGGCGTGGTCACCTCCCCAGGGGTTAACATGACGTCAGTGGAGTACCTCGGCGATGGGTGTAGCATGTATACCGGGTATACAGGGTATACTGGGAGTGAACACGGGTTGGGGTATATGGGGCATAGTGGGAGTTTTCAACATGGGCTCTATGATCAGAGGTAAGCAGAAATTTGATTTTCTTACACTTTTTTAATACTGTATAAAGCTTCAAAGTTGCGTATTTCCCACAAGAAGGAATTAGAGTGTAACAAATCGTTTCTCAAGTTGTGACATTCGTCCAGAATTACCTATTTATCACATTGTGTAATTCCTTACCATCTCGTGGGAAATGACGACTTTCTGCACTTGTTACACAATAAACTGTTTTATTATTGCAAACATTTAGTTTCCAAAAATTTTCTTAGAATAAATTTACAACTCAGTTTCAAATTGATAATTTCCCCTATTCTGTAACTCAGTGGTTAATTTTTAACCAATTGCTAAATTTTTTCTGCAATGAAAATAGATAGCACTGGAGAAAATATCAGAACATCACTTGTTTTTATTTGTTAAAAATTTTAGCAACTGGTTAAAAATTAACCAGTGATTTGCAGAGCAGGCCCCAATGAATGCCAATTTTTTGCGGATATAGACTGGAGTCTGACATCTATTGAAAATATCTTGTACTTGTGAAAGTGTAAGAAAATTAAAAAATGACAAAATATGGAAATAAAATAAACTTTCTCTCCCTAAAATTCAATTTCAATAAACTTTTTCAAATAATTTTCGTTGCAAAATTCACGATTTAGTCTCAAATACAAAATAAGTGTAAAATATATCAATATTCAGAATGGGATCTGCCATCTATTGATAAAAAAACAGAATTATTTCCTATTATAAAAATGATTAACCCCTTTCATATTTATTCTAAACTATTGATCTGTTATATAATTTATATAATACGTCAATGTTCTAAACAACTTTTTTCAAAAATGTCTGTATCCGACAATAATCCAAAAAAAATACCGCATCAAAATTGGATGAAGATATTCGATTCTACAGATTCACCTAAATACAAGACCAAAATATAATTACTTAACAAAAAACCGTAAAGATTTTTAATAAATTTATAAATATTATTCGTTTTGATTTTTTAAATATGTTGTTTACGTCAAAGTAAAGGATGAAATATATTTAAAAAGTTACAATAAAGTAGAACAATTTTTTACGTTATAAATTTATTTATATAAAGTAATAGTAAAGTCGTTTTTCTCAAAACAGTTGTTAATAAAATGATTAAAACGAAAATCTTCCAATTTGATACGTGCAATAGTGGCTCACTTGGTTAGGGCTCTCCGACTGGAATTGAGTGGCGTGTGAGATCTGGGGTTCAAATTCCAACGTTGTCAATCTTTAACCAAATAAAAACAGATCTTTCCGAGTGGTTCGGAATTCACTGTAAGATACAGCTGCGCTAAAACGCAAGTAAAATTATCTAGAAACAATTGTATTTTATCTCGATTTCATCTGCCCTATGTTCCTTTATTATCTTATTTCATAATACGACATAAATATGAATGCATTCTTATAAGATACAAACAAAAAATAAATTTCGTTTGACATTTCCGTTCACTATTTTTATTTCCCCCAGGTATTTAACCAGCACGGACCCCCTCTTCCACAACTACCGCCCTCTAGGCTCCTACTACCCGGACTACCCTTCCACGACAGTGACCACCCCGTACAACGGGTTCGCGTCGTGTACGATGCCCTACGACCCAGCCACGCCCAGCTACCGGGTGGAGGACAAGCTGTACCCCTGCCAGCAGGTCGTGGAGGGCGGCAAGTACCCCTACGTGGATGGCTCCAGGGGCTACGTGGTGGCCAACGCCGGGAAGATCGACTGGCCCTATAGTGTTAGTCCCAGCAGTGGAATCATTCAACCTGTACAGGTAGGGATGATGTTTGTAGTTATGCATGTGAGGTAAATTAAGTTGGCCAGTAAATTTTAATTCAGGACTGGTAACCGAAAAAGTGAAATTAAATTTTAATGGAATCAAAATTGTTATTGCACGATAGTAGGAAATATTTGCTTTTTGAAATATAGTATAATCTATTCGCCGAGTCGAGAGAAATTAAAATTTCAAAGTAGAGACAAATTCCGATTTCTATTGGCTGCTTAAAAGACATGATTACATGCAGTAAAATTTGTACTATTGTTTGAATTTTTTTTGTGACTTTTACTTTTGATTTAGTATTGTGAGTTAAATTAGATTTTTTTCGCTTGAATTTGAAATTGTTTCACCGGCTAAAACACGTGGAAAAAGATCTCGTTTTAAAATTGAAAAAGAGGAACGCATTTTTGCACTTCATATATTTTTAAGTTGATTCCAACTTTTTGAATTTGCCGCCAATATAAACCTATTATTAAAATGTTCCCGTGTGAAACTGGCACGTTAGCCACGCCTCTTTTAACTGCTAAATTTCTCTCGATTCAGCGAATAGAGTTTGGAACAGTATTATACCTAATTGTTCTACAAGTATATTGATTAAAAATTCTATAAATCTTCTACAAATCAGAATTAGAAAAAAAAGAAACGAAATTATATTTTTCAACAACAGAAACTTGCACTTTTTACATTTAAAGCTTGAATCTTACTTATTTCTTATAAACTGTTAATGAGTAAGAAATTTCTCACAATTTTTGCTAACACTGCACATGTGCACAATGATTAATATCATTTCTCACAATAATATTTTCAGAAATAATAAAAAATTCAAAAATAATAAATAACTATTTAAAAAAAATAGATTTTTAATCAATTTTAGAACAGATTAAAATATAACAACATAAAAATTATTATAAAATGTTCATTATTTACTAATAAATAATATATTTTTTTTTAAATGTGCTTGTTTCTGTAATATCAAATCCTCAGCTAGAAATAGGTTTTTGTATATGTACCAAAGTTTGAATTTTGAAAGTATGTCTTTGCAGACCGAGGCTAGAGATTGCAGATCGAGCGAAGCGAGGGCTGCAACTAGTCGACATTTGCAAAGTTACTTTCAACCAGAGGTACATACAAAATTTTGTTTATCATCCAACTGTAATTTTAACTAGTTTTATTATTATAATAGTTATATTTTTTATCTGCATCATTATATTAGTTCATAAAAAAACGCTCTAATGCTTGATCTTCAATCTAAAAACAACTACGCATAATACTTGTGTTGTGTATTAATTTTATTTGAAAATTGATATAGAAAACCCCATTACTTATTTAGAAACTGTCCTTCAATTACGTAACGTCTGGCGTTACAAGGGATTAGGTGTGTTTATGTGTGCGTTACATAACGAAAAAATATAGTTGAAATAATATTTTAAATTGATACTGCGTATATTTAGAAGGGGGGTATAAAAATTTGTCTATTTTTGCGTTACGTAATTGAAGAACGGCCACTAACCACAAAATGTGAAAAATTTTATACTCGACTTGGTCTTAAGTTTGAATCATTTTCTGCACTTATTGCACAATATACTATTTTGTGAAAACTCAAATTAAATCATTTAAACGGTTACCAGACTTGATTCTAATTTGTGTTAAGCTTATATTTTCAATGAATTAGAAATTGAATAACATATATTTTCAAAATTTATTAACTGTTTAATAATGTTTTATTTAAAATATTTGAAATGCAACATATTAAGTCCTCTATTTAAGAGGTGTGTTTAATAACTGATAAACCCTAAATATCTCAATTATTTTCAGATGTAGACATTTTAGTTAAGAGTCCAAACTTTCTGCTTCCAAGATGTAAAATAGACACATTATTTCCAAAATTCTCAGGGTATAAGGTACAAAAACTTTCTTAATAATTAACAAAAAATATATCACATATTAACACCAATATTGTGCGTGTTATTAACCTCAAATTTCGGTGATTGATATATTAAACCCAACTCTATTAATCACCACACTATTATACCAACTGCTAATCTTCAGGTGATGACCCCTCAGATCGACATCAGCAAGAAGAAGCACCCGCCGTCCCTGGACGGCATGTCGTCGACGCCGTCGGAGGTGTCGTCGCCGGTGGGCATCCTGACGCCTAAGTTGGAGGACATGCAGGGCAGTCCGGCCCATGGGGCGCACACTCCCCACCACCTGGGGATGCAGCAAGCCACGCATCACTTCTCGCCTGTCACCAGCAGCAGCCAGGAGGGCCGGCAGACCGTCCTCATGTGGGGCCCCACGCAGAGGAGCCCTGATAGCGGGGAGAGTGGGGGCAGTGTTGGGCATGGACAGCATACGGTAAGGGCCTTTGCGGAACCCACTATTATATAATTTTTAACAAAATCTCAGTTGGCGCATTTATTTTGATCGTTCTTTATGTCACAACTGAGCTAAGATAAAGTGAGATTGAAGTGAGGATAGTCATCTCGTAAGGTTGTGCTTGCTGAGTTCTTAATCTCATTACAAGAATTGGATTATGTTTCGTCAATCAACAAAATTCTCTGGTTATTGAATTTAATAGTGCATTACTTTACTAGTGAGAGAAGTAGTGATTTCTCCCACCTAGTATGAAGTTGGCCATGAACTTCTCCCGATTGTAAAGATTGTGCCTACAAGCAATATTGATTTGATTAAATAGTTAAATTTATTTTGTTATTTCAATTTGAATATTTTATAAAGATTGTATAGCCTCCCTGCTACAAAAAATGTAAATTTAAATACATTAACACATGTTATATCTGTTTGTATAATTTTGGCGCCCCCAAATATATAGACTTTACCAACAAGAAATTAAATTTACGAATTAAACTGGACAGTTAGTCCCAAAGGCGCTGATGCTGTATTTTTCTGTAAACCCGAAAATATCGAACTTTTAGGTCGGAAATTTTCAAATTTCACAAAATTTTGTTTGAAATATTTTTTAAAGGATTAGTTACGCTGGTACCAAATTTATAAACAGAAGTTAATTATCTCTTTTCGTTTTGGAGATATTTGCTCTTAAAGTTGTACCTCAAAAAATTGTGTTTTTTGAGCATATTTCAAAGATGAGTAGAGATACAATCTCAACTACTTTACCATTCGATTCTACGGGAAAAGTTATATAAAGAAATGTTTTATCCACATATATGTTCTTTGGAACGATTAGGTGCAAAATAAGAGAAACGAAAAAACCTAAATTTCAATTTTTTGGCTCGAAACTTTTTGTCTTCAAAATTTTTCATATTTTGGACTCACGTAGATATCAATGCGCTAAATTCAAATTTTCAAACAGAATTCAATTATGTCTTCCCGTTCTCGAGATATTTGAGTTCAAAATTTTACCTAAAAAATCAGGTTTTTTAGGTATAACCTTTAAATGGGTAGGTTTACGACTTCGGCGACTATACCAATCGATTCTACGGGCAAAATTACAGAAGTGTACCAATTTTCAGATTTTTATCTCAATAGATAGAATTTCTAGAAGGAAAAAACTGAAAATGGCCAAAAATCTAAAAAATTGCCTGATACACCCCTTACGATTTTTCTCGATTTTTACCATTTTCGTTTTTTTGCTCTAAAAATTGTATCCGTTGGAATAAAAATCTAAAAATTGGTAAGCTTATGTAATTTTGCCTGTAGAATCGATTGGTGAGGTCGCCGAAGTCATAAACCTAACCCTTCAAGGGGTACACCTAAATAACCTGTTTTTTTAGGTATTACCAAAACTCAAATTTGAACACAAATATCTCGAGAACGGTAAGAGATAATTCAGTTCGGTTTGAAAATTTGAAATCAGCGAATTGATATTTACTTAAGTCTAGAAAATCAAAAGTTTTGAAGACAAAAAGTTCCTCGGAGAAATTTTGAAATTTAGGTTTTCTCAATTTTCTTATTTATCTTCTAATCGTTCCAAAGAACGTATATACAAAGAAAACATTTCTTTATGTAAATTTTCCCTTAGAATCGACTGGTATAATCGCTGAGATTGTATCTCTATCCATTTTAGAGATGTAGCCAAAAAACAGACTTTTTTGAGATGCAACTTTGACAGCAAATATCTCAGGAACGAAAAGAGATAATTAAATTCGGATTGAAAATGTGTAATTAGCGTATCGAGATCTATTAATGTGCACTATTTCCAAAAATCAAAATTTTAGGCACAAAAATGAGTATTTTTGATATGACGCGTTTATCAACAAAATATTTTGGTTTAATACTGTTATTTGGTTTGTTTTAACTCTACACAACTTTGATATGGGGTTATAAGTTTCGAAAATAAATAAAAGTTAGATAATAAAGCGACAGAATAAAATCGAAAAGGCGTAATAGGATTGTATGTTTTGTTTTTATGTCATTGGAAAGAAAAATAAATCTATTTAACGGTACTACAGACAACTATGACATCCATATGAAAATTGAAAGCTAGTATAAATATCTCGAAAAGTGTAGGAGCTACAAAAATTTTGAACACCCCTGTCAATTCCTCATAAAAAAGTGTTTATAGAATGTGAAAACTAGAAACTTGTATGAATTGAAACAAGAAAATTATAAGCGAAAAAGTAAATTGGCCAAAATCATTTTTTTGCTCGTATCTAGTGATCTATACATTTTTTCGAGAAAACAAAAACATGATTAAAATGGCCAACTAAAGCGGCAACTTTGCCCCAATTTAACCGACTTCGTATCTCTACGTTTTTCGAGATCCCAATGTTAGCCTCTTAAAACGGACATCCTGTAGAGTCTGGTAAACGCCCTCTCCGTTATAAACAATGATGTATAAAATTTCTTGACTAGAATTTTATTACAAATTTGACTACAATCCAGAAAAATAGAATGTTATAAACAATGTCTGTATCTGTTATAAAGCTGACACAGCCAACAATGACTAACATATTTATTTACCATTTTAGATCCACTATTCGGCAGCACCATGCGACCCATTGAAATCTCTGCAAGACATGAACTCTCCGATGAACGTGAACCCGGAGTTGTGCAAATGGCCGGAGGCCGTGAAGTCCGAAGCCGTCGTGAGTTCCGCTGCGGTCCCGGGAAGCCAGCCCGCCTCTCCGAGTCTGTCCGGCCCGGCACCTGGACAGCATCCCCAGCACCACGCGCACCAGAGCAGTCGCGTCGTCATGGTGCTGTGATCCTCCGACGACGGGTGGGGATAGCAAAGTGAATATACAGATGGGTTACAGTGATGGAAAAAGGACTATAAGTGGACTAGGCACATAGTGCTTTGTATTATATGGTTCTAGGTTTTATTTTGCTACTAGTTTGAGAACTAGTAGATTGTTATTTATTTTTATATAGCTACTATGTAATGAACAAATGTCCTAGTCATAAACTGGTTGGATGTATTTCAAAGAGGTTTTATTTTTATTTTTTCACAGTTCTCACGTCTCTCCGTGCTATGCTGCCATCTATGAGGACTTCATCGAGTGAGAACTGTGTGAAACGTATGTCGATTCTTTCTCAAATCCGTTGATTCCATTAAAATGTTCCAAATGTACATATTTAAAACTGTAGTCGATTTTTACGAAACTATATTATAATTATATCAAAAATATTATACGAAAATATATTATTGTGAATGTATTGATCGGCAAATTGCCAAAAATTGAAAAGTTACTTCCTGATTGTTTGATCGAAGATCGACAGTCCAAATGGCGGAAAACTAAATTCAGATGTTTCTAATTTAACTTTAAACTACAACGAAACAAATTATGCAAATTCCAACATGCTACAATGTACAAAAAAATGTTATTTAATTTAGATTAAAAATTATAAACAAATTTGCAAAAAAAAAACATATATTGTTTATCAATATTTCTATTATTGAATTCAGTATTCAGATCTTTAACTATTTGATTCGTATGTACCACTGACGTCACAAAACAAAGAAAATTAATAATTCAAATTATGTAATCCGTTCACGTTCAGATGATAGCGAAGACTAGTGTAGGAACTACAATTTCGGCTTTGTGATTGGTTTAAATGCAAATCGAGACTTGTCAATTGTTCAAGGTTATCATATAATATTAGCTTTTTAAATATCTAATATCTCAAAATATATATTTACTTATGAAACTACAAAGGTGTAACTCATTAATCATTTAAAAGACACGCCAACGGTTAAGTTCGAGGTGACATCTACCATTTTCTTAACGTGAACAGGTGAACACAGTATACAGGGTGGCCCAACGAAAATTATCAGCGCAATTTTTGGCCACTTAACATCAATTTTGCAAAAAACGCTCGAACACGTCAATTTTAATATAAAGGGGGACACCTAAATGGATTAGTACCAATGGCGTAACTTCAACCCTAAAATGGATGTGGACTGCACCTCAAAAATTTTAAATGGAAAAGGGTATAAAATATGACACAGTTCGAAAGGCCTTTCAATTCTCTTTTCAACAGTTTTTTTATTTTTCAAATCCGATCATTAGTTCCAGAGAAATATCGTTTAAAACAAATTTTATCAGGTGTGAAAAACTGCAGTCAAGTAGGCTTAAACAAATGACAGAAACTCAAATATCAGTTTATTAGGTGTTCAAAATGACTATTTCCAACTTCCATACCACAATAAAAAAAATTCTCAAAATTTTGGAGATACGGTACGTTGCCGTAAATCTTCTAAAATCTCGGGTGGCGTGGCATAAACTTTAGACTTCAAATAACTCCACAAAAAAAATCCAACATACAAATTACTTCTTTATTACAAACAACTTATCGAAAGAATTGTTTATTTAGTTTCTGTCATTTGTTTTAGCCTACTTGATGGCAATTTTGAACACCTGATAAAAATTGTTTTAAACGATATTTCTGTGGAACTAATGATCGGATTTAAAAAATAAAAAAACTGTTGAAAAGAGAATTGAAAGGCCTTTCGAACTGTATCATGTTTGACACCCTTTTCCATTTAAAATTTTTGAGGTGCAGTCCACACCCATTTTAGGGTTGAAGTTATGCCATTGGTACTAATCCATTTAGGTGTCCCCCTTTATATTAAAATTGACGTGTTCGAGCGTTTTTTGCAAAATTAATGTTAAGTGGCCAAAAATTGCGCTGATAATTTTCACTGGGCCACTCTGTATATTTTAGAAGAAAAAAAAATGAGCTTTGGCTACCACAGAACCGACTATAGTTATTTATGCAACTAGTGTGTAAATAAGTGTTATTTAGTCGAGTGCTGTTTAACGACTCGTGCGGAAATTATAACATGAGATAAAAAACTATTACACACGTGGTGCATACAACATTTTTCCTAGAACCGAAATATTAATAAAAATTCAAAAGTAAATAAAACTATTGGTAAGTGTCTTTACGTTGCTTAGCAAGTGCCACTTTACAAACTCTATAAAGTAGAACTTTACGCCTGGTTATTTTTTGCATATTTTGTAGCAGCATTCTTTAAATTTCATTCTAAATATTTATGTAACGAAATATTTGCTCTAAAAATGACTCATAAACTATAATTTTTGGTTTTTAATAATCTGTGCACACATAATCCAGACAGACAAAAATAGACAAAACCTATTATAAATTTTTTTGAGATAATAATATGTTTAATAGAATGTTAGATTGATAAAATTAGAAACATTTGAAAGTATTTTCGTCCACTGTTGGTCAACAGATATGTTCCTTAAGTGTGTAGAAGCGATTCTGTGTCATACATACTAGTAATAACGGCGCCATGTAAATAAGATTTCGTTATGCATTCCATCGGCATATATACAGTATTTAAGCGTGTTCCATTTGCCATTTGGGCAGCTGTACTTCGCATAGTCTTATCAAATGACCTCTGAGTTAATTTAGAAGTGTTCCAAAGGGCGAATGGAACGCGACTTCAGCACTCGCTTGCTTGGAATTTATAAGTACAACACTTCTCATTGGACGAACCGTTCCAGTTTACCAACTCGAGTCTTCTGATGCTTTATGGTTCTGACCCAGCTGTTAATATTATAAATATTTTTTATATCAACGGTAGCAACGCACAGTCCATGAGACGAATCTTAATGCAACCATTTAAACATATCAAACACTAAAAGTACGATATTGTAACTACATTTAATTATTTGTAAAATAATTTACTGTGTATAATGAATTATTTATTAAAATGTGAAAGGACACATGTACTATACATTAATAAAACGATATATGTGTATTTATTATTTTATTATTATTCACATCCATTTCTATTTAGGGACACTTAATAAGCTCTCTCCACATATTTTAAGTTTTTAGCAGAGGCGTAACTACACGTGTATTTAATTTTAATTCAACCAAATGCAATCTCAAATGGCGACCGACTCGACGCGTTGCCTTTTGAATGAAGTATGCGACAATAGGATCAGTCAGCATCATGTTTTGATGAAACTCATAATCATTTTCAAACAGAGTCGAACGAAGTCTAAAGACTAAAACAAGAAGTCTTGGATTAAATGAATTTTATACAACTTTATGTTTATATTCCAAAATTCTACAAGGAGATACATACAGATATCCCTTTTAAGAGGCTAACCATTGGGATCTCGAGAACTACAAGAGGTAAGAAGTCGGTTAAATTGGGGCAATGTTGCCACATTAGTTTACCATTTTCACGTTTTTGTTTTCCCGAAAAAGTACATAGCGTACTGGATATGAGCAAAAAACTGATTTTGACAAATTTGCTTTTTGACTTTTGACTTATCAGCTCGAAGAAACAATTTTTGCGGCCCACATGTATAACAAATAGGTTTTTTTATATATTTTTTCTTTTCGAATCATAATTTAAATAATGGAAAATATTTATTATCATTATCAAGAGGAAAAATAGTTATTTGTGTATCAAGGTTCTAAAAGTAATCTTTTTGGGCCGAAACCGAAGTTTGCAGCCGAGGCAAAGCCGAGGCTACAAATCAGATGAGGCCCAAAAAGAACTTTTAGCCGAGGTGCACACAACATTTTTTAGGCGATTACAACAAGAAATTATGAATTTTCATTCAAAATCAATTTTTGACATCTGTCAAAATTTACTTTACGGCTGCATTTACTTTACGGCCGCATTTACCTTACGGCCGCATTTACTTTACGGCCGCTATTTTTACTCGCAAATTCATTACTTTTTCATTAATATTTGTAAAGGAATAGTTAAAATTTTACTTACACTTGTTATTATATTCTAAAATAATTAATCACATTAATATGAACTATGTAAATCAATAATGTACAAACTAGCGGCCAAAAAATTTTGACTTTGACAGATGTCAAATAAAAATTGATACTTTAAGATTGCCAGCAAATACGAAAAACAACAATTTATGTACCAGCCGCCTAAAAAACAAATTTTTATTATAAAATACTAATAGGTACTTGGCTATGGTTGGTTTTATCACAGTATAAGAATTCTTATACTGTGGTTTTATCTTCCACGTCCACTGTCTTTTTCTCTTATTTTTTCTGCACATCCTTTTTTTCTATTTATTGCAAAACTTCCGTAAATTTCAAAATACATTACAAAAAATATTTTCAATTCTAAAATATTTTATAACTTACAAAATCTTCTTCCCTACTTTTTGTCTTCGTTCTACTACCTTTACGAATTTTCTGTTAGACTATTTTTGAATATAGAACGTTTGAGACAATAATGACTACACAATTCATACCAGAATGTAAACATTGAACGACTACAAAGCGTATTATTATGTCTATATGAGTTTTTATTATTATGATAGAATGTTTCCATCTCCTTTATAACTACTTTTTGTATTAATTGCTCAATACGATCTTCTGAGTAATAAAATTATTAAAAATATCCTTATATTAATATTGTAATTTAATTCAAACAAAATTTTAAATTTCAACTAGCCACTAACCCCCATTCCACTGACCCACCAGAAATTTTCATAAGATTGAGTGATACCCGGCATGATGGTTTGTAGTATGTTCCGGATTCTAGTTGATTTCTCATCAAAAATAAATCTTAATGGTGATATTTATTTTAAACGCTTTTACTAATAATACATAATACAGTAACGGATATATTTGTAATAGAATTATATTAATATTTATTAGCAAAAAAAAATACACATCTCTTCATATGTATTCAATTGTTTTATTCTACCATATGACGCATTTGTTTTCAGGATTCATAGGAGACCCTTTTGGGCACCCGAAGTCTTTAGCAAAGTTTTCCTGATTGCTGACAGCACCATTTACCCGAAACTGAGCAGGAGAGTGTGTGTCAGTCAGAATAGTATTTATGAGACTAAGCGGTAGGTATTTTTTGCACCAGGTAGTTCCCATACTGATCCAGAACATTTGGCTAGGCGTGAAAGATAACCCAGGAAGAGAAGGCTCAACATTGTTAACTTTTGCCCAACGTTGGTACGCCCGGTAAGCGATTTTGACACCACTGGTATCTGCGATGTTTTCGTTGTATGTGTTTTCTGCATTCACCTAAAAACAAAAAGTTATAGCTTCAGTAGCTATGGTATTCGCGAAAAAATCAAAGTGGCTGACATCTGGTGAGGAAATTTAAATTTAATAAATCAGTTATCCGGACGCAGTATAAAAAAGACAAAATAATTATAATTAATTTAAAACAGTACGACTAATGTTCTACATAATATTGTTTTATTGGGCTGTTAGTAGTTTTAATTTATTATTATGAGGTTGACAGTTTGACATAGTAGTTTTTATGTTCTATAGTTGGCGCTATTTACTAGTGATATGTCAAATATATCAGTGTAGTGTGTGATCGCTGTGTGATGAAATACAATTAAATAATGGTCGTAGCAAAAGTATAGTACATAGTTCGAGTTGTGAAACAAATACGCACTTGTGTAATTACTGTAACCTTATTTGCAGTCATAACTGTATCTGTACTGTAAAATTATTTATTTGTTACTGACTTGTAAACTATCATTTATCTTAACTCTTTGTTGCCAGGTAAATTAATTTTTACAAGCTACTACATTGTAAAAATGACAGCTGTCAGATTTACCAGTACCTAGCATGTTAAGATGACACCTGTCAGATTTACTGGCTAGTAGTTCCATTGTTTATTGTCTTCCAAGGCTTACGATATATCATTTAAAACAATTTTTGACACAAAATTAGTAACTGTCAAAATTTGGTTTTAATTTTAATTTTATTTACAAGTCAATAACAAGTAAACTATTGTACATTATACGCCAGGTAACAGTTTTTACTGGTTCAAGGAGATGACAGGCTCGCCTAAACGGCTCGCCAGTCAATTCCTCCTATCACCAGTAAAAACGGTTTTACCTGGCTAATATTGTAAAATACTATACTATACTGCCTTGTAAAAATTGCATAAGACAATCCCCACTATTCTGTAACTCAGTGGTTAATTTTTCTCCAATGAAAATAGACAGCTATAATAAACATCACTTGTAATGTTAGCAGCTGGTTAAAAATTAATAATTGAGTTACAGAATAGGCCTCATTATAGCTTTAACCATGGCCTCAGCTGTCACATCAACTCTTAAAGCTTAGAATATAGAAACAAATATAGAGGGAGCGCAAGCAGAAAATAGTGAAGCTTTCTTCAGCTGATAACTGTCAATCCGCCATTTCTGGAGGAGCCAGGGCCACACTTTCATTTGTTATATGCAATTCTTTTTCTTTGTATTATGTAAATAGGTTTGTTTTAAAACTACAAATATAATGCCATTTTGTATGGCTTTGGGTTGTAAAAACGGAACATCGCGTTGTATCTGTCACGAAACTGTCTGCCATTTCTGTAGGAGCCGCTATTATATTCCCCTATTATACGATCATATATACTATAAATAATAATGAATAATGAAAAAAGCTTTGTTGGAATTCAAAAAAAACTTTTTTAATTATTCTTTTCGTGAAACTTTATTCCAATATGTTTCTTACTTTGAGGTTTCCAGTGCTGTAGTTTCCGTATTGGTTGACAATACATTTAACTTTTTTCTCGTAAGCTTCATTGGTTCTATCATCCCACCAATTAACCAGGTTTCCTTCCTTATCAAACGTTCGTCCAGAATTGTCAAATCCATGAGTTAGTTCATGTCCTATAAATTCCCCTATTCTTCCGTAGTTGATATAATTAGGACGGTCACTGGAATACAATTCGCCATGCAAAGTTCCAGCTGGTATCTCTGTATTGACAAATGTTTAGGAAATTGAATATTTTAATTTTTTTCTAGGTCTCTTACGTATACTATTTTCTTGTGGATTATAATAAGCATTTACGAGCAGAGGAGATTTACGTTGAGTCCATTTCGTTTTGTTATACGGTGCTTGAGTATCTAATAAGTACCTTTTGTATTCATGTATTGACAAATTTAAAAGAGACTCAAAATAGAGTCCTTCATTTATTGTTACCTACAATACAAATACATTATTTTTAATATAAGTCATTACAATTGTTGATTGAAAAATACATAGATAGGCAAGCCTGTTTGTTTTTGCGTACCGCTGTTTTGGAATCAGATTCGACAGAGCCATCTCGTTCATGATTCCATGAACTATTTTACGGAATTAAACAGACAAAAATATCAGATGAATAAAGATGTTTTACATATTTAAAATAGAACTGATTTGTATTATTAATTATTTGATGTTTGCTCTTTTTTATAATATTTGATATTAACTCAAATGCAACCAGACACACAGTTATATAGGAGAAACGAATTTTCTCATAAGCTTGCCTGTCTATATATTTTTCAATCAACGGTAAAATAAACTAATTAATTAAGTTAAAAAAACTGGTTTGTAACAATTACGTTATTAATTTCAAATAACAATTTTTTGTTTTGTCCTGATTTGAATAAAATATCTTGTTTCACAATTCATTCCAAGTGACCTCATATTTGAAATTCTTTAAAAATCATTTTAACACTTATAAAGTCAGTATAAAAGAACGAATTGGTATATTTTCTCGTAAAAATAATACCCAGAAACTCTTTTGCGAGATCTTGCATTATTTCTGGAAAATAAGCTTACTCTCGCAAAAGTTTAGTTTTTGGACTAGTGATAAAATAGTTATTTGTAATACTAGTACAGAAACTAAACTTTTGCGAGAGCTTTCAGCTCAGCCTGCAAATAATGGAAGATCTCGCAAAAGAGTTTTAAGATGGTAACCATGCATTTTGCCGGAATATTAAGTATGAATTTGTTTAATACAGCCCTTTTACTCCTTTTCAAAACTACATTTAAATTATTTTAGGGCGCTATATTAGTGGTAAAGCAATAATTCATTTAGAAAAGTGTTACCAACATTTTTATAAAACTGTATTAGTTGTGTATCATCCAACAATTCATCTGCGTATGCAACATGAGAATAAACTGCATCAATTTTTTCCAAAGCACTCTTTCTTGTGTTGTTGTCCATCCACTGCACATTTTCCAACATATTTTTAAATTCCGCTTGAATATTTGTCACTATTTCCTCCATATTTCTTTTATCTTCCTTTTTAAAATACTTTCTCACGTATAAGGAACTCACTGCTACATTCATGTGAGTTGCAGTTCGCGTTGCACATATTCTCTCTCTCGATTTAGACTCAAGACCTGTTAAAAGGATTAGAAATCTTTTTCATATGCTATGCCCTATCCAGGTAATATACAGAGATCAGTGGGGCAAAGTTGCCACATTAGTTGGCCATTTCAATAAAGTTTTTGTTTTCCCAAAAAATGCATAGGTCACTAGATATAAGCAAAAAACTGATTTTATAATTTTTGATCTTTGCTTACACTTTTGTTGTGAAATATACTTAAATAGACCATTTGGAATCTACAGCGAATAATAACTTTCATATTTTATAACAAAAATAGTTTGTTTCATTAGTTTTCTGCAAATTTTTACAAAATTGTCATAACAAGTAGTGTTGCCAGATCGCCGAGATGCGAAGTCACTTCGTCAAACTTAAAATATCGCCTGATATTGACCCAAATGCAACCAGTCACACAGTTATGTATCTAATAATACCTATTACTAGGAAATACGCAACCACTAACCAGATATACATAGCTGTAAAACGAACGTCGCGAAATTCTCAATTTAAAGATAATGAACATAAAACGAAAATATACTTATTTTTTCATTATGTCGTTAAATATTTGTAATTATTCTCCAATCGCCAAATCTGGCAACACTGATAACAAGCATAACGAAAATTTGAAACTGCACGCCAATGGGCCCATAAACCATAAACAAAATATTACAAATTTATATTAAAAATGTAAAATACTTACTGTTTAATGATTAATAAAGAAACATTATTTAAAAAATATTTTTTAATAAACAGTTATAATGAATTTAATATTTAGTTAAGTCACGTACCCTCAAAATAATTCTATTGGCCAGAAATTTGAAAGTTGACCTTCCCGCGAATAGCGCCAATTCCGGAGAAAAGTAGAAATGAGAAGTTGACACATTTCATGTTTGTTGACATTGAAAACTTGATATCAAACTCAACAGCACCTAATTTAAAACGTACAAAAATGTTCCTTGCAAACAATGCTAGCACTATTTGAAGATACAAGTGTGGATCATACAAGAAAGATAGGTTAGGTTTGTCTTTCAGTTCCGCACAGAACCATTGTTTTCTCAATTTTTTTTTTGTGACACTTAAATATAAAATAAATACTGTAAAATTGACAAAAGAATATAATTTTAGTTTGTATTAAGTTAAATATTAACGAAATAAGGCTTATAATATGGAAAATAAGGCTTTTATATTAAAACATATAAAAATTGCTCTCACTACCACTCTATGAGGGTACCTGACGTCACGATCTGAATTCAAAGTTTAAAAATTCATATCTCGTTTAATATAAGGAATTTTCTCATTGGATTTTCAATTATCGACATAATTTCCATTGAAGTTTCGTAAAAAAAATAGTTTATGGGCCCATTATTTTGACACTTTGCCAATAGGACGGGCGTTTTTTTAAATTATATTATGGTCACCTACCCCATTGGTTAAAATTTTTAGATAGATATGGAAAGAGCTCTTCAATTACTCGCCATATTATATAATTCGCTAAAACCCTTTTTGGAGTGTTTTGAATTAGCTTATCTACTTCTTTTATATACTTTGGAACTTGTAGCATTACTTTGTCATCTTCTGTTAGGTTTAACATCGGGTACACGTTGTTCACTAGAAATAACCAAGGAATGGTTGGATATTCTTGTTGTAATTGTTTAACCGATCTTATATTGTATAAATTGCTAATATTTTGTTTATCTGCTACTGATAATGTAAGCTGTAAAATATTACTAATTTAAAAGAAAACAACACATATGGTAAAATAATAATTGTCATACATTTGCAAGATTCATTTGAAAAAATAAAATTTCCTTCAGTTTTTCTCGTGCTGGAATTTCTTCAGCTCCTAATTCAACAGTTACATTAATCATTTTTTTTAAATAATAAGAAACGATATAGTTTTCCAATCCTTGAATGAAATGCTCTCGTTCTATACTTAAGATAGGTTCACTAACCTATATACAAATTATTAATAATTGTTTTTCTCTAATATGTATTAACTTACAGCTAAAATGGAATTAGTATTATTCTTGTAATCTTGGACTATAACAGTAGAAAACAAATAAAAAGGTGGTAAACCAATTTTTACGATTTTTACTAGAGTTTCACTCCAGTTGAATTTTGTTTCGTTCCAATTATTTTTTTCCAATATGGGCCAGCCGCCTAATTTTTTTAAAATATTAATCAGCGGGGCTTTGCCACGTTCTTCAATTTTTTCTGAAATATGCATAAATAATTCCAATATCACTTTCAAGAAATATTAACTTACTTTCGTCCATACAAGCTTTAAAATATTGTTTTGTAATTTTAAATGGATGAATATCATTTGGTTCAATATCTTCCCTCATTATTTCTAAAATTTGCTCCTCTACTTGGTTTCTCAAAATACTGATGGTATCTACATCAATATCATCTTCAGGAATTTTTTTATTTTTGATGAAATTTCCACAAGTAAATTCATAAAAATTAGTGCATGGATCGACATTAAAATTTATTTTTTCCAGTAATGTTGAAGCAGTTTCGTTACAAGCTTTTGTTGTACATGTTTTATTGATAATATTTGTGCCATTTATTTCTGTGATTCCATCTTCATCCAAGGAAAGTCCTAAAAATAATTACTTTTTTACACTTATCCATATCAAATAAACTAAATTAAATTAACATTTGAAAAATTAATATGGGCTAAAAAGTTCCTAAAATTACAAAAGAGCAAGCTAACAAGTTACAGACTGATTGCTAAATGGCCGGCTTTTATTGTTAGCTTGCTCTTTTGTAATTTTAGGAACTTTTTAGCCCATATTAATTTTTCAAATGTAAATTGTTAGTTCCCTTTAGATTCCCCTATTAAATTCATTGTTGGTGGCTTAACAATCCAACTTTTTATTTCTTTATTTTTGTAAATTCATTTTTGTAAATTTTTTGAAGCGGTTGCTTCAGTAGTAATCTTGGTCATATTGTAAAGACTTACGTCTGATGACCAGTTACTCTTGAGAGTCTACTTTAGTAGACTGCCATGGCAATCAGTCGGTACAGCTGGAATTGTCTGCACTAGACTTCCGCTGTATGTTACACCACGCTGATGAGCTCCAATTAGAGCGAAACGCGTCCGTGGTTACAGACTGATTGCTAAATGGCCGGCTTTTATTGTTAGCTTGCTCTTTTGTAATTTTAGGAACTTTTTAGCCCATATTAATTTTTCAAATGTAAATTAAATTAGTTTTTCTACGACTACCAATGTAAATAGCCATTATAGGTTATCTAAGTGTCACATTACGTATCATTTATCATATAAAAATAAAGTGTATTTTATGCATAGTATATTTTTACTTCAGATTTTCCTTTATATCGAATATTAATATTTTTATAACTTTTTTACGCAATGCGATTTTTTTTTAATTTTACTCATTTTCATCATTCTTTCAATTAAATAAATAGTTTCCTTAAAAACTTCAAAGTTAAATAACTAAAACAAATCAAATTTCGTTGTAGAAACTAACGACTTTATTAATATTTCGCGCCAATTGGATTAAATTCAGACCTCAGGAAAATGGCCGCCACAGACTTCACTTTTTCATATGCTATGCCCTATCCAGGTATAATATTAAGATCAGTGGGTTTGATCGAATAAGAGTCAAGTAGTAGTCGTAGAAAAAGTTTAGTAGATATTTATAGTTGTGAAGCAATTACGCACTTGTGGAATTACAAACTTGTGTAACTTTTTCACTTCGTGTGTAATATGCATCTTACAACTCTATGTAATATACTAATCAGGGCATGTAACCGGTTGAAAAATCCGGTAACCGATATTTTAAATGGAAATTGCGAACTTTAACAGTAATTTTAACCGATATTTTTAAGGCCGAAAATACCGGTAACCATTAACCAAAAAAAAATCTGTTTTAGCGAACATTAATCTTTATTTTAATATCATTTAGCGCGAAAATATTTAATATTATTTATTATATCTGTGTTATCCATTTGTATTTGAATATGATTCATGACAGTTTTTAAAATTTACATTTTATTGGAGAGTCAGAAAAGTAGATTGTCTCTTTGTCAGTATTAGGCAAGTTTACAATTGAAAAGTGACTTGAATTTTTCTGAAGGTATTACAAGAATTTTTGTGAATATTCGTTAATTAAATTGCGTTGTTTAATTTGTTATATTTTTTTCAGATGGTAATTTTTTATTATTTTTAATTGAATTTTTCTATTATTTTTTTCATAATTTTTTTATTATGACGTTTTCTATAAAGGTTAAACGTTAACCAGTACTTTTTTCGGGTACATGCTCTGATACTAATAAAATCTGAACACCATTTAAAAAATATTAAGTGTATTAAAATTCATTACCTTTGACATATCCATCATAAAAGAAAACTACAACAACGGTTATATAAATTAAAACTTTCATATTTACAAGAACTACTGTAATTTCAGAACTAATGTACTGCAATGTGATGGGCAACACGAATATTTATCAATTTTCAAAGTTTTTCCTTCATGATTATTTTAAGAACTGTATAATTATAACTATTCCAAAAGGGGCGTATACATTTTATCCTTTACACATGTTATATTGCTTCACATTGTACTTTGCACTCTTTCAATCTTGCATACCTTTTATCCTCCAAACTTTTAATCCACGAAAAAAGTTATCTTACAAACATTTTATCTTCCATATAATTTTATCATATCATCCACACATTTTATCTTTCATTCATTTTATGTTTTACACATTTTATCTTTTACACATTTTATCTTCAGAAAAATTTAATACTGAATATTTCATCTAATTATAAATATGTTAATTGCATGTGCAATAAAATTAATGGCAGGTACAATTACAATGTTCTAAAGATCAAACGCTGGCGAAGATAAAATCGGTGTAAGATAACTTTTCTTCGCGGATTAAAAGTGTGTACGATAAAAGGTGTGCAAAATTAAATATTTGAAAGATACAATATAGAGCAATTTGACATGTGTGGCGGATAATATGTAAACGCCCCTTCAAAAAGTTTATGAAATATAAAATGTGTGCCGTAATTTATAAATTTCATTGTTTTCTATCTTCAGTTCATATTTATTTCATTACCAATTTTTTAACATGTAATAATTTTGATTTATGAACATGCTAATGTATTTGCATTACACGTGTGAAATATTAGTAGAATATTACCTAAGAAAAAAAATCCATTAAATATGTACAAATATTGTTACAAAGTTATAAATATTTATTTTAAACTGTCATTTGTGACAATAAAACGTCCAACATATCCGGGTATGCTCACATGTGCCTTCATTTGTAGAAATTTTAAAAAAAAATGTGAACTTATTAGTTAAAACTTTTCGAAGGAAATATTCACGCAAACTAATTTTTATTAATGGTTTCATTTTCAGAAACATATCAAATTTAAAACTACATTTTATCGATTTTCCAAAAATGAGAAATATTTATAGCTTTGAATAAAATACCAGGTATTAGATATATGTATTATTGTTCCAAACAGTGGCGTACACAGAAAAATATTTCGGGAGGGCATATTATGGTGTAATCGGAAAATGATCTAGGGAGCCTGGAAAAAACTATTATTATTTTATAATACTTGTATTCTAGTTTTTATTAAAAAAATAACTGTAAACAATATTATTCAAACACTAGAAGACAAAAGGAAAACAAAAATTATTTTTAATGTAAATGGAGGTTTCTACCATTTTTAAATGGTAAAGACTATTGGTGAAAATCCGATGAAAATATTTATATTAATAAGCGAGTTATAGACTTCCAAAGTTTGAAATAATCAATGTGACATCACTGTTTTCTTCGTGTACCAAAATATTATTAAGTATATGCTGTTTCTACATTATATTTATAAAAAATAAATTAATATTACAATACCGAATAAGTCTGCATTCTTAAAAATTAAAAGTGTTTTTAAATAATATAAAAGTTTACAAATTATATGTATATTCACATAAAAACTGTTTGAGAATAGCTGTGGTGCTAGTGATGCAAACTTTTAACAAATTACACATAAACAGGTAATGTATGCTCTAATCATTTTATTTCTTTATTAATATTCATCATTAATTATAATTACAATTTTAGAACTTTTCGAATTTTCGGAGGGGATTTATCTCCCTAATACCCTCTTGCGTACGCCGCTGATACCTTCAGACAAAAAACGCCGTATAACTAGGCAACCAACGTGACGAAAATGTCATTTTGGTTGCTTTCCCAAAGAGCAAAGACATGAAATAACTTTCTCAACTTCAATATAATTCAGAACAAGATGATACCTATATGGTATCCTGGAAAACAGTAAACTAAATTTAATACTTATTTTAGAACAAGAAATTAGAAATTTTTCTATTTTCTTGTACTTAAATCAAGAGAAAAAGATGCGCATTACATTTTTAAATGTCTTTAATAACATCTTGTCCTGAATTTAGGACGAGATTAAGTCCCGTGTCGGACTGACTTTAAGAACAATAATTATGTTATCAAGTTCAAATTACAATTAACTTTTTATTTTATGTCCAGGTTTAAATAAAATATCTTGTTCCATAGTTCATTTCAACTAAACTGATATTGGATAATACAAACTCACTAAAAAATAAAGAATTGATATATTTTTCGTCAAGTTCATTTCTTTAACTCTATATCCCTAATATTAGATTAACAATATCATTAACTCAGGGTCGGATTTAGAATTTTAAAGCCCTAGGGCCAATATTTTGTGCGGTCCCAAAATTTCTAAAAAAAAAAATTAAATCGGAAAAATAAACTACATAGTAATTTTTGTATGTTTTTTTGTAATTAAAAAAAATGGTTAAAAAGGGTCACGAGATCATTTTGTTTTATCACGCTTTTAGTACCTGGTGCAAAAATAAATTGTAAGGGAATATTGTGAAGGCAGAAATATCCTAGGATTATTCTTACAATTCATCGTAATACAATATATATTTCAACTGTGAATAATAATTATAATTTACCTCTCGACTTCAAGTGGCTAATTTATTCTATAGAAATTTAGAAATTTGCTCCAGTATTTCAAAAACTACGCAATTGATAATTTTTCACTATTTTTCAAGTAATCAACGGAGTCGAAATAGTGGATTAAGTTACTTTGCAGTAAAAAATTGTTTATAAATTTTAGCAGGGTTTACTCTTTTCTCAAAAAATAGTGCCTTTAGGATTTTTTCACAACAACTGTATGAAAGTAGTTGCATACAAACCACTTCAATCCAATGATCCAACATGAACATAGAACAGAGTAGGATGAAATGTTTTGATTTGAGATAACATAAATGTAAAATATTCACAATGAATAATATATTTAGTAAATTACAACATGTGTTGCAGAAGCGATCTGTTAAATACGGCTTTCCATTCTTAATATTAATGGTTGGAGGATCATTCGGAATAAGAGAATTTTCAAGTTTGAAGTATGATAAAAGAGAGGTTAGAAATTCATAATACATAATTTTAAATTACAGGTATAAAGTTGGAAGACCGAAACAGCTAACAGCAGACGAAGCTGAAAAGTATGGAATTGAAATGAAAAAACCTAGTGAAGTAACTTTAGAATCAGAATTTGAAAAGATTAAGAACTTAGACATTAATAATTGGGAACAAAAACGTGGCCCTAGGCCCTGGGAAGAAAAAATTGAGTAATGTTTAGTGATAGTGAAGGTTTAGAAGACGATGATGTAATTTCCCAAACGCCAAATGTTTATGTTTCTCCTGAACTAAAAACAAATGCTATCGATTTCGAAACATGGGTAAAATCTTTAAATATAAATGAAACAATTTATGATGTACATACAATTCAAAATTTACCTTCAACAAATCTTTTAAAACTTAAAGATGTAAAGCCAAATGAAGAATACCTCAAAGAAGTAAAACAAAAAGGGTTGTGTTTTTCAAGACTTCATATCTATAGGTCTGTAAGTGAAATACTTTCGCTTGTATGTTGTTCTTTTCGGTATGATAATGTTCGAATAATTGGAATTTATAAATACGGTAATTGTAACGATAAAATTTGTCATTATATTGAAGATAGAAGAACAAATAAAACAATTGAAATTGACTTACAGGAAGTCGAACATTTCCCAGAAGAAAACTCAGTGTATTTGTTTTTTGGCGCCATTAAAATAAACGATAATTATAAACCTCATATATTAATAAAATTTTATCAACAATTATTAAATCCTGAAATTTACGAAACGTTATTTCACTTACAAAAAAAATACAGACCAAATGAATTTGATGAAACTGTGTCTCTAAACGTATCTTGCGATCAAAGTACGCTTAGGTACGATTTAACTGAAACAATTGATAGTATGCTTGTTGACACTTTGGTGTTAAACAAAATCGAATCAGATGAAGTTTATTTTTATGAAACAGAGCGTTTGAGGAATATAAACAGTAGTTAATCATATGTTATTTATTGTATACAATAAGTACTTACATGTATATAGCATGTGTACATAATTCAAATCAAATATAAAATGCTTTTAAAAATAAAACTACTTCTATATAATACAAGATGAAAATAAATCACAAAATCTATCATAATTACGTGTCCTCTTCGTCTTCCCAGTCATTTATTAACGTGCTTACCACTCTTCGTCCGTCCTCTTCATTCACATTCGCATGCGTTTTCGTTTCAGACTGTTGCGAGTCTGTATCTCCATCGTCCCAATCGTCGAGTAAATTAGAAATTTTCGAGTTTTTAAGAACAGTTTCTTTGTTATTTTGTATTATTTTTTCACTAGGTTCTTTAGTCCGTATTTCTTGTGATTCTTGTGTTGTTTCGTGAATTGTTTCAATATTTTCTTCCACCGTTTTTTCTTTTTCTGATGATGTTTCTTCTAGTTCTAATTCTAGCTGATTTTCTTTTTCGGGCTGTTCTGGTATACTTTTTTCAATATCTTCCAATTCCGCGATAACGGGTTGTGAAATTTTTACTTCTTCAATTTCTGAAGGAAGTTCTGCATTTTCTTGAAATTCTGTATTTTTTTTAAGTTCTGTATTTGCTTGCAGTTCTGTATTTTGTTGGAGTTGTACATTGTCTTGCAGTTCTGTATTTTGTTGGAGTTGTATATTTTCTTGCAGTTCTGTATTTTGCTGAAGTTCAGTATTCTCTTGAAATCCAGTATTTTCTTGCAGTTCTATATTTTGTTGAAGTTCACTACTTTCTTGCAATTCTACACTTTCTTGAAGTTGAACAGTTTCTTGAAGATCTGCATTTTCTTGAAGTTCGGTATTTTCTTGAAATTCTGCATTTTCTTGAAGTTGAACTGTTTCTTCAGGTTCTGCATTTTCTTGAGGTTCTGCACTTTCATGTTCTGTATTTTCTTGTTGTTCTATATTTTTTTGATGTTCTATATTTTCTTGATGTTCTGTATTTTCTTGAAGTTCTGTACTTTCTAGAAGTGCTGTATTTTCTTGAAGTTCTGTATTTTCTAGAAGTTCTGTATTTTCTTGAAGTTGTACATTTTCCTGATGTTCTGTACTTTCTAGAAGTTCTGCATTTTCTTGTATTTCATTTGTGAGATCTGGTTGGTCCATATTTTGTGTTATTTCTTCTGATTGGTGTATATTTTCTGAGTGTTCCTCTGTAATTATTACAGTTTCTTGGTTTTCAAGTTTATTTTCAACAATATTTGTTGGTAGTTTTGAAGAATCAACTTCCATTGGTTCATATTCTTGTTGTTCTACAATTTCTGTTACTTTTTCAATATCTTCTGTAGTTTCTTTTTCTTTTAATTCTGTTTGTTCTGTTTCTTCATTTTGGCTTTCAGATGTTTCTGTTTCTGTCACTTCCTCAATTGTTTGTAATGATTGTGGATGTTCTATTTCAGATGGCACATCTTTTTCTTTACTTTCTAACTCTGTTGAATTTCTACGAATTTCTTCTTTAATCATTTCTATGGATTCTTCTATTTCCATTGGTTCTTCATAATTTTCTGTAAGTGGTTGAGATGGCACAGGAATTTCTAAATTCTGGTTGGTTTCTTGTGGAGGTATAGTTTCTTCCAGTTCAGATTGATTATCAATTATTAATTGTTGCTGTTCATTTGTTGAATCTTCAGTTGTTATTTGCTGTTCATTTGTTGATTCGGATGTTATTTGCTGTTCGTTTGTTAATTCTGCTACTTCAGTTATTTGTTGATGTTCTATTGTTTGTTGTTCATTTGTTATTTCCTCAACAGGCAACTGTTCAGATTCTGGAGGTATATCTACCTCCATACTTTCTGGTTCTTGTAGTATTTCTTTTTCTTGTTCAAACTGAAGTATTTGTTCTTCTATTTTTTCTGGGGTTTCTTGCGATTCTGCTTCTGTGTGATTGTTAATTTCTTGTTGGATTAATTCTATGGATTCTTCGCACTGTTTTTGCTCGATGGGTAAAGCGTTAGCTACAGCATAATTACTTCCGACTTCAACTAGACTCATGTCAGAATTCAACATGATATTGCTGGGCTGCGAAATAAACTGACCGTCTTGACCTTGCACGGGATGGCTATATAAAACAACAATATTAGAATTTTCAGATGTTATTACATTACTTGAGGCATCACTGTAATCGTGGTCAGTTAAGACCATGACTAATTCATCTGTGGATGTAATATCGTTTTTATTTAATGCTGCTTGAGATATAATTGTATTTGTATCTGTAGTTATTACTTGATGTTGACTTACCAAATTTTGAATATTGTTAATGTTATCTGGAAGAATAATGTTTTGAGGGTTTGCTATTATATTTTCCTGATTTCCGTCTTGACTAAGAATGAATTGGTTTTCGTCTAAGACTACTATTGTGTTTACTAGACCTAAACTAGCTGCTATTCCACTGGCTACATTGCTGAGAGATTCTGCTTCGCTACTCGGTTCTAGGGATTGAGGAGTTTCGTCGATTATTTTTGATGCTAGTTTTTTAGGTGTTACTTTAACATCAGATAAAATTTTAATTTTTTCTTTTGGTTTTTCTTGATTTTCGTCTAATGCGTCTATTTCTTCTGCTGTTATTATATCTTTTCTTTCAATTAATTCTTCTTCTAGTTGACTTATTAAATTATCTCTTCGTGCTTCTATTTTATGATTGTTTTTAATATGGTTAAATAAAGTTTCTTGCGAGATGAATTTTTTCGTGCAATATGTGCAATCGTGTGTTTGATTCTTATTGGAGTGTCCAGTGAGTTGAATGTGAGTAATAAGGGCAGTTTTGGTCGGGAAAGTCGTGTTACATTCCGCGCAGATGAGATTTTGGTGCGAATGCGTGACTTCGTGTCTTTGAAGCATGTTTGGTGATAAGGCAATATAATCGCAAGATTTACATTTTGGGAACTGGTAAGACGGAGGCGGTTCAATGTTGTGTTTGGTGAATTTATGATACATTAACAAGTTTTGCTTTCTGCTGATATGACCGCATATATTGCACATTTGGCTGTCTACCTTTTCTTGGTGGATTTCCGTCATATGTTTTCTATATTGGTAGTAAGTGTCGAAGATTAACGGATTTGGATTGCTGCATTTTTGGCAAGACCAATGGCCTTCTTTTTTAACATCTGAAGATTGATCTCCTGGTTTCATTACCATGTAGCTGACTTTTGTTGTTTGGGTTGGTTGTTTAACAACTTTTACTGGTTTTAAACCAGCGTTGGAACCTTTAGATAAAATTTTTAATTTTATGTTTTTATTTTTTTTGACTAAATGTGGATATTTTTTTAGTATTTCTGTTATTATTTTGGTGTGGTCCACAGCTGGATTTGATTTAGACGGTGTTGTTTTTGGAACTTTAGCTGCGTTTTCTTTACCTTCTAAACTAAACCGAACTCTTTTGTTGTTCGAAGATGCTGCGTCTGATTTTAAAATACTTTTATTATTTTCGTCTGAATTTAACGTTTCGTCTTTATTTGTTTCATCATCTGTATCATCATTTTCATATGTTTGTAAATCATTATCAGCTGCTTCGGAATCATCGTAATCGATATAATCCGATCTAAGTTTTTGTTCTTTAATATATTCTTTTACATCTTGAATGTTAACTTTTTTACTGTCGTTATATATTGGACTTGCAGGTCGTTTAGTAGCTACAGTATTTTTCTTTAATTCTTCAAAATTTGAAGTGCTGGGTTTAGGAGATTTTTCTCTTTGAGGTAAAATAATAGGTTTACTCGTATAAGAAATTTCGTCAAATGAATTTGTATCGAAGTTTGTAACATCATCTTCGGGCCATTCAAATCTCGTTGGTTTTGGCGTTTCGTCGACCGTTGTCCGAAAATATTTGGGCGTTAATGGATCGGGTAAAGACGAAATGAAATCTGGTCGATACGGAACTGATTTTCGTTTCCAAATCGGCAGTTTTCTCCCGGGTAACGGCTCTGGAAGATCTGAATCTATTGTTTTCGGGGCGATTTTCTTGCCTTGTAGATTCCAAGTTATAGGCGAAATTGGTGATCGTTTATTTAAAGGTTTATGTATAGGCGATATTGGGACTTTTTGCGCGTCTAGTAACTTTGTTAAAACCGTCATATTCATAAGTCTAGCGGTGGAGTACAAGCGGTCGAATATTGAAGTTTGGAATTCTAGAATTCCGGTATACATAAAATTCACTATTGGTACAACTACATCGGCTTGGAGATCAGATGGCATTATTAAACAATCATTCATTATTTCACAAGTTTGTTCCAAAACTTGAAAATATTCTGTACATGCATTCATCACAAGACGATGAACTTTAAGCTGGGCATTATCTTCAAATTGAAGCGTCAAATCGCAGAAGTAGGTTTTGTTGAAGAAAGTTTGTAGACGTTGGAGGAAAAATATTCCCCAATTGTCTACTTTTACTTGTTTGCTTTCCCCCATTTTTAAATATATTATTTATATTTAATTGTTGAATTGTTTTGTTACATTGAAGAATGTATATTGTAGCTAAAATATAAAAAAAACAATTGTAATTTTAGGTTATAAAACTTTGCATACATAATAATAAGCTTTAATATGTTAAACATGCATGCCAAAATTAAAAATAAATCAATAATACAAAAGTTTAGTTTAAAAATATAAAATTATAAATAAAAATCAAATAAACAAAAGCTATCTACATCGCAATGTTAAAAAAAAAGTACACATTTTCTACAGAAGTAACAACACAACTTGCTTTTACGAGTTAAAATTAAGCAAACAATTAAAGCATTGTTTCTAACAATTCTAAAAATTATTGTCATTATTGAGCTTGATAGAAGCCGCAAGCCATTGGCCATTAGCATAGGGTGAATTGAGGACATGAAACTACATACATTAAAAGCATATCTCATTCAACATTTAACCATAATTGTTTATAGTAAAAGAAGTAATAATTACGATTTGTAATTCAAATATACTGACCTTTTTCTACAAAGAAAATTCAAGCTCCATCTCTGCAATCCCATAAACATATTGGAACAATAGTTTACCTTTTTAATGCTAGATGTCGGATTTTAGGGCGATCTATGCGCGCGCCTTGATCTTGCGATTATTGAGCTATTTTTCTAATTGAAATACCCGATTTTGTTTGTTTATAAATGTATATTTCACGGAAATTTTAAACCATGGATTCGAGAGTGTATAAGCATGTTATTTGTTAAGATTTTGTTAGGGTGCAAGAAACTATGAACTTCTAGAATGGAGGACTCAATCGGCATAACAGATTTCTGCAGATTTTCATTTGTTTAGGGTGTCTCCATCTTTTATGTCAATATATTTAATTTTTACGAATAGTCAGATACAAACAGTATTCTTTGAATTATTCGTGTTGAATTTTTAATTGTTTGTAATCATAAGTTCAATAATGCCTCCTAAATTTAAATTTGCGGAAGGAGAAAAGGTGTTGTGTTTTCATGGACCTTTGATATACGAAGCAAAATGTCTTAAAGCAACAATCAGTAAAGAGAAACAGGTCAAATATTTTATACATTACGCCGGTTGGAATAAAAAGTAAGTTTTTAGGTTATAATTTACAGCTGCTAATAAAATAATTTTAGTTGGGACGAATGGGTACCAGAAAGTCGGGTATTAAAATACAACGAAGCAAATGTCCAACGTCAAAAAGAAGTACAAAAAGCTCATATCACTCAACCAGCAAAGTCTAAAAAAGCTAAAAGCCGTAAAACTGAATCTGTAAAAGATGCAGATTCCAGAGCGAGCACACCCAATCAAGAAGTCTCGAAAGGAGTTAAAAATAAGCAACCTGGCACTCCTTCAAGTGGCCAGGACTCAAGTTCTGATGTTCCTCGTAAGAAGCGAGGAAGGTTGGATCCTTCCGTTGAATCAGAAGAACAATTTTTAAATAAAGTTGAAGTAAAAGTTAAAATTCCCGATGAATTAAAACCGTGGTTAGTCGATGATTGGGATGTTATTTCTCGTCAAAGAAAACTTGCAATTTTACCGGCGAAAGTAAACGTAGACGAAATTCTTGATAATTATTTAAATTATAAAAAATCGAGTAAAACCAACAACGCGAATAAAGAATCTGCTGTTACAGAAGTAACAAACGGGATAAAAGAATATTTTAACGTAATGCTAGGCACGCAGCTTTTATATAAATTCGAAAGACCGCAATACGCTGAAATTCTCCAAGATCATCCCGATACGCCAATGTCTAAAATCTACGGCGCTGTTCATTTGTTACGTCTGTTTGTTAAGTTGGGATCCATGTTGGCGTATACGCCATTAGACGAGAAGAGCATTCAATTGTTACTTGTACACATACAAGATTTCTTGAAATATATGGTCAAAAATAGTTCTACTTTATTTAGTTTGCAGCATTATGGAAATGCACCGCCAGAGTATCACAGGAAGGCGCAATAATTTTAAAAATTCAAATCAGATTAATTATTTTATCTAGTTATAAGTTTAATGTATTTTTACTATTATAAAAATAAGTTTTATAACTAATAAAAATATTCCAACATTGACTCTTGTTTAATTTTAATAGAATATCGAATTGTAAATAATCTATTGGGTCTTGAATAAACATTAAGTTCTTGTATGGAACTGCCGACTTGCTATTACATTTTTCTTTTAGATATTCATTTTATTTCACGAACATATTTTGACTTTATTAAATATGATGTAATAATATAATGTATGGGAAATTCCTGAATATTTTTCGAGTGCATTCGAAAAATATTCTGATGTATTTGCCATCCAAGAATGATATATTAGATATATTTCTGATTGATTTCAAAATTTAAACGGACTTGGGTTTTCATTTATTTGTAACTTTTATAAAAAACTATGTACTTTTTCGGACCTTAAATAGGTCGATCTTCAACATATTTTAAAATACATGTAGATCCTTAATGTTAAATTGGTAAAGTTATATCAATAATTTTGTTTGTAGTTATAATATTTGGTGAATGCCAAAATATTTCATTTAAATGAAATCAGCATACTTTTGTAGATGGTAGAAGATATAAAAACTTCATATTTTTACATAATTTTGAATTTAATATTAAAAAGTACCTACATGAGCCCATGTTGTTCAATTTTAAATCCTCTCCTTAAGTTTTCAAATTACCAATCAACAAAGTTTCGGTTCCAGAAGAACTGGTTAATTTTTATTTTAAAATCGAATTTGGGTAGCTTTGGACTCGGAATCGAAAATAGGATGCTTGTACATTCAAATAACCGGAATTTCGGATAACATTAGAACGAGAATCGTATTTAAACGGAACTGGTTCTCGCCACTAGCACCGAATAACAAAAAAGGGAAAACATTTGATTTGTATTTGTGAAAATCATATTTTTATTATTTACAAAATAAAAAAGTAAATGAGTAAATTAATTTGAATGGATGTAAACGAAAGGAAATAAGGACAGTGATTTAATAAAAGGTCATTGTAAAGAAATTTGTTATATTCTGCACTATCCCAAGAAATAAAATAAGAAATATCAAAGGCACACAACATTTATTTTTATAAAATAAGTATAAAATTGAAAGACTCCTCAATCTTTTCGAAGATATTGCGACCACGCTGTAGGAATACTAGAATCTGGAAGAATCCACCCAATTGGAATACGACTACCTTGGTTAAACTCATTGGGAACGAGAAATGTATCCCAACTTTTCCTGTTCATCAAAACAATTAATAAAAACACAACATATTTATTTTGATTTAATACCTGATTGCAATAAACGTTCCTAGATCTTTCTCGGCACAAGTCAAGCCCCAGTAAGTTTCATTCGGGATAATTTTTGGTCCGAAGAGAATATTTTCCCACTCTGCTGTAATTTTCTGGTTTTCTAAATCCGCAGCACTGATTTCTGCATCAACTGCGTTCTTTTCTAAAGTAGCGCGCAGTTGTTGTTCTTCGTTAGTGTAAGATTTCAAGGCGTCTTCCCACATTTTTTGCAACCGTTCTGTGTTTAACTTGAAAGCATTGCTATCCTCTGCAGAAATCTTTTCGCCTCGTTGCAAAGCTGCCTTTTCTCTAACTGTCCGTAACTTTACCAAAGACGCAAGAAGAGACAGTTGTTTCCGGGCGTCGGATTTCTTTTTTGTAACTTCTGCTAGGATGCAATCGGCGTCTTTTTTCAGGATTTCTTCTCGTCTGGCTTTTTCGACGCTGTCTTTCATATTTTCAAGCCATTGGTCAATATTTTTATGTAATAATTGACGATTTTTTGCTATTTCTGCTTGTTCTTCTTTGCGGGTTATTTTCTTGCGTTTATGGGAAATACGTTTCTTTTTTCGTTTGCTTAAAGTTTTTTTAAGTTGTTCGAGAACTGAAGAATCGTCGAATTGTGATAATAGAGCTGTGAATTCGTCTTTTTGTTGGCCGATTTCAACCGTTTTTTCTTTCCATTCCGAAGAAGAAATAGTTGCCACATTTTCTCTTAAATAATCTTCTAATTTTTCTAATTCATTTATTAGTTTAATGCATCTGTGTAGCAGACTTTTAGCGACGTGTATTTTTAAAGTTTTTTTATTAGGCAACACTGGTGTTGGTTTTTTAGTTATTATTTCTACATTAGAAGTATGTAGGCTAAGATTAATTTTACCAATTTTTGAAAGGTAGGTTTCTATCCATAATTCATCATCGCTTTTTTGATCCAATGCATCAACTGGGAGCGATGATGAAGAATTGTTAGCTTTAAATCTTGGATCACTTTGTTGGTATAGAAGTGGTCGACAATAATTCGAAGTTTGAGGGGTATACATTGGAATGTTACTAGAATTTACCGGGTAGTTTTGCATATACGCTGGTAAATTTGGGTTAATTATGTTATTAGGATCAGGCGAATTACGAAAATTATCATTGTATGTAAATTCCATTATGTGCACTTTAGTAAAAAAATATTAATTAAAAAGCAAGTGTATTGTGAATTGATGAGTTTTTAACAAAAATGAAGCACATCACCGGCCTGTGGCAGTTGAATCTGAGCTTCTTCCAACACTTTCTGGGAGGTTATGTACTCTTCCGTTTCTTTCAACTCTTGCTCGCTCTCTAAAATTCCTTTTAGCTCTTCATACGCTTTTACCAATCGCCTTTGACAATCAGGGACCATCATCAATGATTCCTGAAGCACTTCTTCTTGCTTTCTGATATCATACTCGTCTTTTCCGTCACTTTTATATTTTTCAATACGTTCCCTCTGTTGCTGAGCTTCTTTCTCGTACATAACCTTCTCTTTTGCAAGACGTTTCACTACACCAGTCTTTATTTTAATGATTTTTATGCGAGGATCTGCCATTTTAGTTAATTACTTCAACCTGATAGATTCTGAATAATATTTATGATACGCAACAAATAAAATCTGTTATTGATATTTATGCCCAAATACGGCGTAACAAAATATTTGTTTCTTCAAGACTATTGTTTGATGACTAAAATTTCTGCTATTTATAGCTCCCTAGTATAAAGGAATATTGTGCTTTTGTTGTATTTTTATTAATATATTATTTATTATACATTAATTGCTCGACAGTTCAATATATTTGGCGTTTACTAAAATATAGTTTTCATATGGCGATTGTCGCTTTTGTCTACATTTTGGTTACCACTGCGTCGGTGCGTATGAGTCATAAAAACTTAACACATGTTTTGCAATAGTTATTATTAATAAAATTCTTTACATTAACGCAATTATTTATAACCTTTGAGAAGTTTCATATTGATTTTATATACTTTTCTAATTTTTCTTTTAATTAATTTTATCCTAGGGAATTTATTTATTTTATAGTAACATTGGTAGATCCAAACTTTCACATGCGCATGCGCACATCTCATACTTCTGGAAGTTTGTTTGTGGTTAGATTTCATTGCATTTGATCGTTGTTTACGTGAAAAAGTCTCCAAAATGCCTGCAGTAGATGTGATGAACCCATTACCGCAAAATGCAGATCCTCCTCAACCAGACGATCCGGGTCCTATAAACCCGGTGGTGGGAATAATTTACCCTCCTCCTGAGGTGAGAAGTATCCTTTTACAGGAACAGGTAGTATTTAATCCTCCAGGTTTTCTTTAGTACGAAGCATATTTTCCTGAACGAATCGCTCTGTAGACATCGTTGACAAGACAGCTAGTTTTGTCGCTAGAAATGGGCCGGAATTCGAAGCTCGAATTCGGCAAAATGAACTCGGAAATCCTAAGTTCAACTTTCTTAACACTGGAGATCCTTACCATGCGTATTACGAGCATAAAGTCAACGAATTTAAAGAGGGACGAGGTAAGTTATTTTTTGGGGTTTATTGTTGAGTTTTCTGTCGTCCTAAGCCAAAAGGTAACTTAAAGTTTTGTAGCCTTGATATATTTAAATTAAATACGATTTACCGCCGACTTTTCGGCTCGGCTACTCTTGCAGTTACGACCGAAAACGAAACCGAAACTTATGTAGTTGTAAAAATTTAGTTATATTTTCATTTTCTTACACGAAAATCTAATATTTTTCTTACCTTTTAAGGTATTACTTGATTATTAAATTAAATAAAAACTTAAATTTATTACAATTCTACTAATCTAACTAATCTACTTTCGGCTAGGCCGAAATATGGGCTAATTTTTGCCCAAAACCAGCATTTTTGACCGAAACCGAAACTTCGGTCGGACACTAATTTTTATTATTATTGCACTAGTTCCGGGCGGGCCAAAGTTTCGGCCACTTTTTGTCCAAAACCGGCATTTTTTTGCCGAAACCAAAACTTCGGTCGGACAATAATTAATACTAATCAAAATTTGTACTAATAAAACAATTTAAATTTTATTTGTAAATTAAAATAATATCTAATTTTGCCTTTTCACTTTTGTAAAAATGTGAATAATTCTTAATTATACATTTTATGCCATACCATTGTCCAATAAACTCGAAATAAGAAAGACCTTTTGGCTTATGATGGCAGTTTTGTTTTGTGATGAAATTTAGCCATATATTAGTATTCGGCATTTTGCTTTGAGTACAATGACTTTAATTCAAGACGAGAGCGAAATATACACTGAGAGAACAAATGATATTTGTTCTAACATGTAATAAAAAATAGGTTGATTTGTAATTACATTCTAGGACAAGAGCCGGCTGCTAGTTTACCACATGCCATTTCAAAACTTACTGTAACTGCAGCTGCTCAACAAAAACAACAAGAAATATTAAAACAAGTTGAGCAGCCATTCATTCCTAAAGATCCGCCTTTAGAGTTCGAATTCATTGCGGATCCGCCATCCATTTCAGCATTAGATTTGTAAGTTTTTAAATATTATTTTCAACAATGAACTAACAATTATTTTCCAGAGATATTGTAAAACTCACAGCTCAATTTGTGGCTCGTAACGGTCGCCAATTCCTCACACAACTTATGAACCGCGAACAGAGAAATTTTCAGTTTGATTTTCTCCGTCCCCAACATTCCTTATTTCAGTATTTTACCAAACTTTTAGAGCAGTACACTAAAGTGTTAATTCCTCCAAAACATCTACAGGGAAATTTAAGGGATGAAATAATTAATATTAATAATGTTTTGGAACATGTTAAGTATCGCGCAGAATGGCAGAAATATCAAGAAGCACAGCGGAGAAAGGAAGAAGAAGTTTTAGAACGCGAAAGAGGTAAAGTATAAATATTATATTTCATCTCTTGACATTAATTTATTATTCCAAATATATTTATTCCTTTATTTTTCAATAAAAATATCATATTTCACATTTTAACAAATGCTAGGTAAATAAATCTTGTACAAAATATTGTCTCCATAAAAATCAAGATTCTTGTTAAAAATTGTAAATGTAGCAAGTGCTCTCTACAAGTAATTAATTTCCCATTTTATTGAACTTTAAAAATATAAATAATAAAAAATGGTCCATAAATTTTCTATTTCAAAAGTTACGCAGTAAAAATAATTAATTTTCATCAAAATTCTCAACAAAAAATTGTAAACGCTCTAAAATTTCTTCATACTCTGTAGATAGAACATCATCTATGACAAAACATTCCTAGATAAAACAGAACTTAAAGTACCTATGATATTAGTTTTGTAACAAGTTTTAGTTCTATACTTGGAACGCCGAACAGATGCACAAGAAATTCCTCCCACTAACGAGCGCTAAATTTGAATAGAATATTGTAATTGGTTAAGCCCACAATTACAATTCGTTTGCTTCGTTTTGTTGTTTTCATATAAATATCTTATTTGAAATTAATATTATAAATAATATTAATAAAATACTTCAGGTATTAACTCCCTTTCAAATATAAACAGAATTATTTTAATTTTTTAATTAGCAACGTGTAAAGGTGACTTCTGCGTATTTAGGCCTTGCCCATTATTGTAAATGGAGTATCTGTTCGGCGTCGGAGGATTTTCTTGTGCATCTATTCGGCGTCCCAAGTGTAGCAACCCATAGAAAAATAAAAATCTATGTTTGGTATTTTCCCAGTATATCAATTGGAAACTTTTATTAAAAAAAAATCCCAATTTTAATCATTTTAAATTAATTTTACATATACGATTTTTACATACACACCCAAAGATATCAATAGATATCTTCGTAAAACAAATGTTAAAATCTATTAATAGGATCTTGAAAGTTATTATTTACGTAAAACACGATTTTTAGTACGACCCTGTTATGTTGTGGCATAAACCGAAAATTTGTAAAATAATGAATGCTGTTTTAGTGGCATATGCTCAAATCGACTGGCACGATTTCGTCGTGGTTGAAACAGTAGATTATCAACAATTTGAAATTGGTAATTTTCCTCCTCCTACAACTCCAGAAGAAGTAGGAGCTCGGATGTTAATCCAAGAACGATTAGAAGAGGGAGAAGACATTGAAATGCAACTTGAGAGCGATGAAGACGATGCACCAGCTTCAAATGTAAGTCATTTTATTTTTAGAGCTGTACAGATTACAACTATTTGTTTTTGTTTTGTAGAAGATTGGTTTAAGTACGATGGAAGACAGAACTCACGGAAACAAAGACCGTGATGATAACAGAGTTCAAGACATGGAAGAAGAAAGTTCAGATGAAGAACCTGACAAAGATAATCAGCCACCAATTCAACCACCATTACCACCTGTTCCTGAGAAGGTGTTGGTCAAGAAGTACGATCCCAAACAAGGTAAGAAACATCAAACTTTCAGTGAAATATATTAAATATTCTATATATGAAAACTATTTTTTACAAGCATTGAAAAAGGTAAAATTCATTACATTTGATAATGGTCATCGGTTACAATTGATATTATATCAACACTATTAAAAGCAGAAATAAAAAAACGAAAAACTATTTGCACCGGGTTCAACCATAATGCGAAATATAAACATAGTTTTTATGTAGTTTAAAAATTTGCGAAGCAGAAACTAATAATACAAAACGATCTATTTAATGAATTCTTTGGGATTTTTTGCAAATTAGTTTGATAATTGCACACATTTTTATTGAAGTTGCAAGAGTAAAAAAAAAGTTTTGAGAAACTTGCAGATAAAAAGTAAAAATGAAATTACACCTTCGCGGCCTTGATATTTATATTATCCGTAGATTGCTTGGTATTTTTTTAAATAAATTTTTTTAAATAGACGTAGGGTTTTAAAGTAATACTAGAAAAATTTAATTTAAAATTTAGTGTAAAGTTTTTCCAAGTTGCAGGAATATAGTTAAAATATGGGTAGACTTACAGTCTCGGAAACAATTTTTTAAATTTTCTATACTTTGCTCAGTATATGTACCAATTGTTATATAAATTGGATGTGGGGTTTAGAAATAATGCAAAAAAAACTAAATTTAAAATTTAACGTAAGAGGGTGAACGATATTTCTGGAAAAATCAGAAACAGGAAACAAAAAAATTCTCGTCGAAAAAAAAATTGAAGAAGTAAATAACTGTATAACTAATTGTGATGTCAAAATTCCTTTGAAATGTGAATAAGGTTCATCACAGATTTTGTAATTTTCTTAAAATTATTGTTCAAATAAAAAAAATATGCCATTATCTATATCTATAAGTGGGAAAAACGAGAATATTATTATTATATGTTTTATCAAGTTTACAGAGGCGTAGTTAATATATGAACAGAATTACAGTCCTGGGACTCGAATTTTCGAATTCTCCATAGTTTTCTTAGTACATGTACAAATTTTTATTTAAATTGTGGAGTTAGGAAATGTTGAGAAAAAAACTAAATCCAGATCTTAAATGAAAAGAAGGATGCATTTTGTTGATATTCGGTTTCATATTTAGAACTACACATTCTTATTTTATTTTACATTTTGTCGTTTATTACAACTGATTTGAACTATTTCTCCCTTAGCCCCGAAAGTCACGCGTCCGTCTGTGGGCGACGACTACCTCATCTCCCCGATCACCGGCGAGAAGATCCCGGCAAGTAAAGTCCAAGAACACATGCGCATCGGCTTACTCGACCCTCGCTGGGTAGAACAACGCGACAAACACGTCAACGACAAACTCTCCCAAGGCACCGTCTACGCTGGTGGCTCTGCCATTGAAGCCAGCTTGAAACTCTTAGCCGAGAGAAGAACTGACATCTTCGGTGTTGGCGACGAAGAAACAGCCATCGGTAAGAAGATCGGCGAAGAGGACGTGAGAAAAGATGAGAAAGTCACTTGGGACGGACACACCTCGAGTGTTGAAGCCGCTACTCGCGCTGCGAGAGCGAATATAACTCTTGAGGAACAGATTCATCAGATACACAAAGTGAAAGGGTTGTTGCCGGATGAAGAGAAGGAAAAGATCGGGCCGAAGAACGTGGCGTCAAGTTCGGCAAATCGCCAGCAAGCTACTAAGATTTCGTCTTCGGCGGTGATTTCAGCCAAGCCTCAAACTAATCCACAACCGGTGAAACCGCCGGTGGTGACGTCAGTGGTTTCCACGCAGTCTATGGCCATGCCAATGCCCCAACCGCATATGATTACTGCGCAGACTCCGATTATGATGATGCCTGCCCCTATGCCTGCTATGAGACCACCGCCGTTAATGAGTAAGTAAAACTAAATATTTTTTACAGATTATAAGTTGGAGGAACGAAGAAAAATAACTATTGTAGTTATCAAATAGATTCAAACAGCAAATTTGGTTCGGTTTTTTTTTTATACAGGATATGCCGGTGCTAAGATCGTTTAGTTTGAAAAAAAAATTAGCGCTACTTTTAAGCTGATATTTTGACACTTTTCGTATTCTCCTGACATTTTTTTCTACTGTTGTCAAGTTTGCATTCCATTATCATGCAAAACGGTCGCAAGTTGGTTTTGGAATTATTTAGGAATAAAAAATGGACAAAGATAAAGTAACTTATAACTAGTTTTGAAACAAAATTTGATTCTGTTCTAATATTTCTTAGTTGATTCAAGTTCAAGAAAATATTTATATCTTATAATTATTATTAAAACTAATGCTTTCTTGTAGCAATATTGTTTCTAGTTGTACTTGTATTCAGATACAAATATTATTAATTGACACAATATATACGTCAAGCCATAATAAAATCACTTAATAAAAGGTTTTATAAAACCCAGTCAGTCGATTTTGCTTTACACATGTCTACGGACAAACAGACCGACAGATAAAACATTAAAAAAAAACTTACTATAAAAATTTAAATTTTTGTATATCCTTTAAAAATTTCGAAACTGAAATTGGTAATAATTAAATTTGGATTTGAGGTATTGTTTTTAAATATTTATATCTTGTTCAGTAACTTATTTTAAAATATGAAACTAATATTCAAATTATGATCTGTTGTATTTATAAAAATTTTAAATTGATTCATCAAACATACGATTGCCAGACGATAAAAAACATTTAAATATTTCTTTATATAAAATTTCTTGTCTACATAAAAACAGCCGAAAAAATACCAAATAAAAATTGCTATAGTCTTTTTCACGAAAATGTGATCGTACGTCATAATGTTCCCTGATGCAACGTTGCCAAGTATTTGTAGGGTACATTCAAGTGTTGATGGTTGCATAGTATACCATGTGCGTATATATCATATTGTGAATTATTTACATAAAATAAATTAAATTTATTCAACATCCCCCTCTGTATCTCCGTTTGTCACGTTCTTATTAGAAATACCTAATTACAGAATTCACCATATTCTGTGCACAACTTCCTAAATTTTTTGCTCGATTTTTTGACATTTTTCAAAAATTTTATTATTTTTTGACATTTCGAGAATGGCACCGTTGTACAGGATTACCAACCATTTATTAATAAAAGACACTAAGTTCCGTGTATTTTACTGGGTATATGCTAGGGATAGTAACATTGCTGTTTTGGCTACAATTTTATTACTAGGTATGACGTACGATCACATTTTCGTGAAAAAGACTATATATAGGTAAAAATATGTTTATCTACAACTATTGAAATATGGGTACATTATACGTGTGATACTACATATAATATACTACTCATATTACACAAGTGTAATATGAAATGTCATGATACACGCTACACTTTTCTGTAATAAATAGGGCATATAATTTAACACATAATATTTTATTAAACTGTTAATTTATTAATAACATATTTTTTATTATAAATATCAATATATATGCTTATAAAAGTATAATAAATACAATTTGAAAAGTGATTTTGACATTTAAGTGCTACTGTGGCGCCATCTGTTAAGCTATATATGAACTACCCACACCTAACTGAATATTTAACAAATAATATCAGATTTGTTATATGCCTGATAGTTGTAGATAAAGTATAGTATTTGACTCGCATAATATGGCTACATTACACTCAGATGATTAAATATACTCGCTACCGCTCGTATTTTTAATTACATCATCGTGTAATATAGCCTACATATTATGCTTGTTAAATAATATACTATTTTTCACGACATGCATAGAAAGCTCTACTTTCTTCTCGCGATATAGAGAGGAAAGTTACTTTTCCCTCTCTAGAGAGGAAAATGTACAGTGTTACCAACAGTATAGTACGTAATATTGGAAAAATTCATAGTTATATTAAATTTTTTTATATAATAATGATATTATGGCAATTATGTCTTGTTCTTTTCTTTTTTCACATTATTTCGCAATTTAACAACTTGACATATTGGAAATAAACAACTACATCGGTAAACGTCAAAGTTTACAGTACAGTTATAACTTATCATATTGCTGCGCCTACTATTCATTCAAATAAATGGATTTTTGAAATATGTCGTGAAAAAAATGTTGTGTCTAACACGAAAGGAAAGCAGTTTTAAAAAGATACGCTTTCCTCTCTAGTTTGACAAATAACTATTTTCTACAACCACTATGGAAAGTGGCACTTTTCTCACACTACATAAAGCTTCAAAGTGGATTGAAGTGTGATAAATCATTTCTACTCAATTTCAAGAAGATAGATGGACAGATATGTTAAAATTAGTCAAAACGTATTATATTACATAAATAAATTCAGTCGAATTTGCTCTACTCGAGTCAGACAAACATACGGCTAGATATAACGTTAAAAATAATAAAAACATATTTTAAATAGTGTGATTCCTTGCACAGTTGTTAAAATCTCGAAATAAAATCGTTAAAAGATATGAAATTCAATAAGAAATGTCCACTTACCGTTGTGGTTTTTTCTCTCAGTGGCAGCCCCTCCTCCTATGACCGGCTTCATGCCGATGGGCCAGATGGGCGCTCCTATGGGAATGATGAAGCACCCGGGCGACCCCATGGAGGACGAGCCGGCCAACAAGAAGATGCGCAACGAGGATTCTCTCATCCCCGAAGACGTGTTCTTGGCGCGCAACACCGTAAGTTCCCACGCTTGTTTCAAGGCGGTGTTTCATTCTCTAGTTTCATGGTTCCAGAGTCCCGTGGCGTTTAAAATCCTGGTCCCCGCGATGCCGGAGAAGACGGAATGGAGGCTGAATGGACAAATGCTGGCTTACACGTTGCCGTTGAATGAAAATGTGGCGAATATCAAAGCGAAGATTCAAGACGATACTGGAATGGCGCCAGCCAAACAGAAACTCTTCTTTGATGTAAGTTTTTTTGCACTTTTTAACACTTGAATTAATGGTTTGTTCTTCAGGGTATGTTCTTCAAAGATTCAAACACTTTGGCTTACTACAACATTCTTCCCGGGACAATTCTTCAGTTACAAGTGAAGGAACGTGGTGGAAGAAAGAAATAAATTCTTCTATATATATTTTATATTAAACAATTGTATAATCGTGAGTGTAAACATTGAAGACAAGTGGTACAAATTGGAATGTATTGGTCTTTGTTCAATAAAGTTAAAGCTGCTTCTGAGATTAAGCGTTTGTAAAGCCTCTTTTAGTTTCTAAGTCAAGCATTAAGTGATTACTTTTTGGTTAGAGTTTCGATCATTTTTCGATAGCGTTCAAACATAGGTTTGTATATTTGTGTGACATCGTTGTAAGGGGTGCAAGTTAAGGTAGGTGCAGGTAGATGGGATATTATTTCAGAGTAGGTGTGGTTTTTACCGTGAGAACCTACTTTTGCTTGATATGCTGCACCCACTACAGCTGAGTTGCATCCTTCCTGTAAAGGAAATAAATCTTACAAATAGAATTGTTTCATCGATCTGATCGATGAATTAATTTTATAGTTTGATTCCGATTGATCAGATCGATCTTCATTGATCGAACTGATTTTAATGATCAGATCGATCTTGATAGAGCAGGATATGGGCAATGTGTTAGTATGGCTAGTCTGCAGTTGGGCCTCTCATTTCATATTTCTCGTATTTTCAACTGAATCAGATCAGTCAATATCGATCTGATCAAAGAGGATCAAAATATTCTGATCGATCGACCGATAAGATCGATAAAATTATGGATCGACCAGATCAGTTAAGATCATCGAACACAAATTTCCATGATCGCACAGCCTAAGTTAGAAACCACTTAGGCTCAGCGATATTTTTATTTGGTTAAAGATTGGCGAATCACAATAAGTAATTTATTTTTGTTATTTTCAAATTAAGTAATGAAATTAAAAACGTAGAAAACGAAATAATACGGAGCCCAAAAATGTTTTAGGTGCACTGAAATAAAAATAAACTGAACTCCAAAAAAAAAAATAATAATCTAGAACCAACTGTTGTTTCTTTTGATTTTAAAGAATGAATGAAAAATTATTAATTTTAAAATTACGAACAAGAATGAAAATCTAAATCAAACCAAAATTCTAACAAAAAACTTAACCGTTACTTCCTTCATTCAAAACCCTGATAAATACCCATAAAGCAAAATAGGTATTTTAAAAATGTGTACTTGAATATAAAAAATAAATGACTAACCTGTGTATAAACTGGGCAGTTGAAAACATCTGCAATCACTTGTAAAATAGACTTGTTCACTGATGCTCCACCAGTTGCCAGTATTTTCGTACTCGGTCCTACATAACCACAAACATAAACAAACAAAACTACCATAAAAATACTTACATACCTATTTTCAGTCCCATATCTTCAGCATAAACCTTCTTCGCAATAAACTGCCCTTCGATTAACGCCCTAACTTCCACTTCCAAACTAGAAAATTTGGAAATTCGGTCGCCTGCCTTGTTGAACCGGTAGTCTCCTGATAATGGCGGCAAAATTTCTTGCGTGTCGAAATATAACCCTAAAAAAATTTACATGTAACAATATTTATATTGTTTAAAATATTTATTTACCCATGTTTCCAAAATTTCCACGAGGTGTGCTATCTAATAATTCATTAAAAATTTGCCAAGAGGCGTTTGCAGAATTATTTCGAATGCGTTCACGAGTTAATGAACCGTTTTTAAAGCTAAAATTAATTGTATGAAGCATAATTCTGGTTAAGTTTTATTATAAATACCATAAAAGAGCCATATATGCGTCCTTATTTATAGGATTGCACAAAATATGACCATCCAAAACAACTTTTGGTTCATCCAACCATAAAAATAAAGTGTCACTTGTTCCTAAACTAATAGCAATCCAGTCTTCGTTAAGTCTCATACCTAGAAATAATTTATATTATATTATAAATATTTGGGTAAGATATTTTAATATTTCATGAACTTTTTCAATGCACAAATATTAGCAATAGAAAAAAGACAGAACTAAAGAAAATGAGAGGATCCTAAAAACATTAAATCAATAAAATTGAACAATAACGATATATAATAATAAAAATAGCAAAAATAGAATGTAGATAAACATGCTGACCGTTTTAAGAGGCTAACAATTGGGATCTCGAGAACCATAAGAGATACGAAGTCGGATAAATTGGGGCAAAGTTGCCGCTTTTATGATGCATTTGTTTTCCCGAAAAAATGCATAGCTCACTAGATATGAAAAAAAAACCTGATTTTGGCAAATTTTCTTCTTGACTTACAACTTTCTTGTTTCAATTTAATACAAGTTTCCAGTTTGCACATTCTACAGACACTTTTTTTTTATGAGGAATTGACAGCGGTCCTCAAAATTTTTGTAACTCGAACACTTTTAGAAAAATTCGTGCTAACTTTCAATTTTCTTATGGGGCTCAAAGTTGTTCTTCTTTTTAAAAGTGAGTTTATAAAATTAATAATACAGTAATAGTAATAAATAAAGGGAAGAAATTCTCAGTCGCTGATGCTGTATTTTTGCGTAATCGCAAAAATATTTGAAAATATCGAATTTTTAGCTCGAAAATTTTCAAATTTTACAAAATTTTGTTTATAACTTTTTTTAAAGAATTATACACGCTGATACCAAATATACAAACAGAATTTAATTATCTCTCTTCGTTTCGGAGATATTTTCTCTCAAAGTTGTACCTCAAAAAATCGTGTTTTTTGAGTATATTTCAAAAATGAGTAGAGATACAATCTCAATTACATTACCATTCGATTCTACGGGAAAAATTATATAAAGAAATGTTCTGTCCACATATATGTTCTTTGGAACGATTTGGTGAAAAATAAGAAAAACAAAAAAAACCTAAATTTCAGTTTTTCGCCTCGAAACTTTTTGTCTTCAAAATTTTCCGTTTTCTGGACTTAAGTAGATATCGATACGCTGATTCCAAATTTTCAAGCAGAATTCAATTACCTCTTTCCGTTCTCGAGATATTTACGTACAAAGTTATACCTAAAAAATTAGGTTTTTTAGGTATACACCTTAAATGGTTAGGTTTACAATTTCGGCGACCTCACCAATCGATTCTACGGGAAAAATTACGTAAGTGTACCAATTTTCAGATTTTAATCTCAACAGATAGAATTTCTACAAGGAAAAAACTGAAAATGGCCAAAAATCGAGAAAAATCGTAAGGGGATCATCAGGCATTTTTTTCAATTTTGGCCATTTTCGTTTTTCCTTTCTACAAATTGTATCCTTTGCAATAAAAATCTAAAAATTAGTGTACTTATGTAATTTTGCCCATAGAATCGATTGGTGAGATCGCCGAAGTCGTAAACCTAACCATTAAAGAGTTAAACCTAAAAAACCTGTTTTTTTAGGTATTCCCAAAACTCAACTTTGACTACGAATATCTCGAAAACGGTAATAGATAATGCAATTCGGTTTGAAAATTTGAAATCAGTGCATTGATATTTACTTAAGTCTAGAAAATGAAAAGTTTTGGAGAAAAAAAGTTAGTCGGAGACATTTTGAAATTTAGGTTTTTTCGATTTTCTCATTTTTCACTTAATCGTTCCAAAGAACGTATACGCAGAGAACACATTTCTTTATGTAATTTTTCTGGTAGAATCGACTGGTATAATCGTTGAGATTGTATCTCTACCCATTTTAGAGATATAACAAAAAAACACACTTTTTTGAGGTGTAACTTTGACAGAAAATATCTCAGGAACGAAAAGAGATAATTAAATTCCGTTTGAAAATTTGAAATCAGCTCGTCGAGATTTATCAAAGTACATTATTTCCCAAAATCAAAATTTTGGGCACAAAAATGAATATTTTTGGGATTTTTCGTGTTTGCCAACACAATTTTTGGTTTAATATTGTTGTTTGGTTTGTTTTATCTCTTCATAACTTTAATATGGGGTTATTGGTTTTGGAAATAAATAAAAGTTAGATAATAAAGCAACACAATAAAATCGAAAAAGCGTAATAGGTTTATAGGTTTTGAAATAATTTTTTTTATTTAATTTAAGAATGTAGACATGTCGACACAAGTTTGTTTTGTTGGGTAGATATGTGTGGATGAGGAAGATTGTTACATAAATGTTTATTGGATTTTTGGAAAAAGTGAATTTATGATTATATAAATTTATTAATATTCTCACCAATTAAAGACGCAGGATTATCACCCGTAAATGCAATAACTCTACAATTAGAGTCAAACCCGTAACGATCAACAAAATATTCACTAATAGGCCCTAAATCAGAATTAGAAGCAACTGGTTGATCTAATTTTTCTTCTAGATTATCGCCACATATATCTAACAAAGTTTTATCCCATTGCTTCGTTTTTATATTCATTAAATTCATACCAGAGGCATCAGCAAAATCAATTGGAGCAATTTTACCCAAAAATAACGAACAGGCAAAACTGCTGACCAAAGAAATCCTCTGGAAAAAATATTTCAATGATAATCAACACCAAATATTATAAAATCTCACTTCAGTGTTTTTATAAACATCTGATTTTGCTTGAAACACTTTAGCAATTTGAGATCCAGTAAACCGTTCATAAGCTTTGGATCCAGTGATCTCTGCAAGCTTTTCTGGCCCTCCCACAGCATTTTCTAGTTGTTGACATTGATCAGCTGTACTGGAATCCATCCATATTGGGCTATTTAGTAGAGAAAAACAACCACTCAGTTGCTGGTGCAAGAAATCAGAACTGTCAAGTGATTGTAAAGTTTTGGATGCGCCCGTCTGCCAAAACACTGATCCATGTTGCTAAAATATATTTATTTTTTATTTGATTACCAAATATCATATCACATACTTGTGCAGTTCCAGAAATGGCCGCAATTTGAGAAAAATCAACGCCACATAAAAGTAGTTTATTCATTAAAATATCTAATGCTTTAATCCACATTAAAACTGGAGCTGTTACTATATTATTGTTGTCTTTGTCTTGCAATACACCTCCATGTGTCCTAAAATTATAATTTGTTTTACTATCATGTAAAATTTATTTGGTTTTTTTGTTCCATTGCATTTCATGCAAAAGATTATAAACAAATAATTTATTTGTTTAATTTGGTGTACACAGGAAATACAGATTTGTGGAGATACATTAGATATAAGATGTTTTCACATTCACTTAAGTAATAAACAGAGTGACCAGATCTACGAATCACAAAACCGTCATATTTTTTAAAGATTATACTAAGTTTACGAATAGCATTCCTAATTTATAAATCTAAGCAATTATTTATTTTCACGACATGAAATAGTAAGGTAATAGTATATTGTGCAAGAAGGGCAGAAAGTAGCTATTTCCCAAGAGGTGAAAATTTCGACACGAGACGAAGTCGAGTGCTGGAATCACACAAGATGGGGAATAGGTGATTCTCTAAGAGTGGCACACTATACTTCTTCTACGATCACAATGATAAATGAAAGGTATTTGACATAAAAAGCAATATAGCCGAGGTAACCTCACAAAGAGTACCTTTACGCATGCGCATTGGTGGCAATTACTGTAAGAAATTATGTTTCCCAAACTGCACATGCGCAATGTTGGCAAATCTTGTGAGAAATGATTTTTTACACTTTAATCCACGATTGTGGAAAATATTTAAATATTATATATAAGTATTTATATAGTGTGAGAAAAGTGCCACTTTCCATAGCGGTCGTAGAAAAATTACTTTTCCCTCTCTAAAGAGGAAAATGTACACTATAATATGTATAATATAGATATTATTATACAATGAAATATTGGAAAAATTCATTATTATATTAAAAATTTTTATTTAATAATGATATTCTTTAAAAAAAAATGGCAATTAAGTTCTCTTCTTTTCTTCTTTCACATTATTTCATAATTTGACAGAGAAAAAACCATATCTGCGTTTTGGACGAGTATTGCAAATCATTATACAAAATTTTTAATTTAGATTTTTTTCTGAAAATTCCGTAATAAATTCTATCCATCAGTTACAATGTTTTCTGATAATTTTTATATTTTTGTTACTTTAAGAAATAAAATTAGAAACATTGAAATATGTAAGTACTAAGTACTAGAATCAAAATTACGTTTTTTGGAACACTAGGACAAGCGATTAAAATCAGGGACAAATACTGGAAATCCGAAATTTCTGGTCACCCTTGAAATAAGTTCAAGACCTCGATTTTACCCTTTCAAAAAGTTTTAGATGTCCATCACCTACATTCCGAATAACATTTCATATTCGTGCATGTCAAGACACTATTGTTACATACCAAGTTTTATTAGTTTTACCCTTTGTTAATGTTAAAAATTTCTTCAATATTTTTGTACCGTACTTATTTTCTAGTATATTTATCCTGTAAAAGTACACTAACACATTTAAAACCTAATTCCATTTCGTAAGTTAATCACATTAAATAAATTAAGAAATTATTGTTTATTTTACCTGAATTCTGGCAAATCACTATCAAATTGCACTTGGGCCTCATGTACCAATTGTAAATTATCATCCAACACAACAGCTTTTAGCTAAAAAAATAAAATACGTAACTCAAATTTTCCGCTAAGTATATAGTTCACAAATAATATCACAGATGTCTGTAGTGGTTCTACATGCGAAACAGTTGAACGTCAGAAACAAAAGCTCGTCGCTTCTGCGCACAATGAAAACATGGATCTACTTTGACTTTGACAGCTCGAATGACAATTCCAATAACCGGTAAATGACTACTCACTTGTTGTGTGCTGAAATCCAATCCTAAGTAGCAAGACTCAGACATTTTGCATTAATAGGCGCCGGATTTCCCGATAACAACTGAGAGGAATCAATGTACACAAGATGTTTGGTTACTGTGGTTACGTGTTGTGCTCATGAGCAATTGCTTCTTAAGTCAGTCGAGGTCAAGGCACTGATATTAGAAAGAACTTGTTATGCTTTCTTGTGAATTACGTTACTCGGTTTTCATAATCTAGGATTGAGAGATTGAGATGATTGTTTCGTTTACAGAGCCGTATCTAGGAGTTTTTTCGTAATTAAGTTGGCCGCAAAAAAACAAGTGACAAACAAGAAATGTTTCTATTGTTTTCTTTGTACATTTAAATTGTTTAGTAATTATTTTGTCATCATTCATAGAATTCTTTCTATCTTATCGGAGTATTTAATTAAAAATAGAAAGTATTGCTTATTAATAACGCAGTTTAATTGAAATAAATATAATTTATGAATCTGATATTTGTTATCTGCTAATGTCATTTAAATATCAGCAAGATTTGTTTGTCCTATTTACTTAATTAATTGTAAATATTTGGAAGGAATGTTCCGAGTGAAAAGTTGGAAAATAAAACTGTAAATATGGGGCAAACAAGTAGTAAACTTATCAATCTGAGAAATAATTGACCGAGACATAATCACGACTTTATTTTCTAACAAATATGATTTCGACAAGGTTCATTTAGCTGATGTATAGTGGAGGAAATAAATTCTACTACGGCGTCTACCGTTTTTATTTCTGTTGGAAGATATTTCAGACTCCGATAACATTATGATGCTTTGGTTTTGTCGTTGTTTGGCGGTTATCCATCCAAATAAAAACTGCAATTTTAACTTCGAAATTTATATATTATATTGAAAATGGTATATTAAATGTCAAATACTGATATACGTACAGTATACTATAAACTACAATAAATTAATTAATTAAATTTTATAGTATTAACCTTTTACATTAACATTGCTATAGCTACAACACTTTTAAAAAACCGCTTTAAAATAAGAGACCGATTTTGAAATTTTTAGAGACTTTAAAGGCCCATTCACAAATCAAAATTAGTTTTAGTTGTCTGTACTTATTTAGTCTGTTTTAGCGTGATGTCTGTTCGTCTGTCTCTCCGGATGTATGTGTGCAAGTATAGAACAAATTTGGTTGAACGAATTTTAATAAAACTTCATATTTAAGCTTTTGACGTCAATAACAAGAGATGATCAACTTTTGGGAAAAATCGGTCAGGTGAAAGTGACACTTTACTGTTGTAATTTTTTTGTTTCTTAATGAATATTTCGTAACAGATAAAAAATATATATTTAGAGTAAGGGGTTATTTTAAGTTTTAAGATTTTAACAAATTTGACTAGGTGGGTTTCGAATTTAATTTCTTCGAATCACAGTCGGTCATTCGTCCTATTAGACATTAGATCTAGAATTCCAATAATAAATAATAAAGTATCAAATTAATAATAGTTATTTATATATTAGGGAAATAAACTAAGGTTTTATTCCTGAGATTGTAACTAATGCCCGAGATGGAGTCGAGGGCACTTCTAATTTCGGGATTAAACGAAAACAATATTTTTCCCGATGATTTTTAAACAATTTAATTTATTTATACTTAACTTTTAAATAGAAAAGCGCTTAAAGAATTAAGTTTGTAATATATTTTTTTATTAAATTGTAGTCAACTTATTCAAGTAAATTTATTATTATTTCATTCCCTCACTTTAATATCTCTGTAAGTTTAGAGAATAAAATAGTCAACTGTTAAACCTATAAAGTGACAGCTTATTCCCGGTCGGAAAAAATATTAATCAATATAATAGTTATTTATGATACTAGTGTGTGAAGGAATACTTTTAAGCATGAATTACGGAGTTTAAGGCACGAGCGAAAGCGAGTGTCTTAACCGTAATGAGTGCATAAAAGTACTTCACACATGAGTGTCATACAATATTTTATCTACGAACCAATTAGAAAAATAAATAGAATTGTAATAATTTATTATATTTATATAATATGACAGGTAGACAGGTGATGGTAGGTTGCGTTCAGTATACTTCTGAGATGACACCGATGCAATGTCACCAATTTGAGATAAAACTCTTACATAAAATCCAAATACGATAATTTGTACTATATTTTTCTGCGATACTATAGCGTTAGCAGTACTAACCGGTGTTTTACATTACCATTCTTTCAAAAACATGTTTTTCATTTGTTAAAAGAAATGTTATAATAATGAAAGTCCCATTTAATTTACATTGTTCTTTTAGGCATGATTTAGTTTCATTATTAAACGATTTCATTAATGACACACTTCACATGCAATAACTTGCAAAATAATGGAATCATTATAGGGTGAGAGTAGATAAAAATATTTACATTAAATTTGTTAGATAATACAAAAATAAAAAAACTGAAAAGGACTTAACCTTTGATTTAACATTTGATGCAACTATTTATTCAATGATGGGATCAAATTAGTTTACGTCAGATTAGATTAGGTTAGGTTACTTTAGTTTAGGTTTGGTGAGGTTAGTTTAGATTATATTAGGTTATGTTATGTTAAATTAGATTATACTAGATTAGCTAGATTCGGGACGAAAGAGAAAGACTTGGAGGTATACCTGTGCGAGCTGAACGAATTTATTCGTTTTTTGATCTAATCGGGTACACACACACTAAATTCATCAATTTTATAGGTGCGCTTTTGCTATGTGAACGGAAACGGAAACTATGACCTATAAGTTTGATGATGTCCGAAAGGACGAAACGATCATCACTAATATAATAATTATTGTTGGCTATTGTTTAATCGGTTGTAAACAAAGAGTTAAATACATTAAACGGTCAAAATTTAGTATAGCTGTATGAAGACATATTAGAACCTAGGAATGACGAAACCTGAAAATTTTGGTACCCGGGTACCCGATATGAATACCCGAGTAGTACCGGATACCCGATAATTACCCGTTACCCGATAATTACCCGATACCCGATAATAACCTGATAGCCGATAATTACCGAATCCCCTTAAAATATCCGTGATTCTTTCATATTCATCTTTTTGATACAAATTTTTGTTATTTGCATATAAATTTATTAAATGAACAAAAATATTATTTTCTGATATGGAAAACATTGTTATTTTATATAATATACGAGAATATCAACAGTATAAAATTAAGAAATTAAAACTTATTACGGAAGTACATTTGATTTAATTACTTAGGAATATCTCATATTTCTATTCGCAAATATCAGCATGGATGTCTGTACTCAGTCTTGATATTCGTTTTGTTACAATGTTTCCGGCAGCTGCAAACTGTCTTTAACTGGCAACAACAGTTTTTAGGTAATGGGTAGATTTCGGGTAACGGGTAATAAACGGGTAACGGGTACATTTCGGGTAATCGGGTACTATTTTTGATACCCGGGTACATTATTATCAGGTAGGTTCCGGGTACCCGGGTACCCATCGTCATTCCTATTAGAAACTGACTTAAGTTATTAATTTGTTTAATAAGACCCATATCTTCAAATTGGAATAATTTATGACATTCGACCATAAGCTTCTCAACCCTCCATGAAAGGTTGTAAACTCTACCAAAATCAGTTGTAAATATTTTACCTTTACCGCAAGTCCCATAAAACTAATACAATAATTTTCAATCTTCACACAATTATTGATAACATGTTGTTGGAAATTTGGTTTGGTTGGAGCCATTAAGCGGGCTATGTTGTGTTGGTAAGCTAAGAACAATATGAATGTAATACGGTTTCCGGAGCGGTGTCTGGAGTCTCCGGCGTCTCCGGGCGGTCGGGCTCCAGCAGGTCGGGCTCCGGCCGGGCGGGGCCGCACGACGTTCCAGACCCACCACCACCACTGCAGGATATACGGGGATGACAAGCCTGGAACACACAGGAATCAGGGTAGGGAGAATGGAAAGCGAAATACTAACTTTCATCTAGCATCACTTATACCAGTGAGTATAATAGTATAAGTAGGCTATATTCCACGAGGATGTAATTAAAAATACGAGCGATAGCGAGTATTTTTAATCATCCGCGTGTAATGTGGCCATATTATGCGAGTCAAATACTATACTTTATCTACAACTATCAGGCATATAAAAAATCTGATATTATTTGATAAATATTCAGTTAGGTGTGCGTAGTTCATACATAGCTTAACAGATGGCGCCACAGTAGCACTTAAATGTCAAAATAACTATTCAATTTGTATTTATTATACTTTTATAATAATTTTTATTGATATTTATAATAAAAAATATATTATTAATAACTTAATAGTTTATTAAAATGTTGTGTTAAATTATATGCTCTATTTATTACAGAAAAGTGTAGCGTGTAATATAACATTTCATATTACACTTGTGTAATATGAGTAGTATATTATATGTAGTAACACACGTATAATGTACCCATATTTCAATAGTTGTAGATAAAGTAATTTATAGCTTTATACTCACTGCTTATACTTAATAAAATATTTGAAAATGCTGTGAGTTCGAATTGTATTTGAAATATTACTAGTATATTGTATAACAAGTATAGAATGGTACTCATTTCATACGAGTATGTAATGGACATTTCAAGAACATTACAAACAACAAGAATTAGATTAAAGGAAATATTAACATCACTATAAACTTTCATCTATTATGATTTATACATAATAATAATAAAATAGTTGAATATTTATATGTTGTGAGTACGAACTGTATTTAAAACATTAACACTATATTCTACAACAAGCATGGAATTGTATCTACTCATTTCAAACACCTTGTACACTATACTTTTTTTATGACCACGATATTATTTTCTAATTAATTTATATTTTAATAATAAACATGTCTTCATTTTACTACTTTCTAGTAGTGATGTGACGAATAACAGTTCAGCCCAATAACTGAATAACGAATATTCGGCAAAATTTTATTCGAATATTCGGCTTTTCCAAATAATATATTTATGTACATTCTGAAAGCGTAATTAGCGTTCCTCGTTACGGAGAGAGGAGTATTTATTCTAAAATGCTCGCCCTATTTTTTGTTAAGATAATTTCTTGTTCGATTATTATAAAATTTATTATTTCAGTTTCAATAAATTTATCACCAAACAATATAAATAGATAAATTATTTGCTCTTATTATAGATACATTAATAATAACTAAATGTATCTATATCTTTTGTTTAAAATTTAATATCTATTTATTTATATATTTTAACATAACAAAACAACGTTGTGTTTCATTTATTTCTTGTAACCGAATATTTGGTATTAAAATATGCCGAATAGGCCGAAAACCGAATAATTATTCGGCTTCGGTTCCATCTCTATGATTTACACATAATAATCATAAAATAGTTGAATATTTATATGTTGTGACTTTGAACTGTATTTGAAACATTAGTAATATATTGTACAACAAGCATGGAATGGTACTCATTTTATACGAGTATGAAATAGACATTTCAAGCACGTTGTACACTATACTTTTTCTACGACCACGATATTACTTTCTAATTAATTTATATTTTAATAATATAGTATATTATTTAACAAGCATAATATGTAGGCTATATTACACGAGGATGTAATTAAAAATACGAGCGGTAGCGAGTATTTTTAATCATCCGCGTGTAATGTAGCCATATTATGCGAGTCAATTACTATACTTTATCTACAACTATCAGGCATATAAAAAATCTGATATTATTTGTTAAATATTCAGTTAGGTGTGAGTAGTTCATATATAGCTTAACAGACGGCGCCACAGTAGCACTTAAATGTCAAAATAACTATTCAAATTGTATTTATTATACTTTTATAATCATTTATATTGATATTTATGATAAAAAATATATTATTAATAAATTAACAGTTTATTAAAATGTTATATGTTACATTACACGCTCTATTTATTACAGAAAAGTGTAGCGTGTAATATAACTTTTCATATTACACTTGTGTAATATGAGTAGTATATTATATGTAGTATCACATGTATAATGTACCCATATTTCAATAGTTGTAGATAAAAAATGTTCTCGTTTCACTTCTTCCTAGCAACTAGCTACAAAACAAAAATTAAACAATACAATCTTTGACAGAACTGTAAGATATGAATTTATATCTTAACGTTTTTTATAGTTACCGTAGGAAATGAAAATGTGTTTACACTATACTATGTATCCATAAAAATAATAAACAAACAATAAACATATACCTTAATGGTCGTAAAAAAATATTTACAAAATTTAAAATATATGTGTACAGGGTAGTGTCCAAACACCTGAACTTACGGATTTAATAAGTATATTTTTGTAATTTCCTGCTTCCTGAAATATTTTAGGTAAAAAAGCTTTAAATAATACTAGTAGAGCATAAATTTCTGTAAACAAAATTAAATATATGTACGTAGCTTGTAACCTCAGAAATTTGATATTATACCAAAAAATATCGGTACCCATGGAATGGGTGTGATTAAATTTTAATTTTTACATACAGGGTGATGACGCGAATACCCGAATATATGGATTTAATATGTAAAATAATATATTCGTAATTTCCTGCTTCCCTAATTATTTTAGGTAAAAAAGCTTCAAATAAAAGTTGTAGAGCATACAATTTTCCATCTAAATCAATAAACAAAATTAATTTTCTTATTAATTCACTTTAATTAATAAAATAAAATAACGCAGCTAGCTTGACAGATAAACCGTTCAACATTTGTTAATTTTTGTTTCAATTCCATGACTATTGCTATTTTTGAAATGAATTACCTCATTTTTATATCTAATTTTTGATCTTACTAGGCATGTAAAATTAATTTTGTTTATTGATTCACAGGAAAAATTCTATAATGTACAACTATTATATGAAGATTTTTTACCTAAAATAATTAGAATTTCCATGATTAAATTTATTTATACAATAAATTTTATAAATTTCATCTCGTGAAAAAGACCAATGTGGTGTCGAAATTGAGAGAATAAAAAACCATGGCCTATTTAGTTAATGTTATACTATTATTTTCATATATGACGTCTGAGATTTTTGAGAACTTAAGTTTGTGTCCCATTCATATAAAAATGGTCCCCATGGTACCATGGTACACTCTTCACATCAGATAAACGATTGGTACACGCTCATTATAGTATTGTATAAATAAATATTTGTTCACAAATTCTTACAATAACAGATGTTTCATGGAAAGTAATAAAAATAATACAAGAAAACAAATGCAATAAATAATGTATCATCATGAAATGATTCAAATGTATCGATAAATAATATAAATAAACGAATCACTGAATTTATTGCTACTAACTTGTTTGTTTTTTTACAATTTGTACAATAATAAATGCACATATTTACTACTACTACGCAATTTATTTATTACTACCTAGAAATGATATTATTTATCATATTTTTTGTCTACTTAATTATATGTAGTATTAATACTAATGTCACATACAATTATTTTTTATACATATTTATATTTATTATATCTTTACTTAGTTATTATTTATACAAGTATTACAGGTAGGTATAGGTAACTATAATTGACAATTTTAATTTCATTTACATAAAAATATAAAGTAACATTTAATAATTATTTATAAATAAAATGATATACAGGATGGTGACTCGAACACCCGAACATATAGGGATTTAACAAGTAAAATAATATTTTCGTAATTTCCTGCTTCCCTAATTCTTTTAGGTAAAAGCTTCAAACGACATTTGTTTTTTCATTTTTTTTTTTCATCTGAATCAAAGAGCAAAAATTTTTTTTTCGAAATCGATACTAAAGTACACAATATCACTTCGCGAAGTTAGCCAAAGTAGTAGCTAAAGTAAAACTTTACAGACTCTTATATCAAAATTTAACTTAACGAACTGATCTGTCAAACTGAATTAACCTATATTTTAATAGTATTATTTTTTTGCAGTTTATTTTAGCACTACCTAAAATAACAAATATATTATTCTATAATATTATTGGTGCATTTTATTATTCACCTTTGATAATAATTTTTCTGATTTCATGCAGATTATGTCTAAGAAGGTGTAAACATAAATGAAAATTATAAAGAAAAATTTGACACTTTGACAACAGTTTGTTTTCACAGCCATCCCCGTCTCTATAGCTAGCTGACGTTTTACAAACACTTAATGCTATTTATTTATGTTTTTAATTAATAATTTAAAGATTTCGAAAAAAAATATAATGTATATCTAAGAACTAATATATTTTTTATTACTCACATCGTTTATTCCATATGTGTAATAAAAAATTATACTTTAGGCCCTTGATATACAAATAACTATTACATGCCTTGTAACCTCAGAGATAAGGTATGAAAATGATGTAAATCACCCCAAAAATAGCGGCAGCCATGAAATTGAGACAAAAATGAAAAATGTTTAACGGTTATCTGTGAAATTAGCTGCGTTAATTTATTTTTGTTTTAATTTGAAATTACTGTTGAAGGGAATAATATTACATAAATTAATTTTGAATTTAAAAAATAAAATCAATTTATTTTTTACTGTAACTTGACAAAACAGTAATTCCAAATAATAATAATAAAAATAAACTAAAGCATCTAACGTGACAGAAAAATCGTTACACATTTGCTATTTTTGTTTCAATTCCATGGTTAGTGCTTTTTTAGGGGTGATTCACGTCTTTTTCGTACCTACATTTTGAGCTTATAAAGCATGTAAAACTAATTTTGCTTATTGATTCAGATGCATAATTTTATGCTCTACAACTATTAACTAAAGCTTTTTAACTTTAATTAATTAGGGAAGCAGCAAATTATGAAAATATGACTTTTTATGTTAAAACGTTATGTTCGGGTGTTCGTATCACTAGCCTGTATATATTTGTATTGGATATTTCATTTCTTTGTAGTAATATTAATATTTGATAAAGAATGTTTAAATTTATATATTTTTTTGTTAATATTATTAAAATCATATTCGATGTGAACTCTTAAAAAGTTCAAGAATAATTGACGCTATATTCTATTACTAGCAGTACGATAAAAAATTACTTAATGTCTTCCAATTAATTTAAAATAATTTTAATGATAACATCCATCATTTTTTGGCTTACCAAAATAAGTTTTTTGTTTCATCAGAAATATTATTTTCCAAAAAGAAGATAATTCAAATTTATAATATAAATAAAGGTAAAGGATTGTTTTTTTTTAAATTGAAATTATTTCTACGGGCAGCGGTGGGTCACTTGGTTAGCGCGCTCCGACTTGAATTAAGTAGACTGTAAGATCTGGGATTCGAATCCCATTTTTGTGAATCTTTTTCCAATTCAAAATACTGCTGTGTCTGAATGGTTCGGAACCCACTTTAAGTTGTAGGCTGACATCTATACCACTAGCAAGCCAGTAAAACTTGTCACCTTAGTGAAGTAAAATTATAAATATAAAAAGAGATATTATTATAATAAAATATAGTTCTATAAGCAACTTTTAATGTTTAAAGTGAAATACGTTATTGTTTAATAGTGTTATCGTGTTAATTATTGTGAAAGTCAACACGGTATGTGTTTAAAAGTACCCCATACTGAAAACATAAGAAGTATTTCTGTCTCTGTCACGTCTATGTTGCATCCATGTATTAATAATGTGTTTGTGCGTCCATGTGTGTGTGAGTGAGATGCAAGATGTCGACGCCGTTAGACATTAACAGATGAACTCGTTACACTGACGCCTTCATCGTCGTTCTCTTGTTTTTCACATTTTTTATTCGGATCGGAAATCCAGCCAAATTCAAACCATTGCTATGGACTCTACATTTCAAAGTGGAAATATACGAGTATTTTCGAAATCGTCAGACAGAAAATGTTTTAAGAAAAAATATTTACAATAAATTTCAAACATAACTTTTTTTTCTAAATAAAAAAATAATTCTGTGTTCTCGCTTTTTAAGTTTTAAATGTAAAATTGTGTTTGTACACCAGAAATACCCATTTTTAGGTCTAATTTTACTCATTTGAGTTAAGTTATTAATTCCTTTATGTTACTAGTGAAATAATGAAATATTATACAGGGTGTCACCAATAACTTATTAGTTATTAAGCATGGGGATCTCGAGGATGGTAAAAGATACGAGGTCGATAAAATTAGACTAAAATTTCCGCATTAAGGGACCATTTTAATGATGTCTTTGTTTTCCTAAAAAAACATGTATAGGTTACTAGATATGAACGAAAATGTAAATTTTATTGTTTTTAATTTTTGATCATAACTTCCAAAATTAAAAGATTAAATGATTTTGATCTGCACTTTCAACATACACTTTTTTATTACGAATGGGGTTCTTTTTTTTTATCGCGAACCGTTTTCTTATTATCGATGTCAATTTTTCATATGGAGCTTATAGTAGGTTGTTATAATTTCGAATACAGCGTTTTTTTTTCTATTCATCCATCATCCATATTAAAAAGTCGTATTTTATTTTCTTCTCGAGATCCCCATGTTTAACAAGTTATTTGGAACACTCTGTGTATTGAAAAATTAATAACTATAAAATAAGAAAATTTTATTTGTAATTTTTGCATTCGTAAAATAATCACCTTTGTTTCTTTTTTTACATATAGTTATTTTTTATACAAGACGATAAAATAATATTTTATCGACAAGCGGAAAGTGTTAATTCACGAGCGTTATAATCGCGAGTGAATTAATTTTCGCGAGTCGATAATTTAATTTTATCGTCGTGTATAAAATTCTATTTTTTTCTATAGCAGGTTTTGAAGAAGAACGAATTAGAAAAATTTAATTATTATTTAAGAACAATTTTAAAATGTCAGTAGTGTGCGTTGTTATGGAAATGTACTTCTAATAAACAAAAGTTAAAGTACTTTATCTACCCTTGCTGTTAAAGTATTACTTTATCTACCCTTGCGGTTAAAGTGCTACTTTATCCACTATTTTGAGTTGATAAAATTGCACTTTAACATCTGCTATAGAAAAAAATAACTATTTTTACACTCAAAAATATCTAAATTTTTCATTAAATTTTTTTAATTTATTTTTGCTACTAACTAGATATTCAATTACATACTTATTATTTTTCTTAGAATTTAATTTGTACAACATATAAATAATGTTGTTTTTTCGAAAATAAATTTCATTTAAATTCTACAAATGTTGTGCATTAAAAATACATAACGGTTGTGTTAATGTGTAAAAAATGCAAATACCTCATGCAAAAATGTTAATGAAAATGTAACATACTGTCCTAAAAATCTAAAATATTTGATATCGTGAGAAGCTCACATAAGAATTTTATTAACACATCAAATTTAACGATAGCATAAACTTGAAATTTCATTGTATTTAAATAAGTTTTTTCTCTTAATCTTTCCTTATCTAAAATGATTTTGCAGCCCACTTGAACCACGCAAAACTTTATCATAACAATAAAACACTCACTTTACAATCCCCAGATTCAAATTTTATCTATTTCATCTTCTCTCTAGCCGTAAACTAATTGCTTTAGCTTTGCGCGCACAATATAGACTTCTATCTGGGATCTACACAGTATTTCTCGCAGGAAGTCTGCCTACTTGCTTCTATTTTTCTAGAAATGTAGATACAATCTGTGGAAGTGTGAAAGTTGAATACGGGGAAATTTGTTTACAAATTACAAATTGCAGTAGGCCGCGGATTGTTTATTTCTCTAGGCTTTGTTTTAATGGCGCGAAAACACATGTTTTTGAATTTTTAAACAGTAGTTTGTTTAAATGTTTATTATTTAGAATTAAATTGGATAGATGTGGACAGGACTGTTAAGAAGAGTTGAGCGTATTGTGATGCTCAAAAGAATTGTACCATAATTTCCTTACTCTGTGATGTACTGATATAAGGACTTTTTCATATGAGTGGAGGAAAGATGGACCACTTTTGGAATAATAATTATTACTCTATAATACTGAATAATTTTTAAAAAGAAAAATTTATTTATAACAGCATATAATCTAGAATTACTTATAAGAATAAAGAAAACATTTAAACTATGTTCTGAAAACTGCAAAAAATATTTTTATCTACAACTATTGAAATATGGGTACATTATACGTGTGATACTACATATAATATCCTACTCATATTACACAAGTGTAATATGAAATGTCATGATACACGCTACACTTTTCTGTAATAAATAGGGCATATAATTTAACACATAATATTTTATTAAACTGTTAATTTATTAATAACATATTTTTTATTATAAATATCAATATATATGCTTATAAAAGTATAATAAATACAATTTGAAAAGTTATTTTGACATTTAAGTGCTACTGTGGCGCCATCTGTTAAGCTATATATGAACTACTCAAACCTAACTGAATATTTAACAAATAATATCAAATTTTTTATATGCCTGATAGTTGTAGATTAAGTATAGTATTTGACTCGCATAATATGGCTACATTACACGCGGATGATTAAAATTACTCGCTACCGCTCGTATTTTTAATTACATCCTCGTGTAATATAGCCTACATATTATGCTTGTTAAATAATATACTATATTTGGGTTCAAAATAGTCCAACTCTCCTCCACTATAGACGGGCCTAGGCTATGAGAAGAAGAACTGGTTAACAGATTATTATCATTTGTCATATGTAGTACACTCTTTGTGTAAACAACGAACAAAAATTAAACATTTTATACAATCATCTTTCTTATCGTTTTTTTTAAATAGTTTTCCTTGCATCCCACCTATTCGTTTTCATCAGCTTCAGCATTTTCATTGTCATTACCCTCTGACTATTTAACAGTTCTTCAAAACTCATGAAATAGCAACTAGATCATCTACCTTTATATGTGCGAATGATTTTTTTCATGTTTAACAATAAATATCCTGTGGTCCATCTCTCCTCAGCATAGGTGGATGATCTGTCCTCAGAGCAGAGGTTAAATGGACCACTCACTAAATTACTTATGACTGTGTACAAATAGAACCACATTTTAGTTTACGTTAAGTTTTATGCACATGTTTATAAAGTATGTACATAAAAAATTAGTTTAACCTATTGAAGTAGTAATTAACCCTTACCCTATTCTAAGATGTATTGTTATAAGGACTCGCTGACATTAGACTGATAACACACACTCATCAGAAACACGCTTCACTTTACTGGTCACTAAGAATTCTATCAGAAGACTGTTTTTTCTGTATAATACCAGAATGGAGACAAATTAATTATCCCCTACCATTTAGGAATTACCTCATCATAATAATTAATAAGTTTATTTAGTATCAGTTAATAGCTATTATACAATTCTAATATACACTCAAACCAATTTGTCTCTGTACACACATCTTTGCGCTTTGTTTTTGAAATATATGAAACACCTTGAAACCTTTTAGAACTCAGTAATTGTTTCAGATAAACCAAAATAAACCTTTTTAAATCAGATGGACGAATTATTGTTTGGAAAAGAAAGAATGAATAAATGAAAACAAAAAATTATGCCCAACAGTGAAATATGGCAGTGGTTATATGCTGTATGATTGCAGAAGGGGTGGGAATCTTAATTTTTATTGATGTTTATTTCAATATTTTAAAAGAGAATTTGGAAAAATGTGCTGAAAAATTAGGTTTAAGGGATTCTTGTATCTTTCAACAAGATAATGGCCCCAAACATACTACACATAAACTGCTAGAATAGTTATTGTACAATTGTAGACAACAATTAAAAACGCCTCCACAGTCTCCACATAAAAATCCCGTTTAACATCTCTAAGATTTATTAGAAAAGTGTGTAAAACAAAACGCCCAAAGAATATACAAGAACTACTACATTTATGGTAGAAAAATGGGGTAAAATTGACTCCTAAACTCCAAGAAAATTAGTGGAAAGTATGACAAACCGTTTAAGGTACCTGCTGCCATGCTGTTCGAATGTGGTGGCTCTCATTCAGACAGTGTTACAAATATCAATTTTGTACTATGTACTTTAATAGTTATTTGTATCACAAGTCCAGGAACTGAACTTTTGCAAGAGCAATTCCTACATTTTGCCGGTCTACGCCTACAAAAGTTTCTGGACGATTTTGAGTTCTGTAATACTAGTCATAATGAAAAGAAGGCGCGAAAATACTTTAACAACATAATTTTAGAATGTAATGACTTATGTTAATTTTCTAAGTTTACAACATGTACAACAAATTTACAAAACTGCTGATGAAGGTCTAACTTAGTACGAACTGTCCGTTTTTAATAAAATAAAATATACTCAGGAACCTAAAAGCCTCCAAATTAATCTACATAACCTAAACACCGGCGTTCCCAAAAACCAAAAAACAATAAAATATTTTGTAAAACTTTGAATTATTTGTTAGAAATATAAAGTACAATATATAACTCGACAAGATTCGAACCCAGGTTCATAGAACCAAACCAGTCATTCTACCATACCCTACTGTTGACTATAAACACATATTACGACCTCTGTAGAACGTTGAAACCAACGACGTCAGCGTCACAGTGTTTTTCTATTTGTGTGATGTTAATGAGTGTATTGGTGTGATGGATCTGGCGGGATATGTGCATTATGAAGGAGAAAAACTGATTGCAAGTAGCATCCCTGGGCGTCGCGACGGAGCGTCGAGCTGGCGCGCCTCCCCGGCGTCCAGCCCCGACGCCGGCGCCCACTGGCGACACCAGACACCAAGACAACACCGCACAAAGACACGGGGTTCCACGCACAACTTCAAGGATATTGCCAGTTGTTTCACAGCAATAATAACGCGTTTCATTCAATGACAAACACTGCGGATTCAGTCTAATTACTTTTTCAATTTGGGTAAAAATAATAATTTTGAATAAGGAATACTTGATTACTAATTAACTTCAAAATAGTTGTTTTAATTTTCGTTTTACATTTCCAATATAATAAAATTAAAAATTTTGACAGAATATGCTGGCCTTCCTACATTTTGCCGGCCTAGGCCGGCAAACAGAGAGTTTCTGGACGATTTTGAGTTCTGTAATAGTAGTCATAATGGGACGGAGGCGCGATAATATATATAATTCACAATTTATTACCAATTAGAGCAAAGGGCCCATTTTAATTAAGTCTTTGTTTTCATAAAAAAATGCATAGATTACTAGGTATGAACTAAAATATAAATTTTACGGTTTTTAATTTTTGCTCGAAACCAAAATTAAAAGAGTAAGAGATTTTGACACCGTCTTATAATAGTTTTTCTATTGCATACCGTTTTCAAGATATCGGTGTCATCTTTAATTTACAACCCAATAAATAGTATATTGTGCAACAAGTACAGAAAGTAGCCTATATTTATATATAGTCGAGTGCTGTAATCATACAAGATGGGAAATAGGTGACTCTGCACAAGTAGCACATTATACTTTTTCTACGACCATAGTGCTAAACGTTCAGGAACAGAAATGCATGCCCGAATGCTATTTGGCATAACGAACAATATGGCGCACGGAACCTCACAAAGAGTACCTTCACGCATGTGCAGTGTTGAAAATTACGGGGAGAAATGACATTTCCCACACTGCGCATTAATTACTGTACGACATGATTTCTCACACTTTGATCCATGATTGTAGGAAATACTCAACTTTAAAGCTTTATGTAGTGTGAGAAATGTGTCACTTTCCATAGTGGTCGTAGAAAAACAATTTTATTTCTTTATTAGTCATAGTGTTATAAATTAATTATAATTATTTTGTTTTATTTATATTGTTAACATAATTTCGATAAAACAAAAATTCCGTAACTGTGCAATGGCGTACTTTACACACGGTCGTAGATAACCTAAAAGTTGTACAATAATGGTCGTAGAAAAAATATGTGTATCAATTAATTATCTAGGTATATAGGTACTCTAGCTCGTGTGGAGAAGAAATGAACTCAAATCTGTAGGTATTCATTTTTAAATTATGTTTAGATTTTGCTAATGTCAATACTACCAAAGGTACACTTGTTCTATTATATCACAGTCGGTTTATGACCCATTTCTGGGTGTGCCAGACCTACTTTATTAATTAATCTAAAGAATGGCCTACTGCTTACTAGAACCTTGACTTTCTGGATTAGTTGTAATATTGAATATGAATGCTGTAGTGTATGTAGTGGGGTTGTCAACAAAGCGTCGTCAGTCGGGCGCGCCGCCGCGGCGGAGACGCGGAGCCAGCGGCTGTTTACGTCTCCGGAGCTGGAGATTGGGGTGCTGGACGCCGCACACATGCACAACTCATTTCTGCCCCTTATACAACCTTCATCATATACGTCTCCAGCAACACAGACCTGGGTATAATCACCATTCATTTATAAATCTACTTTTAATATTGTTATTTGTCATATTAATATTAGGAGGAAGTTACGCCCCCCTTTCAATATGGCATATATGTATTTTCGTTTGAGGCCACAAAATTGGCTCCATTTTTTATGCAATTTTTCATGAATTCTAGTGCAACTTTTGGATTTTTTCTTTTAATATTGTCATTTGTCATCTTAACATTAGGAAGAAGCTATGTCTCCTTTCCAATATGTCACATACGTATTATCCTATTACAATCTATTGTGTAATATCAAAATATGCCAAGATTTAAAAAAAAATTATACAAGAATTACGTCATTTTATGTTTTGTCCTCTCGAATATCATCTGTCTGTGCATTGATGTATAAAATACCGATTACGTTAATCATCTGTTAACAAAAAAAATCGCATTGAAAAACTGATGTAAGTTGTCAAAAATATACGTTATTTATTATTTTGATGCGATATTTTTTCGATTTTAACCGATGGTTAAAATAATCGGCACTTTAACCAGAGGAGGCAGAACCGGCCCTTAATAAATCTAAATTTTGCAGATTTCCCTTTGTAAACTTTTGATTTTAAAAATCGCCAATAAAAAGAATCTAGATGTATAATATCAGTTGATCTAACAGGACTCTACTATTCTACATTTCCTATAAATTTATTAACAATTCTTAAAATTCTTGTTGCACTGAAAAAAATTATAATTTATATTTTATTTCTATAATTTCTCTGGTAGAGAATTATTTAACAGTAAAAATTTGTTTGTTATTTTTGTATCGATTTATTTTTTCAACTTTTGATAATTTATTATTTAACATTTTCCGAGAAATTTTCGGTGTACTGGCGGGCCAGTCCAACCCTGGATCCTACATGCTGACATCACATATCCCTTCCCCAAAACATTAAATTGGTAATAACTATATAATTGAAAAGTAATATTTAGTTTTGATTATTATAATGAGAAGCTACAGTGATTACTTTATATATTTTACGACATATACACTTAAATTCGTTTACAGTCACCTACCCCATTATTAATTCAACCCAGCGTCGGTACATCTTCGCATAAACTCTCCACACAAACGACGCCATCTAGAAACATTTCCCCATGCACAGATACAGATGAAGACATTACACTCTGCAATTGTATCTAGGTATTGGTGATCCGTAATCCGTAATCCCCGAATGAGAGCTGGTTGTGTGTGTGTGTGTGTGTTGGCTCCGGTTCGGTGGTGCCGGAGACTCCGCAGCGTCGCGGCGTCTTGGCCGGCGCGCCACACCGACGCGGACACATGCTAATGGATTGTGTGTCCGACTAATCGCCTTTTCATAACAACCACCTATCCATATTTATACACATCAATCCCTAAACATCATCAAATAGGTATTAATGGAGCAAGTGTGTTTTTTGACAAGTATGTCATGGTAGTTAAATAATGGGGTATTTTTTTCAAGTACTTGTACTTGTACCACAGAATAGGTTTATACAGAAGCGAAAGTAAAACAGAGAAACGAAAATTAGAGAGAAATGGGGAAAGCAGGGCATGTAACCGGTTAAAAAAACCGGTTAATAAAAACCGGTAACCGATATTTTTAACGAAAATTGCGAACTTTAACCGTAATTTTAACCGATATTTTTCAGGCCGAAAATACCGGTAACCGTTAACCAAAAAAAAATAAACCGGTTTTAGCGAACATTAACCAAGTTTAAAATTGAAAAGAGACCTGCGTTTTTCTGAATAAATTACGGGAAATTTTGTGAATATTTATTAATTAAATTGTTTTTTTTAATTGTTATATTTTCTCAGATGGTAATTTTTTATTATTTTTTTAAATTATTTATTCTATCATTTTTTTTTAATCAAATATTTATAATTACTTTTTTTTTAATTAATGTTAATAATTTTTTAAACCGATATATTAACCGGTTTAAACCGGTTTCCAATTTTTAAAAACCGGTTTTCGAACTAAAACCTTTATTATTATAACGTTCACTATAAGGGTTAACCGTTAACCAGTATTTATTTCGGTTACATTCCCTGTTTGTAACTAACTTTTAGTAATTTCTAATTACAGTTGAATATAAAAAGTTACAATTTTTAGGTTTTTACTGTAAATTTTTCATATACAGCTGAAATATTCCAAAAATACCCATGTATGAGTCCAAAATTTTGGTTTTTGATTGTTGACACCCTTTAAACCCAATTTTAGGTCAGGTTTGGGTTCCTTTTTACCCATTTTAAGGTGTGACAAATTTCCAAATGTACTATACAATATGTTTAGACACTTTTCAACTCATTTTTGGGTATAAAATGCAACACATAATCATGTTAAACTTATTTTTTTAATTATGAACACCTAAATCATTGTTAAGCACCCATTCCAGGGTGTGAAATTACCCAAATAAACCCATTTTTTAGGTAAAATTTATTGATTTTTTTGAAAAAACCAAATTGATAGTCGCCGATGCGCTGATTTCAACTTTTCAAACCGAATTTAATTATCTCTTCCCATTCCTGAGATATTTGGCCTCAAAGTTGCACCTCAAAAAAGTGTGTTTTTTGAACATATCTCTAAAATGGGTAGAGATACATTATCAACGATTACACCAGTCGATTCTACGCGCAAAGTTACATAAAGAAATGTTTTCTCCGCATATACGATGTTTGGAACGATTTGATGAAAAATGAGAAAAACGAAAAAAACCTGAATTTCAATTTTTCGCTTGGAAACTTTTTGTCACCAAAATTTTTTATATTCTGGACTTAAGTAAATACAGATGCGCTGATTCCAAATTTTCAAACCGATTTCAATTATCTTTTACCGTTCTCGAGATATTTGTGTTCAAAGTTAGACCTGAAAAAATCAGTTTTTCAGGAATAATTCTGAAATGGGTTCAGATACGACTTTGGCGAGCTCACCAATCGATTCTACGGGCAAAATTACATTTTTGTACCAATTTTCAGAGTTTTATTCCAATGGATACAAATTTTATAGAGGAAAAACGAAAATCGTCAAAAATCGAAAAAAATCGCAAGGGGTTCATCAGGCGATTTTTCGATTTTCGCGATTTTCGTTTTTTTGCTCTAAAAATTGTATCCATTGGAATATTAATCTGAAAATTGGTACACTTATGTAATTTTGCCCGTAGAATCGATTGGTGAAGTCGTCGAGATCGTATCTTGACCCATTTCAGGGATATTCCTGAAAAACGATTTTTTTCAGTTCCAACTTTGAACCCAAATATCTCGAGAACGGTAAGAGATAATTGAAATCGGTTTGAAAATCTGAAATCAGCGCATCTGTATTTACTTAAGTCTGAAAAATGAAAAGATTTGGACCCAAAAAGTTCTCCAGCGAAAAACTGAAATTCCGGTTTTTTTCTTTTTCCTCATTTTACACCAAATCGTTCCAAAGAACATATATGCGAAGAAAACATTTCTTTATGTAACTTTGTGCGTAGAATCGACTGGTATAATCGTTGAGACTGTATCTCTACCCATTTTAGAGATATAGTCAAAAAACACACTTTTTTGAGGTGCAACTTTGAAGCCTAATATCTCAGGAATGGGAAGAGATAATTAAATTCGGTTTGAAAATTTAGAATCAGCTCATCGGCGACTATCAATTTGGACTATTTTAAAAAACCAAAATTTTTGACCGAAAAATGGGTCATTTTGGATTTTTTCGGCCGTAAAATCAAAATTTTAAGGTGCAAATCTAAATATTGTTAGTTTTCATGATTAACTATGATTGTAAATTACTTGGAGATGAGAAAAGATATTAATTTTTATTTGGATATGGTTTGGAATATATTTGCGAATATAGATAACAATTATCAAAACAAAATTTCCAAATATAAGTACTTCCGGTCATCATTTCCGTTGTAGGCCCAGGTTCGTGGTCCAATTAACAACTATCAATTGTTTTACAGACATCCTTTTGTTTAGATAAAGTTCATTTGTCCTAATTATTTATTTATTAACTGTTTCTTATATTATTATTTCCACCTTCTATATACAGGGTGGCTCAATGAAAATTATCAGCGCAATTTTTGGCCACTTAACATCAATTTTGCAAAAAACGCTCGAACACGTCATTTTTAGTATAAAGGGGGAACACCTGAATGGATTAGTTCCAATGGCATAACTTCAACCCTATAATGGGGGTGGACTGCACCTCAAAAATTTTAAATGGAAAAGAGTGTCAAACATAACACAGTTCGAAAGGCCTTTCAATTCTCTTCTCAACAGTTTCTTTATTTTTCAAATCCGATTATTAGTTCCAGAGAAATATCGTTTAAAACAAATTTTATCAGGTGTTTAAAATTGCAATCAAGTAGGCTTAAACAAATGACAAAATCGAATATCAATATTTTTCCCGTAACGTAGAGGGTCGAAATAATAGGATAATATACTTTTATAATCTCGTAAATAATACAGTCACAGATGTAAAAGGAATAATAAAAGTTAATATATAAGACACAAACTAATAGCACTTTAAAAGTATACAACTTAAGTGTACTATTACTCAAGATCACGCCCGTTGTATTCTTCAAAATGTTCCATGTCGATTATCTTTTGTTTTCTGCTAAAATATTTTAGAAGTAACTCGTGTTTGGTATCAAATGAAAGGATTATTTGATGAGGGCTGGCGTCTAGAAATGACAAAAAAATTCCTTGTCGAATGTCTTTTGTTTTCAGCTAAAATATTTCAAAAGTAAGTCGTGCTTGGTATCAAATGTAAATACTCGACTATGTTTGGCGTGCAAAAATGTCAAAAATCATGTCAACAGGCTTTTGTTTCTGGAGAAAAGTTGTCAGAAGTACGTCGTATTTGGTATTAAATGTAAATAAAAAATGACAAATAATTACCATGTCAATCAGCTTTTGTTTTTGGCAAAAAGTTGTCAGAAGTATACAGAGCATGTAACCGGTTAAAAAAACCGGTTAATAAAAACCGGTAACCGATATTTTGAACAAAAATTGCGAACTTTAACTGTAATTTTAACCGATATTTTTCAGGTCGAAAATACCGGTAACCGTTAACCAAAAAAAAATAAACCGGTTTTAGCGAACATTAACCTTTATTTTAATATCATTTAGCGAGGAAAAATTTTAATATATTTTTTTTATATCTGTGTTTTCTATTTGTATTTGCACATGAGTCATCACAGTTTTTACAATTAACATTTTATTGGAGAGTCATAAATGTAGGTAGTTTCTTTGGCCGTTAAGGTTACTTAAAAAGTCCCAAATAAATACGGCCTTTGTCAACACAGGCAAGTTTAAAATTGAAAAGTGACCTGCGTTTTTCTGAATATATTACGGGAATTTTTGTAAATATTCATTAATTAAATTGCTTTTTTTTAAATGTGATATTTTTCTCAGATGATATTTAAAAAAAAAATTTTAATTAATTATTCTCTATTTTTTAATCAAATTTTTATAATTAATTTGTTTTAATTAGTTTTAATTATTTTTTTAACCGATATATTAACCGGTTTAAACCGGTTTCCAATTTTCAAAAACCGGTTTTCGAACTAAAACCGTTATTATTATAACGTTCTCTATAAGGGTTAACCGTTAACCAGTATTTTTTTCGGTTTTTTTATTTACATTTAATACCAAATACGACGTACTTCTGACAACTTTTCTCCAGAAACAAAAGCCTGTTGACATGATTTTTGACATTTTTGCACGCCAAACATAGTCGAGTATTTACATTTGATACCAAGCACGACTTACTTTTGAAATATTTTAGCTGAAAACAAAAGACATTCGACAAGGAATTTTTTTGTTATTTCTAGACGCCAGCCCTCATCAAATAATCCTTTCATTTGATACCAAACACGAGTTACTTCTAAAATATTTTAGCAGAAAACAAAAGATAATCGACATGGAACATTTTGAAGAATACAACGGGTGTGATCTTGAGTAATAGTACACTTAAGTTGTATACTTTTAAAGTGCTATTAGTTTGTGTCTTATATATTAACTTTTATTATTCCTTTTACATCTGTGACTGTATTATTTACGAGATTATAAAAGTATATTATCCTATTATTTCGACCCTCTACGTTACGGGAAAAATATTGATATTCGATTTTGTCATTTGTTTAAGCCTACTTGATTGCAATTTTAAACACCTGATAAAATTTGTTTTAAACGATATTTCTCTGGAACTAATGATCGGATTTGAAAAATAAAGAAACTGTTGAGAAGAGAATTGAAAGGCCTTTCGAACTGTGTTATGTTTGACACTCTTTTCCATTTAAAATTTTTGAGGTGCAGTCCACCCCCATTATAGGGTTGAAGTTATGCCATTGGAACTAATCCATTCAGGTGTTCCCCCTTTATACTAAAAATGACGTGTTCGAGCGTTTTTTGCAAAATTGATGTTAAGTGGCCAAAAATTGCGCTGATAATTTTCATTGAGCCACCCTGTATATAGAAGGTGGAAATAATAATATAAGAAACAGTTAATAAATAAATAATTAGGACAAATGAACTTTATCTAAACAAAAGGATGTCTGTAAAACAATTGATAGTTGTTAATTGGACCACGAACCTGGGCCTACAACGGAAATGATGACCGGAAGTACTTATATTTGGAAATTTTGTTTTGATAATTGTTATCTGTATTCGCAAATATATTCCAAACCATATCCAAATAAAAATTAATATCTTTTCTCATCTCCAAGTAATTTACAATCATAGTTAATCATGAAAACTAACAATATTTAGATTTGCACCTTAAAATTTTGATTTTACGGCCGAAAAAATCCAAAATGACCCATTTTTCGGTCAAAAATTTTGGTTTTTTAAAATAGTCCAAATTGATAGTCGCCGATGAGCTGATTCTAAATTTTCAAACCGAATTTAATTATCTCTTCCCATTCCTGAGATATTAGGCTTCAAAGTTGCACCTCAAAAAAGTGTGTTTTTTGACTATATCTCTAAAATGGGTAGAGATACAGTCTCAACGATTATACCAGTCGATTCTACGCACAAAGTTACATAAAGAAATGTTTTCTTCGCATATATGTTCTTTGGAACGATTTGGTGTAAAATGAGGAAAAAGAAAAAAACCGGAATTTCAGTTTTTCGCTGGAGAACTTTTTGGGTCCAAATCTTTTCATTTTTCAGACTTAAGTAAATACAGATGCGCTGATTTCAGATTTTCAAACCGATTTCAATTATCTCTTACCGTTCTCGAGATATTTGGGTTCAAAGTTGGAACTGAAAAAAATCGTTTTTCAGGAATATCCCTGAAATGGGTCAAGATACGATCTCGACGACTTCACCAATCGATTCTACGGGCAAAATTACATAAGTGTACCAATTTTCAGATTAATATTCCAATGGATACAATTTTTAGAGCAAAAAAACGAAAATCGCGAAAATCGAAAAATCGCCTGATGAACCCCTTGCGATTTTTTTCGATTTTTGACGATTTTCGTTTTTCCTCTATAAAATTTGTATCCATTGGAATAAAACTCTGAAAATTGGTACAAAAATGTAATTTTGCCCGTAGAATCGATTGGTGAGCTCGCCAAAGTCGTATCTGAACCCATTTCAGAATTATTCCTGAAAAACTGATTTTTTCAGGTCTAACTTTGAACACAAATATCTCGAGAACGGTAAAAGATAATTGAAATCGGTTTGAAAATTTGGAATCAGCGCATCTGTATTTACTTAAGTCCAGAATATAAAAAATTTTGGTGACAAAAAGTTTCCAAGCGAAAAATTGAAATTCAGGTTTTTTTCGTTTTTCTCATTTTTCATCAAATCGTTCCAAACATCGTATATGCGGAGAAAACATTTCTTTATGTAACTTTGCGCGTAGAATCGACTGGTGTAATCGTTGATAATGTATCTCTACCCATTTTAGAGATATGTTCAAAAAACACACTTTTTTGAGGTGCAACTTTGAGGCCAAATATCTCAGGAATGGGAAGAGATAATTAAATTCGGTTTGAAAAGTTGAAATCAGCGCATCGGCGACTATCAATTTGGTTTTTTCAAAAAAATCAATAAATTTTACCTAAAAAATGGGTTTATTTGGGTAATTTCACACCCTGGAATGGGTGCTTAACAATGATTTAGGTGTTCATAATTAAAAAAATAAGTTTAACATGATTATGTGTTGCATTTTATACCCAAAAATGAGTTGAAAAGTGTCTAAACATATTGTATAGTACATTTGGAAATTTGTCACACCTTAAAATGGCTAAAAAGGAACCCAAACCTGACCTAAAATTGGGTTTAAAGGGTGTCAACAATCAAAAACCAAAATTTTGGACTCATACATGGGTATTTTTGGAATATTTCAGCTGTATATGAAAAATTTACAGTAAAAACCTAAAAATTGTAACTTTTTATATTCAACTGTAATTAGAAATTACTAAAAGTTAGTTACAAACAGGGAATGTAACCGAAATAAATACTGGTTAACGGTTAACCCTTATAGTGAACGTTATAATAATAAAGGTTTTAGTTCGAAAACCGGTTTTTAAAAATTGGAAACCGGTTTAAACCGGTTAATATATCGGTTTAAAAAATTATTAACATTAATTAAAAAAAAAGTAATTATAAATATTTGATTAAAAAAAATGATAGAATAAATAATTTAAAAAAATAATAAAAAATTACCATCTGAGAAAATATAACAATTAAAAAAAAACAATTTAATTAATAAATATTCACAAAATTTCCCGTAATTTATTCAGAAAAAGGCAGGTCTCTTTTCAATTTTAAACTTGCCTGTGTTGACAAAGGCCGTATTTATTTGGTCTTTTTAAGTAACCTTAACGGCCAAAGAGACCTACATTTATGAATCTCCAATAAAATGTTAATTGTAAAAACTGTCATGACTCATGTTCAAATACAAATAGAAAACACAGATATAAAAAAAATATATTAAAATTTTTCCTCGCTAAATGATATTAAAATAAAGGTTAATGTTCGCTAAAACCGGTTTATTTTTTTTTGGTTAACGGTAAAGTTCGCAATTTTCGTTAAAAATATAGGTTACCGGTTTTTATTAACCGGTTTTTTTAACCGGTTACATGCCCTGCTTGTAATACATGCAATTCAACTTCATATTTGTACAAGTTCCACTATAAAAAACTTTAGAAATCGTTTATTACGAAATCTTATTTTTAATCAAATGTATGTAATTTTTGCATGAATTGAACTGATTATATTATTTGCAATAATAATTGCTTTTATTATAAAAATATTTGGAATGCACTTAAACTTATCTGCAATTTCATTTTTCCGAGATAAATAATGAATTATTATTAATTATTTACATACACAGTCCCAGCAGCCATAAGGAACTATAAACTATAACATATTTACAACAGTTCCATTCAAAATTAATTGAGATAATTAGTAGCAATAAATATTTAAATGCAGTAAATATATCCATTTCGGAACTGCAAAAACATTGCAGATACGAATACCAAAACACATAAATCAAACAAGCGAATGTTTCATATGTTTCATAGCCTTCCCCGACTACATTATCCGGATGTGGACAACAATTCACCAAAACCAAAAAATCCGAATATCAAATAATCCGTTACTTCCTTCATAACACGTGTTCACTGTGAGATACGCACGCCATGGGCGTGCTATTGGGGCAAACAGAAAAAAAATAATGCTTACTAATTGATTTTCCAGGACAGTAAGTTATTTTTACTAATTATTGATCGGTAAGTGATTTCAAACATTACTTATCGACTGTGAAATTGGAATTAGAAAAAAAAAACAATTCTTAAACTATTTACACATTTCTTGCACCATGGATTTTTTTATTTACCAATTGGGTTTCCAAAACAGTAAGTTATTCTTACAAATTATTAATTGGTAAGTGATTTCAAACATTACTTATCGGTCATGAAATTGGAAAATAGATATAATATAGCAATGTAAAAATATTAACCTAAAAACGGTTACTCTTGAAAAATAATACCTTTAAATTTTTTTTAAATTTTAACTGTACTATTGTGTTTATCTCGCAAAAAAATAAATAAGCATTACAGATAGAAACTAGAAAGTATTCTATCAGTTTCGGGTTATTGAGATTAAAACAGAAAGAACCACTTATAGTCGAGTTGTTTTAATTTTGCCATACAGATTGAATGTATCACCGCAACTGACCTATCTGGCCTCACTAAAGGTTAAGTGGGATAGAAGCGACGTCGCTATTGTCCGAAAAGCACTGGAAGGTTCGAGATTATCTCTCCGCATATATTAAGGAAGTCAGTGCCAGTCACTGCATGTCAACGAGTAAAGTAAAAATAAATATGATGTGGAAATAAACATAAATTGTTGGTGATAAATAATGCGTAGTATTAATAAAAATTACTCCTAAATTATTATTTGTATTTGTTATTCATAGTGTTACTTATTTTTATAATTTATTACTCGTTTATTATACTTAGTTCTATAAATATTCGTGTTTCAATTGTTTTTACATTGAACTCATATAAATAAATATTACATTACATATATAATAATAAGTTAAATACAATTATTTTTTTCTCTTCCGTATTCATATATTCTCTCATTGCATAAAACAATTTATTATAATTTTTAACATTAACTCTATGAACAAAAACAATTGAAATACAAAAAAACCCAAATATACAATTTTAACCAAAAAGACCTTGATTGCTCTTTGCAGGCCTTAATGTTTGCAGAATATTATGATAACATCACACGTTTAAATTTTATGAATCTTTGGTGCCCTTTCCACGTCAGCTAAACGTAATAATTCTTATTGATATATTTATTTCCTACATAAACAACAGGTGGTGTAGACTCCACACCAGTTATGAGTACCCGGAAGGTGCTTTCTGATAAATATCAGTTACGAAATAAATACAGCGTGTTCCACAACTTAGGACAAAAAATTAAAGGGTATATACTGTACGATGTGCTGATCATGAAACAAAAAGATTTTTTTTTAAATTCGCAAAGGTAAGGGCACCTACTTTACTTACCAATTATCAAATTAAATTAAATATGATGTAAACAATTGCTTTAATTGTAGAAGATTTGAAAAACATTATTAAAAATAACTACCGACAAGTAGCAAAAAATATTTGCTTGAAATACGATGCAATTTTTTTGCGAACTTTTAAAAAATTATTTTTATTTTATTAGCATGTCGTACAGTATACACCCATTAATTTTTTGTCCTAAGTCGTGGAACACCTTGTATATACGAATAGCATTTTAAAAATTAGAAACCAAACAAATAGGTATATAGGTATATTGGTTTGGTACTAATGAATAAATAATAGTGATATTACATTTATTTACAATTTCAAATGCTCTTTAGGTTATAAATAAATCATTATATCTTTCATAAAACAGATTAGCACATTTTAAATCAAGCACTTCCATCTAGTGATGAAAAGCACCTCACTTTCCTTTATATTTCCGTATATGAAGCAATAGAATTTTAAAATTAGCGCGTTTATTGCAACATTTATAAGTCAGACTGTGATAGGCTGTAAGGAAAAAGTCATGTGAGTGTCCGATACTCTTACGTATGTAACAGGAGAAAGGTATCCCTGGGAAATATTTTGTGGGTACGCCACTGGCATGTCCTCTGTAAGCATCCCATTAAAAAGTTGTGATTTAGTGCATAAGTCCGTAATTAGAAAATGATTTCGAAATCACAAGCAATTGCATACAATAAACATGAGCTGAGGAATCTCCTCTAAACGTGCGATTGTTTAATTGCCTTGTTACTTCATGAAATTTATGATTTATTTTAATTAGTGCAAGGAATTCCATTCATGAGCACGGAATTATCAAGTTTTCCTTTTCTAATTTATATTTATGCTAATTTATAATTACTTCCTTCATTTCTGTGTGTGCTGGAGTTGAATGGGTAACGCGCTTGGGCGCCAAAATTACACTCAAACACATTCACTTAGCTGTTGTACCTTTTTACAAGTTATTACATAGTATATTATTATACATATAAGGAATAGACTATGTGTGATTACTAGAGATGGGATTTTAGGTTTTAAAATTTGCAAAAATAGGTACCTAAATAGGTTTAAAAAATTCTTGTTTTAGGTACCAAATTTTTGGATTTAGGTACAAAAAATTATTTTTAGGTCATAAATTTTTAATAATTTTATTGATCTTTTGTAAATATAACATAAAAAAATATTTATTATTAAATAAATTCAATTATTTTTATAATTCTAGAGACATACCTACGCATTTAGATATAGATTTTTTAAGAATTCCAGGTCGATTTAAAATTAAAAATCACATTTGCAGTCTTTTTCGTATTTGACTTTGATTTATTTTTGTAACTATAACAAACTAATATTTTCCCAATATTTTATACATTAAGATTGTGTCGCTTGTCTGTTAGTACATTTTTATAAAGAGAAAATGACCGCTCTACGTCACAAGATGTTATGGGGGCGTATTTAAAGTTGTTGGCTTCCTTCGTGGATAAATTTTCTGGCGTATCTATATCCTCTCCCATATATATGTTTTACATAAAGTATTCATAATATGAAATCCAGGATTTTTGTTTAGGACCTGAATCATTTTTAACTGAACAATGTGTGCTATCCTTCCTTCACATGATTTATTTTTTTCTCGTAATGTATTAAATATTTTCATAGACTCCATTAGTGGAGTTCCTACAGATTCTATTCTAGCTTTGTGATGGTTTCACTAATTGTTTGAAAATTATTTGATATATAAATTAAATCTCGTTCAATTATTGACTTTGCAAATCATTCTTGAACTTTTCTCACGCTTATAGCTTCATCAACTTTAAACTCCATTACTACGTTAAGTTTAGAAAACCATATGAAAAAAAAAATCGTTTGGAAGTCACGATTTAGGTAAATCAAAATATGATTTAGGTTTTAAATATGGTAAATTAGGTCAAATTTAAAAAAAAAACATTATTTTAGGTAAAATAGGTAAAATCATATTGGGCTCAAATGAAAGCATTTTCCTCAAAACGGATTTTGGTCTATGACGTAAAAATAGTACTCACGTAGAAAAAAAGGTAAAAACACTAAAATCCCATCTCTAGTGATTACCAATAATAATGACGAAAACTATATATTATCTTATAATTTCACTGAAATTAGCATTTGAAATTTAAATTTCTGTAACGGCGCCATATCTCTGACGTCACGTAAAAGAATAAGAGAGCAGTTTACAATGGGAACTGGGAATATAATGAACCTATTTTTTTACTTAATGATATCGAATACATGTTGTTAATGGTAAATTAGTTATAACTATTTATGGAAAATATATAAGATAATACAGGCAATTCATAGAATAAAATAAAAATATTTTGATATCACACAACAGATTGTTTTGGTGTAAATTTGGTTGACATTGAAATGTCTATACTCATCTTTTAGAATTGTCAATGTCCTATGATACATATAGCATAATGGAATCTTGTTAACCTGCCAAATGTACATTATTCTACGATTGATGATTTCTTACGTGACGTCACATATCCCCTCTCCAAAACTTTATTTATTGTTTTTCTCCGGAATTATCAAAATTAAGCGATTAAAATTTATTTTTTATTTTTTGTACAGAATCCTAAAATGGAAGAAAATCTCCCATATTATTGGTTTTAGGCATAGCATACCCTTAATAAAATATGAAGATAATACAAAAATATACCCAAATGAATTATAAAATATATGATGTTCCATTTGAAAATGACGAATTATAGTCATTTGAAATTGAGCAAATTTGATTCGCCTTATAATTACATTTAAAAAAAATCTTAATTTTTACTATTAAAATAACTTCAGTATGTTTTTATAAATCTTTTTTACATAATAAACGTTATATCTTGGCAACATCGAGAAAAACTAAAACTAAAAAATTTATTTGTCCGTACAGGGGAATAAAATACAATTGAAAAAATATAAAAATATATAGGGTATTCCATTTAAGAAAGGCAAACAATTTTCACTGAGCCGTAATGCAACACGCTGTATATGTGAAAATAATTTTACATTATGTTCCTTGAGTGGACGAGTAAATTCTGGTAAAAATTGAAGTATTTCTAACGACAACGGAGACATAGAAGCATTTCGATGACTTATCCTGTATAATCTATGATAAAAATTTTAGAAAATGATAACAGAAATATACAATATCAGCTGTTAGACGGTCGTAGGAAGGGTAAAACATATTACGGTAGATTTAAAATAAACTGGAATAATTAATTTCTGGTTCTGTAGGACGAGAAGAGTGAATTGTAAGTTCATATTTCACTGTTGTTGAATATAGCTATTGTATAGTAGAAATTTTTAAGCAGTAGAGAGACGTTATCAATATTTGTAAGTAGATTAAGACGTCACGAATTACAAAGTTTACATGTGCATTAGTTTAGAAAATGTGTTGCGTGTTGCATATGGCAATGCCAAATTTAATAACAATAAATAAAATGATAACATACCTCTCGAACTGCTTTTAACGGCAGTATTGGTCCACCGTGTGCCAGTTCTTTTTCAAAATATGCAATCGCATTTGCAGTTAGCACTTGCGACTGCTTCGATAATGCTTTAGGCATTATTACTTACGCTAATAAAATAAACGTATAACAAAGAACACGAATACGAACAATAATAAGGAACAATACAACTTATAACGAACAAATAAAGATTTTATATTATATTATTTGACAACTCAATCGATCGGCGTGACAAGAAACAAATATATTGTAGCGAACCCAGGGTCGCGGCGCGGGCGGCGGCGCGGGCGGCGACCGCTGGCGTGCAGGTCGGAACACGTCCGTTCGTTCCCCATTGTTCTGATTTCAAGGAATCAAAGAATCTTCTAGAATGATGTATTTTAATATAAATGCCCCGACCAAAAGATCGAGAGGACAGTCTTGCGTTAATACGTGTAGTGTACAGATGGTGATATAAATAAATAGACGGTGATATAAATAGTGTTGAAATAAATATTGCGTAGTTTTAATTGTTTAAATAAATTATCTTAGTGTTTAAGTCTTTAGTAATAATAATTAGCTCTTAAATTAGTGTTTATATTTGTTAATTCTTAGTGTTAGTTATTTTTATTTATTCTTTATAATTCATATTTCTTTAATTAAACTTAGTTATATAAATATTAGTGTTTTAATCAATTTACACTTCACCTAAATAAATAAAACGTTACAATTGGTGTCAGGTGTGAGGGTTATTAAAAACTGTGAAGTGTAAAATAAAAATAAATAAAATGGCGACTAAACAAGTCAAATTAAGTGAATTAAAAGTGGCCGATCTCAAGAGGGAGCTAGAGGAACGAGAGTTGGAGACATCGGGAACCAAGTCTGTTTTACAAATTCGTTTACGGCAAGCCCTAGAAGAAGTTGGTGAAAATCCTGATGACTTTTTATTCGAAATTACGGGTAGCTTGCCCGATTTTGGTAAAATTATGGAGGAAAAATTAGCGGAAAATTCTAGAGTATTGAAAGAACAAATGATGGAAAATTCCCGAACATTAAAAGAAGAGTTGGTAGAAAATTCTCGAACTTTAGAACAAAAATTAGAAGAAATGAAAGAAAGTTCTAAAACTTTAGAACAAAAGTTGGCGGAAAATTCTCAAACATTAAAAGAAGAATTAAAAGAAAATTCTAGAATTTTAGAAGAGAAATTAACAGAAAATTCTAGAATATGGGAAGAGAAACTAATGGAAAATTCTAGAGGTTTGGAGGACAAACTAAACGAACAATTTAAAGAACAATTGAAAGAAAGTTCGGGAATATTAGAAGAGAGAATAGAAACTTATGAGAAGAAACTTGAAGAGTTACAGCAAAATTTCTCCAAAATTACGTTACCATCGGTTTCAAATTCTAATACAGTTAAGACTGATATAATTCAAGAAAACAAAACAGTAAAAGCGGAACATAATTCAAGACTGCACATTAAAACACCCGAATTCGACGGCAAGTCATCATGGCCGAATTATGTAAAACAATTTGAAGCCGCTGCCAAAGCAAATGGCTGGACTTCCAAGGAGAAGGCTACAGCGCTGACAGTTTCGCTGCGTGGAGAAGCTATCGATATCCTACAGACGCTAAAAGAGGATGAACAGGAAGATTATGACCAACTTGTCAAGCGGTTGGATATGCGATATGGCAATGCGCATCTGGAGCAGGTGTACCAAACGCAATTAAGAAACCGGTATCAAAATTCTAAAGAGAACTTGCAAGAATTTGAAGCCGACATAGCTCGTTTAGTTCGTCTCGCACATCCCACAGCTCCTGACAGTGTTTTGGAATGTCTAGCCACACAAGCATTTATATATGGGGTCCGAGACAATGAAACTCAGCAGGCACTACGATTGGCTCGACCAAAAACTCTGGTTGATGCACTTTCATATGCCTTAGATCATGAAGCTGCAAAACAAGCTTCACGTAACCAATCGCGAGTGCGAAATATCGATGCTGAGAGGCCCGAAGACACCGAAGATCTAGAAGACAAGATCAGACGAATTACGTCTGAAATTAATGCTGCTGGAAGAAAGAAACTCCGCTGTTGGAATTGCGGTGAATTAGGTCACCCGCAAAGGCTCTGCAGAAAACAGCAGAAGAAAGCAGAACCAAGAAAAGATGAAAAGGAGTCGGGAAACTAAGTCGGGTTGATGCGAAGGGGCAATCGTCGACCCGTAATCCAGTAGCCCCAGAATCCATTAGTTATGTCGCATCCCTACATCATCAAGCTAATAGCATCTATGTAGACGGTTCTATCGACAGAAGGCCGCTTAAAATGTTGCTGGATACGGGTGCGACAAAAACAATAATCAGACCCGACTTAGCAAGAAAACTGTGCAGAAAACATCTACTCCCAACAAAGTGGCAAATACGCACAGCCACAGGAGAACAAGCTACCGCATCTGGAGAAATAGATTTGAGCATCACTGTTGGAAAAACGTGCATTAAACATCGTGTGCTGGTAGCTGACGTGGAAGATGAATTCATTCTGGGCATGGACTTAATGAAAAAGCATGGATTTAAACTTGACTTGAAGAATGGAGTGATGATGGTCAATGATGAAGAACTGGTATTAAATCCACGAGACGACAATGCTATGCGAGTATTAATAACGGAAGATGTAACCCTCCCAGAACGAAGTGAATCAATCGTGGAAGCACAGATAGAGGGTAGCTTCTGTGAGGGAAACATTGTCATGCTCCAGCCAAAAAATGATGATGCTAAAACTGGGACTGGAGTTGTAATTGGAAAGGCCTTGCTCAAAACCGACAAGATAATCCCAGTTCGAGTAATGAACATTAATTTTTATCCCGTTATACTAAAAAAAGGGACCGTAGTAGGTGAATGTTCAGCGGTATCATCAATTATTCGAACTGTAAGGGCCAAAGACAACACATCCTGTGAAGTTCCAGATATTCTAATCAAGGAACTGTCATCATCGTTCCAGGACTTGACTGCCGACCAGAAAACCAAGGCTAAGAACTTAATTGGGACCTTTCAAGAAGTGTTCCAATTTGACAAGAAGGACAAAGGACGAACCAATGTAGTCCATCATAAAATAGACACCGGAGACGCAAGACCCATCCGCCAAACAGCAAGAAGATTACCACTGGCGAAGCGGGAAGAAGCTGAAGAAATTATAGAGGATATGAGGACGGAAGGTGTGATTGAACCTTCAAACAGTCCATGGGCTTCACCAGTGGTGCTAGTAAAGAAGAAGGATGCCTCTACAAGATTTTGCGTCGATTATCGTCAACTTAACAACGTGACGAAGAAGGATAGCTACCCGCTACCCCGAATAGACGATACACTGGACACATTGGCAGGATCTAAGATCTTCTCTACTCTTGATCTAAAGAGCGGATACTGGCAAGTAGATTTAGACCCAAGAGACAAAGAAAAGACGGCATTTACCATCGGTACCGGTCTTTGGCAATTTACTGTTATGCCATTTGGGCTCTGCAATGCCCCTGCAACGTTTGAACGACTTATGGAAACCGTGTTGGCTGGACTGTCGTGGAAAACATGTTTGGTTTACCTCGACGATATTATTGTGGTAGGAAAAACGTTCGAGGACCACATGAAGAACTTGGAAGAGGTTTTCCAAAGATTGAGGAAGGCTAACCTGAAACTCAGTCCAAAGAAGTGTCACTTATTTCAAAAACAAGTTCATTATCTTGGACACGTAGTTTCTGGTAAGGGTATTGCAGTTGACCCGGAGAAAATAAGGGCTGTGAGTGACTGGCCAGTACCGAGGGATAAACATGAATTGAGAAGTTTCCTTGGTCTCTGTACATACTACCGACGTTATGTACCTGGATTTGCCAACATAGCGAAGCCATTGACAAGGCTTACTGAAGAAGGCAGAAAATTTATCTGGGAGATGGACTGTCAAGCTGCGTTCAAACAACTTAAATATTCCTTGACAAGCGCACCTGTTCTAAGTTATCCTTTACCAGAAGGAGAATTCGTTCTAGATACAGATGCCAGCAACGTTGGAATTGGTGGCGTTCTCTCCCAGATACAAGACGGACAAGAGAAGGTTATTGCCTATTTTAGTAAGACCTTGTCAAAACCAGAGAGGAATTATTGCGTCACCAGAAAAGAACTTTTGGCTGTCGTGAAATCCGTGGAGCACTTCTACAAATATTTGTACGGTAGAAGATTTCTTATAAGAACTGACCACGCTGCTCTCAAATGGCTGCTACAATTTAAGAATCCTGAAGGTCAGGCAGCTAGATGGATTGAAAGATTGCAAGAATATAACTTTGTTATTGAGCATCGAGCAGGTACAAGCCATCGTAATGCAGACGCATTATCAAGAAGACCTTGCCAGGACGAATGCAAGCATTGCAGTCGTCTAGAAGAAAAACTCTCTACCATCGCCAGAACAACAGTAGTAAATGATAGTTGGCAAACGGAAGACCTTCGCAAGGACCAAGAGAATGATTCGGACTTGAAAATCATACTGGATTGGAAACGTGGCGATAGCAGACCAGTTTGGGAAGATGTTGCACGACACTCACAAAGTGTAAAATCGTACTGGGCGCAATGGGATTCTATTGTGGTTGAAGAGGGCCTCCTGAAACGTGTCGTAGAAAATACTGAAGGTACTGTGAGTAGGACCCAGCTGATAATTCCTAGGAATAGAGTACCGGAAGTATTGGAGGAGATCCACGACGGATCTGGACATTTTGGAGTGAATAAAACCCTTGAGAGAGTGCGCGAACGATTTTACTGGGTAAATTGCAAAGAAGATGTTAAAGAGTGGTGCAAGAAATGTGTGGTTTGCGCGGGAAGTAACGGGCCACATAGGAAAAGAAGAGCCCCAATGCGCCAATATAATGTTGGAAGTCCCTTCGAACGCATTGCAATTGACGTGGCCGGACCATTCCCAGAAACTGATGAGGAAAATAAATACATAGTGGTAGTAATGGACTACTTCACTAAGTGGGTTGAGGCCTACCCATTACCCAACCAGGAAGCCGTAACGGTCGCTGAAGTTTTGGTTAAAGAATGCATCTGCCGATTTGGAGTACCGCGAGAGATACATTCCGACCAAGGAAGAAATTTCGAGTCCGCCCTGTTCCAAAATATCTGTAAGATATTAGGAATAAAGAAAACCAGAACTACTGCATTACACCCGCAGTCTGATGGCATGGTTGAACGGATGAATAGAACAATAAATCGGTATTTGTCAAAGGTAGTCTCTAACCATCAACGAGACTGGGACCGACATCTTCATCTGTTCTTGTTGGCTTACCGTTCATCAGTGCATGAGACAACAGGGCAGACACCATCTAACATCTTATTCGGGCGGGAATTGCGCTTACCATGCGACCTGGTATTTGGCAGTAAACCCGGTGAAGATCTAGCCGGGGAGGACTATGTAACGGACTTACGGAGAAGAATGAATGACATCCATGAACAAGTCCGCACAAACATTCAAGGTGCCAGCGATCGGATGAAGGACCAGTATGACGTCAAGGCTGAAAAAGGTGGTTTTCAACCTGGGAATTTGGTGTGGCTTTACAATCCACAAAGACGACGTGGCTTATCACCGAAGCTGCAAAAGAATTGGGAAGGTCCCTACGAGATCGTAAAAAGAATAAATGATGTGGTCTACAGAATTAGGAAAACACCTAATGGAAAGCCGAGAGTAGTCCACTTCAATCGGTTAGCCCCTTTTGCTGGTGATAATTTTGACGATCATCGTGGAGCGACGGTTCGCCGGGTTATAGCTGAGGAACCCACATTTGATGACTTTATGGAAAGTCATTCCACTGGTCACAAAGTACGGTATGGCGTAACACGAGAAGAACAACGAGATCTGTTCACCGTGTCCCCAGAATATTCCCTCGCTCACTGTGTAGCGAAAGACATTAAAATGTCCCGCGGCATCGCTTCAGTTTTTAAAAGAAAATTTGGACGAGTACAAGAACTGGCCAACCAACGTCCAACTGTCGGGAAAACGCTACAACTGAAGGATGATAACGTAGAACACAAGCGGTACATTTACTATCTCGTTACGAAACAATACTCACATCAGAAGCCGTCATACCGCAATTTATGGGACTCACTGTGCGACATGAAGGACCATCTGTTGGAAAACGACATCATGAAACTGGCAGTACCGAAGATAGGCTGTGGACTAGATGGTTTGGATTGGAGGATTGTTAGAAGCATGTTAGAAACAGTCTTCCGCTTTACCGGAGTGGAAATTCTAGTTTGCAGCTTCAACTCTACCGGCCAAGAGGAGCTCAAACGGACCGTCGACTGTTACTTCTTCAAGACTTCCAGATGCACCAAGGGTGATGCATGCAGATTTCGTCATAACGAACTGTTCCGGGACGAAACAGTCTTAAGGAGGGGGCAATGTAGCGAACCCAGGGTCGCGGCGCGGGCGGCGGCGCGGGCGGCGACCGCTGGCGTGCAGGTCGGAACACGTCCGTTCGTTCCCCATTGTTCTGATTTCAAGGAATCAAAGAATCTTCTAGAATGATGTATTTTAATATAAATGCCCCGACCAAAAGATCGAGAGGACAGTCTTGCGTTAATACGTGTAGTGTACAGATGGTGATATAAATAAATAGACGGTGATATAAATAGTGTTGAAATAAATATTGCGTAGTTTTAATTGTTTAAATAAATTATCTTAGTGTTTAAGTCTTTAGTAATAATAATTAGCTCTTAAATTAGTGTTTATATTTGTTAATTCTTAGTGTTAGTTATTTTTATTTATTCTTTATAATTCATATTTCTTTAATTAAACTTAGTTATATAAATATTAGTGTTTTAATCAATTTACACTTCACCTAAATAAATAAAACGTTACAATATGTAAACATATTTTATTTGAGTCGTAGCCAACGTGTGTTAAAAAAAAATACACTGCAATTATTATAAATAAATTGAAATGTCATTAAATACCTTATATTTTAATTTGAAATAATAGGAAATATCATAAATAAGTAATTTTTTATGATACCTTTTTTTACTACTCGGTTTTCTAAATAAAAACATCTTTCGAAAATTTCTACAAGTTTTATTTCATTTTGTAACGTTTTTTTCAGGTCTATGACGTCTCTCTACTGCTTAAAAATTTCGACTATAGTTAGTCAAGAAAATTTAAATAATGAGGAAAAATCGTGTTATTATCATACATACGAAATGAGTTTGTTCCAATATGTGAACCATACCAAAGATCCAAGTCTAAATATGTTTCCATGCTTTTGTTTTGAGATTTAACCCTTCTTACTCCTCTCCAGGTCCTCATCTGCAGAAGATTCAATTAAACTCAGCCATCCTCATATATGCTGACGTCATCAATCTACCTCCAAACCTACCGCCAAGAAAAAAATGAAAGTAGAAACAATTTCCTTGGTGGAAGCATTCCTGGCGTGCCGCTGTGTAAACGGTCAGCCTGTCTGCCGCTTGCCCAATGAAGACCACCGATTGTCTTTTGTTAGCCTACCTGCACGAGCCATTTGTTTTAGAGGGCAACCAAACTGCTGCTGGCTGCTGACATCTATGTGTTTAATGTTGTTTGCTTTAGGCAGTTGCTTGTTTCAAAACAAAAATTTGAATTATTAAAACTGAAATACAATTAAATATGAAACAGACAAAATTTCTTATATTTTTTTAATGCACTCACGATTGATTACCCATTGCTGGGTGTGCCAGCCTGCCAGCTTTTTTGCAGATAACAGACATTCCGTAAAAGGCATTCATCAAATATATACATGGGATTTCAAAAAATTGCGAATACTCTCTCTCCTGATAAATTTACAGCAAAACTACAAGAGTACAAAGTTGTTCAAAATTAAATTCTACGTCAGATAAGATCATAATTGTTACAAAAGCACGTCTACAGTACGGGATATATTAAATACAAAATGTAATATTTTAGTTCAAAGACAACCATGGAAATAAAAGAAAAATAATTTTATTAATAATATATCATCATAATGATCTGTAGGAGTACATTCCTAGATGGAACATGTTTTACTTGCTTATCAGCTTGCAGCTTCTGGAAGAAACCTACAGCTTAAGCTTATAGTGGGTTCCGAACCATGCACACCGACACAGCGGTACTTTTATTTAGAGAACGATTAGCAAAGTTACATCCCATACAGTAACATCGGTAACTAAGTAGAATATCTTCACAAAATAAATTAATTCATTAATCAATACACTGGTATTTCCTGGTAATGTGAACGTTTGTTAACGCAACGTGTACAGAAAATTACTTATTTCTCACTAGACATACGTCATAGTTAATTTGTGGCAAAAAAAGGGTCACATTAATAGTTATTTGTCAAACTAGAGAGGAAAGCGTATCTTTCTACCACTTGAGCTCGTGTGTGACTCACGAGCGCAGCGAGTGAGGCATTCGAGTGAGAGTGGAAAAAGTGCTTTCCTTTCGTGTTAGACACAACATTTTTTTCACGACATATTTCAAAAATCCATTTATTTGAATGAATAGGCGCAGCAATATGATAAGTTAAGTTATAACTGTACTGTAAACTTTGACGTTTACCGATGCAGTTGTTTATTTCCAATATGTCAATTTAAGTTGTTAAATTGCGAAATAATGTGAAAAAAGAAAAGAACAAGACATAATTGCCATAATATCATTATTAAATAAAAAAATTAATATAACTATGAATTTTTCCAATATTACGTACTATACTGTTGGTAACACTGTACATTTTCCTCTCTAGAGAGGGAAAAGTAACTTTCCTCTCTATATCGCGAGAAGAAAGTAGAGCTTTCTATGCATGTCGTGAAAAAATAAACTAACTGATGTGATGTGATAATTCGTGTAAAAATAATGCATCTTTTATAAATTCATTGTTAATATAAAAAGGACAGTTTCAATATTTCAAATGATGAATATTAATAACCAATAACCTAATTTACGTCTATTTATAGAAATTATTGAAAAATATTGCATGTATGAATGTTTATGACAATAAAGTCATAAATTTGTAAATGTTGCATCAATATTTATAAACACTCGTAGATTTCTCTATTTAATTAGCTATATTTCATTCGCCACAGCATTTTTAATTAATTTATATCAAAATCTCACAGTCGCCTTCAACATTATCAATTCATTTTTATTAATAACTTGTCGGCGCGTTTGAAGTGAAGAAATGTATAATTTAATATCGAGTGTGCCGGGCAAACAGCGCGCGTAAACACCGAGATCTTTGAAGTTGGGGAGTTTATTGTTTTCAGCTGAGGATGAAAAATGTAGCGGCTTCTGGCGCCAGCGACTCGATACGGCTTTGTAATCGTAAATATTTATACTCCACGCACAAACATTCACATATCTTCACTAAACGTCGCTCATGACAACGTTCAAATTTCCAGGAACGTTGATGGATCTATTACACACGAGGAAAATATGTCGTAATACTATTTTCAAAACTCCACTATTATTATCATGTGTAGATAAATGAACATGTAGAAAAGACAAAAGAAAAGTATGCCTTTGTGGAGGTCAAACTCACATTTCTTTAGAATAAAAAAAAATAACAAAAGTCGTAACAAAACTATAATTACAACAAATCAAATTTCCATTTAGTTATACACTTTACTTAAGTTTTGTAAAATTAAATATATGGCACTTTCCGGTTATAATGTGATAATTTTTAAGATCTCATTGGATTCATTTTAAGTACATTTTATAATAATTCCAAAAATGGTCGCACAAACCAATCGAAAATAATAAAAATATTAATAAATGTAATTTTAATATTTATTTCAAATAAAATTTAACACTTGAAATTCATTGATCTTTTTAAAAATGTCATTGATTTAAATCACTTGTTCTGTAATAATTGTTATTTACGAAAATTTGGAGAAAAAGCGTATGGGTAATGTTACCATGTGGCAATACTAAATCTGTTTAACTTCGTCGGTAATTTTGTTTTCGAATAAATATTTGTTAAGAAAAACCTAAAGAAAGGTTTCATTATCACAGATTTTTATTAAAAGTTGTTCAACTCATATGGGAAAAAGTTATACACGAGATGCGCAGTGACGAATTTGTAATTCCATAAGTGCGTAATTGCTTTACAACTCGAATTATGACGTTAGGTATATACTATACTTTTGCTACGACCATTACATAATTGTTTTTCAAATCCACGATCACACACTAAACATTAAATCAAACTGTCAACCTCTAAATGATAAATTATAACCCAATGAAACAATACTATGCAGAACATTGTTTCTTCATTTATTCATTAGATGTAATGTTTTAAATAATTTGATAAATCAAAAGTTCCTTAACTGTGTGATCAGCGCAAAATTATTTGAAGAATAAAACCTTTATTTGAAAAAAAAAAAATAGTGACACTTTTGTTGTATAATGTACATATTCGATATAGTGGCAGTCGGTTTTATGGTGGCTACATCTCATTTTTATATAATTAAAAAAAAGTAAATCGCTTTAATGTAAATGCCAAAAATTGAATTCTAAGAACATACCAAATTCTGCTTTACAATATTGGAATTGACAAACTTGCACTGTACTTATTGTAGCAATTTTACATTATTATATACTGAAATTTCTTTTTTACCAGTTATAATAACAACCATCAAAAATCCATTCATTTTACAATTTATTCTTAACAATGCTGTGGAAAGACAGCAATTCTTCCCAATTTTTTCTTATAAACCTCGCCCCCTACAATTTGAGAACAATCCAAAAAATAATTACAAATGAGTGGTCGGAGCATCCTGTGGAAAACAACGAAATTGTCGTTGCGTCCGAAACAAATAACAGTCGCGGTGGGTTGTTCGGGCGCCCGGTACACACCCTTCCGTGTCACCAGTGCCTTGCGAGTGGGGCAGGGGCGCAGGGGGCACCGCCAGTGGCGTCCCAGACACCGTCATTATCTGTAATTTGGGTTGAGTGTTTGTAAACGCAGGGCCGTACTGACACAGACGTTTTGGAGGGCAAGGAATTTATAAAGAATTATTTGAATAATTAATTTATAAATTTAGTTAATTGTAGAATTATCGTTATTGAAATTTATGATGAAGTAAATTGACACAGGCGTCAGTATATGTATATGGTAAAATATTTTTAGGTAGAGATGTATTTGTTTCGTGACAAGTTTTACTTGTATTTTAGTTATGCAAGTTGCCCACCTACAATCTAAACAGTAAATAACTAGGTAGACATACTATAGACATTATTATTATTATTAAACCAGAATCTAAAATAAATGTAGTTTACAAGATAAAGATGATTTGTAATGCATATATTGGCATATTGATTATTATAACAACCTAATGCATTTGAAAACAGAATAGTAGCAAGTCGCCTATTTCCTACGAGGTGTGAAAATTTCGGCAATTATTGTGAGAAATGAAATATCTCACATTACACATGCGGAATTTTGGCAAATAAAGTGGGAAATGATTTCTCACACTTTAACTCACAATTGTGGGAAATACGCAACATTCAAGCTTTATACAGTGTGAGAAAAGTATCACGGAGTGCCTCAATCATCCGAAGTTGTCAGAAAAATTATTTGAAAGAAAGTGTCGTCAATTTGTCAATAAAGATGAATTTCTCTATGTTCATTTTCATAATCTAATGAGATTTGGCAATGTATGAGTATAATATGTTTTTATGAAAGCTTATACAATATTTATTCAGAGTGGTTCAGTTTTCAGTGACCAAACCATATTTCTTAAATTAAAAATATTAGAGAAAAATTGAAAATAATGCATATGAAAAATTATTATTTAAATTTGATGGAAATAAGAATGCTTTGAAAGAAACAATTAAAAGCGAAAAAGGTTTATATTTCTAAATATTTTGAATAATACACGGACGTAGTCATATTATTATTATTTCTATTAAATTTATATTGAAGTATAACAATTTTTCATTTGCATTATTCTCAAAATTTGTTATGTAAGACTATAATGCCCAGTTGCAAAAATCTAATTGAAATTTTGACAGCAATATTAAATAGTTCATTCGACATTTTATTCCAATGTGATATTGTTCATTTAAGGAAAAGTTAAAATTAAAGTAAAAACGGTGTCACCGGCTATTAGTGTTATATTATTGCATTTAGAAAATTATTTTCTTTTTGAAATTTGAAATATATATGGTTCTATTTGAAAAAGAAAAAAAAATGTACAAAAATATCTGAACTAAATAAAAAATTAATGTTCAGGAAATATCGCCTGGACACTAAACTAAACCATTCTGTAGATATGATGACCAAGAATTTGTATTGCCAAAAACCCAATTAAAGATTTAAATGAAGGATGTATTCTAGTTAGTGTACAACGTACAAATATTTTTATCTACAACTATTGAAATATGTGTACATTCTACGTGTGATACTACATATAATATACTACTCATATTACACAAGTGTAATATGAAATGTCATGATACACGCTACACTTTTCTGTAATAAATAGGGCATATAATTTAACACATAATATTTTATTAAACTGTTAATTTATTAATAACATATTTTTTATTATAAATATCAATATATATGCTTATAAAAGTATAATAAATACAATTTGAAAAGTTATTTTGACATTTAAGTGCTACTGTGGCGCCAACTGTTAAGATATATATAAACTACTCAAACCTAACTGAATATTTAAGAAATAATATTAGATTTTTTATATGCCTGATAGTTGTAGATAAAGTATAGTATTTGACTCGCATAATATGGCTACATTACACGCGGATGATTAAAAATACTCGCTGCCGCTCGTATTTTTAATTACATCCTCGTGTAATATAGCCTACATATTATGCTTGTTAAATAATATACTATTCATTTGATAGTAAATTAACAAAGCATTTCTCAAATAGTAAGTTGATGTGTATATTCCTTGGGATTTGCTGGTTGTGGAGATGCGGTGATGGTTGCGCTGGCGCTAGCTGCGTGATTGGAAGGGCTGTCGGAACCCGGGTCTGTAATAACCGGACTTATCTGCCGAGACGCAGCGGCGGGGAAATCATCAAACAATAACATGCAGCCGGCCAGCGCAACTACATGTACACCACACCACAAAAGTTTCACCACGGATATCTACTTACGTACTTATACTCGTGTTTTCAGGAGAGAATGAAAAAACCGAGAACGAAGCTTACAAAATATAATTTGTAGTATTTTACAGAAGCGACAGTAAGACAGAAACGAAAATTAAAGAGAGATGGGGAATGCCAACAAATTTAAAGAGCTCATCATTCAAATCCCAAACTTTCCTCACATCTTTCTGCCTCGAGTTTCTCTCTTTACAAATCATTAACGCGCCTATAAAATTTTCAATAAGAGGACATTAATAAAGTTATAAATATTCAGAAATCAATTTCTAAGAAGCAAGAAATATGTTATCAATCGATAAAAATTAGAAAAAATAATTATCAAAAAGGAATTATTATACTTCACATACTCCAAAGTGGAAGAAGCTGTATCAGCTTTCCACACTTTGTCGACGTCCATGTATACGAAGATATTTGTTAAATAATTGTTTAAAAATACACAAATATGAAGCTTATGAGACGATTGTCAACAAAATTTCGAATAGACAACAACATATTTATACATTATAAAAATCATAATTTGGAGAATTTTGAGTTTGTAAATTTTAAAACAACATAAAAATATTTTTATAATTACTTATTTTGTTAGAAAATACTTTTTATATAAATATTTAAATTAATTAATTGTATTAATTAAAGGTGTAGGATATTGCTTATATGAGTTAGTAAAAAAAATAGGTTTCGACTCGTGAAATTCTCCACTGAATTAATAAGAAAATTATATGTAAGACACAGAATATTTTATGCTATGAAATAAATAATATGAATTATTATCAAATACAGATATTTTGTTTAGAGAAATATTTTTACAAAATATAATTATGTACTTATTTGTTTCATCTAATTTGCTTTTATTATATTGATAAATTTATAATTTTAGTATTATTACATTCTAAAAGTTATTCAAACAATTTAAATGTGGAGCGTAATTCAGTCAACAAATTTAAAGATCCACATAATGCTCCAAAACCAAGGTAATAGAACTGAATAGGATAACATTAAAGGTACCGATATGTCGCTTCTGTGTACAATTATTCTAATTCCACTACCGACATACCAAAAATAAATATCGCTGTATCAGAATAGTTCAGGACCCACTATAAGCTCCTGTAATTGGACTTCGATTTGTTCGACAGTGCAAAAAAAAAAAAATTCGACGAATACAGCCGGCATTATACGGTAGGAGAGGTAAGCGTGGCAGAAAGGGAACCGAACTTCCATAATAAATATATATTAAAGAAAATATTGAAAAAGAAAATACTTGAAAGTTATTTGTAAAAATTAAAAACTGTGAATTTTTAATTTACTCGTATATTTATCGCAGTGAAGTGATCATGTACATGTAATTACTTATGTCTATTTTTATCTAAATTGTGTGAGATCGTCATACAGGTTGGAATATTTATAAAACCTTTTTAAGAGTTACACGTGTAATACCTGTATCTATAATTTCAACGCCCATGAATACGTAGCCTTTTCCTATCTGTACCTCTGTGACTCACATTCCTCTCCAAACTTTCCTCCCGGCGTGTACACTAGCGCCACCCTCTCTGGCTGTGCGTGCCGGCGGAGCTGCGTCCTCGGCTCGGCTCTCGGTTCAGTCCCAGGCCACGGGCAGCGGCCGAGACCGAGAACCGAGACGCAACCTGTCATTTGCCGGCGAGCTAACTACACACGAGAGTACCAGCTCAAGTCGGTGGGAACGGGGGTCGTGTTTGGACAACCAGCAAACAACAACCATCAACATATACATGTAGAGCAATGTTATATGGGGATTTTTGTATTATATGTCTATAAAGTACATTTTATTATTTATATTAAAATATACAAAATGACTACAACAGGGACGTATTTACAATCAGAGCACTTAGTGCAACAAGTGCAGAAAATGGGGTATAAGACCATATTTTTGTTTTCTTCCATTTTATCATCCTGGACAAAAAATAAAAATATCCATATTTTTTCAAATTATCGGAAAATAGTATATTGTGTTATTTTAAGAGTAAAAGTGATACTATGTGTGGCGAGCATGGAAGTTTGCACGACGAGCGAAGCGAGTCGGACAATTGCATGCGAGGCACACAAACACACTTTTACTCTTAATAACACATTGTATTTTTTCTTCAAAGGTAGAAATTTTAAAAATTAATTACTATTTGACGTTTAATATGTAGGTTACCTGTCAGTTATTCATAACTTTTAGTAACTTTATTCTTAGGTTATCTATTTTTCATAGTGACATTTAGGTCGATATTACAGATTTCTATTGTACAAATTACTTCTTATTGGCTGATTCTATATACGGCGGCGAAGAAATTAAACGGCGGCTAGAATAAAAAATTATATTACGCCGGCGTTGAAATTAAACTTCAACCTTGTCAATCACGTCACAGAAGATGTCACTTTTATGACGTTTGATGAAAAAAATAATAATATTTGGGAAAGGGGATATGTGACGTCAAGTAGAAGAACTTGAAAGAGAATTTGAATTCATTGAATAAAAATTATCTATCATAAGAATAATCTACTTTTGGCAGATAACCCAGTCTGCCAGTCTCCATTTGTGGGATCAGGAACTCGAACTATAACGAAACCGTAACCGAAAGCCGCCCTATATTTGACTTTTTATGAAACCGTAATCAAAAACCGAAACCTGTATTTTATTTTCTGAAACTGAAAATGTTATGCATAAATTTTACTTATTTTTATAAAATTCTAGTGTACTTAATGTAATGATGATTAACTATTCATATTTTAAAGCTCAATTTTAATTTTTAGATCACAACTTGTGTGATTCCAGCAATCGACTTCGTCTCGTGCCGAAACTTTCATATCTAGTGGAAAACAGATTTTCTGTACTTCATGCACAATATACTATTGTGTAATGCAATAAGGAATAGTGACAAACATTTTAATAAAATTTTACAAAACATGATCCATTTCGAAAGGAAAGTTGGAAAATATGAAACGAATGGGAGTTGAAGAATGATTAGCCGTAGAATGATCTCACATTCAAGTAGAATAAGTGTATAATTTAGAGTACAAGGAAGTCATATGGTGTCCACATCAGATTTTTTATTTAAAACTTAAGCCTTATTGGTGCAAATGGACATAAGATTGTTTATAGAACAAGGGAAATTTTGAAATTAATAAAGAAATAATGTACTTGGAGTTTCCACTAATATTATTTATTTTGTAACGATCATTTCGTCCTCTTTTTCATTAAACAAACCTGTCTTTCAGATTCTACAATTTTAATTAAATCCGACAGGACGAAATGATCTTTACAAAGTAAAAAATATTAGTGTTAACTTTTGGTAGATTAACATTTATTTGTTAGGTATACTATGACAATACTCTTTTACGATAAAAGGTTAAACTCAAACGATAACCTACTATTTTCTCATTGTGATTTTTGATTATTTTTCTAAATACAATGGGATTTCTTTGCCATTAGTTGTAAGAATTTCTTTTAGTTTCTTTTTAATTAGGAATTTTTCTAAGTTAACTTAAGTAGTTTGTTTCTGATTCATTGAACAAAGCGGTATTGCAGTTAGTAGAAGTTGGTAATTCGGTAAAATTTACCAAGTAAATCGGTTGACTTTGCGGACATATCGTGACTGCAATCTGTCATTTATTTCGTATTAAGAACACATCATTGTGCAAGCCATTCTTTACGTGCATTCTTTCTTCAAATGCATTATGCACTTAGTAATTTACACTGCATATTACACAAATGAAATAAATTGTTCATAATTACTGTAATTGAAAATTATTGTTGTACCTAGACATCTAGATATCTCCAATCAGCCAGTAAATAAAAAAAAACACAGGGATCAATTGGTTTGAAATTTAATATTTTAAACAATGGTTTAAATTTATCGTTTATTAAATGATGATGTAAATGATACGGATATTTTTTTCTTATTTGTATCTAATATTTCGTTAGTACAGATTTTCAGAGATAGTTCTGAAGCTGACCATAATGGGGTCTTCTACTATATATTTTTAGTTCTTTTTTATGAAACTTTATCTAATTTGAAAGTGAGGTGTAGTTTCAGAAAGTCTTAATTCTTATTTGTTTTAATTGTTATGTGACGTAGATATTAAGTCATTTCGGTTCTAAAACAGTTGGGTTCGCTAAAATGTATCTATTTCAACTGTTATAAAAACATATAAATATGTTTTAAATAACTATTGTGTTCCTTACTTGGAAATATGTATAAATAATAAGCATTTTAATATAATAATTTATAAATGGTTACGAATATTATAGTCCGGTTTTCAACATATCTTTTCTTTCCATATAGAGAATTTTTTTTTTCAAAAATTTGCCTGGTCGCACAATATTTAACAACTATTTTATCTAAATTTAGATTAGCCCTGAAATATGCTTTGCATTTTGTATATAATGCTTATTAATTGTCAAATATGACATCTGACACTCATAGTAGGGTAGCAATCGGCAGTGCCAATAGGGCACTTTACTCGTAGGTACTGTTTTTTCGAATTTTTCGTCTAACTCAAAAACGATTAGCCGTAGAATGATGCAATTTTGATTATGGAAATAAATGCAAGTTTTTGAGCGATTAAAATAACTTTCTGCAATGCAACAAGGAAAGTGACAAACATTTTAATAAAATTTTTCAAAGATGATCCATTTCGAGGAAGTTCTAAGATATGAAACGAATGGAAGTTGAAGAATGATTTCACTTTCAAACGAAATAAGTTTAAATGAAGTTTAGCAAGAAATGTGTATATGATAGCATACAAGGAAGTCATTTGGTGTCATATCAGATTTTTGTTGGTGCAACTGGGCATAAGATTGTTTATAGGTTTATAGTCCGTGGAAAATTTTGAAATTAATTGAAAGAAATAATTCACTTGGTTTTTCCCCGAATATTATTTATTTCGTAACGATCAATCCGTCTTTTTGGGTTTCATTAAACAACTCTTCTGTCCTACAGAGTCTACAATTTTAATTACATCCGAGAGGACGAAATGATCTTTACAAAACAAACCTTATTAGTGGAAAAACCAAGTGACTTATTACCGAAATATTCCATCAACATATGGGAATGTATGATTATTAAAGAGCGGATTATATGCATTAAAAAAGTGTCAAAATATGCATGCAATATGCATTAAAAAATCATCAAAATATGCACTTTACAATAAAAATATGCAAAAAAAACTAATGTCATCAGGCTCGTTTTACTGATATCATTTTCTTACTTCTATTTTTACATGCAGTGTTTTATTTGGAACATTTCATGAAATGTATAAAGACAATAAATATCACAGGTAATTCTAACAAAAATAAGAAAATCTCGAATTCATATTCATATTGAAATTTACAAAAGCTATTTTTTGAAACAAAAATAAAAAGTTTTTAACGAGAAAGTTGCTATATGCTCCTCTTATTTTTCATACATTTTTTTCGGCATTACTAATTGTTGTTATAGTTCCAAATATACGAATTTCAGTAACAGATATTATTTACTTTACCTTACTTACAAAATAAGAATTACTTAAGTTCTAAACAGTTCTAAAACACTGATAGAATCACTTTTTTTTTTGTTCTGATGAGAAATTAAATATGATTGTAATGATTTCAAGGAGTACATTTTATATAAATGCTCACTTGTTAAAAGTACGATCAAAATTATAGTTCTTGTAATATACTGTTTTCAAAAAAGAACAAAATTTGTCAAAAAAATCAAAATATGCAATAAAGTATCATTAAATGCAAAATATGCATTATTTTTTTTGATATTTGGCATTAATTTTTGATGAAACGTGAACATATGAAAACAGTTTGTTGATATGCCTAATATAAACAACACATGCAATTGCATAGAATCCGCTCTTTAATGATTATATATACTTTCTCTTTGACCCTACCCTCGCCAGTTAGCCACTAGGTGCCCGTTTTATCACCACTAAGGTGTGTTATCAGTTCTACAATTTTAATTTTAATCCGAGAGAACGAAATGATCTTTACAAACCAACCCATATTAGTGGAAAACCTAAGTGAGTTATTAAGGAACGTATGTTTGTACTTTCTCTTTCACCTTCCCCTCGCCACTCGCCAGTTGGCCACTGGATGCCCGTGTTATCACTGCTAAGGTGTGTTGTCAATTCTATAATTTTAATTACATCCTTGCGGACGAAATGATCTTTACAAAACAAACCATATTAGTGGAAAAACCAAGTGAGTTATTAAGGAATGTATAGTTGTGCTTTCTCTTTCTCTCCCCTCGCCAGTTGGCCACTGAGTGCCCGTGTTATCACTGCTAAGGTGTTATCAATTCTATAATTTTAATTACAATCTTGCGGACGAAATGATCTTTACAAAACAAACCACATTACTGTAAAAACCAAGTGAGTTATTAAGGAATGTATGGTAGTACTTTCTCTTTCACCCTCGCACTCTCCCCTCACCAGTTGGCCACTGGGTGCCCATGTTATCACTGCTCAGGTGTGTTATCAATTCTATAATTTTAATTACATCCTTGCGGACGAAATGATCTTTACAAAACAAACCATATTACTGTAAAAACCAAGTGAGTTATTAAGGAATGTATGGTTGTACTTTCTCTTTCACCCTCCCATCGCCACTCGCCAGTTGGCCAGTGGGTGCCCGTGTTATCACCGCTAAGGTGTGTTATCAATTCTATAATTTTAATTACATCCGAGAGAACGAAATGATTTTTACAAAATAAACAATATTAGTAAAAAAATTAAGGAATGTATGGATATACTTTCTGTTTGACCCTCCCCTCGCCAGTTGGGCAGTGGGTGCCCGTGTTATCACGGCTAGTGCTAGGTGTTATCATGTCCGTGGCGGTGTCTAGACTGCAGACGGCAGACAGCAGCGGCCGGCGACTGAAGCTGGAGACGAGTCGCGACTCACGGTGCGGTCTACACGCCACCGCATGGGGTGCCCAAACAGGGCCGGACTGGGAGAGCACGCCCCAGATAATTAGGACGGAATGGGAATTTATTATTCGGATTGAATATTATTTGAAATGGGCAGCGTGTAGAATGTGGAAAGTGAGTGGTTCAGGACGCACTATAAGCTGTCACGAAATAAGTACATTAGGTACTTAGAGCCTTGTTAAATCTAGGAATGTTGTGCGACATACGATGGTGATTTGAAACTAGGGTTGTTATGATTTAATACAAATAAATTTGTTATTGTTAATTAAATGCAAACACTTTTCCAACCACATTCACATACATATAATTCACAACAAATCACATAACTACATAAAAAAAAACAATTATTATTATTACTACTTAAAATACAGTTTCAGATATCGCTTAAAATTACTATAAATATTGTAAATTATTTAATCCCGGTATATAATCATTGTTGCAATCAATGATTTATTCTTGCACTAGTTTTATCCCATTATGAAGCTAAAAATACATTTTTTATGAATTAAAATATAAAGAAACATTCAGCAACCTATTGAAAATGCTCTAATATTATCCAAAATTTGGAAACCGGCAAAGTAGTAGTCGTCAACTGATAGCCTCAAAGTGTTTTTACCGCTTTGGTATCGTACTCTTTATTATTTTACTAGTTAGTATTTTATTATACCGCTACCGTAAAAATAGTATTTTTCTACTATCCGTTTACTATTGTCATTTTTCCATTATTCTTTTTCTTTCTGGATTTTATCAATATCTTACAAAAATTCTAACCGAAACCTCCTCTAAAAATCTATCTTTTGAAGACTACTTTATAGAATTTTTGTATAATTTTATCTTCCTGTCCTGAAATTGTTATTCTTTACTGTGATGGTCGAAACAGAAATTACTGTGTGTATGACTGCCACTCTAAAGACAGCAAAAAGTTTTTAACAAGTTTCCATTTTGTACCCAAAAAAAATAATTAAAGGAGATCCGCTTTTGCAATAAATTCGGTGAAATGGAACTAGCTGATAAACGAAAAGTACCAATTAAACTTACTTGAAAAAGACAGGTTATAAAAGTACAAATGTATTGTATAAACTTGCCCTAAAATATGTAAAATAATATCATAAGATGATTTTTATTCGTATTTACTTGAAAAAGATAGATTGCAAGGGTAAAAAGTACACAAAACTTTGAAATGAAACAAAATCACACAAACAAAAGGCAACTAAAATCAGAAAGTACTACAATGGTCCTCCAGTTTGAATAGTAATAGTAATCATACAGATTTCTACGTTTCAGTTTTTACGGATGTCCAGGAATTAGTGTGTTTACAATATATTTTGACTATTTTTAGAATGATTTTTGTCGGTCCGCGCGTTAGAAGTATATGCATGTTTAGAGAAAATTTGACTAAATGGATTTTATAGAATATTTAAGTTTCTGGCACTACTGACATGCGTTGATCATCTTTTGAAATCGGTCAACCGGAAGTAACAGTTTTCTCGTTTTTAGTTTTTTTTTGTGAATATTGCGTAACAGATAAGTATTTCAAAATAATAAAATTTTTGTAATGTTTCCAAGTATGAAGGTTTAGTTAGAAATGTCATTTTGATGGTATACTCCGTTTTTTAACTATAGACAGCACTAGACGAAGTCACATTTACACCACAGCGTTAATGAAATACTAGTAGTTCTGAAAACAACTGGTTTTAATCGTGAAATATCACAAAAAGAGAAATGAAACATGAAACACGTGCAAATTCAGCAAGTGATTTGACAACTACTGAGAGTTTGACGTTTCAATTACGTTTGAGAAGATTAACTTGAAATTTTGTCTGGTTAAATGCGGCTTCATGAAATGGCGCAGCAGCCAATCACAGGCTTTGATTTTCTCACTAGAATTTCTAGTTACTGTCTATAGTTTAAAAACAGAGTATAGTGATTAGTGATTAGTATGTGAGAAGGTGACAAGCTACTGGTGTAAGGCAATAACAATAAAATGGCAATTTACATGAAAAATCAGAATGGAAGTATTCTCACGTGTGTGTATGTGTGTACGTGAGGCACATGTACTTATTTACAAGACGCCATCCCTTGTCATCGCCGTCTAGACTAAAAATAACTCCGGACAAACGGTTCAATCCACTGGCTGACCAAGGCGAGCCACTGTGTCCTGCAGATCACAACACTCAATGGGGAAATCCAACATTGTTAGGGCGTTATTCATGCTCAAATCAATCATGGGCTACGGGGATCCGCAGTCGACCACTTTATTTATGGCTTCAGTTTACCACGTTTATTATACCAGACTATGTAATACCCAACTAGGCTTTATATCAGTTGCTACGGTAAGATATTTGATTTTATCCAACACCGTGTTATTATAATGATATAAGTATGCTGTTTTTAGATAAATAAAGTAGGTCATAAGTCACTAGTGAGCTAAATATATTAGCTCACTGTTTTTTGGTTCGTATATCATAGTAACTACGTTATAAAACCTTCTCTACACTATTTTGTTCCTAAATGTCATTTCGAAATTCTATCTGTCAAAAATCTTATATGTCTTGTATATCAATGATTAAAATGTGTTGGATAAAATGTTGTATGGCACACGTGTGTTAATTACCTCAGTCACTTGAAAAAATACCACACTCGGCCTAACGGCCTCGTGAGCTAAACTTTTCTCACGTGACTTATCTGTAATATAACACACTTGTACCATAAATAACTATTAACATCTTCTAAGTAATTCTTTCGATCAGAAAGTTCAATTTTTGACACGTGATTTTGTTGTACTATTCAATAGTTTCAAAGAAAATGGAATTATATTAACACCAACATTAATAAATCGAATAAACTTGTATATTTACTAGTGATATGACAGAATTTTTGTATAATTACTATTAAATTTATTATTTCAGATTCAATAAAAATGAATGATTTATCAGCAAACAATATAACTAGATAAATTATTTACTACTTATTAACCTAGATACATTAGTAATTAACTAAACATATATCTTTTGTTTAATATTTATTTTCTCTAATTATATATTTTAATGTAATAAAACAGCGTTATACTTCACTTATTTCTTGTAACCGAATATTTGGTATTAAAATAGGCCGAATAAGCCGAATACCGAATAGTGAAAATATGGCCGAATAGGTCGAATACCGAATAATTATTCGGCTTCGGTCCCATCTCTAATATTTACCTGTATTATTTGTCATTCGTGAAATAATCAAGTAAATACTTATAGTAAAGTATGAATTGATTTAATATAATATTTTTCAGAATAAAACAATTTTTTTTAGTTTTATTTCTGTATTCTTTTTATTTATTTATTAAACCCAAAGTTATGGCAGCATGAATTGCTGCCTTCTTCAGGATAATGACAAATACTACAAATTCTGTGTTCTTTTATATCACGCTAGTTCAATTTTTAAATTAAAAAATCTAGTTATAAGAACGTAGAATTTGATGTTTGTTTCCTAGTTTTCTATTTATTCAGGACAACTACTATTTTCAGGTAACAATATTAAAATTAAAGCCAACAAAGGGATCTTATTTTTTAACTAAAAAATTAACTTCAAACATATCATTGGATTTGTAATTGTATGTTGATTCTAAATATGTGAAAATATATTGAATGTTCCACTTAAAATAGAAATGTTAGGCTCCATACCTTGAGAACCACTTGTTTAAAAAAATGTCTCATTTTAATAGTCTTGTAAAATAGAAATTGTTTGCTAATTTAACAGACCACATAGTTCTTATAGTTCTGGAGATAGTAATAGTGGACAAAATAAAATAAACACCTGTGTAGCAAGTAGTACTCTTACTACCCTTATTTCTTAAAAACTGTTTTGAATCTCGTTTGACTGTTATTATGCATCTACATATTCATGGCTCTCATTATATTACGATTATTTTTGTGCACTATTTATGCCGATTAAATTGGGAACAACAGGCAATGATTTGATAAAGGAAACTACGTGTCCTTGTAATTTGGTAATCCCGTATTACATGGCGTCTGTCACAACTCCACTACAGCGTAGTGCGTAGACTGTAAACTCGTGCGTGTTTACAACATAATCCTCGCCAGGTGAGCTATTTGCTACAAATCTCGACTTTCTCGTTTCATTCACGGACGGGCTTAGCCTGAGTTATTGCCAGGTATACCACCACATCAACTCCAGCACTAAAAACACTACAAAAAGAAAGCACACTACTTATGTAATAAATACCACAATGGCGCCATTATTCTATCCTCTTGTAAACCATTCTAACTTCTTTTTTATAAAACGGAATAATATTTTCTTTCTCGTCAAGTTTATTTTATTGTCTTTTAAATTCCGAACATTGGGTCAACAATACCGTTATCTACAAATGCAATTTTACTATGGCCTTCTACATTGCAAAGATGAAACTTCTACTTATACTATTTTCTTAAAATTTAATAACCAACGGAATATGAACGCTCAGAAAAATAAAATAAAGAATTAAATATAACACTGTTTTAATTTCAAAACTTTTTGCACATTCCTTATGTACCTACCTACAATGTGTAATTTGTTTTCAATTAAAAAAAAAGTTCTAAAATCGAGTTTGAATTCAATATTAATACCTATGTATTTATATTTTCTATTAATAAAAAAATATTAATTACTGAAGTACACGATAACACTCCTCAAATTTAGCCAAAGTAGTAGCTAAAGTAAAACTTTACAGACTCATATGTCAAAATTTGTCTTTACGGACTCATCTGTCAAATTGAATTAACCTATATTTTAATAGTATTATATTTTTGCACTACCTAAAATAACAAACATATCATTCTATAATATTTTTGGTGAATTTATTTATTATTTACCCTTGATAATAATTTATATGATTTCATGCAGACGACGTTTAAGCAGGTGTAAACATACATGAAAATTATAAAGAAATATTTGACACTTTGATAATACGTTTGTTATCACAGCCATCCCCGTCTCAATAGCTAGTTGACGTTTTACAAACACAAGTGCTATTTATTTATGTTTTTAATTAATAATTTAACAATTTTGGAAAAAATATGATGTACATCTTACTCACATGGTTTATTCCATTCCATATGAGTAATAAAAAATTATATTTTAGTCACTTAAAAATTAAAATAAAAAATAAAAATAACTATTAATAATATTTGAACGAAATTAAATTTCGGAATTAAATTGAAATTGAAAAATATCTATTCAATATTCAACCCTAATATACAGACTTCATTTTAAATGGGCCATCATTTCTATCTCGAGAACTATACGAGCTACGAGGTCGGTTAAATTAGCAAACAATTTCTATTTTACAAGACTATTAAAATGAACCAAACATTTTTTTTAAACCAGTGGTTCTCAAAATATGGAGCACAACTTTCTTATTTTAAATGAATCATATAATGTACCTATATCTAAGGACTAAATTATTTTTATTACTCACATGGTTTATTCTTCTCGTCTATCGCCTCGTAGAATAAATTCAATATGCGTAACAAATATATTTACTTTAGTTCCTTGATATACAAATAACTTTTGTATTATTATCATATTTGATATAATATTATATTTTTTTAATGATTTAGGTTTTAAGACTGAAGAAAACATGTAATTTTTTTGATTCTAGACAAATACCAAATAAATACCTTTAGTTTGTTCTAACTGTAGAAGGGTAAAGACAATAATAATGTCCACCAATTTATATTAGGTTCTTGACCTAATATTTGGAGTTAATTATAATAACAGTTTGATTTAATCAGTAAATTTATTAATAAATTAGGTGGAATTTTCCGGCGAAAACCAGTTGGAACAAAGCCTGTCCGAAGTCCTTGTTTTGACAAATCAATTAAGCGTGTTGTGTTTAGTTTATTCCTGAATGCGGGCCTGTGCGTGCCGGCGCCAGCCCCCCCTGGCCCCGCAGATACGGCGCTGCCGCCTGGTGGCCGGCGCGCCAACTTGCAACCGGTTCGGCTCCCATGTCCTCAGTCAGTTCCAGTCCGCGACCGAAATGGGAGCGTGTACGGATTAAACCTCTCACATTTACACGAATACTGTCGCGACAGTCGCGAATTCGTCCATATCTCTACAAGAGACCACTCTACGGTGGTGGACAGTGAAATCAGTGCGAATAGTGTGCGAAAGACTTCTAAAGGAAGTGTTTGAAATTGAAACTGTATCAAGACGGTTGTTTTTGTTTCAAATCTTGGCGGAAATCAACACACCACTTCACAGTGCCCAATACGGACTGCAACGAAGTATTTGTTGATTGGAACTATATCCAAACAGTTGTTTTTTAATTTTAATCAATTTAAAATCAACAGTCGACTATTCTACGGTGGTTAATAGGAACTGCAAGTAAAATTAGTGAGAATTTTTACTTCGTACCTACATGTGTAAACAGTGTGACTCTTAAAGGAAGTATTTGTTGATGGAAATTATATCCAAACAGTTGTCGAAATCAACGGTCGACCACTATACCATAGTTAAGAAGTACTGCAAGTGAAATTAGTGAGAAATTTTTACTTCGTACTTAGATGTGTAAACAGTGTGACATCCAAAGGAAGTATTTGTTGATTGAAACTATATCCAAACAGTTGTCGTAATCAACGGTTAACCACTAATAAGTACTACAAGTGAAATTAGTAAGAATTTTTTACTTCGTACCTACATGTGAAAGGAAGTATTTGTTGATTAAAACTATATCTAAACAGTTGTTTTTTAATTTTGAGTCGAAATATCGATGAAAATCAACGGTACGGTGGCTAAGAAGTACTGCAAGTGAAACATCGAGGGAAATCAACTAGAAGTGTAATCAGTGTGACTTGTAAAGGAAGTATTTGTGCCTGCAAGTGTTCGGAGTGTTTCGGGGTGGCAGTGGGATGCTGGGTTGGAGGATGTTCTCGGCGCTCGCTCGTTAGGTGTCCCGATGGTGTTGTGGCGGGGCGGGGGGTTTAATGTTCATGTTCCGTCGCAAGCGCAGCGGGCTGATTAAGCGCGTGCTGAAGCGCCGGTGCGGAGCGGGCGGGGCGGATGCGCTGCTGAAGCGGCTGGAGGACGCGCAGCTCGAGCTGCTGGCCGCCGCCGTGGAGTCGGGCGCCCCGTGCTCCGACTGCGTGCTGCTGCCCCGGGATGGAGACCCGCACGTCCTCACCTGCCAGCTGTGGCGCTGGCCCCAGGTCCGGCCGCAGCAGCTTCGCCGCCTGCCCACCTGTGCCGCCATCAACGATCCCGTGTACATGTGCTGCAATCCCTACCATTGGAGTCGGCTCTGTGAACCCGGTAAGTCCAACATTACCTCTATTCAGAACAATCTTCCTGTTCACTCAAATACTCTATCCAAGAAATAAAAAAGACTTCCATTTTTCTTGATTACTACAATAATCTGAATTATCTTACACTAGCATCTTTCGGAACATTCTTCATTTTCGATTAAATGCACTATATTACCAGTCACCTTTCAGAACATTATTCCTTCATTCTCTAAATAATTCTTTTCAATATATCCTTCCTTACACATATCCTTGATTACTACAGTCAGCTAAACTTTCAGAACATTACTCCTGTTCGATTACATGCATTATGCACTTCCCTTCGCATTTAGAGACAGTTTTAATTTTTTTTCTGTCTATTCCTATTCGATCAAATACACTTGGTAGTACTTCCACTCTTCTTTAAAAATATTTTTAATTTATTTTTCTATTCATGACAAAAAGACTCTTCCGTTTTCTTGATTACTACAGTAAAACTACAGTTAACTAAACTTTCAGAACATTATTCTTGTTCGATTACATGTACTAATAGACACTTCCCTTTGCATTTAAAGACACTTTCAATTTACTTTGTCTATTCCTATTCGATCAAATACACTACCTAGTAGATACTTCCACTCTTCATTAGAAACATTTTAAATTTATGTTTCTATTCATGAAAAAAAGACTTCCGTTTCCGTGATTACTACAGTAATCTGAATTATCTAACATTAACATCTTTCGGCACATTCTTCATTTTCGATTAAATGTACTATATTACCCTCGATATTACCAGTCATCTTCAAGAACATTATTCCATCATTCTCTAATCCTTCAAAATTCTTTTCTGCATATCTTACCTTACACACTTCCTTGATTACTACAATGAACTGTATTGTCCAACTTGAATACAACCCTAAACAGATCTTAAATTTACCCATGTTGGTACCAAAGTTGGTGAAAGTTGTCTTTGAGGGGGATTGGTATAGAATTGTTATAGTGTTTTAGGCTAAGGCTATACACGTATGTATAAAAAAATCGAAACAAATTATAATAAGAAATCAATTAAAAAGTACGTATCTTCGAAGGGATTTTAATTAGTCTTCGGGAGGGGGGGTTGTTCTGACTTCTTGATCCTCCTCCTTACTCTGTACATATTTCCTTGATTACTATAAAAACCCATTTTTAATTGATTTATTTTCTATTTCTGTACGATCTTTTAATTGTGTAATTTTTGGAAATCTCTGTAAAATCCTGATTACTTTTTTAGATTGCTTTAAAATGCTTTAAGATTTTGGCGGTCTATGAATTATTATAGGACACACACGTGACTTTCTCTTACATCCAATCGTAATTTGGTTCTCAACATTTAAATTCTTGTTACTTTAACTTCACTTCACAACAGTTTAACAGAGAATGAAGAGTACTTTTAAATTGACACGTTTATTTTGATAATTGTAAGTGACTGTTTCTTTTCTCGTAATTTTTAATTATATCTGCCCCCCTGTTCATTCGCACTTCCGACAAATCTGGGTCACTTATTTAACAGACCAAGTGAGTTCTTTTAATTTATGGTACTCGTGGTTTATTGTGACTGTTGTCCTGAGATCAAATTCTTTACCAATTATTTCTCACACACTCCAGCTACAGATCTGCCGAATATACAGATAGGTAAACCCATCAGAGATTAATAAGTTTCCTTGTGATTGAACTCGTGGTTTATTGTAGAATGATTGTTGTCCTGAGGTCAAATTCTTCACCAATTAATTTTTACACTACATCTGCCGAATATACAGATAAGTAAATACGTCCTCCTTGTTTGTTGAGAATTTTTAGGAACTCGGTGGTTAAGGTTGTAGAAGTTATTTAGGCCTTTAGGTTCCTGATGTAGGTTTTATTACATTGGTCGAGATCATAAATTAATACAGGACGTTTCGGGCAATGTTAGCCCATCATCAGCAGATGAAAGAGGTTAAGCAGAATTACATTTTTTAAAAAATTTTGATTGAATACATTCCAAAAAACTTGTGAAGATTGTAAGTTCTATTTAATAAAGGCGAAGTCGTTGTAACGATTATGAGGTACATTTGTTAAACTTTTAAGAGACTATTATTCGTAGATAATTGTACCCCCGATAGTACACACATGTCGACAGCATGATGTCTGGTGGAAGTTTAACAAATGTACCTCATAATCGTTACAACGACTTCGCCTTTATTAAATAGAACTTACAATCTTCACAAGTTTTTTGGAATGTATTCAATCAAAATTTTTTAAAAAATGTAATTCTGCTTAACCTCTTTCATCTGCTGATGATGGGCTAACATTGCCCGAAACGTCCTGTATTAATTTATGATCTCGACCAATGTAATAAAACCTACATCAGGAACCTAAAGGCCTAAATAACTTCTACGTCCTCCTTGAGTAATCTCCGTTTGATTTGGCCTTTGTTGCACCGTGAGTGAGCTGAAGTCCCTATGTCCGTTGGTCGCGTGAGACGTTGAGATGTTCCCTGTTGTCAGACCGCTGAGGCTAGCGCCGCATTCTTGCTCGACCTCTTCGAGGAATGCCGCTACCACGCACACACACACACACCACATGGGAACCGAGACCATGCAGTGCTGGCGCATCATATCCCATTCCAAAACCAAAACATCACATACACAAATACTTCATATATTTGCTTTTAGTCATTCACCGAGATTTTTCGAGGTTTTCAAATTATTTTTCATCAAACGTCATAAATGTGACATTAGAAATTAAATTTCGACGCCACCAAAGTAGATACATAGCTATACTTCTCTACGCCGATGGCGTAAAAGAAAAATAAATACCTAAGTATCCGAAGGAACTATCTAGAATCAGCAGAAAACAACATCGTCCTAAATGTCTCTGTAAAGCTAGATAACCTAAGAATGAAGTTACTAAAAATCATAGATTATATATAATATTTTTGTGTACTATAGATACGAAACTGAAATGATATCAATTGGGACTGCTTTCAGCGCCACTCGGTGTTTGCTACCCCTTTTCATTGTATATAGGCAACCGAGTAATATATGTTATAGACAACCATTTACTCTTTCAAGAAATTTATTATATGTACTTAGTTTAATTTATATTATGAAAAATATTTTCAAAAACAAACAAATATTACATGTTCTAACTGCTTATCCGGTGTGACTCTATAGGCGTATTTCAATTACCCCTTTGAACTAATCCAACTTATACTTTTGAACCGGATCACTTATTTTTCATTCCATTTGATTGGATCACTTTACCCTTTCTACTGAACGAACTGATTCTAAATAATTCATTCGCCGAGGTAGATCAGTTGGTTCAGTGTAGAAATTCGAGACCGAGACGAGATAATAATATGCGAGACAAGGAATAAACGAGATGTGACAAAATATTTTACATTTAAAATGAGACGATACGAGAAAAAGAAAAATCTCGCCTCGTCTCGTCTCACAGAATCAGTAGTTATATTTGATATTTGAAACTCATTTTGCTTTAGATTCCTAGGACCATTACTTAAAGTGGGCAAAATAAACAATTATAATTATCAAATGAATTATTTGAAAGCAACTGCAGAGGTTGTGGTTAGGGTTACTAATCTAAAAAGAAAACATAGTAAAGTACATAAAGTACCTTCTTGGTTCTTTTTCTTAAGGCTGTGTTCTCTGTGGAATGTGAAGCCATTGATGGAAGGGATAATTACAAAAATTTATGAGTAATAAAATCGAAATAAATTCTCCTGTTACGGTTCTGGTACATTTACTATCAGTTCACGCAGAATAAAAACAGAATTAAATTTAAATAACCTCCATTAAACTACAATTACTCATTGCTATAAAGAGAAATTAATTACCAACCGAAATATCTTCTTCGCACCATTAAATTATTTGCTTCCCACACTTATATTATTCCAGTCATTCTCCACAACCTATGAGAATGTATATTTAAAACTGACTGACTGCGGTCTAGACACTCTAGGTTCGGATCCAGTTGATGGCAATTATTCACCAACTACTCTATAAAAGTTACTAATCAGTAAAACTAAAAGCCAACTTAATGTTACTGTTAAATTTTTGACTTTGTTTTAATAGGGTCCTCCACTATTTAATTTATTTTTTTTTATAAGAAACTTTATCCAATTTGATAGCGAGGTGTAGTTTCAGAACGTCCTAATTCTTATTTGTTAACCCGTAATATTTTTTTAAGTGTTCTGATACATAGTTGTTATGGTAATTCGGTTCTCAAACAGTGGGGTCGCTAAAAATTTCAATTACATAAATTTATCTATTTCAACTGTTATAAAAACTTATAAGTATATTTTAAATAACTATTGTGTTCCTTACTTGGGAATATATAAATAGTAAGCATTTTTAACATCCATTGGTATGATTTTGCTGACTATGTCATTCAACATATCTTACATTTTCATATGGTAAATATTTTTTTCACAAATTTTCTTGATCACACAGAATTTAAAACTATTTTTCTAAATTTGGATTAGCGCTGAAATATGCTTTGTATTTAGTTACGAAACTATACATTAATTGTCAAATATGACATCTGATACTGAAAGTAGGGCTAGAAGTAGCAAGAAATTAGAATTGGGTGTAATATTGAGATGTAGATGTTAAGGGAAATCGAATAACTTAAAAATGAATAACTTTTTTTAAACTTTGATAGTTCCTATCATACAGAATTAAGCGGAATTAAGATCTGGATTGATTATAAGTGATCAATTTCCTAATTTGCTATTATGGTGGAGGACCCCATTTTAATTATATTTACAAGTGAATAATCAGACTATTGTACAAATTGTACAATATAAGCAAGGTATGGGTTGATGTGACAGCTGTATATATCCAATTGTCTCACGTTATTTTGACAAATCTGTAGGGTAATATTTTTACCGTCCCGTCATAATTATATAGTATACAATTATGACTTAGTTACCCAGCTTACTTTTGTCTATGTAAACAAAGGCTTAAAATCCTGAAACTGGTAAATGTTATTTTCTCTGGTGAATAAACAGTTCAAATAAATTATGGTTTACAAATGAATTCCAAATAAAATACTATATTTATTTTATAACAAAAATAATTAAAATTAATGTTTCACAATAGTTTTGTACACATTTGTATGCACAAAATGCTTTCTTATAACTAGTATAGGGCTGCTATATGGTTTTTTGTTTTTATAATATTTATTTGATAATAATAATTATATTATAAGATATATATTTGATAAATGATATTGATATTATCTAAACATATACATATTTCAGTTGCGAATAGGGGAATCTCTGACTACATTATAACCTGCAAGACAAGAAATATGCAAGAAACTGACGATCAAGACTAGATTTTTATATGCAAGAGTAATGAAAGACTTACTTAAATATCTTGTCTTGTGGAAAACTAATTAAAATGAAGAATATTTGAACTCAGTTGCATTCTTTGATATTTTATGATTAAATTAGGAAAGTATCGTTGAATGAATCTCTTTGCGTACAGCTCGCTTGTGTATTTTAAACTGACACAACACAGTCGCAGTAGGCGTGCGGCAACCCTGTGCTGTGCGTTGCTTGGCAACGTTGTTGATAGTTTCCTACTAGAGCGACTATCTCCTGTTTCAAAAAGGAGCAAAACTAGAAAATCAAGCGATAAGCAGCGGAATCGAGGAAATATTCCGTGATAACCCTCGCTGATCCGCGGACTATAAAACCTCCATACATCACCTAGTGCCATTGTTGCCGCGGTCGGATTTTATAGCCCGGTAGGACGGTGATATAATCGCGGCCACCTGTTCTTACTGGCCTTAGTTACGGATGTTAAATGCACAATGCACAAGCCAAATTGATTACAGAAACAAAACATTGCTTTCGCAAAGTATTCTATTACTAATTATTGCTGGTCAGATATGGACAATGCTTAGACCGTAGATGATATTTACCTGGTGTGGAGAGTGCACCACACGGGCAATATATGCTTCATCTAACAGACATCAATGTTAAATGCACAATGCACAAGCGAAATTGATTACAGAAACAAAACCTTGCTTTCGCAAAGTGTTCTATTACTAATTATTGCTGGATCAGATATGAAGAATGTTTAGACCATAAAGGATATTTACCTGGCGTGAAGAGTGCACCACATGGGCAATATATCAGCTAACAGACATCATGCCAAAAATAATCAAAACGTGTTGTACATTTCTTAATTATGAGGTCTTACAAAATAGTTATTTGTATGTCAAGGGACTAAAGTATAATTTTTTATTACGCATATGGAGGCGATAGCCGAGGAAAATAAACCATGTGAGTAATAAAAAATACTTTAGTCCTTAGATATACATTATATTTTTTTCAGTAATCGTTAATTATTAATTAAAAACATAAATAAATAGCATTATGTGTTTGTAAAACGTCAGCTATAATAGCTATTGAGACGGGGATGGCTGTGATAACAAAGGTCTAATATTTCCTTAAAATTTTAATTTATGTTTACACCTGCTTAGACGTCGTCTGCATGAAATCAGATAAATTATTATCAAAGGTAAATAATAAATAAATTCACCAAAAATATTATATTTGTTATTTTAGGTAGTGCTAAAATAAAATGCAAAAATATAATACTATTAACATGTAGATTAATTCAGTTTGACAGATGAGTCCATAAAGTAAAATTTTTACATAAGAGTCTGTAAAGTTTTACTTTAGTGTTGATTTCGGAAAAAAAAATGAAGTGAACCTTTTTTTGTTTAAATAAAACCTATAATGTCTAATTTATTGTTCTATATGATGCAAGACCACGTCTAACTGGCATGGAAAATGCACTGAAGGGGTCATTTTTAAGGGGGATATTTATAACCCAAATAGATCTGGAAATAATAAGTTTGAGATTTATTTGAAAGCAAAACTGTGTGGAAATGATTTAAAGAGCTGAGGTAGACCAAACGTCCTAAAAAGCAAATAAACTCACAGATTTATGGCATAAAAATCATTTAATTGTGCGAGCGCAGTAAATTTTGTTCACTACTGTTCATTTTCCAATCCATTTCCTTTCGCTGGACCATAAAATTCGCTTATACCTGACCTTATTTTACTCTTTTTGCAATCGTATTTTAGAATGAGAAATGGAAATGAAATTAAGCTTCATTTTGTGTATGTCAGATTAATAAATTACCCAAATTCATAATTGGGAAAAGTCATACAATATGTACTATACTGGGCGTATACTGCTATCTACAGTTACATATTTTAATTTTGATTATTTTGGTACGCCAGTTTTTGTATATTCTATATGAAGATAGCTAGAATTAAAAGAATGTATGGTCAAAAAACATAAAAATATTACCGAAATTTTTATTTAAGACAAGTGCATATGTTATCTAATTACATATTTTCATTTTGATTATTTGGGTAATGCCGGTTTTTTGTATATTCCATTTTACAGATTGCCGGCTAGAATTAAAAGAATGTAGGGTCAAAAAAATATAAAACTTCCTCGTTTAAGGCATGAATGAACAAACAGAAACCCCGACAAAAAAAACCCTAAATAATTCCTTTTCTTCCTGGAGTGGCGCCGGCCAGGTCTACCACCCTGACAATAGCGTATTATGTTAATCAGCTGAATGTCCCTACTCAGCAGGGTGGCCAACAATGGGATATTAAGGGATGTCGGGGGCTAAATACAACCAGGAAGTGGTTTGGGTTAAAGGAAGTATTGTAATTCGAGAGAGCTAACGGCTTGGAATACATCGGTGGGAAATTTCTTTATTTTGTTAAGTGGTTGTTTGTGAACTACCTAGAAAGGATGTTGGAAAATACCTTCACTTATTTACCTGTCACCAATGGGGTAGGTGACCAAGGTAGAATTTTAATGAAAAAACTATTGAATTATAGAAAGTATATTTATTTACTAACGTTGACATTAAAAAAGTTAAATATTTATCAGCAATTGTTTAGTAATTTGCGTTAAATAGAAACAGCGTCCTTTACTATGACGTTCACTAAGTTAGCACTATCTCACTCACACCACCTATTTCCGTCTGTCTACCTTCGCCGCTCTCATGAACTTCGTTGACGTCATAATCCCCTCCCAAGTACTATATTATTTATTTACTTCAAAACAACATATAATTAACAATTTTAAAAAAATACGGGTATATTATTTTTGTACAAGCTATCACATATACCAAATTTAGAAATTGGTCACCTACCCCATTGTCAAACAAGTAAATTATCGCTGTGTCCGAGTGGCTCAGAAACCCACTATATACAGGTGTTAAAACTAAGTTGTAACACCTGAAAACGGCAGTTAGAACTCATTGAAACAAGCAACTTTTCTTAGATCAAATTTTTTATTGGCGTTCTTTTGTTTTTCGAAAAAACGTCATTACTCCCTTATTTTAAGGAATATTTAAAAAATACAAAAACTTTCAGCATTTGATTTTGGTTCTCTACATCATTAGTATTTAGAATTATTTTCTATTTTATCAAATAAAAAAATGGCGACCGATCAAAAATTTCAAAACAAGATATTTTGAAAACCGCAGTCGATCGATTTTTGAAAATAAAACATTTATAAAATATTTAAACTATCTATTAACATTTGTCTGAAATATACGTCTAAACGAAGTTTTTATTCAAATTGAATTGCAAGATACATTTTTACAAACTGCAACAATGTTTTAATAATTATACATTTTTATAAACAAATTATGCAAATAACTTTTGAAGGTAAAATAGTAAATAATTTCTTTTTGTAAATAAAGATCTATCTAAAGAACAAGATCAAAAAGTATTTAAATTTAAATGTACAAATTAGAAAACATATTCTTCAAGTTTGAAGTACGCGTTTATTGTTAGGCTTTTGTTTATATTATTTTATACAAATGTAAGAATATAGTTTAAAGATTTTATAAATGATAATATGAGTTTATTATATTAGTTTTATAGAAACAAATAAAATATTAAAACAATGTTTGTCCTTGTATTTTTTTGCCAGCGATACTGACAAGATATCGGTCTGATAAATTCGTAAGAATATAATAGGAACTGCAATTTGGAAACAATACTAAATATTATTCGACACGTGGGCTAGGGTCATCGTTGCCAACATTTTTCAAAGATATTTTGTCACAACTTTATATTTAAACTTCATTTAGTTTGAAACAGCGCACTGGCAACCAGGACGCCTTATTATAAATTACCTGCCGACAATAATATTCAACATAAATATTAAAATTTTGTACAACCTATTACCCAAATTTTAGAAATATATTTTTGGAATTAATTTATATCTAAAACCCACGTTTCTTTGCTGAGAAAACATAATAAATAATATTTTAGTAGTTTACTACCATAAGTAACATTCATTATAAACAAATTGTTTCTTCAAATAAATTTTAATAATGTAGACATTTTAATAGATTTTAAAATATATCTTACAGTTGTTACCCAATCGTGAATTTTCCTGTCTTGCCAAATTTTTGATGTATTAATTAAAATATTAAGAAATTATATTTTTGCATAAAATACACACTTATCCAAATTAATATGAATGGTAATTTTTTGTTTTAATAATCATTTCTCTTTACCATTGCATCTGTTCAGGGCCGTATTTAGGATCTGTAGGCCCCTGGAGTGAACCTATGGAACGCCCCTTAAGGAGTGGTTGATTTTATAATTTTAAGTGACCATATTAGAAAAATAAAAAATTCTAATGTGGACATGTAGATAAATACGGATGAAGATAAATTTGCAGAAATGGGAGAGGGTTGAGACGATTATTAAGTTAAGGAAGGACATACAAAGTATTATATAGCATATATGCCCCTCTGTAATGTAAACAATTATGAGAGAGAGAAAGAGAGAGAATAAAAAAGTATCATTTATATCTATACCACAGAATAGGTTTATACAGAAGCGACAGTAAGACAGAGAAGCGAAAATTAGAGAGAGATGGGGAAGGTGCATAAATTTAAAGGGCCCATTGTTTAAAATTGGAAAGTCACATCTGAGAGAGAGGTAGGGAAAGAGCATAAATTTAAAGGTCTACACAATGCTTCAAGGTCATAGAACTGGATAGGGGAACATGAAAGGTGCCGACACAGAGTGTCGCTTCTGTGTGTAACTATTCTGTGCTTATACGACAAAAGTGCTAGATAAAACTTTAAACAACTCGTGGAAACAGACTATACCTATATTTGGATATAGCATAACGCCTTTAGTAGATATATATCTACAAATAAATAGTATCTAATTGTAAATTGTGTAAAATATATTAAGATAGCATAGTTCGTTAAAATGAAATTCATATTATGTATATACAATGTAGAATTTCCATTTACGTTGTGTGTAAAATAAGAAAACGAATTCGTCTACTGCAATTTTCTATTTCTGGGAAACGGTTTGCTAGTCGCGTCTGCCTTGGAAAACAAAAGAGTAATAAGCGGTGTAGGGTCCGGCGTCGACCCAGCCCACGACCGGCGGCCCACGTTCAATTGTTTTATTCGTTTGGTCCAGTCTAGAAAGATAATAAGGAAGACCCGACTACAATCCTAACCGTACTTATTAAAGAATTACTCAATTTCTGGAATTTCAGACATGGCTCAATTCATCTCCAAATTGGAGCACAAGGGCATAGTGGGAATAGGAATAGTTATAGTTCTGACACAAATATGGTAAAGTGATTATATTTGGGTTTAAAATCCAACACAGTCTGTTATTAATCAAATCAAATCACGGTTGATCTGATTTAAATCAAGTGTTTTTTTTTAATTCTATGAACTATTACATTTTTTTTAAATTGTATTTTTTATAAACACAATAATCATCGCAGGTATATACACTTTAAAAATCTATTTTTTTAATGTAACGATAAAATTTGCAAGTACCACAGTTTTGCATAAATATATATCTATATATATATATATATATATATATATATATATATATATATATATATATATATATATGTAAAATATAAATGCTAAATTTTTATTTTATTTTAATGATTATTTAATATTATAAAGTAACAATTATTTTTCTAAAATGTGGCCCGTAGAATTTTAGTAGTTTGTATTTATCGATGAAATATCTGATTGTGAAGTAAAAAAAAAAAATAGTATTTGGGGAGTAAGGGTTCTACCAATTTCGTATCACTTACTGACTTTGATACTTAAATAACTATATTTTTTATGTAATTTAATAACATTATTTAGCATAACATCATGTTCATGAGAGTGATGGTACATGACATATATCACAAGGACACGCCCCCTTTTTAATATTTAAAATTTGCTTATGAGTATATGGTATGACATTTTGATTTAGAATGATAATTTCTTCAAAAGCTTGTATTAAGTTGTAAGATGTGCATCTTGTGTAATGGCCGCAGTTTCCATGCTCAATTCTGTTAATAATTACGTTTAATTAAATACAAATTGCATGTTCTAATCATATCCCAGTGAAATGCACTTTTGCTGTCCCTACTCAACAACAAACACTTTACGTAAAACTTTGCAAAAAATGCCTGATGAAATATACTTGTAAATATTTAACGATGCGATAAATGGATTCATGGAAATGATTTTTTCATTTGTTTGCTACATTTACTCCACAAAGAGGCTTTTTTATCTGCGGCTAAATAAATAAACGTATGATTTCAGTAGCTGCTAGCGGGTACTATTCTTTTCGAGGAAACGAGAAAAGGCGCCGACAGTTCAGCGAAAGAATTAAAATGTATAAGATTGAAATTACGCGTAGTAGAATGGGACAAGATAATTTATTGTTTAGTATTAAAGTTATCACAAACACATGAGGAAATATGCTCAACAAATAAAATTACTTGCTTTACAACTTTATGGGTTCACCCAAACTATTTTAATCATGATTTTTTTTTCATGAGGACTATGAATTTATCAGTAAATAATTGTTGCTTAATAATGGTGCCAAAAATGACAAATAGATCACGACAGCGAAGTTGACAATTGGCAATTTAAAATGAAACAGCAGATATAATATAGATGTTAAACAATAACAAAACTCATTTATAATACTTGTAATTTGGATAAGTTTGATGTGTCTAGAGTGATTTTAAATTTTAACTATTACATATATTGCCTTTAAATAATTTCGATTTTAATATTACCAGTTCAAAAAAATCAAGTACCGAGAGTTTAGGAGACTTAGCGAGTCACTCTATTTGTCCACCTAGTCCATTACAACGATGTGGAAATGTGTTACTTAAAAAGAAATCAATTTGACAGTTTTAAATGACGTGAATCTGACAACCTATGTTTCATTTTGAAGTGAACACTTTGATACATTGCTGTCTATCAAATGTGAAGTCGTAACCATGAGTATGGCAAATCCTATGTTTCACTTTAAAATAAACACACGGTATTCAAATATGTTCCACCAAGTACCCACTACTACCACAGAATAGCTACATACAGAAGCGACACTCCGTATCGGTACTTTTCATGTTGCCCTATTCAGTTCTATGAACTTGGAGCATTGTGTAGACCTTTAAATTTGTTGCCTTCCCCAATCTCTCTCTAAGATGTGACGAAACTTTGGGATTTTAAATAATGAACCCTTTAAATTTGTTGGCATTCCCCATCTCTCTCTAATTTTCGTTTCTCTGTCTTACTGTCGCTTCTGTACAAACCTATTCTGTGCTACTATACATGGGCGCCCATAAAATATTTTTCAAAGGGGGGCAAAATAAAAAAAAAAAAACAATAAAAAAGATATATATTTTTATGTCCAATTGTACTAACAAGGCTTAAATTTTAAGCAACACAACGAAAAATACTAATCGAAATTTTGAATGTTGAATAGTTCATTTGATATTCTATTCCAATGTGATATTGTCCATTCAAGAGAAACTTTTATATTATAAAGATAAACTGCAAACAAATTTTATTAGTAAAAAAATAGAAATGTTAAAAAAAAGAAATAATAAACAGACATAATGTAATTTTTTGGATAGGTTTGTATGGCAATTTTCAAATTCATTCCATCTTTCGAAAATTCCTCAGAAATTTCATTAGGAACCTCTTCCATAAAATGAAGTTAATTGTCTCAGATTTCTCTATTTCTTAATGACAGTGAAAATAACAAAACACAAATACTAATAGAATTATTTGTCACACACACAAAAATGCTAAGCCCTAAGATATAGCAAACATTAATAAATTTCCATAACAGTGGTGAAAGAATTAAATAATAAATTTGCGAAAAGCCAGGGGAGGGCAAGTGCCCCCTCTTGCCCCCCCCCCCCCCCTTATGGGCGCCCATGCTACTATAATACAACATCCATTCCAAGTAACAAAATTAACATTCCATACGAGAGATGTTAACCAATCTACTTTTAAAACGAAGTCCATTTCTCCTGCACTTATTGTAGCACTTGAGGGAAGAATTGGGTGTAACTGGTTTAGTGTTTTGTGTGAAATGTTGGTGCTGGGGTCACGTACGGTTTAGGTGCGGGTTATTTTCGCCAGGCTGACTGTGTCGGGTTTCACAAACATCGCCGGCCTTTCAGTATAAATATTTATACTGTGTGTGGCGCCGGCTCAGACCTGGCCGGAAATACACTCAGGTATGGCTATTGCGAGCACCCACGCCATACAACTACAGTACCCACGTTCCTTACAACAACTAGTCCAGTTGTCATTTGAATCTGAACGAATCTGTGATGTCCTCAAAGGGTATATTCCATATATGTCATATTTTCAAAAGTATGAGGGTTTTCGTATATGAATTTCGCAATAATTAGATTTTATTATGGTCACATATCCCTTTCGTAAAATTTACTCATAATTCGTGCGAAATAATGACAACATCAATTTTGATAATCGCGTTTATCTGTTTGTAATTTTTTCCAATAAATTCATGCTTTTATTATATTAGTTATGATTATAATTTTTTGAGTTCATTTGATATAACGATTATAAAAAAATAAGGGAATCGTCACTATATCTAAGTTACACTTTTGAATCCGAGTTTCTTATTGTTCATTTTATTTTACTGTATTCCACTCGCTGAAGTACATCAGAAAAATAAGTTCATATAGATTTTTTTGTTGTTTTGAATAGTCTCAAAAAATGGAAAAATTACAAATTTATAATGTGCAAACCAACATTAGGTACTTACATTTTTAAGTTACCATTGGAGATAACAGGCAAAGTAATAATAATAAAATTAAAATTTTAAACTTCCAACTGATTACATTAATGTGATCCAAAAGCAATCCAATTGCAATGAATAAATGAGCTGAGCCAGCTGATATATCTGAACTGATCCACCATATCTGACTAGACTAACTAGAAATACCACTATAAACGATAACTCCTTTGAGATACGCCGTATTTATTTGGGGCTTTTTAAGTAACCTGATAGATTAATGCTGTGTTTTTGGTAAGTTTGAAGTAACCCTTAACAAATCTCGAATTGACCCAACTCACCCAGCTATTTTGTTGGGTTGGGAGTTCAATCTGTTTTCTACCTTGCTTTCTCTTTCTATTTTAGTCAAGCTATAACTTTTATAGGTTAAGATGAAAACTTAAATAACTTTAATAAATATCTTAAATTCTCCACTTACAATTTTCACCAACTGTAAAATTTGATTATTTATTTGGTACCAACACAGATTCGTTTAGGGTAAAATTTGTCAAATAAATACAGCCTTAAAATTATTAAATTAATAATATTTAATTTGAATTCTTTCTAATGAAATGGTTAGAAATCTCTCACGAGGTTTATCATGATATGCATTGTTCTTATAAATGGCTGTAACTATATTGGGATATCTAATTATTATTCAGTTAACATTTATCATTAAGTAAATCTCATGCCAGCGATTATTATCTTCCATCGTCAAAATACCAATCTAACAGTTATTAATTAACTAAATACCAGATCCAACTACTTGACCAATCATCTCAAATGTGGTACTGGAAGTAAAAAAGAAATCTGTACTATCCTTCGAAATAGATATAAATAAGTAAAAGTATAAATAACTACTCCTAACTATAATTTTTTTAACTTTGGTAAACAATAAAATTGCAAAAAAGCGTTTTCTCGTTAAGGAAAAATGCTTCGATTATAAATGAAAAATTTGTAGAGATGTGTGTATGAAGTGAAGTTCCATGCACTTGGGATGTAGCAAATAAAAACTAGCAGAAAGCAGGCTGTACATTTCCCGTGTGTTTTCCGCTTGTTAACGGTACTGGTGCTGCGTACCGAGACGATGCACCGACCGAGTGTTCGGAGTTACACGTGGAATGTAATTGCGTCACTGATCTCACCAGCCTCGAGCCACTACTCGGGACTCGGGAGATTCTACCGATCAAAACAATCACTAAACTTATATCTTCAACCTTTTAAAGAAATTTGCGTAGTTTAATACGATCATTTAATTTTTACTGGGTTTTGGTTCATAGTGAGATTTGTGATTGCTACTTTCCAGTAACTGTGATTTTGAAGTATGATTGTGATCACAGTTCATTGTATGGTCACATAATAGGTTTATACAGAAGCGACAGTAAGACAGAGAAACGAAAATTAGAAAGAGAGATGGAAAATGTGCACAAATTTAAAGGGCTCATTGTTTAAAATCGGAAAGTTCCCTCACATCTTAGAGAGAGATAGGGGAAGAGCACAAATTTAAAGGTCTACACAATGCTTCAAGGTCATAGAACTGAAAAGGAGAACATGAAAGGTACCGACACGGAGTGTCGCTTCTGTATGTAACTATTCTGTAGTATGGTTCAAGTTAAGAATATTTGTTACTAATCGGAATTGTTTAGTAAGGAGCAAAACTGCTGCTCTGAATTACTGTTTCACAGCATGATTTGTGATTACTCCTTTCATATTTATGGATTTAAAAACGTGAATGCGATAATAGTTACTTGATTTTAAAGCGTTATTATGAAAACAGTTAAATTCGAGAATTTTTGTTATTAACTGAGATTGTTACTTCCTAAAACTCTTAACGTATATAATAGCGAAATTCAATTTTGCAATGAATTTAAGGCATTCCATTATCAGTATAGACTTGTAGTGTTCTTTATATATGTACGAGTATATGTAAGTACGTATCAATCATAAATAACCATTACTGTTATAGAATAGCAAGTGTACTTTGTAGTTGATATTTGCAATTATATCATAACAAATCCAAATTATAGCAACCGTAGTTATAGAATCGCACACCAGATCTATTTTGTGCTATGTGCAGTTTTTTTAAAAATGGATAGATCAATTTTCTATTACTTAAATCCTATGTTTTTTTTCTATAAATCAACCTTGAATAAACATAATATGTATATGAATTCTAACTAAAGAATTTTTATTTTTATTATATGCTTGCTGTCTTTATTATTAAGATTTATACCATATTTGTTGTAAAACATAATTTAACTAAAAAAATGTAGTGTACACATATTTCTTTATCAGTATATGACATAACTCTTTATAGTGATATGATTCTATATTATCACTTACGTGTAAGTAGATATTAAGAATAGAAGTTCGTTGATTATGAATGAAGAGTGATTCCTGCATTGTTGCAGCAATAAATAAAACTCAGCCTCGTATAATTATGCTCAGTCGCATTATGTATTGTTACACTTGTATGTCCCGGGAGATAAGTTGGCGATAAGCATATTAAGAAGTGCTATGTCATAGCCTACCATGATTAATAGTACGCGAAACACTGCCTAACAGTATCTGGCGCCGAGTGGGTGGGTACTAAATAAACAACTCTAATATTATGGGAAGGACAGATATTGATACTGATACTAGAACGTGAGAAGAGATTGTAAACAACAAGATTTCGATGTGGAGGTACTGACATTGAGGCACACGTCATCAAATATCTCACTAATAAATATACCTACAAATATCTTGTATAAATAATATAACTGCAGTTTAATAACAGACTCTTTATTTTACTAATTTCTGTTAGGTTAATTTATTAATTCTATTATTTCACTAGTAATTATACTTCAATTCAAAAAAAAAGTAGGCATATATATTAACTCTAAACAGCTACAAAAATAAAAAAAAATAGTTCTTTTTCTCTTTACAAATAGTAATATAATTATTACGTTTATTAGCTTCACAATGACTCATAGTTCACAATTCAAATAACTCCAATGACAACTTTATTTACATGGGTTATCTGTTTATAACCAACAATTTTGTTATAGTTACTTAGTAACGCACGGAATTAAGAATTCTTTGGCATTGTTATTTTATGAATGTCATCAAATTATTAAAAAATCATCATTTAAATACATTTTTGTGCTTAGTCAAACAGAAGTAGTAAGTATATTGTACCTACAACAAGCATGAAATGGTACTCATTTCATACGAGTATGAAATGGACATTCCATGCGAGTTGTAGGTACACTATACATTGTCTACGACCACAATATTATTTTCTAATTCTTTCATATTTTAATAATAAGAATGTCTTCATTTCCCTTCTACCTAGCAACTAGATACAAAACAAAAATTAAACAATACGATTCTTGACCTGTGAGGTATGAATTTATTCCTTAACGTTGTCTATGGTTACCATAGGAAATGAAAATGTGTTTACAATATATGTACAATGTATCCGTGACAATAACAAACATACAACAAGCAAATATCTTAATGGGCGTAGAAAAAAAAAGAAATTCGTAAGGAAAATAATAAATTTTGTAGAGTACCTACAGATTTTTAAAATGCATTGAAATTTTTAAAATAAAAATTGGACACAACATAATACAGAGTGAAACATACATAAATATGTAATAAAAACACTAAAATGTATTATTATATTCAATAACAGTTACAACTTTCCCTCATGTAATTTAGTAATAATAATATGCTTTAAATTCTTTAAGGCTTCCAAACTTTTTTTCTGCACCTGTCATTGTTATTAAGTACCCACCTACACTTTTTTACCCTTCGGAAAAAATAAAACTTTTGACATATACACTCGGTAATTTTCATGTCATACACATCATACAGAACGTTGTGCTTAAGGCACTCTTTTAAAATTTTGTCTAGTATACATTGCTGCACGCAATATATTGTACTTTAATATACATCATATTTTTAGGTTAAAATAAAAAATCACTTACATTCGATGACAATAATGGAAATGATTCGACTCTGGAATTCTGCTACAGAATTGCTGGATCTGAAATAAAGAAATATTTAGTCTAGCAAATAAAACTACATATACGTACAATAATTTAAGTATATAAAAATAATATATACCTTATAAACACAATGTGAAATGAACAATTATAAAAATTATCACATCTTGTGTACTGTTACCCATCCGCCATATTGTTATGAACTGTCATTTGTTTTACTAGATGAAGCTTGCTACACACTGTACTTTTTCTCTGTAAGGCGACTTCACATTGTCTAATATTTATATTTATTTAATCAATAATATAAATTATTACACATATGCTAATAATAATATGTTCTGTTATATATCAGATATATTGTTTTAAACTCAATAAAGCTTGTTACACACAGTCGCATTTACTTTGTATGCGTCACACTGAACAACATTTTTGATCAGCGGCCGGACTTTATAACATTAAAATATTTTTAACTATGACATTGTCTTTGACAGTATAATGTTAAGAACCGTATGAATATTCAACATTTAATTAATGAAGAATTAATTTTTTTGAAAAATTCATGGACCTCACTGGGATTTGAATTGCTAGCAATAGGAAGGCTCTATAAATTGTTCAAAAAATTTAATTCTTCGTTATTTATTTTTTTATTTTAATAAATACTTAAATGGTCGTGAACCATTTTTTCAGTTTTTCCGAACGAAATAATATTTAAATGAAATATTTTCTCTAATACTCATTAATTGTATATTGTCATATTCTACAAAATAGTAATATTTCGACAATGTCCGCAGATAAAAAAAGGACAAAAATAGTTAAAGTTCATATCTTTCCCAATTATTTTCTTTAAGTTGTTGAAATTTGGGGGGTCAATTGCCACCCCCTGCACCCCTAAATCCCGCCACTGGTTTTGACATTTGTAAACATCCGTTGCATGTAGCCTAAACATTCTCCCATTTCTAGAAAGGCATAAAGCACCTTCAACTGTTATAGTTGTGTCTATGTTTAAGTCATAGATGACTAGATCTCATTGGGATTGGGAACACATGTTGCACATGTGTCTATCTCTCTATCTGTGATCTATGCTTCGCTTGTCAACACATGGACTTTATTAACGATTGTCGTTTGTTTATAGAGTCACCCCCACCACCTTATTCTCGATTCGCGATGGAGCAACTCCGGCCTGAAGGTAAGCGTCAATTGTTTTATTCCTACTTTTATATTTAAATACTTATTTAAACTGCAAGAAATATAAGTACATTACAATCTTCCAGAAATTCATGTTACCGTAATAGAATAGTTGTATTAGGTACTTACATACCGAGTTGCTTATTATATTTTTTGTGCCACCAGAAACATTTAACTTCAAATAATATTTAAGTATTTATTATTTTGTCCGTTGCTAGACGACCAAATGTATATGAAATTCGTATGATTTTCTTATGTAATACTACTAGTAACTAGAATCTTACTTGAAATTGTTGCAGCGAAAATCAAAAGAGTCCTAAAACAACAAGCACGAGTGAGTTATGAAAAAATTATAAGTAAAATTCTAGTTACGAATGGTATTTGGCATGACAATTCCTCGAAATATATACATTTGGTTCAATTAATTACTTGTCACAATTTTGACAGACGTTGTATTTAAGCAACACCTATTTAGTCGTGTAAATTCCGCGGCAATTGCCAGTAACTGACAATTGTCAGGGAGATTTGAATCTGATTGATTCAATTCACCAAAATACTGTGTTTGGATGACAAATTATGAGTGGAATTGTCATAATTATCTTACTAGTAGGACGTTGACAATGATAACCAAATTAGAAATGTTATCAGAAACTTACAAGTCATGGTATTATGGAAGTAAATCATATAGGGTCTTTCAATTAGTACGCCTTAACTTTGACATTTGATTGTGGTTTAGTAGTTTAGTTTGAATTGACACTACTAACATTTTACGACATATTTGCTCTATCATAGCTGCCATTTAATCATGAAATGTATACCATCAAATAACGCGTCGAAATTGTGAAAATTTACTCTAGCTGACGTGAGAGTACACCACAGAAGTTATTCATTTAAGTTGTGGATTGTTATATTGAAATATTTGTTAATAATTAATTTAAATTAGTTTTGAATATTAGCAGATAACAAAATATAAAAATAAATAGTTTTAAAAGCAGAAAGATAAACCTTGAAACAGTTCTGATAAGTCAGGAACATAAAATGGCACTAAACGATATGCCTAATTTGGCCAGTAGAATTTGGGCTTCTATTTATATCCTTACCAAGCAGGTAGAGACTTTTTTAACTCTTTTTATTTTCCGAAACAAATTTGTATGCATACTTTTATGTATGGGTCATCCAACATAGATAGAGTTTCTGTGGGAAACAATGGGTAGTATTTGTCATTGTCATAGTTCGAACTATATATTATGAAAATGTTTCATTTTTTATTTTCATAATTTTATACCGATTATTTATTTTTATAACAACAATAAATTACCGTTAATATTTTTAGTGTTTATTTATTAATAGATTTTTTTTCGAAATCGATACTAAAGTACACGATATCAGTCTGCGAAGTTAGCCAAAGTAGTAGCTAAAGTAAAACTTTACAGACTCTTATGTCAAAATTTAACTTTACGAACTCATCTGTCAAACTAAATTAACCTATATTTTAATAGTATTATATTTTTGCAGTTTATTTTAGCACTACCTAAAATAACAAATATATCATTCTATAATATTATTGGTGTATTTATTTATTATTTACTTTTGATAATAATTTATATGATTTCATGCAAACGACGTCTAAGCAGGTGTAAACATAAATGAAAATTATATTATATACTCATAATGCTATTTATTTATGATTTTAATGAATAATTTAAGGATTTCGGAAAAAATATAATGTATGTCTAAGGACTAAAGTAATTTTTATTACTCACATGGTTTATTCTCTTCGGCTATCGCGTCGTAGAATAAATTCCATATTCGTAATAAAAAATTATACTTTAGTCCTTTCATATACAAATAACTATAATTAGCATAAGGAGATCTACCAAATATAAACTATTTTGTAAGATCAACATTTTCGGCCTAAAGATGTGAATTTTTACTTTTAAAATTTAAATATTCTAATTTTAAGATGAAGATGTCACAGGAAATAGCTTGCTTCATTAGACAAATTGAAATGAGTTCATTGAATTCTTTCAATAAATATTGGTAATAATCCATAATATGCAATGAAGTACCTATAAGAAATCGTGTGAACATTTTGAGTGCCACTGTTAACCTCTTCAAATCTCAGCACCAAAAACAAAACCATATCAAAACCATACAAATCCATTTACCAGAAAAAAACCCAACAAAGACCATAAAATGCCATTACTCTAATCTTTCAAAATATCTTTTCAACTCTTTCACTCGGCTCTATCGCTCACATAAATAACATCCAGACTCGGATAATCTCGTGTCGAGTGCTGGACAAGGACGGCGCTATACACGCGCTTACAGCGAGAGAGAGACCGCGCGATAACACCTATGTTGGCCATTGAAGATTCTATAAGAGCTTTCATTCATGTGTATGGGAAGATTTCACGGAGATGTTTGGCGCCTACATAAAGGATGCGATGAGAGGGACCTCGGATTATATCCTTTTAAAAATGTAACACTGCTTTATTATTCCTAAAGCTCGGATAAATATGCTGTAAAAACTGCGGTTTTTTTTGCAATATACGGTAATGTTCGTCAAATATGGATTTTATATAAGATTAAAAATAATTATTTGTATATCAAGGGACTAAAGTATAATAATATAGCCGAGGAGAATAAACTATGTCAGTAATAAAAAATACTTTTTTCTATAGCATAGGTTAAAGTGCAATTTTATCAACTCAAAATAGTGGATAAAGTAGCACTTTAACCGCAAGGGTAGATAAAGTAACACTTTAACAGCAAGGGTAGATAAAGTACTTTAACTTTTGTTTATTAGAAGTACATTTCCATAACAACGCACACTACTGACATGTTAAAATTGTTTTTAAATAATAATTTAATTTTTTTAATTCTTTTCTTTCCAAACATGCTATAGAAAAAAATAGAATTTTATACACGACGATAAAATTAAATTATCGACTCGCGATTATATCGCTCGTGAATTAACACTTCCCGCTTGTCGATAAAATATTATTTTATCGTCTTGTATAAAAAATAACTATTAGTCCTTAGATATTATATTTTTTCCGAAATCGTTAATTATTAATTAAAAATATAAAAAATAGCATTATGTGTTTGTAAAACATCAGCTATAATAGCTATTGAGACGGGGATGGCTGTGATAAAAAACGTACTGTCAAAGTGTCAAATATTTCTTAATAATTTTCATTTATATTTACACCTCATTACTATTAAATTTGTTTTTTGCGAAGTCTAGACATAGTTCTAATTATTATGTATCATTTCCGGTAGGTGCCAGTCAAAATATAATCAATTCTTATATTGTAAAATAAAGTAGAGGAAAATTTTAAGTTTTGTAACTTTGATAAGACAATAATTTTTTAACTACTGCACAATATTAAACCGTAAAACAATAAAACGTATTAACTACTATCAAAAAATAGATAAAACTTTCTAAAATTGATTCTTTATCATAAAAATTATCTAACAAGAATAAGTGTTCTTAATTTTTATCTTTGAGTAGATATACTCGTAGTATTTTTCAAATATCACTACGTTTTGTAACACTATGAAATAAAAATTGTTTTATATTTCTCAGCTCTCATAGATGATTCACTTATTTTGACCGTTCTTATTAAAGAAAAAATATAAATTGAAATCTGAAAACTGGAGTGGGATTCTATATCCACGGTTGCTATCATTTGGACTTGGTATGATATCAACTACAAAGTATACTTGCTATTCTACAACAGTAATGGTTATTTATGAATTATGATTGATTCACATATACTCATACATGTATAAAGAACACTCTACAAGTCTACACTGATGTGGGAATGTCTTAAATTCATTGCAAATTTGAATTTCCGTCATGGTGACATTTGATATTTATAATTGATATTTTAAGTGCAGTTGCTTTTTGTAGTTGTTATGAGTTATAGAATCGCATCCCTGATTACAATACTTCCTTTATTTTGTATAAGGGAGTAAAAAAAAAATACAAATGAGTTATTCATACGTCCACAAAATTTAAAATGGGTAACAATTAATGACACGTTTAATAACGACAAGTAGCGACATTAGAATCGGTGAAACAGTTTGTTTAAAGTGTAAACTGTTGGGTTAGTGGGGAATTGTTTCTAGGAAGGCCTATAGCCATGGCAACGGCAACGAACCTCCACAACATCCATCGACAATTTACAGAAACAAAATCGAAGCGTGTGCGGGGCCTGGCAACGTGGCCGTGTGAGTTTACCGCGGACACGGCCTTGCCACATGTGGCAACCCCGCGAGGCTCATTCCAGACGTGCTAGGTATTTCCTACCAGAGAACGTACACCAACAGGAATACATAACACCTACCTAAACCTAAACATTACAAAACTCATCTTTGTAAAATAAAATATAGTTATTCCACAATAAAAACAGACTAAATTATAGATGTTGTCTTTTATACTATCATCTATTTATCAAAATTTGATAAAGTACAATCAACGGAACAACACATATATGTATGTACCAAAATTTATTTTTAAAATAAAAACCGGTTTCAAAAATACCAAAATTTTGATAGATTATTCCCTAGGGAAATATATACATTGTATATATTGTATATTATACAATCAAAACATCTACGGGAATTTCCAGTAAGAATCTAATAAAAATAGATAATTTTATATTTTTATAAGGCTTTTATTTACATAGACAAAAGTAAGTAGGGTAACTAAGTCATAATTATATACATGTAATTTTGACAAGTGAGTTCCTATGTTAAAAATATTACCCTACAGAATTGGATAATACAGCTGTCATATCAACCCACACAGACTTTATCAAGAAAACGTTACTTGTTATATAAAATAACATTTATTAATAACGTGAAACCGGTAAACTATTGAAATTGAACGGATGTTTTGAATCATACCAGGCCTTAAATATCTTAAAATCCGCGCTCTCCGAATTCAGAATTCAATTGACATCTGTGGCAGTTATGATACTCATAACTATCCTAGGTATGTTAATAATATTCTGCACGAGTGGCACACTGTACTTTTACTGTAACCACACTGTTAAACGTTACAGAACGAAAATATATGCACAAAAGCTATTAAAAAAAACAATATGGCGTAGGTAACCTCACAAAGAGTACCTTCACGCATGCGTTGTATTGACAATTATTGTGAAAAATGATATTTCTCACACTACACATGCGCAGTGTTGGCAAATACTGTGAGAAATGATTACTTACACTTTAACATACACAACTGTTATATAGTGTGAGAAAAATGCTACTTTCTATAGCGGTTGTAGAAAAAATTAAATTGCTTACTGATTCAAATGCAGAATTATTCTACAATTGTTATTTGAATCTTTTCTACTTAAATAATTAGGGAAGCAAAAATATGATTTTACATATTAAATGCCTATGTTCGAGTGTTTGAGTCACCACCTTGTAAGTATATAAAAGTACATATACTTTTATGTTTAATAATAAAAATAAAGAATGTATTCTATACAAAGTAAAGTGCATATAGAATTGCATAATACATTACATTTACTGCAATCAATGAGTGCTATAAACATTAATTAATAGTACATTTTATTGCCTATAAAAGAGAAATAATTTTCACACAACTAGTAAATGAAAAAAGTAAATAAAATGAACACAAAAACATTTACTATTTTCCAGATAATTGCTTAAAAAACTTGACATAATAACCATTACTGTACAAGCATTCTTTTAGACTTTATATAAATTTAAGGTTAGGTCTAAAAAAAAAATGTTTTGACAGGGCAAAAAAAAACATAACCTGAAAATATGAACACGTATGCGTGCAATGAAAATATTTGATTGCTAATCATGAATAATAATGAGTTATTATAAATAATTATATGGCAATAAAATAACAATAAATACTGACAAGACTCCAGACAACGATAAATGCAACGGACAATATAATGCAAATTAAAAATCCTTCTTTTCGATAACCTCAAATTCCATGATACTCTATCAAGGTTTAGAGTTTAGAGAAATTGCATTGGTAACAGCGAACAAATTGCTCGTTAATACAGGTTAGGAGATCAACTTGAAATTTCAAACAAAAACCACAAAAATGCTATCAGCTTTTCGGTAGATAACGATATATAAATATTTTTATTTCGTTGCTCGTTGATAAGTTAGCGCCATTTATCTCAAAACAGCGGTACTCAACATTTTGTTGACAGTACAGCAGTTCCACACACATTATAAAAAAAATATTTTTTAGTACTTTTTATGGACCGTCTATTCTGATTCTAGTTACTAAATCATTACACCACTAACGTCACAAGTAGAAGAAAATTTTACCAGGGATTAAGATCTGCAGGTCTTTAAATAATATTTTGTTATTTACATGTACTTAGTAGTAATTTACGTTATAAGTCTGGTTCATGAGTTTATTAAGCTTTTGTTTACATGAACAAAAGTAAGCAGGGTAACTTAGTCATAATTGTATACCATATAATTTTGGCAAGTCAGTATGGTAACAATATTACCGTACAGATTTGTCAAAATAACGTGGGACAATTGGATAATACAACTGTTATATGAACCTATACAAACTTGATCACGAAAACGTTACTCACAAGAAAATTTTATAAAAATCCTCGGAATTCAATTGACATCTGCGGCGGTTATGATACTGGTAACTATTCTAGGTATGTTAATAGCTATTACGGTATGACAATTTCGAAATGAGTACCGTGAAAATCACTAACGGACAAATGACGAAGCAAAATAAAAATCTTAGTTGCCATTGAAACGTTTAAGAAGAAAAACGCTATCATCTGTTGCTTATGACAATTCTAAAAATAAGGTCAGATTTAAAGAATTTAAATTTAGTAATACAAAATATAAGAATGTAAAAATATATGTCATACAATACACAAGTATCAAACTTTATTAAGTAAAAATAATTTTGGTTCTCTCTATTCCTTATAGCTATAGCAGATGATTTTATTTTAATTATTTCTATATTTTCTAAAAACTAGGAAGATTATGTTTACTAGAACTTTCCTGTTTTGATTCTAAGAATTTTTTTAATATTATCTGAAGAGATTTTTTTATTTAACTATTGTAACAATTTATGCAATCATATTGAAATATTTTAATAGATAACCCATGATTCAGAAAAATATTGATAGACAAGATTTAGATAAATAAAAGTGTAGTATTGATAATTATAACGTACAATCAAGATTTATTGATATGGCGCCTTAACTTACAAAACAAATTTGGCGCCACAGACAATTAAAAACAAATTAATAAAACTCTTCGCCTACTTGGAAGTAATTTATCTTTTATTATAAATAGATCATGGAATTTAAATTTCACTTACCTATCATACATAGGTACTTGATGCCCTGTTCTATCTGGAGACAGATATTTAAATATTACATAATTTTAAATTTCACACTCAAATTTGAAAAATATAATCAATTATAGTTTAGTTATTATTAAGATTATTAATAATCTCAGCAATTAATAGCAAAAGAGATTATTTTTGACATTTCTTTAACTATCCTGAGAATAAAACTAGAGATTATTCCCGGAAATAGTCTCTTTAGATTTTGTTTTTTGTTTTTATTATATATATCGTGTGTTCCAATAAATTGCAGTCTTTGGTATTTAACGTAGGAAAATTTTAAAATTATTTTTGTATATTTCATAAAAATGTGCTATTAAAATGAAGTAATATGTAAGATGCAGAAGTACATGTAGTATTGTCCTGTACAATATGGTGACTTAGTTGTTAGCCGGCCAGTTTTTATTTACCAAAATCTGTTTTCCCATGTTAAATACCTATGACAATTCTCTTGGAACACACGGTATATATAGGGAATAAAAACAAAAAACAAAATCTAAAGAGACTATTTCCGAGAATAATCTCTAGTTATATTCTCAAGACGGTTTCGAAAAATCTATGAAATTATTTTCAATTTATTGTCACTCTCATGTCATATTATCAATTTTTAAAGAACATTAAAAATTAATTTAAGATCAACTTAGACAAGTGACTTCAGTACTCGACTTCGTCTCGTGCTGACACTTCCACATCTCGTTGAAAATAATTTTCTACACTTGTTGTAAAATATATATTACTTATTTACAACATGAAAATTTAGTATGTAATATTTTTATTTGTAAATGAAAACTCCATTGATACGGTTTGTATGGAGATGTGAGTGTTCGTGATGATGGTAGCGTAGTTTGTTTTGAAAAGTGAAAATAGCTGGAGCGGAGCATGTGTTTGGGCGCACAACAAACAGATTCCTGGCGCGCCGGCCCTGGCCGACGCCGACGCCGCCGTCGGTTAGTCAGCGAGCGGCGTCCGCGCCTCCTGGAAATGTGACTACGGCCAAAGGAATTCACAAGCTGCTGTTTTTAACTCCAGGGTACACACACCAGAAACACACTCAAAACTCGATACATACCAGTACACACAGTATCTAATGGGGTATTCCAAGCCTACGGCTTTTAAAGAAATTCTTATTGGATATCATTGTTTACCATATATAAGTAATATTAAAGTGAATATAATCATTATTTTTCTGATTTTTAATACCATAATATCAAAATGAAATTGTAATGCATTTGAATCGAGTACGTAAAATTCAGTATCAGCCTTGTTGTGACGAAGAAGGCACTCGCTTCAGCCTATTGGCTCTTGTTCGAACGCGCCACGCCTCTGATTCAGACCTACGAATGATGTTCTCAGCTGATTCTCAGTGCCTGTGACGTCACACGCACGGCCGATTTTCTAAGGGGTAATTTATTGAAACTTTAAATAAAAATTTCTGGCGTGTTTGAAACCTTTCGGCGAAAAGAAAAAATACGGGTCTCATATTTTTATGCATAGAACAACATATTAAAAAATGAAAAAACTTGGAATACCACATTGCACAGAATAAGTTTATACAGAAGCGACAGTAAGACAGAGGAACGAAAATTAGAGAGAGATGGGGAAAGCCAACAAATTTAAAGGGCTCATTGTTCTAAATCAAAAAGTGTGTTTTTTTAGTGTATTCCTAAAATGAATAGAGATACATTCTCAACTATTTTACCATTCGATTCTACGGGAAAAGTTATATAAAGAAATGTTTTGTCCACATATACGTTCCATGGAATGATTAGGTGAAAAATAAGAAAAATGAAAAAACCTAAATTTTTTTTTGTCTCCAAAATTTTAAATTTTATTGTAAAAATATATAGTGTTCCATTTAAAATAAGATAGTTGGGCACCATATCTTGAGAACCACTAGTTTAATAAAATGTTTGTTTCTTGTAAAATATAAATTGTTTGCTAATTTAGCTGACTTAGTAACTGTCATAGTTCTCGAGATAACAACAATTAACGTCCTTTATATTTAACAGAAAATAAAAATATGAGACCTGCTGAAATCAATTTTTTATTTTGCATAGAGACTAAAGTGCACAGAAGAAACAACCACTACAACATAAATACATCACTGATATTTGTGATAAAGCTGGCATACCTAGAAATCGGTCATATCCCGTAAGATATATAGAGATTTAAATATGCACATTGGTATGTTGTATAAATTGGTAGCTGTAATTACAAAGGCCTAAATATCATTGTTAATGTGAGTTAAGAACAGCCAAGCAATTTTTCTTGGAAGAGACATACGCTACATAAACCAGTTAACGTTACAATGTCGCAATGAAGATCAAAGCGCCCGAATGATCGTGTCACAGTCCCAGTAGCAGTTGTCTGAATACCATGCCGCGCTATCTCTTACTAACGCACAAACATGCATTGTTTATACAAACAACAACTTTTTGGAATCGCTCAAATACTTCAAATATTTCACATTTAAATTTGACATAAATAGAAAACAAATAGATACTTGTATATTTAGACGAATCTCAAACATAAACTAATAAATACTCTTGGCTTATTATTCACTAATGGTTGTACTTATTTTACTACAGATATTTATAATAAATATGCTTGCACTGTAATAGTATTTTTTCTACGACCTCTTTAAGTGGCACTTTTCTCACCTTGTATAAAACTTGAAAGTTGCGTATTTCCAATCGTGGGTTAAAGTGTGAGAAATTATTTCTCACAGTAATTGCCAATATTGCGCATGCGTGAAGGTTCTCTTTGTGAGGTTATCTGCGCCATATTGTTCCTTATATCACACAACTTTCGTGCTTGTATTTTTGTTCTGTAACATTTAGCAATGTAGTAGAAAAAGTATAATGTGCCACTCGTGCAGAAAGTCGCCTATTTCTCACGAGGTGTGAAAGTTTCGGCACGAGACAAAGTCGAGTGCTGGAATCACATAATGTGGGAAATAGGTGATTCTGCACGAGTGGCATATTATACTTTTTCTACAACTGCACTGCTAAATAAACTATTTTGTCGATCGAATAAAAACTGACACCTTTCCGGTGTGTTTTTGAACCGGAAATTGCATTTATACAGTATAGTACATAATTCGAGTTGTAAAGAAACTTTTCCACTAGGTGCGTAATATACATCTTACAACTCTTAAAATGTAATATACTATTACCAAACTCTAGCAGAATTTGACTCCGTAGGATTTGAACCTGAGATCTCAAAACCACAGACAGTTATTCTACTAAATCATGGACCTGATTTAAACTAAAATTTTAATAATAAATATGAATGAAATTATAAAAGTGTTATAGTTAAAATAAGTTTGTAACCCAATTTTGAATGTAAAACAAAAGTTTGTGAGATGTTTCCAAAACATGGAAACTCGGTCAGTGTGTCTCCAAACACAAACAAAACACAATCGGGAGGAAAAAGGAGCAAGAAACAAGAGACGATCTGCGAACAAACACACATCACCACCTGTAGCTTCTGTTTGGGTGCTGGAGAGATCTGATGCGAGATGAGAGCCAGAGAGAATGAGAGGAACAGAGAGGCGAGAGGGGAGAGGACAGGACATAAATAGAGAGAACTACCCTCACAGACTGTTACGAATAGATTATTACTCATCATGTTGTTATCAAAAGCCAATAGGGGATTATTAAAGCTTTAAAATATAAATGCTAAAATAAGTTAGCATACTATTAATCAAAAATAGATAGAGTTAAATCATATTTTACTCTTTAATTTTTGTTACCTGTTCTAGAATGTTCTTATGTTCTTCTAATACCAAATCTGATTAGTCTGGAAGAGTATAAGTAATCTAGTTTTTTGATACGGTTTATCTAATTTCAGATCTATTTATTGTCTGACATTTTTGCTCTAATATTTGCACTATTTTCTTCAATAATTGGTCTATTTATTTGTTTCGAAATTTATTCCATTTTATCTATAATTCCTGCTATATTTAATGTGCCACATTTATGTTTTAATATTTGACTTAATTTTGTTTAAGGTGTACCTTTTAATAAGAACACAATATTATTTGTCCAGATAAACGTTTTTAATTAATTAATCTCGTGATTGCAAATTGAAATCATTTTATTTCATAGATTCCTGAGCCATTTAAAATAATAACTAATGCAATGAAAATTATAAGCTTTTCTACATGCTTCATTTTTTTATAAAGATTAATTATAAATATGGACGGTATTTTGGAATTCTTTTGTACATTGTATTTACTTTGAAAGTAGAACGTGTGCGTGTTGTATTTTGGGTTGAAATTTATTCTCTTTCATCAATCCTTGAAAGAAACATATGTAGCGTGAATGAATTAGAAACAATGGAAGCAACAAACTAGTTTCCAAATATAAGCCAAGTCTGTAAATATAGTGGCAGTGTTGCCAACGGCATTGTGTTTAAAGCTCTGCAATTAACCATCTCACTAGTTGGGCGTCCCGAAATACTCGCAGGCGAGAACGAGACGGCCGATAAGATGGAGTGCATAATAAATATCAACAGCTGGTGGTAATTGACATTTTCACTGTCAACGCGATACGGCCAACTTATTTATAAGGGTGCGAATTTACTGGGAAATCAACTTCAAAATTACCACATTATCATTTTTATACACATAAAAAAAGATTTCCCTGAGATGATTCTTACGTTATGTTTTTATCTTGCAACTTTGTTGTGTACGCATGGCATAGATGAGACTTTTATTCGCTATTTTATTATCGTATGTGTTATCAAAGACAAAAATTAAATAGAAATAGCAGTATAACCGATGTAACGGATATTTTCAAATATTTAAAAAAAATATCAATGATCCCTATCAAGATCTTGTCTTTATCTGCTTCTTTTAGCCTTCTTTAGCAAGAGGACTGTCTTTAGGTTTAATGAACGTGTTAATTATAACCATATTCAGCAACCTTTTCTAAGCCCTCTTTAACAAAAGATGGTATACTTCTTATTTGGTTATTCTTAACACCAGATAATTCCCGAATATTTTTTTATCAATATCATAAATTCTGCCATTTTTATAAGTAAAAAAGAGTTTAAAGACGATCCCTTTCATCTCTAAGTAACTAACCTAAAAATTGATTTATTATCGTTAATCATGACTCAGAAAATAGTTAGACAACCTTAAAATTGTGAGCTTTGCTTAGAGTAGGTTGTTTAAAAACAAAGACATTTATATTTTTTAACGGAATTAATGTAAATGGTCATTTTTTTATTAATATCAGCATCCTCAGATCCTGTTGAAAGACAATATTCCAGGGCTGCTTTAACTGTTACAAAAACTCGCAATAGTTTAGGTGATAACTTTATTCGAAACCTCTTGTTATATGTAATGTATTTTTGTACATTTATATTATTGTTTGTTTCAAGTTGCATATTAGAATTATTTATAATTTGGTTTTGTCTTGAAGATCTCATTGTAATTTCACTAAACTACATAATAAAAATTATTGAAAAATAAATTTTGAAGAACTGCTTGATTTTTCATGTACTTGAAATATTTATACTTGATTTGACTTGAAATTCGGCTACTACTACTAGACTGAGATTGACTTGATTTCAAGTCAAATCAACTCAAGCAAGTCAAGTAGCTTGAATATCAAAACAAGCCTCGAAACATCCTTTTGATAGTCCCCAGCTAGCAAAGCATTGTCCGGATCAACTATACTCTGTTTTTAAACTATAGACAGTAACTAGAAATTCTAGTGAGAAAATCAAAGCCTGTGATTGGCTACTGCGCTATTTCATGAAGCTGCATTTAACCAGAAAAAAATCAAGTTACCTTCTCAAAGGTGAATTAAAGTAGTTGTCAAATCACTTGTTGAATTTGCACGTGTTTTTTATTTCATTTCTATTTTTGTGATATTTCACGATTAAAACCAGTCTTTTTCAGAACTACTAGTATTTCACTAACGCTGTGGTGTAAATGTGACTTCGTCTAGTGCTGTCTATAGTTTAAAAACAGAGTACAGTTCATATTTCACAATTGCAGGACTCAACTAATTTAGTGTTTTGTTTTCAGACCGAGCTCCAAGTGAGATTCCCCTGCTCTGCGGTGACAGATACCCCGGCTCCCTCACTACCAGCGGCGAAGGTAAGAACGCACCCTCTTATGTCATTAGAACGAACCCTCCAACACGGGATACGATCAGTTAGTGCGGAAATGCTAACACGCCCAGTTCTACGAAAATCAAACCTCGAATTCCTTACCTGTGTCTTACTGGAATTCCAATTAATTATATACCTACGGTACTAAATTTACGGCGTTTGGAAATGGACACGTGGGAAAACGGCCATTGGGAAATGCGGATGGATTCATAATTATATCAATATTATATAAATAATCTTTCATCTAGATTAACTACAAAACTTAACTAATTTGGAAATTTAGAATGTTATAGCTTAGGACAACGGTGGTTCACTTAACACATTAACGCATTTCGACTCGAATACTGTGTCCGAGTGGTTTGAAATACATTGTAGACTTTAGGTTTACAACTGATTCCACCAAAAATACAAGTAAAGATGGACATTGATCACGTTTATTTCTCAATTCACTTCCGGCCAAAACTTTCATAAAATTGTATTTAATTCTAAATACATATCATCTGCGGTACAACATTTCTAAATGGTACAAAGTCTATAGTACCAAATGTACTTGTTTCGTGACTAGTTTTACTTGTATTCTAGTGGTGTAGGTTGTATGTTTACAGCCTCTGCATGAAACCTACAGAGAATTACAGATGATATTGGCAATCGAACTCCCTATCTCAAATTAGACTTAGTTCAAATCGAAATGTGTAAATTAGCTATGTATACTACTGAAATCGACATTAAAATTTAACTTCAGTGCTTAGGCATAAATAAAACAATGTTATCTCATTTCTGTACTTGTATATGAAACTCTCATTTCTTACTATTACACAAAGCACAATGTGATACGAAAGTCTCACTAAACAATTCCGATTAGTAACGAAAATTCCCGATTTTAACAGTACAGTAAACTGTGATCACAGTTACGGTTTAAATTTTCAGATATGAAAGTAGGAATCACAAATCAAACTATGAAACTGTGATTCAGATAGATATGTAACGAATATTTCCGACTTTAACCATACAATGAACTGTGATCACAATCACACATAAAAATCACAGTTATTAGAAAGTAACAACTGTATCATTTTTATGTGGAAAATAGACCCTAAGAAGAGAAATATCAGAATAAGAGATTCGCTCTAGAAGTTATCAGGAGTGAATAAAATGTTTGTATTATTAGTAGTCATATTCGAGAATGAGTTAAGATTAATGGGCGAATTTCTAATTAGACTTATCTGTTTTAAAATACGCTGGGATTCTGAAAAGTCGGTATTTATAGCGTGAGCTATATTTAGCAGATATTTTTGCAAAGTGAGATCTTCCAAGAAAAACCTTTCAGCCGTAAAACAACATATTAATCTAAAATAGACTAACCTAACTCAATGTATGCTTAAGTGAAAACAAGCAATTAAATATTATTTCATATTTAATTACTATGTGCTCAGTACTTTTCAACAATTACCTCAGACATAATATATGACTCAGTGCAACATTTTCAACAAGTTTTAGAAACAAAAAAATGTTTATTTATAATTGCTATTTGATTATCAAGGCACGGAAGTTTCACTTTTAATTCTTACGTACTAGCTCAAATTTCTTTAAAAGTCTTTCTTTAAGAATATAATAGTATATTGTACACTGAGGGACTAAAGTTCATGATTTAATTTAGAGAGAGAGGTATATTTCACGAACCATAGGCAAGGTATAAATAACATGGTAATTGGTAACATATTAAATTCATATTTAATCCCTAAAGAATAAAAGTTCTACTTCAGTCTTCAAAAATGATGAGTACCTGTAGTAGGGACTAAAGTATAATTTTTTATTACGCATATGGAATTTATTCTACGAGGAGAATATACCATGTGAGCAATAAAAAATACTATAGTTCTCAGATATACATTTTATTTTACCGAAATCGTTAAATTATTAATTAAAAACATAAAAAATAGCATTATGTGTTTGTAAAACGTCAGTTATAATAGCTATTGAGACGGAGATGGCTGTGATAACATACGAACCGTCAAAATGTCAAATATTTCTTTATAATTTTCATTTATGTTTACACCTATTTAGACGTCGTCTGCATGAAATCAGATAAATTATTATCAAAGGTAAATAATAAAAAAATCACCAATAATATAGAATATGTTTGTTATTTTAGTTACTGCTAGAATAAACGGCAAAAATATAATACTTTTAAAATACAAGTTAATTCAGTTTGACAAATGAGTCCGTAAAGTTTTACTTTAGCTACTACGTTGGCTAACTTCGCGAAGTGATATCATGTACTTTAATATTTTTAAATTTTGATTTGATTGAACGTTGTCGTAAGGAAGAGGGATTCACCACTATGTGTGTGTAAATACGTCGGTGCGTTAATATATGAGTATGATCTCATACATGGTTTGATATCTTGATTGACTAGAAATTAACCAGCACTCACACTTGTTGAAAATGTGTCCTTGGGAGGCCAATATAAGGCGACTTACACACGACACTGGAATTCTAAATCATGCGAGATAGGACCTATCATTAGCCCAAACCAAACCGCACCGCGGTCCAAATTGTGAGAAAATCTCTCACTTTCCAGCATTCCTTTTTAATTGGGTTGTTATTTTTTATTGACATCATTCACGGAAAATCACCAATCATAATTCTAATTTAAAAATATAACATCTCGGATTTATAGTTATTACCTCATTGGTTAATTTAAAATATTATAAACAAGTGTTTGATTCGTTGGAAATAAAATTAGGTGCAATGGTTTTAAGATGTTTGTCCCTTTACAGAAGATATGAAAAAAATCACTACCAAAAATTTTATACCACCAATATTAATTATTCTAATAGGATTAATAAACTGGTATTGAAATATTAAAAATAAAAAATCTGATGTGGACACCATATGACTTCCTTGTACGCTAAATTATACACATTTTTTGCTGCACTTCATTCAAACTTATTTCACTTGAAAGTGATATCATTCTACGGCTAATCATTCGTCAAGTTCCATTCGTTTCATATCTTCGAAATGGATCATCTTTTGAACATTTTTATCACCATTCCTTATTGCATTACACAAAATTATTTTAATCGCTCAAAAACTTGCAAAGAAAGAGATATGGTTTTTATTTATTTCCTACTATTTCTCACGAAATACTGACAGTTGTCAATATCAATTTATTAACAAGAAATAAAATGTCTCCTACAAAAATTAAAAGCTAACTAAAAAAATGGAGGTGTATAAGTAGATGTTATAGCAATTCTGTAAACAAAATTTCAACATTCTAAAGCTAATCGTTTTTGATTTAAGTGAAAAATTCAAAAAAACAATACGAGCAAAGTGTCCTCTTGACACTGCCGATTGCAATAGAAAAGAGAGGTGCACACTAGATGTTATAGCAGTCCTATATATAAAATTTCAAAATTTTACGGCTAATCATTTTTGACTTTGCGAGATATGTATACGTACGTTGTTGTTGGTCCATTCTTTGTACATGCCTGTCTTCTCTTAAGATTCTATCACGCTGGCGTCACAATATTCCATCCTTAAATTTTTAATTATTATATTTTCGTAAACTATGAATTATGAATCGATTTGTCTAGCATCACATATCTAAAAATCAAAATTTGGTCACATCCCCATTAGGTCACGACGGTCGTACAAATATCGTGATGACCTAGTCTTCAAAAATTTCATAGAAAACTTTTAATATGTTAGATATTCCATAGGAAATAAAGGGAATATATAGACGTTTGTTTGTGTTTGTGTGTATGTGTGTGTTAATTGTACTTGACAAGGGCACGAGTAATGGTTTATCTTTATCTCGTGATCTGTGATAGCGTATTGAGGGCAGATATAAACGCAAACAACAGGTCTTTGCTACAAATATAACAAGTCAAATGTTTGTTGTCATTGCCAAGGATCCCGCGCTGACAAATAGAACGAGTGACGTCATGCACAGCAAAGACGACTTGATTTTAGCAGCCGTTACTAAGGAAAATGCTAATCATTATATTTCACTTTTAGATCTTTCATCAAAATACGATTAATCATTTCATTTATAAACATGTGTTAATATATTTACAATAAAACAGGGACGAAAAATTTTGGGATTCGCTTACGGTTATCGGATTCTACATTTAAAAAAATCGGTTTCGGTTATAGGTTATAGGTATCGGTTTTTTGAAAATATTATTTTGGTTTACGTTTTACTTAAAACTGTAACTTGTTTTAAGTAAAAGTATATTACCTGTAATTTTAAGTTGTAATCTAAAAATAAAAATTGCACTTTGAAATATAACTAGTTAATCATTAGGTATTACATTAATTACACTAGAATTTTATAAAAATAAGTAAAATTTATAGTTCATATTTTTGTTTAGTACTATATTTAAATTTATACTGGTTTTAGTATCGATAATTTTTTTGGTTCGGTTTTGTTTTCGGTTACAGTTTCATAAAAAGTCAAATATCGGTGCGATTTTCGGTTACGGTTTCGTTACGGTTACACTTAAAAATAATTAAATATATATTTTTCGAAAACTATCTGGAGAAGTTAATACTTATATGACAACTGTCAACACGCGAAATAATTGTTTTTGTGTACAAGATACAAAAGACTTTTTTTTCGATTGGACGAAAACTGACACCTTTCCGGTGTGTTTTCAAACCGAAAAATGCATTATTCCGGTGTTTTAGTGTAGGTTACGAAAAATAACAGTCCGAGAATATTATTTTCGTACAGTACGCAGTCATTGTTTTCATTATTCATAATTGAATATAAATATCTTCCAAATCCATCCACATATTTTATTTTCCACTCATTTTATGTTCCCCACATTTTATCTGAACACTAAACATTTTATCTAATTATAAGTAATTGCATGCGTAATAAAATAAACGAAAGGTATAATTACAATGTTTTAAAGATGAAACTTTGGCGAAGACAAAATGTATGGAACATAAATGAATGGAAGATAAAATGTGTGCAAGATAATTTTTTCGCGGTTTAAAAGTGTGCAAAATTGAATGTTTGAAAGATAAAGAGGATAAAATGTATACGCCTCTATGGAATATTAGATTTTATATATGTGGAAATGCATGGAGGAATAAAGAAAATTTGAAATAGTTGAGAGGAATTTGATATGTAGAGCATGCGCTAGTGAACTATATATAGTAGTGTGGTTTACTTCTGTACAGCAAGCAACCAGACGCAAATATCGAATTTGTCGGCTGAATTTTTCATTAGCATGATTATTTCATCGATATTGATTTGTACAACTCTCTTTTCTAGTCTATTGAACTCTTTCATCCCTTTAGACGCATCGTTATTTGCATGGTCTATCAATGAACAAATCTGTGTAAAATATATTCGGACACAAATTAATAATTACTAATGTTTTTTTTTTGGAATATGTATCTAATTAATTTTTGGGCTTGCCAATAAGATTTGCTTATAGTTTGAAGGTTATTAAATAAAAGTTATTTGTATATGAAGGGATTAAGTATGATTTTTTATTACGTATATGGAATTTATTCTACGAGACGATAGCCGAAAAAATACATTAGTCCTTATATATACATTATTTTTTTTCGAAATGGTTAACTTATTAATTAAAAACATAAATAAATAGCATTATGTGTTTGTAAAACGTCAGCTACCTATATTTAGACAGGGATGGTTGTGATAACAAAAGTACTGTCAAAGTGATATCGTGTTCTTTATTATAACACAGACAGTGTATATTATAATAAATGCACCTTTATTTATTTTTTATATCTCACAAAAAATTGGTGAAAAGTCTTCATTTTCGAACGCAAAAATGAAGAAGCCTAGTACACCCAATAGTGGGTAAAAGCATGAAAAAATTATAAATATATTCGTTCTAGAACATCTGACAAGTATCACTCGTCTGTCACTTGTTTTCTTATGATATTTACATTGTCACAGTTCAAATAAAAATAAATCCTACGATAAATTTAGTCCATGTGAAAAAATTCGCGAATGACGTCACGTCAGGAAACAGTTGACGAAAAGTGACAAACGCAACACACCCAGCGACAAAACACTGTGCCAGATCATGCTCTCTCTTTCCCTCTAGTGATTGCTAAGTTGTATAACCTGTACGTCAATGAAAGCTAGAGCGAAACGGAAAATGTCAGATGTGAAGGGAGAGGTCGATGAATGACCTAAAATCGCCAATACAAATATTGTTACCCATTACTGGGTGTGTCATGCTACTTTACCTACATTTATTATCTCTCACACTTCACAATATTTTTGGTTAAAAAATTATAAAATATGTTAATTAATTTTCTCAACTTTATATCTTTATACAAATAAAAATAACGCTATGTACGAATGGTTCGAAACCAACTATAAGCTGTAGGTCCCATGTAGTGACAAACTAACAACCTATATTATTAAAATGCAAGTAAAATTGTTCCTTTTGATAGGCATAATTGGATCTTAGTTAATTTTGGGTTTTTGTAAAAAATAAAAGCCGACCTACATGGCAAATTTTTGTCACTTCTGCAAGCCTGCCCTTATCGAGTACTATATTAATTGCAGGGCCGTAGCCAGGAGGGGTTGACCAGGGCTAAAAAATATTTGAGCCCTAGTAAATAATTAGTCTCACATTTACAAATAAATTTCTTATACGTCTATTAAATTATATACATTTTTTGCTGCACTTCATTAAAACTTGTTTCATTTGAAAGTGAGATTCATTCTACGGCTAATCATTTTTGAGTTACTTGAAAAACAAAAAACCCTTCAAGCAAAGTGCCCCTTTGGCACTGACGATTGCAATAAAAAAGAGACGTACATTTTTAAGTTATGCAAAAATATACATAGGTCACTAGTCAAAATGGATTCAGGGATGATCAAAATGGATATTTCCGTTGAATTCAGAAAAACATTTTTTTTCGTGATTTCAATACTTTCTTTACTTCGTACAAAGAAGTAAAAAATTAACAGTGTTTAAATATTACCAAGGAACCTAAATCTTGGCTTCTTTTGGAAATTTACTAAAAACAGATTATTTTGGAGTATTCTGAATTAAAAATAAATTGTATTTTAAAATAATGCCAATAATTAAAAGTTTTTTGCAATTTTTCGCGCAAATAATAATCCAATCAATTTTTCGGGTTATTAGAAAAATTACGGTCTTCCTATTATATGTACCTATGTACTTAGGTATGTACCTATATATACAAGCCCTGGTTAAAAAAAAGCTCAGTCCTGTCCATCATATTGTTCTGGCTACGGACCTGATTAGGTATTTTGAGAAAGTGAGGAATTCTTCTAAGCCTAAGAGCAATTCTGAAGGTCTAAATTCAGTGACAGCTAACTTAGAAAAATTGAGTTAAATTATTTTATTTTACTTATTAATCAATTCACCAGTACATTAATATTGTTTTATTTAAAGAAAGAAAACTTTGCAGAGACTTTATAGTTTATTTAAGAAAAATAGTTTTTTTTTTCGTTCTTGTAAACGTAACCTTTAAAGGTCCAATCTCATGTCAGTTGAGCCAAAGTTTGTTGATATTACCGTGAATGAAAGAGCCACCTACTGTGTTTTTGAGAAAAGTGATGTGCGATGTGCTCTATTTGCGAACGTCCCGAGAAAGTACGTACGTGCGTTGATACACGTTGGCCGCAAGCCTATCTGTGTACAGGTAGTCGCTAGTCGCGAGCGTAACATTGTACAGGCTAGGTAGTGAAAATAACGTATTAGTAAATCGATAGAGGGCCACGGGTCGGGGAAAGCGATGCAACTGTTGGCGTAAGGCAACGGCGCCGCCAGTGACGTGCAAAGGAAATTCCCGCGGGGCACTGCAAGTATATACCCCAAAGACTAAACTAACAGTGAGTATGTTAAGATGGAGACAGTGGTGTAGTTTGATCATCGAGTGAAAGGTGACGTTTAAATTATATTTTTACGATCACTAAAGTAAATAGTCATATTGTACAATTTATAGGTTATCTAAGGGTCTTATTATGAAACGCCGTGAGTAAAGTACGCCATTGCATAGTTAGGGAAACTGTTAACTGTTAAAAGTATAAATGAAGACAAAATTAATGAAAGAATCTAGATCAGTAGAATTTAGAGAAATTAATTTAATTAATTAATTTAATTAATACGATCCTCAATTACATATTATTACTTGATGTAAAAAATGAATACTTGAATGTTATAAAGGTATCAAAAGAAACCACATTTTTAAAATAATTTAAATATCAACTTTCATTCTGCTTAAACTATACAGAGATAGCTAAAATTGATCAAATTAGCCCCTAATATTAAAATTAATTAATCTTAAACTAAATAAATACTTCAAGAATTATGTTCTCATCATCAATAGCACGAACTAAAAATAAAATGAGACTTATAAGCTAATTCTGAACAAATCTGTAATTTTATATTAATCAATATAAATAGATGTATTTTGTCAGTTTTTTTATAGATTTACCGATCTTTAAAATTTATAGATTTGTTCAGAATTGGCCTGTAAGACTCATTAGTACATATATATAAAATGAAAAAAAATATATACCTATATATAAAGCAAATATGTAAGCCCTTATGACAGGACTAACATTATATAAGCAGCAACTTGAGAAATTAAATTTTTCTTCAAGTTAAAGTACCATCATTCCATTGAAGAATGTACGACGATATCAAATCGGGTTGAGAATTCCACCTGTTTTTAGAAAATTTTTCTTGCATTTAATTTTGTAAAAAATCCGCAATACATTTTGAATTCTTTTAGTACGATATCTGTAAATTCGTCTGTTGGATTTATGTATGCTCAATTCAAATAGGATTGCGCTAAACAAGTGAGCCACCGCTGCTCGATGTTAAAGTATTACTCCTCAAGATTTTTTTTGTATATCAAGTTTCTGGTAGTTTATTAGAAAAAGTAGCAAATCACATCTAGGACAAAAAAAAATGTATATGTCAATTTCTGTGGTGCTCTTTCCACGCCAGCTAGACCTTACAGAAATATGGGTAATAAGTCATGAGTGAACATTTTTTCTCATTACACAGGTACTTACAGTTCATCCACTTGTAATGATAAAATATAAGATTGTATCATTCGCATGCTTAACCTTTGACTAACTTAAGAAGCAAAATCAGGTGATTTAAAATTATGTCATCTCGTGTATATAATAGATTTTGTCTTAAACCATTTAAGTACTGCAAATACTATAAACAAATACCGTAATCACATAGCTTGAAATCAAGTATGTATAAATAAATGTTAGGTACGACATATAAACAGAATTTATATTTGTGTGCATAAAATGTGACGTACAAGTTATAGAAATAGAATTCTTATAATGAGATGAAAAACCCATAAAATTTTTACAAATTGATATTATATTGCAATACAATTAGTCAGAATTATGTGAATGATTTCTTTGTGTCATTAATATACAATTATCGCGAAATGCAACTTTCTTAGAAATAAATAAAAAGATATGTCAAATCTAAATTTATAGCCCATAAAATTTGAAAGTAATTGCATATGACAAGTAGTGATTGTGATTCAGTAGGAAATTTACTGTGGATCATTATAAATAAATATATCATCATGTTTAACTGCTCTTACATTTTTGAAAAGTTTTTTTTCATTTATTTTATCTCTCTGCTGGACATATAACATTAAATTTCCTTAAATTTTAATCTACAACCCTGAGGTTTAAAAAAATCAAAAATCATTTTTGCTATTCTAGCTCAAGTGGTTACGCCACAAGGGTCATTTTTATAATATAATTCTACCCACTATAAAATAGATCCCATAAAATGTATAAAATAAAATTACTAACATTATCTAAATTTCTTGTCATTTTTTTTGTCAGAAATAGTTAATTAATAATTGACATTGCCGGGATTCGAACTAAGAACCACTAGTTTTACCAGTAGCAACATTTTTTTTACACAAAATTTCAATATATAGTGTGATTTAAGATTTTTGCTAATGACATGACTTCAAAATGTCACGGTGTATCGCATCTCACCAAGATATTTATATTCCTACGCATCAGGGAAGTATTACCAAAATTTGTTAAAACGATGTAGCGGTACTTTCTCAAAATTCCGCTTATTTAGATACTTGCATTTATTTATAATTTGTAAATGTAACTTTCTGACGTGTTCAGTTGTTGAAGCAAATTGAAACCAATATAAAGAAAAATATGTGGCGATCATTCGAATATTTTTTTAAAACTCTGTGTGGTAACCCTTATTGGGGTCTATTCTGTAATTCAGTGGTTAATTTTTAACCAGTTGCTAAAATTTTTAACAAATAAAAACAAACATTACAAATTTTATTTTAATATTTTTCCAGTGCTATCTATTTTTATTGGTGAAAAAAATTAGCAACTGATTAAAAATTAACCACTGAGTTACAGAATAGGGGAGATAATCATTTTAAGAAGCTACCCTCTGCGTAAATCGAAGGAGATACGTTTGTAAAAATTTTAAGAAGAAATTTTAAGATTTTAGTAACAACTAAACTAAGATAAAGAGAGAAGAGTTATTTTTCCCTTTCTGATAGTAAGTCATACAAACTCACCTCCAAAAGTTATGCTTATTCTCAACTGAACAATTATTTGTCGTTCTTTTCAGTACTTAAAAATCTTAGTTTATGTCATTTCATATTAATATGAGGCGAGATGAAGAGGATGACAAAATATTACTAATGAATAGGTAAATATTCAAATAAACTTCACGCCTATATGATTTCATTATCGTTTCTCATACTGTAATGTATGAATGAATTAATAATTGCCTAGTCTAGATTCGAATTGAAACCACCGTTAATCTCTGCCTAGAATGTGTCTCTCTAACCAAACCTTCCCTAACATTATCTCTTCTCATCGACTCTTATCTAATTCGTTTTTATTATCTTCTCTCATACTTTAATGCATGCAATAATTAATAATTGCCTTGTTTGGATTTGAACTGGAATCATGAATCTCTCCCTAGATGTGTCTCTCTAACCAAACCTTCCCCAACATCATGTCATCATCTCCTCTCATCTCATTTCATTTCCATTCCCAGATTTCTCTCTATCCAAACATTGTCATCAACTTTTCCCCTATTGTGATTTTATTATTTTCTCTCATAATTTAATATATGCAACAATTAATAATTGCTTTGCCTGGATGTGAACTGGAATCGTCAATCTGACCATAATGAAACATGTGCATAAGACTTACCGTAACTTAAAAATGTGGTAAAAATAAAGTAATTCAGTGGTCCATTTAACCTCTGCTCTGAGGACAGATAGATCACCTGTACTGAGGAGAGATGGACCGGTAGGAGAAATGGGCTTAAAAGTACATTAGAGTGATATCTCTCACACGGAATGTTAATTTTATTGTCATCGACTTTTCTCCAATTGGATTTCATTATCTTCTAATACTTAATGAATGTATTAATTAATAATTGCCTTGCCTGGATTTGAACTGGAATCGTCAATCTGTTCCTAGGATGTGTCTCTCTAATGAAACCTTCTCATCGACTTTTCCCTAATTGGATTTCATTATTTTTAGTCATACTTTCATGTATAATGTATAATTCATTATTGCCTTAGTCTGGATTCGAATTTAAATCATTGTTAATTTCTGCGTGGTATGTGTCTCTCTAAGCAAACCTTGTCATTGACTTTTCCCCATTTAGATTTCATTACTTTTCTCTCATACTTTAATATAAGTATTAATTAATAATTGCCTTACCTGGATTTGAACTAGAATCGTCAATCTCTCCCTAGATGTGTCTCTCCAACGAAACCTTCCCCAACATCATCTCATCATCATCTCTCATCCCATTTGGATTTCATTATTTTCTCTCATACTTTAATGTACGCATTAATTATTAATTACCTTGCCTGGATTTGAACTCGCATCAAATCTCCCTCTTATATCTCTCTCCCGAAACCTTCCCCAACATATCATCTCCCCATTCCATCCCATTCCCATTCCCAGACTTTCTCCGTCACTGCCCGGCTCTCTCTCTCGGCGCTCTCTGTCACTCGGCGACGGCGGAAGGTCGAGACATGCGCCACATGTCTGGCGCCACTCGGCTTGGCTGCCAGACAAGGATGGCGCGCGCTCTCTCGCTCTGGACCACGCCGCGCACGGGAGAGGAGCGGAGAGTAGGATAGAGAGGGATTGGGGTAGGGATTAGGGGTTAGGGATAGCACATGTGTCAACACCTTCTAATCGCTCTTTTATATGATAGAGTTAGGTGGCAATGGGGTTTAATTATTATATGGGAAATAGTGAATAGAAGTAATGACCTATAAAGGTGGAAATGTGACTTTGTAGACGGTTTTTTATTTGCATTTTAGTGAAATGGATTGTTAACCTAGTCTCTTCAAGGGCCTACAACTCATAGTGTTTTCAGAACCATTCAAACATAACAGTAAATTTACTTGAATATAGATTATAAAAAAAAAATATATATTTAACTATACCATCTTTTCATTTTAGTGAAATGAGTTGTCAGCTTATAGTGCATTCCTAACTACTTCACAGCATATTTATTTGAATGAAGCAAAACTAGGATTTAAATCCTAGACCTCACTTTATAAATATTTGGATTAAAGAAAATAATATGTACATGATCAATACATTCAATTGATCCAAATGTAACCATGGTATTAATCTTAACAACGGTTAAACTATTACAACGTTAAGTAAAATCTGTAATACCTAAATATTACATTACACATTATTAATAAAAATTTGCTACTGGAAACTTATTCAACTATATAAAAAGTCCTACTTTATTTTAATAAATAATATGAAAAATGAAGGTTCCTTAATGCGGCAACTTTGGTCTAATTTAATCGACCTCGTATATCTTTTATCATTTTCGAGATCCCCATGCTTAACAAGTTATTTGGAAGATTCTGTATAGCGTTTGTAAACTGAATTATTTAAATTATTTTTACATTATTGCAATGTTTGTTTACGGATTGAGTTTTCAAGGCAATAAGTTATTTTTAAAAAGAATTAATCGAATATTACTTACCGGAAGGAGAATTCATAAATAAATATAGTACCGATAATTTAATTTTAAAATAACAACTCTTCCCAAATAAGTAAAAACATTGAAGGAACAATTTCGTTATCGTTCATTGAATTTTATACAAGTGGTCACAATTTCGTCGCTATATAAACAGTTTGTCGCTATAAGCGATATTGGTATAAAATGGTTTTACTGTATTTTTAAATTTCAAGTTTGTTATGTGTGTTCTACTGGTTTTGGATTAATATATGACGATCGAAACGAAATCGAAATCATCTTATAGTGTGCTACACAAACTGGCTGATATTATATGAAAACATAATTGTGGAAGATTAGACTATAATAAAGTTGATATATACAAGGATAATTGTAAACATTTGAGGACACATTGGTATTTAAATATTTAGAACTGCTGGCATGCGACCACATCCATTACTTACGATTAGTTAAAACTGGCGCCTCTAAATGTCAAAAACAAAAAATCCGATACATTATCTCGCTGGTATCGTAAAACAAACAACAGCAAACATTCATTAGCCTTAAAATATCAACGTGGCCTAGGCTGACAAACAAAAGGCGGAAAATCATAAGGTAGCGGTTACATTCTGCCTAAATCTAAATGTATCGCGGCCGGCCCACCGTCGCATAGTTCCTGGCTAAAAATACCCCGCATTTAGACGCCAGTCGTTATGATATGGACAACAACAATCAACAAAGTACCCAGCCGGTGCCAGAATGCGCAAACATAGACTTACACACACAGCAATGACACACACTATTCGAAAGCTAAACTTTCCACGACCTACCCTTTAGAGTAATGGAGGAGAGATGGACCTTTGTTCTGAAAAGTACATTAGAGTGATATCTCTAATAAGGAATGTTAATTTTGTTGTTTGGAAACAGTATAAGTTGCCATTTGAAAATTAATGGAGTCAACACTGAATAACCCAAGATTTACTTAGAAAATTTGCCAAAGAATGTACTACTTATGTAGGTTTAAATTAAATATTTATGTACATATTTTATAAACATGTGTATAAGACTTAACGTAACCTAAAAATGTGGTTCTATTTGTACACAGTCATAAATAATTTAGTGGTTCATTTAGAGATCAACTCAACCGGTAAACAGGAAAAAATCATTCGCACATAGAAAGGTGGACGATCTAGTTAATATTCCATGAGTTCTGAAAAACTGTTGTTAAATGGTTAATCAAAGGATGATGATAATGAAGAAGAGGAAAATTATTTCAAAAAAGCAATAAAGAAGGATGATTGAATAAAGTGTGTGTAATTTGTGGTCGCTGTTTGTACGAAGAATGTACCACATATGACAAATACAATAATTTGTTAATCAGTTCATCTCATCATAGCCTTGGTCAGTCTCACCTATATAGTGGATGAAAGTTGGACTTTTTTGAACCCGAATAAAATACTTTTTTTGTGGTTTTCGGATCATAGTTTAATTTTTTTTATTTGTATATAAAAAAATATTTAATAAAAGTTGCAAGTATTTATATAATATGGTGAAGTAAACGGTGGCTTGTATTCTCTCAATAATTTTTATGGCAAAAAACATTCTGCAATTTTGGATAATAGTTATAATTTTATTCTACCTGGATCTAGAAAATTTAAGAAAATGTTTATAGTTAATTTTCTTTAAAATCTTAAGAGCCTGGAATATTGGAGACATTATGCATGTATACGAACAGCGGTAGCACACTTGATTAGTGCGCTCCGATTCGAATTGGACCGAGTGTAAGATCTGGGGTTCAAATTCTTGTTTCGCCAATTTTATCTATGGCACGACATTCCTATGTGGAGCAGGATTTCAAATATCTGAAGTACTTGTTTTTATGACAGATTTTACTTGGATTTTAGTGATTCAGGTCAGCAAATATCGAGCCGTTGTGCGGTAACCCATCTAATTGGACAGGACGGGCTATGTTGCTTATCTACACGATCAGACAAGACACACAACCGTACTGACCAATTTGTATCCAACTAAATTGCCAGTAACACTTGAGGCCCTATACCACATCTAGGAACACAGAGCCACAGATGACATTTTGTTGACACTTAAATTTGGGGACCGTCATATAGAACCGTTATTGATAGCGTTTATTGATATGCGTGCGATATTGCACATTGAGCGTTGATTGGTATTTCGGTCATGTGTGTCGGTGGCTACCGTTTGAAGTGAGAATGCAAATGGTCGGAGACAATGGCGTCTGTAGCCTGACGTGAGGCAATGCCATGGGCTCGGTATGCGAGTGGCGCCGGCGCCCAAATTAACCACACGAGGCCGCCACATGTGCGTCTTCGCGGTTTACACTTCTTGCTGTAACACCGTAAACTCAGCCTAAATATAAACAGACTAGGACATTGCACAGACACTCTCTGACAATACCGTCGATAACTACCACTGCGAAATATTTTATAGAGACATAATAGATGTTAATAGGGCTGTAGATCTCTAACTTTTAGAGCCAGGGTTGTTGCTATTTTTCCCGGCAAAAAAAAAAACACCCGGGTTTTAAAAAAAACTCACTGAAAAAAATAATTTCATATTTAATTTTTGAGCTTACAAGGCATGTAAAATTAATTTTGATTATTGATTCAGATGCAGAATTTTATGTTCTACAACTGTTATTTTTTGCCTAAAATAATTAGGGAAGCAGGAAATTAGGAAAATATGGTATGTTAAATCCCTATGGTCGAGTGTTCGAGTCACCACCCTGTATGTGTAAAATAACTTCCTTGGGAAGCAACACAGTGCTTGAGACGATTCTTTCTATCCTCATGACAGTACTGGGACTCGGATACTGGAATCACCTTCAGTTAGTTGGTTACAGCCGTTTAAATGTTTTGAAGTGTCCCAAAAACACCTTGAAGTGATTTTTCAATCTCGGGAAGAGGAAAAAACACAAGAATTAAAATTTGGTGAATAAGGACGTTAAGGAGCCACAAGAAAATTTTTACTAGCGAAAATAACATTTTTATTTAAACCATTTTTGCGCAGATTTTTCACATCCCTAATAAATTGGTCAAAATCTTATGAACGGTGATGTAAGTCAATTTCAACTCTCCTTCTTCAGTACTTGAAGTCTTCCGCTGCGTGATTCATCTTCAATCGACTCTTTTCCTTTTAAAACTGCCCAAAACCACCAAAAAACCTGGCCGCTTGAAATAACACTATCTCCGTAGGTCTGCTTAAGTTTTGTAAAAGTTTCATTGCACTGTGCCCAAGTTTGAAACAAAACCTGATAGCACACCATTGTTTGAAATTGACGTTACTCATTTTTATAACGCACTAGAAGAAACAGTGTCACGGAAAAAATCGCTACGGACAACCAAATGACTCTAGCGAGTTCAAATTCCTACTAAAGACATATAATATGTTCATCTGCTTTCCCTTCAAGTTTTGTTGTGTTACCAGTCTTATTACTTAATTTACACACCTCGCATATGTAGTAGTCATAAAATAAGATACCCGTACTTTTTTAAAATGATTCATTATTCGTAGTAATTTGGGGAAGGAATGTTGTGAAGTCAGCAAGGTACAATCGTGAAAGAAGACAGAGAGCCTAGAAGCAAAAGATACAGTCTACCTGTCTTCTTCCACGATTCTACCATGCTGACGTCACATATTCCGTCTCCAAAACATTTAATTGCTAATAATGATAAGAGAAAATTATCATTCCGTCATTCTCTGACCGATTTTTACCTCCCTTCCATGGAAAGGGAAGTAAAGAGATCTTGAATAAGCTCTTATCAAGGTCTTTACAATTCGACTTCAAGATTTTACTTTATTTCTATATATGTACACACTATAACTCATTAATTCATATGAGTACGTTACAGGCACAGAATGATGAAAGAGGTTCGAATTGAGGTGGTCTGATCAGCAACCTCCAACCTTGTGACCCACCGACTCCGATCTTATCTTATCAGCGTAAAGATGTAACTTGTATGATTAATGAACGTAACATGAGATGAAAAATACGATGTGTTTTTTGTGATTGAAGTCTATTTATAAGCGCTGATATGTGTTGGTGGGTCGATTGAAGATACGAATGATAACAGCTCATCAAAACAAACAAATTGTTTACAATTATAACAAATGCAAATCTAACTTGCCAACAAAAAACAACATACCGCGTATTCAAATGCACCGCATTGCATTCCAAGTTTAATGAGTGTCATATGCATAACAAAAACACGCCACTAAAAATCACATAAATAACTGCTTTTTCTCGGACTCGGACACACACGTATCTAAATTATTTCTCATTGTAAAATTTCTTTCTGCAAAATTATTTGTACAAATATTTTAAAATAATAAACTAATTCTTCAATTGTTTTCTATATTAGCTTTTCCTTTTAACATTAATAATAATAATAATGTTTCACAGACTTGAAAAAAGCTTTGATAAAATCAATAGAGAATATATCTATAAAACTTTGAAGAACAGGAATACATAATAGCCTAATAAAAGATACACAGAGCATATATGAAGATACAACAAACTCTGTAAGAATAAGACATGAAGAATTAGAATCTTTTGAAACAATATTGGAAGTAAAACAAGGATGTATAATGAGCCTACTCCAATTGTTTCTAGATTTGGACGAAGCAATAAAAAAAATTGAGAGAACAAAATTTGTAATTAGTCACTGAATTGTACATTTATTTTTTTATAATTACACTTTAAAGTATGGGGAATATTAGAGAAAATTCGATGAAATGTTTATATTAAAAAACGAGTTACAGACTTCCAAAGTTTGAAATAATCAATGTGACGTAACGAATATGGATTTTTTTGTCAAACTGTGGATCAAAATGTTCTTGAATTCTCCAAATTATGATTTTTATAATGTATAAATATATTGTTGTCTAATTCGAAATTTCGTGGGAAAACGTCTCACAAGCTTCACATTTGTGTATTTTTAAACAATTACTAAAAAACTACAATTTTGAATCAGCCAGTATCATCGTTTACATGGACGACGACAAAATGTGGAAAGCTGATACAGCTTCTTCCACTTTGGAAATATAATTTCTTTTTGATAATTATTTTTCCTAATTTTTATGAAAGTGATAACATATTCGTTGCTTGTTAGAAATTGATTTCTGTATTTTTGTATATTTATTATTGTCTTCTTATTGAAAGTTATCTAGGCGCGTTAATTTTTGATAAAGAGAGAAACTCGAAGCAGGAAGATGTGAGAAAAATTTCCGATTTTAAACGATGAGCTCTTTAAATTTGTTGGCAATCCCCATCTCTCTATTTTTTTCTGTCTTACTGTCGCTTCTGTATATATGTAACTATTCTGTTGTTGGGATTTAAACCCCAGATCTCACACTTATCACTGCTTTTTAGGGTAATTTGCTTCTAGTTTACTAAACATTGAAGAAACATTTAAAAGAAATCCATTCATGATGACATGCGTGTATTCTATTTAATTGTTTGGTCCATTTAAACATATCGGCGCTTCTGTGATGCAGCTACTCTGGACAACCTTTCCCCGCCTTCACAAGTACGCGACCCACGCTCGGTTCAACAAACAATACCCGTACGGCACAATACCGGGGACACACCTTAGCTCACATTACTCACATAGGCAGCGCTGCTGTCCTTCAAACGGCCTTATGGCTGTTTACCCGGTGACAAGTGAACCCAGGGCCGCGATAGAGATGTACGATTGTTTGGAGAATGAGTTAGTGCTGGTGGTGGAGTTACAGTGAAGTGGTATTCGCCAGGATTGGAGTCAGGATTTTTATATCTGCTCATCTTTTAGAACTTCAGAGTTTATGGTCTAGTCTACAGTAGAGCTTATAGAATTTTTATTAGTCGACAGTAATAATTCGCGACTAGGAACACGTTTTTTCTACAACTTTTATTCGATAATTAAAAAAAAATCATTTACCGGATTCAGGATGTAAAACCTTAGTTTACATAGACAAAAATAAGTAGAGTAAACATGGGCGCCCATAGAATATTTTTCAAGGGAGGGGGCAAAAAAAAAAAGAATTAGTATTATAAAAAAATATATATTCTTATACCCAGTTGTGCACAACAACGCTTAAATTTTAAACAACATTTAAACAAAAAATGCTACTTGATCGAAATTTTGGCAGCAATATTGAATAGTTCGTTTGACATTCTATTCGATTTGATACCAATATGTTCCCCATTTAAACTAAAATATTAGAGATAAACAGTAAACAAATACTTACCAGTAAAAAAATAGAAATATTGAAAAATAAAGTATCTCGTAAAAATTCTTACTTATTTTTTAGTTTGGTTTGTAAAGACAATTTTTAAATCCATTCCCTTTTCGATAAAATGAAGTTTATTGTAGTGAATTGACTTGTCTCTATTTTGTAATGAAAGTTAAAATAACTAACTACAAATACTAACGGAATAATTTATCCCACACATAAAAAACTGAAGTTCTAAAATTCAGAAAATATTAACAAATTTCTTATTTGTCATAATGGTGGTGAAATAATTAAGTAGGTTATATGCCGTCTTTTTAAAATTTGCGAAAAGCTCCTTTTTGCACCTCTTTTATTCAGATAAATCGTTTTGGTTTTATTACAGATTTCGTTTACGTTCATGAAATAAAATATATATACTGCTTTTGAAACAATTAAAAAATGCAGTAACACTTAGATATCTTGCCAACTATCTCGAGATATAATTTAAAACACCACTCGACTAAAAAACATTTGCTTTATACACTAGTTGCATAAATAACTATTTCGAGACAATTGCTATGAGATTGCAAGGTCAAGTAGTCAAACTGAAATCCGAAGAAAAAAAAATGCTAGATTGTAATTCGGCAAGATAATTTAACAACAAATTATGCAAATGACCGAAATGTAGTTAGTGTTTTCTTCTGTTTGCTATGAAAAAGGTAAACCGTTTTATCCGCTGTCAAAACTATGAAATTGTTTTTTCTTTTGGCTAACTTTTGAAGTTGAATTATCATGTATCAATAAATGATATTAATTTTGTAATGTATGTAATAATCTAAAGTAGAGTATATGGTCTATGAATAGATGTGCTCCAAATAGAGCGAATGTAGGTAAGGCATTGTCGTGGAAGAATGGAGCGTTCGTCTCTGTTTGGTAAACATTGGCGATGCCTGCGTCCATTAACACCTGAAGTAACTGTACTGTGTACACCGCACACACTTCCTAACACAATACACTAAAACACATTCATTCCTCCTCTCGGCTGAGGCTGAGAGTATTTACTCAGCAATTAGTAGGACGGTTCGAATGGCTACCGACCAGAAACATCCGTTTGTGGGAAAACATGACTTAGTTGTTCTTACAGGGGAATAAGTTTCATGTGTCCAACACATTACATAGTAATACAGGGTGATCAATGAAATAAAAGCATTAGATTAGACAAAAGTCACATTCTATAGAAAGTGTGTTTGTAGTCGGTTCTTGGTGGAACATGTTAACAATAAATAAATAAAAGATTAATAACAATTGATTTTCCACAGTTATTTATTAAAATAAGTAACTGTGGAAAATCAAGTGTTATTAATCTTCTATTTATTTAAAGTCATATTCGTTTGGGAGAAAACATGACTTAGTTATTCTTACAAGAGAAAAATCTTCTGGGTCCAACACATATTATCTTCCGCCAGTATTGTAAAACAGGGTAACCAATAAAACAGTTTAAGAATATAAATTAGATAAAATTTGTTCTGGATGCGCTGATTTGAAAATCTACTATCCTATTACGCCTTTTCGATTTTATTCTGCCGCTTTTTTATCTTTTATATATTCAAAACCTATAACTCCATATCAAAGAGTATTAAGCCAAAAATTGTGTTGACAAACGCGAAATATCCCAAAAATAATCAAATGGCAAAAATCGAGAAAAATCGTAAGGGGTGCATCAGGCAATTTTTGCGATTTTTGGCTATTTTCAGTTTTTTCCTTCTAGAAATTCTATCTGTTGGGATAAAATCTGAAAATTGGTATACTTATGTAATTTTGCCCGTAGAATCGATTGGTGAGATCGCCGAAACCATAAACCTAACCATTTGTGTGGTATACCCAAAAAACCTAAATTTTTAGTTATAACTTTGAACTCAAATATCTCGAGAACGGGAAGAGATAATTGAATTCTGTTTGAAAATTTGGAATCAGCGTACCTTATTCTTTAAAAAAATATTACAAACAAAATTTTGTAAAATTTGAAAATTTTCGAGGTAAAAATTCGATATTTTTAAATATTTTCGGGTTTACGAAAAAATACACCATTAGCGACTTTTGGAATTACTTCCCCTGTTGTTACTACATACATAAACTACTTTATCAAGTAATATTCAATAGGACCGGTAGTAGGGCATGTGTCGCCCTTCCGCAACTTATAAAATGACTGTTCCTTTTTAGACATTTCTTATATAACTGTCCAGTTTCATTGGTAAATTACGCTGAAATTATATGTAGTGGTATAACATGTGTAACTCTTGAAACGGTTTTATAAACAATCCACCCTGAATAAGAATCTCAAACAATTGAGACAAAAATAGACATAGATAACTATATACCGGGTGTAGAAATGGAAAGTGGCGCATAGCGATTTCAATGTTATTTTTTTTTAACTGCTGTATCTCTTTACCTAATCATTTTAGCGCAAAAAGCGTAAGAGTACAAGTTGTTCTAAAATTAAAATTTTGATTGACTCTGAAAATGGCAAATTTGACTACCCAAGAGAAAATTCAATGCTTGGAATGGTATTTGTGTAGTAACAGTCACTATAAGGTCTATAATTAACAGAAATTATTCAAAAATTAAATGTCACTATGACTAATTTTCAAAATTTGTTTCATTTATCAAGGCAGTCTTATTTTTTTTCTAAAAAACCTTAAATTTTATTTAATTAATAAATCGTTAAATATGAATAATTATGGAAATAAGTTGACTTTATAGAATGCCTTTTTAATTTCAGAACAACTTATACTCTTACGCTTTTTGCGCTAAAATGATTAGGTAAAGAGATACAGCAGTTGAAAAAAAATAACATTGAAATCGCTATGCGCCACTTTCCATTTCTACACCCGGTACCTATGTACATAAATAGATAAATTTATAAATATAAAAGAAAATGTAAAATTTACAGTTTTTAATTTTTACAAATAACTTCCAAGTATTTTCTTTTTCCATTCTTTTAAATTTATTTATGTTGGAGGTACGGCGCCCCTTACATCTTGGCGCCCTTCTGCCACGCCAATAAAACAATCATCACATCAACAAGTAATAAATTTAACGCGATACCTGGAAATGTCACCCATCCCAAATCTACCGCTAATATTTCTCTAGCCACCAATCCCACAATTATATCTGTTTATCTCCTCTAAATTTCACTGTAACAAGTGAAATTCGTGGAACTCGTCATCCTGAACTGCCTTACCGGCCGGGCTTTGTCTACATTACCGGCCCAGTGGCGTAGGCAGCAGCGGGCGGGGGGGCAAGTGAAATGTGAAAATTTAAAACGCATCTGATGTTTGTCAGACGGCTGGCTGACTGTCGCCAGCTGAGGATAATGCTATATGTGGAATGGCGCCATTACAGGGTCGGATTCAGGGAAATTTAAAACAATTTTAAACTCACCACGCAGTATTTCCTCAAACTCCGTTTCTGCAACAAAAAATTTTGTTTTTAATAATAATTTTAGTATATATTGCGCAAATTAATGTGAATGACAGATAAGCAAATGTATTATTTAAAAATGTGTTTTTTATTTACCTTTATTTGACATAAGAAATTGTTTTTCACTACCTTTTACTTGGTAACCATGGTAAACTATGTCAATATTGAAAACTGTCGCATTTTAAGAAGTTATAAAAAAATAAACAAAAAATTACATATTTTTCACATTAATTTGCAGAAGTACGTACATTTTTTTGTGGTAAACAAGGTTCAATAATGCCCAACAAATAATGGCCTTTGATAATAAAAAATCTAATTAAATATATCGTGTTTACATATTATAGCCTGTGATAAATTCATTCATAAATTTATGTCATATGTGGCACTTTTTTGTCTTGTTGCAAAATAATTGATACTCGTTTAACCTATATACCTATTTAGATTATGCATATATTAATAACTAATCTAAATATTAAGATTTATTTACTTTAAATTTATTATCAATTAATTCTGCAAATTGAATATGCAAAAATAAATATGTTTTGAAGCACAGAAATATCAACTATTTCTTTTAAGAAAAGACATTCTGTTTTCTTCAAATTTTAACATAAACATTTATCTGTGATCCAACAATTGAAAATTGGTGTATTTATGAAATTTTGCCTAAAGTCGCACATAAATTATACATAAAATTGTAATTAATATTTTAAACAATGAAAGACAATTTTACCAGCCCATCGTTAAGTATTTAGACGTGTATTATGGAATTATAAAATGTATTGAAATATATGCGTCCTACAAATGGGCATAAATTACAAATTTTATGCCCTCTTTTGAATTTGTAAAGAGTTACTTTTCACGCACTGGTGGCACATTTATCAATTGTTTTATTTACTTTTGAAATTAATTTTTATTAATATTTCGGTTGTAGGAATAATGTTGTATGCAACACGTCTGTATCATAGTGTTTTTTATCTCGTTCTATAATTTCAGCACTAGACTAAAAAAACACTTTACATACTAGTTGCAAAAATAACTATTTCGATACTCAAGTAAACTTGTACAACAAGAGTGGATATGAGTATTACAATCGAATTGTACGGTATACTTTTTCTATGACCAACACTCAGAGAATACAATAAGATTTTGGTATTCACACAGTTAAAATTATAATGACGTAAATGTTAAAACATTTGAAACATTTACTTAGCGTGTAAAGAATTATTGTGTGAGATTCAGTATCAAACATTTTATGAAATAATTATTATGAGGTGTGATATGAGTTTAGATTATATTTGTATACATTAAGGTATAGATTTGATTAGGTATTTTAGATTTTTCTATTTTCGAAAGAATAAAATATATAATGACATTGACAACAATATATAATAACAATATATAAGCTATGTATCCATCAATCCATTCTGTCAAGCGTGCAATAAAACATAAAATATACAGTATGGAGTAGATAAAATATTAGTATTATATGTCATCATCTACAAAACTACATCCCTAGATGAAACAGTACTTCCAGTATAATAATATACATAAGGTACGAGTTTCATGATACTTTTTATTTGTATACAGTTTATAGTAGGTTCCGAAGTACTGGGATACATCGGTATATTTACTTGGATAAAAAATGGCAAAGCTGAAATTTGTTGTATTTGAGTCGAAGCACGCTAACCAAGTGAAGCACCGTTGCCCGTTTAACATGTACAGCGCACATTTTCAAGAGTAATGAAATTTGATTTGTTGTTTATTGGGTCTGTAGTCAAAACGAGTGACTGATTAAGTTAAATTTAAACAATATGACGAACATTGTAGTATGGTACATCGGTATATTTACTTGGATAAAAAATGGCAAAGTTGATATTTGCTGAATTCAAGTCGAAGCACGCTAACCAAGTGAATCACCGTTGCCCGTTTAACATGTACAGCGCACATTTGCAAGGGCAATGAAATTTGATTTGTTGTTTATAGTCAAAACTGAGACGGATTAAGTGAAATTAAAAGAATGCAACGTCGTATGGTTTGCGCTTGTGTTCGGTGCGGCTGAGTACGGCCCTGGCCCCCGAAATGACAAAACAGGTGGCGTACGTGTTTGGGAGACTGGCGCCTGGTTAATTGGTGTTTTATCTCTGGCCGCCACTCGCGATACAGCCCCGCACTCTGCCCGTATGTGTGGACAACGTGCACAATGCACAACGCTCTTATGCAACCGCAACACATCCAATACAGATAAACATATATCATATATGTATAGTATGCACCTATGTATATATCTGCGTTGACATTCGGTATGTTCATGTTTGCTAATATTAACAATTCAATAAATTTCCTGTTTCACAAAAAAGGGTTTTATTAAATGCTAACTGGAAACATTTTGTAGGTTATTTTAGTTTTGCCGCCTATATCTAGACTCTTGTCTTGTCTAGGTCATTAAGACAAGACAAAATACTTATTCTACATGGAGTAACACCAAAACTGAATATGCCATTATTTTCTTCATTATTATAGTTATAAAAAAAATACTATAAAATTAAGTTGTAGGGATCAAGGGGGACAAACCAGGGTTGGCAAAAATAAAAAATCATGATTTATTTAAAAAAATCAAAAATCATTGATATTTTTTTTAAATCAAATAATAAAAAATAAAATAATGTCTATACTTCCTGAAATCGGTTATTCATTGTTATTTCGTAGTATTTATGAATGATAAAATAGTTCAGAAAACTCTATTATAAGTTGTCTTTTAGTAATTATAATACAAATAAAATATAAGTTAGTAGTATGATCAACTGACTTTGATCTCACTACCTGTCCAATCTGGAATATTTTTTCGCGACTTTTCATTTGGTACTAAAAAAATCAGAAAAAAATATTACAGATTAATGTCAATTGGAGTGAGATTTCCTTGTTACAGGACATTTCCTAGAATCTCAAAACTTATATTTTATTTGTAATATAGTTACTGAAAAACAACTAATAATAAAGTTTTGTGAGAAGCTCAATGCTATGAAATAACAATGAATAACCGATTTAGGAAACTATGGACATTATTTTGTAGAGTGAAATAAACAAGAAGTTTGTTACTTGAGCCGAGTAAACAAGATGCTTATACGATGTAAGAAATGATGTAGTTGTGCGGTTACATATTAGGCATTGATTGGCCGATCGGTTCGGTGTTTACCGCGGCGCGGACAGACGGAGTGCAGGCGTCGCTCGCGGACGCCTCGCGTCAAATTCGATGTATTTTGAGCCGCCTGGCGCCGATACTCTAATTATAAAGTTACGTGCCTACTGCACAACCGACTTCATTGCCCGATTTTTATTACTCCAGAGGTAGCAAAGTTCAACAACTTACTTATGGCCCACCACTAACTATAAATACCTAATCTCATATTCAATTATAACTGCTAATTACAATTACAACTCGAAATTGAAAATTAAAAATAGAATTCAAAGCGAAATTAATACTTCCAACACTTATAATAAACAAATTTCAGTATAAGCGTTGATTGAAAAATATATAGATAGGCAAGCCTGTATGTTTTTACTTACCGCTGTTTTGGAATTAGATTTGACAAGCCATCTCGTTCATAAATCCATCAACTACTTTGCGGAATTAAACAGACAAAAATATTAGATAAATAAAGAGGTTTTACATATTTACTGAATTTTTTGGTATCTGTTAAAATGGTTCTTTCAATAATTCATTGGTATAAAAATGAAATAATATGTACTAAATAAAATAAAGAAATACTTGTTGTATTGTTCTGTCGAATACGGTGACTTAGTTGTTAGTCGGTCAGTTTTTATTTACCAAAAACTGTTTTCCCGTGTAAAAATTCCTATGACGGTATGTGTGCATTTTAATGAATATTTGAGCATCTGACATGAATGACACGAGTTGTTAAATATTTGGTAAAAATCGGTTAACCGGAAGTAACAATTTATTTGGTAAAAACAATAAATGATGGGTGGTATAGTGAATTGAAGTAATTTTTAATTCCTAGTGTAAAAACAACAAAATGAACTGTTAATAACGATAATATTCAATTCTACTATCATTTACACATAATTTATATTTATTTAATGGTAACCTTGGTGACCTCTGGAGCAAAGTAACGAACAAACGATAGTGAGACTTATTAGCCTATCGCCGAAGGGTGAGTCACCAACTGATGTTCGGTTGTTATCAACGCATTCTAGATAAAGACGAGTTGTACCATATCAAAATTAATAATATTTACTCTTGGCGTGACATCGATTTGATTTAGATTGTGGAAAAACATTCCAGCTATGAGTAAACACGGTTATCCTTCCTGCATACAGCATTCCTAGTTCTGGAGTCCTTGAAGGTATATATAGCCAGGATATGGCGCCGGCGTCCACAGACGTCGTTGAATCTTGTGCCGTGTTCGACGGTGATACATCATCGGCTCACGCCATTGCGACACACCTTCTAACAAGTTACGCACAAGTATACACCAGTTGGATTATACCTGCACCATTAAAATGCAAACAAGTAGGGCTTGTGATGGGTTGAATGACCAACAAACAAAAATCATCATTAAAAAAGTACACGATATCACTCCGCGAAGTTAGCCAAAGTAGTAGCTAAAGTAAATCTTTACAGACTCTTATGTCAGAATTTAACTTTACGGACACATCTGTCAAACTGAATTAACCTATATTTTAATAGTATTATATTTTTGCAGTTTATTTTAGCACTACTTAAAATAACAAACGTCGTTCTATAATATTGTTAGTGAATTTGGTTATTATTTACATTTGATAATAATTTATCTGATTTCATACAGACGACGTATAAGCAGGCGTAAATATAAATGAAAATTATAAAGAAATATTTGACACTTTGACAGTACGTTTGTTATCACAACCATCACCGTCTCAATAGCTAGTTGATAATTGCGTAGGCTTCCACAGTCTGAGTCATGAGAAATATTCGATTTCCGGGAATGGACTGTGTCAATTTTTGAGTCAGAGCTCAACGTTTCGCCCGCAGTCGTATGGGGCATCTTCAGGAGCAAGAACGTTTTACTGTCGATAAACAAGGTTACTCGACGTGTCAACCACGCTAGAGGCCAAGTTTAAGCAATAAAAGCGCAAGGGACGACTCAGTTTATAAGGTTACCTGACGTGTAAACCACGCTAGAGGCCAAATAAACCAAGTGGCGAGTGAAAAGCGAGAAGTTTTACTGTCATAAACAAGGTTACTCGACGTGTCAACCACGCTAGAGGCCAAGTTTAAGCAATAAAGGCGCAAGGGACGACTCAGTTTATAAGGTTACCCGACGTGTAAACCACGCTAGAGGCCAAATAAACCAAGTGATGTTTTAAAAAAAAATAATGCTATTTATTTATGTTTTTAATTAATAATTTACCAATTTCGGAAAAAATATAATGTATATCTAAGGACTAAAGTATTTTTATTACTAAAATGGTTCATACTTCAGTCCCTTGATATACAAATAACTATTGTTTAATAAAAATAAATAAATAATTTAGTGACGATCTATTGTGTGGTGGTTACAGCATATTTTTTTGTTATTTATTTGTCATTTGTTGATGAAGATGCTAAATACAGAATATAATTGTTTTAAAATAAATCTAGAATAATTTCTAAGGCATAATTATTAATTTATCATATTTTAAGTTTGATTATTTTTCTAATTATTTATTTTTTGTTACAGGTAAGAGAACAACTTCTGAATCTTTATTTAACGAGACTCATCTTAAAAGTAAGAAACATCTACTCTATTTAATATTCTTCGCATTTGCAATATTTTTACCTCTATAAATATAAAAGTGTAGTATGTTCTTGATTGTAAACTCGTGAGTAAAGTATCATTTATATAACGTGTTACGTATTCAAAGTGTAATGTATGTTTTATCGTTATGATATATAAAAAAATGTGTGAAGAATAGAACATTGTGTGAGATATTATTTATATGGTTTTAATTGCGGCTGGTATAATAGGACAATTATCCTCGTAAAGAGTTATAATAAATGATGATGTTTACTTAGCATAATGATTATAATTCGTTTTGATTGATGCTAGCCGGATCAAGTATGCGCTGGAATGCGATATTGTGCAACTTTTCTATTTATTTATAAAACAATGATCCAATATGCTGCCGGGTATGTTTGTCTTTGCCTTCATTTGTTCCATTTTGACGTTTGAGGTTAAGACGCTTTCCTTTTTAAACTAAGGTTATATCCATTTGAATAAGGGTAAACTATCTTTCCACCTACTGTTTTCATTTTAATTTTATGTTTTAATTTAAATTTTATTTTTGTTTTTGTTGCAAGAGTATGCAAACTCCATACTTTATTTTAAAACTAAAAATTAAAACTGTTAACTGTCACAAAATGTCAAATCTACGTCTCCGAAAATATAAAGAAAATTGTATGCCATAAATAAATATTAAAAAACGTCCAAAATAGAATATAAAAGAAGAAGAATTTGTGGTATTGCTGCAGTTGTGATTTTAATAAGAAACGAACAGAATAAATAGAAAAATAGACCACCATGGTAGGTTCATCCTATAAACCAATATAGTGTTCAAATGGAATATTTTAATAACCTCATTCTAGAAATCAAATAAAATAAAAATGAAAAATGAAAACATAGCAAGGAACAGCACATCTGTACTGCAATTAAAATATAAAATTAAAACTAAACTTTATTTAAACTTATTTCACTTGAAAGTAAGATCAACGGCTAATTATTCTTCAACTTCGTTTCATATTTTCAAATTTTCTTCCAAAAATAATCTGCCTTTTGAAAAGGTCGATTGGAACAAAAAATAGAGGTGCATAACTAGATGTTATAGTAACTACATAAATAAAATTTCAACATTTTTCGGTTAATCGTTAATGAGTTATGCGAAAAAATAAAAAAAAAACACTCCGAGCAAAGTGTCTTTTTGGCACTGCCGATTGCAATGAAAAAGGAATGTGCACAACTAGATACTATTTTACCATTTCCTCTAAAGTTATTAATGATTCTTAAAATTGTTGTTGCACTTGGTGTAGGCCTGTCACAAAATCCAAAAACCAAATGTCAAATTTCTTCCCTATGTTTCATTCTAAATGAGACAAATAAATATATACATTGCTGTCAACCAAATATCAAATCGTAACCATGGATATGATAAATCCCTTGTATAACTTTAAAAAATACGGTATTATAGCTAGTAGATTTTCGAAAAAATAAAACAGAACAAAATGTAGGATGACCCCATTCAAATTAGCAACACCTGTATAAAACAAGCCTTTGTCGGCGTTGACATTTTTGTACCCTTTGGGAATTTTTCGTTGCGCCGTTCGTTGACATTAAGGTAAGGGCGCCAGCGGCGGCGGGAGTGGGGGGGCCAGGTGGGCCGACAGCTGCGCGGCGCCAGTAATTTTAGCGAAACACAGTTTATGATAAAGAGTGCAGAGTATTTTGGGAAGCATCTGTTATATGTTATTACAATTTGGTATGTGGAGTATTTGATATTTACGCAATTGGAATGATCTCAATGTGGTTATCAAAACTAAATAAAAGTACAAGCGGCATTTGTGTTATGCTAATTTTATAATTATTTTATATATTGGCTTATTATTTATTCATAACTTTATTTACTCGTTCGCTACGATTTTGATCTAATAATATCAATAACGTAAATACCATTAAGCTAATGTTTTTGGATCAGATTTCGCAAAGTATTCTGAGTTCGAATCCCGTCTTTCATTTCATCATATCATTCTTATTCGATTGTATACAGGTTACTTTAATATTACCCCATTTAAAAACAATATAATATAAAATTAAAGGCTGCTATAGGAGCAAACACATAAAATACACATTCGTATAAACGTAACTTATTGCATACTTTTAAATAGAAACTCTTTAAATGTATAATGAATTGTTAAACTAAATTAATTATTCAGTCTTCCTCTTCCTTAAGTACTTATATTTTGTACCAGAAGAATCAAGTGATCCTTAGATCATCAATTGTTTTAATTCGCCAACTTGATTCACTGTTTTGTTTATGTTTTTGACAGTTCATATAATTTTACGAGTATGAATTAATAATATTAATAAAAAGTGAAAAGAGGACAGGTGAGAGTTTATGTACTGGCCACATCAGATTTTTATTTTTTATTTAATTTTTAAACATATTTCTTAGGACTGGTTGCACCAATATACTTGAGTTTTAAGTTTCCCTTACGTCAAATGAACTATTTAATATTGCTGTCAAAATTTCGATTAGCATTTTTTTATTTAAGTGTAGTTTAAAATTGCTTTGTTGGTACAACTGGGCCTTAGTATTATTACAATTTTTAATTGTTTTAAAAGCAATATACATATTTTATTTCATAAACGAAAACGAAATGTGCAACAACACCGAAAAAACAGGGAAATTGGTGTAGTTATTCAAATATTATAATCAGAATTCAAAACGATTCATCGGAATAAAACCCGGAAAATTAGAATGTTGTAGACCCAGTAATAGGAAATAAGTTGTCGGTGATATGTTTATTTATAGAAATAATAAATCATTACAATAGTAACAATTATAAAAGAAACATGAGATATGTTTATTATCACATTAGTAAAAATAGAATAAATCTTGTTGTCTTTTTGTTACTACGCAATATTTATTTCTACAAACGCCTGTAGTAAAGTTCAAAATATATTTTGCATGATCAAGTAAACCACTCATACATTCCTAAATACAAGATCAATATTTACGGAGCGTACAGATAACGTCATACATTTAAATACCAGCTAAAATTAAAAATTAATTTATATCGCGGCTTTACAAACATGTCGCGAACGTAAATACACCTTTTTACCGAAAATACCGGGTTCCTAGAAGCTTACATCATCCGCTACTCAAATATTTTCATGTCTTGCCACTCAAGATAAACGAAAACATAATATTTGTCGGAGAGAAAATAGACTGTACCTCCCACTAGTCAGAGATAAGGGAGGTATTGTAGTGCTAAACAACACATCTAATTTTAAATATACCACTCATAATTTATTACCCATTCTTGGGTGTGTCAATCTACTTTATCGCAGACATCTATAATAATATCTGTACACTGTAACTGTAGGAGTTATATATTAGTCTAGCTGATGTAGAAAGTGCACCACAGGAACCAATGTGCGAAATAGATGTGGTACATAATTTAATGATAAATCAGCTTGTAAGGTCTCTATAATTCTATTTTACGATTCTTTAAATGAAAATTGGACTGTTAATATAAAATTGTTACTTCACTTGAAAAATAAAGATTGAAAAAAAAAAATGAAATATTCTATCTATCTTTGGGTTTAATATATAAAATATTATAGTTACATTTAAAATAAAGCGAATAATATCGTGATATTAATGCATTCAATTAGTATATTTCAATCTTCTTTATATTTTTGTAAAACCTAGATAATTTGTTATTTTTTTCAGTTTTTTGAGTATATTTTTATATTTGGACATTTTATATATTAACGGTTTCAGGATCTTAAGCCTTTGTATAGACTAAAGTAAGCAGGGTAACTAAGTCATAATTGTATCCCATGTAATAGTTTGCAATATTTACAACTTTACCAGTAGTAACACAAATTATCCAATAACGGCACTACATACAATAAAAACAAATAAACGTTAAAAACGCATGAGATCACAGAATTCATATATGCACATGCTCACAGTAAAATAGATTGACATTGTATAAAAAAAACGTGTTTTTTTCAACACATTTACGATCGTATACAATATTTCAACCAATTTGCTGTTTGATACTAGCCAATTTAAATTGTACTAGAAAAGATGCAAGATCTTGTATAATTTATAGGCTAGACTAAAACGACCTTTAATATCAAAATCTAACAATTTTTGGTACAAGATATTGTACCATTTCTTGTACTATTTAATGTCCCATATATAGCCTAGTCTAAAAGGGTCTTTACGTAGTTTATAATACATGTGTATATTGGATACTAATGTAACTTTTCAAGTAACTTGACGGACGTTATATGTAACTTTCCCTATAGAATGAATGCAATGGATGTCCTGATCCAGAGTCCTAACCTATCTCATATCTCCTTCCTGGTCTCTCCCAAGCATCCCTGCTCCATCTCAGTCGCACCCACAGACCCTAGGTAACTTGTTGCCGAGAGAGTTATGGATACGGAGATCCCTAGTGGCGCCTCAGTCAACTTTCAACACGAGTTGTTTGTTTAGTTTGATCTAGGCGCGACGCGTACATGTGTGCGTGTGTGTGGACATTCATTCAACATTACAACATTCATAAAAGAGATGGGGCTATTTATAGATGCCTGAATTACCCATCATTTCTGCTTTTGTTCTTTCAAATGTCATTGTTCTTTATCGGATTGAACCTTATGTAGTGTTTGGTTCCAACCACTTCCACACAGATATTTTGTTTTTTGGGACAAGGAAGTTTCAACTGTTATACAACCACGTGCAATATTCTCGTCCTCCTGTGAACTATGTCCAATTTTACCGTCTTATGAAACTTGACTTGACTTGAAATCAAGTTAAGCTTCAAATCATGTTAAGTTGTAGGTAATATTTCAAGAATTTGAAAAATCAAATAGTTCTTCAAAATTACCTGACTTTTCAACATTTTTTTTGTGTAGTTTAAAGAAATCAGAATGAGATTCGCAATAAAGACTTTTATTTACAAATCTGCAAAAATAAAAATGTGGTAAGAAAATACAAATAAAATGATGCATCTAATAAAGTTATCATCTAAACTATTGCGGGTTTTTGTAGTAGTTAGAGCAGCCCTAGAAAATTGTGTTTCATCGGGAGCATTTACATTAATTTCGTTAAAAAAAATTCTGATTACCCTACGTCAATTGTATAATCCGTAGTAAAAGCATTACTTATATACGTGCTGAAAATGTCTAGTAATTTTTGTAGTCAAATGGCGGAATTTTCAGTACTCTTAGTGATAACTACAATGTAATTAAATATCTCTTGGTAATTCGTGCTCTTCCTCACTTCACGTCAATTATTTTCCATTTCCGCCTCACTTAATTCTAGTTCTAGATAAATTTATAATGCAATCTGTGTATCAAGTATTATCAAGTAGCTTGAAATTGCTTGATATCAAGTCAAGTAATTCACAAAAATATCAAGCTACTTGACGTAATGAAACCAAACTCTATACTGAGGTGTAACTGTCTTAATTTCATTGAAAATTTGATTTCCGCCATGGTGACATTTGTAATTTGACATTGTATCTGATATTTACACCTGGATTCAAGAAGTAAGTTAGGTCTGATCCAATTAAATTAATTTCCGAACCATATTGAACCTGAATGTTTGATCTGATCCTAACTTTTTTTTACATTATTTAGTTTTCTTGTTGAAGTTGTACTATGTTTCTCTGCATTTATATTGCTTTTCCTTTCCTATTTGTGCAATGTCCTTTCGCTTTATTTCCCTGTCTGTTCCATAACGCATTCTCCAACTCTCACTTTACGACTCACGTCCTACGTGGCGTTTGATTTGATTGTCTAGTCCTTACCCCGGATATGCGACAGAATTCTAGCCTAATCCGTTTCCCGATTGTCCCTTTTTCTTTCCTATTTCCATTGTTTTTTCGAACTAGACTAACACGATGTCTGATCACATCCCAACTATATTTCTCCACTATTGCTACTATACTATGTTTTTACTATGTATCTAAGGGCTTATAGCTGAATACTGCTTATCCTACTAATCGAACTCACCGAGTCACAGTTCTCAAAACGCCTTACTATACCGGTTAGATTTCAGCCATTGAGTAAATGCAAGCCTACAGTATCCGAGCATGATTTTTATTTAAAGATAAATTACACAAATTGTTGGTTGGCGGGATTTGAACCAGCGATCTCAGATTCTGGGTACGTCACAACAAGTTAGGAGACGTTCGCTAACTCGATCAGTCACTGACTGAGCTAACACTGTTTCTCTCTATTTATATTGCTTTTCCTTTCTTATTTGTACTGTCCCTTCGTTGATTGCTGGGATCTTCTAACCAAGTTTAACTCCAACTCTTTCTTTACGATACAAGTTTAAACTAGTGTCTGATGTGATCTCTAGTCCGTTTCCTGATTGCTCCTGTTCATTTACTTTGTGTAGTGTTCATTGAATTCCTCCTTTCATTTTCCATGTCTTTTCGAATCATGCTAATGGCGATGTGTGATCAGATTTCAACTTTCTTTTCAAACCATTATTTTAATTTCCCTACTATGCCCGGTGTACTATGTCTCTGTATTTATATTACCTTTTCTTGTAAATAATGTTCAACGAGGATTTTTTATTTGACTCCAACTTTTTATTAGTCCTGTTTAAATTGATCTGATTCCTAGTCGTATTCTCGGCTGCCTCTATCTTTACTTCATTTCCCTACTATGCCTGGTGTATTATATCTCTGAATTTATATATCTTGTTCTTTCCATTCTGCCTTCATTTTCCTATCTTTTAACACCAAATCCAAGTCCAACTCCAAATTATGTTTAACTTAGGGACTGATCTGATTCCCAGTCGTATTCTTGGTCCCTACTATGCTTAGTGTACTATGTCTCCCTGAATTTATATATCCTGTCCTTTCCATTCTTCATTTTCCTGTCTTTTAAAATCAAGTCCAACTCCTATTCATATTTAACTTAGGGACTGATCTGATTTCTAGTCGTATTCTTGGTTCCCTACTATGCCTGGAGTACTATATCTCTCTGATTTTATATATCCTGTTCTTTCCATTCCAACTCTTTACTCACGTATAACTTACAACTTCTCTGATCCCTGCTAGTAGTATCCCTACTGGTAGTCGGTTGGGGCGCCCACCCCACGTAGGTGCCACCTGTCCAGCCGGGCCACAGAGACACGGCGATGACGCAACCGTCGCGCTAGGCGTAATCTTGGCGCCGGCCCGTGCTGCCTTGCCTTGCCGCGGTGTCCCGCCTCGCAGCCGCCAACATACACTAATGCTTATTTTTATCACAACACAACAACGCAGCGGCGGCACCTACAACGCGCTAACAGGCGGGGGCATATGGAAATGGTAACCAAATGTACGGGGTTTGGTTGTGGGATTAAACTATAAAGTATCAGGTGTCATCAAATGGCATATATACATATTATATTATAAACTTATAGGGAATTGTAGGGCAAGATATAATACATATTATTTTGTATGTATATCTACATATTAGTTTCTGTTAGTTGTTAGTCATTTCTAGATATATTAATTACTTTATTCATACATAATAAATAAACATATCGTCACAACTTCGACCCATTACTAGGTGTGCCAATTTAGTAATAATAATATATTTACACCATAAAAGACTTTTATACCGAAAGTATGCCAATTTAGTAGTAATAATATATTTATACCATCAAAGACTTTTATACCAAAAGTAAACTCCTGGTTACTTATATCCGGATTGGAAACATACCACATTGTCACATAAAATCGCATTCAAATTAAGATTTTTATAAACAAAATATTCTCAAGTATCGATAGTATTATACATTAGGATATCTTAGGTGCAATCCAGTTATCAGTTATTATATAATATTACTATAGATATATATTTTTATAAATTTTCTATTGTAGTCTTTGTATAGACTATAACCTGCAAACTAAAAATATATTTGTCGCCATTTTGAAGTAGTTAAATTAAACTATGATATCTTGGTATCATTATGAAATTATACCAACATTTTTTTTTATATTTCTCAAAATAAACTAAATATATTGGGTAACGACCTTTCGCCAGACAGCCTGTATATAGTGTTATGAATATACCGTGAGTTTGTTTTAATGTGAAACATAGGATTTGCCATATTCATTGATTGATTGATTGACAGCATTGTATTAAACATAAGTTGTCAAATTCAAGTTATTATTAAAATACATTTCTACATCGTTGGAATGGACGTGGTAGACAAATAGAGTAGCCCATAGATCTCCTGATGTCAAATCATTTGATTTTTTTAAACTGGACTATGTACTGTTAGTCATAACTTCTGACAATTTAATTTAATTAACCTCAAAATTGTTTTTAAGATTAAAAATGGGGCGTTTGTAAAGGGAGTTAGTGAGTTTTTGATTTTTCTTTCATATTTATAGATCTATTTTCAAGTAAAAATGAAACTAACCTAACACAATTGACTGTAGAGACTTTGACGGTTCATAATCAGAACAAAAACATAGACCGAGCATGCGCAAACCACGGTACATGAACAAAAACGTGAATTAATCATAAACCGTTAGGAATATCTAGTTGAATCAAACGTATAATAATGAAATATTAATGTTCAATTGTTATTTACTTGCCACTAGAAACTATAAATCCGTTACATCTTTATTATAGTTTTTAGATAACTGTAGTTAAGTAATAAAATCACAATTAAATTATATTGTACCTAAATTTGTTCTTTTATATAAAAATTAAATTTGTAGCCTCAAAAGCATGTAATAAGTGATACTGCGCAGTACCCCGGTGAGACTATTTGCGCACGGCACTGGAGATGTTTAAATAGGAAGAAGGTTAGAGTGGCGCCACGATAAGTTAGCCAGGAAGTATGCAGCGGTGGCAATGATATGGACGCGACTTACACCTTTTACACTTTTACTCACAAACACAGGAAATGTACCAGACATTCGCCACATCATACCATCTACTTTATTGCTGCTTTATGTTACTTTACATATCCTAGTGTTAAACTAGTTACGGTTTAAGCTCAATTTAAACTCAAATCTTCATAGATATATTAAACAGTACATTACAACGTTTTTTATTAAAGATTTACATCAATTTTACACCGATATTTACGTATTATTTCGAATATAAATTGACATTTTTTCTCTTTATTATTCCAAATAACAGTGTCAATTCTTCTTATAAATAACGTCTGGTTTAACAGATAAAAAATAATAATTTCAATTAATTTTTCATATCGTTAAGGCTATTCAATTTCAATAAAACTGATTACTTTGTCATATGTTTACAAAATTTGATAAATACACTTGTCAAATTTGATATATTATTAAAAATATAAGGAAATATAAATCGTTTTATTGAAAATATAAAAAGATAGAACATATATAAATAGAGCAATAAATGAATAAATGATCAACTATAATTACTGAATTGCACAAGATCTTTTATTTTCTTGGATAAATTTCTGTTTTAATAAAAACATGATATCGTAGGTGGAGTGACTTTATTTTTTAAATAGACATTAAAGCAGTTAGTGTTTTAAAGTTAAATTATTAATATAAATTTGTGCTTGATAGAATTTTATACACAGATTCATAAAAAAGATTAGCCAGTAACCTGAATTAGTTATACCCCTTGTCAACATCCTGAAATATCAAATTAACTCCAGTCCCAATTCATAAAACATGAGAAATCTTTTTAAATTTGATTTGTTTTAGTTATTTTATTTTGAATTGTTGTAGGTGCTTATGTAATTGATAGAACAATGAATTTATTTTGCTTTCATGATAACAATCGCACCTCAATTAAATAAATAGGTACATTAACAATTCAAAGTTATATAACTAAAACAAATCAAATTTTAAAAGATTTCTCAAATTTCGTTATAGATACTAACTCGCACCAATTGGATTAGATTTAGACCTCAGAAAAATAGCCGCCACAGGCTTAATTTTTTCATATACTAGGCCCTATCCAGGTATTATATAGAGATCAGTGGGTATAATTAATCCGGGTTAGTGGCTAATTCCTTTTATGAAATTGGGTGAAAGTAATTAATCCTATATAGTTTATCTCATGAAAAAGTGAAATCGTCATAAAATGCTTAAACTTCATTTAAATTCAAAAAGAATCCTAAATTGTAGGATTGTGCTAACCTTGAAAAAATATGCGATTTATAGCAAAGTTAAAAATGTATATAGAAATATTTTATTTGAAATGCTCGCATTTGAAATATCCCTGTGAATTTTTTCTATGTTTTCAATTAACGATAACTCGACGTGTCAGGAACTCGGTAAAGAATTTTAAATCATTTTGTGAAAAAGCTGCATCTGTGTGTGCATATCTAGTGTGCGTGTTGCATACCACGCGACAGTCAAGTGTTCTAGCCGCTCGGCAGTTGTTACCTCGCTCAGACTGAATTCTCCGCATAGAAGGCTGAATTATGCTCTGATTGTATTTATCCGCTTAATTGGAAATATATTTTAATTGAGGCGAGTCGACAGCAGTATGGGTTTTTATAGCGTTCTTCATTTTTATGTCTGTTGTTTACTGTAATTTTGTTTTTTGTGTTGTGACTCATTTATATTTGTATTGCACGCGAGAAAGAAAATTTATAATTCTGATTCAACGAATTTTCTTTATTACACAATAATTATTTACACATACCTGGAATTCGGCCTTTACTTGCATTTTATATACCTGTATTTTAACCTACAATCTTTAAATATATCTCAGCTTATAATATATTTTGCATATTTGGCGTTAACAATTGTCCTATTATATCGAAAACGGTTTAATATTATCAGATATTGTTAAACTGTTTTTGGTATTTTTGTTGTTGTAAAATTGGTACTTTTAACAACTGAACCTCGCTTTAAATGTCAAATATTTTAAAATGTTTTTTAATACAATTTATATTATTTGGAAACCGAATAAACTAATTTAAAAGGATATGAAGTAGAATCTTCAAATTTGATTGGTTTTTAAATTTGTGAGTCTGGTCTGTGTTCCTCAATGAAATGTCGTGATATAATAAAAATTTATTTAGAACACTACATATTTAATATTTGTAAGTAAGACTATTACAGTAGCTTGTTTTTGTTAAAACAGTAGAACAATAACATGTTCGCAAACAAAACACAAACAATTATTATTTAAATTCATTTCATGGTTGTTGAAGTCATAAACGTCTCTGCATATGCATAAAGCCGACAATGTACATTGCGTTGCATAATTTATTACCAGAGAAATATATTGTTATTTTAATTATTTTTCCAATTCCAAATAATGCAATAACAGAAATAAATATGTTAACTGTAAATTTAAATAAATATAATTACTTTATTTATGTTAGTAAATATCAAGCGAATGAATAAAGCAATGAATTTATGAAGGTGAATGCAGTATAGCAGAGATACGTTTACTTATACAGGGCGGTATCTTTACAATAATTATAGATGCACAAGAAATGTAATTTTTAATTTGAAAATAATTGAAGTTTACTTAGTAATGATTTATTCACTGAACTAAAAATAGATATTACTTAACGATTCGGAAATTATTACACAAAAAATTAATACTAGGTTAATAAAAAGCTGAGAGGTACAATTATAATTATGAAAAGCAGAATGAAAATTATTAAAAACATTTAAAAGGGACTAAAGTATAATTTTTTTATTATGCATATGGAATTTATTCTACAAGGCGACATCCGAGGAGAATAAAGAATAAACCATGTGAGTTATAAAAAATACTTTAGTCCTTTAGTTAGATAGACATAATTTTTTCCGAAATTATTAAATTATTAATTAAAATAAAAAAAATAACATTTGTGAGATCTCGCATTATTTGCAAAAATAAGTTCGCTCTCGTAAAAGTTTAGTTTCTGGTCTAACGATACAAATAACTTATTTAAATATAAATTAATATATATATATATATATATATATATATATATATATATATATATATATATATATATATATATCTTTTACGATTTATATCCCATTAGTGGGTGTGCCAGCTTTTATCAATTGTGTGTTATTTCAATGTTTAATTTTCTATTTCTAAAATCATTCATTCATTCTGCATTCTTTATCGTCTGTGGTTGTGTAAACCGTTCTAAAAAGCGCCAAACAACTTTACATACATGTACATAGTTTTTCTTGGCAATTAACATCAAATCAGGGATATTTCACTGTATAAGATTCTCATAAAAGGTAATTCATTCATTTCAATTCTTGTTTCTATCTAGTAGTATGACATTGACTCAATCACCACTAGAATACTTAAACACGAATTGCTGCTATAAGCTACGACATGGTGGTTTGTTTATGGGAAAAGAATGGGACGTTTGTCGAAACTTAGTCTGGGATTGAAACATGTCATACATCAAAAAGTCAAGATTTAAATTAATATTTTATAAAAAAGTAAACATTGAACTTCCTGTTTTTCCTATTTTTTATTAAAAGAACATCATTTTGATATGTTAGTATATTCTTCACAATATCTTTCCATTTTTTTCTATCTTTGGCTGGCTTAGTCCAGTTTATTACACATTGTTCCCGTAGATCTACTTTCACTGCGTTTAACCATTTTTTCTTCGATCTTCCTTGCCTTTTCCTTCCTCCTTCACCTCCTAATAATGCTCGCTTGGTAGCTCTATTCTCCTACGTCCGTGCAACATGTCCTAAACATTTTACTCTTTGTGCTCTAATCGTGTGGTTTATAAATGGAAATCCGTAAATATCTTGTATTTTTCGATTGGTTCTTCTTTTCCATGTCCCTTCTTCTTCTTTAACCCGTCCAAAAATTATCCTCAGTACTTTTCTTTCCCAATCGTCTAGTTTCTTTTCATTGTTTTTAGATTGTCATATATTTAGTCTTTGATTGATTAATGGACAGCCCATATGTACTTGTACACTATGTCAACCTTTTGGTAATTTTTTGCAACTCTCGTTTTGTTCTTGTTAACAAGGCTATATCGTCCGCAAAGGCTGCACTGACTTTTCTTGTAATATAGAATCCCGTTTCTCTCTATATCACCTTCCCTTATTATCATTTCTGGCACGCAATTATATATATAAACCAAGTTTGGGTGTGACAAATATGAATACGAAATCAGTAAAATTTTTGGTATATTCGCATTTTTGATATTTGTCGACATTTATTTCTCCATATTTAAATTTAGTTGTTTACGAAAACGAAACCAGTTTTAATAATATTATTTACGATGCTACGAATCAATAAATTTCTCCAAATATGTTTGTCATATTTTTATTTAAATTTAAGTATCTATTTTTGGAAAGTTAATGGAAATAAATAATTTTTTGTGCGGTAGTTTTTTTGAGTAAAACGTAAGTTTCTACCTCATTTAAGTTGATATATCAGAGGCTCATATAGTGAGCCTGTCATTCATTAATTTGGGACAGGTGTAAAGGAATATTTTATTAATAACGTGGGTAAGCTGCAGGCCCGGATTCAGACAGATTTTCATCATTTTATTTGCAGTCATATTAAAACTGAAAGACTGTGTTATCGTTACCTATTGTTATATAAGAATTTTAAATATTTTTCCAAGATATCGTTTAAAAAATACTTTTTTTACGACTCCTAATGTAAATAGTCATTATTGGTTATCTAAGTGTCACATTACGGAAGATCGTGCGTAAAGTACGCGATCACACATTTGAGGAATTTTTGATTTATCGAAATTATGTTAACAGTATAAATAAGACAAATAAATTAACAAGAAATTTTCTACATAGTATTGTGTTATTTGGTTGAAAATAATTTTAATTTATTATTTTAAGGTTGACTGTTTATGTAACTAATTATTTTTTTTTTATAATTTATATTACTACAGTGGTATTATTCGTGAAATCAAAATATACATACGTATTTTTATTTTAAAAAATACTTAATAGTACACGAGAAATAAGTTAATAACGTTTTATCGTGACTTCATTACCTGAAAGATAGCTTACAGGCAGATAAAGAGAAGTGCAGTAATTTGCATGGGTTGCGACCACTCAGACACAGAAATATTTTTATTTGAATTTTAATTGAAGATTGATTCCACTCAATTTGAGTTGAAATGCTTATTTTTCCTGAGGCATACCCTGTCCAAACAGTCAGTCACTTTTTGTTGTTAGTTTTCGAAAAAAAATTTTTGATTTTTTTTTTAAAAACCTTGATTGACGATACTGGGAAATGAACCCCAAATCTCATACTTCAAAACTCCACTCATTTTGAGTTGGATGCGCTAACCAAGTGAGCCACCTCTGCCCGCATTACCTACTCGACATATTACATATCTTATTACTTATTTTCCTCAGGCATACCCTGCCCAAACAGTCAGTCCCTTTTTGTTCTGTTTGTTCAGCAATTTGCATGGTCCTTCCCCTCCGTGGCATATTAGACATATTTTTATTTGAATTTTAATTGAGGATTGATTCCATTCAATTTGATCAATTTGAGTTGGAATTCGCTGCCCAAGTGAACCACCTTTACCCGCATTACCTACTCGACATATCTACTTATTTTTCCTCAGGCATACCCTGCCCAAGTGCCCAAACAATCCATCCCTTTTTGTTCTGTTTGTTGAGCAATTTGCATGGTCCCCTCCGTGGCATGTGCATCTCGCACACACACACGCACGCGGACCACACGCGTTGTGCTCCGCCTCGCTAATAAGGTTGTCAGGACTGCCGTCAGCCCCGCCGACGAAACGGGACGAAACGCGCAGAATGCACAGGCAAGGTTTTAGTTTTTACCGAGGAGGTTTTTTGGGAAGTGAATTAGGAGGTTGTTAGTTGTTTGGTGGTCTGAACGTGCACAGACTTCCACAGAAGAGGATAATTTAGCAATAAATAAATTAGGTTGGACAAGTTTACAAAGTCTGTAAGGCAAGGCAAAGCTTCAAGAGGACGTATGTTAAAGATATTTTGAAAATTCTAATTATAGTAAATTTGAAAATTAAAAAAAAGGGCATGTCCTGTGAAGTCATTACTTGAACTATATTCTGTGATGCAACTTCATGGCAATTATGAAATAAACTGATAAAAGTGAAAGCAAGTAAAAGCGAGGGATGGTTTAACCGTACACAGGTTATATATTTTTGTAAAAAAAATTAAAACCCAACTAAATTCTTATTTTAGTATACTTTTAAAATATTCAGGGTTGGCAAAAATCTTGATTTATTTAAAAAAATCAAAAATCATTGATTTTTTCTTAAATCAAATAAAAAAAGATATTTAAGTATTACTGCATTTTTTAATTGATTTAGAAACTAGAAAATATTTTATGTCAAACGAAAACAATATCTTTAAAACCAAAACGATTCTTCTGAATAAAACTAGGAAGAGTAACAAAGAATTTTTACGTTTAGTTACACGTTTAAATAAGTACTTACTTTTATTATAATTAGTATTTTTTATCTTTGATAAAAATCATGATTTTTATTAAAAAAACCACTTGATTTAATTCAGGCCAACCCTGAAAATATTTATTGCTTATTATCAATTATGACATGATAAAAAATATTTAAAAAGTGTTAAAAAATTGACGTAAGCGACACATGATTTTGCTCGATTTTCTTGTTCTAACTTTACTGAAATATTACCACCAAATACTTTTGCCTAGTACAGTGTCACAAAACACCATTAAAATGCAAGTAAAACTAATGCACATGGGGAAACTTTCCACAAATTTCTTGCCAAAAAATATTGAAAACTTTCCGGAAAGGTAACAACGCCACAACGCCTATAAAACCGAAACACCGAGAGGGAAAATTTTGACTCCCAATTAATTTTTCACCTATTAATATAATTTTGCACCATAAGAGAATGTTCACCTTTGGTTGCGTTAAGAAGGTGCTTGATCGATAGCCCCTTGCCCGCGTGCGACGCCACTGGCCCGTCGATACCTGAGCCGCCGGCGTCGGCAGATGAAGCGTGAACCTGGCGCCGTGACGTCACAGCGCCGCCTATGACTCATCAGCTGAAATTCAAGGAATGCACCAACACATCATTACACGCTTTCCACTCGTTATTCGCGCACTCAACCCCACAGATTTCAGACGGCTAATCACGCTGCATTTTAAAAACGAATTCATACGTAATTACTAGGAATTAAAATGATCATTACAGCACAAATATAGGCAAGGAGGTCAGATAATAAATACCAGGAATAGTTGCTGGGGAACTTTTAGATCGTATTGCAAAATAAATAAGGAAAGGAAGTATTAGGAATTGATTCAACTACTATAAAGATTGGGGTAATAAATAAATCAAGAACTACATAAACTATAATAGAGTTCCAGAAAAAAATTGAGTACATTTAGAAACAAATAACTATAGCAAACAGAATATAATTAGAACAAGAGTTATTTATATGTATTGGTGGTTTACTTGAGTGTACAAATCCCAGCATAGCCAATCTTTATCCAAAATAAATACCGCTATATCCGAGTTGTTCGGTACCCACTATAAATTGTAGCTGTAAGCTGACAACATACATCATTAGAAGTAATATATGTCACGAAACAAGTACCTTAGGTAAATCCTGAATTCTCTGTTTAGAATTAAAACAATAATTCGGAATCTGGAGACTAAAATATCCAAAAAAATATTTTTTCCAGATTATACATTAGAAAGTACCTATTTTCGCAATAATATGAGTAACTTATATTTTTTATGTGAGCTGTCTTTACGTAAATCTACCGATAACTGGAAATCTTGTTTCATTTAGGAATGTTGTGCCATACAATCTCTTCCACTATTTCAGCATCTCTAGCTCTACTCCATAAGTATTTACTCCAGATCATGTATCATATACTGCCCATTTCCCGATATGAAAGACCTGGTTAAATATATGTTCTATACATACAGCTTCTAGCCCTTACGTATTTACTCCAGATTATGGATTAGAAAGTATCTATTTTCGCAATAATATAAGTAATTTTTTTTATGTTAGCTGTCCTTACGTAAATCCACCGATAACTGGAGATCTTATTCCATTTAGGTATGTTGTGCCATACAACCTCTTCCACTATATCAGCATCTCTAGCTCTACCCCTTATGTATTTTCCCTGTATGAAAGCCCTAGTTGACCACGTCTCTAACCCTTGTGTTGTTTGTGTTGCAGGTTCCGACGTCGGCGGCAGCGGAGGCGAGTGGTGCCGCCTGGCGTACTGGGAGCTGGCGGTGCGGGTGGGCCAGCAGTTCCCGGTGCGCGTGCCCGCCATCGCGGTGTTCGAGAACGAGCCGCGCGGCTCCGGCCTGTGCCTCGCCACGCTGCAGCGCCAGCACCAGCACCAGCCGCCCGACGCCGTGGCCCGGACCCGCGCCAAGATCGGCCATGGTACGTCAACTTAGGTTATATCGGCACTAGGGCCTAGAGAGGGCAGTTAGGGTGAACCTTATCATAGAGAAGTTAGCTTAAGTTATAATGAGTTTATATCGGCACTACGGCTTAGGGAGGGTAGTTAGGGTGAACGTCTAAGCTCGATATGTCAAAATCTAAGATCGGCCATGGTATGTGTTCCGGACATTGAAATTAGATTAGGTTAGGATTAGCACTAGGACTTAGGGAAGGCAGTTATGGTGAATCTTTCCATAGAAAAGTTAGCTGAAGTTAGGATGAGTTTAAGCTCGATATGTCAAAATCCTAAAAAAAACCTACACGAATAGTTTAACTCTCACATCTAGAAATATCCATAATTTGTAGTATAGAGGATAGTGAAGTTGAAGGGATAGGTTAGGATGAGTGTACAACTCACTAGCTCCTAGGGAGAGTAGTGATGGTAAACCTTTTTTTTGAGCTCGATGTGTCAAAATTCGGAAATAACCTAATTTAACTCAGGTGCTTGTCATATCTAGACTTATCCTTAATATGTAATATTTGAACCTTACTAAAAAAAGCAAACAATTCATTACCTTAATGTAATTAACTAGTTAAATATTCAGTTGAAGATTGGTAATTGGTGTACTTTAAGCTCAAGTAAGCACAATTAAGATCTCACAGAATTATGTTTAAGTATTTATAACTCTCAGCAAATAACTCGAGAACAAAAAGAGATAATTGAATTCTGTTTGAAAATTTGAAATCTAGAAAAAAAAACAAATTTTTAATTCTTTACGTAATCAGAAAATACTCAGGAATAAAACTACGTTATTAAAATAAATTTAAATGTTCAAATCAACACATGAAAAATGAAATTTTGAAATATTGATATTAGTTATTTCGAAAAATGAACTGTTTTTCAATTTTTCAACAAACAAATTTAAATCCTGCTGTATCTGAGTGGTTCGGAACTCCCTTATAAAGGCTTTAGACTATCTACCTAGACTACTACCAAAATGGAACTAAAGAGATCATAGAACAGGTCAGGGCCGGATATATAAAGTGGGGGTTCCTGGGCAAACATTTGGTGGGGACCCTTTTTCATCATAGAATAAAAATTGGAAATCTATATATTATATATTTTTTTAAAATAAATTGTTAATTTAACAAATACTTAAATATTTTTTGATTTACGATTATATTCATGCTAAAAAAAATTACATGTTAGAATGCTTTGCAAGATTAACCAGGAATGTATAATTACATGCTTCCATGTACAAAATTTTAAGGGCTGTACTAATATTGTAGTATAGGGTATTCGCCTAATATACATTAGACAAAGAATTTTGTAAACTGAAGAACTAACCGTAGAAATTCTTGTTTGATATGAATTTATATATCCATATTAATAAAGCTACAGGCAAATTACGTGAAAAAACAATTGTTTAACAAACAAGTAGTTGTCTTGATTGGTAGAACACAAACAAGCATTTAACAAAATCTGTAGCGAACCACGCCTTAATGTTATGATTGGCTATAAATTAATCTGATGTATGAATATGGATGATTATTTATTGCTTGGAGTTGTGATTGGCTGTCGGTTTAGTTTTCCATCAATCATGCGTTCATATTCCAGCCGAAGCACAACAAGCAGTTGTGAACTGTGCATAGCTCCATGCTTAAACGCATACCGGGCATACGGCGCATTCTGTCAGGGAAAGTGAGAAGGGAGTGAAATGTTTTCAGACCCAGCGTGGGAATGGAACTGTTGATATTTCTCTCCAATTCCACCATAAATTATGCCATTTTTACCCACAGACACATGGAGCAATGTTGTGTTTCAATCCATTTTTCACTAAAGCCAAAAAATATTCCAATAATAGTTATAATACCTACCCCATCGACACAAGAAGGTCATCTAATTGTAGATATTTTTATACAAGGGATTTCATTTGGAACAACTCAAAACAACCCTAATCTGGATTAGTTACACCCCATATTAAAATCCTAAATGTCAAACTAACTCCAGTTCCAATTAATAAAAACATAAAACTTGACACAAAATATACCTTAAGATTGAGACTGGTGTTGTCATTTGTCAAGTATTTTATATAAAAAGGAGAACATTTGACAACCAGCTATATTTATACTTGTACTAGAGGAATCATGTATTTATTTGAATTTAACTTCTTACACTTATATTTTCGTCCATTTCTAACAAATTCTAGAAGGGCTTTATTTTATTAACTAACACATAATTGCCATAATTGTTCCTAAATTATATTCGGTCATCAAAGAAATAGTAGTGGTAATGAGGATGTTTAGTGTTTTTCTTTATTGAGATTATCCTCAAAAGTAATATTCTATATTATACTTCACTTAAAGATGTCTAGGTTTCTCAAAAAAATGATGTAACTATTAATTCAATGATGGAATAAAATTTAGTTAGGTCAGGTCAGGTCAGGTTAGGTTAGATTAGTTTAGTTTAGATTACTTCAGGTTTGATGAGGTTAGGTTAAGTTAGGTCAGGTTAGGTTAGTTTAGGTTTAGTTAGGTTAGGTTATATTAGATTAGATTAGGTTAAATTTGGGACGTAAGAGGAAGACTTGGAGGCATACTTCTGCGAGTATCTATTTAGAAGATTCACTCGTTTTTTGATCTAATCAGAAGCACAAATACACACACTAAATTCCTAAATTTTACTGATGTGCTTTTGCTAGGTTTTTTTTTGTGCGTTTATGAAATGTTTAAAAATCTGAGATCTGGGGTTCAAATTCCAACGCAGTCACTAAATGCCTCCAAATAAGTACCTCATGTATTTGAGGTCCCGTTCCAAAAAGTATAAATCCTTTTGATTTTCTATATTTATTCTCATGTTCATTTCCTTCCAGGCGTGATCCTCTCGCAAGAGCACGACGGAGTCTGGGCCTACAACATCTCCACCTCCCCAATCTTCATCAACAGCCCGACTCTAACGTCAGACATGCTGTTCCCTACGAGCAACGCCTCGCTGTGCGTGTTCCGAGTCCCGCCGGGTCACTGCGTGGTGATCCACGACCCGTACCGCTGCCTGCCGCCGTGGGGCGCGGCGCTGGAGCGGCCGCTGGGCCCCGTGGACCCCAACAGCATCCGCATCAGCTTCGTCAAGGGCTGGGGGCCCAACTACTCGCGCCAGGAGATCACCGCGTGCCCCTGCTGGCTCGAGGTGCTGCTCGCGCCCTGTAGGTGATGGCGAACGCGGGGGTGGGTTGTGGTCAGGAGGGTGTGGGTTTGAGAGGGAGGGAGAGGAATGAGGAGTGAAGAGAGTTGTTAATTGGAGAATGTTAGGTTGTTCCGACTAAACTCTGAGGTTTGGAACGAAAATATGGTAATGCTGGAACGCTAACTGACGTTGAAAATGCGAGCTGAGACAAGCAGGTAGTCATTAGACCACTTTATCGTACGCAAAAGGGTGGCCCTACGACATCTATCTGTCTCAGGTTCGTTTCTAGCTTGCATAAAAGCCTACAAGTTAGTGTTCCATTATTACTATATTGCAATGGTCAAAACACGATCAGAGCTTGTTTTGTTGATCAGGACTTGTGAACTATTTGATTTACATAACCTCAAAATCGTATTTACGCCTCTGAAAATGATAACACTGGAACGAGAGTGACTTTGTTATATATACCCTTAAAAAACTGGAATAGACTAAAGGATTGCCCTTAAATTACGTAACGCGTTAACCTCAGAATCAATTTCTAACAAAGATCTGATCAACTACAACGATCAAAATAAGATTGGAGTTTATACTGTTGATCAAAACTTGTAAACATTTTCATTTACATAACTCCAATATCATATTTAAGATAATAACCCCCCCGTATTCTGTAACTCAATGGTTAATTTTTAATCAGTTGCTAAATTTTTTCTCCAGTGAAAATAGATAGCACTGAAGAAAATATGGAAACATTACTTGTAATGTTTGTTTTTATTTGTCAAAAATTTTAGCAAATGGTTAAAAAATAACCACTGAGTTACATAATAGGGAAGTAAAAGTGATAATATTGTTACGAGAGAGACTGCAGCCCTTTAATCTTTGCTCAGAAATGGCCAAGGCAGTCCTTATATTACGTAATGCTTCACAGGGGAAGGGGGTCAACAGTAGCGTTACGCAGTATTACGAGACGGTAGAGGGGTTAATATGAACGTTACGTAACGATAAAATTTAATCCAAAAAATATTCTTATGCTTGCTTTACAAATTTGGAAAAAACTTGTTTAGTTTATATAAAATGGGGGGAGGAGTTAAGCGTTACGTAATATTTAAGGGTGATTACATTTAAGTTACAAGGGGTAGTGGGTATCAAAAATTGTCCAGTATTGCGTTACGTAATTTAAGAACGTCTCTAAACCTAAACAACGGGAAAAGGAAGAAAGGAAGAAAAGGCAATACACGTTCCAGTATTATTATATTGATTTAATCTTAAAAATGAGTGATAAAATTAATCTAAAACAAATGACAGAGGTAGTTCACTCTTCTTTTCAATAAAAACATGAATGGTATTCCTTTTTCTAGTAGGATCAGTTCAGATCGGTGATATCTGAATCAGTACATGTTATGAGAAGGGAATTAACCCAGACAAATGGAATGAAAAATAAGTGATCTGAATTTAAAAATGTATGTTAGATTTGTCCCAAGTTGAAAATGGAATATGATCCGAAACTATTGAACTGATACAAGAACCAATTACAAATCGTCAGAAATATCTAGTTGGAACAAACCTTATATCATCTTCTGCCACAGATATAAATTCATTTTTCAAAATTCTATTAAATAATTGGCAAAAAAACATACATTCAATTCTTTTATTTTTTAAATTATTTGGGGTGATAGTGATGTAATATGTTGATATATTTGTAATTCTCCAGTTAACAATTTGTAAATTCCCGCCAAACTGAACGAACCAAACTCCTCCAGCAACAACCCGTCTACCGGGCTAACGTTAGGGAATTATGCTCCATGGTGTATCACCAACGAATATCTATAGTGAGTACATTTCTTGGTGCTTTGTGTTGTAGTTGGGACCATACTGCGTATACGTATACTGTCGGTGACAACTGACAATCATGCTCATCTCACAGTTGCTTGCCAACTGTTTCTGATGACCGAATGCAATATTACTAATATGTACAGGTTATGTCTACCTTGGTTGTCACATTCGAGTTTTTATATTTTACAAATGTAAAAATTCAAGTGTGTTACATCTCCAACGTGCTGTATGTATTTGTAATTTTATATGTACGTACTATAATGTACTCACTAGCATTTGTTTAGGATACGTAATCGAAACAAAATACAGTGCCTTAGTTTGTCTCGCTGTATAAATAAAACTGACGATCGGAACGAATGAAGGATATTTCTACACCTTTCAAATGTTTTAACTCATTTACTGAAACACAGAGACTATATCTCGTATCTCGTCTCGTCTCACAAAAAATATGCGAGACTAGATTGAGAACGAGAATATAAGATATAAAATTATAAATAATTTCCATTTTTTCGTCTCGTCTCGCGTGCATCACTAACAAAATGATTTAAAAGATACAATAAAGGGTAGGAATATTCGTGGCATATTTTTAAGCTACTGAGTATGTGAACTTGCGATTGTAAATTCAGCAAGCTTCAGAATAATTTCAGCATTTTATAAAATGTTTAATAACAAAAGATGTACGTGAAACAAATAAATAGTTGAACAACAATTTTGTTCCATCAACTAGTCTGTGTATTTTTAAAAATGACGTCATTAAACACGTTAAATTATAAACTATTTATTTAGATATCTTTATGAAATATTTGTACATAAAATAAGAAAGATGTGTAAGTAGTTTATAAATTTATCTGGTTTAAAATGTCAAATCAGTTGTTTCATTATTTATTTGTTGAACAGTAAGAGCAGGTTTATATATTTATTTATACTAAATACGATTTTTAAATATTACATGTTTCCAGTTAACATGTCTTATTTTATATGCATTTAATTTAATCAAATGAAAAGTCTGTATTGTGCAAATTACCTCTAGTCTACGAAATTGTTCTTTATATATGTTTTTATATTTATTTCTTGTGTAAAAAGCAGAGTTAATTTGTGAAAAAACGGACTCTAATGTATTTCAAACGATAATAAATCGAAAAATTCGAATTGTATTTAATTTGTTTCTTTGGTAGCTGACGTACTCGTATTTATTTGTGCAGGTTATGATTATAATGTTGATATGTATACACGAACGTAAGACTGCAAGGATAGAAAGTGCCAGGAATAAATACTCAACATGCTCCTCTCAGAAAGTCAAGTTCACGTTGTAAGTTCATGACAATCAGTCAACATGTAAATATTGTATATATGCTATTGTACGGGCACAGAGGAGATACCTCAATCATAATTTATAATAAATAAATAAATCATTATTAATATAAACTTGCAATGCATTCTTATTTCCGCAAATACCTCATCCTACAACTTCATAAAATAAAGTTACAAACTACAGGTAAGTATGTTTTTATCAAATAATTTTATTTTATTAAATATTATTTCTTAAATCATTTTTTACCAAAGAACTGACCGTCACATTTACGGGAAGTTATAGATTTGTTCCAAAGAACGTTCAAATATATCTGGAACTGTAAGAGACATGCGCAGTACAAAAAGTAAGTTCCAACAAACTTCAAACTTGAGTGACCATTTATTTTTTTAATGAAATCAGTGCAATACCTATTTAGATTTATATTATTTATTGCCTATATTATATCAAAATTAGGATCGTGTAACTTAAATGGATGACATTGGGTGCTTTTGTCCTGCCACCACTTGGTTGCTCCCCAGAAGCTTAATAGAAACAATAATATAGATGGCTTTAATTTTTATACAAAACATTAGATTTCTTGTTAATAAATTCAGTACGATTGACAAAATTGATAAGGTCAAAATATATTTGTTGAGAAAAATGTAGCAACAATTCTTTGCAAGTTTTTGAGGGATAAAAATATTTTGTGTACTGCAAAAAGGAACAGTAATAAACATTTTAATCAGGGCATGTAACCGGTTAAAAAAACCGGTTAATAAAAACCGGTAACCGATATTTTCAACGAAAATTGCGAACTTTAACCGTAATTTTAACCGATATTTTTCAGGCCGAAAATACCGGTAACCGTTAACCAAAAAAAAATAAACCGGTTTTAGCGAACATAAACCTTTATTTAATATCATTTAGCGAAAAAAAAATAATATTTTTTATATCTGTGTTTTCTATTTGTATTTGAACATGAGTCATGACAGTTTTTACAATTAACATTTTATTGGAGAGTCATAAATGTAGGTAGTCTCTTTGGCCGTTAAGGTTACTTAAAAAGTCCCAAATAAATACAGCCTTTGTCAACACAGGCAAGTTTAAAATTGAAAAGTGACCTGCGTTTTTCTGAAGATATTACGGGAATTTTTGTGAATGTTCATTAATTAAATTGCTTTTTTTAATTGTTATATTTTTCTTAGATTTTTTTTGACACCCTTTTCCATTTAAAATTAGGTGCAACCCCCATTTTAGGGTTGAAATGCCATTGGAAATCCATTCAAGTGTCCTCCTTTATATTAAAATTGCCGTGTTCAAGCGTTTTTTTGCTTTAAGTGTCCAGAAATTGCGCTGATAATTTTCATTGGACCACTTATAATCCGTCTGAAGGTCGATGACTAAAACTCGTTTTTTCTAGGAGGAGATGACTCTAACAGCTTTTCTCTAGTGACTAGACCTGGCTCGTCTAGTGCAGAACTATTGACTATGACTGAACTAGACTACGAGAGTCTTAGGAAAAAATATGATTTAAGAGTTAGAGCAGCCAGTCCTCCTCTAAGAAGCGATGTTCATGTTGAAGTTATTGTCACAAACGTAAATGACAATGCCCCTGTTTTAAAAGACTTTCAGGTAAGAATTTGAATCCGTGTGGCGGTCGTAAAATAAAAAAATATTCCTGGCTATTTTTATTTACTTTTTATATATTTATATCACTTTTTGAATACCTAAAATAGATCTGAATCCTTGTGGCGGTCAAAACATTTTTTGGAAATGAGTTTTGTCTTTACAGGCTTGTAACTCGTAAATTAGTTGAGATACAATAAAAATTCTTAGACCAATCGATTCCTTGGGGTTTTTTCTATAAGATACACATTATATTTTTTTTAATATTTTTTTCTTGCATTTTTATGCCACAGCCGATGAAATATATAAAAAATTGTACAATTTGGCACTTACAATTTTCAAATTTTAAGTTTATGGCCGCGTATCTCAAAAACAAGTTGAGCTATAACAAAAATTCTTGCACCAATCGATTCCTTGGAGATTTCTCTATAATATTCATGTTACTTTATATTTTTTCTTTCATTTTTATGGCTCAGCTAATGCAATATATAAACAATGGTACAATGTGACACATAAAAATCTAATCAATTTGGAATGTGGGACGACATAAGAGCTTTACTGTCGATATTAAGGAATGTTCTGTCATAATATTCATTTTCTTGACATAAAGCAGTCCACAAATATTCTTTAGAGATAAAATCACCTTCTAAATTTTGTTTCTGAAATATTTTAACACTTAAAATATTTTTTTCGTAAATTGACAACTATTTGAGTCGGTCTGTAAGTCTGTGATTAAAAGATTTAAATCTGATAAGATAATTTTTCAATTAGTTTGACAAATTATGAATTATAAACCTACTAAAAAAATACAGAAGATCTAGTACAATGTTAAATTACCTCAATTTGAGTCAAAAATTTTGATTTTTTAAAAGTCTATATTGATATTCCACAATGTTAAACCCAATGAAACTGATTTAATTTATTTCAAAACAATTTGGGACAATGTGAAACCTTACACAACTGTCTGAAATTAATCCCAATTGACTTAGAACAGTGTTGACCCTTATATAACGATGTTAAACCCTAAATAATGATATTAACTTTGTCCCAAACAGTTTGAAACAATGTTAAACCTTCCACAACATTCTGAAATTAATCCCAAACAATGTGGAACAGTCTTAAACCTTATAGAACTATGTAGAACATTGTTAAATTAGTATAACTTTACTTAATCCCAATTAACTTGGAACAGTGTTGAACCTTATATAACAATATTAAACCCTAAATAATTATATTAACTTTGTCCCAAACAATTTGGAATTCTGAAATTAATCTCAAACAAATTGGAACAGTGTTGACCCTTATATAACAATGTTAAACCGTAAACAAATGTCGTAACTTTGTCCCAAACAATTTGGAACAATAATAAACCTTCCAAAACTGCCTGAAATTAATCTCATACAATTTGGGATAATGTGTAACCTTGTAGAACTATCTAGAACATTGTTAAACCCTGTACAACTGTCTCATCTGAATCCCAATTATCTTGGAACAGTGTTGAACCTGATACATCTATGTTACACCCTAAACAAGTTTCTAACTTTGTCCCAAACAATTTGGAACAAAGTGAAACATAGTGCAACTGTTTCTACTTACTCTAGAACACTTGGAACATCTTTCTGCCTTCTACAACTGTCTTTTTAAGTCTTCCTACTAATTTCCAATAATAGTTATACATTAAAACTTACAATTTATAGTTTTTCACTCTAAAATTTTTCATATACAGCCAAAAAAATCCAAAAAGACCCATTTTTAGGTCCAAAATTTTGATTTTTGAAATAATTCCAAATTGATAGTCGCCGATGCGCTGATTTCAAATTTTCAAACTGAATTCAATTATCTCTTTCCGTTCCTGAGATATTTGACCTCAAAGTTGCACCTCAAAAAAGTGGGTTTTTTGGATATAACTCTAAAACGGGTAGGGACACAATCTCAACGACTATACCAGTGGATTCTACAGGCAAAGTTACATAAAGAAATGTTTTCTCCGCATATACGTTCTTTGGAACGTTTTTGTGAAAAATGAGAAAAACGAAAAAAACCGGAATTTCAGTTTTTCGCTTGGGAACTTTTTGTCACCAAATCTTTTCATTTTCTAGACTTAAGTAAATACAGATGCGCTGATTCCAAATTTTCAAACCGATTTCAATTATCTCTTACCGTTCTGGAGATATTTGCGTTCAAAGTCAGACCTGAAAAAAATTGTTTTTCAGGAATAGTCCTGAAATGGGTCGAGATACGACCTCGGCGACCTCACCAATCGATTCTGCGGGCAAAATTACATAAGTATACCAATTTTCAGATATTTATTCAGGCAGATACAATTTTTAAAGCGAAAAAACGAAAATCGCAAAAATTGAAAAATCGCCTGATGAACCCCTTACGATTTTTTCCGATTTTTGGCCATTTTCGTTTTTTCGCTGTAAAAATTGTATCCATTAGAATATAAATCTGAAAATTAGTACAAAAATGTAATTTTGTCCGTAGAATCGATTGGTGAGGTCGCCGAGGTCGTATCTCAACCCATTTCAGGACTATTCCTGAAAAACTGAATTTTTCAGGTCCAACTTTGAACTCAAATATCTCGAGAACGGTAGGAGAAAATTGAAATCGGTTTGAAAATTTGGAATCAGCGCATCTGTATTTACTTAAGTCTAGAAAATGAAAAGATTTGGTGACAAAAAGTTCCCAAGCGAAAAACTGAAATTCCGGTTTTTTTCGTTTTTCTCATTTTTCACAAAATCGTTCCAAAGAACGTATATGCAGAGAAAACATTTCTTTATGTAACTTTGCCTGTAGAATCCACTGGTATAGTCGTTGAGATTGTGTCCCTACCCGTTTTAGAGTTATATCCAAAAAACCCACTTTTTTGAGGTGCAACTTTGAGGTCAAATATCTCAGGAACGGAAAGAGATAATTGAATTCGGTTTGAAAATTTGAAATCAGCGCATCGGCGACTATCAAGTTAGACTAATTCCAAAAATCAAAATTTTGGACCCAAAAATGGGCATTTTTAAATTTTTTTGGCTGTATATGAAAAATTTTAGAATGAAAAACAATAAATTGTAACTTTTCATGTATGTCTATTATTGGAAATTACTAGGAAGACTTAAAAAGAAAGTTTTAGAAGGCAGAAAGATGTTCCAAGTGTTCTGAAATAAGTAGAGAGACTTGCACTATGTTTCACTTTGTTCCAAATTGTTTGGGACAAAGTTAAGGCACTTGTTTAGGGTGTAACATAAATGTACTAGGTTCAACACTATTCCAAGATAATTGGGAGTAAGATGAGACAGTTCTACAGGGTTTAACATTGTTCTAGATAGTTCAACAAGGTTTAACTTGTTTTCGGAAAGAAGGTGGTTATTCCTGTGTTTGTACTGCTGGTTTTACCGGTTCAAATTGTGACATAACTTTAACTAAAGACGCATGTAAAAGAGATATTTGAGTGGTTCAACTTGCACTCCCCTTAAAAAAGGAGGGTTTATTTGTGAAGACTGTTATCCCAATAATGGGTATGAACATTATACAGAATTATGTGAGCTTAAAAGTAGAAGCTTTGGAAAAAGCTCGTTTCTTATTTTTCTAAGTTTGAAACAGAGACATCGTCTACATTTGACTTTAAAGTAAGTACTAAACTAAAAGCTTTTTTGAATTTTTTTAATGGATATATACGGCCTTTGTCAAGACAGGTAAGTTTAAAATTGAAAAGTGACCTGCGTTTTTCTGAAGATATTACGGGAATTTTTGTGAATATTCATTAATTAATTTGCTTTTTTTTAATTGTTATATTTTTCTCAGATGGTATTTTTTTATTATTTTTTTAAATTAATTATTCTGTAATTTTTTTTAATCAAATTTTTATAATTAATTTCTTTTAATTAATTTAATTATTTTTTAACCGATATATTAACCGGTTTAAACCGGTTTCTAATTTTCAAAAATCGGTTTTCGAACTAAAACCGTTATTATTATAACGTTCTCTATAAGGGTTAACCGTTAACCAGTATTTTTTTCGGTTACATACTCTGATTTTAATAAAATTTTGCATAAGATGATCCATTTGTAAGGGAAGTTTGAAGATATGATACGAATGGAAATAGAAGTGTTGAAACATCTCGCTAAAAGTTTTGTTTGTGATATGACGTTTAATATTATCAAGCAAAATATTTCATAAATCCAAATATAACTTTTACTACATTATTTGCTGAAATTATCAATTCTTGAGTTTTGCTTTTGTTTAGAAGTAGATTATTTGATGAAAACCAAAGTCCTGCTTTTTTTAGATTAGTTTTACAAAACTCTACCTCTCTATAATGTTAATAATCAGTATTAGGTCAAATGAAAAAATTACAGCAATATTATTACTATAATTTTATTGCTACTGCTACAGTTTACAGTTCTCAAAATCAAATTGTGTAACCAAATCACTTACTAATCAAACTTTAAATCAATTGTTTTATTACTGTCGATAGATAGAAATTTTAGTTAATGCTTAAATTATATAAAAATGTATAAACATATATGAATAAATAATTGTAAAAAATCGAATATTAGTACATTTAATACTGTATGTAAAAAACCAGTACAAAATATGTTACAAGTTGTTTAACAGTACTGAAAATCTGACTATTAGTTAAATATTGCCATAAATTTTTAATTAATTTTAATGATCTACTTTTCTAACAGGCAAAACTAAAATTTAATTTCTTTCGCATCATCTGCAAATTCGGTTTTGTTCATGCTTTTAATTTTTTTTTAATTTATAAGCATATATTTTAAGACACAATTTTTTAGATACGAACAAAACAAAAGTTAAAACTAAGTCTTTAATGATAATATTTCAATAAATTGTGTCATCGTAAGTATTTACATATATCATTTGAAGAAAAAATAATATGCTATTCATAATATTTTTATTTGCAATAATTGTTTATCAAATGATTGCTTTTAATCCTAAAAAAACAAACTACTATTTTTGTATTTTTTTACAACAACAACAACAAGTAGGTTTCTAAGTAACTAAATAAACAATAATATTGTAAAAATTCTTACTTTGTTCTGATGCTCCTCGTTTCTCCATACCGGATTTTATTTTCTACTTCTTTGGAACAGTATTTCACAGTTTACAACACAATTAATTTAAGTAAAACACTTGAAAGTTACTTACAATAAAATTTGCACAATATTCCACCATGATTGTTTACTAAATATTCAACTGTCATTTTATTACGCACAGATGCCAACAGATGGCTGAGTGTAAAATGAGAAAATTGGCGGTTTATATTATTTTACTTTATTTACATAATAAAAATGTGAATATTTAATTACACTTTTATCTCAAATTTAATATTATGACAGTTCGTTCGTCGAATAATCACACCATTAAATTAAAATACACATACATACGACAATTAAGTATTTGTCAAACAGTACTTGTAATTTGAATTCGAATATATTACGCCAATATAAAAAGACACAGGAACTTTTTAACCCAAAATCGTACAAATACACATCTAATTGTTACAAAACAATTTACAATTGGACGTAAAACGAATCCGGACTATATAATGGAACTTTTGTTCATATACTTCCCTTTCAGGAAGCAAATAAACAAAACATGACAAATTCTTCAATTATACACAACTGTTATCATTATATCACAAAAAGCACTTATTTTACATAACCTATATAGTTACAATGTTCTAAATGTTGCAAATTTAACATGTATTAAAAATTTTGGCAATTTTTGCGCAGACTTTGTTTCGCCCTAATAGGACAAACTTTCAAATTCAAACATTCATTTATATGACAATAAATGTACAATATTTTCACCAAAAGTTGGTCTTTCCACCCTCCAGATAAAGCTTCGGTTAGCTAACCACTGAATAAACCTATCCGATAATTTAACTGACTTCATTTTTTTTACTGGATCAGTTTACTCCCTCCACAGAACTGATCTAAGTGATCTGATTTGATTCGTCTAGCAAATAGAATACCATTGACAAGTTTATATCAACTATAATATTCAGAAATCTCTTTCCAACTTTATTCTGTTCGTAATAATCTGTATGAAGTAAGAGAGGCCTAAATTAATGAAATAATTGTTAAGAAAGTTGACTTAATAAATTTAACAGTTTTTTGAATATCTTCGAGGTTCAGAATTTCTCTCAAATCAAAGGAGAGATTGACTTCTTGTTAGGAATCGGCTCTGATTAAATTATTAGAAAGATTTCGGATATTTAAATGTAGTACCCGTTTCTTGCTTCCGAGTTCAAATATATCCAGATCCAAATATAAACCTTTATTCTTTTTTGTTCTGACACGTAACAGTACTTAGTAAATATAAAGGTGTATGAATACGAAAAATTAAAAGTAATAAACTTATAAAAAGGAGTGCAAATACTAGAGGACAAGAAACAATATCTAAAACCAGATTTCTTAATTTTTTAGTTACTAACCGAAGATGGAAAGACCGGACCTCAAATTTTCTGTAATTGAAAGTCTGAATTTGAATGCTTGTTGTACGTCAAAAATGAATAATGAAATGCTTATGAACAATTACACAAATTCTAGAACATTTAGCCTACAAAAAATCTATTGATACAAATTGAAAACCAACAGAGAACATTCAATTTCATTTCTGGCAAGTACCAAAATTTTTATTGCACATGATAAGGTGGAATTTTGTCGTTTGAAATAAGTGGACGGGCTACTATCGATTATTTAAAAAAATGGTCTCAATCATTCCATGACCAAATTTTGAACATTCGCTGTATATTCCTGTGGTTTGACGTAATGAAATTAGGGAAATCCATTCTGTCCTTCAAGGCTATGATTCTATGTCTAATAAAAGCTCTATTATATATCTTGCTCGTCTAGAAGTGCCTTTCGAATCTACCGATGAGACAGAACGGACGTAGATTATGAAAGACAGTTGGCATTCATCGGTTATTAGACAAATAAATTATTTTACGAAAGTGACTCTGCATTATTGTATCATTTAAATGTTTAAACGATAAAATACCTACAAAATTTCAAATTCGTAAGTTTCCAAAAACTGACTTTCCAACAAAAGTCGTTATGGCTAGTACGAAATGTCCAATATTATATTTTTAATCAAACTACGGCCGATTAAGGCGTAATTTACTAATTTTCTATGAGATCTACTCAACAAGTCATGGCTATCCGGCCTTAAAGAGTGTCACAAGACAAATAAATAATTTGAGATCTTAAGTTATTTAAATATTTTATCAATTTAATTACTTAGAAATAGTTGTAACAATTATATACATAAACATAACAAATTCTACACCAATAAAAAAAGAGCAAACTATTTTTTGAAAAGGGAAATGCAAGACCCGTCACAGACATCTGAAAAGTTTTTGAAAAAAGTTCCCTTAAATTTAAATTTCATAATTGTGTAAAATTCCCACTCCGTCGAAATTTACCCCCGCTATTTTTCCCGTTCGGTCGAATTTCATTCCAAAAACATTGTCTGGTAAAATGATAATCAACCCACAGTCTAATAATTCGACACAAGAAATTCAGATCAAGATAATATTTAAGTAATGTGTAAAATAAGAAACTTACTTCATTAACGTATTTTTCCTTACACATACAGTACTTCTTCCACGGTTTTTAGTTGAAGTGCATGCTTAATTTTGTTTAATCACTCAAGTTTTGAGTATCATTTACGTTTTTTTATTATTATTAGTATTTTTTTTTTTGAATTATCAGATTTCTGTAACGAGTCTCGCATTCGTGAATTGTAAGTCAAGTGACGACCCGAATAAAATATTTGTCTATAACCCTCGGCAAATGTAGCAGAACATACACACATACAAACAAACAATCTGGATCATTTTGTTGTATTACCAATTAATTACTTACAAATATATACATAATAAAAAAATTTTAGCGAGTCTTGGATAGAAGGGATGATCAAAAAAATTTTTACATACATCCACAGGATGCAAAGTCATATTTATAGCATTAATAACTTATTTAGCAGTGTTTCTCACAAAAACTAAAAGTCGGTTGCTGCAGTGATGCGTCACTTACATCCAACGGTGGTCAGGGGAGTAGCACGCCCCGCAGTGCACGCAGTGGTCCTCCTCATGACGTCACTCGAAAGCTACAAACAAACGCCCATCAGCGACAGCCTTCACCAATACCAACTCTGCCATGCCATGCTTCAACTCTCTTGCGACACTGGGGAATTCATTACATGCTTTACTATCTTTACAAGGGGCTACAATGTTACGATTTAGAAATGCTTTCGTTTCTGACTTCGTGTTTTGTGACTGCTCTAATTTTAGGATTTAGAGAAGTTTCGTTTCTTGCTTCGTATTTCGAAATTTATTATCACTGGAACTTTTCTTGATTATAACAGCCATATTTAATTCAGCGGTAATGAATTTATTTTAGGACATGCCGGCGCTACGATCGATTTACTTGATGATAGATCTGTATACTTTATAACAGTGGAATAAATATTTAATAAATTAAATTTAGTGCTCTTTTTAATCTAATTTGAATTTAGCTTAAAGTGCATGTTTTACAATTTTTTTTATAATATTTTAATGACGTGTAATCGAACCTTACAATGTCTAATTTGTTGGTCTTATGATGTAATTCTTTTTTATTTACATTTAATGTATATAATATCGTTTTAAAGTATCATACTAAAACAAAATCGTAAAAATTGTGACGTCCGTAGGTTCTGGTGTGAAGTTAGCAACGTGTGTATTGTGGTTTGACGCATCTGAAAGTTGGTAAAGTGGACATTCTGAGATTTAAAGCATTGTAAGGCATTTGTGTGCCACTATATTTGCACAAGATTATTCGATTTGTCAGTATAGAAGTTAAAGTATTATATTTGGCATTTGGAAAGAAGTGAAGTTGAATAAGAATCTTGATACGTCACTGGACAAGGGGAAAATGAGGTAATCCAGTCGCGTTTTGAACCAGTTTTTTTCATTACCATCATTGGGGAAAAATGAAAATACGGATCTAATATTTTTTATTATTCTTTTAATTAAAGCTAAAAATGAAAAATCGTGGAAGAGCTCATTCCTTGAATTGAACGCAGTGTGAAATCTGGAGTCTAATATTTTTTTTATTTTATTGGTTAAAACTAAAAACGAAAAATCGTGCAAGTCTTCATTATTATTTTATTTTTGCAATTCTTAAGTGTTTTTAATGTTTTTTTTATAGATGTCGTCCATTTGTGGTTATTTATGTTTTTAAATAAATTTTATTTGCAAATGTGTTTTCATATTTTTAATTTTCCTGCTGTTTTTCCACTAAGCAAAACGATCGTAGCATCTATTGTGTCCTATTAGCGAATAATTTGGAACACTCTATTCGTTGTAGACTTCTTTTATAGTTAAACTCTCAAACTAGCTTTCATTAGTTTTTTTCTAGATTCTCATTTTGAAATAAAACTCTTCTTACTTAAAGCAGTTCAATGTAATTTTATTCATAAATATATATTTTTTTTTCACTTGAAATTTTCATATTTTCTTCTATTAAATTAATCTCAAATGACCATTTAATAAATGTTGAATTAATTTCATGAATAGAATTTTATACTTACTTAAAAAAATTCTTCAAAAAACTATTAAAACCAGACTTTGAGAAAAATTATAAGACACAAGTAAAATATTTATGTAATTCGTTTCGAGAAATAGCTTTAGCTGTATCAATTGCCCGACCCGAATAAGATTTTATTCTCAAAACAAAACTGTTTCGAATTTGGCATTACCAAAAAAATAAAATTAATTTTACAAATAATTTATCAAGTACAGGACACGTCAGCGCTACGATAGTTAACATTTTTAACATTTTGACAAGTTTGCGTATTACTACGTGAACCGATCGTAGCGCTGGCGTGTCCCACTAAGACAATGACTACTCACGGGAGGGTGTGCGTGCAGCCGGGGTGAGCTGCTGTGCGGTGCTCTGCGGCCCCGCCGAGCTGGGCGTGCCGTCCGACGTGGAGTTGAGGAAGTCCCAGATGAGGATGGTGTCGTCGTGCGAGCTGCTGACGATCTGGAACTCGTCGAACTGGAGCCGGAAGACACGGCCCGTGTGCTCCTGACGGAAAACATTAATACTAAGATCGTTGAACAGCGGACCCGCCACTAACGCCAATAACAACACAACTAAATACTAGTTCTATAACTCCGCTAAGAAATAACCAATGTTGCTGCTGCCCGAAAATAGTAAAGTGTGAACCTGGTATTAGTAATATAAAGATGTGTGAATATGAAAAATGGAACGTAAAAAATCGAAGACTGTAAAGATTACAGGACCAAAAACGGAATTAATTCGAAGGTTTTGCATAGTATATTATTCATAATCATTTTTGACGATATTTTTGACAAAATTACTTCGTTGTTACTTCCTTGTAGGAAGTAAAGATATCAATACTTTCATTTCAATACCGGTATTTTAGTATCGATATCTGTTTTCCGATATTCTATTAGTATCCAGTATATTTAATCAAGTATCGCAAAACTTTAATTTATTTAATAAATATAAACGTTTCTTTTTATTTTTTTTTAAACGAAAGTAACTATTTTATTACTTCTGGAAAAAGGCGTACTACACTGTTTTTTCTTGGTTCTTGCAATGAAAAAAGTAGGACATTTAATTTTATTGTAAAATATATGAAAATAGAATATTTTTACGTTTTATAAAAAAAATATTAATTTTTTTCTTACTTCCTACATTTTTCTTTCGATACTTAAAAGTATTGATATATTTCCTCCGATCCGACACTGATATTGATAATTTTATTCGATATTTTTGGTACTTAAGTACTGATACTTTTTCAGTGACGTATATCTTTAAGCGTGATATCTCTTCGTACTTATGTATCTTCCATAGTTCAAAAATGATTAGCCGTAGAACATTGCAATTTTGTACATGGAACTGTTATAACATGTAGTTGTGCACCTCTTTTTTATTGCAATCGGCAGTTCCAAAAAATACTTTGCTCGAAGGGTTTTTCGCGTAACTCAAAAACGATTAGCCGTAGAATGTTGAAATTTTGTATTGTATTTCACTTTCAGGTGAAATAAGTTTAAATGAAGTACAGCAAAAAAGGTGTATAATTTAATAAGCGCACAAGAAAATCATGTGGTGTTCACAACAGATTTTTTAAATAAATATTATTTCTGTCCAAAGCATTTTTCCACATATCTCTGCGAACATCAATGAAAATTTTAAAACGGTGTTAATTTTCTACGCATCATAACTGTTAATATTAACCTAAGCTTAAAACACCAATATTTAAGTATTCAAGAACTTGTTATTCCTGTCATTGAAGATGAAAAAGTGTCGCCCACCAGCGCCTCTATCGGAAACAAAATTTAACTAAGATTCCCACTGAACCTCCAAAATATCTATTTTGAAACCCACAATTAATAATCACAAACGCTACTACTTTACAATTCCTGCCCAACAACCACGAATTTATGTCTGTTTGAGTTAGGACGAGTAAAAGGGGGCCAAGCTAGCCCCAACAGCAACATTTGGTTCTTACCACAAGAGTTCTCAGACAGAGCGTGGACGCGGGCGCCCTGGGATCCAGCGCTGCTAGGAGATCCCAGACCTTGATCTTGCCGTCGTACGCGCCGCTCACAATCCTCTTCGAGTCGAACCGTATGCAGCGCACGAGCTCTTCGTGCCCTTCTAACACGCGCAAACATGCTCCGCATTCTATGTCCCATAACCTGAAAACAAACATCTCAATTATATACAATATATATAAAAAAACCTTAACTATGTAGTCCGAAATGTTTGTACACCATCAATAAATAAGTATTTTATCAACAGTTGAGTAAAGGCTATCGCACACTGTTCGGCACCGACCGGCAGCGACCAGATCGGCAGAAATAAATTTCCACAATTTCTTATAAAAGTGCGTACACTAGCGAAGAACATACGAAAATTATTTGTTTAGACAGGTAATCAGTCTACTTTCATTTGTTATTGAGTTCTAAATATGATATATTTTGAAACCATGACTGCCTAATCCTAATCATTCAAATCTTAAAGTGAAAAAAAAACTGTTTCCTTCTTTTTTCCCCTTTTTTTATTTCAGCTTATTTGTCAGCTAGTCACAATTACTGTATCTTCACCTGAAAAATTAATATTTTTATGTTTTTTCGCTATTTAACAACCGTCTGCTATACTTTTCTGCCGACTAGTGTGCGATAGCAACAGCTTCTTCCGATCTGGTCGCTGCCGGTCGGTGCCGAATAGTGTGCAATAGCCTTAAAACTATTAATCTGTTTCACCGCCGTCAGTTATAGTTCGTCTCAAATAGAAATGGACCTGTCAATCATTCTAGCGCATCTAATGCAACAAACAAGTATACAGTTTTTTCCAATGGTGTGCAATGTGCCCATAGTACATACTGCAACCGTAGTAGTAGACTCTTGTCTCGCCTACCAATGGTTAAAACTGCACTGATTCAATAAGTTAGGGGCGTAAACCATAAATGGGAAAGCATTCTACTAGTGACGTTATATTTTTTATCCATATTTTAAAATACTTAGGTAGTAGGATTGATACGCTATTAATCGCTTCATCATAAATTTAAAGAAAATAAAAACTAATTGTCTATTTTAACTATTTAATAATAATATCTATTAATATTTAGATATTAATAAAATAAACACTTTTTTATTGTTACTGTGCACTGATGTACAAATTAATAGTACATATACTACTTCTCAACTTAACTAGAAGGGAATGACTTACATAGGTTTGGTCATTGACTGTATTTTTCTTTAAAATAACAGCTTCTTTAATCTCTAAATTTTTCAGCCAATTCATTGTTAATCCTTTTTGTCACATGTAAAATTTTGAATCACCACTCCATGAATGATTATTACCTGCTAATACAATGTTCAGCAAATCCCGGATTGTTTTTTATTTATTGTATTTTCATGTTTCTTAAATCTTGTTTTCGAACTAATAAAGTTTCCCCGTATGAACTAGGAACAAAGTGGTAAAAAACTCAACAGGAGTAACTTCTCTTATTAGTTGCGTCTTTCGCGCTGGTTCATTTCTATATGAGACGACTATATTAATAATTATATTATATTTTATAATTGATAGCGTTATCTAATACCAAATAATTAATATCACATCATAATTTTAATACAACATTGAATAACTATTAGGTATTTCATAACCCCTCTACTTTTATTCTTTATTTAAATAATAATTAACAACTCAGAAATCTTCAGTAATTTTTCAGCAGTCGCATGGTGAATACCATTTATATTTTTTACCTTTTAATTTTAATAATTAATTGTGATCTACTACTACATATTAGTGAAACTAGTGTACAATGTACATATAATATTTCAGTATACGTATTTGTTTATATTTATTAAAAACGATTATTGTTATAACAAACTAATTTATATTTTTTATTGTTTCAGACGAGGTCGAGCTACTTTCTAGATATAAGCTATAGATATAAGGGGGGAAGCAGGTACTTCTTCAGTTTTTTTTTTCTTAACACACGTAAGTCCAATTTCAAGATTTATAAGTAATGTCCTCTCTGAATAATTTAAAACTTCAATTTTTCCGAATACGATATTTTTTATAATTCACTATTTAAGTAAATTAAATTCCCTTAAATACACTTGTTTATCCATTAACTTTAACTTATTTCTTGTCCAGTAAATACGTTACATTAACAAAAACAAATGAATAAAACTTGACACATTAGGTATGAAATGAGATCTAGATGTAAGGTGTGGAATTTAGATATGATGTGTGATGGTTAGATGTACGGTATGATGGTTCGATGTACGATATGATTTTAAAAATAAGGTATGATGAGTAAATATGAGGTGTGGTGATTAAATATAAGGTGTGGTGATTAAATATAAGGTGTGGTGATTAAATATAAGGTGTGGTGATTAACTATAAGGTGTGGTGATTAACTATAAGGTGTGGTGATTAACTATAAGGTGTGGTGATTAACTATAAGGTGTGATTGCTAGATATAAGGTAAGGCATGATGATTAACTATAAGGTATGGTGATTAAATGTAAGGTATGATGATTAAATGTAAGGTGTGATGATTAAATATAAGGTGTGATGATTGAATATAAGCTATGATGATTAAATATAAGGTGTGGTGATTAACTATAAGGTGTGATTGCTAGATATAAGGTACGGTATGATGATTAACTATAAGGTGTGGTGATTAACTATAAGGTATGATGATTATATGTAAGGTGTGGTTATTAAATATAAGGTATGATGATTAAATATAAGGTGTGATGATTGAATATAAGGTGTGGTGATTAAATATAAGATGTGATTGCTAGATATAAGGTACGGTATGATGATTAACTATAACGTGTGGTGATTAACTATAAGGTATTGTGTGGTCATTAAATATAAGGTATGATGATTAAATGTAAGGTATGATGCTTAAATATAAGGTGTGATGATTGAATATAAGCTATGATGATTAAATATAAGGTGTGGTGATTAACTATAAGGTGTGATTGCTAGATATAAGGTACGGTATGATGATTAACTATAAGGTGTGGTGATTAACTATAAGGTATGATGATTATATGTAAGGTGTGGTTATTAAATATAAGGTATGATGATTAAATGTAAGGTGTGATGATTGAATATAAGGTGTGGTGATTAAATATAAGATGTGATTGCTAGATATAAGGTACGGTATGATGATTAACTATAACGTGTGGTGATTAACTATAAGGTATGATGATTAAATGTAAAGTGTGATGATTAAATATAAGGGGTGATTGCTATATATAAGTTATGGTATGATGATTGAATATAAGGTGTGATGGTTAAATATAAAGTGTGGTGATTCATATAAGGTGTGATGATTAAATATAAGGTATGATGGCTAAATCTGAGTTATGAGATTGTATAAGTTGTGATGATTAAGTATAAGGTATGATGATGAAGTCTAAAGAATGATTATAAGTTTAAGGTGTGGTGATTAAATATAAGGTGTGATTGTTAGATATAAGGCACGGTATGATAATTAAATATAAGGTGTGATGATTTAATGTAAGGTGTGGTGGTTAGGTATAATGTGTGATTGTAAGATATATGTATGGTATGATGATTAAAGATTAAGTATGAGATGATTAAATATAAGGTGTGGTGATTAATTATAAGGTATGACGATTAAATGTAATGTGTGGTGGTTAATTATAAGGTATGATGATTAAATATAAGGTGTATTGGTTAGGTATAAAATGTGATTTTTAGATATAAAGTATGGTATGATGATTAGATCTGAGATGAGATGTGTAGATATAAGGTATGGTGTGTGAATGGAAGCAAATCTCTACTGCAAAACTGCCCGGGAAGTTTTCAGTTAGGATAAGCTGTTTGATAGAAATTAGTTGAGGTTAATAATGTGTCAGGTTTTATTCAGTTTTTCTTTTCGCTTATTTACGTGTATATTTTTTAATTCTCTGTAATTATATTTTCCCAAACATAGACCATGATGGTGTTTCACATAAAATAGATGTTAATTATTTAAATGTTTATTATGTCTTGATATTATATAACTTATATTACTAGACTTATATTTTTTATTTATCCAAATGAACCATTAATTTTTCCCTTACAAAGAATACCCCGTAGTCATATTTGATAAGTCGTGGCACTCCTTTCTCCGCTTACAGCATTCTGATCGTTGGTATGGGTTACACGGAAGGGTTGTGATACCGCCCTCGTATTAGCGTGTCTATAAGTTAGAGTTACGGATGTGCTTGGTGCATCTTGCTGCCCTTTTACCATTTTGGGCGTTAGTATGGAGGGCCGGAAGGGTGTCTGACCGCTAGCGTGTTGAAATGTCTAATTGTGGAGTGAGTTTGTACGTTGACAATATTCACATAAACAATTTCGTTTTCATTTTCTTTCTTGGCTTTCATGCCAATGCCCCTGACCCTTTTCGCTGAGAAGTACACTGCATTAGTTTAAGTTGTGCCAAAATAGTTCTAAGTTGCGGTTAGATTTAAGTCGCGATAGTTTTAAGTCTTCATCCTTTCCTTAAACCCAAAACCACCCCTCCCCCCCTTGCCGACGTGGAGAGACCTTGTCGCGGTGGCAGGGCTTAACCATCCTCTAAACATCAAATGAAAATTCAGAGGATGGAACCAACATCTCCACTTTCATATTATAATCATTTCATTTACAGATGAAGAAATTTTCTTCAATTATTTTTAGGGAATAATAGATGATATGCAGTAGGATCTAATCCAAAAGTTACAATTAAACTATAATATTTATAGAGGTAGACTGACAGTTTCATATTTATTCCAATAACAGCAATGAAGGAAGAACAAATAATCAAGCCATGAAAGAGTTACGGTAAAAAACATTACCAGGAAGCTGAGTGAATCAAAACCTCAAAAATCGTAAGTACTTTTTCATTACAATAGGATGTCTTCAAAATTTTTTTACTGATATATAAAAACATGCTTTAAAAATTTAATTTTTGTTATTATTATTTTTATTGAAACGTACATTTGTTTCATATGCATTTTCAAAATTCGAGAACAGTCTCCAGATATCTGCGATACAACTGACATACCCAGAAATTTTATTTATCTGTTCATTTGTACCAAGACATATCAAGGCTAATATTTTTTATTAATTAATAAAGTAATAATATCTAATAAATAGATATTTTTTGGAAATAATAAATGATATGCAGCAGGACTTATTTCAAATGGTGTACTTTATTTATAGAAGCAGCAACTTTTAAGTGCATTTCAAAATATTTTTATAAAGAATAGTGAAGATATTGCAAAAATTGTACTTCAATTCATTTACTTTGAGTAATAATGAAAATAATTGATATTGTTTTTACTAATACGTCTGTGTTAATGTGAAAAGTATTTTTTTCTTTATTAATAATATGTTCCCTTACCGTATGGTGTTATCGGAGCTGCCACTAACAACCAGCCGATCCCGGTACTGGAGACAAGCGATCCCCCTCTTGTGTCCGTTGAGCGTGCGGACAAACTCGCACGTGGAGGTGTTCCACACCTTGATGGTGCGGTCGCCCGAAGCGGACACGATGTACTTCTCGTCGAAGTCCACCACGTTCACGGCGGCGCGGTGGCCCACCAGCACTCGTCGGAGGGTGATTTCTGTCTGCGAGGTCATGTCCCACACGGCTATCGACCGGTCCTGAAGGTAAGTGGTTTGTTAGCATTTAAACATTGAAGATATTAATAGGGATTTCCATTTTTTTTTTTCATTTTTAATAGTTTTTATTTTCGCCAAAACATTTTAACACACCAGAAAAAAATCTTCAAAGTTTTATTAAATTAAACCCTAGGAAATTGAATACGCATGTAACGTCATTTACACCGCTGAGAACACAAGTTTCTAGATCTGATTGTGGGTGCAAATGGGATGGTGTGTTCGAACAGCCAATAGCATTTGCCATTGTCCATCACGTCACAAACATGGCTGATACTGAATTTTACACATTCGATTTAAAAGCAATAAAGTTTCATTTAGATAATAGAATAGCAAAAATCAGAAAATTGCAGATTATATACACCGATAAATATTTTTTTGAAAGACGTAGGCCAAATAGTTATTGCGGGTGCGCGGTTCTTTGCTTAATTGGAACAAACAAAAAATACTCTAAATAGAAAATTGTAACAAAGAATGTGTACGTTTAATTTCTAATCAATGGTTACTCAATTTTTATTATTTTTAGAACGGTGTGGTATTGATTTTAAACCGATGAATAATTGAAATTCTTCCGATTTTTATGATCATGACAACATAAATAACTATTTTAATTAATAAGAAAATGAATAAATTTCCTATGATTTCATTGGAGCATTTCACAACAAAAATCTTCCTACAGTTTAATAACATTAATAAATAAATATAAATTGAATAATTTAAATTCATATTTGGTCAACAAGCAATCCCAACATGAAAACAATTTAATTTAAATTTTTAGAGCAAATAGCTTGTAAATTCCCACCAAAATGTAGTAGTGGAAGTAATAAAAAATAAATAACTACAATCGGAGAAATAATTATAGTTCATTTTCAACGTGAATATATTCTATAATGATCCATATAATAATTACGGTCAACTTTAAAATTATCATCATTCATTTCTTGAAATATGTAACAGATAAGGATTATTTCACGTACAGCTATTTAAAAAATAATAGAATAAATCTATAAAAAGACGGCATTTTATTATACGAATTCAAATATGAGGAAGTTTAACTTAAAATTACTAATGATCATATTATACTATTATTTTCGAATTTTAGAATATTATAAATACATCTTCATAAAAAATAATGTACAAACAGAAAATAAAAAGAGTCATAGTATTGTTTGTATAATAACAAAAATAAAAAGACAGCATTTCTTTTATTATTAGAGATGTTGCTTTTAAATATGAACATTTGATTAAATTGCGCATTTTTAATACTTAAACATAAAAAATAATAATTTTTAAAGATTATATTTTAATATTTTAAATGGCGCGTGTAAATTATTAACATTTTAAAAACAATTTCGCTTTCTTTTGTTAATTAATGAAATATTTGATTTGAAATTTTATATAACATATTTTAATTTCGAGTAAAACCGTATAATAATGTCAAATAAACAATTATTATGATAAAATTTACAACTATAAATGTACTGTCTAAAAGTATAATGAATACATGTAAGAAAAAAGCTGTATGATCATTTTGAATATTCATTTATTTTACTAAAAATTACACCATGTAACATACCTTTGTTAAAGAGAAATGTTCAGTCTTTAATTTGATGTATGAATTTTAAAAACTGAACGCCTACTGTAAAAGTTATTGATGTTTATTCCGACTGACTATAATTATTTCTTCAATAGTAATATTTTTTGATATTTACGATATGTAATTATAAAAATCTGTTTTGTTTGTTACCTTGGAACACGTGACCATCATTCCATTATTGAACCTAAGATGCAGCACGGCCTCACAATGATGTATTAAGGTATTGACCATCTCCCCTGTGTGCACATTCCAAACCCGAACTGTAGAATCCGAAGACCCGCTGATTATAACTTTGTCGTCGTATTGCAGACATAGAACTGACCCTGTATGTCCCGTCAAAACCTACAAACACACATTAGCTCTTCTGTTCACACATACGGGTTATTCCAACGACAAAATATAACTAGACAAAACATTCCCTATTCATCTATATGTTTGTTTTCGGCAAATCAGAAAGAGAAACGTAGAGATAGATATAGGCCGTATTTATTTGAAAGTTTTAAGTAACCTAGCAGGTTAATAATTCTGTTTACTCGGACGTTTGACGTAACCCAGAACTGATCCAACTCACCCAGCTATTTTGCTGGGTTGGTGAGTTGAACCTTTTTTCTATCTTTGTTTACAATGATTTTTATTTCTATTTCTGTCAGAAGTTATATCTTTCATAGATTTATATGAAAAACTATAATAAGTAACTTTAACGAATAACTTAAATTTACTGGTTAAAATTTTCACCAACTGTAAAATTTGATTGTTTATTTGGTACCAACCCGGGTACGTTTAGGATCAGTTGAGGGTTGGATTTAAATTATCCAAATAAATACGGCCATAGTGAAAGTATTGTTCAAGCGTTTCTCACTAGAGGCACCAGTGGTGTCAATACTGTTTGAGCATTGCTCGCTAGAGGCATCATTGTAGCTGTCATTGTTTTCTTTTATTTGTTTCTGTTTATGGTTTTTGTTTTGTTAGTCGCGCGTAAGTTTTGATTATTTTTTAAACTTATAAATTAAATCTGTCTTTTTCAAGGTATAACAAAGTATAAGTTACACATTGCTATAAATGGTTATAATACACCTTTCTATTATTTTTTTTAGGACAATAGTATAATTTTACTGATTATACTCATAAATTGTTTCTGCCTTTTTTTAAGTAAGTTGAAATTAAATATTGTTACAAGTAATGTCATTATTTCATTTTTAGCATCCATTTCATCTTAAAAAAAGTTTGTTATTTCAGTTTAAATTTATTTGTCTTTACCTAGCAGGTATAAAAATTCAACACAAATAAATTTAAAACATTAAATTGTAATATCAATCTTAAGAGCACGGGCGCCTCTAGTGAGCAATAATCGAACATTCACTGTATCTATCTTTATGTTTCTCTTTCTGGCTTACCGAAAACATAACAAACCAAGTGAAGTTTTGTCTAGTTATATTTTGTCGTTGGGTTATTCTGACTTACTTTCGTGCACTGTAGCGTGTTCCTATCCCAGACTTTGATGGTGTTGTCCCGCAACCCTGACACGATTTTCTGGTCGTCGTATTGCAAACAGTACACGCCTTTGCTGTTCTCAGATCTACAGTTTATCCTTTGGAGTATGTGTCTGCCCATTCGCCAGTTATTTTCTATACTTTCTATGTCTTGAATTATTTTAGGGAATAGTGTTCTATAAAACGAGTGGTTTGGATGGTTTTCTCCTGGTTTTGGTTTAAATAAATATAATATCCTACGAAAAAAAAAACACAATTAATATTTACAGGAATACAAACAAATTTAAATTCTTATTAATAATTAATATAATAATAACGCTGTGGCACACAATATTTATTTTTTATCAGGATGTTTTTAAAAGTTATGTGCAACATATCGATAAATAAAAATATTAATTTCAATAATATTTGGAATAATATTTTAGTATTAATTTAAAGGTAGATATTCAGAATGACCAATGAAACAGTTTAAGCATAGGAGTCTCGAGAACTATAAGAAATACGAAGTTGATTAAATTAGACAAAAGTTGCCATATATGGGGGTCATTTTATACAAGATTTTATTTTACCCAAAAAAATATATAGATCACTAGATATAAACAAAAATGTAAATTCTACCATTTTCGTTTTTTTGTTTTGCTTATATTTATTTTGTTTCAATACAAAAAAATATTTAACGACGAATTCGCTACAGTATTCAAAACTTTTATTTCTCGTACCGTCTTCGAGAAATTGATACCAACTTTGAATTTTAATATGAGCCTCAAAGTAGAGAAATAGAGGTTTTTTTTCTCTTTTAAATGACCTGCATTCCTATTACGCCTGTTCGATTTTATTTTGTCGCTTTATTATCTAACTTTTATTTATTTTCAAAACCTATAACCCCATATCAAAGTTGTGTAGAGTTAAAACATACCAAACAACAGTATTAAACTAAAAATTGTGTTGACAAACGCGAAATATCCCACAAATTCTCATTTTTGTGCCCAAAATTTTGATTTTGGGAAATAGTGTATATTGATAGACCTCGATGCGCTGATTTCAAATTTTCAAACGGAATTTAATTATCTCTGTCCGTTCCTTAGATATTTGCTGACAAAGTTGCACCTCAAAAAAGTGTGTTTTTTAGCTATATCTCTAAAATGGCTAGAGATACAATCTAAACGATTATATCATTCGATTCTACGGGAAAAGTTACATAAAGAAAAGTTTTCTCTGCATATACGTTCTTTAGAACGATTAGGTGAAAAATAAAAAAATCAAAAAAACCTAATTTAAAAATTTCTCCAAAGCACTTTTTTTCTCCAAAGCTTTTCATTTTCTAGACCGAAGTAAATAACGATTCGCTGATTTCAAATTTTCAAACCGAATTGAATTATCTCTTACCGTTCCTGAGATATTCGTACTCAAAGTTGAGTTTTGGCAATACCTAAAAAAACAGGTTTTTTAGGTTTAACTCTTTAGTGGTTAGGTTTACGACTTCGGCGATCTCACCAATCGATTCTACGGTCAAAATTACATAAGTATACCAATTTTTACATTTTTATTGCAAAGGATACAATTTATAGAAAGAAAAAACGAAAATGGCCGAAATCGAAAAAAATGCCTGATGCACCCCTTACGATTTTTTTCGATTTTTGGTCATTTTCAGTTTTTTCCTTCTAAAAATTCTATCTGTTAAGATAAAAATCTGAAAATTGGTACACTTATGTAATTTTGCCTGTAGAATCGAATGATGAGGTTGCCGGAACCTTAAACCTAACGATTTAAGGGCTATACCTAAAAAACCTGATTTTTTAGGTATAACTTTTAACTCAATTATCTCGAGAACGGGAAGAGGTAATTGAATTCTGTTTGAAAATTTGAAATCAGCGCATCGATATCTACTTGACCCCAGAAAATGAAAAATTTTGGAGGTAAAAAGTTTCTATGCGAAAAATTGAAATTTAGGTTTTTTCGTTTTTCTTATTTTTCACCTAATCGTTCCAAAGAACGTATATGTGGGCAAAACATTTCTTTATATAACTTTTTCCGTAGAATGGAATGGTAAAGTGACTGAGATTGTATCTCTACTCATTTTTTGAGTATACTAAAAAAACACACTTTTTTGAGGTTCAACTTTGACAGCAAATATCTCCGAAATAAAAAGAGATAATAAAATTCTGTTTTTAAATTTGGAACCAGCGTAGTTTATTCTTCAAAAATATATTAACAGCAAAATTTTGTAAAATTTATAAATTTTCGAGCTAAAAATTCGATATTTTCAAATATTTTCGGATTTACGAAAAAATACAACATTATCTGCTTTAGGATTTACGTCTCCTGTTGTTTCCAAATAATATTCAAATGGATCCGCGGTAGGGCATGTGGCGGCCTTCCGTAACATCTAAATTACTGTCCCTTTTTAGCTTTTTTTTTAACTGTCCAGTTTCATTGGTAAATTTTTATTTATTGTTGGTAAAGTCTATATATACAGTATCACCAATGAAATATTCTATTCTTATAATTTTATGAATAGAAAAAACATCTATTGTATTTAATTTATTTTTCCTAGTTTTTATTACCTACTTCCTTTTGAATTTCGAGTTTTAATATGAATTCGAAATCAGAAATTTCTTCTTATCTTACATAACTGGATAATTAATTTTACGGTGTCTATTGCATCTTTCAAACACGGCGTCATGCAATAAACAGAAACACATTTTTATCATCCCTCTAGTATAATTTATTTGTACTACCACGAAGTATACCGAAAGCTGAATATGCACGAACACAGAAAATGAACGGTAATAGTCGGGGATTCAGTCAAGAAATCTTTATTATCTTTAAAGATGCCGTTCCGACACTACTAGTTTCTTCCTCAGGGTCTGTATACATTTAAAATAAGGTATTACAATTTTAATTTTCATTTGAACAATAAGATGTACTAAAATAAAAATTGTAACATTTGTTGTTAATGTGTATAGAGAGCCCTGAGGAAGACACAAGTGGTGTCGAAATGCACCAGGGATCCCGAACGGAATAGAAACGAAAACGATAAAAAATTATAACAGAAACAGAAACGAAACGAAATTCTTATTTCTGGAGTGAAAACGATATAACTAAAATAAGAATTCCGGTTAGTAACGTTTTATTGTGTTCTTAATACACACTTTATTTTTAAAGTATTTAAATATTATAATATCTCATGTCGGTAGGTATTTACCAAAGTATCAAACCCACATTCGTGATGTTTTTATATTTTTACCTTTCAAGTTAAGACCAAAATTATTAAAATCAATAATTAGGTTTATATTGTTGGAAAGAGAAAAAAAATATATTTAACAGTATTAAAGACAACTTTGAGTCCTTTATGAAAACTGAAAATTGGTATGAATTTCACGAAAAGTATTCAAGTTAATTTTTTTTTCGGGAAAACAAAAACATGATGAAATGAAATGGGCAACTAATGCGGCAACTTTGCCCCAATTTAACCGACTTCGTATTAAAACAAACACCTTGTTTAATTTTTTTTTATCGGAACTGAACCGAAATGTAACGAAAAATCTTATAGTTTCGGGTCCCTGCAAGTCTACATTATTTTCTACAGTCGAATATTTTGATAGAAAATTAACTTTGGTCGATTCCTTTTTAGTTTTTTTTCTGTCCTAAATTATACTCTTTACTCTATATTACTTGATAAGAGTATTCCTTACCATCCCCTCCTCTCCGCCAACCCCCTCCACAACGAATCCGTCCGCACCTTCCTCTCTATCAGCTTCTTCCACAGCATGCCTTCACTGATCACTCTGAGCCACTCCTTGCACACGAGCTCGGCGTGGCACAGGCTCTCGGCGTCCAGGTAGCTGAGGATGCTCTCGGCCACGTGGTCCAGCCCCTTCTTGGGCAGCAGCGAGATGAAGTCCCGCTGCAGCATGGGCTTGAGGTAGGCGTTGATGTGGCCGTGCTGGTAGTGGCACATGCGCGCCAGCAGGTGCTCCACGAACTCCACCTGGTCCGTCTCGCTCCATCGCTCGAAGTACTTCAGGCAGGTCTCGCGCTCCGTGGTGTAGGTTGTGCTGGGCTCTTTCTTCCGAGCTGGGTCGTACAGGATCGTCATTGGATACTGCAAATACACCATATGTTAATATAAGGATATTCAAAATAGATTCCGAATGGGGTATGCAAGATATAGTTCGAATTTACCGCACAAATGTTACGTGTTATTGTAAAATAAGAAGAGAGTAATATGGCGCAGAAAACAGTGCACATGAATAAAACCCAGTAAAATTTATAAGTGTTGTTTTATTGACGAACAGAAAAACGTTACAGGGTCCTATACTCTATAGTCTATGTCTATACCAATGGGATGCCTCGGACGTGGTGTTAAATTTAGCATCGTAGGTAATTTAACAATTCTTCAATCTGAGCATTTCAATCTTCTTCTTCATACTGATGTCAAATGTAGAGTGACCATTCGTACTGATTTTGTCAGTACAGTACTAATTTTCAGACCCTTGTACTGATAAACAATTTGAAATACATTTTGTACTGATTTTTTACATACCATACTGAATATACTGATTTTCCATAATTTGTAAATATTTAATGATTGGCATTTATACATTTTTATACAATTTAAATATTAACTTAAATTTCTGTCACTGCTACTAATGATTTGAAAACATTTTTAGAATTTATTTAGAATTGTTAATTGTAGCAATAGCAATAGCAATAAATTAGAGCAATAGTATTGACACAATTTTACCATTATTTGCCCAATAATACTATACAGAACAAAGGTGTTGTACTGATTTCATATAAGAAAAAATGGTCACTGTAGTCAAATGGTTGTACAAAAAAATGAGTATTGAATAGTGCTTACGAATTAAATCGTTAAAAAACCGAATAAAATGTCTTAAAACCATCCGATAAAATTAGAACTTTTAAATCCCAGACAGAATTTTGAAAATTGAGACTAGTTAGAAATGTTTACAAAAACATCTAAAACACTTGTTGACATTAAGAATACAGAATTGCTATAATTTTTCAGATATATCATTTTTGTTTTTATTTTGAATATTTATGCAGAGTAAATATTGCAATATAGAAACCAGCGCACTTCAAGTTTTAGGTCAATTTCCTACCTCGTGTGTGAATGTGACCTAAAATATTAACACGAATGCAGATTATCACATTGTGAACTGCACTCGAAAAATTAATAATTATTCTATTCAAAATTCGAAAACTAATACTAAAAAAATAATTGAAAAATGTTTTAAGAAATGAGTATTTTTCATATTTTACTATAAAATGGTAATATTTCGAAAATTTTAATTATTTGTAAACAAATATTTCACAAATTTAAATAATGTTTATTTCTTTATGTTGTATTTACTCTATAATTTTTATTATCCTTTATTTATTTATGTACAAAACACCATTCTTATAAGTTTTATTAACTTTTTGTTTATATTATAACTCTAATTACAGTCATTAATCTCAATCCTATACCTAAATAAGATTTGTTTGAAATAAATACCAATTAATAAGTTGTTTATTTTTTTTTTACTATAATAAACTTTTAGTTTAAAAAAAAATTATTGTACCTTACGTTTTAAGTTTCAACTTAAAATCTTAAAAAAATAAATCAATATTTTTCGGAATGACTTTAAATAACTTATTTTTTCAATACATATACACGAAATAGTACACAGTTAAAATTTTTTTTTTCAATTACAAATAAGAAAATTAAAAATACTGCTTTGGTTTTATATAATTTTAGAACATAACTTATAGAATTGCAACCTATATCGAAATTCAGAAATTAATAGTCCTTTTCGGGGTCACAATATTATAAAAAACTAACGTGTAGTAGGTTTGTCTGTCTTTTACTTTAAAATTAATAAATATTCATTTCTACAATGATTACAATTCAACAATGACATATAATTTTTGACAACAGTTTTAAAGTGACATACATCCTAACCTATTTGTAGAAAATGATAACATACCAAATGATTTTTCTGTTTACTTTTCACAGACGAATGATGATTACGAGTACATTTAGAAGACTTCATGATTATAGTTCACACATCACATTTTCCGTTTAAATTTAATTTTTAATCTCATTGTACCAGTGATGAATGTCTACTTGTCAATTTGCCATTGTTTTGACAGAAAAATTGAACAATACAAATGTTAATTAGACTTTAATAAGTTTTTCATTCGATTTATAATTAATTTTTAATTAAAAAGTTTTTTCATTTAATAATTAATAAATCAATCATTGTTTATTATTAATTTATAATTAAACACATATCATTCATGGCTAATTAGACAATATTGGGTGTGCCAGATTTGGTTTATCACAGATATAAGTAATTATATATTTATACCATATTGAGCCTGTACCAGATTTCTAGCTGGCGTGGAAAGTGCCCCACAGGAGCAATTTAAATGAATATACCAATGAGTTTATTACCCGTCACTGTGTGTACCATATCTACTTTTTACTTTAATGAAAAAAATTCTGAATTGCACAAAGTACAAGTATTTATGAATGTTGACTTATCGAGTTATGGTGACGTACATTAAGTGCAATCGCTGATTGGTTAAATTTGAAGGCGGGGCAATACCACGTGGTCTTCTTGCTATTTCACTCACACGAGCTATTTCCGTCTCTGTCTTTGGTCTAAACTTTATTATTTATTTACGTCAAAACAACAAATAAGTAATAATTTAAGAAAAACACGTGTATATTACTTTTTTGCAAGTTATTATATACAGGGTGCCCGTTTTAAGAGACAAATCTTTGGGAACTCGAGAACCATAAGAGATACGAAGTCGATTAAATTGAGGCAAACTTGTCACATTACTTGGCCATTTTAATGAAATTTTTGTTTTCCTGAATAAATACATAGGTCACTAGATAAGAGCAAAAAACTGATTTTGGCCAATTTACTTTTTGATTTATAACTTTCTTGTTTGAGTTCATACAAGTTTCTAGTTTGCACATTCTACTTGGGTTCTTAGAATAGTTCTTTAATCTGGATGGCCTATATGACCATTGTCGAATTTAAAGAAAAAAAAGTATAAAAACTAAAAATTAACCATTGTGACTACCAATAATGACAAAAACTATAAATTATCTTATAATTTCACTGAAATTAACATTTGAAATTCAAATTTATGTAACGGCGTCATATCTCTGACGTCACGAAGGAGAATGAGAGAGCAGTTTACAATGCTAAATCTAGGAATATAAAGAATCTATTTTTTTTACTTAATGATATCGATGAAATGATGTTAATGATATATTGTTTATAATTATTTATGAAACAATGTATAAGATATCAATACAGGCAATTCATAGAATAAAATAAAAATATTTTAATCTTACACAAGACATTGTTTTTGTGATATGTCGGTACTCATCTGTCAAAATTGTCAATGTCCTATGATTTTTAAAGGCTGTATAGTGTTTATATACATAGTTTTAAAAATGTACATTATTGTATGATAGATGATTATTATCGAATGAATTCAAATTCTGTAAGTGACGTCACATATTCCCTCTCCAAAACTTTATTTTTGTTTTTCTCCGGAAAATACGGGTATTATTATTTTGTACAGAATCATAAAATGAAGGGGAAAAAATGGTCATATTACAGGAGCATTGTCCTATAAGATGTTTATAATTTTTCTTAAATCCAATCCAAAGCAAATTATTTGTGGTATACCGCGCTAAAATGTTCTGCTGTTATTTTATGGCAGTGTAGCTTGTAATCGTTTTATGACCATTCCTTCATATTCCATGAGACAAACTACAAGTATACCACTAAGTTTAATCAGTTATATTCAAATTGTAATCAATAAGCATTATATTAATATTTAAAGTAATATTTCATCTTCAATTTTTTTCGTGAGTACAAGGTTGAGAATCGTGATATTTTTTATATTTGATTGAAATCGTGAAAAGATTTAAATTAAAAATCAGTTAACATATTCGTAATGAGGAAATAATGTTACAAGGCCATATAATTCCATGGTTGAATGATTGATTTTTAAGGCTTCGTCGTATCAAATTCCCAATTTACTGAAAGTAAGTTGCATTTAATAATTTCATGGTTTGTATTTTTACAAGAAAGTGAACATTTTCTCTTTCACTGTGTGTAAATGTTTATAATAAAATTCCACGAAAGTGCCAATGTCAACCACATATGTAATTGTTGATTCAAGCGTTGTTGCACAAGATACTCATTTTAATTACAAAATAGACCTTGTGAAAATCATTGAACCATCAAATTACCATTACGCTATCGATTAAACGAATTGTGCTTCCTATATTCCAATAACCATGTGTTAAACACACTATAATAAGCCATAAACACATAATAACTCTCAAATAATAGTTTATTTTCAAATTGTTTTAATTTACCGTTAATAATATGGTGGTGCATAGAAATACGATGGGATTTCATGTTTTTAAACAGTTTTAACTTACATTTTACTGGTATGGATTGTCAACCTACAGTTTATAGTTGTTCCAAGCTCCGCCTCTAAGGCTTGCAGCTTAAAAAACTATTATTTTGGGCAGTATAACAACAGTAGTTGTTATAACAAATGTAATATTTGTTTGTGTTATGTTCTAAGTAAACAAATATAAACATATCTAAAAATAGAGTAGAACAAAACACTTTGATAAAATCAACAGAACTTTATGCTCTCCAGTAAATATTGAAGAAATATGAGAAGAAAAAAATTAAAAACTACATTGCATAAATAAAACGATATAAATCACAAACAGAAAATTTCAGGCAGATTATAAATTTATACTTTAATAGTATAGATCAAAATAATTTTCAGGCCGTAATTAAAAAAAGACTAATGAAAAGCAGCTGTAGTATCAAAGATATACATATGTTGCAATTATTAATTTTATACCAGGAAATTTGTGTAAAGAATAATATTTATACTTTGCGTAAACAAAATGCTCTATTGTTATATCGAAAACGTTTTAATAATATCGAATACTGTTAAACTGTTTTTGGTAACTTTTTTTGTAAAATTGGTACTTCTAAGTTGTGCGCCCCACGGTAATTTTCAAATTAATAACCTTATACATTTTCAAATGTTTTTTAATACAATTTGGAATTATAAATATGGAAACCAAATAAACAAAGCTAGTTTAAAAAAATATTATAATTTCATAGGTCTTAACGTATAGATTTTAATTTCTTTTTTACAATTTATAATTTAAAAATTATGAGTTATATGTGTTTACCTTCATTCAACAGGGTTACCATATTTTTTGTACTTCCGGGAGTAAAAGTTTACTTTACTCTTCATTTTCAAAGACTAAAGTAGCACTTTTAATCCCTGAGGGATTAAATTAATACACACACATTATGTTACCACAGAAACAAGTAGGTATATGTATGTAACCAAGCCTAGATTATTAGAAAAATGTACATAATGATGTTTTGTTTTCAAAGCTGTCATATATATGAATTTGACAGTTATATAAATATAATCAAATAATTATTATTTTAAAATGTATAAGCGGAAGTGCAAAAAATAGTATATATATCACAGAACTAAAGTGCCTTTAATCCTTCAAGTGTGTATTTCTCTCGCCTACGTCTCACTTTCAAAATTAAATCATGCACTTTAGTCTCTCAGTATATAATATACTATTATATAAATCCCTAGAGACTATTTTTTGAAAATTTAATGAAATAAGTGAGGCTAAATATAAAAAAATAGTACATTATACTCGTTTTATACGACGTATTGTTCCATTCGCATTTTTGGAACATATCGTCTTATAAAACTCCTTTAATAATATATATTTTAATCTTGTATTTAAATATAATGCATCATATTTATATATAAAACTTACAATTTATGAAATACAACTGTTAATACATTTGGTGTGCCGCAGGGTTGCAACCCAAGACCCCTATAGAACAAACCTTGTTATCAGCAGCGCCATTATCACAAATCAACATCACTTCACAACTTAACCTTAAACCTCAACGAGCCTGAAACCGACCAATCGCACAGCTGTGCCTCGAACAACTGAAGTCGCTGGCTAACCGGAAGATTGGAACAGGAAACCAGGTTTCGTAACCTTACACGAAGCAGTGGCCACCAAACTACACGCGAGCAGGAAAGTAAAAGTGATAAGGAATATGAAAGTTTAGATAATAGTGTAATTGTCCGGCTATATTTGGCAACTTTCTACGATGGTGAGTGATATAGAAAAGTTATTAAATATATTATACTTATACACTAATTATAGTTTCGTATCACGATTATTTCAAAACTTCTATATAATAATTTTATTTTTATTTTTACAATTTTTTTAATATCATAATTATTTCACTCTTCATCTTTTCTTAGATACTGCAATCTGCTTTTCTTTCCGATCTTCTTTCAACTTAAAGAAAGTATTGTGATCGCGAAAAATTTTGGTTTTCTGATTTCAACGGAAATATCCATTTTGACTTGCGTCCAACCGAAACAACCGAATATTCGGCTCCTCTTCCAGTTTCAGCCGAAACCGTTAATAGAACCCCAAACTTATGAAGTTCAGTTAAAATTTTATTAAAAACATAAACTATCGTAGAAGGAAATATGAATCCGCATTTCAAAACATTTCATGTGACACCATGACTCAACAAATCCTGAAGAATTCATGAAATAGATCCTGTTCATTTTGTTCTGTTTCGCAGTTTTAAATTAATATTGTTGTTAACTAGCAAAATGAAAAACGATCAAGAGTTTTTTGTTCTACTAACAAAAATATATAAATTGTAATCATAACTTACAGAAGTAAAATAAAAACATCAAAGATTGGAAAAGGTACCTACTGAAGCTAAAAAAGTTTAAAAAAGTAATTGGTATTAATGATATTTGACTTTTTAGTGCCCAGAACACATAAAAAAAATTACGGCTTAACAAATAAGAATTAAGACTTTCTGAAACTACACCTTGCAACTTAAATAAAGTTTTAGATAAATAATTAAAAAAAAAAAATGGATGGCCCCATTATGATCAACTTACTTCATCTTAAACCGATTGAACTATCAGAATAGCAAAAGATTTAAGTTTTGTATAATTTAGTTCAAATATTTTTTATCTCAAATTTTGATGGATTTAGAAAACATGTTAGATCACTTACAAACTTTTTGGTATTTTTCTATATATTAGATCAGAGTTACCCAATCTTTGTCAATCCATTGTTCCACTTATTATTTAAACAATAGATCATTATCATGTAACTTTGATTAGTTAATTGTTACAAGTGCACTACGTTTACATTGTTCTTTAATTGTTTTCTTAATTAAATTAACGCTCTTGCAATTTCACGTTTGCAAAATAGGAAGCCGTTTTTTTTTCAGCAGGAAATATCTGTGTTATGTCTTCCGATAATGACATCGTAAATTAAGAAGGTAAAAGTTGCAATAAAATGCTAATAATGTGTTATTAAATGTCATTTCAATAAAAAAAACGCCATTAGCATATTTATAGAGCTTTTATAGAGTCGAGGATGAATGTATCATTATTTCTTTTATTTAAATTAACATAGAAACTTAACTTTTAATTACAATTTTCTGTAATGAATAAGAAATTTAATTTGTTTTTATACCTATTTTTCTTTTGCATAAATAGTAGTAAATTACAGTTTTGTGCAAATTAATGTGAACAACGGTAAATTATAGGTTTTGTACAAATTTCTTCTTTAAAAAGTTTACAAAGTACAAGTTTTTCTTTGAATTTAATAAATCAAGTAATTTGATGTTTTTATGTTTTGAGGTTTTGACTCGGCTTTAAAATCAGGCTTTCAAAGTCACTACTGGGCTTGAATTGACTTGATTTTCTACCGTAGCTATTTGACTTGACATTGTGGCGATTGCAAGGTCACGCCATGGGCCATAGACGCAGGTATATCACAGACAGGTCCAGACACGTTTAACCACCCTTCTATTATACTGATGCATCGAAGCTGCCAGAATATTCGAGAGCTTAATTGCTCGGGTATATAAACCCAAGAAGAAAAGACCGCGAGGACAGTCTGATATTAATAAGAGTGGTGAACATAAGTAGTTGGCGATATAAATATCGTGTTAATAAATAGTGCATAGTATTAAGTGTTTAAATAATTATTCTAAGGGCCGGTTTTTCAATCTCTGGTTAAAGTGCCGGTTACCTTAACCATCGGTTAACAGAAAAATATCACATCGAAAAACTGATGTAAGTTGTCAAAAATACACATTATTTACTATTTCGATGCGATATTTTTCTGTTAACCGATGGTTAAGGTAACCGGCACTTTAACCAGAGATTGAAAAACCGGCCCTTAGTGTTTAAGTATTTATTAATAATTATTACTCTTAAATTAGTGTTCATCTTTGTTTGTTGTGCAGAAAGTCGCCTATTTCCCACGAGGTGTGAAAGTTTTGGCACGAGACGAAGTCAAGTACTGGAATCATTCAAGGTAGGAAATAGGTACTTCTGCACGAGTGGTACACTATACTCTTTCTACGACCATATTGCTAAAAGTTACACAACAAAAATACACGCATGAAATATATTTGACATGTGCAGTGTTGGCAAATATTGCGAGAAATGATAAACAAAGGCTTAATATCCTGAAACTGGTAAATATTTTTAAAAGTATAATAACAAAAAAGTGACGTTTAATATGAAGAAATGCTGGCCTTGAAGATTGAATCATGTATAAATAATTTGCTAACCTCTTTCGAAATTTTTTCTTGTGTGCTTTTGACATTCTTGTTTTGAAATTTTTAATGCAATAAAACCTTCATACTTTAAAACAAAACTTATCAGAAACAAATGCAATAATTTAATCTCAGAAACAACTAATTAAGAATATTATATGTAATGGTAAACATAAAACAACTATTCTACACTATTAATTCTTATTGAGGTCACGAAAGCATTCACTTGTTAGCGCTGTTTCTTTGTTTAGTCATTACCAGTTGAGCATCTTGCTACGATTTTATAATAAAATCTTGCAGTTGACATTTCAGTGGTATTTTAGGTCGTGGTTTTCACTTTTTTCGTTTAAAAATATACAGGCGCTTCATGTTGCTAGTTTGTTTATTTTGTTTAGTGTGAATCATGCTATTTTCCCATGAACTAAAGCTGATAACAGACTATGCCAATACACGATATACGGTTACCACTTCCTCGAATTTATCTGATACTACATTATATTTATATATAAATTATCTATAACTTTATCTAGATATATAAGTTAGCTTTTTCAATTAATATTTTATTTTAAAAACATTAAATGGCTTATAAACATACTTTTATTTTTGTAAGTTATATTTCTGTGTTTCTACTGCTTATTTTTAACTTTTATATATACCCCTACTAATAGATTTTCATCAAAACAGCACTTTCAAAATGTCCTTTCTAAAATTTGTGCTATTTGAATAAAAAATATAAAACTTACTCCACTAATGCAATTTTATACTGTAACGTGATTCACCGCAGATGAGTCATCGCGGCAGACCTGTCTGGCGAGGTAATCTCGTTAAAGGTTAAGTGGGATAGGAGCGACGTTGCTATTTTTCAGAAAGACTGTGGAATGTTCGAGATTAGCTGCCCGCATGTTTAAAAGGGTCTCGGCTGACGGCTCGAGGAAGTTAATATCGGTCAGAGTGTGCAGAGTCACTGAAGGAAGTCAGTGTCGTTCAGTGCATGTCAGCGACATGTAAAGTAGAAATAAATAAATAGTTGGTGATATCAAAATAAATAGTTGGTGATATAAATATCGTGTAAATGAATAGTGAGTAGTATTAAGTGTTTAGTAAATATTCTTAGTGTTTAAGTATTTATTAATAACTATTACTCCCAAATTAGTGTTTATATTTGTTTATTTCTATTGTAACTTATTTTTATTATTTTTTAATAATTTATTATTTGTTCATTAAACTTAGTTATACCTATAAATATACGTGTTTCAATTATTTTTACACTTCACCCAAATATATCAACGTTACAATATCTATGCCCGCGTTTAAGGTTTAATTCAATCTTAATTTTAAAAACAAATATTTTGAGTACACAGATAAATTCTGATTTAAAAATGGGAATCAGCGCATCGAGATCAATCTAAATAACTAATTTTCTTTTTTCCAAAACATGTTTTATTATAATATCAAATTCAAAATTTGATAACTACATTTAAATTTATATATTTAAAATTAACTTTAACTTAACCTCTTCATATAATAATATGAATAGTTAAGTTCCAAATACGAACCATTAATGGCCGGTTGCACCAACGTTCCATAAAGAGATACATAGTTATGAATGGCATAAACTTAGAGAATCCTTAAATTTTCATTCTGTTGCATGAATCATATTTATGTGTTCCTTAGCTAACGAATACATAATCCAAAATCAACTGATCTAAAACGACAGATCTAAAAATATTTAATGAAAAAATAAAATTTTGGATATATTTTGTCAATTCTATAATATTATATATACCAATAAAGACATTTTAAAGTTTTTCTGATACATTACATATATATTTTTTTAATAAAATGAAAGATATGAGTTAGGTTGGTAAGACTGTGTGTCAGTTTTAAATGGATAAAACTAGTAACCTCCTATTTCCATTTTGATTAGTTTATATTCTGATTAATATTAAAGTAAGTCACATTAATTGCCAAATATTGTTGAATTTGTATTTTATTTCAATATATTTTTTTGATGGCAGAAGAAGTAAAGAAACGAGTACGTAGTATGAATTTTTCTATTCAAGAGAAGGAAACATTATTACAAATTATGATAAATTTTAAATAAATTATCGAAAATAAAAAAACAGATATGGTGAACAATAAAAACGTTCGAAAATTCTTTCTCGGTTAAATTTCTGAAGTTATCGGCTCTTTCGTATATTTGACGTACATCACCATTGTTGAAAATATTTATTTCATTTATGTCGTCGAGATCGTCCTCAATATCATATATATTATTCATATTTGTTATCTTTTGGTCAAGACACAAGTCATATGTTATATTAAAAACCAATACATAAATTTAAACCGTCAAAATTGGTCGTTTAATTTTAAGGAACCGTTAGGGATATTTAAGGAATACATAAACATTATTTCGGCTTGTGCAACGGTTAAGGAATACATATCATATTTATGGAATACTTAGTAGTTATGTATTCGTGGTGCAACCGGCCATAAGAATTGTTGTTAATATTATAATAACATCTTACAGTCTACAGCCTTTTCTAGAGACCTACAGCTTATAGTAGTTTCCGAATCACTCGGACACAGCAATATTTTTATTTAGGTTCAGATTGGCGACGCTACAATTTGAACTTCAGATCAACTTCGTACAATTCGAGTCGGAACGCGCTAACTCAGAGATACACTGCTGCCCGTATATAATTTGTGATTAACAAATAACTACACATTGATGATCTCTTGACTAAAACTTAATTCTATAAACACATGCTTGTAATGATAGTAACCAGCTGGTACACTGCTAGCCATAATTAAATGCATTTGTTATTTTGTTTATTTTTTACAGATGTTATCTTTTAAGAACAATGAGTCAAGAAATAAAAAAGTATGCAGTTATTTCTACATGTAAAGTGAAATAATCGCTGAAGATTAAATACATATTAAAACAAGATTAAGAAAATTATTCACATGTATTCTTTTTGATAAACATTTTCTCAAATTTTACCTAACAGCACTGTTTCCTTAATGGTCGAAGTTTTTTGTTTACTGTTATGTTCTGATCTCGTTTTGATAAAATTTATAGTTGTTTTCCTTTGCTGACACTGTTTCTATTATAATCAGCTTCCAAAATAAGGTTTATCGCTGGATTTATGTTCTTTGATCTACAAATCTTTGATAGTGACCTATTTATTACATTTTGGTAAACATATTGTATCCAAATAAAATGAGTTATAATTTGTATCTTGTTTATTAGATGACACAGAAAATGGGACAAAAAATAAGGGTTTTTATGGCAAATTTAATTGTGGAAACACATGAAGAACAAAGAAGCTTTTTATATGCAAATATAAAAAATATAGGTATACGTTTTTAATGGAATTAAAAGTACACCTTCTAGGATTGGTACAGATATACAGGCTGTGATGATTTACTTGGTTAGCATAAAAAAAACAAGAATTCCCATATTTGGATCCAAAATTGTGGTTTTTGAATTTACAAACAGAATTTAATTATCTCTTTTAGTTTTTTGCTCTCAAAGTTGTAACTCAAAATAGCTATTTTCGATTTTATATTATGAAATGTTACTTCTGCATTCGATAATGCAAAAATGTTCGCAAACAAATATCAAACATTTTTTCGAAAACTATACCCAAAATTAGTAAAAATACAAAGAGAAAATTTTGACGTTTATCAAATCAGATATTTTTTTGACAGTTTGCAAAAGGTGATCCATTTACAAGGGAAGTTGGAAGATATAAAATAAATGGAAGTAGAAATGTTGAAACATCTCTCTAAAAGTTTTGTTCGTGATATACAGCAAAGTCACGTAACAAACTGAATTGAACCAACTGATCTCCCTCGATTACTTAGGATCAGTTCGTTCAGTAGAGGGAGTAAAGTGATCCAGTCAAATGGAATGAAAAATAAATTATTTAGATTCAAAAGTGTAAGTTCATCAGAAAACACAATCGGAGAAGCGTTAGAACATTCAACACATAAATGGAAATGTAATATAAATGTTTATATAAATTATGTATTAAAAATAAAATATTTGTTTGTTTTTGAAATTATTTTTCATTTGAACTAAGTACCTATAATAAATTACTTGAAAGCATAAATGGTTGCCTATAACATGTATAGCTCGGTTGTCTATATATCAATTAGTTGGGGGAGCAAACACAGACTGGCGCTGAAAGCAGTCCCAATTGATAGCATTGCAGGTTCGTATCTATAGTACACAATAATATACATAATCTATGCTTCAAACATATCATTGGATTTGTAATTTATGTAGATTCCAAATATGTAAAAATATATAGGGAATTCAATTTAAAATAATAAAGTTGGGCATTATATCTATGTACAGAACCACTGGTTTAAAAAAAAATGTTTTTTTCATTTCATAGTCTTGTAAAATAGAAATTGTTTGCTAATTTAACCGACCTCGTAGTTCGTAGTTCTTATAGTTCTCGCGATATCAATGATGGCACATTCAAAATGAATACCTTATAAAAACATATAACAGTTTTTGCAAATACGGATAATTATTCCCAAAAATGGGTGTGTTTACGACTCAGTTTTACATTGTTAAAGTTTTTAAAGATAACAGTTAATACACAGGTTATATAAATTGAATATAAGATTAAACTCGGTCCTTATAGTGGTTAATAAACGCTGGTACGTGTAAAATTGCACGTGTACTTATATAAATCATGGTTAGTCATATGTACAAATTCATTGTTGGTGTGCATATGGATAAATTAACATATAAATCACCCCGTATCGGATGGAGCGTGTACCAGCATACATAACACAAGGAACAAATGCAGACGCACTCACGGCTCACTACGACTGCTGCGGTTTTTGACCTCGCGTGAGTCACTGGATCACAAGACAATTACGTTTTATTCCTCAACAAAAACACAGCAAAAACATCAAGCGATAATTGCATGGATAATCGGGATTTTTCAAGGGTGTGATCGTGTTTTTAACATGTATTGAACTTGAAAAATAAAAATTTGATATTATCTTCTATTACTAATCATTTAATTAACTGTTCTTGTATTTTATTATTTCTACCTTTAAAATACTTCAAATATTGTAAACATTTGAATAACTCATCTGTTTTATTGAAATTATATAGGCCGTACTTATTTGGGACTATTAAAGTAACCTGGTAGGTTAGTTTTGTTTACTTGGCGTTACTTAAGTAATTCGGAACTGTTCGCGATCTGATCCAACTACCCCAGATATTTTGAAGGGTTGGTAGATTCAATCAAGTTTCAACCAGTTTGATATCTTTTTCTTTCAATTATTTTCCTTGTTTCGTTGTTTCCCATAACAGGCATGATAGCAAAGCGGTTTGTTTTGAAAGTAAGACGTTTATTTTAAATTTACAGCTAATTTTTATAACTACTAACTTAAAATAATAATAAGACGAGTTCTTTTGGATCAGCTCTGGGTTCAATTTCAAGGTACCAAATAAATTACTGCCATTGTTTGAACTACGGTGAAAACTAGGGTTGGCTACATTTAAATTATTTGATATAAATTATGATTTGTAACTATTTTCTCAAAAAAAAGATTTTCTGGAATTCTGGTTCTTAGTAAATCTAAATATCGATGCACTCACACCTAATTTTGAAACAAATTTCAATTATCTTTCACAGTCCTCGGTATTTACGTTAAAATTAAAAGTTAGACCCAAAAAATAAATTTTTCAAGCATAGCCCTCTAATCTGTCAAGATATGACCTTGTTAATTGATTCCGTCATCATCAGGTAACAGTTACCTGACGATGATCGAAAGATCGAAACGCGTCGTATCTCAACTTTACCGAGTTTGGTATTCTGTGCGGTATTATATTTGGTTTATTGCATTGAATCTTTTTTTATAACAACCTTTGCTCTAAACCTTATATTATATGTTTATATGTATATCGTATCAGATACAATACTTACTGACGAGATCTTTAAAGGAATAAATACATTTTTAAAATGATATCTAAGATGTTTCGCTTTAAATATTTCTAAAACATTGTAAAATGATTTTTATTAATAATTACCTTTTTCCAATCCCGGTTAAAAGTAACATCATTCATATATTTTATATGCTAAACTAGAAGAATTATTAGAGGCTCGATAGGTAATACCTATATCGGTAAAAACACATACCTACCTACTTAGTATAAAATAAAATTTTAGTACTAAATAAAATTTTGCACCATATAGGTATAACGTGTCCCAAATAACGTGTTAAGCACGGGGATCCCGAGTATGATAAGATACCATTTTAACCATTCTTTGATTTTGACCAAGTTTCTAAAAATTCAAAAGATTTACATGAGAAGGAATCAAAATAGTTCTATTAATGCTACATACTTCCTTAATCAATATTAAAATATATTGTATTTTTGACATTTATACATTAATCATAATTTTAATTTATTTGAGTAACTAATGCTTAGCAACTTTATACGCCCCTTGGACGATAAAAAATTCAAAATGAAATACCAATAAATAGGTATGACAACTATAAATGTGCTTATTAAAAAAAAATCGATATGCGATTTTTAGCATGGCCTCAATACCTCTCTTAAAATGGTGGCGGTTAATATTTATTATTATTCTTAAAGAAATATACATGATTATATTTGTATGGCATCCATATTGTTATCATCAAATCAAGACCTATTTCCACTCATAACATCCGGCTGTAGTGTAAACACACTCATTTGTTTCCCATCAACAATAAAAACAATTGAGTGCAGCTATAAATTAGATGAATTTGGTCTAAAAATACCGCGCGAAGCTGGAGCTGGAGTCGTCGATGGTCGATGGTGCAATCTCGCGCATAGCTCACATTCCCATTCCCTGTTTACACCACTACCAACCCGAGGAAATAAAAATAACTCGAATGTCAGCAAGATTAAACACTTCGCGCCTCGTTTCACGTCAAACGGATCCTCAATGCGGGAATAGTTACCTCCATAACTTTAAAATTTTACAAAATAAATTCTACAGGATGTTCTAAATAACTTATGCTTGGGGATTTCGAGAACAGTACGAGATACGAGGTCGGTTAAATTTGACCAAAGTTATCGCATTAAGGGACCATTTTAAACATGTCTTTGTTTTCCTGAAAAAAATGCGTAGGTTACTAGATACGAACGAAAATGTAAATATTTAATTTTTGCTCATAAATTCCAAAATTAAAAGATGAAGTGATTTTGGTGTTCAGACACTTTTTATAATGAATATACGGGGTTCTCAATTTTTTTTTATCGTTTACCGTACTTTAATTTTATGTATAGAGCTTATAGTTGGTACAGGTAACCTCACAAACGATACCTTCACGCATGCATAGTGTTGGCAAATACTGTGAGAAATGATTTCTCATACTTTAACTCACGATTGTGGGAAATAGGCAACTTTCAAATTTTATAGTGTAACTTTGCTTTATATACCACTTTCCATAATGATCGTAGAAAAAATTATTTAAAGTTATGTATATATTTCATTCACGGCTTCTTATTCATTACTATTAATAAAAAATATATTTAAATTACATTATTATATTGATAGTGTTAGCTAATACCAAACTATTAATAACCACATCAAAATTTTAATACAATATTATAAATTGAATAACTCTTATCTATTTCGTAACCTCCATACCTTTATTAAATTTATTTAAATGACAGTTAACAACTCAGAAATCTTCAGTATTTTTTAAGCAGTCGCATGGTGAGTACCGTTTATATTTTTTACCTTTGAATTTTAATAATTAATTGTAATCTACTACTATATATTAGTGAAACTAGTGTACAATGTACTTGTATTATTAGAGTAAACATATTTATTCATACATATTAAAAACGATTATGGTTATAAATAAACTAAATTATCTTTTTCATTGTTTCAGATGAGGTCGAACTACTTTTTAGATATAAGCTATAGATATAAGGGGGGAAGCAGGTACTTCTTCAGTTTTTTTTTCTCAACACTGAAATATGTAAATCCAATTTTAAGATTTTAAAGTAATGTCCTTCCCGAATATTTTACGACTTCAAATTTTCCAAATACAATTGTTTTACAATGCCCTATTTAATTAAATTTAAAAATATTTAGCTTTAACTTATCCCTTGTCTAGTAAATACATTACATTGACTTACTCCCAAACAAATGAATAAAACTTGACACATTAGGTATGAGATGAGATCTAGATATAAGGTGTGATGTTTAGTTATGAAGTGTGCTCGTTAGATATGAGATATGGTGGTTGAATATAAGGTATGATGCTTAAATATAAGGTATGATGATTAAATATAAGGTACGATGATTAGGCGTATGGTGTGATGATTAGATTTAAGGTATGATGAATGTTAGGTATGATGGCTAAATATAAGGTGTGGTGATTAAATATAAGGTGTGATGGTTAGATATACAGTGTGATGGTTAGAGATAAAGTGTGATTTTTAGATATAAGGTACGTTATGATGATTAAATATAAGGTATGATGATTAAATATAAGGTATGATGTTTAAATATAAGGTGTGATGATAAGATATAAGGTATGAAGGTTAAATATAAGGTGTGATGATTAGACATAAGGTGTGGTGGTTAGGTATAAAGTGTGATTATTAGATATAAGGTATCATGATTAAATGTACGGTATGATGATTAAATGTAAGGTATGATGATTAAATACAAGGTGTGATGATTAAATATAAGGTATGATGATTAAATATAAGGTGTGGTGGTTTGGTATAAAGTGAGATTGTTAGATATAAGGTGTGATGATTAAATGTAAGGTACGAATGATTAAATATAAGGTATGATGATTAAATATAAGGTGTGGTGGTTTGGTATAAAGTGTGATTGTTACATATAAGGTGTGATGATTAAATATAAGTTGTGATGATTAAATATAAGGTATGGTGATTAGACATAAGGTATGAAGATTAAATATAAGGTGTGGTGGTTAGGTATAAAGTGTGATTATTAGATATAAGGTGTGATGATTAAATATAAGGTATGATGGTTAGACCTGAGATGTGATGTGTAGATATAAGGTACGATGTGTGAATGGAATCAAATCCCTACTGCAAAACTGCCCGGGAAGTTTTCAGTTAGGATGAGCTGTTTGGTACAAATTAATATAGGTTAATAATGTGTCACGTTTTATTCAGTTTTTTGCTTTTGCTTATTTACGTGTATATTTTTTAATTCTTTATAAATATATTTTCCCAAATATACACCAATATGGTGTTTCATATGATATAGATGCTAATTATTTAAATGTTTATTACATATCTTTTAAATATCCAATTTTTATGGAAATATTACTAGACTTACATTTTTAATTTACTCAAATGAATCGTTAATTTTTCCCTTACAAAAACAATTTTTAATTTTAAAATCCTCTTTATGCAGAATTTGTATAATTATTAAATATCAATGTTCAATACCCCGTAGTAATATTTGATAAGTCGTGGCACTCCTTTCTCTGCTTACAGCATTCTGGTCGTTGGTATGGGTTGCACGGAAGGGTTGTGATACCGCCCTCGTATTAGCGTGTCTATAAGTTGGAGTTACGGATGTGCTTGGTGCATCTTGCTGCCCTTTTACCATTTTGGGCGTTAGTATGGAGGGCCGGAAGGGTGTCTGACCGCTAGCGTGTTGAAATGTCTAATTGTGGAGTGAGTTTGTACGTTGACAATATTCACATAAACAATTTCGTTTTCATTTTATTTCTTGGCTTTCATGCCAATGCCCCTGACCCTTTTCGCTGGGAAGTACACTGCATTAGTTTAAGTTGCGCCAAAATAGTTCTAAGTTGCGGTTAGATTTAAGTCGCGATAATTTTAAGTCTTCATCCTTTCCTTAAACCCAAAACCACCCCTTCCCCCCTTGCCGACGTGGAGAGACCTTGTCGTGGTGGCAGGGCTTAACCATTCTCTAAAGATCGAATGAAAATTCACAGAGGATGGAACCAACATCTCCACATTCATATTATAATCATTTCATTTATAGATGAAATAATTTTTTCCTGCGGATATTTTTAGGGAATAGTAGATAATATACATACATCAGGACTTCAGGACTTATTTGAAATGGTATATTTACTTACGGAAGCAGCAGATTTTATTGGTAAGTGCAAAATATTTATATACAGGAAGGTAGTTTTGAGTATAATAATTTATTCAGCATTATCTCATATAATAGTATTAATTTTTTTTATTTAGTTGAGCTATTTTTGTAGAATTTTATTTTATTTTTTCAAATCTATCTTTTTTACAATTTCAAAAAGGAAGTAATTTTCTAAATACGACATATAATACACTTATAGTCTTAGATAACAAAAATAATGTAAATGAAAAATTATTATATTTCAATTTAAATTTGATAAAAATAAGCATACTTTGACAGAAATAATTAAAAACGAAAAAGTTTATTTTTTTCATTTGCATTACTCTCAATATTTTTATATTCTGACAGTTTCAGATTTTTTTGTACTAACGAGAAGAATGAAAGAAAAAGAAATAATTAACTTTGAACGAGTTATGGTTCAAAACATTCCTAGGAAGTTGGATGGATCAGGATCTCAAAAATCGTAAGTGTTTTTTCATTACAATTTATATTTTTTAATGCCCTGTACGGATAAACATTAACTATACCTGCGATACAACTGGCACACCCAGTAATAGGAAATAATTAATTACATTGACTATTTTTATCGGCTCATTGTTACCAAGATTTATCAAGGCTAAAATTTTTATTAATTAATAAAGTAATTACTGTTTTATTATTATTTGTCTCACATATAAATAAACCATAATTTACTTTTGTTATAATACCCATTAAACAATTATTAATTAATGATCCAATATTAATTTTTATCGCGAAATAATAATAATAAATGACCTAGAACAAAGATTAACCTACACTGCGTCCCAAACCATTAAAGAAGTCATTGTTCGCACCTGCAAAAAAACAGTGGAACGCGGTATACAAGTAATTACTTGTACAAAAAGTTTAATTTAACACTGAAGGTTAGAATAATTATTTCATCATAAAGTTTAACCATTTTCTCCAAACAGCTTTGTTTATAATCTGCATTGTTTAAGAAATAAGTCAAAATTATTTTTCTTTTTAAGTTGAAAGTAGCATCTCATCGTTCTTTGAAGTACTAAACTTTTAAATATCAATTTTGTGGTAATACACGTATATGCATTTCTTGGAAGATGTTCAAAATAAGTTTTATTGTGATCTTGCCAAATAAGATTAATAAATCATATCTGACTTCTACTATTATCTTCAAATTTAAGAAAAGATAAATTTTAAAAGAAATAAAGATATCATCACGTTTGTCCACGTCAGATTTTTTAGATGCAACAAAATAGAATTTTAGAAAAATTTGTTACATAAATATTTTTGCTTGAATGTTATTTTAAATTTTTAGTCGCACAAATAAAATGTCTCATTTCTTCTCATGTATGAGAGTGGTAACTATTAACCAATCCTGTCAATATTATATTGAAAATAAAGCTCTAGAGATTATTCCCGGAAATAATCTCTGTAGCTTTTGTTTTTGTTGACAAATACCAGATAGTTCACATAAGTAAAATGATTTTTAATTCAATATTAAAACAATTTTAAAAAGTGCTGTAATACTTAGGTAGCTTAAACCTAATCATTTAAGAGATATATCTAAAATAATATTTTTTATAATTGAATTATACAGGGTGTTCATTTTATATTGGCCACCATTGCTATCTCGAGAACTGTAAGAGCTACGAGGTCGGTTAAATTAGCAAACAATTTCTATTTTACAACACTATTAACATGAGATAAACAAAATGTTTATTAAACCAGTGGTTCTCAAAATACGGGTCCCAACTTTTTTATTTTAAATGTGAACCTATATTTTTTATTTGCTTATTCAATAGAGAATTTTATTCTGAATTCAATGATATAATATTATCATACCCTAACATAACTATTTTTTTGAGAAAAATGCATCTGAAGTTTTATATTAATTCGATTAAAATATGACAATAATAAGAGTACCATGACGGAAAAAACGGAATACAAGTCCTTTTTTAACCTGCAATTAGAGTGCCTTGACAGAAAGAATATACTTTTATTCACTTCTTTATTTGCAGGTTAAAAAATGACTTGTATTCGGTTTTTTTCTGTCATGGCACTCTTATTATTGTCATATTTTATTCAAATTAATATAAAGCTTCAGATGCTTTTTTCTCAAAAAAACCGTTATGTTAGGGTATGATAATATTATATCATTGAATTCAGAATAAAATGCTCTATTGAATAAGCATATAAAAAATATAGGTTCACATTTAAAATAAAAAAGTTGGGACCTGTATTTTGAGAACCACTGGTTTAATAAAAATTTTGTTTATCTCATGTTAATAGTGTTGTAAAATAGAAATTGTTTAATAATTTAACCGACCTCGTAGCTCTTACAGTTCTCGAGATAGCAATGGTGGCCCATTTAAAATGAACAACCCTGTATATTGTAATTTATAGTCAAAATTTTCAATCAAGAAATGTGTATTTTGTAATATTTTAGGTATGAAATCACAATTTAAAATTTAAAACTTAAAATTTTAATTTTTAAGGTTCACCATTGATTGGAAAAAGTTTAGCATTATAAAGAAATAATAAAAAGTGAAATTTTAATTGATTATTCACCGGATATATACTTATAAAAATATAAATATCGTATCTAAGAGAAATTGTTGTAAAAAATATATTTAAATAAAATAAAAATATGCAGCTTTCTTTATTCCATACGCCAAAACAAATGCTAATTAATTTGCATAAAACAATAAATAAACTAATGGAGAAAGCCAAAAAATCAAACAACAAAACACTCTCGTCATCTTTAGCAGTGAAAGCATTAGAGTTTAAAAATCGGATCAAGTTAGCTTAGGCTCTATTAACTTTCCAATAGAAATGTTGCAAACTGATATAATTACTCCAAGAATACTAATCAAATGATATATTACAGCAGTTGGCAGCACCGGGCGCCATGCTTGAGAAACAAGAGAAAGAGATTGATGGATTAGGTTTCCTACGTTGGTACGATTCGTTTTTGTTTTGCAAGAGATGTAAAAGATATGGGAAGCGTATAGTAAATTTCAACGTGTATTGTGAAAGGTATATGCTGTTGACTATTAACACACTGAAATAGGAAATATTTGATTTCAATTTTTTACATAAGCATAGTTAGGGTACTTGTTAATAATAGTGCAACTTAACAGGAAATATTAATATACAGGATAAGTCATCGAAATGCCCGTCTTCGATATCTCCGTTGTCGTTATAGAAATACAACATAATTTATTCGTTCACTGAAGAACAATATCCATTCCCCAAATTTTTAATATTTATTTTCTAGTAACTATGAATACTGATTCGATTTAAAAAAAATTGGGTATTTCATTTTTTATCACTGATCGGTAGTTATTAATTTTTTTTTTCTTCAAATCTTCTACAATGAAAGTAATTGTTTATATAATATCTAATACTTATAAATGTCTAATATTGTGTAATTAATAGCTACACCAGTGGTCTAAAAAATGTCTACTTCAAGGAAACTACCCATAATTTTCCGAATTTTTAAAAAATTCTTTTTGTTTCATGATCAGCACGTCATACAGTATATACCTTAAATTTTTTGTGCTAAGTTATGGAATAGCCTGTTTATTAATATGATTTTATCTAATAGGTACATATTTTTATAATAATTATGCTTTAATCTTACTAATGAATAATAATAATTCATTTATTTTTTAAAAAATCAAATAAATCATGATTTTTTTTTAATTTTCAAAGATATCTAAGTCTTACTGCATTTTTTTAATTGTTTTAAAAGCAATATATATATATATATATATATATATATATATATATATATATATATTTCGTAAACAGAAACGAAATCTGTAATAAAATCAAAACGGTTCATCTGAATAAAACTAGGAAGAATAACAAATAATTTTTACTTTTAGTTACATATTGAAATAATTCATTTTTTTTTGCTATTATGACAATTAAAGTAATATAATATCATTTAATTTTTAGATATTATCATATACAGAATAGATATATTTTGGTTATTGTTTTATAACAATTTATATTTTTTTATCTTTGATAAAAATCAATGATTTTTATTTTTATTAAAAAATCAGTTGATTTAAATTTTAATATTTAAAATCATGATTAAAGACCAACCCTGCTCGTGAGCTAAACATTTCTCGCGTGACTTATTTGTAATATAACCAGGGATGTAAAATTACCGTAATTTATTTTTTCGGTAAATTACCATGAATAATTTACCATTTTTTGTTACCATTTAAATTACCAGGTAATTTAAAAATATAAGTTTCAGTAAAATATTTTAAATTACCGTAATTAATTGAGAAATTACCGGTAAATTACAAAGAAATTACCCATAATGTAATTTACAAAATTACAAAATATGATTTCATTAGAAAAATAAAAAAAATGTTCGTAAATTAAGACATATAAGAATGAATTATTTGTACCCAACCCAGTTGCATCAACAATCTTAAATTTTAGGCCAGACTTAAACAAACAAATGCTAATCGAATTTTTGGCAGCATTGTCAAATAAGGCAGTTGACGTTTTATTTTGATAGGATATTGTCTATTTAAACCAAGCTTCAAATTTAAGTTATGTTGGTGGAACCGGCCATTAGTAATCAAATCACATAATATAATTGAAAAATAAAAACACATACCTGGAACAAAATTTTTATTTTAAATGATAAACCCATTGTACAAAAATAAATCATTAATTATTATATAATATATAATCTAGAAAAAACCGTGAAAATTATTCTAAATCTGAAATATCCTGATCCTGATCCTGAACATCCAAATTTTGGTAAATTATCCGTAATTTCTTCAGTAATTTACGGTAATAAAAAATTTTAATTTACGGTAAATTACGGTAATTTATTTTGTAATTTACCCGGTAATTTACATTTTTACATCCCTGAATATAACACACTTGCACCATAAATACCTAAAATTTAAAAAGCACCAATTCCCTGTTGAAATTAATTTGCACAAAACATTAGTATGTACGGGTAGGTTTAGGAGATAGTGTGTATGTATCTGGTGAATCTTGTAAGGTAGTTAACCTTTGGCTTTCACACGGGTCAGCGCGTCGCCGGAGAGATAGAAATAAAAGTGCGGGATACAGGACGTGGACGTGGACGACAACTCGCCGTAACGGGACTGGAATTAGCGTACGACAACACAACCGTTAGCGGAACCACCATCGATCCAGCCTAAACTTAACTGTGCTCACGCTCGCAAACACTTGCTTTCTTTCCACGATAATTCCTCATTTGAAGAGGTATTTGAAACTGACTTATGTAAAATGCAGGGTTTACAATCTTTTATTGAGGATTGAAAGAGATTTTGTAGTGGGCACTTGGTGGAACATATGTAGTAGATAAGGATAAACAAATTTAAATAAAACACTTGGTTATTCCACAATAGTTATTTAATGTGACGATCGTTTCGTCCTTTCGGACATCTTTAGACTAAATTACAAACTTACTTCATATATTTATATATTATAGTACAGGTTGTGTAGGGGAGAATCTGTTACATTTGTCTGCTCATTTACTATTTGTTTCTTAGAATACACTGCTTTCCTAATTTCTAGATTTGAAACTTCTACCTGTTTGTACTATGTAAATGGCTTTACAATCATTGCATTCGATTTCGTACATGTACATGTACCTGAAACGATGAAACGATCGTCATATTAAATAACTATTGTGGAATAACCAAGTATTTAAATTGGTTTATCCTTATCTTTTATTGAGAGTTGAGAAGGTTAGTAGTCAGGTATCATAAATTATTTCAACTTGAAGACATCACTTGAAGGGATTTTGTAAACTAAAATTATACAGAGTGTCACAGGGTTAAGAAAAAGGGGCGTGTACATGTTATCTTCCACACATGTTATATTGCTTGACATTGTACCTGGCACACTTTCAATCTTGCACATCTTTTATCCTCCACACTTTTAATCCGCGAAAAAAGTTATCTTACACACATTTTATCTTCCAAATCATTTTATCATCCACACATTTTATCTTCCACTCATTTTATGTTCCACACATTTTATCTTTTAGACATTTTATCTTCAGAAACATTTAATACTGGATATTTCATCTAATTATAAATATGTTAATTACATGGGCAATAACATGAATGGCAGGTACAATTACAATGTTTTAAAGATCAAACGTTGGCGAACATAAAATATGTGAAAAATAAAATGAATGATAACTTTTCTTCGTGGATTAAAAGTGTGCACGATAAAAGGTGTGCAAGATAAGATGTATACGCCCTAAGAAAAATTCAATTGTATTTTATTGTCCTATACGGACATGAATTTTGTTTTAGTTTTCCACGGCGTTCCCGAGTTATTCCGTTTATTCTCTAAAAAAAGATCAAATACACGCACTGTTTTATAAAGACGTACTGCAGTTATTTTCATAGTAAAAATTAAGAATTTTTTTTCTGTACAACTGTAACTATACTCTATATTATTACATATTTTTTTTAAATGTAATTATACGGGGTGTTCAATAAAGCGAATCAAATTTACTCAATTTTAAATGACTATAAATCGTCATTTTCAAATGAAGCACCATATATTTTATAATTCAGTTGGGTGTCTTTTTGTATTATCTTCGAAACTTAGTATGACGTTTGTGTGATGTGTGTGGTTTTGGTAAACTTTAACTCGACACATATAATATGCAGTTACCGCACTAACGCCATTTAGTTCAATCGTGATAACTACTTCGAATTTTTTGGACAGAATGCACCGTTTTTCTATTTATCTGTTTGTGTTTGTATTTTATTTTAGTTAATGAGTGATACGTCACAAAAAATCTGTTAATAAGTCATTCTAACACCGAGACAAGAAAACCTGATTGTCCGTAACAGACGCGCAGTAGGGATTGCATCTCATGTAGTCGAAAGATACTTCAGGATGAGGCAATCAATATCTGGACGGCATCGAAGCATCAAAGCAGGGTGTGGTGCAAACAAATCCAAAAATACCCCTCAATAACATCAAACCACTCACTTCTAGTTCAATTTTAGCACTTCTAAATCAAACCACACATTCAAACCAAACGTTTAACTGATACAAAATAAAATTTTACGTAAAATTATTATTACCCATTACTGGGTGTGCCAAGCTAATTTATAACATATATTGATAATCAAATATTTATAACCGAGAGAGTATCTACCAAACAGAACTGTCATGGGGTGAACATCACAGGACTCGAACTTAAGTTCTGAAAACCACAAACAGTTTTTGTACTTAGTGACTTCGAACCCTATTAATTTTAATTATAAATTCGAATGATACGCAAAAAATAGTTATTTGTATATCAAGGGACTAAAGTATAATTTTTTATTACGCATATGGTGATAGCCGAGGAAAATAAACCATGTGTGTAATAATAAATACATTAGTCCTTAAAGATACATTATATTTTTTCCGAAATTGTTAATTATTAATTAAAAATATAAAAAATAGCATTATGTGTTTGTAAAACATCAGCTATAATTGCTATTGAGATGGGGATGGTTGTGATAACAAAAGTACTGTCAAAGTGTCAAATATTTCTTTATAATTTTCATTTATGTTTTCACCTGTTTAGACATCGTCTGCATGAAATCAGATAAATTATTATCAAAGGCAAATAATAAATAAATTCAACAATAATATTATAAAATGATATGTTTGTTATTTTAGGTAGTGCTAAAATAAACTGCAAAAATATAACAGCATTAAAATATAGCAAATTCAGTTTGACAGATGAGTCCGTAAAGTTAAATTTTGACATAAGAGTCTATAAAGTTTTACTTTTGCTACTACTTCGCGGAGTGATATCACTTATATCGATTTCGAAATAAATAATACTATACAATAGTCCAGAATAGTTCAAAGATAAGATTAATATATATTGTTTTTGAATTTATATTTTATTCTAAGAATATTATACAGCAGTTTTGATAGAAGTTATTTACATAAAATCAGCCATGATTCATGTAAGGTAACGTCTAGACTTACTGTTCTTTCTAAGAAGTTGATTCAGCATTTATTTTTACAATAAACCGTTAATCGTTTTCGTGTGTATTGTCAGCAATTTTCAATTATATGTAACATCATTAAAATAACAGTCACTTTAATAATAGATAGTACACTCACTAGATATACAGAGTGTTCGTTTTACGAGGCTAACAATTGAGATCTCGAGAACCGTAAAAGATACGACGTCCGTTAAATTGGGGCAAAGTTGTCGCATTAGTTGGCCATTTTTGATGTTGTATTTGTTTTACCGAAAAAATGTAATGTCACGTCGAGCTTTAAATTTCCTGAGGGCTGTAAGTCTTGATTATGCCCGTGGTACATACAACGTTTTATTTCATTTTGGTATGTAAAAAAAAATATATGTAGATATATATTCCCAGCTGTGGTTTCTTTGTAGATAGTTGGCATTGACAGATTGTTTGTTTTTAAATAAATTTAATACAATCAAAGTGTCACTATCACTGTCAAATATATATGGAAAGTCACGTACTGATTATTCTGTTGAAATATTAATGGAATTTGAGATTATACAGAACAAGTTGGATTCTAAAAATTGAAAAGATTTATATGAAAAGAAATTTGAATAGCTTTGTGAGTGCTAAATATTTACTTAACCGAAATTAATAGTTATTTATGATATAAGTGTTAAAAGTGACATTTTATGAGTGAGTGGGGAAGTTTGAAACGAGGCGAAGCCGAGTTTAACAAACCCCACGAACGAAATAAAATCACTTTTAACACAAATATCATACATTATTTTTCCTACGACCACAGTTATGTACCTATTAGTAAATAAAAACTAAGCATTAGAATGACATTTATGACAGGTCATGATGTATTTGTTATGAACAACTGAACATAAGACGTGTTAAAAGTAAATTTGTTTTTTACTTTTAACACGTTGTCAATGGCAACGTTTAAAAAGTTTTTACTGTGTTATAAACTGTTATTTTTAACTTGCTAAGCAACCGTTAAAAATACTATTTTTAACAGTGGTCGTAGGAAATAGTTATTTATGTATCAAGTACTGAAAGTGCATGTTTTCAGTATGAATATGAACATTGCTGTACGAGGCGAAGCCGAGGACTGCAATCATATGAGGACTGAAAATATGCACTTTCTTTACGAGATACATACAATATTTTTTTTAATTATAATTTTTTAAAAAGATACTGTAATTCGGTGTAATTGAATGGCGTGGCATGCAATAATAATCAGAGTACCATTTGTGAGGAAACAAATGAAACAATTGAAAATGTTTATTGACAACTGTCATCAGTCTGAAATGTTCTGATTTCTTTCCCAAAAATAATGGAAGATATTGATTATTCTATCAATTACAAAGATCCGGGTACTCCACCGGCAATTGCAGAATCAGCAAACGCAGCAACTCTAAATTTGTTGCCTCCAAAAAGCCGCGAGAAATACTAGTACCAAAAAATAATAACTTTTTAGTACTAGTACCAAAAAGATAGATTTTCTGTTGCTGTCTAGGTTACCATAAAATCAATATTTTGTTATGATTTAAAAAAAAATACATTATATTGTTTGACATTTATGTTGTATTAACCACAATTTTAATTTGTTTGAGTAACTATTGCTTAGCAACTTTATACGCCCTCGGACGATAAAAGCCAAATTACGCCCGCATTTGAGGGCGTGTAAACAAGTTTATGATTCCAGAATGAAATAAAGAATTGAACTTTACGAGTGCGATAACTATATCTTTATCTTTATCCGTTGTCTGATTTCCACAACTGATTTCTATTTACGGGTTGTGAACCCCATAATCTCCGCCTATGTGGCCATTTCAATCCATTCCTCATTTCGCATAATGGTAAAGATAAGCATATGAAGCGATAAATTAGCTAAATTTGCATTCCTATCTGTACAGCCAGTGTCCAAAGTTTGACAAATCAGCTAATCTCTTGGATCGTTTGTTTTGTGTTTGGTCACGTAGATGTCATACGCTGAGGCGCCCGATAGTTGAAGGTTTATAAAACAAAAGCTTGAAACAGAGTCAATAAACATAAAGTTTACTACTCTTGTGGTTGTTGGCGGGACGATGACCTTTTGTTCGATTATTTGTACCGAAACACGAAGCGGGAAAGTTAAAATTAGGACGGAACAGAAACAAGTGAATGACGGAACAATAGGGTGGAGGTTTGAATCAAACAATCTTCATTTACATATTTTAACACCTTCGGACATTCACCGTATTATTGGCTAAATAAAAAATTCTATTATGAAGATAAATAAACATATGTATGTATACGATAGTGTTTCACGAGAGTCTTGTATTTTTCTTGGTCTTGCATCAGACTTGCAAGAAATGCAAGACAAGAACAAGACAAGAGCTACAAATTTCAAAGAAAGACAAGGCAAAAAATTGTCTTGCAAGAATATCAAGATTTTCTTCAATGCTTGTTCTCTAACATTTTTTTTTTTCTAATCTTAAATACAGATTTATTATAAGACTCTACCTATAAATTAATAAAAGTACAAAAATATGTAAGTATTAAAAAAAGTAATACAATTTTTTTTAACATATGTATGTAAATTTCATTTTCAAAAAATATATAGTAGTAATAATTATTGACTAAATTATTCTTCGAAATCATGTAACCAAGAGTTAAAGACACAAAATGCTTTCTTATAACCAGAGATGCTTTTAAAAAAGCTTTTCTGCTTGTACAATGTCGCTGTTGTGCTAAAATAAACGTATTGTATGTGCGTTATACGATTTTTATTTTATAATATTTATTTAACAATACTACATAGTTGTATTATAAGAAATATATTTGATAATTGGCTTTGATATTATCTAAACAACAAGAAATATACGTGTGATACAAGATTATTTATATGTTCATGGTAATTTGCGAATATTAACATGCAAGACAAGAAATATGCAAGAAAATAACGATCAAGACAAGATTATTATATACAAGTGTAATGAAAGATAAGATATACTTAAATATGTATTATTAAAGAAAACAAGGAATCTTGTCTTGTGAAACTCTATAGTATTATAGGCTAACTATTACATTTTTTTGGTGCAAATACAATAAAAATTAACTGTTAACAAATTTTGTTTTCAATGCACACTTTATTTTGAGAAAGACATTTAAATATTATCATTAATATCTCAAAAACTATCAAGTTTAGAATGTAAGAACCCTTCAACTTAAAGAAAAGTTAATTTTCTATTAATTAGTGCAATAACATACAGGATATTCCATTTAAAAAAGTACAAATTAAATTATTAAAATGAAGTAATTTGTTTAAATAAGATGTAGAAATACAAGTAATATTGTCCTATACAATATGGTGACTTAGTTGTTAGCAGGACAGTTTTTATTTACCAAAAACTGTTTTCCCATGTTAAATGCTTATGACAACACTTTTTTGGGACACACGGTATATAAAAATATAAAAAATAAAATAAGGTAAATGATCTCAAAATGAAAATATAATGTGTTCACGATTATTTCAATTAGACTTTTATTTATAATAATACAATAACTTTATTATTTATGAACATATTTTAGCTATTTTTTGGTTCACATCAATTATTGTTTACTTTATTTTCTAATTCTGAACTACAAAATTTCAAACTTTGATCTACAAATATCCATTTAGAGATCCAATTTTAAGAAAAAAAAAACACGTAAATATTCCAATTTTCATGATTATTGGACTGATACAATTTTTAGAAGGAAGTGCCAAAATTTAGAAATTTCAAATGTATGTTGTATTTTTGTGGTATTTATTGGAATGGTGTAGAATTTTAACCTAAATTTCAATACATGTTTTCGTTCTGGAGATATTTTAAATCTTCGATGACAGTAAGCGATTGTTATGCATTTGAGAGTTAAAAATAAATACGGTGTTATCTTCAGCTCATAGTGGGAGGTTTCGGTGTTTTAGATGTTGCAAAAAAACGGAAAAAGAAAGAGATATAATGTCTTCAACACGTGGTGCCCCCTATACGAACAACCTTGTCGTGTAGAGTTACTAATGTCTTTAAAATATCTCAAATACTTTTCCTACACATGACTATGACAGTCTATTTTTTGTGACCATTTATTACATTACATTTTTATTTGTCACAGACAGATTTTTTTGATAGAAAAAAGGTAGTCCTACATCATAATTTAAGATTCTTTAAATACAGTTTCATTTTAAAAACAAGTATAATTTTCAGAAGGAAATGTTTATAAAAGCCTGAAAAAGTAAGATTTACTGAGATTGTATTTCTACTACTTTTTGGTTCAATTAAAAAAATTAATGTTATAGGGACATATTTTGAATTTTCCTGATAGGTCTTTTTATACAGACTGAGTCATCGAAATGCCCGTCTTCGATATCTCCCTTGTCGTTAGAAATGCAGCAAAAATTTATTAACAGAATTTATTCGTCTAGTCAAGGAGCATAATATAAAATTATTTTCACATATACAGGGTGTTGCATTACGGCTAGGCAAGAATTGTTTGTCTTTTTTTAATTGGAACATCTTATATATTTTTATATTTTTTCAATTGTATTTTATTCCCTTATACGGACATATAAATTTTGTTTTATTTTTCCGTGGCGTCGCCAAGTTATTCCATTTATTCTCTAAAAAAAGACCAAATACACGAATTGCTTTATAAAGACGTACTGAAGTAATTTTAATTGTAAAAATTAAGAATTTCTTTCCTTTACAATTGTAACAGAAAATTAATAAAATTCATATGTTCGTACAGGAGAATAAAATGCAATTAAAAAAAATATAAAAATAAATAGGGTGTTTCATTTACAAAAAGACAAACAATTCTCATCGAGCCGTAATGCAACACCCTGTATATGTGAAAATAATTTTACGTTATGCTCTTTGAGTAAATTAATAAATTTTGTTCATAAATTTATGCTGTATTTCTAACGACAAGGAAGATATCGAAGATATTTCGATGACTCACCCTGTATAATTTCCTACTAAAATTTATATCTATTGTTAAAAATTTATAAAAATTAGTATATTTATGTAATTTTAATCGTATATCCAGATTTTTAATGTATTGAATATTAATATTATGGCTAGCAAACAAAATTAGAACAGTTATCGACATCACTATAGGCAGTAAAATCAAAATCCATATTATTTTTATTTATAACGAGTATCTGATTATTTATAATTAAAGATAGTATGAGATACATTATTGAGTACATAACACAACAAATATAAAAATAGCAATCGCATTTATGTATATACTTCAAAATTTTTATTAATTTTTTTTGAATATTTAGATTAATAGAAACTGATAATCTTCATTATAATAATACCTACTTATAAAGACCGTGCTATATAAAACACTATAACAATTTTCCCTTTATATTACGATATTATAAATAGTACTAGATTTATTCTACTGTGTTTACTATTTGGAATCCATTTCCATTCTCAGTTCCCCTCATTCTGAAGCAGTGTAGCTGTTTACATGAACACATGAACGTCTACACATCCCCATACATATTCAAGCACCATATATCACGGGCGATCTTCGCTTGTTGTGTCCGTGTGACGTCATGCATATGTATGGTGCGTGTGTGTGTGTTTGCAAGGATGACCTGAATTGTGTGCCTTTGTTCACCTCAACTTCAGACTGGTATATACGACGACATCGCAAGAAAGAAACTTCATAACTTGCAAATGTATCTCATAAGATTAGGAAAATTTTAGTAAAGATTAATAAAAAAATAAATACGTGACTCATGGCAACTTATTATCAATAGCTGGATAAGCCTATCTTTTTATCGCAGTTATCGATAATGACATTGATATTGTGGACCTTCACCAGATGTCACTTACGGGCACTTTAGGTCACTTGTAGAGTGCACCACACGGCCATTTTTGTAAGAAATAAATGGTAAAGAATAAATAAAAACCGAAAAAACATAATATAAGTAAATTCAAATTACAAGAATTGCATTTTGCAGAGCTGGCTCAAGACAAATAAACTATTGTACAATACACGGATACGCAAGGTAATACTATTACTGCTTCAAAGAGGTAACAGGCTTGCCAGTAATTTCCTCATATCAACAGTAATAATTATTTGTCAAACTAAAGAGGAAATCTCATCTTTTTACCATTCGAACTAAAGGCATTCGAGTAAGAGAGGAAAAAGTGCTTTCCTTTCCTGTTAAGACACAACATTTTTTTCACATGTTCCAAAATTCGATTTATTTAAACGAAAAGGCGCAGGAACATGGTAAGCTTGAAAATTAGGTTATGTAAACTTTGACGTTTAGCAATGCAATTGTTACAGTATTGCCAACATGCCAATTCAAGGCAATTTGGGAAATAATGTAAAAAAAAGAACAAGACATAATTGCCATAATTTTTTTAAGAATATATTTATAAATTAGTCATTTTTAATTTATAATATAATAATATCCATGTTATACTGTTGATAAAACTGTACGTTTTCCCTCGCGTTTTCCTCTCTTTATAGGGAATAGTATATTGTGTAACAAGTTCAGAAAGTCGCCTACTTCCTACGAGGTATAAAAGTTTCGGCACGAAACGGAGTCTAGTGCTGGAATCACACAAGGTAGGAAATAGATGATTCTGCACGAGTGACACACTATAATTTTTCTACGACTACACTGCTAAACATTACACAACAAAAATACATGTAAGAAAGCTACTTGACATAAAAAAAACAATATGGCACAGGTAAACTCAAAAAGTGTACCTTCAAGTATGCGCAGTGTTGGCAATTACTGAGAGAAATGATATTTCCCACACTGCACATGCGCAGAGTTGGCAAATATTGTGAGATATGATTTCTCACATTTTAACGCAACTTTCAAGCTCTATATAGTGTGAGAAAAGTGCTGTTTTCTAAAATGATCGTAAAATAATTAAAGCACTTTATTTTATTAGAGGTATTTTACCTATTGAAGTTAGATGCTTAATATTTTAATTAGAAATAATGTTTAAATAATGCCAAATATTGCAAGTAATCAGTTATATTCACAAGAATTATTAATTCTTCGTCATTCCATTTATCAAAGTAGTTCACTCGTTCTCTCACTCTATATAGCCGACGTTCTGGATTTAAAAAATCCTCTATTATAAATAAAAGAAATAACTCGAGACTTTTCAGAATAATTTGGTCACTATTCACAACCCGAACCAGTTTATTTAGTAGATCAAGTTCCCAATAACTTATCTATCAGATGAAGCTAGATATTTTACTAATGTTTATTATACTGTAGTGGAAAGACGAATTTGACGTTTATTTGATAGAAATATTTTATTTCAAACTTTACTTGTACTTGGCAAGACCGGGTCTAATAGAAATATGTATTGTGCTTCAAATTTTTACATTCATGTCTACCCTTGCTGAGTCTAACACAAGGACCCTCACTAAAGTAGGACCCCCTGGAGTTATAGAACCCTTTGCCTTTTTATACTACATGGTAGCTACGCCACTGGAAAGATGTACAGATACGCAAAAGATTTTTATTTACAAAGATATTTTAGGATCATACAATGAATATTACTAACAACTTATTATCCATTTCTGGGTGCGCCATTTTTATCGCACTATCGACAATACTGACAATGCAACACGTCTAGCTGACGTGGAGAGAGCACTACAAGTTTTATATCCATTCTTGGGTGTGTCAAATTTTTTCGTAGGTATCAGTAATGATATAACGTAAACTATAAGTCAACCCAGAGCACTCTTCACGGCATAAAGAGTGCACCACAGATATGTTTTATATGGAAAATAACCGGTCATTCTTCTTTTGGTTATTTGCACCTCACTTATCTAGGAACATAATTACTTAGTTTCTTTTTGCGAAACAGTTGTGAAACGTAAATAAATGAAATTGTGATCACCTAGTGGAACCAATGATGGCTTAGTCATCACGCTTTATCTTTTTATTTTTCCTTGGAGAAATAAAAACTCCATTATGCTGACACGCTGTTTTTAGGGATTTTAATTTCGTGCAGTTGGCAACACTACACAGGATTTATTAACGTTTTAATGCTTTCATACAGGAAACTTTTGTGCAATGAATTTATGATTTGATAATACAACTTTTATGGGTAGACATTTTTATGGTTTTTGATATGAGATTAATTGAAAAATTTCAGATAAAAGCGAGGATAAAAGGAGTTTTGAAATATCAATTATAATATTTATTATTGTTTCAATTCTTAAAATAACTATTAATAAATAAATATTTCATGATTTTAAACCGCAAGCTACGAATGAATTTCTTAGAAAATGCAATCAGTTATAAATAAATATTTAAACTATATTTACATATATTATCATATATTTTATCTACATTTTTATGAATACTATCTTGATGTTTAAACAGATGGTAGTATATTTCATAAAATATTAAATATATATTAATAATTTTTGAACTTTATAATATTTTTAATGAGCAAGAGAAATATCATAAATTTATTTTTACAACAAAAACAAATTAAGAAATTTATAATAAAAATACTAATATGTATGTCGATAAATTTATTATTTTGTGTCCTGACATAATAAAAACTAAAAAATATATCAGCACGACAAAATATCATACAAAAACGACAAAAAATTCATGACAAATATGAACTTAATAACAACGAAGTCACATTTTGAACGATGGTAATTTATTTATAATATTATATCCTTACATAATAAAAATATTGAAAAAATACGATAGAAATTTAAATAAATTTGTATTATTATTATTATTATAAAAATAAACTAACGCAGCTAAATTGACAGATAAACCGTAAAACATTGTTAATTTTTGTGTCAATTTCATGACTTCTATTTTAAAGGCAGGAAAATTAATTTTGCTTATTGATTTAGATGTGTAATTTTATGCCCTACAACTGTTATGTGAAGCATTTTTACTTAAAATAATTAAGGAAGCATATTATAGATATAAATTTTATTATCCTGGAAATGTAATTTATTCTAATATGTCGTCAATTTTGTTGTGTTATTACATATTTATTTATAATTCATTTGATTTTACTGAAATATATTTATTATATATTGTAGATGTCAATAATAATTTAAAGAAATATGAATAAATATTAAAGACTATCTTTAAAATTTAAAATATTGTTTTAAGTTTGATGGAATAAAGCAGTAGAAATTGCCTGCAACTTGTTCTATAGTTCTGTAACTTTGACAGTTGTTAAACTGGTTTAGTAGGCTAGTGCTAGTTTTTCAACAGGTCCTGTGTTTCAATTCTTTCTTTTAAAAGCTTAACCTCCTTAAGCACAAAACGTTACATATAAAACTAATCAATTTCTTACTGATAAAAGATAAATAATAAATGCTCTAGAAACAATATATCTTGTAAAAATGCGTCATATGAAACATTAAACAAATGATAAAAAATACAAAGGATATTTCGTTATGGAAATTTGATTACACAGCATTGTTTAACGGACAGAACGATATATCATGCTGTCATTAAATTGTAGAACGTATTTGAGGTAAATATTGATTTATCAAGCAACAGAATATAGCACACATTTCATCTATTAACTATATGTTAAAGGTTATAGGAACTTCTCATTGTTGCAAGGGGTGTCAAATATAATCAACACGTAAAATTATTTTTTATACAAAGCTTGCGTGCAGTTTGGACACGCATATTAAACACAAAACTCGTAGTTGTCTAATTAGTTCCTTACTTAAGTTATAAACATATGAAAATGACACAAAGATGACAGATGAAAATCATATCTAACCTAAAAATGTACAATGACTTGTACAAATACGATTAATTTCTACGCTTTAACGCCAAAAAATTCAGAGTTCAATAACCTAAATTCGAAAAACGCCGCAAGAAAATTAGTTATCTGAACTCACACGAAATATCAATTTGACATTAATGAAAAATTAAGCGGCAAATGTAAATTTAATGAGGTATTCATTAAAGATGTGCTTAAGTTATTAAAAATACATGTAGGCTGATATAAAGGATGTAATGCAAGCACTGTTAAACAAGCTAAGCTTGTAGTCGCACTAGTATCGACTGTTTCAAATGAGGCCGCTACTAGACTACTTCAAACTCAAACTTCGTGGGAATTCTGCTCACAAACACCCAAACTAACTGATTTCCACACTCCCCCAATTCAAATACACATAAATTTCTCCCATCAAGGTAAAAGATGGCGGTGAGCAGCCAAGTATTAACTTAAACTGTGACTTACCTGTGAATTACTGTTCGTGTCTTCAATAATTTTATCCGTTTCCATACTATACATCGTTTTTAAAAACACTAAACAACACACACGTAAAAAAACACTTCACACTAAAATATAATCACAAGTCCAGCTTTTGCTCGCATCACAGGAAGTCAATACCTCTACTCATAAACGAAACCGTGTAATACAATGTGAATAGGCTCAGTCAGTCCGAGTCGTGTGACGTCATGTTGCCAGTGTGCACGCCCGCAAGAAATAAATACCACTAAAACGAACAAAAAGACACTAGGATAAACGTCAAAAATATTTCATCCGTCTTTTTATATTGTAAACCAAAATCTATTTAACAAAATAATGTATCATTGCTCATACAAAATAAAATAAACTAACCAATAAATAACTATTTTTATCTTCTATGACACATGCTTTCATTCTAACCTATAACTTCATTTATTTTTATCTTTAATTTATTCAAATAAATTAAAATCATTAACTTGTCACTTTTATTTTTAATATTTTTCATTGCATTCTAAAAATTATCACTTTATTGTGAAATATTACGAAATTTCTTTCAAATACTAATCGCATCACGCATAAAAAAGTTTATCTGTATTTATAATTAGGTACTTATTTACTCATCTTATTTGAGTAACATTATCATCATGATTCTTAAAAACATTCTGCAGTTAACTAAAATGTCGTCCACAACTTGTACGGGATGTTTTTCAACTTTTGTACAACAAAGTAAAAAAATATTGGGTGCAGGAGTCAATTATAAGTATATTATAAATATTTGATATAATTTTCAACTAATTTCAAATATTTCAGTGCTATTTTAACTGTAAACAAACTTCCTAAACCAGAAAAGCCAATCATATTTCTTAAACCATCGTCTTCGTACATTGTAGAGGGCCAGGATATTATTGTAAGATATTTTATAGTATATTTAAAACACTAAAATTACATTTTACAGATTCCAAAAGGTTTTGCAGTGAATGAAGAGATTGAATTAGGAGTTATTATTGGAAAACAGTGCAAAAATGTTTGCGAAAAAGACGCACTGAATTACGTAGCTGGTTACTGCGCAGCTTTAGATTTAACTGCAACTAGCGAACTGGTAAATTAATTTATTATATTTAGAAATGTTGGTATGTATATATTTTTAAGGGACCGGCCCGTCAAAACGGACACCCGTGGACAATCGGAAAAGGATTTGACACTGCATGTCCCGTCAGTCGTTTTATATCAAAAGGAGAAATCTGTGACCCAGGCAACGTGGAAGTTTGGGTTGAAGTGAACGGAGAACAACGTCAAAGAGGCAACACATGTGATTTGATATTCTCTGTGCCTGCTTTAATCAGCTACGTCTCCCAATTCATGACTTTGGAACCAAATGACTTAATCTTGACAGGTACGCCACCTGGGATGAGCAACATCAAACCAGGCGATGTAATCAAGGGAGGAATCAAAGATGTTGTCACCATTTGTTTCAATGTAAGAGCAGAGTGCTAACATTGGGTCAAAACATGTGAAGATAGTTTGTTTTATATGTTAATAAAAGATCTGAATAAAGCTTGTTACAAAAAATTTATTCTTAAAAACTTATTTCATTTCTTAACTATTTTCTAAGGAAGGGTACGGGATATGGCAAGTAGGAGAATAAAATGGAGGGTAATAATGATGATAACAAATGATAGTTGTTAATGCACCAAGCAGGCTACCAGCTACAACATCTGAAAGTAGTTAAAAATGTCATACTGTCATACATGTAGTATTTTTTCATAAACAACAAGAGACATTAATTTATTGTTGCGTAGTAACAGACAAACGAGTGTCAAAAATTACATTTCATGATTTAAGAATCATTTTTATCCGGTTGTTCATAGGAATTATGAGTAAATTTTATCAATTAAATTTCATAGCTCGAATTATATTCATTTGATTATTTCACTAGAAAACTGCCTATGACCATCAATTGAAGCATTGTGATGTGTATGAAATAATCATCATAAAAGAACATTTTGTTCAAAAACATTTAAATAGAGTATAATTTTGCAACATAATTTTTACTTACTTTAAAATAGGATTTATTTTGCTAGAAATGAAAGTGAATCGTGAGCAAAACCAAAACAAAATATGAACTCTCATTTGTTTTTAATATAAAAATAAATAATTGTATGTTCGTTTTTAAATATTGTAATTAAAAATTAATATGCAATAAAGTGTTTTAACATAAAAATACATATTTTTGTTTCTCGTGATATACTATTAAACTAGGACGACGCTATAGATGACGTCAAAACAAAGTTTACATGTTTAAAAAGTCAAGTTTCGCGTAATACAAAAAATAATCAAATCAAATTTGAACTAACAATATTTCTTTTTACGAGTATGAAGTATCCGAAAAATAAACTTTAATACAGTTCATGAACTGTACTCCACACCAGCTAAAAGTAAATGCTTTCTACATTCATCTATCAGTGATATAAATTTATTTAATACTTGAAAGAGAATTTGTGGTGTTCGTGAAATATTTTAAAATTTAGATAAAAAATACACATTTAGTTTTTGAATAATGATTATTAAAAACATGTATTTTCTTATCTAAAATTTATTTAAATTGTTTGAAAATTCTTACCAGCAGGAAAATGATGATAATCACAAATACGGGTTATAGCAACAACAGTAGCAATCACAATAGGTAGTAAACACAAAATAACCCTCCATGCTTCACCAGGTCCTCTCTTGACACGCACCCTTAGCTTCCCCATGAGGTACAAGCTAGAAAACCCTAATCCTGAAAACGCTAGCGACGAATGTCCACTGGGAAAACTTTGCCGCCCTTCTCTTATCGCCCTCTTCGAGCCTGTACACGTGTTTATACCCGCAGTTAAAGACCGTGGTTTGCACCTCTCTAAGAAATCAGGACGGGGTTTCCCCGCAACAAACTTAAATAGTCTGGTTAGGACCGCTGTGGTGGCAATACTGAGCGTGAACGCCAAAATGGCGGCGGTTTTATCTTCTTCATTTTGCGTTTGGTAGTAGTTTACCATTAGAACCGTGGACCAAATTAATAATATCGTAGACCATAAACACAAAATGGAACAATAGCTTTTTGTCATAGGGTATCGATGCATCCAGGCTTCTTCTCGTTGTATTACTCGTTCCACTGGGTCAAAGAACATTTCTATACTCCTAAACGAAATGTTAGATTTGATATTAATATCTGGTTTATTATACATACAAATATGCGGCACACAAAATAATTCTTAATGTAATTTCGTTACAGATTCGATGTGATATGGGCATACTAAAAAATTATAAATGTTGACATTTTTAATTTGTATTTTGCTTCTTGTTAATTTTGACACTTTAATAAAAACAATTTTGACAGGTTTCAATCAGAACAAATGACAATAAATATAAATACTTTTTTCCTTTACTTTTGCTAAACGTAAAATAGAATATTTTTAAACGAATATAAATTAATCCAACAAATAAAAGATCCTTAAACAAAATTTTTACACGACGGAACATGTACTCAGCACGAGAAATCAGGAATAAAATAGTATCTGTGAAAAAAATCAAATTGGCTGACATCTCTTGGGGATACGCCTTGTTATTTGAATGATGTTTTGCAAAAAAAATTAAGTGAACCTTTTTTTATTTAAATTCAACTTACAATTTTTATTTTGTTACTCTATATGATTTGCATTTTATATTATATAATATCGTTTTCAAGTATCACACTAAAAAAAAGTCGCAAAAATTGTGACGTCCGTAGTTTCTGGTGTGAAGTTATCCACGTGTGGTTGTCAGATCCCAAATATTGTGGTTTGGCGCATTTGACAGTTGGTAAAGTGGACAGTCGGTGTTTTTTTATCTTTTATCTACCAATTTCTATATAAATTAGGTACATTAAATTAAATAACAAATGTGGTTCCAAAACTTTCACATCCTGTCAGAAATGCTTTCTGCACATGTTGCACAATATAGGATACGCCGGCGCTACGATCGTATAACATAAATGAAAATAAATAAAAACATGTATAAATAATAATAAAGCTTGTTGTTTCGAATATATTTATTTCGAACAGTAAATTTATAAAGGCGTACAGCTATTAAATTCGCGAGTTTAAGTCAAGAACATCTTATATACATTTAAAATTCAATCAAACACTCAACCAATGATTGAACAAAATGACAACAGTATAAAATTCACCATTTAATAATAATCAACGTCTATAGTTTTGATCTTAAATAAAATAAGCTACAGACTTCAAGCATCTTACGAAGATATGTAACTACAGTCAGTCTACAACTTAAGATTGATAGCAGATAGAAAAATTCCTTTAAAATGGGCCACACAAAACACTTTAATACTTAGCAAGAAAATTGGCCCAAATTAAATTATTTTACTATACCTTTATTATTTTTGAGTGGAACTTGCAGGTGTTTTACTTTCCGGAATATTGGGTAGATTTTTGAACGAAAATAAATTTCATAGCGTCTTTTTCTTACTGGTTTTTTTACTACTTCTTGGCAGGGTTGCAAAACTTGACGATGCCTGAAAAAATACTTGAATTAATGTTTCATTTTATTTAAAAAACATAAAATTATAAAAGGTGAGCAGATAAGCAAATTTCAGTGAGATTAGTACCCAATTACGATTTCGTTCGTTTTTGCAAACTTAAAACTTAATGGTTAAGTTCACACACAAATAATTACTTTGTACTTAATCGCTATCGTCGTAATCGTACTCCTCTTTCTTAGATCTCTTTCTGTACTGTTTTGGAGAATGCGACAGTGTTCTTAAAACCATTTTGTTTTCTTCGTGTCGTTTATCGGTAATATCTGTGGAGGAAACGCTTTTTGCGTCATAAAATCCTACAGGTTCGTACAAGTCTTCCGTGTCACTCTTCGATTTTAAATCTTCGACAGATGGCGCTAGTGACGACGTGTCAGAATGCCATGATTTTCTTTTGATTTCGCTTGAGCCAAATATTTTTTTCGGCAACATCATTAACTTTGAGATGGAGCTTTTTTGAGATTTTCGTTTGGATTTTGGAGATTGGTGGACGAAGATTTGTGTTTTGGATGATTCTTCTTTGGGAGGACCAACGTTTTTTATTACACCTGGCTTTAAGACTAACGTTGCTTTGATTGGATGGGTGTCCTCTTTTTGGGAAAACTCTGCTACAGTTTCTGGAATGTCTGTCAACGAACCAGAAATGCTTGTTTTTAGATTTTCAAAGGATCCGTTTTTAACATCCATAGATTCTAATGGATCTTCGTATATTGTTTCTGAATTGTCAGAATTTTGTTCTTTTTCAACCTCAAATGTCGATGATTGAATTGTTTCGTGGGCCATTTCAAAATTCTCGGATTCATTTGTTCGTGGGGGTGGAGGAGGCGGGGCTAAATGTTTATTGTATTTTCCACCCCTTTGAGAAATTGAGGTTAGGCTTATCAAATCAATATCTGAACTTGTTGCGTTTATTGATTCAACAGGTGCGTTTCCTTCCTGTAAACTTTCATTTGTTAAGTTGTTTACGTTATCGGATTCATTTGTTTCTACGCTATCTTCGAATATGTCAACGGATGAATCTTTTTCAATTGTTTCTTTAACTTCTACTTTTTCTTGTTGTAAATCTACAGTTTTTGGTTCAACATTTTTAATTATTGTTGGTGATTCGATTTCGGCTTCAACAATAGGTTTTTGTTCTACAGTTTCTGGTTCAACATTTTCAATTATTGTTGGTGATTCGATTTCAGCTTCAATAATGGGTTTTTGTTCTTGGACAACAATTTCTTTTATTTCCACAGTTTCCAATTCTGGTTCAACTTTGGTTTCGACTACATTACAAGTTATATTTATTTCTTGAACAGTTTCACTTATTGGTGACAGTTCAAGAACTTGTTTTTGGGGAAAAAATTCGGCAGGGAATCCTATTGTATCGACAAATTCGTTGCCAGACGATTCGTTGTCTTCTTCTAGAATAATCGTTCGTTTGACTCGTTGTGTAGATTTGGAAATGTGTTGAATTATCGTAATTTCTTCTTCGCTCTCTGATCCTTCACTATCCTTAAAAATAAGGGGTAGTTAACAAGACAGAAATAAGAAAGTATAAGAAAAAAACAAGATGATTTCGCCTTCTTGAATTGAATTAAAAATGTAAAAAACGTTGGTGTTGTATCTGCCCACCTAAGAAAGAAATTTAAATAATTCGAGCATGCCAAATTCCCAACCCACGACTATCTACATGAAACGAGATTAATAACCTTATTTTACAGAGGCATAAAAAATACGGAGCGAACACAGAACATTGCATGTTTTTGGAGTATTATATATAAATTAATAAATACATCAGTACGAAAATTTTATACCATGGTTTTTAAAACTGTAATCAGTTCTTTCAAGGACATTTTGCAATATTTATTCAACAGACTTACTAAATTTTACAATGTAGTATACAATGTTCATTACATTAACGGAAGGTTAAAAATGATTACAAAGTTTTTCATAATCTTTAATTTTCTGAGTTAAAAATTTCTGTTTAATTGATGGGTCAGTAAATAATTCAAAATTTTAAATATCCGATTAATGAATACTATCTTTTAGCATCTGAAACTTATTTCCAATTGTAATTGGAAATAAAAAGTTACACTTTTTACTTTTTCCGTCTAAAATTTTTCATGTACAGCCGAAATAATTAAAAAATACACATTTTTGGGTCCAAAATTTTGCTTTTTGAAAATAGTCCGAATTTATAGAAGCCGAATCGCTGATTACAAATTTTCAAACGGAATTTAATTATCAGTTTCCGTTCCTGAGATTTTTGCTCCCAAAATTGCTCCTCAAAAAAGTGTGTTTTTTTGGTATATCTCAAAAATGGATAGAGGTACAAATTTAACGATTACACCAGTCGATTCTAGGGGCAAAGTTACATAAAGAAATGTTTTCTCCGCATATACCTTCTTTGGAACGATTTTGTGAAAAATGAGAAAAACGAAAAAAACCGGAATTTCAGTTTTTCGCTCTAGAACTTTTTGTCTACAAATCTTTTCATTTTCTGGACTTAAGTAAATACAGATGCGCTGATTTCAAATTTTCAAACCGATTTCAATTATCTCTTACCGTTCTCGAGATATTTGCGTTCAAAGTCAGACCTGAAAAAAATCGTTTTTCAGGAATAATCCTGAAATGGGTCGAGATACGACCTCGGCGACCTCACCAGTCGATTCTGCGGGCAAAATTACATAAGTATACCAATTTTTAGATATTTATTCCAGCGGATACAATTTTTAGAGCAAAAAAACGAAAATCGCAAAAATCAAAAAATCGCCTGATGAACCCCTTGCGATTTTTTTCGATTTTTGGTCATTTTCGTTTTTTCGCTATAAAAATTGTATCCATTGGAATATAAATCTGAAAATTGGTACAAAAATCTAATTTTGCCTGTAGAATCGATTGGTGAGGTCGCCGAGATCGTATATCGACCCATTTCAGGACTATTCCTGAAAAACTGATTTTTTCAGGTGTAACTTTGAATGCAAATATCTCGAGAACGGTAAGAGATAATTGAATTCGGTTTGAAAATTTGGAATCAGCGCATCTGTGTTTACAGATTAGTCCAGAATATGAAAAAATTTGGAGACAAAAAGTTTCCGAGCGAAAAACTGAAATTCCTGTTTTTTCGTTTTTCTCATTTTTCACCAAATCGGTCCAAAGAACGTATATGCGGAGAAAACATTTCTTTATGTAAATTTGCGCGTAGAATCGATTGGTATAGTCATTGAAATTGTATCTCTATCTGTTTTTCAGATGTACTAAAAAAACACACTTTTTTAAGGTACAACTTTGAGAGCAAAAATCTCAAGAACGAAAAGAGATAATTAAATTCGGTTTGAAAATTTGAAATCAGCGTATCGACTTCTACAAAGATGGACTATTTTCAAAAACTAAAATTTTTGACCCAAAAATATGTATTTTTGGATTATTTTGGGCGAATCTACAATATTTTTTGCTAAAAATCTAGAAGTTGTATTTTTTAAGATTTATTTTTGATTTTTCTTATACTCTAGAGGATTTTTACCTGACGTCACATGTCGGACACTTTTGCTGCCGTGTAGAGTGCACCACTCAGTATTATACTTTATGAGTATATGCTCACTCCATATCTTTTATACTTCTTTTTCTTTTCAATCAACATGACGTAAAAATAAACCAGTAGAGCTTATTATCCGACGTAAGGCATATAGGGAAAAAATAAATACTACTCATAGGTAGATCTTTATTAAAATTTAAAGGTTACAACGTACAACAGTTACAATAGTGAATTTTTAACAGTGCATTTGTACTTGAGATGCAGTTAGAGATATATAGGAATGACAGTCGGATAATTAGGGTTCTACTGCTTAAACCTTTGATTATGTCATATATAGTACAGCCAAGCACAGTTGATCATATGTATACATTAGTGCATGTATGGGTCGTGCACTATTTAAATAAATATTATAAATTAATTTCATGTCTTGTATATAGTTTATTAAAATATAGTAATATACTTAAGTATTAATTATAGTTTAAAGTATAAAAATTAACTTATGCTTATAATAATAAATATCGTTGTCATAAATATAATATATTTTAAAAATAACAAACACTAATATGGTGTAAGAAAAAATTAAACACACCATAGAAAGAATATAATCAGTAGTAGTAGTTTTTAGAAGGAAACTGTTAATTATATTCTGTTCCGATCTCTAAGGATATGTCCCTAATTTGACCCTTGGGGGGTAATTGTGCAAACGATTTATGGGAGTAAAAATTCAAGGAAAATTTTTGTTGTATTTAATTAATTTATTTTTAGTTTGTTTAATTATGTACTAACAATACATGAACTAGATAATAATAATAAGTTAATACATTTATAATATTGTTAATCTTCTATTGTTCTATATATTTGTTGTTCTATAACATTCTCACTAGAAGTCAGAGAACAATTTTTTTGTTCTTATGTGCCGTTTTAATTGTTCCCAAATACGTTTAATTAGATTTAAAATACTATATTATATCATCACCAACAAAATAACTAAATATAATAATAACATGAGAAATTAGTAAGCTATTTTTGAATTTCTCGCCACAGGAATCACAGAAACGTCAAGAGTTCAACAATTGTGAAATTCCTAAATCTTGTATTTGTATTACCGTTTATTTAATTTATTTGTTGATTTTTGCTTAAGTGTATGTCACGTGTTTCATTTAGTCTTTATATAATACCTGGGTAGGGCATAGCATATGAAAAAGTGAAGCCTGTGGCGGCCATTTTCCTGAGGTCTGAATCTAATCCAATTGGCGCGAAATATGAATAAAGTTGTTAGTATCTACAACGAAATATGAGAAATCTTTTTAAATTTGATTTATTTTAGTTATTTAACTTTAAATTGTTTAAGGAACCTATTTAATTAATTAAAATAATAATGGAAACGAGTAAAATATGAAAAAAAAACCGCATTGCCCAAAAAAGTTATATAAATATTAATATTCAATGTAAAGGAAAATCTAATGAAATATTAAAAATCGCAAGTAAAATTATACATATGCATAAAATTCACGGAATATTATTTTTAATTTAATACACTCTATTTTTACAAGATATAAAAATGCAGAGCTGGTTTTAATGCGGCATAAAAACTAAAAATCCTTATTTAGTACATGATTATTATTACAATAGAAATTTTAGATAATTTAGGCATTGTTCCGTCATATTCGTTTTTAACCTATTTTTAGTAATTAAATTTGAGAACGATCATTCTGCAGTGCAATTTGTTATCATGAAAGCATGATAAATTCATCATTCCAGCAAATACATAAGTATCTAACACAATTCGAAATAAAATAGCTAAAACAAATAAAATTTAAAAAGATTTCTCATACTTCGTTATAGATACTAATGAACTTTATTCATATTTCGCGCCAATTGGTTTAGATTGAAATCTGAGGAAAATGGCCGCCGCATGCTTCACTTTTTCATATGCTATGCCTTATCCAGAAGTACATAGAGATCAGTGAGTCAAAATCATAACTTTAGAGATCCGAACCTTCTATAACTGAGTTAATATACTACAGAGGGAATTTAGACGTCTTAGCAACGAGCACGCAATTTTCTCATTTTGAGCCATTCGTGACGCCACATTAAACAGAACTACTGATTACATTCCACTGTTTCATATCAACTGTCCTTAGCTGCCGCCACCGTCCCTACAGCATTACCTCTGGCAGCGTGGTGGCCTTCTTGGTGTTGAGGCTGGTCCTCGTGGTCCTGGTCCTGGGCCGCGAGGTGCCCCCCACGGAGGCGGTCCTCACCAGGCCCTCCCGCGCCTCCAGCTTCGGCGGCTGCCCCACGTACAGCGGCTCGGCGCTCGAGTAGCCCGAGCTCACGTCTTCTGTGGAGCGGACATGACCTTAGTGGGTAATGCAAAGGGGTTAGTGGTTAGTGGGTGGAAACAGAACTAGTTTCGTACATGACAGCTTTTAAAAATGCAGTGAAGGGTTAATTGTAAGTATAGTGAGGTAAAAATGATTACAAAATATCATATTTGCGTTTAAAAAAAAAAAGAATATTGAATAAAGGGGGCAAGTCAATTACAAAAGACTACAACTTGAAGCCAATGCACATGTCTTGTTAATTGGCGAGAAATTTAAAATATGTATCTAATATTTTTATTTCAAAATTAAAATACAGTACAATTACGTTAATATGAATACTCGACTCTGTGAAGTAGTAAATATATGCACTACTTGTGGACTTAATCTATTTATTTGTAAATAAAAGTATAATTACTGTGTGCTATTATTTCTAATTATTTTTTCAAAATATGTTTAAATTCAAACAAAAATCTTTATATTTACATATAAAAAAGGAAATTATTATTATTATATGATATCATATTTTTGTTTAAGAAATGTTTAAGGAATATAATATAGCGAAGTCCACTATTTACAAATAAAATAAAATCTTTAAGTCAGATAAATCCGGATAAAAATAATATATTGTGCAACGAGTGCAGAAAGTCGCCTATTTCCCATGAAGTGTGAAAGTTTCGGCGTGCTGGAATCACACAAGGTGGGATATAGGTGATTTTGCACGAGTGGTACACTATTCTTTTTCTTCGACACAGCTAACGGTTATACAACAAAAATACATGCAAGAAAGCTATTTGATATAATGAACAATATGGCGCAAATAACCTCACAAAGAGTACCTTCACGCATGCGCAGTGTTGACACTTACTGTGAGAAATGATATTTCCCACTCTGCACATGCGCAGTATTGGCAAATAGCGTGAGAAATGAGTTCTCGCAATTTAATCCAGGATTGTGGGAAATACGCAACTTTACTTACAGTGGTCGTAAAAAACAGAATTTAAAAATTAACTGAGTTGCCAAAAATGGAAGCAGCCTTATATAGTGTTTTTCCAACAAAAGAATAATTAATAAATATATGTATGTATTTATTTACATTTATTTCATAAATGTGAGTATTTACGAATATTAACCAAATTATCTTAAACTTTATAAAATCTTGCTGACAGGCCAGGATTTATTCTGTTCAGACTAACGCGATTATCTTGTATTAAAAAATCAAAAATCGTGACAATCTCCACTGGCACTGAATTTAATCAGAAGACTACTCTTCCGACAAAATAATTACGAACCATTTTAATTCTTAACAATCAAGGCACTGTTATAAACACAAAATAGAAAAACTATAAATCTCTAACCTAGAGAAGGTCCCGGTCTGACGTCAACTTCAGGGAAGTACATATCGACCCTGGACGATCCAGACGCAGATCTTCTCGGCGAGCGTCTCCTGCGCACGTGTCTGGGGTCCACCACGTCTGACGCCTCGTCCTCCAGGCCCTGCAGGCCTCTGGCGTCGGCTCGGGCGTCCATCTCGTCCGTCAGGTCACTCAACGAGTAGGACTTGCGTAGTTGATTGACTATACCACCTCCTCCCTACGAGATAGAGAATATGTAGTGGGAGGAGTGTGAAAGAGAGATGAAGTGACGTCATTTATGTTTGTTTTGACAGTTTAAATACGTAATTACATCGACCGCCATATATAATAAGAGGAAAAAAATTAAGTGAACTTTTTTTATTTTAAATCGAACGTACAATGTCTAATTTGTTGCTCTGTATGATGTAATTCTTTTTTATTTACATTTTCTGTTACCTACATCGTTTTAAAGTATCATACTAAAAGAGTCGCAAAAATGGTGACGTCCGTAGGTTCTGGTGTGAAGTTATCCACGTGTGGATGCCAGGTCCCAAATATTGTGGTTTGGCGCGTTTGAAAGTTGCTAAAGTGGACAGTCTTTGATTTAAAACATTGTAAGGGTTTTGTGCACCGCTATATTTTCACAAGATTATTCATTTTATTAGTTTGGAACTTAAAATATTATATTTAACGTTTGAAAGAAAAGTTGAGTAAGAACCTTGTTGCGTCACTGGACAAGGGGAGAAGTGGGGTAATTCAGCCGCGTTTTGAAGGATATCATTTTTAATAGCAGTTTTTTCATTATTAACGGTCAATTTGGGGAAAAATAAAAAAATACGGGTCAAATATTTTTCATTATTCCATTGATTAAAGCTAAAAATAAAAAATCGTACAAGACCTCATTATTCCGATTTTGATAATTAGAGATTTTACAGATGTTTCCGTATTAAGACGTAACTAATATATTTAAATATTTTGAACACGATGTCTGTCGATCTGGATGTATGTGTGCAGATGAAGAACAAATTTAACTGAGAAGATTTTAGTTATTATTGACTTCTGACATCAATGGCACGAATTGATTAACTTTTAAAATCGGTAAACCAGCAATAAGAGTTTATTATTTTTAGTTTTTCATCTTTTTTTCCAATGATCTTTTTTGCTGTTAAACGGCAAAATTTAAAAATTCTCTGTACAATTTTACTTGTATTTTTTATGGTGTATTATCTGTCATCTGCCTCTCCAAGAGACTTATAGCTTGTAGTGGATTTCGATTAATTTTTGAAAAACTTATAAAATATCCAATATTTTATTTGAAATAAATTAATTTAGGGACATTTTTATTGTGTAGCACACATTATCGATAATGGCGGTCAATTTTGTAGTGGCTATAAATGATTTTTTGATATATAAAACATTAATGACGTCACAATAATACTAATACATATTGATTTCCAATATCTAATACATTAAAAAGAATTTTTATGTTTCTTAAAAAGTATGGTACGTTAACTATAATATTTTTTTGACTATCTGTAAGAATAGATATTGGAAATCATTGGTCATTTAATTTCAGGTTAACTGGATAAAATTTCTGTAAATAAAATGATTTCAAATTAATATATTATTCCTAGTAGTGTCTATTAATTTTTGCGCATAGAAAATTAATAATTAATAAGAAAATTTAGTTTGCCAATTAAAATTAAGTAAAAATAAAAAAAAATTACCAAGCTTGCGTAGAACAGGAGTGCCTCATAACCTAAAAATAACCTGTGATCATGCAAAACAATAGACAGTGCGGTGGAAAAAATACAAACTAAAATATTTATTAAAACAATTGTCTATATGAGATTAAAAAGAGATACAAAAGGTGTACAGGTATGGCAACTAAACAATCAAAAAACACACAATAATTTATTTAAATAATGGGTGCTTAGCAACGCGATTATTTTCCTTCGCAATCTTTTGTTAAATGTCGGTAACATAAAATTTGGTAGATTGTTCTGGAAAACGAGGCGTTTGGGACACCCGCAATCAGTCTATTCATCATCTTCAATTTTCGCGGTTTTTTTCGTAGTTTTTCTCGTTCTAGCTTTCGTTTGTTTGGCGGGTTTCTTCCTCTGTTTGACTTCGTATTCTTCTTCTTCTGACATTTCCATGATCAGTTCCTCGCCCGGCATGTCAGAGAGAGACTGACTTCTCCTCACCCCATCCGTTTCCGATTCGTAGCGATCCGCCATGTTGGATATCCCAGGTTCCGAAATGCTAGGAGGAATTCCCCCATACGGCAAATTTAAATTCTGAGCGGACTGAGCGAATGAAATAAAGCAGTGTTAAAATCAACAAAACGGGAGGTTAGGGAAGAAGGGGGCTCGTGACAGAGTGGGGGTTACCTTGATTGCTGTTTGCATGATGACTGTCGTGGCGTAGTTCACGCCTTTTGTTCCTAGGTTCAGGACCGTGTGGTAGCCTTGCTCTTTGGCTTTGGCGATGTAATCATCTATTTCCTACAGGGAACACGTTAATATGATGATGAGATGCAGTGTAAAGTGATATTTTACTGTCTATGCTGTTCAAGTTACGTCTTACAGGCATGCACAATTTATTTCTGTATTCATTTTTTTTATAAAGTGTTATATATTCTCAAAATACTTTCAATGTCATTGTCATTCCCTTATATTTTAACAAGGGATGAAAAACCTAACGTAACGGTACTGAAAACGTTATAATAATGTTTTATTTCTTAATTTTTTGTTAATAATTTAACAATAACAAATAACGTTATGTAACTATAACGCAATAAATAACGATACACTATAACGTTATTTTAATACTTTTCGTTATATTTATTATGCATACATAGATGTCACTAATATCGTTTGAATATAGTTTTAAATGTGCCTATCATAAACTTTCTAACATCTTACTGCCAATATGATTGCACGTGTCATGTTATGATATTAACATTATTAGTAATGCTTATCTTATAGCAGGTAATTACCAATTACAGAATAGGTATTATTGTTTGGAATATATTTTATAGAATTTTTTTTTATGAATTTTTATTACAAATTTGAGGAAAAATAAAATTATTTTAACGTTATAATAACGAAATAAAAATACCGTTATGTTGATTTTTTTTTAAGTTTTACAGGGTGATCAATCAGAAGTAATAGTCACGTGACCGGCAATTTTCTTTAATGACATCAAAACTTTACTTACTTCTAGGGAAAAAAGTTCGATAAAGTTCATGGTTTTGCGAGTTTTTATTATATAAAAAAATATTTTTTCCAAAATCGTTAGCAAAATACATCATTATTCAACTTAAAACAGTGAGCAAAGTAGCATATTGAATCACAAGTGAGCAAAGTAAATAAATTTCTTCACAAGTGAGCAAAGTAAATAACTTAAGTGAGCAAAATACACTAACTCTGAGCATAATGTTTTCATGGGATTACAGACATTATAATACATTTTACAATGAGATTATAATCAATTCCAATTATGTAAAAAGTAAAATGTTTTCGTTATATAATTTATTAATTTATTTTAAATAAAAAAAAATTGTGAAGACAATAACGCAGGTTATGTTGTTACATTTCTTTTTCTTATGTTGGTTTAATAAATTCTTAATTTATAAACATAATTGTACTGTTGAGATTTTCATTATTAAATAAAAAAGTACAATGTTTTGTTTTTTTAGAAAAATTATATTTTAAGATTGTGGAAAAAATTATGTTTAGCACACGTGAGCATGTCTTTTTCTCACTTGTCCAGTTGGTACACTCGCTTCGCTCGTGTGGCCAATTTCTGGACCCGTGAGAAAAAGACATATTTTGCTCACTTGTACTAAAAATAGCTATTATTAATTTTATTATATTCAAAAACATAAGTTATTTATTTACGTAAACCAATAACAAAACAAGTTAGAAAAACTGTATTTGAAGCATTTTGACAATAAATAATAACAGTGTATGCCTATGATTATAAATGTGAATAGTTATTTCCGCGGAATAAAATTTGAGAACTACGCATGTCATGTGATTATCACTTCCGATTGATCCCTCTGTATAACGAATTATTTTTTTATAACGTTATGAAATAACGTAACGTTATGTTAACATTACCCTATAATTCTAACTATATAAAACAATTTTTTTCATTTCATCAATCATTTTTTTAAATGGCGAAAATCTTGAAAAAATCCATAATCCAATTTATATTTAAAGCCTTAAAACATTTAATATTAAGGTCCCATGACACATTTATCGCAGCCAATGTCATTCTTCTATATTCTACATAAAACAAGATTTATTATTGTTACAATAATTATTTTTACAGACAAATCCTGCAGTAAATTCATAATCAATTTCTATTTAAAGCCTACATTTATAATATATTATTAAACAGTATTAATGTCGCATTAATTTATCGCAGTCAATGTTATTCCTCTTATATTCTATATTCTATATTTCATTGTTTCAATCACTATTTTTATATAGCAAATTGATCATTAATTTTTTATATGAAGCCTACATTTGTAATATATTATTAACAGTAATATTAAACTCCCATTAAAAAATATTTATAGCCAATGTCATTAATCTATATTTAATTTAAAACACGATTTTTCATTGTATCAACCACAATTTTAATAGAAAACTTTTCTAGTATTATAGATACTATAAAATCAATTTCCTATTAGTAAGTTATTCTTATTTTTAATTTTTGACGTGACAACGTCTTAAATTAGGTTGTGGCTCGGAGTCACTCTTGAAAAAGTGTAAAGCCCGCTCACGTCTGTTACGATGAGTCACCGAACGAGAGAGAGGCCCGCCGGACCGGCGAATGCCTTGCGTCTCTCTCCCACTCAAACATGATCGGTCCGCTGCGCGCGCAGCACTAGAGAATTAGGCGCGTTGAATCGGTGCGTGCTTGTGTCAAATATTCTACCGAGAAAAAGACGTTGTCACGTAAAATCTTCGCCCGTAAAACCGACTTTACAGGCAACCGATTTTTTTAATTAAATTGTATACTCTCCGAGTATTTCAGAGTCATTCCCTTATATCTCATAAGAAATAAGATTAAACATTTGTGTTTAATTTTAACAGTGGTATGTAATAAACAATAAAATTAGTATCTTGTTGAACTTTTTGTAGTATATTTAAAATTTTAAGTATTTTTTTGGTAACAAGGGTAAAATACATATTTTAATTTTAATGGTGCAGTTATTAATTTACAAGTACTCTACAGAAAAATTAAATTGATATATTTCAACGACGATCATTACTTTATAATATTTATAATACATGGAATAATTTTAAATTAATTACAATAAAATATAGTCTAAGAATTTGAATCAGTCATTACCTGGAAAAGGAAAAGCAAGAATTTTTGTATTAATAAATAGAAACTAATCTTATAAGACCCTATAATCAAAATAAAAATTGTACTATAAAATGAAACATATCGAATTCAATCATCGTCATTACCTTATATTCTACAAAAAGAAAAAATATTGCTTTCTTGTTTTTTGAAAAAAAATCTAAAATTTTTTGTAGCTCTTAATGAATAAGAACTTTGTAATAACAGAAAAAAATAGAAAGCATGTTTAAATATATATATATATTTTTTACATGTCGCACAAAAACTTGGTCCTCCAAATATAGTCAACAATAAAAAAAAGTTGTCTGTGCACCAAAAATAAGACATAATTTCTTCGGTTAAATATAGTGCGTTCAACTCTTATATATTTATTTTATATTTTATTTTCCTGGTTGTGATACGTTTTGAAGTTTGTGCTATGCGTGTATTGGTTGACTTGGACGTACATGGACAGTTATTGAGGAGTAGATGTATGTGTATCTAATGTTAGTAAGGACTCGGCAGGACTATTTTTACCTGTTCTCGCCGACTTAGCATGGGATGAACGAACTTTCGGTACAGAATGCTCGATCCTTTTGTTGCTGGAGACAGCAGCCAAAGGACGAGGATGATTTTGATCTCGTAGTAGAATGGAAACCTGTAGAATACGCCATCAAACACATATTGTATTACAGAATAATTTAATAATTATATATGTAGTAACAAGCATACAAAATATACTCCTTGTTAACATCTGGAAATGTTAAACTAACTTCAGTCCCAATTCATAAAAAGAATTAAGTATATTATTTAGTGCCAAAGATAACTACACTAGTTTGGTGGAATTAACAATATTTGTAAATGATACACAGGAAAATTTGTGGTGATATTTGACAACCTAGAAGTAAAATACTTTGATTATACGCATGCGTAAAGCATTAATTGAAGTATGGTTATAATCTTTTTTTATATATAAAATTCGTATTACATGAAATAAAAACGTTAAAGTTAATCTTTTTACCTCTCGACACTAAATAAGAGAAGTATTTTTTTTTAATATCTTAATTAATTTGTTACAATCTATTTACCTATGGAAATAAATATTTTATACTGTCATTGACTTATTATAATTGATAGGATTCTCAGTGAAAATATTTATAATAATCAAATAAGTACTCTAAGAGGAATTTTACTATTACTGTCTGTAAGTACTAAGAATTTTATTAATTCATTTTACTGTGTCCGCAGTGAACGCAAGGAAAATATAAATATTAAAAAAAAAGTGTAAAGTAGATAGGCGAGGGATTATGTGCTTGCCACATCAGTTTTTTTTATACTGTAGTAATTATTTTTTTTTCCTGATTATTAACGTTTATTTTGATCTTCCACTGGAAATTGTAAAAATCAAATAATTTTTACTCAAGTAAATAAATACATATATTTAATAATTAAATTAAAAATAAAAAAGATTACCTTGGTGTTTCGTTTCCATGTTATACGAATTTAAAAATAAAAATATTAAAAAAAGAATTATGATTATAACCATACTTAAATTAATGCTTGCGAATGCGTAATCAAAGTATTTTACTTCTACGTTATATAACCTCCAGTAACACGTACGATAATGACAGCGAATAAAAGTCTCATTTATACTATGTGTATACGACAAAGATGCAAGATAAAAGTATAATAATTCTTGCAACAGAAATTGACGACGTGAGGATCAACTGCAGGAAATATAGTGAATAGTGTATATTTTTTGTTACCATTGCAGTACGGTAAGCATATTTTGTCTCAATATTTAGTAGAATAAAACATAGTTAGAGTTAGAAGTCGTCTTGTGTAGTTTGTTGGTAACGTAAGATCAAATACAATAATACTGTATTTATCTTTTTTCAATGTCAATAAACTCCAGTCTACAAAACATTGAAACAAATTAAGAAAATATAAATTTGGTAATATCTTTTTAACATCATCCGCCGTTAGAATGTCATGTAGATGACTCACGAAGGCAAATGAATTTTTAATATTTCGTAGGCGTTTTAAGCCTAAGTACGTAATACAGTAACGAAATTGCAGTAATTTAGCAGTAGTTTGTTTTTGTTACAACATGGTGCAAGGTTTGTATCGCCAGTGACTCACCAACTCAAGAACACATCAGTGAAAGTTTCTGCGCAGGTGAAGAGTGCGAATACGATCCAGTACATCATCCATTTTACCTGCAAACAATCAAACACACATCTAATATTTATACTAACTACCACTTGTAGTAAATTAGTTACGGTAATGTTTGAGCGAAATAGAAAAAAACTTTGAATGGAAGAAAATTATAGTAGGAGGAGTTTAAAAATAAATATGAAGATATATTATAGAATTCATGTCTTTAATAGGTACCTACAAGCGCTCATTGAAAATAGTTATTTTTGATTCTAGATTGCGAAATTCGAGAATGATTTTTTTGCAAGCACAGCGACAGTTATCAATTTTTAAGTAAAACATTTTCATTACTTCGTTGTTCAATACTATTAAAATGAAATCAAAAAGCAAAGAAGTTACTAAAATAACAGATTTGATTAAATTGTGAGTCTTTATTTCATCAAAATAATTACTAAATGTAAAAGACTTTTACGCCCAAAATGTAAAAGACTTTTGCATTCTGTACACAAAAAACAATCATTTCGCGTGTTGAATGTTGTCATGTAAATATTAACTTCTTATGACAGTTTTCGAAAATTGTATTGTTAGACAAACTTATGGGAAAATTTGTTTCACCTACGTAACAGTGAGACTGGTTGCATTTAAGTAAATATCAGGCGTTTTAGTAATATATTATAAAGAAAAGAGCAAAGTCAAATAATGAATTATAAATAACAATATACCAATGAATTATTGAAAGAACTTCTTTAAAAGTTTCAAAAAATTATAGAAAATATATAAAATCTTTTTGCATTTCCGGGAGTCAAAGCTTACTTTTAATCTTTATATTCGAAGAATGAAGTAGCACTTTTAATCCGTGGGTGATTAATAAACAAGCAATGTGTTACCATAGAAACAAATAGGCATATGTGTGTAACCTAACCTAGCTTAACAGGAATATGTGCATATTGGTTTTGTTTTCAAAGCTGCCATGTGTTTGACAATTATATAAATATAACTAAATAATTATTATTTTAAAGTGTATATGCGGAAGTGAAAAAAATAGTGTATATATCACAGGACTAATGTGACTTTAATCCCTCAAATGATTATTTCCCTCGCTTAAGGCTCGTGAAATAAACTTCTCTCTCAGGATTAAATCATACACTTTGGTCCCTCAGTATATAATATACTATTATATATCTGAAATTTTGTCTGTTTAATTCCGCAAAGTAGTTCATGGCACTGCAAACTAGATGGTTGTAGATAGCAATTTCAAATAGGGGGAGAAGGCCTTAGGTCGGAAAAATAATAACTCAATAAATTTAAAAAAATATACAAATCTTTGAGATTTGACAATATTAATAATTACAAAAACTTTAATAATTTAAAAAAAATATTAATTAATCTTATTTTTTACAATGTAAAAAATAGTATATGATTTATTCTCAATTGGGGGTGAGATTGATCCCCATTTCACCCCTTGTCTACACCACAGAACTGAGCTTTAATTTATCTCGTAGTAGCGTTAATTATTTGCTCTAGATTTTTCTACACCTCATATAATTATCTATTTAAAGTTTTAATTTAAAGTATTCTTGGTATTACATTTTTTTTAATTGAATACTGTTTCTTTGTAAATCGAAACTTTTTCTTTTACTACTAGCTGCATGTTTTGAAACTCGGTTTTTTATTATGTAAGCACCCACAAAAAAATTTTTAACTTATAGAATTTTGATCTTTTCTAATTAGAATAAGACACTGCATATAATATTTATAATATTTCACGTATTTTACTTGCATTTTTATCAGCATAAAAAATAAACTGTTTAAAATAAAATGAAGTAATCGCGTTTATTTTTTCTTTTAGTAAATTTTAGTAAGAGCATATCTAAATGTAACTTTAGAAGACAGAATCCAGAAGCAGAGGTCACTAACTTCTAATACTATTTATTTACTCGAAATATCCGGACGTGTATAACATTCTTTTGTTTGGAATTCCCTACTCGTATATGAAGATAATTTTAGCATCACCCAGTATATATCTATAGTGCAGAGGCTATGCAAGGAAAACAAAAATAATTTATATTTTACATTTTATTTCTCTCACAAAATCTATTATTTTTGGATAACCCTGTGAGTAAAAATCTTGTTTATTTATTATGACAAAAACATATTTGGTAAATTATTAAATTATTCCAAATATAGTTGGTAATATATTATCATAAAATTAATATTATATGAAGTATATTAACATATTTTCTGGTTTTTTACTCCAATAAATTAATTAATGTTTATATATCTGGTATGAATGAAAATTTTATGAAATGTTTTTATAATAAATTCCAACATAATGCGTGTTGTCGGAAATATTTGTCTGTAGCATTTTTAGAGTTTGAAGGTAATTTATTTCTAGACAAAGTAAACTAGATTCAAAGACAATTAAATAAAAGTAGTAAAGTTGAAAAGTAGACAAATAGTACACTTGCATTTCCTAGTTATCTAGTGCATTACTCTCCAAAATAAATTATCATAATTTGAACCAAATACTTTGCTATTTCAATTGCTTAGTATTTATAGCTAGCACTATTTAATGTTTTAAAGCCCTTATTTATAGAATAATATTAAACTTTAGTATTAAGTTGCAATATTTTGGTTCACTCCTACTAATAAATAAATATATATTTGTTCCTGGGTTCAATCCCAGATGAGGTAAAAATAAAATTTCAATACCTTGTTAAAATACATTTTATTAACACGAACTGTTAACAAATGTCATTCATTTGTTTTAATAAAAACATAGGTATTAAAAATAATGTTTTATTTGAATAATCAAATATTTTTTTCACAATTCACATTTCTTATTGTTCACACAATTTACTTATAACTAGATATAGAAATTTGTCTGTAAAATAATAAGAAGAATTTTTTCAAGCTGTGTGTGTTGACACCTCAAGATAGTAATTATATTTTTAAAATTTAAGAATTTTGACTACTTATATGTAAAATTATAATATTGAAAAATATAATTTAAATATTTGGTTATATTAATAATTTTAACAATATACAGGATAGTCTATGTCTGTATTAATGAATTTATAAAAGTTCACAATTTTCGTTCAAAATATCGGTTACCGGTTTTTATTAACCGGTTACATGCCATGGATTATTTATTAATAAAATTATAAATAGTTTCTGAACTCATCATTTTACGACTATAATAAATAAACACTAAAATTTTGTAAAAATATATGTATAGCGTGTTCCATGCAAAAATATAAAGTTGCATATCATTGCGCAAAATTGGAACACCCGGTAGAAAAACTTATAATGTAAATATGCTGGCATTTTAATTTCGTTAATATTTAACATAATCCAGTAAAAAAATATATTTTGATTTTATTTTAATACATATACATATCTATTACTGCATTTATAAGTAGGTACCATTAAAAAAATTAAATTAATACTTAAATAAATATATATAAAAAATTATATTCGCGCAAACTCACCCTTAGTAAAAAGTGTATTAATAAAATAAAATTGTTCAAAAATATTTTAAACATGATATCAAAAATACGACTTATTAATAATAATAAATAATTAAATATTTAGTAAACAAATTTTAATAAAATTAAAGCATATAAAATTTATTTATTAATTTCAGCATTTAAAGCAGCAAATAAAAATAAATTCAACTTACATATTCCTTGACGTTTTTCGTCCTCACAGCCTTATAGGAAGCGTAGGCAGGATACAGCGTCCCAAACACTAATCTGAAAGGACAATAAAACAACAGGTAAGCCATGAAGGTCCTTCTGAACAGCCAGAATAGTAAAACAAATATCCAGATCCTTCTAGATCCTAACTTCCTTAACAAATTGCCTCCTGTGTGCCTCTTATGCTCTCTGACCAACAACTGACAGTCGGAGTCATGAGCGAGCGACATCGCGCTGTTGTTTTGTTTTATTTTCAGGTTAGAATAGTTGAAAGTAAAACCCGGCACCTTACCGTAACTGTAGGAGGAGAAATTTTAAGTGAATTCTTAAATACTGTACGACTTATATGCAAAAATATAAATATAAATACGTGTATTATATGTGGTTCATAGTGATTTGGCGTATAAAAAACTGGTTTTGTTTTTGACGTCATAAAACAAATAATTGTGTGGTCAGGTCATAAGACTTTCTTTTATCGATGGCAATACTGATTAAACAAAATGAAATATTGTTTTAGTTTATTTAATAATACTAAAAAACATATATAAATTATTGTACAAATTAATTAAAGGACAATCGCGTTAGTACGAACAGAATAAATCCTCACTTATTCAAATAATCGAACTATGCACATTATAAAGGTTTTGTAAAATTTAAGATAATATTAATAATAAAACAGGAACACTTATGGAATATAAATGGATACATATGTAAAGTCGGTTTGAGATATGTAAAATGACAGATATGTAAAAATTGTAACAAATGACCGTCAAATGACAATCATAGAAGTTATTTTGGCCATTGTCCTTGCAATAACGAAATATTTTTTTCGCGCCTCTGTTCCATCATGACTAGTATTACAGATTTCAAAATCGTCCAGAAACTCTGTGCTTGCCGCCCTAGGCCGGCAAAATGTAGGGTGTAGGGATACTAACTTAAGGTGGCTTTACACGATCAAAGAATTTGAACTATTTTATGTCATATTTTTACATCATATTCTTTGATCAAATGGATCCGCTTTACACGTTCAAAATTTTTGAACTATTTTCCCTTATAAAGTAGGGGTATCAATAAAGAAAAGAAAAATATAGGTTGATCACAATGATAAATGATTTCACATTTGTTTATTTTTCACTTTTGACATTTGATAACAACATAATCCCTAGAATTAACTAAAATTTGAAGTAAACGACCTTGAAATTTAGGACATGCTCTAAGTGAGAATTTCTATGTCATAGCATATGAACTATGAACAGTCAAATTTCTTTGAACGTGTAAAGTGTCAGAATCACATTGAACAACACGAAGTTGTAGAAATTGATGTAAACTTATGATCGTCTAAAACGCCCTTTAAATATTATAGCATGACATTATGTCAAATTTTTAAATTTTACTTTATTGGAACTGTAAAACGTTAATTTAAACAACTACATATTTTTGATTTATTATTCTTATTATATTCGTCTTATACGATTATTATTACGTTAATTGTTGAAAAGTATCAATTCACTTTCGTTTTATTTTTTAGGTTAGAACAAATGTCACTATATTTTTTTAATAAAATAAAAAATGTTTCGAATATAGAAACGTATAGTGTATAAAATTTTAAGTAGTAATAATATTTGTTTTATAAATTAAAAGTGTCATCGGCGCAAAAAATCTTGTGTATCACACGCCCAGAAAGTCTTGCGAGATCTCGCATTATTTGCAGACCTCGCTTTCAACTCGGCTTGTCAAAAGAAGATCGTTCTCGCAAAAGTTTAATTTCTGGACTAGTGATACAAATAACTATTGTGTTCTGTACTTGACAATATTCATAAGTATAGTATATAGTAAGCATTTTAATAAAATAATTTATAAATTATTACGAATAGTATAGTCCGAGTTTTGACAGCCACTGACATGATTTTTCTGCCTGTCATTTTTTTTTTATAATTTTTCTGATCGCACAGTATTTAACAACTATTTTTTCTAAATTTAGATTAGCCCTGGAATTTGCTTTGATTTTGTATTTAATTACCAGCTATAGATTAATTGTCAAATATGAAATCTGACACTGACAGTAGGGATGGAAGTAGCAAGACTTTGGAATTGGGTAGATGTGTGAAATAGAAAAGTGTATTATTGTGGCGTAAATGTTAAGCACACTAAAAACTCGAATAAGTCAAAAACAAATACCTTTTTTGACACTTTGATAGTTCCTATCATTCAGAATTAAGGTCTGGATTGAATAGCAGTGATCAATTTCTTAATTTGCTACTATGGTGGAAGGCCTCATTGCATAGCACTAATTTCAAAATATTAATTATAATAAAATTTAAAATTGTGCAAAAAGATTTCTAATATTATTATTCATTAATATTGCAAAATTCTTCAATGTATACAAAAACTTTACATAAAAATATATTAATTAATTCAACAGAAGGCCTCAAGTATAATGATTATACTTGTTTGTTACCTATTTTACTTGTACATAAATAATACAAATTAAATGTCTACAGTCTATGTAAACTATATACCCATTTTTTGGTTATGCATATATCGTAACAGGCGTTTACCAGATGTTTAGCTTAAGTAGAGAGTGCACCACAGGAGCCATTTTTATGTAGGAAATAGATAGATAGATAGAATTTGCAAATATAAACATAGAATGCAAGGAAGTAATAGCAAACATTGAAGTAACGTTTATTTTTGTTTAAAGAATGAGAGATATGTTTAGAATGCTCAAGATTTGGTTTTATTTGTTCTAGTTTTGTCTGTAGGTAAGATACACAAAATACTATGTTTACAAATAGCTCACAGTAATAATTTACATGTTTAAACATTATTGATAATGGGTTCCTAGAAACAAGTCTTCCTAGATCATCAGCTATTCGTAATTCAAGGTTAAAATTTTATATACAATCTTTTATCAATATTGCCTCTGTCTATGAACAAAACTTAAGAAAAATATAATAATAAAATATGTTGCAAAAAAACCAGTATTTTTTAATAAGAATAGGATCCTTTAATTTTATTAGGTAGGTAAAAGTACTACAACTTAAGTATTTATTGCTCTTCTTCTTGCAATAAACGAAATAAAATACCGTTAGTATTTTTTAACGTGAAACATAAGGGTTTGTCATATCCATGGTAACGACTTGATATTTGATAGACAGCAGTTTATCGGCTCTATCATGTAACTCATCGCTTATATTAATCGATGTATTTTAATTTTAACTATCGACTATGTTTTAAGTTCTTTATTTTGTTTTTTCTTACAATATTAAAATTTAATATTACTTCTGTCAAATTCGTTCCCTATGTTTAATTTTAAATGAGACAAGCAAATATACATTGCTGTCAATCACATATGAAGTCGTAACCATGGATATGATAAATCCCCATGTTTCACGTTAAAAAATACTCACGGTATTGTAATTTTTATTTTCAAAATAATAATAGGTAATTTCAGAAGTAAAATAATATAAGAGCCATAAATTTATCGGAAAAAAATTACTAATAGGTGTCGTTACTTCACAAAAATTATTAGTAAATTTTACCGATGCAATTCACAGTACGAATTATATTTGTTTGATTATTTTACGAATGACAACAGTTTAAAAATAAAAAAATTCATATGAACAAAATATAACCATGACGATTACTTGATTGTATCAAATTTTATCGCTCAAAAGTGCTTTCTTTAGTTTAAAATTTTCTGTATTTATCTAAATATATATTTTGCCACATATGAACAATGAAATAGGTTAATACAAATAATGTAAATACGGATAATTTTTGTATCGGAACTAGAAATGAAATCATACCCAGTGTTCCATAAAGGTTATTCTAACAACTACTTGTATTATTAGTTACACTTGGTTGCAAAAAATTCAAAAATGTATCAACGGATATAGTTACCTCACATGTTGAAATACTGCGTTGTTACAATAAAAAACGTGAATAATATCAATGATAAACAAATTATCAAAGTTTTTTTTTACCGATTATTGGGTATGGTTCAAATTCACAGATTTCGAAAATGAAATGATATCTTCTTAAGAAACAGAGGGTATATTTCTAGTCAATAAAATATTTTATTACAAATATTTTTAATGAATTACAGTAAATTAACAATTTGAGACAAATTCTGCTGAACTGATTATAAAGAAACTTCAATGGAACAAATTGATTGTATTTTTGTTAAAATTGGTTAACGAAAAATGACAATTTAGTCTTGTCATTTTTTTGGCAAATATTTCGTAACAGATACATATTTCGAAGGAAACATTTGAAGACAGTTACTGTAAAGCCTGATTTATACATTGCATAGAATAGAATGGAATAGAATGGAATAAGGAATAGAATGGAATAGGCACAGAAATTCGGAGCACCCATTTATACATTGCATAGAACAGAATAACTTGGAATAGAATAACCTCACTTTGTCACTAAAATATCAAAACTCTGATTAAACTAGAAGCTGGAATTTATGTTTTTTATGTTTATCTTTAACATAGGAAAAATCTTATTTCATAAACTAGACATTTATTGATCGTCTGACACTTGTCAATCACAATACATTCTATTTTTATATATTGTCAGCGCCTTCTAATCACCGCTGTTACAACAACAAAATGCGTAATCCAACAGACGTAACTCCACGAATATCCTCGGAGTAACACAAATGGAACAGGAATGGAATGGAACAGAATAGGAAATAAAAATAATTCATTTCCTATTCTATTCCATTCCATTCTATTCCATTCTGTGCAAGTATAAATGGTTCCATGCGTTTACATTGTTTCATATTTCTATTCTATTCCATTCCTTATTCTATTCTATTCCATTCTATTCTATGCAATGTATAAATCAGGCTTAAAATATGCAAATAACAAATGCAATTCAATATTTGGAATAAAGTAAGTACGCATTTTTCTAATATAAAGAGTTCTTTTCATAAAGAATAAGGAATGTTTCCAAAATAGCATACTTTGGCATGCGTCCGTATTAAATTACATCTTATTTTTGGTCTTATAAAAAAAGTCTCAAACTCGTACACAAGCTTGAAGTGTGTATAATGAAATAATCGATAGAGAATATTTTTAACCACGTCATGTACTTTTCATCGAGTCACGTGATCGGACTTCAAGTGAAAATGCATAATCATACGCTTATTTCCATACTGACAAAGGAAAAATGAACAAATCAATTGTTTCCCATATTCACTTGTGCAATAATTTTTAATTTATAACTGCACGTATTACAATTAGGGGTATATACAATAGTTTATTTTTATTCACTTGTAAATAAAATTAAAACTATAAACCAAATCCTGTTAGTTACTAATTTTGTGTCAAAAATTCGTATGATAGCTTTTAATAATATTGTAACGTTTATTTATTTATTTAGGTGAAGTGTAAAAATAAGTGGAATACGAATATTTATATTTAGGTTTAATAAACGAGATATGAATAATAAAATATAATGAAAATAAGTAACACTATAAATAAACAAATATAAAGACTAATTTGAAAATAATATTTATTAATAAAAACTTAAACACTAAGTTTATTTATTTAAACATTTAACACTACGCACTATTTATTTACACGATATTTATTTCCACCAACTATTTATGTTCACTACGAGTATTAATATCAGACTGCCCTCGCCGTTTTTTCTGCTCAGTCTTAAATACTAGAGCAATTAGTTCTGCAATATTCTCGTATCTTCAACGCATCGGTACAATAAAAGGGCAGCGAACGAGTCTCGACCTGTTATAGTTACATACCTAGGATTGTTAGGAGTATCATAACGGACGCACATGCCGATATTAAAATATCTAAGGCCTGTTATGATTCGTGGTTTGTTCAATAGTTTATCGGTTTCAGAAAATTTAATTATTTAATAAAATTAATTCAGAAAAAATAAATTTAGTGCATACAACGTTGGCAACAATGTTGACAGATTGACAGCACTTGTTAGTATTGAAACACATAACCACAAAACAGTGTGTATACAATAAATAAAAATATTTGTACAAAAATTAAAACTAATGATTGATTTTATGATTTTCGTACAAAAAATATTGACCAAACCTCTTGCATAAAATTAGTTAACAGATTCGTTATATTGTAGCTCGCGCCACAAAATAATCATCCGGGAACCTATCGTTCCCACTCTTCATGTGGAAAACAAATAATCTATCAAAATGAAGTGTATTTACAACGGGAAATGGAATAGTGGTTAGAGGAATATTTTTTTATTATTATTTATGTTGGCTTCAATTTTGTAACTTTCTTGCAATCCATTCTTAAAAATCTATGGTTTCTTTTTTGGCACAGCCGTCTCGATTCACATTTTGGACTTGGCAACTGTTTCCACCTACTTAGTCGTCTCCCGGTTTTTGTTTTGTCATAACCTTCTTAGCATTCATACCATCCACACAAAGAAACATAACACCATCGTTTTCATAGAATAAACTTAATATATATTGAGTTCCATTGCGAAATATTAAACAACTGAAAATCTACGCGAAATAAAACCAAGTGACAGGTGATTTCTGGGTCTCCTTGATTGTGACGTCACGAGAAACAAAGGACGGTGGTACACGTGGAGTGATTCTGTTTTGTTTCGTGCTTGTGGGATATCACAGCCTACTATGTCGCAGAGGAGTAAACCAGAAATAAGAATTACCATTTATATGAATGGAACCACGTTGGTAGTGTATATTTAATACAAAATGTGAAATTGATCATGGTTATAAATAAATGTGAATTATTTACTACTTTTATACCAATAAATTTTTAATATGACATTATATTGTGTTTTCATAAATATAATAAGTAATCATAATTTATTTCCTAGCTAAAACTTTGAACATAAATATATCGGGATCGAAATAAAATTTTGAATTCAGTGCATCAAGAACTAATTAAATATGTACAACTCAATAATTTTGATTGACCCATTTTGGGAGTAACGTTCATTTTTTCAAAGATTAAAAATATGATTTATATTATATTTATATTTCATATCGATGAAATATGAGAAGGTATTTTAATAAAATTAAGTCCAAAGAATTTCAGTTCCTTTACTAAAAAATAAAGTCTTGGCTACAGTCCGAATAAACTACCGGAAATGCTTCGAAGGTAATTTACACTTAACTATTTCCTAGAACAACCAACCACTATTAAAGTTAACAACCTTTTCTGTTGAAGACTGGTAATCTATGGTTAGAATATTAGACAAAAATCAACTATGGCCACCATAGATGTCACAGAACCCACTATCCAATATGTACTCTACGTTGTGAAATAATTGCAATAATTATTTTTTGCAATCTTTATACCGGGCGTCCCAGCTCGACCGACACATGGGAGTTTTACATGGGAAATCAGTTAATTATGAATAGTATCTCCCCAGTGCAAGATATTAACTTAAAATTTTGTATGCTTATTGGGGAATATTATTTCTATGGATTACAGTTATTTGAAATATGTAATTTCGTCTGCAAGACGAGATTTATTAAATTATAAAATCTAACATTCTCATTCAAAATCAGTCAGCCATGGAAATAAAAGAAAATATCTGTGTGACAGTTTTAACAGTTAATGACATGCCATTGTAGATATTTATATTTTTGTAATATTGGTATATTATTTAACAAAAAGAAATTAAATTCAACTTAAATAATATTAAAATACAGGGAATAAGGATTAAAATCAGTGATACTTCACTAAACTGTCAGATAAATATTTTCTTTTTTTCCATGGCTGTCTGATTTTGAACGAAAATATTAGATTTTAAATTTAATAAATCTCACCCTGCAGACGAAATTGGATATTTCAAATTAGTGTGATCCATAGAATTAATATTCTCCGATAAGTATACAAAATTTCAAGTTAATATCTTGCACTGGGGAGATATTATTCATAATTAACTGATTTCCTATGTAAATCACTCATGTGTCGGTCGAGCTGGGACACCCGGTATAGTTTCTTTCGAAATACTTATCTGAATCGAAATATTCGCAAAAAAAAACTAGAAACGACAAGAGCAAACGTGTCGTCTGTTTGACACGTACAATTTATGTCAGAAGCTTAAATATTTGAATAGTTTCTGGAATTTAACCACATTTATTGTTTTAAACTGACCATTTTGTCCACATATAGGTTCTTTAGGAGATAAAATTTATAAAAGTGTGCTATCCATAATATGTTTATTTAATGTAAAATTAAATTTAAACATAGAAATTAAAAATTGAAATAAATATGATACGTTAAACTTGAATTTAACAATTTTGTAATATAAAATTGTAATAGTAATTTATATATTAAGAGTATAATCTTGATTATGATCGTGGTACATACAACGTTTTATTTCCTTTTTATACTTGAAATGAAGAAAATCTGTAGGTATATATTCCACGTTATAGTTTCTTTATAGATAGTTAACATTGTTAGATTGCTTGTTCTTCAACAAATTTAATGATCAAAGTGTCACCATCCCTGACAAATATATATGGAACATCACGAATATTAATGGAATTCGAGGTTACACAGATCAAGTTGGTTTCTAAAAATTCAAAAGATTAAAAATGTAGACTTGTGTCCAAAGTGAATTTCCGGTATTCGAGTATTTGAGTCACGAGTACTGTGTGCATCAAAAGAATTTCCCTGAGGAACAACTGCAGTAGGCTGTGACCTTCTACTTCTCTTGTTTTATTGACCATAATGGCCATTTCTTAATAAGATGATTGCGGTCATGTTTAAAGCACAACTGATTTGTTATTGCAATCATTGCATAGCATACATTAGTATACATTTACTTGTTTTCCACCCTAGTTATGTAAAAAAATCCGTACAGAAGAAATGTTTCAAATGTTCGTTTTTGTAATTATAACCTGAACAGTGTAAATACCTAAATATTATTGTTTTCTCTTCAAGTTGGTCGTAGAAAAAATATATAGTATAATTTGAATGGAAAGCTTATATCCACTCTTGTTGTCCAATATACTATTTCTGATTATTTTCTAATGATATAACTAAAGGTGTTTACCAGAAAACACCTCCTGGGCAATCTACTGCAGTGGAAAGTGTACTTCATTAACTATTTTACGTCAAAAAATGTTAAAACCATAACAGATTATTCTATTCCCTATATAGACATTAGACCAAAAATATCATAAAATTAATATAGTAAATCCAAAGAATAGCTACCTACAAAAATACTGTTGCCAACTACTGTAAAAAATGGTGTCTCACACGTTATCCCACGAGTGTGAAAAATGCGCAGTCTCCAGTATTTTATAAATAACTACAATGTGCAAGTTTCCACAGTTGCATAAAAATACGTTTATATACCTAACCATTCAACATTCCGTACAATAACTCTTTTAAAGCTACTGAAGCAGAAAATAGGTCAATTATATTTACGTAATATTAAAAAACTATAACATCCTGAAATCGATATCGATTTAACTAGTAGTAAAAATAAACTTGTCCGCTTTTTATTTGTAACAGTTGCGCTAATGAAGTGAACAGAGGCGACAATTAAAGCTGCAAACGAGTTGGTAACCTTCACCTGTTCCGAGAAAGAAATTCGGTCATTTCATTGTCGAGGCTTCGCGATATGTTCATCGATCTTTAAAGGTCACGCACACCACCCACGCTCATTCTTGATCTAATATTTAACGCGTATTTGCGATGCTGGGAATTCAATTTTCTCATTAGATTTTTATTGACGTGACAGTTTCTTCAAAAACTCATGTGGCCAAATAATCTTTCATTTTATAATCGGGTATGTGACCAAATTTTTATTTTTACACAGATATATGATACTAGAGAAAAATAATTTGACTCGTTATGGTGTTCGAATTAGGGTTCTTAAGAAACACAATAGTTATTTATGTATTAAGGGCAAAATCAAAAGATTATAGTATGGGGGAATGTTTAAAGCTCGGCACAGAACGGAGAGCTTTAAATTTCCTGATGGCTATAATGTTGATTATGCTCGTGGTATATACAATGATTTATTTCATTTAAGTACTTGAAATGAAGAAAATCTGTATGTATAAATATTCCATGTTATAGTTTCTTTATAGATAGTTGGCACTGTTAAGTTAAATTGTTTGTTCTTAAACACATTTAATATAAATTAAAGTGTCACTGTGATGTCAAATATGGAACGTCACATACAGATTCTAATCAAATAATAATGGAATTTATGCTGCACAGACCAAGTTGGTTCATAACTTAGAACCTATTTTTTTCACAGTAAAGTTATAACATTTCGAACCGTATGACGATTGAACTTTTAATAATGAGAATTAATTTTTGAAAAATACCCGTATATTTTTAAATCGATTCATTATTCGTAATTTACGAGACAATTCTCATTATGAAAGAAGACAGATAGATTAGGAGCGAAAGGGACAGTCTTCTTTCACGATCCATGTGGACGTCACATATCCTTTCTACAGTACATTAAATTGCTCATAACCATATTATTGTACACTAATGTTCAGTGTTTATTGCCTCAAAAGTACAAATTCCCATATTATTTTCATGAACAAAGTTACTGTATGTTCCATTGGACTCCAAATTCATTTTTTAAATGTGTTATTTTCAATCTTCAATAATGATTCATAAATTTTTACTTTTTAGTATCTTAAAATCCTGTGTTATGAATCTATGTATTTGAACCGCACCTTTTTGTCTCTTTGTAGATGTATATCGTATCAAATTATACAACTAAATTTAAAATCGTCTAATCAATTGTTTTCTCCTTATAGTTTTAAAAAAAGTAATAACATAATTCGGAATCAGGAAAACAAAATATGACATCCATTATATACTCAATACATATTTCTTTACTTTAATAAAGTAACCAGGGCATGTAACCGGTTAAAAAAACCGGTTAATAAAAACCGGTAACCGATATTTTTAACGAAAATTGCGAACTTTAACCGTAATTTTAACCGATATTTTTCAGGCCGAAAATACCGGTAACCGTTAACCAAAAAAAAATAAACCGGTTTTAGCGAACATTAACCTTTATTTTAATATCATTTAGCGAGAAAAAAAATTAATATTTTTTTTTATATCTGTGTTTTCTATTTGTATTTGAACATGAGTCATGACAGTTTTTACAATTAACATTTTATTGGAGAGTCATAAATGTAGGTCTCTTTGGCCGTTAAGGTTACTTAAAAAGTCCATATAAATACGGCCTTTGTCAACACAGGCACGTTTAAAATTGAAAAGAGACCTGCGTTTTTCTGAATAAATTACAGGAAATTTTGTGAATATTTATTAATTAAATTGTTTTTTTTAACTGTTATATTTTCTCAGATGGTAATTTTTTATTATTTTTTTAAATTATTTATTCTATAATTTTTTTTAATCAAATATTTATAATTACTTTTTTTTTAATTAATGTTAATAATTTTTTAAACCGATATATTAACCGGTTTAAACCGGTTTCCAATTTTTAAAAACCGGTTTTCGAACTAAAACCTTTATTATTATAACGTTCTCTATAAGGGTTAACCGTTAACCAGTATTTATTTCGGTTACATTCCCTGTTTATAACTAACTTTTAGTAATTTCTAATTACAGTTGAATATAAAAAGTTACAATTTTTAGGTTTTTACTGTAAAATTTTTCATATACAGCTGAAATATTCCAAAAATACCCATGTATGAGTCCAAAATTTTGGTTTTTGATTGTTGACACCCTTTAAACCCAATTTTAGGTCAGGTTTGGGTTCCTTTTTACCCATTTTAAGGTGTGACAAATTTCCAAATGTACTATACAATATGTTTAGACACTTTTAAACTCATTTTTGGGTATAAAATGCAACACATAATCATGTTAAACTTATTTTTTTAATTATGAACACCTAAATCATTGTTAAGCACTTTAAACCCATTCCAGGTTGTGAAATAACCCAAATAAACCCATTTTTAGGTAAAATTTATTGATTTTTTTGAAAAAACCAAATTGATAGTCGCCGATGCGCTGATTTCAAATTTTCAAACCGAATTTAATTATCTCTTTCCATTCCTGAGATATTTGGCCTCAAAGTTGCACCTCAAAAAAGTGTGTTTTTTGACTATATCTCTAAAATGGGTAGAGATACAGTATCAACGATTACACCAGTCGATTCTACGCGCAAAGATACATAAAGAAATGTTTTCTCCGCATATACGATCTTTGGAACGATTTGGTGAAAAATGAGAAAAACGAAAAAAACCTGAATTTCAATTTTTCGCTTGGAAACTTTTTGTCACCAAAATTTTTTATATTCTGGACTTAAGTAAATACAGATGCGCTGATTCCAAATTTTCAAACCGATTTCAATTATCTTTTACCGTTCTCGAGATATTTGTGTTCAAAGTTAGACCTGAAAAAATCAGTTTTTCAGGAATAATTCTGAAATGGGTTCAGATACGACTTTGGCGAGCTCACCAATCGATTCTACGGGCAAAATTACATTTTTGTACCAATTTTCAGATTTTTATTCCAATGGATACAAATTTTATAGAGGAAAAACGAAAATCGTCAAAAATCGAAAAAAATCGCAAGGGGTTCATCAGACGATTTTTCGATTTTCGCGATTTTCGTTTTTTTGCTCTAAAAATTGTATCCATTGGAATATTAATCTGAAAATTGGTACACTTATGTAATTTTGCCCGTAGAATCGATTGGTGAAGTCGTCGAGATCGTATCTTGACCCATTTCAGGGATATTCCTGAAAAACGATTTTTTTCAGTTCCAACTTTGAACCCAAATATCTCGAGAACGGTAAGAGATAATTGAAATCGGTTTGAAAATCTGAAATCAGCGCATCTGTATTTACTTAAGTCTGAAAAATGAAAAGATTTGGACCCAAAAAGTTCTCCAGCGAAAAACTGAAATTCCGGTTAACCAAAAAAAAAAAATAAACCGGTTTTAGCGAACATTAACCTTTATTTTAATATCATTTAGCGAGGAAAAATTTTAATATATTTTTTTTATATCTGTGTTTTCTATTTGTATTTGAACATGAGTCATCACAGTTTTTACAATTAACATTTACTTAAAAAGTCCCAAATAAATACGGCCTTTGTCAACACAGGCAAGTTTAAAATTGAAAAGTGACCTGCGTTTTTCTGAATATATTACGGGAATTTTTGTAAATATTCATTAATTAAATTGCTTTTTTTTAAATGTGATATTTTTCTCAGATGATATTTTAAAAAAAAAATTTTTAAATAATTATTCTCTATTTTTTTAATCAAATTTTTATAATTAATTTGTTTTAATTAATTTTAATTATTTTTTTAACCGATATATTAACCGGTTTAAACCGGTTTCCAATTTTCAAAAACCGGTTTTCGAACTAAAACCGTTATTATTATAACGTTCTCTATAAGGGTTAACCGTTAACCAGTATTTTTTTCGGTTACATGCCCTGAAAGTAACTAATCAATTTCAGGGGTGTTTCAACTCCCAAACCACCCCCTTGGGTGCGCCACTGATCTTATTGATAAAAATTAAAATTTGGTCACATACCCCATTGCTACAACTAATCAACAAAAAAATGTAATCATGGCCTGCTCTATTAAATTTAATATCGCCCGTAAATCTTGCGATATTGAATTTCGGCCATGAGTATATCAGATATTTTTGACTTAAAATTACACCCTCAACCTATGGCTACCGAGTCGTGGAACACCTTGTATATAGAAAAAGGTAAAAATATACACTTTAAACAAAAATATATTTCATTATTGTCACAGTTACTTGTTTGTAAACAACGTCCAACAGAAAGTAAAGCCGTCAATTTTATTTTCCACAATATTCTCTGTATACAAAATTCTTTCAGCATCCAAAAACACTACACAGTGTCGTGTTAATGACAGACCTACTACGATTCTCCATCTCTTTCTACTCTATTTTTGATCTACGTCCAACGTCTTCTAAAGTTTACAAACAAAGAATAAGTAAAGTGCAGCTGACAGGTTAGGATAGCGCGTAATGCTAATTTTGGACACCGCGGACAAAGGCTTGCGGACTCCTAGTGCACGCTCAGCTGGCCGGGTATAAATAGACTAGGTGCAGGGCATGTGTTAAGATGAAGAGGTTAATTTACGGGAACTAAAATAGAGCCTCATAGTATTTACAAACATTAACACGATTTATTAGAAACCAAAATCAAAAGTTAATTTAATTAGCGAATTTGCATTCCGTAGGCCTCCAGCGTCAATGTAAAGTTTAAATATTTTTGTCATTTCTGCAAACAAGTCTTTATTGAATGCTTTCATTTGATACCAAATTAACATACATATTTTTGACAACTTTTTGCAAAAAACAAAAGCTGATCAACAAGGCATATATTTGTCATTTCTGCTAACCAGCCATCGACGAGTGTTTTAATTTTGTAACGTTTATTTATTTAAGCGAAGTGTAAAAATAATAGAAACACGGAGATTTATATAATTAATTTAATGAACACATAATAAATTATAAAAATATAATAAAAACACTAAGATTATTTTTTTAAACACTACGCACTATTTATTTACACAATATTTTATATCCATCAACTATTTATGTTCACTACCCGTATTAATTAATATCAGACTGACCTCGCTGTCTCTCTGCTCGAGCTTATATAGTAGGGTAATTAAGTTCTAGAATATTCTCGTATCTTCAAAACGCAGCGAACGAGGTCTCGACCTGTCTGTTAGCGGCTATCGCTTGCGACGTGACCTTGGGATCGCTACAATTTGATACCAAACACGAACACTTTTTGAAAGAAAAAAAAAAGCCGATCGACGTGGCATACAGTTGATCCATGCGATTATATATATATAGAATTTTTTTTAATAACGCTATGAAATAACGTAAATTTATGTTAACGTTATTCCATCCCTGATTTTGATTGATATTGACGTTTCATTGTATTTCGAAACGTTTTGTTGCAGGTGTCTACCATAATTATTTTTGGAAACATTTTATGTTTGTTTCGTATTTGTGCATTCGTTTTATTAAAGCAAGCTGTTTCCCGTTGTGCTTTATTATAGAACCTCGCATTGTAAAATACAACCTTCCGCACTTATATCACAGAATAGTTACATACAGAAGCGACCTTTTCCTGTTACCCTATTCAGTTCTATGACCTTGGAGCATTGTGTAGAGGTGTAGACCTTCAAATTTGTTGCCTTTCCCCATGTCTCTCTCTAATTTTCGTTTCTCTGTCTTACTGTCGCTTCTGTATAAACCTATTCAGTGCTTATAATAAAAATAACTCATATCAGCACTAATCAAACTCGTATTATTACTACACAACAACCATCACAAAAATCGAAACACAAGAATATAAAAAACAACTAAACATCGGGTTTCCCTCTCTAGCTTGAATCTCATTTGAACAAATTGAAATTACATTCGCAATAATTAATTAAAATCCAATGATTGCACTAGTGAAAGTTTGAATTGAAAATGGAACTTTCGGCTTCCCCGTAATTGAAACACGGGGTACGGGGTCCGATTAAAGCGGATGGTGCAGGTTCTGTCGAGTTGCAGGCGGCTATGAATAGCCCGGGTTGGGTCGGAACTTGGCTCTGAGGACCGCAAGGCTGGCCAGGAATATGCAACAGCCCACGATAGGAACTTTGCAACGCCAGACAATACGTAAGGTTTGGCAACGGGAATACTACTGAATTTTTAACGTGGTAAAGGTTGGTGGATAATGAACTTTTATACGACGCTTTGATGACATTTTAATGAGAATTTTATTTTAAATGTTCTTAAACTTTTTCTTCCAAACTCATTTTCTAATCATGTATATTGAACATGATTCACTTCATCGCGGTCGACCTGTCTGATCATGTAGCCTCGTAAAAAAGGTCAAGTGAGATAAGAGCAACGCCGCTATTCAGAAATCTGGTAGATTCTGGAAAATTCGAGAATAATTACCTACATATATAAATACGGTCTTAAACAATTGTCGAAATAATACCATTTTACAGAAGTATATGAAAATATACGAAAATTAATGAGTATTAGTGAAAATATTTCATTTAAATATTATTTTGTTCACGAGTTATAAGAGATTAAATTTTGTTGCGATGTCCCGTCTTGTCATCTGTCTTTAGCAATTTCATTCATTGCCTGATTTTAAAAAGACAATCGCGGGAGACATGTGGCCTGGCAGCGTCAAAATGGTACTGCATGTTCTGGTTTTTGTTACGAAAATAGTTATTTGTATAAAGGGACTAAACTATAATATTTATTACACATATGAAAATTATGTGAGTAATAAAATAGTTATTTGTGTATCAAGAGCGTAAAGTGAATCTTTATTGTTCGTGCTCGCAAATTGAAGCTCGAGCGTAGCGAGCGCTACAATCGAGCTAGAGCAATTAAGATACTTTACGCTAGAGATGCACACATATTTTTTTCTACGACTTTACTAACGAAATAAAAATTCAATTCAATTTTAACCAATTTCCTGTTTTGTGTTGCTGTAACCATGACGATATGAGTAAATAAATAATCTAAACGAGCAAATTAAGTACTTTACCGCTCGTTGCTTATGGAGACGCGCGGTAAAGTATTTATTTGCTCGTTCCTCAGTAATCATTGACATTACGATGACAAAGGACAAATACTTTAGTCCTTAGATATACATTATATTTTTACCGAAATCGTTAAATTGTTAATTAAAAACATAAATAAATAGCATGATGTGTTTGTAAAACGTCCGTTAGCTATTGAGACGAGGATGGCTGTGATAACAAACGTACTGTGTCAAATACTCAAATATTTCTTTATAATTTTCATTTATGTTTACATCTGCTTAGACGTCGTCTGCATGAAATTAGATAAATTATTACCAAAGGTACCTACATAATAAAATAATTCACCAACTTTTTATAGAATGACATGTTTGTTATTTTAGATAGTGCTAAAATAAACTGCAGAAATATAATACTGTTGAAATAAAGGTAAATTCAATTTGACAGATGAGTAAAAAATTTTGACATAAGAGTCTGTAAAGTTTTACTTTAGCTACTACTTGGCTAACTTCGCGGAGTGATATCGTATACTTTAGTATCGATTTCGAAAAAAAAATTGTTTTATTTGCAAAATTCAAAAATCTTTTATTTGTATAAAAAAAATTACACAATTTAATGTAAATAAATTATATTGTTTTTCAGACAGTGATAAATTACTATAAGTATAAGCAGTCAAATTATTTTAGAGTACACTTGTTGTTGCCAAATAAGGGACTTGAACCCAAGACCAGTTGATTAGTAAGCGAACGAATAAAACATTGACTCAGTATTCCAGTTATATGTGTTGGCGTATACTGTTACAATATCCGTTTATCTAGATTCGGTTCAGTTAGTACAAACAATACTTTGCAAATTATTGAACCCACCAAATTTTCACAAGTACAAAAAAAAATCTGACGTGTAAAACACAGTACTTGTCTCTATTAAACGGTTAATTTATTGTTCTTTGTATATTTCTTCACCTTTTTGCTTTTTTCAATAAATTATTCATACTGTTTTATTTAAATTTAACAATTACGTTTGTCTATTTTATTAAATTAGAAATACTGAATGATGGATAAAACTTATATCATTCGTATTCGTTGTTAAACCAGATATATGTAAAAGTTAGGCACATCTCAGGTGCGGGAACTTCAGGTGCCCATGACATTACGAGTGGTACGATAGAACGATACTGGGAAATTGAAGTATCATGTATATAAAATAGAAAATATCTGAATTTCCGAAGTTCATTGTCACAATTAAATTAAAAAATGTAATTGTTCTTTAAAGAACTCGTCAGAAAATATTGCATCCGATACGATATATAAGGTTTAGAGAAAAGGTCGTTGTAAATAAGATTCAATGCAATAAATATAATACTACACGGAATACAAAACTCGGTAAAAGTTGAGGTACGATGCGTTTCGATATTTCGATCATCAGATTTTTAATTTTTTAGTTTAATTATATATAAAATACTCCATCTTTATATAAACACAAACGTAAACGTAAAATAGATAAAATAAGGTTGAAGGATTCTTGAAACAGTTTAATCGAACTTATTCATCAAAAACTCGATATGGGATTTTTAGCACGATCCCTCCCCTTTTATAAAGATGGAAGGAGATAAAAAGAAGGCACTCACTATTAACTTTAACTTATGCGTCGCTTTTGTTGTTAATTTCAGGTCAGAACAAAAGAAGTATTGAAACATCTAACTGGGACCTGGACCTGGTGTGTTATTTTCCCGTCACTTTTGTATTTGAAATTCTACCTTATTTCCTTTGTTCAAGCTTCGTCACCCCTTGCCTTTCTCCCTTTGATTATACCTTTGGCATCACCCTCAGTACGTCTGGAGTTGAGACAAGTACTGCGTTTCTTGAATATTTAACCCGGCTCTGATGACGTAGAGTGGTAGAGTTGACGGGTCCTGACAGGAGCAAGGATAGTGGTGGGGGTGGGGTCATCGCTCGATACAGCGCTCCCGGGTTCAAATACGACAAAGGAAACAAAAAAGTTATTGTTTTACTTCACATTGGTGTCATTGGCGGAAAACCGTTTAAACAGACAACGAATAATTGTAATGTGGTAATAAATACTTATTTTATTTCTTTATTTTTTTTTTAATTATTAACATTAGGTCAACAATACTCTTTAACAAATATGCAATTTTAGCATGGTCTTCGAAGTTGGGTAAGTATAATCAAATTTCAGTATATAAGCCATAAAATACATGAATTATGTAAATTATAATAATAAAAACTAAACATTAGTTTGTTTACTATAATAAATTTATTAGCAATTTACACCTAGATACTTAAAAGGAATTAGCCACTAACCCGGATTAGTTATATCCCTTGTTAACATTCTGAAATGTCAAATTAACTCCAGTTCCAAGTCATAAAAAGAATTAAGTAATTACGTTTCTTATTTAGTTCCAAAGATACCTAACTCTTCTAGTTTGGTGGAACTAGCAATATTTGTGCATGATTATCAGCATTTCTGTTTCATGTAATACAAATTTAATAAAAAAAAAGTACTAACTATTTTTTCGGATTTTTAACGTTCTAGATTTTCCACTGATCATTGTAAAATTCAAATAATTTTGAACTGAAATAAATAAATACATACACTTAACTACTACATTATAAAAAAAAAACTTAAACGTTTTTCGAGACGTTTTTTTTTAAATACTATAATACTTCAATGAATGATTTGCGCATGCGTGTCATTAAAGTATTATACTTCTAGGTTGTCAAATATCACCATAAATCTTTCTCTGTATCATTTAGAAGTACTGATAATCATATACAAATATTGCTAATGCCACCAAACTAGTGGATTTATCTTTGGAACTAAATAATATACCTACTTATAGTTTGAAGAGTTTACAATTACTACTTAATTTGCGAATGAGGGTATACACTCCCTATGATTGTTTTTCGATATAAGTGGTCCTAATATTGACAACCATGCTGACGTCACAACATCTCTTCCCTAAATTTTTTATATTTATTTTCTCGTAATGAATCGATTAAAAATACGAATATTTTATTTTTTTGTCTAGTAGGGTACTTTCCGCCCTAGATTCAAATCCCAACGAGGTCCATGAAATTTTTCAAAAATTTAATTCCTCAATATTAAATATTGAATAGTCATATGGTTTTAATTAAATATTATATTATTTTATTCGAGTTTCTAGGAATCCTAGTGCGAGCCCCACAAAGTCAAATTATTTTCTTTCACAGCAGCTGAAGTGTCCGGAAAACGATGTCTGATAAACACTCTGCGGTATAAATATATCATTATTGATAACTCCGATAAATCAGATTGGCACAATCAACAATGGTTAATAAGCCATGAGTGATAAATTTATTTGTTTGTTAGTTGGTTTTATCTTCGGTTTCATCTCTTGTATTGTTGGGGCAAAATTTCTCTACTTTTCGGTTAATGAACACTATTCCATTTATGTCATTTTACGATAGTGTATGTATATACATTTGTAACAACTTTTTCGTCAACGAAGATTTAAAAAAAATTTTTTTTAGTAAGACTTAGAAATAGGTTGACCGATTTTTTGTTCAAATTTTTCGTCGTAGAAAATGTATAGTGTGCCACTCGTACAGAATCACCTATTTCCCACCATGTGTGATACCAGCACTTGACTTCGTCTCGTGCCGAAACTTTCACACCTCGTGGGAAATATAGGAGACTTTCTGCACTTGATGCACAATATACTATTCTAGATCTGTGATTGGTCGAGAAGAGTAAATTATGTCATATTTCACGTCTTGAAATATGCCTTCAATAATTAATCGAAAAAAATGAAATAAAGGCAATATATTTGTACAGAAGTAGAAAAATGTATTTATTATTATATGATTTATAAATTAATTCTTAAGTAGGGTAATCCCTATTGAAATACAATTTTTCATTAAATATATACAGTTTGTCAAGTTATTTCCTTATTTGTTACAAGCTTATAAAATTTTATCTTTACAAATTTGGAAGTATAAAGTATAAATAATACATTTTTACAACATCTAGTAGTGTATGAGTATGAGTCACTGGAAAAAAACATTTGAAACATTCAAATATTTGAGACAGATATCAGTTTCAGAAATAGATTACTTTACATAGATACAAATAAGGTTAGGTTTCAAGAAACGAAGTGATGTATCAATAAGAATTTTGATTATAATAAAAATAAATCGCAGGAGTATATTATATTTTTATATATTTTAAATTTGAATGGCAACATGTCTAAAGTCTAAAGCCTTAACCCAAATTTAAATATTAATTGCACAAAGTTTTATCCATATTAGGCGACTTCTCGTCAGTTTGCAACAGCTGTTCAACATCTACGTTTTAATTTCTTATCTTAGACGTAACCACGTACGTTTTGTTCTTACATGATATGAAGTGACCGTTAAGAAAATCTCATCATATGCAAACATATGTTAGAAAGATCATAAATTGGATCATCTAAATATAAATTACATCTTTGTTGGTAATATTTGTTTTCTCTTGGCATTAGCTTTGTATATTTTACAAATTTAGGGAATGAAGAGATCGGTTCATCTCTATAAATAATTCCTGGGTATTATAGATAACTATACAAGTAAATACAGCAAAATGTTTACTACAAGTTCAGAATAAGATATTGAATGGATGCTTTCTTTTTTTATTTTAAATACATTAATTTTCAAGGTAAATTATAACACATGTACGTTTTATTTTGAAAAAAATTCAATATTAAAACATTAATAAATAAATTTTGGTTACTTATATACAGAGCTATCAGGACAATAAAATAAAAAATATATTTTTAGTGAACACATATTTACACATATTTACCGATAATTTTTTCGGAAAACACAACAAAAAATAAACCTAATTTTTGTAAAATATAGCACTTAAAAATAAATGTTGTTAAAAATGTTCTCAAAGAAATACGTTATTGTTTAAAAAATTATATATTACAAATAGTTTAATGTCTTTATATATAGGTTGTTAACCGACCTTTATCTAAAAATACATGACGTACTGTCAAAATTAATATTTGGTATAAAAATAGCAATAAAATGAATTATATTGTGCTGATAACAATTTTAAATTAATTAATTCACAGACGTCAACAGAAAAACAAATGATTTTGATAAAACAGACCACAGTCATTATTCTTTTGTTTAGTTTTTGTTGTTCCGTACAGTGATTTATAACAAAACAGTAACATTACGAAATTATGACAAGTAGGACAGAACAAATGAAAAAAACAGCGAAAAGTGAAATCCTAACTTGTAACGACAATTTTAAAACGTGTTCTCCCGTATTTCAATAGGGATGCATCCCTTTTTTAGGTCACCTAGGGATGAAATTTTAAGGGTCGATATAGGTTGAGATAGCGCGAATCAATAATTGTTGGGAAAAACTTGTTAGAATTACCAATAAATACATTTGTAATGTAACAAATTTTCATAATTATAAAAAATTAATGGTCAATTGTAATATATTGACGTATAAATAAATATGTAGTGGTTTAAACTCAAAGGTACGTAATGAGTGACAATAAAAGTGAGATAAGTAATCTTAAATTTAAGTCAGCTGTCAACGAATCTTTGTTTTCGTCCCTCAATGACGTTCTCGGTGACAAAGAAATTGATTTTATAACAAATTTATGACAGTAAAGTAAAATAGTACTCACATTACAAGCCTAGACACAATTGTAGATATCATTTTCCTAGATAAAACACTGGTAACTTTAGCACTAGTAACGCACACTTTGAGTAAAGAGAGCACAAGTTTTAACACGGCTGCTCACCAGCCAGCCGTCACAGCCATGTTGAATTCAACTACAAATGTTGTGATCACGTGATTTGACCGTTGCGCTTTGAAAATGAACACTACTGACATCTCTGAACAAGAGGCGGAACTACAAGGATATTTACATCAGGACAATTACTAGTTTTGATAATTTTATCACAAAATAAATTATATATCTGTCATAAATGACAAGATATGCACTTGTTTTATAAACACGAATTTGATTTATTGTTCCTTGTTTTAATGCTTCTTTATAAGATATTTATTTTTAATATTATTTTGTATTTCACATAATTTACAACAAAATATGAAGAAATAGTTATATTTATTTGTTTTAAAAAATGCTATGTTGTAAATGTTGTCAAATATGTTTTATTTATTGACAAAATGTGTATTTTTAACGATTGAGTGTAATTTTATAATTTAAACAATATTTATAACATAATAACAGTTATATTTATATTAATTTATTATATTTAATACATTTATATATAATTGTTAATAATTTTATTGTATATTTATTATAATTTATGTCATAAATCCATAAAATATTATACTTTGTACAAATCTATTATTATCGTTTAATACTTATGACATATAAGTTTAAAAACTATATGTTAAGATTTAATATGTAATATTTGTTAAAAAAAACTATTGATTTCAACAATATAAAGTAAATAATTAAAGTAACGTTACAATTAGAAAATGATTAATATAATTTTGTATATCAAGTATTTTTTTGGTTATTCATTTCAATGTTTTTATATTAAAGAAACTAAGGAAAGTGTTTTGTGTGTTGTTATCGATAATATTGTGCGGAATTATTGAACTTTCCGCCATTTTATTTCATATTTGCGCGATTTTCCTAGCGTGTAGCGGTCTTCTTCGCGCGCTGAGCCGTCGAGCGCAGCCGAAGTGGTCCGGAAAGTCGCGAACCTGAGCTGTCAGGTTGTACGCGCGATCAAGAACATACAGATTCTTCCGTAGCGTATTCTACATACGTGCTGCTGGTGAGTTTAGTGATAAAAAGTTTGACATTAGTGATGTTTTTGAAATTGAATTAATAAAATGGTGTGTTGAAGTTAATAGTGCGCCAAAATGGCATATAAGTACCGTGAAGAAATAGTTGGAAAACGGTTCTTGTCAGTGAGTGGTTTCACCAAGTTAAAATTGGGAAAAATTACCGAATGGGGGTGGAGAAGTGGGGTTATACGAGCCGCCAGCCATAAGGATAACAAACACAAGGATTTACAGGTTAATATATGTCAACAACTTTTGTTTCGGTATAAGTCACGTAGTGAGCTACCCTTTAAATATCAAGTGTGCTAGTGGAACAAATTATTTACGATCGAACTCAACTGTTTTACAGTTACAACTGTCAATCATTTGTAATTGTTGCTGACTTGTTCTTGAAACTTGAAATAGCTTGTACGTTTACGAAATCATTGTGGGAGTGTTTTTACAAATATTTGGAACACAATTTTAAACTTTTGAATATAGGAATTTGCAAGTCAGGTTATGAATTAATAATTTGTTATTGTTACGATTTTTCGGGCATTGGAAAAACAGATTTTTTATTAATTTAACGGTCGCGCTTTAATATTTAAAAATACCGATGCTATTTTTAGATGATCCAATTTAGGAATTCTACTATAACAGAAAAGCGTGCATATTATTAATATTCATTGAGTTTTTATAAAATAATTCTTAAAGTACATTACAGTTATATCTTATTAATATTTATCAATAATTTTTACGGAACTGGTATACGTATATAGAATCATTAATTAAGAATTATAATTAGCCATTATAAATACATATAGATATATACAGTAAATTTTGGTAGACATTTATTATGATATACAGGGTGTTTTAGTGAATACTAAACTCCCCCTTAATTTGTTTATTATAAGAAATAGAAAATTTTCCTTCGTATAAAAGTTTTATTATATTAAATATACTACATAATAACATACAAAAAAATTGAAAGCCTGATTTATACGCAACGATTTTCAATTTTTATTATTTTAAATGGGAACCTAGAATAATTTTGGTAACATTAAAACCGCTATTTTTTGTCTTTTAAATGATTTATTCGAAAAAAATAATAAAATTGAAAAATTTCAAAAATAATTTTTATTAAAATATTCTAGGTAGCTATATGAAAATTATCAAATTGTAAATATATAAAACAATTTAATTAATAATAGTAAGCAAATATTTATTTATAATGTTTTCAATTCAATTTTGGAAAATTTTTACCAAAAACTAATTAACTGATATGATTCTAAGAATCCGAGAATCAACTAGCATCCTACGAAGGGCAAAAAATAATCAAAAGCGAACCTTCACCAAATTTCGAAAGACGGGTTCAGTTGAAAACCAAAAATTTATGCAGGGTCGTAATTTGGGACATTTGTTTTCAGTAATTTACTTTTTTAGTTTTTTATTTTACCTTATGAAATTGTTTTACATCGTTAGAATTTGTTAATTTCAATAAAAATTATTTTTGTTACTATTCAATTTTCCTATTTTTGTCATAACAAAATGAGGTAATTTTACCAAAATTATTTTAGGTTCCCTTATAAAAAATAAAATAGTCGTTGTGTGTAAATCAGGCTTACATTATTTTCCTCGTTATTTTCTGTGTGCCATCAAATAGTATATTTAATATAACAAAAATTTTATATGAAACACATTTTTCTATTTGCTATAATAAAAAAGATCGTCATCCCTCGTATTTTTTTAGATATTTTTTATAACAATTATACTTTAATATCAAGATTACGAAATCTTTACCGTACCCGAGATATGAATTTAAAACCACTGGTTCGTTACTAGTACTATCATACTACATCGGTCGGTATTTATATATTAAATTTTTTTAATACATAGTTTCAAATATGCGGTATGTCCGTAAAATATCAGGCTTTGATTCGAAGGACCTGAATTTAAGTCAAATATTTTCTGTTTCCTATGAAAATGGCTCTTGTGGTACACTTTCCACATCAGCTAATTGTGTTATAAACGCCCTGTACGGTGTATGATTACTTGTATCTGTCATAAAACAGATCTGGCACAACAAAAATGGGTAAAAAGTTGTAAGTGGTATTTATTTTAAAAATACTTGTAATTTGATATACATATATACTTAACCTGAACGTATATTTTTTCTGTATGCTTATTATATTGAAATAATATACTGCAAAATATAGCTTATAATTTTTTATATTATATGAAATTACTGAATAATTCAATATGATTTGTTTAACACCATTAAAGATAAAGAGGCAGTATAAGCATATCTCACTAGAAAATGTATTTTTCACTAGGTATTTATCTATTTATAGACGAAACATCGAAATGCAATAATATGTTTATGTATAAATATATATATTAAGAACCACACCCACTTTTAGTGTGTCACAAAAAAATATTATGAAAAAAGAATATTGTACCTAAAGAATATAATAAATTTAAGGACAAAATAAAAAACTATAGTAAAATCCGTTTATAATGTTACCGTTTATAGGGCCAAACTACTTATAACGTCGAAATTGTGATAAATTTTACTTGCATCAATTATAATGATTTTCGGCTATAGCGACGAAATTTTTGGAACCTTTCGATGTTGTTATAACCGAATTTTACTATAACATATTTTAAATTTAAAAAAAAACAATTTACCACACATTGCAAAAAAATCTGCGTTATAAAATCAATATTATATACCAGTAAAGTCGTTTTACCACCGAAGTTAAGATTTACTAGTTCTTGAGAGTGTTACTACAGAGGGTAATATTACTCACATACTTTTTCTCCCAATTTTCGTAAACCTGGGATGTAAAATAACAATTACAGAACAAGTGATTTAAATAAATTTTTGCTTATTATAATATTTTAATATAAGTCTAAATATAACAAATGTTCAAGTTTATTTCTTTGACATTTAAATCTCTAATATTAGGTCAACAATATCCTTAACCACAAATACAATTTTAGTAGGGCCTTCGAAATTGTAAAGATTGAAACATCCAGTTATACATTTTTATAACGATTATTCTTATAATACTTTCTAACCTGTCTCTAAAAATTTTAGATCAGATGTTTTCTGCTCTATAAGGATATGCAATTATATACCTAAAGTATTCCTGAATGTTGTTGACTTAATATTAGAGATTTAAAAGCTAAATAAATGAACTTGACGGCAATACAATAATGAATTATGAATATTTTATAATTTTTAATATACATTCGTTATACATACCTTTACCATACGTTTAAAATATGTATTAAATGTAGAATTCTGCAAGTACTCTAAGCTAATATGGAAAAGACACCACAGATTTGCTTATATAGTAATATACATTTGAATTTGAATAATTGAAACAAATAGACTGAAATGTCTTCAAAATTTGTATAATTTAAATTATGCATTACTAAATCCATAACTTTTAGAGCACTCTAAGCTAGTGTGGAGAATGTACCTAATATATTTTCGCAAGAAGTTTATAGAAATTTAATTTTATGTTTGAACATTTAAGACAAACGCATTAACAAGACTTTAGCATTTAAAGTATGCAGTAAATGTGTTCTATATCTCGTAGAAAATAATTAGTAGAAAAAGGAAATTTCACTGTCTGGACTGGGAAACCTTAGTGGCCCCGCTCATCAGCAGATAAGTGTGCATTTAGAATTAGAAAGTTGGATTTCTTTCTCGTGTTCTTGCAGGCTGCCTTGTTGGCTTTTCACACAGTAAACACCTAAACACATATGCCAAATATGTGAAAACTTCCTCAAAATTAATAAAACTATTCTTACTCAGTTGTTCAGCATTTTACTCAATAGTATTTAAACAGAAAAACATAAGGAAAGTGTAGATTAAACGAGATTAAATATATATAGTATCGTATTTCTCATTACAATGCAGGGAAAAATTAAAGGAATCGTTATTATTTACGGTTTCTTACAACAAATTTAAATAACACCATTTGATTTATTTATATTATATATATTTTTTTAGTAAAAATAGGTTCATGGTGATTGGTTTAATTAATAGGTCAAGAAATAATTAATAATTCATATTTTAAATCAAAATTTGAATGTTTATGCATTTTCAAACTATTTCCAGTCATAGTTGAATATTCAAAATTAGAGCAGGTTATATGTTTTAAACATAACATTATATTTACATACCTGAAATATCCAATTTTGGGTAAAAATAGCATATATTAATAGATCTTCTTCCATTGATTTCAAATTTAATTTAATTTAATTATATCTTTTTTATCTTGAGATATTTGCTCTGAAATTTGTGACTCAAAAATTTGTGTTTTTTGGGTATATTAAAAGAATGAGTGGAGATCTCGGTGGAGATATAATTTAAATGATTTTTTTTCGATATCGATACTAAACACTAAAGTACACTTTATTACAGTAAAACTTTACTGACTCTTATGTAAAAATTTGACTTTATGGACTCATCTGTCAAACTGAACCTATATTTTAATAGTATTAAATTTTTGCATTTTATTTTAGTACTGCCTAAAATAACAAACATACCATTCTATAATATTATTAGTGAATTTATTTATTATTTACCTTTGATAATAATTTATCTGATTTCTTGCAGACGACGTCTTACCAGGTGTAAACATAAATGAAAATTATAAAGAAATATTTGACAGTACGTATGTTATCACAGCCATTCCCGTCTCAATAGCTACCTGACGTTTTACAAATACTTCATGCTATTTATTTATATTTTTAATTAATAATTTAACAACTTCGGAAAATATATAATGTATATCTAAAGAATAATAGTTTTTTTTTATACAAGACGACAAAATAATATTTTATTGACAAGCAGAAAGTGTTTTTTTCGCGAGTCGATAATTTTATTTTATCGTCGTGTATAAAATTCTATTTTTTTCTATAGCAGGTTTTGAAGAGAAAAGAATTAGAAAAATTAAATTATTATTTAACAACAATTTTAAAATGTCAGTAGTGTGCGTTGTTACGGAAATGTACTTCTAATAAACAAAAGTTAAAGTACTTTTTCTACCCTTGCTGTTAAAGTGTTACTTTATCTACTCTTGCAGTTAAAGTGCTACTTTATCGGTGCTGTGAAGGTGGCACAGCCATATTGGCACAATTTAAAAAAAACTATCCTATTATTTAGTACTAATTAATTACTAATTAATTACCGCAAAAAAAAATTTATTACCCTTGCCGTTTAAAAAAAAATGGTGGCTGTGCCAGCTTCTCAGTGAAGCTAGCACACCACCGAAAAAAAGAGTAATTTTTATGTTATTATTTAGTACTAATTAATTACTAATTAATTACCACAAGCTAAAATTAATTACCATTATTATTAACGAGAAAACGTAACTTTTTTAAATTTCCATACGAAGCTAGCGCACGAACGCGAAAGAACATATTCCTATGTCAAAATGCTTCGAAAATAAAATAAATCAAGTTGCTAAATATACCTAACAATAATAATTGTCGATATAAACTATTTAAAAGAGATTGTGCCGAAGTAATAAATTGTTAAATATAGTTTAGAGAACGATTTCCTTGGAAAGAAAGATTTTCGACGAAATTTTAATCTTAAACTAAATTTTGACAATGGTAATTTTTATAAATCAAGTTGCTAAATATACCTAACAATAATAATTGTTGATATAAACTATTTAAGAAAAATTGTGCCGAAGTAATAAATTGTTAAATATAGTTTAGAGAATGATTTCCTTGGAAAGAAAGATTTTCGAAGAGATTTTAATTTCAAACTAAATTTTGGCAATGGTAATTTTTATAAATCTAGTTGCTAAATATACCTAACAATAATAATTGTCGATATAAACTATTTAAGAGAGATTGTGCCGAAATAATAAATTGTTAAATATAATTTAGAGAATGATTTCCTTGGAAAGAAAGATTTTCGAAGAGATTTTAATTTCAAACTAAATTTTGGCAATGGTAATTTTTATAAATCTAGTTGCTAAATATATCTAACAATAATAATTGTCGATATAAACTATTTAAGAGAGATTGGGCTGAAGTAATAAATTGTTAAATATAGTTTAGAGAATGATTTCCTTGGAAATAAAGATTTTCGAAGATATTTTAATTTCAAACTAAATTTTGGCAATGGTAATTTTTATAAATCTAGTTGCTAAATATACCTAACAATAATAATTCTCGATATAAACTATTTAAGAGAGATTGTGCTGAAGTAATAAATTGTTAAATATAGTTTAGAGAATGATTTCCTTGGAAAGAAAGATTTTCGAAGAGATTTTAATTTCAAACTAAATTTTGGCAATGGTAATTTTTATAAATCTAGTTGCTAAATATACCTAACAATAATAATTGTCGATATAAACTATTTCAGAGAAATTGTGCCGAAGTAATAAATTGTTAAATATAATTTTGAGAATGATTTTCTTGGAAATAAAGATTTTCGAAGAGATTTTAATTTCAAACTAAATTTTGGCAATGGTAATTTTTATAAATCTAGTTGCTAAATATACCTAACAATAATAATTGTCGATATAAACTATTTAAGAGAGATTGTGCCGAAGTAATAAATTGTTAAATATAATTTAGAGAATGATTTCCTTGGAAAGAAAGATTTTCGAAGAGATTTTAATTTCAAACTAAATTTTGGCAATGGTAATTTTTATAAATCTAGTTGCTAAATACACCTAACAATAATAATTGTCTATATAAACTATTTACGAGAGATTGTGCCGAAGTAATAAATTGTTAAATATAGTTTAGACAACGATTTCCTTGGAAAGAAAGATTTTCGATGAGATTTTAATTTCAAACTAAATTTTGGCAATGGTAATTTTTAAGATTCAAGTTGCTAAATATACCTACAAACAATAATTGTTGAAATATACTATTTGCGATGGATTGTGCTGTTGTAATATATTGTTAATTATGGTTCAAAAATCGAATGAGCGCTATGATTCTTCATAAATCAAAAATAAATGTTACTACTCACAGTATTGTTCATAATCATTACTTTAGAATTAGTAATATAAATGTCAAACATTTATGCAAAAAGGGATTAAAGATGAAGTTTTTTGAACCCTGGAACATACAAAGATCACAGAACGAAAAGACAAGAAATTTGAATAAAGAAATTGACCATGTCTAATCTCCGATTTAATTCCTTTTCCTTTTGCTACCATAGTAGATAACATATAATGCATTTTATATGCACCTTATATAATTTAAATTTGTCAATTAAGAAGAATAAATTATTAATATAAATTCAACTATAAATTTTAAATACAACTTTCAAACAAAATTTCATATAGCTTAAATCAAGTTTTTTTAAATATTAATCTATTTTATAATTTAGTTTTGTTTTATATTTTCCATTTAAATAAATGTTTGTCATAACGGCTATGTATAGAATACATGTACCCTACCATGCCCATCGTTCCATTATTGGAACACTAATTATAATCAAAATTAATAAAAAAATACATAAAAAAGTATATCTTTCTTCTTAAAAGATGTTTCTAACACCGAAAAAAAGAAAAAAAAAGTTTAAATAAAAAAATTTAAAACCTGGGCAAAAACGGGTTAAGGTATATTTAGCAACTTGATTTATAAAAATTACCATTGCCAAAATTTAGTTTAAGATTAAAATTTCGTCGAAAATCTTTCTTTCCAAGGAAATCGTTCTCTAAACTATATTTAACAATTTATTACTTCGGCACAATCTCTCTTAAATAGTTTATATCGACAATTATTATTGTTAGGTATATTTAGCAACTAGATTTATAAAAATTACCATTGTCAAAATTTAGTTTGAAATTAAAATATCTTCGAAAACCTTTTTTTCCAAGGAAATCATTCTCTAAACTATATTTAACAATTTATTACTTCGGCACAATCTCTCTTAAATAGTTTATACCGACAATTATTATATTAAGGTATATTTAGCAACTTGATTTATAAAAATTACCATTGCCAAAATTTAGTTTGAGATTAAAATTTCGTCGAAAATATTTCTTTCGAAGGAAATCATTCTCTAAACTATATTTAACAATTTATTACTTCGGCACAATCACTCTTAAATAGTTTATATCGACAATTATTATTGTTAGGTATATTTAGCAAGTTGATTTATAAAAATTACCATTGCCAAAATTTAGTTTGAAATTAAAATCTCTTCGAAAATCTTTCTTTCCAAGGAAATCATTCTCTAAACTATATTTAACAATTTATTAAGGTACTTCGGCACAATCTCTCTTAAATAGTTTATATCGACAATTATTATTGTTGGGTATATTTAGCAACTTGATTTATAAAAATTACCATTGCCAAAATTTAGTTTGAAATTAAAATCTCTTCGAAAACCTTTCTTTCCAAGGAAATCGTTCTCTAAACTATATTTAACAATTTATTACTTCGGCACAATCACTCTTAAATAGTTTATATCGACAATTATTATTGTTAGGTATATTTAGCAACTAGATTTATAAAAATTACCATTGCCAAAATTTAGTTTGAAATTAAAATATCTTCGAAAATCTTTCTTTCCAAGGAAATCATTCTCTTATATTTAACAATTTATTACTTCAGCACAATCTCTTTTAAATAGTTTATATCGACAATTATTATTGTTAAGTATATTTAGCAACTAGATTTATAAAAATTACCATTGCCAAAATTTAGTTTGAAATTAAAATCTCTTCGAAAATCTTTCTTTCCAAGGAAATCATTCTCTAAATTATATTTAACAATTTATTACTTCGGCACAATCTCTCTTAAATAGTTTATATCGACAATTATTATTGTTAGGTATATTTAGCAAGTTGATTTATAAAAATTACCATTGCCAAAATTTAGTTAGAAATTAAAATCTCTTCGAAAATCTTTCTTTCCAAGGAAATCATTCTCTTAACTATATTTAACAATTTATTACTTCGGCACAATTTTTCTTAAATAGTTTATATCGACAATTATTATTGTTAGGTATATTTAGCAACTTGATTTATAAAAATTACCATTGTCAAAATTTAGTTTAAGATTAAAATTTCGTCGAAAATCTTTCTTTCCAAGGAAATCGTTCTGTAAACTATATTTAACAATTTATTACTTCGGCACAATCTCTCTTAAATAGTTTATATCGACAATTATTATTGTTAGGTATATTTAGCAAGTTGATTTATAAAAATTACCATTGCCAAAATTTAGTTAGAAATTAAAATCTCTTCGAAAATCTTTCTTTGCAAGGAAATCGTTCTCTAAACTATAATTAACAATTTATTACTTCGGCACAATCTCTTTTAAATAGTTTATATCGACAATTATTATTGTTAGGTATATTTAGCAACTTGATTTATTTTATTTTCGATGCATTTTGACATAGGAATATGTTCTTTCGCGTTCGTGCGCTAGCTTCGTATGGAAATTTGAAAAAGTTACGTTTTCTCGTTAATGATAATGGTAATTAATTTTAGCTTGTGGTAATTAATTAGTAATTAATTAGTACTAAATAATAACATAAAAATTACTCTTTTTTTCGGTGGTGTGCTAGCTTCACTGAGAAGCTGGCACAGCCACCATTTTTTTTTTAAACGGCAAGGGTAATAATTTTTTTTTTGCGGTAATTAATTAGTAATTAATTAGTACTAAATAATAGGATAGTTTTTTTTAAACTGTGCCAACATGGCTGTGCCACCTTCACAGCACCTACTTTATCCACTATTTTGAGTTGATAAAATTGCACTTTAACATCTGCTATAGAAAAAAATATTTTTTATTACTCACATGGTTTATTCCATATGCGTATTAAAAGTATATGAATTTATGATTGACATTTTTAAGAAAAAATAATTCTTTACCATATATTTCTTACATAAAATGGTTCGTGTAGGTATTACACTCTCCATGTCAATTGGAGTGCCCAGGTTTTGAAGATTGGTAAACGCTTTCTATAATTGTATTTACTACAAAAATAAGCCGTGAATGATTTCAAATATATGTTTTTGTTGTCATATTCAGAGTTGTTAAAATTGCACATTTGTATTTTAGTTTAGAAGTAGAAATCAAGTAATATTTCAAGACCACATACCACATTGTAGTTGTTTTGCCAATTTAAAATGTAATTGTGCGTGCTTGGAATAACTGAATTTGGTGAGTTTCGGGGATTTGAAACATGTATGAGCCTGTGTCTTATCTGGGATAAGTGCACGGCGGCTCGGAACAAGTGAACTGCGTGCGTAAACGTGCGTGTTTTTTTTAAGCACGCACATGCATCAACTTGTCTGTTGAGTTCAACGCTCTAAATACGACTTCGGTGCTTCGTGCAACAAAAACTACAAAACTGCAGGATTTTCTTTTCTTGGACGCGCAACACCTCGCCGGGCAGCGAAGCCCCAGAGCTGCGAGAAATTCCGCGGCCCATGGGAAACTATTTATACAGGGTGGCCAGTCAAACTGTTTAAGCCAAGGTTTAAGCATGGGGATATCGACTATTAAGAGATAAGAACTCGATTGAATTAGCCAAACATAGTCTCATGTGGGGGTCATTTTATACATGTTTTTGTTTTTCCCAAAAAATGCGTTGGTGACTAGATAAAAACAAAAATGTAAATTTTTCAAATTTCGTTTTTTGCTTATAAGTTTTTTATTTTAATACAAAAAATATTTATCTTGTCCATATTTACATACCGGGTGACCAATAAAACTGTTTAAGTATGGGGGGATCTCAACAACTATAAGAGATACGAAGTCGATTAAGTTCGAGTTTAAATTAAACAAAACGTGTCCCTTGTGGGGGTCATTTTATATATGTTTTTGTTTTTCCCAAAAATGCATAAGTGACTAGATAAAAGCAAAAATGTAAATTTTTCAATTTTCGTTTTTTGCTTGTAACATTTTTATTTCTATACAAAAATAACTTGCACATTATTCAGGCACCCCTTCACTGCAGTAGGTACTCAAAATTTTTCGTTTTCAGGAAACTGATACCAACTTTCAATTTTCATAGAGTTTTTTTCTTTTCAACGATATAAAATACCAATCCTGTAAATGAGATTTAACGGTATTATTATTATTTACCATACTGTGTAGTTATATTATTTTCATAATTTTTTACATATAAATCCTTTAATTGGCTTAAAAATATTTACCTATACATAATCTTACATTTTGTAGTAATAAATTTAAATTCTCTAAATTTGACGACGGTCGTAATATTTGGGACTTGGGTCTTCTTCAGGGCTAATATTGTATTTTTACAGAATGTTCAGTATAAATGGGCCACCATTTCCAGATGTATAAAAGCTACGAGGTTGGTTAAATTAGCAAACAATTTATATATTACAATTTTTTTAAAGCTGTGGTTTTCAAGTTATGGGGCCCAACTTTCTTATTTTAAATGGAACACCCTATATATTTTTACTGATTTGGAACCTAAATAAAATTACAGATCCAGTGATATGTTTGAAGTTAATTTTTAGTTAAATAATAAAATTCCTATGTTGGCATTAATTTTGTATACTTTTACCTGAAAAAAGAAATTGCTTTGAATTAATAAAAAATCTACGTCAAATTCTGTGATCTTATAACGATAATTCTATCTTTAAATTAGAAAATCTAGCTAAAAGAACATAGAATTTGACATTTGTTTTCTATTTATTTATGGCATCTGCTATTTTCAAGAAAAAGTATACAAATTTAATGCTAACGTAAACATGTCATTGTATTTTTAATTTTATGTAGATTCCAAATAAGTAAAAATAGTTAGGTGTTCCATTTAAAATTTAAAATAAGAAATTTGGGCCCCATATCTTGACAACCACTGGTTTTAAAAAAAATGTACCATTTTAATAGTATTGTAAAATAGAAATTGTTTGCTAATTTAATCAACCTGGTAGCTCTTATAGTTCTAGAGATAGCAATGGTGGCCCATTTAAAATTAATAGCCTGTATCATTTTTCTACTGTTCTAATATTAAGACATAAAAAAACATCTATTAACCCTGAAGAAGACACAAGTGGTGCCAAAAAGTCGGCTTTTTATTGTATAAACATTTTTTTTGATTGAATACTCGGATAGTACGATCCTCATCATCTTCTACAGTCGAATATTCATTTCAATTTTAAATCTGACCTTATTTTAATATAATTCTATTGAAAGTTTGTGATTGACATGTCATAAATGACAAGTGACGGCTTTTTTCTTCTGAAATTTTTCAATGGCAATATAACAACTAAGATTTTTATGTTGCTTTCGTAATAATTTTTAAAGAAACAAAATCAAACATTTGATTTGTGATACTTACAGTAGGAAATAAAACGTTGTACATCATTTGTCCGTTAATTATTTTCACGGTACTCATTTCGAAATTTCTGACTCGGCTTCGTAGTTGCCTCATCCGGAAACATCTTATTCGTATCGTAAAAACTCATTTACCGGACTTATAACGTAAATTATTATTTATGCTTTATTTTCTATCATGTGAAAATAGCTATTGTTATTTTTACCATGTGAATGAAATATCCGTCAAGCGTCCATTATTTGTACTGATATTTTGAAATATTTCATGGTACTTGGAATTTAATGTTAATGTTAGAAAGATTCACGCATTTTGTTATGAATAGATAGTAATGAAAAAATGAAATATATGCATATTATGTTTTCACTCGTAACAGTTGATATGAATGTATGAATATTTCATACAAACATCAGTGTGTAGTTCCACCTTCACCTTTGTGTATTTTATTGAATATACCCGTATCAGGTAACCATGGCAATAATCAACAATGCAGTGTAAATAAAAAATAAATCATTCCGAAGCGAGTTGAGAATTTGAAAGTAGAATTTTCTTTTGAAAAAACAAAATAACATCAAACCATATTTCATTTGAATGTCCAAACAGAAACAGTTGAAGCCGTAAACAATGGAATTAATACGAGTTCAGTCTTTTGTTTTCCCGTGTGACGCAAGCTTCAAACTGGGAAATGCCGACAGTAAAAAATGAAAATTCTACATTCATTTGTTTATACTTGAAAATATCTGCGAAGATTAACTATAATCATAACCATAAATATATATCAAAACGGGTTTAGCCATTGTTCGGTACAATACTTTTTTTAATAATAAACCGTAATAAAAGTTCATTACATATTTATATAAAAATCGCATAATACTAAATATTCGTTATATTTTGATGTAAAGTTTCTTAATTGGTATAATAAAATTTTTCATCCATTTTTAAAAATTAGGCTAAGTTAATTTGATATATTTTCCACTTAAAAATGACACTTTCTATACCAGCTAGAGTCCCCAGGAGGTGACGTCTGTAAACGCCCTGTAATTTATGAATATATAATATCAGAGTTGCATAAAAATCTGATTTCTAAGAAACTCAAAAAATCAGATTTTTTATTTAAATCGGATTTTTATTTATTTATATCTTGATTATTATTTTTTTTGAAAGGTGTACTATTATAATTTCAAAAACGTGTTTCACAAAAGAGCAATTTTGAGAAAAAAAAATGTTGTAAAGAATAAGTAAAAATTTATAGAAATGATAAAATGAAATAAAGTAAAGTCTCAGAAACTAAGTATGAAAATGTACGAACTGTTGAACACATGTTTTAAATGTCAAAATGGCAAATACAAATTTAACAAATTTTCTTCTCTCTTCTTAATTTTGTATCTAATATTGCATAGTTTCAGTAAAGTCTTATTTTTGTAATAAACAATTTCAACATATTTTCGGTTTTTATATTTCTTATTATTCGTTTAGAAATATTTAACCGTTTGATTTTATAGCTTTATAATACAAACAAAACTTATAGCGATATGTTACATCACTTCAACTTCCATTCGTTTTGCCTATTCGAACTTTCCTCTCAAATTGATGATCTTTAGCAAAATTTTATTAAAATGTTTATCACTATTCCTTATTCCTTTACACAAAATTAATTTAATCGCTCAAAAACTTGCAAGAAATAGAAAATTGTTTTCAATTATTTGCTACCTATTTCTCACGATAGGTATATATTCTGATAGTTGTCATTTTTGTCAGTTGTCCTAAGTATTCTATTTATTACAAAAAATCAAATGTATTGTATAAAAATTAAAAGCCAACTAAATTATTACTTTTATTCAATTTATGGGAATCAACGAATAGATGACAGGACAAAACGAACCAAATGTCATCAACTTAAGTTAATATACCCAGTTTTTTACAATCGACTTATATAAAATATATTTTTTCCTAAATTATTACTACCATCACTATTATTTGTTATCGACATCGGTAAAATTTAAAGCGTAGCTATTGTCTTAGCGTCACTTGTTATATATTGACCAATTTAGCAATGCTCGCTTAAAACATATAGTCTATAGTTAAAATATAGCTACATCGTTTAATATAAGCATTGACTTACATGATAGAGATATTTATAATTAATTACTATCTTGTCAAGTTATACTATAAAATATAGCAATTGTTCAACAGTAATATCAAATAATAAATAAAACCTCAACCGTGATTAATTTATACCTGATTTTGCAAAAATTATTTTTAATACTGAAAATAAACACAAATTCTGTTGACTTTTTTTCATTTACAATTAAAATAGCTATTTATGAAATAAATACCTACATAATGTAGGTCTTTATTGGCGAGTCCTACAGTTTACGGCAGAGTGAGCGAAGCGAACGAGGTAAATAAATAGGGCGAGTCAATAAAGCCTAATTATGTACGAATTGCATACAAAACTTTATGTATGACTGCGAAAATCGGTTTCTCTTCGAAAAGAAGTAAAATGTTCCTAATTTTTGAATAATGAATCAAGTGTGCTTTTCTGTTGTTTCAATACGAATTTGTTTGGTCCGGTGTCAATGTCAAAATTTTGTTTGAAGCAAGATGCAAGCGTGTTGGACTCAGAGTTCTAATAATGATAAAATAATAAAAATTCACTAGTTCCTCAAGCAAGCATATATACGAAGAGACATAAAATGCGAATCGGAAATGGTGTTCTAGCATAGAATAGTTACATACAGAAGCTACACTCCGTGTCGGTACCTTTCATGTTCCGCTAACCAGTTCTATGACCTTGAAGCATTGTGTGGACCTTTAAATTTGTGCTCTTCCCCTATCTCTCTCTCAGATGTGAGGGAACTTTCCAATTTTAAACAATGAGCCCTTTAATTTTGGGCACAGTCTCCGTCTCTCTAATTTTCGTTTCTCTGTCTTACTGTCGCTTCTGTATAAACCTATTCTGTGGTTCTAGTCTATAAAGAGGTACTTTATGGCCGCAAAACTATGATATAAATGAAACTTTAACGTGCAGTCGTACATAAAATTTTTTTTTAGATGTTTCTTCCATTTTATAATGTTTCTTTACATTTGAGATGTTGTTGGGAAGCAAAATGTAAAAAAAATCTAAACGTCAAAACCAGTATAATTACAAAACACCACCCTTATTATATGCCTTTGAATAAAAATCTTTGAAAGCGCCACTTAAACAGGTGAACCCACGTGCACAACCCGGGGAGTCCCCTGTTCAGCTGTCAGCCACCTGTGCCCCCTAGCACCCCTATCCCGACAGGTTCCCACACGCACACCATGACGCAACACGCACACGCACGCACGGGTATAAATAGCGCGGAATGCGCCGTCGAGAGGTCAGCCAGTGGCGCCGAAACCGGGGCACTCGCGGGAATCAGGGCAAAAGGTTAGGGGCAGATTTCAAGCTTCGCTGGCTGCACAAGCCCGAAATAGACGGGAAAAATCGAACGGAGGGGACGGAAGATAGGATAGCAGAGTTATATAACTGAAATTTATATTGTAGCAAAATAATTATTAATTAATCACTTCAATATATAAATATATCAGTTCTGGTGTATTATTAACGTAAATCCATGATTCGTTTCTGGTTTGAATAATTTAACTGGCTGTCTGGAAGAATATTTTCGGACACATAATTGTTTTGATTGTCACATCCAATTCAAAATTTAGTTATAACGCTATTTTGAGAACTACTACACTGCCGTCCCTAAGAAAAAATCTGATGTGCCCATCACATAACCTTCTCACATATCCTCTTTACACTTTTTATTAATATTTATATTTTCAGTATTAGTACAATTTCTTTAGAGTAATTATAATTATTGTTATAATATTTTCACTGTCAATTATAATTACTATCACTGACAAATGTAAATCATTTATTTCATAGGTAAACAGATTCACCACAATTGTAACAAATTTATTGCATCATTAATTAGTTGTAATAGTTAAATGAGGGTACGTAGAAACAAATTTGAACTATAAAATTTTAGCTAATGACAATATTAAATTGTTATTTACAATAATTCTCATATATTCAATATTAATTAAGTTATTTCAGAAAAACATGAAAACACCACTTCCGGTTGCATGATTAACACCAAAATCTAGTCAGATCTAATATAGGGTGTCAGAATGTTGTATATAAAATTTTCACTTTTTTTTATTCACTACTATTTGTGTAATCGTTGCAACATCCATCCATCACACACACGGACAGACATTATCGTAAAAATATTAAAATCGTGTTCTAGGGACTTCAAAACGTACTTATCAATTGAAAACTCACTAACCGATGTTTAGCATGATTCTAATACTTCTCTTACTGAGTAACGAGAGATAAAAAAGGGGTTGAACTTGTAACTTGAAAAAGTTTGTAACTGTAAATATTAGTTAAGGTAAATAGGGGAGAGATATATTGGTAGAAAAGATGGACTTTTAATCTTAAAAGTACATTGAGTGCTTTCTCTCACAGAAAATGTTAATTTTGTTGTTTAGAGACAGTGTATGTAGCCGCTGAAAATTAATGCAATCAACACTGAATAATCCAAGATTTACTTAAAAAATTGCCAAAAAATGTTATACCTTACAGATGCAATTAGTTAATTATTACTTCGGTAGATATAAACTAATTATTTATGGGCATACTTTATAAACATGTGCATAAAACTTAACGTAACCTACAAATGTGGTTCCATTTGTACCCAGTTATAAGTAATTTAGTGGTCTATTTAACCTCTGCTCTGAGGACATATGGACTACGTATGCTTAGGAGAGATGGACCAGACCTTGTAGCTCTTATAGTTTCCGAGATAGCAATAAAGTACCACTTAAAATGAACACCCTATATAACTGTAACATGTCCCACCAACTTCCAACTGTAAGTTGACTTTCAATTATCCCTTCAATTTATCGAAAAATAATTTTATCGAAAAATAATTTACCATTTCCTCACTACTTAAAATTAGAACAGAGAGAAAAACCTCTAGTTGGAATAACGTACCGAGAGTAAGGATTATTAGAGATAGAGTTTGGATGATTGATGGTGCGATGTGTGGTTAGACCGGGCAAGGTGTGCATCTACCCGCTAGCCTACAGAGGTCGGGGCAATGACCGCACCTGCCGCTGAGGCACACGTAAGGGCAGCTACTCCCAGCACTCCAGTTCGCTCCTCCTTGCCTTGCTAACAGTAAACTCACCGGCTAATAAACAATTACTAACGTATTGTCGTATGTAATATAATAGTCTTTTTCACGAAAATATGATCGTACGTCATACCTAGTAATAAAATTGTAGCCAAAACAACAATGTTATACTATCCCTAGCATATACCCAGTAAAATACACGGAACTTAGTGTCTTTTACTAATAAATGGTTGGTAATCCTGTACAACGTTGCCATTCTCGAAATGTCAAAAAATAATATTATTTTTGAAAAATGTCAAAAAATCGAGCAAAAAATTTAGGAAGTTGTGCACAGAATATAGTGATTTCTATAATAAAGTATTTCGAACACAAGAACGTGACAAACGAAGATACAGAGGGGGATGCTGAATAAATTTAATTTATTTTATGTAAATAATTCACAATATGATATATACACACATGGTATTCTATGCAACCATCAACACTTGAATGTACCCTACAAATACTTGGCAACGTTGCATTAGGGAACATTATGACGTACGATCACATTTTCGTGAAAAAGACTATAAGAGTCAAGAATTTATTGGAAAAATTTACGAATAGTTGTTGCGTAGTAACACAAACGAGTGTTAAAAATGACATTTTAGATCACGACAGCGAAGCTGGAGTGATTTAAGAGTCATTCAAGACCCGAGTTGTCGTTACTTCGCAGGAATTACGAGTAAATTTTATCTATTCAATTCTTAGCTCGAATTATATTTGCTTGATTATTTCACGAATGACAACAGTTCAATGAATTAAACTGATTCAAAATAGACATTCTTGTTCTTTTTGTATTCTGTGGAACACTTTGATCAATATTGGTATTAATTTCATCGATAGAAATGTCTCCGAATCTCATTCTCAATCAGTTTCTTCACGTATCACTGTATTTTTTGACGTTTCAAACGTAAAAATTTTAATATCAACAAAATGTAACCATGACTACGCTAGTGTGATTTTATCAGATTTCTTCACTAAAATACGGCCTACCCCATCAAATGACATGTGTGAAATAAACATATGTAATACCACTAGTAACTAGAATTTTACTTGAAATTTTTGTCATTATGGTCACGTGATCACGACTGATTGTTGCGACAAAAATGCAGACACTCCCAACATCACTTCAGTTCATTCCTTGCTAACAGTAGACTCATCGAGCTTGATAAACAATTACTAACGTATTGTCATATGTAATACCACTAGTAACTAGAATTTTACTTGAAATTTTTGTCATTATGGTCACGACTGATTGTTGCGACGAAAATTAAACGAGTGCAAAGGACGAGTGACGATTTTATAAAGCAACAAGCAGGAGTGAGTTAGGCAAAAATTACAAGTAAAGTTCTAGTTACGAATGGAATTTGGCATGACAATTCCTCCAAATATATACTTATATTTCTTTCAATTAATTACTTGTCACAATTTTGACAGACGTTGTATCTAAGAAACGCATATTTAGTAGTGTAAATTCCGTAGTAATTGCTAGTAACTGACAATGACAATTGACAGTGAGATTAAAATCTGATTGGTTCAATTTACCAAAATACTATGATTTCATTGGATGACAAATTATGAATGGAATTGTCATTCGTCAATCATTACCTAACATGCTCCAAATCCTTAGACCCTCACATTCATTCTTAAAAGACTATTGAAATAATGCCTCCAATAAAGAGTGATTTCTCATACACTCTTAGCAGTTTAAATTACATAGAGAATCATTAGATTCTTTTGAATTTTCTACAATTCTTTACTATTATTTATACTGGGTGGGCCAAAGTAATTTCCCTAGACTTGAAGATGAATTAAAAAAAATAGTAGACATATAATAGTTCTCGTAATAGTTATTTGTATATCAAGGGACTAAAGTTTAATTTTTTATAATGCGACAGTCGAGGAGATACTTAAGTCCTTATATATGCATATTTTCCGAAACCCTATTTCTGGTCTCACACCCAACTTTGACGCCCAAATGAAAATTCTTTACAATTTCTCGAAAACGGTATGAGAAATAAAAATTTTAAGTACTGTAGTGAATTCGTTGTTAAAAAATGCCTCAATAATAACAATAACAATTATAAAATGACCACCATATGAAGTTTTGTCTGATTTGACCGACTTCATTGGTCACCTGTCCATTATTTACATTCTTAAAATGATTTCTTTCTTTTAAACAATTGGTGGAAAAGCCATACAATTACTTATTTTCCTCTTCGTTGCTTAGTAAGGTAGATATTCAATTGTTTGTTATTGAAAGAAATGATTTGTTGTAGTGAATTTTCTCCTGTAGCTGTTGTTTGTGTAGACTGTAGGCGACTTTCATCTATTTCGGTATGTCCATTTTTGGCGCGAATGTATTCTCGTCGTGCTAGTGTTTTGTTTTGTTGTGAAAGTTGCTGGTTGTGGCCACAGCTCTGCGACTAGCTCACAGACTCAGGGCCAACTAGATACAACAATGTTACGCTGTTCCGAAATACGTTGCAACACTTTCTCTTCTACGACTCACACGGTTTGTTTATACCCGCAAAACAAGTGAAATACCACAGACTACGACCAATTCTAATACATCTTTTTACTTGTGGTGCATTCTCCATTTGGGCTTGCTGTAGATATACAGGATGTCCGTTTTAAGAAGCTAACCATTGGGATCTCGAGAACTGTAAGAGATACGAAGTCGGTTACATTGGGGCAAAGTTGCCACATTAGTTGGTTTTTTTTTTTTTTTGTTTTTACCAAAAATTCATAACTCACTAGATATGAGCAAACAAACTGATTTTGGGTAATTTACATTTGGACTTATAACTGTCTTGTTTTAATTCATACAAGTTATTAGACTGCACATGCTACAGACATCTATCTATTTCTGCTGCAAGAATTATTAAACTTTTATCTTGCATCTTTGTCGTATACGCATGGAACTTTTATTCGCTATCTCATTAATAACATAATTATTTATTTGTGTTTCATGATGTGTTGGTAGTACTTTTAGATAAGTGTACAACTCTTTTGGTATGTTTCATTCATTATTACATTCGTTTATATTACTGTGAATTTTGACATTTATTTACTTGGGCAATCACAGGATTTCATTCGACAAGATGATATCTTCAATCCCTATTCCCAGTAGCAGATTTTAAGGGGGGGGGGGGGGAGGCGGGTTGATCGCCCCTCCTTTGGCAGGCCAGGTTTTTGAATTTTGAAAATGAACAAAAACTATTTGCCGAAATATTATTGAGGAAACACTGCCTAACTTTTAGCAAATCATGTATTCTCGTCAGTGCAAATGAAGTTCTGAAACAATTTGGTGCTGATATTTATTTATTATACAATAAATTATTAATAAACATTAATAAATCTGGAATGGAAGATTTCTTGACTGGACGTTAATTTAAAGAGAGGAATTGCTAGGTTTCAGTCAATAAAACGTCGACTAGAAGTAATCGAAACCCAGCAATTCCTCCTTTTAAATTAATAAAGCTACCTACATTTTCAATTCAATGATTTTGTGTTAATTAATAAATTTTGTGGTTAACATTATATTATATTTTATTGTTTATGATTACCTTAAAAAAACGGTAATTCGTCCCTCGTTAAGAAAGTTTCCGGATCCGCAACTGCGGAAAATAAAGTCTGTGTTAAAATTTGTGTATGAAATGATATTCTGTACTAGCAAGACCTGATCCCAAAACAAGTACCGTTGATACCGGAAAGGTCATGGCCCTAGAAGGGTAGTAAAGCCAATACACCATTCGTACAGCTGAAACAGTTAATGTGACATTAGAATTTTTACGAGGTATTCTTGCGGAACGCTGTTTTACTGCCTGCTGTACAAGGCTATTGTTGTGCGATTCTTTCCTCACGAGTCACCGATCGCGGTGGCTATGACTGACGATGCCAACTAGAGCGGAACCATGTTCACTTCCATTTTCTTTTTATTCACCACGCGAACAATTTGGAAAGATAAATCAAATTCAATTAACCGTGCAATCAATAAATATAGGACACGCGTTTTATCGGAAGCTAGACAGGAAAGCCAAAGCGAAGCTTTGAAGATTATTATAAGAAGAATAAAATAAACAAGAATTTCAATCACTTTTTGATGTGAAGTTAAAACAGGTCTTCAAAAGTGATGCGATCTGAAATAAAATTGTCATCTATGGAAATCAAATTCGTGCATCTCCAATTTTGTACCAAATAAAAATTTCTCTGTAACTGACTGTAGGTCCTTATAGATAAACAATCTGTGCTTCTAAAATACATGTTTTTCTTCGTGTATCATACGGTAAGAGATGGACCGGTAGGAGAGATGAATTTTTGATCTTACATGTACATTTGAGTGATACTCTCACAGGGAACGTTAATTTGGTTGTTCAGAGACAGTGTAAGAAGTCGCTTGAAAATTAAGCAGTCAACACCTCGATCAACACTAAATAATCCAGAATTTACTTTAAAAAATTGGCAAAAAAATCAAATTCCAGTAACTCCAATTTTTTACCAAATCAAAATTTCTCTGTAATCGACTGGTTTGGAACCCACTAAAAGCTGTAGGCCCTTGTGGATAAAAAAATCTGTGTTTCTAAAATGCAAGTAAAATTGTCTAGACATCTCTCATCCCATAGGATGTTTTCATTCGTGTATTATAGAGTAAGAGATGGACCGGTAAGAGAGTTGTACTTTTGATCTTAAAGGTACATTAGAGTGATATCTCTTATAGAGAATTTTAATTTTGTTGTTTAGAAACAGTGTAAGTAGCTGCTTGAAAATTAATGCAGTTAACACTTAATATTTCAAGATTTACTTAAAAAATTGGCAAAATTTTTGTACCTTATATTCACAATTAGTTGATTAGTACTTTGGTAGGTTTGAATTAATCATTTATGTATATACTTTATAAACATGTGTATAAGACTTAACGTAACCCACAAATGTGGTTCTATTTGTACACAGTCATAAGTCATTTATTGCTTCATTTAACCTCTGCTCTGAGGACAGATGGATCACCTATGCTGAGGAAAGATGGACCAGAGGATTTTTATTGATAAAAAGATCAATTCAACCGGTAAATAGGAAAAAATCATTCGCACATAGAAATGTAGACGATCTAGTTGCTATTCCATGTGTTCCGTAGAACTATTGTTAAATAATCAGACGGTGATGATAATGAATAAGCTGGATATTTTGAAAACGAATATGCGGGATGCAAGAAAAAATATTTTAAAAACGTTGAAGAAGGATGATTGGAAAAAAGTGTAATTTTTTACTCGAATATGTTAAATAGAAATTAAAACCACATTAATAGAAATAGAATATTCGTACTACATAATTTTGGTAGTTAGATTATTGTACTGGTTTGTGTATGTTTTGAAAATTATAATTAAAATGATGAATAACAGTTATAGATGGGATATTTTAGAATTTGTAGTGAACGACATCTGAATTGATAGAGTTTCTTTAGAATAAAGAAATAATTACCTAAATTAAATTTTGAAGGGAAAACTAACCAACTAGCAACGAGACCAAATATGCATGCTCTTTTAAAATGATTTACTCTTCATTTAAATTACCAAAAAACGTCTGTTTACTTTTTCGAAGATATATGTAATCATTTATATTGCAAGGGCGGTTACTTCTACTTGAAGTGGTGAATGCACCACAATGCCTATTCTTATGTTTGAAATATTGAAAAGGATTTGATTGGAACCAGTAGACTATAAAGCAGGGCATGTAACCGGTTAAAAAACCGGTTAATAAAAACCGGTAACCGATATTTTCAACGAAAATTTCGAACTTTAACCGTAATTTTAAGCGATATTTTTTAGGCCGAAAATACCGGTAACCGTTAACCAAAAAATAAATAAACCGGTTTTAGCGAACATTAACCGTTATTTTAATATCATTTAGCGAGAAAAAAATTTAATATTTTTTTTATATCTGTGTTTTCTAGTTTTACTTGAACATGAGTCATGACAGTTTTTACAATTAACATTTTATTGGAGAGTCATAAATGTTGGTAGTCTCTTTGGCCATTAAGGTTATTTAAAAAGTCCCAAATAAATACGGCCTTTGTCAACTCAGGCAAGTTTAAAATTCAAAAGTGACCTGCGTTTTTCTGAAGATATTACGGGAATTTTTGTGAATATTCATTAATTAAATTGCTTTTTTTTAATTGTTATATTTTTCTCAGATGGTAATTTTTTTTAATTAATTATTCTGTAATTTTTTTTAATCAAATTTTATAATTACTTTTTTTTTAATTAATTTTAATTATTTTTTTAACCGATATATTAACCGGTTTGAACCGGTTTCAAATTTTCAAAAACCGGTTTTCGAACTAAAACCGTTATTATTATAACGTTCCCTATAAGGGTTAACCGTTAACCAGTATTTTTTTCGGTTACATGCCCTGCTATAAAGACTACAGACCTCTTGAAATGGAAGAGCAAATTGACCCCCGATGCAATTAGTGTATTTTCCTGCGAGTTTCCTCCTCTCCACTGGGCAGGAATTCCTGCGTGTCCTGTGCGCGTTTTCGGTTGAGTTAAATATAAAAACATGACCTGGTTTCTGCCGGCTATTTTCATACTCCATCCAAACACACACCTGCCTACAGAACACCCATGTACTCGCATCTAGTAACCTGGGAAATCAACTCAGGCAGTTGTCTCGTTGTCTCGTTACCTCGTCTGTAACAACCGTTATAGTCGTTGCGTGGGATCTTCTATCGCCTAGACTTAGCTAAAACATACATTCCTCCTATGGCACTACATTCCGCGAAGGAACTCGAACCTAGTGTTAGTTGGACTCAGCTTTAGATGTTAGTGGTATATTGCTCCAGTAATCCGTGGTTCAGAACTAAGTTTGAGTTCTGTCAAGTAATAGATATTTACATAATAAGCATGATAATCATTTTTGAGATATGCGACATACGTACATACGTACAGACGAAATTAGTCAAAATAGATTCAGGGATGGTCAAAGCGGATATTTCCGTTGAAACCTGAAAACCGAAATTTTTCCCGATTACAATACTTTCTTTACTTTGTACAAGATGTTTTGAAAAATAATGACACCTCAAAATAATTATGTATACATACATTCACTTCATTTTTAATGTCAGAATATATGACAACTTTTCTAACCGGTGGATTGTTTATTGATTATTAACTTTTTTATTTAGACTTATATAAAGTTTACAACTTTGTAGATATGTTACTACACCTCCAATTTTATTGAAATTTTGCTAAAAGTTACTACTAAACATGATAAATATAAAAAAATGGCGGTCAGACTAGGTTGTCCATGAAACCGCATTTATTTGTTTTTAAAGCTATCTAATACGAAAGGTGTATACAAACACACGCACTTAATCTAACGTAAGATAGCCTAATCTAATCTAACTTAACCTAACTCATCCTAATCTAATCTAACCTAACATAACCCAACCTAACCTAATCCAACCTAAGCTATCCTAACCCAACCTAATTTATCTTAATCTAAGCTAACCTAACTTAACCCAACCTAACCTAATGTAAACTAATCTAACTCAACCTAAACTAATCTAACTAAACCTAACCTAATCAGATTGAGTTGGGTAAGATTAGAATAGGTTAGGATTGTTTAAGTTAAGATATTTAGGTTAGGTTACATTAGATTAGGTTACGTTAGATGCGTTTGTATGTGTACACACGTGTTACATTAAATAGCTTTAAAAACAAATAAACAACGATTTCAAGGTCAACCAAGTTTGGCCACCATTTTTTGTTAATTTTACCATATTTGTCATGCTTAGTAGGAAGTTTTGGCCAAATTTCAACAAAATCGAAGGTGAAGTAGTACTTCGACAAGTTGACCTTAATTTTTTGTAATTATAGTTTGTCTATAAATCCTGTAATATTGAGTTTTTGACATGCGTGTATAAGGTATTTTCGATTTAAATTTACCTAATTTCCACATAACAATAGCACCTTTGGTGCATTCTCTATGTCAGCTATAATTTTTATGGTACAATCATTAGTAATACCTTTTTTAAAGCAGATATGAAAGACCTAGCAACGGATAATAAGTCATGAGTGTTTTATTTTTTCGTAGCAATGAGATTCAGCCAAAATGTTCATCCAACGCTTTTGAATTGTTCGGCAAGTTGTTTCGTAGTGCATTGTTTGGATCGTCAGTTCACACATAAGTTAAAGAACAATGAAAGGTCATAATTTTTAAGTCGGTTACTAGGGTCGTAGTTCATATGTTCACTGCGTCAGTGCTTGCTAGATATATTTATATTTTAATTGTTCTCAAGGTGTATACCCTTTGCACATGTACTTGTACTAAACAATAACAACGCTTAATGCGATGTTCAAAATATACTTTTTATTTTGTATATTATCCAATAGAACACGAGAAGTAGATTAATGAGAATGTGATATATACAGGTGACCAATGAAATTGTTTTTACTGTTTGAGGATCTCGAGAACTCTAAGAGATACGAAGTCAGTTAAATTAGACAAAAATTGTTGAGGTCGTTTCAAACATGTTTTTGTTTTTCTCAAAAAATGCGTAGGTGACTACAAATAATCGTAAATTTTTCAATTTTCGTTTATTGCTTATAACTTTCTTGTTGCAATACAAAAAATATTTTAACTTGCACATTATCCAGGCAAATTTTAACGACGAAATCACTTGAGTACTCAAAATTTTTATTTCTCATGCCGTTTTTTATATAAAATACATGCAGATTAAAGGTAACATTAATTTACATTAAATTAATATGATTGTTTTATGACAACTTTTACCTTTTATTTATTTTAAATTTTTGTAATATTTGCTGATGTAGGCTATGAATGTTTATGTTTATAGTTGTAGGCTAAGAATGTTGATGTTTATGTTTGTTTATGTAATTGTTATAATTATTATGATTGATGAAAAGAAAAAAAAAGAAATTTTTGACCAACAAATTATAAATATTTTTATTTTTATTTTGAGGGCATAAACTCGACTTCGAATTTTCAAAATCTGGCAAGCTTGATATGGAATCATTCGAACACAGCGGTATTTTTATTTGGTTAATAGTTGGCGACACTGAGATTTGAACCCCAGATCTTACACTCCGCTCAAATCGAGTTGGAGCATATTAACCAACTGAGCCACCGTTGCCCTGTTTTATTTATTATAGTGAAAAGTTTAATAATATTTAATTATACTGTACATCCCCTTAACTTTAATATGAATTTATTTAAAAATTTGTTGGAAAACGTCTTGTAGTGGTTAATATCAAGTTCCACCTATAGCACCATCACATGAATATTAATTCTACAAAACTACTCCCATTTTTGCACCAGAATTCATCTCTCATCCCTCATCCCTCCCTCCTCCCTCCCGCTCGGGTCTCATTCATCTCTCATTTTCCCAATACACGACACAAAGGGCCTTAATGCCAGAGAACTCCCTCTATATACCTCGCTGTGGTGCGACAGAGATGGCGCGATACTGTCGCCATGGTAACGGTTAGTTGTGGGTGCCTTGAGGACTGCAGACAAGGACGGCGACTTTGCGAAAGGAATTGAATTTGGTGTTTGCGAGCTTTGAGGAAGAGGTAGTTACGCTGGAATTGGCAGGGGTTGTCAGGGGTTGCCATGCCCAGAAATGGGCTGGGATAACTATAAACTCTAATTATATTATCTCCTTGTTTGTGTATAGTCGGTCCATGCTAAATAAATTAAAATTCATATATTCTTCACCTAATTTAATGAGAACGAAAAAATATTTTTATATTTTGTTACGCTATGATATTATTATAACGTTTATTTATATGCGTGAAGTGTAAAAAGTAACAAAACACGAATTATTATAATACAAGCTTATTAAATAACTATACAAATTACACACACTCTAATTTAAACGAAAATAGTTTAAATTAAACTTAATAATTAGTAATTTACACTTAATTTACTATTTATTAAATAAAATTCATTTATTTTCACACGACGGTATTTATTTCTTGCTATTTATTTTCATAAGAAATCAATATTTATTACAACAAAATAATTTACTTTACATGTCGCTGTTACCGTCTGCCTCGACTCGACGCACTTCACTCTATTATTCTCTACTAACTTTACTGACTCTGACTTCACATTATCTATACCCTTCTTCACTTTCTAGTCTCAAATAACTACCCATACTCCAAACTGGGCCACTTTATACCTGCATATAATTAATCTCGAACTTTCTAGAGTCTCCCGGACTTGAGACTATCTGCCCAGATAGTTCGTGATGAATCGTCGGCAGTAAATCATGTTCGTTGCTATATTTTGTAAAGATTTTGAAAAAAAAGTAATATCTAATACTTTTTTAACACTGCCTTGCAAATTAACACAGTAGAAATAATAATAATAAAAAAAACTGTAACCACCACAAACTCAAGCACCACTAATAAATAAGAATTCTTAATATCTATATTGTTAATTTTGTTAGGAAATATTCGTAAGTAATATAACGAGAGGCATGAATTCATCTGTAAAATTTACGAATAAGTATTTGTTGCATACCATAAAAAAGTGTCAAAAAACAAAAATGATATTTAAATCTGGAGTGATTTAAGAATCATTTTTGATCCGAGTTGTCGTTACTTACATGAATTATGAATAAATTTGAATTTTACATCAGTTCAGACATAACATTTTTATGTCAACAAAATGTAACTATGACGATACAACCATGTGGTTTTATCAAATTTTATCACTAAAAACTACTTTCTCCCGTTAAATGAAGCATTCTGATTGGGTGAAGAATGAAGTGTGTGGAATCATTACAAAAAAAAAACTTTAAAATTACAAGAATAAACTAATTATTCTGGTTGTCCGATTTTTACTAAAAGATGATTAACTTGTGTCAGATGCTAGTCGAATTTGCTCTACATACATAGGTATATCCGGATCTTTAAATTCTGTGATACATATTTTTAATACAGTTATAAATGTTGATATACGAATTAAGGATTTTGCTATACTAGTTTAAATAAATAAGAAATATTTTTTGTAAGCACAAAAAATCTACACAATTACACTAAGAAAGCGAATTAAATAAAAATAATAAAAGTATAATTGCACAACTAGTAGCTGTTAATAATAATAATATTTATATATTTTTATAGTACATATCATACAGTGTGAAAGTATTTAACATAATATTAATATAGTAATAATTGACATATTTATAGTATAAATATTAAAAATAATATTTGCTATAAATATATAATTTATCGAAAATATAATTTAAGCAATCCAAATAAAATTGTATATTTCACGTTTTGGGATCTAGCAAGCCATGCCTTGTCCGTTACGTTTAAATCAAGGGAATTCGGGATTGAGTAGGCTTTGCAAAAAAACCGTTACAGGCAGTAGTTCTTCTACAGAAGTCGTATGCAGTTGTGTCCGCGTTTTTTTATAGTTTTTAGTGTTAAATTGTTTGATTTAAAAGTAAAAGTATATACTAAATTATTGCTTAAGGTGTGATAGACATTCGGTATAAATATTATAGTGAAGGTGTAAGAAATTGATGAAATATTTGAATATTTTGTTGGGGGCGAAGATTAAAACAAGAATGCAATATGGCTAGAAGGTAATAAATATTATTTAAAAATTTTAAATTTTACTTATAAATAATAACTACTATATGAAATATGTTATTGATGTTTATTATTGTTTTGTATTTATGACATATTTTAAAAATTCAGATTTATCATATTTAATAATTAAAATATATGTTGACACCACTTTATTTACAAATATTATTGTAAACAAAATAAAACAATTACATTTTACGTTTAAAGACAAGGGCGTGTAAAACTATTTTATTTTACAAAAATTAACCAATATAAATACATGAAATATATAACTTATTACCAATTTCTGGATGTAATAATCTTTTTTTTTTTGGCAAATATTAGTTATTATAATATCTAAACCGAAAAATTCGTTAACTAGACGCAACTTCCCAAGTATTTATGCTGGAGTGGAGTGTGTAAATATATGAAATGTATCACTTTTAATCAGGGTTAACCTGATTCAAATTATTCGATTTAAATCTTGATTTAAATTATGATTAAATCGACGTTTTTTTTTATAAACTCATTGATTTTTATCAAAGATAAAAAAAATACAAAATATAATAAAAATGTATTTATTTGGTACAAAAAATATTAATAACAATAAAAATATGTTCTGTATATAAAAATATCTCAAAATTAACTAATATTTAATTGTCATATAACAAAATAAAAAATAAGTATTTAAAAAATAAATATTTTTACTTTTCTATGTTTTATTCAGACAAATCGTTTTGAGTTTTCATTATAATATTTGAATAAGAACACATATTTTCCCGCTTTTTGGGTTGTTTTGAAAACAATTAAAAAAGTACAGTACTAATAGATATCTTTAAATATTAAAAAAAAATTATAATCATGATATATTTGATTTTTTTTTTAAATCTATTTTTTATTTTTTAAAATAAATCCTGATTTTTGCCAACCCTGCTTATAACCAATTTCTGGGATTAATAATCTATTTTTTTTACAAATATTAATAATTATTATAACCTTTATTTATTTAGGTGAAGTGTAAAAATAATTGAAATATGAATATTTATATAACAACGTTTAATATACGAAAAATACATTATTAAATCATAATAAAAGTAAATAACACTAGGAATAAACAAACAAACACACTAATTTAAGAGTAATTATAATTAATATAGACTTATCGCTACGAACGCATATTAAAACACTTAAAACTAAGAAATATTTATTTATACGAATATATCACCAACTATTTATTAATTTCTACATTGCATGTCGCTGACATGTACTGACCGACACTGACTGACTTCAGTGACTCTCTGCACACTCTGATCACAGAATAGTTACATACAGAAGCGACACTCCGTGTCGGTACCTTTCATGTTCTCCTATCCAGTTTTACGACCTTGAAGCATTTTATAGACCTTTAAATTTGTGCTCTTCCCCTATATCTCTCTAAGATGTGAGGAAACTTTCCGATTTTAAACAATGAGCCCTTTAAATTTGTGTACATTCTCCATCTCTCTCTAATTTTCGTTTCTCTGTCTTACTGTCGATTCTGTATAAACCTATTCTGTACTCTGATTCGATCCGCCAGTTATTTTTTCTTCTTGCTAGATGAGTTAGGCAATTAAAGGGATCCTGCTAAAAATCGCGTATTGAGCTTTTGAGGAACAGTTATTTTAATTTAGTTAATTTACTGTGAACTGTCCCGACAGACTTGTACCTTATAGGAATGTCGTGCATTTCACACTACCTGTATACAAATTAAAGATCATCCACCTGATATGAAACTGCAGACGCTCTCCATCTCCGTCTAGATGTAAACGTCTCTGTCTAGCTTATCTATCGTGCTATGTCTGTGTTATTATTTCTAGCGTATGACATAGACACTAGAGAGCGGTATATACAGACGTCGTATCTTTAGAGAAATTCCAAATTGTTTTGTTTTGTTTCACGTGTGTTTGTTCTCCATATATCAAGCATAGCGGTGTTTTGTTTTATACTCCGCAGAGCAGAACAAATGAATAAAGATGATGGATAGATAGTCAAATGTTTCATATAAATTACTCCATGTGAGGTATTTTTGGCATTCGGTATTAACGAAATATCAACATTATCTCTACGAATATATGTTATTTAAACAATTCATCTTCCGAGCTGTCATTTTCAAACATTTTTTATTGTCATTCATATTTTATTATTTATATCTTTCTAATTCATTATTATTTATTAACTACGTACAAACGAGGTAAATCATATGACATATAATACCTGTAAAAGCATTATATGATGTTACTATACAACTGACATTTAGACTTTTAAAATAAAAAAATCTGATGTAGACAGCACATGACTTCCTTGTACGCTAATTTATACACATTTTTTGCTGCACTTCATTTGAACTTATTTAACTTGAAAGTCAGATTATTCTACAACTTTCATTCGTTTCATATCTTCGAATTTCCTTTCGAAATGGATCATCTTTTGAAAATTTTATTAAAATGTTTATCACTATTCCTTATTGCAATACAAAAAAAATATAATGTGTCCAACACATTACCTTTTTTTTCAGTACATATAATTTGTAGTTTTAGAATTAGTTTGTTATTTCAGTTAAGAATATTTTCATTTCATTTCATACCTAAATTTCCTTCATAAAATATGTATGACAAAAAAACAGCTATTTTTGGCGTTAATAACACTGGAACCGAACTTACCTGGATTCACGCATGCAAGTATATTCCTTATATATTTCTTCCACCTTTTTTAATTTTACAATAAAATTATTTTATATTTTCTTATTTTATCTTTTAGACTTACTTACTTACCTACATCAAATTTGATATCGTATGGAGATATTACAAAAGACACTTAATTGAATTATGTAATATGAGGTGTTCCATTTGAAAATGACGAGTTGTAGTCATTTGAAATTGAATAAATTTTATTCACTTTATTGAACACTCTGTATGATTACATTTAAAAAAAAATGTGAGAAAATAGAGTATAGTTACAGTCGTACAGAAAAAAATCGCAATTTTTACTGTTAAAATAACTTTAGTACGTCTGTTTTTATAAAACAATGCGTGTATTTGTATTGTTAGAGAAAACTAAAACAAAATTTATGTCTAACAGGGGGAATAAAATACAATTGAAAAAATATAAAAATATATAGGTATTCCATTTAAAAAGGGCAAACAATAAACAATTCTCTCTGAGCCTTAATGCAACACTCTGTATATGTGAAAATAATTTTACGTTATGCTCCTTGAGTGGAGGAATAAATTCTGTTAATAAATTTACGCTGCATTTCTAACGACAGGGGAGATATCGAAGATGGGCATTTCGATGACTCACCTAAATATTTCATTTTTAATTATTACAATAATTATTCATCCAAAAATTGTCATAACATGTTCACAGTAATTAAAAAATCGAAGAAAGTGTTTCTCTTTGGGTCATACACCTGTAAAATATTCTGGCACGTGTATGGTGACCGGAAGGGCATCCGGAAGTGTGCAGTCCGGCCCTGGCGTGGGCGGAGAGGGAAATTTAAAATAATCAATAACGGTGGCACGCGGCCAAATTAGAAATGATGGACGGCGCGGTCCGGCCCTGGATATTTCCCTATGCAAATCATGTACAAGAAGCAGAAATCACCGCTCCGATGCTATCTATGGAAAGCAGCGCTGGAATATGACGGAATAAATAAAACGGGAGAAAAATGGACACGATTTAAATATAGGCCATCAGGATTAGACGTGCTTTAATAAATGGGGGAAACTGGTTCGCATGCTTCCAGAATAAACTGTCAACATTTGGATTTTCGTTCAATTATAAAGTATATAAAAAAAAAATTTGTAATGTAGTAGACAATTTCAATAATAAATAAAAAAAAATAATGTGGACACTACATGACTTTCTTATACATATTTTTGCTGCAACTTCATTTAAACTTATTTCATTTTAAAGTGAGACACGATGCTCTAATCAGTCCCACGTCGTATTATTGATATATAGCCTATCCTAAAATCTCTAGATTCTATATTAAAGTCACTACATCCTATAGAATCTAGTGATTTTAACACAAACATTTCGAATGAGTGGCAGAACTGACTTTCGTTTATTTTTTCTATGACTCGCCTTTACAATGCATAAGTTTTGCTGATTATATAGATTATACAATTTTTATTAATGTTCTTAGTTAAATACAGGTAATTAAGTTTTATTGTACAGTATAAAGAAATGTTTTCTCTGCATATACGTTCATTGGAACGATTAGGTAAAAAATGAGAAAATCGGAAAAACCTATAAATTTCAAAATTTCTCCAAGGAACTTTTTTTCTCCAATACTTCTGTTTATGTAGACTGAACTAAATAACTATATGCTAATTTCAAATTTTCAAACCGAATTAAATTATCTCTAGCCGTTCTCAAGATATTCCTGTTCAAAGTGAAGTTTTGGCAATACCTAAAAAACCAGTTTAAGGGTTAGGCTTACGACTTCGGCGACCAGAACAATCGATTCTACGGGCAAAATTACATAAGTATACCAATATTTAGATTTTTATTGCTTAGGATATAATTTGTAGAAAACAAAAATAAAAATCGTCAAAAATCGAGAAAAGTCTAAGGTATACACTTATGTAATTTTGCTCGTAGAATCGAATGGTGAAGTCGCCGAAACCTTAAAGCTAACTATTTAAGGGGTATACCAAAAAAACCTACTTTTTTAGGTATAAATTTGAACACAAATATCTCGAAAACGGGAAGAGGTAACTGAATTCTGTTTGAAAATTTGGAATCAGCACGGCAATATCTACTTAAGTCCAGAAAATGAAATTGAAATTATTTGGAGTTAAAAAGTTTGGAGGCGAAAAATTGAAATTTGTTTTTTTCGTTTTTCTTATTTTTCACCTAATCGTTCCAATGAACGTATATGTGAAAAAAAAACATTTATTTATATAACTTTTTCCCGTAGAATCGAATGCTAAAGTATAGTAGAGACTGTATCTGTACTCATTTTTGGAATGTAGGTACTTAAAAAACACACTTTTTTGAAATATCTCCAAAACGAAAAGAAATAATTAAATTCTTCTTGTAAATTTGGCATCAGCGTAGCATATTCTTTAAAAATATTACAAATAAAATTTTGTAAAAATTGTCGAGCTAAAATTTCGATATTTTCAAATATTTTCGGGTTTACGGAAAAATGCAGCATTAGCGGCTTTGGAATTTACTTCCCTTGTTGTTACTACATAGAAACATACACTCTTTTTCCAAGTAATATTCAAAAGAACGGCGGTAGGACATTTGACGGCCTTCCGTAACATATAAAATGACTGCCTCTTGTAAGCCAATTTTTAAAACTGTAGTTTCATTGATAAACGAAAATCGAAACGCCAAACGTAGTAGAATGTCACGAGAAAAATTGAATTTGTATGTTTATTGCTCGCTTATTTCAAGAAATATGAAAATATGAAAAAAACTTCTGTATTATGTGTTAGTAAGCTAGCTATTGAAACGGGGATGGCTGTAATAACAAACGTACTGTCAAAGTGTCAAATATTTCTTTATAATTTTCATTTATGTTCATATCTGCTTAGACGTCGTCTGCATGAAATCGGATAAATTATTATCAAAGGTAAATAACAAATAAATTCACCAATTATATTATAGAATGATGTTTGTTATTTTAGGTAGTGCTAAAATAAACTGCAAAAATATAATACTATTAAAATATAGTTTAATTCAGTTTGATAGATGAATCCGTAAAGTTAAATTTTGACATAAGAGTCTGTAAAGTTTTACCTTAGCTACTATTTTGGCTAACTTCGCGGAGTGATATCGTGCACTTTAGTATCAATTTCGAAAAAAATATATTAACATTTTTGAAAGAACACATATTATTCTAACTTGAATGCAAACTAAAAGGGAAATAAACAGGGTGTATAAAATAATTCATACTGAATTTATTTTATATTAATTATGTAAACTGAAATTAAATATATAAATAAATTAGTTTAGGGGGGGGGGGGGTCGTGTCGTGTTCGTTGAGGAACAAAGGAGTAATAGCATGTAGTGTTCTAATATAGATCACGCGGTAGACAATAGAGGCATAGTATTAGACACATGGATGTATTATGCATTACAGTCCCTCATCTTGTACCTCATATCCTCACGCTCCTCTCATCTGGGAGGGCTGGGGTCAGCGACCTCCAGGTACTTTCTCTTCCCTCCGCCTCCAACGGTCAATCGATCCTGGGTTCAAATCCCGGACGCGGACGCTGTACATACATCACAACAAAATAAGACTATTGTTCTCAAGTTTCTTTTACTTCTGAATCCCTAACATTAGTCAACAATACGCAGGTATACTTTAGGTATATAATTACGTATCCAGAACAGAAAGCAGTTGATCTGAGATATATTTAAAAAGGATATAACGATCGTCCTAATTTTACAGGTCGTACTTAAATTGCAGTTGTGTTTAAAAGTATTTTTGATCTAATATTTAAAAGTCAAGGAAATAGACTGGACACACAAGAAGTACATAAATTATTGTCTGTTCTGTTTCAATTTGCTTCCTTTGTAAATTTGTAATTGTTAAACTTTTATTAATCTTCCTTATCAACGAATTGTTTTGCTCTTAACCATCGGGATTTGAAAATTTTCAGTACACTTTACTAGTATTTTATTGGAAAGATTATTAGTCAATAGCTTCTAGAAGCAACGGTGTGCAACCAAGGTAAGCAAGATACGCTCTGCTTACCCATGAGATCTAGCACATATTATTTAATTTAATTTTAAGCAAATACATACAAAATTATTTTCTGCAGAATTATAAGTTAAATTCTGATCAAGAAGATTATACGATCAAGATGATTCCGTGATACCTATATAATATATTTTCAAGTAATTACTTTAAAAATTTTGACAAATATTTGTAAAATTTGCACTAGTAAAAAGTTTCTGTGTATTTGGAATATGATTGCTTCAATTCATATTGTGATTTAATAATATGGCAGGTTATAAATGGAATTGTACACAATACATTATAGTGACTTAAATTTAGCGGCAATTTTTTCTTACTGGAGTATGTTACAAACAAGAATAACCCAGGCAAAAATTACAAAAAAAAAATCTAGCCACGCATGCTACAAACGAATTTTGTTTTTTAGCAACACCTATTTAATAGTGAAATTGCCGCGGCAATTTTCACTAGTAAAAATTGTCAAATTAATTCGAATGTGATTGGTTCATTTCACCAAAATACTCTTAATTTAATTGGATGGTAGATTATGTATAGAATTGTCTATTAAATTCTTCTATTGATAGTTTCAATATTTTTTTTTGTATTTATAAAAATTTGCCAATATAATTATTTATTATTTGTTAAAATTTAAATCATATATTTCTTTAAACATGAGGGCCCGGTTGGACTTTACAAAAATATTTTAAGAATAATTTCTAATTTGGAAATGTACATTGCAAACCCCCAATTAATAATTTGGATAAGTCAACAGGATTTATAAATGTAATGAAATGAAGAATTCCAGCTTCAAAATCTATAATGTCAATATCTTTATTGTATTTCGCAATTATTTTCTCCCTGCATTTATAAATTCAGCAACAGTAGGTTTAAAATTGAAAAATAATTTAAAATCCTTTAATATATCATTACTTCTTCTGAATATTTCAGATATCAGTACGTTTGTTATGAAATGTCGTTTTACAACAAAATATCTCATATGTTTCTTTAAATTTTACTTCTAGTCTCCTTGTACTTTTAGTTTTTTATTAGTAAATTTGCATCGTTTTCAATTTCATTGAATCTCTTCCTGACATTCATGATAAATTCAGAAAGAGAATTCAAAAGAATGATGTTTAAACATCTAAGAGTAGAAAAAGTTCGTTTACAAGATTTAACTGTATTTTACAAAATATGGATGTTGAGGACTCTGAGATTCCGTGATCCCAAGCGTGCGCTTCTTGCGCCTAATGGATAATCCGCCATTGTCTTTCAATACGAAAGAAAAAATATTTTGTGATCTATTTATTGACTCCTAACTATGCATAAATTTTTCTATTCCTCAAAAAATAAATGAATATCAAGGCGATTAATACAAATCGTACATTTGTAAAACCCTACCGAATGAATTCATTGTTTGAACAAAAATCCCGGTGCAGCGAGAATTGGTCTGAAGTGTATAATTCTTTTGTTAATTAGCGAATAGCGGGCGCAGTAATGGCGGATAAAGAGCTTACTGCTGCTGTCTGCTTTGTTCAGATCAAACAGAGATGATTCAATGAATGGAACTATCTCTAGCGGAAAATTACATTTCCACGGCAAGCAAGATGCTGCTAATTAAAAATCACCCACATACGCCACACATCGTAATTGTATACATCCAAGAATAGTGTTGCACAGCTCAAGATTTTGTTTTGTTGTCTTATTTCTTGTCTTATCTCGAGAAACAAGAAATTGAGTTTTGAAAAATAGGTTCTATGTGCAGCTATACTATTTTGTTTTTATAGTATTCATATAATAATAATATTCGTATTATGAGATATATCTTTGATAATTGATATTGATAGTACCTAAACAAAATAAAAATGTACCTGTGATACAAGGATTAATTTTATATATTCATTTGCGAATAGTGGAATCCCTACGTTATAACTTGCAAAAAAAGAAGTATGCAAGAAAATGACGATCAATCAAGACAAGAATTTTATATGTAAAAGTAAAGACAAGATGTACTGAAATATCCGGGCGAATACATTTTATTCTCCACAATGTTATATTGCTCGACATTGTATCTTTCAAACATTTAATTTTGCACACCTTTTATCGTGCACACTTTTATTCCGAGAAAAATGGTATCTTACACACATTTATCTTGCGCACATTTTATCATCCACACATTTTATCTTTCATTCATTTTATTTTCCACACATTTTATATTCGCCAACGTTTCATCTTTAAAACACTGTAATTGTATCTTTCATTCATTTTTTGCCCATGCAATTATCATATTTATATTTAGATAAAGTATTCAGTTGTACATTTTTCTGAAGATAAAATCTGTAAAAGATAAAATGTGTGGATGATAAAATGATTTGGAAGATAAAATATGTGCAAGATAACTTTTTTCGGGGATTAAAAGTGTGCACGATAAAAGGTGTTCAAGATTGAATGTGTGCAAGGTACAATGACTAGCAATATAACATGTGTGGAGGAAGCTTAGTGGTCAGGTGTTATAAATTATTCAAACTTGAAGACGTTACTTGAAGGCAACGAAATGGGCTATATTCAACAAATTTACTCAATAACTGTTTGTATTTCTCTATTTCTATAATATTTTAATCTCTTTTAAAATGCATTGTAGAGTAGTTAAGTAAAACAAGCCAAACAACAGTATTAAACTAAAAATTGTGTTGACAACCGCGAAATATCCCAAAAATACTCATTTTTGTGTCCAAAATTTTGATTTTGAGGAATAGTGTACATTGATAGATCTCGACGTACTGATTTCAAATTTTCAAACGGAATTTAATTATCACTTTTCCCTCCTGATTTTTTTGCTGTCAAAGTTGCACCTCAAAAATGTGTATTTTTTGGCTATATCTCTAAAATGGGCAGAGATACGATCTCAACGATTACATCAGTCGATTCTACGGGAAAAGTTATATAAAGAAATGTTTTCTCTGCATATACGTTCTTTGGAACGAAAAATGAGAAAATCCAAAAAACCTAAATTTCAAAATTTCTCCAAAGTACTTTTTTTTCTCCAAAACTTTTCATATTCTAGACTTAAGTAAATATCGATGCACTGATTTCAAAATTTCAAACCGATTTGAATTATTTCTTACCGTTCTCGAGATATTCGTGTTCAAAGTTGAGATTTGGCAATACCTAAAAAAAACAGGTTTTTTAGGTTTATCCCTTTCAGGGTTAGGTTTACGACTTCGGCGACCTCACCAATCGATTCTACGGACAAAATTACATAAGTATACCAATTTTTAGATTTTTATTGCAAAGGACACAATTTGTAGAAAGGAAAAACTGAAAATGGCAAAATCTAAAAAAATGGCAAGGGGTATACCTTAGATTTTTTTCGATTTTTGGCCATTTTCCGTTTTTTCCTTGTAGAAATTCTATCTGTTGAGACAAAAATATGAAACTTGGTACACTTATGTAATTTTGCCCGTAGAATCGAATGGTGAAGTCGCCGAAACCTTAAACCTAACCATTTAAGGGATATACCTAAAAAACCTAATTTTTTAGGTATAACTTTGAACTCATATATCTCGAGAACGGGAAGAGATAATCGAATTATGTTTGAAAGTTTGGAATCAGCGCGTCGAAATCTACTTAAACCCAAAAAATGAAAAATGTTTGAGACAAAAAATTTCCAGGCGAAAAATGGAAATTTAGGTTTTCACGTTTTTCTTATTTTTCACCTAATCGTTCCAAAGTACGTATGTGTGGACAAAACATTTCTTTATATAATTTTTCCCGTAGAATCGAATGGTAAAGTAGTTGAGATTATATCTGTACTTAATTTTAGAATATACTCAAAAAAAACACTTTTTTGAGGTACAACTTTAAGAGCAAATATCTCAAAAATGAAAATAGATTATTAAATTCTGTTTGTAAATTTGGTATCAGCGTAGTTTATTCTTTAAAATATATTACAAATAGAATTTTATAAAATTTGAAAATTTTCGAGCGAAAAATTCAATATTTTCAAATATTTGCGGGTTTACGGAATATACAGCATCAGCGGCTTTGGGAATTACTTCTCCTGTTGTTACTACATACATAAATTATTTTTCCCAGTAATATTTTAATCTCTTTTTATGTTACAAATTAAAGTACCTTTAGTTGTCAAGCGGGCTATAGCCTCAATAAAAGATCTTCAGTTTATAGTGGGTTCGAACCACTCGGAACAAAGTGGTATTTTTATTTTATTAAAGTTTGGTGAAATTCGGATTTGTAATTATGTGAACCACCCAGTGGCGAAGTTAAGGAGGGGCTTAGGGGAGATAACCCCCCAAATTTGAAATTAGCCCCCTTAAAATTTTTGAAGGTGTTTATATTTTTTGTCACCAAACTACTTTAAAACTAAGAGTAGTTTAAAATATATAACATTAAAAATGATATGGCAAAATATTAAACATCAGAAAACAATTGACTAGTTTTTGAAGTCAGAAAACCGAAAATTAAAATTTTAGCAGTAAATATTCGTTTGTTTAGAAATATTTCCATTAAAATCTTAAAGAAAAAATATTTTTTTATTATCCTCAAAATGTAATCGTACCTAATATTATATTCCCAAGGTCCTGGGGCTTGAGCTCCCCTAAAATTGGAAGTATAACTTCGTCACTATTGTTAAACATTTAAAAAATAATACTTCCATTAACATGTTAGTTAACTTTCCATTCGGTATTTTTAGAGAATTTTTAATGTTTTTTTTATTTTTAAGAGATTTTATAAAAAACAACAAATAAAGTTGCAACGACGGTACATAATTTTGTTAACCTTACATTTAAACATTGTAATAAGCAATATAGAGTAAATAGTCCCTCCCAAGTCCCATACAAGGGAGTAGCACAATTTAATAAACCCTGGTAAGCCCTCATTGTGGCGATATAGCCCTATAACCTGTATTTTTTCAATCTAGGGTAAGCCATGTAGGTCCCGGAGCCGGATCCCATTCCGGGAGGCCCGGCCCGGAAACTCCGGGCGCTGCAGTCCGGAGCTCCGGTTACCATTACCGGAATTAACTATCACGACTTTAATTAAATTATTCCGACGGAAATTGTTATGGAGACTTTGTGAACTTGGATTGCACGCTTTGTTTATACGGTGGAAAGAGATGGATGCGAATAACTAAAGCTTGCAGCAGACGAGACATATAAAAATAGAAATATAAAAAATTTGTGTGGCCTCTACTTAATCGACCGCCACTACCTAACATTTATATATTGTATAGTTTTTATATAGGTAAAGTGTAAATTGTTTCAAAACACGAATATTTATATAATAAGTATATTAAATAACGATAAAAATAACAAACAATATTATTTAAACGAAAACAACACAAATATACATATAACTTAACGATTAGTAATTCACAACACATTAATTATTAACTACCACTGTATGTGTTATTACTTAGGGATTCGAGTGAGATAAAATATTTCTCGAATCTCGTTCGTATCATCTTGGGCGAGACGAGAGCGATTTTACAACCAAAGCATCGAGACGAGAAAGTAAAATCGAGATTCTCGAATTTCAATAATTACGCCGAGATGTCTTGCAGTTTTAAAGTTATTTTTTTCAAACGTCATAAATGTAATATGACTTGATTAACAAGATAGAAATTAAATTTCTACGCCGCAAAAATAGAAATATAGCTACTTCTACGCTACTGGCGTAGAGAGAAATAAACAAGTATCCGTAGGAACTATGTAAAAGTCAGCGAATAAGAAATAACTAGTACAATAGAAACCTAAATGTCACTCTAAAACTAGATAATCTAAGAATGAAGTTACTAAAAACCTAAAAATAAATAACCTCAAAAATTCCATACGCCAAAATCAGAAACCAGAGTTTTATGTCTATTTGGTACGTAAAGACAAAATTTAGGTGGAGCAGATAATTATATTGTACATTTCCCTAAATATATATTTTCTTCCTAATTCACTAAAAGATTGTTCAATTTCCCTAGATTTAGGGAAATTTCCCTAGGTATGGCAACATTATGCACAGATGATGACTTTGAAATTTCGAGAAATCTTGACAAGATGCGAGACCGAGACCGATAATAATATTCGAGACGAGATAAAATATTTTACATTTAAAACGAGGCGATGCGAGAAAAAGAAAAATCTCGTCTCGTCTCGTCTCACAGAATCACTATATTTTCACAAGTAATCAATATTTATATCCACAAAATGTTTATTTCTACTTTACATGTCACTGTTCGGACCGACTGCCTCCACTCAACTCACTTCACTTTACTCTCTTCTCTAACTCAAAACTCCAGGTCGCGACACTTTTATTCCTCCATGTAATTAATCTCGAAACTTCTGGAGTCTTCCGAACTCTATAAAATTCCGAACAATAGCCGTTCTTATTTCACTTGACCTTTAGTGAGACTACCTGACCAGACAGGTCAGCTGCGATTACTCATCGGCAGTGAGTCACGCTCGTTACAATATTTTATACGATAAAATTACTTGCATTTTTCACAGCAACTTTGTTCAAATATTTTTTTCGTTTATTTGTTCCGAAATATTCGCAAAACACTTAAAATATGACATCAATAAATTGTCACTTAGGTTGACCGATTTTTACCAAAAGTTGTTCAACTCGTGTCATTGATATCTGAAATAAAATCTGCAACCTATTAAAAAAAATGCAAGTAAATGTTTTCATCAAACGGATTCACTTCTTAAATTCATCTGCGGTCAAAAGTTTCGAAATTCATAGTAGCGTAAATGATTGATTGATTGAACACATATAATTTCGTGTTTCTTTTACATTTCATTCATATTTATGTTGTATATATAACGAAGATACGGTGAACAATTCCTAAACTCACAAAAATTGTGGTTCTATATGAATTTTTTCGATCTCGTTACATATAATTTCATTCTTCATTACTCCATATTATTGAAGAGCTATTATTAAAAATATGATTTTAAAAATAAAATGAGATGTATTTATGCGTTAAATAAATATTTTGAATTAAATTTTTGTGTCATTGTTATTTACATATTCAAATTGTTTTGAGAAATGTAAATATTTGTTATCATTTCATTTCACATTAACACAATATTTTTATTGTAAAAAATATGTGGAGTTGATTTCAGATTCCAACAAAAATAAAAACAAATTAATAATTTCTTATCAATTATTCAGTTTTATAATTGAAATTTGGAATAGTTATGGGTACTAGAAATTTGGGAATGTTTGCGTGACTTATTTAGTAACTTTCCGGTTCCGGCTCTATTTAATATACCGGAAATTGAATCGGATACTCACCCTTTCTCCTTCCGGTTAAACCATTTCGAAAATATTACCAGAAGATTATTTTTTATTGTATTTTGGTTGTGTTCCATGCAATTTTTATCTGAAACCCACATTCAATCAAAAAATTAAAGAATATTTTGTCTCCTATAGATTTTAGGATATGAAAATTAGAAATGAATATATTTTTACTAATTATTAAGCAATAATTAAATTAGATGTACCAATTAACTTCATTATAACGATCTTTTTGGTTATATTTAAATTTAAAATTAAAAACATCTAACGGAATTTAATACTAAGTAACGCAACCACTGAAAAACTTCTGTAAACCAGTACGTCACTTGTAAGCTATTTCAAGACATATAAAACTAGTTTCTTGAGAAACATAAAATTTTGGAAACGTATTTCATGTAAATAAAAAAGGCCATTTCTTCTTATGCCAAAAGTAAAGAAATTTATAGGAGAATTTTGGAGGCGGACCAAAATGCACCCACAATAAAGTTGCAGAGGTATGCGCATGCAAATAACTCCAATTTAAAATTAAATCGCGACGAATATTCTCAAGAATGCCATTGTTCCATTTATTTAAAAATAAACCCCCAAAATATTTACTATTTTGCTTGAATTAATTGTTTTAAATGTAAACTAATGTATTTCTTTTTTGTTACAGGTAAGAATCACAGCATATTTACTTCTTAATCCTAGATCCACGTACTTATATTTTAAACAGTGTAAGTTTTTTTTTTATTTCTATTCAATGAATGTTTTGTATTCCTACTTTAAATAATGTTTATCTTGCAAAGATATTATTGTTTATGATATAAGCCTGAGGTACATTATGAAGTATACAGTGTGTCCCGCAAATCTTCTTTTGGTAATTTTAAGCTGACAATACTTTATACTTGTACACTAATGTCAGAAATATTATTGGATTTATTAAAGATATTAAATTTAATAGACCAGACCTTGATTACACTTTAATTTTTTTTAAAACAATGATAAATACTACTATTGGGAGCTCTTAATATATTGACGGTTAAATCTCAGACACTAAATAACAATTCAAATTAATCTATATAAAATTTTGAAATACCTTATTGCCAGTGATTTTATACTTATTTGGATACCATAAATTAAATATAATATTTTTCTACTATAGATGCGAAAGTGCAATGATATCAAATGGGACTGCTTTTAGCGCCATTTATGCTTTCAAGTAATTTATTCTAGGTACTTATTTCAATTTATATTATGAAAAATAATTTCAAAAACAAACAAATATTTAATTTTTAATACTATAATTAAATTTATTTAAACATTTATATTACATTTTCATTTATATATTAAATGTTGTAACTTCTTTTCCGATTTCAATTTCTGATGATGTGAATTTGTAGGTGTATTCCATCTGCCACTTTGAACTTTAAACTGATCCAACTTACTCTTTTTAATCTGGATCCCCTATACTGAACGAACTGATCCTAAGTAATCTACTCGGCGAGGTAGATCAGTTGGTTCAGTTCAGATTGTCACGTGACTTTGTTATATATCACAAACAAAACTTTTAACGAATGTTACAACACTTCTATTTCCATTCGTTTCATATCTTCAAACTTCCCTTCCAAATGGATCATCTTTTGCAAAATTTTATCAAAATGTTTATCACTGTTCCTTATTGCACTACACAAAATGTTATGGTAAATAAAAAACTGTTATTGTATTGATATCAAGTGTAGAAAATTTCATTTAAAAATTTCTGATCTAATAGGTTATTCAGAAAAATTTTGTATGCACCACGGTGCATTACTTGATGTTTACACTCTAAATGGCTTAAACATTTTCTTAATGTCCTTGGTACATAACTAACTATTTCTTTATTTCTATTGCCTTAATGTGCAATTGTATGAAAAATATATTAAGTATTTGAGTCGGGTATACTCTGGAAAGGTGATTAAAGTTAGGTTTGTCAAACATGTATGTAATACTGTCGTAGTGTTTTTATGTGGAATGCTAATTAATAACTTTTTCTGTTTGTATAAAGCAAGTGCCTTACTTTATTGATTAGATGTTAGTCATAGACGACACATTTTCTTATTAGTCTCTCTTGATAAGACATTAGTTCTCAAAATAGACCCAACTAGAAATTTCGTCTAAATCCATGAATCCAGTTAGTCTATAATCAAAAACTTAAAAATAAGTATTTGAACTCACCCACAAAGCGTGTCACCCCTCAACGTCTATTTTGGCTGAGCCCCACGTGGTTGATAGGCTAGCTAGAAGTGTTGTGTCTCTGTCTGGCGGGTGCCGTTACGTGCGTTAGACAAGGAATGCGATATTTATAGGTCAGGCCAGAGTAGGAGGTAAAGGTGAGCAGGGCTTGTGAAATATCAAGTGACAATGCTCATGTTGCGACATTTACATCGGGACGATACACACTATAATATATAGGTGGGATAGGTATATAGTCTTTGTTGGAAAATAAGTATTGTATGGTACATTACTATAAAGTGTTGTTAATGTATGTGTGGAATATGTGCAGAAAGCAAGTTGTTACAAGAAGGAAAAATATTGGTGACTGCAAGAAGGGCAAGCGTTGCTAGATTCTGGAGAAGAAAAATTCCAACTCGTATATACATAAATAAATATATAACACGTAAATAGATGGACCTTGATACCTAATATCAATTATACAATGAACAATGAAAAGGGCAATTTTTATAGTAGTTTGAGAAATAAAATACTCTTGCACTAGGGATGAACCTAAGGTCAAAGGAAAATGTCAAATACTAATATGTATTTCAAATACTATATGTATTTCAAATACAAATGTGTTTCAAATACTTATAAAAGGTAATAATGAATATTAGTATTTTGTATCAATAAAACTATTTTAATGTGTGAAAAGATAATAAAGTTTTGAGATGTACCTATATGAAATAAAAGCACAATATACATACTTAATCAAATACCTATATCAAATATTATACAACACTGGTTATACGTAAGTTTATAGTATATTGAGTATATTTGTTTTGTAAACAAAGTTAAAGATTTATTATTTTACTTAGAAACTGTAGGTTTTAAAAATACATTATATAATATATGACTCTTGAAAGTATGGTATATATGTATATTTATATTTACTTTTGATTAATTATCTGTTTTTAATTTTTGTGTTGCTAGTAGTACTGATTAGCGTTTAGACACTTGCAAAATCAATGTTAGATTTCAAGTCTTTCCTATTTTAAATCATATAATGCTATGTAATTTGTTGAAACTTCTTTAACTCTTTGAAATGCAAGCAAACTATCTCTTGAAATCTATTTTTCGAACTAATTGTAAATAAGAAAAATCCTTAACTTTAATACAGTTCAGTTGTGACGAAAAGATCGGTCAAAATAAGTGAGTCAACTGATGTAAGTTGAGATTTAGTGTAACAAGACTACACCTAATTACAAATTGGCAAACCCAATAACTGAAACATTAGTATTACAAGAAGATGAGTTATTCCACGTTCCGCACCCCATTGCAGCATTGTAGGTGCACGCCGGTGTCTCCATCCTTTTCCAATCGTCATGACATGTGGTGACAACGACCTTGCGCTCAGCTGGCCGAGGTCACTGGACTTCACACATCGCACTACATGTGTCCGTGTAGCGTTACACTGCGTGCATACACCACTACAATAGCTACATGCCCGAACATGTGTCTGTGTGGATGTGGACCACAATACCATCCCGAGCTCAAGTGCTCCACTGAGTCGCGAAGATGTTTCATTCAAAATGTTAATTGTTACTCTTTGCTGTCTAGTAGGAGTTACAATATTGTTTTTCTCATTTAGACACTATCACCTCAATTTTGTAAAGAAGTTTCTAGCTCTTAGTAACGTTATTAAAAATTTTAACCAATAGAAATATTTGTAAAAGCTGTAACTTTCATATTGTATTTAGTATCTACTATTTTTATTGGCTAAAGATGTTAGTAACGTTGCTAAGAGCTAGTAACTTCCTTACAGAATTGGGGTATATGTCTGAAGAAATTGGATTCATGCGTAAATCTTTCAAATATTTTTTAATAATTTGTACCCCTTAGTAGATAATTTCGGAGATATACTATAATAACAAGACAGGGGTGGGATTCTATCTCATAACAACTACAAAAAGCAACTGCACTTGTTAAAATATCAATTACAAACGTCAATTGTCAAATCTCACTATGGTCGAAATTCAAATTTGCAATGAATTTAAGACATTCCCACACCAATATAAACTTATAGAGTATTCTTTATACATGTATGAGTACATGTAAGTACTTATCAACCATAAATAACCATTACTGTTATAGAATAGCAAGTATACTTTGTAGTTGGTATTTGGAATTATATCATAACAAGTCCAAATGATAGCAACCAAATAATAATAACAATACCACAAATACTGTTCTTCGCTCTTGTGCTCCACTGAATCGCTAAGATGTTTCATTAAAATGTAAATTGGTACTCTTTGCTGGGTCTAGTAGGTGTTATAATATTGCTCTTCTCATATAGTCTCAACATTTTGATTTAAGCGTAAATCTTTCAAATATTTTTTAACACTTTGTACTCCTTTGTAGATAATTTCGGGGATATACTATTAATAAAAAAACAGGAGTGCTATTCTGTAACTTCGGTTGCTATTATTTGGACTTGTTATGATATCAATTGCAAATATCAACTACAAAGCATACTTGCTATTCTACAACATTAATGGTTATTTATGGTTGACGTACTTACATATATTCATTCGATACCGTGAGTATTTTTTAACGTGAAACATGTGATTTATGATATCCATGGTTACAACTTAATGTTTGATACAATACCACATATACTGTTCTTCGCTCTTGTGCTCCACTGAATTGAAAATATGTTTCATTAAAAATATAAATTGTTACCCTTTGCTGGGTGTAGTAGGGAATTGCAATATTGTTCTTCTTATGTAGACACTGTGTCAGAAGAAATTGGATTAATGCGTAATTTTGTCAAATATTTTTTAACACTTTGTTTCCCTTAGTAGATAATTTCGGGGATATACTATTAGTGTTTCACAAGCCAAGATTTCTTGTCTTGTTTTGTTATTTCTTGTCTTATCTCGAAAAACAAGACAAGGAATTTAAGTATATCTTGTCTTTCATTTCTCTTATAGGTATATAAAAATCTGGTCTTCGTCATTTTCTTGCATACTTCTTGTCTTGGAAGTTATAACGTAGGGATTCCCCTATTTGCAAATGAACATACAATTAATCTTTGTATCGCATGTACATTTTTATTTAGTTTCAGTAATATCCATGTCAATTATCAAAGATATATCTTATAATACAATTATTGTTATTAAATGAATATTATTTTAAAAAAATAGCATAGCTGCACATCGAAGCTTTTTTTCCAAAACTCCTAGGTTGTACCTAAGAAAGCATTTTGTGTTATATAACTCTTGGTTATATATTTATATTATTGAGCCAATATAATAATTATTATTAGGTATATATTTTTTTTAAATGAAATTAACATACATTATATTGAAAAATTTATGTTTTCACTTTTTTAATAGGTACTTACATATTTTTGTACTTTTAGGCCCTGATCACATATACATCATACAGGCATGCTAATGTTACTTTGTGATTTCCAAATCCAGTGCGTAGCTGGGTACCTCGAACAAACAGTGTATACTTATGGATTTCGTACAATTCTATACCTCATAGCAGAAAAACTCAGATAGATACCACAACCATAAAACAATTTAAATGTCAACTGGACATCTCTTGTCAGACTAGACTTGTCTAAATCGCTAGTGCAAATCTGCGACATGGGCTTAGCAGCGTTAATCGCGTAGGGCCGTGGTGCAATTAGAATATTTCCTGTGATCGATCGGCGTCCATTGACCTCGTTCCTCCCTGAATCAATCAGTCCGCCCCTGTACGGCGACTGGTGCAGCCACGGCCGGCCCTGGTGCAAGAAGCCATTACCGCCACTCGCGACCTGCCCATCAAAAACAAATTACCAGGCCCGGGCCCAGGGGGACGGCGTCATTATACGCCGGTCGATACATGGCGGGGGTGGCAAGCACCAACAAACCTTTCTTTACAAATTCATTATTTTCTATATGACACCGTCTCTTCAAAAGCCAACGGTTATTGAATCACAAAATAAAAATTTGTTGTGGTTACAATGTTAATTTTATTTTCTTTTTATTCAACACACGAATATTTTCGAAAGATTTAATTAAACGTGCAATCCATAAATATACGACAGACCTTTACAGGAAAAACAATGCCACACAATTTTGAAGATCATCTCAGAAAGAATAGAGTTAAAATAAGCACCAATATTTTTAGACAAAATCGCTAATGCCTAGTACGGCCAATACGGCTTAAATTTTAAGCAACACTTACACAAAAAATCTGATGTGGACCTCACATGACTTCATTGTATGGTAAATAAATAGTAATATCTTGACAGTTGTACAAAAATTAAAACCAAGTATATAAAGTATTATTTTTATTAAGTTTCTGTCAAAATTAAACTGCTCATTTGAAAAGATCAATTGGAACCACAAACGGAGGTGCATAACTAGATGTTATAGTAATCACATAAACAAAATTTCAACATTCTACGTTTAAAGGCTGATTTCACAGCATATAATTTCCAAATTTTTTGTTACGCAAAAAATTGAAAAAATCATTACGAGCAAAGTGCCCTTTTGGCACAATCGATTCCAATAAAAAGGGAGGTGCACAACTAGATGTTACAAAATTTCAACTTTCTACGGCTAATCATTTTTGATTTACGCCGAAACTATTAAAAATGGATACAGGCATGGTCAAAATGGATATTTTCGGTGAAACCTGAAAACTGAAATTTTTTCTCGATTACAACACTTCCTTTACTTTGTACTTTGTCTTGATCTAGAATAAGAAAGTCTTGCCTTGTTTTGAATCTAGACAAGAGAAGACAAGAATGTAGAAAGTTTAGATCTAGATGGCAACGCTAAAAAGTGCCCGCTAGCGTAATTTTTATATGAAAAATTGTAATATCTGCATATTTTGCCTCTGTTTCTCTCTGTGTCCCAATTAAATGAAGTCAGCTAATTAACACAAAATTAAAACCATATACAACATTTCAAAATTTTATGGCTAATCATTTTTGAGTTATTCGTCAAAATGGATTTAATAATGGTCAAAATAGATATTTCCGTTGAAATTTGAAAGCCATATTTTTTCGCGATTACAATACTTCCTTTAGTTTAGTCTTTGTCTTGATCTAAAATAAGAAAGTCTTGCCTTGTCTTGAAATATCAGCACAAGACTTTTGCCAATCTAGACAAGACAAGACAAGAGTCTAGAAAGTCTAGATCTAGACGGCAACAATAAAACAATAAAAAGTGCACGATAGAGTCATTTTTATATGAAAAATGGTAATATCTGCATTTGTTTCTGTTTCTGTCTGTGTCCCAATTAAATGAAGTCAGCTAATTAACACAAAATTAAAACCAGTAGTGATCATTGAAGAGCGACGCGAGATGAATTTCCACGTGAAGAGTCGTCCTTTATTCATCGCGGTAATTGGGATTATATCATTTTTCTCTAATTAACTTTACCTAATTCCATATGTTTCTCTGGCATGTATACAGATCCTCACGTTACGTGTTTCATTATCAAATTACCTAATGAAAGAAAAAACCAAAAATATATTTATACATTCACGTACTGTATTCATTACCATTAATTTTACTATGACTTTACCTCTGTGTCTGACTTCGAAACTCACTATAAGCTATAGCTTTTGGCTGGTATTTTTCGCCACTATAAATGCAAGTAAAATTTGGAACGAAACAAATACCTTCAAGTACTTGAGATCCTATTTATTTAAGAATGTTGTGCCACGTTTGATGATACTGATTACTAGTATCAAAGATATAGTCTATTTCTATTTATTGATTGGTTTATAGTGACATAGTACAGATTAATCATTTCCCTTCATTAAATATACAAATATACCATTTTCCAAGAGAATCTGAAAATATAAAACAATTAGTATTAGTGAAAACAATTCACTTAAATATTATTTCGTTCTCGAGCTATAACAGATTAAATTTTGTTATGATGTCCTGTCATGTCATCTGTCTTTAGCAATTTTTTTGGTTGTTTAATTTTCAGACGACAATCGCGCGTTCACATTTCTTAGAACTTGCGTAGGGGAGACATGCATGCGGCCTGGCAGAATCAAAATTTTACTGCATGTTCTTGTTTTTCTAATTTTTTCTACCTCCGTTTAAAAAGAGACTATTTCACTAGTGAAATAATTAATTCATTATTCCATGCGAAATTAAATAGAAAAGTAGGCATTTAGAAACATAAACATTAACAGCTACAAAAATAGAATATTTAGTTCTTATTATTTTTTCAAATATTAATAATATAGTTAATACATTTGTTAGATTCACAGAGATTCTTATTTCACAATTTATAAATTTTAAATGATACCTTTTTTATATCGTTTATCTGTTTATAACCAACAATTTTGAAAAAGTAACTTAGTAACGCACAAAATTAATTAGTTCTTTGTATTGTGTTTATTGTTTATCTTACAAATGTAAAAAAAAATTCAAAATTTCTTAATTTCAAATACATTTTTGTACTTATTCGAACGGAAGTAGAAAAAATACTGCATGAAATACGTAAGGAAACTGGGTGGTTATTTAACTTCTGCTTTTATAAAACTCGCCTTCGTCTCGTTTTATAATTTTCGCATACGTTAATTAATTATCTTTGTTTCCTTGCGTAGTATATAACTAGCCATTATTTATGGCCAATAATAATTTTTTCATTCATATACACACAAATTTGTATGTAAACATAATTTAGCTATACGAATATGAAAATAACCAATACTCTTTACAAGTAACAAGTAACAGTTTGTTCATCCCTGGCGAAGAGAGATGACGTCAAAGTTCACTTTCAAAATTGATATCTCGCTTACTACGACTTAGTTTTCAGTCGCATTTTCACTACTATGCTTATTTCGTAGATACTTAGTAAATAAGTCAATCCCTATTTCTTTAACGGAATATAAAATCATTTCTCTGCGTTAAGTATTTGTTAGTTCATTTCTAGAATTAATTTGAATCTCATGTAATCGTAGTAGTATATATTGTCATTATTTTAATACATTGTATTATGATGACGTCTTCTGTGTAGGTATTGTTTTTTACCTTTTCATATAATTTTTCATAAATTTTCATTTGGCCAATTCAAATATTATAAAAAATGACATGTTCACTAGCTATATTATAGAACCTGGATCAAAATAGTCCAATTGCCTAAGAAAATATAAATCTTTAAATGCGTTTTTCTCATATTTTATTAAAATGACTTATTTAGTTTTTCCGGAAAGCCACATATATTCATATAACATTTCTGATTCAAAACAAACTTTGTTTTAACTGGCATCAATTTTTTATTTGTTGACGTTAGTTTCGTTATGCGAAGAAAGGGAACTCTTACTATAATAAGTGAAAGAGAGTACGGAGTATCCTATCCTAAAGCAGTGTCTGTGTGCTGTGTTTATGCTCGCTAGAGAAGAAAGTGTTTTCTTATTTATTTAGGTCAGTGCACTTGAGCATGTACAACTGTTTAGAGTTACTTCCACTTTAAGTAATTACACAATTTATTTAATCAATAACTCTATATCGGTCTATCTAACTTCAAAATCATACTACAAAGAAACAGATTAAAGAGAAAAACTCGCCGTTTATAAATAGAATCAATTTCCATTACAAAATTAGATGCCTTTCCTGGAAAACTTACAACTTTTTGCATCAATTTTTCAGCGTTTTAAACGCAAAAGGAATATGGCTTTTGTACTAACCACATTGTACAAAAGTTACAAATGTTATTATTTGTTTATTTTCTCAAATATTTAGCAATAGTTTTTACCGATTATAATATTAAGTTACTTGTCTGATAAAATGTCATTTTAGTCAAGTATCTCGAAATGACAACAAGAAATATAAAAAAGTACTTCAAAATTCTTTACCAATTCTTTGTTTGAACAATTGCTGATGATTTATTACGATCTGGTTGATAAGATAGTCTTCCTACATAGGTCAAATGTGATAAGAGCGATGCCGTTATTGTTCGGGAATTTTATAGAGTCCGGAAGACTGTAGAAGGTTCGAGATTAATTACCTGTATGTGTAAAGTGTCGCATACTGGACTCCTAGAAGGTGGGCAGTCAGTTGAGAGTGAAGAAGAGTGTAGAGAGTGTGAAGTCAGAGTAGAGTTAGTTGAGTAGAGTGAAGTAAGTCGAGTCGAGGCAGACCCGAACAGCGACATGTAAAGTAGAAATAAATATGTTGTGCAATATTGATATTTTGTGTCAGATAGTCTCGTTATATAGCTCAAGTAAGATAAGAGCGACGCCGCTATTATTCGAGAATTTTGTAGAGTCCGGAAGACTCTAGAAGGTTTGAGATTAATATCCGCAGGTATAAAGTGTCGTAGCTTGGAGTGTTGACAGTGAGTTGAGATTGAAGAGGAGTGTAGATAGTGTGAAGTCAGAGTTAGTTGAGTAGAGTAGAGTGAAGTGAGTCGAGTCGAGACAAACGCTGTAATATATGTAAATAATATTTTTATTCCATTTGTGTGCATTGTTTTGTTGGTATAATTTTTTGAAAATAGACTTCGATTTCAAATCACATTTTTACTTCTTTTGTCCAATCGTCACGAATCCCAATGATTCAACTCACTCTTGCGGATGAAATGTAAAATAAGGTAGTTTATATTTTATTGTTTATATGTAATTTCAATTATATTTTATGCATACAAACCTATAGTTATACAGGAATAAAATATTTGCACAAAACAAGAACGATTAAAACACTGCGTACTTTTCCTGTGATATTATATATTTTTAGTTAACTTTGACGTTTAACATTTGAAATGTGTATAAGTTGTGTATATGTCAGATGTCTTTGTGTGAGTTTATTTTAAGAAATTTTATATTGCAATATGTATGTTAAGAGTCTCAGATTGCATCCATGTAAATTTTTTTTTTCGGGATGAACCTATTCACATTTGTCTGGAATTAAAAAAAAATATATTTTGACTTTTTGATAAGTCGGAAATAATATTTACCTGAAATAAAATTACGATAAAGTTTGTTTGGGTTATAAAATTTTACGATGCATTAAGATTTGGAAAAATAAATAAATTTTGTTTGTTACATATGGAAGCGTTTTGAACATATGTAATATTTGTTTTATCTGCTATATTTATCTGCAAATGTACATGCAATACCTTGCATCATATTGCAATAATATTTTGGCCCAATAAATTTTCATATTTGCATTTCAATTTTTGATAAAAAGGAATAGACCGTCAAATACCACAAATATATATTTTATTAATAATTTTTAAATACCAGTAAATGAAACATATAGTTCATAATAAGATTCATAGTGTTTTCTATGATGATAGTTAAAGTTATACAATGAAACCCATGAATTTATCGATAAAAATTACAAATAATTGTTGCCTTGAAATGAAGAAAAGGGTGTCAAAAATGAAATTTAAATCGCAATAGCGAGTTGATCCAAGTTTTCGTTACTTCGTAGGAAATATGAGAAAATTTTACTGATCAAATTCATAGTCATTTCTTTCGTGAATATTGCCTGGCAATAGATTATTACCGGGAATAATCTCTACAACTTTATTTTCACTGTAATAATGACATTGTTGGTTATAACCAGGGCATGTAACCGAAAAAAATACTGGTTAACGGTTAACCCATATAGAGAACGTTATAATAATAACGGTTTTAGTTCGAAAACCGGTTTTTGAAAATTGGAAACCGGTTTAAACCGGTTAATATATCGGTTAAAAAAATAATTAAAATTAATTAAAACAAATTAATTATAAAAATTTGATTAAAAAAAATTACAAAATAATTAATTAAAAAAATTCGAAAAAAATACCATCTGAGAAAAATATAACAATTAAAAAACCAATTTAATTAATGAATATTCACAAAAATTCCCATAATATCTTTAGAAAAACGCAGGTCACTTTTCAATTTTAAACTTGCCTGTGTTGACAAAGGCCGTATTTATTTGGGACTTTTTAAGTAACCTTAACGGCCATAGAGACTACCTACATTTATGACTCTCCAATAAAATGGAAATTGTAAAAACTGTCATGACTCATGTTCAAATACAAGTAGAAAACACAGATATTAAAAAATATTAAAATTTTTCTCGCTAAATGAAAAATAAAGGTTAATGTTCGCTAAAACCGGTTTATTTATTTTTTGGTTAACGGTTACCGGTATTTTCGGCCTAAAAAATATCGGTTAAAATTACGGTTAAAGTTCGCAATTTTCGTTAAAAATATCGGTTACCGGTTTTTATTAACCGGTTTTTTTAACCGGTTACATGCCCTGGTTATAACGCACATACGTGACAAGCAAAGAAATATTTCATTGTTTTAAAGAAATGTCAAACAATAATCATTTTTTTAAATGAAAAAGTTATGGAAAACCTCATTATCATTAACCAAATTTAAATATGGGCTGCTAGAATCACAGCCGGTTTCTCAGTTTCTCTTCCCTCTAGGCAACCCTAGTAAAATTATTCCAACATGAAAAGATGTAACAAAAACCCGAGTTTAAAATATTCAAGCATGTGTAACACTTGGGGACGCGTTTTTCCGTCTACAAAGTTCTGGTAACATTTTGTGATTTATTCTAAAATTCTGTGTGTGTTCCATGTTTGGTTTTTGCTGGCGAAATATTCGTACGCCGTGTAACAAAAACATGATGTACTGCGGCTAAATGTACATATTTTATGTATTCCCAGCCTAAAATTTTCATAATTTATTACGCTACATTTGTTCATATTATATGCTGGAGTTATTCTAACCAACGCATATATTACTATTCACAATGCGTGTTACTTTTTTAATTATATAAATTTATTAGGTAGAAATAATAATCAATGGTAATACCCACACATTTCAAATTCGTATATTATAAATAGTTATTTGTATAACACATTTTTTTACGACCATTAAGATATTTGCTTGTTTCATATTTGTTATTTCTATGGATACATAGTATACTGTAATCACATTTTCATTTCTTACGGTAACCATAGACGTGAGATATAAATTCATATCTAAGATAATAAAATAATATATACTTCTAACCTTAATAATACTTTTAAAAAACTAAATACGTATTTTGAGAACTAAGTTCTCATCATCAGTAGACAATTGTAAAAATTAAAGACAGTAGTTAAATTATTATTAAGGTTAGGGGTATATTTAATTTAATTTAATTTTATCTATTTAACCTTAGACTCTATTTAATTGCTTATTAAAGTTCTGATAAAAATAGTATTGTTTAATTTTTGTTTTGTACCTAGTTGCTAGGAAGTAGTAAAATGAAGATCCCTATATTATTAATTTATAAATTAATAAGGACGTATTATCGTGGTTGTAGAAAAAGTATAGTGTACAACTCGCTTGGAATGTCCATTTCATAATCGTATGAAATGAGTTCCTTTCCATTCTTGTTGTACAATATAGGTACTATTACGAGCAGTGCGTTTTCGTACAGAACAATTTTTATAGTTTTTTTTTACAGCAAGGAAAAACAGTTTTCTACGACTACTATAGAAAGTGACACTTTTCTCGCACTATATAAAGTTTCAAAATTGCGTATTTCCCTCAATCGTGGGTTAAAGTGTGAGAAATTATTTCTTACAGTAAACACTGCGCATGCGTGAAAGTACTCTTTGTGAGGTATATGTATAAATAGATAAAAATAAAAACATTTGGAAAAACCCATCACAAAAGAATTTCTAAACGTTTGATTTTTTGTAGAAATTTTTTAAGAAATAAATTTGATCATATATTTCTTTTTCAAAATGTATCCTAGGGCTTTTAATTATGTTGTTTATTATTAATAACCGTGGTAATACCAAGTATAATTTTTGTTATTAAATATTATAAATATTTATGATACAAGGACGAAAAATTGAATATCTTAGACGAATATGGAATATTGCCAAACAAGGCGATTTAATTAATTTCAATAAATAATGTGAATAAATGAAATAGTTTCGGTTTCTTTTCTAGTTTATGTCTACTTTAAATACCAAAACTGTCAGTTTGAGACACATTCGAATAAAAATTTATTTTTAAAATATTTGTAATAAAACAATACAATGTTTCATACGAAGAAGTTTACATCTAAGATACTGAATTTTTGTTCGTGTGTACAAATAACTCTATGTCAGTTTTTCCAATAGTGGCAGGCCTGCGATTAGCATGATAGCCACCTTAACAAGCTGGAATAATTACAATTGTCTCGTGTAGTCGTGTATGATTTACGTTGGCAGCACTGTTCAGCCTACTATGATTTATTACTGATCACTGATTTTATATATGGACATTATATAAATCATGCCGTATGAGAGAATTTTTTATTTCACGGTTCCTGTTTCGAAGTACATAGTAAATTTTCAACATGTATTGTTACACAATCTTATATTTAATATATTATATCTTGATTGTAAGAATTTTTATGTTGACTTAGCTTCAACCGACTGTAATTCTGTCTTAATAGTTCTTGTTAAGTTCATTATTTTTAGTTTTCAAATTCTAACCCTCTACTGTATGAATTTTTATTTTTGGTTGAAATAATTATCAACTTGTCGATGTACTACTTCATCTCCGATTTTGATGAAATTTGGCAAAAAGTTTCTACTAAGCATGAAAAATATTAATAAAAAATGGCGGTCAGTCTTGGTTGACCTAGTTTTTAAAGTTATTTAATTTAACAGGTGTATAAACACACATGCACCTAACCTAACCTAACCCAACCTAATCTAACCTAACCTAATAAAACCTAACTTAACCCAACCTAACCTAATCAAATTAGGTAAAAAAATATATAAATATAAATATATAAAAATGGCGGTCAGACTTGCTTGACCTCGAAATCAATGTTTATTTGTTTTTAAAGTTATTTAATACAAAATGCACCTAACCTAATCTAATCTAACCTAACCAAACCTAATCTAACCTAACCAAACCTAATCTAACCTAACCTAATCTAACCAAACCTAATCCAACCTAACTTAACCCAACTTAGCCTAATCTGATTAGGTTAGGATAGGTTAGATTGGGTTAGGTTAGATTAGATTGAGTTAGGTAAGATCAGATTGAGCTAGGTAAAGTTAGGTGTGGCTGGTTGGGTTAGGTTAGATTAGATTAAATTAGGGTAGGTTGAGTTAGATTAGGTTAGATTGGGGTAGGTTACAATTCAGAATTAAATTTTCTATCAAATAAAAAAATATGTTCACATTTAAAATTAAAAAGTTGGGTCTCGCATTTTTAAGGCCAATGGTCAAAAAATAGAAATTGTTTGCTAATTTAACCAACTTCGTATCTCTTACACTTCTCGTGATAGCAATGGTGCGCCACTTAAAATAAACACCCAGTATAGTTGCAATTATTTATTAAATAAAATTTTAGATAACATATTTTATTTTATAAAAATTTATATAAATGAATGAAATCTTGATTTAAATAAAATTATATGTCTTGCAATACCTGCGAATGGTTAGTTAGTGCGTGTATGGGTGTAAGTAGAAGTGGCAGGGTTCAGTCCTCACCGGCAGCCCTCGTGCTAAGTGTTGCGGGGGCGGTGTCCTGTATCGATCTGCGCTGCCAGGCAGGGTGGAGTGCCAGCGGAGAAAGTAATCATATGCCACATCGATCTCTGCAGGAACACAGCCACCCACGCCCAATCAGCTGATCACTTTCCTCCTCACTCAAAATACGCTAAAATAATTACATGAATATTTTTTGATGGCTTGGTTTAAATATATTAAAATTACAAATATTCGCAAAATGTAGTCATGCGACAGACAGATAGAAGAACGTTAGTCACCATTCTATTTTATTGAAGTATCGAAACTGCCAGAATATTCGAGAGTTTAATTGCTCAGGTATATAAACCGAAGCAGAAAAGACCGCGAGAACAGTTTGATAATAGCTATTTACGTAATAAGTTAGTAAATGCGTCATTTTGTGTAACGATAGGATATTTTCGGAGAGAACGAAGCAAGACCCCTCAAAATCACACTAGTTACACAAAATTGTATTTTCTAACGTGTCTCATACAAAATTGTTTCTAATTTTCATACAATTTTTTTATTTTTTCTTCCAATTTTTAATTTTGACATATGTATAAACTGTCACTTTTTAAAATTGACTATTATTTGGAAACGGCACACTTTTTAAATTCAAATTCACTTTTCATCACTCAGTGATAAAGTTACACTTTATACGTCAAAATTTACAAAAATATTAATACGAATGGTGAACATAAGTATCGTATAAATGCTTAATCTATAATGCACCTAATAATTTTATAGTATCTACTATTCTCTTTAATATTGTATTTCTTCCAATATTTGCCTTCGACATTGTTGTATTAATTTTATTTTCTATTATTTATGATCTGAACTTTGTTGATGTAATTTTAGTAAACACGACATATTTTTGTAAAAAAGTAATACAGATATTAGTTTGAGGGGTGAAAATTTTATTAATTTTTATTATTTTATTAGTTAAAAAAATATAGAAAATAAAAATGCTGGCCCCTTAGATTTGGGGGCCTAAAGCGTCCGTTTCACCCACTTATTGTTAAATCCTGCTCTGTACTGAACTATAATATTAAAAAAAATCTTTATTCAACATTTATTTATTAGGATGAGTATTTAGTGTAACAGAAGGAAAAGTATAATAGTTTGCTATATTATGATTCAAAATAGTTTGAAATTGTTATTTATTCTGCCATGATAGCATACGTATAGGGCTGTTTATTTAAATAACTGGTAATAACTGTTATTATAAAATATTATTGTTCATGTATATTATTGTGAATACGAGAATGATGTATTTTATAATATCCATGAAGTTATTATTAGATGCTACGATAAACAACAACTAATAATAATAGTAGTATTTTGTTTCTAAATAACCACAAAAAATAAATGATACCAATCTGTAAAACGAAACTTTAATTTAAAGTCAGTATTAAAGAGGAAATCCCTTTATTTTTAAATGTATCTCTATATATATTTCACCTATATAGGTAATTCGCTTGGACCCCTTTACATATTTACTGTACGACTCTCCACGAGTTCGAGTATATTATTGTTCATTTATGTTATTGTGAATACGAGAATGATGTATTTTATAATATCCATGAAGATATTTACCCCAATTCTATAAGGAAGTTACTAGCTCTTAGCAACGTTACTAACATCATTAGCCAATAAAAATAGTAGACACTAAATAAAATATGAAAATGACAGCTTTTACAAATGTTTCTATTGGTTAAAATTTTTGTAACGTTACTAAGAGCTAGCAACTTCTTTATAGAATTGGGGTGATTATGAGTTGCTATGACAAACAAGAAGTGATGTTAATAGTAGTAGTATTTAGTTTCTAAATAATTACCAAAAAATATATATAGCCAATATGTGAAACGAAACTTTAATTTTACAGTCGATATTAAAGAGGAAATCCCTTTTTAAATGTACATCCCTATATATTTCACCTATATATTTGTGGACCCCTTTACCTATTTACTGTACGAGTCCGGGTCCGGAATGTTCCGGGAGTGGGAGCTACGCAACGCGACTCCGGTCACGCACACAGTACGCACCCACGCCCGCGCTCTCTCTCTCTCGCTCTCTGTCTCTCTCCCGGCGATCGAATGCGGCTACAACAAATTCAAGGTCGGCGATTCGTCAAGTACACGAAAATTTAGCAATTTCGGTGGTGTAATAATAATGTTATACATTTTTTTAAGGAATAAATTATACAATTGACGAATATTTATAATTGACGGGTAGTGGTTAGCGCATTCCGTCCGCTTCACTGAGATATCTGGGGTTCAAATCCCAGTGACGACAAAAAAATATCCAAGAATTGTCTGAGTGGTTTGGAACCCACTATAAACTGTAGGTCCCCTGTCCTGTTACTAGACTTGGTTTGTTGGACAGTGTAAATTAAGTAAATCAAAAATAATTAAATATATACAGACTAGTAATATATTTCAATGATATTATAATAAATTGATAAAAATCAATTTATCACAACGCTTGAAAATGTTGTATCAATAAGTGGAAATAATCTATTGCCATTATAATAATGTGTTATTTTCTACAGCAATACTAATAAAAATGTAAATATGACATATGACGAAAAAAAATATTTGATAGCTTGCACTGATTAGTGAAAAGTGTCTTGTAAACACTGGGGAGATTGCTCAGATAAATTTATTAAACACTAAAACAAAGTATAAGAAGACGATTTATTGAGTTTTTTAGTGATCATTGTATTCTCTTACTGAATATAACTCGTGATACGCTTCAAATTCGATAATATGTAGAAAATGTCAGTTATGTTAATTCCAATCTTTGGAAAATATTATCGACTATAAGCTCACACTTGTTATATTACCCTTGACAATTCCACTCATAATTTGTCATCCAATTAAATCACAGTGGTTTGATGAATTGAACCCATCAGATTCAAATCTCACTGACAATTGTCAGCTACTGATAATTGCCGCGGAATTTACACGACTAAATAGGTGTTGCTTAGATACAACGTCTGTCAAAATTGTGACAAGTAATTAATTGAAAGAAAAATATATATTTCGAGGATTGTCATGCCGAATACCATTCGTAACTACAATTTTACTTGTGATTTTTGCCTAACTCACTCTGTTGCTTTAGAAAATCGTCTCTCATCTTATGGACTCGTTTAATTTTCGTCGCAGCAATCAGTCAATTCGGAAGACAACACAATGTAGATTTTTTTTTTTAAATTTAAATGTAAAGTTGTGTTTACACACGTCAACTATTCTTAAAATACCTCTTTTTAGATTAAAAATTTTAGTTTTATAAAGTTGTACCTTAAAAAATTGTTTTTTTTTATTATAATCCAAAAATAGATGAATATACAATTCCAACGATTTTACAATTTGATTTGAAGAGTAAAGTTACGTAAAGAAATGATTTCTTGATTTACCAACGTGTTCTTTGCATGATTTAGTGAAAAAATTTAAGTTCTTTCAATTTGTCTATTTTTCATTAAATCGTTCCAAAGAACGTATTTCGAATTAAATAATTGAGTTTGTACCTGTACTCATTTTTGAAACGTAGTAAAAAAAACTAATAGATCAACTATTTTTTTTTTTTTGAAAATTTGGAGTATACATAAAAAGATCTATGAATATGTACTATTTTCTGTATTTAAGAAACATTTACTCGTAATCGATTATTAAATGTGCGAACTTATTTTATGAATGATAAATTTTACAATAACCATGGGAATATTACTGATTAAATAAATAAATTATAACTCAAACACTGAATTAAAAACAAGTCTAGTATTCAATTATTATTTCTTAAATAGTGAAGTTGGACTAAATAATTACGAATTAAAAATTTTTTTGAAATGTATGGAACTGAAACATCAAAATTAAAACAAGCATTGAAATTATCATATTTGACAAGTACCCATAAATAAAAATATTGAATAATCTAACGGAGAATTAGAAAATAGAAAATGTATTGACTCTCCGACAAGGCTGACGAGTTTTTCTCACATACTAAGTGCCGGGCACTCACGCATGTAAATGCCATATATGCGGTACGCATTTGCGTAAGCGTAGGGAAAACGCATGTAATCGTAGTCTCCGCAGCACTTACCGGCAATTTCAGCGTTAGAAAGGAAACAGTCCTTCTACTGATTATGCTTTAATGCTAACCTGTCCTTCAAATACAAACATCTTAATTACTGCTTTGAAATTTGACTTGTGACCTTACGAGAAACGAGAAGAGGATCTCCTAACCTTACGAGAAACCAAATTGGTCTTCGGTTTTCATGAACACGTAAAAAGTTATGTGATTGTTGTTGATGTAATTTTAATATACGCGACACATTTTTCTAAACAATTCGAAATAATACAGCTATATTAGTTTGAGGGGTTAAAATTTTATTGATATTGATTGATATATTAGGATCTCCTATCCTTACGAGAAACCAAATTTGTCGTCGCTTTTAACAAAGATGTTAAAAGTTATATGTGATTGTTATTCAAAAAGTAAGATCATATTCAAGTTGTATAACAGAGGTAAGGTTTGTTTGCACGAATTAATCTTCATGATATAAATCATATCCATTTTAATTCAAATCGCTAAAAGAAAAAGGGGGATAGGTAACCTCTTCTTGTCGGTTGATAGCGTGATTTCCGAAGTAAAGAGGGAAAACATTTTTATTTTTGATTTTACGAAAACAATATATTCTTTTAAAAGTTATTGCATGTTCCAGTTTTTCATAATATATGGAGGTGCCTAATAATCCTTAATAATGAAATAATAAATTCAAAATAAAACTATGAAAATACAGACAACAAAAATATTTGGACATATAAATTTATGAACGTATACGAGTACTCTATACTAATTGATTTAGAACATTTTTGAAACAACTCTGTTAGTCTAGGGGCGTTTAATTTTTTTATCTTGGCGCACTTTCTTCATAATATAATATTTATCACGTTTTGTGAGTTAGAACGGTGTTTTTGGAGATGAAAAGTATACAATCGTCATTTTTATACCTTCTAATAATATCACCACTGTTTTTTACTTAAATATAACAATTCATCAATTTGACGATACGTTAGGCCCTTTTCATAGTGAAATATGAGGTGAAATATTACTAATTGTCGCTTATCAAATCTAGCATTTATACATTTGCGCCCTATATCAACGTTTTGTCTCTAAAAAAAACCAAATGCACGCGTTGCTTTATAAAAATTTACTGCAGTTATTTTAATAGTAAAAATTAAGAATTTTTTTCTGTAGGACTGTAACAATATTCTTCGCACATATTTTTTTTTAAATATAATTATACAACGTGTTCAATAAAAAAATCTCTGAAACTATTTATTTTAGGCATAGGATACCCTAAATAACATTTGAAGATAATACAAAATCACCCAACTGAATTATAAAATATAGGGTATTTCATTTGAAAATGACGAGTTATAGTCATTTGAAATTGAGTAAATTTGATTCGCTTTATTAAACACCTTCATAATTACATTTATAAAAATCTATGTCAGAATATAGAGTATACTTACAGTTGTACAGAAAAAAATTCAGTACATTTTTATAAAGCAATGCGTGTATTTAGTCTTTTTTAGAGAATAAACGGAATAATTTGGCAACGCCGCGGAAAACTAAAACAAAATTCATATATCCGTATAGGAAAATAATATACAATTGAAAAATATAAAAATATATAGGATGTTCCATTTAAAAAAGCTTTTATATTTTACGTTATATTCCTTGAGTGGACAAATAAATTGTTTATGTTAATAAATTTATGCTGTATTTCTAACGACAAGAGAGGTATCGAAGACTGGCATTTCGATGACTCATCCTGTATATATTATTATTGGAGAATGCTTCCCATAAAACTATAAGGAGCAATCAGTATATTTTATAATGAATTTCAAATATCTCTTAGAAGAACTATACATATCGCTATACATTTTATTTGTTTTATTTTGCAAATGTTCACTTGCAGTCTTCGTTCGGCATTCACTTTACCATTCCTGAGAAATCATAGCTCATAGCTCAGTATCTGAGCTGCCGTGGTATCAAGAGAAGAAAATAAATTTCCACTTCTCATGCAATATGTGCACGTCACCCAAGCAGTCTGCTTCAATATCCGTCTCTTCGCTCGTATTCCGGTACGGTGTACAGAGCACACGGTGTATACCTGTGTGCTTTCCAAACAAAAATAAAATCTCTGTTAGTTTGGGACGCAAAATACACAATACGACACTGAAAAACTAACGCAAAAAATCACCACGTGAAAAAATTTGCATAAAATAATGTAAAGGGTACATTTCAGAATTTTATAAAATGTAAATGGACGGGCAGTAGTAAACAATGCTGGACATTGAACTTTTTTTGGACAATTTTTATTCAAAATTTTAATGGATAAGTGGGGGAGGGATGGACCGGTAGGAGAAATGGACATTTAATTTTAAAAGTAAATTAGAGTGATATATCTCCATTATTAATGTTAATTTTGTTGTTTAGATACAGTGTAAGTAGCCGGTTCAAGATTAATGTAGTCAACACTGAATAATCCAAGATTTATTTAAAAAAAATGTTCAAAATTTTTTGTACCTTACATACACAATTATTTAATTAGTACTTTAGTAGTTTTAAACTAATGGAGTATGTGATCATAATCAAATTTCACTATGTAAGTCTTATGACTAAATGATAAAAACTAACCACTATTGCTTCTCATTATACCTAATAATAAATAATAAAAGTAAACATTTGCTTGTAATAATAAAAAAAAATTCAGGTATGAATTGAATTAAAAATATTCTGAACAAACTAGTTTTAAAACTAAATATTAAATATACTACAGATTTTTTTGTAGAATATTTTACTACAGTGGCGAGAAGTATAATTGTGTTTACAACATCAGATTTTTTTCATTTGCGAATAGTACGAATATAAGTATACGTTTCTATTTGCAAAGTGTGTTCGAGAATACAAATTTAATGTGCTAAATTTAAGTATGCTTATTTAATCGGGTCTTAATGTACGAATTTGTAGAATATTACATTATATTCTTGTCTCTCGATTGTATCAATATTACATAAATATTAAATTTCCATTAAATTCACAATATCACATAGGAATATAAGGCCGATTAGCATTATATTGTTTAAGTGTTGCTTAAAATTTTAGGTTTGTTGCATTAACTGAGCATAAGTCTATTTGCTAGAAACATGTCAAAATTAATCAACTTTTGTAAAAATCTTAATTCAAGGGCTTATTACTTTATTTCCGATATGAATTGAAATATTTTGAGATGCATCTGCATTTCGCATCTGGAAGCGAAAAATAAATTAATATCTAACATAAATTTGTTGGGGAATTGCTACATCAGAAAGAAATTCAATCAGAGTATTCATCCAATGTACGTATCCATTTAACTTTTTCCATTCAATTTCCATGCGCTTCCAACTTTTCAAACGTTCTGGTTTTCTCTTCAGTTTCACGCAAATCGTTCACGTTGCTTAAATAAATTATTGTATTATATATATATATATATATATATATATATATATATATATATATATATAGCCAAAATATGACTAATTATAGAATGAAAATGCTTATTTTTATTGATATAGATAAGAATTGGGTTATGACCGATAATGTAACAAGCTTAATAAAGAATTGCAGATAAGATTTATAGGCTAATTTTTATTGTTTATTTATCGGTACATACAGCAGACTTGATATGAGTAATATGCAGTAAATTATGAGGCAAGGTCGTTGTCAAGGTAACCATATATTATAGCAACAAAACATATTTAAAATGTTCCAAGTTTAGCCACAAATATCTTTAAATTTTCTTGATTTCTTTTTAATGAAATTCATTATATTCTTCGGAGACTGATGTAAGTAATATATTTTTAGAATAGTAAAAAATAAATGGTCTAGTTTCTTAAGTATGTGAATTAGAATTCTATTCATTGGCAAGCGGTCAGGGTAAGCAAGATAAGCTCTGCTTGGTCATGAGTTATGCCAATTAGGTAACTTTGTCTGCGATAATATAAGCCAATATATATAAAATTATATTCTGCAGAATCAAATTTCTTTAAAAGAAAGTGTTAAGTTGATTATTGCATAAAAGCGAGCTGGGGTAAGCAGAAATAATTCTGCCTTAGGAAGCAAAGGTGGTATATTCAATGTATAAATTAGAGAGACCGAAACATTCGTTAAGAGTTGCTACAAGCAGAAAAATCTCTGCTTGTGTAAGACAAACCCAACTGCATCAAAGCGCCTTAGATATCAACCTTATATTTTTTGAACTGGACATAATAAAAGAAGATAATGTGTGTATTTTCTATTGTTATTTTTTTTAAACACATTCTTTTAATATTAATAAAATAAATCATTTTTATTTTAAACTATTTTCAATCAATAATAATAATTGTCACTGTCAATAGACGTATTCCATTTTCTACTTTAAAACTGACTCAACTTACATTTTTGAATCCGGATCACTTATTTTTCATTCCATTTCATTGGATCACTTTAGCCCTCTACGGAACCAGCTGATACAAGTAATCCACTCGCTGAGGTAGATCAGTTGGTTCAGTTCAGATTTCAGTTAATCTTATTATTATGATTAAATCATGCTCTTTAGTTCCTCAGTGTATAATATACTATTGTTTGTTTATTTTTTATGCTTACCTTAATTTGTAACGCACCGTATGCAACTAATTCTATTCATAACAATTTTGTTAAAATATATAACTAACAATTTTTTCTTGTTACAGGTAAGAATATTCAACTCCTTCCACTATAGTATAATTTGTAAGTAATACAAGCACTTATTAAGTAGAGTGATGGAGTCTTGAGACGATGCTGTTATCCTGGTTGTTATTGGTGAAAAAGCATGCATCTAATTGGATTCCAATTAGAACGAGATCCATTTGGATTAGCGTCCATTAACGCGGGCTAAATGCACGCCACGCACACTCCGTCCATTATCCTAATCCCGCCACGTTCATTTGTCCTCTGCCAAGGCATATGCGAGCAGACTTAGCGCTAACCAGGCTTACCAGCGGCTTGCACCAACCAAGGCAACAGTAAAGGGAGTTGCTAGCGTTATACATACATTCATGTTCTGCGAAAATAATCATTTAATTATCCTCCGATCAAAACTGTTTTTAGAAATAAAAAAAGAAAAACAAATGCTGTTGATTGGTACTAATAGCACAAAATAGGTTTATACAGAAGCGACAGTAAGACAGAGAAACGAAAATTAGAGATGGGGAAAGTCAACAAATTTAAAGGGCTCATTGTTTAAGTTCGGAGAATGTCACTTTTAACACTTATATCATAAATAACCATTAAGGAACAGCACCTAGACTAGTAATAATAAATAACATGCTATATAATATTTCCATTAATACAAATATTATTGAGCCTAATATACTATGCTACAGGAACAAATAAAATTTTCTAAATATCATAATAGTAATATTTACAAATTTTGTTGAATTGCTCATTTTTCAAGTATATTTTGAACTTGTCCTCTAAATTAATTAAAAATAATTTCTCTTGTATTGAATATGATACCATTCTGTGAGCTATTATTTTATTTTTAATATGATGTTTGCTGTCAAATTGTCTAATTTACAAATATTCCCAACGCAATAAACAAAATTTCTACAAATCTCTACTTTGAGATTATACTTAAGTGAGAATTTACGTTTCAATTATGAATCAGGTCACGTATTGAAAGACGAGTACGATCGGAGTAATGCTTGACGAAGTAGCCGAAATGAATTTGAGTAGGCAATGATTATGAATACAAATAATTTTGATTTTGGCATAATTCGAACTTGTGTTAAAAGAACCAAAATTTGTTGTTTTACTGTTTAACATTGTTTGTCCAGCTTACTTTATTTTATATTTGAAACAAAAATAAAATAAAAATTGAAAGTTATTATTTTTCCCCCAGAAATTAAAGTACTAATAATGCCATCTAAAAGGGGTAGTTTTACTAGCTTCACCCGGGTGACGTTAAAATGCCAATTTTCAATGCTTAAAATTGATCGAAACTTGACTGAAACAATTTTTTCGTACTTAAGGCTTACTCAAGTATGAGTCAAGGCGAAATGCCAACTATGTATATAGGTATAAAGTAAATACCTTCGGTACTAGATGTTCTGTTCTATCTAGAAATGTAGTGTCGTAGATCATGATTATTTACAAAATTAAAAATTATATATTTAGCTGTTGTGGGATTAAATAGAACAACTTGATTTAGTTCATTTTCAGGAGTATTTTTTAAAATTTATTTAAAAATCCTTACTTGGGTGTTTAATGAAGTTGACAATGGAAAAAAAGTTTGTGGAGGTCATTTTCCGTATGTGTTGCATAAAGCACAAAATGTTCTTTGCTTTGTGGAGGGTGTAATAATTGTGATAAATTGATAAACATATTTAAATATAATTTACTATTAGCAACAGAGAAGTGATTGAACTATTCCGATTTGGTACGGTGTGCATCGTACGTATTTATACTCCACTTTCACTGGTCTTCCGATGTCATAACTCGGCCATTCCTGCGACTGCAGCAGGAGCCGTGGCAGGAGCGGGAGTATCTCCCTGCGGAAGGGTTGTGCGTTGCCATGGCAACGGCCGGGAAGCGGGAGACCGGAAGCGGGTTTCCGGGACACGATCAGCTGACGCCTGGATCTCCGGACAGGTGTCATTACACCCTGCACTATCTACGGGAATTACTCTCCTGTCTTATAATGGGCCGTTAACGTATATGGGGGACTGATAGTGCGTTGCTTTAAATGGCTTGTTTTAATGGAAATCTTGGTTTAGTGGATATGACCAAATGTTATTTATTTATTTAATTTATACTATTTAACAGACTGAAGTTCAGTAACAGAACAGGAGACGTACAGCTTATAGAATAGTGGGTTCTGAAACACTCGGACACAGCGTTATTTATGTTTGGTTCGAGGTTTGTCGTCACAAGGATTTGAACCTCAGATCTCACACTCCGTTCAGCGAATCGAAGCGCCAACTAGAGATACTCAAGTCAAAGTTTAGCCGATGTCATTAAAAATGTGCGTCAATTTCTGATTCGCTGCGCCATTAATCTCTAGGATTGTCAGATTTAAAAAAAAAACTCGCAAACAAATTTTTTTTTCCTATCGCTATTGACGACTAAATGAATAAGAGAATTATAAATTTTTAAAAATTGCAAAATATAGCTGCGTTCAGAACCACGTAATTAGTAATTTCAATTTCCACTTTCAGATTGAAATTTCGACTTCCAATTAGAAGCGTTCACAACTACTACTTAATTTGGTTTATTCCTTATGACTGTTTGTCGTTATAAGTGGTCCTAATGTTAACAACAGTTTATCAAACTAATCAGTATTCATGAGGGTGTAATTAAAGAACATTTTGAGATTTCCTAGTATAATTTCTGCTAAAAAATATTAAAATCACCTAACCTTATTCCGTTAGCATTAATAGGTCGAATCCACGAACGTTTTCTTCGATGTTTCTTTTTGATATCATTTATAATTGTGTGTACAGCCGTATAACCGCTAATCTAATGTTAACTAAAGAAACGACAAATATGTCAAAATAACACATTTCCATCCATATGCGCATGCGTAACTTCGAAGTGGAAGTAGAAAGCTTGGAGCTTTCCAGGTTTGAAGTGAACCTATAAGTTGAAAAATGAAATTTTGTAGTTGTGAACGCGGGAATTACAATAAGTACAACAGTTTAAGCTGAACTACAAAATAGAAATTGAAATTGAGACTTGGAATTATTTGGTTGTAAAAGAGCCTTAATGCGGATCACATTTTTAAATTTATAAATTTACTGCATATTACAAATAAGCATAATACATAGTACCAAACTGTTTAATATTGTGTGGTCCGTTGTTTATTCGGTAAAATAATCGGACGCGATTTGACAATCTGAGTGCCAGTCCTGCTGAATCAAATTCTTTATCGTATATATTAAATACAACTAGACTTCTAGAATAGTTTTCGTAATTCCTTTGACTTTTAAATTATTAAATTCCCAAAATTAGATCAGTAATACATAAATATACTTTTGGCATATAATTGCTTTTCCTTATCGAACGGAAAGACCTGAGATATTTAATTCTAACTCTGTACATGTTAGAATGCATTGGAAGGAACAATCAGGGATATATAACTGGATGTATCAATCTTCACAATTTGCTTAATAAATTGAATAAATTTGCTTATCCCTCAATGTTTTTTTAGTAATGTGACAATCGTGTTTTATTCTTTTGCATATGTTCAGACTGTGTATTCATATTCAAATTAATAATACATATAAAATTTTACAAATAAATTACAGGTAAATATTTTTTTTTATTCATGTATGTGGTTAATGGTATTGTAAATCAAATATTAAGAATTTAAAAGTGAAATAAATATAGTTGAGGAGAAGTACACTGTGGTATCCGAAACGAAGCCGACGTCGTGATCTTGAGAGCGATTCTCCCGCATAACAAAAGTGCATCGGCGGTCGTTGACCTTGTTTGCACCCTCGGCTGTCTTCACGAAAACCAACCGAACATTCGCCTATCGCCACAAACGTAATTCGCCACTCCAATCCCGATACCATTCCAGATTACATTCTGCATAGCAAATTATAACCTACGAGATTGGAACACAAGTCTTATTACCTACCATTTACAAAACAAAACCAAATATATTTGATGCAATTTTTTTTTATTTTTGTGTGAGTTAATTGTTATACAGGGTGATCAATAAAACTGTTTAAGCATGGGATGTCAAGAACTATAAGAGTAAAGTTGCCTCATGTGGGGTCATTTTATACATGTTTTTGTTTTTCCCAAAAAATGCATAGTTGATTAGTTATAAATAAAAATGTAAACTTCTCAGTTTTCGTTTTTGCTTATAACTCTCTTATTTCATTACAAAAATATTTCCTCTTGATTATTATTGAGGCATTTTTGAACGACGAATTCACTGCAGTACTCAATTTTTTTATTTCTCGTATCGTTTTCAATAAATTGATACCAACTTTCAATTTTCATATGGATCTCAAAGTACACTGTGAGGCCGTTAAATAGAGTTTTTTTTCTTTTCGACGATATAAAATGCAAGTCCGGTAAATGAGACTTTACTATATTTTTTTAGGATACTGCATACAGGCTGTTCATTTTAAATGGGCCACTATTGCTATCTTGAGAACTACAAGAGTTACGAGATCGGTTAAATTACCAAACAATTTCTATTTTACGAGACTATTAAAATGAGACAACCATTTTTTTAAACCATTGCTTCTCAAGATATAGAGCTCAACTTTCTTATTTTAAATGGAACACCTATACCTATATTTTTTCATATTTGGAATCTACAAAATTAAAGTATGCTGTGAGACCGTTTCTCTTTTCAGCGATATAAAATACATGCATTTTGAAAATAAATTAAATTATTATTATTAAATTTAGATTATTTAATATTGTTTGAAATGATTGTTTTATAACAACTTATACTTTTTAGTTTTTTTAATTTTTTGTAGTTTTTGATGAAAAAAATGATTGCTTTTGTTTAATTTATGTAAATTTTAATAAACTTATCGATATTTTGTAGTTTACCGATATAAAATATTTAAAAAAGTGATTTTTTTTTAAATTATATCATTTCTCTCTCCCTTTATTTTCTTTCTAACATACATGTATTTCATATCGTTAAAAGGAGAAAAAAATTCTATTTAACGCCCTCAAAGTAGACTGTGAGGTCCATATGAAAATTGAAAGTTGGTATCAATTACTCGAAAAAAAATTTACATATTTGTTTATATCTAGTCACCCATGCATTTTTTGAGAAAAACAAAAACATGTATACAGTAACCCTTTGTATCTCTTTAGTTTGCAAGATCCCCATGTTTAATAGTTTCAAACAATGATTGTATACCTTAAATCTATTTTGAACTCAAAAAGTGTAAGATTTTGCAAAACTTCGTGTTCATTATCCTTGTGGTAATGAAATAAAAAAAATAAACATGTTATAAAAAGCAGGAGTCGAATTCAGACCACGAAGCCTATTGCAATAATTTGTTTGTTTACTTTGAAAACAAAAACAAAAGTGTTTGTTGATAATTGCGGTTTGAGTGTCGTATAATAATTTGTTTCTGTTTGGTAATTGGAAACAAAGGTTGTACTTGTAAGATGCTAAAGAATGTCAAGTTCAAGAAAACTTCCAAAGAACTCATTTACAAATTAGGCACGTACTGTTTTAATTTACTGTTTTAACCTCCATTGACGCTGTGCGCTGTCCGTTACTTGTTCCAATTACTCTCATAAATATATCATCCATGCTTTTCTTAACCGCATGTGCATCTCTAAATTTCTATTTTGTATTTGTCTTGATTTGAGGATTCTAATTTATTATTTCTACAATTTAAGGTTTCCATTACTTACAAGATGTTTTAAATTTCTATTTCTTTCATGGGTAGTATTTATTTTTTTAAACATTATTTGAAAAAATCTGATGTGGACACCACATGATTTTCTTGTATGCTAAATTATAAAATTTTTTGCGGCACTTTATTTGAACTTATTTCACTTAAAAGTAGTTATCGAGTGGAGTAAATTATACAGTCTTTTGGTAAATGTTTATTCAGTGAATGAATCTATAAACAATCATTGTTTTTTTTATGACTACTGTTGTTCATACAAAGATAACTAATTGCTAATTAATACAATATACCCTTCTTTAAGCATTATACTGATAGGTTTATTAATATTTTTATAAAATAATCTCTATCCCAAATTGGTGGTTCTCTTTTGCGAATTGGTTGCTCAGAAGGAAGTGGAAAACTTCACCAGGTTACTTCCTATTTGGTTTGCAGTAATGTATATTTGCTTGTCTCATTTACAATGAAACATAGGAAACGAATTTGATATTTGTTTCTTAGTTTTTTGATAGGCCCACACAATTATATGAATCGTTAACAATTTTAGAGGAAATGGTAGAATAGTAGAATTGTCTGCTAGATTACTCGATCTTACACGATCTTACATATCGAGATTCCTTTTATTGGTGACCTTTAAAATCAGAAGTTTGTGTTGGGGAAATCATCAAAATTTAGATGAAAGAAAAGTTCAAATTCTATACATTGCTCAATATATTACAATGGCCTAAATACCATCGTATGTAATTCAAAATTTTATAGCAAATGTCAGATTCGTTCCCTATGTTTCATTTTAAATGAGACAAGCAAAATACATTGCTGTCAATCAAATATAAAGTCGTAATTTTTAATTTTATGTAAAAATATGTAGGATGTTTCATGTAAAATAAGAAAGTTGGACCCAAAATCTTGAGAACCACTGATTTAAAAATAGTTTGTCTTATTTTGCTCGTTTTGTAAAATAGAAATTGTTTGCTAATTTAACCGACCTCGTAGCTCTTATAGTTCTCGAGATAGCAATGGTGGCCCATTTAAAATGAAATACCTTGTATACTTATTAATTATTGAATAAATCATTTACTTAAGACTTCTTTAATTTTAACTGTTCACCTAATTTTCATTTTTAAAAAAACTGACCATATTTCTTGGACATAAATATTATACTAACATTACTAACACCATTGTCTAATTTAAAGTATTTTTCTACACATAGAAATTTTCGTATAAATTTAGTCATGTTTTGAAAAGAACATTAAAATTTATATTCAGAAGCAGTGTCTATACATACTGTGTTCATATTAACGAGAGCTAGGTTGTTCATGATATAAGATAGTCACACGTGTATTCACAATCACGTGATTTTAAATAAAACAATTAAAGTAAATATAAATCTTTGAAATGTACGATATTATTTTTCAAAAATTAATTCTGTTGGAAGTATATTGAAATTCAACTATGGTCACATACCCCATTTTAAAAAATATATTAATAAACAAAGTTATAGTTATTGGAACTGACAAATGCAAAATCTACACTGAATTTTTTTGTCGTAAGAATGTTTCTGTACTATACCACTGATTATTTATCCTGAAAATCCCTTCCCTACTGAAATTTTCTGTTTTCAGTTCTGCGAGCACCCACTAAACCATTCTCCGTCTCTCTCTCCCTTCCCCAAATCCCCCCTGTCCGCCCATTCCCCTCTTCAATGCTGCCAACTTAAAGCGGCACTGCCCATACATAACCTGCAAAACCTTTCAATGCAAATTTGAATATTCTCAGGAATATTTTGATTTTGAAGGGTGGTAATTGATTATAAAAGCAGGAATAGGTTTTTGGGGATGGGGAGCAATATGGGGAAAGAAATTAAGTTGAAATTGGGGAAATTTTAGCTTAAAGGAGATAGACTGAATACGTGTTTGTATTTTTAGATTTGGGTATCTAAATGTTATGTAATGTGTACATTAAAAATAATCTAAATATAAACACTAGAAAACAAATATTTTAGACGCAAACATATAATTCTAAAAATATCCATATTCTTTTCTTATTGTATTTCATTTTTAACATTTTAATTCTTCATTCTACATATAATATATTTTTTTTACATCAGATACGAGTGCCCATTAAATGACATGCTTAAAAGTATTATGTATTTTAATTTTTAATTAGTTTAAATAATATACTTGCGTCTATAAAGATAAGTGATATTAGTTCAGAAAAAATATGTATTTGTCCAGATAAAACCTACACACTAAGTGGTGCATTCTCCACACAAGACATGAGTGCCCCTTAAATGATATGATTTTGAAAATATTATTATGTACTTTAATTTTCAATATTAATTTTAGGTATATACCTAATATTAGAATTATACCTACTAGGTTTATTATAATTTTACCCGACCCAAAAAAATCACTCAAAAAACCTCATTAAACCCATATATCAAACCCAGTTTGGGTCACCATTGCTATCTCGAGAACTATGTATAAGAGTTACGAGGACGGTTAAATTAGCAAACCATTTCTATTTTACAACACTATGTTATTTTATATGGAACGCTCTATATATTTTCACTTATTTGTAATCTACATAAAATTTATTTAAAAAATAAAACCGCTATATTAGTGATAATGTTGTATACTTTTACCTGAAAATAGCAGTTGCCATGAAAAAACAAACGTCAAGTTCTGTGTTCTTATCACACTAATTCTATCTTTAAATAAAAAAATCCAGTTAAACTAATTTTTAATCTTTGTTTCCTGTTTTCATATTTTCTCGCCTTAAATATTTATATATATTTTTACAACTTCTATGATACAAAGCAAATAAAATAATATTTTTATTAAAAACAATTGAAATACAAAAAAAAAACGAAATATCCAAATAAATTAAAAAAAAAAAACAGGCGGGTTGTGCTTTTTATATAAAATTTGTGTTTTTTCAACCCTGATAGCTACGTGTATAGCAATACTGACATCAAAATGAACGAACATTTTTCAGTATGTGAAAGAAGGCAGAGTATTGAATGTGTATCATCAGGGTGTCATTGATTTTACATTAGGGCTTGGAAATCGAAGTTTTCATATTAAGAATCAATTCGTTTTTGTTTCTTTCGTTTCATTAAGTATTAATGGCGTCATTTGTGACTTTTACGAGGAACAAAAGAGGAAATAAATAATCAAAAATGAATAAACAAATGGCAGGTATGAAGTATCAGAAAAATGGGAATGAAAAGTAAAAAATGGGTAATTTCATGTTTTTTTTTTAAGAGAACTAGAAGTAGACGTAGAAAGTATTTTAATACGGGCAACAATGACTCATTTTGTTATACTTAGGTAATATGCGAAAAATAAATTAATAAAGACGTATCGTGACGTCATTTCCCGAACGATAGTGGAGAGAAATATATCCATAATCTGTTCACGTTAAGTTAAGAGTGAAGAGTATTATAGGGACTACGGTTCTAGCTCTGTGATTGGTTAAAATACAAACCAAGTTTACACACGGAAATGACACTATAGAAAACAATAGTTTTATGTTAAATTATTGACGTTTATTGTTATAATGAGCCCTTTAAATTTGTTGGCTTTCCCCATCTCTCTCTAATTTTCGTTTCTCTGTCTTACTGTCGCTTCTGTATAAACCTATTCTGTGGCAGAAGTATAGACGGTAACATTTCAGTGAAGTTAAGCTCCGTGGTTCGTTTGGATTACTACGTCACAAGGAGTCACAGGGGCACGCCCCCTTTTTGATTTTCGAATTTCTCTTATAAATATTTAATAATTTATAATAAATTTATATCATACACTCTATTTAACTTACATTGTAATTTGCAATATAAATTTCTTTAAGGACGTCCTCTGTCTTGCAAACCCCATTAATTCATACCGAAGACCTGCCATAAAAATTCATATTCGTCGTTATAAGCGATTGTGTTATAAATGACTCCCTGTAATTTATTGTAGTTAAAAGTGTCCTAATACAACGTTGTTGTCATTTTCTGATCCTCCTGCCACACCCAGTACTGGGTGCACCACCCAACAATTTTCCACTATCTCCATTTTAAAATATGTCCTCTTGGCAAAACTCATTAAAACAACATGTAATTTCGTTGTTAAAATCGACGGTGTTATAAATGACTCACTCTAATTTATTGTAAAGTGTCCTAATACATCATTAATGGCCTTTCTGATCCTCCTGCCGCACCCAGTACCCAATACTGGGTTCACAACCCAACAACTTTCCAACATCTGCATTATAGTTAAAATGTCCTAATACATCATTATTGTCCTTTCTGCTCCTGCCACACCCAGTACCCAATACTGGGTCCACAACCCAACTGAACTTTCCACCATCTTCATTCCTGCTTTGCTTTAACTGGTCCTGCTGGTGGCTCACCTACATTGCGCGGCCTACTGCGACCGGGAACAAGTGCTAGCAGGAGGAACGGGATTAAAGGGGAGCGGCCGGGATAGCCCGCAGGAGAGTGGGTGGCAGCAGGGATGTGCAGTGCTGCTTTAACGATCAATACCGGGAGGCAAGTTCTCAAACCGTACATACGTGCGGAGCGAGAGGTGAAGTTAGGGGAATTAGGGTTAAAATATATAAATAATCATAATCTGTTAATAGTTTAGCTTTAAAAATTAATTAAAATTAAAAAAAATACTTGTATTTTTGCCAGTTTTTATTCTGTGTGTTTGCTGCTCGACTAGAATCACACAGATCGTGAGTTTGCTTCCTCTAATTGTATACTATAAATATGATTATTTTAAAGGATTTTTCTCCGATTCTCCGTATAGGTATAGTTTTATCTAACAACATTTGTTTGACTTTTAAGTTCAAGCAATTAGATTACGACAATAATGTAAGGAACTGATATGAATTAATGTTTGTTTCCCCTAATTGATACTCGCATATCTTCGTCATCAATCGTAACCTTATGATTCGAATCGTTAAGGCGAAAAGGGGGATTGATTACGTCATCTTGTCGGGTCAAGCCGTGTGATGTCAAAATTAATATTATATACAAATATATAATAATAATGAATGAAACATATAAAAAAAGTTATAGATTAAACTAATGAAATTACCAACACCAAATTACCTTCATAAATGATACGAATGACGTGAATAACATATATATTTTTAAATATTTGAAAATATCCGTTACATGGGGAGTGCTAAATAAACTATCTATAGTTGACACGACACACTTAGAGATGTGATATTGAGAAAAAATCGATACTTGGGTATAAAAATATCGTACTGGTACTTTTACAACAAAATTAAATGTAAGCATCAAGAAAAAATAAATCAGCAAGCCTTTTTCCTAGAAGTAATAAAAAAGTTAATGGCGTGTTCAACATATTTTAATCAAAAAGAAACATTTGTATTTGATTAAATAAATTAATTTTTTACGATACTGGGTTAAAAGTTAAATGTACTGATACTAATAAAATATCAGAAGAGTGGTATTGATACCGATATTGAAAGAAAAATTCGTCATGTTTGCCTGAATATTAGAAATTGTGTAAAAACTGCTGATAATCTAAATGTAAATGTGCGTTTATTACACAAATTTTATCAACACCCAGAAATGGGTAATTAACATTTATGGTTTATAATTCTGTTTTGCAATTAAATGTGCTAAAAGAAACAGTGCAGGGGTATAAGTAATATTAATTGCAAATATCAACTACTTGTATATACTTGCTATTCTACAACAGTAATGGTTGTTTATGGTTCATACTTACTTACATATACTTATACATATATAAAAAACACTCTACAAGTCTACACTGATGTGGGAATGTCTTAAATCCATTACAAATTTGATTTTCGGCAATGAGACATTTGACACTTATAATTGATTGTTTAACAATAACAAGTACAGTCGTTATTTGTAGTTGTTATGAGTTATAGAATCACACCCCTATGAGAGAGTGTAGATTGACTAATTGAATATTGACTTGGTGTCTGTGCTGGGGTAGTGTTTGCGTGTACGCTCCGGAGCTAAGCCCAGAGGCGTCTCTGTAGGAAAGCCCGGGCCGCGGGTCCGCGTGTTACAGCCGAGCTCCGGCCCGGACGGCCCTCCCACGCAAATCCATTACGCTATAGCCACAGCGACGCTATTCACTAAACACCTTATACTCTTCCTATCACTATATACGGGGTCCGTGCTCTTGTGGCCTCTACTTCTTTACCCACGGAAATGTGCCTTGTCCCTTGTGGTGCACTTTCCATGCCAGCTACAGATTTATAAATCACAAAACCAATACGGTTTTGATTCTAATACATATACCTACATGAATAATATTTTTAAATATATTTTCATAGGGTAAGTGGGGATAAGATGGATCACTCCACTTTTTGGAAATTTAATTGTTAATCTATAATATTGAATAATATTTAAAAAACAAAATTTATTTATAACAACATATAATCTAGGCTACGTAAGAATGAAGAAAAAAATTAAATTATTTTATTTGGGTTCAAAAAAGTCCAACTCTTCTCCACTATATAGGTGAGATGGACCAAGGCTAGAAAGAGATGAACTTTGTTGTCATTTTCATAGTCTTTTGATTCTTCATTATCATCACCCTCTGATTAACCATTTAACATTTAACAACAGTTCTTCAGAACTCATGGAATAGCAACTAGATCGTCTACATTTCTATTAGCGAATTATTTTTCCTTTTTGCCAGTTGAATTGATCTATTTAGGGCCAGTTCTACCATCTCTAGTTAAAATGCCGGTTACCTTAACCAACGGTTAATAAAATAAAACAAAAATTCTCTGGTCCATCTCTCTTCAGCGTAGGTTTCTCCATCTCTTCTCAGACCTGAGGTTAAATGAACCACTAAATTACTTATGAGTGTAACAAATAGAACAATATTTTTAGGTTACATTGTTTTATGTTATATGTTTGTAAAGTATGTACTTAAATAATTAGTGTAAACGTATCAAAGTAAGAACTAACTAATTGTGAATGTAACGTACAAACAAAATTTGCCAAATTTTTAAGTAAATCTTGTATTATTCAGTCTTGATTGCATTAATTTTTAAGTGGCTTCATACACTGTCTCTAAATAACAAAATTAACATTCCCTGTGAGTGATATCACTCTATTGTACTTTTAAAGCCAAAAATCCATCTTTCCTACCGGCCCATCTCTCCCCTACTTACCTTATTCAAAATCTCACACATCTACAAACTTGAAATACAAAAATTGAACATTGTCTATGCTTACCGTGGAAAATGAAATTGTGTTTATAATATACTATGTATCCGTAGCAATAACAAACATACAACAAACAAATAGCTTAATGGTCGTAGAAAAAAGCTATTGTTAAATTCAAAAATTATTAAAGCATGAAACAGGAATGTAATATAAATCAGATTATAATAACAATGTATACACAATATTCATTTTATACATAATACGGCATAGTACAAATATGGACAACGTAAATGATATTAATTTTGCAATGAAAATAATTGAACCTGGAATTTAATCCCGTGGGAATTTATTGAAAAGTCTCTAATTTTAACGCTAAATTTACATTTTAATTAGCTGGTATTTGGTGCAGGTATAAATAGCAAATATTCAATTTCCCTTTGTGTTATATTATACGGGGTCAGTAACCGAATACTAACAACATATCCTTTTATTTATTTGTAATACTTTTATTTTGGCAAATTTGAATTTCGAAGTCGTGTTAATTATGTGAATCACCGCTTCCCGTAAAAGTGAAAGAACTGATCTTGATAAATGATGAGAACTAAAAACAGTTCTTCTCTAACTTTATACTTTCATTTTCAATGTCTGCATCTATTCTTACTTTAATCTTCCAAAAGGCAAGAACATCAAGAACGTTAGTCTAGGATTTACGTAAATCGTGATAGGTTATACGAGAGAGAGAGAGAGAGACTCTCCTTGCAGAGAAAGAGAGGAGAGAGAAGCAGCAGGATAAAATAAATTTAATAAAATCAAGAAGGCTGTTGAGAAAATAGACAGCAGACGCAAACCGATGCGAGAAATTTGGAAGCCGAGGATTGGGAGTTCGTTTGCCAAGGGAATTGGTAGCCGGGATGCGTATTTACAAACACTATCTCATTACAGCCATATCATATAAGTTTATTTCATATTGTGCTGCATTTCTATTTTTACAATTGTGATTGGACTTCAGGTTATTAAGCCTTTGTTTACATAGACAAAAGTAAGCAGGATAACTAAGTCATAATTATATCCCATGTAATTTTGACAAGTCAAGTAATAGTTAATTGTGCTGCTAGGTAGGAAAGTTGTTCTTTTCTGGTCCGAAGAATATGTATACGGCCGAGACGTAGTCGAGACTGGGTACTTCTTGAGGACCAGAAAACAACTTTACTACCATGTAGCACACACTATATTTTATCCTACGCAACAAAGAACATAATAAAATAATATAAACATATTACGAATACTGAATAATTTGACATTTAACTTAAACTCAATGAAATTTGTGAAATTGATTACCAATTTTAGGAATAGAATAAGAACAAAAAACAAACATTTTATTTTGACATATAAATAAGGTTAGCAATTCTGTTGTATTATTTACAGAATATAAAAAAAATACCAAGTATCTAATGTAAGAATCAAAATTGTCTAAAGTTACAATATATTAGAAGCATGTTGACATATTTTATTCTGGCTAATTTTTCTAGCTCATTAAACGCCATCTTCTAGTCCGCACACGAACTGTTTTTTTCTTCCTTACGGAATAGTGAAATCTTATAGGTCTAGACCGACAAATGTCTTCTTATTTGTGCACGTACACGCAGGAAAATCTTATTTTCAATGTGTGTAAGATAAAAAAATATTTTTTGTATACAGCCGAAATAACCTAAAAAATACCCATTATTTGACCTAAAATTTTGGTTTTTTATTGATAGAATTTAATTATCTCCTTTCGTTCGAGAAATTTTTGTACTCAAAATTGCACCTCAAAAAATATATTTTTTGAATATGTTTCAAAAATGGGTAGATACAATCTCAACGATTATAACAGTCGATTAGTTACACAAAGAAATGTTTTCCACGCATTTACTTGTTCGTTCAAAGCCAAAGTAAATTTTTATTTTAAAACAGATTAATCGTAATGATTGACTTTGTATCTGTAAAATATCAAGGATACAGAAATATGATAACAATTAGTACAATTATTAATTTATTTCAAGATAATTGTTATTTCAAGAGACCTTCATCTTTCGTTTTGTCAAAACATTAAAAGTATTTGCATTGTAATTATAATAGGTCGTTTATAATGAAATATGAGGCATTGTTCGCAAGTTTTAACTCGCCAGATCCAGTATGAGTAAGAGTTAAATTATAAGATTTTAATCTGGTAATTGTATTGTTTAAACTTGCAACAATAAAAGTACGCATTATTTTTTGCTTTCACAGAATGTTATCTACAGAACTGGAACATTTTAATATTCCACGAAAATTTTTAAAGATTGTGTTTGTGTCATACCAGAAATACATAGAAATGGTAAAACAAAATAATTTTTCTTCGACTTGAACTGACCTCAGCTTGGTCAACGATTTACAAAATAAAATACCACTGTATCTGAGTGGTTCTAAACTCACTTTAAGTTGTAGATGAATTGTAAGAGGCTGAAGGCTACCAACCTAAAACACAAAAATGCAAGTAAAATGATGATCCTGTTCATTTAGAAGTGTTGTGTCACAGATGAAATATAAGAAAAATAGAAATGTGGTCTACCAGAAATAGGAAGAAATGGTTCAATGAAATAATTTTTCTTCGACTTGAACTCACTTTTAATTGTAGATGAATTGTAGAGGTTGAAGGCTACCAACCTGAAACAATAAAATGCAAGTAAAATTATGTTGCTATTCATTTAAAAATGTTGTATCACCTGAAAAGAGAAATAAAAATATGGTCTGCAGTAAAGTACAGTTTGTGAATACGCCTCCTGGCTGGAACATCAGTAACAGGTTCAGCACAGTGAACCGGAGGGAAACCACCCCCACCTCAGAGATCAGAAGGGCTCAGATGTCGTTAGAGACACGTGTCTACTTATCGAAATGCGTGGGAGGGAATTCAGGCTGCCAGCCACATGACAAAAATTAATTACAATTCTTTCCTATTAATTATTAGTGTGGCTTACTTGGTTGCGCTGGGGTTCAAATCCCAGAGTAGATTTTATCGAAATATAATTATCTGTAAGCTGTAGGTACCTTGAAGAGACTGTAGGTAGATCACTTACATCACTAAATTGTAAGTAATAGTCAGAAAAACAAGTATCTCAGATATTTGATGAATTTTATAATACACAATGTGATTCACATTTTAATAGTTATACTTCATTTTAACATTTGAGGAGGTTTGAACTGAGGCGGAGCTTGCAGAGTTGATGTACATGTTTCCTGTACGAGAATATTAATTATTATCGGAGAAATAATTATAGTCAGTCGGAAATAAACATCGATAATTTTTACAGTAGGCGTTCAAATTTTAAAATTCATACATTTTACATTAAAGCTTGAACATTCCTCTTTAACATGTGTAATTTTTAGTAACATGAATATTCAATATTCGCAATGATCAGCATTTTTTACAGCTTATTCTTTCATGCTTATTGAAGTTAATATTGTTTTTAAACTAAGGCAAAAAAAAAATAGATTTTTACATAGGTATATTATTCTTTATACAATATCCTCAAAATTTGTGAAGCTCGATCACTTTTCAAGAAATTCTTATCAACTTTCGATTTTCATATTGAGCTCAAAGTTGTCTTTAGTACTATTAAATACAGATTTTTCTTCTCTTTCCAATGCTATAAAACACATGTACATTAAAATAAAATGAACGAAGAAATTAGAAAATTATTGATTTTATTTATTTCGGTGAAGTGTGCTTTTTTTTCGGGAAAACAAATATATCATTGAAATGGCCAACTAATGCGACAACTTTACCCCAATTTAATGGACTTCGTATCTCTTACTGTTCTCGAGATTCCAAAGATTAGCCTTCTAAACGTACATCTGTATATATGAAATTCGTATAATGTTAATAATTACACCACTAATGGACACATATGTATATTTTATAACACTTCGTTGAGAATCAACCAAATAATAAACATTGTCAGAAACTTACGAGTTATTTTTCTATTGATATAAGTTACAATTTGGTTGAAAGATATATCTTAGAACTTAGGTCAACTGCTTTCTGCTCGATAAAGATAAACAATTATATTGCATTTGTGGTTAAGAATATTGTAGACCTAATATTAGACATTTAAAAGCCAACCAAATGAATTGGAAAACTGACAAGAACTATTATTGTTCATATTTACAACTAATATATCTTCCTTCTTAACATGTAAACATTAAAAAGTAACCAGCATTACATGTACGTATTCTAACACATGTGGCAACATACTTTCTGACGTATATTCAGATAGATAAACATTTTCAGTTACTTAAACATGTTCAGAATTCCTAGAAAAACATTTTTATGGTTGCTTATTAACTAAATTAAGTAAACAAATCGACGACCTATTTCCAAAAAAACTGCATTAATTCTCTCCCATCAATTCAGTAGAAGTAAACAAGTCATTGAGACCATTCTCCAGAATTTCTCCAGTTCCATATTTCGCTCCATTGACTACACATCCCCATTTGGGGGATGAAGACAAACATGGAGATTACAGATAACGTATCACCCTGTTCCCATCGGCTCGATACGACCAAACGACTCCAGAAATAGAAAGTATGAAACTAGAGAAAAATAATTGTTACATTTCGCAGAAAATTAAATAAATATACATAATGGAAAGGATACATTAAACTTCCATGCTCAAAAAAAATAATAGATTAATCAGTAAATGTTAGTATTTCGAGGTGATTGGAACTATTGGAATCTCAAAAACAGTAAGAGATACAAAGTCGTTTAAATTGGCTCAAAAAAAGAGGTGTAAAACTTAATTTAAGCTCCAAATGTGCCCTAGTAGAACACTGTCAGAAAGAAGAACATTCTTTTCAATTTGAAAACGCTAGGATATAAGATACAGAGAAGAACTTGAATAAACGCCTTACTCTTGAAATGTTATCTACTGGATGTTAATAAAAGGAAGATCTGTTTTGGAGTTGCAGTCATTTAATAACATCTACTAATACACCATCGTTTCGACTGTAAATCACTCTTCATCAGGGTGCTGATAACATACAAAACATCATCAAATATACAGATATATGTTCAACTCAGGTAACAGAATTACACAAATAGTATTAAAATATTATCAAGGAAAACACGTAAATTATTTTACATCTTTCATCAAACATAGATAAAACACACACACGTAAATGTTACTTACAGTTATCAACCAACTGACTTATACAAGAAGTTTCTAGTTGAGTAACAGTCGAAAATTGTAAGAACTAGTCAATCAAGGGCCAGAGAATAGTAAACAAGATTGTACAACTAATGTAAAGCTAATTAAATATCACAGATTTATCACAAGAAATGTAACTATACAGGGCATAAACTATTGTAACAATTGTCCATTATATTTTCTCAAAATCCCAGATAAATGGAACTAAGATTCTGAATGTCGATGTGTGCGTTAACAGATTGTTGTTCCTTTTATATAAATAATGTATATTTTAGTCGTGTCCATCATTCTTTCAATCCAATAAATAGGTACATTAAACAACTCAAAGTTAAATAACTAAAACAAATCAAATTTAAAAAGATTTGTCATATTTCATTATAGATATTAATGACTTTTTTTATATTTCGCGCCAATTGGATTAGATTTAGACCTCAGGAAAATGGCCGCCACTCAGGTTTCACTTTTTTATATGCTTTGCCCTATCAAGTAGAATATAGGGTGTTCATTTTAAGTGGTATACTATTGCTATCTCGGGAACTTAAGAGTTACAAGGTCGGTTAAATTAGCAAAAATTTCTTATTTTAAATGGGAACCTACTTTTTTTATTTGCTTATTCGATTCAGTATTTTCATCTGAATTCAACGATACCCATATTTAATACCCTTATATAACAAAATTTTTGAGGAAAATGCAAAATTATGTATGGATCATTTTTATTTAAATATAACTATTCAATGAGTGCTATGAAAGAAACAGAAAATAAATCAGTAAAACAATTGTTAATATTATTGCTGTCAAACTTTTTAAGTGTACTTTTATTATTTCTGCATTTGATTTACTTGTTTTCTTCCATAGCACTCTTTGAATAGTCATATTTAAATAAAAATGATACATTCATAATTTTGTATTTATCCCAAAAATTTTGTTATGTAAGGGTATTACAAATGGATATCGTTGAATTCAGAAAAAAATACTGAATCGAATAAGCAAATAAAAAAGTAGGTTCCTATTTAAAATAAGAAAGTTGTACCCTGTATTTTGAGAAACACTGGTCGAAAAAAAAATGTTTTCCTCATTAAAGTAGTCTTATAAAATAGAAATTGTTTGCTAATTTAACCGACCTTGTAGCTCTTATAGTTCCCGAGATAGCAATAGTGTACCATTTAAAATGAACACCTGTATACAGATCAGTGATGTTTGTACATTGCACTCCTGATTTATATCTTATTTTTTTTCAACTCATGTTTGTCACCCCCCTTCCAAAAAAATTAATGTAGTTCTGCACTGGTCACGAGCTCCAAATTATTTAGTTTCAATATATTTTTTCTGAGACTACATTTTCTGTTATTAGTTTTTTTTTATTATTCCTTTTTTTCAATATGAGTGTGCATTTCGCTTGGATGATCCTCCTTCCAAAGTAGAGGTTATGAGACACAATAAGAGATTCTCGCACTCGTATATGATTTGTGTGACTCTGGTGAGGCGAAGTCGCGAAGTAGGCGTTGTCTGAGAACATCGGAGAGTTTTGCGACGCGACAGATATTAATTTTCTTTTTATGCCACTTCTTCCTCCGCCTCAGCTTAAAAGCTCCACTGAGCCCGGAGCTTTTGTCTGCAGAAGCTCCTCTAACGAACGGGAAATATTTCACCGGTCTTTGTCTCGCTCCACAATTGTAAATTAAAGATTGTGTTTTTTCGAGCGAGAAATACGTATTTGTATGTTTGAAATATTTGAATACAATGAAGGATTAACGCAATGCAGAGGGGGATTAATTGGGTTTGTTTGTTGCAGGTACGGATTCAGAGGTTTTCGTAATCCAATCACATTTTGGTGTATGTACAGGTATTTTGATATTTATTTAAGAATCGCATTCAATATTTGAAACCTTCTTCTTTTCTGATGATGATGTATGCATCTAAAGAAAATGAAATTTTATATAAATTTAACATTTTAATTATCTCTAAAAAGGGAACTACATTACATATCGATATTTATTTGGAATAACTTTTTATCAACTTCTTTTGGTACCAAATGAAAAATTCCAAAGCCAAGAACCTTCAATTTTTAATTTTTCTTAAGAAATTGTTACATTAAAATTTCCATTTTTTTAATTATTTTTCTTATTTTACTCTTTAAGTATTGGGTATAGCATTTTAATGGCTAGGACGAATTATCTGAAAATAGCTTCTTTTTTGTTTTTTCGGTCGCTAAAATAAATGATATACAAGGTGGTGACTGTGTGTTATATCGCTGGAAAGAGAAAAAAATTTTTATGTAACAGTACTAAAGACAACTTTAAGCCCCATATGAAAATAAAAAATTACTATGATTATAGTGTAGGAGCTATAAAAATTTTGAGGGTCTGTCAATTCATCGTGAAATAGTTTCTATAGAATGTGCAAAGTAAAAACTTGTACGAATTGAAACAAGAAAGTTATAAGTAAAATAGTAAATTGGCTAAAATCAGTTTTTTGCTTATATCTACTGAGTTATACATTTATTCGTATCTCTTGCGATTCTCGTGATCTCAATGGTTAGTCTTTTAAAACAGACACCTTGTATATAAAAGGAAAAATAAATAAACCAGCAAAAATTGGTAAATTGCTGCTACATCATGAAATTGTTAAATCTTATAGTATAAGAAAAAAATATTTAATAAATTATACTAAGTAATACTTTGACCTCACGTTAAAAATATTTCGCATCCGAATCAGAGCAACAACACCAATGATATATAGGTATAAGTGTACCTCGATTCGTATGTAGTAACTCTTGTCCGACAATAGATGTCAGTAGGTACGCACGCGCAGAGCCATCTATCCCTGGCTGCCGGAAGCCTCGATGTTTCCTGCTTACGTGCAGGATTTAGCATTTCCGGTCCTGAGTCCGGGCGTACAGGATGCGAGGACTAAGAGAAATTGCAGGAGAACTGCAGGAATAGATGAATACGACACAATAAATCCTCACTCTATCGTTTTATTACCAATTGTTCACATTCCAGTATTACATTTGTTTCTATTAGTCCTTGTATTCATTTAAATAACTTTATTGTTATTTGTCTTATTGTTGAAATGTGTGGAAGTAGATATGGAGGATGCAATGGCATAAATGCCTGTTGGGGGTTAGAACCCACATCAACTGGATTTCAAACCTTGTGTGTTTAACTACTAGCTAACTGTTGATAAAAGTTTTTTCATGTTCCAAACGGTCAATTCAGTTTTAACCTTTTCAATTTTTCTTTTAGTTTCAGAGAAAAATAGAAAATAGGTTGACTTAGTTGAATATACCCAAAAAACAAGTTTGCGTTGTCATAGTAATAATTGGTAACATGACTATTATTTAATTTTAATTTCATAAATTTAACTTTATCTTTTTGAAATTTCTTCCAGAGTTAAGACGTCACAGCGTTTTTAATCCTCTCCTTTAAATTCTCTACAATTACAACAGATTTTCCTAAATAAGATTAAACTAAATAATTAATGCCAGTTACTATGATAACACGCAGTGATGTCGCCAGCCAATTTTATGTGGGTGGGCAAAGGCCGGACCTACATTTTTTAGGATGGGCACCCAAAGTATTAAACCAATATAAATGTTATTTAAAAAAAAAATACAACTCCGAGGACTTCTTACCTTAACCATCGATTAATAGAAAAATATCGCATCGAAAAACTATCATAATTTGTCAAAAATCTACGTTATTTACTATTTCAATGCGATATTTTTCTATTAACCGATGGTTAAGGTATCTGGAACAAAACTTTTAATTACATTCAATACAAAGGTGTCTATTACTTTGTCCAAGTTAATTTTTTTGCCAATTACATTTCAAATTTTTAAATTAAAAATTAAATTTGGAAGCCTTTTATTAGTTACAGTGTCATTGCAAATCTTAAATAAGTCTTTATTTTTCTTAAACAAGAAAAAGTTCTTTTGTGACCTGTCTTCTAATTAATTTTTAAAAAGAATTATATTTTCTATTTTTATTTTAAATTCGTCCTCGTATTTTTTAAACGTTTCTAGTAAAATTTGTAACTCGTTTTGTAAAAATCGAACTTTCCTTTTAAATCCATTAAATTTGTTTAAATATTTCCGTTGAATTTAAATTTAGTTCATTTATTATTAATTTCATTTAATTATAGTAAAATTTCAATAGTATATTATTAACCGAAGTGGAAAGTATTTCATTAATAATTCATTACATAATGAAACTTTTCACCGAGGTTTGTATACTATTTTATTCATAATCTGAAATTGAATTGAGCTTTGCTAATTTTTATCCAATTATATTCCCAGTGATTCTAAACCTACTAAGAGCTGCATCATCACTAAAAAAAAAAGGAAAACTAGTCACAAAACAAGTACTTTATGAATTTTAGAAGCTGTACCACAGAATAGGTTTATACAGAAGCGACAGACAGTAAGACAGAGAAGCGAAAATTGGGGAGAGATGGAGAATGTGCACAAATTTAAAGGGCCCATTGTTTAAAATCGGAAAGTTTGAGAGAGAGATAGGGAAAGAGCACAAATTTAAAGGTCTGCACAATGCTTCAAGGTCATAGAACTGACTAGGAGAACATGAAAGGTACCGACACGGAGTGTCGCTTCTGTGTGTAACTATTCTGTGGTTATACCTAAAAAATCAGGTTTTTTAGATATACCCCTTAAATGGTTAGGTGTAAGGTTTCGGCGACATCACCATTCGATTCTATGGGCAAAATCACATAAGTGTACCATTTATCAGATTTTTATTTCAATAGATAGAATTTCTACAAGGAAAAAACTGAAAATGGCCAAAAATCTAAAAAAATCGTAAGGGTATAACTTAGAAATTATTCTATGGCTGTACTACATTTGCATGTTATGCGATGGGAAACATAGATCATTGACATTTAATTATTTACTAGTTTTCTAGTGAAAAATAAACAACGAATGCACCATGTAGGATTGCATGTGTTATCGACGTTTGAATAATTGCCATGTGATATTATTTTTCGATTTTCATTTGTGATGTTTGTCTAGGCTGAAACAAATGACAGTTTGTCGTGACTAGGTAGATATCAAGCAAGCCATGCACCGAGTTTACTTTTAAAATGGCATTAGCTACAATTTCTTCGTCGTGTGACTGATGACATTTCTACAAAAAACACATTACACTCCTGGATATTGTTTCCTGACCTTTATACACGTAAATGCGAGTTTACACTACATCGATGTCATTATGTACCAATCAGGATGATAATGACTAAATTGATTCGGTTCCAGATTTCAGTAAAATATTATTAACCCAGAAATGAATAATAAGTTGTAATGATATATTTTGCATTATTCCTTTATCATATACTGTGTGTTCATGAAAACTTTTGTCATAGGTATTTAAAAGGAGTTCACTACTATCTTTTGAAATACGCCAAAATGCTGTTTAGTAACACCAATAAAATAGTCTTAAAACTTAACATTTTCAAAATAAATAAAACACTGTCAAATTGACGAAACTTCCTACTATGTATATCTAATGACGGAATTTTACATTTTTATCCAGTTTTATTATTTTATTCATTTAAATTTTTATAAAGTTTAATCATTTTCCTTCAAGATAATGTCAATTTTGTATCAATTATTATAAAAATTATTACAATTTAACGATATTACAAATCATCATTTCTTGTAAAATTTGGCGGAAACTGCCATCTACACCAAACTACTAAGCTAAGTTTTACAATGGAAATAGAAAAATTTATGTTAAAACGACATAATTTGGTGTAACACTAATATATAAATAATAAATACATGTGTGTATCACATTTAATTTCATTTATTGTAGGTACTTATTTCTGAACTTTTATGTTTCTTATTTCTGCTGCACCATATCGACTGTGACTTTTGGCAGACTGTATGATAGTGTTTTCACGTATTTATTTTTACTCATTTTGTGAGTTTCTTGTCTTTAATTGGTGATTTTTCTTCAATCTGTGCTGATACACAATGTATTCTTTGGGTTCAATTTGGCTAATGAGAAACCGTTTCAGTCACGCTGTTAAAATTAAAATAATCTGGCCTTTTTAATTATTCTTTAAGTCATTTTTTGGGCATATTTGATGTTTATATCGCATAAACAGCATGATTCATGTAATAAAAAATATTTGTTTTTTAAAAGACCCCATTCAACAAACTACAGAAAAGAATGACATTTTTTCGTCTCATGTTACGAAATTGTAGGTCTTCAGTTCAATTCCGATTGTAGGAATTTCGTCTGATCTGAATTCTCTGACTAAGAGAAATAAACAATAATACCAAAGAAAGGATAATTAAAATAGTAATTTATGTATGTGTTAAGTACTTCTACGAGTATTTTATAAAGGGTTGAAAAAATATTGGGAGAAAGGAAGACATAAAAGTACTAAAATCTTGTAACTTGTGAAAATTTAAAATAATAAATTAGCGCAAAACTGTAGCCATTATTATTTTTGCTGAATTCCACAGCATTCTTAAATTAGCTAGGTCTTTGTGCTTGAGTTGTTTATTCAACAATTTCCACTTGTTATTTTTGTCATCTGTCACCAGGGTTGCTAAGCAACGTATTCGTACATCGTACATCGTTCACAGAGTGTTTACCTTTCGTCGTTTGTTTGTCTTGCACTGAAGGTGTTGACAACCGCATGTGAATTGTAAATACATGCAGAAAAAGTTTGGGGAACACTGTTTACTCAGGATCCCACACCTTACAAAGGATAATGCATGCAGAAATGGACGCGGCAAAAAAGAATTTGTCACTTCGCGGCACATTTGCAATTCCACAAAAATGTCCTTTAAAATGCATTTTTTTTATTATCACGATAATGAAAAGGGTTTAAATCAGAGATAGCCTGATTTAAATTATTATTAATCTATACTCTGTTTTTAAACTATAGACAGTAATTAGAAATTCTAGTGAGAAAATCAAAGCCTGTGATTGGCTGTTGCGCTATTTCATGAAGCCACATTTAACCAGACAAAATTTCAAGTTAACCTTGTCAAATGTAATTGAAACGTCAAACTCTCAGTAGTTGTCAAATCACTTGCTGAATTTGCACGTGTTTCTTGTTTCATTTCTCTTTTTGTGATATTTCACGATTAAAACCAGTTGTTTTCAGAACTACTAGTATTTCATTAACGCTATGGTGTAAATGTGACTTCGTCTAGTGCTGTCTATAGTTAAAAAACAGAGTATAGTAATTTTTTTGAAAAATAACTTATTTAAATTTTTAAATAAAATAATATGTTTGGTCCAAAATTCTATTTTGCACAACTGCTACTCTTTTAATATATACTTACTCCTTATGCAGTGCCGGATCAACTTTGAACGCGCCTCTAGGCAAAAAAAAGGTTCCCCTCCCCGTTATGTAAAGGCCGTTTTAAACTATCCTATATAACGAGACAATATATAGTACAAGAAATGGTACAATATCTTGTACCAAAAATTGTTAGATTTTGACGAAGTTTTGTATGATACTAATGCAATTTCTTGTACAATATATTGGCGCTGATTCTGCGTACTTTCATATGTCAGTGTGACAAGCAAAATTTAAGGTTTGCAATACTTACAACTTTACCAATAGTAACACTAATTTTTCTATAACTACACTACATACAATAAAAACAAATAAACGTTAGAAACGCGTGATATTATAAATTTCATATATGGGCGCCGCTCATAGTCAAATTGACTGACATATTGTATAAAAAATAGAACGTGTTCTGTTTTTTTCAACACATTTACGATGGTATATAATATTTAAACCAATTTGCTGTTTGATACCAGCCAATTTAAATTATACCAAAAATGATTTAAAACTGCCTTTGATCATCAAAATAATGAGTGAATATTTTCACTCTGAATGACATAGATCCATAGATATTTTACAAAATTATTTATTACCTGATGTTTATTATAGTAAAATTTACTTTAAAAGTCATAAAAGTGGTATTACATCGCCGGAGTAGAACTAGCTACTTCAATGAAGTCACAAAATATGATACTTTTCTTGACGTTTGAAGAAAAATAAATAATAATTGTAAAAAAATAGATAATTATATATATTTAAAAGACATATTTACATTGAATACGTTCAATTTTGACCTTCACTCTAATGAGATGAGCTCATATGTATTAGAGACTGAAAGTATCCTATTAATGAGTTCTATATATGTTTACAATAGTTGATACATTGATATTCACTTTTTGAAGTTTTACTAACTTTGCCACATTTGTATAATAGCACTGTCATTTCATACAGTCTTGTAGAAGTTGTCAAAAGAACTGAAAAATTTAATAAAAGTTCTAAGTGTACATTAAATGAAATTTTGTAATGATTCTAATATTCTAAAGCGCCCCTAGATAATAAAATAATGTATGCACAGATAAAATCTTAATTCTTTAATTGTAATAAATTGTTCAACTTCGCTGTTATATTTTAGTTATCGTCTATTTTATTCATGTATATTTTTGTCAGGTTATGTCAATTTTAAAATGTCATGATTCAAATTCAAAGTATCCCGAAATTTTAAGGAACTTTAGTTCTCCCAGAATCAAGATCCTATTTTTATTATTGAATTACTAAACATACTATAAGCACAGAATAGTTACATATAGAAGCGACACTCCATGTCGGTACCTTTCGTGTTACCTTATTCAGTTCTATGACCTTAGAGCATTGTGTAGACCTTTAAATTTGTTGTCTTCCCAAATCTCTCCCTAAGATGTGATGAAACTTTCCGATTTTAAACAATGAGCTCTATAAATTTGTTGGCTTTCCCCATCTCTCTATAATTTTCGTTTCTCTGTCTTACTGTCGCTTCTGTATAAACCTATTCTGTGCTATAAGTATCTAATATTAGCCCGATGTGTCTGTGGCAATGGAGGGTATGTATATACGCCTCCGGGCTCTGAAGCTTGACCTGAGTCGGGCGTCAGGTCAGAGCAGCAGACGAAAGTATCGACCTCATCCTTCTCTTGTTTTGTGTACTTGTCTTGCCCTGTCACTGGCTAACCGAGCCACCTCTAACTGCACCCTTGAGGAATTCTCTTTCTCTTCACAACACCTGGACAGGTGCAGTCACAGGACGGGCATGTAGGAAGTACAAGGCTTTTATAAAATTCTTTTATCTACTCTCACCCTATAATGATTCCATTATTTTGCAAGTTATTGCATGTGAAGTGTATCATTAATGAAATCGTTTAATAATGAAACTAAATCATGCCTAAAAGAACAATGTAAATTAAATGGGACTTTCATTATTATAATATTTCTTTTAACAAATGAAAAACATGTTTTTGAAAGAATGGTAATGTAAAACACCGGTTAGTACTGCTAACGCTATAGTATCGCAGAAAAATATAGTACAAATTATCGTATTTGGATTTTATGTAAGAGTTTTATCTCAAATTGGTGACATTGCATCGGTGTCATCTCAGAAGTATACTGAACGCAACCTACCATCACCTGTCTACCTGTCATATTATATAAACATAATAAATTATTACAATTCTATTTATTTTTCTAATTGGTTCGTAGATAAAATATTGTATAACACTCATGAGTGAAGTACTTTTATGCACTCATTACGGTTAAGACACTCGCTTTCGCTCGTGCCTTAAACTCCGTAATTCATGCCTAAAAGTATTCCTTCACACACTAGTAACATAAATAACTATTATTCTTTAACAATATATAGACTACAACGGTGTTCGATAAAATCCAAAAATGTGTTCCATCTGTTCTATGATAATTTTATTGTTACTTTTGACCTACAAGCAGTCCCGGATTATCGCCTAGGCCATATGGCCCGATCCTAGGGCGGCAAAATTTGGATTTTTTTCAAAATAAACTTAAACTAAGCCAGGAAGAAAAAGCGATAAAAATTATTTAAAAATCATTATTTATAAAAAATTCGAAAACATTTTGTTAAAGTTTGCTTGGTCAGAGCACACTGAACAGTGTCCAGATTCGATTTAAAGGGTATTTCCCACGTTCGTGGGATATTGTATGAGAAATCATTTCTCACAGTTTTTGCCAATACTGCGCATGCGTTAAGGTATACGTGTGTCCTATTGTTCTTTATGTCCAATAGCTTTCGTGCATATATTTTTGTTCTGTAACGTTTAACCAGTAAGGTCATAGAAAAAGTATAGTGTGCCACTCGTGTAGAATCACTTATTTACAACCTTGTGTGATTCCAGCACTCGACTTTGTGTTGTACCGAAACTTTATCACCTCGTGGGAAATAAGCAACTTTCTGCACTTGTTGCACAATATACTATTCCTTCTCTAGAAAGGAAAATGTACAGTGTTACCAACAAGGATATTATTTTATAAGGAAATATTGGAAAAATTCATAATTAATAATCATATTTTTATATTTAATAATGATATTCTTAAAAAATAATTATGGCAATTATGTTTTGTTCTTTTGTTTTTTCACATTATATCATAATTTGACACATTGAACTTTTCGTCCAAATAAATCGATTTTTGAAACATGTCATAAAATTTTTTCTGTCTAACACGAAAAAAAAAGCACTTATTCTTCTCTCACTCGAATGCCCCACTCGCTACGATCGTGTGTCAAGTTCGAACTCGAGTGGTAAAAAGATACGCTTTCCTTTCTTTGACAAATATATATTTCTGGTTTCTATTGTTATTGTAGTCTTATAATTGTTATTTGTGTTTATTATTTGGTTAAATCACCAAGTAAAATCTTGTACATAGGAACAAAATCTATTATCCCTTATAAAATTTTATAAAAATGATCTAGTTAGCATATCACAGTTTTATACCTACTCCAGAATCCTGCACTTTTTACACTACCTCAAAAGTCAGTGTAAATAATTTAGCCCTGGTACAGAAATGGTTAATACGTTCGATTTGTCAAAAAACACGTTACTGCAAGAAACATAATAGTAGGGTAACCTAGTACATGTCAATGGACACATCTTATATATAAAATATAGGATTGGGTTTTGGTGAAAATAATTAGTACGTTACATGGCCACAAGCAACTTTATTAATAGAATGCAATTAAAATGATGAGAACAAAGGAACCAGATGCTAAATAAACTTCAATGAAGCCTCATATTTAATGAAAAAATTCTCTCGCGTTGGCAGTCACGTTTAGCATGTCCCAGAAAACAAAACCGCGCTGATGACATCACGTGACACGTGAACGCGTGTCACAACTTGCTCAAGGTCGTGTGTACTACTAGCTCGACACTAGCGCCATACTATCACGCGGGCTGGACGTGCACCAGTTGGTAAACACTGCGTAGGATTAGCGGGACACGAATTGTTGATTTATGAAGGAGAAAAATGCAGAAACCGCAATGCGGCGACGCGTAGGAAAGGTTTCTAAACTAAGTGCTCGGAGAAATGGGATTGTAGGTGTTCGGGCGGTGACCCATCCTATGTTTAACCTTTCTCTTCTTTGCTTTACTCTGTAGAGTGCAGTTAATCTAAATATGTTATGAAAATTAGAAGAACTGAGTCATATCAATAGAGGGTGTTATCAGCGGTAACCCATCCCGTTCTTATCTTTGCTTCACTCCATAAATGATAATGGGATGTTCCACCATTATATAATTTTTTATTTCCCTTTAAATAAAAATATTCAATTCATATTTCTACTTTCTTGTACGAAGTACAGGAAGTATTGTAATTGCAAAAAATTTCGGGTTTTCAGATTTCTTCTGAAATATATCTTTTTTGACCATTCCTGAATCCATTTTGACTAGTTTCACCGTAACGTCTGTACGTACGTACGAATAAAATAATTTTGTGTAATGCAATAAGGAATAATGATAAACAATTTAATAAAATTTTCAAAAGATGATCTATTTCGAAGGGAAGTTCGAAGATATGAAACTAATAGAAATTGAAGAATGATTAGTAGTAGAAGTGATCTCACTTTCAAGTGAAATACGAAATGAAGTGCAGCAAAAAATGTTTATAATTTAGCGTACAAGGAAGTCATGTGGTGACTACATTAGATTTTTTGTTTATAGGATGCAAAAGACTTTTGCATCCTGGATGTAAATGTCATTTGCATCCAGCACTTTTATTTTAAATAAAGGGTCATAATTTAATGAAATCTGTCACTTTATTGTCTTCGTCGCTTTCTGATTTTATTTTCATTAATAGTATTAAATAACGAAGTATTAAAATATTTCACTTGAAAATAGATATAATTTATTAATAAGTTATTTTTTATTCTAGATTGCGAAATGCTTTTGCTTTCTCAAATGGTTCAATCATTTTCGAATTCAAAAGTATCATTTCGCAATCTAGAATCAAAAATAACTATTTTGAGGTGCAACTTAGGAAAGGAAAGATATAACTAAATTTAGTTTGAATATAAAATAGTTATTTGTGTATCAAGGTTCTAAAAGTAATCTTTTTGGGCCGAAACCCAAGTTTGCAGCCGAGGCAAAGCCGAGGCTACAAATCAGATGAGGCCCAAAAAGAACTTTTAGCCGAGGTGCACACAACATTTTTTTTCTTCAAACGTCATAAAAGTGACATCTTCTGTGACGTGATTGACAAGGTTGAAGTTTAATTTCTATGCCAACGTAATATAATTTTTTATTCTAGCCGCCGTATAATATTGTCGCCGCCGTATAATATTGTCGCCGCCGTATAGCCAATAAGAAGCGACGTATAATATTGTCGCCGCCGTATAGCCAATAAGAAGTAACTTGTACAATAGAAATCTGTAATATCGCCCTAAATGTCACTATAAAAACTAGATAACCTAAGAATAAAGTTACTAAAAATTATGAATAACTGACAGGTAACCTACATATTAAACGTCAAATAGTAATTTATTTTTTAAAATTTCTAAGTTTGAAGAAAAAATAGCATGTGTTATTCAGAGTAAAAGTGTCTTTGTGTGCCTCGCATGCAATTGTCCGACTCGCTTCGCTCGTCGTGCAAACTTCCATGCTCGCCACACAAAGTATCACTTTTACTCTTAATAACACAATATACTATTAGGCGATTGCAACAAGAAATTATGAATTTTCATTCAAAATCAATTTTTGACATCTGTCAAAATTTACTTTACGGCCGCATTTACTTTACGGCCGCATTTACTTTACGGCCGCATTTACCTTACGGCCGCATTTACTTTACGGCCGCTATTTTTACTCGCAAATTCATTACTTTTTCATTAATATTTGTAAAGGAATAGTTAAAATTTTACTTACATTTGTTATTATATTCTAAAATAATTAATCACATTAATATGAACTATGTAAATCAATAATGAACAAACTAGCGGCCAAAAATTTTGACTTTGACAGATGTCAAATAAAAATTGATACTTTAAGGTTGCCAGCAGATACGAAAAACAACAATTTATGTACCAGCCGCCTAAAAATAAATTTTTGAGGAAATTCAGATCAAAAGTTAAGAAATACCTTTAGTACCGCAGGTAAATTTTAGTAGTGGATTTTGAACCACTCCTACACAGCTGTATTTTTTGGGATGAGGACCTCAGATTAATTAATTAGATGATGGTTTCTGGAATTCAGCCAACTTTATTTTCTCAATCTTGACATTTTGGTATAAAATTTATAAAGCTTATTCTCCATATTATAAATAATTGTAATATGAATAGTACACAATCACTAACTATACTGTCAAAATAAAATTTACTTATATTATTGAATATAGAACGTTGTTCTTTACTTTAGTAATACATTTTTGAATGCATACACAGTTATTTTTGCGAATCAAATCTATTTTCTCTAACCACTGTCCACTGTCCAAATGACTCCCGCACTGTGGGGTAGTAGACTTTCCGTACAAGCAACAGGACTAATGCAAAAGGCCGGTACGGCACACGGCTGAATGTGCATAATTAAGGTGATCCTGATCGGATTCTGGGTCACACCTGTCTGCTGCTAATGTAGCGGTAGACCGGCACCGGTCGTCACCGACACGACTTCTGCATCAAGGGGATGCAAATATAAATTACTTCATAAATATACCCTACGTCAATAGTCAGGTCAGCTGATGCACACTAGACATAGGAAAGATAAGGTTCGTAGATGAATAGATCGGTAATGGTAAGGGTTCCAAATGTTCTGGGTTCGAATCCCGCGAATGAGTGGTAGGTATATATGTATGTCTTCCTCCACTCTACAATATCATCTTCATTCGACATGACAAGAAGTTAATAGTTGAGCGGTCTTTAAAAATCGCAGGACAAAAAAAGTATTCAAACAAAAATAAAATAGAATATGCTGTTAATAACAGTAAAGTATGACGAGTGTAGCAGTTTGCACGACGAGCGAAGCGAGTCGGACAATTACATGCGAGGTATACAAAGACACTTTTAGCACAGAATAGTTACACACAAAAGCGACACTCCGTGTTGGTAGCTTTCATGTTACCCTATTGAGTTCTATGACCTTGGAGCATTGTGTAGACCTTTAAATTTGTTGCCTTCCCCTATCTCTCTCTAAGATGTGACGAATCTTTCCGATTTTAAACAATGAGCCCTTTAAATTTGTTCATTTCTCCATCTCTCTCTAATTTTCGTTTCTCTGTCTTACTGTCGCTTCTGTATAAACCTATTCTTTGCAATAATATCATCTTCATTCAACTTCACATGACTTTAATAGATGAGTGGTCGTTAAACATTACAGGACAAAAAATATACAAATAATAATAAAATAGTATATTGTGTTATTAAGAGTAAAAGTGATATACTCTTTTACTCCGCTACATCTTCTTACTTCGTGCTATATCAGCGCCAATTCAAACCGTTATATCAAAATAAGATTGACTTCAAAATAAAATAATATCGCTGTCGCTTATTTTATGTCCACAGGAACCTCGTCGCTGTGATTAGTTTAGCAATTCGTTGCAAATTAATATAAACGCACGTAATAAAACTGCAAAACTGACAAACTGACCGTTACTACTAGAAAATCTGATTTAATTATTAAATTTAAAATTATGTTCTTCCATAATCAATGGTTTCAAAAAAAATGGCACAAAATTCGCTATACCACTTGCACACTTTTACATACGTTTTGAAAATTTTTGCTCCTATATATTTTGCACCGCGCAGTCAGCGAAAAAATTAGAGGGAACATTGCTCTGAATGACACATTCTATTTTTCTCTTCAAACATAAATACTGTGAGTATTTTTAACGTGAAACATGGGATTTATCATATCCATGATTACAACTTGATATTTGATTTACAGCAATGTGTATTTACTGGACTCATTTAAAGTGAAATATAGATAAGAATTTGACATTTGTTTTTTGGATTATAAAAGTTTTAGACCTACACCAAGTGCAACAACAATTTTAAGAATCATTAATAAATTTAGAGGAAATGGTAGAATAGTAAAATGGCGTCGTAGAAATTAAACTTCAACCTTGTCAATCACGTCACAAAAGGTGTCACTTTTATGACATTTAAAGAAAAAATATTTTTATCTACAACTATTGAAATATGGGTACATTATACGTGTGAGTGATACTACATATAATATACTACTCATATTACACAAGTGTAATATGAAACGTTATATTACACGCTACACTTTTCTGTAATAAATAGAGCTTATAATTTAACACATAACATTTTAATAAACTGTTAATTTATTAATAATATATTTTTTTATTATAAATATCAATATAAATGATTATAAAAGTATAATAAATACAATTTTCATAGTTATTTTGACATTTAAGTGCTACTGTGGCGCCATCTGTTAATCTATATATGAACTACTCACAGTTAACTGAATATTTAACTAATAATATCAAATTTTTTATATGCCTGATAGTTGTAGATAAAGTATAGTATTTGACTCGCATAATATGGCTACATTACACTGGGATGATTAAAAATACTCGCTACCGCTCGTATTTTTAATTACATCCTCGTGAAATATAGCCTACATATTATGCTTGTTAAATAATATACTATTTTTTTTATATTTTTGTTATAAATTATGAAACTTTTGGTGAAAATTAGGACGTATACATTTTATCCTCCACACATGTTACATTGCTCGACATTGTATCTTTCAAACATTTAATATTGCACACTTTTTATCGTGCACACTTTTAATCCGCGAAAAAAGTTATCTTACACACATTTTATCTTGCGCACATTTTATTTTCCACACATTTTATCTTTCATTCATTTTATTTTCTACACATTTTATTTTCGCCAACATTTGATCTTTAAAACATTGTAATTGTACCTGCCATTCATTTTATTGCCCATGCAATTAACATACTTATAATTAGATGAAATAACCAGTATTATTTTTCTGAAGGTAAAATGTGTAAAAGATAAAATGAGTGGAATATAAAATGATATGGAAGATAAAATGTGTGTAAGATAACTTTTTTCGTGGATTAAAAGTGTGCACGATAAAAGGTATGCAAGATTGAAAGTGTGCAAGGTACAATGTCAAGCAATATAACATGTGTGGAGGATAAAATGTATACGCCCCTGAAAATTCAATGTTATATTAAAATAATAATAAGCAAATTACTAGTGACGTCAAAAATATGAATTTTATTGTCCAACTATTTTCTTCGTAAAATGTTTACATTATATTTATAAAAAATAAATTAATATTACTTAAAAAATACACGCGTATTTATATTATAAGTTTAAAAATGATATTTTTATACTTTGCGTTAACAATTTTCCTATTATTATATCGAAAACAGTTTAATAATATAAAATATTGTTAAACGGTTTTTGGTATTTTTGTTGTTGTAAAATTGGTACTTCTAACAACTGCACCCCACTTTAAATGTCAAATTGATAACCTCATATATTTTTAAATGTTTTTTAATACAATATATATTATTTCTGAGTAGGAAAACCGAATAAACATAACTAATTTAAAAGAATATTAAAATTTTATAACTCATTTGTAAATATTTATGAATATTTTCATATTTTAAATGCATATTGACAGATAAATGTGCCCAACTTCATTCAACAAAGTTACCATATTTCACGTTTATATCCCTAGATTACAATCTACCCATATTTGGGTGTGTATCCAAAAAAATTCCATGATACGAATGAGATAAAATGCAAAACTATTTGAATAGACATTTTTGTAATATTAAAGCTAGATTTACACTATAACATACAAAATAGTTTAATATGAACCAATAATGAACCTTAAAAAATACAACTTTAAGGTTTTTAACGTAAAATTTTGTTTCTACACCCAAAAATACCCATTTTTTGGTCAAAAATTTTGGTTTTTGAAAATAATCTAAATTGATAGTCCACAATGCGCTGATTCCAAATTTTCGAACCGAATTTAATTATCTCTTTCCATTCCTGAGATATTTGGCTTTAAAGTTGCACCTCAAAAAAGTGTGTTTTTTGACCATATCTCTAAAGTGGTTAGAGATACAATCTCAACGATTATACCAGTCGATTCTACGCGCAAATTTACATAAAGAAATGTTTTCTCCGCATATACGTTCTTTGGACCGATTTGGTGAAAAATAAGAAAAACGAAAAAACAGGAATTTCAGTTTTTCGCTCGGAAACTTTTTGTCTCCAAATTTTCTCATATTCTGGACTTAAGTAAACACAGATGCGCTGATTCCAAATTTTCAAACCGAATTCAATTATCTCTTACCGTTCTCGAGATATTTGCATTCAAAGTTACACCTGAAAAAATCAGTTTTTCAGGAATAGTACTGAAACCAATCGATTCTACAGGCAAAATTAGATTTTTGTACCAATTTTCAGATTTATATTCCAATGGATACAATTTTTATAGCGAAAAAATGAAAATGGCCAAAAATCGAAAAAAATCGCAAGGGGTTCATCAGGCGATTTTTCGATTTTTGCGATTTTCGTTTTTTTGCTCTAAAAATTGTATCCGCTGGAATAAATATCTAAAAATTGGTACACTTATGTAATTTTGCCCGCAGAATCGATTGGTGAGGTCGCCGAGGTCGTATCTCGACCCATTTCAGGATTATTCCTGAAAAACGATTTTTTTCAGGTCTGACTTTGAACGCAAATATCTCGAGAACGGTAAGAGATAATTGAAATCGGTTTGAAAATTTGAAATCAGCGCATCTGTATTTACTTAAGTCCAGAAAATGAAAAGATTTGTAGACAAAAAGTTCTCGAGCGAAAAACTGAAATTCCTGTTTTTTTCGTTTTTCTCATTTTTTACAAAATCGTTCCAAAGAACGTATATGCGGAGAAAACATTTCTTTATGTAACTTTGCGCGTAGAATCGACTGGTGTAATCGTTTAGACTGTATCTCCTACCATTTTAGAGATATGGTCAAAAAACACACTTTTTTGAGGTGCAACTTTGAGGCCAAATATCTCAGGAACGAGAAGAGATAATTGAATTCGGTTTGAAAATTTGAAATCAGCGAAGGGAGATCTATCTGTTTGGTTTTTCCAAAAAAAAATCAAAATTTTGACCCAAAAATGGGTATATTTGGGTTATTTCACACCCTAAAAAGGGTTTAAAGGGCTTAAAACATATTTAGGTGTACAAAACTAAAAATAAATAAGTTTAACACGATTATGTATTGCATTTTATACCCAAAAATGAGTTGAAAAGTGTCTCAACATATTGTACAGTAAATTTAGATGTTTGGCACACCTTAGAATGGGTAGCAAAGGACCCAAATTTGACTTGATGTAGAGAAAAACATCGAACAAAGTTTAAATGATTGTTTCTACAATTCACAACACCAATAACTTTTATTAATACGGAGTATTTTAAAAAATCAACATTTTTGAGCAAAAATGGGTATTTTTATTATTTATTAAAACCGTTTATCACTAGGGAAACTAACGTTTAAAGGCTATTATCCTTTAGAAGACTTTATATCACCAGTAACCAATTTCGACCCCAAATATTTGTTCCGTAGAAACGACAACTCGGGTCAAAAATGACTCTTAAATCACTCCAGCTTCGCTTATATAGTACCAAATTTTTAATTTTATTGATAAATAATAGTTTCTAAGAATATATAATAGGTTATAATTCCTAGTACTTGAAGCAATTTATTCTTCTATTCCTAGTATATGGACAATAGTATACAATTCTTATAACAATTAATTTTGTCTTTACCTGGTACGAATACCATGTTTCATAGAAATACAATAACTATAAAATTACATAAAAAAACATATCTATTTCTCGCATTAAAATGTCTTATACATTTGTCTGAAACATTTTTTTCGATTTGTCCAAGAAAAGTTTTTCTTCAATTTGAATTCTAAGATAAATTTTCACAAACAATCATTTAAAACAAAGTAGGCTTACTGCCATTTGAAATGACGATTTTGAACTGGGGCTCCAAATAAAAAAATTAAACTAAGAAAAGTTTGTTTTAAAGAGTTCTAACAGTCGTTTTCGGGTGTTACAACTTAGTATTAACACCCTGTATAGTAATAATAATATATTTTGTATATTTTCACGGATTATTAAATGTTGAAAATGTATTTTCCGTGCATGACCGGTGTTATCCTGCATAAACAAGTTTCAATTTCCATCAGGCTGAAGTGGCAGCAATAACAATGAAGAGTGTTGAAGTGTTCTGTATATGTTGTGTATGCTATGGGAATGTTCGGGTACATGTTTGCGTACATGTGTACTTGTGGGTGTGTGTTTACGTTCATATATGTGGAGTGCTCTGGATTCTCAATGACAATCGATTCGTGAGTAAACATACACTAATGCAGAAAACATGCCAAGGGAATTATGAGTTAATGCTCTTTAAAACAATTTGGACAGGAGGATTGGAAACATATATAAACAAACTAGCTCTTGTACTTTTTAAATTTTTAATAAATTGACTTTATAATTACTCACTTATTAAATAACCAAGAAAATATGTTGTATTTATTTTTCCATTTATACATTTTTCTAATCTATTCCAATTTCTAATAAGAAATTGTTGTTCTTATTTACTGTCTTCAGTATTTATCGATAGGGTAAGTGGAAAAGAGATGGACCATTTTTCGGAAAAATAATTATTAGTCTACAATATTGAATGATATTTAATAAACAAAATTTATTTAAAACAACATATAATATAGACTTACTTATAAGAATAAAGAAAAAAATTAAACTATGTTTTGAAAAATGCAAAAAATCCAACTCTTTTCCACTATATACACTCAAACCAACTAGTCTCCGTACACTTATCTTTTCGCTGTGTTTTTGAAATATATAAAGCAGCCTTAAACTTTCTGGAACTCAGTAATTGTTTTAGATAAACCAAAACAAACTTCTTTAGATCAGATGGGCGAATTATTGTTTGGAAAAAGGAAAATGACTAAATGAAAACAAAAAAATTATGCCTAACAGTGAAATATTGAAGTGGTTCTATGCTTGTATGGGGCTGTATGAGTGCAAAAGGGGTGGGATCTACTTCATTATTTTTATAATCACTGACAAATATTTATATATAAAAAAAAGATCAGCAAAAGGCAAGAATACAAGAATTGAAGAAAATCTTACAATTATGAATTTCTCTTGCAAGATAATTTCTTGCCTTATCTTGCTTTGAAATTTGTAGCTCTTATAACTTATATTGTTCTTGTCTTGCACTTTTTGCAAAACCAAGAAAAATACAAGACTCTCGTGAAACAATATTTTAAGAACAAAAGTCCATCTTTCCTACCGGTCCATCTCTCCCCCACTTATCCTATTATCTGTTTTTAGTTTGCCACTCTTACACTGTTAGAATCTGAAAACCGAAATTTTCCGCTATTACACTACTTCCTATACTTCGTACAAGAAAGTAAAAAACGGAAATTTTGAACAAAAATATATGTATGAATGAGAAGGCATCATGTCTACGCTCATTCCAATGTTAATATTAGGGAAACTCATGGGTATTACATACTTCTAAATCCAAATGTATCTAATAAGCATAGTAGTAAAACATGAATTTGTATGAATGTAAAGATATAATTTCTATGCTCATTCCAATGTTAATATTAGGAGAAGTCATGGATATTACATACTTCCAAATGTATCTAATAAACATACAAGTAAGACATGAAACAAGGTACCGAGAACTTGTTTAATAGTGACTTTTGTGTCATAAATGCATCATTCTAGAACATCCTTGTTTGGCCTAGTTTCCCGAATCCACGTGTCCTCCTTTAAAGATTAAAATCTGTGAGGGAGGACATTAGCACTCCTAAATCTCATCCCTCAACCCTCATCCTCCCTCACAAGCCGCAATCAAAGGCCCGGCCCTTATAATAGAACCGTGATTAACAAAGAAACCCTAAAAGTAATTTATTCCACGCCAATCTAGTTAGACTTTAATTAATCAAGAACTCGCTGCACGCCAAATTATCCAGCAATTGGATTCAGATTTAATTTACATTTGGGACACCAGACACACAACACTTTTTCCTAAATTTGCTAAATTGAAAGGTGCTAAGAGTCGTCTTTTGTTTGATTTCGACAAGAGTTAAAGATTGAATATTCCAAGTTTTTCATTTTCAGGGCCATTTTGAATTAAATGAAAAGGGAAATCCGACTGATCTGATATATCAAGAAGCAGTAACTATCTTTAATGAGTCCAACATTTTTTACAAAAGAGCTACAAATTTTACTAAAAACATTTTAAAAAATACAAGGACGAATTTTAAATTAAAATAGAAAATATAATTATTTTTACCTCCCGCCTAACAATATATATGTAGATAAGATAGGTTTTGTTTTTGGTCAAATTTCTCGAGTGTGAGTTTTCAACATATTAGCACGAATTAGGTTTCCTAGACTACGATTTTTCTATTGTTATGGTGATGTCTGTTTGTCTGTGTGTTTGTTTGTGACGATTTTTCTTCTATGATGACTACAGTACATGTAAAAAATATAAAATTTGATATTTAAGACATATTTAAATATGATGAACAGGTTAGATTTTGACTATACAATCGTTTAACAGGAAGGAAACTTTACATGAAGCATTAAACCATTTTTCCTAAAAAGACACCTCTAAATTCCTTTTTTCGTAAATTACGTTATTATTAAACCTACATAGTTACACTTAAAATATAACTTCTGGCTAAATAGAAAAAAATATTAACTATATTAACTTTACATATTGTTCAAGCTTAGGAAGTTCTATAAAACAGATTAGTTGTTCATATATGCTTACTAAATTTGGCATATATTCTGTTGTCTAATTTGACATAAATTTTTATTGCAAAACACAAAAATATAATAGAAATAAACAAGGAATAAATTTTAGTTTCGCCAAGAATAACTGTTTTCTAACACAGTATTACAAATTTGATACAAGAAAATTTCAGGTATGAATTGAATTAAAAATATTTTGAACAAACTAATTTTAAAACTAAATATTTATATTAAAGATTTTTTCTATAGAATATATTATTAAAGTGGCGGGAGGAAATATGCTGGACACATCAGATTTTTATATATTTTTCTATTTTTCACGCCACTAATCAAAAATAATTAATTACGAGACGAGACGAAATGAAATTTTTCTTTTTCTTGTATCGTCTCATTTTAAATGCCAAATATTTTACCTCCTCTCGTTTATTTCTCGTGTTGAATATTACTATCTCGTCTCGGTGTCTAATCTAGCTAGTATCTTTTGGTCTTGCATTAGTCTTGCAAAACATTCAAGAAAAATGCAAGATTAGGAAGATTTTCTTCAATTCTGGAACTCTCGCATTTTTTTGTTTGATACATTGAAATCTAGATTTATTATAAGAACCTACCTATAAATATATGTCACTGGTTATGAAAATAATAAAGTATATATTCGTTCTTTCTCTAAATACTAGTTTTTTTTTATTTTAAAAATTAGCGTAATAAGAACAATTTGACGTTTGCTTTTTATTTATTCATGGCAACTACTATTTTCGATTCTTATATTAAAGTGTCTAAAATAAATCTAGGTGATGATTATTCGAAAAATATATCGTCTCACTCGAATCACTAATAATAATTAAAGTGATTCAACTTTTTAAAACTGGAGCGTGAAATGTTATCGTAGTATATTTATCTTTCTTTCATTACTAAGAAAAAGAAATAATTAATGCGTATAGGAAACAATTTTTCATTTTGTCCAAAATTTTGATATGAGATTGAAACATTGAAAAGGCGTCCATATTTAAATACTAAATCAGATGTGCTGAGAATTATCTAATTAGATCAAAATGGAAATAGGAAACACTATTTCATACTAATTAAAAACGTCAAAAAATTAACTGAAACTATGAAATACTATCGTAGTATAATGACTATATCGTACTATATTTTGTGTAAAAAATAGCTAATAATAATTTTATTTATTATTTTATTGTATTTAAATGCGGGAGATTAATATGTTTTTATTTGTTGCAGGTACGAATGGAGATATATTCCGTAATCCACTCAAGTTCTGGTAACATGTAAAGGTATTGTAATATTAGTTTAAGAAGTGTACATTTTATTTAAACGTGAATAGAGTTGCTAATAATTATAATCGTACTCTATTTTCCGCAAATTAGGTTATCATTAAATATAAAGATTTTTAAATTTTCAACCGATATGCATAATTACGTTTATATATAACTTCTAGTTAAACAGAAAAAATATATAAATTATTATAATTTTACATATCGTTTAGGCTGAGGAATTTCTATAAAACAGATGAGTTATTCATATGTTCAAAAAATTTGACATATTATATCAAATTTGATGTAAGTTTAAAAGATAAAATAAAAAAATATGCAGTAGTTTTATTGTAAAATTAAAAAAGGTGGAAGAAATGTATAAGGAATATATTTGCATGCGTGAATCAAGGTAAATTTGGTTCCGGTTTTAGTATCGCCAAAAATAGCTGTTTTTTTTTTGGTCATACAAATTTTATGAAGGAAATTTTAGGTATGAAATAAATTAAAAATATTCTGAACTGCAATAACTAACTATTTATAAAACTACATATTGAATGTATTGAAAAACTTGATAATTAAATTTTGTCTGAAAATTTGGAATCAGCTCATTAATGTCCAGCGAAAATATAAAATTCCGGTTATTTTGTGGTTCTCGTTTTTCACCAAATTGTTTCAAAACGTATACTTATGCAGAAAAATATTTTGTAAAATCTTGTGTTCTTTTTACCTCCCGCCTATCAATATAAAACAAGGGAGGTTTTTTATCGAGTCGTTCTAAAACATATATGCAGATAAATATTTTGTAAAATTTTGTGTTCTTCTTTAACCTTACGGTGATAATATTTCTGCAGTAGCTTGAAATAATTTCTCAGTGGTTCGATCCCCTGTAAAAAAACCTGTCGCCGCCACTGTTTCGTTTAAGATAGGTAAAGCGGTATCCAGTGTTCTATTTATTATATAATGATGGTATCTGAAGTAAAGTACAAACGCCTGCATTCTTCTAAGCTATAGCGATATAAATTAGGAGTTTTATCCTCGTGAACCGGTTTGAGGTGAAGTAACGTGGTTACGTTACTGTACGTGCCGTATGAACGCCGTGTCCGTTATTAACATAACGTGTGTGTTTATTACTTCAAGGTCACACCAGATATTCACTAACGGAATACACAACGGTTCACACACACAATCGCGTAATCACTATTTTTGAAAGAACGTTTTCTCAAAAAGGAAAAAGATCGTTCATTTATATTTTAATGTCTTATTACTTACTTTATACAGGGTGTGCAGCGAAACGCAGAACGTAGGACTTTAACATGGAATTTAAAAAAATTGCGGTTACTCTCTCTCTCTCTTGTTAGATTTACAGCAAAACTACAAAAGAGTACAAAATTAATTTCTACTTCAAATAAGATCATACTTGATGCAGTATCTGCCAGTCTTCGAGATCATTATGTCGATTTTGTTCACATCTATAAAATCTGTAAGCAAATCTGTAAGATCTGTAATATTTACTATCCAAATGGCAATTCTGTTCACGTCTGTAGCGTAAAGAAAATTTGCCAGTCCTTAGAGATCTTTTAAATTCTTCTGGTGACAAAAACCTAGATGTAAACTTACTTTGACTTTTTGTTAAAAAAAACAGCAAAAAGGTTCAAATATACTGGAATTTTGTTGAGTGGAGATAACAATAGATAACTTTTTGTAATAATATAGTAATTTTACTAATTTTATGACAAAATTAATGATGAATTATGACATGTGAGGTTATCTCGCAGGAATCTGACAGATACTTTAAACCAATTTTAAATTTCTGATTTAAAAAAAAATGCTTAGAAATACTACTACAGTATCTGTCCATTTATTTATTTTCTTTCTAAGAGATCAATGTAGGTATATTTCGTACTGATTATCATAATAATAGTGTTTCTTGTAAGTTTTCTTCTACCTTTTTCTTTAGATCTACAAAAGAAATATTTATTTTTATATCAGTATAGGTAATCATATATTCCAGGATAATCCTCACGCCATATTTATTAACAAAATATGTCATATCGAATACTAATGCTTCAAATTTCAAAATTTTGTATTCTGTCGTCAAAATATTTAATGTGAAATTAGCATAATCGACTGGTATAATTGTTAAGATTGTATCTATACCCATTTTAGAGATACACCAAAAAATTGTAGCTTTCAAGACAAAAATCACAGGTACGAAAAGAGATAAATGAATTATGTTTATAAATTTAAATTGACCTCATCGATGACAATCAATATAAATTTTTAAAAACCAAAATTTTTGACCAAAACATTGGCACACGTCACTTTCAACCAATCAGAATCCGAATGCTTCATTTGATGGCCTTAGGTATTTTTTCTGTGAAGAAATTTGATAAAACCACAGTATCATAGTCATGGTTACATTTTGTTGAAATCAAAAATTTTAGTTTGAAGTATTGTCATTCGTAAAATAATCAAGCAAATACAATTCGAGCTATGAATTTAATTGGTAAATTTTTTTCATAATTCTTGCGAAGTGTCAACAAAATATCAAAAAATGACTCTTAAATCACTCCAGTTTTGCTGCCGTAATCTAAATGTCATTTTTGACACTCGTTTATCTATTACTAAGCTACTAATATTCATAAATTTTCCTAATAAATTTATGGCTCTTATTGTAGGTATTACTTATAAAAAATAAAATAAATTGTAACTTTTCATATTTAACTTAGTGATTGTAATTTGACAAATTCTTGTGGAGAGAGTGTTAAATATTCCCTAACCGGCCAAACCGTTAAAACAAAACACCATCATGCGCCCCCCTGACCCTGGCATAAAAAATGCACTATCATTACTCTTTTGTCCGTTTTTTAAAACAAAACAGCGTCTCAATCTGAACCTGCTCCGAAACAACTGCACATCGTTATTCCACTCACATTCCCCGAGGCAAAACAAGAGACGGTCGGCGGTCGGGCTGTGACCCACATGTATAAATCCTGCCCCGCCTGCCTCGCGCGTCTTTTGTTCGATCCACGGCACACTGGGACGGCCATTTCAATATTATCAGTAATGGAGGTGCTCTTATCTTACAAATCATACCAATGCTGCCAGAGATAACAGCCAGAAATGGGAAAGAGAAAGATAGGACAGGTTCACGGAAAGGGGATATGGTTTTATCGGTATATATCGCAAATTTTTGAGAGGAGTGATGGCTTACTTGGTTAGCGAGTCGAACTAGAGTGTGAGATCTGGGGTTCAAATCCCAGCTTCGCCTATTTTTAATAAAATTAAATCATATCAATGCTTGCAGAGATAACAGATACGCCACAAATGGGAAAGAGAAAGATAGGATAGGTTAAACGTTAAAATAAAGGGGATATGGTTTTATCGGTATATTGCAAATTTTTGAGAGCAGCGATGGCTTACTTGGTTAACGAGTCGAACTGAGTAGTGTCAGATCTGGGGTTCAAATCTCAGCTACGTCTATTTTTAACTAAATTCAAATACAGATATGATTTAGAGTGGTTTGTAGCACACTATAAACTGTAAATCCCTAGCAGAAGCAGAGGACTAATAACTTCCACCACGAATGCTGAAATTCTTTGTTTTCTATATACATATGTAAACCTATAAATCCGTAAATCTATAGGGTACATAAATCTGTACCGCTAAGTTTTAAAGATTTAAAGAAATTGAAATTCTGGACGGAAGTCTGTAGTAGTCGTTATAACAAATTTAATTTACAGAAACTTGTAGTTTTGACCTGTCGGGTCAGAATTGCAATTAAATGTATATTAAGCCCTGCTTTAGCAATAAGTTTGTATACTGTTATATGAAAGTAGTAGTTAATATTATTATTACTATTACTTCTGACTAGATTTTTATTTAAAGATAAAATTAGAAAAGAATACAGATTTTGACATTTGATTTTTATTTTTTCATGGCAACTGTTATTTTCTGGTAAAAGTTTTTCAAATTTAATGTCAATACAGCAAACATACCATTGGATTTGTATTTTTATGTAGATTCCAAATATATAAAAATGTATAGGTGTTCCATTTCTTGAAAACCATTAGTTGAAATAAAATTCTGATTAGGTCATTTCAATAGTCTAGTAATATAGGATTTGATTACTAGTTTAACTAACTTCTTATCTCTTATAGTTCTCAAGATACCAGTGGTGGCCCATTTAAAATGAACATCCCTGTATATAAGAGAACACAAAATACTGCCTTTAATTGGTTCTTGAATTGTGAGCATTCGCATATATGTATGAATTTTGTGATCTCACGCGTTTCTAACGTTTATTTGTTTTTATTATATGTAGTGTGGTTATAGAAAACTTAGTGTTACTACTGGTAAAGTTGTAAGCATTGCAAACATTAAAGGTAAATGAATTAATGGTTAATTTTGCTTGTCACATTGACATATGAAAGTGGGCATAATCAGAGCCAATATATAGTACAAGAAATTGTATTACTATTATACAAAACCTCGTCAAAAGGTCAAAATCTAAAATTTTTGGTATATATAGTCTAGTCTAAAACAGCCTTAATGTACAAACAAAATAGCCAATTTAAATAAAACACAATATACCATTAAAATGTAACATTCTTTGTTATTTTTTGCATATTTGTTTATGGAAATTTAACAACAAACAACATACACATTGGTATGTCACTTGTCGTAGAAAAGAAAAAAAACAAAGTGACGATTTTCCCGCATTCCCGTTACATCTGACGTCCGCATTCTTTTGTTTGTAAATGAAGTGTGACGTGTCGGTTACATAACCTGTGTAATTCATTTGTTTATTGGTTGGTGTGAGACAGCAGAGCATCGCGCAGCGCAGCCAGCGCGCTTGTGATCTGTTGCAACTCGCCGGCAGAGAGAGAGCGTGCGAGAGAGAGAGGGAGCAACCTCGTGGCTTGTACTATATTCGTGTCGTGTCGTATGTACGTCTTGCCCCTCGCGCCAAGGACATACTTAAAGGGAAGCGGTTCGAATAGGAATAGGACTATTCCATTTTTCACATGAATTAGTATTTAATTCATATTGGAAACGTTTTCTAAAGGATATAATGTCTCTAAAGTCGATTCCGCACGAGACAAATATATTTCGTATATAAATATTGTCTAATGCACTTTCTACGTCAGCTAGAGTTCCAGTACGTCTACATTATTAATATATCCTTTGCAGATTTCATATCTAGATCAGTCAAATGGTGCACTCTTTACATTAGCTAGAGTACCCAAGTCTTCAAGACGTGATGACATGGTCAACGTTCTTGCAATATAAATATATCAATACTGATAAATAAACCTGAGCACAATAGGTTTATACAGAAGCGATAGTAAGACAGAGAAACGAAAATTAGAGAGAGATGGGGAAGGTGCACAAATTTAAAGGGCCCATTGTTTAAAATTGGAAAGAGCACAAATTTAAAGGTGTACACAATACTTCAAGGTTATAGAACTGGATAGGGTAACATGAAAGGTACCGACACGGAGTGTCGCTTCTGTGTGTAACTATGCTGTGTCTACACTATTAGTATATTAAAATGGCTCATCTGGTGCACTCTTTACATCAGCTAGAGTACCCAAGACTTTAATACGTGATGACATAGTCAACGCCCTTACAATATAAATATAACTTTACTGATATCTAAACCTGAGTTCGAATCTCGTCGAGTCAAATTATAACCAACAATTTTCCTCATAAAAATTGTCCATGTGGTGTACTCTCAAAGGCAGCTGAAGTGCCTAGACACATGTCCTATGTATTGTTACCACATTGGAGATTAATTACCAGAAAAAAAAATTGTTGGAAGTCAAAAAGTAATATATACCTATATTTTTATGTTATAGTAGAGTCACTTTATCCGTTTATTTTTTATAATTGTCATCCAGAGTCATAAAAGAGAATAGGTACTAAGAAATGTTCAACTAAATTCAGTCATACAGTCCCAATTCACAAAAAGAATTTAGTATAGGTATTATTTAGTTCCAAACACACAGTTGCCTCATTGGAGATTTATAAAAAATTTACAGTTGGTAATCATAAAGCAAAATATGTTTTTATCTTACAGTAGAGGCACTTTATTAATTTATTTTCAATAATTATCATCCAGATTTATAAAAGGGAGTAGCCAGTAACCTGGATTAGCAATATTTGTAAATGATTAGTAAAATTTGTAAATGATACAGAGTTAAATTTGTGGTGATACTTGACAACCTAGAAGTCAAATACTTTGATTACACGCATGCACAAAGCATTCATTTAAGAATGGTTCTGTGATGGTTATAATCAATTTTATTAACGGAACAGAAATGTAAAGATATTCGTCTTTCTTATATAGTTATAACTGGTTTATTTATAATTGGAAACAGAAATACGGAAACGTCCGATATCTATAGGAAAAGTGATATAAAAATGCTTTAAGGGCATAATGGACAAAAATTAACCCTGCCTACCTCAGTAATTTGGTAAAATTTATTCCAAATCGATTGAAAATAATGTTAGCAAGTAAAGGAGGTCCAACTACATATTATGTTTGTTTTTATGCATTATTTGTAGGTGTATCACTTTCACTGTGTCTCTAAATTTAATAGTTCTGTAAACATTTATTTCCGTGTAAGGATATAATATTTTTAATTATTATTTTTTCATTTTTTTTATTAAGGGAAGGGTAAAGATAATAAATTAAAATCATTTTTTGTTTTAAAAACTGTTTATTCATTACTTATACGAAAAGAGTTATTAAGAGATTAGGTGTATCATTTTGACTGGTCAGCTGTGGTTCTAACAACCGAATTAAATTATTTGCCAATAATTTCCCATATAAAAATAACTCTGCGGTACACTTTCACTATTATTACCGATATCTATGGCAAATTGCCATACCCAACAATGGGTATTTAAATTAATAGTTAACCATTTAATTAGTCTTTTTTAATACAAATACATCTCATATAAAAGAACTAAAATAGAAGTTTAAAAAGGGGTGATTTTCTTAACCCATATAAAAGAACTAAAATAGAAGTTTAAAAAGGGGTGATTTTCTTAACCTAAAGGAGTATTGCTTGATTTAACATAGATATTTCTTACAATTACTAGCAAATAGTTCTTTTATTATGGCTGATAAGTTATTACGTTTGTATTGCAACTGAATATTCCCATTGTATAGAATTTTAATAAAATATATAATTATTATCAAAATCTGATAATAGCATGAATATTTAATTATTTGATTTAGATTTTGCAAATAATTATAACTCATTATTCAGCAGGAGATATTTATATGTACACAGTTTCATTTTAGAATGGCATTTGGTATTATAATTAGTATAATACGTACTTATAGATATGATATTTGATTTAAATCCATATATATTGTATGAACAATACCCGTATATTAAATAAATAAATCAGTTTATTTACAAATAACAATAAGGCTAAATAATAGATTATACAATATAAGTGTATTTAAAATTACTAAATAATGAAATGGGTTGAAATTTTGTTTTATCCATATTAAATAATATATTACAGTTCAAAACATATAATTTTTGTAATTTGATATTAAAAATATGAAACAATATTTCTGATAATCAGAAAAATGTTTTTATAAAGTATATTATCTTTTAAATTCCAAAGAAAATTTGATAATAAAATCCGAATAATTTATTTTCTTTATTTGAACGATCTTGAATTATAGTACAAGTACAGTAAAATCCGATAATAACGACATTGAAGGAAAAGCAAAAATTTCGTCGCTACAACCGATAAAAGTAAAATACCTTCAGCGTGTATATGTAATTTGAAACAAGTGGTAAAAATTATGACGTTATAACCAGTTAGTCGCTATAAGCGGTGTCGTTATAAATGGATTTTACTGTTTATAAAACATGTATAACGTAATAAACGAAATAATCATGCCTTTAACAATTAACAATATTTTAAAATTTTGTTTTTCAATTAAAAAAAATATTTGTAACAAACAACATTAAAGTGTTTTCCTTTTACTTTCGTCTAAATAAACAAATTTAAATCATTCTAAACTTCGCACACAAATGTTTACCAACTCTCATAAAAGTCTGATAAAATTTATCTGAACTTTCTCGATAAAAGAGACAGAAAAACTCCACAAACTATTTTAACTCTGACCTATATATCGATTACCCCTTCTCCAAACCATTCTCCCACCATACAACCCTTTAATTCACCACAGGTGTATTCTCTCTCTTTCTCGCACCCCCCACTCCCGCTCAATTACTGTTCTATCTCTCTCTAACTCACGGGTTGTATACGTGGTCCACAGCGCAGCATCCAAGATGGCTGAGTCGCTGTTACTATGGCAACGATAACAAATCTGTGGTAGGAGGAGCGATTGTCACGTGTTTGTTGATGGTGGGAGGCGTGGCATGAAATGGGAGGAGCGTTGCTAGGAAGCCATGTTGCCTCGTGACGTCAGTTGCGCATTGCGCTATGCTGCCATCTGGTGGGAAAGTCGCGAACTTGCGGTTTGAAACTTCGATAAGTGGCCTTGAAAAATTTGCAAAGAACTTTAAAAATTGTTTTATTGTGTTTTCACTGAATATACTGCAATAAAAAAATTGACATAATAATTTTAGAAAGAACTGGGCTTCAAATTTAACATATATTTGGTTCTTGATAATTTTACTTGCTTTTAATGGTTCTTGTTGACAGTCTAAAGCTACTACAAGCTTCATATATCTGTAAAGATAGATTCATATCATAGAAGTTGTGTACTAGTCTCCATATGGGCACTCTAGCTGGTGTGGAGTGTGCACCATAGTGAAATTAATAGTTGTATATTATTTAAGTAATGGTTTTTAAGTGCATACAGTAATAATAATTAAAAAGATAAAGTAATTGTTTATTTATTTAGTCTGCAAGCATTTTTTGAAATAGTGAGATAAAAAATAATTAAAAATAACTTTTAATCAATATTTATTTTGAACTTAAATTGATAAGAATTGATACTATAGAATTGTTATCATATGTTTTATTTTGTTTGATTTATTTAAAGCATTATTATCAAATGTATACACAATAAATACTGTTTTATTTCAATAAGTAAGTGACCTTGAAAATCATTAGTATTATTCTCAGAGTATATTAACAATTCGTAGTATTTTTCATATTGAAAAAATAAACACAAGTATCACTTTTATAACCCGTAGAAAGCATTTACTAGATGTCTAGCTGGTGTGGAGACTGCACCACATGGTCAATTTTAATGTTGGCAAAAATAATTGATCAGTCTGGATTGAAACTAGGATAGTCAGAATTATATTTATTGGTACATATACTTTTTTAATAAATAATATTAATTTTACTTTTAATCTTAAGTTTAAAAAAAATTATAAGGAATATACAAATAGTAATTTGTATATCAAGGGATTAAAGTATATTTTTTATTACGCAGAGGCGTTAACCGACGAGAATAAACCATGTGAGTAATAAAAAATACTTTACTCCTTAGATATACATTATATTTTTTCCGAAATCGTTAAATTATTAATTAATAACATATATAAATAGCATTATGTGTTTATAAAACGTCAGCTAGCTATTGAGACCGAGAAATGTCAAATATTTCTTTATAATTTTCAATTATGTTTACACCTGCTTAGACATCGTCTGCATGAAATCAGATAAATTATTATCAACGGAAAATAATAAATAAATTCACCAGTAATATTATACAATAAGATATATTTGTTATTTTTGGTAGTGCTAAAGTAAACTGCAAAAATATAATACTATTAAAATATAGGTACATATATAAATTTAGTTTGACAGATGAGTCCGTAAAGTTAAATTTTGACATAACAGTTTTTAAAGTTTTACTTTAGCTACTACTTTAGTTAACTTCACAGAGTGATATCGTGTACTTTAGTATCGATTTCGACAAAAAAAAACGTTATACTTAAATCTAAATAAAAAGATAAATTGGTTTATTAAACTTTGACAGAGGTCAAATAAATTTCAATAAAGAAATATAAAACAATGAAAGGTAGTATTGTTTTAAATAACATTAAAATTTCTAACATTAAATTTTGAAGAAAATCTGTGGATTAGTATCAAAAATGATTATAAATTATAAATTCGAATAAAGAGGTTAGTTTACTAACTAGTTAACCATGCCAAAATCCAAAACAAATCTCTGATGAATTTCAGTCACAAAAAGAAATTTTAACCATATGAGAGTAATATTTATGATTGCAAAATAATTTTCCATATATATCTCTTTAAATGCAAACCATTTTTATAATGTAAATATTCTAAATTAAACTCCCATTCCGTAAATACACAAACTCATTTAAATTTCGCTAAAAATTTAATTAAAACGAAAGCACGGTATAATAAAAACAAAAACATTGGAAAACATTGCGATGCAATGGTTGAAACGTTTATTTTACTGAAAATATATTCGCTACAGGTGAAACATTTGCTACATGATTTAAAAATAGTTGGCATTTGTTCATCAAATGTTTGAAGTTCGAAGTTTTCTGTCGAAAATAACAAAATAAATAGTGAAATAAATACAATTTGTTATTTGTATTTTAAAATTATCAGTAGAATAGAATACAACAATATGGGGTTCCCCGTTAAAAGAATAGAATTCGAGAACTGCCATGTTATAGAATTTTACATTATTCGCAAGGTAAAACAATTTTTTTTACGACATGCATAAAAACTCTTTACTTTCATCTTACGAAATAGTGAGGAAAATTACTTTTTTCTGCGAACACTATAGAAAGTGGCACTTTTCTCACACTATATAAAGCTTCAAAGTTGTGTATTTCCCACAATCGTGGGTTAAAGTGTCGGAAATCATTTCTCACAGTATTTGCCAACGTGAAGGTACTCTTTGTGAAGTTACGTGCACCATATTGTTCTTTATGTCAAATAGCTTTCGTACATGTATTTTTATTCTGTAATGTTTAGTAATATGGTCGCAGAAAAAGTATAATGTGCCACTCGTGCAGAATCACCTATTTCCCATCTTGTTTGATTCTAGCACTCGACTTCGTTGTGCCAAAACTTTCACACTCGGGGGAAATAGATGAATTTCTGTACTTATTGCACAATATACTATTATCTCTAGTGAGGAAAATATACAGTCTTATTAACAGTATAACATTTAGGACAATTATGTTTTGTTCTTATCTTTTTTTACATTATTTGACAATTTGATTTGAACTTGAACTTGAATTGGCATACTGGCAATACTGTAACAATTGAACTGCTAATCGTCAAAATTTACATAACCTAATTTTCTAGCATATCTTGTTGCTGTGCCTTTTCGTCCGAACAAATTGATTTTTGAAACAATATTGTGTCTAACACGAAAGGAAAGCACTTTCTTTACTCTCACTCGAATTCAAGTGATAAAAAGGTACACTTTCTTCTCTAGTTTGACAAATAATTATTTATCAACTTTTTGAAGCCGTAAAACTGTAACCCTTTGTATATTAATTAATAAAAATAAAATTGTAATTAAATCCTGTCAGTTACTAATGCGTCAAAAACATGTGGTGTATTCTTCACACCAGCTAAATGTCTGTTAAACGCCCTATATTGTATAAGTACGATAAAAGTGATCTGACATACCTAAGAATGGGTATTAACGTTTGATTGTTTAATTATTTATACTACGAATTTAAACAAATGAATATGTTTATTAAAAAAATACATAAATAGGTTAGTAAGCATATAATTTTAAGCATGTACTTAAATGAGAATTAAATGAAATTATACTGTATAAATAATAGAATTAATTCATGTATTAATAATCTATCAATTGGGTAATTATATCGTCTAATAAATATAACTGTTCAAATTACAGTATGACACATAATTGCTCATATAATATGCAAATAATTGCGAATGTAGATCACATGTAATGAAGAATATAAATTAGGTTATTACGTGTTAATTAGCATTTGTCAATATGAGAGGAAGTTATTATTGTTTGTATGTGATTATCTGTAATAATGGTGACCGCTTTATATGGATCAAAACATAGTAACAAATACAATTACGTCAAAAACATTTATAATCTAACCTTAAAAAGGAAAGTAATAACAGGTTTTTCGAGGAAACAACTTTTAAAGAAAACATTATAGATGAATTATAGCGTTAAAGTAAATAGTTATTTGTATATCAAGGGACTAAAGTATAATTTTTTTATTATGTATTTGGAAATTATTCTACGAGGCGATAGCAGAGGAGAATAAACCATGTGAGTGGTAAAAAATACTTTAGTCCTTAGATATACATTATATTTTTTCCGAAATCGTTAAATTATTAATTAAGAACATAAATAAATAGCTTTAAAACGTCAGCTAGCTATAGGGACAGGGATATGGCTGTGATAACAAACGTACTGTCAAAGTAACAAATATTTCTTTATAATTTTCATTTATATTTACACTTGCTTAGACGTCGTTTGCATGAAATCAAACAAATAAACGTAGAAATATGGTGACTTAGTTGTTAAATGCCTGTGACAATACTTTTTGGAACACACGTTATTTCAAAAATTATTTACCATCTTATAATAATTGCGAGCAGCAAATATTTTTTCGGTTTGTTCTCGATCGTGAAAATCAACCTCAACCTGTAAGAAGCACTTTCTGCCCTTAATACTGATAAAATTATTATTATTATTGAATTATTTTTGAATATGTAATCCGTATGAAAAATGAGAAAACGCAATTTGCAATTCTCGTTTAGAAGCTAGGCCATTAGTCCGAAAATAAATTTAAATAAGTCATAACCATATATCGTCCTTGAACCGCGTATAAAATTACATGTCATCGCCACGGTAACCAAAACAAAAAAATCAAAACATAATTTAATTCCACTATAACAGATCCAATAAAACTCTCCGATAAATTACACATTTTTTCATTTTATCTGGCAGAGAAGTTGCCGTGAAGAGAGACAAAATATCCCACGTCGCTTGTGCTAGAGTGAGACAGAGCGGGGCGTCCGTGCCAAGAAAAATAAACAGGTCCGAAATACCGACACAAAAGAAAGAAAAAGACATCAGACAGAGAGGGCGACAGCCTTTCTCTGTCTCTCCCACTGCAGGTTATTGCTATTATGTCCGGGTGATTTATTTGTTTTTGGAAAATGAAAAACGATGGTTTTTATCAAGTAAGCCATGCCCATTCAACTTTTTGCCGCAGGGAGCGCATGCGTACACTGTTTCAACTGTTTCAAGGCTGATGCGATAGTTTCGGGTTTTGTTTATCTTATTTCTAGGTTAGGATATTTGACACGGGTTATTTTAGGTTAGAAACGATGTTTATGTTGGACTGAGGCTTGCTGATCACTTCCGAGGTTATTTTAAAAATCTAAACACGTCAGAGGACTAGGAAACTAAAATAAATACACGCATCATCGCTGGGTTTTACTGTTTTCATTTATAGACTTTTAATATTGTATTTTTGTTTCAATCACAATGATACTAATTCGATAAAACGACGTAGACAAACTGTCACATTTGATTAACCGATTTTACCAAAAGTTGATTAACTCGTAATGTTGTTATCAGCTTAAATATTAATTTTTATAAGATAGGTTTCCAAAGCAATGATTTGTTTTTACTGGTAGCTTCGTCTAACTAAATGATAACCGTTCAGTGAACGGTAAGTACTTTCATATTTAGTATAAAATGCACAGAAATGATTCAGTGTATTCATTTATTTATTTCTTTATTTGAATTAAAAGTGCAGACACGTTAGCAACCCTTCTATTGTACCAATGAATCGAAGCTGCCAGAATATTCCAGAGCTTAATTGCACTGGTATATAAATCGAAGCCAAAAGGATCGCGAGGAAAGTCTGATAATAAGAGTGGTGAACATAAATAGTAATAAATATTCTAGTGTTTAAATCTTTATTAATAACAACTTCTTACTTGTTTTTATTTTCTTTTTTAATTTATTATTCGTTCATTAAACTTTATTATTTAAATATTCGTATTACTATTATTTTTACACTTGACTCAAATAAATAATCATTACTATACAGGGTGTTCCACAACTTAGGACAAAAAATTAAAGAGTATATACTGTACGACGTGTAGACTTTTTTGAACAATTGGAGTAGCTATTAATTACACAATATTAGATATTTATTAGTAGTAGATATTATGTAAACAATTACTTTCATTGTAGAAGATTTGAAAAAAATATTAAAAATAACTACTGACCTGAGGAAAAAAATGTTTACTTGAAATACGATGCAATTTAATAAAATTCTTTTTGTTTTATAATCAGCACGTTGTACAGTATATACCTTTTAATTTTTTGTACTAAGTTGTGGAACACCCTATATATTCGTTGAGCCAAATATGCTCTTACGCATATAAAAAAATGAACTGCAAAACCTTAATTTGTAGATGTGCTTTTGTCTTTTAAAATTTCGAAAAGTAAAATTGGTATGATAAAAAGAACAAAAAACTTTTTTTAATGTGATGCCCCTACCAATTGTTTTTTTTTTAAATACAGCAAATTTTTACTAAAGTCTGAATTGGAAAGAAGTAAATCCATTGTTACAAATGAAATTATAGCTCTCATCCAAACTTTTCTAAATCAATTATCTGATTATCTGTGTTTAATCTTCCCCAGATTTTCACGCCTATCCTTCTTTCCCGTGTCCTTGAGACTGTCCGTCCTTGTCTGCAGGGCGGGCGTCTCTGTCGGACGCGTTGGGCATTGATCACGTGGAGATGGGACGCCGGTTTCAGACACAAGAGTCCGAAATTGCCTGATCAATCTTTAGAATTTTTTGTGAGATGGTTCGATTTATTTTCTCTTTAGGGCCTTAGGGGTAGTTTAGCTTTCAGTGGCGTTCCGGAAATTTTACAACGGGGGCAAAAATAGCACTCTTATGGGTTCAATAAATTGGACACTTAGGAAATTAAATTTAATATGCCATATATATATTACGGAGTAGATTTGATTAGGTATTTTAGATTTTTTTCATTTTCAAAAAAATGACGATAGAAACAAGTTGTATGCTTCGTTTTCGTATGTTGAAAACCTTACAGAAAAAGAAGGTAGAATCTTGAGCAAGAAGAACATGAAAATATCGTTTTCTCCATATGTAGAAATAAGACATATGTTGAGACAAATTAAAGACGTCATCCCTCTTTAGTCTTTAGGGATTTATTATTTCAAGATCTCTCAATATAAGATTAATTAGAGAAGCCATTGAGATTTTTAAACCTAAAAATATTAATATCAATCACAACGATGGTTTGGAAATTAGTAAAGCATGGTTTCCTATAAGTATGTTATAATTCGTTTCTTAGTTACTTGTTTACTTACTTTGTTGTAATTGTCATTACCCTGAAGAAGGCAGCAAGTTATGCTGCCGAATTATTAGGTTTAATAAATAAATAATTACAGAACTAAAACTAAAAAAGTTATTTTATTCATTAACTATGAGTTCTAGAATTTTTTTTATTAATATAAAATCACATTTAAAATAACAAAGTTGGTCCGCACAATATGAGAACCACTGATTTAAAAAAAATATCCTTATTGAAATAATGGTGAAAAAATAAAAATTGTTTGCTACTTTAACCGACTTCGTAGCTCTTATAGTTCTCGAGATAGCAATAGTGTACCAATTGAAATGAACACCCGGTATATTATTATTAATTAAATATAATTCACTGCATTATCTATTGCTATGTGTGTCAGTTTGCTTTATCGTAAATATCTGTTCGATTCTTTTGTGATATTCAAAGCCTTATTATTTTAAAGAATGTTGTACCAATGAAGAGATTGGAGAGAAGAGACCTCCGTGAGCCCCTGGGAAATAGTTTGTGGGCCGCCTATGCGGGCATAAAGGGCACTGGAGGGCGTGTCCCCACATTTATGCCTGTGGAGCAATTTACATTGCAGATAAATTGTTTCCTGCTTCTTCCCGGCTATTCCTGGACGTTTCCAGGCGCTTCCAGACGCGTGCCTGTTGCCCTAATCTCCCCCGAGCGCTACGCTTTTGTTTTCTGTTTGATCTAGATTGCTGTGCCCGGCACGGGATCACGCAACGATGCTTTTTTGTTTGTCCTCAAATTAAAATGCTGCTTTCATTTGCTTCTTGCCGGGGTGTGTGACCTTGTGAACGAACAAGACGTGACGGCGAATTTCTTTCCCTTAATGAGCTTTATTGATCTACAGACTTAAATATTACATTTGGAACAAGTTTTTTCTACTACTACTATATAAACTCATGCTTTTTTTCATACTAAGCTTAAAAGAGACACATTTCCTATTGTTTTAAATAGAGTATCATTATTATAAAGTTACAATAAGTAAATAATTAAAATAAAAAGTGACGGTGTCTATGACGTCAAATTCACTACACCTGTCTTTCTCACTCATTATGATGGTAAGGACGTCACAAAATTTTATTAATGTATTACTTGTTTACTATAATATTTTTATTTGAAAATTTTAGCTATTAATATACCTTACAATTGTTATACAACCGCCGCAGATGTCAATTGAATTCCGAGCTTGTAGAGCGAGAATTTTAAGACATTTAAAGCCTGGAATGATTCATAACATCCGTGGTTTGTTCAACAGCTTAACGGTTTAAGAAAATGAAGATATTGTTAATAAATATTATTTTATAACATTCTCTTGTCAGTACCGTTTTCGTGATCAAGTTTGTATAGGTTGATATGACGTCATGGTTACAGTTGTTATTATCTAATTGTCCCATGTAATTGTAACGTTTATTTATTTAGGTGAAGTGTAAAAATAATTAAAACACTAATATTTATATAACGAAATATGAATACTAAAAGATAATAAAAATAAGTAACACTACGAATAAACAAATATAAACACTAATTTAAGAATAACAATTATTAAACTTAAACACTATATTTATTTAAACATTACACTATGTTCTATTTATTTACACAATATTTATTTCCATAAACTATTTATGTTCACTACGCGTATTAACATCTCTTCTGCTCAGGCTTAAATAGTAGAGCAATTATTAAGTTCTAGAATATTCTTGTATCTTCGACGTACCGGTACAATAGAAGGGCAGCGAACGAGTGTTGACAAGTCTGGTAACGGCCGTCGCCCGCGACCTGACCTTGGGATCACTACCCAGTGGTGTGGTCGTAGAAAAAATATAGTGTGCCACTCATACAGAGTCATCTATTTCCCACCTTGTGTGATTCCAGTGCTCGACTTTGTCTCGTGCCAAAACTTTCTGCACTTGTTGCAAAATATACTATTATCATATTCATAACATTTTATAGCTGATAAAAAATAGTTTCTTTCTGCACTTGTGGTACAATATAAATTACCTCTAATAATTAATGTTTGAATAACAAATATAAAACATGGAAACCCCTTTATAATGAAATTCACATCATTTTACAGCGATGGAAAATAAGTAACTTTCTGCACTTGTTGCACAATATACCTTACTTCTAATAATAATGAGATTAAATAAAAAATAAAAAGTTTTGTGCTAAAAACCCAATAGTTAATTGTATGAAATGAATCGTGTGACGAAATTCCGGGCTGTAGTTCGTCAACACGTCACATCAGGCGTACCAACACGCTGAGCGCTAGTGCCAACAAAACAGACGTAATTCCCCTGCAGATAAATCTAGGTTGAATAACGATGGAGGCGAGTCAAACAGGCACATGTTTATTGTTAAAGTTTGTAAGCTGCGAGTTGAAAGCACAACTTTATCTATTGCACTTCGCAAGTTTTACGGCGTATACTACATTGTTATTTATAGCCACTTGATGCAGATGACGACAAAACTTCCACATGAGAAAGTCGTCATTACACTCAGATTCCGAACACAGACATTCGCTTTTAAAAGTTTCATTTTAAATACATAAATAAAAACATCACTCACTCATATACAGGTGGAATCGAAAGTTGGGCATGTGGTTGTACTGGGAAGTTAATACAGATATAAAAATATACTAAATAACAAAGTTGCAGGAGCCCAAGGGGACCATTTGATTATAGAATAAAATATTTTTAAATCAGTGGTTCTCAAGTAACAGCACAAAGTTATATTTTTTTAAAATTATTATATTGTTACATTTTATTTATTTAGGTGTAAAAATAAGTTAAATACGAATATTTATATAACTAAGTTTAATAAACGAATTAAATTATAAAAAAGTAATAAATATTAGTAACACTATGACTATACAAATATATACACCAATTTAAGAATAATAATTATTAATAAAGACTTAAACAATAAGAACATTTATTTAAACACTTAACACTACGCACTATTTATTTATACGATATTTATATCAACAGCTATTTATTTATATCGCCAACTATTTATTTATATCTACTTTACATGTCGCTGACATGCACTGACCGACACTGACTTTCTTCAGTGACTCTCTGCACACTCTAACTGATACTAACTGACCTCCATGAGTCGCCCGATGCGACCCTTATATACCTGCCGCCAATTAATCTTTAGAACATTTCAGAGCCTTTCGGATTGTATAATATTCTCAAACAATAAGCAGCGTCGCTCCTATCCCACTTTAACGCGTCTACCTGCCCAGACAGGTCAGGCGTGATGACTCATCTGCGGTGAGTCTCGCTCGTTACAATATTTTGAAAAAAATTCGATAGAAATTAAAAAAAATATTTTTAAAATTAATGTACAGTAGACTATGGATGAAAAATAAATACAAAATATAAAAATGAAAGATGTGATACAGTATGAAATAAAACGTTGTACGTCATTCGTGCGTTAATGATTTTCACGGTACTCATTTCGAAATTCCTGACTCGGCTCCTTTATCGCCTCGTCCGGAAACATCTTATTCATATCGTAAAATCTCATTTACCGGACATATAACGTAAATTACTATTATTGCATATAAACTGTCTTAAGGTTGTATGCCTTTTTCGTCTGTATATGTCTTGGCTATTGTCCAGAAGGTTCATGACATTGTGATTGGATTGAATCTCTATTATTTTCAGGTGAATCATTTAACATAAGAAAAGTGTGAAGTATGGATTCACAATTTAAAAATAGCGTCTAAATTAAATAAGTAAATCAAGTAAAACCAAATTAAAAATCAAAAGTGAAATTGACAAACTGAAACGTCAAATATAAAAGCAAGGACAGCCTACTTTATTTTTGTGAATATTAAGAAACAAGTTCATGTTCATGTGAATTTTTTTATTATTGTCAATATATTTTTTTTTGTAGAATTGGGATTGAAATGCTAGTAGTGAAAAAAATAATGTATATAACACGGTTTCAAGATCATTATTGATCAACGCCTTACATCCCTCGGTTGCTTTACACCTCAGGATACAACTTGGGGCTAGGTCAATAATGATAGTCTTCTCAACCTTGTTGTATAATATACTATTATGATATAGTATAGACCAACCTACAATTGAGTCCTGTTGAATCATATTTTTTATCATCTAGTCAGATAAATATCTGTTAAATACCTTTTAAGGTCGTAGCCAACCAAAAATTATTAGATTTTGTATGATACTCTTGCAACTTCTTGTACCATAGGTATATTGGCTCTGATTCTGCTCACTTTCCTTGAATATGTCAATGTGACAAGCAAAATTACCCATAAATACATTTACATTTAAAGTTTGCAATACTTACAACTTTACCAGTAGTAACACTAAGTTCTCTATAATCACACTACATACGAAAAGAAAACAAATAAACGTTAGAAACGCGTGAGATCACAAAATTCATATATGCGCACGCTCACTCTAAATTGCCTGACAGATTGTATGAAAAATAGAACGTGTTCTGTTTTTCAACACCTTTAAGATCGTATACAATTTTCAACTAATTTGCTGTATGATACTAGCCAATTTAAGTTGTACCAAAAATGGTGCAAGATCTTGAACAATTTATAGGCTGGTCTAAAACGGCCTTTACGGTAAAAATACATCATTATTAATATCAGTAATATTGCGGATTTGAAGTGATACATTTATATATTTATATAAGAATTATATTTATAAAAATTATGTTGTATACAAGGTACATATTAATTTCCCTCCCATTTACATTCTGAAAGCGAGTCACAATTCTTTGTTTGGCTCTAATGAATTTCGCTTTCAATTCATGAAGTGTTTAATTGAAGAAAGCAATTTAATTCTGGCAAACGCCCACGCTGTATCACCGTACGCTGACACCGGAGCCCCGAGCAGTTGGTAACGCAGGTGACGTGAACAATTGACTATCGTGTTACAATACAACCGCAGTGTCGTCACCGATACTTGCATAGTAGGTATTACAGACATGTCACTGTCATGTAGGTTAGGGTGATAGGTTATAGGTTATGTGGAGACTAACTTAGATACAATACCAATTAATATTAAATTCAATAGTGGTATACTAGTAGTCTGTCAAGGAAAACAGTGAATGATCACTCAAAGCTTATTATCTATTGCTATATGTCTGAAAATTATAACAACCTTAAACTGGCACAAAAATTTTTAGAGATAAGAACCATTTTACCTTAAATGTTTAATTCAAAATTCGTAAAGAGCTGCAATATGTGCAAAAGGTGTAATTAAAAATTCCCGAACAATGCATTAATAATGTATTGAAAACAAGAAAAAATATCAATAAAATATCACAAAACCTTAAATACTTACATAAAATAATAAATATAATTTATTTATTTATTTAATTTACACTGTCCAACAGACGTCCAATTAGAGCACAGTGGACCTACAGCTTGTAGTGGGTTCCGAACCACTCGGACACAGCAGTATTTATTTTTGGTTACAGGTTTGCCGTCATTGGGATTTAAACCCACAGATCTAACCAACTAAGCAACTACTGCCCGTAAAATGGCAGTAATCTAAATTAGTATCAAAGTTATAAATGTATATGATTCAAAAACTTACATAAGGACACATACACTATACAAATGATACAAAGGTCAAATGTAAAGTTAAACATCAAAGTAAACTAACCTAAAAGTCTCAGAAAAATAACACAAAGTGTTCTAATTTTTTGTTTTGTGCCAATATTATATATGTATAACAGAATTGTATGCATGAAATATAATTAAAATACATATAAACAAATTTCAAAAAATTCAATTTACAAAATAATGTATACAAATGGCATGGAAATATTATTTACATATATTCCCTGAACACATAGGGTAAGTGGGGGGAGATGGACCGGTAGGAGAGATGGAATTTTGGTCTTAAAAGTACATAAGAATGATATTTCTCATATGAAATATTAATTTTGTTGCTTAGAGACAGTGTAAGTAGTTGCTTGAAAATTAATGCAGTCAACACTGAATAATCCAAGATTTACTTAAAACAATTGCCAAAATTGTAGCATCTTATATTCATAATTAGTTAATTCATTAGGTTTAAACTAATTATTTATGTACATACTTTATAAAAATGTACCTAGGACGTAACGAAACCTAAAAATGTGGTTCTATTTGTACACAATCATAAGTAATTTAGTGGTCCATTTAACCTCTGCTCTGATGACAGATGGACCACTTATGTTGAGGAGAGATGGACCAGAAGATTTTTATTGTTATAAAAATCAATTCAACCGGTATACAGGAAAAAAATCATTGGCACATAGAAATACCGCTTTTAATGAAACTTCATATTAAAACTTTTTAAATTCGTTACCGGCAGTCGGTTTGGTCACAGCTTTTTGGCGCCCCAAAGCAAGAGTCCCCCAGACTGCTATATCGAAGCCTAACCAACACGTAGATTGTTATTAGTTGTAAGTGAATCAAATTGTGTAATTACAAAAAGGAAATATTTCTTTCGCTAGTTCTCATGGGTTGTGTTTAGCTATATTTATGATAAATGTACCGTTAGAAACCAACATACCGTAAAACAACATTTAATAACTTGAAAGTAAATTTTACATCTACTTTTACGACATTATAACTGAATTTAATAGCATGACAAAATTACGCTTTGTACACAAGTTTCTTCAATTTATATGCATTATGAATTGTAAATATAAATTTCAAAGACGTACACGGTGCGTAGTTTATTTCTTCTCAGATGGAAATAGTCGTTAAGTTCCACAAAGGTCAAATTTTCCATAAATTCAAATTCTGCACTTGATTTATCAACAATAAAAATCACTAACGTTTTTCCAAGAGTTTGTAAAGAAATTTACATTGGAATTTAATTTAAAAGTAACAGTAAAATACCATAAAAGTATATTATATACCAAGGTTAACAAAGACTATCATTATTGACCTAGCGCCAATTTGTGTCCGAGGTTCAAAGCAACAGAGGGACAGAAGGCGCTGGTCGATAATGCTCTTCTATCAAAACTAAAACAACTTTTTTAGTTTTAGTTCTGTATAGATTATTGAATCCAATGTTACGGTAAGGTATTTTCTACTTAAGTAAATATTGATGAGCTGATTTCAAAACCTGCAATTCTATTACGACTTTTCGATTTTATTTTGTCTCTTTATTATCTAACTTTTATTTATTTCCAAAATTTATAACCCCATATCAAAGTTATGTAGATTTAAACAAACCAAACAACATTATTAAACCAAAAATTGTGTTGATAAATGCGAAATATCCCAAAAATACTCATTTTTGTACTGAAAATTATGATTTTGGGAAATAATGTACATTTATTGATCTCGATGCGCTGATTTCAAATTTTCAAACGGAATTTCATTATATCTTTTCTTTCCTGAGATATTAGCTGTTAAAATTGCACCTCAAAAAAGTATGTTTTTTTGCTATATCTCTAAAATGGATAGAGATACACTCTTAACGATAATACCAGTTGATTCTACGAGAAAAATTACATAAAGAAATGTTTTCTCCAGATATACGTTCTCTGGAACGATTAGGTCAAAAATCAGAAAATCGAAAAAACCTAAATTTCAAAATTTCTCCGAGGAACTTTTTTGCTCTAAAACTTTTCATTTTCTAGACTTAAGTAAATATCGATGCGCTGATTTCAAATTTTCAAACCGAATTGGATTATCTCTTACTGTTCTCGAGATATTCGTGTTCAAAGTTGAGCTTTGGCAAAACCTAAAAAAACAGGTTTTTTAGGTATATCTCTTTAAGGTTTAGGTTTACGGCTTCGGCGACCTCACCAATCGATTCTACGGGCAAAATTACATAAGTGTACCAATTTTTAGATTTTTATTCCAAATGATACAATTTGTAGAAAAGAAAAACGAAAACTGCCAAAATCGAAAAAAATGCCTGATGAACCCCTTACGATTTTTTTCGATTTTTGGCCATTTTCAGTTTTTTCCTTCTAGAAATTCTATCTGTTGAAATAAAAATCTGAAAATTGGTACACTTATGTAATTTTGCCCGTAGAATCGAATGGTGTGGTCACCGAAACCCTAAACCTAACCATTTACGGAGTATACCTAAAAAAACCCTGATTTTTTAGGTATAACTTTGAACTCAAATATCTCGAGAACGAGACGAGATAATTGAATTCGGTTTGAAAAATTTGAATCAGCGTATCGATATCTACTTAAGTACAAAAAATAAAAAAATTTGGAGACAAAAAGTTTCGAGGCAAAAAATTGAAATTTAGGTTTTTTCGTTTTTCTTATTTTTCACCTAATCCTTCCAAAGAACGTATATGAGGGCAAAACATTTCTTTATATAACTTTTTCCATAGAATTGAATGGTAACGTCGTTGAGATTGTATCTCTACTCATTTTTGAAATATACTCAAAAAACACACTTTTTTGAGATACAACTTTGAGAGGTAATATCTCCGAAACAAGAACAGATAATTAAATTCCGTTTGTACATTTGATATCAACGTATCTAACTGTTTAAAAAAAAAATACAAACAAAATTTTGAAAAATTTTAAAATTTTCGAACTAAAATTTCGGATTTATGCTAAAGTACAACATCAGCGGCTTTGGGAATTATTTCCCCTGTTATTACTGCATACATAAACTATTATAATATTAATTATTAATTTTATAAACTCACTCACGAAGAAAATATGTAATTCTTTTGTATAATTTATTGTAAAGTCAAACGATAATCCAACATCTGATTTAAATTTAAATTTAAATTATGAATGAATATTTTATATTGCAATATTTATTTTTTTCGGATGACCCTATTCTTCAAGTGTTCAAGATGATTTGTGACGAAAAGAATGGTCACAAAAGTTACTTATGTAAAAATAATGCATCTTATATGCAATGACGTGATCCTTTAGAACATATTTTGTTAAAGTACAATGAGTTTAATTTTGTACGCCAAATGCGTTCCATTCGCTCTTTAACGTTTGTTTCCTCGGTAAACAATGACCTAAAAACAGCGTTTAGTGTAACATAAGCTGCTAAAAATAGAGGCGCGTGTAATAAATTAGTTTGCGGAAAAACTGTGACATAATTACTGCCGAGGGGGCAGTAAATTTTTTCTAACCGTCCAACTTTCCAGTCATAAATTGTTTGCAATCCCCAACTTAAATAAGGAGAGTTCAACTTCTCAAAAGAAGTTTACGTCTTTGATGAGCAAAGTTTAAATAATTAAAATTCATAAATCTGCCGATTCGAGCAAGAAAGAAGGACAATAAGGCCTCAAATTACGATACGAGGTTTCGCTTTGAAAAGAAAAGGGTAATGACCGCCTGTGGTTCTAAGAACATGAGTTTGAGTCCAGCTGAATTAAACTAAACGTAGTTTTTTTTTGTATTTTAACACAATTTTATTTACGAGAATAACTGATTTTCTCTTTCATTAATCTTTTTGCCTTATACCATTAGATTTTGTAGGTACTTTGCAGTGGCATATTACTTATTCTTATTTATACTCTTTAAATTTAATTTGTGAGATTTATATAAATAATTAATGTATAATGCAAAATAATTTAATTCACCTAATCAAAGTTGAGAGATTATGTAAGGCAATATTATTAATATGAGAGATGTACACACTCTGACTGATATTGACTTCCTTCAATCGCCCAACCGGTCCCTTGTATACTTTTCGACAATTAATCCCTCGAACATTCCAGAGCCTTCTGGACTCTATAAAACAATAACGGCGTCGCTCCTATCCCACTTGATCTTTAACGCGACTACCTGACCAAACAGGTCAGCCGTGATGACTCATCTGCGGTGATTCTCGCTCGTTACATTTATATAAAAATAAAGTCTGTAATACTTTTATTTATATTTTAGACATTGCTATTATTACTGATTTATTGAAATTTGCATCATTTTGGAAGTTTTTTATATACAAAATATATAAATATTGGATGGAGGTTCCTGCAAAATAAATTAATTATAAAAAAGTTACAAGAAAAACTTGTCACTAACAATTTAAATTATAATATTTTAATTGAATTTAATAAAATTGTTTATATTGTAATCATTATCAATTATTTATCTGTCTAAACGAAAGATCAAATCGTTCCTCATATAATATTCAAAACTTAGAATCCTATGGTTAACCGAAATGAAATAAATTCTTGTTTACAAAATCGTTCTAAACATCAAATTAATTTTGTTATTGAAAATTTATTGTTTTGTAGTACAGCAGTCATTTTCCTGTTTAGATGGATGATCATTGTTTGGTACATTTTGAAAAATAAAGTAATCAAATGACAGTTAACAATTTCCGAGCGGTGTTTCGGTTTTTGTTGTTAGTGAAGTCTGAAGCAGTTAAAACTTTGCAGTGAACTGCAAACATATCTGCGAAATCTAGTCCAAACCTCAAAGTTTCCAACATTTCGACATATGAATAATTTAACTGCAAACTTTTCAAATAAATGTCAAACATTTTTCCCAAATAAATAAAGCGATAAGCCGGAATCTACTTTCATTTGTTATTCACCTCACATGGATATGAGCTCAGTGTTATGTGAACATGAACAGTTGACTGGCCTCATCTCGTTAGCCTTGGAGAAGTTTTTCTGCCGTACATGGTCTACATTCGTGTAGGTTTCGTAGTAGACGTGATATTCATTCAATAAATTGCTCGTGTGGGAAGAAGAATGTGATTTTTTGGACCATATGTGGGTGTAATGAAAGGCTATCTGATAGAAATTAATTAGACTATATAATTATATAATTTTTTGTTATGTAATATTTTACTTAGATATCTAAGACAATTTAATTATATACTATCCATTTTTGATAAATATTTACAAAATCCTTAATATAGTCGTTTCGCCATAATAATGAAAAATGAATGGCTTTTCAATGGTCAATAACCTAACAAAAACTTTGGAAGCACTTAAATTAGAAATGTAATCATGGATAATTAAATCGTTTTAGAATTGGGCAAGGTAGATTTTTATATTTAAAATAATGAAATCTGTCCAATGATGTACCCTGCGATTGTGGTAATCTTTAAACTTTAGGTTTGTTCTAACAGAACTACTTCAGAACTAAATAAATTTTATCAGTTTTAGGATATTAAGCCTTTGTTATCTAAGTCATAATTAAGTTCCATGTAATTTTGATTTCAGTAGGGTAATAGGATATTGTGCAACAAGTGTAGAAAGTCGCCTATTTTCTACGAGGTATGAATCGCACAAGGTGGGAAATTGATGATTCTGTACGAATAGCACTTACTTTTTTACGTCCACACTGTTAAACGTTAAGAAACAAAATAAAGGATATTTTTCATTAAATACCACTTTAAAATGAAATGTCTGGTAATAAAAATTTGGATTTTTTTTTCGTTAAATACGTATTTAAAATTAAATGTCTGTTTATAAAACCGGAGGTTAGAGATGAAAATTATATTTTATTTTCAAATTATATTTTACTTTCAAATTATATTTTGTTTTTAAATTTGTATTTACAATAATATATATTTTCTAGGACCACGTTTCTTACATTATAGGTATAAAGCTTGCGCATTTTCCGTAATCTCTGGTTAAAGTGTAAGAAATTATATTTCACAGTATTTATCAACACTGCGCATGTGCAATGTGGGAAATATCATTTCTCACATTAATTGCCAACACTGCGCATGTGTGAAGGTACTCTTTGTGTGTTTACCATTGCCGTACTTTTTTTATGTCAAAAAGCTTGCGTGCATGTATATTTGTTCCGTTTAGCAGTGTGGTCGTAGAAAAAGTGTAGTGTGCCACTCGTGCTGAATCACCTATTTCCGACTTTGTGTAATTCGAACACGTGATTTCGTAAAATAGGCAACTTTCTGTACTTGTTGCACAATATACTACTTTTCTAATGCCATCTGTCAGTTGTATTTCCAATTGCCTTTTGATTTCCCTGATGTTCTGTGATTGTTGTTAGTGTAACTATATGTGTATGTAGTTGTAAGCTGGTGTTCCTGTTGTAGGTGTTGGTGGAATACGACGACGTGGAATGGCACCGACGGGAATGGATCAGCATCTACAAGGACAGCCTGTTTCACTTCTTCCTGGTGGAGCAGGGGCTGGTGTGGAGCGAGCGCCGCGACCCTTTCCACACCAGCCACAACTCCGTGCGCTGGCCGGCTCTGGTGAGTACCTCCATAGCACTAGGTGCTCTCTAAAACACCTGGGGCATACAACTAACACTATTAGTCTCACAGGGCTAAATGCTATACATTTATACGAGATTGGAGATGGGGAAATAAAAATGGGGGCGTCAGGTGTGAATACTAGCGCTGGCCGGCTCTGGTGAGTACCTGGGGAACTTCTCCAAGGCACTAGGTGCTATATTAAACACTTGGGACTTACAACTAACATGATTAGTCTCACAGGGCTAAATGCTATACATATATATGAAATTGGAGAAGGGAAAATAAAAATGTGGGTGTCATCTTCAGCGAATGTGGTGCACTAGGTGTTCGAAAAAAAAGCTGACATATGAAATTAGAATAGGGTAATAAAGATAGAAAGTTAAAATAATAAATATATGAGATAAAAGACTATAAAAAAGGGGGAGTCATCTTCAAAAATGTAGTGCATCAGGTGTGAATACTGGCGCTGGCCGGCTGTTGTGATTACCTGGGGAACTTCTCCAAGACCCTAGGTGCTATACTAAACACCTAGGACATACAACTAACACAATTAGCTTCACGGAACAAAAAATTATACATTTATACGAAATTGGAGAAAGGAACTAAAAATGTGAGCGTCATCTTCAGGGAATGTTGTGCATTAGGTGTCCGTGAAAATACATGACAAAATTAGAATAGGGTAATAAAGATAGAAAGTTAAAATAATAAATATATGAAATAAAATAATAAAAAAAGAATGTGGGAGTCATCTTCGGAGAATGTAGTGCACCAGGTGTGAATATTAATTGTTTAAAGTGAAAACAAATGAGGTGTATTCCGTAGAAAACAATTGAAATATTACCATAACACTATGTAATTATTTGCTCTTCCCACATACATGCAAATTCGAGAAAAATAAACACAAACAAGTGAGTAACACTTAAACAAATTCATATCGTGGGAGGAGGAACATTCATTTGTTTTATCACGCATGATTCAAGGTAATCTACGATCCTGTAATTGTTTTATTATTCAAATTGTTACATGAATCAGTAGCAGAAAAAAGTCATTGGAATATTAATTATTTCTTGTTTATTTGTTTTAGTTTGTGGTGAATAGAATTAGTTAAATATATAATTATATAGATAGCACAAGCCGTAAGAGAAAATATTTTTATTTGAAATGTTGGTAGTCACTGTAGTAATAATTCATCCAATCAATTAACAATAGACTAGTTAATCAAGACGCATATCAAATCGATGTAACAAAATCGAATCAGATTCAATTGTTTGTAATTCGCAGTGACGTCGACCTTCCATTGACCTTCGCTTGCAATTGTCTCCGTTCCCATCTAACTTCATTTCAAACTTAAAAGTTCGTTATCATTTCACCAACAATTTTAAAACTTCAGTTGAAGAGAATTCATTACTGTTAAGATCTTTTATAAACTTTTCTTCCAAAGCAATAATTTCTCGAGAAATTTTTTGTTTGTCTTGCGAACTTTTGTTTAAAACAAGTAAATAATCAAGTTGTAAACAAATTTGTAATAATTTTCCATCTGACATTTACCGTTTGATTTCCTTGTGAAAATGCTGGAAATTTCCAACGAAATATAATTAAGCCAAAGGTTAAAGTTCAAGGGGATTGATTTTTATACTTTGAAGATGTAATTTGTGTTTATTCTAATTAATTGAATGAGAACGGATCAAATTTGCTCGCTTTTCATTCATTGTAATTTGAAATTTAATATCACCGAACACATCCAAGGTCTTTTAAAGAAATTCTTAGCGTATATCAATCTTAATTTTAATTATGTCTAATAAATCAACTGTGGCTACCACAGATTCGATCGCTAGTACCGAATATTTCCGCTAAAACGATAATTACTATAAAAATGTTCAAATAGGGTGGAATTCCATAACTTCGATATGATAAAAGACAAAAAAAATGTTCATACATTGATATTTGGGCAATTGTAATATTTTCAGAAATGTTCTGAGTTTGAACTTTTAATTAATCTAAATTTTTAAAATTTCCTCCGGTACAAACTTTTTATTTTAAAGGTCACCAATGAAAAGAACCTAGATGATAAGATATGTAAGATCGAGAGATCTAGCAGACCATTTTACTATTCTATAATTTCCTTTTGTTATTAATGTTATTAATTATTTTTAAAATTGGTATTGCACTTGGTGTAGGCTTGTCACAGAATTTTATAATCCAAAAAGAAAATGTCAAATTCGTACCCTATGTTTAATTTTACATGAAACAAGCAAATATACATTGTTGTCAATCATAAGCAATATTTAATATATAAAATAGCCTTTGTTGCGAATTGTCTACACCAGAGGAATAACTAAAAATATATAAAAAGCAGATCTGACACACCCAGCAATGGGTAATGATAATGTTTGATATATATTTTGGAATTATACCTTAGACAAATTTTCCAAAAAGAATTTCCTTAAAAATGATGACCTTGTAACACCTTTTGTGGTGACATTTAGTAGAAAGTATTCTAACCGATAGCGTTAGACAATTGATGTATTTAGAAGCTATCATTTCCTATCAGTTCATTTACTTCAATAAATGTATTTTGATGTTATTTATTCGGGAGATAAGAGCAGAGAAGGCGTTGACATTTGAAACAAACGATAGCAATAACATGAACCGTTGACATGGAGAGAGATAGCGCTAGTGGTCTGCCCAGCACAATACTGATTTATTATTTCATAATAGCGTGTGTGTGTGAGTGAATGTGGGTCACACAGCATAGATGCTATCGGAAAAAACTAGTTCATATAAAAACTCTACATAAAGTATGGTTATGGGGAATTAAAGCAGAGATTGTTGGGTTATTAATTGGCCTACTGCGCCCGAGTGGTTAAAACATTATAAACTTGATTATATGCTCGATACTAAATAATTACCTACGTACACTCATACCGCAGTTAAGACTAATATTCCAGGATTGTAACGGCAGCGGTGTTTCACTTGGTTGATTCAAATCTCACTATAAGCGTAGGTCTCTTACAGAACTGTAAAAATACGTAAAATGTAATTGACGTTTATCAAATCGTATTCCCGGAACAGAATTTTCACTTAAACTCAATTTTTAAAGTCATACTATACCAAGAATCAAATAACACGAATAATATTTTTTGACAACTAATCAACCAACTGACATCTGACAAATTAAGACAACAAAGATCTAATGGGCCTTGGTCTGTCAACTAATTATCTGTACGAGCTTGTTGTCTTACTTTGGAAGGTAGAGTTATCTGAAACGTGTGGCATCAAAATTATAAGTGTCTATTGTCATGAAACAATATTTGAAGGACTGTTCCATCTAGCAATGTTATGTCATATCTAGAGGTGATAATGACTATTAAATAAAAACAAAAATTATAAATATAAATTAAAAATAAACAAAAAGGTATAATAATTATTTTATCATTCTCCGTAAAAACCGACATCTTAATGTTTCCTATTTGAGAGAAGGGTACTCACTCACTGTGAAGTGTTCTAATTCTTCCCTTAATCAAATTCACCCTCCGTAAGAACCAGTCTTGAGAAAAGGGTGCTAACTCACAAGATGTACTGTCATTCTTGACCCAATTTAATTAGTTCGAAATCACCCTCCGTTAAAACCAGTCACCGTAATGTTTACTCCCTGTGAGAAGGGTGCTCACACACTGTGAAGTATTCTAATTTTTGCCCTAATTTAATTAGTTTAAAATCACCCTCCGTAAAAACCAGTCACCATAATGATTACTATCTGAGAGAAATACTCTAATTCTTGCCTTAATCTAATTACATCAACATCACGTTCCTAAGAACCAATCACTGTAATGTTTACTACCTGAGATAAGGGTGCTTATTCACAGTAAAGTGCTCTAATTCTTGCTCTAATTTAATTAGTTCAAAATCACCCTCCGTAAAAACCAGTAACCGTAATGTTTACTATCTGACGGAAAGGTGCTCACACACTGTGAAGTACTCTAATTCTTGTCCTAATTTAATTAAATAAAAATCACCCTCCGTAACTGAGAAAAGGGTGCTCACTCACAGTGAAGTGCTCTAGTTCTTATCATAATTTAATTAGAGTAAAATCATCCTCCAGAAAAAACAGTCACTGTAATGATTATAACCTGAGAGAACTTTTCCTGCCTCAATTAAGCGTTTTTACTTGTAAATTTGATTTCCGTTCTTAAAGATTTGGCACAAAAAACCGATTATAAATAATAAAATATGTTAAATTATGTTTTATATTTTATTAAAATACTGTCCCCATACTAGTAGTTATAATATTATTTCTTTATTCGTTTCCATTTACATTTTCCCACAGTAGTTACATAATAAATAACACCTTGTGATATAGTAATATTAAAATCGCATTAACTAATCTTCTCGTTCGTTGACCCAGTTGATAGCCCCGCCCACATCCGGCGCCACTGAACCAAATTGCCCGGTGTGGTTCCCGCGAGGCGCTAATGAAATCGCGATCGCTGCCCCCCGCCGTTCTACGCCACTGGCTAATAAACATGATTTATGAATCCAAGTGGCTGTAGGCGCTGGCCAAGGACGATTGGCTTGCGAATTACACCACAAGGATAAATCAAGGATAAGGGTCATTAAATATGTGTACATGCGGAATGGTTTATCATATTTTGTAGATCAAAATTCATTACAAAGGATTCGTCAATATTTTAATAATAAATGTATATTTAATTTATTTTTCTTACTGCAGTGCTTAATGAAGTACTTCATACATTTATTTTTTGTAGGTAATTGTACCTATATTATTCAATGATCATATGTATGGTGTTACTCATGAGAATGAAGTTTGCCAACACGAGCGAAAGCGACTGTTGTAAATCATTTGAATGAGGAATAGCCATTACATGCGAATAGAATACTATACTTTATCCACAACTATAACAAAACATATATGTTTATTCACAATCGTTATAGTAATATGCCGATTCCTAACTTTTTGGAGGTTTGGAAGTTAGTCATTCCTAACTGTATTGACAAATCTCTTGGGTTGGAAGTAACAAATTGCACTTCCATCTCTTGGGTTGGAAGTATTTATGTAGAGGTTGCTTAGTAACATTGTCATAAATATCTACAATAAAATAGGTTAAAACAAATTATAATAGTTGTCAAAAAATACTGTACCTTATTTATTTATTAAAAAAAGGATAATTGTGAATAAAATAGTATACATACCTCGGTGGGAGTTTCATTTCGCCTCGCGTTATATCTCATATATATATAAGTCCTCGACTGAAATGAAACATTTCCCACCTCGCATGTAAATAACTATTATTTTAACTAAATACGTCATCACACTTTGACAGATAAATAACAATAGCTCGCGTCAGTTTCACAGCATACTTAACACAAGGAAATTATTTCTAATGTTATTTAGATAGAGTTTAAGCCATATCTATTTATATTCTTCTGGATAGGGCTTAACATATGAAAAAGTGACGCCTGCTGTGGCCATTTTCCTGAGGTCTGAATCCAATCCATTTGGCGCGAAATATGAATAAAGTCATTACTATATATAACGAAATATAAGAAATATATTTTAATTTGATTTGTTTTAGTTATTTTATTTTGAATTGTTGTAGGTACTTGTGTAATTAATAGAATGATGCATTTATCTTACTTTCATGATAACAAATTATAGCTCAGAAAGATCGATCTCAAATTTAATTACTAAAAAATAGTTTAAAAACGGCTTTGACCGAACAATGCCTAAATCATCTAATATTTCTGACCTTCAATCGTCCACAATTATGTTTTACGAGCATTATAATAATAATAATCATTTATAAAATAATTTTTATTAAATAATATTTTTTTATTAATAGCGCTTTTAGGATGCGTACTTTTACATTACAATCTTATGAGGCTAGACGTTACTTTTAACTAAAGCGATCTATAATGAAATGTCATAATACGGGTCAGTTTATCATGCTGTAATATTTAGTTTCGGACATTACTGAACCAGGTATTTTCGACTTAAAATTACCAATTTATTATCCAAATTAATAAAGATTAAAAATAATAAAATATAAAAAATCAACAAGGTCGACTGTACTAGAATATTTATTCATAAATTTCGCCATTAAGATATGATAAAAACATTTGTACAAACGATAAAAAGTGGTATTGTCGTATTCCATTGCGATATTATTATCAAAAATTTATAAATAAACTTCGTTTTGGTCAAAGCGGAAATTACCACAACAATCTAGTTCCAGTAATGATAAAAATACGCACCACACTTGATAACGTCTATGAAAAACCAAACAAATAACAATAAATTCCAAGAATACTTTGCTTAACTTTTGAACTTGTTAATGTTTGACCCATATGTAGACAGAAAAAGGCTTATTTAATATTAAAATTAATTGGAAAAATAAAACTGAATATAAAAAGTGTTTGACCTACATACGACAAATAAATGACGAAATTATAATTTTAAATTAATTAAATATATAAAAGTAAAAAACAAATTTAAATAGCTTATTTATTTATTTTTTATAATGGACTAAAAATTATTATACAATGTGGCCCGATTTATATTTTGTCCAGGGACGGAATATGTATTTCGATATTGATGTATGTTTTCTGTTGCAGACATTCATGTCGCTGGTGTCGTCGGTAGATCTGACCACTCAGCACCAGCCCGTGGAGTTCTTGCTGGATCGAGAACTCGCCTTCAAGGACTACTCCAGGCTCCAGCCCTTTACGGTCAGTCTTTAATTCTTTTCCAAAATGAATTCCATATAAAAATCAAATATATTCTGTGACATAGGTATTAATGTTTCTGCGCTTACCTTAGGAAAAATTTCTACAGTCTTTAATTTATTATTAAATCAATGTTTTTATATAGATATACTTTTTCAGTAATATAGTTTTGAATTGTTTAACTCCAGTTTGTATTATTAAAGTTATATTAGAGTGCAATTATACACGGTGTTTCAAAATTATTGTAAAAAAATAAGGTTATATAAAATTTGACGTACTGATTGTAATGCAAAAATAATATTTTACTACAATCAATAAATCAAGTTTTATATACACTTAATGTTTTTAACAACATTTTTTAAACACTTTGTATAGGGTCCATTTTTTGAGCCTAATTTTGGGATCTCGAGCACCGTAAGAGATGTCAACTCAGTTAAAATGGGGTAAACAATTTTTAGATAAGAACAAAAAACTAATTTTTGTCAATTTACTTTTTAACTTATATTTTTTTGTTTTAATTCATACAAGTTCTTCTAAAAACACTTATTATTAGGAATAATTAGCGATTCTCAAAATTTTATAGCTAGTATACACTATTCAAGTATTTCATATTTACTTTCTTATTGTTTCTTTTTTCAATCAAATGGAACATATAGCAAAAATTATCTACGAAATTAGAAAATTATTAATTTCAGTCATTTCGGTCGAGTATTTGTTTCAAACAAACTTTAACAATTTAAAAAAATAAAATAAATTATAATTAATAGTTAACTGTGAATTTTACAAAGTAAATTTTCAAATAAAGAAAAGCGGTATAATAGAAATTTATTATGCTTCGCATCGAAATAAGTAACGTCAAAAACATGTCTTCAGCATTTCCCAAATAGGCGACAAATTTAAGCGAACATGAATGTTAAATGTTTCATGTTACATGTATAATATTCATGACTATATGCTTGCGTATGTAGATATATAAATGTGGGATTATTTTAAATTTAATTTGCTTATTCCGCATGATAATTATTCGACAGCATATTCTATTTCCAATAATATGACAGCCGAATTAAAAACACATTATCATTACTAAAAATACCCTCATTAAAACTTTTCATTATATTTTTGTCATTTGATATAAATTTAATTATCCTTTTTTAAATTTATCCACATGAATAATTACATTCTAGACAATGAACAGACGTGCACATTGAATGAGACTAATTATATATTGGTATGTGTGGATATGCTAATAGCTGTCGTTCTGGACGTGCAGTGAGCTCCAATCACAGCTCTTTGATGTAACAGGAAGTATTACATGCCATGAGAAGACGCCATAACGGAAATAACCGCATCCGTTAACGGGAATACCTTCATGCGTATAAGCAAATGACATTGTAATACGACTATTTATACTCGCTTGTTGTACTATAAAACAATTATTTTCTCAATTATGCGGACAGCGGTGTTTACTTGATTAGCGCGCTTCGACGAAAAATGAACGAAGTGTGAGACCTGGGGTTCAAATCCCAGATTTACAAATCTTTGACAAAATGAATATATCGATGTGTTCGAGTGGTTCGAAACGCACTATAAGCTGTGAGTCACTTGCAGAGACTTTACACAGAAAAGAAAAACCTTCACCATTATATGCAAGTAAAATTGTCACGAAAATAGAAAATGATAATGATGATTTAAGCATAATATGATATACAGGTGTGCAACGAAATACTAAACATAGAATTTTAACATGGGATTTAAAAAAATTGCGGATACTCTCTCTCCTGCATGATAAATTTAGAGTAAAACTACAATACAAAGTTGTTCAAAATTAAATTCTACGTTAGATAATAATCATAATAAAATATAATATTTTAGTTAAAAATCAGACAGTCATGGAAATAAAAGAAAATATCTATATGTCAGTTTAGAAAAGTAGCACTGATTATAATTCTTATATTGTCTGGATTTTAATGTTATTTAAGTTGAATTTATATTCTTTTTCGTTACTAACATACCGTTATTATAAAAATATTACAAATATGACTTTGAAAATATATTAAATACAAAATAAGATAAGTATATCTAATAATACAATATTTTAATATATTTACTAATAAATAACAATAATAAATAAATTTTCATACTTAATTTCTGAGCTTACAAGGCATTCATTAATTCAGATGCAAAAATATATATTCTATAATTCTTATTTGAAGTTTTTTTACCTAAAATAATTAGGGAAGCAGTAAATTACGAAAATATTATTTTACATGTTAAATTCCTATGTTCGGGTGTTCGAGTCACCATCCTGTATACCCCTATGTAACACGTACGATAATGAGATAGCGAATAAATGTCTGATCTTTGCCATGCGTATACGACAAAGACGCAAGATAATAATTAATAATTCTTCCAGCAGAAAATGATGCCGTGACGATCAACTCCGAGAAATAGAGTGTATCTTAGTAACATCTCGTTCTCAGTACTTAATAGTTCCTTAGAGTAGACGCAAAATCTCGTGGCCCTGCGCGTAAAGCGAAATTCATCATTGTAGGCCGGCCACTGACTATTGTACAACACAAAAACATTGACTTGTAAAATTTCTCATTTATCTTGTAGCGTTCATACGGTGCAGGTCTCTAGAGTTGTTATTGATGTATTTTTTTTTAAATTTTGTATCTGACAAGTTATTCAACTTAATAGATAAATAAAATAAATTGAGCAACGTTTTTAAGTTAGTTAATAAAATATGCCTCCCACCACTTTTTCTATCTAAAATAACCCCGCCCATGCGCGGAGTTGTGCCACGAGATTTTGCGTTGACTCTAGGTCTTTTCCTTCTAAGAATATTGTGAGATACATTTAATATATTTGTTTATAATCCAAATATTTGAAATATTTTATTAAGAAATTCATATATAAAGCCAAATGATGTTATAATAAGGTAAAACATTTGAAGAAAAACAAAATAATTCCTCCCTTAAACATAATATCCCGACAGAAATAAAAACACGCCATTAGCTGTTATTAAAGTAGGAAATTAATTTCCTCGGCAAGGACACGGCATTCCTCCCGTTGCCTAGCAACTCCAGGCACACGCTGTTTCGCTTAATAAAATCAAAATACCCGCGACGCGATGCGATGATGTTTGGCGAACTCCCCCCACCACCGACGGCGCAAGGCATGCTGGGAATTTCACTCTAATTTTTAATTTTCTGCTGTGTATGTTTATTATTGAATTTGGCAGGAATTTTTATGAAAGGTTTACGAGAATATTTTTGTAGGTTAGTAGACGGATTCTTGTAATATGGTTATTGAATTTAAACACGAAAATATTACAGACGTAAATGCCTTAATGTGATTTTTTTATTATTTTTATATAAATATTAAGGCCGTTTTAGATTAGCCCATATTTGGGACAATGCGTATAGTACAAGAAATGGTACAATCTTGGTAGATTTTGACGAAGTTTTGTATGATACTAATTCAAGTTCTTGTACAATATTCTGATTCTGCGCACTGTCCTTGAATATGTCAATGTAACAAGCAAAATTAACCATAAATTCATTTACATTTAAAGTTTGCAATACTTACAATTTTACCAGTAGTAACACTTAGTTTTCTATAAGCACACTACATACATAAAAACAAATAAACGTTAGAAACGCGTGAGATCAAAAAATTCATAAATGGTTGTATGAAAAATAGAACGTGTTCTTTATCCTATACAATATTTTAAGCAATATGCTGTTTGATACTACCCAATTTAAATTGTACTAAAAATGGTGCAAGATCTTGAACAATTTATAGGCTGGTTTAAAACGGCCTTTAGATGTCGTATGGTAAAAATAATTTTTGACCTTAGTTGCCATTAATTAGTAGAGACTTTGAGTAAATTTTACCGGTAACTCAATTCCAATATAAAACAAACCAAAAAAAAATAACAGGTAATTTTTATCCACAACTGTCAAATAATATATCTATAATTCAATCGTTTTTTATCAATTGATGAACTTTGGTACTGTTGCCCATTTAATAATATTGACAGTTCGATAGAATAATATTGTTCAATTGTTTTGTCAAATTTAATTCTTACGTGTCAAAAGAATAAAACTTCTGAATAATTTTTTCTAGATAAAAAGCCAAAATTACGCTAGTTTTTTCATTTTTCATACTTTTCTTTTTATTTTGTAAACATCCAAATAGAAGATTGATAATAAATTAATTTTAGAATTATGACGTCAGTACCATCACATCTGGAAATCGGTTAATAAATGGTAAAATGGTAAGCAATAAAGTTCAATCTAAAAATGACAAATATTTCTAACTTTTCGGTTAATTTTCAATGTGAATTTCTTTAAAATTCTTTTGTTTTTTTGTGTGAGGTGGAGTTGAACTTGAATTCCCAAAACCGTAGATAATAGTCTCCATTTTATGTGGATGAATTTCCTGGAACAAAGTTCTGTCGTCATAGCGTGTTAAACTGACAAATTCCAACAATTGGCAATCAATGTTTACAACAGAAATCTAGTTACCTTGTCTTAGGCATTCAAGTGTTCGACACAATAAACGCGCTGGGTAGGAACCGACGTACGTGACGCCCATACAGAGCAGGCCAGGACGTGCACGATTCACACAGGACAAGACAGGAATGTTAGTTACGTCGTACGTCCTGCATTGTCATTCAGATGCGCTCATGTTTTAAACATCCGAATAGCGGAAATATTACAGCGTTCACTTTCGGAATAATTTTTACGCCATGGAGAAAATTAAATAAAGGTTCATTCAACGCAAGATAACACTTTTTATTCGGCAATAGACAGTGGCTGCTCGAATAGCATCACCGAGGTCGTGAATTCGGTACAGTGTTTTTCCTAGTAAGGGAACTGGTTCTAGTATTATTCGGGTATGTGGTTTCGGTTTCGAAAATACCCCATCAGTCCTGGAATTGAAATTAAACTGTTTTCGGATCTGGAATTCAAACTAAATAGCTTTCGATATTGGTACCGAAACTGGCAATATCTGAAATTTAGCACCAAACTAGAAACTCAATTTTGGAACTGACAATATTCGTACAAGAATTTATTTGAAACAGGAAAAAACCTGTATACCTATCTCTTTAAAGTAACACCATAACAAAATTTTAAAAGATATTTTACTACTTCCCGATTTCGTAAAACGGTCAATTTCCTAATTCCAATATCTAAATTCGACCATCGGTTCTCCTATAATTGGATGCGATGATTGATTTTTGGTAAAAAAAAAACCTAGATTCGAATTCGGATCCCAGTCTCGCATACTATTAGGGTTTTAGGACTTGACTTTATATTCAAGTTACTTGATTTGACATTAAGTCAAAGTCAATAATAATATAATTTAATCAAACATAACCTATTCTAACATAACCTGACTCAACCTAACCTAATCCAATCAAACCTAACCTTACCTAAACAAACCTAACCTAACCTGACCTAATCTAACCTAACCTCACCAAACCTAAACTAATCTAAACTAACGTATCTTAAACTATCCTGACCTAATCTAACTTAACCTAACCTCACCAAACCTAAAGTAAGTTAACTTCACCTAACCTAACCTAATTCTAATCAAACCTGACCTAATCTAACTTAACCTAATCTCACCAAACCTGAAGTAATCTAAACTAACTTAACTTAAACTAACCTGACCTTAGCTAACTTAACCTGACCCACCAAACATAAACAATCTAAACTAACCTAACTTAACCTAACCTAACCAAACCTAAAGTTACCTAAACTAACCTAACATAACATGACCTCACCTTATTTTATTCCATCATTGAATAAATAGTTACATGAAATTTATTTATGTATGGACATTTCAATTATTGGTGCGCTTTTGTAAAAAAAATACCATTTGGTGCGATTTGGTCATAAGCCGAACTGAAATTTTACATTCCATTAACATAATAAAAATAATGTTGTGTCCAAATGGTTCGGAAGTCGGAACTTACAACAACTTGTCAGTCCCTTGCAGAAACTATAACCTGCCAACGTTTACCACCAAAATTCAGAGATGATCATAATTTATCTCATCCATATGGCACATCATTCTTATGTGGAGCGCGGCTTGAAGAACCTAAAACACTTAGTTCGTGACATGTTTAACTTGCAATAGTGTTCGTACTAGATTGTCGTCGTACAGCTTCTGAACTGGATCTCTTTCCGAATCACTCGACGCAGCGGTATTTTTATTTGAATAAAGTTTTTCGAAGCTGGGATTTGAATTCGAGTGAGCAACCGCTGATGATGATTCCTCCACCTAATTCCTTTCATGAAAATGTAGGCCGCGTCTTCGCCGCTCGTATATCAGCAGATTTTAATCCCCGTCTTTAAATAATTAAATCGCGTTCGTAATTAATATCTTCCAATATTGTCATCTCTTCTTTCTTTTAATTAATGTCCCGGATTTATAATCTGGTCGCGGTAGGCTATGCCCGGTCCACCGTCGCTTGTTTCCAAACAGGACCTTGGCCGTTACCATGGCGACACGCCAAAGATACCCAGCGAAACATCAGACAATCGTTCGAGGTGAAATTTCTCGATAGAAAAATTTTCTTGTTGACAATATAGGATGTTTTGAAAGGAAGGCTTTGATGTAGGACCTTGAGAGAAATGAGATTTTATAAGGGGGGTTTTATACGGAAAAGGAGCTATATTAAAATGTAAACAGGACGGGATACAGGCCTATAACATTATGAAAAAATTAATTATATATGTAGGTAGCTATACGTTTTCCTTTTACATTTTTCATAATACGCAAAAGGTCATGAGTTCCAATCTTTTTCCACATAGGGATGGACTGACGATACGGACTTTTCATTACATTAAATGGAATTATGTACAAAGAATGGTAGCTAGAGTGTTCAAAAGACAACATATCTGGTAAACTCACTTTCATTTAAGATTATTTATTTGTTTATTGTGAATCGTGTTTTTTATGTCATAGTTTTCATGTCTATTTCTGTTCGATAACATTAGAACTTTATCCTAAAAGAGTATTGAGTGCCTTGTGTGATTCCAGAACTCGACTTCGTCTTGTGTCAAAACTTTTACTTCGGGGAGAAATAGCTGAGTTTCTGCACTTGTTGCACAATATACTCAATCGCGGCTTCTCTTAACGTACCTTTCATGTCCTAAAGGGGGACTAGTTCAGCCGGAAATTGGAGCACGTTTCAGTGTGTGCTCTAATTCTTGGCCTGCTGAAACCAAAGCACATTTTGGACTAAGTTTGATTGGTCTGGATTGTGCTCTAGTTTCAGTGGGTCAGAAATTAGAGCACCCAGAAGTGTTTGCTCTAATTCTTGGCGTGCCGAAACCAGAACACATTCTGGAGGAGATTTATTTGTTCTGGTTTCACTGGGTTAGGAATTAGAGCACTAAGTAAGGTGTGCTTTAATTCTAGGTTTGCTGAAACTAGAGCTCATTCTGGAACAAATTTGGCTGCTCTGGATTGTGATCTGGTTTCAGTGAGTCAGGAATTAGAGCATCCAGAATTATTTACTCTAATTCTAGCTCTGCTGATACTAGAACTCATTGCGCTCTAGTTTGCTGAATCCTAAACACAAAATTCAATTAATTAAATATTATTAATTGCAAATAAGAGTTTTAGTTTCCATTCATTCTTCCTAGTATTTTTTTTTCTTGTATATTTATGTAATGATTTTGGTCATTATAAGAAATTTTGCCCCCAAGGAAATTATATTTTGCCCGGTATTTTATTATACGAGAACGGGAAATTTCAACCCCAAATCTGACTAACAAATTGTTAAACCCTTCCACGGAAAAATTGTGGCTACGCCCCTGAAAATAATAACCAAAACTTGTCACAAAGTCTGGGAGCTGAGCAATGAGCAAAAGCCGTAATGATATTTTAAACTTGGTATGAATTAGGGAGAAGAATTTTTGTTGTGGAAGTTTGCAATGTATTCATTTGAGCAAGTGAGTTAAAACTCGGTTGTAAAACGTTGTGTAGACAAGTGAAGTAATAGGATAATTTGATTGCTTCTATTCAGGTAACTTGTGCAAGTCCTTAATTCCCGCTTTCAAAGGCAAACGCCTCGGGATCCTTCAATACAAACACAAAGTTCCGCAACTAATAACTAGAAAACTTCCAACATAAAGCAGACAAACTTTTCAAATTATCATTCAAGATACTGAATTTATTTAATAAAAAACTTCCGCTGCCTGTATTGTCTGTGGGGGTGGTCGCAGGTGGAGGGGGTAATCCTCTATGAATTATTCAAGGCTGCCAGCTGCAACTTGCTAAATAAAGCGCCCGATAAACGGACTAAGTGAATTAGCAGCACAAATTCCCTAACTTCACTACACCGTGCCATTTCGTCCAAATGTATCATCAAAACATTTTTATACTTTGCAGAAATAATGGCTCCATTATTACATGGAATATAATTTAATAACACAAGCTATTATTACACTGTTTTTGGTATTTTTTACTTCTTTGTATGAAGTAAAGGAAGTATTGTAGTCGAGAAAAATTTAAGTTTTCAAATTTCAACGGAAATACAACGTTTTGAGTTTGACTATCTCTGAATCCATTTTGACTACTTTAGACGTTACGTCTATACATATGTATCTCGCGTATCTCAAAAATGATTAGCCGTAACAATTTGAAATTCTGAATATGGAACTTTTATAATATCTTGTTGTACACTTCCCTTTTCTGTTGCAATCGACAGTGCCAAAAGGGCACTTTACTCGTAGTATTTTTTTGAATTTTTCGCATAACTCAAAAACGATTAGCTGTAGACTGTTGAAATTTTATTTATGTAGTTACTGTGGCATCTAGTTATGCACCTCCATTTTTTTGGCAGAAACTAAATAAAACTAATAATTAAGTTGGATTTTAATTTTTGTAGGAAACATTTGATAATAAATTTACATTGACAACGGTTAGAACATATTTCGTGAGAGTAAAGTAAATAAAAACCATATCTCTTTCTTTGCAAGTTTTTGAGCGAGTAATATAATTTTTGTAATGCAATAAGGAATAGCGACAAACAATTTAATAAAATTTTCAAAAGATGATCCATTTCGAAGTTCGAAGATATGAAACGAATGGAAGTTGAAGAATGATTACCTGTATAATGATCTCACTTTCAAATGAAATAAGTTTAAATGAAGTACATCAAAAATGTGTATAATTTAGGAAGTCATATGATGTCCTCATCAGATTTTTTTTGTAAAATTGTGTCTTCTAATTATTGCGAAAAAATAGCCCTCTGAAGAATATTAAAGATCATGGCTCGCATGTATGTAGCTGCAAATATAATGATGAAATTGTTTGAGAATAGCAGGGGCGCTTGTGCCGCAAAATTTTTAACAAATTTCACTAATCTCGTAAATAATATTGTCACAGATGTAACAGAAGTAATAAAAGTTAATATATAAGATAAAAATTTTACTAATAAGTAATAACACTTTAAAAGTACACAACTGAAGTTTACTGTGACTCAAGGTCACGCCCGTTGTGTTCTTCAAGCTCATTGCCAATCAAAACATTCGTGGTCTTTTAAAGTCCCCAATCAAATTATTGACACAATAACAAAAATACCACATATTTCAGAAATATTTTAATTATTTTTTTTTTCTTTTTTAATATTCATTGTTATGCATATTCTTTCTAATTTCTCTAAATTCGATTGAGCTAAAATACCCCATTTTTGAGTAATGTACATTTATTTATTATTAATTTTCATTGCAGTATTTTCCCCTGTATATATATCATATTTGCAATTTTGTGTTGAATGCATTGTCAACAATCAGCAAATTAAATTTGGTGTACAAAATATTTTATTACGCGACCACCCCATGTTAAAAATAAACCACGCAGTCACCCCAATATTGACATTTGCGACACAGGAATATTTCCCTTTTATTAATATGGCAGACAGAAAAAAACGAGTGGGTGTTAATCACAACACAACGGAATCATACGCCAACCATTAGCAAAAAATTTACGGGGCATAAAACCCCACGAAGCCATTTAGCTCTTCCTTTATTACGTCACAGACGAAATAAATTCATTTCGCATAAAAACACCATTAAAATGCCGTAGTTAATAGATCCTTCTGGTGCTTTAATAAAATAAAGTCAAAAAATACATTATTGGTAATGGCAATCATTTAAAATGCAAGTTAATTTGATAAAACGCAATACAAAATAGTTATTTTTATATGAAGGGACTAAAGTATAATCACAGAATAGTTACATACAGAAGCGACACTCCGTGTCGGTATCTTTCATGTTCCCCTTTTCAGTTCTATGACCTTGAAGCATTGTGTAGACCTTTAAATTTGTGCTCTTCGCCTATCTCTCTCTAATATGTGAGGGAACTTCCCGATTTTAAACAATGAGCCCTTTAAATTTGTGCACAGTCTCCATCGCTCTCTAATTTTCGTTTCTCTGTCGCTTCTGTATAAACCTATTCTGTGGTATATTTTTTTATTACGCATATGGAGGCGATAGCCGAGGAGAATAAACCATGTGAGTAATAAAAAATACTGTAACGAGCGAGACTCACCGTAGATAAGTCATCACGACTGACCTGTCTAAGCAGATAGTCGCGTTAAAGGTCAAGTGATATAGGAACGACGCCGCTATTGTTCGGGAATATTATAGAGTCCAGAAGGTTCTGGATTGTTCAAGATTAGCTGCCCGCGGATATTAAAGAGTCGCATCGGGTGACTCTAGAAATTAGTATCGGTCAAGGTGTGCAGAGTCACTGAAGAAAGTTAATCGTTAAATTATTAATTAAAAACATAAATAAATAGCATTATGTGTTTGTAAAACGTCAGCTAGCTATTGAGACGGGGATGGCTGTGATAACAAACGTACTGTCAAAGTGTCAAATATTTTTTGATAATTTTCATTTTTGTTTACACCTGCTTAGATAGCATAAAATCAAATAAATTATTATCAAAGGTAAATAATAAATAAAATCACAAATAATATTATAGAATGATATGTTTGTTATTTTAGGTAGTGCCAAAATAAACTGAAAAAATATAATACTATTAAAATATAGGATTATCCAGTTTGACAGATATGTCCGTCAAGTAAAACTTTGACATAAGAGTCTGTAAAGTTTAATTTAGCTACTACTATCGATTTAAAAAAAATATTTTTGTCTGTTCTCTAAATTTGTTTTATAAAATAGAAATTATTTGTTCATTTAACCTTCTTTGTAGATCTTATATTTCTCGAGATAGCAATGGTGTCCCATTTAAAATGAACAGCCTGTATACATTATACAATTTATAAAAAATATATAAATTCAAACTTATATTTAAATTTATAATACGATGTGTGACGTCGGTAAAGAATACTGACGTCACTTCCTTATTATAATTTAAATGTCTTTATTTCATGATATAAACTGTTTTTAGGTACATACAGAAGTATTATTTTATTTTAACTTATCTATTTTTAATAGAATCTAGAAGTTTAATAAAGGTAAATATGTAACAAACATTACCCATTTCATTGTTTATTTATATGAGGGAAATATAATATTATTTACATAATTATATTCATATGTTTGAATATGTAACCCAGTTCATATTTCGTAAGTAGAAAAGTTTTTGAACTCTAAAAAATTCATAAAAACAAAAGTATGTCACACGATAACAACTCGCGTTTCGCTATGGTTTAATAAAAACACCTACACTTGTTTATTTTTAATGCCAAGGCTGAAATAATTGTGAAAGTTTTATAAATCATTGTGAATCATGCTTTATTACATAAATAAAACACTTTTTATTCTCTCAACAGCTGCCAAGTGGCGTTTTTCACTTTTTAATAAAGTTTGCAGACTTTACAAATACTTGCACATCGCATAAACAGTTTTTGTTAAGGTTGTCAACTTGTCAAGCAATGTTTGGTTATGTATAATTTTTAACTCTTTGGAAATGAATATGTCGTTTGAAGGTCACTGGAAATGAATGAAGTAGTATTATGTTTACTATTTTATTATGCAGATTAAATAGTTTTTATGCTGACTATAATTATGTTACACATATTTTGCATATTTATATCTTTTATTACATATTTTATATGTTATAAATTTTATGTTTGAAACTCCAGCTAAAAATTTTGATGGCCACTGACTTCACCCTTCGAGCAAACAAGTACGCATGTCAGATGACTGTCAGTTGTTTGAGAGTAAATTTGTATTGTTGTGATCGTGATATTTCATCAAGAATTATTAATTATTTGTGGAGAAATCTATGAAAATTTTGTTCAGGTATTATTTGTATATATTTTAAATACAATAGCAAACTATTTATTCAGTAAATATACTACCTACATGTAAATTACATTGTAGAATAATAGAATGGAGTTCAAGGTTAAATGAAAATTGAAATCTCTTTAGTACACGTTTCGGTATTTGAACATACAAATATGTGTTACTTTGTGAATAAATAATGAAGTTTAGTGTGATTTGTCATGTATTAATGTGGTTGTGGACAGATTTATACAATTTTGAAATTGGAGCATAGAAATTTATATACACGTAGGTGTTATGAATTTATGTAGCCATGAGTTTGATATTACAAGTTGATGTGGTACATATTTCAAAATACTCGACACTAGGTTATAATAATTTTCATATATAATTAAATTCACATATTTGTCATGCATTTCATTACATTTAAATTATTAAGTTTATATTTAAATTAATAAAAAGTTTAGAATATAACCTTAATACTATATTTAAAAGTATGTATCAAAAACATGATTTGTGTAAGTTTTACTTATAAATACGTTTTAATATAAAATATTCACGATTTATAATGTAGGTGAAGGAGGGATCGTATTCTTCAGTAAAATTTGAAGTTCTATAATTTACAGTAACTTTGTTGACATTCTTAAGTATTCTTGAGTGTGCTCTAACTTAACCTGAAGAATCTAGAGCACATTTTGGATCATTTTTCCTGTTTGGAAATTGTTCCGGAATATGTTCAGGTTTCAGTGTGTTAGAAATTAGAGTGTTGTTAAAGTGTCTTAAAATCTTAAAATTAAATGATAGTTCATATAACAGATGAAAAATATAAGTATTTAAATGTCTAAAATTCTTTGTTACGTTTCCTAGTTTTATTCAAATTCATCATTTTAGTTTTATATTTTGCTTTTAAAATAATTAAAAAATGCAGTTATTTGGATTTCAAAATAATGATTTTTGATTTCTTTACGTAAATCATGATTTGGTAACTTTGCTTTTTATAAAGGGCGACGTTTGAGGTAGCTTAAAAGAGACGGACTTATATTTTTTCGGAGGGAGTTTTGAAATACTGGCTGTTTATTTTAAGTGGTACACTAATAATTGCTATGTCGAGAATTATAAGATATTCAAAGTGGTAATATTAGTAATCAATTTTTATATTAAGAGACTATTTTAATTTATTTTTTGCGAGCTTCGACTTCTGTTTAGTAGCGGGTTTATGTTGAACGCGTCTCAAGGAACTTTGTTTACTTTATACTGACACAGACCAAGTAGGTTTCTAAAAATGCAAATGTCATATGAAATGAAATTGAAAAAAATATGTGAATGCAAAATACTTTTTTAATCAAATTTATTGTATTGTATTTAATTTAATTTGATTGAGTAACTATTGCTTAGCAACTTTATACTCCTTCGAGCGATAAATGCCAAATTACGCCCGCATTTGAGGGCGTGTAAACAAGTTTATGTTTCCAAAGCGAATTAAAACAATTTACAATGAATTCAATATTACTACACTGAAGGGTATAAATGTTAATAGTGCTTGTGTTGTGGATTGCAGGAATGGGACCTGGGCGGGTGTAACGTGGGGGCGCTGGGCTACCCGGAGCTGCGGGGGGAGGTGCGGCGCTGGGCCGAGCTGCAGGACGGGCAGCGCATCCTGCTCACCACGCCGTCCGTGCTCGTGGGCTACCGCGTCGAGGTGTACCGCGCCGAGGGCACCACGCAGTGGTACACCGCCGTCATCGTCGGATACAACGAAGCTACTAGGGTGAGTCACTGATGAGACTATAGCAGTTGTAAGATGTGTGTTTACAACCTTTATGGGGGATTGGGTAGATTAGCGGTAAGGCGTCGTAAATTATTTCAAATCGCAAATATCATTTCAAGAAAAATAATTAGGCCCAATACTGAATTTACCTAAAAAATCGAAGAAATCACAGTAATTTCCAGGGGTCGAAAGTAAAACAGCGTTGCGTAAAACTCTAATTAAAAAAAGTTTTTTTTGTATAAAACGGTTTTCACTAATTTAAATCAGATTTTTTTTAAAAAAAGTTATAGTATCATTTTAAAAATCTGTCACAAAATAACATTTATTATGAAAAAGAAACAATTTAACAAAAAATCACATATTAGTGAAAAAAAAATCTGCGTTATAAATTCAAAATAATATATCAGTTATCAGTAAAGTCGTTTTACCGACGAAGTTAAACAGATTTAGTAGTTCTTGAAAGGACTGCTACATGGTAACATTACCCACATGATTTTTCCCAATTTTCGTAAATTTGGAATATTAAATAACAATTGTAGAACAATAAGAAAAATAAACCAATGATTTAAAAAATCACTGATTTAAATAATGTAAGCTTGAATGAAACCCTGAAGTTTTCGTTATAAAGTAGAGTAGATTTGACAGCTTTGTGCTCTGGTTTCATTAGATCAAGAATCAGATCAATCCTAAGTAAGTGCTCTAATTCTTGACCTACTGAAATTCGAACACAATCCAGAGCAGATATAGCTGCTCTGAATTGTGCTGTGGCTTCAGTATATCAAGAATAAGAATATTTCCAAATTATTGCTCTAATTCTTGGCCTACTGAAATTAGAGCACAATCCAGAGCAGATTTAGCTGCTCTAAATTCTGCTTTGGTTTTAATGTTCCAATAATTAAAACATGTCCAAATGATTGCTCTAATTTTCGGCCTACTGATATTAGAGCACAATACAAAGCCCCAATTTTGCTCTGGTTTCAGAGGGTAAGAACCAGTGCAATCTCAGGTGTTTGTTCTAATTTGTGTTCTCACAATCCAAAACATACTCTTAACTAGCTGTTCTACATTGTGCTCTAAATTTAGAGAATTCTGAAGTGTTTGCCCCAATTCCTGGTTTATTAAAACTGGAGACCAATCCAGTACATAAAAAACAGAGCATTCTAAAACTGGAACCCAAAATCTCATATTCCTGTCAATCTTAATTAAGGCGTTATTGCTTATTATATATTTCTAATTTATAATATTTTCATCTTAATTTATAAAACTTTGTGAAGATGTGTACTACATAATAAATATTCTTAATTATTTTCATAAATAAGGTATATGATTTTTAATTTTGATTTCATACTCCACTTAAAACTTTTTAATAAAAGTGAAATTCTCCGGCATTTAAAAACCAATTTCTTGTTGATTTTCTTGAATTATTCGTCCATAATTAAATTCTTAATTAACGTCGGATAAAAAGCGTTGGCCCGTGGCCCGCGCTGATAAAAACGTCCACAAAAACAACTGAACTCCCCACGGCGTGTATTTGGATTTCCTGTGTTGTTTTTGCCTTCCCGTGCCGCTTGCCCGGTGCTAGAAAGAGAAAGGAACTGCTGCCTCTGCCAAACGAATAAAAACACTCCATCGTATTCCAGATGTCAAGGTAATCAATGGAATGCGAATATATCACACTATTTTTTTAGACAGTGTTATGATATCATAACTCGGTTCTTTATTTGAACTTGATAAATGAACTCTTCTATTGATTTAGACATATTAATGAAGAATTTTATTCTTGAAATATTGATTTAAAAATTTATTCCTGTAAAAATAGGTTTTTAGGTTTAATCTCGAATAAGTATACATACCCAAAATTATATTAGTCTAACAATTTACAGATTTTTCTCAACAGATACAGTATCTACAAAAATATTGTGCAAACAATCAAAATTAATTGATCATAATTAATTAATTAACAAATTTACTATTTATATAAAAATAATAAAAAATGGCGGTCAGACTAGGTTCATCTTGAAATCGCATTTATTTGTTTTTAAAGCTATTAAATGAGTGTGTACACACACACATATACCACACCTATCTTAATGTAATCTAACCTAATGCAACCTAATCTAACCCAACCTAATCTAATCCAATCTCACTTAACTTAATCTAACCTTACCTAAGCTAATCTAACCTAACCTAATCTAAACTAACTTATCTTAACCTACTCTAATCTGATTAGGTTAGGTTGGGTTAGTTTAGGTTAGGTTAGGTTGGGTTAGGTTACATTAGATTAGGTTGGTTTAAGTTAGGTTACATTGGGTTAAATTATACTATATATTTTATTATTTTTCTTATATTTGTGATGTTTAGTAGGAACTTGTTGACCTAATATTTTGGTATTTATTTGAAAAAATAATAATTTAATGACATTTTATCCTATACGGTTTTTCCTATCCACATGATAGTGCTGAAACTCGGATACTGGAATCTGGAACCACCTTCAGCTGGTCGGTTACACCCGTTTAAATGTTTTGAAGTGTTCCAAAATGAGTTACCTTTAGTCACAAGGACTCAAGTCAGGCGAATAAGTAGGCTGAGGAGCCACAGGAATGTTTTTTCTAGTAAAAAACTAACTTTTGCGCAAATTTTTCTCATCCTCAATGAATTAGTTAAAATCTAAACGGTGGTGTGATCTAATTTAACTCTTCCCCAATCATTCAGTACTGTCAACCGACGATCTGAAGGCACAAGATCCCATATTCTGTCGACATTTTCATCAGTTCTTAAAGACGAAAACCTTTCGCTGCGTATTTAATCTTCAATCGACTATTTTCTTTCTAAAAATGCCTAAAACCACAGATAAACATGGCCCCTTGAAATAACACTGTCTCCGTAGGTTTGCTTATGTTTTGTAAAAGTTTTCATTGCACTGTGCCCAAGTCTGAAGCAAAACCTGATGGCACACCGTTGTTTGAAATTGACGTTACTCATTTTTAAAATACACAAGAAAAAACTATTTTACGAAAATAATCGTTACGGACAGCCAAATGACTCTAGCGAGTTCAAACTCGTACTGATGACTTAAAACATGTTCAGCTGCCTCCTCTCCTACAACCTAAGTGTTACCAAATCGAACGATACATTGCCAGTCTTGTTACTTAATTTACAAGCCTCGTATGATAGACAGTAATACTTATTATTGAAATATTTAATTTGTAAATGAGTTTGTGAATTGACAACGTATTTAACCAGCTTGAATGGAGTTGGACAGTCGACACGATATTTGATAGCAATGTCGTTATTCTATTCACATGATTGACGTGTAATTTTGCTATTTAAATTCCCCATAATGTGAAATGTTGCGAAATCCGTCTCTCTCACACTGTTACCAACATTACGGCTGTAAATTTATGTGTCGATTTTAATTGAAGCCAGACTGATTTATTGCTCGCTCCGTGCGCTTTTCTCTTGTTATTATTTTGTTTTTATTGGTTATTGTTGCCTGACCACCCCGCATGCTATTTTTGTTTTTATTGTTTAATTATTTCTTAAACGAAATATATTGCCGGCTACTAGATGTCTAGATTTATTAATAGCAGTTTAAAGTCCGTCATAATAGCTACTGTGTTGTTACAATGAATATTTCAATCATAGCGTTTCATAATTCCTTTGAAAAAAATAATTAAAATATGTTTAGATGTCTTATCGTAGATTAGGTCATTCTATATTTATAAGGTAGAGAGCTATTACCAGCTGGCGAGAAGAATATACCACAGGGGTCATTTTTTGGGATCTATATACCGACGAGAGTTTGTTCGATACAGACGACGGAACGCGACTCTTATAAAATATGATTTTTTTATTTTATTCTGTCGCTTTATAATCTAACTTTTATTTATTTCTAAAACATATAACCCCATATCAAAGTTGTGTAGAGTTAAAACAAACCAAACAACAGTATTAAATCAAAAATTGTGTTGACAAACTCGAAATATTTCAAAAATACTCATTTTTGTGTCCAAAATTTTCATTTTGGGAAATAGTGTACCTTGATAGATCTCCAAGCGCTGATTTCAAATTTTGAAACGAAATTTAATTATCTCTTTTTGTTCCTGAGATATTTGCTGTCAAAGTCGCACTTAAAAAAAGTGTGTTTTTTGGCTATATCTCTAAAATGGGTAGAGATACAATCTCAACGATTGTACTAGTCGATTCTATGGGAAAAGTTACATAAAGAAAAGTTTTCTCCGCATATACGTTCTTTGGAACGATTAGGTGAAAAATGACAAAATCGAAAAAACCTAAATTTCAAATTTTCTCCGAGGTACTTTTTTTCTTCAAAACTCTTCATTTTCTAGACTTAAGTAAACATCGATGCGCTGATTTCAAATTTTCAAACCGAATTGAATTATCTTTTACCGTTTTCGAGATAATCGTATTCAAAGTTGAGTTCTTGCAGTACCTAAAAAAAACAGATTTTTTAGGTATAATCCTTTAAGGGTTAGGTTTAAGACTTCGGCGACGTCACCAATCGATTCTACGGCCAAAATTATATAAGTGTACCAATTTTCAGATTTTTATTACAAAGGATACAATTTATAGAAAGGAAAAACGAAAATGGCCAAAATCGAAAAAAATGCCTGATGAACCCCTGACGATTTTTTCGATTTTTGGCCATTTTCAGTTTTTTCCTTCTAGAAATTCTATCTGTTGAGATAAAAATCTGAAAATTGGTACACTTATGTAATTTTGCCCGTAGAATCGAATGGTGAGGTCGCCGAAACCTTAAACCTAAGCATTTAAGGGGTATACCTAAAAAACCTGATGTTTTAGGTACAATTTTGAACTCAAATATCTCGAGAAAGGGAACAGATAATTAAATTCTGTTTGAAAATTTGAAATCAGCGCATCGATATCTACTTACGACCAAAATAAGAAATATTTTGGAGAAAAAAAGTTTTGAGGCGAAAAATTTAAATTTAGGTTTTTTCGTTTTTTTTTATTTTTCACCGAATTGTTCTAAAGAACGTATATGTGGACAAAACATTTCTTTATATAAATTTCCCCGTAGAATCGAATGGTACAGGAGTTGAGATTGTATCTGTACTCATTTTTTAAATATACTCAAAAAATACACTTTTTTGCAGTACAACTTTGAGAGCAAATATTTCCGAAATTAAAAGACATAATTAAATTCTGTTTGTGAATTTGGTATCAGTGTACCTAATTCTTTAAATAAAGTTGCAAACCAAATTTTGAAAAATTTGAAAATTTTCGAGCTAAAAGTTAGATATTTTTAAAATATTTTTGGGTTTACGCAAAAATACAGCATCAGCGGCTTTGGGAATTACTTACCCTACATACATAAACTATTATATTAATTATTAATTTTATAAAGTCACTTTTAAAAAAGAAGAAAATATATCTTTTGTATAATATATTGTAAAGTCAAACGATACGCCAAGATCTGATTTTAATATAAGTATCTTATCCATTCCCATTTATTTGAATGTGATATTTATAATTGCAATATTATAATTCTAACATAGTAGTGCATTTTAATACAAATACCCCATTACCGTGTGGTATAAAAGAAAAACGTTTTTGGTGCTTTTTAAAACACAAAACTAAGTTTGGACGTTTGCGTTGTCGAAGTCTCGAAGTGACAAAACAAATTAAAACTATCCAGCTTCATTGGTAAATTTAATATATTTTTGGTAAAGTCTATATATTTGGGGGCTCCAAAATTATATATTCAGATATAACACGTATAACTCTTGAAAAGGTTTTATAAATAAGGAACTCAAACAATTTTAGAGTTTTTAATTTTTACAAATAATTTGCATTTTTATTATTTTAATTTTTTTTTTGATATTTATTTATTTAGGAGGCACAGCGCCCTCACATTTTGTCGCCCTTCTGCCACGCTTACCTTGCTAACCGTATAGCGCCCTGTTCCCATTCAAATCTAGCGAAAGAAACCTGATATGACGATATTTAAATACATAATCGACAAGATTTGAATTCCCTGACTACCGGTGGTTATCAAACATAAATTATATTTTTAATTGGACGCTGTCTGTATCTGGCGCAGTCGTTTAATACCCATGAGTAATGACCCTGCCTTCCCGAAACGTTAATTATTAGTAAAGCCTCGTTTACACGACCAGCGACCACTGACGTTGATTTAATGCCTTCAACCAATGATGCGCAACTTTCTTTGCTTCCTGTTTTCTTCTTCAATTAAAAATGCCTTAAATATTTTTTGATTTAAACAATATCCTCTTATTACGATAATGCGAATGTGAGATTTATATTAGTAATATACAATTATACACATTTTGCTGCACTTTATTTACAATTATTTTATTTGAAAAAAAAATCTGATGTGGACATCACATCTTCCTTGTATACTAGATATTTTTGTTTCACTTCATTTAAACTTACCTCACTTGAAATTGAGATCATCCTACGGCTAATCATTCTTCAACTTCCAAACAAACAGAGAAAATAGTATAAAACATTCGTTATAGAAGGCAATTCAAGCGCTCGTTCGTTCGGGCACTCGCTGCTTCGCGCTCGTTCCCGAAATTCAAACTCGTGCTTGAAAAGATTGCCTTCTACAACTTATGTTTTAATATACTATTCTCACTGTAATTACCAACACTGCGCATGCGTGAAGCTACTCTCTTTTAAGTAACCTGTGACATATTGTTTTTTAAGTCAAATATGTTTCGTGTATGTACTTTTGTTCTATAACATTTAGGTCGTAAAAAAGTATAGTGTGTTACTCGTGCAGAATCACCTATTTTTCACCTTGTGTGTTTCCAGCACTCGACTTCGTCTCGTGCCGAAACTTTCACACCTCATGGAAAATAGGCGACGGTCTACAGTTATTGCACAATATACTATCAATTACTCAAAAACTTGCAAAGAAAGAGATACTGTTTTAATTTATTTCGTACATATTTCTCACAAAATATATTCTGTCAGTTGTCAATATCAATTTATTATCAAATGTTTCCCACAAAAAAAGCCAACTAAATTATTTTTTTTATCAAGTTTTTTTCAAAACTAAAATATATTTTTGAAGAGTCCGTTTATAACAAAAATGGAGGTGTGTAACTAGATGTTATAGTAATTAATATAAACAAAATTTCGTTTCGGAGTTACGCAAAAAATTCAGAAAAACACTACGAGCAAAGTGCCCTTTTGGCTTTGCCAATTGCAATGAAAAAGGGAGGTGCACAACTAGATGTTATAGCGGTCTCAAATACAAAATTTCAAAATATAACGGGTAATCCTTTTTTGAGTTATGCGAGATACGTACATACAGAACAGACATCACGCCGAAATTATTCAAAATGGATTCAGGGATGGTCAACATGCATATTTCCGTTGAAACCTGAAAACCAATTTTTTTCGCGATTATAATACTTCCTTTACTTTGTACAAGGAAGCAAAAAATCCGTTTGAATAAAGTGCCATTTGGCAATAAAAAGGGAGGAGCACAATGAGATGTTATATACAAAATTTCGACATTCTTTGGCTAATTATTTTTGAGTTATGCGAGATACAGGGATAGTCAAATTGGATATTTCCGTTAAAATCTGAAAACCGATTTTTGTCGCAATTACAATACTTCCTTTACTTCATACAACAAAGTAAAAATATGGAGGCTTCCTTATGGTGAGTTGTATATTTCGTACAGCTCATCTCTTATTTCACGCCAGTTTGAGAAGCTCTGGAGTGGTATAAATAGCGTTTGAACGTAATGTAATCGACCTGAGTTCACTAGCACACACTACCGTCCTATCTAAATAATTATCTGTAATCTATTCGTCGTGAAACAGCTGCGAATCGCCGCGCGCCCCCCACCCCGCCTGTCAACTTTTCCTGCGCTGCGCGATGCGCCGTTGTCCTCATTTTATTTTCACTTGCAGCCGCACTACGGTACGATTTATTAGCTCGCGGCCAAACGACTTGGCAGCTTATTTTCCTGACTTTTGTGGGTTAATTTCTTGGAAGTATAAATAGTTGGCTTTGTTTATGTTGCAGGTTTTGTGATGGGAATAAATTTAGCAGGGATAAATATTTATTTTGCCGTTTATTTGCGGGGGATTGTGTAAATTTAAACAACATATTTTTGACATGAGAATGTACAATTATTTACACTCGAATTAGTTTATTTTTGGGGTACATGACGTCAAACATTTCCTGGATTTTTCGCGTAAATAATACAAATGCCATCAAATTTATAATTACATTTAAAAGAACGATAAAAATGATTTCATAAACAATGGGCATTATAATTAATATATAATTTTTTTTTCATTCGTTATGTTTAGGATGCACGCAGATCAGAACTAATCCATTTAAAGACAATGCATTTCAGTATTGGTATTTATTAATAAGAATCCAGGGCGCTAATATATGGATTATAAAGATATTATAATAAACATTTCATATTCCTTGACCAGACAGCGGCGTCCTCTTGTTCTCTCTCCATCAGTTTCGGATCGGACCATTAGGACGCGTTCCCCTAACTATTATAAAACACATGTTGACATTCCAGTTACAACAATTGCCACTAGCATGCACATGAACTCAAGACAGAAAGGAGGTGTGACAGATCCTAGACTTGGGGAGGTACTCTGCGAGTAATAAATGCTAATTGTATCTACATTCATTACTAAATCATTACAGCAGAATAGGCCACTCAAGCCTAGCTCCTGGTGTGTACACTCTCCGGGTCGCGGCCCGTGGGATGAGAGACATCCAGTACTTAGCCCAGTCTCCAAAATGAATGCGGCCTAACACCTCGTGATTACCAATACCCACTATTTGAACAAATGGGTACTGTAACCACCTACAGAGTCTCACCTTCTGGAGAGACTTACAACCATCGGAAGTCCTAGACTTCCTAACACATATAGATCCTAAATCTACTAATGAATCCTCGATTCATAAACCAGCGCTGCAGACGCTCCTGTGAGCCTCAAACTCACCGTAGGTCTCTTCCATGGGTTTCACACCCATTCTGTTAGTAGGTTCGAGGGTGTTCTCTAAGTTTGCACCCACAAACACCATACACATTAAATATACAAACAGAGAATAATATGTCATCCGCTTAACCACAGAATAGTTACATGCAGAAGCGACACTCCGTGTCGGTACCTTTCATGTTCCCCTATTCAGTTCTATAACCTTGAAGCATTGTGTAGACCTTTAAATTTGTTCCCTTCCCCTATCTCTCACTAGGATGTGAGGAAACTTTCCGTTTTTATCAATGAGCCCTTTAAATTTCTTCACATTCCCCATCTCTCTCTAATTTTCGTTTCTCTGTCTTACTGTCGCTTCTGTATAAACCTTTTTTGTGGTTTAACTGTAGAATGATCTCACTTCCAAGTGAAATAATTTTAAATGAAGTGCAGCAAAAAAAAATGTATAATTTAGCTTACAAGGAAGTCATCAGATTTTTGTAATTAACAACATCCTCTTATTTCACTAGAACTTCCAAGTTTCTTGAATATCGTCAAAATACATGAGTTGTAGTACATAATTGATGATGTTGTTGTGCTCCCACGCCTGAGAGCTACTTGTGCGTTAGACTAGAGCATCGCCAAGTGACGGGTGACATTTGGCGCAGCTGCACCGGGTATATATAGCGGGTTCCAGGAAACTCCGCCTTGGTCCGGCTCCAACTCCTTAGCCCAGCGGTCTTGCCCACTGCATGCGTCACCCTCATTCACAAGGGTTCATCACTCCTTTATGTAACTCCTCCAAAACACTAACTTGCTAATTTGTCATTCACATTATAATGCAGTATGTTCCAGCTAGGAATATAGGTTTCTCTGTTTCGGAATTAGAATATCATATTCTAGCACGCTTATTGATGTTGGAAGGAGCTTCATTCTTAAACGATTTTTGGTTATATTTTGTTATTTGAGATTGGCATGACTGCATTAAATACACAAAATATCTAGGCAACTGACAAAGTAATTCTAATTTACCTAGGCAACAGACGAAACAGAAATCACTGTCACCAACCTAACTATTCTATCAAAAAAATCCCTTAATGGAAATTGTCAAATATTATTATAAAAAATAATGTAAATAAAAGCCGAAACAGAGAAAATAGTATAAAACATTCGTTATAGAAGGCAATTCAAGCACTCGTTCGTTCGGGCACTCGCTGCTTCGCGCTCGTTCCCGAAATTCAAACTCGTGCTTGAAAAGGTTGCCTTCTACAACTTGTGTTTTAATATACTATTACGCACTGGTTTCCTTTTATTCACAACTTGACATGATGATTTGGAATATTTTACACATGACCTGAATCACCACTATCATATGTTTCACTGTACACAATATTAAATATTAATTAATAGATGGTACTGCATACAACACAGAAAATAGTTCCCACTTCATGCGTCACCCTCATTAACCCAGGTTCATCACTCCTTTATGTAACTCCTCCAAAACATCAACTTGCTAATTTATCAGTTAAGATGATTTGGAAAGTTTCTAGATAAATGCTTAAAGGTACGAATTTCGTGATCTAGTTACAGTGGAATAACTGCCAAATCAAATTGGCCTTGCCCACTCCATTCTTGCGTCACTGTCATTAAGTCAGGTTGATGACTCGTTTATGTAACTCCTCCAAAACATCAAACCAAACTTGCTAATTTGTTATTTGTTAGTGAAGATGATTTGGAAAGTATAGTTAAATGTTTAAAAGTACGAATTTCGTGATCTATAGTTACAGTGAAATAACCGCCAAGTTAAATTCTTTATATTTTATTTACCACAAAATGTTAAATATTATAATGACCAGTTTTGGAATCCACTATAAGTTACAAATTCCTTACAGAGACTGTAGGTTAACATCCTGTATAGGGTATCCATTTTAAAAGGCTGACCATTGGGATCTCGAGAACCGTAAGAGATAAGAAGTCGGTTAAATTGGGGCAAAGTTGCCGCATTCGTTGCCAACTTCAATGATGTTTTTGTTTTCCTGAAACATGCATAGGTCACGAGCAAAAAAAAACTGATTTTGTGCAATTTACTTTTTCACTTGTAACTTTCTTGATTTAATTCATAGGTTTCTAGTTTGCACATTTGATATTAAATGGTGAGAATACCAGGTTATTCAAAATTCAATTAACAACGTAACAAATGTATATTAAATAGAACATAAACAAATTATTATTAAACTTAAACTAACAGAACAGGACAAATTACATGCATTAAATTATATTTATAAAAAACTTACATGAATATAAAAACACACACCATTTTCACTTATCTACAATAAACCTCTCTCAACTACAATGTCATGACTTACATGACTACAACTCTAACACTATTTTTCTCATATTGACTGCCCAACTCACTCCCTAATACTCAACTGCTAAAATCTTGAGAATCTGCTTGAGATGGCCCACTCCTTTCGAGTTACAAAATTCATCCCTATTCCATAATTCCCTTAACATACTGGTCATTTTCCTCCTGGGCGTGAAGTTACGCCACGCACCAAAATCCCACAGTACTGGAATTCCAAAAAAACGAAAACTCTTGTAAAGCTTGTACCAGTAATTAAAGAATGGTTTACTGTCTCTGATTAATGGTACATGACCGTTCCAAGCAAAATTTCATAGAGAATATGACAATGAACCGAATTTTCAAACGTAATTTGAAATCTTATAAAACTTAATTACAGAATAGGTTTATACAGAAGCGACAGTAAGACAGAAACGAAAATTAGAGAGAGTTGAGGAAAATTAACAAATTTAAAGAGCTCATTATTTAAAATCGGAAAGTTTCGTCACATCTTAGGGAGAGATAGGGGAAGTCAACAAATTTAAAGGTCTACACAATGCTCCAAGGTCATAGAACTGAATAAGGTAGCATGAAAGGTACCGACACGAAGTGTCGCTTCTGTATTCTGTGACTTAACTGTGAATTATTTATGGCCAAAATAAATTTTGAAAACATCAAATTTTCTGGCAGCATAAACTCTACAAACAAAGAATATACTGTTTAAATTAATTAAAATCAAGTAATAATATCTTAAAACTATAGATGACCCTTTTTTTGCCAGTGCGAACTTATTTCAAAAGAGTATAATAATAATAGTGGATAAAATGTAGGTACAACATATATAAAGTTAGTAGTTAAATATAAAAGTAGCTTAGTTCCCGGGGCAATTTGCAAGTTGAAAGCTAAACTAGTTAGCCCATTACTTGTTGCAAATAACTTGGAAATTAATTCGTCATTTTCGTTGTATTTATTTGATTAAGACGCTCACTGCGGTGTTTTTTAACGACGGAACTTCTTGAATTCATTAGCGAGTGGCACGGGAAGTTAGTTGTTGCGCGACTAGTAACTTTCTTCCATAAACTTAGTTTAATGGAGATAGTTCCCGCAGTTGCCGGCCGGCGCTGCACTTGCCGATCCTGCAGGACTGAGCCACCTCAGCCTTCAAAGTTTTTCATTAAATTTAGCGACTGCGTGGGAACTTTGCGGATTTCGACTTGTGTAAATATTTTATCGTGCGGAAACTTTGGGTATTTTTAGCAGAGACAAACATCAACGTTTGTGGATATTGACAATTTATTACTAGTCAAGAAACATATGACAAATTCACTGGGATTTGAATTCAGGACTCTTGTTGTTGATGCTTTTCTAAATGAGCTACAAAGTTTACCTATACGACCTATAGCATTTCAACTATTTGATATAGCAAGCAGCTTTTTTTTTTCGAAGTCTTTACTAAAGTACACGATATCACTCCGCGAATTTAGCCAAAGTAGTAGCTAAAATAAAACTTTACAGACTCTTATGTCAAAATTTAACTTTACGGACTCATCTGTCAAATTGAATTAACCTATATTTTAATAGAATTATATTTTTTGCAGTTTATTTTAGCACTACCTAAAATAACAAACATATCATTCTATAATATTATTGCTGGTGTAACTTTGACAGTACGTTTGTTATCACAAACACATAATGCTATTTATTTATGTTTTTAATTAATAATTTAACGATTTCGGAATAAATATAATGTATATCTAAGGACTAATGAATTTTTTATTACTCACATTCCATATGCGTAATAAAAAAATATACTTTAGTCCCTTGATATACGAATAAATATTTTCTACGTCCACTATGGAAAGTGACACTTTTCTCACACTATATAAAGCTTGAAAGTTGCGTATTTCCCACCACGGTGGATTAAGTGTGAGAAATCATTTCTCACAGTAATTGCTAATACTGCACATGCGTGAAGGTATTCTTTGTAAGATTATGAGCGACAAATAATTTTCGTACATGTATTTTTGTTCCGTAACGTTTAGCAGTGTCGTTGTAAAAGAAGTATACTGTGCCACTCATGCAGAATCACCTATTTTCCACCTTGTGTGATTTCAGCACTCGATTTCGTCTCGTGCCGAAACTTTTAAGGAATAGGTTGCACACAATACTTTTTCTACGACCACATTACAACTAATAGATAAACAAACTAAGAAACAAATGAAAGTATTTAATTTGCATGATACCACAATTTTTTTGTAATATTATTATAACGTCCATTTTGAAAATCTGAAAAGAAATAATATCTCTTTTATTATAAAATTTTTCTAAGATGTTTTAATATTTGTCGCCTTCTTTTGATCTGTAGTATTACATTTTATAATTATTTAAGCTACAAGGAATGTAAATACATTATAACTTTCGAGAAGGTGTGAACTGAGGTGGAGTATGCAGAACCGAAGTATGTTATCCTATGAGAATAGTTTTATTGGGTACTTATATTTTGAGTCTCTTATTACATTTTTACGCCACCAGCAACTATTATCTTCAAATAATGTTACAGTATTTGTAAAATGTAACAGTTCACTTGACAGTTCAGATTTATTTGCAACTTTTTATAATTCATATTAACCATTACTAGACGACTAAAGGTACATGAAATTCCTGATTTTCATAATTACCCTTCTAGGAGGACAATTATTTCTATAACTTTCCGTTGACGATGGTAATCAAATAATAGAAGTTATTATGAACTTACGACTTATGTTGCTATGGAAGTAAGTTAAACTTAGGTGAACAGTGGCGTGAAAAATAATAAATCAGAAGACCGTAAACACCTGGAATAAAGAACAGTATGTAAAACGTTTAATAGCGGAAGAAATGTATTGCTCACTTCATATTGTTCTTGTGAGTTTTTTTCGATAATTTCTTTTTGTTTGTACAAAATTTGTAAAGTACCTAATTAAAATCTGTAGTAGAATTATGCCGTGAATATTCTTCAAAGTTCAAAGAGTGTAAGCTTGTTATTATTAGGATAAATATTTTGTTTCCTCTTGCGAAATTGACTTGAAAACTTGTAACATAGTAAGTAATCTAGTGGGTTGACAAGTTCTCCACATCGTTGTCATACATCCCTAGCGACGTTGCCAAGTTGGGAACAGTAACAACCCTTTGGCAAGCGGGACGGGGCTGCTTTATCACAAACTTTAACAAAACATTTTATAAGTGCTAGGTGGAACAACAACTACTATAACTTTACTGCGCTCTTGCCAGATGTGCCAACTTATTTCCCACGCACTCCCCCACCCATTCATGAAAATAACCCTCCCGTATGATGTGTGGTCCAAAAATAAAACTGATATGTTACTGTTGTTTAAATAATTACCCCGATTCTGTAAGGAAGTTACTAGCTCTTAGCAACGTTAGTAACATCATTAGCTAATAAAAATAGTAGACACTAAATAAAATATGAAAATGACAGCTTTTACAAATATTTCTATTGGTTAATATTTTTAGTAACGTTACTAAGAGCTAGCAACTTCTTTACAGAATTGGGGTGAATATTTTTTTTATTCATTACTAAAATACTGTAATGTTTATTTATTTAGGTGAAGTGTAAAAATTATTGAAACACGAATATTTATATAACTAATTTTAATAAACGATATATGAATAATAAAAGATTATAAAAGTAAGTAACACTATTAATAAAGAAATATAAACATTAATTTAATAATAATAATTATTAATAAAGACTTAAACACTAAGATTATTTATTTAAACACTTAACACTACGCACTATTTATATACACGATATTTATATCACCAACTATTTATTTTCACAACGCGTACTGATATCAGACTGTCCTCGCTATCTCCTGCTCGGGGTTTTTATAGTAGAACAATTAAGTTCGGGAATGTTCTCTAACCCTCTCGACAGCAGAACAATAGAAGCGAGCGAACCTGTCATGCTGTTTCCAGGGTTGGATTAAGGGAAAAATTTAAATGTCTTCTGGGACAATAACCCTGTGCAATTACTTCAAATTACTTAAATAACAATGCAAAGGTTCGAGGATTTTATTACAAAAATAACAAATTGCCTAATTATTATTATTATGATATTAATTTTATTTTAGTAGACCTTGGTTATTTACGTTTTAAAAATTACTTAACGAAAAATTCTAATTTTGTTTTTTTTTCTATTACTTACTTTTTACCCAGTAGAATCGAATGGTAAAAGTAGTTGGGATTGTATTACTGCCCATTTTTAAATATACCTAGTCTCTAAACTAAATTTTATGAGGTGCATCTTTGAAGAAAAATATCTCATGAACGAAAAGAAATAATCTAATTGTAATTCCATTTGAAATCAAAGCAATTTATTAAACCAAAATTTAATATTTTTCATATTTAAAAGCAAATAATTTGTCTTCATTCCACCCCTGCATAGAGCATAGGCGTATGCAAAACAAAACAACCCAACTTTTTCGCATCTGGAGTTTCCCAAAACTTTCTGGATCCCTTGTTTATCGGATTAAAAGTGCTTGTGTTTTATTTGTTTTGCTACTTTTATTCTCTTTCTTCTTTTTCAACATATTAACTGCTGTTTTTGTTTGACTACCAAACTATTTTGGAAATATGTTAATACTTATTTTTCTACAGATAATAAAACAAACAGAATAGTGCGAAAAATCCCTCAATTAAATTTCTAAACGTTTTATTAAAATGTTATTTTATTTAAAAAAAATAAATACTATCTAAAACAATTTTTAACTTAAATAAATGACAGTTACAAGAAACAAAAATAATAATAAGAATAAAAGTCGTGACATTATATTTGATGTTTGTGTTTATAATTTTTGTCTGTCTAAACGGACAATTTAGAACGACAAACATGTATGTAGGTAGTTAGTGTATTTTTTGTTTGTTGTTTACATTGTTGAATGTTTGTTTTGTTTGTGTAGTAATGTTTGTTTTTGCCCGCAGGACCTGACTGTCACGGACGACACTGTGCTCGAAGAGCATAATGAAGATCCGTCACTTGTACAAATGAGACTCATTGGAGATGGAGGTAAGCGTAGACACCGTTTTATTTTTGGGAAGGGACATATTTTTATTTTAATAAATTTGTTAATCCTGTACTTTCAAAATACTGTATTGTTTATAGCGAACTCTTGGCTGTAATAAACACCTCGGGAAACACAAATAACATAACGTAATAACGGATCCGGTTATAACGAACTCACACATTTAAAATTCGGAGAATATCTTAATACAATAAAGATGACGATGTCATGTTTCATTTTAAAGGAGACAAGCAAATATACGTTGCTGTCAATCAAATACCAAGTCGTAACCACGGAAATAATAAATCCTATGTTTCACGTTAAAAAATACTCACGGTATAAGGGCTAAAATTAAAAATTAAACCGTGAAAACGTGGTCAAACTAAATTTATGTCATCAATACCTGGTCAAAAATATTTTATGATTTACAAATATACTTTTAAATATTATACAATAATTATTTCCTATTATTAATTTTAAATATTCTTTGCTAAATAAAAAAAAAAAAACAATCTAAATAACTCTCTACGAGTTACTAGTGGCTAATGAAAAGAATCATTGAAAGCGCTATGCGATATTTTGTAGTGTAGCATCCACGATCTCAACTAAAGCGCATGCGCAAATGCGTATAATGTGCCTATTTTACAAGATTCATATTCTTGATGAGAAGCTACATTGTATAGCGTTTCCATTGAGAGTAGGCATATACGAATTTATTTTTGAATATAAATTATAATTCTTTGAGATACATTTGAAATATTGGTGTTCGTCTTTGATTATTTTTTTGAGACATTTAGTATACAGTGTGTGTGATTTTAAAAATTGTGGATACTCTCTCTCCTGATAGATTTAGAGCAAAACTAAAAGAGTACAAAGTTGTTCAAAATTAAATTTAAATCAAATAAGATCATAATTAATACAACAGCACGTCTGTAATACGAGATTTATTAAATATAAAATGTAAGTACGAAGTATTTCTTTGTACATATTTGGTTTTTGCTGCAAGTCTAGACCTCTAGACTGTAGAGGTTGAAATACTTGTATTAATTATTTGATCCGAAAAGTGGTTTTAGTTGGCAACAAAGTGTAGTGAAGTTTGCAGCATACTCTCATATTTACGAACAATTTGCGTCTATTATAGAGCTGGCTGAACATAACCCAACATTTCAACTAACTTCACTCTATCTAAAATACCACTACAAACCACTATTTAATCATGAAACAATTTCATCGCACTACAACTAACTTAACTAGGTCATGCTCTGTCTCTGTCTCCGTCAGTCGGTAATGCAGAGTGCAGTTGCGTGGCTCTGTGGGTAATGTAGAACATGACGTGTCTTGTTATCTCACAGGGGCTGCCGTTGTTTTCCTGACCTTCAGCAGGAATGGACAAGTTGTTTATTGAGCTTTTGCTAAAGAAAGCAGGAAAAATATCCTGCAACTTTTAATTTTTAAAAAATTGGTCTTTTTGTTTGATGTATTTGGAAGGTTACATGTTTTATTAACAATAAAATCATCTGTAGTGTCAAGTGTATATATGACAACTTTACCAATGTATACGTAGGCCGTGGGGTATATTTTCCACGCCAGCTAGAGTACATTCTTCTATTTAAATATATCCTTACATATATCTGCTATAATGTGAACTGGTATACTCCATTAGAGTGCGGCCATTTATAATATTTTGCCGTTTTAAATTGAAAGAGTTACCCAGAATTTTATACATTACAGTAATATCTATAGATATAAAATAATATAACAATAACATTTTTTTCTATTTGTGTCTAATAAGGGGCCATTTATTTTATTAATTACAATTAGGTTATTAATTCTATTAAGTATAGTTTTACTTTTGCTTTAAAAAATTCTGACGTTAAAAAAAGAAAAAAATATTTTTGGTCGATGAATTACTTCTTACCCGATTTTGATGAAATTTGGCAAAAAAATCCTACTAAGCATTACAAATGCGGTCAGACAAGGTTGACTTTTAAATCTTGTTTATTTGTTTTTAAAACTATTTAATACAACAGGACTCGGTTGACTTTTAAATCGCTGTTAATTTGTTTTTAAAACTATTTAATACAACAGGTGTGTATACACACAGACACACCTAACCTAACCTAACCCAACCTAACCAGATCAAACTTAACTTAACCTATCTCAACCAAACCTAACCTGACCCAACCTCACCTGATCAGACAAACTAAGCATGACAAATCTGGGAAAAAAAATAATAAAAAATGGCATTCAGTCTTGGTTGACCGTGAAATCGCTGTTTATTTGTTTTTAAAACTATTTAATACAAAAGGTGTGTATATACACACAAACATACACACCTAACCTAACCTAATCTAATGTAACTCATTCTAACCTAATCTAACCTACCCTAAACTAATCTAATCTAATCTAACCTAACCTAACCTACCCTAACCTAAACCAACTTAACCTAATCAGATTACGTTAGTTTGGTTTAAGTTAGGTTGGATAAGGTTAGGTTGGGTTAAGTTAGGTTAGGTTGGCTTTGGTTAGGTCAGGTGAGGTTAGGTTAGGTTGAGTTAAGTTAGGTTAGGTTGAGTTAAAGTAGGTTAGTTTCGGTTAGGTTGGGTTAGATTAGATTCGATTAGTTTAGGTTAGGTTAGGTGCGTGTGTATGTACAAACATTTTGTATGAAATAGCTTTAAAAACAAATAAATGCGTTTTTAAGGAAAACCTAGTCTGATCGCCATTTTTTGTTATTTTCCTGTATTTGTCATGCTTAGTAGGAATTTTTTGCCAAATTTCATAAAAATCGGAGGTGAAGTAGTATATCGACAAGTTGACCAAGTTTTTTTATTTAACTTTAAATTTTAATTAGCTTCAATTACTTGTACGAAATTAAAATTGTCAGTGCCAAAGTTACTGAAATTGTTATTCTTTGTAGGATACCATAATTATGAAATTGTTTTATTTCATTGCCATCTGTTAAATTGCGAAAAAAATACCTGTTCATTCTTAAATGTGTTTAGAAAAAGTATTTTTAATAACGTCATCTATTGTTTGCCTCAGCTAGCAATCTCAGATTCGATTATAATTTCTTTTTCTTTTTTCTGTTAAGTTTGAAATCTTATGTGTGCTTACTTATAATGAAAACTTACCAGCTTAAACTTGTATGTTAATCTGTCTGATTCTTATATAAAAATTATTATTGTGGTGCTTTCTCTGCCCCAGTTAGACGTCTGGTAAACGCCCTCTATGGTATAAAATACTCATAAATCATGTTAGCACCTACACATTTGATTAAACCGCCAAATAAACAAAAGCAGATAAGTGCAAAGAGCTTTCTAGCTGAAGTGCAGAATGGGCGATAGTATGTTTAATATATTCAAGTTTAATAAGTTGTTATTGTAGATCCATCCGTGTTCATATAAGTGGAATGGTAGTTTAATGTATTAAAATATGCCGAGATTGGATGTAAATGTATGGTAATGTGGATGTGTGGGAAACCCGATCTGACATCTTGCTCGAGAACTTTGCCTTTCATTTATTAAATCGCGTGTACGTCAACATTATCACACATGCTAATATATGCGGGAATTCGCCTTGCCTACCTCGTCACATACGGCTATTGTTTCTTTTAAGTGTCACTCTTATATAATCAAATTCCAGTACTTAATTAATTTATACAATAAATATATTATCACCATTTGTTTTTTTATAAATATTTTCCTAGTAAAAACTTTTATTACATTCTTTATGCCAGTCAAAGTACCCGAGAAGTGGACTAGTAAATGTCCTCTACAGGGTAACAACGAGTACTAGTGTAAAGAGTCGCTAAGGGTCACAAAATTAAAATTAACTTTTACCAGAAGGTATAGCTACATTTTTATAGAACATCCATTCTACTTATACAGAATGTCCTTTTTAAGAGGCTAACCATTAGGATCTCGAGAACTGTAAGAGATACGAAATCGATTAAACATTTACAGTGCAGTGTTTTTCGGAAATTCCCATATTAAAACTTCTAGAAATATATGTTAGATTTAAATATTTATTCGCTAATCTTTGTTACTTTTTAATGGATGTTTTTATTTCGTAGGTTTCTAGGAATTTTAATCTCTATGGTTTAGTTTCATTACGAACACTTTCTAAAATATTTTTATCAAAATTATGTTTCGTTTCGATTTTATAATCAGTCTTCTTCTTAGCATATAATATTCACCCCAATTCTGTAAAGAAGTTACTAACTCCTAGTAACGTTACTAAAAATTTTAACCAATAGAAATATTTGTAAAAGCTGTCATTTTCATTTTTTATTTAGTGTCTACTATTTTTATTGGTTAATGATTTTAGTAACGTTACTAAGAGCTAGGAACTTCCTTACAGAATTGGGGTAATTGACTGATTTCTACTAGTTTGATTAAAACGTAATAAAAATTTTCGCTCAGTACGGTGTCATGCAATAAACAGACACACGTTTTTGCCATCCCTCTAGATGAATTTATTTGTACTATCACGAAGTATACCGATTCGCGCCGAATATACACGAACTTAAAAACAGAATAGAAAATGAATATTGATCAATTTCTGAATTGTGAAGATCTGTGCATTTTTGTTTCTTATAACTTAATACATTATGTGTTCGATCTGGTAACACTTGGGACGCGGAACTTGGAAGGAAGGCAGGTACACAAAATTTTGTCTTCGGTAAGAGTTTTTTTTAATTCGTTCTAAAAATGAGTAACGTACATTTCAAACAACGGTGTTGCTATTAGGTTTTGCTTCAGACTTGGGCACAGTGCAATGGAAACTTTTACAAAACTTAAGTAGACCTACGGAGATAGTGTTATATCAAGGAGCCAGGTTTTTCGGTGGTTTTAGGCATTTTCAGAAGAAAAAGATGCAGCGGAAGGCCTTCATCTTCAAGAACAGACGAAAATGTCGGCAGAATCTGGGATCTTGTGCGTTCAGATTGTCGGGTGACAGTACTGAATGAGTGGAAAAGAGTTAAATTTAATTCACAACACCGTTCATCAGATTTAGACAAATTAATTAGGATGAGAAAAATCTTTGCAAAATTGTTTAAAAAAATGAGATTTTGGCCAGTATGGCTCCTCTTCCCAAGATTCATAAATCATATTAAGGTAACTCATTTTGGGATACATCAAAACATTTAAACGGCTGTAACCGACCAACTGAAGGTGACTCAGTATACGAGTTCCAGTACTGCCATGAGAGTAGGAAGAACTGTCTTCAGCACTGTGTGGCTTCCCAAGGAAGTTATTTTGAGGAAGACAATACTGAATTGTAATTCAATCGAACATTTAAAAAAAATCAGTCGTATTACGTAATTTGCATATTTCATATGTTATTTATAAATAAGACTTCGGAAAGTAGTTTCTCCATTCTGAAAATGACAATATTAGTTCAAGCATTTATTTAACATCTAACTCCGTAATAAAGATATAAAATGTAACGGAGGCCGAAGTATTTTTTTTATTTATATTCTTATACAAGTCTTTGTTTCTTCGACAGATTTCAGTAATGATTTTTACCGTAAAAGACAGTATTATTGTAAACCGAGTATGCATATTAAACTCAGTCATATTTAATTATGATTTGTTCCATTTTCATGTGAGCGTATTGTACGGATAAAAATAAAACAATAGACCAAAATTACATTAAAAAATGTTAATTTATCTCCACAAAAACACTCCAATTACATTTTGTAATGAATTTCATATATGTGACACGTCCGTAATTGTATATAAATCATTAAAAATTCCATATTCATAAAATTTATGTATTTTGAAGTATTCTGGCATAATTAATATCCACGAACATGAACAAATACATCGAGCATTTTAATTATTTGTTTCTCAAATGACGTTACATTCATTACAAACGTCCATGTTTTTAATAATAATGCATTAGCAGAGTTAATTACGTAATTAGTGCTTTGGAGATGAGGATGAGAATGGTAAAAGGAAAATTTCTCTGTTCTTGTTTCCCTCGTGCAAGCGTTGTTTCGTTTTTGTTTTCTTTGCGTTCAACTGTTTTGTCTTACTGGGTCAAAGGTCAGAGACTAGGAGGTCAAGACACTTGTGATGCAATTCCAAGGCGCAAAGAAGAAAACATAATGTATGCATGTTTTTATTAGCAATAAATATATCTTCGTCACTTTTTTGTTATTAAAATTTGACAGCTCTTTTTATAGACATAAATAACATTCATAATTTTATGGGGTCTTCAGTTTACAATATATAAAATACAAATAGCTGTTGTGGTGCCCTTTACACACCAGCTCTATAATATAACGATACAAATCTGCGATAAAGCAGCCACACCCAGTAATGGGTAATAAACTTTGAGTGATTTAGTTTTATGTTAGAACATTTCTCATATATAAATGGTCTTGTGGTACACTCTCCACATCAGCTTTAACAATATTAAGCATCTTGAGAGGTATAAATATGTCATTGATATTAGTCATAATATACAGTGTGTGCAAGGAAATGCGGAACATAGGACTTTAACATGGGATTTCAAAAAATTGCGGATACTCTCTCTCTTGATAGATTTAGAGCAAAACTGCAAGAGTACAAAGTTGTTCAGAGTTAAATTCTACGTCAGATAAAATTATAATTGTTACAACAGCACTTCTTCAGTACGAGATATATTAAATATAAAATGTAACATTTTCGTTCAAAATCAGACATCCATGGAAATAAAAGGAAAAATCTATGTGTCAATTGTGACAGTTAGTAACCTTACTTTGTGTTCAATATTTTTTTAAATTGTATTTGTACTGTTTTTTTAATATTAGCACATTGTTAAAGAAATGAATATAATTTCAACTTAAATAATATTAAATTATAGACAATAAGTATTACAATTAGCGAAAATTCTCTAAACTGACACATAGATATTTTCTTTTATTTCCATGGATATCTGATTTTTAACGAAAGTATAACATTTTATATTTAATATATCTCGTATTACAGGCCTGCTGTTGCAACAATTATGATCTTATCTGACGTAGAATTTAATTCTGAACAACTTTGTACTCTTGCAGTTTTGCTCTAAATCTATCAGGAGAGAGAGTATTCGATATTTGAAATCCCATGTTAAAGTCTTATGTTCCGCATTTCCTTGCACACACTGTATATTAAAAGTAAAATGATTATGTTTTCAATAGAGGAATTATTATAGGTGGCTTTACTTCCTTTATTTATTCTCTTGTTTATCTTTTCATCTTCATCATTTAGGTTGGTAATTAAGACTTCCAAATATTCAAAAGAGTTCACTTTCTGAAATTTATATTCTTTGTTTTCCTTATCTTTTTACATCAATAAATATATTAAAATGAACGTTGGATAATTTAAATTCACATTTTAAAGTTTATAAAATGTCAAACTATGTTTACTCTTTTCGAGCTCTAAATCGCTGTAAATCCTACAGAAATTCTTTAAGACTAATCGCTCTAGATGCATACAGAATCGCAATTTTCTTATGTTCTATCACTAAGTAAGATTATAGAGCTTATAGACCTTATAGAAGAGTACAGAATAGTACCATTAGATAACCTGTACGTTGTACAATCTGCAATAACGGCTTTTTATATTAAGTGTTCGTAGAAAAAAGTTATTTAAGTATAATTCGCTATGAAAACCGGATATTCTACGCATTTTAAATAACATTGTAAAGATAATAAACATATTTCAAGTCGCTACAAGTTATAAATAATACATAATAAGCGGTAATTTACAAGAATAAGTTGAGTAATTCTAAATGGATACTACCATGACCTTTGCTGTAATCTGTAACACCCACATGGTTTTTAATTCAGCTGTTCTAAATTTAACTCCTCCCACGCTACCCAGAGCAATCAATACTCATTAATTACTCACAAACCTGAATCAAACCGGTTCCCGGAAAACTGCTTTTGCATGTCGCTAATGTAAACAGTTACTTGCGAGAAAAAATGCCATTGGATTTTCGCTCTTTTTATTTGTTGTTCTTTCTACAAATATTTTCATCATCAACACAGAATGTTTAAATTGGTTTACTACAAAACAGAACTCTCAATTCGGTTCACATAAACGGGTAATTTTTGGAATTGACTTATCCGTCACTTCGTATTGGTGTGCATGTTAATTTTACCGTCTTTACCGTCGTATCTAGACTTTCTAGACTCTTGTCTTGTCTTGTGTCTTGTCTAGATATCAAAACAAGACTGGCAAAAGTTTTGTCTAGAAATTTGAAGATAAGACAAAACTGTCGTATTCTAGTTCAAGACTAGAATATTCTAGACAATTTTCAAGTTTCTAGATTAATTAGTATAAAGTATAAATATATCATGCGAAGTTTGTTCCTTCCGAGCTAAAACAGTGGTTGTAAAATAGAAAAAGGACGCTGCCGAAGAATTATCTGTCCTTGTCTAAAACGTATGCGCAGGTTAATGTAGTCTTGAAACAATCTCGACTCATGGTATATAGACCAGACTTTGACTTAGTCAAGTGTTGTCTTGTTTTGTCTAGACGTTGAGTTCTTAATTTCGATTGATGAAAATGACCAATAATATTGAATTGTATGGTATCCTGATATTAATAATTATTGTAAATCCTTAGTTCTGAACTGAATTCCACTTATCTATTAAGTTTTCATTGTAGTTTTGTGGCATTTTCATGTTTCTTTATTTTCTCAGTCAATTGCAATAAATGTTTCACTCTAGTTTCAGTTCATTTGATCATCCACAAATAGCTTCACGGAAAACAAAACAAAGCATTCTTGGTTACTTGAATATTTTAAAAGAAAATTTGACCCCAAATATGCTACATGTAAACTGCTAGAATAGTTATTGTACAATTGTAGACAACCATTAAACACGCCTCCACAATCTCCAGATATGAATTTCATTAACCATCTCTGTGATTTACTTAAAAAAATGTGTAAAACAAGACGCCCAAAAAATATAAAAGAACTGCTATATTTCTGGTAGAACGATGGTGTAAAATTGACTCTCAAATTCCAAGAAAATTAGTGGAAAGTATGACAAACCGTTTAAGGGAAGTAATTCTAACGAATGTCGGCTTAAATGATCATTGATTCTATATAATTTACAGATGTACGGAGACTAAATTACGCCAATTTACTTAGTACTTAGTTGCTATAATTTTTTTTTTCTCGATTTCATTACAAAAAATTTAGGAAGTCAATAGGTACATCGTTTTATATATCAATATAGTAAGATTATATAAAATTTATTTCGTGTATACATATTCAATAAAAAACTTTAAAAGAATAGAATACTTCCTTTACTGGTGTACGGAGACTAATTGGTTTGAGTGTCTACTTGCAGTTTGAAACCTGTTGTGTATTTCCATTTGTACATTTGATTTCCTGATTTTCCCCCCTTTTCGCATCCCCCCACGGGAAGTGACACGTTCCCATGTTCGTTAAACACCTGCCAAGCGCGGCAGCAGACAAGCGACGATCGGCAGATAACAACAGCGCTAAAAATAACCGTGTCAAACTGCGGCGCCACCTCCGTGGTGGGGTGGGTCTGGAGGGGGAAGTAGGTCACCCCCACTCGCTTAAGCTCGCCAGGAAAATAAGAGTGAAATATCGCGGGCTTTATTGAGGTTATTGAGGGGTCATTGCTTTCCTACAACCAAAAACAACAATGAGGATTCATCTCCAAAAAACTGTCAAGGATTCATACCAAACATTTTAAATGAAGATTTTATATCTTCTATAACACGACATAATCATGAGAAACAGGACCTCAATTTTTATATGTTCTTATTTTCTCTCATACAAAACCTTTTGACTTGACTTATTCAATAAAAAGAAAATATTTGTATCTATATAACATAATCTGGATTTATATTTAATTTGTTCTATGACACAATAAATCTAAGAACAATTTGAATATTTTATGTTTTTTTTACGACCACTGTGGAAAGCGTAGTACTTTTTTCACACTATATCATGGATCTACAGTTTCGTTTTTCCCATAATCGTGGATTAAAGTGTGAGAAATCATTTCTCATAGTATTTGCCAACACTGCCTATACGCGAAGGTACTCTTTGTGAGGTTAGGTTCGCCATATTGTTTTTTATGTCAGGTAGCTTTCGAGAAATTATTTTTATTTTGTAACGTTTAGCAGTGTGGTTGTAGAAAAAGTGTAGTGTATCACTCGCACAGAATTTTCTATTTCCCACCGTTTGTGATTCCAGCACTCGACTTCGTCCCGTGCCGAAGCGACTTTCTGCACTTGTTGCACAATATATTATTTTGCTACAGAAACATTGTCTGATTAATTGGAGGATCAGTAAAATTATAAATTCACATTACCAATTAAAAATTACTATATTTTTACATCTCCAAGTTATTTACAATCACAATATACAGCTGAAGTAATTAAAAAAAAATAAAGGGACCAAATTGATAGACGTCAATGCACTGATTTCAAATTTGCAAACAGAATTTAATTATCTCTTTTCGTTTCTGAGATTTTTGCTCTCAAAATTGCTATTCAAAAAAGTATGTTTTTGCGTATATTTTAAAAATGAGTAGAGGTATAATTTCAACGATTATACCAGTCGATTCTATGGGCACAGATACATGAAGAAATGTTTTCTCCGCATATACGTTCTTTGGAACGATTCGGTAAAAAATGAGAAAAACGAAAAAACATCTTTTTCAGTTTTTTACTGGGGTACCTTTTTTTCTCCAAAAATCTTTATTTTCTGGACTTAATAAATATGGATGTTTTATTACAAATTACCTATGTACAATGGTGTTTTGTGTTTGTTACAGTTGTTGAGAGTATAATGAGAGGAGAAAACGTAGGAATCACACCCAGGAGATCACGTTCAGCCTTACTTCACACGAACCACCATTCGCTGCCATCGGTGAGTCCTTTTACAATTTCTTTTAATTAAAATTTTAGTCCTTATTAAAATCATTCCATATCATAAAATGCATCAAAAATAGTTACTACGTTATCATTATAGGCTAGTAGTGAAAAAAGTAATTTTGGATGATGATTATAAATCTGTCTAGTTGCAGTAGTATGAAAGCAATTAGTATTGAAAAGAAAGTATCCTTAGGGAAGTAGAGGAAAGTTAGTAAAGTGTTTAGATATAATTGGATTTGTAGGTGGCAGAGTAGATGTTTTAAATACGTGCGACATTTGTCCGCGAAGTTCGCAACTCCGGCAACTTGGCAAGTAAATACATTAAAACTTCCACCAACTTCGCGACACCGCAACAAACTTTAAATTATTCTAAAACGTGAATTATGAACACTGTTTCTCACACACAACTTTTTCTATTTATTTTTAACGAGATAATAGAAATATGAATTTTCTCTTTTACAACTTTTAAATATTTTCTTTAACTACTTGTACTTGTTCTGTACTTGAAGGTGTAACGCAAACTCAGTTCGTGCATAACTTTAACTTCTTTTTAATCTTTCCTAACTTTTATGAGAGTTTTTGTGAGGCTAATTATACTCAAGTCTTTTATTTATTGATTTAATATTATAGTTTTTTTCAATATACTTTCATTTAAAAGTTCTATTTTATTTATTTACTACAAATTTTACTTCAGTTTCTATAATTCCGGCTGTATTTTAAAGCACACATTTTGTTCTAAAATTTTAGTAAATACTCTAAATATATATACCTTAAAATTTGCTTTAATTTCTGCCGTATTTAAACTTGTTATTTGCCCAAAAATGTAGTATTTGTTCCAGTTTTCTTAATTTAATAGCGAGTACGAAACGTTGCGATTCGGTAGATTTTCGAAAAGTAAGTTTCGACGGCAAAAGTGCGCTTTTTTTCGACCACGTCTTATTTACGATTGAGGGGAATTATAAAGGTAACTTTCCCATCTGCTCCTTTTGCGATTATCTTCATTCTTCTACGACATACACAATTACACTGTTACACCAACGTTTCGAATGTAATTCAGTCTTCATCAATCAGATACACGTACATACATTCGACTCGGGTAACAGACTTACATAAATGGTTTTTAGTTCTAGTTTTAAGTCTGTTACCTGAGTCGAATGTATGTACGTCTATCTGATTGTATGTTTTGTATTTTATCAGCACCCTGATGAAGACAGAATTACAGTCGAAACGTTGGTGACTCAGTAGATTTTATTAAATGACTGCAATTCCAAAAACAACTTTCATTTTATTAATGTCCAGTCGATAAAACCTCAGAATAGGTTTATACAGAAGCGACAAAAAGACAGAGAAATGAAAATTAGAGAGAGATGGGTAAGGGAACAAATTTAAAGGTCTCATTATTTAAAATCGGAAAGTTTCGTCATATCTTAGGGAGAGATAAGGGAAGTGAACAAATTTAAAGGTCTACACAATGCTCCAAGGTCATAGAACTGAATAAGGCAACATGAAAGGTACCGACACGGAGTGTCGCTTCAGTATGTAACTATTCTGTGATAAAACCAAACAGATTAGGGAGGTGTCCCACCCTGTAGCTGTTTCTAGTAGATTATTGGTTTTTGATGCTGATCTAATAGGTTGATTCAAAATCTTAATTGTTTTCATTAGCAATATTTGTTACGCTTCAAAATGTCTTAGGTATTCGATTCATGGATTAATCGATTAGTGCATTTCGCCAATGATTTAATTAAAGTGTATAAAATTTAAAATGGAGCACATTAATAACCGTGTAATAAACGATTTTTTCCGTTTTAAAAAAGAAATTGCCAATTTTGTATTCGCTTTTACTATTTTCCGGTGGTCTAAATTCCAGCAATCTTCGATCATTGCCTTGAGCAAAAAACTCCAATTATATCTAACATCAGCAATTACTTAACCTCCAAATAACAATTTCCAACTTTCGCTTGTCAGCCGTCAAAACAGAAAAAACATCTGAAAGAATCGCGTGGCGAGCCGAGCAGCTGTGATTGGCTGGCGGCAGGTCCGTGAACTTCAGCCGCGGAGCGCTGTAATTGTATAAATATTAAAGCGGTTTCTAATGGCCGGTTGCGCTGGGCGTAGTCGGGACTGGTTTCAGACCGGATTCTCTAACCTGGTTACGCTAACAAATTGCATCTGACAAATGGAGGAAAGGATTAGCTGCTTATCTGCTACTTATGGAAATTCTCACAGTTATATTTCTCATCGATGTTTCCTCCATTTTAAAATTTCAATCGTGATCATTAGGTCAACGATTCTACTACTACTACAAATGTAATTTTATTATGGTCCTCGAAATTGTGAAGGTCGAGTTTTATATTTCTATTCTAACATGTATATACATATATAAATCTCAGATCAAGTGCTTTCTGCTCAATTATATATCTAAACTATATCTTAGTATTAATGATCTAATGTTAAGGACTTACAACTTCAAAAATGACGTGACAATTACTGTACCTCTAGTCTCTGCTACTTACCCATACTTTGGATTATCAAATAGAATTTTTAATTCAATTCGTTACGGATATTCCATGTATTGAAGGTAATTTTTCTTGAATTTTCCCAAAAGAAAGTTTTTCTAGGAACAATGCCCCCAAGAATACATTTCCTTTAGTGCAGCGTTTTTTTTTTCATTTATTTTCAGTAATAAAGCCTTGAATTGGAATTATTTTATTTCCTTCTATTTTTAAGTAACTGACTTGTACCCTATAGTAGGTGTCAGTTACACCTTTAAGAATATTACCAGTGAATCATTCGCATCAAAGAACCTAATATGTATACAAATTTGTATTTAAAAATTCCCACTAGCACAGCCACAATTACAGATTGAATATCAACCAATAGGAATCCATATGATCGGTAATAATGCGTGTCTCAGGATATACCATGTTCTGGTTTCAGTGGGTCAGTAACTAGAGCATTTTGAAATGTTTGCTCTAATTCTTGGCCTACTGAAACCAAAGCACACTCTGGAGCAGTTTTGGCTGCTCTGGATTGAGCTTTACCTTCAATGGGCCTGGAATTAGACCATTCAGAAATGTTTGCTCTTATTCTTGGCTTGCTGAAACCTGAAAATATTTTGGAGCAGTTTCTGTTGCTCTGAATTGTGCTCTAGTTTCAGTGGGTCAGTAATTAGAGTATTTTGGAGTGTTTGCTCTAATCCTTAGCCTACTAAAACCAGAACACATTCTGGAGCAGATTTGGCTGCTCTGAATTGTGCTCCGATTTCAGTGGGTCAGAAATTAGAGCATTTTAAAATATTTGCTCTAACTTTTGGCCTAATAAAACCAGAGCATATTCTGAAGCAGTTTTGGTTGCTCTGGATTGTCAAGATTTAAAGCATTCTAAAATATTCCGTTATTTCTTTTTTCTTATAATTTGATGTTTTGATTTTGCTCTTCATAAGAAATTTTATCCCAACGAAATTTTAAAAAATGCGCGGTTATGATCACCGAACGGATGTTTTTTTCCGACTCGATACGAAGCAGTGTTTAGTGATTTTTACGCATGTGTAACAATTTCCTTGGAACATTATTACTAACTTCCATGCTGGAGAAATAAAAACAAGAGTTAGTTGCAAACGAAGTTGGTAAATAAACGGCGTATAAATATGGATGTAACAGTTATGTGGGAAGTGTTGTGTTGTTTTCAGTTGAATGGGCATTGAGCAAGCAGCGAGCAGCCGTAGACTAAGCAAACCATGAATATGTATCACGGCTGCAGCCACACCAGATACTGCAGAGTTACAGTTTCAATTCGTCGGGTAATTGAGTTGCCCAACAGAAATAAACTACTCCGCACATTTATATATTCAGATTTCTATCAGTCGATCTATGTTTCTTTATCCACTCATTATATAACAAGGGTTAAAAACGACGATTTGTTTATAAAACAAGTGAGATATAAAAAAATTATTGGCGCTTCAACTCTAGAAGATTTTGGTCGCAGGTGAAATTGAAAAGTGAACTTTAGTTGTTTATACTTGCATTTTTGGAGGTGTTGATTGTGAGTCGAAAGGTACAGACACACATCTGATGTTCGTCCGTATTCCGTTCGTTTTTTGTTGCGACTCGGAAGCATTAACAGTTTCTATTGGTTGAAATGTAGATGAAAATATGTTTGCTAATTTTCGAAATATTGAATTGGGGATTATAGCTCTTGCTTTATGGGAGGAAGAGAAAGAAGCAAGAAAATGCAGGCAGATAAAGAAAGAAATATATGGGTTCATAGTGCTTGGAAGACTAGATCTATTCAGGAAGAGTTTCGAACCTTATGATGAGGAAAAATTCTATGTATAGTTTAGAATGACGCAGTATACATTCTATCAACTTTTAGGTAAACTTGTAGTAGAGCTAAGAAAAAAGGCACATTTTTATTTTATTCGAAAATTTTAAGGCGATGATGGATCAAAACGAAATTGCTGGAAGATCTGAAAGACTATCAAATCTTCAAAATCTATCTCGTCTTTATATGGGAGATCGGCAGATGTAGCATTTGCTGTGCGAGTGCAACTAAAATACTTTCTGAAATGGCAAGAACATGTAGCCTTGGTAATATAGCGATAAAATAGAAGAAATTTCTATACTATATTTTCAGTAAACCGATATTGCACCATTACGTCAAAAATTAAACAAAACTACCCTCTCGGATAAGTGACATCGCTCGGACATGGCACGTTCATGTATGAACCAATACATTTGTTTTAATGGATTATTTTTTTTAATGCACAGCAATATTTTTACTTGGTTAAGAGTTGGTGATGTTGGAAATCGAACCCTAGATTGATTCGGAGCGCTCTAATCAAATGGGTCGTTAAGGTTCTCGATATTATTCTATAAATGATGTTTGTGACTGCGTTTGTTTGTATGTGTTTACTAATTTCTATCAAGCAGGCAATTACGAAAAATTGAATTTAGAATTTTTATTATGATGGCAGGAGTTGATTAGATTTTGACTAAAATTGGTCATCCCGACATGATAGGTAAAAACCTAAAAACGGAAGTTAATGTGTTGTACTCATCAGATTCTTCTTTGTTAAATGACTCCCTTCCCCTCTCTAGAAGGGAGATAGTGTATTGTACATATTACTTTTTTTTCTGGTAAACTGGTGGTAAAGCCAGGACTTCAGGGAATCATAGCCGATCATCTACCAAGAGACCACAAACTCCATTATTACTTTCAAACTAAATAACTAATTCAGTCTGGATTAGAATCCACAAAACCTGAAACAATCCAACGCAACATCCGGACCATTATCAGCCGAATGACCCCCCCCCTCTGAATCTATTTCCGCTCGGCACCTCGTCCGGGCGTCCCTTGTAAGCAATAATCACAAATCACGGGCGCTGGACATGACAAGTTGGCGGGCGCGCGCGATCGAACTGGTTAGCTGCAGCCCGGATGCAGGCTGGATAGGTCGTGAACTACATCACTACGGCCTGCAGCAGACAGAGATACCAGATGCTGGATACAACAAACAGAAGGGACACTACGGATCATCATCAGGAAAGGAGAAGAGGTTTCATCAATCTCTATGTGGGCATTTAAGATTTGAATTACGTTCATTAAACCTGGTTGAAATTATTCTAAAACTTGTTACTTATTGACAAATACAGCCTGCATTCGACAGAGGACAGAAAGAACGCTATGAATGATCATCTAAAGAGAAGAGGTTTCATCAATCTCTTTGCGGGCATTTCAGATTTGGATTACTTTCACTAAAACCTGGTTGAAATTATTCTATAACTTGTTACTTATTGACAAAATATACTACTGTACAATCATCATTCTGAGATAGAATATTCCTAGGTCGAACAGAGCAATACCTGAGGTACTTTTCCCATTAAAAGTGCTTTTAAAAATTTGACCAGATATTATATTTCTTATATCCGAATTTCATGATAATGAAGTCCGTTATATCAAGGTTCTACTGTATAAGAAAGAAATTACTGGGGCATATGATAAAAAGTAGTATTACGTTGAAAGGAAAGTAAACAAAATGCAAGTTGAAAAAAGAATAGCAAAAGAAGACTTGGGAAGAAAGGAACTACAAGCAATTCATGCTGTCTGATGTAACAACTTGTAAGGCTTATTCCGTTATTTGTCATATGCATCAGATATAACTTATAGTTTGGTATCCATCAGATCACATATTTTTCATTCCATTTGACTGGATCAATTTACCCAATTCATGCAACATGTACTGATGCAAATGATCAACTTGCCGAGATAGATCAGTTCAGATCTAATTGAACTGAAATTAACTGATTTCATATCTGATCTAGGGTGGGATTCTATAACTTCAGTTACTGTTGCTATCATTTGGACTTGTTATAATATCAACTGCAAATATCAACTACAAAGTATAATTGCTATTCTATAACAGTTATGGTTATTTATGGTTGATACGTACTTACATATACTCATACATGTATAAACAACACTCTACAAGCCTACACTGATGTGGAAATGTCTTAAATTCATTGCAAATTTGAATTTTCGCCGTGGTGACATATGACATTTGACGTTTGTAATTGATATTTTAACAAGTGCACTTGTTATTTGTAGTTGTTATGAGTTATAGAATCCCACCCCTTATCCGACTAGCAGAAGTAGAAAATTAATTTTGGACAAAGTGCGCAATTCTTACAGCCATTCCCTCTCGGCTAACTCCGCGAATAGTTCTAAACATCTCGGGCAAAACAAGGCGAGATCAAAGCAAAGCCTGCTATCCAGTTTTAGTGGAGTTCCAGTTTTTGCAGGGATCATCAACCTCAGATCTGACTTTCGATCGCGGCCGGCGAATTTGTAGTGGCCGGGCAAGTTCGGACATGAATAACAAATTCCCGGCCCAGACGCGCAGATAACATCACACACACAAAGAGCAGGAAGATATACTATGGTATTTTTACAACGCCAGATACCATCACAATTCATGCTGCAAATTTGCTGCTCTTTTCTTTTTTGTCGATATTACGACTGCGAGTCCGGAACATTCATTTGTGGTTCGTCATTGTGCCACGGCATTCCTAAATAGAACAGAGACTTTGGATATTTATTCAAGAGTAACTTTTACTTGTATTTTAAAATGGTTGTTTGTTAGAATACACTTTCTGCAAGATCTGGAAACTTCTGATATGATTCTTTATTTGTTACACATCATCTTAGATGGAAGAAAGCCTCAAGTATAGGTTATTTTACAAGAAGTTGAAGAATAATTATAATACGCTTAAAGTTTTTCATTATATGGTTAAGTTATGATTAACTTAACTATGATTAGACTTAACCAGCACAAGTTAATCATGGTTAAAGCAAAGAGCGTTTTTCAATCATGTAAACATCTCCGGTTAAATTAACCCTGGTTATCAGGTTTCTAGTTCATGTTGGCAAGAAAAATATATGATTGCTCCCTTCATACATCATACTACTAGATCTGTCAGTTCATAAGCGCTTGTTTAGTTATATTTTAAGGTTATTATGACACAATATCGAATAATGATAGAAAAACGTAACAAAAATGTAGGTATAATAGTAGAAGATCTGCTAGATCATTCGATCTTAAACATCTAGATTCTTTTTATTGGTCACCTTTAAAATCAGAGGCTTGTACTGGTGGAAATATTCAAAATATAGATCAATTAAAAGTTCAAATACAAAATATTTCTTAAAATATTACAATTACCTAAATACCATCGTATGTACTTCAAAAGTTTTATAGCAGATTGAGTTATTGCTTAGCAGTTAATGAATGAATTTTTTTAAATTTCTTAGTTGGTTCTTGCAATATTAAAATTTAATACTTCTGTCAAATTCATTCCCTATATTTTATTTCAAATGAGACAAGCAAATATATATTGCTTTCAACCAAATATCAAGTTGTAACCATGCATATGATAAATCCCAATGCTTCACCTTAAAAATACTCACGGTGTACTCTGTATTAACGTTTAACGACTGCTTAACTACTAAGATAGTACGCATTCTAATGAGGGTGATACGATGGAATGAGAGACTCTCAAAAACACACCTGCTGAATTCAAACCTATACCACCTGGGTTGTTAAGGAAACAAATTGGCAACGGTGATAATCAAACCCCAGATCTCAGGGTCAATTTGAGTCGCTACTGCTTGTAAGGTGTTTAGACAGTCTAAATATTCCTTAGCAAATCTTCAAAATATCTTAGAACATAAACTCTGCCCTTTTGGTCCAAAATTTTGATCCATAATTTTATTTAAAACATAGAAGTGTTTTAAATCTTTATCGGTACGGTAGTATATATTACTTTAGCTTATTACCTATTGTTAGATGTGCGAGGTTTGTTATATTGCAGATATCAGTATTGTTTATTCCGTAGTCTGATGCGGAGAGAGAATTACAATTACAATGTGAAAAATAGTTTGAACTCATCTTCTCATACTACAACTGGTCATTCTATTAGAGATTATATAATCACCTTTCGGCTTATTATCTATTGTTCGATATGCCAGATTTGTTATATTACAGATATCAGTATTGTTTATTCCGTAGTTTGGTATGGAGAGAGAATTTTTATGTGAAAAATAGTTTGAACTCATCTCGTCCCACAACTGGTCATTCTACTAGCGGTTATATAATCACCTGTACTCATTAATTCATTGTGTCGGAATATCTTCTAGCAGACCTAGTAAAATAAAGCAAATACCTCCTTGAAGAATGACCCCTCCCGACCGGTCGGATCTTGCCTTCCAAGTTCCAACCTTGCAGGCATCTGCGTGCTACAGACCTGCACCTGCCTGTGCGTCGGAGGGAGCGAGACGGAGCGCGGGAAAGTTGACCGATGAATGTTTACGTAACCGCGGTAACCGCCGGGTAAACGAGACCTCACGGCTCTTGCATCATTCATGAACCCACGAAATATGATGCCGAGGAAAGTTGCAACGATGGAGGAAAGCGGAGGTGGAGGTGTGGATGCTAATATCTACAGATTTATCACCAATAGTGGAAGTTGGTTGGTGGGTTCACAGAGAATTCATAAAGAGAGAGATATTGTATGAGTACGAGTGTAGGCACTTACTAATCAACAATCGTACTAGTTAGATGATTCATAGTCAATGCTTACTCAAGTTGATTTCGGCTACTTCGCTAAGCATTACTCCGGTTGTACTCGTCTTTGAATAAATGACGTTTTTCATAGTTGAAACTTCTAGAATAACCTCAAGGAAAAATTTGAAGAAATTTCGGTTATTGTGTTGAGAATATTTGTAAATATAACAATTTGATAGTATACGTCATATTGCAAAAAATAGTAATAGCTCACAGAATATTATTACCTATATGATGTTGCTTTTAATCAATTTGTTGGACAATTTCAAAATGTACCGGAAAAATATGCAATTCTACATAATTTGTGAATATTACCATTTTGGTATTTAGAAAATTTATTTATTCCAGTAGCATAGCATATTAGGGTAAATAATATTTATATTAGTGGGGACATTGTATAGCCTTCCATTTATTATTCCTTAAATGTATTTTTAAAAAGCCTATAATGATTTCGTAAATAAAATCCTCAAATTTCAGAAGATGTTCCACAACACGTGTATGACATTTAGGAAAATCGCTCTTTCATCATTAACATGTATGACTTTCCGCAATATTGACAAGTTCTAAAAAGAAAGATTATTTAAAATTGTATACTTTCTGTACTCATAGTTTGGCACAATGACAGCTAATGTCAAAATGTCAATTTTCAATGCTCAAGGTTGGTCAAAACTTGAATTGAGTTTGAGTACGCGTGAAGTAATAATTGCACAAAAAGTTGCGAAAATGTTTCGTATTTAGGGCTTACTCAAGAATGAGTCAGGTCGAAGTACTAACTATGAACACAGGCATAAGAAGATGTGCTTTGTTGGACAAATAGTCATCTGCTAATCATCAATCATAACGCTGGCTGGTAAGAATATTTTAATTGCGGTATCCAAACAACAATAAAGGCCTGTTTTTCAATATCTTGATGAGTGACTGATACGTCTATGTTAAAGTAATCCTCAGTGTTACAATATTTTGTTACTTTTGCCAGCAGGATAAATTTACGAATTTGGTTCAAATATGACCGAATGTAAAATGTTCTGTAGCATTTATTAAATTTTTGACAATAATATTGTCAAAATCGTCAAAAAGAAGAAAAATAATTAATTAATTTCATTATTGTTGTGCGTAGAAGCCCTCAGGTCGTAGTAGACCAGATCATTTAATCATTCGTTATCCTTTACAAAATAAACTCAGCCATAATCGATAACTTAAAACAGATGTTAGTTCGTTTTGAATCCGTAATGGAAACGTAGTACATAATACTAAATGCTGATACTGTTGGGCTAACAAGGCAAGGTCCTATTAGATTTTTATGTGTAACGAACAAATCCCAAGCGAAATTCGTGCGAAAGTAAAAATATATCTTAATAGCATAACCGTTTGGCTTGACAATAACATCTTGTAAAAAGGTATTTGGAAAGAAAAATGTAAGACAGCAGTGCGTAATGAGTTATGTGACATAAATCTGAATTCTAAAGTAGTGAAGCATCAGTCATGTGCGCGTTAGCAGAATAAACACAGCGTGGTAAAAAGCGTAAGATCTTCCCGTAGGTCATGACGTCTGGGTCCGAAATAACCGCAGCCGAGTTCGAGTGACTCACCTCCGAGTGTTTGTGTTTGGACAATAAATCACAGGTAGCCGCCATTACTCATTTTTGACAGCAATGGCGCTAGCGAACGATACCCGGGAATATTAATGATGTGCCAACGATTCGCTTTTTTCTAAATGATGCTGTTTTGTTTAGAAGCTACTCTCGACAAAAGACTGACGGCTTTGTGGGGATTCCTTTCTTATTAACAGCTGGGCAAAAAATTAAATTAAGATCATTTATTATTTAGCTAGGGAGTTAATGCCCCGTGGGTATTTAACGCAAAACACGACAAGTGGTTGCTTGAAGCGAGCAAAACATGGACCAGACTCAACATGAGTAATTTAGTTCACCAAAGAGAAAAATTACAAGTGTACTGGACAATCTGTAACCAAGCAATTTCAAGTGTAGTTAGTACGACTAAAAATAGAATCTCATCATTTCATTGAGGAACATAATCATCATAATCTCGGGTACAACATTTATAGATGCAATAGGGTCTCAAGTACCTAAGATTTAATTTTTACATCTAGTGGTGTAAGTTGTCAGCCTACAATTTATAGCGGATTTTGAACATGACTGGCAAAGTTAGGATTTGAACCCCGGATCTCATAATCCAATAAATTTGAATCAGAGCATTCTAACCAAGTGAACTACGCTGTTTTTTCTATGTGCGAAAAATGAGTAACGTTAATTTCAAACAACGGTGTGCTATCAGGTTTTCCTTCAGACTTGGGCACAGTGCAATGAAAACTTTTACAAAACTAAACAGATATACGGAGACAATGTTATTTCAAGGGGACAGATTTTTAGTGGTTTTAGGCATTTTCTGAAGAAAAAGAGTCGATTGAAGATGAAACACTCAGCGGAAGGCCTTCATCTTCAAGAACTGATGAAAATTTCGACAGAATCTATATCTTGAGTATTCAGATTGTCCGTTGACAGTACTGAATGACTGGGGAAGAGTTATAATTTATACCGTTTACCAGATTTTGACTAGTTCAATGAAGATGAGGAAAATCTGCGCACATATGGTTTAAAAAAATGAAATTTTAGCCATTATTAACATTCCTGTGGCTCCTCAGCCTCCTTATTCGCCTGAATTAAGTTCGTGTCACTTTTCTTCTTCCCAAAATTGAAAAATCACCTCAAGGTAACTCAATTTTGGACACTTCAAAACATTTAAACGGTTGTAACTGACCAGCTGAAGGTAATTTCAGTATCAGAGTATCAGCACTGTCATGAGGTTAGAAAGAACCGTTTACAGCACTGTGTGGCTTTCCAAGGAAGTTATATTGAATTGTAATTTTATTAGAACAATTTAAAAACAAAATCAGTCTTATTACTTAATTTACACACCTCGTATGTATGACTTTGAGGTTATTTAAATCAAATTGTTATAAGTTTTGATTAACAGTACACACTTTGACCGTCAGAGAACTATTATATCTCCAGTTAGGTATCGGTCAAAAATTTGTGTGAAGTTTGTTGGAACGTTGTTTTCATCTTTGTGTCCTACAGTTCTAAAGTGTTTGAGATTCCTTAGAACAAACTTATATATCATTAAATGTGTTGTTACTGTCTTGTTTTGTACTAGTGCAGATTGTCAACAATTTTCTTATTGACCCCACATTGTTACTGTTCTCTCCTTTATCTCTGTACAGAATCCTATAACATGCAGTATTGAATGGTTGACTATCCCATACGATCCTATCTGGTTGTACCCCTAGTTAGGGGCTGAAACTGGAACCCCACGCGCGAGTGAGTCACAAAGGAATGCTACCGCTCTCCATTCAGTGATGAATAGCGGTGCACGCAGAGAGAATGGAGAGCGGAGAGACAGGAGAGACAAGTGCCATCGGCTAGGCACGGGTTGCAGTTTAACCTCATTTCACACACTCAAAGATGGGCTGCTAAGCAGGACAATTACAATTCATAGGGTTGCAGGGTTTGTGTTATCATTTAAGATCTCATACCTTGTTTCATAGCGTATAGAAATACATCTTAAAATTGTTACATTGAGGCAATTGTTCATTTAGTTAATACGCTTCAATTCGAACAACTATTAAAATGCAACTGAAATTTGTTTAAAAGCAAATTAATTTCTCATCTCTATTTAATTTTCTCTACGGTCCATTATAGAGGTAGTGGTGACTTGGTTAGTGCGATTCTAATTGATGGAGGTTGAGATATAGGGTTTAAATTTTAGTTTCGCCAAACTATGTCTAAGTGGTTCGGAACTCACTGTTGCTTTTAAACTTGAACACAGATACCATTAAACTGCAAGTAAAACTTGTGTCGAAACAGGTACCTTCGGTACTTCAGGTCCTGTTTCATCTAAGAATGGTGTTCCATTGATTTATTTATTCATTTATTTTATTTACACTATCCAACAGACCGAAGTCCAATAACACGACAGGGGATCTACTGCTTATAGGGGGTCTCGAACCATTCGGATACAACGGTATTTATTTTTGATTACATGCAGTGTTACCAAACTTTTCTATGCCAATTTCGGTAAAAAGGTCTAAAAAAATCGGTTGTATTAGTCTCACACTATATAAAGCTTCAAAGTTGTATATTTTCCAGAATCGTGTGTTACAGTGAGAAATCATTTCTCACAGTATTTGTCAACACTGCGCATGTGCAATATGAGAAATATCATTTCTTACTGTGCATGCATGAAGGTACTCTTTTTTTATGTGAAATTGCTTTTGTGCATGTATTTTTCTTCTACAACGTTTAGCTGTATGGTCGTAGAAAATGTATAGTACAGAGTCACCTATTTCCCACCTTGTATGATTCCAGCACTCGACTTTGTCTCGTGCCGAAACTTCATACCTCGTGAGAAATATGCGATTTTCTGCACTTGTTGTACAAAATACTATTCCAACCCTGTTTATAGGAATCTAGTGGGGTTCGTGTTCTAGTGAACAGAATGGTCGTTTTATTCTAAAACTCCGATTCGAGTACTGTCAAGTCTAATTCTTTACCATTTATGTATGTTTCATTTCATTGGTTGAATATCTGGTAAATTCTTTCTATTATATAAATATATCATTACTGATACCTCTATTTATTTAAGTATCTAAATCATGATGTCTGGTACGATCTCATTACCTCATTTATCTAAAAGAAAGTAAAACCATAATGAAATCCCCTTCCGTTGAAGTTGTTTATGATTTATTCAATCCAAGCACCAAGTACCCACCTATAATCGCGCTACAAATCCTGCAAAGTATGCACAATGACAGCATTCCCAAATCGTTTTACAACAATCCAAACACCCCCACCCCCGGCACGAGTCGGCAGCGGCGCCCACGCAGCGCGTCGGCGCACCGACGCCCGGCGTCCCGGATCGAAGGCCGGAATCCCTCGGTGCCCTTCATGGCGAACGCTGCGTGGCCCGGACCAGTGCAGGATATAGTTACAGTGTGTGTGTGGTGCTAGTGCAGTGACCTGAAGTAAGTACACTGGGTATGCGTAGTGCAGTGGGGCATCAGTCGGGAAAATGAAAAGTTCTTTAGGGAGGTTCATATGTAGTATAGCAGACCTAAATTGGTTTAAAGTAGTAATGAATTATTTCAATTCAAAATTAAATATATGCATAGTTCAATGGGGTAACAGTCGAGAAAACCGAAAAAAAGTTCTTATAGGGTGGATAATATGTAGTATTTTGTTGTATAGTAGACCTAAATATGTTGAGAGTTTACAATACCTAATGAGTAACTTATTGCAATTTAAAATTAAATGTGTACACAGTACAATGAGGCAACAGTCGAGAAAGCTGAGAAAAATGTTCTTGTAGGGTGGTTTATATGTAGTATGCTGTATTGCAGTCCTAAATAGGTTTGGAGTTTACAGTAATGAGTAACTTATTTTAATGCAAAATTAAAGTTATACATAATGCAATGTGACAACAGTCGAGAAAGTCGAAAAAAGGTCATGTTAGGTGGTTAATATGTAGTATCTTGTTGTATAGTAGACTTCAATAGGTTGAGAAGTGTACAGTATGAGTTACTTATTGCAATTCAAAATTAGATGTATACATAGTGCAGTGGGGCAACAGTCAATAAAACCCAAAAAAGTTATTGTAAAGAGGTATATGTAGTATCTTGTTGTATAGCAAACCTAACTAGGTTGAGACTTTACTACATAATGTGTAATTTATGTCAACTAAAAATTCTAGAAAATAACAAAAAACAATAATTATGGAATGTGAAGCAGTAATTTTAATAGGGTGGTTCATTTGTAGTATATCTTAATATGTAACAAATTTAAATAGGTTTAGGATTTACAACATAATGTGTAACTTATTTCACCTAAATATTCTGGAAAGGTAACCATTAAGAAATAAAATAAATCACTTCTATAATTACGGAATGTAAAATAGTAATATCTGATTTAATAATGTCTATAATGGCGCTCAAAGTTTAAGTAAATTTACAATGTAATACAACAACCCTTACTTCAATTTAAGATTCGAGGACATGAGAACAATAAGAAAGACAAATTACAAATTTTCTTTGTAAAATGTAATGAAACAGGCTTAGAGATCTACCAAATTAACAACGTAATCATAATACGTAACTTATTTTAATTTTAAATTCCGCTAGATAGAAAAATACTCGAACAATAAGAAATTATTAATATGTAGTAATCTGGTTATACGAGTAGCTGTTCTGAAAGACCTTATTAATTTTCTCACTGTTTCCAGTACAATTTCATAAATAATATGAAAGTGTATTTCAATTTTAAATTCTCTATTGAAATAAAGGAAATGAGGTTAAAGCGATTATAAACGTATATTGAATATTTAATCGTTATAACAATGAAATATAATTTATATAGAATACAATTTAAAACAACAAGGCTTTCAAGTACTTATTCATTACAAATTTACTTGCATTTTATGGTATCGAATACACAGATACCAATAATCTTTGAAGACCTTGGCTTACTGTAGAGAATATCCAAAATTTACCAAATAAAATGGCTCTTGTGGTAAAATATATTACATTGAATGATATCAACATATTGTTGAGAATTTTATAAATATTGTCCTTTAAAAGTAATGAATTTAAATGACTAAACAAAATATATTTTATCGGTTTCAAGATAGTAAGCTTTTGTTTACACAGACAAAAGTAGCAGTTTAACTAAGTCATAATTGTATGCCATGTAATTATGGCAAATTGGTATGGTAATAATATTACAGTACAGAATTGACAAAATAACAAACCATATAGACTTGATCACGAAAACGTTACATACAAGAGAATTTTATAAAATATATTAATAACGTAAAACCGTTAACTATTGAACTAATTGAACAAACCACGGATGTTATAAATCATACCAGGCCTTAGATGTCTTAAAATTTTCATCTGAGGCGGTTATGATACTCATAACATAACTATGTTAATAGTTATTACCGTTACCCAATCTCACAAAATATAAAAATTGAAGTTTATAATTGTTTTTTAAAAGATATTTTTTTGTAAAATTTATTGCAGTTATAATAATAACAAAATTTGTAAGAGCTTTTTAACTAAAAAGATATTTCTCTTTTTGTTTGTTATAAGAGTTATATAAATATTCTATCTACCCTTAATTATATCTTCGTGAAACGATAAACAAAGTATAGTAAAGTCAACAAAACTATTACAAAAATTTAGAAAATTAATTTCCTTTTGAAACTATCCAATAAAGAAACAAATGTTATTTACTTTGCAAATAGACTGGCTTGCTGCAAACAAAGCTGCAGGAAAGGAAGAAGAATAATTGAAAATAATGTTTTATCTTTATTTTATGTAAAACCGCAGGAAATGGCATTGTTCAGTGACAAATCACCCGAGCAAACACGAGAGCGATTTAACGGAAATGAAAAATACAAGTGCAGACGATCAAATTTAATAATTGAACGTAACTGGTCGAAAACAAACAGTGGAGGGGGGGGAGTTGGAGTGGGGCGCTGACGTCATCAAAGCTCGACACTGATTCTGAAAGCTTAAGAGATTACGGAAAGCTCAATTTTATTCAGATAAAACAAACAATCATTTATTAGGGTATATCATATTTGTTTTTAATTAAAAACAAATAACGATTGATTGGAGCACTTAGCAGAGTACACTAAGAAGATTACAGTGCTTTATTTCAAATAAATAAACTAAGGATCAAGTGCTGCAAACTGAGAAGAATATGAGATCCAGGGTTCAAATCCCAGTGTCGTCAATTTTTAATTAAATAAAAATATGATTTTTTTTTAAATCTATTAGATTTGCTACAGTAATAATAAATAATAATATTTTGATTGTATTGTGACATGCCAAACTAATTGGTGGCGCTAGTGTTGTTTTATTTTCCAACTGTGCTTATGAGAAATCAAATTCAAATTCCATTATTTTTATTTCTTTCTTAAAGTGCCTCGTGTGGTGCTCTCTCTACACTAGTACACTAGCTTTGTCAATAGTGGGTAATAAATCATGAGTGGTGCATTTATTATTATCAAATTACTTTGGTACCTTCTCTACACTAGCTTGTCTGGTAAACGCCCTGTACAAATATATCATTAGGGACAGTAAAAGGAGGTACTAACCTAAGTTAGGTTAGGGCAGGCACTAACCTAAGTAAAGGGAGGTATTAACCTAAGTTAGGAGAGGCACTAACCTAAGGAAAGGGAGACACTAACCTAAGTTAGGTTAAGGGAGTCACTAACCTAAGTAAAGAAAGGCACTAACCAGTTATTACCAGCGTAGTCGATGAAAAATATTGCTACATCCGAGTGGTTGGGAACCCACTATAAGCTGTACGTGTAACTAAAATCAAAAGCCAAAAATAATAAAATTGTAAATGGATAGGCAATTGATAAAGTAATTCATAATTCTTCCAAAATATGTTCAAAAAATTTTGACAATTGCGTACAATATCGGATATGACAAGATTGGTTTTAAATTTGACGTTTAACTGGACTAGAGTGTGCTGCCCTCAGTGGCAACTTTTGGTAACATACGTGAGAAAATAGAATTTAAAAGACATAAAATAAAAAAGAGACGTTTTAAATTCCAATGTGTGTAAGTTTAATTTTAAGCAACGCAAACAAAAAGTGCTAAACGAAATTTTGACAACAATGTTAAATAGTTCATTTGGCATTTTATTCCCATCTGATATTGTCATAAAATTTAAGTAATATCGGTGCAACAGACCCTAAACAATGGATAATAATTTGTGAGTGATATATTGTTTCTGTGAAGTACATGTGAAGTTAGCAGTATGTAGAGTAATTTAATAAAAACAATTAGCAATTTAAATTAGGCCCGACTAATTTTTGCGATAAGTTATAATGAAATGAAGTTAAATTCTTGGTAAAACAAACACGAAACCATTTTAACTTTGTAATTAATTACGTTCCCTGGCGGAGAGGCTGCGTGCGCATGCGCAGACCTCAGCCCGAACCACCCTCGGCAAATTGGAAAACTTTCCGGCGCGATTAATGTTTGAGACGTAATCGGCCAGGTCTGATGCGAACCGAGCTGCAAAAACGACCAAACCGTCACCAGCCGCGTAATCGGCGACAATAACAACCGTCATTGACGATACATTCCTTCATACTAAAGTCGTATGAATGGTGATTATCAAGTGACTGCACGTTAATTATCATATCCTGGTTGTCTCTACCTAGCATAGATCATACTATCGGTCATGTGGTAGTATGAATCATTATCAGATTATCTCTAGATAAGCATTTCAACAACAAGTTAATATACCCTGATAGTAATACAAAAAGTACCAGTGTCACTTCATTTCTAAAGACTGGTAGTACGAATTCGAATCTGCAAAAACGACCAAACCGTCACCAGTCAGGTAATCGGCGACAATAACAACCATCACTGACGATACATTCTTCAATGCTGTAGTAGTATGATTGGTGATTAAATGCTGATTATCACGTCCTGATAATCTTCCACCTAGTATAGTTCATACTACCGGTCACGTGGTAGTATCATTCATTAACAGGTTATCTCTAAACAACAAGTTAATACACCCTGTTAGTAAAACAAAAAAGTATCAGTTTCATTACATTTCTAAAAACTGGTATTACGAAATACGAATGCTAACTAATCAAACGATAGAACGACAATAGCTACTGGTCACTGGACCATCATTCCTCAACATTTTGTTTACTATAGTTCGTCGAAATACAAATGGCCTTGTCAATCATTTTCGCGCATCTAATGCAACAAACAAGTTAAAAGAGACAGCAACGTATAAATCGTTTTTTCCCAATGGTGTGTAATGTGCAGTACAGTACATACTGCAATCGTCGTAGACGTTTATCTCGCCTACCAGTGGCCCTGTACAGTACCTACCCAAATCAATTAAGTTCAAAACTGCACTGATCCAATAAACTAGGGGTGTGAACCATAAATGGGAAAGCATTTTACCAGTGGCTTGATAAAAATTTCAACAACAATAATCACCTACATACTACCAACGTTAAGTTATCCCAATCGCAATGTACCAAAAGTATCCTACTATTTAACTTGATGAAGAAGAATATTATTCTTGTAACTCTTAAAGAATCTGTAGGCTGACAAGTTATGCCATTAAAATATTTTGTAATCTTCGTCTCTTCAACAAATGTACCAGAGTTCAATTAATGTACAACGACTTATTATTAAAACTATCAATAACAATTTTAATTTTAGGTTTACCATTCTGCTTCTAGCAGATATCATTATTGCCATATTTATACCGTAAAAGTCGTGTAAGGGACATCACCTTCGGGGCACTTTACCTGGTGTGGGGACTGTATTTTCTTGATGTTATATTTCATCATCTGTAGTACAACTTTCGTATATGGAACAGAGACTCAATATCAAGTACCTAAGGTACCTTGTTTTGTGATAACTTTTTCTTGTATTTCATATCTGTAAGTTGGGAAGAACTAATCTTCCCGGAATACGGTCTGCTGAGCAGATATACACACACTTAGTTCTTATATAACAAAGTGACATTCAGTTTTATATTTGTAAGTTACAAGGGACCTACAGGGCACAAAGCGGTTTTTTTTTGGGCTAGAGATTGGCAAAAATGGGATTTGAACCCCAAACTCTGTTCCTAAGCAACTAAACACAACTCAAAAATTTGTACCATTTCTAGAAAGTACATTACGTAGCGGTGTAAACACAGTTGTATTACGACCTTATAATAAGAAGTCTTCTCAAAGTCAAGACAGACAGTTTTACTGTTCATGTAAACGTAATCATGTCTTCAACCTGGTACTAACCATTTTAATAACAGAACTAGATTAAAGATTGGCAAACAACGGTTAGTCTAGAAACTACACAATAACTAAATCCTAACCGATTTGAGTTTATTTATCTTCAGCCTATATTCCATTCTCACTTTCATGTTTTACAAAGCCTAAACCACATTAGAAACTTATTTATTTGACTCATTGATGTCTTATTTCTTTACTTACAATAGTGTGTGTGTAGCCATTGAGCTGCTCGCAGGTTAGTTTAATGACGGCAGCCTAGCGCGGTCTTGTTTCCTTATTTGACATTTGTGTGGTATTTGCCGGGAGTGGATCTAGTGACCTTATAAGGCGGTGCCGCGTGCGCATGCGCTGCTCCGGCTGCACGCGCCCTCGCCAGACAGGCCATTATACCCGGAATGGTAATTAGTCTGGCGTTCAGACGTTGGAAATGACGGAGGAATGATGGAAGTAGGATAACCTTTCCTAATCTAATCATACAACGTGTACATCTCTCTATCGAAGTAAAATAATCGTTACGAACATTAACACTGTTATTCTTCCAAAGGTGACAATTCGAAATAGAGAAAATATGTAATTACAAGATTATGTTCCAGTTTCATTGTAAATGAATGAAACATTTTTAGGGTTTTCTGTTCAGACTAAAGCATAACTTTCATTTGTAGGAACATAAGTAAGTGACTAATAATATTTATTATTTGATTACCATTGTTAACGGATTGTTTTAGATTATAAATTACAACAGACTTACTAGTAAAATAGGGTAAGTGGGGGTGAAGTGGACCACTTTTTGGAATAATTAGAACTCTATAATATATTGAATTCAAAAATAAAAGAAAGAAAAAAAAAATAAACTACGTTCTGAAAACCAGAAAAAAATATTTTATACGGGTTCACAAAAGTCCAACTCTCCTCCACTATTTAGGTGAGGCGGACCAAGGCTATGAGGATATGAATTGGTTAATAGATTGTTGTCATTTGTCATTTGTGATACACTCATTCTGCAAACAGCGACCATAATTTATATATTTTACACAATCTTACTTCTTTATTGTTTATTTTTTCCTTGCGTACGGTTGTGTGGTTGTAGCGTGTCTTATCTAATTGTGAAGATAAGCAACATAGCCCGCCCTGTAAAATTGGATGGGTTACCGCACAACGGCTCGGTGTGTGTTGACTTTGTACAAAATGTAGGCTGACAATTCTAATCACTGAAATGCAAGTAAAACCTGTCATGAAACAAGTACTTTAAGTTCCACATAGGAATGTTGTGCCATAGATGCCAAGATGAATATGTACATCTAATCTAGCCTAACCTAATCCAACCTAATCTAACCTAACCTAATCGAACCTAACCTAACCCAACTTAACCTAATCTTAACCAAGCTAACCTAACCTAAATTAGCACAATCTAACCTAACCATATTAGGTTAGGTTGGATTGGGTTAGGGTAGGTTAGATTAGGTTAGGTGTGTGTTTGTGTGTATTAAATAGCTTTAAAAACAAAAAAACAGCGATTTTAAGGTCAACCAAGCCTACCGCAATTTTTCGAAGGTGAAGTAGTACATTGACAAGTTGACCAACAAAAAATAATGTTCCTTTTTGTTGTTCTTTTTTTGATGTAAAGCATTTGTTTTGTTTTTTCTTTTTAATTAAGGAAATTTTTAACAAATATTTTTATTGTAATTAATAATCCTGTTATCCAATAATGGTTAGGTATACTAGTCTTTAACCTGTATTAATAAAAGTTTCGGTAATTATTTAAATCAATATTAAGAATCTAATGTTCAATTTGTGATAAAAATGATAACCTTTTAGCTTGTTGACATTGTAGTATACATTACGAGCCTCTAATTGTGTAGGTTTCTTTATTGTCAGAGTTGCTAATTGATAAGCTAACAGGGTATGAATGTGTAATGGTATTTTAATGTTGAATATACAAGTCGTATTTTTACTTTCCTCGTATGTAATAAAATGTACATTAACGTGATTTCTCTAATGGTTTTTACTTTCTTTTCTACGACTATTTTCTCCGTTTTACGAGAAACCTGGACATTACCATCAATAGAGATTGATGGATATATAATCGTGAAATATGTCGACTATTAGCGATAAAACCCAATTATTCAACCGAATCAAATTACGGCGATTTAACCATTCATATAGAATGGAATTTTTGATAAACATCACTTGATTATCTAGTACATGCTGTACCAAATATGCTACAAAATCCTACCAAATATATCTGACCCAATGTTTTTATTATTTGAAAGCAGAAACGAAGTTCGATTCTGTTTTCAAGTTCGAATAAACGAACTGTTGATCTTGATCAGCTCAATCCAGATTTCGTGTTTTTTATTTAATTTCTAAATATACTGATTAAAGTTATCTTTGTTTAAAAAACTTTTATTCAAAATTTTGGTAATGTCCATAATTTAACCAAATTAATAAATTTACAAGTATCTTTATTTTTGTAATTTACTTGTAGGAAGGTGTATATTTATAATATTTTACAAATTATTTTAGAATAGACAGCTTTCACATGTTTTTTATTTGTAATAATTATACACATAGGTACATTAAAAACTGATAGGTTAATTTCAAGTCATTAGTATATATTTATGACAATATATTTATAATCGAATAGTAAAAAAATGCAAATTACGTCTAATAGGTAATATTCTGCACACGATTTAATGGTTGTTCAAAAATTCTGTTTGTTCGCATTTTTGACTACTTATATATCGACTGGCTGCTCCAATTCTTTTTTAGTGTAAAAATTGTTTGCTATTTAGTGATGTGTTCTCTTAAACTATTAAAAAGAGAACCAATATACAGTATTGACATATTTAAGGGTATATTGCGTAATTAAATCAGAGTAACCACGGTTATTTTGTTTAATAAATTCTTTTTTATACTTCGCGTTAACAATTACCCTATTGTTATATCAAAAATGGTTTAATAATATAAAATATTGTTAAAATTTAAAATATCTGAATATCCGAAGTTCATTGTGACAATTAAATTTAAAAACAAAATTGTACCTTTCAAGAACTCGTCGATGAGGATCGTATCCGATGCAGTATACAATATAAGGTTTAATGCAAAGATCGTTGTAAAATAAGATTCAATGTAATAAACCATATATGACAATGAACGGAATACAAAACTGGGCACTTTTTGTGTCACTACGCGTTTCGATCTTTCGATCAGTGTCATATTTGGTTTATTACATTGAATCTACCTACAATTTTGTTTTTAAATTTAAAATATTGTTATACTGTTTTTGGTAGTTTTGTTATTGAAGGGTTTCAAATTTTGAAGTCTATTTCATAAATTGCATTTAACTTTGAAATCTCGGTTAAAATTAATCCAGAGTATGATACTCTCGATTTAACTCCTCATGAAATCGGGCATTAATGGTTTAAGTATGACTCACGTAAGAAAGTGGGCGAAACATTTGTTTACATTCCGATTTGAATGTAGTTTAGCGATTTGAAAGTAGTGTAAGACACGCATTCCTCAGCAAACCGTTTCATAACCCGCGCTGACTGCTAAACCCGCGTGTAATTGCCGTATCTTTTCCGGCGAGATCGCGCGTATTAAGAGCTCGGCGGGGTTTCTGGGACGGTTTCACTTTTTTGCTTATCTGCTCTCCATGGCTAATCATGATTCCATGACGCAACTGCAGCCAATGGGATTCGACTTCCAGTTGACCTTGCCAACTTGCTGGCTTTTAGGGATTTTTGTTTTTGTTGTGGAGTTAAATTCGTTGGTGAAATATTTGTTCTACTAACTTTGTTGTTCATTTAAACTTGTGTTTGTCTTCCAAGTTTTGGCTGAAGCAGGAATTATACTACACGATGGAAGTTCCTTTAAATAAATTCATTATCATACTCTTCTACATTTACATTTTATTGACATTTATATATTTGTCCTGATATAGGACAATCATAACTACCAATTTTTAATTAAAAAAAGAAAAACATAATGCGATTTCCATATTATTGTACAAATTTATCTGCATTTTCAACAAGAAGTATTTGTAACATAACCATTTCGAAGTAATTGGAAAATAATAATGTTCCATCCTTCCATTAAGAAACATACAGAAGATGAAATTAATAATTCTATCTGTTTCTAGATAATTTTACTTACGTTTTGATGGTGTAAGTTATTAGCCTACAGTCATTACAAATGTGTTGTGAGTTCTGGATCACTCGATCACAGTAGTATTTTTATTTGGATAATAATTAGCGACTCTCCAGATCTCATTCCCGCTCAGTTCCTATCGGAATATAGAACGACCACTTATTGTTTTTGCTTTTACTTTCTTGTACAAAGTAAAGGAAGTGTTGTTATCGCAAAAAATTTCGGTTTTCATGTTTCAACGAAAATATCTAATTGATAATATATCTTGCATAACTCAAAAATGATTAGCAGTAGAATGTTGAAATTTTATAGATGGGGCTAGTTGTGCACTTCCTTTTTTCATTAAAATTGGCAGTGCCAAAGGAGCACTTTGCTCGTAGTGTTTTTTTTTTTTTATTTTTTCACATAACCCAAAAATGATTGGAATTTTATTCACGTAATTACTAAAACATCTAGTTATGCACCTTCATTTTTGGTTCCAATTGGTCTTTTCGAAAGGGCAGTTTACTACTTTGTGTGATTCCAGCTCTCGACTTCGTCTCGTGCTAAAACTTCCACACTTTGTGGGAAATAGGCGACTTTCTCCACTTGTTGCACAATATACTATTGTTTAATGGGATAAGGAATAGGGATAAAAATGTTATTAAAATTTTCGAAGAAGTTAGAAGATATGAAACGAATGGAAGTTGAAGAATGATTAGCCGTAGAATGATCTCATTTTTAAGTGAAATAAGTTTAAATGAAGTGCAACAAAAAATGTGCATAATTTAGCGTACAAGGAAGTCATATGATGTCTACATTAGATTTTTTGTCTACAGGATGCAAAAATATTTTGCATCCTGGATGTAAAAGTCTTTTGCATTCAGCAATATTTTTTGGTAAAATAAATCAGATTTAAAAACTCTTATGTTCGAGTTAAGACTGACAATGGATAAACCAATATAATTTGAAATTTTTTCAGTTACAAATACCTGCAAAGTATTAATGCAGACCCATAGAGAACGCGCTATCCAATTAAGCCAAGCACCGCTGTTCGTTAAGGAAAACGTTTAATATCACACCCGAAGAAATCATCTTAAAAATATTAAAAACGTATTGTAACGACTTAGAAACAAGTCTATTCCTCAAATCTCAATATTAGTTTTTGCCGTTTTTGGCCTTATCCCTAGTTTCTTCTTACTTAAGAATGGCAAGAATTACATTTGAGTAATATAGTTATTAATACCGCGTTCAGTAAAAACAAGTATTATTTTTGAAAAAAGTAGAGTAAGATGTCTGTTGTGTGTTCCGTTTTGCGTGACAAAAGCAAAAGAAACAAATTCGTGCTAGAGCCGTGGACCATCTGGCGGTAATTATCCACACCGTAAACAAAGAAACAAGTGAAGTACGAGTTAATTTGAGAGCCGTGGAGACGAGTCTAGAAGTGCTCGAGTCCGCAGCGTATGGAAGTTTATTGATCGTTAACTGCTGAAGATTGTTTAATAACTTTGATATTTAATGATCCATTGTTCCCAAAGGCCAACTACTATTATTCTGACTAATATTGTTCATTGTCGACATGTATTAATAAAGAAGATGAATTATCCGGCGTACTGTAATGTTTATAAATAACCAATTAAAAATTGTAATTGTTCAAGACGGATGACTACATTGTTCAAGGAATAGCGTCAGCGAATCTCACTAATCACACGCTGCAATGTTTGGGTGGGGCATTTAGAAATGCATTTGTCACAAATTAAATCAGCAGAACGCATTACTACTTGTTTCATTGAATTTTACCGACCACCATATAATAAGGAGATATTATAGTCGTACAGATTTTGACATATTGATGTTGTCATAGTTATCCATTAATAGAATAATCCCAAAAAAATGTTACAATTTTTTTGACATGATGGAATAAGGCGTATACATTTTATCCTCTACACATGTTATATTGCTCGACATTGTATCTTGAACACATTCAATCTTACACATCTTTTATCGTGCGCCGTTTTAATCCGCGGAAAAGTTGTCTTACACATATTTTGTCTTCCACTCATTTTATCTTTTACACATTTTATCTTCCGAAATATTTAACTGAATATTTTATCTAATTATAAGTATGTTAAATGCATGGCAATAAAATGAATAAAAAGTATAATTACAATGTTTTAAAGATGAAACGTTGGCGAAGATAAAATGTATGGAACACGAAATGAATGGAAGATAAAATGTGTGGATGATAAAATGTGCGCATGATAAAATGTGTATAAGATATTTTTTTTCACGAATTAAAAGTGTGCACGATAAAAGGTGTGCAAAATTGCACGTTTGAAAGATAAAAGTCGAGCAATATAAAATGTGTGGAAGATAAAATGTATACGTCTCAATGGAATCAGCAATATAAAATATCCGAAAATATTTTCTTTTCAATCACAGTTTTCTTAATATTCCAGTTTAAAATTTTCGTGACAAAATGAATTACCTTAGTTTACATTTGGTTCGCTAGAGTGATTCGGGAAGTTTTGGGCAAATGGCGTTTCTATTGAGATGTGAAATCGGATCCTATTAAAAAAATATATATCTATAAAACAATGTATATAAATTTTATTTGCATTTAATGGTGTAGGTTGCAAGTTTACCGTCTCCGCAAGGAAACTACAGCTTGTAGTATGTTATGTGGATAGAGATTGTCGAAGTTAGGATTTGAATCCCAGATCTCATACTCTGTTTAATTCGAATGGGAGTTCTTTATTACAGCTTTACTGTTAAAGGTAGTGACGGGATTTTCCTCTGAATTTTGCTATAAATGCAGTAAGTGTAAGTTCCTATTCTGTATGTAAGTTACCCTTGTTAAAAAAGCAGTAAAACCTTTGGTGCATTTGGAAACCAAACCTCAAGCTGAAGTTGCAAATCAAATTGAAAGACAATAAAAGTTACACGAGCGCTGAACTCATTCAACCGCTGCTCACATTAAGCAGGAATTGCAGGAACTTCGCAGGAAGCAAATAAAGCAAGAGCAACTCGCTCGAGATTCTGTTCAGGTTGAACTGGTTTCTCCGAGCACCGACCACCTCTGGTTTCCTCTGGTCGCTTTATGGTTAACGCCGTACTCGCATCACTTGCAATGAGCTGCTTCCAATTACTACTAACACTACGTCACTTCGTCTAGTTCAATATAAATAAACAATTATAAGTAATCATCCCTCATCAGTTAAAGTTTAAATTTAAGACTGCATGTGAGAAACAAAAGTAGTGATGTCACTTCATCAAAATACTTTGAGCTGAAATAAACAGAGTGTAAGATTTGAGGTTTAAATCCCAAAGTCGCAAATATTTAACAAAATACCTGTTTTTTAATTTAAGAGGATAATATAAAAGAAGAACCTTAAGTCTAAAACGTACTGTTCTAAAATAAGTAATCGGTTACATCTATTTAATAGTCATCATTAGACCGGAAGAACTAAAAATTACAGGGATTGTTATTAAAGTTTGATCTTTCCCGATTGTATTATAGCACTTTTGTCCTCGAAGATTACTTTTTGAAATTCTACTAAATCGCAGCGGTGCAGCGTGCGTTTGATACTCGCTACCAAATCCCCCTTAGAAGTTTAGTTGCCGACCAAAAATCTGTTCTACTGAGGGTTGACAACTTCAGAGAAACAGAAAGTATCTCATTGAAAAGAAATGAGCGACAACGGACCTTTCGGACACCAAAGAATTGGTCCTTATTTTTTTAAGGGAATCGCGCGTTACCACATTCTTTTCGGTAATGTCACCATGATCCAAGAGTTTTTACGCCAGCTCTTGAAGAATTTAATGCAGGAAATATCTAGTTCCAACAGTATCTAACCACAGCCCACACAGCTCGAAATTTAATGGCTATTTTGAGGAAGATGTTCTCCGGCCAACTGACCTCTGTCAGAAGCGATATTTCGAGACCTTGTGCTCGCTGGATTTAACGCCCAATGACTGTTTCTTGTGTGGGTATCTAAAGACTGAAGTGTTCAAGCATCGTCCCAGAACCCTACAAACCCTGGAGGATGAAATCCGGTTGGAAATAACTCTCATATAAGAAGATATACTTCTTAGGGTTATGCAAAATCTTAGAATCTGCCAGCAGCAGTAAATTGATAACAAAGGCCACCACTTACAAGAAATTACTTTTAAAACTAGATGATTTAAAACTTCCCGTTGTTGAAGAAACTAAAATAATACTTTTATAGTAGATGGATATTCTTGACTGGTGTAGTAGATGAGGGAAGAAATTACTGGAATTCAGTCAGTTGAAAAATGTTTTATTTCCTCTCCTACCGGTTTCAACCCCTCATTGGTTTGTTTTTCAGGGAGAGGAAATAAAACCTTTTTCAACTGTTTGAATTGCAGTAATTTCTTCACTCAAAACATTTATATATCAACTACTTTTTTTTATTTACATTCAAAACTAGGGTGATTGCTTTGTTCTACACTGTACTACATTTCCAATATACACCAACACACTGGGGTTATTCTCTTATCCAAAATACTTATATGTCTGTCTGGTTCTGAATCCTCTATAAGCTATAGGTCCCTTACAAAAGCTTTAGTAAAATTGTGGCCAAACTGTCCTAGGGTTGTAACTCGAATGAAGATATCTTTTAGTGAACAGTAGTGCATGATAAAATTCCTATCGAATTCTTAAGTTGAAATCTTAGCATCGCCAACAACTTACACCACTAAAATTGTCTAGAAATAGATAGTCACGATTTCATGTGCTTTATATACCTCAATAGAATGTTAGGATACCACAATATATTTAATAAAGATAAGAATATTTGTTGATGTTTGATTTCAAATTTGAATTCCAAAACCCAATGTCACCTAGTAGCACATTCATTGAAGCGTTTCTCTCCGTTGAGTAACCCAATCTCGTAAGTTCGTTAATTGAATCCCGTGTCCTATTTATTCGGACACTTTCCTACCCGAGTTGATAAACACTCCCATAATCAGTTTACTGCGGTGACCGCGGCAGACGCTCGCGCGTGTGCGGAGTGAAAAGTGGTCTGGCTTCCGGCGGAATTCGTGTTACGACTCGTTCGATAGCTGCGGTCTGCACCACGCAGCCAGGTGCCAACCAAGGGGTCAATGCTGGATTATATTCACTACTTTGCCAACCTTGGACGCAAAAAGTTTCGGTTTCCAATCATTTCTTTCTTCGATCTATGACAAAATAGATCCAAAAGAAATAGGTCTTCATATATAAGTGGGTCTTAAGAAGCAAGATAAAAGGGGAAATATGTTTTTCAATATTTTTAGTGGAATATTGGCAAGCAATGTGAACTTCCAATTTGAAAATTCTTGGAGGAAACAATCATTCATATGATTAAGTTACTAAACGGTTCTGTGTACTTATCTGTAATCTTAATTTACCGCCATAGGTATAGTATTTATTCGAGTTTGACTTATTTATGAACTCTTTATACTTTTATCAACTATGGCTAGAGATCCCACGACAAAACACTTTAAGGCAAAAAAAACCTTTTACGTTATAATAAGTCTATTACATTGCTATAAGTACCTAGTTTATTTGTTACATATGTCATGTAGCATTATTTTACTACATCACTTAAAGAGAATTATCAGAATTGCATGAATTTGAACTCGCTAGAATGATTAGGTTATCCGTAGCAATTTTTTTCGTAAAACAAAAAATGAGTAACGTTAATTTCAAACCACGGTGTGCTATCAGGTTTTGCTTCAGACTTGGGCACAGTACAATGAAAACTTAAGTAGACCTAAGAAGACAGTGTTATTTCCAGGGGATAGGTTTCTCAGTGGTTTTAGACATTTTTAGAAGGAAAAAACTTGACTGAATATAAAACACACAGCGGAAATTGTTACCTTTTTTCCAAAGTTCCCTGGTTATAAGAAAGCATTTTGTGCCTTAACTCTTGAGTATGTAGTTTCAAAGAATAATTACAGTATTGAGCCAATAATTATTATCATTATTTTTTTATTGAAATTTACATACGTGTATTGAAAATTTTTGTTTTCATTTTTATTTAATATTTACATATTTTCGTACTTTTAGATACATAAAATATGTATATTAATGTTACTACATTTAAATATTACAAACTTCCTTATTTTTCTAACCAGTGACATATATTTATAGATAGATTCTTATAACAAAATTAACAAAAAGCAAACAAAGCAAGAGTACAAGAATTGAAGAGAATCTTTACTCCATGCACTTTTATTGCAAGACAATTTCTTGGCTTATCTTGCTTTGAAATTTTTAGTTCTTGTCTTGTTCTTGTATTGCATTTTTTGCAAGACTGATGCAAGACCAAGACAAATACGAGACTCACGTGAAACACTAAATATACTATTTAATCTGGGACAAATCGGGACAAATAAAAGAAACTAGGATATTTTCTGGAAAACTAGTATTCCGTTTAGTAGGAGCGCGCTTATCAAGTGAGCCATCGGTGTCGGTAAAATTATCAGTTACAATTGTACATAAACATAGGTAAAACAAATTCAGTTTGAAATGGTTGTAACATAATCCGTGCGCATTCCTGCGTTAAGCACAAGAATCAGCCATTGTTTCCCCGGGTATCTATTATCTCGTGTGATAACAATTACTCCATTGCGTGTACAGTTATCACATTGCTATGCCATTGTGCGTATGTTCCCAGCGCTGGTATGTGACCTTGCCAAGGTCATGCGTTCCGCAGTTCTCGCTCATTTCTCCCGGTACCGACACCGGCTAGAGTTACGGAAACCATGTTTTTACACTCACTGAATATTAATCACTTATTCATTTATTTATACCGACACCTGCGAGATAAATACCAAATTATACCTTGTTTATATTGATTGGAAATCGCAAAAAATAGACAGCTAATGCATGCTAATGTAGGCATGGAAATTTGTTTTTATGAACATGCTGATGTCAACAAGATAGCTGTTTGTTTCTTGCAGTTATATACGATTTTTTTGTGGGGCTGATGAAGTACGGCGTTTAATGAGAGTAGGAAATTTATGTTTAATAAAAAGACATCAAAATAACATTATCCATTGCTATATCTCAAATATCAGTAATGATATATTTATACCACAGAGGATATTACCAGGCACTGTATCTGGAGTGGATAGTGCACTGGTGCATCATGCGTGCTATTTACCTATATAAGAAATAGATGGCAAAAAGTTTGATGTGTTCTTAGAATTTTAGACGGTTATTCTATGCACCAATTCAAGATTTCTATTTAATTTTGTTTATTGTTCGAGTACTTCTAAAATAGGTTAAGTTATAGCGACAAACGGGTTATAACGTCGAAATTGTGACTACTTGTTTGAAAGTCCTCGTACTCAAAAGGTATTTTACTTTTTTCAGTTATGGCGGCTTCTGGCGATAGCGACGAATTTTTTGAGATCCTTCGATGGCAATATAACAGAATTTTACTATAACACATTACGAGTAAAGTCGTCTTACCGACACACAGATTTAGTAGTTCTTAAAAGTATTGTCACATGGTAACATTACTCCCACGCTTTTTCCCCAATTTTCGGAAATCTGGAATATTAAATAACAGTTGGAGAACAAGTGATTTTCATCAATGATTTTTTTTTCAAAAAAATAAAAATGACTTAAAACGGTGGGTCCTTTGCTACCCATTCTAAGGTGTGCCAAACATCCAAATTTACTGTACAATATGTTGAGACACTTTTCAACTCATTTTTGGGTATAAAATGCAATACATAATCGTGTTAAACTTATTTATTTTTAGTTTTGTACACCTAAATATGTTTTAAGCACTTTAAACCCTTTTTAGGGTGTGAAATAACCCAAATATACCCCTTTTTGGGTCAAAATTTAGATTTTTTTAGAAAAACCAAACAGATAGATCTCCCTTCCCTGGTTTCAAATTTTCAAACCGAATTCAATTATCTCTTCTCGTTCCTGAGATATTTGGCCTCAAAGTTGCACCTCAAAAAAGTGTGTTTTTTGACCATATCTCTAAAATGGTAGGAGATACAGTCTAAACGATTACACCAGTCGATTCTACGCGCAAAGTTACATAAAGAAATGTTTTCTCCGCATATACGTTCTTTGGAACGATTTTGTGAAAAATGAGAAAAACGAAAAATACAGGAATTTCAGTTTTTCGCTCGAGAACTTTTTGTCTACAAATCTTTTCATTTTCTGGACTTAAGTAAATACAGATGCGCTGATTTCAAATTTTCAAACCGATTTCAATTATCTCTTACCGTTCTCGAGATATTTGCGTTCAAAGTCAGACCTGAAAAAAATCGTTTTTCAGGAATAATCCTGAAATGGGTCGAGATACGACCTCGGCGACCTCACCAATCGATTCTACGGGCAAAATTACATAAGTATACCAATTTTTAGATATTTATTCCAGCGGATACAATTTTTAGAGTAAAAAAACGAAAATCGCAAAAATCGAAAAATCGCCTGATGAACCCCTTGCGATTTTTTTCGATTTTTGGCTATTTTCGTTTTTTCGCTATAAAAATTGTATCCATTGGAATATAAATCTGAAAATTGGTACAAAAATCTAATTTTGCCTGTAGAATCGATTGGTGAGGTCGCCGAGGTCGTATCTCGACCCATTTCAGGACTATTCCTGAAAAACTGATTTTTTCAGGTGTAACTTTGAATACAAATATCTCGAGAACGGTAAGAGATAATTGAATTCGGTTTGAAAATTTGGAATCAGCGCATTTGTGTTTACTTAAGTCTAGAATATGGAAATATTTGGAGACAAAAAGTTTCCGAGCGAAAAACTGAAATTCCTGTTTTTTCGTTTTTCTCATTTTTCACCAAATCGGTCCAAAGAACGTATATGCGGAGAAAACATTTCTTTATGTAAATTTGCGCGTAGAATCGACTGGTATAATCGTTGAGATTGTATCTCTAACCACTTTAGAGATATGGTCAAAAAACACACTTTTTTGAGGTGCAACTTTGAGGCCAAATATCTCAGGAATGGAAAGAGATAATTAAATTAGGTTCGAAAATTTGGAATCAGCGCATTGTGGACTATCAATTTAGACTATTTTCAAAAACCAAAATTTTTGACCCAAAAATGGGTATTTTTGGGTGTAGAAACAAAATTTTACGTTAAAAACCTTAAAGTTGTATTTTTAAGTTTCATTATTGGTTCATATTAAACTATTTTGTATGTTATAGTGTAAATCTAGCTTTAATATTACAAAAATGTCTATTCAAATAGTTTTGCATTTTATCTCATTCGTATCATGGAATTTTTTTGTATACACACCCAAATTTGGGTAGATTGTAATCTAGGGATATAAACGTTAAATGTGGTAACTTTGTTGAATGAAGTTGAGCACATTTATCTGTCAATATGCATTTAAAATATGAAAATATTCATAAATATTTACAAATGAGTTATAAAATTTTAATATCCTTTTAAATTAGTTATGTTTATTCGGTTTTCTTACTCAGAAACAGGGCATGTAACCGGTTAAAAAAACCGGTTAATAAAAACCGGTAACCGATATTTTTAACGAAAATTGCGAACTTTAACCGTAATTTTAACCGATATTTTTTAGGCCGAAAATACCGGTAACCGTTAACCAAAAAAAAAATAAACCGGTTTTAGCGAACATTAACCTTTATTTTTCATTTAGCGAGAAAAATTTTAATATTTTTTAATATCTGTGTTTTCTACTTGTATTTGAAAATGAGTAATGACAGTTTTAACAATTTCCATTTTATTCGAGAGTCATAAATGTAGGTAGTCTCTTTGGCCGTTAAGGTTACTTAAAATGTCCCAAATAAATAGGGCCTTTGCCAACACAGGCAAGTTTAAAATTGAAAAGTGACGTGCGTTTTTCTAAAGATATTATGGGAATTTTTGTGAATATTCATTAATTAAATTGGTTTTTTTAATTGTTATATTTTTTTCAGATGATATTTTTTTCGAATTTTTTTAATTAATTATTTTGTAATTTTTTTTAATCAAATTTTTATAATTAATTTGTTTTAATTAATTTTAATTATTTTTTTAACCGATATATTAACCGGTTTAAACCGGTTTCCAAATTTCAAAAACCGGTTTTCGAACTAAAACCGTTATTATTATAACGTTCTCTATAAGGGTTAACCGTTAACCAGTATTTTATTTATTATATATATATATATATATATATATATATATATATATATATATATATATATATACATATAGAATACTAGACCAAAAATAAAATACCCGTATTTTTTTAAAAACAATTCATTATTCGTAATTTAAAAGAAAATATTTATTAGAAATTTAGAGAAGGGATGCTGTAACGTCATCGTAGTAAAATCTTTAAAGAAGAGAGATAGACTGGGACCATAAGAAACAGTCTACCTTCCTTTTTCTACGATCCAATCTTGCTGACATCACACATCCCTTCTCCGAAATATATATTTTATCACATGTATATACAATTTTCGACCACTTAGGTATCATCTTGGAACCCACTCCACAGAATAGTTATATACAGAAGCGACACTCCGTGTCGGTACCTTCCATGTTACCCTATTCAGTTCTATGACCTTGGAGCATTATGTAGACCTTTAAATATATTGCCTTTCCCCATCTTTCTCTAATTTTCGTTTCTCTGTCATATTTTTCTGTATAAACCTATTCTGTGACTTAACTATGATTATTTCTACATGATTATTGTTGTTTCCAGTCCCGAAGTTCCCGCGGCGTGTGCACCCCACCGAGCGGCAGCCGAGCACCAGCGGCGTCCGTCGCGGCGCGCAAGCCCCGCCGAGCAGCCGGCCAAGCGTCGCCCACGCCCACGCCGTCGCCGCCGCACACGCCCCCAGCCGACGCCGCTGCCACCGCGCCCGACAAGCCCCTCAAGCCCGACAAGCCCGACAAGGACAAGCCCGACAAGGACAAGGACAGGACGCACGACAAGGAGAAGGAGCCTGCTGCCAAAGGTAGGGACACGCACCTATTACCTACTGGGGGTTGTAAACAAGGCAACAAATTAGAATGTAACGGTTATTTATTTGCGTGAAATGTTAAAATAATTGGTACACCAATAAGAGAAGATAATAAAAATAAATAACACTATGAATAAACTAATATAAACACTTACGTGATATTTATATCACCACTTGTATTGTTTCCGCGGTCTTTTCTATTTTGGCTTATAAACCGGAGCAATTAAATTCTGGAATATTCCGGAAGCTTCGATACGCCAGTACAATTGACGGGTGATTACGTGTCCTGACTTGTCTACTAGTGTTGCTCCGTTAATCTAAGAATTAAATTATGTTTATATGGAATACTATGATAATATCACATCAATATTATTTTCGTAAAAAGGTAGATGAAAATTATAAAGTAATGATTACCTGATGAAATGATGAATTACGATGACATAATAAAACATGAACAAGAGAAAGAACGAACACACACACGGATAGTGTTGAATTCAAGGATTTCTTGAGGTGGACTACTTCGCCAACAAATTTGAATCATTAAATAAAAATTTAAATCAAACTTTCATTTTATAGTATGTTATACCATATTTAGGATAATCTTTTAGTAATACTAATGACTCCTAAATGTCAATTCTCTATATTTCTGTAAGAACTATTCTTGTAAACCGTTCAATCTAGTAACATCATGCATTATGCAGTATTTTACAAAAAAGTGTTATCATAGGCATTTACACTGGAAAACAGTTTGTGGTAAATAAAAACTGCCCAGCTAACAACTAAGTCACCATATTGTATAGGACAACACTACTACAGATTGCTTTATTGTAATAGCATGCACAATTCCGTAAAATTTACAATAAAAAGAATTAATTTTTCTCGCCTGATGTTTTTATTGTTTATTTTGGAACACACAGTATGCTAAAATTAGTATAATAATACAACAATTTGTATCAAAGTATCATTTGACTTCATTGTATTTTAAATTCTTAAAGAAATGGTGGCTATCAAATAACTTTTCATTAGCATCTTTTCCAATTAAAAGTTGCGTTGAGTGAGAGCAATCAATGAGCTCACACTTCATCCCCCCCCCTCCGGTCCAGGGAAAACAAGCAACACGTGGCGACGGGAAATCGATTCCCGGCCGCCCCCGCGCGTCCCGGAACTCCGCCGGGATCTCGGCAACGGGAACGGGAACGGGAACGACGTGCAGACTAGACCTGTGCGCCGCCACGCCACGCCGCCGCCGCCGCTCTTTTCTGTACGCCGCCGCCGCCGAAAAATAAATAACGGCGCGCCGCTGACTTTAATTTCAATCAGCCGAGCAATCTCTTATTTTACGAATTTTGAGCGCCAAATTACTTTATTTATTTAAAATTAAGATATTTGAATTAACCGCCAAATTTTTTGCTGTCATTTGCTTGGTTGCGTTCGACAGAGCACACGGTGCTGTAGCGCATGTGGCGCTGTAAGTAGCTGTGAATTAGAATGCTGTGAATAGCTGTGAAGTGTGAAGTCTGAACCTCTGAACGTACCCAAAGAAACTGTCGATGTCAAAAACGTTTATTTAGTTCATGTGTTACTGATATTGAATAGTGGTTAGATTAATTGCACTTTCTTAAAAAAATATGGCTGATTGGAGTAAAGATCTAATAAGAAATTTTCAAGTAAGTTGCCGACCTAACCAGAAAAGTTTTGTATGGCAATTTTTTGGTAACTTATACACTAAAAACAATAACGATGAATCTTTAACTTTTGCGAATAGCGATTATGTATATTGTAAAATATGTCTAGAAAATAATAAAAAAGACAATGAAAATTCTACATAATCAGTAAGTAATATTGTAAAAATACTTTATATTCTAGTATCAATTTCATTTTTGTAGTTGTTCAATTAAATGTTACAACAAAACAGTAAGCACTGGAAATTTAAAGACACATTTACAAAATGCACATAATATACGTGAAAAAGTACCTGATAACAATGTGAAAAAAAGCCTCAGTGATTTTTTTTCGGTAGAACCAAAAAAAACTAAACTGCCCACAGACAATAAATGGAAATTGGGAAGAGATATAATCCTATGGCTGTGTAAAGATTTACTTCTGTTTTCTACAGTCGATAAAACTGGATTTCAAGATTTTTTAATGAAGTATAAGATAATAACATCTCCCGAAGATCTACCTTCACGTTCTGCATTATCTCGATCAGCTTTAGACGATGTATACAATACTATTTTACCTCATGTAATGCAGTTAATTTCAAACGGACCTAAATTTGCTTTTCTCACTTTTGATCTTTGGACTGATAAGAAGAAAGAGTTATATTACCTTCACTTTTCATCACATAACCAACAATTTTGAGCTCGAATATTTTACTCTCTGTACTAAAATATTTAGCGGACGTCACACAGGAATAGCTATAAAAAATGAAATTAACGAAATTAAATCTAATTTCAATTTACAAAATAAAGAACTGACTTTTACAGACCGTGGCAGTAATGTAATATTAGCTCTGAATTTAAGTAATGCAGAAAATCATTTTTGCTTAGGTCATGGGCTACATAATTTGATAACAGTTGATGGATTTAATGAAAATATAGATGTTAGCCGCTTTACTATCAAAATTAAAAAAATAGTTAGGGCGTTGAGATATAGGACACCAGATTTGGAAAAAGAGGCTGATGAAATTAAAAAAAAAATTGTTAATGATATTGATAATGTTTATGAATTAATACAAAATGAATTGCTTGAAGATGTTGATTATGATTTTGAAGATAATATTCCTTTAAGTACAATAGAAAATATGAACGATTTGAATAATATAAACACTACGTCAGACAAAAATAGAAGGGGTCATAAAACATTGAAAACATCTTCAACAACTCGTTGGCACACCATTTTATTCATGCTCGAAAGTATTGGTAGCCAAAGGAAAGCAATAAACACCTTACTATTAAACATTGACAAAGATGAATTAAAATTGAACTACAATGACGCAACGTTGTTGTTTGACTTAATTAACTTCTTAAATGAATTTAGAAATGCTGTAGAAGTTCTTTCAGCTGAAAAAACTTGTACAATAAATTACGTACTTCTGGTAAGATCCGAAATTAAGTCTATTTTAGAAGATACAAATAATGAAAATGAAAACCACTTTATAAAACAAATGAAACATACTATGCTAGATAATTTTGAAAATCGTTTTCCTGTGAATGATCTTGTAATATTAGGTTCTTTATTGGATCCTAGATTTCAAAATTTATCGGCTGTTGACAATTATTTACAATTAAAAAGTATTACAAAAGTACAGTTTCTAGTAAACCAAATAAAACATTTTACTTTAGGAAATATTGATTTGGTTAATTCAAAAATCGACATCAATGAAAATTCATCTAAAAAACAAGATTATATTGAAACATTAAGGCGAAAACACTCCACTACAAAAAATCAAAATGCAAATGAAACCGACATGGAAGCTGAATGTTTATTATATATAGCTGATTCACAATATATGCATAAACCAGAATTCCAGTTATTGAAATATTGGCAAGAACAATCTTCTAAAATGCCATATTTATCTAAGTTGGCACAAAAAATATTATGTGTGCCTGCTACAAGTACTCCCAGTGAGAGAGTTTTCTCCATTGCAGGACTTACATTAACATCAAAAAGATCTTCGTTATCGCCAGCAAATGTCAATAAAATCTTTTTTATACATGATAATTATGAAAAATGTACACAATTATAAGAATAATTTTAAATTTTTAATAATTGTAAACTTATGTGATTGATTTGTTGCTTTAGGGAACAAAAAATTAATAATTAAACAACAATGTTTAGGCCATGGCAAACATGGAAACCACCATTTTGTAGTAACTTGGTGTTGGTACTTAGTGCCGTAAATATTTTTTTTTTCGTTATATTTAAAATCATACTATGGTTTAATGGTTTCGCTACTGAAACAATTAGGTCCCAACACTGTTATTTAATTATTTAATATAGTCTTATGTTATTATCATATTATAATAATATTTATTTTAATACTTTTGTGAAATGTATATATACATTTAAAACAAAACTAATAAAAAGATATTATATCATATAATTTGATTGTTTTGAGCATTGTGAACATTATTTATTAATATTTTTTATGTATATTAATATCGGCGCGCCGCCGCCGCCGTTAATGTAAAAGTCAAGCCGCCGCCGAAAAAAATATAGGCAAATACGGCGGCGCGCCGCCGCCGCCGCTATTTTTTTAAGCATTCGCCGCCGCCGATAAAAACATGAACGGCGCACAGGTCTAGTGCAGACAACCAAATACCTTGTTTATTATTGATCACGAGATTGAGATTGAGATTGAGGAGCCTGAAGCGACCTTGAGATGAACAAGGCGGAAATTTGATAAATGCTTCCGGAAATCTTCCTCACGAAAATGTTTGGTTCATAGACGGCCACTATAAAAATAATAGTGTCTGACTAGTTTTGAACATACTACAAAAAAATAATTGTGGATATTCACAACAATTATGAGATAAATGGTGGTTAATTTTTTATGACTTCTACCCCCAAAGAGTTGTTTACCCTTATTAGCGCAGCATTTTTTAAAATTAGTTATAAAACCTTGAATTATTATTATTTTAAAGATACTATGAGTGACAGGGTTGCATAAAAATTCGATTAAAAAAAGACGATAATTTAAATCAAATATTTTTGAAAACGTTTCGTATGGCACCATATATTATAAAAAAAAACATATTGTAAATTTAAAGAAACTTTAATAAATTATAACGAAATGGCTTATAGCGACAAACTGGTTATAACGTCGATATTTTGGTCACTTTTTTAAAACCCACATACGCTAACGTTATTTTATTGTTTTCGGTTATAGCGATGACGTTTCGGGATCCCTTTGATGTCATTGTAATCGGATTTTACTGGAACACATTTCAAAGTAAATTAAAAAAAAATCACACATTAGTGCAAAAAAGTGAAGTCGTTGTACCGACAAAGTTAAACAGATTTAGTAGTTCTTGAAAGTATTGCCACATGGTAATAAACCCACACGTTTTTTCCTCCAATGGGGTTTGTGAACAAATTTTGATTTTTACGTACCTGTATGATGCTAGACAAAAAATTAACATACCCGTATTTTTTCAAATCGATTCATTATTCATAGGAGAAAATAATTACGTAAAATTTGGGGAAGGGATGCTGTCATGTCATCGTGGTAGCATCGTTAAAGAAAATACAATATTGACGTCACGCATCCCTTCTACGGAAAATGTTTAGTTTTTATTATTATAATGAGAAGCTATAGTAGTAAGTTTTTATATTTTATGACATATATACGGAAATATATGGAATCAGTAGGTTTTGTATAATAATTCCACCAGTAGGATTGTTATTTTTTATAACACCAAGGAAATTTTTAAAAGCACGCAAACAACGTAATTTTTTTTTTGCTTTTGTTTCAAGTAATACCAATAAAAATGCAACAGAAACAAATTTTCGGTATAAATTTTCACCTTTTTAATACTTGTAAAAAAAATAAATAAATAGACCAGTTACTATCCTGAAGTCAGCGCAACAAAGTACGACTCCACCCACCGGGAAGTCCGCAGACCAAACTCTGCAACATTTAATGTTGTGCAGCATTGACGTATAAATTTGCTGGCCTATTTATTGCGCATTCCTCTCGCTGCGGCTGAGTTGCTGAAGTCCGGAATAGTCGGGAAACTATTGCAGGAGTATGTGGAGCGTGCTCATGGCGTGTGCAGTCATGTCACAGCGAATACCAGGCGCGTGCACGCCGACGACCAAAACAACCCCGCGCTGCCGGTTCAATCACGACGGATCAAAAGACAACCAGGGATCATTAGGGGATGAATGGAGGTTGGTAGGTGACTTGGAGTTAGTTAGGAATTTGCAATGTTGTAGTGAGTATAAAATATGTTTATTTCTGTCAGTCGGTTTTGAATTTACATTTATGTTTACTGTTTAATTACGGGAATATATTGAGGAGGGTATGTCAGTAGGTGACTTATAGATAGTTACGATGGAATTTTATCAATGCCCTAGTGGAGGAAAAATAATATTCTTGCCTATCGACATTTATGTTTACAATTTAATTACAATAGATAATTGATACAATGTAATATATTGTACATCTCACGGACTTTTGTCACAGAATAGTCACTTACAGAAGCGACACTCCATGCCGGTTCCTTTCTTGTTACCCTATTCGCTATTCCGTTCTATAACTTTAGAGCATTATGTAGACCTTTAAATTTGTTGGCTTCCCCTATCTCTCTCTAAGATGTGACGAAACTCTCCGATTTTAAACGATTAGCCCTTTAAATTTGTTGGCTTTCCCAATCTCATTCTAATTTTCGTTTCTCTGTCTTACTGTCGCTTCTGTATAAACATATTCTATGTTTTAGTGGCGTACTTGGTTAGCGTCCTTTGACTCGCTGAGCGGAGTGTGAGATCTGGGGTTCAAATCCCAGGACAGCAAACCCACAATAAGAGATAAAAACCGCTGTATTCGAGTGGTTCGGAACTCAATACAACCTGTAGGTCCTCCATCCTGTTACTGGTCTTCGTTCTGTTAGACAGAATAAATTAAATAAAATAAAACTAAAGGAAGATTGATTTTTCGACTGAATTATTAATAATTAGGATAAATTTTGGAGTAGTAACAGGACCGGACTTACCGACTAGCAAAATAAGCAACAGTTTTTTTCTTTGGATAAAAAAGAAGAAATAGTTATTTGTGGTGCTAGGTAAGAAAGTTGTTCTTTTCTGGTCCGAAGGATACTTTTTGAGGACCAGAAAACAACTTTACTACCATGTAGCATAATTTTTTTTATCCTACACAACAAAACAACATAATAATTTAATATGAACATCTTACGAATACTGCATAATTTGACATTTAAAATTATTAAGATTATCCGCCGGTCTTTTTATGCTCGGGGTTTATATAGTAAAGCAATTAAATTCTGGAATATTCTCGCATCTTCTTCGCAGCAATACAATAGAAGGGCGGCAAACTAGTCTCGATTTGTCTGCTAACGGCCGTCGCCGGCGGCGTGACCTTGGGATCACTACAGTATTTTACAGCGTAAGTTGTAATGAAACAAAGTGATGTACAAATCCTAACACACACATATTTTTTTTGTCGAAATATGAATTTCCTGAAAAAAAGCGAGTTGCTTAAAAAATTATGGTAGATAGGCTTTGCAATAAGACGCTTTAAAAAACATTTGAACGTTAAAATCAATCAAAATTTGTATTTCTCAAATACTTAATTGACGGATAAATTGCAGTAGGTAACGTTTTTATAAGCAGCTTTATTTATGTAATAATTATTATTCTTTAATAAATTCTTGAAATTGCAAATAGACGTCGTCGATGTGTAATTTTCTTTTTTACACATCAACAGTGATTTCCGTTAATAAATATTTCATTATTGCAAAACAAAGTTTAAAAAAAATAATTGTACAAAAAAAAAGATTTTTTTATTAAAATCTATATAAATTCGCCATTTGATTATTTATTTAGTTAAACCCTTTTACATTTAATTTCATATTATTGCTACTATTTGTCATTCCATTACCATGTGAATATTGAATCTGTTTAAAAATAGAATCGCATGAATGATTTAATATTGCGTTCTTTGTAATTTTTCTATCTTTACCATTTCCCTCTGTGTTGTGGCGCTTTGATACTGGCGTTGAGTAGGGACTTTTATTCCTTTGTGCCGGGCGGCAGGGGGCGTGTCCTTGACGCATGTCACCACCAGTGGCGTCACGGGGGAGGGGGGAAGGGGGCAATCGATCCGGTACACGTGTTGCCCTGCAAGGATAAACTCGCTCTAAAACGCACCACTTGCTTTATTTTCTCAGCTAGGATAACTTGGAGATGTTCATCGTTTATTCATCTAATGGGAGCGTGGCATATTAAAATTCAAAAAGTATTGAGTGTGTTTTCAATAATTTGGTACAAAACAATGTTAACAAATACTGTGTTTTCCAAGAAAGTATTGTCATAGAGAAAACTGTTTTTCATAAATAAAAATTTTCCGGCTAACAACTAAGTCACCATATTGTACAGGAAAATACTACATGTATTTCTAAAACCTATTTCATACAGATTACTTAATCTTAATAGGATAATTCAATGAAAGTTTCATAAATAATTTAAAATTTTTTATTTTTATTGCTCTTTACACGCAACATTGACACCACGATGACATGCACTGACCGACACTGACTGACTTTAGTGATTTTCTGCACACTCTGACCGATACTGACTTTCTTGAGCCCGCCACGCGACCTATATAAACCTGCCGTCAATTAATCTCTCGAATATTCCAGAGCCTTCCAGTCTCTTTAAATTTCCCGTACAATAGCGGCGTCGCTCCTATCCCATTTGATCTTTAACGCGTCTACCTGACCAGACAGGTCAACCGCGATGCCTCATCTCGCTCGTTACATTATACATATCAGTTTAAAGTATATTAAAAAAAATTGTGACGTCTGTAGGTTGTGGCGTGAAATTATCCACGTGTGGATGCCAGATCCCAAATATTGTGGTTTGGCGCGTTTGAAAATTGGTATAGTGGACAGTGTGATTTAAAGAATTGTAAGGCTTTTGTGTGCGATTATATTTCCACAAGATTATTCAATTTGTCAGTTTGGAAGTTAAAACATTATATTTGTAGTTTGAAACGAAGTGAAATTGGGTAAGAACCTTGATACGTTACTGGAAAATAGTCGCAGTTTGAAGCATACATTTTTAATAGCAGTTTTTTCAAGGTCATGTCAATTTGGGGAAAAATTTAAAATACGTTTCTAATATTTCTCATTGTTATATTGATTAAAGTTAAAAATGAAAACTCGTGCAAGACCTCATTAATGAGTTTTACTGAAAATTAAGAGATTAAATTTTATTGCGACGTGCTGTTATGGGATACGTCATACGTCTGGTGCAGTTTCATTGGTTGCCAGATTTTAAAAGACAATCGAGCATCAATTTCTTAAAACTTGCGGAAAGGAGACATGCATGCAGCCTGATAGTGTCAAAATGTAACTATATGTTCTGGTTTTTGTTATGAATAATTTATCATAAGTAATGTAATAAGAGCCATGAATTTATTAGAAAAAATTACAAATAGTTGTTGCATAGTAAAAGACAAACGAGTGTCAAAAATGACATTTAAATCATGTTACCGATTTTTTAATCGAATAGTTGTTACTTCGTAAGATTTTATCACTAATCATTTCAATTTGTGTCAAAAGTATGCGCATTACATTACACTATTTTATCTATATAATGAAAGTCTCTAAATATTTGCTAAATGATACAAAGTACCTATGTATTTAACCAGATAAGTGAATTTTTAATCTCCCACAAATATTTTTATCTCTTATCACGAATGTTGGAGAAATGTGTCTAAACAAATGAAGATAAACAATGGAACAATTACTACTACATACGTCGAGTGAAACAATCGTTATGACCTTGTTTGACCTTCAAGCTCCGGTTTGTTCTAACCTGTTTCCCAGCAGGAAAAAAGTAATTCATATTGATTTTATCATCAATGCAGGAATTCCAAAGAATTTATACGTTTCTAATAATAGCCGAGAGGAAAGGCCGATAGAAAAATACGCTTTGACATTTGAACTTTGATTAATTATTCAGAAGTTATCGTACGACAAGAGAATAAATAAGTAATGGAAATATAAATAAATGTGTCATTACTTCATACCAGGAGCCAACTTTGTTTCAATAAACACGGCTATCGAACAATAAATATTATTTTTGATGGCCAATTTAAATCAATAAAAAGTTTCTTCTATACCTAATTTATATCTGAACAAATTCGTTTTATTATTACCTGTCGCCATTCTTTAATAATATGACTCAGCTTTCTACAATCCTATTTTATTTTAATATTTTTAAGATCATGTCTTATAAGTGTGCGTATACAGGATATTCATTTTAAGAGGCTAAGTTGAGAGCTAAGTTGCCACATTAGTTGGCCATTTCAATGACGTATTTGTTTTCCCGAAAAAATGTTTAGGTCACTAGATTTGAGTAAAAAAAAATATTTTAGCCAATTTATTTTTTAACCGATAACTTTTTTGTCAATTTACACAAATTTCTAATTTGCACATTTTACAGACACTTTTTTACGAGGATTTGTCAACGGTCCTCAATATTTTTATAGCTCGTACACTTTTCGAGAAATTTGTACTAACTTTCAATTTTTATATGGGACTCAAAGTTGCCTCTAATACTGTTAAATAGATATGTTTTTCCACTTTCCACTAATGTAAAACTCATCTACATTAAACCGACAATTAACAAAAAAAACTAATAAAAAACTAAAAAAAAGTGTGCTTTGGAAACAAAATCAAGAATCTCTTATTTCTAACAAAGTTTTAATAACACAATTGTTTCCTTATATCAGAAGAGTTACTTAACTTTAAGCTCTAAACTATTAAAAATTTCTTATTATATGTCCATCAGAAATTTTAACAACTCAGAACTCAAGTTCAAGTTTACCTTTGTGGTGTGGTGCATTCTCCATGCCAGCTGTACGTCTGTTAAATGCCCTCTATGGTGTAATTATTTTAATTATCATGATTGTTAAAACAATGAGTGCCTTATTGGTTTTGAATTGATTTGGAAATACCAGTTTTCAATTTCAGATAAAATTAAAATTCCAGGCATAAATTAAAACATCAATAGATTTAAATTAGGAATGAAATTGTTATTGTCATTTCCAATAATTCAACAAAGAATTAGCAAAGGTCAGAGGTGAGGTCGGCCTTTATTAAATTACTTCATCTGAAATGAATCGCTGCGCGTTGCCAAGTTTCATTTTTAATTGAAGCCGAGCCATAACTCTTCTTTTGTTCGCCAAACAAAGATTTGATGGAGGAGCAACCAACCGACATAGACGTAAAGATAGGATGAGGACAGATTACCGTTTTAACTGCTCAGCTACTAACTTCAACCGAGGTTAAATACTACAATCGTAAACTACGGAATAAAGAAATAATTCTTTAGATATTTCATTAAAACTATATTGCGTTTTATTTGAACTTGCTATCGTAAAAACTTTAGAATTAAGTGAAATGTCAGGGGTAATAAACATATAAAATAACTAGAGCAAATAATATCGGGAACTTTATCAATAATTAGAGTACATTCAAGATTAAATAAATAGAGTAGTGATGAATAAATATTATACTAGAAATGACGTAAATTACGCCAGATATAAGAGCAAATCTAGAATATAGAGAAATAAATAGATCAGTAATTTTAGAATTTAGAGTATTTTGTGGGATAAATAATTAGAGTAATTAAGGAAGAAATTAGAGTTAATTTTAAGGCATGTAACGAATGAAGAATATAATACTTTGACTAGATCAGGAGTTAGATAAATTACTGGTACAAATAATTAAAGCAATTACCGGATATCTTGGGTCTCAGTCTAGACGAAATATTAAACATTAGAGCAAGTCTGGTACAGTACTAGATAAGAAATTAAATAAATTAAATCATAGTAGGTATTAGAAACTATCTAATACAAATATTTGGGTAAAAATAAAGGACAATATATTGGATATTAAAAATGTGGAGTAAAAACTAGAGTATTTATCGGACAAATTAAAGCATATAGTAAATAAATAGGACAATTATTTAGAACTAGAATTAATGCTAGAACAAGAATGTGAGGCAATAAATATATCAGATATTAAACTTAACAGATAACTGGAGTACTCTCAGGAGAAATTAGATCAAATAAATAGAGCAATAGCTAGAAACTAGAAGAAATATTACAGCAAACTCGCGGTACATCAAATTAATCAGAAAATGTGAAACTAGAACAAAGTACTAGCCATATATTAAAGCAATTACCAAACAAAATAGAGCATATTTTAAGGTAAATAAGCAAATCAAGAAGGTGGAGCAAATTGAAGGGCACGAATCTAGAGCAATTACTAGAAAACTAGAGTACGTACATTCTGCAGTAAATAAATGGATCGAGCAGCAAGAATTTAGAGAAATTATTACATCAGGAATTTAATAAAATGGAGCGAATTGCAGATCAAGTAACTAGAGCACCCATCTTAGAAATTAGAGCATATCGAGCATAATTTGGTGCACCTAAATATAACAATTGTTATAATTAAGGACTAGTACTAAAACAACAATATATAGAGCAATAAATCAGTTATTAACAAATTATATGACATTCCATATTGAAGGTTATGATAATAGTAATGACCAACTTATGTAACAAATATTTCCTAATTTAATCCCAATTAGTTTATCGCTATCATTTGTTTCCCGAGGCCATCTAAACTTAGCTATCTACGATCAACCGGAAATGCAGTGCATTTTTACTACCTCCTTATAATTATCTAACCGAGAAGGTTAGAAAACCACGCCGTTGAAAAGGTTATTTAAATTTGAACTATCAGTGAGTCACGCTGCAAAAAATTGTTTATTGTTTCAACTAAAAATAATTCCTTGTAAAAAGTTGAAATAGTTGTTGATAATGTTAATTGTTTGGCTAACCTTGCACAATTTTTACAAAAAGTTGAAGGTGTAATAAATTTGAATTTTAAATTTACGAGGCAGATAAGAATAAGCGTAATAGAATTCATTTATTCTGTACGCATTGTTGAATATTTATAAAGTAGTATGGAGGAGTGAACGCTATAAAATGAGGTTATTCCATAAGAATAATTCAAGTGTACTTACTGTTTTATTTTTGTTACATATAAAAGAGCGATAAAAATAATTTGAAAAACTATGAGCAGTATAATTAATATACATTTTTTCTTTTATTGGTTATGTTCAGGTTGCACGCAGATCAGGACTAATCCATTTAAAGACAATGCATTACAGTATTGGTATTTATTAATAAGAATCCAGGGCGCTAATATATGCATTATAGACATAGAAAAAAGGTGTGACAGGTGACTCCCAAGTCCTAGACTTGGGGAGGTACTTCGCGAGTAGTGAACGCTAATTGTATCTACACTCATTACTACATCATCACAACAGAATGGGCCAGTCAAGCCTAGCTTGACATCCAGTACTTAGTACTTAGTACTTAGCCCAGTCTCCATAATGAATGCGGCCTAGCACCTCGTGATTACCAATACCCACTATTTGCACACATGAGTACTGTAACCACCTGCAGAGTCCCACGACTCTGCCGGAGAGACTTACAACCACGAAAGACCTAGACTTCCTAATACATGTAGATCCCACATTTACTAATGAATCCTCGATTCATAAACCAGCGCTGCAGACGCTCCTGTGAATCTCATTTTCACCGTAATAGGTTCGAGGGTGTCCTAGACACCCACCAGGTAGGGAAAGGTATTATCTACGTTTGCGGCCACAAACAAATAGTACATATTGATACATTTACACCATGTACAATAATTACACAAACAGTGAATAATATGTCGTCCATTTAGTAATTAATCCATGAGCATCAACAATCCTTATAACTAGAATAACCGTGAGTTGCCACTCACCTTTAATTACTTCAATGTGCATATCTTTACTTATTGACATCAGGTCATAAAACATATAAAATGACCCCCACATAAGGCAGTTTTTGTCTAATTTAACCGACTTCATATCTCTTATATTTCTCGAGATTCCCATGCTTAGACAGTTTCATAGCTCACCCTATAGGTATATAATAATTACGCACGAAATGAACATATTCATTCTTTTGAACTGTTACACGAACAAATAATAAAAATACTTAACATTGTCTTGGAATATAATGTCTAATATATACATATGACGATAAGACTTAACAAAATGTTGGACATGTAATTTTATCAACACTTGTAATTTGTAATAAAACGCTCATATCACATCGGATCAATAATAAAAACTATATTTTCTTTAAAATTAGAAGTTTGAATTGTTCCTTATCATCAATAATGCGCGAAATAATATAACATGTACCTAATATAACAAAGAGAAGAATATATTTTACCGAAAGTTATAATTATAATAATACAAGGATATAAGCTGAGAGTGATACATTTGTTAAAGAAAAGGTTTATCAATTGTTATGTAACATGGACAAACGTTGTTTGTTTACAAAGTTCCTAATTTGAATAAAGTTGTTCTCTGATATTATTAGGAAGAAACTGAAGGAAAGAAAAAGGAAAAGGGTGGAAAGAACAAAGAAAAAGAGCAGTTTGATTCTTTGTAGAACGCACGAGTGACCTGACTGCTGCAGCGAGGTCACAAGGTCACCACGCGGTCATCTCCGCCAGGGGGACTCCAGGAAATTATCAATCATTGGTCCCTCCAGGCCCGTACTCGGGAAACTTTGCTCTCTTCATATATTATACCATTTGATATTCCAGTTCACGAACAACTTATTGTGTAGGATGAACTTATTTTGACGTTTATACAAACTTCAAACTGCTGAAATAAGTATATCGTATCTTATTACCCATTACTGGGTGTGCAATTCTACTTCATGCAATATTTAAATATTTCGAACGCCTTATAGTACATACTAAGAGTATACGAAATGAAGACCTGTTTTAAGTTGGAGTTTTTAAGGTTCAAATTGTACTAAACGTTTGTATATATACATGGTGTAGGACGACTTGATAAGCAAAGCTTAAGGATGTATTTCTTAAGTAATTTTAAGTGGAAAATATCAACAAGCTCCTGTCCGGAATTCATTATTACTATGGTGCGACTTTTGACTATATAATTTATCTTAAGTGAACCACCACTAATAATAATCATCTGTGGAATGACATTCCTAGATAGAACAGGGTCTCAAGTACATTAAGACCCTTGTTTCGTGATCGTGACATGTTTTACTTGCATTTTATTGGAATACAGTCAGACTACAGCCTCTTAAAGAGACCTACAACGCAAAGTTGCAATTTGTAATTAAATATTATTAGAGGATAACTTGATCATGTTTTACAATAAATTTCTAGGGAAAAAATATGTAAACTTCGTTTTAAAAAATGTGTAATAATAATAATTATTGGCTCAAAAATATAATTATTCTTTGAAATAATGTAATCCAGAATTAAGGCACAAAATGCTTTCTTTAACCAGGGAGCTTTGGAAAAAAGCTTCTCTGCTGTTATGCTATAAAATACTTAAAGTAGGTCTATGCTATTTTTATTTTCATAATATTCATTTAATAATAATAATTGTATTATAAGATATATATTTGATAATTGATATTTATATTATCTAGACAAAATGATAATCTACAGTTGATACGAAGATCAATTATATATTCATTTGAGAATAGAGGAATTCCTACGTTATAACCAGCACGGCAAGAAATATGCAGGAAAATGACGATCAAGACAAGATTTTTATATACAAGAGTAATGAAAGACAAGATTTACTTAAATTTCTTGTCTTGTTTTTCAAGTCAAGACAAGAAATAACAAATCGAGACAAGAAATTTTATCTTGTGAAACACTAGTCCTACATTATATAATGGATTCTGAACCACTTGGACCCTGCAATTTTTTTTTATTTTAGTTCGAATGCGATAACCAACTGAATTACCGTGGTATATTTGTAATTATTGAAATATAAGAAAAGAGAATCTTGTTCTGTTGGTTCTGCAGGGCTTGTGACCCCCGGGCGTGTTGGGATCACGTTCCTTTGAGCTGAAGGGAGGACAAATCACGTAGTAGGTCGTAGGGAATTCGTCGCGCGAACTGCAAAGGTTGGCAGGCCTGCAGTGGAGTGCCGGTTGGAATAACTTCTTCGCCAATTACTAGTAATTGGATTTTCACTTGCGCACTCAGGGGTGACTCTGCAGATACTCCCTTCGCTCAAAACTTCGCCCATTTATTCAATTTGTGAACAGACATTCTTGTTTTCCTACATTTTTAACACATCTGCACAAACAATCAAAAATATAAACGCGCCTTAAACGATCAAACATTCACATTACAACTTCGAATTGTATAATTCCAAATGCTAGTCAACGTACAAATATTAAGCGATGACAACCGAACATTCTCCTTCCAAGGGTAATAGGTATAGGTCGTCTAAAATTTATTTGGACAGTGACTTTTAAATCCTCCGTAATAATATTAATCGTTGCCATTGTGAAAATTTTTGCATTTCATGCACGCCACCCTTATATACATACCGCCAATTAATCTCTCGAACATTCCAGAGCCTTCCGGTTTCTTTAAAGTTCCCTCCTATCTCACTTGAGCTTTATATATATTTATATCGTTTTAAAGTATCATATATATTTATATCGTTTTAAAGTATCATTCTAAATAATTGCAATAATTGTGACATCCGCAGATTCTGGTGTGAAGTTATCCACGTGTGGATACCAGATCACAAATATTGTGGTTCGGCGCTTTTGAAAGTTGGTAAAGTGGACAGTGTGTGATTTAAAGCATTGTAGGGCTTTTGGGTGGCACTATATTTGCTCAAGATTATTCAAATTGTCAGTTTGGAAGTTAAAACATTATATTTGACGCTTGAAACGAAGTAAAGTTGGGTAAGAACCTTTATTAAAGTGGGGTAATTCCGCCGAGTATTGAAGGATATAATTTTAATAGTAGTTTTTCATCATTAAAAGAGTCAATTTGGGGAAAAATAAAAAATACGGGAAAAATCGTGCAAGACCTCATTGTAAGTGTCGTATGTTTGGTAAATATTCCAGTATTTAATCTAAATTGGTAAAGTCATTGTCGCTTAATTAAGATTGTGTGTGTGAATTAGGCATGAGAACTATTGGTTATTGACCCTCGTGGAGCAATTTGTGTAAAAAGCGCAATAGATGTAATGGAAAAGCGCTGTCGAAGAGAATCGCGTGCGCTAATATTTCTCCTTGCGAGGATTTATGCGGCGTCATTTGCGTTATCTGGAGAACATCTAGAATAGGATTTGTCATTTAGTGCGCGCGGCTGATATATGAACTGGAAATATCACTTTTTACTAAACACGGAACCAGAACACTACTTTCACGATTACGTCAGCGACTCCACGCGAGACTTTCGTGGCATTGAGATGGGAGTAGATACCGTTAACACGGACACTAATAGAGCTCTTTTCTATTTGCCAGCACCGGGGATAGGGCAAAACTACCTCAAGTTCATTGCCATTAAGAGCCACCAAAATTAACATCTTGCAACTTTGGAATATTAGTTAAATCTTCTCTATTCTGAGGAAATGTATCTTGCAGATAATGGCTTTTTAATTATTATATATTAACTCCTGGTTCGAGTCATCTTCAGGTTTAATTAATATGGATGGAGTTACAATATATTATTATTTGCTCCAATTTTATTTTCCGTCAATTGCAATTTTGGTTTAACAATCTCAAAATTCAATACTATTCTATTTTCGTAAAATAAAATATTAGGTGTACCTGCAAATACGAACCCCCCGTTCCTTTTTACTTACTTGTACAAAGTAAAGGAAGTATTGTAATCGCGAAAAATTTCTGTTTTCATATTTTAATTTTGATAAGCCTACCCCAAGTGCAATAACAATTTTAATAACTATTAATAACTTTAGAGGAAATGGTAGAATAGTAGAAATATCTGCTAAATCACTCAATCTTACATATCTAGATTTTTTTTATTGGTGTCTTTTGAAACTGGGGGAAATTTCCAAAATTTTGATGAATTGAGAATTGAGATTGAGTAACTGCTTAGCAGACCATTGTATTATTCTACCATTTCCTCTATAGTTATTAATGATTCTTAAAATTGTTGTTCAGTTGGTGTAGGTCTATCAGAAAATTTTATAACCCAAAAAGCAAATATCAAATTCGTTCCCTATGTTTCATTTTAAATGAGACAAGCAAGTACACATTGCTGTCAGTCAAAAATCAAGTCGTAATCATGGATATGATAAATCCCATGTTTCACGTTAAAAAAAACTCACGGTAGAGAACAATAAAAAAATCTTTTACGTAAATTTCGTCGAATTATGTTATTAAAATGAAGTAATCTGTATTAAATAATATGTAGGAATACATTTAGTATTGTTCTGGTCAATAGGGTGACTAAGTTATTAGCCGGTCAGCCAGTACGGTTGTGTGGTCGTGGCGTGTCTTGTCTGCTCGTGTAGATAAGCAACATAGCCCGCCCTGTCCAATTGGATGGGTTGCCGCACAACGACTCGGTGTGTGCTGGCCTTGCAGAGACTGTAGGCTGACAACCTGCATCACTAAAATGCAAGTAAAACATGTCACGAAACAAGTACTTCAGGTACTTGAGGCCTAATCGGCTTCATCAAAAATCTGGATCTACTTCCGGAAAACTAAGTAAGGGCTGTGTCACAATAGATCTTCTAGGTCGCGTTGACAAAAAGCGACAAAACGCTTAAACCCTCATATACATACAATACATACAAAGTTATTAGCCGGATAGTTTTTATTTACCAATAACCATATTCCCATATTAAATGCCTACGACAACCCATTTTTAGGACACACGGTATAACCAAATAATACGTGAGATTGTAAATATCTAAATGATTTGGGATTAAAGTTAATGCGATATGGAGAGATATTATATTTTTTGCAATAGGTTGTAAATATGTCATTAATGAGTGTTGCGTATAAGTATGTATCGCGGTTGATACTTTCCTTCCATGAATTGCATTTTGCAACAATTTATCTAATCTTTTCCGGCGCTATAATAACTGTAAATAAAAAACAATTGCATCATTTCACTCTCATCACCATCAACTCGGCTGATAACAATCTACAATAAATCTAAAACAACGAACGGTTAAAGTACGTTACCTTCCGATGTTATCGCTCTCGCCGCTAAATGGGTTAGCATTCAATTCAAAATCGATAAACAGACAATGAATTTCTCCCATCAAATTTTTTATCGAGTGAGTCACGAGGAGTCATCGATTGCATTAGCATCAAAAGACAATCTATCAATATCTTCGCGCTAAATTGAACGGGGAAAAATGAGCCATTCATTCTACAAACTTCGGAATATTCAAGCCTTCACTTTAATAAACACTTGTTTTCAAATCAATTTCTAATTGCGTCACATGATATTACCAGTAATATTAAAGATTTATTATGTTTAACTGAACTGTATCAATTACCACAACGAGGCGAAGAGACAAATATAGTTTCCAAGTTATTATTATATATAACATACAAGAAATAGTTAATTGTTTTGCAGGATTTTTTGACAAGCTAAAATGGGGTCCTCCACTATTTATTTTTTATTTCAGATTTGAAAGCTAGATGTAGTTTTAGAAAGTGTAAATTCTTATATGTTATTTTGGAATCATAAACTTGTTTATACGCCCTCAAATGCGGGCGTAATTTGGCTTTTATCGCCCTAGGGTGTATAAAGTTACTAAGCAATAGTTACTCACACAAAATAAAGTTGTGGTTAATGAATAAATGTTAAATAATAATATATATTTAAATTTCGATTAAGTAAGTGTTAGCACTCACAAAACTATTAAATTCCTTTTCATATAAATCTTTTCAATTGTTAGAAACCAACTTGGCCTGTACAGCCTTATATTCCATTAATATTTCGCCAGAATAATCAGTACGTGACGTTCTATATATAATTGACAGTGACAGTGACACTTTGATTATATTAAATTTGTTTAAATACAAACAATCTAACAATGCCAACTATCTATAAAGAAACCACAGCATGCAATATACACACCCACAGATTTTTTTTATTTCAAGTAATAAAATGAAATAAAACGTTATATGTACTACGGGCATAATCAAGATTATAGTCCTCAGGAAATTTAAAGCTCTCTGCTCCGTGTCGAGCTTTAAACATTCCCTCGTACTATAATCTTTTGATTATGGCCTTAATACAAAAATAACTATGATATAGATGTTAAGACAATTCGGTTCTTAAACAGTGGGGTTCGCTAAAAATTTCAATTACATAAATTGATCTATTTTAACTGTATCAATTCTTGTTTATTAAAATATTTAATGTGGACACCATATGACTTCCTTGTAGGCCTATTAAATTATAGATACTTTTTTCTGCATTTATTTAATTTGAAAGTGAAATACATTTTATTGCTAAAATTTAAAAAAAAACCTACAAGCAATTTGTCAAAAACGAATATTTCCGTTGAAAACTGAAATCTTATTTTTTTGCGATTACAATACATCCTTTACTTTGTGGTAATGTCATCATAACAGCACTAGTGCAGTAATAAACCTTTTTAGTTGACAAGCATATATTTTTGTCGGCAAATGAGTTGAGCAGCTATACATCTTCAATGCAACATGATACCAACATAAAACTTTCCATCGAATTTCCCTAGTATTCATGTCGTGACGTAATCCATCCTTCCGCGAGCAAACATCATTCCCCACTTTCTAAAAATAGCGCCACCTCACGTGGTCCCGCCCCCACCCTCGGGAACCTGCCACCCCTCAATCAATAAGGGAGGGGTAATGAAATTTCATACCCTGTTTTTTCTTCAATGACTTCATCTACATCAAGGGATAACAGGATATTTGAGCAGCCCATATAATTAAATTTTTAAACGAGGTATTTAATATTTTCGATAAAAGATGCCATTCTTTGTAAGAATTAAGGAGGATAATTAAAAATTAATTATAATAAATGGGTAATAAATTACTAAAATTTTCATTACATAACTATCAACACGATAGATGAAGATGTAATGATGTCCTTAAGAGCGAGACGAGAATGATTTTAAAATCAAAGCATCCAGATTAGAAAATAAAACCGAGATTCTCGAATTTCATTAATTAAAGATTTCTCGAGGTTTTAAAATTATTTTTCTTCAAACGTCATAGATGTGATATATTTTTTTGACTTGATTCACAAGGTAGAAATTAAATTTCTACGCCGCCGAAGTAGAAATGTAGCTACTTCTACGCTGCTAGCGTAGAAGAAAAGTAAGCAAATAGCCGTAGGAACTATATAGTCAGCGAATACGAAATAACTTGTATAATAGAAACCTGCAATATCGTACTAAATGTCACTATACAACTAGTTAACTTAAAAATGAAGTTAAATCATCAACAACTGACAGAATTAAATTGATAATCTAAAAATTTTATACCAATCCAACAGTATTAACAATGTACGAGATAATAATATGCGAGACAAGAAATAAACTAGTTGAGATAAAATATTTTACATTTAAAATCAGAAGTACGAGAAAAAAATCGTCTCGTCTTGTCTCATAGAATCACTAGTAATGATGACGATTCTACTGTGGTTTTATCAAAGTTTATTACTAAAAAAATCCATCAAAAAAGCATTCTGATTGGATTAAAATTATAATCCAAATGAAATAATCAAGAATGAAGAACATTCTTAAAAATACTAAGAATGAGAACAGAAGCCTGAAAGAGAAAAATCCAAATCTTATCAATCACTCATATAAGAGAATCTGCAATGATCATCTTCCTGTTTAAAATCCTCTATCATCTTCTCATTGAGTTGAATTCTTCGAGCTTCAAAGTAAAAGTGTAGTGTCATCCCATATTCACTGCACTGTACACACAACAAACAAAACAAAATCGAAACAGAACATCGTCGACAGAGTGATTAATGACGCTGCACTTTCAACTGTTTCATTATTGCCAGGCGCCGAGCCCCGCCAAGCACAATGGGGATTTTAGATTTTTCACTAGGTTAGGTTGGGAACACTGATGGTAATTGTGCGTACATACAATTGATTTAATTTAAACTGTAATTGTTCGTGTACAATAGACTTTGCTGAAATTGGAACATATGATTTATGGAGCGGATGGTAAGATTCAATGGTAAAGTTGTCTACCTGTAGAACTTTAGTAGAATCTACAACGAAGCGATATTTTCGGTTAGAAATTTTATTAAAAGAAAAGTCAAATATAAAATAATGCTATTTTCTTACTGGTTTCCATTGCGCTAAATATCTTAACAAACTGAGTCTTGGGAATATTTTACTCACAATCTGAACCGCCTGACGATAGCTAATTATCTTCATGTAAAAATAATTAATCTATAATTTCACTACTAGACTATACACCCACTATTATTAACCGTTATTTGACATGAGCAATTGTTTTTCACTACCACTTACTTGGTAACCATGGTTACCTAGGTCAATAATAAATTATTTTTTACCATGGTTGATAATGAAAACAGTCACTTTTTAAAAAATTTCAAGTCTCCAAATCCAAATATTGTTTGAATCATTTAATTCAAGAAAAATGTAAAGTACGGATTTACCATTTAAATATGCCGTCTAAATTAAATAAGTAAATCAAATAAAATCAAATAAAAACTCAGAAGGGGGGTTGATAAACTGAAATGTCAAATATTAAAAAGAAAAACAGCCTACTTTATTTTTGTGAATATTAAGAATCAAGTTAATGTTTGATATCGTCATATGTAATACCACTACTAACGAAAATTTTACTGAAAGTTATGGTCAAAACTGATTGTTGTGATGAACATCAAACGTAGGACGAGTGACGATTTTCTAAAGCAACAAGCAGAAGTGAGTTAGGCAAAGTAGTAAATAAAATTCTAGTTACGAATGGTATTTACCTGACAATTCTTCGAAATTTGTTTTTTTCAATGATATACTTGTCAAATTCCGCGGCAATTGCCAGTAACTGTCAATTGTCAGTGAAATTTGAAACTGATTGGTTTACTTTACCAAAATACTCTGATTTAATTGGATGACAAATAATAAATGGAATTGTCAATATAATTTTTTTAGTAGAATTGGAATCGGAATTCTAGTATTGAAAAAAAAATAATATATATACCACGGTTGAGAAGATTATTATTGACCAGTGCCTTATGTCCATCGATTGCTTCGCACCTCGGGACACAACTTAGCGCTAGGTCAATAATGATAATCTTCTCAACCTTGGCTTAAAATATATTATTAAAACGGTGATCATTTTAATAACATTGATTTTTGATTCTAGTGCCGTTTAACTTTACACCATGTAATAACATTTATTCCATCTAGGTTAAGTATTATTAAAAATATATTTAGCTGTTAGAAACTTTTAATTGTGTAGTTTTAGTTTTGAAACTGCTGGAGTTTAAAGTTTAAAGTCTGTTATCGTCGGAGGGTAATTGTGAATCCAAGTGGCTAGTGAAATTTTTATCGGGCGATTGCGGTATATTTACTGTTACGTTCTGCCTCTTTCTCTTTCGCTCCTCGTCTCCGTTGCTCTAATGCGTTTGAAACTGTGCCAATTTGCCTTGCACTAGATAATTCAGCGTTTCAATATTTAACGGGTTCGCTTGTCATCACGATTTCTGTAATTTGTTTCTTCTATATTTAGATTTTGTTTACTCTGACACTCCCCGATAAATCAAGTGTAAGTGATGCACGTTTCACACTTTCAAATCGTTTCATACATAATTTAAGTATGAGTAATCATTATTTTTATTGATTTATTTGTATATTTACATTAACTGCAACAAGAATATTATAGAGAAAGAAATAGAAACATCTTCTTTTTTTTTAAATAAAGGTGTCTATTTTTTATCAACTTTTTTCACATATTTTTTTTATATATTAATTTTTTACGAAATATTTGCAAAAAAAAACTTGAAATCACCAGAGTAAGTTGACCGGTTTCTACAAAAAATTGATTACCTCATTCCATTGTTAAATCCATTCAGCCGAATTTAATCACACGTATAGATACCCGAAAGAAAGGAGAAGACATAGTGAAGAAAATAAAACAGCAGCGAGTCAAATGGCTGGGACACGTATGGCGATCTAAAGGAACAGATATAATAAAATGCATACTACTGTAGGAACCAGGAGGAAGAAAGACACGAAAGACCCTGATCTAAATGACTACAAAAAGTACAAGAAGATTTAAAAAGAATAGGAGTAACAAATTGGAAGAAGAAAAGAGAAAATAGGAAGACATTAAGAATCAGCAACCTAACCTAAAGCAACGGGGACCGATCCACCTCCATAAAAGATCTAGAGAGCTTCAAAGAAGCGATGTTACCCTATCTAGGGGTGTCTTGAACCACTATATATGTCGGGACATACAGATAGACATCGTAGATATCCGTTTAAAACTAGATGTCAAAATCGGTATGATTATATTATTTTCTTTATTGCGTAGTAAAAATAGTAAAATACACAACGGAGTGCTATTAGGTTTTGCTTCAGACTTGGGCACAGTGCAATATGAATACTTTTACAAAACTTAAGCAGGCCTATGAAAATAGTGTTATTTTAAGGGGTCAGGTTTTTAGGTAGTTTTGGGCATTTTCAGAAAGAAAAAAGTCGATTGTAAATGAAGACCTTCATCTTCAAGTACTGATGAAAATATCGACAAAATCTGGGATCTTGTGCATTCAAATAATCGGTTGAGAATACTAAATAATTGGGGAAGAGGTAAATTTGATTCACATTATTGTTCATAAGATTTTGTCTAATTCGTTGAGGATGAGAAAAATTTGCGCAAAAATGATCTAAAAAAATAGTTCTTGTGACTTTTTCCTCTTTCCGAGATTGAAAAATCATCTCAAGGGAACTAATTTTGGAACACTCCAAAATATTTAAACAGCTGTAACCAACCAGCTGAAGGTGACTCCAATAACCGAATTCCAACACTGTATGAGGATAGGAAGAACCGTCTCCATCACTGCGTGGCTTCCCGAGAAAGTTATGTTGATGGATACAAAATTGAATTGTAATTCTATCCGAATATGTTTCTGTAAAAAAATCATTCTTATTAGGTACTTAATGTACACACCTCGTATATACAAAACTTTAAACATAGCGAGATTTTGGCGAGTAAAAACATTCCTGTGACTCCACAGCCTCCTTATTTACTAGATTTGAGTTCTTGTAACTTTTTCCTCTTCCCGAAATTGATCCAGTGATCCAGCACTATGTAGCTTCCCAAGGATGTTATTTAGAATAATAAGACAATATTGAATTGTATTACTTAATTTACACACCTCGTATATATAAAATTTAAAATTGGTCACCTACCCCAATGTAGATGTTAACGGTACTGGTATATTTGAGCACATGTTATTTTATTGTTAAATGTTATTAATGAGTTGGAAGTTTGGAGTTTGTTTATGGTGGAGCAGCGAACAGCGAATTCCAACCCTTGTTTGCAATCCCAAGTTCTTTTCCATGTCATTAAGTGCATATCCAGGTCAGTGCACATACACCACCGCTCGTGTAGTTTGCGCTAACTTTATAAATACACAGCAACGGCAAAATCAACCCGACTCTGCATTGTTACCCGGATACTAAGAGGAATTATTCCTCCACAACTTCAACTCCCAACTGTAACCTAATTGCTCCGATAAATTTTTAGGGATGAATGACTTCCGTGGTTCTTAGACGTGTAAGGTTCACTGAGAAAGTCTTTAGAGACAAATATAAAATATTGTTACTTAGAAATTATATCGGGGGTGAGATGGACCACTTCTTGGAATATATAAAAAACAAAATTTATTTATAACAACATATAATCTTACTTACTTATTATAAGAATAAAGAAAAATCTTAAACCTTGTTTTGACAACTACAAATATATATTTTATTCGGGTTCGCAACAACACTCTTCCACTATATTTGTATGTAGGTGAGACGGATCAAGGCTATGAGGAGATGAATTGGTTAACAGATTGTTGTCATTTGTCTTGTATGGTGCACTCTTCATGTAAACAGCGACTACATATTTTATATTTTATCCAATCATCCTTGCGTAAACACGTTTGTGTATAGTAAAGCAAAGCACCATTGACCAAGGCATAAAAAGAGAAGTAGCTCAGCTACCGACTAATTACTTATAATTTATAGCTCATTATCCACCATTCCAGCAAAAGTGTTTTCGTATTCAGGTCAGTGAACAGCTCACCGCGTTCAGCATTACGTTGTAATTGCCGTCATGGGATCCCGAGCTCACTTCATGGAATTCAAAATGCACTCATTGATTGTTTACTTCATTATGAAAATAAATATCATTAAATATGTAACAGCGGAAAATTACCATTGTTTGTTATCGTACTTCTACAAGCTGGTTATAACAGGACGTGACATTCCTGAGGAAACATGTTCCGATATCACAATTTGCCACTAAATATTAAACAGATTTATTTTAGGTTATTATATTTCTAAAAGGAATTGAGCCTCAATTAAAACAAACCATATACGTTTAAATTAAGGTCGTTTTAGACTATCCCATAAATTGTACAAGATCTTGCACCATTTTTGGTACAATTTAAATTAGCTAGTATCAAACAGCAAATTATTTGATATATTGTATACGATCGTAAAGGCCGTTTTAGACTAGCCTTTATATGAGACAATATATAGTACAAGAAATGGTACAGAAATTGATAGATTTTGACGAAGTTTTATATGATACCTACTAATGCAATTTCTTGTACAATATATTGGCTCTGATTCTGCGCACTTTCTTTGAATATGTCAATGTGACAAGCAAAATTAACCATACATTCATTTACATTTAAAGTTTGCAATACTTATAACAACTTTACCTGTAGTAGGTAACACAAAGTTTTCTATAACCACACCACATACAACAAAAACAAATAAACGTTAGAAATGCGTTTGATCACAAAATTTATATATGCGCATGCTCACAGCCAAATTGACTGACAGATTGTATGAAAAATAGAACGTGCTTTGTTTTTTCAACACATTTACGATGGTGTACAATATTTCAACCAATTTGCTGTTTGATACTATAGTCAATTTATACCAAAAATGATGCAAGACCTTGTACAATATATGGCTAGTTTAAAACGGCCTTTATTTTCCCTGTTGACTAAACAGTTCAAATAAATTACAGTTTACAAATAACAAATAAATATTTAATTGTTGTCCAGTACAGAAATGAATGAATTATTTAACATAAATTAATGGAGTGCTTCTCTACCATTTTTTAAGTATCATACATATTTCAATGAATAAATAGGCTATCCTCTCCTTATTCTGTTCGATATCACATTCTCTCTCCTCCCCCCCCCCCCTCTCCGGGTAAGGTCATGGAGCCAACAAGCTCTCCGGGGGGCGCGGGACGAGGGAGGAAGGTTGTTAGAGCTTAAGGGGTAAATGACACAGTGAAAGTTTTTACGCACGCGTGCGGCCACCACCCCTCCGGGCCTGGAGGGGGGGGGGGGGAGACAAATGACTGCTGGAATTACACCACCGACGTTATTTCTTTCCGAGGGTGGTATTCAATTTGGGGATGTAAAGGGTGCGAATATTTCACTCATAATTGTCAAAGGTTTTAAAATTCCACAGTGGAATTAGCTATTTTGTTTTAGTTACTGTTAAGGGTATAATGTTTCAAATACTAATAGTACTTCTACACTAGTACAACCAACATGTCCATGTACAATCTTGTTTTAAATATTTTGCCCGGATTAGTAATGTAAGGTGACAATATTATTTTTGATGAATATATTCCTTTGGTAATAAAATTTCCATTTATTTATTGTTACCGTTAGACACATTTTACAGACATGCTTGTATGGTATGTGCAGTTATTTTTATGTTTTCACCGGTTAAAAAACCGGTAACCGCTATTTTGCACAAAATTTGCAAACTTTAACCGTAATTTTAACCGATATTTCTAAGGCCAAAAATACCGGTAACTGTTAACCAAAAAAAAAATAAACCGGTTTCAGCGAACATTAACCTATTTTAATAATATCATTTATATTTTTTTTATATCTGTTACATTTGTATTTCGATATGACTCTATGAACCATGACAGATTCTACAATTTACATTTTATTGGAGAGTCAGAAAAATAGGTTGTCTCTTTGTCACCTTTAGGCATCAAGTTTACAATTGAAAAATGACTTACATTCTCTGAATGTATTATAGGAATTTTTGTCAATATTCGTGTTTGATTTTGTATGCATAAAATATAATTGTTTTTCATTGAATATTTTATATTTTTATGTTTAACAGGAAATAATTATTATACAATATTTAAAAACTATAAAATATTTTGTACTAGGTATTGATATCCACCACAAATTTATTATGACCAAGTTTAATTTTTAATTTTAGTCCTTCTATGAAATATCATTTTTTACAGTATTTGCCAACACTGCGCATGCGTGAATGTACTCATTGTGAGGTTACCTGCGCCATATTATTTTATGTCAAATAGATTTCCTTAATGTATTTTTGTTCTGTAACATTTAGCAGTGTGGTCGTAGAAAAAGTACAATATGTTACTCGTGGAGAATCACGTATTTCCCACCTTGTGTGATTCCAGCACTCGAGTTCGTCCCGTGCCGAAATATTCACACCTCGTAAGAAATAGGTGACTTTCTGCACTTGTTACACAATATGCTATAATTTGTTATATACACACAATGTTTTGTTGTATTTCAATGCTGCCTAGATGTCACATTTGTTGCCACCATTGTAAAACAAAATGCACCAACATTCACAACCATTGCATCGAAATACCTAGTACTGTATTTAAATTTATATTTAGTAAATAAACCTTGATGCAAATTTCCCGATTTGCAGATTAAAAACAACCCCTGGTTGAGCGGGTGAAATATTAGCGGCAGGGTCGACTCGTGCATTTGCATAGCGGGCAGCTTTGTCACCAGCGGCGCCGAGAGGGGGGGGGGGGGGGGACACAGCAGGGGCGGGCAGCTCGCAGATTAATGGCGGGGTACACCGGCGTGTTATTGTTGTGCGGGGCTGTTTGTTTGTCAGACCCAATTCATATTGTAATTGAGGGTGAATTTAATAATATTGACACAGGAAATGGTACACTGATTGTTGCGAGGAATGCTGCAAATATCAAATTGTAATTGCTTGTGGGAAAGTCATAAATATTTATTAATACATTTAAAAAGTAACTATTACTATTAAACTTTAATTACTAAAAATAAATTAATAGTAATGACATATTACAATGACTTTTACAATGTGTATATAAATTTAAAAATGATGACATATACAATAGGCAATAAGCTTCCTCTTTCAAGCCACGAGTTAGAGTAATTCAAAGTAAGTGAGCACCCTTCTCACAGGTAGTAAACATTACGGTGACTGGTTTTTACGGACGGTGATTTTCACAATAATTAGGGCACGAATTAGAGTACTTCATAGTGAGCGAACACCTTAGTCTTAGATAGTAATCATTACGGTGACTGATTTTTACGGAGTATGATTTTGATCTAATTAGGGTACGAATTAGAGTACTTCATAGTGAGTGAACACCCTATTCTCAGATAGTAAACATTACGGTAACTGGTTTTTACGAAGGGTTGTTTTAAACAGGGCATGTAACCGAAAAAAATACTGGTTAACGGTTAACCCTTATAGAGAACGTTATAATAATAACGGTTTTAGTTCGAAAACCGGTTTTTGAAAATTAGAAACCGGTTTAAACCGGTTAATATATCGGTTAAAAAAATAATTGAATTAATTAAAAGAAATTAATTATAAAAATTTGATTAAAAAAAATTACAGAATAATTAATTTAAAAAAATAATAAAAAAATACCATCTGAGAAAAATATAACAATTAAAAAAAAGCAAATTAATTAATGAATATTCACAAAAATTCCCGCAATATCTTCAGAAAAACGCAGGTCACTTTTCAATTTTAAACTTGCCTGTGTTGACAAAGGCCGTATATATTTGGGACTTTTAAAGTAAGCTTAACGGCCAAAGAAACTACCTACATTTATGACTCTCCAATAACATGTTAATTGTAAAACCTGTCATGATTCATGTTCAAACACAAATAGAAAACACAGATATAAAAAAAAATATTAAAATTTTTTGTCGCTAAATGATATTAAAATAAAGGTTAAAGTTCGCTAAAACCGGTTTTTTTTTTGGTTAACGATTACCAGTATTTTCGGCCTGAAAAATATCGGTTAAAATTACGGTTAAAGTTCGCAATTTTCGTTGAAAATATCGGTTACCGGTTTTTATTAACCGGTTACATGCTCTGATTTTAAGACTATATCTTTAACAGTTTTTGAGTTACAAGCTTATAAAACTTAATTTTATTAGTTTTGCAAGTTGTTTTATTTTGGTAAACCTGTTCCGTACAAGTTAAAGTAAAAATATAAAAAATGTGTCTTATAAAAAAAAACAGAGAAATCCATTAAAAAAATTCAAAAAAGCTTTTAGTTTAGTACTTAGTCAAATATAGACGATATCTCTGTTTCAAACTTGGAAAAGTAAGAAACGAGCTTTTTCCAAAGCTTCTACTTTTAAGCTCACATAATTCTGTATAATATTCATACCCGCATTATTGGGATAACAGTCTTCACAAATAAACCCTCCTTTTTTAAGGGGAGTGCAAGTTATGTCACAATTTGAACCGGTAAAACCAGCAGTACAAACACAGGAATAACCACCTTCTTTCCGAAAACAAGTTAAACCTTGTTGAACTATCTAGAACATTGTTAAACCCTGTAGAAATGTCTCATCTTACTCCCAATTATCTTGGAACAGTGTTGAACCTAGTACATTTATGTTACACCCTAAACAAGTGCCTTAACTTTGTCCCAAACAATTTGGAACAAAGTGAAACATAGTGCAAGTCTCTCTACTTATTTCCGAACACTTGGAACATCTTTCTGCCTTCTACAACTGTCTTTTTAAGTCTTCCTAGTAATTTCCAATAATAGACATACATGAAAAGTTACAATTTTTTGTTTTTCACTCTAAAATTTTTCATATACAGCCAAAAAAATTTAAAAATGCCCATTTTTGGGTTCAAAATTTTGATTTTTGGAATTAGTCTAACTTGATAGTCGTCGATGCGCTGATTTCAAATTTTCAAACCGAATTCAATTATCTCTTTCCATTCCTGAGATATTTGCTCTCAAAGTTGGACCTCAAAAAAGGGTGTTTTTTGACCATATCTCTAAAATGGGTAGATATACATTCTCAACGATTATACCAGTCGATTCTACGCGGAAAGTTACATAAAGAAATGTTTTCTCCGCATATACGTTCTTTGGAACGATTTGGTGAAAAATGAGAAAAACGAAAAAACCGGAATTTCAGTTTTTCGATCGGAAACTTTTTGTCTCCAAAATTTTTTATATTCTGGACTTAAGTATAGAAGAATGTGCTGATTCCAAATTTTCAAACCGATTTCAATTATCTCCTACCGTTCTCGAGATATTTGCGTTCAAAGTTGGACCTGAAAAATTCAGTTTTTCAGGAATAGTCCTGAAATGGGTTTAGATACGACCTCGGCGACCTCACCATTCGATTCTACGGATAAAAATACATTTTTGTACCAATTTTCAGATTTATATTCTAATGGATACAATTTTTACAGCGAAAAAACGAAAATGGCCAAAAATCGGAAAAAATCGTAAGGGGTTCATCAGGCGATTTTTCAATTTTTGCGATTTTCGTTTTTTCGCTCTAAAAATTGTATCCGCCTGAATAAATATCTGAAAATTGGTATACTTATGTAATTTTGCCCGCAGAATCGATTGGTGAGGTCGCCGAGGTCGTATCTCGACCCATTTCAGGACTATTCCTGAAAAATAATTTTTTTCAGGTCTGACTTTGAACGCAAATATCTCCAGAACGGTAAGAGATAATTGAAATCGGTTTGAAAATTTGGAATCAGCGCATCAGTATTTACTTAAGTATAGAAAATGAAAAGATTTGGTGACAAAAAGTTCCCAAGTGAAAAACTGAAATTCCGGTTTTTTTCGTTTTTCTCATTTTTCACAAAATCGTTCCAAAGAACGTATATGCGGAGAAAACATTTCTTTATGTAACTTTGCCTGTAGAATCCACTGGTATAGTCGTTGAGATTGTGTCTCTACCCGTTTTAGAGATATATCCAAAAAACCCACTTTTTTGAGGTGCACCTTTGAGGTCAAATATCTCAGGAACGGAAAGAGATAATTGAATTCGGTTTGAAAATTTGAAATCAGCGCATCGGCGACTATCAATTTGGAATTATTTCAAAAATAAAAATTTTGGACCTAAAAATGAGTCTTTTTGGATTTTTTTGGCTGTATATGAAAAATTTTAGAGTGAAAAACTATAAATTGTAAGTTTTAATGTATAACTATTATTGGAAATTACTAGGAAGACTTAAAAAGACAGTTGTAGAAGGCAGAAAGATGTTCCAAGTGTTCTAGAGTAAGTAGAAACAGTTGCACTATGTTTCACTTTGTTCCAAATTGTTTGGGACAAAGTTAGAAACTTGTTTAGGGTGTATCATAGATTTATCAGGTTCAACACTGTTCCAAGATAATTGGGATTCAGATGAGACAGTTGTACAGGGTTTAACAATGTTCTAGATAGTTCTACAAGGTTACACATTATCCCAAATTGTATGAGATTAATTTCAGGCAGTTTTGGAAGGTTTAACATTGTTCCAAATTGTTTGGGACAAAGTTACGACAATTGTTTACGGTTTAACATTGTTATATAAGAGTCAACACTGTTCCAATTTGTTTGAGATTAATTTCAGAATTCCAAATTGTTTGGGACAAAGTTAATATAATTATTTAGGGTTTCACATTGTTATATATGGTTCAACACTGTTCCAAGTTAGTTGGGATTAAGTTAAGAAAGTTATACTAATTTAACAATGTTCTACATAGTTCTATAAGGTTTAACACTGTTCCACATTGTTTGGGATTAATTTCAGAATGTTGTGGAAGGTTTAACATTGTTTCAAACTGTTTGGGACAAAGTTAATATAATTATTTAGGGTTTAACATCGTTATATAAGGGTCAACACTGTTCCAAGTCAATTGGGATTAATTTTAGACAGTTGTGTAAGGTTTCACATTGTCCCAAATTGTTTTGGAATAAATTAAATCAGTTTCATTGGGTTTAACATTGTGGAATATCAATATAGACTTTTAAAAAATCAAAATTTTTGACTCAAATTGAGGTAATTTAACATTTCAACCCTAAAATGGGGGTTGCACCTATTTTTAAATGGAAAAGGGTGTCAAAAAAATCTAAGAAAAATAAAACAATTAAAAAAAAGCAATTAATGAACATTCACAAAAATTCCCGCAATATCTTCAGAAAAACGCAGGTCACTTTTGAATTTTAAACTTGCCTGTGTTGACAAAGGCTGTATTTATTTGGGACTTTTTAAGTAACCTTAACGGCCAAAGAGACTACCTACATTTATGACTCTCAAATAAAATGTTAATTGTAAAAACTGTCATGACTCTTGTTCAAATACAAATAGAAAACACAGATATAAAAAAAGTTTTTTTTTTCTCGCTAAATGATATTAAATAAAGGTTAATGTTCGCCAAAACCGGTTTATTTTTTTTTTGTTACGGTTACCGGTATTTTCGGCCTGAAAAATATCGGTTAAAATTACGGTTAAAGTTCGCAATTTTCGTTGAAAATATCGGTTACAGGTTTTTATTAACCGGTTTTTTTAACCGGTTACATGCCCTATTTTTTTTTTAATATTATAATTAAAATGTTAGAATTATAATTTGAAAAATAAGAAAATAGATTTAGAATGGAGATTAGATTTTACTGATACAGTATTCAAGATAGAGTAAGGGACAAAATATTATAATCTTACATGATTCATGATTTATATGGATTTGACAGATAACGTGAGCGCTGTCATCGATTTTTGCACGATTCGGAACTTTGCCAATGTGAGGGTTGCCATTCATCGGGTTAAAAAGTTAATAGCTACCGATGACGTAATCATCATCTAGACTCCCCTACCCCCCATGTCATCCAAAATAAGCAAAACAAAGACCCCCCCACCCCCCTATAGTGCTTACGTAATACTTGAACGGCCGCTTAGAGTACTTTATAATGAGTGAGCACCAATCTCTCATCTAGTAAATATTACGATGACTGGTTTTTACGGAGGGTGTTTTTGAACTAATTATATTAGGGAAATAATTAGATTACATCACAGTGAGTGACTACCCCACTTTCAGGTAGTAAACATTACGGTGACTAGTTTTTACGCAGGGTGATTTTCTCAATAATAAGGGCACGAATTAGAGTACTTCATAGTAAGTGAGCACTTCTAGGTAGTAAACATTTCGGTGACTGGTTTTTACGGAGGGCGATTTTGAACTAATTATATTAGGGCAAGAATTAGAGCACTTTATGTGCTCTCTCAGCTAGTAAACTTTATGGTGATTGATTTTTAAAGAGGGCGATTTTCAACTATTTACATTAGGGCAAGAATTAGAGTTCTTTACAGGTAGGAAACATTCAGGGAAATGGTTTTAATCTAATTACATAAGAATTAGAATACTTCTCAGTTTTTCTTTGGAATTTATTATTAGTTCGTTCATTTCGGATATTGAAGTTTTGGATACAGTGTATCAATAAATTATTTTCTTGCATCGGTTGGTACAAAATTTTTTGGTTTGATCCCTGAACCATGATAAACCTAAAAGTAGAACAGGAAAACGAAAAGCAAATAATAAATACATACATTGTAACCAGAAACAGAACCATGAACAATGAAAAATCACTTTAAATAGAAGTGTGAGATTTATATAAATAATTAATTAATGTATAATGCAAAATAATTTAATTTAACTAATCAATGTTTAGAGATTATGTAAGGCATATTATTAATTTGAGAGATGTATCTTAGAGGGGGCAGTTATTGTAGTGTAGTGCTGCTGTTAAGAAGTGTCAGTAAATTAAAGATTGTGTATATAATTGTAGTGTATTATTTGTGCGTGTGCGTGTTCTCCATTGCCGATATTGATGTGATTTTTTACACAAGAGTTACATAAACAAACTTAATATTATAAATGTGACACGATAAACAGATGATGAGACAAACATTATATTTTAGTGATATGTACCTACATAAACGTGATGAAACGTGTGAAAAGAAGTACAGAGAAAGAAAGAACATTCCAATGATCTTGTAATTTGTGCGTGTGAGTTAACTTAATATTATAAATGTGCCACGATAAACCGATGATTCAAATATTATATTTTAGTGATATGTACCTAAACGTGTTGAAACGTGTGAAAACAAGAGCAAAGACAGAAAGAAGACTCCATTGATCTTACAGTCCATACAGAATTAATTTCTATTAAGTGTTGTACTCGTATGTATGAATGACAGCACCTCGGAAGAAAGGTATGATTACATTTTACATCCCCCGTGTTCCATTTGTAGGGTTGTCAACCCCGACAAGCTCACCCTTGAGTGTTTATTCGCTCGGCATTCATTATCCTGGGGCGGTCACCCTATTACCCGGCGTGTCCTTGAGCCTCCGGCTCGTCTTACATTCCTGACACTTTCATCGGCCCGCGATGAATTAGGAACAACCCTCTGACCTTGTCAATGCCACAGGCCATGGACAAAATTGAAACAAAAAAAAATGGTGCTTCACTTACAAAGACAAAGGCTTGCAAGCTTACCACTGAACTGCATGAAAAACTTGTCAAGAGACAATCACCTTACTTATTTCTTATATGTTTATTTAGTAATGTTGTGAAAAATCGCCATAGGCCAGGGAGAAAATTCAAACCAAAAACAGATGATGCATGAAATGTAGTTTGTATACCTTACAAAGACTAAAGGCTTTCAACCTTTACTACTGAACTGCATGAAAAACTTATCATGAGACAATCACCTTACTTATTTCTTATTTGTTATTGTGGTCTATTTAGTAATGTGAAAAATCTAATTAATTGTTCACTTTTTAAATAAATACATGACTCCAAGCTTATTAATGAAATGAATGAAAAACTTGTCATAAGACCTTACACCGTTTACACCTTGCGTAATTGGAATCGTGTACTATTTAGGAATATTGGAATGTGAAAAATCTAATTAATTACTGTCGTGTTGTATATGCTTTTTATTGTTTGGTAGACGAAATTATACATTTATAAAAACTCGTCTCTGTTATTGCAATAAAAAATAAATCTTAGTTTGCTCATATTATCGAACTGTTCATACTTTAATATGTGCATTTCGTAATGATAAATTTTTTATTTATTTATTTAAATCTTTGTTTACAACTGGATAGCAAAAAATCTGATGTGTCCTACACATTACCTGCCGTCACTGTAGTAATACATTTTATATAAATTTTTCAGTACATTCAATTTCTTTCATCAAATTTGTATGACAAAAAAAAACATCTATTTTGACGTTACTAAAACTGGAATCGAACTTACCTTGATTCACGCATGCAAATATACAGTGGCTCACAAAATTATTCGTACACCTAAGTTTTATATTTAAAAAGTGAAAAATGGAGTACTTTCAAAAAAATATTGATGTATTATTGACGGGATCAGATTCTCTTATTTTTCAGAAACAAAATGCAATAGCCAATTATGAAAAAAATATTATTTTTCTTATGTTAATTAAATAAAAACAAAATGTGTACAAGAACTAGGTACACAAAATGATTCGTACACTTATGAAATCTTACATGTAACGAGTCAATATTTATATTTATAAACATGAAACATCTGTGATTGCATAATTATCGTTTGTCTGAGTATTTTGTATAAGATTTTTTAAAAATTAGTTCACAAAAATAAGAAATTATGGTAGTTGAAAGGCTAATCTGCTTGAAATTATTTTGCCAGTGTAAATCTTTAAGGGAGGTTGACAAAATTAAACGAAGATCGCACTAAATGTTGAGAACCATATAAGTAAATATAAAAATGAGAACCAGTAGAAAAATATTCACCGTGGAGGCCTTAAATTATTTTTAAGTCAGCAGAATAAACTATATATTGAGCGTTAAGTGAAATCAAATCCTAAAAATCCCCTGAATAAATTAATATTAGGAATAACTAAATTTTTTAAGGGTCTATTGAAACATAGATTATTCAAAGAACTTTAAGAAATTTTGATTCTAATGGTCTTATAGAAAAAAGTGGGCCCTATAATTCCAAACAAAATAAAATAAAGAGACTCGCATTTGGAAATAGTACATTAGCACGGATTTGTTTTTTGGAAATTGGTAATTTTGCGGATTTGAGTGGAATGGCAAATCTTTTGATTGGAGAAATCCAAATTCTGAGCTTAATAACTGCAATTTATGTAGTACAGTGAAACACGGCGGCAGGATCATATTAGTTTGGGGATATGTAGGAGCTCCTTATGACTATATGGCCATTAAAATCAAAATTTCTTAGAGTTCTTCGAATAGTCTATGTTTCAATATATCCTCCAAAAATTTCAGATATATTTTTTGTGAATTTGTTCAGGAGTTTTTAGTATTTAATTTCATTTAATGATCAATAAATCGTTCATTCTGCTGATTAAAAATTTTCATACGGTCCCCACGGCAAATATTTTTCAACTACTCCTTATTTTTATATTTACTTCTAATGTTGTTAACAAATGAGAGCAATATTCATACAATTTTGACAACCTCCCTTAAAGATTTACACTGGCAAAGTCATTTCACATAGATTCGTCTTTCAACTACCGTAATTTCTTGTTTTTGCGATCCATTTTTGAAAAAACCTTTTTCAAAATACTCAAACAAATGATAATCATGTAATTACAGATGTTTTATATTTATAACTATTAATATTGACTCGTTATATGTAAGATTTCATAAGTGTACGAATAATTTTGTGTACCTGTTTTTTGTAAGCATTTTGTTTTTATTTAATTTACATAAGAAAAATAATAATTTTTTCATAATTGGCTATTGAATTTTTTTACTGGAATATGAGAGAATATGATCCCGTCAGTAATATATCAATATTATTTTTAAAAGTACTCTATTTATCACTTTTTAAATAGAAAACTTAGGTGTACGAATAATTCTGTGAGCCACTGTATATTCCTTATATATTTCTTCCATCTTTTGTAATTTTACATTAATACTTCTTAATATTTATTTACACACGGACATACAGACATCACGGTAAAAATAGCAAAATCGTATTCTAGAGACCGTAATTCGTGCACATATGTTGAAAACTCACACTCGAGAAATTTGACCAAAAACAATACCTCCCTTATCCATATATTGATAGAAAGGAGGTAAAAAGTGTTCATGTTTACTTGATAGTGCTATATATTCGAAACCTGGACTGGGATTCTATAACTTCGGTTGCTATCATTTAGACTTGTTATGATATCAATTGCAAATATCAGTTACAAAGTACCTATACTTGCTATTCTACAACATTAATGGTTATTTATGGTTGATATGAACTTAATATATATACTTATATATAAATATATAAAGTACACTCGATAAGTCTACACTGATTTGGAAATGTCTTAAATTCATTACAAATTTTAATTTCGGATATGGTGAGATTTGACATTTGACGTTTGTAATTGATATTTTAACAAGTGCAATTGATATTTGTAATTGTTATGAGTTAAAGAATCCCACCACTGTTCTGTTTTATATAAATTTGGTGAAGATGACGTTGTTATAATGTCGAGTTTTTTTCATGACGTTAATGCACTGTTATCGTCTGTTAACGATTATATGAAGAGTTTTATTTAGCCTCTTTATTAAAATGTTTGTTTATTTGTTGCGAAAGAAAACAAAGTAGTAACGCTTCCAAGAACAAGTGCCGTCAGTCAGCAACAGATAATCATCTCATTGCAGATAATAACATTTTATTATCTCCTGACAACGACGTCACTATCCGGAAATGACGAACTGACCTGTCTTCAGCAAATAAACATTTATGTAAACTACCAATCATGTGCATTCGTTAATAACAATTGAACTGACTATGCGTAGCGTATCGAATGAAACGATGAGTCATCGCGGACAGTTGCCTGTCGATATGCACGCTGTTGCTATGTATTTAGGTTGCGGACAAATGACACTCGATGTTATAATCACGTGTAACTGGATTTTGAAACGAAAATTTCAACTTGTTTTGCATATGGCATACATTCGTATTTTTTATTCCAAGTGGGACAAGTTCAAACATTCTTTTTTTTCTTTATCTTTTCTTTCTTTTTCCCTTATCAGGAATTGCTGCTCCTACGTATATTTTCTACCTTTCCTTGTTCCTTTTCCGTTAAAATTATAAAATAAAATCAAGTTGTGATTATATTAAGATTACTTAGGCAATATTTGGTTTCCTGGTAACAGGCCCGATTCAAAAATGATTTAATATTGTCCCTGATTTTCTTGGGAACTCTGATTCTTCCAAAGTTGATATTGTAACGAGCGAGACTCACCATAGATGAGTCATCACGGCTGATCTATTTAGGCAGGTAGTCGCTTTACTGGTCAATTGGGATAGAAGCGACGCCGCTATTGTTCGGGAATATTATATAGAGTCCAGAAGGTTCTAGAATGTTCAAGATTAGCTGTCCATAATATAAGAGTCGCATCGGGTGAATCAAAAATTTAGTATCGGTCAGAGTGTGCAAAGAGCCACTGAAGAAAGTCAGTGTCGGTCAATGTATGTCAGCGACATGTAAAGTAAAAATAAATAAATAGTTAAAGGTAAAATGAATAGTTGGTGATATAAATATATTGTGGAAATAAACATTGCATAGTTTTAAGTGTTTAAATAAATGTTCGTAGTGTTTAAGTCTTTATTTTTTATTAAATTAGTGTTAATATTTGTTTAATTATATTGTTATTTACTTTTATTATCTTTTATAATTTATTATTCGTTTATTCAACCTAGTAATATAAATACTCGTGTTTCAATGATTTTTACAATTCACCTAAAGTAAATAAAACGTTACAATTTCATTCAAAATTGAATAAAATGAATCATTCTCTAATTTCTTAATTTATTTTCATTTTAATATTCATGTGTTTTATATCGTCGGAAAGAAAAAAATAATGTATATTTTTCGGGAAAACAAAAACATGATTGAAATGGGCACCTAATGCGGCAACTTTGCCCCAATTTAACCGACTTCGTATTTCTTACAGTTCTCGAGATCCCAATGGTTAGCCTTTTAAAACGGATACTCTGTATTGTTCAATTTTTTTTGGGTATATCCTACAATGGGCAAATAGCAATTCTTTGTTCTTGGGAAAAACATTTGTTTACATTTTTTCCGATTTTTATCTGGCAGCATCCACTTGTGTGTCCTTTTTCTTGCCAATTCAATCTAAATTGCCACAGTTGGCAAGAAAGCGTAATCGATAGTTGGCAGGCCTGCGAGAATCCCACATTTCCGAAGGTTTAATTAACGATTTGACATCACCACCGCCATCCAAGTTGATTCGTTTTTGTTTTTGCTGGGGCCACGCGACCGTGTTTTGTTTTTGTGGGTATTGATTATTGTTTTGTTTTAATTGTATCCAAGTGAAAATCGACTTGGTAGTTTCGGAATTTTAATGAATGTGGTTGATGTGTTTTTGTTTGCTAATGGATATGGTGTTGTCAAAGTTGTATTTGTTTATACTTTGCGGGTTAATTATGTTATTGTTATTATTGTTTGGATAATGTAATTTATTAATGAATGTGTTTTAATTATAAATTTAATTAGCTGTTCTATTATTATTTGCAATTATATCGCGAATTATATTTGAATATTTGCAAATCATTTATAATATAATACCGTTAATTATAATTCACTCATGCTACGGATTATTTTAATGTTTTCATTTGTTGTATTCACTCATTTTATTAATATTTTATTGTTTAATAACCCTTTCATCCAGGGCCGGCTCCAGATTATAGAAAATTAAAAATAAAGTACTACACTCTTTTATTGGCTGTCACATAGATAATAAGAGAAATTGTAATTATACCGCCGATATTAACATTTTCAGAAATTTACAGATTAAGTTCTTTTAAAATACGTTTTAATTATTTTTAAACAAACTTCTTTTCTTTATAATTTAGGGTTGCATAAAAATTCGATTTAAAAAAAATCAGATTTTTTCATGTAAAAAGAAATCACACAACAGTACAAAAAAATTTCTATCTTCTAAATTGAAAGTAATACATTAGTCATAATATGAAAAATATTTCCCATCTTGCTTCTGGATACTATAGTCCGTTTCAAAATGAAAGAGTAACAAATAAATCTGTCAAAACATTTCAATAAATTCTATAGAAATTTACGGTTCTTGTATTTATTTATCGACAACCTAAAATGTATAATACGTAGGAGTACATTGAAATAAATATATAAAGATTTACATCTTATTTTTCTAGTGGATTAATTTACCTTATAGCTGACAATATTCCAGTACTACTCTTGAAAATATTAATTTATACTCTCCCTTATTACCAACTATATATGTTCACCATTCGTATTAATATCAGACTGTCCTCCTGTGTTTTCTGCTTGGATTTATATACCTCGAGCAATTAATCTCGAATATCCTGACAACTTCGATGCGTCAGTACAATAGAAGGGTTGCTAAAATGACTCAACCTGTCTGCTAAATATCGGTGCACATCAATATTTTCGCTGTATTATAAGAAGTAAATGTGCAATATATACCTATACAGGGTGTTCCATTTAAATGTGCCACCATTGCTAGCTCGAGAACTATAAGAGCTACGAGGTTGGTTCTCAAGATATGGGGCCCAGCTTTCTTATTTTAAATGGAACATCCGATATATTTTTACATATTTGGAATCTACATAAAATTACAAATCCACTGATATGTTTGAAGTTGAATTTTGATTAAATAATAAAATCCCTATATTGGCATTTATTTTGCATACTGTTAACTGAAAATAGCAGTTTTTTAATTTAAAGGTAGAATTAGCGTGATAAGAACGCAGAATTTAACGTTTGTTTTCTATTTATTCATGATAACTACTATTTTTAGGTAAAAGTATGTAAAATAAATGCTATTATAGAGATTTTATTATTTAACTGAAATTTAACTTCAAACATATCATTGGATTTGTAATTTTATGTAGAATCAAAATATGTAAAAATTATTAGGATGTTCCATTTAAAATAAGAAAGTTGGGCACCTTATCTTGAGAACCACTGGTTTAAAAAAATATTTGTTTGGCTTATTTTCATATTCTTGTAAAATGGTGGTTGTTTGCTAATTTAACAAACCTCGTAGCTCTTATAGTTCTCGAGATAGCAATGGTGGCACACTTAAATGGAACAGCCTGTATAGCAATGTATAGCGTGTTCTTTAAAATTTTATGGGTATCAAATATGTATTTATTTGATTGATATAATCACGCGGAACTTTATTACTATGAATGAAGTTTTATATTGTGAAAGGGATTAAAATATTTATCGTGTTTACTATACAATGTCTAATCTATAGATATAAATAATTCCAACAAATCAATTTTCCGTAATTGTTTGAATTGGCACGCACACTTCAAGGTACTAGAAAAGGTCAAGAGGCGCGATAAAAATCCCAGATAAGTCATTTATATAATTGTTATCTGATGCTGGAGGCAAACAAAAATAGAATTTATGAGTTGTTTATATCTGTTTAATCGCCGAGCCAATATACAAGTGTAAATTCTGCGAAGATATTAAAAACACTCGGGTTTCTAAGAATGTTGTCGTTGATAAGAAAATTGTTAATGTTCCTGCAACTGTGCAATCTTTACAAGCATTCCTATCGGACTATTACCATGATAGAAAATAGCTATTCATCATATGGAAAACTTTCGCTTCCTGTACAATCTAATTGTATAATAATTACATCACGCAAACATCACAAAAAACACACTTTATTATTTATTTAGCGTGTAAGACTTTACACTACATTATACTAAACTAAAATGTTACACATTTGTTCCTAAATTGATTGTGTAGCAATAAGTCAGTTGAATCTCCTTGATTTGACCTTGACTTGGAATTGGTTTGATTTGAGGCTCACTCACATACCATGTCTTGTCAAGTTAGGGTGCCTAACATAAAAAAATATAAACAATATACCATCAACTAGTGCTAGGTTTGTGCTGGTTTGTTCCAGAATATAGAAGTTTGTTCTTTTTAAATAACATTTTTAGATGGCACCAAAACTTAACTCAACATCAAATTTGTCTATAATAGAGAAAATTAAAAATGACTATACCATCAGTTAGTGCTAGGTTTATACTGGTTTGTTCCAGAATATGAAAGTTTGTTCTATTTAAATAACAAAAATATTAACAATATTCAAGTGGGAAATTCAATTTACAGTTTTACACTATCTAATGTTAAAGACGTTTTTAATATTTTTGTTATTTAAATAGAACAAACTTCCATATTCTGGAACAAACCAGCACAAACCTAAGACCAATTAATGGTACAATAATTTTTAATTTTTCTTTAGTATTTAGAAATTTTATAGTGTTACGTAGTGTTTCTCGAGTGTCTTGTATTTTTCTTGGTCTTGCATAGTTTTGCAAAAAATGCAAGACAAGAACAAGACAAGAGCTATAAATTTCAAAGCAAGACAAGGCAAGAAATATAAGTTACTGATTAGGAAAATAATGAAGTTTATATATTTTTTAAATGTATAGTAACATTAACATATGGATTTTATTTACCTAAAAGTACAAAAATATGCAAGTATTAAAAAATTAAGGCAAAATTTCATTTAAAAAAATATTTGATAGTAATAATTAAAGGCTCAATAATACAATTATTCTTTGGAGGTTTTCTGGATGTATGACGATAACTGATAACACCATATGCGTGATCAATTCAGTTTATCTTAATTTTTTGAGAAAGTTGTTTATTAATTCTTTAATAATAAGTACTAAACTATCTTATCTTATTTCGTGAGAATTAAACATTTAAATAACTTAATAAACAGTGTATTGTCTTTTATTTGGACCGGATGACCTTTCTAGAACTGTCCGCAATTATTCTAGAATATGTTACTTTATCTTTACAGAATATTCGAGATAAAACAAGATAATATTCGTCATAGTATATCTAGAAGAACCTCGATATGTATAGCGACTTCGGCTATAACGGAAAAAAGGCCAATCAAATGTAAAAAAATTTAAAACACCTGTTCATGTTTTAACCCAAATCACAGAATAGGTTTATACAGAAGCGACAGTAAGACAGAGAAACGAAAATGAGAGAGAGATGGAGAATGTGCACAAATTTAAAGGGCTCATTGTTTAAAATCGGAAAGTTTCCTCACATCTTATAGAGAGATAGGGGAAAAGCACAAATTTAAAGGTCTACACAATGCTTCAAGGTCATAGAACCGAATATGGGAACATGAAAGGTACCGACACGGAGTGTCGCTTCTGTGTGTATCTATTCTGTGCCCAAATATAGGCATTGCTGGTCTTTGTACTTTAAACGCATTCTGAAAACTTATTTTTATATAACGAGTCTTATAAAACTTGTATTATAATATAATATTACATGTTAAATCTCTATATTCGGGAGTTCGAGCCACCACCTGTATATGGAAAAGGTATCCAGTATCTAGGGTTATTCTTTTGTAAGAAGTTTTCTCCATAAAATTTAATCATACAGTACAATAATTTTTATTTGATTAATTGTCAGATCACACTCCATTTTCATTTAATGGAAACCTTGCTTGCTGTTTAATTGGAAAAACCAGGCTGTACATGGAAAAGGTGTCCAGTATCTAGGGTTATTCTTTTGAAAGAAGTTTGCTCCATAAAATCATACAGCACAATAATTTTTATTTGATTAATTGTTAGATCTCACACTTCATTCAGATTGAATGGAAGCACGGTAATCACTTGCTGTGTAATTGGAAAATGAGTGATAAATGGAAAGAACTTGTATCACCACTTCACCCGTTGAAACCTGTCTCTCTCTGCGACCTTGAACCCGGTCCATCCAAGCACCCTCGATCATAACTCTCTTTAAATACCCTTTCCCTCATTAAACAAACATTTCTGTTAATCAATGCGTCTGGTCCCCCCATCGGCGCTGCGCACGTTGCCATAGCAACGACCCCCAGCTCGGAGCTGACTCACTCTCGCTCCCTCTCTCTCTCGCACGCCTCACCCGTCCTTGTCGCACGCACGCGGCAGACCAACGCCAGACTAGACTGATTCCATGGTGATTGTGATTCTTGGCGAAGACGGAAGAGAGAGACGGAGGATACGAACCTGTTAAGAGGAGACGAGGATGTTTTATTATTTACTTTGCTGGTTTTTATAGTTTTATGGGTTTGTTTGTTGAAATGTTAAAATGAGTTTATCTGTGTACTGTTTATGTTTGAAGTTTGATTTGTGGATTTTTTGCCGTTGTTATTGGAATAGCGAATTTATATGCAAATGAATCACGATAACATGCATTATACAATTATTTATTATTCAATGTTTTACCATACTTTTACAAAACTAACTTGTGCGATTAAGGCCGATGTTTCACCTGCAGTTTTGGTTTTAGTTAGTACTTAACTTTTATGACAGATAATTAAAAGTTAAAGTTAAACTTACTAGTAAATTACAACACCTTTCAAAGTAGGGGGTTTGTTATACGAATTCCGAAATATGATAATTTTAATGATCATAATGAAATTTCCTATTTTACGAGAAGAAGAATATTAGCAATAATAGGAATGAATCTTCTTGACTGGTTGATAGAATATGGAGAAATTTTTTTTTGGTATTCAGTCAGTTCATTTTGTAGTAGCCTATACGTCTCCTACCGGTTTCGACTTCAAAAGAGGTTTTCCTCTAGGAGTATAGGTCAATCATATTTATTAAATTGACCTATACTCTTTCCATAGAAAGACCCCACGTGGAGTCAAAACTGGTAGGAGACAGACTATCACAAAATAAACTGACTGAATTCCAATAATAAAAATCATTCTACTGTTTATTTTATAAATAGTAGACTAAATTCTAGTTGCTTATTAGATTTACAAAACTTAACACAGCAAGAATTAATATGGACATCGGGTAATGTAATTGTGTTTAGTATTTTTCTATTAATGACTTTTAATATTACATTAAACAATTTCAATATTTCAATTATTTGAGTATACAACTCTGTTATATGTACCCTTATAATCTGTTTACAAGTGCTTACTGACTGTGAAGATATAATGGACTCAAAGCAATATATTTTGGCATGTAATAAACCAGTCACTTACCCTAGGAGTTAAATTGAAAACTGACTGATACTGAATTGGATACTTTTTAATTTTTACCGATTGACTTTTTAAGGCAATAAATTAGGTTTACAAATTACTGATCAATATGTGATTTCGAACGTTACTTACCGATTGGGAAACAGTTGTCAAATAAAAATTTTGAAATACCTCGAAATAACGGCCCTCAATACAACGGCCCTCAATACAACGAACTGTTAAAATGTCCTGTCAAATTTATTTTTCAGTGTCAGTTTTCACATGTGTATTGTAGTTTAAATGCATTTGGAAAATTTATTTTTATAAAACGGGCTTTCGGTTTTAACGGAGATACCCTTACATCCATTGATCTGTTATATCGAAGTTCTATTCTATTTCTCAATTTTATTTTTTTATTGTGTCGATCGTACAAACACATAATGAACAGTGCAGGTAGTAAGTGTATAGATACTTTCGGTTTCGGAAGGTAACATCTGCTAAGTGAACTCTACAATATAATTAGGATAGTGCAAGAAACATGGTAGATTAGATAGTATGGGGTATGAATTTAATTTAATGATTGAGGCACATGTAGGAAAATAAAATAACTTTATTTAAAAATTTTAATCAACCTAGACCGGTTTCGGCCCCTTTTTGAAGATGACCGCAAGTGAGGTCGATTAATTTGACTAGGTACATCCCTGTTTTGCATTTTATTTTCGTACGATAAAATAAAAAATCCAGTCGACTCAAATTCTTTACTATCTACTTCCAAATAAAAATAGACTCTTTGGTGCACTTTCTACCCCAGCTAGATGACTAGTAAACGCTCTCTACGTTATAGATATCTGTGGTAAATGTCGCACACCCAGTAATGGGTAATACACCTTGAGTCTTACTAAATTGAACTCTCCGATACCCCTTGGAACATATGTTAAATGTCATCCATGTAAAATTGGTGTTAAGCGACTGGAGGGATGATGGAGTGAAAGCAGGATTGCAGTCAACTGATAAATTTTATTAGTCTAAGGCCGACGTTTCGCTACCAATTGTGACAATGATGACAATATTTTAAAATAGTCTTTTGCCCTGATGATGCTACCATTGGTAGCGAAACGTCGGCCTTAGACTAATAATATTTATCAGTTGACTGCAATCCTACTTATTTCTTCACTCCGTCATCCACAATGACTACGTTTACACCTTGCGTACTATACTAATACGCGTACCAAATATGTACTAAATTTTATTTTAAAACAGTATATTTACACCGGTGTATAAAAAATAAGACCAAATATTGCTGGTACACTGTTTGATCTCATTGGCATCCTAACCTAAAATTATGTAATTATAAAGTTTATTGAAATTGATTGATATAACCTAAGTAATGTTATAAATATTATTTAAAATACTTCTCAGTAGCCTGACAACATCAAAAAAAATTTTGTAATAAATGTCACTAAAATTAACCTAAATACCTATTACTACATAATTTTACTTCAATTGCCTATCACAGATGGCAGCATAATCGGCTTAGTACGTTTGATGTTTACACCGTGTGTGAGTAAGATCTGGTACATCCCCCTTGGAACGTACTAAAGTTGTGTACCAATTACGTACCAAAGGTTTGGTACGGAGTGTTTACACCGTCCGTCGGCATCTTGTGACGTCATTTGGTATTGGGACCAAATGCTTGGTACGCATGGTGTAAACGTAGTAACGTACTGTATATCTGCGATGAAGCAGAATAAAACATATCAATAAGTCGTGTGTGATATACTTATTTATTTATGTTATTGGCTGTAAGTATATTTTCCGCATGTAAATTGAACGCGCAACACGCGATTTGCTATTTATCAAATAATAATTCAAATGGAATAAAAAACACAAACAATTCCGTATCTTGATTGGTTTGAAGGCCGCAAAAAGTTGTTATTCAACGTAGGTTTTTATCCGGGCATAAATTAGCTCCGTGCGTTTTTTCCTCGGGTTATCTGCCCAAGGACAGAGAAAATGGGTCTCGTTGGAGATAATGCCGGGTCAAAGAACTCCACTTATTATATGAATCATGTCATTTATTATAAATAGACGCTACGTGCATTTTTTCCTGGCGTGGGTGGCGAATTCTAGACGATTTGGCCGCGTGCCAATCTAGGAAATATAAATTAGTTTCTCTCCGTGTGGGAACTTCTTTCATGTTGGAATCGTACGAGTATTGATCAAAAATTTCCAGAATTTCATTATGTTTACATAATATGAATAATATACACTTTACTATGTTATACTGAGAATTGTTTGTACGCTGCGAGTGTTTTTCTGTGAAGGTTAAATAAAGGTCATTGCTTCAAATTCAAATCTTGTACCTTTACTTCGTTTCTAATATGAATTATTGGTATATTAATAGGCACTATCTATTGACCATTGAATAGAATAGAAATGATAAACTTAATATTAGGTATTTTTTTGTTAAATATTAAAGAAATTTCAAATTTTACAACACGTATAGGGATATATATGGGCGCCGACTACATGAGGGCATCGGAGCACATGCCCCCAAGAAAATTTTCCAAGAGGAAATGTCCCTTAGGAGACATTTCCCGTAGTGTTATTATTTTGAGGAATTATTGTACATCGTTCTATTTTTAAGTAACTGACTTCTACGCTAAATCTACGCTAAAATAAGTGTGAGTTACACCCTTAAAAATATTATCAGTAAATTCCTCGTATCAAAGTAGGTACCTATGAGTACAAATTTTCATTTTAAAATTCCCACTAGTTCAGCTAATGTAGTATGACCAGTAGTAAGAGCATTTTGAAGTGTTTGCTCTAATACTAGATCTGCTAAACCCAGAGCAAATTCTGGAGCAGATTTGGCTGCTCTGAATTGTTCTCTGATTTCAGTGGGTTAAGAATAAGAGCATTTTGAAGAGTTTGCTCTAATTCTTGGCCTACTTAAACCAGAGCACATTCTGGAGCAGTTCTAGCTACTCTGAATTAAGCTCTGGTATCAGTAGGTCAGAAATTAGAGCTTTCAGTAGGGTTTTCTCTAATTCTAGGTCTGCTAAAACCAGAGCACAATCTGTAGCAGATTTAACTGGTCTGGATTTTGTTCTGGTTAAGAGCATTTAGAAGTATTTGCTCTACTTCTTCGCCTTCTTAAACCAGAGAACGGTCCAGAGCAGACAAATCTGCTCCAGAATGTGTTCTGGTTTTAGCAAACTTAGAATTAGATTAAACAGTACTGAGTGCTCTAATTCTTGGCTTACTGAAACCAGAGCACATTCTGAAGCAGTTTTAGCCTGTCTGGGAGGTGTTCTGGTTAACAAACAACTGAGAATAATTGGAAAACACTGCATAAATATTGACTTAGTAAATGTCATTGAGTTTGCAGAAACAGCGAATACGAGTATTATATCTTGATAAACAAGAAAACCCAATGAAAGTGGAGAAAAAAAAGCAACATCTGTATATCTGTACCTTGGATGGGTTTCGTTGTGCAGGTTAGAGCAAGCTATCTGCTTCCGGTTAGCATTCCGTGGCTATCAGCGAGTTCAAGGTCTGCCGGTTAAATTTAGCCGCTGGTTACGTGAAATTAAAGCTGCGCAGACAAATGGCAGGCGGCCGCCGCTGTCTCCCATCGTAAATATCAACTAATCTGCAATGTAAACCATGTTGTTTGCCGTGACGTCACAGACACATGACAATCGCGCCGTGAGTGTTACGGATTACCCTGATTTATTCCATTTAAATTGCTAATTTATTGCTGGATAAATCTCTCTAATGATAAATATCAAGTATTACCGACATGTTCGCCGGCTCATTCGCACAATATATTATCATTCTTCAACCTTTACCCCAAACATATATCACTCATATTTTCAATTTTTTTCATTATTCCCACACGAATAGAGGCTCAATTATCACCTATTATCACAATGTGAATTCAGAGATTCAATTTCTTCGTACACTACAATGAATAAAAAATTGAAAATATTGTAACGTTTATTTATTTAGGTGAAGTGTAAAAATAATTGAAACACGAACTAGGTTTAATAAACGAATAATAAATTATAAAAAGATAACAATAGTAAGTAACAATATGAATAAACAAATATTAACACTAATTTAGAGGTAATGACTTAAACACTACGAACATTTATTTATACAATTAAAACTACGCAATATATATTTCCACAATATATTTACCTATATCACCACCTATTCATTTATATCTCCAAATATTTATTTATTGACTTTCTTCAGTGACTTTCTGCATACTCTGACTGATACTAACTTGAACTGCCCGATGCGACCGTTTAATACCTGCGGACAGCTAGTCTGGAACATTTCAGAACCTTCTGGACTCTATAATATTCCCGAACAATTGTAGCGTCGCTCCTACCCCATTTGACCTTTAACGCGACTACCTGCTCAGACAGGTCAGCCGTGATGACTCATCTCGTTCGTTACAATATGAATTGTAGAATATAATGGCGAAATGAATGAATTGAATGTAGAATATGTAGCGATAATTGAATCTTAGTTTGTTATTATATCATATAGACATTTAGGGAGATAAGAGGAAATGGCTCTTCCCCATTTCATTTCGGAGATTAGAGAGAGATTTAATTGTCACAACCATGGATTATATTGAAATAATATTGGTTGAAAGTTGAATTTTTTTTAAAGGACGTTCTGGAATTGCATTTATGGTTAAAAGTATGTATGTATGTATGTATGTATGCATGCAGGGCCTTTACATTACGCTAGTAACAGTAGCTGTCTTGCCTATTCCTATTATATAAATAACTAAACCATGTATTATACCAGTACGTATACCAATATACCACCTAAACCAGAGTGTATTATGACCTCTGCAACATGCGTAAACTTGTCTACCCTAGCAACAAAATCGCAACGTACCCTCGATGTTAGATTCGAGTAAGTGCATTTACACCTCGTACGTGGAAATCCTTGAGCGTTGTTTGACACGAGACGTGTATCTCATGAGTTCCATGCATAATTCACACTCGGCGTGTGTGTCTGTGTGTGTGTGTGTGTGTGGGTGTCGCGCACCCACGCAGCGCCTACGAGACACGCACGAACGCCGCCGGAAAAATACGACCCGGTTAACCTAGATTTTTATCTCACTTGCAGAAATATTTAAACGGTATACGGGGTTCAACCACGATGATGTATTTATTGCCAGAGATACTTACATGATGAATGGCCATGACTTTGTAAGGAAATGGTTAATACACACTTAAAACAGAGTTTCCTTATCCGGTGTTCAGTTGTTTATTAATTGACGCTCTCACAAGCATAAATGTAAATTTGTAATAAATGTATCAGTCACGACTTTCCATGTCAATCTGTCATTAAATCATTACCTTCCGGTAATTCTTTTTGATGTGGGTATTTTTATGTGGAATGAATTGAATTTGGGTTATCAGAAACACCCACTAAATAACAAACTAAACCACGTAGATAAAAGAAATAATAAAACAATATAAAAGACGAAACTAGAAAACAGACAACTTAACTGATTTGGACATATCCATGAATGAATTTGGATAGAAGAAAGAAAGTGGTTGAAATAGAAAGACAAAAAGAACAACCAAGAAAAAAGATAAACAAAAAAATAGGCACAATAATCTAAAAGCTTAAAAGATTGAGGAATATAACAACAAATTTAATACCTAACATAATGGTCTAAATAATAGTATATTGTGCAACATGTGCAGAAAGTCGCCCATTTCCCACGAGGTGTGAAAGGTTGATACTAAAGTGTCGCATCTCATTTAAAATAAAATACAATTGATATAACAAGTTACATATTTCAACATAAACTATTTCAAATATTGATTGAGAAATAAAAGTATTCACTGAAATTTTTTTATAAACGAGAATGAAGAAGACCCTTTGGGGTCGAAACTGTCGAGGTTGAAAAGTTGACTGATTTCCAGAAACTATCGTCTATTGAATAAATTACCCAGCCAAGAAACTTCCATAATCTCTGAGAATGAAAGATTTTATAATATGAAGATTATTATGATATTTTCTAATTTCTAATTCTTTATTCTTTTGTTTCAGGTACGTTTACAACTTCCAATTACCTGTCTATATTCTTCCGCTGAAAATTGGTAAGTGTGTATCAACCTTTTTCATAACGAATAGTTGAATGACGAATTGTTATTGCTGTATGACTTTCAAAGTGAATAAGTGAAAATAGTTAGGAAACGATTGGAAACTAAAGTAAGGACATCCTCTGACATCTGAAACTTTTACTCTCGCCTCCTTTGATGCTCGCCAACTTTCTGCAGTAAAAAACAAAACAGAGTCGGCGCGCGTGTAACTGTATCTCCATGGCAACGCAGCCAACGGGGCAGGAAATGATGTGTATGCAAATACATGAAAATGCTAATTAAAATGTACCGGTTGGAGTTATGAATGTCGGTCGCAGTCAGTAAAAGCCTCATTAATTAGTTATAAATGCTCTGATTTAATTATCCTAACGCGTCGACTTTCATTTGTTAGCTCACTAGGAATTGTGCGGACGGATGGACCAACGATGCGTTTCTGTTTCACATAAATACAATCATGATGATTTTATATAGAGGGTGTTCCACAACTTAGGTCATAAAATTAAAGGGTATATGTATAGTATACACTGTACGACGTGACGCTTATAAAACAAAAATATTTTTTTTTAAATTCACAAAAAATTGCATCCTGTTTCAAGCAAAAAATTTTTTTGCCACTGGTCAGTGTCGGTACTTATTTTAATATATTTTTTTTTTCAAATCTTCTACAATGAAAATAATTGTTTACATAATATTTAATACTAATAACTGTCTCATATTGTGTAATTAATACCTACTCTAGTATGTGTCCTAAGTTGTGGAACACTCTGTATACTTTTTTTAGAGTTACACTTGTTTGTTGAGGATAAGTGGTTGAAATTTTTTTTTAATTCAAATTGAAACTATGAACTATAAATACAGGAGACTATGAAAGAACATTAAAAATACAATTTATTAGTTTTTAGCCTAAAATAGTGTTTGTTCTTTTAAAATTTTTCAAAAATACACATTTTTTGGTCAAAAATTTTGATTTTTGATAGTAGTCCATATTGATAGACGTCGATGCGCTGATTTCAAATTTTCAAACGGAATTTAATTATCTCTTTTCGTTCTTGAGATATTTGCTCTCAAAGTTGCACCTGAAAAAAGTGTGTTTTTTTAGTATATCTTTAAAATGGGTAGAGATACAATTTCAACGATTATACCAGTCGATTCTACAGGCAAAGTTACATAAAGAAATGTTTTCTCCGCATATACGTTCTTTGGAAGGATTTTGTGAAAAATGAGAAAAACGAAAAAACAGGTTTTTCAGTTTTTTACTCGGAAACTTTTTTTCTCCAAAATTATTTATTTTCTGGACTTAAGCAAACATCGATGTCCTGATTCCAAATTTTCAAACAGAATTAAATTATCTTTTACCGTCTTCGAGATATTTGCGTTCAAAGTTAGACCTGAAAAAACAGGTTTTTCAGGAATAGCCCTGAAATGGGTAAAAATACGACTTGGACGATCACACCAATCGATTCTACGGGCAAAATTACATAAGTGTACCAATTTTCAGATTTTTATTCCAACGAATACAATTTTTAGAAAGGAAAAACTGAAAATGGCCAAAATCGAAAAAAATCGTAAGGGGTTCATCAGGCATTTTTCTCGATTTTCGCCATTTTTCGTTTTTTCGCTCTAAAAATTGTACCCATGGGAATAAAAATTTGAAAATTGGTACACTTACGTATTTTTGCCTGTAGAATCGATTGGTGATGTCGCTCAGGTCATATTTTGACCCATTTCAGGGCTATTCCTGAAAAACCGCTTTTTTCAGGTCTAACTTTGAACGCAAATATCTCGTGAACGGTAAAAGATAATTGAATTCTGTTTGAAAATTTGGAATCAGGACGTCGATATTTACTTAAGTCCAGAAAATAATAAAATTTGGAGCAAAAAAGTTCCGGAGCGAAAAACTGAAAATCCGGTTTTTTCGTTTTTCTCATTTTTCGCCAAATCGTTCCAAAGAACGTATACGCGAAGAAAACATTTCTTTATGTAATTTTACCCGTAGAATCGACTTGTATAATCGTTGAGATTGTATCTCTACCCATTTTGGAAATATACCGAAAAAACATGTTTTTTTGAGGTGCAAATTTGACAGCAAAAATCTCAGAAACAAAAAGAGATAATTAAATTCTGTTTGTAAACTTAGAATCAGCACATTGACGTCTATCAATATGGACTATTTTCAGAAATACAAATTTTTGACCAAAAAATGGGAAATTTTGTATAATTTCGGCTTTTTATGATAAATTTTATATTGAAAAACTAGATGTACACATAAAATGTAAGTGTATTATATATGAAAGAATATTATTTTATTCACAGAAATTCTATACAATAATATTTTTGTTTTATAAATGCGATATTTGAACCTATGACCTCAATACAATTAAATTAACAAAACATAGTATTGTTCAAATTAATTACATTTCATTTGATAATTTTATCACCTTTGTTTAAAAAACTGTTATCACTGTTTAAATATTATTTATGGAAAATACAAACAAATGAAATAACCTTGTTTTTAACAAACAAATATCAAAGGTTACTAGATCGATGTAAAAACCTGAACATCATATGTCAAACTTTAGCACTAAAAACATGAGAGATAATTCCCAGCCCCTGCAAAGTTGGAAGTCCTGTTGAGGTAAACCTTCTCTCTCCCTCCCGTGGGCGTGAGAGAGAGAGGAGAGACGTCGAATCGAGTAAAAAGAGACGCCCGACGTCTTTCACAAAGCAAAATAATCTCAAGGACACAAATTTCCCGCTTTTCCCCTACACGGCACAAATGTCAAAGATATATCAACAGTTGAATAACGTTTCTATGGAGAATTGTTTACGGAGAAATGAAATTCTGCCACAGGGAGGGGGAAATACGTCATAGGAGATTTATATGAAAAGAACATGAAGTTATTTTTAGGACAATTAAATGATTAAATATTTGAGTTTGTTCAGCAGTTATCTCGAATTTGTGACGACATTTACAAATATGTTTTGGAGATAAAGATGTTTCTTTAATTAAATAAATAAACAACATTTGTAAAATAAACTTGTCATTTTTTTGCGTAGCATTGAGACGAGATTTATACAACGACAGAATTCAGAATATTTAATTACAATTCCATAATTTGTAATAAACTAACCTCGTTTGTAACAAACATCTTCATTTTCAGGGTATTCCAAAGTTATGACTTTTAACGATAAACAAAATTTGTAGTATATACTGGAACATAAGAAAACAATATGAATTTGCACAAGATTTATTCACATTTATTATAAAAACAAAAACGATAATTTCGTCAGACAATTATAATTAGAGTTTCGTCAAGTCAAGTAGCTTGATGTTTTTATTTAATTCAATACTTGACGACTTGATTCTATCGTAGTTATTTGACTAAGGGCCGGATTTATGTTGGTGGTGGCCCTTTTTCAACATGGAATATAAATTTTATGTTTCTTTTTAATAAATCGTTAATTTAAAAAATACTTGAATAATTTTTAATACCATTCATTACCCTGATGAAGACGTATACAGTCGAAATGTTGGTGTATTAGTGGATTTTATTAAATGGTTGCTACTCCAAAAGTTTTTTTCTAATTACTAATTATCCAGTCGTATAAAACCAATTTTGTATTGATAAATATAAATTTAATTTTGGCACTTTTTGGCTTTCTTCTTTGTAAAATATTTTATAATATCTTCATAAGATAATAATCTTGAAATATCATTGTTGATGCTCAGAAGTATTAGATGATGTTTTAGGCGTTGTTCGATCATAACAATTCACAACCTATTTTTTAAATGATTAATTTTGAGAATGATCTTTCTTTGGTGCATTATGTTATCATGAAAATAAGATAAATTTTTAAAGTATCTTGTACTTTTTTTATATTATTAAATTAAAGACACATATTTTTTCTATTAAAAATGTAATTTGTTGACAAAATTGCTAATTTAGTGGGGGCCCCTGGGCTGCAGCTCAGTCTGCCCACCCTTAAATCCGGACCTAATTTCACTTGATAATTGTTGATATTAGGGTCTTGTAACTTAAATTGATTACATTTGGCTCGTTTTCTCTTGCCATCTCTTGGTTGCTCTCCAGAAGTTTCATAGAAATAATAATTTAGTTGACTTTAATTTTTATACAGAACATTTGATTTGTTGTTAAACATGATCGGTGACTGATTTTTCAAATACTTGACTTCGTATTCGGCTATTACTTACTTGACTTGATTTCAAGTAAAGCAAAAAGCAAATCAAGTATTTTGACTTGAATCAAGCCATGAAATCCGAATTGGCTAATTTCGAAGATTCTTCCTGAAATTCACAATTTCGTCTATCGAACCCTATTGTTGTTTTCTTGTTTTTTTTTATCATTTCATATACGTATTTTGTTAATTTCGTGTCAGATATGAAAATCAGGACAAAATTCTTTGAAACACAAAACAGGAAAGAATCCTCGTAATCCGAGAAGTCTGGTCACCCTAGACTTCATCAAAAGTATGAAATGATCATGCCTTTTTTCTAAAAAAAAAAGTGTATGAACCTTTATTAAATTCTAATTACCTAAGCTACAAGTAAAATTATGAAGTGTTTTTAAAAAAAGTGACCTGCTGTTCTCAGATAATAAACAATAGACAAATAAAAAATTTGGAGGTAGAAATAAAACATAAAAAGTACAATTAGCTTTATCTTTTTTATTATTCTGCAGAAATAGAGTTATATATTATGTCAGTCCAGTGTTAATTTCGCAAACTATAAATCGTTCCTTAACCTTGTAGAATGTTTTTATTTTTTTATTGAAGTCTTTTGTGTAATTTCGTCGTAAAACAGAAATAGTTCGCGAAACAAAACGATCATAAATTCACGTCAGTTTAAAATCGTAGGCAGGTCTGACCTTGGCAAACAGTTGAATACGCCAGGCTCCAAACTAAACGCTTAGTTCTTGTTTAGCTGTCATGTCACTTTAGACGTAAGTCAAGACAAATGATAAATATAACCTACAAGAAATTTTCTGAACCGTCAGTTATTTTTAACTTTCAATAACAACATTTGTTTACGTTATCTCCAATTGTTTACGATAATAATATTTACTTTTTTCTGCTAATATTAAAGTTTGTGAATAAAGATTTATTTCATGCTTCATTTTTTTAAAAAAAAGTTGACCATCACCGAAACAAAATGCTCTCAATTCATCTCCAATAAAACTAGTTCTCTTTCTGAGCGTGAGGTTGTTATTCTTTTGTTTTCCTTTATGTATCATCAGTTAAGAACGAGAGCAAAACAGCTGCCGGTCGACGTCTGGTCCAAAAAGAAAAGAATGCACAAATACCAAGACACAGTTCATTACTTCTTGGTGCGAGAGAGAGAGTGAGAGAGAGACGAGACAAAGACCGACTAGATTCCTGGATCGTTCACGAGATGATCAGAGAAATTTCAAGTATTTCACGACGGATACCAACGACAAGATGATATCACCGGTTATTTTTACTGGTTTGAGGAAAGTTGGGGGAACTTAAAAGGCTTTACACAACTTTATACTGGTTTCATTTATTAAACTTAACTCTTTCATACTTTCAGACCAGTCTTAGATTACATCAAATTCACAAAAATTCCTTCAAACTTAATAAACACATAACTAATAAATTAAAGTCTTTTGATGGTACTAAAAACTGCTATAAAAGTTTTAAATTTTTCTTTTAGTGATTTTTGAACACACCCAGATTTTAACGGAAAAATAATTACGACCAAGAAAATATCGACTACAGTTAAATTTATAATTTACAAATTCATTAAATTAACATTAAATACTGATGTAAAAAATATACGACAATGATAATTTCAATACAATGAATTTTTAATATGAACGCTTTTGACGTTGTAAAACCAATTACCTATAGACAATTCAGTATCAGTTTTTACTTGTCAAAATTTCAGCTGATATTGCATGTACGTAACAAATAATTATTTAAGATAATTGTTAATCTGACGATTTGAAATCAGTAGACTGTTGTATTATACTGTAACACAATTCAGTATTAATTTTTACTTTGCGGGATTTGTACGTTGTCAAAGCTAAGCTGATTGCTGAATATACGAAACAGAAAAATATCTAAGATAATTGTTAAACTGACGAGTTAAAATCAATAGAAACTGCTGTATTATTATACCATAATACAATTCAGTATTAGTTTTTTACTTTGCGGGTTTTGGACGTTGTCAAAACTACAGCTGATTACAGAACGCACCAAAATATTAGATACAAGAATCTAATAAACAGAAAAATATATATAATTGTGAAATTGATTATTTAGTAGTATATTATACACTAAGGGACTAAAGTACATGATTTAATCCTGAGAATGAAGTTAATAATCACTTCAGGGATTAAAGTCACTTCAGTTCTGAGGTATATACTATATTTTTGCTTTGAAAACAAAACATCATTATGCACTTTTTTCTGGTAAGCTAGGCTGGGTTACATACATATACCTACTTGTTTCTGTGGTAACATATGCTTCATTATAAATATAATCACTCATATTTAGTCCCTCAGGGATTAAAAGTGCTACTTCAGTATTCGAAAATGAAGAGTAAAGTAGGCTTTTACTCCCGGAAATAACAGATTAGTTTAAAAATAATACTGCATTCATTTATATTTTGACAGCTGTTGATGATGTCAAAACTACAGTTGAATACTGAACGTACCTAAAAAGTAATAAAATAAATATAAACGTACCGTAAAGCATCTAAGGTAATTGTTAATATCAAATATTTTCGTGTCACCAAATATTGCTTAAAAGTACAAATTTTTATGTTGCTATAGTTTTTGACATGAAAAATATATACAAATTGATAGATATCTAATGGTTACAATTATCATAAATCGTCGATATAAAGTAATAGCAGTTGTTAGAAATTGCTGTTATTAAAAAACATTACATATAAATGTATTCCTTTATCGCGTTACAAAGCGAGTGAAAGTTCTGCAAACAAATTTATTAACAAATTTATTAATCCAAATTCATACAACCGACAATAACTCCCACAAACAGTATTATCTTCCTTCCCAAATCCGTTACGTTTGTATTAAATTCCCTCGCTTATAGCTGCGTCCATCTTTGTCTAGCGGGGGCAGAGCGCATGCGCAGACATTTCCTCTGCTCCAGCTCAACAGTACGCGAGAGCGATTTGGCGAGCAGCCAACTTACCGCTTTGTCTGCCGTTGTTTAGTGCAAGTTTGCAGAATAATGTGCTGCTAATTTTATTCCAAACTGACTGACACCAACTTCATCATTGAATTATGTTACGTGCTAGTTTGTTAACTGTTTGTGAAGTGATGTGTCCTTGAACACAAGGATTTACAAGACTAGAAAGAGGTATGATTGCTTTCTTTCAACAATACTTACATAGTTTAAGATGAGATTGGATTGGAGAAAATGGCGGATTTCTACTACTAAGTACTTAGTCAAACACTTGCAGCACAGACAAAGAAATGATTAGTTTTGATTACAACAAATTTTGAAGGTTATACAAATTGTTTTAAGATCAATTTGATAAGTCAGAAAATGGCGAATTCATTACTTTGGACTTATATAGATCAAATTTGTCCCATACGTTAGTTACATAGATTCAAACATCTGGACGATTCTCTTTTGTCTAACTACTGATAATGAATATTGAGAAATTTACATCTGTGTTATGTACTGGTATAACAAATAAATAATAACACAAAAAAACTCAACAATCAAATTGGATACGAATATGGGACAACTATAGTTCTTGAAATTGTCTCTAATAAGGTTTTATGGGAATTATGGTAAAAAAAAGATTCCTTTGAGCAGGAATTTTTTTTATGACGTAAACCCTATCCAAAATTTGGGTTTAAGAGGTTTTTTAATTATGTACTTTCAAATCCAGATTAATGTATTCTAATAATGAACTTGCCACTTAAAATGAGATTAAAATGTTACGGGATTAGAGAAATACAAACAATTATTATTGAAAAATTTCTGTAGAGATATATGCAAGAAATAAAAATTTTCTACTTCCGTTTAATAATAGACTTTATGTCACTAATTTCAGTTAGGTTATTGATTCCATTATTTCACTAGTAAATAATGAAATCATTATACTATCATTAAGTAGTCTTTGGTATTGTCTTCTTAGTTTATTTTGTAAATGTCATCAAAATGTCAAAAAAACATACTTTCAAATACATTTTTGTTCTTATCGAAACGGAAGTAGAAAAATATTGTATGAAACACTTCTGCTACTACAAAACTCGCCTTCGTCTCGTGTTGTAATTTTCGCATGTGTTAAATAACCACCACTGTTTACTTAAACATAAATTCTTTTCACGTATTGCCCAGAATTTGACCATTAAGCTACACAACCCCCCATAAAAGGTTGTAAAGTCATTTTCAAAAATATCTTGCAACCAGGTTATACAATTTTTCAATTATATGTGTCTGTTGAATAATTACTTACTTAGTCATAGAAATGTGGTCATAAAAATGCAAATTTTTATTGCATTTATATTGCAAATGCACATACTGTAAAGTCCACAATATAGCCAACACATTTTTGCTTGATTATTGCCTTTGATTACTGTCGCAATTTCGCTATTTTCTTCTGTGTGTATATTTCCTAAAATGGCGAATAATAATTGTAAATTCAAACGTCTATAATAACCTAATTCAGGCTGTTATATCTCCCAGACATTTTCTAAATTATTATCTCGTTAAACCAAATGCTACAGCTGAGTCAGCCACAAAAAACAGCAAAAAATTTAGTTCAGATAAATATCTCCACGCTCTTTCTTCTCGTGGCATTTCAAGCAAAAAACTTTAGTGTCACCTTGGAAATGGAAAATGTTTTGTTGTTTGCAAGTGTTTTACAAGGCAAACTCACATCATTTTTTCACAAATATTTAATGAAAAAAGATGTAGTAGAATTATTTATGTAATTTAGTTTTTATTAATAATAAATATGAAATCTATAATTGGTTTTATATAAAAAAATTGATGTATCAATATAACTTGATTGCAATGTTGAATAACAAATTTACTTATCATTAAAATTGAATTTCATATTTGAACAATTTATAAGTCTATTTCTTTTTACTTCCCTGCATTTGGGAAGAGAAATAGGAATCGTGCTAAAAATTGTAAATCGAGTTTCTGACAAATAAACACATGTCAAGGTGCATTCCGATTTAATTATTTTTACGATGAAATGAAAAGTTAATTAGATTTTGACTACAATTGTTAAAAAATAATGAAACAGTTTTTTTACGTTTAATTGTGGGAGGTAATGGTTTATACAAATACATTTTTTGCATTATTCATTAATTTTTACTTAAGCAATAATATTTGATTATTGATTTTATAACAATTTATATTTGTAAATGTTAAAGTCAAGTTACTTGACGTTTTTCTGAATTGCTTGACTTAAATTTCAAGCTACTTGACATTGCTTGATACACAGTTTACATTTTAAATTTATTACTAGAACTAGTAAATAAAATTTAGTATTTAATTTGATTTACGTGCTAGTAGAAAACCGAATAATATATACTACATTTTGTAATAAATACTTTGCTGTATTTTTACTAAATCTAAATCTTTTGAAAAATCATGGTCACTTCAAAAATTAAAATGATCTATAGTTGACATATTACAACGTAATGTAGACGTAATGTCTCCTATGTACCACATAAATAAAATAAATTTTTCTTCGTCGTCGCTCAAAAATACATTGTAATAATTCCATATTTTGACAGTATTATCAAAAACTGTAAAAAAATTCGACATGCTATAGAATATTTTACATTCAGCCATATTCGGACCAACTTCATAAATTTATCATAATGGCAAAATTTTATCGGCAGCATAAACTAACTATTAGTTTTTCCTTCTGATATACAAGACTTATCGTCTTGGTATCGCTAACAAAGTATTGAAAAACCGAAATTTGTGGTGACCATGAGGATTAATTTAACAGAAATCGGCCCTAATATAATTAACAAATAAACATCGATATCTTCGATCTGGTATATCAATCAATGTATAATAAGCTATCAGTGATATACTCGTATTTATTTACTTGTTTTTCCTTGAGTAATTACTTGAATGGAAAATTTGTGGAATGTGTTGTATCCTTGATTTTTTCTGCCTTACAATGACCGTACCGTGTATAAAAACAAGAACAATGGCTGGTATAGGAGAATAACACGGCTTACCATAGCCCATTACTTGAGATAACATTTTATTTCCTTATTGCTGTTTGCGTGGGATTCATTTATAAATACTGCTCATTATAAAAACGTAATTGTGCTTTTTACTTCGAGCATAGTCATTACAAACTCACATCACATGCAAACAGGAAAAAAGGAAACTGAATTCCAAGGAAATTGCCAACTAAACTAGAACTCCGAAAGGTCACCACACAACCTAACCTCTCATTTACAAATATTACATATGGAATCATCATGAACTGGCAGAGACTATAAGCTGAAAACCTGCAACACTAAAATGCAAGTAAAACGTCATGAAACAAGGCCCTATTACACATCGGAATGTTATACCTCAGATTATGGATTATAGTAAACTTCCTATTCATTAGAAGTGTTGTCTTCTAGATCTAGACTTTCTAGACTCCTGTCTTGTCTTGTCTAAATTATTAAGACAAGACTGGCAAAAGTCTTGCAGTGAAATTTCAATACAAGACAAGACTTTCTTATTATAGTTCAAGACGAGAAAATTCTAGACAATTTTCAAAAACTCTAGATTAATTTAAATTTTCAAAATCTAAATATATCATGCAAAGATTGTTTCATATGAACTGAAACAGCGATTGTAAAATAGAAAAAGAATGCAGTTAATATGATATGATCATAATGTACGTATCTATATTTATCAAAGCTAAAAAAATACATTACAATTAACAAACAAAACATAAATTATATAATAAAAAACAAAAACATTAAAACGAAAAATAGATTCTAATGAAACATAAAACGTAACACACCTGCACTGTATACAACATATTATATACAGTGTGTGCAACGAAACGCGGAACATAGGGTTTTACCATGAAATTTCAAAAATTGCGGATTTAGAATACAAAATTGTTCAAAATCAAATTCTAGTTATAACATCATTATTGATAGATCAGCAAGTCATCAGTACGTATCTTCTATATTTTTTGATCTATTTTCAGGTTAAAACTAGCCTAAAGGTGTTATCACACGGGATTTAATATCGACAACTATTTCGAGCAACTTTTCTCGTGTGATAATGTGACTCATTTCGAGCAGCTAGTTTTCGATCATGTTCGAAAACTTTAGTGAGAGTTGTCGATTCTGACAACAGAATAGTGAAAATATCCCTAGTTCAAATAAAAACAACAAAATGTCATTTTTATAAAAAAAAATCTTTCAAGTGACAATCATATCCAACAAGAACTAAATACCTACTCAAGTTGTAAAAGACAAAATTGTCGATTTCGATTTCGGTATCATTCAGTCGTCGATATTATTCTCGTGTGATAACACCTTAACACAATTGACAGAAATTACATTGACGGTTGAAAATCAGTTCACAATATATGAACTAATCACAAACCGTTAGGAATATCTAGTTGGAACAAACTTATTGTTACAATAAAAGTAGCATGTTAACTGAAAATTATTGGAACAAAAGTAATATAAGTTTTGTTTGAATATGCAAAACAAATGCTGTAAAATAATTGAGTGAAGTTGTAGTTGTTGTGCTATTATCTGTTTTCATTCTCGTGCAATCTGTGTTTTCATTGTTGGCAAAGTTTGTAAGTTAGACAAGTTGTAAGTTTGTTGTGTGAGTTGCTAGTTTATGATCACTTGGTAACGGTTTACCTCTAGCAACTGTTCAGTTATTTATAGAGCTGGGAAATTTGATTTTGATTGTCATAGGAACCGAACACGTAATGGATTATTAATTGTACTTCGGGGCAATATCACGAACAAGGTCACAACTAATGGAAATTGTAGATTACAGCCAGATTTTATCACGCTCATTATTTACAACATGTTTATATTAATGACGTATTGTTTATTGTTACTTTTATATTTAAAACACTAAACACGCTCACCACAATAATCACATAATAGGTTAATTAGCAACACAGAATGTTTTACGAAAACTTTCTTTTAAATACATATACTTCTATGTCTATTTATTGCTGTCTAGACAAGACTTGACTAAGTCTAAGTACAGATATCATAAAGTCGTATATAGATATCAAGAGTAGATTGTTTCAAAACTCTATATCTAGATTCATCTGCAAAAGGACAGAGATAACTCTTCAGCAGTGTTCTCTTTTTATTTCAAAATCCTTGTATCACATTTATGCATACGGATGATTATCTTATAAGAATTGAGCTTTTGTTATCAAATTTGATATTATGATTTTCTTAAGGCCTTTTTAGACTAGCCTATAAATTGTACAAGTTCTTGCACCCTTTTCGGTACAATTTAAATTGGCTTGTATCAAACAGCAAATTGGTTGAAATATTTTATACGATCATAAATGTGTTGAAAAAACAGAACACGTTTTATTTTTCATACAATCTGTTACACAATTTGGCTGTGAGCAAGCGCATATATGAAATTTGTGATCTCACTCATTTCTAACGTTTATTTATTTTTATTGTATGTAGTGTGGTTATAGAAAACTTAGTGTTACTACTGCTTAAGTTGTAAGTATTACAAACTTTAAATGTAAACGAATTTATGATTAACTTTGCTTGTCACATTGACATATTCAAGGAAAGTGCGCAGAATCAGAGCCAATATATTGTACAAGAAATTGCATTAGTGTCATACAAAACTTCGTCAAAATTTCTTGTACTATTTATGGTCCCATATATATATAGGCAGGTCTAAAACGGCCTTAAGTAAATCTTTTTAATCTTAATTGTTAGGAATATTTTAATTTTTTATTGAAACTTTATATTTACCTAATAATGTGTAGGAGTAAAAAAATCATATTACTTAAACTTAGTTAATCTAGAGTCTTGAAAATTGTCTAGAATAAGGTCTTGCCTTGTCTTGGTATAATTCTAGATAAAACTTTTGTCTGACTGGTCTTGAAAATCTAAAGAAGACAAGACAAGAATCTGGAAAGTAATGTAACCTCTGTGTGCGTTTGTATGTGTTTTTCATTCCATCGTTTGACCTTGTATATAACAACCAAAAATTTTAATCATCTTATGTTTGGAATATAGGTTTAAAAAAACTCACCGATTTCAATTAATGAATGTATGGTCTTGATAACCTAAAGAAGACAAAACAAGTATTTGGAAAGTAACCTCTGTGTTCATGTGTATGTGTTTTTCATTCCGTTTGACCTTGCTTATAACAACCAAAATTTTTAATCAACATATGTTTTGGAAATGTGTGTATAAAAACGCACCGATTTCAATTAATGAATGTATAGTGATCAATACCGACCGTGTCCCCCTAAAGGTCAGATAAAGGTCATTGCATGGAATGCACAAGTCACGTGCCTGAGCCTGTTCAACCCTTCTGTCTGTCAGGTACAGAGGGAGCACGCACAGCTGTTGGGAACACAGGTGGTTACAAGAGGGGATGACTCATAATTTCCTGCTATAACTTCCTGGAATTTAGGGGCGGAATTTTACTCATTACTATCATTATTTTTGGTTGGTACTAAATTGGAAAGGTATTTACTACACGGTAATTTAAGGGATCGGTTTTTACAGAAAGAAACTTTAACGAAAAACGATTTAATGTTATCGTATTATAATAAAAGGTGGGACAATATGATCAACCTGTTTCGACTCGAATTGATCGATGTTCTATAGGTTCTAAATCTTATCTGTACAAGGGTTGATAAAATCATGATTTATAAAAAAAAATTGTTTAAAAAAATTAAATAAATCATCGTTTTAAATTTTTAAAGATATCTAAATGTTACTGCACGTTTAATTGTTTTAAAAGCAATATAAATGTAATTTTAGAACTACAGCTCCGCCTCAGTTCATACCGTCTCGAATGTTATAATGTACTTACGTGTCTTGTAGTTTAAATAACTATTATTATATATAAAAAAAGAAATAAGGGGATTCCTATTCTCAAGTCATCATTTAAAGGAGACAGAAACAGTGTTTTCTCCATCATTTAAAAGTAATGATTTAAAGCAAGTTGCGTGTTGTTGCCGATTATTTCTCTCTCTCTCTCTCTCCATTTATGCAAAGTTTCAAGTTCAGGCCCTCACGCTATGCAGACAGCCTTCGCGGAAAGCGAGAAAAACTTGAGCAGGATCAATCGAGTCGTAAACAAGTCATTTCCAAGCAACGCACATGTTTACCACTTCGGCGAGAAGATAAGAAGGTCGGCCAACCGGAAGTGGAAGTTTATTCTAATCTTGGGAATTCATACGCCATTGTTTACAGGAGAAACTGTTTTTCTAACAAAACACGGTTATTATTTACATAATAGTGCGATGTATAGTGTGCACAGACCATGCAAAATACAAATAATATCATGTATTTAGTTTATTAGTTTACAGTAACAATAACTATTACACGTGTATTAGACTCATATTGTTGTGTTTATAGTTTCAAAAAATAGTATAGTATTATCCAAATTTAAACGGTGCTCCTTCAAAATATACCTATATACCTATTGCTTCTAAGTCATAAAACTTAATTATTAAACTGTCAGGAACGATTCAGATTATAGAATATTTTTATGTATCTGTTTCTTCGACGTCGACAGTTGATCTTCTAATGGATGTTGAACTATTTCTTCTAAATGTTGTTTTCAGCATGACTTTCATCCACAAAATTATATTCCCAAGGTCTCCATATATTCGTATTAACAATTTTATGCACACACTATTAAAAACTGCAAGCAAAGAAATAACTTTTTGATTACTTTGCCAAAACTGACCGTGTACCTCTAAAGAATTTATTTAATAAATAATAATGGAAGAATAATTGGAAATCCAAATGAAAAGAAAAATGTTCTGAATGAACAACTTGACTTAGTCAAATCTCTGTTCATCACTCAGCTTTAATCCCTTTTATATTTTCCTACCATTGTAAAGCTAGTTAATCCTTAGTTTCTGCTTTTGTTCTTCTATGTATAAATACTAAAAAATTTCTGTGAAGTATATTCATTAGTAGTTCCTGATAATGGCCTTGTAAGACGAAATATAAATAATATTATTTTTTAACAACCAAATATTTCTTATATTTATGTCAATAACTATTTGTATTTAAAATTTAATCTAATCTCTTCTCAATTTTCAAATTGAAATTCGAAGACGTGCCTTTAAAGTGCATTATTATTTGAATATTTTAATGTAGATTTAAAAGTGCATAAATAGGAAACATTTTGAAAGAAAATTTCTGGTATAGTGCTGGACAACATAATTGAGAATTGGATTACATCACCCCCTACTAGCATACCGTAAACATGGGATTATCCCCAAATTTATGGTACAGAAATGCAGAGACTGATTTCAAATTTATAAATAGGTATATATAATCCAGGTAAAAATGTTTGGTTCATACGTACTAAAACAAACAAATTTTTATTTTATTTATGTAAAAACTAATCCAGCCTAATGTAGAATAGTTAATTTTCTTTCCATTTTTGATCCTCATCACAGTTATAAGAATGTGAAATTATTATTAATACCGCCCCTACATATTTAAGACTCATCACCCGTTGTGAGGGTTAGCCGCGTCTATTACCAAGCTTAAGGGATTAACCAAATATCTTGTCCTATACTATACGACCCTTAATAGCATAGGACAGAAGAAAGTACCTGCCTAAATGAACATTACCGCAAGTCCCATAAAACTTTATAAGGGCCAATCGGCTTATCCGAAAGTGAATTTCATATATATATGCCTCTACTATACAGAATAGTATATTAAAACATAAGTTGTAGAAGGCAACCTTTTCAAGCACGAGTTTGAATTTCGGGAACGAACGCGAAGCAGCGAGTGCCCGAACGAACGAGTGCTTGAATTGCCTTCTATAACGAATGTTTTATACTATTTTCTCTGTTTCGGCTTTTATTTACATTATTTTTTATAATAATATTTGACAATTTCCATTAAGGGATATTTTTGATAGAATAGTTAGGTTGGTGCAAGTGATTTCTGTTTCGTCTGTTGCCTAGGTAAATTAGAATTACTTTGTCAGTTGCCTAGATATTTTGTGTATTTAATGCAGGCATGCCAATCTCAAATAACAAAATATAACCAAAAATCGTTTAAGAATGAAGCTCCTTCTAACATCAATAAGCGTGCTGGAATATGATATTCTAATTCCGAAACAGAGAAAGAATATTTTACACAGAAGAAGGCAAGAAACGTGTCAATGTGATTTTATATTTTATATCGCAGTTCACATTTTGGTTAAAGTGTAGAAATTGAACATTTGATTGCTGTCTTATATATCTATTTATTAAACATCTTAATCTATCACTTCAAGGACCTGCAAATCCTTAAAGCTGACATAACTTCTCGTTGTGCATAATGAACGAACCGCCCCCCCCCCCCCCCTCTAACACGTGCAGCCACATTCCTCCAGTTCTGTTGCACCTTAGCCCAACATCTGCCTCCTCACAGCTGTTTCCGGTGCGCCCCTGTCGTCTGTAATATCCCCCCGCGGGATCCGGTCGCCCAGTTCACTTCTCCCCACCAACACAGCCTACCCGCATACAGTCCTCACTTGGTCAGCTGGGACGCTTCTGCCGACTAGGGGAGTGTAATTGTATTTTTCCAAGTATGGGATCGCTGTTGTTGGAATTTAATCGGGTGAACACCAAGACGAATTAAATGAAATATGGGGAAGGATATGTAAGAAATGTTTAATACTTTTTAATAGGTCTACTACAATAACTATATTTTTTACAAGTATGTTGTAGTGTCCAAACGTGGATGATGAGAAGAGGTGTGTTAGTCGGAAATTGGACAAATAAAACTCAAGATGTAGTTAACGTTTCGGTTTTTAATAAACCATCGTCAGAACTTATACAAAAATTAAAAAGTATTCTGAAAACTGTTATACAATACAATAATTATTACAAAATGTTAACAATAAAATAAGTATATACATATATATAAGTTATACATACCGTATTACATCTCTCAGGTTAACTTATTTGTTACACCTCTTATATTTTTTACTAAGGTCATATCAGTCAGCTGATATATGATAGAATGAAGGACATATATATCCAAGCAGGATTTGAACCAATAACATTTAAAAACTTGAACACAATTACTTTTTCGATACAAAATTTAATTTAATCATGACTGAAATCAATTGATTTTTTTAATTAAACTATTAATTAAATTATTACTACATTTTTTCCTAATGGATGAAAGACATACCCTCAAACCAACTAATCTCCGTACACATACATATATTTGCGCTTTGTTTTTGAAATAAATAAACCATTCTAAAACTTTCTGGAAGTCAGTAATTTTTTCAGATAAATCAAAACAAACCTTTTTAGATTCAGGTGGGGGAATTATTGTTTGGAAAAGATATAATGAACAAATAGAAACAAAAAAATTATGCCCAACAATGAAATATAAATGAGTTTCTATGATTGTATTGAGCTATATGAGTGTATAAGAAGTGGGAAACTTATTTTTATTGATTGGAAAGTGGGTTATTGTAAAAGAGAATTTGGAAAAATGTGCTGAAAAATTAAGTTATAAGGATTCTTAAATCTTTCAACAAGATAATGACCCCAAACATACCTACTACAAGTAAAATGCTAGAATAGTTATTGTACAATTGTAGACAATAAATAAAAACACCTCCGCAGAATCCAGATATGAATCCTATTAAACATCTCTGTGAATTATTTTTAAAAATGTGTAAAACAAGACTCCCAAAACATGTAAAAGAACTTTAAACTCCAAGAAAATTAGTACAAAGTTTGACAAACCGTTTAAGGGAAGTAATTCTAACGAATGGCGGTTCAAAAGATTATCATCATATATAACTTACAGGTGTACGGAGACTGAATTGGCGTACTTAGTTGTAATAATAAATAGTATTTTTATATTTTTTTTCTCGATTTCATTACGAAAATTTTATTTCATGTGTATATATTCAGTAAAAAACTTTCAAAAAATAGAATACTTTTTTCTTTTACTGGTGTACGGCGACTAATTGGTTTGATAGTATTTATTTATTTAAAGGTGGTATCTTTTAAAAAATACTCTTATCGTAAATAAGTCTTAGGGTTAAATATCTGTGACAATTAATGTTTTTAAATACAAAGTAAAAACGTTTTTAATATAATTTTCTCGAATTCTATCGTCTTGTATTTTGGAACCTATTAAAAGCTCGTATAAATCCGTTTTCTGTACGTTAGATTTGAGTGAGTAATTACCCGGTGATGGCGGCAGCTTTGAGCTTCAGCGTGTCTGCAGCTCGAAGCTCGGAGCTTTCCGCGCTTCTTTGTACCTCGAGGATTTGCCGAGTGTAATTGGGGCTTTAGTTAAGTGGGATTGTTTGTTGTAAATAGGACTTTGCGCACAATGAAGTGTTTTGAGTTTGACAATGACGTTTGCTGTAATACCCAATTAAAGAAAAGTTTAACTCTCTCTAACTTGTTTTCCACACAGCTAAATTGGTAATTAATAACAACCTTGACAGGATGGACAAATAAATTGTTAATGTAATGCCTTTTTAATTTGAGTGGACTAGTTAGCCGATGAGGTGATAGAAATAAATTACGAGAGGATTAATCGATAGATAATTACTGTTTTCATTCAATGACAGATTTTGTTTTTGTACATTGAAAAATTATTTACAGTAATTGACGTTCATGTAGTTAAATACATGCATTCAACGTGTATAAAGCTTCCAATGACATACTACAATTAAAAAAATCAAACTCATATCAACAATCATTATTTACAGTGCAATTAAAAATTCATCATTCGAATTACATTACTATTTTCTACAACATTCAAAGTGAGTTATTGTTAAATATTTAACTAGAACGATATTATTTGTAAGAATTACAAGAAAATAAATTTCTCAGTTTATAAGGTTCAAAAACTGAAAGCAAGAAAAAGTATGGTTCACATTTAGATGGCCTAAGCACATGGGCGCCGACTACATGGGGGCATGGGGGCTCACTTGTACAGCCAGAATTACAGATTGAATATCAGCCAATAGGAATCCATATGACCAGTAATAATGCGCGTCTCAGGATATATCAAAAATCTTAGACCACCTTCCTGGGCATCTTGCGCCTTGAAGGTGATCTATAGTTCAGCCGGCCGGAAATTGGAGCACGCTTCGGCGTGTGCTATAATTCTTCGTACGCTGAAACTAGAGCACATTCTCGAGCAGATTTAACTGCTATGGATTGTGCTCTGGTTTCAATGGGTCAGGAATTAGAGAACTCAGAAGTGTTTACTCTAATTCTTGGCTTACTGAAATCAGCAGAATCTGAAGCAGATTTGGCTGATCTAGTTTAAGTGGGTTAAAATTAGAGCATTTTGAAGTATTTGCTCTAATTCTTGTTCTACTGAAACCAGAGCAAATTCTGTAGCAGTTTTGGCTGCTATGGACTGTGCTCTGGATTCAGAAGGTCAAAAATTAAAGCATGTTTCAACGTTTGCTCTAATTCTTGGCTTACTGAAGCCAGAGCATATTTTTTACTGGGTCAAGAATTAGAACACTCAGAAGTATTTGCTCCATTTGTTGCCCTTCTAAAAACCAGAATACATTATGGAGCAGTTTTGGTTGCTCTGGATTGTTCTCAGGTTTCAATGGGAGAATTAGAGCATTTTAAAGTGTATGCTCTAGTATTTCTTTTTTCTTATAATTATATGTTTTGGTTTTGGTCATTTAAGAAATTTTGCTCCCAAGGAGATTTCAAAAAGTCGGTAAGCTTGAGTTACTCAAAAGGTAATGTCTGGTTCTGGGGACCGATGTACGAAGTTATATTAGATCTGGCCTTAATTTAATAATTAATTCATACCGCATTTTCGTCGTTACAAGTGAATTTTCGATATAAACGAGGGTGTTATAAATGACGTTCACTGTACAATCACAGATATTTGATTATTTCTGGGATAAGATCATAATCACATTAACTATATATTCATAAAGAAAACAACAGGCCATTTTTGAATAAGTTGAAGCGTGTATTTGTTTTGATTGGTCATGAGTGGTATATTTATATAGTGGATAAATTCCGTGTTTAACAAGCCATCAATCCTTGTGAAATTCCACAAGCAGTTCACATTCATCTATTCATACCGCCTCCCACGCGGTCATTTGGCTGCGTTCCAGCCGCCCCCGCGGCCCGCAGACACCCAGCGCCACGAGACGTTAAAGAGGAACTGCCACTTCCACGACCAACGATACTGACCTATTTAAACACCACGGCTATACCAAGTACTTTCTTCTAAATCAATCAAAACGTAGTCAGGTTTAAAATTATCTTTATTGGTGGTGGCTTAATTTGAGTCGATGAGTGGGTTCAAATCCCAGTAACAACAAACGTATAATCGAAAATAAATACCGATGTGTCCAAGTGGTTAGGAACCCACTATGAGCTTGCTGTCTATATCAATTACTTTCTTCAAAATCAATTAAAATATACTCACTTTTAAAATTATTGTGGTGACTTACTTGGGATTCGCTGAGCGGGTTCAAATCCCAGAGACGACAAAGCTATAACCGAAAATAAATACCGATGTCTATGTGGTTCGGAACCCATTATAAGCTGTAGGTTCCTAGTTCTGTAATTGGACTTCGGTCTGTTGAACTGTGAAATTAAATAGTAAAACAAATATTTTTATTTTAGCTTATAAAGCCATGATGATCAGTAAATACAAATAAATTATTATTCGTTTGTTTTAATCAATCTGATGATGTCACTAACCATAAGGTACCATTTACCATTAAGTTTGAAATATGTCAATTTCGGTCAAGTGTTCTTTGGAAACAAAATCAAAATTCTTCTGTTACAAACAAATTTTTAACAGTTAAATTCAATATTCGCTTTAATTTCTACAAAACAGAAGCAAATACATCGGATGCGATTATAGCAATTATTCCTTTACCCAAAAAAATAATAATTGAAATGCGAATATTTGTATAACAAAGCTTAATAAACAAATAATAAATTATAAAAAGATAAATATTAGTAACACTATGAATAAACAAATATATAGGTACACTAATTTAAGAATAATAGTTATTTATAAAGACTTAAACACTAGGAACATTTATTTAAACACTTAATACTACGCAATATTTATTTATACGATATTTATATCAACAATTATGTACTCACATCACCAACTATATTTATTTCTACTTTACATGTCGCTGTCATGCACTGACAGACACTGACTTTCTTCAGTGACTCTGCACACTCGACCGATACTGACTCCCTTTATCAGCCCGATGCGACCCTTAAATACCTACCGCCAATTAATCTGTAGAACATTCTAGAGCATTTCGGTCTCTTTGCAATTCCCGAACAATAGCCGCATTGCTCCTGACCCACTTGACCTTTAGCGTGATTACCTGCCCAGACAGGTCAGCCGCGATGAATGACTGCGATGAGTCACGCTCGTTAAAAAAAAATTGTGTATTTTCATATTCTTCTGTAAAAGAGTAATATTTCAACAATGATTTAGGACTCTATTCACGATAACAATAAAAAAAGTCAATAATCATGCATTATTTACCAAATTTAATATGATATATGGTTGTATATGTAACATATTTTGAAGTTGTTTTGTCAATAAAGGTATGTTCAGTTGTAAACATACAATTATAGATATGATTGATGAAATATCGACACTCTACGTTTACCAACTGTATAACTATAAAAATGTTGTTAAAATAAGGTGTGGCAACTTAGTAAAGTAAACTGCACCATCCATCACAATTTCTTCCTTGCTCCATTTGCGTGAAATACGGGTCAAGATTTCAATTCAATTCCCCAAATTTCCCTTTTTATGCGATCCGTAACTTCCCCCATTGTCAACAATTCTTCCCGGATTAGTTGGGGTCGGGACGCCGGCGTCGCCTAGCAACGGGCGTCTGCTGACGCCAGCCATGGCGTCCCCGCCTGGTAACTGTTGCCTGGCAACGCGTCGCTCTCGCTCCACCGCACAGACAAACTGCTGTAATAATATTTTTATCTGTGCTGTTGTTTTGTGAACATCGCCATGTTTCGTGACGTCACGGATGGGAAGTAATTATGAACTGGGATGGGGATTTCTTTGTGGGGACTTTAATTTTCGGCTTATCGCAAGAAAAAGATAAGTAAACAAAGACTAAAACTTTAACAGACGCTGATAATTAAAGCGTTTAATACTGCAGTCTTGTTTCAAAATTAAATGGTTAGTGCACTTTCTACAGTAACTATAAATGCCTGTGTATATTTCAATTTACTCTCATTTAAAAATTAATGATTGAGGTACTTTGTGAGACATATGTTTCTAATTACTTGTCTATTAATTCGACAGCGTGCCCTATTTATTCTAAAATATATTTAAATTTTATTAAATTTAATAATTCTTATATAACTTGTTCTCAAAAATAGCTCTATTTATTTGTCTTAAAAAGTGCTTTTTAATATCTCAAGTAATTGCTACTCGTATACCTATTTATTAGGTCCAGTATTTTTTCCTGTTTAACTACTATTAGTTACATGACATTATTGTTCTAATATTTATCTTCTTTCTAATACCTTTATTTTTTGACTCAAAATATATTATTGATTGGTGTTATTTGTCCCAGTTTAACAATTGTCCTACATTTTTGAGCTATTATTTATTGTAATTCCCTGTATTACTTTTATTATATATTTAATAATATACTACTTTTATTATTTATTTAATAATATACTTTAATATCTCGTATAATTGCTCAATTTATTTGCTTTCGTATTATTTCAAACTATACAACTATTCTTCTGTAATTGCACTAGGTATGTGCCTTAGAATTTGCCTGAGTTTTAATTCCTGATTTTGTTTACTGTCCCATATTCTAAAGGTGGCTTTACACGATCAAAGAATTTGAACTATTGTATGTCATATTTTTACATCATATTCTTTGATCAAATGGCTCCGCTTTACACGTTCAAAATTTTTGAACTCTTTTTCCTTATAAAGTAGCGGTATCAATAAAGAAAAGAAAACTATAGGTTGATCACAATGATATGTGATTTCACATTTGTTTATTTTTTACTTTTGACATTTGATAACAACATAATCCCTAGAATTAACTAAAATTTGAAGTAAACGACCTTGATATTTAGGACATGCTCTAAGTGAGAATTTCTATGTCATAGCATATGAACTATGAACAGTCAAATTTCTTTGAACGTGTAAAGTGTCAGAATCACGTTGAACAATACGAAGTTGTAGAAATTGATGTAAACTTATGATCGTCTAAAACGCCCTTAAGATACAATTAGATCATCAATTTTTAAAGACAGATAAGGTGCTATATACCCCTTTAATGATTGTGAAGATGTTAATTGTCGCAGTCCCTAAATCAGGACTAAGGACCACTGCATCAAGGACATTAACTGTCTGGGCGATGGACACTTTGCCGCTGTCCATTAAACTACAAGCGGATCCATTCCTCTGCTTTATGGATAATAAAACACTCGCAGCATTTACAGCCGCTTAACCCCACATTCAATTTCTTTATCACTTCACTCCTCAACTCACAATGCAAGTCAATGCTTTACTGCCATCTATTGGAATTGTTGGGGAAACATATTACGGAATTTTAGAAATGGTCAGCTTGAAATGAAGTGCTGTTTAAATTATATTGGCACACAGAAATGGATAATAAATATTCTATGAGAATAAACATAAATACAGGGTGTCCGTTTTAAGAGGCTAACCATTGAGATTTTGAGAAACGTAAGAGATACGAAGTCGGTTAAATTCGGGCAAAGTTGTCGCATTAGTTGTCCATTTCAATCATATATGTTTGTTTTCCCAAAAAAAAATATGCATAGGTCACTAGATATGAGCAAAATACTGACTTTAGCCAATTTACTTTTTGACTTCTTGTTTCAATTCATACAAGTTTCTAGTTTGCACATTCTACAGACACTTTTTACGAGGAATTGCCAGCAATCCTCAAAATTTCTTTGAAAATTCAGACAACTTTCAATTTTCACATGGGGCACAAAGTTGTCTTTAATACTGTTAAATAGAGATTTTTTTCTCTAAATCCCTAAAATAGCTATAGCCATGGAATTGAGACAAAAATAACAAATGATGTTATTTTGTTTTTATTTTTTAAATTAAAAATTAATATATGGAATATTATTAAGATCAAAATTAGATAATTCGTTAAACATTTGCTAATTTTTGTGTCAATTCCAACGCTACTGCTATTTTTGGGGTTATTTATGTTATTTTCATACCCAATTTTTGAGGTTACAAGACACGTAAAATTATTTTTGCGCATTGATTCAGATGTAAAATTTTATGCTCTACAATTTTTTTACTCAAAATAATTAGGGAAGCAGGAAATTAGGAAAATATGACTTCACGTGTTATGTATCTATGTTCGAGTCTTCCAGTCACAACCTTACATGTTATTATCTTCAAAAAAACTTGGTTCCAAATTTTGAGAATCACTGGTCGAAAATAAATTAAATAATGTGTTGATTAATTGTTTGCTCATTTAGCCAACTCTGTATCTCTTAATTCTTGATAGCAAATAATATTGTACCATTTAAAATGAACACCTGTACATAACTTTTAATTTGACCCATTTGTAGATGAAACACCCATTTTTGACCAAAAATAATATAGATAAATATGAATACAATCTCCAAATTTGATTATTGTACGATAAAAATCTCATTAAATTTCATGTCATTAAAAATTATTTAACCTTAGTTTAATTCATATTTTTTTGTTTCAGGTATGTGAACAATTTTCAACTAAAAATTCTCCCAAATCCTCCCCTGTATACGGTAAGCGAATATCTATGTTCTATATATCATAATTCTGTACCAGAGCCAACTTACCAAAATTGGCCAGTTCTGTAATTACTATCTGTATGGTGCCCATTCATCGTTCTCCCCTAAAGGGAAGCTAAAAGGGGCCATAGATAGTGTTTTGTTTCTGTGCACGTGCTGACGTCATTGCTAGATATTGCTAGGGTCGTGGAATTAATTTTATTGGAGGAGATAGTCTTTTGTTATTGCCTATAAAGCAAGATGTTTTTGTCAAAAGGAATTAGGATTTTGTTTGAGTGCTTTAGGATTAGTGCGTTCAGTGAGTCTTTTTACTAACTTAATTTAATAGAAATGAAGTTCTAATCCTTACAGTATATAATAGTGCATTCGTCAGGAATAATCACATTGTAGAATAATTTAAAATATATATACAGGATGTTGAGATTTCATCGGTTACCATTAGGATCTCGGAAGCTAAATGGAAGTTATTGTGTGTATTTGAGGGACGATTTTAACCCTGTCATTGTTATTCCAAAATTTCCCATAAGTTAAGGAAAAATGGCGGAAAATGTTTCTAATAAAAAAGTTAAATACTTTTATTGTCTTCTATTTAAAAAATCATAACTTTATATCATATCTCAAAATTGTCTTCTGAAAAAAATTTTTGCGTACGTCACTGACTAGACAGCAAAAGTATTTAACTTTTTTATTTGAAACATATTTCCGGATATTCAACTATTTAGGAATTATTTGTGGGAGAAGAAATAGACTAAAATTAAATTTCTACCGTTTTCTCATGACATGTGGAATTTCTGGACAACAAAGACCTTCAAATCGCCCTCTAGATGTGTACAATAAGTCACATTTAACCGAAGACGTAGCTATTATAGTTTCCGAGATCCCAATGTTGGCCGATTAAATCTGGACACCCTGTATATATGACAAGTAGAGTAAAAGCGAAGTAAGTAAGAAAAACCGCATACGTAGTGATATTTATGCAAGAATAATTTATTTATTAAATGTGTGAAAATAGAGAATAGTTAAGTAGAAAACTAAATTATGAATAAATGCAATCTTCATAGTAGTTCTCTTTAAAATAGCTCTGAATTATTTTAATTAAACTTTTAGTTCTCCGTAAAACAAATGCACCCACTTAACTGCATTTCCCACGTAAATAAAACAGTTGAAACATCCCTCCTCGGGGACAAAAGACGATCAATAAACCACGTTTACATTACAAAAGCAACTACGATCTCATTTCATGAAACAAACCAACATCAACAGTCCCTACACCATCAAAAGTTAGTCGGGTCGGTGCATTCTCGGGTATCTCCGCTCACAATCGGTAACATCACTCGCTGCCTTACCGGCGGACGGTCTCGGTCGGTAAAGTCGCCGCCACGTGGGATGTAATAAAATTATATTTATAAGTTCCCGGCAGAAAGTGGGCCATTAAACTTTATAGATACGGTCCTGTAATGAATACACTGTTGAGAATTATCGCTGCGAGTTTGAATTCGTTATACAGGGGTGGATTATTTGCATTTTTATACGCTAAGAGATGTATTGAGGCTTTTTGTTTACGGTCATGAATTATTTAACACCAGAATACTTTGACATTTGATTCATGGACAATAAAATCATAACTTCACACGAATCTACATTTATTAAGTTTTGTTATAGATAGAATTAACATATTGAATATAAAAAACATGCAATATTTAAAAAGAGGTCAAAATATATTAATTAATTTGTAATGAATTTTCTGTATTGTCACTTCACACCAAATTCTACGCATGCTCAAAAATATGAAAATTAAATTATTGCATACCTTGTCTATATTGTTTGTTCCAACCATTTAATCAGTTTGAAACGTCGCAAGCGCAGTACAAAGAGTTTGTTCCAACAAACATCAAACGCAAACTATGTCAGTTGCTCGATTTTTCCTACGAATTTATAACTGATTATGAAATAGTGACTCTCTGCCAACTCTGACCGACACTGGTTTCTTTTGAGCTGTCCAACGCGACCTTTATATACCTGCCCCAATTAATCTCTAGAACATTCCAGAGCCTTCGGGCCATATAAATATCCCAAACAATAGCGGCGTTGCTCCTATTCCATTTGTCCTTTAACACGACTACCTAACCTGACAAGTCAGCCATGATGACTCATCTGCGGTGAGTCTCGCTCGTTACAATATCTAACATACATTTTTAAACCGAGATCACATATTTTTCATTCTATTTCTCGAGATCAATTTACTATTCTTGAAACAAAATGTACCTACTGATTTAAGTAATCCACTCTCTGAGATAGATCAGAAAGATCCAATTGAAATAATTTTAGTGATCTGATCAGATCCGAATAGAAAATTGAGTAACATTTATATAAATAAATCAACAAGATTATATAATGGGGCATTTAACGGACAGCGATGACTCACTTGTTTATCGCGCTCCGAGTTGAACTGACTATTAGTGTGAGATTTGGGGTTCAAATCCCAACTTCGCCAATTTTAATCCAAATAAAAGATCTTTTGCAGAGGCTGTAGGCTCACAAACAATACCAATAAAATACAAGTAAAAATTATAATGGAACAAATGAACTTTACTAGGATTGTAACAGACATCAATTCATTGTTCATCATAAGAATACTGCACCATACAGGAATATTTATTTTTATTTTCATTGATAAAGATACTGTGTATCACGAAACATCAGTACAGTAATCCCATTAAAAACTTTTTCCATATTGTCCATAACTTTAACTTTGTTTACCAACTGCCTTTATCTGGGAATCTTTTCATCCCTTATCGGTTAATCCTACAGTAGCTACTCCCATCACCCCCTCCCTCACAGTGGACTAATCTGGCTGCATTGCCTGCAGTTTGTATGCAAATCAGACTTCTCTCTCTACAGCGTCCCTGTCTAAGGGTGGGGGTGCAAATGCTACTTGGTTATGGAGTCATCCCTGAGCTCACAAGGAATTAGGTTAGGGGAGGAAAATTTATACGGGGTACTTATTTGAAAGTATAATGACAGCAATTAATATTAAACACCCATTATAGTAATTTTAATTTATTATTTTCATCAACTATAGCTCTATAGGTACAACTCTAGTTCAAATCCTTCTAGTGCACTCTCCACTTCAGCTATAATATGGCATAGGAAAAATTGGAATACTTGTTTGTTTCTACTTTGCCAACAAATTAAAATCTATCGCAGATTCTCATTTTTTTTCAATATTCCTTTACAGTTAAACGTTGAAATACTGTAATAAACTTACAGCTTATTTATACCGAATTCCAATGGCGACTTGTGGCTTTAAATCATGGGGGTGCTGCAACTTACGAAATTTTCAAAGACACTATAAATGCGTGTTTCGATAGAATATCAAAAATATCGTAAAAATAAAAAAAATAACAAAATATGTATATTGTTTTGTATTGTTATTTCTTGAGGTTGCATTTCTGATGTCAAAATTGTGAATAATTCAAATAAAGTTCTAAAATATAAACTATGAAATATGTCCATATATGTAAAGATACTCGAATAAACACGATAAATATTATGAGCACGCAGCTACACTACTGATTTAGCGAAGGAACTGCTTGTTTTGCAGTGCCGAATTACGCTTCTCACTGCGCGTGTAAATGCTTGCGCGCGCATCGATATAAGATATCTTGCTATATGATATGACACTGCCATAAAAACAGTACTGCTAGCTTTCTTCACTCTTCTATGCATTTCTGAGGTCATAATTGTAAATAAGTAGATCTTCTTTCACTGCGTTTAACCATTTTTTCTTAGGTCTTCCTCGCCTTTTCCTTCCTCCTTCATCTCCTAATAGTGCTCGCTTGGTAGCTCTATTTTCCGACATCCGTGCAACATGTTCTAGCCATCTTACTTTTTTTGCTCTAATCGTGTAGCTTATAAATGGAAATCCGTACATATCTTGTATTTCTCGGTTGGTTCTTCTTCTCCATGTCCCGTCTTCTTCTATGTACTCAGTTCTTTTTTCCCCAACGTCTAGTTTCTTTTCATTGTTTTTACTTAGTACCCATAATTCACATCCATACAAGACTGTCGGTCGAATAACTGATGTACATATTCTTATTTTGGTTGCTCTTTCTACGTTTTTGAAAAGCATTGTATTCAAATACATTCCATATGCTTTACATCCTTTAGTTATTCTGTTGTTTATCTCTTCATCTTCATCATTTAGGTTACCAACCAATTAAGACTCCCAAATATTCAAAAGAGTTCACTTTCCGAAATTTATATTCTTTGATAGGTGTATGATATTATTTTTTGTTTGACTCGTGGATAACGTGTAGATATGGTCTGAAGGTGACCTTGTACTGGGGTTTATTATTCGTGTTAGTAATTAGTTCGGAGTTCCCGTTAGAGAAGACAAAGACCGGGATCCAGCACTCGCTGCCTACTGGCTATTGTTTCATCGCCACACACGGAACAAAGCAAATTGAGTTAGGTAAATAAATGACATTGTTCCAAGCTGATGGGCTCTGATGGACAGCGAGATCATCACGGAGTGGCACAATGGCAGGAATCAAATTACCAGTTGCTATAGTGCAGTCGCATAAGTCGCCTTCTAGTCAAATGAGAATATAGAAGTAGAAAACGATATTTGAAACTTGATATAGAATAAGCAGATTACAGTTTTATGGAAATTTCGATAAAGGATACTTTCTTCGATCATATTGTCCTTGTTAAATGTACCTCTAAAACTGAAACGAAATTACAATAAATTCAAACATAAATTTAAATTCCAACAGAGATACATGAAATAGTATATTTTCCAAGAGATGTGAAAGCTTCGGCACGAGACGAAGTCGAGTGCTGGAATCACACAAGGTGAGAAATAGGTGATTCTGCACTAGTGGCACATTATACATTTTCTACGACCAAACTGCTAAATATTGAGGAGCAAAAATACATGCACGAAAGTTATTTGATATAAAAAACAATATGACGCCGGTAACCTCACAAATTGTGAGAAGTGACATAAAGAAATATTTTATTCGGGTTCACAAAGTCCAACTCTTCTTCACTATATAGGTGAGAGGGACCAAGGCTATGAGGAGATGAACTGGTTAACAGATTGTTGTCATTTGTCATATGTGGTACATTCCTCATGCAAACAGCGTCCATAAATTACACATTGTATCCAATCATCCTTCTTTATCGTTTTTTTAAATAATTTTCCTTGCATCCCGCATATTCTTTTTCATAATCTTCAGCTTCTTCATTATCATCAGTGTCTGAGTAACCATTTACCAACAATTCGTCAGAATAAATGAAATAGTAACTAATCGTCTATCTATATCTATGTGCGAATAATTTCTTCCTCTTTATTGGTTGAAAAAGATTATTTTTAACAATAACAATCTTCTGGCCTTTCTCTCCTCAGAGCAGAGGTTAAATGGACACATTTTAAGTTAGGTTAAGTCTTATGCACATGTTTATGAAGTATGTACATAAATAATTAGTTTAAACCTACCAAAGTAGTAATGAACTAATTAAGTATATAAGGTACAAATTTGGCAATTTTTGAAGTAAATATTGGGTTATTCAGTGTTGAGTGCATTAATTTTCAAGCAACAAAATCAACATTTTTATGAGAAATATCACTCTAATGTACTTTTAAGACCAAAAATCCATCTCTCCTACCGGTCCATTTCTCTCCAACTTACCCTTCTCAAATAGACTTAATCATCTTCAAGTGAGGTCTTCAAATTCCAATAATTTATGATACATAACTATTAAGATATCATATTGTAGCATAAGTTAGTTTCAAATATCTTCATATAACTATAATAATAATATCCGGTATAATTCTAGGAGAATTTTAGTCACAGGTGACATTTAGATGTAAACTTCATGTGGCCCATAACAATTTATACTTGCATTTTTTGGATAACTTGCCTATAGCAGATAAGGAATCATTTGAATACACTTTTACAAATTTATTGAAACTAAGGATATTAAATATGATTTATCTTATTTTGTGTAGGATGATGACATAAACGTAGTGTTACACGCAACTGATACGAATGTTTATAGAGTATTATCCAATGATTGTAAAAGTGAGTCGAGTACAACAATGTGCAATGCATATTAATTGGCATTGCAATCGCATGCAACAGATTTCACAACTTCCTTATATTCTATAAAGCAATTTATCTATCTGGAATGGTTAGTGACTTAGAGAGCCCCGGGCCTTCAAAGGCCGTGAAATGTGAAATAAATATGAAAAGGCGCCGTAACGGTTACCAGGCATAAAAACTAACGTTCACTATAGTAAAAGTACAAGTCCAGCCTTTTATTTTTGACATATACTAAATAACTGTTCATTTTTTGCTACCGTTATCTGTTTTTTCACTGCCTACTTCAGATTATAATTTCAAGCAATTTAGAGATAAACATAATTTATAACGAGATTTATAGATAAGTTGTGGAATATCCATTTTGAAAAATATGGACAACGGAATTTCTTATCTGTTCAAACAATTTTAGAAAAAGTTATTATAAATAAATATATTCACAGATAATATTATCAGTTACTGAATGAGCCAATCTTTGTCACAAATTTCATGTGTATATTTAAAGAGATAATATAAAATTGTCGGCACCCTCAACAATTTTAAAGACATTTTATTATTCTAAAGAAAACAGGTGATTCATGCTAGATGTAATTTACATAATTCCTTTATATTTGGGTGTATTTTGGACAAACATCTCGCATTTCATGTTCTATCGACTTCAAACTTAGAAATCTTAGGTCACATGCTCACAAGAGGTAGAAAATTGAACTAAAAAATTTATTCTGAATAAATATCCAAAAGTATTCTAATGAAAATTCAGAATACTTCATTCGCAACGTATCAAGTCAAAAATATCAATAGATTTATCGGGAAAATACTAGCAAATCTGTACTCTTAATGATAACAAGTTTTTTAGATGTTCTTGTAAACATTTCCAACTTGCCTCAGTTTCCAAAATTAATATATCTTGTTTTTAAAATTTTTAATTTAATAGGACGATTTTAACTATCTCTTATAGTCTTTTTCACGAAAATGTGATCGTACGTCATACCTAGTAATAAAATTGTAGCCAAAACAGCAATGTTACTATCCCTAGCATATACCCAGTAAAATACACGAAACTTAGTGTCTTTTACTAATAAATGGTTGGTAATCCTGTACAACGTTGCCATTCTCGAAATGTCAAAAAATAATATTATTTTTGAAAAATGTCAAAAAATCGAGCAAAAAATTTAGGAAGTTGTGCTCAGAATATGGTGAATTCTGTAATAAGGTATTTCGAACAAGAACGTGACAAACGAAGATATAGAGGGGGATGCTGAATAAATTGAATTTATTTTATGTAAATAATTCACAATATGACATATACACACATGGTATACTATGCAACCATCAACACTTGAATGTACCCAACAAATACTTGGCAACGTTGCATCAGGGAACATTATGACGTACGATCACATTTTCGTGAAAATTTTTACATACTTTATTCAATTCTTCAAATATATTTTTCACAATTCACAATTATTAATACGTAAACACGATTCAGTACTCAAGCATTTGACATCAGTATAAAATCAAATCCTTATGACGCTAAATTTCACATCACGCCCGCGGCACCCCTACAAATAATCAAAGGCAGAACCACTGTATCACATAAAACCTAAGAAATTGATGTATCAATATATAGGAAACACAGAGCACAAAACATAAATTACAGTACAGTTTAGTAATTGACGTTCAATTTTTATATTCGTGCATGTTCGATGCAATTCGGTATACTTCGTGTTAGTACAAATAAATTCTACTAGATGGTTGGGAAAAACGTGTTTTTATTTATTGCAAGACTCTGTGTTTGAGGTAGAAAATGAACGATGAGCATTAATCAGTTTAGTAGAAAATTTGTATGGTAAGAATAAGGCTGATTATAAAAATAAAATGAAACAGCAGACCATGAACAGCTAAACATGTAATCAGTCATATGCATGATAGAAGTCTATTTTCTATGACTTGAGTGACGTTTAACTAGATATTCAAATGTTCACAATTTCCTAATGTTAGGCATTTAAAAGTGAAAGAAATAAGCATGACAAGAACTATATTAGAAGTGGACTTATATCATTATGATGTATGCATTACACGTGTTATTATTTGTATGACCTGCAGTTAATTTGTCTGTCTGTGAAACTCTAAGTTGATCAGATTCCTTTGCAATGTATCAGGGCGGTAATCGCCGTGTAATCATGAGCAATCCATCACCATGGCAACGGATCTGTTGGTATGGCTACGGCTAGTCAGAAACAGGAAGTGCTTTCTCATTACATAACCTCTAATTGATTGAGTTATTACAAGATGGCGGCCAGCGCAGACAGTGTGGTTATGTTGTACTGGGATGTTAATGTTACACTGCAACTGCTCTGTACTTACTGCACCGTTAGACTTCGTTAGAGCTGTAGGTGAATGACTCTGCAGGAGAAACTTTCAATTGAAGGTTATGCGTGCAAAATTATCTACTATGACATATATTACTGCTATTACCAGTTCCTGCCGTTCACAGCTATTTTTATAGCTTTTCAACATGGCTTTTAAATCTCAACGGTTTGTGGTTCTACTAGCTTACCATCTAAAATCATCAACAATCGGTTTTCTCAAAACTTCGTTCATAACGGACACCGGTGACTCACGTGGTTACTGCACTCCGACTTGAAGTGAGTGGAAACTAGTACCTAAATATTCATAAATTAAATTATACAGACAATGGTTTACAAAAGCTTAATATCCTGAAACCGGTAAAAAAATATAAATTAAAATTATGGATAATGAGGTACCTAAATTTAATTTACGCCAATCTGAAGGTTTACGAAAATTAGTTCAAATTTATCTAAATTAGTAGAGATGTACGTTTTATATCAATTCTTTCTTTAAGGGATCGTTTTAGACACCTTTGCTCTACTTTTGGTACATGACATCCTACTTTATTTTGTAAGGTTGTCCGAAATGATTATATAATATTAATCTTTTTTAACTATCATAAATTTGTAGTTATCCGCCTTACCTCATCTTAGTTTAAAGTGAAATAAGCTGTGCTGAGATTTTTTAGTAGTAAAATGAACAACACATTGTGGTCAGCTTCAGAACTACCTTTGGAAATATGTACTGTTCTTTCGTTCTTCGTACTAGTAAATAAGAAATAATGTCCGTATCATTATCATCTTCATTTAATAACGATAAATTTAAAACATTCTTATAAATTTTATACTGAGGGTTCATTTACAAGTTGTTTTATAAAAAAATTACTAATGCAATATATTCAATTTAACACAATTCTTCAGCTCGTATTAATAACTCAAGAAGCACCTTCCGAGGTAACTAAGCATCGACATTGGGTGTATTTCAGTTTACTTGTGAAAATAGAATAGCCAAATAAGGAAAACAAAGAAATACTTAGAAATGTGTGTAAAAATATGCGAATATTAACATTAACATTAACTAGTTCATGAAGCTACTTAGAAGATACGTTCCAAAATAAAATACAGACCATGTAAAAAGTCATTGTAAGAGATACTTTAATTTATGTGACAAAGCCATTGAAATTGATAGATTCACAATATGCATCCCATTCTATGCGGCATATGTTTGTCTATACCTAAGCTACAACTTCATGAAGCCACTGAGAAGATACATTCTGCAATAAAATAGAAGCCATATGAAAAGGCAGAGTAAGAGATATTTAATATATGTGACAAACCCAAGGAAATTGTCACATTCACAATATGCATCCCATTCTATGCGGCATGTTTGTGTCTGTTCCTAATCTACAACTCCATGAAGCCACTGAGAAGATACGTTCTGCAGTAAAATACAGACCATATAAAAACTCAGAGTAAGAGATATTTTAGTATACAGAGGGCCCAATGAAAATTATCACCGCAATTTTTGGCCACTTAACATCAATTTTACAAAAAAGAAAATGCTCGAACACGTCAATTTTAGTATAAAGAAGAACACCTGAATGGATTAGTACCAATGGCATAACTTCAACCCTAAAATGGGGGTGGACTGCACCTCAAAAATTTTAAATAGAGAAGGGTGTCAAACATGAAACAATTCGAAATGCCTTTCAATTGTCTTTTTTTTTAATTTTTCAAATCTGATCATTAGTTCCAGAGAATTATCGTTTGAAACAAATTTTATCAGGTGTTTAAAATTGCAATTAAATAGGTTTAAACAAGTTGTTTGTAATAAACAAGTAATGGCCACGAAGATCGCCAGATCTATCACCGTCAGATTTCTTTTTGTGGGGTTATTTGAAGTATGCCATGCTACCCAAATTTTTAGAAGATTTACAGCAACGTATCGTAACTGAGTACCGACAAATTACACCATAAATGTAGCAGAACGTGCGACGACTTTTTGAGCAAAATCTCTATTGTTGTATGGAAGTTGGTGGTAGTCATTTTGAACACCTAATAAACTGATACCCTTTACCATTTAAAATTTTTGAGGTGCAGACCACCCCCATTTTAGGGTTGAAGTTATGCCATTGGTACTAATCCATTCGAGTTTCTCTCCTTTATACTGAAATTGACGTGTTCGAGAGTTTTTTGCAAAATTGATATTAGGTGGCCAGAAATTGCGCTGATAATTTTCATTGGACCACCCTGTATGTGACAAACCCAACGAAATTGATACATTCACTATATGCATTACATTCTACGCACTATGTATGTGTCTGTACCTAACCTACAATTTCATGAAGCCACTGAGAAGATACATTCCGCAATAAAAAACAGACCATATTGAAGTCAGCATAAGAGATATTTTAATATATGTGACAAACCCAAGGCAATTTCCACATTGACAATATGCATCCCATTCTGAGCGGCATGTGTGAGTCTGCACCTAACCTACATCTAGTGTTTCTGCCTTCCTACGTTGCCGCCAACTCTAGCCTCGTCTGCTGGGCCAGCGGTGCGGTCGCCTGAGTTCAACGACCACAGCCGAGCACCAACTGCACAAGTAGGAACAGTTGCATCGGCTCTACCTACAGAACACAGCATCGGAGAATAATACAGGGACAGGCTGAAGCTAAAGCGAGGAAAGGGAGCTTAATATTTCAATTTTAGGTAATCACAGTTTGTCTCCTGATGGTTACAGTTTTAAATGACTACAAAGCTGGTTCAATTGTTTGACGAGTTCTGACTCGAACTGACTGAAGTATGAAATCTGTAGCTCATTTTTTAGCATTGCCAATTTTTAATCAAAAAGTAAAAACCATTTGATTAAAAATTGGTATTCTAATTTCGGAATCCACTATAAGTTGTGGGCCAATTTTAAATGTCTACGGACAACAGATTCCGTAGAATAGAGATAATGTTTTTTTTTTTCAGCGACCACTAAAGTAAATAGACATTATTGTACAACTTATAGGTTATCTAAGTGTGACATTATGGAAGGTCGTCTGTAAAGTACGCCATCGCACAATTAAGGAATTTTTGATTTATTAAAATTACCTACTGATCCTTTTATAGTGTGCTCGGATCTCTAAGGTTATGGCGTTGACTTTCTAATTGTTGGGTGTACCGCAACTCAGCGGGGTAGTTCGGTACCTGCCTGAAAGAGTTGGATTATTTTAAATATATTTAAAATAATGTGTAGTTTATTGTATTTATTGTATATTCGTCCACTCAAGGATCATAACGTAAAATTATTATCACATATACAGAGTGTTGCATTACGGCTCGGCGAGAATTGTTTGACACCCAACTGAATTATAACATATAGGATGTTCCATTTGAAAATGACGAGTTACAGTCATTTGAAATTGAGTAAATTTGATTCGCTTTATTGAACACTCTGTACAATTACATTTGAAATAAATTATGTGAGAATTAAGAGTATAGTTATAGCTATACAGGAACAAAAAAATTCTTAATTTTTACTATTAAAATATCTTCAGTATGTCTTTATAAAGGCATTTTAATGACTCATCCTGTATATATTCTTAACATTCCTTAAATTTATGTAAAGTTGTAATTACATATTTTTCTACCATATAAATGTTTGTATTCCCATCAACAAACATGACCGATCCTTCAAAATCACATGATCTGGAATGGTCTATTACTCTCAATAAGGGTCTAATAACTATAACTACTAAAGCACATATATTGTATGTTTAGGAACCATATTCCGGGCACTTTATCTGGTATCGAGAGTGCTGGACTTGGACCAATTTTTGTCCAAAAATAACAGAATTTAGTTTTAGATCACTAATTCAATTTTTGTGTAATAAAGCAGTTATATTTAATACCGATTTGATGGTGGTAGTTATGTTGATACTCGTATTGGCTGATGTGGTGACGGGTAACATAGACCGGTATCTGATTCGCTCGGAAAAAGCAGCGGCTAATTTTAGCACCGATGCAAAAGGTCGCTTGCAAAGCAATAAAACTCTGCGAGGGTAATTCCAGTTGCATGTAGCCGCATAAATTTGGCACAACATGGCAACGCCGCGCTGTGTGTGGGCGGCTAAATTGCAACAACGCACGCTCATTCCTCCATTTTATCGCCGCTTTTTATCGCTTTTGTTTCTGACTTAATTCAAATGTTTTCAACAGGGAAAATATTTTTCTACTATATTAAAATAAATGAATATGATACATCGGGGTGTTGATGTTTGCAGAGAAAACAAACACGTAACAGGAAACGATGTGCGCTTGTTGCTCGTTCTAATTTTAAGATGGACGTCATTGGAACAGATGCCTGCGATGCATCGATTTGCAGATTGCAGAAAAAATAAACACAGCGTGCTTCGCTTCCCAAAGCCAACTTCTAATCATCGTCGCTGTAAACCGCACAATTTATTCACCTTCATTTTACTTTGAAATACTCTTTTCACGCTCAGTCTCATTCATTCAAATTTTACAACCAACATCTTGACTTCACACATTCCTTGTAGTATTTTACCACAAACACTTCACATTTCTTTTTCATTTTATCTGTAAAAATATCAAATTTAATAACATATCTCAATTTTTTTAAACTTATAACTTATTTGTTAATGAAATGAGAAAGGCTGGACAATATATAAAATCTATATAGTTTGAACCAAAAGTTATATGTAATAGTATATTATTATATAAGGAATTATAATTGTAATTATTCGCGAAGATGAAGTCATCGGAGTGAATAATAACCATAATCCCCAGTATCACTTCACGCATAGTGTGCGTGAAGTAAATAGTTCAGTTTATATAATATTTTCAGAAAATGTTACCGATAACCTTAAAAATTTTCGGTTCGAGTTTATGTTTATAATATACTATAACGCAGACTCATAGAAAAAATAAAAATATTTCTAACCTTCTGAAGTGTAAATTTAACAATCACACATTCCTAGTTGACGTTGACGTCTATGGTAGTTGAGATTATTAAAAAAATAGTTGCTTTGTAACAGGGTTGGCCTGATTTAAATCATTTGATTTAAATCACGATTTAAATCAACTGATTTTTAATAAAAATCATTTGTTATTATCAAAGATAAAAAATATAATAATTATAATAAAAATTTAATTATTTGCTACAAAACAATTAATAATAACTAAAATATATTCTTATCTTAAAATTAAATGGTATCTTATACTTTTAATTCTTATATAACACAAGGAAAATATAAGAATTTAAATATGTAACCAAAAATAAAAATTCTTTGTTACTCCTCTTAGTTTTATTCATGAATCGTTTTGGTTTTATTACAGATTTCGTTTTCGTTCATGAAATCAAATGTTTATATCGCTTTTTAAAACAAGTATAAAGTGCAATAGTACTCATAGATATCTTTAAAAATTAAAAAAATCAAAAAATCATGATTTATTTGATTTTTTTTTAAATCAATGATTTATGATTTTTTTAATAAATCATGATTTTTGCCAACCCCGCTTTATTGTAATTATAATGCATGTTCAGAAAATCGCTTGCAATGTGTCGTGCAATAAAGTCTTTGATAAATATAAATTTTAAATAATTTCGACGTTTCAATGTTTTTTAAGCGTCTTTATTGCAGAGCCTACTTTTTTAACGCATTCTATGTTAGCAAGTATTTTGTTATTTCTACAATAAAACGCATTGACTTTTTTATGTTGATATAAGTTTCCATTGAAGCCTTTAACCTTTGTTGCGTCACACCGAAATCATCATCTAGTTACCCGTGATTAAAACAAAGATAAACAAACGAGTGTAGCTAATCTCCCGTGTCACGAATTCCGTCCGGTTAATCACTTCCCAGAGCCGTGGGACGTGGAGCCCCACGTGACCTCCCCCCTCTCCCCGCGCGCAGCCCAATTACCCCCACCCCCCCGGTTCCCGCGACGCGCTACATGCATACGCTACATTGTTGTGAAGGTCGTTGCTTTATATTTATACTACGAATAATTGCTGCTTCATTTCAAAACAAAACAATAAACCAGATAACGCCTAGTTGGCCATGCTGGAATGCGGACTCATGTTGGCAACTGGCGCAAGATGCTATTCTGTTTTACATGAAAAATTTGTTCACAGTATCTCACTCGGAGACTGCAATTTTTTTAGCAATGTCAGTGTACTAACAACAATCTAATTGTCATGGACTTCTTATATGAAATCAGTACAAGACCTTTGTTCTGTATAGTATTATTGCTCTAATTTATTGCTAATACTATTGCTACAATTAACAGTTCTTTTCAAAATTGTTTTCAAGTCATTAGCAGAAATTTAAGTTAATATTTAAATTGTATAAAAATGTATAAATGCCAATCATTAAATATTTACAAAATATGGAAAATCAGTACTTCAGTACGGTATGTAAAAAATCAGTAGGTACAAAATGTATTTCAAATTGTTTATCAGTATAAGGGTCTGAAAATCAGTACTGTACTGACTAAATCAGTACGAATAGTCACTCTACATTTGACTCCAAATTAATTTTTATATGTGTAATTTTCAATCTTCAATAATGATTCATAAATTTTTGCTTTTTACTTTGAATGGTATCTTAATATCTTGTGCTATGAATCTATATATTTGAATCGCACATTTTCACAATAAAAATATCTTTTTTTTGTAGTTGTATATCTTTTCAAGTTATAGAACCAAATTTAAGATCATGTAATCAATTGTTCTCTTCTTAGAATTACAAAAAATGAAAACATAATTCGGAATTAGAAGAGCGAAAAATGATTTCATTTCATAGAGATAATATATTAACAATAACATAAAATTTAACTTTAATAAAGTACCTAATTAATTTCGGGGATGTTTGAACCCCCAAAACAAAACCCCCGTTCCTTTGAGTGCGCCACTGTAATCTTATTGCATCTCCAATTTTATAAATCTCACTTCCTATTCACAACTGTTAAATTCTGCCGCAAGAACAATGTTAGGATAAAGGATTAATGTGTGTATTTGTATTTTTTATGAAACGTCTGCATTACCAATATAATGAAAGAAATAAAAAAGTCAGCAATGGTAAAAACCAATGATGTATTAACGTTTAAAGTTCCAGGTCAGCTCTTTCTAAAAATAACTCAATAAAAACTAATTAGCAAAAAGTGAAACGACTTTTATTTGATTCTAAATCAATGAAGCTACAAAAAATTTAATTTGACAAAATAATCTTCCTCGAACGTCTGGGCGATTCCTTTGACATAAATAGCGATAAATTCGTTGTAAGTTAAATTCGATTTTAATTTGAACTTTTCATTGTCTTAACACAGTTTTGAATTAAAAACACGAAGAGAGTTGAGCACTTAATGAAAATTAATGCAAGCAATCTTCTCAACTTCAGATAAACCAATTTATTTTATTATTTGCCAAAGTTCCGAACAACTTCTCGTAAAATAAAAGTTAACGAACAAGAGATAAAGTAGAACCGAAGAAAAGTCAAGAAACAAGATTAAAGAAAACTTTCAGAAAGGAAAAATAATCAAGCAGTGCTGCCACTACGGCAGAAAGAGAACTTTGCTAACTTCCGCTTATTCAAACCGCCCAATTCAAACGCAATTAAGATATGACTTTATACTCTATAAATAAATATATCAATACATTTACTAACTTCATTATTAATGAGAAAACTTTTTAATGATCTAAGAAATAAATATTACCTCACCCCTTATTACCCATTAGTGGGTTAAGTATGTTTTATTATTCACATGATTTTTCCATATGCACAATAAAAAATTATATTTTAGTCCCTTGATATAAAATAGATATTTATTATATAAGGGGTAAAAGTAACAGATTTTAGCGCATGGTGTGACATTTGTATCCCGACGCGCAGCGGAGGGTTACAATCACACAGAGCGCTAAAATCTGTTATTTACCCCGTATATAATACAATATTTTTTTCTATAACCATTGCGAAATATTTAAAAAAATTAGTTCAATATGAAAAGCGAAACATGTTTTTCAAATTAATTTTAAATTAGTAGGTTGTTACTTGTTCTAATTTTATAGCATTTGTCAACTTGTTGTCTTGGTGACAAAGTATTTCTATCTCAAGGGATAGAAATACTAATACTTCTGTCCCTTGAGATAAAATGTGATGTTTCTGCAACTGACAGAAGGTATGAAATGTCATCATTTCATATAGGTTATAGAAAAAATAAATATTTTTTAAAAACAAAACAAAAAATTCTTATTTTATTATTATTAGCATATGAAAAAAAAATGATATTCGACCTTGAACAAAAAAAAAGTCGTCTGGCGCTTTTTTTAACTCATTTATAATTTTATATGAAACAGTAAAGAATTTTTGCCTGAGATATGGAATCAGATTGTAAGAACTACTAACAACCAACTTAGCAGGATACAGCAAAACAGGATAATACAGAAGGCTCCTATAGTTCTTGGAATCTTTACTACTCCAGAGCCTAGAAAATTGTCTCAGCAGGGTGCCCTTATTTAGAACTTGTCACAAATAAATAGGGAAGCATTGCAAATAATAACAATTTTGAAGTTACAATACCTTTTGACTTTTGAAGTATAGAGCAAATTTGGTTGAACGAATTTTAATGAAATTTTATATTTAAGCTTGTATGTATTGTATTGTATGTAAATGAGACTTTAAGCGTTTAATCGCTTTTGTTAACACGACCTAAAAGATCTGTTGCCTATAGCCCTTACCTAGTTTTCCGGAAACAGTTTTCTAATAAAACCAATTATAGCTCCAGAACACAGAATAGGTTTATACAGAAGCAACAGTAAGACAGAGAAACGAAAATTAGAGAGAGATGGAGAATGTACACAAATTTAAAGGGCCCATTGTTTAAAATCGGAAAGTTTACTCACATCTTAGAGAGAGATAGGGGAAGAGCACAAATTTAAAGGTCTACACATTGCACGGAGTGTCGCTTCTTTGTATAACTATTCTGTCCAGGAGTCAAGTTCTTAATCTGATCTGCCGCAAGATGCCTCTTACCTAGTTGATTGGGTCTCTGTGTTACAGCGGGGCACAGAGTATGAGTTCCGACGATTATTTGTCCAAGGTTAATTTTGCTGAAAGCTAGTAGCTTTTTGGTGTTTATCGTAGCTGGGGAAATGAATTTTCTTGCTGTATATGAAATTATGATAAATTTGACCACCTTCTTGTAGTGCCTTTGCGGAAGATTTAAGCTTCTGACATTAATGATTCTTAGTAAAAATTGGTCAACTGGAAGTAATTCTTTACTGTTTAGGTTTTGGTACAAACAGATTAAAAAAAATGTTGGATACATATTTGGAGGAAACGATTTTTATTATTATTGTTTGTTTCCCGTTTATTTCATATTTCTTGCCTAAGGAAAAAAAACTGTCCACATTACATATGAGTAGTAACGAATGACTGTGATAAATATTTGCGTAATGAAAAGTCCGCATAAAAACTAGTTCGTATTTTAATTAGCGAAGCGATTCGAATGCATCAAATGTATTCAAATGAAAAAGAAAAGTAAAAGTAGACTTTCTAGTGCAGCGAGCAAGCTAAATTGTGCTGATTTATTAATGAAGAAACGTTCAATTTCACTGTTTGAGCAACGAGCTTGTTTCACAGTCGGCTGCTTGAAAACCCGACGCTTTTTGCCGGTGTGAACAAGGTTACAATAGTGGAGTAATACCAGCAAAAATCTAGGACATTTTTCTTGTTTGATTGACTATGAAACCGCAATCCACATTTTACAACATTACTTGATACACTTTTTCTATTTATTGTTGTTATTTTCAACTTTTTTCATGTGCTTTATGTATCATGCGTTTCATTTGAACTAATTACCATAAATAGAGTTAAGTATTGCCCCAGAATTCAAATCTAACATAAATATAAAGATTTTAAATTAAATGAATAAGAAAGGAAGGGAATAAAATAGTTGATTTTGGTAGAAGGACTGTAAGATATTGATATTTACTATTTGGTGATTTTCTTCTTATAACTTAATTATTTTAACTTAGCTGGAAAGATATTTAACTCCATAAAATCAACTTTTTATCAAAAAAAGAAATACCAATACAGGCAAAAGTCCACATTTTTAAAATAGTAGCCATCTAGCCATTCCAGTAATGATAGGTCAGAAGCCTGGGCTACATTAGATAATGCACGAAGCAGAATAAGAAACATAAAAATGCGATTTTTGAGAAAGATCAAAGGAAGAACAAAACTAGACCTTATAAAGAATGTGGAGCACAGAGAAAAATTGGGAACGTAACCAATCGAGCAACTAATAGAAGGATAACTGAGGTGGTATGGGCACGTAGAAAGAATAAAGGATAGTAGAGAAAACAAAGAAAATTTTTGAAGCACGCCCCAGTAGAAGACGAAGAGGGAGACCTAGGAATAAGTGGATAGATGAATTTAGAAAAGCAACAGAGAGAAGACGAATAGCAAGATTCAGGACATAAAACAGTGGAGAAAAATGTTGCGAAGATCTCCAATGACAGAAACAGCTACAAATAAACTCAATTGATAACATCATCTTGTCGGGTGAAATCTTGGGATTTCCGAAGTAAATAAATGTGAAAACTGGCAGTATTATATAGAAACAAAAAAAATGGCTGAAACATAGGGAAGAGTTGTAGAATAAACTAACAAAACTACTTCAATAACACGAATGACTTGACTGACATATTCAATTCTAATTTTGTTGGTTAAATACAGATAGAATATATACTCTTCTGTAACACGAAGGATAAAGAGATAATGAATAGAATTCTCATCTATGCTATGCGTATATGACAAAGATGCAAGATAAAAGTTTAATAATTCTTTCAGCAGAAATTAATGACATGAGGATCAACTGCGGGAAATATAGTGTATATACCCCTCTGTAAAAGTGTCATTTATGCCATGCGTATTCGAGATAAATGTTAAGTATTACAATTCTTGCAGCAGAAAATTGATGACGTGAGGTTCAACTCTGAGAAACCGACCTTATTTATTAGCGTGTATCATTGACTGTCACAATCACGCTAGTAATATATTTAAAACTATATTTTAATTAATTCACGTCACGGTACATCTAGTTACCCTAGTTATGTTACAAAAAACAAAACCGTAAGTGATATATCGAGTTAATGTATTTTATTCACTATCTAAACCCATTTAAAGTAACGATATACTTATTTGTAAGTTTAGTTACATATTACCAAATAAGAGTAAATTATTCTTATCTTAAGTAAATAAATAGTTATTTTTGCGCAAGTAATATTAGTGTTTACTAGAAAGTAATTGCACAATGTTTATCAATGCAAATGTACAATTTCATAGTGACCTTTGATAAAACATGTGACAGTTAAAGATGTGTTAAGTAGTCGTAGAAACATGACGGCTAATGCCATCTGTGTAATTTGTAATTAAATGGCACAGTCACTAAACAAACAAAACATGCACGTTACAGTCAGCAAAGATTATACAAATATTTGCTTTGTCAGCCCACAGAGTTTGTTCTAGTAAGCGTCATATGAACTGATGAAAAAATAAACAAGTAGCTATACTGTTCTAGTAGTACCCGGGTATCCGGATACCCGTTAACCGGGTAACAGATTCGATTCGAATTCGGATCTAGGTTCCTTTAACCGAAACTGATCTTCCGATATGGGAAATTGAATCGATTTTTAGATCTGATGTAATAAAAAGAGAAAAAAGCTGATGACATAAGTGGTATTATACCCTTTTTTTGCTCATCCGTTAAAATCAGTTATATTCGTTGAATTAGTTATAATTATATTTTTATTAGGTATTATTTTTTCTCTATTATCTCCTTTGATAATTCCAAAACATAAAGACCGTTTTAGACTAGCACATAAATTGTACAAGATCGTGCACCATTTTTGGTAAAATTTAAATTGGTTAGTATCGAACAGCAAATTGGTTGAAATATTGTATACGATCGTAAATGTGTTGAAAAACAGAATATGTTCTTTTTTCATACAATTTGTCACTCAATATGGCTGTGAGCATCCGCATATATAAATTTTGTGATCTTACGCGTTTCTAACGTTTATTTTTTTTATATATGTAGTGTAGTTATATAGAAAACTTATGCCCAGTTGCATAAAATTCTGATTAGCTAATCAACTGGTTAACTTTACGTTGTTACCATGGTAACGTATTAAAAATACATGGTATCAATGTGTAGTTAACCATGTTATTAGCTAATTACGCTTTATGCAACCGAGTATTAGTGTTACTACTGGTAAAGTTGTAAGTATTGCAAACTTTAAATGCAAATGAATTTATGATTAATTTGTTTATCACATTGACATATTCAAGGAAAGTGCGTAGATCAGAGCAAAATATATTGTACAAAAAATTGCATTAGTATCATACAAAATTTCGTCAAAATCTAACAATTTTTGGTTGAAGATATTGTACCATTTCTTGTCCTATTTATTGTCCCATATATAGGCTAGTCTAAAACGACCATAAGTAATGTTGTACGTTGTACGCATTTTATAATTGTAATTTCTTCATTTTCTTTTACATTATTCAACTGATCTTTATGAACTACTTACTTCAGTGTATTACTTAGGATAAGAATATTTAGTAAATGGGAATGGAATGAAAAATAATCCAAATGACAAATGGAATACTCTTATAATAATCTACTCCCTTTTATGCCGTCTAGACAAGACTTGACTAATTCTAAGTCTAGATTAAAAAGTCTTGTATAGATATCAAGATTGTTCAAGACTATATTAACCTGCAAATACGCTTTAGACAAGGATAGGTAATTTTTCTTGTCTTGATAATCTAGACAAGACAAGACAAGAGTCCACGAAGTCTAAACGGCGATATTACCTCTTATAACATTGTGATGTTCTTCTGGGATATTTATAATTTGGTTTCAAAATTCAGATTCTGTTTCATTCTAGATCAGAGAACCATTTAGTTCCCGTTTGTAACCTAAACTAATCTAACTTAAACCACATGCACAAAGGTCTTCTTGAATAAAAATCTTTGAAAACAAATAAATTGTAGTTTCAAGGTCACATTGCTCCAATCACTACTTTTTGTTATTCTTCCCTTTGGTTTTAATTAAAGGGTAATAAATTTTGAAGGTAAAAACATTGATAGGTTGACAAGTGGATGCTTCAATATTCACAATTTTATTGTATTATAGGGAAGGTAAAAGTGAAAGACATAAGATTGACGAGAATAATTTATAAGATGAAATAAACACATACATATTAATGTAAATGCATCGAAACTTGAAAGAACGTAATAACGTGTGAGTAATAGTCATAAATATTAAAATCCCAACTTTCTATTAACCTAGCATAATAATTAATTGTGATATGACTATCAGCTAATAATCTCACATCAACGCCGATAAAACAATTGAATAAATAACATGTTTACCCACACATTTGCTCGAACAAAAACCAGTTCGTGTAAGAAAAATAACAATAAAAATAATTCGCCTTCACAAGGAGAACAATGGCGGTCGTAAACAAGCGGCGAACAAAGCACAAGCGTCGTTATGTAACGAGTCGTTAAGGAGGGTTTTCCCGCGCGAACAAATGCAAGGTGTACCGCCATGGAGCTCTCCACCGCGGGTAAACAAAGTGGATGTAAAATGGGATCGCTCGTAAATAACTTTACGATTTGCGTTTATGGCTAGGTCAACAAACCATTCATTTCGGGGGCGCCAATTTCAAGGGCAATGCAAATTCATTCGCACTCAACCAACACTTTCTTGAAGAGTTTATATTTAATACTTGGTTATACCCGGGACACACGACGAAAGTTAATGATCATTAATAGTTAAACTTAATTTAGTTGCCATGTGTCATCTGTTCATTTATGTAATGATCATTTCAAACTTCTAACGTGGAAAGTGCTGATGAAGTTTAAAATCCGGTGATCGGAAGCGTTCGGTCGTCATCGAAAGTCGAATGACAGTTGGGGTTGTTGATGTTGAGGTGAATGTTGACATCTAGTTAAATTATTCTTATTTGGGTTGACAATTGACAATGAAATATAGTGGCATAGATAATGCTCTAAATCTAGAAATTACTACGGTGTCTTTAATGACTCTCTATTTTCTTTTTTGTTAAGGGTATATTGCATTTGCGCATGTGCAAGAAGTTTCAAGTAATGTCCGTGTGTCTGCATATTTTTCTAATGAACATTAACTTCAATTGAGAATTTATTTAATGATCATTATTTACACCGTGTGTCCCCGGCATTAGTGCGCTCCGACTCGAAATGAATGGAGGGTGAATAAAAATACCGCTTCAGTATCGAAGTGATTCGGAGTCTACTAAAAGCTGTAGTCCACCACAAAAAAAAAATATTGTTAATGTATCTGCGACCAAAACTCTCTTACAGTTATAACGCCAATGTTGCTTAATTATTTATTAGGGAACGTTTTGAGTTTTGGGCATATTAGTACTATATTTATTTAAAACCCTTTCAAGCTTACTGATATAAGATCTATATCACAGTTTCAAACTGCGTTTCTGTTGCGGTTTAATGGTATATGGTAGTCATCATATTTTTTTATCTATCGAATCTAATTTTATATAAAAAGTCAATAAAAGTTACTAACCCTTAATTTAGTCTAGGAAGGGTTAATTGTAATATACATAAGGATTTTATTCTAATACTATATTTTTTTGTTACAGGTATGTGTCTTCTATTTCCACTCTTCTAAAAATTGTTTAATCCATTCCTGATATTTCGGTGAGTGTAATAAATTTTTATATAAATCCTATCAAAAACTGGAGAGATTAAACATATGCTTTGCAAGCAATATTATAGGTTATTATATACGATGTTAGTTTCAAGATCAGTGTATATTATTTATGTATTAGGATTATAAAAATATGCGATTGTATTTTATTGTACAGTCACAGTTATGGCACAAAGTAAAGTCGAGTGCTGGAATTAAATAGGTACATGGTAGAAACTGAACAATTAAAAATATGGATGTTGGGAAGAAAAAAATTGGACAGCAGTTAGTATAGAACAGTTTATTTTAAATAACTAACGTTTCGACTAATCTATAGTCTTCTTTAGGGTTTCTCCATCTAGTCGAAGATCGATCTAATATGAAATTAAAAACGTGACTCAAAATATGTTAATAGAATACTCATTTAAAGATGGTCACATTTAAAATAAATTATTAGATTTAAATACAGTACAATTTAAGAATTCATTGATTGATTGTGATTCAAATCCAGAACTCTTATATCTTCTAGAATGATCTTCCAATTTATCTTACAAAGTTCCATAAAAAAAAGTCTTAATCACCTTTGCAAGTACAAGATACCATATTTTGTCGTTACGAAGATCGGTAAAAAAAAAAGAAGTAAAACTGAATACTTAGGTTGTTGTGCCACAGATTTGATAAAATGTTTAGAACTAAAAATTGTTGAAAAAGTAAGAAATATATCGTAGTTAAAGCAACAAAGCTAATGAAATGAGCATCAGAAAAAGCGTTCAATTTATCATGTGATCCTTGGAGAAACAATCTACATCTCTGGCGCAGACAATGGCATGTTATGCCCCGTCTCTGTCTAGTGTGGAACAGTTGTGCCTGAATACAATGGATGCTGGTAATCCTTAGTAAATCCAATTTTGCGTTGGCAGGCGAGCGAGAGAGACAGAGAGTAGGTAGGGCAGGCAGGTGAATAAGGGTCTGTGGCCTCACAACGGAAATTCTTATGGGATGAACCCACATACAGGGTGTGGTAATTGCCAGACAGATAAAGCACCAGAGGGGTAGGGGCAGGTAGTCATCATCAACGTCCGATACACTTTGTCACTTGATTCAAGACTAAAGGTGCATTCAGATAAGCACTTGGTTTTAAAGTTTACAATTATGTTTTAAGTTTCGAAATAGCCTCACAACACATCGTTCATATAATAAGATTTCCATTAGGTGCGCTAATTTGCAAAAAATTAAATAAATTAATAATATAGATTACTTTGATAATATTATATTGTCAAAATACGTTGTTTACATTTAAGGCAGTTGCCAAAATTAATTGTTCTTTGCGATTCATTTCAAATCAATAGTAAAATTTGTGGTTATATTTGAAGTGACAGCTTACAAAGAGAGAAAACTACATGACGCTATTGCATGCTACATGCTTTGCTATTGGTCCATTCCTAAACATAAACGTAAACCTAAACATAAGTTTGGAGTTTGCATACTTTACGTTTAACGCATGCACCACGATGCGCAGTGTGAATGAACCTTAAAGGTGCATTCACATAAGTGTTTAGTTTTAAGGTTTACAATTGCGTTTAAGATTAGGAAAGTTTGACGCCATGTATCAAAATGAAAACATTCACACTGCGCATCGTAGTGCATGAGTTAAACGTAAACTATGCACACTCCAAACTTTATGTTTAGGTTTACGTTTACGTTTAGGAATGGACCAATAGCAAAGCAGGTAGTATGCAATGGCGTTATGTAGTTTTCTCTCTTTATAAGCTGTCACTTCAAATATAACCACAAATTTGAAATGAATCGCAAAGAAAAATTAATTTTTGAAACTACTTTAACTTTATATCTTCATAATAAACGAATAAAAAAACTAAACGACGATGGTGGGTTCGTCCAATATTTCAAAGACGTTATTCCCAAGGAGACTGGTACAATTTAGTTTAAGAGATGAGATTACAAGACACTGAATCTTTTTTTAATTATACCAGGATAACAGTAGCCCAATTTGCTCTAAACAATGTAAACAACTTATTTTGACACTGTTGTCCAAATAATCTATATTATCGACTTTTTAATTTTTGCAAAATTACAGATGACACCACTTACTAAACCTAATAAATATCTTCTTATGTGAATGATATGCTGTCAGGCTATTTCTAAACTTAAAACATAATTCTAAATCCTAAAACTAAACACTTATGTGAATGCACCTTAACTGAGTAAGAGTAGGAAGAGAATTCATCATCCTTAGGAATCCTTATGGTAATAAAACGTTTATTTTTATTATTCATCATCGTTCCGTCCGATACACTTTGTCACTTTGATTCAAGACTATCTGAGTAGAGTAGGAACAGAATTGGTAAAATACTTATACAAGAACAACTAAACTAAAAATGACTTACAAGTTCTGTATCTAAATCAAACCGCAATATTGAGAACGTTTTTGCGCTTATAATGTTATCTGATGAGCGAAAGATCGAAACTCGTCGTTACCGAGTTTTATATTCTGTGCGGTATTATATTTGGTTTATTGTATTGAATCTTTTTTTACAACGACCTTTTCTCTAAACCTTATATTATATATCGTATCGGATATAATACTTACTGACGAGTGCTTGAAAGGAACAACAGATATTTTGAATTATATTTATATATTAAACATGTTCAATTTATAATCGGAATTTTTAGTTTTTCTTATAAAATTATTTTTTATCCTACACATATTGAAAATAAGATTTTCCTGCGTGTGCATTTGTAAGAAAGTAGACATTTGCTGGTCCAGACCTTCAAAATCTCACTATTCCCTAGGGAAGAAAAACAGTTCGGATATACGGACTAACAGATGGCATTTAATGTGTTAGAAATAATAACTAAAATAAAATACTTCAACATGCTTTTCAAATATTGTAACTTTAGATAATTTTGATACTCACATTAGATTCTAGATATTCTTATTATATATTCTGTAAATAATGGAACAGAATTGCTACTCTTTTATATGTCAAAAAACGTTTGTTTTTTGTCAGTATTCTATTTCTAATGTAGGTAATTAATTTCACAAATTTCATTGAGGTTAAGTTAAATTTCAAATTATGCAGTGTTCATAAGATGTTTCTATTATTTTTATGTTGTTTTGTTGTGTATGATAAAACATAATGTGTGCTACATGGTAGTAATGTTGTTTTCTGGTCCTCAAGAAATATCCAGCATATCCTTCGAACAAGAAAAGAACAACTTTCCTACCTAGCAGCACAAATAACTATTTGACAAATTAGAGCAAGCTGATTATCAAAGATTAATTTGTTTATTAAAATAGCTGAATGCTAAAATGTAGCATCAAGTTCAAATATACACCACTTTCTTCGAAAGTTTTGAAGAAAATTATAGATTTCTTAACATAGTCACTTGTGATGAGATTTGTAATTTGAAGAAAAAAAATTTTGAAGCACATTAATTAATGTTAAAGATTCACCAACTAATAAAAGATTTGTTGCATGTGTTAAGATTTTTAAAGCCCCATAAGCAATAATTCAATAATAGCTATATTACAACCGATGCCATAATCGCTGTAAACCACTTTTGGACCCTGGGTTGAACCATTTCATTAGCCACCGATTTCCTAAAATCGTCGGGACAATAACCACTGCTCGGCGGCAAAAACTGCAACGCGCAGGTAGTCTGGGTCGTTTCTAAAGTCATTATTCAAATGCCCGAAGCGTGGGGATCGTTCTACTACCTGCTTCAGGTCAACTGGCTGGGGAAAAATACTTGAAAGCCGAAACAAATGCCGATCCAGACTTCGCCACGAGTTTTTGCCGCTGAGCGAACTGGAGCAAAAAAATTGTTAGCAAATTCTTGTGTGTAGTTTTATTGTTTGGAAGACTCAAATAACAGGATGCAGACAACTATTTATTAATTTACTAACATGAAAGCTGTATTTGCATATTTTTTATTGTACTCAAATTTCGCAGTCATCAAAAATACCGCTGTGTCAATGGGGATCATATTTCTAATGTATAACATACTAAACAGTAAAATCCAGTTATATTGACTTTGAATGACCTTGAGAATTGAACCAACTAAAAGGAATGTGTATTGGAATCAATTAGAATTAGTGTTTCACAAGACAAGAATTCTTGTCTTGTTTTGTTATTTCGCGGCTTGCCTTGAAAAACAAGACGAAAAATTATGTATATTTTGTCTTTCGTTAGTCTTGTATATAAAACTTTGTCATGAACATCAATTTCTTGCATATTTCTTGTCTTGCAAGTTAAAATGTAGTCAGGGATTCCCCGATATGTAAATGGCCTTGATCATATAATAAATTAATATTTGTCGACGCAAATATCTGCGAAGAGTAAGATACTCATTTATAAACAGTCTGCAAACATGTTTCCGTGAGAATGGCAGTTACATTAAAATCTTTTGTAATTTCATTTTTAGTAATAAATTTAAAATGGTGAAAAACTTCGAAATTATTTGTTTTAGGGATAGGATACCGTTAATAACATGAAGATAATACAAAAAGACAACTGAATTACAAATTATAGGTTCCATTGAAAATAACGAGTTAGAGTCATTTGAAATTGAGTAAATCTGATTCTCTAAATTAAAGACCTTGTATAACTACATTTAAAAAAAATATGTGAGAACATAGCGTAGAAAAAATCATATGTCCGCATAGGAGAATAAAATACAATTAAAAAAACGTCAAAATTTATTTAGGTTATGTTCCATTTAAAAAAAGGCAAATAATTCTCGCCGTGCCGTAATGCAACACCCTGTATTTAATTAATTTTACGTTTTGCTCCTTGAATGGACGAATAAATTCTGTTAATAATTTATGTTGTACTATTTCTAACGACAAGGGAGATATCGAAGACGAACATTTCGATTACAAACCTGTATAATATACATATAAATTTTTAATATTATATATTTAACTGATCCAACTGATCTATCTGAACTGAACCAACTGATCTAATCTGATCCGATTCGCAAAAGGAATAGCACTATACAATACTGCCTTGGAAATCCAAAACATTCAAAATTGGATCATGCAAATTTTTTATACATATAAGTTTTTGTGATATTTAAACTTTTTAATCAATGTCTATATTTATGTCTGACTAATCATATGTACCATGTCATTTGATATCAGTATCAAATTATGTATTATAACAGTGATAATTTTTTATAATTTCAACACATTACTGTTATCATTTGTGGCGTGATTACAGATATGAAATTAATGAATTTTCGATGAATTCCTGTACACTCAATTGAAACACCGAAAGCTCATTATGTTTGGCATTTGGAATAGTTTGTCTGTGTCAAGGACTTTTGAAGGTCACAGAAATTTAAACCGACAATTAATCTGTATTTTGTTCTCTCATATTTTAACAGATTTAAAAAGTAAACATTCGTAAAGCGATGAGTTATTTACGATCACACGAGTTTATAATATGTGTAACCTTCATTTGTCCTTGAGCATTCGCAAGCTTCTGGATCCGAAATCTGAGTAAATATTTTGTTTCATGATAAGCACCATTAAAAATAAATTGTGTCAAACAAATAAGAAACAAAAAACAGCTACAAAAATAAACATAAATCACTTGATTTACGCTAGGAGATAAAAATACATGAGAGGAATTTAGAAAAAAGTTTGAAAATGGCGTGTGTGTACAGCCTAAGTTGACTGGCTCTGCCGCAAATATTTAATAAAACAAACTCGTTTCTACGAAGGATATAAATTACCCGAGCAGTTATTCAAACGCACAACAAACCATTTTGGACCCGGGCCAAATGCCCGCAAAATAAATAAAACATTTTAGGGAATTTTCAGATTTGTCACTGGCTAACTTCGCCACATACATTTCCTATAAATTACTACACAGGTTGTCACTTTTTGGGGGAAATAAAATACACTAATCCCAAATATACTTCGCCATTACTAGCTCAATAAAATACAGTATGTCCGTTGTAAGAGGTTAATCTTTGGGATCTCGAGAACTGTAAGAGATACGAAGTCGTTTAAATTAGGGCAAAGTTGCCGCATTAGTTGGCCATTTTAATCATGTTTTTGTTTTCCCCAAAAAAATGCATAGCTCACTTGATGTGAGCAAAAAACTGATTTTGGCCAATTTACTTTTCGACTTGTAACTTTCTTGTTTCAATTCATACAAGTTTCTAGTTTGTACGTTCTACAGATTCTTTTTTTACGAGGAATTGACAGCAGTTCTCAAAATTTTTGTAGCTCGAACACTTTTCGAGGAATTCATACTAACTTTCAATTTTCATATGAGGCTCAAAGTTGTCTTTAATACTGTTAAATAGAGATTATTTTTTCTTTTCAACAATATAAAACATATGTACATTAAAATGTACGGTTCTCGAGATCCCAATGGTTCCCCTCTTAAAACGAACACCCTGTATTAGAATAGAGGAATTTATTCTTAAGTCATTTTTGTTTAGTATTTTATATCGTAGAATTCTAGAAATATTACTATAAATTTGTCATCGGAAAAACAAAATGTTACGACATTACAAACAAAACATAAATATTGCTATACACATAAACAAAAGCATAAAACTACATAAAAATATAAACGTGTAAATGTTATTTACTATAATTTTATATAATCAACCAAGTGAATTATTGAACAATAAGTTATAAATAAAATATTGCATTATTTTACAAGGTTCACAGAGTAATAAATATGAAATTATTTTCTATATTTTATGAGAGTTATATTATGTTTCACATGGGTTTGCAGTTTTAGAATATTTTCATTTGTTTTTTATAGTTTGACTTATAATTCACCTTCGGAAAATTTGAAACAGTGTGTTAAAGTATGTAAAATAGCGTATTATCTACATTTTTTTATTATCGGATATATTTCATTTACGTTTAAAGTGTTGCTTTAAAAAATATAATAGGTTCTGCTATAAGACGCTTTGAAAAATAACGAGACGATAAAATCATTTAAAGTAATTGAAACAGTTTAATAATATAATATGTTGCTAAACAATTTTGGTATTTTTGTTGTAAAATTGGTACTTCAAACAACTGCACCCCACTTTAAATGTCAAATTGATAACCTCAAATATTTAAAAAAAAAAATAATACAGTTTATATTATTTCTGAGCAGGAAAACCGAATAAATAAAACTAATTTAAAATATATTAAAACTTCATAACTCATAATGTATGGATTTATAAAAATTTCCTAATATTTAATGGCTTATTGATAGATAAATGTGTCCAACTTCATTCAACATAGTTACCACATTTCACATTTATATATCCCTAGATTAGAATTTATTATTTTTTTAATTGAAAATTTTAAGATTTTTATTAAATAAGTATTGTTCCAAATAATTCATGAACAATATACCATCTTATAAATCTTGTAAAATAATGTACTATTTTCGTCTGGGATGTACGGAGACTAATTGGTTTGAGTATTGACTATATTTATATTGTCCAATATTGAGTAAGGATTGAGTGAGATTTTGGTGACACTTGCAGTCTTTGTCCTGTTATAAATTGACGTAGTGCGTTATCAGTACATTAAGCATTTTAAACAGTTGATAACCCGGAGTAAACAAGTCGTAGCAACTGCACGATAAGCCGCTGCGCTGTTGTTCTTTATTGTCTCGCTCGGCTCGGCAGTATCAGGCTTCTGAGAATATTCCGCTGTCATTAGGTCATCGCAGGAGGATTTTTGCCAAGGAAAGGGGGGGGGGGGGGTACTGCGTGAAGAGAATGTTCAAGCAACTTTCACATGCCTAACGGAACGTTTTTGCACTTTATTACAGAACCGTTAAAATTGTATTAACTACATAAATTATATTCAACACATGGCGGCAATTTATATGCCTTTTCAATTTAAATCACTAACTTTTACTCATTTTTAATTCATTCTATTTGTTCTTGAACTTGGGACACCACTTTTCATTTTACATTTTTACTGGAAATACTCGTTATAGTTTAAATTATTAAAATATTTTATTTCATTTTATACATCATAAACTTGTTTATACGGCCTTCAATGCGTGCGTAATTTGGCTTTTATCGCCCGAGAGCGTATAAATTTACTAAGCAATAGTTACTCAATCAAATTAAAATTGTGGTTAATAAATAAATTTCAAACAATATATTTTAATTTCGAATAATGTGCCTCTCGTGCAGAATCACGTATTTCACCGTCTGTGATCACACCGTGAGAAATAGGCGACTTTCTGCACTTGATGTACAATACTATTTTATATATGTTACCATACAACTTTTTTATAGGCTGAATTGATAGTAAAAGCCAATCTACTAAGCATTGATACAAAATATATCTAAGATTAATGTTTCTAGGAATTTTATGTATGCAGACTATAAAAAGATGCGACTGATTATTTAAAGCTCTATTTTTTTATGAGTCTAGATTACTAGATTAATAAAAAAAAATCGAAATATAAATATAACATGTGAAGCTTGTTTCACCCGAGCTAAAATAGTTATTGTAAAATAGAAAAAGAACGCTGCCGAAGAATTATTTATCCTTGTCTAAAGGTATGCGCAGGTTAATGAAGTCTTGAAACAATTTAGAGTCTTGATATTGAGACAGTCTAGTCTAAACGGCAACACAAGTCAGTCTGCTAAAAGTTGAGACAAGCTATAATAGAGCTTTGTTTTTAGGATATATTTTGTCACATGTGACTATTATAAATGTTGATATTATGGAAGAAAATTAGAATGATTGGCTCAATGAAGCAGTGAAACAAATATTGACTTCTGAATTTGCGAAATTGTCACGTGTGAAGGTCAATCTTTAAACATTGAGACAGAGTATATTTGTGGCTGTATTTTTTACCACAAATAAAATATGAGATAATTATAATTAAGACATTATTTTTGGGATACATTTTGCCACATGTGAAGTGTAAAATAATTGAGACACAGTGTATTTGAGGCTGTATTTTTGCCACAAATAATATATCAGATAACTAAAATTAAGGCTTTATTTTTGGGACATATTTTGCCACATGTAAAGCTGATAAATATTGATGTATACGGAAGAATTTGAACGTTGGAGTGATTGAAGCAGCCCTAATCCATTTTGCAAGTGGAACAAGCAGCCGTGAGCGTCCGCGCCGCCGCTCCAGAGCCCCACGATATCACTTGTTGCACTCCGCTCAGTTGGCCGCGGCTTCAGTCTTTTGTTGGGTTTCAGCGAGTGAGCATCGACGGCGTCCGTGCGTTCAAGGACAAACCGAACCCTGGATTTAGTGTGTGAAGTGTTGTGTAGCGTACGTGCGGTGCAGTGAAGTGCCAGTGAGTTGCTACACAAACTGGATGCTTAGAATATATTCCGTTTTTGTAAGTACAGCAGCATTTCACTTACTAAATTACAGTGCTCAAAAAACAATCATGCAAAATATATTTTATACCTTACTTTGATAATTAACGAGTATTACAATGAGAAATGTACAGATTTTTAGTTTTTGTAACAAACATATTTTTACCGAGAACTTTAGTAACACATTTTCCACATTACTTGGCTAATTATTGTCTATTACAACGAAAACCGTACAGATTTTTAGTTTTTGTTACAAACATATTTTTACCGAGAACTTTAGTATCACATACATATTACAGCGGTCAAAAAACAATTATTTAGAACATATTTTCTACATTACTTGGGATAATGAAAGTTTATTACTAATTTTAAACATATTTTGTTACTTGCACTAATTGTTAATCAAAATCATTTCAACTTGTAATGAGAACGTTACAAATTTGAGTTACGTATTTATGTACTTAGATATCATTTAAACATTTAAAGCAGTGGTTCTTAACTTTTGTAGTATCTGGAACCACTTTCTCATTGTTCAAATGAAAAAATACGTACATTACTTCCAAGATCTTCGCGTGTTAATTTTTTTATTTTTCGTATTTTATATGCTTTAATATGTTAACAAACAACACTATTGAGAAATTAAGTGATCCATAAAAAGTACGGATTTCGCAATCATAAAACAGTAACCGGAATACTATAAAATAAAATATTTTTGTTGTTTTTTATATTATAGAATAGTATGTACAAACACTTTTTGAGTAGTTTTTTTAATACTGTTTTATTATCAGAAAATTTTGTATTATAAAACCTGTCTGTCATTAAAAATCTGCAAAACAAGCTTATTTTGAAATTTATATTTTAAAAGCTTGTTTTATTTAAATAAAATAATACATAAAAAAATGTATAAGCGTAACAAAAGATTTTTTCTTTGTTTAAATATGTATTAACATTTGACCTTTACAGTAACAAAAGAATATCTTAATGTATTTAAACAGTTAGAAAATAATATTTATTAGTTTTTTGTGCTACATTACTAATGTTTTTGATTAATACTAGTAATATTATATTTTATGTATACGGTTATTTGCTAATGAAAAACAAAACTATAAAACAATTGAATGACTTTATTTACTATGAGTAACTAGATCAGAAACAATGTCCAATATGCAAATATTAAAATGATGATTTCACAAGTAAAATTATAAATATTTATGAACAAATGCCTGTCTATGAATATCAACGAGTTTTTTGTCGCCATGGTTACCTCGCGTAGGTATACTAGGAAAACTTTTTATAAGTATCTATTATACGTGATATCGAGCTAAAAATATAAGACCTTCGAACAAATGAGGTTTGAATGAAAGAAAAATTAATCAGTGAAGTTGGAAAGTCCACAAGATAAATAAAACTTGTGTGTGATTTAGAAAGCGTACAATTTAAATATTTGTAAAACAGAATTTATAAATTATTTATATGGGTGTTAATATGCATTAGAAATGGGTGTTTGTGATTATTCACACTTTTTTTTATCTATAACTGGGTGTGTCTGAGAAGTCAGAAACAAATGAAAGCTTTATTTGTACCGGACAGATTTTATATATTACAATAATTATTAAAAATGATGACATAATGTCAGTTTATAAATAAAGTACAACTGCGGGATTACAATAGAGGAAACTACTTTCATATATTTTTTTTTTGTGAATGGTGACACCTTAGTGATATAAAATGAGACTACAATATGGAAATTAATGTGTGTCATAAATGTATAAATCAGGACTCAATATATCATGCTTTTTTATTAGGGGGAGACAAAATATTTCTCGAATCTCACTTGTTTCGCCTCGAAATTCTCGTCTCGGATGAGACGAGAACGATTTTACAAACAAAGCTTCGAGACGAGAAAATAAAATCGAGATTCCCGAATTTCAATAATTACATCGAGATTTCTCGAAGTTTTAAAATTATTTTTTTCAAATGTCATAAATCTGACATCTTTTGTGACTTGATTCACGAGGTAGAAATTAAATTTCTTCGCCGCAAAAGTCGAAATATAGCTACTTCTATGGAGTAGGAACTATGTAAAATCAGCTAGTAAAAATTAACTAGTACAATAGAAACCTGCAATGTCGTCCTAAATGACACTATAAAACTAGATAACCTATGAATGAAGTTTCTAAAAACCATCGACAACTGACATATTTAAATTAATAATCTAAAAATTCTGTACGCCATCGAACAGTATTAACAGTGTACCAATAAAACAAAATCAGAAACCAAATTTTTGTATGACTATCTGGTACGTAAGGAAAAAATTTAGGTGGAACATATAATTATATATGTATTAATACATTTCCCTAAATATATATTTTCTTCCTAATATACCTACCTCGAAAAATTAGCGCCCCAATTCAACAAGATAGTGCGCTAAATATCAATTTTGCCTCGAATTTTGCTTACTCCTAAGATCGGACCACTTCGGTTGTTTTCGTACAATGTACGACATACAGTTAATATACGCTTTAATATGTAATTGGGGCGCTCGAACTGTAAGCCCAAGATCGCTTTTGTGTATCGCATTGTGGGTATAGATGACAAGCAGTACTTTTTGCCTTGCGGACTGGTATTACAATAGAAAAATATGGCGAAAACAGCATGCAAACTACAAATCGTGTTAAAAAGTTATAAAATATTATATTTCAATAAAAAAACTTCTCGTAAAGAATTCAAATCAGAAAAGAAAGTTGTCATAAACCAATTAACAACCTATAAAGAGTTGTTATATTTCAAAAAAGAACCTTGAGAAAATTTTAAAAAAACACTCACTGTTTATTATTCATTGTTGGTCGTTATCATTTTATCTCATATCAGCTGATGTGAATAATGCACCACAGAACTACAGTCTGTGCACTAAATGTAGACCACAGACATCTTAATCCGTAAATAACCTGTCAGATGTACTTGTGTAATGTACTACAATAGTTACGTAATTAGAGGAATTTCCCATCCAGTCGTAGTGAGCTCTGAAATCAATTGAACTATTAATAGCCATTGCAGATGTCTGTCGAGAGTTCCGAGAATTTTAATTATAAAACTTGATTACTATCTGGCAATTCTGCGATAAGTGAGTTCATAGTTTCACCTGATAATTTTTAAATTTTAATCGAGATAATGGGTTATTAGTGTTTGATTAATCTTAACAATTATTTGTGTTGTCTACTATCCTCTAGATAAGGTCATCATACGTTTTTTAATTGATTTTCCACAGATATGAAGTGCGTCATTTTAAGAGTTAATAACTCATCTTTGATTATAGGTTACTTGCTTCAAATTTTAGGAAAATGACTACGAATCACTGTAAGCTATATTTGTAGGTAACTAGGATGACAATACCATTAAAATGCAAGCCAGACATGGCATGAACTGATGCTACATATGATGAAGTTAAAATAATATCAATTGTTTTTTTTTCTAGAAAACAATTTTTCAAGTTTATATTGAAATTGTTATTTACTAGATATATAATTTCACACTATACTGTTTCTACGACCACACTGCTAACTTTTCACAACAAAAATACAAGCAGGAAAGCTATTTGACATAAAAAAAATAATATGGCGCAGGTAACCTCACAAAGAGTACCTTCACGCATGCGCAGTGTTGGCAAATACTGTGAGATATGATTTCTCACACTTTATTCCACGATTGTGGGAAATAGGGAACTTTCAAGCTTGTATAGTTAAGAAAAGTACCACTTTCCATTGTTGTAGAAAAATTAATTTTACGGTTAGAGTTTAATGATAAATAAATTATTAAAAATTTTGAATATATGTAAATAGATTATTGTAATTAAAAAAAAGTTAGCGTGTCCTGTGACGTCATAAGATATTCTGTTTTTGTGCTTGTTTATTATTAAGGCATTAACAAAATAAAAACGTAGGTGTGTAATAATCCGAAAATTAATATACATATAAATATTAAAAACAAAGTTATTTGTTCAAACAAACAGTACAAACATTACTATAATCAAAATTATCGAAAAAATAATTGTCTATCGAGTCGTGATCTATTTATGCGTACGATACTTTCGTATTGGGAAAACAATAATTTTCGTTTTCCTTTATATCGCTCATCAATTGTTTCGCCATGTAATCAATTAAGTGTCGATCTCTCTTGCTCGAGAGAACCGCGTGTTTGTCTGTCTCTTTTACCCGTATAAAAATGAAACTAAGCCATTGAAAACCGTTACACTCTCCGTACAGAGGTCAGTGACTCGTGTCTGGGTGAATGTAGCAGCGCTTTTTACCGAGCGACAGTACGGGTTCAAATGCTCAGGAAGTTGTAATCACGACGTATAATTCCACAAATTTGGACCACTGCAAAAAATATAAACCATACATTTTTTCTTACAACCTGAAGAATTATCTGTGATTCTGGGAACACGATTTCGAATCCCAGCAAGTCATTTTTTTACTAGATATTTCCTAGACGATATTTGCCCATATGGTGCACTCTCCATACTAGTTGCCAGTCTAGTGAACAATGTACTGTATAAATCATTACCGAAATTAAAGCCATATTTCTTTCTTACAACGTGGAGAATGATCTGTGTTCTGGGAACACGAGTTCGAGTCAAAATGTTTACCAGATATTTCCTAGACGATATTTACCCTTATGGTGCACTCTCCACACTAGCTACCAGTCTGGTAAATGCTCTTTACTGTATAAATCTTTACCGAAATAAACAGTTTAGCATACCGTGTTATAGTTGTGATTTATAGTAATAAAACTGGATCTGCTGATATACTCGCCATACCAGTTAGAATACCTGGAAGGTGACGTCTGATAAATGATCTCTGCAATAAAACTAATATAACATATGGTGGGTTTCAATTATGGTTATAAGCGGAGAAATAAACGCAAATATACATTTTTTAAGAAGAAAAAAATTAAAACAAATCATTTTTTTTTATTAACAAAAGAATTTGTTTAAAAATGTGAATTTAACAAATATTTAAATAGACAGCTTGTAGGTCTATCATACATTATCTTGTTTTATTGATTTCAGTTCAAATATAAGATAATAGTTTGTCTTACACAAACAGAGATTTTTCTGCTTACAGCGAAGTTTAACGAATGGTTCCGATATTTGTAAGTTACGTATCGAATATACAATATTTGCATGAATTTGAGAACAGACGAATTATCACCACTGGCTGAAGCAGAATTACTTCCGCTTACCTTGGCTTGCTTTCATGCGATAATCAAATTTACACTTTCTGTTACATTAATTCATTAATATAAATTACAAGAAAATTAATTCTGCAAAAAATTATTATACATTTATTGTCTTATATTACAATGTGCCAGAACTCACGGGTAAGCAGAACTTATTTTGCTTACATATAAATAATTGCCGATGTAAATCAGATTGTGTCAAAAAAATAAATTTTAATTAAAATAATAAATACAGTAATAAGTTGAATTAAAACTAAAAATTCCGGTTATAAGTTGAAACGACTCGTAGTAAAAGAAATAAGGCGTGAAGTAAGTGTATTTAGTAAAAATGGAAATTCCTGGTTGTGTAATGATAATGAATATGATAATCGCGTGTGTATGAGCGACTGAATGCCGAGTAAATTATTCAGCGCTTGTGTAACTTGTGGAATTAATGCAAACTCAAGTTCCGTTTACACTTTTATGTTCACGGAGTAGAAAGTTTCGGATATTTACAACTTTACTTAATGTAAAATTAATTTAATTTGTGTTACGTGAACGTGCGCCAAACAAAGGTCAACGCATACATTTGCAACTCTAATATTCAAATAAACTTTCCTCAAACTCTATAAAGCACTTTTGACATTTTCCCAAATTTCTTCATTTATTTAAATACTCAAAACTTTGTGATACCTTCATTTCCAGCCACGAAATTGAGAATTATAATTAATTTAAATTCTTGGAAAACTTTAAAAGTTTACTTTAGATCATAACAATCTCAAATTACGAAAATTTCTATTTATAACATTTCGGAAAATTCTACTATTAAATTGTTTACTCATTAAACACAATAAACAATGTCTGATGATAAAAACTTTGTATATGTTGTAAAGTAAATATTTATAATATAACAAATAAAATAAAATTTCAACAGATTAGGTTCAAAGCATGTCATACCACATTACTTCGGTTAACAGAAAAATAATGCGAGATCTCGCAAAAGAGTTTCTGGACGTGTGATACACAAGATTTTTTGCGCTGATGACGCTTTTAATTTTTAAAGAAATATTGTTACTTAAAATTTTATACACTTTAGGTTTTTACGAGGGTTTTTATGTTATTGACATTTTCGATTTACATGGATATTTAAACAATTCACTTGTATCACTCTTACTTAAATGTCACTTTGATAAAAAATCTTTCAAGTGACAATCATGTCGTTTACCAGTGAAAAAGAATTTGAAAGTATTTGAATTGGTTTAGTAAAATCAACAATCAAAAAAAAAACAAATCAATAAATGTTAGTGTGGCATTTCATACTGCCAACCGAAAAAAAAACTCATTACTCAAGATGTCCAAGGAAAAAATTGTCGATTTCGAAATCGTGGATATCATTGAGTCGTCGATATTGTTCTCGTATGATAACATTTTTAATCTTAAGACAATTCTTCGAAATACGGTAATCTTTACGAAAAAATAAATAAACCGATTGTGGTTGGGAAAACACCTTCTATAAAAAAGAAATAAGGAAAGTAGTTAAATTAAAACCATGTAAAAATATTTATAACAACAAAAATTCCAACAACAATATTCCATGTTATTAAACTGATTTCGATATAATAATAAGTAAATTGTTAACACAAAATACAAAAACTATTTGCTTCTAATTCGGACAACTAATCGTACCTCGTTCCCCGGTGTCGTATTATGTGCACCACGTGTCTCAGCGCGGCCATCTTGTGCAGATTAGCCATGTCCGCTCGGAATGCCTACGTAGGAGTCCCTCCTCCCGCCATCAGGATGCGTCTGCTGACGCCGTGACTCAACAATGCGATGTGATGTGATTCATTGACGAGATACACATGCAAATAGCTCCAGACGTGTGAAGATGCGAGAGAAATCAGGCACCGAGGGATTAGTAATAGAGTGAAAGATAATTCATTTATTGTTATTGATATATGGTTCTAAAATGGATTGATTTGTAAATGTAGATATAAATTGTTTACACATCTAATACCAATAATTAACTTTAGATATTAGAATGTTTCTCGGCTGGGCAGTTTATTGAAAATTATAAGGAAATATTTGACACTTTGACAGTACGTTTGTTGTCACATCCATCCCCGTCTCAATAGCTTGCTGACGTTTTACAAACACAATACTATTTATTTATGTTTTTAATTAAAAATTTAACGATTTTGGAAAAAATATGTACTATATCTAATGACTAATGATTAAAGTATTTTTTATTACTCACATGGTTTATTGTCCTCGGCTATCGCCTCGTAGAATAAATTTCATATGCGTAATAAATAATTATACTGTAGTCCCTTACAAATAACTATTTTAAGTATATTCCAAAAATGGAAAACGATATAATCTCGACGATTTTATCATACGATTCTAAGGGAAAAATTACGTACCTACCTACGAAATGTTTTCTCCACATATATATCCTTTAGACAAGTATTTCTCAACCTTTTTTTATAAGAGGACCGGTAAAATAAAATCTGACTTATAATCATTTTTCTGTTAATATTTTTTTCATGTTCAAATATCAATTTTTCGTCAGGATTTTTTTTTTACAAAACCTTTTCTGGATTATAGTAAGGATCAATGCGTTGATTTGAAATTTTCAAATTGAATTCATCAGCGCATCAATATTTACTTAAATCCATTAAAAAATTACCAGAAAAAAATTAAATGTAGGCTTCTTCAATTGTTCGCCAAATCATTCCAAAGATGTATTCAGAGAAAACATTTCTGTACGTTTTTCTTCTCATAAAATCAAATATTAAACTCTTTGAGATTGTAACTTTACCCATATTTTGTGTATAGTCAAAAAACACACTTTTTGAGGTTAAAGAGGAAATATCTTAGCAACAAATGGCTTCAATCAGTGAATCTACTAAATTAATATTTTGTAGGTGCAGTAATAAAGTATATTCTTTATTATAAAGCTATAAAGAGTGGTAGATTTGAAGCACAATACAAGGAAATAATTAGCTTTGGCATTTCTTTGTGCCATTTGGCGTTGTGTGCTGTCTGGCCTGAAACCGGTTACCGGTTGGTTCTCCAGCTAAGGCCTTCCTCATGCATTATTCACAGACACGATTTACTACTGCAGATGGAGCCAACTACGCATACATATGGGCTCGGCACACACACACACACACACACGCCGGGAACAAACTGCTAACATCAACTTATATTAAATAGAACACACATTGCACATTGTACTTCACATAAATGCAATTTGGAATCATTAATTCTATACTTTACTTGCACTTGATGAACATGTGTAGGACTGTAAGAAGAGATTTCAAAAAAGTGTGGATACTCGTAAAATATTTAGAGCAAAACTACAACAGTACAAAGTTGTTCAAATTTAAATTTACTTCAGATATCATCATACTTGATGCAATAGCACGTCTACATTACGAGATGTATTAAATATAAAATGTAACACTTTCGTTCAAAATCAGACAGCCATGGAAATACTTTATTCGGTTTCCTATACAGTTTCAGGAATTTTGGTGCAAGGAAATTTCAGGTATAAATTTAATTAAAAATATTCTGAACAAACTAATTTTAAAAGTAAATATTTAATGTGTGTGGGTAATGTTACTCTGTGACAATAATTTCAAGAACTACTATATCTGTTTAATTTCGTCTGTAAAACGACTTTACTGTTTCATTATTTTGGTTTAAAACAAAGAAAATTTTGCACTAATGTGTTTTTTGTTAAATTTACATTGATATGTGTTATAGTAAAATTTGGTTATAACGACATCGAAAGGATCCCAAAAATTTCGTCGCTATAACGATAAAAGTAAAATAGCGTTAGCGTAAAAACGTAAGTTATTTGAATAAGAAACCTTAAAAATGTTGATTATTCATTAAATGAACAAAAAACGTAATCAAATCTTGGAAAATTTATCGCTAAAAGATTTAAAACGTATTTTATAAAGAATTAAATGATTCTATCATTCCCTAAAAATGACTTAAAAGTCATCGATATACATAAACATTGACAATTTATAATCGTAAATCATAAAGTTATTCAAAAGATTTTACATTCATGCAAAAATAAATTGAGAACATGTGTTCTGATTTATACGTATTGTATTTACGTCCATATTTACAATTATGAAAGAAAGCGCTATCTTTATTTGCAGTGACCTCGATTCCGCTGTAATGACTTAATACAAAGTGCAATATATAATGCATATAGTAACGTACAGGCTGTTTCATATCAATAATAACTTCCAATCTTCTTGGAACTGCTATTTCCATTTAAATTGAATTGTGTTTTGAATGTGAAATGTACGAGCTCATTGAATTAAACAACACTGTTTATGAAATGAAGAGAATAACAAATCTCTGTGCTGTCTATCACATGTGCGCAAACATCCCAATTCGTCTATCAAACAACAAAACACAACGCAAATAAACAACAATATACAACACGTCTATATAGTATACTTTTGATCTTTTGATAAAGCCCAATATAGTTGCAAACTTTTATAATAATCCTACAGAAAAATTGTTCCTGTGGTGCACTCTCTAGGACAGTTACACCTCCTAGAAACAATTGCTCTCATTACAACATAAACAAGGTTAAACAAAGTTTTCATTTATTATTATATTTTCCTGGTATAATTCCCAAAAAAAATTTCTACAAAAAACATTTTCCATTTAAAATAGCAATTGAAATTCCTTTTATAATAATCCCGTAGAAAAATGGTTCCTGTGGTGCACTCTCCACGACAGTTACACTTCGTAGAACATCTTCATCCCTATTTGTCTATCAAACAACAAAACACAACTTTAGTAAATAACAGTATGCAACACGTACGTATAGTCAAATATAGTTACAAATTTTAATAATAATCCCATAGAAAAATTGTTCCTGTGGTGCACTGTCCACGTCAATTACAAGTTCTAGAAATGCAGTGCTAAGGACAATTATTATTCATTATGTTAATAAAGTTTTTATAAATATTTGCTCTCATTACAACGTAACAAATGATTAAGCAAAATTTTCATTTGTTATTATATTTTCCTGGTATAATTCCCACAAAAAAAATTTCTACAAAAACATTTTCCAGTTAAAATAGCAATTAAAATTCATGACGTCATTAGTTTTTATGTATTTATAAAAAAACTTGTTAGTGCGTAAAAAAGTGATTTCCTTGAAATCTTCGTGACTAAATCACTTTAATCTTAAAGTATCGAAAATTTCAGACAAGACTATGAAGTCATAACAATAATGTGTAGGAAATACTTAACCTAACCTAACCCAAACATAAATAGTCAACATGCTAAAATAAGATATAATTTCTTTTAGCTTACGTACTGCCAAGGACAAGTAGAGGTCAAATACATAAGCTATAGGTGGGGCAGGAAAATTTATGTTATCGTTTTTATAGAGTAAGTCAGTAACGTATACGATATTTGAAACACAATTGCAAACATTTATTTAAATTCTTTTAATTGTTTTTCCACTTCTATTTCTAGTTCTACATTTTAATGGAAATATAAATAAATATGATATAAAAATAATTTCTAGAATTCAGTCAGTATTACGAAGGCTTTATTTGTGCTCCGACCGGTTTCGACCCCATATGGGTTTTCTCCAGGGAGTCAGAGTCAAAAACTATCGCTTACATTTTTTTGGTAAATAAAAACTATCTAGCTAACAACTAAGTCACCATATTGTACAGAACTACTGCACTTGTTAAAATATCAATTGTATGTAATGTTTGATTGATGTGATTCCCAATTCCATTTGTTTTTGCGTCCACGTGTGTTCTATGCCATATCTTTTTACAGTGTGTATATTAGTATCTTGTGAAGAATTGACCGCCTGCACATGAAAATTATAAAATGAAAGACCTACTTTATCCCAGTTTCTATGTGTCTATTTTCCAACCTATTGGATATGAATTCCAGATCTTATTTGAGTCCTTATAGATTGTGCTAATCTAATTCCCTTATTTTATCTACCAAAGGAATGATCTTACTATTTGATTGATGTGATTCCCAATTACATTTGTTTTTTGCAGAATAGCAAGTATACTTTGTAGTTAATATTTGCAATTGCTATCATAATAAGTCCAAATGCTAGCAACCGAAGTTGTAGAACCTCACCCTAGATCTGGTAATCTAATTCCCTTATTTTATCTACCAATGGAATGATAATGTTTGATTGATGTTCCTAATTCCATTTGTTTTTGCGTCCACGTGAGTTGTCGGTGACCTTGAGTGGGTCCAGGCCGCTATCGGCGTCTTGTGTCTGGTGTGCTGAGTGGCGGAATCCTACACTAACACGCTCCGACCGGCCGCTGCTGACGCTGCGCTGACTCGCTCGACGCAGCCGTTAGCTTTCCGGAACGCTTACACAGCCCCGAGCGAGAGCTGACTTGCACAATGTGCCAAAGCCATGTCTCTTAACCCCGAGATTCAATCCGCAATTAGATCACACCATATTCTTATGCTCACAAACACCAAAATACGCGCTAACACTTCCTATAAAGTGTTGTCTCTTGTTGTACACACCCACACTAGATTTATGGATTATTAGGTAAAATATATGTACAGAGTAAACTTGACGAAGCACTAACAAATCAGAAGTGTTAGTTTTGCCTGGACCTAATATGGAGCCCTGTGGAACCCCGCATGACATGACATGTTATATATTCTTTGGTTGTACGTTATACTTCTGCCTCTCTCTTATAAACAACTACCCTAGAACCTTAGTTAATCGTATCCTTAATACTAATGCCAGTAATCCTACATGCCCCTTTCCCAATAATATTAACAATTATTACTGTACTATTCCTTACATTTCTGATTTGTCACATAAAGTTGGAAATACGCTGACAAGATACCTCAACATTAACATTACGTTCAAATAAAATGAAACAGTAAATAATATCGAATACCAAATACCCATACAATGCAAAGATCGAACATTCTTTACAAAATTCCATGTAAAGACTGTAATAAAAGTTACATTAGTAATTAGATTAGAGGAACACCAAAAATGCGCAAGTAAAACCAAATTTAAGGTCCAATCGTTCTCTAGTAGAACACTGGGATACTAGATACGCCTTACTCTCGAAATGTTATTTATGCAGATGGATCAAAAATCTGTTAACGCATAGACCTACATTCAGAATCTCATGTCTATTTGTCTGAGATTTTGAGAAAACATTATGTAGACAATTGTTACAACAGTTTCTCTGGCCCTAAATTGGCTAGTGGTAGGTTTTTACAATTTTCGACTGTTACTCAACTACAAACTTCTTGTATAAGTCAGTTGCTTGATAACTGTTAAGTAACATGTACATGTGTGTTTTATCTATGTTTAACGAAAGATTTCTTTAAAATAATTTATATGTTTTACTTGATAATATTTTAATACCATTTATGAAATTATATTTGATTGTATGTTATCAGCACCTTGATAAAGACTGATTTACAGTCAAAACGTCGATGTATTAGTGGATTTTATTAAATGACTGCAACACCAAGAAAAGTATTTTCCTTTTATTAACATCTAGTCGATAAAACCAATATTGCAATGAAATTGCATGTTACATATCTTGAAACACAGCAGTCTATACGAAGTACATTACATATTGTGTCTAGATAAGTATAAAATCAGTAGTATATAGTGTTAAAGAAAAATATTAGTTTGTAGAAAATTATAATTATTATCAAAACCACATAACTACTTTCTTTTTTTTTATTGAATTTTATACCTTATTTAGGATAACCTCTGCAAAAGGTATATGGTTTTCCTAATTCTCTATAAGTCTGTTAGACCTGTACTTGTTTTGTACTCTAGTGAGTTGAAGTAAAACATGTTTTATTCAAAGTTAGCAAGATGAATTGTGATTGTTATGACGTGGACATTAATAAGTGAAGCCTTGTGTGGGTTTATCTCATCCAGAAGGCCTCGCCAGACATGTTTACCGTCGCGAGAAGGTCAGATGTCAGCGACATGCTCTTATCATTCACAAATAACTCTAGAGGTATAAACACAGTTAAATTTGGAATTTGGCACAGGGGACGTTACAACACTGGATATAAATAAAATAATCACATAAAAATAACGCACAGGATGAAAGTATTTTTAAAGCTTACTTAGTTTGCTGGCAAGCGTTCTGCTTTTTAAACGCTCGAGTTTTTTGGCCGCGTCCTTATTTTGACAAGTACATTGTCGCTTGGATATATTGCAGTTAGGTGCCAACATTTGGTGCTTAGATCTCACAACTTAATTGCTCTCATTAAATTTATCACTTGAAATGAAATCATTTCACAAACATGACACTGATCTAATATGATGTACCTATACTAGAGTGATTTGAAAACCCAACATGAGTATGTGTCTTGATAAAAAAGGACATTTTTATGGGAGGTTTTTAACATTCCTATAACGTGCACCTGTAATAGTTTTGTCCTTTTACAAACAGTCTACAAAGATTAAATATTATTTGCCAATTTCAAAAGACAGAAGTGCACATTTCTATTTTATACTTCGCCTTAAATCCTGTAAATTACGATGAAACAACTGAAAATGATCATTAGAAAATTTAAGTTTAAAACACAACAGAACTAATCAATAATTTCATTTTTTATTTATATTTTTGTAGAATTTCTTGTTGTTTTCTGGTCCTCAAGAAGTATCCAGCCTCGACTGCGTGTCGGCCTTTTACATATCCTTCGCACCAGAAAAGAACAACTTTCCTACCTAGGAGCACAAACAACTATTGTTTTAAGACTTTGGATGTTCCATATATAACGTGTAGTAAACACTGTCCACTCACGGAATGTTTGTTTAAAATTAATCCAGTATGCATTCATGAATCATACATCGTTAAATAAACAATGAGCATGATAATATCTGCAAAGCGCACATTAAATATTTCATGTGATTTCACAAAATTATTATCCAATGAGACCAAGCTATTTTTAGATAAAACAAATGAATTCATTAAAAACATGACAGCGGGTTTTATAAAATATTTAACGTACATGAAATATTAATTTTGTTTTTCATTGTCATTAATGAAATTTATTAGTTTTAGTTGAACTTTGCAACTCATTCGAATGGAATTTTTAATTAATTTTTTAGCGAGCAGTTATTTGTTTTTCATAAAAATATTCCGTATATTTACATTATACAAACATGGGAATTTTTTATTATTCATAAAAAACACAATAACGTATATGGCCAGAAACGTTCAAGGAAAATTTACTAACTTTTTATACTGGAATTAAATTTATTACTGTCATAATATATTTCTTTAAAGTTTTACATCAGCAAACCAAGAAACATTTATTTTATTTCAACAAGTTAATCTTCTTCTAAGAATCCATCTTAAGACGGTGGATTTAGCATTATATTACTAAATTCCTAAAACTATTTTGTCTGTTTTGAATTTTTTTCGTCGTCTCTTGTTCCAGTTTTATTTCTCTTTTGTCTTCTTCCAACGATGGATTACTTCGTTCGAATGTTCCGACTTGAATTCAGTGAATTAATTGCAGTTTGGCCAGTCTATAATGAAATAGTAGCTATGATACAACAAAAATGTCGCAGAACGCTAGCGGTGTCAACTCTAAATAAAACTGTAATCAATATTGAAAGTTAAGGCGTGCTAATTAAAAGAACCTATATAATAAAGTTAATAGAAGACACTGTTGGTTCTTGTTGGAACATTTTAAAGTATTCCTGACGATGACCTACTTGGCCGAAATACGTAAAGAATAAATTTTCTATTTTTTTTTTAATCTACCTAGTATTTCAATTATTCCTTTTTACTTTATATAATGTTCTACATATTTCTGTTGTTCTATCTTTTCGAGTCTTTCTTAGTTTATTTTTCTGTTTTTCTTTGTTTTTCTGTTTCAATCATTTTCTTCGTTTTACATTGTTTGTTTTCTAGTTTCGTCCTTATTGGTTCTACATTTATCACTTCTCTCAAGTCTTCTTCATCCATTTGTTCCAAACATTCCGGTCCTGGGTTTCTTTAAGCTTGATATATATCTCTTCTATTTGTTTTACTTTTTTCAATCACCGGTAGTTTTCTTTTTTATCAACTCAATTTTCTTTAATCCTTAAATCATTTTTGTATTTTTGTAGTTAAGAGTTTAACAGTCATATTAATAGGTACAGTAGTATAATCCTAATAAATTTGTGGTGTGGTCTATTGGGTAAAATGACAGTCTGTCGAGACAAATTCTTTATTATCTATTTTCTGCATAAAATGGCATATATGTTGCAATATCCACGCTCTCTGTTGTATAAGTATTATTGATATCTACAATAAAGCAAGTTTGACACACCCAATAATATCTAATAAGCTGTGAGTGATATATTTATTGAGATCAACTGAACGCATTTCGGTAATGACATCATTGTTGGCCGCCCGTAAATGTTTACGTTAATAAATAACTATATTACTCACTTTCCATTATAACCTTTGGTAAAAAATGTCCAATAAAGAAAGTCGCTGTTCTGTAATAAATAATGCATGATGGTATGAGAGCCGAGAAACCGGTCTGACCACAATCCCACATGGACTGGTAATTACCTGTTGGCTGGGGAACGGTAACATTCAAGATCACATTCAGGCGGCAGCACCTGTCTCCTGCAAAAAAACTGACGGTCGGCTCACCCTTCAGGAAGCCCGGCTTAACAGAATACGTCAATGCGAAACGTAATCTTTTCTTCAAGCGCATTATAATCTCGTATTACTAGTCTTATAATGGGGTCATTGTTGGACTACACCTTTCCCAATTCCTTTTCAGAAATCTGTTTAAGTGAATATTAATATTAATGTACTCATACCTAGAAGAAATGAGCAATAGTGGATCATGTTACAACTCGAAAGTGTTTCTGGGTTTCTGCAGAATAGGAAAGCACAAGAAATAGCAAACAAATGTTATTTGGGACTTCAAGTATAGTCGCGTCGCTGTATCAATGCTATTACATCGTTATTTTCTGAAATTATAACCTACAATCAAAATATCTGCTGTTACTGTCATAGACGATGGTATTTCAGTGACAGCAGATATTATGGTTGTTGGTTATCATTTCAGAAAACAATGGCGCACGTTAATGTTCTTTAAAAAAATAAACAGATACACGAACATTACTTGAAATTTCTTGCACATGCACAAATGCAATGTACCCTTGACAAAAGAGAAGATGAAGAGTCATTAAAAACACCGTAGTAGTTTCTAGGTTTAGAGTATTATCCATGCTACTACACTTCATTGTCAATCGTCAACCCAAATAAGAATAATTTAACCAGATATCAACATTAACGTCAACATCAACAACCTTAACTGTCGCTCGACTTGCGATGACAACCGAACGCTTCCGATCATCGGTTTCTAAACTTAATCGGCTCTTTCCACCTTATGGAGTGACTACCTAAATGATCATATGACACATGACAACTAAATTAAGTATTAATTTTTAAAGATCAGTAACTTCTGTTGTGTGTCCCGGGTATAAGAGACTGTAGCCTGTCAACCAAGGAGAAAAAGGCAAGTAAAAGTTGTCACAAAACTATTATTCTAGGTACTGGAGTGCATGTTCTATCTAGCAATGTTGTGCAACAGATAAAAACTTTATGAAGTTAAAAAATAAGATGTCTGTTACATTGTTTCTGCTCTTCAATTTGATGCTAATAATATTCTTCAATACGCCAATTTATGGAACAGGATTGATTCACGTCTTACAATAATCTTATACTCCAACGCTCACATTTTTAAGAAATCGCCCGCTGTGAAACTTTGTAGCAAGTCCATTAAAAGTTGAGACAAGTATACATGAACAAGCTCAATAAAAGTGTGCGTTGGGTAAACTAGTAATTTGTGCATAAAGAAAAATTCCCTTAACCTGGTGGAAAGGAAGCATGTTAAAGTGGTTAGTTCCATTTCATCGATCGTCTCACGAACATGCAAATGCACCACATATGTACCCGCCTCGTTGCGTGCGTATCTCAGATCTAGAGAGCCGTGGCTATGTACTGACCCACACACGCACGCACTACTACTCGGAAAACGATTTTATAATTGCTGCAATCTGCTGACAATATTGCCGATAGAAATGTTCGCAATAGACGCCACAAACGACAAACTTGTAAAACATTTCATTTAACTTATAGACCAATTCTGAACAGATCTGTAAATCTGTAAAAAACGAACAAAATCGCAACGAAAACAGCCATAAGGCAGTCCAATGTATAAATTTAGATTAATCAACAAAAATTCATGCGTTTTTGTCAGTTACAGATATATGTGTTTAAAAGATCTATCAAACTTCAATAGGAACAAAAGGAAATTGGGAAAGTTTTGTACTTGTTGCACAAAATATAAATAATCTAGTTTATTCCTTTATTGTTTAACGATTAACGCAATTACAAAGGTTTCTTCTAATCTTTCCGAACCTATACCTGTTTTTCTATCTATCTAGACCTTCCATAATGAATCACTTTTTTTTGTGTCTTCCAATTACCTTCTTCACAAATCCATCGTTTTCTATATTTTGACTTGCATATTTTCTTCGTCTTGTTTTTTATGTATGCTTAACTAAGTAGTATGACAGTGATACGAGTGGAATGAAAAACAAACATAAACATTCATTCAAACCAGTAACATCTGGGTTGAGAAACGGTATCATCAAAATATTAAAAACTTTTGTATAGGTAGTTGGAAAAATTTGAATGTATAAAACGAAACAAATGAATGCAACGATTACAGTTTATAGTCTTTTAAATTCTGTCATTATTTCCCCTCTCTCTCTGCTACGTCCGTAGGATGAATCACGAACAAAACACACACGCTTGTGTGTTGTTTTTCATGACCTGCTTGACCTGTCTGCTCGCCTCGTAGGCTGCGTCGGGCTTCAACTGTTCACCATTCAACGGTCACGTGGTAGAGGAAATGTAGGAAGATTCCGACATTACACAATAGGAACAAATCACTCATAATATACATTTGTAATTTAAATAAACAATTATGGGTTGTTACCCTTTACTGGGCGTATCATTTACACACATTTTGGTAAGTGGGAGGAAGATGGACCACATTTTGGAAAAGTAATTGTTACATATATTATATTATTTCTTCAAATTGCATTGTATTCTAATCCATATCTTCTACTTTCAACATTTTATATAGTTCAATACTGTATAGTGCAACAAACGCAGAAAGCAATTTGAAGATTCATTTTCTGAAGTGGATCAGTACACATTTTTTCTATTTGTGCTTTGTTATTTTTCTTCACAAGGCCGGATTAAGGTTGGTAGAGGCCCTTTTTCAACATGGAATAAAAATTATAATCGAAATTTGATATATTTTTTAAATTTTTAATACCATTTATGACCCTGATGAAGACTGATTTACAGTCGAAATGTTGGTGTATTAGTGCATTTTATTAAATAACTGGTACTCCAAAAGTTTTTCCCTTACTACATTACTAATTATCTAGTTGAATAAAACCACTTCTGTATTGATAAACATAAAATTTAGTTTTGGCACTTTCCTTGCTTTTTGCTTTGTAAAACATGCTATATCTTCATATGATAATACCTTAAAATATCATTGTTGATGCTCAGAAGTATTAGATGATGTTTTAAGCGTTGTTCGATCATAATAATTCTCAGCCTTTCTTTTAACATTGTTAATTTTGAGAATCACCTTTCTGCGGTGCAATTTGGTATCATTAAAATAAGATAAATTCTCAAGATGATTTTCACGTTTGGAAAAAGATCCTGCACTTTTTTCTATTAAAAATTAAGTTATTCCGTTGAACATAAAGTTACAAATACATAATTTTGGTGTTGAAAATTTCAAGGTCATATATTTTAAGAAAATAAATGATCGAGGGTTTTTGAATTTGGGACTTTTAATTTGGTACCAAAAGATATCGGAAAAAATGTATTCCAAATTAATAGCGATTTAGCGTGTATATAATGATGTTCCCTTTAAAGTACCTTAGGTAGTAGAGACCCTATTCTAGCTAAAAATGTAAGAGTAATTGAAACGAAACGCGCTATCTCGTATTTTTATGAGCATGTATGTAGGTAATGAATATACAAGATTTACATATCCGTGTAGCGTACAGTAAAGTCTAGCGTTAAGCAAACATTTCATATTACTGTGTATTACTGCAAAGTAAACGCACCGGTAGTCTGAAATCGTGTTACTATTTCACCTGTGCAACTACCGTGAATAGGTTTTACTTCTTGTTATGTTCATTATGCTAACGAATTCTGGAAATATATTACACTGAATTCCGGATTACATTGTTTGCGAATAAGAGATAATCTTTGCAGAAACCTTAAAAACTATTTACACAAACAACACTTAAAAAATACATGTAAATATATGTTAAGTATATTTGAATAATTTTCCATCTACACATGTACACGTACAATAATTATTTTTTTCTACGACCACTATGGAAAGTGGCACCTTTCTCACACTATATAAAGATGGACAACAAACATCTTGATTTATTTAAAAAAATCAAAAATCTTACTTACTTAATCCTTGAACCTTTCTACCTTTCGGTGTAAGGTTATCGGAGTAGAGCGGATTTAGGGTTTTCTGTCCTTTACCAGCCTTTTCTTCCCACTTTCTTATTTCATCCCTCTATGCTTTTCTGGGTCTACCTCTTTTTCTTTTTCCGGATTCTCTTGCTTCAAATATTCTTTTTGTTAGTCTATGTTGATCCATTCTTTGTACATGTCTCATCCACCTTAGTTGACCCTGTTGTATTATCTCCTCGATTGGTATTACATTTAACTGAACTCTTTATATTTCATTCCTTATCATATCTCTTCTCGTCTTGCCTTGAATTTTTCTCAAAAACCTCATCTTTCTGCTAGTTATTCTACTTCTTTATCTTTCTGTTGTTGTCCAACTTTCACACGTAAAGGAAACAGTTGGTTTTACTACTTTTCTGACGACAAAAATCATAACCTAAGCTAACGTAACTTAACCTAACCTCACCAAACCTAAAGTAATCTTAACTAACCTAACTTTACCCAACCTAACCCAATCTTATTTTATTCCACCATTGAATAAATAGTTACATCAAATTTATTAATATATGAATATTTCAATTATATAGCCACTATAGTGGTGGTGCGCTTTTGCTATGTTCATTTGGTGCGCTTCTGAAACAAAAAATACCATTTGATGTGCTTTTGTCATACGCCGATTTTTACTGTTTCAAGGAAATAATTCAATTTCTCCTATTACCAGAAAAAACTAATTTACTTCGCTAATGTAACATGTTATAAATATATAACTAAAACATTTAACAAACTTGTTACATAATATTTAAACTAATGTGTTCTATATTTAAATGTGCAAATTTGAAACAAGTGCTTATTAATATCATTAGTATCAATTTTGGAATGTACTGAAAATTCTAGTGCAAACCAATTCAAATTATCATCATTAACACTTGAACTTTTAATCTCTAAACAGTTCGAGACATAATACAAATATTTTCATCGTTTTTAATTTTAGTGCAATTTTACGTCATACAAACAAATAAAAAACGCATGCACGTATTCAATTGTTAATACCACTGCTGAATCAATTACTGTAATGGATTTAAATGAACTTAATTCATGTCAATGTCATTGCCCTATATCTCTAACGAGACTACGTCAATATAGCATTTGTAACTTAACCTCAATAAGTGAGCAAACTGAAAATCGTCAGTGAAAGTGGCTTAGAAAGTATGATCTAATTGTGGTATAGATAGCAAAAGCCTTGATAACAACCATCATGTTGTTAAAATCGCATGTTGCTTTATCAAATGAAAAGCAGACAAATACCATTCATGTTTCATCTCTGTCTCTGCGGAACAGTTGAGCGTCATTCCACAGCGTGTACGTTGCTATGTTACTGCACATATTCGTGCCAAGTCAGATAAAGAAGAATAAATAGAAAGAGATAAATTACAGCAATCTAAACGCCTTCTAGATCTTGATTAATATCGTACACAGCATACTAGACAAAATGGCGTGTATGAAATATTGTTTTTGTTGTGCTTTCTTAAAATAGATTTAACATTAAATTGAAATAAACATGTGAATTGGAATGCTAATGTTTTTTCTTTTGTTACAGGTACGTTTCTAGTTTTTTCAACACGCAAAAATTGTCGATCCAACCCTGTTTTGCATGGTGAGCCTATTTTATTATCATATTTTTTATTTTCTTTAAGAAAATTAATATGTATAAATTTATGAAGTAGGAAAATTATATTCTTTCTTTAAACTCCAAATATGGTTTTGTTATAGGCCAAGAATTAGATTATGTTCTAATATTTAATCTAATTTTCTCTGAATATAATCCAATACTTCAGATCTAGAATCATGCCCAAATATTTTATATAAATCTCATAAAATTTACAAAAATATTTGTTCCAAAATGTGACTGATAAGTAGGTCAAGAGTTAGACCAAATATTCGAATCTGCTTTTGTACTCTTTGAAAGATAATTTTGTTTACTAGGTCTAAATTTAACATATCATCAAACAATTATCAAAATATTTGCTCCAAAATGTGTCTCAGTTTAATAATAGGTCAACAATTTGAGCATGATTGATGAACGTATTTATTGGGATAGTCAAATCATTGTAAATATATTTCGTACTCCTGCATAATACGGTGAAGTCACAATTTTTTGTGTCTGTAGATGTGAGAATTGTAGAAATTTATAAAGTTTTTGTTTGTTGAAAGTTCTAACAAGGAAACAAAGTAATATTTTTTGTTTAAATCGAGGCCAAACTTTTAAAGCTTGTGTGTAAAATTTTATGCTCCATTTAAATTAATGGTTTGCGTAATCTACTTAAAAACATCTATATAGAGTTTACATTCTCATCGGTTGAAAACTTCACAAACTAATAAATCTCCAAATCGTATAAAAAATGTGAAGGAATATCTGTTTTGGCAGCGGAAGAATGAACTCTGAACTATATCAAGTCATCCTTGAAATCGCTCGGCATTTGTCTCGAGTCATTCTCAGCGGGAGATCGTCATTTGTTGCCGGATTTAAAACAGACCTTTGCAGAGCTGCCACTACTAAAAATAACCCAGAAATAATGCGCGCGATGCTCGTTTTTTCAACACCTACGAGCCAAAAACAGATGAATAATGGTGTTATAACCTCGCCAACATAGATTTACTTTCTACAAATAAATGAATTTCAAGCGTGGCCTACTAAGAATACATTTGCATTGTAAATGACTTGTCGATTGTTATGTGTGAAATGCATGTTAATTATGTATCGAATTTTGTTTTCGATTGTCATGACGACCTTCAAGTTTGCACACAATCAACAAATACAAAAATTTAGTACACTTTAATTCTAATTATTTATCAATCAACTTAAACAGTCTACTGAATATACCTATATAGTTCGTTTCAAATCAAATGTAATGCAACAAACAAGTTAAAGAGGACGGCAACGTTATAGATCGTTTTTTTCCAATGTTGTTCTTATTTCGTACAGTACGTACTACAACCATCGTATATCCTTGTCCCGCCTACCAGTTTCTCGTTACAATATAAGCTTATAGTAAGCTATACCTAGCCAAATCAAAGAATGTTCAAAAGAGCAGTGTTCCAATAATCTAGGGGCGTAAACCGTAAATGGAAAAGCATTCTACCAGTGGAATTGTTGTAAATACTTATATTTTAAAACATGTACATTAGGTTATATTCAAATAAACAATATATACAGCGTGTGCAACGAAACGCGGAACATAACTTTAACTCTCTCTCCTAATATATTCAGAGTAAAACTACAAGAGTGCAAAGTTGTTCAAAATTAAATTCTACATCAGAGATATCTCTTATAAGAACTGCAATTGTTTCAACAGGATGCCACGTGGTATAACAAGTGAATCTTGTTGCAAAGTGCAGAACAAACTGTGCTTATAATGAAAAATAAATATTTTCGCTTTGTCGCGTCCATTCGTGTTGTGCCTGGTATACACCTGTCGTTTTAAAAGCATTTTTGAATATTTCAAATCAAAAAGCTTTCAATTAAAATCACCACGCTGTGTATCGATCGTCAAGTTGGCTTAGGGAGTGTTGTTTTTTTTGTTTCAATCACGAGTAATTTCACATTCAATTGTTTGAATTGTTTTCACTGATGGACTGTCTGGAGTTTTCATTTTCGATTTGAAATTAAAATTGAAATCTGGAAAAATTGATTCGCATGGTAATTCTACTTAATTAAAGCTCTCTAAATGACACGCCGTTTCAATTTTACTCATTGCATGACGTCATGCCAGTTGCACAAAAATAAATAGAAAACAATTTTTAAACAAATATACATTAACAATAATTTTAGTTTCAAATACAGTATAATGATATTAAAATCATTACAAAGTATTTATACATATAGTAATTTTCCCTACAAGAATTGTAAGTACATTGTAACCTTCAAGGAGATATGAACTGAGGTGGAACTTGTGGAGCCAAATTACTGAATAGTTACATTTATATATATATATATATATATATATATATATATATATATATATTCCGAGTAATCTAGCTATTGAGAAGGAAAGGCTGTGATAACAGTGTCAAAATTGTCAAATATTTCTTTATGATTTTCATTTATGTTTAACACGTTAACTGCCACCATTAAAAAAAAAGTTGGGTCCATTGGGCCATTTTTTCTTTTTTACAGATTTAGGGTGTTTTCATATTAGAAAATACAAATATGATAACAGAATTAATTTTTTGTAATGTTGCTCTAAAATTTGAAGAATTTTATTGAGGCACAAAATTTGTAGTATATTGTCATTTCAGAGACTAAAAAACAAAAAAATCATGCGGTTTTGGTCTGCCAGGCCATCGAGAATTAAACTATGTTCACAGATATGCGTTGCGAGGTACAAACGTCAGACCACGAAGCATAATGTGTATTCAAACACTGAGGCACAAACGATGTATCTCAGAGCATACGAGGATATTTTAGTGAGACACATAAGATGTACCTCATGACAGTTAACGTGTTAAACCTGCTTAGACGTTCCTCTGCATAATATCAAATAAATTATTATAAACTATAACTTCGCGAAGTGATTTTTGTCTACTTTAGTATCGATTTCAAAAATGGGAAATAATAATAAACTTGTACTATCGGCTATCAGTATCGATGAGGTAAGACCCAGAGAAAATAAACCTATGTAATTTGCAAAAACGTTTAGTTAATCTTCATTAATAAATCCGTATTTGTGTCAATTAACTCTGCGTCTAATTGGTTCAGGTACACGGAGTTAATTACAGAAGGCAAAAACCCGGTGCGTGGGACTGGTTTCAACATGGCTACTTTTAGTTCAAGGAAACTGTAACGGCTTCGCGGTACACGGCGTGCAGCTACAAATCGCCTGTAAAAATAAACAGATTCTCGCGCAGTGAAATATTCTCCTTCTAAACAGATCAGCTGTCAGCAGGAACTCCCGAATTCCACGTAAATAAACACAGGAATCTGGGCGCTAGCGAAAATAAATACCGGCGATTTATCTCCACAGGTTTCGATTACTCACTCACTTATTGGAAAACAAATATCACTACAATTAAAAGTTACAAAGGTTCTTGTGGTAGAATCGATTCTGAGAATTACAGTGTGTGACGAAAACAGATAGGATAGTATACAGGGTGTTCATTTTATGTGGTACACTATTGCTATCTCGGGAAGTATAAGAACTACAAGGTCGGTTAAATTAGCAAACAATTTCTATTTTATAAGAGTGCATTAATGAGGGAAACAAATTTTTTTCGACCAGTGGTTCTCAAAATACGCTGTACAACTTTCATATTTTAAATGGGAACCTAATTTTTTTATTTGCTTATTGAATTCAACGATATCTATATGTAATACCCTTACATAACAAAATTTTTAAGAAAAATGCAAAATTATGTATGTATCATTTTTATTTAAATATGACTATTCGAAGAGTGCTATTAGAGCCTAAGAAGTAATGACTTTATTTATCATCACCTCATAAATTACTATTAGTATTATAATTATTATTACACTAGTTTTGTCCAATTTTGGCCGAAATCAAAACTTCGATCAGGCAGTAATTGATAGATACTTAAGTAATAACTAAACATATTTTTTATTAAAAATTTATTTACTAGGTACAATTATACAGTTCAACGTAACAAAGCAGCATTTTACTAACTTATTTCTTATAATCGAATATTCGGTATTAAAATAAAATAATATATTCGGTCGAATATACCGAATACCGAATAAATATTTAACTTCGGTCTCTTCGTGTCAAATTTTTTACCATTTCTTTTCAAAGAAATATGGTCTCTGAGGTGCACTTTATACTTCAGTACGATGTAGTATAAACACTCTACGATATAAATATTTACCAATTTCTGTAATAAATGATGATTTTCATTATGTTGCTACAATAAGATGAAAGTCATTATACTTATTTAATCTTCAAAGAATAAGTATTGTGTATTTATAATTTAATAAATAAAACGATATTAAAATAATAACATAAAATGATAAAATTAATGATTAAAATTTGCTATGTGAAGAGTTGCGTATTGCAGGTGAATTTATTTAATTCCACTTTGTGTTTCATCGGTAACAAAAGAAAACCACTCGCTGTAAAACAAAATCAAAAATCAACAAAGAAAGCCCAAACAAAAGATGAAAAAAATCCAACAATCAGACCCACGTAACATGGAGAAACAAAAGAAAACAAAACAGTGTAATAACAATAGTGGGACAGTGGAGTCGTTGGCGGTCGTCGCTCTGCTCGGCTACACTCGGGCGTGCTCGGCGTCGCTCGGGTGCTTTGAACCGACGCGTTCTGTCAAGTGGAAAGCTGCAGTTACCGGGAACTGCAACTGCAACGATCGATAGGCGCTGTTTGTTTGGGTTAGGTTAGGTTAGCCCAGTTCACACAATGGGGCTTAGGAATTTCTAATGAATCACGTATTCATCCATTCCATCCTATGGAAATGATTCATATTAAACTTTCTTTAATCATTCTTAAATTCATTTTGTTGACAGCGTTATACTTGCGGGAATTTTTAACCGTGATTCAAAATTATAAAAAACTGTCCGCTATCTAATACTAGCTGTACTTTAATTTTAGATATCATTTTGAGACGATACTTTACAAATAGGTATTATAATTTAAAATTATATGTTACTAAAATTTGTTTTTTTCGGAGCTGATACTAAAGTACACAAAATCACTCCGCGAAGTTAGCTAAAGTAGTAGCTAAAGTAAAACTTTACTGACTCTTATGTCAAAATTTAACTTTACGAACTTATCTGTCAAACTTAACTAACCTAAAATTTAATAGTATTGTATTTTTGCAGTTTATTTTAGCACTACCTAAATAACAAACATCATTCTATAATATTATTGGTGAATTTATTTATTATCTACCTTTGATAATAATTTATCTGATTTCATGCAGACGACGTTTAAGCACGTGTAAACATAATGAAAATTATAAAGAAATGTTTGACACTTTGACAGTACTCAATAGCTAGCTGATATTTTCCAAACGCATAATGCTATTTATTTATGTTTTTAATTAATAATTTAACGATTTCTAAAAAATATAATGTATATGTAAGGACTAAAGTATTTTTTATTACTCACATGGTTTATTCTCCATGTATAATATATATTATAAATAATGACTACGAAAAACAGAACAGAAATACTCAGATTCTATTTGTAGTATTTCAGTTTCTGTTTTATAATTGTGAAATTTCTACTTTTTATGGTCCATTCTAACTTTTCAACTATTTTTGTTTGCCGTAGTTAATATAATAAAGCATATAAAAATACGGAAAATAAAATAGACTTTCTTTGAAAATTACATGAAGGTTATAAAAAAGTTCAGAAACTTATAATAATATACTTATATTTGTTCGTAGTTTTCCAGAAACTACGGTTTTTGATATATTTGTAGAAAGTGTGAGAATCACTGTCTCACAGTATAAATAATTATTAAATAATTATTGTATCTATTGTACCGATACCCATAATTGATATATATTTATAATTACATTTTTAAATGAATATTAAAAGTTGATCTAATTACGTTATGCATTATTAATTGCTATTTAATTTATTTTCCTTCGGCCTATTATTTAGTATAACACAAATTTAGTAGAGAAACGATAAATAATAAAGATATAATTACCGTGTTTTCCGTAAGCATTTAAGTACAGGTAAATAACATAGTAGTCACGTATAATATCGTTCTATTTCAGACAGTTCATGAATATGATAATGTATGTAAATTGTTATCTAAATAAACTAATAGAAATGTAACTAGCACGATATTTAATTCAAGCTTCTTACAAAGAAAAATGTGTGTACGATAACACGCCTTGTTGTTTCTTGTTATTATATGAATTATGAACTTGTAGAAATAGGAAAACAGGAAAGTCTACCAATTGATAATAAAATAAGGAAAATAGATAAACAATGTGTGTAAAATTACTTAATCATTAGTAAAACGAAAATAACAATGTTACAAGGATTTTTTTATGCTTGCCATCTACGGGCAGGGGTGTCTTAGTTAGCTTGATCTGGAGTTCATATCCAGATTGGTTTATCTTTAAATAAAAATATTTTTACAAATCTTTACTGGCTTATTTATTTCATAAGATTATTTCATTCATTTCAATAAAAAAATGTAAATGTAAAATGATAAGATTCCTTACACAATATTTATAAAAAACATCTGATATAAATTCTCTTCACAACAACGTTAAAATCTTGTATAAATACGTGAAATGTCAAAAGGCTTTTTTAGAAAGAAAAGGTGACATTATAGAATGGTAATTATAATGTGATCAAATTACTTTTTATACATGGTATAGTGACTCGAACACCCGAACATAGGGATTTAACATATAAAATCATATTTTCATAATTTCCTGCTTCTTTAATTATTTTAAGTAAAAAGTTGTAGAACATAAAATTTTGCATCTGAATTTGGGTATGAAAATGACGTAAATCATCCCAAAAATTCTAGCCATGTAATTGAGACAAATATAGGTAACAAATATTTAACGGTTTATATGTGAAGTTAGCTGCGTTAGTTTATTTTTATTATTATTTGTAATTACTATTTTGTCAAATTACGCTGAAAAATACAGCAATTTTACCTTGTTTTTATTTTGAAAATTTAAAATTAATTTATGTAATATTGTTCACTTCAACAGAAATTTCATAATAATAAAAATAAACTAACGCAGCTAACTTGACAGATAAACCGATAAACATTTGTTCAATTTTGTCTACCGCTATATTATTCATACCTAATTTCTGAGCTTACAAGACACATTATAGTGTATTGTGCAACAAGAGCAGAAAGTCGTCTATTTCCCACAAGGTGAAAATGCCGTAAACACTATTTATATTACAAATATACCGATATTTGAGATAAAGCTAATCTGGCACACCAAACAATGGGTAATAAGCCGTAAGTAATAAACTTATTTATTTCACCTATCCTCCTATTTTTCAAGTTCATTAAATTGTAACTTTTGGGGTTGGTCCAAACTATTTGAGTTCAGATATATTTCTATAAAAAGCTCACCGTCTTTTTATAAAGTTTTTTATTTGAATGTGGTAGACTTTTTATCAATAGTTCCTAGGAAAAATGTGGAGCAAGTTATGTATTATTTATTTAATATAATTAACATGAAACCTGAAGTATCAACAAACGAAAAGCAAAAAATTCATGAATAGAAACTATTTACTGCGAAATTATTTAAATTGGTTATAATTATATTCAGGAGTTTTTTGCCCGTTGTCATGGACCTTTATTTTGAATTATTTAACCTTCTATTTCAAGCCGATGAATATTTATAAAAAGAAATAAAGTAAAAAGTAATTTTACGATACTTTAATGGCAAGTTATCATCTGCACAAAAAACCAGAAAAAACCACGCATAAAAGACATATTTATAGTAGTCGGAAACCAGTTTTTACGCCGGATTTTTTCTTCAATTTGGAAAATAATTTTTTGCTGCGGGTCATGACACATTTATAGTTGGCCTTGATAAAACAATCTCGCATCTGAAACAAAAAACAGTTGATGTAATTGTTGGCAATTATTTATTCAGCTGTTCAGCTGGTTTAGAAAGCAAAACTAACAGCGTTTAGATTTTATTTGAGGCACGATTCTCAATTGATTTGAAATTCAATTGTTTTAATTGGTTGGTATCAACACTTTCACTGTTTTGTGAAATAATCAACGTTGGCCACGAATTTTTTACCGGAGAAATTTCTAAGTCACATCCGTGAAGCTTTCTTCCATCATTTTTTAATCTATTTTCAGAGAAATATTTCACGAAACATATTTTACTCTAATTGCTTGTTGTGTAATAATGTAATGAATTTTAAACATAAAATCTTCAAATTTACTCTTTAACTCATGAACTTCAAACGATTGCCTATTCAGTAGGAAAACAGACACTTTTCGGCCCGTTTTTCTTTTAACTCGTTACAAAAACTATTCTATTGCCGAATTTATATCTTAACGTTGTTTAGGGTTACCGTGGGAAATAAAAATGTGTTTACAATGTACAAAGTATCCGTAGCAATACAAACATATAACAAGCAAATGTCATAATGGTCGTAGAACAATCATTATAATTTGTGTTAAAACACAGGCACAACAATTATTTTAAATAAATCGATATTTAATTACACACAAGTTTTATTTTAAAATAATTGAAAATCATTTTTTCTACCCGCTTTTCTTAAATATTAACGTCACTCGATTATTTTTACAGGTTCTATTTCATTTTCATAAACAGAAACATGTTTCTCATCCCTCTGGTAGATTTTATTTGTACCACAACGAAGTATAACGAATCGCTCCGATTATACACGAACAAAGAAAATGATTGTCAATTGTTAAACTGTTCAGATGTTTGTTTTGTGTTTTGTATTTCTTATAATTGAATACATGAATTTCCTGTTACATCCTATGTTCTTCTGTGCTAAATTATGTTTAGTGACATCACTTATAAACGTGTAAATTTGGTGTCTAAAATTTAGCATATGAAAAGACATTGTAAGATATGTGTGAATGAATAGCCACACCCAAGCAGCTACAAAACGAGTTATATATTCATAAGCATCAAAGTCCATAAATCCTCGCCATCACAGCATCGTAGCATCTGATTTTCTCTTATTTCGTAACCGCGTGGAATAATGATAGTTTACGGCAGTAAAAACTGCAGGAAGTTCATAAACTAAATTATTTACTGGTCGTTAAAGTAAAATTAATCCGCCGGGTCTGAAACAAGTTCAGCTGCACGCGCTTATTATGCCGTCTAGCCGGCCGCCATCTTGTCTAACGTTACTAATAACAGTTGAACCGCGCTCTAATTGAAAGTTTCGCACCTAACCTACTTTGATACTCGCGATTATTATTTTAATTATCGCTTTTGTTGCAAACTTTGACGGGATATTTTGCAGCCGTAAACGAGTTACTATATTGTCTATTAAAGATGCAAGCGTGCACTTTTTTATTATTTTAATTAATCGTAAACTTATCTCCACATATTTACTTTAATTTTTAATCTACATACCAAATTCCTACACAAAATTAGATCTTTAGAGCTCTTTTTAAATCAACTAGGAGTACCCGAAACATGTCATTCTTCACTCTCTGGAACAGTTATGAGTGCTCCGGAGATGACATACTTGACAATAAAAATATTTAATTTGGACAGACAATTTTATATTAAATAAATTTTAATAGGAATAAACTCCAAATAATAAGGGAAATAAAATATTCTAAATTAAAGAAACTATTTTCTCTTATTAAAAAAATAAACCGTTATATTAAAATTTAGTAATGTTACAAGTAATTAAATTTTGGTATTATACAAGGTTGCTCTTTTTTATTGTAATGTATATTGTTGACAAAACCCTTAAATAAGGACCTATATCATTTTAGAAACGCGTCCAATAGATTTTTTTTATGACCGGTAACACTTAACAATGCCCGGTAACACTTAACAGCGCTCGGTAACACTTAACAATGCTCGGTAACACAACACCAAAAATCAATTTTTAAATAAATGCAACAAAAAATTCTCATAAATTTTAAATTTAGATGAGAAATAACTGTACAATTCAACTTTTTTTCTTATTACTTTTTGTAAGAAGTGTAGTAGTAGCTGCTGCCATTTCTGGCCTTGTTAACGAATGAAGAATGCAGTGAAAGATTCCCTAAAGAAAAACGTGATTCTCATATGCATAAAAATTCCACGTTATATGAAAGTTGTTCATAATAGCACACATGTAAACGGCAATGCTAATTTCCTTAGCAGGCTTGCTGGAGAAAACTGAACTCTTGAATGCGCGTCTCTCTCTCTCACGCCCAGCTCGCCGTATCTCACATCTCGCTCTGGTAATTACACATTTGCATTAATTACGTTTATACAATGCAAATAATGACGGTTGTTTGTGTATGCATCCTAGTGTGCCATGAAATTTAAATGTTCACTTGTTATGATGATGTTACTGCAGTTTCGCGGAAACGTGGAATTTGTAGGAACAGTTGAAGGTGAAATAAAAGCAAGAAGTGGATTATTACGCCTTTCTCACATTTATTTCACTTTATTATCTATGTTTTTACTTGTACATATTTTAAGTATACATATTCCTACAACCTATATTCAAAACTTGTAAGAATTTATTTATATTTTTAAAATAAAGATATTACACATATTTTTATAGACATATAAAAAAGGAAATATTAATTGAAATTTATAAAAATCATTTTTTTATAAAGTTACTCAATAAATATTTCAAGGTCACCTTTATATTTTGTTTATAAATGTACAAATATTTTTTAAAAATACTTAATTTTATTGTTAAAGTAAATTGGCCATTAACAATGACTAAAAATCGTTATATAACAAAAGAAATCCAGTAAAAAAGAGTTAGAAAAAAAACTAGTTTATTAACCTTGTAAAAAACGATTATTTGATTAGTAATAGAATAGTTCTGTAAATAACAAAACTATTAATCATAACTAAAACTATGAACTGATATCATAAAAATTCATTATTGTTTGTGAACAATTAATATTTCGCGATAATTTTTTATTGCTAAATTATTTGATAATATGTTCAAATATATTTAATATATAACTGTGAAACAGGTGTACACATTTTTTTATTATGAATTATTTATAAGGAAATCTAGTCTGTTGTGAAATAATAAATTGAATATTTGTATTTTACAAATTGGAATTTTAGCCGCTCCACATAAATTGCGAATTATTCTGAGCTTAATTAAAAAGATATATGACAAACTATAAAAAACGACTGAAGCCTGGGTTAGTAAAATTTACATATTGAAATGAGCAGAGCTAAACTGGGTTATGCGTTTTTTCCGTCTTTCTCTTCTATGTAAATTCTACCCTTTACCATTTAATAACAAACGAATATCAGCAATAAATCCCGAAAACAAAAGAGAATTGCTGACCGGTCACTATGATATTAATTGTTCGACAGCAGATAAATCAATTGCGAAACAATTGAACGGGAATATTTTTCCGCGTAGTTTTTGTTATTTGTTCCCAATAAATTCAGCAGATACAGGTTTTAACATGTTTTCATTAAAATTAACAACCGCAATTAGCAAGGCTTTAAATCAAAATGTCGGCCGAAAGTGGAACTCGCTTAAAATAGAGGAAATATTGCAGTCGCCTTTTATAGCTACCGTAATTGATGTGTGTGCATATTAATAAATTGTTACAAAATGGTTGACGTACATAAGCACGTACACTCAAGGTCAAACAGGTCAAACACCTGAATTTCGCAACCTGATCGTGAGACGCTTGCAAACAACAAATCAAATTCATAATCAATTGTTTAACAATCAGTTTCAAAACAGAAACACACGTTTGTAACAACACGCGTTTAACAATTGAATTATCAACATTTGTCTCCGATTGCAACGAAAATTGTTTAGCCAATATTTCGTTCATATTATTTTTAATATTTTTCATTTTCCATTCAGTTTTTAAATGCTTTTTGTTTTTCATAGCATTTAACGGATAATTTAATATACAGGGTGTGCAACAAAATGCGGAACATAAGATTTTAAAATGGGATTTAAAAAAAATTCTGATACTCTCTTTCCTGTTAGATTTAGAACAAAACTACAAAAATATGAAGTTGTTCGAAATTAAATTCTACGTCAAATAAGATCATAATTGATGCAACACTGCAGTACGAGATTTATTAAATATAAAATGCAATATTTTCGTTCAAAATCAGAAAGCCATGGAAATAAAAGAAAATATCTATGTGACATTTGTGACAGTTAATGACATGTAATTATAGCTAATGTAATTTCATATTAATTATTAAATTATGGTATAGATTAAAATTAGTTTAAAATGGATGTTTTGTTTTATTTCCATGGCTGACTGATTTTAAAGGAAAATATTACATTTTATATTTAATATATCTGGTACTGCCGACATGCTGTTACAACAATTTTGATCTTATCTGACGTAGAATTTAATTTTGAACAATTTTGTACTCTTGTAGTTTTGTTCTAAATATATCAGGAGAGAGAGTACCCGATTTTTTTTGAAATCCCATGTTAAAGTCCCATGTTCCGCATTTCGTTGCATATCCTGTATAAAGCAAGGTTATGTACTCCAATACTCGTAGGTGCAGTACGATTATTGACCGAGAAAATACTGAAGGAATATGGAATTTTTATTACTTTTTTGCGGTAAAAAATTACGCTAAAATTTCTGCTGTAATAGATCTAAAGAAAGTATAATATGGTAAACGTTGTTAATACCTTAGAAATTACCGTAATGTGAATTAGAGCACACGCTATCTCTGTCTAGCTAATGGGGAAATAGGACAAACACGCAATTTTGAAATTACGCCCCTGCTCCATCTACGCCCCGACAAAAACTTCGTGATTCGCAATTGTTCAGCTCAAGTCAACTGAACTTGTTTCGCAACTGTTGACTTTTTAATGACGAAATTACACACCGTTTTTTGTTCTCATTGTTTTTAGAAACTTTGTTGTTTTAGAGGTTTTTACTTCGGTCTTTGAAATAGAGAAAATTGAAGTGGGATAATGAATTTTTAATCACGCTGGCGAAAGCTTGACGACCTTAAGCTCAAACAAATTCACCAAGTTTGTTTTCGTTTATTTGAAAATTTTATTAAACATTATTATTACAAATGGTACACTCGTTTTAAAGCTCTCATTGCCTGTATAATAAACAGTGTATGTTAAACAAATGTTAGTGTTTTCTTTTCAATCAATAACATTTTGACTCTCAATGTGGTTTTCCATGAGCACATATTTTAAAGAAATTTAAATTGCAAGTTAAAATTTGAATTAAATATAGTGTAATGATGTAATAATTATTATAAAATGTTAAATATTTATAAGAAAAGTCGAAAATTAAAAAGAGAGCTCGATATGGCATGCTACCAAAAGTGGTTTCGTCTCGATTTATTTGTTTGACATTAGATTTCATCACTAGATTGTGCGTCAGTTTCACTGGGCCAGGAATTAGAGCAGTATTTGTTCTAATTCTTGGCTTGCTGAAACTAGATCACATTCTGTAGTAGATTTACCTATTTTGGATTGTGCTCTGGTTTCAACGAGTCAAGGAATTAGAGCAATCTAAAGTGTTTGTTCTTATTCTAAACCTGCTGAAACAGCACATTTTAGAGCTACGAAGATCTGGATTGTGCTCTGGTTTCAACGGACCACAAATTAGAGCAAGTATTCAGAATGAACTGATTCTTGGCCTGCTTAAACCAGAGTGCGTTCTGAAACACTGATCATTTTTGTGCCCCCAAGGAAATTTAGAAAAATCGGCGTGCGTGGAAATACCAAAACGCGGCAATTAAAATTACTACTTCAAATATAAAATATTAATATTTCAATTCGAACCCAGATCACAATCACGTGGGTCTGTATTTGATTATTTATATATTTATCTTTGTTATAGTTTGTTTAGGATTTGAATTCCGCAGTGTAAACTAGGCTTCGCAAACAACACACAATCGAAACAAATAAACAAATGCAATCCAACTCCACATTCTCAATTACCGTTGCTATGACACCCACGTCTAGAGAGACGACTTCCCACTAGTTAGAGAGAGACGGCGCTAGCGATATGTCTACCGAACACCGCGTTGATTGTCCATTGTTTTCATGCTTTGTTTAAACAAGGTCACACTTTATTCCCCCACCCGTGTTGCCAGGCAACGGCATACGTATGCTGCATATGGCGGTTCCCAGGAAACAGATGATCCCGATGCTATCTTGTTTACACTACTTAAGTGGGGGGTTATGTAATCGCGACCAGCATTCATAATGGGAATCATTAAAAAATAGTTTTTATCAGTTTAAATGTTACTAGAGGGGGCAGCACTATCAAATATACTTACGACTACTCGGAATCACATCTGTTTAATATTATATATTTATAAATTATTTTCCACACATACACAGGTGTTCATTTTAAGTGGTATACTATTGATCGAGAACTATAAGAGCTACGAAAGTTAAGGCCGTTTTAGACTAGCCTATATATGGGGCAATAAATAGTAAAAGAAGTGGTACAATATCTTGTACCAGAAATTATTAAATTTTAGCTTTATATGATACTAATCCAATTTCATGTATTCTGTTATAAATTATTCCTTAAGGCCGTTTTAAAGAATCCTAAATATGGAACAATATATAGTACAAGTAATGGTACAATACCAAAAATTGTTAGATTAACGTCTTGTACAATATATTGGCTCTGATTCTGTGCACTTTCCTTGAATATGTGAATGTGTCAAGAATAATTAACCATAAATTCATATACATTTAAAGTTTGCAATACTAACAACTTTACCAGTAGTAACATTAAGTTTTCTATAAGCACACTACATACAATAAAAACAAATAAAGGTTAGAAACGCGTGAGATCATAAATTTCATTTATGCGCAAGCTCACAGCCAAATTGACGTAACAGATTGTACGAAATATGGAACGTGTTTTGTTTTTTCAACACATTTACGATGGTATACAATATTTCAACCAATTTGCTGTTTGATACTAATCAATTTAAAATGTACCTAAACTGGTGAAGATATTGTACAATTTATAGGCTCATAAATTCGATTCTCAAATTATATACTACAAATATCGTTAGAGAGTACTTTTTGGGCAATCCATACACATTTGTCTCTGCAGTACGCTACTTCATCAGCCAAATAATCACCTCTTGTCTATTATAGACTCCTAGACTAATAGTAACCATTCATTATATCAAAACAAAACAATGTCTTCACAAAAAATACTGCAACACCCACAAATATTGATATTTACATGTTAGTAATTTGAATAATTAAAAAAAATGTTGATCTAGTATGTAAATAACAAAACAAACTCATTACTCATTTGTTTTGATACAACTGATAATTGAGCAGGTAACTAGATTCCAATAAAATGGACATGAATCACCAAATTACAAGTTATCATAAAATCTGTTAGTGTGACTCAGACTCGTAATAAGAGCAATTCCTCGTGCATGCGTCAGGGTAGGCTTCAGTTATTTTTAGCTTGTCATCAGCGGAACTGATTCACGTTCCTGCTACCGCGATCGTAGCTTGTTTATTTGTTTACGACAAATTGAGGTTTGACCTTTTCCCAGTTAATAATTTAGTAATATAAGAATTTCTAACTCGTGTAGGAAACTTCTAAGATTGTGGAAAACAGATTACTGAATTCTATTAATAGTAAAGGTTATTTGTTTAATGCTTTACACATCTGGAATAAATTAAACAAAATTAAATCAGCTTTCTCGGCAGTATATTTTACTTTATAATAAGCAAATCTTTTAAGGTCACTTTTAAAATGTCTAAAGTGAGATACATTATTTATACGAGCCCTGTCCCAAATAAATTCACACAGTTGCCTAAAATTTGCTTAAAATATTAAAAATTTTACGTGATTATAATGTAGCAGCGATATTTTTACCAATATTTGCTGAATTTATTTTTCATTCATTTATGTTTTTTTATTGCTATATCGAAAACGGTTTAATAATATATGCGCTCCACAGTAATTGTCAAATTGATAACCTCAAATGTATATAATGTTTTTTAATAAAATTTAGAATTACTGCAAATATGAAAACCAAATAAACCAAGCTAATGAAAAAGGATATTGAAATAGAGTGAATTATAAGTCATATTTTACTCTCCTGAAATATGCCTACTATAATTAATCGGAAAAGTTGAAATAATAGATATATAGAGAGTTGAAAAATGTTTCATTTATACAAGCCTGTAATTTGGTGGTATTCTATAGAAATGATAAGTAATTATCAAATAGAAGAAATTGTGATGTCTGATGTGATCTAGTTTTTATGGAAATGAATTAAGGCGCCATGAAACAATTAAAATGCTTGAAATTTCATAACGAATGCGTCAGATAAGAAGTAATTACAGAACAGTTACGCCAAATGTAGAAGGCTATGACACGATAAACAAAAGCGGGCCACATTATCAAGTGAAAGTCGCAGTAAAAACCTGCTCACCGCTGCATTCAATTGTTTTTATACCGAGGTAAATGTCACTGTACTCTGGTGATTAAAATGTGAACTAATTATAAACTACCGGAACTTCGTAATTAGATACGATTCGCACGTTTTTCACACAGCTCACTATTTTTATGGGGAATGATTCCAAAGAAAAAGAAACTACTTTTTGTTCTGAATGACAAAATTGTTTGAGTTGAGTAAATTACAGTTGTTTTATGACAGGAACTTGTTTTCGTCGTTTGAGAAACTTTGCCAATTCAAGGTTACATCTGGATTCTTACAGAAACATTCATTAAATAACTGTGATTTCCAAATCTCCAACTCCAATCTGGTTTGCCAAAATAAAATCTTTAATCTAATTAGTTTTTAATAATACACTTTTCAAATAAGACATTCTAAACTATACCAATCTTAACCAAATTTGAATAACGCTATATATTCGAATGATTCAGAACAAATTGTAGATTGTAGATGTTGTACACTATTAAAATGCAAATAAAACTTATCTAGAAAGTCTTGAAAGACGTAAATTACAAATCGTTTCTCACAATGGAATCATCCCAAAAAAATGTTATAATTTTTTTGTAAAAGATATTCCTAATTCTAATTTTCGTTTCATCATGAAACACAAAATTACACAAATATCTGACACATACATAGATGATAACAAAGGTCAAACGTAAAGTTAAACGTCAAATCTAAATTATACAGGGTGTCCCAAATAACTTGTTGAGCACGGGGATCTCGAGAACGGTAAGAGATACTACTCGGTTAAATTCGAATAAAGTTGCCGCATTAAGGAAACATTTTAACCATGTTTTTGTGTTCATAAAAATGCATAGGTTACTAAAGATGAACGAAAATGTAAATTTTACGGGTTTTAATCTTTGCTTTACTTCCAAAATTAAAATATGAAGTGATTTTGGTATGCATCTTCTTCAGACACTTTTTTTTAAATATTAAAGTTGACACCGATAACTCGTACACGATAAAAAAAATGAGAACCTCTGTAAATTTATTATACAAAGTGTCTGAAGAAGGTGCACGACAAAATCACTCAATCTTTTCATTTTGGAAGTTATGACCAAAATTAAAATTTAAAATCGATAAAATTTACATTTTTGTTCATATCTAGTTTTTTAAGAAAACAAGGACATCATTAAAATGGTCTCTTAATACGGCAACTTTGATCTAATTTAATCGACCTCATATTTCATCTTTTTCGAAATCCATATGCTTAACAATTTATTTCGAACACTATATCGTACCTATACATCACAAGAAAAGTACGTCTGTAAATATTTATTAGAAAGAAAATACATTAAATTACATTAGCACAATTATTTTGATTCGTAAGATTAATATAAAACCCAATCAGAATGACTCATAAGTATTTGAGAGGAGATGAATCCAAGAGCAGTCAAACGTTCAAAGATCCTATAGACAAATATAATTCAGCAAAGAAGTTACGGAACTAATAATTTATTTGGCAAAGTTATTTGCTAGTAAACCGACTAAATATAATGTTGACGTGGAGTTATTCTCTTGGCAAACGCCTTGGTGACGTAAATAGCTGTTTGTATGGCTCAATTTATGAATATGGTTCACATTCAATAACAATTTTTCTTGTTTATTTCCTTTCGATATTTCTCGGATATTTATCGCTGTTTTCGAATAATATTTCACAGCAATGATAGGAGTTCAGCTATAGTTGTATTGTGTAAATGTAAATGTAAATGTAAACATGCTTTTTTTTCAGAGGTCACTGGTTTGTTGACCTGGGGGCATATGTTTATTTTGTTTGTTTGCGATTATTAAATTGTTATCGGCTGCAATTGTTATTGTTCTTTGTTTTTAACCTCCGCGTCATTACCTCCAATAGTTTTTTCCTGGAATTATTTTTTCAAAACCTTACTTTTTTATTTATTTATTTTAAATCAGATTTTTATGTAACCATAATCTAAATAGTTATTTATGGAGAGTAATTAATCTAAAATTCTATAACTAGATCGACGTAGGTATAGCTTGTTCATAGATATAAGAAAATCTACCTGGGTCACTAATGACGATGGTAAACCGCCCCACAGCATGCGGTCCAAGCACCGATTGAAGGGGCCGGATTACGGGAAAAATGAACTTTACTGTTATTTCTCGTAATGCAATTAAAATAAAATTTTTATACTTAACGGTAATTCTAACATTAACATACAACAAGATTAATGTTTAACCAAACATAGGCTTTGTTTAGAATCATACAGCTACATAGATAATCCCTTTTCTAAATTGTTCCTTTATAAAGGGTAAGTGAAAAATATGAGTTCAGTTGAATCGAACCTGTTTTTGAAACAACTACTTGATATAAATTAAAAGAAGTCAAAATGTGGAGACCATGGGATGAACAAGAGGACGTCTTCGACGAAGCCCAGCGTCGCAAACATTTATCGAGCGACGCGAAAGAAATTATTCGGAATGTTTATCTTTATTTTAATAAAGACAAAAATTGTGATTCAGTACTTAAAACAACAGCTGAAGCAACCGATGTGCCATGTAGTACTGTATGGAAAATTGTACATTCGCAGCAGAAGAAAAAAAATTATTTTAAATCCATCTCTGGAAATTTTAACATTTTTGCAACCATAAATCTTCTTTAATCCACTTAGGGTTTACTCACTCCAGGGGTCTAATGGGAATCATTTTCTTATATCTATGAACAAGCTATACATTATACACGGCCTATTTACCTTAGTGGTCGTAGAAAAACTAATATAAATAGTGAATAAATGAATTAGAATAATGTATATTTTATTTTTTATTTGATTGATAAAGAACTAATAGAATCCGTACTTTAGTCCTGATTGTAAAAAAAGTATTTATAATTTCTGCGATAAAAATATAGTAGAACTATATCAATAAAAACAATGTTGTTATTGTAGAAGTAATAGCTCTTTCGTCTGTTGCTGATGACTTTAAAATGACCTTCAGAGTTTTCATTACATAAACGTGCACATTACAATTTTTTATGAGAAAAAAGAACAATAAAGTATAAAAACATTTGATGTGAACTTGTAGTACGCTTTCTCAGACAAAAACAGCGAAACAGAATATTTGAAAACAGTAATTATTACAATTACGAGGTTGTTTCTATGGTAATTGTGAGTGAAAGTACACTAACACCTATGTCCCGTTAATATTAATGATTATTAAATAAATGTTCCGATAAATGATTTAATAGTGAAACTGCCACAGCTGTGTAGTAGTTGTAAATCAGTTTCCTTGTGTAAACCTGGCTTTATCTCGGTGTTACAACGGTATAGAACGGATAATGACCTTTAGTTTTGGGTCGTGGACATGATTTATCGATGCTCGTTTATTTAATTCACAGACGTTTGTTGACAACGGTATCTGCCATTCCACAAATTACAAATAAATTTATTTCTCATGCAAATATCCTAAACATCACCTATCTACAAATACAACCAAAATTTGTGACAAAGAAAATATGCTTTTTCTTTTTTTATGATAATCAGCTCTAATCGCTGCTTCGTAAATATTTATACAAATATAAATACTGATGTGTCTCACTTTAAGCTGTAGGTTACTTGCACATTACACTAGAAATACGCTGACAATGTACCTACATAAAAATATGTATCTAGCATACTAGACGAATTTTTAATCACAAAGAAAGAAAACTTGTATTAAAATTACGAAATACTGTATATGCAGTCTAAATAAAATAGTTTTTTTTACAAGTAAACGACCTTGAAATTTAGGACAAGGTCAGAGTTGGAATTTTTAAATTGTTTTATACAACAAATTGTTATGTGTACAGATCTAGGAATCAATTACAATATTGTAACGTTTATTTATATGGATGAAGTGTAAAAGTAATAAAATACGAATATTTATATTTATTACAAGTTTATTAAATAATAAAGATAATACAATGAAATAAACAAACACATGTTAATTAATATTCATTTATTTTCACACGCTAGTATTTATTTCTCTTTACATGTCTATTCGCATCTGCCTCGACTGATTCATTTCATTCTACTCAACTCGACGAAATCTATTAACTCTTAACTTCACACTCTAAACCGACTGCCCACACTCTATTCTGCGACACTTTATATCTGCGGGTAATTTATATCGAACCTTCTAGAGACTTCCGGACTCTATAAATTCCCGTACAATAGCGACGTTGCTCTTACAATAAGAAATTGTAAAAATTGGAAAAAACTATAAATACGTTGCTGTCTTCAACTTGTTTTTATTTGCTACAAAACTATCAATAACAATAAAAATTAAATGATATTTTATCATAATAGAAGAAAGAAAAATAAGTATTTAAATGTGTAATAAAAAGTAAAAATTTTTTGTTACTCTTCCTAATGGGGTAGGTGACCAAGGTAGAATTTTAATGAAAAAACTATTGAATTATAGAAAGTATATTTATTTACTAACGTTGACATTAAAAAAGTTAAATATTTATCAGCAATTGTTTAGTAATTTGCGTTAAATAGAAACAGCGTCCTTTACTATGACGTTCACTAAGTTAGCACTATCTCACTCACACCACCTATTTCCGTCTGTCTACATTCGCCGCTCTCATTAACTTCGTTGACGTCATAGTCCCCTCCCAAGTACTATATTATTTATTTACTTCAAAACAACATATAATTAACAATTTTAAAAAAATACGGGTATATTATTTTTGTACAAGCTATCACATATACCAAATTTAGAAATTGGTCACCTACCCCATTTTATTTAGATGAATATTTCCGGTTTTATTGAAGATTTCGTTTTTGTTTATAAAATAAAATATTAATATTGCTTTCATAACAACTTTTAAATGCTGTAACACTTAGATATCTTTAAAAGTTGAAAATATCAAAAAATCATGATTTTTGCCAACCTGTAATAAACTACATTTGACATTAATAGTTAAGCGGTTGTTAATTATTAAAAAAATAAATATATCTCTGTACTAGGGCTGGAGTACACGAACAACGTAACGATTAAGTTTCCACGTAGCTGATTGCTTAAATTATTTTAGACAAAGTGGCACTTGGTTAATTGAATAATAGCGACTTCCTTCGCGAGCGGAAAAGGAAGGAACCTCAAATCTGATTTCCCCGTGACATAATGCGACGTTGACGATCGACTCGACCGAGTTGTGATTCCCGTTGGAAAGTCATCGTGATCGCTGTATCTCGGTTACACCGGATGGCTCTCAAGTACTGTGACCGACAGATTTCCTGATCTTGTCGTTCTCACACTACCAAGGTTAATACTACATTTGCCGTGCTTGCCACATTCTTATATACAGCAGTAAAACTATTTATCCCATAGTGTACCGAACAATACAATGTGGTCAGACAACGTACAGTAATTTGGAAAGTCATCCTAAAATCCTACCTGCACTTGTACAGTTGTAAAGATTTATGATGGTTGGTAAAGATAATTCATTAGTTCAAGGATAAATCGGGAGAAAAACTACATTATTTTAAATGTCAGAAACAAAACAACCTGGAAAATGATATAAATTTTTTAATAATACATGAATAAAATATTAATACAAATTTCATTTCTTATTACAATATATTTGAAAGATTAATATATGAAAATTAAACGTCGGGTGCACTTTTCTGTGTAGCTACACGTGTTTGGAAACTGGCGTTTAGTAAACACCATCGATCTGATAACATATCGGGTGTAACAAGAATAGCGGGCCATAGGCATTTAAGATGAGATTATAATTTTTCTTTGTGCAAAAAATGCTTCAAATAAATGTTATACAGAATTAAATTCTTCATCTAATTCAATAATTACATATTATTTTGCACATTTTTATTTCTGAAAATTTTAATCATGTTACTTCATCATAGTTTTAGCTATCAAATTAAACAAAATCTCAAATATTCAAAGATTGGTTTTTATGATGTAGTCGAATGATAAAATATATTTTCAACACATAAACACGTTAAAGATGATTTAAATTAAGTGATTATTTATAGGATCTTGTTCCAATATATGACCATTTAAATTTTTTTGTTAATTTAGTAATGACATTACTTTACGAATATATTCATTTAATGGTAGATTTATTTATCTGTTATACATAATTTTAAACATAACAGAATTTAACCATTTTATTGTATGTAACAATAACAAATAATTAAAACAAAACTTTATAACATTGCCACTCAACGCGTGCTATCTCTCTCGCACTGTGTTCATTACAATTATCTCCGTCTAAACTGCTTCCATACTTATTATTAGTTTAATGGTAAACACAATTTCTGAAAGTTGTGACAAAACCGATTAAAATTCTAAGTAACATATAAAACGCATGATGATATATTTATAATTATACAAACTTATTTATCAACACGAGATAGTGCAAACTTGTAATTATTTAGTACATGTTGCAATAAAACTTATCCTGAGTAAAAACTCCATATCTGACCTATTTCCGTCAAACGTACAAATCGTATCAAATTCCAGTGATACGTTATCGGTTGAAAGAATTCCTCGTTTCGTGGAAGAGATTAGAGACCCACGGTCAACAAGCGAGAGAGAGAGCGGAGAGAGGAGAGAGAGAGCCCCAGTGTTCTCCCAAGGTGACTTTGAGCAGGTGTTGCTCGGGAGGTATAAATAGAAATCTGGAAACTGAAACTCTACCCTGGAGACGGCTGGAGAGCTGCCAGGGTTTGTTTTTGACTCGGATGTAGGTGAATAAACTTCATTCGAGATACACAAACCGGTTTCTCTTCGTCGCAGAAATTCTACCCCATACCAGGACAAATCACTTAGGACTCAAGAACATTGTACACTATTATAAGTTTATTGTTTATTATTACACATTTTACTCTAAATTTTCTCGGCAACAATTAAAATTCCTACAGTTTATACATTGATTTACATAAATTTTAATAGGTTTTAAATTAAACGAATAAAAAATAACTGAAGAAACACAATGGGGTTTTTCAATATTTTTTTATTTTTATTATACAGTATGTCCACGCATCGATTTGCAAAGAGGGAAAACATTTTGGTGTTTTATTTTACGATAAAAATATATTTTAATCTTTTTAGTTTCGCATTTTCATAGTAACTGGTATTATTTATTTAGTTTCATTGACTGTCAATTAGGAAAATCTGTTGTAATTGTTGAAAATGTTGTCAAAAGAGGAACGAATTTACCTAGTTCAATAATAGGGAAAAGGTAATAAAGCGATCTGTCGAATTTTCGAAGAATTTAAAAAAAAGAATTGAGTCAAAGACTAGAATTGTGCGCTCAAAAAGACATTGAATAGTTATTGTTTATATCAGTTTTGTTATTAAATATATGAAATTAAAATTAAATGAAAGGCATGTTAACAATTGTTACTATGATAACGCGAACTTTCTGATCTTACAATAATATTTATTTCATCATTGATTTCATTTATAAAGACTACATGATAACATTTAGATCTAAAAATCATAGATTATGAGGCTAAAGTGCTAAATATATCCGAATTTATAAATAAAGGGTATTATAACGTAAACAAGCGATTAAAAATAAATAAATTTTTGGATAATGAGAGAATAAAACAAATTAAAAGTTATTCAAATAGAAATAAAAAATTGATGTATTCCCAAATTGAACTACTGTATTTAAAAATATATGACTTTTCCCATAATAAGTTGCATGGAAATTTTTTTTTACGACTACTATAGGAAGTGGTACTTTCCTCATACTATATAAAGCTTGAAAGTTGCGTGTTTCCCACAGTCGTGGTTAAAGTGTAACAGTATTTGTCAGCTTTGCGCATGTGTAGTATGGGAAATATAATTTCTCATGGTAATTAGGTTATATTATTTTTTATGTCAAATAGCTTTTTGTTCTGTACTGTAACGTTTAGTAGTGTGGTCGTAAAAAAGTATAGTGTGCAACTCGTGCAGAATCACCAATTTCCCACCTTGTGTGATACTAGTACTCGACTCTGTCTCGTGCCGAAACTTTCACAAATCATGCGACTTTCTGCACTTGTTGCACAAAATTATGTGTAATACAAAATGAATACGGAACGAAAATGCTTGAAAGTTGATTACGTTCTATTTCTACATATATTGTTAATAGAAAAAGACCATATACAATCGATAAATTATGAGTCAATAGTGTGCCGAAATAAGCACATTGTGTAGAATAGGAGAGTAAATAATTTTTAATTTAAAATACTATATCAATTTTTTTAGAGGGCGCCCGAAATAATTATATCTTAGGCATATTGTAGTCTTGTTTCATGTAGTAATGTATTAACGAGTATGTATTATTTATTTACAGGTAGTAAACCGCAACGCAAACGCAAACCAAGCGACAGTGAGAAACGCCTGACGTACAAGGAAGACTTGGAGAACAAGGTAGTGCGCAAGCGGCCGTCATACACCCGGGGCGGGAAGAAGAAGGTGCTGGAGGAAGCGAACAACTCCAAGTTACGGCACGTGGAGGTGCGGGTGGAGGACTGCCTGGCGGCGCGGCGCGAGGACAAGCCCGCCCCCGCAGTGGAGGACAAGCCCGAGGACGCCGGCTCCGACGCGTCGCAGGGCAGCAGCGTGCAGCTCGTGGAGGATGCGAAAGTAGAGGAGGAGGACGATTGTGTGATCGTGGCCGAGGAGAAGGGAAACGCTGCTCCTGCCTCTGGAGGTAAACATACATACAGAAAATGTAGAGTTTGATCAGTCAAGATATAGAAAATATCTTAAAATTAAGGATAAATATTTGTTAGAGTAGGAGGTGTGTAAATTAAGTAATAAGACTGGCAACGTAGCGTTCGATCTGCTTACACTTGAGACACGAGACTTAGGAAGGCAGAAGATTATGTTATAAGCCTTTAGTATGAGTTTGATCTTGCTAAAGTAATTTAGTTGTCCGTAGCGATTTTATTCAAAAAACAGTTTTTCTAGTGCGCTCTAAAAATGTATGACAAATTTCAAACAACAGTGCGCTGTCAGATTTGGGTACATTGCAACGGAAAGGCGCTGTTAGATTTTGTTTCAGACTTGGGCAATTCTTTTACAAAACTTAAGCAGACCTATGGAAACAGTATTATTTCAAGTAGCCAGGTTTTTCGGTGGTTTTAGGCATATTTAGAAGGAAAAAATTGAAGATGAAACAGGCAGCGGAAGCCTTTCATCTTCACGAACTAATGAAACTCCGAGATCTTGTTCAATCGGATCAATGGTTAACAATACTAAATAATCGGAAAAGAGTTGAATTTAACGCACACCACCGATCATCAGATTTTGACTAATTTAATGTAGATGAAAAAAATCTGTGATTAAAAAAATATGACATTTTGATCAGTAAAAACATTTCTGTGGCTCCTCAAGCCTCCTTATTCGCCTGATTTGAGTTTTTGTGACTTTTTCTTCTTCCCGACATTATTTACCTAATGAAAATAGAGCTGTGTCTGAGTGGGTCAGAACGCACTATAAAAGGACAATCAAGAAACAAGGTCAAAGTGTTCTTGTATTGTCCACACTACGTTATAAAAAAAATATGCATAAATAGGTATATGTATATGTCATCACCTTATACTTGGGATTTTTAATTGTGCATTGACATTAAATATAAATGTAGACTATGTTCAGTGAATTTTAAACGTGTTGATGACTTATAAAGAATTTTAAGTGATACTATAATACAGGACCGTATGACGGAATTATTTTTATGAAGCGAATTTTACGATGACCTTGTAGTTATTAGAGTTATAAGATAGTATTTGGGTAGCCCATATATTAAAGCAAATATAAAATCGATTCCATTTAATTGGGCCGCTGTTGAGTGGTTCGGAACCTAAGTTGTATATTCCTTTTTCTGTTACTGAGAATTTTGGGTAAAACTGCAGTACAAGGTCTTGTCTAACCTGAACATAGTATAACAGACAGAGGGTTTATAAAAATGGACTGGACAAGACTTTGTACTGCAGTTTAGCCGAATGCTGAGATAGTATATGTGTGTAACGTGTTGGTGTGGTTGTGTGTTGTTGCAGGTCCAATAGTGCTGGTGGGCAGTGGCAATGAAGGGTCCGCGTGCGGCTCGGCGTCCCCTTTCAGCAGGATGGAGGACGGGTCTGCGGGCGTGCGCTTCCCCGACGACCGCAGCGACTCGGGCGTGAGCTCGTTGCGCGGAGGCAGCGGCGATGAGCGCTCGGGGTCGCGCTCCAGCGCCCTGAGCACGGACGAGCCGCCCGTGCGCGTGTGGCGCGACCCCGGCCTGCTGGACGAGGCCGTGCGCCACATCCACTCCGTGCAGCACCACCAGCTGCTCATGTCGTCCTCCAACCCGGGCGGCGGCGCTCCGCCCGCGTCCGCCGCCCCCGCCGGCTACCTGCCCGCGCCGCCGCCGCCGCACCACCTGCTGCACCACGTGCCGCCGCCGCCGCCGCCCCATCACCTCCCGCCGCCCGGCCTGTACTCGCAGCTGCCAGACATGCTGTGGAAGCCACGCTACCCCCCGCTAGGCCTCCTCGGTCCCCAGCCAGCGCATCCCAACGCAGAGGAGCTGTACGAGCGAGAGCGCGCCTACGCTCAGGACCGCCTCACCAGGTAAACCAACCCCCCAACACACACACACAACCAGGGGCCTTAGTGATACACTTGTATTACAAGACTTGTAGTTTAGTGAAACAGGTCCCAGGACGAATAAACATAACTTCCTTGTACGCTAAATTATACACATTTTTTGCTGCACCTCATTTATACTTATTTCACTTGAAAGTGAGATCGTTCTACAGTTAATCGTTCTTTAAATTCCATTCGTTTATAACTAGATGTTATAGTAATTCCATAAACAATTGACTAATAATCATTTTTGAGTTATGCGATAAATTAAAAAAAAAAAACACTATAAGCAAAGCGTTTTTTTTAGATTCAGGGATGGTCAAAATATCCGTTGAACCGTAAAAACCTAAATTTTTCACGATTACAAACAAGGAAGTAAAAAAAAGTCACTTATAGTATGTTTCAACGTTTCAAGATAATTGTAAACGTCCATAGCTTGGTCATGATTCAGTATACCGCATCAGAACATCTTTAGCTTCCATTCATTTCATATCTTCAAACTTGAAAATTTTATCAATGTGTATCACTATTCATTTTTGTACTACACAAACACATTTTAATCGCTCAAAAACTTGTAAGGAAAGAGATATTTCGTACAATATGTCTCAGGAATATATACAAATGTTTCCTACTAGTAAAGTAAACTGTCCTTTTGAAAAGGCCATTTGGAACCAAAATTGGGGATGCATAACTAGATGTTATAGCAATCCCATAAACAAAATTCAATATTCTACGGCTAATCATTTTTGACTTATATAAATTCAAAAAAACACTACTAGTAAAGTGCCCTTTTGGCATTGCTAATTGCAATAAAAAAGGGAGGTGCACAACTAAAAGCAGTCCCATATACAAAATTTCAAAATTTTACGGCTATTCATTTTTGAGCTTTTTTTTAAAGTACGTACAGAAATAGTCAAAATAGATTTAGGAATGGTCAAAATGAATATTTCCGTTGAAATGTAAAACCGCAATTTTTCGCGATTACAATTTTTTCTTTACTTTGTACAAGGAAGTAAAAAGTCAATTATAGTATGTTTCAAGATAATTGTAAACGTACGTAGCTTCGTCATGATGCGGTATACCACATCAGAACAGACTATTTACCTTCCTATATGTCAAGGAAGATTTACCAAAATTTGTAAAAACTATGTAGTCATACTTTCTCAAAACATTGTATGTAGGTACCACAATTCCAATAATTTACATACCCGCTAAGTATGATAAAGCTAGTAAATTTGCAAATATCTTGAAACTCGCTGTATAAATATTAAATAAGAATTATAAATTTTCGTGGGAATCCGTGCATTTTTTATAGTACATTCTATTACTTTGTTACTTGGGAAGAAAGTATTGAATGAAATATTCATCATACGAGTATTAATAGATATGGAAATAAATTACTCATCGTTTTATATTCCTGAAGAAAACACTCCCAAGTGTTTCGTTGTTGTAAACTTGTTTTGGCCTTGAATTTTCTGTGTTAAGATTGGCAAAAATTTCGATCCTATATTACTCAACATTACATTTTTATTCCGTACACACCTGCAATATATTTTCAATTAAAGGTTATGAGTCCTTTTCTTTCAGTTTCTAGATTAGATTATATCAATAAAAAATACTCCTTCTGGTTAAATAGACATTTTTTTTTTCTAGTAGGCTAGATGAACATTTATATTTTTTTGACATGTCCAATTGTTTTTTACTACTGTTTACTTGATATTCATGGTAACAAGTCAATAAAGCAAACAGATTTGTTAAAAGAAATTCGAGTCTCAAAACCCAAATTACTAATTAAACACAAAGAAAGAGTAAACTGTGGATTCACAATTTAAATAAGGAATTTAAATGAAAACAAATAAAGAATCGAAAGTGAGGTGAATAAACTGAAACGTCAGGTATAAAATTAAGAAACAAATAAATGTTAATACAATTTTTTGTTATTATCAACATTATTTTTGAGATTAGGATGCTAGTAGTGAAAAAATTAATGTATGTTAATTTTATTGTTAACATACTTCGCAGCTCGGGATATAATCTTGGCGCTAGGTCAATAATGATAGTGTTCTCAACCTTGGCGTATAATATACTTATATAATGCATTACAAGTACTGAAATTCTATACCGCTACTCATAAATTCATTTATATATTCACAAGTATTGCCAATTTATCTTGCTAAAGTTCTCTGTAATATAAATTAAATTGGCACACCCAACAATGGGTAATAATAAAGCGTTTTAGAACAGCTGGTTTTAGTCAGTGTAACTTAATCTTATCTCTTGTACGTATGCAAACAAAAAATTATGAAATAAGGTAACTGACTACACGGATGAAGTTAGCTAGATATATTGTGAAAACTTGTGAATTTATGATTCAAATATGAATTAATTTTTAAAAGGAAATAATGCAGAATAACAGAGTGTATTGCAATTCAAAGTTAGTTTATTTTAAAGTAGAAAAATACTCGATCCATGACCGATTTGTTGTGGTAACCTTATTTCCATTGTAGTAATCAAGGCTGGTATAAAGTTCTTTGTAAAAATCCAGTTGAATACGGGCCTGGCAGCAGCCATTCCATTTGTTTTTATTATTCCTTTCCGAGACTCCCATAAAGCCGAGCACGTTTAGCATATGAAAATGAAAGACGTGATTCATGGCGCGTTGTGCAAGAACTTGTTTTCTGTTTTCACAAATCGGTTCGGTTTATTTATCGTGACCTTGCCACATCAGCTAAGTACGCATTATTAAACAAATGTCGATCGTTAATCAATTGTTTACATTGTGCCTATCAAGGTTCGAATGCACGAAAAATTTCCGGTAGTAAACATGTTTGTGGATAGATTGCATTTGCAACAATCACGGGAAAGGAATGCTCTGGCTTGGATTGTTGGCAGGTGATAGGAAACATCAATGGCTTTCGGATTACACGCTACGGGGAACATGCCATTACTATGTTTACAGCTGCATACTACAATATATTCTACTTTTATATCCGTCATAAATTTGCATAAATTTAAAAGCTTTATAATCGCAATTATCATTAAAAGTATTTTTAAATGACCTTGCAATCGTTCAAAAATGTAACAATCAAAACCGTTATATTTACAAAACAAATATTTTGTATTATACTAACTCATTTCAATTTTTTGCTTTAAAATTACTTTTCAAAGTTTTTTCGTTATGCTAAAATATGCAAAGAAATTATTTGTATTTATTGTTAAAATTTACATGAATTTAGCATCATTTTTTCCCATAATTTCCATTTGAAAAGTATTTTTAAATGACCTTGGAATAGTTGGAAAACACATTTGTGCATTAAAATTGATGAATTAATGTAAACAGTTATATTTAGCGAGCAATATGGCATAAATAAAACAAAGGATTTCCTTGTAGGCGTTGAAAATGGTAGGGTGCACAGTGCACGCTGCACATGTAAAGCAGCGAGCGGTGACTTCCCCTGACCATGCGGGAGCTATTATCCGTGTTGTAACGTCAGCCATCTTGAATAACGATCCATCTGTCGCTTTCAAGCTTGTGGCGTTTTTTCCTTCCCGTTTTTTACTTTCATCGGCAGCAGAGCTATGTATTCAGCCTGTGTCGCTCACGATGTATTCAGTCTGTGTCGTTCGCGTACAGCTAGGTCAGGGCGGGCGGAGGGAAGGCTGTTTGTTGGTTAGTTATTCAGCGAACTGTATGCACAGCGCATGCACGCATACCAATATGGCCAACTGATAACCGACTGAGCGGGTGAAATTGCGCAATGAACGTTAGCAGTTGTGGATTCGCAGAGTAAATTCAGCAGCACGTGGACGAGTTTAAGTTTTAATATTCGCTGTTTTGTGTGAGTCAACGGTTAAACCAGTGTGAAGTTGGTTTCTCCCTCCCCGTTTCACCGCGTGACCCTGCATCTTCGTGGAGAACAAGTCCAGTTATTTCACAACGTTCAGACTAGCGTGTTGTGTTCAGACTCTTTCCAATTTATTTTTAACTTTAAATTAACATATTTGTTTTTTTGTTACTTATAAATTATTTTAAGTTTGTGTTACTTGTTACAATGTGGTTTATTTTTTCGCGATACTAGTTATCAAGGTTATGTGTTATGTGAATTCAGCGACAGTGCAGTTTTTGTTTATCGCGTCATTACGAGTAATAAAATATCAAAGTGGATTGTGAAACTGATGTGGTGTATTGTTAAGAATTGAAACAACGTGGCAATGGCTCTTCTGCCTTTGTTCACGGTCAGTTCGTGCTCAACGAATTACGCCGCAGCGAATAAAAACCCGTGAGTGTTTAGAAAATATGTTGTTTACAGTTTAATGAGAATTGGAATACAGCAAATTGATAAAGTTCTTATCGCGGTTACAGTTTACTTTTGTGAACCAGCTAATGAATAATATGTGATAGGCGCAATACACGTAGGTTGTCCTGTTATTATTTCCTGTTGGAACTTATTATTGACTAGAGCGATGACTAACCGTTAAATTGTTATTGATTTTTTTGTTCGCCGAGTAATCTTTTACACTTGTTTCTGCGAACCAAAGTTTCAATGTCATTTATAATTCACAACTCTATTAAAAGTAATTAGTTAGCGAAGTTTGCTGCTTCATGATGAATAATTAATGAAGTTTCTTTGTTTGGGCACTTGGGCTGAAATATTAATAGAGGGATTCAAGTCCAACATAGTTAACAGTTTGTTGTAATAGTAGTTATTTACGGTTTGATGTTTATTACAGAGAAAGGCGTGACCAAGATTTACGCGATATGGAGAAGCAGCAGCAGCAACAACATAAAAAGAGAGAGGAAGAACGTGAACGTGAGAGAGAGCGACAAGAGAGAGAGAAATTAGAACGAGAGAGAGAGCGCGAGAAACAAGAACGGGAGCGCGAGCAAGAGAGAGAGCGACAGGAAAAACAAAGAGCAGAACAGGCTGTGCATAAACACTTTGAAGAATCGTTACGATTAGCGCAACAAAAGGTAATTACACATGCTACCAGCTCGTCAGTCAGCATAGGGAAAAGAAACCAAATCAAGTCTGGCGGCTTGATTTGTTCTTTACCTGTTATGTGGCGACATAACAGGCCTCGGATGTTAATGTGTGATTGTTGTTTATTTTAGCAGTTCGTTGATTCTTTACAGAGAGAACGGAATCATATGCCGTGGTTGTTCAGTATACCTGCTCCACAGAGGAATTCCGTGGCTGCGGCCGAGGAAGACCGCAAGCGTGCTGAGCAGGAGCACCAGCATCGGCAGTTGGCTGCCACTGAGAGACTGCGGCAGGAAGCCCGAGACCACCGAGCTTTCTACTCCATGCCGGTGAGTTGTCTTGTTACATATCCAAGCGTTGTGCGTTGCATTACCACGTGCTTCCTTTGTTCCAGACACAGCAACGCAGCAGCGGCAGCGTGTCGGCCAAGACAGACTACCCCCCGCCCGCACACAGCCGAGTGTCGCAGTCCATGAAGACGAGCGAGAAGATGGCCGTGGGCCACACGTCGCTGCCCAAAGCCGAGCCCAACATCAGCCTGTTCAGCTACCCGGGCTACCAGCACCAGCCCGCGCAGTACCTGCAGCACGACAAAGTCAAGCAGCAGACACAGCCCAGCCAGCCGCTCATAGTGAACAAAGTTCAAAGTTCTAGTGCAATGATGGCCGACAGAGACAGAGACCTAGTGCTAACGAACCCCCCGCCACTCATTAGTGAGATGAAGAGCAGCTCGAGCTCTTCGGTGATAGTGAAGCACGAGGGGAAGAGCCCGCACCACCTGGAGAGCAAGACGAGCGTGGCGCACTCGCCCAGCCCCAAGCTGGCGGCGCACTACGGCATCCCGACCACGTCGGCGGCGCAGCACAAGCTGTACGAGTACCGCAGCCCCACGCAGTCGCCGCACCACCTGCAGCACCCGCACACGTCCAGCCCGCACCACCACCTGGAGCCGCAGAACCTGGGCAAGCAGCACCGCGGCGGGCAGCTGCCGAGCCCGCACGCGCTGCAGCGCCAGTCGCCGCACCTGTACCAGTCGCCCAAGCCGGCGGCCGTGAGCTCCAGCGCCTACCCCTACCTGCCGCCGGCCGCGCTGCCCACCACGGCGTCGCACTACGCGCTGGCCAGCTCGGCGGCGGCCGGCAGCAAGCCCAAGGTGAGCAGCCCGGCGCCGCCGCACATCTACGGCAAGCCGAGCGCGGGCGCAAGCGGGCTGCGCGCGCAGGAGCCCGGCACGCCGCTGCCGCTCACGTCCAAGCCGCCGCTGCCGTCGTCCGTGTCGCCGTCGCCCTACCAGCAGGTGAGCCAGTACCACCCGCCGCACCAGCCGGCGCACCCGCACCAGGGGCCCATGCAGGCGCCGCCGCCCGCGCACTCGCACCGCAGCGGCGCGCTGGACGCGCGGGCGCTGTACGAGCGCAACATGTACCCGGGCGGCGCGGGCGGCAAGCCGCTGCTGCCGCACCACGGCACGTCGCCGCCCACCGCGGCCGCCGCGCCCGCGCCCATCTCGCGCAGCCCGCACCTCCCCATGCACCACGCGCCCGCCGTGCAGACGCAGCCGCTCGACCTCGGCGTCTCCTCCAACCGCGACGAGCAGGGCTCGCCCAAGCGCAAGGGCACGCCGCTCAGCCACCCCGTCGCAGGACCAATCCCCCTGGAGAAGAAGCGCCGCCTGGACAGCCCCGGCCTGCCGCCGCAAAGCTCACCTCAACAACAACAACAGCAGCAGCAGCAGCAACAACAACCACTAGCGCTGCACGCGGGCGCCGGGCAACCTCAACTAGCGCGCGTGTCCGAGCCCAGTCCGCTCATCGCCAGCGCCGCCACCACCATCACCACCGTGGTCAACACGGCGGCCTACCGCACACCCGCCAACACCATCATCATATCGCAGCAGTCTAGCCATCACCCGGCGATAACAGAAGTGGGCTCAGATGTCAGCGTATCAACCATTCCTGCCAGCTCAGCAGCAAGCGAAACCTCCAGACTAATCGTGACGACAGCCGCTACTGCGCCAGCAGTTTCCACGCCTACCCCCGCTCCCGTCTCTGTCTCCCCCGTACAAGCCACTAGTAGCTCGGTCGCGTCGTCCGCTCCAGTAGTCGTCACCGCAACGCCGCCGACTACAGTCGTACAAGAGGCTCCCTCAACGCCCATCAAAGTCTCCTTAACGCCAAGTGTTGTCGACTCGGAGAAATCAAACAGCCCTGGACCAACTAAAAGCACCACTTCCAACTACCCAGTCCGACATCTGAAGAAAGCCTGGCTGCAAAGGCACACTGGGGAAGACGTGGAGGACACGACAGGCGTCACAGGAACAGGCAGTTGCGTCACACTACCTATTCCGAACGTAAACAATACCACCACCCCGCAAACCAAAGAAACTTCATCTCCTGTCACTTACAACGTCGGCTCCATGGCCATCAACAGCATCAACAAAACCAAAACCTTGACGAACAAAAGCAACGTTCGGAAAGGCAATTCAGGGAAAGACGTAGGGTCGTTAAATGGCCACGGAACAGACGCCAACAAAGGCGATGACTCCTCCAGTTCAGACCAAGAACGCGGAAGGAAATCACCGCCCAAAAGAAAACCTCCGAAAGTGAAAAGAAAAAAAGGCGGGCAAACAATAAAGAAAACTAACAGCGAAGATCTGAAAAAAAGAAAAACAACAGTGGCCGCAGCGGTAGCGAGCGAGAGCGGAAGCGAGAGTGAGAAGGAGAGCGGCAGCGAGAAAGACTCGGACTCGGGCGCGAGCACGAACCAAGCGAGCTCGGGCAAGAAGGCCGCGAACGGAGGCAACAACAGCTCGGGCACCGCGAGCGGAGGCAAAGACAAGGAGCCTCGGAAGCGAGGACGGAGGCCCAAGTCTTCAAAAAACGATAAAGGCGAGGAGCCGCGCAACAAGAAGTCTCGAGACGAGCCATCGCTGCCCCAGCGCGACCCCTTTCGCAAGCCTCCCGTGGGGCAGCTCAAGAAGACCGGCGAGAGTTTTTTACAAGATGGACCGTGCTTTGAAGTCGCGCCGAAGCTGGCCAAATGCCGTGAATGTCGGTGGACTCCAAATCAACGGTCCAAAAACATGCCTAACATATTTTGCCGTTTTTATGCATTCAGAAGACTGCGCTACACCAAGAACGGACAGCTCGCCATCGCCGGCTTCTCCGACCCGTACAAGGACGCGACAGAGGTAATCGCTTCGACCGCTTGAACGCGCCACTTGAAAGCCTTGCTAATTGTTGTGTTTGTAGGAAGACTTGAAACTGTGGCTCCCATTGTCTGATAGTCCACCTCCCGATTTGGACTTGGAAATGTCGCGTCTTCTATTGCACCAGGTCGGCGATCATTTCTGTGACTTGCTTGTGCAGGAACGCGACGCGTTGGCCGAACACATGTCTGAGGGTAGGCGCTCTCGCTCTAGCTCTCGTTGTCTTCACAGCTAACTCATTCATTGCATTGCATTTCAGATAAGACGGATAAGACGATAGCTTGGAAGCGCGTGGTGCAGGGCGTGCGCGAGATGTGTGATGTTTGTGAGACCACTCTTTTCAATTTCCACTGGGCGTGTGGCAAGTGTGGATTCGTCGTGTGCTTAGATTGTTACAAGGTAGGTCCTCTCCTTATCTCTCACCACTCTTTCTCACTTACTTTTCTCATCAGGGGCGTAAAAACGGTACGATTAAAATCTGGGGCGAGCCGGGCAAAGATCGCGACGGCTTCTCGTGGTTGCAATGCACCAATCGCCAGCCGCACGAGCAAGAGAAGCTCATGCTCACCCAAATCATCGCTGGGGACTCTCTCTTGAAACTCGGCAAGCGCGTTCACGAGTTCCGCGAACTCTGGTGCATTCCTCAGCATTGCGGTTGTCAGCTCAGCAAGGACTCCAAGTCCATCAACGGCGCCGCGTATCGCGACATCATCAAAAGCCTCATCAAAGGCGAGCTCAACGGCATCAAGCAGGAAAAGAAAGAGGACGGCGAGGACGTGAAGCCGGTGAACGGCGACACCGTGAAAGAAGGAAAGAAATCTCCGCTAAGCTGGCTCGCCGACGTGGCGCTCTCCAACATGTGCAAGAAAGAAGAATGCAGCAGCGACTCGGAGGGCGAGAAGGAAGGAAACTTCTCCACGCTGCGCGAGTTGTTAATTCGTCCCAGCCATAAATCCAACGGTTCTCGAGCCGCGTCTCCCGCTAACACCACACCCAACAACAACGGCTTGTCCAAGAACGTGAAGAAGACGCGCATGGAAACCCTGGACGAAGTGATCTCCAGCGTGATTGAAGACACGGTGCACAAGGGCGACGAGCTGGACATGAAGCCCGTGGAGCTCAAGCATTTCGTGCGGCGGTACAACTGGCAGTCCAAGGGCAGGGAGCCGCTACCCATCAGGATTATGACCCTGACGGAGAGCAAAATCCTCTATCCCAACACTCCGCATTCCTGGCTCTGTGACGGCAAGCTGCTCAGGTTGACCGATCCCAACAACTCCGGGAACTACAGAGTGTTCCAGGTAAGTCACAATTTTCACATTTCATTTTCATTTTGTTTCAATAAACGATGTTTAACGACAGTTTCGAAATACATTTTTTTACTAGAGCTCATCAAGCTTTTTCCAAAAATAAAATATAACTTTAGCTGAGTCAAATGAAAACTTAAGAATATTTAAAATAAAATTAATTCCACATGTCAAAAACAAATAAGAAAAGTGTAGGATTTGCATTTCAAGGTTTTTACATGCGATAACAATTTTACACGTTTTTTCAAGCAGTTTTGCTAAACCGGAAATAGTTGATTACATTTTTATTACAAATGGTCAACTGAAAGAGGCACTTTACTTAATGAATGAGTACAGATGAAATAAACTTAAACGCCTTATATCAGAAAATTATGCTTTACATTGGAGTTATTAACTATAATAAAAAATAAATTACAAATTAAACTACAGCTGTTTTAAACTTAAAGTAGTTGAGCTAGTTTTGTAACTAATAAAAAATATATGTTTTATTATCTATTAATAAAATAATAACTATTGATTTAATATAGGGACGAATAAAAATTAATAATGTCAAACTGAAACCGTAACCGAATATTCGGCTCCTCTTCTAGTTCAGCCGAAAACGTAACTGAACTCTAAACTTATGTAGTTAAGTTAAACTTTAATTAAATTTTTATTGAACACGGAAATTTAGTGTTTTTCTTATCTTTTAAGGTATTATTATTCGATTATTAAATTAAATAAACGACTTTAATTTATTAGGAAATCACTTTATTTGTAAAGAGATACTATCTTTACTAAAATAATAAAGACTTTAGTTATCTATTAACCAGATCATAAATAATCATAATCAAATAAATATAATCTTTTCAACAAGTATTTGTTACTATCCAACAAGTTTATAATGTATTCTCTTAAAATAACATTACTTTTCTTTTTCTTAATTTTACAATAAGTTTGTCTATAAATTAAATTAATGGGATTTTGCTTCCTCTTCCACTTGGCATCTTTGTACTAAGGACATCAGAATAACTATAATAAAATAAAAATTATATCTTCGAAAGGAAGAAAATTGAAATAACATACAAAAACGAACTAGTAATTAAAAAAAAAATAGACGAGTGAAATCATTCCGAACAAACAAACAAAAAAATTAATATAAAGGTCCTCATTCGATACAATTTTAAGATTTCCATTCAAATCAGACTTTCATTTAAATAATAATATTTCATAATTTTTTTTTTCTGTTTCAGGATCAGTGGAAACGAGGACAGCCAGTGATCGTTTCTGACGTGGCGAAGAACCTGAACATGAGCCTCTGGCACCCGGATTCCTTCATCCGGGACTTCGGCGACGAGAAGAACGACCTCATCAACTGCATGACCGGGAAACTCGTGCCGAACCAAGCCATGTCCAAGTTCTGGGAAGGCTTCGAACACTTCTCCAAGCGGCTGAAGGACGAGCGCGGCAACCCCATGCTCCTCAAGCTCAAGGACTGGCCACCGGGCGAGGACTTCGCCGAGCTGATGCCCAGCAGGTTCAACGACCTGATGCGGGTTCTGCCTCTCTCGGAGTACACCCACCGCACCGGGAGGCTGAACCTGGCGAGTCGCCTGCCGGAGTGCTTCGTCAGACCCGACCTCGGGCCCAAGATGTACAACGCCTACGGGTCCGCTCTATACCCAACTAAAGGCACGACAAACCTTCATCTCGACATCTCCGACGCTGTGAATGTGATGGTGTACGTTGGAATTCCCAAGGATGGGGACAACGACGAACACATAAAGGAGGCTTTCCGAGCCATTGATGAAGCTGGTTGTGATATCTTAACGCGGAGGAGAGTTCGAGACAAAGGAGAGTTGCCGGGCGCGCTGTGGCACATCTACAACGCGCGGGATGCTGATAAGATAAGGGACTTGTTGAACAAAGTGGCGCTGGAGAAAGGCGAGAGGCTGGAGCCACACCACGACCCCATCCACGACCAGAGCGGCTACCTGGACGGGCCGCTAAGGGAGCGGCTGTACAAGGAGTACGGCGTGGAGGGCTACGCCATCGTGCAGTGCCTGGGCGACGCGGTGTTCATCCCGGCAGGCGCGCCGCACCAAGTGCGCAACCTGCACAACTGCATCAAGGTGGCGGAGGACTTCGTGTCGCCGGAGAACGTGTCGCACTGCTTCCACCTGACGCAGGAGTTCCGCGAGCTGTCGGACACGCACACCAACCACGAGGACAAGCTGCAGATCAAGAACATCATCTACCACACGGTGAAGGACGCGATCTCGGTGCTGTCGGGGCTGCTGAAGGCGCACGTGGCGAAGAGCGAGGACGACGGGCTGCTGGACAACCTGGCGGGCGCGCGCTCCAGCAGCGCCAGCGCCGCCTCCACGCCCGCCGCCAGCCCGGCCAGCCAGGACACGGACTCCAAGGAGCCGGCGTGAGAGTGACGAGTGTGCTGTGTGTATATACTGTAGTGACCCCTGTACATTTTGATTGTGAATGTTTATCGTAGACTCGCCTGGGCGGGTATAGTCGAATGCTGCACGGTTAATCTTCCTGTTAGTAGCGCTAGTGGCTTAGTGGCGAGCGACTCACCACGGCATGTAATTAGCCTAATCTTTCACTTCTCGATGTCTGGCCATCTCAAGCCTTGGATCATATATCAATGTTGTAAAGCAACCAGTGGTTATTTTGTCACTTGTAAGTACTGTGCCTGTTATAAATACACACAACTTGTAAAGACTTTTGCTGATTGATCTATGTGTGGGTGTTCGGCCACATTTCCTTTAATATAAATATATAAATATGTATTTAATTACACACGGTTACTAAGTAAATACCTTTTGTAACTTAGTTTCATTCTGTCTTGGAATGATGCAATACGGACTCAATTTACTTTTAAGAAATTTTGTAAAAATTGTAGCATTGACCTAACTCAAAATACAAAATTTGAAGTGTAGTTGTATGATTTGATTTGGGATAGTAAAGTAACCGTTGCCACCCGTATATGGATAAGTGCTATTCAAAGTGCCAATTAGACAGACTGTTGAGCCAGCGACGGACGGTGTAGGTGGACTGTGTTCGGACCGGACTTCCTCGAAGGGGACGCGGGCTGTTCCCGGCTGCTCTTGATCTCTCATAGTGCGCGAAACAACGACAAACGACTTCATGTATAAACTTACACGGTTCTGATTATGTTACTGTCATATATGTAAATTCATTGTTATTTCGAATGATGTAAGAAATTGTTTATTTATTTGCTTTCGAAGTGATGTACAGTAGTAAGCCAGAGTCTTTTGTACAGTACCTATCTTACACAAGTATGTTTTTCCCTCAGTAAGAGGTAAAATATAATTTTTTTGTACTGTGTATATGTAAGGATATAAGTTTGAATAAGAAAATGTTTATTACATTTGTTTTATTATTACCTTTTCATTTTTTCAGGTATTTTAATAAATAAATACAATACGTTTGATATTTTCACATATAAAGATAGATCTACTTTCTTGCATACAGACAGGTAATAAATACTAACATGATTAGCATGTGACTAAAAACCAAAATAGTAATACTGTGATGAACCTTCAACATCAAATAATGTAATAGTGTAAGTAAATAATGTCTATTACTTCTTTCTAAACATAATAATAGTTGTTTGATACACTATTAAATAATAACATCCCTTCAAGATTTTTTAAATACATTCATAATCGAGAAATTTACATTTTTTTGAATAATCGTACGCCTCTTGTTGTTCTTTAATTGCCTATATTATTCTTATGAAGTACTGTAAAGTGTAGATAATTTATTTTCTAAATTGTTATAAGAACTTTAAAAATTTAAATCATACAGACATCCTCTTTTGATTGGATTGCTAGGAGTGGAATAAAACACCAATATCTGATTGGCTGCTTCCACAAGTCAAGACTAATGCTTTGCGCGACATCTGTTGTCAAAATAGTGAAACAGGAATAAATCTTTTTATATTTAAATGCTGTAAACTACCCCCATATTATAAACTGGAATCTTTTACTGTATCCGAGATACTCATATACAATGTTTTAAAATTTTCCGCAGTGTTATATAGTATGTATATATTTGTAACAAATATATCTCCTATATTTATGTATTGGTGACACAAGCTCGTTTTGGGAGTTGCCTACATTCACCATCTTAAAAAATGATCTACTTTCGTGAATTACGCAAGAACGGGGTATTTCCGTGTAAAACGGACATCGAATTCGTGAAGTACGTGGTCGACTCTAAATTATAGCGTCCCTAACTCAAAAAACTTGAAAAAACCATTGGTTTGAAACTCCGAAAACATTTTTTGTCACCAATCCGGTTCAAATTTGGTAACACATACTAGGTACACGGGGCTAACAACTCTGAAGTCAAATCCGCCCTGGGATTGTAAATAGAAGAGTTATTTAACAAAAAATATATAATTAGCGGTTTGCGTAAGAATAAACTATAGGCCATAGAGAAATTTCGACATCGGATTTGGAATCTACGACATCTAATTAGGAGAAAGAAATTCATCAAATTAAGGAACTCCGGAACTATAAGGGCTAGAAGGACCAGATAAATTCTATTAAGCTAATTAAAACCCCTAGAACACGAATCCAAGGTCAGATTTGCCCTAAGGGTCTTGGTTACGTAACCAACCCTTAAAAAAGGACAGAAAGGGATGAAAGGGTGAAATTATTATTGAAGGGGTTCAGCAATAAAAGATATGATGTAATTTAAGAGTTTCTTTATTATATAACAATAAATACACATGATGATGTTGATATAAGTACAATGGGGACTTCCGCGTTGCGAGCTTTTCACAAAATTTTAATTGCATATTAATTCTATCTTCAAATAAGTTCGTAAAAAGTTAAAAAATATATAAAATATTTATTAGAGTTAAACATTTTTTAGAAAAACTAATTCAGCAAATAGCCTCGTGACGTATTACCCCTGAAGCCAATCGGACTTAGAGCGCATGTCTCGAAATCATTTAAATCAGCAGCCAGTTCAAGCTTGTTTCATACTTCATACTTATTTACTTGTGTTTTGAGATACATATACAATAAAATATTACCTGATAACATATTTTGTCCTTTAATAAGCACTTAATTAAGAAAATATATTAATAAAAATAAGTCTTTGATAATACATGCGCGAAATTCACAAACAAGCGTGGTTGAAACGAGAGGTTATGTTTGCACGAGCAGTCTGATTGTAAGATGGTCCGTGGTTTGCACTGGCAATATGTTTATAAACAAGTTTGAATTTGACGTTACGCGCGGCACCTTACAAAGAGTTACTATATCTATCTCTTTCTAACATCTTGTCTTCTTTGTCTGTCAGGGATAATACGTCACAAACCTATTTGCGAACATTTTTTAGCAAAACTATTAATTTATTTGCAAAATAAAAAAATACGGGTCTTTTATTTTTAAATTTAGATTCATTTAAAAAAATAAAAAAAAAATGACGGAAGTCCCCATACTACATATACAAGTTATTTAATAATTATTTCCACTTGTGCCCTTCTGGAACTGTGGCTGCTGCATCCAGGGTTGAAGTGCAGCTCATTCATCTCCTAAACAATCAGAAAAATAACTGTTAAAAACTGAATAACATGAATAACAGTAATAAATATTATATACATCATATTACATCATCAACTAAGGGTGGGGGTGCAATCAGATTCGAAATCTACAGAGTCGAATTAGAAGATGACTGGTCTTTAACACCCTCTTTGTACTTTACTCTATCTATCATATATAACGGTCAAGTAAAGTTCCATTTTCTGGAAAAGGAAAAATCGGACAATTTTTCAAATAAAAGCTGAGAATTTCACTCTGAACAAAAAAATCCTAATAAAGTTTTTCTCTAAGATATATATTATATCCTTTCCAAAATCCCACTTTAAAGTTCAATAACTCCCTTACCATCAACCCTTAAGGGCTCAAGTTATATTCCGCACTAAGTTTAGGTCCCTACTACAAGTATGCATAGTTTCATCGAAATCGGAGACAAAAATTTTAATCGAGAGGAAACGTGAATTACCCCTAAACTAGGGGTTGGCGCACAAAACGGACATCAGATTCGTTATTTTCACGGTTGACTCTATAGGATAGCATACTTTTTTCCCCTAATTTCACTAATTAGTTGCATCTTAAAAAACCCTGGACTATAGCCCATGGTTTTTGACCTTGAACCCCAAATTTTCGGAGTTAGACATGTTATCCCCTTAATTCGACCCTTCCGCTTCCCGTGCCGGTGTCCGTTTTTGGCGCTCTCGCTTCGTTCTTACGTAATTCGCGATTGAAGTTCCGTAAATAGAGCATTATTTTACCCCCATAATATTGACGTGAAAATTTTTAAACTTTAAATATGAACTAAGCTTCCAGTACTACATTCATAAAAAAATATAAAATTTTTAGTGCAACTTATAAGGGTAGTTTACTTGAAAATTTTTAAAAATTATTCTTTGTTGTCTATATTATTAGGGGTACAGATCTCAAATATTGAATTTAGACTAAGAACTTGATGCTACATCTATAAAAATATTACCAATTTTATGGGGCACTCCAAAGTGGTAGTTCTCTTGAAGAAGTTTCGAATAGAACTTATCTTTAAGACAAATATATACTTAAACAATTATCTTTAAAATGAAAAATCGGATAAGAAAATTTTTTAAATAAAAGGCTTAGAATTTTATTCCCAACAAAAAATTCTAATAAAGTTTTCCTCTAAAGGTATGACCAATATGACAGCTATTTTTTACGTTATAAAACCGGAACCGAACTTACTTTGATTCACGCATGCAAATACATTCCTAATATATTTCTTCCATTTTTTTAAATTTTACAATAAAATTACTTCATTTTTACTTACTTTACGAGAAATCTGATCAAAAACAACACCTCCCTTATCTATATATTGATAGGCGGTGTATGATCTGTGAACGGGAGGTAAAAACGATTATTTATCAAATTTATTTTTGGGTTTAGAAAGTATAGAACTAACAGAAATTTTATTTACTTATACTATTACATTAATTTCAGTTTAATAACGAAGATTTCACTTAATCTTCAAGTAACATGAGAAAAGACTTTCGTATGATCTGAAATATGCAATCTAGATTAGCAATATGATGCTACATCTTAGAAATAATATAAGCTGTCTCAGATACCCAAAGAGTAAGGGGTAGTTCTCTTTAAGATTTATCTCATGTTGTTTTGATTATTATTTCTGAAGTAATTTTTCGTTCAAATTTTGAAATTTAATCATATCATTATCAATTTCTTTTATATTATTATTAATGCTTGTACATAATCTTTGTATAATTATCAAAAAAAAATAATTCTGCTTATTTATTTATATTTAATTATGTAACAAGTAACAATGGTTCAAAATAATTGAAAACAGCATTACAACTTGCAGAAGCAGCCGTCGAAGTCACAGGAAGAATTTTGGTGGTTTGAATCCGTGAACACCGACGTTAACCTGGAAAAACAAAAAAATATATAATTATTTGTAATGTATTAAAATATTTATTGGTAGCGCCAACACTGTGATTCAAATACGAGATGTTATATAATTTTTATTTATTATATGCGTACTAAATATACTCATCTTTCACCTACAATTCTGTACTTACATACTGCCTGTATATTAGTTTTTAAATTAATATAAATGTAATAAAAAATACAACACTTTTTATGTGTAAGTTATTGTTATTTAGTAAGCAAACTTACCATTTTTTTTCTGTAAGAAATATATAACAAAATCTAAGTATATATAATTGATTGAAATAAATACTATGTTACATTAACCAGTATTTTATTTATTATTAGTTATATTACTTCATACATAAGTACTACATGAACTATTGTCTTCGTTTTAATTTGCTAGCAAGGGCCAAACTTAGCATACATCCTTCTTGGCAGAAAACAATAAATAAGGCAAATAAATACAAATAAATAAATAAATACGATATACATTTCAATTTAATATCTATTGCAATACCTCAAACACACTTGTCAAATAAAAATACACATGGCAGCAAAAGAACAACAATTATTCCATGTTACATTTTAAAATGTGTAAAATCAAAATTGTAGTATCATGATGCATAAAAAATGTTTCCTACTTTTTTACTTCTTATTAATAATCATATATAGCAACAAAACTTTTATATTACTTATCATATTGAAAAAAGAAAAAACCAGTCAGTTACTCTGAAAAAACCATAGCTCAAACCACATGAGTTGAAACATTGAAATATTAGGTGAAAAATGTTTTGAGTTTTTAAAATTTTAAAGGAAGACAACCTTGTTCTTTCCCCGCCATAGAATTGGCAGTGACTTGAAATGGACTAAAATGTAACCAACATTCAATTCATCTAAGTACATTCACAAGGACAATTACGTTATGTTTGGTCATAAATCCTCAAGTGGGAAGTATCTTCGGACGCTATGTAACGGCAGTTTGGTAGCAGGGCCTCTACATTTGTACAAAATTATTTATCTCACTAATTCTCGGGACAAATATTTCTTGGTAAATTACGATTACTCTAAAGGGCTTCGTAAAGAATTTTACTTTAAAAGAAAGTGTGGCAGTAGAATTTTGTACCGACGGTAAAAAATTGAGCAAACTTCAGCCAAATGTTTTAGCATGTTTATAAAAATGGATGAAATTTGGATATCAAGCAGAGTCAAACGAAATCCTTAAACAAGTACCGAAAAGAACTTTAATTTGCAACATAGCAGAAATATTACTTTTGAGTAGTAATAATAATAATTAAGAAGTTATATAACAACAATTACACTTTATTGAACGTGTTGATAGGGGATCAGCGGTATATTAGTTAATATCATAGGAATGGGGTTTTGGAGATGAAACACCTCCCCCCCCCCCCAGCGTACTAATTAATTCAGCTGGCTAGACATTTTATATTTATTTATTTTTAAATAATCATATATAATGAAAATTGTATCATAATGTAGCGAAATTTTTATGGACTACGGGAGACTTAAAATTTTGGGAAATAGAAGAGATGGAGTAAATTATTATATAATTTTCCTCTATCATTCCTGTATTTTTTTCTTGGAGACGTGGCTCTGAATAAATGAAACACAGATTTTTACAAAAGTTTTCAAGAAAAAAATTACATGGTTTGGTAAAATGTCTGATTTTTAATAAACTTGCCGACATCTAGATACCTTTGGATAAGTTTAAACTAAATTCATTAGAATTTCAGAGGAGGGCTTCGTCCTCTCGGGCCCCTCCCCTGGCTATGAGCCTGAACATCCTGGCTTCGCCTATGGTTAATAGGTATATGGGTTGACCTAAGGCCACAGAATAGTTACATACAGAAGCGACACTCCGTGTCGGTACCTTTCATGTTACCCTATTCAGTTCTATGACCTTGGAGCATTGTGTAGACCTTTAATTTGTTGGGTTCCCCTATCTCTCCCTAAGATGTGACGTAACTTTCCGATTTTAAACAACGAGCCCTTTAAATTTGTTGGCTTTCCCCATCTCTCTCTAATTTTCGTTTCTGTGTCTTACTGTCGCTTCTGTATAAACCTATTCTGTACTAACACTTAAAACATATATCTCAATTAACTCGCGACTCGCCGAAGAAAATTTTCGAATAATTTATTAGATAATTTTTCAAATTTTGGAGCTAATTAAACTAACAAAAAAAATCAGCAGCACATCTTTTCTAGGTTACGGCACACCGTTTAAGAACCAGAGAGTAAAAATAAATTAATATAGAATAAATATATTTTTTTAATAAATAAAACAATTTTCATTTATTAAAAAATAAAATGACAATAAATAATGAAATCGCAAATTAAATTATAATGCATCCTATTTATTAGCTCGCAAATGACGTTTTTCCACACGCAAATTGTGAGCTTGCGAGTCAATTTTCCGAGGCTTATGTGCAGTAAAACACTCACAAGAGTTTCCGAAATGACGCAATAACTCTTATTTTCTGTGATTCCTTTAGTGGACTCTCACTCATATAGGCGTGGGGAACGAAAAAATTTCGTGCTGGAAACCTGGAGAGTTCGATTACACGACTCAAACAATTTTTATATTTGTGATCTACTTAAAATAATAGCATAAGAGCACAAAACGCAATGCGATGTTTTTTTAAGGATTTCATTTGACTCTACTTATTTACTTTAAATTGTGTAAGTTTCGTACCATTTGGATACCGGTAAAATTCTTCCGAACCATCCCACTACTCGTATATTTAAAAAGTATCGAAAAATCTATAAATATCATCCCGTAAAATTCTCAAAACATCCCGAGCCTTAAAAATCTCAGTCTTAACAATCACGTGCCGTGAGCCAAGTCACGCCCTACCTTACCGACCGTATCAAACTGTACAAAGCTGTGGTTCCCTACAAGCATCAGTCTTCTGCAGCGGGCACAACAGTCCGGGATGGGATCACACCGACGCTTCGTCTATAACGGTGATCACCCGGCTGTTGGACTGGTTCTGGCCCACTCGCCATTTGCCGTTGTTCGTCGACGTGGACTTCGGTTCCTCGGCTATGGTCGAGGATTCTTCGGTTGTTCCTTGCGTCTGCCGCGACCTAGCAAACAAGATTCGGTCTTATATGATCATAATACAATCACAACTTTTCACTGTCATCACCAAGGAATAAAGCAATCGGCACATCCAGTAAAGAAAAAAAGTGGAAAGAGAATTTATTTACTTATTTATAATTTTAGTACTGATCAGGACATGTAAACGAAAAAAAACTGGTTAACGATTAACCCATATTGAGAACGTTATAAAAATAAAGGTTTTAGTTGGAAAACCGATTTTTAGAAATTGGAAACTGGTTTAAATCGGTTAATAAAAAAAAAATATGAAAAGAGATTATGTTTCGTGCTGCATACAAAATCAAACACATATATTCACGAAATTCCTATAATACATTCAGAGAATTTAAGTTATTTTTCAATTGTAAATTAAATGCCTAAAATTGACAAAGAGACTACATATTTTTATTACTCTTCAATAAAATGTAAATTGTAGAAACTGTCATGACTCTTATAGTCATATTCAAATACAAATATAACACATATTAAAAATATTTAAAGTTTTTCACACTTAATGATATTATTAAAATAAAGATTTAATGTTCGCTAAAACCGATTTATTGTTTTTTGTTAACGGTAAGTATTTTCGGCCTTAAAAATATCGATTAAAATTACGATTAAAGTTCGCAAATTTTGTTAAAAATATCAGTTACTGGTTTTTATTAACCGTTTTTTTAACCGATTATATGCACTGTTTGTAATGAATCAAGATGCCTTTTTGTATTTTCGAAAAGTGTTTGAATAAAAATTAATTAATTATACTCTATTCCCCAAGTGGAAAGAAATTTAGCGGTTTAAAGAGACCTGGCTAAAGCGCTTATAGGAACATTTTCATAAGTATGTATTGGCGTAAAATTAAATAGTCATGTAAACATTTAAAATGTGTTCCTTTTCTTCAACTTTAAAAATAATTCTTCTTCCCTGTTTTTTAGTCCGTAAAATAATTCCTCCTTCCATTTAAAATTCAACCAAATCAAAAAATACATCCAATACACTATACGAAGTCAAGAGTTAGAGTTTGCTCTGCAAATTCCTGTCTTTCAAACAGTCAATTTAAATTTCTATCGATTTGGTGAACAGAGTATAGTGATTATAGAAAAGAAAATATATTAAAAAAATTCTGTATTTTTGTTGTATTTTAATGAAGTTTTGAAAAAAAATGTTGTCCTTACCTGGCAAGAGACCACCGTCGTCCACGTCTGTCCAAAATGACAGGCATTTCAGCGATGAGATTATTCTCAAACTCGCTGAGCATGAGGTAGTTCTCCACCTTATTGCAACTTGTTATACAATCCCCAATATAATCCAAATCATCCAGCAGATTATCCGGGAGATCCATATCAGCTATGCCTTCCTCAGAGATGCATGTCAACTCTGGTTTGTCCCCATTGCCTAGATTATCTATAAAACCATTCCCTGGATTATGATAACATAATTATACATGTTGAAAGAAGCGTTCAGAACTCATAATTAATCAAAAGACAATATTTGGGTTTAAGTTCTGTAAAATTATCTTCAAAAATGGTTACAGCAAAACACAAATAAGAAGAGCATTAAAAGCGAAGAATAAACCTGCACCAATTCCTCAAGTGGTTCCTGATAAGAAATTATTTGCTACTTTGCCATTTATTGCCAATGTGATAGACAAAATTGGAAGGTTCTTAATAAATATAACATAAAAATATCATATAAATCAAGTTTAAAAATCCGTGATCTTCTTGGCAACGTCAAAGATACAGTTCCTCTACACTGTTCTGGCATTTATAAGATTCCTTGTCAGTGTGGTAAAACATATATTTGTCAAACTGGTAGAACTGTAGCAATGAGATTAAAGGAACACAAACGGTATATTAGATTAAACCAACCTGATAAATCTGCAGTTGCAGAATATGCAATTCAGGAATTACATGGAATTGATTTCGAAAAAAACAGGTTTTTTGCAACAGAAAATCATTGGATAAGAAGACTTATTAGACAAGCAATAGAAATCAAGAAATCTATTCACATATACTTATACATATATAAAGAATACTTTACAAGTCTACACTGATGTGGGAATGACTTAAATTCATTGTAAATTTAAATTTTCGCCATGGTGACATTTGACATTTATAATGGGGAAGTTAAGCGTATTTTTTTTATTTTATCAAGATTGCCCTCGAAAGTGATATTCTACATTTTATTTCACCCAAAGATGCCTAGATTTCTCAAAAAATGAAATTTTATACAAAAATGACGTCCTGTGGCTCGCGGAGAACGTATCGTCTATCTTAACCAGCGCGCGCTGGGTTCCCATGGCAACAGAGAAGCGTGTGGTGTGGTGTGGTGTAATGCCTCAAAAAGTCAGCTCTCACCATCCCTTCTGCGCAAGCGCATAACTCACTTAAGACGTCAGTGTGGCTCGAAGATAAATCATTAATTATAAATAATTGGCAACATAATTTTAACTTTCAATTACATTTTAAGTTATAATTATTCATACGACCAAAATATATTTCACAAGTAATTTCAACCACGCTAAACTTCCCCATTGATATTATAACAGGTACAATTGTTATTTGTAGTTGTTATGAGTTATAGAATCCTACCCTTGAGCTGTCAAAACGTTGTAAATTAATAAAAAATTTACAGAACTTAAACCCAAACATTATCTTTTGATAAGATCACTCCTCTCACCTGGAGCAGGTCCAGCTAGCTCAGCGCCCAGAACCAGCGCAGCAGCAGCTGCCCCAGCAGCAGCGCCACCGCCCTCGTTGTCCGGCTCCTGCGTGAAGGACAAGCGTCTTCGTTGGGGACAGGACTCCGAGACGCAGAGGTGGCGCGTGCCGTTGGCGCGCGTGTGCTTGTGCCGCGAGAGCTGGCGACGGTGCAAGTCGATGAAGAATAGGGTTAGAGAACCCACTAGGACGCAAGTTGAGGAGAAGTAGTAACCGGCTTTGCCGCCGCAGCCGACGTTCATGTAGCCTACAGAAGAAAATTTTAAATACGGGCTAATAGCATGAATATTTTTTTTAAATAAAAACAATGATTAGGAATACAAAATGATGATTAATTTACTTTCATACCCATTAATATCATGAACATTTCATCCAATAATATTTCATTTTCCCAGTAATAAAGTAATGATTGTATAAACGGCTGCCTCCAAAACTACATCTAGTATACTCTTATAAAAAATAGACTATAACAATGTATTATAATAATATCTTGTTGAATTAAATATTAATTAGGAAGTAATCAATTTGTATTTGCAGATTAGAGATTAAGTTTATTTACTTTTTATTTGTACATTTTTCCTGGTTGTCCATTGTATACTTCTAGATCTGTTTTTTATCGATTTGAATCGAATTTTGCTTAGTTAGGATCTAGTCTAATGGAAGTAATGATCCAAAAATCATAGAAAAATATATCAACAGAGAAACTTGGATTATTTACGTTTGTTCGTTATACACTCTTAGATTCTTTGATCAATCTGCATCTAATTTTGTACAGTTACATTTTATGATCTAGCGATAAAATGATGTAATAAAGCAACTAAACTGTACAAAATATTTTGTTTATATGTATGTATATTTGTTCGTTATACACTATTAGATCTTTTGATCAATCTATATTATATTTTGCATAATTACTATTTATGATTTAGCCTTGATTGTTCATAAAATTTAAGATCTATCGGAAATAAAAGTACAAAAATCCAAATAAAATCAAAAAAGCAACTTTCGTTGGTTATTTCTTTGTATGCTGGTTCACTATACATTTTATTATCTTTTGATCGATCTGGATCAAATTTTGCACAGTAACTACATTCTATTTTTTATAAGATTGAAGTGTGGAAAATATAGGTGTAGTTTAATCTTGTTTTATGATTGGATGATATTTGGGTAAGGGAGTATTTTTTTACATTTATTTTAATAAAATGAATAGCACATGAACTACTTCCTGAATCATATGAATAATTCATCATCTTCTTTTGTTATTATTATCTAGATTACGGAATATTAAATCTAGTAGACAATGATTTTTTCTTACCGGAAATAGGAACTCCAATGGCAATAGGAATAGCCTGAGAACACTGGACGAAACCCCAAGTTCGTGCAAAGTTTCTGGCACGAACTCTTTCATAAGTATACATTTTAAGAGAGTAGTGATACCCACCACAAAATATTCCTGTAACAATTAAATTATTAGAATAAATAACATTTTTTAAAGAATAATAATACCGTATATCCAGGCAAACATAACATATCCATGATAATTTCCATGGACAGCAGTCAGAGCCAGGATAGACAGTCCACACATAAAGACAGCAGCTTGGCACAAATACTGTCTAGCTATGCGGCATTCTACGGAATTGTGGACAACTAGAAGTCCAAAAGCCGCACAGCCTAAAGTCCAAGCTAGGCCCAGGTACGCCTGCAGTAGGACCTAAACAAAAAATAAGTTTATTTTTTTCTAGCCATTCTTAGTTTGGCTTCAATTGTCACAATAAACGCGACCACTTAAAAAAAATACGCACAGTAAACAATAATGATTAAAAATTACCGCGTTTAGAGTGACAGTCGAGAGCCAAATTATGATTGGCTGTAAAGAAGAAAGTAATGTATCTTGTAAAAAAAAAAATCAATGATAGTCAAAATATTATAAACTGTTTAATATAATGCCTAAAGAGATAATAATGGCCCACATTACGAGCACACTTTTATAGAGTACTTTTGTTAAAAGCGATGTCTGGTCTCACAAGATTATAATGTAAAAGCAGGCTTTCTAATAGCTCTTTTATTATAAAAGTACTTTCACAATATGGGCCAATGTTATTTCATTTTCTGAGTCTACAATATGAAAGATATATAAGATTGATATGAAATTTATTAAAAGAATAATAGGAAAGACTAAATTGGATAGAATAAGAAATGCAAATTTAAAAGAAATGATAAAATTAAAAAACAGACACCAAGAATGAACACGGCGATTGAAAAAAGGAAAAAAAGATAGGTAGAATAACAGAAATATAAATGAGAAGGTGAAACAAATTAAATTATTTGAAAAAGGCAAAGGATCAGCAAGATTCGAAGGATACAGAAATTTAACAATATAAAGCTAAAGCCGCCAAACTTATATATTTAGACATATCAAAAGAAAACCCACTAAGATTAGTGAAGGTGACTGAAATTGAAAAAACCAAAAAGGATAAAAAGAGAAAAAATAAAAAAAAAATCTATATAGACAGAAAAACAGAAATCAGAACAAGAGCAGGAAATACATTAAATGATCTAATAACCAAAGTACAGGATCACAAAGTTTGAAAGAAATGGATTGAGCAATGGGGTATTCCAAGCCTACGGCTTTTAAAGATATTCTTATTGGATATCATTGTTTACCATATATAAGTAATATTAAAGTGAATATAATCATTATTTTTCTGATTTTTAATACCATAATATCAAAATGAAATTGTAATGCATTTGAATCGAGTACGTAAAATTCAGTATCAGCCTTGTTGTGACGAAGAAGGCATTCGCTTCAGTCTATTGGCTCTTGTTCGAACGCGCCACGCCTCTGACTCAGACCTACGAATGATGTTCTCAGCTGATTCTCAGTGCCTGTGACGTCACACGCACGGCCGATTTTCTAGGGTGTAATTTATTGAAACTTTAAAAATAAATTTCTGGCGTGTTTGAAACCTTTTGGCGAAAAGAAAAAATACGGGTCTCATATTTTTATGCATAGAATAACATATTAAAAAATGAAAAAAACTTGGAATACCCCATTTAGTAATAAAACACGAAATTACAATTGAAGATGTTTCCATTTTTCTCCTTACCGCAGTATCGCCCAGACCTTCTTCTTCAGCCTGATGTGCAAGATAGAATATCGGCGTGTTAATCCCAAACGCTGATATCCCTGTAGACACCAACAGAATCCTCACAGTCTTGCTCCTGAGAGTGGAGAAGTCGAAGAACGGTGGACGGTCGTCTACTTTGTTCTTGTCCTTGATCTTCCTCTTCTGGTTCTTCAGGTGGAGAATGGCTCGGCGTTGAGGATGGTACAGGGAGGCTGAGCGGTAGAAGGTGCCCAGGATGAAGGTTAGGAACACCACGCCGGTCACGGCTTGAAGGCCCAGACGCCAGCCTATGGCACTAAGGAATATATTCGTAAATTAGTTCTAATATATACGTAATTAATTAAAAAACAAAATAACAATATTAATCTATTATTAAATATTAAATTATACTTCATGGGCAATGTTTAAGATATATTTTTTTAGAGATGGGACCGAAGCCAAATAATTATTTTGTATTCTGCCTAATAGACCATATTTTCACTATTCGGTATTCGGCCTATTCGGCATATTTTAATACCGAATATTCGGTTACAAATAAATTATATAAATCACAAATTTTTAACAAAAGATACATATGTTTAGTTATTATTAATATATCTACAATAAGAGTAAATAATTTATCTAGTTTTGCGGGAAATTTCTTGAAACTGATATAATTAAATTTAATAATAATCAAGAGAGAAATTACCTTAAGAAAAAAATATAACCGGATATTCGTTTAAAATTTCGCCGATTATTCGTCATTCGGTTATTCGGCTAAAGTGCTATTCGTCACAACACTGTATTTTTATTACAACAAAAGACTATTCAAATAAATTGAATTATATATGCAACAATTTTTTTTCAATATATCCAAAATGTCTGTTCTTGAATTATATATTTATATTTTGGGGCCTGTTTTTTCACCTGTGGTTAAAGTGTCGGTAACCTTAATCATAACCATCGGTTAATAGAAAAATATCGCATCTAAATAGCAAATAAAGTACATGTTTGACAACTTACATTTATTTTTCGATGTGATTATTTTCTATTACTCAATGGTTACTGTAACCGGCACTTTAACAAGAGGTGCAAAAATCGGTCTTTATCTCCGATATTAACAATAGACATTTAATATAACATTTAACGAACAAAAGCCTGTAGAAATAAAATATTATAAAGGATTTCTAACAATTTCTGTCAAAATTTCGATATGCTTTTCCATGCTTTTTATCATTAAATATGCATTTAAAATAAAATGTCTCTTGATAAAAAAATCCCTATTCTTTTTTCATTAAAAACGTATTTAAAATTAAATGTTGGTTAATAATACCGAGGGTTAATATACGAAATATAAAAATTGTTCTTTAATAATAAATATATGATTGGAATTCTTGGTAGCTGCTACCCTCTGACAGGCATAGATTATAACTATTCATTTGTTTTTACAGAATGTAACATATGGCTAGAGTTGTCGTTATTTAGTACCACTGTCAGATGGCGTTGAATACCACTACGACTGCTGCCATTTTCACTGCAGTGGCGTAAAATACTACTACTCTGATGTTACTACAACTATCCAATCAGATTGTAATAAATGGCGTTTTAGTGCATGTTACTCCCATTAGATAGCGTAGAATGCAGAATGTTTCGCTCAAATTTTGTACAATTTTTATTATATTTCGTGATTTAAATTGTATTTTACTTTAAAAGTAATAAATACAGTTTCGTTATTTCTGTTTTTATTCTTACCTGATAGCTCCTTTGATAAAGGCAGACATAACAGCAATTCCAAGTCCACTACCACTCACAATAAATATTTCTACGAATTCTCTACGTCGTTTAAAGTATTGGGCCACCATCAAAGTCGAGCAGTCTCGTGTAATTCCTACTCCTACTCCAACTACGGTTCCATAGCTGCAAAATAAAATATTTTGTTAAAATAATTATCATAAACAAATGAAGTTGTATTTTATTTTTAATAGAATTACAGTTTTGGGGAAGTATTTTTAATTCTTTTATGAAGGTAAACAATTTTACCTCTCGTCACTCAGTAAGAGAGGTATTGAAATCAAGTTAAACATCGGATAGGGATTTTTTAATGGATAAGCACGTTCTGAAGTCCCGAGAACACGATTTTAATATTTTACGATGATGTGTGTCTGTGTAATGTGGATGGATGGATGTTGTAACGATTACTCAAATATTAGCGAATGAAAAAAGTTGAAATTTTGGATTTAATATTCTGAAACCCTAGATTAGATCTGATTAGATTTTGGTGTTAATAGTGCAACCGGAAATGGTGTTTTCATGAAGATTTAAAATATTTTAATTAATTACGAAAATATAAGAATTTTTGTAAATAATAATTTAATAATTAATGATTTGGTGAATTTGTTATAATTGCGATTAATCTGTTTACCTATTGAAATAAATGTATTTACAGTGAAAATATTATAAAAAAAATTATTAAATAATCTAAAAGGAATTGTACTAATAGTGTAAATATTATTTTCATAATTCATTTTACTGTATCAGCAGTCAACGCACGAATACTCATATATTTCAATTTATAAATATTGCAAAAGTGAGAACCAAGAGAAAATCTTCGAAGCAAAAAAATGTTGCAGATAAGAAATATAAAAAGAAACAAAGTATTGATTCTGATTATAATAAATATAAAATAATAATCAAATCTATGACATGCAGGGTGACATGTTTTTAATTTATTTATTATTATTATTATTATTATAAAAACAAATATGTTTTATATTGTATGTATAAAAGAAACATAAGAACTAATATAACTTTTTTGATGAAATTCGTATTTGAACAGATTGATCTGAAGGAATAATAAAGGTTTTGTTTAGTACCTGAAGAAGAGCTGATGGAACTGGCTGGCGAAAGAAGTGAAGAGACATCCCAGAGCAGTGACCAGACCACCCATCACAGCTGTGACCCGAGTACTCTTGCGTCGACAAAAAGCTATGGTGACTGGAGACACCAGCAGGGCTACTCCGGTCGACATGGCGCCTAGCCATCCTGGAACAAAACACACCAGTGTCAAACCAGTTGCATTTACAAACACTAACAACTATATATTACAATAAATTGGTTTCAAATATGATAAATCGTACAAACACTTTTGTAATAACTTATATTACTAAAAGTATTGTAGTGAAAAATTGTTAGGATGTAGAATTTGCATAAATTGAGAAAAGAAAAATGATTTAAATCAAGTAATTAAATTAATGTAAACCTACATATTAATAGAGAAAGGTGTCAGATTAAAAAATCTGATGCGGACACCACATGAATTCTTTGCACGCTTCTTATATAATTATAAGTACACATTTTTTTGCTGCACTTCATTCAAATTTATTTTATTTGAAAGTGACAGAAGATCTTCAAATCAGTCCCACAATAGTTATTTATGCAACTAGTGTGTAACGTAAGTATTTTTTAGTCGAGTGCTGTTTAACGGCGGAAATTATAGCACGAGATAAAAAACACTATGTTGCATACGTGTTGCATACACAATTTTTCCTATAACCGAAGTATTAATAAAAAATAATTTCAAAAGTAAAAGAAACCATTGATAAATATATTTACGTTGTTTAGCAAAGGCTACTTTTCACGCACTAGTACGTGAGAAGTAACTCTTTACAAACTCAAAAGAAGGCATAAAGTATGTACCTACTTTATTTTCAACATTCTACGGCTAACAGTTTTTGAGTTATGCGTAGTGTTTCCGTCTAAACAAGACAAGACAATATTTTACAAAATATTGTCTCTCTAGATATCAAGACTCTAGATTTTTTAAAGACTCTACATTAACCTGCACATACCCTTTAGACACGAACAGATAATTCTTCGGCAGTGTTCTTTTTCAATTTTACAATCACTTTTTCAGCTCGGATGGAACAAGCTTCGCATGATATATTTATATTTCGACAATTTAAACTTGTTTATTAATCTAGTCTTGAAAATTGTCTACATTTTTTTTGTCTTGATAAGTGTCTTGTATAATCTCGAAATTTGAAGACAAGATTTTTGCCAGTCTTGTCTCTTTAATCTAGACAAGACAAGACAAGAGTCTAGATGTAGACGGCATCACAAGTTATGCGCACATTTGAAAAAAAATCTTCGAGCCAAGTGCCCTTTTCGCTTTATTGCAATAAAAAAGAGATGCACAACTAGATGTTATAGCCGTCCCATATACAAAATTTCAACTGTCTAGAGCTAATCGTTTTTGAGTTATGCTAAAAATTTAAAAAAAGAAAAAAACGTTTGATTAAAGTGCCCTTTTAGCAATGCCGGTTGCAGTAATAAAGGGAAGTACATAACTAGATGCTACAGCAGTCCAATATACAAAATTTCAACATTCTACGGCTAATCGTTTTTGAGTTATGCGAGATACATTATGTACGTATGTACAGACGTCATGTCGAAAACAGTCAAAATGCATTCAGAAATAGTCAAAAAAACCGATATTACCGTTGAATTTAAAAAACTTTTTCGTGATTGCAATACTTCCGTTACTTCGTAAAAGAAAGTAAAAAAGAATTCACAGATATATATTTTTTTTAATTAAGTCATTGTAGTGAAACACCTGTATATTTCTTAAACATTTATTTGAGTATTTTAATTTTTAATACAGAAAATAAACTCTTACTGTCTCTTTGTTTGAAACAGTCATAGTGAGTTTATCAGTCACCTTTAAAATCCAGACATCAGACATATTCTCTCAATGCAGTCCTAAAACTGAATATTCGTGTCCCTAATTATAAATGTGTGCACGGTACACGTAGTAAGTTTGGGAGTGTAGTGGGCATGATTTGCTGATGATCAGAGCTGGAGGTTTATAGCCGCTAGCTAATCTAGTTGGCTGGGCTGGGGTAGTTAGTCCATTGTCCGTGTCTACGTCTGTTGTAACGCGACGCTAAATACCGCCGTTTCCAACTGATTATCTGTGCTATAAATTCACTGCAACTTTTACGACGGCTCTCCAGCTAGAATGAAAGCGACATTGACACTGGCTTACTGACATTGAACGTTCAGACGAATTTACACTTGGTTTGTTCATATTTGTTTACAAATATGATGACTAGTTTCGTTTTTGAGACATCATCAGATAGTGTTATTAGAGTGTATTGTTTGTAAAATTAAAATAATAAGTACTGCAGTTATAAAAAATTTGCGTGTATGATTACAATTATTTTTTAAAAATATCTACGTATAAATATCGAAGAACAGATGTCATGCTAAAAATAATCAAAAACTTTGTAAAGATCTTAATTTATCTATATTCGTTAAAATCTCTGATCTCTGTAAAAATATGATGTGGACAGTGGACACCACATGGCTTCCTTATACACATTTTTTACTGCTCTTCATTTAGACTTATTTCATTTGAACGTGAGATCATTCTACGCTTAATCGTTTTTAAGATATGTGAAAAATTCAAAAATTTCTTCGAGCATAGTTCCCTTTTGGCACTGCCGACTGCAATAAAAAAGAGAGGTGCACAATTAGATGTTATAGCAGTCCCATTTACGAAATATAAAAATTACACTGTGTAACATACCTTTGTTTTTACACATGTTAAAGAGGAATGTTCAGGCTTTAATGTACTGTAATAGTTATTTGTATATCAAGTGCTGAAAGTCTATCTTTGTCGAACCAAAACGAATGTTTGTGTTCGACATAGGACTTTCAACACGTGTTATACACACTATTTTTTCTACTCCTGCAAGATAAAAAATAAGGAAACAAAAAAATATTTTTTAAACATAATTTGACATTTATTGCAAATTTTGTATTTGTGATGCGCAAGTGATGCGTATCCATGGCAGCAACAATGCAACAAACATTTATTAGTGCTGCAAAGTTTTGAGAGAAAGAGTCACTTTCAGCATGAAAAATAAACCAGAAAATTGTATTTTCAAAGCAGGAGTAGAAAAAAGGTATTGATGTTTATTTCCGACTAATTATAATTGTTTCTCCGATAGTAGTCAAAATGAATTTATGGATAGTCAAAACGGATATTTCCGTTGAAATCTGAAAACCAAAATTTTTCGCGATACAATACTTCCATTTTGTACAAGGAAATTAAGAGTTAAAAAATTTTGAGGGTATATTTTGACATCTTGAACCTGTACCAAAATGAAAAATTAAAAATTCTAAAATTTGATTTTAAGATTTTAAAGCAAATATTCATAAGCCACTTGTTGAACACTTTAAAGTCTAAGGTTCAAATCTCAGTTTCGCCAATCTTTGGTACCCACTATAAGCTGTAGGTCCATTGCAAAGATTGCATTTACTTTATGAAAGATTACACGCTTTGATGGTCACATTTTTCAATCTAATTTCTATTATTAATGATACATATGCTTGTTGAGATCTTCAATTTAAAATAAATATTTTATTATTGTTCAAGTATAAGTCGTTATCAAAGCCGTAAAAGAAAACTACGCATTTTAAATATATTTATAAATGTACTGTCAAAATATTGAAACAAGCTTTCAGAATCAAAAGACAATATTTGGGTTTGAAGTTCTGTAATTTTTTTTTATTAATTTACAACGTTTCGATAGCTCAATGCTGCCTTCGTCAGGTAAATAACAAAACTAAATATAAATAAGAAGTAAAGACAACATGTAAAATTGGTAATAAGTGAAAACATACAAATGACATTGACATTCGAAACGTAAATTAATAAAAAAAAAAAAATACAGAACTTTAAACCCAAATATTGTCTTTTGATTACTGTTGAAATCTCTGTAGAGTTCACCCATAAGTTGTTATTTTATGAATGACAATTTTTTTCTATATAAATATATTATTTCTGTTGACATTTGTAAGCTAGACATCCAGTATTTAGCTTTGGTGGAAAATTAATGAACACTTAATGTTTTTTCTTAGCCATCCCCATCACTTTTGAAGATAATAAAAAAGTTTCCCGGCCTATCCAGGCGACGCTGGTCGCTGGTGTATTTTTTGTGTGGCGCCACGTACATCAGTGAGGAATTCGGATTTTGGTTTTGCGTCCCGGCGCTCAACTGTTTGATATTAATCACGGCTCACATGGATTTTCAATATAAAAAGGATGCGGGCTTTATAAACTTCGGCGGAAGCAAAAAACTTCCACACAACACGATCAAAACTTTACCCAAGTGTTTTTAAATTTACTAGACCATTTTTATTTGCTATACAGAACCAATCAACCAATTCTTTTCACAATTTAAACTACACAAACAAATACAATTCCAATTTGAAATCTGGAAACTGGAAAAGGGACAATAACCTTTTTATCGACCTCCACATACTGGGTGCTAAAAAAGGGACACAAATTCTCAAAGTATGTATATGTATTTCCTTACATATATTTCAGCCTTTTACTTTGACTACATTTGTAAATTAATATACATAGCTATTACATTGTAAATTTTTAACTGTCAAAACAGAAATGCGGTATGTGACCCAAATCAAATTTCATTATACAGTATACTCAGATTTTATCAGACACCATTGAAATCTCGGAAACTATAACAGACGACAGGGTTAAAATCGCCCCCCCAGATTTACATAATAACTCCCATTTAACCGAAGTCGTTTCTAATATAAAGTTTCCGAGATCCCAATGGTGGCCGATGAAATCTGAACACACTGTATAAGTCATAAAATATATAATCTATAGCTTCTTATTTCAATAATAAAAACTAATTATTAGTTTGCAATAGTTATTAGCAATTAAATGTTTTGGAGAAGAGTTATGTGACGTCAGCATGGTAAGATCGTAGAAGAAGACAAATAGAATGTCAATTTCGCACCCAGTCTATCTTCTTTACGCATTTTACCACTCTGACGTTACAAAATCCCTTCGCCAAATTTTTAATATTTATTTCCTCATAAACTACGAATAATAAATCGATTTAAAAAATAAGAATATCATACTCATATGTAAAAATCAAAATATAGTCTCATATCCCATAATACAGAAAAAAGAAAATGATGTTTTTCATGATTCCGAAATAATTCTATAATAAATAAATAATAAATAAAACTTGTATTTTTTAAATGTAGATTATTCGGTAAATTCTGACTGTAATTATTTTTTATAATGAAATATTAACTCAATTTTATCCGTAAAAAGACGAAGCGAAAATGAAGTTAATTACGGATAATGATTCTTTTAAATTTCTATAATTATTGGAAAAAGCAGCTTTCAAAATTCTTCGATAATCGAACAAAGAAATTAATTCCTAGAACCGTTTCTCAAGCGACTGCAGCATTCATCGTAAATTTAAAAATAACGAGTTCTCTTTGTCGGCGTACGTCAAATATTTCCCAATGCGTCCCTGTAATGTAGTGCGTAACTTACCCACTAGATGTAGTTCCCACGTGCAAAAAACAATGTAGGCAATTGTCGACAATCGACAATCGACTCATGTCAATGCCAGTTTTTGCTGAAAGATGGAATTTCCAAATGATTAATTTGAGTTGGTTTTGACATATGTCTATGTCATCAATTATAATTAAAATCAAATTAGCGGGTTTGGAGTTTGGTGGTTTGATTTATGAGTACGGTTTCATTTTAAGCGACCAAATATACGACACTTTATTTCATTGGTGACAAGTAATACCCACTCTCGTGACAGAAGACAGTAATACCCAAAAATAATCAAGGGTAATATAACAAGTGGTGAGCTTATTGTCGATATTTTCAAAATTTCACGAATGGTAATTCCAACGACGAAAATCCAACGTGTTAATAAATTGACATTGACAACTGTCAGAATATATTTCTTGAGAAATATGTACGAAATAAAAGAAAACAATATCTCTTTCTTTGCAAATTTTTGAGCGATTAATAGTATATTGTGCAGCAAGTACAAAAAGTCGCTTATTTTCCATGAGATGTGAAAGTTTTGGCACAAGACAAAGTCGAGTGCTGCAATCACACAAGGTGGGAAATAGGTGATTCTGCACGAGTGGCATACTATACTTTTTCCACGACCACACTGCTAAACGTGCCCGATAGCTATTTGACATAAAGATAAAGGAAATAACCTCACAAAGAGTACATTCACGCATGCGCAGTATTGGCAATTATTGTGAAAAATAACATTTCTCACACTACGCATGCGCAGTGTTGACTAATATTTTGAGAAATATTTTCTCACACTTTTATCCTCGATTGTGGGAAATACGCAATTTTCAAGCTTTATAAAGTGTGCGAAAAGTTCCACTTTCCATAGTGGTCGTAGAAAAATTTATTTCCACTTATTCGTACAACATTTTCAAGCATTGTGATTAGCTGATTTTCATAAGAATTTTATTCTGTTTAATATAAAATTTATAATTTAAAAATGACCAGCATTACATGCATGTATTGTAGTACATATGGCAACATATGTATATATAATTTCAGATAAAACAGTAGTAGAGCATAAAATTCTGTATCGAAATCAATAAGAAAAAATAATTTTCTTTCCTTGTAATCTCAGAAATTAGATATCAAAATGACGTAAATTACTTTATTCATTTAACAAAATTTCAAAATTACCAATAGTGAACAAGTTTATTGAAACACCCTGTATAAGGAAAAGTGTAACCAATCTACAGTTACATTTTTATAACATAAGAATATTTTTAGGCATGTGTAAATAGCTACAAATAACGTAAAGATAACCTAGATATTTTCGTTTCACTTCAGGAAGTGACGTCAGTGTTAAGAAGCACTCAGAATTCGCGTCCACATTACCAACTTGCTGCTAATTGCTATAATTTTATTTTCTTCGGAAGCATAAATTGTTACGCAGGCCAATCCCGCATTTATTGTGCTCACACCAGCTGAGGACTGTAAAGTTGTCAAATTTACATTTTTATGCGCACGGATTGTCAAGTTTTTATCGTTGCCAAACGTTCATTTCCTTAATTAAATGCCCTGAATTATTTACAATATAAAACGATTCATTACAATATTTATCTGCAGTCGTAAATAAACAATGTAATACAAATCAAACCATCAAGCCGAGCTTAAGTTTGATGAGGTTTTTAATTAATTATTATGATTCAAAAAACTTTAATGTGGCCAGGATATGTCTTACAATTTATATGTGACTTCCTCTGTTTCTTTTAATGGTGCTTTCCAAGAGATTTAAAGAAATTCATATTGAAAATAATTTTTAGAGTATCAGATAATCAGATTAGAAATCTGTATACAGGGTGTCCGTGTTAAGAGGTTAACCATTAAGATCTCGAGAACTGTAAGAGATACGATGTCTATTAAATTGGGGCAAAGTTATCGCAGTAATTGGCCATTTCAATCATGTATTTGGTTTTCCGAAAAATACTGATTTTGGTAAATTTACTTTTTGACTTATAACTTGCTTGTTTCAATTCATAAGTTTCTAGTTTGTACATTCTATACAGACATTTTTTTAAGAAGAATTGACAGCGGTTCTCAAAATTTTTGTAGTTCGTTCAATTTTCGAGAAATTCATATTAATTTACAATTTTCATTCGTGGCTCAAAGTTGTCTTTAGTACTGTTAAATAGAGATTTTTATTTATCTTTCAAACGATATAAAATACATGTATATTATAATGAAAATGAACTAAGTAATTAGGGAATTCTTGATTTAATTCATTTTCAGTCAAGTGTGCTGGTAATGGTCTTCTCATTTAGCGCGAAAAGAAAATAATATATATTTTTTTGTCTGTGTTATATTATTTTTGAAAATGAGTCATGACAGTTTTTGCAATGTACATTTTATACGAAAGTGTAAAACTATTAGTCTACTACATCTAACAATAAAACAAATATAAAGGGAGTCATAAAAGAAAGTAGTCCCTTTGTCAACTTTAGTAAGTTTACAATTGCAAAGTGATCTGCGTTTTTCTCTTTACGGAAAGTTTTGTGAATATTCGTTAATTAAATTGCATTCTTTTATTTCTTATATTTTTTCAAGGAAATTTTTTATATTATTTTTTAATAATTTTTTCGAATTAAATTTTTATAATTATTTTTTTTCATTATTATTTTAACCGATAAATTAATCGGTTTCCAATTTTAAAACCCGATTTTATTATTATAACGTTCTCTATAAGAGTTAACCGTTAACCAGTATTTTGGAAAAAAGGAAAAAGTCCTCTATTTGATAATATTAAAGAAAATATGAAAATTGAAAGATTGTTTTGTATGAATTTCTCGAAAAGTGTAAGAGCTATAAAAACACTGCTGTCAATTCCTCGTAAAAAAATGCAAATTATAAACACAAGTATTAAAACAAGAAAGTTATAAGTCAAAAAGTAAATAAGTATACAGTGATAAGAAATCACCGTAAATTAAAAATTATATAATTATTTCCCGGTTGAAATTCTTGTTAACCTCTGACCGTAATGAAGATATCCACTTCCATTTAACAACCGTGTATATTGTTGCACATGATCATGTGCATGTTATTAATGAAGCGAGTTCAATTAAACTTGTAATTAGTTAATTATTTACGATCAATTAGCTGGCCAAGCTAAGTGGTTCCGAATTAACATTCGACTTGTACGGAGCGATAATATCTTAAGAAGTTTCGCAGACTTCGCTGTGAGCAGAAGAAATTTACAAGGCATTCGTGGGCATAACTTAACCGATATTTTACCCATAGGGATATATATTTTAGGGAATGCTGTTTTAATTGAATTTTGTCTGGAATATTAAATACTACATGGCAGTAATTATTTACGGTTTAAAAACTCGAACAATGCAAGGTTTTTTTTCTTTGGTGAGTTTACGTTTTTGAGCTAAACTTTTCTTATCATTGTTAAGTTTGACTCTTTAAAACCTATCAAAGTAAAAAAAAATATAATACGATTCCAATTAGATGTAGAAATAATATAATATATGTGTAACTGCAAACTGATTCGACATGATTTGCAATGATCCCATACCCATACCTAATAGCACGAAAAGTTCTAAAAACATTCTAAAAATATTCTTCTGTAATATTTTAAAAGCTTTGGCCCGTTTACCGAGCTCACTTTTATAATAAAATTGCTTTTAGGAAACCTGATTTTACATTATAATCTTATTAGGTCAAAAATCACTTTTAGCAATGAGCTCGGAATTTGTTTTTATTTGTTTTTGAATTATTTAAATCATGTAAAAAAACATAAATTTGATTAGAGATTAAAATTATGACAAAAAATATAGAATACATTTCCTGTATTATTAGTATTTCTATACTTTACACAGAGACAGGAGTACGTTTACACCGTGCGTACCAAGCGTTTGGTCCCAGTACCAAATGACGTCACAAGATGGCGACGGACGGTGTAAACACTCCGTACTAAACCTTTGGTACACAACTTTAGTACGTTCCAAGGGGGATGTACCAGACCCTACTCCAACACGGTGTAAACAGCAAATGTACTAAACCGATTATGCTGCCATCTGTGATAGGCAATTGAAGTAAAATTAAATAGTAATATTTAGGTTAATTTTAGTGATAAAACTTCATTTGACAGTGTCAGGCTACTGGGAGTTATTTTACAATATTTATAACATTACTAAGGTTATATCAATCAAGTTTAATAAACTTTATAATTAAATAATTTTAGGTTAGGATGCCAAAGAGGCCAAACAGTGTACCAGAAATATTTGGTCGTATTTTTTATACACCGGTGTAAACATATTGTACTAAAATAAAATTTAGTACGTATTTGGTACGCGTACCAGTATAGTATGCACGGTGTAAACGTAGTCACAGCTTCAAAATATGTCGTTGCTATGATGACAGCAAACATTTTAATAGTGTTGATATCTAGATAAGTAGAAAATCACTGGGCAATACATATTTTTAAATCTAAAGACCAAAATTTGTAAAACAAAATTCCAACAAGGAATTAAATGAAGAACAAATTCATCTCAGTGTATCTTGCGTTAAACGGAGCAAATCTTCTTGGTTCAATGCTAATAACGACAGCAGTGGCGTGCCAAAATAATTACCCATTTATCATCCATCAGCCATAAAGATGTTACGATTCCCACAAGTATATGAATGAGTTTATTTTCAGCAAGTGGCAGCATTCCAGCAAAAATTATCGCTTATTTACTCTTCGCTAATCTATTTTATGAAGATGAATTAGCAGAAAAAACACTGTCGCGAGTTGCGAGTCCGCGGCTAACTAGATCAGAATGCACACTATTTATACGCGCAATATAATTCTGTCTCTTTTGGCGAATTGTCGGCTTTATGGTGATATATAGAGACGATGACTTCGGGAATTTATGCAGGATCGAAGGTAGCTACAAAGAATCGCACTGTTTTTATTGTTTTATTATGTGTTTTGTTTTGACGTATCGGTTGTTAGACTAGGAAAGTTTGGTTATAAAATACTTTCACTAACAGATATGTGATTTATTTGACATTTATTGTAAAATGAATTTCAAAATATGAATGTGCAGATACATGGAACTTTTTATCGATTTCTACATTATAATAGAGGTAATGTAATCGTACCCATTTTGACATTTCGAGGTTTTACCGGGTTGGCGTTGAAAATATGTTTTGACTATACTGGATTTTTGAGGAACAAAAAAAAATTGTTAAGTAAAACTAAACTACACTAGCAAAGGATCGTATAATAAAAATTTTGTGTCATTTCTATTTTTAGCGGAAATGTGTACAACTTTTAATTCTAACATAGGGAATCGTAATGTAAAATAATAGTTACATAAGCTACAAGAAATGTGTAAGTACATTATAACTTTCGAGAAGCTATAAACTTCGGTTCATGTTGTCGTAGGAGAATAATTGTATTATATACTTACATACATTTCGATTCGCTTATTATATTTTTCGAGCCACCAGTAGCAATTATCTTCAAATAATATTAAAGAATTTGTAAAATGTGACAGTTCATTTAACAGTACAATAGTTATTTACATAACAAGCGTGGAAAGTGGTAAATAACAAGCGTGTGTAGATTGAAGAACGAGGTGTGTAGCGCCGAGTGATTTAATACACGAGCTTTGCTATGCACTTTCAAGCGAGTTATGTACACTATTTTTCAGACGACAACAAAATATTATAATAAAAACAGGGTTTATACAAAAGTGTCAATGTCAAAAACAACTCACGAAAGCATTGACGTTTGGGTTTGAGGTATCACTAGTTAACCGGAAACTGATTTGGAAGTTTAGTAAGTATTATTTGAACAATTAATAAAACTATCAGTACATTTTGACTCTTTATTTTTGTTATTAATTCACTATCAATTTTAAAATCGTAGTTTTAAGCAAATTTTCATTAATTTTGTTACATTTCATTATCAAAGTTCCATCTATTGACCACTAATCGTCATATCCGGTTATATAACACACTAGTGTGTTATTATAACACACGCCATGTGCTATGTTACATTTTCTGGTGTTAATTACAGTGTAAATATAGCTACTTTCATATGTGGTCGTCTGAAAATTTGTTTACTTGCAACTTTTATAATTAATTTTACCAGTTGCTCGGCGACCAAATGATGAACTTCATTTGATTTTCACAATTATTCTGCTAGTAGGACAGTTATTTTTTATTAATTTCTCTTGACAATGGTAACAGAATAATAAAAGTTATCAGGAACTTACAATTTATGTTGCTGTGGAAGTAGGTTAAACTTACAGTCTTGTAAAATAGAAATTGTTTGCTAATTTAACCGACCTCGTAGCTCTTATAGTTCTCGAGATAGCAATGCTGGCCCATTTAAAATGAACACCTTGTATAAAACTTGAAAGTTTGATATTTTCCACAATCGTGGATGAAAGAGTGAAAATTCATTTATCACAGTATTTACCAACACTGCGCATGTCTGAAGGTACTCTTTGTGAGAAAAGTTCCACTTTCCAAAGTGGTCGTAGAAAAACTGTTTTATCTTGTTAATAATGTAAAATGCTATTACTTTAAAATTGTAACAAAAAAATCTAGTGTACAATTATTTTTACCTCCAGTATTTCTTTGATTTAATGTTGTTTCAATAATATATCTTCCACTAAATAAACTGCTCTGTTTATTTTGAGTAAGTGTCTCTTGTTTTTGTCCAGTAAACGTTGGCACCGTTCTGATTTACTTTTTACATTTAATAATTTGTCAGCGTTGTATAAATTTATATGAATCGCGTCCAATAAATAACTGAGATGCGTTTAGTAATCGATTCTGTGAATTAAGATCTCGTAGTTGAGTTGGTTGACCCTGGTTAAAAAACGACAAAAAACGCACTTCACAATTTTATTGCTTTGTAAATTATAGGTTGACTATGCCGGACTACATCTAAGCTTTTTATTTATTTTATTGAGCGAATCGGAATAAATAAGCGTTTTTCTTACGGCGCATTAATTCCATTTCCCTTTCCTTATAATTTAGACATTACTTTATTATTTCCTAATGCTAATACTATACTTTAACAAAGTAGGCTGTAAAAGTTATAAATGAACGCTATTATTATTAAATTATTATACATTATCTTTATATTTTTTCTTCTTTACCAGCTGCCAAATAAAAAGTGAATCTCTTTTCGTTACAATTGTCACTTCACTTTTATTTAAAGTAAAATGAATGGAACTGATTGTTTTTAAAAGTAAAAGGAAAGTTGTGGTTAACTTCAAAATTTGTACTATTCCTTGGGTCTAGATAACTAATGTATCGTTTATTTATTTAGATGAAGTGTTAATATAAGTGAAAAACGAATATTTATATAACTAAGTTTAATAAACGAATAATAAATTATAAAGAGATAATAAATATTAATACCACTATGAAGAAACAAAATTATACATTTGTATAAGAATAATAATTATTAATAAAGACTTAAACACAAGATTATTTAAACATTTAACATTACGCGCTATTTATTTATACGCTATTAATTATTTATTTCTACTTTACATGTCGTTGACATGCACTGGCCTACACTAACAGACTTCAGTGACTCCCTGCACACTCTAACCGATACTGACTTTCCTGAGCTGCCCGAAGCGACCTTTATATACCTACCGCCAATTATTCTCGAGAACATTCTAGAGCCTCTCGGACTCTATAAAATTCTCCGAACAATAATTGCGTCGCTCCTACCCTACTTGACCTTTAACGCGACTACCTTGACCAGATAGGTCAGCTGTGATAACTCATCTACGGTGAGTCTCGCTCCTTACAATATCTTATTTACTAGAGATGGGAAATAATAATAATTTTACGGTATTCGGCCTATTCGGCCATATTTTCACTATTCGGTATACGGTGTATTCGGCATATTTTAATACCGACTATTCTGTTACAAGAAATAAGTGAATTATAACGCTGTTTTGTTATTTTAAAATATGTAAATTTATAGAAAATAAATTTTAAATAAAATATATCGATGTTATTAATATATCTACAATAAAAGTAAATAATATATCTAGTTATATTGTTGGGCGATAAATTTTTGGAAACTGAAATAAAAAAAATTTAATAATAATCAAACAAGAAAATACATTAACAAAAAATAGGGCGACCATTAGGGACTTCAAAACGTGTTTATTCATTGAAAACGCACTATCTGATTTTTAGCATGATTCCAATACCACTCTTACAAAATGGCGAGAGGTAAAAATGTCCGTATCATTTACCTCGTATTTTATTAAACGATATATTTAAAACATTGTTATAAACCCTAAAATGTCGTTTTTAAATATTTGTCTATAAATAAAAGTATATCACAGTTGATTTGTGACGAAAAGAACAGTCTTAATAAGTGAATTCGTTGAAGTAATGTGATAATTTGAATAAACACAATGCACCAGTAATAAGGAATGTATAGTAGTCGTACTGATTTTGACATTCCTAAATTTAGCATATCTCAAAAACTGTTACCCGTAGAATGTTGAATTTTTTTTTTGTGGGACTGTTACAATATCTTGTTGTACATCTCTCTTCTTTATTTCAATCGGAAGTACCAAAAGAGCACTTTGCTCCAAGAGGTTTTTTTGAAGTTTTCGCTTAACTAAAAAACGATTAGCCGTAGAATGCATTTCTCTTTAATTTAATATACATACAAGAAAGTCTTGTGGTGTCCACATCAGATTTATTTTTGTTTTATAAATTTCAAGAAAATGAGGAAAATTCATATTTTCAAATACATTTTCGTACTTTCCAAACAAAAGAAAAAATATTGTATGGAACACGTAAGGAAACTAGGTGGTTATTTACAGTAATGATATCTTCTATAAAACAGACTTAAGAAATCTATGACTATTGGATTAAATTTTGTCTAGTCTATCTATAGATCAGCCGTTTTCATTTTCTGTTATTTCTATTTATAATTCCACCATATTTTTCGTATCAATCCGGAAAAATCTTTCATCTCGGTTTTCTTTTTACGTAAATATCTCATCTGAAATAACGTCACTCCATTTTGATCAAAAGTTTCAAATATAAATAAACATAAGTGTGGATAACATTGCTGAAAGACTTATAATTTATTTCATAAATAAAACATATTTAAACACATGTGTGCGTCGTAAGAATTTATTTTTCTACTGAAGATTATCTTTTATTCGCTACTGAATTAAAAAATAGGAAGGCGGAGATGGAAAAATAGATAGTGACAGTTAAATAGAATTTATAACCAATCGTAGTTGGTTTTAGTGTTTTTCACCCACGGAATGACATTAAAGTCATATTTGATTGGACCATTATAAGTTGTAAATGACTAAAGTTTCATATAGGAAATAACCAGTAATGTAAAAGTAATAAATAATTTTTTATTGGAATAGCTCATGTAAATTTTATATTGAATTCCATCATTTTTTCATTTCAATAATAAATATAAAACTGATGTTTGTATTTTAATTAATTATTTCTGACTGAATAGTAAATATTTATTGAGTATAGAAAATAATTACTACTCACACTACAAAATAACATATTATTATACATGGAATAAAAAACCCATACTATAACTTTTAATTCGGGCATAAAAACAACTTTTTCTTCCACGCCATTAAAATCTAGTGCTCCATGAAAAACTAAACAAAACAAAATCTCCACTAAACCGCTGTTCTTTTGTTTGATTGACAGCTCATCTTATTCCGGGACTATACAGCTTCACACCAATTAAACTAATTTATACCAGAGAATCACAACAAGAAAAATAAAATCAAAATAAAGCTCCAGGCTTGATAGGAGGAGTAAAATAACTAATGATATCAAATTATGTCGGGATTTAGTTCCTGGGTTTATCGTTCAAAATACCTATATAATTAAATATATGAACCATGATAGAAATAAAGAATTCTATTACAAAAATTGTTAAATTGTTCATCATCTATGGCACAGCATTCCTAAATGGAATTTATTTCGTGATAAAGAAATGATGAAATTTGTGGAAAATTAGGGTTTTACGCTTTGATTTCATATTCAAAATACTTGACTTGAGACTTGATTTGAAATCAAGTTTTTCAAGAGTACTTGATTTTTCATGAATTTTATTAAGAATAAAAAAATCACTCTGATTTGTTAAAAAGAAATAAAGTAAAGACACGAAAATATAAATAAACTATTTGTTTTGTGCATGAAAATGAAAACCTAATATCTTAAATATTATAAAATAAAATAAAAATTCTAATGCTTGTTCTAGTGCAGTTTAAGTTGTCGCCTAAGTCAATGCCGTAGCTAGACGTTGCTTTTGGGAGGGACCTACCAATGGCTTTGTTTAGATGTGACTTTTAATAATTTATTTTATGTTGAATAAATGAGTTTCACCTTTTTTACATGTACGAAGGAAAAGGAAGTATAGTAACCGCGAAAATTTTCGGTTTTGAGATTTTAACGAAAATATCCGTTTCGACCATCTTGACTAGTTTAGGCATGTCGTCTGTACGTATGTAGATATGCACCTCCGTTTTTGGTTACAATAGGGCTTTTCAAAAAGGCACTTTAATTTTTGTAGATGCTTAATAAAAATAATAATTTAGTTGGCTTTTAATTTTTCAGGAAACATTTGATTTCTTGTTAATAAATAGAATATGAGAATATTCCCTAAGTATGAGTATAAGATTGACAACATTGACAACTGTCAGAATATGTTTCGTGAGAAATTTGTAGCAAATAAATGAAAACAATATCTCTTTCTTTCTAAGTTTTTGAGCGATTAACATAATTTTGTGTAATGCAATAAGAAATAGTGGTACAGAACTAAAATTTTAGCATACTGTCCAATATTTTGAAGAATTGTAAAATCGTATTTCACTTTTAAATGAAATAAATTTAAATTAAATACAGCAAAAATGTGTACATTTAATGGACGTATATAACTATATACACGGAAGTCGTATACGAGTAGTGTACACACCACATTTCCATCAATTTATAATTTAATTTCGGCAGAGGTTCTAACACCAAGTTTTCTTTTACACTCTTCTTCAGATCTTTATATAAAGATTATTTATAATTCTAAATTTCAGTTCTATAATAATATAAATTCCAGAATAATACTTAGGTTGTATTTATAAAAGAATATATATTTCATACCAATTAGCGACGTTTTAAAATTTTGTATTTTGACGTCAACGTTAGTTGCAGAAAGCATAACCGAACATTTTAACATCTGTAACTCAATTTGTAGACGTCTACGTACAGATCATCTGTAAGATAAAGATTTACAAATTTACAGATGCGTGAACAGAATCGACCCATTAATCCTAACAAAACTAAATCTCAATAAACATACGTTGTATGAAAATATTAAATATAGACTTCGTTGTCTCCAAAACACAAATAACTATTGTTTGCTATCAGATTATATTTCAAATTCCGTCTCTTGACTTTGTAACTTTTTGTTGCGTATTGTTAGATACTAGTAGAGAATCTGTGGAAATCTACAAAGTGTGAGATTTTTTTACGTAGTGAGGACTGTTGAGAATGTTCCGGAGTATTGGTGCCTAATCGTCAGAAAACTCCGAATCTTCTGGCTGTTTATGATTGTTGCGACCAAGTCGTAAAAACTTTATAGTGACTTTTTACGCGTATTTTCAAATCTTGTTTAGATTTCTTCAAAGTGTATTACAAAAAATATACAATCTATTTATAGTTTTCATTAAAATAAAATCTGTAGGTTGTTGAAGTGACCGGATGTATTGTTAATAGCTCGAGTTCAAATCAAAGATCAAAATATCTACAGCAATGACGTAGTTAATTAATTAAGTGTATGCGTATTTTTATGCTTCTTTTTGGGTAGCTATTTGAAGTTTGTTAAAAATTGTGAGAGTACTTCTATTTGTTTGTACTTTTCCAAAACAATTGCGTATTCAAAGAGAGCTTGGATAACAAAGCCCCAATCGTTTAGAATGACTGATGACGTAGTTAAAGGCCTGTGACGTTTGATTTCCGGTAGAAAACGCGGGAGTTTTCGAATCATTACATTAGACATGCGTCATTAGCAACGACTACGTGAGTCAATATTCGTATTGTTTATACAGAGTAATTTAATAGTAATATTGCTTACATTTATGAATGAAATTAGTTACAAGAATATACATACTCTCCTAAGAGATATCCACTGTTAAAAAAAAAAATAGGTGATATTTGGAGGGGTTAAGAAGTAATACATTAATTTTCATATGATTATTCCACACAATCATAATGTTTTATTAGATGGCCATAGAGAGTTTTTCAGTGGAGAAATTTGATAAAACCACAGTGTCATAGTCATGATTACATTTTGTTGATATCAAAAATGTTTGAACAGTTGCCATTTGCGAAATAATCTAGCAAATATAATTCGAGCTATGAATTTAATAGGTTAAAATTACTCATAATTCCTGTGAAGTAACGACAACTCGGCTTAAAAATGATCATTTTTGACAGGCGTTTGTCTGTTACTACGCAACAACTATTCGTAAATTTTTCCAATTAATTCATGGGTCTTATTATATTACTTATAAAAATACTGCTACGTATTTTTACCTCTCGCCATTCAGTAAGGTATTGGAATCATGCTAAAAATCCCTAGTCCCTAGAACACAATTTTAATATTTTTACGATGATGTCTGGCCATGAGTGTGGATGGATGGATAGATGTTATCGTAAAGGTTACTCAAATACAAGTGAACAAAAAAGTTGAATTTTTGAATATAACATTCTGACACCCTTGATTAGATTTGATTTGATTTTGATGTTAATCGTGCAACCGGAAGTAGTGTTTTCATGCAGATCTGACGTGTTTTCCTCAAATATCGAATTAATTATGAATATAAGATATTTTTTGTAAATAATAATTGAATAAGGCATTATCTAAAATTTTATAGTTTAAATTTGTTTCTATCTAGGTCCATATAATTATTAGTAGTAATTAATGCTTCGGTAAAATTGTTAATCTGTTTACCTCTGGAAATAAATGTGAAAATATTATAAAAATAATTATCGAATACTCTAAAATTGTACTAATTGTTCTAACACTATAAGTACTAACTATTTTAATAATTCTTTTTACCGTGTCAGCAGTAGTGTAGTCGGGAATGCGGCATCACAGAGACATATTATTTTTTACTTTTTAATATTATTTACTTATAAATATTGAATACTTTATAATAAATTGTACATCATTAAACTGTATTTAACCATAAAACTAAACTTCAATAAGTGAAAATCTTATTAGGGGGTCTGAAGAAATCGACTATGTCCAATCCTTTTAAAAACTGTAATTCTCAATAGACTTTTCGACAATTCTGAACTTCAATCAATATGAAAGGCCTCTCTACTCAAATTAAACTTCCGGATACAGAAAAGAAATAATCTTGTAATAAAAATATATTAAAATTCGTTTGTCTATAAATATAATTTTATCTAAGTAAAAGTTTTAATAACGTGAAGTACATTTATGGGATATGGAATGTAAATGAAGATGTGAAAATTAATTTTCCCGAATGGAGTGAGTGAAACAAAAGAACATGGCGACAAAAGCCTCACGCGATGCAGGAAGGGCTAAGAAACAAACGAGAGACATTTCATAATGTCACGTTGCTGTAGCCGAGAAAAAAGAAATCCACGAGAAAAACTTTATTCGCTCTGATTCCGCCCGCCTGCTAGATCTAACAGCATTATATCCCACTAGTGGAATGTTATTATTAGGGCTGGTTTCATTTAACAAAACTCGTTTCTCTTTGCCTTATTGATGCAGAGGTTTGTATTAAAACATAAATTAATTCTTCCACTGCCGATGCCGGTTTTATTTGCTGAATACGCTTCATCAGTTGGTGGATTTTAGTTAAAAAATCCAATTCATTAAATTAAAAATAAGACTCTCTGCAGACTGATCCGTCTAAATCTAGAACGGGTTTTAGAAGAGTTTTCCGTTGTTCTTTTACAATAGGTTATCTTCGTATTGTGTTGTGCTATAATAAAAATCTTTGTTATTATTTTTTCTACATTTAATATAACGGATCATGGGCGCCGACTACATGGGGGCATCGGGGCTCATGCTCCCAAGGAAAATTTTCCGTATGGACAATGCCCCAAGGAAACATTTCCATTAGCACAGCATTTGTTTACATCAGTGTAGTAAAGTCCTCATTATTATTATTTAAAAAATTATTTCACCTCCTTCCATTTTTAAGTAACTGACTTCTACCCTAAAATAAATATGAGTTTTACTCTTAAAAATATTACCAGTGGATTTTGCGCATCAAAGTACTTATACACTCAAACCAACTAGTCTCCGTACACATATCTTTACGCTTTGTTTTTGAAATATATAAACTAGCTTGAAACCTTCTGGAATTCAGTAATTGTTTTAGTTGAACTAAAATAAACCATTTTGGATCAAATGTACGAATTATTGTTTGGGAAAGGTAAAATGAACAAATGAAAACAAAAAAACATATGCCCAACATTGAAATATGGAGGAGATTTTGTTATTGTATGGGGCTATATGAGCGCAGTAGGGGTGAGAATCTTAATTTTGATTGATGGGAAAGTGGGTTATTTGAATATTTTAAAAGAGAATTTGGAAAAATGTGCTGAAAAATTGGGTTTAGAGATTCTTAAATCTTTCAACAAGATATGCCCACAAATATACTACACGTAAACTGCTAGAATAGTTATTGTACAATTGTAGACAAAAATTAAAAGACGCCAAAAGATATAAAAGAACTACCACAATTTTTGGTAGAAGAATGGGGTAAAATTGATTCTCAAAAAAATTAGTGGGAAGTTTGACAAACCGTTTAAGGGAAGTAATTTTAATGACAGTACAAAAAAAAACAATTTTCAAATTTAGCACTCTATTTAAAACTATATCTTGGCTGCTGAGTATATAGATCTATTTTATCAGAGATTAGTATTTATATATTTATACCATAAAGAGTATGTACCAGAAGTGTATCTGATGTGGAGAATCCACACCAAAGAACCATTTTCACGTGTGAATTATGCATTAAGAATTTAACACGGCCATCCTACCCTACAGATCACAAACCTAATTCATGCCTCCACTGTATTTACACCTTTTCATGCAGAAGTCAACTCATGTGAGCACTTCTGCACCATTTCCTCAATCCGTGCGAGGAACATGTTGGTGATTGCTAGCAGCAGGTGACACCCACGATACGGATTTCGGGTATGAATAATGCATGAGGCACCTGGGGCAAGCTCACCTGTGCTCATTCATGACTTGACATGAGCTACACGTGTAATGACTTGTACTGCATTTGCATTCAATGCACGGTGAATTAGCCAAAATATTACACGGTATTTACAAGAAGGAAAAATGTTAATGCTAATTCAGGAATATATTCCTTTCTTCACGTATATATGAGTATCATCATTGATGATAAAGCATTACGCTTACAAATTATAAATTAAATGTTATTTAAAAAAAAATATCCTACACATATTGAAAGAATGTAGACATTTGCCGGTCCAGACCTACAAAATCTCACTATTCCCTAGCTAAGAAAAATACAGTTGGTTGGTTAAAAATGTCACTTTGACATTTAAAAAAAATATATTGAATTGTCATTGTATCAAAAAGACATTTATTAAAAATAATAAATAATTCGTTTTATTATTCTATTATAACTTGTTTATTTTAAGCAAAATGTGAAACCTAAATTAATATTACTGTTTGTGGTGATGTTATGATTTTCTGGAGCATTGATTCATATCGTGTTCCACTCATGCGGATTATAACGCTGACGGACTGCACTGGAAAAAAAATTCCGGAAAGAATCAATGCACTAGGGAGATTATAAGTGAATATTTTTTTCAGATGCCTCAATGTCTGATACAAGATTCAGTAAGAAAATGTAGGAAAAAAAAACAAAAAATTGCTTGGATTATTATGTTTGGTAGTTTGTTTTACATTAAATTTTCTGACATTTGTTATATACTTCTTTCGCTACTAGCCTAGACACCCACTATTATTACACTTTATTTGAAATGAAAAATTGTTTTTCACTACCGCTTACTTGGTAACCACGGTCACCTAGATCAATAATAAATTATTATTAAATATGGTCGATAATAAAAACTGTCACTTTTTAAAGAAACTAAAGTCTCCAAAGCCAAATATTGTTTTATTCATTTAACTCAAGAAAAGTTTAAAGTATGGATTCACAATTTAAATATGCTGTCTAAATTAAATAAGTAAATCAAATAAAACCAAATTAAAAATCAAAAGTGAGTTTGACAAACTGAAATAAACAAAAAATAAAAAACAAAGACTGCCTACTGTATTTTTGTGAATATTAAGAAACAAGTTAATGTTCATGTCAAAATGTTTGTATATTTTTTTTAGTAGGATTCAGATTGAAATGCTAGTATTGAAAATAATTATATATATATATATATATATATATATATATATATATATATATATATATATATATATACACACAGTTGAGAAGACCACTATTGACCAGCGCCTTATATCCATCGGTTGCTTCGCACAGGACACAACTTGGCACTAGATCAATAATGATGGTATTCCCAACCTTGGTACGTAATATACGATTTGTCATATCTTCTTATAGTAATCATGGTAACCTAGGACAATTATGCAAAGTATGACTTCTCACAGAAACGCAAGATTCCAAATTTGAATTTTTTTTTGACTCAGCCAAAAGAATGTAGTGTCATTAAACATGTCATAACCACATTAGTATCGTTATATTTATAAACAAAATATAAAGCGTGTGAAAACACAAGTTTAAAACACTTTGTGCTTTAAATTTACTAAGCTAAAACTTTAAATCCATATATTTTACAACAAATTGAAAAAACTAATCCACATAGTAAGTAACAAACGCTAACTAATATTTATAAAAAAGTTGATACGTCATATAATGCACTCAAAATAATGAAATTACTCAAAATGAAATGGATAATAAAAAATAGGGTCAGATATTCGTGTGTAAGTAGGTATCTATAAAGCACTAGTACTATAAAAAAATTCCGAATACACTGTACAATGTAATATTAACGGTAACTTATTGTTGAAATAATCGCCATACCCAAATACAGTAAAGGGCGTGCTACACAAGAAACGAATCTACTTATAAGGCGCTTGAACGTTTATTTCAGTAATTAAAACTCCTCACGCCTACAAAATTAAATCCCGAAATCCACTTAAGCGCTATTCATTTGTGAAATGAGAGTTTCCATAACAGATATTAAAATTCCTCGCATATTCCGGGAGTTATTCAATTGGGCTTAGCCCGATTGTGCAGGTGAATTTGGTGGCGTTAGCCGCTCTCAACAATCTGGCCGACTTTTTATAAAGTTTGTTTTAATTAGAATCGCCGAGATCGGGGAATTATAATCTTCTAGCGCTCATTTCGAGCACAGGCTAAGCTGCTTAATTGCCCGAGATAATTTATCAGCTCTTGGCCGTTCATGGATATTAGGCCTATTAATATCGTTAGCATATTCTATTCTCGTCATTGGTTTTTAAATTAGAAATTAATTTCCAAATTTGAATACGCTATGAAATGATTTTTATTCATATTGATACATTTTTTATGTTGCTCAAATATGTAGTAAGGTTATACAGGTGATTGCTAAAAGGCTGGTTAAGAGAGTATTTCGTTTATTTTGAGAGACACAAAAATGTTAAAGAGCAAAGTTAAACTACATAAACGCGGTCATAAAATGAACGTAGTAAAAACTTTGTGTTAATTCCGGCTTTACCGTAAATATAATATAAATCTTTAATTCTAGTATAGGGAATCAGTTTATTGATTTTTTTTTGGAATATACATAAAATTATCAATTACAAAAAAATCATAGTTTTAACTTATTTTTAAATTTGGTCAACTTGTCGATGTACTACTTCATCTCCAATTTTGATGAAATTTGGAAAAAAGTTTCTTCTAAGCATGACAGACTTGGTTGACCTTAAAATTGCTGTTTATTGGTTTTTAAAGCTATTTAATACTAAAGGTGTGTACACACAAGCACTTAACCAAACCTAACCTAATCTAATCTGATTATGTTAGGTTAAGTTAGGTTGGAGGTTGGAGCTTAGGTTAGATTAGGTTGGGGTGTGTTAGTTTAGGTTAGATTAGGTTTGGTTAAGTTGAGTTAGATTAGGTTAGATTAAGTTAAGTTGGATTAGGTCAGATTAGGTGCGTGTGTGTATAAACTTTTTGTATCAAATAATTAAAAAAAAAGTAAATCCAATTTCAAGGTCAATCGAGTTTAGTCGCTATTTGTTATTATTTTTTCCATATTTGTTATGCTTAATAAGAACTTTTTGCTAAATTTCATCAAAATCGTAGGTGAAGTAGTAAGTAATAAATACTACAACTTTTATATCAAAATCATAGTTTTAGATCAACCATTTCAAAATGAAAAAAAATTGCTGGAATTTACTGTTCGCAATAAGAATTATGTTTCTGGTATGACCGAGACAATAAAGAACTTAAAATTTTTAAATATTTGAAAAACTTTGTTTGATAAGAATTGCCATTTTTGAACAATGAATTTAGTAACTATAATAATATAGATGTACCATTTTTCTCGCCGGTGTATGTTTCAAATTACCGTATGTTAATTCGTAAACATAACTTACTGCTATCGGAATCCAATCGGTAAATATAAAAAAATCCGATCGTGCAAAAGTGTACTTTATAATTTACCATTTCGATTGACATAATTCTGTTTGACAAGGTCATTGGTACCCCAATAATCAATCACCTGATTGGCAATTCATCAATAAACACGTCTTCATTACATCGAACGTTCATTTGTGAAATGACAAATGAGTTCTTGTCATGAACAAAGCCTTCTTCCCATAATCATTAGTAGATTTTTCACGGCTGTAAAAAGGAGCAGACATTCAAATTCCCTTTCAATTTGGAGTAATTGATCAGGACTTTGACATTCAGGCAGAAATTGAAACGAATGGGTACAATAGAAGATTCTAATTTCGTTTTGCATTTAAATTACAAAATCATTTCCATTTTACAAAGAATTTTTTCTTGATTATAAAATCATTGCTTTTCCCGTTTAAAACTATAAAATAAAATTTAGATTTCTATTCAATTTTTATTATTAACTATAAAGATAAAAGTAAACAGCATTTTATAGCCACGATAACGAAGAATTCACATCATTAATAAAAAGTCCCTAAATTAATCACGTACTTTTCACCTAATTTACATAAAACATGACAGGGTCGTTTTATATTTTCTTGAGCAACATGAAATTACAGTTGACAATGATAAATATGACAGTGTTAAATGTAAACATATAATAAACAGTGTCTACTGAGAGAGGTTTTACAGATAGTTTTATAAAGAAAATAAATAAATATATAATTTCAATTCATAAAATGGATTAAGTATAATATTTAATTCAAAAGATAATTCATCTAGTTTGGTAGAGTTAGCAATATTAATAGTTTGTTACACGTATAAGCAAAGAATTCATATAAGTTTGCTTATAATACGTGTCCGACCGAAGTTTCGATTTCGGCCAAAAATTGTTGTTAGTATAGTACAGGACAAGATATTTGGTTAATCCCTTAAGCTTGGTAATGGATGCGGCTAACCCTCACAACGGGTGATGAGTCGAAAATATGTAGGGGCGGTATTAATAAAAATTTCATATTCTTATAACTGTAATGAGGATCAAAAATGGAAAGAAAATTAACCATTCCCCATTAGGCTGGATTAGTTTTTACATAAATAAAATAAAAATTTGTTTGTTTTAGTACGTATAAACCAAACATTTTTACCTGTATTATATATACCTATTTAAAAATTTGAAATCAGTCCCTGCATTTCTGTACCATAAATTTGGGGATAATCCCATGTTTACGGTATGCTAGTAGGGGGTGATGTAATCCAATTCTCAATTATGTTGTCCAGTACTATACAAATGTGTAGAATTAAGACAACATAGGACATATGATTTCAAATTTGATATAAGTAAGTTTAAGAGACAAAATAAGAAAATATGAAGTAGTTTTATTGTAAAATTAAAGAAGTGGAAGAAGTATATAAGGAATATATTTGCATGCGTGAATCTAGGTAAGTTCGGTTCTGGGCGATTATTAACGCCAAAAAATAGCTGTTTCATACAAATTTTATGAAATTAAAAATATTCTAAATTGCAATAACAAACTAATTCTATATATTACTACAGTGGCGAGAGGTAATGTGTTGGACACATCAGATTTTTTATTTTATATTGTAATTAAATGTAATTAGTTCGAGATAAATGTTAAAAATCAAAAAAATATTGTTCTACCTTCTGTCTTTTCTTTGTTACCATTTTAATAATTTTCTTCGAATTTTCATTTTAGTTAATTTATGTTATTATACAGGATGGTATCGAAAGGTGGGCACATGGTTTCACTGGAAAGTAATTACGGATGCCAAAATATACTAAATAACAAAGTTGTAGGAGATCACGGGGGCCATTTGATTATAGAATATTTTTTTTAAACCAATGATTCTCAAGTTACTGTATAAATTTAATTTTTTAAAATGGAATTATACATATTTTTATGCCTATTCGACAGCGTATTTATTTCAGAATTCAAATTTGGCTTTAGTATACAATTAAATGTAGTCTATGGTTAAATATATAAAATAAAATAAAATTAAATATATACCTTATCTTAATAATAAATTTGAAAAACTAGATACGTATTTCAAGAACTAAGTTCTCATCATCAGTAGACAACTATAATAATTAGAGTAGTTAAGATTACACAACATCTAAACCATGCCCGAGGTCAAAACAACTCTAGTTTGTTTTAGTTCTTGTTTTTTTACATTTATTATTAAGGTTAGGGGTATATTTAATTTTATTTTATTTTATCAAATTTGGCTGTTAGGTACTCTGCTCCATTTAGTAATGTTGATAACTCAATTCCATTTTATCGTGGAGGAACTATACATCACTTATTGAAATTTCTCCCTTTACAGTTGGGCTAGCACCGCCCTGGCATGTATATTTTTAACAAGGCCTCACATTAGCACCTCGTAGTGCGAACATGTACCACATTTATTTTCCCGTCATATGTAATATTCGGATTTATTTACTCGAATTTTTCAAGTCTTTATTAACAAACCAAAACGTCTAAGACGACTTGATTCCAAAATACCCCTCCATCCTTCAACATCCAGAGTGCTGTGAACACGATGCTGATTTGTTTTCCATACATTATTCATAGGCGCCTATGATCTATAACGGGATTAAAGCGACCGATGCATGTGATGTCCAATTGAATGGAATTTGTCATCTTCAGGTTTGTATAAATATTCTAATTTATGAGTATATTCAATGATTAAGATTTATTGAATGATTGATTCGATTTTTCATTTCCCACGATGGTTTTTGAATATGTTATTTGCACAGCGGGGTATAAAATTAATGAAATAACAAATTGATATTTTTTATGGTGTATGTGATTATAATAACAAATTTATATTATGATTAATGTTTATTTTAAATCAACTTTTTATTTATACAAAACATACTACTAGTCGATTTCCCTGAATCAATTTCTTCTACAAGAATTATTAAACTTTTATCTTGCATTTTTGTCGTATACACATGGCATAAGATAATACTTTTATTCATTTTCTCATTATCGCACGAGATATTGAAGGATGTATACAGGGTATTCCGCAGAACAAAAAGTTAAAGAGTATATACTGTACGACGTGCAGATTATAAAACAAAAAGTTTGTTTAAAAATTCGAAAAAATGAAAAGTATTTCAAGCAAACATTTTTTTTGTTACTTGTCGGTAGTTATTTTTTTTTAAACTTCTACAATAAAAGTAATTGTTTGCATAATATCTAATACTACTAAATGTCTAATATTATGTAATTAATAGGTACTCCAGTGGTCCAAAAAAAGTCTACTTCAAGTATTCGTAAAATCTATTTGTTTCATGATCAGTACGTCTTCCAGTATATATGCTTTAATATTTTGTCGTAAGTTGTGAAACACGCTGTATACATTCATACCAACTATAGTCTCCGTACTCACATCTTTATTCTTTGTTTTTGAAATATATATATATATATATATATATATATATATATATATATATATATATATAAACTACCCTGAAACCTTCTGGAATTCAGTAATTGTTTTAGACGAAACAATATAAACCTTTTTGGATCAGATGGACAAATTGTTATTAGGAAAAGAACGAGAGAAAAAACGAAAATAATAGAAAATTTGTCCAACAGTGAAATATGGAGGAGGATCTGTGCTTGTATAGGGCTGTATAAGTGCAGAAGTGGTGGGAAACTTAATTTTTATTGATGGAAAAGTAGGTTATTTATATATTTTAAGAGATAATTTGGAAATTCAGCTGAAAATTGGATTTAACGGATTCTTAAATCTTTCAACAAGATAACAACTCCAAACATAGCATACGTAAACTGCTAGAATAGTTATTTTATAATTGTAGACAACAATTAAAAACGCCTCCTCAGTCTCCAGATATAAGTTGCATTGAACATTTCTTTGATTTATTTTTAAAAAATGTGTACAATAACACGCCCAAAGAATATAAAAGAACTACTACATTTATGTTAGAAGAATAGGGTAAAATTGACTCCCAAAATCCAAGAAAATTAGTGGGAAGTATGACAAACCGTTTAAGGGAAGTAATTCTAATGAATGGCGGTTCAAAAGATCATTCATTCTATATAATTTACAGGTGTATGGAGACTACATTGGTGCACTTAGTTGTTATAATAATTTTTTTTCTCGATTTCATTACTAACAATTTAGAAATTCAATCTATTATTTTATTTTTTAATATAGTAAGTTATAGGTAATATAAAATTTATTTTGTGTATAGTTATATTAAAAAAAAACTTTTTTCCTTTACTGGAAAATAATTGGTTTGAGTAGGCTATCTGCGTCTAACCAACGACAAATATGCAATAGAAAACGTAGTGTAACCATGGTAACATATTTACTTATAATAATTTTGTGGAATCTAAATATAGGAACATTATTGAGTTCACAGTATGATTAGTAGTGTTTACAGAATATCTCTTTATTTCCGTCATTTTCTTATCTTTAGTGGCTGGTTAAGCAACGCGTACATGTCACCCACAATTAATAAACGATGTTCCACCACATGTGGTAGCAATATTCTCCCAGCAGCATCCTAAATATGTGAACGCGTGTTCACATATGTGCTATAGTACGCTCATAAACTATCACAATGAATATATTAAATCCGCAATTTTTTAAAATCCCATGTTAAAGTCATATGTTCCGTATTTCATTGCACATCTGTATATATTTATATATCTCAATTTATTGCATAGGAACGACAGAGGCTTTTTTTTTTAAATATACTTAAGTATCGGTTTTTTTGTCGAGCAGTGTAGATTACATTCGGTTTTACGAAATAATAGGTATTTATAGTAAAAGTACAGTGATAATGATATGATAGATGGAATAAATATTGGTTGCTCCAGCCGCTGTGAAAACGTATAATTAAAGTAAATTAAATGAAACAAAAAGTAGTATGAAAATCATCATATTGCCGCCTTTGTTAATTTATTATTTATATGCGTTACCTACAAGCAGGGAATTGATTTGAAAGGAATATTAATTTCATAATCAAAAACGAAATCTGTAATAAAACCAAAATTATTCATCTGAATAAAATTAGGAAGAGTAACAAAGAATATTTACTTTTTGTTACACATTTAAATACTTATTTTTTTTTCTTCTATTATGACAATTAAAGTGATAAAATATCATATAATTGAAAGATATTATCAAATACAGAACTTATTTTGGTTGTTATAAATAGTTTTATAGCAAATATATATATATATATATATATATATATATATATATATATATATATATATATATATTCAATGATTTTTATTTAAAAAATCAATTGATTTAAATTACGATTTGAATCAATTGATTTAAGTCAGGCCAACCCTGCCTACAAATAATTTTAATTGTAATTTATTGGTACAGGTGATAATATTTTATTATTATAATCAAAAATAATAAAAATTTGGTTAGGAATTCATCAACTTTTAAATAGGTAGGTCCTCATTTGAGTTAGAAAAGGGCAATTTTTCCTATCTAGAACTAGAATGAGGATTAAGTAAAAGGCTTTATTGACCAATTTATTAGAGTATTGTTAACTCTTTATTTTAAGAAGGACTTTTCTGACCTAAGTGATAGACTTCATTTACTGAACAAGTTGAATACAATTTGAATTTACGATTGTAGTTCATTTTAACTTGTTAATAAGCGTTAGTTTAAACAGTACTATCTTTGAAGAAAGAAAGTTAATCATCATTTTGTATTCACTGAAAGAAAATTGTGAAATTGGTTCTAATTTTCTGTGCCTTGATTGGTTAAAATTTCGGTCATATGTTACTAAACACTACATTTTTATAAAAAAATGAAACTATAGCATAAACAAATACAACACTTTCCATTCGGATATAAATTGGTTGAAAAATACGTCATTTAGTGACTGATGACTCGAATTCCTTATTATCGTGGAAGTAATAACGCATGAATTGTGAGCATAGTATACCTTTAGCTGAATATTTGTACGAAACTGGTAAGTGATTTATGGAAAATAAGTTAAACGAAGAAATTTTAATGGATAACGGGAAGAAATAATTACTTTCCACGTGTCACTTACATAATTCTACAAAAATGTTGTTTCTATTTATACAATAATTTCTTTGGGATATATTTGGTTTACATTAATATTAAATTTTCTCGCAATGTCTTGTTCTGTCTGACGAAATTCGTATGAAATTGAGTCTGAAATTCAATTCTGTTTCGATATTTGAGAGCCGTGAAGGAGCAAATCTAAGAAAACATTCCGAGCAGTCGACTGCAGTTGAGACTTTCTTTATGCAACAAAAACTGCATATTGAACTACCAAATTCTACATTTCTACAAATATTCTCTTACTTTGCTCACACGTTTTCAAAATTTATAAACTCTTACTAAAAGTTGTATCGTAAATTAACACTCAACAAAGGAAAACATGATACAAAGTTGTGTGAACTTTTTAAATTTTTCTCAACTGTACATGTTTCTTTATTTTTCATATTTTGTTGAGAACATAGTTTGAATTAGGTATATTCACTAATTATTAGACTTAAAATACATTCCAAATTTACCAATTTCTTGCATGTTTATTCCAGAACAATTGTTTTACTTATTTGTTTCAGAATATGCTCTAATTTCCGAATTTTTCTAATTATTTATTTTCTTCAATTTATACGAGTATAATTTCCAGTTTCTAAAATAAAAATCCTACACACGTCTTAATATCATAGGTGACAGCCGTGAAATCTGAATTTTTTTACTTTTTATTTCTTTTAAGTATTTTTTTTGGGATAAGAAAAATAATTTTACCACTTTGATACAACCCTAATTATATTTATATATACAGGTAAGTCATCGAAATGCCCGTCTTCGATATCTCCCTTGTCGTTAGAAATACAGTATAAATTTATTAACAGAATTTATACGGCCACTCAAGGAGCATAACGTAAAATTATTTTCACATATACAGGTGTGGCGTTACGGCTGGGCGAGAATTGCTTGCCTTTTTTAAATGGAACACCTAAAATTTTTTTTTCACTTGTATTTTATTGTCCTATATGCACATATGAATTTTGTTTTACGTTTCTGCGGCGATGCCAAGTTATTCCGTTTATTCTCTAAAAATGACTAAATATACGCATTGCTTTATAAAGACATACTGAAGTTATTTTAATAGTAAAAATTAAGAATTTTATTTGTATATAACTGTAACTATACTCTATGTTCTGACATAATTTTTTTAATATAATTATCCAGGGTGTTCTATAAAGCGAACCAAATTTACTCAATTTCAAATTACTGTAACTCGTCATTTTCAAATGGAACACCTATATTTTATAATTCAGTTGGGTGTCTTTTTGTATTATCTTCATATATTATTAATGGTACCCTATGTCTAAAACCAATAGAATCGATGTAAGATTATTGTCCCAACTATATACTTATTTACAGGCAGTGATGTCTTCCTTGGTTAGCGCGCTTCGACTCGCTGCGAGTGTGAGATCTATGGTTCAAATCCCAGTGACGACAAATCTGTAACCAATAATAAATACCGATGTGCCCATCTGATTCGGAAAGCACTGTAAGCTGTAGTTCTGTTGGACAGTGTAAATTAAATAAAAAATAAATGATAAGTTTGAATAGTTCATCGTGTATGTGTGAAGAATATTCCGTGTTGTTTTTTGCTGGGGTTCGCAGAACTGAGATTGCGGTAAAGAGCAAGGGTATTGGATTCACTTAGCGTTTCACACGGCAATGTGTCCACCGAGACCGACCATCAACGACTACACCGTCGTCTATTGTCTTTACGATACGGCCACTTTTTCTCCAACCGCTTATCTATACTATCCCAAAGCCTATGCCGCTTCACACACTTCCTTAAAAACGCTACAATATACTCGACGATATAAATACATAAATACAATACTTGTAAATCTGGTTACGAGAAACAAAAGTTCGTCAACCAATCCGCAATGCGGGTTTCCGAAATAACTAGTTTTATAGTAATGTAACGTTTATTTATTTAGGTGAAGTGTAAAAATAATTGAAACACGAGTACATATATTACTAAGTTTAATAAACGAATAATAAATTATAAAAAGATAATAAAAATGAGTAACACTATGAATGAACAAGTATAAACACTAATTTACGAATAATAATTATTAATAAAGAATTAAACACTAAGATTATTTATTTAACCATTTAACACTGTACACTATTTATTTACATAATATTTATTTTCACCAACTAATTGTGTTCACTACGCGTATAACTAAGAGACTGTCCTCGCGGTCTCTTCTGCTAAGCTTAAATAGTAGACCAATTAAGTTCTAAATTGTTCTCGTATCTTGGGATCGCTATAGTATTTTATATTATTAGTAAGGTAATAGGTATTACCTATTATATTTAGAATGGATATCAGCTATAATATCCGTAGGTCATTGATAATTACACAAAAATTTTATGACAGTTGCCGAAACCACGTTTCACAGTACCCGTTACCTACAAGCAACGTGCTTGAGGAAGTCATAAAATTATATGTAAAGGCCATTTTAGACCAGCCTATAAATTGTACGAGATCTTGCACCATTTTTGATATAATTTAAATTGGCTAGTATCAAAACAGCAAATTGGTTGAAATATAGTACACGATCGTAACTGTGTTAAAAAAACAGACACGTTCTATTTTACATACAATCTGTCAGTCAATTTGGCTGTGAGCATGCGCAGGTATGAATTTGATTTTTATTGTTAAAAAGCTCAATTCAATCGGTAAACAGGAAAAAATCATTCGCAAATAGAAAGGTAGACGATCTAGTTGCTGTTACATGAGTTTCGAAGAACTGTTGTTAAATGGTTAATCAGATTGGTAATGTAAAATGAATATGGGGGGGATACAAGTCAAAGTATTAAATAGAAAAATGATAAAGATGGATGATTGGATAAAATATGTAATTTATGGTCACTGTTTATACGAGCGTACCACGTATGACAAATGATAACAACGTGTTTACCAGTTCATCTCCTCATATCCTTGGTCTGACCATAAATGATTATAATAAATTATTGGGGCAACTCTTTATGAAGTTAATGTGAACTTTTTATATAATTTTTATATTTTCAAATTGTCTCTCTACCTGAGATTTTGGCTGTGGTTTCTCTCAGTTGTCAATAAATGCATAAGACCAGATATTTTGTCTGTCTTTTGGAGCGAAAATCATTCTTTTATTTTATCAAATACCTGTCCAGATCCCTCCAATTTTAACAGATTTATTACGACGATGAAGAGTTTCTTATTTAAATAAACACAACAAGTTAAGTTAAACCTTCCTTCAATTTGACAGTTTCTTTCTTCATATTGTTCTAGTTCTCTCACACAGGCAAGGATATCTATTTCATTTCACAGTATCATTACCATTCAAGTACGATTTTCGAGGAAAATAACAAGTTAAATATGTTTAAGATTTAAATTATTTTCTTTTATTGCCTAATACCTAAAACAACTAAATATATCCCATCTCGACTTCACGTTATAGCCTTATTTTGCAATTCAATATATAAGTATAAATGCTTTCTTCTGTACTAGATCCTAACATTTTTCGCATGGTGAGCGACCAAGTCTGTTGGATGGTAACTTATGGCCACCATGCCAGTTGTGATGCGCAGACATAACCGGCTGAACGAGCTCTGGGTTCAAATCCCGTTCACGTAAATACATTTAGCCTTATAAGGGTGATTGTTATGAGGATAGCACTCTATAAAATATAGCAAATTGTAAGAAATACACGTCACACTAGGCTGTTTGATTTATTTTATTACCCTTCGCAACAATGTGGATGGTACAAGTTTCAAGAATTCTCCGATGGATAGATAATAATGTTTAATTCTTACACGATTTCTAGTTTTTTTCATGAATAACAAAAGTGTGAAGAAAATATATACAATATTGTTCTTCAACTGTGATAACAATTTATATTTCTATGGGGAATTCATTCATGGCATCAGTCTACCATAACAGAATTCAGAAAATACACAGATTTATTTTATTCAAGATATCAAGGGTGTTATTCTATAAGTCGCAACAACTACAAATATCAACTGTACTTGTTAATGTGTCAGTTCCAAAAGTCAAATGTCATCATGGCGGAATTTAATTTGCAATTGATTTAAGACATTCTCACATCAGTGTAGACTTGTAGAGTATTCTTTATATATGTATGAGTATATGTAACTATGAATCAATCATAAATAACCATTATTTAAGAATTGACAGCGATCTTAAAAAATTTTAAAGCTCGTACACTTTTCGAGATTCATACTAACTTTTAAATTTCGTAAGAAACTCAAAGGTATCTTTAGTACTATTAAAAATAGATGTTTTTCTCTTTTCAACGATTTAAAACATATGTACATTAAAATGAAAATAAAGTAAGAAATTAAAAAATTACTGATTTTATTAATTTCGGTCAAGTGTGCTTTGGTAACATTATATAGTTAATATTTCGAGTTTTTGTCAGTGGACAAATGCTCCTCATGTAATTCATTTGCTGTTATATTTTTACTTATTATCTTATATTTAGATAGATTGTAAAATTCTTAGGAGATACAAAAAAAAGAGTGCTTTGGAAACAAAATTGAAATTTTTTTGTTTAAAACAAAATTTTGATTAATTAATTCAATTCAATTTAGTGGTTAACTGTGCATTTTACAGGCCAAATTTTCAAAGGAAGCCAAGCGGGATATGTTAGGAGTTTAATATGCTACGCATCGAAATAACCAGATTAATTTAGAAACATATCTTCAGTGCTATCTAGAAAGGCTTCTGTTTTGTATAAATTTAGGCAAATATTGAATTGAACTGATAAAATTTGGTTAAAACAAATATTTTTGATTTTATTTCCAAAGTACACTTGACCGAAATTAAATAAAAATAATAATTCTCTAATTTCTTAGTTAATTTTTATTAAAGACAACTTTGAATATCTCCAAACATTTACGAGCTACAAAAATTTTAAGAATCGCTGTCAATTCCTCCTAATAAAAAAGTGTGCAAACTATAAAACTTGAATGAATATATTACGTAAGTATGAATTGAAATAAAATAGTCATAAGTGAAAAAATTAATTCACCGAAATCAGTTATTTGCTTATATTTACTGAGCTATGTATTTTTCCGGGAAAACAAATACATGATTAAAATGGGCAATTAATGCCCCAATTTTGACCCAATTTAACTGACTTCGTATCTCTTACAGTTCTCGAGATCCAGGGTTGTTATAAAAGCCACTTTTTGTAATAAAAGCCAGACCAGTGGTTTAAATTGGTTTAAACCGGAAGAAATTGGTTTAAACCGGCTGAAAGTGGTTTAAATCACTTAAAATTAAATAAATACATATTAGTTAATATTTTGAGTCAAATACACTAAGGGCAGGTTTTATAAACAAATTTAATACCCACTTAAATCTACTTGCACAGCAAATTTTCATCATCTAGTCCAAATGATAAAGGAATGTATGATAAAATCATCATTTAATAAATTAAAACGATGTGTATTTAATGAAAAAAAAAAAGAATTTACTGAACAATAAATTTAAGTGGGTATTAAATTTTTATATAAAACCAGCCCTAATACTAATATAAAAATATGATAGCTCAATTGGCAATTACTTCATTCTGTAATAACATAAAGACAAAATTGTCAGAATACAAAAATGTATAAATAGTTTTCAATATTTCGAATATATAAGTTTGTCTCTGTAAATTTATTGTACCTACCTATTATTAATAATATAAATACAAGTATAGATTTCTAACTTACGAATGCAACACAATGCAGAACACACAAATCAAAAAGTGCATTTTTTACTATTATTTTTAATAAGAACCACTGGTTAAAACTATATAAAAACCAGTCCGGTTTAAACCGGTTTAATCCGCTGGTTTAAACCATAGTGGCTTTTTCTTAACAACCCTGTCGAGATCCCAATGATTAGCCTCTTAAAACGGACACCCTGTATGTAAAAATAATAAAAATTACCCATATTTAAATTATCAGAAGGTCAATAAACTTAAAATTAAATTAAACACTTTTTCCCGTAATAAAATTTGTCCAAACACTTAAATTTAATTAAAACGAGTATCACTCTATTGGAACCGGAAAACAATTGCCCTCAAATCCCAAAATCCGCGAGACAAAACACACTCGCCTAACCCTTGCCCTCTGACCTTCACTTGTTACCCAGAACAAAATCAACCCAAGTGGAAAATCCCAGATATATAGTGATTACATTTGCTCTTTATTCCTATACGCCAATACAGAATAGTCATATACAGTAGCGACAGTAAGACAGAGAAACGAAAATTAGAGAGAGATAGGGAAAGTCAACAAACTTAAAGGGCTCATCGTTTAAAATCGGAATGTTTCGTCATATCTTCGTGGTTCGAGTTTCTCTGTTTATCAATCATTAACGCGTCTAGAAAATTTTCAATAAGGGGACAATAATAAAAATGTAAAAATACTGAAATCGATTTCTAAAAAGCAACAAATATGTTATCATTTTGATAAAAGTTAGGAAAATAATTATCAAAAAGAAATGATTATATTTCACATACTCCAAAGTGAAAGAAGCTGTATCAGCTTTCCAAACTATGTCGATGTGCATTTATACAATGATACTGGCTCATTCAACGTTGTACTTATTAAATAATAGTTTAAAAATACAGTGAGAAGTTTGTGAGACGTTTGTTCAAGAAACTTTCGAATTAGACAACATATTTATACATTATAAAAATCATACTTTGGAGAATTCTGAGTTTGTAAATTTTAAAACAACACACGAATATTTTTATAACTACATATTTTGTTTAGAAAATACTTTTCATATAAATATTGAAAAATAGATTTGTATTAATTAAAGGTGTAGGATATTGCTTACATGAGTTAGTAAAAAAATTAGGTTTCAACTCTTGAAATCTCCACTAGATTATTAAGAAAATTATATCTATAAATATTTTATAATGTAAGACACAGAATATTTTATGCTATGAAATAAGTAATATGAATTTTAAATCTAATCAAAAAGAAAGAAATAGAAAATAGTGCTTATTGATGAATTTGCAAAATACAGACATTTTGTTTAATAAAAATGTTTACAAAATATAATTATGTACCTATTTATTTAATCGAATTTGCTTTTATTATATTGATAAATTTATAATTTTAGTAATTTTAACATTCTAAAATTATTTTATCATTCAAACAAAAATTTAAATTTCGCGCGTAAATCAGCCAACAAATTTAAAGATCCACACAACGCTTCAAGGTCATAGAACTGAATAGAGTAACAAAAAGGTATCGACACGAAGTGTCACTTCTGTATATAACTGTGACGCCACAATGTACGATGTCTCCGTCACCGGCTTATATCTCTGAAAGTAGCGGTTTGGCGAATGTGGTAGGCAGTTGTTAGTTCCGGAATCTCATTAGGGGTTTTTGCGACGCGGGCGTCCAGAGCCGCCTGGATTACAAATTGACAGTTAATGTAACGCGACCACAGCCAACTTATATTGCCATACCGTCACAGCCAACTCGATGTGTGTGGCCGCAAAAACCACCGTTTCGGCAGACGTTGAGAAACGCAACAAAAATATACACATCTCAACAAATTACTCGCACAATATTTCTTATAGAATTTAAATATCTCATTATGCTTTTTCACCACTCTACTCTTACATAATGTAACATTTTTTTATTTAAGTAAGATGTAAAAATAATTGAAATACGAATATTTATATGAACAAGTTTAATAAACAAATATAAATACTAATTTAAAAATAATAATTATTAATGTAGACTTAAACACTAAGAACATTTAATTAAACATTTAACACTACGCAATAATTATTTCCAAGACACTTATATCACTAACCATTTATTTATATCACTAACTATTTATATTTATTTCCAAAATATATTTATTTCTACTACTTCGTATGTAGCTGACATGCACTGACTGATACTGACATCCTTGAAGCTCCCCGTGCAAACCATTTATATCTGCCTCCAAATAATTTCTTGAACATTCCAGAGCTTTTCGGGCTCTTTAAAATTCCCAAACAATAGTCACGTCGCTCCTATCTACTTGACCTTTAGCGCAACTACCTGGACCAGACAAGTCAATCGAGGTGAGTCTCGCTCCTTACAATATTATTTGTGTGAAGTGCACGAAATTTATCTTTTTAGTGCGTGAATATGTTACTTTTTTGACGAGGCAACGCACTAAAAACACGCGCACGAAATAGATTATATTTATTGAAATAGAAATAGATGAAATTCCCTATCATCTATTGATAACAAAAGAAAAGTGACAGTTATTATGGTTTTGACAATATATTTTTGATAAATAATGTGCCCAGTGCGCGAAGTAATGTTCGTATTGTGCGAAATAATGTATACTCTATTTTCTGCAGTTGATCTTCACGTCATCAATTTCTGTTGTAAGTATCATTAAACCTCATCATGCATCTTTGTCGTACACGCGTATCATAAATGAGTCTATAAAATGAAATAGAAAGAATTGCAGTAACGGATATTTTCAAATATTAAAAAAGTGAGTATGTCATTCATGTCATTAATGTTATTTATGAAGGTGTTTTTGGCGTCAATAATTTGTGCATAGGTAATTTCGTTAGTTTATCAACTTTTCAACGTTTCATACATTATTTATTTGTATATAATACTGTCAGTTTTGATATTTATTTATTTCGGAAATCACACGATTTCATCCAACAAGATGATGTCATCAATCCTCCGTCCCCCCCAACGATTTAAATCACATGATTACCATGGATGACGTAAGAATTAGGAATGACGAAACCTGAAAATTTTGGTATCCGGGTACCCGATATGAATACCCGAGTAGTACTGGATACTCGATAATTATCCGTTACCCGATAATTACCCGATACCCGATAATAACCTGATACCCAATAATTACGTGATACCCTTAAAATATCCGTTATTCTTTCATATTCATTTTTTAATACATTTGTTATTTGAATATAAATTTAATAAATGAACAGAAAAATATTATTTTCTAGTATGGAAATAAAAAAACATTGTTATTGTATATAATATACGAGTATATCAGCAGTATAAAATTACAAAACTAAAACTTATTACGGAAGTACATTTGATTTAACTACTTAAGAATATCTCATATTTCTATTCGCACATATCAGCATGGATGATGTATCTACATTCAGACTTGATCTTCGTTTTGTTACAATGTTTCCGGCAGTTGAAAACTGTCTTTAACTGGCAACAACAGATTTTAGGTAATGGGTAGATTTCGGGTAACGGGTAATAAACGGGTAACGGGCAATAAACGGGTAACGGGTAATAAACGGGTAACGGGTAATAAACGGGTAACGGGTACATTTCGGTAATCGGGTACTATTTATGATACCCGAGTACATTATTATCGGGTAGGTTCCGGATACCCGGGTACCCATCGTCATTCCTAGTAAGAATCAACTGCAGGAAATAAAATGTACCTACCCAGTAAGCTAAATACACGTTGTTATGATAGCGTACTTCACACATTAATCAACACATAAAAATAAACTGTTTTGACAATTGTAGAAACAAGAAATTTAGGGATCACGCTAAAAACATTTGTTAAAATTTTGATGAGTAAATAGGTGCTAAGGTCGGAAATACCTTGAAGCGATTGCAAGATCACGCCGCAGGCCGCATGCATATCACAGACACATCGAGAAACGTTTCAATCACCCTTCTATTTTACTGGCGCATCGAAGATGCCAGAATATTCGACAGTTTCATTGCTCGGACATATAAATCTAAGCAGAAAAAACCGCGAGCACAGCCTGATATTAATACGAATGATAAACATAAATAGTTGGTGATATAAATATCGTGTAAATAAATAGTAAGTAAGTGTTTATATTTGTTTATTCATAGTGTTGCTTATTTTTATTATTTTAATAATTTATTTTATTCGTTCAATAAACTTACTTAGGTATATAAATATTTGTGTTTCAATTATTTTTACTTTTCACCCAAGTATAAACGTTACACAATTTTTGGGTTAAACTTCGTTTTAAAAACCTCGATGTATTGATATCAAAATTTCAAACAGAATTTAATTATCTTATTTAGTTTCTGAGATATTTGTCTTGAGCTGAATGTTGCACCTCACAAAAAAGTGTAGAGATAGGATCTCAGTTATTTTTAAGAATGACTTTAAAGAACATCTCAAAAACAGGAAGAGATAATTAAATTCTATTTGAAACATTTAAATAATTTTAAATTTTATACTTTCCCCGAAAAATGAGATGCGAATAGTATATCCCTCTTTTTACGGTTAACCAAAAATGTTAGCGAATCTTTGGAGAAAAACTCTCCCAGAAAAAAAAAGGAAATTTACGTTCCAAAGAATGTGGAAAACATTTCTTTATGCAATTTTTCTCGTAGAATCAAATAATAAAACTGAAATTTTAAAATGTGTTTGTACGACTCACCAATACATGAAACCTTAGAAGAAAATACTGAAATGGTCACTCACCTGAAAAAGAAAAAACATCATTAGAATTTTAACAATAAAGACATGTTTTAAAATTCAAGCAAAATATTCTTTCAAATAGAAATTCAATGAACTTCTTACATAATCAACTCCCTGCAAAAACCGTCTCAATTAATCATAATAAATAACGTCTTGTCATCCAATAATCCAGATAAAAGAATCTTGAATCCATCTTGAAAGAAATCAATTTTTCACTTATGTCCCTACAATGGGCGCCGACTAAATGACCCAGGTTCTGTCCTGTATGATTTACGCACATGTTGGGTCATTAGGTCAGATCTTTCAGTGGCGTAGATAACGAAAGATGGATAGGGACAGCAACCCCACTGACAATTCAATAGGGGACATAATTCTTTGCAATTTGTAGGTGGAATATTTTTTGCTGAATTTGATATCTTTTATACAAGGAGGTAAATATGGGAATATATCATGTGGTGATAAAAGGTTTACGCAAGGTTAGGGATTTGAGAGGAAAAGAAATATCACCTTTTCGAATTCAAATTTCATGAAAAACAGATTTGATAAAAAATGTATGTTCAATATTTATTAATAGTGAGTATTGAAAACATACACGTAACTTTTTCATTTTGAGCCAATCATAGTTTGGTTTTGTCTTATTACACGCGATAATGAAATGCTATGGAATTGGGCATATGACAATATTTTTTTCTTCCATTTTATGATTCTGTACAAAAAATAAAAAAAACCCGTATTATTTTAAATCGCTTAATTGTTGATAATTCAGTAGAAAAACAATAATAATGTTTTGGAGAAGTGATATGTGACGTCACGTAGGAGATTTAGATAGAGGATTTAAATTCACTCGATAAAAATCATCTGTCATAGAATAATGTACATTTTGCAAGTTACCCAGGTCCCATTTTGAAAACTATGTATATAAACATTAGACAGCCTTCAAAAATCATAGGACATTGACGATTTTGTCAGATGAGTGTAGACATTTCAATGTCAATCAAATTTACATCAAAACAATTTGTTGAGTAATATCAAAATCTTTTTATTTTATTCTACGAATTGCCTGTTTTGATATCTTATGAATTGTTTCATAAATAGTTATAACTAATTCATCATTGAGAACATTTATGCGATATCATTTAGTAAAAAATTTAGGTTCACTATATTCCCAGTTTTAACTTTGCAAACTACTTTCTCATTCTCCTAAGTGACGTCAGAAATATGGCGCTGTTACATAAATTTGAATTTCAAATGCAAATTTCAGTGAAATTATAATATAATATATAGTTTTTTTTAATTAAAATAACAAAATTTATTTATTATTTACCTTTAATAATAATTTATCTGATTTCATGCAGACGACGTCTAAGCAGGTGTAAACATAAATGAAAATTATAAAGAAATATTTGACACTTTGACAGCATGTTTGCTATCACAGCCAACCCCGTCTCTATAGCTAACTGACGTTTTACAAACACATAATGGTATTTATTTATGTTTTTAATTAATAATTTAACAATTTCGGAAAAAATATAATGTATATCTAAGGACTAAAGTATATTTATTACTCACAGGGTTTATTCTCCTCGGCTATCACCTCTTAGAATAAATTCCATACGGGTAATAAAAAATATACTTTAGTCCCTTGTTATACAAAATACAAATAACTATTTTATTTAATTATTTGATATTTGTAAAGCTTAAAAAATTTATAGTTATCAACCGAAAATTAATATGAAAACATATATTTTTTTTATTTCATCGTGTTATCAACGGTCTTATCATATATCTTAATTGTTTTAATTTTAATGCTTGAAAACAATCTGATGATTATTTTTTTTTGTGTGACGCCACATCTAAATTATCAGTACATTCTTTTGTAGTCTTGAATAAACACAGGACAAAAAAGAATGCTTACAATGATTTAATTATGATTTTGACAAAAAGCTCTTTATCCCCGCTGTTATCACTGCTGTTATCAGCGCGAACTAGGCCACAACAGCAAACAGCAGTTAAACTCCGTTCACCCCTTGGCCGCCGAGGCGCTAGCGTCTGTCTGCACCGACGTGCAATTGTCTCGCGCACGCAGAGACATCTATAACCGGAATCACCACCCAGGAGTCATTATCGACGGAGATTATAGCGGGGATTATTTTTCTGCTACTTTGTCCGATGGTTATTGGCGGATAACTCAGGGATATTGTATGCGCAATGGTTTAACTTTCAAATAATGGGTTTTACAAAAATTTAAAATTGTTTGCATTGCAAGTTTTGTTTTACAGCTATGTATAGTCGTTTCACGATAACATGATTGTAGTCAATAAAAACTCGATATAGCAAAAAAATTAAGGACTGAACAGACGTCAACAATATTTATTTTTATTAGGACGTCACGAAGTACAACATTTAGGTATATGTGCATTCATTTATTCCAAATCGACTGCTCTATATAAATGTAAAATTATTTAAATTTTAATAATGGGGAAGTTTAGCTTATTTTTTTTTATTTTATTATCTTATCAAGATAGCTCTCAAAAGTGATATTCTACATTTTATTTCACCCAAAGATGCCTAGATTTCTCAAAAAATGAAATTTTATACAAAAATGACGTCAGTTTGGTTCACGGAGAACGTATCGTCTATCTTCACCAGCGCGTGCTGCGTTCCCATGGCAACATAGAAGCGTGTGGTGTAATGCCTCAAGATCCAACCTACGTTCAAAAAGTCAGGTCTCACCATCCCTTCTGCTCAAGCGCATAACTCACTTGTGACGTCAGTGTGGCTCGAAGATAAATCATTAATTATCAATAATTCGCAACATAATTTTAACTTTCAATTACATTTTAAGTTATAATTATTCATATACTTACGAACAAAAGATATTTCACATGTAATTTTAACCACGCTAAACTTCCCCATTAAAATTAATAATAGAGTCGTACGCGAGGGAAATAATCACTTGAGGGATTAAAGGCTCTTTAGTCCTGTGATACATACACTATTTTTTGCAATTCCGCATATATACATTTTAAAATAATAATTATTTAATTCTATTTAAATAATATTTAATCACTGATTTCAATCAGATTTATATAACATCACTTGTTTTGAAATTCTTATTTAATATTCCATATTTACGAAAATTGTAGGAAAAATCATGTGTGTGTAACGACAACTCGGGTCAAAAATGATTGTTAAATCACTCAAGCTTTGCTGTAATTACATAAATGTCATTTTTGACACTCGTTTCTTTCTTACTAAGTAACAACTTTTAACAATAAGTTCATAGCTTCTAGTATAATACTATGAGTATAACTTATCTTATATCTGTTCAATAAGGGTAAACAATTGAGAATTATTAACCTAAAATTAGGAATTAGGGATATAAAATCAAAGAAAGGAACTGTAAGGGCATTAACCAATGAAATATTTTTTAAGTGTTTTGCGAGAAAGTGGCTAATTAAAATGAACTACAATACTACTTGAGGATTGAGGAAAGCTTTCTTGTCTCGGAAGTTGTTAGTTCCGCGAACCGCCGTCTGTATAATTGGCGCTAGCGTGCCGTAGATAATCTTGTAATTAACGCACAGTTAAATCGTCGCATCAGTGCAATTATCTTGTAGTTGAATGCATTCAGACACACTTGAAATGAACTATTAATACTATTACAAAACAAGATTATTTCACTTTGCATTTATTATCAAAAAAAGAAGTTATACTCCGTATTTAGCACAACGTAGATAGAATAGGGCTCCAAATATCTAAAGGTACTTGTTTACTTGCATTTTATTTGTGTAGGTCATCAACCTACAGTATCTACAAGGGACTTACATACTATAGTAAGTTTCGAACCTCTGGACACAGCGGTATTTTTATTTGGATAAAAATTGATTTGAATCCCAGATCTCACACTACTTAATTCGAATCGGAGCGGGCTACCCAAATTAGACACCACTGCCCGTTAAAGGTAAACATTCTGGGTTCAAAATTATTAATTCTCATTCATCATTTGCTTTATTATCACGTTATTCTAAACCTAAATGTATTATTACCATATTCCGTGCTTAACGAAGTACAATGGAAAGTAAAACAATTTCGTTTTCGTAAATGGACATTACGATGTAACCTTTATTACAAATCCACGTTAACTGACAGTTACATACGTAGTAAACTGACCAAAAAATTAAAAAAGTTACGCATGTTATGTTTTTGGGGTGCAAATTGTTGTGTGAAAAAATTGAGATAATTTTTTCAGGCAACTTTTAATTGTATTTTTAATGCGTTTCATATTTTTGCGGTAACATATGAAATACATTAAACCTTTAAATGGTGCAGTAAGAATTTTATTCATTGTTGTGCAATAATAATTTTTATTTAGTGCTAGTTAAATTTGTCACATCAAAAAGAGGAAATACAAATCAAATAGATAATAAATAACTAAGAAAAGAAGAATCAAAGAACTGATTTCGTCTTTAGAAAATATCAAGTAACACATATGAAAAGAAATCAATATATTTACGGAGAAAATATGATTATAATATTAATAAAGACATATTTGAAATGCACAAATACAATGTTGGCAAATACTGTGAGAAATGATTTCACACATTTAACCTATCATTATGGATCATATACGTAACTTTTAAGCTTTATATAGTGTGGGAAATGTGCCACTTTCCATAGTGGTCGTAGAAGAAGTACTTTTCGAACGCAATTTATCTGAAACTTTGAAATTTATTTACAATTTTTAGTTATTTACAATTTAGTAAAATTCATAAAAAAAATCTTTGGTCGGAGGATAATTTAAAGAAATTCTATTCTATCACTTCAGATGTAGCATATTCCATAAATTCCTTCTTACACTGTTATTCTTACAGAAATGAATAATTTTCTTTTTTTATGGCCACTATGGAAAGAGACACTTTTCTCACATTATATAAAGCTTGAAAGTGTATTTTCCACAATCGTGGTTTAAAGTAAGAAATTATTTCTCACAATATTTGCCAACACTGCGCATGTGCAGTGTGGGAAATATTTCTCACAGTAATTGCCAACACTACGTGTGCGTGAAGGTACTCTTTATGAGGTTACGTGCACCATATTAATACTTATGTCAAATAGCTTTCGTGCATTTATTTTTATTCTATAACGATTAAAAGTGTGGTTGTAGAAAAAGTATAGTGTGTCACTTGAGCAGAATCACCTATTTCCCACCTTATATGATTCTAGCACTCGATTTCGTCTCGCACCGAAACTTTCACACCTTGTAGGAAAAAGACGACTTTCTGCACTTGTTGCACAATATACTATTTTTGCAACGTTTAGCAGTATCGTAAAAAAGTATAGTGTGCCACTCGTGCAGAATCACTTGTTTCCCACCTTGTTTGATTCCAGCACTAGACTTCGTCTTGTACAGAAACTTTTACACCTCATGGGAAATAGGCGACTTTCTGCACTTGTTGCACAATATACTTCGTTCAGTAATATTCCATAATCGTTCGAAAAATTGCATTTTTCGTCCTTGAATCATAAATAACTATTTTGTGTTTAAACTATGCCATATAAATTTAGTTTGCAAATTATTAGACAATATATATTATTATACATTTAGCATGTAATTATAAACACATTCATTGTTGATATATGTCCTCCACCCTTTAAATTTCCCGCGCTTAATTTCCTTGACACTAACTACGGCGTAATTCCTGGCGCACGGTGTATGTAAGCCGCACGTCAGGGTATCGCTCTGCCCGGAGTGCCCGGAGTGCTCGGTTCACTCCTGGGGGAACTGGAGCGAGAAATAAGCCACGGGAAGCGAAATGAATAAATGTGGCTGCTCCGATAGTGGCGCTAGTTGATAGTTGCTACTCACTGGATTGGGAGATAATGGAGTGAAAGTAGGGCGTGTGAAGTGTACACTACATGTAAATCAAAATATTAACGAGCTTTGCTATAGAGTTCATGTTCTGCTCTTGTTTATAACATATGAAGGTTTGTTCAACGAGATGTGTATAAAAGAGAATAGGGTATGTAATTTGTTTGTATGAGCAGAAAAGAAAATAAAATTCAGTAATAGTATATCGTACAACAAGCTTGGAATGGTACTCATTTCATACGATTATGAAACGGACATTCTATATGAGTTGTACACTATACTACGACTACGACTACGGTATGATTTCCTAATTCATTTATATTTTAATACTAAATATGTCTTCATTTCACTACTTCCTAGCAACTAGCTACAAAACGAAAATTAAACAATACGATTTTTGACAGCACTGTGAGATATGAATTTATATCTTAACGTTGTCTATGGTTACCGTGGGAAATAAAAATGTGTTTACAATATACTATATGTTTCCGTAGTAATCACAAACATACAACAAGCAAATATCTTAACGGTCGTAGAAAAATCATTATCACTTGTGTTAAAATAAATGCACTACAGTTATTGTAAATAAATTGATATTTTATTACAAACATCAGATTTCATTTTAAAATAATTAGAAATATTATTAACATGTACCTTTTTTCTAGTATCTTAACTTAACGTTGTCTATGGTTACCGCGTGAAATGAAAATGTGTTTGCAATATATTAAGTATCCGTAGCAATAACAAACATACAACAGGTAAGTATCTTCATGGTCGTAAAGAAAATATTTTATCCACAACAAATATAATAATAATAATAATAATAATAATAATAATAAAATATACCTACAATTCAATCGTTTTTATCAATTAATGACCTTCGTTACTGTTGTTAATCGAATAATATTGACAGTTCAGGATATTAATAAGAAGATATAACTAATCCGGGTGGCTAATATTTTTTATAAGAAATTGGCTCCAGATCTCACATTCCGCTCAATTCTAGTCGGAGAGCGCTAACCAGTTGAGCCACCGTTGCTCGTAAAAACATAACATACGTTGTTATTTTAGTAACGTCTGTTGTTAAGCTTAACATAGGTAACTTGTGAATGACTTGGTACTATTTCTCATCTCGTTCAAAATTAATTTCCATTGAGCCAAAAGCAACAAAAAGTAAACCCGTAAACGATCTCAACACAATAACAATAATCAACGAGCCGATATTATAAAAACCTGGAACCTGTAATTATTTCTTCACTTCCAAATCAAAATATTTCTTCTCCGACTATTTTTATTAGCAGCGACAAAAAGCAGAGCGCAAAAACTCGGCATAGAAAAGTGCGGAGTTTTTATGGGAAATAATTACAGGTAGCTGAGGCCGATGGAACGATAAGAAAAACCTCTTTAGTTATAGATCAACACGGGGAAAAATATTTGCCATTTACAGCAACCAGACCTGTCTTCAGCGTACCACATCAAACGACAAGACAATCGAGAAATACAAACGTACGCTGCGTTTCATTTAAACTACCACTTGCTGGAAGACGATTAAACTTAAATATATCATTCTTGGCTTTTTGTCCAGTTATGGGAAAGTTATTCAAATAAACATCTGATGTGTGCAAAATTTTTCTCCTGTTAATGGACGTTAAATTTAATGTTCTCCGTTTCTGGAGACCAGGGCCTAGCAGAGAAACTGTTTAAAATGTCTAAAGGATAAATTGGCAAAAAGTTCCAACTAAGCATAACAAATATGGAAAAATAATGAAAACTGGCGGTCAGACTTGGTTGACCTTGAAATCGCTGTTTGTTTTTAAAGCTATTTAATACAAAATGTGTGTGCACACACAAAAACGCATCTAAATTAATTCAACCCAACTTAAACTAAACCAAGCTAACCTAATCTGAAGCAACCTAATTTAACCTAACCCAACCTATCCTAATCTGATTAGGTTAGGTTAGGTTGAATTAGGTTTGTTTAATTTAGGTTAAACTGAAGTAGGTTCGGTTGGGTTAGGTTAGATTAGACTGGGTTAGATTAGGTTAGGGTTGGGTTAGATTAGTATGAATTATGTTACGTTAGGTTAGGTTAGGTGTACACGTATTTTATATTAAATAGCTTTAAAAACAAATTAATGCGATTTTAAGATGAACCAAGTCTTTTTGTGTTAATTGGGATATTATGCGTAACCACGTTGTTAATGAGTTCATCTTAGTAATTTCCCCACCCTTTAGAAGTCAATTTTCACTAATGGTTGACAGTTATTTTCTCAACTGTCGAAGCCAAGTACCTCCGATCTTTATAACATGTATCTATAATAATAATTAGCGTTAGACCGAAGTTTCAGTTTTGTTTTCGGTTTCAGCAATTACATTAATATTTATTGTGTTTTTTAGTTAATAGTTTTGTTTTGTACGTTACTTCATTTTTTTTTCTTTTCGAAGATATAATTATTATTTTATTGTCGTTATTCTAAGACTGTTAGTACAATTTGAAGAATTAGGACAACGACTTATTGTAGAATTAAGAAAAATAAGTTACGTTATTTTAAGAGAGTAGTATATATTATGAAAGAAGCTCTTAGTTTGTAACAAATACTTCTTGAAAAGACTATTTATTTTATTGTCATTATTTATGACTTTTGTGAGGTGGTGATAGATAACTAAAGTCTTTACTTCTTTAGTTTACATAGTGCCTTCTATTCCGAGTTCTTTTATGAGTGCTTTTGTTAAAAGTATCATTTGGTCTTGTAAGATTATAGTGCATGATCAGGCATCCTAAAAGCGATTTTATTATAAAAGTGAGCTAATTGTAGATAAGAAAAAATACTAGATTTCCATGTTTAATAAAAATTTAACTAAATTTTATCTTATCTACATAAGTTTCGGTTTCGGCCAAAACTGGAAAAGGAGCCGGATTTTTAGTTACGGTTTCGGTTTTTGACTGAAAATCGTATTATGGTCAGATATTAGTAATAATAATAACTAATGACAAATTAGTAAATATTATATCTTTGCTGCAATAAACGATATATTAGTATAATTCAAGAAAACTTGGGAAACTCCTTGTTAAAAATATTGAACATATTTTCGCTTTCTTTGTAATCTATCTGTTTTTAAACTTATGTTCTCAGCTATAAATCCCACTATAATATATCCCGAATGTGTCTGCACCGAATTCGCTGAATCCACCATTCAAAAACCGTAAAATTCTTGCCAGAGTCCATCGTAATAATAATCATATAATGCGGTATAAAATTCAACAGCTTCTGTTGAAATTCGAACTAGTCTGGCTGTGTAAAGAGAAGAGAAGAGAAGTGCCTGCGGGTACCCATTGCCAACTTAACGGCTATTGGCGTCTAGGGGAATCCTAGCTACAAAATCACTAGCTCACTATCACTAGATCCAAGTAAATTATTGCTAGGATAATGGCTACTATAGGGAAATGTTTAGGAAATTGAGATACACTACATATTGGATACTTTACAAAATGTAAAATGAGTTTATAAAAAATTACGAAATATTTATATGCACTCTATTTATCTGTTGCAAGAATTATTAAACTTTTATTTTGCATATTTGTAGTGTACACATACCATAAATGAGACTTTTATTCGCTATCTCATTATCATATGTGTTACAGAGAGGGATGGGATAACGTTATCATAAGGTTAAAAAAGTAAATCGTTATATAACGTTATATAAGTTAAAGAATTCAATAACCTAACGTTTGTATCCTTATAAAGGATAAATTTATATAAATTTTTATTTTTAAAATCTATCTCCTCGTTAAATGAATAATCAGCCATTATGAAAATTAATAATGTAATTAGTAATTACCTAGCCAAGACAAACCTTGTTACGGCATATGACAAAAGCGCATCAAATGGTATTTTTTGTTACAAAAGAGCATCAAAGTCTGTATAATTGAAATTTTCATATATTAATAAATTTGATGTATAAAATAAAAATAAAATGAAGTAAGTGCAGGTTAGGTTAGATTAGGTTAGTTTTGGTTAGATTAGATTAGTTTAGATTTGGTGAGGTTAGGTCAAGTTGGGTTAGGTTTGATTAGATTAGATTTGATTAGATTAGGTTAGGTTAAGTCAGATTATGTTAGGTTAGCTTAGATAACTTTAGGTTAGGTTAGGTTAGGTACCCCTCCATCAATCGAAACAATACCTTGTTACGTCTCACACCAGAGGCTAGATTTATATATATTGAAATTTATACTATAAAGTTTAAAATACTAAATTTTAACTGGCTACTGTCCCGGGAATTTTCTCGGTATCCCATCGGGCCAGTCCGCCCCTGTCTTGAGTAAACAGCGCATTACTAATGCCTGCTATAAAACTGGAAGTACATAGAGCAAAAGTTTGTAAACAATAGTAAAATACGACTTGTGAACTTTACTTATGTGAAGTTTGAACAATAAATTCATATCAACATGCTTGAGATTCCAGGCTGTCAATTGGGTACCTCTCCATCAATCGAAACAATACCTTGTTAGTTGTTACGTCTCACACCAGAGGCTGGAGCCCGTGTGTTTGTGCGTGGAATGTTGCGTGTCACGTGTAGTGAGGTTAGTGGCTGCCACTTCACTCCATTGTGCTGTGTCCGGTTTTCAGGTTATGTTTTCATTCCCAAAGTGCAGAGAAATGGACCATATTTTCAGGTTACGGTGTTAAATGACCAGCGAGAGATATATTAAATGAGAACTATGTATGTCTAAAATTTATTTTATTCTTACAGTAATACAGAGTTTAATGAGGTATTTTGTGCATTTATTTTAATATGTAAAATTATTATTCACAAGTGAGTAAAATGTTACAATACAAACACCATACCACCATACTTCAATTAAGTATAACAATAAGATTATACATTAACATTTCAGTTTAACTTCCTTGTACGAAGTAAAGGAAGTATTGTAATCGCGAAAAAGTTCAGTTTTCAGATTTTTACGGAAATATCCAGTTTGACTATCCCTATATGTACGTATCTCGCATAACTCAAAAATGTTAGCCGTAAAATTTTGAAATTTTGTATATGGAACTTCTACAATATCTAGTTGTACACCTCCATTTTTTATTACAATTAGAAGTGCCGAAAGGGGACTTTGCTCGCATAATTCAAAAACGATTACCCGCAGAATGTTAAAATTTTGTTCATGTAATTGCTATAACATCTAGTTATGCATATCCATTTTAGTTCCAATCCGCCTTTTCAAACAGGCACTTTACTTTTGTCAGAAACTTAATAAATATAATAATTAAGTAATAATTAAAAGGTGATCTATTTAGAAGGAAAATTCGAAGTATTAAACGAATAGAAGTGAAGAATGATTAGCCGTGGAATGATCTCACTTTCAAGTGAAATAAGTTTAAATGAAGTGCAGCAAAAATGTGTCTAATTTAGTAAACAAGAATTTTATGTAGTGTCTAGGAATAGAATTACACTTTAGGACATATCATTAAGGAATTCTTCGAAGTGGTAATAATTTTTCGATAACAATTATTTTTTCAATTTATACTTGAAAGTATTTATTGATTTAAGATCTTTTAGGTCTTGTGGTAATTTATTGTAGAATGTCAGGCCATAGTAGTTCGGATTGTTTTTGATTTTATTAATTGAAATATTGGGGATCACTAACTTTGATTTTCCGCGAGTGTCGTAACTGTGAATGTTACTATGAGTTAGAAAGTTACCCTCAGCAAGTCTAATATGCAAAATTGTGTGATAAATATACACACAATTAAGATTTAGTATTTTATTGTTAACAAAGATATCTTTACAAGATGTTCTATTTGATAATAAAAATATATTTCTGACTGCAGTTTTCTGTAATTTGAAGACTCGTACGGCCATAGGCGAGCAACCCCAAAAGATTATACCGTAACTCATTAATGAGTGAAATTTCGCGAAATAAAATGTTTTCGCGGTCGTAATATCTGAAAGTAATCTTATTCTCTTTATGAGAAAGCAAAGAGAAGCTAAAGAATTGCAAATATTAGTGATTTCTAAAGATTGTTACTTGCTGAAAACTGAAAATAATAAACTGTCACTTCTGGTTTATTAATTTTATTGATCAAATTATAAGCAACTTGTAGTATGTTAGGAATCAAATCCCAGATATCCCATACTTCGCTCATTTTGAATCGGAGCGTGCCAACGAATTGAGCCACCGCTGTCCGTGTTGAAATTCATGTACATCCGTTAAAATTTCCAAATATCAAAATTAATACAAATCTCTGTTATTACATGTGGCAGTAAATAAAATAATTAATTTATAGATGCTTCTTGACTGAGGAAATTACAGGATAATAAACACTATGCTAGGAAGCATATCTCAACCGGTTTCGGCCCCACTTAGGTCATCCCCATTTTACTTCATTTTACGAATCATAATCCCATCATCCTTTTTTATAATCCAAAAAAACAATTAACCTTCGCTGTAAGCATTCCTAGTGTTAATGTTTCCTGACAATTGTAACTCGAGTATGATTTGCAAAGAATTCTTTCTGAGAAGTAGAGGCTGTGGCCTGTAGAGCAGTTCCGTGCCCAGAATGGTCAACACTCAACACCGCGGCAGAACTAATAATATTCGGATGATGCTGACGAGTCTAGAAGCTCTTGGGATTCATTCCAGCATCCGCTCGAGCAGACTGCTCTGAGGAGAATACGCCGGGAAGGAAGTTCAACTGCAGCGCGAGGAACAACCAGGGAAGGAATGGAAAATATAACAAGCAATACATTCTAAATGTATCAGTAATTGCATGTTGGTGGTTGTTCCAATCTACTTCCTCGCAGATAATTGTAATGATGTATTATACGTTATACCGTATAAATATGAAAATTAAAAAAAACCAGGGTGCCTATTCTGTAACTTTTCAACGATTTGAAGTGTTATATCGATTGACGTCTCGTGTCAAATGCTCAAATGTACAATGTTGTAATCTTAGGAACTTTTATAATTGAAAGTTAAGTTGTTATGATATCAATTGAAAGTATCAACCGGATCAATCACGTATCAACTACAAATTATACTTGCTATTCTATAACAGTACTGGTTATTTATGGTTGATACGTACTTAAATATGCTCTTATATATATATATATATATATATATATATATATATATATATATATATATATATATATATATATATATATAAAGAACACTCTTACAAGTCTACACTGATGTGGAAATGTCTTAAATCTATTGCAAATTTTGAATTTCCATCATGGTGACATTAAACATTTGACATTTGTAACAAGTGCTGTTATTATGAGTTATAGAATCCCAACCCTATTTTCTAATTGATCAATTTGTACAAAAGTTGAATAACTCACATTGATATAGTAAGCTTAAAAAGAAATTCAAACAAGAGACGCACCCAAATATTTTTTTTCGGAGAGGGTTTTATTTTAAGTGGTAAACTATTGCTAGCTCGAGAGCTATAAGAAATACAGGGTGATAAAATTAGCAATCCGTCTAACCAACTACAAAAATGAGACAGAAAATGTAGTGTAACCGAGGTAAGGGATATTTTCAAATATTTAAAAAAATTGAGAATTATATCATTTACGAAGGTAATTTTGGCGTTGACAATTTGTGCTTCGTTGTATGTTAGTAGTTTCGATAGATTAATTTTGGACCAATAATGGTTACATTATAATAGTGAACATCTTGCAAATGAAAAGAGATAATTAAATTATTAATTTTTTGTACGTCCCGATTTATAATTTTCTCATCAATATTTTTATTCATATAATAACCAATTATTAAATACTTTACAAATGAACTGCTGCGAAACAAAATTAATTTATTGAATTATTTACACTTATAAATAATGTACTCTCTAGGGACAGGACCTGATTTAGGTCAAAAGTAACAAATTACAATTAGGAATAATTATACGAGTACCTCCAATTTCAAGTAAATGTAGATCCGACAATATAAATTATGGACCAGAATTTATTACTCTTTTGGGAGTAAATTTACACGAAATTTAGGAAATTTATTCTAAAGATAATATAAAATTTAATTAAGTATCACTCAAATATACTCACCGCTAAGTATTCCAATCGACTATTTCGCAGATATCAGTAATTATATATGGGTGGTCGAACACCCGACGAGACAATTGGTAGGATGAGGAGCACCCGACAAAATTAAACGAGGTTAATTATTTTCTGTTTTAAAATATTTTAAATATACCGCAAGAAACTAAAAGTTGGTTTTATTCTTTGGGATCCTATTTTAATTTTGTATTTGTTTTTTCTCTAGTTCAAGAATCATTTCAAGACTAAATCTTGTGATCTCTTGTAGATATACATAATGTTAATTTTAAATGGGCCACCGTTGCTATCTTGAGAACTATAAGAGATGCGAAGTTAGTTAAATTAGCAAACAATTTCTATATTACAAGACTATTAAAATGATCGAATATAAATTTTATTTCAATCATTCTCAAGGTATGGGACCCAATTTTCTTATTTTAAATGGAACATCTATACATTTTCATATCTATATAAAAATATAAGTCCAATGATATCTTTGAAGCTAATTATTAGTTTATTTACATTAAGTTTGCAAAACTTTTACCTGAAAATAGCAAAAAAAATTATCTTAAATAATCTAATCATAAGAACGCAGATTTTGACACTTAATATTTATTTTTTCTTAGTAACTGCTAAAACAGGGATTTCATTTTTAAATTAAAAATTAATAAATACATTTAATTTTTTCATTTGTTTCACTGTTTCATTTACCTTTAATTGCATTCCTGATTTTTTGGACTGTACATAGAATATACTTTTTAGGTTTTGAGTACCCGACAGAAATAAAAAAGTCAGCGCCACTGAACTACAGTAACGAGTATTTTCAAATATTTCTTTTTCAATTTTAGCGTGGACAATTTGTGCATTATTGTGTGTTAGTAGTTTAATTTAATCTACAACTTTTTTGTATATTTTATCTATTATTATATTTATATATAATACTGTCTGTTTTGATATTTATTTATTTTGGATATCATACGATTTCACCCGATAAGATGATGTCATCAATCCCCCTTCCCCCACTGATTTGAATCACATAGTTACGAATGGCCACAGAATAGGTTTATACAGAAGCAACAGTAAGACAGAGAAACAAAAATTAGAGAGAGATGGGGAAAGGCAACAAATTTAAAGGGTTCATTATTTAAAACTAGAAAGTTTCCTCACATCTTAGAGAGAGATAGGGGAAGTTAACAAATTTAAAGGTCTACACAATGCTTCAAGGTCATAGAACTGAATAGGGTAACATGAAAGGTACCGACACGGAGTGTGGCTTCTGTATGTAACTATTTTGTGGAATGGCGACGTGAGAATGAACTCAAGGAAACCGACTTTATTTCCTCGACTAAAGTCTTCTTTTAATAAATATACACACTGTAGCAGTAATTAAGCAGAAATGCCTGTAAGTACGGTCCTGGTAATTATTCCACAGCAGCCTCTATATAAGCGCAAACAAGTTACATACATATTCTACAAGAAGCAGTCGTAGCTTGGATATTTTTTCAATAATTCTCACAATTTAATTACAGTTGATGACTAGGATGACGAGTGCGCGGACAGACGGACAGACACACGTACAAATCATAGACAAAAACCTCGCGCTGCCAGTTGCCATGGCACCGACAACTGCCGCGACATTTAATTGACTGGTAGGAAACAAGGATGACGGATCACACAAATAATTGAATCGCACTTTCAATTACTTTATAAACAAACAAAAACAACATTGTTGATATTTTTCCGACGATATATTATATGATATACAGTCATGAGTACGCTTTTCTTTAAAAAAATAAAAATCCAATAATTTATCACCGTTTCCAAAGTATATAGTATATAATTTTTTCAATTTTACTTTTAGTTACACGAATATTTTATATTTTGTAAAAACTCAACCGCAAACGAGTAACAAATTAATAAAATTTTTGTGAAGTCTTAGCTTCGCTAATTTTTATTGAAACAAAAATATTGCGGTGTCTGAGTGATTCGGAAATCACTACAAACTAAAAACCCTTCGAGAATCCAAAAGCATTTCGCAATAAAATATCAAACCACATTTTTTCGAAAACTGTCCTAAAAACCTAAAATTAATAAAAATGCGAAGAGAAAATTTTGACGTTTATCAAATCAGATATTCTTCGACATTTGGCAGTTACTTGACAGAAAAATCAAACAATTGTTTCAAATTATATGAAATTTAAAGAAAAATATTTCAATACTTCTTTGTTCAATACTATTATAATGATATCTAAAAGCGACGAAAACGATAAGGTAACAGATTTGATTAAAGTGTGACCCTTTATTTTACCAAAAAATTGCGGATGTAAAATAAATTGTACGAGACAATAATTCATTGAATTGTCTTATTACGGTTCTGTGTTGGATGCTGTAATAAATTTGGTATAGACGCAAAATTGAAAATATTTTTTGCAGTATCAAGTTTTTAGTTTGTGGAAGATATGGCCATATAAAGGAAATGAAAAACTAATTTAGATAAATGTATATTCCCAGAAAATTTTCTATTCATATTTCCGAGGCTATAAAACATCCAATTAAATGTTATATCTCTCCATCTTTATCGTGAGCACTCGGAAGGCATATTGTATGCATCCTTGTCTGATATAAATCATATTTATTGACTGAGAGCGCTAGTAATTTCGTACTTCTGAACTGTAAATAGCTGGGCATAAATCCTGTTTTTCCTAACAACCTCTACTAGACTGGGTCACCAACAAATATTAATCAATTTCCTCTAATACTAGCCGGAAGAAAAAACCATCGGTGTATGCACACGCATAACAAAAGAATATCAAGATACAGGGCCGGGTCTACCGAAAAGATGTTCGGCCCCAAATTTCGAAGATATGTTAAAATATTACATAGGAACTTTTGTTCTGTTTTCATTTCACAATATTTCAAGACATGCTCTTTGAATACAGATTTCCAAAAAAATATTTTTTTAAGAAAATCGTACACTAATTAACCGCCAGTAGAAACCATATAAAATACAAAAATTTCTTGGAAATTTTTCGTTAGTTGCCTTACCTACCTAAGTAAAATTAATAGGTGGAAAATTTTCCTTCAAAAAATGTCACTTTCACATTTCAAAAAATTATATTGAGTTGTCATTGCATCAAAGACATAATAAATAATTCGTTTTATTATCCTATCATAACTTGAATATTTTAAGCAAAATATAAAACCTAAATTATTTTTACTGTCTGTGTTGATGTTACATTTTCTTAACGAATTTATCGTCGAGCATTGGTTCATATCACAGAAATTTTTTATCGTGCATTTCAACAACGTAATTTTATAACGTTATTGGACTGCACTTCAAAAAAAAAATCAGGAAAGAGTCAATGCGCTAGGGAGATTATAAGTGAAAATTACATTGAATATTAATTTACAGGTTAGAGTATAATATTGTAATAATTGCATCAAAAGTGCGGTAAATTATAATTTACAGCTTGAGATTCTAAAACCCGCATAAATGAATTTTCTCAAAGAAAATCTTCATAAATCTGAAATTATACCAGATTTCAACAAGTAAGCTGCTTTAAAAAAATTATGTACTCTGCGACCGATCTTTGTACATACATCTTTAAGTTATTTATTTAAACAAGAAAAGTTACAATTATTAATTTTTCACTATAAAATTTTTCGTTTACAGCCGAAATAATGCAAAAAATATCAATTTTTGGGGTCAAAATTTTGATTTCTGAATATAATCCGTATTGATGAAATGTTTTCTCCGCATACTTTCTTTAGAACGATTCGGTGAAAATTGGGAAAAAGGAAGAACAAATTTCAATTTTTCGTTCGGTAACTTTTGCCTCCAAAAAATTTTCATTTTCTAAACTTAAATAAATAAGAACGACATAAAGTATATACCAATGTTTTTGACACAATAATAGGTAAAAAAAAGTAAAAAAGTATAACTCTTCATATTAAAAGTGATTGGAAATAATTTTGAGATGAAAAACATATTAATTTTTAATTAATACTGTTTGTTGTAAGTTCGGATGAAATGGAAGACAAAAAGAACGCAACTCTTTTTAAATTCGGGATTTGAACCTCAAATTTCATTCTCCATTCCTATTCAATTCTAATCGAAGAGCACCACCAAGTAAGCCATCTCTGCCTAACCTGTTACAATATATTATATTAATGTGAATTTGATTATATTTTCATAAGATATAACAGAAAGGAATTCCCAATTCTGACAAGTAAAAGGATACATATATTATTTACTCCACCCATTCCAAAGTTCCGTATTAAAAAAATTGAATGGTTCCTCCGTGATTTATTTGTCAGATATTAAAATTGATCCGCCATCAAAGTGGAATTTGTTAGAGAAGTACATAAAATCGATGATATCCGTAATTTATATGTCAGGCTGGGAACCCCTGGCGTTTTATAGCCACTTAGCTGCGTGTCATCATTCAAATTTCCCGCGCTACAAACTACCGGAAACCGGAACGATAGTCTTTTGTCCCCGCACATCCATCAAACGCGACAAGTGATAAATTCAGCCTCATTTACCTATGTGCTTACAGCGGATTTTATGGACACCGATTGTAATGTTGCATTACAAAAACACCCGCACATAATCGGTACTTAACGTGATTTTTTTTTGTCAAAGCAAACTTGTTATTTAATTTAATAATTTCAATTCAAATATAAAAGATATATTTTATATTTCTCAACTTTTTTATATTTTATCTTATATATCTATGTACCTATTAAATTTATTTAACTAAATTTTAAAGACATTTAAAATTAGTTGTAAGTAAGATCTCTGTTAATAACCATTATTAAATTTATACACTCACTTTTAAAAAGAAGAAAATATATTTTTTGGAAAGATACAATGTTCTATCGAATGATTAGGTGAAATATGAGAAAATCGAAAAAACCTGGTATTTCAAAATTTCTCCGAGGAACTTTTTTTCTCAAAAACTTTTCATTATTTACTTAAGTAAATATCGATGCGCTGATTTCAAAACCTGCAATCCTATTACGCCTCTTCGATTTTATTCTGTCGCTTTATTATACAAGTTTTATTTATTTTCAAAACCTATAACAACACTTTTAAACCAAAAATTGTGTTGACAAACGCGAAATATCCCAAAAATACTTATTTTTGTGCCCAAAATTTTGATTTTGGGTAATAGTGTACATTGATAGATCTCGACGCGCTGACTTCAAATTTTCAAAGGGTATTTATCTATCTCTTTTAGTTTTTGAGATATTTGCTGTCAAAGTTGCATCTCAAAAAAGTGTGTTTTTTTGCTATATCTCTAAAATGGGTAGATATACAATCTCAACGATTATACCAGTCGATTCTACGGAAAAAGTTACATAAAGAAATGATTTCTCCACATATATGTTCTTTGGAACGATTTGATGAAAAATGAGAAAATCGGAAAAACCTAAATTTCAAAATTTATCCGAGGAACTTTTTTTCTCCAAAACTATTTATTATTCTAAAGTTAAGTAAATATCAATGCGCTGATTCCAAATTTTCAAACCGAATTGAATTATCTCGTACCGTTCTCGAGATATTCCTATTCAAAGTTGAGTTTTGGCAATACCTAAAAAAACAAGTTTTTTAGGTATACCCGTTTAAAGGTTAGGTTTACGACTTCGACGACCTCACTAGTCGATTTTACGGGCAAAATTACATAAGTACACCAATTTTTAGATTTTTATTGCAAAGGATACAATTTGTAGAAAGGAAAAAAGAAAATGGCAAAATCTGAAAAAATGGCAAGGGGTATACCTTAGATTTTTTTCGATTTTTCACCATTTTTAGTTTTTTCCTTCTAGAAATTCTATTTGTTGAGATAAAAATCTGAAAATTGGTACACTTATGTAATTTTGCCCGTAGAATAGATAGGTGAAGTCGCCGAAGTCGTAAACCTAACCATTTAAGGGGTATACCTAAAAAACCTGATTTTTTAGGTATAAATTTGAACCCAAATATCTCGAGAACGGGAAGAGATAATTTTCATCGAATCGTTCCAAAGAGCCTATATATGGACAAAACATTTCTTTATATAACTTTTCCCGTAGAATCGAATGGTAAAGTAATTTAGATACTATCTCTACTCATTTTTGAAATATTCTCAAAAAACAAACTTTTTTGAGGTACAACTTTGAGAGAAAATATCTCCGAAACGAAAAGAGGAAATTACATTCTGTTTGTAAATTTGGTATCAGTGTAACTAATTCTTTAAAAAATATTATATAAAAAATTTTGTAATATTTTAAAATTTTTCACCTAAAAATTCGGAATTTTTATATATTTTCGAGTTTACGCAATAATACAGCATCAGTGGCTTTGGAAGTTACTTCAATTATTATTACAACATATTTTTTCAAGTAATATTCATCTCACGTACGTGACTGACAAAATTTTTGCAATAATTTTATTAGTATTCGTCATTTGTTTTTATGAAATTGTGAAACACCTGTATACAAAGAAAAAAATCTGATGTGTCCAACACAATACCTCCCGCAACTGTAGTAATACATATATATTCTATATAAGTTTTTCAATACATTCAATTTGTAGTTTTAAAATTAGTTTGTTATTGCAGTTCAGAATATTTTTAATTCATTTCATACCTAAAATTTCCTTCATAAAAATTGTATGACCCATATGACAACTATTTTTGACGTTACTAAAACCGGAACCGAACTTACCTTGATTTACGCATGCAAATGTATATGCCTTATATATTTCTTCCACCTTTTCTAATTTTACAATAAAACTACTTCATATTTACTTATGTTATCTTTTACATTTACTTACATCAAATTTGACATCATATGTCAAATTTTATGAACATATGAATAACTCATCTGTTTTATCGAAATTTCTCAGCCTAAACGATATGTAAAATTATTAAAATTTATATATTTTTTTTCTATCTAGCTAGAAATTATATATAAACGTAATTATGCAGATCGGTAGAAAATTAAAAAATCTTTATATTTAATAATATCGTAATTAGCAAAAAAAATGTATTAGAGGTATTTTCTTGGAAAAACGGTTTAAAGCTTCAAATAAAGTATTACTTCCTGTTAACCAATTATAGTCAAAATCTAATCAGTTCATCATATTTGAATTTAAGTCATAAATACCAAATATTATATTTTTTACATGTCTCGTATTGGAGTTATCGTGGACGAAAAATCGTCACAGACACACAGACACATACACACGCACACACACACGCACACACACACGGACATACAGACATCACGGTAAAAATAGTAAAATAGTATTCTAGGGACCCTAATTCGTGCTCATATGTTGAAAACTCATACTCGAGAAATCTGACCAAAAACAATACCTCCCTTATCTATATATTGATAGGCGGGAGGTAAAAACGATCTAAGTGCGAATTTTGGTGAATTTCTTTTTCAGAATTTCTTTTTATTGCATTCTCTATATTTTTACCGTGCGTCATATATATGTCATAAGGAAAATGTTATATTCATATCGATTTGGACAATTAGAAATTATATCCAATTTTCCTGAATTAATATCTTCACAATATGGTCCGTATTCTGTTCCCATCTCTAATGATAAAGAAGATTCATTACGTAACTTAAAGACGCCTCACTAAGATTTCATATTCACCTGTCAAGATTATTGATAATAAAGCATCTTTTTTAAGTAAGTTACTTATAGAGATGACAGGAACCGTCTTTACACTCTTGTTTAATCATAAAAATTCCAAGATATGTACGTGATATAGTATATATTCGGGAATAATTTGATGTTAATAATAAACAAAGAAGAAATATATGTTACCAAATGTATCTTAGAAAAATATCATCTTTTGTTAAAGAAAGCTTAGAGAAGGTTGTTGAATATGATTATAATTAACACCTTCATTAAATATAGAAACCGTCTCTAGCTAAAGAGAACTAAAGAAGGAAATAAAAACAAGAGTTGAATACGGGTCAATACGTTTTGCCTAGTATTAGAATAATGTTGTCATCCTATGGTGATCCAAGTTGATTTTTTTCTAGTTTTAGTTTAACAGTGTCCAATTACTGCAAGGTCGATGCCCAAAATTGTCCGCTATTAAAAAATACCGCTGTGATCGAATGGTTCGAAATCCACTATAACCTGACGGTCCCTTGCTGAGACTATGAGTTTAACAATTCATAAAGTACTTTACAAAAACTCGAGATGTTAAAAAACATCAGGATACCACTACCATATAATTTTTAATAATTTATTTTTCGTGCGTGAAATTTATCAGCTAGACTTCCAAAAATAACATTTGGGTTAGGAAAAGCTAATAAACCATTATCTGATTCAGACACAAATTTACATTTTATTTCATAATTTCTTGTTTCTAATGAAGTCTGGCAACCTACATCATTAAGATGCACGAAAAATAGTCAATGAATCGTGTGGAATTTTCATCTTGATGACATCTCACTTAAGTATTAGTGAATCAGTAACTCTGATATTGTATAGCAAGACTAAACAATGCCTAAAGATCTTATAGCAAACTCCAAGGGCTTTTCTAAGCTACACTCTTTGTGACAGACGCAGTCAGGGTACTTATGGAATTTGAATATAGTATATTGTGTATCTAATTTATCAAAAAAGAAAAGTGATACATTGCCGGACGATGGTAGAAATTGCGGGACGAGCCGAATATGTATAATGCGTAATTCATCTTCATTCAAGAAAAATTTAGTTTTAAAATTGAGTTAAATGCAACACCTTTATATTTTGTATTTAATATTTCTTGCAAACACAACACACTTTTTATCTCTCGCCAGTCAGAAAAAGAAATTTTGGAATCATGCTAAAAATCGGATAGTGATTTTTCAAAAGACAAACACGTTTTGAATTGGGGATTGAAGAATTGTACTAATACTGTAAGTACTAATTATTTTAATAAATAATTTTACAGAGTCAGCAGTCAACGCACGGATATTCATGTATTACAGATTATAGATATTACATATTATTTTATACATTTTGACATTTCTAATAAAACCCAGGCGCGTTGGATTTTTTGTGAAAAATTCGGGTTTTTCTCAACCTTGGTACAAATGTACAGAAATTAATTTATTGGTATTAAAATTAAAACTGCGGTTCCCTATATTATTATTATTATTGATATATAAGTCATCAAAATAAAATCAGAAATAAATCAAAACTTTGTATTTATTGTGATTTATTTTTTACTATATATTTTCAGTTTAAAAATTTATACAATTAAATTAAATTTGATATGAATTTGTTTAATACGGCCTATTTCTTTCCCGTTTTTAGCAACTCTTCTTAAAACGTTATAAACCTTACATACATAAGTCAGTTTCAAATATCTCTTTACGCAACTATAATTTCCTTTCCACCCAATATAAAATTACTTCAATTAGTTTTTGTATTGGTGTAAAATTGTTTTTAATAAAATTTATAAAATAATTAGGATTGCCAAGCAAATCAAAACAAATCACTTCTTTTTTTATTTTGTTTATTCAATTAAACATTGGCCTAAACTCAATTGATCGTATGAGTCCAATATACCGGTTTGTATGTCATGTTATCGAACCCGAAATTTGGGCTTGTAATAAGAAAATAAAATGAAGAAAAGTCTACTACATTAAGAGTATAAACATTTTCTTGAAATGTAAATGAAATTAGCTCTTTCCTCCATTAAACGACGAATAAACAAAATCGTGAAAACCGCAAAAAGTCGAGTGTGTAAATATGTAAACACGAGCGTTTTAAGCGATGAATACCAGGCATGAAGTGAACTGAAAAGTTTAATAAAAAAAGTCAGTGACAGCAGAGTCGTAAAGCCTTTCAGGCCTGAAATCTGTAGCGGAATTTCCGAGGTAATTTCCCTGCATGCCACACTTTCCCTTCCTCGGTTGTAAAAGCTTTTATTATTTAGTTTTCAGCGGAATAAAGATGATACTATAAATTTTTTTGTTCGCAAAGAGCGGTCATTTTACGATGCTGTAAATTTAACGCTATTTCTAAATTGTCGTTGTGTATTCAGCAATTTAGACATCATTTTTACTGGCCTTGTATACTTAATTTATTACTTGTCTGCCATACTCATTTTATAAAATAAATAAATATGAGACTGCTAAAAAAACTTAAAATAAGTACTCGTAATTTATTAAAAACTTCAAACTGTAGACATTTAAATTGAAAAAAGTGTTAGGTGTGTTTTACGTACAAAGTAATACAAAAAAAATATATATAAATATAGTTTCAAAGTATAATTCAGTATAAATTTTTTTATTAATACGATATTTAAATACAATAACTATTTCAGGATAATAAATTGGGAAAAACAACGAAAAATTATCAAAATGATTATACATACAAATGTAATTTTTTCCTTAGACTAATTTGTAAAGTTATTGAATAAGTAGCTATTTATTTTAAGCTTATTTCTATCAAACTACAGCGTCTGCAAGGAATCTTCAATTTATAAAAGATTACCAGCAGTTTTATACCAGTACAGTACAGCGTTAGTTCTTGTTAGTGTGATTCAAACTTATGTTAGTTTCATGTCAGACCAGTGAATTATGTATTAGTACGAATCACTCCCTTTCATTATAACTACGTACACCGTCAGTCCCTTATAACCTTATAAATCCAAGAATCAGTTTTGTCCGTTTGGTAGTCAGGTAGTGATAGTCTTCTGATTCCCTGATAGTCTGTAGGGATCAGTCTTTTCAATTTAGATTGTCCCTAACACTCTTGTTTAGTCTTGCTTTTCGAGACAAGACAAGAAATAAGAAAGCCAGATAAGAAATTTTGTCTTGTGAAACACTATTTGTTAACATCAAAACTAAAAAGAGAGAACGATTGAAGTCGGTAGAACAAGAAATGCGAGTATTTTTGTCCAATATATATTCAATATAGAGGAACAATATAAATTAAATCTGACTCCTGTATCATTTGTTTTCCTAAGATTAATAAAACGTCTTTAAAATTTCACAAGCATATTGTAGGGGGTACCGAAAATTTGATGTTATCGACTTGGGGTATTTGCACATTAAAAGTTTAAGAACCATTGAGTTATGTAAAAGATACAAGGCGACAATTGCGATTGAGAAACAGACTTGTGCAGTAACATTAAGCTTCTTAAAAACTCTGTACTTTCTCCCAAACATCTAAGTACAGGGCCGTCTCGAGGGGTGGGCCAGGGTGAGCACTGACCCACCCTGAAAGCAGCTGTGAACCACCCCAAACAGTCAGAATACCGGGGAACCGAACTCACCGAGCCGCAATTCTAATCATCGTACTGTCGGTTGTTTCATGCCAGCGCTACTTCTATTTAAGATGTATAGATGGCAAGTCTATAGCATCCGAGTGCGATACACAAGTAGCTGTGTTTTTTATTTTACGACAAATCACACGTTGTCGGTCGCTGGGACTTGAACTTACGATCTCAAGTCCGAATGACGTCACAGCGAGTTAGAGATGTGCGCTAGCTCGTTCAGCCATCCAACCGACCTGCAGCAACATTAAGCTTCTTAAAAACTTTGGACTTTCTTCCAAACGCCTGAGAGATCTAGTTACTATAGATCTAAAGATCGCAGCGTCAAAAGTGTCGAACCCTTTATGTCTTCATCTTAGAAATACCTAACAATCCAGCTGCTTGGTCCTCCTACCTGTATGTATATGCGTGGCCCTGGGAAACCTCCTCACAGTCTCCGTGATCCACACCCCCGCAGCCACGTGCAGCCCGTGCGCCAGCAGCTGCACGGCCGCCCCCGCGGCCAGCACGAGCCACCCCCAGCCGCCCTCGGGGTAGTAGTGCTGGCGCATGGTGGCCGTGCAGGGGCGGGCCGCCACCCCCGCGCAGCACGCCGCCGCCTCGCCCGCCGCCGCCTCCGCCTCGTCGAACTCCCCCGAGCAGCTGGGCGCGTCGCCAGACGTCGCCACGCCACTGTCGTCGCCGCGGAACGACGCCCGCAAAGGGGATTTCGCCGCCGGTGGGGATGACATTGTAGGTGGTGGAGGAGTAGTTACAACATGGTGGGTTTAGAGTATATGGCACTATACGAAATGGAGTGGTTGGTAGTCAATACGTCATAGACTTCTAATTCCCTGATAGTCACTAGGGAACAGTCTTTTCAATTCAGGTTTCAGTCCTTAGCACTGTTAAGATCAGTAGTTCGTAACAATCCTGTCAGTTCCCATTAATACTAAATAGTGAACGATGCAATAATACTTATTTATTATCCCTTATACAGTAACTGTCATTTTATATTATAGACTTCATTATATGGTCAGTACTTCTTATTTTTTAACTTTGTAAATTCGTTTTTGTAATTTTTTGAAGCGTTTAGCTTCAGTAGTAATCTTGGTCATATTGCTAAGACTTACGTCTGAAGACCAGTTACTTTTATGAGTCTACCTTAGTAGACTGCCATGGCAATCAGTCGGTACAGCAAGAATTGTCTGCATTAGACACCGCTGTATGTTACACCACGCTGATGAGCTCCAAATAGAGTGAAACGCGTTCGTGGTTACAGACCCAAGTTAATTTTTCAAATGTAAAATTGTTAGTTCCCATTAAATTCCCCATTTAATCTCATTGTCGGTGGCTTAACAATCTATCTTTTTTTAATTTTCAACCTTGTAAATTCGTTTTTGGAATTTTTTAAAGCGTCTAGCTTCAGTAGTAATTTTGGTCATATTACTAAGACTTACCTCTGACGACCAGTTACTTTTATGAGTTAACTTAGTAGAACATTAAGCTTCTTAAAAACTATGGACTTTCTTTCAAATACGTAAGGTCGCAACGATAAAAGTGTCCAAGGCTTTATTTCTTCATCTTACAAATAATAGTTCATCTTATTGGTCCCCCTACCTGTATGTATATGCGTGGCCCTGGGAAACCTCCTGACAGTCTCCGTGATCCACACCCCCGCAGCCACGTGCAGCCCGTGCGCCAGCAGCTGCACGGCCGCCCCCGCCGCGAGCACGAGCCACCCCCAGCCGCCCTCGGGGTAGTAGTGCTGGCGCATGGTGGCCGTGCAGGGGCGGGCCGCCACCCCCGCGCAGCACGCCGCCGCCTCGCCCGCCGCCGCCTCCGCCTCGTCGAACTCCCCCGAGCAGCTGGGCGCGTCGCCAGACGTCGCCACGCCGGAGTCGTCGCCGCGGAACGACGCCCGCAACGGGGATTTCGCCGCCGGTGGAGATGACATTGTAGGTGGTGGAGAGTTAGAACATCATGGATTTGGACTGGAGATATGTGGCACTATACGCAAATGGTGTGGTTGGTACTTAGAGCTTGAAGTTTTGTGGTTCTTAATAGTTCTTCTTCTAGTTATAAGATTTGTTCCAATAAAAGCCCAGAACCGTTTAGAACTTTACTGAGTTTGCGCAAAGCCATTTTATCGTTCCAACAAGCCGATTTAAAAATTCAGAACTTATAAAGCAGTGTTCCAAGAGCTGATTCTGAACCGTTCTCGAAGTTCTAGGAATTTTCAAGAATTTATAATTCTGACTCAATTCAATGTCCTATCACAGAATAGTTACATACAGAAGCGACACTCCGTATTGGTACCTTTCATGTTACCCTATTCAGTTAAATGACCTTGGCGCATTATATACACCTTTAAATTTGTTGGCATCCCTTATCTCTCACTAAGATGTGAAGAAACTTCCCGATTTTACACAATGAGCCCTTTAAATTTACTGGCTTCCCCATCTCTCTCTAATTTTCGTTTCTCTGTCTTACTGTCGCTTCTGTAATCTGTATATACCTATTCTTTGATTCTTAATATAGATATAAGATTTGTTCCAACAAAAGTCCAGAACCGTTTAGACTTTTTATTTTTACGAGTTTTCCTAACAAGTGTTTTTTATTTTGTGATAATTGTCAATCGGTTCTAAGTCGTTCCAACACTAATCAAGTAGATTCTAGAACTATAAATTCGCGCATGGATTCTAAGCAGTTCTGAATCACGTTCTGAGCTCCTTTGAATTAAGAACAAGAAGAACTTTCTATTGGAACAAACATATAGTAAATTAACAATAAAAAAAATCGGAATTTATAATTTTTCAGCTTTTAGATCTAGAGTACACTTATTGTTCAGTCATGTTTTTATATCATCTAACGCGTATTTTATTCATTAAAAATAGGAAAAAAACTTCAAACATATACATACATACAATTTTTATGTATTCAACTCATTTTCTTTTGTTATTATATGTTTATTTACCCTTATTTTATATTTTCATTTTTATTTTCTGCGGTTTCAAAATATTTAATTTTTGTGTATTTGCAAGAATATTAAATTTGTCTATTTTTGTAAATATTATGAACAACTAACAAGTTTATTAAAGTTTCCAAGATATAATTCAACAAATCTATATAAAAGATAACTACAATTTAATAATAACATAATTTTCGAAAAGCCGACCATAAAGATATAACTTTAAAAATACAGTTTAGAGTTTTATTATCATCGTAAAAATCGAATTATAGGAACCTTGAATTCATCAAAATTTCGTTGTACAATTTTCAGCACAAATTTTACTCCTGCTTAAACTAGTTTACAAATTGGACACATACCTCATTCATAGATAATGAATTTACAATTAAACTATCCACTGTTCTCCAAAATAAAGGACGAAATGAGTTCCATTCATTTCAATTTCTGTAATCCATTTAATTGAATTAACAGCAAATCTGCGTTCCAACCAATTTGAACCCCGCGTTGTCTCCATTCGCTTAATAATTCTGTCATGAAGTGCCCGGCTTAGCAGAGAAATAAAAAACTAAATTGTTTTAAACGGGCTCGGAAAAGATACCGTGGCTTCGCTAGACGGAGAATGTTGTAAAGATATGGGAATAGAGAAAACTGTTTCGGGGAATAATTATTGTTAAGGTAATTATATGTGTAGACGAAGATTGTTAAGAACAGTTACTTTAAATAGGAAAAGTGATGATAAATTTCTAATTTTTAAAAAAAGTAAAGCTTGTTTTAGACAGATTTGTGATGGATTTTTAACTATCATAATAAAGTGTCTAATAAAGCATTTAATATTAGATAAAATTTATATTTTGTTGACTTTAGTGAAAAATTTATTATGCCTAACTTTTGCATTTAATTCAAGTATGGTAATTTAAAAAAAATAAAGCTTTTATTAGATTATAATGAATTTTTTAAGCTAAATAACTTTTGCCCAGTTACATTAACAAGGCTTAAATTTTAAGCAATTCTTAAACAAAAAAATCAAAATTATGATAATAATATTAAATAGTTCATATCATGTAGATATTTAAGCGAAACTTAAAATTTAAATAATAGTGATGTAACCCGCTGTCATACAAGTAAAACAACAATGTTACTACATATTTATAATAAATAAGGATAAATCAAGAGCCGATTGTAGGATTTCTTAGTGTTACCGATACAAATAAAAATTTGGAATGTTAATGTCAAAAATTAACAATTTATTTATTTTAAAGAAAACATATAATTTAAATGATTCCATAAAATAATAATTTTTTATTTATAATATTATAAGAACCATGAATTTATTAGTAAAATTTACGAATAGTTAATGCTTAGTAGCAAAAAAAATTATAAGTAAATTTTACCGACAAAATTCCAAATTCAAATTATATTAGTTTGATTATCCCACATACTTTATTTTCACTCAATCAGAATGCTTTATTTGATGACCAGATAGTTTTTTAGTGAAGATATTTGATATCACAGTATCATAGTCATGGTTACATTTTGTTGATATCAAATATTTCTTGTTTGAACTGTCATTCGTGAAATAATTAAGGAAATATAATTCGAGCTATGAATTTAATTGGTAAAATTTACTCATAATTCTTGCGAAGTAACGTCAATTCACTGTCGTGATCTAAATGTCATTTTTGACACTAAATATTTCCAATGAATTCATGGCTCTTATTACATTACTTAAGATTATTTTACGAATGACAACAGTTCAAACATAAAATTTACATATCAATAAAATATAACTATGACGATTGCTACTGTGGGTATATCAATTTTTTTCACTACATATTTCCATCAAATGAAGTATTTTGATTGATGTGTGTGAAATAATCAGTTGCGTATTAACAAGTAGTTACCTACTTCACAGGAATTATGAATTAATTTTATCGATTAAATTCACAAAAGTTCTAGCATAAAATTTTTCATATCAATAAAATGCAACCATGATGGTACTACTATTATTTTATTATTTATTTGTACAGAAAAACTGCCTTCTTCTGTCATATAAAGCATTCTAATTGGGTGAAAATAACATGCGTAGAATAAACATAAAATTAAAAATATCTACACGACTTATTATTATTACTGAATGTTCAAATTTTCCATGAATTTTTTTAAAGTTTTTCATGTTTTTTACCATATTATATGTAACAAATAATAAATTAACATAAGTTTCTATGTCAGTGACTTTAAAGTACAAATATTTTTTGGGATACATGTTTTTAGGGTTTGAGTGATATTTATAATAAATATTTATTCACGATTTGTTATAACCCCTCTAGTGGTAACAATTTGATCATTTATAACTGTTTTAGAGAGTGCACTCTAGACACACTTATAACTATTTGCAAGTGACCCACAATAACAAAAACATTTTTTAGAAAATTACAGTTAATAAACTTGATATCTTTTCGATTTTGTAATAAAATTTGGAAATGGAAAAATATCTTAATTTATTCGACACTAACATCCTAACTTTGCACATAGACCCAACCTCCAAGCTCTAATACCACCCTACCTCACATGGCACTCGCGTCGCGCACACGAATCGAACCCAGCACTGCACTGTCCCGCTGCCGCAACAAGACTCACTCACGGGCGAAGTTCCGCGACCAGCATCCCTAGTGGTGGGGGTAACGCGCCAGCCAATCAGGGGCGAGATGGGCCACGTGCCCAACAAAGCCGGAACTGAACAGGTGAGTTCGGGAATTAGGAAGAGTGGAAATAGGAAGTTGGGAACTATATTCTTAGTTGTTATTATATAAATGAATATCCAAACCAAAAACTAAATCTATTGGAACATATACAGGGTGGACTTTTTGAATTTTTGAAAAATTCGAAAAACAAAATTCGGGTTTTCTTACGGAATCTTTTTTTTTACTCCCGTTTTAATTCATATTTCATTAAAAATATATCTATCAAAAATATGTACATTCTAAATTAGTATTTTTAACGAAAATTATGTTTTTATTATTTTATTTATTATTAATGTTAGCTTAATGAAAACTTTACTTTCGTAATCTACACATGTCATACTACTTACCCTTAAATTTATGACATTAAGTTCATTTCCACTCTGTAGATTGCGAAAAAATCATTTTTATCTTAATCTTTAAATTAATAATGTAACGTTTATATATTTAGGTGAAGTGTAAAAATAATTGAAATGCAAATATTTATATAACTATGTTTAATCAACGAATAATAGCTAATAAAAATATGTAACACTATGAATAAACAAATATAAAGACTAATGGGGACTTCCGCGTTGCGAGCTTTTCACAAAATTTTAATTGCATATTAATTCTATCTTCAAATAAGTTCGTAAAAAGTTAAAAAATATATAAAATATTTATTAGACTTAAACATTTTTTAGAAAAACTAATTCAGCAAATAGCCTCGTGACGTATGAACCCTGAAGCCAATCTGACTTAGAGCGCATGTCTCGAAATCATTTAAATCAGCAGCCAGTTCAAGCTTGTTTCATACTTCATACTTATTTACTTTTGTTTTGAGATACATACACAATAAAATATTACCTGATAACATATTTTGGCCTTTAATAAGCACTTAATTAAGAAAATATATTAATAAAAACAAGTCTTTGATAATACATGCGCGAAATTCACAAACAAGCGTGGTTGAAACGAGAGGTTATGTTTGCACGACCAGTCTGATAGTAAGATGGTCCGTGGTTTTGACGTTACGCGCGGCATTTGTAATGCCATGTTCACGTTGGTTACTATATCTATCTCTTTCTAACATCTTGTCTTCTTTGTCTGTCAGGGATAATACGTCACAAACCTATTTGCGAACATTTTTTAGCAAAACTATTAATTTATTTGCAAAATAAAAAACTACGGGTCTTTTATTTTTAAATTTAGATTCATTTAAAAAAATAAAAAAAATATGACGGAAGTCCCCATTTAAGAAAAATAATTATTAATAAAAACTTAAATACTAATTTTTTTTTAACCGTATAACAAGAACAATACACACTATTTATTTACACGATATTTATTTCTACCAACTATTTATGTTCACGACTCGTATTAATATCAGATTGTCCCGTGATCTATTTTACTCGGGGTTTATATATCAGAACAATTAAGTTCTGCAATATTCTCGCACCTTCGATGCCTCAGTACAATACAAAGGTCACTAAAACGCGTCTCGACCTGTCGGCAATAAAGAGGAACTTAAATAATATGGAAATTAAAATGTTGCTTATTTGTATTGTATTTACGGGTAGTGGTGACTCACTTGGTTAGCGTGCTCCTACCTTGGTAAACGCTCGTGAGTTCTAGAGATTAAATTCCAGTGACGACAAACCTTTAACCAAAAATAAAAATACTACTCGCTCCAAGTAATTCGGAATCTATAACCTGTAGGTCTTCTGAATTCTTATTAGACTTTAGCCTGCTGGATAGTGTAAATAAAAAAGAAATAAAAATACTCCTAAATAAATCCAGAACATTATCTCAAATTACCAAATTATGTGTTGCCTTCAAATTAATAACAATTAGTTTCACGAGATTCTTGTATTTTTCTTGGTCTCGCAAAAAATGTAAGAAATTAATTAGACAAGAGCTACAAATTTCAAAGCAATACAAGTGAAAAAAAGCAAGAATAGCAAGATTTTCTTCAATTCTTGTACTCTCACGTTTTTTTTTTGCTAATATGAAATCTAGATTTGTTATAAGAAAGTACCTATATGAAAACAAACTGATTATGAAAATAATGAAGTATATTTTCTTTAAATGTAGTAACACTAATGTATACAGGATGTACAAGTTTTAAACGGCAAAACTTAAACAATGGATTAAACACCTAAAAATAATAATAATTACAGAGATATCTTATTGGAGCAGAATTACTTACAAAAAATCAATTTCATAACGTCTTATTTAATATTATCGTATTAAAATGTGACATAATAATTAAATTAAGTCACTCATGATTATCAATATAAATTAAATTTTCTTGCACTGACGTCTTGGCAAAAATAAAAACAATCAATGAATCAAATACATTTATTGTTTAAAATAAAGTAATAACATTTCAGAATAAAAACTGTTATTATATAACAAACGTACAAAACGTCAAGTTACTTAGAATTAATATTTAGTATTGTAGTAAATATTTTATTTGTTACCTTTCGGTGTTCAAATTTCTACATTATCTATATTTTACATTTCATGTGGTATTTACATTATTATACCTTACTATTGAATCTACTTATATATACTTTCTTCATCCAATCTGTGTCTGGGTTTTCGTCGTATAGTATCTGTGTAGATTTGTCATTTAGTATTGTCTCATTTGATTGATTTTTTAAAGTAGCTCTCTTCCAATATGAAAAACGTGAAAAGCTATGGAATTAAGCATTTCCGGACATTTTCTCAAATGAATTTGTCAACTTATTTTTAGTGTTTAATCCATTGGTTAAGTTATGTCGTTTAAATGTGGGACAAGAAGTCTTGTCTTGTGAAATACTAATAACAATATAAACAATAAAACAACATTTAGTTTAAGTTAAGTATACTTTATTTAACCCAACATTTCGGCAACATAAACTGCTGCCGTCTTCACGGTAATGACAAATACAACAAAGCATAGTTTAATGTAAGTAATATTGTACAAAAATTTATTTATATGTGCTGCTTTCCTATGCAGCTGTAGACAAAATGAAAACGTTTTGCACTCATGAGTAAAGTGACGTTTATCAAACTTGTTATTAACTTATTGTAAGTTTCAAATGACACGGAAACACCGGTATTTTTTATGGAAGTGCAGGTACTGAATATTTACTCATCATTCAATAGAGCAAATGCCAAATTTTGTTATTTTATTTTAGATTAGGTTTAGACTAGATGTGTTGAGATTACAAATAAGTTCTATAATAAATATTGATTTTGTATTAGTATCTTAAGTTATGTGATATATTCGAGGGGGTGCAAAATCCATACAATTCTACACTTGTACAGTAATAAACAAGTGTCTTGATGTCACCCATAAGTAAAACTATAATAGTTTGTCTTCTTAAGTGCATCTGCTAATAGTCATAAATAACATATTTATTTTGTATGTTTTTTTTACTGTTGCAGATAAAATTACTTACTAGTTTAATATTAAGTTAAAACTTTTTAAATCAGAGGTCCCGATTTCAAATCCTGGCCATGGTATACTATTTTCTTTTATTAGTATTAGGCAAAGGAATGTTTGAGGCATTATACATTTTTTCGAAATCGGTACTAAAATACATAATATCACTCCGTGAAGTTAGCGAAAGTAGAAGTAAAACTTTTCTCTTATGTCAAAATTTAACATTACGGACTCATTTGTCAAACTGAATTAACCTATATTTTAATAGTATTATATTTTTGCAGTGTATTTTAGCACTACCTAAAATAACAAACATATCATTCTATATAATATTAATGGTGAATTTAATTATTTTTTTCCTTTGATAATAATTTATCTGATTTCATGCAGACGACGTCTAAGCAGATGTAAACATAAATGAAAGTTATGAAGAAATATTTGACACTTTGACAGTACGTTTATCACAGCCATCCCCGTCTCTGTAGCTAGCTAACGTTTTACAAATATACATAATGCTAATTATTTATGTTTTTAATTAATAATGTAACGATTTCGGAAAAAATATAATGTATATCTAAGGACTAAAGCATTTTTTATTACTCACATGGTTTATGCATAATAAAAAAGTATACCTTAGTCCTTTAATAAACAAATAGTTATTTCGTTGTAAATATAAATTTTTAATGATTTTTTCCAAAAATTTTCTGGGGTAGATATAGGAAGTTGAGATTCCCCACATTGCTTAGGTGAAGTAAATTAACAGATTCTTTGAAAAATTAAAAAAAGTAAATAAAAATTTATTGTAAAACAAGTTATTGCTGTCATTTAATCGCATAACTTTGTAAATTGTATATTTTCATAATTATCGTCCTACATAAATAACTATTTTATGTTAAGTGATTTATTTGCAATTTTCAAGCCAAACAAAACTTCGTAACGAGTATAAAATTTTGTTTTGCTGATTTGTTGTATTTTATAGTTTCTGTTCTGTATCCAAGCGAATATATCGTGCAAATATGCAAGCAATTAGGTCAAAATAATATAATCCTCTTTCGATGAGTGCTCGCCGAAATCTTGGCTGTAAATTCACAAATTTATTCGCTCGTAAAAGTTTTACGCCCGCAAAATATGAAACGTACTTCAAATGATAACAAACTTAATTAATTTCCTCTCTTAAGACATGTTTAAAGTCGGTGTATCTGAATTTATTCTAGTGATAAACTTATGACAGAATAATCTGCGTAGTTTACGATCCAAGATTCAAGTCGCTGTTTTTTACCAAAGCTAGACGAATTAATAAACACGACACAGACGCTAATTTCCTAGTTTTTTCTAGGGTTAATTAAAACCTTGTGCTGTTTTCGCACTACATCAAAAAAGAGGTTAATTAATAAGTGTCAGAAACTATAATGGAATTGACTGTCGTTTGTTCAACTAACCGTGAAATCCACCGCAGTCTAGACGTTTCAGAGATGAAAAAATCAGGAAATTTCTAATTGAATACAATGAATCATTGTTGAGTTTTCAATGAATAGAAACATTTCTGAGTATTTAAAACTTTTTAGTTATTTATATTAACACAAGTAGGTAAGAGAGATTTAGGAATTGTGTTCAAATTGTGTACAGGTTTTTTGAGGTGCCTACAATCAAAAATTAATATCTTATTTATTATGAAAACTAAAAAGCAAATTCTATAGAATTTGTAATTTTATGTGTCGTTTTAATTAAGTATATCAGCAATCTCTTTTTATATGTTCACGTTTCATTAAATGTCAATGACAAATATTAAAAAAAAATGTAGGTATATGATATTAGACAAACAAATAAAATATCAGTATTGCAAACTATACAGGGTTGCATAAAAATCCGATTTTTAAATAAAAATAGCATTTGTTATGAAAAAAAAACATTGTAAAGAATAAGCATAAATTTGCAAACAATAAAAAATTACAGAAAATTCGCTGATAACAAACTGGTTATAACGTCAAAATTGTGACCACTTGTTTGAGAATCCACAACGTTATTTTACTTTTATCGGTTATAACGACTTACAGCTACAGGGACGAAATTTTTGGGATTCCTTCGATGTCGTTATAACCGGATTTCAAAATAAATTTAAGAAAAAATTCATACAGTAGTGCAAAAAAAATACCAGTAAAGTTTAAAAAATTTCAACAAGATATTTTGAAAACCACCTTGAAATTGAAATTTTTAAAGAACCGATACCAAATGCTGAAAGTTTTCATATTTTTCAATCTTGCTTACAATAAGGGAGTAATGATGATTTTTCGAAAAATAAAAAAACTACAAAAAAACAACTATGAACTGTGGCTCCAAATCAAAAATTAAACTAAGAAAAGTTGTTTGTTTCAATGAGTTCTAATTGCCGTTTTTGGGTGTTACACCTTAATATTAACATCCTGTATTTATCGAAAAATTTTATTTTAATTTTTGTTTGGAAATTATACAAATATAAAAATGTTGTAAATTTGATATTTTCGAAACAAACCCCGAATTCTTGGTTTTGTTTGTAAACAACTAGTTTCGAAATATAATCTATGTTTATATTTTTAAGAATCCTGTATTAATATAGGTCAAATTCTATTTATTTCAATAAAGTGCAGATAGGAGTTTATATATAAAAAATGAAGACATATTAAAGAAAAATTATGTGATTTTTTCCTGAGAAATTCCTGTTTAGTCTGCGAGAAATATTTACTGCTAAAAAATTGTCGAAATTCGTAAATCTCTTTTTTATAAAACAATTCCAGTGGCGCATCGTCAAAATTTCCAGAGGGGCAAAACGGAATAAATTACATTTGAATTCCAAAATAATAGCTCTATTTCTCTTTCTCCGTCATTAGTAGAGGCTCTTATATACCCTTTCAATTATTTAGAAAGAGACAGCAGTCTAGTGACATTTGTCCGTTTGTTTTAAGTTGGCAGCGTGCCCGTTCACCGGGCGACGAAAACGCGTGCAGGAGATCAAGTGTGCGTAGAAAAAACAACGGAAAAAACAGAGAGAAAAAATGATGTTGCCAGTCAGTGTTAGACTAATGCGGTGAACGTCTTTGAGAAGAGTGCTGTGGCGATGTTCGCTTGTTTGATATGACGTAGGAATGCTGTACACGGCCACGGTGATTTCGACAGCGATTTTCTTTTATTTTCTTCCTGTACCTCCTCCAATCAAAAAGTAATAAATGCCGTCATATTCACAATTTTACGTAGCTCTTTATTTTATTACTTCTTTTTTACTAACAATTGACATTTATTTATTTATTATTAACAAATGTATAGTCTTTCCATGATAACAAGAAATTCACGCCATCAATAAAAAATCTCAAATTCATACCTTTGGACTAAAAATACAGCATTAAATAAAATAAAATAAGCAAATTTGCAAATTGAAAAATGTACAATATTATACAGGGTGATAACTAGAACACCCGAACATAGAAGTTTAACATGTAAAATTATATATTGATAATTTCCTGCTTTCCCAATTATTTTAGATAAAAGTTTTAAATAAAAGTTTTAGCGCATAATTTTTTTATCTGAATCAAAGAACAAATAGTTCTTTTTGTTTAAGTGCGCGAAGTTTGAGTTTTAAGTGCGTGTGATGTTACTTTTATGATAAGGCTTACCGAGTAATTACAAATAATAGTAAAATGAACTAACGCAGCTAATAAGACAGATAATCATTAAACATTTGTTAAATTTTGTCTCAATTTCATGGCTACTGCTATTTTGCGGGTGACTTATGTTTTTTCATATCTAACTTCTGAGCTTATAAGACACGTAAAATTAATTTTGATTCTTGATTCAGATGCAGAATTTTATGCTCTACAACTATCATTTGGAATATTTTTACCTAAAATAATTATGGAAGCAGGAAATTACGATACTATGATTTTACATGTTAAATCTCTAGTTCGAGTTATCGCGCGTATATTTTTGCAAAATATAAAAAATAAATGGTGTATTAAAATTATATATGCTACATAAAAAATGGTAAATAATTCTATTACTATGTATATAAATAATTGTCATAGTAATTAATTTTAATTTCTATGTTACTTTATGATTTGCTAGTATATTAACTTTTTCTAGTAATAAATTTTAAAATATTCGGTAGAAATAACAAACACTAGTTATAAAGATATATAAAGAATGTTCATTTAAAAAATAGACACTAGGTTTATAATAATAGATGTGCTGTTGATAATATTCGTCATAAATAATAGATATTTATATTGCGGAGTTTGTTAATTTCATGAAATAAAAGATTTTGTTTCTTTTTATTTTTTTAAAGATTGGAAAAGATAGGTTAAGTTAGAGTCCTAAGTTGTGCCTTATTTTCTATCATAGCTATTGCCATATTTACTATGTGGATAAAACATCCGTCAAGCGTCCATTATTTTGTAAATACAATAAGAATGAAAATAATTAATTAATAAATCACATTTGCTTGTTATCTTTTATTTACGGCCAGTTGAAACAGAATATATAAAAAACATAATAAACAAAATAATTACGTACATAGTACATATTTATGGTTTCCCCAAAACCACAGTCCGTTAGCAAAACATTTTTTACAACTTTCGCAAATTTTTATAGGAAGTTTTTCTCAGAAAATTATATTGTGGTAGCTGCTAATAATACCAAATTTTCGCATGGAACCATGTCATGTAATTTTGAGGTTGAAGTATACCATATTTAGTACGCGTTAAACAGAACTTTATGAAACGTATAATTTTTTAAGGAATTCGTTAATAAGTAAAAACAGGTTACATTTTACGAATTCTTTAAATAAAAATTAAGTGTATAATAAAAACACTATTTTTAATTTAAATAATGATTTTAGCAAACATCAAGTAATTATGCCACCAACTTAAATGAATTACTTATTCTGTTAAAATATATGTATTGAAAAATTCTATAAAGTTTATTATAATAATAACCAATTAATCATAAATTGATAAATAGTTGATCTATAGTTACATATGAGAGTATATAATAAAGTAATTAATGAGAAACTACTTCAACAAATACTTCCTACTGCAAAAATGTAGAGCTATAAATAGTAGATCGAGAATTAGATAAAGTAGAAAAAATAATTAATACAATTACTTAACAAATCTGATGTGGCCAGCACATAACCGCTGTCCTCTTTACACTATTTGTTAGTATACCGGGTGTCCCAGTTCGACCGACACATGGGAGTTTTACATGAGAAATCAGTTAATTATGAATAGTATCTCCCCAGTGCAAGATATTAACTTGAAATTTTGTATACTTATTGGAGAATATTAATTCTATGGATCACACTTATTTGAAATATGCAATTTCGTCTACAGGGCGGGATTTATTAAATTTAAAATCTAATACTTTCGTTCAAAATCAGACAGCCATGGAAATAAAAGAAAATATTTATCTGACAATTTAGTAAAGTATCACTGATTTTAATTCTTATTCCCTGTATTTTAATATTATTTAAGTTGAATTTAGTTTCTTTTTGTTAAATAATATACCAATATTACAAAAATATAAATATCTACAATGGCATGTCATTAACTGCCAGAACTGTCACATAGATATTTTCTTTTATTTCCATGACTGACTGATTTTGAACGAAAATGTTAGATTTTATAATTTAATAAATCTCGTCTTGCAGACGAAATTACATATTTCAAATAACTGTAATCCATAGAAATAATATTCCCCAATAAGCATACAAAATTTCAAGTTAATATCTTGCACTGGGGAGATACTATTCATAATTAACTGATTTCCTATGTAAATTTCTCATGTGTCGGTCGAGCTGGGACACCCGGTATATATAATTCTTTGTTATTAATCCTAGTTTTATTCAGATGAATCGCTTTGGTTTTAATACAGATTTCTTTTCGTTTATGAAATAAAATATTTACATTGCTTTTAAACAATTAAAGCAACATTTAAATATATTTAAATATATATATTTTTAAATACAGTTTTGGCATTTATTTACTTCGGAAATCACACGATTTTACCCGACAAGATTATGTCATCAATTCCCCTTTCCTCCCAACGATTTGAATTAAATGTTTGCAATTGATGACATGAGGATCAACAGAAGAAAATAGAGTGTATATATTTTCTAAGGGAATTTATAGGTATAATTTTAACATTGTTTTGTAGCAAATTATTGAAAACATATTCAAAATACGTTAAATTTAAATATGCAGAAGAGACCATTTCGAATTAATAAATAAAAATACCCTTACGAACCTCGGGCACAGAATAGGTTTATACAGAAGCGACAGTAAGACAGAGAAACGAGAATTAGAGAGAGATGGGGAAAAGTAACAAATTTAAAGGGCTCATTGTTTAAAATCGGAAACTTTCGTTACAACTTACGGAGAGATAGGGGAAGTGAACATATTTAAAGGTCAACACAATGCTCCAAGGTCATAGAACTGAATAGGGTAACATCAATTTTAAAATTATGTACAATGAGAATAAACTATATATTTAGAAATATGAAAACTTCTTGCACTATACTACATAGGTATAACAAAAAAAAATCCAAGAAAAACTCTTAAACACTGACATTTTTGGTTCATCCCTGTAAATCGAATCTCAGACACTTATGAAATCAGGATATAGTATACAACTCCTAACGTTATAGTTGACAGGCAATAACAAACAATAAATATAACAAAAATAATCCATGAAAAACTCTTAAACACTGACACTTTTGTTTCATCCCAGTAAATCGAAACAGACACTTATGAAATCAGGATATAGTATACAACCTAACAACCCCTAACGTTATAGCTGACAGGCAATAACAAACAATGTAATCGCTTAACTTCTTTTGGACAAAAAGGGCCGAAATTACATCAGGAATTGATTAGAGCTCCATCTAGATGTCCCTGCGTGTCCAGCATTCGCACGACGCGTGGGTTTTTGTGCGGGAACCACGCGAGACGCACGAGGTAAAAACCCGCATTGTTACGTGGTTTTTGCACCCTGATTCCGCGGTGATTGATTGGGTATCAGGAGAAAGCAGAAATGGGGGAAAAGGCGTGCGGAATACTAAAATTTTTATAATAAACTATATTGGTTTCATCTTGGACTAAAGTATTAGATGTATTCTTTTTAGGATTGGCAAAAATTGTGATTTATTTAAAAAAATCTGATGTTTCCAACACATTACCTCCCGCCACTGTAGTAATATTTATTCTATAGTTTTTCAGTACATTCAATTTGCAGTTTTAAAATTAGTTTGTTATTGCAGTTCAGAATATATTTAATTCATTTCATATCTAAAATATCCTTCATAAAATTTATATGACAAACGAAAAACAGTATTTTTGGCACTACTAAACCGGAACCAAACTTTCCTTGATTCGCACGAGTAAATATATTGGGGCGTATACATTTTATCCTTCACACATGTTATATTGCTTCACATTGTATGTTTCATACATCTTGCACACCTTTTATCATGCACTTTTAATGCGCGAAAAAAGTTATCTTACACACACTTTATCTTCCAAATCATTTTATCATCCTCACATTTTATTTCTCATTTTATGTTGCACACATTTTATCTTTTACACATTTTATCTTCAGAAAAATTTAATAGGTACTGAATATTTCATCTAATTATAAATATGTTAATTCCATGGGCAATAAAATGAATGGCAGGTACAATTACAATATTTTAAAGATGAAACGTTAGCGAAGATAACATACGTGGATGATAAAATGTGCGCAAGATAAAATGTCTATAAGATAACTTTTTCGCGGATTAAAAGTGTTCATGATAAAAGGAGTGCAAGATTGAATGTTTGAAAGACACAATGTCGAGCAATATAACATGTGTGTAGGATAAAATGTATACGCATCTATAAAAGTGTTACTGCACTTGTTTAATTATTTTAAAAGCCATATAAATATTTTATTTCATAAAGAAAACGAAATCTGTAATAAAACCAAAACGATTCATCTGACTAAAAGCAGGAAGAGTAGCAAAAAATTATTACTTTTAGTTCCACAATTAACTACTTATATTTTTCTTCTGTTATATGACAATTAAAGTGATAAAATATCATTCAATTTAAGATGTTATTATAAACAGTTTTGTATAGCAAATACCTAAATTTTCAGTGTAATTTATATTTTTTTATCTTTGATAAAAATTAGTTGATTTTAAATCATGATTTAAATCAAATGATGATTTAATTTAAGCAACTATTTTTGATTTATTATTCATATTATACTCAGGTTGTTCGATTACAAATTGTTGAAATAATCAATTCACATTGACATGTGAATTGTTTATATATTTATTTGAACCTAAATTGTTACTAACATAATCCTACAGTATATAAATTTTAAGTAGTAACAATATTTCTTTAATAACTTAAAAATGTCATCGGTGCAAAAAATCTTGTGTATCACACGCCCAGAAACTCTTTTGCGAGATCTGGCATTTTCATAGTTTCTGGACTAGTGATACAAATAACTATTCTAATTACTTGCTTACAAATATAATTAAAAAATACTCAACAAACTATTGTACTTTATATGCTAGGTACAATTTTTACTTCTTGAAGTAGGTGATTGACTTAACAATTATTTCCTCTAACCAGCATTAAAAAAATGTTTACCTTGCTATTAATGTAAAATACTATTTATTTTAGTAATTGTCTCTTATTGATATTTCATAAATTATGTTATTAATATCCTGGAGGTCATTTACGAGATTTTGTTACAGTAGATATAGTTTCATTTACAAATTTGTCTCTATTGTTGGATCTTCTGACAAACTCCAAGTGATGTTTATGTATGATGCACTATTGTATTATAAGTTCTGTTTGTGAACTAGGATCTGGAGAAATGAAGCTGTCTGAAACAGCCAAGTCTATTTACAGAATACTTATTTATTTCTTTGCTCTTGTGTCAACCCTAACAACCACAGATAAGATGATCCATGTCCTTTATATGTCATCATTTATCTTGTCCAAATGGTATCATTGAAATATGCGATGAAAGGACCTTCAATCCAACGGTTTATATCATCATTTCATCAGTGTATCGTCAATAATGGTGAGGTCCTATACAGGCTATTTCACAACGACTGAAAAAATAGCAGATAAGTACTACATGATGTAGGTACTAATAATAAATCAAAAATAATTTTATTAAAATTCGCAAAATGAAGTTAACATTTCTAGTGCCTTTCGTTTAAATAAGTAGTTTATAATATAACAAAATTAAATGTTTGAAATTAATAAACAAACTATTAGAAACACCTAACAAACTTGTGGCACTATAGTATATAAAGTATTAAAAACTGTAAGGACATTTTACCGATCGAAAACAATTGTTGCCTGAGATCTTAATTCCTTATCGTTTATAATGCTTCTACTATTTTTGTGCAATCAAAATTAAATTGTTCACATTAGTAAAAAAAAGTATCAGTATTATAATTCTTTTATAAAAAACCAAAATCCCTTTCCTGACATGTTCCAAACATTCGCTCGATTTTGCAAAGTCTTGTCAAAATACATACCGTTACTAAGGGGTAATGATTATTGACAAATAGAGAGGGGCATACGAGTGTGGATGGAAAAAGTAAAAAGTGCTTTCCTTTCAACTTTCAAGTTAAGACATGAATATTTTTTCACGACGTTTCAAAAATCGATTTATTCGAACGAAAAGGAGCAGGAACATAATTTAGAAAATTAGGCTATGTAAACTTTAACGTTTAGCAGTGCAGTTACAGTATTACCAATATGACATTTCAAGTTTAAGTTGTCAAATTGTAAATAATATAGATTGGGTAGGTTTGATATTTCTATAGAGTGATTTTGAATTTTATTTTTTAATTTTTCCCCAGCTTAAAAAATCAAATGTGTTATTTAAAAAAAGTTCACAATTTGACAGTTAATAATGAAGTGAATTTAACAACCTATGTTTCATTTTAAAGTAAACGCTTTGATACATTGCTGTCAATCAAATATGAAGTCGTAATCATAGATATGGCAAAACCTATGTTTCACATTAAAATAAACTCACGGTATGTTTTACCGTAGTAAACATTTACCAATAATTAAGAATGTGTTTAAAATTAGCGAATTTTAAAGTCCATATACCGTTAGCTACTATGATGTAGGTTGTCAGACTGAATTTACAGCTTATAGTGGGTTTCCAATCATTCTAATAGATCTATATTTTTATTTGGATAAAGATAGGCAAAGTTGAGAGTTGAACACTAGATCTCATAGTCCGTTCAATTCGAACTGAACCTAGTTAACCCAATAAGCCGTCATTGTTAAAAAAATAATTATGAATGATTAAATATTTTTTCTTTAAATAAAAATATATATGTTTTTGTTTAAATTTAAAATTAAAATTTCTCACGTACTATCACAATTTATTTTTTAATTATTAATTTCCTATATGTTCTACCGTGAAAAACCATTTAACAATAATTAACAAAGCGTTCAAAATTAGCGTTTTTTAAAGTTCATACCGTTAGCTAATTAAAATCTTTCTCTTAAAAGGCTACAGGTTTCTTTATTAAAACTTTTTTATAGGCGTGAAAGAATAATACCTGAACAATAAACGTCAAGATCGGCAAAAACAACGACATGTACAAATCGTTGAAAAAGTTCTCGCAGTATTTAAGACCTGTGTCAACCGAAGGACACGTCCTGTCAAATTAAATTTTGATTGCTGTCAACTTTATTTATCACCAAATAACAATAAATCAGATATATTTTGATGTGGCCGGAAAAAATCTGAGAAAAAATGAGTAGTGATGTTGAAGTGTATGAGAGAAAGGTGACAGCGAAGTAGATAAAGATTTTTATCTTTCTATAGAATCTTATATTGAGAGGTAATGCTTCATTGGTTATTTGAAAGAAGTTCAGGGTTCAAATCCGGTACTTGACAACAAAAGAAAGAATTACCTTTTGTATTGTCATGACAATTTGAATGTTTCAAGTTTAGTAAAACTTTTAAAATCTTATTAAAAGTTATGGACCTGAAGAAAACTGTAAATGATTAAATGGTGTAATCTAGAGTCGAATTTAACCCTTAACTTCCGATGTGCGGTCACTGTGTAGTTAATACTAACCTGCAAAAAATTATCGTCTTATGCTTCTCGGTACCTTCAGATTACTATTTATTTTTAAATTCAATTTTATTTTTCTCGGTGTATAATATGAAAAAAATCAGTCTTCAAATTTTTATTTGGTTTATTCAATAAGGAATAATGCGGTCCTCCACTATTTTTTTAAAATTTTTATATGAAACTTTATCTAATTTGAAAACGAGGTTTAGTTTCAGAATGTCTTAATTCTTATTTGTTAAGCCGCAATATTTTTAAAGTATTCTGTGACGTTGATGTTAAGGTAATTCGGTTTTCAAACAGTCGGGTTCGTTAAAAATTTCAATTACATAAATTAGTATAGTTCAGTTGTTATAAAAACATATAAATATGTTTTAAATATCTATTGTGTTGGAAATATGCATAACTAATAAACATTTTAATAAAATAAATTATAATTGAGTTTTGACAGCCACTGACGTGATTTTGTTACATATGTCATTCAGCATATCTTTCATTTCCTTATCGTGAATATATTGTTTTATAAATTTTCCTGATCGCACAGTATTTAATAATTATTTGTGTATCAACACCTGCTGAGACGTCGTCTGCATGAAATCAGATAAATTATTATCAAAAGTAAATAATAAATAAATTCGCCAATAAGTTATAAAATAATATGTTCGTTATTTTCGGTAATGCTAAAATAATTTGCAAAAATATAATGCTATTAAAATATAGGTTAATTCAGTTTAACAGATGAGTCCATAAATTCAAATTTTGATATAAGAGTTTGTAAAGATTTACTTTAGCTACTACTTTGGCTAACTTCGCTGAGTGATATCGTGTACTTTAGTACCGATTTCGAAAAGAACTATTTTTTTAATTTAAATTAGCCCCGAAATATGGCTTGTATTTTATATTTAATTATCAGTTATAGATTCATCGTCAATTATGACATCTGACACTGACAGTAGGGTTAGAAGTAGCAAGAATTTGAATTGGGTAGATGTGTGTGTGTGTGAGAGAGGTGTATTAACTCGAATAACTTTTTTTAAACTTTGATAGTTCCTATCATACAGAATTAAGATCTGAATTAATTATAAGTGATCATCTTCCTAATTTGCTAGTATGGTGGAGGACCCCATTAGACGTTATGAATTCTGTTTCAATTTTTGAGCGTAGGAAGATATTAGAAAATTAATTAATTCAAAATTTTTAACAAGCTAAGTCAGTATATTAATTTTATTGTTAAGATTAATTTTAATATCTTAATTTACATAAAGCAAGTCATCTGCTTGTAAGATATTAAATCTTAATTTGATATTTTAATTATTCAGTCAAAATTAATTAGGAAATTAAAACATTTCCTCCGGAAAATATTTCTCAACGCCTTACATATTTTCTTGGAGATATTTTAAAGAAAATAAATTTGATATTTTATATCAGGGCGCCAGTTGACCCTTATCCCCTGGCATTATCCGTTTCCGGTGCTGGTGCTGCCCTCTGTCCCTTCCACTTCCGGTTTCCGTACTGGGATTTATGGCCGTGTTGATAAAAATACGAAAAACAAATGTAATCATAAAAATGATTTAGAGAAATTATCTGTGTTTTTATTTTAATTCTTAAAAACAAGAACACAAATGTATAGTTCGTCCAAAATATCAGTGATTAATTGTTTAGTATATTTGAGATTTTCTCAATGCGTAATATATTGCCGTCAATGCTTTTATTTATCTCACCTATATTTATTACTGCACTAGAGTTCTTATGAAAATATTACCACCTTCTTTTTTCACAAATAAGCTGAGATAAAATTTTATTTTCTTAAGTAAATATCGTAAATATGTGCTGATTACAAATTTCCAAACAGAATTCAATTATTTCTTTTCATTCTCGAGATATTTGCATTAAAAGTTAGACGAAAAAAAAAATTATATGCAATAAGTGTAACATTTTTTACATTTTTATTAACGAATACAAAGGAAAACTGGTAATTGAAAAAAAATCCAAGATATATTTCAAAATTGTATTCGCCAAAACAAAAATGTTTAACGTAAAAATGGATATTTTTGGATTATTTCGGATAAATAAAAATAATTTTACGCTGAAAAACTAAAAGTTGTATTTGATCACGCAATCTGTCCGATGACACACTCAGCAAAAACCTAAATTTATTCTACGTTTACTTTAATAAAATTTATTATTTAATGGAACCGCCCTAAATTTTAAACAAGGGAGCGCAACATACTTCATATTCAGTGGCGGCTCGTGGCTTTAAATCATGGGGGTGCTACAACTTACGAAATTTTCAAGGACACTGTAAATGCGTATTTCGATAAAAAATTAAAATTACCGTAAAAATAAAAAAATAAACAAGAAAGTACATATTTTGTTTAGTTTTGTTATTGAGATTGCATTTCATAATAGTCATAATTGTCAATAATTCAAATAGTGTTATAAAATATAAAGAATGAAATATTTTATTTCTTTAATTGTAATGTCCAAACATGTAAAGATACAAATAAACACAATAAATATTATGAGCACGCTGCTGCACTACAAATTTAGCAAAGGAACTATTGTTTTGCAGTGCCGAATTACGCTTCACACTGCCAGTGTAAATGCTTGCGCGCGCATCGTTATAAGCTATCTTGCTATATGATATGACACTGTGATAATACCAGTGTTGCTAAGATTGTTTGAATATAAAATCTCAAGAAGAAGGGTTTAAGAAATAACCTTGCGACCGGCTTGGGTTTTGCATATGGTAGATAGATATTCGTCGAATTTTATTTTTATAGACTGAAGAACATGCTGCTATATTAGAATCTAGTGCAAGCACATGCAACTTATTCAAATGCTCAACAAGAAATGAGTCATACTTGGGTTTTCAAAATGGTGACTTCCGTCGCTGTTTTTCATCTAGCCACTAGATTACAACCCTCCTTCCTGAGATTTTATATTCAAAGTTGCGGACCGTAGTGCAGTAGTGCAGTGAAGGAGGTAGTATACCACGACCATTACGATAAGGATTGATCTAGTGGGCCTTGGTCTGTCAACTAAATCGTTCTACTAGCTTCTCCTTTACTTTAAAAGGCAAAGCTATCTGAAGCATTTGACGTCAAAATTATGTGTGTATTAAGTAGAATGTTAGATCTTTTTCATCTAACCACTAGATTACAACCCTCCTTCCTAAGATTTTATATTCAAAGGTAGAAACATTTTAAAGGTAGGAAGAAAACATAATGCATTTTGTATGGAAGAAATGTGATGTTATCGTGGAACGACTATACACTATGCAGTTTAGTCTTAATTTTAAAAGACAAACACCATGAATCTTAGAGAGAGGAGTTATTACACAGCTTATTGCAAGCGTGGCGTTAACCAGACATTCCTGGATCGAATCCAACTCGTATAATACTCACATGAAAACACACAAATGTTACAAACTCACCCGTGGAATGCACCACTTATTTATAATTCGCTTATTATGAGACCAACCATACCAGATTCTTCAGCTCATGGAGCACAGGGTTGGTAATTAATATGGGGAATCTAATTAGAATTAATAAAAATCTAATTAATTTCGTTGGACTTAATGGTTATAGCTCAGGTTTTGTAATTCAGGTGATGTGAGTTCAAATCTCGTGGAAGTCATTTTTATAGTAAATTGTAAATTTGTACAAAAATGTAATAAAGAGTAAATTAAACGTCGTTAATTTAAACGTAACGTGATGTATGTATCAGATTTCATGTACAGAAAGTCGCTTATTTCCTACGAGTTGTAAAAATTTCGGCACGAGACAAAGTCGAGGGCTGGAATCACACAAGGTGCAAAATAGATGATTCTGCACGAGTTTATACGACATTATACATTTTCTACAACCAAACTGCTAAACATTACGGAACAAAAATACATGCATTAAAGTTATTTGACATAAAAACAATATGGCGCAGGTAACCTCAAAAAGAGTACCTTGACGCATGCGCAGTATTGGCAATTACTATGAGAAATGATTTTTTATACTTAAACGCACGATTGCGGGAAATACGCCACTTTCAAGCTTTGTAGAGGTTAAGAAAAGTGCTACTTTCCGCTGTACAAGTGATTATAGCTCAGGTTTTGTAATTCAGGAGATATGAGTTCAAATTTTATAGAAGTAATTAAATATGATTTTTTTAATTGTAAATTTGTTCAAAAAGAAACTAAATAAATGTGAATGTAAAAGCATACTCTTTTTCAATTTACTTCCTTATTCCTCAAATAAGTATAATATAAATAATTTGTAGTAGTAGAGTAATATTTAAATACTAAATTTTTCCATTGTAAATTAGAAATAGAAGTAATATTGTCCACATTAAACTTTTTCGAGGAAGTCCATTTCAAAATTCATATATTCCATTGAGCAACACCTTCCAGCTTCTAAATCAAACATTTACGTCTAAACAAAAAATTAATAACTCGTAAGCTAACAACCGGGTATAAATCACTCCCGCCGGCCGGCTTGAAGATTTACTATGTCATTAACAATTCCAACCAATACTTTATTATTTTCAATTAGTTAGAATTCAGTGCCTAGGCTGGAAAGTTCACGGACTGCCCCAAGCAGCTAGCATCAAGGAGGCGGTGCTTTACGCCAACGACAACGCTGATCTTTCATAAATTTTTATCTGAGATCAAGCGATTGTGTTTTGTCGTCGTAGGTGGCTCGATTCTAAAGAATTTTTACGGAATTCTTCTTTCAACAAAGATATAGCCAATACATGAAAGAAATTAAAGTTTCATGCGGTTTAAGGATTCTCATATTGCTTCATTTTTTGGAAATAAATAATAAAATGATTAAAAGAGCGATAACAATGTTTTCAAAAACTATGGGCAGTATACCGTGATTATTTTTAACATGAAACTTGGGATTTATCATACCCATGGTTAAGACTTGATATTTGATTGACCATTTTAAAAATCATTAATTACGTTAGAGGAAAAGGTAGAATAGTACCCATCTAGATTATTTTTATTGATTCTGTAAAATCAGAAGTTTGTACAGGGAAAAATTTTCAAATTTTTTATCAATTAAAAGTTCAAATTCAAATTATGTCTTATACCATTACAATTGCCCAAATACCACCGTATGTAATTCAAAAAAATTATAACAGATTGAGTCATTGCTTAGCAGTTAACGGATTTTTGAGAATTTATTGTAATTATTGTTTAATTGTTCATTATTATATTTACTTCTAGTAGACCATTCTATTATTGTACCATTTCCTCTAAAGTTATTAATGATTCTTAAAATTGTTATTGCACTTGCTGTAGGCCTGTCAGAAAATTTTGTAACCCAAAAAGCAAATGTCAAATTCGTTCCCTATGTTTCATTTTAAATAGGACAAGCAAGTTAGCAAGTATACATTTCTGTCAATCAAATATCAAGTCGTAACCATGGATATGATAAATCCTCATGTTTCACGTTAAAAAATACTCACGGTAATTAATATACAATTTTTCTTTCATTTGCTATGTTCAATACGTACGTGAATCAGGGTTGATCCATTTAAAGACAATGGATTACATTATTACGAATTATTATTCGAAATCCTGCGGGCGTTAATACACGCATTATAAAAATATGATAATAAACATTTCACATTCTTTGACTTCATGTTCTCTCTCCATCAGTGCCGGATCGGACCATTAGGACGCATTCCTCTAAATCTTATAAAACACACATTGTCATTCCATTGACAACAATGCTCACAAACATGCACATGAACTCATGACATAGAAAGGAGGTGACTCCCAAGTTCTAGACTTGGGGAGGTACTCCGCGAGTAGTGAACCCTAATTGTATCTACACTCATTACTATGTCATCACAGCTGAATGAACCAGTCAAGCCTAGCTCCTGGCGTGTTCACTCCCCGGGACGCGGCCCACTGGAGGAGGGACATCCAGTACTTAGCCCAGTCTCCATAATGAATGCGGCCTAGCACCTCGTGATTACCAATACCCACTATTTGCACACATGAGAACTGTAACCACCTACAGAGACTCACAACCTTTGGAAGTCCTAGACTTCCTTACACATGTAGATCCCAGATCTACTAATGAATCCTCGATTCATAAACCAGCGCTGCAGACGCTCCTGTGAATCTCACTCTCACCGTAAGTCTCTACCATGGGTTCCACACCCATTCTGTTAGTAGGTTCGAGGGCGTCCTAGACACTCACCAGGTAGGGGAAGGTATTCTCTACGTTTGTGGCCACAAACAAATAGTACATCTTGATACATTTACACCATGCACAATAAATATAAAGTATTTTTACTTAAAATAATTAGGGAAATAGAAAATTACGAAAATATGATTTTACATGTTAAATCCCTATGTTCGGATGTTTGAGTAACCATCCTGTATAATAAATCTCTGACTTATGAATTCTGAATATAGTATAGCTACAAAAAATACATAAAAACGACCTTATTATCATAATAAACGGTTAGAATAAAATATTCAATTATTTCTTATTGAAGATGATAGATTATTTATGAAATCGCTGATTCACATCCTAATATATTTTGACAGCTACTACATTTAATTTTAATTCAATATTAGCATAAAATTAATTTCTAACGCGCGATAAAATCAGCAGGAATTATTTTTCGATTCCTGCGTTGTAACTTTGCTTTTCCAGACCCCATAAAAGTGCCTTAATCCGTCCCTTGGGGCCCTTACCAACTGTACAACTTAAAATTCCCTACCTGCAAGCCTGCCAACTTTAGAAACAAACTTACAACTTCACTTCAGATAGCTTGATCTAGATATAAATTGTGAACACTTGGGAAAAGGAAATTGTTTTGATTCGCAACATTGGAAGAGTGCTGTAAATAATATCCTGTGACTGTTTTAGGCGATAATAATTGCTCTATTAGTATAGATCAGAATGTGTTTTACTACTCGACATAAAATTTGTCCCAATTTACCTAACACGTCATATATTTAATACCTAAAATTTTTGATCAAATGCTTGTCTCATTTCATCGCATAGTTGCTCTACTTATTTGCCCAAGAATGTGATCTAATTTTATTGTTTTTTTTTATTTTCTTAATATTCGTTCCAGTTATGTGGCTTAAAATTTGCTCTATTTTATTTATTTATTAACTTTTATTTTTGCTCTAATATTTTTTATATTTCCTCTAGAATAGAACTTCTGAAAAGTTATAATGTACCTTCGTTCCTGGAAGCTTTCAATAACTATTTATTGCATGCATAAACTGCATCAAAGTCAGTTTTCCCCAGTTGATCCTCACTTCAATAATTCGCAATTATTATTAAACTTTTTTTATCAAAAAAAAAAAAAATATTTAAAACTAAATATTAATACGTACTATTTATTTACACGATATTTATATCTCCAACTATTTATGTTCACCATTCGTATTAATATCAGACTGTCCTAGCGGTCTTTTCTGCTTGGGTTTATATATCCGAACAATTAAACTCTCGAATATTCTGGCAGCTTCGATGCGTCAGTACAACTTTGGCTTTTATTGTAGAAAAAAATAATAGTTATTTGTGTATCAAGGGACTAAAGTATAACATTTTATCGCACATATGGAATGAATTTTTTAATAAAAAATATTTTAGTCCATAGATATACATTATATTTCTTCCAAAATCGTTAAATTATTAATTAAAAACATAAATATATAGCATTATGTGTTTGTAAAACGTCAGCTAGCTATAGAGACGGGAATGGCTGTGAAACCTAACGTACTGTCAAAGCGTCAACTATTTCTTTATAATTTTCATTTATGTTTGCACCTGCTTACACGTCATCTGCATGAAATCAAATAAATTATTATCAAAGGTAAATAATAAATAAATTCATCAATAATATTATAGAATGATATGTTTGTTATTTTAGGTAGTGCTAAAATAATCTGCAAATATATAATACTATTAAAATATAGATTAATTCAGTTTGACAGATGAGTCCGTAAAGTCAAATTTTGACATAAGAGACTGCAAAGTTTTACTTTAGCTACGACTTTGGCTAACTTCAAAGAATGATATCGTGCACTATGGTATCGATTAAAAAAAAGTAATTTTGTTTTTATTCTTTTGACAGGTAAGATTTAAATTTGACATAACGATTGAATAATATTATTTTATCGAACTGTTAATATTATTCAATTAGCAACAGTAACACAGGTCATTAATTGATAAAAAACAATTTCATTATTGATATATTATTCGATAGTTGTGGATAAAAATTTAGTATTGGAAGACATATTAAAAGTGACCAGCATTACACACATGTACTCTAACACATGTGGCAACATACATTAACCTCTACCACTAGTTATTTAATTGGAATAGTATATGTGACCGTTATGAAAATCGATAGCCGTAGCCAATATCTGGATAATAAAAACAATGTAACAGTTATGATGTCTGTTTATCCTTTACGCTTTATCCTACTTCCAACCGGAACCGGTAAATAAAACAGAAAGTGTTGTTTCCGGCGTAATATAATGCGACGTTTACGAGGGCGTTAAACGAGAACAAATGCGAGCCGGTGGGCGGTGGAAACAACGAAACAGAACAGTTGACAGTCGTTCTGTTTCCATTCGCAAATAATTGTTCTAGGACACGCATAAATCCTCCGGCTAATTTCACCCAGAACAAGGAAGTCAAAATATGAACGAGGCTATTTTTAAAAGGGGTCTTTCAAACACTCACCAAATGGAAGAAATTATGCGGACTCGAAATTAATGACTCACCTGCAAAAGAAGAATAATAATTAGAAACTGGAATTCATTACATATTATCTATTTTAAAATGGTTTTATTATCCAACTTCAAGAAACATACACAGAATGTCCCAGAAAAGTGTTGTCATAGGCATTTAATAGTATATTATTATACAAGTTTTATGTTCCATGAATGGAACAATACGTCGTATGAAACGAGTATAACATACTACTTCTAATACTTTGCTTCACTTATTTAATAAAAATCTTTAAAATTTCAATTAATAGTGGCTTCCGAACCACTCAAATACAGCGGTATTTTTATTTGGTTAATAGTTGGCGATGCTGTGATTTGATTCCTAGATCTCACACTGTTATTACCATCTCAACCCAAAATTAATCTGCTCTTTCAAAAAATCTCAACAGATATAAACATTGTATTTTGTAAATCGTGATGACATATTTATGTATTTAAATCTCCATGGCCCATCCCGGGGTGCAATAACAACCCATTATGTCCATCTAAATCCAGTAGGCATATCAAGAAGGACATTGTGTCGACTATAAACTGTCCCTATCGTATCATCTGTTGTAACGAGGTACTTGTATCGTCCGAGGATGCCTATCTGGGTATCGTCTTCGTTTCAGGCCAAAGGCTTACGCGTTTAGGCTTCCGGAATGCTGGAAGCTATACTAGGGAAAGATCCGACGGAGATAGCATGGAAATACGCAGGAAATGAACGGAGATGCTGGTTCAATATTCTAATCAACCAGAAATATGTTAATAAGTTAACAACAGATTTACCAATGTACGGGTTATTTAATGGGTTTTGCTTTGTATCACAAACGTTTAATTTTTCAGATGTTGCGTTTTCATTATGAATTTTATTCATGTCAACAAATATTTTTTTATCGACCGCCAAATATAATAAAAGAGATATTGTAATCATTCTGATTTTGACTAGATTTTAACGAATATCCCCGAATAGCGAGCTGAACCAAAAGCATTGTCAAAATATTACCATTTTGCAGAAGAATATGAAAATATACAACAATTAATGAGTATTAGTGAAAATATTTCATTTAAATATTATTTCGTTCGCGAATTATAAGAGATTCAATTTTGTTGCGATGTCCTGTCATGTCCTCTTATCTGTCTTTAGCAATTTCATTGGTTGCCTGATTTTAAAAAGACAATAGTGTGCCCGCATTTCTTAGAACTTACTGAGGAGAGTCATGCTTGCGGTCTGGTAGTGTCAAAATATTACTGCACGTTCTTGTTTCTGTTTTACAAAAAATATATTATAGTTGAGAAGACTATCATTATTGACCTAGCGGCAAGATATGTTTCGAGGTGCGTAGCAATCGATGGACATAAGGCGCTGGTCTATAATGGTATTCTCAACCGTGATCTGTATATATTATTTTTTTCACTACTAGCATTTCAATTCCAATCCATCTAAAAAAAATTATATTGACAGTAACCAACATTTTTAATTTGGTTTTACTTGATTTACTTATTTAATTTAGATGGCATATTTATATTGTGAAAACATGTTACAGTTTTCTTGAGTTAAATGATGCAAAGAATATTTAGAATCTTGAGTTTCTTTAAAAAGCGACCGTTTTCATTATCGACCATGGTTACCAAGTAAGAGAAAGTAAAAAATAATTTTTTATATCAAATAAAGATTGGGATAAAAAATGGGTGTCTAGGATAGTAGTGAAAAAACAAAATTATACATTAACATCTCATTTTTTAAATAGCATAACCATAGCAACATAATTTTGATTTTTCCTCAAGTATTAACCAGGGCATGTAACCGGTTAAAGAAATCGGTTAATAAAAACCGGTAACCGATATTTTCAACAAAAATTGCGAACTTTAACCGTAATTTTAACCGATATTTTTCAGGCCGGAAATACCGGTAACCGTTAACCAAAAAAAAATAAACCGGTTTTAGCGAACATTAACCTTTATTTAATATCATTTAGCGAGAAAAAAAATAATATTTCTTTAATATCAGTGTTTTCTATTTGTATTTGAACATGAGTCATGACAGTTTTTACAATTAACATTTTATTGGAGAGTCATAAATGTAGGTAGTCTCTTTGGCCGTTAAGGTTACTTAAAAAGTCCCAAATAAATACAGCCTTTGTCAACACAGGCAAGTTTAAAATTGAAAAGTGACCTGCGTTTTTCTGAAGATATTACGGGAATTTTTGTGAATGTTCATTAATTAAATTGCTTTTTTTTAATTGTTATATTTTTCTTAGATTTTTTTGACACCCTTTTCCATTTAAAATTAGGTGCAACCCCCATTTTAGGGTTGAAATGCCATTGGAAATCCATTCAAGTGTCCCCCTTTATTCTAAAATTGCCGTGTTCAAGCGTTTTTTGCTTTAAGTGTCCAGAAATTGCGCTGATAATTTTCATTGGACCACTCATAATCCGTTTGAAGGTCGATGACTAAAACTCGTTTTTTCTAGGAGGAGATGACTCTAACAGCTTTTCTCTAGTGACTAGACCTGGCTCGTCTAGTGCAGAACTATTGACTATGACTGAACTAGACTACGAGAGTCCTAGGAAAAAATATGATTTAAGAGTTAGAGCAGCCAGTCCTCCTCTAAGAAGCGATGTTCATGTTGAAGTTATTGTCACAGACGTAAATGACAATGCCCCTGTTTTAAAAGACTTTCAGGTAAGAATTTGAATCCGTGTGGCGGTCGTAAAATAAAAAAATGTTCCTGGCTATTTCTATTTACTTTTTATATATCTATATCACTTTTTGAATATCTAAAATAGATCTGAATCCTTGTGGCGGTCAAAACATTTTTTGGAAATGAGTTTTGTCTTTACAGGCTTGTAACTCGTAAATTAGTTGAGATACAATAAAAATTCTTACACCAATCGATTCCTTGGGGTTTTTTCTATAAGATACACATTTTATATATTTTTTCTTGCATTTTTATGCCACAGCCGATGAAATATATAAAAAATTGTACAATTTGGCACTTACAATTTTCAAATTTTAAGTTTATGGCCGCGTATCTCAAAAACAAGTTGAGCTATAACAAAAATTCTTGCACCAATCGATTCCTTGGAGATTTCTCTATGATATTCATGTTACTTTATATTTTTTCTTGCATTTTTATGGCTCAGCTAATGCAATATATAAAGAATGGTATAATGTGACACATAAAAATCTAATCAATTTGGAATATGGGACGACATAAGAGCTTTACTGTTGATATTAAGGAATGTTCTGTCAAAATATACATTTTCTAAAAAACATAAAGCAGTCCACAAATATTCTTTAGAGATAAAATCACCTTCTAAATTTTGTTTCTGAAATATTTTAACACTTAAAATATTTTTTTCGAAAATTGACAACTATTTGAGTCGGTCTGTAAGTCTGTGATTAAAAGATTTAAATCTGATAAGATAATTTTTCAATTAGTTTGACAAATTATGAATTATAAACCTACTAAAAAAATACAGAAGATCTAGTACAATGTTAAATTACCTCAATTTGAGTCAAAAATTTTTATTTTTTAAAAGTCTATATTGATATTCCACAATGTTAAACCCAATGAAACTGATTTAATTTATTCCAAAACAATTTGGGACAATGTGAAACCTCACACAACTGTCTGAAATTAATCCCAATTGACTTAGAACAGTGTTGACCCTTATATAACGATGTTAAACCCTAAATAATTATATTAACTTTGTCCCAAACAGTTTGAAACAATGTTAAACCTTCCACAACATTCTGAAATTAATCCCAAACAATGTGGAACAGTGTTAAACCTTATAGAACTATGTAGAACATTGTTAAATTAATATAACTTTCTTAAATTAATCCCAATTAACTTGGAACAGTGTTGAACCTTATATAACAATGTTAAACCCTAAATAATTATATTAACTTTGTCCCAAACAATTTGGAATTCTGAAATTAATCTCAAACAAATTGGAACAGTGTTGACCCTTATATAACAATGTTAAACCGTAAACAATTGTAGTAACTTTGTCCCAAACAATTTGGAACAATGTTAAACCTTCCAAGACTGCCTGAAATTAATCTCATACAATTTGGGATAATGTGTAACCTGTTAAACCCTGTACAACTGTCTCATCTGAATCCAAATTATCTTGGAACAGTGTTGAACCTGATACATCTATGTTACACCCTAAACAAGATTCTAACTTTGTCCCAAACAATTTGGAACAAAGTGAAACATAGTGCAACTGTTTCTACTTACTCTAGAACACTTGGAACATCTTTCTGCCTTCTACAACTGTCTTTTTAAGTCTTCCTCGTAATTTCCAATAATAGTTATACATTAAAACTTACAATTTATAGTTTTTCACTCTAAAATTTTTCATATACAGCCAAAAAAATCCAAAAAGACCAATTTTTAGGTCCAAAATTTTGATTTTTGAAATAATTCCAAATTGATAGTCGCCGATGCGCTGATTTCAAATTTTCAAACCGAATTCAATTATCTCTTTCCGTTCCTGAGATATTTGACCTCAAAGTTGCACCTCAAAAAAGTGGGTTTTTTGGATATAACTCTAAAACGGGTAGGGACACAATCTCAACGACTATACCAGTAGATTCTACAGGCAAAGTTACATAAAGAAATGTTTTCTCCGCATATACGTTCTTTGGAACGATTTTGTGAAAAATGAGAAAAACGAAAAAAACCGGAATTTCAGTTTTTCGCTTGGGAACTTTTTGTCACCAAATCTTTTCATTTTCTAGACTTAAGTAAATACAGATGCGCTGATTCCAAATTTTCAAACCGATTTCAATTATCTCTTACCGTTCTGGAGATATTTGCGTTCAAAGTCAGACCTGAAAAAAATTGTTTTTCAGGAATAGTCCTAAAATGGGTCGAGATACGACTTCGGCGACCTCACCAATCGATTCTGCGGGCAAAATTACATAAGTATACCAATTTTCAGATATTTATTCAGGCGGATACAATTTTTAGAGCGAAAAAACGAAAATCGCAAAAATTGAAAAATCGCCTGATGAACCCCTTACGATTTTTTCCGATTTTTGGCCATTTTCGTTTTTTCGCTGTAAAAATTGTATCCATTAGAATATAAATCTGAAAATTGGTACAAAAATGTAATTTTGTCCGTAGAATCGATTGGTGAGGTCGCCGAGGTCGTATCTCAACCCATTTCAGGACTATTCCTGAAAAACTGAATTTTTCAGGTCCAACTTTGAACTCAAATATCTCGAGAACGGTAAGAGATAATTGAAATCGGTTTGAAAATTTGGAATCAGCACATTCTTCTTTACTTAAGTCCAGAATATAAAAAATTTTGGAGACAAAAAGTTTCCGAGCGAAAAACTGAAATTCTGGTTTTTTCGTTTTTCTCATTTTTCACCAAATCGTTCCAAAGCACGTATATGAGGAGAAAACATTTCTTTATGTAACTTTCCGCGTAGAATCGACTGGTATAATCGTTGAGAATGTATCTCTACCCATTTTAGAGATATGGTCAAAAAACACCCTTTTTTGAGGTGCAACTTTGAGAGCAAATATCTCAGGAATGGAAAGAGATAATTAAATTCGGTTTGAAAATTTGAAATCAGCGCATCGACGACTATCAAGTTAGTCTAATTCCAAAAATCAAAATTTTTGGACCCAAAAATGGGCATTTCAAAATTTTAGAGTGAAAAACAATAAATTGTAACTTTTCATGTATGTCTATTATTGGAAATTACTAGGAAGACTTAAAAAGAAAGTTTTAGAAGGCAGAAAGATGTTCCAAGTGTTCTGAAATAAGTAGAGAGACTTGCACTATGTTTCACTTTGTTCCAAATTGTTTGGGACAAAGTTAAGGCACTTGTTTAGGGTGTAACATAAATGTACTAGGTTCAACACTGTTCCAAGATAATTGGGAGTAAGATGAGACAGTTCTACAGCTACAGGGTTTAACAATGTTCTAGATAGTTCAATAAGGTTTAACTTGTTTTCGGAAAGAAGGTGGTTATTCCTGTGTTTGTACTGCTGGTTTTACCGGTTCAAATTGTGACATAACTAAGAGTGGTTCAACTTGCACTCCCCTTAAAAAAGGAGGGTTTATTTGTGAAGACTGTTATCCCAATAATGGGTATGAAAATTATACAGAATTATGTGAGCTTAAAAGTAGAAGCTTTGGAAAAAGCTCGTTTCTTACTTTTCCAAGTTTGAAACAGAGACATCGTCTACATTCGACTTTAAAGTAAGTACTAAACTAAAAGCTTTTTTGAATTTTTTTAATGGATTTCTCTCTTTTTTTTATAAGACACATTTTTTATATTTTTACTTTAACTTGATAGTTTTTACAATTAACATTTTATTGGAGAGTCATAAATGTAGGTAGTTTCTTTGGCCGTTAAGGTTACTTAAAAAGTTCCAAATATATACGGCCTTTGTCAACACAGGCAAGTTTAAAATTGAAAAGTGACCTGCGTTTTTCTGAAGATATTACGGAAATTTTTGTGAATATTCATTAATTAATTTGCTTTTTTTTAATTGTTATATTTTTCTCAGATGGTATTTTTTTATTATTTTTTTTAAATTAATTATTCTGTAATTTTTTTTAATCAAATTTTTATAATTAATTTCTTTTAATTAATTTAATTATTTTTTTAACCGATATATTAACCGGTTTAAACCGGTTTCTAATTTTCAAAAATCGGTTTTCGAACTAAAACCGTTATTATTATAACGTTCTCTATAAGGGTTAACCGTTAACCAGTATTTCTTTCGGTTACATGCCCTGGTATTAACTAATTTTCCTACCAAAACCACTGCTACTTTGAATAGAGATATTATTAATTTAATTATTATTTATAAATTTCTTTTTCAGCAACGTAGATTTTTTATAATTGTCATTGAATTAGATTGAATTTATTAAAGCATGTTTATTTAACATTCGTCCAGGATGCGGTTCTATTATTTTATGACCTTTGTCCCAGACAAGTGTTGTCATAAGCATTTAACATGGGAAAATAGTTTATGGAAAATAAAAACTGTCCGGCTAACAACTAAGTCACTAATGCAGCACAGTAATACATTTTTATACTTTGCGTTAACAATTGCCCTATTGTTATATCGAAAACAGTTTAATAATATAAGATATTGTTAAACTGTTTTTGGAGTTTTTGTTTTTGTAGAATTGGTACTTCTAACAACTGCACCCCTCTTTAAATGTCAAAAAAGAGCTCTATTCAAAATTATACAACCTATTAAAAGCTTCATATGAAAAATTAAAGTTGACACCGCTAACAAGAAAACAGCGCGCGATAAAAAATGAAAATCTCCTTAAATTTCTAATAAAATATTTAATCTTTAAATTTTGCAAGAGCAAGAGAATTAAAAACCATAAAAATTACATTTTCGTTCTTATCTAATAATCTATGCATCATACTACGAGTCAATTTCTCTTTTCTTCTGATTCGTAAATTCGAGCTTGAAGCTATCCCTGCCCTCTTGCGTTATTTTCCCGAACTACATCTCCTGCTGCGCAAGCTCTCTGCAGGAACGACCAGAGCCATCTCTGCGGCAACGTTTAAACTAAGGATGCTGCTTGGACCAGACACCAAGATGAAACTGGTTTGTGTTTTCACTACGGTTTGTGGCTTCGCTATATCGATTCGAGCGCCAGTGTTTTCAGGTTGGAACTACTACGAAAACGTCATTATGATTGTGAAATTAATAAATAGATTACTCTATTAAAATACTCAACAAAAAATTCTATTAAAGGTTTAAGAAAAAAGTTAATGTATGTAACATAATGGAATGGAACAAAAAATGGTGCAAAAAATTGCAAATCAAAACTAGATTCATGATGATAATTTATTATGTACTGAAAGCAAATTTTAACAACGAACAAAACATATATTTAAATATTTAAAAGAGAAAGACGCAATCAATCTTAAAACATTTTTTATGAAATCTCTTTTTAAATGGCTATAATTACTCAAAAATAGACAGTTTTATTTATTTAATGACTCCTATACTTTTGTATATAAATCATTTTTAAAGGTTATTATTACATGAGAAAACAGTCTTATCAATGTATCGAATGTTCTACCTCTAGATCACGGATCGAAATAAAAACATTAGAATCGTTTTTCCATTGTTATTTGTACCTACGAGAATAACAAATGCCAATCATTTCATTGTTTATTTTGAACACAGCTTCCTATAAATGACGAATTTGATTGACAACTGACGATCAGACTTCCGTGTTTACTACGTAAACATTAAGAATAAACATTAAGAATGGGACCGGAAATAAGTGGGATAGAAAAATTTTAATGGAAGGCCTATTACTTAGACAAACATAGATATTAATACATTGACTTCCAAAATAGAACTATATAGAATATAAGTTGTCATTTTTTTATAATATTTATTAATTGGTTACCATAGCAACGGGCGGAAGTAAGTATAAATAAATCTGAACTATCAAGGAGCATAACATAAAGTTATTTTCACATATACAGGGTGTTGTATTTCGGCTCGACGAGAATTGTTTGCCTTTTTTTAAATGGAACACATATATTTTTTAAATTGTATTTTATTCTCCTACACGGACATATGAATTTTGTTTTATTTTTCCGCGGCGTTGCCAAGTTATTCCGTTTATTCCCTAAAAATGACCAAATACAATATCCTGAAATTATTGGTTTTAGGGAAAAGATATCGTTAATAACATATCAAGATAATACAAAAAGACACCCAACTGAATTATAAAATATACCTAAACTGTTCCATTCGAAAATAACGAGTTATAGTCATTTGAAACTGAGTAAATTTGATTCGCTTTATTAAGCACCCTGTATAATTATATTTAAAAAAAATTATGTGAAAACATAGAGTATAGTTCTAGTTGTACCGAAAAGAAATTTTTAATTTTTACTATTAAAATAACTTCAGTATGCGTGTATTAGGTCTTGTTTAGAGAATAAACGGAATAACTTGGCAATGCTGCGGAAAACTAAAACAAAATTTATATGTCCGTGTAGAAGAATAAAATACAATTAAAAAAAATTATAAATATATAGGGTGTTGAGATGAGTGGAATAAATTCTGTTAATAAATTTATGCTGTCTGTCTAATGACAACGGAGATATTGAAGACGGGCATTTAGATGATTCACCATGTATAATACTGTTAATTTTAACATTTGCATTTACAATCACACTATTTCACCCGTCAAAATAATATCATCAATTTCCCTTTTTCCTCTTGGCGATTTGAATAACATGACGATTCCTAGTAGTTTATTAATTACCTTAAGAAACCAATCTTGTTCTCATTTTTATTCCCCTGAGGTGATCACCAAATGAACGAAAACTCGTATCCAATTGCTTCAACTCCAGCCGAATGGGAACCCTTTATAATCTAACCCAATTCCCATTTGCCGTTTCCGAAGCCATCACTGCATTCGGCCAACGTTCGTCCGTTTGCATTTATGAATCGGGTAGCGAGCGGCTTACTATGTCATCCGCGTGCTCTTGTGTCCTCCTGATGCATTATGCAACATGATCGAACAAGCTCGGACCTGGCCGAACACGCAGCACCCTTCGACAATGCGATATTTGATCCCGTTTGCGGGAATTTAATACGGGTTTAACAAATTTAATGGATTTAGGGTGGTTGGAGGTATCAGTTAACAATTAATCAATCAAAAAAGTACTTGAATTGGGTAGGTTATGTAGATTTAAGAATTATACTAAAATCGCTTATTGATTTTTACCAATCGCAGTGTATAATAATACAAATTTTGTCATTTCAAAAGTTTACCATTAAGGTCTTTACAATACGTTTTGACTATTTTTAGAGTTATGTCTATCCAGGGTTTTCAAATACCTTGTAGTGATCGATCGAAACCGAAACTGTAACTGAGTATTCGGCCCTTTTCTAGGTTTTATTAGTTGAATTAAAATTATATTAAACACGGAAATCGAGTGTCTTTCTTACCATTTAAGATATTATTTGATTATTAAATAAAATAAAAGACTACCAAACTACCATTTGTAGAGATACTCAGTGGCGGATCTAGCTTTTTGGGGGCCTGAAACTAAATTTTTTTGCGGGGCCCCTGAAAAATATAAATTGCAAAAATTACTTTAAATTGTAATGTAGTTACATAGTATTTTAAATAAAAATTATTTACTCTCCTGTTCTACACAATATGGTCCTTTCGGCACTTTTTCTTTGTACATTCTTCTTTTGTCTCAACATAACCTATTGATTGTGTGTTATTATTTTCCATTGCCAATATTGAAATAGAATATTTTTTTTTTGTTTCTAATCGAAATTTTTCGCGTCCAGTCAATAAATTCTTTGCAAGTCTCATTATCTGAAAATTTCCTTATTTTTATTCGTTTGTTTACATTACAATACTTTTTATTTGTACATTCGTATATATTTAGCGCTTTAGCTTCATAATCACTAATTTTAGATCTAAATGTTTTTTGTTGTCTTTATAAAGAAATTCAATGTTATTGTAAGATTTGGCTAATATCATATTTAAAAAATGTGAATTGGCAAAATGAAGGTACATATATGACATAGCCATTCAATTTGCCCATTTTATGCGCTTCGATTTTTATATCCCCCACCCTATACTCTATACCTGTTCAATATAATTTATAAAAAATATATTTAATGAAATAATGGCTTCGATTACTTGTGTATATGATATTTTATATTACAGTTTTATTAATTTTCAATTAAAAAAAAATATTTAGGCCCAGTTCGGGGGCCCTTTAGCGTTGGGGGCCTGAAGCTTCAGCTTCATTAGCTTCACGGTAGATCCGCCACTGGAGATACTGGTCCGTATTATGTCCTCATCTCTAACGTTAAAAAAAGCTACATTGAGTAACTTAAAGACGCTTCACTAAGATTTCGTATACACTTGGGATTAGCGATACTAAGCAATTATTGTATGTATTTTATGTTATTTATTTAAAAATGACAGGAGTCGTCATTAAACTCTTGTTTAATAATAAAAATGGCAGAATTTGTGACTGGTATTGATGACATAGTAAATATTTGAGAATTATTTGATGTTTAAAAAAAGACCATCTTTGATTAAAGAAAGTTTAGAGAAGGTTGCTGAATATGGTTATAATTAACACGTTCATTAAACATAGATAGAGACCGTCTCTTCCTAAAGAAGGCTTAAAGAACGAGATAAAGAGCAGAATATGGACTAATATCTGTACTAAAGAAGTGAAGACTTTAATTATCTATCTCAACCTCACAAATAATCACAAGCAGTTAAGTAGTCTTTTCAAGAATTATATGTTATTATCAAGTTCGTTCATAATGTATCCTATCCTCCTACAAAAACGTTACGTTTCTTATCTAAATTCTACTATAAGTCTTTGTCTTGAAAACTGATGCATAATCTTGCACTGCACTGGGAACCGTCGTACTAACAGAATCAGAATAACGATAATAAAATAATAATTATATATTAGAAAAGAAGAACACATTGCACAAAACAAAACTACTAACAAACAATTAGGCGAATGAAACCGTTCCGAACAAACTCGAAAGCGCCAGACCAATTTTTGGCCGAAACCGAAAACGAAACCTAAACTTCCGTTGGGTATTACTACGTTGTGCCAAAAAGGAAAACAGTGCAGAAATAAAAAAAAAATGTTACTAACATGCAATGAATTATAGCAAATTAATAACACGACTATTACTTCAATTGAGCGACTAAAATCTTGAAACGATATTCTCCCGACTTTGTAATTTAGAAAGAGAGAACAAATACGCACTGAATCTGAATATCTCTCGAAAAGTTGAAAAGCTTTTTCTATTGGTATACGAAACGAATTCATTCTCTTAGTAAGTTAGTAATAATCTAATTCAAAAGGAAAGCATTATTGAGAAAAGGAGGACGAAAGGATTATTATGCTTCCAATAAACAGTACTCTCAAATGACGGACGGATTGCAACCCTATGTCCATTTGTCTATCTACCTGGGTAGAGCTTATCCGTCCAAATGAAGTTTAATGAAACATCGTATTTAAGCTCCTGATCAACTTTTGATAAAATCCGTTGATCGAAAATGACAATGTAATTTTTATTGATAAAAGAATTGCAATTATTGGAATTAAGGCAATTTTGAAAAAGTTTTATTTCAACTCCTACCGGTTCCGCCTTCACGTATTATACTCTTCACATTAGTTATAATGGTACAGTTTGGTAAACAAGTTCTATGATGAAAAACAGAAATTTTTCACAATTCGTTTGGTGAAAATATTGTTCCAAAGTGAAATATATATTTCCGTTTCCTACTCAACAGATAAAACATGTTTGTGACTTCTTTTCACCTAAATTAAATTACTGACACTTGTGAAAAAAATATTTTTTATAGTGACACTTCACCGTTTAAACTGTTCTTAAAAACCGCTATAAAAAGCAAGAAAAACAAACGCGACGAAAGATAAATTACAGAGCAGTCAGAGAAAAAACTGCATGTTAAAATATTCCTTCACCGCCGCCTTAGATATCCTTCAGCCGACTCTATCGGCCATAGATTTTTTGCTGCATACACGATTCTGAACGGTCCATTTACATATGTATGTGAGGAGGGGGAAAATTATATGCACTTTGCAATTCAATAAATATTTGTCCCAAAAAAGAGAAAAACAACCGGAAATTTATTCTTCCGGTTCTAGCGCGATGAACAACTTTCTTAATGAAATACACTATCTTCCAATCGTAAACAAAAAATCTGAGGCTGTTTGTATTACAGCGTAAATTTGTTACAGGCTAATAAATACAAAATAAAGCTCACTTTGAAATTACTATTTCTTATATAATTAATGCATTTTATACTGTTATTGCTATGAGTATTATAATCGCCGCAGATGTCAATTGAATTCCTAGCTTGTAGCATCGAAGGCCTTGTATAATTCGTAATATACGTGGTTTGTTCAACAGTTTACCAGGTTCAGAAAATGAAATTACTTTATAAAATTCTCTTATCAACAACGATTCCGTGAATCGTGATCAAATCTGTATGAGTTGATATGACGCCATAGTAATATATTATCTAATTGTCCATGTTATTTTGGCAAGTCGGTACAGTAATAATATGCGATAAGGAATAGTGACAAACATTTCGATCAAATTGTCAAAAGATGATCTATTTTGAAGTTCGAAGTTATGAAACGAATGGAAGCTAAAGAATGATTGATAGTAAAATGATCTTACTTTCAAGTGAAATAAGTTTAAATGAAGTGCAGGAAAAAATGTGTATAATTTTGCGTATAAGGACGTCTTGTGGTATCCACATCAGATTTTTTTTTAATGTTTAAGTCTCGAATGAGCAACAATCTTGGTATAAGTACTGAATAATTAAAAAAAAAACATTAAAAAAACTAATTAATATTATTAGAGGTGCCGTGTAAATGTAGACTTTCTAGATTCTAGATTATCAAGACAACACTGGCAAAAGTATTGTCTTGACAGTTAAAGACAAGACAAGACTTTCTTATTCTAGATTCAAGACTCTAAATTAATTAAAATTTTAAATTTTCGAAATATAAATATATCAAGTGAAGCTTGTTCCACTTGAGCTGAAACAGGTATTGTAAAATAGAAAAAGAATGTTCCCGAAGAATTATCTTTCCTAGTCTAAAACATATGCGCAGGTTTGTGTACTCTTGAAACAATCTAGAGTATTATATCTAAACAAGAATTTTTAATTTAGACATAAACTAGTCAAGTCTTGTCTAGACGGCAACACTTATTAAAATATAAATTTATTTAAGTAATTTCCAAATAAAGTCCAAATAAACAAAAAAAAAAAACAGAATATATGTGACATTAAGACATTTAAATATAAATAAACAAAAATTTATTGTGAACACATTTCATTTTTTAATGTCCCTATTAAATTGAAAGAGGTGTTATAATTCCAGATATTTCAAACGTCAAAATAAATTTGACATGATCCAATTACCGGGGCTTATTTATTTAAATAACTGTGCTTCTGTTTCTAATCTAGAAATGATTAATTGGCTTAAGTGTGAACAGATAGTTTCTGTGCAACTTTTACTCGGAAACCTCGCCTCTATTGGCCGACTACTTTAGAGCGACTCTATTCTCTATGATTAGTATTTCTCGTACTCTGTAATCATCGTGTTGGATTTGACAATGTTAGCTTAACTGCCCACGTAATTTGCCGTTAATACGAAGAGTGATAGAAATATGATTAATGATGGTATAAAAACTTGGAATCTAGTTTGGGAGCGGGATTTATAGCTATTTATTTGATAATTGCGTTGATACATTCGTATAAATGGGATCATTAAGAAGGCTTGCTCAATTTCAATGAAATATGGAGAAGTTTTTATTGCATCATTAGAAGTGCTTAGCACATAAGATTAATATTCACACTACTCAGGTTTGAATCACACGCAGTGTTTGCAGAAAGTTTGAGGCATGGTGCTGAATTTTGGACAATAACATAATATACCACTTCAGATGTTTGCTTTTCTTTTAGAAAGTGTTAGTATTATTTGTAATATTTTATTAGAAATTATTAATTTGTGACAACTTACATATTGAAACATTTTTAGTGCAACTAGTTTAGCTTAATTTATAAAAGTAAAATATTTATAACTAATTATTAAAATCAGGTGAAGTAAATACAATTTTAAAAACATATATCAAACCAGTGGCACTATAAATAATTATTAAGTAATATTCAACAGGATCGGCGGTAGTTCATTTGGTGCCCTTCTGCAACTTATAAAATTACTGCCCCTTTTTAGACATTTTTTATACTGTCCAGTTTCATTGGTAAATTTAATGTACTTTTGGTATTCACCCTGCATAAATCTCAAACAATGTAGACAAAAATACATATAGATAAATAAATAAATTGATAAATATAGGATAAATGTAAAATATACACTTATTAATTTTTACAAATAACTTTTCTGTTTCGATTTTTTTTAATTATTTATTTATTTTGGCGCCCTTCTGCCATATGCTTATACCTTGCTTACCGTACCAAAGCAAACAAATGTCATAACTAGCAGAATTTTAATATAATCTTTGCTATGTGAATTTCTTTATTTATCAAAATATAAACAATAAACATTTCGCAGCATAATAAATCAATTAAATTATTACAATACAAGTAAAATAATGGATAAAATATAGAAAAAGGGTGGTAGATTAAGCCCGGGTTGCACAAAGCTTCATCAATTTTGATTAATGATTAATTTTATGACAGCAATGTATTTTTAATACGTAGCCATTGTAACAACGTCAAATTAATCAGTGATTTTTTTTATTAGCCTTTCTGCAACCGGGCATAAGTTAACGAAACTAACAACATATAGAAACACAAATAATTGGCGACAAACTCTAATGAAAGACATAAATATTCAAATTTTTTGTGGTGTACAGTTAAATATAAAATACTGTCATATTTTCCTTATCACATTCAATTATCGTTATCATATAAAGAAGTTAGGAAAATCGTGCTAAAATAGTAAAAATAAAAGTAACAATAGAATAAAAGCATTGGAAAGTCGGGAAAAACAACCCAGATATTCTTTTGTTTTTATTAAAACTTTGAGGTTAGATGAATTTATTATTGTTTTCATCGCTGCCCGCTTGTTTTTTAATAAAAATAAAGAAATTGCAATTCTAATGTGAAAAGTTTTTTTCTTTTGTGAAATTAAATTTTATTGAGAATATAATTTGGGGTACAAAGTGTATAATTATGTTAAAACTTAATTCCAACTTTTGGGGAGTCATTTTTCAAGATTCCGGAAGCATCAAGTTAGGACCCGGAACACGACAATAATTTTATTATAAATTTTTATAATTTAATTTTATATTCGGTTCACTTTGTAACACTTTAAACTTTTTCTTCATTAGCATTCTCCAAAAGACTTTTATATGGTTGAATAGCAAAACAAATAATTTTTATAAAGTACATTTGATTTTTTGTAATAAATTGAATACTTTAGTACGATTGACAAAATGACAACAGAATATATTTCGTGAGAAATAGGTAGTAAACAGTGAAAACAGTTATCAAATTTCTTTGCAAGTTTTTGAGCCATTAAATTAATTTTATGTAATGGCATAAGACATAGTGATAAACATTTTAATAAAATTTTGCAAAATATCATCAATTTGGGAGGGAAGTTCGAATATATAAAACGAATGGAAGTTAAAGTTAAACATCTCGCTATGTTTTGTTTGTTTTATAAAGATTTAAAATCGAACAGATAGATATTTCTAATGAATAATACGAAACAGAAAGATTAAAAATTTGTAGAAATTGTGTACGCATGGAAAGCAATGTTACCTTTTATTGCAAAAATAAGACGGAAACCATGCAATACTAGATTCAAAATTAAGAAGAGAGAAGAAAATTTGTTAAATTTGTATTTACCATTTTGACATTTAAAAAAATGTGTTTAATATTTTAGAAACAGTTCGTAAATATTTGATATAATGATAAGATTTTAATACCAATGTCTTTATAAACGTTTAACTACGTCGCTTAATATAAGCGATGTGTAAAAAAAAAGTTTCTTTGTTAATTTATGGGATGGAAAAAGAATGGAATTGCGGAAAAGAGATACTAAATATTGTTACTCTCGATGAGTTCTATCACAATGGAAAGATATCAGTAAAGGAAAAGTTTTCCTATGTGTATAAAATAAGCCTTCTCCACATCAGTACTGAGTGCCTGTATGTTTGCATATATTTTATTTTTATTAAAATAAAAACTTATAATAAATATTTAGTTAGTGAAATGAAAAGAAAATAATAAAGAAAAAGTTTGAGGCTATGTTTGTGTGTGTGATATTAGTTCGGTTTAGCGTCACCTCTGGCGTCAACAGCGCTGTTGTGGCGTCGCCTGAGAACCGTAAATTCAATGTAGCGAATGACATTTGAAGTGTGCCACCAAACCTGAATGAATCACGGATCAAAGTGGCCCGTGCTTTATTATTTCGGCACTTTGTTTTACGACCCAGATCCAGACACAACAGTTTTATGATCAGCTATTAGGACTGAATTGTTGGTTCTTTTTAAGGGGAACAAATCGGGAATATTCATTTTGCAGATTATATTTTCATTGGTACAATAGTGATATTTTTATTTGGTTAAAGATAGGCGACGGTCAGATTTGAAACCCAGAACTAGCGTTCTTCGTATTTTACCCAACCCTATTAGTTTTTTTTAATAAATCATATTTAAAAATCTACAATGAAACCAATTTCATTATATTTTACCAACTTAAAAATAATAATAGAAGTAATTCCCAAAGCTTCTCATGATGTATTTTTGTGTAAACCCGAAAATATTTGAAAATATCGAATTTCTAGCTCGGAAATTTTCAAATTTTACAAAATTTTGTTTGTAATATTTTTTAAAGAATTACTTACGCATATACCAAATTTACAAACAGAATTTAATTATCTCTTTTTGTTTCCGAGATATTTGTTCTCAAAATTGTACCTCAGAAAAGTGTGTATTTTGAGTATATTGCAAAAATTAGTGGAGATCTAACTCTACTACATTACCATTGGATTCTACGGGAAAAGTTATGTAAAGAAATGTTTTGCCCACATACACGTTCTTTGGAAAGATTAGATGAAATTTAAGAAAAACGAAAAAACCTAAATTTCAATATTTCGCCACAAAAAAATTTGTCTCCAAAGTTTTTCATTTTTTATACTTAAGTAGATATTGATGCGCTGATTTCAAATTTGCAAACAGAATTCAATTATCTCATCCCGTTCTTGAGATATTTAAGTTCAAAGTTATACCTAAAAAATTAGGTTTTTTAGGTATACCACTTAAATGGTTAGGTTTAAGGTTTCGGAGACCTCACCATTCGATTCTACGGGCAAAATTACATAAGTGTACCAATTTTCAGACTTTTATCTCAACAGATAGAATTTCTAGATGGAAAAAAACTGAAAATGGCCAAAAATCGAAAAAATCGTAAGGGGTTCATCAGGCTTTTTTTTCGATTTTTGACGATTTTCGTTTTTCCTCTCTACAAATTGTATCCTTTGTAATAAAAATGTAAAAATAGGTATACTTATGTAATTTTGCCCGTAGAATCGATTGGTGAGGTTGTCGAAGTCGTAAACCTAACCCTTAAAGGGGTATACCTAAAAAACCTGTTTTTTAGGTATTGCCAAAACTCAACTTTGAACACGAATATCTCGAGAACTATACAAGATAATTCAATTCGGTTTGAAAATTTGAAATCACCGCATCTATATTTACTTCAGTCTAGAAAACGAAGTTTTAGAGGAAAAAAAAAATTCTCGGAGAAATTTTGAAATTTAGGTTTTTCGATTTTCTCATTTTTCACCTAATCGTTCTAAAGAATGTATATGCGGAGAAAACACTTCTTTATGTAACTTTTTCCGTAGAATCGATTGCTATAATCTTTGACATTGTATCTCTGTCCATTTTAGAGATATAGCAAAAAAAAAAACTTTTTTGAGGTGCAATTTGGACGCCAAATATATCAAAAACGAAAAGATGTAATTAAATTCCGTTTGAAAATTTAAAATCAGCGTGTCGAGATCTATAAATGTGCACTATTTCCCAGAATCAAAATTTTTAGCACAAAAATTAATATTTTTGGGATATTTCGCGTTTATTTATGGTTTAATAATGTTGTCTGGTTTGTTTTAACTCTACTCAACTTTGATATGGTGTTATTGGAATTGTATATAAATAAAAGTTAGATAATAAAGCAACAGAATAAAAGCGAAAAATGGTAAGAGGATTGCAGGTTTTTAAATCAGCACATCGATATTTACTTTATGTTTAGAAAATGAACAGTTTTTAAGAAAAAAAAGTTCCTCAAAGAAACTTTGAAATTTAGGTGTTTACGATTTACTCATTTTTTACCTAATCTAATAATTTAATTTATTTACAAAAGATATATTTACTTCATTTTAAAATTGATTTTATAAAATTAATAATTATTACGTACCTAATAGCGAACTTATACTGACAACTAATTTTCAATGTATTTATGAATTATTTAAATAAATATTTAATATTCGAAGCATACATTTTCTCCTTTTAATAAAACAGTTTGAAATACGAAACAAGACAAGATCTAAAAAAAAATCTAAAAAGAGGCACCATTGCTTCGGCAAGTACACGATTTCATCCGATACAATGAGGTCAAATAGACTGTACAGTCAGTTTTTCCCACGTCATCAAATTCTATTTCAAGAATTTCTTTTTTTCGTACAAATGTGGCATAAATGAGAATTTTATTTTATTCTATTATTTGCATCCAATCAACGGATATTTTCAAATTTTAAAAAAATGTCATTCATATCATTTATTAAGATGATTTTGGTGTCAATAATTAGTGCTTCATTATCTGTTGGAAGTTTCGTTAGTTTAATATACAACTTCTTTGGTATATTTCATCCATTATTATATTTGTATATGTATAATAATGCTAGTTTGGACATTTATTTATTTCGGAAATCACACGATTTCACCCGACTAGATGATATCATCAATCCTCCTTCTCCTTTTAGCTATTTGAATCATATGTATAATCAAGGGAACATTCTATAATTAAACAATCATTACATCGGCAATAATATCTAACTTACTGAGTTATCTTTAACGTTTTGCTATTTAACGACAAAACAAAAGATCCATTGTTTGGTAAACTACCTCAGCAACCTCAAAACAATTAATCCAGCAGTTGACAAATTACCTTTCATTGCTTACATATCCCTGTTGATAATTTCAATTTGTGTTCCTCGTGAAAAACGACTACATGATCACAGGCAGCCGTGCTAAACAAATGACTGGTGTGTTTGGAAAAATCACCGACGACCCGTATGCAAATGTTCACATTACTCACAGATGCGCATCATACCACGGACCAATTATTGCGAATTAATTTGCGAAATTGCCGGCGATTAATAAATAAATGAACAGGTGTTTATTTTAATCTTCACATGTAGCAATATTTACTTAACTTGACAAAGAAGGTTTTTACGATTTATGTCAGTCATTTCTTTGATTTATTAAATACAGTTAGAGATGTTGTATCAACACCACATTCTACAAGAAATACATATGGAATAAGTTGAGATACAAAAATATTTATTTTTAGGTAACCACTACAGAAAATTATTCACTTTTATTTAATGCACCATGTGTCAAAAGAAACAATTGCCTACGACTTTTAGGCGATGGATATAAATATTTGCGTCTTGACCAAAACCAATTATATTTACGCAAAATTATTTCCATTCCTTTCGAAGTGAATTTTAGCTATTTATGTAATAAGTAAGGAAATAAAGATGGTTGTTTAAAGGGCACTTTACTCGATGATTTTTTTTTAATTTTTGACATAATTAAAAAACGATTAACCGTAAAATGTTGAAATTTTGTATGTGGAGTTGCTGTAACATTTAATTGTGTACCTCTTTTTTATTGCAATTGGAAATGCCAAAAGGGTATTTTACTCGAAGGGCTTTTTGGATTTTTCGCGTAACTCAAAAACGACTAGCCTACAACTCAAAAAATTTACAATATTAGTAGTGTACCATACTGCTTTGGTACTATGAATTGTACTCATATTAAAATAATTTCACCGGGGTATAAAAAGTCTGAAATTTATAGAAATAGGGCTTTTTGTCCATAGATGTGCAGTCAATTTGTAATTCAAAATGTAAATTTAAAAATAAGACCTAACAATAAAATTTATGACCGCATTCCTGCCAATTTGATTTCTCTGTCAACCTCTTCAGTAGCTTATCCTCTACAAAGATCATTGTTTAAAAATTTTGTTTATAGATGGGTTGGATCTGTTCATGATTCAACAATATTTACTTACTCGAGAATTCGTGCTGACACCGGGAAAATTTGACAGAACTCTGACAGAAATAAATAACATGAATATATGCATGAGAACTTAGAATTCAGAGGGATCAACAAACTGTTAACTAGGATTTTGAGAAAACCTTATGGATAATTGTTATAATAGTTTATTCCCTGTGTAGGTACATTTCTTGTGATATTTAATTAGCTTTACATTAGTTGTACAATCTTGTTTTGCTGTTCTCTGGCCCTTGATTGACTAGCTAGCGGTAGGTTTTTACAATTTTTGACTGTTACTCATCTCAACTCAACTTGTATTAGTTAGCTAGTTGATAACTATTAAGTAAAATGTAAATGAGTGTGTGTTTTATATATGTTTAACCATGGGCGCCCATAAGGGGGGACAAGAGGGGGCATTTGCCCTCCCTTGACTTTTTGTAAATTTTAAAAAAACGACAGATTACGTAATTATTTCTCCATCGTTACGTTTTGTGAGAAAATTATTAATGTTTGATGTATTGTAGGGCTTAGATTTTTTATGAGTGGAAAAAATTATCCCGTTATTATTTGTGCTTAGTTATTTCAAATGTTATTAGAAAATAGAAGTAATACAATTAACTACAATAAACTTAATTTTATCGAGGTTCTTAAAGATTTTTTCGAGGAATTTTCGAAAGAGAGAAGGAATTTAACAATAACCTTTACAAACCAATCCAAAAATAAGTAAGTACTTTATGCTTTAATTTTGAACAATTCTACTTTTTTTTTACTAATAAGTATATGTTTTCTGTTTATCTCTATAATATTATTTAAGTTTCTCTAAAATATCTCATCGGAACAGAATTTCAAATGAACTATTCAAAATTGCTGTCAAAATTTCGATTAAGTATAATTTTTTTATTGAAGTGTTGCTTAAAATTTAATCCTTGTTTAATTTGTTTTATAATAAGTCAGTTTTATATTTGGATTTTGTCCCTCTTTGAAAAATATTCTATGGGTGCCCATGTGTTTAATGAAAGATTTCTTTAAAATAATTTACATGTTTCACTTGATAATATTTTAAAACCATTTATATAAGTCTGTTACCTAAATTGAATGTATGTCTGTATATTTGTATGTTATTGACATCCTGATGAAGACCGATTTACAGTCAAAACGTCAATATATTAGTGGAGTTTATTAAATGATTGCAACTCCAAAAGTGTTTTCTTTTTGTATTTTATATTTTGAAATTAGATTGTAGTCACATACCCCATTGTATATCAGAATCAGAAATTAAAGAAATAAGAAAACCAACCTACAGTAATGATTACAATTGATATAGTTTGCCCAAATTCTTACTTGGACAAACATATTTCCCATCCGTCATACCTTGGTAAATAAAGTATTTTCCTTTTGTATTTTATATTCTGAAATTCTATTGCATTTACATACCGCATTGTGTATCAGAATCAGGAATTAAGGATATAAACAAGAACCAACCCACAGCTTCATTACAATTGACACAGTTTGTCAAACTTCTTACTTGGACAAACAAATTCCCCATCCGTCATACCTTGGTAACAGCTCATTCCTCCCCAAATAAAATCTTATTTTATAGTGTCCTAAAGTTGTTTCCCCCTGAACAGATCCGTGACAGCTCGGGCTGTGATGGGCAAACTTGAGAACTTTGTCTTTTTATTTATCAACAACGACTCGGAATCTGAATACAAGTCTCCGGGAGACGGCAGCGGTCACTGGGGGCAGGAAGTAGGGATGTGGGACGCCGACGCCGACGCCAGGCAGGGGGGGGGGGGGGGGTTACAACGTGTAGTGTCAGGGATTTTAAACTTTCAACATAGGGGATGACTGTTTTATGTTAGAATAGCATGAATTTGTTTGGCATTAACATGATTTTGTAATTTTGCTACATGTATATAGTTGTTGGAAAATGTTTATATGTGATTTATAAATGCCGGTCTACAGATTTTGTAATGGACTTAGAGATATTTTAATTTATTTTAAAAAGAAAATATTGCAAGCAATGTCTTATACAGAGAAAATGGTTTGTAATAATGGTATGAGATGTTGCACATTCTTGTGGCTTATATTATAAATATAATATAATTGTAATAATAATTATTTACAGTGGGGGATTTACGCACAAACGGTGGATGCGGTCGCTTCAGGCTCCACAAGTCCACTCATTTCGTCGCACAAAGAGTAAAACATGACTTAATTCATATCTCCGATGTTATAGATTTCCGTGTGAAAAGGCAACCTTGCAGGGAGGGACTCCAACTGAAAAAATTTGGGGTTCGGTTACGGTTAAAGGATTTTACATTATAGAAATTCGGTTTCGGATATCGGTAACGGTTTTTTGAGAATATTTTATTGGTTTTCGTTCAATATTTATATTGCTGGTTTTAGTAGCGATGTTTTTCCGGTTCGGTTATGTTTTCGGTTACAAAATAAATTTATTTTTCGTATCGGTTTTAAATTTTCATATTTGAAAAAATGAAATATAGGTTTCGGTTTTCGGTTACGGTTTCATAAAAAGTCAACTATCGGTGCGGTTTGGTTTCGTTACGGTTCGAGTCCCTGCTTACAGGGGGATAAGTAAAATTTTATTATAGGGTTTTTTAACTTAGCATTATGTAATGCAACTGGGGAACGATCTTTCTCTATTCTTAAACGAGTGAAAAATAATTTAAGAAATAGTCTTGGACAGTCATATATAGGTAATATTTTACATTATTAGCAAGGTAAAATAAAACTGCTGGTAGGATTGGTGAACTTATCACCTTTTGAAAAGAGAAATGGAAGACTAAACTACTATATATCAGGCGATACATTTTAGTTGCGACGTCACCAATAATAAATAACATTTTCAATCAGAACAGTGGACCTTCGGTTTAAGATTTCAAGTTTTCCTCCTTTTCACCTATCCTCAAATAATAAATATTAACAGTCTCTTACAACTTATGCTGCTAGGGAAGTAAGTTATGTTTACATTAACGGTGGTACGAAATAGATATTAAGATATCTTTGATAAAAACCAATGATTGTTGTAAATATCATAACAACAGATGTCGATTTAAGACATCTAAAGCCTGGTCTATATGTTCCTGTACAGCAAATCAGGCAAAACGGATTATAATGAAACTTTATATTTAACATTTTGACATCAATGGTACGAATTGATCTTCGTAAAAACTTGTCATCCGGAAATGACAGTCTATTCTTTCCATTTTAACAATAAAAAATCTGTTTCTATAAAGAAGGAATAAATTTTACTTGAAACAAATGCCAAAGAGCACCTCAAGGACAATTTTACGTAAAATTTGAATTGGGGTTCATAGTCCTTGCACCCCAGAAGTGTATGATTAAACAGATTCAAATTTGCCGTCGCCACAATTTAATCCTATTTTTGGTTGTCTATAAATATGAAAATGCTATCGTCTGGGGTTGATGTGAGTGTGAATGAGTCGCTGCTGCTGAATGAGGGTGAAATAGGGGCTCGGAGGATTGGAAAGGCAGTTCCGAGCATAAAATAAACATTACTTATTCTCTATTCTTCCGGTTATTAACTCGGTATTATGTTTGCTTACGCCTTGTCCGCAATATTATTTTCCATCTAATCTCACACACACAATATACAAAAGCACACTGAGCATAGGATGAAATTTTGTATATATTTCCAGATATTTTTTTATTTACATGCGAGGATTTCAACTTGCATATTAATTCTATGATGTGGGCATATATCTCAATTTCTCAATGAAATAAACGCACAAAATATATTGAAAATATCTGAATTTCCGAAGTTCATTGTTACAATTAAATTAAAAATGTAATTGTTCCTTTAAAGAACTCGTCAGTATACGATATATACTATAAGATTTAGAGCAAAGATCGTTGTAAAAAAAGATTCTATGCAATAAACCAAATATAATACTGCACGGAATACAACACTCGGTATAAGTTGAGGTACTCCTGTTACCTGATGATGATCTAAAGATCGAAATGCGTAATTCCTCAACTTATGTCTTTTGAAAAGCCATCGATGTCAACTCCTCTAACAATTCAATCACCGGGGGAAAAGTAAGTAACTAATAAAGAAATGCGTTCGACGAAATCAAACAACAACAGGTATAAAATTTATTTTCATTTTCCAAAAATTCTATTGGGCCAGAGAAAACGTATTTCCCAGTTGACCAAAACATGGCCAGTCCGCCTCTAATTATAATCACATGGATTTTTTTGTGAAATTATATGGTACAGGTTTCTTATGTATTTACGTCATTTTTTCTATGAGAAAACGTCCTCGTCAATATCATAGATTAGATATATTCCAAGTAACTTATCTATCGACGTTACATACATCTTTACAGCTCTACCCCCGTTGCAATAGCTGGGCAGAAGATTGAAAGACACGGGAAAGTCACGTAGTTCAGATGAAGTTTGTCAAATTGACTGTTTGCACTTCGGCTATGAGAATAGTTTGGAAAAGTAATACTCGTATTATAGTAATACTTTAAGATGACTCATTACTTTCTATTAGATTAATTGGACACTAACAATAACAATTTTAGTAATTGTTAGGTTATAATTAATAATTAAAGGAATGTGAGATAATTATAACTATCTTCAACTAATACTATATGTTACGGTTAAAGTTGTATCAGTTTTCATAAAGTAACTTTAGTACTTTAACACTACTTTAAAATAAAGTGACCAAAACGTTACTGTTAGAAACTTTTAAGACTCTATATATTTGATTAGAACAATCTCAAATTTTAAAACACATCAATTTTCCAGTACCAACATTCTTTAAATTAGCTTAAAGTAAACTGCAGTAAAAGTAACTATTATGAAAAACGGCAACTTTAAATTAAAGATAAAGTCATAAAGTAACTTAAATTAAAGTGTTAAAAGTGTATATCATTATGAAAACAGGCGTTTTAAACTGATAATAATAAAGACTTACAGATCTTAACATGAAACCAGTAGGTTGCAGACATATTTGATAGTGACTTACCTGAAACAAAAGAAAAATATATTAGTATATACATACATACACAATTCAGAAAAAAAAATTGATAAACTCCATTTGATGGATATTAATATCGAATATCGAGTACAAATAGTAAAAAAAAAATCGCTGTACATATACTTTTTGTGAACCGCCCAAAAAATTTGTAAATATTTAAAATAAAATAAACAAAACACTTGTAATTTTAAGTGGGTTAAAAAACTGCATGCCATGTCGTGTAGAGAACAGCAGTTAATAACAATTAAATCAACAAAAAATAAATCTGTCTCTCTCCAAAATTTATTGTGACGAAAAGCACCACACCTTAGCTCGCCTGTTCTTACATCCTATATAAACAGAAGCCCGTGATAGCTACAGCGGCTCTACTAACTTCTCGAGCTCTTTCTTACAGTAAAGGGTTATCATTTAGATTGGCAGACTGGACCATATGATATACCGGTTCATATAACTCGTCCAATTCGTCTTTTGAGGAACACTCTTGAACTGTAGGGTATTTTAATGATTCCAGGTTGGCAACAGCGAATACCTCGCATTTTTAAAGGTTTACTGCATAAATATATCTTTCAGAATAAAAATTCTTTGATAAAAAATATCTGATGTGGACTCCACATGAATTCCTTCTACGCTAAATTATATACATATCTTGCTGCACTTCATTTAAACTTATTTCACTTCAAAGTGACATCATTCTACGACTAATCAATCTTCAATTTCCATTCGTTTCATATCTTCCAACTTGCTTTCAAAATGAATCATCTTTTGAAAATTTTTAAATGTTTATTATTCTTCCTTATTGCAATACACAAAATTATTTTAATCGCTCAAAAACTTGCAAAGAAAGAGATATAGTTCTCATTTGTTTCGTACATATTTCTCACTAAATATATTCTGACCCGTTGTCAATGTCAATTTATTATCAAATATTTCCTACAAAAATTAAAAGCAAACTAAATTATTATTTTGATTAAGTTTCAGTCAAAAGTAACCTGCCCTTTGCAAAGGCCGATTGGAAACAAAAATAAAGGAACTTCTTTTCTTCAAAATTTTTTATATTTTCTAGACTTAAAGTAAATATCGATGCGCTAATTTAAAATTTTCAAATAGAACTCAATTATCTCTTACCGTTCCCGCGATGATTAAGTAAAACCCCAAAAAAGAGGTTTTTATAGTATAGCCCTCAAAAGACATTACCAATCGATTCTACGAGCAAAATTACGTAAGTGTACCAATTTTCAGATTTTTATTCCAACGGACCCAATTATTAGAAAATAGAAAGAAAAAACTGTAAATGGCCAAAACCAAAAAACACTTTTCTACTTTTCCCGTAGAATCGATTTCTGAGGTCGTCCTGGTCGTATTTTAACCAGTTAGATGGCTATTTCTGAAAAACCTTTTTTTTTCAGGTCTATCTATGAACGCAAATATCTCGAGAATCGTAAAATATAATTGAATTTTGTTTGAAAATTTTAAATCAGCACATCGATATTTACTTAACTCTTGAAAATAGAGGGTATTTCTTTTTTCTCATTTTTACCGAATCGTTCCAAAGAACGTATAGGCGAAGAAAACATTTCTTTAGGTAACTTTGCCCGTTGTATATCTACCCATTTTAGAGATATATCTAAAAAATACATTTTTTTGGGGTGCAACTATACGAGCAAACATCTTAGAAACGAAAAGAGATAATTGAATTCTGTTTGAAAATTTGAAATCAGCGCATCGATGTCTATCAATATGGACCATTTCCCGAAACAAAAATATTTAACCCAAAAGGGATTGTTTATTGATTATTTCGGCTGTATATAAAAAAATTTATAGTGAAAAATTAAAAATTGTAACTTTTCATGTTTAGCTGTGATTGGAAATAACTTAAAACGTAAAAACATTTTAATTTTTAATTAGAAATGTGAATTTATTACACGTGTGCCAATTTGTAGATTTAAAATTTTGATTTCGCTAACTGTTACTTTGGCGTTCATTTACAGTTTGTTGAATAAAAGATAGATTTCCAGCTATCTTTGAAAGATTTATTTGTACAACTTATTGAAATTGAGATATAAAAACGCTATTCAAAGTCCATTAAAATTTGAGGAGTTTTAACTGTAGTTTAGAACACGATATTTAAATTTAGGAATCGTTGCATTTTAATTATGCTAGTGATACGTCCATTAGCATATAGTTAAGGATAAACTTATGGACTCATGCATATTAAAGCGATGGGAAGTGTGAAACAGTCTGGGATCAAATCCTAAACTCATTACAATATTAATATAAACTGATGGATTCACAGATAATGTCTATTTTATACTATATAATATACAGCTTGTTATGAATTATTACAACATAAAAAATGTCAATATCTTCATCTTCCAATCAACCTGTACTCAAATATTTAAATTTTATATTTTTGTTGATTAGTCATCTCATCAGATCTCAAAATATTTACAAAAAATATTGTATTTTATTATTGGACAACAAATAAAAACAACACACCCATATAAATTTAACACTTAATAAAATTATAATCAGGGATTAATAACTATAAAATAAGATTAAAGTTTGTTACAAGATTTTTGCAAATGACTTGACTTTTTAATCCCTCGTTTTACTGTATCACAGCAGGGTATTTACGTTTCTGTGTGCCAGGAGTCGATTACCAATATTTGTAAAAAAGAAATTAATAATAGTCATAGTGACTAAAACATAAATGTGAATTAATAATAATTTATGTACAAAGTTATAATATAATATATATATTCAATAAAAACTATAAAAGGAATATACAAAACTATTTTCTTTTGTACAGGGACTAATTGGTTTGACTGTATATAAAAACACATTTGTGTTCTACCGATATAGGTTAAATACCTTATCCATAGCTAATGTGGTTCCAATTGTAGTCATCAGTTCTTGTTTTGGAAAATTAACACTACACTGTAAATTTAACTGTCTATTTAACATACTTATAATGTTTATATATTTATTTTTACACTTTAAACATCGTTACAACATTTTAAAATGTAATAAATAACGAAACTAACAACCATTACTCTGCAATTTTTAGGCATGCGCAGAACGTGTTTCGAATTTGGTACGTTCACTGTCAGGTTTAATAGCGACTTATAATTAATAAGTTTTCAAAATTATTAAAAATGTAATTCAAAGTGGAAAGAGTTGATTATATTTTGACAAAAATTGGTCAACTGAAACAAGTCAATTACTTGAATTAAAATTTATGTGATGTTATTTGTAGTGGTTCATTTAAATTGTTAAACGTCTTAATTCTGCTCTTCAATATGGATATACGAAAATATTTCAATAAAAACAGTAATTATAGTGTTTGATACAAATAAAAATTAAAAAAAAAAACTACACAAATACCATACTGCAGAGCCAGAATGGGCTATATGACCACTGTCGAATTGATGGAAAAAAGTATAAAAACTAAAAACCATTGTGACTACCAATAATAATAACAAAAACTATTCTTATAATTCAACTGAAATTAGCATTTGAAATTAAAATTTATGTAACGGCGTCATATCTCTGGCGTTACTTGGAGAATGAGAGAGCAGTTTACAATGCTAAAAGCACGAATTTAATGAACGTAATTTTTTAACTTTATTTAATAATTGACATTAATATTAACTAAATAAAAAATATGTACGTGTGAAACAAGATTATTTATACGTTCAAAGTCATTTGTGAATATCAACATGCAAGACAAGAAATATTCTAGAAATTGACGATCAAGATTTTTATATACAAAAGTAATGAAAGACAGGTCATACTTAAATTTCTTGTCTTGCTTTTCGAGAGAAGACAAGTAATTACTATACAAGAAAAGACTTCTTATCTTTTAAAACACAATTAATTCTAAAGATAACAACCATCAATATTAAAGAAAACTTTCGACCATGTCATAGAATGATGATGATCAGTGGCGTAAAAAGGGGAAGGGGAAAATTTAATTTGGCAAAATTCTAAATATACTTATGGATATATAATATTTAATGTAATGAATATAATAAAAATTTGTAAAAAATGCACATATGTATGTAACAATATTACTAATTCAATTTGTAAAACAAGAGACGAAGAGGGAGACCCAGACCCCATGTTCCCCTTAGTTACGCCACTGTTGATGATATTGTTGATAACTCTATGAATAATAATCATTTAATCTAAATTAACAAAAACGAATCGTAGCTATAATTCCAACACCTAAGTTTAATTAAATCAGAGGAGAAAAAGTTATCTAGTGATCGAGTTTCGAAAGCAGCAACTAGCGCTGCATTCCCAAGCATTCGTCACTAATCTTATTAATATTCCTGGAGATTTTTATCTCGGCGACTCGACTCATGTCCGTAAATATTGAGCACACGCCCTTACACATAGATGAGGATTTATAGGCCAACAACATGAATATTGATATTGTGATATAGCTATCGAGAAGACGGCGTAAATCAACACGCCTATGACATCGCACGGGTACACCCAGGAAAGGCGTGCCGCTACAAAATGCAAGTAATATTTGCTTTTTTACTTCGTCAAATTTATTAGAGGAATCTACATATAATAGCATTCAATTCGCGGAACGTTTGAATTGTCCAAAACGGTACTAGAGTAAAAAAAAATTAAGTTTTCGATGACATTTTTAGTTTTAAGTAAAGTATAATGATATAATAGTTCTTTATCTACGACAGTGCGGTAATATAAGTAATTACTGCACTAATGTCAGTGTCATTATGAATTTCTTAATGGCACTGAGTCACAGAATAGGTTTGTACAGAAGTGACAGTAAGACAGAGAAACGAAAATTAGAGAGAGATGGAGAATGTGCACAAATTTAAAGGGCTCATTGTTTAAACATCGGAAAGTTTCCTCACAACTTAGAGAGATAGGGGAAGAGTACAAATTTAAAGGTCTACACAATGCTTCAAGGTCATAGAACTGCATAAGGGAATATAAAAGGTACCGACACGGAGTGTCGCTTCTGTATGTAACTATTCTGTGACTGAGTGTCAATATGAATTATTTATTTTATAAGGCAAAAATTGAAATTCAATCAAAATTTATATTATCTATGTCCTATGGAACATTATCTAACTCAAATTCACTTATATTATCTTTAAAACTCAGGGGAAATAACCTAACTAAAAGATGTTTTTCTTCGAACAAACAAACGAAATAACCATAAAAATAAATAAAATAATCATTTCATTGTTTGTCATTACGTCAAAAATAAAATAAAAAATGTATTTTAATTTAAATTGTCGTAGGTAAAATATCGAAGGACACAATTACATTTAACTTCATAATGAAATTTACGTCACACATGTTTAAGTATGAATAGTGTTTCACAAGAGTCTATTTTTCTAGTTCTTGCCTCAGTCTTGCAAAAAATGCAAGATAAGAACAAGAGAAGAGCTACAAATTTCAAAGCAAAACAATGCAAGATTGTCCTGTAAGAAAAGTGCAAGATTTTCTACAATTCTTATATTCTTTGAGATATTCTTAACAAAAAATGATTGTATGATACAAAGATAAATTTATTATATATTCAAAATCATTTGCGAATAGGGGAATCCCTGACTACGTTTTAATATGTAAGACAAGAAATTATGACCAAGACAAAATTTTTATATACAAAAGTAATAAAAGACAAGATGTACTTATATTTCTTTTCTTGTTTTTCAATGTGCTGTACTTATTTGTATCCTTCAATAGTTCATCTACGAAATAATAAAATATAAAAAATATCTATATTTTCAAATTAATTAAATAACAAGTTTGTTTTGACTACAAAATTTTCAAGTTCGTTACCGATAGTGCAACTGTTTTTTTACAAATATGTTAAATTTTGCGAGCTTTATAGCATTTTACATTATTGGCATGGTAAAACATTTTTTACTGCAGATAGGAGGAAATAACTGTCGAGCTGTTCAGACGAGACTGTCACCTATATTTGAAGCTTGGCGTTCGACATTTTCAAATTAAATTTTTTACTGCTCCTTTATCTTTTTACAGTATTTATTTTTACTTTTTTGTACGAAGAAAAGAAAATATATTGCGTAATCGCGAAAAATTTGGGTTTTCAGATTTCAACGGAAATATCCATTTTAGCCATTCCTGAATCTATTTTGAGTAGTATGTATGTATAAGTATATATGTCGTAAGTGCACATATACTTTATTTTTCACAGTTGTTACTCACGTCATCAATTTCTGCCGTAAGAATTATTAAACTTTTATCTTGCATGTTTGTCGTATACGCATAGATAGGACTTTCGTTCGCTCTTTCATTATTGTTAGAGAGAGGTCTATAACTAAAGACAAAATTGAAATAGGAACAATAGTGCAACCAAGAAAACGAATATTTTCAAGTATTTAAAAAAATTGAATATGTGATGACAGTGATTTTGGAGTTTGTGCTTCATTGTGTGATAATACAATTCTTTGTACATGTTTTAACATTTATAACTTCGGAAATCACACGATTTCACCCGACAAGATTATGTCGTCAATCCTCCTTCTCCCCATAGATTTGAATCACATGATTGCAATTGATAACGTAACGAAGTGAGGATCAACAGTAGAAAATAAAGTATATGAATTTAGCATAACTCAAAAATGATTAGTCGTAGAATGTTGATTTGTATGTGAATTGATTGGTGGATCGTATTTCACTTTGAAATGAAGTAAATTTAAATGAAGTGCAACAAAAAATGCATTTAATTTAATAGGCGTACAAGGGTACAAGGAAGTCATGTGGTGTCTACATCAATTTTTTTTGTAATGCATTAATGGTAAATTTAACAGGGTATTCCATTTAAGTGTGCCACCATTGCTATTTCGAGAACTGGTGGTTCTTTGCTAATTTAACCGACCTCGTAGCTCTTATAGAGATCTCGAGATAGCAATGGTGGCACACTTAAATGAAACACCCTGTATATGTTAGTATACATTTTCAAGAATTACTTTATTTGGTTAATAGCTCACTACAATCGAACCCTGGATCTCACAGTCAATTCGAGTCAAAGCGCGCTGACCAATTGCGCCACATGTAGTATATATTTTGATTCGGCCCGGGTGTGATGTATGTAAGTCCTCGTGGTTATTACAAGTCAGTGATCTGGGCGGAATGCTTGCTCCAGCATTTGGAGCAGGCGTATGAGTTACAATGGACTCCCGCCGATTCTGATTCCATTCTTTATCTCCGGCTTCGATAACGGACAGCCGGCTATCCGCCGCTTCATCGACTATCTTTGCCACTCTCCCTCCTGTTTCGTCTTGTCCCTAGATAATATACAAATAGTAACAGGGGTACGATGAAAATTTAATTTAAATATTTAAATTAACCCTTAACGTCCTCCCGATTTTGTTTCGCTAGCAATGAAGTGCTGGCATCAACCTAAATTTTATAACAATATATTTTTGTTATGTTAACCATGGAAGGGTCTAGTATATAAAAAATATTGGGATATACCATTATGAACAACTTTTTATAGAAATTAAAAATATTCTTTTTTTATTGCATTTTTCATAAAATATCAATACATTCAATTCAACCAGCTGTCATTCTTTAACAACAGCGAGTATTCAAAATAGTGTTTCACGAGAGTTATATTTTGCTTGATCTTGCACGAGTCTTACAAAAAATGCAAGACAATAACAAGACGTGCTACAAATTTCAAAGCAAGACAAAGCAAAAATTTGTTTTGCAAGAAAAGTACAAGAATATAGCAAGATTTTCTTCAATTCTTGTACTCTCGCGTTTTATTTTGCTAATTTGAAATCTACATTTATTATATGAACCTACATATAATAATATGATTATTCTTTGAAATCATTTAACTAAGAGGCACAAAATGTTTTCTTATAAACCCTCGGAAAAAAAGCTTTTTTGCTTGTACAGATATCACAGTTGTGCTAAAAATACTAGCGTGGTGCAGCTATACGATTTTTTTGTTTTCATAGTACTCATTCAATAATAATTATTATAATATATTTGATCCTTGACATTGCTATTATCTAAATAAAAAAATACATGTAGTACAAAGATTAATTATACTTTCAAGTTCATTTGCGAGTCGAGAATCCAAGACTAACGTTTTAACTTGCAAGACAAGAAAATAACGATCAAGAGAAGATTTTTATGTACGAGTAAGATATACTTACATTTCTTGTATTGTATTGTATTGTATTGTACTTGATTGTGAAATGCATTTGCATTCTCGAATGGTTTTTTGAATTAAGTGGTGTCTATCAATCTAGAGTTAAAATGTCAACGTTTACAACTATTAACCAAATTAAATACCGCAGTGTCTGAGTGGTTCGGAACCCACTTTATGACTAAGTTAATAACCTACACTACAGCACTAAAAAAAGTAAAAGTAAAACTTGTCACAAATCTACCGTAGGTACTTAAAGTATGTTGTGTCATAGATCATAATTTTCCACAAACATTACTTCATCTTTGCCGGCCAAAACAACAATTTTGCGCAATCATCACATTTCAAGGGTTTAAACTTTGAGTAGTGGGGTCGTAAAGTGCCCCTTACGCCCCGTGTGCTACGCCACTGGCTGTCGGCGGCAGCCGCTTGCAGTAAATGTAAATTATAGCGCTTAATTCTTTCTGATACCGAACATTATACATCGTCATATCACAGAGGAAAATAAAAGTAGCGATGTTGGTATTTGTTCTTGTTTTCAAAGGGCTTAAAGTTAATAGGATGTAGAGGTAAGCGGTTTAGAAAATAGAGGTTGAAGTGATGAAGGAAATAGTGTTGAAGCCGTTAAGAGTTAAGTAGCTACAAATAAGGAATTGCTTGAGTAAATTGGTTTAAATCTTATAAGGAGAATATTTAAATACAAGCAACAATAGCTTCCAGGGATTATATGCATGTGTTTTTTGTTTGTTTAATGTAATGTAAGTAGTATAACTCACTCTTTTTTACTTCATTGAACAAAGTAAAGGAAGTATTGTAATCGCGAAAAATTTCGATTTTCAGATTTTAACAGAAATTTTGACTATATCTGAATCTACGTGTATTTTGACTAGTTTCGGCGTGACGTTTGTACGTACGTATGTATCTCGCCTAACTCAAAAATAATAAGCCCTAAAATTTTTTAATTTATGTGTTATGGATTTATTGATTTAATAGCGATTTGTCAATATTCTATCAAGGAATTCTATATTTTTACAGTACTTGATAAATTAATATCCACTTTTTAAAGTTTTACTGACTTTGCCACATTAGAAAATGGTACAAAGGTTTATTGTTCTCATCACTCTATTACAAGTCAGAAAAATAAATTAAACTTTTCCCGCAAGTTCTAATAATTGAAAGTGATGTATCTATGAGGTGTTCGATAGTCCATATTAACATGATATTAATTGGAAAGTATCATATTTATAAATAAGGGAGTAGCGATTCTACAAAATTTCATAGAGAAATTGCTCGGAAATTTCAAAAAGTCATAGATATTTTAATATAAGATGCAACTGACTTAGGATTCAAATAGTCTGTAGTGTTACAGTCTGTAAATTTGTCAATATAGTGAATTTTGATATCCGTAGGATACTTTTTGAAAATGAGGAATTTTTGAGGGGTCTATTGTATATTTGGTTGTCCCACAGGGGATCTTTACGAAAAAAAATACTTATAATTGCTTCCATATATCCATTTTCTCACTAATATTCAACATCGATGAAAACAGAGAAAACAAAATTGTTTGAGTACCTACAGAATATTCTTAAACTTTTAAATTCTATAAAGAGGTACAGTGACATGATCATACTGTAGTTTACATGAAAATGTAAATTTTTAATTTCATATTGACTCATTAGTTAGATAATTGTGTGCCGGGCACGCAAATTTGATTGTGTTTTATGAAATTTTCAAAATATCTACAATGTAGGTAATATAAATAAATATTTAAATTTAATATATTCGTAATTCCAACATCGCCAATTTATATCCAAATATAAATATCACGGAACTCACTATAAGCTGTATTTACTTATACTACTAAAATGTAAGTAAAACTTAAATACTTAAACCCTTCATATAGAAATGTTGTTCCACAGATGAAGTGTCATGATGAAGACAAAAAACCAGGTCTGAAGAACTATAAATGACAGTAAATATACAACCATATTAATTTTTTGTTGCTGGTGAAGCACATGATAACGTAAAGCATCCCTGACCACCCAATTAACCGCATCCCACGTAACCGGTGCAATTTACTCCTTGTCGTAAGTGCCCATAAAATACAAGTGGTCTTACACTTGCTGCAAGACTCGTCAACTGCACCTATAAAATAACGAGCTGTGTGTAAAGACCCGGTTACAGTGCGGGCGACATGGCCCCCGGGCTATAACGGGAAACACATCATGTAAAGCCAATTCAAAGAAGGACTCAGAGTATCAAGGTAACATTCATCTTCTACCACTTTGATTCAAATCCACAAAGATTTTCGCATAAAATTCTTTAAAAACATGAAAATATATGAATTATGTATATTTCTTTTTAATTATTTTGGATATCAATAGTTCACATTAATTTCTGAAAATTAATTATTTAATTATTTTGACACAAAATACGAGAGCATATATATATATATATATATATATATATATATATATATATATATATATATATATATATATATATATATATATATATACAGGGTGAGGCTGGGAAGACGCCCCCCCCTTTAACTTTTTTATTATAAGTAATAGAAAAAAATGGCTCATATAAAAGTTTTATAATTTTACATATACTATTTGATGGCAGATGTAGATATTTTTTATAAAGTCAGGTTTACAAGATACGACTATCAACTTTTATTTTTCAAATGACAACCTATAATTATTTTAATAAAATAGAAATCGCCATTTTTTTCTCTTTTCAACGATGTATTAACTTTTATTAATGTATTTGAAAAATTTCGAGAAAAATGAGATCATTTAGAAATGTCAGAAATATTTTTTAAACAAATATCATAGGTGGCTATGTTTCTCGAAATCGGGTAAACATCCTTCTCAGTAAGTAACAAACAAATGTATACATTTTTGACATTAATTTAATTGTTTTACATTGTTACGTTTTGTTTATTTTCATATAGCCACCTATAATATTTATTTAATAATTATTTCAAATATTTTTAAATATCTCATTTTTCTCGAAATTTTTCAAATTTATTAATAAAAGTTAATACATCGTTGAAAAGAGAAAAAAATGACGGTTTCTATTTTATTAAAATAATTATAGGTTGCCATTTGAAAAATAAAAGTTGATAGTAGTATCTTGTAAACCTGACTTTATAAAAAATATCTACATCTGCCATCAACTAGTATATGTAAAATAATAAAACTTTTATAAGAGCCATTTTTTTCTATTACTTATAATAAAAAAGTTAAAGGGGGGGGCGTCTTCCCAGACTCACCCTGTATATATATATATATATATATATATATATATATATATATATATATATATATATATTTCTGTTTTCTATTACGACGTATATCGACTGAATCGTATAGTTTTGTTGGCCGGTATTAGCTTTATATAACATACCGAAAAAATATTAGTTTTTTAAAAAATATAAGCTTTTTAAGGATTTTATTTATTTTGCCGCCTGAAGTATGAATTAGAACATAAATATCTCTTCGTATATCTTTGTCTTTTTGACCTATCTATATCACCGAAGTCACGAAATCAGAAAACAAATCTGATGTGGACACCAAATGACTTTCTTCCTTGTACGCCTATAAGATTATACACATTTATTGTAGTACTTCATTTAATCTTATTTCATATGAAAGTGACATACGATTCTTTAATCAGTCTCACATACAAAATTTCAACATTCTACATCTAATCATTTTTTGTCCTGACACTGCCGATGGCAATAAAAAAGAGCGAGTACAACTACATGTTATAATAGTACCATACATAAAATTTCAACAATCTCTTGCCGTTTTGCATCAACAGTGAATAAATCTATTAATAATTATTTGATCAATACGATTTATTCATTAAATAAAGTAAATTGTAATTCACCATCACAATTAAAGGATTCGACTACTATGGAGAGATTTATTCATTATAAATTATTGTGTTGTGATTATTATTATGTCTTTAACTGATTTCACATTGTGTGGTAGCTATAGCAACTAATTTCAATATTCTTTTAAAAATGTCAACCATGTCAACTTATAACAGAAACATGTAACCTGACATATGTCCTACCCACGTCCTACCTTTGTGATCTTAATTAATATATACCTTGTTTTCCAAGAAAGTGTTGCCAGAGGCATTTAACATGGGAAAACAGTTTTTGGTACATAAAAACTGTCCGGCTAACAACTAAGTCACCATATTGTAAAGGACAATACTACATCTTATTTAATACAAAAATAGTTTAAAAATATACGCCTCATATTTTATTGCTCTCTACACACAAGAGCTACAGAGTCAAAGGTTTTCAGTTCAATTTATACTTACGATTTTTTTTTAGTAATTAATACCACTTTTATGACGTTTAAAGAAAATTTAATTATAATGACCTCAGGTAATAATAGTATATTATTTAACAAGCATAATATGTAGGCTATATTACACGATGATGTAATTAAAAATACGAGCGGTAGCGAGTATTTTTAATCATCTGAGTGTAATGTAGCCATATTATGCGAGTCAAATACTATACTTTATCTACAACTATCAGGCATATAACAAATCTGATATTATTTGTTAAATATTCAGTTAGGTGTGTGTAGTTCATATATAGCTTAACAGATGGCGCCACAGTAGCACTTAAATGTCAAAATCACTTTTCAAATTGTATTTATTATACTTTTACAAGCATATATATTGATATTTATAATAAAAAATATGTTATTAATAAATTAACAGTTTAATAAAATATTATGTGTTAAATTATATGCCCTATTTATTACAGAAAAGTGTAGCGTGTATCATGACATTTCATATTACACTTGTGTAATATGAGTAGTATATTATATGTAGTATCACACGTATAATGTACCCATATTTCAATAGTTGTAGATAAATAATTTTGTGACATATCTACGTTTGAAGAAAAAATAGAATGTGTCATTCGGAGTGAAAATATTTTTGAATTTTATCCTTTACACATGTTATATTGCTCGACATTGTACCTTGCACAAATTCAATCTTGCACACTTTTTATCGTGCATATTTTTAACCCACGAAAAAAGTTATCTTATACACATTTTATCTTCCAAATCATTTTATGATCCACACATTTTATCTTCTGAAATATTTAACTGAATATTTTATCTAATTATAAGTATGTTAATTGTATGGGCAATAAAATGAATGAAAGGTATAATTACAATGTTTTAAAGATGAAACATTGGTGTAGATAGAACGTACGGAACATAAAATCAATGGAAGATAAAATGTGTGGATGATAAAATGTGTGTAAGATAATTTTTTCGCGGATTAAAAGTGTGGAGGATAAAAGATGTGCAAAATTGAATGTTTGAAAGATACAAAGTAAAGCAATATAACTTCCTCACTCGTCACAAAAGTACCACTTTTACTCCTAGTAACACAATATATTATTATATAAATGTCATTTATTATTTTGGTGATTAATACAAGGAAGAGAGGGACATAAAATAAATTTTGCCAAGGGATGCGTTCAAAACTGCATTCCGATTTCATCTTTGCTTACCGTCTGCTTAACTTTGTGTCTACTCTAAGAATATTCTGTATGTAGGTACTTCAACACTACAAAAGGGAAAAAGAGGTGAAGCTAATAAGTAAGAATAATGATAATCTTAACCTAGCAAGGGATACAGAAGGTTTGTTTTTGTTATTTATTTTTACATTGGGGTTGGTGACCAATTTCTAAATTTGGTATATGTGATAGCTTGTACAAAAATAATATATCCATATTTTTTTAAAATTGTTAATTATAAGTTGTTTTGAAGTAAATAAATAATATAGTACTTGGGAGGGGATTATGACGTCAACTAAATTCATGAGAGGGGCGATGGTAGACAGTGACGGAAATAGGTGGTGTGAGTGTGGTGCCAATGTATGAAAACAAAGACCGCGTGGTTTATTGCCACACCTTCAAATTTTAACCAATCAGCATGCGAACTTAGTGAACGTCATAGTAATGGACGCTGTTTCTATTTAACGCAAATTACTAAACAATTGCTGATAAATATTTAACTTTTTTAATGTCAACGTTCATAAATAAATGTACTATAATTCAATAGTTTTTTCATTAAAATTCTATCTTGGTCACCTACTCCATTGTTTAAATAACAAATAAATTTTATTATCGGCCACTGTCGTAAACAAGGATTATATTTTACTCTTCAACTTTTTAAATGTCATCTTAATTGACAATACCTTCCCAAAAACCATCTCCAGATATCTACCAAGCAAACTCCCGTCGTAATAGAATGTCAAATGAACTATTCAAAATTTCGATTAAGTATAATTTTTTTGTTGGTGTTGCTTAAAATTTAATCCTTGATTGCACAACTGGATATTAGAATATATATCTATTTTATAATAATAAGTCAGTTTTTTTGGATTTTGCCCCCCCTTGAAAAATATTCTATGGGTGCTCGTACCCGTCGAAGTAACGAAAACGAAATGTTTAGTGCATTTGTTCGACTTTGTCCCTATTAGCGTCGGATGCACAACCGCTTGTATTGATTAAGACATAAAGTAGCCTGGATCGGATAGGAACCTTGTCTGTGAAGGTCATGCACTCGTGTTTGTCTCGTAACCGCGTCTAGGAAAAAATGATTTGCGCAAATTGGGGCTTGCGGACATTAAGGCTGAGATACGGTGCATTGCGCCTTTATTATTTCATTTCTCTGAATTGTGCTGCTGAGCGGCCGAACGTGCGTTGGAATTCTAATGCTGATCAATTCTAACTATGTCGTAAATTTTAAATCATCGACTTTTCATTGTTGTGTATCATGATCGTAGCTATTCTTTTATATAAATTGCCAGGCTGTCATTTTAACTCAAACAACTTATTTAATACAGCCATTTTTATTTATTAAAGTGAACAGAAAAACAGATCTTACCAAATATGAGTGTACATGCTATTTCTTAATTGATACATGAAACAAGATGTAAACTTATTTTGAATTAAATATCTGCACTACATATTGGATTATTTAAATGAATATTTATTTTTCTATTTTTATTTAGTGTCATTTATTAAATCATTATTTCATCAATCAATCAGCTGCTTCCTTTGTGCTCTTCTGTTTTCTCTTTTGATATATGATCCGCCCATTGCTAGTTAAAAGATTTGGAATACTTGACTACATCTTTTACACCTGTTTTTATTCTAATTTCTGTTAGTTTAACTTTCTCTTTCCTGATTAAAGAAGAATAAGAGAAAGACAACAAACAAGATAGGAAGATGAACTGAAACAAATTTCGCATCGGGGCTCATGCTCCCAAGGTAAAATTTCGTAGGGGCAATGCCCCAAGAAGAGATTTCTCTTAGAGCTGCATAAAGAATTATTGTACCTCCTTCCATTTTTTAGTAACTGTCTACTACCCTAAAGTTGATGTGAGTTACACCCTTAAAAATATTACCAGTAAATTCCTTGCATCAAAGTATATATAAAAATTTTAATTTTTAAATTCCCACTAGTACAGCCGCAATTACAGCCAATAGGAATCCATAAGACCGGTAATAATGCGCGTCACAGGATATACCGGGGATCCTGAGACGCTAGCACTCAGTCCTGCTGTGCGGGGCGCCGGGGAGGCAGCAGTCTCTGGGCCTCTTCCCCGCCTGGTGGTCTGGCTAGACCGCCTTCCAGGGCATCTGATGCCCTAAAATTTTTGTGACTCTAGTAGAGCACATATGCTCTAATTCTTGTTATGCTGAAACCAGTGCAGATTTCACTGCTCTGGTTTCAGTGGGTCATAAATTAGAGCATTCAGTATTATTTTCTCTTAATTCTAGATCTGCTGAAACCAGAGCAAATTCTGGAGCAGATTTTTGCTGCTCAGGATTGTGCTCTGGTTTCTATGGGTCAGGAATTAGAGCACTCAGAACTGTTTGCTCTAATTCCAGACCTACTGAAACTAGAGCACATTCTGAAGCATATTTCTTTCTCTTGCAATTTTATATTTTGAAGTTTTTCTTTTAATTTGCGCTATTTCTCAATTTCTAAATTTATTTTTTGCTCTAATATTAGTTGTTGTTCTTCTAAATTCTTTATTTTGAACTTCATTCTTCATCTATTTATTGTCACAAATTCTTGTTCTATAAATTTAACCTTTCTCTACTAATTGCTCTAATTATTTGCACCTGAAAATGCTCTAACTTCCAGATCTAATAATGTATTACAGAATTTGTTTCAATTTATATAATTTTTGTAACCCTACATTTAATTTCTGATATTTTTTTATTTGTTGTAACTTATGCTCTATTTATTTCATCTATTTATTATTTTACACTATCCAGAGTGGTATTTGAGCCTCATATATCCGCGCTAATTAAGTAAGCCCGTAAAATTGGGTTCGTACCAGGACTCTATTCGGTAAACAGCTCCTTTCCAAGCTATGTGGAGTCGCTAGCTAATGTAGTTATTATAAAATTAATATTTTCTAGTTTATAATTGGCTGTATAAATGATGGACCATTAACGTCAATTCATTAGAATAAAATGATAATTTGAGCATTAATGTGTTGGTCACACTTTTATGTCTTTGATAATTCAAATTAATTTCACGCATATTAAAATACATACAATATAGAGTTATAAATTTCCTTTATGCGTGTACATGTCAAATCCAGTGCTATAAATATGTGACAAGCCGCCAAGCGGTGATGTTGTCAGTAATTAAGTACACAAACAGAAAGGATTTCAAGTCGTCCTTGTGCAATCCTCCCTCTTTTCTTCAGTGGCGTAACTAGAATTCGTTGAAAATAGCAATGAAAAGTGGTAGCGTGTGTGCCATGAAAAATGGCAATAATGTCGCAAAACGTAAAACTTCAGAAAAAGTTAGTTTTTTCAGATTTCTACAAGATCTACACATTAAAATTTATAAATAGAAATTTTAAAAAAGATAAAAATGTTACAAAAAAATAAATCTTGAATTTTGTATTCAGTATTTTTCTTAATTTCACGATGTTCATAATAAATATTACTAAAAATTATTCTTTTCTATATCGTGTACCTAAATATAATAATATGTTTTTTAGTTTTGTTATACGAGTTTGCATATTTATTATTTGAACTTAAAAATTGCGATTTTAGGCAATGAATCACAATATCACAGTAAGTGGTGGTAATAATGACAACCGTTCGAATTTCCCGGTACATAACCTCCAACAATATGGCTACCACGGGTCACTTACATCAAAGGTGCCGATATCGAGTGTCGCTACTGTCTTTATTCTATACAGGTGTGCAAGGAAATGCGGAACATAGGACTTTAACATGGGATTTCAAAAAATTGCGGATACTCTCTCTCCTGATAAATTTAGAACAAAACTACAAGAGTACAAAGTTGTTCAAAATTAAATTCTACGTCATATAAGATAATAATTGTTGCAATAGCAGGACAGTAATACGAGATATATTAAATATAAAATGTAATACTTTCGTTAAAAATCAGATAGCCATGGAAATAAAAGAAAATATCTATCTGTCAGTTTAGAGAAGTTTCACTAATTATCATTCTTGTTGACTATATTTTATTATTATTTAAGTTGAAATTATATTCATTTCTTTAACAATATGCTTATATTAAAAAAGTAGAACAAATATAATTTAAAAAAATATTGAACACAAAGTAAGGTTACTAACTGTCACAATTGACACATAGATATTTTCTTTTATTTCCATGGGTGTCTGATTTTGAACGAAAATGTTATATTTTATATTTAATATATCTCGTACTGCAGGCATGTTGTTGCAACAATTATGATCTTATATGACGTAGAATTTAATTTTGAACAACTTTGTACTCTTGCAGTACTGTATTCTGTGCCCCTGACATGTGAGGCCCACCCGCTTTGCAGGCGTGTGCTCCCCCTAGTTACGCCACTGTTTCTCTTGTTGCGACTTGTGCCGGGCCGGGTGATTTATTCGGGCTGTTGTTGCGTGTTTAGTGAATATATCTCGGAGTGTGGAAAAGGTCGCGACCTTTCCACAAACACCTGTGGAGCGTGGGCGGAACGACCACCTGAGGAAGTTGCAGCGGACAAACTTTCCTATTAAAAATAATTCAATTTCAAACAAGGTTACCATTTCAATAGCTTTATAAATCTCAGCGATTATTCCAGATTGAAAAGAGAATATAATCCGATCCATGCTATTCGGAGTTATACGAATGAGTATACATATGTATATCTAACAAATAATATAGATTGGATAATCTATATTTCTATTGAAAATTATTCTAATGAATTAAACTTTGTCATTTGATCATAATACTTTCTTGAAGATTATTCTAATAAAATAAATACAGGTATAGACAGGGCCGTTCCTAGCGAGGGTTCAAGGGGTTCTCAGAACCCCGGCGGCAGACTTTGAGGGGCGGCAAATAATATATAATAATTTTTTCACAAATGTAGAGATATCAACATAAATATTTTAGCATTAGATTCTGTTAACATTTTTATTTTTATTTTATTAGAAAGATTTATTATTCATATTATACTTATGCTGTACGATTATGATTATGGGGGCCGTTCAAGTATTACGTAAGCACTATAGGGGGTGGGGGGTCTTTGTTTTGCTTATTTTGGATGACATGGGGGGTAGGGGAGTCTAGATGATGATTACGTCATCGGTAGCTATTAACTTTTTAACCCGATGAATGGCAACCCTCGCATTGGCTAAGTTCCGAATCGTGCAAAAATCGATGACAGCGCTCACGTTATCCGTCAAATCCATATAAATCATGAATCATGTAAGATTATAATATTTTGTCCCTTACTCTATCTTGAATACTGTATCAGTAAAATCTAATCTCCATTCTAAATCTATTTTCTTATTTTTAAAATTATAATTATAACATTTTAATTATAATATTAAAAAAAAACAGGGCATGTAACCGGTTAAAAAAACCGGTTAATAAAAACCGGTAACCGATATTTTCAACGAAAATTGCGAACTTTAACCGATATTTTTCAGGCCGAAAATACCGGTAACCGTTAACAAAAAAAAAACCGGTTTTAGCGAACATTAACCTTTATTTAATATCATTTAGCGAGAAAAAAAATTATATTTTGTTATATCTGTGTTTTCTATTTGTATTTGAACATGAGTCATGACAGTTTTTACAATTAACATTTTATTGGAGAGTCATAAATGTAGGTAGTCTCTTTGGCCGTTAAGGTTACTTAAAAAGTCCCAAATAAATACAGCCTTTGTCAATACAGGCAAGTTTAAAATTGAAAAGTGACCTGCGTTTTTCTGAAGATATTACGGGAATTTTTGTGAATGTTCATTAATTAAATTGCTTTTTTTTAATTGTTATATTTTTCTTAGATTTTTTTTACACCCTTTTCCATTTAAAATTAGGTGCAACCCCCATTTTAGGGTTGAAATGCCATTGGAAATCCATTCAAGTGTCCCCCTTTACACTAAAATTGCGGTGTTCAAGCGTATTTTGCTTTAAGTGTCCAGAAATTGCGCTGATAATTTTCATTGGACCACTCATAATCTGTCTGAAGGTCGATGACTAAAACTAGTTTTTTCTAGGAGGAGATGACTCTAACAGCTTTTCTTTAGTGACTAGACCTGGCTCGTCTAGTGCAGATCTATTGACTATGACTGAACTAGACTACGAGAGTCCTAGGAAAAAATATGATTTAAGAGTTAGAGCAGCCAGTCCTCCTCTAAGAAGCGATGTTCATGTTGAAGTTATTGTCACAGACATAAATGACAATGCCTCTGTTTTAAAAGACATTCAGGTAAGAATTTGAATCCGTGTGACTGTCGTAAAATAAAAAAAAATGTTCCTGGCTATTTTTATTTACTTTTTATATATCTATATCACTTTTTGAATATTTAAAATAGATCTGAATCCTTGTGGCGGTCAAAACATTTTTTGGAAATGAGTTTTGTCTTTACAGGCTTGTAACTCGTAAATTAGTTGAGATACAATAAAAATTCTTACACCAATCGATTCCTTGGGTTTTTTTCTATAAGATACACATTTTTTTATATTTTTTTCTTGCATTTTTATGGCACTGCCGATGAAATATATAAAAAATTGTACAATTTGGCACTTACAATTTTCAAATTTTAAGTTTATGGCCGCGTATCTCAAAAACAAGTTGAGCTATAACGAAAATTCTTACACCAATCGATTCCTTGGAGATTTCTCTATAATATTCATGTTACTTTATATTTTTTCTTGCATTTTTATGGCTCAGCCAATGCAATATATAAAGAATGGTATAATGTGTCACATAAAAATCTAATCAATTTGGAATATGGGACGACATAAGAGCTTTACTGTCGATATTAAGGAATGTTCTGTCATAATATTCATTTTCTTGACATAAAGCAGTCCACAAATATTCTTTAGAGATAAAATCACCTTCTAAATTTTGTTTCTGAAATATTTTAACACTTAAAATATTTTTTTCGTAAATTGACAACAATTTGAGTCGGTCTGTAAGTCTGTGATTAAAAGGTTTAAATCTGCTAAGATAATTTTTCAATTAGTTTGACAAATTATGAATTATAAACCTACTAAAAAATTACAGAAGATCTAGTACAATGTTAAATTACCTCAATTTGAGTCAAAAATTTTGATTTTTTAAAAGTCTATATTGATATTCCACAATGTTAAACCCAATGAAACTGATTTAATTTATTCCAAAACAATTTGGGACAATGTGAAACCTTACACAACTGTCTAAAATTAATCCCAATTGACTTGGAACAGTGTTGACCCTTATATAACGATGTTAAATCCTAAATAATTATATTAACTTTGTCCCAAACAGTTTGAAACAATGTTAAACCTTCCACAACATTCTGAAATTAATCCCAAACAATGTGGAACAGTGTTAAACCTTATAGAACTATGTAGAACATTGTTAAATTAGTATAACTTTCTTAACTTAATCCCAATTAACTTGGAACAGTGTTGAACCTTATATAACAATGTGAAACCCTAAATAATTATATTAACTTTGTCCCAAATAACTTGGAATTCTGAAATTAATCTCAAACAAATTGGAACAGTGTTGACCCTTATATAACAATGTTAAACCGTAAACAATTGTCGTAACTTTGTCCCAAACAATTTGGAACAATGTTAAACCTTCCAAAACTGCCTGAAATTAATCTCATACAATTTGGGATAATGTGTAACCTTGTAGAACTATCTAGAACATTGTTAAACCCTGTGCAACTGTCTCATCTGAATCCCAATTATCTTGGAACAGTGTTGAACCTGATACATCTATGTTACACCCTAAACAAGTTTCTAACTTTGTCCTAAACAATTTGGAGCAAAGTGAAACATAGTGCAACTGTTTCTACTTACTCTAGAACACTTGGAACATCTTTCTGCCTTCTACAACTGTCTTTTTAAGTCTTCCTAGTAATTTCCAATAATAGTTATACATTAAAACTTACAATTTATAGTTTTTCACTCTAAAATTTTTCATATACAGCCAAAAAAATCCAAAAAGACACATTTTTAGGTCCAAAATTTTGATTTTTTAAATAATTCCAAATTGATAGTCGCCGATGCGCTGATTTCAAATTTTCAAACCGAATTCAATTATCTCTTTCCGTTCCTGAGATATTTGACCTCAAAGTTGCACCTCAAAAGAGTGGGTTTTTTGGATATATCTCTAAAACGGGTAGAGACACAATCTCAACGACTATACCAGTGGATTCTACAGGCAAAGTTACATAAAGAAATGTTTTCTCCGCATATACGTTCTTTGGAACGATTTTGTGAAAAATGAGAAAAACGAAAAAAACCGGAATTTCAGTTTTTCACTTGGGAACTTTTTGTCACCAAATCTTTTAATTTTCTATACTTAAGTAAATACTGATGCGCTGATTTCAAATTTTCAAACCGATTTCAATTATCTCTTACCGTTCTGGAGATATTTGCGTTCAAAGTCAGACCTGAAAAAAATTGTTTTTCAGGAATAATCCTGAAATGGGTCAAGATACGACCTCACCAATCGATTCTGCGGGCAAAATTACATAAGTATACCAATTTTCAGATATTTATTCAGGCGGATACAATTTTTAGAGCGAAAAAACGAAAATCGCAAAAATTGAAAAATCGCCTGATGAACCCCTTACGATTTTTTCCGATTTTTGGCCATTTTCGTTTTTTCGCTGTAAAAATTGTATCCATTAGAATATAAATCTGAAAATTGGTACAAAAATGTAATTTTATCCGTAGAATCGATTGGTGAGGTCGCCGAGGTCGTATCTAAACCCATTTCAGGACTATTCCTGAAAAATTGAATTTTTCAGGTCCAACTTTGAACGCAAATATCACGAGAACGGTATGAGATAATTGAAATCGGTTTGAAAATTTGGAATCAGCACATTCTTCTTTACTTAAGTACAGAATATAAAAAATTTTGGAGACAAAAAGTTTCCGAGCGAAAAACTGAAATTCCGGTTTTTTCGTTTTTCTCATTTTTCACCAAATCGTTCCAAAGAACGTATATGCGGAGAAAACATTTCTTTATGTAACTTTCCGCGTAGAATCGACTGGTATAATCGTTGAGAATGTATCTCTACCCATTTTAGAGATATGGTCAAAAAACACCCTTTTTTGAGGTCCAACTTTGAGAGCAAATATCTCAGGAATGGAAAGAGATAATTGAATTCGGTTTGAAAATTTGAAATCAGCGCATCGACGACTATCAAGTTAGACTAATTCCAAAAATCAAAATTTTAGACCCAAAAATGGGCATTTTTAAATTTTTTTGGCTGTATATGAAAAATTTTAGAGTGAAAAACAATAAATTGTAACTTTTCATGTATGTCTATTATTGGAAATTACTAGGAAGGCTTAAAAAGAAAGTTTTAGAAGGCAGAAAGATGTTCCAAGTGTTCTGAAATAAGTAGAGAGACTTGCACTATGTTTCACTTTGTTCCAAATTGTTTGGGACAAAGTTAAGGCACTTGTTTAGGGTGTAACATAAATGTACTAGGTTCAACACTGTTCCAAGATAATTGGGAGTAAGATGAGACAGTTCTACAGGGTTTAACAATGTTCTAGATAGTTCAACAAGGTTTAACTTGTTTTCGGAAAGAAGGTGGTTATTCCTGTGTTTGTACTGCTGGTTTTACCGGTTCAAATTGTGACATAACTTTAATTAAAGACGCATGTAAAAGAGATATTTGTAAGAGTGGTTCAACTTGCACTCCCCTTAAAAAAGGAGGGTTTATTTGTGAAGACTGTTATCCCAATAATGAATATGAACATTATACAGAATTATGTGAGCTTAAAAGTAGAAGCTTTGGAAAAAGCTCGTTTCTTACTTTTCCAAGTTTGAAACAGAGACATCATCTACATTTGACTAAACTAAAAGCTTTTTTGAATTTTTTAATGGATTTCTCTAAGTGTTTTTTATAAGACACATTTTTTATATTTTTACTTTAACTTGTACGGAACAGGTTTACCAAAATAAAACAACATGCAAAATTAATAAAATTAAGTTTTATAAGCTTCTAACTCAAAAACTGTTAAAGATATAGTCTTAAAATCAGAGCATGTAACCGGTTAATAAAAACCGGTAACCGATATTTTCAACGAAAATTGCGAACTTTAACCGTAATTTTAACCGATATTTTTCAGGCCGAAAATACCGGTAACCTTTATTTTAATATCATTTAGCGACAAAAAAATTTAATATTTTTTTTATATCTCTGTTTTCTATTTGTGTTTGAACATGAGTCATGACAGGTTTTACAATTAACATTTTATTGGAGAGTCATAAATGTAGGTAGTTTCTTTGGCTTCTTTTTTGGTTACTTAAAAAGTCCCAAATATATACGGCCTTTGTCAACACAGGCAAGTTTAAAATTGAAAAGTGACCTGCGTTTTTCTGAAGATATTACGGGAATTTTTGTGAATATTCATTAATTAATTTGCTTTTTTTTAATTGTTATATTTTTCTCAGATGGTATTTTTTTATTATTTTTTTAAATTAATTATTCTGTAATTTTTTTTAATCAAATATTTATAATTAATTTCTTTTAATTAATTTAATTATTTTTTTAACCGATATATTAACCGGTTTAAACCGGTTTCTAATTGTCAAAAACCGGTTTTCGAACTAAAACCGTTATTATTATAACGTTCTCTATAAGGGTTAACTGTTTAACAGTATTTTTTTCGGTTACATGCCCTGAAAAAAAATTAATTGAAAAATGTTTACGTAAGCATGGGGGAGGGGGTAAGAGCTTTGCTTACTTTTGCTGACAAGGGGGATGGGGGGTAAATAATTGTAATAAATCTGTTTACGTAATATTTGAACGGCCCCATGTTAATTGTTGACAAATATCAATTCACATTTGTTTTATTTTTTAGGTTAGAACAAATGTCACTATTTTTTTTTAATAAAATATGTAAATTGTTTATATATCCATGTGAACCGAAAATGTTTCTATCATAAAAACCTACAGTGTATAAAATTTTAAATAGTAATGTTTCTTTAATAAATTAAAAATGTCAGCTCGGCCTGTCAAAATAATGTCGCTCTCACAAAAGTTCAGTTTCTGGACTAGTGATATAATTAACTATACTATTTTTATTTTATTGTTGTAACATATATTCATTTCTTTTATATTTTGATATATTTAATTGCTGCACTAAATAATTTATTTTTCTTATTTTAATTTGGACTAAGTATATTGATGAATACCGTTCTTATTACATTTCAAATTCATATCCTGTTTTCGTTCTCTTTTATGTTTATTGCAAAAAAAGATTTTATTGTGCCGCAAGTTGGCGTCAGTCCCTTTTATCATCGTTCACCAATTCCAATTATATAAAACACTTCGTTGGCGGTTTATCGCAGCTCACATGCTCACAATTTAGTTTTCTGAATATCAGTCAGTGGTATAGCTACTTCGAATCTTTTGGATATTATTTTTTGTTCGTAATATCCTAGTTTTATTATTAATTTTTGCGCACGTATTATATTACAGCATGATGTTTCGTACACTATTCTGCAGTTTTTTCTGTTAAAACTAAGCAACTATTGAAAGCTGAAATACCGATTTTCAAATTATTAATAATATTAAAATATTTTGTATAATAAACAATAAAGCAAGATCTTTTGCATTAAATTTAAAATGAAAATAAATTTACAAATAGTTGATAGTAACCTTTCTTGTAAATTTTACTACTAACAATATATCTCCTGAATAATACCGAAAATTTTTAATTTATATTTACATACAGTTACAAATATTTTATTATTTAACACTCAGATTCATAAGAAAAATTAGCCACTAACCTGGATTATTTGTCACCTTTGTTAATATTCTAAAATGTCAAACTCCAGTGCCAAGTCATAAAAGGTAAAAGTATATTATTTAGTCCCAAAGGGATATAGTCTGACATTTCAGAATTTATATATGAAACCCAGAAATAAGTCATTCTTAACAATTTTTACAAGACATAGATAATCATGATTTGATTATAATGCTACCCCTATTCCTCTATTCTTTTTCTAATAGTAGTTATTGATTATTTATGATTTATTTTTCCTAAACTATCCAAAAAGTGCTAACCGATTAATAACCCCCTGGACCATGTATCAAAAACTAATTAATATAATGGTTTGAAACTTACTCGTTTGATATTTGCTGAGCGAGATATTTTATCCCGTGACATATCTCCTCGGTGTTCGTAATCCACATCCGGAAACATATTTCCGGTTTGGAAGCCAACCTAAAAACGTACAAGTGTGCAGTTCCTGTGAACAGCACATACATCAACCCGACAGTTGCAACTGGAATTAAAACATTCGGTCGCAATGCAAATATGAGAACCTAGAGTTACTTTGTAACTCATTTCAATATATTTGAATAAAGTACAAACATACAGGTGCACCTATTAGTTCTGTTATATACATATTCATTTCTTATTTTACTGCAAATACGCTAGATTAATGTTCTAGTTTTTTAGTAATATTTTTTATTTTCACCAAATGCAAGGTTTTGTAATTATAAAGGTTTTAATATTTTCAAATTTTAAAGCTTGTCCAAGAATTAAGGTCCTTGAGACCATCTTCAAGAAGTGGTTAGACAATGAAATAAAAAAAATAATCCAAGTGTGATCGGAACTAGTGCCGTTTATGAAATTAGAATTTCGAATTTAACAAAATTTAAAGAAATTACATAGCAAATTTTCGAATTTCGAAGTAACATAAAAAAGTGTCTCTTTGGGGAACATGAATATATCTTATTATTATTAATTAAAAATCATAAATCTCTAAAACAAATACTAGTATAATAATACTTATTTATTTATCAAGGGACTAAACTATATTTTTTTATTATGCATATGGAATTTATTTTACGAGACGATAGCCGAGGATAATAAACCATGTGAGTAGTAAAAAATACTTTAGTACTTAGTTATACATTATATATTTTCCGAAATCATTAAATTATTAATTAAAAACATAAGTAAATAGCATTATGTGTTTGTAAAACGTCAACTAGCTTTTGAGACGGAGAAGACTGTAATAACAAACGTACTGTCAAAGTGTCAAATATTTCTTTATAATTTTCATTTATGTTTACACCTGCTTAGACGTCGTCTGCATGAATTCGGATAAATTATTATCAAAGAAAAATTATAAATAAATTCATCAAGAGCATTATAGAAGGATATGTTTGTTATTTTAGGTAGTGCTGAAATAAACTGCAAAAATATAATAATTTTAAAATATAAGTTAGGTAATACAGTTTGACAGATAAATCCGTAAAGTTAAATTTTGACATAAGAGTCTGTAAAGTTTTACGTTAGCTACTACTTTGGCTAACTTCGCGGAGTGATATCGTGTACTTTAGTATCGATTTAAAAAAAAATGTACGTTATTTGTCAATTAAATGATTATCACTCATTTACCGCACTTATAAAGTAAATTTATATTTACCTTGCTAATAATGTAAAATGCTATTATTTGACAGAATTCTTCCTACTAGACACCGTACAGAAAAAAAATAATGACAAATGAGATTGTTGATAATGTTTTATTTCTATTTTTATCTTTGACAAAATATTTAAGTGTTAGATAGCGCAGTAATTGGTGTATTTTATTTGCTATTAGAGAGAATTAACTGGAGCTATAAACAAGCAATTCCTGGGAAGATAAAAACTAGATGAGAAGTAGATGGCGTCTAAGTAGCTCATTAAACGAACATAATAGAATGAAAATGAGTAAACGTTTCTTGGCGCTTTACCATGTGTTACTTTTTGCTTCCATATTAGTCATTACTGCTATTTTATGTGACACTTTGACAAACACAATTTGCAAGTTTTTAATGAAATAATTACAGAACGACTAAACCAGAATTATGTTAAAATAGGTGTTTTAATTTTCACCTATTACCTAGAGATAGTATTAAATAGTCAATAAAACATCAATTTGTATTTTGACGTCATTTTAAAATATACAATGATAAATTAAAGGTGGATTAAATGCACTAAAAAGTGTTAGAATATATATTTAAAAAAAAACATCATAAGAATATTATATATAAATATACCTACATGCACTCTCAAATAAAAATATGCAAAAATATTAATAAAAAGAAATTGTCCCTATGGGGAACATGATAATATATTAACCTTCTTAACACAAAAATACTAAATAACTAAAATAAATACTAGTGTAATGAAATAAATTCAGAACATATTCTATAATTTCTATTTTAGTTTCTAGTTTAGTAGTTGTTTTATAATTAAAAAAAATATTTTTTATTCCATTTATTATTTTCTATTTTTTATAACCTACTTCCTTTCGAATTTCAAATTCATGTTACAATAATTCGAAATTCCAATAACTTTTCCAATAAAATTTCAAATTATTTTTCTTTGAAAATCGACAGCACTATTAGTTTTCTTATTTCCTGTTTTATACGCAGTATTTTATTGACAATATTTCAAAAAATGTTTAAATATATTATCACATGTTTTTATTAACAAAAACAAAAACATGACAAATGCGGCAACTTTAATATAACCGACTTCGTACTTCTTACGGTTCTCGAGATCCCAATGCTTAGCCTCTTAAAAAGGACTCCTATGTTCCTGTATATACATTAGTACTCGTAGAAAAAATTATTTACAATTTATTTCCCAGTTGTAAAACGAATACAATAATTATAACCCAGTAACAAAAATCTTAATCAAATTAGCAATAAATTGGTAAATTACAACTTTCGATTCTGATATAAATAACGTCACATAAAAGTAGTAATTTTTCGCAACGAGTTCATAAATAATTCACATTAATTGGCGTCTGACATGGACAAATTTCATTAAAATACCCATAGCGCAATATAGATATCACTCGGTCGCATGCCTCAATAAATAACATCACGTGGTCGGTCGCTTGCACTCTTGCTATTGGTAGCCCTGTAAACTAAACTGCGCTTACGTTGGCATCACTTCCTGCACACACGCAAAAATGCCAAACCGGTATGAAGTTACTCTCATTTGTTAAATGGAAAAAACTCACTTCTATGTCGGAAAACATTCTCAAATTTATTACGGAATTATCAAAATAACAAATCTGATTGTGCGATTCGTTCAAACTGGTTATTTTTATACTATTGATACTACTAATACGTACTATGATCTGCTTTCATACATTCATTTTCATTAAATTCTGCGCCTCATTAAATTTATTTAACAAATTTAAATGATTAAATTAAATTTTCTTTGAATAATTCTCTAATTTGCTTAAAGCTACTTTATTGAAATAAAATAGAAATTAGTGTTTTGCAAACAGATCATTTGCGAATTCATTTTTGTTTAGACTTTTTGACATATTTTCTGCTATTATATTTTTAGTTCTTTAGAATTTCTTAGTCCCTGTACTTAAAAAGAAACGTATTATTCTAAATTAAATTTCATTTAATATCACGCACTACTTTTTATTATTATTAGGCAAAAGGATGTTTGGGTAATGATACTTTTTTTTTATTAAAAATATAGTTTTTTCATAAAGGCTTTAAATATAGGGGTGTGCTTTTCGAGATTTTTCATAACCAGTTACGAAATAAAAATTTCTTAACTTGAAAAATGTGCCGTTTCCAAATGTTAGTTAATTTTAAAAAGTGACAGTTTATGTCATTATTTATAAATTATAAAAAAATCTTGTATGAAACACGTTAGAAAATGCAATTTTGTGACACTTGTGTCATTTTGTAGGGTCTCGCTTCGCTCGCTCCACAAATACCCCATCGATACACAAAATGAGGTATTTTCTAACTGGTTATATAAATTTTTTTGTCTTAAAAATTTTAAGCGATGACAATCGAACGCTTCCGTTTTTTAGTTTTTAAACTTCAATGTAAGTAACTCAGCATCTTGTTCGTGTTCCTAGAAATGGAGTACGTAACTGATAACTAAGCAATGAAATATCCTTAGGTAACTCGAGCTCTTTCTCAATTTACATTAGTTATTTTCCCTTTTCCTCTCACTTCACTCTAGTTCTAGTTGTAAATATCAAATGCCTTTGTTTATCAAAGTAATATCAAGTAGCTTGAAATTACTTGACATCAAGACAAGTAGCTATAATAAAAAATAAAGGCAAGTAATTCATACAAAGATGAAGCTACTTGACTTGATAACCTGTACTAAATGAAGTTGGAGAAGGTAAAAATCGGACAGCAGTCAGTGTATAAAAGTTTTGTTAGTAACCAACCTTTCGACTACTCAATAGTCTTCTTCAGGGTTAATTTTTTATCTTCCTTAACATCAATCCAGTCGAAGATCGTTCTTACTTAGATTAAACTATATGTTCAAAAAGGACAAAATTCAATGAACGGGCACAATAGTAGCTTGAAATTGCTTGATATCAAGTGAAGTTGCTGTGATAGAAAATCAAGGCAAGTCGAGTAAATCATAAAAAGATCAAGCTACTTGACTTGATGAACCCGAACTAAATGAAGTTGAAGAAGGTAAAAATCGAACAGCAGTCAGTATTTAGTTTATTTCAAAGAACTAACGATTCGATTACTTAATAGTCTTCTTAAATGTTAGATTTTTAGTTTCCTCAACATCAGTCCATTATTCAGTCGAAGATTGTTCGTACTTAAATTAATCTATGTCCAAAAAGGACAAAATTCAATGGACTCGATGGAATAGTGATAAAGTAATTTTAAATTGCTTGATATCAAGTTAACTTGATAGCTATGATAGAAAATCAAGGGAAATCAAGTAATTCATAAAAAGATCAAGCAACTTGATATGAACCAGTACTAAATGATGTTGGAGAAGGTAAAAAGCGGACAGGAGTTAGTGTATAAAAGTTTATTTCATTGACTACTCAATAGTCTTCTTCAGGGTTAGATTTTCATCTTCCTCAACATCAATCCATTATCCAATCTTCTTCTTACTTAGCTTAATCTAAATATCACAAAAGACAAAATTCGATGGAACTCGATGGAATAGTGACAAGAAATGTTTCCATCAAGCTACTTGACCCTGATGAACCCTTACTAAATGATGTTGGAGAAAGTAAAAATTGGACAGTACTCAGCATTTACAAGTTTATTACAAGTAACTAACGTTTCGACTACTCAATAGTCTTTTTCAGGGTTAGATATTTATCTTCTTCAACATCAATCCATTTTCTAGTCGAAGATCGTTCTTACTTAGCTTTATCTAAATATCCAAAGAGAAGAGAACGCATCGTCCATTGGGCTGGGTATTATTTAGTAAGATCCTTATGATTAATATAGATTGGTTACTAAGAGAGAACACCTTCATTAAACATAAAGACCATCTCTAGTCCAAAGAGGACACATCGTCTATCGAGTTGATGATTATTTATTAAGATCCTTAGGTTAGTTACTTAAAGAGGACACCTGCATTTAACATAGAGACTGTCTCTAGCTAAATAAGCTTATCTTAATCTAAATATCCAAAAAGGATAAAATTCAGTGGGACTAATAAAAATAGTCGGAGGCTCGACGCAGTGGTCACAAGGTAATGTCTCCATCAATAGTGCGACCTGGATTGCCTAAACCTAGGTCAATGTCTTCTTCAGGGTTAGATTTTTACCTTCCTCAACATCAATCTATTATGCAGTCGAAAATCGCTCTTACTTAGCATTATCTAAATATCCAAAGAGAAGAGAACGTATCGTCCGTCGAGTTGGTGATTATTTAGTAAGATCCTTATGTTTAATATAGGTTAGTTACTTAGAGAGGACACTTGCATTTATCATAGAGATGGTCTTCAGCTAAAGAAGATTAGCTTAATATAAATGTCCAAAAAGGTCAAAATTCAATGGGACCAAAAAAGATAGTCAGGGACTCGACGGAATGGGGACAAAGTAATGTAAGTAATGTAAGCTACTTGACTTGATGAACCCTTACTAAATGATGTTGGAGAAGGTAAAAATCGGACAGCAGTCAGTGTATAAAAGTTTATTTCAGGTAACCAACTTTTCGACTATTCAATAGTCTTCTTCAGGGTTAGAATTTTATCTTCTTTAACATCAATCCATTATCCAGTCGACGATCGTTCTCACTTAATTTTATCTAAATGTCCAAAGAATATGCTTCGTCTATCGAGTTGATGATTTAGATTAATCTACATATGTCCAAAAAGTGCAAAATTCCATGAGACTAATAAAAATAGTTTGGGGCTCGACGGAATGACCTCCTCACCTGCAGGTTGCTGCACCTGGGGCCCGAACTTCGCCACAGCCTCCCTCCACAGCACGGCGGCCGCCGCTTGCACACCTCCGCCCAGCAGCTGCACGAGCACGCCGGCCACCAGCACCACCCAGCCCCAGCCGCCCTCGGGGTAGTAGTGCTGCTTGAGCGTGAGCAGCTGGCGCAGGTCGGCCACGAGGCGCTGCGCCAGCTGCTGGCGGCCCGAGCCGCTGGCCACCCCGCTGTCCGGCCGCGACAGGGACAGCTGCGGCAGCGAGCGCGAGCGGTACACCCGCCCCGCAGGCTCGCTCGACCACGACGCATCGTCCATCGGGTTACACGGGCATCAGGGGGGAGCACTGGGGTCACACTACACACGAACACAAGCACTGGGGGTTATATGGCAAGTTTAGCAAGATATGAAGTCGAGTACTAGAATCACACAAGTAGGAAATATCACTTTATTTACTCGTATATTATATTTATCGTTTCGAAGTTTTAGCAAGAGACCGAGTCGAATGCTGGAATCACACATTTTGTATCACAAACAAGAAAAACATATGCGGTTAAGTTTAAAAGTTTAGAATTATGTTCTAACTATAATGACAATTTTTGTTTCATACTCCTTACATTAACATAACAAAATATTTATTTTCATAAATTAATTTTCGCATACTTAAATAGTTTTTTTCTACAACCACTATGGAAAGTGGGACTTTTCTGACACTTTATAAAGCTTCAAACTTACATATTTCTCACAATTGTGGGTTAAAGTGTGAGAAATCATTTCTCACGGTATTTGCCTACAGTGCGCATGTGCAGTGTGGGAAATATAATTTCTTACAGTAATTGCCAACACTGCATTTATCTGCGCCATTTTATGTTTTATGTCTGATAGCTTTCGTACATGTATTTATATTCTGTAAGATTTGCAGTGTGATCGCAGAAAAAGTATAATGTACCACTCATGCAGTATCACCTACTTCCCACCTTGTGTGATTTCATACCTCGTGGAAAATAGACAACTTTCTGCACTTGTTGTACAATATACTATTATATTACCTACATAATTTAATAATAAATTAACATTGTTTATAATAAACCAAGAGTATTTTTTGAAGTGAAGCATGGAGATTTCTCATATCTATGATTACGATTTGATATTTGATTGACAGCAATGTATTTGCTTATGTCATTTAAAATAAAACATAAGGAATGAATTTGACAAAAAGTATTAAATTATACTATTGAAAAAAAATTAAAAATAAATAAACTAAGAAAGAAGTAACTATAATAAGGAACAATTAAATAATAATCACAATAAATTTTCAAAAATCCATCCATTAACTACCAAACAATGACAAAATCTGCTGTAAAACTCTTGAATTACACGATATTTGGGCAATTGTAATATTTTGAAACATGTTTTGAATTTTAACTTTTAATTCATCTAAATTTTGAAGATTTTCCCCACTACAAACTTCTGATTTTAAAGGTTACCAATAAAAGAAAACTAGATGTGTAAAATCGAACGATCAAGCAGACCACTCTACAAAAGTAAATGTCAAATTCGTTCCCTACGTTTTATTTAAAATGAGACAAGTACTACATTGCTGTCAATTAAATATCATGTGATAACCTGATAACCATAGATACGATAAATCCCATTTTCAACGTTAAAAATACTCACGGTAAATTAATCAACCTTTCTGAAAATTACAAAATACCGCTTTTTGAGTTAATTACCAAATTTTACATTTGCGCTGATTATAAATTCCCATTTGCCGAATTAAAATGTCCTGTTTTGAAATATGCTTTGACCCGAAAGTACGAATTGTAAAAAAAATTCATAAGGTTTCTTTACTTCAAGAATTCTCAAACTTAGAAATAGAAAACGAGTAGAAATTCCAACTTGGTAAGGTTAATAAACTAAACCAATCCATAAACTTGAATAATTGATTGAAATTACATTTCTAACAGAACTACAATAATTAATTCAGTAAAAACTTATTTTGCTCTCTCCAAATGTCATTCCAAATCTTCTATTTCCTTGTCACTCGTAAAAACCCGACAAACAAATGCCCCAGTCAGTACGTAGGTGTGCAAAAAACTCTGTAATATCATTATTCAGTTTCCAATCTTGAATCGTACTAATTAAAATGATGAGCATGGCAAAAACTGCTCTCGTTTCATTAGTTGCTTCGCCTAATCGAAATGTCTTCATCAGATCATAATCAAACCGTATAATAGATCTTAGGAGGCAAAAAGTGCCGATTGTTTTCAACGCTCTCTCAATATAGACAAGGATTATTAAAAATAAAATAACTGGTCGATGTTAACAAAACTATAATGTACGTCATTAGCCTTACAAAATAATTACGTTCTCATTTTTGGGAAATTCATTTTTAACTTTAATATGGCTTGTTTATTAAGAAACTAGTTAATGTTTATCACGGGACTAAAATATATTTTTTATAACGCTTATAGAATTTATTCTATGAGAAGATAAACCATGTGCATAATAAAAAATTCTTTTTTAGGCGGCTGGTACATAAATTGTTGTTTTTCGTATCTGTTTGCAACCTTAAAGTATCAATTTTTATTTGACATCTGTCAAAGTCAAAATTTTTGGCCGCTTATAGGTTCATTATTGATTTTCATAGTTCATATTAATGTGATTAATTATTTTAGAATATAATAACAAATGTAAGTAAAATTGTAACTATTCTTTTACAAATATTATTGAAAAAGTAATGAATTTGCGAGTAAAAATAGCGGCCGTAAAGTAAATGCGGCCGTAAGGTAAATGCGGCCGTAAAGTAAATGCGGCCGTAAAGTAAATTTTGACAGATGTCAAAAATTGATTTCGAATGAAAATTCATAATTTCTTATTGTAATCGCCTAAAAAATGTTGTGTGCACCTCGGCTAAAAGTTCTTTTTGGGCCTCATCTGATTTGTAGCCTCGGCTTTGCCTCGGCTGCAAACTTCGGTTTCGGCCCAAAAAGATTACTTTTAGAACCTTGATACACAAATAACTATAGTCCTTAGATATACATAATATTTTCTCCGAAATTATTACATTATTAATTAAAAACAGTTTTTAATATTATCTCTGCCAAAACAATGACATATGTTAAAATAAAATTTGAGACTAATTGCTTGATAATAATATTAAAAAAAAATTGTGTCAATTCAATTCAAATATACTTGTTTAATCGTTTAAAAAAATTATAGCTATACTTAATAGGATTAAAAGTGATCATTAAATATGTATAAGTTTTAATCCTAATAACAAAATATTCTATTGAATTTCTAAACATAAATTTGTATTAGTGTCAAAATTATTAATTTCTGTTTATCTCAAATATTAATCCTTAAAATGATATAAAAAAAAATCATAACATATTAAACAAACTTAATAAATCAAAATTTCTAATATTTTAATATAAAAATATATTTTAAACTATAAAAATGTCAATTAAAATTCAAATTTGTACACCCATAAATGGGTAATAATAATTTATTTATAAATATATATTTTTTTCATTTTTATAGAATAAAGTTGTAGAAGACCAAGGGGAACATCTTATCGAAGAAGAAAATATATTTTTTTAAACCAGTAGTTCTCAAGTTACAATATAAAGTTACATTTTTTCTTTTGGATTGTACATAATTTTTATACCTATACGATAACATATTTTTTTCTGAGTACAATCATGATTTAGTTTCATATCATTAGCATAATAAAAATGCGATTGAAATTTAAATATTTATTTTTATTATTAATGTACAGTAGGCTATGAATGAAAAAAAAAATAACAAAAGAACTGTCAAATAATAATTGACGCACTAATTATTGAAAATTGATATTCTTTGTGTTTTGAGATTATTATTTTTAATTTAAATTTATCACCCATGTTTTTTCATACTTACTGTACATGTATAATAAAATAAATGGGAAGGAAATCTTCTTGACTGGTGGATGGATGAGAAATAATAAAACTACACTCTCTGAAGAAGACCCACGTGGGGTTGAAACCGGTAGGAGACGTAGTTTTTTTTAAATATATTGACTGAATTCCAAAAGTTTTATTATTTCTCAATAAAATAAATATTAAGTTAAATTTCAATCGCATTTTTTTCAATATTTTTATTGTATAAGGATATAAAACTAATACATGGTTGCATTCTGATAAAATTGCTATCGAATAGACATAAAAAATATATTTTTAAATAATATTTTTTTTGTAACTATTATAATGAAGAAAATAATATCGGTGATCCCTTTTTCTGTTACACCCTGTATATATTACCAAAATTATACATTCTGAAGTAAGTCAAGACTCGAGTTCAAATCCCATGTATCATTATCCAGTTATATGCCCATAGTTGATATCTCGTTAAATATTATTAAAATGTCTTTAAAAAATTAGTAGTAATAATATAAATCATTATATAGTTTAATAGTTTTCTTATACTTATTATCCACATTAGCTGTGTAATAAATAACTTCTATCTTAGCATGTTCATAGTTTTTATAGGAATTATATGGCTATTATCTCTGTAACTATCTCTTTATTGATAAATTACTAACATAAAATTATAATAACAACTGCTATATCGGATTACAAATTTTCTGGGTGTTACCCTATAAATTGCTTGATAAATTATGGAAAATTATAGTAATCACTGCATTTTATGCACATTTATAACCATATAATAATTCAAGAGAAGTTACTGTTTTGTAATCTGACATTACTTTTAACTACCATATGTAGATCAATTGATATTAATTGTTTCGTACTTTGTAGATAATGTTTATTAATTATTTTATAATTAATATAAATTATTCTACGCACGTCATTTTCATCCAATCAAAATTCTTCATATGATGGAAATATGTAGTTTTTTAGTGACTATTATACTCTTAAATATACAGAGTGTATCAGCAAAGACGAAACCCTTTTAATTTTTTTATTATAACATATTTAAAAAATTTGCTTCTTATAAAAGTTTTATTATATTATATATACTACTTGATAACATACATAGAAAAAAATTGAAAGACTGATTTACACGCAACGACTTTTAGTTTTTATTTTTTTAGTAGGAACCTACAAATATTTTGGTAACATTAAAACCGCCATTTTTTGACTTTTGAATGAATTAGTTTGACTACATAAATATGAAAAAATAATAATAAAATTAAAATTTCAAAAATAATTTTTATTGAAATATAGGTGGCTATATGAAAATTAAGAAATTGTATTGATATATAACAAATACATTAATAACAATTAAACAAATGTTTATTTGTTACCAGAAAAATGTGTTTTGAATTTAATTTTTCAAAATGTGTACTAAAAATGAATTGCTTGATATAATTTTAATAATCGGAGAATCTACTGGACTTTTAAAAAGGGCAAAAATAATGTACGTTTTCATATTGTCATTCATGAAATAATCAAAAGTAATATAATAAGAGCCATGAATTTATTGGTAACATTTACGAATAATTGTAGTGTAGTAATAGACAAACGAGTGTTAAAAATGACATTTGGATCAAGACAGCGAAGCTGGAGTGATTTAAGAGTAATTTTTGACCCGAGTTGTCGTTACTTTTTTTTTTTAATTTTACCAATTAAAATCCTAGCTCGAAGTATATTTGCTTGATTATTTCACTAATGACAACAGTTCAAACATAAAATTTTTGATATCAGCAATATAACTGGAGCTTTGAATTTAATCGGTAAAATGTACACATAATTCCTGCGAAGAAACAACAATGTTATTTTTGACACTCGCTTGTCTATTGCTAATCATCAACTATTCGTAAATTTTACCAATAAATTCATGGCTGTCACGATTAAATGTTATTTCTGACAATCGTTTGTTATTACTAAGCAATAACTATTCGTAAATTTTACCGAAAAATTTATTAATCTTATATATTACTTATAACCAATAAATACCGGTACCAACTTATTACCCATTGTTGGCTGTGCCAATTGGTGGCAATATATTTAATACAGGCAAGAATTTGACTAGGTGGGTCTTGAACTCAGTTTCTTAAAATTATACCCGATCATTTTCCCTTTAAACATTGGACCACGAACCTCATTTTAGCAATAATATATTAATAAAGTGATAATTTTAATTGCAGAACAAGTAAAGGTTCAATTCTTAAATGTACTTGTTATCAGATCGTACAAGTGGTACACAACATATAATTTTGTGACATATTATTTCATAAGAAATAATTAAATAATTAGTACTTTTCTTAAAAGTAGAGCATGGAATATTTCCAATTATTATTTAAATAATAATCTATTATTAATATATTTTATGAAAAATTGTGAACAAAATTACAAGAAATAACATTATTGAATTAAAAGTGTTACAAAGAAAAAATACAAAATAATTGTTCGCGAATTGGAATATATATGGCAACTATTGTAATAAGTTCATCATATAAAAAGCATATGATCATATATTTTCAAAAAAGTGATAGAAATGTTTCTATTAATGCAAGCGCAGTATTAAAAAAAGGACTATTTACTATTTAAAAAAAAAATATCGGAAATATGTATTTATGTAAACATATATTGTCTCAAATTATTTGTAAGTATTACCGACTAGATCTAGACTTGTCCTGAAATGACAAGACAAGACGTTCTTATTACAAATCAAGACGAAAAAATTCTAGACAATTTTCAATACTCTAGATTAATTAAAAATTTTTAATTTTCGAAACATAAAAATATCATGCGAAGCTTGTTCCATCCGAACTCAAACAGTGATTGTAAAATATAAAAATAACGCTGCCGATGAATGATCTGTCCTTACTAAAGCGTATACACAGGTTAATGTAGAGTTTTCAAACAATCTAGATTTTTTTCAATCTAGACAGATTTAGTCAAGTCGTATCTTGAAATTTATAGACAACACAAGATTTTGCAAAGAGGCAACATTATGGAGCATGATATAAACAATATTTGAATAATTTGAACTATCTCTTGCTTTTACAACTATTGCTATTTTTGTCACATGCATAACTAATTACAACAATAATATAGTTAATTTTAAGCAGTTTAAATAATATATATATAATAAAATATAAATGCATATTTATTCCTATTTATTTTAAATTATGTGTTTGGTTTATAAAATACTACATTCAATAAATACTTCAGAGCAAAGTATGAATTAAAATAAGCATTAAATATGAAATTCTAAATATTATACAGGTGGAATGAGAAATTGGAAACACCTTTTTTTGTCGGAAGTTTTTATAGGTACTAAACAATTGTTTATATCAAGTTTTTAGTACTTTTAATAAGCTAACTAAATCTGTATGAATTTTGTAAAAAAAAGTTTAATTTTCTTGGATATTGCTATATTTGTACTTGTTTTAAATGGAATACCCTATATATTATTGCACTAAAATTTAATAGTTTTTGAGATATTAATGAAAATATTTAAATGTTTATCTCAAAATAAAGTGTACGCTGAATATAAAATTTGTTTTATTTATAAAGCAAAAATTATTCTCTATTAATGCAACAATATACATGGTATTTCATTTTAAAGAAGTACAAATGTGGTAATATCTATGAAAATTATTTTAGCAAATTTATACAGATTTAGTTAGCTTATTAAAAGTACTCAAAACTTTATTTAAACAATTTTTCGGTTTCTATAATAACATCCGAGAAAAAAGGTGTTTCCAATTTCGCATTCCACCCAGTATTTTTAATGTATGGAGTATAAAACAAAAAATAATTTTCGATTCTTGCAATTTTTATAAAATATATTTGTAATTGTTACTCTAATTAATTTATGTTTATTTTTAAAACAATATTATTTTTTAATTTTATTTATAAATTTAAAATTTCACGATGTATTATTATTTTTGAATTACATTTAGATTACCGTACGTACGTAGTTAACACTTTTATCACCACACACAAGCACTGGGAGAGTTTTGGCACGTTTTTGTTGGTGGACGACGACCGCGCGACTTCGCGACTCTGGCGGAGCGGATGGAGTGAGCCAGTTTATCTCCCGCTCGGCGCGGCTCGGCCCTTTCCGCCGACCCGGAGCTGCACGTGCTCCGGACCGGTTTGGGGTGGGAACCCATCCCGAAGTGGGATCCGCCGAGGTTGGCTTGACTGCAGAGTAAGAAAGTATGGGAGAAGGTGGAAGTAAGTATATATAGTATGTTTCCCGGAGTTGATAAATAGTAGTTATGTGGTTCAAATCGTTGGGGGAGGGGGATTGATGATGGTTGCAAATTTAATAATGGATGAAATATACAAAAATTATCCGCACAAAAATCACCTTCATGAATGAGATGTACAACATATTCAATTTTTTTAAATATTTAAAAATTTAAATATTACACAAAGATTCCCAAATAAATATCTATGACTAAATGCTTTGTGGTGTGTCACAAATTTATCAATACAATCAGATTTAAAAATTAAAGATATTAAGGCCGTATTTATTTGGGACATTTTAAGTAACCTGGTAAAATTTTCACCAACTTTAAAATTTGGTTGTTTATTTGGTACCAACACGGGTATGTTTAGGACCATTTAGGACCAGTTTAGGGTTATATTCAAATTTCCCAAATAAATTCATCCTAAGGGACTAATAGAAACATACTTTACTTGATATAAAAATCGTTTACATAATCACAGGGGCGCCAACTACGAGGGGACAAAGGGGGCAGTTGCCCCTCCTGACTTTACAAATAAAATTGAAAATTGATTTAAAATTTTGCATAAATTTTCAAAAAGTGACGTAATAATGAAAACCCGACCCTGTTAAATCATAACTAGGCCACAGATCATTCAAAAGGCACCGCGTACAAGTGTTTTTTGTTAGTAATTGAAAAATATATAGTAATTTATAATAATTAATAAGAAAATAGATAGGTAGCATTACCATAATTTGCAAAAGTTTTAAAATATTTGAATGCAGTCCTTTTTCCCATAAGAAAAACATTATTAATATTTTTCATTTATATTGTAACGAGCGAAACTCACCGCAGATGAGTCACCACAGCTGACCTATTTGAGCAGGTAGTTAAAGGTCAAGCGGAATAGGAGCGACGCCGCTATTGTTCGCGAATATTAAAGTCCAGAAGGTTCTGAAATGTTCAAGATGAGCTGTCCGTAGGTATATAATGGTCGCTACTGGCGGCTCAGGAAGTTAGTATCGGTCAGAGCGTGTAGAGAATCACTGAAGAAAGTCAGTGTCGGTCAGTGCATGTCAGCGACATGTAAGGTATAAATAAATAAATATTTGGTGAGATAAATAAATAAATGGTGATATAAATGTTTAAGTCTTTATTAATAATTATTACTTCTTTTTTATAATGTATTATTTGTATATTAAACTTATTTATATAAATATTCGTGTTTCATTTATTTTTACACTTCACCGAAATAAATTAACGTTACAATATATTTTAATTTTTCTAATTCAAAAGGAAAGTGTGTACTCACTCAAACACTCCCTTGACTACATCACTGGGCGTTTTAGAAACTAAACTTTTATTTGTTGCAACTTATGTATTAGAAATAGCTCCCATCCAAACAAGAACTGGTGTGAAGAGTACATTTCTAATTAACCTGGAACGGCTCGCGTAGGCACTAATCTACACAGGTGACCTCAGGTGAAGATAAACAACTTATTTGTGACTTTAGGCCTTGCCGCATAAATCCAGAGAACAGATACAGCTACGCAGAACACGCGATATAACTCTACAACTGCAGAATATGTTAACCAGAATTAACACTTACATCTAGAAATTTACGCACCACGAATAAATTTATTAAGACGGGACCACTGCTTTCTTGGAATAAAAATCTTATTTATAGGTGTACATGATTTTAATCAAAATATTTTTTATACTTATTTTGCTAATATTTCGATATTCAATCTATTTCTTTTGTTAAATGAACCAATGTAAATAAGGAAAATACAACAAATATCGAAGAAGTTCTAAAATATTTTGGTCAAGAACATCTTTATGGAAATATTCACCATTCTACAAATGTTACACCTTCCTAAACTAATAAAACATATACGTTCTCAACAAGTTTGAACACGTGAAGTGAAGAAAATAAAAATTGTACAAAATTTGCAAAATAAACAAAAAAGACAATAGCAATGATAGTTTAATTTGATGCGTTACTAAGTTACTACAACAAAATTGTAGGTTACAAACAGAAAAATGATATAAAATAAATTGTCATTTAAGTTTTTTGAATTTTAAAATACAAGTCACTGTGAATCTAATGTTATAACTATATTATTAATATTTGTACGGTTAATAAATAAATAATAAAATCTAATGTCAAATTTTTTTAGCTGTTAATAGTGGCGGATTTATAGTTCCCCCCTTTCTTAACGCTTTATCACCAAATGTTTTTTAATATCACAAAATTATTAGTATTACTTGTATTTAGATTACCAGTGGTTTTGAATAAATTGAAAAGCAAATACACATATTATTTTTTATTATTGTTGTTACCTATTTCTACATGGTATTTAAATAATAATAATAATAATAAAAATTGCCGCCCTGCACTATATCCGCCACTGGCTTGAATAGAAAAGTGGAACTGTTTCCGGAAAACTAAGTAATAGCTATGTGACAATAAATATTCTAGGTCTTGGTGACAAAAACGACAAAACGCGTAAACCATCGTTTACAATACAATACAATTCATACATTTTACGTACATTTCATATAATGGGTTTTTATTATTTTTTATTTTATGTTAAATTTAGTGGAACTATTATGAACTTTAAAGTTTAAATTATGTGTAGTAAAAAACTGATTAGGTACTGATTATCTCTATTAAAATCTAAAATGGAAAAACTTTCCTCTATGATGTGCTAAAAACTAGGTATGAAATAAAATTTTTAATTTGTAAACTCTGAACTAATTTTAATTTTGAAATGAAATTAAAACTCCTTTCTAAAATCTACACTTTGTGTCTAATTCAATGATAAAGAACCAGTAAAACTGTAAACCCTGCAAAGGCTGATAAATTTATGTGTGATCTTAATGTACTCTTTACCCATAAATAAGAAAAGAATCCAAATTAGCTCGCTTCCTACCTCGCTGTATGATCATTGATCAGTAAGCAAGCAGTAGCGATGATTGTGGGCATTAGGTAGTAAGAGCCATTAGAGGTCGGTGTTTACAGCTGATTATCATTCTTCAGCTCATTACTGGCATCTAAACGACTCGCGGAGAGCGTTCGAAGACCAATTACAGCACCTCGGAGACTCAGGCGGTCTGCCATGCAAACGCACGCATTTCGCCGAGATGTATTGGTTTGAAAATGCACAAATGTTACACAAAGCAGGGAATTAATTATATTCTTTATTTTCCTCAACAGCTATGAGTATAAATGGCATGCGAACAAGCGATGGGTTTCAAATTATCCTCAAGATCAAATTGTATTAATAATTTTCTCAGAGGCGCACACAGATACTTTTTTCGGAGGGGGTTTTCAAATACAGGGTATTCATTTTAAGTGGTACACGTTTGTTATCTCGAGATCTATAAGAAATTACAATAGCTATTTATGTATTAAGGGCGAAATGATATATATTTCGCTCGTTATGTTATTTGTCCGACTTTTACGCCCGGATGTGCAAAAAGTTGTTTAATTAGAAGTCAATTTATTTTATACTGATGAAATACTTTTATTAAACAATAGTTCTTTATTACAAAATTATAAATAAACAGTCTCTGGTCTCATCATAATGAAGTTTCTTTTTATTTTTTCGACAGTTTACAGGCAAATTTTTTTTTTTCAGAAATATTAGCAGGCATTCCTCTTCATAAATATCAAATTTTTAAAATTTTCTATGAAATATAAATTGTAATAATTTTACACATCGTTCAGGCTAAGGAATTTCTATAAAACAGATGCGTCAAATTTTATGTAAGTAAGTTTAAAATATAAAATAAGTAAATATAAAGCAGTTTTATTGTAAAATTAATAAAAGGTGACGGAAATATATAAGGAATATATTTGTATGTGTGAATCAAGGTAAGTTCGGTTCCGGTTTTAGTAACGTCAAAAATAGTCATACAAATTTTATGAAGGGAATTTTAGGTATGAAATTAATTAAAATATTCTGAAATGCAATAACAAACTAATTATAAAACTACAAATTGAATGCGGTGAAAAAAAAATAGAATATATTACTACAGTGGAGGAAGGTAATGTGTTGGATACATCAGATTTTTTACCTAATATACAATTAGGGACGCAAGAAATTACGAAATTATGATTTTACATGTTTGAATCACCATAACATTGTATAGTCCTAATGATAAAATAAAATACTATACATGAGATCTATATTTACATGAGCAGATCCAAAATAAAGTTACGAATACCCACAAATAAATCATTTGAAAAAGTCCAAATTAAAATTTCTTTCATTTTTAAACATCAATCACAAGTTATCTCCATCTTGAAATAATTATAGCTACGTTCTATTCGCAGTTGGCCGTGTAAGTTTATCTCCGGAAAAACACTTGCCTAGCTCTGCTGCGCTTAGAAAAATTTATTTCCAATTAGATGCCAGCGAATATTTATTTCGCACTGCGTTTTGTTTTAAATTTTAGTGTCAACGCCAACTGGTGGTAGTTTTTTTCAATTGTTTTATGTTCAATTGTTTTTATAGTGCGAATTCTTCACAAGACAAAGCGATATTTTATTGATCAGCGTTTTTCAACGGGAAAAAATTCTCTTGTGGTAAAAAATTACACAATTAATAAAAAAAAGCTGTTTAGTAAATTACTCTCAGATTCTAAGAGTTTGACTTGACAGGATTCGAACACAGGGTCTTAGAACAACAGCCAATTAAATAATTAAAATTTAATTTCGTCCTAGAAATCTGAATTATTTTACAATCAAAACAAAACCCTTTCCAACTGTTACTGTTTATTATTTACAAGTGGGGAAATAAACGTATTTGTATAAACAAAACATTGTCATATATTTGTGATTTGTGAAGCAGGCTACGGACGGAAATAACAGTTGAAGAGCGAAGGGTGGGGATGATTTCACCGCCAACTTGACGTGGATTTGCATTTGCGAGTGGTTAGAATTAGAGACTGCAATAAAATGAACAACGTTGGTGGTAAAGACGTAATCGAAATGACGGGAATTAGAGAATGACACATGAGGGTGAATTCCCAATCCATAAACTCATAATAAAGTAAAGGCTGCTTGATATTTCATTGAATTTGTGACGATAAATAATAAAAAAGTACTGGCTAAATAAATGTCCAAATATTATAATGTTGCCGTACGCATAGTATAATACCTTATTTAAAAACATAATTAATATAAAAATACTACACTACATTATAAGTGAATAAAATATGTCATTATCCATGAGTTACAAATTTAAAACACGAACACGTAAACACTAATAAGTTAAACTCTCATTTGTGTATAATGACTTTTTACTCACGCGTGATATACGACGTTTTTTCTTTCAGTAGCGGATTGCCGTATGAAATTAATTGAAATATACAAAAATGATATTTTAGGAAAAATAATCTAATTACTGAGAAAGTACTCAGTTATTATGATTATGACATTTAAAAAAAGTGGCTAATGAATAATTCTATTATATTTTAAAACAGACTGTATTGGGCATAATGTAGTATTTTATTCACTTTTGAGTAATAAATGATTTTACTCACTAAAAATAACCGCTACTATAAGATAATAGTTAATAGTATATTATTCAATGAGCATGTAATGTGTGCTATTACTTATGAGAATGAAGTTTGCCAACACGAGCGAAACCTAGTGTTGTAAATCATTCGAATAAGTAATAGTCATTATAAGCAAACAGAATACTATACTTTAGAATTCTTTATAGAAAAAAATACTTATCAATTATCTTCTGTTTACTTTTTTGACTGGTAAGATTTAAATATGACATTACGATTGAATAGCATTATTCCTTCGAACTGTCAATATTACTCAATTAGTAACAGTAACGAAGATCAACTAATTAATAAAAAAAAACAATTGAATTCTAGTTATATTATTTGATAGTTGTGGATAAATAATACTATCAAATATTCACAATTATATCTAGGAATTTTAATTTTTATATTTAGATATTAAATATTTAAAATTTTCATACGGATGCCACATTGGTCCACCCCTCCCCAAAAAAACAAATTGACATATATTAAACCATTATGAGCCTGGGAATTATACCCAATGTGAGGAGCAATAGTTCATCGAATACAGTCCGCATCTCCTTACAAATGACATTTCCAATTACGTCTACAGGTCTTTCTTCAAGCAGGACGTCGTCTGCAGAGACCTCTGCATCCAGAGTGCCATGTGTGCTAATGCCAGACGTGATGTTCACTTGTTACTGTCGTTCAACTCATTGCCGACCGGGAGGTATTTTAATGAACCAAGCGATTCATTAGGACTTTTATAATGGCAGCAAATAAATTTTACGTGTGCTTTATAGTTGAAGAAATGAATAGGATTATAAAGATTCTGTAAATATAGAATGGACAGATGTACGGAATATATTAGATTTTACTATGTCAGGGATACGGATACTAGAAGAAGCCGAATACTTAGCGGACAGGTATACAAAAATATTTTTCGCGCCTCCGTCCTATTATAACTAGTATTACAGAATGCAAAATCGTCTAGAAACTCTCTGTTTGCAGGCCTAGGCCGGAAAAATGTAGGGATGCCAACTTAAATATTTTAGCATTATATTCTGTCAAAATTTTAAATTTTATTTTATTGAAAATGTAAAATGTTAATTAAAAAACTACCTATTTTTTATTTATTATTCATATTATACTCGTATATTAGGTTTGAACGAATGCCATAAATTTTTTTGAATAAAACAAGTGAATTGTTTACATATCCATATGAACCGAAAATGTTACTGACAAAAACATATAACGTATAAAATTTTAAGTACCTAGCAATCATATTTCTTTAATAAATTAAAAGTGTCAAAACTTTTTTGCGAGATCTCGCTTTCACCTCGACCTGTCAAAATAAGGTCGCCTCGCAAAACTTTAGTTTCTGTACTAATGACACAAATAACGATTTGCATCCTGGGTTTGATTTTCCTCAATCCTTATTACGATTGTTGTTTCTAACTTATTTATTTAAAGGATAATAAAACAATATTGGGATGCATACAATTTATTATAAAATTAATTATCCTACTAGTTCCTCATTCTAGAAACTTCCATCTTTTTATTTTTATATAATTCCTGATCTATTTTGCTCTATATTCTTGTTTTAATTTTTATCCCAAGTTTCTAGAATTTTTTTTTCCAAAAATGCTCCAATTCCTATTCCATATTATCTTATAGTCTTGTTCTATTTTTTTTCTTCGAAATTACTCTACTTATTTACCCCAGAAGGTGATCTATTTTTTCTAGTCATTGTTTTAATTATTTGTTCCAGATTTTGATCTAGTTTATTTATCTTATAATCCATTCATTGTTCTGCATTCTTTTTCTAAATTTAGTCCCAATTTCCAGAAATTATTCTAATTATTTCATACTGAATGTGCTTTAATTTATCTAGTAATTCCTCTAGTCTCCTGTCCCAGTATTTGTTTTAGTTTATCTTAGTCATAATCTATTATTTTTATTATTGCTGAAAATTTATACAATTTTTTTAAAAATTGCTTTCTTATTCAACTCGAATTTGCTCCAGTATTTATTCCAATTATTTTTTATTAAATTCTTTAAGTAATCCTTATTTTTGTCTTGTGTATTTATCTAAGTTTCTTCTTAATTTATTGTACTTATTATTATTTGTTTTAGAGTATTTTCCAATATTTCATTCTATAATAATATCCATGTTATATTGTTGGCAATACTGTATATTTTCCTTTCTAGAGAGGGAAAAATAATTTTCCTCCTTATTTCTCGAGAAGAAAGTAGACCTTTATATGCATGTCGTGAAAGAAATATGTTTCCTCGATATATAATTTTTATAAAATAATCAAAATATATGCTGCAACTATTAAGCAACTAATTCCAAAAGAAAACTGAACTAAAATTAATTGAATCAATATATCTTACGTGAACTCTACTTAGAAAAGTTTTATAATTAGCGTAAAATGCAAATTACGTATATTAGAAAAAATCTAATACAACATCAAACAGCTGCGGAAGCTTTAAGTTATAAATGATGTAGCCACTTCTATTTCAGACGGATTTATATCCCAGGCGGCAAAATAGCCTTTGATATATTAATTTACCGATAAAAAATAAAGTTTCGATTGATAGATTTATTTATGTTGTGAGTTTTTTGTTTGCTTATGTTTTTGTTTACTGTGACATTTGAGGTTAGGAAAGATGATGATTGGGCATTTTAATCAATTATATTTTCGTATTCATTCTCATAATTATTATGAAAATTGTATAATAATAGTTGATATACAATAAACAATATTGTTGTTATTATTATTATTATATATTTCTAAAAAAATTTCGACTCCCTAATAAGAGTGTGAGATCTGGGGTCCAGATACCAGTTTCGCCAAAATTTAGCCGAAAAAAAAAACAGGTTACAAAATTGTCAAAATTGGTATTGTTCTAATCATTTTTCATATCATTTGACAAACTTTTTGATTTTTAATTTTTATAAAATCAAAATGAATAGGTACATTTTGCCGTCTAGACAAGGCAAGATAAGACTTTGCAACCTCTTGTTTTGTCTAGAAATTTCAAGTCTAGATCACAGTCTTTTTAGATATCAAGACTGTAGATAGACTTTGTCCAATCTTATCTTGATAATCTAGACAAGGCAAGATAGGAGCTTAGAAATTCTAGATCTAGACAGCGACACTAAGAATAAGAATATTTGTTTTTTTTCCATGGTACTTTTTGGGTAATAGTTATTTCTGCAACGAGTACGTAAAAAAAGTGTTTTTTACTCATAAATTATATCACGAATTAAAAGCATTATGTTACACACGTGTTGCATACAACATTTTTCCTATAACCGAAATGTTAACAAAAATGATTTTCAAAAGTAAATAAAACCTTTGATAAATGTACCACCAGTATGTCTAGGTCTTTTCAAGCACTAGTGCATGAAAAGTATTTATCAAGCACTAGTGCATGAAAAGTGACACTTTATAAACTCTAAAGAAAAGAGGGCATAAAGTATGTACTTTATGCCCTTTTGTAGGAAAACATATTTAAATAAAAATAATAAACAATTTTGCAATAAAGTTGGGACCCATATTTTGAGAACCATCGGTCAAATAATTGTTTATTTCATTAAAAGAATTTTGATATAGAAATTGTTTGCTAATTTAACCAAATATGTCTCTTATAGTTTTCAATATAGCATTAGGGTACCACTTAAAATGAACACCCTGTATTTAAGGTAATATTAATTTTCAATATAAATTCATTAAAACTTGTTTTCTCGAAGAACTCCATTATATGTGACCAATTATTATAATATAATGTATGTAGCCCCAATTTTGCGTCATAAGATAAAAATCAATTATTGATGAAATATTTTCGTATCTTTTAATCTTCCCCTCATATTACGTTATTTAGCTCTTGCTTCAAAAAGAAATGTTCTTTTGAAGTTTTTTCATCCTAACACATTTATAGCTTTTATTTTAAAATATTTGGGAGACAGGAACTTTTTACTCCAACCAGCAACCATTTAGTATCAGCTAAAATTAACAAACTTCAGGAATTCCAAACAAATTTGCTAAAATGTATTGCGAATTTTTTGGGAACATCAAAGGTGTTTTCAATTTTATGCGTAATCAAAAATACTCGTAAAATAGAACAAGCGGATTGGAATTGATGTGTATGAAATGAAACTCAAATTGAGTTTGTTCTCGTTTGAAAGAATTCAATTTTTCCTTTCTTAATATAGATACGAAAAATAGGTTATCATTTTCTCAAAATTACATATTATATATCGTATATATTATATAAAATCAAATCAAGTCGCTAACTTATATAAATAGGGTAAGTGTTTTACAAGACAAGATTTCTTGTCTTATTTTGTTATTTCTCGTCTTGTTTCTAAAAACAAGAAATTTAAGTATATCTTGTCTTTCATTACTCTTGTATATAATAATCTTGTCTTGATCGACATTTTGTTGCTTATTTCTTGTCTTGCAGGTTATAACGTAGTCAGGGATCCAATTTTTGCAAATGAACATATAATTTCTTTGTATTACATGTAATTATTTTTTAATACTTACATATTTTTATACTTTTAGATAAATAAAATATATGGTAATGTTGCTATATTTAAGAAATAAAGATTTCAAATCAACAAAAAAAGATACTGACATCGGGATGAAGGATGAAGTATAGAAAGAAAACAATCGTTTTCATAGATTTCTGGACACTAGACCACGGATATACCGTGAGTATTTTTTAACGTAAAACATGGGATTGATCATATCCATGGTTTTGCCTTGATATTTGATTTACAGCAATGTATATTTGCTTGTCTCATGTAAAATGAAACATTGGCAACGAATTTAACATTTGCTTTTTGGGTTATAAAATTTTCTGACAGGCCTACTCCAAGTGCAACAACAATTTTAAGAGTCATTTTGTTACACAACAAGTAAATATAATAACGAAAATTATACAATAATTACAATAAATTTTCAAAACCCATACATTAACTGCTAAGGAATAAATCAATCTGCTATAAAACTTTTGAATTACATACTATGATATTTGGCAATTGTAATATTTTGAGAAATGTTTAGAATTTGAACTTTTAATTCATTTAAATTTTGAAGATTTCCCAATACAAATTTCTAAATTTAAGGGTCACCAATAAAACAAATCTGAATAAGATCGAGTGATCTAGCAGACTACTACTGTACTATATTACCATTTCCTCTGAAGTTATTAATGATTCTTAAAATTGTTGTTGCACTTGGTGTAGACCTGTTAGAAAATTTTATAACCTAAAAAAATATGCATTACTGTCAATCAAATTTCAAATATCAAATCGTAATCGTAACCATGAATATGATAATTCCCCATGTTTCACGTTAAGAAATACACACGGTATTAAATCATATTACAAGAAAAATGTATAGTCACAATAAATGTTTAAATGATGAATTAGTAAGCAGCACCATAATAGCAATTTGATTTGTATTTTTCGATAATGAAAATGTTATTTTGTAATAAATCTTTTTTCTGTATGAAAACAGTTTAGAGTTGTTGTTTTAATTTATTCTAGAGTTGAGTTATGTGGTCTTGTAGGCGAGAGTCGAGTGGAAAAGTGTAAAATGGATACATTATCAAGTAAATCTCGAACATGCTAATGCGTAGAGGTCAAACCGCATTAGTCGGATCCAAATACCGATACATTCTCATGCATTCTTTTACCTTATTCATACCTACAACATAATTACACTTATATTTTACTTCTAATCTTTATATTTATATTCTTAAATACAAATAGTTGTTTGTTTCATAGTAGGAGTGAATTCATTGGATTTATTGAAATTTAATTAACTTTTAACATTTAAATTCTATTGGCAGACTTCCATAATTAAACGGTTATATCTTTACCTAATGTTACTAATAATATACATCATTGTTTTGATCTAGAATAAGAAAGTCTTGTCGTGAAATTTTTAGAGAACATTTTTGCCAGTTTTAATAATGACAAAAGTCTAGATCTAAACAGCAACACTAACACAGATGTAATTCTTTTTTGATTAATAGTTATAGACGACGTTCAATTATTTACAACCATAGGCGTCGGCTCTGTGGGTACTTCGGGGCTCGAGCACCCGACAGGATTACACGACGAAGATATTTTCTGTTCTTAAATATTTGAAATTTACCTCAATAAACTATATGTTTTGTTTTATTCTTTGGAATCCTGTGTAATTTTGTATTTGTTTTTTTCCAGTTCAAGAATCATTTAAAGGCTGAATCTTGTGTTCTCTTATATATAGTGTTCATTTCAAATGGGCCACCATTGCTATCTTTGATGATAATTTCTATATTACAAACTATTAAAATGACCGAATCAAAATTTTATTTCAACCAATGGTTCTCAAGGTTTGGAACACAATTTTCTTATTTTTAATGGAATACCCTCTGCTACATAATAACACATAAAAAAATTAAATTAGCAAAAAAATAACGCAAGAATACAAGAATTGAAGAAAATTTTGCAATTTTTGCACTTTTCTTGCAAGACAATTTCTTGTCTTGTCTTGCTTTGAAATTTGTAGCTCTTGTTTTGTTATTGTCTTGCATTTTTTGCAAGACTGAGGCAAGAAGAAGAAAAATACAAGACTCTCGTGAAACACTAGATCGCGCGAACCTATTTTACAAAAAAAATGATTTTAATTGTAAAGAAATCTGATTCTAACAGAAAAAGAGTTAATAAAAATAGCCAAGGCTTACGAAAAGTGTATATGACTAAAAGAAAAATATATTTGGTTTTATGATTTTTATATGGGCCCTAAATCAACTATATATAGATCCCTTCCCCCTCTCAAACAATCCTGATTTTATTGATTAAAAATCTGAGAGCCCTATTTGTAAGTCTATCTTATCGCTAACAAATTAGCGTAATTAATAGGTCATTATGTAACTATGAACAACGTGAACGCATTGTTATGATTTAATTACTTCGAAATAGATTTTGGCTTTTGTACTAGTTGTAGAATGTTTAGTTGGACTTGTCGTATTTTAGAAGTGAATAAATAATAAACAATGCAGTAAGTCTGGATGTTTTTGAGCGAGTCAATAAAAGTTGGGGCTTCTGGTTCAGCGTCTTATCTCGTGTGCCAAGCGGCGACAAAGGTGAAACTACTTCCATACTTTTCCTTATCGTCAACCATGGCCAGTTTTTCTCTTTCGATACGTCTGCATTCCTCAGCTACAACTAGACCACGCCATTCTTCCGCGCGGACAATCGCAATTATGAAGCTCCGGTTATTTATCCCGGAATTCAATAAAGCAAATACATCTTAGAACACATCTTATTACAAACTGCCCCAGATATTCCCAGAGTGCTGCACTAGCAAATATTGCTCTTCAAACTTTCCCACTTCAACTTAAAACTAATTCAATAAATTTATTCAGCGAAAGATATGACTGCCTTTACTTTTATTAAAAGTTATACATATATATGGTTCCACCACGATATGATTGAATGCTCGTCTCTGCCAAAAATTTTAATAAATTCAAAATCACTTATCGACTTCACTTTTTTATTAAATTTAATTCGTTTCTGTATTTTAACAATATTATTGCAGACGTAGGCTAACCAGTCTAAATTCAATTCTATTATTAGTCAGTTATCCTGGTGTGCCAAAGAAATTTTTCGGGATACCTTAGTTTTCATATTCAATTTGCAATTTATATTATCTATTGATGCTTAAATTGAAAGTAACATAAAAATGTGAATTGATGAGCATTCTGACTGATGTACTTCTTTAATTTTTTTAAGGTATTTCAATTTTAGGAAAAGTGGCGGCTGGTGGTTTTAAATCATGAGGGTGCTGCAACTTACAAAATATTCAGACATTGTAAATGATTGTTTTGATAAAATATCATAATTATCGTAAAAATAAAAAAAAAATGTAAATGTATTGTTTTGTTTTGTTACTTCTTGAGGTTGCATTTTTGAGGTAATAATTGTATATAATTCTAATAATGTTCTAAAATATAAACTATGAAATATTTTATGTTTTTAGTTGTAACGTCCAAATACATAAAAACACGGAATAAAAACAATAAATATGAGCACACTGCTACACTACTGATTTAGCAAAGGAACTGCTTGTTTTGCAGTGCCGAATTACGCTTCTCAAGGCGAGTGTAAATGCTTGCGCGCGCATCGATATAAGCTACCTTGCACTTTGATATGACACTGTGTTATCACAGTGCTGCTAGCATTCTTTGCCCTTCTTAGTGTTGCTAGATGTATTTTAACAATTTTTATAAAAAAATAAGAGAACTACGTTCATGATAAAATTAATTATTGGAAGCAATTATAAATAAATTAATAAATATATTCACATATCGAGAAAACTTGGGGGTGCTGCAGTTCTGTAGTGCCTATAGACCTCGCCTCTGTTTAAGAATAAACTTCTACATTAGAAATTATGTTCATTTGCTATACCTGCACATAACGCAGTAGTTTTTTTCTGAAATAAATCTATAGTAGTAAGACAAAAGAAATCTCTTTAATATCAAATATGAATGATATTCCGATTTCAATTTATTTATTGAATGCATTCAGAAGGGCACCGAAATATTTTTTTCGGATGAGGTTTTCAAATACAGATTGTTTATATTTAGTTATACACTATTGCTAGCTTGTAGTAAAAAATTATCGCAAGATGAAGAGCAACAATTTTCTACATTACCGTCAGTTCTCATTATGATATTTTCTATTATTTTTTCGATAGTTTTTTAAGTAACATTTCCATACATAGCCTACTCTACATTAACAATCAAAATAAATATTTATTTAAATTCCAATCGCATATTTTTCAGAAAAAAATATTTTGTCGAATAGGTATAAAAAATATGTATAATCTCATTTGAGAAAATATAACTTTGTGTTGTAAGTTGAGAACCACTGGTTTAAAAAAATATTTTCTTCTTTGATAGGATGTCCCCGTTGGTCTCTTACAACTTTATTCTATTGTATTCTTTGTAACTATAATAATAAAGAAAATAATGAGGCGGTCGGTTTTGGTGTTACATCCTGTATACTGGAAGGACTATATCTTTTAAGAATCATCTGTAAAAATATTATGGTTGCATTGAGAGCATTTCCTTTCCCTAATCGAATCCATATTTGTTTAACATTGAATTGATTTCACCCTATTCCATCCGGCATGATCGCTGATTCCCATGTATATTGAATCCTGCTCGTGCATGTCATTTCCAGAATCAATATTTGACCAGAATGCCCTGTCCTGAGAGTGCAGGAGATGTGGGCAGGAGCACTCGCAGGAACATGCAAGTGCAGGAAACACCGGAGTGCTTGGGAACGAGCCAGGAATGTGGGATAGACAGGAATCAGGGAAATAGACACGGGCAGGAAAGTTAAATAACTAGTAATGAATGTCTTGTGTAGCATATATTTTAACTCTAATTAAAATACAGAATGGATTGTTTGAAAAATTAATATTAAATAATACAAATGGATTAGGGAAAGATCAAAAAATATATATAAATAATTTGTACTATGTTCAAGTTCAATAACAATATGACGTATGACAATTTTATTTCTGGAATGCATCTCTAAAGAATCTAATGTCGACATCACATGATACAATTTTGCTGCACTTCATTTACACTTATTTCATATGAAAGTGAAATTATTCTTTAACTATAATCGTTTATAAAATATGCGAAAAGTTCAAAAAAAAACCTTCGAGCATATTGTCCTTTTGGCACTGCTAATTGCAATAAAAAAGAGCTAAACAACTAGATGTTAGAGCAGTCCCACATACAAAATTTCAGCATTGTATGACTAATTGTTTTTGAATTATGCGAAAAATATTTTATCTCTTAATCTTAAAATTAAAAAAAGTGCCTAGGTACTTCTACTTTTAATTCGTAAAAAGAATTCAATAAACATTCTTTAGATAATCATTTGACATCAGTATGAAGGAGATTGAAATGGTCAGATCCAAGAATTTTTCAAATACCTACAAAACTAAATTTCACACCACATTCTCAACACCCTTGCTGCGGCAACCCTTTTTGAGAACCACTGGTCCACATAGTTATAATGAAACACCCTGATTCATATTAATGAGCAATTACGGTTATTGAAGTTTACAGGTAGCCTTATCGTAATGATAAAAACAGTATTGTATTTTTGTGTCAGATTTTTTTACGATCAGAATCTTCCAAGCTATTTAGTTTTTACACAAAACTTAATGTTAATAAAATATGCCGAATTTCGATTGAATTCTAAAAAAAATTCTCTTAATCCTTATATTGTCTTTGTTATTTTAAGATTACATTCACGATGGGGCGTATCAAAACAATATTATGGTTTTAACTCATTTAAAAAAATATAACTTCCAAATTACCCAAAGCAGACATATAATACGTTATCTATTATTACAAACTGCAGAAATAAATTTTTAATGTGAATTTCGGAAAACCAATAAAATTTTAATCTGTTGAAAACAGAAGGAATTGGCTATCTGCTCGCATTGGAAGCTAATTGTGAGTGAAGAGATAAGTTGTTTTTATGAAGGCTATAAAGCAAAAACATAAGTTTAAACTCCTGTAGTCGTAATAATCAAAGAGTCGTTTATCTCATCAATAAACTCGCGATCAGGCAGGCGGTATGTCGCCGACTCGTCTACCAGACTATCACCAACTGACAATGCACCGAGATATTTACGGTTTTAAACAAGTATGGACAGCAGAAGTAAATCAAACTTTACAGCATCTGATTGGATGATAAATATACAGGAACGTACTCGGCATTTTAAAATACAAGTCATCATAAGCAGTTCACATTCTTAGATAGAATACTGTTCTAAGAACTAAGACTTACAGTTGTTGTGATGAACTTTTGTTGATTCTGTATTACTTAGCAGTTCGTTAAAATAGCAGAAATGAACACTTACCTGAAAACAAAAAAAAGATGTTAATAACACAATTAATAACAAATGAAAACAATTATTATAGTTATAGAATAATAGTTAACTGACTTTTGATACATAAGCAGAACAGGGGTGGGATTCCATAACTTCGGTTGCTATCATTTGGACTTATGATATCAATTGCAAATATCAAGTACAAAGTGAGCTTATAATTTTATAACTGTCATCATTATATGTGGTTAATATATACCTACACATATAAAAACACTCTACAAGTCTACACTCATGTGAGTATGTCTTAAATTTATTGCAAATTTGAAGTTCCGCCGTGGTGACATTTGATGATTGAAATTGATATAATAACAAGTATAATTGTTATTTGTAGTTGTTATGAATTATGGAAGCCCACTCCTGTCAAGGTATCAAATCTATTCTATTAGAAATAGGAATATGAAATATTTTCTGGAAATTGGAAAAGTTATGTGGAATCGAAACAAGTCAGAGTAGAAATGAAGCCTTCCCAATTTTGAATGATTTCTATAAAAATTTAGTCTTATTCCTATTCAACAACCAGTCAAGAAAATCTTCTAAACATTTAGACTACAATTAGAAATGTTAACTAACGTTTTTATTTTGTATCGTTATCAATATTATAATCTGTGTACGATTAAAAATATTTTGAGCCGAAGACATCGGCTTTGGTCATCATTTTTTGGGCTTTGAGGTTTTCTTCATGTTAATATATTACCTTAAGAATAGGAATATCAATAAAAAATTATTAAATTTATAGACTTTTAAATTGACGACCATAATTATTTAACAGTGCGCCCAGGTTTCCAGGTTTTATTTCCCTCTTTGTTAGTCTAGCCTGTAATGTATCTCCTTATTGCAACTGCAAATGGACTTTTTATTTTAATTTAATAATTCAAATTATATCTAAAGGCCCATTGTCTTCAATGGCACGCAATTTTCGATTAACATGTCGTATCATTATCTGGACGGTGAGATTGTCTACTTCGCAATTTTTTATTTAATATTTGACGTCGTAGCTGTTCATAATTTTGATCTTCCTAACCCTCATCATAAACTTTTCTACTTAATAATGACCAAAACTATTCAATGGACATGGGGAACTTCTCGACGATTATCATTTTTGGGTACTAATGGCTTATTGTGAGTCTCTAATCAATCTCTGCTTATTCTGGCGTAGTTGCAAGAAGATACGGCCAAAATATAATTGTATCCTTAGAATGCTGGATATTAATAAAATAAATTTCCTTTCTGATCAGTTCTTGGCTCGTTGTCACGCGACAAACCCGAAATCGGCGACTCAATTTTTGAGTCGATCTTACCAAACGGTGCACATTCTATCAACCTATTTGACAGGACATTACTCAAAATATAGACTGTTCACTGGTCGAAACTGTATTATTTTGTCCTCTAAATACATATATTCATTATTTAAAATGTTGACACTCGTTCAATTAAATTGTAGGTATATACTTTTAGTTTTAGTTTGTACGACAGCACTACGATAATATTTGACAATTATGATACAATATATTAAAATTTAAACAATATTGAATGTTTATTTCTAATGACAACTGAATGATAAGTTTTGAATTAATTCACAGACTACGATTTTTTTCTGAAAACTTTTGTTGCATATGTTATTATAAATAAAATTAATGTTAATAATCCGTATTTTATTTCGACCAGAAAGGTCCACTTGGGACACGACAAAAGTTGAAAATTCTACATTCCTAGATGAAATAGGGCATCAAGTATTGACGAATCTTGATTCGTGATTACTTTTACTTATGCTAGAAATCCAGCTTAATGCGATAATGTGGATTCCAAATTAACCGGACACAGTAGTATTTTAATGTAGTTAAAAGAGACACCGGGATTTGAATCTCAGACCTTACTCGACTCATTTCTAGTCGAATTGCGCTAACCAATAGAAAACTAAAAGTTCCTGATTGGGGACCTGGCGGCCGATTTGCAGGCATTGGTAGGTTTAGTGCATTTTTATAGATAATAGCAGTGATTTTACACAACACAAGTTCTAATAGCGGAAGCGTGGACAGGAATCGAAGCCGGAGTGCGATGTGCGGCCAAGCTGCAGAACTGGAGCGCATGTGCAGCGCTGACAGCAGGAAATATGGCTTGAATTATTTATTTCCTCCACTATATCACCCTGCAAATAACAATGAAATGTACGAGACGCCTAGATTTGTTACGCAAACCCAGCTTTTAAATTCATACTCTTCTATTTCGCTGCTTTCAAAACTTACATCACATGCATTGCTTTTCTATAATTTTAGAACTTTTAATTATATTTTCAAGGCACTGTCCACGTAGGTATATTTTACCTGCATAGCAACATAAGTCAAATGTTTCTAATAACATTTTTTATTTGTTTTTCAACGGAGTGTTATAGAAAATAAAATAACATGCAGGGAAATTCTGAAAATCGTACGTATGAGGTCCTTAACTGTTTTTATTTTTTTATATGGAATTTTATCTAATTTGAAAGCGAGGTGTAGTGTCAGAAAGTCTTAATTGTTCTTTGTTAAGCCGTAATATTTTTAAAAATGTTCTATGACTTCTGTTTTTTTTCTGTGAATTTATAATGCAGTAATTAATATATGTATTTATTCATTTTATTCTAAAATGATTCGATTTTTACAATATTCAGTGGAAGATCGAGATGAACGTTAAAAATCAGAAAAAAAGTAATTACTAATTATAAAATACAAAAGATCAAGCTACTAATCGTTGTGTCCGATTGATTTTGAAATGTGACGAGTATGACAAGTAGGTATTCCCTTTCCCTATGTTTACTCATAAAATAAACGTTTCAATTTTAGATCATATATCACTAGATACAGACTTGCCTATAAATAATGTACGTTTTAAATTTTTGGCCAAACATAGAAGGATGGATATACTATTTCCATCTCTTTTTGGAGGCAGAAACAAATTAAACGTCAAATTTAAAACCCGTCATGACATATCTAACATTGTACCCAATTGTCTAAATGCTTTTAACATACGTTGGAATTTATTATGAATTACTTTATGAATTAGGTATTGAGCTTAAACCTAATGTACTTTTCTGAAGAAATTTCTCGGAAAGCTAAATAGGAAAAATTGTAACTTCAAAAACGTGCTACATTAAACATTAAAAAATAAAGGTATTTAAAATACTTACGCATGAAATGATAATTTTGATTCTCTTGTACATCAACTCGAAAGAACAATGCAATTGTTAATCATTTTCTTAGAATAATTTCTGTCGTATACATATATGAAGATGACTTAAAAAATGTTTGACATGCAGTGTCACCAACACTTGCAATAATAGATGTTATGTTCAAGTTGATAATACAAGCAAGTTAGGCATGTGCATTGAATACTTCCGCCTCATATAACAAAGAGGGGATTATGTTTTGTCCTCCTATGTTTGACCAAAATCTGGCCTATCTTACGTATCTAGAGATATAAGATATAATGCTCTAATACATTGCTGTCAGTCAGTAACTATGGTAATGAAACTACACTATCCCCCCTATTCAGTAACTCAATGGTTAATTTTTAACCAGTTGTTAAATTTTTTCTCCAATGGAAATAAATAGCACTGGAGAAAATATTTAAACATGAGTGGTAATGGTTGTTTTTATTTGTCAAAATTTTTAGCGACTGGTTAAAAATTAACCATTGAGATAAAGAATAGGCCACTATGTTTACTGATAAAATAAACTCACGGTATACCGTGATACTGAGATAGCGAATAAAAGTCTGACTAATTTATACGATAAAGAAGCAAGAAAAATTGCAGCAAAAATTTATGACGTGAATATCAACTGGGAAAAATCGACTGTAAATATATACGGTACAATCAACTTTGTACAATTATTGGGACTGTCTGTTGTTGAAATATTTGAAAATAGTCCAACAATAGAGCTTTTAATTTATAGTACAACTGTGACTGTTTTTGCATTTAATGCAGTGCACATATTTCATATAAATGTCCCCATTTTAAAAACGTGCAACCCGTACGCTATCTAAATCAATAAGATTCGTAATCTTCCGGATGTGTATGCACATAAGTTTAAAATATTACTTCCTGTATCTGCTTTCCGGGTGACACATATCCGGGATATTCCAGGATCCGGGTGTTGCTCCAGAGATTATCCCAGGATGCCTGTTTATACAATAGGAGTTGTTAGATTTGCACAGAGAACTAGATTTAGATTGTAATTGGTAGTTGTTTACTGAGAAAATGGATGTCAATATTGGAGCACGATTTATTACCAATTTTTGGGTTTGCCAAGCTGGTTTGTTACAAATTTTGAAATGCTAGAATGTCCTACGACGTTTACATAGGCTACGCAGCAAAAACCTCTAACATGGTGCATTCTCAAATAAATAAGATTCTCAATAGTTATTTACGTTATACGGCCGGGAAGGGAAGTGTTACGGTACGAATAAAAAGTTTACGGACAAGCCGACGAAGGAGCCGAGTCAGGAATTTTGAAATGAGTACCGTAATTCTACTTCATGGCCATATGACGTACAACATTTTATTTCGTACTATCTACGTGTTTTAATATTTATTATATAAAAATATGATAATTTAACATAGATCACATCATCTCTGAATTTGTGATTTAGTTACCTATGAATTTGTTTGTTGTTCCCACCAAGTTATTGGAAAGATATGAAAATAGTTATTTATATGCGAGGTGGGAAAGGTTTCATTTCAGCCGAGGGCTTATATATATTACCGAGAGGCGAAGCCTCGAGGTGAGATATAGCGCGAGGCGAAATGAAACTCCCACCGAGGTATGTATACTATTTTATTCACAATCATACGTACAGTTAATTGTTACATAAGGTAGAAGGTACAGTATTTTTTGACAACTATTATAATTTGTTTTAACCTATTTTATTGTAGAGATTTATGACAATGTTACTAGGCAACCTCTACATAAATACTTCCAACCCAAGAGATGGAAGTGCAATTTGTTACTTCCAACCCAAGAGATTTGTCAATACAGTTAGGAATGACTAACTTCCAAACCTCCAAAAAGTTAGGAATCGACATATTACTACAATGATTGTGAATAAAGAATATAATTTATTTTGTAACTGATGAAAAACCTATAACGTGGCAAATAATGTTAATGAAAACATTATCCTGGCTCACTTTTTGGATGTGGTAAGAATATTTATTTGTTTTTACAGTTAAAAATATTTTTAACTAATAACTGTTAGTCAAAAAAGTATAGTAGCTTTACATTATGGGCTAAATATTCAATGGTTAAATCCACGCTGCTTGTCAATGAAACCGTGGACATCTGAAAATATCCGAAGTTGACAGCTTATCTCAAACAACAACATTAATAGTGCTTAGGTTAAATATTGTATTATTTTAAATAAATTGATTTCCAGACAGCTTGTTTATATGAACGTTTCTTTTTGTTAAAAATAAACAGTCCGGGAAGTGTATCCAAGCAACATTTCTCGGACTCGGTACTGTAATGTCCCATTTCCCGGACTCAAATTTGTGACGTAAAGTAGTTCACAGTGGACAGTATAAAATAAAAAAAATATTAGTTACTAGCGTCTACTAAGAATCAGACACGATTTTCTGTATAGGATTGATGGTTTTTGGCTTTTTCAAGTAAATGCATTAACAAAACTTTTAACTATTTTACTATTTATATCCAGAACGAATTTTCAAACTAATCAAGATAAATAATAAAACCAGGGTCGGATTAACCAATAGACAAATAAGACAAATGTCTAGGGCCCGTAATTCGAAAAGACCCGGATTCTACCGAGATAATAAATATTATTTTATGTATGTCAAAATTATGTTATCTTATTAGCTTTAGATTTCACGCGCGATGAAATAAAATAGAATTTATATGAATGACATTATTTAATTATATTTATTCAAAATAATATTTAGCAAAATATTACTACTCATAAAAAAATAACTTTTTATAAAATGTGTTGGAAACTTAATAAATTATAAAAAGTTTTGAGGTACGCTTTAATAGTATATTACGTACCGTGAACTGTAAGTGACAGTTTTTAGGTCGAGAATGTTGTTTGGGAAGTCGAGACCAGAAGGGTCGAGATTTCCTAAATATTCGAGACTTCAAATATCACTTACAGTTTAAGGTTAGTAAGCTATTTTTTGCAATACCTACAAAAATAATAGAAAAAGAAAAATAGGTTTCAAAATTAACATCTGTCAGATTGATGTCAAAAATAAAAGTTGAATTGCAATTGAGAGTAAGAGTGCCATGAATGTTTATGATGATGTGGAAACTAAATACTTACCATCCACCATGAATTGTAAGTAACACACTTACTGTCCACCGTGCACGGGAAGTGTTTACTATAACCAAGGAAACCAAATCTGCAATAAAAGTTCCACTTACTGTGTTTAAATTTTGTTATTAATGGGTAACTTACTGTGCAGGTATTGCAAAAAAAATATAATACTCTATGTTTACTGCAGTAAAATAAACTCCCAGTATGCAGGATGTGCAATGAAATGCGGAACATAAGATTTTCTCTCCTGATAGATAAAATCATAATTAATGCAACAGCACGTCTCCAGTTTGAGATTTATTAAATATAAAATGTAACATTTTCGTTTAAAATCAGACTGATTATTTATAATGTCATTAACTGTCACAATTATCACATAGATATTTTTAATTTCCATGGCAGTCTGATTTTGAACGAAAATGTTACATTTCATATTTAATAAATCTCAAAATGTAGACGTGTTGTTGCATTAATTATGATCCTATCTAATGTAGAATTTTTTGCTCTAAATATATCAAGACAGAGAGTATGAGCAATTTTTTGAAATCCCATGTTAAAGTAATGTTCCGTAGAACCAACGACAAAAATGAAATAGAAATAGTAGTGTAAAGGTTGTTTGGTGACATAAATATCAAATCCGGAAAACAGACTGAATTTGTGAAATACTTATTCAATGAACTAATCATAAATGAAAGCGATTTGAAGAATGATTTTTTGTGATGGCATATAGTAATGCTTGTTGATAATTGGAGCAATAAATCAGGCGGAAAATGGCGTTGGGTAAAAATAAACCAGTTCTGTAGGTATCTAGATGCTAGATAATCATGACAAATGATAATTAACTTTGATTATCTTCAGTCTAATCACGACACATGTCAATCACTTCACTTATCTGGAAATACGAGAAACTTACACGCATTTCATCTTTCATATCAGATTTCACAACAAATTGTACAACAGGAAAATAAATTCAATCATAAAAGAATTCAAATTTAAAAAAAAAAAAATAAGCGAGAATTAGTAATACTAACTAATACTTGACGAAACATAATAAATAATTCTCTATTATTGTTTATTTGTTACTCTTAAAATATTTTTGTATCGTAATAAGAAAGTTTTAAGAAAAAAATTAAAATTGAAAAATTAACATTTTTGTTTGTACTGTGAGTATTTTTTAACGTGAAACATTGGATTTATCATATCCATGGTTACTTGATATTTGATTGACAGATTTAAAATTAAACATAGGGAATGAATTTGCTTTCTCGGTTATAAAATTTTTTGACACCAAGTGCAAAAACAGTTATAAGAATTATTTATAACTTTAGACAGAGAAAATGGTTGAATAATAGAATGTTTTGCTAGATTACTCAATCTTACACATTAAGATTATTTTTATTGGTGATTTTTAAAATCAGAAGATTGTACTGGAGGAAATCTTCAAAATTTATATAAATTAATAGTTCAAATTCAAAACATTTCTCAAAATGTTACAATTGCCCAAATATCATCGTATATAATTCAAAAGTTTTATAGCGGATTGAGTCATTGCTTAGTAGTTAATGGACGGATTTTTGAAAATTTATTGTAATTACTGTTTAATTGTGCGTTATTATACTTACTTTTTGTATAGCAAATCATTCTACTATACTACCATTTCTTCTGAAGCTATTAGTGATTCTTAAAATTGTTGTTGCACTATAATGTAGGCCTGTCAGAAAATTTTATAACCAAAAAAGCAAATGACAATTTCGTTCCCAATGTTTCATTTTAAATGAGACAAATATCAAGTCGTAACCACGGTATGATAAATCTCATGTTTCACGTTAAAAAATTCTCACGGTATCTAGTGACCTATGCATTTTTTGGAAAAAGCTAAAACATGTATAAAATGACCCCATATGAGTCAACGTTTTTCTAATTTAATCGGCTTTGTATCTCTTATAGTTCTTGAGATCTTCTTGGTTCAACAGACAAATTTGTCATCTTGTGAAGTTTTTATAAAAATTAATACTGTCGCATATGTTGCGTCATGTCAAACGTTAACAATTTTAATGAGGTTAATAAGTGTATATCTATCAATGTTCTTTTTTTTACAGCGTATTGTCTAATGTAATATATAACAGGCAGGCACTTTGTTAAAATGGATAATGTTTGACATGACGCAACACTGTTGCTTATTTAAGGTGACTATAGTAACGGGTAATAAGCCATGAATGACATTTCATATTAAATTCTTATTTCTTTTTCTATTTTTTCTGTTTTCCTAGCGCCTATTTTTTGTAAGTACGCCCCTGTCCGGAAGAGGAAGCGCATCTTTTTGCATCCTGTCACAAGCGACACCAGCGCCCATGAATTTAGCGCCCAGTGTGCGAACTATTGTATGTGCGAAAAATACTGCATGCATAAATAAATGAATTTTGAGGGTAAATTGATTTAAATTGTGAAACTATTCAACTGGATATAATGTCCAAATGGAATATAGGAAATAAAATACATTCGATGCAGATTTTGCAAATTTATAAAATACACACATTTCATAAAACTTGTACATATTGTCTGACCGTATTATGTAAATATATTCAAAAAAATATTCGTTTGAATGAAGTCTTTACCCTTTAAAATAAATATCCACGTTGAAAAATTCTTAAACTTTTTTGGAGATAAAATTTTCCATTCCGCAAATGAAATTTGTGCAATGATATAAAAAGTCTTAAAGTAAACGACAAATCTGTCTATGTCTGAGGTGATCAAGATTTTTTGTTTTTTTATAAAGCTAAGCTTCATAAATTAAATCATATTAGTCTTGGAGAACGCCGAGGGGTAGTGAGGGCGCTGCAATCGCCGGGTGCAGGATTTTCAAGCAGAGTTGAAGTAGTTTAGTTTTAAAAGAAACTGTAGACGATAGAGTAAATAAATCTCTTGCACGATCGGGTATTTTGTACTGTTTACCAATTATGTTCCAAGTATGTTTCTAAATTACAAATTGTAATGTAAAAGTAATGATACGCAGCAGTATTAGATTAACCCCATATTTAAACAAATAATCGCTGTGTTCGAGTGGTTCGGAACCCATTATATTCTGTAGGTAAGTAATATTTTCTAGAAATAGACAGAATCCTACCATTTCTGTTTTAGTTTTTCTTGAAAGTCTACCGGCTCATTGGCTTCCCTTGTATGTTCTAAATACAAGGCGTCCGTTTTAAGAGGCTAACCATTGGGATCTCGAAAACCGTAAGAGATACGAAGTCGGTTAAATTGGGGCATTAGTTGGCCATTTTAATGACGTTTTTGTTTCCCCGAAAAAATGAACTTTATGTGTTATAACTTTCTTGTTTCAATTTGTTTACACATTCTACATACACTTTTTTCAAAATTTTTGTAGCTCCAACATTTTTAGAGGAATTCATACTAACTTTCAATTTTCATACGAAACTCAAAGTTGTCTTAAATACTGTTAAATAGAGGTTTTTTTTCTCTTTCCAATGATATCAAACACATACATTAAAGTGAAAATAAACTAAAAAATTAGAAATTTATTGATTTTATTACTCATCACGAATATTTTTTTTTTGATATTATTAATAATAACTTCATTTGCACTGACGAGAATAATTAGTTGTACAATCTTTTTTGGCTGTTCTCTGGCCCTTAATTGACTAGTGGTAGGTTTTTACAATTTTCGACTGTTACTTAACTAGAAACTTCTTGTATAAGTCAATTGGTTTTGATAACTGTTAAGTAACATGTACGTATGTTTGTTTTATCTATGTTTGACGAAAGATTTCTGTAAAATAATTTATATGATTTACTTGATACTATTTTAATACCGATTATGACGTCTGTTAGCTGATTTGAATGTATGTCGGTATATTTGATTGTATGTTTTGTATGTTATCAGCACCCTGATGAAAAGTTATTTTCAGTCGAAACGTTGGTCTATTAGTGGATTCTATTAAATGACTACAACTCCAAAAAAGACCTTTTTTTGTTTAACTTTACGTTTGACTTTTGTATCATCTGTTTATTTGTATGTGAATTATGAAAGAAATTTATTATTTTTGGTATACTTTATATTGATATATATTTGATAAGAGTCGCAAATTACATCCAAATTCGATTTCATATCCCCGATAAAATAATAGAATGTTTTTAGTAACTGATTACTTTTCTACCGGAGAATGGGTAAATGAATGATAAACAAAAATTACAGTTTAGTTTTAAAATGACAACTGATTCAAATTTTTTTTATCAGAAATAGTTAATATTAATTTTGTTATTGCATTGATTATACAAAAGAGACAATTAATTTTGTTAAAATTTGAGTAAAAGTAATTTCCATTTGATGGTTTTAATTTGAAAAACCCATAAAACACTCGATAAACATTGAAAATTCGCATTAAACCAGTTTATTCGCTAATAAAAATTCTCTCTCATTATCTCAGCCAATAAAGCAAGTTTTAATGTCTGATTCACTCATTATCTCCATTTGTTTTCCGCAAACAGTTGAACAACAATCGCGATCGTCTATTTTTCAAACAAACAAGGAATTTCAGCCCGACTATAATGCGATGAGATGCGGAAAAGTTGAGCATCGCGGTAGTTGTGGTTCGGATCACCGTAGATGTCGTGCATGTCGACAAAGGAAACGGAGATACGACTGTTGCATTTTTACAGTCGACATAAAACTAACCTAAAATATACTGCCATAAAAGGGGATGTGGAATTTGGGCGGATTTGAAAATGCATTGGGGATGCTGAAAATATTACGGAAATCAAATCCCCTAAAAAATATTATAGTTAAACATTAACTTTAACGAGATAGGGAATGTTTACTATTTTATCAACCGGTAATGGTGATGTAATAGGTTTGTGCGCTCGAACTGAATTGATTAGAGTGCAAGATCTGGGGTTTGAATACCAACGTTGACAACTATTAACCAAATAAAATATCGTTGTGAATTTTTAAAGAATACACAAAGTGAAGACGAGAAACCTTGACTTGGGAAATTAACAATCATTATTTATATAACTGATGGGTCAGTATATAGATATATTTATGTAATAAGTTGCGAAACGATAGTGATTTCATTTAATAAATGCAAACTACTAGTATTTCAGGTGACATGACAATAAATATATTTTCAAAATAATTTAAAGTGTTTAAAGTGAAAAGATAAATTAAATTTTAAAGTAATAGACATAATAAAACAAATAATTCGTAATTTATTACATTTTTGAAGATTTATCGTTTTAAAATTTACCTGTAATGACGAAATGCAATTTTTAAACAACTGTTAAAGTTAAAGTGGAAGACATGGGAGATAGTTAGTTACTTTACTTTTGAAATTAATTTTTATTAATATTTTGGTTGTAGGACAAATGTTCTATGCAACATTTGTGTAACATAGTGATTTTTATCTCGTGCTATAAGTTTCGCATTCGGGTACGCCTCATACGTTAAACAGCACTCGACTATAAAACACATACTGTACACAATAGTTGCATAAATAACTATTCACATCTTCATGTTATTTCTAATCACAGTTACAAGAAAGGTTCCAAGTTTTTAGCTCGGGTTGCACAAAGCTTCATCAATTTTAATCATTAATTAATTTTTTGACAGCAATGTATTTTTAATTCGTGGCCATGGCAACAACATCAAATTAATCAGTTGATTTTTTTGATTAACCTTTCTGCAACCGGGCATAAGTTTTTCACTCTAAAATTTTTGATATACACACGAAATAATTAAAAGAATATCCATTTTTGGGCACAAATTTTTGGATTTTGAAAATAGTACATATTCATAGATAACGATGTGCAAATTTTTAATTATCAAACAGAATTTAATTATCTTCCTTCGTTCCTGAGATTTTTGCTCTCAAAGTTGCATCTCAAATAAATGTGTTTCTTTGGTATATCTCTAAAATGGGTAGAAATACGATACCAGTCGATTCTACGGACAAAGTTACATAAAGAATTTTTTTCTCTACATATATGTTCTCTAGAACGATTCGAAAAAAAAATTTAAAAACCTAGAACGAAATAGTGCAACTATAAAATAAATTAATGAAAAATGTACTCACTTGTAAAGCACTTCCGTTTTTGGAATTTACTACTGATATAAACCTAATTTTTAACACTCTGGGTATTACTATAAAAAAAAACATATTTACAAATTGCTGTTTTTGAAGAAAACATCTACAAAAACCACCAAGCAATGTCCAGTATGTTCGGACGTTCGTAAACAATGCGTAAAGACTGCAAAACAAACAAATGAACCAAGAATGGCTCCTTGCAAAAACAGGCATCGGTCAACGTAACACAAACGTACGAGTATGTACAGGACTTTGATTTACACAGGACCTTATTAAACACTATTTTAAAAATAGAAATCAAAATCAATCCACTTATACCTTTTGCTATTATATTTTTAGGAATGTAAGTAAATTATTAAGTTCCGTCATTGTTCTCTTCTTACAAAATATAATTACAATTATTAACTCGTACTTCAATCGTTCCAAAGAACACATATTTTAGCATATCTAATATATTTAAATTTAGGAACTCCTTCTGGCTAAGACAAGGTGAACCGAAAGTTGGAAAGCTCAATATATTTGAGCAATAGCAGGCACGCTACTTGCTAGTATAAATCTAATACACTATATGAAGAACCGCTAACCCCACAAAAGATTTAGAAAACCATGCACTAACAGCCGACTTCACTATTAGTCATTTTAGTTTGAAGTATTCCAATAAACTAACTTTGGATTCAATATATTAATAATCTTATTGTTTGTATTTAAAATTAAACGAGTAATATCGGGATGTAATGCAACCAAATAAGTAGGTATATATTAAATAAGATTTTTGTCTAAACCTATATATTTTGTTTTTTCTTCAATTTTTTTGAGTGTATTTCGATATTTGGACATTTCATATATTTGTTTTCCAGTATTATTGTTAAAAATAAAGGTAGATAATATTAATTTGAATGAATTGTTTTAGTTAAAGCCGAATTCACCATTAGTCCATTGATTAAGGATATAATGATTAACTGATTTCAGAATCAAGCTGATCCGTAGATCAATATTTGTCCTAATTCACCAATTTGATTCACAGTTGTGTTAATATTTTTGTCAATACATATAATTTTATGAGTGTGAATTAAACTTTCTGTCATTTTTGTTGATTTGTGACATATAATTATATTGTTCATACCTAAAAAAAAAACATAAAAATGGCAAAGAAAAACGAAAAAGGGAGAAATTACATTGATTCATATAGATTTGTGAAAATTAAAATATTTTAGATTAATTCTAACAGCCAAATTCTTGTGGACATAAATACATATGTCAAAAAGTTAACACGAGTATCAAATTTTGATTAATGAAAAACGACGGAACAGTTTGTCATTGATTTTTTTAATAGTGAATTGAATTGATTCATGTCGATTAGTGGATCAAGTCTTGATTAAGAAATAGTGAATTCGACCGTAAAGTTTATAATTTTTCAATTTATATTTCTTTATAATAAAAAGTTATCAAAGGTGTCCAATTTATTCTGGACACCCGGTATTCATTGATAAAATATTAGCTGTAATTTTTTCAGCGTAATTTTGAATGGAATTTATTTCTTTGTGAATTTTTCAGCCTTAAATTTCATTTTACATTTGCATCCAAGAATATCCAAAAACTTTATTCCGTTTTTAATACACGGAAAAGGTTTCGCATTTAAATCAAAACTTTGTTAAAAGCAAACTACAATTATGCACTTATCTTTTTAAAACTTCTTCCAGTTTATAAACAGTTTTGTTCTATAAAATTATAATTCCGAAGTTAAATTGGGGCTTGTTCGCTCCCGACATGAATCCGACACACAACATAAAATTTTATCTGCTTGGCTCTGTTTAGTATTTTGTATTTGTATAATATTGGAGTTTGCGACACTGATATTGCACTAATACTGATTCCTTGTTTCTGCTATTGGCTTCTTATTCCACGGGCCCTAATTCCGAGGAATGAATGGAAATTGGGAAAGTTTTGATCGCGGAATAATAAAAATAATATTGGCCAGCGAACCAGGTTTTGATTTTCAAATAGAACTAATACACACGGGCAAAACTTTGCTCGGAATCTTACAAAATTTAGAAAATAGTAAAACTTTATACACTTTACACGATTCTACACTTTTCTTGGCTTAATAAAATTAATATAGTAATTGAATTCTATCAAATTTAAATTACAATAATGCAGGGTTGGAAAACTCTCATTACCTTTGTTTTATTGGATTGAATCTCTTTTTACAACGACCTTTGTTCTATTTTAACTTGTGAGTTACATAATAGGCCCCATTACCGGTTACCGTTAGCAAAGAAAAACAAAATAAATAGGTTTTAGTGAACATTAGCCTTTATTTTAATATCATTTAGTGCGAAATGTTTTAAATATTTTTTATATCTGTTTACAATTGAAAAGTAACCTGTGTTTTTTCTGACGGTATTACGAGAATTTTTGTGAATATTAGCTGAAGAAATTGCATTCTTTTATTTGTGTTATTTTTTTGAAAGAGATTTTTAAAACAATTTTTTAATTAATATTCTTAATTATTTTTTTTTCATTCATTTTTTTAACCGATATATTAACCGGTTAAAGGCGGCTTCCAATTTTCAAAAACCGGTTTTCAAACCAAAATATTTATTATTGTAACGTTCTCTGCAAGTGTTAACCGATAAACAGAGTTTTTTTCGGTTACATTCCCTGTAAATGTGTATCCTTTGAATTTTGATAACAAAACTCATTTCTCAATATACAGGATGGAAATGAACTTAATGTTATAAATTTAAGGGTGAGTAGTATGACATGTGTAAATTACGAAAGAGAAAGAATTTTTTAAAAATTCTAAAAACGAAAATTCGACTTTTCTTCAGGAACCTTTTTTTTACTGCTGTTTTAATTCATATTTTATTAAAAATATGTTTATTAAAAATATATTTAAAATTAGTTGTATAAAATATATTATTTTTAATAATTAAATTAAATAGTATTTTTGATGAAAATTATGTTTTTATTTACAGAAGAATGCAAATGCGTTGCCAGTAGTCCAGTAGTACAAAAAATGTTAGCTTTATGAAAACTACCCTTAATATGCGAAATTTTAAAAATTCTTTCACTTTCCTAATCTACACATGTCATACTACTCAACCTTAAATTTATGACACTAATGGCCGTTTGCACCAACATAACTTAAATTTTAAGCTTGCCTTAAATAGAAAATATCGAATCGAAATAAAATGTCAAATGCATGATTTAACATTGCTGTCAAAAATTCGATTAGATTTTTTTTGTTTAAGTCTGGCTTAAAATTTAAGCCTTGTTGGTGCAAACGGGTATAAGTTCATTTTCAGCCTGTATATTTTTTTAATGATTTTTTTTTTCATTATTTTTTTAATCGGTATATTAACCGGTTTAAACGGATTCCAATTTTTAAAAACCGGTTTTCGAACTAATACCGTTTTTGTTATAACGTTCTCAATATAGATAACCGTTAACCAGTATTTTTTTCGGTTACATGCGCTAGTAACCTATCATGTATTTCTGCTTCCATTGTAATGTATTTATTTACCAGAAACTATCACACATTCACACGTCTGTACATCATTATTACTCCATCTTCCTAACTCGACACTCTTCAATGTATACCAAGTGCACACACTTCACCACCCGCTATAACTTCGCCTCTAAGTTAGCGCCGCTATAACGAGGTGCAAATCTCCGCTCGCGATTACTGCAACGGCTGTGTACTGCAGGCGTCGCGCCGTTAGCGCCGAGATTGCGTCGCGACGCCGGAGGAATAACCCTTAATGACCGTAATGAGCGAGGTACATGTTGCTAAGTTTTAATGGCAGGTGAGGTGTTAAGAAAAACCGACTAGGTGGAAATGGGCGAGAAAATTGCGGCTTTTATTTTGTTAAATATGTACTTATTGCTTCATATTCTGCATGTAACAAAGCGTGGAATATGTTTTAAATTTGGAGTTTCTCACGTATCTAGTACAATGGGGTACGTGTAGTGATGGGTAAATTCCCGGGAAAGAATATTTCGGAAAATTTCCCAGGATATTTCCCGGGAAGTTTTTGGGGAATTTCCTGAGGAATGTCCGGTGATTTCATGGGGAAAAATTAACGATAAATTTCCTCATAAAAATCAAAAGCATTAATTATAAAGTTATTAGAATAGTAACACTGTTTATTTATTATCGGGAATTTTCCTCCTTATACCCGGGAACTTCCTTATTCCCGGGAATTTCTCTACTTGTTTCCGGGAAATTTTCACATATATTCCCGGAAATTTCCAAAATGGAATTCCCGATTTTTTCCCGGGAAACGTGTTTAGGGAAATTCCCGGGATTTTTTCCAGGAAATAAAAATATTCCTGACGGGAAATTCCCAGTGACCCATCACTAGGTACGTGACTAAATTTTAAATTTTATATACAGGGTGTCTGTTTTCAGAGGTTAACCAATGGGATCTCGAGAACCGTAAGAGATACGAAGTTGGTTAAATGGAGTAGTGACCATAATCGAATTTCAATACGTCATAAAATATAAAAAATAACCACTATAGCTTCTCATTATAATAATAAAAACTAAATATTATTTTGCAATAATATAGTTATTAGCAATTTAATGTTCTGAAGAAGAGACGTGTGATGTCAGCATATGATAGGATCGTGGAAAAAGGCAGAAGACTATCTCTCTTCTTTCATGATTCTACCACGATGACGTTACAGCATCCTTTGTCCAAATTTTTAAGGAATCGATTCAAAAAAGAACAAGTATTTTAGTTTTTGTCTAATATCATATACAGGTGTTCGTTTTAAGAAGACTAACTACAGGGATCTCAAAAACCGTAAGAGATCCGAAGTCGATTAAATTAGGACAAAGTTGCCGCATTAGTTGGCCATTTTAATCATATATTTGTTTTCCCGAAAAAAATGTATAGCTCACTAGATATAAGCAAAAAATTGGTTTTGACTAATTTGCTTTCTGCTTTTCTTGTTTCAATTCATAGAAATTTCTTGTTTGCACATTCTACAGAATTTTTTACCAGAAATTGACAGCGATTCTTAAAATTTTTGTAGCTCGATTAATATTCGAGAAACTCATATTAACTTTCAATTTTCATAGGGGGCTCAAAGTTTTCCTTTATACTGTTAAATAAAGATTTTTTTCTTTCCCGTGATATAAAACACATGTACATTAAAACAAAAATTAACTAACAAATTAGAAAATTATTGATTTTATTCATTTCGGTCAAGTGTGCTTTGGAAATAAAATCAAAAATCTTTTTTTTTTTAAGCAAAATTTCAATTAGTTTGGATTTTAATATGCTGCTCATCGAAATAAGTAATTACTTTAGACACATATCTTCAGCGTTATCCAGAAAAGATATAACCGCACCAGACGTACTCGTATTTGCTTCTGTTTTGTAGAAATTTAGGCGAATATTGAAGTATAAAAGATTTTTGATTTTTTTCCAAAGCACACTTGATCGAAATTGGATAAAATCAATAATTCTCAATTTTTTTAGTTTTAGAATTAAGTAAATATGAAACATATATAATTAATTATGTATTATTATTAGTATGTATACACATTTTGACAATTGGATACCGTTTGACAAAGGGAACAAAAAAAAACTAAACCCCGATGCTGTTCCTGCTCAAAAATTAGTGGTAGGTAGTTTTTTTTTTTCATCCAAGGAAGGAAGCTCAATGAGATAAGAAATAACAATAATACAGCGGGATTAAGTAGTACTAAAAATAGTTACAAAATAAATCAATGTGAATATATTTTTGTTGTTTAAAACGAAATAGAACTTCATATTTGAAAATTAACCAATAACAAATATTTCAATAAACATCATATTCTCGATCAAACATACCACAAGCGTAATGTTATTTTGGATCATCAATAAATATCTTCCAAGTACCAAGTACTTTTGAATCTACAATTTTAACATCAGACAAAACCGCCATCTTTAAAATTTCTTTTACACATACTGAAAATTATTTTTATAATATAGTAAACATACTAGGAAAAACATTTATCTACCAATTTCTATATTCAAAACGTTGAAATATCCACAAATACGTAAAATATTTAGAAATAATAGTCTAAACGTCGCGTCAACTACATATAAGGCAATGGTGATGTGAAATTATAGTAAAGACACTACCTACAGTTGGATTTTTTCGCGGATTACTGTGATTTGTTTTTGTTTAGTTAGGGTTTATGAAAGCAGTATGTTGTGATGTATTTATAAGCGGTAACATATCACGTTTATGAGCTGGGATTGGATGTTGTTGATGGGCTGATGAGTTATGACAATCACGTTGGCTTTGACGAGGGATTGGGATAGGTTAGGTATGTGTTTACGAGTGTATGGTGCTCACGTTTGCTTGTAATGATGTAAGGGAGACGATCAGGCCTGTATTCAAGATAAATTGAACATGAAATTCGATTTCATTCCTCGGAATATTAACCAGTTATTTGAACAAATTTTTTATGTAGATAAATGACCGAGTATGGAAATACAAAACCGTTGCTTGATTTATTTAGTAATCCTATTATTGTTTTTCTCCAAGTCAACAAATAATATTTGAATTCACAGGCATTTAAAGCGAATATTTGGTAGATAATATTCAATGTTCTTTTTTGGACCCTCTCATAAATCTCAATGAATCTACACTCAAACCAACTAGTCTTCGTACACACATCTTTACGCTTTGTGTTTCAAATATATAAACCACCCTGACTACTTCTGGAACTCAGTAATTGTTTCAGATAAACCAAAATAAACCTTTTTAGATCAGATGGACGAATTATTGTATGAAAAAGAATGAATGAATAAATGAAAACAAAAAAATTATGCCCTACAGTGAAATATAGAAGTGGTTCTATGCTTGTATGGGGCTGTATGAATACAGAAGGGGTGGGAATCTTAATTTTTATTGATGGGAAAGTGGTTTATTCGAATATTTTAAAAGAAAATTTGGAAAAATGTGCTGAAAAATTGGGTTTAAGGGATTATTATATCTTTCAACAAGATGGCTCCAAACATACTACACGTAAACTGCTAGAATAGTAATTATACAATTGTAGACAACAATTAAAAACGGCTTCACAGTTTCTAGATATGAATCCCATTGAACATCTCTGTTACTTATTTAAAAAAATGTGCAGAACAAGACGCCCAAAGAATATAAAAGAACTACTACATATATGGTAGAAGAATGCAGTAAAATTGAAAAAACGACAAACCGTTTAAGGGAAGTAATTCTAATGAATGACGGTTCAAAAGATTATTGATTCTAAATAATTTACAGATGTACGGAGTTTAAATTGGCGTACTTACTTGCCATTAAAATGCAAGTAAAACTTATAACGAAAAAGGTACCCTTGGTACTTAAGGCCCGGTTCCATCTAGAAATGTTGTGCCACTTCCTTTTTAAACAAATTTATAATTTCCCTGGATCCGGGCCTGCACCATCATCCATACATCAGATCGGACATTAATTACCGCTTTAATTGAATACAAATGAGCTGGCTGTGATTGACAGCTGTAGTTTTTCCTGCCGGTATATCCGAGTCACCTTAGGATTCGCAGCGAATGTTTTAAACATGCCATGGCCTACTACAGCACCACTCACCAACACCATGCTGTAATTAATATCATTTTAATTACATTATTAATAGAGGAAAGAACTCAAACACGGAAAAACATGCACGGAAAAACTACAAGCCACATAACAAAAATACTTGCCGAGTGTATGTTTCTTGCAAGAATATATTTCATATTTATCAAGCTGAATCAAGAATGATAATTTTTCCTATCTTATATTTATTTATTATTAGAAAGTATTAAGTTTTTGAAATAATATATATTTAATTCAGAGGCGTAGCTTGCAATTTTAGAATCAGGGCAACACATTTGCTGGCCCCCATAAAAATGTAGGTATTCTTATAAAAAAAATTAAATTTCTTCTAATTGATTATACTCCTTGTTAACAATCCCTAAATGTCAAACTAACTCCAGACCCAATTCGTAGAAAGAATTAAGTATATTATTTAGTTCCAAAGATAACTCCAATAGTTAGGTGAAATTAGCAATATCTGTACATGACTATCAGCATTTCTAAATGATAAAGAGGAAGATTTGTGGTCACATTTATTGAACTATGTTTATGATAATTTTTTTTAAGTATATTAATTAATTATTAATGTCCAGTGGAAAATCGAGAACGTTAAAAATCTAAAAAAATATTATTACTACATTATACTCGTAAAATAAAAAGATTAATTTAACGTTTCTATTCCATAAAAAATTATTATAATTAGAATACAATTAATATTTTACGCATGTATGTAATCGTATTTTTTTTCTTCTTCTTCCTCTGTATCTTTTAAAAATGCTGATAATCATTGACAAATATTGCATTTAATACATTAAATTTATTTTATGAATTCGGACTGGAGTTAGTTTAACGTTTCAGAATGTTAACAAGATTTTTACGTATATTATTTAATTTGCATTAATTTACATTAAAATTGTTGAATCATAAAACTATAAAACACGCAAATATCTAAATAAACCCAAAATATCTGCTATTTTTTAATTAAAAATAAATCATATATAATCCCCATCTATATTTGTAATCTTAATTTGCGACATAAATCCGAATGTCCGTTTAAATTTGGAAAACACTTCGTAGATGTCTCTCAAATCTGAACAAACTAATGGTGTGAATCTGTGATAAATATAGCCAGGTCTACAACCAGAATGTTAGTTCCAAGATCGTACACGCAGCATCCGCGGCGCTGGTGCGCTGAAGCAGGAATTCATCTTGCCGAGAATAAAACCGGAGTTGAAGGTTTACGAGGTTTAGTTCAGCTTTTCAACGACAGAGCGCTGTTTCAATCGATTTCGAAGCGAAGCAAAATTTTAAATTCTATTACCGAACTATGTATAACACAATATATAATTATAAAAATGTGCGGATTTTATATTTGTATACTATACATGAATTATTAAAAATAAATTATTTTTGTATGATTGTAAATATTTCAATAAATGAAGGATATTAAAAATATTGCATGTAGAATAACAAAACCTCTCCTTTAAGTCAGGAATGTTCACATTCCAATAATATTTAAATGAAATTCAGGTCTATAAGTCACGGATTCTTATTCACAAATCTCACTAATATATCACCTCGGAACAGTTGAACATCGGTGCTGGTATTGAGTCACAGCCAGCTAGATCTTACTGCCTCAGAGAGATAAATATCTTTTTCCTGAACTAAAGACGATGTTTCGTTATTTGTTAAAACAAGGTATGGAGTTTTCAAATGCCATATCCAAAAACATTTTGAGTTTCAAGTAATGAAAATTTGAGTTTTCGAGTGATACAATAAACAGGATAATTTTTAATGATAATTATAAATAATAATAATAGTTCCAGTATTTTTTGCACGATCGAGTATTTTTTTATATCTCGTTTTTCAAACTGTTTCATTAAGGCGAAACTATTATATTTAAACATTTATTTAACTTAATTATAAAGGCATTTAAAATTGGTTGACAGTAAGATCGCTATTTTATAATAATTAACTTTTTTAATGAAAAACTTTTCATTTTCTAGACTTATGTCAATATCGTTGTGCTGATTTCAAAACTTGCAATCCTATTACTCCTTTTCAAATATATTCTGTCGCTTTAATCTATAACCTCATATCAAAGTTGTATAGAGTTAAAACAAACCTAACAACAATATTGAACCAAAAATTGTGTTGACAAACGCGAAATACCCCAAAAATACTCATTTTTAAGCCCAAAATTTTGTTTTTGAAAAATAGTGTACATTGATAGACCTCAATGCGCTGATTTCAAATTTTGAAACGGAATTTAATTATCTCTTTTCGTTCCAGAGATATTTGCTGTCAAAGTTGCACCTCAAAAAAGTATGTTTTTGGCTATATTTCCAAAATGGGTAGAGATACAATCTTAATGATTATACCAGTCGATTCTACGGGAAAAGTTACATAAAGAAATGTTTTCTCTGCATATACGTTCTTTAGAACGACTAGACGAAAAATGAGAAAATCGAAAAAACCTAAATTTCAAAATTTTTGCGAGGAACTTTTTTTCTATAAAACTTTTCATTTTCTAAACTTAAAGTAAATATCGATGCGCTGATTTCAAATTTTCAAACCGAATTGAATTATCTCTTACCGTTCTCGAGATATTTAAGTTCAAAGTTGAGTTTTGGCAATACCTAAAAAAACAGGTTTTTTAGGTATACCCCTTTAAGAGTTAGGTTTACGGCTTCAGCGACCTCACCAATCGATTCTACGGGCAAAATTACATAAGTGTACCAATTTTTAGATTTTTATTGCAATAGATGGAATTTTTAGAGCAAAAAAACGAAAATGGCAAAAATCGAGAAAAATCGCAAGGGGTTCATCAGGCAATTTTTTCGATTTTTGGCCATTTTCAGTTTTTTCCTTCTAGAAATTCTATCTGTTGAGGTAAAAATCTGGAAATTGGTACACTTATGTAATTTTGTCCGTAGGATCGATTGCTGAGGTCGCCGAAACCATAAACCTAACCATTTCAGGTATATACCTAAAAAACCTAATTTTTTAGGTATAACTTTGAACTCAAATATCTCGAAAACGGGAAGAGATAATTGAATTCCGTTTGAAAATTTGGAATCAGCGCATCGGTATCTACTTTATTTAAGAAAATGAAAAATTTTCGAGACAAAAAGTTTCGAGACGGAAAATTGAAGTTTAGGTTTTTTCGTTTTTCTAATTTTTCACCTAATCGTTCCAAAGAACGTATATGTAGACAAAACATTTCTTTATGTAACTTTTCCCGTAGAATCAAATGATGAGGTAGTTGAGCTTGTATCTCCACTCATTTTTAAAATATATTAAAAAAATACACTTTTTGGAGGTACAACTTTGAGAGCAAATATCTCGGAAACGAAAAGAGATAATTAAATTCTGTTTGTAAATTTGGTATCAGGGTAGCTAATTCTTTATAAAACATTGCAATCAAAATTTTGTAAAATTTGAAAATTTTCCACCTGAAAATTCGATACATTCAAATATTTTCGGGTTTACGCAGAATACAACATCAGCGGCTTTGGGAATTACTTCCCTTGTTATTACTACATACATAAACTATTATATTATTCCTTATTAATTTTATAAATTCACTTTTAAAAAGGAGAAAATATATATTTCTAAAATTTATTGTAAATTTAAATGATACACCAAGATCTGATTTTAATATATGAATACACAAGTATCTAAACCATTCCCATGTATTGGAATTTGATATTTTTAATAGCAATATTCTAATTCTAACATAGTTTTGCTTTATAATTCAATTACCTCATTACAGCGTTTTGGTATAAGAAAAATAGTACCAATAGTACCTATTTTCATCAAATGAAATATACTGATTAGAAGAAAATAACGTGTGTGAAATAATCACATAAAAATTATAATTTTGATAGAACATCCTCTACCTACTATAAAAATATGTTATACTGATCTATCTTATCAGATCACCCAGTGATGTTAGTCGTTATTTATGGAGTAAATTAAGAAATTAATTACCGTAATTTATCCGTTTTAAATTACCCTTAATTACCAAATCACATATTTTGGAAATATTCTTAACAAAAAAACGAAATAAAATAACAGACGACAGATCTGTCAAGCTATTATTTGTACATTGCAATTTAAAATGATGCGACCTCAAAAGTATTTTACAAAATAACGAATTTGTGCAAGATTCTAAGGAATCAAATGCCTTAGGTTTCACATACATATACTCACTTTATATTGTCTATGTTTATTTTCTTTTGTAAATAATTGTACCAAATTAGTTTAATATTTTGTGTAATTGTTATTAATTTTTGGAATTTTAAGTTGTTTTTTCAACTGTATTTTTTTATTTATAATAATAGTTATTTGTGTATCAAGGTTCTAAAAGTAATCTTTTTGGGTCGAAACCGAAGTTTGCAGCCGAGGCAAAGCCGAGGCTACAAATCAGATGAGGCCCAAAAAGAACTTTTAGCCGAGGTGCACACAACATTTTTTAGGCGATTACAATAATAAATTATGAATTTTCATTTAAAATCAATTTTTGACACCTGTCAAAATTTACTTTACGGCCGCATTTACTTTACGGCCGCATTTACCTTACGGCCGCATTTACTTTACGGCCGCTATTTTTACTCGCAAATTCATTACTTTTTCATTAATATTTGTAAAGGAATAGTTACAATTTTACTTACATTTGTTATTATATTCTAAAATAATTAATCACATTAATATGAACTATGAAAATCAATAATGAACATACAAACGGCCAAAAATTTTGACTTTGACAGATGTCAAATAAAAATTGATACTTTAAGGTTGCAAACAAATACGAAAAACAACAATTTATGTACCAGCCGCCTAAAAAAGTTTTTTATTTTTCTATTTTTCCTCTTTAATACATTTTAAACACAATTTTACAAAAAACTTAAAATTGTAATAAAAAAAAACGGTATATTACGATAGTACTAAAATTATAAAATAGAATAGAATTTAAAATGGTAATAAAAAATGATAAATTACGGGGATATTTACCAAAATTATAAATTACGGTAACTTACCATCACTGGATACACCAATAATAGGTAAATGATCCATTTATATTGAAAGTATCAGTACTGTCTATCGCTAATTTTGATGAGATGTTTACAAAAAACTTTCCAAAATCGAGTTTATGTAAAAGTGAATAATTGAAATGGACCGGATTCGAATTCAGGTCTGTACAACAGCTTTTAAATGGTAATGAAATAAGTCGCTTTCAGAAATCTAAATTACAAATTGCATGTTACAAGATTTATAGCTATATAAATATTAAGGCTATTACCGAAAATTATTTTTAGTACAGTTATTAAGTCTGAAATCTGAAGCATTAAATAAATATTGCACTTTTATTATAATGCATTTAATGGCCGATATATTCCCAGCAATTTCACGTCCAAATTCCAACGAACGTATCCATAAATATCTGCAAAGTGCATTCGATATTTTCGTATGAACATCACACTGCATTAAGCAAAAATTTATAGCCAACCAAAATGCGATAAATCTCTCAATATTGAATCACCAACACGCATTCTATGTGCTTTAAGCAACCTGTATGACATTTAATTTATTCATAATGAAAAATAATTAAGAAAGATTAATAAACAAGTGAGTATCGCAGTTATTAATCGAGTTTCCACCTACAGAGAAAAGGCGGGACGGTTAACTGTCTCACGACACAATAGAAGAAGATTCATATCGGAATTAAAATTCTGAATAGTTTCAAATGTTACACGATACATATTTATAGCGAGAGATTCGGCAGATAATATTCAAATATTTTCAAAGAATATTCCATTGTGAAACGGTAAATAATAGACTAGATACAATAATAGACGAGACACAAAAACAAAACGCCTAGGAAATGTGGAATCGAAATAAATATTCCACCTACTTTGCTGACAATGTTCTTATTTTGTACTGGTGTAGGTTGTCAGAATATATTGCGTTTCAATAAATAAATAATATTTATACTATAAGTAAGGAAACGATGTGGTTATTGAACGAATGCGGAAATTACAAAAAGAGACGCAGAGAATTGTAAGAACAAAAGTTAAATATATAACCATTAACCACCCAGTTTCATTACGTGTTTCGTACAATACTTTTTCTACTTCCGTTTGAATAAGTACAAAAACGTCATAGAAATAATGAATTTTTGACATTTTGAAGATATTTATAAAATAAACAAAAAAGTCAATACCAAAGACTGTTTAATTTCGTGCGTTACTAAGTTACTAGAATAAAATTATTGGTTATAAACAGAAAAACCACGTAAATAAAGTTACCATTCGAGATTTTTAAATTGAGAAATACGAGTCACTGTAAATCTAAAAAAATATGATCACTGGGTTATTAATATTTTTTTATTTTTGTAGTTGTTAATGATTTTATACAGGCTGTGCAACGAAACGCAGACCATAGGACTTTAATATGGGATTTCAAAAATATGCGGAAAATTATCTCTCCTGATAGATTTAGAGCAAAAGTACAAAGTTATTCAAAATTAAATTCTACATCAGATAAGATCATAATTGATGCAATATAACATGTCAGAACGAGATATATTAAATATAAAATGTAACAAGAGTTAACAAATATCATGAATTATTTAAAAATATCATTGATTTACAAAAAATACAAATAAAACACGTTTTTTGATTTTTTTATTTTTAAAGATATCCAAGTGTTACTGCACTTTTATTTGTTTTAAAAGAAATATAAATATTTTATTTCGAAAACGAAATCTGTAATAAAACCAAAACGATACATCTAAATAAAACTAGGAAGAGTAACAAAGAATTTTTACGTTTTGTTATGCATTTAAATACTGTAACGTTTTTATTTATTTAGGTGAAGTGTAAAATTGATTAAAAACATTAATATTTATATAACTAAGTTTAATTAAAGAAATATGAATTATAAAGAATAATGAAAAATAACTAACACTAAGAATTAACACATATAAACACTAATTTAAGACTAACATATATCAATAAAGACTTAAACACTAAGATAATTTATTTAAACAATATTTATATCACTATCTATTTATTTATATCACCATCTGTTCACTACACGTATCGAAACAAGACTGTCCCCGCGATCTTTTGCTCGGGGTATTTAAGTAAAACACTTTATTCTGGAATATTCGCTGATTCCTTGGAAATCAGAACAATGGGGAGCGGACGGACGTGTTCTGTTCTGTTCGCTAGCGGCCGCCGCCCGCGCCGCGACCCTGGGCTCGCTACAATACTTATATGTTTCTTCCGTTATATGACAATTAAGGTGATAAAATATCATTTAACGATTTAACTTTAAGATATTATTATATACAGATCATATTTTGGTAATTATTAATAGTTTTGTAGTAAATAATAAAATTTTTATTATAATTTGTATTTTTCTTATCTTCAGTTTATCATAAGTAAATCGTAATTTAAATCAAATGATTTCAATCACGCAAACCTTGCTTCTAACTGTCATAATTTATTTACAATATTGTGCAAAAAAATCAAATCTATACGCTAAGAGTTACGAAAATTTAATATTTTTTAAAATTAGCTTTGTTTATTTGGTTTTCATATTTATAATAATTCCAAATTGTATTAAAAACATTTTAAAATATTTGAGGTTATCAATTTTACATTTATCATGGGATGCATTAATTTAAAGTACGTACCAATTTTGCAAAAACATAACCGAAAACCGTTAAACAATATCCAATATTATTATACCGTTTTCGATATAACAATAGAGCAATTGATGTAAAGTATAAAAAGTTATTTAACAAATATACTTGTCAAATATGAAGTTGTAGAAGTTTGGTAAATATGGAAAGTGCTTTATTTTAAAAAAAGATTAAATAAATATATAAGTAGCAGTAAGACAATTTGGTGCACACATCAATTATGCAATTATTTCCACAAATCTTCTCTTTTCCTTCTTCTCAAATCTAACTTTTATTTGTTTTGTTGCAAGCCACGGCCAACTACTATCTACTGACCTACCGCATTGCAAGTGGAGAATGCACCAGTGCATCTAGTTCCACTGGTTTCCACTTGGGTGCGCCACTGCGCCCGGGTTCATGGTTCATAGTTCGTGGTTTGATACTGTCGCGACGTTCAGATTTATTAACGCAAAATTCAATAAGATATGGAGGCAAAAGAACAAGTAAGAGGCAGACAGTGAAAAAATTATTAAGTTACGGGCGTGCAGATTGTTTTAGAGGAGATGTACTCGTAATAGAATTTTTTTTATGTCTATTCACAGGTAATTGCAATCATTGTATTATTGCAGCGCTGGTAACAGAAAGGAATTTTTTTCCAGCTCTTTAATAATTATAAATGAAATAAAATAAATTCGAATCCATATTTAATAGGGACTAAAGCTCATAATTTAATCGTGAGAGTGAGGTAGGCGAGGGAAATAATCATTTGAAAATAAAAGACACTCTAGTCCCGCGGTATATACACTATTTTTTGTATTTCCGCCTATTATTTTATTGGAAATGTAAAACATTTATTATAAAAACTATTTTTGATTTATTATTTATATTATACCCGTCTTGTATGATTATGGGTACGTTCGTTGTGGAAAAATATCAATTCAAATTCAAATACAAATATCACGAAATTTTTTGAATACAACAAGTGAATTGTTTATACCTATATCTATATCCATGTAAACCGAAAACTTTACTGACATAAAAACCTATAGTGTATAAAATTTTAAGTAGTAATAATATTTCTTTAATAAATTAGAAGTGTTATCGGCGCAAAAAAATCTTGTGTACGAGCTTGTGTATCACGCGCTCAGAAACTCTTTTGCGAGGTCTTTTATTATTTACAAAATTAGCTCACTCTCGCCAAAGTTAGTTTCTACGTTTCTAGATTATTGATACAAATAATTATTGTAGATTTCAGAACAAAGTTTAAATTTTTTTTGTTCTTATAAGTAAGCCTAGATTAGATGTTGTTATATTTTTTTTTTCTTTTAACACTTTTTAATATTATAGAGCAATAATTATATTTCCAAAAAGTGGTCCATTTCACCCACACTTATCCTACGAGAAGGAATATTCTGCAAACTTGTTGTTTGTGAAAGTAAGAATAAACCTCGTGAATTCTCTCCCGGTTGTACAATCGCGGAAACGGTTACCGGGCATTCCGGAAATGTCGTAGTGACGTTTACCGATTACGACTGCAGCGCCACAAATGCCACTTGTGGTGCTTGCGGAACTAATATTGGAGTTCAGAACGTAATCCTGACAAGTGAAATGGGTTACTGGAAATTGGATCATTTTTAAACTAAATTAAATTCGGATTTCATCTCGAGAATTTATCACAGATATTAAAGATAGGTTGTTGACTACTGAAAAATAACCAATTTTCTATTTTTATATTCTACGTAATTTCCTAATCGTTTTTAATATATATCATAATTCATTTAAACAAACATCAGCTAGAATGTTCCAGAGGTGACGACAAAACATATTAGTATACCTAAAAATGGGTAATAAGCCGTTTTGAAAGTTTTTCTTAATTACGTAAGACGCAGATTCTGGTTTAGTCCAACTTATTAAGAACCACTAATACGAACCACTTGAGAAAGAAACCAAAGGCGGTGGGAAACATAAACATTCGCTGGCCCGGGGATTAGTTAGCCAGTGCTTACTAAATAGTGCGGTTGTTATGCAGTGATAAGTGAACTCAAGACTGTGCCTTGTGACCTGATGTCAATGAGTAAAGATATGTAGATTGAAGTCATTAAAGGTAAGTGACAACTCACGGTTATTCTAGTTATATGTATTGTTGATGCTCATGGAATAATTACTGAATGGACGACATATTATTCACTGTTTGCGTATTTATTGTGCATGGTGTAAATGTATTAAGATGTACTATTTGTTTGTGGCCGAAAACATAAAGAATACCTTTCTCTACCTAGTGGGTGTCTAGGACGCCCTCGAACCTACTACCAGAATGGATGTGGAACCCATGAGAGAGACTTACGGTGAGAGTGAGACTCACAGGAGCGTCTACATCGCTGGTTTATGTATCGAAGATTCATTAGTAAATCTGGGATCTACGCGTGTTAGGAAGTCTAGGACTTCCGTGGTTGTAAGTCTCTCCGGCTGAGTCGGGGACTCTATAGGTGGTTACAGTTCTCATGTGCGCAAATAGTGGGTATTGGTAATCACGAGGTGCTAGGCTGCATTCATTATGGAGACTGGGCAAAGTACTGGATGTCCCTCTTCCCGCGTCCCGGGAAGTGTACACGCCAGGAGCTAGGCTTGACTGGCCCATGCTGCTGTGATGATATAGTAATGAGTGTAGATACAATTAGCATTCACTACTCGCGGAGTACCTCTCCAAATCTAGGACTTGGGAGTCACCTGTCACACCTCGTTTCTATGTCATTATTTCATGAGCATGGTTGTGACAATTGTTGCAACTAGAATGACAATTTGTACAACTTGGGGAACACGTTCTAATGGTCCGATTCCATCCTGATGGAGAGGGAACAATAGGACGCCGGTGTCAGGTCAAGGAATGTGAAATGTATATTATCATACAAGAGCGTCGCTAGCCAATGAACTAGGGAGGGGCAAGATGATAGATAGAGGAAATGAATTGTGGGTAAAACAAATACAATTTTTAAAGTTTCATTTTTTTACTGAAAGAAAAAATCTTAATTAAAACATAATCTTGCGTATTTTTTGTGATTTTTTCCTACTACATTATTAAAATCTTCTAGATTATCAATTTTTCGAGTCTCTAGAGGGGAGCAGCTGCCCCTTACTGCCCCCGTTTGGCGACGCCCTTGTTATCATATCTTATAATGCATGTATTAGCGCCCTGAATTCTTATTAATAAATAGTAATACTGTAATGCATTGTCTTTAAATGGATTAATCCTGATCTGCGTGCATCCTGAACATAATCAATAAAAGAAAAATTGTATATTCATTATACTGCCCATAGTATTTCAGATCCGTTGTATCGCTCTTTTAATTATAGTTTACTATTTCATATATTGATAAAATTATTATTCTAGCATCGACTTTATTAACAACATCACGATTCTACGTTGTTTATATCATAGCTAACTATGATATCTTTGTATGGTGAGGGCAGAACAGGAAGGTAAAGTCATATATTCTCTGTATACACATATGAGTGTGTTTGTGTGTGTGTATATGGTACGTAAAGAGTTAATGCAAACAAGCAAATCTCTAGAGAATAGCGTAGCTAGCGGATAAACCGCATCGTATACTATTTGATTTTAACAGTAATCAAAAAGAGAATGGACTCTACTGCGTAAAAACATTACCAGGAAAATTACTGAACATTATTATATCTATGAAAAGTAATAAGAAAGATATTTTATCCATACCGATTTTGATATTTCGAAATTTTAATTAGAGTTTCATCAAGTCAAGCAACTTGATATTTTTATGACGTGACATGACTAGATAATCAAGCTTTTTTGAACTAACTACCTATTTGACTTAACTTGACTTTCTATCGTATAGCTAATTGATTTAATATCAAACAATTTCAAGCTACTTGAAATTAATTTATAAACAGACCGCATTTCGTGTATTTTAATTTTTTAACTAGAACTAGAATGAAATGAGGGGGAAATAGAAAATAACTGATATGAATTGAACAAGAGACGTATCAGCTGTTCGAGTTAACTAGAAATATATACGTAGACGTACTCCATTTCTATAGGCAAATTTCTCCAAATTGGTAAGTAATTTTAAAATTGCGAACTTTGCTGGTAAAAATAAAAGACATAAATGATATTATAACGAGCGAGACTCACCGCAGATGAGTCATCACGGCGGAGCAGGTAGTCGCGTTAAAGGTCAAGTGGAATAGAAGTGACGTCGCTATTGTTTTGAAATTTTATAGAGCCCGGCGAGAGATTAATAAGCGGCAGGTATATAAATGTCGCGTCAGGCGTCTCAAGTTAGTCAGTATCGGTAAGAGTGTACAGAGAGTCACTGAAGAAAGTCAGTACCGGTAACAGTGTGCAGAGAGTCACTAAAGAAAATCACTGTCGGTCAGTGCATGTCAGCGACATGTAAAGTACCTACAAATAAATAAATAGTTGGTGATATAAATATCGTATAAATAAATATTGTCAGCCAGTACGGTTGTGTGGTCGTGGCGTGTCTTGTCTGATCGTGTAGATAAGCAACATAGCCCGCCCTGTCCATTTGGATGGGTTGCCGCACAACGGCTCGGTGTGTGCTGGCCTTGCAGAGACTGTAGGCTGACAACCTGCATCACTAAAATGCAAGTAAAACATGTCACGAAACAAGTACTTCAGGTACTTGAGGCCCTGTTCCACATAGGAATGTTGTGCCATTGATTAATTGATAAATAAATATTATGTAGTTTTAAGTGTTTAAAAAAATATTCTTACTGTTTAAGTCTTAATTAATAATAATTTCTCCTAAATAAGTGTTTTTATTTATTTATTCAAAGTGTTACTTATTTTTATTATCTTTTTATAATTTATTATTCGTTCATTAAATTTAGTTAAATAAAACAGCACACATAGTCATGTTTATTTGTATTTTCGTACCTTATTATTTCTTGTTAACAAGTTGCAAATTAGAAAAATTTATGATTTAAATTTGTAAATGATAGTCTTTATTGAAAATCTCAATGTGATTTTTTGATTCTACATAATAAAAAAACTACTTGAATTTTCAAGTACTTGAAATTTGAAATATCTTGTTATAACTTGACTTGATATCCGTCTATTAAAACTTAATTTGAATAATAAATAAATTTAGTTTAAGTAATAAACATAAATTATTATAAACATTATAGTTGTATAAGAAGAAAGATTTCCCTGCAATTCTTTTGAAGGTAAGAGTACTCGGTAGAGTATTAAATAAAGCGCCATACCGTTCGTGACGAAAATGGAAACTATTATAAACCGGCATTTGTTATAAATCTATTGGAATAACATTCGTACATGCGCTGCAGTCTAATAAATATCATACACTGCCATCTCTAGGGAGAACTACCATACATGGATTGCGAATTCATAATAAATTATTATTCGCATTTGGAAACAGAATTTTAATTTGCCAAGTTGCGGACGGAATTTTAAATACCTATCCAAAATGAAAACCGAAAACTACATTTATTTAAATTTGTCACTAACATAATAAATATATGCCATGAATTTTCAAAAAATATCCTTTAATCCACATAAAAATATCATTATTTTATAGAAAAATAAAGAAAAATTTTAAATTTTACACAGTGTTTACATATGTAAAGAAAATATATTTTTAGGCGGCTGGTACATAAATTGTTGTTTTTCGTATCTGCTGGCAACCTTAAAGTATCAATTTTTATTTGACATCTGTCAAAGTCAAAATTTTTGGCCGCTTGTTTGTTCATTATTGATTTACATAGTTCATATTAATGTGATTAATTATTTTAGAATATAGTAACAAATGTAAGTAAAATTTTAACTATTCCTTTACAATTATTAATGAAAAAGTAATAAATTTGCGAGTAAAAATAGCGGCCGTAAAGTAAATGCGGCCGTAAGGTAAATACGGCCGTAAAGTAAATGCGGCCGTAAAGTAAATTTTGACAGATGTCAAAAATTGATTTTGAATGAAAATTCTTAATTTCTTGTTGTAAACGCCTAAAAAATGTTGTGTGCATCTCGGCTAAAAGTTCTTTTTGGGCCTCATCTGATTTGTAGCCTCGGCTTTGCCTCGGCTCCAAACTTCGGTTTCGGCCCAAAAAGATTACTTTTAGAACCTTGATACACAAATAACTATTATTTAAATGAAAATTGACACAAAGTATGTTATTTGTCTTTACGTCTTCATTAATTTTGTCTTTATCTGTATTTTGGTGACGTCAATTTTTATTAATTTTTTTATGGTATATTAAGAAATTATTTTGAAAAAATAACTAAATATGTGTCTAATATGTCAATTTTGAAATTCATATGTATATTAAAAAATCTTATGTGTCCAATGAACTAGGTAATATATTCTATGTAAGTTTTTCAGAATATTCAAATTGTAGCTTTAAAATTAGTTTGTTATTGCAGTTCAGAATATTTTTAATTCATTTCATACCTAAAATTTCCTTCATAAAACTTGTATGAACAGAAAAAAATAGCTATTTTTGTCGTTACTAAAACTGGAACCGAACTTACCTTGATTCCCATATGCAAATATATTCCTTATATATTATATTATACATGCTCATATGTTGAAAACTCACAATCGAGAAATTTGACCAAAAAAATACCTCCCTTTCCTATATATTGATAGGTAAAAACAGGATTATTAGTATTTTTATAAATAAAAACTTATTGTTTAATACCCATTACTATTATTTTAAATAATGGGTTTTTTCAGTTTTAAATTATGTGCAATTCTCCGATTATACTGTTTATTTTCAAAGCCGTTCCGATTTCGTTATTATAACCAGGTTTTATAAAATTAATATAAATAAATCGTTATATTTTCAATAGTAATTCAATAATTACTAACTTTATTTTTCTTTGAGTAAAAACCAGAAAAAAGCATGAATTCTCAGCTGTTTTGGTAAAAAACTAGTAACTTTTTCCTGTTAATTGGCAGCACTGACATCTCGTGATAAATCCCCGCCACTACCAACCACAAAAACTAAAATCACTAGTAGCTACGTTCACGTGTATGTCAACTAATAACTATGTTTAATGTTTCCTTTTGAGAATTATATCTAGAAGAAGTGTTTCGCTGGTCAAGTGAAGTTTATTGCAAATGATTTACGATAAATTTCTTACGATTACAAGAAAATAAAATGTAATAAGTGACTTTCAATTAGGGGGTAATAAATATCTGTTTTACCTGAGAGGAATGGTAATTTTATGTAGGCTGAAGACGAACGACACTTACCTGAAAAAGAAACAGAGTGTTAATAATTTGTAGTGAATTTATTACTTATATATTTCACAGAAAATGTAGCACTTTGCATTAATAAAGTTGTTACAAAAAACTTTTTCATACATAGCAAGTATAAAAGATAATTGCAGATACAGACACCATGGTTTATATACAAGTTTTGTAATTTATAGAATATTAATGTATAAGAACACCAATATTTATACTTCTTAACAAAGGCGTCGATTCTATGGATGCTCCGGGGTTCGAGAACCGGACAGAAGAATTGGTGGATAATATTACACGACGAAGTTATTTTCTATTTTCAAATATTTTAAATTTAGCTCAAGAAATTAAAAATTTTGTTTCTTCCTTTGCAAGCCTACGTAATATTTTATTTGTTTTTTTTTTTTTTCAAGAATGGCTTATTTATTTCTAGTTATGTTTTCTTATATACAGTCTGTTCATTTTAAATGGGCCACCATTGCTATCTTGATAACTATAAGAGATTCAAAGTTAGTTAAATTAGCAAACAACTTCTATATTACAAGACTATTAAAATGAGCGAATTAAAATTTTATTTCTACCAATGGTTCTTAAGATATGGGCCCAATTTTTCTATTTTAAATGGAATACCCTAATAATAAGAAATAACATTTGCCATGAAAAAATAAAAATGAAACGTCAAAATCCACATTCTTTTCATTCTAATTTTATCTTTAAATAGTCAGAAGAACGCAGACTTTGAGTTTGATATTTATTTTTCGATCAGGTACGGTTCTAGCCTTTCTGAATAACACTGAAGATATGATTTTAAATTGTGCTTATTTCGATGAGCAGTATGTTAAACTCCCAACTAATTGAATTGATTAGTCAAAATTTTGTTTGTAAGAAAAGATTTTCTATTTTGTTTCTAAAGCACATTTGACCGAAATAAATAAAATCTAATACTTTTCTAATTTCTTAGTTTATTTTTATTTTAATGTACATTTGTTTTAAACCATTGGAAAGAGAAAAAAGCTTTAATTAACAGTATTAAAGACAATTTTATTCCCCACATGAAAATTAATAGTTAGTATGAATTTCTCAAAAGTAATCGAGCTACAAAAATTTTGAGGACCGCCGTCAATTCCTCGAAAAAAGTGTCTGTAGAATGTGCAAACTAGAAACTTGTATGAATTGAAATAAGTTATAAGTTAAAAAGTAAATTGGCTAAAATAAATTTTTAGGTCATATCTAATGACCTATGCATTTTGTCGTGAAAACAAATTTAGTGGCCAACTAATGAGGCAATCTCTTACGGTTCTAGAGATCCCAATGGTAACTTGTTAAAATGGACACCCTGTATACTATTACAATTAATGCACGAAGTTATAAACCAAAACCACCTTTAAAATAATGAACTAAGTTATTAAAGGATTGAAGAGACTTATTGACTATAAAAATTAATTATAAAGTCATCTATTTTAAATTCCTAAACTATATTAAGGAAATACTTTAGAAATACTTGTTTATTTTTAACGATTAATTTTTTTATTGAATGTTGGTCGGTTTTGCGAAGGAATTCCAATAACGTCATTTTAAAATGCCTTTCCTCTGTCGACTTACTCGTTTTAAAGAAATATAACATGCTGTCCAATTTATTTTCCATATAAATCTGTGCGTCTAGGTAAAATTTAAAACATTGTCATGTAGAAACAACTTTTTGTTGGCGGTTGTCATGGCAACTGCACGTTCTCGATCAGCCTAATGTTTGTTTATACAACATGGCCGCAAAAACAACACACGGATTCGAATAAAATGTCGGTTTGTATGCAAAAATGTAATCGGGTGTAGAATACACAAATAGGAAAAAGTTGGAATGGAATTACACACTAGAGGGCCAATTGGACGTTAGACAACTTAGTAAGTGCAAACTAGCTATGGTATAAGTTGCCAATGACGTCATTTTGAATTAACCAATTAAATCACGTTTCTCTATAAAGGCTGTTTTAGACAAGATCTTGCATAATTTTTGGTATAAATTAAATTGACTAGTATCAAACAGCAAATGCCCGTCTTCGATATCTCCCTTGTCGTTAGAAATACAACATAAATTTATCAACAGAATTTTTACGTCCACTCAAAGAGCATAACGTAAAATTATTTTCACATATACAGGATGTTGCATTACGGCTCGGCGAGAACTTTGAAAATCTCCGAAATTATTAGTTTTCATTCGACATCCTGTATATGTGAAAATAATTTTACGTTATGCTTCTTGAGTTAACGAATAAATTATGTTAATACATTTATGCTGTATTTCTAACGACTAGGTAGATATCGAAGACGGCTATTTCGATGACTCACCCTATATATTTTATCCATTTTTACATTTGTATGTTTTGACATTTGTTTACTTGGGAAATCACACCATTTCACCCGACAAGATAACGTAATGAATCCCTCCTTTTCTCTTGGCGATTTGAATCACGTTGTTACGATTGATGACGTGAGGATCAACTCTTTTAAACAAACCTTAGATATTATTGATACATTGTTTTGTGATACATTTATTTATTGCCAGGACAATCCAAGAAGAAACACAGCCTCAATTATATTCAATTAGATATTCTTACTAGCTGATTATTATATGTTATAACATTCCTAGATAAAACAGAACCTGTAACTTGTTTCTTGACAAGTTTTACTTGCATTTCAGTGGTGTAGATTATCAGAAAACTTATAGTGGGTTCCGAACCAATACAACACAGTGAAATTTTTATTTGGATAAAGATTAGCGAATCTGGGATTTGAACCCCAGATATTACATTCCACTCAATTCCAGTCGGAGCGTGTTAAACAAGTGAGCCACGCTTGCCAAGCTTACTGATATCGCATCAAAATCTTTATAAAACAATTATTTCTCCTATCCTATTCGAAGCGTATATAAAAACCATTAGCTTTTTGTTCTATAGCAAATATGGTAATAAAACGGTGTTTAAACCAATTATAATAAAAGCAAATAAAGGAGTTGTGTTTTTATAGAGCATTCCAGATTTGGATTAAGCATGTAATGAGTGTTCAGCATGAAACAGAAGCCAGCTAGTATGTCTAATTGCTTGGGTACTGTGTCAAATCGGGCACAAATAAACTTCTAATCGCGTCAGTACATTAACATATATTTACACCTGTTATATTATGGAGAACACAAACAAGAAATTTTGTTAGTTTACGAGCACAGGGCCGGATTTATATATTAAGGGGACCACAAGAACAATATCGATCCAAAAAAGATCTTTCCAACCAAAATAAATTTCCTAATAGAGGAAAATATGAAGTACACGTGAAACATAAATATGCCTAGTTACATTTAGTTTTACATTTATTCATTTAGTCACGCAGCTATGACGGTTGTATACAGGGTGTTCCATTTAAGCGTGCCACCATTGCTATCTCGAGAACTATAAGAGCTACGAGGTTGGTTAAATTAGCAAAGAACCACCATTTTACAAGACTATTACAAGGAGCAAAAAAAATATTTTTTTCGACCAGTGGTTCTCAAAATACGGGACACAACTTTCTTATTTTAAATGGGAACATATGTTTATTTTTAGGTTGTTCGATAGAGTATTTTTTCTGAATTCAACGATATGAACATATCATATACTAATATAACAAAATAATTGAGAAAAATGCATGTTAGATTTATATGTATTTTATTTATATCTGGCTGAAACAAGAGTGCTATGGTTAGAAAACATAGACATAATGTTCTGTCTAACATTGGTTGATTATTTTTTGTTAAATTTTATTTTCTTAAACTGTCAGTTTTAAGAAGAAAATGAATTGTTTTCTATCCAAAGCACTCTTATTTCAGCCGTAGTATTTATTATATTTTTATAATCATTTATATTGATATTTATAATAAAAAATATATTATTAATAAATTAACAGTTTATTAAAATGTTATGTGTTAAATTATTTGCTCTTTTTATTACAGAAAAGTGAAGCGTGTAATATAACATTTCATATTACACTTGTGTAATATGAGCAGTACACTATATGTAGTATCACACGTATAATGTACCCATATTTCAATAGTTGTAGATAAATAATTATTTTTGTATCCAATTAGAAAATGCGTCATTTTATGTAATGGTTTTTGCGGAGCAAAATTAGACATTTTCTAACGTGTATGGAAACAGCACTCTTTTCATAACCAGTTATAAAAACAAATTCACTTTTCATCACCCAGTGACCAAAAATTGTAATTTCGTAACTGGTTATGAAAAATAAAGAATTTCGAATCGTCAGTGTTTCTTTTAGAAGGATTATTGATTATTACATTTATGACAGTACGATGATAACACTGACTTGTATATTGGAGCCTTATTTACATCGAATTCCTTGTAAAAATTCAATACGGTTCGAAACCAATTGAAATAAAAATTAAATATGAAACAACACTTAAACACAAAAATGCTAATCGAAATATTGACAACAATGTTGAATAGTTCATTTGATACCTTTTTCTGCAGTGATATCCATTTCAGGGAAACTTAAAATTTAATTAATATTGGATTGACTGAAATGCAGAAACAGGACAGGAGACCTACAACTTATAGCGGATTCCGAACTATTCGGATAAAACGGTTTTTGGCTGTAGGTTAGTCGAAGTGCACTAACCAATTGGCTACCACTATGCCCATAATAATAATATCCAACTGAGACACTGTTTTTACTCAGTAAAGTTATAACATTTAGAACCACATGACGATTCAGCATTTAATAATGAAGAATTATTTTTTTGAAAAATTCAGCAAACAGAAAGTATATACTTGTAAACGCGGCAAAAATAGGAGAAAGATTCAAGAACTGCACGGGACTTTGTAGCTCAGTTGGTAGAGCATCCTACTGGAAATGGGACCCTGGGTTCATATCCCAATGAAGTCCATCAATTTTTCAAAAATTTAATTCTTTAATAATAATATCCTTTCAATTGAACCATTAGTCAAGTTTATTCTATTAGTCATTTACTCAAATCCTACACTAGAAATCACCTGAAACAAATACTTCACGAATTGTAATTACTAGTTAGCCTGCACACAACTCCTCCATTTCCATCAAGTGTAACAATCTCATTAGCCGTAATTCCCATTCGGCGACACTTGCAGCGAGCGAGTTTTTGTGTTTTCGTCACTGTATCTCATAACCTCGCACAACATCCCAATACTAATTGTCCGGCGCAGCGGTATAGGAAACTTGCCCTCCGTACTTGGCGCTGCCGAGAACAACGCGTGCTGCTATTCCGCCTTTCTACGCTTCTCGGAAGATGAGACGCTTCCAACGACAACCAGGAAGTTTTTGTCACCGGATAACTGATGCCTTTTTACCTTACGCCACCTAGAAATGTCTAGGGATCGTGCCAAAACTAACAAGATTTTTAATTTGTTGTCTATGGATACATATAATAAGGCTAATTGACTCTTAAATTATTATCATCACATATATCGGGTGTCCTAGCTCGACCGACACATGGGAGTTTTACATGGGAGTTAATTATGAATAGTATATCTCCCCAGTGCAAGATATTAACTTGAAATTTTGTATACTTACCGGAGAATATTAATTCTATGGATCACACTTATTTGAAATATGCAATTTCGTCTGCAAGGCGAGATTTATAAAATTTAAAATCTAATATTTTCGTTAAAAATCAGACAGCTATGGAAATTAAAGGAAATATTTATCTGACAGTTTAGTGAAGTATCACTGATTTTAATTCTTAATCCCTGTATTTTAATATTATCTAAGTTCAATTTAGTTTCTTTTTGTTTAATATTATACCAATATTACAAAAATATAAATATCTACAATGGCATATATCATTAACTGTCAGAACTGTCACATAGATATTTTCTTTTATTTCCATGACTGACTGATTTTGAACGAAAATGTTAGATTTTATAATTTAATAAATCTCGTCTTGCAGACGAAATGACATATTTCAAATAACTGTAATTCATAGAAATAATATTCCCCAATAAGCATAAAAATTTCAAGTTAATGTCTTGCACTGGGGAGATACTATTCATAATTAACTGATTTCCTATGTAAATCTCTCATGTGTCGGTCGAGCTGGGACACCCGGTATAAATTTAGGCGGATAGAATCAAAGTAATAATACGACTGATCCAGTTCAACTACGAGTAGTACATTGTTTTGTTATTTATTTCACTGTGGACTAGTTAGTATCATTTGTAAATGGTTCTAAATCTTATAAAGAATTGTAACTTTCTATATTTTGGGAATCTTAGATCTGTCATGTACCCCTCTATCACAATTACTATTTATAATTTGGATAACCTTCATTCTTTGTTTTGTTGTTAACTTTTAAATATAAATTATATAGAAATAAATAACTATTACTCGTTCTAAACGTGTTACAAATAAGTTGTATGTAGTTTTAAGGTAAGTTCAAGTATTTTTATGCTATATTTTCTGTTGTGTTTTTGTATTTGCCTTACATTTTTCAAGGGACACTTCCCGTCCTTCCGGAAAGTCCAAGTCCAACTATCGTCGTGTATTGTATTGTATTGTATGTATATGAGGGTTTAAGCGTTTTGTCGCTTTTTGTCAACGCGACCTAGAAGATCTATTGTGACACAGCCCTTACTTAGTTTTCCGGAAGTATATCCAGATTTTTGATGAAGCCGATTATGGCTCCAGGAGTCAAGTTCTTGATCTCATCTGCCGTAAGATACCTCTTACCTAGTTGATTGAGTCTCTGCACAGTTACGGCTGGGCATTCACACAGTATGTGTTCCGACGATTCTTCGTGCTCTTCACAGAGTCGACAGGTTTCATTTTCAGCTATACCAATTTTGTGCAAATGGTACTTTAAAGGACAGTGGCCAGTGAGTATTCCTGTCATTATATTAAGATCCTTTTTGCTGAGAGCTAGTAACTCTTTGGCGTTTGTCGAAGCTGGGGAAATGAATTTCCGAGCTTGATTGAGGCCTGCAATATTTTTCCAATATGAGGATATGGCGGATTCCTCCCAGTTTTTGACCACCTTCTTATAGTGGCTTTGTGGAAGACCACATGAAGGTTCCGGCCCGTGGTATGAAAGTTTAGCCCCTTTTTTTGCAAGGTCATCAGCTTTCTCGTTTTCTGGGATTCCCTCGTGCCCTGGTACCCACCGTAGGGTGACTTATCGTCGTGTAAATATTTCTTTCGTTTTTAGTCCCTAAAGCAATCCCAAAGTCAATCTGAAAAGTCCCTCCGATCCGTAATCATCTCATCCAAAATCATAAACCAGCCAATAACTAATATAACGGGACAGATCACCGTCGAATTTAATATTCTTATATTTGAGTACTAAGCCTGTTAAAGATTACGAGTAGTTTCGGACGGAACTTATCTTTAAGACAGATATGTAGTTAAACAATCATCTTTAAAAATAAAAATTGGATAAGAAATTTTTTTAAATAAAAGATGCTTAGAATTTTATTCCTAACAAAAAATAAAGTTTTTCTCTAAAGTTAATATTTTCCACCCTTGTGACTTTTGGTTTGTTTTCATCTTCTCTTCCAGGGAGAAAATGAGAGAATTAGAAAACAAAGATGAATTTTGTAACAAGAAGGGGGTCCACACTCAGAACTGTACTGTAGAGTATTAATCCTGATGATCCTAATGAGTATTTAATGTTAAGAAGTAATTTTGATGGTTACTACGTGACTACGTCGTATAATATGATTTAGCGAATATTCAAAATGAAACTTTAACTCAGAACTTATAAAAAGGAGAATATATTCTGACCATTCGGAACTCACTTAATCTGTTGGCTGACTACCACACTGAAATGTAAATGAAATATATAAAAACAATGATCATTTGGTTATCTGCTAATTGGATTAAATAATAATTAAATTTTTAATAAAACTTTTTATCGAAACTTTTGATCTAAGGCTTACAACCAAACTGTGCGGGGCGAAAATTTCCAAAATCTATTTTCAAAATTTTAACAAATAATTATCTAGAAATAACTGTAACTGTTTTACCAGTTATTGCAGATTCTTGAGGACGATCGTTTAGCAAATTAAAAATTGTTAATTGTTATCTCCGCTCATTTATAGTCTATTTTTTATAAGAACGAAGTGTGGGGAAGATCTTTTCAATATTTAGTTTTTATAAAAATGACCCCTATTATTAATGTTATTTTTTGTAACTACGGAGGGTGTTGAATAATTATTTGGCCTTAAGGAAGAAAACACAAGTTGTGAGAAAATTTTTTTTAGTTCACGACATCATCTCTTTTTAATTCAACACACTTCATTCAACGAATTTCACGTTATTTTTTTGCAAAAATACAAAAGTTGTTCGCTTTCGATAATTGTCAAATACAAATTAAACGACGTAGTTAGCTGAAAATTTAATAGTTGTATAACAATAATATTAACGAAATATAGCTTTGTTTGGTCCTGTGATTTCATCTGTATATTTCTCAAACATCTCTCGTACTATATATTTCATTATTTATTTTAGCTTTGTTTAACCTACATTTAAAATTAAATTATTTAAATATAATAAAACAATTTTTGCCACAGGCACTCAAAACCCTAGTCACGGTTCTGAATGTGAATTCCAATTCTGTGGTTATATCATATTCATTCGACTGCATATAATATTAATAGTTGAACAGTCTTTAAAAAAACCTTATTTTTCAATTAAGAATTGAATGGTAGCAGGATATGAGTTGTATTTATCCGTGTTTTATTGGTGAAATGTGATTCCGGCATTAAAGCCGTATCAGATACAAGTCCCCATTGACGCCTAATTACTAGTATTATTCCCGCTGCGAGGCGGCGCTGCGATCGCTCTATATTTGGCATCCTCTCAGGCGGCCTCCTTGATCTACTAGATACTCATTTTTACACACCGGCCGCCTTGATTTATAATATTTAATTCGATCTCGCGCGCCGCGAACCACGTCTATCTGATCACCGCTTTTTTCCCCGTGTTTTGTTTGCGCCACGTTGTTTTGTTTTTGTAAAAATGTTATTAATATCGCGTCGGCCGGCCAATTAATATGGGGAAAATTGTCTAATACTTGTTTGCTGTAGGCGGAGCTCGGAAAAAATTAATGGGTATCATGCTATAAGAAAATATAGCTACTGATATTTCTTTATTAACACAGGGACGGAATTAGGAAATTATTCAAGTAAAATTCATATTTTTTTTTAAATGGGTATAATGAAGTTTTCCAAATGGACGTATTTATATAGGAAATTAAATAGAGTATAATGACGTAAAAATTACTACAAAATGTTTTTAAAAGAAATTCGAAAATTATATAAGAGGGAGTGCTTCTGTGACGTATTAACCCGAACGAACCACTGAGTGTAACTTAAAACACTAGTCATTTTTGACTCAGTTATTGTTCAGATCATGACGTCATGATAAATCTTTATTAATTAATTTATCGCGTATTACTAAGTATTTTTAAAAATAAAAAATTCATGTCTAATATTTTATTTGAAGATGTGCCATGTACCGCAATATTTTATTACCTTATTACCTTTCATCCTTTGTTTTTATGTTTAATCTTTTAAGTGAAAATAAATAATATTCATTTTGCATGTGTTAGAAATAAATTGCATTTAGTTTTAAAACTTGTTCAAATATTTTTTCTATTTCCTATTGCATAGTTTGTATTTGTCATTGTTTGAACTGTACGTCTTTCAAGGTCCACTTTTCGTTCTTTCAAGAAGTCTAAGTCCAACTTTCAAAACCACCCGTCGTCGTGTAAATATTTCCTTTGTTTTTGGTCCCTAACGGCAATTTTGCAGCAGTCTGTAAAGTCCCTTCAAACAATAAAAACCTCTTTATAAAATCCTAAACCAGCCAAAATTAAGAAATCAAAGCAGATCACCGTAGGTAATATATTTATGTTTTAGTCCTAAGCGTGTTTTATTCAGCAAACCCTGCTATCGCTAGTACACAACAATGGAAAATCCCATTCTTTAGCAAAAATTTCCCGCAGAAAGTGAACCCTATGGTACACTCTTTTAGATTAAGTCCCCGAGAAGTGATGTCTAATAGATATTCTTTATGCCTCTACGATATAAATACATCATTACCATATCTATGATAAAGTTAACTGGTACAACCAAGAATGTATTAATCAGGCACAAATTTATAGAAACTAAAAATTTAAAACATGAAATGTTCAAAATATTAATAAAAAAATAAAATAAAATTCGTTTCAGTTGATGATGGACACCGACTACCTACAGTTGTATCGAAAATTTTGAATAAAAAATTCTTTAGAAAACAAATTTTTATAAAAAAAATTAAATGTCGAAAAAGAAAACAATCTGATGTCATTCATACACAACGAAATTTAAGAAATAGCTTATTTGTACCAATTCTTTGTTGTTTTTATTAGAATACTTCTCAAAGTTATAATTATAAAGTACTAGGTATATATGTTACAATCAGCTGCACAAAATATGAAACAATTAACAGTACTAATTGAAGATAGAAAATAATATTTCTTAGCCACCGTTCACGTAAGTTCAACTTACTTCCATAGCAACATAAGTCTAAGTTCCTAATAACGTTCATTATTCGGTTATCATTGAACAAGTATTTTCCTCTTTAATAATTAAATTTAAGGGTACAAAAATTAATCTTATTAAGAAACTATGAACAAAATGGTGGTACTAATTTGAATAATATTAAAAGTATGAAACCGGAATAAAAAGAACACGACGTTTCATGAAACATATTTCTTCAGGATTTGTTGCATCATACCGAGACATGAAATGCGTTTTGTTGACATGTGGATTCATATGTGCTATTCCGCTATTTTACAAAACATGTTTCACTTTTCTTGCTTCGCGTCCTATTTATTTATCTCGTACTCATATCGTGAAAAATTAAAATTGCAGGATTGAACCGAGTTCTATTTGTCCGATTTTAAAATCAGGTAAACCAAAACGGCGTTATCCAGCCACAACAAACGACAATCGATTCAACAGATTGCATTCGCGCTAAAACAGTTGAACTGCCATTCATTGTACAGTCGGGAATGGAAGTTTCCTGGTTTTTGCAAAGCAGAGCCTGATTCCCGCGAGTTGTAACTTGTGGCGGAGAGTGTACCCAGGGCCGTATCAGCGTTAGGAATTTGAATTGCTTATTAGGAGATAATGACCGGGATCGTATGCAAATTTTCAAACCACTGACACGGAGTTAATTAAAAACGGAGTTATATTCGCAATGGGTGACAATTTTATCAAAGTTTTACTGCTTTTACGAATGTTTTCGTGTAATTGCTACACGTTTGGTTTGAATAAACTAATATGAAACACGAATAAATAATCGTATTCGAAACACATCAAGTTACTGATTTGTAAAAAATAATAGACTAGAAAGAGAATTTGTGCGGGCAATGGTGGCTCATCGAGTTAGAGCACTCCTCTATAAGTTCATTACTAAAATGCAAGTAAATAGTAAAGTTTGTCACGAAATTAGTACCACAGATAATAAAGAAAATTCTTACTAGACATATTAACAGAATAGTAGAATATAATAATAGAATAAGTTAGACATTACATTATAGGTAATTGTATTTTTATAAGAATAAAATTGCCAACAAATATTTATGATATTGTCTTAGTAAGTTTTAATTTTATTAAATACTGGTTTATGTAAACGTGAATTTATGCAGCCAAACTAAAACTTACATTAAAGTTACATCAGTGGCGGTTTTACGGGGGGAGGGGCGACAGGGGCGATCGCCACCCCATCCCCCCCCCCCAGGATTAAGTGTGTTACTTAATACACATAAAATTTTATAAATTTATTATCATAATGAACAGAAAGATTTTTTTTATATATACATTCAAAAGGAAATCGCCCCCCCTAGAACAATATCCTGAATCCGCCACTGAGTTACATTAGCATTGTCCCTAACATTAAAATTAAAACTAAGAAGGGGCATTTATGCATACTTGACAATACTTCGTATATGCTTGCACAATTGAAACATTTTAAAATTGACACATATCTTAATTAACCTGTTAATTTTTGTTTGTGATTGTTATTTTCATTTTATTGTGTTCGTTTGTCTATTACTTGTCATAGACAATTGTTAAATGGATTGCAAGAAGAAGACAGGATACACAATGAAATTAAACTAAGATTAACATTAAAAAATTGGAAGTTGGTTATCCTTCTAGTTAAGTTTTATTGTTATTTGATTGCGTAAATCACCATGTACCTACATTAGTACGTTATCGAGCGAGACTCACCGCAGAAAGTCAGTGTCGATGTCAGCGTCATGTAAAGTAGAAACAAATAAATAGTTGGTGATATAAATGAATAGCTGGTGATATAATTGAATAGTTGGTGATATAAATAAATGGTTGGTGATATAAATACATTGAGAAAATAATTATTGCATAATTTTAAGTGTTTAAATAAATGGTCGTAGTGTTTAAGTCGTTATTAATAATTATTTTTCTTAAATTAGTGTTTATATTTGTCTATTCCTAGTGTTACTTAATTTTATTATCGTTTTATAATATATTATTCGTTTATTAAACATAGTTATATTAATATTCGTGTTTCAAGTATTTTTACACTTCACCTAAATAAATAAACATTACAATATATATTTCTAATGATATCTGTTGCATTTCGTCCCTTTAATCTCCTATAATTATTCGGTTCATGTCTACATAATTGTAGTCAGGTGGTGGCAGCTACTCTATCTTATCGTCCGTTCTATTACACATGTATAAATTTCAAAATCCAGATGTCCCTAATCGCACAAGGAAGAGATTTTTACAATTTGAATAAACGTGTTGAAATAAGTGGGAACAAAAGGAACAAAGGTAGTATTCAAGATGATAATGAACAGTTTAATGTTCATAATATTCATTTAACCAACAAACAAATACCTTCAGTATTGTAGGTCCTATCTCATATAGGAAAGTTCTGCCTCATATGATGAATATACGAGTATCTTCACGTTGTAGAAAGCCCGGTAACAAACAGCAGTCGTACATTAGAAGAAATAAATATAAAATCTTTCACGTTGTCATGCGGCGGTTGTTTTTGTCGTAGTTAGAGGTGGAGTAGTGGAGCAGGAGTCCTGCAGGATGTCTAGGATGAAATATGCAGCAGATTTATGTGTTTTGCTTTGTATGAAGCGACAGGACTACAAGGAAGTGCACGCCATATTGTTTGTTATCCTGCATGCACTTGTTTGGGAGAACTAATTTTTGAATGTAGTGGAATTTTAGCCAATTTGAATATGGAATGATTCATTGCGCAAGTGAATTGCAACTTGCATTTATTTATTTAAAACACAAAGAATTGTATTTTCCTGCTTCAATAACAGATCACATTTGACCGTTCTGAAATAATTTTAACGGGATCATCTCATAAAACTAGGTAACGATTTTTTTGCATCTATGGAATCAAAATTTTCTTATTTCTTAAGATATTCCCACTCCTTATGTTCGTGACGTCTTGAACCAAAAACTAACAAAGATATATCTAACATACAAAGTAAAAGTTGCGTACTTTGAAATCGAAGTCATTTTCAAAAAATTATATCTACAAAACAAGGCACAAAAATATCATGAAAATATTATTTACATACATTCAAACGAACTAGTCTTCGTACAAATATCTTTACGCTTTGTTTTTGAAATATATAAACACCTTAAAACCTTCTAGAACTCACTAATTGTTTCAGATGTGCTGAAATATTGGGTTTAAAGGATTCTTAAATCTTTCAACAAGATAATGACAAACAATCGAATCGTAAACTGCTAGAACAGTTATTGTACAATTATAGACAACAATTAAATGGGGTAAAATTGACTCCCAAAGTCCAAGAAAATTAGTGGGAAGTATGACAAAATGGGTGGATCTGTATCTTTTATTACAATCTTATTACGTTAATACTCCAGTGGTTGTTAAAACATCAGGGAAAAAGTAATAGGCTTCCCCATAACTCATCTTTAAACAGACTCCCCTTCGAGTCCTATTCCTTGAGGAAAACATCTCAATCTTCCATCAGGACTCGGGATGAAATACTCGGGGTTTCAGGACCCGGAACCTGAAGTATGGATACTGCTTACACGCGTGGCTGAACGGTGCCAATAAATACAGGGGTGGACGCAACAAATTGTGACAGCAGAAAAAATTGTTGAGGAAAAAAATATTTATTACGGAAGGGACATATGAATTTTACATTTACTGTGGATATTTTTAGAAACATATATGTTTTTATGTATTACTATTATTTTTTGTCAATTGACGCGAAATGAGGTACATTACAAAGTATAGCGTGAGTTTCAGCTAAGATGCAACATATTCGAATCTGTCATTAGTCATTACTATGGATACAACTTGTTATATGGCACCGTATCGTTCCAGATAAAATGGAACATAGGGAATATAGGTTATCAATGTCATGAGATTAACTGTCAAATAAACTTATAATACAATATTTACCAATGAAGAAAAAATTCAAATGGTTATATGGTGCAATATGGGTACAGTTACAAGAAATGTTTGGTGACATGTTCGTTAATTTAGATCATGACCATCCTAGACCAAATCCTACCACAGTTTCAAGAATATATTCAAAATTTAGAAGTAGTGCATATTTAGATACAAAATATAACAACAGGAAAAGATTAAAATCAGCGCGAAATGAAGATAATAAAAATGATGTATTATGAGCAATAGAAGAAAATAACCAACTTCCTACAAAAGCTTTGGCAAATCAATTAAATATCAGCAAAACATCTGAATATCGATTACTAAAAGACCATTTTCAAAATTACCAAAAATTAAGAAGCAATGACCATAAAAGAAGGATTGCCTTTGGTGAACTATTTTTGAGAAAATTAATATCGATGCAAATTTCAAGAACAAAATTTTATTTACTTATGAAGCTACTTTTTTACAACAGGAGTAAATTGGCAAAATTGTTGATATTGGAGCAGACATAATTTACATTTATTTAAAGAAAATAGGACTCAATATTCAATAAAAGTTAATGTTTGGGCTAGCTTAATTGGGGATCTTGTAATTGGACCATTTTTTATTAATGGAAATATTAATTTCGCTTTGTAGAATAAATTCCATATGCGTAATAAAAAAATACTTTAGTCCCTTGATATACAAATAAGTATTATACGTCTACTAGTTTTTTTTTTCATTCACAACTAGGGAGACTGCTTTGCCTACTCTGTTTTAATAAGATGATCAGTATCATTACTCGGCAAATCATGAATGGGATTTTATAACTTTGGTTGCTATCGCTATACTACAAATTATACTGCCTATTCTATTACATTAATGATTATTTATGGTTGATTGGTACTTACATATACTCATACATATATAACGAACACTCTACAAGTCTACAATTTCGGGCAGGGTGACGTTTAATATTTGACGTTTGTAATTGATATTTTAACAAGTGCAGTTGCTATTTGTAGTTACTATGAGTTATAGAATCCCATTCAAATATAACTACATTTGAATATTCTCGGAACATACTACAGCTTCGAGCTTCGACTTATAAATTCCTCAAATGTTAAATGCAGTTTTTTAGCTTAAATAACTATGAAGACAAGGTGCCCTATTCATTGAAACTAACTACATAATCATTTCACTTGTTCCTACTGACTATTCGTTCACCCAATTGCAAAGCAGCGGTGATGATATATCTCCCAGTAGCTGTGTTTGTGGTGTAAATGCGAAGCAATTCGGATGATATATCTGAGCGCGAATGAGGTTCGCCAGTGTATATGGACATCGTTGTGGAGTGAATGGAACAGTAGACGATCGCGGCTACGTTTGCCTGTGGTCAGTGTTAACCTCTCACCCTTCTATGGATGACTGATAGCCGATTCTGAGTTATTGTTACCACAGGATCGTATTCAGAAGAAAGGAGTATAGGTAACGGTGTTTATTTTTGGTTGTAGGTGTGTCGTCATTGGAATTTGAACCCCAGATCTCATACTCTAATAAAATTTCTTACAATGACCAAATCAAAAGTTAAATTACAATAAAAAAGAAATGCTAGACAAAAGCTTTAAAATGCTCTAATAAGATATGTGACCATAATAAAATTTCAGTAAATAAATCATAAAATATAAAAACTATCCACTATAGTTTCTCATTCCAGTAATGAAAACTACACATTTGCTTGCAATAATAAAGTTAGTAGCAATTTAATGTTCCGAAGAAGGGACGCATAACGTCAGTATGATCGTGGAAAAAGACATGTAGTCTCTGTTTCTTACTCTCCCAATCTAGCTTTTTTATTTTACGATTCTACCAATATGACGTAAAAACATCCCTTCCTCAAATTTTTTATAATTATTTTCTCGTAAACTAGGAATAATGAATCGATTTAAAAAAAATTACGGGTATTTTATTGTATTACTACTATATTATATATGTAAAAGTCAAAACCAGAGCCCAATCCAAAGCAGCCAAAACTTCTCAAGAATGTGTTCTTGATTTAGTAGGCCAAGAATTAGAGTAAGCATTTCAAAATGCTCTAATTCCTGACTTACTGAAACCAGGCTACAATCCAAAGCAGCCAAAACTACTCCAGAATGTGCTCTGGTTTCAGCAGGTCAAGAATTAGAGCTCACTTCTGAGTGCTCCAATTCGTGACCCATTGAAACCAAACCACAATCCAGAGCAAGCAAATCATCTTCGAAACGTGCTCTGGTTTCAGTAGGTCAAGAATTAGAGCAAGCACTTCAGAATGCTCTAATTCTTGACCCACTGAAACCAGACCACAATCCAGAGCATCCAAATCTGCTCCAGAATGTGCTCCGGTTTCAGCAGACCAAGAATTAGAGCACACGCTGAAGCTTACTCCAATTTCCAGCCGGCTGAACTAGATCACCTTCAGGGCATGGGATGCCCTGGAAGGCGGTCTAGCCAAACCACCAGGCGGGGCGGAGGCCCGTAGGCCCACTACTGCCCCGGTGCCCCACAGAGCGGGACTGAGTGCTAGCTTCTCAGCATCCTTGGTATATCCTGGGACGCGCATTGAAAACGATCATCTGGATTCTTATTGGTTAATATTCAATTTGTAATTGTGGCTGTACTAATAGGAATTTTAAAATGAAAATTTGTGTACATATGTATTTTGATGAGTATTAGTAAGTTACTTAAAAATGGAAAGAGGTACAATAATTTTTCAAAATAATAACAACTGAGAACTGAGGGCTTTATTACTAATATAATCTTTGGGGGCATGAGCCCCGCTGCTTCCATGCAGTCGGCGCCCATGTTCACAACGAATCTACACGCACTAACAAAAACACCATTGCCCTTTGATTAAGCTTCAAAGTACGACAAATATTATTTCTGCATATCATACTTTTCGTTTATTTATCCGTTTATTAATAAACTTGTAGACAGAAGTAGCTCAAGCTCATTTATTGCTTGGTAGAGAGGTGATCTTGTAATCTAATATATAGCTTGTATTCCAGCATTCAGATTCACATAGCTGAGACATAAAAGGTAAAATGACTGCACGAACTACTAGATGTTTAAATGTTAAATCGGATGAACGAGCGAACTGGGAACAACTAACTTAGGATTAGAGACGTTGTTAACCTGCCTTTTAATTTATTTAATCCTGCTAAATGGACTAGCCTTTAAAAAAGATCTACATGAAAAAGTATTAAAAGAAAACAGGGAGTAAAAAAGTAGTTGCACATTAGGTTGAATATGTTCTTCATTTAATTACTTATAAGATTTTCTTTATACAAATTTTTGGTCATCAGAATTAAAGATATTGTATTTGTTCTTATTGGAAGTCTATTACCAATTCTCACTAGGTTTATTTATTTCCTTGTACGAAATACGTATGTATGTATGTACAGGGAGGCCCAGTGAAAATTATCAGCGCAATTTTTGGCCACTTAACATCAATTTTGCATAAAAACACTCGAATACGTCAATTTTAGTATAAAAGGGGGACACCTGAATGGATTAGTACCAATGGCATAACTTCAACCCTAAAATGGGGGTAGACAGCACCTCAAAAATTTTAAACGGAAAAGAGTGTCAAATATGACAGTTCGAAAGGCCTTTCAATTCTCTTTTCAACAGCTTTTTTATTTTTCAAATCCGATCATTAGTTCCAGAGAAATATAGTTTAAAACAAATTTTATCAGGTGTGCAAAACTGCAATCAAGTAGGCCAGTAGCAAATGACAGAAACTCAAGTATCAGTTTATTAGGTGTTCAAAATGACTACCACCAACTTTCATTCAATAATAAAAATTTTGCTTTAGGTTAGCCCGGTCGAAAACTTTTAATTTTAGAATTTTGGAATTTGCATACTCTTGCAATTAAAAAAAATATAGAATTATTATTATTAAACTAAAAAATTCTGTTCTATTCTTGGGGCTAAAATATAAAACTAAAACTAATATTAAAACAGTAGCTGGGAATGAAACCTCAGTACATTGTTTTTATTTGTTTATTGTTACTGTAAACAGTAGTGATAATAAGTAAACTTTATGAGCGATAAAACACAACATAGAACGTTACAAAATATACGACCACTGAAGTGTTAAAACATCGGAATGTCTGTTCCCCGTCATTTTAAACTGAAACAAATATCCCAACTTTGGTGACACCAACAAGAGCTTCTCCAAACAAAACAAAAGCCAAACAAAACTTTTGTTTCACAAAAACTGGGTCATCATCACCTCCTGCGATCGCAAAACGTCGTCGTGGGACAGTTGACTGTCGGAAAGCTCAAAATTGTTCCCTCTGCTGTCCTCCACGCCTTGCACACAGCGAGGGAGACAGGAAATAACACTTGTAGGAGGTTAAACAATGAGGGAGATAGAGAATTGTTAGTGTTATTATGTGGGAAGGATTGTATGGTGGTCAGGATTCTAATCTTGCAGAGATTTTCCTCACTTAATAAATATCTTTTATTAAAGTGAAATTACCGAAAAGTTAAAATGAAAACTATATTTTTCATGAAATACTCTGTTCAACATAAATATGGCACAGCTGTGAATTGTAGTTATGCCGCTGCAATAATGGTTAATAAAGCTGTGAGTAATCTATGTACTTATTCCATACTTACTTAAGTGTCCTTACTATAGCTCGTCCAAAATAGAAATGAACCTGCGCGAAAGTCGTATTTTCGTTCATATTTTGAGCAACCAATGGTAGAAGGTACCCCCCATTGCGTTTTTTACCAGTGGCGTACTTACTTCCTAGTTCATATGGGGACACTATATTAGGAAATTATTATATAATATTTAGGAAATTCGAAATTAAGATTTAAAGAACATATAACTGCAATAAACAGAAAACAGCACAGAATTTGCCGACGATTATATTAGCAGGTAATAATCATTTATGGAAAGGGTGATTGGTAATCTTGTATGTAGCAGAAAAAGGATTTACAATAATTTGGCTTGAAAATCTAGAGATTAAAGAAGCTGTTATTTCAAAGAAAAATATAGACAATGACCAAACCAATGTAATCCATTCACGTGTACATTTTAATCTAGAGATTAAAGAAGCTGTTATTTCAAAGAAAAATATTGATAATGATCAAACCGATATAAACCATTCTCCTCTACTTAATTAGAAAAATAGTATATATACTGTTAATTTGTATATCAATGCACAGTCAGACGGTATCCGAGAAGACGTTGATGATGTTCATAAATGTTGTTTTAAATATAACTATTTACAAAAATTCCGTATGTATTAAAATAATCCCACGCCACTGGTAGATTGCTTTCCCATTTATGGTTTACGCCCTTACTTTATTGGATCAGTGCAGTTTTGAACTTCGTTTATATGGGGTAGGTATAGCTACTATAACCCAGTACTGCACAGGGCCACTGGTAGGCCAGGCATAGGTCTACGATGCGTATAGTATGTACTGTGCGGCACATTGAACACTATTAGAAAAAAACTATATTTATGTTGCCGTCTCTTTCAATTTGTTTGTTGCATTATATGCGTGAGAATGATTGACAGGTACTTTTCTATTTTGGATGAGCTATAGTGTAGATCCAACCTAATAAGTTTACTTATATACTTATTTCTGTTCTGAATATTACTGTTTAACATTTTTTTTATGTATTAATGGGACGGACACTCACAAACATTTATGCCTACACTGGAATTCGAATCCATAACACGAAGCCTATTAAGGCTTCTTGAGAGGTGTCGAATAAAATTTAATTAATTAAGGCCCGATCTTTTCAAGTATGAATAAAGTCTGAAATACAATATATCTGTCAAATAAACGTCAAATACGTCTTTCCAACACAGTACAATATATATTCGTAGAATATATAGCTTTATCTTATAGATTGGGTTATTGGGAACTTGAACTTCGAAATAAACTTGTTCGGGTCGTGAATAGTAACCAAAATATGCCGAAAATCCACGAGTTCCTTCTTTTCACTTATAACTGTCAATTCTAACTTACACATAATAACATTTCAAAAGTGATATTTTCAATGATTTCAAAAAACTCGATAACCAAAGTTAGAAGAAATAGATGAAGAACGTCGGTCATATTGTCATATAGAGTGTGAGAACGAGTGAACTACTTTGAAAAATGGAATGACGAATAATTAATAATTCTTGTGAATATAACCGATAACTTGCAATGTTTAGCATTATTTAAACGTTATTTCTAATAAAAATATTAATCATCTGACTTCAATACATAAAATACCTCTAATAAAATAAGTGCTTTAAACATATCAGTTTTCCTTAACACATCCATTTTTTTCTTGTATTGCTAGAGGAATAATTATATTTTTATCCTTCTTTAACGTGTACAAATTGTGCATCATATTCACCTTGTCTAAACAACTATGAAGTCAGTAATCAGTATTTCATTGCAGCCAACATCGAACTAATTATGTTTGTTATATTAATTTACAGAATAATAATAATCCAGTGAATAAAGTGACTTTGAAAGATACTTACGTATTATTTACCGGATAGGAGCTTTTTGCAAGTGATAAAACGTAATTTACCTTTCCCCTAGAAAAATTTCATGTATATATATTTAATTATTTACTTGTCAGAATTTTGACGAACGTTGTATCCACGTTATATCTAAGCGGCAATTACCAATAGCTGACAATTGTCATTGAGGTTTGAATCTGATTGGTTCAATTCACCAAAATACTGTGATTTAATTGGATGATATATTATGAGTGAAATTGTCAATATACATTTCTATAAAAAAAAATCTTTCGGAAAGCCCCATTTCTGCACTCCTTCCCAATGTGAATTTCATCTTGTTGTCTTTACTTACCATTACCATACCAACTCATTTTCATGTCATTTTCATGCGGGTATTACATACCCTTTAACTTACTTCGAACTAACGTCATTTATCACGAATAACAGTAACTTTACATATTTCGAACAGCCTGTCACAAAATAAGTAACTGCAAATCCAAAATCCTTATAAAGAGAAGTGCATAATGATAAACGATTCCCTACATTGCATATCACATTCTCGTGGTACTGTATCTACTCCTGCTTGTTCTAGCACTGGGTACACTCGTTGCAGGATTTTTATGAATTCCTGCGGCGGTATTCCTGCTAGCAGGTTAGAACCAGTTGTCGCGGTACCGATTGACTGGACTTTGTCGGCGTGTTTCGCTTTGTTTACTGATGTTCGCGCGCATTGCGTCACATATTAATCGCTTCATTGGCGGTATAAGGGAATATTTAGCCCATCACGGAAGGCTTCGGGAGAAACAATGACGATAATCACTTGTTAATACGCTTTTTTATTTCTTGGTAAAAACAACAGTTGTGGACAAGATTTATTTTTATTGTTCTTATAAAATATCTCAACAGAAGTCACTATTGAATTTAACAACAAGATCTATCAAGTAGAATTAGTAGCTGTTATTCTAGCAATCCTTGTTCGAATCCCGCTAAATATTTTCTGCAATAAGCCTATATTTAGGTACTGAGGTTGCAAATAACCGAAAAATAAGGAATCGCAAATTGTATTTCGCATATCAGTTCATCCATTTTATCTTTTTAACCGGTTTCAGGATATTAATCCTTTGTTTACATATACAAAACTAAACAAGGTAACTAAGTCATAATTATATCTCATGTAATTTTGACAAGTCAGTACGGTAAAAATATTACCCTACAGATTTGATCACGAAAACGTTACCAACGGAAGAATTTTATAATAGTTATTTGTATATCAAGTGCTAAAAGTCTATCTTTGTCGAACCAAAACGAAAGTTGCAATCGTTTGTATTCGACAAAGGACTTTCAACACGTGTTATACACACTATTTTTTCTACTCCTGCAAGATAAAAAATAAGGAAATAAAAAAATATTTTTAAACATAATTTGACATTTATTGCAAATTTTGTATTTGTGATGCGCAAGTGATGTGTATCTATGGCAGCAACAATGCAACAAACATTTATCAGTGCTGCAAAGAGTCACTTTCAGCATGAAAAACAAACCAGAAAATTATATTTTCAAAGCAGGAGTAGAAAAAATAATATTTATTAATAAGGTGAAACTAGTAAACTACTAAACAAACCACGGATGTATCGTACCAGGCCTTAGATATTTTAAAATCCTCGGAATTCAATTGACATCTGAGGCGGTTATGATACTCGTAACTATCCTAGGTATGTTAATAGCTATTATTATTGTACATTATTGTTTTCCAAAAGTATCTTGATAACAAATTTGCTGTTATTTATAGCTTTGTATATTGGAAATAAGAACATCTGATGTGGACACCACATAAATTCCTTATATACTTACGTTAAATTATACACATATCTTGCTGCACTTCGTTTAAATTTATTTCACTTGAAAGTGTGATCATTCTATGGATAATCATACTTCAACTTCCATTCGTTTCATATCATCGAACTTCCCTTCGAAATTACACAAAATGATTTTAATCGCTCAAAAACTTGTAAAGAAAGAGATATTATTTTCATTTATTTCGTACAAAAAATCAAATATTTCCTACAAAAATGGATGTCACAATGTTATATCCAAAATTTCAACTTTCTTTATTGGTTTTTAAATAATCGTTACAACATCCATCCATCCACACACACGGACAGACATCATCAAAGAAATATTAAAATCGTGTTTTAGGGACTTCAAAACATGCTTATTCATTGAAAACTCACTAGCATGATTCCAATACATTTCTTACTGAGAGGTGAGAGGTAAAAACAGAAGAAATGTGTCTATGACACATTTCATTTAAAATTAGCTCTATCAACTATAGTTACTGTAATTTCGAAGCACCCTGTGTCATGCATTGTTGTTCATATGAGATTTAGATTAACAACATGGATAGTAGAAAAACTAAAAAAAATAAATAAATTGAGGTTAGATATATTGTAAAATATGTAAGCTATACATTATTTTTGTTGCTGTGTAATATTTTTTTAAGTTTGTAGATTAAAATGAAATTAAAAGTGTAGTATATTCCCATAGAACGGTGCTTAATCTTGTGTGTCGCGAACCATTTTTCATAAAAATTGCTGCGTGGGTGGTTTTTCCTCTGATATAAAAAATCTGCAGTCCTCCGACCGTTCCGGCTTTCTATAGAGTTTTATTGATAGTTACACGAATCCACACGGATTATTTCTCGTTTCACGTGAAATACGAGCGCATCTCCGCAAATACGAACACTCTTTCTTCTATGATCACATGAGACTTTAGATAATATCATAACTTCAAAATTGGCAAAAATGATAAGCCCAATCTTAACGGAAATAATTGAATGATTTGCATTTTCTGTTTATTACCCATTGCTGAGTGAGATATATCTGCTTTATACCTAATATCGAAGTTGATATATTTATACCCCCCGATTAATTTACTTTGGCCGTATTTATTTGATACAGGGTTCAACCCTGAACTGATTCAGATTTGTCTCGTTTTACTTCCAAATAAATGTACCATTTTTCGTTAGTAGTTATAAAAATTAGCGGTAATTTAAAATAATGTCATATTTCTGTTATGCCAAAATAAACGTCAATCATTGTATCATTTATTTAATTTTGTGTGCTATATCTACCTTTGAATATAAAACTTACTTAATACAAGTTGAAAGAAAGAGATGAAACTGGTTGAACCTGGGTTGAATCTACCTACCCTCCAAAATAGCTGGGGTAGTTGGATCAGTTCGGGAACTGTTTTAGGTTACTTAAATAGTGGCAAGTAAACAATACTAAAATTTAAAAGTTCTAAGTAAATACGGACTTAAAAAGTAAAGTAAAAAAATAGTAAAATAAATATGTAATGAGTATATAATGCATGTTAATTTTATGTTACTATTTATATATTATCTACGAAATGAACTTCTTGTTTCTTAAAGAACAATTGATTGGACAACCTTAAATTTGGTTGTAAAACTTGATATGATATTCAATTGTATAGACAAAAATATATTTTTTAAGATGCCATTAAAACTAAAAAGCAGGAATTTATGAACCATTATAATTGCTTGAAATAAAGGTAAGGATTTTGGAGTCAAATGGAACGTTTCAAGTTTTATTCATCAAAATACAGGAATTTTGAATTTTAAGGTTCAATTTAATCAAGTTTCAAAAAAAATAGGCTAAATGAATTTGATGCTGAAGAAAAACCATGCATCTAAAAAAGAGTATTAGCATGTAAACTGTCAAATGTCCCTTCTGCGACTCAGTTTTTTTATTTATAATTTTGTAAAAAGAAAAGAACTACTGCGTAATAAAAATATTCATTAATATAAATTAAACTAAGCAGTACAGTTGCCCAGGGGCGCCTCCTATGTAAATCCGTTACTGAAGATAAATTAAAATAGTGTGTTGATATGTAAATTGATTTTGCTAATTTTACCATCCCTACATCTCTTATAACTCTCAAGATAACAATAGTGAACCACTTAAAATGAACAATTTGTATTTGAAATGCGTATACGACAAAGATGCAAGATAAAATTTTAATAATTTTTACAGCAGAAATTGATGACGTGAGTATCAACTCCGAGAAATATAGATTTAGATTTTATTATGTTTCGTTTTCGATCAATCAATTTTATATTAATTAATCTACTCTCCATTCATAAATTTTTTAATACTCTATCAATTTAATTAACAAACTTGCCGTCATACCAACTGACGACTAAACGCCAGAGTCTATTGAAGCTGTCATTGAGCGTCAGATAAATGATCTGAGAAAATCGCGAGTACGGATATGTAAAGTGATGGCGAGCAAGTGTAGCGATTATTCAGGTTCACTACACTGTAGTGATAGAGAATTCCCAGGATGGGATTCGAGGATAATTAAATTAAATTACCCCCCAATGGGGACGCAATGAAAAGAGAAATTACTGCATTTAAAATTGATATACCTTTTGTTACAAAAAATTACGATGCTTTTTACCTCTCGCCACTCAGTAAGAGAGGTATTGGAATCATGCTAAAAATCGAATAGTAAATTTTCAATGGATAAGCACGTTTTGAAGTCCTTAAAACAAGATTTTAATATTTTTACAATGTTGTCTGTCCATGTAGATGGATGGATGTTGTCATAACAATTATAGTAGAGGTATGGATATATGAAATTCACTTTCGGACAAGACGATTGGTCCTTATAAAGTTTTATGGGACTTGCGGTAATGGTTCATTTAGGCAGGTACTTTCTTCTGTCGTATGCTGTTAAGGACCGTACCAGAAATTTTCTTTCAAAATGTTTTCTAATTATGTATTTTTAAATACAAACAGTTATTAATATAAATATAAAAAATATATGGTTGTTAAAAAAAATATTTTATTTAAATTTCGTCTTATAAGTCCATTATCAGGAAATACTAATGAATAAACTTTACAAGAAAATTTTTAGAATTTATACATAGAAGAACAAAGGCAGAAACTAAGTATTAACTAGCTTTACAATGGTAGGAAAATCTAAAAGGGATTAAAGCGGGGTGGTCAACAGATATTTGACAAAGTCAAGTTGTTCATTCTTAAGATTTTTCTTTTCATTTGGATTTCCAATTATTCTAAGAACTCTATTCTTATTTATTAAAAACTTTCTTTCTAGAGGTACGTGGTCAGTTTTGGACAAGTCATCAAAAAGTTATTTCTGTGCTTGCAGTTTTTAGTAGTGCGTGTATAAAATTGTAAATACGAATATGTGGAGATCGTGGGAATATAATTTTGTGGACATAAGTCAAGCTGAAAACAACATTCGGAAGAAATAGTTCAACATCTAGCAGATCAGCCGTCGACGTCGAAAAAACGGAGTCGCAAATATCTATCCTATGACGAGAAGAATATGATACGACCCTGTTGTTACTTTTCAAGTGATACCTTTGAGTTGGGATAATTTATAACTCCTGACCACAAAGCTTCCCACCCCTCCATAAAAGATTGTAAAATCCGCATAAGTCAGTTTCATATACATCTACTTTTACTATACTTAAATACTAGTATATAAAAATAGTTAAAATTTTGGATATCACATTCCGCCACTGTAAATATATCATTACCGATATCTTCTATAAAGCAGATTGGCGTACGTAGAAATGAGTAATAATTAATCTACATATGATATATTTACAAGAAAACAGAAAATTACTATTAACATATTTATAACTTTATTCCTATCCGCCTGTAATAAATTTCCCGTATAATCAGTTTTTTATGTATGAATTAGCATCTCAAGCAACGTCTCGTAACTTAACTCGTCTATGCTGGCGTCGTATCTCACACCGTCGTCTTGTAGTCGAATACCTGGCTTATATATAACCAAGATTCCATGCTTTCCTTATAAGGATTGCCAACAGGTTGCTTATTATTAATATTGTTATTATTTATTTCAAAGGTTGCTATTTGCACAGATAGTAATATTTTCAGCGAAGTTATGGATGGCGTAACGGTTACACAAATAAGGAAATATTTTTTTCTAGGAGGAAATACGTATTGCTATTACAAATGTTTTCATATGCAAGTAGCTATATATGCTTCAGTATTTTATTGGACATGTATGTTTATATGGTTAGTGTAATACAGCGTGAGATCTGAAGTTCTAACGCTGCAGTCGACAATAATAAAAATCTTCTTCCCACCTTACATTTTATTTATGTACATGTAGGTATATTTAAACATTTGAACATTTAAAAACTAACATTGTCAATTAAAGTTTAAATATGTTTTGTGTTCCTAAGTTATTACCAAACACAGCTAAATAGTAAAAAATTTATATGGTTAAAATCGTGTTTTTACACCATAAATATTCCATAAATACACGATTTTCTGTGTGGATCTTTCCAGGTGTCGGGTGTCATCCACTAATAGTTCATCTTAGCTAGAATCCGAAATTGGGTATGTGACCAAATTTTTATTTTTACACTTATGATACTAGACAATAACTATTTATGTAACCAGTTAGAAAATGCATCATTTCGTGTAACGGTTGGGATATTTGCGGAGCGAGCAAAATCACACAAGAAAGTTTCTAATTAGAAGAATGTGAAGGGTAATTGTCAAGATACAATTTACCTTATCAAATATTTCAGTTAAAAAGGCCATTTTACACAACATTTGGTATTATTTGATGCAAAATTAAATAATCTAACTATTTTATTTAGCGGGACGGATGGAAATAACAAAAAAAACTGTTTTCCCATGTTAATTACTTGTTACTAAATAATAATAAATTAAAGCAAGAGGTTGTGTAGATCAAATCATTTTTTTTATCAAATATGGGTTCAACTATTCGAATAATCGATTATCTGAATATTCGATCATCCGAATATCCGAATATTTCAATATCGGGATATTCAATTAATCGAATATCTGAATAATCGAATATTCGGCTATTCGAATATTTAACTATTCGGTACCCGAATTATCAGGGATACGAATATTTTTGTATCCGAATATTCGAATACCAATATTCTGAAAACCGACAGCTCTAGTAAAAAATTATGTAAAATGAAACCATATGATTATAAACTCTTTGATCACCTAAAGCCACCTGAATAGTAAATTCTTGTCCTATATTGATTTTTATACTTGATTCCAACAATTTGTTCCAAATTTAGTTAAATAGACAATTTCACATCGACATAACAAAGTCAAAGAACTTATTCTATATCTCTTTTTTTTGTTTTAATTTAATATATAATCGTAGTTGGCGCAACTGGTCACGATTATAAAAAGCACTGACATGTTAATTCGCTGTAATTTCCATAAACAAATAATCCATCATGAAATTAGTTATAGGCTGTGAAAAACAAACATATATACGTCAACCGTGGGCCGAGTACGAGTATCATAATTGACATTTCTCTTATTTATGCCTTGGAATCGTCGCCTTACGTCTGTGTGTGATCATATCGCGGGCACGGTTAATGAACATATTTACATATATGTTTACATTACCAGCTTATCTCCTACTGGCTAATTGACAACACAGGTTCGAACCGGGGACCATGGACGCCTTTCTACCTTAATTAAACTATCACTAAGCTAGACACCAGACTTAGAAGTTAGAGAAAATCTCGATCAAGCTCATTTTAATGATGAAATGCTATTTTAAATTTAAAAATGTACGGATTCTAGTATTAGGATAATTTAAAAAGTTCAATCTTTAACGGTTCTTCATAATATAGTGGTTTGGGCAACGTTCCGGCAAGGCGTAGGTCCTGGGATCGATTACCGGTGAAGATTAAACATTTTTACTTACTTACTTACTTAATTCATGAACCTTTCTATCTTTCGATGTAAGATTATTGAAGTAGAGCAGATTTAGGGTAGTTTCTTCCAAATGTTTCTCCACTGTTTTCTATCCTTTGCCAGCCTTGGTATTTCTTCCCACTTGATTCCTCTACTTTTTGCTGTTTTTCTTATGTCATCCCTGTTTTATATGGGAGCTGAAGGTGTTTAAATAATAACACGATGAATTCACAGAGCACTATGGATTTACGAGTAACTTTATTTTATACCAAACATACGGATGGTCAATGCCGGACGAGGCCGGGCCACCGTCAGTCTTGTATATTTTACGTATAAACAATAGTTAGCAACCAATACAGTAGAGGTCCAAACTTTTGTAAACAAAGTTACTAACACAACACAATCTCTCCTTGCTTTTCTGGGTCTACCTTTTTTTCCGGATTCCCTCCCTTCAAATATTCTTTTTGTTAGCCTATGTTGGTCCTTTGTCCTTTCTGTGTACTTGTCCCATCCACCTTAGTTGACCCTGTTGTATTGTCACCTCGATTGGTATTACATTTAACTGATCTCTGTATATTTCATTCCTTATCATATCTCTTCTCGTTTTTTCTTGAATTTTTCTCAAAAACCTCATCTCAATGCTCGTTAGTTTACTTCTTTGTTTTTCTGTTGTTGTGCAGCTTTCACAGGTAAAGGAAAAAGTTGGTTTTACTACTTTTCTGACGACTTCCGATTTACTTCTGCTGGTATCTCCTTTTGATTAAGAAATTTTGATTTTATAATGTTTAAAATTCTTCCAGTTTTGGCAATTTTTTCGATAATTTCATCGTCCAGAGACCCTTTACAGTTTATAATTCCTCCCAGATACGTGAATTTATCTACTTGTTCTATGTATTGTCCTTTTATCTTTATATTGTGTTTCATATCTGTTTTTCCTATATTTATTTTCATGTTATATTTTTTCAGTTCGTTCACCCTGCCCCACCTTTTGCAACGGCCCTGAAATCAACCTTTACCGGCAGAAGATAATTTTAAAAGAAAGTGAAGTTGAATCGGTATACATCCAAAAATATTTTATCATGAAACAATCATACTTTAACAGCTGGAGTAGAAAATGTAAATTAAACATTAAAATATCTACTTTACTGTTATTAATGTGGTAGAAATACAGTCTAGTAAAGTAACCAACTAATACGAGTAGCGTCAAATAAAATTATGATCCTGTTATTCACAGTATGATAATCATTAGATGAATATTTTCCTGCTACGAAGAGGTTATATAGTCCCTAGGTACGAATAAAATTTCTAAAGATGGAAATATGCTCAACTAACGTGCTTACACACATTCCCTGCATATTAAATAGATGGCATTCCAATACGCAGTCAACTAACACCACTCTGAAGATAGCTTCAGACTTTAATTAATTTGTGTGATTTCTTGAAAAGTTCTTATCACATTCATTTATCTTTACATAGAATATGTGTAAAGTTATATGGAATGATGAGAATTCACTATAGTCTATTTTTTCTAAGAATGATATGCTGAGAAGATAGGAGTAGTTTGATCTTGATTTCTGATTATTATCCAATAAAAAAAACTAATATGTCCAACACATTACCTCCTGCCAATGTAGTAAAATATTCTATAAAAGTTTTTCAATACATTAAATTTGTAGTTTTATAATTACTTTGTTATTGTTCAGAATATTTTTAATTCATTTTATACCTAAAATTTCCTTCATAAAATTTGTATGACCAAAAAAAAGCAATTATTTTTGGCGTTACTAAAACCGGAACCGAACTTATCTTAATTAACGCATGCAAATATGAATATTCCTTATATTATATTTCTTCCACCTTTTTTTAATTTTTCAATAAAACTACTTCATGTCTACATACTTTATCTTTTAAACTTACTTACATCAATTTTGACATTATATGTCAAATTTTGTAAAAATATGAATAAGTTATCTGTTTTATAAAAATTCTTCAGCCTGAACGATATGTAAAATTATTATAATTTATATTTTTTTTTCTGTTTAGCTAGAAGTTATATATAAACGTAATTATGCAGATCGACAGAAAATTAAAAAAAATTATATAAATAATAATAACGTTATTTGCGAAAAAATGGTATTCAGAAGTATTTTTTAGGAAAAACGGTTTAAAGCTTCAAGTAATGTACTACTTCCGGTAAACCAATTGTAGTAAAAATCTAATCTGTTCATCATATTTGAATATAAGTCTTAAATACTAAATATTATATTGTTTACATGTATCGTATTTGTTATAGTGGATGAAAAATCGTCACAGATACACATGCACACATGAACATACAGACTACACGGTAAAAATAGCAAAATCGTATTTTAGAGACCATAATGTCCTCATATGTTGAAAACCCACAATCGAGAAATTTGACCAAAAACATTACCTCCCTTATTTATATATTGATATCATTCTTATGAAAAATAGTCTATACATGATCGAAAGAATCAAAATTATCATTTCATGCGTAAGTATTATTTATAGTTTAGTTAATCTTCAGTTTAAGCTAACTGTCAGTTAATTTTAACTTACATTGCACCCCTTGAGGTTAGGTACGGTTTACGTTAAACTACAGATTAACGTTTTATTTTAGGGAAATTTAGTAACTTTTACGCACTTCACATTGTGCTGTCAATTTAAATACAAAATATTTTTATATTTGAGCATATTATCAAATATATTGTAACAATCTAGCGTCTGGATCCGTTTAGAAATAGCTTCGTTAGAAATGAAAAGAAAAAGCAAGGCGGTTTTGGATAGGAAGCATATAGGAAGATTGACGTTCGTCAAAACTGACAGATATGTTTCTCCTCCTGTTATAAGTATTTTTCGTTAATTTGTAATAAATAATGTAAGTGTAAATAAATATTATATCTCCAGAAAATCCCTTAATAATTAGTAGTGAAAATAAATAGTTAAGAACCCCGAAACTACAAGTTTGTTACAATATAAAATCAAAGTAGCAAATACACGCAAGCAACTCAGTAGTTAGTTTAACGGCGAAACAGAATTATTTCTGAAAAAAAATTAATAAATAAAAATTAATCTGAACAAGCGTAAAACCAGTGGCGGATCCAGAAACTTTCCTAAGGGGGGGCGAATTTCAATTTTTTTTTTAAATACCTAATCATAAAAAAATAAAATAATATATATAGTAATATTAACCACAAAATTTATTAATTATTACAAAATCATTGAATTAGAAAAAAATATTAAAAATTAAAATTATACATATAAAACAACTAAACTTATAATCATCAGGTCACGCAATCGGTTAATAAAAACCGATTGCCGATATTTTGAACGAAAATTGCGGACTTTAACCGCAATTTTAATCGATATTTTTAAGGCCGAAAATACCGGTAACCGTTAACCACAAAATAAATAAACCGAACATTATCCATTATTTTAATATCATTTACCGCGAAAAATATTTAATATTTTTTTATATCTGTGTAATCTACTTATATTTGAATATGAGTCATGGCAGTTTTTCCAATTTACATTTTATTGGAGAGCCATAAAAGTATGTAGTCTCTTTGTCAGTATTAAGAAAATTTACAAATAAAATGTGAGCCGCGTTTTTCTGAAGTGAAGTTTTGTAAATTTTCGTTAGTTAGAGTGTATTCTTTTATTTGTTGTATTTTTCTGATGGTAATTTTTTATTATTTTTTTTTTTATTTTTTTTTTATTTTTTAATTAAAGATTTATAAATATTTTTTTTTATGATTTTTTTTTACTATTTTTTTAACCGACTTATTAACCGGTTTAAACCGATTTCCAATTTTTAAAAACCTGTTTTCCAACTAAAACCGTTATTATTATAACGTTCTCTATAAGGTTTAACCGTTAACCAGTATTTTTTTCGGTTACATGGCCTGTTTATAATCAGTATAATTTTTTTTCGTCGATGCGAATCGGGTCAAAACTTTTTTCGGAAGTTTCTTAATATAGAAAAGCTACGTTCAGCCGTAGTCATACTTGTAGGTAGTCTTATTAATATTGTTTATAATTTATTTTCTAATAAATAAATATCAGCACCAAATTGTTTCAGAACTTCATTTGCATTGACTGGAATATCAGATTCAATAAAAGTTAGGCAGTTTTTCCACAACAATATTTCGGCAAATAGTTTTTGTCGTTAACATTTCTGCTCCAAGTCAAACAAATGTTTATTTTGTCTGTGTGTGAGACGCCTTTGAGCTCCATATTTATTTAATATTATTTTTGAAATTTAAAGAGCTGGACTGTCTAAGGGGGGGCGATCGCCCCTTCGCCCCCCCCCTCAAATCCGCCACTGCGTAAAACACACAAAGGAAATTCCAAATGCTGTTCAACTTGTGGCAATATATTCAAAACAGTTTCTTTTCTTAACAGAAATCTTATGAAGAACTCATGTCCAGTCAATTCATGAAACGGGTTAGCCCGTTCATAAATTCTTCTTGAAATACCATAAATAATATCAAACTCAAATAATTCATCATCGTCAAATACTATATTATCATGTATAGATCTATATTTCAATATCTGTTTATAATAATTATATACATAATAAATATTTTTAACAATCAATTATTATTACATTCTATTCTGCAATACATTAACCGAATGAAAGTATAAAAAAATTCAATACGTATATATTTTGCACAAATGTATTATTGAAATAGGTTATCCCAATTCTTAAACCGTAGAAACAGTCGGGGTTAAGTTAAACTTCACAAATGTCACTTTAACCGTAGGTTATGAATAGCACATTTAAAATAAGTGTGATCCATAGAATTAATATTCTCCTATAAGTATACAAAATTTGAAGTTAATATCTTGCACTGGGGAGATACTATTCATAATTAACTGATTTCCCATGTAAAACTCCCATGTGTCGGTCGAGCTGGGACACCCGGTATATTTTGCACAAATGTATTATTGAAATAGGTTATCCCAATTCTTAAACCGTAGAAACAGTCGGGGTTAAGTTAAACTTCGCAAATGTCACTTTAACCGTAGGTTAAGAATCCGTGCAATGAACAAAAAATTTTAAACGGAACTTAATCTACAGATTAGCCTTAAACTCCAGTGGTGCAAATGGCCATTAATGTTTAAAGTCATACCAGTTTGCAGTTAAAAATTTTCCCTTATAACTTTTCATAAGGTTCTGTAAGAACAGCATATTAGATTCAAGGTTTAAAATTAATCGAAAATCGATAAAGTTTTAAATAATTTGTGTAAAATATGATCAAAGCATTTTTTTAGTTTTAAATTTAACGTGCAATTTACACTTTCATCAAAAATGAGGAATGAATTATCCATCCTTATATGTTTGGCTAAAATTTTAGGCAAGTATCTAATACAATTATATATCTAAGATTTAAATATTTTTATTCTATTCTTTTATTTTGTAGTTGATATTCTAAGAAAAAAATCCCTACATGAAATAATTTTCATTTGTTTAATAAATTTGATTTTTTGACATTGATATTAGACGTTTTAAAAAGAAAATGACATGAGTGAAAAGAGTAGAAAATAAAATAGAGCATTTAATGTTGTTAAGAGTTTAATATTATACAAAACAATGGGGTTTTGGCTTGTGGATCTCTTCAAATGTATTAAAGACTGTTGTTGTCCAACATTTGACTATTTCGTGTATTTATACGTTATTTTAGTCAGCAAAACTCTACTGGTAAGTACACGTGTATTTCAATCATATTTATTGTTTTATATTAAAATTTGACTGGTGATTGAAAGATGACTACACATTAATTATATTTTGAATTTTTAATTAAAATCAGTGAGTTTGTAGATATCTAGATACCAACACTATAAAAATGTATCTTGCCATCAAAAGACAACCTGTGAAGCATTATATTTGTTTGAAGTGTAGAAATATCGATAGTATTATCTTCTTGTGCGGGGCGTATACATTTTATCCTCCACACATGTTATATTGCTCGACATTGTATTTTTCAAGCATTTAATCTTGCACACCTTTTATCGTGCACACTTTTAATCCGCGAGGAAAAGTTATCTTACACACATTTTATCTTACGCACATTTTATCATCAACACATTTTATCTTTAATTTATTTTATTTTAACTATATCTATTATATTGCAACATTTCAGTCAAAACATTACTAACTAAATAATGATTATACTTGTTGTAGGTAATAGGAATTGTTTGTCTGGTTATGGGATTTATGGACATTCAGGCAATTCAGGGTACAGTTGCTGAAAAATGGACAAAAGTTGTCGTGTTGATATCAATTGCCACTATCTTAAATGCTCTGCTGGGATGTTGTGGAGTTATTACTAAAAGTAAATGCAACATCTCCATTGTAAGTAAATAGTTTCTATAGGCAAGAAAAAGAACAAATTGGGAAAGACACCTACAGCTCATTATTATTTATCAGCAGATGTCACGTCGTATGCACAGAATAGTTATATACAGATACGACACTCCGTGTCAGTACCTTTAATGTTACCCTATACAGTGTTATGACCTTGAAGCATTGTGTGGGCCTTTAAATTTGTTGGCTGATTTACGCTCAAAATTTAAATTTTTGTTTGAATGATAAAATAATTTTTAGAATATAAAAATACTAAAATTATAAATTTATCAATATAATAAAAGCAAATTAGATGAAATAAATAGGCACATAATTATATTTTGTGAACATTTTTATTAAACAAAATGTTTGTATTTTGCAAGTTTATCAATAAACATAATTTTCTATTTCATTCTTTTTGATTAGATTTAAAATTCATATTACTTATTTCTTAGCATAAAATATTCTGTCTTACATATAATTCTTAATAATGTAATGGAGAATTTCAGGAGTTGAAACCTAATTTTTTTACCAATTCATATACATTTTTATATAAAACATATTTTCTAAACAAAATATGTAATTATAAAAATATTCCTGAGTTTTTAAAATTTACAAACTCAGAATTCGCCAAATTATAAATATGTTCTTGTCTAATTCAAAATTTTGTTTATAAAACGTCTCAGAAGCTTCACATTTGTGTATTTTTAAATATTATTTAGCAAGTACAACTTTGAATTAAACAGTATCATCGTATACATGGACGTCGACAAAGTGTGGAAAGCTGATACAGCTTCTTCCACTTTGGAGTAATGTGAAATATAATAATTTCTTTTTGATAATTATTTTTCCTAATTTTTATCAAAGTGCTAACATATTTGTTGCTCCTTAGAAATCGATTTCTGTATTTTTATATTTCTATTATTGTCCTCTTATTGAAAATGTTGTAGGCGCGTTAATGATAGATGAAGAGAGAAACTCAAGGCAGGAAGATGTGAGGAAACTTTGGAATTTGAAACGATGAGCCCTTTAAATTTGTTGGCTTTCTCCATCTCTCTCTAATTTTCGTTTCTCTGTCTTACTGTCGCTTCTGTATATAACTATTCAGTGTTTTATGTTTGTACCGCTAAAACCTACAGTTGTTCATATCATCCCGGTTTTCATATTTACCGATTATTGTTAACCTCAAATGAAGTACACAATTTGTCACTTACATATCATGGATACAGAAAATAATATTACCGTTGATTGAAAAATATGTAGACAGGCAAGCTTATGAGAAAATTCGTTTCACCTACATAACTGTGTGTCTGGTAGCATTTGGGTTAATATCAGGCGTTTCTGTCAAATATTATAAAAAAAGAGAGAACGTCAAATAATTAATAATACAAATTAGTTCTATTTTAAAACATACCAATGAATTATTGAAAGAACCATTTTAATAGATACCAAAAAATTCAGAAAATATGTAAAACATCTTTATTTATCTGATATTTTTGTCTGTTTAATTCCGCAAAGTAGTTCACGGAATCATGAACGAGATGGCTCTGTCGAATCTGATTCCAAAACAGCGGTAGGCAGGCTTGCCTATCTATATATTTTTCAATAAACGATATTACATACTTATTATTCTATAATTTACTTGTACAAACAAAGAAAATTGTAATAGTGAAAATTTTTGGTTTTCAACAAACCGCTCCCTAATAATTTCAGTTATTAATGTGGAAATATTGAACATTTAATAATATTTTTTGTACTATTATACTATATTTAAATCTAAAGTTAATTTCCAATGTAAATTTTTTTAAAATTGTTCTTTTGGAAACCTCATTAAGCATTAAGGACTATAGTACAGAAATTTATGTGTTTCTTTTCTTTTTGCAGTTTGTACTCACTTGTTTAGGAATGTTCTCAGCTAACTTAGCATTGGGTATAATAGGCTACCGAGATTTTGAAGATAAAACCACATTCATAAAAACTATTCATACAAAATTTAAACTCAGGCCTTACGATGCCGTCATTACAAACTATGAAATTGAGGTACAGTTTTAAAATATATTTCTTTTCAAATGGGGTCCTGAAATATTTTGGTAGATAGTCTAGAGACGTAAGTCTTTGTCATTCGACCAATCTACCTCCCGAAGCAAGTTTGTGGAACCTAAAGCTCATTTGTTATTTGTTAAATATTTTTAGTTCCCAAATAATCCCTTTTTGAATATAATCCTTTTTGTAAGTGATGTTGTTTTGTTGTGACATATTGCAGCACAAATGTTGTGGTATCTACGGATCTGGCGACTTCGTGTCAACTATTCCTGTAGCTTGTTGTGGGAAGAGACCCGGTGAAGCAAAAACATGTGACAGCCCCTACGACCAAGGTTGTGGAGACCTCCTGTTTGACGATAATGAAAGGACCAAAAACCGATGGTGCATCACGTCCTTCATTACTTGCATACTTACGGTACGGCATATGTAAATGAGGTTTTCCTTTAGATAAGTAAGACAGGCCAGATTTCGGTCAAACCGTTGATTGAAAAATATACAGGGTGTTGACTCGAACCCCCGAACATAGCGATTTAACATGTGAATTCATATTTTCGTAATTTCCTGCTTCCCTAATTATTTTAAGTAAAAATGCTTTAACTCTTTCAGGTTTAGCGGTACGGTGTCTGTACCACTTTTTTTAAATCAAGCGCGCCATGGTGGTATATAAATTGTACCACTTACATAAATGTTATTTCCATTCTTACCAGTAGGCTAGAAACTGTACCACCTCTATAAATGTGTTTATGTGATTGTGTAGGTTTTGTTGTAATGCACTTCATGCATCGTAAAGCATTTTTTTTTCTAAAATAACTTATTTTATTCTTCTGATAAATATGGTAAATTTTCTGTGACTGAAAGATTTAAATAAAAATTGTAGAGCATAAAATTCTGCATATGAATCAATAAACAAAATTAATTTTACATGCCTTGTAAGCGCAGAAATTAGATATGAAAATAACGAAAATAACGAAAATCCTTTTTTAATTATTGACACTTTTACATTTCAGGCAAGCGCAATGGTATTTGCAATAATTCTAGCCTGTAGAATTAAAGAAGAAGATCAACCGTACGTTCCAAAGGAGCATGAAGTCGTCACATATAAAAAGCATTAATGGCGTACAAACTAAAACACTGTCGTTCTTTATGGATATAATAAAATCTTTTATCCACAACTGTCAAGTAATATACCTAGAATTCAATCGTTTTTTATCAATTAATGACCTTCGTTACTGTTGCTAATTAAATAATGTTGACAGTTCCATGGAATAATATTATTCAATCGTTATGTCAAATTTAAAACTTACCTGGCAAAGGAGTAAAAACCAAATTACTATTATGTAAGTTTTTCTACATAAAAATCCCAAGTTACATCAGTTTTGTCATTTTTCATACTTTCCTTTTCTATATGAGCTTAAACTCTAGCTAAATAACACTAGAAATAATTATCTTGCGTTAAGTATGCTGTGAAATAGTGACGCGAGCTATTGTTATTTATCTGTCAAAGTGTGATAACATATTTGGTTATAATAAACATATATTTTTCCTGTTATAGTTTTAGATAAAGTATAGTATTCTATTCGCATGTAATGGCTATTACACATTCGAATGATTTACAACACTCGCTTTCGCTCGTGTTGGCAAATTTCATTCTCATGAGTAATACCAATCATTACATGCTCATTGAATAATATACTATTATTACGTTTAATGCGGTTTGTGGTCTAGTAATAGAACGTTTCTGGTTCTAATAACCTAAGTTCGAATCCGGACAAGTCAATTTTTTACCTCATTATTATTACATTAGAAGAGAAGTACAGTAATATATTTTTCACTACTAACCTAGAAACTCACTATTATTAACATTTATTTGACATAAGAAATTTTTTTCACTAACGCTTACTTGGTAACCATGGTCACCTAGGTCAATAATAAATTATTATTAACCATAATCGATAATAAAAACTGCCACTTTTTAAAGAAACTCAAGTCTCCAAAGACAAATATTGTTTAGATCATTTACCTAAAGAAAAGTTAATCGTTAAAAGTAAATCAAATTTAAGCCAAATTAAAAGTCAAAAGTGAGGTTAGCAAACTGAAACGTTAAATATAAAAACAAAGACAGCCTGCTTTATTTTTGTGAATATTAAAAAACAAGTTAATAGCATTTTACAAAAACTGCCAGGATAACTATCAACAAGCGAAATGATTGTTTTTTTTTTCTAAATAATACATACATAAAAGATTTTTACATCTAATAATATTTTGGTAAAATAAAAGGCGACAATTTAATCAAATCTGTAACTTTATTGTCTTCGTGGCTTTCTGACATCATGTTAATAGCAATAAATAACGACATATTGGAATATTTCACGTTAAAAAAATATATAATTTAAAACATTTGTTTGGTTTCTGCTTAAATAAGTGAGTGAAAAAAAAATAGGGTGTTCATTTGAAGTGGTACACTATTGCAATCTCGGGAACTATAAGAACTACAGGGTCGGTTAAATTAGCAAACAATTTCTATTTTAAAGAATACTTTAATGAGGGAAACAATTTTTTTTTTCGACTAGTGGTTCTCAAAATACGGGATACAACTTTCTTATTTTAAATGGGAACCTACTTTTTTATTTGCTTATTAGATTCAGTATTTTATTTTGAATTCAACGATATCCATATGTAATACCCTTACATAACAAAATTTTTGAGAAAAATGCAAAATTATGTATGTATCATATTTATTTAAATATGATTATTCAAAGAGTGCTATGAAGAAAACAAGTAAATCAAATGCAGAAATAATAGTCCATGTATAAATGTAAAACATAAAATGTTATGTTTTACTTGGAACATGCATTATTTATTGCTAAAGTTTTTACTTAATTTTGAAGTAACAGCAACAGTAAAAAAAGTAATTAATAAAAGTTGAGGTTCGTTTTTGAGTTATGAATATTAAGTAACAATGTTGCAGCGAGATTGTATGAATAATCCGCGATTAGATTTATAGCTTGTCGGCCCAGAGTGGACGCCTGAACGTCAATTATGAACAGCGTTGATAAGTTGATCACGGAGTCACGCAGCTGTGAACTACAGAGCCCATTAGAGCAGAGACACTCGCTATGCGCAGGAATTCCACATATTTGCTGATTAAATATTAAATGTATAATTGAGCGATATGTCGCATGCTAGGGGAATACCGTGAGAACTATGAATCTATGAATTTCATTTCAAAAATTGTTATATGTTAGCCTGTAAATGGGATTGCAAGAGAATTTTTAATGAAAAAATAATTATAATTTAAACAAGCGAGTGTGTCTTTATGAAGTCGAATTTCCAGCTAGAGAGAGGTTTTCCAACGCTGTTGGTCATTAAAAAACTTCACTAAAGTTTGTTTCTACGAGTTGAAGCTCACGTCATTAATCGTAACCTATGTGATTCAAATAGTCAAGGAAAAAAAATTGATTTGGACACCACATGACTTCTTTGTACCCTAAATTATACTTATTTTATTCGAAAGTGTGATCATTCTACGGTTCATTATTCTTCAACTCCAGTCGTTTAATATCTTCGAACTTCCTTTCAAAATGGATCATTTATTTCGTACATATTCCTAACGAAATATATTCTGGCAGTTGTCAATGTCAATTTATTAACAACAAATCAAATCTTTCCTACACTAAAATTTAAAGCCAATTTATAGGCCAATTCTGAACAAATCTGTAAGTCTTACAGATCTGTAAATCTGTAAATAACAGTGATTTTATACAAAATCACTGGTATATAATAAAGAAAATGGCAACGAAGGCAGCCACTTACGAATAATTTTCAATTAATCAACAAAAATAGATGCTTTTTTAAATTTTTTTACAGATTTACAAATCTATAAGATTTACAGATTTGTTCAGAATTAACCCATAAATTTTTATTTTTATTAAGTTTTTGCCAAAAGTAAAGTGCCGTTTCAAAGAAACCAATTGGAACCAAAAATGACAGTGTATAACTAGATGTAGAAATTCTATTAACAAAATTTCAACATTCTACAATCAATCGTTTTGCAAAAAAAAAATACTAACAAAGTAGCCTTTTGAAACTGCCTATTGCAATTGTATTAAAAAACACTTTAAAATGTTTGAGATTATCAATTTGATATTTACCGTGAGGCGTAGGACATAGAAATGCCAATTTTACAACAACAAAATTACCAAAAATAGTTTAACAATATCCGATATTACTTAACCGTTTTAGATATAATAATAGGGCAATTATTAACGCTATGTACTAAAATGGTCGAAGCTGTACTGATTTAAGAATCATTTTTGAACCGAATTGTCTTTAATTACAGGTTTTATCAATTTTTTTCACTAAAATACTGTCTTCTTCTATTAAATGAAGCATTTTGATTGAGTGAAAATAATGTATGTGGATTAATCACTAAAAATTGCAAATGAAGTATTTTGATTCGGTGAAAATAAATAACGTGGGTGGAATAATCAAAATAATATAGTAAAAAAATAAAAAAAATGGGAAGCACCATACCTTTCAAAAGAATTAACGACCTTAATTTAAAAAAAATGCACTAAGCAAATAGCACTTGATTGAGCAGAAATTAAAAAAATATACGTTGATTGTAACAACCTACGAAGTTACTTCCAACTGATCAAACAAATAAAGGCATTCGTTCAAAAGTTATTCCAACTGATCGTATATTAATAACTGTAGTAATAAAATATACAGCTCCTAAAATTGATGAAATACCAGCTAAATGTAAAGATTATGGTTTACAATTTTAGAACAAAAATATCTATTATCTATATATGGATTAAAAAATGTATGTATGTCTTAATTTAAACCTGTGCTGTGACGAAGCAGATGAACCAGTAATGGGTAATAAACGTTGATATATTTATTTATATTTATAAACTTCCACAGTGCACACAATATACAAGTCAGGTTAATATGCAATTAGGAATTTGTTGGTCGTAACTGCGTCACGGTTTGATCAAAGCGCGGCGTTTATTGGTCCGCTAATCCGGCGCGGGCGCTAACGGAACCAGAGCGCTGTAATTGACAGTATAAATATTGTGAAACATTGCGATGCACGGAATTGGAGGCGGGCCAAATGTGCGGGTGTCGGATGCATCGCGCTATCGCTTATACTTTATACCTTCCACACTAAATTCAATCGTTTTTCGCTAAATGCATCTGAAGGATTTATATATTTGGATAATACTGCGCAATTTATCTAGGGGTGGTATTAATAGCTGTTTTATTACTTTTTCACTGGGTTTAGAGTTAAACTATCAAATTGAAAGCCTATTTGGCCTATTATTGTATATAACAGGATTTTAATTTTCTACAAATTATAAATGTCACCTATTCAGTTTGGGTATGATAGAATGAATAGGGTGAGTTAGGAGATGGTCCAATATTTGGAAAAATAATCATTACTGCATAATATTGAATAATATATGAAATACAAAATTTATTTATAACAACATATAATCTAGGTTTACTTATAAGAATAAGGAAAAATTTAAAGTATGTTTTGAAAACTACAAAAAAATATTTTATTCGGGTTCACAAAAGTCCAACTCTCCTCCACTACATAGGTGAAACGGATCAACGCTATGAGAAGACAAACTGTACGTTTAATCCAATCAGCCCTTTTTTATAGTTATTTTTTTAAAAATAATTTTCCTTGCATGCCGCATATTAGTTTTCATAATATTCTGCTTCTTTATTATCATCACCCTCTGATTAACCATTTAACAACAGTTCTTCAGAACTCAGGGAATAACAACTAGATCGTCTACTTTTCTATGTGCGAATGATTTTTGTTCTGTTTACCGGTTGAATTGATCTTTTTAACAATAAAAAATTTCTGGTCCATCTCACCTCAGCATAGGTGGTCTATCTATCCTCAGAGCAGAGGTTAAATGGACCACTAAATTACGACTGTGTACAAATAGAACCACATTTTTAGGTTAAGTCTTATGTACATACAAAGTGTGTATATAAATAATTAGTTTAAACTTACCGAAATAATAATTAAATAATTGTGTATATAAGGTACAATTTTTTTTGGTTATTTTTTAAGTAAATCTTGGGTTATTCAGTGTTGACTGCATTAATTTTTGAGTGACTACTTACACTGTAACTAAATAACAAAATTAACATTCCCAATGAGAGATATGACTCTAATGTACTTTTAAGACCAAAGTCCATCTCTCCTACCGGTCCATCTTTCCCCTAATTACCCTATACTAGAGATAAGTTGTCGTCGTAATATGTATTTAATATTTATGTTGGACACTTGATTGAAAAAAAAGATTCCATTATATTGAGCAGTCAAACGCGAGCCTATTATTTTACTAATACTTTATATATTGTCAGCAATTTTTGAAATTCTTGCATTGACTCCCGACCCGGTAAAATGAATTATAAAATAATTAGTATTTGCAGTATTAGTACAATCCCTTTTAGAGTATTCGATAATTATTTTTATATTTTATAATATGTGCACTGTTTACGGTCAAATATAATACATTTATTTCTATAGGTAAATTATTTTCTTGTAATAATTAAATGAGACTAGGGGAAACCAATTTGAACTATAAAATTTTAGTTAATGACATGATATTACCTATATTATATTTAACAAAAATTTTCATATATTCAACACCACTTTGGGTTGGACGATTATCACTAAAATCTAATCAGATCTAATCTAGGATGTCAGAATGTTACATACTAAATTTCAATTTTGTTCTACAATAGTATTTGAGTAATCGTTATGACAACATCCATCCATTCACACACAAAGACAGACATCATCGTAAAAATACTAAAATAATGTTCTAGAGACTTGAAAACATGCTTATCTATTGAAAACTTACTATCCGACTTTTAGCATGATCCCAATACCTGTCTTACTGAGTGGCGAATATTCCAATAAACTCGATTCTTACACCATGTTACATTAAGATTGCAATTCTTTTCTTTCGATATTCGTTTATCTTAGGAATAAATAGATAGGTAATCAAATTTCATTATAATATGTCTAGGGTACATTCTCCACTTTAGTCAACGTTCTCAGATCTGGTAATCACCTATTTCAAACACATTAATACCAATATTTGTGATACTGCAGACAACTCAGCCGATGTGAGCAATACACCTATATATTCACTTCTTTCATTTTCTCTGTACCGCACGTCAGTTGTGATATTTCCTTCAATTACCTCCCGACAAGTCCATCAGTGCCCGTATGTAAAAACGATGTAATTGCGTCCGTTCGTGTGCAGCTGTGTCTAATGATCAGGCGACGTATCCCGGTAATTAAACATTGCTAATCTGCGTTCCGCCGTTCTGTGTGAGCTGACACCAACACATTCACCGGCTACACAGAAAGGGTAATCGCCTAGCAAATCAGAATGTAATGCTTGTCGCAGAATTGATTGGCAGATATTATGAGAATTTTTATCTTTCAGAATTACTCGTAATGTTAAAGCAGCACAGTATTATAACTGAAATAGATATTTTTGTGAGTGTTTCATTCAACTTAATAGTTTATTATCAAAGACGAGTCAGTAAAATGTAAAAATAGACACGATTTTCATTTAGTTATTTTCTACCTTACCTACATACTAAAATAATAAAAATGTATATTGCCATCGTAGAACAGTCAGTCTCTGATGCGCTGTCTTTTTCTGAGGTGTACAAATATGTATAGTTATAGTATTATCTCACTTGCAATCACCTTTTGAAATAAACTCGAAGTGCGATAAATTTAAAATGCTTATAAATATGATAACCTCATAAATTTAATATTGACAGCGACAAACTCTGCAAATGGCACCAATTTAATGACGTGTGGTACGAGGATCTGGACCTAATATGGAGCCCTGTGGAATCCCGCATGACTTATTATATGTTCTTTAGTTCTGTCCTCAAGGTTTCCATTATCTTACGGGCACTTTACGATCATCTAGTAGACACCATAGGTAAACCCTTACGGAAAGCTTCCTTGAAAATAAATACGGCCTATAATACATTTTATAATTTACCTGTGAAATGAACGCGGAGAGAATCCTTCACTTGAAGTGAAGTTTTACGAGGTATGTCAATTAAGTCATAAGACTGATAGAAGTAATTGCCATTCAATATTGTCTGTTTCAAAATAACTTCCTTGAGAAGCCACGCATTGCTGAAGACGATTCTTCCTATCCTCATGACTGTGCTGGAACTCGAATCTTCAGCTGGTTGGTTACAGCAATTTAAATGTTTTAAAGTGTCCCAAAATCAGTTACCTTGAGCTACAGGAATGTTTTTACTGGCCAAAATCTGCGCAGATTTTTCTCAACCCAATGAATTAGTCAAAATCTCTTCTCCAAACATCCAGTACTATAAACCGACGATCTGATCCCAGATTCTGTCGACATTTTCATCAGTTGAAAATGAAGGTCTTCCGCTGCGTGTTTCATTTTCAAACAACTCTTTTCCTTCTAAAAAACCTGGACTATTGAAATAACACTGTCTCTCTAAGTCTGCTAAGTTTTATAAAAGTTTCTATTGCACTGTGCCCAAGTCTGATTTTTTTTAGAACGCACAAGAAAAACTGTTTTACGGATAAACACGCTACGCACAACTAAATAACTAGCAAGTTCAAAATTCTCTCCAAGTTTCGCATCCCAAGTGTACATGTCACACATTTACTAACCATTGTCTCTAATTATTATATTGCAACAATTTCGTCAAAATACAACAAAAAACTTCGAAGAGCATTTACAAAACAACTAGGTTAGGTTGAAATATGCGGGACTCTTATGAACTTCAGTGACTTCTTCAGTTCATCAGTTTGTTTGTTGTAACAACTACCCAGTACCCAAAACAGTGGTTTTGAAAAGGTAGTCACCAGCAAGAACATGATGATTTTTTTACACGATGTAATATTTTTTTAATATATTTTGCAACAGGCTGTAGAAGTTATGTCTACAAATTGGTAAGTTATTTCAAATATGAAATTGTAAAAAAGCACACAACGAAAGTTTCATTTAAAATTGTCAATCGTGCGAAAAACATAATAAGCATTGTTGACAGTAAATCGTTACGAAACACTTACTGCCCTTAATATTTTTTGGTGTTGCAATTTCAACAACCAACACCACTATCATTTAATCATCTTATTACGTTTTCTCAAACTGCAACACCCGTTGTTTCTTTTCCATCTTTTCGTCCATCAAACCTTCCTATCACACTCCATTACTATAATAAGTCTAACACGTTATTAATTAATCCTATTAAGTGTTATTAATCCTTGCCGGTAGGTCTAGCGTCCGTTCTTCTCTTATCCGCCGAGATCTCGGCATAATGCGCGCCTAAGTGGATGTGTAAGATAGCGTGCGATCTTTATTAATAGCGTGTACAGCGAACGGAGTTGGAATGACAATGGATCTAGTAGTGTAAGAAGTGGGCTTATTTCTCATTTCTTTTGTAGTACCTGACGGTTCATTCTACACATTTTAAAATAGGTTTTTTTGTTTGATGATTATCAGAGATTAAAAATTAGTGATAGATTGTAACAGTAATTGTTCCAATTAAACAATATTTCCGGAAGAACACCGACAATACTTGTTTTATGAAAAGTTCTATTTGGATTGTTTTGTAACCTATTTACAGTAATCCGCCTTTTCACGTTATCAACATTGATTGAATATACTTTTATCTAAATCAAGGATGTCCAGGATTTTTCCTAAATTTGTCGATTATTTATTACTGAATTAAAAGTGGCTAAAAACGAATTTTCTGTTTTTTGAAAACTAAAACCACACATTAAAACGTACAAGGCTATTTAGATGTACAAACTACTAGTTTAGTTATGAATATCAACAAAACTAAACTTTCTTTATTTGCTGTTTATTAAGAGTTTAGGCCAATCAGTCATGACAACGAATCACAATATTTTCTTTTCAACAAAAAACTGCAATCGAACAGAATGACACATTCGAATTTAAAGAACCCAAATAATCAACTTCACGAACTGGTGAGTGTTGATACTACATTTTTTTCCAATATTCAACGTGTAAATACACTGATATTATTGTACCGGGGTATTTCTAATCTATAGTAATATAAAGAGTAAATGTTTGTGAGTTTTTATGTAGATGATAATCTCCGAAACTACTCAACCGATTTCAAACATACTTTTACCAATGTTTAGAATAGTGGACATAGGCTATATATTATCCGGTTAAAATAAAAGTCGACGAAAAACGGTCGAGCAAAAACGTCTGCAAGCATGTCCGGGGCGACATATATGTATATGTTAAATTTAAAACACAAACTGATAAAATATGACTAAAAGGTATATTTAAAATTAATTTTAATTTGTCAAGGGTTAATTTTTTTTCAATGAAAATAGATAACACTTACAGTCACAAACTAATAATTTGAAATGTAGAATGTAGACTCACCATAAAGTAATTAATGGTAGAATATGTATACTTGAGAGGACATAGAACACTTACCTGAAATTAAAAAGAAAACATAATTAATAATATTATATTAACAATATTGATATCATTAAAATATGAGTAGTACGATACCTCACGCTCAATCATCTGTTCAACTGATGGGTCAGAAAGGAATAATTTCACATTCCCAATTAATTTTAATTATTACCTTACGTTTTCAAAGTACTTAATAAATGTTTATTCCTAATTGACCCATTACGGACAGCGGTAGCTCACTTTATTAGCATACTCTAAGTGGAATTGAGGAAATGTAAGATTTGGAGTTCAAATACCATCCTCGTCAATATTTACCCAACTAAAAATTCCACTGTTTCTGATTGGTTCACATCTCATTTTAAGCTGTAGGTCCCTTGCATAGTGCTTACATATGCATCGTTAAAATACAAGTAAAACATGTCATGAAACTAGTGTCTTAAATACTTGAGGCCATATTCTATCTAGGAATATTTTTCCATAGGTGAGATGAAACAGATTACTTATATAGTTAAACAAAAAAATATTGTGCATCGGACACCCATTTTTAACTACAAAGGCACGAATATTTCTGAATACGTATAATTACATATTATGAACTTACCTACAAGTTATATGTTATGTTATATTCCTTAAATATATCACATACAGCAGTAAAATCAGGAGTAATATTGAACTCAAAAAAATAGTTGCCAAAACCTATTAAATATAGTTATGTTTTTTTTGTCAGATATCCATATAAAAATATTCAATTTATATAATATATATCATAACTTAAAATAGTAATGTCAAACTACAACTATGATATTTTAACCCAATTTCAAATCCAAGCACCTATTCTAATTTCATTACATCAAATCAATCTAGAATGTATGGTAACCCGTGAGTTTGTTAGCGCCGTTGGATCAGATAGCACTCCGTGGGTAGTGGAAAGTTCACCCAGCGTTGACAGCCGGGTCACCATCGCTACCGACAACGATCTGTATTAGTCTGACACAGCACGGCCTTATCTCCATCTGCATTGTCTGGCGCTAGGCCTCGCAACTGCCCGATCTACGGGAATAGCGGAATAGGAAAGCAGTGAGAGAGGAATGGGAAAAGAAATGGAAAATGAGGGAATGAGGAAGTAAATAAAAAGGGAAGCTGGAAAATAGTGCATAAATATTTCAGTGTGAGGTTATTACATATTACTAGGTGTAACAGATCTACTTTATAGATAATTGAAGGGGTATACCAGATGTCTAACTGACATGACGAGTGTACCACCTTGACTATTTATATGTGGGACAGAAAAGTATTAGGAAAAGAATAAATCTGTAGGAAGGTAAATAAATATTAACAAAATATCTCTGTTTACCAGAAGTCTCTGTCAGACTCTAACTTAGATTTTTAAAAACTAAAAATTAAGCATTGTGACTACCCTTACTAACGACAAAAACTATCTTATAATTGCACTGAAATTAGCATTTCAAATTCAAATTTATGTATCTCTGACGTCACGTAGGAGAATGAGAGAGCAATTTACAAAGCTAAAAGTGAAAATTAAATTAACCTAGTTTTTTTACATAATGATATCCAATTGTAAATGATGAATTACCTTATGCATGTATTCACAGTCAGTGCTTACTCAAGTTACTTGGCCAAGCATTACTCCGGTTGTATTCGTCTTTTAGTACGTGATATGTTTCATAGTTGAAACTTCGTGAATTGTCAGCTAAACATTAACCTGAAGGTAGAGATTTGGAGAAATTGTAATTATTGCATTAGGAATATTTGTAAATTTGACAGTTTGGCAGCATTTGACAAGTACTCAAGTATGAGTCAAGACGAAGTACCGACTATGAAAACAGGCATTAGTTTTTTATGAAACAATGTATAAGATATCAATAACCACCGGCATTAATTTCTATTTTATTACAGTTACAAAAAAAAACTATAGAATAAAGTTGTAGGATACCAAGAAGGACATCCTATCTGAGAAGAAAATATTTTTTTAAACCAGTGGTTCTCAAGTTACAACACATAGTTATATATTTTCAAATGGATTTATATATAGTTTTCATGTCTATTCGACAGCATATTTTTTTTCTGAATTCAACCATGTATTAGTTTTACATTTTTACATAATATACATATTGAAAAAGTACGATTGCAATTTAAATAAATATTTATTTTTTTTATTAATGTGCAGTAGGCTAGTTGTTATGGTTACAACCACACCTCAATGTTTACATGTGTACAAGCTCACATGTGCTGTGTAAGTCTGACTTCTGTACCGGATTACGTCTTAACTTAGGGATTAGAAACGATTGCTGATAAACACACTAATGCTTTTTTATTGTATGTAATACGGATAAGATTAGAGAACATTATAATTCTATTATTCGTATATTATTAAAGCGTTACAGGTTTTATTTAAATCAGTTTACAATACAGCTATTTCTAATGAATTAAAATACCATCCGTGGTAACTAATTATTCATTTATTATTTTTGAATACATACGAACGTAACATTCTGAATGTTTGATAAAAATTATTGAATATGCTATTGTTATTATTCGTATTTTAGTTTAAAATTATTACGGAAAAAATTAAAAACAATATAAGAATACGTTGGATGATGGTCGAATACATATAGTCACATTTACAGGCGTTTCACAATTTAAGACAAAAAATTTAAGGGTATATAATATACGACGTGCTGATCATGAAACAAAATTATTTTTTTTAAAAACTCGCAAAATTAAGGATAATTTACTTAGACATTTTTTGGACCAATGGAGTAGCTATTAATTACACAATATTAGACATTTATTAGTATTAGATATTAAGTAAAAAGTGTCAAAAAAAATGTTTGCTTCAAATACAATGCAATTTTTTTGCGAATTAAAAAAAAATCTTTATCTTTTCAATCAACACGTCATACAGTATATACCTTTTAATTTTTTGTCCTAAGTTGTGGAACACCCTGTATAGTAATGTATGGAGCAGAGACATATGATTGGCAGAAAACATCCCCAAACAATTACCAATTCTGTCTGTATCTAATAGAAGTAATTTAATTTGTAAAATTTCAAATTTAATTTGAGTTGAATGTCCACTGTAATTAATTTCTCATGGGAAATATAATTCTCCAAAAACATTTTTAAAATTAAAATTATAAAATAACATACAAACTGGAAAATTCAAGTATGTCTACGTATTTACAAAACATCAAAAACATAAAGTTATATATTAAATTTAAAATATAGTTTAAGAAAACTTCTGCAAAGTTTAAAAATTTATTATTGTTCGTTGCACCATATTTTCCCAAACTTACATCAATTTCAAACTTGTAGTTTTAGTTTTGACATACTTTCTTTTCAATAATTTACATTTATCTTAAAACGTATCTCTTTGTTCATACACACAATCTTAGACAGAAGAAAATAAAAGTTCACAGTCGACATCTGTTATATAAATAAACCTATAACTTTATCCAAATAAAAATAACGCTTTGTCCGATCAGAACCTACTATGATCTGAATCATGAATTATAAACGTACTGGGAAAATAAATACAGGATAACAAGAACGAATCCTAAAAATACAACTTTTGAATTCAGAACTCAAAATCGTCCAAAAACTCTCTGTTTGCAGGCCTAAGCCGACAAAATGTAGTGATGCCAATTTAAATATTTTAGCATTACATTTTATTTTTATTTTCTTTTATTGAAGTTGAAAGTTAATTAAAACAACTATTTTTGATTTATTATTCACATTATACTCGTCTTGTATGATTATGATTACCTTCATTGTTGAAAAATATCTATTAGGCAGTCCAGAACAAATGAAATTGGCAGAGGGCAGCTGTCAAAATATTATTTCAAGTTTATTAAAAAATTACTGGTAATAGAATAAAATAATTCTATTCATGTGTATCGATATTTCGCATTGTAAAGATATTGTTTAAATTATATATTCACTCAAACTGTCAAAAACTTTGTCAAATACATATAATAGTGAAGTCTGACCTCACTATTAGATATATTTCACAAACTTTAAACAGTTTGAGTGAAAATATAATTTAAACAATATCTCTACAATGCGAAATATCAATACAGATGTATAAAATTATTTTATTGTATTACCAGTAAATAAATTTGAAATAATATTTTGACAGCTGCCCTCTGCCAATTTCATTTGTTCTGGACTGCCTAATTCACATTCGTTTTATTTTTTAGGTTAGAGCAAATGTCACTAATTTTTTTGAATGAAACAAGTAAATTGTTTATATATCCATGTGAACCGAACATGTTTTTGACATAAACACCTACAGTGTATAAAATTTTAAATAGTAATAATTGTTTATGTCATCGGCCCGGATTATTTCGACTGTTCTTCTAAATATCAATAATGTGTAATCATAACTAATGGAAACTATATAGCAGTAATATTTAAATCAAATTTTATATGACAAATAAAAGAATCTACAATTATTTGTGCATATATGTTATCAAATAAACATTCCCCCTTTCATGCAAGTACGGTAATGAATCCATAGACTCATTATGAATTATGGAAGGCTAGGAATTTAATAAAACAAGTGCAGTGCGGGTCTTTTTGCATATCTGCATTCCAGCTCCCAGCTCTGCGCACTTGTTCCCACAGTGATAGTCATTTGTTCCAGCGCCAGCGTTGATGCTCCGGTCTCCCGACTGCCGGGTTCCCGGAGCGCTAGCACCACCTGTTGCGTGGGTAAAAACTAGTTTCCTCCACGGCTCTCACGCGCGAGGTTACACGTCGGGAATACCAGAGGTTTCATCAGGAAATTATTCAAATTATTGTTTCAAAGTTTTATTGTTTATTGCAGATTTATTATTATTATTTATTAAAACTTGACTCAAAAAATCTGGTGTGTCCAACACAATACCTCCCGCAAACTGTAGTAATATATTCTATATAAGATTTTCAATACATTTAATTTGTAGTTTTAAAATTAGTTTGCTAATGCAGTTCAGAATATTTTTAATTCATTTCATACCTAAAATTTCCTTCATAAATTTTGTATGACCAATATGACAGCTATTTTTGACGTTACTAAAACCGGAACTGAACTTACTTTGATTCACGCATGCAAATACATTCCTAATATATTTCTTCCATATTTTTAATTTTTACAATAAAATGACTTAATTTTTATCTTTTACACTTACTTACATCAAATTTGACATCATATGTCAAATTTTGTGAAAATATGAATAACTCATCCTGTTTTATCGAAATTCCTCAGCCTAAACGATATGTAAAATTATTATAATTTATATATTTTTTTCTATCTAGCTAGAAGTCATATATAAACGTAATTATGCAGATCGGTAGAAAATTAAAAAATCTTTGTATTTATAATAACGAAATTTGCGAAAATATGGTATTTAGAGGTATTTTTTAGGAAAAACGGTTTAAAGCTTCAAGTAAAGTAATCAAAATCTAATCAGTTCTTCATATTAGAATAGAACTCTTACTCGTCACAGACACACACACGGACATACAGACATCACGCTAAAAATAGTAAAATCGTATTCTAGGGACCCTAATTCGTGCTCGTATGTTGAAAACCCACACTCGAGAAATCTGACCAAAAACAATACTTCCCTTATCTGTATATTGATAGGCGGGAGGTAAAAACAGCACACTATTTGTATATCCTTGTACGAAGTAAAGGAAGTATTGTAAACTACGGAAAAATCCATTTTCACCATCCCTGAATCCATATTGACTAGATAGATTCAACTATATGTAAATATGTATAACTCAAAAATAATTTATTTGTTATATATTTAAACAGCTTGGTCTTAGAAACTAGATACCTACTCGAAAAAGTATAGACAATTTATTTGGCCGGGTGTCTAAATCTGAAATAGTAAATATATTAGAGGACAAAATATGAATCCCCAATTAGACTATCTTCCCGTACAGAACATAATGCGATATGTTAATCGAAAATTGTGAGCTATCGAATACAATGTACCTTTAAATATAATTTACAATATGTATATTGTGTTAATCATTTATTTTTAAAAAAAGTTGCTAAATAAATTATTTGAATATATTACTTCTATATTTTTTAATTTCACTACAAACAATTTCCCAAAACTTTGTTACATGCTTTAGAATGTTTAACTTTTGTAAATGCTTTGAATTGTAACCTGCATGGCTAAAAGGGCACTTTTCTCGAAGAGCTTTTTTGAATTTTTCTTATAAATAAAAAACGATTGCCCATAAAATGTTAAAATTTTGTATGAAAGACTAATTATTATTATCTCACTTCCAAATGAAATTTACAATTACAAAATTACAATGCAAGTAAACAACAATAAATCACGAAAGAAGTATGTATCCTAGGTACTTGTACTATTCTCTCTAGAAATGCATCATAGATGATGATTATAATGAAGGAGAAGAAATAATCTATATAACGAGATTTGACACAAAAATTCCATATAATTTCTTAAATACACTATGCATCCAATAAAATTGTAATTTAATTGGTTAAGTCATTCCAAATCCAAAGTTAAGTAGAATGTGAATTCTGAGGTTCAAATTCCAAAAAATACGCAAAGACAATATTGTTTTTCTGCAGCAAATAACTTGCTATTTGTAAAGATGGATTTATGTAGCTTAACTAAAACTTACATTAACATTAACATTAGCATACACTTCCAAATACTTGAATTACGCCTGCGCAATAGAAAATTTTAAAATTCACACATTTGTAGGTTAACCTATTTGATTTTATTTGTATACACAATTATAATTAAATTATCCTCAAATCTGTTCAAGTGACGTATGTTGTGTTTGTGCAGTAATGAAACAACTAACATTAACATTAAAAAGTTGGAAGTTGGTCATCTTTCTAGCTAAGTTTTAATGTTAGTTTAATATTAGTGGAATGTGTAAATCACTCTGAACATTATTTTATATTTAACTTCTTAATGTTTATGTAAATATTAATTTTAATTCTGATTTTGGCTGTATAAATCCACCTTAACAAATTACTTGTGTACAACTACAGCCTCGGCAAGATACCTACCTACAGTTTATAGTGGATTCCAAACCATTCGGACGTAGTGGTATTTTTATTTGAATTAAGATTGGTGCAACTGGGATTTGAACCCCAGATCTCACACTCTGCTTAATTTGAGTCGAAATAATTAACTAAGTGGTCACGTTTTATATGTTAATAAAAAATTATAAAATCGTAAATTCATTGAATTAATCAAATAAATATATTAATTTAAAAAACATTTTAATTGACGTTTGTATTAGAATATCTAGGTCTATAATCAATAATTAATATTTTGGATTGCTTAAAAAATAAACAATATATCCAAAAAAAATTCTAGGCACGTTTGTATAAAAATATCTAGAATGAATAGTAATAATGAGCGTAGATATATTTATTTATTTTGGATATAGCATATACCTCATTACGGCATATTTATAGACATATTTATTTATTTTGGATATAGCATATACCTCATTACGGCATATTTACACATACACATGTAGCAGTCATGGCAGCATTGATCCATTAGAAAGTCCTTAACATTTAAAAGCAGGTTACATCAACAGCCCCACCTCAGTCTCTCCTTTCTGATCAAACGATACCGTTAATATAGATTCGGTTGTGATTGGCGGTATAATTGCCTGGTACGACCTGTCCGCCAATGGACACACGCGATGCAACTAGACCACTAGATCCCAGAGCAAATGTGAAATTCATATGTTTCTACAGGAACAAAACCTAACTATTGTTACATATTTCGTAAGGTTTTTAAGGTTGATGCATGTCCACTTGTACGCACTTGAATTTTTCTTGAGTCATCTTCAAAATTATTTAATTATTTCTAGTGTGTGGTAAGAATGGTTGAGATTCCTACAACTTGAGCTCAACATGAAACATGTGCGCAGTAGGTAATAAGATTCCGTATGCAACATCATGAAATATGTATTATCTGTGACAGGACCCTAGTATAAACAAAGGCTCAAGGTACCAAGGTAATTCTTTCGATAAATTTTCATTTTAATTAATTATGAAATATATTGGATTCATTTTGTTTATGTTTCGTAGTTTTAAAGGTATTTACATAGGTATTGTTAACTAACAAAATGAGAGATAGTTAAAACTTCAATGTGTTTCTTGTGACTGAAATATGAAAAACCTTATAATAATAGCTTAGAGAAGTACCTATTTTAAAAAATACACCATGTAATTTACTTGGTAAAAAGTTCATAAAAGCTTTATTTAGGATTCATTTTTCAGTACAGCTTCATTTTGCTATTAAAAATAATGATACCATAACAATCAATATGACATTACCACTGTGATCGGTGTCTATTATCATCTGGTTGATCAGGTACGTATTTTTTTATTTCCTTGTACGAAGTAAAGGAACTATTGTAATTGCGAAAAATTTCGGTTTTCAAGTTTCAACGGTAATATCCATTTTAACAATCCCTGAATCTATTTTGACAAGTTTCGGCGTGAATGTACGTACATACGTATCTTGCATAACTCAAAAATGATGTAGAATGTTGAAAGGACACTTTGGTTCCAATCGCCTTTTTCAAAAGTGCAATTAACTTCTGGCAGAAGTTTAATAAAAAATATAAGTTTTTTAGCTTTTAATTTTTTCAAGAAACATTTGATAATAAATTAACATTGACAACTGTCAGAATATAGTTAGTGAGGCATAGGTACGAAATATATAAAAACCATGAGCCATACTCATAACTTTTTACGAATTATCACAACTAATGCCCGGTTTCATAAACGAATGCTAAATTTTTAGCAAGCTGTTAAACCTTTAACTCACTGCTAAACGTAAATTTACGTTTCATAAATCAGTGTTAAATTTAGCAGCTTGTTAAATCTCTTGCTAGTTTAACTCGTCAAATTCGTTGTGCTAAATTATTTAACCAGTTGTTAAATTTGACAAATGTCAAATTATTGTATATTTTATTCATAAATTGTTGAAAAATATTTACTTATTATTATAAAAAATATAATCCAAGGATTCAGAAGACTACTTTATGGATCATGTCATTGAAATGATTCTGATGCAGAGAGTTTTTCGAGGGAGAATCAACCCATTTGACATTTATAACGATTACGAATTTAAACTTCGTTTTCGTTTTTCGAAGGACTGTTTCCTATTATTATTTGGACATATTGGTGAAAACTTGTTAGCTATCACGCGTAGAAATAAACCTATTTACCCGATGATTCAATTATTGATGGCTATGCGATATTATAATATTGGAACTTTCAAAAATGTTTTTGGAGATCACGTGCATATAAGTAAGGCTTCGATATCCAAATCGCTCATTTACCTGGTGTAATCGGAGCAGTTGACTGTACTCATGTATGCCTTCAGTCACCTGGTGGACCAGATGCTGAGTTGTACAGGAATAGGAAAGGGTATTTTTCTTTAAACGATTATAAGCATCTATTAGGCTTGAAAAATGTTAGATTATTTCGAGGAGTTTTGTATCAAAGAGGAAGTACTTATTTAGTTTTATTTGCGATAGCCAAACCATCAAATTTGGTATCTTACTGTAAATTTAATCAGAGATAATAAAATGACAGCTGTCATCCTTTAATTTTTATAACTGTTGTGAATATAGTTCTATTACCAACTTATACGAAAATATACTACTTTTTTTTTAGCATGAGTGTTAGTTAACACAAGTGTTAAAATCATTTGCTATATTTATGAAACAATTCTAAAATTTAGCAAACTGTTAAATTAACAGATCTGTTAGCTAACATCAGATTTGACATTCGTTTATGAAACCGGGCATTAGAGTTTCTTATTAAAATATGTTAGTTTAATACTAGTGATATTGGTTCTCATAATATCACTGTTAGCTTATTTTAACTAGTAGAAAATTATATGTAGAAACCCTGTGCAACTAATGAAAAAGTTGAATGAGAGAGGTAAATATTCAGAGAAATAAACATGTTCGCATGGAATGAAAGATCTGTTAATCCAGGTTAAAAGTGCTCAGTATTATAACCCGAAAAATAAATGCATATTTGACAGTTCTGACAATACTAAAAGTTTATGAGCATGGCACCATATCTTTTTCTTTGCAAATTTTTGAGCGAATAAAATAATTTTGTGTAATGCAATAAAAAATAGTGATAAACATGTTAATAAAATTTTCGGTAAAACTTGACCGTTTTTATATTATACATTTTATAATATTTATTCTACATATTCCTAAATTTTACAATTATTTATAATGTGTCTAGGGTTAAGGATGAAATAATTTTTCGTAGTAACATTTTCATTTTTAAAGTACATATGATTAGTGGAGATGATACGACAAAAACGTAAACAAATTTATGGAAATGGTTTTTTATTTTGGTATATAAATTTTAGAAAAAATATAATTTTAATAATTAACATAAACATATAAATTTATGTTTATGTATGTAGGTATGTATAGTAATATCAATAAATAAATACAAATACGTTCATAGCGGTTATGGAATAAATAATTTAAATAAGCAATAAAATTATTTATTATTACTGGTGAAAATATATTTTGCGCAAATTAATACAAATATATACCGCATCAGTATGCAGTACAGAAGCTTGTAACCCAACCGTGCATGCATTATCGAGTCGAGTGCATCTCTACTAGTGCACATACATCATCACATCGTCCCGCATAAATCTAGTTATTTGCTGTTCTTCCCAGTGAAAGATAAATGAGAGCGAATGGGAATTATTGAATAAGGAATAAACAGGTGTGAAGCCAAGTGGACAGTTCAATTAGCTCGGTAATTGCCAGCGAGATGTGCTTGATTTATCGCTGCTCTAATTAATTGATCTCGGAAAGAATCAGATCGAGAATTGAGAAACTGATATCTTACTCATTTAGATTAGGATTGTAACAACGTAGTTACAAATACGAACGGGCTTACTTTATCGTGTGTGAAATCTGGAGTCAAAAATAAATACCGCTGTGTCCGAGTGGTTTGAAACCCACTATAAGCTGTAGGTCCCCTGTCCTCTTATTGGATTTCGGTCTGTTGGACAGTTTATATTCAATTAAATAAATAAATTCCTTGAAAAGGTTGAGGGCTTAAATAATACTCCAATAAAAGCAAATAAAATTTTATATAAAACAAGATACTTGAGGTCCTGTTTCTTTCTATGAATAATGAAGCACAGATAATAATAGTTGCAAATTTTAAAAGTTTATTGAAAATAAAAAAAATGTCATTCTTATTTTAAAAATGACTTCTTCTAAAAATATGGAATATAGTTGTTAGCATGTTTCTTATATGATATTGTGGTTTAGCAACACTTATTGCAATTAAATGCTTTTATTTACCACAAAAATATGTACAAGCATTATAATAGTATATTATATACTGAAGGAATAAAATTTTGTATGACTGATGGTATTACAGACTAGGTAAGTCATACCAAGAACCTTACTTACTTGAAATAATTTTTAATTCGTATTTACACAAAAGCTCTTAAATTTTTATAATATTTCTAACAAAATAGATGGAATCAAATTGTAAAAAAATTGATCAAAATTGTAAAACTAAATCAATTTTATTAAATAAGACTTAATTGCTTTTTGCCCACTTTTTCTTTGTATTATTATTACATTTTCTTTACACTATTTTTTCAGGATCGTCTTGTTATTATAATAAATAAATAAATAACAAATATATAAATAAATAAATAAATCTCAATATGCACCTTTCTGGTTTTATATTTTCAGCTAAGTATAAAAAGAGGAAATGAATAAAATTTGTGTCACAAATTTAAATAAACATGAAAAACATTCGTAAACGATTCACTCTAGAAGTTCACCAAAACATCGTTTTTTCCAGAATAAATCAAATATCACTTGCACTAAAGTGAATTCAGCTCAGCAAAAAATCTAGTGACGTCTCTATCCTCTAGTGGAATTTATTTTCCCCTAGAGGAGATGAAAAAATGTTTGATGCATGGCCACCTACCGCGCAAATAAATTCTCCCGATACGGTCCTGTGCATCGATATCTATGTTAGTGACGATACAGTATGGATCGGAATTTACATAAATCGATCTCTTCTGTTTCGTAATTCACTTGTTTTGCTCTACGGCGATTGTTGTTGCTGGTCGTTTTGCTTTTGTTTCGCCTGGTTACCTGTTTTGTAGAATGCTTGTGCTTTGCTTTTGTTTTGGTCAATGCATTAGTGATTTATTTTTAACGGCTACAGCTAATAGATTTTGATTTTTATCGATTTAATTATTATTTGATTAATGGCGGAAAATAATTATTAAGATATAAATTATGCTGTAAAGTCACTTGGATTTTCTTGTAAGTAATTACTTTGTTTATGAACTTGTCATTACTTACTACCACAATTATTTATTTAGTAAAGAAATCTATATGTGTAGCAATTCAAATTAACATGAACATAACTGTTATTCGACATAAATAAATATATTTTTCTACTACTGTTTAATAATCTGTTTTTATAGTGGCTCGTGACACTGAGAAATTTTATTACCATAAGGATAAAGAAGAACACAAAATTTTACAAAATCGTTCACTTCTTGAGTCTGTTTAACTGATGAATCACTAAAAAAAATTTAAAATTTTGCATTTACATTTAAAGATTAAAATGTTAAAATATATAAGATAGAAGAAGTATACAAGGAAAAGGTTTTAGATATGCCAAAAATAATTGTTTTCTTCGGTTTTCCGATACAGTATTAAAAATTTGATACAAGGAAATTTCAGGTATGGTCTGAATTAAAAATATTCTGAATAAACTAATTTTAAAATTAAATATTTAATGCAATTTTTTTTTTATAGAATATATTATCACAGTGGCGAGAGGTAATGTGCTGGACATATCAGATTTTTAATTTTATAATGTAGTAACTAAATATATGTATTTATTCATATCATTTCAAAATTATTTTATTTTTACAATGTCCAATGGAATAGTGAAATAAACATTAAAAATAATTACTACAGTATAAAATATAAAAGATCAACCTACTAGTCGTTGTGCCCGATTGATTTTGACATGTGACGAATTTGTTAAGTATTTCCTATGTTTACTCATAAAATAAACGCTTCAATACGTTGCTGTCATTTTGTAACTATGGTAATGAAAACTACTCTGTATTTACTGTAGATAAAAACCCTGGCATGTTCAATGAATAATGTACTATTATTTATATCAAAATAATAAAACACAATACTAGTACAATAAAATATAAGAACAAACACAAAAACTTGTACTGTTAAAGTACGGAGCTCAATTATATGAATTCCTTTAACGTTTGTTCTACCGTGAGTTTATTTTAACGTGAAATATAGAATTTTGCATTGACACCAATGCATCAGAGCGTTCAATTTAAAATGAAACATAGTACATATAATATTAAGATTAAACAAAATTAAACTCATTTATAATAATTTTAGCTTGGGTAAGTTTGATTAAGTCTACAATGATTTTAAATTTTATATTTTAAATCCATAATTATTATACCTACATCCATAAAATAATTTCGTTTTTAATTTTCCCCAGTTTAATAAAAATCAAGTACTGTGAGATCAGGAGACTTAACTCTATTTGTCCACCACGTCCATTCCAAAGATTTCTGCTAGGTAGAAATACGTTATTTAAAAATATATCTCAGTTTTGAAGTTTTGATAGTTAATAATGACGTGAATTTGATAATCTATGTTTCATTTTAAAGTGAACGCTTTGATACGTTGCTCTCAATAAAATTTTAAGTCGTAACCATAAATATGGTAAATCCTATGTTTCACGTTAAAATAAACTCACGGTATATGCATCTACGTATAACCAATTTTTATTTTTTCTATTTATTACGTGCATGTTGGGTAAAAAATAATGTTGGTGCAGTATTGTGATTGTATTTTTTCTGCCTTGTATTTTCAATTTTATTCATTTAGTTTGATAATAAATCAGAGTATGCAATGGAAATTGCACACAGATTCAGTAATAAATAAAGCGAACGTGCAAACCACTGAGCCATTAAACGGCGAATAGTTCTCGCCTTATTAACATGCATGTATGCGCAGGATTACATGTAATCCTACAATCCTGCTAAATTGAATTGCAGTAAATCCTGACCACGCTAATTTATCTAAGACAGATATCTTAGGTACATAGCGCACTGCATATGAAATAAATGCTAATTTTGAAAATATCACATCGATGTATGTAACTATTTTATTTTTTATTTGATCCTAGCCAGAGAACAAACATACAAAATTCTTTGCTTATATACTATTAATAGTTTTAGAACTACAAAAATTTGCAATCATTTTGCCTCTTTAGAACTTCGTGGAGCACAAGTACTTACAATTTCTGTACATGATACTATTAGATTACTTGATAATTTTGAACTTCGACCAAAAAAACCAAAATGTAATCTTTAAGCTCGTCTTACATTATACCTTTTTTTCTATTTTCTTACTAGGTATTCTAGTCAGATTTTGATCGTAGTTTTTATCGATTATGTCGCACAATATCGGAGACCTTCGAGTTATATCGTTATAGACATGAATACCAACTTAAGAGAACAGCAAAATAAAAACAATAAACCCATGTAAGAATGACGAATGCATAGTCTTCGGGCAACCGCCCCGCCTGGTGGTCTGGTCAGACCGCCTTTCAGAGTATCCGATGCCAGAAATTGGAGCACGCTTCAGCGTGTGCTTTAATTTTTGGTTTGCTGAAAACAGAGCATATTCTGAAGCAGATTTAGCTGCTATAAATTGAGCTCTGGTGTCAGTCAATAATTAGAGCTCTCAGAAATGTTTCAGTTCTTCTGAAACCAGAGCACCTTTTGAAGCAGATTCGGCTGCTCTGGATTATGCTCTGTTTTCAGTAGGTTAGAAATTGAAGCACGCTTCAGCGATTGATCTAATTCTTGACCTGCTGAAACCAGAGCATATTCTAGAGCAGATTTAGATGCTTTGGATTGTGCTCTGTTTTCAATGGGTCAGGAATTAGATTTCTCAGAAGTGTTTGCACTCGTTTTAGGTCTGCTGAAACCAGAGCAAATTCTGGAGCAGATCTGGCTGCTCTAAATAGTGCTCTTGTTTTAGTGAACCAAAATAGTAGAGCAAATATTCAGAATGCTTTGAATCTTGGCATTCTGAAACCAGAGCACATTATGGAGCAGTTTTGGCTGCTTTGAAATGTGTTCCGGTTTTAGTAGGTCTATGAAATAGGGATTTTGAAATTTTTGCTCTGGTATGTCTATTTTCTTGTAATTTTATGATTCGATTTTAATTATTATAAGATATTTTGCCCCCAAGAAAATTTTGGAAAGTACAGACGTCACGCAGAAACTAGTCACAATGGATTCACGGATGGTCAAGATGGATATTTTCGTTGAAATTTAAAATTAAAATTTGTAGAAAGTTGGATGTTTCGGAAATCTGACATTCTGTCATTCCAAACATTATGGCTTCGGGCTTGTTTCGATTTTGGTAGGATATTCCAAACAAAGGTGGTATATCGTATACAAAACAAAATATTTAGAATCCAAACAAGACATACATCAAGTCGAACTTACTTATTCCAAAGCGGACATATACTAAGGTACCATAGTATCTTAATTTTTATAGTGTCTTCAAACCAACATCTCTCCTTACCAGCAGCATGGTGTTCCTGCACATGGAACTTCCTGGCAGCCGGCGCCACCAGGACGGCGGCGGCGAGCTTCAAGGTCATAGAACTGAATAGGGGAATATGAAAGGTATCGACACGAAGTATCGCTTCTGTATATAACTATTCTGTGACCATACATCCTTTGCTTGTGCAGTAGTACGTAGCTATAGGAGAGTAGCATATCTATCTGTTATACCTCTTCAGTTGAATTCTATCTAACATCTACATTAGAAACACCATCTCGTTCTTACCAGTAGCAAGCACCTCCTGGATATGAAACTTTTTAATCCAGACTTTCTTGTCTTGTAAGACCCTTATAGTGAGTTACCACAGCATGTTTATCTTTCTAGTTCACTCCACCTAGCACCTACACTACAAGCCCCATCCCTCCTTACCAGCAGCATGGTGCTCGGGCACGTGGAACTTCCTGGCGGCGGGGGCGACGAGCACGGCGGCGGCGAGCTGCGTGCCGTGGCTCAGCACGTGCACCAGCAGCGCGCAGGCGGCCACCACCCAGCCCCAGCCGCCCTCCAGGTAGTAGTGGCGGCAGAGCAGGCGGCGCGCGTGGCTCAGCGCCGCGCGGGAGGCGCCCGGGCCCGCGCCCGGCGCCGGCGCCCCCGACCCCGGGCCCCCCAGCAGCGGCCACGACGCGGCGCGCGACAACGACGACATTACCGGGGTACGGACATTGCCAGTTAGCACGGGGACACTTTCGTTTATAATTTTAGTTAGTTGTATATTAAATATTCACTAAGTCATTGTTAATTAAACACAGTTTTTAATCTAAAATATATATGTAAATAGTATTTTTAATAATTATTTATGTAAATAATTATTTAAAAGTTGATGAAAACTTGCATTTAATAAAATTAACAGATTCAGAGTTATAGTGTAATGAACGACACTCTCCGCAGATGAGTCATCACGGCTGACCTGTCTTGGCAGGTATTCGCGTTAAATGTCAAATGAAAAAAGAGAGACGCCGCTATTGTTCAGGAATTTTATAGAGTTCGGAAGACTCTGGAATGTTCTAGAGATTAATTGGCGGCAGGTATAAAAGGTTCGCATCGGGTCATTGAAGAAAGTCAGTGTCGGTCAGTGCATGTCAGCGACATATAAAGTATAAAAAAGTATATAATTTAGCGTACAAGGAAATTAAAAATATGTCTACCCTTTACAATAATTTTCTTTTTAACTGATGGATCAGTAAAAAATTAAAAATTCACATATTTTATTAAAAATTTAAATCTTTTTTTTACATCGCGAAATTATTTTCAATCACAGTAGAATATGAAAAGTTACAATTTTTAGTTTCGCACTATAAAATCTTTCATATACAGCCTCAGAATGTGAAGAAAGTCAGTGTCGATCAGTGCATGTCAGCGATATGTAAAGTAGAAATAAATAAATAGTTTGTAATATAAATAAATAGCTAGTGATATAAATATCTTCCAAATAAATATTGCGTAGTATTAAGTGTTTAAATAAATAATCTTAGTGTTATGTCTTTATTAGTTTTTCAATTATTTTTACACTTCACCTAAATAAATAAACGTTACAATAGCATATTGTATTTTAATGGGTTTTTGTGTAGTAAGGCTATTATTGCAAAATGAGTATGAAAGTTAAAGCACGAGCGCAGCGAATTAATTAAGACATTTTCTTTAATTTCTACATTTTGTTTTTGCGTACCTTATGAAAATGCACAAAAATAATGAAAATTCTAGTTTCTGTTTTTTTTAATGGTATACTGTTAGATGGCGCATGAAAATTACGTAAGTTATTTCTTATTCCCTGATTCTGATACTTGTTTATTTTACTTTTACTCTGACGACGTACAAATTAAATTTTATCCCTGTCAATCACATCATAAAAGTTGTCACTTTCATGACGTTTGAAGAAAAAAGTTATAAATAATATAAACCTAATATTAGAAGTATGTAGATATATTTCCACTTTCCACTACCTTTTGTATCAAGTCACAAAATACATCACATTTATGATATTTGAAGGAGAATAATTTTAAAACCTCGAGAAATCTCGGCGAAATAATTAAATTCGAGAATCTCGATTTGTTTTTAAAATCGTTCTCGTCTTGCTTGAGACTAGATGAGCTAAAACATCACCCAAATCAACTAACATGTAATAAAAAAATTCATTTATAAATTGGATAAATTCTGAATTATTTTATTGTGCACTAAAACTGGTGAACAAGGTTTAGTAGAGTCAATTATGAAAGTTGAGCTTGTAAGTATCCATTTACATATTTTTGAAAACATCGATTTGGATTGCAATTCCGTAACTAGGTACTAAACATATATGAAGTTTAGAACTGGAAGGTAAGAACTTCCTGCATTTACGTTGTAGTATCTAGTATTTCCCGCGCAGTAAAAGAATGAAATCTTGTTTGATTGTGAGTGATGCAAGGCGATATGCGTCTGCAGACGAACTTGCAAACCAGGTTACGACGTCCTTTTTTAAACTTTGCTTTAAATTCATTGCACTGCAGTTCCAGCTGTCTGTTTCATTCCAAATATTTATAATATAAACGGATTTATCGCCCAAAATGCATTCTCCAAATTCAAGCTATTACGGTGTTTGTTTATACTCGTAAGTACTAATAAATGGTTGGCCAAATAAACTAATTACTTTCATAAATATATCATAAAGTCTTTATGAGATTCAGAATTATTTACTTATATAAATATCACGAGCAGTAATAGCTGAGTGGTTAGCGCGATCCGACTTGAGTTAAAAGAGATGTGAGATCTGGGGTTCGAATCCCAGCTTTGCCAATCTTCGAACTATAAGGAATAAGTCGCTAGTAGAAGCTGTAGGATGACAACTTATACCATTAAAATACAAGTAAAATTGTCATGAAACAAGTGGCTTAAGTACTTGAGGCCTTGTTCCATTTAGGAATGCTGTGCCATAGATGATATATTTATTTTAGCTTGAAATATCAAATTGTTAAAATGTTAAATTTAATCATTTCTCTTTTGTACGTACTCATAAACAGCACAAATATTACCATTTTCTTTAAATTTGGACAATTAAAGTAAGTGGAGATGAGATGGTTCACATTTTGAAAAAATAATTATTGCTCTAGAATAGAGATGGGACCGAAGCCCAATAATTATTTTGTATTCGACCGATTCGGTCATATTGTCACTATTCGGTATTCGACGTATTTGACATATTTGAAATACAACGCTGTTTTGTTATGTTAAATATATAAAAATATAGATAATAAATTTAAAAAAGTATTCATTTGCTTAGTTATTATTAAAGTATCTATAATAAGAGTAAATAATTTATTATACTGTTATATTTATTATATGTGTATTATAAAGTATTATACTTGTTATATTGTTTAGCGATAAAAATTTTGAAACTGAAATAATTAAATTTAATAATAATCAAAGCAGAAATGAACTTAACAAAAAATAGGGCGAACATTTCAGAATAAATAATCGAACGAATATCCGGATAAAATTTCACCGAATATTCGTTATTCGGTTATTCGACTGAACTCCTATCGAGTAATCTAGCAGATCATTCTACTATTCTACCATTTCCTCTTAAGTTATTAATGATTCTTAAAATTGTTGCACATGGTGTAGGCTTGTCAGAAAATTATATAACCCAAAAAGCAAATGTTAAATTCGTTCCCTATGTTTCATTTTAAATGAGACAAGAAAATATATATTACTGTCAATCAAATATCAAGTCGTAACCATAGATATAATAAATCCAATGTTTCACCTTAATAAATACTCTGGCTATGCTATATTATAATTTTTTATTCGCCAAGGGCCGAGATATCCACCTCCTAATTAAACTTCCTAATAAATTTATTTTCCAAATAAATATTTTTTCTTTATATCTACATCCTAAAAAATTTATGTAGCTATTAAACTGACTTATTAGATAAATAAAATATAAGGTACTTGAAGCACCTTATAAATTTTATTAGACGTCAAATATTCCTATTTAATGTCAATTATTGACTGTCATTTTAATACGTTTTTCATTGTGTGTGATTGTTACATAAAAATCATTCGTTTTGAACATTTTAAGCTGTAAGTATCCAAATTAACTTAACATTTGGCATAAATTTGCAAGAAGTAGAAGATAATGATTTATTTCGTGCCCGGCGTGATTATAGTGTCATAGTTGACAATTGTACTAAATTGAATAATGTCGAATTCTACAAAAGATTGTCAAAAGAAACTGTATTATTTCTTTTACCACTTAATGAAAATTAAATAAGACATTGTCATCGTACCGACATGTTCACAATTTTATAAATACATATGTGATTTTGTATTATAAATTATTACTTTTATCACAGAAATCAAATAACTTCCAATCATGTGTCAATATGAATTTGCAACTAACCTCGAAACGTCAAAATCAAAATATTACTTGTTTCATTTCTCTTCAACATTTTGTTTATTCGGTATGTTTATCTTATTCTTCCTAAATAGGCTTTTGCCAACTTGAGAATATCCATAAATTTATTTAATAGGTACCTAATAGTTACACATAAATAAATTCGTACTGATATCACAAAATAAAATATTTAGCTAATAAATAACTTATTCTCTTGACAGGTATCAGGTACATTACTAGGAGGTGGATATCTCGGACCTAAGAAAAATTGATTGTAAAAAATCTAGCAGGATTCAAATTCAGAATCTTAGAACCAAAGTCATTAATTCTATCCACTAGATAACAGCACACATCTCAATTTCAATACATACTTAGATTCCTGGGATTCGAACTCAGTTGTCTTTTTAAAAACCGTAAAAACCAGACCATTGGTCGCTGTAAGTTTCAAGCAAAAAAACAATCAAGTGTTCCCCGGAAACATTTCTTGTTGACGTCGAAGTGGACATGCTTTTTTTCTGGCGAAAACCTGCTTAAAATTATAATTGCCGTACGGTTATTGCTTGTCGCTTGCAGTAATTTTCGCCGAAAGTCAGCGTTTTGGTCCTCTCAAGTCCGGGCCTGTAATTTATGTGCTGGGGACTCAAGGTCATTGCAAGAAGCAGTAAATTCCTCGAGCACGTTCGAGGAAGTCGAGGATTTGGGAGGAATTAAATTTATGATAAGATTAAACTGTCTTTAGCTTGTGTCTAATTGAGGGCGTGCATATTTTATTTCGACAAAGCCGGATATTTATATTTTTCTTACCAATAAAAAAATCACACATCGTTCGATTCGCTCAACTTCATTCGTGGCACAACATTCTAAAGGGCAGCGTACTCTTTCTGTTTCACACATTTACAGATACCAATGACCATTTTATAATAAGAAATCAGCTTTTCTTATCAACTTTATCGTAAGTTTTTCTTAAACCTTAACAGTTTATGGTAGGCTTTTATTAATACAGAATCAAAAAGGATTTTGTTATCTTGCTTTGTATACTTAATAAATTAGTTTATTAAATGCAGTAAAATAATTTTGTCAAATAATAGATACAATACGTGAATAGTAGTTTTGAAAATAAGAAAATAGCTAGAATTATTACCTGTTGTATCTATCATCATTACATTAATTGTTTTTTACTCTTGTACAAATATATCCCCGTTATTTCAAATTTTTCGATTAATTATAGTATCCATACTTCAAGACAGTGAGATATGACTCTTAATTCACACTTCTCGAACAATCACAGAAACAAAATTTGATGTGGACACCACATGACTTATTATTATACGAGTATATACACAATTATACGCATTTTTTGCTGTACTTCATTTAAACTTATTTCAGTTGAAAGTCAGATCATTCTACGGCTAATCATCCTTCAACTTCCATTCCTTTCATATTTTCGAACTTCCTTTCGAAATGGATAATCTTTTGAAAATTCTATGAATATGTTTACCATTATTATTGCACTGAAAAAAAATTATTATAATTCTTCAAAAACTTGTAAAGATACACTAAATTTTAAAAATTAAACTTTTATCTTGCTTCTTTATTGTCGTATACGCATGGCATAGTTGAGACTTTTATTCGCTATCTCATCATCATCATAGACCATTCTAATCATTCTTCAACTTCCATTCCATTCGTTTCATATCTTTGAACTTCCCTTCGAAATAAATCATCTTGAAAATTTTATTAAAATGTTTATCACTGTTCCCTAATGCATTGCACAAAATTATATTAATTGCTCAAAAACTTGCAAAGAAAGAGGTATTGCCTTAATTTATTTCGTACATATTTCTCAAGAATATATTCTGACGTTGTCAATTTCAATTTATTATCAAATATTTCCAACAAAAATTAAAAACCAACTACATTATTATTTTTATTAAGTTTCTAGCAAAAGTAACTGCCCTTTGAAAAGGACGATTGGAATAAAAAAATGGAGGTGACTAGATGTTATCGTAATTACATAAATAAAATTTCAACATTCTACCGCTAAACATTGTTGAGTTGTGCGAAAAATTAAAAAAAAACATGAGCAAAGTGCCCTTTTGATACTGCCGGTTGCAATGAAAAAGAGAGGAGCGCATTCTATGGCTAATCATTTTTGAGTTATGGGAGAGGCGTACGTACAGACGGACGTCTAAACTAGTCAAAATGGATTCAGAGGTAGACAAAATGAATATTTCCGTTGAAAACGAAGTAAAAGAGGAGACTAAATCTAGAAAGTCTAGATCTAGATGGATTTCCTAAAACAAGCGTCTTTTTTCGGTTTGGCACTGGTCGTATAAATTTATTTAACTAAAGTAACAGTAACAACAATAATAATAATAATATCATTACCGAGCCAAAATAAATGTTACTTTTATTATAAAAAGTATTTCTGGAATCTTACTGCATCTTTCCAAATTTGTTTATCAGTTAAAAATTATAACCATTGTCGCTATCTGCAGATAATTTGCAGTGTTGATGATTATTGGTTGTCAGGTGAGCTCGTGAATTACCATAAACCAGGTGCGAACCACGCCGGTGGTCTCTTACAAGAACTGCGTGGAACATTTTTAATATGTGTAATTAAACATTCCACGTTTAATGAAAAACACCGCTTTACACCCGTAAATTCAGCGCATAAATACGCGTTGTATCCATAAACTTATAGCACTTAATTAAGTACTTTCATGTTCATATGACGTGAGTATCAACTAGAAAAAACCGACTCTATTTCTGTTTCTCTTTCACCTATTGTGCTACGTCATTAATGTATTAAAAAGAATATTAAATCTCCGTTTTTTATTGCAATCGGCAGTGTCAAAAGGGCACTTTGCTCATAGGTAGCCGTATAATGTTCAAGTTTTGTTGGAATTGCTGTAACATCTAGTTATGCGCATCTATTTTTTGTTCCAATCGGCCTTTTCAAAATGACACTTAACTTTTCACAAAAAGTTGATAAAAATAATAATATATATAATGAGTATCATAACCGCCGCAGATATCAAATAAATCTAAGGTCTGTTATGATTCATAAAATCCCTATTTTCTTCAATAGTTTACCGGTTTTACGTTATTAATAAATATTATTTTATAAAATTCTCCTGTGAGTAACGTTTTCGTGATCAAGTCTGTATGGGTTGAAATGACAGCTGTACATATTCAATTGTCTCACTTTATTTCGACAAATCTGTACGGTAATATTTATTAATATATTGACTTGTCAAAATTATAGGGGAGCTAGTTACCTTACTTACATTTGTCTATGTAAGCAAAAGCTTAATATCCTGAAACTGGTAAATGAAATAATATTTCTTTCTTTACAAGTTTTTGGGCGATTAAAATTTTATATACCTATTATATTTTATTATTATTCTCAATAGTCACCGCCACAAATTGCACTTATTATAAAAAAAAATAGAAGTTACAAATTAGAAGATAATAGTGAAACTATCTCGTATATGTCGCAGAACAAACCTAATATCTTCCAAGTAGGAAAAGTGCAAGTGTATACAGGAACAGTCAGCGAAACTAAGTTGAAGTTAATTGTTGAATTTGCAAGGTAACCCTGGAATGTCCACTTGTGGTCGCTAACGATTGTTTTCGGTTTGAATGGCAAAGCCATGATTAGTCCGCGATGGCGACAGCGACAGATAGCGTCAAGCGGCTATTACCGACAGAGGGAGACTATTTACGTCTACGACTTCAGGACTACGTCTGTGCCAACTCTATCGCGATTCGTGATTCGCGAACTTGCTCAACGGTTTGCTACACTTTGCTTTGTTTTTCCCTGCCCAGTCATTTCTTCTACGAGATATATTCAATAAAGTATCCGAAGCTATTAATTTTATTTGCGCCAACGCAATATTTGATTATTAAAAAATCTGATGTGGACACCATATGATTTCCATGTACGCTAAATTATATACATTTTTTGTTGCACTTCATTTAAACTTATTTCACTTGAAAGTGAAATCATTCTTCGAACTAATCTTTTCAACATTTTATTAAAAAGTTTATCACTACTCCTTATTGTACTACATAAAATTATTTTAATCCCTCAAAAACTTGCAAAGATAGAGGTATTGTCTTAATTTATTTCGTACATATTTCTCAGGAATATATTCGGACAGTTGTGAATGTCAATTTATTATCAAATGTTTACTACAAAAATTAAAAGCCAACCAAATTATTATTCTTATTAAGTTACTGTCAAAAGTAAACTGCCCTTTTGAAAAGATCGATTGGAACAAAAATTGAGGTGCAGAACTAAATGTTGTAGTAACTACATAAATAAAATTTAAACATTCTACGGTTAATCATTTTTAATTAATGCGAAAAGTGGATCATCTTTTGAAAATTTTATTAAATTGTTTATCACTATTATTGCATTATACAATAGTTATTTTTGTATTAAATGCGCAAAGTACCTGGTCAAAAAAGTGACAAACATTTCGCGTACAAAATACAAACAATATTTTTCTAAAACTAATTTGCATCATTAATTATAATATTTTTATTTATCTATATAAATTCAGTGAAGAAATGTTTTCCATCATTGTGAAAAAACGATTTCCCAGATACTTCCGGCACGGTGTCAAGATAACCTAACAACTGTAAAAAATCGCCTACTTTATATATTGTTATCAAAATAAAAATGTTAACATTTAGTTGCAGAAAAAATATTTTAATCGTCAAAAAAAAGAGATATTATTTCATTTACCGGTTTCAGGATATTAAGCTTTTGTTTACTTAGACAAAACTACGCACGGTAACTAAATAATATTAAAATAACGTGGGACAATTGGATAATACTGTCATATCAACCCATACAGATTTGATAACGAAAACGTTACTCACAGGAGAATTTTATAAAATAATATTTATTAATAACGTAAAACCGGTAAACTATTGAGTAAACCACGGATTTTATGTATTGGATACGATTGGAATAAAAAGGGAGGTGTACAACTAGATGTTATAGCAGTCCCATATATAAAATTTCAAAACTTTACGGCTAATCATTTTTAAATTATGTGAGATACGTACGTACAGACGTCACACCGAAACTAGTCAAAATGGATTCACGGGTAGTAAAAATGGATGTTTCCATAGAAATATAAAAACCGAAATTTTTCGCAATTACAGTACTTCCTTTACTTCGTTACAAGGAAGTAAAAATAGTAAAATGAAATAACGCTTGGTCGTTGCCAAGGTAAGAAATTAATAATGTATGATCATAATTGATAACTCAATAAATTCAATCAAACATTTTAATGAACTGATACCAAAGCAGCTCCCAACCATTTGAAATATGTACTCTTTTTATTTTCTTCAGTTCATTATATCAATATTGAAATAATAATGAACGTATTATCTAAATTAAATTCCGAGCCACCAATTAGTACAACCAGTAACAGCTCTTTACAAAAAACCCATTATGGAAAAACAAAAAGTCATAAGGAAGAATCCAAGCACTCTGTGTAAACAATTATCCTCAACTGCTGTCAAGGGAACAGTAACAATTGCAAGTGTAATTATCTAAACATTCAACATATGCTAAGAATTCAATTGTTTGTTCAGTAAGAATGATCAAGTCATCCAGGTATATTCAATTGTTAATTAAATATAATTGATGATCGTTTACAATCAGACAAACGACTTCATTTTCTAACCTCAAATATTAAAAACAAAACTTTAAACAAGACAACGGTTTCCATGACGATGACTTATCTTATTGTAAATTATTTTTTTGTTGCTCACTTGTAAGTTGTAAAACATCGTTTGTTTGAACTGTTTAGTTTACCTTTACAAGCTACTATCCATTTACAAGTGTCAGTTTTATTCCATTGTTTACATTAATGACAATTGTGTTTTATTATTGTTTTGATGCAACATTAAGTAATTGACAGAATTTGGTTATAATTTTACTTTTATTTACAAGTAAATAACATATAAACTATTGTACAATATACGCAAGTTAACATAACTTGTACTTTAGTGTCGATATCTAAAAATTTTTTTTTATAAAATTTTCTTGTCTATAATGTTTTCGTTATCAAGTTTGTATAGGTTGGTACGACGCCATAGGCATATACCATTATAGTTTCCAACAGTCCCATGTTATTTAGACAAGTTGCCGTAGCTACGCAGTTTATTTTTGTCTATATAAACAAATGCTTAATTTCCTTAAACCGTTAATAGTTATTTTATTTACATATTAAGTGAGGAACGCCATTTTCTCGAATGAGTATTTTGTGGCGCGAGCTGGCGAGCGCTGCAATAGAACGAATCTGGGAAAAAGGTTCACGCAAGAGGTTTGTACAATATTTTTGTACGAAAAGCATAATCAACAATTAGTTTTTATTTTTGTAAAAATATTTTTAATTATTATATACATTTACTGTTTTATGTGTTTCAGTACTGTCAAATGCTGTCAACCTGTCAACATGACAGCAGTTGTTGCCCAAAATTTTGTACCAAATGCATTAAATATATTATTCTAAATTATATTTCATTCGATATCTCACTATTTTTTTATTATTATTAGGCAAAAGAATATTTAAAACATTATACATTTTTATTGTAAATATAGTTTTTTAATTAATGCTGTAGAAATACAAGTGTTATTTCCAAAATTTCCTGTCCGCTAATCTGGGGGAGATGTGAAAAGTTGAGATTTCCGACGTTGCTTAGGTGACGCGAATCAAAAGATTTAAGATTCTAACGCTCTTGTTCCAGTACTTGTATTTCATTTTTATATAACTTTTTTAATAAATATCTAATGTGGTGAGTGTACCTCAAGTGTTATTTTATATAAGACACAAGGCGGATACGTACTTAAGTCTACGACCTCATAATTTTTAAAATAAAACTTTTTTCATTGTTTGTTAATGAAAAAATTAAGACCCTTTTACTAAGAACTCAAAACTTTCCAAGTGCCGTAAATATCCCAAATGACAATTAATTAATCAGAGGCGTAGAATAAGGGGCAGATCTTCGCAAAATTTCTGGATTTCTTGTCTTTTTCTCCATTTAATATCTCAAGTTTTATTTGATGTACGGTTATGATCACAGAAGGTGGTAATACGTCACGATATATTTTAAAAGTGCCCCGGTTCACGGACGCTAATGGTTAACACGTAGGCGAAAATCATAGAAGTAGGGAATAAATTTTGTTTTATGGGGGCAAGTTCTGTTCATTATTATTTCAATTATTGAAACAAAAATCTAACCATAAATTTTTAGTTTCAATTTTATTCACTATATTGAACTATTTATAGTTTACAATTCATAAAATTAATTACAACTTAAATATTTATTTCTTAAAAGAGACAAGTATATTTATCAATTTAGTAGTAAATATTTTTGTAATTAATTATAACCAGAGTAGTTTAAAAATACAAAATAGTATAAATGAAAGATTTATTTGAGGTAGTAAACATATAAATTTGGAATTCAAATAGGCCAAATTTCTAACAAACATACAAAATGTTAGTTTCTTATTTCCATTTTAGGTAAAAATGTTACATATACACTCGGACGAAACTATGCAAAATGAAAGTTGTACACGATAAAGATCTACACCAGTCACATTTTTACATTTTTCACAAATATAAAAAACTAATTTATATATCTCAGATTATTGTACAGTGTGTACAAATACATTTAATTAAAATTTTATGCATTATTTACACTTACACAGTTTAAAGATATTTTCAAAATTAATTTGAATTCAATAATATTAATCATTAATCAAATTAGCTACGCAAACGTAAAACAATTAAAGTTTTTGCTGTATTTGATGAAATTAATTTATAAAGCAGATGTATTTAATGTTATTTTACGTACTTATTGAGAAAAAAGAAATAATTGGTTTACAGGAAGACAATTTGCGCTAATTTCTTTAAATTTTAATTACCGTTCTGTAACGTTAACTTTTCTATCTATAATGGCTTTTGTATTCGCTTGGTATTTACATGATATTGGTAATGTTTTGGAGTAAAATTATACTTCATTTTTAAGATCCATGCGCAAGGATTTTTTTATAATTTTTCATTTAATATTTTCATTTATTGAAATGCAAGAAAATAAATAATCTCAATTATTATATTATAATTGATTCAATACTTATAATAACATTAAGAATTTACAAAATAATATAATATGAAAACAATGATATTGCTTCATATTAATATTTGTATGTTTAATAAAGGTGTTAAACATGAAGACTCATAATTTTTGAGAAATTTTGTTTTTTATTTGATAAATTTATATCAAAAATATATATTTTTTGATTATCAAAATTAATGGTAGATAGTTTAGATATGGGATCAAAATTTAGCACAAATTTTAAATTTTAATATTTCTTTATTTAAAATAATTTTGTTATTCAAAAATTGACTATATTTTGTAACTAATAACTTTTAATGTTTTAATCTTAAATATTAAAATTGTTTACCTATTTATTTGTATAAAAATATTTGCTTCAAATTTCAAGAAAACTTAATACAGATTCAAAACGTCGAACCCTTAATTTTTTTTTATATTTTATATGAAAAAAAATACATATGTTAGATTAGTACATTTTAAATTTTTCTAATTTCGATAACTTTTATTATTAGTTTATATTTTGCATCCTGAAGTTATTATAGGAAGAGGATTAAATTTTAATTTCTATTTTTCTATTTAAATTTCAAAAATTTATTATCACTTCGATGTTAAGATAAGATGTAAGAATATGTGTAATTGTGTAATGAAAATCCTTTATATAAAAGAATTATTAAAAAAGTACGATTTTTGCTTTTTAAAACCAAAATTTACTGAAAAATCAAAATTTGAAAAATATTTCGATATTAAGAATATTTTAAAAACACAAAAAATGAGATTGAGAATGAACGACACTTTTTCTGTAGGTAGACTATCCTCTTCTTAAGGATATAAGTACATATATTTTCACAAGTATTTTTAATGTTTATTATTATTATGGATATATTCTCATATTTAACAAATTATACAAATTATTAGACATATGTCATAGATTGTTTTGCAGGGTTCTTATTATATGGGAATAATTTTCAAATTGATTTATTTCCAAATAATGTAGATTTAAATAATAGGTACAAAGTTTTCATCAACTTTTAAATATTTGTATTTTAGAACTGATACCTAATTGAAATGAACCTAAAATATTTGCCACAGAAATTATTTATAATTATTTAAATAATTACACAAATTAAACATAAACGTTTATCCATTTCAAAATTTACTAAACAATATAAAATAATTACCAAACCGAACCACAACACCTCACATTAACACTCTTCACTACCACTCACTACCTCACTTCGCGCCCTGGGTTGCCGCACTGAGTCCGCGATGTGGTGACCGTCGCCGACGGTAGGCCACTGAGTGCTGTCCGCGAGGCGAGAGATTCGCGAGTCGCGAGTCCGACTCGCCACGTGCTGCAGGGACGCGCATGTGTTCCGGACCAGGCACGAGGACTGGAGGAACTAGGGTGGAGGAGGTGAAGGATCAGGTGCATGTAGTAGTGTAATTATGGGAATATGGATTGAGGGGTAGTTAAATTAAAATTTAATTTAATTTTTGAAGATATTTAAGTGTCAACGCACTTTTTTAATTGTTTTGATAGAAATATTAATACTTTATTTCACAAACAAAAATGAAATTTGTAATAAAACTAAAATTATTCATCTGAACAAAACTGGGGTGGAATTCCATAACTTCGGTTGCTATCATTTGAACTTGTTATGATATCAACTGAAAATATCAACTATAACATATACTTGCTATTCTATAACACCAATGGTTATTTAAGGTTGATTCTTACTTACATATACTCATACATGTATAAAAAACATTCTACAAGTCAACGCTGATGAGGAAATGTCTCAAATTCATTGCAAATTTAAATTTCGGCCATAGTGACATTTGACATTTATAATTGATATGTTAACAAGTGCTGTTGGTATTTTTAGTTGTTATAAGTTATAGAATCCCACCCCTGGTAAGAATTTTTACTTTTTGTTACACATTCGAATACTTATTTTTATTTCTTCTATTATGACAATTAAAGTTATAAAATATCATATAATTTAAAAATATTATTAAATAAAGAACTTATTTTAGTTGTTATTAATAATTTTATAATAAAAAATACATTTTTATTACAATTTGTAATTTTTTTTTGGTAAAAATCAATGATATTTATAAAAAAAATCAGTTGATTTAAATCAGAAATCATATCAAATGATTTAAATCAAATATAACTAGAAGTAAAGTCTTGAAGATTGTAAGGACAGTGATAAAAATTACCTATATCACTGATATAGTCGTGCAGAATCACCTGTTTCCCACCTTGTATGATTGCAGCTTTCACACCTTGTAGGAAATTGTTAATTCTTTAATATAATATTTTGCATTTTTTTTTCATTTTCAAAAGAATACATTATATTGTGATATTGACAACAAGTCAGATGTTTTTCATATCCACTCTACGACGGATAGAAGTTATGTATTCATTCTGTTAAGTGTACAAAAACATAGCATATACAATATGGAGAAGATAAAACATATTTTGATTTAAAAAAAAGATAATTGTACAGCCTATGTCTCGGAAGTGATACTCACGTCACCAATAGTAACCGTGTGATTCGAATCGTTGGAAGCGGAAAGGGGGATTGATGACATCATCTTGTCGAATGAAATCGTGTGATTTCCGAAGTAAATAAATGCCAAAACTAACAATATTTTATACAAATATAATAATGGATAAAACATGCAAAAGAATTAAACTAACGAAACTACCAGCACACAATGAAGCAGAAATTGTCCAAGCCAAACTGTAAATATTATTACTTGGAAAAATAGTTTATGTACGTAGTATTAACAGGGGAAGTAATTCCCAAAGTTGTTGATGCTGTATTTTTATGTAAATCCAAAAATATTTGAAAATACCAAATTTTTAGCTCGAAAATTTTAAAATTTTACAAAATTGTGTTTGTATTATTTTTTAAAGAATTGTCTACGGTGATAACAAATTTACAAACAGAATTTAATTATCTCTTTTCCTGTCGGAGATATTTGCTCTCAAAGCTGTACCTCAAAAAAGTGTGTTTTTTGAGTATATGACGAAAATGAGTAGAGATACAATCTCAACTACTTTACCATTCGATTCTACGGGAAAAATTATATAAAGAAATGTTTTGGCCATATATACGGTCTTTGGAACGATTAAGTGAAAAATAAGAAAAACGAAAAAACCTAAATTTCAACTTTTCAACTCGAAACTTTTTGCATCCAAAATTTTTCATGTTTTGGACTTAAGTAGATATTGACGCGCTGATCTCAAATTTTCAAACAGAATTCAATTATCTTTTTCGGTTCTCGAGATATTTGAGTTCAAAGTTATACCTAAAAAATCAGGTTTTTTAGGTATACCCCTTAAATGGTTAGGTTTACGACTTCGGCGACCGCAGCATTCGATTCTACGGGCAAAATTACATAAGTGTACCAATTTTCAGATTTTTATCTCAACAAATAGAATTTCTACAAGGAAAAAACTGAAAATGGCCTAAAATCGAAAAAAATCTAAGGTATACCCCTTGCCATTTTTTCAAATTTTGCCATTTTCGTTTTTCCTTTCTATAAATTGTATCCTTTGTAATAAAAATCTAAAAATTGGTATACATATGTAATTTTGCCCGTAGAATCGATTGGTGAGGTCACCGAAGTCCTAAACCTAACCCTCAAAGGGGTATACCTAAAAAACCTATTTTTTAGGTATTGCCAAAACTCAACTTTGAACCCAAATATCTCGAGAACGGGAAGAGATAATTGAATTCTGTTTGAAAATTTGAAATTAGCTCATCGATATCTACTTAAGTCCAGAAAATGAAAAGTTTTGGAGACAAAAAGTTTCACAGAGAAATTTTAAAATTTAGGTTTTTTTGATTTTCTTATTTTTCACCTAATCGCTCCAAAGAACGTATATGCGGTGAAAACATTTCTTTATGTAACTTCTCCCGTAGAATCGACTGGTACAATCGTTGAGATTGAATCTCTATCCATTTTAGAGATATAGCCAAAAAACACACTTTTTTGAAGTGCAACTTTTACAGGAAATATCTTAGGAACGAAAAGAGATAATTAAATTTCGTTTGAAAACTTGAAATCAGCGCATGGAGGTCTATCAATGTACACTATTTCCCAAAATTAAAATTTTGGGCTCAAAAATGAGTATTTTTGGGATATTTCGCGTTTGTCAACACAATTTTTGGTTTAATAACGTTGTTTGGTTTGTTTTAACTCTACTCAACTTTGGTAAGAGGTTCTAAAAATTAATAAAAGTAAGATTATAAAGCGGCAGAATAAAATCGAAAAGGTGAAATAAGATTGCAGGTTTTGAAATCAGCGCATCGATATTTACTTAAGACTAGAAAATGAAAAGTTTTTGAGAAACAATAATGAAATAGTGAATAAAAGTCTCATTTTGAAATAAATAATAAGTTTTATTTCATTTGCATTTTAGTGATGATGGCCGTATTTATTTGGGAAATTTGAATACAACCTTAAACAGATCCTAAACTTACCCAGGTTGCTACCAAAGAAACAACCAAATTTTATACTTGGTGAAAATTTCAAACGGTAAATTTAAGATATTTATTAAAATTATTTATGTAAGTTTTCCGTGTTAACCTATAAAATATATAACTACTAATAGATATAGAAAGAGAAAACAATGTGTAAACAAAGAAAGAAAACAGGTTCAACTCAACAATCCAGCAAAATAGCTGGGTGAGTTGGGTCAGTTCGAAATCAGTTCTGGGTTACTCCAAATATACCAAGTATACAAAATTAACCTACTAGGTTAAAGAGTCTCAAATGAATACGACCGTTATATGGCAATGTTGACAACTCACATATGTCGAAAATAATTTTTTTGCTACTGCTCAAAAAAATTGAGATATCGAAAAAACGTTGCTAATAAATATTATATCTCGACGAGTTTTGTAACTAGTAAATGTAATGTTACATCCCAAATTGAGTGTAGATTTTTTCTTCGATCGCTCTTGTTTTTCTCTGTCGTTCACTGGACTACTAATATGCTAGTCTCTGTTGTATGCTATTTCATCACTTGATCCTAGTATTCTCTATTCTCTGAGTACGATACGAAATTGACAAACTATCATGAGACGCCTACTCTGATAGTTAACACACATTACACAGAACAACTGACAATCTGACAATAACAACACACTCTAAAAAGTAACTAAATAAGTTTCTATAGTACGGCAAACACTTAACAACAAACTCGAACTGCGAGATCAGTTGTGAGTTACTTCAAATATACCAATTAAACTGAATTACCAGGAGTGGGAATCTATAACTTCGGTAGCTACTTGCTATCATTTGGACTTGTTATGATATCAATTGCAAATAACAAATACAAAGTATACTTGCTATTCTATAACAGTAATGGTTATTTATGGTTGGTACACAGAATAGGTTTATACAGAAGCGACAGTAAGACAGAGAAGCGAAAATTAGAGAGAGATGGAGAATGTGCACAAATTTAAAGGGCCCATTGTTTAAAATCGGAAAGTTTCCTCACATCTGAGAGAGAGACATAGGGGAAGAGCACAAATTTAAAGGTCTACACAATGCTTCAAGGTCATAGAACTGAAAAGGGGAACAATTTGTGTAACTATTCTGTGGTTGGTACGTAGTTACATACTCATACATATATAAAGAACACTGTAGGTACAAGTCTACACTGATAAGGGAATGTCTTAAATTCATTGTAAATTTGAATTTCCGCCATGGTGACATTTGAGATTTGGCGTTTGTAATTGATATTTTAACAAGTGCAGTTGTTATTTGTAGTTGTTACGAGTTATAGAATCCCACCCCAGGGTACTAAAAAAGTCTCAAATAAATATGGCAAATATTATTGTTAGGCAACTATTATCCTTAGAATAATAATTATTCTTATATAGGCGGCGATGATAACATTCTGTGAAAGTCCTGACCTAGCCAAGAGCCATAACTCATCCATGCAGTTCCACACACCCTTGTCGTGTAACAAGAAGTAGAAGTGCTTACGAAGATTCTCTGTGTGTCATATTTTCACTCCCTCGACTAGCTCGGCTTCGGTTTCCGTGTTCCACTGTGAAAACTTTCAAGAGATGATTCAGCACTAAAAACGCACAACTTTCCAGAACAATATGCTAAGGGGATAGTGGATTTATTGAAAATCTACAATCTATTCTTCTTATACGCTGGTTTTTCTTATGGACATTGCTTAGTGGTTAGCGTACTCAAAAAGAGAGAACTGAGTTCTGAAATTCAATTCTTAAAATTCTGGCAATCAACTATAATAATCATGATTGATAATATAATAATTTATTATTGTATTAAATAGATATGTATAAAATTTTAGCTTATTACCCATTATTAGGTGTACCAAACTGCTTTATCGCTAATATTGTTTATTGTTTCCTCAAAACGACACAACCACTAATTTTAAGGTAGTAGTATGTCTAATTTGTATGGTCTTATATTTCCCTGAAGAAAACTTTGTTTAAGTATATTTGGTGTTTATTATAAATAAAACTTACATTCTTGGTAAGATTTGTTAAAATTTACTTTAGTAAACTTTATTGCTTTAAAAACTACAACTATGTTTTTTGCGCTCGAAACTTTTTGTGGTGTAATTTATGCAATTGAAAAAGTAATACTCATCAAATTTCCCGCACACTAATCTGGGGGAAATATGCGAAGTTGAGATTCCCGCTGTTTCTTAGGTTGTAAGAGTATAAAATTTTTTCTACGACCACTATAAAAAGTGGCACTTTTCTCACATTATATAAAGCTTCAAAGTTGCATATTTCCCACAATCATGGAGCTAATACTTCGCATGCGTGAAGATACTCTTTGTGAGGTTAAAGTGCCATATTATGTTCGTTATACTTCGCATGCGTGAAGATACTCTTTGTGAGGTTAAAGTGCCATATTATGTTCGTTATGTCCCTGATCACATATACAATTGTATATGTATATGTGATCAGGGGTTATGTCAAATAACTTTCGTGCAAGTATTTTTATTCTGTAACGTTTAGTAGTTTGGTCGTAGAAAAGATATAGTGTGCCACTCGTGTAGAATCATTTATTTCCCACCTTGTGTGATTCAAACACTCGACTTCGTCTCGTGCCAAACTTTCACACTTCATTCGAAATAGGCGACTTTCTGCACTTGTTGCTCAATTGTGACATTGACAACAAGTCAGATGTTTGCACATATTGCACAATATACGATTTCAGCGCTTATTTAAAAGATCTTAACAACTATCATTTTCTTATATTCTTCGTCGACAACACTGTCATATTTTAAATTGTTACCCTAGATTGCTCTCATTCTAAAAACGGGATATTTTGACGGTCCAAAGATTTTCTTGGAAACAACTTACTTGTACCATAGAGGACATTTACCAGAAGTTAACTCCCGGGCATTTTAACAAGCAGGAATGCTCTACAGAACTTAATTCGAGTTATTAAATTATTGCTAGTTATCTTATTATTCAATCTCAATGCAATTATATTGTCTTTGGGTGGTGAAAAATTTCACATTTCGCTGTAATAGCATGAATTTTAAAATAATGATTATTATTACTGAGAACATTTTTCAACCTGACATAACAATTTCACAAAAAATTCAGTGTCTCATAAATTTGTCAAGCATTCGTTCCAGTAACTCGTTTCTTTCCCTCCGGCGGTCCTCCTCACTCCGTCCCTGGCCCCTTGGATCAAAGCTTCGCGCCAAATCACATTTCCCTAATTTATTTTACATAATTGCTACACATTCGCGCCCATGCCATCGTTTCCCATCACGTAAAATCAAAACCCAACACATTTTCGATATATTTTGTAATTCTGGTATAAATAAGATAATAAAATTAAGTAACAATATAAATAAACAAATATTAACAATAATTCAGAAGTAATTATTATTAATAAAGACTTAAGCACTACGAACATTTATTTAAACACTTAAAACTGCGCTATATTTATTTCCACAATATATTTATAACACCAACTATTCATTTATATCCCCAACTATTCATTTATATCACCAACTATTTATTTATTTCTACTTTACTGACATATACTGACCGACACTGACTTTCTTCAATTGCGACCCTTCTACACCTGTCGCCAATTAATTTGTAGAATATTCTAGAGCCTTCTGGATGTATATAAATAAGTATATCAAAGATAAAAAAATATATCTATTAGCATTACGTAAAGTAATTTATTAATAAAATTAATGTATACAATTACAATTAGTTTTGTAAAACCAGTATTAACAGTACTCCAAAACTTTTTCCTTTACAAACCTCAAAGACAAATTTTTGTATTTTCAAACAATTCTTTTTGTAAAAAAAAAAAATGTACACAAAGTAGTGGTAAAAACTGTATATATTAATAAAAAGTGTAAAGAGAACCGGGGAGAGGTTTTGTGCTGGCCACATCAGATTTTTTTACCTGTTGATGTGCGCATTTTTTTTTCCTGTTTTTATACCTTTTTTAAAATCGTAATAATTTATACGGCTTTTTTAAAAAATATATTTTACACTACATTTTAAAAGTAAAAAACAAATATAATAATAACTTTAATTTTGATTGACAATTTTTTATTTTTGTAAGTAGATATAATAGATATTATTTTGTCAGTCTACTACAAATTTCTTTATAAATTTGTGGTGTGCGGATTTAACATCATTGTGCGTTAATTTTTTAAACATTTTTGAGCACGCACAAGCGTCCTCTTAGAGGGAACACTGAATAAATCCTTAAGCTACTGCTACCGAGGTTGAAGTATTGAAGGATATGTTAGTGAGAATGAACCTGAATGCGGCCCTGCGCTCGTGGATTTTTGTGGAGTAATTTGAATAAATGGGCCGCGAGTTAATATGGTAATGGCACGGGAGGTATTAAGGAAATTGTTATTATTATGCAGCATGTTTTCGGGCTCTTGATTACTATGATTCTGACAGATTTTAATGAATTAAGTGAGATGTTAGTTTAACCTAGGCCTTATTATTATCGTGCTATAAATTATAATAGACGTAAATTACACACCTGGAGATTTATTCATTACATTAACTGATTTCATTTGTAGAAAGGAATTACTAAGTTATTTTTATACACGTTTTATTTGCATTACAATTTTAACGCCAATTTTTATCTACAAACCAAATTATAGCCTTCTTATAATTTATGTCACTATTGAAGTATTAAATCTAAATATTATAAAATTCTTACTTTTTTAAGAGCTATTTAATCTGTAAGTAATGTAAGTATATTATAACCTTCAAGTAGATATGTTATCTTACAAGAATAGTTATTAGGTTCTTACATTCCGAGTTGCTTATTATATTTTTCGCACTTCAAATAATGTTTACCGGTTTCAGTATATTAAGCTTTTGTTAAATAGACAAAAGTAAGCAGGGTAACCATGTCATAATTGTATACCATGTAATTTTGACAAATTAGAATGATAATAGTATATTGTGCAACAAGTGCAGAAAGTCGCCTATTTCCCACGAGGTATGAAAGTTTCAGCACGAGACGAAGTCGAATACTGGAATCACACAAGATGGAAAATAAGTGATTCTGCACTAGTGACAGTCTATACTTTTTCTACGACCACGAAAGCTATTTCACATAAGAAACAATATGGCACAGATAATCTCACAAGGAGTACCTTCACGCATGCGCAGTGTTAGCAACTACTGTGAGAAATTATATTTCCATCACTGCACATGCGCAGTGTTGGCAAATACAGTGAGAAATGAATTCTCACTCTTTAACCCATGATTGTGGGAAATACGCAACTTTGAAGCATTATAAAGTACGTAAAGTACATTGTGGTCGTAGAAGAAAATATTACCCTACATAATTGTCAAAATAACACGAGACAATTGTCATATCATATCAAACAATACCTAATCACGAAAATGTTACACACAGGAGAACTTTATAAAATGATACTTATTAATAATGTGAAACCGGTAAACTATTGAATAAACTACGGATGTTATGTATCATACCAGGCCTTAGATATGTTAAAATCCTCGCTCTCTGAGCTCGGAATTCAATTCACATCTGCGGTAGTTATGATACACATAACTATCCTAGGTATGTTAATAGCTATAATCGCTCAAAAACTTGTAAAGAAAGATACAATATATTTCCCGCAGTTGATCTCATTATCGTACGCATTACAGATGAGTATATATGCTATCTGCGTCTAACCAACGACAAAAATGAAATAGAAACAGTAGTGTAACCGCGATAACGGATATTTTCAAATATTTAAAAATTTTGAACATTATATTCATAACTATGCTAGGTATGTTAATACCTATAAAGTATTTGTAAAATGTGGGCCACTTGACAGTTCAGATTTATTTATTTCTAACATTTTGTAATTAATTTTGACTGTCGCCAGACGACCAAATGTATATGAGATTTGTTTGATTTTCGTAATTCTCTTGCTAGTAGGACAGTTATTTTCTATAACACTCCGTTGACCTCCGTAACTCCGTAACCAAATAATAAATGTTATCAGAAACTTCCGACTTATGTTACTACGGTAGTAAGTTACACTTACTTGGGCTGTCGTATGTCGTATTTGGTATCAAATGAAAGTATTTAAAAAGAGTTGGCTTGTAGTAATGATACCAGCCATCAAATGTAAATGTTTTACGACGCCGGAGGACTAGGGAACGCTCAGCGTAGTTGAGCATTTGCTAGTGTATTTACAAATTTTGGCCACAGTTTTCGAAAAAATGTTGTTTCATACTGGATTGCGACGTATTTACGGTGTGCGCTTTATTCGCATAACGGGTACATTTAATACGGTACCGGATTTATTCGGATACCGATTTAATCCATTTACCTGGATATCCGACACTTTAGGATACCGATTTATTTTGTTTATCTATATATAGGATTCATTCAGATACTGGTTTTATCCGTATATTCGGACATCGAATACAGCTTTAATATTCGGATTTAATTTTTTTAAGATTTTGACAGCCGTAGTACTTACGAAAACAGTTGACTCAATTCTAGGAGGAGTCAGGAAGTTTCACTATTTTTTTTTTAATTGAATCCCAGAGAATTTTGTTTTACATTTTTCTTTTAATTCTATTCTTTATGTAGATATACCTTGTAGTTCTGAAATCATGTGCCCTATCGAATCAAACTCTATAATCTATACCATATATTTCCTACATAAAATTATCTTTATGGTGCACTCGCCACATCAGCTAGATGTCTTGTAAATGTAATTTAGTATAAATGTAACATTACAGATATCTGTATAAATTGAAACACCCAGCAATGGGTAATATGAAGTCCGTAATATACCTATATTATTTTAGTCTATCATCAATTTTCGTTTAATTTAATCGAGTTTAAAATCAAGTATACTACATTCATTTTTTTTTTCTTTTGGAAAATGATAAATTACCCGGTTGTGATTGTAGCCCTGGTTAAGTAAATGAAGAATGTTAATTAGCAAAGTGGCTGTCAGGCCAGAATTTAGAAGAAAGAAAAGAGTTGATAAGTCCGTAGAAGTTATGAAAGCTGTTGGTAAGCGTTGCCATTAGGGCACAATAACGAGTTATGGACAGGGAAAGTGATAATTTTTTCCGCCATTACAGAAGTATTCATCACAACTTCATCATACTCCATTAACTGCAAACGACCACTGATAATAAATACGGATTGTGGACATCAAACTCTCATTTAAAAATGAAAAAAATGTTGATAATTTCTTATCTTTTCAAATGAATACGTAATTATTGACACTGGAGCATTTTCCAGAACAAACAATTTTTTTTTCACTACTAGCACAGAATAGTTATATAGGATGGTACTCTGTAAAATATTGTACCCCAAATGTTACTAGTATTAATACTTATACGTACATTAAATATTTATAATGTTTTTGTATCTAAAAACGTTTTATTTCTCAGAGACTTCAAATTTACATCAAGAGACGAAATTTCCAAAAATGTATATTAAGACTGAAAGATTTTTTACAGACCGCTTGTAAATGTTTAAATCGCTGACATGAAAATTTTGAAATAAAAGGGTTTTTTGTTATAAAATGTAAATAATAAAAGCACTGTTATGAACTATATTTAACAATAATTTAAACTTCCGTCTCTTTGTTAATTTGCAGTTATATTGAACAAGTATAAATGAATAGAGTGTACAACATATTCAATTATAAAGACTGTTATTTGAAGTTGGAAAGCAAATGAAACTATAATATTGTTGCTAATAAACTGTAATATTTACCCATCAATTGTTATGTAAATTTAAATTCTTCGTATATCATATTGTTAACCAAAAATCCTACTTTCACTTTAGGAATTAATGCCTTACATCTAAACCATGAAATACAATTATTTCCGAATAAAAATTAAAATATTTTTACATCTCTAAAGTATTTCCACTAGTTAAACATGAAAAATTACAATTTTTAGTTTGACTCCGTAAAATTTTTCATATACAGACAAAATAATCTAAAAATACCCAATTTTGGGTCCAAAATTTTGTTTTTTGAAAATAGTCCACATTGATAGAACTCGTTGCGCTGTTTTCGAAATTTCCAACCGAATTTAATTATCTTTTTTCGTTCTTGAAATTTTTGCTCTCAAAGTTACACCTCAAAAAAGTGTGTTTTTTGAGCATATCTCTAAAATGGCTAGAGATATAATCTCAACGATTATACCGTTCGATTCTACGGGCAAATTTACATAAAGAAATGTTTTCTCCACAAATACGTTCTTTGGAACGATTTGGTGAAAAATGAGAAAAACGAAAAAATCGGAATTTCAGGTTTTCGATCGGAAACTTTTTGTCTCCAAAATTTTTCATTTTCTGAACTTAAGTAAATATGAATGTGCTGATTCCAAATTTTCAAACCGATTTCAATTATCTCTTACCGTTCTAGAGATATTTGCGTTCAAAGTTAGACCTGAAAAAACAGGTTTTTCAGGAATATCCCTGAAATGGCTCGAGATATAACTTCGACAACTTCACCAATCGATTCTACGGGCAAAATAACATAAGTGTACCAATTTTCAGATTTTTATTCCAGTGGGTACAATTTTTATAAAGGAAAAACTGAAAATGGCCAAAATCGAAAAAAATCGTAAGGGGTTCATCAGGCGTTTTTTTTGATTTTGGCCATTTTCGTTTTTTCGATCTAAAAATTGTATCCGTTGGAATAAAAATCTGAAAATTGGTACACTTATGTAATTTTGCCCGTAGAATCGATTGGTGAGGTCGCCAAAGTTGTATCTCGACTCATTTCAGGGCTATTCCTGAAAAACTGTTTTTTTCAGGTCTAACTTTGAACTCAAATATCTCGAGAACGGTAAGAGATAATTGAATTCGGTTTGAAAATTTGAAATCAGCGCATCGATGTTTACTTAAGGCCAGAAAATGAAAAAGTTTGGAGAGAAAAAGTTTCTGCGCGAAAATTTGAAATTCCGGTTTTTTCGTTTTTCTCATTTTTCACCGAATCGTTCCAAAGAACGTATATGCGGAGAAAACATTTCTTTATGTAACTTTGCCCGTAGAATCGATTGAAATAATCATTGAGATTGTATCTCTACCCATTTTAGAGATACACCCAAAAAACACAGTTTTTTGAGGTGCAACTTTGAGAGCAAAAATCTCAAGAACGAAAATAGATAATTAAATTCTGTTTGAAATTTTGAAATCAGCGCATCGAGCTCTATCAATATGGACTATTTTCAAAAACCAAAATTTTGGACCCAAAAATGGGTATTTTTGGATTATTTCGAATTTATAAACCCTATTTTACGCTAAAAACCTTAAAATTAAATTTGAAACAGAAATAGTGATGTTTTTTAGTCAACATCTTACAAAAAAAATATATATTGCACTCTAATTAACACTTAAATTAAATTTAACATTCAAAATTATTATCTTGGTATTTTCCATTCGAATATTACATGATTTAAATAAAAATAATATATCATCGCGTGCACGAAAATGTACTGTATCTTCATGAAATGGAAACTGAATAATTATTGTCTCATATTCACAAGCGTCAGTAATTTCACGGCACTGAAATGTTATTTATTCAGGCCTGAAATATTACAATTAAATTTCATGTAGTATATTTTAATAATAATAACTTTGTTGTGCATTTGTATATTCAAAACAATATTTCGAAATTGGTGAAATCTGTCAAAGTTTATTTCCGGTAAAAATTAATTAATTATTAATAGAAAAATATTAAGACTTTCTTCAAATGTTATGAATATAAATTTAGACTAATCAAAAATATATAGGCTGTTCATTTTAAATGAATCACCATTGCTATCTTGAGAACTATAAGAGCTACGAGGTCGGTTAAATTAGCAGAAAATATCTATTTTATAAGACTATTAAAATTATACAAGTGCAGAAAGTAGTCTATTTCCCAGAAGGTGCGAAAGTTTCAGCACGAGACGAAGTCAAGTGCTGGAATCACACAAGGTGGGAAATAGGTGATTCTGCACGATTGGCACACTATACTTTTTCTACGACCACACTGCTAAATGTTTCAAAACAAAAATACATGCGCGAAAGCAACATAAAAAATAATATGGCGCAGGTAACCTACCTTCACGCATGCGCAATGTTGACAATTACTTTCTTATTATAAATGGAACATATATTTTTACATATTTGCAATCTACATAAAATTACAAATCCAATGATATTTTAGTTAACAAATAAGATCACTACGTTGGCATTAAGTTTGTATACTTTTACTTGAAAATAGCACTTGCCACAAATAAATTGAAAACAAACGCCAAATTCTGCGTTCTTATCATGCAAATTCTATATTTAAATATAAAAATCTACTTAACGAACGCATACCTAATACATCTTTTAGGGTCTTATAATAATAAATCTAGATTTCAAATTAGCAAAAAAAAAAGACAGCAAGAATACAAGAATTAAAGCAAACATTGCTATTCTTGCACTATTGTTGCAAAAAAATTTCTTGTTTTGTTTTGTTTTGAAAATTATAAATCTTGTCTTGTTCTTGTCTCGCATATTTTGCAAGACTGATGCAAGACTAAGGAAAATACAAGACTTTCGTGAAACACTAGTAATAAAGTTTTTATTTCTACATTTAAAATTATGTCTAATTATTAATTTATAGTCATATGCATATCCTACATATGACCGTCCAAATAATTATAATGCACACACAATCGTGCTCTAATTATTTCTCAAATTACCTAGCTGGCCGTGAAAGTAACTAAATTGTTTTAAGTTTCTCCAGATGAAATATGAGATCAATGTAAGAAACATATAAGTTTTTTATAGATAATTACAATATTTATGTATTTAGAGGAAAGGTAAATGGAATATTATCGTTAATGTACTTAATAGCTACATACAGAAGCGACACTCCGTGTCGGTACCTTTCATGTTCCCCTATCCAGTTCTATGACTTTGAAGCATTGTGTAGACCTTTAAATTTGTGCTCTTCCCCTATTTCTCTCTAAGACGTGAGGAAACTTTCCGATTTAAAATAATGAGTTCTTTAAATTTGTGCACATTCTCCATTTCTCTCTAATTTTCGTTTCTCTATCTTACTGTCGCTTCTGTATAAACCTATTCTGTGCTACTTGCCTTAACATTCATCATTATTTACCTTTATTTGACCTGAGAAATTATTATCCACTACGGTTTACTTGGTAACCATGGTAACGTAACTCAGTAATAAATTATTAATGACTTAGGTAAATAATAAATTATTATTGACTTAGGTCAATAATATAAACTGTCACTTTTTAATGAAACTCAAGACTCAAAAATTAAAAATGATATGACTTTAAGAAAAAGAAAAGTTTGTTCAAAATTTAAATTTGCCGTCTATAACGGTTAGATGACTTCTATTAACCAACGCCTTGTATCCATTTGTTGTTTCACACAATCTTGGTGCTTCGTCTCTCTTCTCAACCTGGTATCGGAGGCGCATCTTGTTTTTTTCGGTGGGAGTTTTCAAATACAGGTGTTCATTTTGTTAAATAATAAATAAAAAAATCTGGTGTGTCCAACACAATACCTCCCGCCACTGTAGTAATATATTCTATATAAGTATTTCAATACCTACATTTAATTTGTAGTTTTAAAATTAGTTTGTTATTGCAGTTCAGAATATTTTTAATTCATTTCATACCTAAAATTTCCTTCATAAATTTTGTATGACCAATATGACAGCTATTTTTGACGTTACTAAAACCGGAACTGAACTTACTTTTATTCACGCATGCAAATACATTCCTAATATATTTCTTCCATCTTTTTAAATTTTACAATAAAATTATTTCATTTTTACTTATTTTATCTTTTACACTTACTTACATCAAATTTGACACCATATGTCAAATTTTATGAACATATGAATAACTCATCTGTTTTATCGAAATTTCTCAGCCTAAACGATATGTAAAATTATTAAAATTTATATATTTTTTTCTATCTAGGTAGAAGTTATATATATAAACGTAATTATGCAGATCGGCAGAAAATTAAAAAATCTTTGTATTTATAATAACGAAATTTGCGAAAGTATAATATTTAGAGGTATTTTTTAGGAAAAACGGTTTAAAGCTTCAAGTAAAGTACTACTTCCGGTTAACCAATTGTAGTAAAAATCTAATCAGTTCATTATATTAGAATAGAACTCTTAAATACCAAATATTATATTTTTTACATGTATCCTATTGAAGTTATCGTGGACGAAAAATCGTCACAGACACACACACATACACACAGTCACACACACAGACATACAGACATCACGGTAAAAATAGTAAAATCGTATTCTAGGGACCCTAATTCGTGCTCATATGTTGAAAACACACACTCGAGAAATCTGACCAAAAACAATACCACCCTTATCTATGTATTGATAGGCGGGAGGTAAAAACGGAGGTGCAAGACAAATGGACATTGAATTCTTCTTTCGACAATTTCAGGCTAATACTCTTTTTTTATAATTATTTTTTATTTCATAAATATCAAATTCCCTTCGTTAATTTTCTTTAAACTTGATATATAAAAGTCAATAATTTCAGCAAGGCTCGCATCAATTTTTTGTAGTTTTTTTTTCCTGTTATTTTGAATATTAAGGCCGGTTTTTCCATCTCTGATTAAAGTGTCAGTTACCTTAACCGTCTATTAACAGAAAAATATCGTATCGAAATAGTAAATAACATATACTTTTGACAACTTAATTACTTTTTCGATGCGATATTTTTCTATTAACCGATGGTTAAGGTATCCGGCACTTTAACCAGAGATGGAAAAACCGGCCCTAAGTAATATTTATGTAATAATTTATTGAATTACATTTTTTTCAAACAATTACTAATCTACTTATTATAAATTATTAAATTTATTTTGTATAAAGTACTACATAATCCATATATAAACGTTCCACATGACTCCGAAATATTTTAGCTTCATTTCGAGCAACCATTTTTCAAATGTATCATTTTCATGCCCGTATTCATAAAACGTTCGTTATAGTTATAACGCCTCGTTAAATATTTTCACCAATAACACAAGTCGTCTTTAAAGAAAAATAAAATTTTTAATTTGTCTACTGTTTTATAATTTGTCAAAAAATTTAACGAAGCGTTATAACTATAACGAACGTTTTATGAATATGGGCATCAATCTTCAATAATGATTAATAAATTTTTGTTTTCTAATTTATATGGCATCTTAAAATCCTGTGCTATGCTTCTATGAATGTATTTGTGCTGTACATTTTTACAATGTGTTTTTCAGTGTGCAGTTGTATCATATGAAATTTTACAAATAAAAATAATAATTCGGAATCAAAAAATGAGGATATTTCATAGATATTATATTAACAATAACATAAAATCGAAATTCACTGTATAATCATTACATATTTTTTATTTTATTTTAATAGAATAAATTAATTTCGTGGGAAGGAGTGTTTTAGGGATTGAACCTAATTTCATTTGTACAAGATCAATTGGAAGCATAAAATGAAAACTTATTACTACTGGGATAAAATACACAAAACAAAAATTTGTGTTCCTACCCACCTCAGAAATATTATTTTAAAAAAATCCTGATATATTTATTCATCATCATCATCATCATTATCTGTGGTACTACAATCCTACATGGAACAGGGTCTCTAGATCCTTGTTTCAAGACAAGTAAAACTTGCATTTTAATGGTATTGGTTGTCAGGTTTCAGTATCTGCAAGGAATTTTTATTTACATATAGATTAGCGCTACCAGAAAAATTATTGATGAAATTAAAAAATACTCGTAGTTAATGAATAATTAACATCAGTTGAATTTCGTGTAAAGTTCAACTCCAGACATTATTAAATATAAAATTTATGAAAAACAAAATTCATATAACATTAAATGATAATAAAAAAGTGGTAAAATAATCTCCGTGAATATGCTTGGATAATAAAAAGCTGGAGACTGCAAATTACATCATCGAAGCAGAAAGCAAGTCGGGGAAATATTTTTATTTCTCCTTTAATCACCTTACTGTAAAACAAGCTGGTATCAGTACCACATCGCTTCCAAAATATCCCATAAACTAGCCGCTCGTCCAACCTGTTAAAGTGTAAAAAATACCACAATAACTCTCGCTGGACGAGTACTACCCAGTCCGCTAGCGAGGCACGGTACTGGATGCGTGGCTCAACAAGTCTTCAATACGAAACGCAGTAGTGAGCCTCAAATAATAAGCTTATTAGTAACGACCACAAAGTGACTACTCTGTTTGGAAGTAAATATTAGATTCCTATACTCTATTTCCCGCTGTTGATCCTCATGTCATCAATTGTAATCATTCAAATCGATGAAGGTGACTGGGTTTTGATAACATCACCTTTTCGGGTGAAATCGTGTGATTTCCGATGTAAATAAATGTCAAAAGTGACAGTATTGTATACAAATATAATATTAAATGAAACGTGCGAAAAGAGTTGTTGAGTGAACTAACGAAACTACTAACAAACAATTAAGCTCGTATTGTCCACGCCAAAATCACCTTAATTAATGACAGGAATAACATTAATGACATATATCTGAAAATATCCGTTACAGCGGTTACACTACTGTTTCTATTTTATTTTTCTCATTGGTTAGACGCAGATAGCATTCCGTGTGTTCCAAGAAAGTGTTGGCATAAGCATTTAACATGAGAAAACAGTTTTTGATATACAAACAATTAAGTCACCATACTGTACAGGACAATACTAAATGTATTTGTACAACTTGTTTAAAACAGATAACTTCATTTTAATAGCATAATTCAATGAAATTTTCAAAAATAATTTTAAATTTTTCGCCTCTTATTTTTATTGGTCTCTACAAGCAACATTGACACCTGTAAAATCGTGGTTATGAGGTTAGAATAGCGGCCTACAGAGTAAAAGGTTTTTAGTTCGACTCCTATAACACCACTTTCTTAGAACACAACATAAATATAATTTTTACCTTAGTAACAAAGGTATTGGAATCATGTTAAAATTGGGATAGTGAGTTTTTAATAAATAAGCACGTTTTGAAGTCCTTAGAACACGATTTTAATATTTTTACGATGATGTCTGTCCATGTGTGTGTATGGATGGATGGATGGATGGATGGATGTTGTCGTAACGATTACTCTAATACTAGTGAATACAAAAAGATGAAATTTTCGACATAACATTTTGACATCCTAGATTAGACATGATTAAATTTTGATCAAGCAACCTGAAATGGTGTTTTCACTAATTTTGGTTATGTTATTGATTCCATTATTATTTTGGAAAAATATAGAAATATAACTTTGGAAAAATTAATAATATAGTTATAATTTTTATTACATGCACAATGACTTCTATTTTACAATTGAAAAATATTATATGAAATAAGTAAGGAAACTGGGTGATGATTTAACTTCTACTCTTTTAAAACTCGCCTGCGTCTCGTTCTGTAATTGTCGCATGCATTAAATAATCACCTTTGTTTCCTTACTTATTACTTAAATATCTATTAAAATACTCGAAAATTTCCATTGGAAAATACATTTTTATTTTAAATACTATTTTATCAAAATTTCATTGCTGGCTGCTTCAGCTTTCTTTTCTACGGATAACGACATTTTTATGTAGAATATAATTGAAAAATAATTTAACCACAGGCATTCTTCCTTTTTCTTATTATTAGAATAAATGAAAAAGTAATATTTGTATTAAATTATGATTCATATTTGCTCGATCGATTCTGTTGTGAATATATCAGCTGGCACCCTAGACGCACTTTTGTTTTTATTTGTACGACGAGGTTCTTCAACTGTTTGTCACAGGCGTGTTGATTTTCGCGGTGAGTCGTGAAATCGCGAGGCGAAGACGCTTCAGCGCGACGCCTCACGCGGGCATCGCATACATTATATATGCGTCTGTCTAGGATTTATCTACCGAACGAGATAGAAAACGAAAGGGAATTTCGCCGGGCGATAAAAATGGAAAATTAATAGCAGAGAAAATTTCAAGGCTAAGTTTTATTTATTTAGAATATATAAATTATTGATGTTACCAGCATCGTATCACTATTTGTACCATAACATTTTAATTCTTAATTTATAAAAAGGACGCGAAATTTTGATGAAAACAAGTAACGAATATTTTCTATCGTTATATGATTTCTGTTGTTCTAAGTGAGAATTGAAGATTCTGAAGACATTTTTATTTCTTTTTACCTCTCCGCATTCAGTAAGAGAGGTATTGGAATCATGTTAAAAATCGGATAGTGAGTTTTCAACAGATAAGCACGTTTTGAAATGCCTAGAACATGATTTTAATATTTTTACAAAGATGCCTGCCCGTGTGTGTGGACGGATGGATGTTTAAAGTTGAAATTTTAGATATGACTTTCTAATAGCATGGATTAGATATGATTACATTTTGGTGTTAATCGCGCAACCGGAAGTGGGGTTTTCATGAAGATCTGGTGTTTTTCTGATATATCTTAATTAATTATGAATATATGAGTACTTTTATAAATAATAAATTAATATTATTATTAGCTAAAATTTTATATTTCAACCACAGAAGAGTTACATACTGAAGCGAGACTCCGTGTCGGTACCTTTCATGTTCCCCTACTCAGTTCTATGACCTTGAAGCATTGTGTAGACCTTTAAATTTGTGCTCTTCCTCTATCTCTCTCTAAGATGTGAGGAAACTTTCCGATGTTAAATAACGAGCCCTTTAAATTTGTGCACATTCTCCATCTCTCTCTAATTTTCGTTTCTCTGTCTTACTGTCGCTTCTGTATAAACCTATTCTGTGGTTCAACTACAAGCCATTATTAAATTTGTTCCAATTGCTGTCTGTTTACTAATGGAAATAAATGTCTTCGAAATTTCTTGAAATGGAGGGGATTGTAACGAGCGAAATTCACCGCAGATGAGTCATTGCGGCTGACCTGTCTGTCTCGCTCCGTCAAGTGTGATAGGAGCGATACCGCTATTATTAGAAAATCTGGAATGTTCGAGATTAGCTGCATGCAGATATAAAAGTGCACGGCCCAGCGATTGAGAACAGTCAAATATTAATAAGAGTGGTAAACATAAATAGCTGGTGATATAAATATTGCGTAAATACATAGTGCATAGTATTTAGTGTTTAAATAAATATTCTTAGTGTTTAAGTTTTTTAATAATTATTACTCTTAAGTTAATGTTTATTCTTAGCGTTACTTGTATTTATTTTCTTTTTATAATTTATTATTTTTTGATTAAACTAAATATTCGTATTACAATTATTTATTTTCTGACCACTATTTCAAGTGACATTTTTCTCACACAATATAAAACTTGAAAGATGCGTATTTTCCATAATCTTTCATTCCATCACATATCCTCATTCAACTGCTATGTCTTAACGTTAACCTTACAAGTTAAACAGTCGTTTAATAATAATGAAATAAAATCTACCAACGAAAATACATGAAAATGCAACCACTTCACTTCGCAATCATCGTATATGACGAAACTTATATCTATTTTTGAATGAATTGATTTCGATGTTGCATTAGCCGTTAGTCCCATGTGAGTTATCTGTCATAGGTTCCCGGTGACATTTGAAAGAAATAAAACAAAGGCGGGCGCCGACTGTCTCGGGCTCATATAAAATTACAAATTGGCTATAAATTGGCGGCGCACAGCGAATAAACGTCAGCGATCCTACCGACTTGCAGCAACACTACTCTAGTCACACGGCCACTACTTACAACTTACAGCTTACAGCTTGCTGAGTTGTGCTGATGAGCACTCATTTACTTGCCAGTGTGCACTTGTAATTGGTACTTTCAATATAGCAGAAATGGATGCTTACCTGGAAACAAAAAGAACATGTTACAAAAGTAAAACAAATGAACACGAAAGTTATAGTGAAGTACAAGGAATGTATGTTTTAACATTCAAGGAAGTTGTAATAGATTAACTGCCAAAAATATTAAGAGATACAAATGTTATCGTTAAATACAAATATTCTACGCTGTACAGTCTACACTGTATCAATACCACAGATACCAACAAAGTTTGTTGTCATCATAGCAACGACATACTTTGAAGCATTGTCTTTGTCTGAAATAGAGAAATACCAATAATGTTATTTCATTTAATATCACTTTTCAAAATAACCTCGAAATGGTACGTCAACATAGATAGTCTCTGATGCGCTGGCTTTGTCTGAGGTGTACATCTTTGTATAGTGTTATCTCACTTGCAATCACCCAGAAAAATGGGCTAAAATTAAAAGTTTGTCATTATAATAACCACATAAATTTAGTATTGGCAGCGAGGTCGCCTATAAATGCCATGTGGTTGGGGATATACAACAGTTCATCATTGTTCCAAAGGCTTGGACTTAATATGGAGCCCTATGGGACCTTATGTTCTTTGGTTGTATGTTACACTTTTGCTCTTAAAATTTCCATTATCTTACGGGCACTTAGGGAAACCTACTCTAGGAATAAACACATCCTTTAACATATTTTATAATTTATCTGTGAAATGAAAGCAGTGAATCCTTCACTTGTGATATTTTACATATCAAACATATTCTAACCATTGTGTCTAATTATTATAATGCATTTATTCAGTCAAAACACGCTATAAAATTCAGAGAAGCACTAACAAAATAGCTAGGTTAGGTTGAAATAGGCGGGAACTGTCATAAAATTTAGTGATAATAGACATACAATTTAACTACAGGTGACAAGGGCGAAAACTCTAAAGTCTTAAACTGTTCACTGTTCTCTTTGAAAATTTTATTTATTGACCGGTTTCAACTATTTATATAGTTATGTTCAGAATAACCGGAAGAGTATATAATCAGAAAGGAAACTCAAATAAGTTTAACAAGTTATATAGAGTGGATCTTAGTGTCATACAAAAAATATTTTATAAGTCTACGAGTAAAAGAATTACTCCTCGGTGGTTATCTTGGCGCTAGATCAATAATGATAATCTTCTCAACCTTGATGTACAAGTAATATACTATTATTTAAAAGTGATCTGCAAGTGTTTTCCAATAGTTGTTAATATTAACGGTCTGAAAATATGTATGATTTTCAAATAACAACGTTCTATCAATCAATGTAGGTAAGTGTAAGTACTCTAAAAACAAAATATTTCAATTTCACACCGAAGTGTATACAAAACTATGTACATTTCATTAAAAAAGCGTCACTTTTGTATTAGCAGTATATAATTGTCTTTAAAATAAAATGAAAAGTCTTTAATTAATTATTGCTCGAAGAAATTTGTGTATCTTAAGAAGGTAACCGTAACAACAAAAATATTAATAATCTAGGGAATATTTCAAGTTATATGTTGGTATAAGTCGCTTTAACGATTGTATGAATACATTGTTTGTTATTAAGCGTTCCACACGATCCAGATCGATGAAGATACATGGATTGTCCCGCACGCACAATCTTATTGATGTCTCAATTAACTGCGCCGACAAACATTCGGACAAATGAAAAAATACACCGGCCAAATGAAACAGCAGTGGACACTTCCCAACAAAAACATTACCGCCCAGATGTGATTCATGCACCGTGTCAACCAAATCATTTCTCAGAAGAGAAATATTAGTGCGATGTCAATATCAAAGAAAAAACTGCTCTCTGATGCATACCAGAGAAGATAAATATTAGTCAGGTGTCAATGTCCAAAATGTGCAGAATTTCAAAGGAAGTTAATTTATTATTTTAATAAAATTGGGAATGACATTTAAAAATAAATGAATAAAACGCTCTTTTTTTATTTAATATTCAAGTTTTTTTCAATCGTCTATCAAAGTTCCTGTTAACTACCTAGCAGATTAAATTTATCTGCCTGGTAAACTCCATGCTAATGAAAACGCGTTTTTCAATATGAATTTATCTGGCTGATAAGTAACAGCGAGATTTAATTGCCAACTCTCAAGTTGGTAACCATTTTAACTTATATTTGCGATATTCTTATGTAAACAACTGTCATTTTAAACAAATTTTGACTGTAGTATTAATTTTAACTAAAAATATCAATGGTTGACAATTTGGATCGGTATCGTTTCAAAAGATAATTGCAAAGTTTCTATAAATAAATAATTTAATTTTAAATATATTTACGAAATATTATATTCTACTCATAACTTTATTTACCTGTTAGTAGAAAACCAAATAATATTTTCTACATTTTTTAACAAATATATTGCTGTATTTTGAATAAATCTGTCTTTTAAAAAAATCATGGTCCCTCCAGAAATTACATCTTATAAAGTCTCCTATACACCACACTAACAGAATCTATTAATTCTTCTTCATCGTCACCCTCACAAAAGATATTCTTCTAATTCTTTATTTTGACAAAATTATTAAAAACTTGACAAATATTACAAAATATTTTACTCTATTGGTTTTATCAACTGGATATTAATAAAAGATTTTTTTTCGAGTTGCAGTCACTATTAAAGAAAATCGAAGAACAAGAAATACGTAGAAATGTAATCTCGACACCCAAAATATATATCCAAAGAAAGTTTTGACCCGATTTGCATCGATGAAAAAAATTATATTGATTTTAAATTTAGTTTTTTGTTCATATTATTGTAATTAATGATATATTTTTATTTCCAGTTCAATGATTTTGTGTTTGTGATTATGGTCACTTAAAAAAACGGTAAGTCGTCCCTCCTTAGAAAACTTTCTGGATCCGTCACTGTACCAAGGGGATTAATTTAACATAGACTTATCAGGACATTGAAAAACCGGCCTTAACTTATTTAACACATTATTATTTGCCAAGAAAATGAACATTTAAGCTGTCGATAATTGATTCCTAAGATATTTATCAAACAAATATATTATTAAAAATTATATTAAGTATCAGTTATTTATCTCTTTCTGAAATCGTAACCTATCACATCGCTGTCAAAAAATTATCTGGAAATTTTTTATCTTATTCCTGAGATATTTAATAAATGAATCAACCTTAGTTCAGAGTGTGTAAGATTTTAGTGGGTAAGTATTTTGATGTCTAGTGTCCTGCTAAGGTGTGCGATTCATCTTGCGATGATTTAAAACCCCGAGTCATAAGAATTAATTGAGAGAATTAGTTTTTTCGTACCTGCTCAGGTATGTATAGTAATTATACAGTGTGTATAATTAGTTTGGCGGTGATTTGTCTTCCGATGACGGCGCGCACTTGTGCGCAAAATCAACATCAATTCGCCATTTCCACTACATTCATCCACACATTATTTATTCGCATACGCATACACTGTCATTCATTATAAACACAAACAAAAAACTAACTTTATCCATGATATAAACATAAATAACTTTCAGTCGTGTTCTATTGCTGTTAACAAAGAAATTTATAATGTACTGTAACTGTAACGTTTATTTATTTGGGTGAAATGCAGGGCCGTCGCGAGGGGGGGGCAGGGGGGTCACTGGCCCATCCTAAAAGCAGCTGTGCCCACCCAACTGCCAACTGCAAAATTTTGAATTAAATGAAAAGGGGAAATCTGACTGATCTGATATATCAAGAGGCAGTAACTGAGTCAAACGTAGAAATTTTAATGGAAATAATGGAAAGTTACATGTACTATACCATACCTAGCGTTATAACTGAAATTAAACTTCGGTTTGATGAGTATAAATTCATTTAAAGTAAAGCGTTTCTAAATTATGGCACTATTAAATATTTGGCTACAGATTCCAAAATTTATTGATATAATGTTTTTAGAAAACGAGCAACAAATTTTACAAAAAAAAAATAAAAATACGAGGACTAATTTCATATTAAAATAGAAAATATAATTCTTTTTAAAAATTGATTAGAGACACAAAGTCGCTTTTTCTGAAATATATATCATGTATAATAATTATTATTCCAGTTTGAAAGGCAGGACGCGATAGAACATTTTTCTCTTTTAATAGGAATAAAGACTTATTTAAGATATACTATAACACTATGACGCCTAAAAGGCTTGCAAATTTAATTACCAAAAATATTGAAAGGTAATTGGCAAAAAAATGAACTTCGATAAAGTAATAGATACTTTTGGTTCAAGACATCCTAGACGGATAATTCTAAATTGAATGTAATTTAAAATTTTGTTCTGGATACCTTAACCATCGGTTATTAGAAAAATATCGCATCGAAATAGTAAATAACCTATACTTTTGACAACTTTGACAATTTTTCGATGCGATATTTTTCTATTAATCGATAGTTAAGTTTACAGGCCCTCAGAGTTGTTTTATTTGTTGTCAAAAAATATTTATTTATTAACAAAAATGTTAGTTTTAAATACTTTGGATGCCCACCCTGATGATGACATCATCATGTCGGATGAAATCGTGTGATTTCAGAAGTAAATAATGTCAAAACTATATTATATACAAATGAAATAATGGATGAAATATACAAAAAAAGTTGTTGAACGAAACTACCAATCTACTACTACAAAATCACCTTCATAAATGACATATTCAATTATTTCTTAATATTTGAAAATATCTATTACCGCAGTTACACTACTGTTTCTATTTAATTTTTGTTTTTGGTTGGACGCAGTACGCAGATAGCATAATACACCCGTCTGTAACATGTACGATGATGAGATAGCAAATAAAAGTCTCATCTGTGCTATACAAATACGACAAAGAAGCAATATAAAAGTTTCATAATTCTTGTAACAAAAATTAATGACGTGAGGATCAACTGCAGGAAATATATTGTATTAATATACAGTTACAATTTATTTTGGAAAACACATGAAAGTCAAAAATGAAATGAAAATTATGTTTATATGTAAAAAATGTTATAGCATGAATGCATTAATGCTTAATGACTTAATGCTTTTTACATTTTAACGAAAACAAAAAAAAACAATTGTACAAATGGAATAAAACGCTAATTGTTTTGAAAATGGTAAAAATCTGGAAAACGTAAATTAATAAGGGTTGGGATATTTGAATATCCATATTTAATTAAACACAGATGTTGTTTTAACATAAATACGAATTTTTAATATATTCTAAGCATAAGATTCCAGCAGATGTAACTTTCAAATATTGTTGATTTATGTGTCTACAATTTTATATTCCCATATAAAGCGTTTGATAAATTAATTCTAGGTGTCTATCTTATAATAAAAATTCTAGATGTGGAGATAAGCAAAAAATCATCAATTACTTGAAGAATTACACAACGTGTATGACACTTGACATTCTCCTCTCTATTTGAATAAAATGACGATTTAGAATTTAATTCAGAGATGGCGCGATATGCAGTGGCTTTTTGCGGAGTGAGGTTATGTTATCCGTGGGTTCATCTGTGCTCTAGTTCTAGGCTAGCTGCACGGAGAAGGGACTAGAAATGTGATTTATTCCAGAGTGGTTCTTGTAATGAACGACTTGAAAGGAAGTTTTAATTATTGCATGAAGTAATGAGAGTGTGAAATCAAATTTAAGACGCTATTAGGACTTTCAGAAATAACAAAGATACGTTTTATTTGTAACAACAAAATTTATTGTTCATATCACCGAGGTTGTCCATAATTTCTTATTTTTACTTTCTTGTATGAAATAAAATATTGTAATCGCAAAAAGATTTGATTTTCAGATTTCAAGGGAATATTCGTTTTAACCATACCTGAATCTATTTTGACTAGGTCCGGCGTGACGTCAGTACGTACGTATGTCGCATAACTCAAAAATGGTTAACCATAAAATGTTGAAATTTTGTGTATGGAACTGCTATAACATCTAGTTGTGCACCTCCCTTTTATATTGCAATCGGCAGGGCCAAAAGGGCATTTTGCGTGTAGTTTTTTTTTATTTATGTAATTATTATAACATCTAGTTATGCACCTCCATTTTTTTTGTTCCAATCGACCTTTTTAGAAGGGTACTTTACTTTTGACAGAAACTTAATTGTAAGTAATTTGGCTTTTATTTTTTGTTAATAAATTGATCTTGACAACTGCCAAAATATATTTCGTGAGAAATAAATGAAAACCATATCTGTTTCTTTGAAAGTTTTTGAGCAATTAATAGTATATTATTTAACAAGCATAATATGTAGGCTATATTACACGATGATGTAATTAAAAATACGAGCGGTAGCGAGTATTTTTAATCATCTGCGTGTAATGTAGCCATATTATGCGAGTCAAATACTATACTTTATCTACAACTATCAGGCATATAACAAATCTGATATTATTTGTTAAATATTCAGTTAGGTGTGGGTAGTTCATATATAGCTTAACAGATGGCGCCACAGTAGCACTTAAATGTCAAAATCACTTTTCAAATTGTATTTATTATACTTTTATAAGCATATATATTGATATTTATAATAAAAAATATGTTATTAATAAATTAACAGTTTAATAAAATATTATGTGTTAAATTATATGCCCTATTTATTACAGAAAAATGTAGCGTGTATCATGACATTTCATATTACACTTGTGTAATATGAGTAGTATATTATATGTAGTATCACACGTATAATGTACCCATATTTCAATAGTTGTAGATAAAATAATTTTTCCTTATTGTAGATCAAGAGGAGAAAATTCTAGCCTCCAGATTAATTAAAATTTTTGAATTTTCGAAATATAAATATATCATGGGAAGCTTGTTCCATCCGAGCTGAAATAGTGATTGTAAAATAGAAAAAGAACGCTGCCGAAGAATTATCTTTCCTTATCTAACGAGTATGCACAGATTAATGTAGTCATGAAACAATTTTGATATCTAGACAAGACTTTTAAATCTACACTTAGACTTACTCAAGTCTTGTCTAGAAATTTGTAGACAAGACAAGATTTTGTAAAGTTACACTCTTGCCTAGTTGCAGAAAGGCTAATAAAAAAAAATCACTGATTAATTTGACGTTGTTACCATGGTCACATATATTTCATGTTACCCCTTTATACTTTTTATGTAATAATCACTAGCTAGTACGCTAGTAAATTATTCATACTACCAGTAATAATATTTTAATAATTGTACTGTATTGAAAATATACTACAGCAGTTTCTTGTATATACATATAAGCTATTTAAATATTATTACCGTGTTTATTCAAAATTTAAACCAGGTAATAATTTGTATGATGAGTTATTAAAAATTTTATGCCCTTTGACGAAAACGTCATAAAATCTTTAAAAAACTTTTAGAAGCAGGAACTATATTTCTTCCATAACCTCAAAAATATCCTCTCACACGTGTCCTGACTCGTCAGCCTCGCAGGATACGTCAAATAAAATCCGCAGGAGAGTTATAGTTTCCTGCCGATCTCGTCCTGTCGAACACGCAGGATAACAGCGCGCAGGATGGACTGTGAGGTCCAGTAGGATCACGGGAGGACAATTGGCAAGTGATGAGGGTAAACGCATTAGTGAATGAAGGAAGTTACGGAGTTTAAAGAGGGTTCATAATATAAACTTCACATAATCAACCTCCGTTATTATTAGAGACAAGTAAGGGTTGGTGAGGACAGAATTCGATTATGGAAATTAACTTTAATGAAATAGTTATTACAACTTCATAATAAACATTATAATTCCAACGATTAGTTTTTAATTAATTATCATGTAAAACATTTGAAATGTCAACCAATGCGAACAATATTATACAGATAAAATTCCGTTATATTGGGATAAATCTCTCCTCCTTCGGAGTCAGGGTTTACTAAATAGTTTCCTTTCGTGTTTTATGCTAAACAAATTTTGCAAAATAAAAGTTTATCGATAAAGTCATTGATTATTATATTATTTGTGATTATACGGATGAGGTTTTCCAAGAACATAGTTTTTAAATATTTTTACTTTGAATAAATTAAAAAAGGACGATTTTTAAAGAAATAATTAGTGTCTCACAAGACAAAAATTCTTGTTTTTTTTGGAAATTTATGTATAAATTTTTTTTATGTGAACACCCCATGACTTCCTTGTACGCCAAATTATACACATTTTTTGCTGCACTCCATTCAGACTTATTTCACTTGAAAGTGAGATCATTCTATGGCTAATCATTATTCTATTTCCATTCGTTTTATAACCTCAAACTTCCCTTTGAAATGTTTTAGTGCAGAAAGTCGCCCATTTCCCAGAAGGTGTGAAAGTTTCGGCACAAGACGAAGTCGAGTTTTGGAATCACAGAAGGTGGGAAATAGGTGATTCTGCACGAGTGGCACACAATACTTTTTCTGCGCACATGCGCACTGTTGGCAAATACCGTGAGAATATTTCTCACATTTTAACCCACGATTGTGAGAAATATACAACTTTCAAGCTTTATATTGTGAAAAGTGCCACTTTCTATAGTGGTCGTACAAAAATTAATTTGCTTGTAGATTCAGATGCATAAATGTATCCTCTACAATTGTTATTTGAAGCTTTTTTACCTAAAATAATTAGCAGGAAATAACTAAAATATAATTTTACATGTTAAATACTTATATTCTGGTGTTCGAGTCACCACTCTGTATATATAGTATTAAATAAAGACTTCTTAAAAACAATGGCCCGTATTACGAGCTCACTTTTACATCAAAATCATTTGTAAAAACGACCGTTAAAATCGCGATTTTATTATAAAAGTGAGTTCGTAATACGAGCCATTGTAATTATGTAAAATGGTCAATAAAAACTGTTCTCTCTTAAGTACCTAAATAATTTTTTAATTTATATTGTAAAAATCAATAAAAAATCAATCAATTTATTAGCATCTCATTATATTCTTTACAAAAAGTATTTTTTGTAGTAATTTCCGTGTAATTTTTGCGCGTTAAATTCTATATTTACTACCAAAACAAGCATACAAACACCACAACATACATTCCGTGCGCAAATTACATGCAGCAAATCCCGAGTAACTGTACCTGTTCTCGCAAAAATCTTCCGCAATATTTTTAGTTCGCCAATAACCAACCACATTCTCTGCCCCCCTACATGTGCCCCAAATCACGTACGGCTATGCCACGCCCATACTTCATTTATCAGCAATAAACACTACATGTAATGACTGGTCGACTGCTGTCTCTTAAGAACTAAACATGGAATAGATATTGGAATTAGAATAAGATGTGATGATGCAACTGATCTAGATACGGTTTTTTAATTAAAGAAGGTTATTGTTGCATAAATTAAACAGATTTGTACATTTGCAGACAAATGTAGCACGTAGAGTATTCTAATAAGTAAATGATATTTTTAGCTACATATAACCATATACAGAATGTACAACGAAAGGCGGAACATAGGACTTTATTTGAAAATGACGAGTTATAGTCATTTGAAATTGTATAAATTTGATTCGCTTTATTGAATACCCTGCAAAATTACATTTTTTAAAAATTACGTGAGAACATAGAGTATGTCTGCAGTACGAGATATATTAAACATGAAATGTAATATTTTCGTTAAAAATATAAATATAAAAATAAAAGAAAATATCTATTTGTCAGTTTAGTGAAGTGTCACTGATTGTAATTCTTATTATCTGTATTTTAATATTGTTTTATTTGAATTTATATAATTTTTCTTTAATAATATAAAAGTATTAAAAAAATATTAAATAAACTATGTAAGTAAGATACGTACATCAAATAAAACAAATTTTTATCAAATTTACGGACGATACATCCATTTTTATATTAACTTTAGACTATAACATAATTTAATAATTAATATAAAATTATATTATTTATAATGACTTCTCATTAACTGTCACAACTGACACATAGATATTTTCTTTTATTATCATGGGTGTCTGATTTTGAACGAAAATGTTACATTTTATAAATTTAATGAAGATCGTATTGCAGAAATGATATTGCATCAATTATGATGTTATCTGATGTAGAATTTATATTTGAACAGCTTAGTATTCTTCTAGTTTTGCTCCAAATCTATCAGTAAAGAGAGTATTCGCATTTTTTTGAAATTCCATACCATTTTTCATTCGATCTGTAATGGGAATATGACCACATTTTTTTTCTTCCATTTTATGATTCTGTACAAAAAAATAAAAATACAAGTATATTTTTAAATCGCTTAATTGTTGATAGTTCCGGAGAAAAACAATAATAAGATTTTGGAGAGGGAATATGTGACGTCAAGTAAAAGAATTTGGTAGAGAATTTAAATTCATTTGGTAAAAATCATCTATCATAGAATAATCCACATTTGGCAGATTACCCAGGTTCCATTTTTAATACGATGTATGTAAACTCTAAAGAGTCTTCAAAAATCATATTACATTGACAATGTTGACGGTTGTCATTTCAATGCCAACCAATTTTTATTGTATTCTATGAATTGCCTACATTGATATCTTAATAGATTGTTTCGTTAAGAGTTATGAGGTTATGACTAATTTATCATTACCACTTAGTCGATATCATTAAGTAAAAAAAAAATCATTAAACTCCCACTCTTAGCATTGTAAACTACTCTCTCATTCTCCTACGTGACGTCAGAGATATGGCGTGGTTACATAAATTTTAATTTCAAATGCTAATTTGAGTGAAATTATATAAGATAATATATAGATTTTGTTATTATTATTGGTAGTCACAATGATTAATGCAATGATTAGTCTTTTTATTGCAATTTGACAGTGGTCAGATCGTATACATTTTTTTTTTTTTGGATAGTCATATTTAAATAAAAATGATACATCCATAATTTTGCATTTTTCTCAAAAATTCTGTTATGTAAGGGTATTACATGTGGATATCGTTGAATTCAGAAAAAATACTGAATCGAATAAGCAAATAAAAAAAGTAGACTCCCATTTAAAATAAGAAAGTTGTCCCCGTATTTTAAGGACCATTGGTCGAAAATAAATTTGTTTCCCTCATTAAAGTAGTCTTATAAGATAGAAATTGTTTGCTAATTTAACCGACCTTGTAGCTCTTATAGTTCCCGAGACAGCAATAGTGTATTATTTAAAATGAACACCTTGTATATCTATTATAGGGATTTAGATTTTTCATATTAAAATCTTTATATTATGTTTTAATTATTTTTAGGGTGATTAATTTAGTATTACATTTAGCAGAGCCATAATGTTTAATTACTGTTTTCATAATTCGATTTTATAAATTCGATTAAGAATGCCGAACCAATTCTTTTCAATCATTCTGTATTAAAAAAAAGAAAAACAGAATTGAATTAAATATCGTGCTAAGCCCAAATTATCCAATCTAATTAAACTCATTGATTTCCAAATAAGATTTATTCCGCTACAAAAAATTAATGAATGGTTCTGTATCGTCGGATCGTTGATTAAAACACAAAGGCTCAGTACAGAACTCTGTAGATAAAAACACGCAGCAGCATTAGATGTGGGAATAATTTAGCATGTGTAATTAATAGAGATGGCAGCGTTTCTAAACTGTAAATGACATGTTTATTAATGACGCGCAGTGGAATTATCGTAAGATGTAAAGCCAGCGGTAAGTGGACACAATACTGTGTGCTGTGTGAACGAGGGACAGGACCGTACCCAGGAAATGTTCACTCATTTACAATTCTATCATCGCGGAAACTACCGGTAACGGTCCCGTGGTATTTCATGGTATTACTCAAGTCATTTATTGCATGTTTATTGTAATTGTAAAGTTAAAGAATTTAATTTTTTTTTAATTCCTTGGGATCTATAAAGATTCTATCCAATTACGTTATAAATACAGTCGCTGTAATACATACTTTAAAATTACAATCTGGAAAAAAAAGTCTCAGTAATGTTTACTACCTCAAAGAAGGGTACTCACCTACTTTGCAAATTATGACCCTAATATATTTAGAACAATTATAATACTTTTGTTATATTTTCTATTATTTTCTTTCATTTCATAATAATTTCCACCTGGTCCTTAGGGGCGCTAGGGCTCATGACTCTCAAGACGCACAGAGTAAAAAATAAATATTTTATTTTAGTTTCCTCAACTTATTTAGCTTTTCTCATTGGGGCTCAAAAAATTAGCGCCCTAATACAAGGAGAGAGAACGCTAAGTATCACGTTTGTTTAGTCTTAAGATCGGACCACTTCGGTTGTTTTCGTACATTGTACGGCATATCAGTAGTATACGCAATTTTAATATATAACTGGGGCGCTCGAACTGTGAGCCCAAGATCGCCGTTGTGTATCGAATTGTAGGTATAGACGACAAGCAGTACTATTTTGCTTTGTGGGCGCGTATTACATTAGAAAAATATGGCGATAAACTGGGAGAAACTGCAAATCGTGTCAAAAAGTGATAAAACATTACATTTCTATAAAAATTCCTTCCTATAAACATTAAAAATCTAGTAAAGAAAATAAGAACTAAAAAATTATAAGCTAGTTTATGTTTACCTGTGTCTGATTAAAAAAAATAGTTATTCAAAAATTTATGTTCTATTAAACACCCTGCGTGTTACACCACGAGCCGCCACTGACTCTAATTCTTGCCCCCTCTGTAAAAATCAGGCACCGTAATGTTTACTACCTGAGAGAAGGGTGCTCGCTACTGTGAAATACTCTAATTCTTCCCTTAATTAGCTCAAAATCACGCTCCGTAAAAACCAGTCACCGTAATGTTTACTATCTAAGAGAACGATGTTCAGTCAATGTGAAGTACTCTAATTCTTACCCTAATGAGAGAAGGGTACTCACTCATTGTAAAGTTTTCTAATTCTTGCGCTAATGAAATTAGGTCAAAATCACCTTCCGTAAAAACAAGTCACCGTAATGTTTACTACCTGAGAGAAGGGTGTTCACTCACTGTGAAGTACTCTAATTCTTGCCCTAATGTAATTAGTTTAATATCATCCTTTGTAGAAACCAGTCACCGTAATATTTACTAGCTAAGAAAAGGGTGCTCTAATTCTTGACTTGCTAATGAAATTTGTCTAAAATACATTACATAAAAACCAGACAAATTCATTCAATTCATTCTCTAGTTGCTCACTTATTGTGATATATTCATCTTCTTGCCCTAACATAATTAGAACAATTATTGAAAGAAGCTTTCAGAACTCATAATTATTCAAAAGACAATATTGTATTTTGATTAGAACAATTATAATATGTGTTTGATACAGGGCATGTAACCGAAAAAAATACTGGTTAACGGTTAACCCTTATAGAGAACGTTATAATAATAACGGTTTTAGTTCAAAAACCGGTTTTTGAAAATTGGAAACCGGTTTAAACCGGTTAATATATCGGTTAAAAAAAATTAAAATTAATTAAAACAAATTAATTATATTAATTTGATTTAAAAAATACAGAATAATGAATTAAAAAAAATAATAAAAAATTACCGTATGAGAAAAATATACCAATTAAAAAAAAGCAATTTAATGAATATTCACAAAAATTCCCGTAATATCTTCAGAAAACGCAGCTCACTTTTCAATTTTAAACTTGCCTGTGTTGACAAAGGCCGTATTTATTTGGGAGTTTTTAAGTAACCTTAACGGCCAAAGAGACAACCTACATTTATGACTCTCCAATAAAAGTTAATTGTAAAATTTTTGACTTACCTATGTTCAAATACAAATAGAAAGCACAGATATAAAAAAATATATATTTTTTTCGCTAAATGATATTAAAATAAAGGTTAATGTTCACAAAAACCGGTTTATTTTTATTTTGGTTAACGGTTACCGGTATTTTCGGCCTAAAAAATATCGGTTAAAATTACGGTTAAAGTTCGCAATTTTCCTTGAAAATATCGGTTACCGGTTTTTATTAACCGGTTTTTTTAACCGGTTACATGCCCTGGTTTGATATATTTTTCATTATTTTCTTTCTCTGATTGTCACAATTCGAAATAATCTCCCTGAAATTTCCTTACTCCTACTCTGTTGTGATTGAGTGAGGCTAACCGGTCTGAGGTCACAGTGTCAAAACACCTCATCAATCACACATCAGAGTCCTCGCACAGTATCCTCCCTCATATCCTCTTCACAAACATACCCTCACATCAGACTCAGGTGTGGGAGGAAATCGTTTTTGCCCTTAGACCCTCAATAATGTGACAATTATAGACAAAAACTACATACTGTACTTGATAGTTCCCAGGACGGATCTAGACTTTTTGGGAGGAGGAGGCCAACATAAAAAAATCGTATTTATATCTCTAATAAGAGACAATAAGATTTTACCTATAGAATATAAAGTACTTTAAAAAATGTCTGTGATAATAAGATTTTTTACAAGTAATTGTAAAGGAAATAAACATTCTAGTTAGTGGGGGTGAAATGGACCGGTAGAAGAGATGACCTGTTGGTTAAGTACATAGAGTGATGTTGTTGTTTAGAGCCAGTGTAAATAGCCGCTTGAAAATTAATTGACTTGCCGTCAATTAATCTCTCGAATATTCCAGAGTGTTCTCGAACAATAGTGGCGTCGCTTCTATCCCACTTGATCTTTAAAGCGACTACCTGATCAGACAGGTCATAGGTCAGCCGTGATGATTTATCTTCGGTGAGTCTCGCTCGTTACAATTGGATAAAATGTATAATTAGTGGTTGCTGTTTGCACGAAAAGTGTACCACATGTGACAAATGACAACAATCTGTTAATCAGTACATCTCCTCATAGTCTTAGTCCATCTCACCTATATAGTGGACTTTTTTAATCCGAATAAAATATTTTTTGTTGTTTTCAGAACATAGTCTAATTTTTTTCTTTATTCAATATTATAGAGCAGTATTTTCCACAGTGGGGTACGCGTAACCCTAGGGGTACTGGAAAGGTTTGCAAAGGTTACGCAAAAAAATATAAAAAAAAATATGTACCACAAATTTTCTAGTAAGGGGTACGAAGTGTTAAAAATATTTGATAGCGGTACGCATGGGTCGAAAATTTGGGAAACAATGTTATAGAGTAATAATTATTTTTCCAAAAAGTGGTGCATCTCATCTCCACTTACCGTAAGCCTTAGGCACTTGAGGCTGTGTTCCATTTAGGAATATTGTCCCACAGATGAGATGAAGATTAAAAAATAGTGTATGTAAGATTAAAATTCTGTCATTTGTGGTCGTGGTGTTCGCGAATAGTTGCATTCCTGCGTGTCACGCTTGTCGCGCACGTTGTGATTTATTGCTCATGATTTGTAGATATGCGTTGATGCGAATAAACGTCACCGGTGTCATGTCGACTGCGCGAATCTCGCTAAATTGTTACGGACAGTGATGTATTCCTGATACCCAATCTATTATCATCAATTCATCCTCTAGTTGCACCACTTATGCGATTTCGCTGTGATATCAAATTCATTAAATATTTTTATTAAATCAATTGTGGCCACCGTTGTCTGAACCTTTATTTAAAATTATTATGATGCAGCAATGAAATTATTTCTTGACATTTAAGTTACACGAAGGGGTTGATTCTCATTTGACAATATGCAATATAATTCATAATATGTATTTCAATGTGTAAGTTTCGTTTTTCATTATAATAGTTGTACGATGCAAAATATTGATGAAATAAATTGCTAAACTTTTGTTCTTCATGGTTTGGGAACAACCACATGCAACACAACTGACCATAATTATTACTATACAGGAATGATGAATATGCAAAGAAAAGTTAAATAATTGCGATACAGTTAAATTTTATTTTTATAGACTGAAGAACGTGCAGTTAAATGAGAATTTGGTGCAAGCACATGCAACTTATTCACATGCCCAAAAAGAATTGCAACCCATGTAGGAACCTGATATTTTATATTCAAAGTTTGTAATACGTGGGATAATGAGATAGCGAATAATAGTTATTTTTTATACAAGACGATAAAATAATATTTTATCGACAAGTGTTAATTCACGAGCGATATAATAGCGAGAGAATTATTTTTCGTCGTGTATAAAATGCATTTTTTTTCTGTATCTGATTTTAAAGAAATTGAAATTAGAAAATTTTTATTTTATTTGAGAACAATTTTAAAATGTTTAGTGTGAGTTGCTATGGAAATGAACTTCAAATAAATAAAGTAAAAGTACTTTACCTACCCTTGCTGTTAAAGTGTTACTTTATCTAACCTTGCGGTTAAAGTGCCACTTTATCCACCATTTTTAGTTGATAAAATTGCACTTTAACATCTACTATAGAAAAAAAAGTATCATCTGTGCTATGCATATACTACCCAAATGCTATAGATAAGAGTTTAATCATTCTTCCAGCAAAAATTGATGACGTGACGATCAACTCTAGGAAACCGACTTTATAATTACTGTTATAAGAAATACACTTGAATGTATGTTGCCAAATGAACTTAGAATACATGCATGTAATGCGGGTCACTTTTAAAATATAAATCGTAATAATAATTTACTTTTATCACAGTTAATATAAAATGCCATTTTATATAAAAACAAATATTAAAAATTCATTTTGGAAAAAGATCTACAGTAAATATTTTTAAGAATCTTAGAGGTCTTAGGTATCCGAAAGATTTCATTGTCTATAAAAATTAGGTAAAGCGTTTCTTGGAATTCCATCATATGCTCAATAGTTTTCCTGATTGTATTTATGTCCTGTGCAAGATCCTCCTTCTCGAAAATCTCATTCTCTACTTTATTTAAACACAACAATTTCCCTTATTCTGTCGAGTAACATTTTTGATAGTATTTTGCTAGAATTACTAAGCAAGATTATTCCTCTCGTTATTCTGGTGAAAACACCCTTTTGTGGTACCAAATGAGATTTAATTTCATTTTAACTTCATGAAATGTGACATTAGACTCTGTTTGAAGTTTGAACATATGAAAGAGACCGTGAATCAACATTCCGTTATATGCCTTTTCGTAATTACTTTGTGGGTTTGATCAATTATCTCTTACTTTCTTGCGACATTATATTCTGTAAAATTGTATTTTCCGTTTATGTTTCTCTTTATGATAAAAAATATTATTTTCAGTAGGTATAATTTTGTAGAAGATATGGACAAGACGACAAGTATCTTCAAATAAAATGGAGCAGCTCATGGAAAAATGAATGGACGACACGATGATATATTTATTTATTCTCATTAACGATCTCTTTGGTTTGCGAAACGATCAACTTCTTTTGAAGTTGTATGTCAGTGTGCAGTATTTACATGACTGCTCTATAAATTACCAGTAGATGTTGGCAAAGTATTTCGCTAAATAAAAATGAGTTTTAACGACGTCTTTAGGGAATTTTTGTCGGGGAAACATGACTTTAATACCTGAACAAATCACACAAATTAATCAGTTTAACAAGCCTAGACGGCTGACATATTTCTGTGCACGCTGCTCGCTCTAAAAATATAGTACACATTTCTTCTACTACGTATATTACTGGAAATATATAACTGTGACGTTTTTATTTACAAATAAATACTGTTTTCCTTCAATTGCTAACAACTACTCAAATTATAAAGATTTAAGTAATCGAAAAAAGGTACTACAAAGATATGAAAGACATACCATACACCTGTATCTAGGTTCGAACCAGGGCAGGCGGTAGGGAAATTGGCGCCCTTCCTCATCTTATAAAATGACGCCCATTTATAGATTGTTTTTAGATCTTGTTTTGTATTTCGAAACGTTTTATTAAAGACAAAAAATGTGTGCTTCGAATAGTAAACATTTATTTAACTAAACCAACGATTTGGAAAAAAACGAAAAAATAAAAAAAACCTAATTTTTAAACTTTCTCCGATCAACTTTTTTTTCTTAAAAATTACAATCCTACTACGCCTTTTCGATTTTATTTTGTCGCTTTATTATCTAACTTTTATATTTTTCCAAAACCTGTAAACCCATATCAAAGTTCTGTAGAGTTAAAACAAACCAAACTACAGTATTAAACCAAAAAATGTGTTGACAAACGCGAAATATCCCAAAAATACTCATCTTTGTGCCCAAAATTTTGATTTTGGAAATAATGTACATTGATAAACCTCCGCTCGCTGATACCACATTTTCAAACGGATCTCACTTATGTTTTATTATTCCAGAGATATTTGCTGACAAAGGTGCACCTCAAAAAAGTATGTTTTTTAACTATATCTTTAAAATGGGTAGAGATACAATCTCAACGATTATACCAGTCGATTCTACGGGAAAAGATGCATTAAGAAAAGTTTTCGCCGCATATACGTTATTTGGAACGATTAGGTGAAAAATTAGAAAATTGAAAAAACCTAAATTTCAAATTTTGTCCGAAGAACTTTTTTTCTCCAAAACTTTTCATTTTCTAGACTTAACTAAATGTTGATGCGTTGATTACAAATTTTCAAACCGAATTGAATTATCTCTTACCGTTCCGCAGATATTCGTATTCAAAGTTGAGTTTTGGCTATACCTAAAAAAACAGTTTTTTTAGGTATACATACCCCTTTAAAAGTTAGGTTTACGACATCGGCGATATCACCAATCGATTCTACAGGCAAAATTACATAAGTATACCAATTTTTAAATTTGTATTGCAAAGAATACAATTTATAGAACGGAAAAACGAAAATGGCAAAATCTGAAAAAATGGGGTATACCTTAGAATTTTTTCAATTTTTTGCCATTTTCAGTTTTTTCCTTGTAGAAATTCTATCTGCTGAGATAAAAATCTGAAAATTGGTACACCTATGTAATTTTGCCTGTAGAATCGAGTGGTGATATCGCCGAAACCTTAAACCTAACTATTTAAGGGATATACCTAAAAAACCTGATTTTTTTAAGTATAACTTTAAACTCAAATATCTCGAAAACGAGAAGAGATAATTGAATTCTGTTTGAAAATTTGAAATCAGCGCATCGATGTCTACCGAAGACCAAATAATAAAAAAGACAAAAAGTTTCCAGGCGAAAAACTGAAATTTAGGTTTTTTCTTTTTTCTTGTTTTTCACCTAATCGTTTCAAAGTAGGTACATGTGGGCAAAACATTTCTTTATGTAATTTTTCTCGTAGAATCGAATGGTAAAGTAGTTGAGATAGTATCTCTACTCAATTTTAAAATATACAAAAAAAAACATAATTTTTTGATGTGCAAATTTGACAGCAAATATCTCCGAAACAAAAAGAGATAATTAAATTCTGTTTGTAAATTTGGTATCAACGTAGCTAATTCTTTAGAAAATATTACAAACAAAATTTTTTAATATTTGAAAATTTTCGAATTAAAAATTCGATATTTTCAAATATTTTCGGGTTTACGCAAAAATGCAGCATCAGCAACTTTTAGAATTACTTCTCTTGTTATTACTACATATAAACTTTTATATTATTAATCTTTATAAATATATATGAACTGTCTAATTCGAAATTTTATTATCAAATTGTGTCACATGCTTCACATTTGTGTATTTTTAAATAATTGTTTAACAAATACAACTTTGAATCAGCTAGTATCGTTCATGGACGTCGAAATATAATAATTTCTTTTTGATAATTTCTATTCCTAAATTTTATCAAAGTAATAACATATTTGCTGCTTTTTAGAAATCAATTTCTGTGTTTTCATATTTTAATTAATGTCCCCTTAATGAAAATTTTCTAGGCGCGTTAATGATTGTTAACAGAGAAACTCGAGTCATGAAGATGCGACGAAACTTTCCGATTTTAAACGATGAGCCCTTTAAATTTGTTGGCTTTCTCCATTTCTCTCTAATTTTCGTTCCTCTTTCTTAGTGTCGCTGTATATAACTATTCTGTGCTAAAACTTAAACGAACATACACTTATAACACTTTATTAATACTATAAATAAGAACAACGACAAAAAACCTAAAAGAAATAAATGAATTACAAGAAAATACTGAGAGAACAATCAACTTCGTGAAGGCAAATTTAATTCTTAAAAATGCAAGTATCTAATATTAATTCAGTTTTGTGCCGGGTGATGAAATGAATTTAGTGTTATCGTGGACAGACTGCAATAATGAATCCTAAAGCAATTCATTTAAAATATACTGAAGTTTCACTAAAATGCATTAGTAAATTCCGCAATCAGCAATAACATTACCATAAGAATCTGCTCCAATCTTACAAATCTTTTTAATAAGTGCAGGAATTTACTCCATCCCAATTAGTAGCACATAACCGCTATTAAGAAAACAAGATCACATCGCGATAAACAAACATCGAGAATCAAGTCGCCTTGCGTGACAAACGCCAATCGTCCTGCCGTAAAAATGGATAATTGCGGGAGATTTATATTATAATTAAATGTAAAACTTTCAATTACAAGCCGAGTTACAAATAGGGTTGTTAAATGCAGGAAACGGAAGGCATTGGAATCAAACTAAACACTCTGAACAGATGTTCACGTGTAATGAGCTCAGAAAGCAAGCGGTTGAATTATTAGGGCAGTTTGTCAAAAGGCATAAATACCCGGTTATGAGACAAATTTATTATGGAATAGATATGACATGAGATGCATTTCTACTTATTTCCTCTAATGATGCACATTAAATATGACTTCAGTTATGGGTGGCATGAATCCATGTCATTAGTAAAAAGTCGCTCACTTATTCACTTACTACCTTATTATATAGAGTGAAAATGAACTTAATGTCATAAATTTAAGGGTGAGTAGTATGACATGTGTAGATTACGAAAGTGATTTTTTTTTTAATTCTAAAAACGAAAATTATACTTTTCTTAAGGAAACTTTTTATTACTGCTGTTTTAATTCATATTTCATTAAAAATATGTTTATCAAAAATACATTCAAAATTAGTTGTATAAGATATTATTCTTAAACATTACTTAAAATAATTTGAAGTAATAAAGTTATGTTTTTATTTACAGAAGAATGCAAATGCGTTGTCAGTGGTCCAGTAGTACCAAAAATGTTAGTTTAATTAAAACTACCCTTAAATATGCGAATTTTTAAAAAATTCTTTGACTTTCGTAATCTACCCATACATACATGTCATTAAATTTAAGACATTAAGTTCATTTCCATCCTGTATATGTAACATGCTCGTTTTGAGGCTGCTGATTTTTGGTACTATTTAAGTCTGAGCAGAAAAGACCGCGGGGACATTCTGATATTAATACAAATAGTGAACACAAGTAATTGGTGGTAATAAATCTTAGTGTTTAAGTTTTTATTAATAATTGTTGTTCTTAAATTAGTGTATATATTTTTTAATTATAGTGATACTTATTTTAATATTTAGTATAAAACTTCAAAGTATCGTATTTTCCAGAATCGTAGGTTAAGGTGAAATGATACCCCAAAGTATTTTGTTTCTAGCCCAATAGATGTCGCCTAAAACGTTTTATTAAAATCCTGTAGCATAGGCAACGTGCATAACAGTATTGCTGAGCTATTCAATAAGCGACTACCTAATAACAGATGGCACTCTAATAGTTAGTAAAGACCCCAACCTTGAATAAGGCGGTCGTTTCGAATTCAAAATGCATAAATATATATATACGTTAACACCTATCGAGAAATCACATTTAACGAGAATTATACTAGAAATCATAATTATTTTGTTTTAATACATAATATACTATGGTATACACTTTTCTAACTTCTTGAGATATTATGATTCATTTTTAACATTTTGCAGAAAAATTGTTTCTTTAACACATATTTATTAATTTATTACAAGCTGCATTAATTACAGAAAATATATGTTAAATAAGAAATTATTAAATTATTGGTAAATATGCATTGTGCAAGTAAAACAATGGTTACAGAAGACTAGAAAATATAAGTAATATTTGTAAGATGAGACCTTAGCAAAAATCATTGAAAGGTTAGCGTGGTTGAAAAATACTTTTTACTCACAAATTTATTAATGATTACAATTGATTACACAATTTTAAAAAATGTACTTTGGTAATGTCACGACTTACGATACTAGAACGTACCAAATTTCCAAAAATGTAGGGGGAATCTTTTCGCCGGACATAAACAATAAGGGTGTTACTATGGTAACCAAGACTGCACCTCTACATATAAAATACAACGATAAAATTCGAACATACAACTTTCCTCGATGACATTTGAAACACTATAATTTATAAATTTTAATTTTTTATTTTTTTAGTTGTCTTGTATGTTTAAAAATAATGAGCTCTCCACGTCATTTAGATTTGACTTATTTTGAAAATATTTTTAATAAATTGCTTTACAACTATGTAAACAAATATATAATTACACATATGCCCGGGTTTATAAAAGCGAATTAAATATTTTATACCGGTTTATAAAAATAATGCAATATTTTTTTATATATAATCGCGTTGAATAAAAATATCTAGTATATAATCTCGGATTGTTGTTGTGAAGGTGGCACAGCCGTATTGGCACAATTTAAAAAACTATCCTATTATTTAATACTAATTAATTACTGCAAAAATAAATTTATTACCTTTGCTGTTTACTGTTATAATATTGTTTAGAGAACGATTTCCTTAGAAAGACAGATTTTCAGAAACTGAAACTAAATTTTTTGCAATGGTAATCTTTATAAATCAAGTTGCTAAATATACCTAACTATAATAATTGTCGATATGAACCATTTAGGAGAGATTATGCTGGAGTAATAAATTGTTAATTATTGTTTAGCGAATAATTTCAATGGAAAGATAGATTTTCAAAGAGTTTTTAATCTGAAACTAAATTTTGGCAATGGTAGTTTTTGTTGCTAAATATAACCAACAATAATAATTGTCGATATAAACTGTTTTAGAGAGATTGTGCTCGAGTAATAAACTGTTAATTATTGTTTTGCGAATAAATTCAATGGAAAAATAGATTTTTAAGAAGTTCTTAATCTATGGCAATAACAACTTTTATAAATCAAGTTGCTAAATATACCCAACATTAATAATAGTCGATATAAACTAATTAGGAGCGATTGTTCTAGAATAATAAATTGTTATATATCGTTTAGCGAACGATTTCGATTGAAAGATAGATTTTCGAAGAAGTTTTAATCTGAAATTCAATTTTGGCAATGGTAATTTTTATAAATCAAGTTTCTAAATATACCTAACTATAATAATTGTTAATATGAACTATTTAGGTGTATTTGTGCTGGAGTAAAAAATTGCCAATAATTCTTTAACGAATAATTTCAATGGAAAGATAGATTTTTAGAGTTTTTAATCTGAAACTAAATTTTGCCAATGGTAATTTTTATCAATGAAGTTGATAAATATACCTAACAATAATAAATGTTGATATAAACTATTTAGGAAAGATTTTGCAGGAGTAATAAATTGTTAAAAATGGTTTAGCGTAGCGAACGATATCCTTGGGAAGATATATTTATTTTCAAAGAGTTTTTAATCTGGAACTAATTTTTCGCAATGGTAATTTTTATAAATCAAGCTGCTAAATATACCTAACAATAATGTTTCTCGATATAAAGTATTTACGAGAGATTGTGCTCGAGTAATAAATTGTTAATTATTGTTTAAAGATCGATTCAGGGCCTTGACTCTCAATAAAGTGTCGTTCACTGAACAAAATTAATTATTTATTACTCCAGCACAATCTGACGTAAATATTTTTTATCGACAATTATTATTATTATGTATATATAGCAATTTGATTTATAAAATTACTATTGCCATAATTGAGTTTCAGATTAAACAATGTTTGAATATGTATTCCTTTGAATTTATTCGCTAAACAATAATTAACAATTTATTATTTCAGCACAATCTCTCTTAAATATTTTATATTGACAATTATTATATCTAAGTATATTTAGCAATTTGATTTATAAAAATTACAATTGCCAAAATTTAGGTTCAGATTAAAACTTCTTCGAAAAACTATCGAAATCGTTCTCTTAATAATATTAATCAAATTATTACTCCAGCACAAATGCACCTAAATAGTTCATATTGAAAATTATTATTGTTAGGTATATTTAGCAACTTAATTTATAAAAATTAACATTGGCAAAATTTAGTTTCAGATTAAAAACTCTTAAAATCTATCTTTCCAAGGAAATCGTTCTCTAAAAAATATTTAACAATATATTACTCCAACACAATCTGTCCTAAATAGTTTATTTCAACAATTATTGTTAGGTATAGTTATCAACTTCATTTATTTTATTTTTGACGAAGGAAATATGTTCTTTCGCGTTCGTGCGCTTGGAAATCTGGAAAAGTTGCGTTTTTTCGTTAATGATACTGGTAATTAATTTATGCATGTGGTAATTAATTAGTACTAAATATTAACATACAAATTACTACTGTTTTGCTATTTTGGTGGTGTGCTAGCTTCACTGAGAAGCTGGCACAGCCACCCTTTTTTTTAAAACGGCAAAGGTAATAAATTTATTTTTGCGGTAATTAATTGGTAATTAATTAGTAATAAATAATAGGACAGTTTTTTTTAATTGTGCCAATATGGGTGTATCACCTTCACAGCACCATGCGGATTTTATAATCTCGGATTATTTATTGTCGTATAATCTAGGATTATCTGATTTTTGCGTTTTATAAAACAAAAAACCAGGTTATATTGCAATGTAATTTAGATTTTTGTAATTCGGCGTTGTCGGAGAATTAAATTGACAGAGGTCATCATTCCTAATAGAAAAAAATAAAATTTTTAATGCAAATTTTTAGAAACCTAACATATTCGAACGATTTACATTAGTATAAATTGAGGCAGCAAATTTCAGATAAATGTATATATTATGTATGTATACCTCTTTTATTTGGTTTTTTACGAGAAAATAATTCAGGCTGCTCAGTTGCCATTTTTGCAAAAAAAATAATGTAATAATAATAACAATAAAACACTGAGTAAATAGGTGCTACAGAGACACAATAAAGAAAACCGTAAATAATAATAATATTACTGATCCTACTGAAGGTAGAAGGATAACTGAATATGATATACAATATTAATAGTAATAATAATAATATGCAAACACTATGTAACAAAGTACCATACAAATAAAATATACATACAAGAAACTATATATTATATAACCATAAAACAGCATAAAGTATATATAGCAATTGCATTTCCCAGTATTTCTGTTATACGAAAATTAGGCCTTGAAGCATTTCCGCCTCCCAGCCGCGTAGTTTTCACCCCCACCACTTACTGCCTGCTGTCATGACTACAAAAAAGTTTTCAATTCCAAAATTTTAATAAATATTCCACTGAAAATATTGGTTATAAATTAAAAATTTTGTTAATAAATATAAAATGTTATCATCCATGTCCACAGTTTCAAAAAAATATTTTTTTAATTTATTTAGAAGATTGTTTTATTCGTTTTTACATTTGTAAACATAAAAATATTATATAATATATATTTATTTATATTTCTCCGTTTTTTATATATCTACCTATTCATTTAGTAAATATAATGCATTATATTCATCTATTTTTATATTTAAAAACATGTAACTTGTATTAATATTAATAATAACAATAAAAACTTATATTTCAATAAATTTAAAATGGAATAAAAAAATATTTTTATTTGCCGTTTACTTAAATTTACCGCATAGTCAGCCAAGAGGCGGAGTTTCCATGTGCTAGAAATTCTGACATGTAACAGAACATACATAGATATATATATATATATATATATATATATATATATATATATATATATATATATATATACATACTTATCATTTATGAATGCGAAATATAAATATACATTTTGTTAAATATCCCGCTGAGCCATCGAATATTTTTTTGAAAAATAAGAAAGGGGCGCCAGCAGCGGTCAGTAGCTTACTATTATTAGTTAGCTACTGACCGCTGCTTGCTGTGGCGCCACTTCCTTATTTTTCACAAAAATGCTTACCGCAACTGCTTAGAAAATTAATATCTTTTATATTAAAACGTATATATTATTCATATATTCCTAACGAATATATAACAATATACAGTACGGAATGCAGATAACGTTTCCATCGTAAATATTCACATTATTGAGAAATAAAATGAAAAAAACATTTTTTTTCCTTTACTTGGAATCTAGAAGTTCAATTTACGTAATTTTTTTATATGACATGTATAATAATATTTTTTAGAACATACATAAGTTTAAATCAGATATTAGGTCTAGTACTGGAGAAAAAAAATAAAACATACGAAAATTCTGTTTTTCATATGTTTTTTGACTTTTGAGAAGGTCGTTATTTTTCATTTTTACATATATGATACAGTATCCTATTTGAAATATATCCTGAAATTTTCAACAAATTATTAGGTCTACGATTGGAGATATTTTGAAAATTATATTTAAAAAAATGTTTTGGGTGTATAAATAATAAATAATATCATTTAAATAATATTATTTCAATAGCGAATTGATGTCTACTTATTTACATATATAAGAAAAACTTGTTACATTAAACAATTTTTAATAAAAAATTAAAAACTTAAATACTGGTTTTAAATTTCCCGCGCTGGGGTATCATTTCACCTTAAAGTCATTTCTCGCAATATTTGCCAACACTACGCATGTGCAGTGTGGGAAATATCATTTTTCACAGTAATTGCCAACACTACATATACGTGAAGGTACTCTTTATGAGGTTACAAGCACCATATTGTTTTTAAAGTCAAATAGCTTTCGTGCATGTATTTTTGTTCTGTAACAGTGTGGTCGTAGAAAAAGAATAGTATGTGTCTCGTGCTGAAACTTTCACACCTCATGGGAAATAGGTGACTTTCTGCACTTCTTGCACAATATACTACTGTTTTATCATTATCATTATCCTACGTACCTACATCTATTTGACTGTAAACTGTAGGTTTGTTCCTACAGTAAATTCCTTTTTTGTTATGTGAGCTATTAAAAAGATACAGCTTAAATCTTAAATTAAGCGTTTAACAGCGTAAAACAATATGTTGTACTTGCCATATTTTTATGATTATGCTTGTGTGAATTTTTATAATCGTAACTTTTTCAGATGCCATTTAATACTTTTATTATCTTCAATAATTTAAAATTAGTTTTCTTTTAGCAACTAGTGCCATAAACTGATATATTGTGACGATTTATTAGATCGTTTCTTTGCAGTTAATAAAATAAAATGTAAGGAATGCGCTATTGCCGGTATTTATAAAAAGTCAAGTGTTATTGTTCAGAGAAAATATAATGCTACCGTTTTATTGAATGATTTCACATTTCTGACATCGCTCGAATCAAAGGAAACTATTGGAATCACTCTTAAACATTCTAGTACATACATGGCACACAGAATTACATTTCTGTATAACACAAGAAATAACAGTTACGAGAATCAATCATAAGATCATGTTTTCTCTTATATTTAAACCTTTTCGATCATTTCAAAATTCTGACAATCTAACAAAAATTACTAATTCCACCAACTTAGTGGAGTTATCTGTAGAACTAAATAATACACTTAATTCTTTTCATGAATTGGGACTGAAGTTAGTTTCACATTTCAGGATGTTAACAAGTGGTACAAATATCTGGGTTAGTTTGCTCATCCGTTTTATGAATCTGAATGTAAAATTTCTAATAAATATATTAAATCTTTAATTTTTATTATTATAATGATAAGATACGATGATTATTTTTTATATTTTATGATTTATATACTAAAATTCGATTATGGTCAAACACCCCATTGCTATTATAAACATCGTTCGGTATAATATTACTGATAACTTAATAATTCCTGTCAGGGTTGGCTTGATTTAAATCATTTGATTTAAATTACGATTTAAATCAACTGATTTTTTTATATAATAATCATTGATTTTTATCAAAGATAAAAAATATAATAATAACAAAAAATAATAATTTTTTAAAAAAATCAATGATTTTTGATATTTTAAGTAAATCATGATTTTGCCAACCCTGATTCCTGTTCTTAAATCGTCTGGCAGCATATTTGACCTTTGATTTACAAAATGCTAAACAAGGTTATGATCTGGCAAAGCGGTAGTGAATTTGGCGTTTATTTTTTTGTGTCTCCGAAATTCTTTCCTGTATGCAAATATCTGGCGGAGAAATTTGTTTGCAAACAATTGCCTACTTGTCTGGCGGATTTATTGAGGGAGCCCTTGTTCTTTTGTTTCTTTTATCGTGCGCGCCGCCTTTGCTGGCGATGCGGCGATAAGAGAAATTTAAGATCGCGATTACGAGAGAAACGCTCATAAGTTTATTTCATTATAAGCTGCTATGATTGCGCGTTCTAAACTAATAAATTGTTCACTCGTTTAAGAATTATTTTAAGGTGGAATATGTGGAATTATCTTTTTATTACCTTGCTCACCTTTATGGAGATGTTTTGGGTTTTCGCAATGACGATACTTTGCGAAGAAGAGCTGTATTTATATCACTTTCTTTTTGTTAATACACCTCCCAGTATTATTTTATTGTTCGCTTTCTACACGTATATATAAGAAGAATTAGAAATAGTATAATAATAACATTTATCTACAAATATTGAAATATGGGTACATTATACGTGTGATACTACATATAATATACTATTCATATTATACAAGTGTAATATGAAATGTTATATTACACGCTACACTTTTCTGTAATAAATAGAGCATATAATTTAACACATAACATTTTAATAAACTGTTAATTTATTAATAATATACTTTTTATTATAAATATCAATATAAATGATTATAAAAGTATAATAAATACAATTTGAATAGTTATTTTGACATTTAAGTGCTAATGTGGCGCCATCTGTTAAGCTATATATGAACTACTCGCACCTAACTGAATATTTAACAAATAATATCAGATTTTTATATGCCTGTTAATTGTAGATAAAGTATAGTATTTGACTCGCATATATATGGCTACATTACACTCGGATGATTAAATATACTCGCTACCGCTCGTATTTTTAATTACATCCTCGTGTAATATAGCCTACATATTATGCTTGTTAAATAATATACTATACTATGGCATTTTTCAGAACATTTATTATGAAAAAGAAAACGTATTGTAAAATATAAGTAAAAAATAAAAAAAAACTCAAAAATCAAAATTATAACAACTAGTTTCATAGTTCACATACACACTAACGTTGTTTTACTTTTATCAGTTATAGCGACTTTCGTCTATAGCGACAAAATTTTTGAGATCATTTCGGTTACACTATTGTTTCTATTTTATTGTTATCGTTGGATGAACGCAAATAGCATACATGAGTATTTTTAACGCAAAACATGGGGATTTATCATATTCATAATTACAATAAATTTTCAAAAATCCATCCATTAACTACTAAGAAACGACTCAATCTTTTTTTTGAATTACATACGAAGATATATGGACAATTGTAATATTTTAAAAAATGTTTTGAAATTAAACTTTAGATTGATATAAATTTAGAAGATTTTCCACAGTATAAACTTCAGTTGTTAAAGGTCACCAATAAAAAAAAATTAGATTTGTAAGACCGAGTGATCTAGCAGACCATTTTACTATTCTACCATTTTATTAAGTTTTAACAAATTTTTTAAAATTGTTGTTGCACTTGGTGTAGACATATCACATATCAGAAAATTTTATAAACCAAAAATCAAATGTTAAATTTGTTCCCTGTTTTTCATTTTAAATGAAACAAGCATGATACATTGTTGTCAATCAAATATAAAGTCGTAACCATGGATATGATAAATCCCAAATTTCACGTTAAAAAATACTTACGGTATATACGCTTCTTTAAGACTTACAATAATAAGGTAGCGAATGAAAGATGCAGAAATTTATGAGGTGTCGATCAACTTAAAAAAACCGACTTTACATATCTACCTATTAACATAAAGTTTTGAGCGAGAGATCAGATACTATAATATAGATTAAGTGTATCTCAACAATGGAAATATATAGACAAATGAGGAACTTATTAAGTAAGTAAGACAAATAGTACGTAAATATATCATTCATAATTAATGAAAGTGAAATCTCTGAATTTATGTTCCCTGTAAGACAAGATCTGAAACTAAAAGACAAGTTTCCTGTCAGATATATTTGAGGGAAAATTTCCCCATAGGGGCCGCTCAAGTATTACGTAAGCACTAAAGGGGGGTGGGGGTCTTTGTTTTGCTTATTTTGGATGACATGGGGGGTAGGGGAGTCTAGAAGATGATTACGTCATCGGTAGCTATTAACTATTTAACACGATGAATGGCAAAAATGCAAAAATCGATGACAGCGCTCACGTTATCTGTCAAATCCATATAAATCATGAATCATGTAAGATTATAATATTTTGTCCCTTACTCTATCTTGAATACTGTATCAGTAAAATCTAATCTCCATTCTAAATCTATTTTCTTAGTTTTAAAATTATAATTATAACATTTTAATTGAAAAATGTTTACGTAAGCATGGGGGGAGGGGGTAAGAGCTTTGCTTACTTTTGCTGACAAGGGGGATGGGGGGGGGTAAATAATTGTAATAAATCTGCTTACGTAATATTTGAACGGCCCCATATTGTAGAGTTTTGTTTTTGCGTAATAATCCCCCAAATGACATCTTGTTTGGTCAATAAACCCCAAGACAAAACTTATTCGATTAAAATTAAATCAGCGCTCGCATTTGGCCAAGTTTCAACTCGCGGCTACAGAATGAAACATCCCTGAAATGCGGCAACATGACGTAAAGCAAAATACATCATTTCTCAACACAAACCCCCGTTCTCTAAACTCGCGGTTTATTAAGCGAGCGAAAAAATCTCACTCTTCCTCGATTCATTTATCTTTCCCAAGATCGAACAGAGATGGCAGCAGAGAGAGACGCTTTATGAAATAAAAATCCGACGGAGGTATGCGTGAATATAGCCGCGTTTAGCGCTCGCATTAATCTTACTTCCGGCTCAACCGGAAGTGAAAAATACTGCCAGTTGTGTCAAACTCCCGAACTATGTGAATACGTTCGTTTTACACAACTTTTTCTCACGTTTTTAACAGTGACAGTCGCTAAAAAATTATATTGTCAGAATTCTTACAACTCACAATCAACAAGAAACAACAACACCCAGTTTCATAAAAAGGATAACCGCTAACTCCATATTTAGTACTATTTATGACTCCGTTTCGTATTCATAAATACTAAAAACTAACTCCGATTAGAGATAGCCCCAAAGTTAAACCCCTTATTAAATCCCTGAAATGTCAAACTAACTCCAGGTCCAATTCATAAAAAGGTTTAAGTACAATATTTAGTTCCAAAGATGATTCCTCTAGTTTAATAGACTTAATGCAGGTTACGTACCCTAACCATCGGTTAATAGAAAAATAACGTATCGAAAAACCAACTCCCATATCTCTGAAACGATTAATTTTGGACACATGTTGTATAATATTTTTCGATTTATTTTGACTTGTTCTCCCTGTCCTATAAGTCTTGAAGACTTATTTTTAATAAGTTTAATACTGTTTAATGTTCTGTAATATTTAATTAAAAATATTCATAACTATAATAAGAACCATGTATTTATTAGAAAAATGTACGAATACAAGTTGCGTAGTAACACTTCTTCGGCCTTCTTCGTCTTTTCCTTCCTCCTTCATCTTCTAATAGTGCTCGCATGGTAACTCTATTCTCCGACATCCGTGCAATATGTCCTAGCCATCTTACTCTTTGTTCTTTAATCGTGTGGCTTATAAATGAAATTCGGTATATATCTTGTATTTCTCGGTTGGTTCTTCTTCTCCATGTTCCATGACTATGAGTATAAAAGGGAAGATTTGTAATGGCTGTTGTTTCATAAAATTTCTTCACTGAAAAACTATCTACGGTGAAGCGTTCTGATTGGATGAAAATGACGCGTGTGGAATAACCAATGAAAATCATGCCTGATGATTTCTTGGGACTAAGGCAATCTACATCTACTCTTTCTTAATAATCTGTCTCTCGTGCGGAATAAAGCATTTTCGCATAAATTCCATAATTTAACCTCCTTATTTTCATCTAACGAGATCCATGTATTATATTGGTAGGCACGAGCTCTTTATAATCCGCTCTGTACCCTTATATAAACCTGACAATATCAGCATCGTTAACGGCTTCGAATACATTCACATTTATCACTTTGAATTCAGAATATTTTATTATCATTGTTGGAAATAGTAGTCATAATAAAAGTACAAAAACAGTCAGAATAATTATATCCATGACAAATCTTCACTTTTATACTACTAATGAAAAAGTCGTTGAACATGAAATAATGCTAAATAGAAACTATCTAACTAAACAAACTAAATATTTATAAAATTACAACATATACGAGTAGGAAGATATTGCCAATAATGACAATGTATATATTTCAAAATATAAAATACACAGAAGACTGTAAATTGTACAACAAGGGTAGAAAGATATAGTTTGCCTTCTGAAAAATCGAAAGAAATGGGGGTTTCAAAGATTTTTTGATTTTTTTATATGATAAACTTTAAAACAAAATAATGGACCCATATTTTTTTATTTTTTCAAAAAGTTGATAGTATCCGAGAAAAAAATTAATAAAGTTTACGGACAATGGATGTGACGTCACTCCCCTGACTAGAAAAAGATAGTCCATGTGCGCTATGAGATAGAACTATAAGTAGCTAAAAAACTGAAGTGAAGTTAGGCTACGAGTACCGCTTAAATTCAAACATTGAATATAAACATAACCTGCTTTCGTGATTCATGCTTTCGATAGATGCATTTACCAGTTACCACGTGTGTGTGTTCTCATATATTTTGAAATCCAGGCAGGATATAAATATCAGGTACTGAATTTATAATAATATTTAATGAAAAAAGAATGTACTTATACAGAAAGTATTTTATTTTAGTTATGAAAGAATATTATTTAGATTTTCTTGCTATCGCTGCTTTTATATTTGCAATTTTCTTTGTGGCTATTATTGTTAAGTATTGTTTTATACCTGTTGCACTGTCATTTTATCACATGAAGCTAGCTATCGGAGGCAGTGTTGCGAACCGGTGAAATTAAAACTTATATACTTATAGTTGGCAACACTGGTCAGGGGAAAGACGTCACAAGGTCATTTAAATAAAATTTTAATTTCAATTTTTAAATAAAGTATTCAACAATTACATATTATTTTAGTTTTATTACAATATACTCACGACCAAAATTGATATGCAGAATATATATTTTAAAAAGGCGTTGTATTGGAAACCCCCATTACAAAAGAGTAGTTTAGCGCGACACGCGACCACTATGGTAAGTGACATTTTTCTCACACTACATAAAACTTGAAAGTTACATATTTCATACAATCGTGGGTTAAAGAGTGAGAATACATTTCTCATAATATTTGCCCACACTGTGCATGTGTCTAGACAGCCACTATTACTAACCTTTATTTGACATAAGAAATTGTTTTTCACAACTACTTACTAACCATGGTTACCATTATTGACCAGCGCCTTATGTCCCTCGATTGCTTCGCACCTCGGGACACAACGTGGCGCTGTAGCATTGTACTTCATAATATTTTCTTACGAAAGAATCTAATAATGTAAAAAATGACAGTGTGTCTAGTCTAATTTATAACATTTAAATTTAGGTTTAACCACATAATAGTTACACACAGAAGCGACACTTAGTTCCGGTACCTTTCATGTTACTCTATTCAGTTCTATGACTTTGGAGCATTGTGTAGTCCTTTAAATTTATTGCCTTCCCCTATCTCTCTCTAAGATGTGACGAAACTTTTTGATTTTGAACAATGAGCCCTTTAAATTTGTTGGCTTTCGCCATCTCTCTCTAATTTTCGTTTCTCTGTCTTACTGTCGCTTCTGTCTAAACCTATTCAGTGGTTTAACTGTGAATTTAAGTGAAAGGAGTTCAATTGTTTTTTAACGATCCCTCGACTTTTCATGCGACAAACTATATACATATTTCCAACAAGATGTAAAAGTGCCGGAATTTCGTAAAGAAATAATAATTGTGCATGAATGGCGTACTTTTTCTATGATAATACAGACAAATATACAAAGAAGTATATGAAATAATAAATTAAAAGTATCAAATCTCACTTAAGATTATACTGTATGTACATTTACAGATCCATTTTAACTGAAACTATCGTACATACACGCACATTCCTTTTCTTCTAACGCCTATTCTAAGCCTTCTTTATTATGTTTGTATTGAGTGAGGTTGATGTACAGTTTGACTAGGTGATTAAAACGAACGCGCCTATTAAAACAGCTAAGAAGTAGCAGGCGCTAGGTGTCAGGCCTTGCAACTGGAAAGGTTAAACGTTAAACGCTGCTCTATTGCTCATTAGCTTTAATGCCACAGTTACAAATGATGGATGATGAATTGGAAAGAATATAACGAGCCTATCATGTGAAAATAACCAGCTAATGGCCAACCGTATAATTATTATAATTTATTGCTTATTGTTTCGCTACTTATTACACTTCGCTTCTTACGCTTACAGTTTATTATTTACTGTTTCGTATATGACACAATATCCCCAGAAGGAAGAGAGCTTCAAGTACCACTATTTTTTATTTCATCACAATCATTTTTTTTTCAGTTAATTCCGAATATCTTGTATTATTTAATTATATATTCGACCTTTGCGAAACGAACTCCAGATCTCACCTTAAAATAGTCACTTACATATCAAATGTGAGATCGTCATTTTTCCGGATGAGTATTTTGTGGTGCGAGCGCTGCAATAGACCGAATCTGGGAAAAAAGTTTACGCAAGAGATTTGTACATTATTTTTTGTACGAAAAACATAAATTTTTGTACAAATACTTTATTTAGTATACCGTGAGTATTTTTAACGTGATAAAAGGGACTTATCATATCGTTGGTTATGACTTGATATTTGGTTGACAGCAATGTATATTTGCTTTTCTCATTTAAACTGAAAGAGACAACAAATTTGATATTAGCTTTTTAGATTACAGAATTTTGTAACAGGCCTACACCAAATGCAACAACAATTGTAAGAATCATTAATAACTTTAGAGGAAATGGGAGAATAATAGAATGGTGAATAATTATTAATATATGTTAGGATTGTTATAAGTATCGCAACCTTCACAATGTCAATTGAATTCCGATCTCGGAAAGCGAGGATTTTAAGACATCTAAGACCTGGTACTATTTATAAGATCTGTGGTTTGCTTAATAGTTTATATTTTTATTTAGAAAAAAAAAAAACATTTAATGATTGTAATATACTTTTATAAAGGTGCATTTATTAGATATAAATATAAAATATATGTAATTTTTAAATACACAAAATTTCAGATTAATTAATTTTAAATTACAAATCTTCAATTTGACAAGTGACACTCAGGTGTCGCCCCTCAAATGGTACCACCCGGGGCGGAGCACCCCCTTGCCCCTCCTTAGTTACCTCACTGAATCTGAGGGTGACGTAGAAAGTTGAGATTCCCAAAGTTACTTAGGTAAAGCGAATCAACACATTTTATTGTAAGAGTACAAAAAGGAACTATATATGCGTGAAATGCAAAAATTTTCACAGTGGTAACGACTATTGGTATTTATACGCAGGATATAAGTTATTGTTCAAATGAGTTTTGAACGAGGTATAACATGAATTTCAAAACTCGCCAAGCTCAGTCCATACCATAAAAACTTCTGAAATAAACCAAAAACCAAAAAAACCGTTATTAATACCGTAACAAAAATCGGAACTAAAGCGTTTTCGCCTTTATTTTTAATTGTAGAAAATTTATAAAACCTTTTGCCAAGAAATTTATTTCGTAAAAAATGTTATCGAAAATAGCATGTGTCCTGCGTAATTAATACTCGGCTTATAAAGGATAATCCTGGACGATGTCCTTAGTTACTATCCTGCAGGATCACGCATCAAACTTGTGAAGCAGAAGGGATTTGAACCCAACAAGGGTCACAACACAATCGCACAGCATTGTCGGAATGCATCAGCCATCGAGACCCGTAATTCCTGCCGTATTATCGAGTGGGAACAGCACAAAAGCTGCATTATCGATGGATGACACGCAGAATTTGTGAAATATCAACACTTCTTCATTTGGGTGACAGCGCAGTTTATCAAATTTATAAATGGACACGTTTCCTCAAGTAGTTTTCAAAAAATAACATACACGTAAATATTATAGTTCGATTATTGAGAGAAAAAGCCACCACGTCATATTCGCAGGTACATATTTTTGTGATTGTCATAACAACTGCTCTGTAATGACTGTAATGTGCACATAGTTTCAGTGAAGTTCGTAAAGGTATGACATGTAGGTTCATTCCAACTAGATATTCCTGAAGGTTTGTGATTACTACATGTATCAGTTCATGTATCGTAGTTTGCGAATGCACGGACAATAGAAACAAAGAATTACGGTTGATTCTGAACTGTCTATGTCATTATTGTTAATTGTATTACGCTAGTTTTAATTTTCGGATATATGTATATGTTTAAGCACCATAAAATAGTTTTATTTTTTAATTAAAATTGTAGTCAATTTTGTATCAGCTAATCTGAAGAAGATAGCTAATGAAGTTGTTACAGGTTAGTGACCATTACTTGTTTGAGCTACTTTGAACATATATTTTCTCTAAAATAATTTAATTTTAAATTCGGATAAATCATCCATTCTTGTGTGAATAATTTAATTATTAAAGTGCTACTTTATCCACTATTTTGAGTTGATAAAATTGCACTTTAACATCTGCTATAGAAAAAAAGTTTTTTTTATGTATACATTTCAATAACTGTAATAGTATCTAAAATATATTGAGAAGTCTGCTTTTTTACTTCCTTGTACGGATTCTGTATGATTTCCACACATTATCTTGTTTCATTGTTTCTAGTTCGAATATTAAATTTGATAGCTGATTCGCTTCGTTGTACTTTGTCGTTGCGTTTGTCCAATACAAGCAGAGATTATTCTGCTTAACGAATGGTTCCAATCTCTTTAATTTATGCACCAAATATACGATCTTTGCATAACTTTGAAAATATACGTTACTACTCTTTACCATTGGCGGAAGCAGAGTTGTTTCTGCCTACCTTAGTTGGCTTTCATGTTACATTTCATATATAATATATTTAATATTATAAGTTAAAGAAATTTGATTCTGCTGAAAACAATTTTAAAAAGGTGGGTAAGCAGAACTTACTTTGTTTACCCAGACCGCACATAATTAATCAAAACAGTAGCCTCTTGTGTATATAATTTATAAAAATAATAAGATCTTAATTTATGAACATCCATCTAAATCTGAAAATATATTCATCATAAGCATACTGTGTGCTAAGCAAAGGTTCTTTTAAATAAAACATTTTGTTCGTTTTGGCGCACAAAACCTCTTGCAAAAAGCCGCTGTCTGTAACATTTCAATTACAGCTTCCACTTTCTACCCCGGCTGCGTTTTTAACCCTTCTTAACAATGATTAATCACAAGTTTCCAAAACACTCGGTTATCAGTTGTTGGAGCACACCCCGCGCTGTGTCGCCACTGGCTTCATGTTGTTATCTCTTTCTTACGCACGGCTGAACCTGTCACCACCACCGCTAGACAGAGATGGAGCATGTCATACTCCACTACGTGTGTGATTGATGGGACAAGTTACGTTGCGAACTCACGAAAATAGCCAAAAATAAATAAACAATCTTTACAACTATTTTCCTATTTACAAGTATACGTATATTTAATAGTATATTACATTTTAAGAGTTGTAAGATGAATATTAGCGAAGTGGTGAAGTTACAAAAGAGTTGTAATTTCTTTACAAATCGTATTATGTACTATACTTTTTCTACTATCATTATTTCACTGTTTTTGATCACAGAATAAACAAAAGAATTGACACATCACTATTAAATAGTGCCAACTACACAACATACACATTATGTCAAACTGTCAACCACTAAATAATAAATTTAAAATATTTACAATCTAATAAAACAATATTATGTAGAACATTTCTTCTCTATTTCTTCAATAGTCGTAATGTTTTAAATTAGTTATAATTAATTTCGTCTTATTAATATACTACTAATGTACTAATATTATTTCGATAAATCTAAAATTCCCTAACTGTGCGATCGCGTATTTAACACACAGCCATCCGTAATGTGTGTGTGTACATTTAGATAACATACAAGTTGTACATAATGGCTATTTACTTTAGTGGTCGTAGAAAAAATATTAAATATTTTCTTATACTATTTAGAATGTAAATTCTAATTGATGGAGATCGTGCTAGAAATGGTATATAAATTTTTTGATAAAGAAGTACATATCAAGGCCTCTACAATCCGATTTTAACATTTTTACGACGATATTTGTGAAAGTGTATGCATGTCTTTAAGGATCATCTATATAATATAAATCAGTTTCTATTAAGCAAAAAATTATGACAATTTGAATTAAGATTTTTGTTACTGGATAAAGTTAATTAAGTTTGCAATTGCCTACAATGGATCAAGCAGAAGTAATACATATTTGGAGCCTTAAGTTGCACTTTCTGAAACGTCTATCATTCATTTTCGCAAATGAGGCTTTTCGAGAAAACAATTTGAAGAAAATTACATTAAATATTAATTTTAGAATTCAATATATATACAGGATTGTGACTCGATTACCGGAACATAACGATTTAATATGTAAAATCCTATTTTGGTAATTTCCTGCTTCCTTAATTATTTTTAAGTAAAAGAACTTCAATTAGCAGTTGTAGAGCAAAAAATTCTGCATCTGAATCAATAAGAAAAATTAATTTTTCATGCCATGTAAGCTCAGAAATTAGGTATGGAAATCACCCCTAAAATAGCAGCCAAAAATAACAAATGTTTAACGGTTTTTTGTTTTTTCAGGTTACGCTAAAAAATACAGGATCAAACATTAAGGGTATGTATATATTTGTTGTATTGATAACGGAACATAAATAATTTTTTAAAATTTCGAAAAATTTCATTACTGTGAAAGAAACCGAATCAATGAAATTAATTTACTATCAAAATTACATTGTTAATATTAGAATAAAACAACAAACAGCTATAAAACCACTGGCACTTAACATGTTTCCTTTAAGTAAACCACCCTTAATTTTGCGAAATTTAAAAAAAATCTTTTTTTAATTCCCTGGGTTTTCATTCTCGAGAGATTTTCAGATACGGAATTAATGAAGTTTATGTCCGAAATGCAAAGAAAAATTTTCAGTCGCCTATTAAATTTAAATAATTTAATTTAATAATGCTTCGTTCCCAAAGAATAAAATTTGTAATGAATTTATTTACAACACTCTCTTTTATTTTCAATTTATTTTGCACAGAATGATAACAAGAAATCAATCATTTTATCACGCAACTGCACAATTAATTTTTCCACTTTTTAATTTTACAGATTCGATATTTCAAACCCACAATACCTTTTACACCAGTAAATTAATTCCCAATTTAATTTCACCGAATAAAAATCCCTAACTCATCCCAACACAAATTTCCGTATCATTAATTGAATTTCGCGCCATGGTAATTACATAACAATCACGTATCACTCCAATAATAAACAAGCATGACATTGGCGCATCGTCAGCGCCTACTTGCACTGGCTTATCTGCGGGGTTGATCACGTGATGGCCCCGGGTGGAGAACGAGACTTAACAGGCGTGTAATTGCTGGCATGGGTGTCCAACGACGCAAAAAGGGCAACAGATCTTATCGGGAGTAATTGAGGTTGTTAAGGTAATTTCAAATTACTGACTCACCGGTTTTTAAGAGAATGAGAAGAGGTCTTACCTGAAACAAAAGAACATCGTTAATTGATATTAATTGTAATGTTTAACAGCTATATATGTATTATTATTATAATTTTATGCAGTCATAATATGTATAGTGGTAGACTTTGAGCCATATTAATTATTAGGTGCTTTTGTTTTCGCGCAATTTATAGCATCACTTTATTTGAAGTAAAGAGAATGAAACTAATAGTTTTTAGAAGTGCAAATATCTGTAGGTACTATTTCTTCGAACTAGAGATAAATCAGAAAAAAATATCCGTATGATTTACATATTTATGAAAGACTTGATAAATTTAAAACATTGTTATAAATTTTAGAAGGACATTTTAACAATTTGTTTATAAATAAAATTAAAACTTACTAACACAATATCTTCAACATTATTGACAATTTTGTTATTACTACAAATAATATAAGGTTATTTTAATTTAAATGAGAGGAAAAAATCCAATTCTTCAAGAACGAACCTTAAAAAAAATAACTTTTAGACTGTTTTCGTAAAATAATTTGAGTCCATAATTTTGGTTTTTGAAAATAGTACATTGTTGATAGACGTAGGATACGCTGATTTCTTTATAATCAGAATGTAATTATCTCTTTTCATTCCTGAGATTTTTGCTCTCAAAGTTGCTCTTCAAAAAAGTGTTTTTTTTTTGTATATCTCGATAGTGAATAAAGATATAATCTCAACGATCAGTCGATTCTATGAGCAAAGTTACATAAAGAAATGTTTTCTCTGCATACATGTTCTTTGGAACGATTCAATGAAAAATGAGAAAACGAGAAAACTTCTATTTCAGTTTTTCCCTGAAGTTAAGTATATATGGATGGTCTGTTTCCGAATCTTCAAACAAAATTCAAATATCTTTTACCGTTGTCGAGTACTCACGTTAAATTAAAAGTAGATCCAATAAAAAGGGTTCTTACCGAATTATATTTAATAAATCTCATAATGCATCAATTATGATTTTATGTGATGTATAATTTAATTCTGAACAACTTTGTATTCTTGTAGTTTTACTTTAAATCTAACAGGAGAGAGAGTATCCACAATTTTTTGAAATCCCTAGTTAAATCCTACGTTCTGTGTTTCTTTACACAATCTATATGAAAAATTTAACTCTGAAGAACTAAAAATTGTAACTTCTCATGGCAACTTCTACTATTAAGCCACCTAGTGTACAGAAGCAAAACTATATTGACCATAACAGAAATCTGTTGCACTAGTATTGACTTCTGACATCACAGTGCTGCTCTCTGCGATCTAATAGCTGAACCGGACAGCAGAATTGCGCAGGAATTTTCCTGCAAATATTGATTCGGAAACAAAACTGGTTTGTATCTGTGCTAACCACTTGTTGCTCGGAGCGAAATTCAAATAAAATTAAAACACATTTCAAATACATATTTCAGCTATCGTGTATCATTCATTACGTTTGAATTCGGTATATTTTGTAAATAAATATAAAGATTCTTATTGAGAACTTCTTTTCACTTTATTCTTTCTACACTGCTGCACATTTCGGTTTCCAATTACACCGCAGAATGATCGTTCTCAAATTAAATTACTAAAAGTATGTTAAAAACGACTATGACCGAAGAATGCCTAAATTATCTAATATTTATGAGCTTCAATAATCAACAATGATATTTTACGAGCATAATAATAATAATCATTTACTAAATATGGATTTTCTATTTTTATTCTGACATAAAACCAGCTCTGCATTTTTATATTATGTAAAAATGATATACTGTGAATTTTATGCTTAGTATATTTTTCATATTTCATTAAATTTTTCCTTTGCATCAAATATTAATATTTCTATAACTCTTTTGCGCAATGCGTTTTTTTTTTCGTATTTTACTCGTTTCCATCATTCTTTCAATTAAATAAAAAAGTACCATAAACAATTCAAAGTTAAATAACTAAAACAAATGAAATTTAAAAATATTTCTTTTATTTCGTTGTATATACTGACGACTTTATTCATATTTCATTTGGATTAGATTCAGACCAGAGGAAAATGGCTGCCACTGTACCATGTAGTAATACTTTCAAAAACTACTAAATCTTTTTACCTTTACTGGTATATTATTTTGAATATATAACGCAGCATTTTTTTGCACTAATGTATGATTTCTTAGATTAACTTTGAAATATGTTACAGTAAAATCCTGTTATAAAGACATCGAAGGGATCCCTAAAATTTCGATGTTATAATCAGTTTGTGTGTTTCTTTAAATTCTTACTTATTCTTTACAATATGTTTGTTTTCTCATAATAAATTCTGTTTTGTGACACATGTTTTTGAAATTATACTACACCTTTTAAAAGAAAATCAAAAAAATCTGATTTAAACAAAAAAAATCCTATTTAAATAAAAAAAAATCTATTTTCTATGGTATATACACTATTTTTGCACTTCCGCATATAAATTTTAAAATAATAATTATTTGGTTATATTTATATAACTGTCAAATACATGACAACTTTGAAAACAAAGCATCATTATGCATATTTTTCTGGTAAGGTAGGCTAGGTTACATACATACTATTACCTATTTATTTATGTGGTAACATAACATAATACTTTTTTATTAATTAAATCCCTGAGGGATTAAAATTGCTACTTCAGTCTTCAAAAATGAAGAGTATAGTAGGCTTTTACTCCCGGAAGTGCAAAAAGTTAATTATGCAATTGGGTACATGGATTACAGGATTTTTATATTTACATATATTTAACAATATCCAAAAATCTGAACATTTTTATTAAAGCACTTAAATAATATTTCTCATTCTAGTAAAAGTGACCAACATTACACGCATGAATTCTAAAACATGCGGTAACATAAATTCTGCAGTTTCTCATTCTACAAGTAGGTAGACGTTTTAATTTATATAAACATTGTTTGTTATTGTAACTGAAGTGTAATTTCAATGTTAATTTGAAAGGCTATAAATATTTGAGTGTAGTTTTAAAGTGTTGAAGTGTGTTTCTGGACTCGCATCAATCTGAATTCCGATTGCAACTTTTGTAAACAACAGTTAGAATTTATAACGTACTAGTGGACATATGTTGCAGCCGTATTATTTCACTTCGCTCGGCTACATATTGATAAAACTTCCAACAACAACTAAATTGATTTTTAAAAGTTTTAATCTCATTTTCGGCGGGATGTAGTGCAAACTTTTGCCACTACGATGACGTATAGAGCTGCTGTCAATAAAACTTTTTATATAGATAGCGAAAGTTTTGCTGGACTTCTGATGAAATGTATTCAGAATAGAAATTGATCATAGAAAAAATATTTCTTCTATAACCTAGAGTGAAGTACATAATTTACGCACTCTGTACAGATTGTAAGGAAACTCTTTTCAAGAAACATTTGGAAAGTATTTTTGGAACATTAGTGCGTGAAAATAATGATGAAAGTAATAATGTTTATTTAAAAATATAAATATCACAAGTTTATTAATTTTTATTAATAGAACACACCTAATTCTTAGGACTTTTGTCTGACAATATTGAGGAAATAATAAGTTTTAACAAAATAAAACGTCGAACAACTAAATTTACATTTTACAATATTCGCTTTCAAGGTAGGATCCCAAAATATAAATTTTTGTTGTGTAGGTTATGTTTCCATGGGTAATACTTTCAAGAATTACTAAATATTTTAAAATTTCTTTTTGTTTTATAATAATTACGTCGTACAGTACACAACTTTTAATTTTTTGTCTTAAGTGGTACAACAACCTGTATAGAATGTTCAGTAAAATAATAGACGACAAGATTTTAAAAAAAGGCACATTAAAATAATAAACGCTAGATTTATAATGATAGATGCACGATTGAATAAATACTAAGTAGTAAAAAATTAGCTGCATTTATGATATTTTCCATAAATAATAGAAATTTATATTGCGAAGTTTGTTAATTTGACGAAATGTTATTTCTTTTACCGTTGGTTAGTTTAGGTTAGGCTATTAGCTTAGGTTAGGTTTGGTTTGATATGGTTAAGTTTGTTTATGTTTAGTTTGGTAAGGTTAGGTTTGGTTAGGTTAAGTTAGGTTTGGTTAGGTTAGGTTAAGTTAAGTATGGTTAGGTTATGTTAGTTTCCTAATTCATGATTTACTTTCTTTTAAAAATAGCTATTGCCATTTTTACCATAATTATAATAATTAATGAAATATTATGAAAAATTTCATTAAAATACTCAACGCATCGTAAATATTTTCTCCAATGACACAATACGTCTTTGAAGAAAAATAAAATTTTTAGTTTGTCTACTGTTTTATAATTAGTCAAAAAATTTAACGAAGCGTTATAATTATAACGAACGTTTTATGAATACGGGCATCAGAATGTTATATTCTTATACATTACAATTCTTAAATATATACTTGTATAATCTACTTGGCAAATTAATATTATACATAGAAATTTAATTTATTTACCTTGAAACTATAAAATAATTACAAGCCGTTTTTTCTTGTTATAATTTTTTATTTATTCTTATGTTTTTTTTTTCATAATAAATGCTAGATATTTTGTGAAACACGTTTTTGAAATTATACTAAACCTTTTAAAAGAATTAAGAAAAACGATTTAAATAAAAAAAAACTGATTTTTTTTTTATTAAAAAAAATCTGATTTTTATGTAACCCTGTCAAAAATACAGGGATCCGATTAGGTATTTTTAAACCAAAATTTTTTATTTAAATTTATAAAATAAAACACCTGTTTTTGATGTGGCTATAAAATTAATTCAATGGGCTATATTAAAACATACTCTTATAAAGCACTTTTATTATAAAAGTGCGTTCCTATATATCTATTAAAAAATCATAAAAATGTTATTAATATTACATGTTATTATAATACTGTATACAAAGATAACACCAATGTGAATAATGAGTATTATTTGTTACATTACCATTTTAACATCCATCATACAAAATTCGCATATATAATTACATTTACTGTATTATTAGGTCATTTACTTGACTATCTTAGCATGTTAATCATCCCGTAATTAACATTACATTTAATATTCCATCTTAACATCACATAACCTAACAAACTTCATCAACATCCCCTCCTTCACTTTATTACCCGCCGCTCGTGACGTCACGCGCAGTCACTTGTCAGTCAGAGGGAAACAAGCGCGGGGATGGAAACTGACACACCAAGCGACAGATGTCACTACGGTTGTGACGCTGGGCGGGGAATTCAAATCGAGATGCAGATATGATTACATGTATGAATTATTTATGAGAGGAGAGAGCGGGTGCGTTCAACAAATTCGTTCTTGTAGCTAGACTTCAAAATAAAATTTAACCAATAATAGGGTGACTATAATTTCATTGTATGTCATAAAATATACGAACAACTGTAGCTTCTCATTATAACAAATATAATAAATAACATTAGTGTGCAATAATATAGTTATTAGCAATTTAATATTTTGGAGAAGAAATATGCGACGTCAGCAAGGTAGGATAGTAGAATAAAAGCTTATAAACACTTTCTTTCGTTCCCAATCTATTTTTCTTCTTTCACGATTCTAACACGCTGACATCACAACATCCCTTCAACCAAATGTTTAACGATTATTTTCTCTTAAATTACGAATAATGAATTTAAAAACACGGATATTTCATTTTTTTGTCTTTTGCAATGAATTCTAGTTACGACACTGCTCGCTTCTTTAACGATTCTACAACAATGACGCGACAACATCCTTTCCTTTCTGAAATCTTCAATAATTTTTTTCTCGTAAACTACGAATAATGAAAAGATTTAAAAAAATTCAAGTATGTTATTTTAATGGTTCTAACTCGTAATGAAACTATTAGCACTTTTGCGATTACGATATATGAAACAATGACGATTACGATTAATTTCTATAAATAAAACAGAAAGCAATACAGTATTTTATTATTTAATGCGAAAATAAAGAAAAGTATTACAAATTCATCTTAAAATATAGGTATTACGATAATAGTACGTTATTATGAAATGGACACATTTGCTGGTAAATGTGCATAGCTTCTAGTAAGGTAAATGTGCATGAAATTTTATGGTACTGGCCGCCTCTAGAAATATCAGTTCCACAATATTTGCATGTCGCAAAGTTAGAGGCAATGTCACAACCATTTGTCTTCTTCGTAAAGTGTTTCCAAATATTACTTATATCTTTTCGTTTGACACACATTAAAAATTAAATACTCAACAAATAATGAAGTAACTATAACCTACAAAATAATTTTACAATAAAAATTAACAACAGGCAGCATCTAATTCAGGTATTCCGCTAATTACGAGCATGGATATGTTGAAAAGCATGCGTTCAAATTATCGATCGCATTATAATTGTATTAATCATGTAAAATTATCGACGATTACGATTTATCGTAAAATCATAATAATCTGCAATGACGATTAATTTCAATCGTTATCGTTTGATCACTAGTTCTTTCCTTCTAAACTTCATATTAATGAAAATATTTAAATGTTTTTTATCAAAATAAATCGTGCGTTGAAAACAAAATTTACTGACAGTTGAGTTATTTTGTATTGTAGGTACTTGCGCTAAGAATTTACGAATGAATTATTAATCCATATATTAATACGTAAAATGGTATGTATATTTTGTGGTCCCTGGCTATATAGGGGTTGAAACCTTGCGTCCTGGTTTTCAGCCGTCATCCAACATATAGGTCAGTCAGTGGAGTGACATAATATGTGATCTGCATGCTTGTGACAGGCCATAGATACCTCAGATATCAGTTTCAACTTTCATCGCTCGCTCAACTACCCTCAATTCATCCTAAATCAATCACTACTCTCTAATTAACAACCCAGCATCCCTGGATATGTTGCTATTCATCCTGTCCGTGTACCTAGGACACCGGGAAACCGGAAACTGAAGTGAAACAGTTAGTTCTCTGTCCACTACTAAGTTTCTTGCAAAATATAAAAATAAATGTCCAATACTTAAAAAAAAATAGAACAAATAACATAACCGAACAAAATAGTTAATCCAAACCGAGAACTAATTTTGTTTTTTGGAGTCCTTGTGAAAATATTGATATACTTCTCGTATTTTACATTATTAGCACGATAATAGTTATTTGTATCATCAAAAACAGAAGTTTATATTAACAAACCAAGTTGAAAATGAGACCTTCAAATGCGAGATCTAGCAAGAGTTTCTGGGAGTAGGTATAATATACAAGATTTTTGCGCTGAAGACACTTTTAATTTTTAAAGAAATATTATTACTACTTTGTAAACTATAGGTTATTATGATGGTAACATTTTCGATTAACATTTGTTCTAACCTAAAACATAAAACGAATGTGAATGGATATTTTTCAATAATTAACGTAAAATTTTGACAGAATATAATACTCACTGATTTCTATATATACTTTTGGATAGAGCAGCATATGACAAAATGAAGCCTGCGGCAGCCAATTTCCTAAAGTCTGTGTGTAATCCAATTGGCGCAAAATATGAATAAAGTCGTTAGTATCTAGAAATCTTTTTAATTTGATTTGTTTTAGTTATTTTATTCTGAATTGTTTTAGGTACTTATGTAATTGATAAAATGATGAATTTATTTTGTTTTCATAATAACAATTTGCTACGCAGAATGATCATTCTCAAACATAATTATGAAAAAATAGGTTAAAAACGACTATGACCGGACAATGCCTAAATTATCTAATATTTATGAGGTTCAATAATCAACAATGATATTTTACGAGCATAATAATAATAATCATTTACTAAATATGGATTTTCTGTTTTTATTCCGACATAAAACCAGCTCTGCATTTTTATATCATGTAAAAATAAAGTGCATTAAACTAAAAATGAAATTGTGAATTTAGTATATTTTTAATTGTGCTTTTTAATATTTCATTACATTTTCCATTACATCGAATATTAATATTTCTAAAAAATTTTGCGCAATTTCATATTTTACTTGTTTCCATCATTCTTTCAATGAAAAAAAGAGGTACCTTTAACTTAAATAACTAAAACAAATCAAATTTAAAAAGATTTTTCATATTTGTTGTAGATAATTACGACCTCATTCGTATTTTGCGCTAATTAAATTAGATTCAGACCTCTGAAAAATGGCCTCCACACAATATATAAAGATCAGTGATAATGCTATTTTTAAAAGTTAGCATTCCTGCTTTTTTTCTGTGCGATTTTAAGTTCTCTAATAATAGTCATATTGGACGGAGACGCGAAAAGGAGTTTTTACTGGTGACAGGAGGAAATGACTGGCGAGAGCCTGTCATCTCCTTTAACAGTAAAAACTACCTTGCGTTATAGACAAGGTATAACTTGTCTATGCTTGCGTATATTGTACAAGAGAGTATTTGTTATACATTTGTAACTAAATTAAAATTATAACCTAACCTGTCATTTACTAATGTTGTGTCAAAACAATAAAAACACAATGTTTAATAATGTAAACAATGCAACAAAACTGACAGCTAACTTGTAAAATTCTACAGATTAGTAGTTTGTAAAATTTAATTTGCATGGTTAATAAACAATTGAAATAAATTACAGTATACAAGTGAGTAAGAAATAAATTATTTTTAACGTAATAACAATATATCTTGTGTAGAAATCAGTATATAAACAGAGCTGTTAGTATTGAGTGCTTCGTTTTATTTACGGGTATAAGATTGAAGACGTATTGACGCATTTATATATATGGGTGTATTTATCGAAGGCGTAAAACTTCTAAACAATTTCTAGCCGGGCGGTCCATATATCTTCTCCAATCTGCCGATATCTGAGAGATCCTAGCAGTGGAAAGTTTTTCACTAATGCCGTTGTCCCGTGACGTTAGGCTGCATAGGGAATTTGTTTTTGCTCGTAAAGACTCTGTGGGTATTATTGAATGCTGGTCCGCTTATGTATGCAGGTTTTTTGGTCTCCGACCGCGTAAACACTTTTTGTGGAATGTATTCTAGGTTAGAGTTTTATAGTTCCGGAATTTTAGTTGCTATGCCCTATTTTCAAGCCATTGTTGGGCCTAACGCTCACGAATGGGTTGTTTACTATTGGAGTTTTCTTTCTTTTCTTTACTGCAATCTTCAAATAATAGTTATTTATGGAACAAGTGTGTTATACAGGCTGTTCCAAATAACTAGCTAAAGGGATCTCTGAAACGATAAAGATTTGTGGTCGGTTAAATTAGATCAAAGTTGCAGCATTAAGGTGGCATTTTAATCATGTCTTTGTTTTCCAAAAAAATGCATAGGTACTAGATATGAACCAGGGTTGTGTAACTTAAATAGGTGACATTGGGCGTGTTTTGTCCGGACTTCTCTTGGTTGCTCCCCAGAAGCTTAATAGAAATTATACTTTAGTTGGCTTTCATTTTTATACGAAACATTTCATTTCTTGTTAATAAATTTAGTACGATTGACAAAATTGACAACGTCAATAGTTATTTGTAGGTATCACTAATCCAAAAACTAAACTTTTGCGAGAGCGAACTTATTAGGTACTTATCTTGCAAAAGAGTTTCTGGGCGTTTGATACACAATATTTTTTGCGTCGATGACACTTTTAATGTATTAAAGTAATATTATTACTACATAAAATTTTATACACTATTGTTTTTATATCAGAAGCACTTTCGGTTCACATGGATATGTAAACAATTACCCTAACCGTAATCATACAAGACGAATATAATATTAATAATAAATCAAAAATAATTGTTTAAATTAACTTTTTACATTTCCAATAAAATTAAATTAAAATTTTTGACAGAATGTAATGCTAAAATATTTAAGTTGGCATCCCTACATTTTGCCGGCCTAGCCTGCAAACAGAGTTTCTGGACGACTTTGAGTTCTGTAACACCAATCACAATGAAATATGTACCAACAACTCTTCCTTTGTAAATTTTTGAGCGATAAAAATAATTTTGTGTAGTGCAGTAAAAAACAGTGATAAACATTTTAATCAAATTTTAGAAAAAATGATCCATTTTAATGGGAGGATTGAAAATATGAAAAGAATGGAAATTGAAGTGTTGAAACAAAGTCACGTTTCAATCTGAACTGAACCAACTGACCTTCCTCAGCAATGGAATACTTAGAATCAGTTCGTTCAGTAGAGAGGGTAAAGCGATTCAGTCAAATGGAATGAAAAATAAGTGATCCGGATACAAAAGTGGCAGTTATATCAGTAAGTGTATTTTGCGAAAAAAATAGTGGTTAATAGTTAACGCCTATTGAGAACGTTATAATAATAACAGTTTTAGTTGGAAAACCGGTTTTTGAAAATTGGAAACCGGTTTAAACCGGTTAATATATCGGTTAATAAACAAAAATAATTTAAAATTCACAATTTTTCTTCAAGTTATCGGTTACTGGTATTTATTAACCGATTACATGCCCTGGTTATACGATACTCATACTAGAACCGTTTGTAAACTGTATTTATGTGAGTAGCACTTTGTTGTAAGATGTAAGCTAAGCCAGTATGTGTATCGCATTTGCTTGGCAAAGCTGTTTACGGCGTGTTTGCCGAGCGCCTATAGTTCCATTATCTCGGCTGACGCCCCGACGCTCTAAGACGCTACAAACGCGAGGAATCATCGCACCGCAACCATTAATAATTACATCAATTTTTTCCATCACTCAATCATCGTACAATCAATAACCAGCAGCGATCCATCATAACAAACACTTTTTTGTTGTTTTCTACAATATCTACTTAACCTGTCGTTTGAACTCTTGCCAAAAACTCAAATCTCGCGCAGCCAACAAGAATGCTAACCAGGAGGTCGCGGATATGGGAAATACTAGCTTATTGCACGCTTTCATCCATATACGGCAATGATAAATACCTACATAACATTTCAAACTAATTTTAAGTGTATAGCGTCATCTGAACACGATCGAAGGTCTTCAGTTCGATTTAGATTATGAAAGATTATTTTTAATAACTGTTACTAGTGACATTTACGTGTACATAACACATAACGAAATATATTAAAATATCGTTACGTTACGTTTTCCATCTATGATTTCAATACAAACAAGTACCTACTATCAATATGTCAACATGGCAGCAGTTGTTGTTAACATTGTTAATCAAATGCAATAAATTTGTTCATTCAATAATCCACATTTTTTTAATTTTTTTTTTGATATATTGGCCCATATTCTGTTATACGGTGGTTAATTTGTAGTTGCTAAAATTGTTGACAAATAAAAACAAACATTACAAGTAAGGTTTTGATATTTTCTCCAATGCTATCTATTTTCATTGGAGAAAAAAATTACTGGTTAAAAATTAACCACTGAATAAACAGTAATGACGCAGCTAATAATCTAGTCCCAAGATTTTTCTCCGTATGACTAAAAATTCACCTTTCAGAAGATTCGACCGTAACTATTTTGATGAGAATTTTATTTACAAAAATAACATTTTAGTAATTGAATTGAATAATATAAAATTAAAATATCTATGCAAGTATTTTTCAAAATTATTTATATTAAAATAAGAATGAAAATGTTCTATTTTTTAAAATTTGTTTAATAATAATTTTAAGTCAAAAAGTTATAGAAAAAAATAATTTATCGACATAATAATAATAATAAGAAATCTCAATTACATCTCACACTTATTTTTAAGATATTTTGTATTTTCCATTACAATTTATTTATTTCAATAAAGGTTTTATACCATATTTTTAAATAATTTTGCTATTATCATTATCATCGCGTCGCTATTGCTTATTTATCAACAATCTATACTGCGGTTTGATTATTTTTATAATAGAGAAGAGACTGAATTTGTTCCCTCCAGGTGTTTGCGTCCTAAGCAGGTGCCCTTATAGAGACGGCACTGGTTGACCTAGCGCGATATTGGCAAAAAAACGATTTTCATGGCCTTTGACCATCGATATCTTGATTTACAATCGCGATCTCATTCCCGAATTTTCAACTCGCCTTTATAATGTCAAAATAAAGGCCTGCGCAAAAATTCAGCTTATTCAGATTCATTTCACAGAACTGTTCCCATTTCGCTTTATTTTACTTGACTATGATAAGCAGTAAGATAATGGGCTGTGCAAACAAATTTAAATTTTTATATTATATTAAAAAAAAAACGATTAATAAAAACCCGGTAACCGATACTTTGAACGAAAATTGCGAATTGTAACCGTGATTTTAATCGATATTTTTAAGGCTGAAAAATCCGGAACCCGTTAACCAAAAAAATATAAACCGGTTTTAGCGAACACTAACCTAAATGGTAGACGGATTTTTCTTGACTGGTCAATTGATGAAAGGAAATAAAATTTTATCCCATTGACTAAATTCCATTAGTTTTCTTTCCTTTCACTAACTTAAATATCATTTAACGCGTGAAATTTTGAATACTTTTTTTATATTTGTGTTACTTATCTATTTGTATTGGAATGTGAGTCATGACAGTTTTTACAATTTACATTTTATTGACGAGTTATAAAAGTAGGTAGTCTTTTTGTCAGTATTAGACAAGTTACAACTGAAAACTGACCAGCCGTTTTCTGATGGTATTAAGGGAATTTTTGTAAATACTCGTTAATTAAATTGCATTTTTTTTTTTGTTTTTTCAAAAACCTGTTTTCGAACTAATACCGTTATTATTAAAACGTTCTCTATAACAGTTAATCAGTTATTTTTCGGTTACATGCTCTGCTTATAATAAATATTTTTACGTTATTCAATTTTTGATATATGTATGTGTAAAACGATATACCGCTGAAAGTCCCGGCGAGCTTTTCAGGGCAATTTTTCTCGTGCAAGTTGGTTCGACTGCTATGGAAGTTTGGAAGTGGCAGTGCTACGGAGAAGTGAACTAAACTACGAACAAAACGGAATTACAGGAGAACACTATCGCGTTGTCGTGCCTGAAACGGGGAAACTGCAGATTTTCCCACTCAACTCGTATAGCCCGGACTAAGGGCCGTCAGGAAAAAACGAAAGGTGCGAATGCGAAACTAAATGGAGGTTAGGAAAGGTTAAGTAGAGACCCAATAAAAAGCTTTTGTTTTCAACTCTATTAGCAAAAAACAGAAACAATCAGACGTGTCTCATTGTATTTCTATTTCTCGATATAACCCGGGATGGAAAACGTAACCTAACGGTAACCGATAACATTATAATAACTATTTATTTGCTAATTTTTTGTTAATAACATAACAATAACAAATTATAGTCATGTATTACCATTAAACAAATAAAAATTCTACTTTGAAGATTATTTCAAACGCACCAATTGTAACAAACCGCCAAAATTTAAATAATTACCTGATATAGTCATTCATTATTAGTGGGGTAAAAATGCTGAGCAAGTCAGTTTTTTCAATCTTCTTGCTCTCGGAGAATTCATTCATCATTCGCAAGCAGGCGTCTCAACTGTAATTAGTTAATTTTATCTATCGTTCGGTTTTTTTAAAAATTATTCTAAATTCCTATTAAATTACAATCAACCAACCTCAAATGTCTCTCCTACAACTCCCTGCACTAAATTGTAAGTATAAACTTTTATTATTTTACAATATTGTAGTTTGTAAGAATAAATTAGTGTGTAGAGCTAAGAACATCCATTATTTACCTACGAGGGCTATACGAACCCAAAACCTCTCAAACCACCCAAAACTTTTTAATCCTTTTATCCTTCTGTCTTTTTTTATAATAAATTATTAGGAAGATAATAATACTTCAAGTAAGTATTTATTAATCTTTTTTTTTAAATATTTAATATAATTAGTCTTTATTACATTTCTATTAAGAAATATATTTAAAGCACGTTACACAATCACAAACCTTTTTACATACTACTGCCAATATGATTGAATGTGTGCTGTTATTTTTATTCTGTAATTAATAATTCTTCTCTTATAGCAGGCTTATAATTACCAATTACAGAATAAAGTATTAATATTTTAAATATAATTTTGAGTGTTGGATGCAAGTATTAGTATGATTGATAAATCAGGATGTGAAAAATATAATTCATCTTATCAATCGTTTCGGATTTTATTAACCCTTTCTCAGTGCATTATGATTGATAATGATATCTAATACACTTGTCATGGATACGATTTTCAACTAGAATATATCATTACATATTCAAAAAATATATACAAGGTTGCATAAAAATCCAATTTATTAGATTTAAATCGATTTTTTTTTTATTTTATTTCGAAAAGGCATATTATAATTTCAAAATGTGTTTCACAAAATAGCATTTATTATAAAAAAAAAACTATTGTAAAAACTAATTACAAACTTAAGGAAATAAGAACACAATATAGTAAAATCCGTTTACAACGATACCTCTTTTAGCGACAAACTAGTTATAACGTCGAAATACGCTAATATTATTTTACTTTTTATCAGTTCTAGCGACGAAATTTATGTGTTCCTTTCGATGTTGCCATAACCTGATATTACTGTAATACATTTCAAAGTATATTTAAAAATCTCATATTAGTGCAAAACTTGTCTGGTTATAAATTCAATAATATGCCAGTAAAGTCGTTTTATCGACAAAGTGAAACAGATTTAGTAGTTCTTCAAAGTATTGCCACATGGTCACATTACTCACACTTTTTCCTCCCAATTTTTGTAAATCTAGAATGTTAAATAACAATTGCAGAACAAGAGATTTAAATTTAAAAAATCAATGTGATTTAAATTAAAGAAGAAAAGAAATTCTTGGATAATTCAGTCAATTTATTAAAATTCAATTACATGCAGGTATATTTATTCATTTACCAGTCGAATAATTAAAAAAAACGTCATGTTGGTCTTTTTGAAGTTATATAACGATTAAAAATTTCACACCTCGTGGGAAATAAACTTTCTGCACTTGTTGCACAAAATACTATTTTCGGTATCCATGGAATGCAATTGACAAATTGTTTACTTCATTTAAGTGAGCCACCATTGCCCGTATATACAGTTATTTACTACCATAACGTACAATAGTATGTACATTCAATTAAATAAGCATTTTAATGGAACCAACATCATATTATATGGTATATCTCATTCTGTAAGTAATTCCACAAATTTTGATTTATAGAACATACTTAAATTAATAAAAACAATATTCCCAGAATTCCTAGAGTCGTCAACATTAATACCAATCTGACATTTATTTATGACGTCAGTCCCGATGTTAATTCGCTATACTTCATTCATTTATTTTCCCTAAAACTCCTCTAAACTTTCTTTTGTCTTTCATTTCAAAACAAAAGCACATCACGCCACCCGGAAATGCACTGTGGCGCCATCCCCCTCCACCGTTATATAGGCCAACGTGTAAGACAAAGACAGCACTATCCGTGTCAACTAACTGTTGATTTAGTGCCTAAGAAAACCCCAGTTGAACGCCCTGTCTCTTTCTAACGCATAGAAAGGATGGAGAAAACTCTAGGGAAATGATATGGCTATCTCTTTTCAACTCAGTGTTGGTTTTTATCGCGACGCATTTGTTTTGCAGATGTTTGAGTTTTTATTTGCAATTAGAGATATTGTAATTAGAGCAATTGTTAATTAATATTTTATGAGTGTTTTTATAAATCAAATGGTATCAAATGACAAATTCATTAATTAGATTACTATGCAGTACTAATTGATTCAATTATTTCATTATAATTAGTACTACCTTTATTTAAACTGATCCAATTACCAATCAGACTAATTTTTCGCAATTCAATAAAATTCTTTTTCTCATACGAGGGCGGTCCGATAAGTACTTAGCCTCACCGCCCTATAGCACAACAATCGCAAGAGCAATTTTTTATTGCTTAGAACATCATCGTAGACAGCTACTGTCAAATTTTCAGCCGAATCGGACGCGAAGTTTTGTTTTGACCGCGTGTGGAAGCGAGCGTGTCCGTAGATTTGAGAAAAATGGAAAAAGAACACTATCGGTCGGTGATTTGATTCTTGTTTTTGGAAGGGAAATCGCGCAGCGAAATTAAAGAACGCTTGGATGCTGTATAGGGTGACTCTTTTCCTTCGATGGCGACCGTCAAAAATTGGTTTAACGAGTTTCAACGTGGTCGCACGTCGGTTTTTGATGAGTCACGCCCAGGTGCCCCGAAAACGGCTACCACGGAGGATAACGCAACAAAAATCCACGATTTCGTATTGGCAGACCGCCGATTGAAGGTGCGTGAGATAGCTGACACAGTAGGCATCTCAAAAGACCGCGTGGGTCATACATTGCATGAATTATTGGGTATGAGAAAGCTGTCGGCGCGATGGGTGCCGCGTTTGCTCACTCCTGACAACATGCGCATCCGTGAGACCACTTCAGAGCAGAATTTGACGATGTTTAGGCGCAATCCGAAGGAGTTTCTGAGTCGTTTCGTGACCGTCGACGAAACATGGGTACACTGGTACACACCAGAGACCAAGGAACAGTCGAAACAGTGGACTTCACCCGGCGAACGTACTCCAAAGAAGGCGAAGACTGTCCTATCGGCCGGAAAGGTTATGGCCACGGTTTTCTGGAATTCAAAAGGTGTGATCTACATCGACTACCTGGAGAAGGGTAAAACGATTACAGGGCTCTACTATGCCGAATTATTGGGCCGATTCGACGCCGAATTGCAGAAAAAACGGCCACATTTGTCGAAGAAACGAATGCTTTTCCACCGTGGCAATGCACCGGCTCACACCTCCCTCGTCGCCACAGCCAAATTGGTAGAATTAGGCTACGAACTGCTACCCCACCCACCGTATTCTCCGGATTTGGCCCTGTGCGACTTATTTTTGTTCCCAAATTTGAAAAAGTCCTTCGCTGGGCAGAAATTTCAGTCGAATGGGGCAGTTATCACCGTCACGAAAGCCTACTTTGCACACCTTCAGAAAATGTTTTTTTCAGACGGGTTACAGAAGTTGGAGCATCGCTGGATGGAGTGTATAGAACTTAAAGGAGATTATGTTGAAAAATAAATCGCCATTTTTCAAAAAAAATTGTTATTCTTTTGTAGGCTAAGTACTTATCGGACCACCCTCGTATGTTTCACTTCACTTCTGTTCAAATAACGAAACTGAACTTTTTATAATTAAAAAAATGGGAATTGTGGTCAAACATAGGACTGTTGAAAATTTGTACTGTCCTTCGAACTAGCTATAAATAAAAAAATATCGGTATCATTTATATCTTCATTTAATAAACAATAAATTTAAAGTAATGTTAAAAATTATAAAATTTCTTATTGTGCCTCCGTCCGATATGACTAGTATTATAGAACACAAGATCGTCTAGAAACTCTCTGTTTGCCGACCTAGACCGGCAAAATGTAGGAATGCCAACTTAAATAATTTAGCATTATATACAGTCAAATTTTTAAATTTACATTTTTTTTTTGTTATAAAATCTGTTGCATGTTATCAAAAACAAATAATTTTAAACTCAAACAGCTTTCTTGTCTTACATCAGGGCCGTAGCCAAGGGGTGCCAGAAGGGCTGAGTCCCCTTTTAACTTTTAGAGCCCTCCTGAGCAAAATAAAAAATACCTGCCTATCTCTATTATCCGAAGAAAGTTAAACAATTCTTGTTTTTAAAACTTTTGAAATTATTGAAAATTATGAAATTACTTAATTAAGTACATACATATAAGTATATACTGTTACTATTAGATATACTTAATTTTTAACGCGTAATCTACATAGGTAATCTGTATCATTCAAATTCCCTAACTCTGGAATTTCTTAACCAACAGAATAAATTACAATTATATATGTATATATTTAGCAGTTTAACATAATAGATTTTTTTATTAATGTTCTTAATTAAATATATGTAATAATTACTATTATTTTAATTATTATTTTACAGCCCCCTCTAAAATAATTTTAGCCCCCTTGTAGAAAATTGTCACGCTACGGTCCTGGCACACATACCGTTTTTTCGGCAGTTCGCTTGATAATATTCCATAAGAACGACTGTTATGGTAATGTTGGTTATACAGAATCGTTTCGAAATTAATATCATAAATTTAAGGGTAAGTAGTATGAAATGTGTAGATTACAAAACAGAAAGTTTTTGTAAAACCAACATTTTTGGTACCACTGAACCACTGGCACCGCATTTACATTATTTCTCTATTACACAATTATTTTCGATAAAAATACTACTTAATTTAAATATTACGAATAATATATCATACAACTAATTTTAAAAAAGTATTTTTTAATGAGCATATTTTTAATGAAAATATTAATTAAAACAGCAGTAAAAAAGTATTCTTAAGAAAAGTAGAATTTCCTTTCTTCAAATTTATAAAAAAATTCTCCTGTTTCTTATCTTCTCATATATCATGCTTCTTACCCTTAAATTTATGATATTAACTTCTAAACCAGCCTATATAGAAAAATTATATTTTTTATTAAGAGGGCGCGCATATTCTACATGTGCTAAAGCTAAATAATTGTAAATATTGCGCAATATAATTTTCGCGCGTCCGTCATAATGACTAGTATTACACAACTAAAAATCGTCTACAAACTCTCTGTTTGCCGCCCGGCAAAATGTAGGATGTCAACCTAAATATTTTAGCTTTACATTCTGTCAAAATTTTTAACTTTATTTTATTGGAAATGTAAAATGTTAATACTCAATAACTGAACTAGCTGGTGTAATGTAATAATTTCAGTAAAAGGAATGTACCTATTATTATAGAACATAAAGTATTTCCCAGATGTTACTCTTACTGACGTGAACTACATCATTTTTATGTAGAAATAAAAGTAAAGTAAGAAAGACACGAATAGATAAAATAAAAAAGCAAAAATTTAGAAATGGAAAATAAATGATACCTATAATTTAAAAACATAAAAACTATGGACCAGGACCAGAAAGCTTGAAAGAAATGAATTAAAGAAATTTGATTTTATTCCTTTTATCCTCGAAATCATTTTCTATTTCCTAAAGGTGCAAGTTGAAACAAACATATTACCCTAACCCTACCCATCAAAAGATTTTGGACAATTTTATAAATATAATCGTTCATCCTTATTTTACTCTTTAAAATTACATATTGTAAGCTTATTTTTGTTGCTAGTGTCCTAGCATAAAATTACTTTATGGTCGCGGTAATATTACTTATTATCCGAGACAAATTTATGTAGAGCGTTATGAAATGTAGGTATAGCTACAGGATTATACAATTTTCTACTTCGTAAAGTAAAACCGTTACTTATCGTAAAATTTATAATCGAGTTCGACTGTATATCATATGGATTTTAGGAAGTTTAAATAAATATATTGAATAATATCTATAAATAACAATTATTTACCTTCAACAACTTGTATCTTTTCATGGCACCTACTGTTGTCCTCAAATATGCACCAAATCGTTCATTGTCACAACAAATCATTTTCACACTAATAATTACACAGAATTACAACAATTATTGATTAATTATTACACTTTTATCACTAAATATCATCAAAAAACCGTTGGCCATCTAATATCAACTGTCACTTTCAACAAATGTTTGCGCATGCGCATAATACGCTGCGATTTGTCTAGCATGTTTACTGTCACATTTGAAACGACTTATAAATAATATATTATAAAAATAAAATTAGATTAGGACACACAGCAATTGGTAATAAGTATAAATTTTAGTGTTTTTACCTATTTTTGTACATGAGTAATATTTAATGTGACAGAACGCAATATGATTTTACATATTTTATCAAAAAAGGTTTGTTTTGAAAATTGCATCTAATTTATCATATTTAGTACCTAAGTTATCGTTTTAATGCACCTTCGATTTTTTTAAATTGTAACTCATTAACAAATATTTGTAATTTCGAAAGTGGCAAAGTTGATTTTGTGCTTTCGTAGACAATTTTATATTTCCGATAACAATAAAGAAATTGATGTAAACATCACAAATCTATAGGAACTCCATCAACTAATTTACCTAAAATTACTTTTTAGTACCTTTTTAATTCCAGATATATAAATTACGAAAAATAATTATCAAAAAGAAATTATTATATTTTACATATTCCAAAGGGGAAGAAACTGTATTAGCTTTCCACTCTTTGTCGACGTTCATATAAATATGATGATTCTGGCTCATTCAAAGTTGTACTTGTTAAACAATTGTTTAAAATTATACAAATGTGAAACTTGTGAAACAATTTGCCAACAAAATTTCGAAATGGCAACAATATATTTATATATTATAAAAATCATAATATGAAGAATTCTGAGTTTGTAAATTTAAAAACAACACACGAATATTTTTATAATTACAAATTTGGTTAAAATATTATTTTTATAAAAATTTTGAAAAATTGATTTGTATTCATTAAAGGTGTATGATATTGCTCATACGAGTTAAGTAAAAAAAATGGGTTTCAACTCTCCACTAGATTATTAAGAAATTTAGTAATATGAATTTTAAATCTACCTAATCAAACAGAAAGAATTATAAAATTTTGCTTATTGATGAACTTGCAGAAAACAGGAATTTTGTTTGACAAAATTGTTTACAAAATATATGTACCTATTTATTTCATCTAATTTGCTTTTATTATATTGATAAATTTATAATTTTAGTTTTTTTACATTCCAAAAATTCTTTTATCACTCAATTTAAATTTGGAGCGTAAATCAGCCAACAAAATTAAAGGTCCACAATACTCTAAGATCATAAAACTGACAAGGGTAACATCAAACGTACCAACAAGGAGTGTCGCTTCTGTATATAACTAGTTTTTGGTAATTGTATGGTAATATTATATCACTGAATTCAAAATTAAATTCCCTATTTAATAAACAAATAAAAAATATATGTTCGCAATTAAAATAAAAAAGTTGGATTCTGTGTTTATGTTCTTTAAATTTGTCTTGTAAAATAGATATTGTTTATATTTAACCATCTTTGTAGATCTGATAGTTGTTGACCTAGCAATGGTGGTCCATTTTAAATGAAAACCCTGTATTTTATATTTTATAAAGAAATAAAAAAACTGGGGAAATGATTTTAAAAATAGCTCTGTGATATTATACATTTTTTATAACCAATAAACATCGTTTCGTATTTCTCTATTTTCCCAATAAATTCTCTGAAACTACTGTTCCTATATTTTTTCTTCTCGTTAAATCATGACTGCATACAAACCATGACAACAAACATTCATTTTAATAAATCGTGAACAAGAACAAACTATTTTCGTTATTTCCATCCTTGTTTGTTGTGCACAATGTGCGATAAGATTGTCTCTGTTGGTCGGACTCGTAGGTCGGAGCGGTATTTGTGCCCGAGACAGTAGATAACAACGTTGGACGTGGGCCAATATGGCCAATACGAGATGTCGAAGATGCAATATTCCTCATGATAACTGATAAGAAGTTTCGCCTGGACTCGTAAAACACGAATGGGTTGAAAGATTGTTATGCGGACATCTGATTTTAATTTAGATTTCAAATCAAATAACACTTTGCTCGTGTTTTACAGCATTTTTAAATCATATTTTGTTATGGCTATTCTGTTTATAGACATGTCTCAAAAAATAAAATATGACAAACGATATAGTCAACGAGTCGATTTCCAAATATTCATGGGTCCCTAAACATAAAAAAATATTTCCCAAGAAGTAGCGGTTTAAAAAAGCGCTCCTTACAGATTTAGTGCAAAAATACAAAAGTACAAAGTTTTTCAAAATTAAATTCTACATCAAATATGATTATAATTGATACAACACGCCTGTAGTACGAGATATGTTAACTTTAAAATGCAATACTTTCGTTTGAAATCAGAAAGACATGAAAATAAAAGAAAATATATATATAGCGTAATGCAGTAAAATTTACAAAATAGTTATTTGTGTATCAAGAGTGTAAAGTGAATCTTTATTGCTTGTGCTCGTAAATTGAAACGCGAGCGTAGCGAGCGCTGAAATCGAGCTAGAGCAATAAAGATACTTTACGCTAGAGATGCACACATAATTTTTTCTACGACTTTACTAACGAAATAAAAAAAAATAATACCTATCTAGTAAGTTCAATTCAATCTTAACCAATTTCCTGTTTTGTGTTGCTGTAACCATGACGACATGAGTAAATAAATAATCTAAGCGAGCAAATTAAGTACTTTACCGCTCATTGCTTATGGAGACGCGCGGTAAAGTATTTATTTGCTCGTTCCTCAGTAATCATTGACATTACGATGACAAAAGAGAGCATAAATATCAACTTTTCATGGTGGTCGTAGAAAAAGAATTAAATTTTTTCGCCTGATGCTTTTGTTTTATACGAGCAAAATGTCAATTATCAATTTGTAATTATGAGGTTAGAGTAACGGCCTACAGAATCAAAGGTTCTGAGTTCGATTCCGACTTAGGACTTTCTTTATATCCTTTCTGTTTTTTTATGTTAATAAATTATAAATCTATAAAGTTAATACTGTTTTGTAAAAAATATTTAAAGAGAAATAATTAGAAATAAATAAATTACAATGAAATAATACACAATGCAGTAAAAAAATTAATAAATCAACTAACACCAGAATTAATCAAGAAATTTTTATAAATAAATGTGTTCCTAAGGGCCGGTTTTTCCACCTCTGGTTAAAGTGCTGGTTACCTTAACCATTAGTTAATAGAAAAATATCGTATCGAAAAACTAAAGTAAGTTGTCAAAAATATATGTAACTTACTATTTCCATGCGCTATTTTTCTATTATTCGACGGTTAAGGTAATCAGCACTTTAACCAGAGATGGAAAAACCGGCCCTAAGTCGGAATCAAACTGAATATCTTTGATTCTGTCGGCCGTTATACTAACTTAATAACCACTGTCATTTTAAAACAAAAACATCAAGCAAAAAAATTTAATCCTTTTTTTGTAAATTTCACTGAATTATCTTATTAAAATGAAGTAATCTATATTAAATAATATGTAGGAATACAATTATTTATCTCTATTTTTGTCTAAATTGTTTGAGATCTTCATGCAGGGTGGATTATTTATAAAACCTTTTTAAAAATTACAGGTGACATACTTGTATATATAATTTCTGCGCCCCGAATATATAGGCTTTACCAAAAATAAATTAAATTTACCAACGAAACTGAACAGTTTTAATTTATATTTTGTCACACAAGACGTTATAAACGTCCAACATTAGCTTTGTATTTTAAAAAGCACCGAAAGCGTTTTTGTTTTATACCACAACGCGGTAATAGGATATTTGTATTACAACACAACAATGTTAGAATTAGAAAATTGCTATTAAAATTATAAAATTTAAATAAGTGAGAAGGGATTAGATACTTGTATATTACAACTTCAGGCCTTGGCGTATAGTTTGACTTCACAATAAATTATATAAAACATATACTGCCTTTCTTTTAAAAGTGAGTTTTTAAAATTAATAATTAATAATATAATTATTTTTGTTATGTAGTAATAATAAGGGAAGTAATTCCCAAAGCCGCTAATGCTGTATTATTGCGTAAACCCGAAAATATTTAAGAATATCAAATTTTTAGCTCGAAAATTTTGAAATTTTACAAAATTTTGTTTGAAATATTTTTTAAAGAATTAACTACGCTGGTACCAAATTTACACACAGAATTTAATTATCTCCTTTCGTTTCGGAGATATTCGCTCTCAAAGTTATACCTCAAAAAAGTGTGTTTTTTGATAATATTTTAAAAATGAGTCGAGATACAATCTCAAATACTTTACCATTCGATTCTACAAGAAAATTTTTATAAAGAAATGTTTTCTCCGCATATAGGTACGTTTTTTGGAACGATTCGATGAAAAATAAGAAAAACGAAAAAACCTAAATTTCAATTTTTTGCCTCGAAACTTTTTGTCTCAAAAATTTTTCATTTTTTGAACTTAAGTAGATATCGATACCCTGATTCCAAATTTTCAAACAGAATTCAATTATCTCTTCCGGTTCTCGAGATATTTGAGTTCAAAGTTGTACCTAAAAAATCAGGTTTTTTAGGTATATACCTTATATGGTTAGGTTTACGGTTTCGGCGACTTCACCATTCGATTCTACGGGCAAAATTACATAAGTGTACCAATTTTCAGATTTTTATCTCATCAGATAAAATTAAAAGTAAAAAACTGAAAATGGGCAAAAATCGAAAAAAATCGTCAGGGGTTCATCAGGCATTTTTTTCGATTTTGGCCATTTTCGTTTTTCCATTCTACAAATTGTATCCTTTCAAATAAAAATCTAAAAATTGGTATACTTATGTAATTTTGCTCGTAGAATTGATTGGTGAGGTCGCCGAAGTCGTAAACCTAACCCTTAAAGGGATATACCTAAAAAACCTATTTTTTTAGGTATTGTCAAAACTCAACTTTGAATACAAATATTTCAAGAACGGGAAGAGATAATTGAATTCTGTTCCAAAGAACATATATGCGGAGAAAACATTTCTTTATGTAATCGACTGGTATGAATGTTAAAATCGCATCTGTACCCATTTTAGAGATATAGTCAAAAAACGCACTTTTTTGAGGTACAATTTTGAAAGCAAATATCTTAGGAACGAAAAGAGAGAATTAAATTCCGTTTGAAAATTTGCAATTAGCGCGTCGAGATCTATCATAGTACACTATTTCCCAAAATCAAAATTTTGAGCAGAAAAATGAGTATTTTTGAGATATTTCGCAATTGTCAACACAATTTTTGGTTTAATACTGTTTTTTGGTTTGTTTTAACTCTACACAACTTTGGTATGAGGTTATAGGTTTTGAAAATAAATAAAGGTTAGATAATAAAGCGTCAGAATAAAAACGAAAATGTGTAATAGGAATGCAGGTTCTGAAAACAGCGCATCGATATTTACTGAAGTCTAGAAAATAAAAAGTTTTTGAGAAAAAAGTTCCTCGTCTGCTGACACGGTAAAATGAATTATTAATTAGTACTTACAGTATTAGTTCAATTCCTATTAAAGTATTCCATTATTATTTTTATAATATTTTCACTGTCAATTATAATAATTGTCATTGTCAAACATAAAACATTTATTTCCGTAGGTAAACAGATTAACCGCAATTGTAACAAAAATACTGAATCATTAATTAATTAATGAAATAGTGTATTATTTACAAAAATTGACATATGCTCATAATTAATTAAGATATTTAAGAGAAACACGTCAGATCTTCATGAAAACACCACTTCCAATTGCACGATTAACACAATAATCTAATCAGATCTAATCCAGAGTATCAGTATGTTATATTCAAAATTTCAACAATTTTTATTCACCAGTATTTGAGTAATCGTTACGACTACATATGTACATCCATCCACACACACACGGACAGACATCATCGTAAAAATTCTAAAATCGTGTTCTAAGGACTTCAAAACGTGCTTATCAATTGAAAACTCACTATCCAATTTTAGCATGATTCCAATACCTCTCTTACTGAGTGGCGAGAGGTAAAAATTGGCCATTACAATAATTTCGTTAAAAATATCTAGTTATTCTTTGTCGCATTGTACCTACTCGCAATAAAAGCGTGATTATACGTGCTGTTATAAAAAATAAAACAAGTAATTAATGAATTATTTTTTTTATTTCTAACAAACTCAAATCCTATTATAAATTACGAGAAATTAAATTATTTGACAATTTCCAACTCGCGTTTTTAGAAATCCAACCCGCAATTAGTGTACACTCTGGCTTGTACCCAATAAAATAAAGATATAACAAATGTTTTTTCATAAAAATAATACAACGTAATGACGTTGATATTTTCTTTTTTATTTTCCGAGCTTAATTACAGAATTAACCGCTGAAGAACATGTTCCTAACATAACCTACATAACATGTGAGGTTATAAACACGCACATATCTGAAAAGGCCTCAGGCCTTACGTCATGCATCCACGACGTCACTTCCCGCGTAGACGCAATTTCCTGCCCCAACCGGATGTCATTTTTTCTCCGCAGGAAACATTTGCAAATGCGTGCCAGTCCGATCCTGCATTAGCGAAACAAAACACTGCGGATTTATAGTTCGGGCATAAAATAGTGAAATTGCCAAAATTCTTATGTCGTACGATACTAAATCCCCAAAATGGTATAAGTGGAATTTTATTATGACTATTTGATAGAAATTATAATGCTAGTTTGTTTGGATGTCGCTATGAATAATAATAATCATAACTATAACAATAAATCATGTAAATAGCTCATAAATATAGTTACATAAGCTGCAAGAATACATAAATTATAACCTTTGAGAAAGTATGAACTGAGGCTGAGTTTGCGGAGCCGATGTTTGTGTTACCGTAAGAGAATAGTTGTATTACGTACTTACATTTCGAGTCGTTTATTATATTTTTCAAGAAATCAGTTGCATTTTACTTCAAATAATGTTAAGTATACCTATTGTTATGTACTCCGCCGAAACAATGACTATGACATGATTTCCTTGTACACTAAATTATTAACATTTTTTGCTGCACTTTATTTAAACTTATTTCATTTGAAAGTAAGATCTTTCTACAGCTAATTATTCTTCAACTTCTATTCGTTTCATATCTCCGAACTTTTCTTTAAAATGAATCATCTTTTGAAAATTTTATTAAAATATTTATCACTATTCCTGTATAGTAAAAATAGTGGTTTTAATTTATGTTTTATATTTCCAATAAAATAAAATTAAAAATTTTAACAGAATGTAATGCTAAATATTTAAATTGACATCCCTACATTTTGTAACAGTAGTCATAATGAAACGGAAGTGCGAAAAATATATTCTAACCACTAACAGTAACTGTTGTCAATGTCAATTTATTATCAAATGTTTCCTACAAAAGTTAAAAGCCAACTAAATGATTATTTTTATTAAGATTTCGTCAAAATAAACTATCATTTGAAAAGGCCGAATCAAACAAAAAATGGAGGCGCATAACTAGATGTTACGCGAAAAATAAAATTGTAAATACTACGAGCAAAGTGCCCTTTCGGCACTGCCGAAAAGGAAGGTGTACAACTAGATGTTATAGTAGTCGTATATAAAAAATTTCATAATTTTACTGCTAATCATTTATGAGTTATGCGACATACAAAAGTCACACCGAAACTTGTAAAAATGGATTCAGGGATAGTCAAAATAGATATTTCAGTTGCAATCTGAAACCTAATTTTTTGCGATTACAATACTTTGTACAAGGAAGTAAAAGACGAAGAAGATCTAAGAATAGCAGAAAGAAAGAAACTACGAACTGTACTAGGACAAATAAAAATTGCAGAAAATGAATATAAACCTCAAATAAATTATGTAACTGAATAAGAATTAGAAAGAGAATATTGTTAATAAATATGTACAAAACTGTAACACTTTGATTAATGTTTGGTTAAGTGAAATCTATTCGGAAAACTGTTTCTTGTAGCGTAGGAAGGATTTCCTTTAAATAACAATTCATTACAATATGCGTGGGAGACCGAATGGTCTTGGAAATGAAGGAAAACAATTTTTTGGCCACGGTTGTCAGCAGGGAATTAAGTGATTTGTTGATATTGTTTTTTTCCTAAGAGTTTTTCGGGTATGCTGATTCCTGACAGTAAATAATAATAATCCTTCGACTTTTCTGTTTCTTTATGAAGGATTTCATTTCACATCAGAAGCTTTAATAAAATTATTACTCTTCCTGCCTTTTAAAAGGATAATAGTAACACTAACATTTTCTGGAAACTCCGAGTAGTGACAAAATACAGGGTTGGTAGAATGATTATAAGTAGGACTAGTAGGTGGAGGGCTGTTCCCAATAGAAACAGCTCAGGATCATTTTACCTCGAGGGATCATTTTAGACACTTTTCCCTACTGTACCTGACAGCAGGGTACTCTAATTCTTCCCCTAAGTAATTAGTTCAAAATCACCCTCCATAAAATCTAGTCACCGTAATGCTTACTATTTGGGGAAGGGTGTTCACTCACCATTCAGTACTCTACTTCTTACACTAATTAGTTTAAAATCACCCTTCGTAAAAACCTGTCACCGTAATTTACTACCTAAGAGAAGGGTATTCACTCACTGTGAAGTGCTCTAATTCTTGCTCTAATATAATTAATTCAAAATCACCCTCCTTGAATTCAGTCACAGTAATATTTACTTTATGAGAAAAGGTTACTCACTCACTGTGAACTCCTCTAATTCTTACCGTAATATAATTAGTTCAAATCACCCTCCGTAAAAACCAATCACCCTATTTATTTCGTGAGAGAAGGGTGTTTACTCACTATGGATTACTCTAATTCTTACCCCAATTACTTCACAATCACACTCCGTAAAAACCAGTCACCGTAATGTTTACTACCTGAGAAAAGGGTGTTCACTCACTGTGAAGTACTCTAATTCTTGCCCTAATGTAATTACTTCAAATCATCCGCGTGTAATGTAGCCATATTATGCGAGTCAAATACACTACGTAAAATCCAGTCACCGTAATGTTTAATAGCTGAGAGAAGGGTGCTCACTCATTGTGAAGTACTCTAATTTTTGCCCTAATGTAATTAGTTTGAAATCACCCTCTATAAAAATTAGTTACTCTTCTTATTAAGTATTTAAATTATAAATTAGTTTGATTTTCAATATTTGAAATAAAGGCCTGCTACAATTAAACGATATCGACTGTAATTATAAGCAGTACAAAACTACTTCCATTACTGATTCCAACTATTTAAAAGTTTTATTAACAAATTCGCAAATACAGAATAATAAGAACACTGTAAATCAACCTGTAGTTGTAGGTACAACTTTGGAAGAATAAGTTTGTGAAATTCCCAAACATAATTTAAAATTTATAAAAATACTGTCGCGCAATATATTCGAAAACTTTCTCCATTCTCTGCTTACCACCCACGCGATATTTCAAGAGTTTGTTACAGTTTCATCTCTCGATACCTCATCAAAATTTCAGGATGTATAAATAATTTTCAGGTTTTCTCTTTAAAATTTATTATTTTGTGTATCCCTCCAAATATGACTATTACAGTTCGAGTAGAATGTTCATTAAAAATTTTTCGCGTGCCATCACAAACATAATCTATTTTAGGCTGTTGCAAATATTTCAATTAAAATTTAATTCACGCCAAACAAGAATTCAAATTTTGGTGGAGATCTTTTTGCGGACAGCTTGTCACGAATTTTATTTGGAAATGCAGGAGATTAAAATATTAGCATTTAATTAAAAATTAAAGTACTCCTCTCAAACATCTGTGTCAATTTTAATGGCATATTATGAAATAAGTATATCAGTTTTTTTCCAACCTAGTCTATTTTTCTTCGGAAAATGATGTTTGGTAAAGGCCTTTTACGTTAGAAATATATCATAAGCTATTCATAGTTTCATCCTGTTCACACAAAATCTCAGTATATATTATCTCATTTTAGATTGCTTGCTTGTTTTATCCGTTCTTTTTATCACAGCTATGCTTAATATGATATTGAATTCTGAAAGAATATATTCTTTTTATTTTACTCTCAGTAAAATAATTGGATTGTTTTACTTTTGAATTAAAAATATTGTTATTTTATTAGTAATAATAACAAAATTGTCAATAATGTTGAAGATATTGTGTCATAGTAAGTTTTAATTTTGTCTATACACAATAGTTATTTGTATATCAAGGGATTAAAGTACAATTTTTCATTACGCATATGGAATTTATTCTACGAGGCGATAGCAGAGGAGAATAAATAATGTGAGTAATAAATAGTATATTATTTAACAAGCATAATATGTAGGCTATATTACACGAGGATGTAATTAAAAATACGAGCGGTAGCGAGTATTTTCAATCATCCGCGTGTAATGTAGCCATATTATGCGAGTCAAATACTATACTTTATCTACAACTAACAGGCATATAAGAAATCTGATATTATTTCTTAAATATTCAGTTAGGTGTGAGTAGTTCATATATAGCTTAACAGATGGCGCCACAGTAGCACTTAAATGTCAAAATAACTATTCAAATTGTATTTATTATACTTTTATAATCATTTATATTGATATTTATGATAAAAAATATATTATTAATAAATTAACAATTTATTAAAATGTTATATGTTACATTACATGCTCTATTTATTACAGAAAAGTGTAGCGTGTAATATAACTTTTCATATTACACTTGTGTAATATGAGTAGTATATTATATGTAGTATCACACGTATAATGTACCCATATTTCAATAGTTGTAGATAAAAATATTTTAGACCTTAAATATACATTATATTTTTTTCCGAAATCGTTAAATTATTAATTAAAAACATAAATAAATAACATTATGCTGTGATAACAAACATACTGTCAAAGTGTCAAATATTTTTTTATAATTTTCATTTATGTTTGCACCTGCTTAGACGTCGTCTGCATGAAATCAGATAAATTATTATCAAAGGTAAATAATAAATAAATTCACCAATAATATTATAGATTAACATGTTTTTTATTTTAAGTAGTGGTAATACAAAACTGCAAAAATATAATATTATTAAAATACAGGTTAATTCAGTTTGACAGATGAGTCCGTAAAGTCAAATTTTGACATAAGAGTCTGTAAAGTTTTACTTTAGCTACTATTTTGACTAACGTCGCTGAGTGACATATCGTGTCTTTTAGTATCGATTTAAAAAATATATATATTTTAAATGATGAATTTTTGTCATTCTGATGACATTTATAAAATAAACTAAAGTAGTATGAAGGACTCCTTATTTTTGTATGTTATTCTAACAAAATTATTGGTTATAAACAAATTAACGATGTAAATAAAAACATTCAAATTGTATGAACTTTGAAATGTGAGCCTCCGTGAAATCAATAAATGTAATAATTGTGTTATTGATATTTATACAGAGAATAAGAACTATTTTTTTATTTTTGTAGCAGTAATGTTTCTACCTATCACTACTTTCCATTTTGATTTCGAGTGAAATAATGATCTTATTATTTTACTTGTGAAATAATGGAATTATTAACCTAACTGAAATTAGTAAAATAAAGAATCTCTTATTAAACGGAATAATAAAATATTTAAAAAATGTTTTAAGTTTATCGTTACAAGCAATTTTAAATGAAGAAGTTAATTTCGTATTTACATTTAAGCTGACCGCAATTTTGCCTTTGATTACTCAAAAATCTTGGCTTATCTCACTTTAAAAACTCATCTCACTTTTAACTAAGATAAGATTATTATCAGACGAATGACAAAAATAACATGACTAATATCTACTATAAAACATCTAGGCATGGATAATAATATTTAATTTGTATTTAAAAAAATTTTGATGCGACACAAATTAGATACGAAATAAAATTTTATATAAGATCTCGAAATGCGTAAATTAAATCCAGAAAACTTAGTTCATTTCTCATATTTATTTTGATTCTGTGTCCGTTTTCTCAGGCTATACGCGTCGTATTTTGAGAGCAAACACCCCAATAACGAGGCGATGCGTCGATAAGTTGATCTGAAAGATAAATGAAGATGAAGGAAAATAGAAAGGATCTCGAATCCTCGTATAATTAATCAGGAGTTTCTTTCTTTCGGCACAATGGAACGTGAGAATTAATTTCCAACTAAAGAAAGAAAAGGCCCTGAAAAGCTTATAATGATTTTCCAACGAGGGGGTTGTTCATATATAGAGGGCTGTATCTTGTTAGTACTCACGGGTACTGATTATTCGATTTACAAAACTGTTACTAAGTACTAACAGAGAAAGATTAATGCTTTTATCCAACACCGTGTAATTATAACGATATAAGTATACTGTTTTTAGATAAATAAAGTAGGTAGGTCATAAGTCACTAGTGAACTAAATATATTAGCTCACTGTTTTTTGGTTCGTATCTTAGTAACTACGTTATAAAAGCTTGTCTACACTATTTTGTTCCTAAATTTCGAAATTCCATCTGTCAAAAATCTTATATGTATTTTATATCAATGATTAAAATGTGTTGGATAAAATGTTGTATAGCACACGTGTGTTAATTACCTAAGTCACTTGAAAAAATACCACACTCGGCCTAACGGCCTCGTGAGCTAAACTTTTACAACGTGACTTATCTGTAATGTAACACACTTGTATCATAAATAACTATAATTCTGTGTATATCTGTAAGATATTCATGTTACAGATAAATAGCAAGACAATTTGGATCATATCTGTTGCGTACAGATTTTTGTAAATTTTTATGATTTCAGTAAATTTTACAGTCAACTAATATCTGACCGCACTTACAGATTTCTTTTTTGTGTTCTTCTGTTGTGTTTTACATTTGAATTATTATGAATAATCAACAAGTACATATACAAAGTATTGTATATTTTTTTTATGAAATATATACATACAAAATTAATATTATATGAGACTTACTATATTAATGAATAAAATTATGTATTGACTTCTTAAATTTTTCGTAACCAAATCGAGGAAAGAAATATTATATTTATTATAACAACTAATCAACTAAGTACGCCAATTTAGTCTCCGTACACCTGAATTATATACAATCAATGTTCTTTTGGACCGGCAGTCATTAAAATTACTTCTTTTAAACGGTTTGTCATACTTTCCTCTAATTTTCTTAGAGTTTCGAAGTCAATTTTTAAATAAATCACAGAGATATTCAATCGGATTCATATCTGAAGACTATGGAGGCGTTTTTAATTGTTGACTACATTTGTAGAATAACATTTCTAGCAATTGCATGTAGTACATTTGGGGTCATTATCTTGTTAAGAGATATGAGAATCCTTAAACCTAATTTTTCAGCACATTTTTCCAAATTATTTTTGAAATATTCAAATAACTCACTTTCCCATCAATTCTCCTTTATATTTCACTGTCGGGCTTAATTTTTTTGTTTTCATTTGTTCATTCTTCCTTTTCTAAACAAGAATTCGTCCTTCTGATACAAAAAGTTTTATTTTGGTTCATCTGAAACAATTACTGAGTTCCAGAAGGTTTCAGAGTGATTTATATATTTCAAAACCAAAGCTTAAAGATGTGTGTACAAAGACTAGTTGGTTTGAGTGTAATAACATGATTTTTGAGGGAGTACATTATACAGTCTTGTCTATTTTTTCACAACTTGTTGTTCTTAATACCAACTGTAAATTACACGTAGTTAAGTTAGTTTTAGGTCAGTTTTTTATAAGTTTATATAATCCCTCTCTCTATATATTATGTCGAACGAAGTGAGAAATTAACCCTCTTTTAAAGACAAGGCCGTATCAACTTTTACCCAAATATTTTGATACAATGATACAATTTAAGTAAATAAGTAAAAAATAATACTTAAGACAATTACCTTAGGTTCCTATTGATGCAGAAATTTCACACTTTTGGTAGTAAAGCAACATTTAAACACTGCAATATTTAACATAAATGATACACAGATGCACACTTTACTTCGAATGTCCGTGAGATACTAACTTTTTGTTTTTTTTTTGTAAAAATCTGTCTGTATAAGATTTGGCGCGTTAACTACTAATTAATAGCTACTAGATATTACGCAAACTCTGTCTTCTATTCATTTATTAAACACATACTAACATGGCGGCATCATTCGTATTTCAACCTTCGAAGACTTCAGACGGTAAGTGATTTTTGACAGTTTTTTTACAACTTGATATAACAAATAGTGATCTATATATTAGTTACTTTATTATTAATGCATGTTTGAAATAATATTCCTTAATATTTTATAGAGTTCATTATCATAATTTATAAATAAATAAAAATTTTAACAATATTTTAATTGTATAGTACAAAATATTGAAAAGATTCCATATCAAGTTTCAAATATTTTTTAAAAACGGCAACTTTAAATTTTATAGTATACAATAACCATTCAATTTGTTTAATATTTGTTGAAGTGTCTAAAATATGATTATTTTTTTAAATTTTATTCGTAAATTTGACAAGTGTATATGAAATATTAAACCATCTTCAGAACATGATACATACACAGAGGCATTAACATCTTGAGTTTTCTTTTTTACAGGGTGGAATCGAAAGTAGGCACATAGTTTTACTTGGAAGTTATTGCAGACACAATAAAATACTAAATAACAAAGTTTTAGGAGACCAAAGAGGCCATTTGATTATAGAATAAAATATTTTTTTTAAAACCAGTGGTTCTCAATTTACTGTAAAAATTTATATATATTTTAATGGGATTATACATATTTTTATGCCTATTCGATAGCCTATTTTTTTCTGAATTCAACCATGTAATAGTATATCCTTACATAATAAAAATATTTAAAAAATGAGATAGAAATTTAGAAAGAAAAAAATGAGAAAGAAATTTTTATTTTTAAAATGAATGTCCAGTGGGCTATGGATGAAAAACAATAACAAAATCTAGCAGCTGTAAGTAATATTTTAACTATCTACCTACAAATATTACTTACAGCCACTTAATTTTGTTATAGTTTTTCATTCGTAACCTACTGTAGGTACCTTAATTTTAAAAATAAAAATTTATTTAAATTGCTATTACATTTTTTCAATATATTTGTTATGTAAGGTGTAAGGATATAAAACTATTACATGGTTAATTCAGAAAAAAATTCGCTACGAATAACCATAAAAAATATGCATAATCCTATTTAAAAAAAATAACTTTGTGCTGTAACTTGAGAACTACTGGTTTAAAAAATATTTTATTCTGCAATCAAATTAACCCCTTGGTTTGCTACAACATTGTTATGTAGTATATTTTTGTATCTATTATAACTTCCGAGTAAAACCATGTGCCCAACTTTCGATTCCATCCAGTTTACAATATTTTATGACCAAATCTAAAAAAAAAAATTCAATCCCTTAGTTTTTCTAATACGCTTCTAACGTTTCTTCAATAAAATTATTGTCAATTTCTATGATTCATTAATTGTTGACTTTTTTTAAACTTGACCTTTTACAATATTATAAATTATGCTCTTTTAACCTTTTTTCTTTATAAGTGAATATAACGTGACACATTAGACATAGGTGTGGTGTGTGAATGGATACGCGAAATCTCTTCTACAAAACTGCCCGGGAAGTTTTGTAGATGGGACTAGCTTTTAGTTTTAAGTTAGCTTAGGTTAAGAGGTGTCACGTTTTATTCAGTTATTTTTACAATATCTACAAATATGTAGAACTACTTTTAAATTTTTATAACTTCTTTCAAAATGGTCAACATGAAATGATTGATTCTATACATACAAAATTTACTAATACTTAATTTGAATCAGTTGCCGAATTTAAAAAGTACTTTTTCTTGTCCTACATAAATATATGCCAAGTATTTTTTTTCTGATTAATTATAGTAGCCATATTTAACGACAGTGAATTATGACTCATAATTCACTTGTCTCGACCAATCACAGAACCAGAAATCAATTATTCTTGTTTATTTTAAATCCTAAAGCCGTCTGACACCTGACCGTATAGTCATTTGTCATTTTATATTTTTATGTTCATTTTCTAAAATATTTATGCCTTTTTCCGAATTTACAGAAGTAGAAAACATGCAGTATTATATTAGGGATTATAGTCGTTATTCACTCGCCAACGCATCGTGACTTCATCTTCGCTAATATTGACTATCATAATCCCTTATGTAATAATGTACTAATATTTAATATTTTTGTCATTTTAAAACTTGTCATACAATATATAATTTACATGATTTATTTTTAATTTTTAATATCATTTTTAATTACCAAGTTTGAGAATACTATCTTTATTGATCGAGGGACATAAGGCGCTGGTCAATAATGATCTTCTCAACCGCGGTACATGTATTTTTTTTTTTTCACTACTATATAGCATTTCAATTTCGACATGAACATTAACTTGATTTTTAATACTCACAAAAATAAAAGGAGGTTGTCTTTGTTTTCATATTTGACGTTTTAGTTTGTAAACCTCACTTTTGGTTTTTAATTTGGTTTTATTTGATTTACTTATTTAATTTAGGTGGCACACTTTTCTTGAATTAAATGTTTCAAACAATATTTGGATTTGGAGACTTGAGTATATTTAAAAAGTGTCAAATAAATGTTAATAAAGTGGGTGTCTAGGCTAGTAGTGAAAAAAAAATATTTTATAGGATGCGCACGATAATAATTATTTTTATTTTCAGGAACGCACCTAGATACATGTTACTTCTTGAAGACTCTTTTGTATCATGAGATTTCCCTAAAATTGTAAATGGCAACACAGTTTAAACTTTTTATTTTTGTATAAAGTTTTGAAAAAACTCCTTTAAATGTAATATGGCAACACAATAGTTGTAGTTTTTAAATCACCCTTTTAGATATATTTTTAGGTTAGGTAACTATTTACATATAAAGCTCTGGTATATGTATGAATCTATAAGCCTAGATGGCTATTCCCTTTTTCTTCATTAGTTGCATTCTTGCCTTTATGTTGCACCGCCCTTGTTCATCCGGTCTCAGGAAGCGACCTCCATTTATGGGGCGGATTCCCTGGGCTTCTTCTCTGGTATAGCTCGCTTCGGCCACTTGCCCGGTGTGGCTCATTGTATGAAGTTCTGTACTTGGTTGGAAGTGAAATGGGATTTGGGTGAACTTGGGTTGAGTTCTTTCTCTTTTGGTGCCCCCTTTGTTCGTTTGACTTCCTGCCCGGCAGGGTTGGTGGGGGGCTGACGGTGCTTAGGTGGTGTTTTTAAGGGTTGGATATGTGTTAGTAGGGGTTGAGCGTGTGGTAATGAAGCCTTTCTGGCCAAGTATAGTCTCGGTGACTAGTCAACAACACTAGTACTTCCCCTTATTATGTGCAATAGTCTAGATGGCTATTTCTTATTTTGAATTGAGCTTGTACTAGTGAAATTTTAAACAAAACCACTAGCATTTTTTCCCTTATTTTGTTCAATAGTCTAGATGGCTATTCCTTTCTATTTATTGAACTGAGTGTGAGCTAGTGAAGGTATAAATTTTGAAGACATTTTGGCCGATGTCTAAAACACTAGTTTTTTTTTCTTCCCTAATTATGTACAGTAGTCTAGATGGCTATTTCTTCATTTGTATTAAATTGAATGTGAACTAGTGAAAATACCCGATCCACCCTAGACATAATTTGAAAGATCCCTAATTATGTGCAATAGTCTAGATGGCTATTTCTTATTTCTATTGAGTGTAATGTAAACTAGTGAAAGGCTAGTTAATTATAATAATTTGACGCTCTGATATGTATTTGTGAGCCTAGATGGTTATCAATTTTTTGGCCAATAATAGTCTCCATGACTATTCAGCAACACTAGTATTTTCCCTTATTATGTGCAATAGTCTAGATGGCTATTTCTTATTTAGAATTGAGCTTCTTGTACTAGTGAAATTTTTCAATAACATTTTTGGCCAATTTAAGAAACACTAGTATTTATTACTTCCCTAATTATGTGCAATAGTCTAGATGGCTATTCCTTTTTATATTTCTATCTGTTTATGTACAGCCCATAAGGCTATTTATTTTGTAACTCCGATATGATATGGCAACATATTCCAATAATCTTTGCTATTTTTACTTAAATATCTTTTGCTTTTGTGGCCTTAAAGGTCCCAAGTAAATGTCCACCGTGACTGCAATGGTTCCAAATTATTTTTTTCAATAATTTAACTTAATAAAATTGATTAAGACGTGACATAAGGTGTGGTGTGTGAATGGACAAGCGAAATCTCTTTTGTAAAACTGCCCGGGAAGTTTTACAAGTGGGACTAGCTTTAGATATAAGGTAGTTTAGATTAAGTAGGTGTCACGTTTTATTCACTGTTTTGCTCGCGAACAATTTTACTTTTATAACAACAACTGGAATGTTGCAGTATATAATTTTCAGTAATTGTAGTTTTTAACTCAGCGCAAAAAGAAAATAAAATGTTGTCAGGTCATATCCATTTCTCCCCAGAAAATCTTTTCAGGTTACCAACGTTCTACACTTAGATTTAAAAATTCCTTTGAAATTGTATAACGTATCTATCCACACCTAGTTTTTAAGATCTTCAGTTTTGAAGTGTTGCCATACCCTCCCTTAGTTTCAAGTAAGATTAAAAATAGTGTTGCCATATCTCTTCAACTTTAACAACATTACCAAACCATACTAACCAAAAATATATATTTTTTTTAGGATCACATCAGTACGAGTTTTATGTTGCAAAAAGGAATTGGAAGTTATGAATAAGAATGTTACGAAGGTATTTGCGTTTAGTTTCGAAAAAGTAGAACCATGGTTCAGGGCTCGTAGTGCTATAAGAGTAACTACGTTTAGTTTTAAGTTGTGTCTTTGGTTCCGCAGTGTTATAAGAACCTGCGTTTAGATTTAAGTTGCGCCGAGTAGATCTACTCTTAGTTTTAAGTTTCCTTTTACGAGTACTCGTACCCCTGCCTTCTTTAGTTTTAAGTTACGTCCAATTTGGTTTTGAGGTTTCTTAGTTTTAAGTTGCGTCCAAAGGGTTGCGAATTTCTTAGTTTTAAGTTGCGTTAAATTTTTTTTTTTGTTTTCAGGTGTTAATAATTTTGTTTTGTTTTCAGGAAATAATTATTCTTTTTATTTTTAGGTGTTTTTGTTTCAGGTTTTTTCAAATATATAATGATAGCTTGACTATTATTCCTACCCTCTCATCCCGGGGGTGTACCGGGGTGGCTCTATCCTTCCTTCCTTGCGGGAGTAGGCAGGAAGGATCGGGCCCCTGCCCAAGTGGAGAGACCTTGCCGTGGTGGCAGGGCTTAACCATCTTCTGTGATTTTTTATTATTCAAAATTTTTATTTTATATGTATCAACTGTTCCATTTTAATTACTTAAATTTTTATTGTAACAAAGAAAACATCATAGAGGATGGAACCAACGTCTCCACATTAGAATAAAAATTTTATAAACATGTTCAAAAAAAAAATTGAATTCATTTAAATTTGTGACAGAAAATATTACACAAATCATTTTAAATTCATTGTAAAAAATTTATAATTACTTTAATAAATTGTACAAAGAAAAAAAAAATTAATAAAACCAAAAATTTTTTATATTTCATTTTTTTATATTATTATTTATTTACATGCTTTTAACCATAAAAAAAAAATTATCATGTAATAGTTCTTATTTTCCTGCTTTTTATTTTTCAAATTTTGTACCTTACTTTCATTTTATGTTATATCTTAATAATTTGCATATTAAATTCCCAATATTTATTGCATTTAATTTTTTAAATTTTAATTGAAATATCAAGTAGATATTTTTGAAATATAGTAACATTATTAATTTTAAATAAAAAATTTTAAATGTTACATAAAAAACTATTATACGTACTAGTTGAATGTTGTTAATTTTGCACAAAATTTAAATTACATAAATGATTAATTATTATTTTCAATGACACTACTATAAATGTTCTAGAATGTCGTACTAGATTTGATTTGTTTCATTGTCATTTATCATATTTTCCTTTGAGATGTAAAAATTTTTGTTTCACCAAACTTTAAATCTAAAATATGTATTTCGTTACAAACACATCAATTTTAAAACAGTTTAATATTTTATTTTAAAATTTGGCAACTTTTTATTAATTATTAATTATAATAATATACAATAACCATTAAATTCAAATAATCTCTAAATTCAGACCCTTAGTTTTAAACTCTTTTGTCAATAAAAATTATTTTCTATTTTGAATCATGAATTGTTGACGTTTATAAATTTGAACTTACATAGTATTAAATTTTACCCTTTTTAACTAAATTTTCTTAATTACAACTGAATATAACGTGACACATTAGACATAGGTGTGATATGTGTGAATGGATAAGTGAAATCTTTTCTGCAAAACTGCCCGGAAAATTTTGCAGATGGGACTAGCTTTTAGTAATAAGTTAGCTTAGGTTAAGTGGTGTCACGTTTTATTCAGCATTTTTTACATAATATACGAATATGTAGAAATCCTTTTAAATTTTTATAACTTCATTCAAAATGGTCAACATGAAGTAATACATTCTATAAACACAAAATTTACTTATAAGTATTTAATTTTTGAATCAGTTGCCGAATTAAAAAAAAAATGTTCAATATTTTTGTCACTTTATAACTTTTTAAATTGTCGTACAAAATATATTATCATGCTTTATTTTTAATTTTTAATTTAATTTCTACTACATTTATCAAAACACTAAAATAAATCAAAGCTCAAACTGTTGACAATGACATGGTTTGCCAATTATTCAGGGATACCAACCCCTAAATTTGTTGCAATTATTTAGTCTGTTCTTTTTTAATGTACTATATGTAAAGGTGTAAGTAAAGGTTTATACTTAACTTTTTAATATGTTGCCGAATTTTAATAACCTCTTAGTTTACCCAATATTTCTGTTATTTTAATATAATACAATAGTAAATTATTATACAAGTTTTATAAGACGGTATAATGTTCCAAGAGTTGAAACACGAATGGAACAAACAATACGTCGTATTAAACGAATTATCATTTCAAGCGTAGGTATTATAAATACCATTATTATTTACTGTTTAAAGTAGCACGTTTTTAAAGTTACAAATTTTCCCTTTTAGCTTTCCGAAAGATTCCTTCAGAAAAGCACCTTAGGTTGAAGATCTACAGGTACTCATAAAGTAATTTGTAATTCTTCCAAAGTATTCAAAGCATTTTGACAATTGTGTACAATGTCAGATATGCCATGATGGGTTTTCAATTTGACGTTTAAATCATACTTTCGCCTCCAAAATTATATGGAAGCAGTATATCCATACTTCTATGTTTGTCCAGAAATTTACCACGTACTATACTGTGACACCGTGAGTATTTTTAACGTGAAACATGGAATTATTCCTATCCATGGTTATACGACTTGATATTTGAGTGACACCAATGTATACTTGCTTGTCTCACATGAAACATAGGGAATGAATTTGACATATCCTTTTTGGGTCATAAAATATTTTGCCAGGCCTACATCAAGTGCAACAACCATTTTAAGAATCATTAATAACTTTAGAGGACATGGTATAGAATAATAGAATGGTTGCTAGATCTTTCGATCTAGATTCATTTTATTGGTGATCTTCAAAACCAGAAATTTGTATTGGAGGAAATTTTCAAATTTATATCAACTAAAAGTTCAAATTCAAAGACATTTCTCAAAATATTACAATTGCGCAAATATCAGCGTATGTAATTCAAAACTTGATATTTTATTGTAATTAAATATTGTTAAATTGTTCGTTAGTAAATTTACTTGTTGTGTAGCAGACATTTCTACTACACTATCATTTCCTCTAAAGTTATTGTACTCGGTATAGGCATGTCAGAATGAGACAAGAAAGTATACAATGCTATCAATTAAATATTAAGTCATAACCATGGATATGATAAATCCCCATGTTTCACGTTAAAAATACTCACGGTATAGACAAGTCGGTATCTAGTGGTATATGATCTAAGGATGTTCCCATCAAATTTTTAATACAGTTTCTAAAACATTACGAATTGAAAAAATTCAAAAGAAACCTGTTGCCAATGACGACAAAAATATTTTAAAATGTAATACCTCGGTATGTTTTTATTATTCGTGAGTTTATGCCACATCGTTGACCCATTTGTCAATTTGGGGTTAAAATTTCATAGTGAAAACAGCGGCGACATGAAGGCACACGCACGCACTTCAGACGTCGTCATAAAACTCATATTTCAGCGCCAGATTGCCATCTTGCTCCTTCCGGCCCTCGGGCCCTCCTCGTCTGTTTTCTTATCACACACACACGCACTGTGTGATAAAACCCGCCCCACACTCAGCCAGCAAAAAGGAGACAGATAACGGTTTTATTAAATTTTTAGGACTAAGTATTATGGGCCAGGGGTCAGCCAGTACGGTTGTGTGGTCGTGGCGTGTCTTGTCTGATCGTGTAGATAAGCAACATAGCCCGCCCTGTCCATTTGGATGGGTTGCCGCACAACGGCTCGGTGTGTGCTGGCCTTGCAGAGACTGCAGGCTGACAACCTGCATCGCTAAAATGCAAGTAAAACATGTCACGAAACAAGTACTTCAAGGTACTTGAGGCCCTGTTCCACATAGGAATGTTGTGCCATTGATTGATTGAAGTATTATGGGCATCAGCATTGACACTGGCGTTCAAACATTCAAACATTTCAGGCATTCTGAACATGTGTTTAATAGTAGAATAAAATTCGTCTTGATGTATGTTGCTGGTTGCTATAAGATCTCAAAAATATTCCTTTATAAAAAAATTACTCAAATAGTATATTGTGTATTAATATGCAAATTAATTGCTTAAAAAATATTCAATTGAATTCTTTGCAAATTACAAAAAAAAATCTCACCGAATAAACCTCGATCATTGATTAATAACTTTTTTTAAAATCGATACTGAAGTACCTACACAATATAACCACAGAATAGGTTTATACAGAAGCGACAGTAAGACAGAGAAACGAAAATTAGAGAGAGTTTAAAATCGGAAAGTTTCGTCACATCTTAGGGAGAGATAGGGGAAGTCAACAAATTTAAAGGTCTACACAATGCTCCAACATCATAGAACTGAATAGGGTATCATGAAAGGTACCGACACGGAATGTCGCTTCTGTATGTAACTATACTGTGATATAACTCCGCGTATTTAGCCAAAGTAGTAGCTAAATTAAATCTTTACAGGCTCTTATGTTAAAATTTGACGTTACGGACTCATCTGTCAAACTGAATTAACATATATTTTAATAGTATTATATTTTTGCAGTTTATTTTAGCACTACCTAAAATAACAAACATATCATTCTATTATACTATTGGTGAATTTATTTATTATTTACTTCTGGTAATAATTTATCTGATTTTTTGCAGACGGCATCTAAGCAGGTGTAAACATAAATCAAAATTATAAAGAAATATTTGCAACTTTGACAGTACATTTGTTATCACAACCATCCCCGTTTCTATAGCTAAGCTGACGTTTTACAAACACATAATGCTATTTATTTATGTTTCTAATTAATAATTTAATGATTTTGGAAAAAATATAATGTATGTCTAAGGACTAAAGAATTTTTTATTACTCGCATGGTTTATTCTCCTCGGCAATCGCCTCATCGAATAGATTCCATATACGTAATAAAAAATTATACTTTAGTCCCTTGATATACAAATAACTATTATATGACAACGTCCTCAGGTAGGTACGTTGCTTGTAGGTACAAAAATTTTGTAATAAAATTTTTATATACAACTGTTTTGAAAAAAATTTAACAAGCAAATGTGATATGTGTGAGAAATAACTCCCATTGGAGTTTTTCAGTTTTAAGTATTTTTACTTCATAATTTAGATGCCAAATCAAAAGGTTTAGTTCTTTTTAATCTTCTTATTTCTGAAGAATTATCTAATAAATTTTGTACTAAATTATTAATATGGTTACGTAAGCGGTTTTCATATTAAGTAGAGTATGTTTCTATTAGTCCCTTAATATTTTAAATTTTTAAATCCGAATATATTGATCTATTTGTGACATACCACGAAGAATTTAGTAGAATTAGTCGTAGAGCTTTAATTTGAAATCTTTGTACAATATTGAAATTTGATTTCTTAGTGCTCCCCCATAATTGTATCCTATATGTCCCTATGGGAATAATTGCAGTTTTATATAATATAATTTTGCAATGTACTGGTAATTTTCGTCCTATAACAAATAGATTTTATATTTTTAAATTGTTTTCTTTTGCATGTTATATTTTTCTTCCATGTAACGCCTTTATCAAGATGCATACCCAGATATCTCGTTTCTGTTTGTTGGGATATTACTTCATTGTTTTTACTGCAGGACAGGCGACATGGTTTTTTTAAATGTTTATTTTTTATCATTTATTTATATTTTTAAAAATTTAATACTTTATTTATTAAATCTATCGTTATTTTTAGCACGTTATGATTAATTTATTTTCTTGGGACAATGTTTCAATTTTCCAATAAAATTTATCACCGCCTTGCTCTTGATATAAGACGCTATAAAATACAGTAGTGCCATCTAGGCTGGCTCTGAAAATGACAGGTAAAAAATTGAATATCTGGATAACGATGCGTCATCCGCCATCAAAACTTTACGACAGTCTCAACAAATGAACATCGCAGTTTACATTGTTTTATTACCCGTAGTAATATATCATTCACAGAAAAACTTTATGAGATTAATACAAATAGATTTAATAAATTCCATACTTCAAACTATGCTTGAAAATTCCGACAAAAATTCCCGCTTAATAAGAAAACTTTCCTCACAATGACAGCGTCCAGTGGCGTACGGGGGCACAGGGGAGGGATTCATTCTCAGCAACGTTGACAAGTTGCAATTTACAACAGCTTCGGGTAGGGGATAATTTATTTGTGGAATAAATCTGGCCCCTAAGTAGACGTGCGCCCATGGTGAGCAATTTAACTGGCTAGACGTGACGTCACTGTAACGTTATACTCAGGAGGAAAGTGATTTGATAAAGAGAAAAATTACTTATCGTTTGTATTGAAAGGGAAGGCGACTTTCAAACTAAATAAAACAAAATGTTTTTATTCTCTTTAGGACTGCAGTTAACAAAGTCATTTTACTTGTGTAAAGTTTTTATAGTACTTGTTGTTCATTGCTAATAAGGTTTTTACCTCGACTGAGGGATCATGCAAACTGGTGTAACGTACTCAAATGTTTCAAGAACGCTAAGATGTTAACAAATGATGCAAAAATCAGTCGTGAATTGTTTAATATTTTTTTCATTGCTACAACCTATACTTTGTATCAGAGAAATAATTATTGTCAGTTCACTTTGAACGTAAATATATTCTATAATAATCCATAAAAAATTGTGGTAAACTTTAAAATGATCATCATTCATACTTCATATATAGAATGTTTCGATATCTCGGGAATTTTTTTAAGGATATATACTTCATAATTTTATTTAACGTGAACATTTCTTTTACTACTGGTTAATGGTTATTCTTATTAATTTTATTTAAATCTGCTACTATACCAGTAATTGTTAACATAGTGCCGAATAAATGTCTGATGTTGTGTAATTAATAATGTAATCTGGTAATAACTACATACATACTTTCGTCCACATTATTGTTAATTTCTTTCTTTGCTGGTTTGTTATTTTGATTGTGTAGTGCATTGCAGTTTTTGTGAAAGTGAATGCCTGCAGTGAAAGTGAGTTGTGAGACTTGTAGTGCATCATTTATTCAACGCGCTGGATGTGTAGCAAGAAATTAGGATAATTTTGCACAAAACTTCTAACCGATAAATAGATCGAGGATATCAAATGTATGCAGTCGTAGGTAAGTTTTTGCTGTTATATTTACAAATATTCCTTCAAATACAAAGATATGATATTTAAAATTTATTATGTATTCAAAACATTTCTTTGAATAAAATGGGTATTATGTAATGTAATTTTGATGATTAATTTTTATTATATTGCTTTCAATAAAATACGCAATTCTAGACGTACTAATAAACTAAAACTTCATTTTAAGTTAAAAAATATACCATTATATTTACGAATTTCATAAAAATTCTTTTTGTTCTGTGTGTATCGTGTACTATATAACAATAAATATTTAACCCAATGTATGGATACACCCTGTATATTAAAAGATAATGATTTTTAAGCACAGCCACTTAAAAATTAATAGAATAAATGTAAAAGAAACAATATTTTTGATACGAATTCGAATATGAAGAAGTTTAACTTTAAATAAAATAATAAAACTAGGCAAAAAAAATTAAAAATCCATCATTAGAGAGACATTGTACGAAGTTTCAACAATTTGGCAGTATTTTATTCATTTTGATAATATAAAGTTTTAAGATGATTTTAATGGTATTAATAAATAGAATTTTACCATATTTCAAAGGCTAGTAGTGAACCCCTTTAAATGATTCAAACAATATTAGAATTTGAAGACTTTTAGAGTTTTTTTTTAAAAATGACACTTTTCATTATCCGCCATGGTTTATAATAATTTATAATTGACCTACGTGACCATCACTCATGAGAATGATGTTTACCAACACGAGCGAAAGCGAGTGTTGTAAATCATTCGAATGTTTAATAGCACACATTACATGCGACAAAAATAATTTTATGTAATGCAATAAGGAATAGTGATAAACATTTTAATAATATTTTTAAAAAATGATCCATTTTGATTAGAAGTTGAAGAATGATTAGCCGTAGAATGATCTCAGTTTCAAGCGAAATAATTTTAAATGAAGGGCAGTAAAAATAAGTATAATTTAGCGTATGGCAAATCACGTGGCGTCCAGATCAGATTTTTTTAAAGATAAAACTATGTAAAGAGCTTAAGGGGGTTCACTGCCAATCAGGGCATGTAACCGGTTAAAAAAACCGGTTAATAAAAACCGGTAACCGATATTTTCAACGAAAATTGCGAACTTTAACCGTAATTTTAACCGATATTTTTCAGGCCGAAAATACCGGTAACCGTTAACCAAAAAAAAAATAAACCGGTTTTAGCGAACATTAACCTTTATTTAATATCATTTAGCGAGAAAAAATAATAATATTTTTTTATATCTGTATTTTCTATTTGTATTTGAACATGAGTCATGACAGTTTTTACAATTAACATTTCATTGGAGAGTCATTGGCCGTTAAGGTTACTTAAAAAGTGACCTGCGTTTTTCTGAAGATATTACGGGAATTTTTGTGAATGTTCATTAATTAAATTGCTTTTTTTTAATTGTTATATGTTTCTTAGATTTTTTTTACACCCTTTTCCATTTAAAATTAGGTGCAACCCCCATTTTAGGGTTGAAATGCCATTGGAAATCCATTCAAGTGTCCCCCTTTATACTAAAATTGTCGTGTTCAAGCGTTTTTTGTTTGTCCAGAAATCGCGCTGATAATTTTCATTGGACCACTCATAATCCGTCTGAAGGTCGATAGGAGGAGATGACTCTAACAGCTTTTCTCTAGTGACTAGACCTGGCTCGTCTAGTGCAGAACTATTGACTATGACTGAACTAGACTACGAGAGTCCTAGGAAAAAATATGATTTAAGAGTTAGAGCAGCCAGTCCTCCTCTAAGAAGCGATGTTCATGTTGAAGTTGTTGTCACAGACGTAAATGACAATGCCCCTGTTTTAAAAGACTTTCAGGAAAGAATTTGAATCCGTGTGGCGGTCGTAAAATAAAAAAATGTTCCTGGCTATTTTTATTTACTTTTTATATATTTATGTCACTTTTTGAATATCTAAAATAGATCTGAATCCTTGTGGCGGTCAAAACATTTTTTGGAAATGAGTTTTGTCTTTACAAGCTTGTAACTCGTAAATTAGTTGAGATACAATAAAAATTCTTGCACCAATCGATTCCTTGAAGATTTCTCTATAATATTCATGTTACTTTATATTTTTTCTTGCATTTTTATGACTCAGCTAATGCAATATATAAAGAATGGTATAATGTGACACATAAAAATCTAATCAATTTGGAATATGGGACGACATAAGAGCTTTACTGTCGATATTAAGGAATGTTCTGTCATAATATTCATTTTCTTGACATAAAGCAGTCCACAAATATTCTTTAGAGATAAAATCACCTTCTAAATTTTGTTTCTGAAATATTTTAACACTTAAAATATTTTTTTCGTAAATTGACAACTATTTGAGTCGGTCTGTAAGTCTGTGATTAACAGATTTAAATCTGATAAGATAATTTTTCAATTAGTTTGACAAATTATGAATTATAAACCTACTAAAAAAATACAGAAGATCTAGTACAATGTTAAATTACCTCAATTTGAGTCAAAAAATTTGATTTTTTAAAAGTCTATATTGATATTCCACAATGTTAAACCCAATGAAACTGATGTAATTTATTTCAAAACAATTTGGGACAATGTGAAACCTTACACAACTGTCTGAAATTAATCCCAATTGACTTAGAACAGTGTTGACCCTTATATAACGATGTTAAACCCTAAATAATTATATTAACTTTGTCCCAAACAGTTTGAAACAATGTTAAACCTTCCACAACATTCTGAAATTAATCCCAAACAATGTGGAACAGTGTTAAACCTTATAGAACTATGTAGAACATTGTTAAATTAGTATAACTTTCTTAACTTAATCCCAATTTACTTGGAACAGTGTTGAACCTTATATAACAATGTTAAACCCTAAATAATTATATTAACTTTGTCCCAAACAATTTGGAATTCTGAAATTAATCTCAAACAAATTGGAACAGTGTTGACCCTTATATAACAATGTTAACCCGTAAACAATTGACGTAACTTTGTCCCAAACAATTTGGAACAATGTTAAACCTTCCAAAACTGCCTGAAATTAATCTCATACAATTTGGGATAATGTGTAACCTATCTAGAACATTGTTAAACCCTGTACAACTGTCTCATCTGAATCCCAATTATCTTGGAACAGTGTTGAACCTGATACATCTATGATACACCCTAAAAAATCCAAAAAGACCCATTTTTAGGTCCAAAATTTTGATTTTTGAAGTAATTCCAAATTGATAGTCGCCGATGCGCTGATTTCAAATTTTCAAACCGAATTCAATTATCTCTTTCCGTTCCTGAGATATTTGACCTCAAAGTTGCACCTCAAAAAAGTGGGTTTTTTGGATATAACTCTAAAACGGGTAGGGACACAATCTCAACGACTATACCAGTGGATTCTACAGGCAAAGTTACATAAAGAAATGTTTTCTCCGCATATACGTTCTTTGGAACGATTTTGTGAAAAACGAGAAAAACGAAAAAACCGGAATTTCAGTTTTTCGCTTGGGAACTTTTTGTCACCAAATCTTTTCATTTTCTAGACTTCAGTAAATACAGATGCGCTGATTCCAAATTTTCAAACCGATTTCAATTATCTCTTACCGTTCTGGAGATATTTGCGTTCAAAGTCAGACCTGAAAAAAATTGTTTTTCAGGAATAGTCCTGAAATGGGTCGAAATACGACCTCGGCGACCTCACCAATCGATTTTGCGGGCAAAATTACATAAGTATACCAATTTTCAGATATTTATTCAGGCGGATACAATTTTTAGAGCGAAAAAACGAAAATCGCAAAAATTGAAAAATCGCCTGATGAACCCCTTACGATTTTTTCCGATTTTTGGCCATTTTCGTTTTTTCGCTGTAAAAATTGTATCAATTAGAATATAAATCTGAAAATTGGTACAAAAATGTAATTTTGTCCGTAGAATCGATTGGTGAGGTCGTCGAGGTCGTATCTCAACCCATTTCAGGACTATTCCTGAAAAACTGAATTTTTCAGGTCCAACTTTGAACTCAAATATCTCGAGAACGGTAGGAGAAAATTGAAATCGGTTTGAAAATTTGGAATCAGCACATTCTTCTTTACTTAAGTACAGAATATAAAAAATTTTGGAGACAAAAAGTTTCCGAGCGAAAAACTGAAATTCCGGTTTTTTCGTTTTTCTCATTTTTCACCAAATTGTTCCAAAGAACGTATATGAGGAGAAAACATTTCTTTATGTAACTTTCCGCGTAGAATCGACTGGTATAATCGTTGAGAATGTATCTCTACCCATATTAGAGATATGGTCAAAAAACACCCTTTTTTGAGGTGCAACTTTGAGAGCAAATATCTCAGGAATGGAAAGAGATAATTGAATTCGGTTTGAAAATTTGAAATCAGCGCATCGACGACTATCAAGTTAGACTAATTCCAAAAATCAAAATTTTGGACCCAAAAATGGGCATTTTTAAATTTTTTTGGCTGTATATGAAAAATTTTAGAGTGAAAAACAATAAATTGTAACTTTTCATTTGTTTATTATTGGAAATTACTAGGAAGACTTAAAAAGAAAGTTTTAGAAGGCAGAAAGATGTTCCAAGTGTTCTGAAATAAGTAGAGAGACTTGCACTATGTTTCACTTTGTTCCAAATTGTTTGGCACAAAGTTAAGGCACTTGTTTAGGGTGTAACATAAATGTACTAGGTTCAACACTGTTCCACGATAATTGGGAGTAAGATGAGACAGTTCTACAGGGTTTAACAATGTTCTAGATAGTTCAACAAGGTTTAACTTGTTTTCGGGAAGAAGGTGGTTATTCCTGTGTTTGTACTGCTGGTTTTACCGGTTCAAATTGTGACATAACTTTAACTAAAGACGCATGTAAAAGAGATATTTGTAAGAGTGGTTCAACTTGCACTCCCCTTAAAAAAGGAGGGTTTATTTGTGAAGACTGTTATCCCAATAATGGGTATGAACATTATATAGAATTATGTGAGCTTAAAAGTAGAAGCTTTGGAAAAAGCTCGTTTCTTTCTTTTCCAAGTTTGAAACAGAGACATCGTCTACATTTGACTTCAAAGTAAGTACTAAACTAAAAGCTTTTTTGAATTTTTTTAATGGATTTCTCTGTTTTTTTTATAAGACACATTTTTTATATTTTTACTTTAACTTGTACGGAACAGGTTTACCAAAATAAAACAACATGCAAAATTAATAAAATTAAGTTTTATAAGTTTGTAACTCAAAAACTATTAAAGATATATTCTTAAAATCAGAGCATGTAACCGGTTAATAAAAACCGGAAACCGATATTTTCAACGAAAATTTCGAACTTTAACCGTAATTTTAACCGATATTTTTCAGGCCGAAAATACCGGTAACCGTTAACCAAGAAAAAAATAAGCCGGTTTTAGCGAACTTTAACCTTTATTTTAATATCATTTAGCGACACAAAATTTTAATATTATTTTTTATATCTGTGTTTTCTATTTGTATTTGAACATGAGTCATGACAGGTTTTACAATTAACATTTTATTGGAGAGTCATAAATGTAGGTAGTTTCTTTGGCCGTTAAGGTTACTTAAAAAGTCCCAAATATATACGGCCTTTGTCAACACAGGCAAGTTTAAAATTGAAAAGTGACCTGCGTTTTTCTGAAGATATTACGGGAATTTTAGTGAATATTCATTAATTAATTTGCTTTTTTTTAATTGTTATATTTTTCTCAGATGGTATTTTTTTATTATTTTTTTAAATTAATTATTCTGTAATTTTTTTTAATCAAATTTTTATAATTAATTTCTTTTAATTAATTTATTAACCGGTTTAAACCGGTTTCTAATTTTCAAAAACCGGTTTTCGAACTAAAACCGTTATTATTATAACGTTCTCTATAAGGGTTAACCGTTAACCAGTATTTTTTTCGATTACATGCCCTGCTGCCAATATTAAACTATCTAAGGTTTTGGAAGTGTAAAGGGCGAAGTAGCAATTGGAGTGACCCTTAATAATTCCCCCACTTCTTAAAATAAATATTTAATCTATTATGTACACTCCGTGGTGAATTTGGAGACTTTTGGAGAGTTTCTTTAAAAAGTAACAGTTTTCATTATCGACCATGATTAATAATAATTTAAAATTGACCTAGGTTCCTAGGTGATCATGGTTACCAAGTAAGTGGCAGTGAAAAACAATTTCTCATGTCAAATAAAGGTTAATAATAGTTGGTGTCTAGGTTAGTAATGAAAAATATTGTTGAACCAAAGGTACATTTGAAAGGTATATCTGAGAAAAATATTTTTTTAAGTTCGATATAATTTGGCGAAAAAATTAAACAGTTTCGAACTTCTCATAAAGTGCCGCTTCATTATTCGCCACTAAAGTGGCAGGATAATATTGCGTGCAAATTGCTAATGATGAACCACATATGAATGAAGATTCAGCGTTCGATGTAATTGAATTAGAGCGGGATTTGCGTATAGAGTGCGGGGAGTATGGTCCGGATGTCACCCCATTTGTTTCCGGTTTCATTTAAAATACAAATGTGTCGCTTTGGGGCGGCGCCTCGCGCTGCATTCAGGGACAATCGCACGGAAAACTCGCCTGCATTATTCATGAGAGGTGAGTGAATGCAAGACCTGGCATTCCCTGCACCAAATGTGCACATGAATTTGTATTCCTGCTCCCATCACCGCAAAAACTCTATTTCCTCAAACATATTTACTTTACGCTCGTTACCGACAACCGATAACCCTATTTACAATATGGATAATAATAAGATAAGTTGTAAATTGGACTCCACATAAATTTTTCACTACTAAACTAGACATCCACAATTATTAACCCAACATATTTGACATGAAAAATTGTTTTTCAGTACCACTTACTTGGTAACCATTATCACCTGGCTCAATAATAAATTATTATTAACTATGGTCGATAATGAAAACTGTCACTTTTTAAAGAAACTCAAGCCTCCAAATCCAAATATTGTTTGAATCATTTAACTCAAGAAAAGTGTAAAGTATGGATTCACAATTTAAATATGCCGTCTAAATTAAACAATAATAGAGATTTTTGTAGGGTAATTTGAAGTCTAAAGTTTGTGCCACGCTAACCGAATTTTTGGAAATCTCCATTATTGTATGGAATTTGGTGGTAGTCATTTTAAACACCTAATAAACTGATACTTGAGTTTCTGTCATTTGTTTATGCCTATTTGATTGCAATTTTGAACACCTACTAAAATTTGTTTTAAACGATATTTCTCTGGAACTAATGATCGGATTTGAAAAATTAAAAAACTGTTGAAAAGGGAATTGAAAGGTCCTTCGAAATGTCATGTTTGACACCCTTTTCCATTTAAAATTTTTGAGGTGCAGACCACCCCGTTTTAGGGTAGAAGTTATGCCATTGGTACTAATCCATTTAGGTGACCCCCTTTATACTAAAATTGACGTATTAGAGCCTTTTTTGCAAAATTGATATTAAGTGGTCAAAAATTGCGCTGATAATTTTCATTGGGCCACACTGTATGTATTAAATTACATAGTTACAACAAAAAAGCTTAGTGTGCAAATATTTTTCTATCCAGTATATGTCGCACCTTAAAGAACTTCTGACGAAAATAACAATGCATTTTTTCAATCCAAAACAAAAACCTTCGAAAAATTATCTACCAGTGCAAAGTTTATGACTCCGTAGCATGAAAGCACCTTAAATGATGTAAGTAAATGACAACCCTGCTCATCAATCACAGGCTGCTTTCACTCTCGGAGTGTGGCAACAATGCGGACATTTTCACGGTCCGGCGGCGCTGCAAACACAATTATCCTGACGCCCGCGTCCCGGCGTCACGCGACGCCAAGGAACACTTGACTGCACAACCAACACGTACTCACAACCTTGCTACATTAGTTATGTCCAGAGGTAATTGCCTAGAAATCAGGTTAGAATTTTTATGATAGTTTAAAGTAGAAACATGAGAATGGAGTGACCATCAAGTATTTATTAATTCCCAAAAATGGGAGCATTATAAGCAGGGCATGTAACCAAAAAAAATACTGGTTAACGGTTAACCCTTATAGAGAACGTTATAATAATAACGGTTTTAGTTCGAAAACCGGTTTTTGAAAATTAGAAACCGGTTTAAACCGGTTAATATATCGGTTAAAAAAATAATTAAAAGAAATTAATTATAAAAATTTGATTAAAAAAAAATACAGAATAATTAATTTAAAAAAATAATAAAAAAAATACCATCTGAGAAAAATATAACAATTAAAAAAAAGCAAATTAATTAATGAATATTCACAAAAATTCCCGTAATATCTTCAGAAAAACGCAGGTCACTTTTCAATTTTAAACTTGCCTGTGTTGACAAAGGCCGTATATATTTGGGACTTTTTAAGTAAGCTTAACGGCCAAAGAAACTACCTACATTTATGACTCTCCAATAAAATGTTAATTGTAAAACCTGTCATGATTCATGTTCAAATACAAATAGAAAACACAGATATAAAAAAAAATATTAATTTTTTTTGTCGCTAAATGATATTAAAATAAAGGTTAAAGTTTGCTAAAACCGGTTTATTTTTTTTTGGTTAACGATTACCAGTATTTTCGGCCTGAAAAATATCTGTTAAAATTACGGTTAAAGTTCGCAATTTTCGTTGAAAATATCGGTTACCGGTTTTTATTAACCGGTTACATGCTCTGATTTTAAGACTATATCTTTAACAGTTTTTGAGTTACAAGCTTATAAAACTTAATTTTATTAATTTTGCATGTTGTTTTATTTTGGTAAACCTGTTCCGTACAAGTTAAAGTAAAAATATAAAAAATGTGTCTTATAAAAAAAAACTGAGAGAAATGCATTAAAAAAATTCAAAAAGCTTTTAGCTTAGTACTTACTTTAAAGTCAAATGTAGACGATGTCTCTGTTTCAAACTTGGAAAAGTAAGAAACGAGCTTTTTCCAAAGCTTCTACTTTTAAGCTCACATAATTCTGTATAATGTTCCTACCCATTATTAAGATAACAGTCTTCACAAATAAACCCTCCTTTTTTAAGGGGAGTGCAAGTTGAACCACTCTAACAAATATCTCTTTTACATGCGTCTTTAGTTAAAGTTATGTCACAATTTGAACCGGTAAAACCAGCAGTACAAACACAGGAATAACCACCTTCTTTCCGAAAACAAGTTAAACCTTGTTGAACTATCTAGAACATTGTTAAACCCTGTAGAACTGTCTCATCTTACTCCCAATTATCGTGGAACAGTGTTGAACCTAGTACATTTATGTTACACCCTAAACAAGTGCCTTAACTTTGTGCCAAACAATTTGGAACAAACTGAAACATAGTGCAAGTCTCTCTACTTATTTCAGAACACTTGGAACATCTTTCTGCCTCCTAAAACTTTCTTTTTAAGTCTTCCTAGTAATTTCCAATAATAAACATACATGAAAAGTTACAATTTATTGTTTTTCACTCTAAAATTTTTCATATACAGCCAAAAAAATCCAAAAATACCCATTTTTGGGTCCAAAATTTTGATTTTTGGAATTAGTCTAGCTTGATAGTCGTCGATGCGCTGATTTCAAAATTTCAAACCGAATTCAATTATCTCTTTCCATTCCTGAGATATTTGCTCTCAAAGTTGCACCTCAAAAAAGGGTGTTTTTTGACTATATCTCTAAAATGGGTAGAGATACATTCTCAACGATTATACCAGTCGATTCTACGCGGAAAGTTACATAAAGAAATGTTTTCTCCGCATATACGTTCTTTGGAACGATTTGGTGAAAAATGAGAAAAACGAAAAAACCGGAATTCCAGTTTTTCGCTCGGAAACTTTTTGTCTCCAAAATTTTTTATATTCTGGACTTAAGTAAAGAAGAATGTGCTGATTTCAAATTTTCAAACCGATTTCAATTATCTCCTACCGTTCTCGAGATATTTGCGTTCAGAGTTGGACCTGAAAAATTCAGTTTTTCAGTAATAGTCCTGAAATGGGTTGAGATACGACCTCGACGACCTCACCAATCTATTCTACGGACAAAATTACATTTTTCTACCAATTTTCAGATTTATAGTCTAATTGATACAATTTTTACAGCGAAAAAACGAAAATGGCCAAAAATCGGAAAAAATCGTAAGGGGTTCATCAGGCGATTTTTCAATTTTTGCGATTTTCCTTTTTTCGCTCTAAAAATTGTATCCGCCTGAATAAATATCTGAAAATTGGTATACTTATGTAATTTTGCCCGCAGAATCGATTGGTGAGGTCGTCGAGGTCGTATCTCAACCCATTTCAGGACTATTCCTGAAAAACCGAATTTTTCAGGTCCAACTTTGAACGCAAGTATCTCGAGAACGGTAGGAGATAATTGAAATCGGTTTGAAAATTTGAAATCAGCACATTATTCTTTACTTAAGTCTAGAAAATGAAAAGATTTGGTGACAAAAAGTTGCCAAGCGAAAAACTGAAATTCCGGTTTTTTTCGTTTTTCTCATTTTTCACAAAATCGTTCCAAAGAACGTATATGCGGAGAAAACATTTCTTTATGTAACTTTGCCTGTAGAATCCACTGGTATAGTCGTTGAGATTGTGTCTCTACCCGTTTTAGAGATATATCCAAAAAACCCACTTTTTTGAGGTGCAACTTTGAGGTCAAATATCTCAGGAACGGTTAGAGATAATTGAATTCAGTTTGAAAATTTGAAATCAGCGCATCGGCGACTATCAATTTGGAATAATTTCAAAAATCAAAATTTTGGACCTAAAAATGGGTATTTTTGGATTTTTTGGCTGTATATGAAAAATTTTAGAGTGAAAAACTATAAATTGTAAGTTTTAATGTATAACTATTATTGGAAATTACTAGGAAGACTTGAAAAGACAGTTGTAGAAGGCAGAAAGATGTTCCAAGTGTTCTAGAAGGTAGAAACAGTTGCACTATATTTCACTTTGTTCCAAATTGTTTGGGACAAAGTTAGAAACTTGTTTAGGGTGTAACATAAATGTATCAGGTTCAACACTGTTCCAAAATAATTGGGATTCAGATGAGACAGTTGTACAGGGTTTAACAATGTTCTAGATAGTTCTACAAGGTTACACATTATCCCAAATTGTATGAGATTAATTTCAGACAGTTTTGGAAGGTTTAACATTGTTCCAAATTGTTTGGGACAAAGTTACGACAATTGTTTACGGTTTAACATTGTTATATAAGGGTCAACATTGTTCCAATTTGTTTGAGATTAATTTCAGAATGTTATGGAAGGTTAAACATTATTCCAAATTGTTTGGTACAAAGTTAATATAATTATTTAGGGTTTAACATAGTTATATAAGGTTCAACACTGTTCCAAGTTAATTGGGATTAAGTTAAGAAAGTTATACTAATTTAACAATGTTCTACATAGTTCTATAAGGTTTAACACTGTTCCACATTGTTTGGGATTAATTTCAGAATGTTGTGGAAGGTTTAACATTGTTCCAAACTGTTTGGGACAAAGTTAATATAATTATTTAGGGTTTAACATTGTTATATAAGAGTCAACACTGTTCCAAGTCAATTGGGATTAATTTCAGACAGTTGTGTAAGGTTTCACATTGTCCCAAATTGTTTTGGAATACATTAAATCAGTTTTATTGGGTTTAACATTGTGGAATATAAATATAGACTTTCAAAAAATCAAAATTTTTGACTCAAATTGAGGTAATTTAACATTGTACTAGATAATTCATAATTTGTCAAACTAATTGAAAAATTATCTTATCAGATTTATAGTATATTATTTAACAAGCATAATATGTAAGCTATATTACACGATGATGTAATTAAAAATACGAGCGGTAGCGAGTATTTTTAATCATCTGAGTGTAATGTAGCCATATTATGCGAGTCAAATACTATACTTTATCTACAACTATCAGGCATATAACAAATCTGATATTATTTGTTAAATATTCAGTTAGGTGTGGGTAGTTCATATATAGCTTAACAGATGGCGCCACTGTAGCACTTAAATGTCAAAATCACTTTTCAAATTGTATTTATTATACTTTTATAAGCATATATATTGATATTTATAATAAAAAATATGTTATTAATAAATTAACAGTTTAATAAAATATTATGTGTTAAATTATATGCCCTATTTATTACAGAAAAGTGTAGCGTGTATCATGACATTTCATATTACACTTGTGTAATATGAGTAGTATATTATATGTAGTATCACACGTGTAATGTACCCATATTTCAATAGTTGTAGATAAAATCTTTTAATCACATACTTACAGACCGACTCAAATAGTTGTCAATTTACGAAAAAAATATTTTAAGTGTTAACATATTTCAGAAACGAAATTTAGAAGGTGATTTTATCTCTAAAAAATATTTGTAGACTGCTTTATGTCAAGAAAATGAATATTATGACAGAACATTCCTTAATATCGACAGTAAAGCTCTTATGTCGTCCCATATTCCAAATTGATTAGATTTTTATGTGACACATTATACCATTCTTTATATATTGCATTGGCTGAGCCATAAAAATGCAAGAAAAAATATAAAGTAACATGAATATTATAGAGAAATCTCCAAGGAATCGATTGGTGCAAGAATTTTTGTTATAGCTCAACTTGTTTTTGAGATACGCGGCCATAAACTTAAAATTTGAAAATTGTAAGTGCCAAATTGTACAATTTTTTATATATTTCATCGGCTGTGCCATAAAAATACACGAAAAAAATATAAAACCCCAAGGAATCGATTGGTGTAAGAATTTTTATTGTATCTCAACTAATTTACGAGTTACAAGCCTGTAAAGACAAAACTCATTTCCAAAAAATGTTTTGACCGCCACAAGGATTCAGATCTATTTTAGATATTCAAAAAGTGACATAAATATATAAAAAGTAAATAAAAATAGCCAGGAACATTTTTTTATTTTACGACCGCCACACGGATTCAAATTCTTTCCTGAAAGTCTTTTAAAACAGGGGCATTGTCATTTACGTCTGTGACAACAACTTCAACATGAACTTCGCTTCTTAGAGGAGGACTGGCTGCTCTAACTCTTAAATCATATTTTTTCCTAGAACTCTCGTAGTCTAGTTTAGTCATAGTCAATAGTTCTGCACTAGACGAGCCAGGTCTAGTCACTAGAGAAAAGCTGTTATCTCCTCCTAGAAAAAAACGAGTTTTAGTCATCGACCTTCAGACAGATTATGAGTGGTCCAATGAAAATTATCAGCGCAATTTCTGGACACTTAAAGCAAAAAACGCTTGAACACGGCATTTTTAGTATAAAGGGGGACACTTGAATGGATTTCCAATGGCATTTCAACCCTAAAATGGGGGTTGCACCTAATTTTAAATGGAAAAGGGTGTCAAAAAAATCTAAGAAAAATATAACAATTAAAAAAAAGCAATTTAATTAATGAACATTCACAAAAATTCCCGTAATATCTTCAAAAAAACGCAGGTTACTTTTCAATTTTAAACTTGCCTGTGTTGACAAAGGCTGTATTTATTTGGAACTTTTTAAGTAACCTTAACGGCCAAAGAGATTACCTACATTTATGACTCTCCAATAAAATGTTAATTGTAAAAACTGTCATGACTCATGTTCAAATACAAATAGAAAATGATATTAAATAAAGGTTAATGTTCGCTAAAACCGGTTTATTTTTTTTTGGTTAACGGTTACCGGTATTTTCGGCCTGAAAAATAGCGGTTAAAATTACGGTTAAAGTTCGCAATTTTCGTTGAAAATATCGGTTACCGGTTTTTATTAACCGGTTTTTTTAACCGGTTACATGCCCTGATTATAAGTAATCATACAACGAATCGTTATCAAAACGAAATTTGTTATTATAAATTTCGATATTTGTGTTTTACCGAAAATCGTTATTTCCGTATTCTGGTAGCACCATTTGTTCAAACCTACAGATATATTTCATTCGAAACCATTTCACTGTAATTTTTATATAAAAAATTGACATTGGTAGTACTGTTTGCTAAGTTCATATGTACTTGAGAACTGTTGAAGTAGGTACTTGATTTCTCTAACAAATAGAAATGAATAAGAAAATAAGAATTTTGAAAGCTACAAAAACATTATTTTGATTTTTTTAATAAAAAATATTTTAAAATCCCAATGAAGCGGAGGAAGCTCTAAAATATACTTAACGAATAATTCATTATTATAATACACGTTTGATTTTAAAGTGCAAAATAGTTTTAATCTTTCTGATTCCGAGTTTCACATTTTATCATTCTTGTAATTATTGACTGATTTATTATCACAGTAAAATTAATATTCGCAGGGAGATTTATTTGGTAGAAAAAATCATACCTTCGAATGTGTTATAATTGAAATAGAATCGAGTTTAACAAACCTATAATTTTTTTCAAAAATTCAATGTTAAAATATCTTGCTACATCAAGAGATAATAAAATAGCAAATGTTATCACATTTACCTTTTTGTGTATAATGTATAATATTAAATATAAGATTTCTTCTATGAAAAATATTATTTATCCAACACCATGTTATTATAACGCTATAACTATAGTGTTTTTAGATAAATAAAGTAGATCATAAAACACATGTGGGTTATAAATTATAAGATACTGTTTGTTGGTTCGTATCATAGTAACTACGTTATAAAACCTTCCCTACTCAATTTTTTCTTAAATGTCATTTTGATATGTCAGCTGTCAAAAAATCTTTTACATATTTTATATCAATAATTAAAAGGTGTTGGATAAAATGTTGTATGGCACACGGGTGTTACTTACCTAAGTCACTTGAGAAAAATATCCCACTCGGCCTAACGGCCTCGTGTGCTAAACGTTTCTCACGTGACTTATTTGTAATGTAACACCCTTGTACCATAAATAACTATTGTTACATACAAAAAAAAATCATTATTTTCTTCCACAAACTGATAATATATTTCAATTTTTTTTATTCGTATTGTTATTTACAAGTCAAACATTTTATTAGTTTGTTTTTGAAATAATGTCAAATATTAGCGTAACGGCAATATTTCATTATCGTTATAAAATAATGTTTTAACGAAAATCGTTATGAAAAATTGAATTATTGTTTACAGAATACCACTATAACGATTTAATGATTCGTTATCCCATAACGAAAGCATACAGAATACAGTGGCGGATCCAGAAACTATCCTAAGGAGGAGTGTTTTTTTTAGATAATCATAGACAATAAAATATATAATAATGTTAAGCACGAAATTTATTAATTATATTAAAATTATTGAATTATAAAAAAAATCCAAAATTAAAATTATATGTACTCAAATACTAAACTTATAATCAATCTATTTTTTTTCTTCGATGCAAATTGGGTCCTTTAAACTTTCTTCGGATCCTTCTCCTTTAAGGAGTTTTAATTTCCCTTATATAAAAAAGCTCGTTCTGCCGTATTTATACTTGTATGTAGCTTTATTAATATTGTTAATAATTTATTTTTGTAATAAATAAATATCAGCAACAAATTGTTTCAGAACTTCATTTGCACCGACAGAAGTATCAGAGTTATTAAGTTAGGCAGTGTTTCCACCATAGGCGCCGACTATGTGGGTGCTCAAAGGCTTGAGCCCCACATGAAATGGTATATGTGGGGCAAAGCCCCATATGAAATTAAGATATAATAAAAATATTTATCTTGATTTACATTATTTACAATTTATTTTTATGAAGTAATGGAATTGCCTTGTTTCCACAAATTGTACTATAAATTCGGTTGCGGCAACCGACGATAATGGGTCAGGTAGTAGCGGGTCTGTTGTGTCGTCACAGATCTTTGGTGTCGGTATGATATCAAAACATCCTTTTTGTCCAATTAAAATGACAGTCACTAAGGAATAAGGTGACTGGCAGGTTGGCTAATATTAATAGAACAGTTTAGCTCAATAGCGATACATATTCATTAATGTTGTAATTAAGTTAAGATTGTAAGATTTACAATGGACAAATTTGTAATCAAAATTAATACAAATTCGGCTACAGCAACTCAAAAATTACCAATAACACCAACAGCACCAGCACTAGCACAAGAACAATCATCATCATCAGTATCAATAATTAACAATCTTGAACAAAAATTAGAAACAGGAGCAAACGAATTAGATTTGAATAAAAAAACATATCACACTAAAGATATATAAAATGTTAATTGAATGAATTTTTTTGAGCCCCATATGAGTCGGCGCCTATGGTTTCCACAACAATATTTCGGTAAATAGTTTCAAGCTTTATAATACCCGGAAAAAGTGAGAGTTTCTCTAACGATTATAGTAAAAACATAGAATATTATATGATTTAAAAAGCATTTGTCTTTTTTCTCGCATTATTTTTTCATTTCCCCCGGTGACAATAACCTGAGATGTGGACTGTAGCCATCTATTATCAGTAAGCCGAAGCTTGGAGGGAAAAACTGTTGAGTGTTGTTAAGCCAAGATCAGGCATCAGGTCATCCATGATTGATTAGCCTGCCACTTCCGGTATCGGTAACGACTTCCGGTAACATTCGGTAATCAGCTTGGGGAAAAACACACTGCATTATTTACTCACAAACTACTAGATGCCCATTCCCAAACACGCTTTTACGAACCGAAAAGGATTCAGCCCCAAATTCTATTTGTAAGAAGTAGGACAGTCAATCGAATTGAATAAGACAAAATATCTTATGTAGCAAATTTGATAAACAATACTGTAGACACGTGTCCACAGAAAGAGTATATAAATAAATATTGACTTACTTAGAATTTTAAGACATCTAACAGCCTTGTACGATTCATAACAAACGTAACTTGTTCAATAGTTTATTGGTTAAGACGTTATTAATAAATATAATTTTTTTACGACTAGTCAAACACCCGCCATTATATGACATGAGAAATTGCTTTTCACGTAATCATGGTAATCTAGGTTAATAATAATGTATAATTAACCTAAATCATTAATTTAAATTGTCATGCACTTTAAAAAATACTAAAGCATCCAAATATTATGTAACTCATTAAACATAAAATTGGTATACTTACGTAATTTTTCCTGTAGAATCGATTGATGGTGTCGACGAGGTCGTATTTTGACTCAATAGAGCTTTATATTTGAAAAAAACCTCTTTTTTAGGGTCTAACTTTGAACGCAAATATCTTTAGTAAAAAAATGTAATTATGACATTCAGTATTTTTTACAGTTGCTCGAGCACTGCAGAAATTTTAAATAAGTTTAATAAGGTTAAAGAAAAACACAAAACTTTACAAAATATTTACCTTCTTGATTTAAAAATGGGTTTTATACTTAGTACACAATCATTATTTAACTCATGGATTAATAAAAAAATAAAAATTCGCATTTCCAATCAGAAATTAAAATCTTTCTACATCTTCCCGTTATATCCAATCACAGCTAAACATGAAGAGATACAATTTTTAGTTCTTCACTCTAAAATAATTTATCTCTAACCAATTTATTTCAACAACTTATTTTTGAATCCAAAATTTTGAGGTTTGAAAATAGTGTATACTTATTCATACAATTGTATGCGCTGATTTAAAATTTATGAACATAATTTAATTGTATCTTTGCTCTCCTCAGAGTTGCATCTCAAAAAAGTTTGTATTTTGTTATATCTCTAAAATGGGTAGAGATACAATCTCAATGATTATGATTATACCAATTGATTCTAAAGGCAAAATTACATAATGAAATATTTTTCTGCAAATTCGTTGAAAAATGAGACAAACATAAAATTTCAGTTTTTTTTCCCAAGAACTTGTTTTCCAAATTTTTAAACAAATTTGAATTATCTCTTACCGTATTCGAGATATTGCCGTTCAAAGTTAGACCGAAGAAAGAGGGTTTTCAAACATTTTAACTCTTTCAGGTTTAGCGGTACGGTGTCTGTACCACTTTTTTAAAATCAAGCGCGCCATGGTGGTATATAAATTATACCACTTACATAAATGTTATTTCCATTCTTACCAGTAGGCTAGAAACTGTACCACCTCTATAAATGTGTTTATGTGATTATGTAGGTACGATGAGAGCAACGCGCGTTTTGTTGTAATGCACTTCATGCATCGTTATTAAAGCATTTTTTTTTCTAAAATAACTTATTTTATTTTTCTGTGACGCACATGTGATAAATATGGTAAATTTTCTGTTACTGACAGAGTTAACAATTTTTATTGCAATAAAACAAAATAAATATTTTCTATACTACAATTATATTAATTACTATAGTGTTGATGACTTAAGGTACCTGTATTATATTTTATTGCCAATTTCTATTTAAAACAAAAAACTTGAATTTATCTATTTCTGCAAGAAGAAATAAATCTTTCATTTTCCAAACAGAAAATCCTGGCTACGCTTATGGATTCGAACATACTATATAAGTTATTTTAGACCCAAAATTACCTGACGAACAACCCCTTTAATAAGAACATCCTGTATTAACAATATCTCCCATCTTTTGAAACTAAACACTCCTTATCTTTAACTTACACCATCTTGTTATAAACTACACACATTATTGTTGACACATTTCATCTTTCCAATCTCTCCGACTTCCATCTATCACTCCATCTGTAATTACAGCCAGTGCCGTCCGTCATTGGGGGCCGGGCGAGCGGACACGTACATCTCATATTCGGGGCAGGCCGGCACAGGCCCTACCCACAAATTAATTACTTGATTTATGCGGCGAAACCGAGGTGTGGATGTGGAAATCCGAACTCTCGCCCGATACAAAACCCTATCCATCAGAACCGCAGTTCAAGGACGTGCGTGCGGGACGGCCTAAAGGGTGTTCACCCCATAAATAAATCAGGATCATCATAATAATGGATGGGGACACAAATAGTTCGTGAATTTCTTAGAAATTTTAAATTTCATTAAATTTTCATGTCTGTCGCACGTCTAATAAAACGACTGTCTTATGTTTCAGACATTTATTAACTTTGAAATAAGAAGCAAGAATTTCATTTACTAAATATTTTATTGTAGTCCAGTGGTTGAAAATCTTTTAAGCTCGATGTGTCATAATTCGGGAAAAATCTACTTTAACTCGGGTACCATGTTATATGTAGATATATAAAGGATAAAAACTCGTCTCGTACACATAAACATACGAATTTAACATGTTAAGTAATACTTTCTTAATGTAGTGCTTCCCTAATTATTTGACGTAAAAAAATTTCAATAAAAGTTGTAGAGCATAAATCAAAAAGCAAAATTAATTTTACCTACCTTGTAAGCTCAGAAATTAGGTATGAAAATGATGTAAATCACTTCTAAAATAGCAATAGCCATGGAATTGAGACAAAAATAAGAAATGTTTTTTAGTTAATTTGTTTTTATAAGGCCGTTAAATTGATTTTTTTCTCTTCAACGATATAAAATAAATGTATATTAAAAATAAAATAAATTTAGATTATTTAATATTCATTAAAATTATTGTTTTATGACAAATTAAACCTTTTATTTATTTCTATTTTTTGTAGTTTTTGATGAAAATAAATACTTTTGTTTAATTTATATAAATTTTAATAAATTTATCGACATTTCGTAGTGTTCCGATATAAACTAATTTTTCCTACAACCGGGCATAAAGTACATACTTTATACACTCTTTGGAGTTTGTAAAGAGTTACGTTTCACGCACTAGTGCTTAAAAAGTAACCATTGCTAGGTAACTTAAACACATTTATCAATGGTGTCATTTACTTTTGAAATTATATTTTATTTATATTTTGGTTGTATGCAACACGCGTGTAACATAGTGTTTTTTATCTAGTGCTATAATTTCCGTTAAAAAAGCACTCGACTAAAAAAACTTACTTTACACACTAGTTGCATAAATAACTATTATTTTATTTTTAATATGCATGTATTAATTATCGTTGAAAACTTTATTTAATGTTCTCGCAGTCTACTTCGAGGCCCATATGAAAATTGAAAGTTGGTATCGATATCACGAAAACGGTACCTATAATAAATAAAAATTTTGAGTACTGCAGTGAATTCGTCGTGCCTGAATAATGTGCAACTTAAGATATCTTTTGCATTGAAATAAAAAAAATTCTAAGGAAAAAACGAAAATTAAAAAAATTACATTTTTGTTTATTTGTAGTCACCTAAGCATGTTTCGGGAAAAACAAATACATGTATAAAATAACCCCCCCATGGCACATGAGGATACTTTTGTCTAATTTAACCGACTTAGTATCTCTTATAGTTCTCGAGATCCTCATGCTTAAACAGTTTCAATGGTACTATTTTAATATATAAATCTTTCGAAAAATGTCTTGGCTTTGTACTTTATAAAACATTTCATCGATAGTCTGGTATTAAAATGACCAGTTATGGTTCTGAGAATCTGAGTTCGCGTACCGTTTCCAATTTTTTATTTTCATACACTACTGCTCTTTAACACCAGATAAAATTTCTAAAATGAGATAATTTGAATATATGTTGCCACATGTATAACATTACTTAGATGTAATGCTGGTCACAGTGATAATATTTTATTATTGTTATTTTCTGTTTGATTTATTTTCTTAGATTACGTAAACGTTTGATAAAAACTGAAATTGTTCAATTTATATATCTTTTAAAAATCAGTAGAACTTCTCTGAACTATATCCAAAGCAATTCTCAGCTGTGAAAGGGATATATTTGAAATATACCGAGAAATATACTGAGTAAAAGCCATGATATTGAACTTTAAATGCAGAAAACTTGAAACCAAATTAATTAACGAGATTAATGAGGGTGAATTTCCGTTAAGTATAAAGTAGTTGGTGGATATACAACACGACACGCGCAAATTTTAAGCCGTGATTTTGATTCACGCGTAAGTTGAATGGGCGAAGTTCCGCATGTGGGATTTCACTTCCACAAAATTGGAACTGTGCTTAATCACTTCCTACGGGATAACCAAATAAGGAATGAGGGATGAAGACGGCGGGATACAATGGAACAAAATCATTTATAATAATTACACACAAAGACATTACGGATTAATCGTAAAATCGTCATTGACATAACCTCAAATGTACGCAAAACCTCAAACAATTTACTGTCTATTATAAATTGTGCTATATTCTAAATGTTCGCAATATTAAAACAGTACTCACCTAAATATAAGTATTTGGAAATAAGTCGATTCTCATTTGTCTTCAAGAAATATAGAACAATTATTTTAAACAATTGATATAAATATTTTAATCACTAATTAAAACACTTTGTTACCATATCAATAATGTAAATATAAGTTACAAGAAAGTTATATTGTAAAGCACTACTAGTATCACTTTTCACAAATTTTATTTTCACATAATGAAGGAAGTAAAATGAACTAGTTTTTTAGTCACCCAACAGTTAGTTCTAAACTAGGGAATTTCTCTATCTGATGGAGTGAATTGGTAACAAGTCCCAAGAAGTTTTACAAACAAGTTGGCGTTTACCGCTAATAAAAAATTAAAACTATTCATATTAATTTTAATTTTAACTGTTTAACTGGTGGTGTGAACTATAATTTAAACTTATAAAATATGACGTAAAAACTCGAAAGTAAAGTCTAGTTTTGCTACTGTTAAAAAACAAAAGAACAGGTGTGTATAACAGTAACTGAAATAAACATATCGATGTGTAGTTTTTAGCCCATATTCAAGATGTTTTCAACTGCAGCTCACAAGAAAATTGATTATCATACAACGGTAAGAACACGAATATTTACAAATTAAATTATATCTAAATTAGCTTTGACTTTACAATTTAAATACATGTTATAAAATGAAAGTATAAACTAATCTTTTGAGAGAGTGAGCTTATTTTGATTGCAAATAATGCGAGATCTTGCAAAAGAGTTTCTGGGCGTGTGATATACAAGATTTTTTACGCCGATGATTAAATTTATTAAAGTAACATTATTACAACTTAAAATTTTATATACTATAGGTTTTAATGTCATGAACATTTTCGATTCACATGGATATATAAACAATTTACTTGTTTTATTCCAAAAATTTAGTGACATTTGTTCTAACATAAAAAATAAAACGAATGTAAATTGATATTTTTCAACAATTAATCTAATCATAATCAAACAAGACGTGTATAATATGAATAATAAATCAAAAATAGTTGTTTTAATTAACGTTTTACATTTAAATTAAATTTTTTGACAGAATGTATTACTAAAATATTTAAGTTGGCATCCATAAATTTTGCTTGCCTAGGCCTGCAAACAGAGACTTTCTGGACGATTATAAGTTCTGTAATACTAGTCATAATGAAACGAGACGCGAAAATAACTATTGTGAATTACTACACAATTAATAAAATGAAAGGGTTACATTGAGATTGAGATCCATGTTAGATGGAAATCGTGACGACACATACATTATCGCTTCCCAGTGTGGTGCAATTTTCGGGTAATCTGGTAGTTAGAGGGGAGAGATTTGCAGAGTTGGTTTATACATGTTGTGCTTGTCTAACAGATAACTCGTGTGTTTAATCAGGCCCAGTAGTTGGCAACAATGCGCAAGGGATGCAGGCTAATTTGTGTTCCGGGGTTAGCAACCCTGACCAAGTCATTTGTCTAATACTGCCTTTAATTACGAAAAAGGAATTAAAGAATTAACAAGCAATTTCATTACACTAAATACAATCAAAACGTATCGTAATCAGGGTTTCTTCCAGGTATATTTCCGATAAAAGGAGGGTTGCTATTAAATTTAATTTATTAAGCCGTAATTAACACATTTATGTGAAAAGAATTGTAAATAATAATTAATTACATTTTAACATGGGAACGCCATTTTCCCGGATGAGTATTTTACGGCGTGAGCTTGCGAGCGCTGCAATGGAACGAAGAACGAATCCGGGAAAAAAGTTCATGCAAGAGGTTTGTACAATATTTTTTGTACGAAAAACATAAATTTAATAATTAGTTTTTATTTTTATACAAACATTTTAATTTTAATTTTTTTAATTAAATTTCATTCAATATTCTACTATTTCCTTTTATTATTATTAGGAAAAGGAATTTTTGAGACATTATCATTTTTTTGTAAATATAGTTTTTTAATAAATGCTTTAGAAATAGAAGTGTTTTTTCCAAAATAATTCCCGCACGCTAATCTGGGGGAGACGTGGGACGTTGCTTAGGTGAAGCGAATCAACAGATTTTATTGTCAGAATACAAAAATAACATTACTTTATAGAAAAAAGAAAAAAGAACAATAAAAAATGTATGATTATATTTAAAAATTTTGAATTAACTGCATAAAGATTCTGTTTTAATTGCCAGAGATATCAAACTCAATCGAACGCACTACAAACATTTCGCGCACATATACAAGAATATTTTTTCTACAATTAATTTGCATCATTGATTGTAATGCTTTTTTTATCTATATAAATTGAGTCAAAGAAATGTTTTCCATCATCGTGAAAAACGTTTTTAAAACCTAAAAATTTTCTAATTTTCTAATTAAAATTTAAAAATAAATTCATTGCAAAATTGAATTTCCGCCGTGGTGATATTTGATGTTTGACGTTTGTAATTGATATAATAACAAGTACAATTGTTATTTACAGTTGTTATGAGTTGTGGAATCCCACCCCTGACTTGTATTCTATTTTGAATGCACAATCCACTACAACACAATTACATTAGAGAAACCCCGTTGGAAAAGTTTCCGTATGAATATTAATAGTGATCAGGAAGTCTATATTTCCTGGCGGAACTTTCCCGTTTCCGGTGCCTTGTCTACCGGAAGGGAAATAAAAACTTACAGCTCTACCTGAACCACAACTAATCAAAACTTTTCTCCAGATTTTATTGACATCTGATGTGTTTTCTAACTTTTATATTCCATAAGTAACTTGTAATTTATTATTATGATCATTTCTCTTTTATATTCCATAAATTTATGCCTTATTGAGAATTTTTATTCTTATAGTTTTTATTCATTTTGAATAAATTTGGAAAGACAACAATAAGTAAACAGTTTTATAGTACCAATGTGGGAAACATAAAAACTTTGAAAACAATTTGTAAATACAACACTCTAGCTAATAGCTAGAGCACACCACATGGGTCATTTCTATACTTCAGTCGTCGGACCTCATAAAAGAACACATTTTTTTTTAAATGAAATCTAATTTTATCTGTAGTTAAGAATAGAATTAACTCATTGGGCACAAACAAATCGCTCTAATGTTGAGATGAGAATAATTTTTAAGCCTGTCGCAGAATAAAACATAAAAACCCACTTTAAAAAATTAATAATAATAAAAACAAAAAAAATTGGGCATATTAAAGCGCTAATCCTAAACTTGTTATACGCCCTCAAATGCGGGCATAATTTGGCTTTTATCGCCCGAGGGCGTATAAAGTTGCTAAGCAATAGTTACACAAACAAATTAAAAATGTGTTTAATGAATAAATTTCAAACAATATAATATATTTTAATTTCGATTAAGTAAGTAGTTAGCACTCACAAAATTATTCAAATTTCTTTTCATATAAATCTTTTCACTTTTTAGAAAGCAACTTGGTCTGTACAGCCTCAAATTCCAATAATATTTCGCCAGAATAATCAGTACGTGATGTTCCATATATATTTGACAGTAACAGTGACAGTTTTATTATATTAAATTTGATTAAAAACAAACAATCCAACAATGCTAACTATGTATAAAGAAATCACAACCTACAGATTTTTTTCATTTCAAGTACCAAAATAAAATAAAACGTTGTATGTACCACGGGCATAATCAAGATTATAGCCCTCAGGAAATTTAAAGCTCGACACGGAGTTACAGTTGCTAAAATCAAATATTGATGAATCTGTTTAAAATTGATTTCAACAGAGCATGTAGGGACCAAGTTAGGTTAGGACCTCGCATTCGAAACTGAGGAAACCCTATCCTATAAAAACTTTAATTGTTCTTCCTGTTGCTCTAGAATAGACGTGAAAAGTAATGTGTTTTATACTTCAAGACATCTGGTTTTAAATCTTTAGACTTTGTTGGATTCTATTTAAAAATGATTGCATTATCGTCGCATACTTCATAATTGGTCCACAGGACAACACACATCATTCAAAAGGCAGCGCGTCGAGTCGGTCGCCAATTGAAATTGAAAAATCCACCCGATTTAGAAGCTGATAGTCCATAGTTTATGATGAAATCGCATGTGGTTGGATTAAAATTAAAATAATTTTTTGACAGTCTGGTAGTTATATCACTGTCCTTTCCAAATTTAAAAAAAGACTCCCTTTTTATTATCAACTTTCAAAAATCCCACAAAAAGGGAATTTACCTTCCATATACCAACACTGATTTGATTGCAAATAAAACCTTCATTTTTTCGGTCCAGTAAGATCATTAAATTAATGACCTCATAATTCGATTGTTTTTACACGCGAAAATAAAGCCCAAAATCGTAAAAAAATCACAACAATTTAATCTCGGTTCAGTCGAAATTTTCCACCGTTTGGTTTAATCTCTCAATAAACTCTCCACTAAAAAAATTCGGCAGCGATCGGCGATTATTTGTAATGCCTCTCTAAACAGTGGAACGGCGGGCGTCAAGTGTTCGTTCCATAGTTTGCTAGATTTTTACGGCGCTCTATACGCGGTGTTTATACTATAAATTTATTAAATTATGCGCTCAATATCGCCGAATATTGGGAAAACTATAAAATGGTCGCAGGTTAGGGAAAATACAACGGGGATTTGTAGGCGAAACGCCAGGCCCGTACTGGAGAGAATCATGTATCAATTTATTGCTCTTTGCTTTGTCTCAGGTTTCGGGATAATTACATCTTACCATACAAAGACAAAGTGTTTGTAATTACGCCAAGGCTGAGAATTCCTAGTAAGATAATGAAGCCTGAGGTTCTTGAGATATTAAGATAAGCGAATTCACATCAGCAAATTCTGATGAGCTCAAAATCATTAAATCATTTCACCTTGCGTTAGAAGAATGTAATTTATTTTAGTAAACATTTGCCGGTCCAGACCTACAAAATCTCACTATTCCCTAGGGAAAAAAAACAGTTCATGTGTGTACTAATAGATGGCGTTTAATGTGTTAGAAATATTAACAGAATAAAATACGTCAACATGCTTTTCAAATATTACTCTGGATAATTTTCATACTTACGTTAAATTCTAGGTACATGGTAGCAAAGTTATTTTCTGGTCCTCAATAAGTATCCAACCTCGACTGCGTCTCGGCCATATACATATCCTTCGGACCAGAAAAGAACAACTTTCCTACCTGACAGCACAAACTATTATCTTGTCTCGTTTATTTCCCGTGTCGAATATTATTATCTCGTCTTGTTTATTTCCCGTGTCGAATATTATTATCTCTTCTCTGTCTCGAATCTCGCCGATATTTGTTGAGTTTTCGAATATTGCAGGCTCGCACGACATTTGTGCACAGTTTTTTCATACCTAGGGAAATTGAACATTCTTTTGGGAAAATAGGAAGAAAATACGAGTATGTATTTGGGGAAAATAAAATCATATTTTTCTGACTATAATTATTAGTATAAATATGTAAGGACAATATAATAATTTGCTCCATCAACATTTTGTCTCCTGATTTTGTTTTTTAATTGTATACTGCAGTAGCTATTTTTCTACTTCGGCGGCGTAGAAATTCAATTTCTACCTTGTGAATCAAGTCACAAAAGATGTCACATTTATGACGTTTGAAGAAAAGTAATTTTAAAACCTCGAGAAATCTCGGCGAAATTATTGATATTCAAAAATTTTCTCGTCTCGACGCTTTGTTTTTGAAATCGTTCTCATCTTGCCCGAGACGAGACTAGTCAGATTTGAGAAATATATGGTCTCACTCGCAGCACTATATACAATTAAATAACATGCAGTTTTTTTTACCATACCTTCATTTCAATCAAGAAGTACTAGAACCCCTAAAATAATTTATTGAAATCTTTGCAGCTGTAGGGATCGTAATTCGTGGACATTCATTGAAATGTCAAAATGAAACAAAATAAAAAATGATCTTCGATTTAAATATATGTTAAATGTTGCCACATATAAATAAACAGATTTGTGCATTGCTGGTCAAAAATATTCATACTATAATTAACTACAAATATTGTGTTTTTCTAGAAGTAATTTTTTATAGTACCCCCCTGCGTAGTAGAATAAAGTCACATCGCACAAAGCCTTTACATAAACCGTGGCATATTTACCCTTACACCCACGGTTGCCTAGCAACGCTAACAAAAACATCTCACTTCTTTTCACCTGAAATACGATTACAGTAAGTGTTTATTCTTCAATTGTCGCGCCTCGCGCCGTTGTTTTGCCTCCTCGCGCCCCAATGACGTCACGCGATCGTCACATGTCCGGGATGATGGATGACGTGGGAGTAAAGAGTAAATTACTCCTGGAAATAAGAAGATTCATTTTCTTCCTCTACGTAGCCTTTTTCTGCTAGAGCAACAAATATAAAATTAAGTTTTTGATGTTGAACTAATGGGATTTTTGATGAAATTTTTAACGTGGTGCTTTGATGTAGAATGATTTGCTTTTATGAAATAACGTTCATATCAGAGAGTAGTGGCAGGGTAGTTGGCGCGCTTGTACACACAATTATTCATAGAGTTAAGTCCTAATCAAACTGAATGTGAGTGGGTCACAGACTATGAACAACATGTACCAATAAAATTCAGGTAATTGTTATTATAATGTCAAATATTTATTGTATTTGATGCAAAGTTTCTTCTGGAATTGCAAGATACATTTTTTCAAACTGCAACAATGTTTTGATAATTATATATTTTTTAACACAAATTATGCAAATAATTTTTGAATATAAAGTAATAAATAATTTCTTTTTGTAAACAAAGATATATCTAAAGAACAAGATCAAAAAGTATTTAAATTTTGATGTACAAATTAGAAAACATATGCGTACGCGTTTATTGTTAGCCTTTTTTTTATATATTGTTTTATATAAATTTTAGAAGATAGTTTAAGGATCGGTCGCCAATTTTTTATTTGATAAAATAGAAAATAATTGTAAATACAAACATTTTAGAGAAGCGAAATCAAATACTAAAAGTTTTTGTATTTTTTAAATATTCCTTAAAATAAGGGAGTTATGACGATTTTTTTGAAGAACAAAAGATCGCCAATAACTATGAACTAGGACTCCAAATAAAAAAATTGAACTGAGAAAAGATGTTTGTTTCAATGAGTTTTAACTGCAGTTTTCGGGTGTTACGACTTAATATTAACACCCTGTATAATCCCTTATATATAAGGTGATCTCTCATATTACTAAAATGCAAGTAAAACAATATAAAACAAGTAGCTATAGGTATACTTGAACCCTGTTTCATTTAAGATTGTTGTTCATAGATGATCATGATAATCCTAAAATTTATATTCTATGCAAATCTCTTTCAAAATTATTCTCTCAGAAAGCTTCAAAACTGTTTTTATTGAAAAGCAAATACCCATTTAAAAAGTGAATATCAAACACAAACGATTGTTTTTGCTATTTGTGGTTTAAGTGAAAATTTATAACCCTGAAAGCGCCGCGATGTGTTTGGAAAGAATTAGATTTAGTGCGTAATATCCGGAAGTGTATGAATTGTGCATAAATTTGTATGAAAATAAATTTTTCAGCGTGCATAAGGTGGATTACTCTTAATCCGGGCATAAATTTCACTTATTCAGCTTTATTCAGGACAGGGGGTGTTTATTTCAGGAGATGCAATTACCTTGCGATAAAACTACTCCAAATGAAAAATAAAACTCCTGCACTTGTAGACAGATTTGTTTTCATGATCCTTTATTTTATTAGACAAGGCTAGTGGTGAGTAAATAGTTAATGTGCTTGCACTTGGAAAAATAATATCCCTTGAACATAAACAACAAAATAAAATTATTTTAAATCTATTTCTTGTTCTTTCTACACCAGATAGAATACCCTATAAATGCTATCTAGCAAGTACACTCACTAATGGATAATAAGTTAGTCAGGAGAGATATATATTTATTTTATTTCATACTGTATCACATTTGCAAGTTTAATTTTTAGTTGTTACTCACTCGTAAACCATGATCAGTTTATTAACTTTGGAAATTAACTTTTACGAGCTACTAACCTATAAAAATTTAACAAGTTAGTAGTTGCATTGTTTACATTACTGAAACGTGTTTTATTATTGTCATACAAATTTTTGATACATCATCAATAACTGTCAGGATTTGGTTTTAATTTTATTTTCAATTATATATTTTATAACAAATAAACTATGGGGTATTCCAAGTTTTTTTCATTTTTTAATATGTTATTCTATGCATAAAAATATGAGACTCGTATTTTTTCTTTTCGCCGAAAGGTTTCAAACACGCCAGAATTTTTTTTTTAAAGTTTCAATAAATTACACCCTAGAAAATCGGCCGTGCGTGTGACGTCACAGGCACTGAGAATCAGCTGAGAACATCATTCGTAGGTCTGTGTCAGAGGCGTGGCGCGTTCGAACAAGAGCCAATAGGCTGAAGCGAGTGCCTTCTTCGTCACAACAAGACTGATACTGAATTTTATGTACTCGATTCAAATGCATTATAATTTCATTTTGATATTATGGTATTAAAAATCAGACAAGTAATGATTATATTCACTTTAATATTACTTATATATGGTAAACAATGATATCCAATAAGAATTTCTTTAAAAGCCGTAGGCTTGGAATACCCCATTGTACAATATTCGCAAAGTAACAAACAAAAATTGTTTTTTCTACGGCCATTTTGATATTTGTTTGTTGTATGTTTGTTATTGCTACGAATACCTAGTATATTGTAAACATATTATCATTTCCCTTGGTAACCATAGACAACGTTATGCTATAAATTCATATCTCACAGTTCTCTCAAAAATAGTATTGTTTAATTTTAGTTTTGAAGGTAGTTGCTAGGAAGTAGTGAAATGAAGACATCTTTATTATTAAAATACCAATAAATGACTTAAGAAAAAAAAATATAGTGTGCAACTCGCTTGAAATATTCATTTGATTCACCTTCAGCTCATGCTACAAACTGTCATACTCACATGAAATGACTATTCTATGCTTGTATATGCAAAATACTATTGCCTTTATAATAATGTAAAATATTATTAAAGTATCAGATAGTCATAGGCGTAGTTAAGAGGGATACTGGAGGGTGCTAAGCAACTCCAAATTTTGAATTAGCACCCCCAAACAAAATTTCTGTAAATTTTAATAAAGGTTATCTTCATCTTAATAGGAAGAACCGAAAAAGAACGATAAAATTCTTCTATTACATAAAAATTGAAAAAAAAACTTTTTTCTGCAAACCGAAAATTAATTTATAATGCTATATTGTGAATTTTATTAAATATTTATTCCTAATTATTATTTACTACCGTATAAACCTAAAAATTATATTTTTCTTAGAAAATTGTAATGAAAGTTCCAAATTTGTAAATCATTATTCCGTTTTTGGAATAATGACTTTTCTAAAGAACTTGATTATCAGTCAAAAATTAAATGATATTAGAAGCAAGAAAATAGGAGAATAAAGAACTAAATGAGATCTAAGATGATACGAAATCTCGGTACTAATTTGACAGTATGAAATATTGAAAATGAATTTTCAAAAAAATTAATACACAAGAAATTTTAAAAGAATTTATATATTTGAATAAAAAACTTTTATTATTACAGTAATACCTATATGTTGTTATGTGACATTAAAATGAGATTTTATTTTAACTTTTTGTTTCTAAATTAAAACTTATTTTATAATAAAATAATTAAATGTAATCTAGGGATTTATGTTAAATATGCTAACCCTGTTGAAAAAAAAATCTATACGTTAAGACTTACGAAATTTTAATATCCTTTTATATTAACTTTGTTTATTTAGTTTTCATATTTAATTCCAAATTGTATTAAAATACATTTTAAAATATTTGAGGTTATCAATTTGACGATTACCATTGGATACAGTACCAATTTTAAAACTCATTTGCAGGACTTATAACGTAAACAGTGCCGGATTACCCATTAGGCAGAGTAGGCAATTGCCTAATACGGGCCCCGTGTCTTTTAGGGGCCCCGCGCTCTTTTATATTGGATTAAAATAATATTGATTTAATTTTGAAATTGATGTAAGATGCAAAAAAAAAAAATTGAAAATGAACCAAATTTGTTATTTTATTATTAACTATAAGTCTACATTTTTTTAACTCATACAGTAGGCCGAACTGCGGTAGCTTTTGCCTTGGTATAAATTGTGCCGTTCCCTTAATTAACGAAATTTCCTAGAATCGACATATTATGTAGAGAATAGCAAATGTGGTCATGATAATAAAGTATTAGATAGGCGGCCACCAACAAAGATATCGGTTAGTATTTAGTAGAATTAAATAATAGACATTTCATTTTCCGTGAATCATTATTTCTCCCGTCAGAGAAACCTGTAGAATGATTTTGTGTGATAGCGAATTTTAGTCGTTCCTTACTATTGCCACAGCTATTGCTTACACTGTAGTGTATGCATATAAAATTATTGTTGTTGAGAAGAAGTTGGCGCATGGTGCGCAAATAACAGTAATGCCTTATATATATATCTTAATATTACTGATACACTCTCCAAATATTTTTTATTATTTTTTAAATATCTTATTTAAAACTGTAAAGTACACATTTTCTTTCATACTTTTATATTCCACTAGTGAGTATATGTATATTCTATTAATTTTTTTAACAGTATTTTGTATATTATTTTATTAAAATTGTTGGGTAGTAAAATCATAAACTTATTAGGGGAAGGGGCCCCGAGATTTCGATTGCCTAAGGGCCTCCACATGATTTAATCCGGCACTGAACGTAAATTACTATTCCGCTATTATTAATCGTTGAAGTGAATTTTCTGTTATTGTGAAACGTCTAATATTTTCTTTATAATGAACCAAAGTTAATTCCTAACACAGAGTGAATCTCTTTGGTTTTATTTTTATTACTTGGCAATAAACCCTTCCATTTCTTCCTCTACTAACCCCTTTATTTCCCACGTATGTAAGTCTGACAAACAGCCCCCCAGTGACGTCACAGGCCACATGTTCTCTCTCGTTCACTTGTTCTCAAGCTCCATCTGCGCTTTAAAGCTGCTCTCATTATATCAGAGCTTTCGGGCCTGCGGAGCTTACAGCTTAAAGTCAACACTCGCAGAAAGCTCGCACTGTCTTGTATTTATTTTGAATTTGACGTCACCGTGATTTAAAATGAGGTTAGGTTGCCAGAATATAATTTTGGTTTAAATTACCTTTTATAAAAATATACAAAATTGAGATACAAATAGTAGTTGTTTATTTCTGTTTAATATTTTTACTTCCTTGTACAAAGTAAAGAAAGTATTGTAATCGCGAAAAATGTCGGTTTTCAGGTATCAACGGAAATATACATTTTTAACATCCCTGAATCCATTTTGACTAGTTTCTGCGTGACGTCTCTACGTATGTATCTCGCTTAACTCAAAAATGATTAGCTGTAAAATTTTAAAATTATGTTTATGGGACTCCTATAATATCTAGTTGTGCACCTCACTTTTTCATTACAATAGGCAGAGCCAAAAGGGCACTGTACTCGTAGTGTTTTTTGAATTTTTCGCATAACACAAAAACGATTACTCGTAGAATGTTAACGTTTTATTTATGTAGTTACTAAAACATCTAGTTATGCACCTCTATTCTTTGTTCTAATTGACTTATTCAAAGAGTAGTTTAGTTTTAGCAAAAACTTAATAAAGATAATAATTTTGTTGGATTTTAATTTTCGTATGAAACATTTGACAATAAATTCACGTTGACAACTATCAAAATATATTTCGTGAGAAATATCTACGAAATAAATGAAAACCATATCTTTTTCTTTGCAAGTTTTTGAGCGATTAATAGTATATTATACACCAAGATTGAGAAGACTATAATTACTGACTAAATTGCGAAGCAACCGAGGGACATAAGGCGCTAGTCAATAATGGTCTTCTCAACCGTGGGAATATGTTATTTTTTTAATACTAGAATTTCAATCCCAATCCTAGTAAAAAAAATATGTTGAAAATAATAAACACATTGTCTAGAACATGAACTATTTCTTAATATTCACAAAAATAAAGTAGGGTGTCTTTATTTTTATATTTGACGTTTCAGTTTGTCAGCCTCACTTTTGATTTTTAATTTGGTTTTATTTGATTTACTTATTGAAATTATAGACAACATATTTAAATTGTAAATCCATAGTTTACACTTTTCTTGAATTAAATAATTAAACAATATTTGGATTTGATGACAGCTTTCATTATCGACCAGGGTTAATAATAATTTATTATTGACCTAGGTAACCATGGTAACCACTAAGCAGTAGTGAAAAAAAATAATTCTCATGACAAATAGTGGTTAATAAATGTGGGTGTCTAGGCTAGTAATGACAAAAAAAAATTGTGTCATACAATAAGGAATAGTGATAAATATTTTAATAAAATTTTCAAAAAATTATCCATTTCGAAGGAAAATTGGAAGATATGAAACGAAGGAATAATGATTAACCGTAGAATGACCTCACTTTCAAACAAAATAAGATTAAATTAAGAGGAGTAAAAATGAGTACAATTTAGCATACGGGAATTTATGTGGTGTCCACATCAGATTTTTTAAAGATAAAACTATATAAAGAGCTGTCTATATTAATGCTGCCAACATAATGTATGCGAGTAGGAGTGATGATACATTAAAGTATTATTATTCCGTGGGCGCCACTTCAAAGGTTAAAAGTGGGATTGTTATTTCCAGCCTCGTCATTAGTGAGGGATCATAAAATGTGAGTTTTCCGATACTTTCCATTTTAAGAGCTTTAAAGGAAAATTGGAATCGTAAATTGAAAAGTGATGCCTGTTATTTTGAGCACATAATTAACTTATCGATCTACATTTATACAGATCACTTTCATTTTTAACTTGCTTGTAATATTAATAGCCTTTTTCGCTTTCAGTGAGATCATTAATTATGTAGTATTATGTACTGTCTATTTTCTGCGTCACTTTTTGATAAAATTCGTTTTTATCGAAAAGACTTAGTCTATATGAATATAAAAATAGAATATATGAATAAAAAAATAGTCTGTATGAATAAAAAGAAGCATCATCTTATACTTGCAAAATGTAAAACAATAATTTCAGTCCTTATGTTACATGTGAGAATGACATTACTTAACGAACTAATTATTTAACCTGCAAGTAATATAAGTACATCATAACCTTTGAGGAGGTTTGAACTGAGGCGGAGATTGCGGAGCCAAAGTTCAAGTTACCGTACGAGAATAAAATATATTAGGTCCTTAGATTCCGAGTCATTTATCTTATTCTTCACGCCACCACCAGCATTTAACTTCAAATAATGATAAATATTTTTGTAAAATGTGGGCTACTTGACAGTTCAGATTTATTTATTTGAAAGTTTTATAGATAATTTTGTCTGTAGCTACACGGCCAAATGTATATAAAATTCGTATGATTTTCATAAGTACCCTGCTAGAATGACAGTTATTTTCAATAACACTCGGTTGACAATGGTAGCCAAATAATAAATATTGTCAGAAACTTTCGATTTATATTGCTATGGAAGCAAATTATACTTAAGTAAACGGCGGAGAGAAAATAATTTTTATCCACCGAATTGTAAACATGACAATCACAAATTACTGGCATCTAGTTCGAATTTTACGCATCGCGGTGCGATAAAGTAAATCGATATTTTTTAAGCTTTTATAGATTATTAAAAAGATAATAATAATTGTAATAATTAAAGAGGTTATAAAAAGGTTACCTACCGCCATTTATCGTTCAATAAAGTCCTGAAGAAATATTAAATTTTGATTATTTTTAATGATTTTAATTTTTGACGAGCCACCTGATGATGACCGGCGGTAGGGAACTTTTTTGTAAAAAATTTATTTCATTTATTTTTTTATTTGCATTATGTTTTTATTTACAGAAGAATGCAAATGTGTTGCCATTAGTTCATTAGTACAAAAAATGTTAACTTAATGAAAACTACTCTTAAATACGCGAATTTTTAAAAAAATCTTTCTCATCCGTAATCTACACATGTCATACTACTCACCCTTAAATTTATGACATTAATTTCATTTCCACCCTGTATAAAATTCGGATATCTGTCCCTGACTTATAATAAAGTTAAATAATAAAAAAATGAGTCCATTATCATCTCCTCTTCCCTCTTCATAAAGTAGGTTAGTTAATTTTTACCCTCTTCATTATCTTTTTACACGGCTTTTGTGTTGGTGGCCACAACAAGTAAAGCAACCCTTCTGTTAGTCATTAGCCACCACAGGTAATTAAGCAATTAAGACAGGGTCATCGAACGCACCAGATGCCGCTACATGGAGATAGTGGCACGGAAATGCAGAAATCATTACCTTACAACTAACTTAGTTGGATAGTTTCAGTTTATGATTGTGGTATGAACTATAAGTAGTTTGGTAAACATAATAAGGAACTTAACAACAAAATTTTTACAGGATGTTAAGAAAAAAATGTCTTAAAACTTTGAAAGTTTATATATTTCAAAGTCCTGATTTTCATACTACAATTTATTTTCACAAAATAAGGAGAGTGTTTTTGGAACCTACGTTTTCCATGTCGAACACAAATCATGACAAAAAATTAAAATTTATTATTTATGCCCATTACAACAATATTAAGTTTCTTTAGAGGTTATGTTGGATTCTGAATTTGCTTTAATTTTAAGGAAAAATGACATTGGGAATCCAATAATTGCGATAATTGTTTGCAACAAAGTATTACAATCTTTACTGGATGTTTCGAGGATGAAATTGTTCTCATCATCATCATGATTAAAATATGTTGCTTTGTTAGTTGATATTACATTTTACATTTGACAAAAATATGCAAAAGTATTAAATCTGATCGCATCAACATTGAAACATGCCTACGAAGTGGTAGATGGATTTTCTTGACTGGTATAATGTAGATAAGGAAATAAATTACTGGAATTTAGTCAGTTGAAAAAGTTTTTATTTGCTGTCCTACAGGTTTCAACACTACATGGGGTGTCTTTATGTTTAAATAATCACTATCTGATTGTAAAACCTTTTTCAACTGACTGAATTCCAGTAATTTCTTTCCTTTTGCTTACGAAGGCATGTTTCAATGTTGACGCGATCTGAATCAATGCATTTGACAATTGTTACAAACAATATGGCCATATATTTTTTCTTCCATTTTAAGATTCTGTACAAAAAATCAAAATACCCATATATTTTTAAATCGCTTAATTGTTGATATTCCGAAGAAAAAAAGAATAAAATTTTGAAGAGGTGGTATGTGACGTGCGTAGGAGAATTAGAAAATTGGAATTCATTCAATAAAAAACATCTATCATAGAATAATCTACATATGGCAGATTACCCAAGTTCCATTTTTAAAACGATGTATGTAAACATTAAACAGACTTTGAAAATCGTATGACATTGACAATGTTGACAGTTTACATTTCAATGCCAACCAAATTTACAATAAAACTATCTGTTGTGTAATATCAAAATATTTTTATTTTATTCTATGAATTGCCTATAATGATATTTCATACATTGTTTCATTAACAGTTATAACTAATTCATCATTAGCAACATTTATTCGATATCAGTGGTAAAAAAATTAGGTTTATTATGTTCCCAGTTTTAGCATTGTAAACTGCTCTCTTATTGTCCTAAGTGACGTCAGAGGTATGGCGCCGATACATAAATTTTAATTTCAAGTGCTCATTTCAATGAAATTATTAGATAGTATATAGTTTTTTTTTCTCATTATTATTGGTAGTCACAATGGTTAATTTTTAGTTTTTATAGGTATTTTTTGTACAATTCGATAGTGGTCATAAAGCCCATTCTAGCATAGGGAATCGGTCTTTTTATATTTTTTTGGGAATATATGTGTACATAAAATAAGCTTCATAATGATGCCAAAATATCATACAAGTATTCTGGTACGGTAAACTGTGTGTCTGAATTCCTGCAAAGTTTATGCGTAAAGCCTGCATTTACATAATGTTTCCTGCTTTCCTGCCAAATTCCCAAGTGGTGCATTCTCCACATTCCCCACCTCTATTTATACCCTTGAGGTGTAGGTTGATTATCTCCCTTCAAGGTTCAACATCACCATGCTAAGCTATAAATGGATTTATCACACCCAACTTATAAATTTGAATATTTTTGCATCAGCCTGTACAAAGAGCTTAAAACAAATTTTTTAAAACCAGTGGCGTCTCGTCCTTTAAAAAATGTAGAAATATAACGCATGCGAAAATTACAGAACGAGACGCAGGTCAGTTTTGTAAAAGCAAAAGTTAAGTAACCATCCAATATCCTTACTTGTTTCATATACAATATGTTTTCTGTTTCGCTTTCAATAGTTCAAAAATATATTTGAAATGATGAATTTTCGACATTTTGATAACATTTAGAAAATAAGCAAACTATTAACCATATTTTCTCCTTTTGTATCTGATAATGTTTCTATACAGGGTGAATACTAGAAACCTTGACATATGGATTTAACGTGGAAATAGTTATTTGTGTACCTAGTGTGCAAAATACTACATTGCCGCACGTGCATAAAGTTTGAAGCTCGAAGCGCAGCTGAGAGCTTCGAATATGCTAGAGCGGCAATGCTATTTTGCACTCATGGTACAAACATTATTTTTCCTACAACTGTTTTAAAATCAAAAAAAAAGGAATAATAACATAAGTGTAATATTCTAATTATTCTAATATATGTATTTATATATAAAGTTAATGGCGATTGTCAACAGTACATCAGTTGCAGTTGTGTGTTATATTTACAAAATACCACTTTTAAGCAATCTAAAGTGTTTGCCAGTTGCCACCCTAGGTTACTAAATACATTACCGCACGTGGTTGCTAGGGAAACTACTTTACCGTAGGTGGTTGCTAGGTAAACTACATTACCGCACGTGGTTGCCATGGAATCATTAGTGTAGTTTAGAAATGACATGTTTTGCACATCGAAAACAATGAAAAAATGTCAAGTTTTTTTGACAGTTGTAGGAAAAACAGTTTTTTGCTGATTCCATCAGTACCGCTAAATATAATGCGATGTATGTGATACCCTTGGTTAGTTTATTTAATTTTGCGCCTATTAACAGCAAATATTATGGTAAAGGACCTATTTTAATTGAAATAAATTTAATTTTGACATTTGTTCTTTATATTAATTTAGATTCTTGTAACATTTGTTCAAATGTTTTTATTTGATTACAATAAACGGACAATATTTTCTGTTAATTCCTTACCTTGGGTCAATATCAATTAGAGTAATTATTAATCAATATTTTAATGCATCAATAATAGCAATTGTTAATTACAAAGTCAATAATCAATATTTTAATTCATCAATAATAGCGATTGTTAATTACAACGTCAATAATATTTTAATTTATTATTAAAAGCTCCTAAAAGTAATCAAATAATTACTTTGATTACAACAAATTTAGACATATTTTTCGTTGATTATCTTAAGTATTTTGATTGTAACAAGTTTTTAGGTAAAAGAATCAGATAAATTTATTAATGAAAAGGTGAATATAATCTACGTTCATAAGACATGTAACAAATTTGTAAATCATTACAAATTTGATAACGAGATGAATTTGGACAATTTTTTTTTCATTTTTCCTCTGATAATAAAATTTAACCATATTTATATTAATACGAAATTTATTTTAAGATAAAATCTATTAAGCTGCCGTTGTAGACTCGAACCGCGACTACACAATAACATTTAATAAATAATATTATTTATTAAATGACAATAAGTTATTTTTATGATCCACTCGACTATATTTTTCCTACGACCACTGTTAAAAATAGTATTTTTAACGGTTGCTTAGCAAGTTAAAAATAACAGTTTATAACACAGTAAATACTTTTAAAACGTTGTCATTGACAACGTGTTAAAAGTAAAAAACAAATTTACTTTTAACACGTCTTATGTTCAGTTGTTCATAACAAATACATCATGACCTGTCATAAATGTCATTCTAATGCTTAGTTTTTATTTACTAATAGGTATATAACTGTGGTCGTAGGAAAAATAGTGTATGATATTTGTGTTAAAAGTGATTTTATTTCGTTCGTGGGGTTTGTTAAACTCGGCTTCGTCTCATTTCAAACTTTCCCACTCACTCATAAAATGTCACTTTTAACACTTACATATATCATAAATAACTATTAATAAAAAATTTCCTATTACATAAATATGAAGGACAACTGTCAAAATACAATTTTATTTATTAAATATTTCAATAAGAAAAAAAGTGAAATAAAATGATCTTATTATATCGCCAGTGAAATCTGGCTGAAAAATCTGAAAACTATTTACAATAAAAATTTAGAAAAGTTACGAGTTATATTTTTATCGTGTAAAAATCCAACACATTACGAATCTTTTTATTCAGCCCTATAAACATAAAGTTTCTGCTGAAAAAATAATAAATAGAGTTTCCATTAAAATGTTAGGCAGGCATAAAGCCAGGGGCTACATTTTTCCCAAATATCTCCGTCTCCGTCCCTTCTGAAACGCATAACGCTGAAACACGAGCTGAATTTGCATACGGCAACAATGGCTGAAGGCTGAAACTGAAAGCGCTTAACAAATTGCGGGCGGTTATGTGAAAATGACGGGGAGGAAGCAATTCGTATTAGCGAACATATAGGGAGCCACACACAACAAATTGCTTGTTATACGCCCTCAGTTCTCGCTTCTTGTCAATAATCTACAAAAACATACATAAATCTCATTCCATAAATATAAGCATCACATTACTCACGTTATTAATCGTAACCATATGATTCAAATCATTAAGGGGAGGTGGATTGATGACGTCATCTTGTTAGGTGAAATCGTATGATTTCCCAAGTAAATATATGTCAAAACTGACAGTATTATATCTAAATATAATAATGGAAGAAATATATAAAAAGAGTTGCAGATTAATCTACCGCAACTAACAACACACAATGAAGCACAAATTGTCGACGCCAAAATCACCTTCACAAATGACATACGAGTAAATGACATATTTAAATTTTGCAAATATTTGAAAATATCCATTACCCTAGTTCATACTACTAATTCAGTCTAATTTTTGTCGTTGATTGAACGCAGTAACGCAGATAGCATATATACCCCTTTATAACACGCGTACAATAATGAGATTTATTATATCCGACAAATATGCAAGATGAAAGTTTAATCAATCAAGACAATATTTGGGTTTAAAGTTCTGTATTTTTTTTTATTAATTTACAACGTTTCGACAGTTCAGTGCTGCCTTCGTTAGGTAAATAACAAAACTAACATTTCAATATTTAAAAGTTTAATATTACTTGGAGCAGAAATTGATGACGTGAGAATCAACTCAGGAAAATCGACATACAGGCTGTTTTCAATTTTTCATACATTTGCACGAAATGTTAGTGACATATAATTTAATATATAGAACAAAAATATTTTTTAAAATTTGCAAAAATAAGTGCAGTATATACGTCGCGGACATTTTTAGTGCCACTTGTTTGATAGTACATTTACAATACATTACTTAATTGTATTTGACACCTTACATAAAAAATAATCAATTAATGATTATTTCTAGACAGTGTCCTTATACTTTTATTTTATTGATAACATAATTATAAATAATTAAACAATCTTTATTTTTTTAAATTTAAAAGAAATGCCACCATTGCTATCTCGAAGACTATAAAAGAGCTACGAGGTCGGTTTAATTAGCAAAATGTTTCAATTTACAAGACCTTAAAAAGAGACAATGAATTTTTATAAACCAATGGTTCTCAATATATGGGGCCCAAATTTCTTATTTTAAATGGGACACATATTTTTTTACATATTTAATATATAAATAAAATTACAAATCCAATGATATGTTTGATGTTAAAATTTAGTTAAAAATTAAAATCCCTATACTGACATTACGTTACTTTTACCTGAAAATAGCAATTGCCATAAATAAATAGGAAACAAACATCAAATTCTGTGTTGTTTTAACTAGATAGAATTAGCGTGATAAGAACACAGAATTTGATGTTTTTTTATTTATTCTCGGCAACTGCTATTTTCAAATAAAAGTATACAAAATTAATGCCACAAAATTAAACAAACATATCATTGAATTTGTAATTTTATGTATATTCCAAAGATAGTTGAGCCCAAATCTTCTAAACCACTGCTTAAAAAAAAGATAATTTAATCCACCTCATAGCTCTTATAGTTCTCGAGATAGCAATGGTGGCCAATTTAAACATACTGTATGTCATTCATAAGTATAAAAACATTCTGCATAAATGACAAGGTAACAACACTTGGTCATTGTTGCTGGTTGGTCACATTTTTATATTACATTATGAAAGTTACTGAGATAGTCTTGGAAACAAGGAAGAAAAACTACCAACTATATTCCACATAAAATAACTTTTGTGGTACCCTTTCCACGCCAGCTAGAATCTAGTAAATGCTCTCTGTGATATTACCTAATATATGTAACAAAGCAGATCGCATACCCAACAATAGGTAAATTAACCAGGAGAAAAAAAGCAATTTTCAATTTGGACTTTCCAGGCTAATAGTATCATGTGTGGTTTTTGGTGGAAGTTAAGCGCTGTAGGTTGTGGGGATTGCCCCAGTCACACAATTAAGCGCCCGGATCCGGAGTCGGAGTCCGGGCCCGGAGTGACTGGAGCCGGAGCCGGAGCCGAGTATCGCGGGTTAATCACAGATCCGCACACCAGCCCTGAATACCAATACCGGGAAATTGGATTTTGATTTACGAACACAAAAAACAACATTCTTACACCTTATCCTAATACCATCGTCATCACTATTTACACGGTAAATATATGTATTATAAGGACATTAAGTTTAACTATTAGTTTAATTTTGACATGTTTTTTTATTATTTTGTTAAGTTACTGTGAGTTAACTAAGCAGTGCCTTATATTGCTAGCACTGAACAGACCTTTTGTGTATGTTGAAGGAATCCTGTTCTGTATTTGACAATAATAACTTCAAAATAGTGTGTCACAGAAATACATATAAAAAAATGTCACGAGATAAAAAAAGAGCTACCAGTTTCACAAAAGAAGAAGAGGGTCTTCTTGTTGCTTTGGTGGAAGAACAGAAAGACGTAATAGAATGTAAAAAAAGTGGTATTACAAATTGGCAACAAAAACAAAAAGCTTGGAAAAGTATAGAAAGTAAATTTAATGCCAATATAAATAATAATCAATTTAGAGATTGCGAAGTTCTTAAGCAAAAATATAATAATATAAAAAAGATAGCCAAGCACAAGTTTTCTGCTAAAGCATAACTGACTCTTCTAATAGTTTTGTTTGCAGTCGATTTATGTACACCACTTAACATTTAAGAATGATCCTGTAGCGTAAAATCGAAGAGTTAATAATAACTGATCTGCTGGTGGTAAAACGTCATGTCTAAAATAAATCAAACATTATATATTGGGACACGGGAAAATAAATTATTACCTGTTTAAAAACGCAAAACGTCTTCTGTTTCTTTTATCAATCTTTCAACAGATCTTTTGAACAAACGGAAACGTTGAAAAAAATCGTTTTCATCCCATACTTCTACGTCTAATTACTTTATTTTTTCTAATTTTTATATCCTCATCGTCACTATATACATTTATATCAAAATCATCCATGTCCATGTCAGGATTACAGCATCACTTTTTTAGGTTATAAATTTAGTAACTAATAGTTAACTAATACATTTGGTATTGGTTAGGATAACTATTAGTTAACCAATGAATCTTAGTTAAGCAAAAACTGAAAAACGCAGTGTAATTTCTAACTATTAGTTAACAATTGTTTAAGAGTTAACCAGGAATTGAAAAACCGGGCCTAAGTCTGTCTGTTTTTATAGTAGGTCGAGCCATTGAAAAATTTTATTACCATAAGGCTAAAGAAGAACACAAAATTTTTACAAAATCTTTTACTTTTTGAGATAAAAACGGATTTATACGTACGAATAATACACAAACATTGTATGCTTATTTGATGGATCAGAAAAAAATTAAGAAATTCACATTCCCAGTTAAAAATTCAAATCTTCCTACATCTCCACGTTATTTCCAATCACAGTTATACACAGAAAGTTACAATTTTTAGTTTTTTTCTAGTCCAAAATTTTTACTTTTGAAATTATTGCTTATTATAGACATTGATGCCTTTATTCAAAATTTACAAACGGAATTTAATTATCTATTTAGTTCTTAATAGTGTTGTCGTCTAGATCTAGCACCTCAAAAAAGTGTGTATTTTAGGTATATCTCTAAATAAGAGATACAATCTCAAAGATTATACCAATTGATTCTAAGGATAAAATTACATAAAGAAATATTTTTCTGCATATACGTTTTTTGAACAATTCGGTGAAAAATGAGATTATCTCTCACCGTTCCCGAAATATTTTCTTTCAAAAAGGATGTTTTCCAAGGAAAACCGAAATAAGATTTCGGCAAAAGGAAACGAAATATTGTAAAATTGATACATTCATTTTTCATTTAAATTGCAACAAAAGTTATGTCAAAAAGTAAATTGGCCAAAATCAGTTTTTTGCTTGTTTCTAGTGACCTATGCATTTTCTCGGGAAAACAAAACTTTGCCCCAACTTAACCGACTTCGTATCTCTTACAGTACTCAAGATCCCAATGGTTAGCCTCTTAACACGGACACACTGTATATATCCCTCTGTAATACGTACGATAATGAGAAAGCGAATAAATGACTCATCTATACTATGCGTATACGACAAATATGCAAGATAAAAATTTAATCATTCTTTCACCAGAAATTGATGACGTGGGGATCAACATAGGTACACTTGTGAAACAAGCAGGGAGTAGTAATCCAATAGCAATATGTGTATAACATGCAACATATTAAAAACTGATGTTTTACACTGGGGTACGTCTAGTGTGTAGTTATAAATATTAATTGTATAAATTTATCATTTTAGTAGTTTTGTTCTAATTAACGATTTGGACATTTAATTTTCCAAATTATAAAATTATTTAATTAATTATCCATGACAATGACATCGTAGTAATTAATAATAAACTTTTAATTACTTCATTTTGCAGCATAAAATATAACGACTATTTTAATTAAAATAGAATGTAGTTTAATTACATTCTGAATGGTATCATTTACTTACAATTCCGTCTAATTTTCCTTCTGTTGGAGATCTTTTTCACTTTTCATCTTTAATATTTGTTGAACCAGCTTAATGCGATTTGGTTATAATTTGATAAGTTGGGGATGGATCTATCGGCAGGTCTTTAATCAGCATAAAGCACTTGATAAGGGGAAGAGTTAAAGGGCCTTAATCTAATCGCCGTAGGCTCGGCACTCGGCAGCAGTTACCTTAATCGTTTTCCAATTTCTCAGACGGTCCAGTCAACCCTTTCTTATTAAAGGATATTATTAAGTGGATATAAATTTCGATAAGTTACGATCTAGGAAATTATATTGATGACATAAAGGTTACAGATCGTATTTTATAGATTTCACAAAATTTTTGGAATTAATTACTACCTATTCTATTCATTTGTATTTACTAAATTAAACCAAATTTTCTTCTAAATATTCAATATATCACCAGATTGGGATTAAACATATTTTGATATTTTTATATATAAACTTTATTACATATACTTATAATACAAATTAAATAAATTAATAATGATTAAACGTGACGTTATTACCCGAACGGAAGCTTAGAGAAAGATAAGGCGTATTTTGTTTGAGACAGAATCTAGGCAGAAATAGAAGTGATAACATTTCAGTGAAATTAGACTGGGTCAGTCAGTCGCAAGGTAATATTATTAGATTATTATTATTACTGAACTGATTTGTCAAAATAATGTGAGACAATTGGATAATAGTTATTTGTCAAACTGGAGAGGAAAGCTTATCTTTTTACTACTAGAGCTCGAATTTGATTCGCTCTCCGATCTCGAAATTCAATTATCATCTACGGCGATTATGATATTCATAACTATCCTAGGTATGTTAATAAATATTATTTGACATGATGAAATGTTGTTCAGTACCGTTTACTTGGTAACCTAAGTCAATAATACATTTTTTATACTTTCTGATAACAATTGCTCTATTGTTATATTGAAAATGGTTTAATAATATCGGATATTATTAAATTGTTTTCGGTATTTTTTTGTTGCAAAATTGGTACAAAAACAAAGTTAATTTAAAAGAATATTTAAATTTCACAACTTTTAACATAGAGATTTGAAATATTTTTCACAATATTATACATGAATTATGACAATTATAAATGTCCAACTTCATTTAACAGCGTTACCATATTTTTCACAAATTCCTAGATTACACTTAATTAATTTTTATGATTTAATTTTTTGGGTAATAAGTGACGCAAAATATAAAATATAATATATTATACTCGTTTTATACGACGTAATATTCCATTCGTGTTTTTGAACAACTCATATAATAGTATATTAATATTACACTGTTATTATTTCTATGTTCGGAAGAAAATGACGTGAAACATACCACATAAAATGCAAACTATAAAGGTAAAGCGAATGATGAAAAAATGTGTTTGTGAGAGATAAAAATAAAAAATATTCTTTTTATTCAAATTAGGTATATTTAAAAATATATCTTCCACCTTAACGTCGTCTGTATATCAAAGGATTTCACAAATATTATAAACCTCATCCTCAAAGAGAAATTTAAACATTGTAAAGGAATGTCAATACAAGCACCCACTCACCGAGCTTGAAATCTCAGACTCGAGATTCCCAATATTCTTATTTGGTTCCACGAAGGTGAAGGTCGGAGCAAACGTCCTCCGAATCAATTTAAATGTAAGAATCTGTCCTCTTTGTGCCAGCCCAGTCCTGTGACATGGTCAGCGTGAAATTCTGCTGAAAGCTTCAGCGCTCACGCCTGAAAAGAACTGAAACCGAACACCGTAAATCAGACGCGCACGTGACAGATATGTCCCATTTCCGCCCCAAGTGACGTATTGAGGGATGGCATGTTTAACTATCGAAAAGTGTGCCGATGACAATTTATAATGAATAACACCACTTATAAATATGCGCCCATAAGAGCTTTCATGGCTGAAAATTTAAGAATTATAATATACAGTGACATCGTCTCTAAAATTTATCACAAATCAAACTGATAGAAGTAAAGTAAGATTGTCAGGTTATATGAAAGAAGCGCGCGTTCATATTTTTAAACAATTCATAAGCGCACCAAAAAAACGTAGCAAAAGAGCACCAGTAAAATTTAGGAATTTAGTGGGTGTGCGCGTGTATATATCCGATTAGATATAAAAACGCGTAAATTCGTTTCGCTCGCGAATAGCATCTTTTAAATAGATATTCGCAAAGGTAAACCTGCAAGTCTTCCTCTTTCATCTCAAATGTAACCTAAACTAACCTAATATAATCTAATCTAACCTAACCTGACATAACCTAATCTTACCTAACCTAATTTAATCTAACTTGACGTAACCTAACTTAACCTTATCTAACTTAACCTAACCTAACCTAATCTAATCTAACTTGAAGTAACCTAACTTAACCTTATTTAACCTGAACTAACCTAATCCAACCTAACCTAACCTAGTGTGTGGTCACAATTTCGACGTTATAATCAGTTTGTCGCTGCAAGCGGTATTGTTATAAACGGATTTTACTGTAGTTTTAATTGTTTTTTAAATTTTTATTTGTTCTTTACAATATATTTTTTTCACAATAAATGTTATTTCGTTTTGAAAATTAACTATACCTTTTACAAAAAATCAAAAAAGTCTGATTTAAATCAAAAAAATCCGATTTAAATAAAAAAGAAACAGATTTTTAAAATTTTTTTATATGAATTTTAATGAAACCATTTGACATCAAAACTTAATTAATATAATAATAGTTAATTTTAATCTCTGATCAGGGATAATATGAAAGACAACTTTGTATCTTTAGAATGTGCAAATTAGAAACTTGTATGAATTGAAACAAAAAATTCGTAATTCAAAAAGAAAATTAACCAAAATGAATTGTATGTCCCTATTTAGTGACCTATACATTTTTTTAATGATCAACTAATGCGATGTACCTCATACGGTTCTTGAGATTCTAATGGTTAACCTCGAAAATCGAACATCTATGTATAAGGTAATAAGGTATTCATCCTTACTTACTTTACAGATCTTATACTTATTTATTTATTTGTATTTCACTACAAGTGCACCCATATATATTCAGACATATCACATTTCTAGACATTTTATATCAGACTCATATTTTTGAGTATCTAATATAAGTCCAATTATTTTTTGACATAAACCCTGAAATATAAAAATTGGTACAAATATCCAATTTTATTCATTTTCACTTTATCTTAATCCGCAATTTTTGCTACAAGATTCAATTCAGATATCGGAAAAAAATAAACCCTAAAATTGCCTGGGGTTCGTAGCATTACAATTTCCAAACGTCCACTCAAACTGAAATATAATCAGACTATTTCAAATTCACTTTCACTTTGTTCGGTTTTGTTCTATCGGGAAAATCAATGCCTGCTACGATTCGCGCCCGAATCCAATGTAATTACTTGGGAAAGGTTCCGACTCCGGAGTAGATGAACATCGGCCAGTTCGTTTGTTTACGGAGTAATTAAGTGATAAATAAGTAGGCAGTGGAAACAAAAATACAAAGAATGAGAACATGTTTATAGAGCGATAAATTTTGTTAAAAACAGAAAAATGGAACAGGTTTTCATAATTCTAAGTGAATTATTTTCTCGGGAATTACAATTTTAATTGTGTTAACATCTGTGCTAAAAATACATTTCTAAGAACAAATTTCACAAAAAGAAAGTTTTACTTGCATTTTAGTGATGGTGGTGGTTAACCTAGTCTCTACAAGCTCAGCACAAGGGCGGATTTGAACTTTGAAAATAATAAATAAATCTGGAACCCAAAGGCGTCTCATATATAGATATAATAAACATTTTTTTGATTTGGAGCAGAAATGTCCAGAACAAAAACTATTTACCGAAATATTATTCTGGAAACACTGCCTAACTTTTAGCGAATATGATATTCTCTTTAGTGCAAATGAAGTTCTGAAACAATTTGGTACTAATAATAATTTTTATACTTTGCGTTAAAAATTGTCCTATTAGGTATTATATCGAAAACAGTTTAATAATATAAAATATTGTTAAACTGTTTTTAGTATTTTTGTTGCTGTAAAATTAGTACTTCTAACAACTGTACCCCATTTTAAATGTTAAACTGTTAACCTCAAATATTTTTAAATGTTATTTTATACATTTTATATTATTTCTGAGTAGGAAAACCCAACAAAATTAATTTAAAATGATATTAAAATTTCATAACTCATAATGTTTAATATTTTAAATGCATTTCGTCAGATAAATGTGTCCAACTTCTTTCAACAGAGTTACCATAACAACAACAACAAATGTTGTTTTTCCAGAAAATTCATTAGTAAGTATACGACATTAAATGAGAAAGACATGCTAGAACTACTTATTCTCGGAATATTAAAAATTTACATTTTATAATTTATGACAATTTTTGTTCTTGCAATTCGAATAGGTACGAATTATTTGATCTATTTAATATGGGTAATTAATTTTTATTTCAGAATCTATTATTACTATACATTTTTGCCAATATATCTTAAAATTTTCGGGCAGAAGTGTTTGAATTGTACTACGTGCTGTCACTGTCTAATAGATTACATTTTCAATTTTATATTACAGGTGATACAGGGATAATACATGATTTTTACATAACTTTAATGCAATTTTGACCGCTAAGTTGGCGACACAACTAATGTGCAAACAGCCTATATTGTAGGAGAGATGAACTTTTTTAAAAACAAATAAAATATTTTTTGTGGTTTTCAGAATATAGTTTATTTTTTTTATTCTTTTAAGTAAGCGTAGATAATATGTTGTTATAAATAAATTTTGTTTTTTAAATATTATTCAATATTATAGAGTAATAATTATTCTTCCAAAAAGTCACCCCCATTTACCCTAAATAACATATACTTCTGACAACTTACATCAGTTTTACGATGCGATATTTCTCTATTAACCGACATTTTTTTAAAAATCCAATCTTATTCTCGTTGGTAACACAAACAAAACTTATTTTATCTATAATACTTGTAGTATTTGAAACCTTAGTTTCTGTAGGAAGCAGATACATTAAAACAAATATCTATTATTTCCAGCCAGTTCCTTACTCTATTAATTACTAAACTTTTTGGCTGAGCATTCCCCTACAAATCTTAGTATTTTTCGCAAGTTTTGGCCAAGATAAAGAGCCACAATTCGCAAGTTTTCAGCTCGACTCGTATCTTGGCTGATTTGCATTCGTGTAACCATGGTAATTAGTTTTTAAAGTAGAGAACGATGCGGTGCACAAACAGGAACACTGGGCCAGTACGTCCCATGAGGAATTATTCATTACGGACCATTTACTAACAGGAACATTTAAATCCTGCATGTAGAAGAATTCTCTTACAACTAGTTTCCTAAAGTCATAAATTTATCAAGATGTTTAATTTATTTTGCATAGTTTCTGAAAGTCTTATCTAGTCAGGGAGTTGAAGTTTTAAAAAATAAGTTTGCGTCTTATTTTTTTTATAATTAAATACAGGGTGGGACAAAACAACCTCCCGAGTTTTAAAGGTGAATTAAAAAAAGTAACTAGTACACATATAAAAGATTTATTTTTAGTTTCTTCAAGTACAGCACGGGAGTTTTGAATCACATAGTTTTAAAAATAATTTCTTGCAAGTGGTGCCCGCTATTGTCAATATACTGTCAGGCGTCAGGGGGATTCTAAGATTTAGTATAACCACAAAATAGTTATATACAGAAGTGAAACTCCGTGTCGGTACCTTTGATGTTACCCTATTCAGTTCTATGACATTGGAGCATTGTGTGTACATTTAAATTTGTTGGCTTCCCCTACACCTTTAATTAATATAAATCAATTTTTCAATATTTATATTCAAAGTATTTTCTGAACAAAATATGTAATAATAAAATTATTCGTGTAGTTTTAAAATTTACAAACTCAGAATTCGCTATATAATGATTTTTATAATGTATAAATATGTTGTTGTCTAATTCGAAATTTTGTTGAAAAAATGTAGCACAAGCTTCACATTTGTATATTTTTAAAAAATTATTTAACAAGTACAACTTTGAATCAGTCAGCATCATTGTACACATGGACGTCGTCAAAGTTTGGAAAGCTGATACAGTTTCTTCCGCAATGGAGGTTGTGAAATATAATAATTTCTTTTTGTTAATTACTTTTCCTAATTTTTGTTTTAAGTAACATATTTGTTGGTTCCTAGAAATCGATTTCTGTATTTTTATATTTTTATTATTGTCCGCCTTTCTGAAAATTTTCTAGGCGCGTTAATGATTGATAAACAGAGAAATTCGAAGCAGGAAGATGTGACGAAACTTTCTTACTGTCGCTTCTGTATATACCTGTTCTGTGGTATAACTCTATGAAGCATATCTTTAATTATGGCAGTAATTTCCAAGCGAATTGCATCCTCCAGGGTTGGTAGTGTTCTGAGACGATACTTAAACACTTCAGTCTTTAAATACCCTCACATGAAATAGTCACAGGGCGTTAAATCCGGCAAGCGCAGATCCCCGAAATCGCCTTTTCAGAAATCAGTTGGTCGGGGAACATATACCTCAAAACAGCCATTCAATTTCGAGCTGTGTGGGTTGTGGTTCAGTCCTGTTGGAACCAGACATTTCCTGCATTAAATTATTCAAGAGCTGGCGCGAAAACTCTTAGATCATGGGACATACCGAATAGAATTCACGGTAACGTGTGATTTCCTTCATAAAAAGAAAGGACCAATTCTTCGGTGTTCGAGAGGTCTGTTGTCGCCCATTTCTTTTTACAGACACTCTTTCTATTTCTTTGAAGTTGTCAACCCCCAACAGAACAGATTTTTGGTCGGCAACTAAACCCCGAGGGGAGATTTAGTCAGGGGCGGATCTAGGGGTGTGCTGGGTGTGCAATAGCACACCTGGAATTTTTCAGGGGCGGCATTTTAGAAAAGCAATTTGTAAAAATTAAAATTTTAATTAATTATTCATCTTTGTTTACACTTATTTACAAACTTTTGAAGCATTTATGAGATCATATCTAGCATAATTATTTTTTATTACAATTGTTTGATGTATGTAGGACCACATACATATTGGCTTGGTTCCACAATTTTATATTACATGCAGCAAGCGGCAATAGCAATTAGCGGCGGGTTGTTTGTTTCGGCATAGATCTATAGTATCGGTAGAGTACGTTATCAAAACACCATTTTTGTTCAATTAGTAAATAACTCAAGGAAGGTGGACCTAACAGTTCAGCGCAGGGATACATGTCCGGAACGTGTACATTTATTTTCTGATTTTCTGACTGTGAAGTTCAATTTGAAAGTGTGCTCAACATTCAATTAATAATTTGTGCAATAAGTATGTTTTCATTTAAAACTTTACCATTAAGCTTGAAACCTTTAAGGTATAAGTAGGTAGTTGTAGATATATGTAAATTACTATAAAAATATAAAATTTAAAAAATTTGGAACCTATTCTGTTTTTATTCTTATATTATGTCAATATTTACATACTTATATAAATATTGTTATAACATATCTACCACAGCTTACAATTTACTAATCATTTTAGCTTCCAAACTATAATCATATAAATTTATCTGCACTGATCACAGTGTTTTAGAAGAGGCAAAGTTTTCTCTTGAAATACCTACATGTTCGAAGAAGAAAGAAAATGTTCAATTACGAGCAGTCAGACGAACCAATTTCTAGTGAAAAAAATTAATTTAAAAGAACGATTTATCCCGCTAAAACAACACACCGATTCATTTTCCTTTTTATTTAACATTAAAAATATTGGTCCTATGGATACAAAATTATTAATAAACTAATGTAAAAATTTAGGGTTGTTGTTTACTGATAAAGATACCAAAGAACGGAATTTTAATGCAGATGAGCTTTATACGGAACTCAAATCTTTAACTACAATTGTAAAAGACGATATAACTCCTAAAGAAATATTAAATTATATTTATAAACAAAACCTTACTAGTCTTTTTCCAAATGTCATAATAGTTAATTAATTAATTAAACTGAAAGATCATTTTCAAAGTTAAAATTGATCAAAAATTATTTAAGGGCGGCAATTTGAGGTTTTGCACACCTTATCTTTCCACCTAGATCCGCCCCTGGATTTAGTAACGACTACGAAACGCACGCTGCACCGATGAGATTCAGTAGTTTTTCGAAAAGTAAATTTTGAGATTAAAAGTGTACTGCTTTTTTGACTACGCCATATTTACAATTGAGGGGAATTGTAAACATAACTTTTCGACTATCTGCTCCTTTTGCGACTATCATCACTCTTCTATGACAGACTCTCCCTTCACAATTACCTATTGAAGTTAGGGTGGTTACTATAGCAAGATAAGTCGTAAGTTTCTGATAACGTTTATTATTTGGTTACCATTGTTAACAAATGTTATAGAAAATAACTTTCATAATCGTAGGATAATATCGTTGAAAAAAAATTAATTTAACTGTCTCACATCCTACTTTGAGACCCATATGAAAATTGAAAGTTGGTATCAATTTCTCCAAACAGTATGAGGAATAAAAATTTTGAGTACAAAAAACGAAAATTGAAAAACTTACATTTTTCTTTACAACAGTCACCTATGCAACAAAAATAAGTATAAAATGATTCTTACATGAGGCAACTTTTGTCTAAAACTGACTTTATATCTTGTAAGGCTTGTTTATGATATATTTAATTTCTTTATTTTAATTTACAATTTTGAATTTTTCTTCTGATTTATGGAGGATTTTGATTTCCTGAATTTATTTAACCAGAAGGTGTCAAATGATATTATATTTAGTATTGATGTTTGACTGAAGGTTTGACAATTCTTTGAAGTGAGGTAAATTTATTTTGGTACAAAATGAATTTGATGACTAATTATTTTTATTTTACCATAAATTTAAAATAATACTTACAAACTGTCATTTGCTATTTGATATTAACTTAATGTATAAAAGCCATTTCAATGCTTTCTTCCAAATCTAAATATTAAATTTCTAAATTTGTAAATCGTTCATAAACCACCACATTTATTTTGAGTGTGTTTATATTTTAAAATATAAATCATAAATTGAAAATTCGTAAATTTAATTAATAATAAACTAATCTTTATTTATAGTTCTCGAGATTCCCATATACTTGAACAGTTTCATTGGTCAATGGTCATCCTGTGCTACTCTATGGAGTAATCTACAATCCTGTCAGTATAGATGAGCCCTGGATTCAAATCCTTTTAAAATCCATGATTTTATCAAAAACCCTATTAAATACTAATTGCTATCACTGATAAAAATAACCTTCCGCTTTTTAAACACATATATATTTTTCATTAATTTTAAAGTACCAAATTAACGTCATTATGGAAACCGTCCCCATTTAAATATGAATAATTTTTGGGTTATTACCATCCACATTAGCAAGCCTGTGCACCGTCCGTGTTTAAAGGACATGATTTGCTGTATCCCGGCGACCTGACTAATTTCATACGTCGTTAACCAGACTTCAGCGCCGCGGTACATAGTGGCCGGATTGCGAAACACAAGTCCGCTAATCCTTTTATCTTCAGAAAGAAGCTCATTTACATTTTATCCAATAATTAAACTCATTTACTTATAGGAGTAAATTTAATGTTATTTACTGGATTATATTTGTCATCCCATCTTCCTTGTTTCAAATAGGCGTTAAATAAATGTCATAAGGATTTGTAGAATTAATTTTTTTAATCAAATTCCAAATATCAATAGGAGGACCAGTTTGTGAAATAAAATTTCTGAAAATATTATCACATATGTACAGTCTGTGCAACGAAATGCGGAACATAGGACATAGAATTTCAAAAAATTGCTAATACTCTCTCTCCCTTCTGAAAGATTTAGAGCAAATCTACAACAGTGCGAAGTTGTTCAAAATTAAATTCTACATTAGATAAGTTCAAAATTCACAACAAACCATTAAGTATTTACATACCGTTCGATGAACGATGGTTAGTACAAATACACAAAAATGATTTAGTAAATTTATTTATTGCTATTATAGTAAGTAAATCTTGCTATTTTTGCACATTTCTTGTAAGACAATTTCTAGCCTTGTCTTGCTTTGAAATTTTTTGCTCTTGTCTTGTTTTTATCCTGCATTTTTTGCAAGACTTTTCCTAATGAACATTAACTTCGATTGAGAATTTACTTAATGATCATTATTTATACCATGTGACCCCGGCATTAAAATTCTTGCGTTCCTTTAATAACATCGTGCTCTGATTTAACAAGTCAAAGTAAAAACCCACGCTGTAGCTGCTACTTGGTTTTTCTCTGCGGTACAAAGCAATAACTTTTTCGCGAGAGTTTGATTTGCGAGTCCCAGTGATGCAAGTCCCAGATCATAAAGTATAGAGTGCAGCACTGTTCCCCAAGCACTGCAGCAGCTCCGTTCGAATCAGCGAATTTCCTCTTTAACCGCGGCCGGATTACCTAAGAGATACGCGGAGTGCTATCAGATAGGGATGCCGCCAAAGTGCACCGCACTAATTATACCAGGATGTATGGAGTACATGGATAGTTAAATATACAAATAAGGTCTAGGATGGTGAGAAATTAGATCAAATCTAGTGTGGAGCAATTCTGCTCAATGTTAAATGTACTTGAAATAAATTGCTTATTTCAGAAATTGAAATAAAACAGTAAAAACTTATTCAGATCCCTTTAAAAATGCTAGTATAATCTGTACGTATATATGTACTGTACATAATTAAAAAATCTAATGTGTCCAACACATTTCCTTCCGCTATTGTACTAATATATTATATAAAAGCTTTTCAGTACATTCGATTTTTAGTTTACAAATGAGTTTGCTATTGCAGTTCATAATATTTTTAATTCATTTCATACCTAAAATTTCCTTCATAAAATTTGTATGACTACAAAAGAAAGCTACTTTTGATAGCGGAACCGAACTTACCTTGATTCACGCATGCAAATATATTCCTTATATATTTCTTCTCCCTTTTTTGTTAATTTTACAATAAAACTACATTATATTTAATTATTTTATCTTTTAAACTTACTACCATCAAATTTGACATTATATGTCAATTTTGTGAACATATGAATAACTCATCTGTTTTATAAAAATTCCTCAGCCTAAAAATATGTAAAATTATTATAATTTACATATTTTTTTCTGTTTCGCTAGATGTTATACATTAACGTAATTATGCAGATCGGTAAAAATAAAAAAAATGTATTTAGTAATAACGTAATTTGCGAAAAACTGGTATTTAGACGTATTATTTAGGAAAAACGGTTTAAAGCTTCAAGTAAAGTACTACTTCCGGTTAACCAATTGTAGTCAAAATCAAATCAGTTCATCATATGAAAAAAAAAAACACACACACAGAGAGACATACAGACATCACGGTAAAAATAGTAAAATCGTATTCTAGGGATCCTAGTTCATATGTTGAAAACTGACACTTGAGAAATTTGACCAAAAACAATACCTCCCTTATCTATATATTGATAGGCGAGAGGTAATAAAATGTCATTTCTTAAATTAATGGCCAGCACTGTGCATGTGTGAAAGTTACGTACGCCATTTTGTTTTTTACTCGTGCAGAAACACCCTCGGAAACACCTATTTCACATATTGCGTGATTCCAGCACTCGACTTCGTCTCGTGCAAAAACTTTCACACTTCATGGGAGATAGACGATTATTTACACTTTTTGCATAATATACTATTTTCTATGACCACTATGGACAGTAGTACATTTCTCACACTATATAACGCTTATCTCGACGCTTATAAAATTTTATTTACTTGATTATTTCACAAAAGACAACAGTTCAAATATAAAATTTTTCTACGACCACTATGGAAAGTGGGACTTTTCTCACACTATATAAATCTTCAAAGTTGCGTATTTCCCACATTATGGGTTAAAGTGTGAGGAATCATTTCTTACAGCATTTGCCAACATTGCGCATATGCAGTGTGGGAAAGATCATTTTTCAAAGTATTTGCCAACACTACCCATTCGTACTCTTTGTGAGGTTACCTGCGTCATATTGTTCTTTATGTCAAATAGCTTTCGTGCTTTTATTTTTATTTTATAATGTTTAGCAGCATGGTCGTAGAAAAAGTATAGTGTGTCACTCATGCAGAATCACCTATTTCCCACCTTGTGTGATTCCAGCATTCGACTTTATCTCGTGCCGAAACTTTCACACCTCGTGGAAAATAGACAACTTTCTGCACTTGTTGCAAAAATTGTTTTATCTTTTGATTTGAATTCGGATTGTCACTCTAGGACTAAAATTCCGTACCCTGTTTAAACAGTTTAGACAATTCCGCAGTTATTTTCCAGTCACTCTATAACTGCCGTGGAGAGTGTACCACGGGAACTATTTTATGAGGAAAATAACAGAAGAAGAGTTTTATGTTTTGATTCTAAAGTTGTCAGTCTATCCAGTGACTAGAGTCTAAAGTAGACAGTAAACCACAGACAACATAAACCAAATTTGAGCAATTTATTTCCCGCAATTGTTGCCACGCTATCGTCTGCGGACTCCGGTCTGGTGCCCTGCCAGCTTGGATTTTTCTCCTCCGCAAAAAGTGGAACGCGATGTTCATTTGCTGATTGTGCTGGGGGGCAGTAAGTCAGCTCGCCCGGGGGGCGTGTAATGATTGGTATATTGTCTTTAGATGAACTTGTTGACTGGAAGATGAATCGACGCCGCCGACGCAGAGCGTCTGTCCGACTTACACAGATTGCTATTGTTTTATTGCTCTGGAAAATTGTTGATATGGAGTTTCGTTCCAGTTCAGAACTACCAGATAAATTACAGCTGCAGACTAATTCATTAATTTTTCAAAACTTACAAGAGATTTCTCCCAGAAAAACTTAGATAAATGATGTTAATGCTCAAAATATTATATAAATCAACAAAAATTATATTTCACAACGTGTTCTACTTCCAAGAATATAAGAACAAACAACAAACAAAATAGTTTTGATTTTGTTTCCTAAGCACACTGGACCGAAGTAAATAAAACAAATAGTGTTCTAATTTCCTATTTTATTTTCATGTTAATGTACATGTGTTTTATATCATTGGAAGGAGAAAAAAAGACAACTTTGAGCCTCGACTGAAAACTGAAAGTTTTTTTGAATTCCTCGGTAAGTATAAGAGCTATAGAAATTTTGAGGACCGCTGTCAATTCTTCGTAAAAAGTATCTATAGATTGTAGAAACTTGTATGAATAGAAACAAAAAATTATAAGTGAAAAAGTAAATTGATCAAAATTGGGTTTTCTCGCCTGCGTCTCATTATGACTAGTATTGCACAACTCAAAATCGTTCAGAAACTTTCTGTTTGCAGACCTAGACCGGCAAAATTTAAGGATGCCAACTTAAATATTTTAGCATTACATTCTATCATAATTTTTTATTTTATTTTATTGGAAATCTAAAACGTTAAATAAAACTATTTTTGATTTATTATTCACATTATACTCGTCTTGTACGATTATGATTACGTTAATTGTTGAAAAATATCTATTCATATTCGTTTTATTTTTTAGGTTAGGGCAAATGTCATTAAATTTATTGAGTAAAACAAGTGAATTGTTTATATATCCATCTGAATCGAAAATGTTACTAACATAAAAACGTACCTATAGTGTATAAAATTTTAAGTGTTTAAGTAAAAGTGTCATCGCTCTCGTAAAAGTTTAGTTTCAGGACTAGTGTTACAAATAACTATTGATTTTGCTTCCAAAGCACACTTGGCCGAAACTAAATAAAATAAATAAATAAATATGTTTTGCATCAAGAAAAAAAAAAGACAATTTTGAGCCCCATATGTAAATTGAAAGTTTTTATGAATTTCTGGGAAAATTTAAAAGATATAAAATATTTGAGGACCGTTGTCAATTCTTCGTAAAAAATGTCTGTAGATTGTGCAAAGTAGAAATTTGTATGAATAGAAACAAAAAGTTATAAGTGAAAAAGTAAATTGACCAAAATTGGGCTTTTGCTCATACCTCGTGAGCCATGCATTTTTTCAGGAAAACAAATAGATGATTAAAATGGCCAACTAACCGACTTATCGACCCGTATCTGTTACTGTTCTCGAGATTCCAATGGTTAGCCACATAAAACAGACACCTGTATGTATGTAAAATATTATATGCGATTTATTGTTTTATAGTCATTTCACAAATCTGTATTCATCACGAAGTGCTTTTTGCCTAATTTATTATGAGACAAGATCGTTTTCATATTACCTATGCTAATCGAATAAAAAAATTTAAGCTATAATTATACATCATTTTAAAATTATGTTTTCTATATTTCTTGCTCTCTAGGGAAAACAAAAATAAAACGTAATTGGGTTTTTCCGAGACAAGAATTTTTATAGCTATTAACATACGTAGAATTGTTATGAGTATCATAACTGCCGCAGATGTAGGTTTGAAATCCGAGCACATGGAACGTGGATTTGAAGACATCCGTGGTTTGTTCAAAAGTTTACCGGTTTCAGAAAATGAAAACGTTATTAACAAATATTATTTTATAAAATTCTCTTGTCAGTTTTCGTGATGATGTCTGCATGGGTTGATATGACGCCATGGATATAGTTGTCTTATCCAATTGTCTATGCCCTACTTTATTTTAACAAGTCAGTATGATAATAAAATTAAAGTAAAGATGCACTTATAACTTAGTTACCCAGCTTAAGCTGAATTTAGAGTTTATATAGCATAACATAGCATAACGTAAGATACTTAAGATAAGAAAACGTAAAGGATTCATAGTTTTCATAATAGACTCCGTAACGCAATAGTATAGCTCATTTCACTTTGATGCTCTTGTTCCTAAATTCATGGGCAGCGACTATATGGGGGCAACGGGGCTCATGTCCCCAAGGAAACATTTCCCTTAATGTACAATTTTTACATCAGTAATAAAGCCCTGAATTGTTATTATTTTAAAGAATTATTGTACCTCCTTCCATTTTTTAGTAGTTGACTACTACTCTAAAATGTGTATTAGTTACACCGTTTAAAATATTACCAGTGAAATCCTCGCATCAAAGTACCTACGTATACAAAATTTCATATTAAATTTCTTACTAGTACAGCTACAATAACAGATTGGATATTAGTCAATAGAAATCCATATAATCGATAATAATGCGCGTCTCAGGATATGCTAGGAATCCTGAGACGCTAGCACTCATCTTATGCCCTAAAGGTGGTCTAGTTCAGCCGGCCGGGAATTGGAGCACGCTTCGGCGTGTGCTCTAATTTCTTGGCTTGCTGAAACCAGACCACATTCTGGAGCAAATTGAGCTACTGTGGATTGTGCTCTGATTTCAGTGGGTCAGTAATTACAATACTCAGCAGTGTTTGCTCTAATTTTAGGTCTGCAGAAATCAGAGCACATTCTGTAGCAGATTTGGCTGTTCTGCATTGTGCTCTGATTTCAGTGGGTCAAGAATTAAAGCACTCAGCAGTGTTTGCTCTAATTGTAGGTCTGCTAAAATCATTGCACATTCTGGAGCAAATTTGGCTGCTCTGTATTGAGCTCCGATTTCAGTGACTCAGGAATTAGAGCACTCAGCAGTGTTTGCTTTATTTCTAGGTCTACTAAAACCAGAGCACATTCTGGAGCATCAGATTTGGCTGCTTTGCATTGGGCTCTGGTTTCAGTGGGTCAGAAATTAGAACACTCGAAAGTGTTTGGTCTAATTCTAGGCCTCCTGAAACCAGAACAGCTTATGGAGTAGATTTGGCTATTCTGGATTGTGTTCTTGTTTGAGTGGATCAGAAATTAAAGCATTTTAATGTGTTTACTCTAATTTTTGGCCTACTGATGATGACACTGTACATTAGTTTGTGGAAACCTGAGTACAAAATAAAATAAATTAAATATTTTTTATTGAAAATAATTTTTTTTAGTTTCCGTTCATTCCTTTATAGTATTTCATTTTTGGAAGCGATTTTATGATTTTTGTCATTATTAAAAATTTTGCCCCCAAAGAAATATTGAAAAGTTGATACCCGTGCCTATAGATTTAATTGAATTTTGAGGTTAAAATATAAAAAAAATCAACAACACAGACGATATTATTCCGATAGTAATATTAATAATATGTTCGATATTTGTTATCAAGTTGAGAAAATAGAAAAAACATTTTATAAATCATATCCAAGAGACAACTGGATTTTATAAAATTATTTTTTGAAAATAACATCACCTCCAAGAATTAATGTGATAGATTATTAAAAATTGTAAGACTTCGACTTCTCACTTATGCGTCCGAAAATAACCGATTACATAGTGTAACCGTTAATTATGTTATGTTATGTTCTCATGTAAAGTACGAAACCTTATACCAGTTTACATACGGTGATATGTTTGTTACGTTATGCTATGTTATTTTATATTATGTAAACTCTGATTACAGCTTAAGTTTTGCATATGTAAACAGAGGCTTACTATTTTGAAGCCGGTAAATAGCTATGATCGTATTTCAAATTTAGAACAACATTAGTAATTTTCTAAGAAACTATACCATTATTCTTCATCCAACTATTAATTCTTTAATTAACTTTATACTTTTTGCACAAAACTTAATACAAGTATGATTAATGAGTGAACAAAATTGTTTAAAAATTGAAATGAGAGTGTATTAAACCTTCAGTTTAAAATAAAACACAACCTGAACCTGGCAAAGTAATTTATTAAAAATGAAAAACTTTGTTTTTAATTCAACTTTGTAGCAAATTAATAATTAATTACTCAAAGTTCGCTTGGTCTATATGAAGTAATTATGACGGAAAAAGTCATTACTTTCCAACAATAAAATGCAATTATGCACATGAAAAATTAAAAAAAGAAAATTCATTTTACATACGCTGAATATTTTTGTCTTTCTAATGTTATTATTTACAAGTTATATTTATTGGTATATGATAGCTGTCCATCAGTGGCGTACGGTTAGGTAAGCAAAGTACGTTCAGACAACTTTAATTTCATCTTTCATTTCTAATGTAATCCAATAAATATAAAATTATGTTGTGCAGAATCAAATCTCTATGATTTATATTTTTCGTTAAATGTAAAAGAAAGTGTAAAATTAATCGTTCGAAAATGAACCAAGGTACGCAGAAATAACTCTGCTTCAGCCAGTGGTAAATGGTAATTTGTCTGTTTTAAAAGTAAATTCAGCGCGTAAATTAGAGAGATCGAAACCATTTCGTTATAAGCAGAAAAATATCTGCTAATCGTTTTTGAGTTATGCGAAAAATTCAAAAAAACACTACGAGAAAACTGACCTTTTGGCACTCCCGATTGCAATAAAAGAGGGAGGTGCACAACTAGATGTTATAGCTGTTCCATAAACAAAATTTTAGCATTCTACTGATAATCAATTTTTAGTTATACGAGATACGTACGTATACGTATATACGTACATACGTCCCGTCAAAACTAGTCAAAATGTATTCAGGGATAGTCAAAATGGATATTTCGTTGAAACTTGAAAACCGAAATTTTTCGCCATTACAATACTTTTTTTACTTTGTACAAGGAAGTAAAAACAACGTCAAAATAAATTTATAGTCAATATACTTAAATATATTCACTGTTTATGTTTTAACTTACAAATGATGTTTATTAAAGAAGTTACTTTTGTGTAAATCTGTATAACAAAGATCTTTAGTTAAATACAACAGTTAAGTAAAATATTTCCGCGACATAAAATATTTGAATACAATTTCAAACTTTATAATCCTAATAAATTGCTTGCTGTAGAAGTCTCCTAATTGTTGAGACATGCAGAATATACATTCTAATATTAATAAATCTTTCAGAACTTGTTACCTATCAATTTAACCAAATTTGCGTTTTTTGCTTTCTAACTGACATGGGAAATGCACAATAGACAGAACTTTTATGTGAGAAATAAATGGTAAAACATTTTAGTATCTCATCACATGTTCTTTCCAAAAGATATATTGTGTTGGTAAATTTGTGAAAAAACATTTTCTACGAATGTGTAAAAATAAATTGTATCACATTTAAAGCTCTGTTTGTTGGCAAATAAAATTTAATTTTGTTGTTTTTATTTTGAAAGCAAAGGCAAAAATAATTTCGTTATAAATCAAGAGATACGTTTGAAAGTTACGCGGGTAATTTTCCTTATTTATCGCGATACGCTTTTCATTTCTAACCGGATATTTAATTTCTGAATGCGTTAATTCAAAACTGTGGGATGGGTGTAAAAATTAACCTCTTGACCTTTGGTATTCGGTGCGTTTGGGTTAATTAATGACGGAAATATTTCAAGATTTCTAATTTTTCTTTATGACATTCCGGTCGTTTTTCCAATAATGTCCAATATTCAGTAATGGGAGAGCAAATAAATTAATCATTATTTCTGCTTTTTCATCTGCGGTTAATATAAAACTGTATTTCCAAGAACATTTAATCGTTCTAGTAAATTCTACTTTGTTAATTGCCAGCTAATGGTATACAACTAATATTTCATTTTTTAATGGGGTAGAATTACTTCGACGAAAATTCCTACTAAGTAATAAGAAAATTATTTTTTGAAAATGGAAAAATTTATGGTCAAGGACGCATATTTTGCGCCTTCAAGCTTGTTTTCGAAGAAATAATTGTCCGTGTCCGGTACTTGGTATCCTGGCTGGACATAAATAGTTGGATTATTTTTAGCATAGTTCATACTTAGGGGATGAGAAGAGCCGGGTAAATATAGGTTGAGAACTTTTGGATTTTTACAATTAAATGGGGCTCCAGAGTTTGAAATCTCACTCTCTTGTTGAAACTCTTGTCACAGAATAGTTACACACAGAAGCGACACTCCGTGTCGGCATCTTTCATGTTTCCCTAGTCAGTTCTATGACCTTGAAGCATTGTGTAGACCTTTAAATTTGTACTCTTCCCCTATCTCTCTCAGATGTGAGGAAACTTTCCGATTTTAAACAATGGGCCCTTTAAATTTGTTCTCCAATCTCCATCTCTCTCTAATTTTCGCTTCTCTGTCTTACTGTCGCTTCTGTATAAACCTATTCTGTGCTCTTGTTGCAATCTTTGACTGTTGTGGATGTCTTGACTGAAGATCAGACATACCTTTGTATTTCTTAGTGAAATAGTCAATCAGTTTTACTGTGTGTCAAGGCTCTCTCATCGTGGTGTAAATTTGTAAGTAGTTTTTATTGTATTCTTTGTGGATTAACATTGATTTGTAGATCGATGTAAAAAGGTTACTCAAAATTGTTTGTAAATTAGATAAATAAGTATTTAGAATTTATATAGAGTCAAGTTACGCGATGTAATTTATTCGAATTACATAAATGTTTTTGATCGCGGTTAAATATTAAAATTTATATAATTTTGTTATTGTTGGAATATCGTGTTTAATTTAGCACATTCTATTCTAACCCATATCTTTGTGACATGGTAGCATAACGCGTAGATAAAACACTATTGTTTCAATAATATTACCCTACATCAATTTGACCATATATTACACCCTGTCTGCTATCATTATTAACATTCCATTGTCTGCTTCTATCATGGCAGACTTTCTAAATAAAGTGATAATGGTAGCAGCAATTATCGTTACCCTTGTCTCGTATAAAAATTGTTTATTAATGTAATTCGTAGGTTACTTGTAATTAAAACTCATAAATTCAACTCCATATGAAAGGTACTAGATTTCATCATAGGCGATCGTACCTTATGTATTAAGTTGATTTAGGGCCTACACAAAAATCATAAAATCAAAATGTGTTTTAGTTTCTTTGGAATCGTAAGAATTTTTAATAACTCTCTTTCTATTAGAATCATACATTTCTGAAGAATTAAATTTAATATTGAAAATACTATGTAAAATAGCTTCTATCGTGTCACAAAATAATGAGTTATGCTTATCTGTTCCCTGAATTTCCATTAGGTAAAGAAAAATACCTTACACATTGATATTGCGGTTCTGTATAGAATAAGATATTCATATATATATTCAATACATTTAAATATAATTCTGGAAATTCTTTATCCATTTTCGGCAACACTCGAATACTGCACGTGGTAAAATATAACAATTGACAAAGATTTAAATAAAATTCAATTAAGTAGTGAGTTATGAAAATATATAAATCCGGGACAAATAGATGTCCCGAAATCTTGTTTCGAAATCGGGACAATCCCGGTTTTCCGGGACGCCTGGGAGCCCTATTTGTATTTGATTTACTTATTTAAATTATTCAGAAAATTTCAAATGTCAATCGAAAGTTCCATTTTTTTAAATTGTAATGAGTCAAGTAATATTTGAATTTCAAGTCTTTAGTTTTTTTTTAAACGTAGTGAAAAACAATTCTCATATCAAATAAAAGTAATAATATTTGTCGAGGTTCCTAATAAAGAAATAATTTTTTAGGGCACATAGAAAAGATATATTTTCCAAAAAATATTCAAAATAAAAATCCATTCGTAAATTTTGCGAATCTGGCCGGCGAGATGAAGTCGTATCCCGTAGCCGTCTGGGTTTTGATTTGAGTTTCCCGAGGTTATGTTTGACAAACACGCCCTGAGTAGCAGCGCACTTCGTCACTTGTATTCACTCCGTAGATATATCACCCTCAGCCGGGCTTCCATCTGCAATAAACGCCAAATGCTCGCGCTACCTCCTGGAGAAATGCACAGCAAATAGCAAACACTAACGGCTGCCTGAGCTACGCCGCCGCGAGGATATCAGCGTTCTTCATACAGGAGCTGGATATAAATTCCGTGTGTAGTACAGATGAGAGATGAGATATTGCTTACTTACAACTGATTTTTATTTGTGTTGTACGTTAAATTGTGGTACTTGTAAATAAACTCATGGATTATTACCATAAAGACATTTACTAGACACTAAACAGGCACTCTAGCAAGAGGGAAGAGTGCACCACAGTAATTATTTTTACATAGAAAATAAATTAAATTCTGTCGGTTTACACTCACGGTCACATTATTTTCAATCATTTCTTGACGATACCACCACAGGTGAAACTTAAAAACAAACTTTACCTATTCCCTGTCAATTTTTACTTATCTTTTCGTAGAAATGATTATCAACCTAAAGCCTTTTCAAGAGGTATAAAATTTATAATGGGATTCAATAATTCGGTAACTCTGATGGTTTTATTTGGTTAATAGTTGACAACATTGAGAATTGAATCCCAGATCTTACTTTACGCTAAGTTCAAGTCAGAGCACACTAATCAAAACCAAGTGAGCTACCACTGCCCGTATCCTATCCATCATCGATTTTTTTAGGTCCTCTTAAATTGAAATGGATCTTTCAGAAAACGCTCGAACACGTCAATTTTAGTATAAAGGGGACACCTGATTGGATGGCAATGAATGGCAATGGCATAACTTCAACCCTAAAATGGGGGTGGACGGCACCTCAGAAATGGAAAAGGGTGTCCATCATGATACAGTTCGAAATTCTCTTTTCAACAGTTTATTTATTTTCTAAATCCGAAATTAGTTCCAGAGAAATATCGTTTCTGCTACATGTAAAATTTTTAATCACCACTGTAACGAATGATTATAACCCTGCTAATATAATGGTCAGTAAATCCTGTATTGTTTGTTGATTATTGCATTTTCATATTTTTTAAATCTTAATTTCGAACTAAAAGAGTTTCCCTGTACCGTATGAACTAGCAACTAAGTTCACCACTATTAAAAAAACTCAACGGTTGCTCAAAATATGTATGAAAATGCGTCTTTTGGGCCAGTTCATTTCTATATGAGATAAAATATCTAATCTATTATAAGAGTAAAATTTAATTAGATACATCAAAAGATATGTTGCCACATGTACAAGAATACACGCGTGTCCCCTTTAAATACAATTCAAATAGAATATATAGATAAATGAATAAAAAGACTCATAATATATGATCATGAAATATTAAACAATAAAAATGTCCTTTAATATTCTTACCCATTACTGAATGTGCTAATATAATTTTTATTTGGACAGAAATTAACGAATTCGGGATTTGAAAACCCAGATCTCACATTCCGCTCAATTGGCTCAATTCGAGTCAGAGCGAGCTAACCAAACAACCACAGTTGCTCTTTTAATAAGATATATTTCAATGCATGTAGAATACATTCGTGTAATATAGCACTTGTAGCAGATATCAGTAATAATTTATTTATCCCATAATGAGAGTTTACCATCACCGCGCGTGTACTGAAGCTGGTGTGGAGACTGCACCACAGATACAATATTATTAGAAGTAAATAAACTCGAACAGCCATTTCACGAAACCACCCTCCACTATTAGAATTATTTACTTAAATACCTCAGCCATAATTCTCTATCTAAACCCCGAATGCCGGTGAAGTTAAGCAAACTTTTCTATTTTCCCAGCCACTTAACTCTTGCATAACATCAGTGCCCCATTGTGGATCTGGGTCGCACGAGCGATTCGTCTTGCAGGAAATAAAAACAAGTCCTGCTGTAATAAAGCACAGCAGGACTCAATCAATAGCGGGATTACTGCGGCTACATAAGTAGCGATTCAATTAGCAGGATGCTACGTAGGTTAGGGCGGTTGAGGTTAGGATAGGCCCAGGATTCCCGGTGATTATGAGGCGATGAAATTATGGAAATTTTGTTGATTACATAAAGTAAATTGACGCTGAATATTTGAATAAATTCATTTTGAATTTGGTGGACAATAGCAAATGTTCTTTTTGCAAAAAATCTGATGTGTCTAACAAATTACCTTCCTCCACTGTAGTTAGGTATATATTCTATATAAGTTTTTCAGTAAATTCAATTTGTAGTTTTAATAATTAGTTTGTTATTGCAGTTCAGAATATTTTTAACTCATTTCATACCTAAAATTTTCTTCATAAAATTTGTATGACCAAAAAAAAAACAGCTATTTTTGACGTTACTAAAACCGGAACCGAATAACTCATCTGTTTTATCGAAATTCCTCAGCCTAAACGATATATAAAATTATCAATTTAGGTATATATTTTTGCTGTTTAGTCAAGTTGTATATATAAACGTAATTATGCAGGTCGGTAGAAAATTAAAAAAACTTTATATTTAATAATAACATAATTTACGGAAAAAATAGTATTTAGAGGTTTTTTAAATAAAAATGGTTTAATGCTTACTGTAAAGTACTACTTCCGGTTAACCAATTGTAATAAAAATCTAATCATTTTTTCATATTTGAATGTAAGTGTTAAATACCAAATATTATATTTTTTACATTTATCATATTGGAGTTATCGTTATCCCTTATCTATATATTGATAGGCGGGAGGTAAAAATCTGATGTGGCCAGAACATCAGAAAGGTATAGGCAGATTAAATTAAATCCATTATAAAGTTTTATGGTACTTGCGGTACAGGGTCCTTGAGGCAGGTACTTTCCTGTCATATAATACTGTGGGCCGTATCCAAAATTTGCGTTCAATATGTCTCCTAAATGAATAAGGATTCTAAAGTTGCCTATACTGGGAGTTTATTTTATCATAAGTAATATAATAAGAGCCATGAATTTATTGGAAAAATTTACGAATAGTTGTTGCGTAGTAACAGACAAATGAGTGTCAAAAATGACATTTAGAAAACGACTGCGAAACTGGAGTGATTTAATAGTTATTTGTATCAATAGTTCAGAAACTAAACTTTTGCAAGAGTGAGCAAATAACGCGAGATCTCGCAAGTATTTCTGGGCGTGTGATACACATTACACAAGATTTTTGCGCCGATCACACTTTTAATTCTTTAAAGAAATATTATTACTACTTAAAATTTTATACACTATAGGTTTTTAAATCAATAACATTTTCGGTTCACATGGATATATAAAAAATTCACTTGTTTTATTAAAAATTTAGTGACATTTGTTCTAACTTAAAAAATAAAAAAAATGTGAATTGGTATTATTCAACAATTAACGTAATACAATCGAACAACAAGAGTATAATATCAAAAAGAAATCAAAAATAGTTGTTTTGATTAACGTTTTACATTGCCAATAAAAAAAAAACTTTGATTGGATAGAATGTAATGCTAAATATTTAAGTTTCTGCACGATTTTGATTTCTGTAATACTAGTCATAATGAAACGGAGGCGCGGAAAGTAAATTTAGTATTATTTAAGTAGAAATTATTAGGAAGGCTTGACTACTAAATTACTCCATTGTAAATAAATTAAATACTATTTTACATATTCTAAGAAATAAAATTATTATAATTTATCTTTGTTAAAACAAAGAATTGTGTACTTTAAAAATTTATTGAATTATTATTCTTCCGCAAAACATTTCTGACTACGCCATAGAGCTACTCATCTCTCCATCAAGGTTGTCAACCCTACAAAAGTCCGTTTCAAATAACGCTTCATACAATCATAATTGATTAATAAGGTTTGAGTTCTAATCGGATTTACGCTAATTCTTCTAATGTTAAGTTAATTACCATTGTACCGCCACAAATTATAATTTTTTGTAATGGAATGAATTGACTAATGGACTGAGTGGTCAGCCAGTACGGTTGTGTGGTCGTGGCGTGTCTTGTCTGATCGTGTAGATAAGCAACATAGCCCGCCCTGTCCAAATGGATGGGTTACCGCACAACGGCTCGGTGTGTGCTGGCCTTGCAGAGACTGTAGGCTGACAACCTGCATCACTAAAATGCAAGTAAAACATGTCACGAAACAAGTACTTCAGGTACTTGAGGCCTAATCGGCTTCACCAAAAATCTGGATCTACTTCCGGAAAACTCAGTAAGGGCTGTCACAATAGATCTTCTAGGTCGCGTTGACAAAAAGCGACAAAACGCTTAAAAACCCTCATATCCATACAAATACAATGGACTGAGTTTTGGACTATTCGACAAAATTATTAAAATAGAAACAAAGAAAAGGCAGAGAAATATTTTTCCAGTTTTGACATTATAGTCAGTATGACATTTCAGGGTGTTAAGAATGGAAGAAGGGAGTTAAAAACAGAACTAAATATAGAATAAGTGGATAATCCTTTTTATAAAACTAATTTTCAAATTTATATATCTATATATTGTTATATCTTCTATATTATTTTCCTTTGTTGATTATGTTGAAAAAAGCAGTAAATATAACAACAGATAATGCGACGCCATTATCTAGATAGTTTCTCATAAATAAAGCAAAATTTTTATTTTCAATCGCTACCGGGTGCATTTTACTGCTCACAATGAAACTTTACGGGCTGTTACGTTAGATTAAAAATTTAACTAAGTCGTAAAAATAACTACCGTAGAGCATCGCTCATTGAAAGTGTTGCTTTAATTAAAATTTCAAGTGCGTGTACTGAAAATAAAAGTGCAAGGCGGCGTCGTTTCATTCACAGTTGCGACGTTGTTTCATGCGAATATTTATTACTTTATTTGTCACAACTGTAAGATACAAAAAGAAAGCAAAAGTACTTTATGGTAATAATAGATAAAGAATTAAATAGATTAAAGATAGTTCCAGAATATTAAATTTCCAAGAAAAAAATAATATTTTTGAGCAAATGAATGTGAATGTACACTCTATTTTCCGCTGTTGATTCTCACGTCATCAATTGTAACTTTGTGATTCAAATCATTGGAGAGAAGGGGGATTGATGACGTCATCTTGTCTAGAGAAATAAATGTTAAAACTGACAATATTGTATACAAATATAATGGCACAAAATAAGTATATACAGAAGCGAAAGTAAAACAGAGAAACAAAAATTAGAGCGAGAAGGGGAATACCAACAAATTTAAAGGACTCATCGTTTAAAATCGGACATTCGTCACATCTTCGTGGCCCAAGTTTCTCTGTTTATCAATCATTAATGCGCCTACAAAATTTTCAATACGGGGACAATAATAAAAATATAAAAATACGAAATCGATTTCTAAGAAGCAACAAATATTTTATCACTTTGATAAAAATTAGGAACAATAATTACCTATCAAAAAGAAATTATTATATTTCACATATTCCAAAGTAGAAGAAGCCGTATCAGCTTTCCACACTTTGTCGATGTCCATGTATACGATGATACTGGCTGATTCAAAGTTGTACTTGTTAAACGTTTACAACAAAATTGCGCATTAGACAACAACATATTTATACATTATAAAAATCATAATTTGGAGAATTTTGAGTTTGTAAATTTTAAAAGAACACACGAATATTTTATAAATTATTTTGTTTAGAAAATACTTTTTATATAAATATTGAAAACTTGATTTGTATTAATTAAAGGTGTAGGATATTTCTTATATGGGTTTCAACTCGTGAAATTCTCCAGTAGATTATTAAGAAAATTATATGAAAGACACAGAATATTTTACGCTATGAAATAAGTAATATGAATTTTAAATCTAATCAAAAAGAAAGAAATAGAAAATTGTGCTTATTGATAAACTTGCAAAATACAGACATTTTGTTTAATAAAAATGTATACAAAATATAATTATGTACCTATTTATTTCATCTAATTTGCTTTTGTTATATGATAAATTTATAATTTTAGTATTTTTATATTCCAAAAATTATTTTATCATACAAACAAAAATTTTAATTTTGATTGTAAATCAGCCAACAAATTTCCACACAATGTTCCAAGGTCGTAGAACTGACTAGGGTAACTTCAAAGGTACCGAAACGGAGGGTCGGTTCTGTATATAACTATTCTGTGATATAGGCAAGCAAGAAGAACACGAAACTGTAATTAAAATAAAGATTTGAAACAAATAATAAAAAATATGTATAAAAAAGAGATTTTACTGAACTAGGCCCAAAAATATATTAATGGCACGTAAATTAAACGATACCCATTGATACCTATTGAGTTTAGTGATCGGTGATCGAATTTGCGAGATCATTGTGTTATCTATTGCCGAACTTTGTCTGAATGTATCTATGAAGAATAGAAATAGTGTTATGTACGTCATTACCGGCATTATAAATCTTGACTATCATGTTCTATTTTTGCGGAAATTGATAACCGTTAGCAAAGTTTCCGCTAATGGCGGGCGCGATCGTCAAGTCGTTTCCACTCTCGGTTACTGCTCGACTTATCGCCACGGAACACATTAAAAACTTTACATTTATCAAAACAAAGTTAGCTCGAAACGCGAAAATACATTCCTAGCCCTACGTATCCTTCGCGCCGAGCAATCCAGTCACAGCAAAAGTAAATACGGAACTGACAGCCGATGAAACCAGCATGATTGAACAGGATTAAAAATACGCGGTTATTTATGTTGCTGATACCCACCAGAAATAGATCAAACAAACTATCTGTCCGAGTACTTGTATCATTCCTGGTCACATTTTCCTAAAATTATGTAAATCTCTCCTTGATAATATTACCATTAATACTTGTGCAATTAACACGTTACAATTAACTTAAAAAAAAAACATATTTTTATTCACAATCATCCATGTGTTGTCCTAATTTATTATAATTTTATTCAACTGACTAATGTTCTGTAATGTTTAACAGACATTTTTATTTTAATATGTTCATTACATCAAATAACATCCATCAAAAAATTTTCATCATTTGACTTGCACTCCCTGAAGAAGGCCTAAGTAAGGCCGAAACTATTTGGAGTTGTAATAAAACTTTTTTTAAAAATCCTGACTAAACTCCAGAAATTTTATTCTCCTTCATCACTATCCTGGTCAAGAAATTTTATCTTCATTAATAAATTAACTGAGTTAGTAATGAGCGTTCAAATTTAGCGAAGGTATACCGATAAACAGAATCGTTGGTTCATCTGGAACAATTACTGAGTTCCAGAAGGTTTCAGGATGGTTTATATATTTCAATAACAAAGCACAAAGATGTGTGTTCAGAGACTAGTTGGTTTGGAGCCAAAAAATGTAGGATAATTAAATGGATCCGGCTCGAAGGACCAAAAAATATAGGATAATTAAATGTGTTGTTACGATCAAATATAAGGTATTCAAATGATTTGGAGAAGTGGACTGTTAAGGTGTTGTTGGATAAATTATACAAATTTCGTGACTAATATAAATATCATTTATCTGTTTTAAACATACAAAAATTCTTAACTTAGAGAATCTCAAGTGGATGCATATGTTGCGCCAGGTCAGTTCCAACCCTGATCCTAAGAATTATTTAGAAGAGACGCCACTTATGCACACTTGATGATATACCGGGTGTCTCAGCTCGACCGACACATCAGAGATTTACATAGGAAATCAGTTAATTATGAATAGCATCTCCCCAGTGCAAGATTTTAAATTTTGTATGCTTATTGGGGAATATTATTTCTATGGATTACAGTTATTTGAAATATGTAATTTCGTCTGCAAGACGAGATTTATTAAATTATAAAATATAACATTTTTGTTCAAAATCAGTCAGCCTTGGAAATAAAAGAAAATATCTATGTAACAGTTCTGACAGTTAATGACATGCCATTGTAGATATTTATATTTTTGTAATATTGGTATATTATTTAACAAAAAGAAACTGAATTCAACTTAAATAATATTAAAATACAGGGAATAAAAATTAAAATCAGTGATACTTCACTAAACTGTAAGATAAATATTTCCATGGCTGTCTGATTTTGAACGAAAATATTAGATTTTAAATTTAATAAATCTCGCCCTGCAGACGAATTGCATATTTCAAATAAGTGTGATCCATAGAATTAATATTCTCCGATAAGTCTACAAAATTTCAAGTTAATATCTTGCACTGGGGAAATACTATTCATAATTAACTGATTTCCCATGTAAAACTCCCATGTGTCGATCGAGCTGGGACACCCGGTATGTGTAGCAGACCTGTGTAGCCGGCGCAGAGTGTATATTTATATTTAATAAAAAAACTTTAAAAATATAGAATAATTTTTTCCTTTACTGGAGTACGGAGACTAATTGGTATGAGTGTATGTAGGTTAATTGGTTATTAAATGAAAATATTAAGGTACATGAGGGAAATTTTTAAAACATTCTCTGTAAAAACCAGTCACCATTATTAAGCTTTAAGCACAAAGTTATCCTAATATATATATATTAGTTTATTGCGTCGGTTTAAGAAAGCAAATACCACATTTAACCAATGGTATAATTTTCAAATGTAATTATTACTATCCTATTTTTTGATTCCGGAAAAATCCAATTAAGAAATGAGTAACAAATTAACAAACTTGTCGCGACGAAACTATCAGCACAAAAGCGAAAGAGAGATAGAAGTTATAGTATCCTTCTTCAATGAAAACAAGCACATGACGTTCATACTTTTAAATTTTAATAATGTATTTATAAATATTGATCATTGTACAATATTTTTTTGCTATGACCATTAAGATATTTGCTTGTTGTATGTTTATTATTTCTACGAATTGGAAACACATTTTCATTTCCCACGGTAATCATAGACAACACGTTAATATATAAATTCATATTCTCACAGTTCTGTCAAAAATAGTACTGTTTAAGTTTTGTTTTGTAGCTACTTTCTAAGAAGTAGTGAAATGAAGACATCTTTATTATTAAATTATAAATTAATTAGGACATACAACTCGCTTGGAATGTCCATTTCATACTCGTATGAAATGAGTACCATTCCTTGCTTGTTTTATAATAAACTATTGTATCATTATACTCTATTTGACTCTAAAACAGCACACTTCTAAATAAAATGTTATTAACTACGTATGTATATTATTATTTATTTACATAAAATAGTTGCCAAGAATGAAATGTAAAGAAATTATATTTTATGCTTTGGTCTGAACGAATGATCGTTTCATATGAATTTTGTTTTTATTGTGCCCATATATTTTTTTGCGTTTCCTTATGAAAGAAATTCTGGCGTTTAATTTATAGAATGGCCGTTGCTAATTCGGTGGAAACATTTCTTGTGTATGTCGCGGGGTGAAATGAAAGAGAAAAATTCAGTTGTGTAGTAAGGAAATAGGGATAATTTTTCACAGGATAAACAGCAGCGCCAGGATGTAGGATACACGCGCACGAGCAACAGGAAGGCTGCAAGAAACTTGCTCGTGCTCCCCTTTTTTGCAAATTTAAATAAACACCTTCATTTTTTACTCAACATGTTAGGGGAGCACTTTTGTTTGTTTATCTACATCTAACAAGTTTAAGACAGAACATAAATCTGCTTCATCAAAACGTGTGCATACATATTTTTCCTACTTCCGTTTAATAAAGGACTCTTTATTTTAATAATTTCATTTAGGTTATTACTCGTGGTTCCATTATTTCATTAGCGAAATAACAAGATCATTATTTCACTTAAAATAAAAATATAAAATACGCTTTTATGTATAAAAACATTATAATCTACAAAAATAAGTAATTTAACAAGCGAATCACTTTTGTAATCTAGCCCTTGGCGAATACTTTCATTTGGTACCAAACCAGATATACTTCTGGTAGCTTTTTGCAAAGAACATGGAAATTTTTGTTGTTTCTGTACGTTAACCCTTTTCGAATGCTTTCATTTGATTTTAAACACGACATACTTCTGATAACTTTTCATAAAAAATGAAAACCCATCGATATGACATATTTTTGTCATTTCTGTAAGCTATTCCTTGTTCAGTGCTTTTGATACCAAGCACGACATACTTTTAACAACTTTTTGTAAAAAAAGCTGTTCGACATGATTTTTGTTGTTTTTGAAAGATTGCCTTTTTCGAGTGCTTTTATTTGATACTAAACACGACATACTTCTTATATTATTTTGCAAAAAACAAAAACCGATCAATATGAACCATTTTATCGATTCTGCACATCAACTTTCATTGAGACTTTTTATTTGATACCAAACACAACATACTTCTGACAAAACATTTTGCCGAAACAAACGAAAGCCGATTGATATCGACCAGTTTTGTCAATTCTGCAGGCCAGACCCTACCTACATAGATCTGTCATTTGATACCAAACATGATACCTATACTACTGACATTTTTTTTTTCAAAAAAAAGACGATCTACATTGAACATTCTATAGTTATAGGCATTACCATGGCAACCGAATATTGATATACCCTCAGTAATTCAGGTTATTTGTTTCTGTTACTGTAAAATAAAACTCCTGTATAATACTTAGTACTTATACATTACATTACAAAAAAGTTAATGTCATTATATATTCGTGTGAATTAAACGTTCATATATAAATAGATAATTTTACATAAAGTAATAGTTATTTTTATTATTAAGTCAAACACTGAACGTTTATTAGAATATGAAAATAATCAAACAGAAAATTTTTAAATTATTTATTATTTTCTTACATTGGCTATGTAAAGTTTAAAGTTCAAGAAATAAACAAAGAACTGTAAAAAATCATAACATAAATTGTGTTTTAAAGAAACAAATGAAACCAATACTCTCAATAAATTTTCAAACAATACACGATCTTGGCAAGTAGTCAAATAAAATTTAAAACTTTGGGATAAATAATCGTATAAAAACGAATTGCGTTTCTGTTATTAATTCCCAGAAAAAAGTAAGTCGGGAAATATGTGGGCTGGTCGGAGAACAAAAGAAAAGCGACATGTCTGGAGGCGCTATAAATCCAGCAGGAATGGGAACAGGCGACCCCTAGTCCTGCCCTGCATAAATAATTCATACTCGGACATCGGGGAGATTACCCACTTTACATATCTATTCCGCGCTTAAATTCTACGAATTTCTAAGTAATCGCCTCTTAAATGTTCATTTATACTCTTCTCCTCTTTTTAAACTTTGTCCTATGAATACTACATTGTCAACATTTCATATGCTGTTTACTCCATTTTAGATAAATTAGTTATTTAGTGTTTCAAAAAACAAGATTTCTTGTCTTGTCTCGAACAACAAGATAAGAAATTTAAGTATATCTTGTCTTTCATAACTTTTGTATATAAAAATCTTGTCTTGATCGTCATTTTGTTGCATATTTCTTGTCTAGGTTAAAACTTGTTTGGGATTCTCCTATTCACTTTACATATCTATTCTGCGTTCAAATTCAACGAATTTCTAAGTAATCGCCTCTTATGTTCTTCTCCTCTTTTTAAACTTTGTCCTCTGAATAGAATACTACATTGTAAACATTTCATATGCTTGTTTACTTCACTTTAGGTAAATTAGTTATTTAGTGTTTCACAAAACAAGATTTCTTGTCTTGTTTTGTTATTTCTTGTCTTGTCTCCAACAACAAGATAAAAAATTTAAGTATATTTTGTCTTTCATTACTTTTGTATATAAAAATCTTGTCTTGGTCGTCATTTTGTTGAATATTTCTTGTCTAGGTTAAACTTGTTTGGAATTCCCCTATTCACTTTACATATCTATTCTGCGCTTAAATTCAACGAATTTCTAAGTAATCGCCTCTTAAATGTTCATTTATACTCTTCTCCTCTTTTTAAACTTTGTCCTATGAATACTACATTGTAAATATTAATAATTAGTTATTTTTATTGCATTTTGTATTGTGTGTAGTTGACATACTTCTATACAGGGTGAGTCATCGAAATGCCCGTCTTCGATATCACCCTTGTCTTTAGAAATACAGCATAAATTTATTAACAGAATTTATACGTCCACTCAAGGAGCATAACGTAAAATTATTTTCACATATATAAGGTGTTGCTTTACGGTTCGGTGAGAATTGTGTGTCATTAGTAAATGTTATTTTGTAAAACACGGTTTTGAAATTTTATTATACGTTTAAAAAAATAATTTTAAAATTGATTTAAAAAAATTGGATTTTTATAAAACCTTCATAATTTTTTTATTAATATAAAAATGAAAGTTACTCTTTCTTTGTGACTATATTCAGAGCTGGAAATGTGAACGGAAGTAAAATATAATTTGTTTCGCAGCTTCTGCAACATCTGGTGGTGTATTTATTATATCTTAAGTTTCTCCAATTTCAGATTTTTGTTTGAAAGACAGAAAGAAATATTTAAGCAATTTATTGTAAAAGGCAATACCATTACATACTTTAAGATATACCAGATTATTTTTAAATTGATGTTTTATAAAGTCCTGCATAGTATGTGATAAATTATATTTTTTTTCATTTGCAATCAGTGAAATTGACAAATATGTAAAAATCCAAACAGAATAATTTGATACAAAAATGAAGCAGATGGTAGTCAGATGAGTCCGAGGAAGAAAGATCTAAAATTAACATTTTAGTAAATAACTGAATAAATTATTATTTTTTGTTAAACATTTAATTTTAATATATTTATTTTAATATGAACAAATTGTTGCATATTTATTATATATTTAACAACTCGTTTCCCATAATCCGGAATTCGACCTAATTAAAATAGCTGGGTTTGGCAAGAACTCACGTTTTAAATTTATTGTAGTGTTTGGTTATTTTATCATACGTTACGTTTCAGATATCTACCGAATTTTTTAATTTAAAAGACCTGCACTTATAATTAATAATCATTTTAAAGGAAGCCGTAATTAAAGAATTCTTTATATAGTATTTTTTTGCCAATTAATTAACAAATACATTTAATATACATATAGTTCTACACAAAAGAAAACATTTGAAGGTATTGTCTGTTTACATACAGTTTTTTCTCTCCAACACGAAATGCTGCATAATTAAAGGAAAGACGTTGTAAAGAAGTGACTTACCAGCTGTGTTGACGGGAACAGCCTGGTACTTCCTGTAAGCCGGGGTAGCGAGTTGAGAACAACTGAGTTGTAATCCGTGGTTGAGAATATGCACTAGCACACTGCACACTATTATCACCCAACCCCAACCACCCTCCGGGTAGTAATGTCTGCAATAAAACAAAGTATTCATCATCTAAAAACCCTTACTTAGAATCAAATTATTTAAAATTTAACATTGAGACTGACGTCTTACAATACGTTATACATAATTAAAATTTTTACCTAATTTTGTTTCATGTCACCAAATTTATCTTATAATTGGGAAGTTAACTTCTGTATAAACCTGAAGACTACAGCCTAAAATACTGGGATTATAAGACTTTTCATCAACTACACCTCACTAGTACGATGACCAAAAGTTAAAGAAGCCCACGAAGTTTACGGAAATCACAAAATCTGGCCTGTCTTTGTATTACAGATCCTATGAGTACCTGGAAGTGATTCTGGACTATTAACGCTGTACATTGAAGTAAAAAAGAGGCAATGTAATAGACACTGATCTTCGGTAGAAACACTTCAAACTTGGAGATCCCATAGGCTACTTGAAAATTCTTGGGCAGATATATCCAGATAAACTGGTAATACGTTGACAACAAAATACAATATTAATCATAAGTATATGATTGTTAGCAGTCCTAATTTACTGATGTTACTCAAATTAGACACAGGAGGAACTAGAATTGATGTTTGATACGGATTGCCAAATGAAGAAAACCATAGGTATATAGGTATCAGCTCCTCCATTTTTGATAATGATATTTATGCAATAATCTTGTCTTTACCTAAACCTAAGGAAAGGTTTGTTTAAAAGGAGTAACAATTAAAATAATGACAAAGCTGTGCAGCTTTAAAGGCTTTAAATTCTTTCGCTTGTAAATCAAGATAAGTGTGGAACCACAGGGATACTTTTCAATTCTAATTGCATCTCCTCACTCTGTGAAGAAGATGACGAATCATCAGATAGATAACCATACATATACTGAACTTATAAGGTAAGAAGTATCTTAGAGTTGTTGAAATCAAGAATTTGGTTCCTGGAGTTATAATCGGTTAAATTAAATTTTTAACTTCTTCCGGAAACTAAGTTAGTGCTGTTTCATAACAGATCTTACAGGTCGCGGTGACAAAAGCGACTCAAGCCTCTTCAAATTATGACATAGAAGGTTATTACCTTTACTTGTCTATAGATCCCATATGAGTCTAGTTATTTATTTAGTGCCTTTTTTAATATACATAAAAATAATCTTCTTGTAGTTCAACATGTAAAAGAGACCACTATTAACCGAATGTATTCTGATACATATGGCAACATACATTCTAGCATATATCATTTTAACAACTTTTTCCATTCTTTTAAAATCAGTCCCAATATTAATTTACAATATTTAACAACCCCCCCTTACCTGTAAAGCGTAGCAGCCTTCCTAGCATCCAAGGGCACCTGATTCAACAAGCACTGATTATTCACACACTCCTCCTTCTTGTCCTCCTCGACAGGGTCGGCACTGTTGTCATGGCTGCCCCCTAGAGCCGGCCCTAGCCCGGGGGACGCGTCCACGAACACAGGGCCGGCCGGGCCCACCAGCGCGCGGTACGGGGACCGGCTGCCAGAGTAGTACTCCGCCGATTCCTCGTCAATCCGGCCCAGGGCCAACACGTGAAAACGCTCGATGCAGTAGCGGAGTTCTGCGTTACGGTCCTGTAGTGCTGGCTGGAAAGGGGATAGTGTTAGAGATATAAATATGATATTGGGTTTTGGTTGATAATGGACACTGATATGGTGATGAAATTATTGTAATTATATGAACAATTTTAATAGCAAAAATGAAGTCAAAAACCGGTACTGGTTCTTCCATATACAAAGAAATATTTTATAATAATATATAATATATAAACCTAGCTTACATGTAATTTTAATAGAATTTCAGTATAAAATTGATTCCCCTGAGTTGATTGCTTAAAATCTTCCTCAGAGCTAAAGACGAAATGATTTTTTTTTTTACAATGTATAATAATAGCAATAATCAAGGTTCAAATATTTTCAATAGGTACATAAATACCGTTTTGGTCTTTCAGTATTTACAATGTGATATGAAATTCTTATCTTATCAGTGCTCTAGAATGTGCTTTGGTTTAAGTAGGACAAGAATTAGAGCATTCTGCATACTTGCTTTAATTCTTGGCTCACTAAAACCAAAGCACAATACAGAGCAGCTAAATCTGCTCTAGATTGTGTTCTGGTTTCAGCAGGTTAAGAATTAGAGCAAACACTTGAGTATGCTCTAATTATTGACCCACTGAAACCAGAGCAGCTAAATCTGCTCCAAAATGTGAGCTTGTTTCAGCAGGGCAAGAATTAGAGCAAAAACTTCAGAATGCTCTAATTCCTAACCCACTGAAACTAAGGCACAAATCAGAGCAGGTAAAATTGCTCCAGAATGTGTTCTGGTTTCAGCAGGTCAAAAATTAGTGCAAACACTACAGAATTCTCTAGTTCCTGATCCATTAAAACCAGAGCACAATCCAGAGCTGCTAAAACTGCTCCAGAATGTGTTCTGGTTTCAGCAGATCAAGAATTAGAGCAAACACTGCAAAATGCTCTACATCCTGATACACTGAAACCAGAGCACAATCCAGAGCAGCCAAATCTGCTCCAGAATGTGTTCTGATTTCAACAGGCCAAGAATTAGAGCAAAAACTCGAGAATGCTCTAATTCCTGACCCTCTAAAACCATAGCACAATCCGGAGCAATAAATCAGCTGCAGAATGTGCTCTGGTTTCAGCAGGCCAAGAATTAGAGCACAGGCTGAAGCGTGCTCCAATTACCGGCCTGCTGAACTAGATCACCTTCAGGACATCAGATGCCCTGGAAGGCGGCCTACCACACCAGCAGGCGGGGCGGAGGCCCGACGGCCCACTACCGGTGCCCCGCAGAGCGGGACTTAGTACTAGTGTCTCAGGATCTTCGGTATATCCTAAGACGCTAAGACGGGCATTGTTACCGGTCATATGGATTCCTATTGACTTATATTCAATCTGAAATTGTGACAGTACTAGTGGGAATTTCTTAATGAAAATTTGTATTCATAGGGACTTTGATGCGAGGAATTCACTGGTAATATTTTAAAGGGTGTAACTCGCACCCTTTTTAAGTCAGTAGTCAGGAATTTGTCTTGTACAAACAATAAAACAAAAGAATACGAGTTTGAATTGTTGTCATTTATAAATTCATGGCTATTATTATATTATATGATAAAGAATGGCATAATTAGAATTTGAACCCAGATCTCACACTCCGCTTAATTCTACTCAAAACGCGCTAACCAAGTGAACCACCACTGTCCGTTTGTTATATATTAACAAAGAAAGATTTATATGGAAACCGCCCACGACTTTGATAATAAATAAAAGAAATGAATTTTGTATTGAGTGTGACAGGCGTAAGGATGTTTTTATTCGAGCATTTCGTTTTCTCTTTTCATTCGCGTAGGATAACACCTCATATTTTGCACGTTATTGGATGGAAAGGCTAAGTATTGTTGTATATGGCGACAATCTGTTCTGGAGAGGGGGTACGAATGCGCAGATCTGGAGGGTCAGGGACCTTGACGTGACCACGTGACCCTGTTTGCCTCGCTGCAACTCACTTGCATACCGAAAGGGCACTCTCATTAATTTTGTTAACCCACCATTAATTTCACAACTTTTCTATTACGTTTTTTATTTCAAACTACTGCTATTCAAATTTAAAACCAAGCTGAAGAGAGCCAAAAAAATTAATCACACCTAATATTACTAATTTTAATAAGATAGCAGTAAGTGGACTACATTTTTATTTTTTCTTAATACCTACTGATTAATAATCTTATACAAATTTAAAAAAATGTTTATTGATTGTAAGTTCCAAGAAAGTATAACTTAATTTTACTGGTGGCAACGTCTAATAAAACGGTCAGTAAATTCATATTTAGTACAAGTGCACAGAAATTATTTAGTACATTAATTTATTGCAGTTAAAACTAAAAGTTCAGTTAATAATTCAATTTTTGATAAATAATGATATTAATGATACTTAAATAATTATTTTCTTCATTATTTCTTACACAAGACCGTAACCAGAAATATTTTATAAAAGAAAATTAAATGGGCCAGCATTGTTATCTCCAGCACTATAAGATCTACAAAGAAAGTTAAATAGGCAAAAAAATTCAATTTGCAAAACAAATTTAAAGGACAAAAAATGGTATATTATTATATAAGGGATTCTAAATAATCATTATTCGCGAATTGAAAAAATCATTTCAATGAATATTGACCATAATCCCGAATATAATACTATACTTTTTCTACTCTGCTACTGTAAATTAGAAAATGAAGAGTGATAAAACACATATAAAATAACCGTAAATAATTGATTTCTGGTTCTGTGATTGGCCGAGAAGAGAGAATTATGAGTCACATTTCACTCTCCTGAAATATGGCTACTATAATTAATCGAAAATATTGAAATAAGTGGGATATATTTACACAGGCATAAAAAATGTTTTTTCAACCAGAAAATTCTCAAAATACGGAACACAATTTTTTTATTTTAAATGTGAAATTTAATTCTGAATTCAATGACTTAATATTATCATACAGTTGTATATGGATTTTTTTTTTTTTGAGAAAAATGCAAATAATGTTTTATAATAGTTTGTTTAAAATATGACATTGATAAGAGTGCCATTAAAGGAAAAACTGAATAGTAATTTTTCAGTCTGAAATTAGAGAGAAATTTATATGAGTAAACATTCTGTATAGTCTAATACAGTCGGTTTCCACGAGTTTATTCTCACGTCATCAATCGTAACTATATGTGATTATAATAAACATATATTTAGATAAACGTTTATTTTTTAATTCCTTTAACGTGTGTATACAGGACCTTACGTGAAAATTACTGACCCGTAGCAAAAAATCCTGCCTTAAATAAACATCATGAAAAAAAAATAAAATTAGCGCATTTATACCCAATAACAACCCTAATTCTCACCTTGCTATGTATCGGGCACAGTTCCTCCTCATCCAAAACGGTCGACACCGTCTCAGCAGTAACAGACCCGACACTATCCAGCCTTCTGGAAGGATCCAGCAACAACGCCCTTGTTAACTCTCCATGAGCCGGTGCCCCAGGTGGTGGCGGCTCCACCCTGAGCGCGGCGTAGCGACCACTGCGCCCCACCCGTAGCTGCGCCACTGCTAGCGTCCCCACGGGCCATGTCTTGCTGTGCTGCAGTGTCATGGCGCATGGCAGGGTGAGGTTAGGTTAGGGTAGAGGTTAGATGTTAGAGGTTAGGATTTTGACAGGTGAGAAACAAGTGAATAAATATTTATAGCAATTGCAGGGGTGTTCAATTTGCTGTTTTTTCAAGTTTATACTGTAGATTATTTAAAATGGTTATATAGTAAAATATAAATGATAAAAGAGTGTGAAAAATTTGTAGGTTATAAAGAAGTGAGGTTAAGTAATTGAGGTTATATTTTGACAGAAAAAACAAAAGTGTAATTTTGTTTTAAAACGAAAGAAATTACTTGTAATTAGGGTTACGTTAGAAAAACAGCCAAAAGATAAATTCTGTTGGTAAAAATTTAATTAGCCATAACTTTAAAATAATTTAAAATGATTAGGTATATAGTTAAATTTGGATGATACAGTTTTTGGTTATAAAAAGTAAGGTTAGATTTTGACAGAAATATAAAGAAACGTGTAATTTTGTTTTAAAAATAAAGAAAATTTATTGATTAGGGTAAGGTAGTTTAACTGTCAAAAGACGTATGTAATATAATAAAAATATAATAAGTTATGTTATATTTGAAAAATTGAAGATAGGTTAGAGATTAATCAAATTTGAACACTTAATAAACAATAATATATTTAATATTTTATAAGATTTAAAATAGATTTTGAAACAAAAATATATATTTAATAAAATTTTAATACTTTATTTAATAATTAACAATATTTGTTTTATATATAAAATGCATTATTTTATTGAAAATATTACCATGCAATTATTATCCCAATATATTTGTAATTTTTGTTTAGTATAAAATGCTAACAAACCGATTAATTATGGTAAAAATTTCACTGTTTTCGTATACCGTTTCAACCCAAATCGAATTTAAAAATATTCCAACCCCCATTTCTGTTTGAATCCCGCGGAAATGATTCCGGTTTCCGGTCTGTACCGGAAGTGTAAGACACCTCACGCGACGCCCGCCAAAGGCGCTACAATGCTAACGAACTAATACGTCAGCATATGAAATTTAAATGTGGTCGCCATTTTGAATTGGGAATGAAGTTATGTGGAGTTAAATAAATAACGTTTTATAGTAGGCTGCGGAGAAAGAAAAGGACAAGTGAAAATCTGGGGTTGATGTGCCATTTTTCCTGAAACAAAATGGATCGTAAAGGCGTTGAATGAAAATGGGGTAGATAACAAAATTTGTTTTTGTAAATAAATAAAGAAAATGTATTGTTTTATTATTTAGAATTTATTGTTCCCATTTTTTATTTTCCCTGTATGGTGGGGTTTCACTAAGAGAAATATATTTTTGTTCAGAATTTATTATTTGTTTATACGTTTTATATTATGCTTTCTCAAAAAATGTTCAATACATTCAAAATATATATTTGTGCAATATCTAAATGTATGTATGTTGCCACATGACTAGAATACATGCATGTAATACTGGTCACATTGAAGTGATTAACTAGAATAACATATATTATATATTTAATTCATATTAATAGTCATGTGTATTTTCTAATTTTTATTATTTTATTGTTTTTTGTGAAAAGATTTTCAAAATCGATACCAAAGTACACGATATCATTCTGCGAAGTTAGCCAAAGTAGTAGGTAAAGTAAAACTTAACAGATTTTAATACTGTTATATTTTTGCAGTTTATTTTAGCACTACCTAAAATAACAAACATAGCATTCTATAATATAATTGGTGAAATTATTTATTATTTAGCTTTGATAATAATTTATCTGATTTGATGCAGACGACGTCTAAGCAGGTGTAAACATAAATGAAAATTATAAAGAAATATTTGACACTTTGACAGTACGTTTGTTATCACAGCTATCCCCGTCTCAATAGCTAGCTGACGTTTTACAAACACATAATGCTATTTATTTATGTTTTTAATTAATAATTAACGATTTCGAAAGAAATATAATGTATATCTAAGGACTAAAGTATTTTTTGCACATCCGGGCGTAAAAGTCGGACAAATAACATTGTTTTAAGGGCGAAATGACACTCTTTTTCGCCCGAGGACGAAAAAGTAGTCATTTTCGCCCTAGAACTTTTCGTGCCCAGTTTCACCCATTTTTATAATAAATTTTTGACGTGTCACCGCTTTTTTGCTACTTTGTTTACTTACTACTTGCTTGTTTTCATTGTTATCCATGACAACGTACATATGTCAAATAGACTACTATGATCTGAATTTGATTTGAACATCGTTTTACTTTGATCGCGGTGATGAAGTAATACTACTTCGGATGTGCAAAAAATATTGTATGTATTACGAGCGAAATATATTTTGGCCCTAGGTGCATTGTAACCCTCCGCTGCGCGTCGGGCTTCAATTTTGCACCGCGTGCCAAAATCTATATCATTTCGCCCTTAATACATAAATAGCTATTTTATTACTCACATGGTTTATTCTCCTCGGCTATCGCTTTGTAGCAAAAATTCCCTACACGTAATAAAATATTAAAATTATAAATTTAGTCCCTTGATACACAAATAAATATTGTACAATATCTTAACATATGGATGTTGCCATATGTAGTGGAATACATGCTTGTAATGCTGGTCACATTAAAATTACTAACAAGAATTTATACTGTTTGTACTCTTAGCACAAAATAGTTACATACAGAAGCGACACCCCATTCGGTTCTATGACCTTGAAGCATTGTGTAGACCTTTAAATTTGTGCCTTCCCCCATCTTTCTAATTTTTATTTCTCTGCCTTACTGTCGCTTCAGTATAATTCTATGCTCTTACAATATAATTAAAATCTGTTGTTTCGCGTAGCCTAAACAACATCTGAAATCTCAGTTTTCCATGTCTCCACTAAATTAATCTGCGGAACATTTCAATAGTTTCATTTCTAAATTGGTTATTAAGAACTATATTTATAATGAATAAGTACAATTTATCAAATATCCTGTTGCTTAATAATAATAAAACAAAATAATGGAATAATAAATATAATGCATTTGGTGTATAAATGTTAGCAAAAGATGCTGTCATCTTGATAGTGTTATAAATTAATATATTTGTACAAAAAAACTAATTATTGATTTTATGTTCTTCGTACAAAAAAATATTGTATAAACCTCTTTCGTAAATTAGGTTCCCGGAACCTTTTTATCACTCATCCGGTAACCGATCGTTTCTGCACTTGATTTATAAACAAATGTGACGCAATCTGATTGTAAATTTAGTGTCCATTTGTCAATTATTCTGTCATAAAAGTAGAAAGAAAGTATCAGGAAACTTCACTTTTCAAAATAATTAAAATTAGAATATTTACAAAATAAATGAATATACAAAATATGAGACAATAAAATTCTATATGCTTTATCACAAAATTCTTTATTGATATATTTAATTATTTATACTTACAATACTACGCTATATACATTTCAGCTAGTACGTTTTTGTAGGAAATAAATGGCAAAGATTTTTAACAACTACACGTCTTAATAATATGTGATTAAATTATATTATTATTTAAAAATAATTTGTTACAAATAATTTTGAGTTCGTCCTTTTCGCTATTTGCCACAATTTTAATTAAAGCAGTCTTCCTTATCCTTAATAAGGAACGGATTTATTTTAGAGTTTTAATTAAAGAGAGATTAAGTTTTGTAAATTGGAATTAAGTTGAATTGACTGGTTGGTTTATTCCAATAATCATTTACATTGAGGAAGCGAGAACGAAATCGCGACGTTAGAGTTTGAGAAGTGCAGTTATTCTCGGGAATTTCTTTCTCAAAGACTTTATTTCTTCAACTTGGAATACCTTCCACACTTCTACTTTAATCGCTTTGCTGATTACGGAAATTAACAGGCGACATCTACATTTATACTTTATTCATCAAACTATATTAAAAGCATAACTTTCAAACGAAACGGAAAATAAAAGTCCTAAAAGGAATTATACCTGAAATACAAAATAAATATAGACTTCACAAAGAGAATAGGTTTTAAAAAGATGGGAACAATATTATACTAATAAAATTCCGTTACTCCGATAAATTTCCACTACTAAGTAAATAAACAATTATTATTATTTATATCCTATTTTTTTATCTTTAATCAATAGAATAATGAAAAATATCAAACCCGTACTTTTTATTTTTCCCTAAATTAACTTTTAATAATGAAAAAACTGCTATTAAAAATGATATCCTTTAAATCGCGGCTGAATTGTCCTACTTCCCCCGTTGTCCAGTGACGTATCAAGGTTCTTATCCAACTTCACTTTGTTTCAAACGTCAAATATAATGTTTTAACTTCCAAACTGACAAATTGAATAACCCTGTGCAAATATAGTGGCACACAAAAGCCTTACAATGTTTTAAATCACTGCCTATCCACTTTATCAACTTTCAAACGCGCCAAACCACAATATTTGGAATCTGGCATCCACACGTGGATAACTTCCTACTAGAACCTATGGACGTCACAATTTTGAGACTTATTTTTTAGTGTGATACTTTAAAACAATATGGTATAACATAAAAGTAAATAAAAAATAATTATAATTAATCATATAGAACAAAAAATTAGACATTGGAGCACGCTTCAGCGTGTGCTGTAATTCTATGTCTGCTAAAACTAGAGCACATTCTGGAGCAGTTTCGGTTGCTCTGAATTGAGCTCTGGTTTCAGGGATGATGAATTAGAGCACACAGATTTATTTGTTCTGATTCTTGGCCTGTTAAAAACAGAGCAAATTTTAGCTGTTCTGTATTGTGCTCTGCATTTCAGTGGGTCAGTAAATTAGATCACTCAAGATTGTTTGCACTAATCCTTGGTTTGCTGAAACCATACCAAATTCTAGAGCAGTTCTGGCTGCTCTGGATTGTGCTCTGGTTTCAGTGGATCAAGAATTAAAGCATTTTGAAGTGTTTGCTCTAATTCTTAACCTACTGAAATCAGTACACATTTTGGAGCAGTTTTGCCTGCTCTGGATTGTGCTCTGGTTTTTGGTGGACCAATTTAAAGAGTTCGATTTAGTTTTTCTTTTTTCTTGTAATTTTTATTTCGGTCAATATAAGAAATTTTGCCTTAATTTTGAAAAGTCGGCGCCCATGCATGTTGTAGAGACTTCAAACGTACTTATCCATTGGAACTCTCACTATCCGATTTTTAGCATGATTCCAATATTCTCTTGCTGAATGCCGAGAGGTAAAAATCAAAAAATTATGGAAAATCCCATTATGTTCTAACAAACCACAATATCATTATAAATCATAATCTTGAATCTTTGAAACATTATGCCTACAAGTCTTTACAATAGAGTGAAACATTACCTGTTCGCTGTTCCTGAATTTGACTATCAATTAATCAGCTACAATACAGTTCACTATTCCCAAGAAGCACTTATAGCAAGCATTTCAATTTCAATAAACAATACTCTCTTGTTCGTTTCCCTCGCATTAAGTATTCGCCGTTGTCCCGCCACATCTTGTTGTATTAGCAATGAGATTAGTTGAGCAAGAGTCGCACGTGTTGGTGTTTACGGTGGCTCTTGTTTCCGTAACCAAGTTACGGTCGCACTTGTCTTGTTTGCTGACAAACAGCACGAAGTGTGGACGTGATTACTTGGCTACGCACTCATATTTACCCAAGTGCACGAGATGGACAAAGTTACGTATAATTAGTTTTAGGTTCAGATATGGTTCGATTCAGTGGCGAAGCGGGAAAATGCAATATCTGATATGGACACCACATGACTTCCTTATAATATTATTATAATTATACATATTTTTTTGCATTTTTTTTAAACTTATTTTATTTGAATAAAAGTGAGATCATTCTACAGCAAATCGTTTTAAATTTTTGAAAAAAATTCAAAAAATCCCTTCGAGCATAGTGCTTCTAGCACTGCTGATTGAAATAAAAAAAGAGGGCAAGGGACCTGCACAACTAGATTATAGCAGTCCCACAAACAAAATTTTAACATTCTACGGCTAATCGTTTTAGAGTTACGCGAGATACGTATACAGATGTCACGCCGAAACTAGTTAAAATAGATTCAGGGATAGTAAAAATGGATATTACCGTTGAAACTTAAAAACATTTTTTTTTTGTAATTTTGACATATAAAGTGTCACTTTCAGAACTGACTGACTTTTCGAAACGTTAAACCACAGAATAGTTATAGGTATACAGAAGCGACACTCCGTGTCGGTACCTTTCATATTCCTCTAATCAGTTCTATGACCTTGAAGCATTGTATAGACCTTTAAATTTGTACCCTTCTCTTATCTCTCCCTAAAGCCCGTTTTACATTCAGCAACTCGTTGCGCAACTAGTTGTGCAACACGAAGTTGTGCAACTTGTTGCTGAACAATTTTCTTGTGTATTACATTTGAAAACATATTTCAGCAACTTTACTAGTTCTTTTAAATTTTCTACCAACATATATCCGAGGAAAGTTTGTTGCCCGTAACAGTTGACAGTTACTATATACATACGTTTATGTTTATTTATTGTTTTTGTAACCTTTTGCATTTTTACAAAAATATACGTTTTGTTGATCTTCGTGTAAAATTGTAAATTTGAACAAAAAAACAAAAATGAATCGCAAAAGAGCATATGTGCTTGAAATTTAAAGAAGGCAACTGCAATATTTCGATTGGTAAAACAAAAAGTAACCAAAATATTACTAAATCTGGGGGAAAGTTGCGAGTTGCAGGCAACAAAATTAGAACATGTCCTATTTGAAGAATGTGTTGCACAACACGAGTTGCCCGCAACTTTGGTTTTACATTCGGCAACTTGTGTTGCGCAACTAGTTGTGCAACATGTTGCAGGAAAATGTTGCTGAATGTAAAACGGGCTTAAGATGTGAGGAAACTTTCCGATTTTAAGCAATGAGACCTTTAAATTTATGCACATTCCCCATCTCTCTCTAATTCTCGTTTCTCTGTCTTACTGTCGCTTCTGTATAAACCTATTCTGTAGTTAAACCATAGATTAAGGAAATATATTTGTAGAGGATTTGATATCTACCTTATCACCTGTAAAAACAAATTTTAGCGCCCCTTAGGATCGGCTTCGGGAACTAAATTTCACATGTGCATTAATGGCTGATAATGTCGATCCCCACATTTCTAATTATTTTTTTACTTCGAGTAAAGTGCTCTTTCAGCATATCCAAATGTTAGCATTTTACAGTTAATTGTTTTTGAGTTATGCGAAAAATTTTAAAAAATCTTCGAGTAAAGTATTAAAAAAGGGAGGTGCACTACTAGATGTTATAGCAATCTAACATACAAAATTTCAACATTCTGCGGCTAATCATTTATAAGTGATGCTAGATACGTACGTACGTACGTACGTACATACGTCACGCCAAAATTAGTTAAAATTGATTCATAGATGGTCAAAACGTATATTTCCGTTGAAATCTTTAATACAGTAATGAGTATAACATTATATAAATAATCAGACTTAGAAATGAAAATATCAAATATCACTTTCTATGATGACTTTGACGTCTTTTATGGAGGGCCCGCATCACATTAAATATTAAACAGACATTTTATATTTAAGTGTATTAAAAATTAAAAATAATAAGTTTGTTTTGTGGTGCGGGCCCCTAGGTAGCCTGTGTATAAACACGGCCCTGGTAGAATCTGTGCTCTATATTTTCAATGTGTTCATAATAAGAACGTAGACGTAGATATGTGTAAGGAACACGTAATAATGTTCACTTTCTCTGTGATGAAATTAGTTGGCTATTATCATGGAAGGCCTTGTCTGTGAACGTGAGGAGAAAGAATAAGAAGTAGGTGAGGAACTAATCCTTTCCTCGCTTCCATTTTCATAACCTGCGTGATTATTCCACAACAAGGATTACAGGATTACAATGACACAAACATCTTATTGATAAAATTTTAGTAGGAGTAAATTTCACTGGCTTTAATGAAAGGTTATTTCTTTACTATGAATGACAGATTGAACCCTATTTAAATATTACATTTTTAATAATTATTATTGTTTAGCTATTCCAAAGTATTTGTCAGATAAAGATATTTTAAAAATAATTTATTACTTATTTAAATATCATAAAAGCAGTTTTAATTTGTATCTTGTGAATCAAGTGACAATAGATGCCAATTTATGACGTTTGAAGAATATAATATTTTAATCACAACTTCACAAGCTATAACCTCTTTCAACGAGATTTGATTTAAAATCGACATCTGCGTTTGTTATGATACTCATAACAATTATATGTATTTTAATTGATATTACATAGTATAGAAACATTAAATTTATCCTATTTTATTTTATAATGTAGTAACTGAATATATGAATTTATTTATTTCAATTCAAAATATTTTAAATTTTACAATGACCAGTGGAATAATGAAATATACTTTTTACCGATCGAAGACAATTGTTTGGAAGAGGAGCGAAGCGATGACTAAAATTATTGTCTGAGATCGGAATTACTTACCGTTCGTAATGCTTATATAATTTTTGCACGATCAAAAGTAAATTTCCTTCAATATCCATAAAAAATGTATCCAGAATAAGGTATTTTAAAATGTATTCATGAAAAATTAAATCGGTATCAATTGGTATTTTTCAAACATTCGTTTCGTTTTGCAATATGTCAAAGTCCTATCATTTGAGGGCGTGTTTTTGTGTAAGAAATAACTGAAAATAATTTGTAAGGTATCATTATTTATCAATAATTATAGTATTAGTAACACCACTTTTAATTTTAATAATAAATAAATGAAGGTACTAAATCATTTCTATGCATTTATACTAACTATGAATCTACTTACCGTTCTAGAACAGTATGTAATTTTACCTTTTTGTTAGACGTAACCTCCAGTAAAAGCAACTTACTGTCTTGGAAACCCAATCTATAAATCTTTTCTAATGCCCGATCGTGTAAAATAGTTATTTATGCAACTAGTGTGAAGAAAGAAATGTTTTGTAGTCGAGTGCTATTTATAGCATTTTCCTATAACCGAAATATTAATAAAAATGAATTTCAAAAGAATTTAAAACTATTGACAAATGTGTATACATTGTCTAACAACGACTATTTTTTACCTACTAGTGCGTGAAAAATGACACTTTACAAACTCTAAAGACAGCAGGAGTAGGAAAATATTTTTTTTGCCCTTCCGGAAGTAAAAGCATACTTTACTCTTCATTTTTGAAGACCGAAGTAACACTTTTAATCGCTCAGGAATTTTCCTTCTCTAACTTCGAATTTTATACCAGAAAATCATTCCGAATTAAATGTGGATTTAATTAATCCTTTAATGAATCTGGTTGTTAGTTATTTGTTTTTAATTATGAATAAAGTTTCTTTCATCAAACTTGTTTCAAAATATATTATTATATTTATTGTTTTTAGCAGACAATTCAGATAATAAAACACAATACATCTTTTATTTTCTAGATAGGGCGTAAAAATTCAAAGCAGTTTTTTCCGAAACTTTCTCGAAGTTTCGCAAACATAATTGACGTAAAAATCAGCTAAACAAAGTTATTTTATCATAAATAAAATACGTCTACCCTTTGAGTGGAACAATTTCCTCCCGAACTTTTCCGGTTCGAATTTCCTTCCTCCAAATTGAGATTAGGAGTTTTTGTCTATCCGAATAGTCGGGAAACTGTTCCCGAATCCATGTGAGTTTTTACGAGGTCTGCTAAGCCGGATTTCAGCCGTAATTATGCGTTTATTTTTCATCAAGCCAGCAGTGGTAAAACAAAAAATGTTGCAATAAAAAATGAACGACCATGGACGCCATACGTCACACGCAACAATTATTTTGTGAGGGATGAACAGTGGAATTTGTTTAATAGCTGTTCTGATTTTTGGGGGAATTTATTACAGGAATTAGAAGGTTTTAACTTTTATTAAAATGAATTTTTCACGACCAAAAATTGAGTGCAAAGTTGAATGTACTTTTTTAAGCCCCTTTCTCATGAAAGATATAACGATATAAGTATTACACTTAATAATTTAACAATACAACGATTAACCTATTCAATTTTCTATATGGTATAATCGTTTCGGGATAACAATAGATTCGTTTTATCAATAAAAAGTCACTAAATTATTCAGTTTCTTTACCTAATTAGATTATCTGTAGTACAATATACCTTCATATGTGGAACATGGTATTTGTTTCGTGGCAAGTTTTACTTGTATTTTAATGGTGTAGATTTTTAGCCTACAGCATTTGCAAAAATTGCCGAAGCTGAAATTTGTACCACAGATTTCACAATTAGTTTAATTCGAATCAGATCGAGTTAACCAAACGAACCACCGCTGCCCGTACCCATAGTTATATTCAATTAAATAATTTATAAGATGTACAGGTGTGTGAACATAATTAACTCCTATATTGTAAACTCATATGTAATCTTTAATTGAAGTCATCTTTATTCTGATTATGCGTCTATTCTTATTCGCAAACTAAAATATATCATATTCTGAAAACTGACGGAAAATGTCAAAGTCAAACTATGATTAAAAGGCGATGATATATTAACTTTAGTTAAAGATCAAAAGCTATCATTTGTCATTAATTTTTAGCATAGGATTTCTAGAAATAGCTATACGCTTGTATTGACTTTACGAATAAACTATACATGTAAATGAGATTTCCAGTTATTCATTAGTAATTTTACTTGCTATATATAACCTGGGATAATCGAACCCCAGGTATCAAACTATTTTCCAAATTGAAACTCCAATTTCACTTATAATTAGACTTAGCCATACTTCTTCTTCTTAGTTAATTGCTTTCGAATTTCGATAGTAAGAATAAAAAAACTAATTAAAAATTGTTCATTCAAATCGTTTAAAAACAGCAGAATTTTTTATGTATTATTTGTCGATCGAGAAAATCGAATCCCTGTGGAAATAACAATAATGTTCGAATAAATTTTTACAATAACGTAAAGTGGAACATGAGTTCAATATGTTCCTTTAATCTTGGATTAAAAATTAGTTTTGTTAGTAGCTTTCTATTCGATTCTTTCCGTAAGAGAACATTTATTTTATTTCCCTTTCAACAAAGAGATCTTATTCTACTTCAATTCAACCTAATTGAATTCAATACCAAGCCAGAGCTTTACTGTTCTCCTTTTACGAAATTTTCCACAAAAATTTATTCTGGATACTGATAGAATTATTCCAAGTACAGTGCTACACTCAAAAATAAGTATATTTTAAAAATTGTATAACAAAAATATTATTTAATGTACAATGACAAGAATATCAAAAAAATGGTATTAGTTGTTTTACCGGTTGTTTACCTATAGACAAAAGTAAGCAGGGTAACTAAGTCATAATTTTATACAAAGTAAATTCGTAATATACCTACATTTTTTTATTCTATTTATGATTCTGTACAAAACATAAAAATAACCGTATTTTTCAAATCGCTTAATTATTGATAATTCCGGAGAAAAAAATAATACAATTTTGGAGAGGGATATGTGACGTCACGTAGGAGAATTTGAATTCATAGAATAATGTACATTTGGCAGGTCACCCAGGTTCAATTTTTAAAACTATGTATGTAAACACTAAACATCCTTCAAAAATCATAGGACATTGACAATGTGTAACAAAACAATCTGTTGTGTAATATCAAAATATTTTTTTCCAAAATCGTAGCAAAATACATCATTATTCAACTTAAAACAGTGAGCAAAGTAGCATATTGAATCACAAGTGAGCAAAGTAAATAACATTAGTGAGCAAAATACACTAACTCTGAGCACAATGTTTACATGGGATTACAGACATTATAATACATTTTACATTAAATTTAATTATAATTTATAAACATAATTGTACTGTTGAGATTTTCATTATTAAATAAAAAAGTACAATGTTTTTTTTTTAATTATATTTTAAGATTGTGGAAAAAATTATGTTTAGCACACGTGAGCATGTCTTTTTCTCACTTGTCCAGTTGGCACACTCGCTTCGCTCGTGTGGTCAATTTCTGGACCCGTGAGAAAAAGACATATTTTGCTCACTTATACTAAAAATAGCTATTATTTTATACTATGAATTATTATGAATATTATCATTAAGTAAAAAAGTAGGTTCATTATATTCCCAATTTTAGCATATTAAATTACTATTCCGTATTGCAGTACACAAAATTATTTTTATCACTCAAAAACTTGCAAAGAAAGAGTTCTACTACATATTTCTCACCAAATATCGAGCCAAATATATATTGCCGTTGTCATTTTTGTCAATCGTACTCAATTTATTAACAAGAAAGCAATTTTTTTTGTATAAAAATTAAAGCCAAATGAGTTATTCTTTCTATTAAGCTTCTGGGGAGCAAACAAGAGATGGCAGGATAAAACGAGCCCAATATCACCCATTTAAGTTACACGACCCTGAACTAAAATTAGATAAAACTTATGGTAAAAACTATAATTCGTGTACGTTAAAATCTGAAATGTTAAAATTGAAATGATACTAAAACTACTTTTGTTTGTGATGCTCAGTAAAAAAAATTGAATTAAACATTTAAAAAACGCGAATGCATAAAAATAGTAGGCTCTCTTAACAAAGGCAATTATTAGGTTAAAATATGATGCAGGGAAATTTGACAGAATTGCAACAATCCCATTGGCTTATCTATCGAAACTAGGGCATTATGATTCCCCTATCTACTGATGTACATTTGCAAGTTTGATTGCCCCCTAAATTCTGGCAACGTACGCCACTGGACACATCCGGATTACACGTATAACTTATCACAACCTACATCAATATTATATATGCAAACCACTCGCATTTGTTTAATCGCAAATAAATGTTTGTTTTGCAACTCAATTGTTTCGGGAAATTATAATGCTCGCTTTACTGATGCATTGTAAAGGTATTAATTGTTATTGTTAATAGAATTTTCTTATCGGGATAATGCTAGTCATTTTCATAAATTTTATCAATTTAATTTCATCGTGTAATATAATGCTGATGTCTGCTATAAATTATTATTCATTTTAATTTTGGGTTAGGACCTTTTGTTAAATATTTGTTCACTCTAAAAGCTTCTCGTAAACATGAAAGTATTAAAAAAGTTCTATAAAGAGAAAATGAAAATATATTTTAATGAAAAGCTATTTACACTAATTCAATTTTATTGTTCTACTACTTCCATTTTTTATTTTCCACTACCTTTGAGCTAAATATTACGTGTTTTTGAAAAATAAACATGTTTCATGGTTTCTACAATCCGATTTCACATTTTATAATGATGTTTATAAGTTTATGCGTTTGTTTATTAAATTAATTTCTATCGGGCAAATATTTTTTTTAATTAGAATTTGTCCTTTTTTTTTGTTTTGCTGCGAAAGAGTTGATTCGTTTTAAATTTTTGATTTCAATTAGACAGCAAGAAAAGATACTTCTCTTCTAAACTACATTTCCTGGAAAAATACCTCTAAATACCATTTTTTGAAAATTATAGTTTTATCAAATAAAAAATAATAATTTATCTATGAGATTGCGACCATTTATTCCTTTAATTTCTAATTTAACAAATAAAAAATTATAAATTGACTATAGTAGATGAGATAAGTCGGTTTGAAATATAAAATGCTTTAAGTTTTACTTAAAAATAATTTTCGCTCGGGAAATGTGAATGCGCTGATTGTAATTTTTTAAACAGAATTCAAGGATCTCTACCATTCTTGATATATTTACGTTCAAAGTTAGACTAAAAACAAAGAGATGTGTAAGGCATTGGTCTCTAATGGGTAACTATTTTCGTTTTCTTGCTCTAAATATTGTATCCGTCAAAATAATAATCTAAAAATTGCTATATTTATAGTATACAATATACGACTTCGGTTAAATGGGAATTATTGTATGTATATGTATTATATACAAAATTTGAGCATCTGAAAAAAAATGTGTACGCCACTGATTAGATAATAAAAGTATTTAACTTTTGTATTTGAAACATTTTCCCGGATATTCAACTATTTAGGAATTATTTGTGGAAAAAGAAATAGACCAAAATTAATTCTCTGCCATTTTTTCATAGGAAATTTTAAAATTACAAGGACATTGTTAAAATCGCTCCCCAGAAGTGCATAATAACTCCCATTTAACTGAAATCGTAGCTGTTACAATTTCCGGGATCATAATGGTGGCCAGTGAAATCTGAACATTCTGTGTACATTAGAGGGCTATTACTGAAAAACCACTTTTTTGGGTCTAAAAGATAATTTAATTCTGCATGAAAATTTAGAATCAGCGCTATTCATATTTACTTAAGCCCAGAAAATAAGAAATGAGAAATAAGTTCCCAATGGAAAAACTGAAATTCCGGCTTTTTCGTTTTTATCATTATTCGAATCGTTTCAGAGAACGTATATGCGGAGAAATCTTTTCTTTACGTAACTTTGTTTGCAGAATCGACTGGTATAATAATTATAAATTGAAATTGTATCTCAATCCAATTTAGAGGTACATCGAAAAAACATACTTTTTTGAGATGCAACTTTGAGAGCAAAAATCTCAGTAACAAACAGAAAAAATTAAATTCTATTTGTTAATGTGAAACAAGCGACGTCTAGCAATATAGACTATATTCAGAAATAAAAAAAAATCCGATCCAAAAATAAATATTTTAGATTATTTAGTTTGTATAAAACAATTTTCACTACAAATTTAAAAATTGTATTTTTTTAAGGTTCGTTCTTGGTTTCTTGTACTCTCTCTTGGACTCGATCCCAGGTTTTAGAACCATAGCTATATTATAATTCTATTCACGGGACTACAGACGTTCTTAATTCTGTAAATAAAATTTACAATTCTAATTCAAACATATGTCGGAACTTAAGGAGCTTTAAAGATGAATAAAATTTCCGAAAACAAGTGTCGAGAAGTTTAGAATAAGGTGAAGTTACGGGCAGAATAACTTGACGGACTTTTAAAATATTTACTTCCAACTTCCTGACAACGAATTAGAAATTAATTGTTCTCTGGAAATTTGAAAAGTTTTAAATATTGGCTCAGGATCTGGTCTTTGTTTTGGAAATTACTTGTAAATAAACCCTGGAATATAAACAAGAAATAAAATTTATTTAACTGAATAAAATATTAGGAATAAAATCTATATGTATACTCGAATATAATAAATATCAATCAAATGTAACAGTAAGCCAATATAGTGCTGGAAACTAAAGTTGAGCTGTGCGGCAGAGGATATAAATTAAAGCAGCAATTTATTCGCACAGTATTTTTTTTGCAAAGTTACATTGGTAAGTTTAAAAAAATATTGTTACGTTAAAATTAGAGATGCTAGGTAAAAAATTGAATCTTGGAAAATAATTCTATAACTATGTATTTAAATATTTGTCAAAGTAATTAATTCACTTTTTATGTTACGTTATGTGTTGTCGAGTCAATAATAATTTGTCTTAGTAAAACATTTTAAAATGTTTATACTCTGTTTTTAAACTATAGACAGCAACTAGAAATTCTAGTGAGAAAATCAAAGCCTGTGATTGGCTGCTGCGCCATTTCATGAAGCCACATTTAACCAGAAAAAATTTCAAGTTACCTTCTCAAACGTAATTGAAACGTCAAACTCTCAGTAGTTGTCAATACACTTATTGAATTTGCACGTGTTTTTTATTTCATTTCTCTTTTTGTGATATTTCACGATTAAAACCAGTTCTTTTCAGAACTATTAGTATTTCACTAACGCTGTGGTGTAAATGTAACTTCGTCTAGTGCTGTCTATAGTTTGAAAACGGAGTATAGTAGAAATAACAGGCAATAGGTTTTTATATAGAATACACAGTAAAATAATAAACGTTATGTTCAAAATAATAGATGCATAATAGTTATGTATGTATTAAGGGCAAAGTCAAAAGATTATAGCACGAGGAAATATTCATCAACCAGAGCAGAATTATTAAATATTTTGAAAAAATTCATATGCAGTGATATTTATACTGAGCGTCGTATTTTTCTACTTGACAAAAATTATTAAAATACTTAGAATGTTATATTATTATACATTGCATATCATGAATATCACTATACTTGAAAAATCTACTTACCAAATCAATATTATACATAGCAATTAAATTTATTTACTTTGAAAAACGCTATAAAATACTTTTAAATTAATTACAAGCCATAAATTAATAGTCTTGGATATTCTACTTATCGTTACATTCTTTCAGTAGCTCTTCTCTTGTTGCCTGTACTATATAAAATATTTCAGCAGTAATTTCAGCTAACATAGAGTGTGTTTTATATATAATAATAAATAGCTAATTTCAGCTCGATTCATAATAAAGTTGTCAATATATGTTGATTCATTATAGGCATATTTGACTGTCAATTCAATATGAAATACAATATCAATTACTTTTTAGGCAAATACGCTTCCAATTATTGTTTCATAATGATGAATTGGTAGAGTAACCCGATCTATAAACTTACCAGTGAAATTCGAAACCATTTATTAATTCCAATTTAATTAATTTCGTAGCACAGTTCATTAACGTCACTACATACGATCATTTACTCATTCTCGATACTTCATTGGGTTTCAAACTTTAGAATTGGCAACTAATTCACTCAAAATCTATCGTTTATTCCTGATACAGACTTTAAATTAATTATAACTCCAAAACAAAAAAGAAATACATCTGAACAAAAAAATGGTTATTTGTAGGTACATCAATGGACTAAAGTACAATTTTTTATTACCTATATGGAATTTATTCTACGAGGCGATAGCCGAGGAGAATATACCATGTGAGCAATAAAAAATAATTTAGTCCTTAGATATACATTATATTTTTCCGAAATCGTTAAATTATTAATTAAAAATATAAAGAAATAGCATTATTTGTTTGTAAAACGTCAGCTAACTATAGAGACAGGGATAACTGTGATAACAAACGTACTGTAAAAGTGTCAAATATTTCTTTATAATTTTCATTTATGTTTATATCTGCTTAGACGTGGTCTGTATGAAATCAGATAAATTATTATCAAAGATAAATAATAAATAAATTCTCCAATAATATTATAGAATTTTGTTTGTTATTTTAGGAAGTGCTAAAATAAACTGCAAAAATATAATACTATTAAAATATAGGTTAATTCAGATTGACAGATGAGTCCGTAAAGTCAAATTTTGATATAAAAGTCTGTAAAGTTTTACTTTAGCCACTACTTTGGCTAAATTCGCGGAGTAATAACATATTTGACAATTAGTTTAATGATAAAAAAATATGTATTTGACTCATTTTAAAATCTTATCATTTTGGCACAATTACCTTAAGGCTTTTGTTCCGTAGCAAGTTTAAGTTGTTTTTTAGGGGAATAGCCTATAGCTTCAGCTAGGGACTTACAGCTTATAGTGGTCTTCAAACCAATTGCAAAAAGTGTTATTTTTATTTAATTAATGATTGACGATTTAATACCCAAATCTCACACTCAATTCGATTCAGAGAACGTTAAAAAAGTGAATAATCGCTGTTCGTTTTCAAATATTAAACAAGTATAGAATTCCATTATTCCACTAAGGAATATAGAGATTGAATTTCGATAAGAATTCCATTAATTTTAAACAATTTATTTGCATTTTATTGGTATAAGTTCTGAAACCATAGTCTCATTATAAAATCATATGTTTTTATTATTATTTTTTCAAATACAGTGTGTGCAAAGAAAAACGGAAAATAGGACATGATATTTAAAAAAAAATTCGGGCACTCTCTCTCTTGATAGATTTAGAAGTTGTTCAAAATTATATTTTGCATCAAATAAGATCATAATTGATACAACAGTACGTCTGCAGTACGAAAATTAAATATAAAATGTAACACATTCGTTCAAAATCAGACAGCCATGGAAAATACGAAAGTGTTACATTTTATATTTAATAAATCTCATGCTGTAGGCGTGCTGTTGCATCAATTATGATCTTATCTGGAGAATTTAATATTGAACAGCTTTGTAATCTTATAGTTTTGTTCTAAATCTATCAAGAGAGAGATTTTCTACACTTTTTTGAAATCCCGTGTTAAAATCCTATGTTCTCCATTTCGTTGCACACATTGTATAATATCATAAGTGGTTAATTTTTGCTGAATTTTTTTAGATTGTTACGAGAGCTGGTTGCGTAGCAATTTATCGAGTAGCGTTGACAAAAAATAACGAGCTATCAAGCCAGTGATTTTTGATCAATGTCATGACAGAAATTAGCAACAGTAAAGCAATCGGAAAATTTATCAGGATAAAATTTTACCGCAAATAGTAATCGGATGACTATTTCCAAAATAAAAATAAGTAACAAAAACCAACATTGACAGATATAAACAATATGTTTCTAGGCACTCTTAAAACGTCAAAAAAATTTCGCATAACAAAACTCACTTATAAAATATATAGCATTTTATTGGCTCAAAAAATATGATTTTTTTTGAGACAGTGTTTTGTCGAAATACATCTTGGTAACTAGATAGAATCTTAAATTTGGATTGATTTATAAATTTATGAGTGAAATAGTCACTTAAATATTTTTTTAATAACAATTTTATTTTACAAATTTTTATGTGGATATTCTACAAATGTCATTTTGTTCCAATCAGACTGCTTCATTTGATGGAAAAAATATGTTTGAACTGTTATCACTCGTGAAATAATCAAGTAAATATAATTTGAGCTATGAATTTAATCGGTTAAATTTGCTCATCATTCCTTTGAAGTATAGGACAATTATTTGTGTCAAAAATAATTCTTGAATCACTTACTATGCAACTATTCGTAAAATTAGTGATAAATTCATAGCTCTTCTTATTACTTACGAAAAAAATAGTCTATATAGATCTATATTTAACGGTTTATTACCCATAAATGGGTGTGCAAATCTAGTTTATTATTGTCATGAAAACTGTTAACTGTTGGGCATGTAACCGGTTAATAAAAACCGATAACCGATATTTTGAAGGAAAATTGCGAACTGTAGCCGTAATTTTAACCGATATTTTTAAGGCCGAAAATACTGATAACCGTTAACCACAAACTGTCATGGTTTAATTTTTTATAATAAATTACCACAATTTATAAAAGACACAAAAATTGTATCTATCAGAAAAAAGTTTATAAGGTACTAATTAATTCCTTTGTGATAAGACTTATACTACATTTTAAATACTCTATTTGTATTGTTTTATATTAATTTTTTTGACAATTCCTATATGCTATGTATTTCTAGTCGTTGGAAAATAAATTATTATTATTATTATTATTATTATCATTTAGCGCAAAAAAATAATATCTTTTTGTATCTGTTATATTTGTATTTGAATGTAAATCATTTCATGACAGTTTCAACAATGTTTATTTTATTATTTAAAAAATATTTTTTTAATTTTTTTATTATTAACCGGTTTCCAATTTTTAAAAACCTATTTTCGAACTAAAACCTTTACTTTTATAATGATTATAATTAATATGTATTAGTGTGTAACTGCCTGTCATTTTAAGAACTCGAGTTTGAGACCTTGCGAGTATTTTTTTTACCTCTATTTCTTACTTAAAAATTACCTTTAAGGTGCATTCGCCACAACAGCTAAACGTCCGGCAAATGCCCACTTTAGTATAAAAATATTATTATCGATATCTGCAATAAAGACAATTGGCACACCCAAAAATGGGTAATAAGTTGTAACTAGTGAGTGATAAATTTAATTAGAAATTTGTTTTATTTGTTCCATTTATAAAATGAAAAATAATTTTATTTGTATACAGAGGAAAATAAATTTTTATTACAGCTAACATTATTTTGCTGTGTACATAAAAATGCACTTTGGAAGTACATGAAAATTTTGTTTCCCAAAAAATAAAAAATGTAATTCAATACCTTTTCGATAATCCTTTTTATCACAATTCACTTTCACTAATTTATTAATTTTTTACACTTTACACTAAAATTCTATATAATAAATGTTGCAATAGTTATAAATAAGCACTGTTTCTCACTGTAAGTTAGATTGTATGTTGTTGATGCCGGGTACGGAGCGATCTCGCGGCGTCGCGGCGCTGTAGACGTCGGGCAGACGATGCTGGGCGTCGGAAGGACCACGTGCTACTGACAGGACGCCGGCGAAGCGATCCACACGCCCCCACTAACGCGGAATGTGTTGGGAGAGGTGCGGAATACAAACCGACACAATTACTATTCGATTCTTGTACTTACCTACCTGTGTACGTAGTACGTGCAGTAATACAAATATGTAAATAGGTATATGAACACACAAAATATTTATTTAAGGTTTATTACTATCATTGGATGCGCCAGTTTACTTTATACAGAATATCCCGCAATATATAAGTGAAACTCAATTTTGTGGGATTTATGGGCGCTATTAAATATGATTACACCTTATTATATTTATTTCTTACACAAAATTGAAAATGTCCTTCAGTTTTCCAGGTCCGAATTTAAGGATGGACAGACTGGGCTGCAGTCCAGGGCCCCCCCACCAAGTTAACAATTTTGTCAACAAATTACATTATTGGAAAATAAGAAAGAGCCAACCCGGAAAGCGCCAAATTTATGTACTTACCTATAACTTTACTAATATATAACGGAATTACTTAATTTTTCATAGAAAAAAATAATAGTGTCTTTAGTAGAGAATATTTATTTTATAATTCAAAAACAGAAAAAAAGTACAGGATCCTTTTCCAAAGATGGAAGACATCTTGAGAATTTATCTTGTTTTCGTGGTAACAAATTGCAGCGCAGAAAGATCATTCTCAAAATTAACAACATTAAAAAATAGTTCAGATCGAGGTTGAGATCGATCAACGCCTAAAATATCATCTAATACTAAATTTTATGTTTATCAATACATAATTGGTTTTATTCGACTGGATAATTAAGAAAAAACTTTGGAATAGCAGTCACTTAATAAAATCCACCAAAACCTCTACGTTTCAACTATAAATCAGTCTTAATCAGCGTAAACAAATTGTATTAAAAATTATTCAAGTTCTTGTTAAATTAACAATTTAATAAAAAAAATCTAAAAATATAGATCTCCAATTATTCTTCCATGTTGGAAAAGAGCTTCACCAAACTTTTGTCCAGGGCCCCCACCGACATAAATCCCGCCCTGCCTTGAGTATACACATTCTAATTTGTAATCCTTCTTACAATCTATATTTGAAGTCAGGTTCGCCTCCCATGATCCTTAGCCTGGATTTAAGGGTTAACAATTTTGTCAACAATTTACATTACTTGAAAATAAGAAAAAACCAACACGGAAATTTTTTCGAGAATAATTTTTGTATAATTTAATCATTATCATACCTACCTAATTTATGAGCTTACAAGGAATAAAATCATTTTTGCTTATTGATTCAGATGTAGAATTTAATGCTCTACAACTTTCACTTGAAGCTTTTTTACCTAAAATAATTAATGAAGTAGGAAATTAGGAAACTATTTTTGTACATGTTAAATCCTTATGTTCGGGTGTCTGCGTCACCACCCTGTATATTTTCTTCCTAAGCCAAAGCCTGCAATATGCAACCTTGAAAACCCAAGAAATATCGGCGAGATTTGCGATCTAGACGAGATAAAAATATTCGAGATGAGTTAAATAATTTACACTTAAAATGAGACGATATGAGAAAAAGAAAAATAGCGTCTCGTCTCGTCTCGTCTTATAGAATCACTATACTTAGCAATAAACACGCATAGTATATTTCAACAAAGGAGGAGGAGTTTTACCTAATGTCAGTTTGCTTGAATGATTATGGTTAAAAGCAAAAAAAATAATGCTAAAAAATAAATGTTTATTGAGAAAATCAGAGAGGTCGTGTGATATTAAGTAAGATAAATACCAAAAACAATGCACAGTAAAACAATGCAATTAATTATTATTTTGATATATTAATTAATTATCACACAGTGTTATAAACAATAACAACGGTTTATTTATTGTGTAGTGGAATTTTTTGACTTATCCTTGTCTGAGAGTCCGGAAGGCTCTAGAAGTTTCGAGATTAATTACCTGCAGGTATAAATTGTGCACAGTCAGTGAGTAAGGCAGTTCTGTAGAGAACATGTATGTTTTTTATCGTTATTTAATCAACTTGTAATATAAATAGTCGTGTTTTTATTTTCTACATTTCACCCTTATAAATAAACGTTACAGTATAATGCTGTTCTCACTGATTGAATTTTCAAGTGTTTTTCGTCATGATGGCTAAAAACTAGTTATTAGAAATTATCATATTATCGGTAGTGCCAAAAGGGCACTTTACTCGAAGGATTTGTTTTTAATTTTTCGAATAATTCAAAAACGATTATTTGTGGAATGATCTCACTTTCAAATTAAATAAGTTTAAATTAAGTGCATCAAAAAATGTGTATAATTTAACAGGCATACAAGGAAGTCACGTGGTGTTCACATAAGAAGAAAATAAAGTTTGTTAAACAAATAAAAACAAGTTTTGTTTATGTGTATATGGCAGCAATCACTCTTGTATACCCGGCTATATATTTCTTTTATCTTTACTCCTTGAAGATATTTCCATTTCCCTTGTTTTTCCGAGCCAGTGTCACATATCGTATTGTCCAGAATGAAATATATTCGTGGCCTTTATATATTTCCTAGGTTGTTAGGGTGAATATTTCATGCGCCACCTTTATTTTTGCAGTTTAATTTTTAATGGCGGTGCAAGCTGCACCGGAAGAGGAAGTGCAGTGGAAGGTCGTTATTGTGGCGGTAAATTTGAACATTAGCGGGAATCAACGCAGTTAAGGCTGACGGATTGCTGGAGGGAGGTAATGGAGAGAAAGGAAACGGCTTTGTTTAAATCATTGTTAATAGTTTACCTGTTTTATAGATGTGGAAGATTCATATAGGATGATATAGGGATCATATTTTATTAATATCGCACTTCAAATGACATTGTTGTCTTTAACAACATTTTTTGATTTCTTTTAATACTGTATTTCATTTATAATAGGATTTCTCATAACAATGTGCATAAATTGCTTTTTGATATAATTTTTACTTTTATTTACAAATTCGTGTTTTTCAACCTCCACTTGATTGTCTATTAATGCAGAAAACTCCTCTATTTGCCAATTTTTTAGGTCAATTTATTTACTCTGGATCAGAGGCGCAATCATATTTTATTTTCGGAGAGGGTTTTCAAATACAGATGTTCACTTTAAGTGGTATACTATTGTTATTTCGATAACTATAAGAGCTACGAAGTCGATTAAATTAGCAATCAATTTCTATATTGAGAGACTATTTTAATTTATTTTCTGCAATTAGCTTCTGTCCTTTTTTCCTAGAACCCTAAATTTTATTGTTTAAATAAAAAATCAAGTGCTTGAGTTTATTTTTTACTGATGAAATATTTTTATGAAACAATAGTTCCTTATTAAAAAGAATAACTAAATCGTAGGGCAAAGGGTCACTTAATTCTTACTTGCGGTTTCATTGTGTTAAAATTTTCTTTTATTTTTTCGACAGTTTACAAGTTATTATTCTTTTTTGAGTAACATGCTTTCCTCTTCATATATAAGTATCAAATTCATTTTAAATACTTTTAATAAACTTGATCAACTCATTATAAAGACAAACAGTTTCATTTGGGTGCTCAAAATCTAAAAAGTATATTCTATATAGTCTAAAAAATCAGAAATGCAATTAAATGTAAATGGAGCAGCAATACAAAAGGAAAAATTAAATATATGTATTAATTTTTAGTTAATAAATAAAATCCTTGTATCAACAATAAGTTTGTATAGAGTTACACGAAAATAGCAGTTGCTATGAAAAGGTAAATATCGAACGTTGAAATCTACGTTCATCTAACAATAAGATAAAATTAGAGTGAAAAGAACGCAGAGTTTTGACGTTTAATTTTTATTTTTTCATGGCAACTGCTATTTTCAGGTAAAAGTTTTTTAAAAACTTAATGTCAATATAGAGATTGTATTATTAGTTTAATAATTAACTTCAAACATATCATTGGATTTGTATTTTTATGTAGATTCCAAATATATAAAAATTGTATAGAGTGTTCCATTTTTAAATAAGAAAATTGGATCCCAAACCTTGAGAATCATTGGTTGAAATAAAATTTTGTTTCGGTCATTTTAATATTCTTGTAATATAGAAATTGTTTGCTAATTTAATCAACTTCATATATCTTATAGTTCTCAAGATAGCAATGGTGGATCATTTAAAATGAACATCTTGTATATATGAGAACACAAAATACAGCCTTTAAATGATATTTGAACTGGAGAAAAAAAAAACAAATTACAAAGGTACATTCATAATTTTTTTCTTTTTGTATGGAATAATATCTAAAAATCCTATATACTATAAATCTACATATTTGAAATACACATTTTTACAATAAAAAGATCTATTCTCTGCATAGTTGTATATCATATTAAATTGTACAACCAAATTTAAGGTCGCCCAATCAATTGTTCTCTACGTAAAATTAAAAAAGGGTACATTTCACAGAAAAATAGATTAATGATAACAGAATTAATAAAGTAACTAATTCATTTCAGAGGGGGTTTAAAATGCGTTAAGGAAACAGCCCGTTTCCGTTTTCTTTATAGTCTAAAATGGATGTCACGCACATAATCTGTTTGAATGTAAAGAATAAAAAAAAAATTATTAAAAATTTAAATAAATGTTTGCATTTCCAATAAATTTACAATGAAAGTTGACGTTAAATTATGTAAATGTAAAACTACCTAAAAATTATTGACTTTGTTTTAACGATGCATAAATATTCTTTATCAAAATGTATTCATAGCCCCCTAATATTTTAAGTGCTTGGCCAAACATTTTTAATATGATCCCTTATAAATTTTCATCAGAGTTGTAAATGACCAAGGACGTGAGTGCCATTTATATAATCCACCGAATTTCCTCATTTTGCATCTTATTTACCTACTGTCGCTATTCGTTTCAATCAAACTGACCAGGGCCGGCTTTGCCCACCCACAGCCCGGATTACACGCGAGTATTTAATGGCGCAGGAATATGTCGAACAAGGCAACTGTGGGACAACGAGGCAACGCTCTAAAAAGAAAGTCAGTTTGCGGAATTTATTGCTGATTTGAATAGCATAGTAGATCATTATCTACTGTGCGTTCAAGATAACTTGGCCTGACAGGGCAATTCTCATTATCACTGCGGTTAAGGGAAAGTAATAAAATACATAGGCGTACCAAAATAGAATAAAGTATAATAAAATTTCGAATATTACAAAAAAAATATTTATATAAAAATAAACATAACAAAATATATTCTAACGTTTTTTTATTTAGGTGAATTTTAAAAATAATTGAAACACCAATATTTATATAACTAAGTTTAATAAAAGAAATATGAATTATAAAAAATAATAAAAATAAGTAACATTATGAATAAACAACTATAAACAATAATTTAAGAATAATAATAATTTAACACTTCACACTATTTATTTACACGATATTTATTTTCACCAACTATTTATATTCTCTACTCGTATTTATATCAGACTGTCCTCGCGGTCTCCACTACTCAGGCTTAAATAGTAGAGCTATTAAGTTCGAGAATGTTCTCGCACCCTCGAGACGTCTGAACAATAGAAGCTCGGCGAGCGGATCTCGACAGGTCTGCTAGCGGCCATCGTCCGCGACGCGACCTTGGGATCGCTACAATATTTATATTTTATAAATCATATCACAAAATTTATTTTTATATTTTAAACATCATCTTCACTCTAACTACTAGAGTCCAAATCGGTAGTGGAATCGTCATCAACATTTATTTTCATTTGTCCCATGCTAACTCAATGGGATTTAATTTACACATATATGATGGCATACCTAGTGGTGTATGACCGCTTTCCTTAATAATTAAACCTATAGTATATTTCTTTTCTTTTAGCCGATATTTGTCTATAAATTTGATTAGCTCCAACATTCAAACAGATGGATCATAAGTCAAAATTTGACTATATAACCTAACCACAACTTTATATCGGCTTTTGTCGAATATTTATTTAATAACTAAGTTTGGTTCAATATTTGGTAATAATAGGTCTTTCAATCATTTGGTAGTACATATGGTTATATAAAAAAAATTTCAAATAATTAAAAATAATTTTTTATTGCTATTAAAAAAGAACTAGGCCAGCAAACAGAGAGTTTCTAGACGATTTTGAGTTCTGTAATACAAGTTATAATGGAAGAGAGGTGCGAAATAATATGTTGTTATACAAGTTTTATAAAATGAAATATTGTTCCATGAGTTGGAACAATACGTTGTGTAAAACGAGTTTAATATACTATTTTTTATACTTTGCTTCACTTATTTAATAAATATCTTAAAATTTTCAATTAAACAAATAACAGCTTGTAATCTAGGGATATATGTATAAATGTGAAATATGATAACTCCGTTGAAGGAAGTTGGAAACATTTATCTGACAATATGCATTTACAATATTATAAAAATATATAAATAAATCTTTGCAATATGAGTTATGAAATTTGAATATCCTTTTAAATTAGTTTTTTTTTTATATTAAAAAAAACATTAAAATATTTTAGGTTATCAATTTAACATTTAAAGTGTGTTGCAGTTGTTAGAAGTACTAATTAACAATTTTTTGTATTATTAAACTGTTTTCGATATAATAATACGGCAATTGTTAACGCAAAGTATAAAAAAGGATTTTTTAGAATGGGTCTAGAATTCGTTAAGTTAAAATGAGTTCATGACTAAGTTGAAAAAAATTAATTAAAGAAGAATATTAGTAATAATCCGATAAAACATTTTTGAAGTATTTACATTGAATGTAAACTTTGTTATAAAATATTTAATATTTATAAATAAACAATTATAAAAAGTGCTCCTGTCCCTGTGACGTCAAATCCCCAGTTAGAACGGTTTATCATAAGCTTGTGTTACTATTTATTTCTGTTTCTCTTTCACTTATATCGTGCTGTTAGCTGAGTCACGAAATTTAATTTATTACTCGTTTACGATAAGTCTTTTTACAGAAAAAATAAATGTGTAATATTTTTAATTGAAAATTAATACTTAAAATCAAAATTGAACATCTTCCACTTATTTATAATTATTATAAAAATGTTCTGTGGGTAAAATCATAAATAAAACATGTAGATATTTATGTATTTATAAATTGCTTCACATCCTATTTCTCCCGAAAACATCCAAATCAGGATTATGCTGCCGAAATAGGGCACCGACCAATCAGCTTTGAGTAATGTATCGGTTTGCCCAATACGTATAGAGGTTACAAGCAGTAGTAAATCCTTCACGTACGAGTATACGCTGTTCCTGTTACCCTTTACATTAATAATAATTGAAATTTAGGGAAGTTTCAATTTCAAGTACGGTTATTGATCATACAGAATTAATTGAATTATAAATTAGATCTAAATAAAAACAACATGTTGGCTCATAAGCTACACAAATTATTTTCAATTAATATTAGTAATAAAAATTTTAAAATCTGTTATGCCTCTCCCGTTATATACAGCTTCTTAAATATTTCGTTTGTTTTTGAATGTCACAATATTGCGAAACTTTGCGAAACATACTACTAGTGGCATCTTGCAGAAAAATTTAGAACTAAACCAAAGATACGAACCATAGTGAGGACACAAACATATAATAGTTAATGCATTTATCGTGCGATGTCACTACGAGTACAATAGCGTTAAACCAGTCAATCTCAAACTAATAGGCCAATTTTGAACAAATCTGTAAGACTTACAGATCTGTAAATCTTACAGATTTGTTCAGAATTGGCCTATAAATTGAGAATCTCTACTTCCCACATCTCCCCCAGATTAGTGTGCGGAAAATTTTGAAAAAAAAAAACACTCCCATTTCTGCAGCATTGATTAAAAACCTATATTTATAATATACAATATAATGTCTCATATATTCTTTTGCCTAATAATAATAAAGGAAAATAGAAGGATATTGAATGAAAATTAATTTAATAGTTATTTATGGTACAAGAGTGTTACATTACAGACAAGTCATGTGGGAAAAGTTTAGCCTACGAGGCCGTTAGGCCAAGTGTGGTATTTTTTCAAGTGACTTAGGTAATGGGGTAGGTGACCAAGGTAGAATTTTAATGAAAAAACTATTGAATTATAGAAAGTATATTTATTTACTAACGTTGACATTAAAAAAGTTAAATATTTATCAGCAATTGTTTAGTAATTTGCGTTAAATAGAAACAGCGTCCTTTACTATGACGTTCACTAAGTTAGCACTATCTCACTCACACCACCTATTTCCGTCTGTCTACCTTCGCCGCTCTCATGAACTTCGTTGACGTCATAATCCCCTCCCAAGTACTATATTATTTATTTACTTCAAAACAACATATAATTAACAATTTTAAAAAAATACGGGTATATTATTTTTGTACAAGCTATCACATATACCAAATTTAGAAATTGGTCACCTACCCCATTAACACACGTGTGCCATACAACATTTTGTCCAACACAATTTAAGCATTGATATAAAATACAAATAAGATTTTTGACAGATGGAACTTCGAAATGACATTTAGGAACAAAATAGTGTAGAGAAGGTTTTATAACGTAGTCGTAGTTACTATGATACGATCCAAAAAACAGTGAGCTAATATATTTAGCTCACTAGTGACTTATGACCTACTTTATTTATCTAAAAACAGCATACTTATATCGTTATAATTACATGGTGTTGGATAAAATAATAAATTTATTGCATTTAGTGTACAATGTTGGCAACAACTGCTGTCAAATTGACAGGTTGACAGCACTTGGCAGTATTTGAAAATGCCATGAATATTTCACAAAAACAAATTATACAAAATACTTACTTTTAAAGAATTAAGAAACTACAAAGTAATGTATTTATGCAATATTTATTATTACTTTTTTTTCTAGAAACTTGATTTTCTTGGTACAGTTACAGCATTACGGAGATTCATCAAAAAAGTTTAAGAACCACTGCTTTAAAAGACTGAACACTTGCGCTCTCTGGGCTGAATACAGTGAACCACAAATGACAGTTTATTTAACATGGCGCAGATTACAAATTACTGCCAACGTCATTAAAAACATTCATTCTTTTAACATTACATTAATCTTTAATCATGGATTATCTATACAAATCCGGAATTACTGTGATACAAGAAATTCAAACAAGGTAAGAAACATATATATTTCCATTACCTATTTATATTAAACTTGTGATCAGATTTAGCGAACATGAAAATCTCATGAATGCAATAAACCAAGTAGCAGATCCCGCATATGCTTACAGCATCATAGTCCCTATAATGTCCACATTTAACACACATCTTACTGCAGATATTTTGATGGTTTCGATTATAGCAGAATGGAGTAACATTATTTTAAAATGGTGCGGTATATTTCAATGTTGCAAAACAGAATGTAATTTAATATTTTGAAGGTTTATTCAGGAAGATAGACCTTTTTGGTGGGTGAGGGAAAGTTCTTCAAAGGTTTATCTTAAACAAAATTTCCTGACTTGTGAGACTAGTCCTGGAAGTCCTTCAGGACATTTAATGGGGAGTGCAGCTGTTTTGTATGTTCTAGTCAACGCGTGTGTTAAATATTACTCCGAGAGAAATAACCGGTAAGTTTTTACGATATAAGTTATTGTTTAACGCCCATAATACAGGGTGTTGTAACACCCGAAAAAGCAGTTAGAACTTATTGAAACAAACAACTTTTCTTAGTTTAAATTTTTGATTTGGAGCTTTAGCACAGAATAGTTTTATACAAAAGCAACACTCCGTGTCGGTAGCCCTTTTCCTTTCTATGACCTTGGAGCATTGTTGACCTTTAAATTTGTTGGCTGATTTACGCTCGAAATTTCAAATTTTATTTGAATGATGTAATAATTTTTGGAATGTAAAAATAGTAACATAAGTTTATCAATATGATAAAACAAAATGCCTGTATTTTGCAAGTTCATCTATAAGCACAATTTACTATTTCTTTTTTTATTAGATTTAAAATTTATATGATTATATTTCTTAACATAAAATATTCTGAGTCTTATAATTTTCTTAATAATCTAGTAGAGAATTTTACGAATTGAAACCCATTTTTTTACTGAACTCGTACAAGCAATATCTTCTTTAATACAAATCAATTTTTTAATATTTTTATAAAAAGTGTTTTCTAAACAAAATATGTAATTATAAAATATTCCTGTGTTATTTTTAAATTTAAAAATTCAGAATTCTTCAAATTATAATCTATGTACTGTATAAATGTATATGAACTGACTACTTCGAAATTTTATATATTTTTATAAAAAGTGTTTTCTAAACAAAATATGTAATTATAAAATATTCCTGTGTTATTTTTAAATTTAAAAATTCAGAATTCTTCAAATTATAATCTATGTACTGTATAAATGTATATGAACTGACTACTTCGAAATTTTGTTGACAAATCGTCTCACAAGTTTAACATTTGTGCATTTTCAAACAATTGTTTAACAAAAACAACTTTGAATCAGCCAGTTTCATCATATACATGAACGTCGACAAAGCTTGGAAAGTTGAGACAGCTTCTTCCCCTTTAGAGTATGTGAAATATAATAATTTCTTTTTGATAATTATTTTTCCTAACTTTTATCAAAGTGATAACGTATTTGTTGCTTGTTAAAAATCGATTTCTGTATTTCCTTATTTATATTATTGTCCCCTTATTGAAAATTTTCCGGGCGCGTTAATGATTGATAAACAGAGAAACTCGAACTACGAAGATGTAACGAAACTTTCCGATTTTAAACGATGAGCCCTTTAAATTTGTTGGCATTCCTCAGCTCTCTCTAATTTTCAATTCTCTGTCTTCTGTCCGATCAAAAATTTCAAAACAAGATACTTTGAAAACCAGTTTGAAATTGAAATTATTAATCGGTCGTCTTTTATTTGATAAAATAGGAAGTAATTGTAAATACAAATGTTATAAAGAACCGAAAGCAAATTCTGAAACTTTTTATATTTTTTAAATATTCCTTAAAATAAGGGAGTAATGAGGATTTTTCGAAAAACAAATCAAAAATTTGAACTAAGAATAGTTGTTGTTTCATTGAGTTTTAATTACTTTATTACTTTCTCGGATGTTATAAGTTAGTATTAACACCCTGTATAATTTCTAGAGCTGGGAAAGACTGCAAACCTCTAGCCATGGCTTTTTGGGCCGCTTATATTATTATGTTAATGTTTGTATCCACTGCGCGAATGTACGCTGCTACACATTTTCCTCACCAGTGTATTTTAGGAGCAATTTTAGGTAATTTTCACATTTATAAATAAAAATAAATTGTAAGGTAACAATTTTCCAGGTTTTTTAATTGGCCATTATTTCGCAAACAGTACTAAGTGGACTACAAACTATTGGAGAAATAGCACAAAATTAAAACTATTTTCTGTGGTGATGATTGCAACTGCTATTTCTGTGGCAGCGTATTGGATCCAAAAAGGTTTTGGCATCGACCCACAATGGTCTGTTAAAATGGTAAGTACTTATTTATAGTAGAGATAAATAAAATCATATTTGTTCCAACAATATATTTGTGACGGTTTTTAATTGGTTTATGTATCGTATTTAAACGCGTGCGCGAGAGATGAATTGTTCCATTCATGTTTTTTGTTGGAACAAAACGTAAAAACAAATCCATAAATATGAAAAGTAAATAAAAAATTACTGACTGTTTCCAAATCAATCTATTTGCAGCTTAAATTGTCCTAAGTTAAGCGTTAAAGTTTTTTGGAACACCTTTTTAAACGTTATTATAAAAATTACAAGAAGCTCTTGGATGACCAAAGATTATTTTTGTAATCTTGTGACCCAGCGAAAAATGAATAAAATTGGAATTTAAATGTTTTGTTGTATATTCGAAGCTATAAACTATAATTTCTAGAAAAATATATTTAAATACAATTTTCCGTATACTTTGTTATCGAACATAAAGAATTTTTATTTTTCTACGAGTTTGTTTTATATTTTTTTACATAGAATTCCTGGATAATAGATAAAATATTAGTTTTAAATATCGTTCATATTATGTAATTCCAATAAAACATATGTTATTTATATGTTAATAAAATTTGATAAATGTAGTTGTATAATTTGGTTGTATGTCATGTTAAAAGATAAGATGAGTATGTCTATGGTATGAATTGTTTTTATTGTAATTTAAAAAAGATAAGAGGCGAATTTTTGGCGACAGTTTGAAGTTATTACGATAGGAAGCACCTTATAAAAAAATGTTTATAAATATTCGCCAAAATGAGAACGTTTTCCGTTAATATAAGCGTAATTAACACGCCGGTTTCACAAGAGAACATTTTCATATAATACTGTTATCAATTTGACGAAGTTATGAAAATAGAAAGATATAATAACCACTTCTATGCGAAGGTTAGATTAATTAGACTTAAATAGCCTGTTAACCACATTAGAAAAACTATTTATCTTTTTCGTCGCAGAAATATCAAACCATAGTTTGCCACATAGAACTATATTTAACTACTTGTGGCGAAAAATCACCTAAAATATACAAAGCCTAAGTAGAATTCCTTTTGTAAGTCGGTTCAGTTGGATGAGTTTAGATACATTAGTTGAATCAGTTCACTTTTCGGTGCAAATGGAACGCTTTTGGATCACTTTAACCCGTGCAGAGGATGTAATTTTAATTTTGTTATTGTTAATATTTGTTCACATTATATTACACCTGATTTTTCCCCTTTGGATTACTTTAGCTCGTGTAGCGGTTGTAATTTTAATTTTATTATTATTATTCAGTTCAATTTTACTTGATTTTGCCTTGTTTGTCATCAATGGTAATTCCAAAACAGTTATAATTGTTTTTGCATTTTAAATTTATATTTTCACCATTTTTCTTTATTATTCAAAATTCAATTATTCAAAAGTACAGAAAAATCAGGTGGCAATCTAAACTGAATCTTCTAATCTACCTCTATGAGTAGATTACTTGGGATCAGGATTGAAAAGTTTAATTTATATCAGATCCAAGACGCCTCTAGTATTCACGGAAAAAGTTTAAAAAAAAATCCAAAGTAGAAAACATTCCAGAAAAGTTAACGGTGCCTTTAAACTTGCAACTAACTTCTCATCTATTAAAATGTTGTCTGTAAATAATTTCATATTGGTTTTTAAGCTGTTTAAACTTTTCGTACTTCTTCTTAGGAAATAAATCTGTGGAAAGTTTCTCCGTGTGCACTAGACATAAGGAACAAAAAATAAAAATAAACTCTTAATAGGGCACGAGGGCAGCACCGTCGACTTTGCCCAAGCCTCTCATCTCATTTCACACCCTTCCAGTGGCGGTAATTTAAATAAAAGTCAAAATATACTCTTCCAGCGAAAACAAGTTGTATTTATACAGATTTAATTCTTATACTATTATACGTTTAATAAATCATTTAAAACTTACTAATAAAATTTGTTTTCGAATGTCGATCTTGTCCATCTTATTTCACTTCAGACCATTCTATGATTGTCTCATTTCACATCATTCCTTGATTGCCTTACTTCACACCAATCCAGGCGGAAGAGAAAAAGTGGTGGAAATTTAAATCGACGGCATTGGCTCAACTCAACAACAATAACAAAATCAACAACATTAAATACTGACACGAGAAACACTAAAAGAGCTCAATGGATAAACCACACATAGAGATCGCAGAATGGAATGAATACAAAACCCGCCAATGACGTCGATTTAAATTTCCGCCACTTCTTCTCTTCCGTCTGGAATACTGTGAATTGAGACAATCATAAAATGGTGTGAAATGAGTTGAGAGGCTTAGGCACAGGTCGACGGTGCTGCTCTCGTGCCCTATAGCGTCACACCAAATTTTTTAATGTAAGACATTCATCTAACTGCCTTTTTATAACCATTCTCAGGCATTTAAATGGTGCGAAGCCATCCACAACGTGCACGTGTCCACCACGCCGCTGTACTCGCTGGTGCGCGACACGGGCCTGGGGCTGGGCCTCGTGTCCGTGGCCCCGGTGCTGCAGCGCCACCGCTGCAAGCACCACGTGATGGTGGCGGCGGCCTGCGTGCTGGTGTTCTGCATGGCGCACCACCTCGCGTGCACCGCCGTGCCCACGCACAACGTCAAGGTGTTCTACACCTGCCACGCCCTCCTGGCCTCCACCGTGCCCTACGTGCTCATCGCCGTCGTGCCCAAGGTCGCCACCGTCAAGAGGAAGACGCATTAAGTGTAGGAGAGTCATAGTTCATTGTGATTGTATATCAAATTATGTGTGATAGAAACCAAATTTTAGATTTGTAATCTGTCCTCTCTATTTAAATTCTTATTTATTGTTTTCTCTGTTAATAATATTGTACTAGTCTAGTCATCTTAGTCAATTATTAATAAAATGTGGAATAAGTACTTGACTTGTTTTTATTACCGACTACCACTAATTTTCCAATTTTAAACTCCGTTATTCAGACTGTATTGATTGCTATCGAATCTGCTGTTCAGAAGATTTTGAAGAAGGTACGCCCTTCGAAAAAAAACTTATCAAAGAATGAACATAGCTTTTAAAGAATTACGAAATAATACAGATTTGATTATTTTACTTGCGGACAAAGGAAAATTAATGTAATTCTTCTTTATTTATATTTTATGTTAATAATATTGCTTAAAAAAAAATATCGCAAAAAATGTGGTGTCCGTAGGTTTTGATGTGAAGTTATCCACAATGCCAGATCCCAAATATTTTGGTTTGGCGCGTTTGAAAGTTTGTAAAGTCCGTAGCGTTTGAAACGAAGTGAAGTGGGGTAATCCAGCCGCGTTTTGAAGGATATCTTTTTTAATAGCAATTTTTTCATTAAAAGTCAATTTAGGGAAAAATAAAAAATACGGGTCTAATATTTTTCATTATTCTATTTATTAAAGCATAAAAATCGTACAGATCTCATTCATCTAATTATTACGAGGCGTATACATTTTTTATCTTCCATAGATGTTATATTGCTCGACATTGTACCTTGCATATAATGTCATGCACACATTTTATCTTCGTCAATGTATCATCTTTAAAACATAATTGTATCTTTCATTCATTTATTGTCCATGTAATTAATATATTTATAATTAGATAAAATATTCTGCTTTAAATGTTTCTGAATATAAAATGTGTGTATAATAAAATGTACGCAACATAAAATGCGTGTAAGATGACTTTTTTTAGCGGATTAAAAGTGTGCACGATAAACGGTGTGCATAATTGAATATATGGAAAATACAATGTCGAGAAATATATAACATTATTTTGGTTTGTGGTTCGCTAACTATAAAACGTTTGGTACAAATTCCGAAATTTCGGACAAATTCAGTTTAAGTTCCAGGTTCCTGGTTAATTGTTTATATATTTTCTTCATGTTTCTTATTTTAAAATATTTTTGAATTAAAAATCCTTATTTAATATTTGTAATATCGGTTAAATCCGGTACATGTTAAACTTGCCCTGATTTTAATAAAGCTTTAAATTTAAATTTTGGACATTAATGAAATGAATAAACAAACAATTGGAAGTATAAATGTTTTGCGAAAGAAAATTGTAAAATATGAAGATATACTTTTTGGGAAAATAATTTAGTAATAGCAGTCGGATTTGTAGACGTTTGAGCGCTATTATTTCTAGATTTGCAAGAAAATAAAAACGCAGAAATATTTACTTAATTTTTTACATTTATTTTATGACTAAATATCAAGTAATTCATCAATTCGAGTATTTTACACAAATCTACTTTAAAATCCAAAACATCATATTATATTTTGAAATTCTATACTTAATTTGCGTAAAATAATCTCAAACGACGAACCCATCAAAATATAACACAAATACATAAATCACATGACTACGAAACTACCGGATACTCCTCGTCAGTATACTATTCTTCGTGGCCTTCTGCACGGGTTCCTTCTTCTTGGCGGGGTCGGGCATGAAGCACTTCCACAGCCGGAGCGTCTCATCAGCTCCAGCTGAGAGGACCGTGCTGCCATCTGGACTCATGGCGAGGTGCAGCACCCGCGCGGTGTGCCCCGTGAGCTCCGCCACCTTGTTCATCAGCGGGTACTTCCAGATGATCAGCTGGTTATTAGCGAAGCCGTGCCCGGACATTAGCTCGTTTGGTGTCGATGGTGTTGAGGAACGCGCCAGTGTTCACGTTCCAGAACTTGATACTCTCTGTTTATTTACATAAATCCTTTATCGCTTTTCAACATATTTAATAGATAAAATTGTGTAACAAATGCAAGAAAGTCGCCTATTTCCTACGAAGTGTTAAGGTTTCGGCACGAGACGAATTCGAGTGCTGGAATCATACAAGGTGGAAAATAGGTAATTCTGCACGAGTGGCACACTATAATTTTTCAACGACAACAATGTTAAACTTTACAGAACAAAAATACATATATGAAAGGTATTTGCCAAAAAGAACAATATGGACACAACTATGAACAGTCAAACGGCGCATTCTGCCAAGAAGATGGCGTTAGTGTGGTAACTGCAGATTACATGCGCCCAGTTTAATGTTTACTGAAACTTAAAATGATGTTTGTCTGTGGTTTCGGTAAACTTTAACGGAGCGAATGTAATCTGCAGCACTAACGTCATTTAGTTCAATCGTGATAACTACTTCGAATTTTGTGGACGGAATACTGCGTTTGGCTGTTCGTCTGTGATATGGCGCAGGTAAACTCACAAAGAGTGAGGCGTATACATTTTATTCTCCACGCAAAGTTATATTGCTCGACTTTGTATCTTTGAAACATTCAATTTTGCACAACTTCTATCGTGCACACTTTTAATCCGCGAAAAATGATCTTACACACATTTTATCTTGCACAAAATTTTATCACCCACATATTTTATCTTCGCTAACGTTTCATCTTTAAAACATTGAAATTACACCTTTCAGTCATTTTATTGTCCATGCAATTAACATACTTTTAATTAGATAAAATATACAGTGTGATTTGTAGAGGTTTGAGCTATTATTTCTAGATTTGTAACAAAATGAAAACGCAGAAACATTTACATAATTTTTTATTTTTATTTTATGACTAAATATCAAGTAATTCGCCAATTCGAGTATTTTACACAAATCTACTTTAAAATCCAAAACATACATTTATATTTTGAAATTCTATACTTAATTTGCTTAAAATAATCTCAAACGACGAACCCATCAAAATATAACACAAATACATAAATCACATGACTACGGAACTACCGGATACTCCTGGTGAGTATACTGTTCTTCGTGGCCTTCTGCACGGGTTCTTTCTTCTTGGCAGGGTCGGGCATGAAGCACTTCCACAGCCGGAGCGTCTCGTCAGCTCCAGCTGAGAGCACGGTGCTGCCATCTGGGCTCATGGCGAGGTGCAGCACCCGCGCGGTGTGCCCCGTGAGCTCCGCCACCTTGTTCATCAGCGGGTACTTCCAGATGATCAGCTGGTTGTTGGCGAAGCCGTGCCCGGAGACCAGCTCGTTGTACGTGGTGGAGAACAGCAGGGAACACACTTGGGACTTGGTGTCGATAGTGTTGAGGCACGCGCCGGTGTTCACGTTCCAGAACTTGATGCAGCGGTCGGCGGTGCCGCCGCCGCTCGCCAGGATGTTGGGTTTCCAGGGGCACCAGGCTAACGCTTTTACTGCTGCTTGATGTGCCCTGTGGTAAAAATTACAAATTAATTATAGCCTAAAATTTAAAATATTTTTCGTTGCATCTACTATATCGCTTTTCGACATATTTAATAGTTTAAATTGTGCAACAAATGCAACAAAGTCGCCTATTTCCTACGAAGCATTAAGGTTTCGGCATGAGACGAATTTGAGTGCTGGAATCATACAAGTTGGAAAATAGGTGATTCTGCACGAGTGGCACACTATACTTTTATTACGTCCACACTGCTAAACGTTACAGAACAAAAATACAGGCACGAAAGCTACTTGACATGAAGAACAATATGACGCACGTAAACTCACAAGGTGTAGTTTTGCCAATTACTGTGAGAAATGATATTTTTCACGCTGAACTTGCGCAGCGTTTGCAAATTCTATGAGAAACGATTTCTCACACTTTAACCCACGATTGTAGGATATATGCAAGTGTGAGAAAAGTGCCACTTTCCATAGAGGTCGTAGAAAAATAATATATTATGCAAAAACTGCAGAAAATCATCTATTTCCCATGAAGTGTGAAAGGATCACACAAGATGGGAAATAGGCTATTCTGCACGAGTCGCACACTATACTTTTTCTACGACTACACTTCTAATTGTTACAGAACAAAAATACAAGCACGAAAGCTATTTGACATAAGAAAGGATATGGCGCAGAGAACCTCACAAAGAGTACCTTCACGCATGCGCAATCTTGGCATTACTATTACTGTGAGAAATTATATTTTCCACACCGCACATGCGCAGTGTTGGCAAATACCATGAGAAATGATTTCTCATACTTTAACCCACGACTGTGAGAAATACGCAACTTTGAAGCTTTGTAAACTACGAGAAAAGTTCCACTTTCTAATTTTAAATTTAAAAATATATTTAAAACTGAAATACAGTGCCGTACTGTACTAAATCAAAATGATAAAATACAAACAAAAAATCTGGTAATAAATCTCTGTTTAAAAATAGAACACAAAATAATATACTAATAAATAAAATTACTGAAAATTCAAAAGATTGAGTGATAAAGACAATTTTTTTGTACTTACGTAAAGGTGTGAAGCGCTTGTGTATTACTATGATGCGACCCACTCACAGCTTGCCAGACATTCAACACATTATCATTCCCTCCACTGGCTAGATACTTTCCATCGGTGCTCCACTTCAAGCCGCATACTTCCTGCGTATGGGCATTAACACTAGAGATGATATGTTCGCGTTGTCTCACATCGTGGTGGATAATCTGCCCTGATCTGCTACCGCTGCTCAACACATACGAGTTCCAGGAAAGGGAGCCCACTCTAGCGGAGTGCCCTTCCATGATGCGAAGTCTCTTCATCCTAGAGCAGTCCCACAGCTCCACAGAGCCGTTGCCAGTGCCGACCGCTAAGTAGTCGCCTTCCTGGATCCAGGATAATGAGCAGACGTATTCGCCGCTGTCAAAGTCAGGTAGTTGTTCAATGTTGCCGGTGCTAGCGTTCCAGAGGTATACGTTCGGGCCTAAGGCTACGGCGAGGAGGTTGTTGCCGGACCAGTCCATTAAATTTAAATCTGAGAAAAATAAGATGATATGGCAAACTTCAACTTCTATAGTTTACAAATTAATGTGAACAATTATTAATTATTGCTTTTTGAACAAATCTATTATTTTAAAATGTTAACATTATTAAGCTATAAGTTTTTAGTACTTTTTATGTCAACCCTTCGCCTTGATTATCATTTCAAACTTCTTTGGCATTCTTTGACCATGAATCCATTTCTAAATAATTTTAGTAATTATCTTTTCATTGGTACTACTACCACCTATTTTCCTCAGTCATTTTTAGATGTTATATTGCGCGACATTATATATTTCATAAATTTAATCTTGCATACCTTTTATCCTCCACACTTTTAATCCGCGAAAAAAGTTATCTTGTACACATTTTATCATCCACACATTTTATCTTCGCCAACGTTTCATCTTTAAATCATTGTAGTACCTGTCACTCATTTTATTGCCCATGCAATTAATATAATTATAATTAAATAAAATATTCAGGATTAAATGTTTTTGAAGGTAAAATGTGTGTAAGGTAACTTTTTTCGCAGATTAAAAGTTTGGAGGATAAAAGGTGTACAAGATTGAATCACATTTTATCTTACACTCATTTTATGTTCCACACATTTTGTCTTCCGAAACATTTAACACTGAATATTTTATCTAATTATAAATATGTGAATTGCATGGGCAATAAAATAAATTCAGGTACAATTAAAATGTTTTAAAGATCAAACGTTGGCGAAGATAAAATATATGGAACATAAAATGAATGGAAGATAAAATTTGTGGATGATAAAATGTGCGCAAGATAAAATGTGTGTAAGATAACTTTTCTTCGCGGATTAAAAGTGTGGAGGATAAAAGATGTGCAAGATTAAATGTTTGAAAGATACAATGTCGAGCAATATAACATGTGTGGATGATATAATATATACGCCCCTATAAATGAATTACGAAAATGTTTTGTGATTTATAAATTTTGTCGCTTTAATTATGACATATGACAATACTAATATTTTTTAAACATTTACTGGCACACCCACCAAAAATCATAAAATTAATAAGTAAATGCAAGAAGTTAATATCTTTATATTCAGATAAAAATATGTTTTACAAATACTTTATAAATGATGTTAAATAAATTATTTTTCAGGAAGTAAATATTCTATAATTTATTTTTAAAATTATGTTTCTTATGTTTCAAAAAAAATTTTATTGTTATTTTTTGATGAAAAATGTGTTCTTAAGATAAAACTTACAGTAGTCATCAACAATGTCAGGAGCATCCAGAATGCGGTCTGGAGCTTGAGGAATATACCGTGTGCATCCCTTCACGGACGCAGGAGTCTTGGTTTGGGTGTAAAGGACCCTCATGGGATTCTGGAAGCCCTCGGGAGCAGCCGGGGCTTTGTGTTGGTAAGCTAGAACTTTCTGTTTGTTTATGTCAGATCCGTGTAAATTCTCAGACATAATCCTTTGGATTTCTTTCTGAGGACTAGACACTTCAGTCTCTTCTTGGTTTAGTTTAAAATGTCCCAGTTCAAAGTTAGTGTTGGATCGAGATGGTATAAATCTGTCACCACCACTAGGGGTCTTCGCCCCCTTATTAGGGGTTGGTGTTGTTGAGCGGCCTAAAAAGTTAATTAACATCCATAAATGATCCAATTCTTCACCTCCAAACACTAATAAATTAAAATGGTGAATATAAATTTTAGTTTCAAAATGACAACTTACTTGGTGACTTCTTTGGCGTTTTAGAAGGAGTTTTAGTTTTCCTTACAACGTCTGCGCCACCTCGCTTTGTCGGAGTTTTCGATGTGCTGCAGTTCATTGACGAAGTATTTGACTTCGGTTTTGAAGAATTTAAACTTATGTTTATACTGTTACTGGTATTTTCAAGGCCCTTTTTTTGCCATCGAGGCACAGGGCCTTTCGTTATAGGGCCATCCATGCCCAATAAACTGTTCATCTCATTTATATATTTAAACTGAGCCATTAGTATAAAAGTTAAAACAATAACTTATTCCTCCAAAGATAAGATAAGATGTTAACACAATTTTCTCGTAAATAACATGATAAAAATAACTTACTTGTATAAATTATATGTGAGATGTATGTATATGAGATGATAATAAATATATGAGTGTAAAAACGTGTATGAATTCAGTTCTCTTTCAAGTTGTGACAGTATAAAATGACCGTTACAAGAACAATCAGATGTTTTAAATTCAAAATCATGGTTGCCTCGACTACAACGCCGGATATTATGGAAAAAATGTGAACTACTCTGACGTTTCACAAATAAGGTTATATTTTTTACAAACAATTTTATACAAAGCAACCGTTTCATTTGTTTCTATCTTAAATTCGCTAAAATGAAAGATCGCGACCGTCGTTCAAACGCGGGCAACCGCATGTCCAAGTTATTGGACGAAGAGGAAGAATGTAAAGATGATTTTTACAAAACAAGTTACGGAGGATTCGAAGAAGAGGCAGACGACAACGAATATGTGTAAGTAAATAAAAACAAATGAATAACTGATTCTACATATTTTTCATACAGAGCAAAAGAAGATGAGGATGAAGATGAAGTAGATTCAGACTTCAGCATTGATGAAAATGATGAACCGGTGTCTGATAACGAAGAAGAAAGTTCAAAGAAAAAACGACGACTTGTCACAAAAGCATACAAAGTACATTCTTATTCAATTGTTTTTTTACAGAATCTAACAAATTATATTTATAGGAACCAGTTCCGCAACAAAAGAAACAAAAAGAAAAGTTAAAATCTCCAAAACCAAAAACCTCCGCTCCAAAACCTAAAAAAGAACGTATCCAACTCTCAGACTCCTACGAGCGCAAATCCATTCGAAGATCAACAGCGGCAAAATCTGCAGCAACTGCACAGCGTCTAAAAGTTCGAAATCTCGAACAAAAACGACGAGTGCGTCGACACAAAGACGACGAATGGGTCCCTACACAAGAAGAACTTCTCGAAGAAGCTGCCATTACAGAAAAAGAAAACTTGCAATCATTAGAAAAATACCAAAAGTTGGAAAGCGAAAAGAAAGTAAAACGGGCAGTGAAAAAAGTTTATTCTGGACCTATGATTCGCTATCATTCCCTACGCATGCCTATATTGGAAGAAGAAATGGAAGTCGAACTACAACCAATAGTGAAAAAAGAAATCGAAAAAATGTAAGTTTAAAACAATTGAATGGCTTCTTCCGCTTATCTAAATTTAACATATTTTGAATATGTTTTTAATATATTTTTTTAAAACAATGTTAACAAATATATAATTTCACTTAGAATAATATATATTTCACGTATAATAAATTAATAAGCTTTAACGCTATTTAGCTGTGACGTATGATAGCCTCTTTAGAAAAGGACAGATAATATGAGTTTTATAAGACGGAACATTGTTCCAAAAACACGAATGAAAAAATACGTTATATAAAACGAGTTTAATAAACTATTTTTAATACTTTGCGCCACTTATTTTATAAAAAAAAAACTCAAAAATTTAAATTACAAAAAATATTTTTTTCTACTTTTGACATATAATGAGATTTACCGGACTAGTCCAGTAAAATAAATGCAGATACAAATTTCATATATTTTGATTTATACGTCTTTTAAATGATTTTAAAATATGATTATGTTTTAATATATTTCATTAAAAGTTTGTGTTTGATATGTGAAAAGTGACGACGAAAACGTTTTTCTTTTTAAATTTTCCAAGGGAAACTAAATTTTTATTTTACTTTTTGATAAATTTTCAAAACAAAAAAATCGAATCTTTGAAATTGAAAAGTATGATACAGTATAAAATAAAAGGTTGTAAATAACATGTCCGTGAAATGATTTTCACGGTACTCATTTTATTTATACCGTAAAAACTTATTTACCGGACTTTGACGTAAATAATTATTGTTTTTGATGTAAACGAGAAGAACTTTGTTGTTATTGTTACAGACTATTATAGTTATATTATTATTCTTAGAGTTTATTATATATTTTTAAAATATTCTCTTTTTTTGTTCACTGCGGCGTTGTCGAAACATCAACGGCTGAAGTACGTCACAAGCTAACTTGAATTTAGAATTTATAATAATTTATTTTTCGCTTATTTGTCTTAAAAGATGAAAATATGTAAAGCATTCATATATGAACTTTTATTTTTGAAAAATGAAATGAAAAAATGTGCAGCACGATCTTTTTTACAGGGAAGAAGGTGAAGTTAAAGAAGAACCAGAATTGGAACAACCTGTACAATATTGCGAAAGAACTTTTATATCATTTATGGATGACCCGAATGATGAAGTTTTCAATGAAAAATTCCCGAAACAAAAAGAAAAACCAAAATCGAAGCCTTCGCATTGCGCGATAACCGGGTAAGAAAATAATAATAATATTTTTGGTTCAATATCGGAATTCATATTTTTTTATAGATTGAAGGCAAAATACTTGGACCCAGTAACAAATATGCCGTTTAGTACCATTCAAGCCTTTAAAATTTTGAGAGAAGCCTACTACCAACAACTGGAAGTCCGGGGCGATCGATCCAACCCAAGTGTAGACAAATTCGTGCAATGGAGACAATACCAAAAAGAATTACGTAAAGAAAACTTCGCCAAATTACCCAAATCAGGGATAAGATTAATTCAAAGCCATTGATTTTATTTATACTTTATTTTATATGATATGATTTATATTAATAAAAATTTTGACACAGTTGTTCTTTATTATTTACGTATACGACTAGATACCATTATAAAATAAATTATTGCTTAGAATCCTTTCTTAGTTCGTTGAGGTAAAATCGACTCTTTCGCATAGTTAAAGAAAGTGAGCAGCCCGTATTTCTTACCCCTCTTTGAGAAGTAATTCGTTACTACATCATCATCCCTCTTTTCTGTTGTCATGGGTAAAACATTTTCATTAGCTGATAATGAAATAAATAAGGCAAACGGCACTAGCCACAAACAAAGTGTAAAATACGCCATTACCTGAAAATTCACTTGTTATTGAAAAACAATCGAACAGCGGCAAAAACAATTGCTTACCTCTGCGAATGAGTGATGCATATTTGCGAAAAATTTAAAGGCTAGATAATGGTTTACAAATATCAAACAAAAACCAACTAAAAATGTAGGGGATGTTAGGGAAACAAAAGGAAAGTTTTGGAGTATTAAATAATGTGAAAATTGAGCTGCCAAGCCACATAATACCATTGTAAATGGCAAACTTTCAAACAGCCATAGAAATACAAATAACCCCACGGTTACCTATCATCAAAACGAATTAATAAACTAACCAATTCTCAACAACAATTCACTTACAGTGTTCAACCACCATATACATTTCTTGGCAGTTACAGTAAACTCCTCAACCAATTCTGCTAAATAATAAAGGCCTGCGGCTAAAGAATAAATTATAAATTACTATATGAGTTTCATTTTTTATTATTTGCCTTACCTATTGAAACCGTGCAAAAGGTAATTTGTACTAGAAACGCTAAGTACGTTAAAATTGAGAAGAATAACATTTTTTTGTACTATCTACATGAATTTTAATAAATATCATTCATAATAAAATGTTAGGTTATCAATTTGACACTTGCGATTTTGCATACCTACACTCTATTCCCTGAGAAATTGGCAGTAATGGGAAGTAACAAGACTGATTTACAAAGGCAAACGTCAATTAAAATATCTGTATTTGAAAAATTAAATTTGATCAGTTATTTTCGCTGTACATTACTGCAATATATACAATTAAATAACAAATTTTTAAATAATACAATAAACGACATTGCAAAGTACAAAATCCAGGGCACGAGCGCGCTGCTGTCGCTTGGGCCCAAGCAACTCAATGGCCATGGTCTAGAGAGGAGCAAGAACTTTAAATAGACGTCGTGGGCAGGGGCAGCGATTAATTTAATAAGGGAAAAGATGTATTGGCAATATTCTGCTGTTTTAAAATAGTTAAATTAAAATAGAAAACTAATTTACTATCTACAGAATGTGCTCTCTTGGGGACGAGTGGGCTGCAATCGAAAAAGGAGCGGGAAATTTAAATGGACGTCATGAAAAAGGATAACGGTATAAAAGAGAGCACATTCTGTAGGTAGTATATTACTTTTCTATGATATTACTATTTTAAAACATCATAATATTGCCAATGAATCTTTTTTCCTTATTAAATTTATCTCTATCCCTATCCATGACGTTTATTTAAAGTTCCCGCTCTTTTCTGGACCAGGGCCACTGAGGTGCTTGGGCTCAAACGACAGCAGCGCGCTCCTGGCTTGGACAAAAGGAGTTTTATCCAATAGATGGCAGTACTAGTTTCAAGATTTTCTGAAGCCCATGACGTGCCCATGACACCGGTCGATGATCATAAAACTTCACTAACAGAACGAACTCGTTATCAATTAAAAAAAAACAAAAATAGATCTATTTGAACAAAAAAATGAATAAAAAAAATTACGACAGATTGTACTAATCACATCCGAATTGCTACTAAAAGATTCAAATGCATTCAGAATGGGATGAAAATATGTCATTTTTATAATTTTGTCAAAAATTAGTTTAATAAAATTAACTTCAAAATGTTACGTTTTTGTACGAAATAGACAAAAAAAAATTGATATAGGGCTGATTTTCATCGATGACCATCGACAGGTGTGTTATGTGCTTAAACGTTTTTAAAATTAATTATCGAAAGCAGAACAAAATGAATAAAATCAATAAATAATAATAAAAGATCCCTTTTTAATTCCAATTTTATTTACAGAAAATTTCATTGTACCCGTATTTTTATCCTTAATATATAGAAATAATATTCACATCGATGTCATACTTTCTTCTTGTTCGAATAAATCATAAGTATCCAGTTTCACAGACCTTATTCTAAGAGGATACGGTGCTCTTTCTATCGTGTAGGGCGGTCTCGTCAATCTTAATTTCGGAAACGGAGGAATACCTTTTTTTGAACACACACAATTTAAAATCTCATCGATGTTGTGAATGTCCTTATTTATCTTTTCATTTTGCACTATTTTGAGCAAGGCTGGTTTGTTTGAGACAAGTTTCTGTTTGAGTAAACTCCGTCGCAGTCTTGTTAAGTATTTGGCAGTTTCTGCCCACCATAATCTCGCCGGGGAAACTTTTGGGGTTGTATCGGCGATGTTGTGTCTGGGGCAGCATTTGAGCGGGACTTGTCCGTTTTCAAACGTGTGGACGTTACTGCGCATCATGGAGGCGTGTGTCTGCGCAGATATGCGCTCTATTTCAAAAGTCCCGCGCTTTCTCTTCACCGGAGTGGCGTGAGCTGAACCGGATTCTTTTTTCCGTTGTTTGGCGGTTTTTTGTTTGGCTTTTGTCTGGTCTTGCTGAGTGGTGGAGCCGAATAAACCACGCATCTCCGCCATTTTTATCATATATTTCGCATCGAAACGAGTTACTTCCTAACATAATATAATTAGTTTTATGGTAAGAAAACATTAAACTTTGTACCTTTCTTTGTAGTAAAGCTAAGTAACAACCTTCATCTGCTAAACAAAGACACTGGTCGGCGTTGAAGCATAAATCTGGAAGTTTTTGAAGTGCAAAACAATCTATCGCTGGCAACTACGAAATACAAATTGTTTAATTACTCTACTTCTATTTCTACTCATGCTCCTCTATTTTATTTGCTATATATATTTTTTAATGTATTGCTGCTGATGATAATCTAATAAGTTTTCATCCATCTCATCTGACTGAAGTTTCAAGTGAGCTAAACTGAGATTTTTGCAATTTTCCTTCAATTTCACTTTAGTTGTGAAAGAACGGTCAAAGTAAGTGAGGTGAGCTGTTATATTGACATTTTGTGACTTTGACATTTCGAAATTTTAACGAGATGTCTGTCGATCCATTTGCTCAGATGTATGTATACATGTGTAAACAAATTTCGCTGAACATTGGGGGTTTCTATCTTAATCGAATTAAGAGGAATAAGTAGTAAAAATATAAAGAATATGCATAATAATGAATTTTAATACAGAAATAAAATACTATAATTAAAATACTTCCGAAATTTGAGGTTTTTTGTTTAACGTGACGTCACTTATATGAAATAGATCAATATTTTGATTGGCGACTAGAAAAGACCGCGAATATTTTAATTGGCAAGTAAGAAATACCGCCAAGTCTAACGAATGAATTTGAAGAACAGAAATAGTTTGTCCTTGAGTTACAATACAATTTAATTGTGTATTTTAAAGTGGTATCCAGTTGAATTTGAGTCTTTTATATCAATTTTTATTATTTCTTTTACATCTGTGACAATATTATTTACAGCATAAATTACCTGTTTATGTATAATGTGTTATAAATATTATTTTCAAACGTAAATAATTTAATCACACTGTATTGTAATATTAATTTATTTTTTATGAATATAATTTAGAAATAACACATACTTCAAGAAAATTTTGGTCCATGAAGAAAACAATTTTACATAAAAATACATTTTCGTGACGTCACTTTGATTATTTCAACCTTTGGATGTTTGTAACTTGCTTATTAATATAAACATTTTTATCGGATTTTCACCAATAGTCTTAAAATTTGTGGTATTTTATAATGAAATTACAAAAAATCAGATAACCATAAGTGCAAATTTATACAAAACTGAAAAAAAATTAAATATGAAAATAATTTTGTCAATCGCTGATTTAAAAAAAATAATATTAATTTCTTCGTTATCGATATTTAAATAATAATAAATATTTACAAAATAAAAAAATACTGTAAAACCTACCTCGACGCTGTCCAAAATCTCTTCTTTAGTTTTACTTTCGCTCTGTTCTGCTTCTTCTTTACCTCCAAGTTCAACTTCCTCGTCCGTAGTTGTTGCCGAAATAGTACATAATTCTTTTTCCATTTCGTTATTGTTAATTTCCATTGCTTCTTGCTAAATAATGTTTTTTATTTAAATAGAAATGACAAATTTACAATTTAGTTTACATACTGGTTTTGCGGCTTTTTCAAGCAAAGAGATTTTCCCTTGCAATTCAAGATGTTTGTACTGCGCAGCTCTATTGACTTCGAGCATAACTTGCTTCACCATATCTTCATTTTCTGCGCTCAACTGTGAATGTGTTTCGTACAACACAAATTGAATCTAAAATAAAAAATATATAAAATATATGACAATGAAAGTGATAAAATATCATTTAATTTTAAGATTTGATTATATACATAACATATTTTGTTTGTTATTAATAGTTTTGTAGCAAATAAATACATTGATATTATAATTTGTATTTTTTTTAATCTTTGATAAAATCAATGATTTTAATAAAAAAAATCAATTGATTTAAGTCAGGCCAACCCTGAATACAAACGATTTTTTATGGCTTAAAAAATTGAAATTAATTTCGCATTTCTAAAAAGCAGCAGATATGGAATTAATTAATGCACATATAAACGTTGTACTTCATGACGTCATAATCTAGTAACAAATTTTTATGTCGCCTCTTTACTCCTAATATTTTTTACTACTAACATGTTTATTATATTTATTTTATTACAGAAAAAAAATAGCTGTTTTTTGTTTTTACCTGAGGTCTAGACATGGCGAATCTCAAAGTCAATCTCTGTTCTTCTAAAACGCTTGACACTCTTTTACGACTTTCTGACGAATCTGTAGTGTCTGTTAAAATTTCTAACATTGCCAAATCACCTCCTCTGCTACAAACCTTAAAAATCCTTAAATTTATCTAATATTTCAAATATTTTACAAACTTACAAGATCTATCGGATCGCAAACAGCTGAATAACTATTTGGAGGAGTAACAAAAACAGCACAAACATTTTCTAGAATTTGAGCACTGGGATCCATGTCTCTGAGACTTTGAGAGTGAAGGAAGATGTTATTTACTCCTACACTTTCAAAGTAAGATTCATATTCTTGTTTTCTAGTCCCAGCTCCGAAAACTAATAGTGCGAAAATTTGACTGTTTTCTTTTAACAGCGTGGCGAAATACGCAGTGGCTCTTGGACTACTAACATGGGTTTGAATCACAGTTCCGGTTAAATTATGTTGTAGTAAAAGTTTGCAAAATGTAGCTGGCCCGTAACAAAATGACCGATTCTAAAAAATATATTTTTAGAAGATATATTTTTACAGAAAATAGTTATATACCTGCATAATAAGAATATGGCTGTCTATATAAGGACTTTCAGCTATGTTTTTTCGTTGTGTGTGATGAAAAGATAGAAATAACGGACACAAAGGGTCCCAACGCATATCCATTTTACCTATTTTTGCCGTGTCGCTTTGCATTGCTTTTAAACCTAATTTCATTCGAATTTCTTCAAATATCATTTGAGGCGTTTTATCCGGACTGCAAAACAAGAAGTTATTACCTTATATCCCTGAAAAATTAGTTATGTTTTCAAATTATTTGATACGTAAACTTAACAAGAAATAGTAATCACAATGACAATAAATTGTGCAAGAACAAAAATTAGCGAATAATAATTGCAATCATGAATAATAAATCAACCAAATAAAATTGAGAACTGTCATTACCTAATATCTCAAATTGTTTTCCATTTCTAAATTATTTGATAAGCAAACATGAAAATATATTATTGATTACAATAACAATAAATTGTAAAAGAACAGATAATATAACAAATAAATAATTGTAATCTTATATAATAAATCAACCCAATAAAATTAAAAACTGTCATTACTTTATAACTCCCAATATTTTTTTCCATTTCTGAATTATTTGATACGCAAACATAAAGATAATTATTGATTTCAATCAGGGTGAGCAAGATAAGTAAATAAATACATGAAAAAAAGAAAATACTAAAAAAAAATCTAAAAATTAAAAACTATAAATTTTACAGTTTCTTCTGTTTATCGATTTATTTATTTTGCGTATGGTATTTAGACGGAACTGATCATGTACATATAATTATCTATGACTATTTTTGTCTAAATTGTTTGAGATCCTCATACAGGATAGATTATTTATAAAACTTTTCAAGACTTACACGTGTTATACCTGTATATATAATTTCGGCGCCCCCAAATATATAAGCTTTACCAAAAATAAATTACATTTACTAATGAAACTAGACAGCTGATACCAAGATTACAAAAAGATTTCAATTATATTTTCCCGTTCTTGCGATATTTGAGTTCAAAGTTTTATCTAAAAAATCAGGTTTTTAGAGATATAGTAAAAAATACACTTTTATGAGGTGCAAATTTGACAGCTAATATTTTAGGAACGAAAAGAGATATTTAAATTCCGTTTGAAGATTTGAAACCAGCTCTATTTTCCAAAATCAAAATTTTGAGCACAAAAATTAATATTTTTGGGATATTTCTCGTTTGTCAATACAATTATTGGTTTAATACTGTTGTTTGGTTTGTTTTAACTCTATATAACTTTGATATGGAGTTATAGATTTTAAAAAAGTTAGATAATAAAGCGACAGACTTTAGTCTGGAAAATGAAAAGTTTTTGAGAAAAAAAATTGCAATAAATTAAAAAATAAAATTAATTAAAGAAATTTCAAATAGATTTAAGCCGGATCGATAAAAGTTTTATTTAATTTAAATATTGATGAAGATTTCAATTTTAAATTATAATTTAGTTAAATGTGTTTCAATATCTCATGAGTTGTTGCGCAGTATTCAAATTTAAGATAAGTCAGTTACTGACCGTTCTATAAACATCGACTCCTGACAAATATATATTTCTCAATTTCTTATTTTTTACTTTGTTAAGCAGTTGTGTCATTTGGCTTATTTCATGTTCACTATTTGTCTAGTTTGTTATTTTTATTGTTATATAGATATATATCCAATCAATGTTTGTAAGTTCACTATTTTCTGTAGCGCTGAACAACTCACGAAATACTGATATTTGAAACACATCAAAGTATCCAACTTCCTTTAAACCTCACCTAATCTTATTCTTGTTAACCCAGCACATGACCGGAGCGACCATAACAGCCCTAACAACCTTCTCATCCCTGAGATGCGCGGGCAACATATCCGACAGCTTTAGGGCGCTGTTAGCGATTCGTAGACGACTCATAGCGGCCGCAATCCGCACCCTGGTGGCCCAGAGAGCGGCTTCAGGAGCGGACAGACCTGCACTCGGGAACATGCTGTCTGCTGCAAGAGAGGAACCGTCTATGTGCTCTCTCTCCGAGAATTTGCGGTGGTACAGGTCGTAGAGGAGGAGCCATACCAAGTGTGTCGCTTCGCGAAGCTAGAGGGAAATTAAATATTTGGTTGATAACTGTTAAATAACATGTACGTGTGTTTCTTTTATCTATGTTTGACGAAAGATTTCTGTAAAATAATTTACATGATTTACTTGATAATTTTTTACTACCATTTATCACCCTGATGAAGACTGATTTACAGTCGAAACGTTGGTGTATTAGTGGATTTTATTAAATGTCTGCAACTCCAAAAAAAGACCTTATTAACATCCAGTCAATAAAACCAATCCTACACTTAAAAAATACAACTTTTAGTTTTTAACGTAAAATGTGGTTATATACCCGAACGAAATAATTAAAAAATACGCACTTTTGGTTGTCGTCAATACGCTGATTTTAAATTTATAAATAGAAATTAATGATTTCTTATCGTTTGAGAGATTTTACTCTTAAAGTTGTACCTCAAAAAAGTATGTTTTTGGCTATATCTCTAAAATCGTTAGAGATACAATGTCAAGGATAATACCAGTCGATACTGCAGGCAAAGTTACATAAAGAAACATTTTCTGCGCATATATCGTTTTTGGAACGATTTGGTGAAAAATGAAAACACATGTTTGAGATTTTTCTTTTCCCAATATTTTTATGTTCTGGTTTTAATTGAATATGGATGCACTGATTCCAAATTTCCAAACAGACTTTAATTATCTATTACCGTTCTCGAGATATTTACGTTCATATTTAGACCCAAAAAAAGGTTTTTCAAGAATCGATTATATGGGCAAAATTACAAGTGTATTAATTTTTATATTTTTATTTCAACGGGTATAATCGACGAGATTGCTTCTCTACCCATTTTAAAGATATAACAAAAAAAAAACAGGGACGTAAAGAGGTAATTAATATCTAGAAACACATTATTTTAACCCAAAAATGGATATTTTTGGATTATTTCGGGTATATAAACATACTTTACGCTAAAAATTTTGAAGTTTAAAATGTTAAAATAAAACCTAATAGTTGTATTTCTAAACTTCGACTTTGATCTTCTATTTTTCATTTTCTAGCAGATTTATTATTATTATTTATTATTTATTTTCCTTAAATTTTGAAAATGCTATCTTTTATTTAAATATTAAAAGTAGCTCATTTAATAATTGCGGATCATTTTGTAGTAAAGTTTTTTTCTTTCAAGATAAAATGACAATTATGAAAGTCGTGCTATATTTAAACATCAAAGTAGTAAGCAAGTGTAATAATATGTAAAACGCGTACATGTATGTTAAGTGTGTGGCATAGAACGCATACCACGCAAATAACTTGAATAAAGTCAGGCATTTATGATAATAGGTAACATTTAAAAGCAATGTTCAACAGTATTTACATTAGTGTTTAATGTGAAGCACGAACCCAATGCAAATATCCCAAGTCACGCTAAAATAAACGGTTTATAATTTCACTTACCTCGGGAAATAAATAAAAGAACGAGATGTCTGTCAGGGCCTGGTTCAACACGTTTTTATCTGCAAAAAAAAAAAACAATTTACATTATTGAAACCACAAAAAAAAATTCAGTTACATGAGAAATTGTTTTTCACTGCCTCTACTTGGAAGAAATTGAAGCCTCTTAATTCAAATATTATTTGATTCAAGAAAAGTTTAAACTAAGAATTCACAATTTAAATTTGCTGTCTAATTTAAATAAGTAAATCAAATATAAATAAATCAAGAATCACAATCACAATCTTGGCGCTAGGTCACTAAAGAGAGTCTTCTCAACCTTGGTGTATAATATACAATTATGATGTCATCTTCAATGTTCATTTATTATATGTACAGATTTCAAATTTATTTGAAAATTCGTTCATTGTGATAGTTTTAGGAGCCAAACTATTATTGGTTGCAAATGAAAAAATCTGATGTAGTTGTGGACACCACATGACTACCTTGTACGCCTATTAAATTAAAGGTAAATGTTTAACTAGATATTATACACATACAAAATTTCAACATACTACGAAAAATCGTTTTTGAGCGAAAATTTAAAAAAACTTTCCAGTAAAGTGTCCTTTTGGCTCTGCCAATTCCAATAAGAAAGGGAAGTGCTCAAATGTTAAAACAGTATGACATACAAAATTTCAATATTTTACGTCAAATCCTTTTCGAGTTATACGAAAATTAAAAAAAAAACCTTCGAGTAAATTGACTTTTTGGCACTGCCGATTGCAATAAAAAGGGAGGTGCAGAATTAGATGTTATAGCTGTCCTATATACAAAATTTCAATCTACGGATAATCATTTTTGAGTTATGCGAGATACATACGTACAGACATCACGCCGAAACTAGTAAAAATTTAATCCGCGACTGACATCTAGTGTGAAAATTTCATACTTCCGTAATCGGGAAATCGCTTTGTTATTTGTATTGAGAATATAAGCGGTAACGGACCTTTAAGATGAAAAACTAAGAAAATCTAACATACATTGTTTCAGCAGTGTACTTATTATATTATTGTATATCATTATTTTTCCAATTAAGACAATGGTGATGTGAAGTTGGTTATCCTGATTACAGTAAAGATACTAGTGCCACCTACAGACCGATTTTTTCGCGGTTATTACTTTCACTTCGTACAAAGAAGTAAAAATCCATGTGTGTCCGAGAGCTTGGGTTATGGTAGCCGAAGTATTAAAAGAAAAGTTATTTAAAACTTTTCGAAATCGATTAACATCTTCGATATTGCGTGCTCTGCAATTTATTTTGTCTTCCAGCTGTTCTAATATGTCACACACATATTTCACGTTCTCACGTCATTCATCCACAAATACACATCGTTCGCACGAATATAAATCTCAGCTAAACGTGCAATCATGTTGTTATACCATCACTGGATATCGTGATATTTTAAACTAAGCAGCGAAATTCTCTTTCATTATGTTCGTGTCGTAAAACTCGCTGGAATTTTATGAAAAATTGCACTTTTTAAATCGTCTGTCAGTCTTGAAAGAAAATAAAGGATATAAAATATAGCCGTTCACATTTTTACTCCCTTAACTTACAACAAAGTTGATTCCGCTTACTTGAAATATGTTTAAAATTAAAAAAGGAGGCGTGCCGTTGTGACCGCCTTGACGTAGTAACCCGAACTGAGTTAACCAAGAGTCTAACTTCAGTAAGATACTACCACCTCTACTTCTGCCTATTTTATGTTTCAAACAAAACACTAGTTTTTTTTCTAAGCTATCGTTCGGGTAATGACATCGCGATAAAATATACGTGTGTAATATTTTTATTTGCAAAATAATGTATAAAATAATCAAAAATTGGTAGAAATCACCATTCTTGCCCTAATATAAAAAGATTAAAATCACTCTTCATAAAAATCAGTCTCTGTAATATTTACTACTTGAACGAATGGAGTTCACTCACTGAGTACTCTAATTCTTGCTCTAGTCCAAAATTGTCCTTTATAAAAATCCATCACAGTAATATTTACTACTTACAAGAGGGGTGCCAACTCACTGAGAAGTACTCTAATTCTTGCTATAATATAATCAGTTTAAAATCACCCTCCGTAAAAACCAGTCACCGTAATGTTTACTACCTGAGAGAAGGGTACTCTCACTGTTAAGTACTCTAATTCTTACACAAATGTAATTAGATCGAAATTACTTTCCATAAAAATCAGGCGTCGTGATGTTTACTACCTGAGAGACGGGTGCTCTCTCATTGTGAAGTACTCTAATTCTTGCCCTAATGTAATTAGGTTAAAATCATTCTCCGTAAAAGCTAGCTAATAATATCGATGAGCGAAACTGCTTTTTTTGAATTACAGTGTAATTTGTGACTGCTACTTTCCAGTAACTGCGATTTTATGTGTGATTGTGATCACAGTTCATTGCATGGTTAAAGTCGAAACTCTTCGTTATTAATCGGATTTGTTTAATAAGCAATGAAACTGCTACTCTGAATCACAGTGTCACGGAATGATTTGTGATTGCTACTTTCATATCTGTAAATTTAAACTGTGACTGTGATCACAGTTTACAGTACGGTTAAACTCGGGAATTTTCGTTATTAATCGGAATTGTTTAGTGAGACTGAGAAACCGAACTGCTACTTTTACATCACATTGTGCTATGTGATTGCTATTTTTATATCTAAGATTTTAAATCGGTATTGTGATCACAGTTATAGTATGGTTAAATTTGAGTATTTTTGTTACTTATTGGAATTGGTATTTTGTAAATGTTTATTGTATATATTAGTGAATCGTGACTGTGATCACGAATCACAGGTTTAAAAATATTGGGTAGCCAAATCACAAGTCGTGATGACTTGTAATTTTTCAATATTTTCATAGTTCATGAAATATCACTAAACGTTACTGTCTCAATTAAGCAAAAATTTGATCCAATTAATGGTTTAAATGATAAATTAGTCTATTATTTGGTTTCTGTTCTAAAACAGAGACAATATTTAAATACATAACATCCAGTATACTGCAACCCGCACACATGAATGTTTTGCTGGTCAAAATTTCTATAAACATCGGTACTTATTTTTATATTCTCTATTACAAATAATAAAATTTGATGTAAGATGAAATGAAATATGAAGTGTTTTAACGATAAACGACAAAATAATTTAAAAAAGACAGGTACTGCGTTGTACACATCACTTTTTTAAATCTGGTTTATGAACAATATGAACCTCAGGTGAACTCATTTCTATAGATTATAATTTAAAATCTAGCGTGCCAAATTCATATGAAAAATATTCTTCATGAGAATTTTTGCATGTTCATACGTACTCTATTACTAGAACTTCAAGCTGGAATATAAAAGATAATAGTGAAGATAAATTTAGCTACTTTATTGGATATGTGAGTGTCTTCATCCATATAGAATGGATTGACGGGAGTATTCTATAGGAAATAAAGTCAAGGTCACGTACAATAACATTCCAGCCTTAGACAGACAACCTCTCCATTCTTCCATGGACAATAAATAAAATAAATTGTTTCAAGCAGAATAAAATCGATGTGCTATTATTCAAAAATAATACCGGGAATAAATAATGGAATATTGTATTTGTATTCATACTATTTTTCTTTATATTGGCTACATTTATTTATTACCGTGCGACGTATAGGTATAAAGATTTCAACGGATATCCGTGAATTGAAGTCTATACATAAAAGTTTCTCTATTTTTAAGGTCTATTTGTCTGTATCTGTAGACGTTTGTAAAACAAATTGGGACAAATATATTTCTACGAAATAAGATCTGTATGTAAAATTTTCCTTTTAACATGTCTATTTATCTGTCTGTCTGTAGATATATGTATAGCTAATTTAACTAAATTGATTTGAATAATAGTATATTACATGAGTTGTAAAATACATATTACGTACGAAGTAGACAAGTTACACAAGAGCCGCGAAGCGGCGAGTGCGTAATTGCTTTACAACTCGAATTATGTACTATACTTTTTCTGCGACCATTATCTGATTGTTTTTTGATCATACCACGATCACAGACTTCACTGAAAGAATGGGGTATTCTAATGTAGTAAAATTTAAGGTAAAAAATGTTATAACATTGTGGATTATGCTATAAAATGACTGAATTATGAAAAAAACTCAAAAAAGTTATTCCTAACATGAGTTTTCTTTTATTTTATTTTGGCGCTGAACAGGTATCACGTGGGTTGTGACGTACGAGGGACTCATGACATATCTAAAAATTTTTTGTAGAAACTGTACCACAGCTATTCTGCCATTGGTGCCTTATGACAGATAGACTGCCGCGCCAAGCGTTGTGTTTGCAAACATGCCCCCACCATTTAAATGTCATGAGTCTCACATACGTCACATCCAGTAAAACATCTTTATTTATCTAATATTTTTGTCTGTTTAATTCCGCAAAGTAGTCCATGGAATCATGAACGAGATGGCTCTGTCGAATCTGATTCCAAAACAGCGGTATGCAAAAACATAGAGGCTACCTATCTATATATTTTACAATCAACAACAACAGCTAAATATTTCGCAAAAAGAATAAGTGAACTTCGTCAGTTCCATGACAACTTTGTTCGCATTTTAGTGGAGTAGGTTGTTATCTTTTAGCCTGTGCAAGGAACCTACAGTTTACAGTGGCTTCCGAATCACTCGGACAGCGGTTTTTTTTATTTGGTGACCGTATAACAAAACCTTTACTTATTTACTTACTTACTTTTCAGTGGCATTTTTATTTATCGCACTTTGATGCATAAAAATTTTATAACAACATTGAATTTTTGAAAGTTTAACCATTTGTAAACATAATAACCAAATTGCACTTACACCGAAAGACGTCATACACCACCGAATAAACCCTCCGCATCTCCTGCTCATCCCCAAAGGTGACATTCTCCGGGGGATCCTTGAGCAAGGCGGCGGCCTTCACCAGGTCACTCACAGTCCACGCCACAGGATTGCGGGTTCCTACCACGGATCCTCGGGCGGACAAAGATCCTGTTCTGACGGTACAGCGACGGGGGCGCTTCGCCGGAGGGACTGTCGTGTCCCAGGGGCCCGCTGAACGGGGCCGGTCCAGAAATGCTGATGCTGCTTGCGGCATTCTACACAAGAGGAACAATCATGGAGGTTTATATTGGAAAAATTGGTTTATACAAAAGTACTTGTAGTTAGAGGCGTTTCAATATTGATAATGAATCCATGATTACGATAAGTAACAATAAAATAACAATGAGGCCTTGCAAAAAAATTAAGTTTAAATCGAACCTACAATGTCTAGTCCGTAGGTTCTGGTGTGAAGTTATCCACGTGTGGATGCTAGAACCCGAGTATTGTGGTTTGGCACGTTTGAAAGTTGATAAACTGGACAGGCTTTGATTGAAAGTATTGTAAGGCTGTTGTGTGCCACTATATTTACACAAGATAATTCAATTTTTCAGTTTGGGAGTTAAAGATTTGACGTTTAAAACGAAATGAAGTTGGGTAAGAACCTTGATACATCACAGGACAAGGGTAGAACTGGGATAATTCAGCCGCGTTTTGAAGGATAATATTTTTAATAGAAGTTTTCATTATTAAAACTCAATTTGGGGAAAAATTAGTAATCAGAGAAATAATCGAAGTCATAAAATATAAAAACTAACTACTGTAGCTTCTCATTATAATAATAAAAACTAAACATTAATTTGCAATTTAATTTTCTGGAGAAGGTAGCAAGGTAGAATCGTGGAAAAAAGCAGGTAGGTATACTGTTTCACGCTCCCAGTCTATCTTCTTTCTTTCATATATGTAAAAATCAAATTTTGGTCACAAACCTAATAACATATTTGAAAATGGTCGATGTTTGGAGGACGGACAGTAACTGATTTATCTCAAACTTTTGTAGTGCAATATTAAAAAACATCTAACAAAAATTATATCACGCTCCCGACTCAATTTTTAAAATTTAAAATGTTAATATAATAGCAACAATAACCGCGTTATCACAAATATTATCAAATGAAAGTAATTTTATATTTTCAATATGTGTTAATGTTTTTTGTTTCCTATCCCATATTTTTAATATTTGTCTTGTAGAATAAAATACACGCAGTAAAGCTGTTGTCATAAAGAACAGTTTTGAGTACAATATGGTAATTATACGGTGAGAAATATTTCTCACACTGCACATGCGCAGTGTGGGCAATTTTGTGAGAAATGTTTTCTAAACATAATTTTATATTTTTTTTCTACGGCCACTATGGCAATTCGCACTTTTCTCATACCATACAAATCTTCAAAGTTGCATATTTCCCACAATCGTGGGTTAAAGTGTAAGAAATATAATTTGTCACAATAATTGCTATAACACTGCGACTGCGCATAGGTACTTTATGAGTTAACGTAAAAGATGTTGTTCTTTTATTAAATAGCTTTCATGCGTATATTTCTGGTACATAACATTTTTCCACTCGTGTAAAATCATCTATTTCCCAACTTGTGTGATTCCAGCACTTGACTTCGTCTCGTGCTGAAACTTTCACAACGCGTGGAAAATAGATAACTTTCTACACTTGTTTCACAGTATACAATTATAATTTAGGTTACTTACTTATAATTTTGTAATTACAGTATTACCAAATAATAAATTGTGTGTTTATATATTTGTTATTATATATTACTCAAGTATTAATTTTGCGTTCCACTTTTATGAAATATGTTTTCTTTTTATTACCATACCATACATAAAACTTATAAAGAACTGAAAAAAATATAAATGTATACAGATTAATCTTAATCAATTTTCTTTCTATTGTAATATAAATTACCTGAAATAAGTGTTCATTGTACACACATAATCAATAAATGAGTTACAAATTGGACGTATTTATGAAAAAATTAAATACATAGTGAAAAATTTGACGTTAGAACAATGACAATTAATTTCGATGCTTTTGTTTCATGCCATGACTAATTTCAATAATTAGAATGTCAAAATATCAAAAACATGTTTGGAATCATACAAAAAATAAATGAAGTGATACAAATGACATGAATGTAGCATCAAATAAAAATTCGTAGTAAAAAAATTCGTACTTTAAGCAATAAACCTGATTATATATGTGTGAAGTTGTGAGGAAAGGACTTTCACGTTCAGCCTGCGTGACAATATCTTATCACGCACACGTACGTCTCGCGTGAGTTGTAATCATGCCCTATAGTCCATCACGCACAGTCAACACTGTCAATGAATTATCCAGCTATAAAATATAAAGCATAAGGTGAAAGTGGATCACTGGAGCTCACATTAATAAATAATAACCTTCTGAATAATTTGGTTCTAATAATATAAATTATTCAGTTTTGTTGAGAACTATTTTAATGATTAATAGTAATCAGTAATCTACAAACGAAAATAAAATATCTACATCTTCTATTTATAGGTTATGGCAAAAATAAATTTTTGAAAGCGGATATGTGACGTCATGAGCTTTTTATTATTATTACGAATAGGCACAAAGGTACAAAATTACCAACGTTGCATCTGTCAAAAAAAAAAAAAGTCATTAATATAGAATACAGGTGCCCCAAATAACTTGTTAAGCATGGGGATCTCGAGAACTGTAAAAGATACGAGGTCGGTTAAATTAGATCAAAATTATCGCATTAAGGGATCATTTTAACCATGTTTTGTTTTCATAAAAAAAGTACATAGATTACTAGATATGAACGAAAATATAATTTTTACGGTTTTTAATTTTTGCTCATAACTTCCAAAATGAAAAGATTAAGTGATTTTGGTGCACACCTTATTTAGACACTTTTTTTATAATCAATTTACAGGGGTTCTCATTTTTTTTTTATCGCGTACCGTTTTCAAGTTATCGCTGTAAACCTTTGAATATGAAATCTCAGGAAGGAGGGTTTAAGAAATAACCTTGCTACCGGGATGGGTTTTGCATATGGCGGATAGTTATTCGTCATTTCCATTCGACAGTGGCGTGCCATCCAAAACAAATATGGGATACAATAAACTTAAAAATGCTGCAAATTGTGTAGTAATAATTTAGAATTTAATAAATATAATTGTGAAATACAAAAAGTAAGTGGTAAAATATTTACATATATAAAATAAAGTAAATACAAAAATTGAAGTTTTTATTGTCCTTTAAACAATATAATAATAATTGTTGAAATAAGTATATCATATAAGAATTATGTATAACCGTTCCATTGACTTTATTTAATTAAAATAATGAATTTTATGGACAGTAGAAATGTATATTCTACCCCTTTATTTAAAATTACCCATGATACGGCAATGAAATTATTTCTTGACATTTAAGTTACACGATGGGTTCATTTTCATTCGGCAATATGCAATACTATTCATAATATGTATATCAATGTGTAGTTTCATTTTTCATTATAATAGTACGATGAAAAATTAAATTCCTAAACTTTTGTTCTTCATGGTTTGGGAACAACCACATGCAATACAACTGACCATAATTATTACAATACAAGAATGGTGAATATGCAAAGAAAGTAAAGTAATTACGATACAGTTAAATTTTATTTCTATAGATTGAAGTAGTAAAAACTACTGACGTCACATATCCTGTCAAAAATTTCAACATTTTTTTTATGATTTCTTACTTCTTGACACTGTTAGCTGCAGTGGTAAGTGATAAATACAGTGTAGTGTTCCTTATTAAACTGACTTTATGATTCTGCTAAACATTATGCACAGGTATTCAATCATAAATGACAAATTTATAATTTTCAGAATTTTTGGAAGATCCGCAACTACAAAAGAATGATTAATGGCTCATATTTACATAAAATTTTCATGTATCTTTCAGATGAATGAGAATTTTCATTACTACTAGCTATTTTTAGGTATTTCACAGTAAAGTTTGACTGTTAAATTAGTTCCAAATTCACTTCACGAAGTTTAATCTACTTTGTACTCTGTTTGTCTTGTTAATTTTCACATCTTCCAAAATAGGTAACCTTCAAGTCAACATTTATACGTGTTATATTTTGTTTGAATTAAAAATTATATTATCATTAAGGGTTGTTGTTTGTGAAAATGTTTATTTTTCCAGAAAATGGTTAAATAGATACCTATGACAATAAATATTTTTAAAGTATGTATGTAAATATTTTCAAACTACAGGTTAACAATTAGTTTTTCCCTTTTCAAGTTTTTACTTTGAAATTATTTATTCAAATATACCCATTTTTGGAATACTAGACATTTTCTGAAATATATTATTTACGATGTTGTTTTCCTCTATATTAAGGTAAAGAAATTTAAGTTGATCATAATATAAATTACATGTAAAAGTTAAATTACCGAATTTGAATATCTTCTTCCATTCTCTAGTTATTCGCGTTCAAATTTTGACCCAATAATATCTAGTTTTGGATATATTTACGTAATTATATAATTTTTTATAATTCTTGAACAAAGGGTAAAATATCTAGATGGAAAAATCTGAAAATATCTAAATCACAAAAATAATCTAAGCTAAGCTTTTTATTTTGTCCGATTCTGATTATTTTTAAGATTTATATATTTTTACTTACGTAATTTTTACCGTAGAAAGATATTTCGCTTAAAATATTTACAGTCATAGTTACTCCCACGTCGCAAGTTATGCAAACCGCAATTAGATATTTCTTTTCGTTCCTGAGATATACACCTTCAAAGTTTGCCCCAAAAATATCCATTTTTCGGTCAAAATTTCGATCCAAATTTTCAACTATTAATTAAGACAAGCGGTAAGTGTATAAAATTCAATTTTTTTCTGTATCTGATTTTAAAGAAATTGAAATTAGAAAAATTTAATTTTTACTTGAGAACAATTTTAAAATAGTGTGTGTTGCTATGAAAATGTACTTCAAATGTTAAAATAAATATAAGTTAAAGTACTTAATCTACCCTTGCTGTTAAAGTGTTACTTTATCTACCCTTGCGGTTAAAGTGCTACTTTATCCACTATTTTCAGTTGATAAAATTGCTCTTTAACATCTGCTATAGAAAAAAGGTATAGATTTTAAATTTTCATACCACAAAATAATAACTCTAATAGTTTTCGAGATATTTACATTTAAAAATAGATCTATAAAAAGATTATAGCGGCAGTGTTCAACATTTTTATAGGAAATGTAGGTTTGGAAAATTGGTGGAAATGATACAAAATGATTGATTTGACATACATACGTCTGTCAATTCTAAAAATATTACGAAAGGTCATACACAATCCTCTTCGTGACATTTATAGGTTATGCAACGTTGAGGTTATGTTCATCATGCTTTTCAACCATTACATCTTTCACCGAATCTTGTCTTTCGATGTTAAATTTACATCGTGTTATTATCTATACCTTCCATGTCAAAGAGATATAACTCTTGTATTTCGCGAAAAAGTTTTGTGACTACCCGGCGACATTTTTGGAAAGATAAATTATATTAGGACCGATCTCGTTCTTGTTTATAGGTTTATTTACGACTGCAAATACGGATCTTTAGAAAATTTAAGGGGCGATATAATATTTTTTTGCCAGGCATTTGTTGCGGAATATTTTTACCGTATTCGATTCGCAATTTTTATTATAATTGCATTCGTGAAATTGTTATTGAATATCTATTGATGTATTTCTATTTTTGGATAGTTTTATGAACTCATTTCCGATAAAATACAACCCAACAAACTAATAATTTTACTCATTGACAATGCTATTGCATATTTAAATATTTTATAGCCATAAATTCCAAATAAAACAAAAATTTGCTCACATATATCAACGTATTTTTTTTACTGATTACAAACGTAAAAACATTTAGAAATGTGATTACTACAAAATAATTTTTTTTAACATTTTTCTCACCCTTTAAGCTGGCGTTGTTTCTCCACCAACTGGTAATAAATCTTCGTCCGCCACTCGTCATTACTAGGCAACAATAGATCAAAGTCCGGGGGCCCCACGGTGTCAGTCTTCCGCTCTTCGAGCATGGCAGCCAGGAGTTTGGGGTACACCGCGAACAGGTTGCCCTCGCCGAAACAACTGACTGTCACCCACAGGCGGTGCACGCTCACGTCGACGTCTGTCATCTCGGCCTGCAAAGTTAGGTTAGCTAAAGCCGGGAAGCGAAACTAGGGCCTATGGAAGACGATAATGAGGCTAAAATCGCATGAAATCCGAACAGATGATGGGAACATAAGAGTGGAACTTCAGATTGAGTTTGTTTTCGGTTTTGATTATTGGGTAATTAATCTATTTAAAGTGCTGGGAGGTGTATATCTGATCGAAATAAATACATAAAGGCTCCTACTATACTTTTGATTACAGTATATTTAATAAATATATTCATTTCGAAAAACTAAATGGGGTCCTACATCATAGTATCAAATTAGAAAATTGATCACTTATAATCAATCCAGACCTTAATTCTGTATGATAGGAACTATCAAAGTTTAAAAAAAGTTATTAGTTTTTAAGTTATTCGAGTTTTTAATGCCCTTAACATCTACGTCACAATATTACACCTCTCTCTCTCACACACATCTACCCAATTCCAAATTCTTGCTACTTCAAACCCTACTGTCAATGTCAGATTTGACAATAAATCTATAGCTGGTAATTAAATACAAATTCAAAACTTATTTCAGAGTCAACTTAAATTTCGAAAAAAATGTTATTTAATTCTGTGCGATCTGGAAAATTTATGAAAAAATACGATATAGAAATGACAGATATATTAAATGATATAGGCAGCAAAATCATGCCAGTGACTGTCAAAACTTGGTCTATAATATTCATACTCATTTATGAATTATTTTATTAAAATGATTATTATTTATGCATATTTTTAAATAAGGAACACACTAGTTATTTAAAAGTTATTTATAACAATTGAAATAGATCAATTTGTGTAATTGAATTTTTTTTCTTTCCAGAACATCACAGAATATTAAAAAAAATATTGCGGCTTAACAAATGACAAAAGGCTTTCTAAAACTACAACCCGCTTTCAAATTAGATAAAGTTTCATACAAATTTTTTTAAAAAAAGTAGTGGAGGACCCCATTGTTTAAAATAAAACAAATATATAAGTCTAAAACAAATTATTCTTTTTACAGACATTCACACACACATACACATAGTTGATTATTTGTAAACTGTTCATTTGTTTGTAATAAATGAGTCAAAAAAGGACTAAAATATTTATTTAAATATGCAACAAATAGTTTTTTTAAATCTAATGTTTTAAATTAAATAAAATAATAAAAAAAAATTATTATATATTGTAAATTACTGGTTCATATCATAGTCATTACCCTATATCTTTAAAAGTAGTAATACATAATAACGGTTACCCATCCAAGTACATACTATGACTAAACCAACTTTAATAAATTAGAATCAAATAATTTACAGCATACCTAAATAAATATAATTCGTTTTCATATTATAATAAAATACATAAAGCATTATTTATTGCTTAATTAAAATGGGAATATTCAATATTTGTATTTCCAATCGTCTCGTGACATAAATATGCAAATAACAATAGAAATAACATTATAATACCGAATTTATTAACAAATTTATGTTGTACTAAATTTAGATTAAAATAGAAGAAATATTTAATTATTTTCTATAATATTTTTTTTAAATAAAATGTACTTTTTATTTCATGTTTTATTTGTTAAAATTAAAATTTTTAAGAAGGTAATTTTGTTTCAAATAATTTAAAGTTTAAAGCGAAATTTGTTTAGTTTTACTACGTATTTGTAGTTTGGAACTACTATGAAAGTTTTGCAATTAATTCGTTTCAAACTTTACTACCGCTTATCTCAATATTGCGTTAAAACATCAATAAGCCAATAAATATAACTAAAAACTTTACAAATCCATTTTAAACTGCGATTTCATGACAAAAATAACTTAACTAAAAACCTACAAGCAAAATCGCCTACACTTCAATTGTTCTGCAACCCGCAACTTACTTCGTCAAGGCTGGTCATAGTTTAAAATTTTCAAATTTCACAGATTTTCACACATCAACAATAATTGCAAAACATGCAAGAATAAAAGTTAGACAGGAAATTAGTATCCGAGAACTTGAAAACTCCAATTTCACTTTCAAACTAAGGCAGAAATAGCTTGAACCGTGATTATATCTTTCTAAAAATAATTAATCATGTTTTGGTGAAGTTAAATCTATAAAGAATTGCGAAAAACGCTGATTTTTTGCTTGTGAATAATGAAACACACACAATTTATTACCAAAGTTATATCTAATTTACCTGACAGGATATTAAAAATACACACAATCACTCAAAAACGAAAATGAAAGTTAGATCATGCCATCCTTGAAACAAAACACAATTAACAAACATCAATAATTAAAACTTTTGTAGTAACAAACGTACAAAGTTGTGTCTGATTGGAAAGTTTGGTAGCACGATCAGTGCCAAAGTGACACGGATCTTCACACGAACTCTATTTATAGCTGTGATCCTTCCACAGGACACTTGACGTCGCTGAGGAGCGAAACTCCTCCACTTGAACACCTGTTTGAGTGACAAGTGCAAAACGGAACCGCCAAATTCAAACGGAAAAAACAAAACAATTTATATTGATTACCCTACATTTCATCTTATAATAAGTATTTATTGTTAAACTATTGGAACATTCCAAAATATTTGAGCGTAATGTTTTAGGACAGCAATTCAATAATAACAAAAGAATAAGTAATAAATTGTAATATAGGGATAAAAAGTTGTACTTTGATAAGAAATATTATTTTTCTTCTTTTGTGTAAGAAGCTTTTACAGGGGCGTCGTTAGACTACTTTTGAAAGGACGTGCACCTCTCCTGCTTGGATTTCCGCCCTCTATTTTTATAATTACATTGTTTTTATATATAAATATCTTCTTAAATTATGCTGTCATAACAATAAATATGTCGGTCGTCATTAACAAAATATGAGCTGTTTATAGAAGCTGGAAATGTACACCCCCCTGTTTTAAAATCCTAACCACGCCCTTGGCTTTTAATACTGTTTTTTTTTTTTTTAAGTTAATAATTTCGTTACCAAATTCTAATTATTACTAAGTTACACTTTCATTTAATAAGGGATTATAATAAATCATAAATATTTTAGAAAATAACAACATAAAAATACAAATGGGGTTATTATAGTAGCAAATTAGAAAACTGATCACTTATATTCAATCCAGACCAAAATTCTGTATGATAGGAACTATAAAAGTTTGAAAAAAGTTATTTGTTTTTATATTGTGCTGTAAAAATTTTACACGAAGTAAGAACAGATTTAATTGTCAACCGTTAATTTCCTTATAGATTTGCCGAGAGATTTGCTATATTTTTATGTAACAAACTGTCACTTTAAGCACAGTTTGAATGTTTGACTAAAAATATCTGATGTGGATACTTCTTATACGCCTATTAAATTGTACACATTTTTTTTGCTCTTCATTTTACCGTCTTTCATAATACTCCAATCAGTCTCACATACACAATTTCAACAATCGATTTTTAGTGCTGCGAAAAATTTAAAAAAAGGAGGCAAAGAGTCCTTTTGGCACTGCCGATTGCTATAACAAAGAGAGGTGCACAATTAGATGTTATAGCAGTCCCATATAAAAATTTTATCACTGTGCGACTAGCCATTTTTTAACTATACGAGATACATACGTACGTATGTACAGACATCACGCCACCTAATAAAATTGATTCAAGGTGGCCAAAATGTATATTTCCGTCGAAATCTGACAACCGAAAATTTTCGCGATTACAATTGTTCGTTTATTTCGTAAAAGTAAAAATATAATTCATTAATAGTTTTTAGGATCTGTGACGTTTTAAATGAATTTGCAATACAATTTTAATTACAGAAAATTGATTTACTTATTAAATTATATTTACATGTAGAAGAAAATGAAAACATTTATAAGAACCGAATAGTATCTTCTACCTTTTATAACAAATATATTGCAATATTTTTAATAAATCTAAATCGGTTGAAAAAATCATGATCACTTTAGAAATTAAATCGTGTGGTTTTGTATACTCCATATTAATAAAATCTACTAATTATTTCTTTCGTCGTCATTTTCAGAAAATACATTTGTATGTACGAACTCCGTAATTTGATAACTGCTACAGAATGCTATTGATAAAATTGTATTGGCAGCACAAAATAGCTGTTAGTTTATCCTGTCTACTTAATACTTACTAACAAGATATTGAAAAACCTAATTCCGGGTTACAATGAGTATTAATTTAACAGAGACTTACCAGACATCAGGACAGAATATTGAGTAACTGGCCCTAAACGGAATAAAATTTCTTTGGAAACTTCTGCAACATCTGGTTTTTTAAAACAAGATTTTTTTTAAAAATAGAGAATACAAATATTGTTTAGTTTATAAATGCATTTCGACTAAAGAAAAAAAAAATACTTAATATGTGGTAAACATGTTTAGGGAAATAATAGGGTAAAAAATGATATTCAAACATTTTTTTTGTTACTAACATCATAAGTCCATTTTTGCAAAACTTTTCATATTCTTACAAACTTAATATAATAGGTACAAAGGTTAGGAAAACTTTTTATAAAATATGGAATAATAACTATAATTAATCAATAAGTTTGTAGCGTAAAATGCACTCAAATGTATCAGCAAATAATCAATACAAAATTAATGATCCCACGTAAAGTAAAATTAACCACAAAATAGACATCATAAAAGCAAATTAAATTTCATTATAAATTTATTATCGCAATAACCACTATAAAATTTATAAAATCAACATACATTGTAAAATATTTATTGTAAAATATTGCAATAAAAGTGTACATAGATAAAAACATTTAAAAAATAGCCTCTGTAAACAAATGCAATTAATATCAGGAACAATGGAATACTTAATTTGATTTTAATTGTTCTTTAGTCTGAAAATATTGCTGAAGTCTAAATTGCCCATATCTGAAACACATGAAATATTATAGATTGGCAAATAAATATAAAGTCTGTTTTTCCCGAGTTGATCCTCACGACATTAATTAGCGCAGCATTTTTTTACAATAGTAATAAAGCTCTGAACTTGTACTATTTTAGAGTATTGTTGTACCTTCTTCCATTTTTAAGTAACTGACTACTACCCTAAAATAGGTGTGAGTTACACTCTTAAAAATATTACCAGTGAATTCCTCGCACCAAAGTACCAATGAGTACAAATTTTCATAGTATAATTCTCACTAATACAGCCACAATTACAAATTGAATATCTGCCAATAGGAATCCATATGACCGGTAATAATGCGCGTCTCCGGATATACCAGAGATACTTAGACGCTAGTACTCAGTCCCGCTCTGCGGGGCGCCGAGGCGGTAGTAGACCTTCGGGCCTCCGCCCCGCCTGGTGGTCTGGCTAGACTACGTTCCAGGGCATCTCATGCTCTGAAGGTGATCTAGTTCAACTGGCCGGGAAATGGAGCACGCTTCAGCGTGTGCTCTAATTCTTGCCCTACTGAAACTAGAGCACATCCTGGAGCATTTTGGCTACTCTGGATTGTGCTATGGTTTTAGTGGGTCAGGAATTAGAGCATTTTGAAGTGTTTGCTTAATTCTTGGCGTACTGAAACCAGAGCAAATTCTGGAGGAATTTTGGCTGCTCTGGATCGTGCTCGGGTTTCAGTGTGTCAATAATTAGAGCACTCAGAAGTATTTGCTCTATTTCTTGACCTACTCAAACTAGAGCACATTCTGAAATAGTTTTGGCTGCTCTGAATTGTGCACCGGTTTCAGTGGGTCAACAATTAGAGCACTAAAATGTGTTTGCTCTATTTCTTGGTCTACTGAAACCAGAGCACATTTTGAAGCAGTTTTGGACTGTGCTCTGATTTCAGTAGGTATTTGCTCTATTTCTTGGATTACTAAAACCAGAGAACATTCTGGAATAGTTTTGGTTACACTGGATTGTGCACTGGTTTCAGTGGGTCAAGAACTACAACATTCTTGTGTGTGTTTGTTCTAGTATTTATTTTTTCTTATAATTTTATGTTTTGATTTTGGACATTATAAGAAATTTTTTCAAAAAGAAATTTAAAAAGACGGCACCCATGGTATATATGTTGTCTGCGTCCAACCAACGACAAAAATGAAATATAAACAGTTACTTTAATCTATAACCCTTTTTGTATATTAAATCGATTATTATATTTGTATTTTAATTATTTAATTGATTTATTATTACTAAATAAATGTTTATTCTTTGAACTTTGATAGAAAAATCGAATTTTATAGGTTATAATTATAATAGTGTCAGTTTTAACATTTGTTTCCCCTTTTCTCATTGGCGATGCGAATCACGTGGTTACGATTGATGACGTGAGGATCAACTTGTGGAAACAAATTGTACTTACGCTATGTAGTCGAAATCTATTGTTGAGTATTCTGCCTGGACTAATGCCCATAAGCCCCACAAAAGATGGGACGCCATAACAAAATTATTTACTTGAAAATATAAACTATCTAATTCTTCTTTAGATATATTATTGTTCTTGTTATATACTTGTAAATACGAATGAAACCATTCATATTGTAATTCTTTACTTGGAAAACTTGATGCAGAATCCGAATTTGGATCAATTCCTAAACAAGAATTTATACCAAAAATTAAAACAAACCAAATAGAAAATTCCTCGCGAAAGTAGAATGCCTTTTAAGTGATGTCATTTAAATACTCAATAATGAGTAATAAATTGTATATTTAATTTAAAACAAGGTTAAATAAATTGTTACAAATTTTTCCACAGATAACAATATTCCCATTACCTTGAAACTCTGCAAAATGATTGCCAATGTCAAAAGCTTGATAATTCATATCTGCATATTCATAATCAATAAAAGTTACACAGTTTTTATTGTCGTCATAAATTACATTACCCAGTAATAAATCATTATGGCAAAATACAATTGGACTATTTAATTTAGTTAATACATCCTCTAAATAATTGATTTCCTTTAATAGTTCAGGTTTTAGGTAATTTATTTGTATATATCTGTAACAAAAGCATTAAAATAGTTAAAATATTTTTTCTAATTTCGACATTTAAAGTGTCAGTTTTCAAAACTGACTGACGTTTTGAAATCAGTTAGGAAATAAAAAAAAATTCATCACTAGTGATGAAAAGAGAATTTTTTAACTTAAAAGAGTGCTGTTTCCAAACATTAGTCAATTTTAAAACGTGACAGTTTATATGTCAAAATTCAAAGTTAGAAAAAAAAATTAAATTAAAAGAATTAGAAAAATATCTTATATGAAAGCTAATTTATGAAACTTGTGTGATTTTGCCGGCATTTTCTAACTGGTTACATAAACAGCTATAAAAGTTTTATTTAAAATCATTTATTTCCTAATTCTGGTATTTTCCGAAGGAACAATTTACATTGAATACTAATATTAGGTTCAAATGGATTATAATAATGTAAAAATGATAATAATTTATTAATAGTTCAATACATATAAATAATAAAAATTTATTAAAGACACGCTAAAGCTACGGTCGTTTTGCACAGTAATATGAACAACAAACTTAACATCAATAAAAAAAAAACAAAAGCGAGAAGTGGTGCAGAAATTATTAAAATGTTAATTCTAGACTAATTTTACCACTTGTAATATTTGCCATTACTAGGAAAAACGATCGTAGAGCCGACGTGTACTTTTGGTCACTAAAGGAGTGCATCACTTCTTTTGTTTTTTTTTCTTTTTATATTGATGGTTGTGTATGAAAATTTTATTTATTTATTACAAGTTGACTATTGGGATTTTTATAACAAAAATTACTCGGAATTAATTTGCATGAAACTCAAAAAAAAACATGGAAAACCCCATTACATAATATTTTTTATAAAGAACTAATATTATTTTAGATTTATACCTGTCTGACATGGGACTTAATCTGGTACTAAATTTTGTACAAGATAATATTTAAGTAGCGTTTAAAAATGTAATGCAAATAGAAAAATTTCTTGTTCTAAAATATGTAATAAATTAAGTTCATGGCTTCGCAGGTTAAAAAATGAATAAAAAAAACTCGATCGCATTTTGGGTAAATATCCGAATGATCTAATTTAAAATTAATTGTACTATTTTCATATTTCTAACCATTTTCCTTACCTATCATGTTTCGTCGAATCAGAAAAAACATCGGGTATCAAATTATAAAATTGTTTCAATTTAGGCCAAATCATCGGCTCTCTATCTAAATATTCCTGAGGTCTGACTAAATGCAGCTGCGCCATTTTGGCTGCCACTAACTGGTAAATTTGAGGGTCTATCACAGTCTGAGGATCTAGAGTAACTCCAGGTACATATTCGTAAGCTAAACCATTCTTAAACGTTGCAAATAGCTCAGGAGCTAAATTTTCTTTGTGTAATAATATTATGTTTCTGAAACATAAATATTCATGAGGTATTGTCAATGTCATGTTAGGTAACAGATACAAACTTGTTTGTATGTAAAGTACAATGATTTGTATTAAAAGATAAAAATAACATTTATTGTATGCAATACTTACTTTATCTTAAATGATAATAAAATTTATGAAAATTACAAGTGTAATTACACTTTACCTTTTACGGTACAAATATATCACCATTAGAAAAAAATGAAATATTGATAAGTAGATAAAATGCCTAGATGATTTATTTACATAATATACATTTGAATAATCAATGCAATTGTTTATAATTATGGAAAAACACAAATACAATTTGTTTATATTGAGTAAATTAGTTGTTTACAAATTTAAATATTTTAACTACTATCTATTTGTATATTTACCTAGTTTCTGCCTTCCTGTCAATAAGCATATCAGTTTTTTGTCCATAAACTCTGACAAGCACCACATCTTCAATATTATCGGTTAAATAGCACTTGACTAATTTGTTTGTTATTCCGTCTGTTAGTAACTGTCAAGAAAAAATTAATTACAATCACATTTATACTGATTACAAATACAAGTACTATTGTAAATTGTAATCAAAATCAAATAAACCGTTATAGTTTGAAAAAAAATAATCAAATTTGAATGATAAAATTAGTATGACATGTATTAAAAAAATTAAAATTGAGGGTTAATTAATTAGTTAACATGAAAAACACAACAATAAATAAATGGTTTTCTATGCAAAATAATGACAAGTAAATATTTTGACCGGAAATAGTGCACGTGACGTGAAAGTCAAAATTTTTTTTTTGTTAATACTTACCCTAAATTGAACTTGAGTTAAATCCCATTCAGATCTAATTTCTTTTAAAATTTCAAGTGCTCCCTGCTCAATATTATTCTCCTCAATCTCAACAGATACGAACTTGACAGGAACGTCTACCATATTTGCTAGCTCTGCGCTCCGTGGAAAACTATGCGCAACTCCAGCTTACGATCGAATATAAGCGGGAACCATCAAATAAGTTGACCTCGACACGCTTTCAACTAGTTATCTACGTCATGAACACAATATTTATTACGATTATTTCGCTACAGCCATCTGTAATTATTACATCTTATTGTAAAGATCGATACTTACCTTGCATGATGCACTACGCTTAAATAATTTAATAATAAAAGTTATAAAAACTGACTAGCTAAACGCCTGTCAGGAAAAAGGCAATCATAATTTATAGTTTCATATCAATGAACCATATTTAAGAATTGCAATTAATAAAACAGTTGAATGAGTGTTTATTGTTGTGTATTATTGCAATTATGATAACAATATGGCTAGTTGATGTGAAAAATAAAAACAAAATGCTACTCAAAATTCTAAAGGGATCTAAGAATGTGATTTAACATTTAAACTTAAATATTTAATATTTCCCTGACTTAAATACATGAAAGCCGATAACAAAAATTAAATTTTTGAATTCTAACAAAATTAAACAATGTTATTTTACAAACAATTTTAGGCTTATACTTAAAAGATGATTTTTATTATAAAAGATATTATTAAATGAGTTATCTTTCGTTGCTGATAATGAGTTGTTGACGAAAACCTGTGAATTAAGTTTGGGTACACATAGAAATGGTAAATCATAAGATGACGTTAGTTGTAAATATGTCTGTCGACAAATAAACACAGCTAGATTATCATTTAGAAAATATTACTAGATTTATGTACATTTCGACAGTACAAACAGAACTAATTTCGTCACAGCTAAGTAAGCTTAGGGTCGCCATTTTTACATAACTCACTAAATTTTTAACATTTTGAAGTTTTTATTACACATTATAATTACAATCTGAATATTCTTAAAAACAACTATCCGGGCATTACAAGTAACAAAAGTATCTTCAGTTACATTTAAATGGTTGTGTACAGTACAATTCAGTTTATGTATCAAAGACATGCCTTCAGATTATAACTCATTTTCATATCTTTCATAATGAAAAGTACGTAGTACGTTAAAATACAATCACCCACCAGATGAATCTACTACACACAAAAACAGAAATGTAATGGAATGTACAAATCATTTATTTTCAACGTAGAGTTCTCTTCCCTGACAAACGCTTAACAAATTGCTACAATCTACCAGAACAGAATTTGAGTAATCAACAGCTGCCTGAACGTGCCGCCACTGCGGGAAATGTTAGTGACCTTGTTTATTTGTTAATCACGGGCGGGCCATTCGGTTCCGATGCCGTGTCTTTGTTGGTTTACGCTTTCATTAACTACTAACTTAACAGAAGAGATATTCTTAGTCCTAGGCCCCGATGGCCGCAGAGTTCCTCGCGGTGCTCTGAAGCCACGAGGCTTAGTTAAAAGCTAGGGATACACAGAAGGCTAACACTTATCTTTTTGTTAATTATTTAATATCTAATCGACATGAAACCATTAACACATACATAACTGTTGTCTGATATATTTACAACAACTTTGTTTCATATTTTCTCATTTTCTTGTGAACACTATACTTGTTTTTAAATAGACTGTAACATTGTATTTTGCACTGAATTGAAAATTGAACTTAAAATGGAAGGATCGATTCATTTCGTAGGACTTCTTTACAATGAAACAAGCATGAGCCACGACGGAACGAAACGGTAACACAACAAGTGATGATATGTAAGACAATGCACGTAAAATGAATGTGTCCAATGTTACACTTGTCCGCGAATACAGGTGTGAGCCAACTCTCAATCTCTCTATATCCCAGTCGTACATTCCTCTAATGTAATGTAAGCTTCGATTCCATCCCCGTCTGACAGGTGCAACATTTTAAAACAAGAGATGTAGCCATGCATAGTCCAACTAGACTACGCATACGTATGTGAATTAAAAATAATTGTGCTAGTTTTTCTTACTTTATTTAAATACTTTATCGCTCAATTATCGAGCGAACCAATTGCATTTTCATATTCTGTTGTAATCAGGTAAACTAAAACTACGCTACAAATTAAAACTATACAAATAATTGTAGTTGGGGCCAGAAGAAGTGAATGCCGCAGTCGCGAGGAATCTATTTACAATGATGGCGCCACACGGCTCAATCACGGAAAATATATTTACATCTCTTGTCCCCGGAAGTCACTTCTTCTAGACCCTGGGGATTTTTTACAGTTCTTTCATTTACAATCAATGTTTAACATTAAACAATAAAATGAGGCGGAGGAGCGACGCCACTAGAGATGTTGCGTGTTGGTGGCGCTGATGAGGGATTTGGGCAGGGGAAGAGGAATGGAAATGGGGAGTGTATGCGTATGCAGTATCGAATAACTTATGTCTGAGTGTACAGGTAGATGGCGACGATGAGCCCGTACAGACCCAGTACTTCGGCGAAGATGAGGATAAGGATCATACCCACGAAGAGACGCGGCTGCTGGGCGGTGCCTCGCACGCCGGCGTCTCCTACGATGCCGATGGCGAAGCCGGCGGCCAGGCCGGAGAAGCCTACGGCGAGGCCGGCGCCAAGGTGGATGAAGCCCCTAGGAAAAAACATCAGTAATTACTTCTCTCTTCTGCAAACGTACATCTTCATTCATACTTCATATTCATAATTCATTCTTATTTACACTTTGTAATATTTACGCATATATAATACATGACTTTACTTTTTTTTCAAGGACATGAAGATTCAAAAGATAATCTATAAATTTAAATCTTCATCCGTTTAAAGCTACAACTACGTTTTTCCGTAAAGAAGTTCATAGGTTTGTATTTAATTTTTACTATTGGTTCCCAAATAAAAGCCCATGGTATTCTTATCGGAAATATGAATGATAATTTTATATGAGTATTTGTATTTCATATCATAAAACATATTATAAAAATAAAAACGTTTACAGTTAAAAATTATGTTCTGTTATTTTTTTGTTGTATTTAGGCAAATGCATTAAATTTGTCACTTCCACTTAAATTGGTACCAGATCTTGTTTTTCTTTGATCCAACATAAAGTTTGCGAATATTTGTCCATAAACACATACACATTTATTTAAGTTTCTATTTGTTTGTGTACTATAGTATATTGTGTATCGAGTGCAGAAAAGCATTCATATCCATGCGAGTATATTTTCTGCGGCATGAGACGTTGTCGAGGACTTTTTTTTTTCGAGTTGCACGCTATATTTTTTAGGTGATCACATAAAAAACTAATGTATTTGACACTTATTTCAATAATTTTCACACAAACTATCGGTTTGTTATCAAACGTTAATAGTGGTAACCATAGCAACAATAAAGAGGAAAGAACATCGGCTCGTGGCTTTTGTTTGGCTTGGAATGGATTTTGCTTAAATATGATAGATATTTACTTCCGTTGTCTAATCATAATTCGTGGGCAATTGTTTCTTTTGACAGATGATCTTTTAAATGGAAATAAATAATTTTCTGTAGTGGTCGACTAAAAACAGTATGTTGTCCATTCTAAATGGAAAACAAGAAACACAAAATACATTTAAGTAAATTATTTAAAGTTTTATACATATTTTATACAATTGTTCTGTTTGCGAGCAAAAGTAATTTGGTGTGGACTAGATCTTAACGAAAAAAATCCGGTAAATTTGATTCCCGTTTTAGTATCATCCAAACCACTGGTTATCTGAATGTTTATGTATCTGGTTCTCGGTTCCCAGTCTAAAATTGTAAGATTTGGTTCAGGAATCGAAATTAATCGTTTCTAGAAACTATCTGTTCTGGAATTGTAACCAAACAGTTTACGATTCTTAAAAATAAATTACAAACTTCTCGATTCCAGAAACTGGTAATATTTGTTCAAGTATTTATTTAAAATCGAACAAAACATCTGTTATCTGTGAATTTTTTAATAACACGCAATAAGGAAAGCAGTTTACTACGTCTTTAGTTTTTTTTCATCATATTCGAGAATCAATTTTACTACCTGGTTCTGATCATTCGAATTTGAAAATCAGTACCCTGTATCCGATTGATTTTGGTTCTTAATTTTTTGGTTACTGGTCACTCTTGGTTAAAATAGTGCGTGATATATATTTTTGGCAACAAAAAATAATGTATAATATTTATTGATTTATTAGTTTACATATCGCATTTTCTTCAAATGATAAAGGAAACTGAATTTTTTATGTTAAATATTTGTTCCGATAAAAAGATTGTAAAATTTACGATTTTATATCAGGAAAATAAAACTTATTATTATTGAATTTCTTGTAAATTGTAAAAAATAAATTTAAACATGTTTACAGATGGTAATGTAATTTAAAAATACAAATGTAAATTTAAACAAAATTTTCATTTATTTTAATGTGAATATATACATTTTATACAATATGTTAAACTAATTGTACGTAATCCAAATATGAGTCAATTTTTTTTTATCAATTTCTAGGAAACAATTATTCTATCACAGCACATATTTTATAGTGTGAATTATTTTAAATACATATAAGGCGCATAAATCAGGCCTTGCAAAAAAATTAAATGAACCATTTTTTTGTTTAAATCGAACCTACAATGTGTAATTTGTTACTCTATATGATGTAATTCTTTATTATTTACATTTTATGTTACATAATATCGTTTTAAAGTATCATACTAGAAAAGTCGCAAAAATTGCAAGTTATCTACGTATGGATACCAGATTCCAAATATTGTGGTTTGGCGAGTTTGAAAGTTGGTAAAGTGGTCAGTCTGTGATTTAAAGCATTGTAAGGCTTTTGTGTGCCACTATATTTGCTCAACATTACTCAATTTGTCAGTTTGGAAGTTAAATTTATTATTATTATTATCCGACATGTTTTCATAATTTAAATTTCTTATCACCTGAAAAATGAAACCAAATACAGGGCATCAATGTCAAAACAAATCATAAATATAAGTTACTAACCTTAAGAATTTTCAACCGCATTGTACAAAATGTTCGGTTTCCTTCACACATTCAACAAATCGATACCGCGACAAATATATTTCCTTCTAAAATTTTAACCAGTTTGGTAATTGTAATCTATTAATACCTTTTCAAATTGACCGAATTAATTTTTACGTAATTAATCATCATTTAGAAATACTTATAATTTATTAACTACCCTAATTCACACGAATTATTTCTTTATAGTACAGCTCTTCTAGCAGAGAAAGATTTTGGCATTTTTACTGCAGATTAGATTGTACACTTAAGTATTCCATAATAAAAATTATAAAAAACATAAACTTGTCAGCAGGCCAAAAGATCCTCTAAATTTAAATCGCATTGTAAACCCGGAATATGTAGTAAAAATTTTAGCCGGGAACTCCTACAAATATTACTCATTAGTGCAAAACATGCAATGTATTTTTAGCCCACGATCTATTTCTGATTGTGATTTCAAATCAATTAAACAGAAATGAGCGATAAATAAAATAAAACAGGTGATTAAACACATTTTAAACACAAAAGCTTATCAATATTATTCTTACAATATGTTTATTATTTTTATGTGGAGACTTTTTGTAGGCGATGAATTGATTTTGTATATTTGTTCAGGTTGTTAACCTTTGTCTAAGATCAGTTTTGTTATTAATAATCGATATTTATGACATGCATTTTTCAAATATAAATATTAAACATATTATACATAATTTATGATATGTACAAGTCTATATATATTTTTATACTTGGGATTAACAATTGCTCTATTGTTACATCGTAAATAGTTTAATAATATCGGATATTGTTAAAGTATTTTTGGTAATTCTTTTTTGCAAAATTCGTACTGCGGGCTACCGTAAATGTCAATGATAACCTCAAATATTTTAAAATGTATTTTAATACAATTTGGAAATAAACAAAGTTAATTTAAAGGATATTAAAATTTCGTAAGTCGTAACGTATAGATTTTATTTTTTTTTCACAATATTATAAACGAATTATGACAGTTATAAGTGTCCAACTTCATTCAACATGGTTACCATCGAGGTTACCATATTTAACATAAATCCCTAGATTACACTTAATTAATATTTTTAATTTAAATTTTTGAGACTTCATAAAATAAGTGACTCTATGTATAGAAAATAGTATATTTTACTCGTTTTATAGGACGTAGTGTTCCATTCGTGTCTTTGGAACACTCATGGAACAATGATACGTCTCATAAAACTCATAAAATTATATACTATTTTATATTTTAGATTGGACACAAAAAGATAAGATATTTATGAAATGCAGAACGTAGACTTGTCTACAGACAAATATGAAGTCATATATAAGTTTATACTTCATTTTTATGTACTATGAATGTAAATTATTAACGTAAACAAGTTTATGTTTTTAAAATGAAAATGTCGCCGAGAAAAGTATTAAAAAATATATGAATTTATTACTCTATATTTTTATACCAGAGGGCTATAAAATCTTTATAAAATATAGAAATGTTTTAAAAGTGTTTATATTCAAATGAAAACTATTAAATTCAAATCAACTAATTAATTCTTAGCATTCAATTAATAATTAAATTTGCAGATGCCGTACTTGTAAGAAAAAGTATCTTACTTTACTAGTGTGTGAAGTGTGAAGTTGGCCACGAGCGAAGCGATTGCTGCCAATTCACACGAATGTACTATTTGTGTGAATGAATAGTATCGTTTTAATTTATATCCTGTTACGATAATTAATATTTCCGCATCAAATACTCAATTCTAATTACATTAAGATAAGTATATGGTTTTCTATAAACCTCAAAACATATTCCAATTATTTAAGTTGATGTCACAATCAAATAAACAGTTTCGCATGACTTCGGTATGAATAATTTGAAATATTACTATATTTATTGAAACACAACACATATGTCATGCTTTATGAACTCTGAACATATTTTACACCGTACAACATTATTTCATTCTCTCATTTTTCAAACCCTGTTAATGTACCACACATATCTCATACTTAAAAGCAGACATTTCTCAAGTTCTTGCTCCGTGTCATACATTTTTAACTACGGTTTTATTTCATTCATTCTTTTTCTAAATCTTTCACTCCCTTAAAGTTTAATTTATGAGAAACGTAAAATTGATATAAATTGGACAAAACGAGACGGGTTATCTTATTGTATTGATATATTTTATCAGTTTTTTTTGCATTGTTTCTCTATGAAAACTGGTCCAACATATCAAAATTAAAATTATTAAATTTAATACATTTCAAATTTTCTTTCATTTTATTATTTTTCTAGACCTTAAGAAGTAACAAACAAAAAAGTTTTACTTTTCATATTTAATATATTTTATAACCTTTTGGTATCAATGATCTATTTTCATTTAATAGAAGTATTTTTTGTTAATTTAAAAAAAAATGTCAAAAAGTTTTTCTTTTATAGTGCTCTCAAAGATGTAGTAGAAATGCGTGAATTTTTGCCTGGGATTTTGCCATACGCTGTGGGGGCGTCCCAGCCAAGACAGAAGCGTATTCAGTACAATTTTTTATTAGATATTAGTAGAATTGTATCTGTATATACGTAACTAGAAATTTAATTTTGTAATGAGATTACATATTTCAAGAACCTATTTTATGTAAACAATAAATATTTGCATGATAGTGTATTGGTTTATCTTTACAAATATAAGTGACAGAAAAATTATCTAATGAGTCTCCGTTTTTCTATCTCTACCTGTGTTTAATAAGGATTTTTCTTTTCGTCCCAAAAGTTACAAGTCGCAGTTCTACTATATCTTTGCGAGTAGCAGATATTTTTTTTATATTTATTTTATGTTTGCGTTTCTCATAACTGAAACAATGTTTTCCATTCTCGCATGTGTGATGACTTACTTGTACAAGCTGTATTCCTTAGGGTTGCTAAGACCGCCAGCGATGAGCACAGCGACGACCAGACCGTAGATGGCAATAATACCCGCCATGACGACAGGGATGATGGATTTCATGATCAGCTCTGGTCTCATCACAGACATGGCCGCGATACCTGTTCCGGACTTTGCTGTTCCATAAGCGGCTCCCAGAGCTAAAAACATATCTCCCGTCATTCAACAATCACACAAATCAGACAATAGATTAACTCATTTCAAATTTTGACATAGAGTACGTTTTCCAGACTTGGAATGTACCACAATTTTACAAACGCAACTTATTATAATTATAGTATATTGTGTATCTAGTAGGAAAAGTGATATATTCCCGGAAATTGAAGGAATCTGGGAAGTCACTATTCTTACGTTGTACCAGGGTTGAGAAAAACCTGGAATTTTCACAAAAAAAAACCCAACCCACCTGGGTCTTTTTAAAAAAAAAAACCCGGGTTTTATTAAAAACGTCCAAATATATGAATTATGTATGTATGTTAGATGTTAGTTTGTATGTTATATTATGTGTATCTTATAATCCTAGTTTATTTATGTTCATGTAATATTTTAGATGGTACCGAATAAAATTATTTAAAAAAAGAGCTTTTTAAGGATTTTTTGAGTGGGTTTTTTGGGTGTTTTTATCAACCCTGCGTTGTAAACATACTATTTTTTTCGATTGGTACTGTACGGGAATGCTTTGTCACTGGCCGGAATAGTATATTGTGCAACAACTGCAGAAAGTCGCATATTTTCTACGAGATTCGGCAGGAGACGAAGTCGAGTGCTGGAATCACACGAGGTGGGAAATAGGTGATTCTGGCATACTATACTTTTTCCACAAATACATTGCAAAATGTAAAATATTTGCACGAAAGCTATTTCACATAAAGAACAATACGGCACACGTAACCTCACAAAGAGTACCTTCACGCATGCGCAGTGTTGGAAAATATTGTGAGAAATGATATTTTCGGAAAAAACATATTTTAATTAAATTAAAATAGATCAACTTTTAGTAAAAATCAGTCAACCAAAAGTGACTGTTTACTCTCATCATTTGCGAATAATACGTAACATATTTTATTTAAATAGAATTTTTATTGTAATGCCGGTCAGTTTTGTGGTGGCCACAGGTCATTTTATTTATTTAAAATAAGTAATTTGTGATAGGTAATTATTTTCAGGTACGAGGTGAAAGTAATTAGTAGGAATGTCAGGCCAAAATAGTTGGACGAATAGTTTCAGAACATATGCCAATTCACCTGCAATAGTAACCAATTCTGTAATTACAAATCAGCTGTGGTCACCGTGGAACCGACCGCCAAATATGTACGCAAAAACGATAATGCACGATAAAAAGCTATTAAATTATAATTTTTTCTTCAAATAAAGTTTTTCGTGCATTTTATAGCTTTTTATCGAAACATTTATGTTACGAAATATTCGCAACAAATCAAAAAATGACAAGAGTAATCTGGAACATCTAGTTGACCGATTTTTGAAAAGTTGATCAACTCGTATCATTGAGGTCAGTTTATATTGGCATTAAAATCACGTACATGTGAACACATATTATCAGGATGTACCTCGGGATTTACCGAAAGACATTACACTCAAAATAGTCAAAACTTAATGGGGTATGTGACTATAATTGAATTTCAGTATATGTCACAAAATGTAACTAATTAATATAGCTTCTCATTACAATAATAAAAACTAAACATTAGTTCGTAATAATATAGTTGTTAGCAATTTAATGTTCTGGAGAAGGGATATGTGACGTCAGCATGGTAGGATCGTGGAAAAAGACAGGTACAGTCTGTTTCACTTTCTACCCCTCTAATGTTACAGGACCTCTTCCCCAAATTTTTAATATTTATTTTCTCGCAAACTACGAATAATGAATCGAAATAAAAAAAATCGGGTATTTTATTTTTTTGGCTCATTGTAAAAACCTCAATTTGTAGATATCCGTCAAAATTTTTAAATGACCATTGGTATGATTACAATTACAGTTCGATGGAAGTTTCGATTTCGGCCAAAAATTGACCAAAACTATGGAGTGTTCAAATCGTGTCTGGCACTTTCGTGTTTTACTCCCCTATTTTTTGTTATTTAGTTTTTCTTCCTATCGCTATTCCAAAGCTCTTAGTATAACGATGCCAAGTGCAAGATGAGGCAAGATCTTATTAATTTAATCTGTAGAAGTAAGACAAAGACTTATTGTAGAATTTAAAAAAAAAAGTAACGTTATTTTAAGTTTCAAAAGTTGTTATCTTTATGGCCAATACTACATATACATAATAACATATATTAAGTTGTTAGTCACTAACAAATACGTCTTGAAAAGAATAATTACTTGATTGTGATTATTTGTGATATTAGTAAGGTGGTGATAGATAACTAAAGTGTTTACTTCTTTATACAAAAATAAAGTGAAAAACATTAGATATTCGTGTTTAATAAAAAATTAACTAAATTTTAACTGAAATTTTGGTTTCGGTTACGTTTTCGGCCAAAACTAGAAGAGGAACCGAATATTCGGGTACTTACAGTACCTCGTAAATGTACTGATCGATTAAAGTGGTTTATTATTTCGTAAAATATGGATGTTGCATAAATGTTTTCGCTTCATGTACTAGTAAACCTTGTTGAGTTTGAATAAAAGCCGGTAATGAACATTGACAAGTATTATTGGGTTAGAGATGCGCAACGATGAAAGAGAATCGTTAGTCACGATAAAAGTGTGTTAAATATTGTAGAAGCAGTTTTTGTCTTTGTAAATTTACTAGAAGTGAAACATAATTTAAATTTAGTAATTGTGAAATAAATAGTGTTCATGAAGTATGAAATGTTTTAACTTTTATTACTGTTTTAATATAGTTCTTAGATCTATTTTCAGATAAACAAAACTAATGACATAATAAATATTTCACACAACTTTAAATCAATAAATCTTTTTTGAAATAAAAGAAAAATCTACCATTTCGGGTGTAACAGCCAACAGCTGTCAAATAGAACTCCAATAAACGTCATGTCAAATCTTGAAAGGATACAAGAAAAAGAATTTTGAGGTTAAAATTAATCACAATTCTTTTCAAATTAATATTTTTCATTACTTTCTGAACTTGTTAATGATTCCTTGAAAAACTGGCTATTAAAGAAGTAAATATTTACATAAAAGCAATAAAAAGTATATTAAAAATCTATTCAAAATGTATCTCCAACAAATATGAAGGTATATAAATCAAATTTTATTGATCCTTAAGTGATACTAGTATGTGTGAATCAACAGTTGTTAAATGCAATGTAATAATGGAGAATAATCAGAGCATCAAAAACAATACTTGTAATCCATCAAAAAAACATAAAAAATCAATTTTCCAGACATGAAATAACTTTGCATAATTATTTTCTTCCAAATTCAAAAATCAATAGCGTTAACATTTAATTTTGATGTTGTAAAAACAGGTATATTTAATCATTAAACTACAAATTATAACCTTGGAGAAAAATAACATTTCGAAAGTTCCAACTAATTTTTAAAACTTGGCGCTGATTTTAAGAAGTCAATAATCGTTGTGGGTTTTTACAGACGTCAAACAGATTAAATAAAAATGAATCATTTTAGGTTTTATATCAAACCGCTAGTATCTCTTAACATTTTATACACACAAAAATTAGAAAACCATTAAGTATTTTGATAAGGTTTATTATACTTGATAATTTTAATGATAAACTCAAACAGTACATGTTTTGTAGAAGGCAAATTATCAGATATGAAGTGTCATGTGATAGCAAAAATGATTACTTTACGAAACATCAAAAGTGTCTAATAATTAAATTAAAAGAAGTAAATTTCGATAAAAATTAGGCTAAGAAAATAAGTGATCTTGTGATTTACGGTTGGTTGACTGATACCACGGTGAAACTTATTATATAATTTTATGTGAAATATCATTGATGAAGGCTATGTACACGGAATTCACATGATGCATTATGTGTAATGCGGGTTTGTCCTTGATAGTCACATGTTTTCACCGGCAGGTTACACCCACCGTAGAAAACTTGTTAAAATGCCCTAAAAACAACCCCTAAATTGTACAAAATCTGTTAATTAGTTACTTAATACCGCCCTGCAACATTTGACAAGCTTTCAACCATATGTAAAGTCATTAAATATACTTGAAATTGAGTTAAGCCAATGCAAGTTATAACAAATTATAATAAATGATTAAAATGTAATCGTTATGATCGATGAAATGATTAAAACATGGGTTTAGCACGGTACAGTTAAGTACGGGTGGGTCGTCCATAGACATGTGACTTAAAGTGGGTCAAGACAAGAAAGTGCCATACGATGAATAAGGATAAGTTTTAGTAATTTTTATTGAATACAGGTGACCAGATCATATGATCTCGTGATTTCATGCTTAGTTCACTATTCCATGCCCTACAATACGTTCAAACTTGAAAATGACTCGAACATTAACACCAATCAATATTTTGTTCAAATTTGAATCAAAGGCGAGTACATTACGCGTTGGATGAATTTACTATATGAATAAAACGTATGAGAAACAAGCATTGTTTTACAAATTAACGCAGTTGTGATGCTGGCACACGTACCGCCCATTGAATAATTAAGGCAAAAACTCGTCATTAGTTTTCCTCATAGCGGATAATTTGTGAAATCATACAGATATAAGCATCTTGGACATAAATTTGTTGTTTTAATTACAAATCTGAGTGAATTGAATGAAAAATAAAAACCAGTCATATGATAAATCAATACTGCGATTCTCGAAAATCGTCCGGAATTAACGTAAGATATGAAACAAGTGCACATCGAATTATGAAATGAATATGTCCAAATGTACAGCTGATTCACAGTAACGTTGTGCTGTTGTTATTTGACTATCAAAATAGCAATTGGCAGAGATATTTATGAATATCCCTACGTGCAACAGTGAATCGGTTGGCCTAAAAATCTTACCGCTGAAAATAATAGCTGCCGCCGCTCCCATTACTCCAAAGAATGGTGAATATATAGGATTATCTTCTGTAGCCATTTTGATTAAACGTGGAGTATTTGCAGGTAACGATTAGTAAGTATTTATTCAAACTGCACACACGCACTCCACAGAAAGAGCGAAGCCACTGTCAAATATGGCTTACTGAACAGCGACTGCTAGTGCTACACCGAGTTCGTCATGTGACTGAGAGAGAATCACAGGTGAAATGTTCTTGACTATCAGCGTACGCCATTGGTCCTTATGTACGCTAAGGACATCGATCCGCCAATCACATCGCTCGTTATACTACTTTCGTGACGTCACCCTTTTAGACGTTGTTCATTTGTTGAATAATGATTTTAATACATTTTAAAGCATTTTATTTAAATAAAATTTATTTGTCTTGGATGCTAGATCAATTAATGCATCTTTGGGGAAAGTTTTGACTCCGATAATAATGTTTTGGAGGCACGTGATTTGTCATAATGATCAAAGGTTGTATCCGTTTTACTCACAAGACTTGCGGGCATGCGCACAACTATGTGCACAAATTTTAAAATTATTTTCAAATATCAAAAATATTAGTTTAGAACTGAAAACAACAAATTTTAGAAGTATAAAATTATTCTTATTTAACATTTCATAATTAAAATTTATTGAGAAAAGTTGGGTTGTGTACTCAAGGAGATAAGAAATAACGTAAATATTTTATTTAATTAAAGTCTAATTTGTCACCTAAATAAAGCAAAAACTTAATCAAATAGGACATAAATTAACTATACAAGTGTGCCAGTATTTTCCAAGTATCATCCACTTTTGTTAATTTGTGAAATATGTAAATGATAATGACTTATCTCATCCAACTGTTATCCTTTGATATCGATTATTATAAAGTCGAATTCATGATAGAAACTAAACACTTCAATCTTTATCACTTGCATGTGATACTGTTGGCTTTTGTTTTTACGTCATGTGACAATAAAATCCAACTTTTACCTTACTTTAATGGAGTTCTATTACTCCCAAGTCATGTGATTTGATTACTTCCCATGAAAATTCAATATTCAAGTTACAAATGTTGAAAATATAAAAAAAAATGTTTAAAAAATTATAACAGTAGTCTAACAATAAAACGATTAGATCTACGGCTCATAAATCTAAGTTGTTAGTGATGTCTACATTATAATTTAAATTTGTAACAAGCAGAATAACAAGGGGACTACTTCGAAGTAGATATCTTGCATAATTTTTAATTTGTTCGAACTTAAAAGTAATTTTAAATACATTACTGCATTTAAAATTAAATAAAATTATTTAAAATTAATTAAAGGCAAATAAAATTTGAAGAAAATTAAAATGAAATCGCATGTTTTTTGAAAAATAGGGTGTGATATTTTGTAATATAATTCTCAAAACTAAATTTGGAACAATTTTGCAACATTTTTTTGTCATTGTAATTGTTGCACGTGACAATAAAGGTCATGTGTAGTGAAATCAAGGTTGACGCTTGTTTATTGTCTTCAAATAAGAAACAATTAACAAATTTTTGAATCTGCAATTGATACTAATCTTATTTTATTAATTAATTCTCAGTAAAACTACATAACAAAATCTGTCACAGGTTTCGCAATCAATCTGATACAGACTGTTATCTCAAATTCTTTTAGATTATTAAGAACGTGAAAAAGATAAAGTTACGCTAATCTTATTTACTCTAGAAAAATTACGATTTAACAACATAAAAGTTATAGTTGCATTAAACAAATAGGAATTATTGAAATGATCAAATTTGGATTTTTATTATTGTCTATTATACATTTTAATTAAACTTTATCTCGAAATATTCCATACGTCATTCCAGTTATAATTGCCATTGTAAATTTTGTTTCATCACGAATTTACTTTTTTAATTCACATCTGAGTGTTAATATTTTATCTACTAAGCTGTTATATAAAAGATATAACAGTAGTTTCAAATAAGTAGTAACTATAAATGAATTAATTATAAAAATAATCTATACATAGCGTGTGATCACCGCACAAAAAATGTAATTATATTCTTGAGAAATGCTGTAATTTTTGTCATTCAAAACAATAAAATAATTACAAGAAAATAGTAACGAACCACGCAATGGAGTTATTTTTTTCTGAAAGAACTGAAATAAGCATAGTAGTGAAAACGAGACTGAAAAATATGTCGTAGTAAACGTGATATCAATTCTTAAAGTGAAAATTTTGAACAAATTGTTAATAGTAAAAGGTATTACTTTTTTTTTCATATTCCTGTAGCTAAACTATATTTATATACAAAGTTGTATGTATATGAATGAAAAAAATATTATTGGGCCTAAATAAAATATATTTGAAATATTTTTTCATTAATATTTTGGCTGTAGTGAAGTGTTTTTTTATTTCGTGCTACGCCTTATGCGTTAAACAGCACTCGACCAAAATACACTGCCAATGAAATTGCTAAGTACAGATGACATGACAAAATTGAATTTCGTTATAGCTCGCGAACAAAATAATATTTAAATGAAATATTTTCAATAATACTCACTAATTGTTGTATATTTTCATATTCCTCTGCAAAATTTCGACAATGGTTCAAGACCCTATTGCGAAAAAATAAAAAACAATAAGTTGTTAAGAATTTAAATATTTCAATGAAATACAAGTAAAATGACATTTTATTGTAAGATCATGTACAGAAAATATACAAATCTGCTCATTTGAAGTAATAACAATCCAAATGAGTAGGAATGATAAACAAATCAGAAAAAAAATAACGTTTAATGTTTTTCGAGAGCACGAGACAACAGATCATTCATAGAAGTGAGAAGAACTCGAGGGTCTTCCACTAAACCAGCTCCCACCATCGAATTTATAAACAGCTAAAAAATCAGAATTAGACAAGAAAAATTTAAATTATTGTAGCACTTACTTGTTTTACTACAAGTTCAGCTAAAACTTTATCCTTTGACATGAGTTGATGTAGTTTTTTAATTATTGGATGCCTAAATAAAAAACATGTAATACAAATTTTCAAATTAAATTAAAAAACTTACTTTGGATTAATTTCTAACTGTGGCTGTAGTAAAGCATATCTTTTTTCTTCTGGAATTTGATGGCTTTGTGTTCGAATAAAATGTCTAGCTGCCCCCATTTCTTCAACAGTAACAACACAAGGATGTGATTCTAATCTTGTAGTTGCGTGAACATTAAAACATTTTCCTGATAGTTTATCTTTTATCCAAGATGTTAGTTCGTCGATTTCGCTTCGTTTTAAACTATCTGGTCCTAAATTCGTTAAGTCACTGGCTTTTTTATCTTCTCGCATATCTTTTTCTACAGATACAAATCTATTTCCCTTGTATCTACTTAGCTGCATTATTGTTAATTCATCGTAAGGTTCATAACAGAACAATACTTCTTGTTTTTTAAGTTTTAAAGCTTCGTAATATGGTGATGCTTCAGCTAAAGTTCGACTTGGTGCAGCCAGATAGAAAATAACTTTGTCTGTTTGGTCGCCAGCTCGACTTAAATATTCGTCTAATCCTACTTTTTGGCCACTTTCAGAATGAGATGATTCAAATCTTAACAACTTTCCAAGTTCCTCCTGTTTTCAAAAAATTGCGCTTTAATACATGCGACATCTAACGTAATTGATCAGTACTAATTTAAGCGCGCATTTCTGACAAAAAGGTTATGTTATGATTAACAAATATGTCGATGTTATCGTCACAAAGATTATCATCAAGTTCGAGTTATTTCAAAGATATACTTTCAAAAGTGGGCATAAAGTTACAACATGGAAATGAACCAAATTTACTGGAAAAAGATCAGTCGCTTATTATCAGGGACATCCAAAAAGAAGTGGAAAGTCATTCAAACTATCCAAACAACATCCCCGATTTTATTTCTGGAGTGAAATACTTTTGCAAATCAAGAAATTTGTTTAAAAAAGCCTTGGAACATTCTGTTTTACAAAATAAAAATGACGATGACTATCGAGGTACACAACAAGAAAGTGTTTTTCGAATTCTATTGAACATTGACTGTCTTCAAACTGAAATAATTTCTCTTCTTTTGGAAGAAATAACAAATCATGTGGACGAAGATGAAAGTGTAGATTGGGTACGATTATTATTTAAACCTTTATATTGCATGCCGTATATAAACGATTCTGAAACTTTAACGGTCAGATTACTAGACATTTTAGAGATGTCTACAAAAGATATTCAAATAGACATCCTAAATACTATTTCGGAAATTATACCAGAAATGAATCACGACGAAGTTGCAAAGAAATTAACGATTATTTTAAATCAAAACGTTTACAATAACGACTTAACTTGCGCCATAATAAATTGTTTAAATCGGCTTAGTTTAAGTACAGAATCTAAATTTGATATTGAAGACACAATTTCTGCGCTGTTAAATTCAACAACATCTTTAGCAACATTTTCATTAATATTTTCATTTTTAACAACAAACTACTCTTCAAATATGCAAAACATATTGTTGAAATCAAGAAATGCCTTAGATTCGATAACAGAATCTTTAACGGATAATGAGAATAACAAAAGTGATAAACTATTAACTTTTGAAGAAATTAAAAAAATCACAACAAACAACAAATCTGTGTCTGAAGGTTGGATTAATTTAATAAATTGTATTAAGTCTGGAAATGATCATAAATCGGTTGATATTATAATTTTAATTATGTTACACAAAAATCGTAAAACTATTGTCGAAAGCGTTTTTAAAAAGAAAATTAAAAACAGGCTTTTCAAAATAAATTTACTGACAACAGCTTTGGAGCGATATTTAGTTCCACAGATATTAAATGATTACTTTATGTCTATATTAGACATTTCTGAATCTTTAATCCGTATGACTGATCCGTTATGTATAGAATTTTCAACGGTATTTTACACCACAACATTTGGTCATAAATACACCGAAAAATTTCATCGACAGAAAATAGTCGAGTGTTTAATAAACGGCACAGGCAAAATACGATCGCATTGTCTACATGTGTTAAAAATAATCTCCGATCAATATTTAGAACAACTGCAGGGCCAAATTCTGCAGTTAATGGGCTTGTTGGAGAAAACAGTCGATGCAGATTTAGCCGACGTTAAACAAATTTATGATTTATTAACAAGTTTAACTTGCGGTCCCCAAGCGGATTCGAACATGGAAGGCTTTCAGAATATGATACATATTATCATTAAAAAACAATTAGCTGCTAGCAAAATATCTCTGAAATATAGTGGAATTATTGGAGCAGTTGCTGCTGCTAAAAACATTGCGATTACTTTGGAAGAACAAGAAACCATGTCTAGTGAAGTCAGTTATAGCACAATATCCGATCTACCAAATGAAAATGCAAGACAAGCAGCAAATCTATTATCAAGTGCAATAGACAGCACTTCAGAATTTCCTATCGCTCAAGGATTATATTACGATCAATTAGCTCACATGATAGTAACGGCAGAAAACTTGGACAAAAATTTCTTAATTTGGTTGCAAGATCTAATAACAAACAACTTCGAAGACATTTACATAACAAGTGATGTTCCAGTACCAATAAACGATATTCCGCTTTTGGTTCAGTATAATCTCAACGGAGCAAACGAAATGGAAGAACCAATTGCAGTTAAAATCAGCGAATTGACAATAAACGCGACAGAAAGTATGATGTTAGTATTTGCCCCACTGTTTCGTCTTTTACGTTTATTAACTTATCGTATAAATGACAGAGATCTTTCTAAAATCGATGCTTTATTAGGATGTGCAGTAATTCTTCCAGAAATAGATCCAGATATCGGAATTGAAAACTACGATTCCCAACAAGCCCCACAAGTTGTTGACTGCATATTTCATTGTATTAATTGGTTCAGAGAAATTATCAACGCATTTGTTAACCAAAAACAATTAGTAATTAAAGAAAAAGTGCTACAACGTCTCAGCAATTTGATAAAACTTGAAGAAGTTTTTATTTCTGCAATGAAATCTTTACCGGATCATAAGATACCTCCAAGTTATTTCTACAACGTGAATTTAAATGCTACGAGCAGTACAACTAGTTTGGACAAAACTTCAGACAAGGGGCGAAAAAGAAAACATCCAGATACAACAAAAGTAACGCAAAGTACTCAACCAAGTACTAGCAAACCAGGAAGAAAACCCGCAAAGGAAAAAGAAACTCCAGATTATAATTTTCGAGAAATGGATACCGATATAATTTTGTTATTAAAATATCCGTTAATAACCAGAGATGATCCCATACCGGATAACAAACTTTACTTAACATTTTCGCAATTCAAATTTATTTTGAAAGACATAGTAACAAAACTAACCATAATTAAATCTGGAAATAGAAATGTTTTTAGTCATTTAGTAACTGTTAAACCTGAAGAATTAATCACAGATTGTGTTAAACTTATGCCACATGTAAACAAACATTTAATTAAAATTATAGAAGAGACTAAAAAATTATTGGAAAGATCTGACGGAATACACGATTCACACGAAATGTTTTTGGAAGAAGCGACTGAATTAAAAATCTGTTTTAGTTTGAATTTAGAATTACAGTCTTTAGTTGTGAGTTGGAATGGTTTTACATTAGGAAAGTATTTAAAACTTTTAAGAGAATATTTACGAGCATTTGTAGAAGAAGAAAAATCCAGTCAACTCATATCAGCTCAACATTTAACTCTAGAATATTTAAAATGTATAATGACTCTTGCTGATTATTGTCTAACTCTGCCTTGTGCGGTACATTTAATAAATATCGTCAAAGCGCTTTGTAATAATTCTACAGATTCTACACCCATCCAAAAGAAACTAGTAATTCTAAGTGGAAAATTATTAAGTGTCCGATGGTTCAATCTCCATGGATTACCAGAATCTGGAGCAACTGCTAATCTTCACATAGACACTTTAGTCAAAGCGCATTTAAACGGAACAAATATAACCACTATCAGCAATATTGTTTCATGGATTCATGTAGAATGTCCAGATTTAAAATCAAAAGATGATAATTTAACCACATTTCCATCAATAACAAAAGCGAACTTTGCGATTTTGTATCGTGGAGTTTGTACGGCATTATTAGATGCTTTGCAAAATGAACTACAAGGAAAAACCAACAATCAACACTTGGATTTGTGGATGTCTGTTGCTACAACATTGAAAAACTTAATGGACATCGTTAAAGTGCAAGAAACACGCACGAATTTGGCTTCGTTTTTGAAAAAATCGTTGGGAATCATCAAAGTATTCCAAGCACAAGGTTTACCAATTTTAGAAATAATGTTCCGATCTCATTCTGACAGAATTGTGGAAATATTACGGACTTTACAACAAACAACGAGATTTATCCACAACTTGTGTTGTCACTCAAAAGTTTCTAAGGATAATACTGTAATGAAATATGTTCCTCAAGTACGATTAACTTTAGAAACGTTAGTTTACCGAGTAAAAGCAACATTAGTCGCTAATGATTGTTCAGCTGCGTTTTGGATGGGAAATTTGAAGAATAAAAATCTTCATGGGGAAGAAATCTTAAGCCAAAGTACGAATTCTACAGTTGAAGAACAAGAAGAGGAGGAAGAACTTCCCATGGATGAAGAAAGCGACGAAGAGTCTATGCGATCAGCTACCAGTGATTTATCAATCACTGTTTAATTTCTCAGATTAAAAAGTTGAAGGAACATTCACAAATTTGTTTCGTTTTTGAAAAAATTGTTGAAATTCAAAAGTATTCAAAGCGCAACGTCTGTCCATATTACAAATGTCTCAATTTTGATAAATTTGAAGAGATTTTATGATCTTTGCAACATCAATGGCGATTATCCACAACTTCTGGTGCTATTCAAAGTTTTTAAGGATAATAAATTCTAAAATATATTCCTTAAGTGCAAAACGTTAGACAATCGCATAAAAACAAGTTTAGTCGTTAATGAATGTTTTTTTTCCTGGATGGGACAATTTGAATAATAAAAAATTCTATACTTGAAGAACAAAAAGAGGAAGAAGAACTTTCCATGGATGAAGAAATCTACGAAGAGCTGATGTGATTTATGAATAATTGTTTGACGTCTTACCTTTTCGTTTTGGTCTTGATTTGTGATAATTCCTTCTTTTAAAAACAGACCGTAGTCCGCATAAAATTTCATGTATTCTTCAGGAGATTTCTTCGCTTGTTCTTGAAGAAAACGTAGAACTTTATTCGTTAAAACTGATGTTAACTTTCTGTAAAAATGTGTTGTATTTTTGTTTGTTTTTGTATTTTATATATTACCTGATTAAAACAGAGTTTTGTAGTAATTCTCGACTTAAATTTAATGGAATATCATCGGAATCAACCACACCTTTCACAAACCGAAGCCATTTTGGAAGAATATTATCTGTTTTGCTTTTAATCAAAACTTTTCTGGTGTATAAAGCAATTCCAGTTTCGGTTTCTCTTGAGATTTCAAACAGTCCTTTAAAATAATTTAAATAATAATGTTTTTTGAGAAGTTTATTTAAAAAATACCTGGTTTTCCTTCAGGGAAGTACAATAAAGCATTAATAGAAATAGGAACATCAGTATTGTAATGCATTGTAAATCTAGGAGTATCGTAACTTCCACTTATATAGCGATAGAATTCTTGATGTTGTTGCGGAGTTACAGATTTCGAATCCATCAACCATAAAGGCTGAATATTATTAGCTTTTTTACCGTTTAAATAAATTGGACTTCCAACAAAACTGCTGTATTTATTTATAATATTATTTAAAACTGTATCATCCGCAAATTCCCGACAATCTGGTTTGAGATACAACACGATTTTTGTACCGAAACCGACACCTTCGGCTTCTTGAATTTCATAGGAACCAATTCTTAAAATTTCAAGTTTAATAAATATTCAAATTAAAATTGTAATTTTCTTAGTTCTTACCCATCGGAAGTCCATTTGTGTCCAACATCTTCCGTAGAAGATTTAGAATAAACTTCTACTCGTTCAGATACCATAAACGCGCTGTAAAATCCTACTCCAAATTGTCCAATTATATTATTAGAATTATTTGCATCTACTCCTTTATCTTTAATTTGTTCCATAAAAGCCTGAAATAAATCGCTACATAAATACATCTTCACAAAATAACTATAGTTTTGTAAGAGATATTTGAAACAGGGACATGAACCGTAATCAAAAACCACATCGATATTTGACTTTTTATGAAACCGTAACTGAAAACCGAAACCTGTACTTTATTTTTTCAAATATGGAACCCGAAAACCGATACGTTATATATTTATTCTGTAACCGAAAAAATATCGGTACTAAAACTTGTACATTTAAATTTTTAGTTTTAAAGCTCAACTTAATTAAAGTAATTATACTTTTATTTTAAACAACTTTCAATTTTAACCGAAACTGTAACGAAACCAAAATTTATTACTAATAACCGAAACAGATTTTTTATTAATGTAAAAACAGTAACCGAACCTATTTGGTTCGAGTTCCCGATTAGAAAATTTTGCAAAGTTTACAACCTTTTATGAAAGGTTGGATATAGCTTGGTCAGGCGTCCTAAATTATTTCAAATAGAAGGCATTTTTATTTCTTGCATAGACCTCTAAAGAAAGTTTTCAATAACTATTTGCATTTTTCGAATCCCGTAATATTTTAAACTCTTTTCAAGTTACAAATTGAATTACATTTAAATTATTATTACAATACTTTACTTTTGATTTAAAAGTAGATAATTAGAAAACATCTTAAACACAAATTTCGGATATGGTCCAAAGTAGCGTAATAATTAAAAATAAATAATTTAATGATCCCAGAACTAGAAATTTTCAATAGTATATTGTAAAAAAAGTGATATATTACCGGGCAAACAAATAATTCAAAAGGCAGCGCGTCGAGTCAGTCATAGCTTGAGAAATTTCTTCCGATTTACAATTGCACACAAGTCTGTAAAGGACAAAGCGGCTTTTTTTATTTACATGATAACCGATATTTTTCATTCAAGAAAAAATAATTGACCAAGTCGGGAAAAATATACCATATTGTGCTTTAAGAAAAAAATAAAATATTTTTGGAACTTCTACAAAACTTTATGACGATTTTCAAACATGTCTTACATAATAAAATATCATTACCTTTGATCCGGATCGCGCGATTGTACCCAAATTGGAAATCATTTCTTCTTTGGTCATTCCAATACCAGTATCCTAAATATTTAAAAATTACATTGGATTCACCCAAACTAATTAAATTCTTACTTGAATTGTTAAAGTGCGGGCCTGTTTATCGGTAGCAATATGAATTTCAAGCTGCCTGTCGGTATTTTTTAAATTTTTACTGTCTTCACTGCCGCTTAAATGTAAGTACCGGAATTTTTCTAACGCATCGCTAGCGTTTGAAATTAGTTCCCTAATGAAAATTTCTTTCTCTGAATAAAGAGATTTAGCGACAATGTCCAATAACTTTCTAGTTTCGGCTTGAAATTCATGTTTTACTGTATCACCAATTGGTTTTTCAGTGCTGTTTATTATCGAATGAAAATCATTTTCTTTGGTTTCTGTTTGAGCAGAACTCAGATGCCGGAATAATTGTAATGTTCTTGCTAAAAATATATTTTCAATACTAGTTTTGGCATAACCTAGAATCCTAGAAATCATACTTACGCTGGAGTAGTATTCGCTTATTTGTGTTTACGTATAAAGCACTAGAAATCTTTGCAAAATGTGTTGTATTTCGACTTAATTGTAAAACGGTGGAAATAATTCTGTGTGACATTTTTACAAAAATTTCGCGTGGTGCTCAAGACAGGATGTTTAAAAATCTGACAGTCGATAAAAATAAATACATAACCTAAAATTTCTCTGCAGTTGCGTTTTGAATTCAAGTTATGATTAAGAAGTAAATAATATACTTTTATGTTATATGTAAAGTCAACTAATTAGGAAATATGGAAGTGGCAAAACAGGCTGTATTTCCTATGCCTTCAACGAATCTTCCAGTTTATTTTTGCGATAGTATTACTTGTCGTCTTTGTGGTTGCACAGGGACCAATTTATCGTTTACCCTTTTAAATCAGACTTGTACACTTGCTAAAAGAATTCAGTTAGAATCTGGAGTTAAAATTAGGGATAACGATATCCTTCCAAAAACTGTGTGTAAAGGATGCTTGGATAAAATTGAACTTGTTAAGAATTTTAAAAGACAATGCAGAAAAACACAAGATTTACTTCAAGAAATGTACAAACAGTATTGTAACAAAAGAAGAATTTCGACAAATAACCAACCAGTAGACACACAAACTTATGGTGTTATTGCTGTACCAAACATACCACAAAGTTCGTTATTAGTACAACTCAACTCAACACCGAAACCACAAAATGCACAAGTTCGAGCCACAAGAAAAAGACTTGAAAAATTAGCAAATCATAAGCCAGCCAAATCAAAGCGAATTTCTAAACTTCAAGAGAATAATTCAATACAGAATTCTTGCAATGAAGATGAAATAAATAATCAGGAATCAGCAAACGAATTGGGGTTTGAAGATGTTATGATAAAAACAGAAACGGAAATAACTGAAGAAGAATCAACAGAGACAAAAGATTCATTACTGTATAATTTATTATTACATAAAAATCCAGAAGAAAACTCAGAAATGATAGTTCCCGATCTTCACATGTTATGTGAAACAGTAAAAAGTGAAAATGCCGATCCAATAAAAACTGAAATTGAAACAATAAAAATTGAAAACGTAGAAACAATTGAAGAACCAAACCAAGGCAATGTTGATCAAGAAATTAACGATGAAAATAGACTCGATGAAGAAACAATATTACCATCTTTTATTATTGCAAAAACTTGTCCTTCTGCAGAAGAAAATACTAATTTTCAGAAAAAAATAAACAAAGTAGGAGATAAATATCAGTGCGGTAAATGTAATAAGACTTACCTTCGGTTCTATCATTTAAGCAAACACGAAAAATTGCATGAAGAATTAGATCCTCTCGTAAATTATAGAAAACCAAATTTACGAGATTGTTGATGTATAGAAAATGCATAATTGGTAAAAATAAGGAATTAAGTACCTTTAAAGTACAAGAAGAAGAAATGCTTGTATGAATGCAGAAAAGGAAAGAAATGTTTTTTGGTGAAAGACTTTTTTGAATGAGATTTTTTTATTTACATTTTTTTTTCTTGCATCTTTCGTGACGAAACTACTTTAGGCTAAAAAAACAGTGCATTGGACAAAAGGAGTTGCGTAAGCATAAAGCAAATTATTCTTTAGAAGAACTGTCTATATTTTTTTTTTAATTAAGAACTCTAAAATACATTTTCAATGTAATCTATTCTCTTGGAAAAATCTCAATGTTTTAAGAAATAAGAAAAGGAATAAAGTGAAGTGAAGCAAAAAGTTGAATTATGGTGCGTAATGTTTACTCACTGTATTTATTAAGTTTATAAATGTTCGAATTGTTTTTTTGAGCATTGTAACTGTTTTGTAAATATAAATTTATTTTAATATTATTTTTAAATAAAATATTACTCTGTTTGTATTCTTTTAATATAGTCATGCTTGATTTGTAACACCCAAGGACGTTTATAGTATTTTACAATATTAGCCAGGTAAAACTGTTTTTACTGGTGATAGGAGGAATTGACTGGCGAGCCGTTTAGGCGAGCCTGTCATCTCCTTGAACCAGTAAAAACTGTTACCTGGCGTATAATGTACAATTGTTTACTTGTTATTAACTTGTAAATAAAATTAAAATTAAAACCAAATTTTGACAGTTACTAATTTTGTATCAAAAATTGTTTTAAATGATATATCGTAGGCCTTGGAAGACATTTGGAAGTGTTGTAGTTACGTATGTTGCGCATTGTTTATTTCAAAGATTTAATCCTGAATTTAATTTTGTGCTCTGATTTTGTGATGAATTTTACTGATATGGATTTAAAAGTGCCAGAAGCTATCATAAAAGAAGCTATAAGTGTGGAATCAAGTTTACTGCCCGAAAAATCTGCAACAAGGTATTAACGGGAATACACAAATTTCAAAAAATGGCAAGAAAAAAACTGTGTAACTGTTGTGACGGAGAAAGTTTTGCTGACTTATATAAACCAACTCTCCACGAGATTCAGACCAAATTCCTTGTGGTCGAAATGGTCAATGTTGAAGAGCTGTCTGGAAGTCAAAGAAAACATTGAAGTTCACAGTTTTTCTATTAAAGATGATTATGAGAAAAAATAACATTGTACATTTACTTTTAATATATATGACAATACCAAAACAAGTGTAGAGAATTCTGAATAAAACTTTTGTTGATTTAGTCTAATTTAATTTTATACACTTCCTTTTTTTCTAGCCTTTTCTGGTGGTATGTTGGTGCGAAATTTAAATTTCAAAGTAGATTTTAATAAACAATGGAACTACTAGCCAGTAAATCTGACAGGTGTCATCTTAACATGCTAGGTACTGGTAAATCTGACAGCTGTCATTTTTACAATGTAGTAGCTTGTAAAAATTAATTTACTTGGCAACAAAGAGTTAAGATAAATGATAGTTTACAAGTCAGTAACAAGTAAAACGTTAAACGTCCTTGGTAACATCAAAACACACCCAAAATATCACATATGTGACACACCAGCGCTACGATCGTTCTACATTACAATAAAACCGCAAATTTCACAACAATAGAAAAAATAGCGGAGAACTTTAAATAACTGTCAGGGAGATGTTAAAATTGTTAAAACTGTATGGTTAAAAATATCGCTAAATTATAATTTAATGTTATGTTTGTGGTGCCATTTAGGCGTATTTCATTTGCAACTTTGAACTGATCCAACTTACACTTTTGAATTCGGATCAATTATTTGTCATTCCATTTGACTGATTCGCTTTACCCCTTCTACTAAACGAATGTAGATCAGTTGGTTTAGTTCATATTATCATATGATTGCTGTGTTTTTAAATATTTGAAAAGAAATTGAGAAATTACAAATTTATGATCCTAAATCCAATACAACTTATGAATTAGAATTATCATCAAAGATAATAAATAAGGCAAAACTTCAATGTAAAATATTACATAATACAAAACTTTATTATTGGTTTCCTCCAGAATTATCAACAATTGAGCAATTTAAAAAGGGTATTATTTTTTGTACAGAATCATAAAATGGAAGAAAAAAATTTGGTCATCCAAAATGGCATTCTATTCGCACTGAATAAGTGAACTGATTCAACTGATTTGAATTGATCTAATTAGCAAAAGGAATAGCACATTACCAAGTAAAACGATGGCAGAGCCAGCGTGTCGTATTGAAGATAGGAACCAGGGACGAAATATAAGTAAAGAAGGTGAAATGTATAGGAAATAACTTTATTAAATATACTGATACATGGCTATTTAAAAATTATAAAATCACAGATATTTCTCCTTCAACAAAACAACATCGACACGAATATTCATTAACAAAATAATGAAAAAAGAAAATAGTTCTTATACAAACGTTGCTTGTAAAAAACGTGTCGCCAGTACGATGAACATTCGCTCCAGAACAAAAACAAGAAATGCGCTTTCCAACAGTCAAAATGGCAGTCAAGTCTGTCAGTTCCAGATTCGAACCAGGGCAACGTCGGTTGGGGTGGGGACTCATTCATGCACAAGCTAGATATCCGTTGAGCTTCGGGTTATCAGTATCACAATTTATTTTAATAGCTTTATGAAACCATTGTAAACAAATATTTTCACTATGAGTATTTACTATTATTGTATGTTCAGCTGCATCGAATTTGCTTTAATTGGTTTAATTCGTTTAAGAATCGATGCTTTCTACAGAAAGGCATTTTTCAAATTCTATATCACGGTAAATGAACTTTACAAATGATATGAGATTAATCAAATTATGCGTAACTAGGATTTGGAATTGTTGCGCACACAACCAAACAGAGAAAATATTCCATTGCTAAGCGAAAACCAAGTTTTCAACTTATATTAATTTGAATGAGTTTTGTTTTTAAGGGTTTGGTTTCGCCTTGCAATAAAACGAATCTAATATGTCACTCAGAACACACAGCCACACTCGTGAGGGTACAGAGACGACGTTACCTCGCGGCTCTAGGACACGACGTCGATCTCTCGGGGCGACGCCAGCGCGGGCTGCACGAGCGGCGGCGGCGGCGGTGGCGGCGTCGGCGAGGGCGGCGTCTCGATGCGGGCTTCGCAAGTCGCTTGTTTGATCGCCTCTTTGTATGGGCCCCGCTTCTTTTTGTTATACCGAATCTGCGCGCAGTTACGATGCCATTTATCATTTGTCAATTCATAAAATACGAGGCTGTCTAAAAAGTATTCGATCTTCATTTTTCCCAAGCAAAGTAATGACGCTAGGCCAGCACCATTTTCCACAGTGGAGATTTAAGAAGAAGAAATATTCATCGGCAATAATAAGGTGTTTGAAAATAGTAATTTGATGAACGTTGCATCGAATATTTTTTTCTGGAACTATCCGCGAAAAAATCGGAATATAGGTGGCAGTAGTGTCTTGTTGTAAGTAGAGATACTCCAGTAAGAGTTTGGCCGATGTCGTTGAAAATGTGCGTCAGTTTCTGATTGGCTGCGCCATTAATCTCTACAAATGTCAGTTTAAAAAAACGCGCGAACACGATTTTGTGCAATTTGGTTCCTATCATTATTGACGGCTAAATTAACTTGCAAAATAGTAAGTATATTATAGAATTAATAGTATTTATACCATTTTATAAAGTATTCTTGTAATTTAGCAGCTGTATTATTAATTTCATTTTTGACATTTGACATTTGGTTAAAATTTCAATGAATTTTTGTTTTAGTGTTACATATGTCAATATTATTATGGTCTATATTATGTGATTTATATATTACAGAAACTATTAAATAATTTTCCCATTAAATATTATTAAAAAAATATTTCGCTTTTATACGTATGATTACTGAAAATAATAAATTTGTTAGTCATGAATATTCAAATTTTCCCGCCAGAGAAAAATGGCGGCACATCGGCCAAACTCTTACTTGAGTATCTCTAGTTGTAAGTTGTAATCGGAATAATCAACTTCACATCACTATTATCTTTTTACGGAAAAAAATGCAATGATACACAGTAATATAATGATTATACTGCGGAAACAATATTTGATCGATTTACTAAGTTTTTTACCTCAAACGTCCGTTACCACCTATATTCTCAATAAAAATAATAAAATGATATCCCGATTACGGAAGTATGAAATTTTCTCACCAGATGTCAGCCACTTTGATATTTTTCGCGGATAGAAACCTATAATATCGCCTTAAATGTCACTATAACTAAATAACCTAAGAAAAAAGTTACTAAAAACCATCTACAATTGACAAATTTAAATTGATATCCTAAAAATTGAACGTCGAGTAGTATTTTTTTTAAATATCTATTTTGAAAGTTTAAGTAGTGAAGTGAAAGATCGTTATTTAAACAAAATTCGTCTAATTGGTAACGTAGATCGCTATAATTGCGATTTGTCTATTTTTCACGGCAAGTGGAAAATTATTCATCTACTTTACACGATGATATTTTAACTTCTTGACGTCACTTCAAGTTTCCGTTTTTTCCCCAGTGTGAAGTTGGCTTAGCCCTCTGGTTGGGACCAAACAAAACAAAACGACAGCAGTACCCTTATTGGGACCGGGAAAGTTAGTATGTGGTAAATATAAGAAATAAGCTTGGACATCGACAACGTATTTTGCTTGTGTCAACCGAGGTTTCAACTTATTATTATTATTATTCTCATTGTTTGTGCATTTTTCTCAAATTTTTAAATGTCCAACTCACAAATTCACGTATCTATCAGTTGAACAAGGTGCAAGAATAGTGCCATTTTCCCCATGTTGAGCACTCGTGTCGTAATAGCAATCCTTATCACAGACATTCTTTGTCCCAATACTGTGATAACAGAAGATGAGTCATGATATAGCATCTCTATCCAGCATATTCAGTAATTATGAACGAATCGGAAATCCGACGAATACTTGGAACTACTCACACAACATTTACCAAACAAACGATGAACTTGATGGAGAAGCGAAAAGGTGTCCTCTTACACAGTGGAAAGTGGCGCCGCCGTATTGTGATATTTCGCGCGGAAAAAATGAACGTCGGATACTATTTAGACATCCCTCGTATTTCATTTTTATGGATCAAATTATTTTATTATTCTACGCGTAGAACCGATTGTACTTTGCCATATTCAAATTATTTGTTCCGTAACTAAATAATTTATTAATAACGTCATTCTTTAAAGAAAAATCCATGTAAATAGTTCTGTTGCAAACTGAAACATTGGTCTTACCTTAAAATTCTCCAAAAAGGGACTAAGTTGTTGACAAGGCATCAAGGACGACGTGCTACTCCCATACCAGGCGACATGCGCCTGGGGCCCGCTGCTGTCGGCCTCGGTGATGCTGAGCACCTTGCCGGGCCACCAGGGGAAGCCGTGGATCTTGCCCCAGACGACGTCGCCGACGCCGACGCGGTGTCCGTCGGCGCCCAGCCCGCTGGACACGGTCTGCGCCGTGATGTGCATCATCAGCGGCTGCGACGGCGGCGGGAAGTCGGGCACCGTCTCGTTCTCCGAGCACTCGGAGCACTCCTCCGACGGCGACGGCTTCTCGGGCTCGGCGGGCACGGCGTCGGCCAGAGGGTCGGTTTCAGGTTCTTCTGGTGTACCGCAGCGGGTGTAAGCGCTTGAGTTCAGTCTTTTGAGGTTAATGGACAGTTTCTGCTTCAGACAACGTTCTTTCATCTCGTCTTCGGCGGGTGGAGGGTCTTCTGGGTCGCGGTTGCGACGCTCTTCTCGGTGCTTTTTCTTGTGTTTCACCTACAAGAGGGAAATGTTATTCCAAAATAGATTCTTCGCTTTACTTTACACATATTTTAAAATATTTTTATCGACCGCTATATACAGGAGTCCCGCGACTTGATATACAGCCATAGTTTAAAAGTATTATACATTTATGCCCGAAACTGATTATTACAGGATTTATGGACGATACTATATTTTCATAACATTATGGCTGCAATTACATCCATGCGAGCCGAACCTGATACTTTCTACAGAGTTACTTTTTCAGTTATACAGGTATCTCTTATTTAAACGACACCTCGGGACACAACTTGGCGCTAGGTCAATAATGATAGTCTTCTCAACCTTGGTGTATAATATACTATTATTTTTCTGAAATGTTACTTAATTTAAAACAATAAATGTATTTAATTTCATTGATTGTTTTTATTTCTGAAATTGATATTATGTAGTAGTTATTAATTATTAATTTAATTTTAGTATTGTCACATTTTAATAAGATAATATTTGATTTGTCATTATGAAATTGATTTTTTTAAGTAGTTGTATTCCAATATAAAAAACGTGAATATCTCTGAAATTAAGTATTTCCGAAAATTACCTCAAATGAACTTGTCACTTTATTTTTAGGTGTTCAAACCATTGTTGAAGTTATGCCGTTTAAAACTGGGAGACCTGTAGAAAGGTCTAGAATGTGTATTCAGAGAGAGAAGGAACATTTTGAACAATTACTTTAGTAATTTAATTTTAAACATAATCAAATAAATAAAATAAATTGTAGACATAAGTGTACAAGATATTGAACCAAATCAATTTTGTCATTTTGAGATTTTAACGGATGCTCGCGAATTAAAGTCTTAACAATACATTTTGGCTATTTTTAACGTGAAGTCTGTCAGTTTGCCTATCTGGATATATGTGTGCACGTGTAGAGTGAATTCGGTTGAACAATTTCTAATTGAACTTCATATTTAAGTTTCTGATATCAACGGAATTAATTAATCAACTTGTGGTAAAAACCAGACAACCAGATATGATAGTTTACTTCTTGTTATTTTTATTTTCTTTGAGAATATGAAAGTACCTTTATTTGATTTTTTCTTATCTGTTTGTTTTTCTTAACCATAAATAATAAATCAGTTTGGAATTTTACTAAGTACTAGATAAAAATATTCCATAAGCAAAACAGTTTATCACATACTTTAAATGATTATTGTTACAACAAAGATAAAATTTCTCATTCATTAAATTTTCTCAACAAACATTTACGACAAAAATTAGAACGCTTAAATTTTGTTTCATAGTACAAGTATTTCAAGGTTACTCTTTTACATTTTTATATTTCATTTTCATATTGGTGTACTTTGACCCTTCTTGCGTAATTCTCCTTACTTTGTGTTTGTGGCGTCTTGGGACCAAGTTCTCATAGCCGGGTGCGGTGCCTGTTACGGTATACCTCGGGCTGTGCCCCCCTAGTCCGTGTCGAGGCGAAGCGCTAGCTATCGTGTACCTCGGGGACCCGTTGCCGGCTAGAGCGTATCTGGGGGACCCGCTACCCAGGGCGTAGCACGGAGAGCCTCCGCTACCTAGAAGGATTTTCCTGCGAGCTTCTTTTTTAGCCTTTTTTAACGCTCGGCGAGCTGCTTTGGCACTAGCGTCTTTACTTCGGATCTGGAATTCATTTTTCAGTCACCAGTCACGAAAATACATTTTGAGTTTTATGTTTTGTTGTTAATACAGCCCAATGAAAATTATCAGCGCAATTTTTGGCACACATCAATTTTAGTATAAAGGGGGTTACCTGAATGGATTAATACCAATGACATAACTTCAACCCTAATATTGGGGTGGACTGCACCTCAAAAATTTTAAATGGAAAAGGGTGTCAAACATAAATCAGTTCGAAAGGCCTTTCAATTTTCTTTTTAACAGTTTTTTTTTGTATTTGCGTTGATAATTTTCATTGGGTCACTGTATAAACTATTTCGTGAGATTGGTGGCTATAAATTACACACTTGTGCAAATTATTGTGAACAGCAAATAAATTTTCATTTTAATAATCATCTTTTCTTTACTACTACACTCTTGTTTTCTTACGATCTAAATCATATTGAGAATTCGTGAGTCATAATCAAAATGAGGAAAACAGATGGTAGTATTAAAGAAAAGAAGTGAAATCATTTAGGTGAAACGTTATTCAATGACAAAGAGATTTGAAAGGATAATCAAGGTGATGGGAGGATACAAATGCACTAAAACTTTTAACTTGCAAACATTTTTAAATAATAAATTTGTCCAAAATCAACAATTAATTATCCACATATTTGCACAAGCCTGTAGTGTCACCAGTTTTCCGTCTATCTAAAGTCTAACTTTTTCATGCATTTACTTCCATTTAAGGCCTTGAGATTTAAATAATTTTCAAATGATGTAATCAAGTGTCGTAACATCCTAATTTGAATAGTAGTAATTAATGAGGTTACTAATCATGGATTTTAGTAGATTAAGTAAACTGATAAGAGAAAGAAAATATGAAAGTAGTATCTGTTTTGAGAAACAAATATATTGCAAACAAGATAGTACAGAGAAGATTTAAAACGATTCATATAATTAAAAAGAGAAACAGTTTACAGAATCAACTTATCAACCATACTTACGTCATCATTACAAAACATTTAATTATCTAAACAAGGTTCTAATGGTTCTACTCTAATTATTTACTACTTAGAAATTTAGACTCTTTTACAACAAACAAACGTGTTTCTAAATTATTGCAAAAAATAAAGGTAAATATAATTAGATTTACTGATCAGGGTTGGCAAAATCATGATTTATTTAAATTAAAAATTACATTTTTATTTTAAATATAAAAGCGTTTTTTTTTTAATATCTTCTATTTTTAAAGATATCTATTAGTGTTTTTTACTTGTTTTACAAGCAATATAAATATTTAATTTCATAAACGAAAACGAAATCTGTCAAAAAATCAAAAATACGGGGAAAAATATGTTCTTATTCAAATATTATAATGAAAACTCAGAACGATTCATTTGAAAATTATGAAGAAAAAAGAAAAATAACAAACAATTTTTACTTTTTGTGACACATTTAATACCTACTTATTTTCTTTTCTTCTGTTCTATGACAATTAAAGTGATAAAATATCATTTAATTTTAAGATATTATATGCAGAACATATTCTGGTTGTTATTAATAGTTTTGCAGCAAATAAATTAATTTTTATTATAATTTGTACTTTTCTTATGCTTGATAAAAGTAAATGATTTTTATAAAAAAATGGTTCTGATTAGGTTAAAGTACAAAACTTCTTCCCAAAATTCGCAAAAATAATTGAACTGGAGATAAATTAGTGATGATCCGAAAATTTTCTTGACTGGTCGAAAATGTTATTTTACGAATTAAAAAAAAAGTTTTATACTGTAATCAGAATATCGAATAGTAATGATACCCTATTATTCTATCGAGGAACATAAAGCGGATGTAATCAAAATGACAATTAAAATTGCATTTTACCGGTGTAGGTTCCTACAGCTAATAGAGGGTTCCGAATCACTCGGACAGCGGTATTTTTATTTAGATACAAATTATCCAATTCTACTAAATTCCAACAAGTAGTATTTACCGTTATTTTTTTGCAACAGATTTGAAACACTTCTTATAACAAATATATTTTGCGACCAGCGCATGTATTAACAACGTTTGTCATACCAGAGTTCAACAATTATCATGATACCTTCTCCGTCGCCGAATCTTCCGTGACAGGAGCCCCCAGGTCTTCTATTTTCGCAGGTATTTTCAAAACAGTCCCTTCGCCTTCTCGCCCGAAAGAGATTTTAATAGTTCTGGTGTTGTGACTTAAATCTACACCGGCTGCACCGCCTCCAGATTCTTCAAAGACGCTCTCGTCCCAAAGATCTTCCATGGAGCCAACACTTTTCTTTTTCCGAAGAACCATCCGTTTGCCCGCTTTTCCCTCTTTCCGAGGAGACGGTTCTTTGAATTCTTTGAATTCTGTTTTGGGTTGGATTCGTTCTTCAAGGGGATCAGGGATGGCTAGAGGATCAGTTGCGGGTTCGGGACTGTCTGGCATTGCTTCTTGCAATTCTGGAAGAGGAACTAACCTCAAACACATCCGAGTTTGTGTTTGTTGTTGTTGCTCATTGCTTTGACTATCGGAACTCAGGGGTTTTGAGTTTCTTGTAACAGGGGCGACTCTTTTTTGTTGTTGTCTGGGCTCTTCGTCACTAGCTTTTCTCTTTTTTGACGCGTCTACGTTTTCTGAATTTTCGTTGCAGATGCCTCGACATTTTGAGCACAGCACTTGTCGAGGTCGTAATCGAACAGTCATCTTTGAATTCTTATATCTAGCGGGTAAGCGTACAGAGCGTTTTTGAGTAAATTCTTTAGCTACAGATGAAACTCCTTCTTGGTAGGTAAATCGCTGATTTGCAGAGAATAATCTGTCGTCTAGGTCGGCTTTTTCTTGCGAGTATGCTGGATGCAAACTTGATACGCCATATGGTAAATTTCTGAGAATGAAAAATAGAATTGATGCAAGGCACATGCTTTTTGTTACGTACATTACTTGTTGTTTGGCCTTGAATAAATATATTTTGGTCATTTATAGGAAATCTATTTTGATCTTTATTCTTTTTAAAATATTTATGCGTTTAATATTTTTACAATACATATATAATAAATTACAAATTATACTAAAAATAACAAAATTATTTTAATATAATATAATATAATTAATATTTAATAATAAATAAAAGAAATAAAGAGAAAATATGCGTCGCTTTTAAGCCCGCAGAAAGTTCATTCCGTTTATCGGCAACCGACGGGTCGCTTGCCGACTACGCACATTTAAATCTGCGTTACTTTCTCAACCAACACGTGCATTCTAAGAAATTTCTATTATTTCTTTATCAACACATTTTTATAAGATATCAGCAATTTTTTTCAATAATAAAAACATATATTCATTCATTCTTTAAGTTGTTTTAAAGAAATCATAAATTATAGAAAGTAATTATGATAATAATGTAATTATTTCTAGAACTAACAATTTATAGAATGAAGAAAATTAGTGTACATTAAATTTTTTAGATTATAATTTAAAAAAATATATTTAATAGTAAAAATAATCGATATGAACAGTTTAAAGGTCTTACTGGCGAAAATTACGTTGTTTACATTACTAATTTAATTTTATGTAAATGACATGTAATTTAAAATTATAAACCCTATTCATATTTGCAAAAATTTTCTACATGCTGACGATATAGTTTTAAGGATAATATTGTTTAAAACAAGTAAAATAATTGGGAAAAACCGTTTTATAACACCCGTAACAAATGCTCACAAATGAGCCAAAAAGTAAAGTAGCTAAATCCTTTATTTCTGGATAAATATGGACATATTATATACCAAACACTGCGAAAAATTATTACAAATCTAATGGTGATAAAATTGTCGCAGTATTTGTTCATATAAGCCCAAAATTCTAGGCAACAGTATCGTTCATTTGTTCATGCAACGTAGACAAACCGAGATGTAGCCTTTTGTTCTGGAATTTTTTGTGACTTACCTTTTCGTCGAATCCAGTAAAACTCCCTGGAATATTTTGCTCCCATATTCGTAGGTCACAACTAAAATATCTGGTAGTGCTTCATCAACGGTTACCACTATTTTGGAATTTTTTTGTATCTGTATATCTTGCATATTTTCTGTGTCCGCCATATTGGCTCTGAGAATTATAGGCAAACTCCCGTCCTGGATTGTGACATGGGTCCCCTCTGCAGCTCATGCCATGGGCGTCGACTGGGGCGGACAATTGGGCTTTTGCCCCGGGAAATTATTCCAAATTTTCACATATTTTTCTTTTTAACACAAATCAAAACAAATTTTGCTGAAGGTCTTTAACGCATTTTAATCTTTACATTGAAAATATATACATTTAATGATATAGTTGTGAAATAAAAGTACAAAGAAAATATATTTCGAGTCAACATTGAAAATAAAAACAATAAACAAAAGTTCATGTCATATTTTTGTCATAAATGTCCCTTATGACAAGAGACAAAACTTGTGACGTTCATGGTTGCATTTCTGAACGTGTAAGCATGCGCGATGCTTTATGTTTTAATACACCCTAGACCGAAAATAATAATTTTATTGTTAAATCTACAATAAACAATGTTATTTCATAGTTAAATTATTGATTTTTGAATTTCTTTGAAATCCCTAGAACTATCCCTGGAGAAATGTCATCTCTTAACTATTTATATCCCAATCAATTTGAGAATGGTTACAAAACATAACAAGAAACAAATATATAAACTAAATTCGGGCTAAGCTTCTCTCGTAATGAATCATTTTCTTTCGTTTTCTATATTTTGATCAGATGCCATCACATCAGCTGTTGCTACCAAGGCTAGTAGCGTTAGTACGTTCATTATCAACCAGTCTACCAGACGACAGGGGAAACAGCCTGCGTTTAAACGGTAGTTCTGGTGGCTTGTCACTTCGATTGTTTTTACACACCACAAAATTGTGAGTATCTGTTTATAAACTTGAATTAAAACTCCAATAAACACCCGCAATTCCGATAAATCCAAAATTAGACTTGCATTTACGTGACCCATTAACAATAATAACTATTTCCTATAACATCATTCCTATCTTTAATTTATGTTTTTTTTGTAGGATTTTAACCAATTGCATTTCAAAATATGTCAAGGATAAATGTGGATGAACCACTATGGGACCAGAACACCTTTGTTGGCAGATTTAAACATTTTATGTGGGTGACAGACCCCAGAACAGGATTCTGTAGTGATGATGAATTATACGCTGCTAAAACATTAGTAGAACAATATAGAAAAGGCAGCGAACCACCTGGTACATCAAGGGAACAAATTGTCTACGCCAAGAAGTTATACGAATCTGCATTTCATCCCGACTCAGGAGATTTACAAAATGTTTTCGGAAGGATGTCCTTTCAGCTTCCAGGAGGTATGGCCATCACTGGAGCCATGTTGCAGTGGTATCGGTAAGTATTTTTTAATTTTTATAATATGTGAATTGCAATTTTGATAAGCTATTGTTGTACGATATTAGAATATACATTCTTATATAAAGCTGCATGTATTTATACTTTTCACATAAAAGTTTTGCAATTATTTATTGTTTGCTTTTTGGAAATATGCCAGTTCTTGAAATAACATACTTGGAAAAAATGGAATGTGTATATAACCACATTTATCTGGATTTTAATAAAAAGTTTTGATTATAAAAAATATTAATTTATTCACATTTTTTGTTTTATATCAAAAAACGGCGCTTTTCAATTGCGATAAAACTAAAAATTTTCATTGGTTGCCAAAATCAGAATTATATTTAAAACTAACAGGTGTTTTATAGCATAGGTCGTGTTTTATATTTATTTTTAGTACATAAACAAAGTAATTTTATGCTTTAATGCTGATTTAAAATTGAAAATAAAATAAATTTTATGAGACGTGTCGGTCTGTGTACACGAATTTATAAGCAGGCTATGTGCTGGCCACATCATATTTAACTATACTCTATTCCCTGAGATTTTGCAGTAGTGTAACAAGCCCGATTTACAAAGGGAAACGTCACTACTTTTATAACTGTCAAAATATTAGTCGCTAATTTTTGTTTACTACATTTATTTTTTAACTTTTAAATCCCGATGTTAGGTCAACAATACCTTAACTAAAAATGTAATTTTATTACATTATGAATATATCTCAGATCAACTGCTTTTTTATCTATTAATGAACATGGAGAAACTTTGCACAAATTTATTTCCAAAGAAAAAGAAATACTGACTAACTTCTTATCTATTAAAATAGCGTTTGTAAATAATTCCATTTTTATTTTCAGTACTTTTTCTTTGATATTAAATTTATGAAAAGTTTCTCCCTGAACATTAGGAGTAAGGGTAATAAATTATATTTCTAAATACAACTACTTATTGTTAACCTAATATTAAGGATTTAACAGTCAATGGTATTGACGAGAATTATATTATATTTTAATAGTAAATGGTCGTTTGATTTACTCAAGAAAAAATGTTAAACTAACTAACCTGTAATAATATCTGTCAGTTTTACTCTGTCCACGTTATTATAAGAGTAGATGTCGCGTCGAACTAAGCCAGTTGCACACACATGAAATTTAGATTCAGGAGTTACCATTTGCAATAGGTTTCCGTTGCGCATTTTTATGAAAATTCTCACAATTGTTACTCATTTTGGCAATAAATGTCAAAAATTTAATATAAAACTATTGTTTTTCTATGTTAAGTAAAATTTTCTATGTGTAAACTTGGTTTGTATTTTAACCAGTCACAGAGCTGGAGTCGTAGTATCTATACTAGCCTTCACTCTTTACTTAACATGAACAGAGTTTAGTTCTCATTTTTTTTTTAAATCCCCACCTTAGGTCAACAATACTCTTAAGTACAAATGTAATTATAGTACGGCCCTCGATTCCCTCGAAATTTTGATAATTGAAACATATCCAATTGGATATTTCATTTCTGTAATAATAATAATTCTTGCAGTACATTCTAACATTCAAAATTTTTCATTGTGAATATATCTCAAATCAATGCTAACGTTTCTGAAACGTAATTCATCTATTATATTAAAATAAGGTTTGTAAATAATTCCATATTTAAATGTTCAGTATTTCTTCTTTAATAAAAAATTTATGGTAAAGTTTCTCTGTGTGTACTAGGAATAAAGGTAACAATTATATTTCTAAATACAACTGCGTATTGTTGACCTAATGTTAGAGATTGATGAAAATTGTATTTTATTTTTATAGTACAAGCTGGTCGTCTGATTTACAAAAGAAAAGTATATTATTACACAAGTTTTATAAGGCGTTATATTGCTCCATGAGTTGAATGGAACAAAAGATCGTATAAAACGAGTATAATGTACTATTTTTTATACTTTGTACAGATTGTAATCTAGGGATATATAAATGTGATATAGGGTATAATATGTTGAACGAAGTTGGGCACATTTATCTGTTAATATGCATTTAAAATATTATGAATATATTTGTAATCTATGCATTATGAGTAATGAAATTTTAATATCATTTTAAATTAGTTTTATTTATTCGGTTTTCATACTCAGAAATAATATCAATTGTATTAAAAGACATTTAAAAATATTTGAGGTTATTAATTTGACATTTAAAGTGAAGAGCAGTTGTTAGAACTACTAATTTTACAACAAAAATATCAAAAACAGTTTAACAATATTTTATATTATTAAACTGTTTTCGATACAACAGTAGGGCAATTGTTAACGCAAAGTATAAAAAAAAATTAAACCTTTTGAATGTTCTAAAAATTTTGTAGGATATGCCGGCGCTGCGATCGTTTTTTATGAGATCACAAACTTGACAACAGTAGGAAAAAAGCGGCAAATTTGAAATAGATGTCAGAGAGATGCAAAAATTGTCAAAAATTTAATATTTAAATGTTTCCTACTTTCCTCAAGTTTGCAATGCTATTAAAATGAAAAATACAGACAATATTATGTAAAAAAATGAGTTTTTAACTAAAATTTTATAATAATAAATATATTTTGGAATGAGATAACTTTTTTGTAAATTTCTGCCTGTATAAGAAAATCCGTAAAACTAGCCAGTCACAAGCAGTTAATTTTTAAAATGAAACACAGCATTTATTATTAATTTTAAAGCGGTGTGACTTTGAAATTAATTTTGTTGTTAATTCACAGAACAATTCCTGCCGTCATATTCTGGCAATGGGTGAACCAGTCGTTCAACGCTTTAGTGAACTACACAAACCGAAACGCAAAGTCTCCCATTACAAACACTCAACTAATAACATGTTACGTCTCTGCAACTACCTCAGCTATGGTGACCGCTATTGGTTTCAAGCAATTCTTAGCCAAACGGGCTAATCCATTCTTTCAAGTATTACTTCATGATCATTGTCTTACAATCTCTAATTGTTTGTTTTTAGCGGTATGTACCTTTCGCAGCTGTAGCAGCCGCTAATTGTGTAAACATCCCTCTTATGAGAAACACGGAAATTATGAGCGGAATTGAAGTTCAGGATGAAAACGGGAAAGTTGTAACGACGTCGAAGGTTGCCGCTGCGAAAGGAATCAGTCAAGTTGTGTTCTCCAGGATAGTGATGGCTATGCCTGGAATGACTGTGCTTCCAGTTATTATGGAAAGGGCGGAGAAGTTGCCCTGGATGAAAAGAATTACCTACTTGCACGGCCCTATTCAAGTCTTGGCAGTTGGATGCTTGTAAGTAACTATTTATAGAATAATTCCTACCTGTTTTATTGATTTTCCCGAAATAGTATTTCAAGCTAAATTTTCTGATTGTTTTTGAAGTGTGCACACTAACAGATAAATACGAACTGAAGAAAAAATAATAGTTTTTGGCTTTATAACCACAAGAATTTTACGTCATCAACAAATTAATTAAATTAAAGATATTTTTACTCTTAATTAATCGGTAATCAACGCCTAATTTCGTTAACTGATAATTTAACCTCCCTCTTATTTCTGAATATGAAAAGAGATTTTTGGAAGCGATTAAATTTAGTTCTTTTCTAACAAGACTTCGAGAATGTTTGGACTTTTGGTATAATAGCATCAGGGACCACTAAACTCACAATTTTGAATCCCACGGACCACTATGATTTTTTAAAAAGGTATAAACACAGACAAATTATATTATAATTTTGTCTCTGGTATAAATATATACAGGGTGATCAATAGTAACTGTAGTTTTTTAATGATATTAAAACTTTACTTCTGTGAAAAAAGTTTGATATTTAAGTTCATGGACGTGCGTGTTTTATTTTTGTAATTTTATTGAATTCAGAAATTATTTATTTATTTACAACAATCTCTAAACATGTTAGAAAAACTATTTGAAATAGATAAAAATTTAAGGGATATTTGAAGCATTCACAGAACTTTATCAATACACACCTATGAACACAAAAGCGAATACTTATTTCTGCGGAATAAAATTTGAGAGCTACGCAGGTCACTTGATATTGATCACCCTGTATAAAATATTGATCGTAAAAAATATCTTATTAAAATAAAATGCATTTGTTTATTATAACGAAAAAAAATATGCTCGGTCTTATAAAGGACAGTTAAAACAACCATTTAGTTTTTTGGACGGTGGAAATTTAGTTGCCATCTAAATTTTAGATATTTTTTATAAAGTTACTAAGAGAAAGAAAATTTCAAATCAGGGATGCCCAAACCTTGATGTGGCTTTAATTTTTCTCACATATCAAATATAATTATTAAGCTATAAATGATGGATTAATATTTTTATATTATCAAAAACGACTGTCAATATTTGACGAAAAACTTTTAATGAATTTTTTCGAAATTTTGTAAAGTCATTGAAAATCTAAGCAATTTTTTACCGGTTTGATGCTGGTTTGTAGTGTTTTAAAAAGAAATAAATTTTCTCGGTTGAAAACGGTGGAAACAATGACGTCACACTAAGACAGTTTGGAAATAGTTTCAAACCAGCCGGCAGCAATGGTTCAAAACTTAATAGAACTTTATAATTTCTCTGTGAGGTATATGGTATATATTTCTTCTTCAAAACGCTACAAGGTCCAACAAAATTTCCTCGCGGGCTATCAGTCGTCCACAGATTGCACTCTAAATTATTTATTTCGGTCACCAGGACAAAAATTAGATTGATCCCATTCAAATTAAGAAACAGGTATTTCCAAATTATAACTGATAATTTTGTGTTTTAGTTTGTTCTTCATGGTCCCGACAGCATGTGCGATCTTCCCTCAAAGATGGTAAATAAACTAATATAAAATTAAAGAAACATACATAACATTGTTGTTTTTTTTTTGTAGTTCTATCAATGCTACTACGCTAGCGATGCTAGAACCTGAAAACTATGAGAAATTAAAGAAAAACACCGGAGGCAAAATCCCAGAGAAACTGTACTTCAACAAAGGGCTGTAAAGGATGAAAGTCGAGTAGTAATAGTCTCGAGTAGGGTGTTTAGGATGAACACAGGCTGTTGTCTCATTGTTGATTGTTAACTTTAATTTTAAGTTTGAATTTCAGCAATAGCTTAGCAATAATTTACAATTTTTTATTATATTTTATTTATTAGGCACTGATTTTACATATAAAAAATATAAAAAGACGTACTATAAATTATTTTACGTTGCTGCACACAATTGTTATGACAAATAAAAATTTTATCGTTAAACGATGTTTTAACTCGGTAACTTGAATGATAAAACTCTGACAATATCAACTGACAATAATACCAATAAAAAATATAAAACAACTCAGTCGAATTTTAAGACACTCCATTAGTCTCCAGCAGCAAAGAAGCCTCGCACATCATTTTGGCGCTGCTGCGAACCAAGAACAAGAGGTGGCACTCTTCTAGGACTGACAACTGCACCCGGGTGCCCACTAGGCCGTGTAGGACGGTGGCTCTCTCCAGATCCAGCCAGCGCTGTAGGGCCAACTCGCGCTCCTTGATTGGAACACCCTGCGCCACATCCGAGGGGCCCCAAAGCGAGAACTCCAGGATTGACTTGACTTGACTCAAGGACATGGCGCTTTCCTTTTTCAGCAACGTTTTGATGAGGATTGCGAGCTTCGTTTGGGGGAAGAGTTCTTCGAGAGCTGCAGTAGCGCTTTGGCACAATGAACCTAGTTTCTCTTTCTCTGTCCGGCAGACTTCTTCGCTAAATCTATAAACATTTATTCCTTCTTTATACAGCTCTACGGTGGGGAAAACGGGGCGCCAAAATTATTCCAGTAATGTGAGTTTTAAAGGAATTTCAATTACAAAACACAATTTTTTACACAGATATCGCCAAATTCAATTTTTAGGCCCAGTTCTCTATTTTCTTCGTGTAAAATAAGTTTCTTGATTTAGTGAGAATTTAAATTGTATTTTTTATAGGGTGACCAAATTTTTTCGGGACAAAACACATAGGGCCCAAAATATTACCTTTTACCATTAAATTTCTAAAGTTTATTTATTACCAGCGTATGACAAAAGCCCACCAAATGGTATTTTTGTTATAAAAGCGCACCAAAGTATATTACATAAGTGCACTAGGGTTTATAATTTAAATGTTCATATATTAATTAAGTTGATGTAACTATTTTTTCAATGATGGAATAAAATTGGGTTAAGTCAGGTTAGTTAAGTTAGGTTAGGTCAGGGTAGGTTATTTTAAATTAGTTTCGGTTAGATTAGGTCAATTTATATTAGGTTAGGATTGTTTAAATTACTTCAGGTTTGGTGAGGTTAGGTTAGATTAGGACAGGTTAGTTTAGGTTAGGTCAATATGTTAGGTTAGATTACGAAAGATTTAGTTCTTCAATAATTAAAAAAAATCTTCCTTTAATAAGATTTTTATTTCTTATTTTATTTTTCTGAATTGACAGTCAGTTAAAAAGCTTTTCCTCATTTTATTTAATTTGGAAATCCTCAAAATTTCTCGGAAAAATTAGTTGCTTTTCTTCTAAAAACAAGAATTTGGTTTCGCATTATTCTAAAAGAACATCTTCGTTGTATACAGAATATAAGACAAAATATTTTGATTTAATAATTTTACTTACATTGAAAGTTCTTCTATAATTTCTACAAATAGTTTCAACACATTCCGTGTTCCGAATCACAAATATGTTTAATTATCAAAACCTTGGACACAATTTTTGGCTAATACCGCTAATAATAAAATTATTTATAAAATAATTTCAATAAATATTATTTTTAAATCACCAATGTTAATTTAAAAAATCTATTTATATTTTTTAAGTTCCCGGTTTCAAATTCGCTTAGTTCGCCAAACATTTGTAAGATGTCCGTACTGTACCGCTTTCAGTAAAATGTAATTTACTTTATTACTACATTCAATTAAAGTTTTAATTGGTGGTGATAATGAAGTATGATGAGTGTACTCACCCTTGTAAAAGGCACAATCTATGATGAGTGTCCCTATCCACATCATGGCATAAAATAAAGTTGGATAGAGACAAAGGCACTTCTTCTATACCCTGAGCTTGCAAGCTCTTCAAGCTATTTACAAACTGGAGGAGGATGAAACAAGCATCTCTGTTTATTTCAGTGTTTTGGGGTTGGCTGGAATTCTTTGCTTTTATTGTAGCACCGAAACTTTGGATTGTGTCCACTTGCATCCAAGGCAAAACGGCCACCGACGCTACAAAAAGAAAAGGTATTTAAATATTAAAAATAGTAAGTTTTCCCGGTTGAGCTTCAATAATTCGAAACCAGTAGAACACGTATTGTTCCCAATTTTATAGTTTTTTGTACGATTGACGACAAACTTAAAATTTAGAAATATTTGAAAAATCTATTTGACAAAAGTTGTCATTTTAAATAATCGGTGCTATTTATTTTCCAATTCCAAATATTCGAAATCATTTATCGAACAGTAAATTGTAAACATAATATAAAGCATTAAAAGTATGTAAAATGCTGGTTTCGGCCAAAAATTGGCCGAAACTTCGACCCAACCGAAACTAATGTTCGTGTCGTGTCTGGAGTTTTTGGGCTTGTTTGGATGGTTTCACTCGTCTATTTTTTTATTTCTTAATTGTTTTGTTTTATACATTAATTCAATTTTCTTCCTTTCGAAAATATAATTCTTATTTTATTATGGTTATTCTGAAGTCGTTAGTATAAAGGTGCCAAGTGGAAAATGAAGAAAGATCCCATTAATTTATTACTGGAATCATGACAAAGACTTGTCGAATTAAGAGAAAAAATAACGTTCCTTTAAGAGAGTAGCATATATTATAAAAAGAACCTGTTAGTTAGTCTTCTATTTAATTTAATTATAGAATTATTCCTAAAAAGGTAAGAAAAGCACAAGATTTCCGTTTTTAATAAAAAACTAAACTTTAACTTAACTACATTTTCGTTACGTTTTCGGCCGGACATTAATTAAAAGCATAATCGGTAAAAATAATATCCGATAGTACAAAAAGGAGTACAGGACACACTAATTAAAAGCATAATGGAATACAGGATGTTCATTTTAAGTGGTACACTACTGCTATCTGGAGAACTATAAGTGCTACGAAGTCGGTTAAATTAGCAAACAATTTCTCTTTTACAAAACTATTTCAATGAGCTTAAATTTTTTTGTTCAATAGTTTGGGAACAAATTCTTGAAAAAAATATGTTCATTGAAATAACCTTGTAAAATAGAAATTGTTTGCTAATTAAATTTAACCGACTTCGTAGCTTTTATAGTTCTCAAGATAGCAATAATGTACTACTTAAATAGAATACCCTGTAGAACATTGTATCAATTGCATTTAATGCCGATGTAACAGCAAACTTGAGTTGCATAAGTAATACAGAAAATATTTCGCCTTTTCCCGATTTAGAAATGGTATGAATTAATTCAATGCAAATTCTATACGTGACAAATTTAATTTAGCTTATTAATTAAACATTCTTTTGTTGAATTTTAATTTATGAAAGCTGCTGAAGTTAGTTTGACATTTGAACAATAAAAGAATTCTAAACAATTCAACCACTTTCTAATCCCATAAATTCTAATCATAAAATTCTTCCCTCACCTTGTACGACGCCATCTTGTTCTCCTGGCACAAACTTCCCGCCTACTAGATCATTAAACTCCGTCACAGGAACCAGACTAAACGCCCCAAGTCCTGTAGGTTTGTTCAAGGAGCTTTGTTCCTTACTGACTGCTAAAGTGACGTGGTGGGCCCCCCACAGTGCGTGGTGGAACGCCCTGCGTCCGACTACCAAACCTGGGGAGGCGTCCACGACGGAGAAGTCCGACCAGCGGAGCATTGGGGCTGTTTGGAGGCCCCTTAAAGCAGGCTGGATGCTGGTTTGTTGGTGAAGCTGAAGATTGAAAATTATTTATGCATTTTAACTGTATTTAAATTTTTATCAATTTGTTTATCAAAACACCGGTTTAGAGACACAAAAAATGTTTGGAATTTTTGATTGAGTTAAGTTGGTCAATGTAAAAAAATGTAAGTGGCACCTTAGAAGAATGTAGGTACTCTAAAACCAGTTCTTAGACCATAATAGTAACTTTTAATTGTACATTATTACTTTAAACTAGATACCATACAAAGGAAAAATAAATCTCTATTCTACATCCGTTTTTATGGGCCCACACTGCACAAGAAATTTACCCACAAAATTATCCTACAAATTATTAATTTCTCTAAACTACAGAGACGGATTAAATCCGATTAAAATGGCATAAACTTTACAAACGTATCCTCACAATAGTCGCCTAATTTTTACACCAAATCTCAGTATATTTAACTTATTTTGACCGTTCTTTTCGTCACAACCAAGCTGAGATAAAATGAGAAGAAGCCACCTCCAAAGATAATATTTGCTGAGTTCCACGTTTACGAAAATTGGGGAAAAAAGCGTGTGATAATGTTACCATTGACAATATTTTCAAAAACCACCAAATCTTTTTAACTTCACCGGTAAAACGACTTTGGTATACTATTTTGAATTTATAAAGCAGAAAATTTTTGCAATTTTTTGTGATTTTTTTGATAAATTTACTTTGAAATGTGTTACAGTAGAATCAGGGAACCCATAAATTTCGTCGCTATAACTGATAAATGTAAAATAATGTTAACGTATTTAAACGATATAACCAATTTGTCGCTATAAGCAGTATCGATATAAACGGATTTTACTGTAGTTTTTTATTGTTTTTTTAAATTTTTGTATGATTTTTTTTCCTTAATAAATATTATTTTGTGAAACACGAATTTAATGAAATTATAATATACCTTCAAAAAAAAACATTTGATCTAAATAAAAAAGAATCAGATTTAAATAAAAAAATCGGATATTTAAGCAACCCTGAAACGAACGAAGATGTAAATAACAGACATTATTTTCTTTTATACAGTTCGACGGATAGTATAGATAGTTCTGAAACTAACCAGAATTGTCGTTCTTTTTACTGCTCAAAAATCTCAGCTCAGTTCACCTCACTTTTAATTGAGGTGAGATGAGTCGGATGTCAAAAAGAATGTGATTAATGCTACCCTATTAAAAAATACGCCTCGATTAAATGGCGCGAACTGTACAGATATTTTTTAGCACTGTTATCCAGTGATTTATTAATTTCTAAAGGCATCAAAAAAATCTAAATGCATGTCCGATGCATCCATGCGACGGAAAGAAGACAAAAAATAAACCGGAAGTTGGTCCTTGACCTCTAGAAGAGAAAGCGGTGCCGAGTAACATCCAGGCGCGGATTAGCGAATTTTCCACCTGTCCAAACCTGTCCTGTAATAATTTCGGGTCAAATCAAAGCGCGCATGTTCACGGTTTAGATGCGGCATTGTTCAGCGGGGAATAAGATCAAGGCCAACAACTTTCTCATGAACCAGACATGTTTTTCAAAGATGGTGTTCGTAAGTATGGGAACTGACCAGATTATATGTTAGTGTGTTTATGGGCAGGTTCATTGATACACATGCGAGATAGTCGCCTGGATTACTCTCTCTATTAAACAGACTTGTTCTTGTACACGGTATTTTAATTAAATCGGAGCATCTGACTTTGATTGACTTTACTTAATGAACATTCTCTGGGGAATTATAATGAGAGCATTTAAAGAGCACTGTACAATGAAATATTATATCAGAGCGAATGACCTTCGGATACTGGTTTTGTATTTCTTTTTTTCAACTTCCTCAAAGCATCAATCTTATTTTAATTCCCTTCATAATAACTACAATTATTATATTATACGGAAAACACACAACCAGCATGTTTTTAAAGTCTAAATTAAGGGTCGCAAAGTATAGTTTGTCTCATGAAAAATCGAAGGATAGTTATACAACGCTATACATTATCATTGTTTTGCACCGAGTTGGACACTTTCATAACAAAAACATTATGAAACTATAATCTGTTCACATTAAGAAAATAGTTTAAACACAAAAAATATACTTAAATTGGCGCGCCATACCTGAGTTAATATTGTGTGATAACCTTGAAAAATTGACAAATCTGAAATTTTCCTGGGTAAACTCGGTTTACATTTTAACCAATGGCAAAACTGGAATTATAGTCTCTATTCTAGTCTTCGCTGTCATCTTTACGCGAACAGAGAATAAGATATTGTTAAATCGCTGTTTATTTGTTTCTAAAGCTATTTAATATAATCCAATCTAACCTAATCTGATTAGGTTGGGTTAGGTTAAGTTAGGTTGGGTTAAGTTAAATTAAGTTAGGTTAGGTTCGATTAAGTTGGGTTAGATTAGGTTGGGTAAGTTTAGGTTAGGTGCGTGTGTTTACATACCTTTTATATTAAATAGCTTTAAAAAACAATAAATGCTATTTCATGGTCAACTTAGTCTGACTGACATTTTTTATTACTTTTCCCATATTCCACATGCTTAATTTCACCAAATTTTTTTCCTTTAATTTAATCCTGGAAAATGAAAATATTCTGACAAATCAAAAGCAATTTGCGGTATAGCACGCTAAACTGATCTTTTGTAATTTTATGGTAACAAAGCTATTAATTTTTTTATGTCGATCCCTCGTTTTTTCCATTAGACAAATTGTAGTTAACATGATCATACGGGTTATTTTAACTCAGAAATAATTTTTCTATCATCAAATGTTGGTCAAAATGAACAGAATTTTTATAAATGTCAGATGTTATTAAAAGAAACATTTTTTTTGTACAGTCTTTAGAAGCTGCTATTGCTATGTATAAGCAATTATTTTCAATTATAAAACTAAACGAAACAAAGTTCCGCTCACGGATTTTTGATGCAATCCTTTACATTGCAACAGGAAACGAAAAAGCATATATTGAGATATTTATAAACAAGAAAGTGTTAGGTTTCAGGATCAAAAACAAATTATAAAACTGAATAAGATTTTATATTCTCCACTGTTCATTGTTCTCTTAAAGGGTCGGGCATTTTAAAATTTTGTTTTGGTTCACCGTGTCTGTTATACACATTATTATTTATGGTCCTTTGTTTGAGACCCATAATCGAAATATATGTAATATTTTTCGCCAACCTTAACTTTGTAAACAATGAAAAAATATGAACTTACGTGTTCCAAGACTTGTGCAAGAGCCTCATGATTAGCGACAACGACTGCCCCATAATTGTCCTCCAAATTCCTGTGAACAATGCTCCTTCCTTTCCTGGATCGCAGTCGACAAGGTCTTGAGCAACCTCCTTCCGAAATCTGACACAGAAAATCATCTTCAGGAAACGAGAAATCATCGATCGTACAACACAATCAAAACGGTGAGGCAATCCGTCTCCGAATGATGCAATGCTTGTTTCAACTCGGTTATTATTTTGTTATGCTTAATTTAACCAGAGGACACATTGGTCACCAGAATTTCTATACGGTAATAAATACTACAAATTATCATGGTTATAATTCAAAACAAATTTGTTGTTATTAAATAACACTTTATTATAATTTTACACTTTGTACTACTTGTCTTTTTATTTTATTTACAAACATATAGGCCCGTATTACGAGCTCACTTTTATAATAAAATCGCGATTTTAACGCTCACTTTTATTTCAAAATCTTTTGTAAAAACGAACGTTAAAATCGCAATTTTATTATAAAAGCGAACTAGCTCACTTTTATAATAATATCGTGATTTTAACTTTAAATTTTACATAAGATTATGATGTAAAAGTGGGCGTTAAAATCGCGATTTTATTATAAAAGTGAGCTCGTAATACGAGACATAGTTTTTGGTTAGAGTTTCAACGACTATAATAAATAATAAATGTTTGACCGTAAAAAGTACTTATCTGATGATTTAAATTCAAATAAATTCCAATTTGGAATGAATATAATCAAAAACTTATATTTTATAATATTTGAAATAAAAAATTGTATACATATTTAATCTGTAAAAGTATTTAATCTAAAATTAGAATTATTGTTTTGAATTGATTAACGTAATATTTACAATCTACTTTGTTTGGTGTTTTATTTTAAACATATTACCGGTAAATAGTTTTTAATTTTATAATTTATAGCACAAAACTTGTAAAATGCAAATATTATTGTAAAACGTAAAATTAGTTTTTTATACTTTATACTTTAATGTACAATATTTTTATGTAGCTTTCTTTTAAGATTTAACTTGATAACCAAAGATTACATTGTTGCAGATTTACTTACATTACAAGAAAAACTTATTTACATAATCTGATGTGGCTAGCACATATAATAAATTATATTTTAAATTAAAATGTAAAATTTGTATTAAACGTCGGACCTTATAATTTCAAAATTTTGAGTTTTAACTATAAAAATGTGGTTACAAACGTCATATATTCGAAAAATACCTAATTTTGAGTTAATTTTCCATATTTTTCTTTTTAATGTTGGTTGAGAGTGATTTATACCATTTTTGAGCTTACAAGATAAGTAAAATAATTTTTTATTATTGATTCAGATGCAAAATGTTATGCTCTGTCTATAACTGTTATTTAAAGCTTTCTATTATGTTGTATCCAAAAAATCCGTTAGGTAGAATAGATTTTTTTAAAGTACAAAGTAAATTAAAATTAGATATTAATTAAATCAAACATTTATGCTGTTTTAATTAGATTTCTTACGCAAAAACAATAAAAACAAAACCGTAAGAGCGATTTTCCTTGCATATCGATGTAAATCATTTACATATTACATATAAATTGACGCAAATGTTAATAGAAACAGCAGGCGGAAACCTTGTATGATACAAGTTTCCATCCACGCTGTAGATACTTAATTACATACGTGTAGAATGAGGAAATTAAAGAGTTGTAAATTTTAATTAAATGTTACGGAAAATCGTAATTATTGCCAAAAGGAAATCAATTACGAATGGAAAATAAACCTCATTTTTCGTTCATAATATTATTTTAAGTTATTCTTGATATGGTATTGCCATTATTATTTTATAATTATAAATTTTACAAAATTGGATCAAATACAAATATATAAAACAATAATAAAAAACAATGACTATTAAATATTTTGATTATAAAATAAATCGACAGGTGAAAGGCAACCTTATACTAGATCAAAACATTCAAACGACCTTTACTCTATTGGTACAGACACAAATTCTTTAAACTGTAGACTTAAAGTTTATAAAATACTTGGGTAATAGAACAGAAAGTAATGCGTCTAGATTAGTTCGCATTTTCAAAGTTAAAAAGGTACGATGACTGGTCATTTCATTTCGAATTCTATTATCTAATAATTCGAATATTTATATGTTTATAATAAATAAATAAAAATCAAATGTTGCCACCACAAAACCAACAAATCGTAATTTTAAAATTAAGAATATTGGGTGATAAGTTTTTTAATATTTATAAAAAATACTTACGTATTAATATATAAAAAATAATTGTGTCCAATTTTAATATTAAGAAGATTCGGTGACCTCATTTCAATTCTGTTTCGATTTTTGGGTCATTTTTCATATTTATAATAAATAATAAAGTATTAATATTTCCAAATCAGCTGTGGACACCACAGAACCGACACGCCACCACAGAGTATGCAAATAATTTCTTTCGAATTAATTGCAAAATACTTTAAAATGACAAAAGAAAACTGCCACTTTCGGTTGACATATTTTTACTAAAAATATTTACGAAATTAAAAATAAAATGGAAACAATGCTTTATCAATTTACTTGCAAAAAAATATAGTGAATATTTTTTATGTAAAAGTATCGGAACAGATTCACTTTTACAATTTTTAAATCCTAAAATTTGTGGCTTGAGGTTCATAATACAGATAAGATCGACAAAAGAATTTCATTCATTTTTAGACAATTTTACTTGCAATTTAGTGGTGTATGTTGTTAGTCTACAGCTTCTAGAAGGGACTTGAAGTTATAGTGGGTTCCGAATAGTGCTGTCAATTTTCGAAAAAATGAATTCGAAATTTCATTGAAAAAATTCAAAATTGAAAAGAAAGTAGATAATAAAAAATAGAAAAAATAAATTAAATAGAAAACATATTTCTTTCTAATTATAAGAATAGAATAACAAAATATAGAATATGTACTTCACTTATTTTATTATATTAGTATTTATTTAGTAATTCATGATTTTGTCAAGTGGAATAGGCGCGATGCCGCTATTGATCGGGAATTTTAAAGAGACCGAAAGGCTCTGGAATTTTCTAGAGATTGATTGGCGGCAGATATATAAAAGTTGCATCGGGCGGTTTAGAGAAGTTAGTATCGGTCAGAGTGTGCAGAGAGTTACTGAAGAAAGTCAGTGTCGGTCAGCGCATGTCAGCGACATGCAAAGTAAAAATAAATAAATAGTTTATTAATAATTATTATTGTTAATTTAGTGTATATATTTGTTTATTCACAGTATTGCTAATATTTATTCTTTTTTATAATTTATTATTTGTTCATTAAACGTAGTTATATAAATATTGGTGTTTCTATTATTTTTACACTTCACTTAAATAAATAAATATTACAGTATTGACGACGGTGGGATTTGAAACTCAAATTTCAAACTTCGATTAATTCGCGCATAATTGCGATTAGATTATAATTTTCTCTTACCTCACATTCACTGCCATAGTAGCTTCCACAAGGACTATAAATCTCCAAATCAGGTTCGCTCCCACTGAACGACCCAGGTTTGAATCCTTTCGTGCCAGTGTTAGTCTCATCAGAATGTCTTCTTGGTGGGTTGATTCTCTCGTACAGATTCTCTTGTGGTAGATTGGGTTTCCTTCTAATCTGAGCCTGTTGTTCAAGCAGGGCTTCTCGTTCTCTCATACTGGCAGTTCTCTGGGGCTTACTTGGAACTAGGGCCGACCTAACTTCGCCCAAATTGGCGTACACGTTGTCGGATATTGGGCATTTAGGGGGAGATGGTTGCACGCGAGATTTGCGTAACAGTTCTTCTGATTTTGGGGGCGGTTTTGGTTCTTCTGAACGCTTTTCGGATAAGTTACGTGGGGGTGGTGCTGGCGGTAAGATTTCTACAATTTAGAATAGTTAATGTTAGTTTATGGGGCCCATAGTCCACTATCGAACAAATATTATAGTCAAAACCAGGGCCGAATTTACCTATAAGCTAATATTATGTTCCGTAACGCAACCGGTCCGACCAGGTTTGTGGTTTACTGTTCCGTAAGTCCTGAAATTAATTTACCGGTTTCTATTCGGAACGCGGTTCCTGAAAAAGGTTGGTAAAAAGTCGGACCACAGCGACCACGAAATATTCCTGGTTTTCCTGGTTTATTTATAACAAAAGAACAGTTTGACATTTAACGTCATTAAATATTGTGTTATTGTATGCACCGCGAGTGATAAATAACTATTATGGATGTAAGTATAAATCCAGTCCACTGTCATATTCTACGTTATCGTCTAGATTCATTTTTTACAATGTCAATTTTAAAATTTCATAATGACTTATGTCAAATGTCATAATGACTGATGTCAAAGTGTCCCGAAATAGGTAAATATATTCAGGAACCCTGGTTCAACCAGGATCATGATCCTGGTTTTTCTTGGTTGAGTTACGGAACATACTATAGTAAACTATAGTTTAGGGCAAATTTCAGACGAATTAATTTTTTAAAGTACGTACAACCACAGAATAGTTATATACAGGAGCAACAGTAAGACAGAGAAACAAAAATTAGAGAAAGATGGGGAAAGCCAACAAATTTAAAGGGCTCATCGTTTAACATCGGAAAGTTTCGTCACATCTTCGTGTCTCGAGTTTCTCTGTTTATCAATCATTAACGCGCCTACAAAATTTTCAATAAGGGGATAATAACAAAAATATAAAAATACAGAAATCGATTTCTAAGATGCAACAAATATGTTATCACTTTGTTAAAAGTTAGGAGAATTATTATCAAAAAAAATAAATTATATTTCACATACTCCAAAGGGGTAGAAGCTGTATCAGCTTTCTACACTTTGTCGACGTCCCTGTATACGATGATATTGGCTGATTCCAATTTGTACTTGTTAAATAATTGTTTAAAAACACAAATGTGAAGCTTGTGAGAATTTTTTTTATCAAAATTTCCAATTAGACAACAACATATTTATAAATTATAAAAATCATAATTTGGAGAATTCTAAGTTTGTAAATTTTAAAACAACACAAATATTTTTATAATTACATATTTTGTTTAGAAAATACATTTTATATAAATATTGATAAACTGATTTGTATTAATTAAAGGTGTAGGATATTGCTTATATGAGTTAGTAAAAGAATTGTGTTTCAAGTCATGAAATTATATGTGTGCATATGACAGAATATTTTATGCTATGAAATAAGTAATATGTATTTTAAATCTAACCAAAAAGAAAGAAATAGAAAATTGTGCTTGCTTATTGATGAACTTGCAAAATACAGACATATTGTTTAATAAAAATGTTTACAACATATAATTATGTACCTATTTATTTCATCTAATTTGCTTTTATTATAAAGGAAGAAAGAAGGCAAGACGTGATGTATAGGTATTTAGTTGTTTCAATAAAAATTATTGTATTTATTTTAGTACCTATTGAATTTTTTGTTATGTATCTTATTACCTATCTATAATGAAAAATATATTATTTCAAATAAATTATGTAAAATTTATTGTAGGTGTATGTATTTTTATTTATGGGGCGGCAAAAAGTTCATAGGTTGGGGCAGCAAAAACCTAAATCCGGTTCTGGTCAAAACATCAATAAATGTTACAATATGCGTTAGATTTTTAATATTTAAGCACTATTTGAAGCTTGATCATTCCGCTTTATTATATACAGTGTGTCTAGATTTCATCGGTTAAAATGGGAGTTATTGTGTAAAGAAACTATTTCACGAAACAGTTAGAAATTTGTTAAATAAATATTTAGATTTATAAAAAAAAGCTATTTTAAATATGTTTACAAAATGCAGGAACGTTACAAAAGAACAGTTTCCTAACAATTTAACCGCTAAAGTCATTGTTGACAAATGCATAGTTATCATAAAATGTGATAAGTAGCCATAGCCGTGAATTAAAGCATTCATTTGTTTGACACGGAATACACGGAACTGCATTGTGACACTTTGTTATGAATTTATAATTGAGGTTAACAAAATTCATAGAATTTGTAAAAGTTGATTTTAACGTTAATTTTCACTAAATTCCTCGTATTTAAATGTGACTAACAGTATTTATATAAAGTATTAAGAATAGTTTCAAGAAATCTATGATTCATAAATAATTGTTTTATTATTTATTTAAAAAATACAGGTGTTTAAACTTTACTATGAAAAGTATTCAAAAATTGACTTGATATTGAATATTAACGCGGATTTTCGAGTACAATAATGATTTAAAAATTATTACAAATCAATCAGTATTTATAAATATTCAATTTAAAAAAGTTATGTGTCCCTGTGAAATCGCATAATCGGTTAGAGAACGGTTTGTCATGAGCTTGCGTTCACTAAAGGACATCGCTACTTCTGTTTCTCTTTCCTACTTTACTAATATATTGCTACGTCACGAAAATTTTATTAATTTATAATTTGTTTACTCTTTGCATTTTTATGAAATAAAAAATATGCGTAATATTTTGTTTTCAAAATTATACTCCATTACAAAAAGAAAGAAAGAGAGAGAGAGAATAATAAATAAAAATTTGCAAGAATAGTACTGAATTTTTGTCAGTTATGCGGCAAATAAATCCACTAGAAAAATGTATAGTTGACTAGATATAAACAAAACGTAAATTTTTTAATTTGAGATTTTTGTTTGTAACTTCTTTATTTCATTAGAAAAATATTTTAATTTGCACATTCACTGCAGTACTCAAAATTTTATTTCTCATACCGTTTTCGAAAAATTTATATAAAACTTTCAATTTTCATACGGGGCTCAAAATTGGCTGTAAGACCGTTAAATAGAGTTTTTTCTCTCTTTTCAACGATATAAAATATGTGCATATTAAAAATTAAATAAATTTAGGTTATGTATTATTGATTAATGATTGTTTTAAGACCACTTATACCTTTGATTAATTTTTATTTTTTATAGTTTTTAATGAAAATAATTGCTTTTGCTTAATTTATGTAAATTTTAATAAATTTATTGATATTTCGTAGTCTTCTGATATAAAATACTTTCATTTAATTTTAATATGCTTGTATTTTATTTCGCTGAAAAGAGAAAAATAGTTATTTAATGACCAAGGATATTAATGCAAGCGATTAATGATTGAGATATTTTAACGCTCGAGCGAAGCGAGGGCGTTAATATTTGAGATCATTAATCGCTTATTAACATCCGAGGTAATTACAATACTTTTCCGTCCAGCGTTTCTTGTTAAATTCCAATTTTATTCATTGATAATTTTTTTAGGTTAGGGTAAGTAACACATTTGACATTTGACTGACCTACCTTGATACGTCAAAAATCAACAAATTTGTCAATTGTTTTCAGTGAATGCGTTGAGTTTACTGAACGCTACGTAGCACAAATACTTTTTTAATTTTATTTGACAAGTATTATGGGTTCAAATTAATTTTAAATGTATGTTACATGAATATACCTAGCTAGTAATTGTAAAAATCATATCTTTTAATTTTATCTAGCATTTTCGGCAACTATATTCCGTGTATCGAACGCACCAAAAATTGGTCATTAATAAAAATCAGGGCATTAATGGATGTTATTAATGACCAATTTTTGGTACGTTCGAGGCACGTAATATAACCTATTAATAACCGGTGGGCGGAAAAAATATTTAACGATCTCACAGCCTACTTTAAAGCCCATAAGAAAATTGAAAGTTGGTTTTAATTTCTCGAAAACGGTATGAGAAATAAAAATTTTGAATACTGTAGTGCATTCGTCATTAAAAAATGCCTTAATAATGTGCGTTAAAATATTTTTTTAATTGAAATAAAAAAGTTATAACCAAAATACTAAAATTGAAATCAAAAAGATGTATAAAATGACCCCCACATGAGATAACTTCTTTCTAATTAAACCGACTTCGTATCTCTTATAGATATCGAGATTCTTATGTTTAAACTGTTTCATTGGCTACCTGTATATATATTTATAGATAGTCAATAATAGAGTACGGTTTCTATGGAATTTAGTCTTTTCGAATATCCCTAATCAAAAATTATTGGCACACGACTGAAATGTCTTTGACAGACTGATTTATTACTCTCATTCTCAAATGGACTATAATATATAATAAAAATAATGTGTAAAAACAGTTTGTAAAGTGTTGTATAATAATTTTCTGACCTTTAACGGGAGTGGCGAATGTGAGTCCCTCTTCCATGACATTAGGTGGAGGCGTCACCACTTCAACAGCAGATCCATTCAACTCCAACGGATGCACAATCACTAATTTCGGTTTTGCACTTTTTTCCTTCACATCTTCTTGTCTCGTCTTCTCCAAATTCTTACTTGCACTTCCTCCCACCCTTAGAAACTTCTTCAAAGAAAACCTACTCTTCGTTTTGTCCTTCTTCTTTTCTTCGCTGGCTAAATTGTCCACCGAAGCGGTGATGACAGGAGTGGACATTTTTTTGACGGGAATTTCAACAGCTGGCGAATCATCTTCGAAAGATGGGGGAGTTGGTTGTGTAGGAGTGGGAGGTAAAGGGATGGGGACTGGGTCTAAATCTAGGGGGAGATCGTCTAAAGATGGGGGGTTAGGCGCGCGTCTTTTGTTCGGGGTTTGGGATTGTGGCAGTGGGGGTAGTTCTGAAGAAGGGGAACGAACCATTTGAGAAGGTTTGTCTGGTTTTGACGGAATCTACACCAATAAAGAAAAACACAAATTAAAAATTGTACACCAAACCGTTGATTGAAAAATATATAGATAGGCAAGCCTGTATGTTTTTGCATACGGCTGTTTTGGAATCAGATTCGACAGAGCCATCTAGTTCATAATTCCATGAACTATTTTGCGGAATTAAACATACAAATTATTAGATAAATAAATATGTTATACATATTTACTGAATTTTTTGGTATCTATTAAAGTTGTTCTTTCAATAATTCATTGATATATTTTAAAATAGTACTAATTTGTATTTTTAATTATTTGACGTTTGCTCTTTTTTTATAATATTTGACAGAAACGCCTGATATTAACCCAAATGCAACCAGACACAGTTATGTAGGTGAAATGAATTTTTCATAAGCTTACCTATCTATATATTTTTCAATCCACGACCAAACGTTATTTTTATAATACGAACCGACTAGTACTGAGGCACAGAAACGATTAAATTAAAAATTATTTAGTAAGCATAAATCATAAAGTAATGACAAATTAGTATGCTAATTACTAGTGGATATTCTAATGAATGTGGATGAAAAACTATACTTAATTCACTTTTACTTTAAAATGATACGTTTTTAATTATGCAAGATTTAAAGAATTTCTGTGGGAGTTTCATATTTTACAAATGAGTCACCTTATTTAATCATTGCATATTAAGAAATAAGTATCACACCTTGTTCCTTTTACTAACAGGTGTAGCGAATTTAAAAATAAAAAACCAGGTAGAAACAAAAACAAAAGATTTATTATTGCTATAGGGTCTGTGGTCTAGTGCAGTGGTTTTCAAACGTTTTTTTTTGCGACCCAGTTTCTAATCCAGTAAATTATTGCGACCTGGCAATGTTTTATTACATCAAAATTTAAATATTAACTATTTATTTCCTCTATTAGGCTTTTAATTATAAAAACACACATTGAAACAAAAAATATATTTTCTAATGAAGTATTAATTTCTATATTTGTCTGGGTAGTAGAATGACCGTGAATAGTTCTAAAAATCTGAGCTCGAGAACCGTGTAGTCTAAATTGTGGTATTCTTTCCACACCAGTAAGAGTTTCCACGAGGTAATATCTGCGATAAAGTAGATCTGACATACCCGGTAATGGATAATAAGATTTTTTCCTGAAGTTGTGAAACACCTGTATATTGTGTGATAAAAACGAAATAATGTGGAGGTCAAATACACTATAAATTTTGACATTGATTTAGAGTTTAGTTTAGACTACTTTAAACGCATAAAATTGTAGATATAGTTCTTGAAGAGATATTTGAAAATGACTTATCCACAGTTTACAACCTTTTATGGGCGATTGGGTAGCTAGAGATCTGGGGCCATAAATGATATTAAATGGACCGTATTAAACAAATTCATAACGAATCTACTTGCATTTATCCTAAAAAAATTGATAACTGGATTTCTGTAATTCCGTACTATTTTAATCTTTTTTCAAATTACAAATTCATTTAAAATGCATTATTATTAGAATATCTACATCTAAATGTACATAATTTAAAAAAAATCTTTCACACCAATTTCAGATACGGTCTAGGACAGAAAGAAGTGCATGCCTAAAGAAATCTTTACTGCAAGTTTCATAAAACATATAAATAATATAATCGGATTAATTTCTGATTTTCAAATATCTGTCATAGTTTGTTTCAAGATATTTGCAAACGTATCTGCTTTGACTTATGCAGCGAGTTGCTTCATAAAGGGATTATAAGGGTAATAATAATTTATTCGAATTGCGGACTCTTGGTCGTAATATTTTTATCTTTAATTTAGTTTGAATTTGCTTGCAACCACAATTTAACATATCAACATGTTACGGAGAACGTATAAAGGTTTGTTCCAACTAACCTATAAATCAATTCGGAACTGTACGACGCATGCGCAGTTTAAAAAAAGCGTTCCAACTAACTTCAAACCCAAACTCTGACCAGTAGTTGGCTGTTCCTACGGATTTCTATTTTTTTTTTTTGTCTAGTATCATATATGCAAAAATCAAAATTTGGTCACATTACTCCACTGCTAGAAAGGACAGAATCGGTCTGCAATTCATTCGAACAAAAACATGGTCCGGAACTATCCAAAGGTCGCGCATGCGCAAACCGCGGTACATGAACTAATAACAAACTGTCAGTAAAATCTAGATGAAACAAATCCTAATAAAATCAGGTATATCAATTAGGGGATTTTGAGAAAGTACCACTACTTTGGTAATTTTCCCCTGATGTATACGGATATAAATACCCTGCTGTGATGCAATACACTGAGTTGTTACGAAGTCATTTGCAATTTTCTTGAAACACTATACAAGAACCACAGAATAGTTACATACAGAAGCGACACTCCGTGTCGGTACCTTTCATGTTCCCCTAACCATTTCTATGACCTTAAAGTATTTTGTAAACCTTTAAATTTATTCCCTTCCCGTATTTCTTACTAAGATGTGAGGAAACTCCGATTTTAAACAATGAGCCCTTTAAATTTGTTGGCATTCCCCATCTCTCTCTAATTTTCGTTTCTCTGTCTTACTCTCTCTTCTGTATAAACCTATTTTGTGTAAGAACTGTAATAACTCTAACTTTACCTTAGGTTTATCTTGAACCTGCACAAGTTTATCCCCCTTCACACCATGCAGGAAACTAGCCCGGGGGGGCGGCGCCACAACAGGTGGGGGGCTCCTCGGCAGTGCTGGAGGTTCGCAAGGCACATCCGGATCAGCTCTTCCGTCGGGTTCCCCCGCTTGCTCCCTACTCTCGCTCGGCCCCAGCGAGTCGCCGCTATCCTCCTCCTGATTGGCTGCCGGCGCAGTGGTGGGGCAGGCAGTAGTGGGAGACGCAGGCACAGGATTGGTCGGCGAGGTAGAAACAGTTGCGGTAGTAGGGCACGGGGAGGGAGATGTAGTGGTGGGGGTAGCACAGGTAGAGGTGGGGGTAATGTTTGGGATTGGTTGGATTGGTTGCACGGTGGTGGCGCTAGTGGCACTAGTGGCGCTAGTTGATAAGGTTATGTTTAGTGGTCTAATCTCGGATGGATTACTAGTGTTACTAGGGGTAGGGGATATGCTAGGTACTGGAGTATTTACAGGACTAATTGAATTTGAAATCAAGATTGGGGATTCTCTTTTTGGCGGTGATTTTGTAGTCGGACTAAAATAAATTTAATAGTTATTAATTAAATTAATAAGTGAGGCTGTTAAAATCACTTTTTGTTGAGGTGCATATTAAATTTTGCCGTCGACTACAGATCTAAAAATAAATAAGTAGATAATTCGCAATTTGGCACATTACAATGAAATAAAACAATTTCAGATCAAGAAATACATTGACAATTCGCAATTTGACAGATTACAATGAAATACAATCATGATTACGGTATCCTACGAGATGATTATTCTAAGGTTAACAATTTTAGTGATTGGCTATTTTCAATGCAGTTAATTTTGAATTCGTGCAAGTATTTAAAGCTAATTAAATTCAATATTAAATAAAATTAAAAATGAAAGTATTTAATCTTTAAAGAACGGAAATAATAATTTTTCTTTTTTCTACCCGCCTCATCTCATCTACATAAGTTTAAAGTGACCTGAGCTGAGATTTTTGAGTTGTAAAAATAACTACCAATAGGGTCCTCCACTATTTTTTTATTTCTTGATATGAAACTTTATCTAACTTGAAAGCAAGGTGTAGTTTCAGATAGTATTAAATTTGTTAATCCAAAAAAGTGTTTTGTGACATAGATGCTACGGTAATTCGGTTCTCAAACAGTGGGATTCGCTAAAAATTTCAATTACAAAAAGTGATCTATTTCAACTGTTATAAGAACATATAAATTTATTTTAAATAACTATTGTATTCCTTACTTGGAAATATGCATAAATAGTAAGCATTTTAATAAAATAATTTATAAATTATTACGAATATTATAGTCCGAGTTTTGACAGCCACTGACATTATTTTGTATGTCATTCATATCTTTCATTTTCATATCGTCAATATGTTTTTCCAGAAATTTTCCTGATCGCACAGTAAAAAATTTAGATTAGCCAGGAAATAACTTGTGTTTAATTACCAGCTATAAATTTATTAGCAAATATGACATCTGAAACTGACAGTAGGGTTAGAAATAGCAAGAATTTGGAATAAGGTAGATGTGTAAGAGAGAAAGAAATATTGTGACGTACATGTTAAGGGCACTAAAAACTCGAGTAACTTAAAAACGAATAACTTTTTTAAACTTCTAGTACTTAATAGCATTTAAACTGGATCATTTATATCTTCATTTAATTGTTATAAATTTTAAATGACTACTTGTTTGTATACAAAATTAAAGCTACCGCAATATCTCCATTATTACTGGCCACTTTGTTATTGATTGTTATAAACGAAATAACAACATTTTAAATTCAATAATCAAACTTTTTCTCAGCTAAGAGTGACAAAATAAGTGAACCAACTGAGATGAGCTATGACATAAGATATACTGAGATTTTGCGTAAAAAGAACGCGACTTTTGTAATGATAAATTCCCAGTTGGCTTTGCGAACGAACAGTAATAAAAAAACGACATTAACTTTTTTCTTAGAGGTCGACGAAAAATATGGTCCGTTCTATATATGTAATTACTTTAGGGTAAGCAAGGTTCAATACACAATATAAATAATCAATCTATTTATAGATACGCTTCCTTATTTTGAAGCAAGGATACTACCATTACTACTAGAGTCAATAACAATCAAAACATGTTCATAGGTTACATCAATGTGTACCTTAATTAGAATTTACAATGTTTTATTATTTATTTATTTGCGCAAGTGACATTTGAATTACTTATTTACAAATTTTCAACATTTCGAATTCCTTCGCTGTTATTTACGATCAAAAGGAAAATTAGTGACTTTATAATAGTATCAACAGACTTACATTTTATATTACAATAAAGTAAGTACAAATTTACGATTATAATTCGCATCTAAGATACACATTTTACGACTGTTATGTAATTTAGCAGAATGTGGATGTAACACGTATGGAACATTGTGGAAACTGAATTTCGAAGGACAGTAAATTCACAAATTTGTTCCGCGTAACTTTATTACACCGTAAAGAGTTATTTGTTTTATTGTGAAATAGCAGTTTCTAATTGTTGCTGTAAAAATCATTAAATTGTCTGTTCACCTATGAGAAGGGCTGGAATTTTATTGCCTACGAGTTTTTGTATTTTTATAATGCAGGTTGCAATCCCATAACTACTGTTTCTATAGTACAGCCTTGTGCAAATTATGTGAACAAGTATTTATTGTTAGTTTTGTGCAAATTTATTAATTCAAAATTAATTTATAAGTTTGTGGTACTTTTTAAGTTCTCTCTTTGCCTTAATTCTTCTTTCAAACTTATTTAGTATTAAATCTATTTTTTTTACAATTCTTTGATATCAAGATCATGAATTCATACTATAATCACTTTACTTTTTTCAATCAAAATATTACCAAAAAAAAAGATGAATAGTAAAGTAATATTGTTTCATAAAGGATTTCAAAGAAATTTGTAATAAATGTAGCATTCTTTTTGGCATCGGTTTCATGTCACTTATGATTGAAGTGAGATTAACTGAACTAAGATTTTTTTACAAAAGAAAACTATACTTGTGCTTATTTTTATTTTCCATCAAAATAACAATATTTGAAATTCAATCATGGAACCATTTTATTGATTGACAAAAATTCAACACGCACAACTTAAGAACAACTGCAGTGAGCTGAGATTTTGTATAAAAAGAATGTGACTTAACACATTAACGGGCAGCTGTAGATCACTTGGTTAGCACGCTCCGACTCGAATTGAGCGGAGTGTGAGTTCTAGGGTTTAAATCCCAACATCGCCAATTTTTAACTAAATGAAAATACAACGATATCCCAGTGGTTCAGAACAAACTATAAGTTGTAGGCCCCTTGCAGAAGGATTTAAGCTGCCAAAAATACCGCTAAAATGAAAGTAAAACTTGTCATGGAATTTAGTTATTCTTTTGTAAGCAGAATTTTAGTTTTTAATATTTTTTTTTCAAATTAAATGATTCAAATTTGTAGTTAACACTATTATATATTTTATTGTTTGATTACCTAAAAAAAAATTGCTCCTCCTTAAAAAAGTTTCTGAATACGCCACTGATAGCGCCAATGATTATTTATAACAGATTAATACCAAAATGATTACGAAAAAAAAACAAAACAAGTAACTTAATTAAAGCAAACATTTTTAAGTAGTAAATTTACTCAAAACTAAAAATTTATAATTCAAATTCATTTGCACAAGGATGTAAAAGTATATTGCAAAAAGATTGCCGCATATTTTAAACAAATATTATTTTATTATCATTTATTTTGTAGTACTTTAATGAATGTTTTACCTGGAGTTTTAAAAGTCAGGTTATGATTTACATCGGAAGAATGTCACACACATCACGACTATCTAACTAATGAAAAACTAAAGAAAATCCATCTTACCTAAGTTGTACTTTAAGTTCCGATTTCACAAGTTCCGTTTTCTCCACAATCTCTCTTCTTTCTGTGACACTTATCTCATTCACAGTTTCCACCACTTCATAATCGTCGTTTGTTTCTCGTTCGATTGTGTCCACTTCAACCGGCTTCTCTTCTTTCGGGCTTGCGACTGGTTTTTCTATTTTGGTTTTCAGGACGGAATTAACTTCTGGGGGTGGTTTAACCACTTCCGGTTCGCTTTTAGCTTCTTTCTTGGTGGATATCACTTCAGTTTGCTCTTTGTTTTTCGAGTAGGAGGTTAGTACGACTTTAGGACGCGCTTCGGCTAGAATTTCTTTATTTTTAGCGATGGGGATGTGAGAAATGGATTTGTTTAGACGACGAGGAGGTGTTTTTTCGTTTTCCTCTTGGCCGAAAGGGGTGACACTGACTAACAGGGTTTGTTTTTTGCCATCGGAGTCTTTTTGGGGTTGACCTAGCATCAGCTGAGTGAATGTTCGACGACGGTCGGTCGCCGTGGCGGTGATGTTAGCGTTATGTTCGGTGTTGTTTTTTGTGAGTTTATCCAGCTCTTTGTCGTCTTCTGTAGGTGATGGGCAGTCGTCTTCGGATGACTAACAAGAAGAGAAAACCGAATTAGTCACAAAAGACTAAAATAGTACAGTTTGTGTCATTTGATCTGGCTACAATGGGCTTGCTACGGTATTTTTAAACCAAATCGTTTTCATAAAAATAAAACAATATTGTTTTTTCCAATAATGAAGTACTCATTAACGAAAATCAACTTAAATAAACCTCCGAATGTAGGATTTTAACACGTAAAATTATATTTTCGTATTTTCCTGTTTTCCTTATTATTTTAGGTAAAAAACACTGATCTCTATATAATACCTAGATAGGGCATAGCATATGAAAAAGTGAATCCTGTGGCGGTCATTTTCCTGACGTCTGAATCTAATCCAATTAGCGCGAAATATTAAAAAAATCGTATCTACAACGAAATATAATAAATCTTTTTAAATTTCATTTGTTTTAGTTATTCAAAACAATCATTCATCATTCTGCGGTGCAATTTGTTATCATAAAAGCAAGATACATCCAACATTCTATCAATTACATTAGTACCTATAACAATTCAAAATAAAATAAGTAAAACAAATAAAATTTAAAAATATTTCTCTTATTTCGTTGTAGATACTAACGACTTTATTCATATTTCTTCGCGTCAATTGGATTAGATTCAGTCTTCAAGAAAATGGCCGCCACAGGCTTCACTTTTTCATATGCTATGCCCTATCCAGAAGAATATATAGAGATCAGTAGTATAAAAAACCTTCAATAACAGTAGTTTAAAACGAAATTGTAAGTATTGTGAAAAGTCATTCATTTATTAACTTGATATTGTTTTAAAAAAATAAAAGTTTAAACAAAATGTATTATTAATTTTTTTTATTTAAACCACGTCAAAACAAATATTTTTTTAAAGATCATACAAATGTACAAGCAGTGGTAATCACCGGAAAAATATTAATCAAATTACAGATATATTTAAATTATAATATTATAAACTATTAAAAAAATAAAAGATAATATTTGATCTTTGAATATCTCAAAATTTAATACTAGCGCTAAAGTATTGGAGTAATAAATTTCATTCTTGTAATCAATTATTTGTAATGAAACTAATAAAATTTACTGTAAAAGTAAATTCCTAAATTTGTAATACTTAATGAGCGGAAAAATGTTAATCAAATTACAAAATAATGTATATTTAAATTGGAATATTATATGCCATTATTAGAAAAAGAAAAGATATTATCTTTCAGTAAATGTTACATTTTCTCCTATATTTATCAATTTATTTATTTAGCGTATGGCATTTACTCGGAAGTGATTATGTGCATAGAATAATTATCTATGTCTATTTTTATCTAAATTGTTTCAGATCCTAATGCAGGGTGGATTATTTATAAAACCTTTAATATACAGGGTGTTCCATTTAAGCGTGCCACCATTGCTATCTCGAGAACTATAAGAGCTACGAGGTTGGTTAAATTAGCAAAGAACCACCATTTTGCAAAACTAATACAATGAGCAAAAAAAAATTTTTTTTCGACCAGTGATTCTCAAAATACGGGACACAACTTTCTTATTTTAAATGGGAACGTATGTTTATTTTTAGGTTATTCGATAGAGTATTTTTTTCTGAATTCAACGATATGAACATATCATATATTAATATAACAAAATAACTGAGAAAAATGCATGTTTGATTTATTTGTATTTTATTTATATCTAGCTGAAATAAGAATGCTTTGGATAGAAAACAATTCATTTTCTTCTTAAAACTGACAGTTTAAGAAAATAAAATTTAACAAAAAATAATCAAACAATGTTAGACAGAACATTATGTCTATGTTTTCTAACCATAGCACTCTTGTTTCAGCCAGATATAAATAAAATACATATAAATATAACATGCATTTTTCTCAATTATTTTGTTATATTAGTATATGATATATTTATATCGCTGAATTCAGAAAAAAATAATCTATCGAATAACCTAAAAATAAACATACGTTCCCATTTAAAATAAGAAAGTTGTGTTCCGTACTTTAAGAATCACTGGTCGAAAAAAAAAAATTTTCTTGCTCATTGTGTTAGTCTTGCAAAATGATGGTTCTTTGCTAATTTAACCAACCTCGTAGCTCTTATAGTTCTCGAGATAGCAATGGTGGCACGCTTAAATGGAACACCCTGTATAGTATTAACTAAATGTTAATTAAATTTACCAATGAAACTGGACAGTTTTAAGTTTTGTCACTTCGAGACTTCGTTTTTCTTTTATACCACAACAATGGGATATTTGTATTAAAATGCAAAACTATTCTAGAATTAGAAAATTATTATTAAAAATATCAAATTCAAATAAATAGAAATGTATATTGTATATTAAAATCAGATCTTGGCATATCGGTTGACTTTACAATAAATTATACAAATTATATATATTTTCTTTTTTTAAAAGTGAGTTTATAAAAGTAATAATTAATAATATAATAGTTTATGTACGTAGTAATAACAGGAGAAGTAATTTTCAAAGCCGATAATGTTATATTTTTGAGGAAACCCGAAAATATTTGAAAATATCAAATTTGAAACTCAAAAATTTTCAAATTTTACAAAATTTTCTTTGTAATATTTTTTAAAGAATTAATTACGCTGATACCAAATTTACAAACAGAATTTAATTATCTCCCTTCATTTCGGAGATATTTGTTTTCAAATTTGTGCCTCAAAAAAATGTGTTTTTGTAGTATATTTCAAAAATGAGTAAAGATACAAGTTCATCTATTTTACCATTCGATTCTACGGAAAAACTTATATAAAGAAATGTTTTGCCGACATATACGTTCTTTGGAACCATTAGGTGAAAAATAAGAAAAACGAAAAAACCTAAATTTCAATTTTTCGCCTCGAAACTTTTTGTCTCCAAATTTTTTCATTTTTTGTACTTAAGTAGATATCGATGCGCTGATTCCAAATTTTCAAACAGAATTCAATTATCTCTTCCCGTTCTCGAGATATTCGTGTTCAAAGTTGAGTTTTGGCAATACCTAAAAAATCAGGTTTTTTAGGTATATACCTTAAATGGTTAGGTTTACGGTTTCGGCGACCTTACTATTCGATTCTACGGGCAAAATTACATAAGTGTACCAATTTTCAGATTTTTATCTCAATAAATAGAATTTCTAGAAGGAAAAAACTGAAAATGGCCAAAAATCAAAAAAATCGTCAGGGGTTCATCAGGCATTTTTCTCGATTTTTGAAAATTTCGTTTTTTCGCTCTAAAAACTGTATCAGTTGGAATAAAAATTTGAAAATTGGTACACTTATGTAATTTTGCTCGTAGAATCGATTGGTGACGTCGCCGAAGTCGAAAACCTAACCCTTAAAGGTGTATACCTAAAAAACCTATTTTTTTAGGTATTCCCAAAATTGAACTTTGAACACAAATATCTCAAGAACGGGAAGTGATAATTGAATTTTGTTTGAAAATTTTGAATCAGCGCATCGATATCTACTTAAGTTCAGAAAATGAAAAGTTTTGGAGACAAAAAGTTCTTCGGAGAAATTTAGAAATTTAGGTTTTTTCGATTTTCTCATTTTTCACCTAATCGTTCCAAAGAATGTATATGCGGAGAAAACATTTCTTTATGTAACTTTTCCCATAGAATCGACTGGTATAATCGTATTTCTCGTATCTCTACCCATTTTAGAGATATAGCAAAAAAACACACTTTTTTGAGGTGCAATTTTGACAGCAAATATCTCAGGAACGAAAAGAGATAATTAAATTCCGTTTGAAAATTTTAAATCAGCGCAGCGAGATCTATCAATGTACACTATTTCCCAAAACCAAAATTTTGGGCACAAAAATGAGTATTTTTGGGATATTTCGCGTTTGTCAACACAATTTTTGTTTTAATACTTTGTTTGGTTTGTTTTAACTCTACGCAACTTTGATACAGGGTTATAAGTTTTGGAAACAAGTAAAATTTAGATAATAAAGTGACAGAATAAAATTAAAAAGACGTAATACGATTGTAGGTTTTGAAATCAGTGCATCGATATTTACTTAAGTTTAGAAAATGAAAAGTTTTTGAAAAAGAAAGTTCCTCGAAGAAATTTTAAAATTTTTAAAAACGAGTTTATAAAATTAATAATTGTTATATAATAGCAACCTAACTGACAATCAAATTTTAAATGTCAATACAATTTAGATAAATAAATGTTTAGTATTCGAAGCATACATTTTTTCCTTTTAATAAAACAGTTTGAAATATAAAACAAGTTCTAAAAAATATTATGCACTACATCCGGCTCTGAATATTTGTAGATATAATTTTCATTAAAGAAATAATGTGTAATTGTTTTGTTTTACGATAAATACTGTGCTATTTATAATGCATGTTATTTGAGAAAAACTGCTCTAGATTATAACAAAGTGAAGCTTTACATTCATTAGCCACAGTAATATTTCCTAAACCATTAGGTTCTCATAGTTGTGTGATGTTTATTATTAGTACCAAGTCTTATAGCGTACATAATGATTTATTTTAAATTCGTTATGCGAAAGAGCAAAGTCTTAAAGTTCATTAACACTTACTGTAAAATAAACATAGAAAATTGATGTTATTGATAAGTAAATGTGAAAGTTCTGTCATTAAGTAATTAAAAGAGTTGCTGCAATTAATTCTTCGTCTTAATAATTGGAATCAATTAAGTTTCCATGTTATTAGCATTGGTTGAAGGGCTTAATGTATCTTCTTACCAGAACAAAAATACTACATTTCATTTATGTATAGTTTAAATCACGTTCATTTCTTTGATTTTTAAATAAATTTACAACATATTTTAACCATATATTTTTGTAAAACCCTCAAAATTGTAAAGATTACAACAATAATTATACAGGGTGTAACACCAAAACCGACCATCGCCATTATTTTCTTTTTTATTATAGTTACAAAAAAATACTATAGAATAAAATTGTAGGAGACCAAGTGGGACATCCTATCAGGGTAGAAAATATTTTTTTAAAGTCAAGTTACATTACCAAGTTAAAGTTTTTCAAATGGAATTATACATACATTTTATGTCTATTTCATAGGAATTTTTTTCTGAATTCAGCTGTGTATTTTTTTGTATCCTTACAAAATAAAAATATTGAAAAAAAATGCGATTGAAATTTAAATAAATATTTATTTTTTTAATGTACAGTAGGCTATGGATGAAAAAAATAACAAAACAAAACATATAGCTGCTGTGAAGTAACAATTGACGTAATAATTGTTGTAAATTGCTATTATTTGTGTTTTGAGATTATTATCAATTTTTTAATATAAATATCATATTTTTCATACATATTATATTATAATATAATATTGTAGGTATTTTAATACTTTTTGCCAAAGAAAAAATATTCATCGTTCAGTAGAAGTATCAGGGTATTATAATGAAATTTTTCAAAGTATTTCAATAATTTTGCTGTATACAATAACAAAATAAACCATGATTTAGGAACCTAACGTAACCTAAGCTTACCTAACCTAAACTAATCTAATCGAACCTAATCTAATCGAACCTAATCTAATCGAACCTAATCTAACCATACCAAACCTAATCTAATATAACCCAACTTAATAAAAGCTTTTATTTCGCCAAATTAACAAACTACGCAAATAAAAATTGACGTAATAAGTATTGTAAATTGTTATTATTTGTGTTTTGAGATTATTAATTTTTTTATTTACAATCACTCATGTTTTTCATCCACAGCTTACTGTACATAAAAATAAATATTTATTTCAATTTCAATCGCATTGTTTTCAATATTTTTATTTTTTAGGGATATGTCTCCTACACCTTTATTCTATAGTTATAGACGAGAACTAAAAATTAATTCAAGTTATTGCTTTAATAATCAACTAATCAACAACAGAATTATTATTCAATAATAATGAATATATTAAAAAAATTGCATAATTAAAATTTTGAGGCAATTTCAGACAACACTTAAATTCAAATAAAATATGTGTTTATGCTATTTGTAATACATGAATTACATCTAATTTAATATTTAATCAGAAAATTTAAGCATTTCCGTATTATAAAGACGGATATTTTATTGCGTGAAAACGAAATTTTTAACATATATCAGGAAATAATTTGAATGTTAAAACACACAAAAACTCAACAGTTTATGTTTAATATATTCATGTTTCCGATACCACGGAATAACGTTTTAATAGCTCAATAATTATATGACTAATTTCTCTTTTACGTTCGTAAATGTATTTTAATTTGATAATTTTCCCGCTCAGTAAATTTCTACCCATTCAATCATCATTTTTAAAACGATTTATAGTTACAATGTCCCCATTTTCCCTTACCTCATTCCTTTCATCATCATCATCATCTTCTTCCTCCTCTTCTTCCCAATCTTCGCCTCCGAACCCAATAACCTCAGTGAGATCCACCTTGAAAGAGACTGTTCGTTTTCTCCTAGTACTAGTGGAGGTCGTCTTCATGATGCCTCGGGACTTGGCGCCAGGACGACGAGAAACAGGAGCTTCTCGTTTCAGAGTCACGTGCTCTTCCCGAGGTTTGAAGCAGTTGGAACATCGTTCTTTCTTCCACGCGTTCTGCACGAAGCGGTGACAAACGGTGGATGTCATCTTCGACGGGTTTCTGAAAAAGAGACTTTGTTAGTATAAAATATCGCAAGCATTTTTAGGAACATTTTGTTTGAGGTTAAATTGTCAAACTGAAAGTGACAACTTGAAAGTAGTTTGAAGTTTGAACGCACCCCTTTTACAGACGCTGACTGACTTCGTAAATTTGTGTTTTCTCATATTTTAATGTTTGAAAAATTGTTTTCTTGCTGTTATCTAGCACATCATCCTATACATGGACGTCGATAAAGCATGGAAAGCTGATACAGCTTCTTCCCCTTTGGTATATGTAAAATTTAATAATTTATTTTTTATAATTATTTTTCCTAACTTTTATCAAACTGATCGTTACTTCTTAAAAATAGATTTCTGTTATTTTAAATTTTTATTAGTGTCCCCTTATTGAATTTTTTCTTTAAACGATGAGCCCTTTAAATTCCCCATCTCTCTTTAATTTTCGTTTTTTCTGTTGCTGTCTTACTGTCTCTTCTGTATATAACTATTCTGTTGTTTTGCTCTAAATCTATAAGGAGAGAGAGTTGCCGCAATTTTTTGAAATTCTTTGTTAAAGTTCTATCTTCCACATTTTGTTGCAGACCTTATATATCGTCGTTGATTGAAAAATATATAGAAAGGCAAGCCTGTATACTTTTGCGTACCTCTATTTTGGAATCAGATTCGGCAGAGCCATCTAGTTCATAATTCCATGAACTACTTTACGGAATTAAATAGACAAAAATATCAGATAAATAAATATGTTCTATACATATCTACTGAATTTTTTTGTATCTATTAAAATGGTTCTTTCAATAATTCATTGGTATATTTTAAAATAGAACAAATTTGTATTATTAATTATTTGACGTTTGTTTTTTTTTATAATATTTGACAGAAACTATCTATATATTTTTCAATCAACAATATAGTTCTTTTTTTGTCGAAAATATCAGTTCCGTTCACTTCACTTTAAACATAAGTGAACAAATGAATATTCAACAATAGTAATTTAAATATATCACGTAAACAATAATGGTCAAAGCGTGATTGGTTCTAAAAAATAAATTAATTTTGCCTTTTTGTTTTTTACAACAAAAATCTTCATATTTTCACACAGCATATTTTAATAGTATATTATTTAACAAGCATAATATGTAGGCTATATTACACAAGGATGTAATTAAAAATACGAGCGGTAGCGAGTATTTTTAATCATCCGCGTGTAATGTAGCCATATTATGCGAGTCAAATACTATACTTTATCTACAACTAACAGGCATATAAAAAATCTGATATTATTTGTTAAATATTCAGTTAGGTGTGAGTAGTTCATATATAGCTTAACAGATGGCGCCACAGTAGCACTTAAATGTCAAAATAACTTTTCAAATTGTATTTATTATACTTTTATAAGCATATATATTGATATTTATAATAAAAAATATGTTATTACTAAATTAACAGTTTAGTAAAATATTATGTGTTAAATTATATGCCCTATTTATTACAGAAAAGTGTAGCGTGTATCATGACATTTCATATTACACTTGTGTAATATGAGTAGTATATTATATGTAGTACCACACGTATAATGTACCCATATTTCAATAGTTGTAGATAAAATTACTTACGCCATATTTGTCTCTTCTATTTTTTAAATTTTGGTAGTTATCTTAATAAAAATCCTAACAAGTTTATAATTAGACTATTAAACTGTACATGATCTTATTCCTGTTACAGACCACCCTCAAGTAATCTACCCACACACTTCCTTTTTATTTCTTTACTCTTGGTAAATGTTCATCCGGTATAACTCAAGATGGACAAGATATTTTAAATGACTTATTGCTTCCTTTAACATTTAACACACTTTCAAGTGTGGTTGAACACACAATATAAATACACATAAATATAGCTTCGTATCGTTTTGTTCCTTACTGACTTCTTTTTTTACAACCATATTTCATTTAAATTTCAAGGACATTACCACAAAAAAGTTATTTATTTAGAAATACAGTGACCACCACACAACCGGAAATGCATGACTGTCTAATTCTTTAAGCACCCAAACCACTTGACCGTAACACCCAAACACAAGTAAAAAGGTCTCCGAGCAACCATTCCTTTGATTGTGTGAACGCACCCATCTTTGATAAATGACGTTAGCAGCTATTCTATGTATGGTGAAAAACACAAGAGCCGTTATTTTCATCATACACTTGTAAATTATTAAGTATCAAGAAACAACAGGTACTTTAATATAATCAGCTCTACATTTCGTTCAAACAGCTGTTCTGAATTTTAAAAACTTGTATGGCACTTTTGTGCAAGAAAGTCCAACGAGTAAAGCAAGTTCATGTTCAACAAAAAACTTCCTATGCTAGACATTTAGTCCACAGCTGTTTTTTACCTCCCGCCTATCAATGTATAGATAAGGGAGGTATTGCTTTTGGTTAGATTTCTAGAGTGTGAGTTTTCAACATATAAACACGAATTAGGGTCCCTAGAATACGATTTTATGAAGGAAATTTTAGGTATGAAAAGAATTAAAAGTATTCTGAACTGCAATAACAAACTAATTTTAAAACAACAAATTGAATGTACTGAAAAATATACAGAATATATTACTACAGTGGCGGGAGGTTATGTATTGGACACACCAGATTTTTTTCCAAAATAACTAAAAAATCATCTCCGCAAAAACTCCGGAACTGTCGAAAGCAAACCTATCATTTTTTGCTGAAATCAGGAAGACCATCTCATTGTATTTGCAACAATGCACGGTTTTTATGACTGTTGATGTATAACAATGACCGGCAATGGCGTAGACAACACGAGGTAAAAGGGGGCTCGAGTTGAAGGTTCAGAACAAACCAAGCATGAAAGTGCAAACCTGTCGTTGTCGCAAGAAACAAAACAACATCAGGTGCGCCTGGGCTAACAATTGACTAACGTAGCAGGCTTCATTGTAAGAGATTTTGCTAAAGAAAACGTGATTTATCGTTCTGGTTTATTTGTTCGTTATATGTATCGGTTTATATAATCATAGTAGATTGTTAAATGTATGAGTCACAATAGTCGTGCAATTTGAAAGGTCGTGGGTTTAAATTTTGTATTACAAACAATTATTAACTGTATTACTCCAAAAAGAATTATAGTTTTTTCCCAAAATTTCGTTGATGTAGGTATGCACCAAACGAGATAAAATGTGTATATTTATTTATTTAATAAACGTCATAGAAAGATATTTAATCACAGAAATGTTAGTTTTATATATCTTTTGTTTGTTCAACATGACGTACATATGTTTATTCATTTGTCAGTTTAAAATGTAACGAAATATTTTTCTAATTTATAAGAAAACATTTGAATCTTTAAAATGTATCCATATGGTAGTTTTTCATTTAACATATGTATCTAATAATAAATGGTAATCAATGCGAACAAGTGAAAAGGAAACAAAAGTATATATAAATATTTACAACAAATAATCTGCTTTACAAATTCGTCTGTGAAAGTTGTCTTATTAAAAAAGTAATTCAGAGCAATTGTGATTCTATGAAGTATACCACTCGAATATTATAATAGAACGTATTCATTTTTAAAAAGAATAGAGAGAAATTGACTTTGAAGCATGGGAATTATTCAAATAAATATGGCAGGATTGTTAGGTTAGGTTTTTATACATTTATGCGAATTTCTAAATGAAATCTTATTTACAATGCATGCATCTTCTCACTGGGTAATTGAAAGTAAAATTGCTTCTTTCTCCTAAATAAACTGTACATAATACATTACAGCTCATGGATTAGAAACTACTAATTTTAACATAACCTTACTATTGAACCTCGTATTGAACCTTTCACGCTAATATAGTTGACCAAATTCACAAAAAAAATCGACGGTTTCTAATACATAATATACATAATTTTTAAATTCATTTTTCTACAACTGTCAAAAAATGTTCATATTTTTATTCTCATAACAATGCATAAAGTAGGTGAATTTTTCACAGGTTGAGTTTCCTTGACACCGTGTACGAAGTATCTGGGAAATCGTTTTTTTTTTTACGACATATACAGGGTGAGTCTGGGAAGACGCCCCCCGCTTTAACTTTTTTATTATAAGTAATAGAAAAAAATGGCTCATATAAAAGTTTTATAATTTTACATATACTAGTTGATGGCAGATGTAGATATTTTTTATAAAGTCAGGTTTACAAGATACGACTATCAACTTTTATTTTTCAAATGGCAACCTATAATTATTTTAATAAAATAGAAACCGCCATTTTTTTCTCTTTTCAACGATGTATTAACTTTTATTAATGTATTTGAAAAATTTCGAGAAAAATGAGATATTTAAAAATATTTGAAATAATTATTAAATAAATATTATAGGTGGCTGTATGAAAATAAACAAAACGTAACAATGTAAAACAATTAAATTAATGTCAAAAATGTATACATTTGTTTGTTACTTACTGAGAAGGATGTTTACCCGATTTCGAGAAACATAGCCACCTATGATATTTGTTTAAAAATTATTTCTGACACTTCTAAATGATCTCATTTTTCTCGAAATTTTTCAAATACATTAATAAAAGTTAATACATCGTTGAAAAGAGAAAAAAATGGTGGTTTCTATTTTATTAAAATAATTATAGGTTGCCATTTGAAAAATAAAAGTTGATAGTTGTATCTTGTAAACCTGACTTTATGAAAAATATCTACATCTGCCATCAACTAGTATATGTAAAATAATAAAACTTTTATAAGAGCCATTTTTTTCTATTACTTATAATAAAAAAGTTAAAGGGGGGGGGCGTCTTCCCAGACTCACCCTGTATAGGAAACTACTTTCGTCTCGCGAAGTAGTGAGGAAAATTACTATTCCCTCTCTAGAGACGAAAATATACATTGTTACGAACTGTATAACATGGATATTATTATATGAAGAAATATAGGAAAAATTCATTATTATATTAAAAATTATTATTTAATAATGATACTATGTATTTTTAAAAAAATATGGTATCTATGTTTTTTTCTTTTTTCAAATTATTTCGCTATTTGAAAACTTGAATTTGAACTTAAATTGGCATATTGGCAATACTATAACAATTGCTCTGCTAAACGTCAAAGTTTACATAACCTAATTCTCTAGCTTATCGTGATGCTGCGCCTTTTCGTCCAAATAAATCAATTTTTGAAACATGTCATGAACAAATTGTTGTGTCTAATACGAAAGGAAAGCACATTTTTACTCTCACTCGTGAGTCAAACTCAAACTCGAGTGGTAAAAAGATACGCATTCCTTTCTAATTTGACAAATAAGTATTTCACAGTTTTGGAAAACGATAATGGAAATCATTTCTTTATATAGATAAATAAAAATATTATAATAAGGATGCAAGTTAATTGTAGAAAAATTATTGCTTGTACTTTGTGTGCAAAATGTTTTAGTGCATTCGATTGACTTTTTCAACTCGGCAAGCCTCGTCAAAAAAGTGTCATCTCACGCACTAAAACACAAACTTCTCACACTTAATACAAAAATAACTATTTCAGTCACAAAATCTTAAACATCTAAACAAAACTTTAAATATGTACAACTAGTAATAAATTTGACAGTTGAAAAATCTAGACGATTCCTTTTTGTCTGACCACTGAATATTTTTTTGCGAAAAAACTCTCTACAATGCGTTAAATGCGGATATAATAAATAAATAATTACACAAAATTTCTAATGTTTTGTTTTGTGAAATTCAAAAAAATTCCATCACAATATATTCATCTATTCATGTATACCGGGTGTTCCAAGAAAGTGTTGTCATACGCATTTAATATGAGAAAACTGTTTTTGGTAATTTAAAACTGTCCGGCTAACAACTAAGTCACCGTATTGTACAGGACAATGCTACATGTATTTCTACATCTTATTTAATACATTTTACTCTATTTTACTAGCATAATTAAATGAAATTAACAAAAATAAATTAAAATTTTTCGCTTCATTTTTTATTGTTCTCTACAGGCAACGTTGACACCTGTCAAAGAGTGATTAGGAGATTAGAGTAATGGGCTACAGAGTCAAAGGTTCTCGGTTCGATTCCTATTAAAATGAAGTAATCTGTATTAAATAAGATGTAGAAACACCTGTAGAATTGTCCTATACAATGGTGACTTAGTTGTTAGCCGGACAGTTTTTATTTACTAAAAACTGTTTTCCCTTTGTTAAATGCCTATGACAACATAGTTTCTTGGAACACATGGTATATTTACTTTTAATATAAGTACTAAATTTCGAATCAGATATGAAAACCGAAATAATTACTTGTCCCAAAAGCTTCTTTGGGATGTCGGGAAAACATCTCAAAACAGGGACGATTCCTGAAAATCGGGATGTTTAATCACCCTATAATAATAGATTATAAATAAGCAGGGTTGGCAGATATATATCAAGTGATATATACCATGATATATATCTTGATATATATCCGATATTTATTGATTGATATATATCATGATATATATCGTTTGTGCGAAACTTAAAAACATGTCAAACGACAAGTTATTTTGATATTTATGTAATATAAATATTTAGGAAAATGTAATTTTTTGTTACTTAAATAAAAATATGAATATTTTATATCATATGTCAAACTACAATAGTATTTACTCATTTAGGTATTTACTATTTTTATAATATATTTAGGAAAAATGTTATTTTTTGTTACTTAAATAATAATAATTTTTGTCTTGTTTTTTGTTATTTTAAACTAAAGTTTGATTTTTGTTGTTTACCAAAATAAAGGTATTTTACGTTTCATGTTTTCTTTTGCATATAGCCTAAGAACGAAATTCCTGATATATATCGAATATATATCCGATATTGATATATATTCGATATTATGATATTTTGATATTTATATAAATATCATGATATTTGCCAACCCTGTAAATAAGAGAAAGTTTATTAAATCGTGATGAAGTATTTTTTTAAAGTAGGCAAATATTGTTTTACTGATTTAATGATGATGAGATTCTGAAGTAGCCCAAGTATTTATACTTCAGACGGTGTTGAGTTTTACGTTTTGTCTCGTCGTGGCGGGACTTTCGCGTTCATAGGAAATCCCATACTGTTCTAAATTTACAAACATATTTTTAAGTCTCGTTCTGCTGAGGTTAAAGCCTTAAGTCGTTTCAAATTTATTATTCTGCCTCCTAGAAATAATAAAACATCCTCTGACGCACCCTTAGTTGGCCTGGTATGAAAATTGCTCAACCAGTAGTTCCAAAACTTGACAGATCATACTTTTTACCGACAACTGTATCAACGAGGTATAGGGATCGTACTAAAAATCGCAAATCGAATTTTTTTGTATATGGGTTGTCTGTTAATTTATATCAAATAGAAAGTTATTAAAATTGGAATTTAAAAGAGGCACTTTACTTAAAGTTGTAAACCAGTGATTTTTAAACTTTGGGGTCGCGACACAATGAGTCATGGTTCACTGTGGATTTTATTTTGGGTCGTAGAAAAAAACAAAATTAAAACCTATCTCAATAAAGTATGTTTTGGTTCAAATAATATTTTTATTATAATTAAAGTCATATATCTATTTTTATAAATTACTAACAGGGTAGACAAAAGTAGTTATTTATGATATAAGTGTTAAAAGTGACATTTTATGAGTGAGTGGGGAAGTTTGAAACGAGGCGAAGCCGAGTTTAACAAACCCCACGAACGCTTAGCCCGGGTTGCACAAAGCTTCATGAATTTTGATTAATGATTAATTTTTTGACAGCAATGTATTTTTAATACGTGGCCATGGTAACAACGTCAAATTAATCAGTGATTTTTTTGATTAGAGCCTGATTAGCCTTTCTGCAACCGGGCATAAAATACAAGTACATTAGAATTAGATTTTATTTTTGTTTGAGGTTGACTTCAATTAGAAAAAATACTTTTTTTTGAAATCGATATTAAAGTACACGATATCACTCCGCGAATTTAGCCAGAGTAGTATAGCTAAAGTAAAACTTTACAGACTGTTATGTCGAAATTTGACTTTACAGACTCATCTGTCAAACTGAATTAAACTATATTTTAATAGTATTGTTTTTGCAGTTTATTTTAGCACTACCTAAAATAACAAACATATCATTCTATAATATTATTGGTGAATTTATTTAATATTTACCTTTGATAATAATTTATCTGATTTCATGCAGATGACGTGTAAGCAGGTGCAAACATAAATGAAAATTATAAGGAAATAGTTGACACTTTTGACATTACGTTAGGTTTCACAGCCATTCCCGTCTCTATAGCTGACGTTTTACAATCACATAATGCTATTTATTGTTTTTAATTAATAATTTAACAATTTCGGAAAAAATATAATGTATATCTAAGGACTAAAGTACTCTAAATTTATATATTCAGGCTATCGAACCTGTGGAATTTCAATAAAACGGATGAGTTATTCATATGTTTACAAAATTTAACACATATACTTGTAAAACTTGACATAAGTAATTTTAAAAGATAAAATGTGAAAATATGATATGTTTTTATTGTCAACTGAAAAAATATATGAAAGGAACGGAAAATATGTTATACATTTAAATTTTTTTATCATATTATTGTGGTTTTTTAAATATACAAAAACTAGGGACCACACCCACTAAAGGAATAAAGGAAACAGGCGTGTAAATGAATTTATTAAACTTGTCACACCAGTTTAAAAACGTGACTGATTAACATAATGTAACAATAAATTGTAAAAAGGATATCTTTTATAAACTACATTATCAAATTTCACAAACAATAACAAAAAACTATCATAGTTGCACCAACAAAGGAAATTAAATAATAAACAAACAAGCGATCATCGTTACAATTTTCAGTATTTATGACACAACATCCGATATCAATATACGGTGTAATAATTTCTCTAACGGAAATTTACAAATATAATTAATATGTAAAAAGTTGCACTCCACTTAAGGAGCTCGTTTTGCAACAGAATTGAAAGTTGTAATGAAATGTCATTCATTTATTTGCATACCATAATCAAACGATCATTTCTCTACCACTTGTTATGGTTGTCATGGTTACACAAAACACCTACCCAACAAAAGACGACACCAAATAAAAGAACGAAAGTGGGCTGAAAAACGATTCGATTTTGTTTGGGTATATATGTGGGTAGGATTTTATTATATAATAAAAATTATACTTGTTATATTAGGCACGGACAGTTATTGTACTTAAAAAAAATGAGCCAAGCTAAACAGAGAAATAATGTTAAAAGTGCTTAGTATTATAACCTATAAAATAACAAAATATTTGACAGTTTTGACAGCAGTGAATTACTGAAATGTTGTGTACTGTTGAATAGAAAATAAGTAATTGGTATTAAAGGAATGGCAAATAAACAAGAGCGTAGGGAAACAAGAAGAAACAATATTTATATTAAATATAATAGAAGAAAATTTAAAAATTATAGAGAACAAAAATCAACATGGTAAGACTTAAAAAAAAGGAAACTGATTTGGATATCAAAAGTAGATCGAATAGCAGCAGTGGCTACGCATGAAACCTTTTGCAAAACTTGTAGTTCTGTAAACTAACACCTTTTCTAGAAATTGGCTTTATAACATTTTTGATTAAATCTATTATTTTTCTACCGTATCTTGTAAAAATTTGTATATTTTTTTTAATCAATTTCTGTAAATTTTCTGATGCATTATTCTTCTTTCTGTATAATTTTATTTACAAGTTATTTTCTCTTAATTCACGCATTATCGTATATCTCTATCCATCTTATTAAATAATTATTAATTATTGCGACAATCTTTCAATTCACAGGTAATAGTAGGTACTTAAAATTGTCTGTTGGTGCTACTAATTAGCACTACTAAATTTCTCTTTTATTAGGTTCTACTAAGTTATATTTAAACTAATTTTTCTTTTTGAGCGTAAATAATTTTATAGTAACTACAGTTGCAATCGGTAATCGGTAGTATTGCTACTAATATTTGGTAAAAGAGTGCATTTAACTGACTTAAAAGTTACAGAAAAGTCATGAACATTGACATAAATTTAGCGTGAAACAAATGACAATTATCCACTTAGAGCTGTATGTAAAACTTCTAGTTCCAGCATCCGATAAAATCTACAATTTCCAGCAATTACGTCTTCAAAGCACCCGGTTGCTGAAAGAGTAATGAGCCCAGTGTGTTTGACTGTGTGCCTGCATCATTTTTACAGGAAGCGGGTGATGTCACACTAACAAAACACTCAGAACAGTTGAAAGCGTAGCAAACCAATGCCAACTACATGCACATCGACATAATTAATTTTTATTTATTTCCCAAGTTAATTGATATATTTTTTATTACTATTCATGTTAGCAGTTTTCGTTTTAATGAAGAAAGTGTATTAATTATTTTACTTTTCTCTCAGATAAATATTAATTTTGCTCACATGATGGTTCACTTTTTATATATTTTAGGTTACACACGTGCCGTTACATGCCTTCATTTATGCTAAACATTAGAGAAATTAAATATAATCACTAAATTGTAATAGTTTTTAGAGTGCATTCATTAGTTGATTGTATTTTAAATTAACCGCCAAAACTGAAAGTAAGGAAGGTTGGCTACCCTCTAGCCTGTAGTTAAACAATATTTAGAGAAAACAGTAATATAATAAGAGCCATGAATTTATCGGTAAATTTTGCGAATAATTGTTGCCTAGTAACAAATAAACGAGTGTCAAAAATTGCATAAATTGCGACAAGAAAAGCAAGAGTGATTTTAGAATAATTTTTACCCGATTATTGTTACTTCGCAGGTATTATGAGTACATTTTATCGATGAAATTCATAGCTCGGATTATATTTGCTTTATTAATTTACTAATCACAACAACTCATATAATAATGAAAATAAGCAGACTTTTGTGACTATTACCAAATGACATGTTTGAGAAAAAAATTGGAGATTTATTTTCTAATTTACCGTACTCTCGAATTACATTTAATTAGATTATTTTTTGACCTAAAAATTTAAAAATCGTTATTTTTCCCTCACTTTATTTATATATTGATACCTGTCTGCCACATGTCAACAAAACAAAAGCTGCAGAGATTATTCCTGGAAATTACTCTAGGCCCTAGAGTCTAGGGTTTTATTCTCACTATAATGACAAAAAAATGTAGTCACGTGACAAATAATGATACATTTCATTGGTTTAAAGATACGTCCAAAAATAAATAATGAAAAACTGTCATCTTCCATCAAGTGAAGCAATCTGATTGCATGAAAATGACGTTTGTGGAATAATCTTTTAAAATTGTACAAATTTTGTAAGCATATGAATAACTCATATGATTTATTGGAATTACATAACCAAAACAATGGATAAAAGCAAATTTTACAATTTTTATCTGTCAAACTAGAAGTTTCTTGTAAAAAGTGTGTGCAGAACCGTAGAAAAATCATTACTTTTAATAATACCAAAATTTTCAAGAAAAAAAAGTAGTACTTAGAGATATTTTCCCAAGAAATAAGTTTTGAGCTTTAAATAAAATACTTTTTTCTAGTTAACCAAATGTTATCTAAATATAATTAACTTTTCCGAGGGTAACAAAGCGTTTATTTAATTTCCAAATTTAATCATTTTGTTTGATAGAAATTGAGCAAAAATGGTGCTCATTCATCAAAAACTTAAATAGTATGTTTCAAAATAATTGCAAATGATATGGCTGCGTAATGATTTGGTGTATCGCATTACAGCAGGGGAGGATTAATAAATTTTGTAAAAACGATGTAGAAGTACTGTCTCAAGATCCCGCTAATTAATATACCTGATTTTATTAAAAATTTCATGTAATATCATTCGACTGTAACTTATTGTTAACGTGTTCACTTATGGTTGCAAGCAAATTTAAATTAAATTAAAGTAAAATGTGGTGACTATAAGGTCGCAATTCGAATATTTTGTTACAACCCTGTTCGATGACCCTATTTAAAAAGCTACCTGCTGCGTAAGTCATAGGAGACGTTTGCAATTATTTTGATACATACTATATCTCCCTACCAAAGTGGAAAAAAAATCTATGAAAAATGACATTATAATCGCTCATAAATAAATCACTGCCTCCTCCATAACCTGAACACTTGTTTACCCACAATCCCATATGTTGAGTGTGTCAGTTTTTGTGTACAACATTCATGTCTCTCTGTCACTATTCTACGAAGTGTCAAGTGTATGCCGTTATTATTCTGTACACGTTAGTATGTTATGTACGAGCAGAGAAATTAAAAAGTTAACGGGCATTAGACGAGGTCTGGCCTAGTTATCTCTAAGATGAGATTTCTCCGAACATAACCTGATGATACGCGCATCACTGCAGGTATTGGAGAAAAAATTCCTATTTCATAAAAGGAATGAAATTTTATTTTATATGGTAGTAAATTCGTACAATACGTTTTATCATACTTTCAATAACTATTAAATAGTATAGTTACTCAAATAGCTAGTTTCCATATCTTTTTTTAGGTTAATATTCAGACATTTACATATCACTTCATTGTTGTAGAACGATTTAACAATTGCATTAATAATGTAACAATAGAGTCAAACTCTGTGACAAGTGACAACCACAACTGTAACCGCTTTGTTGATTATTTCTTAATCTTCTACGATAATAGGAACAGTTGATTACAAAAATAATATGACCATAATATCTCTATCATTTTTATAGCTATATATAGTTTTGTTTCTATATTGGCATATGAAACACTCATGAATTTAAAAACAAAAAATATACAAGCTGTGGTATCATAATCACAAAAAATGTAAATAGAAATACAGACATCTGGAAATAATTTTCAAAATAAATAAACCATATGTTCCTGTTACTAAACTGTATATTATTATAAATTATAGTGCACATATATGCGTAACTAACTTGTAATTTATGGTAAAGAAAATAAAGCATTTAAATTATGTACATACTTTTCTTATTTCAAAACCAAATTTTCTTTCTAATTTTAATATTACAAGTATATATACAGTGTTTGACATGTAAAATCATATTTTCGTAATATCCTCCTTCCCTAATTATTTTTATTTAATTAATTTAGATAAAAAAGTTTCAAATAAAATTTTATGTGACTTGTAAGCTCAAAAATTAGGTATTAAAATGACTTAAATCACCCCAAAAATAGCAGTAGCCTTGAAATTAAGACAAAAATTAATAAATGTTTGTCGGTTTATCTATCAAGTTAGCTGCTTTTGTTTATTTTTATTATTATTTTTACTTACTGTTATGTCAAGTTACGCTAAAAATTATAGCAATTTTAATTATAATATTGTTCACTTCAACAGTAATTTTTAATAATAATAAAAATAAACTATCACAGCTAACTTGACAGATAAACCGTCAAACATTTGTTAATTTCTGTCTCAATTCCATGGCTACTGCTATTTTTGGGGGAATTATATTATTTTCATATTTAATTTCTGAGCTTACAGGGCACGTAAAATTAGTTTTTCTATTGATTCAGATGTAGAATTTTATTCTCTACAACTGTTATTTGAAGCTTTTTAGTTAAAATAATTAGGGAAGTTAGAAATTACGAAATTATGATTTTACATGTTAAATCCCTATGTTCGGGTGTTCGAGTCACTACCCTGTATGTAACAATGAATTCCAAATAAAATTTAAAGCATTGAAATGTGACCTTCAAATGTTTAATTGTCAAAATAAAACAAAAAAACATTAGTAAACTTGAAAAATTTGGTAATAAAAACCTCGATAAAAACTTAAAACAAAAGAACGATTACTGTTAAGTAAACAAGATTAGAATAAAGAAGCGCGATATTTCTTATAAATTAGTGAATCATCTTTACTAGTCTTCCCGATAAAAAAAGTTTCATTCATGAGTAATATTCTAAGTGCAACTTTCATCATTTTCCAAAAATACACATTCCGTGAAGTGCCGACAGACAAATATTTTTTTCTCACAGTTTATTTATAAACGAGGGCGTGAACTTGCTTTAACCACTTCCGAAATGTGACCTGCATTGAGCTAAGTGTCCAATCTTGAGCCTTAATGACCGATTGTCTAGCATTTGTTGTGGTCAGGTCATAGTAACGGGGCTCAAGATTGCAATAGTAAAAGTAATCTATCAACTATTTAACAATAAAATGACTGACCTATATTGACAACAATGAACTTAACAATAAGTTATTTAACTTTTTGATAACTTACTTTCAACAATAAATGTTTGTTTGATGGTTAGAACATAAAACCGCCAGCATAATTCTTTGCTAAATTTCACTACAACATATTGTTTTTACACTACAGCACCTATTTCACTAAATCACTTGAAATTAAACACGTAAATCTGTAAAATCGTCCTCAAAATCTACTTTGTCAAACGCTTTCACGGACAACATACCTCACTTCTGGACAAACGCGAACTGACTGACCCGCCGCAAAAGTTCAAAAAGAAAACAAAGAATCAACTACTAGCGGGAAAGTGTTGAATCAACGATTTCTCAGTTGGTAATACAGAACAAAATGTCACAACATTCGAACCATAACCTCGACGAGGAAGAATTTAAGCGTGTACCGTTTCGAAAAAGAGGCAAAAAAGCTAAAAATAGTCAAGTAGAATCATTTATTGATGATTTCGGACAAGATATTGACATTGACAAGTCATCTGCTGTGAGGTATTTTATAAAGAACATCATATTTCAATATTGTTATCTATTATCTTCGTAGACAAATTGAGTCTGCAATTGAAGAAATATCATCTTCAGACGTATTTGCCTCAGCGTTTGCCTCATTAAGAGAAGGATTAGGTATTTTAGAAAACCCTGAAGTAAGAGAAATATATTGTTTAGGTCTTGGACATATAGGTGAGCGAATAATACCACGTTATCAACTTGCGTTATTGATTTGTTTAAAAGACAAATTCGAAGCGAAAATATTCGTTCATGATCCGGTATTTCATCCAATTGAAAAAGAAATATTAACAGAATTAGGATTAATAGTACTTGATGAGAATCAAGAAGGAAAATACAACGCGAATGATAATTTTTCCACAATTTTTTATTTGCCACATTGTCCTAAACAATTAACAAATAATCTTTTGTGGTCAAATTGGAGTTTAAATTTAAAAAACTGTATTATTATTTCTAATAGTTTTACAAATATAATCGAAGATACACCTAAATTTGATTTGGAAGAAAACGGATTGTATATTTCCAAAATTTACAATTATACAATCGAGTTAGCTGTGATAAACACATTCAAATTTTTTGACGTATTTAACAACACCGCCATACATATTTTTCCATTTAAAAAATTAATCCTACTTCCATCCGATTTTTGGAATAATCGCATAGAACCTCAATATACTTCAAATTCCATAGAATTTATTGCAAGCAAATTTGAAAACGTTAGATTATAAATTTTTATTCGTTTAGGCCAATAAATTTAAAATGAGTACAAACATTCAATTGTTACGTCAACTGACAAGTGAATTACGCCATATTGGTTCCGGACCTATGAGGGAAAATTTAGGGGTTCGGTATATTCTGGATCAGTTTCGAAAATATAAAACAACACAGCAACAACTTTGCAAGGCTCAAGAGGAAATGAAATTTACTGCGAATACATATTTGTGCTATTTGAAAAGCATGAGAAAGTATCATGAGATAAATCAACATTTCCAAGGAAAAGGAGAGAGAAGTATCAGAGAAACTGCAGATATGGTCGGATTCAAGTTGCCCCATGACCCGAAGTGAATTGTTAATTAATAGTAGTCATTGTTAATTTATTGTACATAAAAATAGAAACAATAATGTATTTTTCGCCAATAAAATATTTTAGAAATTTTCATCCTCCTTTTTATGTTTCATTAATATTTATTGATAAATTTATAATATAGGTGTGTTTTTTTATAAAGACGAATTGCAGAAGTTTATATAATTACAATTAAGATTGCTGTATGGTCATTTTATTTTATATGCATAGGCGTGCGCACGGTGGGTGCCGTAGCACCCCCTAATATATTACTAATAATAAAAAGTTTATAAATGTTAAAATGAAGTACTTACGTACATACATAAATTTTGCGATTATTATCAAAACCTATAACCCCATATCAAAGTTGTGTAGAGTTAAAACAAACCAAAAAACATTATTAAACCAAAAATTATGTTAACAAATGAGATGATGATGATAATGATCCCAAAAATATTCATTTTCTGCACATATACGTTCTTTGGAATGATTAGGTGAAAAATGAGAAAATCGAAAAAACCTAAATTTAAAAATTTCTCCAAGGAACTTTTTTTCTCCAAAACTTTTCATTTTCTGGACTTAAGTAGACATCAATGTGCTGATTTCAAATTTTCAAACCGAATTTCATTATCTCTTACCGTTCTCGAGATATTCGTACTCAAAGTTGAGTTTTGGCAATACCTAAAAAAACAAGTTTTTTAGGTATACCCCTTTAAGGGTTACGTTTACGACTTCGACGACTTCACCAATCGATTCTACGAGCAAAATTACAAAAGTGTACCAATTTTCAAATTTTTATTCCAACAGATACAGTTTTTAGAGCGAAAAAACGAAATCGTCAAAAATCGAGAAAAATGCCTGATGAACCCCTGACGATTTTTTTGATTTTTGGCCATTTTCAGTTTTTTCCTTCTAGAAATTCTATTTATTGAGATAAAAATCTGAAAATTGGTACACTTATGTAATTTTGCCCTTAGAATCGAATGGTATGGTCGCCGAAACCGTAAACCTAACCATTTAAGGTATATATAGTCTTTTTCACGAAAATGTGATCGTACGTCATAACTAGTAATAAAATTGTAGCCAAAACAGCAATGTTACTATCCCTAGCATATACCCAGTAAAATACACGGAACTTAGTGTCTTTTACTAATAAATGGTTGGTAATCCTGTACAACGTTGCCATTCTCGAAATGTCAAAAAATAATATTATTTTTGAAAAATGTCAAAAAATCGAGCAAAAAATTTAGGAAGTTGTGCACAGAATATGATGAATTCTGTAATAAGGTATTTCGAACAAGAACGTGACAAACGAAGATACAGAGGGGGACGCTGAATAAATTTAATTTATTTTATATAAATAATTCACAATATGATATATACACACATGGTATACTATGCAATCATCAACACTTGAATGTACCCTACAAATACTTGGCAACATTGCATCAGGGAACATTATGACGTACGATCACATTTTCGTGAAAAAGACTATACCTAAAAAACCTGATTTTTTAGGTATAACTTTGAACTCAAATATCTCACGAACGGGAAGAGATAATTGAATTCTGTTTGAAAATTTGGAATCAGCGCATCGATATCTACTTAAGTTCGAAAACTAAAAAATATTGGAGTCAAAAAGTTTTAAGGCAAAAAAATTAAAATTAGGTTTTTTCGTTTTTCGTATTTTTCACCTAATCGTTCTAAAGAACGTATATGTGGGCAAAACATTTCTTTACGTAACTTTTCCCGTAGAATCGAATGGTAAAATAGTTTAGGATGTATCTCCACTAATTTTTGAAATATACTCAAAAAACACACTTTTTTGAAGTACAACTTTGAGAGCAAATATCTCCGAAACAAAAAGAGTTAATTTAATTCTGGTTGTAAATTTGGCATCAGCATAGCTAATTCTTTAAAAAAATATTACAAACAAAATTTAGTATAATTTTAAAATTTTCGAGCTAAAATTAGATATTTTGAAATATTTTCGGATTTACGGAAAAGTACAGTATCATTGGCTTTGGTAATTACTTCCTTTGTTATTACTGTATAAAGTAGTAAAAAAAAAATTATTTTGGCACCCCCAAAAGAAAAGTTCTGCGCACGCCTATGTTTAAATTATTAACCAATAAGAATTTCTATCTTGAAACATAATTTGTTATATTTTGTGATCCTTTAAAAATATATTACAAAATTAAAATAAATTAAATTGAGGTGCAAAAATGTTATTTTTCGTTTTATATACAGGAGTTTCCATATCTCGGTAAAAAATTTAAAGGTATGTACTAGACATACTGAATATAGAACAAAAATAATTTTTATGAAATTCGCAAAAATAAGGGTTGTTTACTTAAAAATATTTTTACTATAAGTGAAATAGTATATTTTATTGAAAGCAACATAATAAAAATTAATTATCTAATTTACATTACATAATACCCATTTCATTTAGAGACTGTTTTGAATACACACTAATATTAAATATCATATCCTTGTATTTAAAAGAATATTTGTAAAGACAACAACAAATACTTGCATACGAATGCATACATTTGATATGCTTGATCTATTTATCGGTTACAAGTATTGTTCAAAATTATCTCCCTTCTTGCTACACATAAAGTAGCTCATTGAATAAATGATGCACTACAAGTCTCACAACTCACTATCACTGTAAGCATTTATTTTCTAAAAAACTGTACTGCACTACACAATCAAAATAACAAACCAGCAAAGGAAGAATATTCACAATAATAACGATGAAAGTATTGTGTGTAGCTATTGCCAGATTACATTATTAATGACACAACATCAGACATTTATTAAGCGTTATGTCAACAATTAGTTGTATAGTAACAGATTTAAATAAGATTATTAAGAATAATCATCAACCAGTGGTAAAAAAATTGTTTTCGATAAATACAATATTTACTTGCGAATTAAAAAAAATCTTTTTGTTCTATAATCACTATATCGTGTAGAATATACCAGGGTTGACAAAAATGTCGATAAATCGAATTAAGTCAATTTTTTTAAAAAGTCGTTCGATCGATTTTTGAAAATCATAGTGTCGATTAATTGCATTCAGACTTTCGACTTTTTTATTATCGACTTTTTCCATTAATTAGACTTTATTGACTTTTGTTTTCAAATAACTATCTCGACTTTTAGACTTCAACTTCGATTTTCGATTACCTGAAACTTTAAAATCTTGTCTAATTTTTTATTAGAGTATTTTGTTGCTGAATATTTAGTTTAAAAGAAAATGTAAGTAATTTAAATCTGTATGTAAATATGACATCAGCAATTACGACTCTGTCAATATTACTATTTTCAAAAATTAAATTTTTGATCCGAAATTGTTATTTTTGGATAATTTTGGCTGTATTTGAAAATTTTTGGAGTGAAAAACTAAAAATTGTAACTTTTCATGTTCAGCTGTGATATTGGAAATAACTTGGAGAAACAAAAAACCCAAATCAAGATTATAATAGTATATTAAAGTATAAAAATGTAAAGATTTCCATACCTAAAATTTGGATTCAATGTTTGTAAAAATGGTTGCCTACGAAGGGACATCTACTAAGTTCTTACAAAAAGTAGACTATAATAGTATGATTAGTGAAAATAACGTTGATTAATATAAATATCAAACAATACTTTAAAATTTATTTATTAAAAATATATTTCGCGTATAAATATACAATAATAACAAACCGAATCATACATTCACATTCACTCAGCTCTGGAAGTCCTTGAGAATATTCTTAGCTATCGTGTTAAGTTGGATATTGCTTGTGCCTTCGTATATCGTTCCGATCTTGGAATCTCTGTAGAACTTCTCCATAGGGAAGTCTTTAGTGAAGCCGACACCACCCATGAGGTCTATGCACTTGGAGGTCACTTGCTGGGCGATCTCAGAGGCGTAGAGTTTGGCCATGGAGGCTTCTTTGATGAAGGGCTGTTTGTTTTCAACTAACCGGGCAGCGTTGTAGGTTAAAAGGCGCGCGCATTCGAGTTTGACAGCCATTTCAGCGATCTGGTGCTGGACGCCCTATAAGAAGAAAGAAAATATTTAAGTCTGATTTTACACGTAATGAAAATGGGGAAGTTTAGCATATATTTTTTTATTATTTTATCAAGATTGTCCTCAAAAGTGATATTCTACATTTTATTTCTCCCAAATATGCCTAGATTTCTCAAAAAATTAAATTTTATACAAAAATGACGTCAGAGTGGCTCGCGGAGAACGTATCGTCTATCTTAACCAGCGCGCGCTTGGTTCCCATGGCAACAGAGAAGCGTGTGGTGTAATGCCTCAAAATACAACCTACGTTCAATAAGTTAGGTCTCATCATCCCTTCTGCGCAAGCGCATAACTCACTTGTGACGTCAGTGTGGTTCGAAGATAAATCATTAATTAAAAATAATTGGCAACATAATATTAACTTTCAATTACATTTTAAGTTATAATTATTCATATATTTACGACTAAAAGATATTTCACAGTAATTTCAACAACGCTAAACATCCCCATTTGTATATTTTAAATGGGAACGTAGTATTAATTTGGTAAAATAAAATCAGCCATTTAAAATTCTTTGTACAAAGTAAAGGAAGAATTATAATCGCGAAAAATTTCGGTTTTCAGATTTAACGGAAATATACTAGTTTCCTATATCTAAAAACTGATTAGTTGTAAAATGTTGAAATTTTGTATATGGGACTGCTATAACATCTAGTTGTGCAGCTCCCTTTTTTATTGCATTCGACCTTTTCAAATGGCAGTTTACTTTTAGCAGAAACTTAATAAAAATAATAATTGGCTTTTAATTTTTGAAGGAAACATTTTATAATAAATTGACATTCACAATTGTCAGAATATAGAAGGAGATTCAATAATTCATTTATATAATAACAATTCAGGGCTTTATTACTAATGTAAAAATAATGTTGCGCTAGGAAAAATATCCTTGGGGACATAAGCCCCGACACCCCCATGTAGTCGGCGCCCATGATTAGTGATAAATATTTTAATAAAATTTTCAAAAGATGATCCATCTCGAAGAGAAGTTCAAAGACATGAAACGAATGGAAGTTAAACAATTATTAGCCGTAGAATTATTTTACTTTCAAATGAAATAAATTTAAAATGAAGTGCAACCAAAAATGTGTATAATTTAGCAAACAAAGAAGTCATGTGGTGTCCACATCAGATTTTTTTGTCTCTTCAATGATGTATAAAGTTGTTATATGTGGGTGTGAAAAAAAAATTCTCGAAATAACGACTCTGTTGGACGAACTTTGTAATTAAGATGTTGTCTAATTCTCTAATTACAATGTACTTTTAAATAAATTAAAATATGTGAATAATAATTTTAAATTGTAATTCAATTTATAACTTGAAAAGATATTAAAATATTACGGGTTTAGAGAAGTAAACAGTTATTGAAAATTTTCTTTAAATGTACACGGCAAGAAACAAAATTTATCCAAAGAAAATTCAATATGAATTTGTTAATTGCGGCCCATTTCATTCTCTTCAAGTGATGCCTTCAATTTGAAATAATTTATGACCTCTAACCACTAAGTTACCCAACCCTCTATGAACGGTTATAGACTTTGCATAAGTAATTTTCAAATATTTCTCACACTGTAATAACAAGCAACCAGTTTTTCTTTGTAGTAAAACTGGTAGTATATTACAAATCTACTGAACTACTTTTTTTTCTCATTTGTATGCGCTAAAAATAAAAGAACAATATGAATAGTTTATTATTCAAGGCTATAGTTTTTTTTTAATTAATGAACAATAGCGGAAATAAAATACACGACTTTTCCAATAAAAATCATTGTTTCTAACATTATAGAGTAGTTTTGTGTTATTTTTGAACGTAGGTCATGTTTACAATATTTTTTGCTTCTGTTTTGTTCTTCTTCAAAATTATGAACTTCAAACTGAGTTTTTTTAGAATCGTTCAAAGTGTACCACACACAAGCGTAGTAAATATTTTTAGAACGGATTTAGGTACAAAATAACAAAAAATGTTAAAGGTAAACGACTTCAATGTTGATTAAAATAATTCTAACCAATTGATACCTAATAAAATAAACAATTACAAATTTAAATTTTATTTTAAATGAGAAAAATAATTCATGTCGTCACAGATTTATTTAAATAGATAACACATATTTGTTACTACTCCATATGTTTCATTTATGACCTTTTATCTATTTGCATTTATTGCGTTAACAATTTTTAAAAGATAAATATATGTGTTACTAAGTTCCTTTTCTGATTGGAGCTTCTAAATATATGTTTATCATTTATCTACAGTGTTATATATATTCAATGGATTACATAAGTAATTTATTCATGATGCTTTTAATTTAAAAATTGAAATAAATTGATAAAATTAAAACCAGATGATATTATTGACAGAAAGCATATGCGTGCAAATAAAAGGACTAATTATGTGAAATACTATAATTTGGAAACAACGTACAAATGTATGATAGTATCTTGTAAAACAAAGTACATATGAAAAAATACTTCACAATATGATAATAATAATGGCCCGTATTACGAGCTCACTTTTATAATAAAATCGCGATTTTAACGCTCACTTTTACATCAAAATCTTATGTAAAAACGAGCGTTAAAATAGTGATTTTATTATAAAAGCGAACTAGCTCACTTTTATAATGATATCGTGATTTTAACGCTCGCTTTTACATAAGATTATGATGTAAAAGTGGGCAATAAAATCGCGATTTTATTATAAAAGTGAGCTCGTAATACGGGCCAATATTTTTAACTCATAAATTTTCATTTTTTGTGGTCGGTTTTAAAGGGTGTTTTTGTAGTATATGTCATAAATGAAAGGGAAAATAGTATGACGTGTAGTTACGAAACAGATTTTTTTTTAAATTCGAAATATCTTAAGGAAACTTTTTTACTGCTGTTTTAATCTTTAATTAATTAATTAGTTTTTTTACTGAAAATGGAGTCCCCACCATAATTGAAAATGGAGTAAAATGTTAGTAACATTCAAAATAGATAAGAAAAACATAATTGACACGAAAAAAGTTTTAAAACATTGTTAGTTTTATATTTTTAGATTTTAAGCATTTATTCTTCTACGTCACAGTCTGACGTTGTCTCTCTGTATCTCTCTCTTGCACATCTATCCTATTGGAAATTGCATGAATAGCTAATCTTACAATTAATTTCTATTTTATTTCATAATAATTTGATTACTATAATGTAGAAGAGAAAAATGAAAGATAAGCTGAATGAAATAAATGACGTAATTATGTCAGTGGCAATCAAAAGCTCAAACTTTATACTCCTAAACTGTAAATTTAATTTTATAAAACATATTTTTGTACATATTGTATAACAATATACAAAGAATAATCAAACTTATATTTTTAGTAAAGTAAATCATAAATTAATTAATTTTACCAGGGAATAGTTTTGTGCGAGCCCCATTGTTTGAGATCAATTTCATCTATACTTCTACGTCACAGTAAATTTAAAAAATAATTATAGTTTAATGAAGAACAATTAAGACTTGGAAATACCATCGACTCTTTCAAATTTCATCAATCCAAATGTGTTGCCAGTGGTCCATTGGTACCAAAAATGTTAGTTTAATGAAAACTACCCTTAAATATGCAAATTAAAAAAAAATCTTTCTGTTTAGTAATCTATACATGTGATACTATATATCGTGAAATTTATGACAATAATTTCAAAACCACCTGTAGTTTGATAAATAAAAATAGAAATTATATCTACGCCACTGGTAACCTAGCATTTATTCAATTCTAAATACGGAACCACGTGTTCTAAATTTCTGTGTACATTCATATTTAATTAAAAACAGTAAAATAGTATATGTATTAATTTGATTATAGCTAAAATACGTAAACTGCCGTTATTATCAATTTAATTGTAGGTTTATCTTTTGTTTATTGTTAATTATCATTCTTTATTGCTTTCCATTACCAACGTTAATTGAATCGGTAGTAAAAGTAAAAAATAAATAGTTATTTAAAGAACCAGGTGAGAATTTTACGCAAATAAGATAAGAAGTAAATAAATTTGTAAATCTAAGTCAAATGTCAAAAGATAAGATGTGTTGTAAGGCTCTGATAAACTTATTTGCGTAAACCAATCTTGCAATAGAGTACATTTTTCTTTAGTGTAAAAATAGATTTGGTTTTTTATTTTGAGTCCTAGTTTGAGTACGTACGTACTCATTTAGCGTTATCTTACCTGAAACATTCCTACAGCTTGGCCAAATTGTTTCCTTTCTAACGTGTAAGGAATGGTAGCATCGAAACATCCTTGTGCACATCCCAACATTTGCGCGGCAATACCAATCCTCCCCTCATTTAAAAATCCCGCGGCGTATTTATATCCGTGTCCCTTAACTCCCAAAATGGCAGATTCCGGTACTCGAACGTTGTCAAAAGTCAACATACAAGTTCCCGAAGCTTTGATTCCAAGCTTGTCTTCTGGTTTGTTAACTGTGAACCCAGGTGTGTCTCTGTCTACCAAGAAACAAGTAATTCCTCTGTAGCCTTTCGATGGCTCACAATTTGCCATGACTAAGAATAAACCAGCGATGTCTGAATTTGAAATCCACATTTTGCTGCCGTTGATGATGTAGTCCGAACCATCTTGTTTTGCTGTTGTTTTTAAACTGAAAGCGTCAGATCCAGATGATGGTTCTGTTAAACAAAAACTTCCTACCATTTTGGAGGCTAATTGTGGCAGGTATTTTTCTTTCTGTTCTTGGTTTGCGAGTTTAAGGAGAAGGGAAATAACTAAAGTGTTTTGTAAGTCGACTAAAATACCAACAGATGGATCTACTTTCGATATTTCTTCCACGACTTGTATTGTCGTCATGAAATTGCATTCAGATCCGCCGTAGTCGCTAGGGATTTCGATACCCATAAGCTGTAAAAAATAGAATTAATATTGTATTTTTAAAACGGCTTAGGATAATATTACCCCATTTTCAAATAACATATCGACTACTGTAGGATCTATTCTTCCAGCATCATCCATTTTTCTGACCAAGGGTAAGATTTGTTCTGTCGCCAACTTGGCAACTGCAATTAAAATCAACCATTTATAAATTATTGACCAATTGTTAATTTAAATGGAGTTTTCTGAGAAAACAAATTTATTTTGAAAATTAATAACAGGTTTAAATAGAGCATAATGATAAAATAAATTTTTATAAAATATTCAGTATTTCCTGTGACGTCATATCCCCAGTTGGATGTTTACTATTTTTGTCTCTTTTTCACCTGTTATACTGTTTTGTATATAACGAAAATTTTAATAATTTACTATTTGTTTACTATTAAAAAAACTAATGCTTAATGACCTTTATATTGTAGAAATAATAATCTTGTTACAAATATTGATGACGTCTCTCTACTGCTTAAAAATTTCGACTATAATTGATTAGAATTTATTGATACATATATTGAAACATCGAAAAATAGTGTTTGGTACCATTTTGCAATAGACTGGCAGTATCAAAATATTACTGTATGCTTTTGTTTTGTTACGAAATAGTTATTTATACAACTAGTGTGAAAAGTAAGTGTTTTTAGTCGAGTGCTGTTTAACGCAAGAGGCGTAACCAAATGGGGACATTATAGCTCGAAATAAAATAGTATATTGTACAAGAGGGGCAGAAAGTCGCCTATTTCCCACGAGATGTGAAAGTTTCGGCAGAAGAGGAAGTCTAAGACTATACTTTTAAACGTTACAGGACAAAAATACAAGCACGAAAGCTATTTGACATAAAATACAATATGGCGCATACAAAGAGTACCTTCACGCATGCGCAGTGTTGGCAATTGCTGTGAGAAATACTCACACTGCACATGCACATTGTGGGTAAATACCGTGAGAAATGATTTTTTACACTTTAACCCTTGATTATGGGAAATACGTGTGAGAAAATCCCACTTTATATAAGGGTAGAAAAAATTAATTTCATTTGTACTTAATAATATTTTTTTCATTTATATACATATAAATTTATATATAAATATAGGAATATGATAATAACCAATAAATATCCTAACTAAGTTTATTTATCACTGGTGAAGACATGTAACGTCACAGGACAAAAGTTTCACTTTAAAAATTGATATCTTGCTTATCACGTTTTCTGTAATATTCTCATTTCACTCTGTTCTCTAAGAAAAAAGTATGGTGTAAAACCGCATTGTACAAATTATGAAAAGTACAAACAAATTAATTATTGTTATTTTAGGCTTAATTTCCAAATTTTTTAAATAATTAGAATTTCCAGTAATTTGATAATATTAATGAGGCAATAAAAACAAGATATGTCCATTTTGAAATATTTGAAAAAAAATATTCTGAAGTAAATTATAAACATAATTTTACAACATCACGCCAGAGGAACTTGACCATGAACTACACACATTAGATAAAAAATAGAATCTGTTTTGAACGATTTCGGCATGATACCAATTTTTAGATTAAAATTATATTGCCCTTAAAATTGCACGAAAATTATTTTTACCTATTCCTGGGTATTATATTTGTTCAACAGATAATTACAGATATTCTATATATTATTATTATTTGATTTATTGCCAAATGACATACTGATAGGGGCAATAAATGTTTTTGATTATATTCAAAATGATAAATGCAAATTTATAGATAAACAATAAAAAAGTGTGTATGTATGACCCTGAGTGCAGTGAAAGTTAAAATGTACTGTCTTGCTTAGAAGACACATGTGCTCAACTTGTAACATTAAATAGTAATCAATCATGTGTACAGAAATAAACAATGATTATTGTTTTTGAAAAATTCACACGAGAGAAGAATAAATAATTTTTACTTTTTACTGGGTGTGTCAATTATACAAAAAAATATAAATTTGTTGTCAGAAAATAATTATTTTTAAAAAAATAAAAAGAATATTACCAGTTTCTTTCATCATCCGTTCATCTTCCGTGAGCATAGTAACTGGTCTGGGTCCCTCATTTTGTAAAAGTGTCTGCGATGCGGAGAAATTCCTCACGAGCCCTTGTGGCTTCACGTTCACCTATTTTTAAAACCATTTAATTCACACATCTCTCACTTTGACTTAGAATTAGAACAAACATTTGATAAGATACAAGTTACTAACCGCTTTTGATAAAATTAATCGTAAACTATTCATGATTTGATATCGCAACACTTTCTGTCCGAGCTTAGCGCCTAAAAGTTATTAAAAGTTTAGGCGCTTGGTATTTATATAACAGTAGTTAAGGACTCTGACACGCGTTTGAAGTGGCGCTACTGTACAGCGATAAACAGTTGAATGCCGGAGGGGAGCAAAACAAATGCATAGCGATTTTTATTTTTCTATTTTTCCTCGTACAAATAATAGTATTTAATAAATATTTTAATTTAAAATCAAAATTTATTCGTTTCTAATAATTGTAAAATAATATTTCTATAAAAACATGTTGACCCACTTTTATAAAATAAAATGTCTTTCTGATTGGCTAGAAAATGACAAGCCATGTAAATCAACCAATCAAATCTTGTTTTTAATAAGGTGTGTCTTATGATTTAAAAGTTTCAATTTTTTGTCACTTAAAAATAAATAAAAGTACATATTGGGTTAAATAAATTACAGATAAATTTATTTGCACCTTGATAATATACATAACTATCTACATTATTCAGAAATTGTTCTAGCAACAGCTTTAAGTTGGTTCTCAAGATACTGCACCCTTTGCACTAATTTATCCCAAGGGTTGAACTCTGTGAAAGGGACGATCATGAGTTTGTAGCCCTGGGCTGTAAGTAACCGAGCTGCCAGAGCGTTTGCCCCATGAGGGGTACCATCTGCTCGACATGTGTCGTTGTACGTGTACGCCAATATAGCAATTCTGTCAAAAAAAATGTTAAAATATATGGAACAAAATATAAGAGGATATGTACCTGTGATGGTCTTTCGCTGTTAATGGTTTTGTTACTGGTACTGGGTTGCATTTTGCGTCTACCACACATTCGCCATCTAGTCAAAAATGTTTCAAATTACTGGTGAATTTTCGGTGAAAAATTCTAATACCTAAGTTATGATTTTTTTTTTAAATATAAAAACATTAGACGTTACAAATAAGTTTTTTATGTCTAAACTTAATATTTTTTTAATTATATTAAATTGATAAAGTATTATTTTCATCATCTCTTTCACAATATTCCTAGATGAAACACGGAATTATGAATTTTAGTACTTATTAATACTTGCATTTTATTGATAAAGTTGTCAGCCTTATAGCCTCTACAAGCCATACTTTTATTTATTTAAAGATTGGCGAAGCTGGGATTTGAACCTCAGATCTCACGCTCTGCGTAATTCGAATCGAAACGGAGTTTTCTGAGAATAATTTTTAAAGAAATTTATATTTAAAATTATTTTTCGCGCCTCCATCCCATTATGATTAGTATTACAGAACTCAAAATCGTCCAGAAACTCTCTGTTTATCGGCGTAGGCTGGCAAAATGTAGAGATGCCAATTTAAAAATTTTCGCATTACATTCTATGAAAAGTTTTAATTTTATTTTATTAAAAATGTAAAACATTAATTAAAACCACTATTTTTGATTTATTATTCATATATTATACTTGTATTTTACGATTATGATTACGTTAATTGTTGAAAAATATCAATTCATATTCGTTTAATTTTTTAGATTAGAACAAATGTCAATAAAACAAGTGAATTGTTTATATATCCATGTAAACCGAAAATGTTACAAGCATAAAAAACAATAATGTATAAAATTTTAATTAGTAATAATATTTCTTTAATAAATTAAAAGTGCATCGGCACAAAAAATCTTGTCTATCACACGCCCAGAAACTCTTTTGCGAGATTTCGCATTATTTGCAAAATAAGCTCGCTCTCGCAAAAGTTCAGTTTCTGTACTAGTGATATAAATAACTATTTCGTGTTTCTGTCCAATATGACTACTATTACAGGACTGTAAATCGTCCTGAAATTCTCTGTATGTATAAAACATTAATTAAAATTACTTGATTCATTATTCATATAATACTCGTGTTTTACGATTACGATTACGTTAATTGTTGAAAAATATCACTTCACATTCGTTATTTTTTAGGTTAGGACAACAAATTTTTTTCAATAAAACAAGTGAATTGTTTATAAATTCATGTCAATCGAAAATATTACCAACATAAAAACCTATTGCGTATAAAATTTGAAGTAATAATATTTATTGCATATTGTAATATTGTGTATCACACGCCAAGAAATTCTTTTGCGAGATATCGCATTTGGCAGGCCTCGTTTTCAGCTCGACCTGTTAAAATAAATTCGCTCTTGCAAAAGTTTTTTCAGGACTTATGATTCAAATTATTATTGAGAATTAAATCAAGTATGATAACATAAAAATTTACAAATAGACATCACTACATTTATATATATTTTACCTATTGTACTGCTAGATATGTCATGAAAATTTAACTAATCTATTATATATTATAATTAGAATTTCTACAAAATAAAAAAATAGGTATGTAATATTTTTATATGAAAACAAATATATGTAAAAATAAAAAAAAAAACACATGAAATTATTTTAATACGACTCTGTTCAAAACACGGCATCAAACCAGAACTAAACCATAAAATAAATTTCAGTTTTATTTCCCTTTTATTGATCATGAATATGTTTTCGTCTTTATTTTTAATTGAAATATTATAATAGTAAATATTACTATAACTCGGAACTTAACTGAAAAAAATATTTTTTTTTGCTAATCAAAAACAGGCGAAAAAATAACCATAAAGCTAATATCAAAACATTTATATTATTTGTAATTCCCATGTTTTTATTAAATCAGATATTTTTTTTGTTGCCTTTCAAAACAGCAAAGACTGTTCTGTGGATTATTTTGATCTTTTTTGGCAGTTAAACTGGCATGTGTGACGTCACGAATTTCAAAATGCTTTATATTTCTCAACCATAGTATTGTATAACTTTAAAACATATATTTTCGCCTTTTCATACCTAAATGTTTAATTTATTGAATTAACTTTTGATAGCGCAAAACAAAGTAACATATTTTGTCTGTTACTGTTACAGATTAAACTATTATTTTTTCAATATTCAAACAAAGGTAAGGAATAATATTTACCTATTAAAAATCCCATGCCAGAATTGCTATTAACTTTTAAGTAACTACTAGAGGTGAAGAGACTTCCTAGCGAATCCAGCATTGAAGTTACCATAATTTGTTTTTCCTTCGGTCTGGTTATGGTCATAATTCTAAGCGACGATGATTCTTCTATACGCGGCCCTGAATAATTTGGCATTAAAAATTGGGCGGCCCCATTTATATTTAGTAGTTTTGCTTTTGTTGCGTGAGGTATCGAATTTATGTCACCTGAAATAAAATTATTACATATATTTACATTTATTGAATGTGGTTATTACCTTGTAATTTTGTAATGAATTCTGGATTTAACACCGAAGCAATATGTTCGTTTGTGGCTCTATTTAAAACAACTAAAGACCAGACTACGTCCAACCAGCTAGAAGGTTTTGGGTAGTCTTTCATATTTAATTGAGGAATTAATATCTGAAAAAAAAAATTATTAAATCTAAAAACGCAATAATAGAATTATACCTTGTAGATGTTTTCTGAATTAGATGGTTGATAATTGCAAACTGCTAAAGTTTGTATTAAAGCAGCAATATCTTGAGGACGACAAACATTGTTATGTTTTACAATCCATTCACTTAACGCATCCAAAACTCCTGTAAAAAATGATTTAATTAACTCATATATTTCTTTTTTCTACGAACACTACGGAAAATGGCACTTTTCTCACACTATATAAAGCTTGAAAGTTTCGTATTTCCCACAATCGTTAGTTAAAGTGTGAGAAATCATTTCTCACAGTATTTGCGACATTGCGCATTTGTAATGTGGGAATTATAATTTCTCATACTGCGCATGCGTGGAAGTAAAATTTGTGAAGTTATCTGCGTCGTATTGTGTTATAAATAGCTTTCGTGCAAGTGTTTTTGTTCTGTAACGTTTAGCAATGTGATCGCAGAAAAAGTAGTGTACCACTCGTGCAGAGTAACTTATTTCCCACCTTGTGTGATTCGACTTCGTCTCGTGCCAAAACTTTCACATCTTGTGGGAAATAGGCGACTTTCTGTACGTTTGTACAATATACTATTACCTTCTTGTATTTAATAATAAAAACAGTTTATATTTCAACATTTATAATTTATCAAATTTTGAGAAACTAATATAATTTTTATACTAATTTCTCTATTGTTATATCGAAAACGGTTTAATAATATAAGATATTGTTAACCTGTTTTTAGTAGTTTTGTTGTAAAATTTTCAAATTGATAACCTCAAATATTTTTAATTGTTTTTATTACAATTTAAATTATTTCTGAGTATTAAAATCAAATAAACAAAACTAATTTAAAAGAATATTAAAATTTCGTAAATCATAAGGCATAGATTTGTAAATATTTTCACAATATTTTAAATGCATTTTGACAGATAAATTTGCGTAACTTCATCAACAGAGTTACCATATTTTACATATGTATCCCGAGGTCGCACGCTACTATTTTTTTAATTGAAATTTTAAAGATTTTTATTAAATAAGTGCAGCAAAGTATAAAAAATAGTATATTATACTCGTTTTATACGACGTATTGTTCCATTCGTGTTTTTAGCTCATTCTTCGCAGCCACAAACAACTTATGGAACAATGTATCGTCTTATAAAACTCGTATAATAATATACTATAATAAAATTTTATTCACTAAACTGGAAGTTATATGTAAAAATTATCAATGCAAAAACATAAATAATTTTTTTGTTTGATAACATAATTAGTAAAAAAAAAAATCAGAGATTTATTTCAGCATATAGTTTTGAGCTTCAAGTAATGTTCCATGTCTGACTGACCAAAGTCAAAATCCAATAAATTTTTTCAAATATAACAAAACATCAAAATTCAAGTTTTCATAATTTCCAAAAAATGTCAAAATATTTTTAATATAAAATTATCATACCAGCGTCTCTGTATCGTAGTAGACCTAGGCTAGTCAATAAAGAACCAATCACAGCACTCCGATCGTTATTTGTTTCTAACCCATCTACTAAATCGTTGCTAATTCTCTCCAGAAGTACATTTTCCGGAAAATTTAAAACTGTCATGCAATATAAAACGTCTGCACATTGCTTTATATCTAGTTTGGTTGTACTTCGACTTATATTATAAGCGAGAGATCGTAGAAGAGGCGTCGATCGTCGTTTTTTCTGCGCTAAAGTTGACATAACCTACAAAAACTTTTATTAATGTTTTTTAAATTGTAATTGGGAATTTATACTTTAATCATTTGAGGAAGAGTAATGCTGGCTATTAATTTAGCAGCTTCATCGTCTCCTGTTACGCCTAAAACCATAGAAAGATCGTCGCCTTTTGCAGGTCTAGAATTAACGAAATTTTTGCTGTTTCCGCGACTTAAAATTTTACAGAGTTTTATAAATCGAGAATCACTCTCAAATTCGGATATATTAACTCTTCCTGATGCTGACCATTGAGCCAACATTGATACAATCTAAAAAATTAATTTCTCAAAATTTTGTTATTAATTATTTTAAGTTAAATACCTTGAGAGCATTCTGTCGAGAAATAATATTGTCCTCGTGAATGCTAAGCAAGTCATTCACATTAGTAGCCTTTGCTATTCTTTTGTCGGTGTAATTCGGTCGTGTTTTTACAGTTGAAGTCAAATTTTCCTCTTGGAGAGAAGCGAAAGCGGCTGCAACTAATCCTCCACTTTTAATTTCCCTAACTTTCTGAATTGTATGTTTAGGAAGTGTTTCTCCTTTTATTTCTTCTGTAGAAGTAGTAGTTGGAGCGCCTTCTGTCACATTTTCTATGGCATTTTGAACAATAACAGTCGGTCTAGCCGTTGAGAAACTAGCTACACGTAGAAGCGGTCTCAACGATGAGTTTTGCATACAACGGAGTGATAATTTGCTTAAATTAAACATTTTGTAGAAAGGAAAAACAGTATAACCTTAAAAAGTACTGGTTTGATTCAATATTTCTTAAAGATCTGAATTGATTTATAGAGTAATATGTAGAAAACAATTAAAAAGTAACATCTATACACATCTTTATAAATATAACTCTTATTTTAAATCATTTCTACAAATATCACATAACCATGTTCGTCGGCTTTTGACAAGTGTTAAGTAATTTTCCCTACATTTTCCAGAAGTACTCAAATTGTAGCAAAATATATCTAAAAATCATTAATATTTATTTGATTTTGTTATATACGCATATAAAATGTATTGTTACATATATAAATAATTAATAAGATGAAATTTAAATAATCATTTGGCCTTAATAAGGTCAATTATAATGAAAGTAAAGTTTGAAAAACCCTGTATAACTTTTACTGATTATGTGTTAATTTATTTAAAAATAATAATGATAGAGAAAATTAGGACATGAACTTCCCAATAAATTTCATTTTCAATCATGCATAATTTCTATTTCCACTTGATTGGAATGCAATTTCTTAACATAACCTTGCAGAATTTAAAAATGACATATATGAGGGGTGTGACAATTTCTTGCAAGGTAAAGTAACAGGAAATATGCGTACACGTCAAAATACATTTACCTTTGCATATTTTATACAACATATGCTTTCAATTCATATCAGCGCTGTTTTATGATAAGTGATAAAAAGTGCCATAAAAATAAAGTGTAAAGTCTAAACTATGTCTAAACTTGCGAATATGCTTCTAGAGGAAGTTTGTGATTTGCTGGACTCTTACAAGGGCCGAGATAAGGTATTTATTGAAGTATAAATGAAAGTCATTGTTTTAATTATCAATTCTTACAGGTGTTGAGAACTTTGTGTTACACAACAAAGCTTATAGGAGGCTTATCCGAAAATGAAATCACTGCAAAGAAATTCAGCATATTTAGTTCACAAATGTCTAAAACTCGGGCAGTTTTACGCCTGTTTGACGATTTACCAATGCTTAAATATACTTTAGAATATGGATTTGGAAAAGAAGTATAGCTTCTTCATTGAAAAGAGTTTTGTTTATCACAATACTTTTAGGAGCCGGATAAATTCATGTCGTCTATTGGCGTTTTAACAAATGTAATCGACCAAGTTTATTATCCTATTGAAAAAATGTCTTGGTTAGCAGAGCACAAACTTATAGACTCGGATGGAGAGAAATGGGATGTTGTTAGCTCTATATTTTGGGTTGCTTCTATTTATTTAACACTTATGAAGTCTTTGAGATACTTTAATTATCTTCAACAAAGCAAAGTGAAGTTAAATGTTGAAAATGAATGCAAGTAAGGCGAATTTTATCCAAAAAATAAGTTTATATTATATATTTACTAAAATAATATACAGGGTGGAATCGAAAATTAGACACTTGATTTTACAGATACCAAAATATACTAAATAACAAAGGAATGCATTTGATTATAGAATAAAACACATTTTTTTTAAACCAGTGGTTCTCAAGTTACAGCACATTTTTTTTTAAATGGGATTCTTATTCGATACACTATTTTTTCTGAATTCAATCATGTATTAGTATTATATCCTTACATAATAAAAATATTTTAAAAATTGCAAAATTTAAGTAAATTTTTATTTTTTAAATTTATCTTGTCGTTAATTGAATAATCCGCGATTATTAAAATTAATAATGCAATTAGTAATTATCTAGTCAACACAAATTTTATATGTATAGATAGGTATGTGAGTAATATTAAAAATAAAATTAGAATAACAATTTAACTTACACCCGCTAGATTTTGTTTTTCATCCATAGCCTACTGTTATTAACTTTTTAAAAATATGTGTTATCACATTTGAAAAAATATTACTGAGCTGTAATTTGAGAACCAATGGTTTAAAAAATATTTTTATTTTATAATCAAATGCTCCCCTTGGTCTCTTACACCTTTTTTTTTAGTTAATTTTTGTATCTGTAATAACAGTAAAACCATGTGCCCAACTTTCGATTCTAGCCTGTACATTAAAAACAATTAAGATAAATCCTATTTTGAAATTTAAACGAAATATGTATTATTAAAGTTGTACGCTGTCTTGTGACGTCATCTCTACTTAGAATACGCCGGCGCTACGATCGTTTTGGGCTACGTTCTAAAATTAATTCAGAGATTAGGGTTAAGTTCAGTAAAGTGTAGGATAAAAAATTTTTTGCTAAAATTATAACTTTCGATTTTGGTTTCACTTATTTCACCAAGTGCCCACAGCGTCATTTGTTTTTAATATATGTTTTTCTTATCTCATTTTTTATTATGAAATTCGAAAAAATGAATTATTTTGCTGATAATTTGGACAATGTAAGCTAATTATTGATAAAAATGTATTTTCAGAGAAACAATTGAAAAACTAATCGGAAAGCAAAAAATGGAAGCATTAACCTGTTTACGATTATCTCTAGATTTGGTTCACGCAATAAGCACCCTCCCCCCTGGATTCTTGTGGTCCTCGAAGCTGAAAACGTGGCATGTGGGTCTAATTGGAACAGTCTCCTCAGTATTAGGAATCTATCAGATTTACGCAAAAAGATTTTACCTGAAATAACTGTTACTATTTTTAAGTTTATTGACTGATTTTAAGTTACCTGTTTACAAATTTTAACGGTGTTTGAATGGTTGTGGTATTTTGTTGAATTTTTGTTACTTGCCTGAAATTGTATAACAAGGATTTGTATATATTTTTACAAATAAAAACAAGGAGGATAATTTTAAATAGTTTATTTTAAAATATAGTTATATATTTCAATGCGTAAAAACGAAGTATTGCTTTTATGATGGATATCTATCAGTAAACGTCTTTATTATAAAAATACAATATGGAAAGGAATGATCACAAAGATAACAAAAACAAAGATCTAAAACTACGACTACACATTGAAAAACGGAAAGTGATTTAAACATGTTTATTTAGAAACAATGTTAGTGAAATGTCTCTAATGGATGTATGATAACACGTAAAACAACATAAAAACAGTGCTTCCCAAAAACAAACAATGGCAACCTCGACTTTTACGCCCCAACATCAAAAACATTTAATATTTTGGAAATGTGAAAGTTTGGGAACCACCAAGTCCTAAGATATCCAGCGTGTTGTGTGCTTAAAATTTTAAGGGGTGTTTAAAAACGGGTAAAATGTAAAACAGAGTTCTTTTGAGCTTATGTACAATAGGCGATATTTTCCATAAAACAACCCAAATAAAAACCTTTAAAATTTCCGTTGGCTTTGTTAAAAAATCCCAACACTGGATATCCTACGGTTAAAACGGCAACTGCCTGTATAAAAACTTAAAACTCTTAACGGTACAATCACAATAACGAAGGAACAATTATAAAATGGACACTCGGTCGACATTACATAATAAAACATTAACTAAAAGGCAATGAACGCACGGAATAAATAAATAAATAACATACAAGGAACACGAATCGCTTTGGCTTGGAGAAACTGGTAGTATCAGTGGAAGGAGACCATGCAGGGCGGATGGAAGACCACGAACCACACACATCACTTATCCCTTCACCATTACTGTCAACCAAATCATAACTAGCTCAATTCATCTATAACATGTATATACTGTTTAATCTAAAAGAAAATTCATCATATGAATTCAACAATATGTGACCAGAGTAATAAAAATATATAAGTAAACATAGTGCAACTGCACTACCAAAATATAAATAATAAAAAAACTTAAACATGGGCTGCGGGAAAAATAACCAACTGTAAAAGTTGCGTCGCTTTAAATTCAGTTTCAAATTTATATCAAACAAATGATCAGTTAAAAAGTTAAATTAATATTATAAAATATCCATATTGAAAGTTACCATTTCAAGTTCAATTTTAAAAAGGAATAAAAAGATTAGAAATGGTTATTTTTCCAAAATATAACAACCCCTTAACAACTATGAAATCCAAACTCGTAAGACCGTAATCGCAGCAAAATCGTCAACAAGTCAGTCTTAACACCAAGGCTAACGCAGCCAGCACTGGGCACAATCTTACTCGACAACGGGATGGGATTTCAGTTTCACACCCAACGTAAATCATCTATAAAACCCGGTACGTATTCAATAAAAACTAAATCAGTGTAAAGAGCAGTGCTGAGCTACTTTTACAATCCTTATCATAAAAAATTCATCAAAAAACTTACAAAATACGATTTGTAATTTCTCTACGCCTACAGTAAAGAAAAGAAAGCATAGAATGAGATCAGAAGAGCTTTCGGGCGCACGGCAAAATCAACAACAAATTCATCAAAACTCAATATAAAACACGAAACTCCACCAACAATGCCAAAAATCTCAACCATAAAATTTCAACGAATTTTTAATTTAATTTGATCAAAAATAAAAAAATAAATATTAGTAAATATTTTTCTGAATCAAAACGGGCATTATTAGCAGAGTTCCGTTCGGGTCCGTGCGCTCCAAAATTAAAAGTCGGGCCCTAGGCCTAGGGCGATGTAAAAGCGACATTTAAAACCTAGAGCTTGATACAGATACCAAGCAATGTCCACATATAAACTCGTGTTCACGTGTCGCTTACGTGCTCAGTTCTGCACGGCGGGGGCGGCGGCTCCGGTGGGCGCGGGGGGCGACGGGGCGCTGCCGGCAGCCTCCACGTTGAGCCCCACGATGGTCGCCGTCTTGGAGTTGCGCATGAGCGGCTTGTGCGTGCGGTACGAGGACTCCTGCGAGTGCTGCCACTGCCAGCACGTGCGGCAGAAGTAGCGGAAGCACAGCATCTCGCGGCAGAAGTACGGGCCTTGCTGGACGGCGCACACTGAGCACAGGGAGTCTTCTAAGTACGGGTCCACCTGAACCTGCACGCAAGCATTACCAATAGCTAGAGAAATGACGCTAACATGCACGTATATAACCAAATATTTTGCCAAGTCGAAATTAGGACATTTATAAGATAACAACTGAAAGGTGGATTTTAAAAACAGTGACTCAATGATATATAATAATAAAAAAACACAAGGAATCGTAGCACAAATAATAACAGATTTGACTAAAGTCAACAAATCTTTTTTTTTACCCTTCGTTTTATAACAACTGAGCTGAGATAAAGAGAGATTGAAGTGAGGAGAGCTGCACTTCATTTATCGGTCAGTCATCTTATAAATTTTTAATGTCAATCCAATAAAATTAGCTAAAATGTGAAAGAAAATTCCCAAATTTTGGCACAGTTGTTAATTCGAATGTACTGTACAACATACTAAAGGTCTCCATTAGTGAGGGATAAGCCACTTAAAACTACAGTTTTTCTGTTTTTCTTGAATATCTTGGGAATTATTGAGTTTATTGAAAAACTAATCGTATTCAAATTAAGCTAAGATAAATTCTCTACAAACAAGATCCTATTCATTTTTGTCGTAATGGTTTGGAGATAGTTATTATCTTTTGCACCTATACCCAATATTATAAATAAATTAGTAAAACTGGATAAGTCTCGCTATGTGCAGTTACATGCCCAGATAACATTTTACCTGAAAGTTTATCTCTACCACTTAGAAAAGGGAAATGCGCAGAAACCAATATTCGTTCGGACGAATTGAATGTTTTAATATATTTATAATTTTAAAATTATTAATAATAATTACACATCTTATGGCGTAATTTCCATAAAACCGGATTTTTATTTTTCTCATATTTTTCCCATTTCCAAAATTATTGACACTACGAAAAAATGAATAGGACCTTGTTTGTAGAGAATTTATTCTAGTACAATTTTGTATTCTGTTAGTTTTTCGATAGATTCAATAATTCCCAAGATATTTTAGAAAAAAATGTAGCTTGCAAAGTTTCTAAACTTTTTTTGTCTAATTGGATTAGACTACTTGAAGAATTGGGTTATTTTGTCGGCATTCAATAAAATTGATTATTAAATTTAAAATATTGTTATTTTGTTTATAATAATAACATAATGGTCAATAATATTTAAAATATTGTGCTTATAAATAAATAATTAAAAGATTTCAAATTAAAATTTATAGTAATATTTTAAATTTATCGATGAGAACAATTACTAAATGAAGATGTAAAATAAGTGGACATTAATTTCTTATTTACAATTAGTTCAAAGGATAGAACAGATTTTCAGATTAGAGTTCTGAACCTGAATTCATCAGCGACATCAGTCTTTGGTAATAAACATTAAAATTGTAGTTCTTTTTACTACAAAAAATCACAGCTCAACTCACTATAAATTGAGAAGAAAAGAGACGTGTGACAGAAACAACACGATTATTTAAACACATTTAACGCAGGAAAGATTTTTTGATTGAAATATTTTGAAATTAAGTGCATGTCTGTAAAATAAAAGATGAGCAACAGATAGAATGTTACTTTAATCACTTTTAGTATGAAACGCAATAACAACTTTTCGGATTTGTGGAAAAAACAAGTTCTTAAAATACCACAGGCAAATTAATAAGGTGTATAATTCATGTGTAAACTCTCTATTATGAAACGGAAAAAGTAGAGAAGATTTACCGGTTCAACCAAAATTGTTATTTTTAACATAACTTTGGACAGACTGAGCAATTTTAAGAACATACGATAGTATAATAAAACATGTAAGACAGTTTCCTGACCTTTTTGGTGAACTTAGCAGTCTTAATTTCAATAAAAGCAGCCGTCACAGCCTTCATGTAGGATCGGTTGTTGTTGAAAGTGACTCTTCCAGAGCCAATGGGATACTTGTATTTGTCCGTGTCGATTCCAGCGTAAATCACGCCCTCGAACAGGTCGTTCATGATTCTAGCCAACCCTTCGGCAGTCAGCATTCCGTGCAGAGCGCCCACGAACACGGTCTTGGTCGGGTCCAGCTTATGCGAGGTCGACTTCACGAAGTTCGAATCGTTTATGATCCACGGGATCACCTGGACCTAAACAAACTCGTTACTACTGCTCAACATTAACAAGAGGGGCGTATACAGTTTATCCTCCACACATGTTATATTGCTCGGTATTTAATCTTTCACACCTTTTATCCTCCACACTTTCAATCCGCGAAGAAAAGTTCTCTTACACACATTTTATCTTGCACATATTTTATCTTGCACACATTTTATCTTTCATTCATTTTATTTTCCATACATTTTACCTTCTCCAATGTTTGATCTTTAAAACACTGTAATGGGGAAGTTTAGCGTATTTTTATTGTTTTATTTTATCTAGATTACCCTCAAAAGTGATATTCTACATTTTATTTCACCCAAAGATGCCTAGATTTCTCAAAAAATGAAATTTTATACAAAAATGACGTCAGTGGCTCGCGAAGAACGTATCGTCTATCTTAACCAGCGCTCACTGGGTTCCCATGGCAACAGAGAAGCGTGTGGTGTAATGCCTCAAAATACAACCTACGTTCAAAAAGTCAGGTCTCACCATCCCTTCTGCGCAAGCGCATATCTCACTTGTGATGTCAGAGTGGCTCAAGATAAATCATTAATTATAAATAATTGGCAACATAATTTTAAGTTTGAATTACATTTTAAGTTATAATTATTCATATACTTACGAGTGAAAGATATTTCACATCTAATTTCAACCACGCTAAACTTCCCCATTAGATGAAATATCCAGTATTAATTTTTCCTGAAGATAAAATGTCTAAAAGATAAAATTTGTGGAACATAAAATGAGTGGAAGATAAAATGTATGGATGATAAAATTATTTGGAAGATAAAATGTGTGTAAGATAATTTTTTTCGCGGATTAAAAGTGTGCACGATAAAATGTATGCAAGATTGAAAGTGTGCAAGATACAATGTCAAGCAACATGTGTGGAAGATAAAATGTATACGTCCCCAATTAGATATTTACTTCTTTGGATTTCATCCTCTTGGAGGAAATCTTAAAGAACCAGCTTCCTCCGTTAACGTAATCATGAGTACAAGTCTGGAGTAAAGCCCTGACTTGTTTCTCCGATTCGAAAATGATATAAACGTAGCCTTTGGGTTGACAGGCTTGCTTCTCTTTCCCCGGCCATTCGACTTTAATCGAGCCGAATTGCTTGAAAGTTTGGATGAGAAGTTGTTCGGAAATGTCCCATGGAACTCCACCTAAGAATACCTACACAACAAATTAAACAATGCAAATATAAAAAAGAAAAAATAGTAATTATTATATAAGTTTTATAAGACGGTATATTGTTCCAAGAGATGTTTGGGGCTCCAAAAACACGAATGGAACAATACGTCGTATAAAACGAGTGTAATATTCTATTTTTTATACTTTGCTGCACTTACTTAATAAAAATCTTCAAATTAAATTTCAAATTAATTTTCAATTAAAAAAATAACAAATTGTAATCTAGGGATATATAAATGTGAAATGTGGTAACTCTGTTTAATGAAATTGGGCACATTTATCTGTAAATATGCTTTTAAAATATGCAAATATTTATAAATCTATACATTATGAGTTATGAAATTTTAATATCCTTTTAAATTAGTTTTGTATATTCGGATTTCATACTCAGAAATAATATAATTTGTATTAAAAAACATTTAAAAATATTTGAGGTTATCAATTTGGCATTTAAAGTGGGGTGCAATTATTAGAAGTACCAACTTTACAAGAACAAAAGTACCAAAAACAGTTTAATAAAATTTTATATTATTAAACTGTTTTCAATATAATAATAGGACAATTAGTTAACGTAAAGTATAAAAACTTACTTTTGAGGAGTATCCAGTTGGTTTTTGAGAACGCTGGGGAAGGACGCCGCTCCAAGTGCAGGTTGCGTCATACAGAGCTGGAAAATAATGTTTAATAATGAAAAGGAAAACGTATTACGTATGAGAAATACGTACAGGCAGAAGTGCGATGGAATCGGGCAGCCCTGTCCAAACAAGTCGCTTCGGAAGGGGTTTGACCAATTAAATTGAAGAGATTCTGCAAATCATTCCACTGAAATCACTCAAATAATAAGTAAACTTCCATAAAATAAATTATTACAGAAGGATCTACAGGAAAAATCATAAATTTGATAATACTCTCTTTTTCAATTGTAATTCAAAGCAGGGTTACACTACCAGTGCTTTAAATCAAATTTAAATCGCATTGATTTAAAAAAAAATCATTGATTTGAATCATTTGTTCTGCAATTGTTATTTAATATTCCAGATTTACGAAAATTGAAGAAAAAAGCGTATGGGTAATATTACCGTGTGGGAATACTACTAAAACTGTTGAACTTCGTCGGTAAAACGACTTTACTGGTATATTATTTTGAATTTATAAGGCAGAATTTTTGTGCACTAATGAGTGATTTTTTGTTAAATTTACTTTGAAATGTGTTACAATAAAATACGGTTATGACGACATCGAAGGGAACACAAAATTTCGGCACTAGAACCAGAAGTCGCTATAACTGATAATGTAATTAAGTAACTTGTTATTGTTTCTTATATTTTTACTTATACTGTACAATATTTTTTTTTACATAATAAATGCTGTTTTGTAAATCACGTCTTTGATATTATACTATATCTTTTAAAAAAAATTAAATAAAAAAAGTCTGATTCAAAGTGTAATACGTAATACAAAAAACAGCAAGTGTAAATCATTTTAACATGAAAATAGTGGGTATACGTGATACACATTTTTTAAATTTTATGTTTTATTTTTCCTTTTCCTGTTACGTTCTCATTTATAATAATTGAGTAATTAAAATTGACATTTTTTGAAATACAACAGATTTAGTTATTTTTTGGCAACACACCAGTGTTATGCTGGTTCGTAGTGTTTTAAAACATGCCATTTTCTCGATTGAAAATGGTGCAAACAATGATGTCACACTAAAATCGTTTTGAAATAGTTTCAAACCAGCTGGCAGTAAAGGTTCAAAACATTTTCGAAGTAGGGTGGGTGTAGTTGTAATTAATAGAACTTTGTAAATTTTCTGTGATATTGAAAATGACAATATTACAAACAGAAATTGATAATTTATTTTTTCTTTAAAAAATATTCCATTTTAATGTTCTTTTTACGATGGAATTTTGTAATAATTTTATAAAAAATAGCATAACTATTTCTTTAAAAATGCAATACATTAATTTGCTTTACGGTAATTTTTAACAATTTTTCCATTTGAAACTAAGTATTTGGTGAGACATAAACCAATAACGTCAGATACGAAAACGGTTTGAAAACCATGTTGAAAACGATTCGTCGTCAAAAAACGGCTACAATAAGGGAGGTATCACACAATTTTACTTTTCGAGATGTTAAGAAATGTCAACGAATTAAGATCTTTACAATAAGTTTCGACAATTTACAGCGTAATGTCCGTCCGCCCGGTAGAATGCACAGATTTTAATACAATTTTACTTATCTCATTTTTGAGTTTTTTTTTTGTGAATATTTGCAACAAATATTTCGAAAAAAATATAGAAATAATCTTTAATTAAAAAAAAAAGAATTAAGTTAGTGACATTTTTGACGTCGGTTGTGTAGGGTGCCATCTTGAAATAGATATGCGCGCGTTTTTTTTCGTTCTGTGTTTTGTGTAGTGTAAAGACAAATGACAATCAACAGTTTTAAGTGAAATCTTATTGAATTTTGTTTGAATTTCTCACCTGGTTTGTAGTGGTACCATTCCTGGAATAGCCGGGGGAATATTGCAACAATGATCCCAAAACCACTGGAGGTTGTTGCAAGTATTTGAGAGCATGGATGGCTTGCAGATTCTGCAGGTTGGTTAACTCAAGTTCGGTGGCGCAATTCAAGAAGTTAGCAGCTAATTGAGGGTTGGAATTTAAAGTAGCTGCCGCGTTTTGTAGTTGGCTAGCTGTTGCAGTTGCTGTTCCTATATTGCTGCGTAGTGAGAAAGAACTCTGCCAAGAGAAATTAAAAGTAATATCGGGCAATGAGAGGTAGATTATCCTACCATTAGATCGTTGAGGTTGCTTTCGATGCTGGACACAGTACTGGCATCAGAATCAGCGGGAGAATTTGAGCGGGAACTAGTGTTGCTAACAAATAGACTGGAATCTATGTTGGATCCAGAACTAGCTTCGCTGAATGTGGAATTGCGGCCTAGTCTATTGTTGATAAGGGCGGGAGAAGGCGGTGTACAAGCGGTGAATGGTTCAACAGGACGGGAACCATTCTTTATTGGTGTGCTCATGGCAAAACCATAATTAAAGTCTTCTCGTTGTTTTGAGTTATCTCGTAGTGTCTAACAACCAAAATATATTTTGCTAATTTATGAGTATTATTAGCCAATAAAACATTGAAAACATTGCAAAAATTATAAATTTTAATAAGTACAACTCTCAACAAGTGACCGTGATGAAAAATAAAAGAGCGAGGCTGTTGCTAAAGCGACAAGAAATATAGTAAACAATAAATTTGTACGATTTATTTGTCATCGGCTGCCAATTGCAATAATAATAAATGGGGCGCGATTCATGTAACTAACTGGGGGATTTTCTGCTATTGGCAACCTTCCTAATTCATTATAACTACAAATAGGGTCAAACAGGCGCACTATACAAGCGCGCCAGATTATCACGATTAAATGTGACCGAAATTACAAGAGCTGGCACACACCCCAGACGATAATGATGCCGAGAAAATGCAAAATTATCTGCCGCCATTGGCCAGAACACATCTGCTCATGAAAATGCACTTTTATCATACTCACACGCGCGCGTACATGCTATTACCGTGCTTTAGGTACATGAAATATAATAAACTCCTCGTTATTCATTAAATAAAATTGATACACAGCTGTTCGTCAAAAAGTCAGGTTATAAAAATAAAATTGTTTCTACAAGCAACAACCGTAATCTTGTGATTAGCATGTTGAGGGAGTGTATGTGAATAAAATGCAAATTACCTCATAATTTCTGACCGAAGGAGAGTAAACTCCGTCGCTGGAACCGCTGAAAGAGCTGCCAAGTAGCGTTCCCCTCGGCGAATTCAGCCCCAACAGCTCCGAAATGGACATTGCTTCGTTTGCTACAATGATAACACGAATTAACACTTCTTAACTTAGGACTACTGTTAACGAGCCGAGAGCTTCTTGATAAGTAACTATAGTTTTTTCGTCCTCTGTCACATCTGATAAAATGTGCAGGAAACAATGAAACTGGTGTTGAAACAAAAGGCGGTCTAGGTAACTTTGATCCAATAAAACGATCATTGTTTACGCAACAAGGTGGAATCATAAATTATGCAAGCGATAGAAAATATGAATATTTAACTTCTAAATTTATTTATTACTCTTTTACTTCTCAATTAAAACAAACCTTCAATTTTATATTCACATTTTTATCTGGAATGATCAATCTATTCATATTAAAAAAAATTGACAAATTCTAGTCTTATATTTTGACACAAAAACATAAAATATTTTAATATATGATGATAATGAAACACTTGAAATAAAAAAATAAGTTACCTTTTTTCATAATGTAAGAAACGATGTGCAAGATTCGACAGACAAAATATAAATGCGAATTTCAACAAATATCTCTTGTTTAAATAACATTGCGCCATTATAAAATTATTAATTCATTAAAAACTCGTAACTTTGTAATTAATAATTATTCTAATATTAATTTTGAGTTAAATAATATATGTATGAATTGCAACATACTTTTAAATATATTATAGGGTACAAATTAATGAAATATTTATATTTTAAAATGTATTTAATTAGCTTAAATCGAGGGGTAAATCACTGGGGAAGTTTGGTGTACCGGAGAAGGAAGTTCGGGGGAAGTACGGGGAAGTTCGGGGGAAGTACGGGGAAGTACGGGGAAGTACGGGGAAGTATGGGGAAGTACGGGGAAGTATGAGGGAAGTACGGGGAAGTATGAGGGAAGTACGGGGAAGTATGAGGGAAGTATGAGAAAGTGAGAGGAAGGTACGGGAAAATATGGGGGAAGTATGAGATAAGTAGACTTAAAAAATTAAAGTTATTTTGGATAGTTTAAATTTGCGAATTATCTTTATATAATTTTAGAGAATTTGTTATTGAAATATAATTATAATAAGGTTTATGAAAATTTTGACATATTCGTTTAGCATGTAACATAAAAAATTGACGCATGTATTTTTCCGGAAAAACACAATGACATATTACTTATACATTTTCTTTCTTTTGGATAAAATCGAGGATAAAATTACATTAATATAGGTTGTAATAAAGCGTATTTCAGTAAAAAATAAATGAAACAGGAGTAAAATTTAATTTGACAGAAATGTAAATTCGACATTGTTCTAATATTTGGTTTGTGAATTATTATTAAACAATAAATGTGGTTAATATTACAAAAAAAATCAAATTATTTCAGATAAATTAATGTTTTATTTTACATGTTAAAGGTTACACGCTTGTCAATTTTTCATGTATAGTGGACCATAAGGTATATGATATTAAGTTCAAGTAAAAAATATTAAAATATATAAACATAAACAGAAATATGTCTGCATCCTCGCTTGCACCCTTTGTGAGGCTAGGAGGGCTGCAGCATAAATTACTGCTTGCAGTTAGTTGGCTTCGAGGTTAGCCCTGTATCGAGGCTACATTAGGCTGTTGTTTTTCACTTGACAGAGTTAGGTATGTTGTGAGTCTGCGCAATAAAGCGCTCGCTACAAACTTTAAATATTACGCTGAATATTTCTTGTATTTTTTGATGTTATTTGGTTGTGGTTTTGTTAATAGTAAATTATAAAGTCATATCATTAGAAATCATGAATAGATATTTTGGTGGAAGTATGGGGAAGTATGGGGAAGTACGGGGAAGTATGGGGAAGTATGGGGAAGTACGGGGAAGTTTGGGGAAGTACGGGGAAGTATGGGGAAGTACGGGGAAGTTCAGGGGAAGTACGGGGAAGTTCAGGGGAAGTACGGGGAAGTATGGGGAAGTTCGGGGGAAGTATGGGGAAGTACGGGGAAGTATGGGGGAAGTATCTGGTTGGGGAAGTTTGGTGTACAAAAATTCCCTCTGTGATTTACCCCTCGGCTTAAATCACTGCAACAATAAATAGATCACGAATTAGATTAATTGAAGTATATAAATAGAGCAATTTCTAGATAAAATAGAGTAAATAAAAAATGGCGCAAATACCGAAAACAAGGGTTGGCAAAAATCATGATTTATTTAAAATATTTCTAAGTGTTGCAGCACTTTCTTAATTGTTTTAAAAGCAATATTTATATTTTATTTCATAAACAAAATTGAAATCTGTAATAAAACTAAAACTATTCAACTAAATAAAATTAGGAATTTTTATTTTTTGTTACACATTTAAATACTTATTTTTCTATCTTCTATTATGACAATTAAAGTGATGAAATATCATTTAATTTTAAGACATTATTTGGTTGTTATTAATAGTTTTATAGCAAATAGATCAGTTATATGTATACAGGATGTCCGTTTTAAGAACCTAACCATTAGGTAGGAAATACGAAGTCGGTTAAATTGGAGCAAATTTTCCGCATTAGTTGGCCATTTTTTCAGCAAAAAACTGATTTTGGCAAATTTACTTTTTGACTTATAACAAGATTTTTGATTTTATTTCCAAAGCACTCTAAACCGAAATTGAATAAAATCAATAATTCTCTAACTTCTTAATTTATTTTCATTTTAATGAATTTGTTTTATATCGTTGGAAAGAAAAAAAAGTCTCTATTTAACAGTACTAGAGACAACTTTGAGCCACATATGAAAATTAATATTTGCCATGAATTTCTCGAAAAATCTTCGAGTTACAAAAATTTTGAGGACTGCTGTCAACTCTTCGGAAAAAAGTGTCTGTTGTATGTGCAAACTAGAAACTCATATGAATTGAAACAAGAAAATTATGTCAAAAAGTAAATTTGACAAAATCAGTTTTTTGCTTTTATCTAGTGACCAATGCATTTTTGGGAAAACAAAAACAATTAAAATGGCGAACTAAAGCGGCAACTATGCCCCAATTTAACGGACATCGTACCTTCTACAATTCTCGAGATCACAATGGTTAGCCTCTGAAAACAGACACCTGTATTACTTGGAACATATTTTTGCATTGACAAATATTTATGTATTAATTCTGTCAAATAATTTTTAACGTAATAGTTTTATTATGTATATATGTAAATATAAAATCAGCAATAAATTTAATTACAGTATGTTAATTTATTTTGTGGTAGGGTAACCAATATGGGGAAGTTTAAGACAGACATAACGTCTGCGTGTAGTAAGACGCTGGGCCTAGCCCAGACGTAGACCGGGGCTGCATTGCAGCATCATAAACAAGATGGAATGTCGCATGTCGCACAATTGTCTCGCTCGGATCCTGGAAAGGGATGCAGACATCGCTACTGGCCAACTTATTGCATTCATTAATACACACAACGACTTTGGAAAGCAGAAAAGGATTGCGTTGTAAGGACACATGCTTTATGCACTCGATCGTTTCTTGGAAATATTCCGGACTTCGGACGGAATTTTACAGGACTATTAAACGTAAGTTGGTGCACTATTTTATGAGGATATTACAACAAATATTTTCTAATATATTATTGGAAGGATGTTCCGATACTATTGATATGATGCCAGTTCGACACTTTTTTTTTGATATTTTGTTAATTTAATTAAATATAAATGTTTTTTTTTTTCTATTAAAAATTTTAAACACGAATCTTACTATATTATTACTTCTGGGAATAGGCTTTTTCTTAATACTTACAATGAAGAGTGGAGTATTTAATTTTACAATAAAATATAAAAATAATAAAAAATATACAGAGTGACCAATGAAACTGTTTAATTTTGCCCATATGAAAATTGAAAGTTGGTATAAATTTCTCGAAAACGGTGTAAGAAATAAAAATTTTGAATACTGCAGTCAATTCTTCATTAAAAAGTGCCTGAATAAAGTAATATTTTTTGTATTGAAATAAAAGTCATAAGCAAAAAACGAAAATTTAAAAATTAAATTTTTATTTATATCTAGTCACATATGATGTTATGGGAAAAACAAAAACATGTATAAAATGAGACCCACATGAAACAACTTTTGTCTAATTTAATCGACGTTGTTTCATTGGGCACCTGTATATAAATTTTATATTATAGATCTGGTATCGATAATTTTATTTGATATTTTTGATACCCAATTATCGATACTTCAGCATCGCATATCCCTAATTATTGATAACTGTCGTTCTGAGAAGCTGACTATAATTCTTTATTGTAGAGTAGAGACTTTAGAGACAGTTCCACCAAAATGCAAGTAAAATTTGTCGTGAAACAGCTGAAGTTCACTTCTCAATTTCACCTGCGGTAAAAACTCTACTATATTGGGACGCCGAACAGATGCACAAGAAACTTCTCCCACTAACGAGCGCTAAATTTGAATAGAGCACTTCTATTGGTAACCCGTTTTCACACAGCTGTATGGATACGAGTATTGAGATCGGTAATAACGGAATCAGTGCTAATCCTGTAATTATGTTTGGTTTGCTGTTTACATTCGTATCTCTGTCAAATATGTTTGTTGTTTTCGTACGATTATCTTATTTGAAATGACTAATATAAATAATATTTATTTAAGTACTTCAAATAATAACTTCATTTCAAATATATACAGAATTGTTTCACATTTCTTAATCTGTAACGTGTAAAGCTGACTTTTGCATACACTGTACTATGTAATTTAGATCCTGTCTATTTTTTTAATTAGTGCATCTGTTCGGCGTCCCAAATATAGTGTGAAACCGCAGAACGCAGAACAATACAAATGTTTTAACTATTTTGAGCGCAATGTCTGTCAATTCGTCCACCCGGTTGTATGTGTGCACGTGTAGGTCAAATTCAGATCAATAGTTTTTAATAAAACTTTATTTAAAGCTTCTGACTTGAATGGCATAAGTTGATCAACTGTTGGTAGAAATTGTTATATTTAAGTTTTTTTGTGGTTATTTAGTAATACATAAATATTTCGTACCAAAATTTGAAATTTTATTGTACATTATCGTTTCACTAAAAAGTGTTGATATGTTTATTATTCTGTAAATTATGTTCCTTTTTGTCTGGTGTATTTTTGTGTGGAATTTAATATGATCTGCATTTGAAAATATTTAAATATGCAGCAGTTATTGTAATTTAAAGTTGGGATAAATAAGCTCTATCGTTTTGGCTCAATTCCGTATGTCTTGTCGTATGGGGCTATTATATAAACATATTTAATGTTAATGTGACTTATCAGACTAACCAGAGTTGGCAACCGTCGAGACTGTAATGTTATACGGGTTGCCAGGACCGTATTCAAACAGATTTCACAAATCTGCACTCTTTTTATATTCTATTTTCGTGGTTGGAACGTGTCAAAAAATATTAATTATTTATTTTTCAATGTCATTATTAATGAAGACAGAAAGTTGTAGCTGTTAGCTTGTACAAGTTTGTACAACAGACCTTCGATTTCAATCTTTTATCCGGCGTAGATAAAAATATTACACGAACCCAAAACTTTATGATTGTAAGAATATTTAATTAGGTTTATAATGAGGTGACAATGGCAACTTCCACATAAAATCTCCGGCAAATCTAGATCCATTATGTGGAGAGAAGGTGTGAAATTCGTAAAATTATGGCAGAATTGAGGATTTCCGTTTTAATGGCAAATCACCGATATTTCGAAACTTGAATTCTTTGTGGCTTGTACTGTTGAGATTCCTATCGATTCGAAATCAATGTTTTGTGAAATTATTTGCATGTTTTCCAACTCATATTACGTGGGAGAAATGCATCCAACAATGCTCTTATTTTCTTTCTTTCTTTTATATAAAGTAAACATGTACATTTATACACAACACATACATTGGGCATAAAAAGCATTTGCACATTAGATTGAAAATGTTTTTCATTTAATTCTCTATCGGGCTTTCTTCCTACAATTTTTTTTGTCATTAAATCTAAAAATATTGTACTTGCTATCTGAAATATTATACAGGTGTCCATTTTAAGAGGCTATTTTAATGTCTTTGTTTTCCCGAAAAAAGTACAGCGCACTAGATATGAACAAAAAAACTATTTTGGCAAATTTGCTTTCTGATTTATGACTTTCTTGTTTCAATTCATAGAAGTTTCTAGTTTGCACATTCTAGAGACATTATTTTTACGAAGAATTGACAGCGATTCTCAAAATTTTTATAACTCGTACACTTTTCGAGAAATTCATACTAACTTTAAATTTCCATATGGGGCTCAAAGTTATCTGTAGTATATTATACTATTGAAGAAAGATTTTTTTTCTCTTTCCAACGATATAAAACACATGTTCATTAAACTGAAAATAAAACTAGGAAATTAGAAAATTATTGATTTTATTCAATTTTGATCAAGTGTGCTTTGCAAACAAAAACGAAAATCTTTTGTCTGAAACAAAATTTTGATTAATCAATTCAATTATACACACTTACAAAATCATCATGGAAATGTTGTATTTTATACTGTTAAATAGAGATTTATTTTCTCTTTTCAACGATATAAAATACATGTGCATTAAAATAGAAATAAACTAAGAAATTAGAGAATTATTGTTTTTATTCAATTTTGGTCAACTGTGCTTTGGAAACAAAATCAAAAATATTTTGTAAACAAAAGTTTTCGTCTTCGCTGACACACCTGTATATCACTAATGAGGTATTACCCATTGCTGGGTGTGTCAGTTATGCTTTATTTTAAATTTGAGTAATGATATATTTATATTGTTCGGGATACCTTTCGTACACTTTAACTGGCATAAAAAGTGCACCACATAGGTGAATTTTATGTGGAAAATATTATAGAACCCAGTAAACCACAGATCCCGTAAAATAAACTTTGTATTTGATTAGAAATAATATGCAAATTTTATTAAGTAGATAATAATAACGATTTAGTTTAAGAAAGTGTTATAAAAACGGTTATTAAATAGGAGGAATTCTTGCTCAATGTTGCGTTTAAGAACATTTAAAGTTTGAATTCTCGTTAGTGAACGTTTCATAAAAAGCATTGTCCCTCGATTCGCTATCTGTGTAAATCCCACTTGGGCAGCGAGCAGTTCGATAAAATTCTACTATTCGTGACTCTACACGAGTTGTACATGAAATTTCCTCTACATATTTCACTGCAGAACAAGAACTGCTTACCAGGCGCACTAAATGTCACCCGTGCATTTTATCGTTCCGATTCTAAGTTGTCCCAAAGAAATTCATATAAATTTGCAAATACCACAAGTATTTCACACAGTATCCATCGATTTGTTCTAATTTTACACTGGATAGTTCAAATGCCACTTACAACACGAAATAAAAATAAATAAATAAAATGAAAGGGAGTGGCCACTTGTTGGCTCTAAATGTCAAGTTGGTTGCGTACAAAAAATCCTTCGCTGAAATATTTATTTATTTATTTTTACAGAAATATATAAATATAGAAAATGAGAACAAAATTAAAATTATTATTATTATTATCGTAAATCAAGTATGGATAAAATTAGATAATATTTCGAAAGAGACCGTCTAATCGTTTTTTTTTTGTTCTTGTTACGACATTTTTCTGTAAGTAGACTAACCCCCCGTAATGAAAGTTGTACTTGCATTTTAGTAGTGTAGGTTGCCTGCCTACAACCTCTGCAATTGACCTATAGATTATAGTGGCTTCCGAACTACTCGTACAGCATAAAAATTGGCGGAGCTGGGATTTGAATCCAAGACCTCACACTTTGCTACTTGTTTTAGTTGAGTCTCAAAGAACTTTTTCGGAACATGTAATTAATTAGATTTTCATATCCGATTTGAAATTAAGTTATAGACGTTTGTTATTTTTATTTTATTACTTAAAACAAAATTTTAAAAAATGAATTACATATATTTTAAGTTAGTTTAATAGCAAAAATATATGAATTGGAACAAGAGTTATAAATTTATTGGAAAAAATTACGAATAATTGTTGAGTAATAACAGACAAACCAGTGTTAAAAATGACATTTAAATTACGACAGCGAAGCTGGAATGATTTTAGAATCATTTTTAACCTGAGTTGTCGTTACTTCACAGAAATTTTGAGTAAATTTTACCTGTTACTAGATCGAATCTCGAATTATATTTGCTTAATTATTTCACGAATGACAACAATTCAAATATAACAAAATGTAACCATGACGATCCTAGTGTGGTTTTTCATTCATTTTATCGCTGAAAAACTGCCATATTTCATCATATTTTTATTTTGATTGGGTGAAAATGAAGTTGTAAAATAATCAATATATAATTTTTCATTGATCAGCATTTTTTTTACATTTAAAGAGTACTTGTTTATTTGGGATTTTGCAAATGTAAATAAATTACAATTCTTTAAAAAATGTCTCCCTAGCCATGTTTATCTTTACGTGACGATTTACACCCATGACCAGGCCCCCCAGCTATACCATACCTTCATGTCCGTGTTTGGGGTCCGAGTCGGAGTCCAGCATGCCGCTGAGCAGCGAGTTGATGGAGTGGCGCTGCAGCAGGTCGGCCGCTGCGGAGGGGAAGCTGTGGCCGGAACCGCTGCTGGTGGAGCTGACCCCGCTGTCTCTGCTCGCGGTGCTGTCGGGGGAGCCGCAGTCGCCCCCCATGGACATTGACATCGGCATCTACACATCGGGTGCAAAGTAAGGAAATGTACTACAAAAACATGAAATAATAGGACGGAAAGACAAAATTAAAGTTTAAATATCGGGTGTAACAAAAATCAGAACTTAAATTTAACCAGTGATAGAACTCGAAGATAGCAACAATATTTCTTAGTAATTTTTTATCGGAATCTACTTTTTTTTGCATTTTTACCACTTCATAAATAAATGAGTTATTTAGGTCTTTTCATATTTGATCCACAATTGTTTTTCACAAATGTGAATTGCCAAACTTTTTTATAAGTAATGTAATAAGAGGCATGAATTTACTGGAAAAAAATATGTATAGTTGCGTAGTAACAGACAAACGAGTGTCAAAAATGATTATTTTTGACCCGTGTTGTAGTTACTTTGCAGGAATTATGAGCAAATTTTACCTATTAAATTCATAGCTCAAATTATACTTGCTAGATTATTTCATTTCATTATTTTATGACAACAGTTCAAACATAAAATTTTGATATCAATAAAATGTAACCATGGCTATGATACTGTAGTTTTATCAAAAAATGTCTTCACTGAAAAACTTCCTACGCCTATTAAATTATGCATTCTCATTTTTTGAAAATGACGTATGTGGGATAATCATAATAATTTGACTCAGTAAAAACAATTGAATTTTCAAACTTTTTCAAATAACTATAAACAATAACAATTCGACTAATATTTATTATAAATGTTAAAAATCTATAAAAATACCTGTTTTTACGAATAGAGAGTACATAAATAGCATTTGGTCATTCAATTTTGAAAAGTGACATGTCAAAATTAGAAACAAAATTATTTTATTCAATCGTAAGCGGGTTATGATATTTGTGACTAAACTTTGAAAAATGTTACTTATAAATATTGTTGCTTTCGACGAGTTCTATCACTTGTTAAAGTTATTGTACTTATTTCTGTTACACCCTGTATAGTGGCAATTGTTGCAAGCTTTTCACTGACTCTTGTCAATGTAAATTTGTATTGTTTTGTTTCATAAAATAACAATACCCATTTATTAATAAAAAAATTATTGAAACAGTCTTTTTTGTTCAAATTTATGCAACATGATTACAAGAATAAACGAAGTTCTCGTAGGCAACCAGCATTGCATTTAGTAATCATGTTCAAACTAAGATATAAATTTTCAATAAATTCCTACAAAGAAGATATAAATGAAATTTCTACGTGCGTAGTTATTGGTAAGATGGATAATACAATTTTGTTTTAACAATTAAAACTAAGCAAAAAGCGCGTTGTTATTATTTCAATGGATGGTCATCAGCACGATTTCTCTACCGCAGTGAAATAGTTCTTATCAGAAAATATTGTATTTCAACATCCCGATTTGAAAGACTACGCAAAAGAGGTATAGAACTGCGGTAGGTCACATAAACACCTAATTAAAGAACACGTGTGCCACAAAAAACTTTTTCAAACTACGATTTATTGCACTGTTTATTCCTTTTATTATGATTCTACTGCTACCATAATAAAACCAAATTTTAGAAGAATAAGCAGTTATTGCTTATAAATAAAACTTGGTTTATATATTTTACTTGACATAAACATTTACTTCAAACTTTCTTGCACATAAACAATCTGACATATCATCAAAATTCAAAATAAATATCAATGTTTTTGAGATCATTGAATCAAAATCAAAAATGAAAAAATAAGCGCACTTTTGTATTTTATAGAAGATCGCATAAAAATTTTCAAAATATGTTTTTCGTATAAAAAATATGCAATTTCCGGTCCAAAAAGTTCCGGCAATCAAAATGTAAACAAAAATTTGATTGAAAAAATATAAACTCGTACCTGTTCATAAATACTTTTACACCCCAATTTATTAAATAAGTCATAATGAGAATAAAAATCTTGTGTATTCCTCATGATTTCCACAAATAATATCCCGCTAGGCGAACATAACCTTTCCCGTTCGCGCACCAAAACAAAACCCTCTCGCGACGTGAGCAGATCAACAACTGAGCATCTGTGCGGTGTACCCCTTCCACTTCGGGTTAACTTTTAACCAATGAAGACACGTTTTGGGAGTTTTTGGCGGTGACTTAGATTAGATCGTAGAAGTTTCAGGAAAGGTTTTACAATGCAAAAGGCAGAAGTTGTAAAATGTATTAGCCAGATGACATAAATAATTCTTTAAGTACAATGGATCTATGAAATGTTTATGTTTAACATCTGTTGCTTTACTGTTATTGAACAGTTTTTAAATCATGCATATTCAATAATAAAAAAATATGATGCACTTTTCAATGTCTATGAACAATTAGCACATTTATTAATGGGTAATAAATCCGCGATTAAACATTTCTAAGTTCAAGCAAGAATTACTATGGTTAAAACTGGACTGGGTAACCGTCAAATATTGTCAAGCAATAGTGAATACATTTAAAATTGAAATATTGAAATGTATAATTTTAAGAATCATTAACGGGATTGCAATTTTATAACTTTTCTGTGAAGTCTAGGTTGTAATAAGAGGGTCAGTTTATTGAAGGGTCCATCTTTTTTCTCTTTCTTACACATTGCACATGCATTTTAGTGCATGTTGCTTCACTTTTTTATTTTCTTAAGAACTTGTTAGTTTTTCTTAAAAAATCGTATCTTTCAATCAAAGTGATCTAAATAAACTTTAATGTTTATTTTTGGAATTTCCTGACATGGTTTAATACTACGAATTATTTATTTTTTGATACTAACATAAATAAATATATTGTCATTGCTGTTGAATTATCGGAGGAGTTTTTCTATTATTTGCAACTTTGAGTAAACTTTTCCTTGCACTTTTAATGGTGATTGGTGAAGTCATATCTATAAATATACCTGTTATCGATATTTGATTCAGGCAATACTTTATTGGTTATCAATTATCAGATATAAGGGTACCGTGTATGTGTTCTTGGGAATCCAAGTGTTAGTGAAGTCGCTGGCGGCAGACTTCACGCTGTTTACACATTCAACAGGTTCCGGACACCGCGAGCATGGCACGGGCCTCGCGTGTATCGCACGCGTCTACAGGACCGTATTAGCTCATGGGAAATCCACAAACATTCACACCATGCACACATATCAATAATCATTGGCCGTATTTATTTGGGAAATTTGAATACAACCCTAAACTGATCCTAAAATTACCCGTATTGGTACCAAATAAACAACCAAATTTTATAGTTGGTTTTAAATGGCAAATTTAAGTGATTTATTAAAATTATTTACTTAAGTTTTCCATTTGAACCTATAAAAGAAATAACTTCCGACAGATATTAAAAAAGAAGCAATGTGTAAACAAAGATAGAAAACAGTTTCAACTCACCAACCCAGCAAAACAATTGGGTGTGTTGGGTCAATTCGAGATCAGTTTTGGGTTACTTCAAATGTACCAAGTGAACAGAATTAACCTACCACGTTACTTAAAATGCCCCAATTAAATACGGCGATTATAGACAGGGTAAGTGTGACGTCAGTGTATTGCGGGTAGTTGGAATTTATTTCAAACCTTTCCAAACAACTGGTGAGTACATGTTATTTTGCCATAAGAGTTTCTTTTGAATCACTTACCCTGTCCATAGTCAAACGCATAATCATAATGTTGTCACAATAAAACATCTTTGCTTTATTTGACAATTTAAAATAAGTATTAAAATGAGATCATATAGACATCAAAAGCATGAAGTTAAGTTACAATAAGGTCTTGCACGATTTTTCATCTTTAGTTTTAATCAATAGAATAATGAAAAATATTAGACCCGTATTTTTTATCTTTCCCCAAATTGACTTTTAATAATTGAAAAACTATTTAAAATTCAAAACGCAGCTGAATTACCCAACTTCACTTCGTTTCAAACTCGGTTTCAAACGTTAAATATAATTGACAAATTGAATAATCTTGTGCAAATATAGTGGCACACAAAAACCTTACAATGCTTTAAGTCACAGATTGTCCACTTTTCAAACGCATCAAACCACTATATTTAGGATCTGGATTTCTTTTTAATGATACTTTTTCGACCTTTTTTAATGATACTTTAAAACGATTTTATATAATATAAAATGTAAATAAAAAGGAATTACATCATACAGAGCAACAAATTAGACATTGTAGTTTCGATTTAAACAAAAAAAAATTGATAGTAATGGCTGTATATCAAAAGTAGTGAGTACTGTTTAGTTTTAACACAAAGTTTTACCGTACACAGATGTTGAAAATGTGAAATGGAAGCAAAGTAAAAAAACTTTGTAATATTTATTGCATGTAAGATAAAAATAGTATTAGTTGGACAGGTTACCATTTACAAACATAGTCTTAATTGACTGTATTACAGTGCCATTTGTATTGTGATTTTTATATACCAAGCAATGAATAAGCCGTGATATGTAAAATTTGAAAACTTAAAGATAGATGTATAATTAATGAATACCATCTGGTATCGAAATCCGAGTCGTTGTAAATTCAAGCAGGTCATTAAGCCAACGTCTGGACAATCCGGGATATATAATGAATTTCAATTTAATTGCCTATTAAATGTAGTTGGTCTTTACCTTTCAAAAACAGTTTTCTACAAGTCAAGTTCAGGTGTTTTGCAAACATCCTCAAGATTTTGTCGATAAAAATAAATAAATATTGCAAAATATTAATATTTATTACTGTACAACTTTCATTTTAAACGCATATTGTTACAAATATAGACTTACCGAGAAATAAACATTTGAATAGAACAATTGACATGTTTAAATTTTTATGAATTGTTGGGTTATGATTCATGTACAAGAAATTAAATCATAGATCTAAATCTATATTTATTGGATTATAAAAAATAATAATAATAGTAGAACATTTATTTACCATTTTCAATGTTTAAAACTTTCAACAAAACTTTCAATTTCTAATAGTCCCGGGTGAAATAATTTCCTGAGATGTATTAATTACATTTAACAAGTAAATTAATTACAAATAGCTTTAATTATTTGTAACTGTACTTAAATATCATCACATGAACCGGAAGAAATTTCCTCTTTTCTAATATTTCACTATTTTATTTAAACAATGACAAGTCATTAAACAATGTCGTTGCCATGTCAATAAACAATTGCAACAATGGCTTCGTGTTGACAATTAAGTTATTTATAGTGCAGAGGATTAAAATAAATTAAGTTTAAAATATTCATATATTAACGATATATTTCTGTCTGTGAGTATAAACACTTGACGTAAAAGCTGTCCAGTATTTATTAGTCACACGTTTATGATTTTACTGAGCGGAAGTAGATATTCTAAGATAATAAGAAAATATGTAAGTGTATTCCAGTGTGTTCGGTCCGTAACACATAATTGCAGTGAACAATTAAAATTTTAATCTATAAAATTAAGCCAGCGTTCTATAATAAATAATACTTTGTTACAAAATATTTCGTAATTTGAAGTGAAAATGCGAATAAACGGTTTATTAATTTTGTCAATTGTAATTTTATACGACCGTGAACTATGTTATAATTTAAATATGCACTTTTTAAATTTTAAATTATCAAATTCAAATGCGCACATTTATACACCTTGTATATAAATTACAAGTTTAGGCCGCAACAAACTCAAAATATCTCGCAAAGACACGCCATTTAACAATGTACGATTTCAAGATAATTGCGAGTTGTTGATAAAAACAAATGTAAAATATAATATGCATACACTGCAAAAAATTGCATTGTTAACATTTTTATCATTAGTTCTTTACATGCATACAATGTATTGCACATATTACATCATAATTGTAATAATTTAAAATAACTTACTTGTTGTAATGCAGGCATATCCGAAAATATTTTGGCCGAAAAGGGCGCAAGTTCAAACTTACACTTGTCAATGTTTATGTGCAGCTGTCTGCAGTCACTAGCAACTCATATTTTAAATAAATTATGTGAAATACACGATTTGATATTAAAATTAAACACATACTCCACGTTTTTACACCATATTCGCCGGTCTTGAACGAACAGTTCTAAATTTCATAATAAAGCCATGCATGAAACAGCATGGATAAAAAACTGAGTAGGAGATATTGTTTTACGATTGGTACGAAATCAAGGGAGGGAGAAAACAGTGCTTCATAAAATGTCCTCCACGCAGGACAAATGATTGTTTATATATTTACTTAAACTTTCATTTTTTGTCATTTCATTTGTGAAAATGTGTGACTAATTATTGATTCATAGACTAATTTTAATGACAATGCACTTTATAATTTTGCGCAATATTTGTACATTTCTAAGGAAAATGTTTTTATCTATTTTGATGTATGTTGTAAACGTAAATCAACGAAGAACTATAATTACCTTTTTATAATTATGTTCTAAATTTTAACCAAATGCTGGAGTCGATTATATACGCGGTACGCCTCATTCTCGGATAATAAAAGATGAAATGCGTCATGGGGATTCACTTGCATCTTCGATTTTAAATTCCCCAGTACGGGCCTGCCATCTATGAATTTTATTAGTACTAATTTACCGGAAGTTGCAGGGCACTACAATTCATAATTTTTGGCGTCAGCCCATCAGCATTTAAAGTCACAATCCTATCCGTTCATTTTTTGCGTTTAATTTACTCTTTCTTATATATTTCGTCTTGTTTTGCACTTCTTATTTTATCGTTTTGCTTTGTTAATCATAAATAATACGGAAACTACAGTATTATTTATAATTTTTATCTGTTAAAAGTAAAAGTTACATGGAAATAGTTATTTATCAAACTAGAGAGGAAATCGTATCTTTTTATAACTTGAGCTCGAGTTTGACTCACGAGCATAGCGAGTGGAGCATTCGAATGAGAGTGGAAAAAGTACTTTCCTTTCAGGTTAGTTAACATTCACGTTTCAAAAATCAATTTATTCGGACGAAAAGGCACAGCAACATAATAAACTAGAAAATTAGGTTATGTGAACTTTAATGTTTAGCGATGCAATTGTTGCAGTATTGCCAATATGTCAATTCAAGTTCAAATTGTCAAATTGTGAAAAAAATGAAGAACTAGACATAATTGCCATATTTTTTAAAAAGAAAACCTTTTTAAATAAGAATTTGTAATTTAATAATAAATTTCTTTAATATTACATTCTAAAATAATATTCATTCATACAAATGATAACACTGTACATTTTCCTGTTTAGAGAAGGAAAAGTAATTTTCCTCTCTATTTCGCGAGAAGAATGTAGAATTTTCTATGCATGTCGTGGAAAAATATATTTATACAAACCCAAACAAAAAAACTCGTTATTTTATAACATTATTTCCAGTGGATAGGTATTTAAAGGATCAAGTAAAGTATCACTTCTGGTTGACAAATTGTTATTATAACAAGTTTTCATAATATTTTTTTTAAATTTTTTATACCAGTTCAATACATCCATTGTTTATACATGGTACAGTTCTAAAATTGTTAAGTAATATAATATATTTTGAAGAGAAGATATTTACTCGATTGGAAGAATGGATAAAAAAATTCTTGGAGAATTCGGTTAATTTATTAAAATACTGTGTCATTGAATTTTAATAAATTGACTGAATTCTCCAAGAACTTTTTTTTATAATATATTTTAATTAGAATTTATAAATTATGAATCTTTTTTCTAAGAAAAATATATACTGAGAAAGTCTTTCTCGTAATCTATTGACTGTCTTTTTTACCTCACTGATAATAAATAGATAAACTTTACGAGTAATAAGGTTTTTTTTATACATTCAAATATTGGAAAAATATTGAGTTCTCAGTTTATTTGCAAATTTCTAATAAATCATGGTGCTTTTGTAATTATTATTAAAATTTAATTTTGTATAATTTTCTGATTATAAATTATTCTCACATACACGGACATCACCATAAAATGTCAAAACTTGATTAGAAGGACCGTTAAACCAGCTTATTTATCAAAAAGATTAAAAATAAGAGAATGTATTCTAATTCAACATTTTATTTCTTAAAAAATTCATTATACAAGTAAATACAGTAAAATGGTTATTCTATACTCATATCAGTATTAATAATAGAATCCTGCTGCATTGACTGGTTCTCCAAATTCTCATCTGCGTCTGATGTGTCTATATAAATATACTTCACTGAATTTTCATCGGATGGTATTCTGGGAGTAAAATCTGGTACGAAATCAGGTGCACCTTTAACAAAATTCCATTTATTACACAAATAATATGTAAATATTGATTGATTTACTTGGGAAAGGTGGAGATTCATCAGCTAGTTGTTCTATAGCGTAGTTCAGCATTGTTGTACTAAAGGTATCATCTCGTTTTAAGCCCAAAGCTCTATGGAACCAATCTACAGCTTCTTCTGTTAAGCCCATTAGAGCTTTTGTGTATCCTATGGCGCTGTAAGTGCTGGAGTTCTTTGGGGACAAAACTAAGGCCTGAAAATATAAATATAAAATAAATTAGGTTCTAAAATAAACCGTTATTTCTTGCAATTCAAATCCCTGAATTCTATTTTCTCTATAAAATATATATAAAATTTATTTAATATTTTTATTAGAGATAAACATTTTGAATTAAATTTAATAGTGTCATTATTTTTTTACGGTGCAATATTATCTATTTCCTCATGATGCAACACTGAGAAACTTGAAGGGTTTAAGGAATGCTGTCATGTGCTCAACATTCCATAATATGATTCAGATTTGTGTCACTCTCATTTCAGATTTTATTGCTTATATGGACTTAAAAATTATGGAAATTTTATCGTCTTAATTTAATAACTATAGTAAATGCAGTTAATAAAATATTTGTGTGTTTGTTTAAAAATATCATGCAACTATTATTTAACAAACAAAAGGAATTTACTTTCCATATTCTAATATGTTTACAGAAAAATATTCATTTATTGCATAATACTTTCCCACAATATAACAACAATAATTTAAATCACTAATGTCAGATCTGTATTCTAATTTTATGTTTATTATGGTAGTTTTGCATTCAAAATTGAGTAATCTAATAAATTTTGCATCAAAATGATCAAAATAAAAATACTCTCAATCTACAGGTGCCCCAATTTTAAACGACATAATTTCAACAATGGATTATACATTTAAAAATAAGGTGACAAGTTATTGTGACGAAATTTCAGGGGGTATTTTAATTATATAATTTTATATCTTTATTGATATTAATTATTATGCATATTCTTTCTATTTTTTAAACCAATTTCGCAAATTTAACAATAGTAGAAAACGAACGGGACATTTTAAATATCGGGGATGGTGTGACAATATTCAGAATTTAAATTTCGTGCTATTCGATTCGTGTAAAACGAATTACTTTTGTAATATTACCTGATGATGATAATCGAGAGCTTCTTCATATTTTTTTAACTTTCTGCACGCATGTCCTAAATTATTCAACAACGGTTCCCATTTTTCAACCATAGTTGACTCCTGGCTACTACGTATTCGATTTAATGCGTCTTTAAAATGTTTTTCAGCTATTTTATAACTAAAACATAAAATAACATTTGTAAGTAATGTATTTCTTTACTTTTTTTTCATACTTACTCTAAATTCTGAAAGGCGATGACCCCCATTTCATGCATGACAAACGGGTCCTCTGGAGCTATACTTTGCGCTTGTTGGAAAAACTTTTCTGCTAATTTCGCATTGTTTGTTAGTCCACATTCTAGCCCGATGTATAACAATGGTAAATGGCATCTAAATAATAAATAAATTAATATAACGAGATAAACATTATTGATAAAAATACAGTTTTTCTTCTAGAGTATTTATATCTACTTTTCGACATTCTATACCAAGGTACAGGAAGGGTAAAGGGCATCTAAATACAAATAGTAATTAGTAGGGGGATCGATATATAAAGAAAAGAGTACCCTTTCATAAGTTGAGACGCTTTGAAATAGGCAGCCATGGCTTGGTCGTGTTCGTTCTCCACAGCGAATGAATGGCCGTAGGCCAACCAAGCAGGGCCGAACAGACGGTCAAGGGTTGTAGCTTTTTGTAAATACCGCCGGGCTGGGTCGCTTTTACCTGCAATTAAAATAAAAACATTTAATGTGTTACAAAAATAAATGGATAAATATCTCTAGAACGTAATAAGTAAACAAATTAATACAGGGTGTTTGTTTTTCGAAATATTGAGATCTTGAGAATCGTAAGAGATACGAAGTCGATTAAATTGAAGCAAACTTGCGGAATTACTTGGTCATTTCAATTGTTTTTGTTTTCCCGAAATGCATAGTTCACTAGGTATAAACATAACTTTTTTGTTTCAATTTATACAAGTTTATAGTTTTCACATTCTATAGATACTTTTTTATGAGGAATAGACAGGGGGCCTTAAAGATTTTGTAGTTCACACACTTTTCGAGAACTTTCAATTTTCACATGGGACTAAAAGTTGTCTATAGTACTGTTAAATAGAGATATTTCTCTTTCCAATGATATAAAACACGTACATTAAAATGAAAATAAACTAAAAAATGGGCTATATGTCCATTGTCGAATTGAAGAACATAAAGTATATAAACTAAATATTAACCATTGTGACTACCCATAATAATGACAAAAATTAAATTCAAATTTATGTAACAGCGCCATATCTCTGATGTCACGTAGGAGAAAAAGAGAGCAGTTTACTTTACAATGTTAAAACTGGGAATATAATGAACTTTTTTATTTAATAATATCGAATAAATGTTGTTAATGATAAATTAGTTATAACAATTTTTGATAAGATATCAATACAGGTAATTCATAGAATACAATAAAAATATTTTGATATTACACAACAGATTGTTGTTGAATGACAACAAAATTACCCTATTCTTCAAGTGACATTAAAAACTCAGCGAATACAACCTCACGATGTAATGAAGCGTCCGAAAAGGGAGAAAAATCTCATCACTTTCAACACAGCAGAATTGTGACAAAAAGAACGGACACTATAAGTGAATTAACTGATGTGATTAGATGTTATGTACAAAAAGATCGCATCTTAATAAATATTGGAATAACCAAGGATCAGTACCGGCTTTAGCTCAATTTTCATAGCGCCCCTTCAATTAAAAAAAAAAACAAAGTAAAATCAAATTTATTTCACATATAAATTTTTATAGTATTTAAATAAATAATAATAATGAAAAAAACACAGTTCCTATTAAAAAAGTAAGAAACAAAATACATGAAATGTAATATTATTTGAGCCTTTTTGTTAACAAACTTTTAAATTTTTTAAATCTATAAATAAGTGAAAATGTTTAATTTGAGAATTGGCTAATTTTAATTATTTTTTTATCAATTTAAGTTTTAAGTAGCGGTTGAGTGTCTATATAGATGTTCATAGAATGCGAATTTACTAATTCTCTCCCTATTATTTATTTTGTGGCATTTTAGTGACGTCAATTATTGATAAAAAAAACTAAATGTAAAAATGTCACGTTGTTATTTTTATTAATCTATAAAAATTGTAATCATCAATTTTTATCAAGTTCAAGGTGTATTCTTGATAAGCAGATAATATAAAGATTCCAAACATTTCAAAGTAATAATATATTAATTTAATAAATAGATATCACATTAAAAATATATTATTCTATTACATTTGGTTGTAACTGGAATAGGAAAGGTATGAAATAATGCTAATTAATGGAATGAAAATACTTTTTTATTTTTGTTATATTGAACCATGATACATAATTCAAGATTTATAAATGAATGAATGATGAAAAATTTAAATGTATTGAACACACAGGTACAAAAAATAACTCTATCACAGTCTTATATACACCACACTTCCAAGAACCTTTAATAACGGTTCGTGGCGGCTTGTTCTCTCTGTTCGAAGAACTGTGCCTTTTGGAGGGCCTCTTCAAGGGTCTTGGGTTGAGCATCAATCGTCTTTTCTCCGTACGAACTCCCAGAAATGCTTTTGAGAAAAGCAACTCTTGCATGTTTCTCCAAACAAGTTGCCTCCATTCCTGGATAGACTTTGCAGACAAGTTTATGAATATCAACTTTGAGATCAACCAGAGTTTCTTCTGGTTTGCGTTTGCGTTGCTCTAGTTGATTGATAAGCATGTCGAGAGTTTCTTCAGGTGCTAAGATTTCGTTGAGTTTTGTTTTGAGTGCTTCATAGTCTTTTCTCGTCGCTTCATCCAGAGTTAAGCACAAGGAGAGAGCGTGTCCTCGAAGGCTGAAGATCAGCATGTTGGCCATTTTGATCGGGTCGGAGGTCCAGTCGTTCATATTTGCCGCCACTTCGTACAGGAAGAGCCACTGGTCCCACGGGATGGTTCCGTCGTAGATGACAGGCATCACGAGGCCGTTTGGCGCGGTTTGTAAACTCACTGGAGGTGTAGCCATTTTGATTTTTCACTTCTTGTCTAACTTGTCAAATGTGAACACTTCAGCAGACGCTAAAGCACTGCCGCAACACTGACCGTGGTGGATATTTATACGCGAGTAAGATAACTCGCTGTGGAGGAGAGGTGGTAGATCAACCTTGAGGAAGTTCCTCATGACTCATGAATCGATACAATTCCGACTGTTTGGCGCCCACAAAATTACGGGAAGTTTCATAAAACTTTTCTCCCGTTGTGAAATGTTACGCAATATATTATTTATTTAAAATATAAAACACTGCTGTTATTATAATTATTAAATATAGTTCAATATAAAAAGAAAAATTGTAGTAGTTTTCGAATTCAAAAATTTTGAAAATTACACAATATGTCATAATAATTATTTTTTATTGTGAATTATTGAGAAATAATTATTTTATTATTGGGACCGGGCATGTCATTGGTGTCAGTTGCTGTTACGACGCAAGCGCTCAACATCGGGAAAAATCGCATTAATTTTGGACCTTGACAGCTGACAGATACCGTCAATTTTGGAGTTGGACATTTAAATTATTGTAAAAAATTGCATAAAGAATGAGAAAAACAATAAAAATTATAATAATAAGTTGAAACCTCGGTTAACACAAGCGAAATAAGTTGTCGAGGTCCAAAATTTTTTCCTAAATTTACCACTTCGCGGCGCCACATACTAACTTGCCCGGTCCCAATAGTATTGATGGTTGCTAATAATTAAAAATTGTTAAATATTTTTAAGACGTTTTGACAACCGTTTTTTTTTTAAATTTCACAATATTTCGCAATTTTTATTTTTTATGAGAAATATTGTGTAATTTTAAATTTTCATCTAAATACACTAAAATTTTCAGTAATGCCGAAATGTAATTGTTGCTAATGATATTGTTTTAAATACTTATTGTGCTATTTTTTTTTAAATAATCCATTCACAAATATTTAAAAAAATCAATATTTTTTTTAACATTTTTCCAACTCTGTATGGAAAAAAACTTTAGAGTTCTATGAATTATAATCAAAAGTATTATTTATATATTATTATCAAAATATATTGGAATACCAAGTATTCAATTTATCTGATAAGAATTTATTTGTTATTTAGTATATTTTTTAAAGGATGATCCTAAACTTCTTGTTGGATAGTCCATTTCTTTCAAAAATAGAATAGTTTTAATAAAATTATATGAGATTATTTAAAAATAGATGAGATTGTTTTGTAAGTATTAAAAAATGATCATCACATAATCTCTCGCCTGTACCCCTTTTATTAATATTTAATCAGTCAGTCCTATCAATTATAATAATTATCAATGTCAAATGTAAAACACTTATTTCCATAGGTAAACAGGTTAACCGCAATTGTAACAAGTTTACCGAATCATTATTTAGTTGTAATAGTTAAATGGAGATATAAACTATAAAATTTTATCTAAAGAAATAATATTATATTATTTACAAAAAATCTCATATATTCATAATTAATTAAGATATTTCAGAAAAACACTTCAGATCTTCAGGAAAACACCACTTCCGGTTGCACGATTAATACTAAAATCTAATCAGATCTAATCAAGGGTATCAGATTGTTATATCCAAAATTTCTACTTTTTTTTGTTTACTAGTATTTGAGTAATCGTTACAACATCTATCCACACACACACGGACAGATATCATCGTAAAAGTATTAAAATCGTGTTTTAGGGACTTCAAAACGTGCTTATCCATTGAAAAATCACTATCCGATTTTTAGCATGATTTCAATACCTCTCTTACTGAGTGGCTAGAAGTAAAAACATTCAAAATTATAAAATTAATCTTTATTCAAATTTACGAAAACAAACACATCAATAAAAATTTAATATCACTCAAACTCAATGATTTTATAGTCGAAAAACACAAAATAAACATCTTTGTAATCAGATTAATATGAATAAGGTTTTCAATGAACACAATGATTTGTATAAAATATATCGTTTATGTATATAAAAAAATGACTTTTTATGTCTTTCAGAAAGTAAAATGGGTCTATATTTTCGGAAAAAAAAGTTACTACGGATTTATAAATTATGTCTTTCGTGGTTCGTATTTAGTATACCTTGTACAACGGCCTATATAGAACATACTTTTTCAATGTCTAATAAATGAACAGAAAGAAGATATAGAGTGACCATGCTTTTAATTAAAAGCGAATTATCTGCAATAAATGCTTAATTTAACATTATCCTAATAAATAGTTATAGCATAAGACGGAATACTTAAATTGTAACAGTATATAAATATATGGGAGTCACATATTAAGACGTTAAATATGAGATATGGTTAAAACATTGGAGACTCGTATTAAAAATGAAAATACGAACACATTATATTCTTTTCCAGAATTCAGATCCTCAAACTTTCTGTCATCACTGTATTTATAACATGCCCAATGACAATCTAAGTAAAATACTTTGAATTTAGAATTAGCAAAAACAAACAATTAAATTTCATGTGGAAATTACAATGAACAGGAAGTAATTTTTTGAAAAACATTGTATTATGTTGTACATGACTATCTACAATTATCGATGTTTTTATATTTCACATTTTCCGCAATACAATTTTTTTTATAATGTTTCTAAAAAAAGTCACATATCAAACCACAACCGCAGGGAAGGAAATGATAGCATAAATTAATTTCCCTCTTACAAAATAATATTTTGTATTTATTTTGTGATAACACTTTAATATTTTTTAATTATTGATAAGCGTTCATTATTGCAAAATAAACTGATAATAGTAACAAATTTCTATATTATTATACAACGATATAATATTTCAAGTACTGATAAAATGTTTTACTTTAAAAAATAAAAGATATAGCAACAATATATTGATTAATGAAAAGCTACTTTTATATGAAAAATTTTCATTATTAAATAAGATTAAGATAAATGACACTACAGTAAAAAACAAAATTTTCTAATCAATACTTTCATTGCGCAATATTACGCAATAGTTTTTCAGAAAATTTGTGAAAAATTTTGAATTTTGATATGAAAATTGTCTAAACATCTTTATAAATAAACTATCTGTAAAGTAATTCGCGACAAGCAAATAACAATTCAGCAAATTGTGAGTCACAAAGTGACGTAATGCGGGATTCCGCTCAGGATATAAATACGAGCGCAGCGCTCAAATCCTCAGTTACAGTTTAGCGTTTGCTAGACTCGCTCATAGCTATACCATCAGCTAAACAGGCTAACTGGTGCGAACAGCCAGCGGAAGGATAAACTGGTGCGAATAATCAGTTACCATGGCTGCAACAGGATTGATTATGCCTGTTGTATACGACGGGACTATTCCCTGGGATCAGTGGCTGTTCCTGTACGAAGTAGCGGCTGAGATGAACAACTGGAAAGAAGACACTAAGAAGATGGCCAACATGCTCATATTCAGTCTGCGAGGACACGCATTATCCTTGTGCTTAACTCTGGATGAAGATACAAGAAAGGACTACGAAGTGTTAAAAGCCAAACTGAATGAGATATTAGCACCTGAGGAAACTCTGGACATGCTTATATCTCAACTTGAGCAACGGCGAAGAAAACCAGAAGAGACTCTGATCGATCTGAAGGTGGACATTCACAAGTTGGTAGGCCGGGTGTACCCAGGAATGGATGCGGCAAGTCTTGAGAGGCATGCACGAGTTGCATTTCTCAAGAGCATCTCTGGGACGTCCTACGGAGAGAAGACCATCGATGCTCAGCCCACCACGTTGGAGGAAGCTCTGCAGAAGGCTCAGTTCTTTGAGCAAAGGGAACAGGCCCGTCCGATTATTTACAACACGTCTTGTGACGACGACGAGGTTTCTGTGTGCTCAGAAATCGTCGATACTCCCAAGGCCAAGAGAAGTCCCAAATGTTACAAATGTGGACAGAAGGGACATCTCAAACCAAACTGCCCTCTACGGCAAAGAAACTGACGAGATATTTTATCTCACCAACCCGAAGATTTTATCTTCACACAAACCAAACACACTTGTATTTTCTGTGAGCATTGTTTTACTTCTAATTGTTATTATGTGAACGAGCTAAACCATTAATTTAAAAACTGCCTTTTCCAAATTTTCATTTGACAATAGTTCTTTAGCTCGATTGCGTAATTAACAAGCGGAAGTATGAATCGGCAATGTTCCAGGGCCTTCGGGCACTTAGATGTAAGATTAAACTATGTTTTTTATTAAATAAATATATTTTGGCAGTATATCTTGCTTTCTCTTAAACACCTTCATCCGTTTCCTGATTGTTGTTTTCTTTTATGGGGAATAATTTCTTATGACAGGAAAATATTTAAGATTTATTTTTGTTTTTAAACAACCCAAAATCAAATTCTTTACCATCAATTTTCCACATTAAAATAATTAAAAAAAAAAATTAGTTACAATGGTGCACTCTACAGCTAGAGTGCCTGTGCTGTCTGGTAAAAGCTCTCTACGACATAAATCGATTTTTGATAAAAAGCAAATTAAATTGTAGGTGGCTCTAGTGTCTTTACTGTTTTATATGGAGTTGAAGCGAAGTTTCGTCTGTTATTGACAGATAAATGTTTTTCCTATTATCTTTACTAAATTAAGAAAATAATTTTCAGCAGTTTTGAATGAAATTTTTAAAAATCTGATGCGTCCAACACATTACCGCCCGCCACAGTAGTAATATAAAATATATTCTATAAAATATATAATTATTTTACGGCGCAAACAATATCTGTTCGATTTACTTAGTTTTTCACTTCAAAAGTCCATTACTGCGTATATTTTTAATGCAAATAAGACATTATCCCGATCACGGAAGTATTAAATGTTCCCACCAGATGTCAGTCACTTTGATTTTTTTCGCTGATACATTTATTTTTATTTGAATTGCACTTTCCACACCAGCTAGAGTACAGTCAGGTAAATAAAGTAGATCTGACACTCGGAGCATTGAGAAACCTTGCATAATATTTATTTTTATTTAAGACAACAATCAAAATATTTAACTATTGTCTGAATTGTTTTTTGAAACTTTTTTATTCAACAATAAATCTTGATCTTGATAAAAACTAGTAGCTGACTAAAATCTTACCAAGAAAAAAACTTGTTTTAATAAAATCTGATAGCATCTGACAGATGAAATATACATATATTTTTTTTCGTATTGAGAATACTTTAAAACAAACTACATTTATGGACATGAACACAAACAACTTTTCTATTATATAACGAAACTAAAAAATAACCTTGTATTATTTTGATTTTTGTTTATACAGGATGTTAGAATTATTACAAAACGTATATAATAAATTGTACAGACAAAAGCATTTCTATTGTTTTATATTTTTATGCAACATCGTTTAATATTTACAACTATGATAATTTTTTAATAAATTAAGTAATTCGTATCTCACTAGTGAGATAAAATTTTTGTTTCGCTGTACAGAGATTACTGAAGAATAATTTAAATCAAATTAATGAGCCGTCAAAGCGCTTTCGTCATAATCGAACGGTAATTACAAAACCTTAAATATAATTTCCGGTTTGAGATTGTGGTTGTAGTGTACTGTTATGTACTAATGTTTTCTTGTTAGATTCTGATATATTTCACATTAATATATAAATTAATTATTCATTCTAAAATACGTTTATAATTTAATAGTGGGCGTATTTAAGATATGGTATCATAGTTGGATTTCAAAATATCAGGATAGTTTACATGGTTTGTTTTATTTATAAATAATTAAAATTTAAATGAAAAAGTTGTTTTCGTTAAATATATTTTGAAGATTAAAAAAGCAGAATACTCTAAAATATGAAACATTAACAATTATTTCCAAAAATTTCTACCGTATGTGTTTAAAAAAGCAATATAATGATAAATAATATATTTGGATTTCAATGTAAATATCTATTGATTCTATTTTTTCCAAAAAAAAAAATCGAATATATTTTACTTCAGATGAGTTGAATAATATTTTGTTTTTGGCACATTTTTGTTAATTACAAAAGTCAATTAAAGTCATAAAGCCTAAACACTTCATGGGTTAATATTTTTTAACATAACTTATTTATAGTATAACATACTTGTACCGTAACAATTTGATTATAAATATAAAAAAACTCACCAATAACGTAATAGTAGCATCCAACCGCAAACCAAGAAATGGACAAATCTGGATACAGATCTACTAATTTGTGTCCTAAAGAAAATAAATCTGCAAACATAAAAATTAGAAAACAATAATCAAAAGACAATTATGAACTTACTCGTGTCATCTTTAAGTTCTACAAGGCAAGCGATATGAACCGGCAAACAATCATCATGATACGGATCTTTCTTCAGAATTAATTCTGTAATTTTCAAACACTTCTGGTACTCGCAATTGTAGTAAAGTTTCTCTGCTTGAGACACCACCAGATCTAAACTTCCCTGTAGTTTGTTTATAAGCGAATTAGACACTTGCACTGAATTATCAACAGTCCAAGAATTATCCGGTGTGTTCACATTCAACATAAGTGGTATTTTTATGTTTACTGCCGGCATAACCACATCTTTGTTCAGTTGAGTAACAGAATGGTATTTTTTAAGTTTACTCTCGTATAGTATTCTAAGTAAAACGCTTTCAGATTCGGTACATTGTAAATTTACTGGAATTGTGTCCAGAAGTTCGCGTTCTAGAAAAATAAAAAGTGTAAGTATCTAAAGTGCGGAATGGACTACAAGCAATGTTTATATGATGTAAAATAGTCTTACTTTCTTTTAAAAATGCATATAATGCAATTAGTTTTACTGACGATTATATTTTATATTCTTTTACTTTAATTTACACTGTCCAACAGACCGAAGTCCAATTACAGGACAGGTGACCTACAGCTTATAGTGGATTTCGAACCACTCGGGCACAGCGGTATTTATTTTTTTGTTACTGATTTGCCGACACTCGGATTTAAATCTAAGATCTCATACTCCACTCAGCGAGTTTTATAAAAATCGGTTATTTTTAAGTGTACGCCTATATTTTGTAACAAATGAATATTTCGAAAAAATATATTTGAAAAATATTGTCGTTAAATACACAAGGTGTTTACTGACTTCTTATTTATGTTTTAATGGGTAATAATACAGATAAAAACAAAGCAAAAAAATGAATATATCTTGGAAGTTGATAGTCGGTTATTGGACACAAAGGAATTTAATAAATTGAAAAACAAATTCTCAATTCCTCGAAGTTTCGATTAAATTTTAATCATTTTCAAGAGAGTGTTAGGTTGAGATTAAGTTATACATTGAAATTGTTTTATTGTTTTAAGTAACAGTAAATTGTTATAGTGAGGTAAGTGGAAAGTCAAACAAAACGTTTAGTCATTATTTGTTCCTAAAACTTTAAAAACCCTTTAAAAATAAATAAACAGCCCGTAAACATCCTGTATAAAAAACAAACTATCTTTGAAAATAATAATTTTATGTAATTTTTATCGTGTAAGGTAAATAAAAACTAGTGGGAAACTTTTAATAAATATCAGGGAAATGCGAAAATCAGTCATTACTTGCAAAACCATCGTAGCGCCGGCGTGTTCTATATACATTTTAAGTTTTTTTAATTTGATAAATAATATGAATGTTTTTATTACAAATTTATGTATGATTTAATCAGAATTAAGAAAAAAAAGTACTAAACATTTTTTTTTGCTTGTAATCCATTGAATAAATAAGAAAATGTGAAATACCTTCTGCATTAGAAAGCATTTGATGTTGAACTAAGGCTTCATACGCTTCATAACAATGTACATCAACATGTAAAGCTTGTTTATAATTTTCTGCAGCTAAACCACGATTATCCATTGCTTCTAACAATCGACCTTTTAATAAAAATATTGCTGATTGTATATGCTAAAAAAAGTGTAAATCAAATAATTTTACAAAATGTATGTATTTTTCTTACGTGTTTTGGTGAATCATCAAAAAATCCTTCATTTCCTAACGTACTAATGTCCAAAGTAGTATTAAAAATATCAATTGTTAGTGAACTTAAAACTCGCATTGCTTCTGTGTATTCATGTGCCTCGTATAGACAACGAACGGCTAAATAATTGCACAATACGTAACTCTAAAATAAAACTGTAGAAACCAGAAACTATACATCCTACACCGATTTATTTCACCTTTTCAAGTTCCCGGCTTCGAATAAGATGACATGCCCGATGATACTGTTTCAATAAAAACATGCATTGTGCTAACCAATATATGTCTTTTGGAGCTCCAGAACTTAACGCTACTACCTTATCTGCCCAAAATAAGGCCGTACTGTATAAATTCTGAAAGTTAGTTGAAAGTAAAAAAATGACAGTTGCAAAATATAACCTTACCATATTTAAATAAGTTTGCACTAATTTCCTATAAATATCTATATTTATAGAATTATCATTGATACATTTCATTTCATTGTCTGTATCTGCTGCCATTATAAATGTATAAAATGTAAAATTAAAAACTGACGTTTATCGTTCAAAATTGTTGAACATGAAATTCGTCTGAATGAAATAACCTACAAAAACCATGACGTTTGAAGCTCTCTTCATTGCAGTTTCCCTGACTTGTCAGTCTGGTTTTCATTCCAATTTTTCACGTGTGTACCATATTTTTGAGATTTAAAGTACATAGTAAGCTCTAAAAATGCAAGGGCCCGCAGTATTTATGGATATACCTCTTGAAGATCAGGTAATATGAGTTTTTAGTGTTTAAAATATAAATTTACGACAGCTGTCGGCCGTCACATATTTTGAGGTTATTATTTGCAGGCACAAGAGTTACGTGCTTATTTAAAAGGTCTTGGGGCTGAAATCTCGGAGGAAAAGTCACCGAAAGGTATTGAAGATGACCTGCATAAGATTATTGGAGTATGCGATGCTTGTTTTCGCGAAGGACACGAACAAGAAGTTGAAGAAGTTTTGAACGATATTGTGTCCATTATGGTTTCAATTCCTTTAGAACGCGCAGAGAATTTAATTTTAGCTTTCTGTGAGAAGCTGACAAAAGCTCCTGGATATTCTTTGGGGCTTATATCTTTAAGAGCGTAAGTTAAACACAATAAAGGGTGTTATTTTCGAACACGAACCCCTCTTTAACTGTTTTTTTATAAGGATTAGAAAAATTTGGTAAAACCGTAGTTTAGGACCAGAAACTAAATCAGACTTTAAATTTATTTTCTCTGTATGTGATGAAATTGTATGTTTCATTTAATAAAAATTGTATATAAAACCATTTTTTCTACATCTTCTAACAAAAAAGTTAAGGGAGAGTTCACAGAAACATCCTGTTTACAAAATGTCCGTTTTAAGAGGCTAACCATTAAAATCTCGAGATCCGTAAGAGATACTATCCTCCCTATTCTGTAACTCCGTGTTTAATTTTTAACCAGTTGCTAATTTTTTTCCTCTAATGAAAATAGATAGGACCCGAAGTAGGTTAAATTGGGGCAAAGTTGCTGCATTAGTTGGCTATTTCAATCGTATATTTGTTTTCCCAAAATAACGCATAACTTTGTAGATGAGCTAAAAACTGATTTTGGCCAATTCACTTTTTTACTTATGACTTTCTTGTTTCAATTCACACAATTTTCTAGTTTGCACATTATACAGATACTTTTTTTTACAATTACATGCGGCAAACTTTGCCTCAATTTAATAGACTTCGTATTTCTTACGGTTCTCGAGATCCCAATGGTTAGCCTCTTAAAATGGATACCCTGTAGAGGTATGTTGTTGAAATCATATTTTTTAACAGATTGTGGTTGTTGTTTCAATCTTTGGACGAGCGTTCAACAATGCGTTACCACGTGTATTATCACTTAGTGCAAGTTGCAAAGCAAGTTGATCAAGTAAAAGCTGTGTACAAAGATGTAGACACCTTGAAAAATCAATTTTCCTTGTGCCCGCCTTCGAACGAGCAAATGCAGAAGCTGTATCGTTTGTTGCACGAAGTCTTGCTTAAGAGCAATCAGAGCGAGCAAGCCGCGAAAGTCATGATCGAACTTTTGGGAACTTACACTGCCGAAAATGCCTCGTATGCCCGCGAAGACGCCATCCGGTGCATCATTGCAGCTCTTGCTGATCCTAACACATTCTTACTCGATCCTCTACTCGCTCTCAAACCCGTGAGGTTCTTAGAGGGCGAATTGATTCATGATTTGCTGTCAGTATTTGTTTCGGAGAACTTGGCCAGTTATTTGAAATTCTATAAGAGCCACAAGGAATTCGTACAGTCTTTAGGTAAGACTTTTTTTTTGCTGGTGAATTATTCGAATAATTATAATATTTTTTAAGGATTGAATCATGAGCAAAACATGAAAAAGATGCGACTTTTATCTTTCATGCAACTGGCCGAAAGCCATCCGGAAATTTCTTTCGAAATGGTGCAAAGTGAACTGCAAATTGAGGCCAACGAAGTTGAGGCTTTTATTATTGAAGGTAAGAAATTCTCTAATTACAAATATAAGGCTGTCCATTGTGAATTTTTCAAATGTTGTAAAATAAAATCTTTTGAAGATATGCTAAAAGAAAAGTATGTCATTTTTCGACATAGCCATTCTGGATGTCCTCGATCTTTTGAAAGCGCTTTTTATCATTATTCTCTATTTTTTACCATCAGAATTTTCAGTAAAGATCAAAATCAAAACCATTAACGCATTTCAAAAAAAAAATACTGGAAAGGGATGACGATAAACTAAAAACTTAATTTTCAGTGATAAGTATTTAAGAATATTTCAAATTATTTCATTTCAAATATAGAAACATTTTTAATTTTGACACATCTCAAAATGGTTTTTCCAAACATTCTTTATCATAATATTCTTTGTGTTAATTTTCTAAAAGTAGTTTTTTACAATAAAATTGAATACAGTTTACTCCATTTTTTTTGTATTTATAATTAAAAAATACTCATTTGTTGAAACATTTTTCAACCATTCTTTTAGTTAAGTATTAATCTTGGAATTTTGAATATAATAATTATTAATAAAACAAAATGAAAGTTTAATTTATTATTTAATCAATGTTGTTAAAATAAACATAAGAACTCTAATGTAAAAAGTTGAACTTAACCCAGTTAAATTTTGAAGCGCACTTTTCATTTCTAGACCACAATTTAAAATACCAAAAACCATACTTTTACTTAAAACAACTTATAATTTTAACCGAAACCTAAAAAAAACGGAACCGTAATGAAACCGAAATTTATTTCTTTATTTTAACCAAAACGAATACTAGTATTATATTTTCAAATAACTAAACACTTACTTAAACTGGGGTGACAAATATGAATTTCCAAATTGTATCTTCATTCTATGATATTTACCCCTTCATCTAGAAAGCTAACTCCCCTGATGAAATGCCGTAGTAGATTTGCTATTTTTAAACTAACATTTTTAATTATTCGTATGACATGTTTTTAAAAAAGCGTTGTACATTTTAAAAATAATATTTCTGTTAACTTGTAAAGCAAAGTTCGGTTTGGTACATTTTTAGGACATATTTAAGACTTTGATTTGCTTCTTCTACCTATTTTGATTAAATATATGTAAACTATTTTTTTCCAGTTTTGAAAACCAAATTGGTCCGTGCAAGAATGGATCAAGCATCGAAGAAAATCTACACTTCCAGCACAATGCACAGAACTTTTGAACGCGCCCAATGGCAACAACTTCGTGATTTGTTGCATTCCTGGAAAGGAAATTTAGCCGCGATACAAGACGGAATGAAAAGTGTAACAGCTGCACAGATGGAATTGATAAACCAACATTAATTTTAAACATTGTATTGCGACTAAAAGTTTAAATAAATTTATACCATAACTTTAAATATTGTATTTACTCAGTAAAAATAACTCTAGTTCTACTTTTTTCAGCCATAATCAGAAAAAAAATCCGGTAAGTCTAGGTTTCCAGTTCTGGGGATTCGTCCCTATTTTGGGTCGTTGTACCGGTGTCACGAAGAACTTTTTCGGTATACGTAATTCTTCCGGTTTTCATATCCAATTCGAAATTTAATTTGTACGTTAATTACGTAAATTGAAAGCAACAAAAATAAATTGATTAATGAAATAGTTTGTAGTATGTTTGTAGTAATAACAGGGGAAGTAATTCCCAAAGCCGCTGATGCTGTGTTTTTGCGTAAATCCGAAAATATTTGAAAATATCGAATTTTTCGCTCGAAAATTTTCAAATTTTACAAAATTTTATTTGTATATATTTTTAAAGAATTAGATACGCTAATATCAAATTTACAAACAGAATTTAATTATCACTTTTTGTTTCGGAGATATTAGCTCTCAAAGTTGTATCTCCAAAAAGTGTGTTTTTGGAGTATATTTTAAAAATGAGTAGAAATACAATCTTAACTACTTTACCATTCGATTCTACGGAAAAAGTTATATAAAGAAATGGTTTGTCCATATATACGTTCTTTGGAACGATTTTGTGAAAAATAAGAAAAACGAAAAAACCTAAATTTCAGTTTTATGCCTCAAAACCTTTTGTCTCCAAAATTTTTCATGTTTCAGTCTTAAGTAGATATCGATGCGCTGATTCCAAATTTTCAAACAAAATTCAATTATCTCTTCCCGTTCTCGAGATATTTGAGTTCAAAGTTATACCTAAAAAATCAGGTTTTTTAGGTATACTCCTTAAATAATTAGGTTTACGGTTTCGGCGACGTTACCATTCGATTCTACGGGCAAAATTACATAAGTGTACCAATTTTCAGATTTATATCTCATCAGATAGAATTTCTAGAAGGAAAAAACTGAAAATGACCAAAAATCGAAAAAAATCGCAAGGGGTTCATCAGGCATTTTTTTCGATTTTGGCCATTTTCGTTTTTCCTTTCTACAAATTGTATCCTCTGGAATAAAAATGTAAAAATTGGTACACTTATGTAATTTTGCCCGTAGAATCGATTGGTGAGGTCGCCAAAGTCGTAAACCTAACCCTTAAAAGGGTATACCTAAAAAAACATTTTTTTTAGGTATTACCAAAATGCAACTTTGAATATGAATATTTCGAGAACGGTAAGAGATAATTCAATTCGGTTTGAAAATTTGAAATCAGCGCATCGATATCTACTTAAGTCTATAAAATGCAAAGTTTCTGAGAAAAAAAGTACCTCGGAGAAATTTTAAAATTTAGGTTTTTTCGATTTTCTAATTTTTCACATTATCGTTCCAAAGAACGTATATGCGGAGAACACATTTCTTTATGTAACTTTTCCCGTAGAATCGACTGGTATAATCGTTGAGGTTGTATCTCTACCCATTTTAAAGATATAGCTAAAAAATACATTTTTTTAAGGTGCAACTTTAACAGCAAATATCTCAGGAACGAAAAGAGATAATTAAATTCCGTTTGAAAATTTGAAATCAGCGCGCAGAGATCTATCAAAATACAATACTTTCCAAAATCAAAATTTTGGGCACAAAAATGAATATTTTTGGGATTTTTCGCTTTTGTCAATACAGTTTTAATATGGCGTTATAGGTTTTGGAAACAAATAATACTTAGATAATAAAGCGACAAAATAAAATCGAAAAGGCATAATAGGATTGCAGGTTTGAGTACAATTTTGGGATTGCAGGAAAAAATATTTATGATTCTATAAGTATTAAGTTATTTAATGCTTTGCTTAAGATGCAGGTAACCTTTACTAAAATTTACAAAAAAATTATTTGGGGGGTGCTAATTCAAAATTAAGTACCCTTCTAACTATACCTATAAATATTATAAGTTAGAACATTATTTACTAACTTTTTTTGCAGCCAAACACGTTAATTGCATTGTTTATATATTATTAATTTTATCAATAGATAAAACTTAATACTATAATAAAATTATGATGAAAATTTATTGAATTTGTGAAATAATTCATAATTTTCCTGGTTTTGTAACTCGCGCACGCGCGTTAAATATGTGTAGAGTTGTCAGTGCCCACATGTCATAGCCTATCAAGGTTATCCGGTGTGAAACTTGCATTTAGTGCAAATATTGCATTTCGTAAGTTTATTTATCATTAGGTGTTAACTTGTAGCACACAACTTACGTGTACAAATTTACTTCTTTAGGTTTAATTTTAAATTTAGTTCAAAATGTCGAAACGAAGTCAACCTGCTTGGAAACCTCCTACAAGACCGGATAGGCCAGTATTAAAAGTTTTCAATAGTTTAACAAGACAAAAGGAAGAATTTGTGCCCCAAAATGGAAATAGGGTTACGTGGTACAGTTGTGGCCCCACAGTTTACGATGCGGCTCATATGGGCCACGCAAGGTACGTTGTTTATTTATTTTTAAAACTTTTTAACACTATTCTTTTAGATCATACATTTCTTTTGATATTCTTCGCCGTATTCTGTCAGATTATTTCGGCTACGATATTTTTTATGTCATGAACATAACTGATATTGACGACAAAATTATAAAAAGGGCTCGTCAGAATTATTTATACGATAAATATGTTCAAGAACAAAGATCTTTAGAACAAGTAATCGCTGATTCAAAAGAAGTTATGAGAAAATTTTCGGATACTACTCAAAAAACTACCGATCCAGACAAAAAACAAATGATGGAACGATTATTAACTAAGTATGATTAAAATTTCATCATGTTTTTTTTTTGTTTATGAGATTTATTTTAGAATGACAACAGCAGTAGAAAATTTAGAAAATGCAGTAAAAAGCAATGACAACAACAAAATAAAAGAAGCGCAACAGAATTTTATTTCCGAAGCAAAGGATCCAATCTCTGATTGGTTGGACGCAAATCTATGTTCAACTGTTACAGACAATGCCATCTTCATTTCTTTACCAAGACACTGGGAACAGGAGTTCCATAAAGATATGGACTCATTAAACGTAAGTCTTTACAAATTATTTATATTCTTGAACTAATTTTTGTTTAGGTTTTAAGACCGCACGTTTTAACCAGAGTTAGTGAATATATACCAGAAATCATAGCATATATAGAAAAAATTATAGCAAATGGTTTAGCGTATGAATCAAATGGGTCAGTCTATTTTGATGTAGGCACTTTTGATAAAAGAGATAATCATCATTACGCGAAATTAGTACCCGAGGCGTATGGAGATGCAAGCAGTTTACAAGAGGGAGAAGGTAAGAAAAAAAAAACATACTTACATTGCACCACCTAAATTGCCACAAACATTCACAGAATAAGAGACTGTCTGATTCTTCTGTAAATATTAAATCATTTCTCCCACCTAAAAATAATTGTACATGTAATACTTCTTAATTAATTATTTTGATGGGTATATAAATACATAAATTTTATGTTATCCGAATCAATAATTGTTTGAATTTTGTACAGTATAGACTATTATTTTTATTAATAAAATATTTGTAATAAAGTTATTTTTTCTGAAGCAGAATTTTATAAAATTACAAATAAAGATATCTGCTATTATTCTTGTTAGAAGCTATTTATAAAAAAGCGATAAAAATGCCACAATTTTTTTTTTTTTCAAATTCAAGTAAAAGTTGTTATTTGCCTATTTTATAGTCAGGAAGATGCGAAAATTATCAAAATTTTTGATTAATAGTAACGTAAATTTAATTTTGATTTGTATTCATATTTTCTCACATTTTTTTTCCATGGTTGTCAAATTTGGTATTCTAGTAATACGTTCGTAGAGCCGGCGTGTCTTTATCACAATTAGCAATACGCATGCGGAAAAATTAGCAGTGGGCATCACAGAACTGACTGACACTACCAAATGTTTACGCTACATGAGTAAACTAATAACACTTTTTTTTACAAATTTTTTTTTTTTTTTCGAAATATTCGTATTTTTAGAAATAATCGCAAAAAATGTTTTTTTTAGTTACTTGATTTTTACCAAAAATTTATCACAGAAGCTTGAATATGAAGTATTGCAAACACCGTAATTTGTAGACAACCATTAAAATTTCAAAAAGTTAAAATACATATGTATTAATACAATATCTCTCTTTACTGTTTGTGGCGGATAATAAAAATAAATTTATTCAAATTCTAGGCATTTTAAAATGAAATTTAACCAAACAGTTAAAAAAATTAATTTTTTTTACATCATAAATTTATAAAAAATTGTCTTTTTCTAAAATGTAAAACACTGGACACATTTCCATTAAATTTAGAATGTAGTTTTAATTTTTATGATTACCGGTATTCCCTATTTTAATTTTTCCAGGCGATCTCTTTTCACAGGACCAGCAAGAAAAGCGCTCGGCAACCGATTTCGCCCTTTGGAAAAAGAGCAAATCTGGCGAGCCAGCCTGGCAGTCCCCCTGGGGCATGGGGCGCCCTGGCTGGCACATCGAGTGTTCCGCCATGGCTTCCAGTATCTGCGGCCCCACTCTGGATATCCACACCGGAGGAGTCGATCTCAAGTTCCCTCACCATGACAATGAGATCGCGCAGAGCGAAGCTTACTTCGATTCGCCCGAGTGGGTAAAGTATTTCTTGCATTCGGGGCATTTGACCATTGCGGGGTGCAAGATGTCCAAGAGTTTGAAGAACTTTGTTAGTATTCAACAAGCTTTGGAACAACACTCGGCCAGACAGTTGAGGTTTGCGTTTTTGCTGCATTCGTGGAAGGATACTTTGGATTATAGCAACAATACAATGGAAATTGCTATTCAGTACGAAAAAATATTCAATGTAAGTTCAAACAAATTTTCATAATAATATATTTTTTTGGCTCACATATAAATTCAATAATTTGGAATTAAAATTATTGTTCAATAAATTAAAAGCTAATTCATTTCGATGATTATTTTTTTTAGATTTTTTTAATTTGATATTTTCATTTATATATCTACTCTATAATCAAAACAATATTTTATCTATAATACAACACTTTGCCAATTGTATTTCAGAAAGCGTCATTTTAATTTTAAAGTTATCAATATTAATATTGATAAAATGTAATATAATTCAGATTTGTTATTTATAATTCAAAATTCATCAAATGTTAATTCAGAAAGTATCAAAAGTATGGATTAATCTAAATTAAGATTGTCAATAACCAAAAAAATAAAAAACCGAGCACCCGGATTTAAAATTAACCGGATACCCGTTAACCGAATAATAGACGGAATCTAATTCGAATTTAGATTTAGCTAGAGAAATCGGTTCTCAGATTAAAGTGATTGTAGAATCGATTCTCAGATCTAATTTCATGAAAAGAGCAGAAAACTGGTGATGTAATAAAGTAACACCTTTTATAACTTTGTTGAGATATTATTCTTCCACGCAGGTGACATATTTTTTGTTCTATTTTAAATAATTATTGCTTAAACAAATTTTGGTTTCAAAAATCAGATCTTGTAAGTTTTAGTTTCAGGAAACTGTTTAATTTAAATTGTAGATCCGAGAATCGTTTAGTTTCGGTCCAAAACTGATAGTTTCGATATGAGAAACAAGAACTGGTTAATTTCAGTTCCAAAATCCGCATTGTTTTGGACTAGAAATCTAGAATTGAATATTTGTACAATCAAATAACCGGGTATTCGAATAATATTAGATCTGGAATTGAATTTACCTTTCTGAATTACTATTTGGGACGCCGAACAGATGCACAAGAAACTCCGCCCACTAATGAGCGCTAAATTTGAATAGAACATTGCTATTGTGCATCTGTTCGGCGTCCCAAGTATAATTATAGTTTTGCCAAATCTAATTAGAATCTGATATGAATAATATTTTAGTTTTAAATAAATAAACTAGAATTATTGTTTTCTTTCAGGAATTCTTCTTAACAGTTAAAGATTTAACCAGAGATGCTTTAGGAGAAACAAAATTAAGTACTTTTGATAAATGGTGCAATTTGGAAATAGATCTCAATTTAAAATTATCGGAAACGAAAGAAAATGTTCATAAAGCTTTGTGTGGTAAGTCACATATTTAAACTTGAAAATTTTGTTGATTCTACTTTATATCATTTGTAATTTTAGATAACATTGACACTAGAAATGCGTTAGACGCTTTACGAGATTTAGTTTGCGCTAGTAACATATACATCCGAGAAAAAAAACCACCAAATAGTTTATTACTACGAGATATAGCGACTTACATCACCGAAATTTTAACAATATTTGGTACAATTGATACTCCAAAACAACTAGGATTCCCTGTCGGCTCTGGCAGTTCAGGAGACGTAACATATTATTTTTCTATCCTTGTAAAATATTAAAAATACTAATATTTCAGACGGAACAAACCGTAATGCCGTACTTATCCATCATGGCGGAATTCCGCGATAAAGTCCGCATCCACGCTCGAACTTTAAAAGCCACTGATATCTTACAAGAATGTGATAAATTAAGAGACGATGTTTTACCGAATGTCGGAGTTAGGCTTGAAGACAGGGAAGGAGAGCCCAGTGCAGTCAAATTAGTAGATAGAGAAACTTTATTGAAGGAAAAAGAGGCGAAAAGACAAGCAGAGTTGGCGAAAGCTGCAGAAAAGGAACGGAAGAAAGCTGAGCTTGCTGCAGCTCAAGCTGCCAAGGAAGCTCAACGGAGGATCAAACCCGTGGAGATGTTTTTGTCGGAAACCGACAAGTATTCCAAGTTCGACGAAAAGGTAAAAAAATGTTACAATCCGATTTTTATATTAAAGAATTTATAACATTTACAATTTTTCATTCGGAAATGATATTAGTTCAGTTATTCTAAAATCATGAAATATTTTAGGGGCGTCGCGGAAAATTTGATTAAATAAATATATATTTATTAGCTATATTAGTCTTCTTAACTACTCACTAAAATTTAGGAAAATAAAACTAAAAATTTTGTTTTTCTAGAACAGGATTTCAAAATATAAAAAATTAAAAACAGACCAAAAATTTTAAATTGATACCTCGATCACGATTACTACGCCTTATTTTTCAGTCGCGTTTACACTACTATGCTTATTTCACTCTGTTCTTTTAGAAAATAAAATAAAAGATATGGTTTAGGGCCCCATTGTTTTTGAAAGAAAAATACTGAATTTTATTTTTGTTCCTTTAAATATATTTTAATATAATTTTGATTTAAACGTAATTTATCGTTCAAGTTAATAATTTAAAAGTCAAATGAATAGTTCACATTTAAAAATAATTAAAACATGAAGTTTTAATATTTTAAAAGTAAAATAGATAAAAGACTCTTTTTTTAGGGATTACCAACGCATGATGTGGAAGGCAAGGAAGTGAGTAAAGGTTTGATTAAAAAATTAGTAAAACTACAACAAGCGCAAGAAAAAAAATATCAAGAATATCTAGCTTCATTGAACTCTAACTAATAAGGTAATAAATATTATTTATTATATTTATACAAAAATCGCATTTGTATATTTCAAAGTATTTAATAAATCAAGATTTTTGTATTTTAAACTAAACACAAATTTGTATATTTCAAAGTATTTTTATTTTAAAACACGAATTTAAATATAAAACAATTTAATACACTATGGATAATAATTTTTATAGAACTTAGGTTTGCTCTTGGGGCCTCCAGGTCTCAAAGCTTTAGGAATATAACTGGGAGAGCGATCATCGTAGGTTCTGTTCCACGGATTAACTCCTAATTCGAAAGGTCTTCTCCTAGGTTCCATTACTCTGGTTTGATTATCAATCTTGTAGATTTTTTCCCAGTGGTAGACTTCATATTTTGATCTGTGTCTAGGTCTATTGGACATCATATGTTTGTATTGTTTTTCTAACCATTCCCGTTTTTCATCATCTGCTATATCCGCGATTATTGTTTCTGTTTTATTTAAATACGGTTTCATTTCCACTCCTTCCCTCAACTTGGGAACGTTGGAATATAATTTTAATAAATTTGTAAGTACTTCTTCATTAAAGCCAACTACTTTCCCGTTTTCTATTTTTTCAAAAAGTTTTTGACTTCTAGTTCCCCAACAAATATTACGTTTTGAGTTAGTATTAATAAAATCAGAGTGTAATAAAGTTGTGTTGAGTTGGTAAGTGTAAAAACTCCATTCTTGTCCGTTTGTGATGACAGTTTGAGCGACTAAAGGGTAAGTTACATCATTGTAAGTTGTAAATCCTTGGTAACCAGCTTGAGCGAGAAGCCAAGCAAAAGAGGACATCATTCCATGGCAGTGAAGAGCTTCTTGGTTATCCTCATCTCCGAAAGTGGAATGACGGTTCCACATGTGACCTCTATTTTGGAAAGATAAAAGACCGAATTCGCATGGGTCTCCCGGCCAAAATCCTGAAAAAGAAATATTCTGTCCTATATTCTCAAATTATTACTTATCTTTACTATATTAAAGAATATTTAACATGAATCATATGGACCTTTAGGCCCCTTTTATTACAAAAAGGAGCAGTTAACAATAAAAGTCAGCCATTTAGAAGAGCGAAACGCGTCCTTGGTTACCGACTGAATGCTAAATGACTAGTTTTTTATATTAGCTGATTTTTTTATAATTCGAGTTCCCAATTAAATTCTCTTTTATTCGGAAGAGTTCATTACTTTTTAATTATAATTGGGCAACTGGAAGGATACTGCACTTGGAAGCTCTAAATTCTAATTCCTTGAAAAATTCCCTTAAATACTTGTTTTTCAAAAGCTGTTACCAAAGAAAGATTTTTAATTATTTTGGGTTTTATTCTTGTTCACAAAATTTGACAAAGTTGTTAAATTTGATGTACCTCATTTGAAAAGATAAATATACAATTAAAGGCTGGTTTATGATGGATTTAATTTACAAATTTAGATTTACTAATTTATATGATGAAATTAGAGTAAATTAAACGCCAAATAGTGAGAGGTAAAGTGATAAGATACAATTTTTACCGAGGAATTATTTTTATTAGTGCTGTCGATTTTCCAGAAAAATTAATTCAAAGTTTCATTTGAAAAATAATTCGAAATTCGGTAATTTCGAATTTTCGATTTACGTGAAATTTTGAAATCCGAAGTAGGTATTAAAAAATAGAAAAAAATAAATGTAATAGGTAAGAATTTTTTTCTAATTAATAACAAAGAGACTATTTAATATGTACTCAACTTATTATTTATTTTAGTAATTTATGATTTTTAGTTAAAAAGACATCACCATGTTCCCCAAAGTAAAATAAAATAGAAAACAAAATTTTAAAATTCGTTCAACTATCTAAAATTTAAAATTGGAACTTCGTAATTAGAAAGTTTTCTAAGTAATTTTTTCAAATTTTGTTAATTTGGAAATTCATCAACAACACTAATTTTTACCCAACATCAATATATTTATTTATCGAGCGATTTAATTTTCCCTAAAATACCTATATTCTTGTTCTAGTTTACCTGGAATATTCGTGCCATGTCGATGATCATAATCAAACCCTAAAACTTTTGGATCATAATCAAAAAACGGAACTTCTAAATCAGAATTATCTGAATCGCTCAACGGAACAATTGGTTCTAAAGGCAATTCATGTCTTAGAGCTAAACTAGGCGTTCCTATATACTGCACAGCTCTGTTCACTGGTTCTTCGGCAAAATCTTTCGACCAGGAAAACTTTTCTCTACTTTTCTTTGTTGTTTCTGGAGGGTAAATTCCTCCTACGAACCAAAACGCTTCATGTCTTGGATTATAGTCGATCTGAAATGAATATAGTTTAATCATAATAAAATTAGAAATTGTTTTATTACTTCTGTTTCGATTAAATGAGGATTAGAAGAAGATAAGTTATTGGTGATAATTCGATTTAAATGATCGACTATGGAATTTGTAATTGTATTTTCTAGTGTACATTTGTCTAGTTCTTGCTTGTAAATTTCGTGACTCCGTCTACAAAATATAATCAGAATTATACTGTTTTAATTGTGTAAAAATAAAAACTGACTGTAAGCCTTCAAGTTCAAATTGAATAGCGTCTTCAATAGAGGATTTTATATTTGTAGCATCAACATTTATATTGTTGTAAAAGTCAGGTAATTGAGTAACTTCTTTGAAGTGTGTTCTTGTACAATGTTGAATAAAATTCATTGAATTGTAAGGGATTAAATTGTCGTTTAACATTATACATTTCCAGCCGTAATATTTGGGCATATTTAGCTTCATTTGTTTTTCTTCTACAGTTTTGCATTGTTGAATCTGCTGGCTCCAGTCTTCAGTTTTGCGTTCTTTCTTTGATTTCCGATCTAACTTTTGTATTGAAGGATACTGAGGTGTTTCCGTGTATTCTTCATTTGGTAACGCACTTAAATATCGTGATTTTGGTGTAAATATCGGTAATATTCGATTAAATTTTCGAAGATGCATGATGTTATAACCTAATTTTTAACCTCAAAATCAAATGTCAGTTCAGTTTGTGATTTTTGTTACCGACTGAGCAACAATGATCAACAAGTAATTTCTCATGTTTTGTGTTGTGTAGAGAGCACTACTGTGCGAGACGTCAATAATCAATTTGATGTCAAGTTTATTTGTAGTCGGCTTCTCTAAACGAGCAGGAACAATGGACTAGGTTAGTTGTAGTCTGTTCAGTGCGTTTTAACTCATCATCTGAACGTGGAGCAATCCTCAGAAGTGTAGCTAAGTGATGTGAATTTCCTGCACGTGCGAAATCTTCGGAATGGCGGATTTAATGAGAGCTGGAAGTGGTCCAGGATCAGGAGCTGCGATCATGAAGGATAAGCTTGGGTCCCCAAGCACGGGCAGCGACGACGGGGGCGAGCAGGGCACCGAGGGCGGCCCGGAGCCCGAAGCAGACGAAGTTGACGGCAACAGCGACCGAGCGGCTCTGGCACCCCCAGAGACCGAGTGGTACCACGGGAGGCTCGACAGGTACACGGCGGAGGAACGCCTGTGGGGCGCAGCTCGTTTGGGGAGCTACCTCGTGCGGGAGAGCGACAGGAAACCTGGGTCTTACGTCCTGTCGTACTTGGGACGGACAGGCATCAACCACTTCAGGATAACTGCAGTCTGTGGGGACTTCTACATCGGGGGGCGCCAGTTCGACTCCTTGTCGGACCTGGTTGGGTATTACACCCACTGCAGCGATTTGCTCAAGAGGGAACGTCTTGTGTTGCCTGTTGCACCTCCTGAGCCCGTCAATGACAAGAAGGTAATTTGCCGTTAATTAGGCTATTGCGACGTTCAAATGAGGAGCGTGAGAACATTTTATTTAAATTGCTGTTACGAAAACCTTATTTGTAGAGACAATACAGTTATAAAAATAACACGAATTAGTGACTCATCGTTTGTCATGTATAATTCCGTTTACGACTGATATTTTATAGATCAATTTATATTATTTCAATCTCATTAATATTTCATTTCACTTGCGTATTACAAGTTAATCTCATGTTTACATAAAATATTTATTTGCATAAAATTTGCCTTTTTTACAATTTAAATTACATTAAAAAATAAAAAATCTACACCTTACATTGTTGTAAAACGATTAAAAATACAATTTATCAATTTACAAAAATTAAGTTTCAACGTTTTAAGTACTTATGCCCTCCCCTCGTCTTAATAATAATTTATGTTTCCTACAACCGATCATAAAGTATGTACTTTATGCCCTCTTTAGAGTTTTCATGCATTCGTGTTTGAAAAGCACTTTTCATGCACTAGTGCTTGGAAAGTAGCCGTTGCTAGGCAACGTAAACACTTTGCACGCACTGGTGGCACATTTATCTTTATTTACTTTGGAAACTATTTTTTATTAATATTTGGGTTGTAGGAAAAATGTATGTAACACTTTGTAATTTAGTGATTTTATCTCGTGCTATAATTTTCGCACTTGACTAAAAAACACTCATTTTACACACTAGTTGCATAAATAACTACGTCGCGACCCCGTCCAATATTACTAGTATTACAGAACTCAAAATCGTCCAGGAACTCTTTTTGCCGGCCTAGGCCGTTAAAATGTAGGAATGCCAACTTAAATATTAATTTTTAATTGAAAATGTAAAACGTTAATTAAAACCATTATTTTTGATTTATTATTCGTATTATACTCGTGTTTTACAATTACGATTACGTTAATTGCTGAAAAATATCAACTCACATTTTCTAGTTTAGAAAATATGACTATTTTTTTAATGAAACAAGTGAATTGTTTATATATCTATATGAATTAAATATATTACCAACATAAAAATCTATAGTGTATAAAATTTTAAATAGTAATAATATTTCTTTAATAAATCTCACAAAAGTTCAATTTCTGGACTAGTCATTCAAATAAGTATTTCACGTTAAATCTGTTAATACTTTACAATTTGATTTACTTCATTAGTCGTTCTTCAGTATTTTTTTAAAATTATACCTTGTGGATTCTGATCTGAATCATATAAAAAATTTGTAAAATTTTAATGTTAACATCAAAAGAATTTGCTAAGAAAACAACTTGATTCAATGGTAAAGAGGGTTGAAAGCATTATCAAAGTAAAGGGAGGAAATAAGAATTACCTACTAAAAACTTGTAACTTGTAAACATTTTTAAATATTATAATTGTTCACATTAATTTGCACAAGCCTGTACATTAGGCCTGTAAGTTGTAAATGCAGATAACCAGCACTTTACTTATGCGATAAGAATTAGCAAAAAAGGCATTGTTTATCATCGACTTGCATCATAGAATTGTTATAATTTGCAATTTTCGCACAGTTTCTTTTAAATTGCGTAATTCAAGCTTTTTACAGCAAAAATATTGGACTCTATTTGAAGCGATATAAATGCTCCGTTTGTTTATGAATTCACTTCCTTTGCATGTATAAAGCTCTTATCTGTATTTACAAATATGATTAATATTTTATATTTGCGCTACTATGATACGTAAAACGAAATTCTTGTATCTAATTATAGAATTCTTTTAAACAAATGTCCATATTGCCATAAAACGATTTTAAAATTCTATCAGTCTTACACGAAAGTACTTAAAATAATAAATTTTCGTTCAAACTTTCTTTTATATTATCAAAATAGACTTATAACAAAAAAACTTTTGCATACATAATTACAAAGTCACTTACACCTACACCCATTTTTGGATAAAAAGGACAAAACATTTTTAAATAAAAAGTAACTCAAACAAAAAGATAATCAAATCCGGTTTTAAAAATTGAAATCAGCGCATAGAAATGTATCTAATGGTATGTATAATTCTTTTTTGGGTATAATTTTCAAGAACTAAAAATAAGTTTTGTTTTGAATATATAGCCAAAATTTTCTACGACCAAATTATGTCAATGATAGGAATATGAAATTTTTCATTTTAAATTTTTCATATTTTAGCGTTTTCATAAATTTCCGTATAATTTTTTTCCACAAAATGGGCGTATCTAATTTTTTAATAACTTATAAAAGTCTACTACTGGATTTTTAGATAATTTTACGAATATTTAATTCCAAACTCCTTGCGGTAATCTGTCTGTGCTTTCCCAGTTTATGTCTGAATTATTACATCGTCTTCCTCATTACGTCTTCGGAGATTGGTTTGATTTCCTGTCGCACTGCAATTTCAAGATCGTCAATATTGCGAGACTTAGAAGCAAACTCACGAACTCTTATAAAAACGCACAAACGGAGAAATTTGTGGGAGAAATCTGACGATCGTGTGCAGAAAGAAACATGCGACATGTATCAGAAATTTCAAAAAATAAAGAAATGACACACGGTATAGTAAAATAATTACATTAATAATTTCTATTTTCGTGTTAAAAATGTCTTTGTGTTTTCCAATTTTATAACACCATGAGACAGACTGTAAGAATCTCAGGCTTTTCTTGTCATTGTTCCATTTCTTATTGCGAACAAAACGAGCCAAGGTATTCTTTAAAACCATTCCCATGACTCACCCCTATTAACATTCCTGGATCTTGAATGGTTGACTGCTAGTTACATATCATAATATGTTTAACAACATGCTGTCAAATTGATGTCTTTAAGACCAAACCGGATGGTATAAAATTACCAGTTATGTTTCGATTTTATTGTTTTATTTATTATTACTTTAGTAATCTTATCACAAACACGCTCTTTTTCTTATTTGCTAATTTTATTGTTGATAATAATCAACAATTTTATAACAATTATAATTAATAACTATTACTTCATCGAAAAAATGAATCATTGCATTTGCAATACAAAGTATGATTGCCTCATTTCTATATTTTGACACATTTTCTGTATGTTTTGTTCTACAGAGGGTGGTTGCAATACTCCCCTATACAAAAATGCCTGATACGGATGAGCTCAGCTTTAAAAAGGGGGACATCTTCTTCGTGCACAATGACATGGGCGAGGGTTGGTTATGGGTAACTGCCCATCGAACTGGAGAACAGGGCATGATCTTCAGAGAGCTGGTGGAAGACCTAGACCCAGCCATCGACCCCAACACCGTCTTCTCTTGGTTCCATCCTAACTGCACCAAGAGTGAGGCTGTGGATATGCTTGTCAAAGGTGAGGAAAAAATGCCGCCAAATAACCGACCGCCAGAACCGAATATGATTGCTAATATGATAAAAATGTCATTAAATTAAATTTGAAAATCAAATTTCCTTGGGACAGAATTTCTGATTATGACCAAAATCAAAACAAAATTACAAGAAAAAAGAAATACTAGAATAATCACTTTATAATGCTCTAATTCTTGACCCACTGAAACCAGAGCAGCCAAAAATGCTCCAGAATGTGCTCTGGTTTTAGAAAGCCAAGAATTAAAGCAAACATTTAAAAATGCTCTAATTCCAGACCCACTGAAACTAGAGCACAATCCAGTGTAGCTAAATCTGCTCAAGAATGCGCTCTGGTTTCAGCAGATCAAGAATTAGAGCAAACACTTCTGAGTACTCTACTTCGTGACCCACTGAAACAAGAGCACAATCCAGAGCAGCTAAATCTGCTCCAGAATTTATTCTCCAAGAATTAAAGCAAACACTTCAGAATGTTCTAATTCCTAATCCACTAAAACCAAAACAGCCAAAACTGCTCCAGAATGTGCTCTGGTTTTAGTAGGCCAGGAATTAAAGCAAACATTTCAATCTGCTCTAATTCTTGACCCACTGAAACCAGGGCACAATTCGGAGCAGCTAAATCTGCTCCAGAATGTGTTCTAGTTTTAGCAGATCAAGAATTAGAGCAAATACTTCAGAATGCTCTAATTCTTGACCCACTGAAACCAGAGCACAATCCAGAGCAATTAAATCTGCTCCAGAATGTGTTCTGGTTTCAGCAAGCCAAGAATTAGAGCCAACAATTCTGAGTGCTCTAATTCTTGACCCACAGAAAGCAGAGCACAATCCAGAGCAGCCAAAACTGCTCCAGAATGTGCTCTGGTTTCAGCAGGCTAAGAATTAGAGCAAACACTTTTGAGTGCTCTAATTCTTGACCTACTGAAACCAGAGCATAATCCAAAGCAGCTAAATCTGCTCCAGAATGTGCTCTGGTTTCAGCAGGCTAAGAATTAGAGCACACACTGAAGCGTGCTCCAATTCCAGGCCGACTGAACTAGATCACCTTCAGGGCATCATAAACCCTGGAAGGCAGTCTAGCCAGACCACCAGGCGGGGCGGAGGCCCGGAGGCCCACTACCGCCCCGGCGCCCCGCAGAACGGGACTGAGTGCTAGCGTCTCAGGATCTCCGGTATATCCTGAGACGCGCATTATAGCCGGTCATGTGGTCTCCTATTGGCTGACATTCAATTTGTAATTGTGCCTGTACTAGTGGGAATTTTAAAATGAAAATATCTTTACGTAGGTTCTTTGATGCGAGAAATTCACTGGTCATATTTTTAAGGGTTGTCGAAAAACAACTTTTACTATTCTGTTGCTGGTAATTTACCTTATAAGAATTTGTGAAAATTCCTATTTTGAGAATATGTTTTAGTTGACACTTTTTATTCGTTTTGAACGAATTATAGCTTTAATATTTTGATAATTTTTATCAAAAACATATTTAATTTTGTCTCTTGAATTATTCATCGACATCCGTTAAAATATTGATGTTAAAATCGTAATATAATTATATGTGGCGGTCGGAAAAAATATAGAATGATATTTAAAATATAAAATGTTTTTATGTAGCTGGACCAGGAAGTTTCCTGGTGCGACCCAGTGATAATTCACCAGGTGACTACTCTTTGTTCTTCCATATAAACAATCAAATCCAACGGTTTAGAATTGAGAAAAAGGGAGTGAGATATTTAATGGGAGGAAGAACTTTTGAATGTCTTGATGCCGTCATCAACAGATACAGAAAAGAGCAAATTGTTGAAGGACACACATTGCAACATCCAGTAAGTACAAAAATTATTAAAATAGTTTTTATATTGATAAACGTAAAATGTTTTCTATGTATATTATAAATAATAGCTGTAGATAATTTGTTACTGATAGTTAAATATTGCACTTTGTTCCTTTTGCACTGCCCTTTTCTACACCCGTACTGTTTTCCTCTTTCCTTCAGCTGGTGGTGAATGGTTCGCACGACGAACCGGGTTCAACTCTTGGTCAGAACGTGGCGGTAGCTGAGAAGATCTACGCGACTTTGCGAGAATGCCGTGACCAAGCGGGTTTGAAGAAGATGCGAGGCATTAAACACCAGGGATACCTTCACAGGAAGTCGGACAAAGTTGCCAAGAAGTGGAAGTTGTTGTACTTTGTGTTGTTAGTCGATGGGACTGATACGCATTTGTATTTGTATGAAAATCCCAAGCGGACGAAGCCGAAAGGGTTGATTGATTTGAGCTGTGCCTATCTCTACCAAGTAAGGATATTTTATTTTTATGTAGGGTCATCAGACATCCCGGATTTCAGTGCACTGTCCCGCTTTAGCATATTTCTTGGAAAATGTTTTTTTATCAAATATTCCTATGCACTGTAAACCGAAATTTGTGCAGTAATTTAAGAATTATCAATAATAAATGTAAATTTAAAATATAACTTCATACAAAATTTAATAGATCGATTGGCTGTTGTTTTTTATTAAGACTAATGAGAAATATATCGTGTTTGGTATCATATAAAAGGTCTGGACAAATAGTGTTTTGCACAAGAACTTAAAATTTGATACGTCCATTAGCTTTATTTTAGCTTTTAGTTGCTAAAAACCGCTTTAGTATATATTTCGAAAAATGTGCAAGTTTCTCTTAAATGTCTCGGGTTTACCGAAAATCAATGAAAAGCATTTTTATCAAATATTCTTATACACTATAAACCGAAATTTGTACAGACAGTAATTTACAAATTACCAATAAAAAAAGGAAATTTAAAATATAACGATGTAGAAAATTTAACACGTCAATTGGTTGTCGTTTTTTATTAAGAGTAGTCAGAAATATAGCGTGTTTGGTATCATATGAAGGGTTTCATTAAATGCTGGGTTGCACGAGAACTTAAAATTTGATACATCGATTAGTTCTTGTTTTTTATTAATAGTTGTTAAAAATCGCTTTAGTATAGTCCTAGAAAATGTCCCAATTTTTCTTAATTGTCTCGGTTTAATATAAATCAATTAAAAGCATTTTTATCAAATATTCCTAAACACTAAACCGAAATTTGTAAAGTAATTCAGTAATTACCAATAATAAATGTAAATTTAAAATATAACTTCTTAGAAAATTTAACGGGTCAATCGGCTGTTGTTTTATATTAAGACGTTACTTGAATAAACAAATTTAGTTTATTTATATAAGTAAAATTTTAAAGAATATATGCTTGCCTATTAAGACTGAATAATTCCAATGAATATCATAACCCACTGATGCCGGAGACCTAGGTAGTGCTCAGCTCATAAAATTATTAAAATTTGTATAAAATTTACACACTCGTATACTACTTATAAACTGAAGATAATCCAGAATTTATTAGGAACGTTCACGATGCTACAAAATAATTTTTAAAGTGTACAGTGCGAGAAAAAGTTTTATGTAGGTAATGTTTCTGACGTAAAGTTTGTGATAAATAAATTAAACATAGTAATGTAACAGATATAATAGTAAATTCAATTGTCCCAGATTGGTATCGAATAAATCTGATTTTGTATTTATGTGTAAACAGTTGTTAATTGTTGTTTTGATGGGCAGGTACACGACAGTTTGTGGGAAAGACCCCACTGTCTGCAAATCGTGGAGCGCGCGTTGCCGTGTTTAGCCACTGTCACTCACCTAGCTGCTCAATCGGGTGAAGAGTGCACTGAATGGGTCAACGCTCTCAAGCCTCTTTGTGTGCCACAACTTAGTCGGGCTACCTGCAAGGTACGTTACACAAAAACACTAAATATAACATATTACACCCTCTTTTTCAAACAATGTTCAAGTGTTTCAATATCTCATGCGCTGTTCGATGCGCAATGGAAAATAGTCGATCCTAAAAATGTTTACTCTGATGGTAATAATATTAATCTGATAACATGCAAAAACTATTTATAAAAATAAAATTAGCATACTAAAAATTTGACAAACACGAAAAAAGTAATTCAGAAGTCAATATTTTTCAGACGGCTAATAACTGATTAGTTTCAAACTTGTGAACTGCGCAACAGCTCATAAGATGTTGTAGTACTACTATGTTTACGATGATGTCTGTGGATGTGTATGTGTGAAATCGTATAAAAACGATAACTCAATTTTTGTCAAGTGGAAAATTATTATAATTGGAATTTAAATGTTCTGTAATACTTTAACTGCAATTAAAGCTTCAAATTGTATTTTTCTCCGACAGAAAAGTGATCATATTGACTTGTTTTCAATCCGATAAATGCATTATTCCAGTATATTAAGTGGTTGCTAGGTAATTAGAAATAACTGTACAGGAATATATTCCCGACCCCGATTCGTACGTTTTTGTAAAACTTAAGACAAAGCTAGATTAATTAATTTATTTAATGTTTATGAGAGTCGTTGCTACTTTTTTGCCATTAATAAAACCTACTCAAAAAATTTATTAATTTCGACGGTTATAAAATAAAATATAAAATAATTAATATTTCAGTCGGAGAAAAATAGTGTGTCTATCATTTCTGTGGTCCACTATTATCCAAGAATATATCACTTTTTGTATAAATCACACAATATGTCTCTAAACATCAATTTTATTTTTCTACAGGTCTACATTGTAGTTAGATAACGAATGTAAAATTAATTTTGCTTATTGATTTAAATGCAGAATTTTGTGCTCTACAACATTTATTTGTTGCTTTCTTACTTAAAATAAGTAAGAAAATAGAAGATTACGAAAATATGTTCGGTTGTTCGAGTCACCACCCTGTATATCTCCTGGTTAATAGATAAAAATTAATGAATTATTATTTTAATTGAGGTCCAGGCTACTAATTTCAATAAAACAGATGTATTATTTAAATGTAGTTATCAGATTTGATGTAAGTCATTTTACAAGATAAATGAAGGAAATATAATTTTATTGTACAACACGTCAAATATTTATCTTGTACACGACAAATATTTATCTTGTATACATCAAATATTTATTTTACAGGTACCCCGACTCCGTGAATTACGCTGCCTGAGCCTGAACGTAATCGACGCTCACCGGTTACCCTACAAGCTCGTCCCCCAGCCCTACTGCACGCTGCAGCTCAACAACCAGGTCCGCATCGCGCGAACTCGAGTCAAGTCCGGCCCTGACCCCGTGTGGGAAGAGGAGTTCGTTATTGAGTAAGTTGCTTATTAACTCTGCCCACAACCAATCAATCAATCAATGTGTGTTAGCGATGTGCCGTGCGACGTGGTGTCCTTTACGCTCACCGTGCACAACAAGGGCAAGCGGGGGAAGGATACCGAGGTCGCGGAGTTGACTCTGGATCTCTCCGCTCTGGGAAATGGCGAGGAAAGAGAAGAGTGGTATCCATTGTCCGGGCTTACGCCTATGGGGGAATGGGGCTCTCTTAGACTCAGAACTAGGTATCTTCATGATTTAGTCATGCCGGCAGAAGAGTACAGTCCTCTACAACAACTCCTCCTAGAACCCGGCTTAGCTGCTGTTAGAACTTTAGCTGAATTGTGCCATGCGGATCGCGCTCCTCTCGCTACCTCCTTGCTCCGCGTTTTCAGAGCTGAGGGCCGCGAGACAGAACTTCTGCGAGAACTCAACAATGCAGAAGTAGCACGCGAAACAGAAACTTCAACGCTGTTCCGAGCAGCGTCTCTCCCTACAACTTTAATGGATCTCTACATGAGAGCTGAGTGTGGAGGTTTTCTCCAAGCAGCTGTCCTAGAAACAGTTCTAAGACTTCTGGAAAGCAAGCAAAGCGCAGAATTAAATCCAGCGAAAATGGACTCGCCAGATGATGCTTGCAGCAACGCGGAATTCTTGCTGCAGATCTTAGATCAAGTTACGTTAAGCATCTTCACGTCTCCGGACGCGTGTCCAAGATCCGTGAGGTATATTTGCGGCTGTCTGCAGAGAGCAGTAGTGGCGAAATGGCCCAACGAGCGCCTAGTCCGAACCAGAGTGGTCTCTGGCTTCATCTTCCTCCGCCTGTTGTGCCCAGCATTGCTAAACCCGCGCCAGTTTGGTCTAGTCAGCGAAGCGCCGAGTCCCGCCGCGACGCGCTCGCTCGTCATGGTCGCCAAGTGCCTCCAGAACCTCGCCAACCTCGTGGAGTTCGGCGGCAAGGAGCCCTACATGGAGGTCGTCAACCCCTTCATCCTCAAGAACAAGGAGCGCATGGTGGTGTTCCTCGACCAGCTGTCGGCGATAGGAGACCCCGGGGAGCCGAGGATCACCAGCAAGCCGGACACCGCGCGGGAGCTGGCCACCATGCACCACATCTGCGTGGCGCATCTGCCAGAGCTGCAGACGATAGCCAAGAGTAACTCTGCCATCAAGACGCTGGTGACTGTGACTGACATGCTCGCGAAGCACAAACACAAGTATCTCGAGATGACCAGATAGTAGGGGGTTTGCTCAACTCACTGCCAATTCTCAGGCCAAACACCCAGGTACGTCACTACATTTCAATATCTATCAACTTTGAAGAAAACTATATTGACATATTACAATTTATATTAACTTGTCATAATAGAATCGTACAGAGAAAGGCAAGAAACTGCGTAATTAAATATCCCGTTTAATCGATATTTAAAAAAGTAAAAACCACCCAAATAGAATTCATAAAAATTTGGTTTACGGTTCAAAATAAAAAGTTCGGGTTCGAATTCGCTGACCTTGATAAATTTCTGTTTAGTTTTGGTTTGCAAAAATTCTGTTTTTTTTTTTAGGTTTTTGATTCGAGTTCAGTTCCAGAATTTAATTCTAATTCAGTAGATTTTTGGAGTGTTAAAACGGTAGTCTTGTATATAAATAATAATTTGATTTCTTATTTCGGTTATTCATTATCGATATTTTTAGGATTCCTCTTCTATATAGTAAAAGGATTTTCAAATTAAAACAATGTAGTCAGATATTTTTAAAATGTTACAATTATGATCTTTGTTGTTCATTTGGTATTTTTGCAGGTATAACCAGACCTGTTTCTCGTGGAAACAGAATCTAAAATGTCAACACCATAATAAGTATGTAAGTAGTATTTTAATTTTTACAAATGTATGGAATTATTTCCAACAGCTATATTAATTATTTTATCAAATATTATATATATGATGAACCATTTATATACACCTACCTAATCCTCAATATATTAAGAAAAATGTTCATTTATACATTGTTTATCTACTACAATTAAGTCGAATTTTAAATTAAATATTTTTTCAAATTTTTGACCTGACCGGCGATTCATACTTAGCTTTAATTGTATCAAAATTATTTGATATCCTCTTAGAAGACTGTCTTTTTTACGAATATATTTATGTGTAGAGAAGAAATTACTGACATGCTAAGTTATTGAATGTTTTCTAGTGCGTAATGTGTTTAGATATTCGGAAGTTCGAATGACTCATCTATGCCGATTTTGTTCTCTTCTGCAACTCATGTATATTTCAGGTGCAGATACTTAATCACACCACTTTTCAGCCTATTTACACACCAGTTGGCTTTTTATATCTGTCGCAACAATCAAATATTCATCACCCAAATAGAATCTGGTCTAGTTCTTATAAATTCAAGTAGTTTTTAGACGGCTGGTGGTGTGTAAATGGTCTTTTGTTCCTTAATTGTTTAGACTTTAGCAACAATAGCTTTTTGTGTAACGAGAATGACAACAATACGCAATATTCCAGAAATGCATTTAAACGTGAATGAGTGTTTGTCAATTTCAACACAAAATTTTATAATGAAAATAGTTGACAGTGTAATAGGATAAAATTTTTACAGATTCTAAAGTTTTCTAAATCGAATAGACGTACGTTTTATAGAAATCAATGTGCTTGTGTAATATCCATAGAAGTTTAAATATTCTTTTTACACATTAAAAGCAATTGTAATTTTTTATTGTTCATTATAAAATTTACAAATTATTAAAGTTACAATATATAAAGTACTTTTTTTCTTCTGAAAAGTATTTGTATACTTGTCTAATAATAAATATTACAATTTTAATATAAACTTTTCTTTAATTAAAATTTTACAAAAATACAGACAATATTTACAAGCTCACGTTAAAAATAATAATGAAAATGCCATGAACAAACATGCTACAGCAACATACGGGGATTTTCTTTCTCCGATTCTTGCACATTTCCAAAATGTACCCATTAATCTGAAATAAAACATTAAAATACCTTCCACACATAATTGGTTATACACATACCCGACTTTATTTCTGTCCATTAAACTAGGAAAGATTGATCTAAGGTATGCGCAAGTACATATTAATAGAAGAACTACGGAGAGAAGACTTTGTAAATTAAATAACGCCGACTGAAACAAAAATATTATAATAGTTAACCTCAAATTTTACATGTTTCTTTTATTGTCATGAAATAACAATACTGGTAAGGAATATAACTTTTCAATTGGTAATATTTATGTATATATTTACATGTTCTTACCATTGTATATTATTTTATGTGCAAATAATTCTAAACACCACAATTTGCCTAGTTGTCAAAAAAATTGTCAGCTGTCATTTCATAATTTGTGTCGGTAAAGTAGTGAAACGACGTCAAAGTAATCTATGAATAATGACAAATAAATTTTGTTTTGCATAAAAAATACAAGGTTTTTGTATTGTTAATGTGAAAAAGTAATTATTGGAATATAAATAAATAATTTGCGTTAGTGGAAGAACCCAAGAGCCATCTATCATCGACGAAGGCTAGTTCTCGCCATAACTTCTTTTTTCTCTCGTTATCCGCTTCCGTTCAGAGCGGCGTTTGTTCGTTCGGCGTGGCTGATAATTCGTGTTTTTCTATGTGTGATAAGTAGAATGGCTACAAATAATTATTTTGGATTTACTCATGGAGGTACTCAGTACAGGTATGTACAATTTACATTACGTTTAACGTTCATGTTGCTTGAAAATACGGAATAGTCCGTTGTTGATTTTTGCGATGTATTTAGCAACCGGCGTCCTTGGCTTTAATGGCGGCTGGAATTTTAAAACGATCAATAATGCTCTAAAGTCCTGTTCCATTCTTCAAACACCCGCACTGCATTCGCAAAATTCAATATTCTAACCCATACCGCGTTCGACATTTGTTAAATAAGTCGTTTATTTGGTGAATGTTTTGGTGTTATATGTGGGTGTAGTATAAAAATTTTGATTTAGAAGCCTTATCTGAAATTTAGTGTTGATTTGGCATAACTGGGTCATAGGAAAATATCTTAAAATAGTTTTGATGATGAGTCAAGCCTATTAATATTGAAGTGAGTGATAGTAAGTGAGTTTGTTGGTGCAGTGCTGCAGCTGCAGCAGCTACTGGGGCGGCGTACCAAGCCGGGCAGGCGGGCTACGCCGTAGCCCCAGCTCCAGCCGCCGCTGGATACGGCACTCAACGAGCCGCGACAGGCTACGACACGACCTATCAGGCCGCTGCTACTCAGGGCACATACGCAGGTCAGTTGTATTTCCAGCCCACTGTGTAATTATGTAGATTCCCGCTTCCTTCATATTCAATTGCATGCGCACAAATTTCCACCCTTCATTCGTGTTTACATAGAATTTGAATACAAAAATCAATAGCGATTTTTACCCGTAGAAATTCTTTGGAAATTGTAGTTAATGATGAATTTGCGCGCTTCGACTCAAATTGAGTGAAATCTGTATATACAGAGTGGAATGCAATATTGGAAACACCTTTTTCTCGGAAGTTATTATACCTATCGAAAAATTGTTTAAATAAAGTTTTTAGTACTTTTTATAAGCTAACTAAATATATAAATTTGGCAAAAGAAAGTTTAATTTTCTTAGATATTGCCATATCTGTATATTTTTTTAAATAGAATATCTTGCATATTATTGCACTAATGAATAGGAAATAATTTTTGCTTTAAAACAGTTTAAGGGTTGATAGTTTTTGAGATATTAATGAAAATGTTTACATGTTTCTTCTCAAAATAAAGCGTCGTTGAAATTTTTAGCGCAAATACAATAAAAAATAACAAATATCAACAAATTTTGTTTTCAACGCACACTTTATGTTGAGAACATTTAAATATTTTCATTATTATCTTAAAACCTATTAAGTTTAGAAAGTAAGAAACCTTAAACTTTTTCAAAGCAAAAATTATTTTCTATTATATTGTGTAATAATATACAGGTATTCCATTAAAAAAATACAAATATGGCAATATCTACGAAAATTAAACTTTTTTTTATCAAATTTATACAGATTTACCCCCCGTATTCTGTGACTCAATGATTAATTTTTAACCAGCTGCTAAATTTTTTGACAAAAACAAACATTTCAATTCATGTTTTGATATTTTCTCCAGTGTCTTATTTTTCCATATAAGACAATAGAGATGTGAAGTTGGGTATCCCGATTACAGTAAAGTCATTGGTGCCACCTACAATTAGATTTTTTTCGCGAATTTCAAATTTCGCATTCCATTCTGTATAATATAAAGTGCTTTGTTTTCGCACAATTTATAACATCACTTTATTCAAAGTAAAGAAGAAAACATTTGTGGTCAACAAATAAGAAGAAAAAATGTCCTTATCATTTACATATTCATTTAATAGACTCCGTCACAGTTGATTTGTGAAATAGTTAAAGTGATGTGATGAATTGTAGGAAAAGAAAGCACCTATAGTAGGAATGTTGTTTGAGAGATGATTGATATTGTTTGTATCCACGTGCAGTATTTGGTTGACGTCAGACGGATGTTGATAGCTATTAAGCGATTAGTGTTTCGAAGAAGCAATCTGTAGTGCATGTCTGCATGAGTAGGGAATCTAGATAATTACCCCTGTTTAGGTTTTGTTTTGTTTTGTTTGATATGCATGTGATAATCTAGCTGTTGGATCTGGTACCCCTACTTATGAGTATGGTTACGGCCGTGCGGCTACGACAGGTTACGACGCCAGCAAAACCTACTACCAGCAGGCAGCTGCTGGACAGACGCAGGGCTACGCGGCTGCCGCTGGCTACGACCAGACTGCTCCCAAGACTGCTTACTCCACCACGGCGTACGCCCAGAGGACCACGGCGCAGCCACAGGCACAGCCGCAGGTCAGAACATCCACTTCCTTTAGCGTTCGGTTACAGCCAGAGCTACGCAAACTACTGCTACTTTAATAAAATAAAAAAAATCTGATTAACAAGTAATCAAAGGTTTCCTGTAAAAATTAAAAGTCAACTAAATTAATATTATATTAAGTTTCTGTCAAAAAAATCCGTTCTTGAAAGAGCCGATAAGAACAAATTTTCATACCTAATTTTTAAACTTAAAGGCACGTAAAATTTATTTTGCTTATTGATTCAGCCGAAGAGTTTTATGCTCTACAAATGTTATTTAAAGCTTTTTTTCCTAAGATAATTATGGAAGCAGGAAATTAGGAAAATATGATTATAAGTATTAAATCCCTATGTTCGGGTGTTCGAGTCACCACCCTATTTATTATCAAATGTTTCCTACAAAAATTAAAAGCCAACTAAATTATAATTTTTGTTAAGTATCTGCCAGAAGTAGGACCTGTGAAAAGGTCGAATGGAACAAAAAATGGAGGTGCATAATTAAATGTTATAGCAATTCCTTAAACAAAATTTCAACTTTCTACGGTTAATCGTTCTTGAGCTATGCGAAAAATTCAAAAAACACTACGAGCAAAGTGCTCGTTTGGCACTGCTGATTGCAATAAAAAGGAGGTGCACAACTATATCAGTCCTATGTACAAAATTTTAACATTCTACGGCTAAACATTTTTTAGTCGAAATGGATGCAGGGATGGTCAAAACTGATATTTCCGTTGCAACCTGAAAACAGAATTTTTTCGCGATTATAATATTTCCTGTACTTTATACAAGAAAGTAAAAAGTAGTTCATTAGGTATAGTTACAGCTTTTTCAAATGAAATGTACTTACTGTTTGACTATAATAACAAAAAAATTCTTCATATTTCATTTATTAATATTCAGTATAAAAATATAGCGGTCGGCACAATTTTTTTAAATATCGCGGAAAATTAAATTCACAATTTTAAATTCCCGTCAATAACATAATTTTTAAAAGTATAAATTAATACAAACTTTGAGTTTGATATAGTAAATAGTAATAAATATAAAAAAATAGTTCGACATTTGTTGTTCCTGGTTTAAAATCATTTTTAGCTCGAATAATGAGCTCCGCGAATTAAATAATATCTGAATTTCTTGTGAAGCATCAGAATTACTTCGCGGACCACCGGTTGCCGACCGCTGCATAGATTATTAAAGGGGCCCTTACAGACTGAATAACATTATATTGTGCAACATTGTATTTTTCCATGTGTTTTTAAAATCGATTCAATATTTTTGTGCATTATTTAGATAACTTCTGATAATTATCTAAACTGTCTTAAACGGAAAGCTTATTTGGAAATTACTTTACATTTGGTTTTAAAGATTAAAAATTGCAGAGATAGTGATACTTAAACCTAAGTAAATTCGCAAATGAAAATTTACTACGCTTAAACTACGAGTTAAAGATTAAAGTAAAGATTACTAAAATACGATATAATTGTATAAATTTTATATTGAATTCGTAATCTTTAATTCTCTTCGCCATGATGACACGAATTTTAATGACAGATTATTGTGCATTATAGACCCTACAAAAGGTATAAACCATTCAATATTGCACAAATTTTTCAAAGATGTCAATTTTATTCAAATAAAAATACCGATGTGTCCGAGTGGTTCGAAACCCAGTACAAGCTGTAAATCCCGTACATAGGCTATGGCCTGACCAATTATACCACTAAAATGCAAATAAAACTTGTACAAAACATGTAACTTAGGTACTAGATATCATGTTCCATCTAGAATTGTAGTACTACAAATGATGGCATAAACGGCGCAAAATAGAAAAAAGTAGTTTTTTCATAATAATTGAACATTTTCTTGTCTTTATTTTTCATTTTTGTGACAATTACCAAACTCATTTAATAAAATTTTCTTGTCACAAAATGAAATGCCAATTATGAAAATTGTTCTTTAATAATACTACTTGTATTATGAAAGTTAATTGCAATGATTGCTGTGATTGAATATCGATTGATTCCCTTCCAGGCAAACCAATACACGGGAGGCTATCAAGCCAACGCTACAGGGTACCAAGCCGCGACGTACGCGCAACCGACTGCACAGACCACGGTCGCAGCTCAGCCCGTCACACAACCAAAACGTAAGTCTCGCCTTGCACCACATCGCATTCATCACTCCAATTCCCTCATTTCAACGGTTCCGTTCCGTTTCGGTTCGGTTTATATGATATGAGGACAGCTATATTTGCATTTCTCATTAGTTCAGGTACACGATACGATTGACTATTTGCCAGGATCAAAATAACTGAAAATATGTGAAAACGAAAAATGTTAAATCGTTAAATTTTACAGTTAACACTTGATATTTTACAGGACATAAATCTTTTTATTGTTTTGTTTTTAATTACTTGTCGTTTATGAGGAAATTACTTAATTTACAGCTGTCGCTCATTTAAGTGTTTTGCTGGAAAATATTAATTGCAATTTACAAAGAAAGATAACAAGAAACATGAAATTAATTAAAGTACATCTTTTATTTTATTTATATTACAAATTCAATGGACATAAAACAATACAATACATTATTACAGCAAACAATAACTTGAAAAACCAAAACATTAATTTAAATTTAACTTAACATTATAGATGTGACATATTAATTCTAGTAATAAGTTAATAAACTTATTGAAACGAGTGGAAACATGCCAAGAAATGAAGAGAATACAATGATATGGAATCTTCAATATCAGTTTGAAAAGTTAGCTGCTTTTAATATATTCCAAATTTGTCTGGCGTTTCAATTTGCAGGTTTATGTAGATAAATTCCAAAGACCAATTTTTGCCAATCATAATGTAAAGAACTTAAAAATTCAATCAATGGATATTATACTGATAAAATTCCGTTACCCCGATAAATTTCCGCTACAAAGAGTTGTTATTGTTTATTATTACCAGCGTGACAGTTAATGATATTTCAAAATAATAATTAAATTGTTTCATTTTACGTTGTCTTTGGAGGTTATCTCACCAAATACCACACGACCTCTGATTTTCTCAGATAAACTTTCATTTTTAAACATTCCTTTGAAGTCAGGATTTACCATGCAGTTTGCTTTTGTGTTTGTTGCTAAAAAAACTCGGGCAAAATAAAAGTTTATCTCTAAAATCAGAAGATCTTGTGGTATTACTTCTGATAATAAAATAATTTTCCATATAACATTTTCTTTCTTTTAGAGACTGCATAAAAATGTTTTTCTAATTTTGACATATAAAGTGTCACTTTTCAAAACTGACTGACGTTTTGAAACGTCTAACTTTTCGTAACCAGTTACGAAAGAAAAATCTTTCATAACTGGGTGACGAAAAGTAAATTTCATCACCAGTTACAAAAAAAATGTACAAATTTGTTGTAAGCCAGATCATATATACCTTTAGATTTTTCGGGAATAATAGACGATAGCGCTTTTTGTGCATCTTCTTCGATATCACTTGGTATATCTGAATCTGAATCAGACATTTTTTGTATATTTTCACAGAAATGTCAAACTTAAAACAACATTAACAATCGAAATACAGCGCACCCACGTATTTGATTTTTTATTAATTCATAAAAATAAATAATTTCAAAAGAGTAAAATTGCAATAATATTATCAAAATTAGAAAAAATCTTGTATGTAACACGTTAGAAAATGCAATTTTGTGTAACTTGTGCGATTTTGCGGGGTCTCGCTTCGCTCGCCCCGCAAATATCCCACCGTTACACAAAATAAGGCATTTTCTAACTGGTTACATAAATAGCTATTATCTACAACTATTGAATTATCTGTACATTATACGTGTGATACTACATATAATATACTACTCATATTACACAAGTGTAATATGAAATGTCATGATACACGCTACACTTTTCTGTAATAAATAGGGCATATAATTTAACACATAATATTTTATTAAACTATTAATTTATTAATAACACATTTTTTATTATAAATATCAATATATATGCTTATAAAAGTATAATAAATACAATTTGAAAAGTTATTTTGACATTTAAGGCTACTGTGGCGCCATCTGTTGAGCTATATATGAACTACTCACACCTAACTGAATATTTAACAAATAACATCAGATTTTTTATATGCCTGATAGTTGTAGATAAAGTATAGTATTTGACTCGCATAATATGGCTACATTACACGCGGATGATTAAAAATACTCGCTGCCGCTCGTATTTTTAATTACATCCTCGTGTAATATAGCCTACATATTATGCTTGTTAAATAATATACTATTCTCTGTTTCGGAATTAGAATGTCATATTCCAGCACGCTTATTGATGTTGGAAGAAGCTTCATTCTTAAACGATTTTTGGTTATATTTTGTTATTTGAGATTGGCATGACTGCATTAAATACACAAAATATCTAGGCAACTGACCTAGCACCTAGGCAACAGACGAAACGAAACAGTGATTTGGTGACAGTGATTTCTGTCACCAACCTAACTATTCTATCAAAAAAATCCCTTAATGGAAATTGTCAAATATTATTATAAAAAATAATGTAAATAAAAGCCGAAACAGAGAAAATAGTATAAAACATTCGTTATAGAAGGCAATTCAAGCACTCGTTCGTTCGGGCACTCGCTGCTTCGCGCTCGTTCCCGAATTTCAAACTCGTGCTTGAAAAGGTTGCCTTCTACAACTTGTGTTTTAATATACTATTAATGATAATTTATGAATTCATATAGTTGTAGATTCCTTACATCATCATGATTAGCTCTACAACCCAGGATGGGTCTTGGTTTCTTTTTCCTTTACAGTATTCCTCCTTTCATTTCTATCCAGCGTCTTTTTCTGTTTTTTCACTCATGTAGACTATTTCATATTGTACATCATCTATCCATCTTAATTTTGGTCATTTTTTCTTCTAGACTTGGGACGCCGAACAGATGCACAAGAAACTACTGCTACAAACGAGCGATAAATTTAAAAAAAATATTGCTATTGGTAATCCGCTTTTACACACATTTACGTAATCGCATCTCTGTCAAATATTTTTCTAATTACTTCAACTATTAACTTCATTTTAAATAAGAACGGAATTGTCTCACATTTCTTAATTTCTAACGTTTAAAGCTGGTTTCTGCGTACATTGTACTTCGCATTTTAAACCCTGCCCATTTATTTAAATAGTGCATCTATTCGGCGTCCCAAGTATACAACACAATTTTTTCACAAGATTATAAACGACATTCTTTCATCATTTTATGTCCTATTCATCTTATTCTTTGTGATATTCTAGTCCTTTAATCAGTTCTTCCAATTCTATGTTGTATTTTATTTTCCAGAATCTTTCTTGCAGCACACCTCCATAAATCTTCATCAATATTTTCCTTTAAAATATGACAACTGGACGTACTGTAGTTTTATATATTTTAAGTTTAGTTTATTTTGAAATATTAGATTAGTGTAGTATACGCGATTCCCTTGCATTATTTTTGGGTGGTTGTTTTTTTATCGTAATCATCAAGTATGTAAAATGTAGATTGCTTTAGTAAGTTTTTGTTTTGATCTTTCAGAGACTGCAAATTCGAGCACCACGTATTCGGGCTACGATGCAGCGTTGTACTCGGCAGCGACTATGTACGTAGCGCAACAGTCTACGGGGGCCACACAGTCCTCAGGCGGCAAGTCCGGCAACTGGCAGGGCTACAAGAAGGGTTCGGGCGCGGGCGGCAAAAACATGAGACCCAAACCGCCCCCTAAACCGCAACAGCTACACTACTGCGATGTTTGCAAGATCAGCTGTGCTGGACCACAGGTAAAAACAACAGAATCTTTACTTATTTTAGTTGAAACTTTACAAGAGAAAAATTGCTAAGAATGATATTTACAATAGTTTGCAGTTCACAAAAATTGTGTTGGTTTATGTTATAATTCGTTTCAAATTCTAGATTTAAAAAATTACAGGAGTAGCTGCTTTTGTATTTACAAATTTGATATTTGTGTTGGTTTATATTTCGCTCAAGTCAATAAAAATTCACATTTTGTTATTTAAAAAGTACTATAATATACTCTGAACAAATCTAGAATATTTTTGTCCAAATACTTTAACACTTCAGGTCTTACCGTATAAATAATTAAAATTTTATTTAATTATGAAACTTGGCTAATGAAATTATGTATCGAATATTTTTAAAACTCTAGAGCGTAAGAACAAATATCAAATAATTTGATTAGTTATCTACAGATTTCCGTTGACGTTGCAAGTTCAAAAGATAAAAAATTACCGTCTCGACTTTACAAAAACTTTTATACTAATGATTTTTTTAAAGTTCGGAAAATAATATTGTAACGTTTATTTATTTGGGTGAAGTGTAAAAATAATTTAAACTCGAATATTTATATAACTAAGTTTAATAATGAATAATAAATTATAAAAAGATAATAAAAGTAAATAACACTATGAATAAACAAATATAAGCACTAATTTAAGAGTAATAAATAATAAAGACTAAAAATATTTATTTAAACACTTAATTCTACGAATTAATTATCCACACGATATTTATATTACCAATTATTTATTTTTACCACTCGTATTAATATCAAACTGCTCTCGCGGTTTTTTCTACTTGGTTATATATTCGTGCAATTAAACTCTCGAATATTCTGGCAACTTCGAAGCGTCAATACAATAGAAAGAGTGATTATATAAATAATCTTGTAAATGAAAATTTTCAGTTTAAGATTTTTGAGCTCAATTTGAAAATGAAAATGATTCAGTTTAAATTTTAATATTTGCGTTTAATTCAATACGTGTTAGCGTTCATTTGTGTTGACTTATTTATTACGTTTTTGATTTAAAAGATAAAAACTGTACAATTATTGAAAAGCAATCATTAGTTGTGAATTTAAAAATTGATATTTGTGTGCGATTACTTTTTATGTTCTGGTTCGATATAAGTTTTTTATTTATAAAATATTTGGAATAAAATTATTGAATAGCAATAATTGGTTTTAGTATTATTTACAAATTTGTATTTGTTTGCGACTTCTGTTCCTCTTTTTCGATTGTTTGGTATTGAAAAGGATTTTCAGTCAGTCGCAGAATAAAAATGGATTGCTTCACCCTGGATTGTGGCTTAACTCTGCTAGGCTTTGCGGATCCAAACATTTTTACGGCAAAAATTTCGTAGAAAAACACGTTTTTATTGCAATTGACACAAAATGTGATGTATTGTTTCAGACATACCGTGAACATTTAGAAGGACAGAAGCACAAAAAACGAGAAGCATCGTTAAAGTTAACTGCATCAGTTAATGTGACCAATCAAAACAGAGCTGGAAATTCACTTCGCTGCCAACTTTGTGACGTAACCTGTACCGGTAAGTCAAGCGAAATATGTCATTTCATCACTCGAATTAAATTTAATATATATTTAGAAAATTACACATTCTTGTTGTATTAAAATAAGAATATGAAATTTTAGTTTTTGGTTCATTGATCGGTTTTCTGTGTCCAATTTTAAAATAAGAAAGTTCGTTTTAATTTTAATATTCCCAATTGATTTAGTTCTTGTTCGTGATTAATTGACACGTTAGATGCGTTGAAGGAGCTAATTGTCTTGTCTCTTATTGGACTTTCCTGTACTACGGAAAACTTTTATGGTCAATTTCAGTTTGTGGAGACTATAATTTTTGTATTTATTGTTGATAAAAATGATTTGGTAACTAACTATTTTTCTCTGTTTCCACTTTGCGCAGTTAGATTGAGTTAAATGAAATAAAATTTCATAGACGTAACTTCTCTTTACCGCTATATAAAAAGATGTTTTAGAAATCAACTGTTTCTAAACGCACTACAGAAAATTCTAAAATATTTTCCGCAGTAAACGTGCTAAGATGTAAAATTATTCCAATGACTGAATTTGTTTTAAAACTTGGAATTTTTGTGCGACTTCTGTTCCTCTTTTTCGATTGTTTGGTATTGAGAAGGATTTTCAGTCAGTCGCAGAATAAAAATGGATTGCTTCACCCTGGATTGTGCCTTAACTCTGCTAGGCTTTGCGGATCCAAACATTCTTAATTATTGTAAAAATCATTATTTTAGATACTTTTCTTTGTTCGAGTTTTTATTATTTGAGAAATACCCGAATGGTGGTTTCTAAGACTACGAGTTTTTTAAAAATACTTATTGAAATCAATATTCAACATGTACACGTAGTAATATTTAGATGTATATAATCCTTTTTTTATTACCTAATATCTAAATAATTCTTTAATGCCTTTAAAGGCCATCGCACACTGTTCGGAAAAATATAATACTTTCGCACACTAGTCGGCAGTAAGTTTTTCAGATGAAGAAACAGTAATTGTGACTCTAGCTTGGAAAAATAAAAGAAAGAAATAAAAGGATACAGTTTTCTTTGCCTTTTTTGTTTGAATAATTAGAATTAACTAAATCAGTGATTTTTTTTCTTCCTCAGCAGTTATGGTTTAAAAATATAATGTATTTAGAACTCAATACAAATGAAAATAGACTGATTACCTATCTAAACAAATGATTTTCGTATGTTTTCGACTAGCATGATTAAATATTTGCGGCGCGATCGGCTCTGCACAGACCGGAAAATCCGACTAATCTGCGCACCTCCATAAGAAATTATGGAAACTTCTGCCGATCTGGTCGCTGCTGGTCGGTGCCGCTCAGTGCGATAAAGCCTTAAATCGATTTCGTAAAATTCAGTCATACTTGTCACGTGATGGACATTGGAAAATGCTATTGGATATTAACTCAGCGGCGTCTATTTTCTAGAGTTCAATTTATTGAAACATTAAGATTATTTTTCTGGCGTTTTAGAAACATTTCGGCGAAAATAGAAAATACGGGTGTAATATTTATATGTACAGATTAAAATACTAAAAAATGAACTACTTTTATCGTATTATCAATCTGAAAATTAATATTTTCTAAACATGGTTGTGATTGTGTGCGTAGGAAATGACGCGTACGCGGCGCACATCCGCGGTTCAAAGCACCAGAAAGTGGTGATGCTGCACACCAAACTGGGCAAACCAATCCCACCAACAGAGCCCGAGGTGATTGGAGGAGGCACCGCCAAAAAAACCTTATCCTCCACACCCAAAATCAACTTCGTGGCGTCGGGCGGCCTGGGCATCAGCTCCAACAACGGCTCCCAAGTCAAAGAGGAGGAATCCGTCGTGGAAGAGACTCCCGAGCCGGACATCCAACCCGTGGGGCAGGACTACATCGAGGAGATCAAGAACGAGGAGGGCAAGGTCATCAGCTTCAACTGCAAGCTGTGCGAGTGCCGCTTCAACGACCCCAACGCCAAGGAGATGCACATGAAGGGCCGCAGACATCGTCTACAGTACAAGAAGAAGGTCAACCCCGACCTGGTGGTCGATGTCAAGCCCTCCATGCGCTCACGCAAGATCCACGAGGAGAAGATGAGACGACAGGTGAGTTGTTTTCCACGCAAGATGTATTATAACTTGAAAGAGATTCCTTTGATGACATAGACAGCATGACACTTTATACTTGTTGATTTATTAGATTTGTTACCTATTTTTTAATTAAAATATATCATTTGAACATAACAATTTTTAATTGTTTACCTTAAATGATACCGTCCGAAATTATAGCCTGTAATCAGTAGTGCACACGTAAATAAACAAATTTAGATAACTAATATTGATACTGCAATTTCTTAGAATGCTGACTATTAAATTAATAAACAAGATACATATGTCGAATTTCATTATTTTTTTCGCAAAGATTCATTTAGCCGGTTGAAATACATTACTATTATCGAAACGGGTGTCAAATGTTGCTATTGATTTTGTTGGCTGGTTTATTCGAATAATTTTTAAAAACCAGTTTTACAAATATTTAGTGTCCGACCGAAACAAAATTTTCAGCCGAAACCGTAATCGTATATTCGATTCGTCTTCTAGTTTCAGCCAAAAAAGTAAACAAGACAGAAGTTTATATAGTTAAAATACAAACAATAAGAAAAATCTAGTTAAATTTTTATTAAACACGGAAATTAGTATTTTTCGTACATTTTAAGGTATTATTTGACTATTAAATTAAATAAAAGACTTCAATTTATCAGAAAATCACTTTATTTTGTAGAGATAATGGCCTGTATTTCGACCTCACTTTTATGAGTGCTTTAGTTGAAAGTGACGTTTGGCCTCATAAGATTTTTTTTTTTCACGACATGCATAGAAAGCTCTTCTTTCTTCTCCCGAAATAATGAGGAAAATTTCTCACTAGAGAAAAAAAATGTTCAATGTTACGAACAATAAAACATGGATATTATTATAGAATTAAATATTGAAAAATATAATTATTATATAAAAATTTATATTTAATAATGATATTCTTTAAAAAAATTTGGTAATTAATTATGTCTTGTTCTTTTTTTGTCACAATTTGACAACTTAAGCTTGAATTGGCATATTGACAATACTGTAATAATTACACTGCTAAACGTCAAAGTTTACATAACCTAATTTTGTTTATAACACGAAAGGAACTCCCAATCGTATGCCTCAAACTCGAACTCGAGTGGTAAAATAATACGCTTTCCTCTTTAGTTTGACAAATAAATATTCCTTACGCGTACGATGGAATTGCCTACTTTTACCACTGTTACTTGTTGGAGAAGTGCGTGTTCTTCAACTGTGGGACAAGTTCATGCTTCTCCCAGTATTCCTTCGCCCTAAGCAAAGTGAAGTTAACGCCGCACTGCATTGACTTTATAAAAGCTGCGTTTATTATTTTGAAGATATTTCAAATTTTAATTTCATTCTCATTCAATGGCTGATTTGTTTTGAAAATTAAAATTTTATGCGACTTCTGTTCCTCTTTTTCAATTGTGTGGTGTTGAGAAGGATTTTCAGTCAGTCGCAGAATAAAAATGGATTGCTTCACCCTGGATTGTGCCTTAACTCTGCTAGGCTTTGCGGATCCAAACATTCTTAATTGCTGTAAAAATCAGGAAGTTTGTAATGCAAGGTATTTTCTCAATTCATAGTTTTTGTAGGGCTAAGCTTTTCGTTTCAACTATGAAATTATCGATTGGTACATACAGTAAAAGTATTGTAACCATACCGAAGTTTTCCTGTTTCAAATGAAAACTATTTCACTCAAATCAATTAACTTTTTTATTATATATATATTATACACCTTTTGGTTACCTCTGACAGCTACATCATTATATATATATTTTTGTATTTCATTCAATTTGAAAAGTTATTAACTTAATAGATTGCACTTTTACAGTATTACAATTTCAAACTTCAAAGATCGGGAAATAGAATGCTATAAGTTGATCAGGTCATTATTAAAAAATGTTTTTTTTTTTACCATATCGTTATTAATAATTAAATTCAAGCACGTCAGCCGTAGTTGTAAGAAAAAATATCGTACTTTACTCTTGGGAGAAGTACGAAACTGTGATCGAAGCTTCGGTCGGACACTACAACTTATAAACTTATTTCGAGCAAGAACTATTTTCTCAGTTATATTTTCGATTTAGAATCAAGGCGATATTATATTGTTATTAATTGATTAGGTAAGCTATTAAGGAGTAATGCGTAATAAGTTTTAAAAAAGCCATTGTTGTTGATTACAAGAGAGAATATATGTTGTGATGTGTAATCAGTGTTGAATAGCGATGTAGTGTACGAGGGGGTAGTGTAAAAAAGGACTGATTGGTTGACGATGCAGGCGTTGGCCGAGGAGTACTGGCAGCGACGTCACATGGCGGCAGCCGAGGCGGAGGAGGAGGACCGGCTGTACTGGGAGGAGCGCCGGCGCTACGAGGAGGACTACCTGGAGTGGTGCCGTCGCGGCGCCATGGGGCCCTTCCCCCCGGGCCGAGGACGCCCGCCCTTCCCGGCCGGCGGGCCGCCACCACCCGTAAGCACAACCAGCACGCTCTATTAATACTCAATCCATCCATTGTTTAAAGCACCCACCACCACCCACAGTCAGTGTTGTTGTTGGTACTCTCTCGGCCACCGCCATCTGGAACAAATGGCTGCCCCCCCTTGTAGTTGTAACAGGGCAGCCATTTGCTCCACTCGGTTACAAGTCCTATATTGTAGTATATGCTTTTAATATAAACTCCCCCTACCGTACATTACATACCATGTAGTGGGTAAATAATTAATCCAGAACAGTTGTAGATTTAGCAGCGAGTGATTCATTTATTTCAAGTAGCTTGACACTTGTGAATAGAATAATAATAATACATTTAAAAGACAGTTTTAAATTAACAATGATGTGGTATAGTTTTGAAAGCATGTTAATTTTTTATAGAAAAAGTCTGCTGTTATTAAAATGGTTCTCGGGCATTCAACTTTTTATTTTTAGTATATTCCGAAAATGAGCCACGATATAATCATGATTACAATTTGACCAGTACCACAGTTAAGAAACGAAACGCTTCTCAAGTTACATCTTGAAAGCTATCGAAACTTTAATAGCTTGGTTAATTTTGGTTATTAAATTATAAATTATTGTTTTTGGTAAAGTATGGAGGCGTAGTATTTTTTAAATAATATTATACTAACTAATAATAGTAGTGCGTACATTTGAAGAGTATATATAAATCATTTATAGGCCATGCCATCCAAGCGTTCTCTATCTAGCGGCAAAATTTGGAACCTGAATACCGGATGTTGCTGTCATGTTTTACATTGGTCGCGAGTAGATTTGTTAACGTTTACTGTATTTTTTAAAATTTAAAATAATTTTATGCTACTTTTGAACATCTATACAGGGTGACAAATGAAACTGTTTAAGCATGGGAATCTCAACAACTACGAAGTCCAAATTAATTTTTTGTAGTTTTTTATGAAAATAATTGCTTTTGTTTAATTTATGTAAACTTTAGTAACCCTATCGGTATTTCGAAGTCTTCCGATACTATACTTTTATTCTATTTTTAATATGCTTGTATTTTTATATCGTTGAAAAAAGGAAAAACCATATTTAACGGTCTCACATCTTACTTTGAGGCCCATATAGCAAGAGAAAAAAAAATTTGAGCACTGCAGTGAAATCGTGCCTTAATAAAGTGCAAGTTAAAATATTTTTTGTATAGAAATAAAAAAGTTTTTTTTAAAAAAAAAAACGATAGTAACGCAAGAGGCAACTTTATCTATTTTAACCGGTTTTGTACCGTTATAGTTCTCGAGATACCCATACTTACACAGTTTCATTGGTAAGACTGTATATACATTTTAATAGAATCATGAAAAATAAAAAAATAAATTGTAAAAGGCCATTAGTTTGGTGACTAAAAAATAAACCAAGAACATGAGGAATCGTGTTCAGTTAATGCACCTGGTTACTGAAAAAGTAACTGCGGTTACTCAGTTTCAGTTTGGGAATATTCCATTAGAGCCACTTTAAATGCCTGAGAACCAATTTTAAAAGTCATAAAGACTTCGCATGCAATCCGCCACATTTAAATCCGTTACATGCTAACACATTCCCACCATTCTAGTTCTTCCAGGGGGGCGGGCCGATGGGCCACCGCACGGAGTCGAACGACGACCGGCACGTGCTGGCGCGCCACGTGGAGATCTACCCCAAGGAGGAGGAGCTGCAGGCCATCCAGAGGATCGTGTCGCACACGGAGCGCGCGCTGAAGATCGTGTCGGACCAGCTGGCCGACAGCTCGGCCAAGCAGAACCCCGGCGCGCAGGGCAAGGACGCCGCCCCCGCCACTGGCGCGCCGCCCCCGCAGCCCAAGGACAAGGAGAAGGAGAAGGAGGGCGAGCAGAAGCAGGCGGAGCAGAAGGAAGACGGCAGGGACAACCAACTGTGAGTACACACAACATGAGTGTATTTAACAAGTAGAGTTTATTTGCGATTCTTGTTCCTCTATATTTCTCTGTTTTCGCTTTGCGCAGTTAGATGAAATTAAATTAAATTAAATTTTAGGGAAGTAACTACTCCTTATCGCTGTATAAAAAGGTCTTTTAAAAACCAACTGTCTCTAAATGCACTGCAGAAAATACCCCCAAAAATATTACTTCAATTCTTCAATAAACTTCTGTTTTGTGGAGACTAATTTTTGTATTTATTGTTGATAAATATGATTAGGTGCTTTGTAAATTGTAAAAATTAGAATAATAAGAAAGAAGAACTAAGGTTCCAATTGGAAACTTTCCAGCGCTCAAACTATTTTTCTCTGTTTCCACTTTGCGCAGTTAGATTGAGTTAAGAGAAATAAAATTTTAAGGACGTAACGACTGTTTATCGATGTATAAAAAGGTCTTTTAGGGATCAATTGTCTCTAAACTCACTACAGAAAATCTAAAATATTCTCCGCAGTGAAGGTATTAAGAAGTAAAATTACTTCAGTAACTGAATTTGTTTTAAAAATTGGAATTTTTGTGCGACTTCTGTTCCTCTTTTTCGATTGTTTGGTGTTGAAAAGGATTTTCAGTCAGTCGCAGAATAAAAATGGATTGCTTCACCCTGGATTGTGCCTTAACTCTGCTAGGCTTTGCGGATCCAAACATTTATAATTATTTAAAAAAAATAAGTTCGGATTCTGTTCTTTGTTCGATGTTTTTATCATTTGAGAAATCTACGAAAGGGTGTTTTCAAGACTTTGGCTTTTTAAAAAATACATATTGAATATAAATGTTTACCAAGTGCGAGGTGTATAAATTAAGTAATAAGAGTTGTTTGATCATGAAACAAAAAGATTTTTTTTTTAAATTCGCAAAGTTAAGGGTAGTTTACTTGAAGTAGACATTTTTTGGACCACTGGAGTAGCTATTAATTACACAATATTAGACATTTATTAGTATTAGATATTATGCAAAATTACTGTCATTGTAGAAAATTTGAAAAATAATATTAAAAATAACTACTGAGCAGTGGCAAAAAAATGTTTACTTGAAATATGATGCATTTTTTTGCGAATATTTAAAAAATTCATTTTTCCTACGACCACTGTTAAAAGTAGTCTTTTTAACGGTTGCTTAGCAAGTTAAAAATAACAGTTTATAACACAGTGAATACTTTTAAATCGTTGTCATTGACAACGTGTTAAAAGTAAAAAAACAAATTTACTTTTAACACTTGTGTTAAAAAGGAACTAAATCTAGTTACCTGTCAAAAATGTCATTCTATAATGCTTACTTTTTATTTACTAATACATAACTAGGGTCGTAGGAAAAATAGTGTATGATATATGTGTTAAAAGTGATTTTATTTCGTTCGTGGGGTTTGTTACACTCGCCTTCGCCTCGTTTCAAACTTCCCCACTCACTCATAAAATGTCACTTTTAACACTTATATCATAAATAACTATTGTTTTATATTCAGTACGTCGTACAGTATATACCCTTTATTTTTTGTCTCAAGTTGTGGAACACACAGTATATTTCCAAAAAATTTAATATTTTTTTTTTATAAAGATCTAACTTTTTAAACTCGTGATTCAGTTTCTATTTGCAGTTTAAAATAAAGAAGTTTTATTTGTAGATAAATGTAGTGAATATTGTTTTTTGGTTTGCAGCTTCTCATTCCAGAAAGAAGAACGCGACGCGAACCGAGTGTTGAAGGGCGTGATGCGCGTGGGCCACCTCGCCAAAGGGCTGCTGTTGCGCGGGGACATCAAGGTCCAGCTGGTAGTGTTGTGCGCGGACAAGCCCACGCTGACGCTGCTGCGCCGGGTGGTGGAGCTGCTCCCCGCCGCGCTGAAGCAGGTGTCGGCCGAGCACACGTACTCGGTGACGCTAAACGCGGCCGACGCCGGGCTCACCGTGTCCGGGGACGGCCTGGAGGTCATGGCGTCGCTCACCAGCCCCGTCATGCGGGAACAAGGTTAGACTCGCGCTTACGAAGACTGACACCACCGTGGGTTGGGCGTAGGGCGTCCTATGGGACTGTGCTGGTAGGCTCGATGGACAAAGACGCCAGAGACAAGCTCAGCTCATACTCGCATACTCTTATGCAGTACGACCTCAGTCTGATTAGCGGCCAACTCGTACATATCGTATATATGGAAGCTATTGAAGCAGGGCATGTAACTAACTGGGTTTACAAAAACCCCAAGTGCGAAACAAAAATACCGGTAACCGTTAACCAAAAAATAAACCGGTTTTAACGAACATTAACCTTCATTTTAATATCATTTAGCGCGAAAAAAAATAATATAAATCTATACAATGGGGAAGTTTAGCGTAATTTAAATTATATAAGAAATATATTTTAATCGTAAGTGTATGAATAAGTATAATTCAACATGTAAATGAAAGTTAATTTACGTTCCCATTTATTTATAATGGAACTTTTGTGACGTCACAAATGAGTTATGCGCTTGCCTAAAAGGAAAAACTCTCTGTTGCCATGGGAACACAGCGCGTGTTGCTTCAGGGAGACGCTACATTAATTTTTTGAAAAATCTAAGCATCTTTGAGTGAAATAAAATTAACTGCCC